>JARDYH010000002.1:239306309-244601309 GCA_029215795.1 Anniella stebbinsi | reverse complement strand
TAACGCGCGTTCGAAAATGCGCATTATCGGGGAGATAACGCGCCTGTACGCCCGTTTTGCGCTCCGCTCGTGTGTAGGTAAAATTTATAATGAGCCTTCAAGGCTCATTAAACGTCTCGTGTGGAGGAGGAGATCTGATGTAAGGTTTGTTATCCTTGCTCAGCAGTGCCCTTGAGTATTGGAGGTGGTGCCTGGACACCAATGGGTCATCAGCTGCAAGATGATGTAGATCTGCATTATGCCATAAATTGGCTGCACAGCAGCTATGTGATAATATGAAACTGAGATCTGGGATTTGCACCATGTACCAGAGTAATGTCTGCTACTATTTGCTTTGCCATCATCATGCCAGCAGCAATGTTGGAGCCATTCATTGTCACCATATCATCCTGATTCTATAAGTACAAGGCATTGGATGTAGCTCCCCACCCGCCACCTCCTCAGCACTGATAGAGCCTCCATCTCTCCCCTTCATTTGCAAGGTTCAGAAATATGAATGACTGGGTTATTGAGGGAATGGAGGAAAAAAGAGGCAGTAAAGATTTTGCATACTAAAATAGTTACAGAAATGATGTACAATGTGTGTGCAATTATTTGTTCAATTTGCAGCCAGCTATGTGATATATGGCTGTACATGGATAGAAGCGACATTGTACATGCAGAACCACATTCAACATGTTATTTATTTATTACATTTATATTACACCTTTCCTCCAAGGAGATCAAGGCAGCATAGCATACATGCTCTTTAGTCTAAAAACTAGAACCCTGTGAGTTTGGGTTGAGAGATAGCGCCTGCCCTAAGATTACCCAAGAAGCTTCATGGCTTAGTGGGGAAGGGAACCCATGTTTCCCCAGTTCTAGAGCTACGCTATAAAGAATGCTCCATGCTGGCTCTCATATGTAAGAAGGTGTTGCCATATTTAATGTCTCTAGAAATATCCAGTATAACTACGGTGGCCATATTCAGTAGTAATCCTGGAACACATGCTCTGAAATGCTGTTGAATGTATTGATGCATTCATAATACAACCATAATACATGCTTGGCCTTAAATGATGACTTATTTAATAATCTCCACAGTAATACGAGTTGTTCTTGCCATGCATTCAGGGGATAGTAAGAGTGAAATTGAGATTAGTATCATACAAGATTTAGGACTATCCCAAATGTCCAGCTCTGAGGACACTATTGCCTGCATATTATTCAAATAGAAATTTGGTTTTCTATTAGAGACATATCAAGGCACTGCTGCAATGCCTTTGTAAACTGCCATACAAAGCTGTGGAAACAATGCTGCCCTACAAATTGAGCCGATTAAGCAAATACAGGCTGAAGGGACTTCTAGAGTTGCAATTGTAGAGCTATAATTTTATTTGGGAAACCTGAACTTTGATTCAACTTCGTATTACATTTGTGCTGAAATTGAACATGGAGTGTGGAAGCATTTTGTCCAACATGACATATACACTTTATCTTCCACTGAACTCCAAACCAAACAGTTGTTCTTCCTTGCAAGCAAGTTGAATCACTTACAAAAAACTCAACATATTAACACAAGTATCATAGCCTTTAGAGTGCTGTTTCAGCAGGATTTGGTGTAGGTCTCAGCGTGACTACTATGCTCAGTTTTTCCCATCATACTTTAAGGTGGGTGCAAGAGAAGATAAGAGGAGGATGAGATCAATCCTACTTTTGCAATGTAAACTATATGTGAAAATGCAGAAGCGACTTGATATATTTAGCTTTGGTGTGGGAAAGAAGGTTAAAGAGGGATTAAAATAAGCCGTTTTCAGTAAATTAAGTCATGGGTGGATACATCAAAAGATTGTTGCAGCTTAGTGCCACTGAAATCAGTTGACTTCAAGTTTATTGTTACTATGACCCATTCCACAAGTTAGTGCTGAATTTTCACTAACTTTTGCTGGATTGTGGCCTATGTGTACTGTGGTAAACAGCACTGAAGTAAACTAGGTTGTATGGCCTGAATAAGCAGCAGCCTCTTTCATCAGTCTGGACTATTTTAGAACGGGTCAAAATTGTTTGCATTCATGTTCTGAGCCCATTTTAACTTCATAGTGTAAACAAATATGCATTTTTATGGTGATATCTACAAATTTGAAGATATCACCATAGAAATGCATATATTGAATTTGTTTACACTATTAAGTTAAAATAGGCTCAGAATATGAATGCAAACAATTTGTGATTGATTGATTAATTAATTTGAATTTCTTGATTCATATATAACTAGTTGACAATTCGAGATCTGTAATTAAGGATTTCAGAACACAAGTCTGCCACTGACAAAGCATTGCTTAAATGAAAATAAATCATACATATCACTAACACCTTATTTTTACTTACAGAGTCAGAAATGGCCAGTTTCCAAGGTTTTGCTTCTCAATGGGAGAGGGAAAGCAGTCCCTGCCTTACATGGAGCATGAAACGTCTCAATGCCTAGTGTCTTTCTGGGAGGAGTATTCCATACAATGCAAAGTAGAACTCTCTGCTGTAGAAAACAAAGTAAGTTCCATCATTTACGTCTCTCCTTCCCAAATGTGGAGTTAGACAAGAACCGTCTTTTCTCCCTCAACCTCCTTCCAGAAGAATTTGCATTCTAGGAAGTGAGTCTGTACATTTAGAAACATGATGTGAACCCTTCTTTCTGGGACAGTACCACTCCAAACAACAAAGGTGGGATGAGAGTGGGTTATCACCTAATCACAAAAACTTCTCAGCATCTTTGCGGAGGTGTGAACTTAGTACAGAATAGGGAATAGGGAAGGGGGTGAGTGCTGGAAGGGCTCTGAGGATGGGTGAGCAACCAATAGGCCACTCATAAAGCCTCCTGGCTGATGCTTGGATATGATGCTTGGCTGGTTCCTCAAGAGCTAAAAGACAGACTATGTCAGTAGATGCAACACAGGATGGGTTCAAGTGTTTCTTCTTGATAGCTCCCTCACTCCAGCTGATGTTTTACTAGCAGGAACAGAATTACCACACTAGTCCATCTAAGGGAGACAGCAGTGGGTTAGAAGAGGCTTTAACCTTTTACTTCCTGGGTTAAAGATGGAATTCTGGCCTCTAGCCAGACAATTATCTATGTAAATAAATTATGGGTCCAAGCAGTCAAGACAACTTGTGGCAACAAAGGTGTGACTTCATGATGGCAACATAATCTTTCCCATCTCCAGCATCCATTGAAATTCTATGCCATCTTCATGTGCTGTCCTTTAATGGCCATCTGCTTATCAAGGTATCTAAAGAAAACAGAGTGCAAGTCATTTAACACAGATGGAAGAGACTTTCCCAGCTCTACTAGGGAGGAACTGAATGAACAGGAGGGACTGAGGTGAAACCCAACATCAAAGACAAAAAAGGGCTGTCAGCACATTTAACTTCACAGAAACTCTTCTCCTAATAAAAAATGAATGACCTCGTTACTGCAGACACTAACAGTTCCCAGGGGAGACCCTTCAAGGCTGCAGACGGCACTTTTAATATTCACTCTGCAAACAAATGAGGAAACCTTGAAACTATGTCATTGTTGTTCTTGGTGAGTTGCTAACAGTGTAGTGTCCTTATTTTTAAAAGATTAAGAATGCCTGCAAAATGAATTTATCTTTTGGTATGTGGCCTCCTTTTGCTTCTTTGCCGGCCAAGCCAATAGAGAATGATGGGATGGCCCATAGGATCTCTTAGAGCCACCAGCCTTCTCCTCCTCCCTCCAGGGCTCCTGTGCCCATGTCCCGATTTAGGGATAGGTAACTCAGGTAATTACCAGGGGTTTAGGGGGCTCCAAGCTGGTGTGTGCACCAGTTAAAGGCTATCTAAGTATCCACTCAACAGCTTAAACCAATGGTACAACAGTTCATCTTCACTTTAAAACTGCCAACACCTGCATCTCCAGTGTTGTATTAAAGTTTATTTTTAATTCATAGGACAATTAACACCACTGAAGTGTGTGGATGGGTGCAGAGGCCCCTGCTTGTGCCGTTAACAGCTGTACAACATGCATGTAACTTGAACTGGGAGGAAATTCCCTGTTGGTTTTTAGTTTAGCCCTCAAATTGTAAACCGTCTATCTAAACAGAGAAGAATTGTGCAACCTGCCTTTCCCTCTCCTTTTCTGTAAACTTATGAGGCCTGGGGGAAATGTTTTAATACATCTTGGGGCACAAGATGGAAAACCTGAAATCTCAGTAATGTAGCTAGCAGTGGACAAATCCAACAATTTTGGTTTTTCTCAGTTTCTCATTTTTCATATGAACATAATAAGAGCCCTGCTGGGTCAGACCAGTGGTCCATCCAGTCCTGTATTTTTTTTTTACACAGTGAAAAAGCCACAACTAGAACTTAAGCACAATAGCACTTTCTTGCCCATGTTCCCCAGCAAGTGGTGTACATAGGCGTACTGCCTGCATACCCAACCAGACTAGAAGTTTAGCCTTTATCCTCCATGAGTTTATCTTATCCCCTTTAAAAGCCATCCAAATTGGTGACCATGACTTCATATAAGAACATAAGAAAAGTCATGCTTTCTGATCTTAAATTTGTTTCAGCACATTTCTGCATTAGTTTGTGATTGTTTAAAAGTCAGTATGAAAATTTGTATATATTTTTGTGCACATGCAAGTTTGTATGTGCACAAGTTTTGTATGCAAGTTTGCCTAATATACACATTATTGCAAGTAATTTCCCCTTATTTTCACCAATATCTGCATTTTTGTGTGCACTTTCCACTAATATACAAATTTTGGGGAACATTTTTAATTGGAAAATTGCACTGCAAAATTCAGGGAAGTATGACTATCAAAGGGAAATTGCATGTCAGTTCATATATTGGTTTGGGAAGTATGAATTAGCTAGGCTCACATTAACATTTAAAGTGAATGAAGTCTAAATAAGGCAACCGCCCCCCCCCCCCCACTATAGCCTTTCTGTCTCCACATAGAGGACCAAACCATGTTCAAGGATACTGGACACAGAGTGCAAAGAGAGCTGTTCTTCCTAAAAGGGGGTAGACAGCTACCCCTTGCACCTGTAATGTGAGAAGCAGGGCTTACAGTGCTTTCTCTCACTCTCCTCCCACCTTCTGTCACCCCCTACTCAATCTAATTTCTTCTAATCCTTCCATACCCAGAAGGGAGTGAAAAAAGTGGTGGCCGGGGCACAAGGGCCCCTGAATGTTTCAGTTGAGAAAGCTGATTTCAATCAAGGGAAACAGCAGCCACATAAAGCAGCAGCAGCAGTCTCTCTGAGTCCTCCTCTGTAGCCCAAACTCCTCCAAAGTTGACATTGTCTCCTGCGATAACTTTTCTGCTGAGGTTGAAAACATTTTACTGCCGAGTTGCACACAGCTAGTAGCATTGCCCTCCCCTCCCTCTGCCCAGCATCATTTACATCCCTAATTAGCTGTAATTCTGCAGTGCTCATTATAAAAGGACTGGGAATGATCAAAAACCCTACAAGCAGGGGAGTTCAAGGGGAGGGACTAGAGGAAGGTCCTAGCGACCTAAGAGGTAAAGAGATGAAGGAGCCAAAAGCCTTGGCATGATTTGACCAGGAATACAGCAGGAATGCAGACCTAGGGATGTTATCGGAGCAGTCTGGAGACTTTTGCCTGGAGATTTTTAAGGCTCGCCAAGGTAACAATTCTGTATGATGCTGACATCAGCTGCTAGTTCCCAGTTTGCAGTTTGCACAAAAGTTGGAAACAGAGCTTAATCAGGACACTTAACGAGAAACTAGCATAGATATGCCCCTGCTGTCCAAAATAACCATGTGGCATATACCTCATGAGTTGGGGACTGTCCCCTTCTTTCCAGCCAAATTCTCTCTAATCAAAACCATTGATAATAAAGCCAATAAACAGCATAAACCATCGTGGTCTTTATTGCATGATGAGCTCAAATGACAACTGTAAAAAGGAACTGGGAGTGTACAGCCCAAACTAAGCGTTGAGCTACCACAGAACATATAGCCACATCTCCAGCAGAGTGTCCTCTTCAAGGGGCTACATTGGAACCCTGTCTGTGTAGGACAGGCTCTCCTCCTCAGACATGGATGGCAGTGGGGTCAGATTGATGGGGGTGTGATGGAGTGGGAGGGGCCAGTAAGCACAGCCCTGTGGTCCCATCGTTACAATCACAGGAGAGTACACCTGTCGATGCAAACCACAACATCAAGTTTATGGTAAACTGTCATTGTAGTAGTGAGTGCCACAGGCAGCCACCTATTGGCAAGTATCCATTACATCACATGTGACATTCCCTCACCCTATTTGAACAATTCTTTTAAGATTTGCTTTTAGAGATGCTGGATGTTCATGTTATATCCCTGCAGCGGGAGTGCTCTTCTATCCATTTGCACTTTTGCACATTTGCACTTTTGCTAGTTGGATGCACAACAGTCTCCATTACATTTCAAGTGGTTTGTCTTTCTCTCTTCCTTGATGTACATACATTGCAAAATGCCTCTTCAGCTCACATGTAATCTTTGTGAATTTCTTAGTTCTGCTGTGAGATTCCTAGTTTGTGTTCCTAGGTTAGCCTAAGACAGTCTCTCAGTGAGGAACTACTGGTGTGCAATCGGATGGCTAAGACATGTCTAAATGCAGTTTCTCCCTGCCTATTCAGTGGCTGTTTGGGAGAAAGCACTCCTGAAGTCACATACACATCTAGCGCACAAAGACTAGGGCCAGATCCACACCAAGCAGGATATAGCATTATGAAAGTAGTATATGGTATGTGACATGGGCCCCAAGAGTTGTCAGTGCACTTCAATGCTGCTATAAAGCAGTAGTGTAGGTTCTGCCTCTAATATATTGCTTCCATAGTGCAATATCCTGCTTGGTGTGGATCTGGCCTAGGCCAAGAAAGAGCCAGTAAGGGAACTTTCTAGAAGCACATGGGAAACTACTGGTCTTACTAAGAGAAATGGTCTTCTTCTGCTATTTGAGGAAAAGCCCATTTCACTCAAGGCCGTATCTCAGATTGTGAGATTTGGGTTTTGTTTGTTTGTGATTTCCATGAAAATCTGTGCCCATTTTCATGCCTATTTCCCCAAATGTATGAAACAATTGTGCACATCTTTGAAATGTCCACATTCTTTGGATGATTGTGACTGCATCTTGGATCTTGATTCATAGGGCCTGTTCAGGCAACACACTAAGCCATAGTCAGGCCGCTAACCCTTTTGCAGCAAATGGTTAGTAAGCAAGTTTATGTAGCCCCCGTGCTTAGGAATGATTCACATGACACTCTTTTTTTCTTTCTCCTGATACTCTAAGCCATAATGTTTATCTCAAAGTGCTTATTTACCATGTCATCTGAAAAGGGTAATAGGGACATCTGCAAGGCCCCCTTTTAACTCTCCACCATCAAATGAAGAGCTTTTAACTAGTGCTGTGTTGAAAAATTTCTCCCACAAAAATGTTGACCATTCTCATTCAATTTGATGAAAATAAATTGCTTTTGAAAACAAATTCAAAGGAGAAGAAATTTCAAAGAAATTCTCATGGGTTTGGTTCAGGGTTCTTATGCTAACCTTACTGATGAGATGACTGAGAAGTGTGTATGAGTGTCCTGTCTTCCTTTGTACAATCATATCTGTGACAGCCTGTAGCCTCCTTGGCTTCCTGCACTTCCCAGCCAGAGGAAGACATCATGACTTTATTCCTCCTATAGAACCTTTTTAGATCAAGAATTGCAGGTAGCCTGGGAGACTCCAGAGCAATGGTGAGATGTGTTATAGAAAGAAAAATACAGACGCTCAGCCACCTCACAGTGATTAGGTAAGGTCAAAAACACCACCAACACACATTCAAAATAAATCATAAAATGCTCTGAGAATAATGCAGGAAAAGGGAAACCCTTTCCTGGAACTTTCAGGAAATTCCTGAGATTTTTCTTTTCTTACCCCTTAGAAATAAAAAGGCACTTTTCAGAACTTTCTCCATAATTTCTTCACCATTATGTTTTGTGGTGGCTGCATTCCCCCTGCCACACCCCCTGCCATGCCCTGGGGTGGTGCTAATTATATGGGATATTGTGAAGGATGTAAGATGGGGGCCAGCCTGCCAACACAGTTGATGCTATTGCCCCTTGCAGCAGCAGCAGCAGTGCAGAAAAACAAAAGAAGCTGTTCTACAACCCTGGCCAATGGTGATGCCTACCTGTGAGAAATTGTTGGAGAATTTCTCCTTCCCCTGGAAAAAAAATAAGAGATGAATAAAAATGCATACAATATAGTCTAAAACAATGAAAGTAGACAGCAGAATAAATATAAAGGATAATATCTAAATCCTCACTCAGTGGTTAAAGGTAGAGCTGTGCACAAACGGCCTCTCAAAATTCTCCATCCTATTTGTGGGTAGAGAAATTGGGGGGGGGGGGCAATTTCTCCGAATATGGGGGGGAAAGTGTGTCTTAGAATCGAGGAAATACGGTATTTCAGTTTAATACGTTGAGACATAAACGAGACTTTTAGCCCATTATGCAACCCATTCGCTCCTCCCTAGGAAGTCTAGAAACTAGGAAATCTTCCATTAAATAGGATTTCCTGTTAAGTCCAAAGTAGGAAACTATGGTTAATGGCTATGTAATAAGCCAGGATATGAAATCATAGTTTAAAGTAGGCCTAATGTTCTGGCTTGTTTCAAAACTCTTAACCATAGTTTTTCAGTTTGGACAAATTTGTTTATTTCTGCTGCGAAGGGAGGAGCAAAGTGGCTATGTGTGTGCCTGCAAGACTTGTTCATATCTTGGTTTATTAAATAGAAATATTATAATCTAAACCAACCCCTTTTAGGGAGGACTAAAAAGTCAAGAGTTCTGCAGGGAGCACTCAGCAAATAAGGCTCCAATGTGAGACAGCTTTCCTCCTGCCTCTCCCCCAAATAGGACTAGAAGGGAGCACAATTGATTTCAATATGATTGCAAAAGAAGGACTTTAAGCTGAGTCAATTCCTGCCCTGTCCCCCTCCCCACCCCTGATAAAATGTTTGTTTTTCTATTGCCAATGTGGGGAAACAAAAAGTCAAAGGTATTGTTAGTAAGCAGGTAGGTAGATATCAAGCGGAGATAACAAATGGTTCTGTACATTGTGATTCGCATAAAAACGCCCTGTCCTGATCTCACTCAGTGAGAATATTTAGAGCCATCACACCTATTATTCCCCCCTAGATTTCCACCTCATTTATTTTTTACTTCCGTTTCATAAGCACGTCAAGCCCTCCTCCCTTTCATGATTGTAGCTATACCAGTGAACTCTCTTTTCACTTGTTTGCTCTCCCGCTGCTATTGTGCCTGCCCCACCCCGCCTGCCCCTTCTCCTTTCCCCTCCAGTTCATTGGTTCTTGCCATTGATGGACATTGTGCCTTCCCCCCTCGCCTATTGGAGCTCCTATGGGAATTAACCAAAATGCTTGCAGCTCCCTAATTTTGAAAGATAGAGATGAAATTTGGGATTGCAAGAGGTCTTAAGTAGGGCTTTAGGCATGCCACGTTTGAATCAGTTCGGTTCATCCCTTGATTTTTTAGGAATTTTAAATCCCCCCCCCTCAAATCATTCTTTCCCATTAACACACACATATCCCGCTCCGATTCTGCGCATTTACATCCAAGTCATACTAAAACCTGATGCACGCTTACCTTTGAGTAAACCCCACTGAACAGAGAGAGACTTACTTCTGAGTAAACAGAAGTAAGACCTCAGAAGTAAGCATAGGGTTGCAGAGCACTTCTTTCCAGTTTGCTGTTTTAGACTTAAAAAACAAAAAGCTTCTGCGTGACCACACTATTAAAAGTCAGTTCTATATGTCTTTACTCAGAAGTAAGTCTCTCTCTGTTCAAAGGTAAGCGTGCATCGGATTTTAGTATGACTTGGATGTAATGAAGTTGAAATCAATGGAATTTACTCTTGAGTAAAGGAATCAAGCCCCAGCAATAAACAAGCTCCATTGAACACACACACCTCCAATTCTGCCTTAATGCACCCCTGCGCAGAACCGGAGATAGGTGTGTGTGAGTGTTAATGGGAAGGAATGATTTGAGGTGAAGAAAATTAAAAACTTCTAAAAAATCAAGGGATGAACTGATCTGATTCAAACTTGGCATGCCGAAAGCTCTACTTAAGAGCTCTCAAAGTCCCAAGTTTCACCTCTTTATCTTTAAAAATGAGGGAGCTGCGGGCAAGGAGGGTGGGGTTGGAGAAGCAAAAGTATGTTAGACATGCTCAGTATAAGCCCATCCATTTGTTAGGCAGTCTGTGGAGGAGGAGAACCACCCCCACCCTCCTCTTTCATCAGCGAGCTCTCCTTTCAAAGCACACTCCCCCAACAAAGGAAATAGCAAGACAAGGGCACTACATGGGGGCTGAAGGGCTCTTTAATTTTGTTTGGGGGAAATAATCCAGACTTTCCCCGCTCTAGGAAAACATGAAAAAGGGAGGGGAAGAGGCAGGGTGTCTGCAGGACTAGCATGATGTCATCTGAGCGCTGTGCTGCAAAACTGCAACCCAGGCATGATGAGAGTGCAATAAAATGCTGGTGTGATGGAGCCCAGACTCAGTACAGTTTCCTTTTGCGTCGTGGTCTTGAATGTCCAAAGCACCCTGCAGACATTGTTTTGTAATTCTAGGAGGCTGCGAGGGAAAGCGGGCAGAGGAACTTACCTGAGGCCATGGGAGAAGCAAGATTGGAATTCAGGACCTCCTGGTTGGAGCTCTTCCTCAATCATACACCTACTTCCATTGTAAATTTGATTAAATTGCTAAATAGATCAACAGGTATGTCCAGCTAGTTTAGGGTGACCCTATGAAAAGGAGGACCAGGCTCCTGTATCTTTAACAGTTGCATAGAAAAGGGAATTTCAGCAGGTGTCCTTTGCATACATGCAGCACCTGGTGAAATTCCCTTTTCATCCCAATAGTTAAAGCGGCAGGAGCCCTGCCCTCTTTTGTATCTGGTCACTCTAGTATAGCTCTAGTACAGCTAGATTGACCAGATACAAAAGAGAGCAGAACTCCTGCCGCTTTAACTATTGGGATGAGAGGGGATTTGACCAGGTGCTGCATGCATACAAAGGACACCTGCTGAAATTCCCTTTTCTATGCAACTGTTAAAGGCACAGCAGCCCTGTCCTCCTCTTCATAGGGTCACCCTAACTAGTTGATTACACCTGATATCTTGAAAAGACTGTCTAAGCTTCTATAGTATGAAAAGAGGGGAAATGACTTTATTCAGAAACCTCTTCCTCGTTCTAAGGCTGCAATTTGATGCACACTTATTTCAGAGTAAATCCCACTGAATTCAGTGAGACTTACTTCTGAGTAGACATGCACAGGATGGTCCTGTATACGTGCCTGGATGAAATATGTGACAACATTCTTTTCTGCAGTGCATTTGTGGCCCTTTGACATTAATGAAAGTGTAAGCATGGTTCTCAAAGGTATTTGAGTTGTGCAACTCAAACTGTTCAGGAATCCAGTTGTGTACTCCTTTATAAGTAGTAGATACCTGCTCTTTTCTCCCTTTCATTCTTCCTACAGAACAGGAGGCAAATTGCATTAGGTTAGCCTGAAACTGCTGTTCATGTAATGGAGCCAAAGATGGATTCTGACCAGCTTTCCCCCCACATTGCCCCGTCTGGATTTTTGGGACACACTACCAAGAGAGCAGAGGGAAAGGAGCCAACCTGACCACCAGGGTGGGGGTGACATAAATAAAGGGCAGATCTACACCAAGCAGGATATAGTGGTATGAAAGTGGCAGGAAAGCGGTATGTGGAGGCAGGATCTACAGTACCGCTTTATAACAGTATTGAAGTGCACTGACAACTCTTTGGGCCCATTGACACATGCCATAGGCCACTTCCATCATGTTATATCCTGCTTGGTGTATCCTGGGCCCCAACAGTTGTCAGTGCACTTCAATACCACTATAAAGCAGTAGTGTAAATCCTGCCTAGATCTCCTCCGCTGTTCTGTCCAGACAGATTGCTGCTAACTTATCTGTCTGTCAGCTGCCCTTGCCAACTGCTCTGAGAGTCCAGAGAATTGTGGGTGGGGTGGTCCATCTTGCTTGGAAGCTCTCAAGAGCCTGACGCCTGGCAGCAGCACATTGGGGTGTGCAGCTTAGCACAAACAACAGCTGTTTGAGTCCTTTCCAGTCTCACTAGGTCCTCCCGAGTGCCTTTCAAAGCACTTCCAGTCCCACTGGTGTCTTTGTCCATGTACTGCCTGAATGAACGGATTGTAGGTAGCAGCATGTCTGTCCTCCTTGCACAATCTGTCCATCCCAGCCAAGAGAATGCCATGGCTGAGAACCATAATATGGCAAAAGCTGAGAGGACCCAGTCTCCATGGGCAGGCTGAGTGGGAAAATACATATTTCCACCACTGTTGCTGCTGTTACCGAAAAGGGTTGTGTTGTTGTTTCCCAAGATCAGTCTGCAATATTTTCTGGGATCCCCCCCTCCCCTTCCTCTTGTCATTAAGCCAGTGCTTTGCAAATGATGATGCAGCCCCTATGTGGGCCGCAGAAAAGCACTTCGAGCAGGGCTGGAGTCGTGCTGGGTGGCTCTGATAGCAGAGCTAATGGGAGCGAATGGGATGCAGCGAACTGTTCTAATGATAGCAGCCAGGGAAGAGACAACAGTAAGAATAAATAAATGTTAACTATTTTCCTCTTCCAGACATTTGCATCCACTGCCATTAAGTTCATTTAAATAAGAAATAGAGGGGGAGAGGAATAGAGAGAGAACTAGAAGGGGGAAACTTACTAACACTCTTAATAATGAGTGTCTAAAAATAAATTAGTATCTTGGGGTGCACTTAAGGCATTTTAAAAATAAGCATGATCTTGCCCCTCCAGATACACATATACCTCCTTTTCCGTTTTGAAAAGTGTTGGAGGGTTTTAATTTGGGCCGAGTAATTTTGATGCGAACGCTTGGACGCCTTTCGTTGGGAAATTGGGAGAAATGCAAACAAGAATTCACTTCATTAAACAGGGGCAAACACTAGAGAAATTGCACTTACTTATGGAAATGACTTTTAAACATGAACAGCATTTGCTTGCATCGCTTTGCACAGGAATTTTTGAAAAAGATTATACATGTGAATAATTCACTGCAGGCCAATTAGATGATGGCTTCGTTCCTCCTCTCTTGCTTCTGTTCATCCGCTTGCTCTCCTTCTGCCTTTCATTTGAACTGCCTGTTTCCTCCTTGCAATATTTTACAAAATATATATACAACAAAGAAAAAAATGAAATGCAAAACTCTGAGAAATTGTGACAAAGTTGAAGAGAGAACAATCCCACCCACCCCTCTAGGAATTAGATTTTGAATGATGATGCGAATCTAGTGCCACTGAAAAAGGAATCAAAAGGAAATTCCCTTGTGGTGGTGCTACGACCTTTCCCAAGGGAGAAATACGATTGCTTTCTAATGGCCTAACCATGATGGTTTCATAAGTGGAAACCCAACACCAATCCTAAACAAACTTATTCAAAGACGTCCTACTGGATCCAATCAGATTTACTCCCTGGTAATTCCAGTTAGGGTTGCAGCCTAAATGCAGTCTGAATAATAGCCAAAGAATCTTCCTAGCAGCAGAACAGCTCAGCATCTACTAGTTTTGGTCTTAGGACTTCCTGGGTCAGAGTAAGCACTGGAAAGAGTGAGGAGACACTCTTGGGGCTGCCATAGACCAAACAGCTCTTTGCCTTCAGGCATCTGCTGGAATCTGAAAATATGGGGCCATCTAATCTCTTTTTCAATTGCTTGTAGTTAGCTTGGTATGAAAATGGGAAATTCTGGAGAAGGGTCTTCTGCTTGCCCAGGTTGAAAACATTGTTATAGCCATGCTTTCCTACACATTCAGATGTAGGAAATTGTCTCAGATTTGCAAAAGCTCAGGAGGTGAAACCCTGGCCTAAAATAAGGCAAATAAGGAAAAGAGAGGGAAAAGTTAAATAAAATGTCATGGAAATTGAGGAATTGTAGGAGCATAAAAATAAAAACACACACCAAAGGAAATATCCACTTAAAATTGTTACCAAACCACATAGAAATGTCAGGGTAGGGGGATCTGTATACACAATACACATTTTATAAACCCTTCTTTCCCTATCCAAATTAGCTTTTTTCAGACATAATTTTCATCCCTATTAAGCACTGGAGAGAGGGGTTATTTATATTAAATAAATGGCACTACCAACATTGTGAGCCTCGTAATTTGATAAATAGGAAGGATGAATCATACAGTTTTCCCATGACATTCTACTCTCACAATCCCCTTGTATGGCAAGTCACAAGTCACCATTTATTGATGGAAAACTGGAGTTAAGAGTGTACCGTGGCCTAGAGTTAGTTGGTGAACAGGTTGGGTTATATGATCATGCCTCATCATGTGCAATTTCCAAAAGGTGTTTTCATCTTTGCTCAGTGAGTACCAAAGCCAGTATAGGAAGGGAAGGGGGTTGTATAATATCTTCCCTATTGAATCTCTTATAAGCATCAGGGAAGACATGGTTCTCAGACTACTCTCAACCAGCTCCTTTCCAGGAGGATAAAGAGAAAGCTGAAGATGTCCAGATTTTATGAGTAAAGAGCAGAAGAATTACAGTAAGTGCCCCCTGCTTGCATTCCTGTTTGTGGGTGCTTCACTGTTAGTATTTACCCTAGAAGAAGCCATGTTTTGTTTACTTGATTTTTAAGGATCATCTACCTGTCATCAAATAATTTTCTCCTGTAGTTTCCCCATTGTTCTTTTATCTCTTCTCAACCCATAGGATTTTTGTGTGTGCAGAACAGAACATTACTACAAACTTCACAGGTATAGATCACCTTAGTTATACTCTACCAGTCTTTCTAGCAGGCATAGTTTTGAAGACATATCAGCCAGGTGAACCTATTTGCATACCTTCATTACTACCTTTCCCATCTGTGCTATTTTATCAGCATGTTTATTGATTTAATCAATCTTTTAACTTGCACTTTGTCAAATGCCTTGCTGAAGTCAAGAAATATTATCATCCATCATAGAATAGTAGAGTTGGAAGGGGCCTATAAGTCCGTCGAGTCCAACCCCCTGCTCAATGCAGGAATCCACCTTAAAGCATTCCTGAAAGATGGTTGTCCAGCTGCCTCTTTAATGCCTCTAATGTGGGAGAGCCCACCACCTCCCTAGGTAATTGGTTCCATTGTAGTACTGCTCTAACAGTCAGGAAGTTTTTCCTGATGTCCAGCCGGAATCTGGCTTCCTGTAACTTGAGCCTATTATTCCACGTCCTGCACTCTGGGATGATCGAAAAGAGATCCTGGCCCTCTTCTGTGTGACAACCTTTCAAGTATATGAAGAGTGCTATCATGTCTCCCCTCAATCTTCTCTTCTTCAGGCTAAACATACCCAGTTCTTTCAGTCTCTCCTCATAGGGCTTTGTTTCCAGACCCTTGATCTTCCTCGTTGCCCTCCTCTGAACACGCACCAGTTTGCCTGCATCCTTCGTGAAGTGTGGTGCCCAGAACTGGATGCAATACTCAAGAGAAATTTATCATTTATCAAATAAATGCCGCAAACATTATTCACGGAACTGAGCAATGCCGGGCATATCAGCTAATATATGCATGGATCCAAAAAATCGGATTGGGATCAGGACCGGAACTGGTGCCTTGGATTGGATCGGAGGCTTCCCGGTTCGGTTCAGACCTGATCCTGATTTTCGGATTGGACACCATTTTAGGTGTTTTCGCCATAGGCTTACATTGAGGGAAAGAAAGCTTTCCCCCAATGCAAGCCTATGGCGAAAATATGGGGGTGGGTGAGTGGGGACCTAACTCCCCCTCCCTCCCTCCCTCCCTATCCTTCCCCCCCCACTCGCGCTCCTTACCTGCTGGGGCACCTGCTTCCGTCCGCTTTCTCCGTAGATTGGAACAGCGGACGGAACAGGCTTCATGGCCTAGTTCTCAGTAGAGCGCCAGGTGAACTAGGCCATGAAGCCTGTTTCTCAGTAGATTGGAACAGCGGACGGAAGCGGGCGCCCCAGCAGGTAAGTGGGGCCCTCCCCCTCCCCCCCACTCACTCTCCTTACCTGCCGGGGCTGCCCGCTGCCACCTGCTGGTCCCTTCTACTGAGAAACAGGCTTCACAGCCTGCCTCTTAGTAGCACGCCGGGTGATGACGTCACCCAGTGCGCTACTCAGAGGCAGGCCACAAAGCCTGTTTCTCAGTAGAAGGGACCAGCGGATGGTAGCGGACAGCCTCGGCAGGTAGGTGGGAACCTCCCTCCCCCTCCCCCCCACTTGCGCTCCTTACCTGCCGGTGTCCTGTGCAGCCGTCCACTATTTCCGTACTACTGATAAGCAGGGCTTACGGCCTGTTTCTCAGTAGTACAGAAGCAGTGGACGGCAGCATGGAATGCTGGCAGGTTACAGGGGACCTCCACCTCCCTCCCCCCTCCCCCCCACTCATGCTCCTTACCTGCTTCTTCTTCACTGCCGTCCACTGCCGCCCACTGCTTCAGTAGTACTGAGAAACAGGCCTTGAGACCTGTTCCACAGTAGAGTGAGGGCGCGCCGAGTGATGACATCACCCGTCGCGCTGTCGCTTTATCGTGGAACAGGCCACAAGGCCTGTTTCTCAGTAGTACGGAAGCAGCGGGCGGCAGAGGATGGCAGTGAGGAGGTAGCAGGTAAGGAGCGTGAGTGGGAGGGGAGGAGGAGGTCCGAGGTCTGATTCTCCGATCTTTTCCAAACCAGATCGGGTCCTTTCAGATCGGATCAGAAGAGATCGGACGATCCGGCTGTGGGGGATCATAATCAGATAATTGTATCTGATTTTGCCTGGATCGGATCCAGATCGTGGATCGGACCCGATCCACTGCACACCCCTAATATATATATCACATATTCATTTGATTATGGCCTGAGAAAGTTGGGTGTACTTAGTTTCCACTGAAATATACAAAAACCCGTTCATTTTTGTAACATTTTTTAGAGGATGGCTTCTTGACTATCCCTTGAAAATGAGAATCATTTGGGAAAGGTGATAATATTTCTCCAATCTCCCACTAAGAAATGGCAATATAGTTTTGAGAGAGAGAAATACAGAGCTGAACTGTGAGCTTTGAGCTGAAGGCACCTGGAGGGTACAGGCATCTCTCACCGGGAATATGATGGGTGACAGGAGGTCCACTGCCTCCTAGGAGGGCTTGTGCTGCCTGTTCCACTTATGCTCATCTACTTATATACTGAAATAAACTAAAATACTGAAATAAACTAAACATTTCAAAAGCATCCTAAGACTCCAGTGATCTCCAGAAGAAGCCAAAGCCCAATAGCACTGCCCATGGAGCTTGTCACCATTTGAGGAAGTGTGAAGCATGTATTAGTATTATTCTGTGTCACGCTATTTTGCTAGTCCAAACTTTGGCATGGCTTGACCACTAACAATGAATGTTAATCAATTGGTAAAAAAAGGCCAGCCACGGAGGCTTGATCCACCTTTCTGTGTAAGAATGGAAAAAAAGACTTGTATTTTGATCAGAGAAGAAAAGGGGACAGTTTTGAATCTAGGTAGAAAGAATAACAGAACTGGTTAGCAAGGAGCAGCTTTGAGGACTTCCAGGTTTTGCTGTTGCTGTTGAGGACCAGTATTGTTTTAGGGCAGCCTTGTGTCCTAATAAACAGAGGACAGTCCTCTATTTCAATGTATCCTCTGTTTGAAGGTCTGTCCAGTCCAAGTCTGGTTTAAAGAGAAAGAAGCGTAAGAAGAAAGAACAGCAGCAGCAGCAGCGGCCTTGACGTTGCCCTCCAGCAGAATGACTAGGCACAGAGACTTCCCCACTGTGGTGAGATGGACTGTATTTCTATTTAAACTAGAACAATTATTTCTAAATTTGCACTTCTATATCTAAATTAGCATATGCAAATTTATGCAAACATGTGCTCTCTTTTGTCCTCTTTTTCGGTGCTGCATTCCTCCTTTTTGGCAATGAGTAAATGACCACCCTGGCCAGCTTGCTTCCAGGGTCCTTCTCCCATCTCAACCCTAATTTTCTAATTCTCTGCCCTCATAAGGACCATGGTCCTGCAAAAGTGTCCTACGACTTACTGCCAATCAGGAAAATGGGGGAAATGGGAAACATAAAACAATATGCTAGAAATCCCTCTTTGGGTGTTTTTTTTTTTAACACAAATATTGCAAATTTCCTACTTAATGCTGTTCTTGGAGTTAATGCTATTCTTGCTGCTATTCTTGCTGCTATGTTTTAATGGGCCTGTTGAGTAGCCCTATACATGCAAGTGAAAGAACTCTCTAGAATGCATGGCCTAACCCCACCGGTTAGACCCCAATTCACATGCCAGCTGCTGCACTGGGCTTGCAGCATTCCTGTGTGTGTGTGTGTGTGCATGCATGGATGCATGGAAGCCTCTTCTGACTGACACTAACCACACATGAGCTGGGACCATGGCTAGCACGAATGTCTGCATATAGCAGGTGGGGCTAGGCCATGCATTCCTCTTGGTTCATCTGTATAAGGCCATGCATTGGGTCAAACTCTGGGTTGTTTGTCCCTTACCTGGGACAACCCAGGAGCGGGGCATTCCTGGGTAGTTTTGTAAGAAGGAGCAAAGTGAAAGTGGCAATTGACTTAGTCATGACTAACCATGGGTTAACTAACCCATAAATTGTATTATGTGTGAATCAGGTCACTGTCTAGACTGGTCATGGAAATGATCACAATACAGGTGAGCCTGGACTCAATCCTGAGTGGTGCAGATCCTGGTGCAAGATGTTAACAGATTATGAATAGTGGCTGGAGTGCTATCACATTCATCTTATATGTAAGTAGAAAGTTGTTGAGAAAGCCCAACATTGTTACATTTGGGGTATGTGGGTGAGTGGAATACTCTAGAAAATGAAGGGACTGGTTAAAATAAAATTGAAAGGGATTGTCAAGAAGGTCAAATCTATCCAAAATACTTGAAAATGATTTAAAACCACAATAACAGACACTCAAATAAAATGTTTCGGAGGTTCAGTTCATCATGGCTTGGAATAGAGCCTTTAATATCATAGTTCCTACTCTTTGGAACTCCCTACCACTAGAAATTAGGCAGATACCAACCCTTTTGAATTTGTGGTGCATACCCTTTTCCAGCAGAGATTGCTAGGAAGACAATTTTGTCTACTCCATGAAGACTTGCTTAGCACATCACTTAGAAATTTCTTTAGGCAATTCATAAATATCATTAAATAAATAAAAGTACCAACAAGTTCAAGAGGCTCCAGCATAGTTCCAAACAGAGTCAAGGAAGCTATAAAAGGCAGTAAAACTTCCTTCAGAAAATGGAAACCTCATGGCAGCACTTCGCAATGAGAGCGCATACATCAGTTTGACATAGCTTCTCTTGATGTTGGTATTGATTGAAGCCAAAAACGCACATGCACGTCTTCAACCCACCAAGGTGGGCCGGGCAGGCACAGTGGCTCAAAAAAGGCAATGTGTGAGATGCTTCTGCATCCCCTCAGTAATGGAGACTAGGAGGAGGAAGACGATCCCCGTGCACAGATGGCAGGCAGGCTGATGCAGGCAGGCAGGCAGTTATTTTTGGCAGAGGTGGGCGCAGAGGCAGAGGGCCAGTTGGATCTGTCCCTGAAAGCAGCATGGACTCTTGGGTGTCACCACAGGACCAGGGGTAGAAGAAGACCTTTCCTAAAGAGCCAGCCTTAGCCAGGCAGGGCCTCATTGGGGCAGGAGATACCCCTGCAGCACGCTAACCTGGAGGATCCCACAAGCAGCACCGCACAGACAGTCAGGAATTACGCTCTGCAGAAATTCCTCTGCCTGGCACAGTGGACCCACTCCACTGAACTGAACTTGCCTTACCCAGGCAGGGCCTCATTGGGCCAGGAGATACCCTGGAAGCGCGGAAAGCTGCAGGATCCCACTAAAACTAAAAGCATATCTGCTTATTATTACTATTATCCGTGCCTATGCATGCGTGGCACAGTGAGTGGACGCATTCCTCTGCAGTAGAACTGCTGCCTTGACTCTAGATTAGGCCATGCATGTCTAAGTACAAATAATAAAAAGATTGGGGGGTAGAGGAATAGCACGGGCATTACAGTTATTTATTTTAGCCAGCCTTCCCCAGGCAGGGCCTTATTGGGCCAGGAGATACCCCGGAAGTGCAGAAACCTGGAGGATCCTAGCAGATATACATGTGCTGCTTTGACAACTGTGAATCCCATCAAAACAACCCTCACGCACTGCCTTGACCTCATCGTGCTTGAAAAATGACCCAGTCTGCCCGCCATCCCTGTGCAGGCAGGTTGGCAGTTCTTCGTGCCAGAGCTGCGCACATTGGCTGGAGCAGAGGCAAATAAAAGTCACATTCGAGGTAGAGGTAGGCACACTGCATGGACCAGAGTCTCAGAAAAAAAATGCATGAGGGGGATGCTTCTGCAGTCCTCACCAATGGACTCCACGAGGAGCAGACCCAGGAATGTAGTGACGAAAAATAATAATACAGGAATCTCTCAAGGCTCACTATAGCAGTCCCTCCAGACTGGAAACATTGGATGGAGCAGCGTCTTTCAAAAAGAAATAACATGTCTGAGAGGGAGAGACAGCCACTCCAGAACTGCCCCCAGCAGCAACAGCATCTCTCCTAGAGCCAGAGCCACCTCGCCCAAGGCGCCTTAGAGCCGTGTTTCATACTGCTACAAAGTGATTGAAATTAATAATTACAATGTATGCTTTGCCCACAGTTTGTGACTTTGTGTGCTGCTTTGACCATACAGATTGTGGAGTGAGTGATACCCTGTGTAGCAGGCTACAGGACACACCAGCACACTCACAGTCAATCAAGCAAACACACACACCCAGAGAGAGAGAGGGAGAGAAATATAAATATATATATATATATATATATATATATATATAATTTTTTTGTTTTTTTTAAGAAAGTTAAACAGGGAAGGGGACAAACACACACTCACTCAGTCACAGTTCTCCCACTCATGCTAACCTAACCCTTCAATCAAACCAACCAGAAAACGTATAAAATTATAACTCAAACACACGAGCAACGAACAGCCAAACGAACCTGAGACACAAAGATGCAAGACTACAATGAATCTCCAACAATTTGCCACCAAGTAACTATAAGACCCAGGAGCCAGGACAGAGCTCCAACAAAATCCACCCTTCTCCCCTCAACGCCTAACTCCCAACAGAGCTGGAACACCAAGTGTGGGGGTTTTATGCAAGGATATCCTTAGCCCTCCTCCAACATTGTGATTGGAGCCTGCTGGAATCCTTGCTGCACGACTGGTCGCTGAATCTGTCGGTCTCAGCAAGAACACCCCACCTTCTCTAACTCCATCCATGTGACGGCAAAAGAGAAAGAGCCTTCCGATAAAACAATACAAATCCGATCATTAACGTAGGATTTTTATCGTCTCCGATAATTATCGTAGGGGTTCCTATCAAATCGTTATCGTTAAACGGATGCACGATAAAAAGCATATCGTATCATTACTGTACATTTTAGCGATATGATACACATCCCTAGTTAGCACTGCATTTCTTGCCCTAAATCTGACCCCCCCCCCAACTCACTTTGTGATGGATTTTCCCATCACTGCGGATTCAGTGCAGTTTGAGAGTTCATGGCTTAGTTCGGACGACACTTTAGGCAACAGAGGGGGGAAGAGGCAGGGGCATCAAGGGTCCAGGTGCGAAGAGATGTGACTGCCGTAGGTGGGGGTGCTATGAATGGGCAACAGCAGTGTTGAACCTTGCTGCTAAGTCTGGAGAGGGAGAGGCCTGCCCAGTGCCACAGAGCAGCTAATGGGGTGTGAGGGGCATGTCTTCCTACTGCTGCGATGTCAGCGGCCATGAATTTTGAGCCTCAGCGTGTACTGGGATACCACTGGGAGGCCTGTGGGAAGTGGAAGGGCAGGGAAAGGGGTGGATGGACTGTCATACAAGCGCGCGTTCGCTGTTCACATATGTGGCAGAGGCCCTAGCCACGCAATGGGGGTGGGGCAACATGTCGTATGGTGGGCGCCACCGAAATAATGCACCATCAGTGTGCTATTCCCCCCTCCGTTGCCTAGAGTGTTGTCCGAATACACCCATTACCTTCCATTGTACTTTGCCAAGCACAAGAGTGGGGAGAGCCATCAGCCCTGTTACTTTGAAATTGCACTGTTGCAAATGTGGGCTCAATCACTGCCTTTCCACTCTTTAATGCTGCCCTATTTTGTTGTTGTGCAGTTGTCCACTTTCATTATAGGGTACTTCAGGCTTTCCTCCTTCACCCAGACTTAGGGGTACAGTCATCACCATGGGAAGAGAGAGGGGTGCAAGATGGATGTTTGCATGTCTACTCAGAAGTAACTCCTCCATTTCACTTTATGAGCAGGTGTGTGGGGCTGCGGGGAAGCCTGTTGATTCAAAGCTTCAAAACTACAACAGAGCACAGCTGAGACAGGGTTGGTGCCTGTTGATTCGAAGCTGTGTAGCTTCAGAATTGCAGGAAGGCGACCTTTCACTGCTACAGAGTTGAGCAGAAGGAAAAAAAACTACTTCCAGAGCCTCATTGTTAGTCACTATTCGTTGTGCATTATGGCTGTGGAACTGATCCCGAGAATTTTAGAGGCGGGATATGTCATGTTTAGTCCTGCCCATGTATCGCGGTGGGTGTCACTTTGCAACTGTGATGTTGTGAGTTTTGGGGAGAATTTGCAGTGAACGTAGTGCTGTGTAGACAGCCCCAAGGCTGGATGGGCAACCTCCTCATGCTGTGTTAAGCCTGTTGGCTGGAGGTTGCCCCCCTCCCATACAATAAATGCACGAGTACACAACTATCAAGGTTATAGACCCACACCCAGAAATATGCACACAACCCTCTTTTGTACTGAATTTTTGCACAGAACACCTATGGCAGGTAAACCAAACCTTACCTATGTCGCCTACATCTCCTGTGCTCATCTTTTGATCCTAATGGAAAACCCATCCTCAAAACCAAAGTTTTAAAAAGGAATTCCTTGCAGTTATTCGTTTTATTACATTTTGGCACAGTTCGTTTCCCCCCTCAAGTTTGTTATTTTAAAGAAACTCTTTCCTGTTGAGCAGAAGAGAGCATCACCGCCCACTGTTTTCCCTCTAGTTTTTGTACAAACTTGGAATGTTTAAGGAGAACCAAAGTTTTCATTTTGTTTTTGAGTTCCATATGCCATACAGGGCTGAAGGGAAGCTACAAGGGCAAAACGAGCCCTCGGTTCCCCATCACAGGTTGATCTCTCAGCGGAGTGTTTGAGAGCTAGGGCTTAGCACGTTCATGTTGTAAGGAACTTCCAGAGCAATCCTAGTATTTCAGTCCTCAAGATGACTTCCCAGGTCACAGCAAACCCCTGAGGGAAGAGGCCTATTCTAACTTCTTCACTTTGGGATGGGTAGTATTTGCAATCCCGTCTCCTTCTCTCTCTCTTCTTAACTTGGAACCCACTACCTGGAAATCCATGGGCCAAGCTATTGACATTCTGATCTCTATCCCCCACCTCCATAATTAGACCCCCACCCTCACCTCCCTTCTCTATTCTTCCCAGCACACTGCATGTTGCATTTATGGCTTTGTCTCTTCCTCCTCTGCAGAGCCTCCATTATAGTTTTAATCAAATAGCTGCTAGACCTATTTGAATGTTGTTAATGTACTTACTTTTTTGTAACTGAGGGACCCTGTGCCCACTGGGTTTCACAGCAGAATAAATTAGAAAGAGGCTTGTGAAGCAGATTTATAAGCAGAGCTGGGAAGCAGAAGGTGATAACTCCCACAGGAATGGATGCCATATGGAAATAGATGGGCAACAAGAAGAAAACAGTTATGCTCTTTTAATACAGGGATGCAGAACCTTTTCGAGCCTGAGGGCCGAATTCCATTTCTGAGAAGCTCTCGGCAGCTGCATTCCAGTGGTGGGCAGGGTCTAAGGCAAAAGGGGATGGAGCTAAAGGCAAAAGGGGCAGACCAAATCATAGAAGCATAGAATAGTAGAGTTGGAAGGGGCCTATAAGGCCATCGAGTCCAACCCCCTGCTCAATGCTTAAAGCTCATACTGCCAGTAACTAAGGCATTTCAAGCTTTTAGGAAGGGAAAATAGGCAGAAAAAAATAGAATAGGCAAAGCCCATGAAACTTCCAAATGACTTGTTTTTCAGGGAAAGGGGTGGCACCAGGGAAAGAGGGTGTGGCATTGTGGGGACTCCCAGAGGGCCAATTTGGTTCCTTGGCCTGTGGTTCTACACCCGTTTATTTATTTTAAAACATTCCTCTGGGTTTGATGACACAGAGGAAAAACCAGGAAATTCTGGGGGCAAAAATGAAAGATTGTAGAAAGCACCCCTGATGTGGATCAGCCCCAATCCAGAGAAAGAGATCCACATGCAGAGAAGCAAGTTCCCAGGGACCATGAGAGTAAATCAGATGCAACTCCAGTTACAGAAGCTGTGTTGCATCTTCATTCCATTCCTTTCCATTGGCTGAATGCTTGTGCATCAGTCACCATCCTGATACAACTTGTTAATCATAACTATGTGTGACTAGAGTGGATCAGGCCAGCTAAACATAAATTAAATTATATCAACGTAAGAAACAGTACTCAAAATGTATAAAATATGCTCCTCAAATGTAGTCACCCACCTAAGAAAAGCATTCCATCTCTCCCTCACTGCTCCTCCTCAATAATGCATTGCAGTTATAGCTGTATTTGAAAAACTCTTGTCAAACCAGAAGACACCAGACAGTAATGAACTGGCAATTAAGGATTCTTCCAAACGTAGTGCTCCTAATAAGAATGACCAGATGACAGGAAAAAACAGGATTTGTGAGGATTTTTGTTCACAAATCCAGGAAGGAGGGAGGATTGTGAAATTTGAAAAATCCAGATTTTTTTTTCTACCCTCCCCATCCAAAGGGCCTATAAAATTAAGGTCATGGCAGCTTTCAATTTTTCCTATATCATTGGCCGCAAACTACAGTGGCCATAAAGCGGAATGACCCTTTACGGCTGCTGTGTTTGCGGCCATAGATAAAGTAAAAATGAGAGGTGCCATCACATTACCTTCATAGGCCTAGGGGAAAAGGGTTGCCGCTGCTTGTTCCTGAATGCACACTCACCTCGCAGTAAAGGCTTCCTGTAAGGGCAGAGGGGGAGTGAGTGGGTGCTTCTGGGTGGGGGGAGGAGGAGGAAGAGGAGGCAGACACCCCATGCATTTTAAGACTGGGTTGGCAGAAAAAGGAGGAGGGGAGTCGGAGGAGCAAGGGGAATGGGTAGGAAAGAGGAAAGAGGCCTGGGCCGAGGAGGGGGGGTCAGAGAGACAAATAAAGAAAGCACACGCTTGGAATTTTGTGGGCTGTAACCAAAGTTCAGTCAAGAGTTTGGGCTCTGTATCTTCTAAAATAAGTAGTCATAACTTTGTTTGGCTCATTGGGGAAGGTAGTTTGGTTTTGTTGCCCAAGCCCTGGCTTTAGAAAATTTGTGAGTAAGGGGCACACCTGTTTTGGGGAACAGAAGGAATGGGAAAACACTTGGAAAAAGAAGTTTAGTTCCTAATTGGAAGTGTAGAGGAATTTAAAACTTTTACTTTCTATTAAATACTGTGGGCACAATACTATTGAAATTAAGCATTTGTATGTCCTGTTGATTCAGATGTTTAACAGTACCATCCTGTGTATGTTTACTCAGAAGTAAGTCCCATCTATGTTCAGGGAGGCTTACTCCCAGGAAAGTGTAATTGGATTGCAGCCCAACTGTCTTACTGAAATGTTACCCTCTGCCAACTCATCCTTTTGCACTCTTAGCCTCACATGTCAGGAATCTTCTGCCTGGAATGGGAGTCATTGATATTCTTTTGCAAATGGAAACTGAAGGTGATTGGTGATAACAATAGGTGGCAGCAACCCTATATACACATAGTTGGAACCCTTGGAGGAAATCCCATTGAACTCTGTGGGACTTAATTCTAAGTAAATATGCATGGCCTGGGCTGCACAACATCAACTCCAGGGTCTTTGAAGGGAGGGTGGAACTTTATAACTGCCTTGCCACAGTATCTCACTGGCAAGTCTCCCATTAAGGTATTGCCATTGGAGTTCTATTGAAGAAAATTCTGACCAGCAAAATATCTCAACCGATGCCAATATGAGTGAGATTTCCTAAAACCCTTGCTGGATCCTCCCACTTGAGATCAGGAAGTTTGAGTCATGAGTCTTTCCCAACATAGATACTTGTTTTTAACCATCCTCTGTGGTATGTGGTTTGATTCACTTGCTTGAGTTATTTGTGCCTACTTGTTCTGTAGTGCAAAGGAAGAAGCGGGTCTCTAGTTGGTGCTAGAAGATAGTAATCCATTTGTTAATAATGCAATTTGACCCATAGACCTTCCTCTCCAATTTATTTGATATAATTGGCATGACGTATATTTTGTAACAATTGCTGATAATTGTTCATCCTTCTTGCTCGTGGTGGTTTTTCTAGATGAACATGACAGGCTTTGCCAAGTCATACTGTTACTGATTCAGAAATTTCCTGACTATTGAACATGTTTTAAGTATGGTCCCCTCTACAAGGATTCGCTTTTGCGCCCGGTTAGGCGATTATGTGCATAATCGCTGAAGCGCATTTACACCTAATACCTCTGCACGAGAGGCGGCGAAGCGCATTAACGGATGACCAAAATGCGCTTTACAAGTAGTTAATGCGCATAAGCGCTTGTTCACATAGTCAAAATGTGCTTTAACGGCCGGAGCAAAATAAAACTCGCGATTTAATGCGCATTTGATAATGCGCATAATCGGAGAGATAACGCGCCTCTACACCTGATTTGCGCTCCGTTCTTGTAGAGGTAAAAAATTTTAAGTGCCTTGAAAGAGCTTTAAACCTCTCTTGTAGAAGCAGCCTATGACTGTTTTCTGGATGTTGGTGTGGATATATTTTGGTATGCCTAGTTTCTGTAAAAAAAAAATGTTTATGTGATGCGGGTGACTGATATGACTAACAGAATAATTGCAACTTTTTCCTGTTGCCATAGTTCTTTAACTTCCATAGCCAATGGTGTATATTTTTTTTCTCTTTCCTCTTCCTTTTCTGTAACATTTTTGTCAAAAGGTATTGTTATGTCAATGAGGTAGATGTGTTTTTTTTTGTTTATGACTGTTATGTCTGGTCGATTGTAAAGTATTGTCTTTTCCCAGAATTGTTCTGTCCCAGCAAGATAATATATGAGTGCTTGACTTGTTTGAGTGTGTCTGAATCTCCTAGGCTCTGAAAGCATCTTTCTGGAGAGCACCTGCTGGTTGCATGATCGAGGAGGCCAGGTTCTGGTGAGTGCATAGTTGTCCTTGACAGGAGGGGTTTGCACTTGCTAGAGTAAGGTGAACAGATGTGAAGAGGCTGCAATCCTATATTCATTTATCTGGGAGTAAGCTTTATTGAAATCAATGGGAGTTATTTCTGTTGTTTCTTTTGGTAGTTTTCTTTGGGTCCCTGATTGGGATTTCTGTTCTCTGCACACTGAGGCAGTGTAAATTCAGGAGATATTTTGGTAGAAGGAGGAAAGGATCCTTGTTTAGCATTGCTGTAATGGGCACCCATTCTGGCCTTTCTATGTATTGCTGCTGACCATGGTCTTGTTTACATGGCTAAAGAACCAGAGATATAATGACAAATTTTTAGATTAGTTTCTCATTCATAAACCAGAAGTTGAAACAAGCTAAGGGGTGCTAGTGAGAAGTGACTGCTGCAAGCTTTTAGTCCATTTTGTTCCATGGCTAATGTTTGCAGGATAATATTATTTTATACTCTTTCTGAATGCTAGGTTGCTAGTTTGTTGTACTAGATTTTTCTACACTTGTCAACTGCTTCATTTGTTCATGCTGAATCTGTGAGTATGGATATGAGAAAGATGATGGGAAAAGAGTGTTAAATATTAGGAAAGGTGAGACTATGGTCATCCAGTGAAGGATTGCAGTCAGAAAAGATATTTGAGGGAAGGGGAGACTGTATCACACATAGTACAGCAAAAGCCACAATAGTAGGAGTGAGTGAAGTTAATTTCAGATACATTGAATGTCTCACTTGTTCTTTATTTCAATAATTTTAACATTAAGATGTTATGTAGAACAGGTTTGTCTTAATTGTGTGCTGTAAAATCAGACATGAGATCAAGGCAATGTTCAGGTGGGCATGCCCCCTTGGGGCTGGACATGCTCCCTGGGGTTGGGCATGTTGGTGGGGACGCTCCCTTGGAGGCCAGCCATGTCCCCTCCTTTTCGGTTCCCAAAATATGGTCATCCTACTCCTAGTGCTACCAGTCATTGGACTTCCACTGTAAAGTACAAGTGGAATTTCCATGGACTGCCCACACTGTCTGGGAAAATTTCTGCTATATGCCTTTATATACCAGGAAGCAGATATATGGATTGGGATGGTATGGCAGGGAGAGAGGGGGGGATTAGCAGAATCAACCTTGGTAGCACAGCTTCCTGTGTTGTGCAAACCTAGCCTTGCTGGGTTTGCACGACATGACAAACTGCATTGCTGAGGGTAATTCCTCAGATCCCCGCTGGCATGCAGCCATCATGCATAGGTAACAAGTTATCATGGTCCGTTAACTGCCTGCTGATCATGTGAATCAGCTTCTGTAGTCAAAACTCTTCCTTCCCTTTGCTGCTCCCACCCACTATGTTCTTTGTGCTGAGGTGATTGTGTTTCATTTGTTGCTTCTTCTCCAGAATTGTGCAATTGCACAATTCTCAAAATCCAAAGATTCACTGTTGTACTTTTACTCCCACGTAAATGCACACTGCATAATTGAATCAATACCCTGGTTAAACCTCTCCCCACCCCCAGTTTTCCCTGACATTCCACACAAAGAAAGAAAAAAAAATCTGCACTCTAGTCATTTTTTAAATCCTCCTAGGTGGCAATTTGGGGTGGGGGGGAAGAAGTTCAGGGAAAATTTGGTGTTGGGAGGAAAGGTTTTACCCTCTCCTCCTGGAATGCCATTTGAGGTATTTATTGCATTTATATCCTGCCCTTTTTTCCTCCAAGAAACCCAAGGTAGTGTACATAATCCTCCCCCTCTCCACCTTTATCCTCACAACAACAACCCTGTGAGGTAGGTTGGGTTGAGAGCTGGTGACTGGCCCAAAGTCACCCTCCATGGTTGAGTGGGGATTAGGGGGCTGTCTTGACAACGGGGCATTTGCACCACGAGCCCCTAACACCCTGCGCTTTCACTCCTGCAGAATTGTGCCTCGTTATCCACACGCTAAGGAGCCAGCACGGGGTTTATTTGGATCATGGTTGGGGGAGGGGGCAACCACCACCACTGCCCGTTCCTCCCTAGCTTTTCCCCCTTACCTCACAGAGTTTGAAGCCAAAGGAAAGGAAAACTTTCTCCCCAGCAAAAGGGAGAGTGTTCTCCCCACTCAGAGGCAGTGCAGAGGACTTCTGGTGGTCATTTGGCTCGCCGGCCCACCCCTCCCCCCTGCTCTGGCAGATGGCGACCAATCAGGGGTCGCCATTCACTAGGCCACACCTCTGCCACGACCACGGAGTGCAGCGACATACAGTGATGCTCCATCCTCACCACACTCCAGACAAAAAAAACCGGGGTAAGTCCCCAATGTTTTCACTTCGGAGCTTTGTGGGGAAGCCCCAGCATGTCTGCATGGTGGCTTCTGCGTCATATAATCTATGCTATGCCACCGCACACCCACCCCAGGGCTTTCATCAAGTATAGAAGAGCCCCTAGAACTGGGATCTTCCTACATTCCAGCTACTACATCACACTGGCCCTGGTCCTGATCTGGGGCCACATGCACTTCCTCAGAGTAAAAGTACAGCAGTGAACCTTCAGATTTTCAGAACTGAGCAATTCTGGAGAAGAAGAAACAACCCCCCCTCTCTCTCTATTACTAGTTGCCCCATAAACACACCACCTTTTATTTTGTTGTTAAAGCAGGAGCACATGTGTTGGGGTAAGGAGGGGGATCAAGGGACGTGCAGCAGCAGCAGCAGCAGCAGCGAGTGTGCAATCAGCTTCCTGGGTGAGGAAGAAATGCAACTGTCTGGGAAGCCTGAAGCCATGACGCACACACGCACACACACACACACACACGAAACATCACATTATGCATCGCACAGCCATACCTCCACAAAACACTGCAAGCTCCAAAATCAGGCAGCCTCACCACTGCTTTTTGCTGATCATGGCACACTATAAAATAATTAATGGATTTTCCCCAGTGTGAAAAAGGCCTGGGGAGAGGAGCACAGGATGACACGGGACAACTCCAGGAGGCTAATGATGTGTCATGTGGGCATTCTACAAAATCCCACTAACAAGGCCAGCTGATAGCACTTTAAACCCCCCATTTGGAAGATCCCCAAGTTGTGGGGGCTGAGCCTGTTGCTGCACAAGTGTATTAGAATCCCTCTTTGTGCTTATCATTAGAGACTTAGCGCTCCATCACACCAGCAATTTAGTGCACTCTTGCCATGCCTGGTGTGCGGATTTGCAGCACGGTACTCACATGGTGCCATGCCTGTCCTGCTGACACCCTGCCTCTTCCCTAGAACGCTAAAAGTCTGGATTATTTTCCCTAAGCGCATTTAACGTTCCCTACTCCTCTGTGTAGTTTTAAAGGAACTGGGGGCTTGAATGGATTGCATCAGGTCTTGGCAGGGAAAAGCGATCTTTCCCAGCAGCCAGCTCCAAGCCTCAATATAAAGCCCAAACCTTGCATCCCAGGCTCGAAAGCCTTTTTTAAAATCATACAACACCTGAATCTCTGCAGAGACAGGATTGCACTCCCTCAATGCCCCCAAAGAGCCAGACTAAAGGGTTGTTCCATTTTTGCCTGGCAGAAAGGCAGTCTGGTTGCTCATCTGACAGGACCTGACTAGAGGGAGAAAGAGAAGGGGAGGGGTGGAATGGAGCATAAGAGCTAATAGGAGTGAAGGTGAAAGGACTCTTGAGGTGAAAGGGCTCGTAAGGTTGACGTGCTTCTACCTCAGAGGTAAAAAAAATGCGGAGGCAAAGCGGGGGAGGAATTAGGTGTGATGGAGGTCTTACTCTTCCTCTCACCAGGGTCTCCTAGCAAACCTTTGAAATAGCTTGTTCTGCTTGTGACCTCCCCTTCTGCAAACCTCCCCCCCCCCATATGCCTACATGGGAGAGAGAAATAGCTTTGAAGAAAATCCCACATCCACAGTCCTCTCCCCCTTCTCACACTAAATTCCACAATCACAAAACTCAGTACTAATCGGCAAGCACCTGCTGTGTATTATATGCTATGAAATGCGGAAGCACCATAGCTCAATGGCAGAGCATCTACTTCGCACACAAAAGGTCCCAGGTTTACTCCCTAATATCTCCAGGTAGGGCTGCGAAAGACCTCTGTCTGACACCCTGGAGAGCCACTGCTACTTAGTTCAGACAGTTCTAAGCTAGGTGGACCACTAGTGTGACGGTGTAAAGGCAGCTCCTATAAAATTTAAAGGTTATGTAGTAACTAAATTGCTCGCGTTGCCTCAAACTACAGATATATGACGTGCCTTTGGCTTGTTCTACAGCTCTCAGGGAACCATGTACCACCCCACCACTGACAATTGGTCAGCAAAAGATAGTAAGAAATGATCACTAATCACTATGCTGTGTGACATCAAAGAGAAGGAAACAAGGAAACCAATGTAACACACAGAAACACACTTACACTAGAGTAAAAAAGAACAAAGGGCCCGGAATGAATATGAGCATAGAGAAGTGAGCAACAATTCACACAGCTAGTGTCTGATCACACAAATGAGTGACACTTGGCCAGTTTGCACAATTATTTAACCCACATTTAGGGTGGGTCAAATATGGTGTGTGTGTGGCCACCATCTTGCATATCCAACCCCCACTCAGGATTGTTGTGTTGAATGAACCTGGTGAGCATGGAGTTATGCAAGAAATAAACCACCCTGTAGAAGAGAGCAAGGGTTATGCAAGGGCTGTTTAACACTCACATAACCTACGCTCGCTTGGTTTGCACAACATAACAACCTTGAAGCTGTGGTTGGATATGCAAAGTGGTGCCTGTGGGCACCATGGCTCATTATGGGTTAAATAACCCACAATGGTGTTGTGTGAACAAGGTCAGTGAGTGCAGGGAAAGTGAGGAAGCCATTCCCCAAAGTTTGGGCTAATCAACATGAAAACCTCTACATTATGTGAAACTATTCATTAGAGTTTATCTTATTTTAAGCAAATTGATGGAGCTTTTGTGGAGATTCAATGGCCTCCTGAGTTTGGGGTCCCTCTTCATTCCACTCCCCCACCAGGCTTTCTAATGCCTGCTGAAGCTTAATAGTCAGGATAAAGTCATGGCATTAACTCCATGTGGCAGGTGATCCTAATTACATCTTGTCCACATGAAACTGAAAAGCCTCCATGCATCAGCCTTGAGAAATGTAGAAAGGAGGGCAGAGCCCTTTAAGGAATCAATTGCCAGCCCCCACCCCCTCTGCTTCTCCTCCCCAACACCAACACCACACATGCACCCTCTTCACCCTGTTGGAAGGTGACATTTGCTATTAACCTTATATTGGGCCATTTTGTAAATCAATGTCACTTACATTTAATAACAAGTGTAATCAAAGGAATTATGCAAATTTAATTTGATGCTTCTTGAATTATGCAAATCCACTGCACATATAATGGCTTCTGACATGTGCCCAGTTGGAGAATGTTCCATTACCTCCTCTCTTATTACCCCTTTCATTATATTTATTTTTATTTTTATTTTATTTTTTAAATTCTGTACTCGGGAGGGGGGCAGCAATTGAGCTTGAGAGTACCGAGGAATGGAGAAGAGGGGTGCAGGCAGAGAATATATGCCCCCCACCATCTCTCTCTCTCTCTCACACACACACACACCAAGCAGAAATGCATCCTGCAGGCATTTCTGTTATTGTTATTGCAGAATAGGGTGGCCAGGCCAGGAGTGGGGGGTGGGGGAAGTCATTTCCCAGGAATGGCTTTGCAGGCAATAACAGTGCTGGAATCTGATTCTAAATTATTGCCCTTTGAGTCCCATCTCCATCTCTCTATTACTAGTCCTTGTCTCAACTGCCTAAATTATTAGAAACTAGGGAGGGCAAGGAGGGGAATGAATGTCATAAACATTGCAGCAAGCAGGAATCCTGGAGCTGAGGGTACAGCAGTATTTCAGAAAGGAACACACACACACGTATCTCCCATAAAGCTCTGCCTGATACCCACCAACGCCATGCCTAGGTTGGCCATGGGCTGTGGGTGTGTCCTTTTTTAACCCTTTCTGTTCTGTAAGCTTTCGGGTGAGAGAGAAGTGGGAAGTGGTGGGGGAGAGAGGAGGAGTTTCTGATGGTGGGGAGTAGAAGTCTCCACTGTGCCACATTTAAGAAAGTAAGGAAAGCGTCCCAGGCATTCCAGGCAGGATCCTGCATGCACTGATCTCCCACATTCAACTAGATGCAACTGGGGAGAACATGAAGTTTATTCTCAATAGTCTCATGCCTATTCTATGTTCCCAGTATCAGGGGTATGTTGTCTCTGAATAGGGAAGCTCCATTTAGCGTAATACAGATACTTAAGCTTAACTACAGAATACAGTAGGCAGGTCTTGGGGATTGGGAGGTTTAGCAAAGGCTTCACAGAACGGTGGCTTTTGAGGAGGGATCTGAAGTAAGTGAGAGACATTCCAGGAGGCAGTTCCAGGCCAAAAGAGCAAAACAGGGGAGCATGGCAGATTCCTTTCAGGCAGTAGAAGACCTTTGGGTGGCTGAGGGTATGGAGCTAGTCAGCCTCGATAGAACTATCTTCCATTAAGCCCTCTCCCATTGAAAGGTTAATCAACGAACAACACTAGTGTATCCTGTATTTAGGACCAGGGTCAAGGGCAGGCCTGGTCGGGCACCTACTGAGAACCCACACCCCAGCAGGGGCCCCTAGAGTTGCTCCTCCTCTTCATCATTGTAACCTGCTCGTTCACCTGCCTCCACTTGCTGAGCCCTTCTCTGAGCTGGCGTGAAGGAAGAGCAGTAGATGATGCTATCTCCTTGCTCACTGGCTCACCGGCAGCCCTGCAAGCAGATGGTGATAAGGACGGAAGGCGGAGGGTCAGCAATAGAAGCTAGTGACAATGTTGGCGAACAGGTAGACTCACTGAGCAAGGGAGCCCCCACCGAGGGTCTTTTGCCCAAGGGCCCTGAAGAACCTGGACCAGCATTGCCTCTGTTGGGGGTGGGGGGTGGGGAAAGTTTAACCTATCTGGGAAAAACTGTGGCTCAGTAGTAGAGCATATGGCTTTGCATGCAGGGTCCCGGGTTCTGCTAGAAACCCTGGAGAGCTGCTGCCAGTCAGTGTTGACAATACTGGGCTAAATGGACCAAAGGTCTGGCTCAGTATAAGCAGCTTCCTATTAGCAATAGGGCGAAAATCTGCTTGGACCCTCAAGGGCAGCCGATACCCTCGCATCCAGCCGTTCTGGGCCCAGGCAGACACACCTGACAGACTTTTGCCCCAACACTACCAAAGGACAAAGGGGGCGCAGGTCAGGGGGGAACTTAGTTCCACCCAGATATGCACCCTTTGTGCTTTTCCCTTGCTGCGTTAATGGCAGCCACCATTAACAAAGCAGGGGAAATACGCAATTTCCCCAAGGCTTGGAAGAAGACATTTGCAATTTCCTCAGCCTTGGGTAAATCACATCCCCCCCCCCCCCGATTGTGGAGTTAAAGGCCCTCTTAAAGCCTTGGATTAAGAGGGCCTTTAAGGCCAGGATTGGTATGGGGTGGAGGCAAAGCACGCTTTCTGGGGCCTTCAGAAAGTGTGCAGTTGGCATGGTTGGGGGAATTGCATACTTTCCTGAGGCCCCAGAAAGTGTGCTTTGCATCCCTCACCCCCCCCCCCCCCCGCACCAATCGTGGCCTTAAAGACCCTCTTAATCCAAGGTTTTAAGAGGGCCTTTAAGGCTACGATCGACACGGGGGAAGGGGGGAACACGATTTACCCAAGGTTGGGGAAATTGTGAATTCCTTCCTCCACTCTTTATGGCAGCAGCAATTCTGACCTGTCGAGAACTACAGCAGAACTCTGACACATGCTTCTGAAAGTCTCGCAGAGGTTATACTGAGGTGGTCTTACTTCAGTCTTAGGAAACTATTAGCATTGAGAGATGTAGTTCTGAGTTTAGGAGTAGGGATGTCAGAGGAATCTGGTTGGGGCTGGAGCTTCACAAGCTTTTATTGGCTCGGGCCCCCGGACTTTCATTTGTCTTCTGCTAGCTGACGTGACTTGGCAAATTATGCAAATTATGGCAGTAATTTGTGCTAATTACATGAATTACAGATGACACACACAGACACAAAACACACAAAAAGTTTACCACATTAGCAAGCCATAAAACTCCATTGAGCCCCTAAAGGGCTGGATTTCCAAGCAACAAACATCCCTAATTGGGAGGCCCTGGAAAAGAATGAGGCAGGGTCAATACATAAATGAGTTCCAAAACCACTGCCGAGGGAGGAAACATCACTTCACTCCCTTTCTGTCTAGAATCAACAAAAACAAAAAAAGACACCAGGTATTACTAGAGCAGCACATCCCAGTAATGCATCTGAGTGACCATTCTGCCGTTTTTGAGAAAAAGCCACCATCTTGATCATTAGGGATGTGTGGAGCAGCTTTGCTCTGCTTCAAAATTCAAAGCAAACCTCCAATGAGGGGCTTCTCTGCTTCGAATTTCAAAGCAGCTTCATCAAATCTTCCGTCAAAGATTCGCTCCATTTAGTGACCACTCCGTTATAGTCAATGGGAATAAACAAAAATGCTTACAACACTGTCATTTTTAAAGTTAAAGAGATGAAGCTTGGCACAATGATAGTGCTTAAGTAGGGCCTTAGTCATGCCAACTTGGAAGAGGATCTGTTCATCCATTGACTTTTAGGATTTTTTTTTTAAGTATGGGTTTTTAAAATTATTATTTTTAAAAAAACGCTGGAGCCATACCCTTCAAGCTCAGGTTGTCAAACCTCCTCTTTCAGCTCTTGCATCTTGAGTAGTTTCAGCCCTTGACTTCAAGGGGACCACCAGTTTTTAGCTAAGAAGTGCTGGGAGGGGAGGGCACCTTTCCTGTCACTGATTCCATAGAATCAATCATAGACTCATAGAATAATAGAGTTGGAAGAGGCCTATAATGTAGGAATTCACCTTAAAGCATACCTGACAGATGGCTGTCCAGCTGCCTCTTGAAGGCCTCTAGTGTGGGAGAGCACATGATCTCCCTGGGTAATTGGTTCCATTCTCGTACTGCTCTAACAATCAGGAAGCTTTTCCTGATGTCCAGCCAGAATCTGGCTTCCTGTAACTTGACCCCATTATTTCACATCATGCACTCTGGGATAATCGGGAAGAGATCCTGGCCCTCCTCTGTGTGAAAACCTTTCAAGTATCTGAAGAGTGCTATCGTGTCTCCTCTCAATCTTCTCTTCTCCAGGCTAAACATGCCCAATTCTTTTAGTCTCTCCTCATAGGGCTTTGCTTCCAGACCCCTGATCATCCTTGTTGCCCTCCTCTGAACCCCCTCCAGCTTATCTGCATCCTTTTTGAAGTGTGGTGCCCAGAACTGGATGCAATACTCAAGATGTGGCCTAATCAGTGCCGAATAGTGGGGAACCAGTACCTCGTGCGATTTGGAAGCTATACTTTTATTAATGCAGCCCCAAATAGCATTTGCTTTTTTTGCAGCCACATCACACTGTTGGCTCATATTCAGCTTGTGATCTACAACAATTCCAAGATCCTTCTCGCTTGTTGTATTGATTAGCCAAGTATCCCCCATCTTGTAACTGTGCATTTGGTTTCTTTTTCCTAGGTGTAGGACTTGGCATTTATTCGTATTAAATTTCATTCTGTTGTTTTCAGCCCAGAGCTCCAGCCTATCAAGATCACGTTGAAATCTATCCCACCCAATTTTGTGTCATCTGCAAATTTGATAAGCATTCCCTGCATCTCCTTGTCCAAATCATTAATAAAAATGTTGAAGAGCACTGGGTCCAGGACAGAGCCCTGCAATGCCCCACTCATTACCTCCCCCCAGTTTGAGAAGGTACCATTGATAAGCACTTTTTGAGTCCAATTCTGTAGCCAACTGTGGTTCCACCTAATAGTTGTTCCACTTTTAGCTAGTTCGCTAATCAGAATGCCATGGGGTACTTTGTCAAATGCTTTGCTGAAGATAAGTTATATTATGTCCGTAGCATTCCCACAGTCCGATCAAAAAATGAGATAAGATTAGTCTGACAGGATTTGTTCTTGACAAATCCATGCTGGCTTGTAGTAATCACTGCATAGTTTTCAAGGTGTTTACAGATTGACTTCTTTATAATCTGCTCCAAAATTTTCCCTGGGTTTGATGTCAGACTGACTGGTCTGTAGTTCCCAGGTTCCTCCTTTTTGCCCTTTTTGAAGATAGGGACAACATTAGTCTTCCTCCAGTCATCCGGCACTTCACCCGTCTTCCATGATTTTCCAATGGGAATAGACAGTGGTTCTGAGAGTTCCTCTGCCAGCTCCTTTATTACTCTAGGATGCAGTTGGTCGGGCCCTGGAGATTTGAACACTTTCATAGAAATTAGGTGTTCCTTGACCATTTGTTTATCAATCTCAAACTGTGATCCTGCCCTTTCCATTTGTAGTTCACTTTTGACGTGTGTGTGTGTGTGTCATAGAGTCGCTTATGGTACAAGACCGAGCCAAAGTAGGAATTGAGCCCGTCGGCCTTTTCTTCTTCATCTGTTATCAATTTGCCATCCCCATAAAGCAGTTGAACCACCATTTCTTTCCTCTGTCTTTTACTATTCACATATCTGAAGAAAGCCTTTTTTGTTGCTTTTAGCATTTCTAGCTAGCCTCAGCTCCTTCTCAGCTTTAGCCTTTCTGATGCCATTCTTGCACTTTTGTGCTATCTGTCTGTACTCTTCTTGTGTAGCCTGGCCTTCCTTCTACTTCCTATATGTATCCTTTTTTATTTTCATGTCATCTCTAAGCTTTTTATGGAGCCACGTTGGTTTCTTCTGTTGTCTTCTATCTTTTTTCTTTGTTGGGATTTTTTGTAATTGGGCCTTTAAAATTTCCCTTTTAATAAACTCCCACCCAGCTTTGGTGGTCAGGCGGGCACCTGGAGCTCAGCAGAGGTGAGGCACCTGAAGAACAAAATGTGGGAAAGGAGAGGTCAGTTGAGGCAGCCCACAGGGCAAAACAGAATGGGCCAGAGGTCTTTTTCTCAGAGTTCCACATTATGGGTGATGAAGGGTCACCTTTAGAGAAAATCTCTTATGACCAACAGTGAAGTGCCAGCCGAGAGAGAGGCTCTCATCTTTGCAGATACCCTGTTACAGCAGATATTGGAACCTGGCATGTTGTTGCTTTGCAATAACTTCCCTTCCACTTCACTTTGTTGACTTGCAAGCTGGGCTCTAACTATACTGCTGGTATGCAATGCAGAACATTTGAAGTGCATGTCAGAGAAAAAATAGATAGATTCGTGGCTTTGGCTGGCTGGCATATCTTGTAGAGATGGAGACACAACTCAGAGATGGCTGTAGTTTAGCCCTGAGAGGCTGGCATGCCAAACAGAGCCTTTTAAGAGCATCTCAGAGTCCAGTGTTGGTGCAGGCGGAGGTGGCTGGCGGTGGAGGTTTTTTAAAATAAGAGTCACACAGGGCATGACTAAGCTATAAGCTGGTGGACAACGGGGGCAGGGGGCAGCGGACGGTAGCAGACGGCCGGGAAAGGTAAGCAGGGGGGAGGGGGAGGGGGGCACGGGGGGCGCGCGGCTTGCTTACCTTCCGTGGCCGTCCGCTCCCGTCTGCCGCTGGCCGCTACTGCGAACAGGCTTCATGGCCTGATCCTAGGTAGCGCGCCAGGTGATGATATCACCTGGCGTGCTACTCAGGAGCAGGCCGTGAAGCCTGCTCGCAGTAGCGGCCAGCGGCGGACGGGAGCGGACGGCCACGAAAGGTAAGTAGGGGGGAGGGGGAAGGGGGTCCTGCGCGCGCGCCGCTTACCTTCGGGGGATGTCCGCTCCCGTCCGCTGCTGCCCGCTACTGCGAGCAGGCTTCGCGGCCTGCCTGTAGGTAACGCGCCAGGTGATCATCACCTGATGATGATCAGGTGATCATCACCTGGCGCTACTCAGGAGCAGGCCGCGAAGCCCATTTGCAGTAGCGGCCAGCGGCGGACGGGAGCAGACGTCCCCCGAAGGTAAAGCAGGGGGGGAGCGGGGGAGGGAGCCCCGCGCGCACACCGCTTACCTTCGGGAAACATCCGCTCCTGTCCGCCGCTGGCCGCTACTGTGAGCGGGCTTCGCGGCCTGCCCGTAGGTAGCGTGCCAGGTGATCAGACGGGAGCAGACGGCCACGGAAGGTAAGCAGGGGGGGGAGGAGGCTTATCCCTTCAGGGCCGTCCACTTTCATCCGCGGGCACCAGTGGATGGAAGCGGACGGCCCTGGGGAGGTAAGGAGCGCAGGGGAGGGGGCTTACCTGTCGGGGCCGTCCACAGCAGACAGCCTTGGGGGGAGGGAGTTAGGCCCCCCTCACCCACCCACCGCCATTTTTTCCTCATAGACTTGCATTGGGGGAAAGCTTTCTTTCCCCCAATGCAAGTCTAGGGGGGGGGGGGGATGGTGGCCTATCCAAATATCGGAAGTTCCGATTTTTGGATCGGGATCAGACCCGATCCAGTCCGAGGGGCCTCTGATTTTGTCCGATCCGATCCAGGACAAAAGTGGAGGTCGCAATCCGGGTCCCGATCCGATCCGGGTGGTCCGTGCACACCCCTACTCCCTAGTGTATTTCACATGTTTTGTCCAGTTTAAATTTTCTTGAAACTAACCTTCCAAATACTTAAAAGCATTTAGTTGGTCAATTTTGTGGCCTCTAAAAACCCATGAATGCTTCCTTCTCCTCTTTGCAAACATCATTACTTTGGATTTTTGGTAGTTTATTGTTAAACCGTTTTGATCACAGTAATCCTTAAATCCATTTAAAAGCCTCTTTAGGCCTAGACAAGTCTGTGAAAGCAGAACCACGTCATCGGCATACAACAAAATGGACACCCTGAATGAACCTAATTTGGGAGGATGAGATTGAATCATATCCAGCGCTGAAGGAAGGTCAGCGAGAAACAAGTTAAACAGGGTTGGGGCAAGGATACATCCTTGCCTCCCACCATGACCAGAACCATCAGCAGCACCCACTCTACGCCTCATTATGGAATTAGATGTATGGGGCAAACTTTATTAATTTGTATGAAAATGTGTGCTGCTTGTGCAACAACTTTGTGTGCTTGTGCACAACTAACACACAGCACAGACACAGACACATGCAAACAAGAAGACATTGACAGACTGTAAAACACAACAACACGGAATTTACGGAGGCTTATTTTTTCTATCAAGCATCTTCCTTATATAGAGAAGTCTTTAGTGAAGTGCAGCAACATTGTTTAAAGTCAGAACAAGCCTCAGAAAGCCTTAAAAAACGTTTTGAAGATATTCAACAGTATCTTAAGTGTTCCAGCTCCGCTTCGCAAATTCAAAACTTCGACAGAACTTCGTTGAACCTTCGAATTTGTGGAGTGAAATACACAGCTCTGTTGTTCATCCCCTTGTGACCTGAAACAGAACATTCCAGAATTCATCTCCAGCATCTCTTTACTAGACCTGTGGCACAATCCTATTACAATGACCCTAAGTCTCCAAACTTGGAGGCTTAGGGTCATTCCATGCAGAGGAAGAGGAGTGGCAGGGGTGACCTTTGCAACTCCATCCTCTGACCCTAGATTTTTACTCAATGAGCTGAAACTCTCCCTTTCCCCCATTCCTCTCCAAGCTTGCGTTCCCGACCTCAGGCAGCTGGTGCGATTCTTTCCACACCGGCTGCGAGAGGGAGGGGAAGAGGGGGGAGCTATTATTATTATTATTATTATTATTATTATTATTATTATATAATAATAGTAATAATAAAAATAATAATAATACTTAAATCAAAAGCCTTCCTGATTCTTATAAAGCTGTAGAAGTGGATTCACTCATGATGGCAGCAGCATGTTCAAAATGCAGCTGATGTTACATGACAATGCATGACTCATGCCCTGAGTCAAAGCAAGAAACACACAAGCCAGGCCTGCGAGGCGGGCACAGTGCTTTGGAACATAGACAGTGATAGATGCTTTGTAGGAAGGGGGAGGATAACAATAAGAGAGATGAGAGACAGCTGAAAGACCAAGTCCCACCACCCAAATACGCACTCCAAGACTCCAACCACAAACCTTGCTAGCTAGCTACCCAGTCCAAATCAGCAATCCTACTCCTACCAAGTCTCTACCCACAATGAGCAAGAACAGAAGAAGCTCAATCTCCTGATTGTCCTCAAGCCCTCCTCCACCATTGTGATTGGAAGCTGCTGGAGAGAATTGGGAGACTTCAGGAGGATTGGGAAATAAAGCTGTCACTTAACAGCCAATTTCCCCCTCCAAACTTCTCCTCCCCCGTCCCTTCTCTAACAAAAGAAACGTTGCAAGCATAGACAGGCTGTCTGCACTTGAAAAAAGGTCTGAATGAATCTGAATCGATTCGGACCATGCCAATTCGCTTCGGACCGCTTCGAACCTGTTTTGGTTCAATTCAGATCTGTTTCAAAGCCATTCGAATCACTCTGATTTGCCTCAGATTCAGGATTTGGATCCAAAGCGATGCACATCCCTAAGTTTTAAGCCTCCAAAGCAGACTGGAATGAATGAGTCTTCAGTATTTGTTTGTTTTAAGACAGCTGTGATGAAGCCACACAGAAGCTTCCTGGGGAGGATGTTCCAAATGTCTGGGGACACCACTGAGAAAGCCATAACCTAATGGCTCTTGCAAATGGGTGCAGAGAGGAGGCCCTCCAACGCTGGCCTTAATGCTCAGACAAGCTTAGACAGATATAGGTGGTCTTCCAGAGAACGTGGTCCCAAAACATGTAGGGCTTTAAATGCCAAAATCAGCATCTTGAATTTGGCCCAGAAACTAACATGCAGCCAATGTAAATGATACAGAATAAGAGTAATATGATCTAAACGCCTAGCTCCCACAAGCGATCTAGCTGCCACATGCTGTAGCATTTTCAGTTTCCAAATCATCATCAAGGGCAGTCCCAGGTACAACACATCGCGGTAATCTTGCCTAGATGTAACTAAGGCATGTGCCACTATGGCTCGGTTAGTTTTCTCAAGAACCAGCCTATGCTGGCAAAAGGCATTCCTGGTAGCATACACCACCTGTACCTCCATAGAAAGTGCAGAATCCAGGAGCACTCCCAGGATGCATACCTGCCCTTCAGGGGGTGGTGAGACGCCATCCAGAATTAGATCTACACCTTCAGCCAGATTAGCAGATTTCCCATTCAAATTCTGTTTTATCTAGATTAAGTTTCAGCTTGTTAGCCCGCATCCCTTCCAGCATTGTCCCCGACACCCATCCAGGCTTTCAACTGCCTCCCTGGGATGAGATGGTAGAAAGAGGCAGAGTTGCATGTCATCTCCATATTGATGATACCTCAACCCAAACCTTCGGATGCCTTCTTCTCCCAGCAGTTTCATGTAGATGCTGAAAAGCACAGGGGCCAAAACAGAACACTGACACAACCAAAATATAAAAGGCCATGGGGTGGAACAAATCCCCAGCACCACCTTCTAGGGCCATCCTTCCAGGAATGACAGGAGCCATTGCAAAAACATGCCTTCAAGTCCCATCTCTGAGGGACAGTCCAGAAGAAGACTATGGTCAATGCTATAGAATGCCACTGAGTGATCCAGGAGAACCAATGGGATCACACTCCCCCCCCCCCCCCATCCAGGTCCAAGGCAGTTTCTGTCCCAAAGCCAGACTAGAAGCCAGATTAGAATGAATCTAAATAATCAATGCCATCCCAAACTGTCTGGAGCTGACATGAAACAACCCACTTCAAGGATTGGATAATAAATAATAGATTTCAAAGTGGGTGCTAATTTGCTGTAGTGAACAAACTTAGACCTGTTTACTCAATAGTGTTTTTACTACTGCTTCCTTCAGATCTATTGGAACTACCCCATTACTTAAAGAGGCATGTATAAATAAATAATGCTGTGTATACTCAAGCATCACAGCTTTGATCCTTAAAATCGGCAGTTCAATCAGGTAACATCCTTAGTAGATTGTGGAAATGCCGTTGACTTTGCAAAGTGTGTGCAATGTTTGTGTTCCTGCCTGAGAGCCACATGGCATACACCTGCAACAAGTACAAGGTGGTTGCAATATTGGAAGAAAAAGTGAGAGTACTTGAGCAGCTATTTAGTACAGTAAAGCATTTCTCTAAATAGGAAGTTTTTTTAAAAAAAAAGTTAAAAAACAGAAACAAATTAGTGGGTTTCTGTCACCTGGAGGCATCTGCTTGAGGTGTGAGGTGGACCTGCTTTTTGGAGAGGTAAAGTCGATAGCCTTTCCTCACATGGATGCCACTTCAACTTTCCACCCAGAACCTTTTTGAAGATTACCATCTTGAAGAAGTATTTAACTCCATGTGTTGCAGGAAACAATGGAAGCTGAGGGAAATCTATTAAAAAATAATAATTACAGAGAGGTTATTTTCCATTTTGTTCTCTAGGATGGGCCTCCTATTTTAGAGCAGACATGAAGAACTGGAGATTATTTCATTTCTTCTCATCTGCTACTAATCTCTGGGAAGACAGCCTGCCTGTCTCAGAAGGGCTGAGGCTTCATTTTTAAAGCATCTGGTTCATGGCTCACTGGAGTGTGTGTGCATCTTGCATTTGCTGCTCCCTCTTCCCCAATTGGTGAGAAAGGGCAGGCTTCTCAGGGTCAGTTAGCATTTTTCAGAGGGGAGAAAGCACTTGTTAAGAGATCTTTAAACATTTACAGCCTGGAAAGCAATAGCTTGGTAGTACAGTCTCAATAAGCTCCAATGCCAAGATTGCCAGGTTCCCCCTTCTACCCCAGTTCTGGTGCCTGGCATGCAGACATTTAGAAAGGGAAGCTTTTTCTGACATAGAGATGACACACAGGAAAAGCTTCCCCTGATAAATTTCAGTATGTCAGACCACGTCAGCAAAAATAATTGGCAGCCTTTAAACTTTTTTTTACTGTAGGCCTTCAAAGTTTCTTAAGCAAGACAACTTCTTCATCTCAACTTGATTAATATCTGCTGTTCCTCCATTTTCTTTCCAGTGAGCTCTACACATTCCAGCCAAACAAGTTTAGAACATCTTTGACTTCAGGCTGCTTCCAAGTTAATGTTTTAACAACGTGGGTCTTAAGAGCCAAGTTTCAAGCTCTTCATACATATCAAATGCTTTGGTCAATGCCAGTTTCACTTTCCAGAGAGAAAGTAAATGATTCTAAGTAAAAATTGACATAAAATTGATGATTCTAAGTAAAATTGACATAAAAAATAAGAGTAGTATGACACTTGCACAAATCTTGAGCTCAAAAGTAAAATGGGAGATAGCCCTTTTTGAAATCTCATCTTCCTTTACTTTAATCAGGATTGTTGTTTCCCTAAATATATCTGATCTTAAATGTGATTTACGGCAAAATTAATTTGCTCCAAAAAGTTGAACCAAACTAGATCCAGTTCAGTCACAGCCATAAAAAATATGTCTGTGCATTCTGCGGCAGCTTCTTCGGAACCATTCCTCAGGATTCAACAAGTTAGGTTTGCAGACAGGTCAGCTTGACACAACCTGAAAAAAGGACTGTGAAAAATTCCAGAGATTTCCCTGGTCTTGTGGCTCTTTACACTCTACTCACCCCTCCTCCTTCTCCTGCGGAAAAGTTATTGTCATATTCCATGGAGGTTCAGGTAGGCAGATGAATGGAAAGCGTTCCTCTCCATTACTAGCTGCACTTGACTGGAGTCTCATTACATTACGATGGTGCTTTAGCAGGCGAATGGGCCTCGCGTCTGGGTTCCGAGCACCCCTCATACCTCCCTGATAACGTAAATTACCCTCCGCCTCATTGCTTCAAATGATCAAACATCAAATTGCAAGTAAAAAGTGAGGGGGGGAAATGGGGGGGGGGGAGAAACAAGAAAAGCTGAAGAGAACTGCAGGTTGAATCTTGACAGTCAGCATTGGAGATGCGTTCATGCCTCTTAAATTCTTGCTAAAGATGAATCCATTGAAGGCTTGAAGCACAGTAATTCTGCTGACATTAAAGCACACCTGTAAATCCCAAACACTGCTTTGTAACTCAAAGCTCAGCCATCACACACACTGGATCTCGTGTCTTTTGTGGATGCAGGCAGGCGAGGTTGTAACTGATCTTTCTCCATCACAGGGAAAACTACTAAAGATAGATTTTGTCAATTGTTGTTGTTGTTAGAAAAAGTGACTCCTATTCCCTCAATGAAAAATCCCCCAACCATGCTGAAAACTCTTCCAATTTGATCCCAGCTGGCAAGGAAGTGCTGGGCTGGAGAGGAGGGGGGCCTGGGCAATTGTTTGCATGCATGCATGGGGAAGGAGGGGGGAGGGTTGGTCAATTCCACATCAAGAAATATGGATCTAAGGAGGGTAACGAGGCGCAGTAGAAAGAAGAGGCTGTATGTCTTTTCTCAGTATTTAAACGTGTGCTTAATGTGGTGCTCAGTGAAATGGCTAATCTGATAATGCAAAGAGTGTTTGGTGTAGTATTCTGTGAAATGTTTACCACAGTATTTCATGGGGATTGTGTTTGGTAAAAACAGGAATCACTCTAGCGTACAGAAAAACGTTCATTGCACAATATAGTGGGAATATGAAGAGGTTTATTTAGAGGTGTATTTAGTGCAGTATGAAAAAGAGTTAAGCACCAGGCATTTGATTAATATTTTTTGGGTGGGGTTTAAGTCATATGCAAATTAATAAGCAAAGTTACTGAGAGTTGGACATTGGAGCAGATACTTGTATGTTAATATTACACATTTGCTTAAGTACTTTGTTGAATTGAATAGGACTCATGGTTAAACAATCCAGCTAGGTGAGTAATTCATAATTCATTATACCATTTATCCAACAGCTTTTGCCTCCTCTCCGCTTGTTGATTGTCTCAGATTCAGTTCCCTCACATCAACTCATTGTTCAGAATCATTCACTGGATAATTTCTGCCATGAAAAATTCTTCATCTGTAGCTTATAAATACAAACTAGATATCGGGGTGGGGTGGGGTGGAATATGCCAATAACATAAATTGGTATATCATCAGCTTTGCTGGACTCATGCTTACTTAGGGCAACTGATCTTCAAATTTGGAGGTTGATTGAATATGAAGGACTGAGTCTGAAGGTCTCATGACAATATTCTGTCTTCTGACTGGATAAAGAAAGATAGGCACTATGGATGGGTGGGGAGTAAAGGTGGTGCAGATGTTGATTGATTCCAATGAAATATTCTTGTGGAAAAATCTTGTATTTATGCAAGATCAGATCTATAGTGGATCAGAAAACCGGATTGACACACAAAATCAATAAACGTTTCACAGTCCAGGTAAACCAAGGGATGTGGACTCAAGGCTTCTTAGTATTATTGGTACATAAAGGTCTGATCCTATATATACTCATGGTACACGCAGCTTGGGGTAGCATGCACCAGATAAATATGCATAAGATTGTAGCTGTGCAGTCTGGTCCTTATTTAATTAGATTTGCTTTTAAGTAAACTTTGGAGTTAAGTAAACCCTGCAAGGCTGCAGTCCTAAGACAAATATCTGGCTACTTTTTGTCTTCGGGTTTTTCTTTTTGCATGAATGAGTGACCTGGAGCATCATCTTGAGTTTCCTTCCCAAAGCTTCATTCTGTTTCCTGACTCCTAGCTGACCAGAGCAGAGCAGAGGAAGCTGCCCCAGCTGAACTAGAAGGTGCATATGGAAGCAAGCTCCCAGAGAGAGAGAGAGAGATCAGAACAAGCAAACAGGGAGAGCAAACAGCAGTTAGTCAGAGGGAGTGTCGTGTATTTCCCTATGCAGAAATACTGGAGGATGAGCCTGGTAGCCCCATCGAGAGCATTTGGATTAAAATAAATGGGGAAAGGAATAAAAGGAACATGGTAGTTGGAGTCTACTACTGACCACCCAATCAAGAAGACGAGGATGAAACTTTTGGAAAGTAAATTGCCAGTGCTTCAGGGAAGTGTGACGACTTAAAGCTCCATCACACCTAAGTTTCCCCCCTGGTTTGCCTCCGTGTATTTTTTTGCCTCTAAGCGCATCAAGCTTATGATCCCTTTCACCTGAATAGCTGCTCTTTTGCTCCTTCTCTCCTTTGCTCTTACACTCCACTCCACTCCATGCCACCCCTCCCCTTCTCTTTCTCCCTCCAGCCAGATCACAGGCTAAATATTTGATATGGCTGCTATTTGGGGCTGCATAATAGAAGTGTAGCTTCCAAATCGCACGAGCTATTGGTTGCCCTCAATTCGGCAGTGGTGAGGCCTCATCTTGAAGAATGCAGACAAGCTGGAGGGGGTTCAGAGGAGGGCAACGAGGATGATCAGGGGTCTGGAAGCAAAGCCCTATGAGGAGAGACTGAAAGAACTGGGCATGTTTAGCCTGGAGATGACTGAGGGGAGATACAATAGCACTCTTCAGAAGGTAGATCTCCAGATGTTTTGGACAACTCCCAGAAACACTTGCCAGCATGTGCGAGTTGGAGTCCAAAACGTCTGGGCATCTACTTTCTGCCCACCCCTGATATAAGCAATTGCAAAGTTGGTCCATGCACACTACATATGAAATATATTTTTAGAATTAGTTAAAAATGTTCCATGTGTTTAAAATCTAGTATAATTTTCATCCATCGTTGATATGGGAATGAGAAGAAGTAAATATTTCCCTCTTTTAACTGGAAAAAATACAGAAATATTTTGGAGGAAAAACTAGACTATTCCTACCAAAGCAGAAGCCCCCAGTGTATTTTTTAAAGCATGAAAACTGAATTTCACCTACAAAATATATCCCCTCCCCCATGCACACTTTTGTTTCTCTTTGGAATATGCAGACTGTAGCCTTGATCGTTTTGAAAATAATGAGCATTTTTATAGCATCCTTTTGTCTATCATATAAATTCACGTCTTACAAGGTATGGTTATTAAAGATTCTGTGGCATGTTTTGAAACAGGAGGGCTTTTCTAGCAGCAGCACCTTGGCTACATTCCAGCATGAATAATTACATTCTCTTGGTCTCTACTATCTTTCAGTTCAACTGGAAAAAATGAGTTTTTGCTTTCCACTCCCAGATTTCCTTCCCTTCCTAGTGTTTGGCTACAGGGTGACAGCCACTATTCTACTCCAGAGGTGGCTGATTTTCGTTGATGAGGGAAGAAAACAAAAAATCTTGATAGTAATGATGTGTTGTGATTAAAGTTCTCATTTTAGTGACAATTTGGGGGAGGCTTTAATGTCCAATTGTTTGGAAAAATCAATATGACTTACTTTTGTCTTGATTAATTTTTGCTGTTTCAGTTTGCCACTCTCATTAGGGTAATGACACATTTACAAATACGGGCTCTCCATCCTGCCCCATCCTTAAAATACTCTGATCACCCAATGTAGTTATGTGGTCTTCAGCCTTGCTCCTCAGGTTCAGCAAGCAGGGCATGACAAAACAGACAAATCTGCCCCAAGGCAGAATCATTCCTGTTTCTTAAAGATATAGAACTCATGACAAAGTTGAAGCAAATTTAGGCTCAAGCTATGCACAAGGTACTGGTTCCCCTCTATTCGGCACTGGTTAGGCCCCATCTTGAGTATTGCATCCAGTTCTGGGCACCACACTTCAAGAAGGATGCAGACAAGCTGGAGCGTGTTCAGAGCAGTGCAATGAGGATGATTAGGGGTCTGGAAACAAAGCCCTATGAGGAGAGACTGAAAGAACTGGGCATGTTTAGCCTGAAGAAGAGAAGATTGAGGGGAGACATGATAGCACTCTTCAAATACTTGAAAGGTTGTCACACAGAGGAGGGTCAGGATCGCTTCTTGATCAACCCAGCTCAGGACACGGAATAATGGGCTCAAGTTACAGGAAACCAGATTCCGGCTGGACATCAGGAAAAACTTCCTGACTGTTAGAACAATACGACAATAGAACCAATGACCTAGGGAGGTGGTGGGCTCTCCCACATTAGAGGCCTTCAAGAGGCAGCTGGGCAACCATCTGTAAGGGATGCTTTAGGGTAGATTCCTGCACTGAGCAGGGGGTTGGACTCGATGACCTTATAGGCCCCTTCCAACTCTACTATTCTATGATTGTATTATACTATATGTGATCACAGAAGATCTCTTTGTTTAAACCCATGTCTGCTCCAATCACCAATAAAGCAAAGTAGTTCTAAAGTCTGATTTGTAGAGCAAAGGGGGCATGTAGATGAGGAAGGCTGAACCGTTCCTATGCCCACTGCTTATCTACCTGTAGCTTCTACATTGATGCACATTTCTCCCATTTGAGCTCATTTCCAATACTGCTCTGCTAATCAGTTGAGAAATGACTTGCTCAAGGCCAGTTACTGAGCTTCATGGCTGAATAAGGATTAGAACCTAGGTTTTCCACCACTACGCACAACACACTAGCCACTAGACTAATGGTCATTAAACCATGGCCAGGGGAATAGGAACACACCTGCAAGCTGGCTGGTGACAGGAAGGTGAATCACAGTTTTCTGATTAACAGAGTTAGTATGTTGTAATAAAAACAACAATGAACACCTGTAATACTAACTATTATGGCATGAACTTTTGTGGAATAGAGCAATGGTGGATCTCATGAAGGAGCCTCTAGTCCCTGATAGTTTATGCAACAATAAATGTGTTGGATTTTAAGGTGCCACAAGTTTTCTGATGAATATCAGGTCATTGATTCAAGGTCTACCTTGACCCCTTGTTGAGGTACCTTTGATGTTCAACTGGCTCTTTGATGTTCCCAGGGTGAGTCGAAGGAGCTTGCAACAAGACTCCCATATTGTGGAGAGTTTCTCCTGGTAATCAAAGAATTCAGGCTTCCATAGATATACAACATTTTCATTCTCAAGTAACAGAGAGGAATGCAATGCTACTTTAGCATTTCTTTGTACTCACTAAAAACAGAGGAGCTCCAGTACTGCCACATTGCTAGGGAAGAGACTACTGTGATTCTGGGGAGAACATAGAGAATGGCTTTGGTCAGCAGAAGGAATAATATGTTGGTGGGCTTGACCTGTGCATTTTTACACCAGATCAATGTTTCCCTTAGCACTTTAATGCACCCCATTGGTGTTCTAAAACTCTAATGATGCAGTCTGTGAGAAGCTGTCATTTATTACCCACAGATGGAGTGATAATTATTGACAAGATTGTAACTAATAATTAAAGCCATTTGCTCCTTTTAAACAAGTTGGTGTGAATTATTTCCAGGGAGTTCTGTAGCAAGTCTGTGGTCACTCTTGCTTTGTGGCTGGAATTATAATGCAGGCTATGTAGGTTGGGGGAACAAAGTGGATGCGCTTGGTCCTGGTTTCCCCACCACTGGTCTATGGACTCTCCACCAATCCCTCCATTGTAGATTGGAAACCCTCTGGGAAAGAGTTCCTTTAATCTTCTGTGTAGTCTCAAGCAAATGTTATGCAGCAGGGTGTTCCTATAACCTCACTTCAGGTCAATGAGTGTATACTGTATTGGGTAAGGGTGGGACAATCAGAGGTGCTGGAAGAGAGCCATACAGACATATAGTATGTTTAAAGATCTTTGATGGATAGGCCCAAACTTTGCAAGCCTTACCCTACAGCTGAAATAGCAGTGTCTTGAAAATGTCTGGGATCTCCTCATATCCTAACAAAAGAAATCTTCAAGATAGCAGAGTTATTTTTATGGTTTCTTTCTTGTTATCTTATATGCTAGCAGGGAAGAATAGTACTCAGGCTGGTCACTTGGCCAGGAAATTATGGCTGTTATGGGCCGCACCCTTAATAGATGTGTTATTTAGGCAAGATGCATGTAGTATAGTATCTTATGCTATGGGTAACTCCAGCTTCATCACCATGTTGGAGCTGGATGGCAGAATGGTAGACTTAAGCCCCAGATTTGCCATTTTGCTGGAATAGATACATGGAGTCTATGCAACTGAAGCTATCATGCAACTGAAACTACTATTCCATGAATCAAAGGAAATGGTCACCTCAAAATCAGGATTGGAAGTATTACCATGTTATTTTAGATTAATGAAACAATGTTAATACACACTTTTGGGACATTATCTGAGGTTGAGGAACCAAATTCTCTGTTATTTGTCTGGTGTGTTACCTTGTGTATTTTAAATAAAGAGGTTTTTTTAAATGGCTGAAAACAATGCTTTAGGTCCCAGCTATTATGGAGGCAGTTTTGACTGCTATAGTTATAGAAAGATAACCACTGCCCAAATAAATGGCATACACCAAAAAGAAGTGGTTTAATGTACTATCTAGAGATCCTACCAGAGTACAAGTAGTTGCTACAGATTCTTAATCAAGTAACAGAGTAATACTGAAATAAAAAAGTATGCTGGACATATGTCAATCAAAGAAATGATGGAGATAATCCTAAAGTGACAAAAACTGGTTACACACCTGTCTTGAACATCCCATATAAATGGGTTGGGAACACCTAGGGTGACCAGACAACCGGAAACCCCCAGACATGTCCGGAAAACGGCAGCAAAATTGGGTTCTGGGGGAAAAACTCATTTTTGCCCCCAAATCAGGAAAACTTGCCTCCCCCTCCGCCCGTCTAGGCTCCTGCTGGGTTGCTGCCATCATGAGGACCCATGAGGAGCCCGGACCAATGCTCAAGAGAGGATAGAAAAGGCCCGTTTCATTACTTCCGTGATTGGCCCTTCCTAGCTCCGCCCACACTACATACAGGCTCTTTGAGGTTCGTCGCCATTGTGACAGCCCCCAAGGAGCCCGTACATAGCGTGGGCGGAGCTAGGAAGGGCCGATTGTGGAAGTAATGAAACAGGCCTTTTCTAGCCTCTCCAAAGCGGCGGTCCGGGCTCCTCGTGGGTCCTCATTATGGTGGCGACCCAGCAAGAGCCTAGACCAGCCCAGGCATGTCCTCCACGTTGGCCATTGGGCTCAGATCCAAATCCTCCAGCCTCATCGTGCGGGGAGGGAGACGGATCCAGCCGGCAGCGTGAAGGAGAGCCTTCCCTCTCTTCCTTCGTCTTCTCTCTCCCTCCCCTTCCCTCCTGTCATCCACCTCCCCAGCTGATCTGGAGCAGCTGCCCCCTACAGACTTTGGGCTGGAGCGTGCGCACGAGCGTAAAAAAGGGATAAAAAGTGAGTCTGACTCTCCGTCGTTCTTTTTTCCCTCTTCCTCCAGGCATATAAAAGTGGTGCGGTGCGGCGCATGGAAGTGTCAGCTTGAGTAACTCAGGCGATGGCAGCACAACTCCGTGATGGGATGTGCAAGAGTGTGTGTGTGTGTTTGATTGTGCGGAGCTGCTGCAGAAAGCCCCCCCCCCCCATTCTTGCCAAGATCGCCTGAAATTTGGAGCAGGGCAAGCGGAAAAAAATAAAACAAGCTCAACTCCGATCAACCCGCGTGCGCCCTTGCCAAGTTTGGGAGCAAAGCAAAAGCAGGGCTAGAAGTGCGGCGCGGGGAGGCTGCTGCTGCTGCCATTTCAGGGATTGCCGCCAGAAGCAAAGCAAGGTGGTGTTGATCAATGCTTAAGCCTCATTTATCTCTGCCTGTCATACTATAAGTTAAATCAGTGCATTTATCCATCTTGATTCAGATTCATGGTGCTTTCCCAAATCATAATTTTTAATAGCACCATATAGGCACAGTTGATGTGATGCTGGTGACTGATGCGACTAACAGAATAATTGAAACTTTTTCCTGTTGCCATAGTTCTTTAACTTCCATAGTTAGTGGTGTATATTTCTTTCTCTTTTCTTCTTCCTTTAATGCAACATTTTTGTTAATAGGTATTGGTATGTCAATGGGGTAGGTGTTTTTGTTTGTTTGATTGTTTTTGTTTATGACTCTTGTATCTGGTCGATTGCAAAGTATTGTCTTGTCCAGAATTGTTCTGTCCCAGCAAGATAATATGAGTGCATAGCGTGGCTTGGCTTAACTTGTTTGAGTGTGTCTGGACCTCCTAGGCTGTGAAAGTGTCTTTTTGGAGAGCACCTGTTGGTTGCATGATCCTCGAGGCCAAGTTCTGGTGAGTGCATAAAGACATTTCCATTAAGGCATTTCCATTGGAGTTCTACTGATGAAAATTCTGACAAGCAAAATATCTCAACCTATGCCAATATGAGCGAGATTTCCTAAAACCTTTGCTGGGTCTCTCTTTTCCTCTTCCTTTTCTGCAACATTTTTGTCATTAGGTATTGCTATGTCAATGAGGTAGTTATGTTTTTCTTTTATATTTATGACTGTTATGTCTGATCGCTTGCAAAGTATTGTCATGTCCCAGAATTGTTCTATCCCAGCATAGCATGGCTTGATTTGTTTGAGTGTGTCTGGATCTCCTAGGCTCTGAAAGCATCTTTCTGGAGAGCACCTGCTGGTTGCATGACCGAGGAGGCCAGGTTCTGTGAGTGCATAGTTGTCCTTGACAGGAGGGGCTTGCACTTGCTAGAGTAAGGTGAACAGATGTGAAGAGGCTGCGATCCTATATTCATTTATCTGGGCGTAAGCTTTATTGAAATCAATGGGAGTTGTTTCTTTGGGCAGTTTTCTTTGGATCCCTGATTGGGATTTCTGTTCTCTGCAAAGTGAGGTAGTGTAAATTCAGGAGATATTTGGATAAAAGGAGGGAAAGTTCCTTGTCTAGCATTGCAGTAATGGGCACCCATTCTGGCCTTTCTATGTATTGCTGCTGACCATGGTCTTGTTTACATGGCTAATGAACCAGAGGTATCATGACAATTTCTTAGATTAGTTTGTCACTGATAAACCAGAAGTTGACACAAGCTAAGATGTGCTAGTGAGAACTGCAGATAAACCAGTACTGCAACAAGCCTTTAGTCCATTCTGTTCCATGGCTAATGTTTGCAGAGTAATAGTATTTTATACACTTTCTGAATGCTAGGTTGCCAGTTTGTTGTACTAGTTTTTTCTGCACTTTTCAACTGCTTCATCTGTTCAGCAGTAGCAGTATGCTGAACCTGTGAGTATGGATATGAGAAAGGTGATGGGAAAAGAGTGTTAAATGTTAGGAAAGGTGAGACTATGGTCATCAACTATGGTCATTATGTTGATGTTGTTCCCCACCTCGATCCGGAGGGAGAGGCGGGTGATAAATAAATTATTATTATTATTATTATTATTATTATTATTATCATCATCATCATCATCATCCAGTGAAGGATTTGCAGTCAGAAAAGATATTTGAAGGAAGGGGAGACTGTGGCAGGATCTACACTGCTGCTTTAAATCGCTTTAGAACAGTAGTGACAACTGTTGGGGCCCAGGACACACTCCAAAATAGTTGTCACTACTATTATAAAGTGCTTTAAAGTGCTTTAAAGCAGCAGTGTAGATCCGCCCTGTATCACACAGAGTATAGCAAAAGCTTCAAAGTACAGCAAAAGCTACAAAAGTAGGAGTGAGTGAAGTTAATTTCAGATACATTGAATTTCTCACTTGTTCTTTATTTTAGTGATTTTAACATTAAGATGTTATGTAGAACAGTTTGTCTTAATTGTGTGCTGTGAAATCAGACATGTGACCAAGGCTATGTTCAGGTGAACACCCCCCCTTGGGGGCTGGGCATGTTGGTGGGCACGCCCCCTTAGGGCGGCCATTTTGTCCTCCTTTTTGGTTTCCAAAATATGGTCACCCTAGACAACACACAATGACCTTACATGAGCTACATTGAAATGGTACAGATTCTTATATTTATTCATGTTCAGAGAAATGGAATGTGGAAACTCAATATGTATGCATTCCAGTGCATGCTTCCTTTATTTTTTAGGTACAATTATACGAACTATGTAGAACAATTTGCCTTAACTTAGGCTGACCAGATAAAATCCAGGTCAGGGCTCATGTAACTTTAACATTCCCTCTTGATCACAACAGTTAAAGGTGCAGGCACTATACTAGTGTGATCATAGACAAAAGAAGGCAGGGCCCCTGCAACTTTAACAGCTGTGATGAAGAGGGAATTTCACCAGGAAGTAATTTCATACAAATGACCCTGGCTGAAATTCTCTTTTCTCTACAACTGTTAAAGTTACATGAGCCCTGACCTGGATTTTATCTGGTCAGCCTACCTTAACTAAATGCACTAGTTTCCTGTTGAAATGAAAGCAAAATTTGAGAGAAGTGTGCACCCAAAAGGTTAAACCAAGTGGATCCAGACCACCGTCAGGAATGACTGAATGGGACTGGGAATAAGGGGAAATGGCATAATTGAGTTTACAAAGCAGTTGTTGGCTCTAAGTAGTTGAGCTTTTTTCTACAACCTGAGGTCTCATCTTGCAAATTAAAGTAGACTAATGAATGTTGGATAATGCCTTGGTGTGCATGTATTTACCAAAGGAAGTAACAAAACAGCCAGGATGAAATTAATGTTATAGAGTTTTGGCCTGTTTTCTGATGAGGTGGTAGGTACAGTACTTGCAAAATATTGCTGTGAAAGACCTAGTCACAACAATGCAGATTGGAAATTACCTTTTGAGAACTCAGCAGAATGGTCAAAAACAGCCAAACATGTTCATTGAGGAAAGAACTATACCATGTGATGAGAAAATGGTCCAATCCCTAAGAATAAACCTATATTTTCCTCGTAGTTTGAAGTGGAACATAAACATTCCGACAATGGCAAAGAGAGACTTTCAAAGTAGGCAGAAAAATCATGAAACCTCTCATCACTGTCTAAGAAACTGGATGCCATGTTATTCAGCTTCTTTCTGATATTTTGGTGCATGAACTCTTACCAGCTCTGTAAGCAGAAGCAGAAATAAATGGAAGACTTCATGCTGGGTCAAAGGTAATTCCCTATGAGATGCTAATTGCTAGAATGTCTTGTTCCCTTGATCTTCAAGCCACAGGCCTAGGTAAGGTCGCATCATTTATCACTGATGGGAAGAAGCTAGAGATTTCTATTGGGAAACTCCAGTCGGCTGCGACATCCAGGGACCTTGCTGATGTTTTGGTTGCCACTATTTTTACAAGTTTGAGCAGATGAACTGATGTAGTCGTTTTCAGAGAACTATGAGATTACAATCAAAAGTTGGACAAGAAAAAGGAATTGTGAGGCAGTGGCAAATGAGGTTCCAGACAAGCAAATGTAAAGTGATGCCACTGGAGCAATAAAATAAAATAAAATCCCAGGTTCAAATGTACACTGATGGTCACTAACCAGGAAAGACATGTTGGAGTAGTGGCAGATAGTCAATGAAACATCCACTCAGTGTGTGACAGCTGAAGAAAAAAAGCAAGTACAATGGCCACTATCCAATTGGACACAAGCAGCGCTTACGTAAATTATGTCATAAGGGACCTCTAGCACAACTCCAATAGCATTAGCTATTAGCACAACGAGGTTCTCCAGGAAAACAAACACACATTGTGCCAAACTATTGGTGTTGTCGTGCTAGAGGTCCCTTACACCAGTGCAACATGATTTATGTTTGTGTTCAATTGGATTCTGCCCCATACTAGGAATTTGTAGGGAAATGAAACAAAAATATAACTACCTATTATCAGGTTGTTTTACAAATATATGGGGTTGCCACATTTGACAGTACTGTGTAAAATCCTGGTCATACTGCATCTAACATATGTTGTATGTTTTTGCTGTTTTAATTTTTGTATATTCTTTTTAATTGTTTTTAATCCTATGTAAACCGCCCAGAGAGCTTCGGCTATAGGGCAGTATACACATGTAATAAATAAATAAATAAATAAATAAATAAATAAGACATTGTAAAGCTGGAAAAGGTGCAGGGCAATCAAAAAGATGAAAAGGATGAAGCACTTTCCCTGCAAGGAAAGGCTAAAGCATTTGAGACATTTTAGTTTGGGGGGGGGGGGGAATGGACGTGTGTGTGTGTGAGACAGCTAAGGTGGAACATGATAAAGGTCTATAAAATTGTGCAGAAAAATTATATGAAGAAAGTAGATAGAAAAGCTACCATGGTTGTATCACCAGCTTTACAGTTGCTCACCTCAAACTTCATTTGCCATTTTGTTTCCTATTCTGTCAGCTTGGTGAGCTCCATTTGAGGTTTTGTCCTTTCTTTCCCTGCTTGGCAAAATATCCTTTCCTTCCCTGGGTGTGTCTTCCAGCCCTTGCCCTTAAGATGGCTGAGTAGCATTCTCTGAGTAGCATTCTTGCCAGAGAAGCTATGTGGTTGATATACATTTGGGCAAAACCTTTATTAGGGCCAACCAAAACTCCACAAAATGTACAAGCTTTTGAGTTAACTCTTAGATGGTACAAAAAGCAGGGGACGAGGGAAAGAATAGTCCAGATTCTAGATATTGTGCCAATGAGGTCTGCACCACACAAGACTAAAATCCCGCATCCTTACCAGGGCTTCTGCTTCCAGATTCTTTGCAGAAATAAGATCAGCTCCTTTTCACGGGAGGATAAGTGCTTTGATTTGGGGAATACCTTTCTATATGTTTCATTTTACAGCCACTAAAAGGCACTGTGGTTAAAGAGCAACTCCAGAATTTCATGGGAAAGAATTGTGTTTTGAAGTGTTATTGGGTTTTCCTCAATCTTTTTGAAAGCAAGGTAAAACTCAAAAAGCACAGGAGATGCCTTAAAGGCTGACAACGTCATATAACAGATCTGCAAACTTCCTTGAGTGACCAATCACATGCATGCAATAAAAGCCTCATGTAATTAAACACCCAGTCTCAAAATAATGTTTTGCAGTCTGAATGAATTAACCAGTGGTAGCTGTTGCAGTCATTATATTACACCTAGCAATGCACTGACTAGTTCAGATTGCAACTTTCCAGTTTGAGATTATATAGGGTGACCATATGAAAAGGAGGACAGGGCTCATGTAACTTTAACAGTTGTAGAGAAAAGGGAATTTCAGCCAGTGTCATTTGTAAGCAATTAGTTCCTGGTGAAATTCCCTCTTCATCACAACAGTTAAAGGTGCATGCACTATACTAGAGTGACCATATACAAAAGAAGGCAGGCCCCCTGCAACTTTAACTGTTGTGATGAAGAGGGAATATCACCAGGAACTAATTGCATCCAAATGACACTGCCTGAAATTCCCTTTTCTCTACAACTGTTAAAGTTACGTGAGCCTTGTCCTCCTTTTCATATGGTCAGCCTAGATTATAACTGCTTCCAGATGAGGCTTGAATGGCACCATTGCCTAGGGATGGCATGAGTGTCCAGTTTGGGCTTCAAGCCCAGTGAGAAATCACTGGCTCACCTCCCTGGATGCCAGTTCACAAACCCCAGTGCTTGCCAGACTCAGGGCACACCAGCCAGGCAATCCCGTGGGCACCTGCTTCCTCAGCAAGCTGCCATTTTCCACAAAAATGAGGGCCCATTTGTGTCTGTAAATGTCCCATTTGTGTGAATGGCAGCCTTAAAGGGGCAATGTATGCAACATCACTGGCATGAACATTTGTAATGTTGTGTACATTGCCTCTTTAAGGCCGCCATTTGTGCTAAATGGGACATTTATGGACAAGAATGAGCCAGCATTTTTGCGGAAAATGGTGGATCACTGTGGGAGGGAGCGGCCATGCCGCATGGCTGAGTACCCACAGTCTGCCCAGTGGTTCACCCTGCGGTGCTTGCTGGGGGCAGGTAAGTGGCAGGGGGTTTGGTGCATGGCATGCGGGGTGGGGGGTGGGCATGGGATGGTCCATCCATCCCCACCATTGCCCTGCCTCATTCACAGGATGAAGGTGCAGATGCCATGACCTTCCCATCCGAACCCAACCAGGTTCTTCCACTGCCTCTTCTGTCTTTTCTCTTACTACAGAGAATCAAATCAGAAAGAAAAGATTGCATAGCTGCACAAAGCCTTCCCATTGGCAGTGCTAGGAACTCAACGTCGGAAGCACATTAGGTCTATTTAAACTAAAGGCCTCATGGCCTCAACGTTGGGCCAAATGTTGGACTTCTCCGTTTATTCTCCCACCCCTGCTACCACCTAGCCTGATGAAGAGATCTGGAGGACTCAAAAGCTTACATATTTTTGTGGAATTTTGGTTGGTTCTAGTAAAAGTATTGGCCAACTGACGGTCTTGGATTCAGTGCTGTGCCAAAAATTCTGACCATTCCATTTTTGGCATTTCGTGTGTGTGTGGTGGGGTGGGGTGGGGGGAATGACAACTCAGGCGAAAAAGGCTGGGAGAAGTGAGAATTTTGGAGATTTTTTTCCTTGGGGAGGGGACAAGGTTTCCACATACCTTTTGAAATGTAGCCAGTTATTGAGAGGTCTTCTTTCTTTCTTGTTATTTTTTCAAAATAAAACACCCCGGCCCAGGAGTTTTTCCTGAGTGCTTATGGGAGAGGCGAGGTCACATGGTCTCCAATAGGCATTCACTAAGAACTGCTGGGCTCCTCTGAATGATGAGAGAAGGGGGGGGGGGTTGTTTTGAAAAACTAAAAAAGCCCCCTCAGTAACCGGCTACACTTAAAAAAGATACGAGGAAGCCCTGGCCCTCTCCCCAAAGAGAAAATTCTCTGGATTCCCCCTCCCCCACCGCAAAAGAGGCAGAAAAAAATGCCTCTTCACAGGGAGAACGTTTCCGAAAATGGGGGGCAGGATTCGGCCCAGCGCTACTTGGATTTTGTTTTCTTATGGACCAGCATGGCGGCCTCCTCCTCCTCCTCCTCCTCCTCCTCCTTTCTTCTTCATGTGAATGATGCATTCTCCATTTGTGGGTTGTGATCTGAATCAGTGCTTGTGAGCAGTATAGTAGGAGGAATGCCTGGGACCCCTAAATGAAAGAATGCCTAGAAATGTGAAGCAGATCTATTAATCTGTTGATTTTTAGGAATTTTTTAAAGCTTGAGGGTTTAATTTTTTTAAAAAATACAATCATCTTTAAAGATGAGGAGATGAAACTTGGCATCATGATAGATCCTAAGTAGGGCTTTAGCCATGCCAAGTTTCAAGCAAATCTGTTTATCTATTCATTTTTAGGATTTTTTAAAAAATTGAGGTTTTAAAATTATTATTTTTTTAAAAAGCACATCATTTTTAAAGTTAAAGAGATGAAACTTGGCATCATGATAACTCTTAAGTAGAGCTTTAGCCATGCCAAGTTTCAAGCAAATGTGCTCATCTGTTGATTTTTAGCAAGTTCCAAACAAAATTGAACTAAAAAAAAAAAAAAAAGCTAGCCAGCCGGCCAACAGCAAACCTTGTTAAGCAGCAGCTTGCAGTGTAGTGAGAATACAATCAGAAAAGATATTTGAGGGAAGGGGAAAATGTATCACACAGAGTATAGCAACAAAGTATAGCAAAAGCTACAAAAGTAAGAGTGAGTGAAGTTAATTTCAAATACATTGGATGTCTCACTTGTTATTTCAGTGATGTAGAACAGATTTGTCTTAATTGTGTGCTATAAAATCAGACATGTGACCAAGGCTATGTTCTTGTGAGCAACCCCCCCCCCCATTGGTGCTAGACATGCCCCCTGGAGGCGGACATGTTGGTGGTGGAAACATGTTGTCCCCCTTTTTAGTTTCCCAAATATGGTCACCTTAGTAATAGTTATTATGAGTTCATTGGCTTCCTCTTTGTGTGTGTAAGTATGTGCGTGTCATGTGGCAGTTGTGACCATCACACTGGCGATGTTCCCATAGATGTTGAGGTGTGGCTGCATGTTTTGCACCCTTTTCTGAGTGGTATGTTTTTTCTGCCCCTCCTGGATTTGGCTACCCAATTCTTCAACATAATTGCTGTATTGGATCACTTGGCCAATATTCTTTACGTGCTTTTAATAAGAGGGAATTTGAAAAGTCCTCCTCCAAATCTGACTAAAGACCCTTGTGTTTGAAAATAAATTATTTCAAAATTCCTTTTAAAAAAATGAGTACATATTCTGAGGTTTAAGATGATAAGCACACAAATGACATTTTTATGCTTTTAACAACCAGAGAGAGAGAGAGAGTTCATAATAGAAAATGATGTATTTCTTTCTGTGATACATCTGATATTTTATATATTTGTTAGTTATTGTGAGATTTGATGTTAATTTAAATTTACTGTTCATTTTAAATTTGTCTGATTTTGAGACTTCATTATATTATTTTATGTTTGTGCTTCTGAGTTATTTGTAGATTCACCTTTTTATTTTGCCCTGCTTAATGTGGTTTAGTGTGATGGCCAATGGCTAAACACTTAATGAAATGACTGACTGAATTTCATTCCATTTCTATTACTCCAGTTCATGAGGTCATCCAATTCATGCTGAATAACTTCCTGAACCTTCTCTGCATCAACAATGCGTTCCTAATGGGTAAAATGATATATTTGATTGGACCAACTTGAATTGATATAGGTGCCTGAAGACTTTTAATTTTCACAGGGTTCCCCCTAAGGCAGAATGGATAATAATATTTTGTCAGATGAAGTGTCCTGTGAAACTCAAAAGCTTGCATACCCCTACACCAAACTAAATTGGTTTAATAGAATGTCTCAAGCCCTCTTCAGATGTTCTAAATTAGGGGAGAGTAAATATGCAAGGAGAGGAAGTATTCCAGGTCATGTGGAGAGCCCTCCACTCTCCTCTTCATACATTCTCCCTCCATGTGTACTGAAGTGACAACAGAGTGGGTGGGGCCAGGGCACTCCCTCTCCTCATGTGTTTACGCTGCCCTAATAGGGCTTCAGTGCCTCCTAATGGATAAAATGGTCACACAGAGAAGGATCAGGACATGGTGTAAAAAGAATGTCCTATTAATGAATGAAGGCAACTAGTGTAAACATGATAGGGCAGGGGTACCCAACCGTTTTGGATCTGTGGGTACATTTAGGAAGTTGAGAAACTGCTGTGGGCACCACCACAAAATGTCTAATCAGTGGATCTCCACTTAGGCTGCATCTTATTCAGCAAAAACATTTTTTGTCTATTGGACACCACAGTATCTCCACAACAAGAGAAGCTAATGCTTCTTTTAAACATATATTTTGAAAAAGTCCAGTAGTTGCTTCTTTTGGGAAGAGTTTATTACGCAGATATTTTTGTACTGGAACCATCTTTAATATTTGCTCTTTACTAATATGCAGTCTTTTAAATTGTTTACCTGCTTCATGGAAATTAACAAATGGTCAGTGTAAGTGGTATCTTTGTATTGGATGGATAAACACTCACCTCCTCTAGTGCAATGGACAGAGGATTTTACAACCCTTTCAATATTTGAACAGGTAGCATATAGACACCACCTTCAAATGGATACTTATTTGGATATTTGGATCACTTTTGTTGAAGCTAGAAAACTGTATGTATTTCATATGTAGTCCTTGCTATAGATACATACAAATCCATGTACATATATTTTAAAAAACAAAATAAAATAAAATAAAGATTTATGGGAGCCCATGGGTGCCATTAGAGTTGCCCATGGGCATGATCTTCAAAGCATAGGACAGGTAGGGTAGGAATCACCTTAATCTAATCCCAAACAATGGTTTTCCTGCAAATAGTAAAACTACATTAGGTTTCTCTTCTCAAAAGCTCCTCTAGGAATGCATACCTCCTCCAAATTTTGTAAGCCAGCCGGTTAATAAAGTTCCTCTCCAGCAGGTGATCTGAAAGTAGGACCAGACTACAAGAGAAATATCAGTGGCTTGGGACTCCTTGATGCCAAGCAAGAGTTATGATAAAATAACTAATGTGCAAACACTCTGATTTGGAGCTTTTCTACATGAGGCATTTGTTGTGTGCTCATGGTTGTTTATGGGTTCTTTAGGCAATGTTAGAGCTCTCCAGTTTTGCTTCTGTTTGTAAACAGCATTTTCCATTATTTGTTTTAGAGCAGAGCAAATAGGGCATAATTTCTTATGGTGAAAGAAAATGTTATTTTCTTTTGTGTATTTGCACTATTCTGCTATACCACAGTGCCCTGTAGAGATTATGTAGCAAGAAATCAGGAAAGGATACGCTCCTCGTATAGTGCTCAAATCTCAATTCTGTGATGAAACTGACACAATGGATTAGCAGCCTTGTGTAGGAAAGCTGTTGGTGGGAGGGAAGGATAAGAGGAAGAGGGTTGTTGGTGGCATTGAATTCTCTGCCTAAGGAGGATGTGACAGATATCTCAGGCATGGGGAGGGAACAAAGGGGAAAGAAAAGCCACCCGTAGATTTCAGACTGACAGAACAGGCAACAGCTCAATCTGGAGTCAGCTTCCCCCACCCATTGCCACCCCCTGTTGGGGAAATGAAGCTGACTGAGCCACAGCCTCAAAGAGCATTTGCGGCGGAGTTGGGGAGGGCATTGTTGAAGTGGATGGGGAGGCCTCATGGGCTGGAGGTTCCCCATCACTCTGTTCTAATAGGTCCTCCTTTCACCTTCCATATAGCAATCGTACCAGATGCTTTGGAGTGGGGAGGGTACAACTCAAATGGGAACATCCAAAGTTGCCACATGACCAGTTTGGATTGTGTGCTCTTTCAGTGACACAGCTCATTACCCAGTGGGGGGGAAGATGAATCCTTTTGGACCAGGACAGTGGTCACTGGGCAGTGGCCATATGTTGAATCTGGTGTCATCCTTGGGCCTGTGCAAGGTACATGAGCACACCGGGTAATTATTGAGTTCCATCACACCAGCGGTTTAATGCACTGTTACCATGCCTAGTATCTGGTTTTGCAGCACAGGACTCAGGTTGTCCCTGCCCTGCACCCATTCCGCCTCTTTTCCTCTGTTTTGCATATTATTTTGGTGCCGGGAAAGTCTGGATTATTTTCCCCAAGCAACTTTAATGTGCCTTAAGCTTCCATCTAGTGCTGTCCCCTTGCTTTTTCCTTTGTTGTGGGCATGTGCTTTGAATGGAGTCTTGCTGATGAAAGGGGAAAGTGGAGGGTTAGGTGGTTCTCCTCCTCCAGCACTACTCCTTGTCGAACGTTCAAATGAATGGACTTTTTACTGCTCCAGCCCCACTCTCCTTGCCCACACCTCCCTCATTTTTAAAGATAAAGAGTTGAAACTTGGGACCTTGAGAGATCTTAAGTAGAGCTTTAGGCATGCCAAGTTTGAATGAGATAGGTCTATGCCTTGATTTCTGGAATTTTTAAAATGCAAATTAACCAAAATGGTTACACTGCCTAATTTTTTATAGCTGAAGAGATGAAACTTGGCATGGTGATAGATCTTCAGGAGAGCTTTATCCATGCCAAGTTTGACTCAGATTGGTTCATTCTTTTATTTTCTAGGAATTTTTAATTCCCCCCCTTAAAGCATTTCACTGAAAGTCCATCAGTGCAATATTCCACCTATTTGCCTTTGGGGAGGATCCATCCTGAAGAGCTATTACCATGCCAAGTTTCATCCCTTTAGCTATAAAGATTAGGCAGATCTAAGCATTTTGGTTAATTCCTATAGGGGCTCCAGTGAGCAAGGGGAGAAGGCTGCCATATGGATCACAATGTCCATCAACGACAAGAACCAATGAACTGGAGGGGGAAGAAGGGACGAGATGGGGCGAGGTAGGCGGACGCAATAGCAACGGGAGAAGTAAAAAGAGAGTTCACCGGTATAGCTATGATTGTGAAAGGGAGGAGCACTTGCAGCGCTTATGAAACAGAGGTAAAAAACACAGAGGCAAAGCAGGGGAAAAAATAGGTGTGATGGAGCCCCTTGCCTGTTCCCCTGAGTCTAGAATCAAAGGACGGGGCTTTCAGGTGAAGGCTTCTAGGTAGCCTTGAGTTGCAGCATGTTTTAGAAATCAACACCTTGTTCACCACTGTGCTTGTAGTTCCATTGCTATCTATTTCCAAAGTGCTGTGAACAACAAGGAGGAGAACCGCTAGCTTTGCTAAAGAGCTCTATGTGTTCATATCACTGGGGACTCACAACAGTGTGTGCAGTCTTGGAGCATGAAGACCTGTGTTCAGCACACCAGCGGCTGATGAACTGGTAGAGGGGGAGGGAATGTTCTTGATCATGTGTATTTCTAGGGATGGTGTAAATCTAATCTCTGTTCTAGCCAGGGTCCATTACCAGTGGAGGGGAGTGTTGCATTTGCATTTATGCTCCCCTTTTAAAGCACAGACTCCTTCGCTGCGCTGTTTAGTGTGTGAAGGAAGCTGCACATTAATTTTGCAGAGGTAGTAGGTAATGTTAATATGGCCAAAGGCACTATGCATGTGGCTTTGTGAGGCCTGGAAGAAGATCAAGCTTTCGCATATAACACAGCTTGTATCATTCAGCTTTACCTACTTCTACCGTTTTCCATATTATTCTCCTTGAATCTTAAACTCCCGATTTGCCTCGGATCCACTTCAGAATGGCACATGGACATCAGAGAAGATCCGTGCAATTTACGCCTTGTAAACAAGACGTATCTGTGATTTCTGCAGCTTTTTTCTACTCAGCAGCATATGATTATGATTTCTGATATAAACAAGGCAATAATTCATATTTAAGGCAGTAGGGATGTACACAGCCAGAAATTTCGGAATCGGATTGGAATTTCCGATATTAAAAATATCTGATCTGATCATATCAGGGGGTACCCATATTTGATCGGATCCGATATCCGATAAATATCGAAAGTTCCGATCCGATTACGGACTGCCATTTCAGGTGTTTTCCCCATAAGCTTGCATTGGGGGAAAGAAAGCTTTCCCCCAATGTAGGTCTATGGGGAAAAACACTGGGATGACACCCCCTCCCTCCCCCCACTCGTGCTCCCTCCCCCCACTTGCGCTCCTTACCTGCCGCCATTGCCACTGCCATCATCCAGCGCTGCTGCCTGCTTGGTCCGTAGTACTGATAAACAGGCTTTCTGGCCTGTTCCTCAGTACAGTGACACACTGCATCACTCAGCATGTCTCTGTACTGAGGAACAGGCTGGAAAGCCTGTTTATCAGTACTACGGACCATGTGGGCAGCAGCGGGGAAGGCCGCAGGTAAGGAGTGCGAGTGGGGGGGAGGGAAGGAAGGAAGGAGGGATGGGTCCCCCCTTCTCCGCTACCATCTGACGCCGCCCGCTTGGTCCATAGTTTGGTTAATTGAGGAAGATAGTTTGGTTTTGTTGCCCAAACACTGGCTTTAGAAAATTTGTGAGTAAGGGGCACAGCTGCTTTGGGGAACAGAAGGAATGGGAAAAGACTTGGAAAAAATAAGTGTAGTTCCTAATTGGAAATGTAGAGGAATTTAAAACTTTTACTTCCCATTAAATACTGTAGGCACAATACTGTTGAAAATGCAAGCATTTATGCATTTTTGGAAGACAAATTTTACCCAAAACTGCAGATCTTTTAAAAACGCACACAAATGCACAATGGTATGCAATGAATTTACCATTGGAAAATTGGAACTTGAGTGAAAACAAGCTTGACAGATTCACCCATTTGTACGGATTCAACTGTGCACATCTGCAGCACTCAGAGCCACAATTACAGAGCCTTGTTAGAAGAGCAGTAACCATGCTGTGGTTGTGGTTAGCATGCGATGGGAGCGAACAAACCCCATATGCCTTTTCCTCTCCCCAAGGGATTATTCATGCAGCTCTTGCTTTTCTTTTCTTTTTCTTTTTTTAAATAATTTTTATTAAGTTTTCATAACAAAATATAATAAAGAGAAACAAACAAACAATAAACAAAACAACAACAGCAACAACCAACAAGCCCAAAACATCCCCTCCCCGTCTCCTCTCCTCGCGTGGTTTGTTTCAGAATTTTCCCCTATTCTCTATTCCCTGGTGGTAGATCAAATCAATTGTATATATTTTCTTCCTTTCATGAGTCCCATAAATTTTTGTTCACTTCTGCCATGGTTTTTCTATTTGGTTCTTTTTTCTTATAGTGTATGTATTTTTGCCAATCGGGCCTGAAAGTATCTCTTTTCTTTTTTCTTCTATGAACTCTTAACTTCTGTGTCAGCTTTTTGTTTATCGCTATGTTCCAAAGGTTTTTTCCCCACATAGTTATTGTCAACATCTGAGCTGTCTTCCAATTAGACCCCCTCTACAAGAATTCGGTTTGACGCCTGGTTCTCCGATTATGCGCATCTTCTCGGAAGCGCTTTATGGCAAAAGACTGTATGCGGGAGGTAATTGAGCGCACAACTGGTGGCCTTACCGGTTGTTTGAAATGCGCTTTAGAAGTAGTTAATGCGAAGAATCGCTTGTTCACATAGTCAAAATGCACTTTAACGGCCGGAGGAAAATAAAACTCGCTATTTAACGCGCATTCGATAATGTGCATAATCGGATAGATAACGCACCTCAACTCCTGATTTGCGCTCCGCTCATGTAGAGGTAAAAATTTTAATGAGACTTGAAAGAGCTTTAAACCTCTGGTGTAGAGGCAGCCTCCGTTGCTATCAATTGCCTTGCCACTGTTAACATGAAACCAATTAATACTTTATCTTTTATCTTTTTATTTTTAAAAGTAAAAGACCACGAACAGCGAAAGCCTTTATAGATTCGTGCAAGAAGGAGGATGGAGTATACCACACTTAAAAACATATTATGATACATATCAATTAAGACATCTATTAACAACAATAAAGGAACAGGTGAGCATACAATGGGTAGAAATAGAAAGGGAATTGATGGGACTAAAAGAGGAAGAAATACAGAATATGTTCTATAGCAGAAAATGTATAAAACACAAATGAGTATGAAACCAAGTACAATAAAAGGAATGTTGAAAGTATGGTATTTCAAAAAAGAGAAATTAATGCAAGGGATCTCACCATTAGCACCAATCTGGACACATCCGGAATTTGATATAAAGTGGAAAGCAGTAGCTAAAAGTAAGTTTAAAGAAATAGGACTGATACAAATGAGGGTTTTTTATGAACTAAACATCCCCTAACACAGGAAATATGGAACAAGCGAACACAAAATATAGAAATGTCATGGATAGTATGGATGCAAATTAGTAAATGTATAAGAAATAGAAAGATAGTAAGGCAAAGCACAAGGGATTTAACAGAATGGGGGAAATTTGTGGACAATTATGAAACAGGAGAAAAAGGTACAATAACACAGATATACAGAACTTTAATAAAGCAGGAGATTAGGGGGAATGTGATAATAAAACAAATATGGGAAAGAGATTTTGAAGAGGGGATTGAGGATGTAGAATGGGGGGGGGGGAATTTTGAGAGATTTCCCTTCCAAGCAACATCCACAAGAATAAAAGAAAGGGCATTAAAATTAGTCCAGAAGTGGTATCTGACACCTGTGAGGTTGGCAAAAATTAATAGAAACTTGATGCCATTGTGCTGGAGAGGATGTAAAGATAACCCAAATTCATATGTGGTGGGAATGTAGAAAGGTTAGGAAGTTTTGGGATAAGATTTTTCAAGAAATAGAAAAAAATACTGATCAAGAGATTGGCAAAACACCAGAGCTAGCTTTATTGAATATGTATGTTAAAGAAAATAGTTGTTGCTTTTCTAAGAGGGCTCTATGCAATGCATGTAGCTGGATCAAAGGGTGGGGAGGCATCCCACACGCAGCATCCACTTGCTTATGCAGTTAGAGAAACACAATAAAAATAGCAATGACCAGTGGTAGCATTTCCAAAATGCTGCTAACATTTAAACAAATGATCCCATTTCTTCCTTGTTTAAACCAGAAAAACGTGTCTACAGTAGAGGTAAAATGGGAGGCACGACAGAAAGTAAGCTTTGTGATGAGTCCCCCTTCAAGCCTTTCTGTTGCATTTGTGCGCTTTCCTAATCCTGAGCAGTAGAAGATCTTGCCTCCCTCTAAAACAAATCCCAGAGCTGAAAGGCAAGTGAGATGCAGGAGAGATGGAATTTGGGCTGTGGAGGATGAGGGGAGGGAGTGTGAGTTGAAGCTTGCTTCAGCCTTTGCCCCCCCCCCCCCCCCGGAAGAGAAAGGATGAAGAAGGAAGGACCTGAGGGTGGGCCCTCAGCCTGACTCCACCAGCAGGAGGCCCTGCAGAGGCCTAAGAAGTTCTCTGAGCGCTAAATCCCCTGGCGACAGTATTTCGACACTGCGGGGAAAGGCCTACCCACCCTCCGTCCCCGTGTTCATCCTTACCCATGTGTTCAGGCTGCATGACAATTTTCTGACTTTAGCCTAGATTAATTGGGGGTCATCTATGAATTGATTTTTATTTTATTTTGTGTCGTTAAATGGGGATAGCGTTTAAACTGTACCAATTCTGACTGAAACTTTTACGCACAGTATTTCTCAAGACGGAGAATTGTGCCATGTGTAACAACATCTGAGTTGTTCCAAACAGCTTTTCTCTAGTGGGTTCTCTCAAATACAGCACAACTAGGCATATAGGAAGCTGCATTTGGCTGAGTCAGACCCTGGGTCCCTCTAGCCCAGTAATGTGGACTGACTGGCAGCGACAGCTTGCCAGGAGTTCAGGCAGGATTCTGTCCTAGCCCTATGTGGGCATGCCGGGGATTGAACCTGCGGGCAAAGCAGCTGCTCTACAGCCCCTCCCTAACAACCTTCCTTCCTTAACTAACAATGCCAGAAAGTCTCCCAGAGCAATTGTGTTTTCCTGTATTGCAGAATGGGCAATCTGTGACCCCCCCCCCAAGTGTTTTTACTTACAACTCCCACCATCCCTCCCCATTGGCTATGCTGGCCAAGGCTGAGGGGAGCTATAGACCAAAACATCCGGAGTGCCACAAGTTGCCCACCCCTACTCTATTAGGTAATTTCCCAAGTACGAGGAGTGACAGCAGACATATCGCCCGGCACAGACATCTCTCTCTCTTTATCCATGGGAGGCTCATGAACTTTAGAAGGGACCCTGGATTTAAACCTTAATGGTGTCCCCCAGGACCTAATGCAAGGCATGAGTATTGTCAAACCATTTAGAAACGGTGACCGCAGTGCTATCAGATTTAATGTATATTTAAGTGGGAAATTGCTAAGGAAGTCTAGCATAGTGACATTTGACTTCAAAAAAGGGAACTTCTCTATGATGAGGGAAATGTTAAAGAGAAAGCTGAAAGGGGGAGTCAAGAGGGTTAAATCTCTCCAAAATGCTTGGGGGCAGGGCTGGCCCTTTTATTAGCCAGCCTGATGCATCTGCATGAGGCAGTAGAGTGCAGGAAGAGTGGGAACTTCTGCTGCTCTCTCCCTCTGCCTCCCTGCCCGGAGGGCCCACTGCTTCTGTTTACTGGGGCCACTGCCCTCTTCCCTCCCTGCTTGGCTGGCCAGCTTACCTGTCAGCCAACCCAGCTCCCCACTCACTCCTGCCTGCCCAACCACCACTCCTTTTTTGTGCCCCAGCCGTGGGGCTCTTGGGAGAGGTTGGCTGAACAATCACAAGAGGGTGGGTGCTGCAACCTCCCATGATAGTTTGGCTGACCTCCCCCAGGAGCCCTGTGGCTGGGGCACAAGGCAGGGACAGTGGCCAGGTGGGCAGGAATGAGCGGAGAGCTGGGTTGGTTGAGTGGCTGGCCAAGCAGATAGGGTGCATGTCTGTGAGGGTGCGTGGGTGGGGGTGGCCATGGCCAGAAGAACCAGGTGGGCCACCTGAGCAGGTGCATTTGAGGTGGCAACATGCCTTGGGCAAGTCTGCTTGGAGGCTACTTAAAACCACAATAATAAGAAGCCCAGGAAGGATGTACACTGAAGTTCAGGAAAGGTAGCACTAAACCAAAAGGTCACCAGCATGGGGAGCTATTCAAGAGAGAGAAAAAGGCTTCCTTCAAGAACTGGAGCTGTTGCCTAGATGAGGACAAAAAGGAACACAAACTTGCACAAAGGAAATGCAAGCAGACAATAAAGGATGCCAAAAGAAAGTATTTTGAGGAGCATATCATTAATAATATCAAGACCAACAATAAAGAATTCTTTAAATGTATCAGAAGCAGAAAACTGACTACGGCCCCCTCTACAAGAATTCGGTTTGGCGCCTGGTTGTCCGATTATGCGCATCTTCTCACAATCACTGTTACAATAATGACTGTATGCGGGAGGCGGTTAAGCGCATAACTGGTAGCCCGACTGGTTGTTTGAAACGCGCTTTAAAGTGGCTGAAATGCAGAGCATCGCTTGTTTACATGGTCAAAATGCGCTTTAACGGCCGCGGAGGAGGAAAACTCGCTATTTAACGCGCATTCAATAATGCGTATAATAGGAGAGAAAACGCACCTCTACCCCCGATTTGCACTCCGTTCTTGTAGAGGTAAATTTTTTTAATGAGACTTGAAAGAGCTTTAAACCTTTCATGTAGAGGCACCCTACAAAGGCATTTGGACTGTTGGATGGCAACGAACTTAAAGTACTAAAATATGATGAGGAAATTGCAGAGCTGAATGACTTCTTTGTCTCCATCTTCACTGCAGAAGACATAGGACAGATATTTATTGATATTTTCAGGAAGGGAAGAGAAGAACTGAGGCAAATAGTGGTGAAAAGAGATAAAGTTCTTTATTTTACTATCAAGCTGAAAGCAAACAAATCACTGGCTCCAGATGGTATCCATCTTAAAGATTTCAAATGAGAAATTGCTGATCTAACAAAAATAAGTAACATTTCCCTATGATTGGCCTCTGTGCTAGAGATCTAAAAAGTTGTCATTGTAACATTAATTATTTAAAAAAAAATATCTAAGGGAAATCCATAAATTTCAGGCCAATGAGTTTAACATCTTCTGGGTAAATTGGTGGAAAGTGTTATTAAATACATTAAATATAAACTTATCAAGCATATAGAAAGATGTCCTGCTGAGGAAAAATCAACATAACTTCTGCAAAGGTCCTGTCATACCTCGGGATGACAGTATGTCCTGTCTTACACTAAACTTTTAGAGGTCTTTGAGAGGGTCAGTAAACATGTGGACAGGAGCTATCTGGTAGAGGGTAGACACTGTTTATGTGAACTTCCAAAAGGCTTTTAAGAACATCCTTCACCAAAGACTCCTGAGCAAATGTAGCAGTCATGGGATAAGAGGAGAAGCCCTCTTAAGAATTGATAATTGGTTAAAGAATACAAAGAGTTGTATATAAAACGATGTTAAACTATTGGGTAAAATGAGTGAGCCTTTATACCCTCTTAGGATAGCCTTTGACGAAATGAACAATTATTATTCAAAGGAGTTTGTTTCATCCTTAATGGTGACTTTTCTGAGAGAGAGAGAGAGAGAGAGAGAGAGAGAGAGAGAATGAGAATGAACATTTTGGGGTGAATTTCGCCAAAATGTTTCTGAGGCAGGGACTGATTTACAGACAGACAGAGAGATTATGCCAGGTTCTAAAACAGAATTCCCCTTACACTCTTTTTGTTCTACCTTGTTATTTCAATGATTTGCAGAGACAAAGGCAGAATGGCCTTTACAAAAGCTTAGTTAAATTTGATGCTTTCAGTTATGTTAGAAGGAAGATACAGGAATAGATCATATTCTGAGCATACCTATCTTTGTAGTTTAAAATAGGTGGGTGATATTATATGTATTATTATATATTGTCCTTTGTATAATGTAGTACAGGAACAATATTTGAGTCACATTTTAGAGAGCTATTTGGGAAGGTCTCTCCATGAGACTGTAATCTATCTGCTTTGTGAGCAAGACAGATATCAACTGGACATTTCCTATCTATTATTATTATTATCATTATCATTATTATTATTATTATTATTATATTTATTTATATCCCACCTTTTTCCAAGGGCTGGGACTCAAGGCGGTTTACAAGATTAAAACATGTACAATTAAAACATATCAATATAAGTTTACAAAAGTTAAAATAGAATTAAGCCTACAAATAAAATTAAAAACGTTTTAAAAATTTAAAAAACAGTAACAGATTTCAAAACAAAACAAAACACCATACATTAACACAGGTCCAGAGTATTTCCAAAAGCCTGCTGGAATAAAAAAGTTTTTGCCTGCCTCCGGAAGTGCAGCACAGAGGGAGCCAGTCTGGCTTCCTTAGGAAGGGAGTTCCAGAGCCTTGGAGCAGCCACCAAGAAGGCCGTCTCTCGCGCACCCACCAGGTGTGCCTGGGATGTTGGTGGGACTGAGAGAAGGGCCTCCCCAGAAGATCTCAGAGCATGGGCAGGCTCATATGAGAGAATACAATTTTTCAGATAACCTGGACCTGAGCCATATAGGGTTTTATAGGTCATAACCAGCACTTTGAATTGTGCCCGGAAAAAGCCAGTGGAGCTGTTGAAATGGGGGAGTTGTGTGCTCCTTGTAACCAGCCCTGGTCAACAATCTGGCTGCAACGCTTTGAACCAGCTGAAGTTTCCAAACACTCTTCAAAGGCAGCCCCACGTAGAGCCAGTTACAGTAATCCAAATGGGATGTAACTAAGGCATGTGTCACTGTAGCCAGGTCCAACATCTCAAGGAACATCTACAGAAATTGTTGCTAGGGAGAAATCCTTGAAGAACAATGCAGTGCCTTGCTAGGAAAATTCAGAACTTTAAATTCATGAGCATCTTGACAGGCTGATGTGTTTGTTTGAATTTTGCTATTTTTTATCAGATTTCTGTGCAATTATTTTTTTGCATAGAGACTGGCCAGTTTTTATGCTGGCAAAAGCTGGCATATATCACATTGGGAGATAAACAAGAATGGAATATTGCTTCTCCTGTGTTTGTCAGTGTTCTAGCCTCACCTTGAAGGTACTGGAGCTCATCCTTGGATCTAGTTAGGGGACCACTTGGCTATGTGAAGGCAAGTCTCCTCCTCCCTCGTATGATTCCCCATGCATGCGGCAGATGACATGCCAACCCTTACAGGTACATGGCTCCAGTATCCAATGCCTGACCATGGATGGCACAACAATACTTTTTAGGCCGACCCTTTATTGAACAGTGCCATTGGTGACTGAAGCATGCTTGTACTCATGCTGGTGTGGAGAATGATTGTGTTCACCTCCATACTTTTTATTGAAACATTTGCTGGCTGGTGTGTAGAGCCAGTCTGCCCCACTGTTCTGTTCCTGGCACTTCAGATGCTGCACTTTTGTCTGCTGTTGTGTTTGTACCAGTTGCATGACAACTAGGATGGTCTGTGGGTGACGGCAGGAGCATGCATGAGCCCTGTGTTGCCTACCCATGCTCTACCTCATCCCGGCCCCATAAGGCTGGCGCAAAGCTGCTCCTACACAAAATGCAAGGGGAGGAGAGGTAGCTCAATTTTGTGCATAGATTCTCAATGTGTGATGCAGCCATTAGATAACATGTTAATGCATGAATTACATAACAGTTTTTGCTCATAAATTGTACATTGGCAGGGTAGACAAATATTATTTCCATTTTAGAGCTGAGGATCTGAAAAAGAAGGGAGAGCAAGATATCCTTTGTTTTCCTGTCTGATGCCAGGCATAGGGCTGGATCATCCACTGAATTTATGGTTGGGCGAGGCTTCCTACTTTAGTTAAGTTGGCAAGTACATAAGAGAGGGCCTTTTCCTCAGTGGCCCAATTTCTCTGGAATGGGTTGGCATTGGGGGTCCATCGGGCCCCATCATTGCAAGCTTTTCGGAAGGCCCTGAAGTGGGCTTGGCATCAGAGGTTTGCAAGACCAGGTGACCGATTCAGAAGGGGCCATTCCTGCCAGCTCCTAAGACCCTCCAGTTACCCCCTCTGTCACACCGTCCCCTGGAGAGCTGCATTATCATAGAAACATAGAATAGTAGAGTTGAAAGGGGCCTATAAGGCCATCGAGTCCAACCCCCTGCTCTTTGCAGGAATCAACCTTAAAGCATCCCTGACAGATGGCTGTCAATCTGCCTCTTGAATGCCGCTAGTGTGGGAGAGCTCACCACCTGCCTAGGTAATTGGTTCCATTGTCATATTGCTCTAACAGTCAGGAAGTTTTTCCTAATGTCCAGCCGGAATCTGTCTTCCTGTAACTTGAGCCCATTATTCTGTGTCCTGCATTCTGGGATGATCAAGAAGAGATCCTGGCCCTCCTCTGTGTGACAACCTTTCAAGTATTTGAAGAGGGCTATCATGTCTCCCTGTTGCATAAATTATGCTATTCCCAAGTGTCCAAAGTCCAGATAAGAAACACTTGGCGAAAGACCTCCTGAAGCTTTGGAAACTAATTTATTATTCTGCGCAGAATAGCTAACGCTGCTTTCCAGAGTCACACCGCGCCAAGGTTCAAACAATGCTCTTATACTCCAAATGTTACACATCATCTGCCCTCATCCCATTGGTTTATAGCCCCAGTGACATCATTTGGCCAACTCTGTTTTACTCTCAAGTAGTTCTGAGTAGTGGCCAGATGTGGCATTGCATTGCCATGTGCTATTTTACTTGTACTCAGAGATGCTTTGCAACGTCTCTTCACTTCTATCATTCCCTTATATGGTCATTTTGTCCCTCTAAGTCAGGTAGCTTACTCACATCCCTGATTGTGCATAATGGAGCCTGACCTGGAGAAGAAGGAGCAATGGCAATTTTGACAAGCTCCTGGTTCTTGCGCCACCAAATCTCTTGCAAGCAGCTTGACTTTTGCAGAAATGGATACAATGGACAGGCAGTGAGGAATGGGGCTTTGGGGTGGTGTGTGTGGACGGTTTGGGTGTGCGTGTCAGCGAACACATGTAGGATGCATGTAAGATGCATGTAAGATGTGTGTAAGGTGCGTGTCAGGTGAAATGGATGTGTTTTGGGATGAAAATCATAGATCATCCTCGTTGCCCTCCTCTGAACACGCTCCAGATTGTCTGCATCCTTCTTGAAGTGTGGTGCCCAGAACTGGATGCAGTACTCAAGCTGAGGCCTAACCAGTGCTGAATAGAGAGAAACCTCACATGATTTGGAATCTATACTTCTATTAATGCAGCCTAAAATGGCATTTGCTTTTTTTTGCAACATCACACTGTTGGCTCATATTCAGCTTGTGATCTACAGCAATTCCAATATGCTTGTCGTATTGCTGAGCCAGTTATCCCCCATCTTGTCACTGTGCATTTGGTTTCTTTTTCCTAGGGATAGAACTTGGCATTTATCCCTATTAAATTTCATTCTGTTGTTTTCAGCCCAGAGCTCCAGCCTATCCAGATCAGGAGAAAGGGGCTGATGCTGGCCAGATGCAAATGCCCGGCTCTGATGAGGTCCCAGAGCTAACAGAGAACTAGTGGCTGCTCTGGAGGAGAGATGTGCTGGAGAGATTGCCTGGGACACCATTCCTGTCTCCACAATGCTGGGCTCTGAGGAAGGAGACCATCAGAACCAGGCATTTACTGGCAGAGGGCAGTGGGAGGAATTGGCAGCAGCAGCAGCAGTGGCATCGATAAGTAGAGGGGGGGAGCAGAGGGGGGAGCTGGAAGGGGGTGAGTGGAAGGGATGGGTGTGGCAAAAGCAAGGAGGTGGAGCCATGGGCCTTTGGTGGCACCATGCCTAGACACACTCAGCAGTGTGGCACCAGCCCTGCTCTGAAGACCTGTTTTCTCTGGTCTTCTCCTGAGTCAGTTTCAGTGGCCTGTGCTGGGTTTTTAGCTGCAAATGTGTTTTAGATTTTATTTGCATCTGGGCCAGAAGTTGTACTGCTGGTATTGTTAACGGTTTTAACATCGTTATAAGATTGTCCTGTATAGGGTGACCATATTTTGGAAACTAAAAAGGAGGACAACATGGCCGCCCCAAGGGGGCGTGCCCACCAACATGGCCGGCCCCCAAGGGGGTGTGCCCACCCAAACATGCCGTTGGTTATATGTCTGATTTCACAGCACACAATTAAGACAAACCTGTTCTACATAACATCTTAATGGTAAAATCACTGAAATAAAGAACAATGTATCTGAAATTAACTTCACTCACTCCTATTTTTGTAGCTTTTGCTGTACTTTAAAGATTTTGCTATACTCTGTGCGATACAGTCTCCCTTTCTCTCAAATATCTTTTCTGACTGCAACTCCTTCACTGGATGACCATAGTCTCACTTTTCTTAACATTTAACACTCTTTCCCCATCACCTGGAACAAACTGGACCAAAGGCTTGTTGAAATCACTTCTCACTAGCACCTCTTAGCTTGTTTCAACTTCTCATTTATCAGTGAGAAACTAATCTAAAAATGAGTCATTATATTTCTGGTTCATTAGCCATGTAAACAAGCCCATGGTCAGTAGCAATTCAAAGAAAGGCCAGAACAGATGCCAGTTAACACAATGCTAGACAAGGATCTTTCCCTCCTTTTATCCAAATATCTCCTGAATTTACACCGCAGAGAACACAAATCCCAATCAGGGACTAAGGGAAACTGCCCAAAGAAACCTCAGAAATAAGTCTCATTGATTTCAATAAAGCTTACTCCCAGATAAATGAATATAGGATTGCAGCCTCTTCACATCTACTCTAGCAAACGCAAGCCCTTCCTGTCAAGGAGAACTATGCACTCACCAGAACCTGGCATCGTGGATCATGCAACCAACAGGAGCTCTCCAGAAAGATGCTTTCAGAGCCTAGGAAATCCAGACACATTCAAACAAGTCAAGCCAAGCTATGCTATGCTGGGACGGAACAATTCTGAGACAAGACAATACTTTGCAATCGACTAGACATAACATTCATAAACAAAAAAAGAAAAACACAACTAACTCATTGACATAACAATACCTAATCACAAAAATGTTGCAGAAAAGGAAGAGGAAAAGAGAGAAAAATATACACCACAGGCTATGAAAATTAAATAACTGTGGCAGGAGGGAAAAGTTACAATTATTCCGTTAGTCACAGCAGTCACTAGCATCACATCATATATTTTTTTTACAGAAAACCTTCAGAAACTAGGCCTACCAAAACACATCCACACCAACATCCAGAAAGCAGTCCTTCTTAAAACATGCTCGAGTCAGGAAATTTCTGAACAGTAAAAGACAGCATGACTTGGCAAAGCCAGTCATGTTCATCTAGAAAAAACACCAAGAAAAGAGACCAGATACAAAAGAAGGGAAGACTCTTGCAGTTTTAACTGTTGTGATGATGATGGAATTTCACCATTTGCTGCATGCATACAAATGACACCAGCTGAAATTCACTTTTCTATACAACTGTTAAAGACACAGGAGCCCTGTCCTCCTTTCCATATGGTCACCCTTCAGTCCTAAGGGGTTTGAGAGGCAAGTTGTATAAGGTTTTGATGCACTTGGTGCCAACTATAGCCAAATGAACTTTTAGAATTTTTTGCAATATATATATATATATATATATATATATGGTTGTGTAATATAAGACAATAGCCCCAAAACTGTATTGTGAGATCTATGTCAGTAGAGCCAACCCTTATAGCCTGCTAACCAGCAATTACTTTGTGGTTGGACTCTACATAGAAAAATAATCTTTCTCTAGTTTTTTTTTTTTAATTGCTACCAAGCAAGGTTTCTCTCCTCCTTTTAAAACATTGACTTAAGTAATGATTGCTCATATACATAATTTATTTATTACTTTTCTATCCTGCCTTTCCTACAAGTAGCCCAAGGTGACATACATGGAAGCTCACTGGGTTACTTTGGGCCAGTCACAGACTTTCAGTCAAACCTTCCTCGCAGGGTTGTTACTGTGAGGATAAAATGGAGGAGATGTATGCCTCCTTGGAGGAAAACAGGCAGGAGCTAAATGTAATAAAATAACTAACTAAATAAATAAATGGACATCAAAAAGTTAAGAGAGGCCAGGAAAAGAGAGTAAATGGGAAAGGGTCCCTAGACCTGAGGCTCTTTGTCCCTGGTGCAATGTTACTGCCTGATATTCAGTTGGGACGTGAACCAGATTGATATTAAGTATAAGACTGCTTTTAAGTTCATCACTCTTGCAATGCATGGTATTGCAATGTCTCCATCTGCTTATTATAAGCTACTTCGGTGGAAAATGGAGTTGAGAGTGTGGGAGTCTCACAATTTAATTCTGAAGTCATATACTTGCAGTTTACCTGTAGCGCAATTTGGCGGGGGCTACTCTTGTCTTTTTGTTTTTATGTAGAATTGACATGACTTCTGCCAAGATGAGTGGCTTACCACAGAAAATGGAAAGGGTTAAAATAGAGATGTAAATTGGAAAGGAATTGATTGGGTAAATAATATTATTTGCACTTCGGGGAGCCATATGAAATGGAGCAATAAGCACACTCTTCTGCAGATAGAGCAAACTCTATGGAGTGATAATATACTCCTCTTAAACCTTTTCATTTCTGGGCTTTAAAAATATTATCTTAAAATAAGGGAAAAAAACTTCATATGCACCCACTGATAAATTATCAATATGATACTTTAATTTACAGTTGTGAGAAATTCATATACCACTATCAGTATCACTTGTGGTGGGGTTGAACCCAACATTTTTGATTTCTACATAGTTGTAAGTGAGGATCAACCTGTTGATAATTTTTAGAACTTTCATGCTGCTTTCAGGGACTTTAGAGCAAGCCTGTCAGTATATATATTTTGTAGACAAATGCTAACTCAGGTAAAGTAGGGCATAATCCAGGCAAAGAAAAGCAACTTAATCAACAACACTGACAATTAATCTTTTCTTCTCTTCCCCACAAAATCCTTCCTTTTACTCAGTGCGTTCACATATATTTAAAGCACAATCCTACACATTTCTACACAGAAGGAAGTCCCATTGAGTACAATGAGGCTTTCTTCCAGATAAGGGGGTACAGGATTGCAGTTTTAATTTTTAGATCCTCTTATGTTTGTCTGTAGGATTTACACTACAAACTAATCATGCATATTAAAATTAGCACCACCTCTCCCCACGCTGCTTGCGTCCTGTAGCTGCTCGCCTGGGTTTCTTACCTTGCACGCTTTCACCATGCCGCCACCAGCCAGCCAGCCCCAGCTTCTTGCCCTGCATGCTGCTGTCCAGCTACTCATCTGCCGCGCCTATGCGCTAGGCCGGGCCGCGGCTCCAAGCCCAGGCCAGGCCTATCACTGCCGAAGCAGGCCTTCCGAGGCCTGACCATGGCAAATCTGGATTCCTAATGTCTCATCGCCATAGCGACAATGCACTAGGACCCTGGATTTGCCATGGGTGGCTCTCGGAATGCCCGTTTCAGCCCCTTCCGAAAGTGACTGAAACAGGCCTTCTGAGGCCAGCCCTCAGCAGATCCTTCACCCTAGTGCTTTGTCGCCATGGCAACAAGGCACAAGGACCCCGGATCTGCAGAGAGCAGGCCTCGGAAGGCCCATTTCAGGAAGTGCCCCAAACAGGCTTTTGGGGGGGCTAAATTTCCGGATTTGCCCCCCCAAAACAGGATTCCCCCCCCCCCCCAGATCAGGATTTGCCTGCAATTTCCCTGACATGTCCGGACAAATCCGTGCGGATGGGCACCCTAGTACTGTATGAGATTTTATTGTGTGATCCATGTTGGGAGGGATTTTGTTCTTAAAATGGCCTAGAAATAGAGAATCTGACAACGCCAGGCCAGTAATGATGCTTTTCACTTGATCATTCCCATCTGTAGACTGTCTCCTCCAACACTGGTGATGGCCAGGGAAAGGGCGTTCTCTGTGGTGGTGCCCCACTTTGAAAAGTTCTTCCCAGGGTTGCTTGCCTGGCACTGAATTTAAAAAGCAGCTGACAGGAAGCTAGCTTTCTAATGAGGAATTTTAATGTGCTGCTGTTTTATTGTTGTACTTTTTTTAGTACTTCTACTGCTGTTTTAGCTTGATGATTTTATGACTTGTATTTTTAATATTGTTTTGTTTTGTTGTTTTAACTAAATTTGTAAATGGCCTAATAGCAATATAAAAAATGAATTCACCAATGCTTACTGTCAAAGGCCCCAACCTGGGTTTGGAGTTCTGAATGGGGCCCTGAAAGACTGCGTTTGCATCTTGGGGGTGCTTCTGGATCCGTCGCTCCAAATGACAGCCCAGATAGATGCAACAGCCAGGAGTGCCTACTATCAGCTTCAGCTGATACGCCAGCTGCGCCCCTTCCTAGAGTCGGAAGACCTAAAGTCAGTAGTGCACGCGCTGGTAACTTCGAGGCTCGACTTCTGCAATGCGCTGTACATAGGGCTACCTTTGTGCCTAGTCCATAAACTTCAACTAGTTCAAAATATGGCAGCCAGGTTGGTCACCGGTACACCTAGGGGTGACCACATAACACCAATCTTAAAATCACTCCACTGGCTGCCAATCAGTTTCCGGGCGGAGTACAAAGTGTTAAAGGTACAAAGTACCTTTAAAGCCCTACATGGTTTGGGTCCAAGTTACCTGAGGGATCACCTTCTCCTGTACAATCTGCCCCACACACTCAGGTCCTCTGGGAAAAAACAGGCTTACAACTGTTACCCAGAGGACTTTCTCTTCTGCCGCTCCCAGACTGTGGAATGGCCTGCTAGGAGAGATTCGTCAACTTATCAGTCTCCCGGAATGTAAGAAAGCCATAAAGACTGATCTCTTCTGGCAGGCCTACCCAATTGATTTTAAGATGCCTTTTAATAATGTATTTGTTTTACATGCTTTTAATTAGTTATATGTATTTTATGGTGTTTTGTATTTGTTGTTGTACCCCACCTCGATCCAGAGGGAGAGACGGGTAAGAATTATTATTATTATTATTATTATTATTATTATAGGAGCCAAGTGCTCAAGACGGGGATAGTCTAGCTAGGCAATTGAACTGGGGTAGCACGTTGCAATATGGTTCTGTTGCACAAAAAGTGAAATATGCCATTCTGAATTGCATTAACAGGAGCATAATGTTTCAGGGAATTATGGGAGACAAATCATGCAGCTTTAGATGTTGGCAGCAGCCCACCTGAATAAGATGCATTTGCCACATTTGAAGAGTCTACAGGGGGTAGCGGTGTTCAGAAGATGTTCGGTATGAGGAAATGTGTATTGGATGAATTAAGGGTTTGTGGGGAGCTTGTTGATATCTTTCAAATAGCTAGAGGGATATTTGGAAAAAGTAAGAAGAACAGTTTGCTCTGCCCATTGAGGACAGGACACAAAGCAATTGGCTTGGAGTGACATCTTAAAAAAACAACAGCAACAAAACAGCAACAGTTGAAAATGGGAAGAAGTTATCTCGTGAAGGTTCTTTGCTTTAAGGAAAAATAATGGTTCCTCTCAGGTATACTTTAAGTGTTGGATATCTCACCTTAGGGCAGGAAGTTGACCTGGATGACCCACAGGGTGCTGTAATCCTCTCTTCCTTGCAGCTGGGCTTCTTGAAATCCATCTGATCATGGGTGAGAAATCAAAAATGTACTGATAATTTTCACTTCATAAATTGTTCCATGGACTGACCCGTCTTTTTGGTCAGTGCTATGCCAGTGTATTATAGGCATCTCTGATCACATTACTAGTATGCAGGATCAGGTAAGAAGGAAACAATTTTGTGAGAGAAAGGAAAGGGATAGTTGAATTAATCAAATGGTTGCAAAATACTGAAGACAGCACGACACAGGAAGGAGTTAATGAACAGAGGCCTGCTTTGGGCTAGGCTAATGTTATCTGATAAATCATTAAAAGCATCCCCTATCCCACAACATAGCCAGTGGCTACAGTGTAAAATATGGGCATGTCCAGTGTGAGGATCATGGGGAAAGGCAGGAGAGCTTTGGGAATTTCATTAACAGGGGAGAAGCCCTTAACCCAGACAATAGATGAAGCTCAGTATGCCTGAAGGTTGTGGTTGGGATTTCTGTTGTGTGTTTTAAAACCCCTTTATTGGTCTTTATCCACAAAAGGACCCAAGGGCATCATTTCACACTGAACCTGAACCGGCAGCAAGACAATAGCACTGCTGGGGGAAGCTATTAGGGGAGGCATGGGCCCTGCTGCACTCCCGCCTGAGATCAGTATCTGGGAGACGTGGAACAGGAGCCTCCTTGGAATCTGGCGCAGGAAGGGGGAGGCCTCCCCCCACCCCGCGCTCTGTAGTTGTTATGTTAAGAGTCCTTGCCCTCGAGGGATGGTAGCAATGGGATGTTCAAGCCAGAGGGTCTGCTTTCTGAATGGCAGCCACTCAGCATCCTTCTGTTCTCCATATGGATACATTGACCGGCATTTGCCTAACAGGACTCCGTGTGCTGCTTTCCTCTCCCCACTGTGTGCCACATGAACTGTTGTTTCCTCTTTTTAATAAACACTCTGTGTTGCCAGCATGGCCACAGGCACTAGAAATCTGTGAAGGATGGACAGGAGAGGACATATCTGCTCTAGACAGATGCATCACTGGGTCTGCATGGGAAGGTGTGTGTAGACAAAGGGGCTAAAGGGAGCACACTCACACCCCACAGGCCCTATCAAGAGACAAATTGTGAACCCTTTAGAAGCTTATGGTTTATATTGTCCTGATCATTTGGTCCTGATAAACAGCACACAGGTCCTCCGTTCAGCAGCAAAACACAAGCCACCACTACCGTGCTCACTTTGCTAACAGTCCGAATAACAAATAAGAGCTCAAAACTGACTACCACCCCTGTACAAGAACCGGCCTATGAATTAAATTCTGCAAAGGCAGCCTTTATCTTAAGCACTTCACTGCTACTCAAGCACTAGAATCCCAAGAGCTCATACTGAGAATCGTGGAAACTGAAGGGACCCAAACAGCTTTTCCATGGAATTTGCAGTCATAATAGTCCTTTCTGAGAAGAAGCTTGGCAAATTTTAGAAAAATAGGTGGCGTTTTGTTTGTTTCTTTGTTGCTTGGCACCTTTACATGTTGATATTTTTTTAAAAAAAGAGAACTGCCAGTAAGTTTTTAATTTCTTGACACAGTTGCTCCTTCTGAGGTGATGAAGCCTGCCAAATGACAGATAGGTGAAGGGGCCCTGTGCCAGAGCAGCCTTTTCCGTTTGGGATGTTTTCCAAAAAGGTGTTCACCTGGGGTGTTGTTGTGGGGTTTTTTTGTTGTTGTTTTTTGCAGGGGGCAATCTATATAAAAACGACATGCATAATAGAGATATCCCTAGGGAAGAAACCGGCAAAATTTCAGAAGTCATTTTAGGGGGTTTGTGCTAGGTGCTTTTGAAGCTGATTTGAAGGGGGGGGGGGAATAGATTAGCTTTCCTATCCTCTGTTTTTGTGGGCAATTTGTGCATGCATCATAGAGGTGCTCTGCCCCCTAAATAAGAAACCTACAACATTTCAGAAGGGCTAGTGGGTTATGATGAATTAAAAACACTTCTCTTAAATTGTAATGCTGAAACTTTATATGCTTTGTCCTTGATGAGTGGATGGATCACACTTTATAGAGGGTGGGGAAATGAACATGTTCATTGTAGAGATTTTGTGCAGAGCATAGTTTCCTTATAGGGGAAGTCTTTAAAGCGTGGCTTGTTTTTTTAAAAGGGATTCCTTTGCCCACTTTTTTGGCCAGTTTGCCCGTGTTCTTTATTGTGTGGCTGTGTTACACTCAAACACGATTTAAAGTAGGGCTTGGTGCAAGAATAAAAAGCCCCCAGAGCACCCCTTCCCCCTACCTTCTTCCATCCAGAGTGTGTGTGTGTGGTGGGGGGGTCTTTCTTGCTCTTTGTTTCAAAGTGGAAAGCCTGGCTCTTCACTGGGCTTTCCATTAAGCAGTACAGAAGGAGGCAGCAGAGGGGGCAAGACCAGTTCTCTCTTCCCCACCACACCCCGGTTATATCCCCTGGCTGCTTGGAGCTTGTGTGTGCCCCTCCCTTATTATTCGCTATGGGCAGACATCACTTTTAGGAGGAAGGTGTTGCCCTGTCCTGCCTGTCCCAGCAACCAGAGGAAAGGCACTGTGGGGGAGCGTGACTCAGGCTGTGGCGACTTGGATGAGGCACTATCATCTTCATGAGATCTTAAATTGCTCCCGCTATAGCTTCCTCTGTACAGCATTGTTGTCTAATCAGAAATGAAAGGAATATGATTCCTGCACTGAGCAGAGGGGGTTGGACTCGATGGCCTTAGAGGCCCCTTCCAACTCTACAATTCGATGATGATTCTATGTACAGGTATTGTGTGAAAATCTTGGGGGAATTTGGTGCACCTGCATCTTCCTCCAGGCCAAGGGTGGGCGGTATGTGAGCCCCCTTGTCCTCTTCTGAATTCCCCATCAGGCTGCCAAATTTGGTGGGGTGGCAGCAGAAAAATACCAGCAGTTTGCCAATGCTATGGAGCCTTAGAAAAGCAACATTTAGCTTGTTTTCAAACATCTAGGATTGAAGCTTCCCACATTATGTTTTCCAAGTATCATGTGGGAGGAATTAACTTCTGCCTTGTATAACCCATACCTTTCTAACATGAGCTGCAATCCCCTTGACAAAGACAGGTGAAAATAATTCTTTGCCCTCCCCCCCCCCCTCTCTCTCCCACACACACTCCTCATGGAGAATTGGGGTTCCAGTGCCCCACAAGCTCTGGTTTCGTGGGCAAGAGAGAGCGGTTTATAAGAAGAAGATGCCTTTTGGTTGTAGCACATGCAGGGCTGGGCGGATGTGGTGGGGAGGGGAGAGGTACCAACACAGCAATCGTTGTCAGTGATTTATAGACTGGGTCAGACACAAATTGACTCGTATGCAAGAAATGTAAATGGAATAGAGACTTTTGATGGAGAAGCTCATTTTCAGACTTAAACGTTTTAGATTAAACACACTCACACACAACTGCAGGTGGGGGGGGGAGGGGGTGTTTGATATCATTTACATTACAAATCAATTCATTATCCACCCAGGCAGGTTTGCACTGATTTTTAAGGATCGGAGATTTGATGAAGAGGATTCATTTCAAGAAATAAACCTTTTAAATTAACCACAAGATGAGGGAAATTTCTTGATTTAAAAAAATGTGCTGGTTCTCTTCTTTGATTCCTTTATGATTATTGATAATATTTTCAATCCAGATTTGGGCTGTTAAGGAGGATCCGGAAGTCACTGAATACCTTTCCTGACGGGAAAAGAGCTTCCATTTTAAAGTTATTGCATGGAAGCCAAGCTGCAAGGCTGGTTTGTTTCCCAAAGTGATTTTTGGAGTAATCCACTATGGAAAGATGTATAATGTATCCAGGTCCAAAGTTGGGAAACGGACTGCTCTCCTGTCATGGTCTTTGGCCAGTACAATGGATAGACTATGACAAAAGTTGCTTTTGGGTGATTAAAGCCAGTTGGAGTGGATGAATCATAGCTGTAACCTATAATAATAATAATAATAATAATAAATATATTTATTTATTTATTTATTTCTTATCCTCCCCTCCCTCTGGATCAAGGCGGGGAACAACAATAAATATAAATACAAAGACCGTAAAATAGATAAAACATTAAAAACAAATAAAACTAATACATTATGAAAACATCTTAAAATTCAACTAGGTAGGCCTGCAGGAAGAGATCAGTCTTCATGGCTCTCTTAGAGAGAGCCTTATAGACATCAATGAAGGAATCTGAGCCACTGGAAGAAGGCAATCAGAGGCTTGAACTGAGGGGTCATCCATATGCAGATGACATGCAGCTCTGCTTCATTTCTGCCATGTCATCCCAGGGAGGCAGTTAAAACCCTGGACAGGTTTCTGGGGACAGTACTGGAAGGGATGAAGGCCAATAAGATGAAACCTAATCTGGATAAGCAGAAGTATGGCAGAATGGGAAATCTGCTAATCTGGATGTAGGTGTAGTTCTCAGTCTGGATGGGGTCCTACTCCCCCTGAAGGGCCAGGTGCCTAATCTGGGAGAGCTTCTAGATTCAGCGCTTTCTATGGAGGTATAGGAGTGCCTGTTGTTGTTTAGGCTGGTTCTTTAGTAAACTGCCATAGTGATACAATGCCTGGTTCACATCCAAGTTAGATTACTGCAATGTGCTTTACCTGGGACTGCCCTTGAAGATAATTTGGAACCTGAAAATGCTACAGATTATGACAGAACGCTTGTGGGAGCTAGGCATTTGGATCATATTACTCCTCTTCTGTATCATTTACGTTGGCTGCTTGTTAGTTTCTCAATCAAATTCAAGGTGCTGGTTTTGACATTTAAAGCCCTACATATTTTGGGACCACATTCTCCAAAGGACCGCCTACACCTGTCTGAGCCTGTCTGAGCTTTAAGGTCAGCATTGGAGGCCCTCCTTTCTGCACCTATTTGCAAGAGCCATTAGGTTGGTGAGTACTAGGGATAGGGCTTTCTCAGTGGTGGCCCCAGACCTTTGGAACTTCCTGCCCAGGGAGATTATGTATGGCTTCATTATAGCTGTTTTAATAAAACAAACCCTGAAGACTCATTCATTCCAGTCTGCTTTTGGAGCTTAAAAATCATTAGCTGCAGCTGCTATTACTGATAATAACTAGCTGCAGCTGCTACTACAGATGTGGATGTGTGTAAATGTATTTTTGTGTTTTTGTAGTGTTGTAAGCCACCTTGTGAGAGCAGTGTGTCCAGAAAGGTGGCTTAAAATTCTTTAAATCATCATCATCATCATCATCATAAAAAATCACAGTGCCTAATTTTTACCCTTTTGTCCTTCATTATTACTATGGAATATTGCATGCCGGTGTGGTATACTTTCCACCCTCACTTTCAGAAATCAGTATCTTCAGTTTATTACTATCCTTTCTCTCACAGTCTACATTGGCTGTGAGTTGCTGACCAGCTTTATCTCTTCTCCTTGTACCTCTGCACTGCCATGAATGGCTATGGCTTGTCTTCAGCAACAAGGGAACTTTTTCCCCATGAGTTGCGTGGTGCCCACTTTTTATTTCATAAAACATGAAGACGATATTCCTGTAGCCCCTCTCCTTCTCTGTCTCTCTCTTGTGGCACCCAGTGTGTCTGAATGCATCGCACTCCCTTAACTAAGAGGGTGAGTGATAGCAGAATGGTCAGTGGACGTCAAAGACCCCTGAATCTTAATTGCTGGTCGATCCAATGGTGGGGAGAACTCGTACCTCAGTGCTCTGCTCGTGGGCTTCCATCTGGCTGTCCGGCTGTTGTTGGAAAGAGGAAGCTTGACTAGATCATCTCTTGGTCTTCTGCAGCAGAGCTCTTCCTATGTTGTAAGGCTCCAGTATGCAAAGTGATCAAAACACTTTACACTAAATTAAAAAAGACAAGCACAAGAGGGAAGGGAGCAGGGAGGACAGGAATAAAGTCATGACTACACTAGTAGAAACTACTCTGCCCCCCCCCCCCCATGCACACACGATTCTCTTGAAAAATGTCCATTAGCCTGTTAGCTTGTACCTTGTCAAGTAGCTTCTCCACTTGGCAAAAATGTGTAAAGTTTTGCAGCAAGAAATTTCCTCTCCATCCACATTTTGTTTTTAGAGAATTAAATAAGATACTAGAAGACAATCAGGTAAAGGAAAGGTTGAAGCAGATTTGCAGAATCCTATGGGTGAGCTCTAGTCTAAATGCTATCTAGGGGGTACTTCCAGCAGTTTGTGGGGAAGGGTTTCTTCTCTCGGCAAAGGTCTCCCTTGCTACCCATGGTGCCTTGAGAAATCTGCCTCAGTATTAGGATGACCATATTTTGGAAACCAAAAAGGGGGACAATATGGTTGGCCCCCAAGGGGGCGTCCCCACCAACATGTCCGCCCTCAAGGGGCATGTCTAGCACCAATGGGGGGGGGCACCCAAACATAGCCTTGGTCACATGTCTGATTTTACAGCACACAATTAAGACAAATCTGTTCTATATAACATCTTAATATTAAAATCACTGAAATCACAAGTGAGACATCCAATGTATCTGAAATCAACTTCACTCACTCCTACTTTTGTAGCTTTTGCTATACTTTGTTGCTATACTCTGTGTGATACATTTTCCCCTTCCCTCAAATATCTTTTCTGATTGTATCCTCATTCCGCTGCAAGCTGCTGCTTAACAAGGTTTGCTGCTAGCTAGCTGGCTGGCTGGCTTTTTAATTTTTTTTATTATTTTATTTTTAAAGTTCAATTTTGTTTTGAAACTTACTAAAAATCAACAGATGAACAGATTTGCTTGAAACTTGGCATGGCTAAAGCTCTATTTAAGAGCTGTCATGATGCCAAGTTTCATCTCCTTAACTTTAAAAATGATGTGTGTGTTTTTTTTAAAAATTATAACCTCAAATTTTTTAAAGAAAATCCTACAAATCAATGGATGAACAGGTCTGCTTGAATCATGGCATAGCTAAAGCCCTACTTAAGATCCATCATGATTCCAAGTTTCATCTCCTTATCTTTAAAAATGATCATATTTCAAAAACATATTTGTAAAACCTCAAATTTAAAAAAATCCTAAAAATCAACAGATGAACAGATTTGCTTGAAACTTGGCATGGCTAAAGCCCTACTTAAAAGCTATCACGGTGCCAAGTTACATGTCTTTATCTTTAAAAATGACATTTTTTAAAAAATAATAATTTAAAAACCTCAAATGTAAAAAAAAATCCTAAAAATCAACGGATGAACAGATCTACTTCAAATTAGCATCGCTAAAGTCCTATCTAAGGGCTATCATGGTGCCAAGTTTCATCTCTTTATTTTTAAAAATGACAGCACTGTAAGCATTTTTGTTATTCCCATTGAGTATAAAGTAGAGGTACCCTTGGAGGTGGGGGGAGGATGGAAAAAATCTGAATTTTTCTTCAAATTTCATAATTCCCCCCCTTCCCTGATTTGTGACCAAACATCCTGACCTGACCTGGTTTTCCCTGACATATGGTCACCCACAGGCTCTACTATCTCCCAAAGCACAATTGGTTAAACGTTACAAAATAATAAAAAAAAATACATTTATGCATATTTCCCTAAGGTCAAATGAAGTATTTCAGTAACGGAATTTGAGTTATCACATTGGAGAGTTTGGGATTGTTAGAACTTGTTTCTAAACCCCTAAATGAAATGAAGATGACTACACAGAATGGACACTGTGGGGGTGGGGGGGGGGGGAATCAAAGGAAATATAATGCAATTACCCGAATTGAAATGTAGCCAAGTCATAGCTCATAGAATCATAGAATAGTAGAGTTGGAAGTGGTTTATAAGGCCATCAAGTCCAACCCTCTGTTTAATACAGGAATCCACCTTAAAGCATACCTGACAGATGATTGTCCAGCTGCCTCTTGAAGGCCACTATTGTGGGAGAGCCCATGACCTCCCTAGGTCATTGGTTCCATTGTCGTACTGCTCTAACAGTCAGGAAGTTTTTCCTGATGTCCAGCCAGAAGTTGGCTTCCTGTAACTTGACCCCATTATTCCGCATCCTGCACTCTGGGATGATCGAGAAGAGATCCTGGCTGTCCTCTGTGTGACAACCTTTCAAGGATTTGAAGAGAGCTATCGTATCTTCAAAGGTTATATCAGCAGCCCTACTATAAAAAGAAAAATACCTTTTCTGGCCTGTATCAGGAAGACAAATGGGACACAATCTAAACAAAGTTCAACACTTGATATCTGTGGGAGAAAGATTTAAGCTAGGGATGTGCAGAGGATCCGATCCGATCCACGATCCAGATCTGATCTGGCCAAAATTGGATAAAACAAAATGATTCCAATTCTAATCCTATGAACCATCCGATCTGAAGGGACCCGATCTGGATCGGAAAAATCGGAGGATCGGACCTCCATTTTATGGTGTTTTAAACTGACACTGGACATAGAAAAATAATGTACGGTAACTTTTTTTATTTTAAGAGGTAGAAAGTTGAAACTCCCTGACATAGGAGATTGGATGTGGCTACTCATGTGTGAAAAATTCCAGAGAAATTGGTGCAAGACTTTAGTGGCAATGAATGGTTTATTATGGCATTTTAAACTTACATTGGACTTACAGCAAAGAATGTGCTGTGTAACTCTTTTATTTTAAAAGGTACAAAGTTGAAACTCCCTGACATGGGAGATTGTTTGTGTCTACTAATGTGTGAAAAATTCCAGAGAAATTGGTGTAAGACTTTAGTGGCAGTGAGTGGTTTATTATTTTAAACTTCCATAAAGGGGGGTGCTGTGTGTGTGTGTGTGTGTGTGTTTGACAGCTTGATCCACCAATTGTACCTGTTAAAGACTTCCTACAGCCTCCAGTTGCAATGCTGGAGGAGGGCTTAGTAGAAACCCAGTATATAGTCTCATTTTTCCCCCCTTTTGGCTCTCTATGGGGTTTAGTTAGTTGGAGTGGAAGGAGTGTGGTTTGGAGCTGGAATTGATATTGGATTTTGGTGGAATTTGGAGCATGCCGCTCCACTTGCTTAAGCTAAGGGACTTGGGTTTCTCCCTCAAGGAGAAGTCCACAGAGTCCCCAAAGTTCAATAAAATGCCTGCCATTCAAGTTAAACCGTGCCCCGGTGTCTGTGAAATGGGGGCGAATGTACACCTTTTCTATGCGCTCCTCACATTAGTGTGGTGTTTGTGGGGACAGGATCTAATGAGAGAGCACTTTGCAATGGTCTTACTTACCAGCACAAGCCATTTTTAACAGTTCCATTTCAGTAAGCGACATGCCCCTGTGTCTGTGAAAAGGGGGCAGAGCAACGTTCAGCCCTTCTGTACGCTCCCCAAGTTTGAGTTCAGTTTCTGGGGATGGGATCTAATGAAAGCGCTTTGCAGTTTGCATGCAATGGGCAAACCCATTTTTCACAATTCCATTTCAGTTAAACCATGCCCCTGTGACAGCAAAAGGGGGTAGAGCTACATATGTACAGCCCTTCAATGTACTTCCCAGCTGAGGACATGGTCTACGTTCTTACCTGCCAAAACCCCATTTTAAACGTGCCCCTGAGACACAGGAGTAAATTGAAAAAGGAACAGATGACTGGTGAAAAAGTGACTTTTGAAGCCTTACGTACAAGTAATGCCTGCACCCCTGTGTCTGCAGTTCTGGGCACAGGACTGGCAATATTCCATCTGCACTTGTACAAAGTTTCATGATTCTGTCTTAAAAAATACCAAAGATACAGGCTTTTCCCCCTCCAAAATCAAGTCTAAAGGGACTAAAAGGCATCCGATCCGAAAATTGGATATCCGATTTTCGGATCGGAATTGGATCTGATCCGAAATACCTCCAATCCGATCTGCAACAACAATTCTGATTCCGATCTGATTTTTTGGACCGTGCACATCCCTAATATCAGCAGATGCCTAACTCTCTCACTGAAACCCAAAGAATTTTAAACTTTGGGTGATTCGTGCCCAGGATTATTAGTAATCTATGTGACTCTTTCTAATGTGTAAAGTGTTTTACAGTATTTGGCCCTGAGCTAGCTAAAGCAGAGGAAGGCAATGTGGTGCCCATGGGAACCAAAGTGCCCTGGACACCTTTGTTGGCACTCACCAAGGTGCTTTACCCCTCCCACTTTTTTATGGTGGTGCCCACCAGGATAGTTTTTCAAAATCCAAATAATTTGCCCTGATTCAGGTTGCCTTTCCCTGAGGTAAAGTTAGCTGTAGAAGCAACATGGAAAAATTTAGTGGCAAACTTATTCTACTGAAATTGGCCTTAGACACAACTAACCTTAGCTGGAATAGGGGTTGTTGTTGTTGTTAAACGCATTCTTGAGCACATTTAGTTGGGAGTCATTCCTGTAATTACAATCTGATTTAGGCTCCCTCTACAAGGATTCGCTTTTGCGCCCGGTTCGGCGATTATGCGCATTATCGCAGACGCGCATTTACTCCTAATCCCTCTGCACGGGAGGCGGCGAAGCGCATTAATAGATGTCCAAAAAGCGCTTTACAAGAAGTTAATGCGCATAATCGCTTGTTCACACGGGGAAAATGCGCTTTAACGGCCGGAGCAAAATAAAACTCGCGATTTAACACGCATTCGAAAATGCGCATTATCGGGGAGATAACACGCCTCTACGCCCGATTTGCGCTCCGTTCTTGTAGAGGTAAAATTTTTAATGAACCTTCAAAGCGCATTAAACCTCTCTTGTAGAGGCACCCTTACTCTCAAGTAAATGAACTTAGAATCAGGGCATTGAATCTCATATGTTTTCACCCTAACACAGCTCTGAAACTCAGGCCATTCTAACTGAAACTAGTATGTTTTCCTAGGCCCTGTATCAAGGTTTTAGCACCAATTGCAATTTAAGGGAAAAGGTACCTTTGCAACTTGTGGACCTCCGACCTAGAGTAGCCTCTGCTCCAGAAGATGGTATAGCAGCCAGGTGCAAAGAAATTCAAATATGATTCTGTACCTTTAATCGTTGGATATAAGAGAGTTTTGGAAGGCACAGCATGCCATTCAGGAGGAAGAAATGCTGCACCTGCTGAAATAACCTCTTCCTAAGAGTTGTTAAATAGGGCTGGGTGAAACTGTGAGTTTCACTTTCTCCCACATTATAATTTTTCAGATTTTACATTTATGAAGAACACTGTTAACATGAGGAGCCTTTCAGAAAAAGAAGCAGCAAGCCTAATGAACATGCACAGAGATTCAACCCCAGAATGTTAAGAGCGAAACACTCAAAGCCCTGAGCCTGGATGGAATGGGACAAGACCTCCACATGGACCTCTGGGGTGGGTAACCTAGCGTTGGGAAAACACCTCCACATGTACATCGGTGGGTGCTCACCCTGTGGTCGCTGCCCCTGCTCACTGTGTGAGCCTCTTCTGAGGCTCTGCTTGGCCCAGGGAGTGCTTCGCAGCCACCCACCCCTTCGCACCAAAACTGTGCATGGACCCCCGTGTCAGTGGTGCCTCCCACCGTTGCAACGGGGAGAACTGCGCAATTTCTGGAGCCTCTGTAAATTGCGCACCTCCCCTTGCTGCATCAATGGTGGCCATAAAGGCCCCATATATGCAAGGGTAAAGGCATGAATGCTCCGTTTGTGCCTTTACGTAAATGCATCGAAAATAGCCTTCAGCTTTTCCCTGCTTTTTCTTGAAACTGGCTTTGGTCCACCAGCAGCACACTAAGCTGAAAAAAGCTGATGATACCCCTCCTAAACCAACCACTTTCATAGGTCACATTGCCCTCTAATCTGCCTTACCTTGGGGTGGGGTGGGCAGAGTTATGCCAGTCAAAATGAACATCATCAACCATATATGAGAGTCTTGGTCCTCCCATCCTTCCCCTCCTCAGGGAAAGGAAATGTAAGGAACATCAGGCATCCAGAGAAAAGGAGCCAAGCATTTTGACTGGAAGTTCCCCTACAGCCAAAAGGAGACCCCCATGTCCCTACTGCAAGATGGAACCATATAACAATATCACAATAGCCACAGTATATACAGAGCCACAGTATATTACTATAGCGCTAAAGCTGCTACTGCTATTAAAAGTAGTAGCAGGGAAGGTGAGGTAGGAACAGTTGTTCATAGGGCTGTGCATTGCTTTGGATCCGAATCCTGAATCTGAAGTGAGGCAGGGTGATTCGGAAGACCTAGAAACAGATCTGAAGTGAGTCAAGACAGGTCTGAACTGATCCGAAGCAAAATGGCTTGGTTAGAATCGATTTGGAGATTTGGATCTGTTTTTAAGTGCAGACAGCTTTTCTGCACTTGCAATGTTTTTTCTTTAAATTAGAGAGGGGGAGGGGAGTTTGGAGGGGGAAATTGGCTGTTAATTGACAGCTTCATCCCCCAATCCTCCTGAAGTCTCCCAATTCTCTCCGTAGCCTCCAATCACAATGGTGGAAGAGGGCTTAAGGCCTGGAGAAGAGAAGATTGAGGAGAGACATGATAGCACTCTTCAAATACTTGAAAGGTTTTCACACAGAGGAGGGCCAGGATCTCTTCTTGATCAACCCAGAATGCAGGACATGGAATAATGGGCTCAAGTGACAGGAAGCCAGATTCCAGCTGGACATCAGGAAAAACTTCCTGACTGTTAGAGCAATATGACAATGGAACCAATTACCTAGGGAGGTCGTGGGTTCTCCCACACTAGAGGCATTCAAGTGTGGGAGAATGAGCAAGACTGCCAGAGCAGCAGCCAGGCACCAACTGGCTCTTCAACCTAGGAGCAAAGAAGCCAATCAGCATTCACTTCACACGTCTCCTCCAGCGCAGCCCCAGCCCACCTGCGGAGAGGCGGAGAGGGAGAACATCGGCTGGAGAGGGGGAGAGAAAGAGCTGCGAGTAGGGACTCCCGGCGTCTCCTCCAGCGCAGCCCCAGCCCACCTGCGGAGAGGCGGAGAGGGAGAACATCGGCTGGAGAGGGGGAGAGAAAGAGCTGCGAGTAGGGACTCCCGGTGTCTCCTCCAGCGCAGCCCCAGCCCACCTGCGGAGAGGTGGAGAGGGAGAACATCAGCTGGAGAGGGGGAGAGAAAGAGCTGCACGTAGGGACTCCCTGCGTCTCCTCCAGCGCAGCCCCAGCCCACCTGCGGAGAGGCGGAGAGGCAAGAACATCTGCTGGAGAGGGGGAGAGAGAGAGCTACGCGTAGGGGCTCCCTGCGTCTCCTCCAGCGCAACCCCAGCCCACCTGCGGAGAGGCGGAGAGGCGAGAACATCGGCTGGAGAGGGGGAGAGAAAGAGCTGCGCGTAGGGACTCCCTGCGTCTCCTCCGGCGCAGCCCCGGCCCACCTGCGGAGAGGCGGAGAGGGAGAACGTCGGCTGGAGAGGGAGAGAGAGAGAGCTTCGCGTGGGGGCTCCCTGCGTCTCCTCCAGCGCAGCCCCAGCCCACCTGCGGAGAGGCGGAGAACACTGGTCTAGTCCACCCCTCTGACACGCTTGAGGTGGCTGGGAGTGCAGTTGAATTGAAATGTGTCTGGGAGTGGCAATATCTGTTGTGCAGGGCAAAGGGAGATATGGCGATAGCAGGGCGATGTGCCATTATAGGGGAAGGAGAGATAGATATTTAACACCCATCTTACCTTCCAGTCGCCCTGCTATCCCGGGGATCTTGGAGAACGAACCAGGCCACCCACAGAACCTCTCCTTGCTCCTATGCAATGCCAGGTCGGTTAAAAGTAAAACAAATATAATCTATGACCTCCTTATAGATGAGGAGGCCGACCTGGCATGCTTCACAGAAACCTGGCTGGGAGATGATAGTGGGCCGACATGGGCTCAGGCTCTCCCAGCTGGGTACTGTGTTAGTGAGCAGGTGAGGGAAAGTGGGCGGGGGGGCGGAGTAGCTGTGGTCTACAAAGACAATCTTAACCTGACCAGACTTCCTGTCCGGCAATTGAAGCACATCGAGTGTGTGTACCTGAGTCTGAAGGCCAGGGATAGACTAGGGATTCTGTTAGTGTACCGGCCACCCCGCTGCCTATCGGACTCCCTGGCCGAGCTCACGGAACTGGTCTCGGAGTTGGTGTTGGATTCGCCCAGGCTTTTGGTCCTGGGCGATTTCAACATCCCATTCGAGGCTGGTTTGTCAGGTGCAGCTCGGGAGTTCATGGCATCCATGACAACCATGGGCCTATCCCAATTGGTCTCTGGACCTACACATTCAGCAGGTCACACCCTCGATGCTGTCTTCAGCTCCGAACAGACAGATCTGTGGGCGGAGGTAACAAATACCTCTGCATTGTCATGGACAGACCACTTTCTGGTCAGGGTTAGTATCACAGCTACCACCCGCCCCTGCAGGGGTGGCGGACCTATTAAGATGGTCCGCCCTCGAAGGCTGATGGATCCTGCTGGATTCCAGAAGGCCTTAGAGGGATCTATGGCTGGTATCGTCGACGATCCTGTAGAAGCCCTGGTCAATAGATGGAATCAAGACCTAACTAGGGCTATCGACACGATCGCCCCCAAACGTCCTCTCCGACCCGCTTCTAATCGGGCTCCCTGGTATACAGAAGATCTCAGGGAGTTGAAGCGGAAAGGATGACGACTGGAGCGCCGATGGCGGAAAACTCGACTTATATCCGACAAGACACGACATAGAGAACATCTTCGTTCCTATGGGGTGGCAATACGTGCAGCGAAGAAAGCTTACTTCTCTGCACGCATTGCGTCTGCGAATTCGCGTCCAGCAGAACTGTTCAGGGTGGTGAGGGGTCTAACTCGGGCACCCTCCCCCCTGAACCCAATGTTAGAGCCTTCGGTAGTTCGCTGTGATGCCTTTAACAATCATTTCACAGATAAAATCTCTCGGATAAGAGCAGACTTAGATGCTGTCGTTATAGCAGAGGCTGATAATGGAGTGTCCAGCGACTCCGCGAGTAGAATTACACTGGATCAGTTTCAGTTGGTGAGTACCGAGGACGTGGACAAGCTGCTTGGTCGAGTGAGGAGGACGACTTGCCCTCTCGATCCCTGTCCTTCTTGGCTGGTCGCCCAGGGAGGAGATGCAGTTAGATCACAACTACAATATATTATTAATGCATCTCTCAGGGAGGGGAGTTTTCCATCATGTTTAAAAGAAGCGGTAGTACGGCCGCTTCTAAAAAAGCCCTCCCTGGATCCCCTGGACTTTAATAACTATAGGCCAGTATCAAATCTTCCATTTTTGGGCAAGATGATCGAGAGGGCGGTTGCCTTCCAACTGCAAGCAGTTTTGGATGATACAGATTTTCTAGACCCATTTCAAACTGGCTTCAGAGCAGGATACGGAGTTGAGACTGCTATGGTCGCCTTAGTGGATGATCTACGCCTGAGTATTGACAGGGGGAGTGTGTCCCTGTTGGTACTCCTGGACCTCTCAGCGGCTTTCGATACCATCGACCATGGTATCCTTCTGGATCGCCTGAGGGAATTGGGACTCGGGGGCACTGTGCTTCAGTGGTTCCGGTCCTACCTCTCGGGCAGGTTCCAGATGGTGATGCTTGGGGATAGCTGCTCTTCAAAAAAAGAGTTGCTATGTGGTGTACCACAAGGTGCCATCCTTTCCCCAATGCTGTTTAACATTTACATGAAACCGCTGGGAGAGATCATCCGGAGGCATGGGGCGGGGTGCTATCAGTATGCTGATGACACCCAAATATATTTCTCTATGCCTTCGACAACAGCATCAGCTAAGGATAGTGTGTCTCCTCTGAATGAATGCTTGGAGGCGGTAATGGGCTGGATGAGGAAAAACAAACTGAAGCTGAATCCAGACAAGATGGAGGTGCTTACTGTCAAGGGCCACAACCTGGGGTTGGAGGTATGTCAACCAGTTCTGGATGGGGTTACACTCCCCCTGAAAGACTGTGTTCGCAGCTTGGGGGTGCTCCTGGATCCGTCGCTCCAAATGACAGCTCAGATAGATGCGACTGCCAGGAGTGCCTACTATCAGCTTCGGCTGATACGCCAGCTGCGCCCCTTCCTAGAGTTGGAAGACCTAAAATCAGTAGTGCACGCACTGGTAACTTCGAGGCTCGACTTCTGCAATGCGCTGTACATAGGGCTACCTCTGTGCCTAGTCCGGAAACTTCAATTAGTTCAAAATATGGCAGCCAGGTTGGTCACCGGTACATCTAGGGGTGACCACATTACACCAGTTTTAAAATCTCTTCACTGGCTGCCAATCAGTTTCCGGGTGAAGTACAAAGTGTTGGTTATTACCTTTAAAGCCCTACATGGTTTGGGTCCAGGTTACCTACGGGATCGCCTTCTCCCATACAATCCGCCCCGCACGCTCAGGTCCTCTGGGAAGAATTTATTACAGTCAACAAGAACTAGACTGACAACCGTTACCCAGAGGACCTTCTCTTCTGCCGCTCCCAGATTATGGAATGACCTGCCGGGAGAGATTCACCAACTCACTAGTCTTCCGGAATTTAAAAGATCTATAAAGACTTATCTCTTCCGGCAGGCCTACCCAGATGAATTTTAAAGTGTTTTATTGGTGTTTTATTGGTGTTTTGATGATGTACTGGTTTTATCTGCTTTTAATCAGTTTTTGTATTTTGTGTTTGGTGTTGTTCCCCGCCTCGATCCGTTGGGAGAGGCGGGTGATAAATAAATATATTATTATTATTATTATTATTATTATTATTATTATTATTATTATTATTATTCAAGAGGCAGCTGGACAACCATCTGTCAGGTATTCTTTAAGGTGGATTCCTGCATTAAGCAGAGGGTTGGACTTGATGGCCCTTCAAGTGCAAATCTTCCCTACTTCAGTTTTCTTTTGTTTGTTCTGAAGCTGACACATCCTCAGGCTCTTCCCATTCAGAGAAGAAACAGGGAAAGTGGGCAGCTCACAATACACACCTTACCTGGAGCAATGTACCTCAGAAATTCAGTCAAAGCAAAGCCAGAAACACAAACCAGCCCTGCAATGCAGGACCAGACTGATAATATTGGAGAAGTGTGCAAGTGTTCAGGCAGGCAGGCAGGCAGCTATGTGGGCATGAGTAAGTGAGCCAAGGAATGTCTTGATTCAAAGCCAGAAACACAAACCAACCCTGCGGTTCGAAACATAGACAGTGAGAGATACTTTGACATCCCCTTAATCAGAAATGGTAGGAGATTAGGAGGAGGATCCTTTCAAGGTGTATGCATATTTTCATAAGCCATTATGAAATTATTGTCCTCCCCCCTCCCCCCCGGGCCTGATAGTGCCTAATTTACTCTTTTGGGTGTTTTTCAACATGAGCAGATACATGAGGGAAAGGAGATAGGATTGACCTTCGAAAACTTCCCTTCCAGGCCATCAGGCTACAAACCTCAAGGAATTTCCCTGAGTGAGTCTGTCCAAAGCAGCATCCCTACATCATTTGATAGTGGCTTGCATGAAGAAATCTGCTTATTGGGAGACAGACCTGGCCCAGAGTCAACAGGCAGCCAGGTGTGAGAAGTTGAAGAGAAATACATCTCATTAATGTGGAATTGTTTTTAGGTTAATAATCTTGCATTAATTTTCCTTTAAAATATTGTCTTTGACCGTTAAATGCTCGCACTGTTATAAAAAGGAACATAATAAATGATCTTGAAGCAAATTCTCCTGCCAAATGTCATAATTTATTTGCATAATTAGCTCTTAATTTTAATTCAATATGCAAATCCATGCTTGCTTTAAATTGCAGCAGCCTGTTTCTTCAGCCCTAGCTGCCATGGATTTATTGTGACGCCGCTGTTGGAGGAAGAAAAGCTTCATCGCTTTCTGGGGATGGCTGGGTGGGGAGGGGCTGCTGCTTGCAGGCGCTTAAGTGACCACTTTTTGAGTTGTTTGGCTCTGGTTCTTGCCAAGCTGATTGCCTGACTAACCCATGCATGAAGCCCCCCCCCCCCACTAGACATAGGCACGGGGTCTTGAAGCCTTTTTGTGCTTTCTTCCTCCCTAGTTACCTCTAGGAAGATTTGCATTCTGCATCATCACAGAAATAATTTACATTCAAAGTGTTGAAATTGCTTCACATACATCAGGAGTGGGCAACTTCAGCAGGTCCAGGAGCCATTTCCCACCCCCAGAACCCATTGGAGGCCACTCTCATCACAGTCGCCACAGAATTTCAATGGCTTTGGGAAAGGCACATTTTCCATTTAAAACAAGATGTGCAGAGAGCACTGCTCCGAGAAGCCCCGGGAGAACGTGATTTTATATTCAAACAAAGTGCATGTGCCCCTTGCTGTAAAGGGAAAATGAACCACTGAAATTCGGTAGGAATGATTTATTTATTTATTACATTTCTGTACCACCCAATAGCTGAAGCTTTCTGGACAGTTCACAACAGTAAATACCATAAAATACAATAATGAAAATTTCAAACTGCAGGATAAAAATAACCTAACTGTAGATTTAAAACAGAAACTAAATAACTGTCATGACTCCCTAACTTCTAGCGCCCATTGAAGTCAATAAGGAGGCCTCTTAGGAAAAAACAATCAATCTTTTATTTAGCAAATGATCCCTTCTCTCCCTTTGTAAGGGGTTCAAACTTAGAAAGCGTTTTGCCCCAAGGCGTAATTTAGCTAAGCAAACAAACAGTTGATCCATCCAAAAGAGAGAGTCACTTCTAAGAAGAATTCACATCCAGCCTTTTCTGAGCAAGTAATCTTTCTGAGTGCCTTCTTCTAACCTCTCTGATCTGTGCGCGCTTTTCTCTCCTATGGAAAATGGGATTTTTGAGTTCACTCCCCTCTTCGTCCTCTGAAGTCAAAGGCTTGTTATCAGCTGCAGGGTTATTTCAGGAGAAACATTCTCCAAAAGTGAAGCTATGGGAACGACCTTTCCCCCTTCTGGTATGGACTGGGATGTTTGTTCGGGTTCAGAATCTTATTCTGAATTAACGTCTAACATTCCTTCGCCCTGAGCAAGGGGGAAGGAATTAGACACAACAATAACTAAAATGCCTGGGAAAATAAATAGGTAGTCATCTGTTGTTGAAAGGACTACAACGTAGGTGATAGACAAGTCATTCTGGGAAGCTCATTCCACAGCCGGGATGCCACAGCAGAAAAGGCCCTCTTCTTAGTAGCCACCCACTTCCTTTGGCAGGGACTCCTGGAGAAGGACCACTGAAGATGATCTTCAGACAACCTGGCCCCAAGCTGTTTAGGACTTTGAATTGGACTCTGGCAGCCAGTGAAGATGGAGAAGTACTGGCCACCCACTCACACCCAACAGAAATGCTCACTACAGAGTGGAGATGTGAAGATGTGAAGAAATAGTCTGTGGGTTGTGTTTATAAACACGTTCCTCCTCCCCAAGAGTGGGTTTGCCTACCTCTGTGAGTGTAAGTGAGTGAAGGGAGGATTAGAGCATGCACAACCCAAGGAAAATCCTGTGCCTGTCTGTATGAGTGGAAGTAAGAAGAGAAAGCAGTGAGCATATGCTTTGCATGCAGATCTCAAACTTCAAGGACCTCCAACCTCAAAAAACATTTGCTTCCTCTCTTCTACCAGAGTTGTTGTTGTTGTTGTTGTTGTTGTTGTATCTCTTTCTCACTCGTGGCGGTTTTTCTAGACGGACATGATGGGCTTTGCCAAGTCATGCTGTCTTTTACAGATTCAGGAATTTCCTGACAATTGAGCATGTTTTAATTATGACTGCTTTCTGGATGTTAGTGTGGATGTATTTTGGTAGGCCCAGTTTCTGGAGGTTTTCTGTATAATTTTTTGATGTGATGCCGATGACTGAGGTGACTAATGGAATAATTGTGACCTTTCCCATTGCCATAGTTCTTTGACTTCCATGGCCAGTGGTGTATATTTGTCTCTCTTTTCTTCTTCCTTTTCAACAACATTTTTGTCATTCGGTATTGCTATGTCGATGAGGTATTTTTTTTTCTTTTTTGTCTATGACCGTTATGTCTGGTCGGTTGCAGGGTATTGTCTTGTCCGTATGAATTGTTCTGTCCCAATATATTTTATGATCTGCATTTTCTAAGATTGTTTCGGGTGAGTATGTGTCGTATGGTGTACATTTTTTATAAGGTTGAATTTGATGGCCATTTGTTGGTGAATTATTTTTGCAGCTGTATTGTGTCTGTCCATATAGTCCATTCCTGCCAGAATTTTACATCCTCCTGTTATATGGTGTATTTTTCTTGGAATTGGTGGCATTTCCTGCATAGGTCTGTTGTTGTACTGTTATCTTTTATTATGTATTTTGGTAGTTCTTCGTGGCTATAACTTGATCCTGTATAGCTATTAGGAATCCTTCCGTTTCTGGAAATAGCTCGCCCTTCCTGAGCCATTCGTACGATTGTTCTTTGTTTATTTGTGGGTTCTATGCTTCCCATGGAGTGCTTTTTGTGCTCATTTTTCTTTTTTCTCTGCAAGTGTGAGTGGTCGGGTTTGGTAGTTGTTTTGTAGTGCTAGGTTGAGTGGGGTGTAATTTTTATCTGCTGTTATTATGGCTTTATGAATGGGGGTGTTTTTAGTGTGGAAGAATTCTCCGAGTGATTTCGTCTGTTTAGCATGCATTGTGTTAATGACTAGCAGACCTCTTCCTCCTTCTTTCCTGCTGATTGTTGTTCTTTCAATGCATGAGTTGGGATGGAGCATGCGGTGTTTTGTGAGTTTGGTGTGATTGAGTCTATTTATTTCTTCGAGTTCAGTGTGTGACCAGTGTATGATTCCGAATGAGTATGTGAGGATGGGTATTGTGTAGGTGTTGATGGCTTTGAAAATGTTTTTTGAGTTGAGTTTAGATTTTAGGATTTGTGATAGGCGAGTTTTATATTGCATTCTTAGTTGAGTTTTTACTGTGGAGTGATTGTTTTTTGTGTTTTGCTGGAATCCTAAGTATTTGTATGTTTCATTTTCTTCCATGTTATCTAACACTTCGTTATTTAGTGTTTCTGCTGTTTCTTTTTCTTTCCATTTTCCTCTTTCTGTGTGTAGCATCTTGCATTTTCCTATCCCAAATTCCATTTCATGTCTGTTTTCAGTTCCTCAGTGATTTGCAGGAGGCCTTTCATCTGTGTCAAGGTTGAAGCATAGATTTTGATGTCTTCCATGTACAGGAGGTGATTGATTCTGTGCTTTGCTTGTTTGGGGTGTTTTATGTCAATGCCATAAGCGGTGTTGTTAAGGGTGTTGGATAGTGGATTGTGACACAGGCAAAACCATAAAGCGCTGAATACTTCATCTTGGAATATGCCACGTTTGATATTTATTTTTTCTGTCTGTATATGATCCTTCTCTGTTGTTAGGTGTATTGTCGTTCTCCATGTCTCCATGATTCTTGTCAGAAAGTTTTGGATTGAGGGATGTATTTTGTATATTTTGAGTACTTTTTCCAGCCAGTTGTGTGGAACGGAGTTGAAAGCCTTTTTATAGTCTGTGTTTTTCTGTTTTTCTGTTTGCTTCATGATAACACTGTCTATTATTAACTGTTCTTTGCATCCTCTGCTGTTCTTTTTACATCCTTTTTTTCTTCTGTGAGTATATTATGTAGGGTGAGATGTGCTTCAATTTTCTGTGTGATTGTGGCGGTTATAATTTTTTAGAGTGTTGGAAGGCAAGTTATGGGTCTGTAGTTAGCTGGGTTTTGGGTATCTGGAGTTTTTGGTTTAATATAGCTTTTGCCTTTGGTTAGGAATAGAGGGAATAGGTGTGGGTGTTCTATGACTGTGTTGATCTGTTGAGTGAGGTATTCGTGTGTTGATGTAAGCTGTTTGTACCAGAAGTTTTGTATTTGGTCTGGGCCAGGTGCTTTCCAGTTGTATGTCCTTTGTATTGTTTCCTTCAGTTCCTCCAGAGTTATTGTATACTCTGATTGCTGTGGTAGTTGTCTGTCTTTCTTCTTGTTGACTTATCCAGTTTGTGCTTTCTTTGTGTTGTACTGGTTCTGACCAGATATTTTTCCAGAATGTGGTTATTTCTTCTTTAGTTGGGGATGTAATTTTGTTTACTTTTTTCTTGCTTATTCTTTGGTATAATAATTTCTTGTTTCTTTTAAAAAGAGTGTTTTGGGCTTTTCTTTCATTTGATTCTTTGTATCTTCTTAGCCTGGCGGTCTGGACTGCCAGTTTTTGTTTCATGGTGTCAAGAGCTACTATTGCTGTTTCTTTATTGTTTGCTATGATGTCTTGGGTGTTTTTGAGGAAGTTTTTTGAGCAATTTCCATTTATGTATTGCATCATTCTTCCTATATCCTTTTGTAGCTTTTCAATTTTGTTTTCAATTCTGATTTGCCATTTTGGTTTGGTTTCTAATCTTCTGCGTGTGTTGTTGTTTGTGGGGAGTTCCTGTTTGTTACTGGTGAGGACTGCTGTGGCTGCTGCATACATGACTGTGTGGCTATCTTCTAGGTTGCTGTTGTTGTTAATGTATGTCGTGAGTTTACTATTCATTACGTTTCTGAGTTTCTGAGTGTCCTTGTTAAACTTTAGTCTAGGTAGTGGGTTTCTTTTCGTTGGGTCAATTTCTCTCCATCTTGTTAGATTTGTCTCAATTTATATCCTGCCTCATTTCCTCTAAGGAACCCAAGACAGTGTACAGAATCCTCCTCTCCATTTTAAATTCACAACAACATCCCTGTGAGGTAGGTTGGACTGAGAGACTGTGACTGGCCCAATGCCACCCAGTGGGTTTCCATGGCCGAGTGGCAACTAGAACCCAGATCTCCCAACTCCCAGTCCAATACTTTAGCCACTACACAACACTGGTGAGCTATTGGGGCTGTTTGCATGACATGAAAGGCCATCATGCATTATTTAATCCTTGGTGAGGCTATGGCATGTGTGGGACATGTGCAGTCACCATCTTGAATATTCAAACCCTGCTCAGGGGTTGTTGTGTCATGCAAACCCAATAAGCATGGGTTTTGCAAGGATTAAACAATATGGTCTGTTTTAGGGTTGTGTGAGGATTGTTTAATCCTCGCATAACCCATACTTGATGGGTTCACATGACTATAACCCCAGAACGGAAGTTGCATGTGCAACTTGTTGTCCATGGGCCTCATAGTACATTATGGATTAAATAGCCTGGTCACTATGTGATTATATTATAAAATAATTGAGCACATGCTTTTCATGCGTCGAAAGTCCCATGTTTCAATGATTCCCAGACCCATCTTTGACATGATAACTTTTACCAGAGTTTACTTTAATATTCTTAAACTGATTTAAAGATATTTGGAATATATTCTTCTCTGTAATGACTTGGTATTCTTTGTTTTTCTGCACCACACTGTCGAGCAGCCTAATGGCCATACTTCAATCTTGTGGTGGTGCCTTCACCGCTTCTTCAGAAATCCAAATATACTCATGAGCCCCCAAAGATTGCCTTGTCCTGGACACTATCTTTCCATTGATGCAGCCTAGAAGTGCATGAGCATTTGTAGACACTGTGTTGCTCTGCTGCTCCCTTGTTCAGCATGTGGTGTACTAAAATCCCTAGATCATTTTTGCATGTACAGCTGTCAAGCCAAGTATCATCCATGTTATGTTTGTGCATAACATTGATGTGGCTTTTTTGCAAGAAACCCACTTGACTGCTGAAGATGTACATTTGTTAAACAAGGATTGGGTTGGAGAGGTTTACTTAACAGATACTTCAACACGCTCCAAAGGGGTGGCGATTTTAATCCACAAACAATTTTCTTTGTCCCTGCAACAGAAGATTATTGATCCTGATGGTCGCTATTTAATTTTGGTTGGGAAATACATAGATAAAATCATTGCTATGATCAACCTATACAGGCCAAATACGGACTCTCCTGCTATGTTTCATGACTGTTTCAGCAAATTGGTTAATATGATCTATGACTATTTGATTGTTGGTGGAGTTTTAATGAGATTTTATATCCTTCATTGGATAGGAATACACTCACCCCTAAGACACAAACAGAGGTGAGAAATACATTTCAGGGATATATGGTTGAACTTGGTTTGATTGATGTTTGGAGAATGTTGCACCCTGATGATAGGGAGTACACCTTTATTTCACCAGTACATCATAACTGTTTTCGATTGGATTATTTCTTAGTTTCTACTTCTTACTGCAGCAAATAAAGACTTGCAAGGTTGATACACTGGTCATTTCAGACCATGCCCCAGTATGCTTGGAGCTAGTTTTCAGGCTCGCCTAGGCCTCTGGGACTTTGGCGTTCTAATGTTTCTCTTTTTTTAAATTTTTTAACTGTTGTGATTTTTATGTTTATATTGTTGCTGTTCCCCGCCTCGATCTGGAGGGAGAGGCGGGTTACAAATTATTATTATTATTATTATTATTATTAAATGATGAGATGTTTAAATCTTAGATCTTGGCTGAACATTCGGGATATTTTGATATCAACAAGGGTACTGCGAGTTCTTGTGCTATGGAATGGGAGGCCAGCAAGGCCTTTATTAGGGGTCGAATTATCACTTATGCTTCATTTAAGAAAAAGCTTAGCACAGCACAACAGGTGCTTTTAAATAAGAAATTGAAATTTCTTATAACCCAATTTGCTAGTTCCCACATCAACACAGTTGTATTAGGAGATGCAAAAAGTTAAATGTGAACTAAATAATATTTTTTCTCAGCAGGTGGAATTTGCTTTAATTTGTATGTGTCAGACATATTGGGAAAATGGGGAACAACCCGGTAAAATTTTGGCACATTGTCTTAAACACCAAAAACATCAAAATGTTATTTCCGCCATTAAAGATGAGAATAATACAATACATACTTCTACAGATATAAACCTACAATTTTTAAGATTTTACACGGAGCTGTATAGTAAGGGTAGCGAGATATCAGAGCAGGATATGAATACTTCTTTGCTCAGATTAAGCTCCTTCTGTTAGATTCTTTGCAAAGGCAAAGGCTCCTATAAGACTTGAAGATATCACAAAAGTAATTTTGAATATGAACAATGGGAAATCCCCAGGCCCTGATGGGTTTCCAATTGAGTGGTAAAAAGCCTTTTCTACTTTTCTAGCTCCAAAACTTTATCAACTTTACAAATATATATTTGAACAGGGTTCACTTTCTTCATCATTTAACGATGCTTATATTACAGTCATTCCTAAAGCTGGCAAGGACCATACTAATTGTGCTAACTACTGCTCGATTTCACTAATAAACGTTTATATCAAAATATTAACGGCAATTTTAGCTGATAGACTACAAGAAGTCATTACAACATTGGTTGGACCAGAACAGGTGGAATTTATTAAAAACAGGCACTGGTCTGATAATTTGAGATTAGTTGTGGATTTGATAGCTATAAATAGAGAAAGAACTGACCAGACGGCCATTGTCTCTTTGGATGCTGAGAAGGCCTTTGATAAAATTCATTGGAAGTTTATGCTTGCCACATTGAGTAATTTTGAGTTTCCAGTGGAATTTTTAAAGTGGGTTAGAATCTTATATTCGACCCGAAGAGCAAGAGTCTTGACCAATTGTTGGTTGTCGGCTTTTTTTCCTGCTTGGGTGGGGTACTAAGCAAGGATGTCCTCTCTCCCTACTGATATTTGATTTATGCTTGGAACCCCGGGCTTGTGCAATTAGACAGAGTTGTAGTATTCACGGGTTTGTGCATGCTGACTTAGAATTTAAAATTATTCTTTATGCTGATGATCTTTTATTATTTCTAAATTCCAGGCATCTATTCCTGCTTTGATGGCTCTGATAAATACCTTCAGTGATCTGTCCGGGTACTCAATTAATTGGTCAAAGTCTGAATTGATGCTGATTGGAGATAACATATCTTCTCGTGTGTTGGCTAATTGTCAATTTCAATGGTGTCCTCATTTTATTACTTATCTGGGAATACTTATTCCCAGAGATATACCTCAATTGATTAAAATAAATTTGAATAAATTATTTGAGGAGATTGCATGAGATATAGACAGATTGCATGAGATATAGACAGACTATTAAAGTTGAGTTTGTGGGGTAAAGTCAACACACTTAAGATGAATATTGTACCTCAAATTCTCTATGTTATACTAGGATTCCTTTACTTATACCTGACAAATATTTTCAACAAGTTAATGTTTTTTTCATAAGTTCTTCTGGGGTTCTTCCCCACCTCGGATATCTTTGAAATGGATGCAACTCCCGATTAAAGAAGGTGGGTTTGGATTTCCAGACCTTGTTTTGCATTATCAGGCCTATCTATTGACTTGCACTAAGTTTTGGTCTTTTCCAGTTTGCTTAGATATGCCACCCTGGCCTGTTTTGGAATCCTTATGGTTAGAACCTCTTCCTAAATGGATGACACTCAGTTCTCGACGTGTTAGATTAAATAATCCTCCTTTTACAATCTTGGCTGCTAGAGAGGTATGGTGTAAAGTATCACGTCAATTGCAGCCCGACCCATTCTCTCACACAAAATTGACTTTATGGAGAATTCCAGATTTAAGAATTGGAAAAAAATGTTTTTGGAGAACATGGACGGATAAGGTGATTTTTACTTTGGATCAATTAATAGGTTCAGATGACATGTTTTTGCTATTTTCTGATTTACATGCTAAATATAATTTACCTACTACGGCTGAATGGCAGTACTTGCAATTACAACACTTGCTGAAATCTAGGTTTGGTCCAGCTGCTTTTCTGGCTTCAGAGCCTCCATTACTGTTAGAAATACTTATAGCAGCTGAACAGACATGTCGACCCACAACTCATATATATAAATAGTAGTAGTAATTAAATACGATACCCACAGTTTAACACAGGATTGGAATCAAGTATTGGAGTGTCCTATTTTGCCCAACCAATGGATTGTTGCCTTAGAGTCTGTATCTGAAGCTTCTATGGATCTTAGGCTACATCTTATTCAGCAAAACATCCTGTTTTGGGTCTACTGGACCACACAATGCCTTTTCAACAAGGGTCTATCTAATTTACATAATTGTTGATGTAATGCCCCTAATGCTTCTTTAATTCATATGTTTTGGCAATGCTCAGTAGTCTCCTCCTTTTGGAAGGAGGTTAAAAAAGGATAAATTTTGTACTGAATCAAACTTTAATATGGAAAGATGTGCATGCCCTTCTAAACTACCTGCTGGTTTCTTGGAAACTAACACAAGGTCAGCTCAAATGGATTTTCAGAGCCCTTATGACAGCTAAAAGACTTATACTATCATATTGGGAGGATAAATGCTCACCTCCCATAATGCAATGGATTGAGGACTTAATAACCTTATCAATGTTGGGTGATATACAAGTACAACTTGCTAATGGATAAGTATATGGCTATATGGCTATTGTTGTTTTTTTGAAACCTATGTATAAATCTCCCCCTTTTTTTTTTTTTTTTTGCACACTTGATCAAAATGATGACATCCCTGTATATGTAATGTGATTTTTTCTTGTTTTTTTCGTTATTTATTTTTGTTACTGTTCTGTTTCCTTGACATTCACAATAAAAAAGGGAAAGAAAATGTTTGTGCATCTGATTCTTCCTGTTCAAATCTAGATAATTACATTTATCTCTGTTGAATACTCTTCTCTATCCCGTCAAGATAATCTTGAATCCTGTTTCTCTGTTCTAAGGTAGTAGCTCTCCCACCCAATTTTGTGTCATCTGCAAATTTGATAGTATCCCTCCCCCCCCCCCCCCCAGCCGCATCTCTTCCTCCAAGTCATTAATAAAACGTTGAAGAGTTCAGGGTCCAGGATAATCCTTGCAGCTCTCCACCTGTCACTTCTCCCCTGGTTGACAAGGAAACATTTATGAGCACTCTTTGGGTGTAGTCATCCATCATTAGGGTGACCATATGGAGAAGAGGCCAGGGCTCCTGTATCTTTAACAGTTGTATAGAAAAGGGAATTTCTGCAGGTGTCTTTTGTATGCATGCAGCACCTGGTGAAATTCCCTCTTCATCACAACAGTTAAAGCTGCAGGAGCTATACTAGAGTGACCAGATACAAAAGGGCAGGACTTCTGCAGCTTTAACTGTTATGATGAAGAGGGAATTCACTGTGTGCTGCATGCATGCGAATGACACATGCTGAAATTCCCTTTTCTATACAACTGTTAAAGATACAGGAGCCCTGTCCTCCTTTCCATATGGTCACCCTATCCATCATCTACAAATCATCTACCATCATCTACCTTAACAGTAGCATCATCTAGTCCAACATTTAACCAGCCTGTCAACAAGGTAACACTGGATTACATTGTGATTCAAGATTTTTATTCTGGATTTTGAATTGCATCAGTATTATCATCACCATCATTATTTCCATTTTTCATCATGAACAAGACAAAAAAATCGTTCAACACCACATTGAGATTTCCACCAGCAGGCATGCTGCAAGATTTGTTGGGTTGCTTTTTAAGACGAGGTGTTTGGTTGCAATAGAATGGATTTGGAGTGTGAAAGGAAAATATTCATTCTCTATCACATTGAGATTTCCAGCAGCACATGTATTACAGGACCAATCCATGCTTGCCTTGGAATTTGAGATGCTTGGCGAAGATAACACAATTTTGGTGATATGGTGTTATAAGGCTCCATCACACCTACTCCCCCCCCCCCCGTTTGAGTCCTTGGTTTCCCCCTGTTTCCTTAGTGAGTCGGGGGCTGGGCACTTTCTTGTCTGTGCATTGTGGCACTATTGCAGCTCATGTATCCTTTCATCTGTATCGCTACTATGCTGGCGAAATCTCCCAACCCACCCTCTCTACGTTCTCCTTCTGCCTGCAGTTAATATATATACATATTTCTGAACAAATACAATAGTACGGCAGCCTAAAACTGCAATTATGGTAAAACAACATATTATGCTTTCCCCTAAGATCATATTACACAATATAAGTGAAGAGAAGGTTTTCAGTTTGTTTTGGGCGAAGTTTGTGGTCAGTGTTGGCATGGCAAGGGGAAGCCAACATTGTTCTGGTCAGAAAGCCTAGACATGCCTACTCATGAGTAAGAACCATAGAGCTGAATGGGACTGAGCTCGGCAGGGGCAGCATCGGCCTCGCTCACCTTCTCCGTGGGGTTTTGGGTGCCCTCTCTCCCTCCTCCTTCATGGTTGAGCGGAGAACCGCCCCACCCTCCTCTTTTGTCAGTGAGACCACCCTTCAACACACACACACACACACACACACACAACAAAAAACAGAATGGTCCTATATCATGCAAGGACAGCAATACATGGGAGGGAGGAGCGGCTTTATTGTGCACAAAGAGGGAAAACCAGACTTTCCCCATTCCAAAATAAGATGGAAAATGGAGGGGAAGAGGCGAGATGAGCACAGGACAGGGGCGACATCATGTGAGTACTGTGCTGCAAAAACACATACCAGGCATGGTGAGAGTGAGATAAATCGCTGGTGTGATGGAGCTCATAGTTTGAAAGAAATGGTAAGTGGAAGGCTTAAACACCCTCTTCTAGCACACTACTTGTTTGTTTCAAAAAGCATCTCCCCAACAGCACTTCACCCCCCAAAAAATGAGTGGTTTCAGGTTTGTGAGCTCAGTTGTCTAACTGCATATTCTATGTACCTTTTAGAAAGAAAAGGGCCTGGTTTTACAATAATACTTCAATTTAATAAATTTAGCAACCAATTTCTGCACAAAATCACACTACTAAGTTACACTTTTTCTTGGCGCCTCTTAATAGTCTTTGAAAAAGCTCCCCCCTCCCGCTCCATCTGCTTTCACATTTCTCACCATTTCTGGCAGCAGCATCAGTCACAATGTTGCTAGGAAATACAGCTCCGTATGTCATACACCCTTATTAGCAGCAGTACCACTCTGAGCCTGGCTACCTTAAAGGAGATGTCCATGTCTCACTGTCAAGTCACCCACTAAAGGCATGGGTCAACTGACAGAATAAAGGTGTGAGTCACCTCACAGAGGATTACTGTAGCAATACAGTAAGGCCCAGATGCTTCATAAGGCAATATGGGACCAGGACAATGTGGACCATCTTGGCTGGTCCCAGGCATTCCATCATCCAATCTGGATTTGGGACTGAAAGTTCCAGTAAAAGTGAGGGTGCCTGGAAGGACAGCTGTATGCAAGCAAACGTTGTGACATTTCCCATCATGACTGATCATGGGGCATGTCAGATATGCCATCAGCCTTGGCTTCCAATTGCCTGGCTTTGTGGCATTGGAACCAAAATGAGAAAGCTTTATCTTCTGGTCTTTTAAACCGGCAGGATTTTTTGATGATTGAGTTTTCTTGGTTTTTGAAAAGCAAATGTCTCCTCAACACACTTGCTTTTAGATTTGCCACTCTCAGCACACTATGCATGCTATGTAGTAGTGCTGTGCTGAAAATTTTCGCTATTCCATTTTTGGCATTTGGTGGGAGGGTGAGGAAAAAGCAAAAACTCAGGTGAAAGAAGCTGGGAAAAGTGAGAATTTCAGATATATTTTTTTCCTTGGGGAGGGGAACAGGTTTTCCACACACCTTTTAAAATGTGGCCAGTTGTTGAGAGGTCTTTCTTTCTTTCTTTCTTTCTTTCCCAACATTTTCAGGAGCCCATTAGTGCTTACTGGATGCATATTGGAGAGGGAGAGGTCACATGGTCTCCAATAGGCATTCACTAAGAACTGCTGGGCTCATCCAAATGCTGGAGGAAGGGGTGCTTTTTTAAAAAAACACCTAAAAAATAAGAAAGCCCCTCAGCAATCGACTAAACTTAAAAAAGGTATGTGGAAACCCTGTCCCCCTCCCCAAGGAGAAAATTCTCTGAATTTCCCCCCTCCCTGTGAAAGAGGCAGAAAAAACAATGCCTCTTTCACAGGGAGAAAGAAAATTCCTGAAAATAGGGGGCCGGTTTCAGCCCAGAACTACTATGTATGCCTGCTCTGTCTATCCCTATAGTTTCCCACACGGCCCAGCCAGGGGAGGTTCAGTAAATTAAACCCAGGGGTGGAGGGTGGGATTCCATCAAGTTCAGCTGAGAGTGGTTGCTGTAGCACATGGACCTACAAGGAGCGGTGAGGCCGGGTTTCTGGCAGACCCAGCCAGGCAACTCTATGGCCTGTTAGGCCCCCTGTTTGGTAGCCTGCAGGAGCATGTTTCCCATAAAGAAAATGAAAACTGTTTTTATGGTCTGGGTCTGCCAGCTTGTTTGTCTTAGTAGTCTGGGGTCCAGACCTCTTCAGAAGGGGGAACAGCGTTATGTGGTTTGGGTCAGTCTAAATTATCTCCAGGGGTTCCTTACTCGATGCCTCTAATCACAAAGAGACTGAGGATTTCCTCCAACTCCCTAACTCTTGAACTTACTAACCCTGCTGAAATAATGTTTTTAAACCACAAGCAGGAAAACAGTGAATATCCTTTTAACCTGTAAAGCCAATGAACACATGCTGCACAAGAAGTCTTAAGATATGACTGTTTTATAAAGAAAAGTAAATGCAAAAACACATCAGATACAGAAGTAAAATGTGAAACATGCAATGGGTAGAAAGAACATATACATATAGTATGCAAAATACACTACAGTTTAACTGTTGCTAAGGCCTATTAAAATAGGGTAATCATATGGAAAGGGCCATATGAAAAGGGTGCCCATCCGCCCAGATTTGCCCGGACATGCCCGGAAAATGGTGGTCAAATCCGGGTCCAGGGGGAAAACCCATTTTGGGGGGCCAAATCTGGAAATTTAGCCCTCCGAAAGCCCGTTACGGGCACTTCCGATTTTGGTCTTCCAAGGCCTGCTGAAGCCGTTGCTATGGCGATGGCCCTGTAGGAATCTGGAAATGGCTTTGGCAGGCTACAGCAGGCCTTGGTAGGCCCATTTCGGGCACTTCCGGTTTCGGCCTTCCGGAGCCATTTCGGCAGGCTTCAGCAGGCCCATTTTGGACACTTCTGAGGCCTGCCCCTGGTGCCACACTTACCAAAACTCCATCTGCAAATCCCTTCCGGCTCCCGCATGATGATCCTGGGCCTCTTCTTGGACGGTGTGGGCAGAGGGCAAAAAGCAGGCAGAGCAGCAGGTGGGACAGTTTTATCCTGGGAGTTACAAGGTTCAGAGAATGTTTCCAAAACTGCCCTCCACCTTTTAGGATCTCTCCTCCCCCATGTCTTATCCTGTATTTTTCTAATCCCCTTCTCTGCAACCCCTTGCTGCTGCTAAGAATATTTTCAAGGTGAATGTAAAAATCCCCATCATTTGCCCAGAGAAATGGGGGTGGGGGGAGGGAAGTAAGCATAGGAGCAGCCTTGGGAGAGGCATGTGTTTGTGAGTGTATTTATGTGATGGGTGCATGGGGTGCATGTTCATTTGTCTATTAGTAGATGTGTGCGTGTGTGTTTTGCGGTGGGTGATTCTGAGAGAGTTTGCGTGTTTGTGTGCATGTTGAGAGTTTGTTGGGGGGGCTATAGTTTTGTGTGAGAGAGTTGGGGGATGATATGGAGTTGATATTCCTATTTATGGGAAATAAATTTGAATGAATTAATTTTCTAAGAATTCATTTAGAGATGGTTTGAGGAAATTGGTTTAGCTGTCTGGAAAACAGGTGTTTTGCTGGAACAGAAAACTGGCTTCAAAGCAGTCCCTTTGTCTGGTCACCTCACCCATTTGCTTTTCTTTGATTGTTTTGTTGGAGGAGAACATTGTAATATTGTATGAATTGACTTATTAGCAATATTTATTTACTGCTTCTTATTTGACTAAATCATGAAGCAGTTTAGAAAAAAAGAATATAAAAATGTGCAATGGTATCATATTAGAAGTTCATTTGAATATAGCTCATGGCTGTGTGAAAGGCAAAGTAAATGGATGCAATTTCAGTGGGCCTTTTAAACATCATGAAAACATAATTTATTATCCATCTCTATTGGAGGATGATTGTTACTGGCCATGGTGTTTTTACTTCATCGATGTGATATTTACTGCTGCTAGCATTTGTTTTATCCTTTTAGTAATTGTACAAAAACAGACGATCCTTGATAAATATAGTATCCTCCCCCGAGCTGGTTCTCTCCAGATGTGTTGGATACAACTCCCAATGCCCAGTCAGCATGACCAGATAGGAGTCATAGTCAAAGACATTTGGAGAGGATTGGGTTGGGGAAGGCTGAAATACACAGAGTTCTAAGATTTTTTTTTTAAAAAAAAAATATTAATTTATTAATCTTCACAAGATCATATGTAGCTGAGCTGGAGTCTAGATCCACATTGTATATTGTATCGTCTATATATTTCCTCAATTAATTCTCAAAACCCGTGTCAGACTGTTAATGAATTTTCCAATTAATTCACTGATCTTTTGGATCTAACTATTAGCTCTTGCACCAATGGGCATGGTGGGTGGTGGGTGGAGAAGGGTTTTTCCACTTCTCCTGCAATTGCTAGTTATTTCATATCGTCCACCTGAAGTTTCTGAAGTCTGAAAGCCCAAAGTAAAATTGTTAAAAGTCCTAAAGACATTTCCATTAAGGTATTTCCATTGGAGTTCTACTGATGAAAATTCTGACAAGCAAAATATCTCAACCTATGCCAATATGACCGAGATTTCCTAAAACCTTTGCTGGGTCTCTCTTTTCCTCTTCCTTTTCTGCAACATTTTTGTCATTGGGTATTGCTATGTCAATGAGGTAGTTATGTTTTTTCTTTTATATTTATGACTGTTATGTCTGATCGCTTGCAAAGTATTTTCTTGTCCCAGAATTGTTCTGTCCCAGCATAGCATAGCTTGACTTGTTTGAGTGTGTCTGGATCTCCTAGGCTCTGAAAGCATCTTTCTGGAGAGCACCTGCTGGTTGCATGATCGAGGAGGCCAGGTTCTGTGAGTGCATAGTTGTCCTTGACAGGAGGGCCTTGCACTTGCTAGAGTATGGTGAACAGATGTGAAGAGGCTGCAATCCTACATTCATCTGGAAGTAAGCTTTATTGAAACCAACAAGAGTTATTTCTAAAGTTTCTTTGGGCAGTTTTCTTTGAGTCCCTGACTGAGATTTCTAATCTCTACACATTGAGGAAGTGTAAATTCAGGATAAACTTGGATAAAAGGAGGGAAAGATCCTTATTTAGCATTGTGATAATGGGCATCTGTTCTGGCCTTTCTTTGTATGGCTACTGACCATGGGTTTGTTTACATGGCTAATGAACCAGAGATATAATGACACATTTTTAGATTAGTTTCTTACTAATAAACCAGAAGTTGAAACAAGCTAAGAGGTGAGAAGTGACTACAACAAGCCTTTCATCCATTTTGTTCCATGGCTAATGTTTGCAGGATAATTGTATTTTATACTCTTCCTGCATGTAGGTTGCTAGTTTGTTGTACTAGATTTTTCTGCACTTGTCAACTGCTTCATTTGTTCAGTGGTAGTAGTATGTGAGGAAAGTTGGGACTATGGTCATCCAGTGAAGAATTTGCAGTCAGAAAAGATATTTGAGGGAAGGGGAAACTATATCACACAGAACAGAGCAAAAGTGAGTAAAGTTAATGTCAGATACATTGAATGTCTCACTTGTTCTTTATTTTAGTGATTTTAACATGAAGATGTTGTGTAGAACAGATTTGTCTTAATTGTATGTTGTGAAATCAGACATCTGACCAAGGTCATGTTTGGGTGGGCACCCCCCCTTGGGGGCTGGACATGTTGGTGGGCACACCCCCTTGGGGAATGGCCATGTTGGTGGGCATGCCCCCTTGGGGCGGCCATCTTGTTCTCCCTTTTGGTTTCCAAAATATGGTCACCCTACATATGAAGAGAAGGACAAAGCTCCTGCATCTTTTAACAGTTGTATTGAAAAGTGAATTTCAGCAGGTGTCATTTGTATGCATATAGCATCTGATGAAATTCTCTCTTCTTCACAACTGTTAAAGATACAGAAGCCCTGTCCTCTTCTTCATATGGTCACCCTAATTAGTCCCAATGTTAGTAGGTTCAAAACAATCTTAGTTGGCCCAGCAGCAGTTTGAAACGTTACTTAGTTCTACTTAAACTTCCATCAGTCCAAACTAGCTAAATGAAGTGTTTGAAGCTTTTGACATTATAGCAATATGGTCCAAACCTTTAGAGAAAAGGCAGGGAGTGGGGGTTGGTTAAAAGGAATGTATAGCTACCTATCTCAAGGAGAGCTCTGAAGACCAGGCTTTAATGGACCCAAAGGAAGGCTGAAAGAAACCTCAACCAGTTAAAGTTGCAGGGGCCCTGCCTTCTTTTGTATATGGTCACTCTAGTATAGTGCCTGCAACTTTAACTGTTGTGATGAAGAGGGAATTTCACCAGGAACTAAGTGCATACAAACGACACTTCCTGAAATTCCCTTTTCTCTACAACTGTTAAAGTTCCATGAGCCCTGTATGGTCAGCCTAAGTAAACAGAAGTGGTAGGATCTGGTCACACGGAGGGCATTGCTTGTCCATGTACACACGCACACTCAGGTCCCATCAATTCGCTGCTGCTGCTTTTACTCCACATGGCAGTTCTTCCCTCCCCCTTCCCCCACCCTCAACATTCTGAGTGCCAGGTTATGAGCTCTCATAGGCTTTTATTAGTAAATAAAATTAATTAAAAATAAGTAAATTGAGTTTTAAAAAAAGAAATTCCATTCCACCAACCACAGTAGAAAGAGAATAAGAAAACAGCAATGGTTAAAACATGGGGGCTATACTGGCTTCACCAGAGATCAGCACAAAATGGTTGCCAATATGTTTTCAGAAACATTTTTGTGTGAGCAAAGTCTTTCTTTTCTTTTCTTTTTTTGTTATCTGTCCTTTCTCCCTCAATCGTTAACCAATCTTCCTGAAATTGTCAATTTCTTTCTGGCATTTGCAATTTTCGGGACGATTGGTGAAACCCTTTAGAATTTAGGAAGGTTATAACACACACACCGATTTTCATTTAACCTTAACATAATCCTTATTTTACTGTGTCTCCAATAAAAGAGAGAGAGAGAGAGAGAGAGAGAGAGATATCAAAAGTTTAAAGGTGCCTAGCACAACAATCCTTCATGTGTCTGAAATTTGGTGTATTTCATCCCCTCATCATTAGGGTGACCATATGAAAAGGAGGACAGGGCTCCTGTATCTTTAACAGTTGCAAAGGACAGGGAATTTCAGCAGGTGTTGTTTGTATACATACATAACCTGGTGAAATCCCCTCTTCATCATAACAGTTAAAGCTGCAGGAGCCCTGTCTCTTGACCATGTAGAAAAGAGGGCAGGGCTTCTGCAGCTTTAACTTTGTGATGATGAGGTAATTTCACCAGGTTCTGCATATATACAAATGACACCTGCTGAAATTCCCTTTTCTATGAAACTGTTAAAGATACAGGAGCCCTGTCCTCCTTTTCATATGGTCAGCCTACTCATCATGGGTTACCATTCCTGCAAATTTCATCCAGTTCTGTCAAATACCTGTTTGTTGATTCCCAGTGATACTCAATGGGAGGCACAAAGTTTATGATTTCCAAATTGAAATTTGGATTCAGGCCCCAGGTCTAATCAGGCAGTCTCCAAATCAATGTGAGGCCAAGTGGCCTGTTTTTCCAATCACTGTATCAGGCACTGAACCAAATCTTGTGGTTGGTGCACAGCCCTACTGAAAATGCCTGTAGCTCTGCCACATTTGGCTGAGTGCCTCTGGGTGCAGGTTGAGTTCAAGAGAAAGATATTTCCAAAAATGACCTAAATGCCAAATGCCTTTTCTTGGCGAAGAGGCATTTTTCTTGTGTATTTGGCTATGCTGTGGAATCTAGTATCATGAACACACTCTCTGCTTGTCTGTGTAGGGTGGCAATGGCCCCAGGTGCTACATGGCCTAAGGCCCTTTGGGGGGCTCTTTTGTGAAACTCACTGCCTGCATTGTCCCTTCGTGTCAAAGAGGCTTCTGGGTCCCCTTCTGGATTGCAGTACTTTAGGCAAGCAAGAAGGGTTTCGCCTCCCCCTGATGTAGGTATCCTTGCATTCCTTTTTTACATGAGCTGTTTCTTGTACACTTTAAGCAATACAAGTCAAGAAGAAATATCCATTTAAATTAGCTCCTAAAGTCCAGGGCTAGAGGGTTGGCATGAAGTGCACAAGAAAGCCAAAGAGCGAGCTGCTTTGGAGCAAAGCATACCTGTTAGGGAATTCTCTGAAAGGGGCAATAAGCATAGACAATGGAATATCTTTTTCACTGAGGGAGGGAGCATAATTAAATGCTCCTTCATCAAAGCCATGTCAGTTTGCAAGCTGCTCTCCCTTGTAACTCTATCGCATTCACCTCCTGATATGGACTTTTCAGGTGGGCTGATTGTTCCTGTGGCTGTGGATGCATTTAAGTGCAGCGGGCTGCCTGCAAGCGGTATTAATTATACCCTGGGAGGTGAGCATGAAGGTTATGAAACATGTGGGGGAGGGGGAGGGGGAAGTAGCAGCAGGTGTCACAAGATAAAAGGTACGAGTTTAAAGAAGGATCCCGTCAAAGGAGTAGTTTGTGCTAGGGTAGGGTAAGGCAAGGCTTGCAGGCAGCAAGATCTCTGGTTCGTATTACAGCCAAAAGTATTACAGTCTGCAGTCCTGCTTTTAGATCACTTGGGGCAAGAAAGCAAAGCCCAGGACCCTTTCTCAAACTCTTATCTGTCAATGTTAAGAACAACAGGAGAGGGGGCAACAGTCTGCAGGTCAAACTCGGCCTTGAAGAGTTAAAACTTTCAAAGCCACCTCACAGGTTTGCTTCTCACATGTGCAAGCCCTGGACAAAGGGACTCCCGGAAACCTCTTGGCAGCCAAACTCCTAGGCAAGGCCTGAGGAGTACAGCAGTCTGTTTACTTAGGACATGACCGTGTAGTGAGTGCTCTAATGTAGTGCTGAGGACTAAAAGCCCCTTGAAGTAACGAAGAGGAACAAAGGCCTCATAAAGAGAGAGGAGGCTTTTAAAATGATCATTTCCGCTTACTTCACGAAGCAACAAGAAAGATAGTGGAGTCCATGAGGAGGGAGGAAAGTTTTTAGCACTACCCTGTTAATTTTTCCCTGACTCAGATTGTAGAAAGTGTGTGTGTGTGTGTTCAAAGGCATGTTCACATTCCCTTGTGATTGCCTGTCTCCTGGGCCTGGTACACTGTCTCTTTCCCATTCACATTTTTTTTAAAAAAAATAAAAAATTGAACACAATGCTGATGGCCAAGATCCACAACACAGACCTTGCTTACTCAGAACTAAACCCCACTGAGTCCAATAGGACTATTCCAAGTAAATGTGGTGATTCTGAATCACTGAAACCAATTGTGTTAAATTTGACTGTAAGTATTCAGTGACTTATTTTTCATCTGGCTCATTAATGTCATATCTGTCTGGGGACAATGGGGACAATCCGTCTCTGACTACATTTCATGGACTATAATGTGAAGTAATATTCAAGAGGAAGATCTTTATCAGATATGTCATTGGAGAGGGCCTCCATGTTCAAAGGCAGTATACCTTTGACTGCAAGGAGTAGAAAGAAATTCAGATTGCAGTCTGGAAGACTTTAAGTGCTCTAGCAAGCTACTTCCCTCAACCACACTACCCATCCTTAAACAACCTTAAAATGCTTTCTAAAAACCTTTCCTATGTGTAATGAGATTTCATGTCTCTCTCTTTGTCAAGAGAAGGCTCTGTAACTCACAGCCCCAAATTCCTCCCCAAGCATGTTCCCTCACAAGTAAATCCAAAGCTGAAAAGATTGAAAGCATTTTGCATATGCTCAATGGAATTGCAAATGATTCATATTTTTTATTTTATTTATTATGATGTCACCAGTGATGTACAGCAAAGCATAAAACACTGTAGATGGGCTTGCAAGATCCCTGAGGGAAAATAAGCCATGGTTTACAAACCACCCTGAAACCCAGCCACCCTTGCAGGGTTTGGACATCACAACAACTCAAGGCAGCTCATGGGAGGGAAATAAGCCACTGTGGCTTATTGTTACTCTATGATTGTGAGAACCTGGGCACTGTGTTATCAGTTAGGGTATGGAGTGGTTCCGTAGTACTTTGAATCCTAATACTATCCGATGCATGTTTAGAAAGAAAGAAGTCCTACAACTCCTAGCATTCCACATGCACAAGATTGTGCCCTAAAAGCTCCTGATGATTCTGGAAATCTTTCCCTTTCACATTTTTAAATAAAAAAATGAATGTTGTGCAAATGACTAAGATCTGCAAAAACAAGCAAACAAAAAAAAAAAAACCACCCCCATTTACTTAGATGTAAATTCCATCAAGTCCAGTGGAACTTCCTCACAAGTAAACATGGTGACTCTGAATCAGTGTAGTACTTGCATTCTTCAGCCTGCAAATACATTTCCCTTTTACTCTTATGGAAAGAGAGCTCTTGCAGTGAACAAAGACCACAGAGGGAGAGAGCACGACCTTTCATTGAATTGTTGCCTAGACGCTACACATTTCTTTGTTAGTCATGCATGTCCTAACGTATTGGTTTTTTTCGGCACAGGATAAACTTTGAAGATAGCTTCCATGGCAGGATCTACACTATTGCTTTGTAATGGTATTGAAGTGCACTGACAACTGTTGGGGCCCATGGTACATTCCATACACCGTTTTCAAAACGCTTTCAAAGTGTTATATCCTGCTTGGTGTAGATGTCTCAAAACCGTAAAATGGAAGAAAAGGTTTAATGGAAAAGGCTTTGCCTCAAATATAAGATGAGATCCCCAGATATGAACATCCAGGCAAATATTTATTTATTATTTATTGATTTCGAATATTTTTGGATTGCATGTGCAAACCAGGTCAATGAATGCTCAAGTGCTTTGGGTAAAAATACAAAGATAAAAATACATAAAAATACAAAAATCTAAAACATATTTTAATTCTGGGGATTTATGATAAAAACAGAGAGTGGTCTATTAAAAGTTTGGTGAACAATATAATTTCACTAGCTGTTTAAAGGACACAAAGAAGGAGGCTAGCCTAACCTCCCTGTTCTAGAACTTGGTGTTGCTACACAAAAGGCCCTGTTATGAGTTCCCATCAACCTCACCTCTGTAGGAGGTGGGGCATGCAGCAAGCCCTCAGATAATGAGAACAAATTTTGGGCACGCTCAGATGGGTGGAGGTGGTCTTTCAGAAACCCTGACCCCAAGCCTGTAAAGCATTGCATAAGTAATGTTATATCTTTGATAATTGGTTTCTTTGATATTTGGTTTCCCTGCATTTTTAGGGTGACCATATGTCTGATTTCCCCTGGACAAGTCCGGAAACGGGGCTCCAAAATGGCATCTGGGGGAAATCGGTGTATTTCTTCAAAAGTCCAGGAACTGCGCCGGCCAAAAAAATCCCCAGGTCAGCCCGGGGGAGGGGCTGGAAGTCGCATTTTCGATGTGCCAAAACGCAACTTCCAGCCCCTCTCCCGGGTCAATGTGGGGATTTTGTTTGGCCTGTGTGGTCACGCTGGCCAAGGACAAGCCCCAGACAGATCTGGGAAAGAGGCTGGAAGCAAGCGCTGGAGTAGCAGGAGCAGCAGGATAGAGTAGCAGAACAGAGCAGCAGGAGCCTTGGGTAAGGAGAGTTGTGTGTGTATGAATAGGGTGCATGGTTGAATGGATGTATGTGCACGTGTGTGTTTTGGTGTGGGTGATCCTGAGGGACTTTGTGTGTTTATGTGCATGTTGGGAGTGGGGGGGGTGTAGTTTTGTGTGTGTAAGTCAAGGAGGATGTTTGGAGTTGATATTCCTATTTTGAGGAAATAAATTTGAGTGAATTAATTTTTGAACAATACTGACCATGGTCTTGCTTACATGGCTAATGAACCAGAGATATAAGTACACATTTTTAGTTTAGTTTCTTACTAATAAACCAGAAGTTGAAACAAGCTAAGAAGTGAAAAGTGACTGCAACAAGCCTTTAATCCGTTTTGTTCCATGGCTAATGTTTGCAGGGTAATCGTATTTTATACTCTTCCTGCATGCTAGATTGCTAGTTTCTTGTACTAGATTTTTCTGCACATGTCAACTGCTTCATTTGTTTAGTGGTAGCAATATGCTGAATCTGTGAGTACTGATATGAGAAAGGTGATGGGGAAAGAGTGTTAAATGTGAGGAAAGTTGGGACTACGGTCATCCAGTGAAGGATTTGCAGTCAGAAAAGATATTTGAGGGAAGGGGAAACTGTATCACACAGAGCAGAGCAAAAGCTTCAAAGTACAGCAAAAGTAGGACTAGTAAAGTACAAAAGTAGGAGTGAGTAAAGTTAATTTCAGATACATTGAATGTCTCACTTGTTCTTTATTTCAGTGATTTTAACATGAAGATGTTGTGTAGAACAAGTTTTTCTTAATTCTATGTTGTGAAATCAGACATGTGACCAAGGCCATGTTTGGGTGGGCACGCCCCCTTGGGGGCTGGACATGTTGGTGGGCACGCCCCCTTGGGGGATGGCCATGTTGGTGGGCATGCCCCCTTGGGGTGGCCATTTTGTCCTCCTTTTGGTTTCCAAAATATGGTCACTCTATGCATTTTGAATGGGCAAGCTGATGTTTACTAGCCTCACATGACACAATTAGCACATTAAAGTTTGAAAGATACTATTACAGGGTATTTGGCTTTGCAAGAAGGCACAGAATACTTAGTGTGCTATGGGCCGATTCACCATATGTCCATCTCCAGATACTCTTAGATGAGACTGATTATCTGGATCCATTCAGTCAGGTTTCAGGCCTGGCTAGGGTATGGAAACAGCTTTGGTCGCCCAGTATGATGACCTATGTCGGGAGAAAGACAGGGGGAGTGGGACTCTGTTGATTCTCCCTGAACTTCTCAGTGGCTTTCGATACCCTCGACCATGGTATCCTTCTGGGATGACTGGCTGAGTTGGGAGTGGGAGGCACTGCATTGCAGTGGTTCCTCTCCTACTTGGTGGGGCGGCTCCAGAAGGTGATGCTTGGGGGACATTGCTCAGCCCCGTGGACTCTCCAGTAAGGGGTTCCACAGGGGTCAGTCTTGTCCCCAATGCTGTTTAACATTTACAAGAAACCACTGGGTGTGGTCATCCGGAGTTTTGGAGTGTGTTGTCATCAGTATGCTGATGATGCACAGCTTTCCTTCTTCTCATCTTCATCAGGTGAGACTGTGGATGTGCTGAACCACTGCTTGGCTGCGACAATGGATTGGATGAGGGATTATAAACTAAAACTCAATCCAGACAAGACTGAGATGCTGTTGGTGGGTGGTTCTTCTTACCGGATGGAGGGTGTTGCACTCCCCCTGAAGGAGCAGGTTTGCAGTTTGGGTGTTCTCCTAGTACCATCTCTGTCACTTGAGGCTCAGGTGGCCTTGGTGGCATGGAGTGCCTTCTTCCAACTTCGGTTGATGGCCCAGCTACGCCCCTATCTGGACAGGGATGATCTGTTGTCTGTGGTCTGGTAATCTCCAAGTTGGATTACTGCTATGTGTGGGAATGCCTTTGAAAATGGTTCAGAAGCTGCATCTTGTGCAAAATGTAGTGACCATATTGATAACAGGAACCAGAAGGTTTGAACATATAAGAACGACTGTGGCCTACTTCCATTGGCTGCCTGTATGTTTCTGAGCCTGATTCAAGGTGCTGGTTTTAACCTATAAAGCCTTACACTGCTTGAAACCACAATACCTGATGGAACGCCTCTCCCGATATGAACCTACCCGTACACTGCGATCAACATCTAAGGTCCTCCTCTGATTTCCTACTCTGAGGGAAGCTCGGAGGATGGCAACAAGGGAGAGGACCTTTTCAGTGGTGGCCCCCCATTATGGAACAATCTCCCTGACTAGGCTCGCCTGGCACCAACATCGTTATCTTTTTAGCACCAGGTTAAGACTTTTCTCCCAAGCATTTAACAGCATATGTTGAGGATTGTTTTTGAACCAGAATAGTTGTTTTAAATGGATATTGTGTGTAATCTGTTTTTATGCTTTTTATGGTTTTAAATTTTGTATATTGGTTTTTAATGTTCAGTGTTTTTAATCTTTGTAAAATGCCCAGAGAGTGTCAGCTATGGGGTGGTAGATAAATTTAAATAAATAAATAAATAAATAATAATGGCCAGGCTAGAAAAAGAGTGGGTGTGCTGCCAGGCCTTTGGACAACAGCCCCACTGTAGGAACAACTAGAATCAAAATCACAAGTTTGTTTGAACCCAGTGACATAAGAAGGATCAGGTCTCTTCCCTGACAGCCAGCATCATGTAGTGGGTAGAGTGTTACACTAAGACTGGGAAGACCTAAGTTCGAACCCCTACTCAGTCATGAAGATCAATGATGTGACCTTGGGTAGACCAGGAGTGGGAGTGATTCCAGCTGCAAGTAAGATAATGACTGGGTTTGGATGACACAATAGTCAACTGTTGGTGATTGTGTCATCTGGCAGAGCCTTTTCCACACCATGGTTGGTCATTTCCATGAAATAAGCAATGGAAATAATCAGCGTTATGCAGAGTCGACTATCTGCACAACCATTGATTATTGTGTTGCGCGGCAGGCTCAACTGAGTATTTCACATGCCGACAGAGTCGTAAGACAAGAGTGGCAGAAATCCCTGCCACTCTTGCCCAGCACGGCTCTACAGGCATGTGTCAGCTGTCCTGGAAAGCGCTTGGGGAGCCACCGGTCATGGCGGCCCCCAGGTGGGATGTTGCGATTGGCGCCTCTCCACGTGCTCCCGGGGACATGCACGTCCTGTCTCTGGACAGGGCACTGAGAATGGGGAGGGTGGGGGGGCAAGGATCTCTCCTGTAGTTGTCAAGCTACTTGCACCCCACCCTCCCCATTCTCCCCAAAGTGGTGGAGGACAAGGACGTGGGCTCAAGGATATCTTGCGGTGGTATGACTGCGTCTAAAACAGCCCTCCCTGGACCCCCTGGAGCTTAATAATTAAAGACCAGTATCAAAGCTTCCATTTCTGGGCAAGGTGATGGAGAGGGCAGTTGCCTTTCGACTCCAAGCAGTCTTGGATGAAACAGATTTTCTAGACTCATTTCAAACCGGCTTCAGAGCAGGATATGAAATTGAGACCGCTATGGATGATCTACGCTTGAGTATTGACAGGGGAAGTTTGTTCCTGTTGGTACTTCTGGATCTCTCAGCAGCTTTCAATACCATCGACCATGGTATCCTTCTGGAATGCCTGAGGGGATTGGGAATTGGGGACACTGTGCTTCAGTGGTTCCAGTCCTACCTCTCAAGCAGGTTCCAGATGGTGATGCTTGGGGATAGTTGCTCCTCAAAGAAGGAACTGTTGTATAGCATACCACAAGGTGCCATCCTATCCCCAATGCCCTTAAAGTCTACATGAAACCGCTGGGAGAGATCATCCGGAGGCATGGGGTGGGGTGCTATCAGTATGCCAGTGACACCCAAATATATTTCTCTATGCCTTCAACAACAGCGTCAGCTAAGGATAGTGTGTCTCCTCTGAATGAATGCTTGGAGGCAGTAATGGGCTGGATAAGGAAAAACAAACTGAAGCTGAATCCAGACAAGATGGAGGTGCTTCGTGTCAAAAGCCACAACCTGAGTTTGGAGGTGTGTCAACCAGTTCTGGATGGGGTTACACCACCCCCTGAAAGACTGTGTTCACAGCTTCGGGGTACTCCTGGATCTGTCGCTCCAAATGACAGCCCAGATAGATGCAACGGCATGCACTGGTAACTTCAAGGCTTGACTTCTGCAATGCACTGTACATAGGGCTACCTTTGTGCCTAGTACAGAAACTTCAACTAGTTCAAAATATGGCAGCCTGGTTGGTCACCGGTACACCTAGGGGTGACCACATTATACCAATATTAAAATTACTCCACTGGCTGCCAGTTAATTTCCAGACGAAGTACAAAGTGTTGGTCATTACCTTGAAAGCCCTACATGGTTTGGGTCCAGGTTACCTGCGGGATTGCCTTCTTCCATACAATCTGCCCCACACACTCAGGTTCTCTGGGGAATACTTACTTCAGTCAGCTAAAACTAGGCTAACAAGTGTTACCCTGGGGACCTTTTCTTCTGCTGCCCCCAGATTGTGGAATAGCCTGCTGGAGGAGATTGATCAACTTAATGCTCTTTCCAAGTTTAAAGCAGCTATAAAGATTAGTCTCTTCAGGCAGGCCTTCCCACATAATTTTTAAACCTAAGAATTTTAAGATGTCTTGATTGTTGTTTTAATATTATATTGGTTTTATATGCTCTTCCAATCAGTTTTATGTATTTGATTTATCGTTGTTCCCCACCTCGATCTAAAGTGAGAGGCAGGTAATAAATGAATGAACAAATGAATGAATGAATTAATAAATAAATAAATTGTTATTATTATTTTATATCTCATGGGTCTTTCAAGCCATAGGAGAGATCTTTGCATCCCCCATCCCCATTCTCCCCAAAGTTGTGGCAAATGGGGACAGGGGGCACAAGGATATTCCCTGTGGGGAGAATGGGGAAGGAGGGATACAAGCATCTTCCCTGTTCTCAGCGCCTGGGAGTGTGTGGGGCACTGCTGATCACGGCACCCCACCCAGAGATGGCACATCCCCTGAGAATCCCTTCATGCTGGTTCCTGACTGTGGGGGGACCCGGCATGAAGGGGGATTCTCATGGGAACCAGCGCCGTTAGTTGGTGGGGAGGACAGAGAGGGGGTGGGGTGGACAGTACTCAACCATGTGTTAATGGTCAACTCCATGGATGCCTATTTAGGTGGGGAGGTACTCCCAAGACAACATTATAACACTCATCCATGGAGTTGTATTGAAAGTGATACAAAAAAGTACTAATGAATACTAACAATCCCCTACAAAATAATATCAAACCAACAATTATATAATTATATATAACCTAAAGAGAACAAGAAGAAAAAGGTTGGTTGATACAACTCTTAAGGGAGGGAAGTTGAATCAAAATAGGTAAAAATACCAAACTTAAAAAGAAGAAACAGAAAAAAGAAAGAAAAAGAGAAAGAACGAAGAAAAAAGAAATACTATAACCAAATTTACAATTAAACTAAATTATAAATGTGCTGTATTTCCTTCATTTTACTTTACAATGTCTATATACTCAGAGCTGAAGCAGGCATACATTGTTGTACATTCGGTTGCGATACATATTGAACAAATCTCCCCCATATAGCTTCAAACGATGCTAACTCCAATTTCCCTTGGATTTGAAGTAAGTCATAAGTTATTTTCTCAGATATTGCCACAGACCAAGTATTCCCATACCATGCTGATAAATTCAAAATTATCCAGTTTTTTCCACTGTTGTGTAATAGCCGTCAACAAAACTGTTATCAAATCTTTACTTTTCAGTCTAATATTAAGTCCATTGTATATTGATAATATAAACAATTCTGGATCATATACAATTGTTTCTCTAGTTATAATCATTATTTCTCTGTGTACTGATCTCCAGAATCTCTGTATATATGAACAAGACCACCATAAATGAAAATACATGCCTTTTACCTTGCAGCCTCTCCAGCAGAGGGGACTGCAAGTTTTAGTAATGTGTGCTAATTGTACTGGTGTTCGATACCATCTATGCAGTATTTTCAAGGAAGTTTCATGAATAAAAGTTGATACTGATCCTCTGTACTCCAGGGAGACAGCATACCTGGAGAGTCCATGGGTCTTTGTGACATACTTGGATTTTAATCCCATGCAGCAGGGAGTCTCCCACAACGACTACTCTTCTCTTCTTCTTGGTTGACTGACCTTCTGCCTCTTGCTCACTGTTGCCCGGGGTCCCCTGTAATTCTTTCTCTGCAGGCTGTCCTCCAGTCTCATCCCCTAGTAGCTGAAAGTGGTTATATAGCTCTCCTCACCCCAACCCGGCGGAGCGGGGACCTCTCCATGCGGAGGCGGTGGTGGTGCTGGTGCTTCCCGACCACTCATTGAGCCCCCATTTCCCCCCCCATGCTGGTGGTCTGGCCGCCCCCCTCGCCGTGAGGAGGAAGAGGAGGAGGGAACTGACCCCTTCCAGCTGGGTCAGGGAGGCGGAGGAGAAGGTGCTGAGCAGCTGGGGGGGACACCCCCTCAGGCCCTTCCAAGGGGAGCCATGTCGAACAGCGGCCGGAGCCCCCTGCCCACCTTGACTGAGAACACGGAGCAGCTGGCCTTGGGACATCCGGAGTCCAAGCCCAGCGCAAAGTCCAACATGCTACGAGGCCGCACCCCTGCTACCTCCACCAACGAGCAGCCCCACATCGGGAACTATCGCCTGTTGAAGACGATTGGCAAGGGGAATTTCGCCAAGGTCAAGCTGGCATGGCATGTCCTGACGGGGAAAGAGGTGGCTGTGAAAATAATCGACAAGACGCAGCTGAACTCCTCCAGCTTACAGAAGCTCTTCTGGGAAGTGCGAATAATGAAGGTTTTGAATCATCCCAATATATTTAAATTATTTGAAGTCATAGAGACAGACAAGACACTGTACCTCGTCATGGAATATGCCAGTGGGGGTGAGGTGTTCGACTATTTAGTAGCCCACGGGAGAGTGAAAGAGAAGGAAGCGCGGGCAAAATTGCGACAGATAGTTTCTGCTGTGCAGTACTGTCACCAAAAATTCATTGTACATAGAGACTTGAAGGCAGAGAACCTGCTCTTAGACGCCGACATGAACATTAAAATTGCAGACTTCAGTTTCAGCAACGAGTTCATGTTCAGGAACAAGCTCAACACGTTCTGCGGGAGCCCCCCGTACGCCACCCCCGAGCTCTTCCAGGGCAAGAAGTACGACGGCCCCGAGGTGGACGTCTGGAGCCTCGGGGTCATCCTTTACACACTGGTCAGCAGCTCACTGCCCTTCGACAGGCAGAACCTCAAGCAGGCCTTTGGAGAATGATGTGGAAACCTCCCCCCCATCTATGTTTTGAAACTTTTAAATTTTAACATGCATTTTAAATGTTGAAATGTTTTAATATTGGAACCTATTTAATTGTATTTTTTAACTTTTGTATATCTCTTATTTATTGCTTTTAACTGTATACATTTTGATTTTGTAAAGCCGCCTTGAGGCCCAGCATTGGGCAAAAGGCAGGATATAAATCAAGAAAATAAATAAAAAAATAAAAAATAGTGGTTCCACTGGTGCAGAGTGTCTTCTAGTTCTTCTGCTCCTAACTGTCACCTGTTTCCAAAGAGTTTCCTCTTCGTTGGCTTTCCTCATCTCAGGATACTCCACTTCTGCTTCAGCTTGCCGTTGCTCTTCAATCTCCTCTGCTTCTTGTTGCTGTTGCAAGGCAGCCTCCTGAATTTCCTCAAGGCCTTTCTTCTCTTTGCCTTGGTCTCCCCTTCCACTACACTCCCCCTGACAAACTCCTGTTTGCTCTCCCTGTTCGGTCGTGCTCTTGGAGCTGGCTTCCTTACATTCCTTCTAGTCCAGCTGGGGCAGCTTCCTCTTCTCTGCTCTGCTCTGCTAGGAGTCAGGAAACAGAATGAATCTCCCCGCCCACTCAGTTGCTGAGAACAATCAGGCAATCAGGTCACACCCTTCCAGGCCCAGCAGCACCTTTTAGCAGCTTTTAGCAGCAGCTTTCAGGCCACACCCCTTGAATTAGCACTCAGGAGCACATGGGAAGCACATGGCCACTTTGAATAGGCAGCCTCCTGGATTTCCTTAAGGCCTTTCTCCTCTTTGCCTTGGTCTCCTCTTCCATTACACTCCCCCTGCCAAACTCCTGTATGCTCTCCCTGTATGCTCGCTCTAATCGCAACCCAAAATGTGAGCAGGAGAGCACACCCTCTGAAAATGCTCAGAAATTCCCAAATTGATGTTACTGCTCAAAAAACAAAACAAATGTGCATGTTTACATTTTACTCTATGGGGGAAGTGTACCTTTTGTGTATACATCTGAAAATGCACATTTTCCCCACATTCTAAATGTACACTTTCCCCATTCAACCAAAATGACAAAAGTGCATAAACGAACATGGGAAACAAGACTTCACGAACTTCAAATGGGTGTTCAGAGAATCTGAGTGATCACAAAAAACGTTTATTCACCTACCCCTATCTACATTAGATGATTTGACAGATTGCAAGGCTGCTTTCTGCTCAGTTGGCTCTGCTGCTGATCCCAGCCACCACATTCCATGTTATAAAGCTGTAATGTTCTGCTCTGACCCCTTTTAATGCTGTGTTCCCTCAACCTTAAAAGTGATGGCAGGTGCCCACCACCCCTTTTGAGGGTAGGACTTCTTTGACTGCCCCAGCTGGTCTAGAAGGTACATAAGGAAGAGAGCTCAAGTATGTCACAAAGACCCATAGACTTGCCAGGTATGCTGTCTCCATGGAGCACAGATCAGAGATGTGACTGAAGGGTTGCCTAAGCTCATAAAGCCCACTGACACATATCCTTTTCTTCTCATCCATGTGGGAACAAATGTTACTGCCAAGTGGAGCTAAGAAGAAATCATGTCAGACTTTGAAGCCCTGGGAAGGAAACTCAAGAACTTTGGGGCCCAGATAGTTTTCTCATCCACCCTCCCGGTTCCTGGAAGGGCATTAGAAAGGGAAAGAAAAATACTCCGACGTGAGAGATTCAGATTCTGGAACCACTGGCTACCCTACTTGGAAAATGGACTGCTGGCAAGGGATAGGTTGCACCTCACAAGGACTGGGAAGAATGTGTTTGGCCACAGCATGAAGAACTTCATCAGGAGGGCTTTAAACTAAATCCTCTGGGGGAGGGAGACATAAACTTTGAGGCCACAATGGATAAAGGCTTATGCACCATGACAGAGAGAACAGCTCCAATAACACCCAAAATAATGGATAAAGTGACAGTTACAGGTACTCTGGAGTACAGTCACCACATCATACTTGAGTTCTTGATTTTAAAGAAAGCAAAACTTGAGTGTAGCCATACACATACTCTGGATTTCCGGAAAGCCGATTTTAATAAATTCAGAACTATGATAAGTAAGGTCCCATGGCAAGCAATCCTAATGTGAAAAGGAGTCCAAGATGGGTGGGAGTTTTTAAAAAAGGAAGTTTTAAAGGCACCATTTCAAACAATTCCAACAAGGAAAAAAGGTAGAAGACAACAGAAGAAAGCAATGGGGTTCCACAAAAAGCTTAGAGATGACCTGAAAACAAAAAAGGATACATATAGGATATGGAAGGAAGGCCAGGCTACAAAAGAAGAGTACAGACAGGTAGCACAGGAGTGCCTTGTGGACCGTGGAAATGCTGTGGACGTAATATATCTTGACTTCAGCAAAGCTTTTGACAAATTGCCCCATGACATTCTGATTCACAAACTAGCGAAAAGTGGGCTAGATGGAACAGCAAGCGAGAAGGATCTTGGAATTGTTGTAGACCACAAGCTGAATATGAGCCAAGAGTGTGATGTTGCTGTAAAATAGGCAAATACTATTTTGGGCTGTATGAATAGAAGTGTAGCTTCCAAATCGCGTGAGGTACTGGTTCCCCTCTATTTGGCACTCGTTAGGCATTATCTTGAGTATTGCATCCAGTTCTGGGCACCACACTTCAAGACAAGCTGGAGAGGGTTCAGAGGAGGGCAAGGAGGATGATCAGGGGTCTGGAAACAAAGCCCTATGAAGAGAGACTGAAAGGACTGAGCATGTTTCGCCTGGAGAAGAGAAGATTGACAGGAGACATGATCGCACTCTTCAAATACTTGAAAGGTTGTCACACAGAGGAAGGCCAGGATCTCTTCTCGATCATCCCAGAGTGCAGGATATGGAATAATGAGCTCAAGTGACAATAAGCCAGATTCCAGCTGGACGTGAGGAAAAACTTCCTGACTGTTAGAGCAGTACGACTATGGAACCAATTACCTTGGAGGAAGTGGGCTCTCCTACATTGGAGGCATTCAAGAGGCAGCTGGAGAGCCTTCTGTCAGGTATGCTTTAAGGTGGATTCCTAGATTGAGCAGGGGGTTGGACTCGATGGCCTTATAGGCCCCTTCCAACTCTACTATCCTATGATTCTATGACTTCAGTCCCTAAACTTGGTATTATAAATGGTCCGAGGCAACTGTCCCGTGCACCAGGAATGCCACATTGTTACCACCAGCTCAAGAATGTCCAACATCACCTTGAGGAACAACTCTAGAGGTACCAGAATATAAATCATATGCTACGTAAAGCAAGGAGTCCTAGTAGGAGAGTGAAAAAATAATGGGGGCTCCTGCCCCATGAGCCTAGTGGGAAAAGAAAGAAAGGGGCATAGAAACAGAGTGCTCTGAAACAGAGGTAAATGTAGTGGAGCAAGCAATGGGAAATAAGTGAGGTTAAAAATTCCATTGATATGCAAAATTTTGTTTCACTATTAATCCATGGAAGCATTGCATCAACCACTGACACAGCATTAATGACAATAGGGTGCTCCCCCCACACCATACACACATGAACTGACCTTCATCTAGCACTGACTCCACTATGTCTCTCTCTCCCGGGAGCCACCTCTTGCTCCTCTTGAGTATTTCCTGCAATGCCTGTAGAAGTATGCAAAGTGTCAACCTCAGCTTAGTTTTTAACCTGGAGTGATAGCTTTACTGATTTGCCACTTTACTACTCTTGTTAATGAATTTTTAATCTTCTTAATGACATTAAACACGGAAAGTAATTAAGGAAAACAAGTTTGAAACTGCTGACTTAAACCCTTTATTCAGAACTATTTAATGTAGAATTAATTTGATTTTGCCCATTATTCAAATGAACACATTACCTTCCCAGGCATTGGCTTTTTCCTCCCTTCACCTCCCCCCCCCCCCACTATTTTATTTAATATATCATACTAGAGAGTTTGTTCTTCTTTCCACTGTGATGCAGCCAGTGAGCTCTGACATCTACCAAAGGCAGGGGCAGATCTCTCTTGGGACTGGTAATCTTGCTGCAGAAAGGATTCAGTTGTCAGTGACAGAGGCAGTGTGCCCACCGTGCTAGGCCACTGCCAGCTGGACAGGATCTCGAAGAGGTCTTGGATGAGGAGGAAAACAATATTTTGAGGCTTCCAAAAATGACCTAATAGATGTAGAAGAACTGATTCGCTCCAACGGATTATCTAGAGAAGCCTCTATGAATGCGAAGTCTTCCCTAAAGAAGTGCAGGAGTGCCTGGCATTCAAAACCCTGTCATGTAGATAGCAGTGACGCAGCAAGGTGATTTTAGACCCCAGACTGAATAGTCGCACAGCCCCCGCCTTTAGATGGCCGCGTGTTGTTGCGAAGCACACAGCTAACATGTCTCTTCACCTCTCCCAGTTGCCCCATGCTTTTCCACTGCGCTTCTACATTCCTGATACATTAAAGCAGAAGAGAGAGGAAAAGAACTGTTTGCCAACCTTAATAATAATCAAAAAGAAATACTCTGAACATCCTGCAGTTTCACATTGTAAATTCATTTAAACCATAGCACTGTCATGACTGCAGGAATAAAATGGAATTTGCTTCTGCCGGCCGGATGCAAAACACATTTACCTGGGAAGAAGCACAATTTTACTGAAGAAAATAATTAGTAAAAATAATAAAATGAGCATCTGTGCCCATGTTGCAAATGTCCAGGTGTCTCCCCCCCCCCCCGCCCAAAATAATGTTTTTTAAAACAAGGATGGATGGATGATGTGGTCAACAGCCACCGCCACCACCGCTGCCGCCACTACTCCCATCACCTGTTGCTCTCTGGGTGGCCATTTGGGAGCCCTGTGGCATCCTGGATTTCACCCCAAGGTTTAGAACATGAGACTCCTAACGAGAAACACAACCTGGCAACTCACAATGAACCTTGGAAATTGCAGGTTTCACTTCTTGTAACCTTCCGGTGGTTGTATAGAAAAGCCTCAGCATGGGAGCTGGTGTACGTCTGGCATCATGAGGACAACGCAACAACACCTTCATTTGGGTTGACTGCTTGACGCTTGCAGTGGATGGACTCCTTTTTGCTCTGGGACTCTGCCCCTCCCCTCCTATTTGCCCATCAGTGCCACTTCACAGCATTATCATTATTTCTCTTGCCCTCTATGGAAAACAGTAAACCCATAAAAACCAGTCTTCTAAAACACTAAACTTAGAATTCCAGTTTATCTTTATTGCACAAAGTGAATTTTCTGATAGCAGATAGGCAGGGGCCAGAGTTGCAACAGAGAGGGGATAGTATTATCACCTCTGAAGGTAATTCATACCTTTGGCAATGTGGTTAGTTCTTTCAGTAAACAAACACCATGGAGCCCATACTGATTTGGGCCCAAACATTCTCATTTGCTCCATCCTCTTCTGCCCCTGAGATCTTCAGCAGTGCAGTCTATATTTTGCCACTTATCCAAGCATGGGGATCAGTTTCCTCTGGCACATTATTTTTGGTTCCCTATCCTGCTAGGACAATGGGTACTGTCTTGGAGGCTCATAGAATCATAGAATAGTAGAGTTGGAAGGGGCCTATAAGGCCATCGAGTCCAACCCCCTGCTCAATGCAGGAATCCACCTTAAAGCATAACTGATGGCTGTCCAGCTGCCTCTTGAAGGTCTCTAGTGTGGGAGAACCCACAACCTCCCTAGGTCATTGGTTCCATTGTCATACAACTCTAACCGTCAGGACGTTTTTGCTGATGTCCAGCCAGAATCTGGTTTCCTGTAATTATTCCGAGTCCTGCATTCTGGGTTGATCGAGAAGAGATCCTGGCCCTCTTCTGTGTGATAACCTTTCAAGTATTTGAAGAGTGCTATCATGTCTCCCCTCAGTCTTCTCTTCCCCAGGCTAAATATGCCCAGTTCTTTCAGTCTCTCCTCATAGGGCTTTGTTTCCAGAACCCTGATCATCCACGTTGCCCTCCTCTGAACACGCTCCAGCTTGCCTGCATCCTTCTTGAAGTGTGCTGCCCAGAACTGGACACAATACTAAAGATGAGGCCTAACCAGTGCCGAATAGAGTAAGGTGACCTTATTTTGGAAACCAAAAAGGAGGACAACATAGTCGTCCCCCAAGGGGGCATCCCCACCATCAAGTCCTACCCCAGGGGGCATGTCCAGCACCAAGGGGGTGTGCCCACCTGAACATAGTCTTGGTCACATGTCTGATTTTACAGCACACAATTAAGACAAATCTACATAACATCTTAATGTTAAAATCACTGAAATAACGTGAGACATCCAATTATCTGAAATTAACTTCACTCACTCCCACTTTTGTAGCTTTTGCTGTACTTAGTTGCTATACTCTATGTAATACATTCTCCCCTTCCCTCAAATATCTTTTATGATTGCATCCTCATTCCACTGCAAGCTGCTGCTTAACAGGGTTTGCTGCCTGCTGGCTGGCTGACTTTTTTATTTTCAAAATTCAAATTTATTGAAACTTGTGTATGATTGTCACAAGTTTCTCTACACTAATATTAGGGTGGGTGTTGTGGGCGGCAGACACTACTTTGCCCATTCACACTTCTCACTTATACATTAGCTTCTCAAGGCTTGTGCGTTGGCACCACTTTTCACATGGAGACTTTGAACTCCTGTCTACTTCCTGCACAAACACGTGACCCTGAAACCATCTTTCTAATGCCCTGTGTTGCATGCCAGCACCATGGGGCTAAGTTACAATGGCTGTCTCTGGGTTGTCTGTGCAGCCTCTGTTGTCTCTCTCTATAAGTCATTGCAGCCAAACCAAAGCCACCAGCCTCAAACAATCAATCTCCCTCCCTCTTACAAAGTCTCCCAATGGTCCAGCTGGGCTACACACTAGTACCCTGTGTTGTGGGGAAGGGTGCCAGCTTATTGTTTTATCATGTCTGGTGACTCTTACTTTAAAAACCACCTCTGCAACCAGCTGCCTCTGCCTTCACCAACCCTGGACTTTGAGACCCTCTTGAAAGGCTCTGTTTGGTATGCCAGCCTCTCAGGGCTCAGCTACAGCCATCTCTAACTCTGTCTCTAAGAGAAATGCCAGCCAGCCAAAGCTGCAAATCTATCTATTTTTCTCTGACACACACTCCAAATGTTCTCATTGCATTCCAGCAGTGCAGAAAGATTCTAGCTCACAAGTGAACAAAGTGAAGTGGAAGGGAAGGGATAGTGAAGCAAAGCAACGACATGCCAGGTTCCAACATCCGCAGCAACAGGACATCAGCAAAGATGAGAGCCTCTCTCTCAACTGGCACCTCACTGTTGGTCAAGAGAGTTTTTCTCTAAGGATGACCCTCCATCACCCATGATGTGGAATTCTGAGAAAAAGGCCTCTGGTCCATTCTGTTTCACCCTGTGGGCTTCTTTGACTGACCTCTCCTTTCCCACATTTTGGTCTGTGGATGCCTCGCCTCTGATGAGCTTCAGGTGCCTGACTTGCCAGCCAAATCTGCAACAGCAAAGGTACCATGCTTGCCCAGCATTTCATAGCTAAAAACTTGAGATCCCCTTGATGTCAAGGGCTGAAACTGTTCAAGGTGCAAGATCTTGAGGTTGAAGGGTATGGCTCCTGTGTGTGTGTGTGTGTGTGTGTGTGCGTGTTTTAAAAAAAACCTCAAACTTTAAAAAATTAATAAAAATCAACAGTTGAACAGATCTTCTTGAAGCTTGGCATGGCTAAAGCCTCACTTAAGAGCTATCATGATGTCAAGTTTCTTCTCCTTATCTTTAAAAATGATGGTTATCAAACAATATATTTTTAAAACCTCAAATTCCAAAATAATCCTCAAAATCAATGGATGTACAGATCTGCTTGAAACCTGGCATGGCTACAGCCTTACCAAAGGGCTATCATGGTGCCATGTTTCATCTCTTTATCTTAAACAATGATGAAGCTGTAAGCATTTTTGTTCATTCCCATTGACTATAAAGTAGAGCTGCCTGTTGGGTGGAGGGAGGATGGGAAAAATCCGGATTTTTCTCCAAATTTCATAATTCCCCCCCCTTCCTGGATTTGCTACCAAAAATCCTGACATGTCCTGGTTTTTCCTGACATACCTCACATGATTTGGAAGCTGTACTTCTATTAATGCAGCCCAAAATAGCATTTGCTTTTTTTTACAGCTACATCACACTGTTGGCTCATATTCAGCTTGTGATCTACAACAATTCCAAGATCCTTCTCGCTTGTAGTATTACTGAGCCGAGTATTCCCCATCTTGTAAATGTGCATTTGGTTTCTTTTTCCTAGGTGTAGAACTTGGCATTTATCCCTATTAAATTTCATTCTGTTGTTTTCAGCCCAGCGCTCCAGTCTATCAAGATCACTTTGGAGTTTGTTTCTGTCTTCCAGTGTATTAGCTATCCCACCCAATTTTGTGTCATCTGCAAATTTGATAAGCATTCTTTGCACCTCCTCGTCCAAATCATTAATAAAAATGTTGAAGAGCACTGGGCCCAGGACTGAGCCCTGCCCTACCTCGCTCGTTACCTCCCCCCAGTGTGAAAATGTACCATTGATGAGCACTCTGTTAGTCTGATTCTGTAGCCAACTGTGGATCCACCTAATAGTTGTTCCACCTAGCCCACTTTTCACTCATCTGTTAATCAGAATGTCATGGGGCACTTTGTCAAAAGCTTTGCTGAAGTGAAGATATACTATATCCACAGCATTCCCACAGTCCACAAGGGAGGTTACCAAATCAAATAATGAGATCAAATTGACAGGATTTGTTCTTGACAAATCCATGCTGGCTTCTAGTAATCACTGCTTTGTTTTTAAGGTGTTTACAGATTGACTTCTTTATAATCTGCTCCAAAAATTTCCCATGGATGGATGCCAGACTGACTGGTCTGTGGTTCCCAGGTTCCTCCTTTTTGCTCTTTCTGAAGATAGGGACTTTAACCCTTCTCCAGTCATCCGGCACTTCACCCGTCTTCCATGATTTTGCAGAGATAATAGACAGTGGCAATAGTGCTCAGAGCCTTTGGTGCTGGGAGTGTTGAAGGATCACAATAGTGAGCTCACTCTCCAAACAGGAACTATATGATAGCCTTCCTGCCTGAAATAGAATCTAAGGCTGCCTCTACAAGAGGCATTTAAAGCTCTTTCAAGGCACATTAAAAAAATTACCTCTACAAGAACGGAGTGCAAATCAGGCGTAGAGGCGCTTTAAACATCCGATTATGCGCATTATTGAATGCGCATTAAACTGCGAGTTTTAATTTGCGACAGGAGTTAAAGCGCCTTACCGCCGTGAAAACATGCAATTCTCCGCATGTCAACAGTTTAAAGTGCGTTTCGGTCCTCCAGTAATGCGCTTAGCCGCCTCTCGTACAGAGGTATTAGGCATAAATGCGCTTCTGCGAATATGCGCATAATCGCCTAACCAGGCGAAAAGCCAAATTCTTGTAGATGAGGCCATATGCAGCTCATTGGGTTTTACCTTACTATATCAAAGCAGCTGGTTTACCAAACCATGCCACCAGTAACATATTGTTTTCTCTCTTTAGAAATCAACTCACCAAATATTACTTTAACAAATCAGTATCCCATAGCAGAGTCCTCAATTTGGCAGGATGACCACTTTGTAGCTTTCACTCTGTAATGGTTATTCGAGCCTCATTCTTAGAAGTTTTCCATGGAGGGTAACAAGAGTTGTTTCATATTTTGTGTCAAAGAAAAATACAGCTGAACTTCTGTGGATCAAGTATGCATGATCTAATCTAATCTAAAAGTTCTCCCTAGATAAGGGATGGGGAACGAATTTGTTTGCTTTTAATAAAAACTGGCTTATTTTGCACTTCCTTACCTATTTACATGGAATGCAATTATCCTTCAGTTTTTGCACATGTCAAAATTTTGTGATGTAGTGCTCCAATTGAATGGTTTGTACAAAAAACATACATTGGGAAAAACTGCATACAAAAATACATATATATTTTCACATAGACTTTAAAGAAAACGTTCACAAAATGGGACAGAACAAATACCTGCTTGACCTTATATAAAGCAAAACAGATAGATTTGTCTACCCCAAATGAAAGAGTTAGTGGCACGTTATGGTTTTAACACGAACTTGAGTTCATTTTGACATACATGTAAACAGTTCGCAGTAGTTGCAGAGCAAATTTTTGGATGAGGGCAAGAAGAACTGAGTGCTGACAATAAGTGAATCACTAAAAATGGAACGACTTTCAGAGCAGAATATCCTCATATGTGAGAAATTATTCATTGATATGCATATAATACACACACACACACTTGTGTCATTATGCTTGCCTTTGATATATACACCACAGCATGGGAAATGACAGTTGCTGGTGAACAACAGGAGGATTATGACAATTGGACAATTACTGGAGCCATTCAGTTGGCTTTGACATTTATTGGTATAGTTCTGCATTTGCTGACATTTTCCTTTTAAAATCTTAAGAATTAGAGATAAATGGCAATGCTCATCAAAATTCTGACATTTATCCATTCCCAATATTCTTCCTATTTGGCACACTATTAAAAGGCCACAATTTTATCACACTCCAGCCTCACAGGAAGAGAGGCCACACCAGGACAAGCATATGCAGGTTATGTGTTGGAGATACGCAGTTGCAGGCTGCTCCAGTTCTCAAGGGATCCAACTGAATTCTTTGGAACTGGGAAAGCTTCTCCACTAGTTGTTTAGTTTGGAATAGCTATCCTTTGTTCATTCAGTTCTTAGAATCCAAATCATGTTATCACACCTTTGCATTCCAGTGTTTGTTGTGTTCTCTCCCATCTTTTTGAAGGCCTAAAATAAGGACATTATTTCCACCAAAAACCAATGCTATCATCTGACAATCCATTGATTTAATGATTAAATATGTATAAATGTGTACATGAGAAAACAAAGGGTTGTATCCAATGGTGGCTTCACCTTAGCAGAAAGGGCTTCTGCTCCCACAAGTCAGGGTACTCAAACCTACAGATCCTTCTACCTGCTTAATGTTGGGAGGCTATCTTCATCCTGCAGCTTTAACTGTCTCCATCCTGCAGACCATCTGAATCCTGCAGCTTTAACTGTTGTGATGGGTTTCACCAGGTGCTGCATGCATGCATACAAATGGCACCTGCTGAAATTCCCTTTTCTATACAACTGTTAAAGATACAGGAGTCCTGTCCTCCTTTTCATATAGCCACCCTATGTAACAGCATGTAAAATGCTGTAAAGGGCTGCAATAGGCAGGAGCAGATCAACAATAAATCGATGCCCCAACTTGTGCAAGTGGAAGTGCTTTTTCCTCTTTGGTAAAGCAACCATCTGGTAAAAAATAGTTCTAAAGAAATATTTTAGATGATGCATGTATGTGTTTCAGCAGGCCTTACCTTAGAAGAAGTGAAGCATTCCCTCCTTTTACACAAGAGGGAATGCCTCTTTTAAGACAGCACCTGCCACTATCTCCAGTTTTTATAAGCACTTGCATTTTTTAAAAAAAGAAAGAAAAAAAGAAAATCTGCTGACCTTTTCTGTCGATCAAATTTTTTTTTCTTGATTAGTATAACCAAGCAGAATAATGTTGCACCATACCTAAAATACAATTGCAGCATCACTGTAAACTGACAAGTGTTCTTGTTGCTTTTTAGGGGCTTCTCTGCCTTTAATTACCAGATTCCTCTGGATGGTACTGTTAAGCATCTGAATCACCAGGACATAAAAATGCATAATTTCAAAAGTCTTGTGCTCACAGTATTTAATGGGAAGTAACAGTTTTAAATTCCTCTACGCTTCCAGTTAGGGACTAAACTTCTTTTTCCAAGTGTTTTCCCATTCCTTCTGTTCCCAAAACCAGGTGTGCCCCTTACTCACAAATTTTCTAAAGCCAGGGCTTGGGCAACAAAACCAAACTATCTTCCCCAATGAGCCAAACAAAGTTATGACTACTTATTTTAGAAGATACAGAGCCCAAACTCTTGACTGAACTTTGGCTACAGCCCACAAAATTCCAAGTGTGTGCTTTCTTTATTTGTCTCTCTGCCCCACCCTCCCACAGCCCAGGTGTCTTTCTTATCATTTTCCTTGCTCCTTGGACTCCCATCCTCATCTTTTTGCTAAGCATGGGGCTCCATCACATTTAGGGTTATGGCACTCTTGTAGTTCGTCCTCTCCGCTTTTTGTGCTATGGACTCACAGGATGTCGTCCTTGTCCTGCACTATTCTCACTTTTTTCCTCCGTTCTCGCGGCTTATTTTGCACCTGGGAAAGTTTGTTTCATCTTGGAAGTGTGCAATAAAAACCCAAATGTAAACAAGTAAATCAGCTTCTGTCGTTGGGGGGGGGGGGTGTTTTGAAGGCCGTTTTCAGTGACAAAAGAATAGGGCATGCTTTTAATTAGCCAGGGCAGTTTTACAATTTACTCGATGGCCTTGTAGGTCCCTTCCAACTCTACTATTCTATGATTGATTCCTCCTTTTCATCTTTGGTCACATTAGGAGTTGGAAGGAAGGTTTCAGTGCTCCAACTCCCTCTTTTTTTTTTGCTTCCTTCCTTGTTTTGCTGAACCCCTGTCCTGTTGGAATCGCAGAACTTCACCCTGGCACCGATCCACATTAACCTTTCAAACCACTCTGATCCTTCCTCATACATCCATTTCTGTCGGCTTCCATCACCCCTCCACATGCGTTACACATCTTCCTAGTGGCTGTCTTCTGTTTTGTGTAATTATTCTTCCTCTTATATTGTCCTATATTGTCCTATATTATCCTATATTATGTTATCCTATACGGCTGGAGAAAACATTTCCTGGTGCTAGTGAATTTCATGTTCTAGTTCCTTTTACTGCCTGAAATCTTCTTAGGCAAAGCAGTTTAATACAAAACCAAGCCCACAGGATGTTTCCAAGGAGACCAGATTTGCAATACAAAAGGCTATCCTTTCCAGTGAGTCATGACCAGTGAATTGCTAGCCCTCTCCTTGGCAACAGATTAACATCTGAAAGAATGTAGGACCGGTCTTTCAGTCTGACAGGAAGAGAACACAATGGCTGAATTTGGACAACACAACAGTCAATGGTGGGGTAATAAACAACTTTACAGTTGTTCATCTAGGGGGTACTCCCCACACAACATGGTAAGAAATAAACAACCATGGTGTGGATGAGGATCAGCACTGAGTTGACTATGGCAGCATTCGGATGACACGATAGTCAAAACAACTGACGATTGTTTCCCCCACCCCAGTTGCTTAATGTGTTGTCTGAATTCAGCCAGTGTAACTATGAAGTAAAACAGAGCTATGTGGGGTGCGAATGTAGTATGACTTGGATGTAAATACATTTGAAGTCAATGGGATTTACTTTGGAATAAGAAAACCAGCCATCTCTATTTTATGAATTGGAAATGCTCAGCTTCGCATGATCAAAGGAAAGGAAAAGCAATCCTTCACAAATGCAAAGAGGTGGAAGAGCGCACAGGTGAACTATCAGCAAAAGGTTTAAAGAGCAGGGAAATTTAAAAAATCTTTAAAAATCAAGGGATGAACCGATCTGTTTCAAACTTGGTGTGCCGAAAGCTCTCCTGGAAACCTATGGCCATGCCAAGTTTCAGCTCTTTATTTATATAAATTACGCAGATATAAACATTTTTGTACATCCTAATAGGAGCTCCAATGAGTGAGGGGAGAAGGCTGCTACGTCCATCACAATGTCCATCAACGACAAGAACCAATGAACTGCTGGGGGAAGGAGAAGGGGCGGGGTGGGCTGGGGCAGGCACAATAGCAGTGAGAGAGCAAAAAGAGAGTTCACCGGTATACCTAAGATAGTGAAAGGGAGGAGCGCTTGCAGTGCTTCTGAAATGGAGGTAAAAAAACCGGGGGGGGGGGGGGATTGGTGTGATGGAGCCCATAGTCAATCAGTCTAGTCTCAGAATGCATCAGGCGTTGGCCTCCTCTTCCTCCCCCGCCAAGAAGCACTTACCGACTCACTCATCTCCTACCCTTACAGAAAGCCTTTATGATGAGGTAGGGGGTGAGCATGCATGCACGCCCGAGCAGCAGCAGCCCTGTTTCCCCAGGCCACGTCACCTCTATTTTTCCTTTATCTATGGCTGCAAACTATGGCAGCCATAAAGGGCCATTCCTCTTTATGGCCACTGTAGTTTGCAGCCATAGATATAGGAAAAATTAAGAGTTGCCCTTTGGGTGGGGAGGGCAGAAAAATTGGGATTTTTCTTCAAAATTCACAATTTGCTCCTCTCTTCCCAGATTTGTTATCAAAATATCCTAGCAAATCCTCTTTTCCTGTTGTTTGGTCACTCTAACTTTGGGCCAGTCACAGACTCTCAGCCTGACCTATAAAATGGAGAGGAAGAAGATTATACACACCACCTACTTTGGCCAAGAGCGATCAATACTGGACTTTCTTTTAGCTCATCCTAAACCATTAGCAGTGTGGCTTCCAGTTTTCTTGCTTTCAGCTCAACTTCATTTGCCCCTGGAGTCTGGATCCTCTGCAGCACTTTCCATCCTGGCTTTTTCTGGTTTCTTTCTTGCCTGAATTCCCCCCTGAATTCTTTGACTGCTCACTAGCTCCCCTTATGTATGCTATTTTAACTCCCCTCCCAACATCTTAGGCAAACAGAAGAGCAGTAGAGTTTTTCTAAGATTATATTTCACATGGTATATAGGTTTCCTTTCCTCTGGGTTGATCTTTTGTATTTCCTGTGGCCTTTTGACCTCCTGGCAAGAACAGTCTTTAAACAGAAAGCAACCAGTTTGCAACTAAGAACAAAGCACGGAATGGCTGAACGGTTCCATTCCTTCACAGGAACAAACCTAAAGTCCAACTTGCTACAGCGCAAACACCCTCAGGGTTGATGTCTGGCACATGCCATCCAACGCCTTCCCCCCATATATATGCAATTCTTCTATATCACCATGTCTTTATCAGAATCTGTTGGCAGACACTGCTCCTGGCACTGTTTTCATGGGGGGGGGGGGGGTTCTGGGGCTGGGCTGCATTGTGAGGTCTTTTGTGGTACATCATGGCCAGCATGCTCCCCACCAACCACTTCCACCTGCAAAAGCTGAAGGATTGGAGAATCCTTTTACCCCATTCTTTTTAGTTAAAACATTCCCAGGTGCTGGATCTGCAATGTGCCCCATACCTCTGCATAAAATCCTGGGTTTGCCTGTGACCTGGCTGTGACGTGGGCTGGCCCTTCCCCCATTCACTCCAGGACTGTGTTAATTCGCTTCTGTGATGTGGTGTTAGGGCTGGTGGCAGAGGGAACCTGGGGAGGGGTGCAGAACAAGCCTCTCTCCAGATGACGTTGGTTCTAGCCCACCCCCACCCCCACCCCCACCCCCACCCCCACCCCCACCCCTAGAAGTATGTCTTTTCCAGCACTGAAAAGCTGGGTTTTGGGGATGGCTGGCTCTGCCATATAATTATGATGAAGCGGAGCCAATTTCAGCATACTGTGGAGAATAGCAACAATGCACGCTCCTCCCATGCTCATGAAGATGAGGCCCATGTTCCCAATGAACTCAGCTGTGGCTATTTTCTTAATGGCCTGTTAGCATCACCCATTATGCTGATAAGGTGAATCTGAATCTGCTTTTCAGGCAACGCCTCCTCCAGCAACTAGTGCAGTTTTTCTGGGACTGAGACCCCCTCTAGATGGATTCCGTTTGACGCCTGTTCCTCCGAATATGCGCATCTTCTCGGAAGCGCTTTATTGTAAATGCTTGTATGCAGGAGGTAATTGAGCACTCAACAGGTGACTTTACCGGTTGTTTCAAATGCGCTTTACAAGTAGTTAATGTGGAGAATCGCTTGTTCACATAGTCATAATGCGCTTTAACAGCCGGAGCAAAATAAAACTCGCTATTTAACGCGCATTCGATAATGCGCATAATCGGAGAGAAAACGCGCCTCTACGCCCGATATGCGCTCCGTTCTTGTAGAGGTAATTTTTTTAATGCGCCTTGAAAGAGCTTTAAATGCCTCTTGTAGAGGCAGCCTGAAACAAAAATAGGGGTAGTAAGGGAATTTGCTGCTACCACCCCTTTCTCCTTGCACTTATCATTGTCCACCCATGCCAATTACTGCTCATTGGAACTAGCACTGACCAGAACTGTGATCACCACTGCCCCCACCTCCATGGCTTGAGGGTTTTGATCATGCTGATTCAAAATATACAAGACTGGTAAAATCCTCCATCTTGGAGCACCTCTAGTAGCCATTAAGTGGACTCAGGCAGTTGTTGCCTTGACATTCTTTTCGAACTGGCCTGGTCCAGAGCTTCTGAACTTTTCCTTCTCCCAGTACTTCCTGTTTCTTCTCCACCTCCCTCTCAGCTCAACTCATGGTAACCCAAAAGCCCTGTTCCCCCTTCTTTTTAGTCCTGTTCATTCTGGAAGCATCCTTAAAGGACAGGGCAGTGCTTCTTTTTTCTACAAAAGAAACACCCCCCCCCCATTACTTTATATTTTCTTCATGAAGTGGCTCTAAACTTCAGCTATGCAGCAGGGAAACCTGTCTCTTCTGTAATACTGGAACATACCATCCCTTCTTACCCACACTTGTCAGAAATATGGAGAGGAATTAATCTTCAAACATAGGAAACAATGAAAAGAAGTGAAAGAGAAATTATGTTTCTCTCCTCCGGCAAAGGGGGAGAGCAGGGTGGTGGGTACTAGATGAGGATGGGGACTGGTGGGGGTGGAGGAAGGACGGTTGCTTTGTTTTATTGATTTAAACACACACACACATCCCAGAGGCGCCCAAAAGCACAGGGCAATGATTAATGTCCCCTCAGAAAAAGAAATTATATAGAATAAATTAAACTACTGTGGCAGCAAATTGAAAAATAAGGATGTAAATGAGGTTTGAATACTTAATATCTGAGAAGGGGAAGCTAGTCAGGGGCATGAAAAGAATGAGCAGCTTTTGTCAGGGACGGTACTACATATGAGCTTCTGTATCAGCAGAAGGACTCATGTCTGTGTGGGGTGGTGGTGGGGCAGGTTGTGTGTGTGTGGAGGACATACGTCCAATTCTGCCTACGTAACTCCTCCTCCATCCAGGAATGAAAACTTGTGTGCACACACATGATGTTTCTGCATGACACACCTCAGCAGGGATGAGAGGAGTTCATATCCATTCTCAAATTCTACCATAAGTCATCTACACTTTTACCTTTATTAGGTTTACATCTAGCTCTACTACAAGACTTCTCAAAATCAAACTTACCCAAATCAAAAGACACAAAGAACTTTGTCTCTTTGGCTTGCCTACACATCCCACTGCAGTCTCCTGTGTATCACTTTGAAAATGGGTGGAGGAGCCCAGAAATACAACCGTAAGGATGAACAGCATTCTTTCTGTCTGCTACAGAAAACAGCTGCTGTTATTGCATTGGAATGCCCTTCTACAACAGACCTGTACTATCCAGCTGGATAGTACACATAGCTCTCCCTCATCCTCCCAGGGTGTCATCAGATGGGCGTTTTATTGCACGCTCGTTGCTGGGCACTCACGGGTTTTCACGAGTTCCTCTCATATCGTCGTCTACATCCTGCACACCTCCCGCCCCTTCTAGTCCAGGGAATTACAGACGAGTCGGTCTGATATCAATAATTGGAAACATTCTATAGCAGATTGTAAAATGCTCAATCTGTAGACACATTGCCACTAATGCAGTCATCACTGGAAGTCAGCATTGATTTCTCAAGAATCAGCCCTGCCATATTAATCTGATGTCATTTTTCAATTGTGTTCAGAGGAGGGCAAGGAGGATGATTAGGGGTCTGGAAACAAAGACCTATGAGGAGAGACTTATAGAACTGGGCATGTTTAGCCTGGAGAAGAGAAGACTGATGGGAGACATGATAGCACTCTTCAAATACTGGAAAGGTTGTCACACAGAGGAGGGCCAGGATCTCTTCTCGATCAACCCAGAATGCAGGACACGGAAGAATGGGCTCAAGTTACAGGAAGCCAGATTCCGCCTGGACATCAGGAAAAACATCCTGACTGTTAGAGCAATACGACAATGGAACCAATTACCTAGGGAGGTGGTGGGCTCTCCCACACTAGAGGCATTCAAGAGGCAGCTGGAGAGCCTTCTATCAGGTATGCTTTAAGATGGATTCCTGCATTGAACGGGGTTGATGGCCTTATAGGCCCCTTCCAACTCTATGAATCTATGATTCTAACTTCCTTAGCAAAGTGTGGAAATGCTGTGGACATAATATATCTTGAATTCAGCAAGGCATTTGATAAAGAGCCCCATGATAACCTGATTAGGTAGCTAGTGATGTGTGGGTTGGATGGCACTACTACTAGGTGGATTCACAGTTGGCTGGAGAAACATATTCAAAATGTACTTGTCAATGGTTCCTCATCAAACGAGAGAGGTATCAAGTGGAGATCCACAGGGCTTGATCCTGGGCCCTGTATTATTCAACATTTTTATTAATGACTTGGTGGAAGAGGTGGGGGGAATGCTGATCAAATTTGCAGATAACACAAAATTAGGTGGGAGAGCCAATACCTTAGAAGAGAGAAACAATATTCAAAATGATCTAGTTAGGAAACTGGGCAGAAAATAACATAACAAAATTCAGTAGAGACAAGTGCAAAATCCTTCATTTAGGAAAAAAGAAATCAAAAGCATGGATATAAGATGGGGGTACTTAGTTTGGCAATGTGAAATTGGTTTTGGAGTTATAGTCAATCAGAAGTGAATATAAGTCAGCAGTGTGCTGTGGCTGCAAAAAAGGCAAATGCAATTTTAGATTGCATCAATAGAAGTATAGATTCAAAATCATGGGATATAATAGCTTCACTCTCCTCTGCACTGGCCAGACCTCACCTTGAATACTGTGTCCCCTTTAAGCAGTATTCAAATAGTGTTAGAACAAGTTCAAAGAAGGGCAACAAAGATAATGGGGTTTGGAAATTACATCCTACAAGGAATGATGGAAGAAATTGGGTATGTTTAGCCTTGAGAAGAGAAGACTGAAGGGGAATATGGCAGCACTTCTCAAGTACCTAAAGGGATGTCACACAGAAGAGGACCACAACCTGTTCTCTATCATCCAAGACTGTAGAGCACAAAATAAGTGGGTTGAGTTACAGGAGGGCAGTTGTCACTTGAATTTCAGAACAACCACCTAATGGTTAGAGCAGTCAGGCAATGGAGCCAACTGCCTATGGAGCTGCTGGGCTCTTCATTGCTGGAGACATTCAAGCAGAGACTGGACAGCCATTTGTCAGGGATGCTTTAAAATAAATTCCTGCACTGAGCAGTGGGGATGGGCCTTGATGGCTTCCTCCAGCTTTGTGATTCTAAGTGGTAACTGTCAACGTTTCATAATATATATTTGACATGTATCAGTCAGGATTGACAAAAAGGATGTAGCAGTTAATATTGGGCAATGATATGTAGCAGTTAGTATTTCAGCGTATTTCATAGGAGATATGCAGTAAGAGATTTTGCAAGATCTGTGGGAAGGAAACATTACTTGTGCAACTGTGCTTAGCTAAAACAGAATTACCAAGCAGGGCCCAAAAAGGTTATGAAATTCCATTCTTTTCATAGACTCATCGAATAGGCTGACCATATGAAAAGGAGGACAGGGCTCATGTAACTTTAACAGTTGTAGAGAAAAGGGAATTTCAGCAGGTGTCATTTGTATGCAATCAGTTCTTGGTGAAATTCCCTCTTCCTCACAACAGTTAAACGTGCAAGCACTATACTAGAGTGACCATATACAAAAGAAGGCAGGACCCCTGCAACTTTAACTGTTGTGATGAAGAGGGAATTTCACCAGGCACTAATTGCATACAAATGACACTGGCTGAAATTCCCTTTTCTCTATAACTGTTAAAGTTACATGAGCTCTGTCCTCCTTTTCATATGGTCAGCCTATCATAGAATAGTAGAGTTGGAAGGGGCCTATAAGGTCATCGAGTCCAACCCCCTGATCAATGCAGGAATCCACCTTAAAGCATCCCTGACAGATGGTTGTCCAGCTGCCTCTTGAATGCCTCTAATGTGGGAGAGCCCACCACCTCCCTAGGTCATTGGTTCCATTGTCATATTGCTCTAATGGTCAGGAAGTTTTTCCTGATGTCCAGCCAGAATCTGGCTTCCTGTAACTTGAGCCCATTCTTCCGTGTCCTGCATTCTGGGTTGATCGAGAAGAGATCCTGGCCCTCCTCTGTGTGACAACCTTTCAAGTATTTGAAGAGTGCTATCATGTCTCCCCTCCGTCTTCTCTTCTCCAGGATAAACATGCCTAGCTCTTTCAATCTCTCCGCATAGGGCTTTGTTTCCAGACCCCTAATCATCCTCGTTGCCCTCCTCTGAACACGCTCCAGATTGTCTGCATCCTTCTTGAAGTGTGGTGCCCAGAACTAGGGGTGTGCATCGGATCGGATCCGATCCACGATCCGAATCCGATCCGACCCAAAATCGGGAAAATCCGATCCGATCCGATCCGATCCGGCCAACCTCTGATCCGATCCGATCCGATGAGGTCCGATCCGGATCGGACGCCATTTTGAATGCTTTTTCCCATAGCCAAGTATTGTTTTACAAAAACGCCTATAACGTTTTCATTTTTAAAGACAGAAGGATGAAACTTGGGCACATTGTAGACTGGTTAGGGGTAGTTATCTGTGAGAAATTTCAGAAAGATTGGTGCATGCATTTTGTGGCAATTAATTTTTTAATAAATACCCAGGAATGCCTATAACTTTGTCATTTTTAAAGTTACACACATGAAACTTTGCCACATTGTAGGGGGTACCTTGGGACCTATGTGTGTGAAATTTCAGAAACGTAGGTGCTTGTCTTGTGTGGCAATTAATTTTTAGAAAAATGGGTAGTAGTGGGGTAAATACAGTTACGCCTCCCATTTTTTTATTTTTGAAGATACAAACAGGAAACTTGGGCACATTACAGGTACCACTTGCCTTGATATGTGTGTGAAATTTCAGAAACATTGGAGCTTTCCTTGTGTGGCAATTAATTTTTGAAACAATGAGGAAAGAAACACCTATAACTTTGTCATTTTTAAAGTTACACACATGAAACTTTGCCACATTGTAGGTGGTACCTTGGGACCTATGTGTGTGAAATTTCAGAAACATAGGTGCTTGCCTTGTGTGGCAATTAATTTTTTAATAAATACCCAGGAATGCCTATAACTTTGTCATTTTTAAAGTTACACACATGAAACTTTGCCACATTGTAGGCGGTACCTTGGGACCTATGTGTGTGAAATTTCGGAAACGTAGGTGCTTGCCTTGTGTGGCAATTAATTTTAGAAAAATGGGTAGTGGTGGGGTAAATACAGTTACGCCTCCCACTTTTTTATTTTTGAAGATACAAACAGGAAACATGGGCACATTACAGGTACCACTTGGCTTGATATGTGTGTAAAATTTCAGACAGCTGGGTCCAGGCATGTGGTGGCAAGGTATTTTTGAAACAATGAGGAAAGAAACGCCTATAACTTTTTTATTTTAAAAGTTAGAAGTCTGAACATTGCTCACTTTGTAGATGGGTTAGGGGTAGATATGTGTCAGAAATTTCAGAATTATAGGTCCAGGCATTTGATGGCTATGGAATTTTTAAATTACATGTTTCAAAAAAATTTCTACAGAGGCCAGGTCTTCCCCTCCCGCTTCCCGCGAAGAAAAGGAAACACTCTCTCGTCTCGATCCCTTTGATCCTTGCTAGTAGTATCCATTACAGGGCTCGTGTTTCCTTTCCTACTTTCACTTTTCAAGCAGTACGGCTGAGCCTAGCTGAGTTTTGCAGCCATGCGTGCAAGGAAGGATCACTCTGGTCTCGATCCCTTTGATCCTTGGTAGTATCCATTACAGGGCTCGTGTCTGCTTGAGTACAAAGTGAAAGCAGACACGAGCCCTGTAATGGATACTACCAAGGATCAAAGGGATCGAGACCAGAGTGATCCTTCCTTGCACGCATGGCTGCAAAACTCAGCTAGGCTCAGCCGTTCTGCTTGAAAAGTGAAAGTAGGAAAGGAAACACGAGCCCTGTAATGGATACTACTAGCAAGGATCAAAGGGATCGAGACGAGAGAGTGTTTCCTTTTCTTCGCGGGAAGCGGGAGGGGAAGACCTGGCCTCTGTAGAAATTTTTTTGAAACATGTAATTTAAAAATTCCATAGCCATCAAATGCCTGGACCTATAATTCTGAAATTTCTGACACATATCTACCCCTAACCCATCTACAAAGTGAGCAATGTTCAGACTTCTAACTTTTAAAATAAAAAAGTTATAGGCGTTTCTTTCCTCATTGTTTCAAAAATACCTTGCCACCACATGCCTGGACCCAGCTGTCTGAAATTTTACACACATATCAAGCCAAGTGGTACCTGTAATGTGCCCATGTTTCCTGTTTGTATCTTCAAAAATAAAAAAGTGGGAGGCGTAACTGTATTTACCCCACCACTACCCATTTTTCTAAAATTAATTGCCACACAAGGCAAGCACCTATGTTTCCGAAATTTCACACACATAGGTCCCAAGGTACCGCCTACAATGTGGCAAAGTTTCATGTGTGTAACTTTAAAAATGACAAAGTTATAGGCATTCCTGGGTATTTATTAAAAAATTAATTGCCACACAAGGCAAGCACCTATGTTTCTGAAATTTCACACACATTGGTCCCAAGGTACCACCTACAATGTGGCAAAGTTTCATGTGTGTAACTTTAAAAATGACAAAGTTATAGGTGTTTCTTTCCTCATTGTTTCAAAAATTAATTGCCACACAAGGAAAGCTCCAATGTTTCTGAAATTTCACACACATATCAAGGCAAGTGGTACCTGTAATGTGCCCAAGTTTCCTGTTTGTATCTTCAAAAATAAAAAAATGGGAGGCGTAACTGTATTTACCCCACTACTACCCATTTTTCTAAAAATTAATTGCCACACAAGACAAGCACCTACGTTTCTGAAATTTCACACACATAGGTCCCAAGGTACCCCCTACAATGTGGCAAAGTTTCATGTGTGTAACTTTAAAAATGACAAAGTTATAGGCATTCCTGGGTATTTATTAAAAAATTAATTGCCACAAAATGCATGCACCAATCTTTCTGAAATTTCTCACAGATAACTACCCCTAACCAGTCTACAATGTGCCCAAGTTTCATCCTTCTATCTTTAAAAATGAAAAAGTTATAGGCGTTTTTGTAAAACAATACTTGGCTATGGGAAAAAGCATTCAAAATGGCATCCGATCCGGATCGGACATCTGGTCCGATCCGATCCGACCAGCCTCCAATCCGATCCGATCCGATCCGACCCCCCAGGTCCGATTCCGATCCGCTATCCGATCCGATCCGGGGGGTCAGTGCACATCCCTACCCAGAACTGGACACAAGACTCAAGATGGGGCCTAACCAGTGCCGAATAGAGGGGAACCAGTACCTCATGCGATTTGGAAGCTATACTTCTATTAATGCAGCCCAAAATAGCATTTGCTTTTTTTGCAGCCACATCACACTGTTGGCTCATATTCAGCTTGTGATGTACAACAGTTCCAAGATCCTTCTCGCTTGTCGTATTGATTAGCCAAGTATCCCCCATGTTGTAACTGTGCATTTGGTTTCTTTTTCCTAGGTGTAGAACTTGGCATTTATCCCTATGAAATTTCATTCAGTTGGTTTCAGCCCAGCGCTCCAGTCTATCAAGATCACTTTGGAGTTTGTTTCTGTCTTCCAGGGTATTAGCGATCCCACCCAATTTTGTATTGTCTGCAAATTTGATAAGCATTCCCTGCACCTCCTCATCCAAATCATTAATAAAAATGTTTAGGCCATTTTAAAGAGTTCACAGTGGCTTTAGCCATATGAGTTCTAGACTCCCGAGGTCTTGAAGCTGCCCACCTGTGTGCTGTGCAATTGTCATGCTGAATAGCAGCACAGGAAAAGAGGGTGGGGTGGTGACGTGGGAGGGACGGTGGGAGTCACTTGTCCTGCTTCTTGATAAAAGTACCATCTTTGTGACAGGATCATACCTCCAGATCTTTGGGCAAGATATTAATGAATTTATGCACCTGACCAGGGCAACTACATTTCTACCCATTAATAAATTTATTAGTGTTTAAATTGAGATTTCCGTGAAGGATAACATTTCTACTTTATACCTCCCTCCTATTATGCAGGTGATAAACAAAATAATTCACATCAGAAGGAAAAGTCATTTTGCTGAATTCTAAAATGAGTTCAAGCCATGATACAATGAATTGAAAATTATCAAGCAAATCCAGGATCATCATGGGCAGTCAATGAAAAGTAGGGATGGATGAATCTGCCAGTTCTGCTTTCTCCTACATTCAAATGTTATAAATCTCAACTTCTTTCTGTCCTATTTATGAAGAAATCGGCAAATTTTGATAAACTCTTATAAAAACCGAACTGAACAAGATCTTCGCATTTCTGCACAGGACCAATTCAAAAACCTATTCCCAGTATGGAGAAGACCATCTTAGCCCTGCCTATCATGTTGTTGTTAAAGATGAGGCACCAGTCAGAAAAAAAGAGAGGTTTATTCTATAGAAACTATCAATTTCAGTCTCTACGTAATCCTCTTCTAACTCCAGAAATATTGCCAATATTTTAATAATTTCTTCTCTAATGTCCTCCTTTGATTCTGGAATAGCCCTAAATCTCAGAGAATATTCCTTTTCCCTTAACTCCATTAGAGCCAAATTGTCTTGCACCCTCTCCAGTTCCATGTTCATCACTACAGTTTTATTTTCCAGGATTTCCACCTTGTCAGTAACGGTTTTGACTTCTTTAACTATTTGTTTTATTGAGTTATCCATTTTTTGTATTTCTTGGTTTGTTTCCAAAAATTTTTTATCCATTCTTCTTTCAAAAGATTCCATTTTACGTCCCAGATCATCCATTTTATTAATCAACTGATCTAAAAAATTTTGCATTGATCAGAGGTGTCCATTTTTCCTATGGAAGAATCTAGTGATCCTTTTCTAAAATCTTTTGTATTCTTTGCTCTACTCATTTTTCCCTTCTCTTTCTTTTCCTTTGCTAGTCCTTCAGATCTCCATAGTAACCCTGGCTGCCTTCCAGTTCTTTGCTTATCAGATGTTATTAAGCTCCATGCAGCGAGAAGGGGGAAAAAAGAGGGAAAAGATACCAAAAAACCCAGACCTTTAAGCACTGAGCATGTGAAGCCTTCTGCCAGGATGGAGGGGTCTGCCAGTTTCACTTCCTCTCACATTCAAACTCTCTAAGACCATCATCACATGGGGGAATCACGTTTCCTTACCATCACTTATCTGCCCACGCATTTGTCCCTCATTACTTCCTCTTTCAAAAGAGGAAGTAAACAACATGTGCAGGTGGCCCATTCAGCAGGCCATTTTGATCGTGCTGCTTCTCCTGCACCCAGCAAGAGATAGCGGCAACTTCTGTCTCAAGAAAGAAGTCAGACTTACTGGGGTGTTTTTTTTGTCATGTGAAGAAGGCTAGAAAGGGCAGGAGGCACACGGGACACAGACATTGTGAGAGGGACCCGCGAAAATCTGTGAGTGCCAAGTAATGAGCATGCAATAAAATGCTCGACTGATGACGCCCTAAATCTCAAGTTATTTCCATCCCATTTATGAAGAAATGTGAACATTTGATTTGTTTTTTCTCCCACTCCCTCACAAACAACTTTCTGTGCATCCAGGGTCAGGAGCTATGCATTCCAGTTGCTCTGACTATTGCTCATTACTCTCCCTGTGTATCTCCCTATGCTCTCCATAGGCTGTTCTTCCAAGGTATAGGATCCATCCCACACCCCATTGCATGCATATCACAAGGAAGACAGCAACAGTAACCAGGATGCTCCTGGCTGTTTCTGTGTGGGGTTCCCAAACTTCATGATGCAAGTAGGCTCCTCCACCACCCTTGCAAGCTCCATTATTGACAATTATGCAACTTGTGAAGGGGTTCTTACCATAAGGAATGCTTCACATGTTACCCTGCTGTCTCTTGAGCTACAGCCCACAGCACAGGAGCCCTGCTAGAATGACTGGTTGTCAACTCCACCTGTTTCTTTCCCTTTGAGGATCTTCTCTATCCCAGATGCTTTTCAGTAAAAGCTATGACAGTACCACCTGTATTCTTCCTATGCTGCTTGGAAGTGGTAGATTGGGATCTCTTCGCACATCTTACTATTAGCTGGCCTTAGCTGGCCTCAGGATGGGACTTAGCGAGGGGGGAGGCAGAATCAGGGAACATGCTGGGCTAGTGACTCCTCCACTGTCTCATTCAGGACCAGAACAGACCCTTTACATCTGCATCTAGCAGCCATGTCTCTCCACCACCATAATTTTTACTCAAGAGTTAGTGCAAGGTCCCCAATATGGATTGGGATGATAGCATGGGTGGTTGGGTGGCTTTGAAGATCTGGATTGTACCCCCTGAATCTATTCTAGAGTAAAAATGGGGGAAAGACTAGATATCAATTTAAAGTAATGTTTGTTTGGCCCTCAGGTTCCCTGGACTGTGGGAGATATGATGTTGCAACATGTGTGAGCCAGTCAGTTGGTGGAGGGATGGAGCAAGGGGATGATGAAGGAAAGAATATTCAGGGGAAGGGCAATGAGGCATTCTGCTGCCTGGCAAAGCTGGCCTATTTGGCAAAATAGCTGGCAAAGATTGGTCACATTGGTTGCCAAGGAACATGGTTAGGTCAAAAGGCTTCATTGGCCCATGCAGGATTCAAGCTGTTGGTCCATATAGTATCCCCCACCCCCAATTAAACATAAGAAGAGTCATGCTAGAACAGACCAAGGGTCCATCTAGTCCAGCATTCTGTTCACAGAGTGGCCAACCAGTTGTTGGCTAGGAACCCAAAAGCAGGACACAAGTACAACAGCAGCCTCTTGCTCAAGTTCCCCAGTAACGGGGTGTACACAGGCATAGTGTATATGGCTCAAATGTGCCTTTTATCAGCTCAGGTTGATATACAACTATGACCTTACCTGGATAGAGATAGCCTTGCAACAATTATTCATGCTATGGTAACCTCCCATTTGAATTATTGCAATGCGTTATACTTGGGACTTTTAAAATAGTCCAGAAAGTTTAGCTATTCCAAAACAGGGCAGGGATGTATACAAAAAATTGCTGGGGCTCAAGAAATTCTGCTGGGGCAGGTTGTTTTAGAACAAAATGTGATTCATCCGTGTGCTCCTGGATACGTAATGCTGGTGAGTCTTGGGTGGAGTCTAAGAGATTACTGCTGGTGTCTGATATCTTCTACAGTGAATATACAGTGTCCAACTCATTCCCCTATTTACATGGTGTCTGCAAAAGGCATTTCAGTGGATGCAGACTGGGGGCTTGTCTATACGCTATATATATTCTGTCATGGCTGCACAGTTGCGCTCCATTGCTTATATGACGCAGTTGCCAATTTGCAGCCATATCGTATTATTGCCTGGGTAACTGTGCATTTTCGATGTCTCTTTTTACCACGAGTTTTTACTTTGCTCTGATGTCACCACAGTTGTTTGTGCATGTGTCAGTGGTGGCTTCAGTTCAGATTAAGAGAGTGGGCATAGTTAGGGGGTAGGTACAAGGCAGGGGGAGGGCACCAGGGGCGTGTTTAGTAATGGCCACCATAAAGACATTAAAGACTCCGTCTGGAACAAAAGTAAGGACAGTTATTATGTATAACACATAAATTCAATGAACTGTAGCTGTGCAGTTGGAGGCTTGCAAAGCTACAATGTTGTACAAGGTTGCCAGAAAAAAAATGCTTTTGGAGGTTTTCAGTTACTCGATATTTGCTGCGCATTACTGCTGAGTAATAATGGCATTGCAAATTTTCCTGACTGGATAGCCCATGTTCACTCCTGCCATGTAACCAAAGGGCTACTGCTTTGCAGTTTCAATGCTGCAGGTTTTGGAGAAACCAGTAGCAAAAGCAGCACAATATAGATGCCCCAATAGGGATGGGAGAATCAGCAAGGCTTGATTTTTTGAGGATCTTCAATTTCTACACTGGAGCTCAATTTGCCTCATTCCAGTTCCCAAATGTGAGAATTTTGTTTCCTTTTTTTCTAACAGGAAAAATGTGTGTTTGTGTTGCATTTTTTTTAAAATGGTGCATCCAAATGCACACTTCCCCTCTTCCCCATTGACTAAAGCATGAAAAGATGTGCATTTTTACAGTGAATATTTTTAAAACAAATCTAATGCAATTTATCAACGCAATCACAAACTTGGGAATATGTGAGCTTTGCTCTCACATTTGAGGTTGTAAACAGGGCAAGTTCTGACTTTTAGTAAACAGAAATGAAATTCTTATGCATTGCTAGTACCAAACTTATTGTCTTGGTTATAAAATGCCTGGAACTCCTTTTTTGCTATCTAGAGCAGTCTTCCAATTATTAAAACCACTGGTAGGAACAGAGCATTTCTCATAAGAAGAGCTAAGCAATCTATGCTGGGAAGTGGACAGGGGGAGTCTATCCATGTTAGTTCTGCTAAACCTCCCAGTGACTTTTGAAACCATCAACCATGGTATCCTTCAGAGGAATCTGTCTGGGATGGGACTTGGAGGCACTGTTCTATGGTGGCTCCAGCCCTTGTTGGAGGGGTGATATTAAAACATGGTGTTCGAGGGATTCCTGTTCAGCAGTTTGGCCTTTGGCCATTCCTAGAGATATCTGATTTGGCCATTGTCGTCGATGCCTTAGTTATATCCTGTTTCGACTACTGCAATTTGCTCTATGTAGGACCACCTTTGAAAACTTCTGCTGGTCCAAAATGCTATAGCCAGACTGATGACTCGGGCCAGCAACAGGGTAAATGTAACTGTATGTAATAGCTTCAGTTTCTACCAGACTGATTCCAGACGCAATTCAAAGTGCTGGTTATTACCTATAAAGCCCTATAAGGCTTGGGACCAGGCTCCGTGAAAGACCACCTTTGTCTGAGGCATTAAGCTCTTTGAGAGTGGCCTTTCTCTCAGTACCACTACCATCAGAGGCAACGCAGGAAAGGGCCTTCTCACTGGCTCTGGAACTCCCTGCTCCCTCCCTGGCTGCCTCTACAAGAGAGGTTTAAAGCTCTTTCAAGGTGCTTAAAAAAATTTACCTCTACAAGAACAGAGCGCAAATCGGGCGTAGAGGCGCGTTATCTCTCTGATTATGCGCATTATCGAATGCGCGTTAAATCGCGAGTTTTATTTTGCTCCGGCCGTTAAAGCGCATTTTGACTATGTGAACAAGCGCTTATGCACATTAACTACTTGTAAAGCGCATTTTGGTCATCCGTTAATGCGCTTCGCCGCCTCTCGCTGCCTCTCATGCAGAGGGATTAGGTGTAAAAGCGCTTCAGCGATTATGCGCATAATCGCCTAACCAGGCGCAAAAGCGAATCCTTGTAGAGGGGACCCCTGTTGCTCTTCTACTAGCAGAGAAAGACATTTTTATTCAGCACTTTGTCATATAAGGTGGTCTGTTGCTGAAGGTTTTTTAAAAAAATTGACTGGTGCTACTTATTTCTTTGATTGTTGCGTTTTAATTTATTTGTGTTTATACTAGTGCTGAGCCAAAGCTTTCAATTCTTTAATTTCTGGCCATTCATGGAACACGGGGATGAAATGAAGGCTCCAGCGAAAGAGGCTGGGGAGGGGGGAAATTTGAAGATTTTTCTCTTTTGGTTTCATTTACCTTTTAAATTTTGGAGGTGGCTGAGGGGGTCATCTTTCTGTTTTTAACGTTCAAGGTGCGTTTGTGCCCGACAGCCCACTCTTTGGGGGCTTTTAGCACAGACAGAGGCTTTTACAGCTCAGCAGTGCTTCCTGGAAGGCCCAAGAGGACTGCGCATGGGCTGCAACGCTAATATTACTTATAGCTTCTAGAAAGAACAGCTTTCTCTTCCAAAAGGGAAGGTGAGGCTAGAAAGAAGAGAACATCCAGAGCTAAAAGGCAGTCAGTGCTGGCTTTTGAGAACTGAGCTTCCATCACTGAAACTGAATCATCATAAGCCTCAATGAAAACTATTTCCAGCTGCCGGTATTCAGAAGATCCAGTGCATCCTCCACAAGACTACTCTCAATGTGAAATCCTTCCAACTGCATATTTTTGTTATGTTTTTCATTCTTGATGCTGTTGCCATGACATGGCCCATGGCTCCTCAAAAAGGATGTCAACCTTCGCTCTCTCCTATCTATCAGCATTGAGAAACAAATATTTACTATTTTTGTAACTTGGCCTAAATGCATATCCTTGCTCTGGAATGCTGAGTTCCCAGGAGCAAAAATAGACAGACAGCACATCTCCCATTAGAAGTGCTAGATCAATGAATTTAAAGTTGTCACACTGGACATATTAGCTTTGTAAAGCTGCTGCCTCCATTTTGAGGTCCGCTGATATGATGCTTTGCTTTGGTGGATTTGCTAGACGATTTGCAAATCTGCTATTTTATCATACCTGTGACAGATAGTACTTGTGGTGCTATCCTGTCCATCTTTGCTCAAAAAGATGCTTCAGGCAATCAGCTGAATAAGTTGACTAACATGATGCTTTGGGGTGAAATTATACAAAGGATTGAACACCTCAAGGAAGTCCCCAACCATGTATCCTTGAATAAATATATATAATCCTGACATGCAATTGGTTATTAAAACAGTAAATGTAGGCCATTGTTTTCCCTATTTTTTTTCCTTGTAATCTTTGCACCTCTACCAGATTTTTGGAAAAGGAAAAGGGTAATGAACAAACCTTTACCACTACCATCAGCTTCTTGAAGTTGAGTCAGAGAGCCATGACCAGCATAGACACATAAAGGCACTTCATGTACTGCTCGGAACTTTATGCATTCCACACATTTGGTGCTATAATGCCTATTTTTCTCAGTAACTAATAGGCTGTGAATCTCTCTCCATTGCTGACCTCTGTTTTACTTCTTCACATGTACACATTACTCTAATGTGAAATTTGGATGAGCAATATGTGAATGAACCTTCTCCCTCTAGAGCAGTGTTCTAGTTAGTGCTGTGCTGAAAATTTCTCCTGCAAAATTTTTTTGACAATTCTCATTCAATTTAAAAGAAAAGGAATTGCTTTCGAAAAGGAATTCAAAGGAGAAAAAATTTCAGAGAAATTCTCATTGATTTAGTTCAGGGTTCTTGTGCTTTCCTTACTTGTTAGATGGCTGAGGAGTGTTTTTGAGTGTCTTGTCTTTCATTGTACAACCCTGACAGCCTGTAGCCTCCTTGGCTTCCCACACTTCCCATCTAGGGGAAGATATCATAAATTTATTCCTCCCATAGGACCTTTTCAGATCAGGAAGTGTGGGTAGCCTTGGAAACTGTACAGCAATGATAGGAGAGAGAGAGAGAGGAGAGAGAGAGAGAGAGGAGAGAGAGAGAGAACCCTCAGCTACCTCACAGTGATTAGATGAGGTCAAAACCACCACCAACATACATTCAAAACAAATTATAAAATGCCCTGAGGATGAGGCAGAAAAATGGAAACCCATTTCATGGGGAAAGAAAACTTACAAGAAATTAGGGATGTGCACGGACACAAAAAATTGGATCGGAATCGGAACTTCAGATTTTAAAAAAATTAGATCGGAAAAATCTGAGGTCCATATATTGTGTCAATCTGATACTGATATAAAAATTGGATGTCCGGTTTTTGAATCGGACGCCATTTTGAATGATTTTCCCCATAGCCCATTTTTGTGTTATGAAAATGTCTATAACTTTTTTGTTTTTAAAGATAGAAGGATGAAACTTGGCCACATTGCAGATGGGTTTGAGGTACTTATCTGTGAGAAGTTTCAGAAAGATAGCTCCAGGCTATGATTTTTTTAGTAACAAACCAGGAATGCCTATAACTTCTTTATTTTTAAAGCTCCACACATGAAACTTTGCCACATTGCAGATAGTATGTTGGAACTCATGTGTGTGAAATTTCAGAACCATAGGTGATTGCCTTTGGTGGCAATATTTTTTTGAAAAATGGGTAGTGGTGGGGTAAAGACAGTTATGCCTTCAGCTTTTTTATTTTTAAAGATCCAAACATGAAACATGTCCATATTAGAGATACCACTTTGGTTGACATGTGGGAGCAGTTTCAGAACCATAGCTTCAAGCGTGTAGTGGCAAGGCATTTTGAGAGAAATGAGAGAAACCCATTTAACTTTTTTTATTTTAAAAGATAGAAGCATGAAACTTGCCCACATGGCAGATGGGTGTGAGATACTTATCTGTGAGAAATTTCAGACAGATAGCTCCAGGCATTTTGTGGCTATGAATTTTTAACTTTAAAAGTTCACAAAGTTCAAAAATGGAGGCTTTGACAGCTGTCAAATTGCACCCCCTCCCCCTATTAATATCAGAGACAAAAATATTGGATCGGAAAAAATTGGATCTCCAAATTTTCATATTGGAATCGGTATCGGAAGTCTGATTTTCTCCGATTTTAATCAGAATCGGATATTGGATCCGATATAATGCACATCCCTACAAGAAATTCCTGAGTCTCCCCCCCCCCCCCCCTTATATCCTGGAAATAAAAGGACACTTTTCAGAATTTTCTCCACATTTTCTTCATTATTTTTTGTGGTGGCTGCATTCCCTCCCTCAATGTCCTGGAGTGATGACAGGTATAGCAGGCATTGCGGGGAGTGCAAAATGGGGGCTGCCAGCACAGTTGATGCTGTTGCCACTTGCAGTGACAGTACAAAAACAAACAAACAACAGCAAACCCTTAAGAGGAAAAAATGAAAGAAGCTGTTCTACAACCCTTGCCAACGATGGCGCCAACCTGTGAGAAATGGTTGGAGAATTTCTCCTACCCTTGGAGAAATTCTGTGAAATTGTTCCCTCAATTTCTCTACTTGCAAATAGGGTGGAGAATTTTGAGAGGCCGCTTGTGCACAGCTCTAGTTCTAGTTATTAAAAACACCAAAGTAGAAAGGAAATTGTCTCTCTTCTTCTTCTTCTGTAAATATAATGCAAGGGTAGCAGAAAATGTTATCAATGGAAACCGAGTATTCTAACCAGAGGTGTCTCTGCTGTATTGATTACCATTAAAATATCATTCCCTAATTCCAGTTTTGGAACTGGGATAGCTGAAGAGATGTGGTTGTGCAGGTTGTATGAGACCTAGGTTCTCAGGGCATCTTGGAATATTTTCCCTACACTTGTGACCTCTGGAATGAGCATCTGGCACTCTTGTACTGGCCTTAGTCTGAGCAAGAGATCAGGAAGGTTCTGAACACCCACCCCACGATATTATACTATAAGTTGCTCAGGAACAAGATAAAACCAGGAGAGAGATAAATAACAGCTGAATTAATAAATGTGGCCAAAAAAAAAAAACCACCCTCAAGAATGCCATAATGAAGAGCTCTGATTAACAGAACACAAAACATTTGCCCACTGTGACTAAGCTAGGATGTTGTTTATCCATAAAAAGAACCAGTGGGGACAACTCCAATCCCATCTCACCAGCACTCACACAGGGGAAATTATGTAACAGGTGTGGTCTCGTCTCTCACCCAAGACTACAAAGTCTCACCTGCCGCCTCCTTTTCCTCCCTTCCTCACCCAGGGAGGTCCCTAACTTTCTTTCCTTCTCTGACAGACAGGGAGTCAATGAGGTGGTGGTGCCGTAGCTCTCCCTGAGATCCCAAAGTGTCAGTTCCAAAGGAGTCGACCTATTATGGATAGCAGGCCTGGAAGTGACTGCTGGGACTGGCAGCCTAGCAGTGGGGTGTTGATGCCCCTTAGCAAGCAGACTCTCCTTACCCAAGTGGTCCGAATTTGTTGTATTTTGGAATGACTGCTAGAGACTGCAGAAATATTATTTATTGGCTTATTCATTTATTAATTTATTTCTATGTTGCCTTTCTGAAGCCAAACAAGGCAGTTTATGAAACATTAAAAAAATAAACACCATAATCAAACAAAAACAGAGAAAAACATTGTCTGGTTACAAAGCTTAACAACAATTTTAAAAACCAAATTAAATGTTCCTGAACACAGAGTGGAAACCACCCAAAACAATTCCAAAGGAAGTGCTACATAACTTCTGTGACACTGTGCTATAGTGAAATAATGCAACTACACAAGTCGTAAAGTACATTTTCTTTCACTTTCAGAAATAAGATGCCATTTTCCTCACTCTAAAAATAAAAATGGGAAGTGCTTTTGAAAAGAACCCATAAACAACCAAGGGTAAGGAATATTGAGTGCACAGTAGAAAAGCTCAAAGATTTCCAGAGGGTTTACAGGTTAATTACCAAATAAAATGGCAATAGGCACTAAAAGAAGCATAGATAAAAGCACAATTTAAACCAGTGCTGAAAATTTCCCTTTTTTGACAAGTCTTACTCAATTTGATATAAAAGAAATTGCTTTCAATCTCAAAAAGAAATTCGAATGAGAAGAACATTTTTGAGAAATTCTCATTGGATGGATTTGGGGTTCTTGTGCCTACCTTACTTATGAGGAGGCCAAGGAGTGTTCATGATATCCTGTCTTTCAATAGACAAGCATCTCTCCAGCATCCTGTAGCCTCCTTGTCTTCCCAGACTTCGATTAAAACCCAGGGGAAGACATCCTGAGGTAACTCCTCCTGTAGGGCTTGTTTGCATCAGGAAGCACAGGCAGCCCAGGAGGCTGGAGCGTAATGGGGAGATGTGAAGTAGAGAAGAAATGCACATGTTGCAGCTAGGGCTGGACTTCAGGACCCCAAATGGCCATCCAGAGAGCAGGTGATGGCAAACAAGCCCCACGTCACCACCTGGGCATGAAGGGGACCACCAGGCCTGAGGCTGCTTGCTGCAGCATCTTTCCTTCTAATTTCTTGGTTTTTTAAAAACATTTTAGATTTAGGGGCAGCCAACTGGGCACGTACATGGTTATAGATGTTCATTATATTATTTTTCACTTTAAATATATATTATCCTTTTCTACAATAAAACAATGCTTATTCACAAGTAAACTTGTTTAGCACCAGTATACCAGAAGCAAACTCCATTTAATTCCTCTAGTCATGAATTAAGTGAGTTTAAAATGCAAAATTGCACATGCTCAGAACAATTATTTTTTTTCCTTTTTTTTTAGATTAGGGTTAGCAAACAGTTTTGTTTTGTTTCTTTGCTCTAACATATCAGGAACATAGAAGCAGTTGTGAATTGTGGTGGGGACGGGGAAAGTGAAATTGTTCATGTTGTGCTTCACAGATGAAGACAGGTACATGGCTATCTAAAGTGCCCCCCTCCACTCCCACTCCCACCCCATAAGACCATGAAGTCAAGGATCTAAAATTACCTAACTGCCCCACTGCACACACAGCATCCTCGGCCACTTCACACTGAACAGACAAGCTCAAAAACACCGCCAGTTAAAACAAATTGTAAAATATCCTGAGAATGAGGCTGTAATATGTGAGCCTCTTTCATGGGGGATGAAAATTTTCAGAAAATTGGACAGATTTGACACAACAGCTCTAATTCTTTGTTAGAGCTGGGGGGGAAAAACACCCAACCCACACACAAAATACACACATATAATCCAGGGGTGTCAGGAAAGTAGTGGTATTATAAGAATTTGCACAGTCATATAATCACACAATTCTGCAATGTCGCATTAGTGTGGTAGTCGATATTGAGTAGTATAGGGGTACTAATTCATGCGGGGAGCAAGGGTTCAATATTGCTGATTCACAGTCCTTTTGGGTGCAAGGGGAGAGGTGTGGGGTACATTATGGTATATATTTCATCTCTTCCATTAAACTTCGCTGAGCAGGGGAAAACTGAAAGGGGTTTGTAGCAAGCCTCTCCCATTTCCTGAGCAGCATCTACGTGGTTAATGACATTCAGTTCTACTTGCTGGACTCTGCCTTCTCTACCCTCAAGTATGGTGGTTTCAAGTGTCGTTTGACCCATGAAAGCAGGGCTTTAGGTAATGTATACCACTTTTCTTGCTTTGTATGCCACTGACAGCCCAAAGCAATTTCATGAAAATCTGGACATAACCAGAAAATACTTCTGAAACTGTTTCCATGTAGATTGGGCCCAAGAATCAGAGGCATGAGAGGTCAAGTACAAAGTGTTGGTTATTACCTTTAAAGCCCTACATGGTTTGGGTCCAGGTTACCTACGGGATCGCCTTCTCCCATACAATCCGCCCCGCACGCTCAGGTCCTCTGGGAAGAATTTACTACAGTCAACAAGAACTAGACTGACAACCGTTACCCAGAGGATTTTCTCTTCTGCCGCTCCCAGATTGTGGAATGACCTGCCAGGAGAGATTCGCCAACTCACCAGTCTTCAGGAATTTAAAAGATCTATAAAGACTGATCTCTTCCGGCAGGCCTACCCAGATGAATTTTAAAGTGTTTTATTGGCGTTTTATTGGTATTTTAATGATGTATTGGTTTTATGTAGGGATGTGCACTGGATCGGACCCGATCCATGATCCGAGTCCGGTCCAGTGGGAAATCGGATAAATTATCCGATTTCCGATCCCGCAGCTGGATCGGCCGATCCAATCCGAACCGGTCCGAAAAGGCTCCGAACCGGTTCGGCGGATCGGCGGATCGGCGGATCGGCGGGCGCCCACTGGCGCCCACCGCCGCTTCCATTGGCGGGCGCCAGCGGGCACCCACCGATGAAAGTGGACAGCGGGGGGGGGGGGAGGAGGGGGGCGCTTACCTTCTCGGCCCGTCCGCTCCCGTCCGGCACTAGCAGCTACTACCAGCGGGCTCCGCGGCCTGCTCTAGGGTGGCGCGCCGGGTGATGTCATCACCCGGCGCGCTACTCTAGAGCAGGCTGCGGAGCCTGCTGGTGGTAGCTGCCGGCCCCGGACGGGAGCGGACGGGCCGAGAAGGTAAGCAGGGGGTGCGTGGAGGGGAGGAGGGGGCGCGCGGAGGGGGCGCGCGGAGGGGGGAGGGGGGCCCTTACCTTCCCATCCCGGCGGCTCCCGTCCCGGCGCCTACTACTACCAGCAGGCTCCGCGGCCTGCTCTAGGGTGGCGCGCCGGGTGATGTCATCACCCGGCGCGCTACTCTAGAGTAGGCCGCGGAGCCTGCTGGTAGTAGTAGGCGCCGGCGCCGGACGGGAGCCGCCGGGCCGGGAAGGTAAGCAGGGGGTGCGTGGAGGGGAGGGGGGGCGCACGGAGGGGGGAGGGGGGCCCATCCAGACCCTCAGGGGCCCATCCAGGACTTCTTCAGAGTTCACCAATACTGGGGGACCTGGTGTAGCTTCCCTGGCAGTGCTAGAAGTATCAGTAGTGTCAGGAGGATCAACAGGCTTTTTGGACTCTGTGATCTCTGAATCTTCATCCAAAGACTCATCCTCGCTTGGGTCAGGCAGGACAGAGAGAAAATAAAGAAAGTGAATGTACCAATCAATATATCCTTGCCTCTTCATCAATTTCCCTTTTCTGTGCAATGGGGATTGTTGCTGGAATAGAAAAGCATGATTCCAAAGGAATGCTTTTGTATAGGGATGTGCACTGGATCGGACCCGATCCACGATCCGAGTCCGGTCCAGTGGGAAATCGGATAAATTATCCGATTTCCGATCCCGCAGCTGGATCGGCCGATCCAATCCGAACCGGTCCGAAAAGGCTCCGAACCGGTTCGGAGGATCGGCGGATCGGCGGGCGCCCACTGGCGCCCACCGCCGCTTCCATTGGCGGGCGCCAGCGGGCGCCTGCCGATGAAAGTGGACAGCGGGGGGGAGGGAGGAGGGGGGCGCTTACCTTCTCGGCCCGTCCGCTCCCGTCCGGCACTAGCAGCTACTCCCAGCGGGCTCCGCGGCCTGCTCTAGGGTGGCGCGCCGGGTGATGTCATCACCCGGCGTGCTACTCTAGAGCAGGCCGCGGAGCCTGCTGGTGGTAGCCGCCGGCCTCGGATGGGAGCGGACGGGCCGAGAAGGTAAGGAGGGGGTGCGTGGAGGGGAGGAGGGGGCGCGCGGAGGGGGGAGGGGGGCCCTTACCTTCCCGGCACGGCGGCTCCCGTCCGGCGCCGGCGCCTACTACTCCCAGCAGGCTCCGCGGCCTGCTCTAGGGTGGCGCGCCGGGTGATGTCATCACCCGGCGCGCTACTCTAGAGCAGGCCGCGGAGCCTGCTGGAAGTAGTAGGCGCCGGCGCCGGACGGGAGCCGCCGGGCCGTGAAGGTAAGGAGGGGGTGCGTGGAGGGGAGGAGGGGGCACGCGGAGGGGGAGGGGGGCCCTTACCTTCCCGTCCCGGCGGCTCCCGTCCCGGCGCCGGCGCCTACTACTACCAGCAGGCTCCGCGGCCTGCTCTAGGGTGGTGCGCCGGGTGATGTCATCACCCGGCGCGCTACTCGAGAGTAGGCCGCGGAGCCCGCTGGTAGTAGCCGCCGGCGCCGGACGGGAGCGGACGGGCCGAGAAGGTAAGCAGTGGCGGGGAAGGGGGCTTACCCCCCCCCCGGAGCTGTCCGCTTCTATCCGCTGGCGCCCGCGGGCGCCAGCGGATGGAAGCGGGCGGCCCCAGGGGGGGTAGGGAGCGCGGGGGAGGGGGCTTACCTGCCGGGGCCGTCCACAGCGGACGGCCCCGGGGGGGGGAGGGAGTTAGGCCCCCCCTCAGCCACCCGCCGCCATTTTTTCCTCATAGACTTGCATTGCAATGCAAGTCTATGGGGGAAAAAATGGCGGCCGATCCAAAAATTTACGATTTTTGGGTCGGGATCGGACTCGATCCGGTCCGGAGGGCCTCCGATTTTGTCCCAACCGGTCCGGGACAAAATTGGAGGTCCCGATCCGGGTCCCGATCCGATCCGCGGGGTCGGTGCACACCCCTAGTTTTATGTGCTTTTAATCAGTTTTGTATTTTATGTTTAATGCTGTTCCCCGCCTTGATCCGTTGGGAGAGGCGGGTAATAAATAAATATTATATTATTATTATTATTATTATTATTATTATTATTATATAGCAAGGTCAAGGAAGCAAAATTTCAAGTCACGAAGAGATAAGATTTTTTCCAGCAAGCAGCAGATGTCAACTGAGAGCTTATGAGCTAGAGTTTCCAGAGGCCCACCCAAGACTCAGCAGTGACACATCAGAAGCTTCTGGAAGAGTCTTCTGCATAAGGAGAGTCCTACTCAGAAGGATTGCTTTACTCCTGAGTAGCCTGATTAATGGGGGTTTTGAGGTGCACACTTTGCCTCCATGTGGCAGCCTGTGCCTCCACCTTCTGGTGCTGGTGTGCTCTAGGGCTGGGTGGATGCTCCTCCTCCTCCTGCGACCCTACAGGGATATACAGCCCTCAGGGGCCCATCCAGGACTTCTTCAGAGTTCACCAATACTGGGGGACCTGGTGTAGCTTCCCTGGCAGTGCTAGAAGTATCAGTAGTGTCAGGAGGATCAACAGGCTTTTTGGACTCTGTGATCTCTGAATCTTCATCCAAAGACTCATCCTCGCTTGGGTCAGGCAGGACAGAGAGAAAATAAAGAAAGTGAATGTACCAATCAATATATCCTTGCCTCTTCATCAATTTCCCTTTTCTGTGCAATGGGGATTGTTGCTGGAATAGAAAAGCATGATTCCAAAGGAATGCTTTTGTATAGGGATGTGCACTGGATCGGACCCGATCCACGATCCGAGTCCGGTCCAGTGGGAAATCGGATAAATTATCCGATTTCCGATCCCGCAGCTGGATCGGCCGATCCAATCCGAACCGGTCCGAAAAGGCTCCGAACCGGTTCGGAGGATCGGCGGATCGGCGGGCGCCCACTGGCGCCCACCGCCGCTTCCATTGGCGGGCGCCAGCGGGCGCCTGCCGATGAAAGTGGACAGCGGGGGGGAGGGAGGAGGGGGGCGCTTACCTTCTCGGCCCGTCCGCTCCCGTCCGGCACTAGCAGCTACTCCCAGCGGGCTCCGCGGCCTGCTCTAGGGTGGCGCGCCGGGTGATGTCATCACCCGGCGTGCTACTCTAGAGCAGGCCGCGGAGCCTGCTGGTGGTAGCCGCCGGCCTCGGACGGGAGCGGACGGGCCGAGAAGGTAAGGAGGGGGTGCGTGGAGGGGAGGAGGGGGTGCGCGGAGGGGGGAGGGGGGCCCTTACCTTCCCGGCCCGGCGGCTCCCGTCCGGCGCCGGCGCCTACTACTCCCAGCAGGCTCCGCGGCCTGCTCTAGGGTGGCGCGCCGGGTGATGTCATCACCCGGCGCGCTACTCTAGAGCAGGCCGCGGAGCCTGCTGGAAGTAGTAGGCGCCGGCGCCGGACGGGAGCCGCCGGGCCGTGAAGGTAAGGAGGGGGTGCGTGGAGGGGAGGAGGGGGCACGCGGAGGGGGGAGGGGGGCCCTTACCTTCCCGGCCCGGCGGCTCCCGTCCGGCGCCGGCGCCTACTACTCCCAGCAGGCTCCGCGGCCTGCTCTAGGGTGGCGCGCCGGGTGATGTCATCACCCGGCGCGCTACTCTAGAGCAGGCCGCGGAGCCTGCTGGAAGTAGTAGGCGCCGGCGCCGGACGGGAGCCGCCGGGCCGGGAAGGTAAGGAGGGGGTGCGTGGAGGGGAGGAGGGGGCGCGCGGAGGGGGGAGGGGGGCCCTTACCTTCCCGGCCCGGCGGCTCCCGTCCTGCGCTGGCGCCCACTACTCCCAGCATGCTCCGCGGCCTGCTCTAGGGTGGCGCGCCGGGTGATGTCATCACCCGGCGCGCTACTCTAAAGCAGGCCGCGGAGCCTGCTGGAAGTAGTAGGCGCCGGCGCCGGACGGGAGCCGCCGGGCCGGGAAGGTAAGGAGGGGGTGCGTGGAGGGGAGGAGGGGGCGCGCGGAGGGGGGAGGGGGGCCCTTACCTTCCCGGCCCGGCGGCTCCCATCCGGCGCCGGCGCCTACTACTCCCAGCAGGCTCCGCGGCCTGCTCTAGGGTGGCGCGCCGGGTGATGTCATCACCCGGCGCGCTACTCTAGAGCAGGCCGCGGAGCCTGCTGGAAGTAGTAGGCGCCGGCGCTGGACGGGAGCCGCCGGGCCGGGAAGGTAAGGAGGGGGTGCGTGGAGGGGAGGAGGGGGCGCGCGGAGGGGGGAGGGGGGCCCTTACCTTCCCGGCCCGGCGGCTCCCGTCCGGCGCCGGCGCCTACTACTACCAGCAGGCTCCGCGGCCTGCTCTAGGGTGGCGCGCCGGGTGATGTCATCACCCGGCGCGCTACTCGAGAGTAGGCCGCGGAGCCCGCTGGTAGTAGCCGCCAGCGCCGGACGGGAGCGGACGGGCCGAGAAGGTAAGCAGTGGTGGGGAAGGGGGCTTACCCCCCCCCGGAGCCGTCCGCTTCTATCCGCTGGCGCCCGCGGGCGCCAGCGGATGGAAGCGGGCGGCCCCAGGGGGGGTAGGTAGCGCGGGGGAGGGGGCTTACCTGCCGGGGCCGTCCACAGCGGACGGCCCCGGGGGGGGGAGGGAGTTAGGCCCCCCCTCACCCACCCGCCGCCATTTTTTTCTCATAGACTTGCATTGCAATGCAAGTCTATGGGGAAAAAAATGGTGGCCGATCCAAAAATTAACGATTTTTGGATCGGGATCGGACTCGATCCGGTCCGGGGGGCCTCCGATTTTGTCCGAACCGGTCTGGGACAAAATTGGAGGTCCCGATCCGGGTCCCGATCCGATCCGGGGGGTCCGTGCACACCCCTACTTTTGTATGATTGTGTTGATCCCCGTCCCCAACACACATGCTGCTTTGAACCCATGATCTTAAAGAGCATGTGCCTCAGTCCCGTTTCCGTGGAATGTGTTGCTGGCTGCTGTGGATTCAAAAGAGCTATCTGAACCTTTGGTTTCATCCCAGTGGGCACCAGGAAAGAAACTTTGATGGATGGAATTCACTTGTGAGTAAATATTATTGAAAAATTATGCCACTGCTGCATAATATAGTGGTCTATTAAATGCTCTGTGAAACCTCTATTTTAAGCCCACTTCCAGCTAAGTACAGAACAGCTATGCTTCAGTAGGACTAAAAAGCCTCTAGTATGGACACAGCCTAAGGGAGTAAAAATACCATATAAATAAGCTACTGGGGGTCATTATCCATTTCCTTTTTACCTCACCTTTTCTCTGAGAAGCTCAGAAGGACAGCATGCACGGCCCCACCCCCATTTTATTCTCACACTAACCCTCTGAGTGTAATTAGTTAAAAGTTGATCACCCCACAGTGCCCCTCAATCCCGCTGAGAAAAAGTGGACACAAGGAGAGCTGTTGGGTAAACATGTCTACTTGGAAGTAACTCATTCATTTAACTTTAGTGAGCAGATGGGAGCAAGGAGAAGGGTGGGAAGCAAAGCCTCCACTCATTCGCTGCCCCACATGTACACAATTGATGCCATTAAGTTCTACTTGCAGGACTCCACCCATCCAGTCCCCCAAATAATGCAGTTTCAGGTGCTGTTTGCCCCATGAAAGCATTTCATTCAGAAAGAGAGAGAGAGAGAGAGAGAGAGAGAGAGAGAGAGAGAGAGAGCTTTACTAGCTGTGTTTGTCCCAGAAGGAGCAAACCCAATTTTATGAAAAATCCAGATTTAAACAGAATCACCTTAGATAGAGGGCTTTATCACACCTACTATTTCCCCTCCCCCCCGGGTTGCTTCTGTGGGTCCCCCCTCCGGTTCCTATTCGAGTCCAGCGTTTTGAATCACACGTGGTTGGTATTGTTGTGATACCTCAGCTTGGCCTATTGAACTTTGCCTGTTTCGGACTTTGCCCGTTCAGGGATAAATCGAAACAGAAACTAAAAACTGGGACCTCAGGGCGAGAAAGCAGCAGGAGGGGGACCTCATGCGAGTCCAGGGCTGATGAAGTGGATCAAAGTCATGGCGGGTGTGCTTAAAACCACCCATGTGATAACGACCATGTTCTCTGTATAGATGGGCCTTTGGTGTTCAATCCTATGCATGTTTAGACAGAAAAAGTCCCACAACTCCCAGCATTCCCATGGCTGGCTGGGGAATGCTGGGAGTTGTTGGACTTTTTTCTGTCTAAACATGCATAGGTTTGTGCCCTTAGGCTCTTTTCCTAGTGTAGACTGACTTTTAGGGCAGAGAACTGTACTTTGTGATATTATATAACTGTAAACTTTCCTCTCCTGCTATCTCTCTCTCTCTCTCTCTCTCTCTCTCTGGGGGGGGGGAGTGGGTAGCATGGTCTATCAATCAAAATAATTACAATTTTTAATTTAGAAATTGTCCAAATGGGATTGAGGTTGGTAAAGAGGGTCTCATTTAGAAATTGGGATCTTTATCCTTCATTTTACTGTCCCGCTGCTGCCCTGTGTAGATACCAGTGGGAGGTCCTACTTGTGGGTAGCATATTTTGTGAGCATTAGCAAAACAAGTGGGAAGCTCCAAGGGCCTTTTTACTGCTGTCCTCATTTTAGTGGGTCACTAGAAACAAGGCTCCATTGGGGAGATGAGAGAGGCTAGGCTGGATGAAACTGGAGACAACAAATAACCATTGTGGTTTCTGGCTTGAGTAATAGGCCACATTGCCATTGATGGCTGAGGCACTGGGGTGTGTAGGAAGAGACCCTGCATGCACCTGGATAAATGGGCTAAGAGGAAGGAAGAAGCAGGTTACAAGAAGGAGAGAGAAAATAATGAAACAATGAGATGCAAGGAACCAGATCCTCCATAAATCTGGTCTGCCTAATTGGCTTCATGCCAGGTGACAACAGCTGAAAGTCTGGCCCTTTGGGCAGTTTAACAAACAAAGGCAAACCATAAGGCAGAAGGAGAGGGGATGAAATGTCCCAAAGAGAGCATTTGGGGTTTGGCTGAGCAGTGTGTGTGTGTGTGGGGGGGGGGGTATTTGCATAACGTTCCTTCCCTCTGACTTTTCATCCACCATGAAAAGTTAACCTCAAGGCATGGCTATCAGCCTGACCCAGAGGGAAATCCGTATTTCCCAATTTACCAGAGAGCTGCTACCACCAGTGTTGTTACTTTCCATCTGGCTGGGGTGGAAAACTGTCTGCCTGCCTTTTTTCTTTCTCTCTTCTCTCCCTCCAGTTGTGTACAATCTTTCCTCTCTTGCCCTTACCTTCTTTCTGCCTTCTGCTATCTGGTGGTTTTGGGTATTTCTGTCATTCCTCTTCCATCAACATCCTCACACACACGCACTGTAAAAAATCGTCTTCACTCTGTCTCCATCTTCCTATGTATACTTGCTCTTTCAAGCACTCTCCTCTTCTGTCTTTTCTGTTCATATATATTTAGTATTTATTTACAAGCTTGATCTCCCCCCCCCCCCCCCCGGATGTGAAGCCAGGCATGTACAGAAATCCTTAAGATGCTATAAAGCTGCTGAGGTATAAAATGGAAAGTGCTTCCCCTGCCTGTACAGAAATATCTCACTGCATGGCAAGAGAAGCCACCCGAGCTGGGCACAGTAAATCTCACAGAGTTTAGCCTGTTTGTTTACACCATGATGAGGAGATGGAGAGAGAGATTATTCTGCTTCCCTGTCAAGTCACTGCACATGTTGGCCCATACATTTGGCATCCCTTGCATGACATGCAGAATGTCATAGTTGACAGGAGGAAATGTTTGCTCCGCAGCCCATCCCATCAGGTCATCCAGGTGGCAACTATTGGTATCCCTTCATCTCTGCAGCCTTCCCAATCATTGACCCTTTCTGAACCAGGTCAATATGCGAAAACCCTTTCTAAAGTTGCTGTACAACATTTAGGCTTAGGTGATGAATGTTAGGTTCTATTCCATGACTATACTACAAGGGTTTGCCCTCACAATCTGCAAGTTGGGATCAACATGTGTATATGCGTGTGCATGTGTTCAGAAATCAGAAATTAGTTCAGAAATCAGCATAGATTGTATGCTGGAGTGTGTTAACTGTGGTGCATGCTGCCTGATTGTCATCTCCTCTGATTCGGAGTTTGCATTTAGAATTGTGGAGAGGGAATCTTAATGACCAGATGGGACGGGTTGACAGCAAGAGGCACAAGAGGTTTTCTGAGGGGAAAGGGAAGGGGGATTGCAGGATGGCACAGTAGTGCTCAGAGGTACAATGGCTACCTGATGGCCTGCACAGAAGGAAGGATCATAGATACCTTCCCCCCCTTCCCTTAACCTGCAAAGGAGACATGAAGATATAAAGAAGATGGGACGGGTGCAGAAACGGGTTGGATCACTGAACGGGTTGGATCCAGATTTAGTCATACTAGCAAGAGACCCACTGAAATCAATAGAACTTAAGTTAGTCATGACTAACTTCATTCCCAATTATTTCAATGGGTCATCTTTATACTTGATTAAATCAGGATCCAACCTTTTGATTTCTAAAACTCCCTGTGCAAGGGAAAATGGAGGAATGGAAATCTCCCTACTTCTCAAAACAAAGCCTTTGGGAAGGAAGGGAGCCGCTCCTGCCCAAATCTTAATGGACTTTGAATCCTTATTCTAGGGAAGAAGAGATTTGCTAGAGGAGTCCAGTGCATTGGAGCCAATCCCCACCAGCCCCTACACACTGGTCCTTGACCTTCTAAGTGACATTTCTCATCAGGTCTTTGGGTAAACAGATCCCACTTCCTACCCTAACCTTCACCCATTACCAACAGGAGCTAAAGGTTCCAGGTTGATCTAGAGCTAGAGCTAATTCTGGCTGTAATACAAAATAACTTAAGCCCCAGAGGAGTAGAGAGTCAGAGTTGCTAGGCAGACATGGTGCTTCCTCTCAGCCCACCAAGTAGTCCCATATGCCAGCCCTTACTGCAGGGATGGGCTATCCCAGGCCTGCCAGCTGAATCTGCTCCACCTGACATCCCGATCCAGACCTCTGGGATTCCACAGAGAGCCACATGCCTTCTCTTAGCCCCCCCCCCCCCCCCCGGCAGCAACTGCTCTGTGGTTTTCAGCTTTCGTGCGGTTCTTTCCTCATTCTAAAAGCTTGAAATGCCTTTCATAAGGCTCTGTTACTGTCTATACTGGGGGGGGGGGTATTTTGGCCATTTTGCCTCTTGCCCCACTCCCCAATGGAATGTGGCCCCCAAGAGCTTTACTAAAATTGAATTCAGCTCTCCAGCTGAAAGAGGATCCCCACCCCTGCCTTAATGTGTTATATATCAGACAGATTGGTGTTGTGGGGATGCAAGTGGGCCCCTTCTTAGCTTTGGGGTCCTGGATAGCTGTCTGAACTGACAGTATGTTAATAGCAATCCTACCCATGACTTGAAAGAGAGTGTCAGATTTCCCCAGCAATTTCCTTGGTCAAATGAGCCCATCTTCCTCCTGCCATTTTCTCACTTTCTGCTTTAAGAGATTGGGAAGGGTGTCAGGAGGATCTGGAGGTCAGGGTTGCTGTGGCATTAGGAACCAGGCCTGAGACAGCTGCAGACAAAAGGGATGGTGAACTTCTAAATGTCCTGTGCGCTCTACATATTGTGAAAAAAGCTGTTGCATTCATCAATGTCAGGCACAGAGTTTGAATAAATTTGAATGCACTCAAGCGTGTTCCCTGCAGCTTTCTATAATATCACTTTCCAGTTTGAATATTTCACTTAGTTTGTTGTGTGTGTGTGTTTTTCAAATTTCTTTTTATCCACCTTTTCATCTCCCTCTTTCCTTCCTCCCCCTTCACAGCCTTCACCACCACAGGGGCTGTGGATGCAAGGTCCTCTCAGCAGTGTCCAAGTGTGCCAGCCAGATTGCACTGTTGGGGCTTGTACACAATCTGTTTTTCCTCATTGGACTTCAGGAGACAAAGACATCGTTTGGTTCCCGAAGAATAAGGCACAACTGAGCACTTCCATGCGATAGGCTTTAACATTTCATTGGCAACTGCTAGAATGCAAATTAAAAACCTGCATGGACTAGGTTGTGCCCTCAACTTCTCTTCTACATCCATTCATCATTAAGAACAGGCATATGTAGCATAAAAAGATGAGAGAGACTCAAAGATGCATTTTAGTCTTATTTGTGAAACCAATATTAGCCATGAGCTTCCTGTGCCTCTCCATTCTAGTCCTGCCACTCTGAGATGCCTTCCATCAGGTGCTCTCGCTTGAAATTCCATACCGAGTAAGTGCAATTATGCCCTCCATAGTTCTTTAAAATAGCCATCAACATGTATGCTGCAAATCAACATCCAGGCACACAATTTTATTTTGCATCTCAGCTTAGTTGATCCTCCTCCCACAAACTTGGGACTTTAAGAGAAGCACCTTGAGGTGGCATCAACTGAAAGAGATATGGGGGTGAGGGGCGCATCGTTTTTATGGCTGGGAATTGTTCTGATGGTTGGGGGGGGGTGCATATCCTTTATGAAGCTTTTATTCCTTGCCCAGATGTTCTGCTGCATAGCCTGTGTTGAGGGAAGACACTGAGAAGAAATTGAGAGTATGTCCTTGTGATTTTGAAGAGCAGAGAACGAATAGCGGCTGTTGCTTGTATTGAACATTTCCTTCTCTATCATCATGAAAACTCTCGGATGCATCTCTCACTTGCTTCCCTTCTCTCTGTATTTTTGATTTATATCCCATGGCTTTGCCTGTTCGTGCCTTGCAGACATGCATTCCCCACCCCCACCCCCACCCCCAACACTACACCACATCAAAACCTTTGGGGGGGAAAATAGTGGTGGGGAGGTTTGCATGGCTTCCTTCATGTTTTCAGAAGATATAGACATCAATTAAAACACTTCACAAGATCCGATCCATCGTTATTAACAGCATTAATATTGCCACACCTCTCATATTTAAAGCTTTTCAGTGGGCAGTGCAGGAATTGTTGGTCGTGCTGTTACATGACGTTCTAATGGAGGCTACGAAAGGAACATAACTACAAAACAAAATACAGGTGCCTGGGTATTTGGTGGGTATTTGAAATAAGAACATATAAATTTGAATTAAAAGGTATTGCACAAAATTCCCTGTTATCTTGGGACTTGTCTTGATGAGCGGTTTGCCCCAGGGTGGATCCACAGTGGCAGCAGATCATTTATATGACACAGCCGCCATCATGAAGCCATCCAGGGGCAAACCCCCGAAGCTCTAGGTTAAAAAAGTTGGGGACTTACCGTGACTTTTTTTCTTGGAGCAAGGGGACGACGGCTTCTGCCATCCGTCACTTTTTCTCAGAGCTGAGGTGGAGGCGTCTCCCAGCCGATGGCGACCCCAGACTGGGCGCAATCTGTTGGGAAGGGGGTGGTCCAGCAAGTGGAATGGCCTCTGGACCACCTCCATGCCTCCAGGGACCTTGGGGAGCTTCCTTTCAATCAATCAATCAATCAATCAAACAAACAAAAATACCAAACACATTAAATACAAATGGACCACGGGCGCACCAGGAAAATCAGGAGGTGGCGGTTCATCTCTGCGTGTCTCTAAAATCATGCAATTGTGCAATTAGAGGACTAAAAATAAAAAAAAATCCAAAACTCTGGGTGGGGGGAGGAACAGGGCGAGGAGCTGACTTCCCCCTCCATGACTCATTTGTTTTTCAATGCTGGGAGGAGGAAGAGAGAAACAATGGGGGGGGGCAGGAACGTGGGCGCTAGGGGCAGCATCAGTCCTGTCAGCCTCCAAAACCTGCATTTGCACTCTTTTCCATGGATATTACCCTGGAGGAGTATAACTGCGGGATTTCAGATAACGGGGCGCCAATATGACCTTGTATAGACGCAGCCCTGGTGTATCTACCAAACTTAACACACCCATATTCCTCACTAGAACTGCTTAAACTGTTAAACATTTCTTCCAAAACATTTCCAAGTATCTATAACCCAGAACAGGAAAATTACTGAGACCCCAAAACTGCAATCTGAAGTTCTGAAATCCAGACTTTCAGGATAGGGCATTTTGGATGAGATGCACATTTTCACACACAAAATGTAGATTTGGAGAAAAATTACCATCCTTTTCCCAAATTCATTTCAGCTCCAATGCAGATCCAAGGTGAATTTGAATGTGGCTGTCTGGCCACTCAGTACAAATGTTCAGGACAAATAGACTTGACAAATAGACTTCTAGCTCAAATAGGTATATTTCTGTTTGTTTCTATTCAAAAGGATCTCAACATGAAGCAGCCTCAACATTATGTTGCACAAGATGCAGTTCCAAGACACCATCTTCCTCAGCTATGTAGATAATGTAATGGAGAGTGGAGTGAATTCATAGAATCATAGAATTATAGAATAGTAGAGTTGGAAGGGGCCTATAAGGCCATTGAATCCACCTTAAAGCATACTTGACAGATGGCTGTCTAGCTGCCTCTTGAATTCCTCTAGTGTAGGAGAGCCCACTTCCTCCCCAGGTAATTGGTTCCATTGTCGTACTGCTCTAACAATCAGGAAGTTTTTCCTGATGTCCAGCCAGAAACTGGCTTCCTGTAACTTGAGCCCATTATTCCATGTCCTGCATTCTGGGTTGATCGAGAAGAGATCCTGGCCCTCCTCTGTGTGACAACCTTTCAAGTATTTGAAGAGTGCTATCATGTCTCCCCTCAATCTTCTCGACTCCAGGCTAAACATGCCCGGTTATTTCAGTCTCTCCTCATAGGGCTTTGTTTCCAGACCCCTGATCATCCTTGCTGCCCTTCTCTGAACCCCATCCAGCTTGTTTGCATCCTTCTTGAAGTGTGGTATCCAGAACTGGACACAATACTTAATATGAGGCCTAACCAGTGCTGAATAAAAGGGAACCAGTACTTCACACAATTTGGAAGCTCTACTTCTATTAATGCATTTGCTTTTTTTGCAGCCACACCACACTGTTGGCTCATATTCGGCTTGTGATATACTACAATTCCAAGATCCTTCTCCCCCTGGTTTGCCTCCGTGTTTTTATACCTCTGATGCAAAAGCACGTCAAGCTTATGGTCCCTTTCACCTGAATAGTTGCTCTTTCGCTCCTACGATTGTTAGCTCTTCTGCTCTGCTCCACTCCGCTCCGCTCTGCTCCACCCCTCCTTTCTCCAGTCGGGTCCTGTCAGATGAGTACTTCAACCACACCACCTTTCTGCCAGGGGCAAAAATGGAACATCCCTTTAGTCTGGCTCTTTGGGGGCATCGAGGGACTAAATCCTGCTTTCAAGCCTGGGATGCAAGGTTTGGATTTAGATATTAGATAGAGATAGATAGAAAGACAGATAGATAGATAGATATTTTATTTATCTATGGCACAAAGGCTTTTATAACCACAACAATAAAACAAGATGTCTCTGTGACAACCAAAATTCTTACAAACTCATAGGGAGAGAATTCATATAAAAGAACCAAACTGAGAGAAAAGGCTCAGATTTATACTGTTGAAAAAATTATACAAATCCTAGTAGCAATAATAACAGAACGTTATAGCCGCTGGTCCTCTCTGCAATCTACACCTGATATCTTTTTTAAAAATTGGCAGATTTTTTGAGCCGCTGCAGCAAACATTACAACCTTGATTATAATTGCTTTGCTATGATCTGCTAACAGATGACAGAAAATAACAGCAGTGGGCCAATCCGCTCTTGTTCTCAGAAGATCTCCCAGGAAATGATCACTAATATCGTTATACAAGGAATAGTGTAGCAAGTAATGTACTACATCTTCCACCTCGACTGCATCACCAATACATGCCCGCTGGATGTAGGGAACCCCTTTAAACTTCCCCTCCAGGAAAGCTGTAGGCATTGTTTGGAAACGGAGGGCAGTCAAGGCCTTTCTGAGAGCAGGGAAAGTCAGGTGTTGTAAATACTGTGGTAAGTACCGTTCTCTTTTAATATGGCTAAACTGTGGGGAGAAGGCCTTCTGTTGGCTAGCAAGTGCATTTTCATAGAAATATGCCTCAAAAATTCTATTTCTGATAAAAAATATATATATCCTTGTGGACCAGAAGAATTTGAGCATCCTCTAAACAAGAATGTGACAGTGCCAACCAATTGCAAGCCCATCCACCTTTTGCAAGCTGTTCTGTGAAATATTTGTTTTGCCAAATTGCTTTCCTCAAAATGCATCAGCCTTTTCCCATAAAGTATGATTGCCTTGTGAATTTTTGCCTTAATGGAAGGCAAGTCAACTTCCAATCTTAGTAAAGGGGAGGGTACCCCAGGGGGAGTGCCAGCAGTTCTTTCAAGAACTTATTCTGTATGACCTCAACTGTTGGGGCAAATCCCTGGCCCCATAACTCCACCCCATATAGAAAATGGGGGAGTACCTTAGTTGTATATATCTTCAGTATAGAGACTACTAGGGAGCCACCTTTATGTCTGCCATAAGATAGAATTACTTTTACTGTTCTCCAGGCTGAAAGTTTTGCTGCCTCTAGATGAGATTTCCACATTATATGAAAAGTGTATCCCCAAATATTTAAAGCTAGTACATTGTTCTATCAGATGTTCATCTAAGCCCAATTTGTGAATGTGTTTTCTCCTAGAGAAAACTACCACCTTAGTTTTGGAATAGTTTATTACCAGTTTCTCCTGGCTACAAATCTTGCCTAATCTACGTAGGAGTCTCCTCAGGCCCACCTGAGCAGTCTGGTTCCGATGGAAGGGGGGAAACAGTCCAGGGCACTTAGATCACAAACTAAATTGTTCACATAGAAATTGAACAGGAAAGGTGCCAGTAAACAACCCTGCCTAACACCTCTTCTGGTCTTAACTTTATCAGAGAGAGAGCCAGACAAGCCTATCTGCACTTGTAGATGAGTATGCGAGTAAAGTTTCCGAATCAAAAACAGTAAATGCTTGTCTATGTTAGTATGTGAGACTTTATCCCAAAGGTGCTTTCTGTCAATTAAGTCGAATGCAGAGGTAAAGTCCATGAAGGCCACATACAAGCTTCCTTTTGGTTGGCTCAAACATTTGTGGATCAGGTGACTGAGCACAAAACATTGATCAGTTGTGCTCCTTCCTTGGCAGAACCCTGCTTGCTCCTTAGCCAGAGTATCATTTTCCTCTGCCCAAGATTGAAGCTTGTTCAGTAGGAACTTTCCATACGCTTTTGACACCATGACCAAAAGGCTTATTGGCCTATAATTTTTAGGGTCAGTTCTCTCACCCTTTTTGTACAGGGGAACAATAATACTAGACTGCCGAGATTCCCATTCCAAAGCCAGGTTCTAGTACAGCACAGATAGGGCTTGGTGAATATAGCGAACTCTTGTTGACAGATGAAACAGATTTGGTGAAGCATTTCCAGATGATGCAGTTGTCAGAACAGGAGGAGATACTGTTTACTCTAAGTATGCTCCAGGAAATATTGATGGTTCATCACTGGTTCAGCAGGGCCAAGGTGCTGAAGAAAGATTATTCTACTGCCTTCAGTAGGCCACAGCTCCTAGATGGATTGCTTGAATTGGCAAAACAACTACCTCCTAAGGAAACTGTCAAAGTAGTCCAGTTTGAACAGAAGAGTAGCCAGGTCCAAGAAAAAAAATATAAAAGAGTTAGGCTGCCTCTACAATAGGCATTTAAAGCTCTTTCAAGGCGCATTAAAAATTTACCTCTACAAGAACGGAGCGCAAATCGGGCGTAGAGGCGCGTTTTCTCTCCGATTATGCGCATTATTGAATGCGCGTTAAATAGCGAGTTTTATTTTGCTCCGGCCGTTAAAGCGCATTTTGACTATGTGAACAAACGATTCTCCACATGTCAACAGTTTAAATCGCGTTTCGGTTGTCCAGTAATGCGCTTCGCCACCTCTCGTACAGAGGTATTAGGCGTAAATGCGCTTCTGCGAATATGCGCATAATCCCCTAACCAGGCGTAAAGGCGAATTCTTCTAGATGAGGCCTTAGGCCAATTACAAGAAACACCGTTCTTCCCCTGAGAAAAGAGGAGTCTGAGCCTACTCTAGTGGAGGGCTTAGTCTTTAGTGGGACTAACTCCCAGTTAAACTCTGTTCCATTTAGTTATATGTTGGAGACCAACTGGCTTCCTTCTGACTCTCAAAATTGTTGACTAAGAAGAGAAACAAAGGAAACAAAGCCCCTTTTGTTGAACATAGCATCTTGGAATGTTTCTGGATGAGCAAGTAAATTAGTGGATAAGGAGTTTGTGGTCTACTTACAAGAGTTCTCTATAGTCCTTCTCCAAGAGACGTGGGTGGAGGATAGCTCCAGCTTGCATCTTCAGAGTTATAGAGCTTTCACTGCTGCTGTAGTGAGACACCATAAAATGGGGTGCTGCAGTGGTGGTTTGGCAATCCTTGTCTCTGTGGAATTGAAGAATGTCTGCCAAATGGTGGGCATGCAGCCCTACGATGGTATTCTAGCACTACAGATAACTTTTAAAAATGGCATCTCCCTTTTTTGTATAAATGTCCATGTCCCCCCAGAAAACTCTGCAATGTCCCCTTCATTTGTATGGACATCCTTGAAGACTGTTCTAGGAGAGACTGATTTGCATTCAGGAAATGCTCATATTATCCTGGGAGGTGACTTAAATGCCTGTTTGGGACAAACAGATGTGGGGCTGCTTAAACAGTTAGGGGTTCCCTTTGATGATTTTTTTACCTTTTGGATAGGCATTCCCAAGATAAGAAAATAAACAAGAATGGCAAGAATCTCATGATGCTAGCATACAAGTATATCCTGTTAATCTTGAATGTTAGCTCAGTGGGTATGTCTACTGGACACTATACTTATCTTTCATCAAGAGGCGGTAGTGTAGTAGATTACTTTTTGATCTCCCCTATTCTACTCCCTAACGTCAAAAGATTTCCAGTGGAAGATCGGCTGGAGAGTGACCACTATCCCATTTTACTAATCATACAACTGGCTGCCAAGACAATTCAGAATAAAAGGACTTACCCTATTAGGTTGGTGTCTTCTGGCAACAGACAAATCAAATGTTCTGAATCCCTGAGCACCAAAATTGCAGACTTGTTGCATGGCCCTACTTTGCTGGGATTCAGAAACAAAATTATGGAAGGAAACTTGGAAGTGATGGAGGGTTATCAACAAATTGTACATTGCCTGAAACTAGGGATGTGCAGCGGATCAGATCGGATCCACGATCCGGATCCGATCCAGTCAAATTCGGAATGAAAGGAAATGATTCCAATTTCAAAAAATGGAGGTCCAATTTTTTCCAATCCAATTCCCCCCACCCCCATTTTAATCGGGAAAAATTGGAAAATCAGACCTCCATTTTTTGTGTTTTCACCTTAGGCTTGCATTAGGGGAAAGAAAGCTTTCCTCCAATGCAAGTCTATAGAAAAAACATGGCGGTGGGTGAGTGGGGACCTCCACCTCCCTCCCTCCCTACCCCCACTCATGTTCCTTACCTGCTGCCTCCTCACTGCTGTCTGCTGCCGCCCGCTGGTCGCTTCTACTGAGAAACAAGCTTTGCGGCCTGCCTCTCAGCAGAGCGCCGGGTGATGACATCACCCAGCGCTCTACTGAGAGGCGAGCCGCGAAGCCTGTTTCTCAGTAGAAGGGACAAGCAGGCGGCAGCGGGCAGCCCCGGCGGGTAAGGAGCATGAGTGGGGGGGAGGGGGAGGTCCCCAGGGGAAGATATGCTCCCCCCTGAACTATTCAAATTTAACTTTACTTGGTGGGCCCCAATTTTTGGCTAAATTGTTTTTGTGCGTTAATTGGATAGCAATTATCCCTGATGGGTTTGGGTTTCATATTGAGGCTTGGAACCGGTTGCAACACACACACCCAATTCCTTTAAAACTACACAAGGCTTAAGGATGCATTAAATGCACTTAGGGAAAAATTATCAAGACTTTTAGCATTTTAGGAAAAAACAGAAAAGGCGGGGGAAGAGGCGGGGTGTCAGCAGGACAGACACAGCATCATGTGACTACCATGCTACAAATCTGCACACCAGGCATGGCAAGAGTGCACTAAATCGCTGGTGTGATGGAGCTCTTTCAGGCCGATTCTGTAGCCAACTGTGGATCCACCAAGTAGTGGTTCCCCCTAGCCCACTTTAGCTAGTTTGCTGATCAGAATGTCATGTGGTACTTTGCTGAAGTCAAGATATATTATGTCCACAGCATTCCTACAGTCCACAATCCACCCGATCAAAGAATGAGATCAAATTGGTCTGGCAGGATTTGTTCCTGACAAATCCATGCAGGCTTCTAGTAATCTCTGCATTGTTTTCAAGGTGCTTACAGATTGACTTCTTTATAATCTTCTCCAAAAAAATTCAGGGATTGATGTCAGACTGACTGGTCTGTAGTTCCCAGGTTCCTCATTTTTGCCCTTTTTGAAGATAGGGACAACATTAGACCTCCTCCAGTCGTCTGGCACTTCACCCGTCTTCCATGATTTCTCAAAGATAATAGAAAGTGGTTCTGAGAGTTCTTCTGCCAGCTCCTTTATTATTCTAGGATGCAGTTCATCAGGCCCTGGAGATTTGAACTTGTTCAAAGAAACTAGGTGTTCCTTGACCATTTCTTGATCAATCTCAAACTGCAATTCTGCCCCTTCAGCTTGTACTTCCGGGGGGGAGGGGGGGGTCATAGACCCACTTTTGGGAGACGACTGAGCCAAAGTAGGAATTGTGCACTTCAGCCTTTTCTTTGTCACCTGTTATCAATTTGCCATCCTCATTAAGCAGTTGAACCACAATTTCTTTCCTTTGTCTTTTACTACTTACATACCCAAAGAAAGCTTTTTTGTTTTTCGCATTCCTTGCTAGCCTCATACATTCTCAGCTTTAACCTTCCTGATGCCATTTTGGCACTCCTGTGTTACATGTCTGTACTCTTCTTTTGTAGCATGGCCTTCCTTCCACTTCCTATATGTGTCCTTTTTTTTTGTTTTCAGGTCATTTCTAAACTTTTTGTGAAGACACATTGGTTTCTTCATGCACATGTTGAATTTGCCTGGAAGGCTGTAGAGTGATGTGCTCCCATTATGTCATATTCTAATAGGCATCGTAGCACCGATATGTATTCTCTGCCCATTGCACCTAAGAGCATACCAAGCCATGAGCATACCAAGCCATGAGATTTTTGGTATGAATGATAATCTACCTCTTCTACCATTTTAACTTCCATTCTGCCAACTGCATTTTTGTCTAGTCCCTTTCATCTACAGTGTTAGAAACCTTTTTTTACTATAGCTTTCTAAACAACGAATTCAGAAAACAAGATGAGCTTTAGAAGAGATCAGTCATTACATTAACTCAGAGCAAGAGTTCCATTTTGCTGCTACTTAGTTGATTTGAAATATTTCAATGGCAAGTCAATAATGATTGTCCCTTACAGAAACAAAAAGAATCCATGGCTCTAGCCAATGAAATACTACAGACAGAGCTTGGCCAATCACTTTACCGATGTGAGACTTGGCTCTTTTCCATCCCAAGTGCCCCTTTTGCTCCCTGGTCCACACTTTCCTGGGCTTTGGAAATACCACGCTTTCCAACCAAAGCTTACAGCACATCCTGAACATGTAGTGTGAGGCTTTGCACTTGCCCTCTCTTCCTCAACTTCTAGCAACTTCCACCTCATTCCTCTCAGGCCTGCGTTTCTCCACTCCTCTTTCTCTAAGCCCTTGCCTCTTTCACCCACCCATGCTCTTCCTTCAGCCACTTTGCCTGTGGGTCCCTTGACCCCCTAGTTCCCCTACCTCCTTGGCCCCACTCAGCTTCTTAGACATCAGCATTCCTGCCTGACCAATCTTCACCACTGAGTAACAGCACATGGTTTCTCTTGTTCTTAGGCCATAGGGGAGGCAGAGAATAGGATGCTGAACTTCTTCAAGAAGAAGAAGAAGAAGAAGAAGAAGAAGAAGAAGAAGAAGAAACTGGTGGCCACACGTTTTGCTAACCTTTCATGTGAGACTATCCTTGGAAAATGTTTGCAAAATACAGCTGCCCATTTTCTAGTGGAAATGAGCAGAAGAGAATGAATTCTAATTGACATGCTGCTTAGTATTGTCAAGTAGGAAAGTACAAGAATTTTGTTTCAGTTTGTTAAACATCAGAATTTGCCATGTATGCACCCCCAGATATTTTGAGCAAAGCTTGCATATTCCCATGCTTGGAATCATGCTCACAAAATGCATTTGTTAGAAAAATGCACACTTTAGAAAAATGCCCATTTTAGAAAAATACCTATTTTCACACCTTTAAAAAATGCACACCCAATTGTACAATTTTCTCATTACAACAACAACAACAAAAGCTCTCATTTGGGAAGACGAACGAAGTGGGCCGAGCTCCAAGGTGGAACTTGGAGAACTCTGTCAAGCACAAGCCTCGCTCATCCCTGGTGTCAGGAGAGGAGATGGCCATCTTTTGTGAAATGTGTTGCTTGCTAATGGGCAGTTTTATTCTAGAGCTGGCTCAAGATGCTCAATGGCTTATGATAGCTAGAATGTTTCTTTGTTGAGCGTAGATAATGGGGCATTAGTAAAGACATTCCCCCCTCCCATGCTTGGGCATGGGCTTAGAGAGACCATTTGAGGAGCTGGAATGTAGCCAGGACGGGCTAGGAGCACCTGGGCTTAGCAGCGGGCTGGAAGAAGGTGCCATAAATGACTCCAAGCCCATGATGTGTTGTTTGAAGGAACATGCTGCTTTACAGACTAGGGGGCTATCTTCATGGTGCCGGGTTGGCACCACCTCCCTCCAAAACCCCACAGTTTTCCTCTCCCAAGGTGGCATCCAGTAATACCGACACTGAGGAGGGAGCATGGGGTTTCTGGTGGCCATCCAGGTACCAGAGCTGCCTCTCACCCTCTTACTGGTGGAAGGCAACCAATCTCTGGTCACCATCCACTAGGGTGACCATATTTTGGAAACCAAAAAGGAGGAAACTATGGTCGCCCCAAGAGGGTGTGCCCACCAACATGCCCAGCCCCCAAGGGGGCGTGCCCACCCAAACATGGCCTTGGTCATATGCCTGATTTCACAGCACACAATTAAGACAAACCTGTTCTACATAACATCTTAATGTTAAAATCACTGAAATAAAGAACAAGTGAGACATTCAATGTATCTGAAATTAACTTTACTCACTCCTACTTTTGTAGCTTTTGCTGTACTTTGAAGCTTTTGCTATACTCTGGGTGATACAGTCTCCCCTTCCCTCAAATATCTTTTCTGACTGCAAATCCTACACTGGATGACAACAACAACAACAACAACAACAACAACAACAACAATAATAATAATAATTTTATTTCTAACCCGCCTCTCCCTCCGGATCGAGGTGGGGAACAACAATAAATATAAATACAAGGACCATAAAATAGATAAAACATTAAAAACAAATAAAAACTAATACATTATTAAAAACATCTTAAAATTCAACTGGGTAGGCCTGCCAGAAGAGATCAGTCTTCATGGCTCTCTTAAAGTCAAGGAGACTGCTAATTTGTCGAATCTCCTCCGGCAGGCCATTCCACAGTCTGGGAGCAGCAGAAGAGAAGGTCCTCTGGGTAACACTCACCAGCCTAGTTCTGGCTGATTGGAGTAAATTCTTCCCAGAGGACCTGAGCGTGCGGGGTGGATTATATGGGAGAAGGCGATCCCGCAAGCAACCTGGACCCAAACCATGTAGGGCTTTAAAGGTAATGACCAACACTTTGTACTTTGCCCGGAAACTAATTGGCGGCAAGTGGAGTGATTTTAGGATTGGTATAATGTGGTCACCCCTAGGTGTACCGGAGACCAACCTGGCTGCCATATTTTGAACTAGTTGAAGTTTCCGGACTACGCACAATGGTAGCCCTATGTACAGCACATTGCAGAAGTCGAGCCTTGAAGATACCAGTGCGTGCACCACCATCTTTAGGTGTTCCAACTCTAGGAAGGGGCGCAGCTGGCGTATCAGCCGAAGCTGATAGTAGGCACTCCTGGCCGTCGCATCTATCTGGGCTGTCATTTGGAGCGACAGATCCAGGAGTACACCCAAGCTGTTAACACAGCCTTTCAGGGGTGTGTGTAACCCCATCCAGAACTGGTTGACACACCTCCAAACTCAGGTTGTGGCCTTTGACAGCAAGCACCTCCATCTTGTCTGGATTCAGCTTCAGTTTGTTGTTCCTCATCCAGCCCATTACCGCCTCCAAGCGTTCATTCAGAGGAGACACACTATCCTTAGCTGACGCTGTTCAAAGGCATAGAGAAATATATTTGGGTGTCATCAGAGTACTGATAGCACCCCACCCCATGCCTCTGGATGATCTCTCCCAGCGGTTTCATATAAATGTTAAACAGCATTGGGGAAAGGATGGCACTTTGTGGAACACCACATAGCAGCTACTTCTTTGAAGATCAACTATCCCCAAGCATCACCATCTGGAACCTGCCTGAGAGGTAGGATCAGAACCACTGAAGCACAATACCCCCGATTCCCAATTCCCCCAGGGGCTCCAGAAGGATACCATGGTCAATGATATCAAAGCCACTGAGAGGTCCAAGAGCACCAACAGGGACACACTCCCCCTGTCAATAATCAGGTGTAGATCATCCACTAAGGTGACCATAGCTGTTTCAACTCCGTATCCTGCCCTGAAACCAGTTTGAAATGGGTCTAGAAAATCTGTAACATCCAAAATTGCTTGGAGTTGGAAGGCAACCGCCCTCTAGTTTACCTTGCTCAAAAACGGAAGGTTTGACACCGTCCGATAGTTATTAAGGTCCAGGGGGTCCAGGGAGGACATTTTTAGAACCGACCGTACTACCGCTTCTTTTAAACATGTTGGAAAGCTCCCCTCCCTAAGAGATGCATTAATAATATGGTATAGATGTGATGTAACTGCATCTCCTCCCTGGACAGCCAGCCAAGAAGGACAGTGATTGAGAGGGCAAGTTGTCCTCCTCACTTGCCCAAGCAGTTTGTCCATGTCCTCAGTACTCTCCAACTGAAACTGATCCAGTGTAATTCTACTCACGGAGTTACTGGACACTCCATTGTCAGTTTCTGCTATAATGATGGTGTCTAAGTTGGCTCTTATCCTAGAAATTTTATCTGTGAAATGGTCATTAAAGGTATCACAGCAAACTGCCGAAGGCTCTAAAATCAGGTTCAGGGGGGAAGGTGCCTGAGTTAGACCCCTCACCACCCTGAACAGTTCTGCTGGACGTGAGTTCACAGATGCAATGCGTGCAGAGATGTCCTCCATGTCATGTCTTGTTGGATATAAGTCGAGTTTTCCTCCATCGGCGCTCCAGTCATCGTCCTTCCCGCTTTAACTCCCTGAGATCTTCAGTATACCAAGGTGCCCGATTAGAAGTGGGTTGGAGAGGACGTTTGGGGGCGATCATGTCAATAGCCCTAATTAGATCTTGATTCCATCTGTTAACCACGGCTTCTACAGGATCATCGACGATACCAGCCATAGCACCCTCTAAGGCTTTCCGGAATCAAAGGATCCATCAGCCTTCAAGGGCGGACCATCTTAATCGGTCCGCCACCCCTGCAGAGGCGGGTGGTAGCCGTGATACCAACCCTAACTAGAAAATGGTCTGTCCATGACAACATGGAGGTATTTAGCACCTCCGCCCACAGATCTGTCTGTTCGGAACTGAAAACAGCATCAAGGGTGTGACCTGCTGAATGTGTAGGTCCAGAGAGCAGCTGGGATAGGCCCATGTTTGTCATGGATTCCATGAACACCCGAGCTGCACCTGACAAACTGGTCCCGAATGGGATTTTGAAGTCACCCAGAACCAATTCACAGGAAGTCTGGTCAGGTTAAGGTTATCTTTGTAGACCACAGCTACTCCGCCCTCTGCCCACTTTCCCTCACCTGCTCACTAACACAGTACCCAGCTGGGAGGGCCTGGACCATGTCAGGCCACTGTCATCTCCCAGCCAGGTCTCTATGAAACATGCCAGGTCAGCCTCCTCATCTAGAAGAAGATCATGGATGATGTTTGTTTTATTTTTAACTGACCTGGCATTGCATAGGAGCAAGGAGAGGTTCTATGGGTGGCCTGGTTCGTTCTCCAAGATCCCCGGGGTAGCAGGGTGACCGGAAGGTAAGATGGGTGTTAGTTTCACCTTTCCAAACATTTAAGACTCTTTCCCCATCACCTTTCTTATATCTGTACTCACAGATTCAGCATACTGCTACCACTTTCCCTCACCTGCTCACTAACACAGTACCCAGCTGGGAGGGCCTGGACCATGTCAGGCCACTGTCATCTCCCAGCCAGGTCTCTATGAAACATGCCAGGTCAGCCTCCTCATCTAGAAGAAGATCATGGATGATGTTTGTTTTATTTTTAACTGACCTGGCATTGCATAGGAGCAAGGAGAGGTTCTATGGGTGGCCTGGTTCGTTCTCCAAGATCCCCGGGGTAGCAGGGTGACCGGAAGGTAAGATGGGTGTTAGTTTCACCTTTCCAAACATTTAAGACTCTTTCCCCATCACCTTTCTTATATCTGTACTCACAGATTCAGCATACTGCTACCACACTGCCTCAGTGTGCAGAGAACAGAAATCCGAATCAGGGACCAAAAGAATACTGTCCAAAGAAATGACAGGAACAAGTCCCATTGATTTCAATAAATACTACCAGATAAATAAATATAGGAATGCAGCCTCTTCACATCTGTTCACCTGACTCTAGCAAGTGCAACGCCCTCCTGTCAAGGACCACTATGCACTCACGGAAACTGGCCTCATGGATCATGAAACCAGCAGGTGCTCTCCAGAAATCTCTTTCAGAGCCTAGGAGATCCAGACACACTCAAACAAGTCAAGTCAAGCCATGCTATGCTGGGACAGAACAATTCTGGGACAAGACAATACTTTGCAATCGACCAGACATAACAGTCATAAACAAAAAAGAACAACACATCTACCTCATTGACATAGCAATACCTAATGACAAAAATGTTGCAGAAAAGGAAGAGGAAAATATACACCACTGGCTATGGAAGTTAAAGAACTATGGCAACAGGAAAAAGTTACAATTATTCCATTAGTTACATTAGTCACCAGCATCACATCATTTTTTTAAAAAAAAAATTTTTGCAGAAAACCTTCAGAAACATAGCAAATTTCTGAATCAATAAAATACCACGAGTAAGAAAAGAGAGATAATAATAATAATAACAACAATAACAACAACAACAACAACAATGGCACCCCTGTTATTTTTTATTTAAGAAGGATGAACAATTATCAGCAATTGTTACAAAATATAAATCATGCCAATTATATCAAAGCAAATTGGAGAGGAAGGTCTATGGGTCAAAATGCATTATTTAAAAAATGAATTACTAGCTTCTAGTACCAGCTAGAGATCTTTGCACTACAGAGCAAGTAGGCACAAATAACTCAAGCAAATACAAATATGGTGATGTATTTTCTATTAGAATGGGTGTTGTAGAAATCTGGTACTTATGGAGCAAAACTGTTTATAGTTTTGATTAAATGTGTTCATTTGTAACCAATTTTAATCTCTCAATACATGCAACAAATGGAGCTCCTAAATTAAAAGTGGGTCAAAATTATTTGAATTAGTTGTATGATTAAGTTGTTTCTATCCTGATATTTAATGAATTTCATACACTTGCAAATGTATATATTCAAAACCAAACATATTACAAGTATCTTTGCAAAAGTGGGAAATTTATTTGCAGACAAACATATAGATTTTATCATGCCTGAAATTGGGCACCTAAAACAGAGAACAATTAAATTCTGCACTTTTAATTTGTTGTTATTAATTATCATTATTATGTTGTATCCAATAGTGACTTTGCATTAACAGAAAGTGCTTTGCTTGCGCAATGTGGGGTATCTGATTTGAGCTTATCCCCTCCCCCCCACATTTATTGCAGTCCTCCACACATATCCTATACTATTCCAGAGTTTCCTCTAATCTAAGAAGTGGCTTTTGGCAGGTTGCAGGGAGCTACAGGGTTAGGAGGAATCGGCAAAAATAGGTGCCCTCTTTACTTGAAAGGAAGCATTATTGGTGGTGGTTGTTTTTTTGCCCTTCATTTTTTGTAAAGGGATTTTTTTTGCATCTGTATATTATATTATGGAGTTGTACAAATAATATATTTAAAAAGAGCACTCTAGTTTTACACACAAGTTGCTTCTTAAAACCACCCTTGGTTCCCCTACCACCAATTGCCTTGTATAGACCTTTTATACAGTATTTATATTTATATATATTTATATTATAGTATGTACAAAGGTCAATACATTATACAGAACAGTACAGAAGGGTTATTTTTAAAGAATAATCCACATACTGCATGATTGACCAAGTTTTCAATAAAATGGAAAATGAAGGAAGAGGAGACTTAGCTAAAGGGAATCTGCGCCTCGATGTACAAACATTCCCCCACCCCCTGCATCACAAATATGTGTGTAACAGGAGAAATGTTCACCAAATGCATAAAACTTTTCATGCAAAGGTTTTAAAAACGATTCGGAAATTTCAGGATTAATTTAAGACTGGAAAAATAAAAACTGCGAAACCTAAATGAACAGATTCCTCCATCCCTAAGTACTAGAAACAAAGACTGCACTAACCATATCTACAGGCAGCAGAAAGCATCCCATTCAAATCTGCCAAATTAAAGTGTTTTTTCCCCCAGCAGAATGCTGTCAAAGAGGGGGAGGTGCCAACCTTCCAAAAGAGGGAATTCTAAAGTCTGGGTGCAACCACTGAAAAGGCTCTCTCTTGCGTTCCCACCAAATCTGAATGCCCAGCAGGCTTATTTTGGGGGTGGAAGTACTTCAATAATCCTGGTCTTAAACTGTTTATGGCTTTAAAGGTCAAAATCAGCATGTTAAAATATTGCACTACATCGCCCTTTAAAACCTTTTTCCTGCTGTGGTCCATATTACTTCAGTAAAACTCAAAACCTGCCAGCGTTTACATTTAAACTGGTGCAGGGCTAGAGCCAGAATGAACAGATTTTTCACAGTTGGCTGAGATCTCCATGTGGTCCTCATGGCAGAGGTTCCTCACCCCTGCTTTAAAACATTGCAACAATATGGCCCTTCCTCTTCCCTCTAGTTCTTGCTCTGGTCATCTCTGGCCTTGACTACTACAAATATCTCTTTCCCATCACTCTTATTAGAACCCTGCTTCTGAAATTGCTCACCTCCCTCATCATTCTTGTCATGTGACACCTATTCTCAAATCACTACACTGTAGGGTGACCAGATGGCTCGAGGTTTCCCGGTCCTAACCGGGAAACCTGGGGCAATCTGGCCCAACCTGGGGGCGGTGGGGGCAAACTGGGGTGGCGGAGGGTCACGCGGCGGTGGCAGCAAGCGACGAGCGGTGGTAGACCCGACGGTGGCGGCGGAGGAGCCTGGGAAGCAGCCGCCCCAGCAGGTAAGTGCCCTCCCTTGCGCCTCACGCTCCTTACCTGCAGGGGCATCCGCTTCCCTCCGGTGCTCGAATCTACTGAGAAACAGGCTTCGCGGCCTGTCCCTCAGTAGCGCGCCAGGTGATGACGTCATCACCTGGCGCGATACTGAGAGACAGGCCATGAAGCCTGTTTCTCAGTAGATTCGAGCACCAGAGGGAAGTGGACGCCCCTGCAGTAAGGAGCGCGAGGCGCGGGGCGCGAGGCGCGGGGCACTTACCTGCTGGGGCGGCCGGGTCCACCGCTGCCGGGTCCTCCACCGCCGCTGCCGGGCTCGTGAGGCGGAAGAGGCGGGGGAGGGCCGATTACGTCACTTCCGGATCCGGCCTTCCCCTGCCTCTTCCGCGCGGCCGCTGGCCTTATGAGCCCAGCGGCGGGGGACCCGGCGGCGGCGGAGGAAGACCTGGCGGCGGGGGACCCGGCGGCTGAGGAGGAAGACCCGGCGGCGGGGGACCCGGCGGCGGCGGAGGAAGACCCGGCGGCAGCGGGGGACCTGGGGGGGGCAGAGGACCCGGCAGGGGCGGCAGCGGAAGAGAACCCGGTAGGTCCGGGCTGATGTTTTTGGGAGGTGGGTGGCTTGGTGTGGGGGTTGTTTAGGTGGCGGGGGGGGGGGGGACCAGGATTTTGGGTTCCAAAATCTGGTCACCCTACTACACTGGCTTTCTGACTTCTCCTGGATCCAGCACAAGCACCTTATCCTTCATTTTGAAGCTGTCCATGGGGTTTGTATTTGCTTAAGCTTTTTGCCCTCATATAGCCCTGCCTTCAAATCCCATACAGGTAACGTGCTGGGCAACAAGATGGACACCAACAGAATCCCAATTCTGACTCATTTAGGATCCGTGAATCAGCATAAACCGAGTTCATTGAGGTTCTCTGCATTCTCCACTGAAACTTGTTCTGATCCAGATCCATATCAGATTGTGAGGGGTTTTCTTTCTTTTTTGGCATGAAAATTCATGGATATTTTGGTGCACATTTCTGAAATGGATGCATTTTTCTCACATTGATTAAAGCATTTTCCACACATTTTTCAACAGTATGCATTTTTTGCACTTTGTTGTTGTTGCTGGGAATGTACAGACTTCAACCACAGATTGGGTTTAGGTCTGTGGGCTGTTCTGGAAGTGCAAGCTTGATAAATTCTGGTCAAACCAAACTGGAATGAATTTCTCATACATCCCTAGTTTTATTACCCACCCCCAGGAATATGGATTTGAAATTGGGTGGGTGGGGCACTTGGCAGGGTAATGGAATCATGACAGACCACTGCGACCCTCATCCCTGCCCTCTGAGTTTAGGCTGCTGCTGTATGTTGAACCTTTTCAGAAGAAGCTGGGATAAATTAACACTTCCCACTTCATCCAAATAGCTCTTGTGATAGCTGCCAGATTGACCTGCTCATTCAGGATCAAATCCCAGAAAGTGATGGGTCTTTCCATTAACAGATTTGTAACAGAGCAGCAAAACTTTCAAACTTGGTGTCATGCCTTACCTGGAGGAGGATTCATCAGATGAGGAAGAGGAGGGGCAGAGCCAGCACAGCAGGCCCCAGCTGGAGCCAGGGGGACAGCTGGAGGCTCTGGCTGACAGCACCCCCTGGAACCATTAGAAGAGCAGCTTTGCCCCTCCAGTGTTGTTCATGGACTCCCCCAAACTGGATAAGTCAGCTCAAATGGAATTTACTTCAGAGCTGGGCAGTATCTACCCTCTCCGCTCACCAGATTGCTCTCCTAACACAATCTTAGGCTATTTCCCGCAGAACACCCAATCACACCCACTTTTTTTACCTTGAGCGGAACCACTCTCTTGCCATGACCCAAACCCTGGAAAACACAGATGAATTGCCCTTCCCTTCATTTTCACCTGGGGGGGGGGTGTCTATATGACACTGCGCTGGTAGGTGATTCCCTCAATACCCTACAGCAATGATAAAGCTAGACAGCAGGATGGAGGGTGGGCTATCTGGCCAGGAAAAACTGCAGCACCAGCGGCTATTCTGCTTGTCAAGCCCGCCCTCTGTCCTGCATTCCCACGCTTACCCGATTTGCTTAGAGCTATGCCCACCCAAACCAAAGTCACAAGAAACAATATGGTGACCTCGGAGCAAAGAGAAAAGTTGCAGTAAGTGAACACTTTGCAAACACGCAGTTTCAAGTTGCGAGTTGGCAGCTGCATCATATAAACAATGCAGCACCACTATGCAGCCACTATGGGGTTAATAGGGCATATGGACCACCCAAATGGGCAACCCAAAGAGGTGATCCCCATTGGTGTGCCCTTTTGGAGTGATTTATCAACTGCAGTGGGATTCTACGAAGTACTTCCCCCCGGAAGTGGCTACCAAAGCATGGGGACGTGGCAAAATCCTTCATTTGGTGGCATTTCCAGCTAGTTCCTGCCTCCCTGCAGCAGCTCCAAAACACCCAAGAGTAATAATGTGCCATGCCTCCCCCAGCACGGACTTTCTTGCCAATGTTCCTGTGCACTCTCTAATATTAATGCCAATAAATCAGGCAGAGAGAGAGAGAGAGAGACTGCATGTCTTTAGTTGTGCAGAACTCAAAATGTCATAAGAAAATATTCTTGTGTGGGATGGTCCAATCTAAAAATCCTTTCCCAAATGTTCTACACTCTTTGCTAAGAGTTCCCCACATTTAAATGCAGACCTGCACTCCAGTATATTGCTCATAAATATTCTAACCAAAACATGTTCACAACCCATTCAGTTCTCCATTCCAGTTTGCACAATCAGCTGCCATTTCATTTAGGTTACTACATTGGTCTGAGGTGGGGGAGAATGCGGGGTGAGGTATATGTATGCCACTTATGTACTCTGGCTTTTAAGCACTAGTTTTTTTGTTGCCTGGGGGAGTTTTGAGGGAGCGTGTGTCTTTCAGGCACATGGCAGCCCTGACTGGGTAACGGTGCAGAACGTAAAGTGTTGTCTATTAGGTAGGGAGACTGGTTAATACAAAGAGTTGTTGGTAATAACAATGTCCTTTCAGCGCTGACAGAGACAAAGCACCTGCATGTGGTGTCTACCACTGCGTGCAGCGACTGATGGTTGGAGGGAAACATTGGAGAGCATTTGAATTTCACATCCAGGGAGAGTCGGACTATCATTAAAAAACCCTAATTTCAGTGTCAGGTGGAGTTCCAGGTAATCGATCATGGTGTCAGCAGGCACAGGCTCTTCCTTGCTGTCTCACCTCCAAGTCAGCCTTGGGGTTTCCAATTAAACTCATGGCATGAATCTGGAGGGAAGTGGAAAGGAAGAAGGCCGGGAAAGATGTGGAATGGGAAGCATTTGCCCCAGGACGGGCAGGGTGGAGGGCCAAGTGGGCCACTGACACAGGTGCATGAAAGCCTCAAACTTAGGGAAGGTCACCGCACAGCAACAGCAACGTACAAAGGGCCTTCTGGTGGAGTGAAGGGAAAGATCCTTGTGCTCAAGTTCTGGTGTTCATTACCACATTCCCATAATCACACTGTGCATTGCTTAGGTAACTTAACACCTTGAATAGGCTTTCACTGCTTCCTCTAAAGCATTCCTGCCAAATTGTATAGGATTACTCTGAAGGAAGTTGTTTCAGGCTTCTGCCCTTAGCATATTAACTTTATTTACCATTCTTGTCTGATTCTTCTTATCCCCATTTTAGATATAGAGAACTAAGACTTGCCCAAGACCACCTTTGCCTTCATCGCCAAACTAGGATTGGGACATCAACTGAACTGCCAGAAGACCCTTTCTCCCTGGTAGACCAAACCAGCAATGTCGCAAACAGCTTCTTAGGCCACATCCACACCAAGCAGGCTGTAGCACTTTGAAAGGGGTTTGGAAATGGCAGATGGAATATGTGTCCTGGGTCCCAACAGTTGTCAGTGCACTTCAATACTGTTATAAAGCAGGAGTGTAGATCCTACCTAAGGTCCCCTCCACAAGGATTTGCTTTTGCGCCCGGTTAGGCGATTATGCACACTATCGCTGAAGCGCATTTACGCCTAATACCTCTGCACGAGAGGCGGCGACAAAAGGCGCTTCCCTCCCCTCCCCTTCCCTCCCCGCAGCTCCCCAGCTGGCTGGCTGGTAGGCTGTGGGCAGCAGGCGAGCGATCCTCCTCCTCCTCGCCTTCCTTTACCCCCTCTTCTTCCCCCTCCCCCCGGGCCCCCCGCCGCAGGTGCATAGCAGGAGGCGCCCCTCTTGCGGGGAAGGAGTCGCAGGTGGGCGGGCGGGCACCCAGAGACGAAGCAGCCGTGCTGCCCACAGCCTACCAGCCAGCCAGCTGGGGAGCGGCGGGGAGGGGAGGGAAGCGCCTTTTGACAGCCTGATCCCCTCAGCAGGAGCCGGAGGACAGTGGAGAGAGAGGGGTGCGTGAGAGCTACTGGACGCTGCCAGGCACCTTTGGCTGCCTTGGAAATGTGGCTGCTTTCGTGACTGGAGGGAAACTGGCTGGCGACTGGGGGCTGAGGCGGTGGAGGAAGAGATGCAAATGGCAATACCACTCGAGAGGGGATGGGAAGCTGCTGCCGCTGCCGCCGCTCCTCGCGTGTCGCAGCGGGCTCAACCTGCCGAACTGTCCCCTCCGCTCGCCAGAGCAGCAGCCCCCTCCTCATGCTGCTCCGGCGAGTGGAAGGGACAGTTCGGCAGCTCGAGCCCGCCACGACTCGCGAGGAGCGGCGGCGGCGGCAGCAGCTTCCCATCAAAATGCGCTTTAATGGACGGAGCAAAAAAAACCTCGCTATTTAACGCGCATTCGATAATGCGCACAATCGGGGAGATAACGCGCCTCTACGCCCCATTTGCGCTCCACTGGTGTAGAGGTAAAATTTTTAATGAGACTTCAAAGAGCATTAAATCTCTCTTGTAGAGGCACCATAAGTTTTATCTTTCAGCCTCCAGGTTTTCTGGAACTCAGGCCACTGTCTGAGAGCTAGTATGGTGTGGCACATCCAGGGCCAGACCTCAGGGTGCAGGTTTAGGGGCCCAGGGTTCAGGACCCCCAAATGGACCCCTGAACTGGCAGTGCTGGCAGCTTCTCCTCCAGCTCTTTGCTTCTGAACTGACCCTTACTGCAACCGTGTCTGGACAGCTGCAAAAGGACTAATTGTGGCATCCAGCCAGGTGAGTCTGTACATCAGAGTGTCATTTTAAAATAACTCTTTTTAAGCTAATGTCTTGAGTATCAGGCTGCCTCTACAAGAGGCATTTAAAGCTCTTTCAAGGCGCATTAAAAAAATTACCTTTACAAGAAGAGCGATTTAAAGCTCTTTCAAGTCTCATTAAAAAATTACCTCTATAAGAGAGGAGCGCAAATGGGGCGTAGAGGCGCGTTATCTCCCCGATTGTGCGCATTATTGAATGCGCGTTAAATAGCGAGTTTTTTTTTGCTCCGTCCATTAAAGCGCATTTTGACTGCTGCTGCCGCCGCCGCCGCTGTCAAAAGCCTTCCCCCGGCTGCAACGGCGCAGATTTCCTTCCTCACCCCCTTTCCGATCGCTCCATGCCCCGACCTGAACTTCAGCAACCCCGGGGGCTCCGGCGGAGGGAGCTATGATTTGAAGCCGGCGAGGCGAGAAGGGGGAGAGCAGATTTCCTTCCTCACCCCCTTTCCGATCGCTCCATGCCCCGACCTGAACTTCAGCAACCCCAGGGGCTCCGGCAGAGGGAGCTAGTCTAAGCGCCTGGCTGCCGGGAACATGATTTGAAGCCGGCGAGGTGAGAAGGGGGAGAGCAAGAGAGGGCGAGCTGCGCAGGGGGAGACTCCGGAAGATGAGCCACGCAGGTACGGGGAGAAACTCTTGGGGGAGGGGATGAGAAAGGGCCGTGGGAGAACGTTTTCCTTGGGGAAGGGGGAGGGGAGGCTGGGAAACGGACCCCCACGCAGGGTTTTGCCCAGAACACAACGGCAAGAAGCGCTTCCTGGCACGGAACACTCCAGCCTTGTTCTCCGCGTCTTCGTGAAACCGAGGGGTGGGGAGCGGGAATGCCAAAGGGGCGCCTCCTGCTCTTGCCGCCGCGCGCGTTGCATGGGGCGCGAGCACTCGGGGGCGGAGGTGGCGGTGCCGGCGGCGGCGGCGACGGGCTCTCTGTGATCCCTGGCACCCACGGCGGGGGGCCCGGCAAGAGGAGGAGGAGGAAGAAGAGGGGGTAAAGGAAGGCGAGGAGGAGGAGGATCGCTCGCCTGCTGCCCACAGCCTACCAGCCAGCCAGCTGGGGAGCTGCGGGGAGGGAAGAGGAGGGGAGTGAAGCGCCTTTTGTCGCCGCCTCTCGTGCAGAGGTATTAGGTGTAAAGGCGCTTCAGGGATAATGTGCATAATCTCCTAACTGGGCGCAAAAGCGAATCCTTGTGGAGGGGACCTCAGCCAACTGAGCCAATCAGGTACCGACTTTGGAGAACACAGACAATGAGAGCACAGAAGTGACATAAACACTGTTCCTGTGCCCTCATGCACCGAGCCTCCCCAAAGATGGCATCTGATTGGTACAGATCTCTGCTACACAAAATCGAAGTTACAAAAATGTTATTTCAAAATTGCATACCATGGAGCCTGCCCCTAGTGGCTTTCTTTTGCCAGTGTGGCTGTGCTAGGAGGAGGAGAAGCTGGCACTACGGCCACCACCAGATCAATTTTAAAAGAGAAAGAGGGAGGGGTGCCTGGCTGGTGGGGGAGGCAACATGGCCAGAACCCCCTCAAAGACAGCTGCCCCCTGGTGGTGGATAACCCACCTCACAGGGTTCTCTTGAAGATTAAATGCAAGGTGATGAGGGAGAAGGAATACATTGAATGGATGGAGTCCCCAATGCTCTCAGGCAGTTCCTGGTTGGTATGTGTTGGGCTCCTATTGTTGCCCTAGTTGCTCTGTGGAATGCAGAGATGTGAATGTGATCACTCCTGAGAGGCTTCTCCAACCTGGTAGAGTCCATTCTGTCATGTGGTTTTATCAGCAAGTTGAGAGCAGTGATTGATACTAGATGTCTAGAACATATAGTCCCAGAGCCAGGGCAGGATTTATTTACCCCCAACGAGTACAAAAGCTTTGTGAATATTTTTTGTTTATATATGACAGAAGTGTCTCAGAAAAGTGAGTCTTATACAACATTTCAGTGGTGGGGAGCTGCATGATGACATCATCAATATGACTGCCACGCTATTATGTAGTTGCCACATTTAAAGATGCATAACTTCTCACCCCTTTATGCTACAGAGATGAAACTTTTTCTGAAATGTTTCTAATTTAATGACAAATACTTTTTGTAGTACACAGTTTTTGTTAACTGCATTAGTTTTTGAGATAATTTCATTTGAACGTATAAAATCAGTGTTCACATTGGTTATATGTGACGGTTAACTATGATTTACTCAAAAACTACGACTTTCGAAAGAATACTCAAGAACAAAAAAGTAGCATTTTTTAGTGATTAAGAAAATGTATAATAACATGGGGTTACCCCAACGCTTAGGGAATTATGAGTAATATCTTTCTCAGGATTGTATGATTTTACAGTTTAACATACAGGGCTTTCATTTCAAAAGTATCCACCCTAAATATCTTTCAATCTGATACACAGATCATTTTGAACATGTTCAACTGTGATTTTTACAGTTGAACATGTTCAAATGTCCTTTACAAAATTTCAAACAGGACAAGTATGATTATATATATATATATATATATATATGACTATTTATTAGGTTGAATTGTTTTTAACAAATGTTTTTAAACTCTTCAGCAAAAATGTACAATTTACCAAATAAAAACTATGTTCTGTGAGAAGAGTTAACAAATAAATCTCATTGGATGTCCTCTTCACTTTCATTGGAACTGCTATCATCACTGTCAAAATCACTTTCCTTGTCTTCTTTTTCACTGTCCTCTTCTGTGGCCGTTTCAAGAGTTTCTGGGAGTGTTGGACCATTGTACCATTTTATGTGGTACCTGCCTTTTTCCAAGTACCAGACCTGTTCAGTAGGATCAAGCCCGTCATCAGGTTTTCTACAATCTGCTCGTTTCCACAGCCAAGACACTGAATTGTTTCTTTTAATCTTTTGGATCAATGCAGGTTTAGATGGAGGCAGCATTGTTGGGTCAATCCCTTTAACTTTGGAAAATGCCTTAGACTGGATCTTAGTTGTTGTTTTCATCATAAATAGACTGTATCTTACTTCACTCACAGAGGAGTATCTAGGGTGGCCGTACATGGCACAGACAAATTTCTCTAACCCAGCTATCTTTTCTTCAGTTAAAGTTAATGACTCACCTAGCTGGCTGAGAATTTCTTGGAATTCATGATTCTTTTTCATGATTTCAAAGGGATTAACTTTTCTCTGTCTTGCAAATGCAGCTATGAAATCAGACCCTGTAAAATCATGGTAGCCAGACAGGGCCTCTACCAGATCATGTCCAAGCTCCTCTGTGATACAAGTGACATTGATCGTCCTTCTGCTGTTCTTAGAAGACATGCCACAATCAAACCCAACCTGAGAGTTTAGGAAGTGCTTTTGATGGTAAATTAACAGAACCAACACATCAGTGTCATTTGCTCTAACCAGGATATTCTTTGCCTGATCACTACCATGTGATGTATGTTGGATGTGCCAAATGATCCTTGTGTCTGCCTCTTGATGATGGCAAGCAAGATCAGGCACCTCTGTTGCCTCAACACAGACAACCTTGCTGGTGTATTTGTAACACACAGTCTCTGCTCCGACAAGGAGAATTTTGCCTGCCAGAAGTGAAGCATACTTCTGATTTTTCCACCCATTGCATAGGAAAGATGTAAGGGATGTTTTAAACTGCTCATTCCAAAGTGCATCAACTGCCTTTTTGGGGGTCTTCTGATTTGCGCCTGTTACTTTGATGTCACTAGTTGGTACAGTTGTTCACCATTCAATTGTTTGCCTTTCATGTTCACAATCTTTTATACTCTGATAGCCGTAAGTGCCAAACACCAGGTGCACTTCCTTAGCTGGTGTACTACTAGTAATGTGTTCCAGTAATTTCCATGCAAGAGCTCTGTAAGTTTCCGGGAACTTCAAAGTGTGCAACATGAACATTGCATCATCTACAGCCACATCTATGTGAGGTTGACCTGTAGTTCTATCATGCTCCTCGTCTAAATTCTGGTACTTTTCTAGCCTGTGCATCAACTTACTTTTGATCCACCAATCTGAGCAAGAGAGAATGGCATGGGAGTTAGAGGATACTCAATCACTTTTTTCACATCACATTTTTAAACAGCTGCCATATGAATGACTCTACCAAAAGCATCTAAAGTGCATTTGGCAACCTCTAGTTTCTTTCGTTCCATTTTCAGGTTACTGGATGCAATAGAAGATGCACAGTTAGGTACCAAATTTCGGGGTATGGGCTTTTCAACATTCTTTGGATCTTGCACGTACAGCCTACTAAACACAGCTGGTACTTGGAAAATGGCAGGCATCTCTACTGCGGGTGTCAAGATCCTTGTGTTCCCTCATCCCTGTTCTCCCCAAAGTGCTGGTGAATGAGGATGGGGGGGGGGCAAGGATATCTCCTGAAGCTTGAAAGCCACAGAAGAGACCCTTGCATCCACATTCACCACCATTTGGGGGAGAATGGGGAGGGTGGGGAACAAGGATCTCTACTGCCACTTGACAGCTGCAGGAGAGATGCTTGTGCCCCACCCTCCCCATTCTCAATGCCCCAGCCAGGGAGGCACCATGATCGGAGGCTCCTCATGCACTTCCCAGGACGGCTGACACATGTCTATAGAGCCCTGCTGTGCAAGAGCAGCAGGGGTTACTGTCACTCTTGCATTGCAACTCTGTAGGCATGTGAAATAGTCAACAGAGCCTGCCACATGACATTATAAACAACAGTTGCTCTGATAGTCAACTCTGCACACCATTGGTTATTTGCATTGGTTATTTTGGGTTAATAATCAACTGTGGTGTGGAAACAGCTCGCCAGATGACACAATCATCAACGGTTAACTATTTAAGCAACCGTTGATTGTTGTGTCATCCGAACCCAGGGTGCCTCTACAAGAGGCATTTAAAGCACTTTCAAGGCTCATTAAAAAAATTACCTCTACAAGAACAGAGCGCAAATTGGGCGTAGAGGCGCATTATCTCCCCGATTATGCGCATTATCGAATGCGCGTTAAATCGCGAGTTTTATTTTGCTCCGTCCGTTAAAGCACATTTTGACTGTGTGAATAAGCGCTTATGCGCATTAACTACTTGTAAAGCGCATTTTGGACATCTGTTAATGCACTTCGCCGCCTCTTGCCGCCTCTCGTGCAGAGGGATTAGGCGTAAATGCGCTTCAGCGATTATGCGCATAATCGCCTAACCAGGCGCAAAAGCGAATCCTTGTAGAGGGGACCCCAGTCTCTGAATACTTTTGAAGGCAGTCCCACATAGCACATGTTACAGTAGTCCAAATCAGATGTAACTGAAGCCCCTTGGCCAGATCAGACATCTCCAGGAATGGGTGCAGTTGGCATACTACCCTTAGCTATGCAAACACACTCTTGGCCACTGCTAAAACCTGGGCATCCAGGTTCAGGGCCAAATCCAGGAATACACTCACTGTGGACCTGAGTCTCCAAAGGAAGTGAGATTGAATCCTTATTCCCTGATCTGCCTTTTGACTAACCAGGCGCACCTCTGTCATGCTTGGATTAAGTTTCAATTTGTTCACCCTTGTGCAGTCCTTGGATCTCAATGAAAAGAAGAGATAGAGTTGGGTGTCATCAACATGCTGTTAGCACCTCAAAGCTCCAGACATTAGTTTCACATGCGTGTTAAATATAATGGGGGACAAAACGGGCAAACCCCCATTTCTAGAGATGCACATTCAAAACTGCAGGATGGGGGAAGCTAGATAGAATCATGACAGACCACCACAACTTTGCCTCCCTGCCTTCCAGGTCTTGGCTGCTGCAACATAGAGAACCCATATGGGCCAAGTTGGGAGGGATTTACTTCTCCAGACTCATCCAACCAGGTCTCCCTGATATAGGCCAGGCTGGCATGCTCCTTCAGGAGCAAGTCCTGGATGGCTATTGCTTTCCCATCCACCAACCTGAAGGGGTGTGGCCCGATTGCCTTTGTAAAGTACCACATGACATTCTGATCGGCAAGCTAGCTAAAAGTGAACTAGAGGGACCCTTATCTTGAGTATTGTGTCCAGTTCTGGGCACCACACTTCAAGAAGGATGTAGACAATCTGGAGGAGGTTCAGAGGAGGGCAACGAGGATGATTAGGGGTCTGGAAACAAAGCCCTAAGAGGAGAGACTGAAAGAACTGGGCATGTTTAACCTAGAGAAAAGAAGACTGGGGTGAGACATGATAGCACTCTTCAAATACTTGAAAGGTCGTCACACAGAGGAGGGCCAGGATCTCTTCTCAAACATCCTAGGATGCAGGACACAAAATAATAAATATAATAAAATGTTTTTAAAAAATCTGTTACTTTGTTAAATTTTAAAAAATGTTTTTAATTTTTATTGTAGGTTTAATTGTATTTTAAGATTTGTAAACTTATATTTATATGTTTTAATTGTACATGTTTTTAATCTTGTAAACCACCTTGAGCCCCAGCCCTGGGCCGGATAATAATAATAATAATAATAATAATAATAATAGGCTCATGTTACAAGAAGCCAGATTCTGGCTGGACATAAAAAAAAACTCCCTTACGGTTAGAGCAGTATGACAATGGACCAATTACCTTGGGAATCTGGTGGGCTCTTGTATACTAGAGGCATTCAAGAGGCCACTATGCAACTATCATTCAGGTATGCTTAATGCTGGATTCTTGCATTGAGCAAGAGGTTGGACCAGATGGCCTCATGGGCCCCTTCCAATTCTACTATTCTATGATGCTATGAACCTGGCATTCAGCAGCAATACCTTCAACCCAGGGGGACTGTCACCAAGGCTACTCAGGCTCTCTGATATGGGAGACATCCCCAAGTTCTTTAACATCTATGTGAAACTGTTAAGGTCATTTGAGGACTTGGAGTGAAGTGCCATCCGTAAGCTGGTGACATCCAGCTTTAGTTCTTAGTTACATCTGAGTCAGGTGAGGAGGTGATGGAGATGCGAAGCCAATGTCTGGCAACAATAATGGCCTGGAATCCCAAAAAGCTTAATTCTAATGAGAACGAGTCCCAGAGAAATTATAGAAGGCATTATTAATTAAAGCTACAATTACTGAATATAAGGAAGGACAACAGTAGCTAAAGGAAGACATGATACATTTGGCTATATACATCAAAGTCCCTTACCAAAGATACCTAAATAAACTTAGCAAATAAACTTGGCAGTCATGGTGCTGTGAATGAGGAAATATCTCACATGAAATGTCTCATGTGCCCTTCTAAGATTTTGTTGTGCATACAATTTACTGGGGGATATGTTAAACTAAACCTATAAAAAAGTAAATAAAAAGGCATATGTTAATACATACAATACACCATATGAAGACATCTGCATCCCCAATGCTGCAATTAGCCTCAGGAAAAAAGCACCCAATGGTGCCAATGGGAGTTTTTTTTCAACAGCTGATTGCAGTTTGAGGGTGATTTTCACTGGGATAACATCTGGGATGGGAAGGGTTAAACCTCCCCTCCCTGTGTGCTGAGCTCCTAGTAGCAATCACTCCCAATGCACTTTAAAAAAAAAAAAAAGCCAAACATAATTGCACACAACATGTTTAGTTTAATGTGTAATTTAGCCCTTAGAACCTGCTTTGAATTTCTTTAAAAGCTATTTTCTGGGAAGAACTCTGTCTAAAATTTGTTCATAAATAAACCTATCCCAACTTCACTACATAGCTCCTATAGTATACAGTTGAGAATAACTTTGTAGATCCCTCCCAGATCCAAACTGTGAAGACAGCACTAAAGGATTTCTCCAAACCAAATGAATGGGCAAGGAAATGGTTAGTGAGATTCAATGTCAATAAATAAAGATGGTGAAATTCCCCCACTCACATGAGATTAGCTTAGAAATAAACCACACTATTTCTTCCAAAATTGAGAAATAGGTTAATAAAGTACCAAACCAATCTGATTTTCCTAAATTTTCTTGGGAGAAGCTCTATAAAATCACTATCCCTGAATTTTCTTAGTGGAGAGAACCTTCAAAGCAGGGCTAAACTCAAGATGTCTTCTCATGCTTGGATGTTAACCCAACCTAAATAAGAATTGGAGACTTCTAATGCTCACCTCTCCTTTCAGGTGAACATTACTGAGTTCCAAATGCTTATTTCTTAGCCTGAGCTAGGCAAACTTAATAGGCTTCTCTATAATTTAACAGACCACAAAATTTAATTAAGTGCAAAATGAGGTACATTGGGGCAAAAAAATCCTAACTTCACACATATGCTGATGGGGTCTGTAGAACTGTTTGTGACTACCGTGAAAGAGAAGTTGGGGTCTCGCTGGCAAGGAAAAGGTAAATTCCATCTTAAGGGTGATTAGACAAGGGATTGAAAATAAAACTGTCTTTATATAAGTGTATAGTTTGGACACACGTTTGAGTACAGTGTTCAGTCTTGACTGCCCCATCTCAAAAAGGACATGCTGAGGTTGAGGGAAAAGGCTACTGAAGCGGAACACCATTCATGCAGAGAAAGGCTAAAGTGTTTGGGGCTTTTTGATTTGGAAAAATTGGGAGGAGGGGGGATTATCCTGTCTAGGGAATCATTTAGCATGTTTTGAAATTCATTGGTGATTAAGCTAATGAGGTCAAAAGCAAATTACAAGATGCTGGACAAAATCCAAAATGGATGAAGATTATACTTGAAGTGCTATAGTTGGCAAATATGATTAGCTCCCCCAAGGTTACCAAGCCTAGCCACTGAAATGGCTCCTTTACTTTTAAGAGGGATACTTCATTAGCTGCTATGGCAATCATCCACTTTCATAAAATGGTGAAATCCGAGTGTACTTCTGGGTGTCTTGAAAATATGTCCTCCCTATGATGTGCTATTTAAGCATGGGCAGTGATATGGAGACATAAAAGTTCTCATCAGTTTCAACTTACACCAGTCTTCCCCGTCCAGCTGTTCTAGACATCAGCTCCCATCAGCCACAGCCAGCATGGCCAATGCTCAGGGTTGCTGTGAGTTGCAATCCAAATCATTTGGAGGGCATCCAATTGGGGAAAAGATGCCTTATATCTTCATCTGAATCTATAGGAAGGGCAGCAACTAATCCATCTGGAGTTAACTTAGTTGGTGAAAGATGTGTGGGTTGTCCATTGGATTGGGCCTCACTCAAGTATTTTGTCAGGCTGATTCCAGTTTTAAGTCACAAGGTAGGGGAAGTAGCAGGGATGCCTTTTCCATGTCATAGGGATTATTACTAGATATATGTCTGTGAAGTAATCATCTTAAAGTAGTAGGCAGGTGTTAGGTCTGTGAGTTAATTTTTAATCAAATTACATTCATTTCTTTTTTCCCTCTTACCCTCACGACAACCCTGCAAGGTAAGCTGATGTAGTACCTTTGAAGTAACTTTAAAATGAATTAAAATTTGTTTCTTTTGTCTCTCTCTCACACACCCCTGATGCATGGCCAGGGCTGCCACAGAAAATGAAAACTACAACTCCCAGCATGTCTTTCACCATGGTGCCTGACTTGCCCAATGGGAGTCCTTCCACTGACACTCACGGGAAGTGAAGCGTGGCTGAGCCAGTCCACACTGCACTGTTCAATCGGTGCCCATAGGTAGGCCATGAGGGAGCTGGCCTGCTGACGTACTGATGGTTGATGGTTAGCTTGGCAACTGGCCCAGAGCTGAACCTTTCTTCCCTCCTGTTCTTGATAGAGCCTAGCTGCCAAAGCCTGATAAGTCTTTCCTCCTGCCCAAGGCATGCTGGGAGTTGTAGGTATGAACCTAGGTCCCTGAATAATGTGTTAGTCTTTGAACACCATCTGAGGTGTGGTAGGAGACAACTGGAGAGTGAGCTTTATTAGTTGTGGCACCCTGCTTATGGGTTCCCACACCACAGGCAGGCAGGCAGGCAGGCAGCCCTACTGACGGCATTGATGGCTTTCCACTGCCAAGTGAATACCCCCCTCCCCCGCCAGGCCTTTTAACTTGATGAGATTTTTTTTATGCTGTGGCTTTGTTTTTGTTTTATTTTTTGTCATAACTAAACCACAACATTCCAAGACAGATGCAGGAATTACTGGATAAAGATTTTTATGTAAAAGCCTGATTATACCATTGAAACAGAAAAGTGAGTGGAGGAATGACTGATATAGCTGAGGCTAAAATTGAATGGTATGTGGGGTTAGTAGCAGTTGGAGAAAGTCGGGTAGAAAGAGAACAAAGACAGTGAGTTAGGATTAAGAGATAGTGAACTGGCTTACGAACCCCTGCTTTATTTAAAATTAGCCACTCTACATGCCAATACTACACCTCCCAGCATGCCTTTCACGGCCCACAGGTGCCTGAGTCCTCTGAGAGGCGCTTCCCTCCTCTCGTTGCCAATGCTGCTCATCGATAGAGCATCGAGGAGTGTAGCATCACCGAGGAGGGGAGGTCAACTGCTGTCAGTGGATGCGCCCAGCTCTGGCCAAGTCCTGCTAGGACTGTCTCAGCCCACGCTTCTTGTCCACCAGGTGCTCCATCAGGAGCCTATACTGAAGGGCCAGGGCCAGGCTGGGCACTTGCCCTAGGGTGACCATATTTTGGAAACCGAAAAGGAGGACAAGATGGCTGCCCTCAAGGAAGCATGCCCACCGAACATGCCCAGCCCCCAAGGCAGGCCCATCTTGAGATGACCACCCCTAAGGGGGCGTGGCCTTGGTCACATGTCTAATTTCATACCTCACAATAAAGACAAATCTGTTCTACATAATACGTTAATGTTAAACTTATTGAAATAAAGAACAAGTAAGACAGTCAATGTATCAGAAATTTACACTTTCTTTTTGGCATTCTGAATGTTTTTCTACAAAGTTTTTACTGAATTATAGACCAGAACAGAATCTAAAAGACAATACAGGATGATATCATTGAGCATCTCCTACAATTAAACCACCTTACTGTTGTGAAATGCAGTCAGTTGGGGAAAAGGGGGAAAGAACGGGCAGGAGTACAACATCGCCATGTTCCATGCTTATCTTACAAACACATCTCTTAAAAACAAAAGTGATGAAAAATTTAATTTATAAGCATAGTCTACAGTGAACTACGATATCGCAGCTAAAAAACAAACAAACATCAGAGAATCACCATGCCAGTTTCCAAATATACACATCACACAATTGACAACGCAGTTCTTCCATCCCCCCTCCCTTTGTAGCTGAGATATCATAGTTCACTGTGGACTATGCTCAAAAACCAATGGTGCTGTTGATGGTGAGGAATCCACCTACCTAAGGCAAAAATAAAAATTCATTCACACACATACACACCCAAGGCAAAATATTATTATTAATAATAGTAATAATAATCCACACACATCTCACATATGCTTACCACATGCAATAAAAAATTAAATCCACACCCCCTGCACACTCACCCGAAGTGGAAAAAACCCACACCCTCTCCAAGACTATTAAAAAAACCTCCCCCCTACACACCAAAGGCAAAATAATAATAATAATAATCCACAGCCAGCCAGCCAATTACATTTATCAACATAATAAATCTACACACAGACATGCACACACACCCAAAAGCAAAAAATAAAATAACATAAAAAATACAACACCTACCCACATCCTCACCCAAGGCATAATAACAACAACAAAAACAACAAGAATACAAACCCACACACGCACCAGGGCAAAACCAACCAAACATCCATACACACTCAACCAAGGACTGCCCGCTGCCTGCCTCCCACCCGCTGCACACCCACTCCACACCCCTGCCAGCCCTGCGCGACCACCACCTGCCTGTGTCACATGCTGCTCCCCCCGCCCGCACCGCATACTGAGCGGACCGCGGCCAGCCCACATCACGCGCCCTGCCTGCACTTACCTCTTCATCATGGGTTGTGCTGCTACTGCTGCCTCCACCATCTGTTGTTCTCCCACAAGTCTCCCGAGACCAGGACAAGACAGGGAGAGAGCTGGGAGGTATGATGACCAAAATAAAGGGCCGGTTCGTGGAGAGGGAGGGGGAAAGAGCGCTCTTTCACCCCCTCACCCCCTCCCTCTCCGCGATCTGGCCCTTTATTTTGGATGATTTCAAGCAAAATAAAGGGCCGGATTGCCGAGAGGGAGGGGTGGGGGGAGAAAGAGCGCTCTTTGGCCCCCCATCTCCCTCTCCATGATCCGGCCCCTTATTTTAGCAAAATAAAAGGCTGGATCGGAGAAGGAGGGATAGGGGGGAGAAAGAGTGCTCTCTCCCCCCCCCACCTCCCTCTCTGCAATCTGGCCCCGCAGAAGCCCTGGATCGCCCGGGGGAGGGGCTGGAAGTCGCGTTTTGGATGTGCTAAAACTTGACTTCCAGCCCTTCCCCCAGGCCGATCTGGGTGGTTTCGAGGCCTGTACAGTTGCGCTGGCCTAGCAAAAGCCCAGGAAGGCCCCGGGAAGGCGGCCATTCCTGGACTTTGAGGAAAATACCATGCTTTCCCCCTGGCACCATTTTGGTGCTCCATTTCCAGACTTGTCTGGGGGATACCAGACGTCTGGTCACCCTAACTTACCCCCTTCATTGGACCTGTTTCTGGGCACGCACAGAGTGCTTCCCCTCCCTCCCTCCCTCCCTCTTAAGGGTGAAGACCATGCACACACTTCCCCCATATTCTCAGAGAACAGCAACAGGACACCTTTGAGCATGTTCAGAGTGTGGCCTCTCAAAGTCACGCTGTTTTATCTAGTTATGATTTTAAACGCATGCATGCTGGGTAGAAGGAGGCACCGCAAATGGATGCAGCCCATTTACGTGAGTTGTTTCCTTTTATGTGGAATTGGGTTGACTACTTGAGAACGACCTTAGGAGTCTGGGTTGTGAAAGGCATACAGCAGCCACCTGTCCATGCACTCACAATGGCTGCCAAAGGCCGGTAAGTCTGGCCTTCCACCCAAGGCATGCTAGGTGTTCCACCCAAGGCATGCTGGGAGTTGTAGGCATAAGCCTAGTTTTTTTTTATTAAATTCTTTAAAAATGCTTAAACCCCCAAATTTGGTGTTTTTATATATATTTTTTCTGGTACATTGTGCAACCAGACCTATCAGCATGCCAACTTTCAAGTTTCTAACTCATCTGGAAGTGGGTAAACATTTCCGGACATACACCGCACACACATACTTTCAGCTTTATAGGTAGAGTTGCTAATAGATCCGAGAGATTTTGAGATGAGATTTTAAAATAAGTTTCATCTTCTGTTGCTATCAATAATGTTCCTATTTCTATTTCCAGTCTTGGCTTCCCTGTGTTGTCACTGTTGTGTCATTATATGAGTCATATGATAAGTTTGAAATGTGATTTAGTGCCACAGGTGACCCTATTTGTATTTTAACCATTTCTGCAACACTTTGATGGCCTTCGGGCAAGAAGAGGAATAAAACTAACCTTCACCTTCACTTTACCAACACTGGCATGAACAATCCCAGCTTGTTCAATTGTCTAATATCAATAAACCAGTTCCCTCTGTGCTGTTGTCTCTAATGCAGATGGGCTGAACAGCTATTGCATGTTGACCCAGGTAGTGACCCTGGATTGTTCACATCTGGAACTGGCAGTGCTCACAGGAAGGAATGCATCCTAAACTGTGTTCCCCAAAAAGTTGAGACACTCAGCTTGCCTGCAGAGGTTGCTGTTGTGCTGGAATTTGGTCACTTCTGTTCATTACTTACACACAGCAATTGAACAAGCTGGGCTCATCTCTATGGGGTGACTGGAACACAGAAAACTGTTGTCCCAGCGCTGGGGCTTTTTGACCATTTCCAGAATTTGTGAATGCTTCATCCTTTTATTTATTTATTTATTTGTAACTCAGCTTCCCATCTCAAGGCAGGATCTACACTTCTGCTTTAAAATGCTTTATAACAGTATTGACAACTGGTGGGGCCCATGACACACACCACATACAGTTTTCAAAACGTTTTCAAAGTGTTTTATCCTTCTTGGTGTCTTGTATAGAGGACTAGTGAGGCAAAGCAGATTATGACTATACAGATTGTGAGTTGCTCTGTTGATGAGCTAATGCAAACCAGCAAGACCTTATTATGGGCAAATGATTGCTTTTACCTTGGTTAATACGATTGGCCTGATAGCCATGGTGCTGTTTCCTCTGGTTACTGAGCACCACCACTGAGTCCAGTGCTCTTCGCAGATGAGATTGACTTAACCGTGCCTTATCAGAGTGGGTTTCCTAGTAGAGGTTTCTTATCTTTTGGCACCTACAAAACCACAACATTCACAAGGCCTTCCTTCCTCTACATTTTCTTTCCTTTGCTTCATTATGTGTGCAGCATTAGTTCAAAAATGTTTCAATGCGTGTTTAGTGCTTCTAGGGTCCAGTAGTGAGATTGTCTTGCAATCAGGTAGATGCATAAGATAAACATAAACTGTGCTAGGTTTCATTTCACAACCACCTTGTAAGGAAGGTCATTTTTATTATTCCCATTTAACCTGGGGAACTGAGGCCATGGCTCTTTCTAGACAAGAAATTTATAGTGAATGCAGATCTGTTGTTTGTTTGTTTGTTGCATGGAAGCTATATGAAGAAAGTGCTTCTGTTTTGAGGATAGGGCATTTCCCAGAACCCTTAGCAGTATTATATTGTTGCTAGGAAAATGAAGTTTTTTTCTTTCTCCAGCTAGTGAGGGCATAATGATTTGGAATGCTGTCTGGAACATGGTTGCATTAGGATCATGGACATCTATCAGACAATGCCCATGTGACACAATTTTCCCTCCCTCTGTTCTAGGTCTGTGCCACATGGTGCCCCTAATGCCAGGGAAGAAGAGAGTCTCAAGGGAACTGAAACTAACTAGGCAAAGTTGGAAGGGCTTCTGGAAGCAGCAGAAGGCAGACACAAAAACAGACAGCATTTCCAAGGACAAGCCATTCTCCGAACTGGCTACTAGATAGTAAAGTCTAACAGGTGCACAATTCTAGGGTTTGCTCTTGTTTATTGTGGTTGTTTTAACAGCACATGGGGGTGATATTTTAACTTCTGGATTTAAACGTCATCGCACATGCCTCCAGCAAGCCATGTGTGTAAATTGGAGTGATTGCAAAATACAAAATCTCTCATTTACTTGGAGGGAAGCCCACTGAGTTTGTTTATTTGTTCGAATGTTTGATTGACTGATTAATTGATATCCTACCTTTCCACCAAAATAGCACTCAAGGCAGCTAATGATAATAAAACCAAGGGTATTGGAGAAACTTAATTAAAGCAATAATAAAATAAGTAAATTAAAGGCACAATTAAAAACACAACAATGAAAGAAAGAAACAGCACTGAACCCAACAGAACCTCATTCAGGAACAGACCAGTTTACATGCCAAATGCCTGCTTGAATAAAAGCACATTTTCCTGCCAGTGAAGGAGCCAACCCAGCCTCCCTTAACAGGGTGATCCAGAGGCAGGGAGCCGCCTCCAAGAAGGCCCTCTCTCATGTCCCCACCAAATGTGCCTATGATGGTGCTGGTACTGAGAGGAGGGCTTCACCTGAAAATTTTAGAAGCCAAATTCATTGGGGCTTTCTGTCAAGTAAGGGTGCATAGGACTGCAGCCTGTTGTTCTGTTTTGCTTGGCTTCTGGGGTAGAGGCAAATGGGTAGTGGCTTCATTCTTTGTGGCCAACAGCTGCATACGGCTGGTGTTGCACACCCGTCTTAAAGCTACAAATGATGGAGCAACTGAAATGATAAAAGGCTTCCCCTGGAATTCCCCTATCCCTGTCACTAAGGTCGGAGGGGAACACAACACAATATAAATAAATATTGGCTGTATTACATTGTGCTGATTTTTGACAATCCTTCCCTTTCCCCCCCCCCCCCGCTCCCTGTAAATATTACAGAATGGTCTTGAATTTGGAATCATTCAGACATAATTTCCCCCCAAAATGTTTTCTCTCCAGATTCCCATGTAACTTCGGAGGTGTTTTCCTTAGGACTTCTGAAAGAGTCCTTTAAGCGGTTTTTCTCCAGAATACAAATGATGACTTGGGACCATTCAGATATTTGTTTTTCGGTGCAAGGCGGATGGGAGGTAGCAGTTACATACAAGGGAAGCGCCGTCTGGGGAAACCCAAAGGAAAGTACAGAACTGAATTGCCAGTGTAGTGACTTGGGGGGGGGGGGGTGTGAAGGAGGCAAGTGTAAAGCATGACTATTTCTTTCATGTAGTTTATAAGGATCTATCTCAGGCCTCCTCCACACGAGACGTTTAATGAGCCTTAGAGGCTCATTATAAATTTTACCTCCACACCAGCGGAGCGCAAAACGGGCGTACAGGCGCGTTATTTCCCCGATAATGTGCATTTTCGAATGCGCGTTAAATAGCGACTTTTATTTTGCTCCGGCCGTTAAAGCGCATTTTCGCCGTGTGAACAAGCGATTATGCGCATTAACGTCTTCTAAAGCGCTTTTTGGACATGAATTAATGCGCTTCGCCGCCTCTCGCCGCCTCCCGTGCAGAGGGATTAGGCGTAAATGCGCCTCCGCGATAATGCGCATAATCCCGGAACCGGGCGCAAAAGCGCATCCTTGTGGAGGGGGCCTCAGAGTTGTTTGAGAGCTCCATCACACCAGTGGTTTATCGCATACTCGCCCTGCCTTGCATGTGTCTTTGCACCATGGTACTCACATGGTGTCATCCCTGTTCTGCTCTCATCATGCCCCTTCCCCCCTCCCCTTGTTGCGTTTTAATTTGGCGCGGAGGAAGTCTGGAATATTTCCCCCCCCCCTTGCTTTTTCCTTTGCTGGGGGCATGTTTGTTGCTGAGGAAAGGGCAGGGCAGGGCAGGGCGGTTCTCCTCCTCCATCACATGGGATCCCCCCTCTTCTTCTTCTTCGCCTTCCCCTGCCTGCCTCTCCCTTCCTGCCACCGAGAACAGCCCCCCACCCCTCCTCTGGCTTCCTTTTCCTTCTCCCTGGTAGGATCTCCTCCTGCCACAACGCTTTTCATTGCTGATTTCCTCCTTCCCCACCCGGGTCGAGTAGGGAAGGAAAGGCCAAGGAGGGAGGAGGGAGGGAGGGAGGGAAAACACCACCAAACACTTCTTGGAGGAGACGCTGCGAGAACTGCGCAGCCTCTCTTTCTGTCCTGGACTGCCTCTACAAGAGGCATTTAAAGGTCTTTCAAGGCACATTAAAAAATTAACCTCTACAAGAACGGAGCGCAAATCGGGCGTAGAGGCGCGTTTTCTCTTCGATTATGTGCATTATCGAATGCGCATTAAATAGCGAGTTTTATTTTGCTCCAGCCGTTAAAGCGCATTTTGACTATGTGAACAAGGGATTCTCCACATTAACTACTTGTAAAGCACATTTGAAACAACCGGTAAGGTCACCAGTTGAGTGCTCAATTACCTCCTTCATACAAGCATTTACGATAAAGTGCTTCAGCGATTATGCGCATAATCGGCTAACCAGGCGTCAAACGGAATCCATCTAGAGGGGGTCCTGGTCTTCTCTTCTCACCTGCGCCTACCTACACACCACTCTTGTCTTCAGCACCGTGGAATTTTAGGAGGGACGTGGTGAGCTATCGGCCCACAACTCTTAAGCACGCTCCCGTCCTTCAGAGAGTAAGCCCTGTTTGTGCTCTGTGGGACTTCCTTCTTCTGGATTGGAGCTACACAGGATCAGATTGCGAGGGGGCAAATTCGGCATTAGGCTGGGAGCCAAAGAAATGCATGTGCCTGGTTGAAAGCTTGGGACTCACTTAGGCGTGTCTGCTTCTGTGGAAAATCAAGCATTGTACATGTATGTATTTGCCAGGGTTCAGCTTACGTTCATCTGTGCACTTACGTGGCCCCCAGAAGGTTGCATCCAGTGTTAGCCCAACTTTAAGTCCCATTCATTTCAATGGGTCTACTCTAAATAGGACTAGCATTGGATGCAACCCCAAGGTTTGAATTTGCCATTCAATTGCAAATTCCCTTGCAATGATTACCTCCTGGTCTGCAAGTGGTTTCTGGGGCTTGCACAGGCAGATTGCTGGCTGCCTTTGCTGTGGGGATGCATGGAATGACCATCCATCAGACAAGAACCAATGAAGTGGAGGGGGAAGGAGAAGGGATGGGGTGAGGCGAGCACAATAATGGGAGAGCCCATAAGTGAAAAGAGAGGTCCCGGTAGAGCTGTGATCGCGAAAGAGAAACAGAGATCAAAACTGCGGGTACATACAAATAATAAAAAAAGTAGATGTGATGGAGATCTGAACCTGATAATTTAATATAAGGAGATGTAATAACAGAAGAGAGGGACTGAGAATACAATTCACTTTATCTCCCCTTCTTTTCAGTTGGAACTTCCTGGAGGAGGAGAGACTCCAAGCAAATAAACCAACTGCACATGAAGGTAAAAATCCACAGAGTTCCTACTCTGATAAAGCAAAAATGTCCGTTCCATATGCCTGATTCTTTTTATATAAGTCCTGCAATCTCTGGAGCCATTTGCCTTGCCTAGCATTTATCATTACTCTAGATTAGACACATTTATTGCATTTTCATGGATCTCAAAGTGTTGGAATATGCAGCCAAAAGCAACATGGAAAGTAGGTCTCAATATACATGATGTCCACTAGGGCTGTGCACAGACTGCCTGATTCGCTTCGGATCCCACTTTGGGGGGTCCGAATTAGGCCCAATTTGTTTCTGATCAATTTGGACTTGTTTTGCTTCACTTTGACACTGAATCTGAATTGAGATTTGGATTTCTCATTTTCCCATAGACTTGCATTGGAAAAAAGAAATGCCTATAACTTTTTGATTTTTATTTATTTATTTATTTTATTTCTAACCCACCTCTCCATCCAGATCGAGGTGGGGAACAACAATAAATATAAATATAAAAATCATAAAATAGATAAACCATTAAAACATATAAAAACAAATACATTATTACAAACAACTTAAAATTCAACTGGGTAGGCCTGCCAGAAGACAGCAGTCTTCATGGCTCTCTTAAATTCAAGAAGGCTGCTAATTTGTCGAATCTCCTCAGGCAGGCGATTCCACAGTCTGGGAGCGGCAGAAGAGAAGGTCCTCTGGGTAACACTTGCCAGCTTAGTTCTGGCTGACTGGAGTAAATTCTTCCCAGAGGACCTGAGTGTGCGGGGCAGATTATATGGGAGAAGGCGATCCCGCAGGTAACCTGGACCCAAACCATGTAGGGCTTTAAAGGTAATAACCAACACCAGCTCCGAGACCAGTTCCATGAGCTCAGCCAGGGAGTCTGATAGGCAGCGGGGGGGGGGGGGGGGGTTTACACTAACAGAATCCATAGTCTATACAAACATGATACAAACATGAAATTTGGAGACCTTATATACACTGTGGGGTGAACATGTCTGCCAAATTTTAGATAGATTGATGCAGTGGTAATTGTGCAATCAACTGGTAAATTTTGCTTTATTTTTAGGGAAACTACTCAAAGCAAAGTGCTATAACATTTTCATTTTTCATGATACAAATATAAAATGTGGATATCTTACAGACACTGTGGAGGTGCTCATATCTTCCAAATTCCAGACAGATTGGTGCAGTGGTATTTGTGTAATCAACTGGTAAAAGTTGCTTTTTTTCCAGGGGAAATTGGAGGAAGGGGAAGGAAGGGGGAAGGATTGGAACAAACACACTACAGGCTAGCAACTAAAATATTATATATATATATATATATATATATATATATATATTAAGACAAGCAGAAAGAGAAAAAGAGACAAGCGATAACAGTGAGAGAAAGGAGAAGGCTCAAGAAAGAGCCAAGTACCAATGCCCCAAAACACACACCAATGAGAAACCTAAGCTATCCAGCCCAAAACATTCTACTCCTACCAAGTCTAACCCACAATGAGCAAGGACAAAGGAATCTCAATCTCCTGATTGTCCTTAAGCCCTCCTCCACCATTGTGATTGGAGGCTGCTGGAGAGAATTGGGAGACTTCTGGAGGATTGGGGGATGAAGCATGTCCCTTAACAGCCAATTTTCCCCTCCAAACTCTTCCTCCCCCTTCCCTACTCTAACAAAAGAAATTCTGCAAGCACAGACAGGCTGTCTGCGCTTGAAAAAAGGTTTGAATCAATCCAAATAGATTCGGACCACGCTGATTCGCTTTGGACTAATTTGGATCTGTTTTGATTCACTTTGGATCTGTTTCAAAGCCCTCCAAATCACGCTGATTTGCCTCAGATTCAGGATTCAGATCCGAAGCGATGCACTGCCCTACTGTCCACCTCCTATGACTTTGTCATGAATTAAACTGAAATTAGAGTGGGACTTTTCCAGATAATAAAGTGGATATGATAAACATTCCACATGATGTTTCTCCCCACATTTAAAAGCATACTGCTGGATAAGCTCTTCCACGCTGGCACATGCTGTAAAAGCAGGAGACTCTTGTCCAGCAAAACAATAGTCTCTGCAGCTTCTCTTTCTTTATCTTCTTGGAGAGTCAAAGAGCCGCCATGAAAGACCTGCAGCAGGCCAGGATGGGTTGCCCCTGATAGGGATGGGGAGTGGACTAGGGTCATGTATGTCCCTCTCATATTGTTCAGGTGGCTGCTGCGAAGTTTTAACAACTGGGGTGGAATAGGGATGGGGCAATCTGTCCAGCTTGACGTTGTTGAGGGTCTCATTTTTCCACTACAAAGCTCTTTCTGACTTGGGTCTGTATCGGATCTGCAAATCTCCCCCTCCCTCAGCACAGATATTCATAGTGCTTCCATGCACCTTTAAAAAAAAAAAGTTTGCCTTTCCTAAATGTATGGATGTTTAAAATTGCATTTTTTCCATTGAGAAAAGTGGTTTTGTGCATATCCCCCACCCCAATACCCACATTCATTGTGCACACATTTCCAATTTTCCTGGAGGTGGTGTTTGTATACATCCCCCTCCCTGGAAACTCATTGCAAGCCTCAGTAATGTGTAGATTTCATCAGCGAGGCGTGTTCCATTCCATCATTAGTTTGAAGAGGTGGGAATTCTTGCAGTAAACTGCAAACCCAAAGGATTTCTCACCTATCCCTAGAGAGTTAGCAGAGGCTGCTGCATTTGGACAGTTATGCACTAGCAGGATGGGAGGCTGGTGCTCATCCAACAATGTTAATAAAACAAACAAAATAACATGCCTAATACATGTAACTATGTTGTACCTGTTATCTCTTAGGTGCTTATTAGATCCACACATTGATATTCCAAACAGGGTTCAGATTAATAATGATAGTACACGGAATAATGGGCTCAAGTTACAGGAAGCCAGATTCTGGCTGGACATCAGGAAAAATGTATTGACTGTTAGAGCAGTATGACAATGGAACCCATGACCTAGGGAGGTGGTGGGCTCTCCCACACTAGAGGCCTTCAAGAGGCAGCTGGACAACCATCTGTCAGGGATGCTTTGAGGTGGATTCCTGCACTGAGCAGGGGGTTGGACTCAATGGCCTTATAGGCCCCTTCCAACTCTACTATTCTATGACTCTATGGTTCTACTTGTAAAGGAGGAATAGCATTTTCCCAGCAAAGAAATATCAATGCACAGACTTATCTCCCAAATGGATTGGTGTATATATCACACTGCAGTGAAACTGAGGTGTTTCCCATTCAGGTGACTAAGGCCTCCTCCACACGAGACGTTTAATGAGCCTTGAAGGCTCATTATAAATTTTACCTCCACACCAGCGGAGCGCAAAACGGGCGTACAGGCGCGTTATCTCCCCGATAATGCGCATTTTCGAATGCGCGTTAAATAGCGACTTTTATTTTGCTCCGGCCATTAAAGCGCATTTTCGCCGTGTGAACAAGCGATTATGCGCATTAACGTCTTCTAAAGCGCTTTTTGGACATCAATTAATGCGCTTCGCCGCCTCTCGCCGCCTCCCGTGCAGAGGGATTAGGCGTAAATGCGCCTCCGCGATAATGCGCATAATCCCCGAACCGGCGCAAAAGCGCATCCTTGTGGAGGGGGCCTAATTGTGAAACATGCATTAGTAATGACTGAACTCAACCTGCTATCTCATGCCATACACTTTTTATGGCAGAAGATACTGGGAATTATGATTGATTCAGCCTCCTTTTCCTCATGGTCCTATGGCGTCCAGAATATTCTGTGTGTGAAGGAGCTAAGAGTCTGGAATTTTTCCAGTGCCTATTTTTCTCTCTCAGAGATGTGCAGTTGATACCATAAAATCTGCCTGAGTCATCCCAGCTTTGTTTATTTTCATTCATAGCTTACCTTTCCTCTAAGAAGCTCAAAGTAGTGTATGTGATTGTCCCCCATCCCCATCCATGTCATCCTCACAACAGGTTAGGATAAGACATAAGCTATCTTGAAGGTCATTAATGACATCAGTTCCCTACTGAATGACCCAAGGGTTGTCCTCCAAATGGATTCTCATGTTTATGCTCACCTTCTTCACAGCTCTCACCAATTTGTTATTAGTTTACTAGTCCAACTAATAAAACCACATTCAGGCAGGGTTTTAAAAAGCAGTCCAGTTTCAGAGTTGGCCTGAGGAAGGCCTTGTTGTTTAAAAAATTGATCCCACCAAGCCAGGCTTTGATTGACCTTTGAGCTGTTGCCAAGCTTTGCTTGCTTCTGTCTCACCTAATTCCATCCTGGAGAGGCATCTGCCCCACAAACTCTATCATGATCCATAATGATCCCACCAAAATTTCTATCCTGAGCCCTGCCTCTAACCCACTAGGTCCTGGGCTAGAGATCTGCCCAAGGAGCCTACAGGTAATGAATTCAAAGTTGGCCACCCTCTCGCTCCAACCCCATTTAGCAAGTCTCATGGTGTATGGCAGTGCCAATGTCAGGCTGGGTGGTGCCACTGCTGTGCACGGTTTCCAAAGTAGACCGTGGGTCCCTCTAGATGGGCTCTTTTCCCTCGCGGTGGCTTCAGAGTGGCGGCAGGTGGTGGATGACATGACGCTGCTGCCACTCTGAAGCTCCTGCGGGAAAAATACCCAAAGTTCCGCTCTAAAAAAGTCGGGCATTTACCCAGACGTATGTAGAGTGGAGCAGGCTGGGCAGGGAAGGGAAGGGGATGGACCAGCGAGCCATAAGCTCGCTGCACCGCCTCCTCAGTCCTCCCCCCATTTTTTTTTAAAAAAAACTCACCCTCGAAGAGAGGCTGCTGCTGGGGAGGTGAGGGTGCAGCAGCTGCAGCAGCAGCAGGAAAAGCCGCCTTGACGTTCCTTCCAGTGTAGATGGCTGGAAGGAGCGTCAATGCGGGCCACGCCGCCTGCTGCCGCTGCTGCACCACACGATGGCAGCACCGTCAAAATGAGGGTTTCATGGGTAGTGCAAGGGGAAGGTGGGAGGTCTGTACAGCCCATCGGCCTCACTGATGAGAGCATGCCCTTTGCTGCCACTCCCAGCCCAGCCCATCTCCCCTGGGTCACCTCGGGTGACATGCCACGTCGATAAGAGTGGCTGGTCTACCTCTACCCCACCTTTCTTCTTTCTGGAGAGTCCATTCCTCTCTGCATGGCCCCTTTAGTGCTGACATTTGTCCAACTGAGCAGGATTGGGAAAGAAGCTGCTGTCCCCTTGCTGAGCTCAGCTAGACTGCTGCCTGTTTGGCACACAATGGGGTGTGTGCCTGGCTCCTGGCAGAGCTGTCAGAGGGAAGGCCCTACTTGCCTGCCTCTCCCACCCCGTGCTCCCCTCCCAATGGCCCCTGAGCACTGAGCAAAGCATGCTGTTGGCTGGAGAGACTCCGTACCGCATGCCACATTGTGACAGATGATTGACTCGAAACAATATCTAAGGCGATCAGGATAAAGTACCGACCATTTCAAGGCTCAGCAGAATTCAAATTCTAATTAGACTTCTCACCACATTCCAAATAAAAATTGTTCCCCTGATATCCTTTTTGCCTATCAGGTGTCTCTCCCTGATCGCTGGAACAAAACGCATAAAGAAAGTGATTAAAGCCATAACAAAGGCATAAAATTGAAATTATTGCTGGCATCACATCTGGGAGTAGAAAGTGTCACCACGCATCCCTCCCCCCACTCACCGGCTGGAGTCCCCCTCCCTAAACACACACAAAGCACTACAATTGTTGGCCAGAGAACTGGGAAAACACCTTTGGCTGCCCTCCTGCGTTCAACGCTGGGCTTTCTCCCCTGGGACCTGTACAAGGCAGGATGGTTGGTAGAAATGCTTATCTATCTTTTATAACTCTTCAATGTTCTGGCGTTTTTACCATCTTCCTAATTTTCATCCTCATTTCCTACAGCCCTATAAAGGAGGTTGTCATCATCGTTCCTATTTGATACAGAGGGTGGATTATAGTTCCACGACATCACCAGGTGAATCCACGACTGAGAGGTCGTGCGATGATTCCAGATGGTCGTCCAGCATTCTGTTTAACGGGTCCCACGAGAAGTATTTTACCTGCAAACTCAGTTCTGCTGAGCTCTTTGTTTTCTTCCAGTACCCATACTGCTCACAGTCAACTGATGATGACATCATGAGGAGTTACATTAAGGCGGCATAATCCCTGGCACCACAGTCAGCTGGAGGATTAAGCCCTCTTCGTCAACTGAGCAGACACTTCGAAGTGGGTCAGGACAACTTCATAAGCAAACACAGTACAAAGTTTGCATCAAAGCACACATGCATAGGAACAGAAAAATGCCAAAATATTGGAGTCAACTTGAATATATAATTAATGAATTACTTAGAATGTGAAATTCACTAATAGTGCAATACCATGCCTGCTTATGTAGAAGTAAGTCCCACTGAATTCAGTGGGACTTTTTCCCAGGCAAGTAAATATAGGATTTCAGTCAAAATGTTTCAGTTTTGCTATTCAAATTTGAAATGTTTTCTAATAGCATAATCTATATCATCTGTCAAATCCTGTCAGATAAAAATATACCATTACATGTTAACCATCAAATACTGTCATATACCAACTGACATAAAATATTAGGTATCAAATACATATATGAAATATTTGGTGAATATTCAGCAAATATTTGAATAAAATGACTGTTAGCTGCTAGATAATATCTGCAAAATATTCAACACCAAAATATTTGGTTGTTTGGAAAGAAAATTAATTTCAGATCTACAAGACCTAAACCATCCTGGGCCTGATCACAACCATAATCACATGTATCATTTGTATCATAGTTCTTAGACATAATCTGCACCAATATGCTGAGGAATTCATCTAAGTCTGCCACTTTCAATCCAGAAAGCAATGCTCATTTCTTTAAGGTCTCCAAGATATTTTGAATATGTAGAACTCTTTGAGTAGTATCCTATGCAACACTACCACTAATGCACATTATGTTGAGCCAGCAAATGCCAATATTGCTTGCTGTTGACAGGTTTCCCTAACAAAACCCGCTACACCAGCTAATGCTGTTGGTATTGTGCTAAAGCTTGTTTACGCTAGTGCAACGTAATATACATTAGTGATATTGTCGCATTGGGTATTGCCTTTTAAGCAACACGCTCACATTTCACATGCAGAGAAATTAATACGTGGATGCTTTCCTAATTTTATATCTTTAAAGGCATGTGTTTGACAGTTGCTGATATTATCCCAACCATTATCCAAGTTGCTTATGGCAACATGCAAGGCTCTCATCTGTAAACCTCACAATAATCCTCCAAGGTAGGTTAAACTGAGTGCTTCATGGCCTTCCCTGTGTTAGTTCAACATACCAAGTGCATGCCTTGTTTTCAGATTGAAAGCAGTTTCCTATTATCAACACAAAGAAAGATATATGGTTTGGATCCTCCTTCCAGTGGTGCAAGTCAGGGCAACCCTGCCCATATAAGCTGCATGGGCGTGTAAAGATGCCAAAGTGACAATAGCTTTTTCCATATGGCTTGGAAGCAAATATTCTGAATATGTGGCAGGGGGAGAAGGAGCATGCCTGGTGTCAACAGCCCTGAATCGGACACATATCCCTTGTTCCTTCCGTACAGGACCCAGAGGCTCTTTCGTCATGATCCTGCACACAGTCCCAAACTGCCTTCACCTCCGCATAAATCACACGTGTAGATTAGCCCTCAGGTTTCATGTACAAAGCCTATTCATGTTCAAGTTAGGGTTGTGAATAATAGAATCCTGGGTCCCCTTTGTGTCTTTCATGGATGTGCTTCCACAATATGAGAAAAGATGTTGACAGTCCAGTAGAAAAAATGCTCCCTTTAGACGCCTGGACTCAGCTATATACAATGGTGTCTGATAGATTTTGAAGTGTGGTTGCTCATTATGATCGTCCCAATAGAGTCCCCACCCCAAGGAGAGTCTAAAAGTCCAGGGCTGTGGTGATCCATATCAACAAACCAATTCTTGCAGTTTTTCCTCTCCAACAGGAGCAAGTCTTTGGTAAAGCTAATGGTTTTTCATTGCCCATTCAAGACCAAGACACCCCTAAATACTTTGCATTATAACAGGATGGATCAAAATGATCTATGGTTGCTGGGAAATTCACCCCCTCTTCTGTGACGATTGCAGCTAAGCTAAGAAGGGAAAGGGAAATCTGAGAAGGGGCATGGTAGATTGCATTTATTTATTTATTTACTTATTTATTTATTTACAGTATTATACACCACTCCCTTTCCAAGGATTTCAGAGTGGTGAACCAATGGGATAGAAGCATAAAAACGGAATTTAAAAAAATCATCCCTGTGAGCCCTGTCTCTGTTATAACACTGGCTATAGACTTCTGTGGTCTCGTCAAGGCTTTCGCTTCTAGAAACCGTGCCTCTTCTAAGAAATGGCATTAATCTATAGATTTGCTGAGAAGATGAACCAACATCCAGAAATGAAGCCACATGCCTTCAAGCTTCAGGATATGGCAGTTTCCTAAGAACAACAAATCACTGCTCAAATTATGGGGGAAAGATAAGAGTCCCTTAATTAAGTTAGCTGTCCCTTGTTACACTGAGGCTGAAATCCTGTCACCCAATGGGACTTACTTGTCTGAGTAGACTTGTAAAAGTAGGATGCCAGTAAACTCATAGCTCTTGTGAACTGAACTACAGCCAGTGACTTGGACACCGTTTTGGAGTTAGAGGAAAAAACAACAAAGTCTATATACAGAAGCCTGTATGACACTGAGCAACTCCACTGACTTTGGGGGCTACTCATACATATTCCTTTTCCTACAGGAAGATAATTGGCCAGTCTGTGGACCCATGACCAAGTAACACCCACGCTACCTGCAGACATTACAAATGCATTTTCCTACAAAGAGATTGTTATCTATATTGAGAAAAATACTGTATGAATGGGGTACTTGTGATTTGCACTGGTCCAAAAAGTGCTCAGAGATATTTTGAGTACCTCCTTTGTCCTTTGGATCAGTGCCCTAAATAGTAACACACTTCACCAGTAGCCTGGTCAGCCCTTTTAGCCAGCTGAGGGGGCACCTCCAGAAGAGTTAGAGAAAGAAAGTAGAGGGAGGGAGGGGGGGAGAGAGAGAGACTGAGACTAAAGCGATATAAAATTAAAAGGTAAAAAGCAGGAACGCAAATGGGAGCACTCTTTCAGCTTTCACATTATTAATGACTCTTCAAAAAATCGGCGAGTTTTCCAATCTTCTCCGAGAAGCGCTTGAAGGAGCTCACAGATGAAACTGACCTTCAAAATGTTCTTTGGTCTTTAGTTAAGAAATTCGCTCGCCATTATGGCATCATTAGGGAAACAAGGATAAAATTACTCCATGGTTAATGACCTATAGTATCTCCCCACCAAAATTTGTTTCAGATCTAATAAAACTGTGCTTAACACACTCGGATGAGTTATGAGGACTGTTCTGCAGGGTATTAAAATGTGGAAAATAGATTTTCCGAAGCTGGGGGGACTGGACTTTTCGAATCAGATAGCAGAATGGAATTTTCTGGGCAATAAATTCTTCCATGTCTCAATTTCATCTCGCTCGCTCTCTCGCTCTCCCTCGCTCTCGCTCTCCCTCTCTCTCTTTCTTATTCACTCTCCCCCTGAAATGCAAAAGCAACATGGAAATCTTTATAGAGCAGAGGCTTATAAAAACTTTAGTGGGGTTGTGAGGGAAGGATCCCCCTTTATGCTTTTTTGTCTTGTGTTTGGGTAGAATTTGTTATAGCTTGGGGGCATCAGCTTTCTTCACCAACATACAGTAATTCTACTGACATTCTTTTCTGGAGTAGCAATGTGTGGTATTAGAATTAACTTACGAAGTATGTCATGATGGTTTGGGGGAGGCAGTACTCAAGATCTGCACGCAAAGGATGAATCCCTCCTCTCCATTTGTATGTAAGCCAGAGACAGTCACCCCATCCCTGGCATCTTGTACACATCTGTGCTTTCTGACACTCACCACTCTGCAAAATAGAATGGAACAGCACCCATATTTCCTTGCTAACTTATATGAAGGGTTTGATCCATGAAGGGCTTTGCACACAAGTGAGGACTTACATGTTCAGCATGCCAGGATGGTATGAACAAATGTAGACACATGTATGAATACTGATCCTCCATCTACAGAATGCAAAATTGTGATGCATCATTCCATAATTTGGGGTCACTGGGAGCCCACAGATGGGCTGGGGCTCATGGATGAACCCAGTCAAATCTATTGTTGCCTGAAGCAGGAGTCCGAATCTCCGGTGGCGCTTCTAGGTTAGTGAGGGCTAGTTACTGCCGCTGAGAGAGGTGGCTTGCGAGGTAATGGCATTTTGCTCTCTTTAAACTTTAATCTTTCCTATTAATTCCCAGCAACTGGAGAATGTATGAGAGTTAATGTTCCATGAACGTGTTTCTCACTCGACAGTCTCTTCGAGCTAATTACCTTCAGGTGCTAAATGGAGGGAAATTGCAATCCATTTGGATGTGAAAAAATTTCGCCTTTCCAATCCCCTGTGAAACATTCTTTTTCCTGAGTGTTGCAGAAGGAATGCACTCATTTTTTTAATGTTTCCTTCTCTATTCTTCCCCCCACAACAGCAAACACCAGACACGCACACACACACACACACACATACAGCAATATCCCTTCTTCTCTTAAAGACTCCGAATTCTTCAGGAATCTGTGAGCAGCAGTCAGTGGAAGGAAGGCGGTATCTTGGCACAGTCACTTGGGATCCAAAAGTATCTAAGGAGGGGAGGAGAGAAACATAGAACATCACAAAATATGTAGGAGAAAATCAATTGCTTTCCAGAATTCAGGTATATTTTACATACATGCTTATATTCCCCATTGCTGAATTTTGAATACAAAGAAAACCAGTGTAGTATAATGGTTTGAGTGGGACTCAGGAGATTTGAGTTCTAGTCCCCATTTGGCCATGAAGCTCACTGGGTGACTTTGGTCCAGTCACTGACTTTCAGCCTAACCTAACTTACACAGCATTGTTGTGAGGATAAAGTGAGAAGAAGATGATGTCTTATGCATTGTTGGCTCCAGGTTCTTAAGGGCTCCTTGGAGGAAAGGTGGAATATCAAATGTAACAAAAGCAACAAACAAATCAATAAAATAATATAATTTCCCCATTTATATTAAGCTATTTTCTTTTCACATATGGAGTTTGAGTTCAATCCAGTACATTGGGCACCTCGCCTTTAATAGGAGACGCAATCTTCAAAAAGCCATACGTAAACACAATGTAGATGTAGGTGATACTCTAGTGTCTCTGTGTATTTTGAGACATCCAATTGGATATCCCCCCAAAAATTTATATCCCTAAACAAGCTCTTATGTTGCCCCCTCAGGGCACCTATCCAGGATGAATGTTCCAGAAGAAGCATGCATGGCTGCTATTGCTACTCCTGCTATTGCTACCATAACTGAGATGTCGGATACAGCAACCATTCCCAGTAGAGCATGCATTAGCCTAAAACAAAGCAAAAGCAAAAACAAAAAAATATATTTTTCATTACTCACTCCTATTCTGTCGAGGCATCCTTGCTGAAACTCTATGAAGAGATGCATTATCCATATAATACACTGTTGTTGGTCTGAATGCAGGTCAAACTGCAGGAAGGAATGGCAGGGCTGAAGGCAGTGCAGGCTCCAGCGTCTTGAGGGCCCTTGGGCAAGTGAGTCCACCTTCCCACCACCATTGTCACCAGTTGCTCCTCCTCCTCCTCACCACCACCACCACCACCACCATCACCACCACCACCGTTATCTGGGCCAGAGCAAGGGGCAGGCGAGCAAACAGGTTGCAGTGGGGAAGAGGTGGAGAAACACAAGGGGCTCTTGTCAGTGGGCCCCTGCTGGGTGTGGGCCTTTGGCAGGGGCCCAACCATACCTATCCTTGATGCTGCCCCTGACTGAACGGAAAATTCAGTGAACCCGATATGAGAAATCTAATGAGTTCCAAATGCCAGCCAGTTGGAACTGGCTTAAATTTCCACAGTCTTGCTGGGTGGTCACTTTATTAGAGTGGCTTCAAACAAACATATACAAAAACATGTTGCCGAAGTTTAGGGCATCCTGAGCCACTTTGAACCACTTATGAGCTACACCCAAAAAATGCAGGAAAATTCTGTGATAGAAATTACACCTACCTGTGTGCGTGTTTCCATATTGCACTTCCGTCAACAAGGAAGCTAAGAGCAGAGCCTCGTACCTAAAAACCCTGGAGCTGCAGAAGCTCCACGAACTCCAGCAAGTCTCATGTCAAGCCAGTGAGCCCATTCCCACCTTGCGGAGGAATGATCCCTGTTGTGGGATTGGAGTGTATGGGGTGTTTTTTCAATATCCAACTTGCAGAGCTGGATGTATGTGTCAGAAGAGTTCAGCAGGAAAATATTGTTTTGGCATGATGTTTTGTTAGGGCTTCATGAGAATACCAAAATGAGAATATTGATTTGGTTCAGAACAATTGATTTGGCATAACTACAGCAGGCAGGACCACTGACTTCGCCATTAAAAATATTTACCCCACCTGACCCTTCTCTCACACTCAGGGCTTATGAAAAGATAAGAATGTAGACTAGGGATGCTTCTGAAACCCAGATTTTGGAGTTCCAAATTACCTGGCCTTGTTTCCAGAGTGGAACCAATGCATTAGGAATCCTCCACTGCTGCTTTTACTTTTAATTTCTACAGAGCACTGTGGATGAGCCGCTTGCTGAAGCTTTGCATTTATTCAGTTCACTTGTATCTTTTTCCCACATTGCTGATGTGCACTTGTGCATTAACACCACACTGCAAAAAGAAAGACAGACAGACAGACAGACAGACAGACAAGCAGCCATCTTGATGGAATTGCACATACGATTACATCAAAAATTCTTTTTGTGTGATGTTTACACAGAATTGCATATTTATGTTTGTAAAATACCACACAAGAAAAGTCACTTATAATCACATCATTTTCCAAAGCTCTCACTCATCTTATCCCTCACATCTGAGCAACCTCCTTCCTACCACTAGTTTCATGACACCTACTGGGTAATATTTCTTTTTCATAGTCAAGTGTTCAGTAAATAAAGGATATCACCTTGTGACTTTCCATTTCAAGTTGTAGGCTAGAGGGCTCCTGCGACTTCATTCTGGGGTGTGTGAGCAAAACACAGTAAATGGGCTTCACCAAAGGACAGAACCACGTCAAAATCAGCACTTTGAATTGGGCTCAAAAACACACCAATGCAGCTGGTGCAGTATAGGCGTTATGTGATCAAATCACCTCGTCCCCACCAATACTTGGGCAATTGGATTCTGCACCAGCTGAAGTTTCTAAACTGAATTCAAAGGCAGCCCCATGTGCGGCACATTACAGTAGTCCAGCCTGGTGCATGGATAACTGAGACAAGGAGCCTATCTACACCAAGCAGGATAAAACACTTTGAAAACATTTTGAAAACTGTATATGGAGTGTGTCCTGGGCCCCAACAGTTGTCACTACTGTTATAAACCGTTTAAAACTGTTTTAAAGCAGTAGTGTAGATAGGCTCAAGGTCCCTGCTCTCCAGATAGGATTGTAGCTGACGTACCAGCATAAGCTGGTAAAATGCATTCCTGGACACTAAAGCCTCCTGGACTTCCCCAGTTAGCTCAGAGTCCAGGAAGACTCCCAAGGGGAGTCTACACCAGCCATTTATTACAATATTGTATCACAGTCATCACTACTGGGGCACATGACATTCACCTGTTCCTGCGGTGATCTCGGTTCCACCTCTCAGTTGTACCAGACTATCCCTGACTGCTTTTGTTGCAGTTTTTCCTGCTCTCTTGCTTTCATTCCAAAGTATGTGTGCGGTGTGCCTCCCCCTTTGCGAGGTCGTTGCTGTTTAGTGTACGTTCCATGCTCAGCAAACAGCCAATCAGCTGTGAAGGGCATGCCTATGGGTATCAGAGGTGTGTGGAAGTGGACCTGTCAAGTGTTCAGTAAATAAAGGATATCAACTTTCTATTCTAAGTTGTAGGCTAGAGGGCTCCTGCTATTTCATTCTGCCCAAACCTAGTAGCCTAGTAGCCATTGATAGCCTTCTCCAGGAATTTAACCAACCCCTTTTAAAACCATCCAAATTGGTGGCCATCACAACATCTTGTGGTAGTGAAATCCCTAGTTTAACTTTGTTCTTCCTTTTAACTGCCCTAACTCTCCCACCAATCAGCTTCATGGGGTGAACCCATATTCTAGTATTATTAATTTGAAGATTCAAGGGAAGACCACCTTGCTACTTCTCTGATGGGATTCTGCTGCATTGTAAAGACCTTTTCTAGGAAGGCTTTGCTTATGAGTTTTAATTCTTCTGAAAGCTAACACAGCTGATGTTTTATTGGGTGCCTTTTGACTCCTTCTTGAACCTCTGCTGATCTTGATTTTTGTAACTTTTAAATGGTATTTTTATTCTTATTTTATTTTAAAAAAATTGCATATTGTCAGATACCTTAAATTCTTTTCAAGAAAAGGCAGAATCAAAATAAATAAATAAATAAATAAATAAATATCGGCATCGTTTTGCTTAGTGCTGCCTGGATAACTGCCCAAAATTGGCATTGCATCACTGATGACTGATCCTGATGCCTAAAATGCAAGTCTTCTTCATCCTTAATCCCATATCAAGCCATAGTACCTGAACAGGACAAAAAGTTACAGCCCCTTTCTATCCCATTATTGAGCTGCACAGACTGCCCCTGAGCATCCTAGCTAGAGGACCACCCATGAAACCTAAAAGCTAATATTATCTGCCTGCTAAACATCCTCTCCAAGCGGTCCCATTTTGACTGTGCCACCAGCTCAGTAATCCTGAAAGCCCTCAAAGGAGCAATCAAGGAAAAAGGCACAAATTGTTCCACCGTGTAGTCTTGAGTGTCATAAGAAAGGAGAAATGTGTCTATATACCGCTTGGGACCAAGCTACTTGAAAGGCTGCCTTTTTCCCATAGGAAACTGCCTGGTTCTTCGGGAGAGGTCCTTCTTTAGGTCCACAGGATGCTGTGGAACATCCTGCCAAGGGAGGCTAGGTTTGTTCCCTCTCTAGTCCTTCCGCTGGCAGGCAAAACCCTTTTTATTCAAGCAGGCTGTTGGTGTGGAAGTGGGTCTGCTAAGCTGGATGCTATTTTTAATTGTGTTTTAATGTATTTTCTTTTTGTTTTTATCACTGATTGTGAGCTGCCAGCAATGCCATTTTGGTAGAAAAGTGGGGGTATTATTATTATTATTATTATTATTATTATTATTTATATCCCACCTTTTTCCAGGACTGGAACTCAAGGTAGTTTACAAAGTTAAAACATGTACAATTAAAACATATAAATATAAGTTTACAAAAGTTAAAATAGAATTAAACTTACAGTAAAATTAAAAACGTTTTAAAATTTAAAAAGCAGTAACAAATTTTAAAACCAAAACAAACCCATACATCAACATAGGTCCAGAGTATTTCAAAAAGCCTACTGGAATAAAAAAGTTTTAGCCTGCCTCCGGAAGTGCAGCACAGAGGGAGCCAGTCTGGCTTCCTTAGGAAGGAAGTTCCAGAGCCATGGAGCAGCCACAGAGAAGGCCCTCTCTCTCGCACCCACCAGGCGTGCCTGGGATGTTAGTAGGACTGAGAGAAGGGCCTCCCCAGAAGATCTAAGAGCATGGGCAGGCTCATATGGAAGAGTAGGGTCTTGCAGATAACCTGGACCTAAGCCATATAGGGCTTTATTGGTCATAACCAACACTTTGAATTGTGCCTGGAAACAAACTGGAAGCCAGTGGAGCAGTTCTAACAGTTGTATGCTCCCTGTAGCCAGCCTCAATCAACAATCTGGCCACAACTCTTTGAACCAACTGAAGTTTCCAAACACTCTTCAAAGGCAGCCCCACATAGAGCGCATTACAGTAATCCAAACAGGATGAAACTAAGGCATGTGTCACCATGGCCAGGTCCAACATCTCAAGGAATGGGTGCAGCTGGCGCACAAGCTTTAACTGTGCAAATGCACTCCTGGCCACCTCTGAAACCTGGGCATCCAGGCTCAGGGCTGAATCCAGGAGTACACCCAAGCTGCGACCCTGTGTCTTCAGGAGGAGTGTAACCCTAGCCAGCACAAGCTGAGTCCCTATTCCCTGATCTGCCTTTTGACTGACCAGGAGCACCTCTGTCTTTTCTGGATTAAGCTTCAATTTGTTTGCCCTCATCCAGTCCATTGCTGCCGACACCGAAACAGCTTCATTGGAGTTAGGTGGAAAGGAGTAGTAGAGTTGGGTGTCATCAGAGTACTGGTGGCACCACACCCCAAAACTCCAGACAACCTCTCCCAAGGGTTTCATGTATATATGAAATAGCATGGGGGACAAAACAGAGCCCTAAGGGTCTCCACAGGCCAATGGCCAAGGAGTCGAACAGAAGTCCCCCTGCACCACCTTCTGGGTCCGCCCCTCCAGGAAGGAATGGAGCCACTATAAAACAGTGCCTCCAAGTCCCATCCCAGCGAAGCGGCCCAGGAGGATACCATGGTCGATGGTATTGAACGCCGCTGAGAGGTCCAGCAGAACTAACAGGGACACACTCCCCCTGTCCAGGTCCTGGTGTAGGTCATCCACCAAGGCGACCAAAGCTGTTTCTGTCCCATAACCAGGTCTGAAGCCAGATTGAAATGGATCTATATAATCCGTCTCATCCAGGAATCCCTGGAGCTGGGAGGCCACCATGCGCTCCAATACCCTGCCCAGAAATGGGATATTGGAGACTGGCTGGTAATTGTCTAATACATTGGGGTTTAAGGAGGGCTTTTTCAACATAGGTCATACTACCGCCTCCTTCAGGCAGAGTGGAATCCTACCTCGACTGAGGGAGGCATTAACCACTCCACTCACCCACTCAGCCAGTCCCCCTCTGGCCACTTTTATGAGCCAGGAAAGGCAAGATTCTAGTATACATGTGGTGGCTCTTACCTCTCCAAGGAGCCTGTCCACATCATCGGGCTGTACAAATTGAAAAGTATCCAATAACACTGGACATGCAGGTGCCAAAGTTACATCCACTGGGTCTGTAACAACCATAGCATTCAAGTCAGAGCAGATCTGAGCAATTTTGTCTGCAAAGGTTTGGGCAACTTGGTCACAGCAGGCTGCTGACAGGTCTGAATTCTCTTCTTGCGGGTCAGTATGTAAAAGGCCCCTGACCACCCGAAACAGCTCCGCTGGACGGCTCTTTGCAGATGCAATAGTGGCAGAAAAAAATAGGTTTTTGCTGCCCATATTGCCACAGAGTAGGCTTTCAAATAGGCTCTAGCCCTTCTTTGATCGGATTCGCTCTTAGTTGTCCGCCAACATTGCTCTAGCCACCGCGTCTCACTTGTTTCATTGCTACCAGCTCCCTAGAAAACCAGGGGGCTGCTGTGGCTCCACTTCATGAGAGAGGACACTCAGGAGCAATCGTGTTCACTGACCTGGCCATTTCTCCATTCCAGAGATCAACCAGGGCTTCGACAGAATCACCTGCCGAGGCAACTGGAAAACCCCCAAGAGCCGTCAGGAAACCATTTGGATCCATCAGCCTCCTGGGGCGTACCATCTTAATCGGTCCTCCACCCCTGCAGAGGTTCTGAGTACCAGCAAGTCTACACCCCACCAGGTAGTGATCTGTCCATGACAACGGAACTATACGAAGTTCCTCCACTCTCAGATCACCATCACCCCATCCAACACAGAAAACGAGGTCCAGAGTGTGCCCAGCAGCATGAGTGGGGCCAGATGCCATTTGGGACAGACCCATGGATGTCATGGTGGACATGAAGTCCTGAGCCACTCCCAATATCCATGCTGAGGATTTCAACATCCTCAGCATGGATGTTGAAATCCCCCAGCACAACAAGCCAGGGGGATTCCAACACCAACCCCAAGACTACCCCGGCTAGCTCAGGAAGGGAGACTGTTGAGCAGAGGGGTGGACGATACACCAACAGCATCTCTATTCTGTCCCGGGCACCCACCTTAGATACACACACTCGAACCCCTCAGACTGTGGGACAGGGCACCCGGTCAGGGGGATGGAATCCCGATAGACCACTGCCACTCCACCTCCCTGCCCCCCAGGCCTTGCCTGCTGCTGGACAGAGAACCCTAGTACAAATCAATCAAATAAACAAACAAATAATGTAACTTGCAGAATCTCAGATTTCAATGGATGCCTCTGATCAGCCTGCGCAGGAGTGTGTCTGGTCCATCCATCTAGCATCCCTTTATATGCCTAGGCCTCAGGCAAAAGGCAAAGATTGCAAAAGTTTTTATATCAAAGCCTTTGCTCCTTTGGTGCATTGCAAATTAAAACATGTACCCCATCAGAATTGGCTTGGGGTCACCTCGATCCCCATTTGGACCTAAATGCTTGTACCTCTCATATACTCCTGGCATAGCTGCTCTGATGCTAGGAGGTAACGAACGATACCTCTCAGAGCTAAGGTGCCACAAGGCTTGAAGCATTCTATAGGGCTTTGTCCTTGCTGTGGATGCTAGCAGCCAAAAGCACTCCTCTTGTCCAAGCAGCAGAAATACCACTGTCCAGCCCAGGCACATGGCAAGCAACCAACAAAAGGGAGCCTTTTTTCTTTGGAGGGCCTCATTCCCTTTGGGCTGATCTGTCAGGGGTAGCATGCCAGTGGCAGGGAAGGCTGAAGCCAGTCGTGGGGGGGGGGGACATGAGCCAAAACTGGGAGGAGCCAGGCCTCCTTTCTTCTCTTTCCCTCTTCCTCCCTAGCCAGCAGGCTGCCAGGGGAGAGAGTGGTCACTCTTGCCAGAGGTTTGAATGGATTGCTGGCAGAGGGCTTTTGAGATCTGGCCAAGGGTTGCAGGCCGTGCTGTGGCCACACATTGCCCTTCCCCAGCTGTACATGTTGGAAAACAGTCACCTAGAAAGCCCTCATCACTCCAAATGGTTGAGACATCTGCACATTGATCACTAGGAAACCAGCCTGATGATCAAGCCAGTCTCTTTACTGTGGAATCCCTCATCTCTGAAACCCAGACGGCAACAAGTATGGGCAGTGGGGTGGGGGCAGAGACATTATAGCCTCGGACTGCTGCTAATCCAGGGATCCCTCCTGAGTATATTATCTATCTCTTTCTGCATTTAATAGATTTATATGCCGCTGTCCATATTTAATAATATCTCAAAGTGGTTCTATCTTAAATGAGACCCCACAAGCCCTATTTATTTATTTATTTATTTGTTTGTTTTTCTTTTTTTGAGTGAATTGATATTCACTCAATATCCCAAATTCTCTGGGTGGTGTACACCTAGACTAAAACCATAAACTACAAGATATCAAAAAACAGATGCTGAAAACATCTGGAAAACCCTCTGGAAACCCCTCCCTCATGCAGTTCAGGAGGCAGAAAACGTTACATCTTTTACACGCCTCCTGAAGACATACCTTTTTACACAGACATTCCCTGGTTTTTAATGTAGCTTGTTTTACACTGTCTTTTTAACTTTTTAATGTTTAAATTGATATTGTTATTTTTTATGGTTTTTAATTGTGCACTGCCCAGAGAGCTTCGGCTGATGGGCAGTATAAAGATGTAATAAATAAATAAAATAAACAGACACTCTTGGATGAGACTGATTAACTGGATCCATTTTAGTCAGGTTTCAGGCCTGACTTTGGCCCAGAAACAGCCTTGGTCGCCCTGTATGATGACCTTTGTCGGGAGAAAGACAGGGGGAGTGTGACTCTGTTGATTCTCCTTGATCTCTCAGTGGCTTTCAATACCATCGACCATGGTATCCTTCTGGGACAACTGGCTGAGTTAGGAGTGGGAGGCACTGCATTGCAGTGGTTCCGCTCCTACATGGCGGGGCGGCTCCAGAAGGTGGTGCTTGGGGAACATTGCTCAGCCCTGTGGATTCTCCAGTATGGGGTTCCGCAGGGGTCAGTCTTGTCCCCCATGTTGTTCAACATCTACATGAAACCGTTGTGTGCGGTCATCCGGAGTGTTGGCGTGCGTTGTCATCAGTACGCTGGTAACATGCAGCTCTATTTCTCCTCCTCTTCATCAGGTGAGGCTGTGGACATGCTTAACCAGTGCCTTGCTGCAACAATGGACTGGATGAGGGCTAACAAACTGAAACTCAATCCAGACAAGACTGAGATGCTGTTAGTGGGGGGTTCCTCTGACCAGATGGAGGGTGTTCAACTTGTTCTGGATGGGGTTGCACTCCCCCTGAAGGAGCAAGTTTGTAGCTTGGGGGTTCTCCTAAAACCATTTCTGTCATTTGAGGCTCAGGTGGCCTCAGTGGCACGGAGTGCCTTCTACCAACTATGGTTGGTGGCCCAGCTACATCCCTATCTGGACAGGGATAACCTGGCTTCAGTTGTCCATGCTCTGGTAACCTCCAAGTTAGATTACTGCAACACGCTCTACGTGGAGCTACCTTTGAAGATGGTTCGGAAGCTGCAGCTTGTGCAAAACACAGTGGCCAGATTGATATCAGGAACCAGAAGGTTTGAACATTTAAGACCTACTCTGGCCCGCTTGCATTGGCTGCCTGTACATTTCCGAGCCCAATTCAAGGTGTTAGTTTTGACCTATGAAGCCTTACATGATTTGGGACCACAATACCGGATGTCATGCCTTTCCCGACATGAACCTACCCTTACACTACGATCAACATCCAAGGTCCTCCTCCGAGGGAAGCTTGGAGGACGGCAACAAGGGAGAGGGCCTTTTCAGTGGTGGCCCCCCAAGTATGGAACGATCTCCCCAACAAGGCTCACCTGGCGCCAACACTGTTATCTTTTTGTCACCAGGTTAAGACTTTTCTCTTCTCTCAGGCATTCAACAACAAATGTTGAGTTCTTTAACTGACCCCTGGATAGTTGGAATGATATGTAGTTTGTTTTTATGCTTTTATGGTTTTAAATTTTGTATATTGCTTTTTAAATGTTCAGTGTTTCTAATTTTTGCAAACTGCCCAGAGAGCTTCAGCTATGGGGCAGTATATAAATGTATTAAATAAATAAATAAAAACAATAATAAATCTGAAGGTAGCTGAAGCTCCACCTCCAATAGCATATCTGATCTTCGGAAAGAGAGACCATTAAATTGCCACTGGAATCTGGGCTTCTGGCAGATAGTCTTAGTGACCTTCATGACATCGCAAAGCCTAACTGATAAAAGCCCAACCGCAGAGAACAACGAAGTTACACCCAAGACTCAGGTTTTATTTATTATTAAGTCATTATATTTCTATACTGTCCATTAGCCAACACTCTCTGCACTGATGTCATCACCACCTACACTGCTGGTCATCTATGCCTCCCTCCAACCTGCTTGAAGGGTGTGAGAAGCCTCCTGCACCTGGAATATCATATCTAAGGCCGCCACTTCACGGCACCGGGAGCGCCGCACAGCGCCCGCCGGCACACCACACAGTCACGCTCCTTCCGGTGATCTACACTGGAGAGCACCACAGCAGCTTATCTTGGCGGTGCCGGCACCAGCGCGTGCACGGCAGCCCGACAGCAGCTGGGGGGTGGCAGGGAGCATCGGCTCCTCTACTCTAAAGCAAGTGTGTTTTTGTTCTTTTTTAAATGGGGTGGGGGGAGGACTGTGGAGGCGGTGCAGTGAGCTTATGGCTTGCTGCTCCACCCCCTTCCTTAGCCAACCCGCTCCGCTCTAAAAAAGTCGGGGTAAATGCCTGACTTTTTAGTGCAGAGCAAAGCCCCTTTGCTCTGCACTAGCGGCACTAGTGCAGAGCTTTGCACTGGCTTTGCACTAGCAGCAGCATCATGTAACCCAACTGCTGCCAGTGCGAAGCCATCTTGATGGAAAATGTCTGTCTAGAGGTACCCATAGAATCATAGAATAGCAGAGTTGGAAGGGGCCTATAAGGCCATTGAGTCCAACCCCTGCTCAATGAAGGAATCCACATAAAGCATACCTGACAGATGGTTGTCCAGCTGCCTCTTGAAGGCCTTTAGTGTGGGAGAGCCCACGACTTCCCAAAGTAATTGGTTCCATTGTTGTACTGCTCTAACAGTCAAGATGCTTTTCTTGATGTCCAGCTGGAATCTGGCTTCCTGTAACTTGAGCCCATTATTCCATGTCCTGATCCTGACCCTTCTCTGTGTGACAAACTTTCAAGTATTTGAAGAGTGCTATCGTGTCTCCCCTCAATCTTCTCTTCTCCAGGCTTAACATGCCCAATTCTTTCAGTCTTTCCTGATAGGGCTTTGTTTTCAGACCCCTGATTATCCTCGTTGCCCTCCTCTGAATCCCCTCCAGCTTGTCTGCATCCTTCTTGAAGTGTGGTGCCCAGAACGGGATGCAATACTCAAGATGAGGTCTAACCAGTGCTGAATAGAGGGGAACCAATACCTTGTGCGATTTGGGAGCTATACTTTTATTAATGCAGCCCAAAATAGCATTTGCTATTTTTGCAGCCACATCACACTGTTGGCTCATATTCCGCTTGTGATCTACAACAATTCCAAGATCCTTCTCGCTTGTCGTATTGCTTTGCCAAGTATCCCCCATCTTGTAAATGTGCATTTGGTTTCTTTTTCCTAGGTGTAGAACTTGGCATTTTTCCTAGGTGTAGGACTTGGCATTTATCCCTATCATATTTCATTTTGTTATTTTCAGCCCAGCACTCCAGTCTATCAAGATCACTTTGGAGTTTGTTTCTGTCTTCCAGGGTATTAGCGATCCCACTCAATTTTGTGTCATCCGGAAATTTGTCAAAATCATTAATATAAATGCTGCTACAAGTCCCCCAAAGTGGGCCAAAAAGAGGCATGGCCACCTGACATCGGTGTGGCTGCACTGACTCCTTGACTGGCTGGGTTCCCTGAGGCTTGTTTAGCCAGCCGCTCCCTCAGACCTGATAAGACTTCACCCTTCCTAAGGGTTGCACACAAAGCCAGTCCCCTGGGAGCCGGCTGGGAAGAAATGTAGCATCTAAGACACTTACGATGATTTATTTATGACATTTATATACCACCTTTCAACAAAATAAACTTCTCAAAAGGATTTGCAGAATGACATTGGATAATTTTATCATTTTGTTTAAAAAAATCTTTATCATGTTGTTTGCAAGATTATGAGTGTGATGCACTCTGAAGAACCCAAAACACTAAATAAATGGTAAGTCTTATTATTCCCCCCCCACTTGTGAGTCGACAATCTTTTCCTGTTTATTTAAGACATTAGGAAGGGAATAGCACAAGTAGAGTAGGGGAATATGAAGTTACAGGCTCTGTCGAATCTCAGTTAGAGGGCAAGGGAGGGTTGTTCATAAGGTCATAACCCGATTTGCAATGGTAGGGCTGGTGTCGAGGGTAGGCCTGGGTGGGCCCCAGCCGAGGGTCTATACCCCAGCAGGGGCCCACTGACAAGAGCCCCCTGGACCTGCTCCTCCTCTTCCCCAGTGCAGCCTGCTTGTTGACCTGCCCCTTGCTCTGGCCCAGGCAACGGAATTGGTGAGAAAGAGGAGGCGCAGGAGATGCCGAGGCCTATTGTCATTCTGCTCGTTGAACACATCTCAACAGGAAAATGAAAGCATTGGCATCGTTTAGTCTTGTCTCCTTTTAATGAACTTGTCATAAGGAAAGCAAACAAGTAAAATAATAAAGGCTAGGGGAGTCTTTCTTTCTTTCTTTCTTTCTTTCTTTCTTTCTAATTCCTGCACACTTGTCTGCCTTCAGCCATTCTCCTCTATCCCAAGCCAGCTTAGTTTCTGGCTCGCCTTTCTGCCTCTGTCTTTCTCTTGCCTCCTGCTCTCACTACAGCCTCATTTTGCTCCCTGTCCCCCTCCCTAGATTGTGCAGCAGCCAAGAAACAGGATGCCTCCCAAAGAGTAGGGATGCTTTCAAAGGTCATAGTGGGGTTAACAGGTGTGAGTCCAGACAAAAGGCCATTTCATAAGTCTTTGAAGGGAATGAATTATTTAAGTGCCAGCTCATTTAATAGGCTAATGCAAGCAGGTATGTCACCTGCTGCTTAAAATGGCAGAACCAAATGGACCTACTGCTAGACAGAACATCAGCCTCAAACCATACACCTCACTTTTCCAGAGTTTCTCTCTTCTTTCCACCTATACCCAGCTAAATCACAGCAGTGGTGGTGGTGGTGGTCCTCTAGGCTTGTCTCTGATCAGGCCACACCTTCATCCTAATACCAATCTTGGGTGGTCTGGTGTCTATCACCTGGTAGCAAAAATGACAACGTAATTTGGGAGGACTCCCAACCACACAGAAAAGTATTAGTTTGTAAATTAAAAGAAAAAGAGATGGAAAAAACCAAATAGTCCAACAATGGCCCAGGCTCATTGGCTTCCAGGACTCAGGGAATGCTGAATGCATTCGAGCATCAATTAGGGTGAGAGAGGAGGAAAACAGGGGAGGGGAGACTTGTCCAGTTCAAATCCCTGCTAGTTTACAATGTCCTGGAGGGAGGATTAATATCAGGGGATACATATTGTGTGATGAAAAATACTCCTCCCTACACTATATGGGGACATTGTAGGAGCGGGCAGGAAACAATACAGATTTCCCCCTTGTTCACTATTTCGGAAGTCCTCTTCCCCACCCCCACCTCCAACATATCAATAAGGGGTTCAGGTCTGGCATTGATAACCAGGCCCAAACCTGAGCCCTTTAATATTATATATGGTATAATAGGGGAAGGCTGTAGGAGAGTGAGATTCCCCCCCCCCCCAGTCTATCTTTTTCTTCTCTCCACCTGAAGCCTCTGCAACTCTGCGAGTTCCAATCTGTGCCACAAGGCCACCTGGAGCTCTGAACTCACACTGGAGAATGAGGTAGGGATACACTACCACATTTTGTTGTGGGATGGGTGGCAATTAGCTTGTTGGCCAGACCACTACCATTATTGAGGAGGAAACTTGGCCCTCCTCTACAAGATTTCGGTTTGACGCCTGGTTCCCCGATTATGCGCATCTTCTCTCAATCGCTTTTACGCCTAATCGCTATACATGGGAGGCGTTGAAGCGCATTACGGGCTGTATGAAAGGCATTTAAAAGTTTTTGACATGCTGAGAATCGCATGCAAATGTTGCTGAAAGTAATGCGCTTTGTCCCAGAGAAACTCCCCAAACTGGTTCCTCCCTTTATTCTCCCCCGCCCACCAGAACCTCCCGCCTTTGGTTTCCTAGGTTACCTGAAAGGAATGAGCTGATTAACATGTTCTGCGTCCTGTCTTCCCCCCTCCTTCGCCTGATTGCCATGACCTCCTCAGGAGTAAATGGGAATGTGTCTCACACACACACACACACACACACACACCAAAACAGACAGGGGGATTCTGCTTCGTTCCTTCCCCCTCCACTTCCCAGCGAGCTCAACAATTGTAAAACACACACACACACACAACTCAGCTCAGGAACCCAGCAAGAAGTGAGGGGAAGTTATGTCTGCTGATGGCTAATTATGTGCACATCCGCACATCCTTCCTACCGCCTTTACTTCTCATAAAACCACCTCCATCTGGCCCCGTGTCTCCATGTTAAAAATATTTCATCAGGGTACTTCAAAGAAACTTTATTTTTGGTTCACGTTGGGTCACCTCTTCTTGGAGCTTCCATCCAGAGAGACGGAGTACAAGGAAGAAGTTGCCAGGAGGAGAGAGGAAATGAAACTAAACCAAAAAGTGGGAGGTTTTCCCAGCGAAGGGGCAGTTCTATGCATGAGATCACGACCACAGTCCAACCCCCTGATCATTAATGCGCCTCCTCAGAAAGTTGTTTACACGGATAAGGCGCTCTTGCTTCCGCCATAAATTAAAACTCGCTAATTAGTGCGCATTCGAAAATGCGAGTAATCGGAGAGAAAATGCGCCTGAGCCCCTGATTTGCGCTCTGCTCTTGTAGAGGTAAATTTCCTAATGTGCCTTGAAAGAGCTTTAAATCGCTCTTGTAGAGGCACCCTTGGCTACCCCCAGCCAGGAGGCTTCTGCAAGGTAAGGATTGGAGAGACTCAAAACAAAAATCAACAGATTAAATGACAATGACAACACAGTGTCTTGCTTGCATAATTTATTTACAGTACAGTATTTCAACTTTTTGTTAACAAAATTTAAATACCATCTTGTTGACAAAATTATAACATGTAGCTTGGACAATACTACAATTAGGTGGATCCACAACTGGCTGAGCAATAGTACGCAATGAGTGCTAATTAATGGCTTGGCATCCTCCCAAAGGGAGGTCTACAGTAGGGCTGTGCACTGCCTCAGCCCGAATCTGGAGTGGCACCAGGTTGGCCCGAGGTGCCCCAAGGCCAAAGCAGATCAACCCTGAAGCCTTGGGGCATGTCGGAACAATTCAAGGTAGTGCAGGGCTGCTCTCTCATACCTGCCTGCCCACCTGCCCAGGAAAGCCAGCACAAGGCTGATCATGAGTCTAGATGAGTCCATTAGACTCACTGGACTCACTTCCCTCACCCTTCCCACCCTCCCACTGCCATTGCTGCTCCTCGCCCCTGCTGCCCACCACCAAGACTTGCCTGCAAATGTGTCCTCCTCCTGAGAGCCAGGCCACAATTTAAAGTAATCACTGGGGCTCTTTACTTTTAGTATAGCTCTATGGCCGCAAACTATGGTGGCTGTAAAAGGGAAATGGCCATTTATGGCCACCGTAGTTGCAGCCACAATTACTTTAAATCATGGTCTGGTTCTCGGGAGGAGGATGCATTTGCAGGAAAGTCCTGGTGGTGGCTTAGCATCTATTGAATAAGAGGATTGGGTCCTCTTATGAATTGATAACTTTTAAACAACAGGAAGCAGAGAATAAGAATAAATGGACAATATCCACAGTGGAGGAAGAATTGGTGTCCCCAGAGGATAGGTATTGGGAACAGCACTTTTAAACCTGAGATTAAAGTGAGAAATAAGGGGGGCAGATTTGTGGGTAGAAATGAAGGGATTGTAAAGTGCTTCTAAAGGACCCTCCAAACTGCAGGCTGATTTACATGAAAGGCTCCCTTCCATCATTGGGATGCCCAGCTTGAGTCACTTACAGCACACACAAAGGGTTCCCCGACCTGTTCTACTCAGGCCATTTCTGCCTCCCCCCCCCCTTATATCCTGGATTTCTTCAGGGTGCTTTTATCTACTCAGAAGTGAATCACATTGACTTCAGTGGTGCTTACTCCTGTGTAAGGTCCCCTCTACAAGGATTCGCTTTTGCGCCTGGTTAGGTGATTATGCGCATAATCGCATAATCGCATTTACGCCTAATCCCTCTGCACGAGAGGCGGCGAAAGGCGGCGAAGCGCATTAACAGATGTCCAAAATGCGCTTTACAAGTAGTTAATGCGCATAAGCGCATATTCACACAGTCAAAATGCGCTTTAACGGACGGAGCAAAATAAAACTCGCGATTTAACGCGCATTCGATAATGCGCATAATTGGGGAGATAACGCGCCTCTACGCCCGATTTGCGCTCCGTTCTTGTAGAGGTAATTTTTTTAATGCGCCTTGAAAGAGCTTGGAGTATGCCAAGCCATCATGGTAAGAGGAATGAGACTTGGCAATAGAAGTAGCACGGGAGAAAGGCACATTGGCTTTTGTGTTGGTTTGTAGAAGGAAATGGAAGGTGCTTTGGCAGGGAGGTTGAGGAGAATTTGGGCAAACGGATGTGGGTAAGGTGGCCATATGGAAAGGAGGACAGGGCTCCTGTATCTTTAGCAGTTGTAAAGAAAAGGAAATTTCAGCAGGTGTCATTTGTATGCATGCAGCACCTGGTGAAATTCCCTCTTCATCACAACAGTTAAAGCTGCAGGAGTCCTGCCTAGCATGACCAGGTACAAAAAAGGCAGGGCTCCTGCTAACTGCTGAAATTCCCTTTTCAATACAACTGCTCAAGATACAGGAGCCCTATCCTCCTTTCCATCTGATCACCCTAAAGGTATGTCTGCAGTGACACAATTGTGGTATCAGAACTTACCAGCACAGCAGTGCCTCAGAAATGAAAGGCGCTCCAGTGTAGATCCTACCTGAGTGAGTGGGCAACAAAATGGCAAATGAGCTTCAGTGTAAGTCATTGAGGCCGTACACACACAACAGGTAACTTCACTGGTGGTGGCTCAGCTGGTGGTGACGAACAAGAAAACAGATCTTGGGTTTGTGGTGAAAACACTGACTCAATGTGCGGCAGCTGTGAAAAAGGTGAAATCCATTACTGACCCCAGACACTGAGTCAGCACATCCCTTGCCTCACGTGAATCTGGTGAACAGGCGAAATAGAGCCATGTGTCAGCATGGAAGGGAAGCTCACTCTAAATTATCTCAGTCATTTCATGCAGATGTTAAAAAGCATCGGAGATACCTGCAGGATCTTTCAAGCAGAGGTGCAGAACCAGTTTTGTGAGAGGGGAATGATCCCCCACCTAGCACTCTATGGGCTACATGATGTCAGTGGGTTGTCATTGGCTCCCTGGCTCAAGTGCTGGGTGGGGATGGAAGGTGGGATGGGCAAAGCAGAGTCAGGCTGACCCAGCACTCCTATCCCCACTGTTATTTCCAGTCTCGTGCCAGAGAGAACAATGGGGATGGTAGGCTGTGGGACTTGGCCCGGGCCAAGGAGAGCGGCCGCTCTACCTAGCACAGGAAAGTTCTGCCACCCTGCAACACAGCTGTTATCTCTGATCAGAGATTGGAAAAAAACAGCAAGGAATGCTCCTGAGGAGATTACTCCAGGGGACGGATTGGGCAGCCTGGTAGGCTAGATGCTATTTGCGGGCTGGAGGTTCTGCACCCCTGCTTTAGAGTAAATAGTACAGGGCTGAGTAGTAGTATCCCAACATGACTTTCTGGACTCAGCTATCCATGTAGGAATAGAACCATTGAAATCCAGGGCCTCCATTCTCAACCCAGACAGTCTAGATTCAGAGTTGCTGAGAATTCCAGGAAAATTAGCAGAGTCACACTCCCACTGTCCTTCTCCTGGTATAGGTTACCCACCAGGGCAACCAAGGCAGTTTTGGAGACAAAAGCAGGCCTGAAACCAGGGAGATGAGAGGGTTTTATTCAGCAGGAAAAGCTGCTTGGGAGCAATTGTGTCAACTGCCTGAGCCACTTCCCTTATTCTACAGCCTGGGTCCCCAAGGTGGTGCCCAGTGAACACCTCCCTTGGCACCCACCAGACACCCTGCTCCTCCTGAGTGTGTGTGTGTGTGTATGTGTCTGGCAGACACCACCTTTATGAGGAAATTAAGCTGGCAGGAGGCTGCAGCCCAGCCCTTTGTTTTGATGCATGCCTAGCTGCCCAATGTTTTTTGCAGAATTCTTTGAAATCGCTCCAAATGTTTTTCCTTGAGAGGGGACGCGGCTGTTTCCCCCACCCCATTTTGTCCTGAAATGTCACTTTGGGCCAGCTTGCTGGGGCCCATTTGTCAGGCATGCACAAAAGTGCTTCTCCTGTATCCCCTTGCCACCCACTGGGGCACACAGCTGAGCCCGTTCTCGGCTCTGCTGCTGGACCTGCCTGCACTCAAGCTGCCACCGTCACCTGCCTCCTGTTCCTCCCGTGCATCGTGGCCGAGTGAGGGAAGAGGAGTTGCTGCCCATTCCCTCTCCATTGCCCCTTCTCTCACCTCCCTCATCATCACAAAGGTGCATCCCTGGAGACTCCACGCTGAATTTACTCCCAAGTAAAGAAACAGGCATAGGGCAAGTGTTACAAAGTTCAAGTTTGATGCAAGGCAGCAGCACCCCAGCAGGAACAAGAGCACACCTTGCTGGTCCTCCCAGGAAGTCAGGCTGATGATCCGTATTCCCACCACCACCATTCTCTACACAGATCCCCTTTCTCTCTCTCTCTCCCTCTTACACACACCCTTGCTTTATTCTTGGTGGGCGGGTGGGTGGGTGTTTCTAAGATCTCTTATTCCCTTCCTTGAGTGTTTTCCTCTTTCCCCTCTATCCTAGGAAGGTTCTCTGTCTTGTGTCACCTTAAAAACAGAGTTACAGCGCAATCCTAAATATGTCTACTCAGAAGTAAGTCCCTTTGAGTTGAATAGGATTTATTCTGAGGTAAAGATGAAAAGGAAGGAGTAGGAGGTATCACTGAAGGCACTGAAGAAATAGGATGCTATGGGATCTTTACTCATGATTAATGCCCCTAAACACATACAGAATGTCTCTCCTGCAGTCCTATATATCTGCATTTCAGTCAAATAATCACAACACTGAATGAGACAGGTTCTCCATGAGAAAACTCTGTACATGGTCACAGAAGTTTTTTAAAATTTTTTAATTAATATATATATGATCCTTGTCTTTAACAAAATGGTGCTTACTCCTTAGTAAGTGTGTTCAGGATCAGGACAGCAGAAGGAAATCATATTCAATTCCTGTAGTCATGCTGGTGTGACATGATGAGTTAAAGGCACAATCTTCTCCATATGTAGACAAGAAAAAGTCCCACAACTCCCAGAATCCCCTAGCATGACTGGCCAGAGAATACTGGGATTTGTAGGGCTATTTTTCTGTCTAAACAGTTATAGGATTCACCTTAAGTGAGTTTAAAATGTGAAACTCTGCACATGTGTGGAAACATTAAAAAAATAACAGGGTTGTCATTATTATTATTATTATTATTATTATTATTATTGCTTTACTATCAGAAATGTAGCAGCTGTGCAATGCGGAAGTGAAGTGATTCATTTTAAGATACAAAGGGGGCAGTAAGATGTCCAGCATCCAAAATTGCTTAACAATACCATTGTAAGCTGGTGCCTGACTGGGCAGAGAGAGGTGCCCTGCAGCCAAACCCTGCATTTTGCCATCATTTCTGGACTAGGGGCAAGGTAACATGTGAGTGCATAGTGCGGCTTGGCTTGTTTGAGTGTGCCTGGATCTCCTAGGCTCTGCAAGCCTCTTTCTGGAGTGCACCTGCTGGTTGCATGACCACGAGGCCAGGCTCTGGGGGGTGCATAGCCCTCCATGACAGGAGGGGCTTATGCTTGCTAGAGAAAGGTGAACAGAAGAAGCAGAGGCACCTCTGTTGTGTTCAGAAGCCACAACGTGTCTTGTGGCATCTTGAAGACTCACAAATTATGCAAACTATGTTCATCTTGTGTGTGACTGACAACTTGCTCCCCCTCCTGACAATGTCCCCCCTCCTCTGTCAATGATCCTGTTTTGTGTTTGTAATTACATTTCTGTTAACTCTTTAGGATTGCAGGCCCTATTGCAGTCAAGGTAGACATGTATAATGTTGCACCGGTTAACTTGCTTAAATTCTATCACAGTGAAGATTTAGCATGAAGAGCAATAAAAATACTAATGGCACTGCAAGCACCTTCATTTAAGGCTGCAATCCTACATTTATTTATCTGGCGGTAAGCTTCATTGAAATCAACGGGCCTTATTTCTGATGTTTCTTTGGGCAGTTTTCTTTGGGTCCCTGATTGGGATTTCTGTTCTCTGCACACTGAGGCAGTGTCAATTCAGGAGATATTTGGATAAAAGGGGGGAAAGTTCCTCGTCTAGCATTGTGATAGTTTCTCATTGATAAACCAGAAGTTGAAACAAGCTAAGACGTGCTAACAAGAAATGCCTGCAACAAGCCTTTAGTCAATTTTGTTCCACAACTAATTTTTGCAGGGTAATAGTATTTTATACTCTTTCTGAATGCTAGTTTGCTAGTCTGTTGTACTAGATTCTTCTGCACTTGTCAATTGCTTCATTTGTTCAGTAATAAGCAGTGTACTGAATCTGTGAATATGGATCCTAACTTAAAATGTCTATGAGAAAGGTAATAGGGAAAGAGTGTTAAATGTTAGGAAAAGTGAGACTATGATCATCCAGTGAAGGATTTGCAGTCAGAAAAGATATTTGAAGGAAGGGGAGACTATACCACACATAGTATAGCCAATGCTTCAAAGTACAGCAAAAGCTACAAAAATAGGAGTGAAGTTAATTTCAGATACATTGAATATCTCACTTGTTCTTTATTTCAGTGATTTTAACATTAAGATACTGCGTAGAACAAGTTTGTCGTAATTGTGAGCTGTAGAATCAGACATGTGACCAAGGCCATGTAGGGGTGGGCATGCCCCCTTGGGGGCAGCAATGTTGGGTGTCCTCCTTTTTTGTTTCCAAAAGGTGGTCACCTTAATCAATGAGAGGTTGCCAGATTTTTCAACAACCAGATCCTCAGTTACATACCCACCTAATAACTCCTTTAAAAATGTCACCTAATCACTGTTTTAAAAACTCCAAGCATAAATTTACTTCTAGCTTCCACCGTTTTAGTGTTCTCCTCCCATCACCATATCCAGCAATGATCCCATACATACAATCTCATGAAGCATAAAATATACATTTATTCATTTTGATCCTGAAATTAAATTTTCAACATGCTTGGAATTACGTCTGATTTATATTTATAGCAAAATATGGCAATATGGGGTGGAGGTGCTTGAGAGAGAGAAAAAACTAAACATTTCTCTCTACCTATAAAGTGGAAAGTATATGTGTTTTCATGTATGTCCGGAAATGTTTACCCTCTTCCAGATGAGTTAGAAACTTGAAATTTGACACAGTGATAGATCTGGCTATACAATGTACCAGAAAAATCTAAATACATGAATTTTGGGGGATTAAGTATTTTTAAAGAATTTAATAAAAACCTAGGTTTACACCTACGACTCCCAGCATGCCTTGGGCAGAACTCCCAGCATGCCTTGGTTGGGAGGCCAGACTTACCAGCCTTTGGTGGCCATTGTGAATGCATGGACGGGTGGCTGTTACATGCCTTTCACAACCCAGATTCTAAGGTCAGTGTCAAGTAGTCAACCCAATTCCACATAAAAGGAAACAACCCACATGAATGGGCTGCATCCATTTGCAGTGCCTCCTTCCACCCGGTATGCATACTTTTAAAAACATAACTAGATAAAACTGTTAGGATTTTGATGCACTGCACTCTCTGAGCATGCATGGAGTGCAAGCACACATCAGCGGAAAACAACAGAGGCCACTGGTAGCAGGCAGATCTTCTGGTTGCAAGAAATACTCAGACACAGTAGTGTTTTAAACTACTAGGCTAAGTTTACTATACAAGTATATACAGAGCAAGAGAAGAAATGTTTTCTATAGACACACCAACTGGACACAAACTCTCTCAGAGCACTGTTTCATCACATGTCATACATTTATAGCATTATGAGCCTATCACAGTGTCGATTGCATATCTCTTTGTGTGTTGCTATACCTGAGAGTCCAGAGGAAGAAAAAACAAACGACCTTGGTCACAGAGCTATCCAGCTGCACTCTATTTGGCAACTTTACAAAACCTTGAGATGGCAATCTCAAATGGTTCTTACTTACTTAGTTCCAGAAAAAAAATCTTACTAGTCATGAACACATTTTCACCAAACAAAAAACTTGACAAAAACAGCATGACTTTGAGAGGCCGAACTCTGAACATGTTCAAAGGCATCCTGTCCTGATATTGCTATTTTCTGAGAATCTGGGGGAAGTGCATGCATGGCCTTCACCCATAAGAGGGAGGGAGGGGAAGCACTCTGTGCATGCCCAGAAACAGGTCCAATGAAGGGGGCAAGTGCCCAACCTGGCCCTTCAGTATAGGCTCCTGATGGAGCAACTGGTGGACAAGAAGCGTGGGCTGAGACAGTCCTAGCAGGACTTGGCCAGAGCTGGGCGCATCCACTGACAGCAGTTGACCTCCCCTCCTCGGTGATGCTACACTCCTCGATGCTCTATCGATGAGCAGCATTGGCAACGAGAGGAGGGAAGCGCCTCTCAGAGGACTCAGGCACCTGTGGGCCGTGAAAGGCATGCTGGGAGGTGTAGTATTGGCATGTAGAGTGGCTAATTTTAAATAAAACATTGGTTTGTAAGCCAGGTCACTATCTCTTAATCCTAACTCACTGTCTTTGTTCTCTTTCTACCTGACTTTCTCCAACTGCTACTAACCCCACATACCATTCAATTTTAGCCTCAGCTATATCAGTCATTCCTCCATTCACTCTTCTGTTTCAATGGTACAATCAGGCTTTTACATAAAAATCTTTATCCAGTAATTCCTGCATCTGTCTTGGAATGTTGTGGTTTAGTTATGACAAAAAATAAAACAAAAAAGCAGCATAAAAAAGGCTGTTGGGGTTGGGGGGAATATTCACTGGGCACTGGAAAGCCATTAATGCAGACACTAGGCCAGCCTGCCTGGGGAAAAGGAATCTATATGAAGGTGCCACAACTAATAAGGCCTGCTCTCCTGTTGTCTCCTACCACACCTCAGATGGTATTCAAAGACTAACACATTATTCAGGGACCTAGGCTTATGCCCATAACTCCCAGCATGCCTTGGGCAGGAGGGAAGACTTATCAGGCTTTGGCAGCCATCATCTGGTAGTGGCACGCCCTCCTGGGCCTGAAGGGAGAGTGCCTGGGGCCAGTTGCTTCAGTCCCAAGGCCCCATTGAGAGCAGGAGGGAAGGAGGCTGCAGCTCTGGGCCCATTGCCAATGGCAACCAAGCTAACCATCAGTCAGTCAGCAGGCTGGCTCCCTCACAGCTTACCTACAAGCACCGATTGACCAGTGCAGTGTGGACTAGCTCAGCCAGACTTCACTTCCCCTTGAGTTTCAGTGGAAGGACTCCCATTGGGCAAGAAAGGCATTGCAGGAGTTGTAGTTTTCATTTTCTGTGAGGACAAGGAAAATCATGGTGGCACCTTTAAGGTGGCCCTGGCCATGCATCAAGGGGAAGAGAGAGAAAAGAAACAAATTTAATTCATTTTAAAGTTACCTCACAGACCTAGCATCAGCCTACCTTCCATGGCTGTCATGAGGGTGAGAGAGGAAAAAAGAAACAAATGTAATTTGATGAAAAGTTAACTCACAGGCCTCGCTCCAGCCTGCTGCTTTAAGATGATTACCTGACAGACATATATATTAGGGGCCCCGAGCAACGCCAGGTATATCAGCTTTTATATATATATATATATATATATAGGCCCTGGAATCGATGTCCCTGACTCATGATTGTGCTTTGTTCCTCCCTCCTCCTGGTTATACACAAGGAACTCTGGGATCAGTAATTCTTCTGAGAACATATCTGTCTCCCAAACTACAAGTTGTCACGGGTCCATAAGCACATGTTCTCTGTTCTAGCCTGAGTTCAGAATATCGCTTGTAGTGCTCTAGTACCGCTTCTGGTTAGTTCTAGCATACCTCACACAATCTAGAGAACAGGTACATAGATTCAGGGAAATATGTTTCCATGAATATATTCTCAAGCATTGACTCATCCCCCACCAACTCATTGTATTATTTATTCATTTAAAAAACTTATAAATCATCCACACAATCCCAAGGCAGCATACACAATATGAAAAACAACCAACACAAAACCCATATGATTATGTTTTTTACAGTGCAACCATTCCTTCTTGGATGGTTGCTTCCAGAAGGTGGTGCTTGGGGATGGTTGCTCTTTTTGATGGCAATAATGTCACAGGGTTCTTCAGGGATCAATTTTATCCCCCATACTATTTAACATCTACATGAAAGCACTGGGGGACGTTATGTGGGGATGTGGACTGACGTATTATCAACATGCCGATGACACCCACCTCTAACTGTCTTTTTCATCAAACCCAGGTGAAGCATTGGGTGTCCTGAATCAGTGCCTGAGCAGGGTAATGGACCAGATGAAGGCCAACAAACAAGCTCAATCCAGACAAGGGGGCTGTCTTGACATCATCTTTGCTCTGGGGTGGCTCCAAATTCTTGCAGTGTTGGTTAGATGACACAGCCACAGATCTGAAGCCACCTTGGGGCAAAGAGGTGAAGATGCGTGGCTGAAAAGTCAGGGACTTACCCCAACTTTTCCAGCCAGAGCGAGGGTAGCCTGGCTGTTCTGATGATCTGTCCTCACTCAGGAGCTGCTCTGTAGCTGCTCTGGGGGCTTTCTTGGTGGATGGTGAGCCCTGATTGGTCACCCTCCGCTGGGTGAGCCAAATAGCTGCTGGATCGCCCTGTACTGCCTTGCCATGCAGAGAAGAATTTAGGAAAATAAATACTTTTCTTCTTCCAAGCTGCCTCCTCCTCTTCCTCCTCACCCTACATCTTTTCTTGACTCTGGGAGGGACAGGGAATGGGACAGATGGCTGCCTTAACCCCCGTGCTTGCCCCTTGGCATGGGGATTATCTGGCACAACCCCACAGGAGTGAAAGTGTGGGATTTGAGGGGAATGCAGCACCAATTTGGCACTGTGAAGATAGTCCCAAGATGGAGATACTTTTTGTAGGTAGTTTATCTGTCCAGGTGAGTGGTGTTCAACCTGTTCTTGAGGGGGTTGCACTTCCCCTGAAAGATTAGGCATGCAGCTTGGAGGTGCTTCTGCAGCTTGGAGGTGCCATCATTGTCACTTGAGGCTCAGGTGGCCTCGGTGGCCAGGAGTGCCTTTTACCAGCTTAGACTGATATACCAGCTGTGACCCTATCTGGACAGAGATAGCCTGTTAATAGTTATCGACACTCTGGTAACCTCCTTGTTGGATTACTGCAATGTATTTGAAGATGGTTCAGAAAATTTACTTATTCCAAACCGGAGCTGTTAGGTTACTAACTGGAACTGGCTGATATGATCATGTGATGCCAGTGCTTCATCAGCTGCATTGGCTTCTAGCCTGTTTCCAAGCCAAATTCCAAGTGTTGATATTAACCTTTAAAGCCCTAAAAGTTTGGGACCAGAATATCAATAGGAATGTCTCCCCTCCACATGTACCTGCTTGGACCCTTACGTCATCTTCAGAGACCCTTCTCTGGATGCCCTTGCCAAAGGAAACTAGATGGGTGGCTACAAGAAAGAGGACCTTCTCAGAGGTGGCACCCTACAAACAAGTTCAGCTGGCACCTACATTGTTATCTTTTCGGCACCAGGCAAAGACCATTCTCCTCTCTCAAGAGTTTTAGAGATCTATTCTAGATTTTTATGGTTGTTTTATCAATTACTCTGCTGTTTATTATTTTACATTAGATTGTATCTTATTTTTAAAAATATTTGCATTGTAGTTAATATTTTTAACTGTTCTGTGGCATTTTAGTTTTTTAACTGTTTGTAATCTACCCAGAGAACATAGTTATTCGATGGACTGGAAATGTAATAAATCATACAAGTAATAATAATTACACATTAAAAAGCAAATTAAACAACAACTCTTCAACCAACTAACCACCAACAATCAATATCTATATTTATCTATCTACACACATACTTTTAAACTGAAATGATTTTAACAGTTTATTATCTTATTTGTATACACATACAGAGAGAAAGAGAGAGAGAGAGAGAGAATAAAATGGTAATAAAATAACCATTTTATTATTTTGGTTATTTAAAAATAACAAATGGTAATAAATAAATAACGAATGGTAGAAAAAAATAAGAAATGGTAGTAAATAATAAAATGGCCCTGGTAAAGTGTACCCTTTCCCTCACCCTATGCCCAGATTGAGAGCGCCAACCTAGCATATACTTTGGCCCACGTTTAATGCAAGACATGTGATCATGACATCAGTGCAATATGCAATATCCTCCCACTGCCTGCTGACTCACATAATTGACTAGAAGGGTGGAGTAATGTGTAGTCTGGTGATGTCATGTCATGGGTTCTGTTAAACTAGGTGTTAAAAGAAAGCAGCCACAGGTCCATGTATCTTGTAATGTCTAGTTTTGCCCTTAGACTGAAAGAAATGTTATGTCTATCAGTTGCAGTCAAAACCTGGTCTTATGTTGTTCTCAGAGCTACTTTATTGTACAGTTTGTGCTAAGGGCCTCCCAGTTATTCTTAGCCTTGTTAAAATACCAGCACAAGATTTAAGAATTGAGAGACATGAGGCTGGTTCAAGCATCAGCTGATTGTACTTATTAATGTCTAACATAAATCTTATTCCTGCTTTTTAAAGCAGCAAGGGTGGTAAAGCACACAGTAAAAAGGAATTGAGGGAAAGAAGCAGAGGGAGATCAAAATGTTTGATGAGACAATTTGCTGCCTATAAAAGCAAATTAATTTACATACTAGAAATGTAGCAGGTCCCACTTCATAGGCATGGCGTGAACCAAGGACCATCCGGTGCTCCAATTCAGACCAAGCTCAGAGTGAAAGTAGACAGAGAGTAGGGTTTGCACACCACACTAAGCCACCCTGAAACTAAGTTGCAGAACAACCCATGGTAGGCCTGATAGACTATCGGGCTTGCTATAGCTTATTCATCTCCTCCTTCCCCCTCAGTCTCCAGCCGGCTCCGGCACATACCCAGGTGCCTTTGCAGCAGAAGCCATCTTGTATCCTCATCCTAGTCCCCTCCCCACTCTGATTGCTACGCATTTTTGTTGGCCCCTCCCCCCACCATGCTTTGGGAGTACACAAATAGGGACTATCATAGAATCATAGAGTCATAGAAAAGGGGCCTATAAGGCCATCGAGTCCAACCCCCTGTTCAATGCAGGAATCTACCTTCATCCCTGACAGATGGTTGTCCAGCTGCCTCTTGAATGCCTTTAATGTGGGAGAGCCCAACACCTCCCTAGGTCATTGGTTCCATTGTCGTATTGCTCTAACAGACAGGAAGTTTTTCCTGATGTCCAGCTGGAATCTGGCTTCCTGTAACTTGAGCCCATTATTCCGTGTCCTGTATTCTGGGTTGAACAAGAAGAGATCCTGGCCCTCCTCTGTGTGACAACCTTTCAAGTATTTGAAGAGTGCTATCATGTCTCCCCTCAATCTTCTCTTCTCCAGGCTAAACATGCCCAGTTCTTTCAATCTCTCCTCATAGGGCTTTGTTTCCAGACCCCTAATCATCCTTGTTGCCCTCCTCTGAACACTCTCCAGATTGTCTGCATCCTTCTTGAATCATCATCATCATCATCATCATCATTATTTCCCCATATACTTTCACCTGTCCCATATGTGTAGCCTTGCCCTGTCAATTTCCTGGTAAGTTTCAGATGTCAAAGGGAAGGCCTAAGTGGATGGGTAACATACAAGGGCATTGTCAAGGCAAGACTGGAGATAGAATAATTTGAGCACAGTTGCCAAGGAAAAATAATACTAAGGGAGAGGAGTAAACCATTTGTGCAATTGAGAACCACCACCACAAAAAAAAAAGGGGGGGGGAATGCAATCACAGTAAATGCATCAAAACAGGGTTTGCACACTGGGGGGTGGGGGCATACACACAATATATCCCTCTTGGCAAGTGATCCTTTCAATTTTAAGTATTGAACTGGCACTTGTCCTTTTCCCATTCAACATTTCCCTGAGTCACAGCAAGTCCAGAAAGGGGAGAAATTGGCTCCCCCCCCCCCCACCAGTAACAGCAGCAGTAACTACTCCAAGAAGAAGCCATGAAAAGAAGGGGGAGCCAACATCTCCCCTTTCTGGACTTGCTGGAGACTCAAAGAAGTGTTGATGGGAGGAGGACACTGTGACAATCCCTTAGATAGCTAAACAATACAAGGACATTGACAAGGCAAGGCTACATGTATCGGACAGTCAAATTTGCACTCTTGCACACTTGCAAAAGAGCAGGAAAGATATATTTAAAAACAGCCCTATTTGCATGCTGCCAAAACACCGGGGGTGGGGAGAGGTGGTGAAGAAGGGACGGCCCCTCCAAAGTACCATTTGGGCACCTGTGGGGGGGCAGTCCACATGACAAGCTGTGGTTGGGTAGGTGATTAGGCAAATAGTGGCTGCTGGTATGTGTTGCAGGTGCTTTGTTTATCTCATGGTAATCATACAAACCAGGTCTGTGAATAGAAGTATCAGCTCTTCAGACCTTACGAAGGACTGTTGATTGCCCATACTATTCAGGTAATGTGTGGCAGTGGGATGGCCCAAGAAGGCATGCAGGGAGACTGGTAACTCTCTGTGAGATCCTGACAGAGGAGGAATGAGGGTTTGCAGCAAAGTCTCCAGATTTAAGAATCATCCTGGAGGGCTGAACAGTGAAGCCCAGTTTGGATAGGGATCCTTCTGAAAGACCAAAAGCTCTTGTCTGTCAAGTGTTCAGGAGGGGACGTCTTACTGTCACATCTTCCTTTTTAAGCTAATGCAAAGGCAAGGAGTCTTTGCTAGGAATAACTCATCTGCATTGCCCAAAGCCTTCTCTGTTTCGATCCATCACTGTCTGGGGCTCTGGAGGCACTCTGCCCATGGACTTTCTTACTTGAAACTTTGGATTGCTAAGGACTCGCCATGAAAAGTACTGTGAGGCTTTTCATAGACTTGAACTCTCTTTTGTGTGTGGTTTGTTTAGGCTTTTCAAGAATTTGCCCCTTTGATTGCCTGAGGGATCATGCCAGGAATCACCCCCATTCCTTGTCCAAGTTTGGAACCAATGTATGGGTTGACTGTCTCTTGTGTTCAGAACTGTGGAGATGGCAGCGGGGAAACCACATTGATGAGGATCTCATTTATAGTTGTAGTGATTAGCTTTGGACTGCTCTGCAATTTCTTAGAGCCTACAGCTACTGACCATCAGCTATATGATTGCTGAAGCGTGTAACCGTTAAGCTTTTGCTGGGAGGTTTCTGTTGTGCGTCAGTTAAGGAATCAGCCGGAGAGAGGAAACAGCTGAGCCTGGGAGTGAGGTCTAATTAGGAACTTTGTCTAGGCTGTCTTTTGAGATCTACATGAAACTGCTGGTGGGAGGTCATCAAGGAGTATGGGTTTTGGTGGCATCTGCATTCTGATGACACCCATTTCTATTTCTCCTTTTCATCTAATCCAAGTGAGGCAATGATGTACCTGAATACAGTCCAGTTAATACAGAATTTATGATACTGGGGGCTTCCCAGCCTGGAGACTAACTAGTCTGCAAACCTCACCCCATATTGAGGACCTGTTCTGGATGGGAGTGTACTGTCCCATAAACATCAGGTTTCTAGTGGGGACGGGATGCTCCTGCACCAGGCATTGTTCCTGGATTTCCAGGCAGTAGCAGTGGAGTACCTTTTATCATCTTTTGTTGGTGTTTTATTGGTATTTTAATGATATATTGGTTTTATGTATTTTTAATCAGTTTTGTGTGTTTTATGATGATGTTGTTCCCCGCTTCGATCTGGAGGGAGAGGCGGGTAATAAATAATAATAATAATAATAATAATTATTATTATTATTATTATTATTATTATTATATACCAGCTGTACTACAACTATACATGTATAGTGTTTTCCAGTGGATTATTTATTTATTTCATTTCATTTCTAAACTGCCCAATAGCTGAAGCTCTCTGGGTGGTTACATGGGGTTGCCTTTTTGAATAGTTTGGAAACTCCAGCTATTGCAAAATGCTGCTGCTTACCTATTGACAGATTTGATAAGCCAATTTAACCAATAAATCATCTATTCTAAAATCTGTGCTGCAGCCACAATTCAAAGTGCTGATTTTGAAGATCTGCAAGTGAGGCCCTGCTTAAAATTCCATCTCACATGGAGGCCAAATTGATCTCCACAAGAAACCGAGCCTTTCCTGTTATTTTGGAATGCCCTCCTCCCATATGGCAACCTTACTGGTGCTTTTTCAAAGGCAGGACAAGACCGCCATTTTTTTTCTTTTCCAGCTTGTTTTTTTTTTATTGGATTGTGATTGTTTTGCCCTGTCATTTACTTTTTGTATCTTTCTAAAATGCAAAATTATGTCATTATAAATTAAAATGCTAAAAAGTGAAAAAGAACTGGTAAAAGCATCTGCCCAGAGAGCTGCATTGCCGGCCCAGGATGATAGTGTGGCTGCCCTTGTCTGTCTTGCCAGCCTCTCTCATCTTGCCAGCTGGCAGGGTGACTGAGGGGCTGTGATGATGGACTCATGGTTGAAATGGAACAGCTAAACATCAACACCTCTACAAACAGCAGCCGAATTGGTTACTTTCCAGTAGCCTGTTTCCTTGGTGCCTGGAGAGCTTCTGCCATTATACAAGAAAGCTGCAAAGAGTCAGATCAGGACTTAGACGTTCCTTCACCATCATACAAGAAATAAGTAAATAATTCTACTGCCTTTTGAGATTGGTGAAGCAATCTCAGGGTCCCTCCATACGACTTTGATTTGGCGCCTGTTTCTCCGAATATGCACATTTTCCTATATTCGAATTTACGTCTAATAGCGATAGACAAGAGCCGTGAAGGCTCATTATGGGCTCCATATACTGCGCGTTACAATTGTTTATATGCGTAGATTCACATCATAGTTGGAGCATAGATCGAGCCTTAAACGAGGAAAAGGTGAGGAAAGTACCGCCCTAGTGGCTTTTGGTACTGCCCACTGCTGCATTTCCCGCCGTTCGTTACCCCTGCCCACCTGGTAAAGCCAGTAAAGCAAGTTACACTGCAGTCTCTTCCTGTCAGATATAAAGATTGCTTGTCTTTCAGATGTTAATCTGTTGCAACTTGGGTCTCCTTGGAAACATCCTGTGGGAATGATTTTGTATTGAACTGCTTTGCCGAAGAAGATTTCAGGCAGTAAAAGGAACTAGAACATGAAATTCACCAGCACCAGGAAATGTGAACCACAGAGTTCAATGAGGCTTGAATTAGGGACAAAAGGAGAGCACATCCTGCACCATGCTTCCCGGGGAAAAAGTCCCCCCCCCACCTGCTCAATGCACCTTACTCCCGAGTAACAGCGCAAGATGGTCACTCAATGCCATTAACTGTCTCGCATGGAGAGAAGTTTCCCTGCCTTTTTCCAGCCAGGATCCCAGCAAGACAGAGGGTTCCTCTAGATGATCGATTTATGGCTCCTTTAAGGTGCATTACCGATTTTACCTCTTTACGAACGAGGCTTAAATCAGGCGTGCAGTCGATTTTTATCCTTGTAAATGCACATTTTCGATTTCGCATTAAATAACGACTTTTAATTTACTTCGATGGTTCCCCGTTCGAGCATCGATATATGCAATTGATAATGCGATTAAACGCATGCAAACAACTTTAAAGGGCATTGTATGGAGCCCGTAATTTGCCTCCACGCCTCTCATATATAGGTATTAGGTGTAAATTCGACTGTAAGCTAAAGCGCATATTCGGAGAATCAGGCGTAAAACCGACCTCTTCTAGAGGGGGCCAGAGGGAGAGAGGGGAGGGAACTGGAGTAGATACGAAGCCTTAGCGGACCTCAAATACTCAAAATGAACAGTGCACATCCTTTTCCCAACCCCCTTCCTCTAGCAACAAAGATGCAGTCATTCACTCATGACATCACCACCAGCCCTGCCCTTCAAACTACGCCCACTATTAGCATTAATCCAAATGGATTGGTTACATTAAGATAAAGTGCTCGAACTGCGGAGAAAAAATTAAAGTCGCGGTAAATCGACACTTTGAAAATGAACATAGTCAGAGCCTTTAAATTGGCTGTACATCTGATTTGCACCCCCTCATCTGTCGCAAATGCCGCCAGAGCGCATTCAATGAGATGCAAATTAGCCATCTAGAGTTACCCTCAATCTCTTCTGAGTGCCCACCCAATGAGACGGGCAGCAAGTAGGGGGAAAAGAGCATGGTCCACATACCATTTGGGCCATGTCTTGACCAGGATGTGAGCAGCTGCAGCTCTGTGCGTCCCTCCCTGATTCCCCCCTTTACCTTGCTCTCCTGGGAGGATGGGGCTGATCTTGGCTCTCCCCAGAGGAGGTGGGGAGGCAGCCCGGTGGCTGAAGGAGGGAGGGGGTTGTGACAGGAAGGGAGGGAGAAGTCGTCTCCCCCTGTCCCAGTGCGCCACGCCTGGCTCCACTTTGTTTTTGCTTTTTTCTTTAACTGTGCTGCACCGCCCCCGCCCCCTGATGATGTCAATGGCAACCCAGTCAGGGTTCGCCAGTGGCTGGGGACACGCCTCTGGCACAAAGCCAAAGGAGGGGGATAGATGGAAGATGTGGATCCACCCCTCACTGGCTTGAAAAAGTTGGGGTAAGTGTCCAACCTTTTTAAAGTGTGGCTTTGGGGGAAAGCCTTGGGAGGTCTCTGCAATAGCAGCTGCATCATATAGATGACCTGCCAGCACTACGGATCCACCCCGGGGCAAACCCTTCCTCAAGACCAGCCCTTGGATAGACCACTGCTGAGAGTCTGCAACTCTTTCTCTAGAGACAAGACTCAATCAGAGCTAGCAGTTAATCTGGAACAATGCAAAGGATGCTGGTGCAGGTAGGCAAAGTAGCAAGCGCCTTTCACATGCCAACAAAGCAACAGCTCCCAGCAAGGCCTCCATCAGCATGTAGAGAGCCCCAACCACTGGCAAGAGGACTGACAGCTCCACCAAAAGTGCCAGCCATCCTCTGGCTGTTTCATGGGTCTTTACAGAATCATGACAATAAAATTCTAGTCCCCCTTTTTAATTCCCTCCACACCTCTCTCTCTCTCTCTCTGTGATATTCTACTTTACAATATTTGTGAACTGAGATACTTGTATTTTAATTTAACTTAATGGTATGGAATGTGTAAAAAACCTTAAATAATGTTAAATGTAAAGTTGAAAAATATCTCATGTCAGATATAAATGAATATATATCATCTGTGATGAAGTCTATGGCTCAATTCGGATGACACAATAAACAACTGGTGTGGGGGAAACAATCGTCAGTTGTTTTGACTATTGTGTCATCCGAATGCTGCCATAGTCAACTCAGCGCTGATCCTCATCCACACCACAGTTGATTATTTATTACCATGTTGTGTGGGGAGTAGCCCCTAGGGTTAGTGTGAGGGTTAGGGTTAGTCAACCCACCATTGACTATCATGTCGTCTGAATTGAGCCATTGTCTGCAGTTTTTCCTAGCAGCTATAGGCCTAGGATAGAATTTTTCAAACTTCAATCATGCTGGGCTCCAACTAGCCCACACAAAAATAACTTGAACTTTCCAAACATTGCTAAAACAAAGCAAAGTGAGTGGGCTTGGCTGTGACTTTGACGCTGGAGTGGAACACCAAAATCAATGAAGAAGAGGGGGTATTGGCCCTATCCTAAAACCTCAGTGAAGATCTGGGTGACAAAGGAAAAGCAGAGCTAATATGGGGTACAGGAACAGGTTGAAGTCTTACACAGGACACCCTTTCTGTCCTCCCATTTTACCTATCTTAATAATAATAATAATAATAATAATAATAATAATAATAATTTATTACCCGCCTCTCCCAACGGATCGAGGCGGGGAACAGTACTAAACATAAAATACAAAACTGATTAAAAGCACATAAAACCATACATCATTAAAATACCAATAAAACACTTTAAAACACTTTCCTCTGCCTGTTCCCACACTGAGTCACAGCATTCTAATGCCTTGCATAACCCTAGGCTGACCATATGAAAAGGAGGACAGGGCTCATGTAACTTTAACAGTTGTAGAGAAAAGGGAATTTCAGCCAGTGTCATTTGTATGCAATTAGTTCCTGGTGAAATTCCCTCTTCATCACAACAGTTAAAGGTGCAGGGGCCCTGCCTTCTTGTGTATATGGTCACTCTAGTATAGTGCATGCACCTTTAACTGTTGTGATTAAGAGGGAATATCACCAGGAACTAATTGCATACAAATGACACTGGCTGAAATTCCCTTTTCCCTTCAACTGTTAAAGTTACATGAGCCCTGTCCTCCTTTTCATATGGTCAGCCTACATAACCCTGTAATAAACTTTGCAAATGTACTCCCTGTTTGTAGAAGGAATTCAATGCGTAAGAAAAGTCTGAAAAACATGTTACTACAAATTGACCAAGTGTGCTTTAGCCATGCACCACTAGGCTGACCAGATAAAATCCAGGTCAGGGCTCATGGAACTGTAACAGTTGTAGAGAAAAGGGAATTTCAGCCAGAGTCATTTGTATGCAATTAGTTCCTGATGAAATTCCCTCTTCATCACTACAGTTAAAGTTACAGGGGCCCTGCCTTCTTGTGTATATGGTCACTCTAGTATAGTGATGAAGAGGGAATTTCACCAGGAACTAATTGCATACAAATGACACTGGCTGAAATTCCCTTTTCTCTACAACTGTTAAAGTTACAGGAGCCCTGACCTGGATTTTGTCTGGTCAGCCTATGCACCGCACCCCACTTCATGGCACATCTGGCCCTCAGTTGCTCTCGGCGTGGCCCAGGGAGGCGCAGGAAGCACTGCCCACTACTCCCCACGACCCAACTGTTCAGCCAGCACCTGGGCTGTGGGGAACAGATAGTGATTTTCCTGCTGCTGCTGCAGGGACAAGCAGTCTTGCCTGCAGGGATTGCCTGAAGGGGTGAGGATAAAACATCTTTCCTTCCACCTACCCCCAGGATCCTTGAGTGTGTGGGGGGGAGGCTTTAACCTCCCCCTCCCCTGTGAACGCTGCAGGCAAGTTCACGAGGCACCAGCAATCAGGATCAGGCCTGCCTAGTGAGGGAGAGGCTTTAACTTTGCCCCTCCAGCAATCCTGATCCTAAATGGGGGTGGGTGAGGGTGGGGGTGCTTGTGGGCATGAGTGTGTGTCCTGGCCCCACCTACTACTGCCCCACTCACCACCAGTCCCATCCACTTGTGCAGCCACCAAACAGCTCGAAAGGAGCAATGTGGCCCTCCAGCCCCAAAAAGGTTGCCTCCCCTGCTTTGCAGACTGAACCCAGGCTTAGAAAGTATATAGAGAAGAGAGAGAGATACTGGTTTATGTCTAGCTAGAAATGCTATTTTTTAAAAAAATCAAGTTCTAGAACATGACTGGGAAACCCTTTTTTGCCACCCCATAAGCCTGTTAAGGCCTGAGTGCCAGCAGTGGGTGGGGCCACTGCCATTCTCTCTTCCATGCGCACACTCCATTCAGGCACACACACACTTTCAAACATATCTGTCATTGTCACTCTGCACAGAAAAACGGGCTGCTGCTTCTCTGTGTGGAGAGCAATCTAGCCATGGAGGAAGAGATCCAGTGGGTTCCTTCATACTTTATCATGCACTCATCAACCTTCAGTGCCTCTCCCATAATTTTTCAGCTTTGTTCCACCATTTTTTAATGTGCTAAAAAAAATCCAGCAATATCTATAAACCGCCATCAAAGAGGTGGCGTATTTCCGGAATCACACATGAGTACATCACCACCTACTGGCTGTATAAACAAAACATATGGAGGTTGCCCACACAGGAAATGTCCCCCTCCCCAAAAGGGGGGGCATCTGTATTGTGCCAATCATTATCCCGTGAAGACTCCAGAAGATGAAGCCCCAGTAAGGGTATGGGATTTTTGCGTCATGTGAAAAAGCTCAGTCTCTTTATCCATAGCCAAATAACTCTCCTTTCTTGGCGCACCATTCTCTGAGAGAAGAGGCTTGGGGGTAGGGGCCCCATTGGGCAGAATGGGGAGGCCTCTATTGTTCACTAGGAGAAAAATAAATTAGGAAGCTTTCCCAAATCACAACAGTATCATTTGATCTAATTTTATTATTTGATCTAATTGCATTGCAATCGATCAAGATCAGAAACAACCTTGGTCACTCTCAAATATTGAAAATTCTAGGTTCTGACAATTGCAGCTGCTAAGAATGCTATTGTAATATATTGTGTATATATACTATGACGGCCTCTCCATAAAATGTGATACAAACTAACAGCCTTGTAAGTAAATCTCACTGATTTCAGTGAGAGGGGTGCTCCCAAGTAGGTGTGCTTAGGGTTACAGCCTAATCTGTGTAATATGATCCCATCTGGCTAGGAGCTGGAAGTTAAAGGAGCCATTTGGAATGTTTGATATTTTTATGATGTCGCTGCTTTATTTTGAACCGACCTATTTTTAAAATATTGTTTGCTGCTGTCAGCTAACATTGTGCTTTTGGGGGTTTAAAATTGTTTTTATATTTGTATTATTATAGAAACTATGCCCTAAAAAGACAGCATGTAAATACAGGTATAAACAGAAATCAACGGATAGGCTCCCAGGTAATTGTCTCGTACTGATGCTTGCTTAATGTATGTTATGGGTTTGATTTTATTGTATGTCTATTTTACTATTGTAAGCCACTTTAATTTTCTATTCTGTGGGGACAGCAGGATGCAAGTTTGTAAAATTAATAGGAAATAAATACTAGCTGTTGTCAGTAGAAACTGTGAAGAGCCCAGGAGTAGACAATGCAAGGCCCGTGGGCACCACGGCGCCCCCTAGACACCTTTCTTGGTACCCACCCTACCACTATTTGTTTTGTTGGGGGGGGGGGGTGTTCTTACCAGCTGGAATTACTTCAAAGCAAAGTGAGGGCTTTCAGCAGCTACAATCTTTATTCCCCGGGATGCCTCTGGGTCACAAGTGGGACTCAGAAATTAGGCTGACCATATGAAAAGGAGGACAGGGCTCATGTAACTTTAACAGTTGCAGAGAAAAGGGAATTTCAGCTGGCGTCATTTGTATGCAGTTAGTAGCTGGTGAAATCTCCTCTTCATTACAACAATTAAAGTTGCAGGCACTATACTAGAGTGACCATATACAAAACAAGGCAGGACCCCTGCACCTTTAACTGTTGTGATGAAGAGGGGATTTCACCAGGAACTAATTGCATACAAATGACACTGGCTGAAATCCCCTTTTCTCTACAACTGTTGAAGTTACATGAGCCCTGTCCTCCTTTTCATATGGTCAGCCTACAGAAATATTCTTAGGAAATGAGGTGGTGGGTGGCACAAGGCCACTGCTTTTGTCTGCAGCATACTTAGCCATCAAGAAGTAGAGAGAACTCCTGTCACTTCTGTACGGTAAGCTGGGTGGGTGGGGCTAAAGAAAGCGGTGGAGAAGAGCTGGGGAGGGCAGCGACTGGGAGGTCAGGGAAGCCGGCAGGTAACCACCACCGGGAGGGGGCAAGGAGAGGGGCAAGAAGCCAGCTGGGACTGGGAAGCCAGCTGAGAGCAACCAGGAGGGTTGTGGGTTTGTATGGGGACTGCAGGGGCATGAGAAAGAGAGAAGGAGAGAGAAAGGATTTGGGGGCATTGGGTTCCTGAAAATGGGTGTGGTTTTGCATGTGCTTGCAGTGAAGAGAAGGGAGGACATGGATGTATGCATGCATGTATGATGGATATATATGGGTGGGAGAGAGACAGACAGACAGAGATCATCTATGGGTGGTGATTCATAGTATGAGAGAAGATGAGATGTGGGGGGGGGGGGGTGTGAATGACCTGGCTGGCAAAGGAGTGGGGGTGGGGGAGAAAAAAGCTTGATTTCATTCATCCACTTGGAGCAGGGCCTCAGATGATCATCTTGGGGCATGGGTGGGAACATGTGGGAAGAGGTGTTCCTTTGGGTACTGTGGTCCCAAGCCATGAAGGGCTTTGTACATTAGCACCAGCACCTTTGATTGGCCCCTAAAACCAACTGGGAGCCAGTGAAGATGGTACAATATTTACATAATAGGGTCATAAGACTCAGTTCCAGGCAGTATCCTAGCTGCCATATGTTGTACTAACTGAAATTTCTGGACAGTCTTCAAGGGCGGCCCTGCATACAGTGCGTTACAGAAATCCAACCGGGAGGTTCCCAGGGCATAGATCACTTTAGCCAGTAGAGGAATGGGTGGGTTGATGGACCTTCGGCAGACTTTCGACATCCTGGTGCAGTGAGGGGGCAGTTTCAAAACCATCAGAAACTCGAGGTGCGGTTAGAAGATCGTTCAGAATTCCAAAGAGATCTGTTATCTGTAGGTTTTTTAGGTGACACGAGGGCTCGTTTCATGTTGATTGACAACTAACTGAACCCTTCCATATTAGGAAGCCTGAGGGGTGAGGGAGGGGTAGTTTTGAGATTGACATCTGTGGCTAACCAGTAGACACAGTCTCCTCCCTGTCCCCCCTCTAATCACATTGCTTAGGGGCAGGGATTGCAAATGATATACACAGAAAGAGCTCGTAGCACTCAGTGCGGCTGAGGCTGACGGAATGTCTCAGAAAAGGGAAGGTTCCATCAGCTTTCCCTCGCACCTTCCTGTCTGGGGGCATTTTGAAGCCCCCACTGGTCTAGCGTGGCCTGCCTCTGGGTGCGGGGTGCCGGAGCCTTGCCCACAGCAGTGCTGCTGCTGCCAGCCCAAGCCTGACTGCTGGCTTGAAGGAGATGTTTTAATGATGTATTAGTTTTTATTTGTTATAATATTTTATCTATTTTGTGGTTTTTGTGTGTTTATATTTATTGTTGTTCCCCGCCTTGATCCGGAGGGAGAGGCAGGTTATAAATATTATTATTATTATTATTATTATTATTATTATTATACCTGGGATCCTCTGCCACCAAAGAAAAATGATCCCAGGCGCTAGACCTGCGTTTTGCAGGAGAGGGTGTGGGTGGAGCCTCAAGACCACCCACACCTAACTTCTCCGGCACTTCAGAAGGACCAGCAGCAGCAGCAGCAGCAGCAGAGAAAAGGGTGCGCCTAATTTTGGGGGTGTGGGGAGGAACTAGAAGAAACACCTCTCCCTCTCCCAACGCGGCCAGAGCCAGCTTTCTTTGCTAGGAGGTTTCTAGTTTCTGAAAGTTCTGCAAGCTCTCTTGAGTAAAGATGAAGTGCATCTGAAGTGTGTGTGTGTGGTTTGAGCGGAATTTTTAAAATTCAAAAAAATCAAGGATGAAGGGAACTGAATTAAACTTGGCATGGCTGAAGCCCTACTTAAGAGCTACCAGCATGCCAAGTTTCATCTCTTTATCTTCAAAAATGACTGAGATGTATGCATTTTTGTTCATCCCCATTGATGGTAATAGAGCAGTTACCCGGAAACAGAGTGGTTTACTCAGGGCCGTGCAGAGCTGGTAATAGGCCCAGGCCAGATGGGAAGTGTGTGCCCCCCCCATTTCAAACTGCTCATTAAGTATTTTTTAATCAGTGGCACTGATTCAGTGCTAAATACATATAGGAACTAGAACGATTTATAAAAAAGGTAATGGGCAGCATTACCTCACCATCCGCTCCAGAGATTTTATTCCATGGAGAAGATGGAGGAAACAGACGCAGGAAGGACAACCAATGCAACTTAAGCACATAGATCCCCGCCCCATATGCCCCAGTCTGGAGCTCGTAGTCTGACCGTGGTATTCACGACGGACGGTTTCTGCGCTGTTTCCGCAAGGCAGGCTCCTCGCGTCTCAATGGGCCGCTTATACTATGGAAGCAGAAGCAGAAGCTGGAGGGACTTTCTCGTTGGAGTGCCCCCTCAAAATCATGGGCCCTGGCCAACTGGCCCCACTGCCCTCCACCCTGCCCTGGGTTTACTGACAAGTAACCCTATGGTGCAAGGAGATGGACCCCTTCCAAAAACCGGAGTGGAGAATCACCTCGTCGGTGCTCCACCCCCAATTTTGTAGAAGCACAGGCCTACTCTGCACACCAGGCTGTCACTATTCAGGTAGAGTCATAGATGGCATGCTAACCAAAGCTGGAAAAAGGCACTGAGCCACAGAAAACCCTTGTGCCTCTAGTTGCAAAGTTGGACCTACCAGTATTCCCAAGCTTGCAGTGCCCCACCTGGTTCTGATGGGAAAGAGAGATAAAGCATTCTAAATGACTTCATGTCAATGTTAAATAGCATGGGGAACACGATTGAACCTTGGCAAACCCAAAAACATAAAACTATGGAGTCGAGCAGAAGTCCCATAGCACCACCTTCTGGAAATGGCGATCCAAGTATGAACAGAACTGTTTCAAAGTTGTACCACCACCCACACCCAGTTCTGGCAGACTCTCCAGAAGGATGCCATCTTGATGATCTCAAATGCTGCTGAAATGTCCAAGTGAATCAACAGGGCTAAGTTACAACAGGTGTCCCTGGGTTGTCTGTGCAGCCTTTGTTGTCTCTCTAAGGTCCCCTCTACAAGGATTCACTTTTGCGCCTGGTTAGGCGATTATGCGCATAATCGCTGAAGCACATTTATGCCTAATACCACTGCACGAGAGGCGGCGAGAGGCGGCGAAGCGCATTAACGGATGACCAAAATGCGCTTTACAAGTAGTTAATGCGCATAAGCGCTTGTTCACATAGTCAAAATGCGCTTTAATGGCCAGAGCAAAATAAAACTCGCTGTTTAACGTGCATTCGATAATGCGCATAATCGGAGGGATAGCGGGCCTCTACGCCCGATTTGCGCTCCGTTCTTGTAGAGGTACATTTTTTAAATGCGCCTTGAAAGAGCTTTAAATGCCTCTTGTAGAGGCAGCCAAAGTCATTGCAGCCAAACCAAAGCCTCCAGCCTCAAACAATCAATCTCCCTCCCTCTTCCAAAGTCTCGCTAGGCTGCACACTTGTACCTGTGGCCGGGGGGAATGGTGCCAGCGTATTGCTTGGTCATGTCTGGTGACTCTTACTTTAAAAACCACCTCTGCCACCAGCTGGCTCTGCCTGCACCAACACTGGACTCTGAGATGCTTTTAAAAGGCTCTGTGTGGCACGTCAGCCTCTCAGGGCTCAGCTACAGCCATCTCTGAGTTGTGTCTTCAGTTTGTCTCTAAGAGATATTCCAGCCAACCAGCCAAAGCCACAAATCTATCTATTTTTCTCTGAGCCGCACCTCAAATGTTCTGCATTGTATGCCAGTAGTGCAGACAGAACCTAGTTCACAAGTGAACAAAGGGAAGTGGAAGGGAAAGGATAGTGAAGCAAAGCAATTACATGCCAGGTTCCAACATCCGCAGCAACAGGGCATCAGCAAAGATGAGAGCCTCTCTCTCGACTGGCACATCACTGTTGATCATGAGAGTTTTTCACCCATGATGTGGAACTCTGAGAAAAAGGCCTCTGACCCATTCTGTTTTGCCCTGTGGGCTGCTTTGACTGACCTCTCCTTTCTCTCATTTTGATCTGTGGACGCCTCGCCTCTGCTGAGCTCCAGGTGCCCGACTGTTCACCAAATCTGCAACAGGAAAGGTGCTGTGCTCACCCAGCACTTCTTAGCTAAAACCTAGAGATGCCCTTGATGCCCAGGGCTGAAACTGCTCAAGGTGCAAGACCCCAAAGAAGAGTTGACAATCTGAGTTTGAAGGTTATGGCTCCAGTGTTGTTGTTTTTTAATAATGTTGAAACTTCAAGTTTTTTTAAAAAAACAATGGATGAATAGATCTGCTTGAACCTTGGCATGGCTAAGGCCTTACTTAAGAGCTATCACAATGCCCAGGTTCATCTCCTTATCTTTAAAAATGATGTTTTTGAAAAATAATAATTTTAAAACCTCAATATTTTTTTAAAAAACCTAAACATCAATGGATGAACAGATATGCTTCAAACTTGGCATGGCTAAAGCCCTTCTTAAGAGCTACCAAGGTGCCAAGTTTCATCTCTCTATCTTTTAAAATGATGGAGCTGTAAGCATTTTTGTTAATTCCCATTGACTATAAAGTAGAGGTGCTCTTTGGGTGAGGGGAGGATGGGAAAAACCTGGATTTTTCTTCAAATTTCATAATTCCCCCCTTTCCCGGATTTGTTACCAAAAATCCTGACATGTCCTGGCTTTTCCTAACATATGTTCACCCAAAATGACACTGATGGTTTTATCAGTTTTCCCACTGGGGCAGAATAGTTTGTTTTCTGTGAAAAGTTCACTTTTTGTGCAATAGGTTTCTCTTAGGCCTGAAAACTGTTGTTTCAAAGGAATTGCTTTGTGCATCGGGCCTCAGACACATACCTCTGCCTTGTACTCAGACCTGTGGGCAGGTTACTTGTCCTTTATGACTCACTGGGGTGACCATATGAAAAGGAGGACAGGGCTCCTATATCAGTAACAGTTGTATTGAAAGGGGAATTTCAGCAGGTGTCATTTGTATGCATACAGCACCTGTTGATATTACCTCTTCATCACAACAGTTAAAGCTGCAGGAGCTATGCTAGAGTGACCAGATATAAAAGAGGGCAGGGCTCCTGCAGCTTTAACTGTTGCAATGAAGAGGGGATTTCACCAGGTGCTGCATGCATACAAAAGACACTTGCTGAAATTCCCTTTTCGATACAACTGTGAAAGATACAGGAGCCCCCCTGTCCTCCTTTTCATACAATTTCTGACTAGCTTCACTTCTTATGGCACCCAGTTTGTGGTGGTGCTCAGGACAATTTTTCAAATTGCCAAATGTGCACAGAGACCCAAACAGGTTCCCTATTCCTGGTCCTGGATTAGCCAATGAATAGTTGACAGCAGCAAAGAATGTACAACGGTGCTGTGGGGTTGTTTCTCTTGCCCTGCCCCCAATAATGTGCTGCTCCCCCAGGCCCAGCCTGCTGTCCAGATGTCTAAGGCAGGGAAGTCTTCATGCAAAGACCTCAGGGCACAAAGGCTTCCCTGGATCCTGGAACCCTATAGGATTAGAGTTGAAGAACCCACCCGTGCTAGTGCATGGATGGCAAAGCCAGGGAAGCTGCAAGGTGCTGGGGGCATGGCCACACAGGCCCTTTCTACATGTTTTGCTCCTTCACACAGGCAACGCAGGCAGGGGGCTAATATTCCATGGCATGGGGAAGACACCGGAGACAGTTGCAGCAATCATCCTTGAAAGCATAATAAACACTCCCCTTTGCATATCTCTGTAAGGTGTTATATTTATACCATAATGAGGGGCACCATTTGGCTGTTCTGCCTCAGGCACTAAAGCATCTTGAGCTCTTTATACACACACATTTAGAATATTGGGCAGATTTTAAATACTACTAAAACCAGCCTCTCTGTTGTCTGTGTATAAACTGAAAAGAAAGAGAGGAAGATCAGCCAAATCCACAAATTAAGGCAAAATTCTTATATTTAAAGCAAAGTTTGTGGTTTGTGGTTTGTGGTTAAACTAGACACGCATGTGTATTACTGACAAGACAGGTATCCTGCCATCCTATAACTTTGATTGTTTTATGTAAAAAAAAAAATTGCCTAAATGCAGTAATTTGCATTTCTCTCTGTTGAATTTCATTTTGCTAGTTCCAGAACAGGAATAATCTATCAAGGCTATTTTGAATATTATTCCTGCCTTCTGAGGTGTTAGTTAAGCTGAGTAGCTTAGGGCCAAATGACATTCCCACATTATCTTGCTTCCCTTGGGGGCTGTCTATATGTTTTAAAAGCCCCACCGTGGCTGCACAGTGGCACTGCATTGGTTATACGATGCAGCAGCCACCTCACAGACACCGTGGGGCTTTCCTGCGAAGCTGCAAATTGGAAAAGTAGGGGACTTACCTTGACATTTCCTGCCAGAGCCAGTCACTATTGCTCTTCTGCCGTCTGATCTTGTCGCTCCGGCATTGTGCTGGGGGTGTTCCGGGGCAGAAGGTGACTCTTGATTGGTTACCATCCACCCAGGCAGAAGCCCAGTGAGCCAAATGGCTGCTGGAAAGCCTGTGCTGCCTCCTCTAGTTAGGATTACTCCCAGCTTCCAGGTTCCTCCTGGTCATCTGATAACCAGAACCCTACCCAACCACTCCTGCAGCCTCCGTCTTGCTCCCCACACTCCAGTCAGCTCCAATGAGTTCGGCCATCTAGAGGAAGGGACTGTGCTGGTGGTCCCTTCCGCTTCTTCCCCAGCTGTTTGTGGAAGGCTGTCCGGAAGTTTCTCGTCCTATTTCACAATCCCTTTCCTCAGTTATAAGAGTGAACACACACACACACACCCCCGGTCAGTACAATGGTGATTTCACTGGGGAAGAAACTATAGGGGAAGTCACTGTTTTCTTTAATCAAGGTCTGATTCCAGCAGCCTTAGCATTTGTCAGAAGTATGGAGATTCTGCATAGATTTGTTCTATATCTAGCTTAGTGTGTGTGTTTCTCAAAATGATAGGTTTCTTTCAGTGACATGAATAGGAGGAGGAAGAATAACCCAAACTCGTATCTTTCTTTCCCCCCCCAACCCCAACCCCGCCTTCAACAGACAGAGCTGGCCGCAAGCACACTGTGTAGACACGCATCGCTCTCTGTTCCTTTCCTGCTCTTTTGCCAAAACATCTCCTGCTGTTTATTTATTTATTTCCTTCTGATAATGGAGGGGATCGTGTTTCCGGAAGAATGCCAGCAGATGATACGAGCCCCAATACTGATACTGCCAGCAAAGCTCATGCCAGCTTTTTCTGCTGGAAAAAATTCATTTTTTCCAGAAGGAAGCCATGAGTGTGAAGTGGAATCCAAATTCGATTTCTCTGCACTTTTTTCTTATATTTGTTATCGCAGAGCAGCCCACCAGGTGGGGCAATGGAGGAGCTCATTCAGCTGCAACTCAGAGCCTTAATCCAATTTACAGTTCCTCTCAGAGAGATAATTACAGCCGTTAAAGCAGTTACTACTCTACAAAGAGGATCTCATACAAAGCTCCAGTCCTGTCTTTCAAACACCCACCTAGAATAATAAGGATCCTCTAGAAAGTGCAAGGAAGGTTGAAAGTCTGCCTATTTTAAATCCATAGCTAAGCATCCTTCTTCCCATAAACACTTTTAGGCCTTACTTAGAGATGCCCATTGTTGTCCCTTTCTCACAGCACAGACGGACAGACCTAGCAGTGTGGAATGCACTAAAAAAACCCAAAAAACCATGAGGGGCCTTTACAATTCATAGAACTGTATCAAAGGAGCCTGGCAATTAGGTGGAAATAGTCCTAGGCTAGGCTGGACATAAGTAGTTGGTAGACAGCAAAGAAGCACTTACACTGGCCAGGTAGGTGGAGCAAAAGCCAGTCTAGATAGGGTGACCATATGAAAAGGAGGACAGAGCTTCTGTATCTTTGGCTGCCTCTACAAGAGAGGTTTAAAGCTCTTTCAAGGCGCTTTTAAAAATTTACCTCTACAAGAACGGAGCGCAAATTGGGCGTAGAGGTGCGTTATCTCTCCGATTATGCGCATTATCGAATGCGCGTTAAATCGCGAGTTTTAATTTGCTCCGGCCGTTAAAGCGCATTTTGACTATGTGAACAAGAGCTTATGTGCATTAACTACTTGTAAAGCGCATTTTGGTCATCCGTTAATGCGCTTCGCCGCCTCTCGCCGCCTCTCGTGCAGAGGGATTAGGCGTAAATGTGCTTCAGCGATTATGCGCATAATCGCCTAACCGGGCGCAAAAGTGAATCCTTGTAGAGGGGACCTTTAAAAGTTGAAGAGAAAGGGGAATTTCAGCAGGTGTCATTTATATGCATGCAGCACCTTGTGAAATTCCCTCTTCATCACAACAGTTAAAACTGCAGGAGCCCTACCCTCTTTTGTATGTGGTCACTCTAGCATAGCTCCTGCAGCTTTAACTGTTGTGATGAAGAGGGAATTTCACCAGGTGCTGCATGCATACAAAAAACACCTGTTGAAATTCCCTTTTCAATACAACTGTTAAAGATACAGGAGCCCTGGCCTCCTTTCTATATCGTCACCCTAAGTATAGAAAAAAGAGCCTGCAGCACAGGTACATAATATATAGGGTGACCAACTGTCAAGATTTCCCCGGATTTGTCCTGGTTTTTGTTCTATTCTGGATGTCAGGGGAGATTTTCTGTGATTTTCTATATTGTCCTGGAAAGACACACTTTCCCCTTTAAGGCCGCCATTAGCATTTTGGGAGGGAATTATGTGCTTTCTGGAGGCGCATCATTTCCCTTCCACTGCTCCAATCAGGACCTTAAATGGGAAAATGTGTCATTCCCGGAGATTATAGAAAAGGCCCTGATTGGAGTAGTGGGGGGGGGGGGGCAGAAATGACACACTTTCCCCTCCTCCACTCGAATTGGGGCCTTTAAGGTGGCAGGGTGGGGGATGACGCTTTTTCCAGAGGCCCTGAAAAGTCACTTTCCTGTCCTGCCCACAGGTTGTCCTCTTTTTTGGTTTCCCAAATATGGTCACCCTAATAATATAGAGACAGTAGGCAACAATTCAGGCAAATGTTCTGTGGCGGTCACAGATCCTCTGTTGCTATGTGTCAGTTTTCACATAATTTCAATAATCTTATCCTAAAACTAACAAGAACCAAGTCTTGGGGTGTTTCGCTAATCCTTCTCCTTCTGCCTGCAATTGGTGGCAAGGGTGAGAGATGTTGACATGGAGCATCGAGTCATTACATCTTAAAAAATGGCAGGTCACTGGAACTGCCCCTACTCACTGCTGACCTGCTAGGCATCTTTTATTGAGAAAGTACTTCTCTCCTTCATGTTAAAGTGCTGTCTACTTTGATCTGGTCTTGGCTAATTGGTTCTCCAACTTGGGCCTCCTCCACACGGGGCGTTTAATGAGCCTTGAAGGCTCATTATAAATTTTACCTACACACGAGCGGAGCGCAAAACGGGCGTACAGGCGCGTTATCTCCCCGATAATGCGCATTTTCGAACGCGCGTTAAATAGCGACTTTTATTTTGCTCCTGCCGTTAAAGCGCATTTTCGCTGTGTGAACAAGCGATTATGCGCATTAACTACCTGGAAAACGCTTTTTGGGCATCTTTTAATGCGCTTCGCCGCTTCTCGCCGCCTCCCGTGCAGAGGGATTAGGAGTAAATGCGCCTCCGCGATAATGCGCATAATCGCGGAACCAGGCGCAAAGGCGCATTCTTGTGGAGGGGGCCCTGATTTGGGTAAAATGCTATAAAACCCATTTCTCTCTCCAAGAAGAAATTACAGTAATTAATCCCTAAAAGAATCTGGGTTAGGCTGGCCCAGGTAGTCCTTCAACAATAAACCCATATCTATGCTCTAGACAAACTGGTTGAACAGCGATTTCTTCTTCCCAGAAAATATAGTTTTGCGAGAGGGGCTAAGAAAAGAGTTAAGAAAAAGAGTTATACACTGACGGAACTTCTGGTACTGCATGGAAAGCAAACATTAGCTATTATGCTTTATGGACAAATATAGGGGTTAAAATTGAGTTCCACTCCCCCAAGTTGCCACCTTATTCACAGGTGGCAAGCAGGGGAGGGAGTTCGTGTGTTCTTGGTGTGTGTGTGTGTGTGAAATTTGTCAAAAGGTTTCAGGGGGCACTTTGGCAGTGAGCAGAAACAGTTTCAAGCTCTCCTTCTTTCTCCTTAAAACCATTTTAAAGTGGTTTTTCACACTGACCTGGTTCACACGATCACAGAAGGGAAATAAGCCTGTTGGTCACATGCCAGGAGGATTAGTATATTTACTTGCCTGCAGTGTGGCTTGTTGCATCATGCAAATTGGGCAAAGCATCTTCTTGCTGTAAGTAACAAGCCACCCAAGTCCCTAAAGCAGGCCATTGGTTCTGGGTGGCTTGTTACCCTCACTAACAAGCCACCCTGCTTCTCACAGCACACAAGCTGTGTTGCTGGGGGGGGGGGGGTAATTAAGCTACTTCATCTCACTCCCACCCCAGCATAGGCCGGTCAGGGAAATAAGCCACGGTGGCTTATTTGTCCTCTGTGATGGTGCACACCTGGGCACTGTCTGTGCCAAAGGTGGTGGCGGCGGCAGCAGCAGCAGCAGAGCTCTTCAGGTGGGTGCCCTCTCGCGGCCACCATTCCCTCCTCCCTCTGAATGATGTTACATAATGATGAAGCATTGTTCTGAGGGGGCTACCGGGGAAGATTGTGGTTGTGGGTTGGTGACCATCAAGGAAAGTTCTGCTCATGTCACAATACATTTTTAAAATGGTTTAAAAAATGAACAAACTCCACCATGCGCTAACATGGTAAGCAGCAACTCCAAATCTTTCAACATACCACCTCAAAATAGCCCCAGATAATTATCAAAAGTCCAAACTAACAAATTTCAACTTAACCTAGGGGCATCAGTCTAGTTAGCCCAAAAATTCTATAACTCAAACTCTATGTGCCTGATATGAAATCCACTTCAATGTTATCCCAGAACTATACTTCCCAGGATTCACTGGGGGAAGCAGTAATAGTTAAAACTTCTAGTGTAGATATGCCCTAAGACAACAAGTTATTCTACTCCATGGTCTTTCTTCAATGCTTATAACCCATGGTTTCCTCTATATTTTGTACTGTTGATGACATATTTGAGGACAAATATGTATTTCTAGTATATCACTATAAAACAAACAATCACGCTCTCGGCTTTTAAGCCAGTGAAGGACAGGCAATTGCAGAGTACACAAATATACCATAAAGAAAGAAAAGAAAAGCTTTCAGGCATGACTAGTCATTGGGAGATGTGCCTGTGTATGTGTCGGGCTGGTGGGAGGGCAGGAATCAGGTAGTGGTCCTTGGTATGAAAACTGGGCTGTTTCAAGCATGCCTCAATCTCCAGCTGTAAAATGTTTGGGGATATGCATTCAAAATCTCAACTGTAAGCTTCATCATCTTGAAACAGAAATTGTTTTCCATGTTGTATTGTAGCTAGTCCTAAAAAATAAATTGTCCTGAGATTGTGGGCTCGTCAATATGCACATAATTATCTCGGCATAAGTAGAGCCCAATGTAAGTGTGGGGTAGATTTATTAACTTCCCCAGATGATTTCAGTGCACTCTGGCAGCTCACACACACCTCCCTTTCACTCCCAACTTCTTTGTTCCATAATCCCAGTTTCAGGGACTCCCTCCATCCTCCATTCTGTGCTTCACTTTGAAAAAGGGAGCCCCTGCTGTGAACAGGTATTTTTAACTATCAGATGGGTTTGGGAACATAAGCCCCATAGAGACTCAATAAAATGCTAAAGAGGCTCAGTTCCCATTATGAGACCTGAAGGCCAAGCCCAGAGAAGGAAAACTAGCATAGGTGTCTCCATCCCATTCTATTATTGTGCAAAAGAGCATTTGCTGCTCAGATTCTGAGGCTAGCTTCCAAAATTGCTTGCTCGCCAAGGAATAGACTTTTTAAAGGACAAATGTCTTGATGGTAAAAGAGCAGTTCAACAATTCCCTAGAGGGCAGGTGGCCCCTCCTGTGCTGGAAGTCTTCAGTTTGAGGCTGGGACCCACCGAATGGGGATCCAATCCATACCTGGTCAGAGTATTTAATGACATATTGAAAGGAATGCCTCTTCCTGGAACGTGGACACATTCAAAGATACAGTGATACCTAAACCCTTCAAAGATCCAGCTTGTGTCGAATATTATAGACCAATAACTTTGCTCAACCTGGACTATAAAATTTTTACAACAGTCATGGCAAATCGCTAGAGAAAATTATTAATAAATATATTTATCCAGACTAGACAGGTTTCGCCCCCAGGCATCAAATCTCTGACCCTATTCGAAAATCACTAAATATATTACACTACTCCAAGTCAAATAAGCTACCTTTAGTGATAATGTCATTAGATATCTTTTAGTCCTTTGATTGCTTGGAATGGCCATTTCTGAAAGAGATTTTAAGTAAGTTGAAATTTGAACAACATTTCCTGGATTTAATTGGTAAGAAATATAGCGACTCCACCACAGCGGTTAGGGTAAATAATGTCAACTCGGATAAAATTGAATTGAGGAGAAGCACAAAACAAGGTTGCCCTCTCTCACCACTGTTATTTATTTTGGCATTGGAACCCTTGACATAAAACCTTCAGAATAATCCAAACATCAAAGGAGTTAAAATAGAAAATGAGGAACACCTCTTAGGTCTTTATGTGGATGATATGGTTCTGACCACAGACCAACCAATCAACATAGCTCCATACTTGAAAACAGAATTAGAGATGTTTCACTTTATGGCCGGTCTGAAGGTAAATTATAATACATCCGAGATAATGTGTCTAAATCTCCCTCCATCTGCATAAAAACAATTAGCCGAAAGGATGGGAATCCTGCTCTGTCATAGACATTTAGGGGTCCAAATCACTAAAACTTTGAACAAACTATATGAAACAAATTATAAGAAAGTTTGGAAAATTATTAGCTCTGAAATTAAGAGATGGAAGAAGCAGCATTTAGGCATCTCAGGCCGCTTAATCGCTATTAAAATGATATCACTTCTTAAACTTTTATTTCTATTTCAAACATTACCAGTCTGGATTCCAGAAAATCAAATACAACAATGGCAGAAGCAATTTAATGTGTTTATATTCGGCACTAAATGTATGAGGATACATAAATCATTATTATACAAACAGTGGGAGAATGGTGGATGGGTTATCCCCAATTTGATAGGATATTATGATGCTAATCAACTTAAACTCATTATCCCATTGATGGAAAAAATACATCTAAACAGTGGGTGAAAATAGAAGGTACAAGGAGTGTGGGAATCCCTAGGCTGACCATATGAAAAGGAGGACAGGGCTCATGTAACTTTAACAGTTGCAGAGAAAAGGGAATTTCAGCCAGTGTCATTTGTATGCAGTTAGTTCCTGGTGAAATCCCCTCTTCATCACAACAGTTAAAGTTGCATGCACTATACTAGAATGACCAGATACAAAAGAGGGGAGGGCCCCTGCAGCTTTAACTGTTGTGATGAAGAGGGAATTTCACCAGGTACGAATTGCATACAAATGACTCCGGCTGAAATTTCCTTTTCTCTACAACTGTTAAAGTTACATGAACCCTGTCCTCCTTTTCATACTGTCAGCCTAGGAATCCCCATCTGTTCAAGGCCATTCTGGAAATATAAGGTTAGACGGGTAGAACAGGTGCAGAACCCATTTACATTAACTACTATGAAAGTCTGGAAAACAAGGATGGGAACATTATGATCAGGGCTCTCACCGCTAACCCCAATTTATTACTACCCAGAGTTTGAAGAAAGACTAACAGCCAGAGAAAACTTTAAGTGGAAATCCAAAAGACTATATCACCTTAGGGATTTCTTCCAAAATGAGCATTTGATTAGGCAAGAACAAACGGCAGAAAAGTTAGGAGAGGAGAAAGGACAATGGATAAAAATTGCACAAGCTCATGTTCTCCTCTCACAGCCAGATCTACAAATTGCAGCTACTAGGAATTTAATTAACATGCAGGATCTACACGTCGTCCTCGATGCACCCTCCCTGCGCCACAAGCCGCTTCGGAGCGCTTCACCCCGCCTAGTATGGCTCAAGCCTCGGAGGCTCTGCCCGTGCCGCCGCGGCTGCCGCCCTTTCATCCAGGCCAGTCCCAGGGAGGAGGGAGGGAGGAGGGAGGGGGGAGGGTTGTAAACAAAAACCAGTGATTGGGAGAGGGATTTCCAATTGCTAGCTTTTGTTTACAACCCTCCCTCCTCCCTCCCTGGGACCAGCAGGGATGAAAGGGCGGCGGCGGTGGTGAGAGCGCGAGCAGAGCCTCCGAGGCTTGAGCCACGCTAGAGGAAGTGCAGCGCTCCAAAGCGGCTTGTGGCACAGGGAGGGCGCATCGAGGACGACGTGTAGATCCCGCCAGTGTTTGAATGAGAGATGGTGGGATACAAAGGAGTTATAAAACATTTGAGTTCAAATTTATATAAGTGGATACTGACCCAGGATATTGGTACAAAGGATCCACTTAGGATGGTGTGGGAAACTGATTTAGGAATCCAAATCGAGGAAAAAGATTGGAATGCTTTGTGGGATAGATGTCCATTTGATACAGTATCATGTAGAAATAGGGAAGTAATGTTAAAATTGATTCATAGGTGGTATCTAACCCCAAGAAAAATATCATTGATGAGCATCCCCAGAATGTTGGAGGGGTTGCATGGGAGTTGGGACGTATATACATATGTGGTGGTCATGTCCAAAGGCAAAAAAAAATTTGGAATAAGGTGTTCCAGGAGATTAGTTTAATAACTGGACAATGAGTTCATCCATCTCCCCACTTAGCACTATTAAACTTATATAAAGGACTGGGCATCAAGCTATCATATCAGGATTTAGTCAGCCATCTATTATTGGTGGCAAGATGGCTGATTGCCAAGCACTGGAAAGATGGCAAAGGGCTTCACATTGATATCTGATATCAAAGGGTTTGGCAGATTGCTCTTTTAGAAAAATTGACAGAGAAAATGAGGAAAATACGAGGACAATTAAGTGAGGATCAATTTAAGAGGGTATGGTGTAAGTTTATTGACTTTATGAACAAAGAAGAAGGAGGAGATCACCCCCTTTATCACATTATCACACTAGAGGCCTTCAAGAGGCAGCTAGACAACCATCAGTCAGGGATGCTTTAAGGTAGATTCCTGCATTGAGCAGGGGGTTGGACTCCATGGCCTTAGAGGCCCCTTCCAACTCTACTATTCTATGATTCTATATACAGACATTTGGAATAGATAGGAGGTTGGTAATACTTGACAATTAATTTCCAATCCAGGCAGAAACTTGTAATAAGAAACTTGTAATTCGTATCCGAACTGTCACGGAATGTTTAGATATTTGAATATATATATATATATATATATATATATATAATGTAACACTTGACTTATGTAACCAGAAATATCAAAAATATTTTTTTTAAAAAGGTGGGGGGTGGGGAGAACTGCAGAGTAGACGACCACTCCAGCCTTTGCCAGAAGCCTTTGTATTAGCTACAGGGGGTGATGAGAGGAGCTGTTCTCTCCTCTGCCAGAATGAGTTCAGCTCCCACATTTCTTCACACATAGGCCACTATGAACTGCATGTCCTGTACTGGAAAGATGGAGGACAAGAGGCATATCAAGGTGAGTCTGATCACTTTCAGTGGTACATCCTCAGTGTAAACAGCCTCTGAAAAGCACATTCGGCCTCTTTAAATGGAATGCAAGAAAAAAAATTGACAAGCTCCCTCACTCTCTCAAAAGAGTGAGAAATATTCATTGATTGATTTCTTCATGGCTTCTTAAACAGATAATTAATTCACCACGAACCTCCGGATGCTCCGTAGCTAGTCGTTAATATTGTAAATTCAGATATACTTCAATAATCTCCTGACCCCCCCATCACCCCATAATAGATAGCCATGCTGTGATGGTGATGTGCTTGGGGGGGGAGCAAATCAATTTGGGAAGACATGAAGGGATCACCTAGTGAAGGGAAGCTATTGATTCTCTCTTATAAGGCACTGCTATGATATTTATTCTTTTGTAAACAGAATTAACCCGGCATCATGGGTCATTCCTATTGAGTAGCATTCTTCGTGTTCATATAGTAATACAGATTGTAGCAGACAAGGTGGAAACAACAGACAAGACATCAAAACCACACCACTTGGAATACACTGGTGACAGGCCTGTTGCTCTTTGAAGACACCATTCAGCAAACACAGGAATTGTTCCAAATTAACTACTTCTAAGGCTGAGGGTCTGCATTCATATGAATCTCCAGCTCAGAGTTGCATGTTCTGGAGTAAGTGACATGCCCAATTTGCACACTGATGCCATTCAGTTGCAGCACAGCACTGGTCTGTGACTGAGTTGGTAGGGCTTGACGGGAAACTGGAACAATCATTAAGAAACTCACTCCTATCCTACCAGGGGTCCTGAGAAATCTCAGCGCTTGGTCTTCCATGTCATGTATCTACCTTACAGCCCTTCCTATACAATTTATTTAACAACCCTGATCTGATCCAAAGGATGCTGCAGATCAGACCTCTTAATCTATCATCTTCTGCTCAGGTGAAACATGTCAGAATTTTAAAAGAAGATAAAAGAATTTCAGCAAAATGACGAAAACTTTAAAGGGGGATTTTGTGTATTTCTGGCCGTGGCTTTGCTTTTCCCCACTGTATTCCATGAAGGATGTTGGCCAAGTAGTTGGAGCATTTGTCCACATTCCTGCTGGTTTTGGATTCATCTCCCATTTAGGCCCAATTTGCATGTTACCATTGTGGCATGGAAGTTGCTTCCATGTGGCCAAGTCCAACAACATGCCTATAATCTGTTTATACAGGATCTACATGGGATGGGCACACAAGCTGGCTAAATCCCACACCAGTACACACACCCCTCTTCTAGAGGCATTTGGGAAGTAACTACATCAATTGTTGAAATCGTGTGGTGATGGGTCACATTTATAAATCTTACCAGAAAACAGTAGAACTAGATTTTCAAACTGCAACAGTACATATGTTCCTCTATACAGAATTAGACAATAGGTCCATCTAGTTCAGTACTGTCTACACCAGGAGTAACATGAATCCCATGGGCTGCATCCACCCCTGTCCATTTCTGCATCCCACAGTGCCCCAAAACACTGCTGCTGTTGTGTCACCAAATTGCTGCTGAATTTCAGTGGTGTGCAGCTGCAGCAAGAAAAAAGGCACATTTTACCTTAAAACAAGGTGTGCAGGAGCACACACCTTGTTTGAATGCAAAATCACAGTCTCCTGGGGAGTGTGATTTTCTTTGAAAACAAGCCACAGGTTCCCGGCATTCCTTGTTTTGAAGCAAAAATGCACCTTTTTCCCTGCTACCAGATTGCTGCCAAAATGGGTGGATGTGCGCAGTCCACGTTTGCAAAGAACAACAAAGGAATTACTTGTCTTGTGTACTCATCACAAAGGCCCTGCAAATGCTCCAACCTATCAGCTAGATCTACTAACAAGTAGGTATGTCAGCCTGCTACTTTAAATAGAATGCTGTGCTGCTTGCTTGTGACAAGGCCTACCTGCAAGTACATTTGGTCACGTGCTGCTTTAAAAGCCAGGCTGGATGATGTCTACATGCAAATGGATTTAACTTGTAAGTATCTTTTGCTTGCAATTTCAATAACAGGCTAGGGGGCCTACTTGCAAGGAGATCTACTTGTGGGAAAGTACCTACCATGCCCCATTACAAAGGACAATGTTCCTTCTTACAATGTTTCTCTATTACAATATACACGTTGAGGAAGTTGGTATCTCTAGGCTGACCATATGAAAAGGAGGACAGGGTTCATGTAACTAACAGTTGCAGAGAAAAGGGAATTTCAGCCAGTGTCATTTGTATGCAGTTAGTTCCTGGTGAAATCCCCTCTTCATCACAACAGTTAAAGTTGCAACAGTTAAAGTTGTAAAGTTACTAGAGTGACCAGATACAAAAGAAGGCAGGGCCCCTGCACCTTTAACTGTTGTGATGAAGAGGGAATTTCACCAGGAACTAATTGCATACAAATGACACTGGCTGAAATTCCCTTTTCTCTACAACTGTTAAAGTTACATGAGCCCTGTCCTCCTTTTCATATGGTCAGCCTATACAGTATCTCCTTAATGTGGTACTGACTTCTGTATAACCCCCCTCATGCACGCCCCCCACAAGTGGAGTCCTAGTCAAGGCCACTACTTGTGACAATAACTATTCTCATCATTTCTATAGCATTTTAGAATGTTCAAGACACCTTACATACATGGGCTTGTGTAATCGTCACAAAGGTACTGTGATTATTATGATCTTGGTATTACAGAGGAAAGGGAATTGGGCTGAGACTGAAAGGGAGTGACTTGCCTATGGCCTCTTAGCAAGTCCGTAGCAGACAAGGATTATTCCAAGAGGTAGTAAGTGCTCCCCACAAATATTTCTCCACAAATATTTCTCCCAGCCCATTCACTCCTCCAGCTTTCTGTCATGGTACATTAAGATCCTATGTGGTGTGGGATATATCCTTCCTTCCCATTAATGGTCTTTGTCACCCATTCACTCATCCAAACTAGTTTGTCTGGCAGAGACGATATTCAAACAGGGCTGCTTCTGACTTGTAGCTCAGTCGCTTAGCCACCAGACTACATCAGGGGCTGATCTATATGGCAAATTTAATGTGGAGGGAGAGCACATTGGGATCATCAGTGACAGATGATGCTGTCACCAATCCACAGCAATGTCCCAGCTTCCCTTGGGAAAAGGTGCATTTTTGGAAGTCATTTTAGTATGTTGTTTTTCCTTAAATGTGGCTCCCGAGCAGTTCTGCAGCAGTGTGCCCTGTCCCCCAGCATTAAATCCTGGGTGTGGTGTTTCTGTGATCTGGCAGTGGCCTAATCAAGGGGTGGGGCCCACCCAGGGTGCTTTTGGACACAAGCTTCCTTTCCCAGTACTTCGCAGTTGCACTGTTTCTTCCCTTCAGAATAGTGCATGAGTTATGGCTCCATCACACCAATTCCCCCCTCCCGTTTTTTTTGCCTCTGTCTCAGAAGCGCTGCAAGCGCTCCTCCCTTTCACTATCATAGCTATACTGGTGAACTCTGTTTTTGCTCTCCCACGGCTATTGTGCCTGCCCTGCCCCTTCTCCTTACCCCTGCAGTTCATTGGTTCTTGTCATTGATGGACATTTCCCCCACACTCACTGGAGCTCCTATTAGGATGTACAAAAATTAGGGTGACCATATTTTGGAAACTAAAAAGGAGGACAACATGGCCGCCCCAAGGGGGCGTGCCCACCAACATGGCCGCCCCAAGGGGGCGTGCCCACCAACATGGCCGGTCCCCAAGGGGGCGCGCCCACCAACATGGCTGGCCCCCAAGGGGGTGTGCCCACCCAAACATGCCGTTGGTTATATGTCTGATTTCACAGCACACAATTAAGACAAACCTGTTCTACATAACATCTTAATGGTAAAATCACTGAAATAAAGAACAATGTATCTGAAATTAACTTCACTCACTCCTATTTTTGTAGCTTTTGCTGTACTTTAAAGCTTTTGCTATACTCTGTGCGATACAGTCTCCCTTTCTCTCAAATATCTTTTCTGACTGCAACTCCTTCACTGGATGACCATAGTCTCACTTTTCTTAACATTTAACACTCTTTCCCCATCACCTGGAACAAACTGGACCAAAGGCTTGTTGAAATCACTTCTCACTAGACCCTTTAGCTTGTTTCAACTTCTCGTTTATCAGTGAGAAACTAATCTAAAAATGAGTGGTTATATTTCTGGTTCATTAGCCATGTAAACAAGCCCATGGTCAGTAGCAATTCAAAGAAAGGCCAGAACAGATGCCAGTTAACACAATGCTAGACAAGGATCTTTCCCTCCTTTTATCCAAATATCTCCTGAATTTACACTGCAGAGAACACAAATCCCAATCAGGGACTAAGGGAAACTGCCCAAAGAAACCTCAGAAATAAGTCTCATTGATTTCAATAAAGCTTACTCCCAGATAAATGAATATAGGATTGCAGCCTCTTCACATCTACTCTAGCAAACGCAAGCCCTTCCTGTCAAGGAGAACTATGCACTCACCAGAACCTGGCATCGTGGATCATGCAACCAACAGGAGCTCTCCAGAAAGATGCTTTCAGAGCCTAGGAAATCCAGACACATTCAAACTAGTCAAGCCAAGCTATGCTATACTGGGACAGAACAATTCTGAGACAAGACAATACTTTGCAATCGACTAGACATGACATTCATAAACAAAAAAAGAAAAACACAACTAACTCATTGACATAACAATACCTAATCACAAAAATGTTGCAGAAAAGGAAGAGGAAAAGAGAGAAAAATATACACCACAGGCTATGAAAATTAAATAACTGTGGCAGGAGGGAAAAGTTACAATTATTCCGTTAGTCACAGCAGTCACTAGCATCACATCATATATTTTTTTTACAGAAAACCTTCAGAAACTAGGCCTACCAAAACACATCCACACCAACATCCAGAAAGCATGCTCGAGTCAGGAAATTTCTGAACAGTAAAAGACAGCATGACTTGGCAAAGCCAGTCATGTTCATCTAGAAAAAACACCAAGAAAAGAGACCAGATAACAAGAAGGGAAGACTCCTGCAGTTTTAACTGTTGTGATGATGATGGAATTTCACCATTTGCTGCATGCATACAAATGACACCAGCTGAAATTCACTTTTCTATACAACTGTTAAAGACACAGGAGCCCTGTCCTCCTTTCCATATGGTCACCCTTCAGTCCTAAGGGGTTTGAGAGGCAAGTTGTATAAGGTTTTGATGCACTTGGTGCCAACTATAGCCAAATGAACTTTTAGATTTTTTTGCAATATATATATATATATGGTTGTGTAATATAAGACAATAGCCCCAAAACTGTATTGTGAGATCTATGTCAGTAGAGCCAACCCTTATAGCCTGCTAACCAGCAATTACTTTGTGGTTGGACTCTACATAGAAAAATAATCTTTCTCTAGTTTTTTTTTAAAAAAATTGCTACCAAGCAAGGTTTTTCTCCTCGTTTTAAAACATTGACTTAAGTCATGTTTGCTCTTTTACATAATTTTATTTATTACTTTTCTATCCTGCCTTTCCTCCAAGGAGCCCAAGGTGACATACATGGAAGCTCACTGGGTTACTTTGGGCCAGTCTCAGGGTGCCTCTACAAGAGGCATTTAAAGCTCTTTCAAGGCGCATTAAAAAAATTACCTCTAAAAGAACGGAGTGCAAATCGGGCGTAAAGGCGCGTTATCGCCCCGATTATGCGCATTATCGAATGCGTGTTAAATCGCGAGTTTTATTTTGCTCCGTCTGTTAAAGCACATTTTGACTGTGTGAATATGCGCTTATGCGCATTAACTACTTGTAAAGCGCATTTTGGACATCTGTTAATGCGCTTTGCCGCCTCTCGCCGCCTCTCGTGCAGAGGGATTAGGTGTAAATGCGCTTCAGCGATTATGCGCATAATTGCCTAACCAGGCGCAAAAGCGAATCCTTGTAGAGGGGACCACTGACTTTCAGTCAAACCTTCCTCGCAGGGTTGTTATTGTGAGGATAAAATGGAGGGGAGGTATGCCTCCTTGGAGGAAAACAGGCAGGAGCTAAATGTAATAAAATAACTAAATAAATAAATAAATGGACATCAAAAAGTTAAGAGAGGCCAGGAAAAGAGAGTAAATGGGAAAGGGTCCCTAGACCTGAGGCTCTTTGTCCCTGGTGCAATGTTACTGCCTGATATTCAGTTGGGACATGAACCAGATTGATATTAAGTATAAGGCTGCTTTTAAGTTCATCACTCTTGCAATGCATGGTATTGCAATGTCTCCATCTGCTTATTATAAGCTACTTCGGTGGAAAATGGAGTGAGAGTGTGGGAGTCTCACAATTTAATTCTGAAGTCATATAAGTCATATACTTCAGTTATATACGCAATTTGGCGGGGGCTACTCTTGTCTTTTTGTTTTTATGTAGAATTGACATGACTTCTGCCAAGATGAGTGGCTTACCACAGAAAATGGAAAGGGTTAAAATAGAGATGTAAATTGGAAAGGAATTGATTGGGTAAATAATATTATTTGCACTTCGGGGAGCCATAGAAATGGAGCAATAAGCACACTCTTCTGCAGATAGAGCAAACTCTATGGAGTGATAATATACTCCGCTTAAACCTTTTCATTTCTGGGCTTTAAAAATATTATCTTAAAATAAGGGGAAAAAATTCATATGTACCCACTGATAAATTATCAATATGATACTTTAATTTACAGTTGTGAGAAATTCATATACCACTATCAGTATCACTTGTGGTGGGGTTGAACCCAACATTTTTTATTTCTACATAGTTGTAAGTGAGGATCAACCTGTTGATAATTTTTAGAACTTTCATGCTGCTTTCAGGGACTTTAGAGCAAGCCTGTCAGTATATACATTTTGTAGACAAATGCTAACTCAGGTAAAGTAGGGCATAATCCAGGCAAAGTAAAGCAACTTAATCAACAACACTGACAATTAATCTTTTCTTCTCTTCCCCACAAAATCCTTCCTTTTACTCAGTGTGTTCACATATATTTAAAGCACAATCCTACACGTGTCTACACAGAAGGAAGTCCCATTGAGTACAATGAGGCTTTCTTCCAGATAAGGGGGTACAGGATTGCAGTTTTAATTTTTGGATCCTCTTATGTTTGTCTGTAGGATTTACACTACAAACTAATCATGCATATTAAAATTAGCACCACCTCTCCCCACGCTGCTTGCGTCCTGTAGCTGCTGGCCTGGGTTTCTTACCTTGCACGCTTTCGCCATGCCGCCACCAGCCAGCCAGCCCCAGCTTCTTGCCCTGCATGCTGCTGTCCAGCTACTCATCTGCCGCGCCTATACGCTAGGCCGGGCCGCGGCTCCAAGCCCAGGCCAGGCCTATCACTGCCGAAGCAGGCCTTCCGAGGGCTGACCATGGCAAATCTGGATTCCTAATGCCTCATCGCCATAGCGACAATGCACTAGGACCCTGGATTTGCCATGGGTGGCTCTTGGAATGCCTGTTTCAGCCCCTTCCGAAAGTGACTGAAACAGGCCTTCTGAGGCCAGCCCTCAGCAGATCCTTCACCCTAGTGCTTTGTCGCCATGGCAACAAGGCACAAGGACCCCAGATCTGCAGAGAGCAGGCCTCGGAAGGCCTGTTTCAGGAAGTGCCCCAAACGGGCTTTTTGGGGGGCTAAATTTCCGGATTTGCCCCCCCAAAACAGGATTTCCCCCCCGGATCAGGATTTGCCTGCAATTTCCCTGACATATCCGGACAAATCCGGGCAGATGGGCACCCTAACAAAAATGCTTACATCTGTGTGATTCTTAAACCTAAAGAGATGAAACTTGGGATCTGGAGAGCTTTCCGCATGCCAAGTTTGAATCAGATAGGTCTTGATTTTTAGAATGTTTTTAAATGCAAATTAACCAAAATGCTTACTTCTGTGTAATTTATATAAAGAGCTGAAACTTGGCATGGTGATAGGTTTCTAGGAGAGCTTTTGGCATGCCACGTTTGAATCAGGTTGGTTCATCCTTTGATTTTTAAAGGATTTTTTAATTTCCCTGCTCTTTAAACGTTTTGCTGATAGTTCACCAGTGAGATCTTCCACCTCTTTGCATTTTTGAAGGATCACTTTTCCTTTCCTTTGATCGTGTGAATTTGAGCATCTCCAGTTCATAGAGATGGCTGGTTCCCTTACTCCAGAGTAAATCTCATTGACGTCAACTGAATTTACATCCAAGTCATACTAAATTCGTGACCCCCGTAGCTCCCTTTTACTTCAAAGGCCTCCTCCACACGAGACGTTTAATGAGCCTTGAAGGCTCATTAAAAAATTTACCTCCACAAGCACGGAGCGCAAAACGGGCGTACAGGCGCGTTATCTCCCCGATAATGCGCATTTTCGAACGCGCGTTAAATAGCGACTTTTATTTTGCTCCGGCCGTTAAAGCGCATTTTCGCGGTGTGAACAAGTGATTACGCGCATTAACTGCTTGTAAAGCGCTTTTTGGACATGAATTAATGCGCTTCGCCGCCTCTCGCCGCCTCCGGTGCAGAGGGATTAGGAGTAAAAGCGCCTCCGCGATAATGCACATAATCGCGGAACCGGGCGCAAAAGCGCATCCTTGTGGAGGGGGCCAAAGTTACCTTGCGTTCTCTTCCTGTCAGATCGAAAGATCGCTCCTATGTTCTTTCAAATGTTAATCTGTTGTCAAGGAGAGGGCTAGCAATTCACTGGTCATGACTCACTGGAAAGGATAGCCTTTTGTCTAACGCTAACCCTTTCCTGCCAAAACAAGAGTTCTGGGCCGGGGAAGCAGAGGTGGCAGAGGTGGCGGGGGCGGCGGCTGCAGCAGTAGCTGCCACCTCCAAGCACTAGCAGAGGGCGGCAACTCCAGCCCTTTCCCTCCATGCAGGACCTAACGAAGCAGTGTGCTGAACCTCTGCCTGGGCAGGTGCCTCCTGTCTGCCAGCCCATCTGTCTGTTCCTGGGCTTCAATATTGCTGCTTCACAGTTTGAGGGAAGAGGTGTAGGGGAAACTACCAGACATTATTCACCTCTTCAATACAGTGTTTTGCAGTCATGTTACTGCGATCTGCTGAAAAGTAAATGGCGCAGAAGAGGGAGAGGCTGGCACAGCAAGGAAGCACAAACAAAGAGCAGATGTGGATGTTCCCTGAATAACAAAAGAGCAGAGGCTGAAAGCAAGCCAATGGCAGCGTGAACTGGCTAGCTGCTGCTTGAACAAGAAATGGAGCGGGCAATGAGCAGTGTGTTGTGGAAGTAGGAGGAGCCTATGAAAGGAGGCTATGTCCATTGGGCCTATTTAGGGGATTGAAACGTGGCCTTTCAAAGTGATACTTTGATGCCTTTTCTATGCACTATCAAACAAGCTGAAAATCATAGAGGGACTTTGTTTTGAAGAGAGCCCCAAATTAGTTTTGCTGCCTTTTATCGACCCGGAAGCTTTCCTAGGAGCCTTTTACAGCAGCCCCTCCCATAACCATCAGGCCTGGCAAGCATCCCTGCCCCCTCCCACTCTGACTTCTCCTCCCAATCACAGATCAAAGATAACATAGCTCAGCAATGTGTTTTGGGGGTGGAGTCCCTGGGTTAGCAAGACCTCTTTAAGGAGGGGCATAAGATAAGAACTCAACATCCTGATCCTCCTCTTGCAACCAGAGTGAAGAGAGGCCAAGTTCTTCATCGTTGTCATATGATTCACACAGCACTTCCTCATCTTGGCCATTGAGGGCAACAGCTTGCAGCTAATTAACACATTCAGAGATGCCGCTCAAGCAGAAAGGCCAAGAGGGTGCTTGTCTGATGAGAAGGATTGGGGAACTGACCCAGGAAAAGGAGGGACAAGGCTCTGCTTACATCCCATTATTTTCCCTTCCAGCAAGTCAGATTTGCTCTTCTTTACAGCCATAGAAACATTGTCCTCCGGGCAGCTTTCATTTACCTGACCCCAGGTGCCCCCTCGAAGGGTAAAGAGAGTTTAACTATTGAACAGCAGCAACAAAACCCTTAGCAGGAAATACAAAAGAAATTGCTGAGCAGGCCAATGTAGGCAGCTTTGTCTCTGACCTCCATCACCTTCTCCTATGTACATGGAAGATGCAAATGTAGTTGAATGAAGATGACTTCGCATTTTGAAGCAGAGCGTATGGCCAGCTGAGGGGGCTGATGGTGAGCTGCTTAGGTCCCCCATTAAGTGAAGCCCTTTGCAAAGCTCCAGGGGGAAATGTGGTGGCTCTAGTCTCCTTTCATTGCTTCCTGGTTCTGCTCCACAGACTCTCTCATTGTCTTCCCTCTGAATGGAACTTTGTTGCTGACAGTCCATTTAATTAGGGATTCTGCTCCCTGTAAGAGCCCTTCACAGCCCTGGTTCCTTAACCTCTCCTCAGTATATCGCTTCCTTTCAAATGTTCAGCCACAGTTTAACACTGTCATTTCTCCTTGACTTCCATCAGGAAGGAAGGGAGGGAGGGAGGGAGGCAGACAAGAAGACAGAAATCTCAGGTGCTTGCAATATCCACCCCTTTAGGCCTAAGGAAGTGGCGGGCACAGTGAACATTGCAGCTCAGCCTTCAACTGTCAACGTCTTAGCCAAACATCAAGGCCAGCCCCAGGCATTCAGGTACATTGGCTGTGGTTCACTGCTGCACTCCACATCAGCCCAAACCTTATGTGCTTTCTGCTTTTTCCTTCAAGTCTGTAATGTGCTTAGGGAACATGTCCTACAAGTGTCTAGGAATTGCCATGCACTTTCCACCATCTCCTCAACTTGACAGAATGACTGGCTAGCACATGGCTAAAGTTTGGTTTCTGGACACTGCAGCTGCTGCTGTTAGATATCCACTTCAGTTTTCGTATCTAGGACAAATATATTATCAGTACAATTGGCATGCCAAAGGCTCAAAGAAGAGAATTAAGTCATAAACTACCAAGAAAGCGCCCGGTTCCCCGATTATGCGCATCTTCTCACAATTGCTTTTACGCCTAATCCCTATACATGGGAGGCGTTGAAGCACATTACGGGCTATATGAAAGGCATTTTAAAGTTTTTGACATGCTGAGAATCGCATGCAAATGTTGCTGAAAGTAATGCGCTTTGTCCCAGAGAAACTCCCTAAACCGGTTCCCTCCTTTTATTCTCCCTGCCCACCAGAATCTCCCGCCTTTGGTTTCCTAGGTTACCTGAAAGGAATGAGCTGATTAACATGTTCTGCTTCCTGTCTTCCCCCCTCCTTCGTCCGATTGCCATGACCTCCTCAGGAGTAAATGGGAATGTGTCTCGCACACACACACACACACACCAAAACAGACGGGGGATTCTGCTTCGTTCCTTCCCCCTCCACTTCTCAGCAAGCTCAACAATTGTAAAACATACACACACACACAACTCAGCTCAGGAACCCAGCAAGAAATGAGGGGAAGTTATGTCTGCTGATGGCTAATTATGCGCACATGCGCACATCCTTCCTACCCCCTTTACTTCTCATAAAACCACCTCCATCTGGCCCCGTGTCTCCATGTTAAAAATATTTCATCAGGGTACTTCAAAGAAACTTTATTTTTGGTTCACGTTGGGTCACCTCTTCTTGGAGCTTCCATCCAGAGAGACGGAGTACAAGGAGGAAGTTGCCAGGAGGAGAGAGGAAAGGAAACTAAACCAAAAAGTGGGAGGTTTTCCCAGCGAAGGGGCAGTTCTATGCATGAGATCACGACCACAGTCCAACCCCCTGATCGTTAATGCTCCTCCTCAGAAAGTTGTTTACATGGATAAGGCGCTCTTGCTCCCGCCGTAAATTAAAACTTGCTACTTAACGCGCATTCGAAAATGCGAGTAATCAGAGAGAAAACGCGCCTGGACCCCGATTTGCGCTCCGCTCTTGTAGAGGTAAATTTCTTAATGTGCCTTGAAAGAGCTTTAAATCGTTCTTGTAGAGGCACCCAAAGGCAAAACAACAACAAAGAAACAGTTGAAAACCTTCTTTGCCACCATTTAATCTGCTCATTTGTACAACAGCTGGAGCCCTCAAAGATCCGCTGTGATCAATTTGGTCTCCAATGTTTTAAAGGAAGCAGTGCTAAGACCTTTACTGAAGAAACCAAGTTTAGATTCAATGGTTTTGGATAATTACTACCCAGTAATCTGTCATTCTGGGGACAAGGTGTTGGAGTGAGTGGTGGTTTCACAACTCCAGGCAGTGTTGTATGACACTGATGATTTAGATCCATTCCAATCAAGTGTGAGGCCTGGTTATAGCATGTAGACAGTCTCAGTCACCCTGGTGGATGGAACTGGGGGAGTGCAACCCTGCTGGTTCTCTTGCACCTCTCCATAACTGCTGATACCATCAACCATGATATCCTTCTGAGTCACTTATCTGTATTGGGCATGGGAGGCAAGGCTGGTTCCAGTCCTTCCAGGAGGAGCAGTCTTTTAAGGTCTAGCTTGGTTCCCTACACTTCCTCTTGAGTAAAAATGATCAGTGTAGATCACAGGTAGGCAACTTTGAAGGGTCCAGAGGTCAATTTCTGCCTCCCTGGACCCAGCAAGGACTGCACCGCCACCCTTGTTATGTGATGTGCTCTCGTTAGATCCGTGTACAAACTTGCACATGTTCTAATGAGACTTACACACTAGTTTAAGGAATCTTTAGACATTGTCAGTAGAGCATCTGTGGCTAAGTAAGGAGACTCTTACTCAAAGAAATCTACACCACTGAAGACAATAATGCCACAATGGCACATGTATTCAGGTTTAAACAAATTCAAATGCACAAGCTAGTTTTGGGGGAATTAGCTGAGCAAATGGATGCTTAAAAGTAGTTTCAAGACTGTGAGAAGGAGTCTTCTTGATACTAAGTACATTTCTACACTGGCCTTTTTTACCGGGACTGCCCCAGGTACTTCCTGTGAGTCCAGATGACGGGCGTGGGGAAAAAGCTGAGGCCCGATCTACATGGAAATACGTTCAGAAGTATTTTCTGGTTTTATCCAGATTTTCATGAAATCGACTTTGGTCAGTCAGCAGCACATGCGGCAAGAAAAGCGGAGGATACGCTACCCAAAAACCCACTTTTACAAATCAAACTGTACTTGAAACCACCTTATTTAGGGTTGAGTGGGCGGAGTCCTGCTAGTTGAACTGAACATCATCAATCCCGTAGATGCTGTGCAGCAAATGAGAGAGGCTTTTGCTCCATCACTATCCATGCTCCCCTGCTCTTGAGAGTTTAATGGAAAAGATGAATAGGGTCCCTGTAGTTTGTGAATGGCTAAAACATGCTACCGTGGTATTATGAATGCATAAAACAGTGATACTGTAATATTGTGAATGGGGAATGGAACTGGCTTGCTCAGCTCACTGCAGCAGTCCAGTGATGCTCACCCCAGCTCAGATTTGTGCTGCCTTCCTCGCACCCTGTCCATTCATTCTCCGCAGGACCTGGGTGAAATTGGCATGCAGCTGGCTGCCTGATCAAGGGAAGCCCTTGCAGGATGGGTAGGACAGGATTGGGCTGGAGGCTGCTGGCTCTCTGCAGCAACATGGCCCAATGGGATGAGCTCCTGCCCAATCCTCCCCATGCCACACCACTGCCATTGCCTTCCCTTCTTTCTCAGCTGTCCCAGCCTCTCCCAGGGGCTTTCTGATTATGGTCTGTCCTTTCCTTCCCTCACAACCATCCGTTGCTCCCTCCCCCAAGGAAGATGATGGAGAGGAGGAGAGCTCATGGCCTTCACTCACACTGTCCAGGAAGAGAGAGACCCCCACCCCCTGCTCTGTCTCTTCCTGCTGCGATAGACTGAATGGTTAAAACAGTGCTACTGAGATACTGTGAATGGACTGGTTAAAATTGCGCTATTGCAATATTGATGACATGCTAAGCCACAGAGGTTAAGCATTTTGAGCTAAACATTATGGCTTAGCATGTCATGTGAAACATTCCTAACTATGGTGGCTACATAACCATGGTTTAAATATGCTCACTAACCATTTGCTGCAAAATAGTCTCCTAACCATGGCTTAGAGTGTGGTCTGAACAGGCCCAGTGTGAATAAGTTATTAAATGCCCTGCTCCCTTCAGCCTTTGTCCTGGTGGAGAATGAGTTACTAGGTAGTACAACTGGGTAACCCACATCTCTTCCATTCTCAAATATCTGTGATATTGTGAATGTGAATGGAATGATTAAAACAGTGTTATCATGATATTGTGAATGCTTAAAATTGCACTACAGTGATATAGTGAAATGTTGAAATAGTGCTACTGCAAAGCAATGCTAAAGGAAGTCTGTGCCCAAAAGTGCTAATGGGGGGAAAGAGAAAATGGAGAGGACCAAAGGGAAAGCCCCACTCCTTGATCAGCCAGAGAGAGGTCACAGCCAGGTCACAGGACACAGAAGCACCAGGCACACCCAGGATTTAATGTAGGGGATGGAGAACACTGTAGCAGAATTGCGCAGGAGCCACATTAAAGGAAAATAACACATTCAAACCACTTTGCAAACATGTGCCTTTTCCAGAGAGAAGCTGTGAGGATGCTATGGATTGGCAACAATGTCACCTGTCCAGAATGACACCAATGTGCTCTTCGGTTGCACTAAACCAGCCATATATGTTGGGTCTAAGTAAAAGCAGTTTAAAAATGTACAGCAGGTGTAGGGGGCCCATATTTCCAAAAAATGTGGGGAACATTCAAAGCATACCTAAATGTTCTTTTGGTAATCAAGATGACGTCAAAAACGTGAGGATATTGCAGGGGTCTCCATTTTGCTAGCTTTGATGCCAATACACAGTGCATTCCTAAAGCCATCATGGGGAGATAAAGAAATATCATTTCCTTTCATTTATTTTATTTCTATACCACCCCGTAGCCTAAGTTCTCTGGGTAGTTCACAGAAATTAAAAACCATTAAAAATACACTATACAAAGTGCAAAACCATTTACATGAAAACAAGCCATGCAAGGCTTTATTGGTCATAACCAGCACCTTGAATTGGGCTCAGAAACATTCAGCCAGCACAAGACAGCAAGAATTGGTGTTATATGTTCAGATCTTCTTGTCACTGTTATCAATCTGGCCACCCCATTTTGCACAAGCTGCAGCTTCTGAACTCTCTTCAAAGGCAGCCCCATTGCGGTAATCTAACATGGAAGTTTCCAGAGCACAGACAACTGAAGCTACATTATCCCTGTCCATATAAGGGTGTAGCTGGTAGAAGGCATTCCGTGCCACTCAGGCTACTTCTACCAAAGTTGGTAGAAGGCACTCTGTGCCACTCTGGCTACTTGAGCCTAAGTGAAAAAGATGGTTCCATGAGGATCCCCAAGCTACAAACCTGCTCCTTCAGGGGAGTGCAACCCCATCCAGAACAGGTTGAGCACTTTCCATCAAGTCAGAAGAACCACCCACAAACTAGGGCTGTGCATCGCTTTGTATCTGAATCACAAATCTGAGGTGAATCAGGGTGATTTGAAGGGCTTTGAAACAGATCCAAAGTGAATCAAAACAGATCCAAATTGGTCTGAAGCAAGTCGGCATGGTCCGAATCGATTCAGATTGATTTGGACCTTTTTTCAAGTGCAGACAGCCTGCCTGTGCTTGCAACATTTCTTTTGTTAGAGGAGGGAGGAGGAGTTTGGAGGGGGAAATTGTCTGTTAAGGGACAGCTTCATCTCCCAATCCTCCTGAAATCTCCCAGTTCTCTCCAGCAGCCTCCAATCACAATGGTGGAGGAGGGCTTAAGGACTATCAGTAGATTGAACTTCCTTCGTCCTTGCTCATTGTGGGTAGAGACTTGGTAGGAGTAGGATCACTGATTTGGGTGTTTTGGGCTGGCTAGCTTAGATTTCTTATTGGTGTGTGTTTGGGGCCATCGGTACTTGGATCTTTCCAGAGCCTTCCCCCTTTTCTGACTGTTTTCTATTGCCTCTATTTCTCTTTCTGCTTCTTTTTTAAAATTACAAAATTTATATATCTATATAAAAATCATGTTTTTAGCCTTAAGAGTGTTTGTTCCAATCCTTTCCTCCTTCCTTCCCCTTCCTCCATTTTTCCCTGAAAAAAGCAAATTTTACCAGTTGATTACACAAATACCACTGCACCAATCTGTCTGGAATTTGGAAGGGATGAACATCTCCACAGTGTCTGTAAGGTACCCACATTTTATGTTTGTATCATGAAAAATGAAAAGGTTATATACATTTCTTTTTTCCAATGCAAGTCTATAGGAAAATGAGAAATCCGAATCTTGATTCAGAAATCTGAATCTCGATTTGGATTTGGATCCAAAGCAAATCAAAACAGGTCTAAATCAATCCAAAGCAAATCGTGCCTGATTTGGACCCACCAAATCGGGATCCAAAGCAAATCAGGCGGTCTGTGAACAGCCCTACCACTAATGGCATCACAGTCTTGTCTGGATTGAGTTTCAGTTTATTAGCTCTCATCTAGTCCATTGTCACAGCCAGACACTGATTTAGCATATCCACTGCCTCACCTGAAGAAGAGGAAAAGGAGAACTACCGCTGTGGGTCATAGAATCATAGAGCTGTGGAGTTGGAAGGGACCACAACGTTTTGTTCTTGTAATACACACCCATATAGTACAGGACTCTCTTGTTAACATTCAGGTAGGACAGGACAAAGCACAGGCTATTCCGGTACAGTCAGAAAGGCAGAAACAAAAATGGACTATGGATGGAAAAGATTCTCTAGTGGTGGTGACCTGCAAGGTGTGTGCAATGTTTGTGTTCCTGCCTGAGATCAACATGGCGTACATGTGCAACGAGTGCAAGCTGCTTGCACATTTGGAAGAAAAAGTGAATGTATTTGAGTGACAAGTGTCCACCCTCCATGGAATAAGAGGAGACGAAGAGTTCTTAGACAGAACGGTGGAACGTCAACAGCAGAGAAAAGCACAGGAGGTGGAAGAGCCAACAGCAAGTTGAAGCAGAAGTGGGTAATGCTGAGATGAGGAAAGCCAATGAAGAGGAAACTCTGTGGAAAAGGGTGACAGATAGGAGCAGAAGAACTAGAAGACACTCTGCACCAGTGGAACCATTAGAGTTATGCAACTGCTTTCAGCTACTGGAGGATGAGACTGGAGGACAGCCTGCAAAGGAAGAATTACAGGGGACCCCATGCAACAGTGAGCATGGGGCAGAAAGTCAGTTGACCAAGAAGAAGAGAAGAATAGTGGTTGTGGGAGACTCCCTGCTGCATAGGATTGAAACTCAAGTATGTCCCGAAGACCAATGGAATCACCAGGTATGCTGTTTCCCTGGAGCACAGATCAGAGATATGACTGAAGGGTTGCCTAAGCTCATAAAGCCCACTGATACATATCATTTTCTTCTCATCCATGTGAGAACAAATGATGTTGCCAAGTGGAGCTATGAAGAAATAATGTCGGACTCTGAAGCTCTGGGAAGGAAACTCAAGGACTGTGAGACAGATAGTTTTCTCATCCATCTGCTGAGTTTTTCAGAGAAGAATGGAAAGGGAAAGAAAAATACTCTGGGTGAATGATTGGGCTACAAAGGTGATGCTGATGTGAGAGATTCAGATTGTGGGACCACAGGCTACGCTACTTGGAAGATGGACTGCTGGCAAGGGACGGGTTGCACCTCACAAGAGCTGGGAAGGATGTGTTTGGCCACAGCATGAAGAACTTCATCAGGAGGTCTTTAAACTGAATCCTACGGGGCGGGAGATGTAAACTTTGAGGCAACAATGGATGAAGGCTTCTGCACTATAACAGAGAGATCAGCTCTAATAGCGTCCCCCAAATACTCTTCACAATAACCTAGGAAAGAAGCCAGACTATGAAGCACATGGACTTCGATGTCTATAGACTAATGCCCAGAGTATGGGAAACAATCAGAACGAACTGGAACTCTTAAAACATGAATGTAAATACGACTTGATAGGTATAGCTGAAACTTGGTGGGATGACTCCCATGAGTGGAATACAGCAATTGAAGGGGATAACTTGTTCAAAAAGAACAGAAGAGATAGAGAGGGAGGCAGAGTTGCACTATATGATATAAATACTTATCCTTGCACAGGAGAATGAGCCTGGTAGCCCCATCGAGAGCAGCCAGATAGAAATAAAGGGCAAGGAATAAAAAGAGCATGATAATCAGAGTCTACAACTGACTACCCAACCAATGAGAAGATGAGGATAAAAGTTTTGAAAAGCAAATTGCCAGTGTTTCAAGGAAGTGCAATGTAGTAGTGATGGGGGATTTCAATTACCCCGATATCTGTTGGGAGACAAATTCTGCCAAAAGTGGCCCCTCCAAGAAATTCCTGATATGTGTGGCTGATAACTTTCTCCTACAGAACGTGGAGGAAAGAACTAGCGACTCGCTATCCTTGACTTGATACTGACCAAGAGGGCCGACTTAGTGGAGAAAAACGGCAGTTACCGGAACTCTGGGGGAAGGTGACCATATCCTACTTGAGTTCTTGATTTTAAAGGAATCAAAAGCTGAGTGTAGCCATACGCGTAATCTGGATTTCAGGAAAGCTGATTTCAATAAACTCAAAACTATGATAAGTAAGATCTCATGGCAAGTGACCCTAATGAGAAAAGGAGTGCAAGATGGGTGGGAGTGTTTTTTTAAGTACATTTTAAAGGCACAATTACAAACAATCGAAACAAGGAAAAGAGATCGAAGAAAACAGAAGAAACCAATGTGGCTCCAGAAAAAGCTTAGACATGACCTGAAAACAAAAAGGATACATATAGGAAGTGGAAGGAAGACCAGGCTACAAAAGAAGAGAACAGACAAGTCGCACAGATGTGCAGGAATAGCATCAGGAAGGGTAAAGCTGACAATGAGCTGAGGCCAGTGAGGAGTGCTAAAAGCAAAAACAAAACCCCTTTCTTCAGGTACATGCATAGTAAAAGACAGAGGAAAGACATGGTAGTTCAACTACTCAATGAGGATGACAAATTGATAACACAGGACAAAGAAAAGGCTGAAGTGCTCAATTCCTAGTTTGGCTCAGTCTTCTCCCAAAAGCGGGTCTATGACACACACACCCAGCAAAAGTGAAGTACAAGCTGAAAGGGCAGGATTGCAGTTTGAGATTGAAAAACAAATGGTCAAAGAACGTCTAATTTCTTTGAAGGAATTCAAATCTCCAGGACCCGATGAACTGCATCCTAGAGCAATAAAGAAGCTAGGAGAACTATCAGAACCATTGTCTATTATCCTTGCAAAATCATGGAAGACAGCTGAAGTGCCGGATGACTGGAGGAGGACTAATGTTGTCCCTATCTTCCAAAAGTGTAAAAAAGAGGAACCTGGAAACTACAGACCAGTTAGTCTGACATTAATCCCTGGGAAACTTTTGGAGCATATTATAAAGAAGTCAATCTATAAGCACCTTGAAAACAATGCCGTGATTACTAGAAGCCAGCATGGATTTGTCAAGAACAAATCCTGCCAGACTAATATGATTTCATTCTTTCATTCGGTAACATCTCTTGTGGACTGTGGGAATGCTGTGGACATAGTATATCTTGACTTCAGCAAAGCCTTTGCCGAAGTACCACATGACATTCTGATTAGCAAACTAGCTAAAAGTGGGCTAGATGGAACAACTATTAGGTGGATCCACAGTTGGCTACAGAATCAGACTCAAAGAGTGCTCATCAATGGTACTGTCTCAAACTGGGCAGAGGTAACGATCAGGGTACTGCAGGTCTTATCTTTGGGCCCAGTGCTCTTCAACAAATGTATTAATGATTTTGATGAGAAGGTGCAGGGAATGCTTATCAAATTTGCAGATGACACAAAGTTGGGTGGGATAGCTAATACCCTGAAAGACAGAAACAAACTTCAAAGTGATCTTGATAGGGTGGAGTGCTGAGCTAAAAATACAGAATGAAATTTAATAAGGATAAATGCCAAGTTCTACAGCTAGGTAAAAGAAACCAAACGTACAGTTACAAGATGGGGGATACTTGGCTCAGCAATACTACAAGTGAGAAGGATTTTGGAATTGTTGTATATTACAAGCTGAATATGAGCCAACAGTGTGATGTGGCTGGAAAAAAGGCAAATGCTATTTTGGGCAGCATTAAAAGAAGTATAGCTTCCAAATCATCTGAGGTACTGTTTCCCCTCTATTCAGAACTGGTTAGGCCCCATTTTGAGTATTGTGTCCAGTTCTGGGCACCACACTTCAAGATGGATGCAGACAAGCTGGAGAGAGTTCAGAGGAGGGCAACAAGGATGATCAAGGGTCTGGAAACAAAGCCCTATGAAGAGAGACTAAAAGAACTGGGCATGTTTAGCCTGGAGAAGAGAAGATTGAGAGGAGACATGATAGCACTCTTCAATTACTTGAAAGGTTGTCACACAGAGGAGGGCCAGGATCTCTTCTCGATCATCCGAGAGTGCAGGACACGGAATAATGGGCTCAAGTTATAGGAAGCCAGATTCTGTCTAGTCATCAGGAAAAACTTCCTGACTGGTAAAGCAGTGCAAAAATGGAACCAATGACCTAAGGAAGTCATGGGCTGTCCTACACCAGAGGCACACAAGAGGCAGCCAGACAGCCATCTGTCAGGTATGCTTTAAGGTGGATTCCTGCATTGACAAAGAAGGAGGAGGCAAACTCTGGTACTCAAAGATAGAAATAAAATGTATTGTGCTCTGTGAGTTTTGGAGAGGATTGTCTCCTCCTTCATGAGCTGTTTATGGTTCTTTTGATATTCCTTGACTACAAGAACAACAAAATTTTCTTCTTTTTTAGATGCTAGTATATGCTGTTCTTTGTGCATTTGTCACTCATATATTAGCATCTAAAAAGAAGAAACTATTGTTGTCCTTGCAGTCAAGGAATTTCAAAAGAACCAAAAACAGCTCCTGAAGAAGGAGAAATCCTCTCCAAAATGCGTAGAGCACAATACATTTTATTTCTGTCTTTGAGCACTAGAGTTTGCCTCCTCTTTTGTTGTTAGTTTATGGTGTCTTTCCCTCCACATCTATGCCAGATTCCTGCATTGAGCAGGGGGTTGGATTCAATGGCTTTATAGGCCCCTTCCAACTCTGTTCTATGGTTCTATGAACCCACAACCTCCATAGGTAGACTGTTCCACTGTTGTACAGATCTTACCATCCAGATTTTTCCCTTATATTTAATCAAAATCTAAGTAGCTGTAACTTATACCCATTATCTCAGGTCCTAATTTCTGTGGCCATGGAAAATACTTCTTGACCATCTTCCTTGTGGCACCCTTTGATGTACCTGAACACTGCTAACATGTTTTCCCTCTGTCTTCTTTTCTCCAGACTGAACATCCGAAGTTCTTCAGCCTGTCTTTGTAGGGCATGTCCTCAAATCCCTGTATCACCTTTGATGCCCTCCTCTGAACCTGTTTTTTTAGGATGTTTTATTGCTATTTTAATAATGTGTGCCATGTCTTTAATCAGTTTTATGTATTTTATCATATTTTATATTTACTACAGTTTCCCGCCTCGATCCAAATGGAGAGGCAGGTAAGAAATAAATTCATTCTTATTCTTATTAACTTGTCGATGTCCTTCTGGAAATATGGTGCCCAGAGTCATACACAATACTCCAGGTGTGATCTCACTAGTGCTGAGTAGAGAGGAAGAAGGACTTCACATCTCCTTGATACAATGATACTTCTAATGCAGCCCAGAACTACATTAGCCCTTGTAGCAGCTATCTCACACTGCTGACTCATGTTCAGCTTGCTGTTGGTGACTAGGGATGTGCAGGGATGCCAAAAATCGTATCGGAATCGGAATCAGACCTTCAAAAACAAAAATTGTATCAGAAAAATCGGAGGTCTGCTGTATCGTATCAGATCCGATTCCGATATTACAATCAGACATCCGATTTTTGTATCGGATGCCATTTTGAATGCTTTTCCCCATTGGCTAGAATTGTGTTTTAAAAATTGTCTATAATTTTTTCATTTTTAAAGATAGAAGGATGAAGCTTGGCCACATTGCTGATGGGGGTGAGGTAGTTATGTGTGGGAAATTTCAGAAAGATAGCTCCAGGCATTTTTTGGCTATGATGTATTTATAACGAACCAGGAATGGCTATAACTTATTTATTTTTAAAGATCTATACATGAAACTTTGCCACATTGCAGATGGTATGTTGAGACTCATGTATGTGAAATTTCAGAACCGTAGGTCCTTGCCTTGGGTGGCAATTGATTTTAGAAAAATGGGGTGCAGTGGGGTAAAGACAGTTATGCATACAACTTTTTCATTTTTAAAGATCCCAACATGAAACTTTGCCACGTTACAGGTACCACTTCGGTTTACATGTGTGTGAAATTTCAGAACCATAGGTCCATGCATTCTGTGGCTATGAATTTTAGAAAAATGGGGTGGGGTGGGATGAAATGGCATTTATGCATATAACTTTTTCATTGTAAAGTTGGGGACCTTACCAAAGGGCTATAGGGGGACTAGTGGACTCATGACATAGCTCGTTCAATGAATTTATGAGGGAGTTTGCCTCTCCTCCAAGGAAAGCAATATTTTAAACCACACGTAAGGCAGTACAACAACCAGCCCTGCAAGGCGGGCCAAGTAGTCCGACTTAACAAAAAATGAATCAGCTAGACATCAAGTCAGACGCTTCCTGGGCACGGACGGCAGGCAGGCACAGATGGGCACAGATGCAGGCAGATGCAGGCAGACTCAGCTGGCCACCTTTGCCTGCTGCCCGCCTGAGTCTGCTGGCCACCTTTGCCTGCTGTCCACCTGAGTCTGCTGGCCTATTTTTGAAAAAGCCATGCTGACTATTAGCAATTAGCAATCACAGATTGTTGTCAAGATGCTTACAAATGGCTCATTTTATTACCTGCTCTAACATCTTTCCTGGGATTGATGGTCAGCTCACTGGGATCCTCCTTTTTTCCCTTTCTTGGAGAGGGAGACAATAGTGCAATGGTGTATTTAAAGGATTATGGGATTAGGGAAAGTCAGCCTAGCCTCATTTCAACAAAGTGTTATTGCACTGCAAACCACCACCACCCCTGCATTTTCTGCATTTCTTTTTAAGTGAAAATGTACCCCTGGTTATGCCTACTCAGGAGTAAGACCACAGAGTTAAATGGGACCTCTCTCCCTCCCCCTTCACAGTTGAGCGGAGAACCGTCCCCAACAAAGAACAGGATGGTCTGATAGAGCACAAGGACAGCAATACATGGGAGGGAGGAGAGCATTTATTTCATACAGAACGGAAAAAAACAGACTTTGCCCGTTTAAAATGAAACGAAAAATGGAGGGGAAAAAGCAAAATGAGTGCAGGACAGGGACGACATCATGTGAGTACTGTGCTGCAAAACCTCATACCAGGCATAGCGAGTGTGCGATAAATCGCTGGTATGATGGAGCTCTGTGTTCCAGGATTGACCTAAGCCACATTCTGCCCCAGCCCTAGAACCTTCTTGAATGCTTCTTTAATCATAGATGGTGTACTCTCCAGTGTTTTTTTTTTTTTTAACCAGAGGGTGGATGGCCATCCATCACAGATGCTGTAGAAGCATTAGCAGGGGGTTGGATCAGATGATCTTTGAAGTTCCTGACAGCTCTGTGATACCACCTGGAAAAGGGGCCCTGCTTTTACTGGAGCAGTACCATAAGGGAGATGCTTACTAATCTATTGATGGCAACCCCTCCTGCCCCCTGCGCGCACGCACACACACACACACACACACACCTGACTGCTACATTTCGGTGACAAATTGATAAACTGCATCTTCTCTGGGTTAAAGATTTGATCTCATTCACTTAATCCACTATCAATAAGATATTAATTGTGCACCGACCCACTGTGCTCCTCATCCGCCTACAAATCCAATAATCATTTCAGAATTCACAGCTGAGTAGGACACTTGCTTCAAACAATTAATTTTAGGGGAGTCTCATTTATTTTCCCTATAACCCCGTCCCGCTCCCTTGACTTATACACACACCAACATGCACTTCCCCGTTGATGCTTCTACTCAGCCCTACTTTTAAGATATAAAGGTGGGAGTGAGAGCGTGCCCCACCCTGAAGGGCATTGGGAACTGGGTGGGATCTTTTGTTACCCAGGTACTTGCTCTTTGACATTCTTCCTCTTCCCCCTCAACAAGCATTAGAAACTTTGTTAAGTAGAAATTTCTTCCATGTCTAATGCTGAAGTTAGCCAGATTGCACCATGATAGGTTTGGCCCAACTTTGCTAAGCCCAAAGGTAGAAACACCAAGCACCTTGAGAGGGACAAGTGCCTTTGGATTATTCCAATCATGACAAAAAGTTACATTTCTTAATGCCCTAAATGACTGTGCCCCTAGAACAGTTGGTCATGGAACCGACCAGAGGGGAGGTGACATTGGATTTAATCCTAAGTGGCATCGCCCAGGGCCTAGTATGAGGTATAAATGTTAAGGAACCAATTGGTAACAGTGGCCACAGTGCTATCAGACTAAATATATAATTATGAGGGTCACTTCCCAGGAAGCTCAACACAGTCACATTTGACTTCAAAAAAGGAAACCTCTCTAAAATGAGGGAATTGGTGAAAAGGAAAGGGGGAGTCAAGGGAGTTAAAACCCTTCAAAATGCATGGAAATGATACAAAATCACAATAACAGAAGCTCAGCTAAAATGTATACTACAGGTTAGGAAAGGTAGCACCAAATCCAAGAGGTCACCAGTATGGTTAATTAGCAGTGTCAAGGAAGTTATAATAGAAAAGAGGGCTTTCATCAGAAAATGGAAGTCTTGGCCAAGTGAGGAAAATAAAAGAGAGCACAAGTTTGCACAAAGGCAATGCAAGCAGATAATAAGAGATGCAAAAATGCATTTTGAAGAGCAGAGTGTCAACAATATCAAGGCCAACAATAAAGAATTATTTAAACATATCAGAAGCAGAAAACCAGCTAGGGAAGCAGTTGGACCACTGCATGACAATGGAGTTAAGGGACTATTAAAGGAGGACAGGGAGATTGCAGAGAAGCTGAATGAATTCTTCACATCAGTATTCACTGCAGAAGATATAGCCTGTGCCTGAACTGATGTTTTCAGGAAGAGAGTCTGAGGAACTGAAGCAAATAGTGGTGACAAAAGATGATGTTCTGAACCTCATTGGCAAATTGAAATCACCAGGCCCGGATGGTATCCATCTTAGAGTTCTAAAAAAACTCAAATATGAAATTGCACATCTTGTCACCAAAATATGCAGAGGACAGGAGGACGGCCAACATAGCACCAATTTTTAAAAAGGGATCCCCGGGGGGGGGGGGGGTCTGGGACATTACAGGCTGGTTAATTTAACATCTGTTCTAGGTAAATTGGTTGAAAGCATTATTAAAGACAAAATTTGTAAGCATATAGAAGGACAAGTCCTTCTGAAAAAGTATCAACATGGCTTCCACAATGATAAGTCCTGTCTCACTAATCTTTGAGACTTCATTGAAAATGTCAATAAAAATGGATAAAGTCCCTCAGCAAAGACTCCTGAGCAAACTTAGGAGTCATGGAATAAGGGGAGAGGTCCTCTTATAGTTCAACAATGGGCGACAGAATAGAAAGCAGAGAATAGGAATAAATGGTAAATTTTCCCAATGGAGGGAAGTAAATAGCAGGATCCCAATTGGGACCAATTCTTTTCAACTTGTTCATAAATGTTCTGGAATCAGGAGTGAGTAGCAAAGTGGACAGGTTTGCTGATGAGATCAAATTATTTAAGGTGGTGAAAACAAACAGGGATTGTGAGGCGCTCCAAAAGGATCTCTCCAAGCCAGGAGAAAATGGGCATCCCAATGGCAGATGAGGTTCAATTTAAGCAAGTGTAAAGTGATGCACGTTGGGAACAGAAATCCCAACTTCAAGTATAGCCTGATGGGATCTGAGCTGGCAATTACCTACCAAAAGAGATCTTGGGGTTGTAGTGGACAGCTCGATGAAAATGACAGCTTAGTGTGCGGCTGATGAAAAGAAGGCAAACTCCATATTAGGCATGGAAAAGGAATCGAGAATAAAACTGACAGTACCGTACTGCTTTTTTACAAATCAATGGTGCAATCACATTTGGAATACTGTGTACAGTTCTGGTCACCACACCTAAAAAAGATATTGTAGAACTGGAAAAAGTGCAGAAAAGGGCAACTAAAATGATTAAGGGACTGGAGGAACTCCCTTGTAAGGGAGGATTACAACAGCTGAGATTGTTTAGCTTGGAACAAAGGAGGCTAAGAAGTGACTTGATAGAGGTGAACAAAATTATGCATGCTGTGGAGAATATGAATAGGGAGACATTTTTCTCCTTCTCCCATAGTACTAGAACCTGAAGGGTCATTATCCCATGACGCTGATTCGTGGTACTTCTTCATACAGCACATAGTTAAACTATGGAATTCACAAACACAAGATGTGGTGATGGCCCCCAATTTGGATGGCTTTAAAAGGGGGGTTGGAGCTCTCTGGGAGGTTTACATAGGATTAAAACAATTAAAAACAATATACAAAAATGAGAACAGAAAAAATATACAACATACACACAATACACATATACATTTAAAACCACTACAACAACCCAAAAAGCTACAAAAACAAAAAGAAACCCAGGAGGAGAAGGCTATCAATGGCTACTAGTCGTGATGGCTATGTGCTACCTCTAGTATCAGAGGTAGTAAGCCTATATACACCAGTTGCTGGGTAACATGGGTGGGTGGGTGCTGTTGCACCATGTCCTGCTTATGGGTCCCTGGTCGACAGCTAGTTGGCCACTGTGTAAACAAAACACTAGCCTAGATGGTTCCTTGGTCTGATCCAGCAGGGGCTCTTCTTATGTTCTTATGCCGTAGTTTCTTCTATGGCATAGGAGATTTGGTAATGGAGGCCTAAAGGGTTGAGATGCTTTTCTTCTCTGGCCTGGGGACCCCTAGGGCAGCCCAGATTGCCAGACCCTGTCTCCATTCAAAGGAGGAGACACCTCCCAAAGTATTCAGAAACACCTCCATGACTCATGGGCTGCCTCTACAAGAGGCATTTAAAGCTCTTTCAAGGCGCATTAAAAAAATTACCTCTACAAGAACGGAGCACAAATCGGGTGTAGAGGCGCGTTTTCTCTCCGATTATGTGCATTATCGAATGCGCGTTAAATAGCGAGTTTTATTTTGCTCCTGCCGTTAAAGCGCATTTTGACTATGTGAACAAGCGATTCTCCGCATTAACTACTTGTAAAGCGCATTTGAAACAACCGGTAAGGTCACCTGTTGAGTGCTCAATTACCTCCTGCATACAAGCATTTACGATAAAGCACTTCCGAGAAGATGTGCATAATCGGAGGAACAGGCGTCAAACGGAATCCATCTAGAGGGGGTCATGGAGAACAGGAATACACAGAAAGTAGTTTCCTTGTTTTTACTTAGAACTGAGAGCCCAGTTAGAGCATGTAAGTAATGGTAGAAAACATTTATCCCACTGACTAAGGGCTTTATCACACCTACTATTTTTCCCCTGGGTTGCTTCTGCGTGTTCCCCCTCCGTTTCGTATTTGAGTCTAGCATTTTGAATCACATGTGGTCAGGATTGCTGCGATACCTCAGCTGGGCCTATTGAACTTTGCCTGTTTCGGACTTTGCCCGTTGAGGGATAAATCGAAACAGAAACTAAAACCTGGGACCTCAGGGCGAGAAAGCAGCAGGAGGGGGACGACGTCATGCGAGTCCAGCGCTGAAGAAGTGGATCAAAGTTGCGGCAGGTGTGCTTAAAACCACCCATGTGATAACAACCAAAATATGGGGAAGGGGAAATGAAAGGCACGGATATAGGTCCCAGCAAACTATTAGTTTTGTGCTGAACATTTTATATTCAGGATGAAGGATATCCTGGACTTTGGGCAAAATGGCCAATTCTAAACTCTCATGGTCCAAGGAAACAAAACAATCTCAATCATTAGTGTAGAACAATCAAGGCCCCAAACTAGGGGTGCAGAAGCCCACATAGAGGGAAATATTTAAAAAAATGCCCACTTTTGAGAAGTGGGAAAAAGAACCTCCGCCACTGCAACAGCTAGTGGAATGGCGCGGGGATTTTTTCCACCCAGTGCCCACAGTTGGCGGGAGCTTTGGCCATGGAACAGAACTAAAACAGCCTGCTATGACAGAGGGAAGTCGCTGGCTCCAGAGAAACTGCTAACAAAAGTGTTTGAGCAACAAAGGCTGCAGCAGAACAAACACGCTAATCCCTTAATGAGGCGCCTGATCTCCTCTTGCCTATGTGGGAGGTGGCAACAGGCAGCTCCCTTTGGAGACACCCTTGAAAAGCCATTCAAAGAGCTCACCAGGGTCCAATCCAATTACCCTGCATCCTGTCGAGCATCCCTGCATACAGTCCTCCTCAGTGCACACACAGGCCTGAAAGGGCTGCTTCTTATGGCTTGTTAATCCTCCCCTCATTAGAGGCCTTTTACCTCTTTCTCAGGGGAGTTGATGCAGCCAGGGCTTCAATGCCACACAAAACTCATCTGCCTTCCTTGCCTTCAACCCTGGGGTGGGGGGTGGGGGAACCAGCCTTTCAGTGGGAAGTAACACTGGTGGGGGTGGGGGTGGGGGTGGCAGATGCCCTATTGCAGCCCTCTTGGATGCTACCATATCTTGTTTCATCTCAGAGCCTATCTGCACATGCAGGATAGAACACTTTGAAAATGTTTTGGGAACTGAATATGCAGCTCTTGTCCTGGGCCCCAACACAGTTCTCAAAACTGTTATAAACCGTTTTAAACCATTTTCAAGCAGTAGTGTAGATAGGCTCTCAGTCTCTCGCCCCACTCTGTTATACCACCTTTTTTCTGAGAAGACTCTTGGCTCAGACGCCACTCTAGGCAGGCAGGTTCAGGCTTCTGAAACACTCAACTTTATTGTAGCCTTTTTGGCAAGCCACTGTTGTTCAAGCAGGGAGAGGGTGGACTGGAGTTTTCCCATAAAAATTATAATTCTGCATCACTGCTAGGGAGAGAAAGAGCTGTGAGAAAGCACACAAAAAGTCTAGCTTTCATTTTCAAGCAAAGGACTGACTCGTCTGCCAAAGATCAGAAAAGGCAGGGCTGGGTGCTCTCCCTCTCCCGGGAACGACTACCCAGCCTATGCACAGTGCCAGCAGGGAATCTGCACTGATTGCCCATTAATCAGGACTAAGCTACACATTATTAGGGATGTAGCTGCCTTCATCCTACATCTTTTGCTATGTCTCCCTAGTAAAGTGTTCTTGGAAAAGAGAAATGATGCATCTCTGACCTCCATCTCACCTAATTCCCCTCCCCCCCCCCCCCCCCGTTTCCCTCCACATTTTTTTTTTTTACTTCTGAGGCAAAAGCGCATCAAGCTTATGATCCCTTTCATCTGAGTAGCTGCTCTTTTGCTCCTTGGCTCATTAGCTCTTCGGCTCCACCCCACCCCTCCCCTTCTCTTTCTCCCTCCAGTCAGGTCCTGTCAGATGAGCACTTCAACCAGACTGCCTTTCTCCAGGGCAAAAATGGAACAACCCTTTAGTCTGGCTCTTTGGAGGCATCGAGGGAATACAATCCTGTCTCCGCAGAGATTCAGGCGTTGTATGATTTTTAAAAAGACTTTTGGGCCTGGGATGCAAGGTTTGGGTTTTATATTGAGGCTTGGAGCCAGCTTTTGGGAGAGACTGCTTGTTCCTGCCAGGACCAGTTGCAATCCATTCAAGCCCCCAGTTCCTTTAAAACTACACGGAGGTTTAGGACGGATGAAATGCGCTTAGGGAAAATAATCCAGACTTTTAGTGTTCTAGGAAAGGCTGGGGAAGAGGCAGGGTGTCAGCAGGACAAGTATGGCGTCATGTGAGTAACATGCTGTAAATCTGCACACCAGGCATGGCAAGAGTGCACTAAATCGCTGGTGTGATGGAGCTCATTGTCTTATCCAGTGTTTTCCTGCTCTTCTTCCATTGTCTGCTACTTGCAAGGGGCACAGAAGCACTGGATGAGATGGTATCACATCAAATGTCTCTCCCAGCTTTATATTCCTGAAGAGAAGGAGCAAAAAGACCTGGGCCAGGCAATGGTCATATATTTCCTGGTAATATGCAATTTGTCCCCAAGTGTCCATGGTTAGTGATCAAGCCATGCCAATGCTAAACACAGGCTCTGGATAAGAGGGCACCACAACTCATAACAGTAAACTTCACATTTACTTTTTAAAATGTTCATTATTTTATCTCTGAAAAAAATAATCTTTGTAGAGGGAACAAATGTTCTGCCCCTGCTTGGGAACAGAACAAATGAGAATGGGGAAAAGGCATTGAGAAGGTGCAGCTCCAGGGCAGGCCATGACCAGGTCAATATCTGCAGAAGCCCAGAAGACAAAGGACTCTTGGACAACATTGACAACAGCAGGAAGGCCTGGAAGTGCCTCTGCAGGTCCACAGCCCAATGTTCCAACAGTCCCATTTTACCAAGGACAATTGCTATTTTTAAGTATTCTTCCCCCAGCATCAGAACTTTTGCTTTTAAAAGAAGAGTGCAAGTGAGAGTATGTCCATATTCTATCAAATTGTCCTGGCTTACACATGCACACACACACTGGAAATTAAATTTGGTTGCAGTATTAGAACCCTCTTCATGCATTCGCTGGGATGTGTGAGGACTAAAACTGCTTTATCAGGGTCCCAATCACACAGGGGCTGGGTTCACATGTAATGCTAAGCCACCATGGGTTGCATTTTAGAGCGATCCACAGTGGCTTAGCACATCATGTGGGAGGTAAAATCCCCACCCATGATCAGTAAGTTACCCATGCTCTGCAGCGAGTATAACATGCTTCGGGGTCAGGGCTGGCCCAAGATATTTTGCTGCCTGAAGCAATCCAAAAACTTGCACCCCCTCACAATCCAATAAAACGTGATTAGGTAATGAAACAATTACCAGTAAAGAAGTGACAGAACAAAGAATATCTCAGAGAAAAGATGTACATAGGACTAAGATGAGTTTTTATGCGGCTGCTCTCACACATCTATGAACTATATACTTACCATGTGAGAAGTGACGGGAGAGGGCCTGATCCTCCAGTCTTCAACTAATGTTAATGGCCCTGATGACATTTGCCAGCTGGGAGGTGTGTACATCAGAGTAATTAATTAATTATTAAAATACCTGGCTTTGAGATTAAATTTACAGAGGCCTTGGGAAGGCAGCTAAAGATGCACCTGGGAGAAGACTCAATTGGCAATTGAACATATTGGGAATTATTTCTGAGTAAACATGCATAGGATTGTATGATAAATCTTAATAGAGTGACCATATTTTGGAAACCAAAAAGGAGGAACGCATGTTCGGCCCCCACAGGGGGTGTGTCCACCAACATGTTTGCCTCCAGAAGGCATGTCCAGAACCGGGAGGGTGGGGGGTGCCCACCTGAACATAGACTTGGTCACATGTCTGATTTTACAACACCCAATTAAGACAAATCTGTTCTACATAACATCTTAATGTTAAAATCACTGAAATAACAATAGCTTTTGCTGTACTTTGTTGCTGTACTCTGCATGATACATTTTCTAGGGATGTGCACCCAGCGCGCTACTCGAGAGCAGGCCGCGGAGCCCTCTGGTAGTAGCCGCCGGCACCGGACGGGAGCGGACGGGCCGGGAAGGTAAGCAGGGGGCGCGCGGAGGGGAGGAGGGGGCGCGTGGAGGGGAGGAGGGGGGCCCTTACCTTTCCGGCCCGTCCGCTCCCATCCGGCACCAGCGGCTACTACCAGCGGGCTCCGCGGCCTGCTCCAGGGTGGCGCGCCGGGTGATCACCCGGCGCGCTACTCGAGAGCAAGCCGCAAAGCCGGCTGGCGGTAGCCGCCGGCGCCAGACAGTAGGGAACGGCCCGGAAAGGTGAGGAGGGGGCGCGCGGAGGGGAGGGGGGTGCTTACCTTTTAGGGACGCCCGTCTGGCGCCGGCGGCTACTACCAGCGGGCTCCGCGGCCTGCTCCAGGGTGGCGTGCCGGGTGATCACCCGGCGCCCTACTCTAGAGCAAGCCGCAAAGCCAGCTGGCGGTAGCCGCCGGCGCCGGACAGGAGCGAACGGCCCTAAAAGGTAAGCAGTGGCAGGGAAGGGGGCTTACCCCCCCCCCGGAGCCGTCCGCTTCTATCCGCGGGCGCCAGCGGATGGAAGCGGACGGCCCCAGGGGGGGTAGGGAGCGCGGGGGAGGGGGCTTACCTGCCGGGGCCGTCCACAGCGGACGGCCCCAGGGAGGGAGGGAGTTAGGCCCCCCCTCACCCACCCGCCGCCATTTTTTCCTCATAGACTTGCATTGCAATGCAAGTCTATGGGGGGGGAAATGGCGGCCGATCCAAAAATTTACGATTTTTAGATCGGGATCGGACTCGATCCGGTCCGGGGGGCCTCCGATTTTGTCCGAACCGATCCATGACAAAATTGGAGGTCCCGATCCGGGTCCCGATCCAATCCGGAGGGTCCGTGCACACCCCTAACATTTTCCCCTTCCCTCAAATATATTTTCTGATTGTATTCCCACTCTGCTGCAAGCTGCTGTTAACAGGGCTTGCTGCTGGCCGGCTGGCTGGCTGGCTTTTTTATTTTTAACGTTCAATTTTTTAAAAAAACCTTGTGTATGATTGTCACAAGTTTCTCTACTCTAACATTAGGGTGGGTGTTGTGGGCGGCAGACACTACTTTGCCCATTCACACTTCTCACTTATATACATTAGCTTCTCAAGGCTTGTGCATCGGCACCACTTTTCACATCCAGACTTTGAACTCCTGTCTACTTCCTGCACAAACACGTGACTCTGAGACCCTCTTTCTAATGCCCTGTGTTGCATGCCAGCACCGTGGGGCTAAGTTACAAGAGGTGCCTCTGGGTTGTCTGTGCAGCCTCTGTTGATTCTCTAAGTCATTGAAGCCAAACCAAAGCCTCCAACCTCAAACAACCAATCTCCTTCCCTCTTCCAAAGTCTCCCAACAGTCCAGCTGGGCTGCACACTTGTACCCTGTGGCTGGGAGGAAGGGTGCCAGCTTATTGCTTGGCCATGTCTGGTAACTCCTACTTTAAAAACCACTGCCGTCACAAGCCGGCTGTGCCTGCACCAACACACTGGAGTCTGAGATGCTCTTAAAGGGCTCTGTGTAGCATGCCAGCCTCTCAGGGCTCAGCTACAGCCATCTCTGAGTTGTGTCTTCAGTCTAACTCTGTCTCTAAGAGATATGTCAGCCAGCCAAAGTCGCAAATTTATCTATTTTTCACTGACATGCACCTCAAATGTTCTGCATTGCATGCCAGCAGTGTAGACAGAGCCTAGCTCACAAGTGAACAAATTAAGTGGAAGGGAAGGGATAGTGAAGCAAAGCAATGACATGCCAGGTTCCAACATCCACATCAACAGAACATCTGCAAAGATGAGAGCCTTTCAACTGGCACCTCACTGTTGGTCATGAGAGTTTTTCTCTAAGGATGACCCTTCATCACCCGTGATGTGGAACTCTGAGAAAAAGGCCTCTTTTGCCCTGTGGGCTGCTTTGACTGACCTCTCCTTTCCCACATTTTGATCTGTGGATGCCTCGCCTCTGCTGAGCTCCAGGTGCCTGACTGCCCACCAAATCTGCAACAGGAAAGGTGCCATGCTCACACAGCACTTCTTAGCTAAAAACTGGAGATGCCCTTAATGCCAAGGGCTGAAACTGGTCAAGACCCGAAAGAGGAGGATTGACAACCTGAGTTTGAAGGGTATGGCTCAAGTTTAGCTGTCATTGACTGAGTATATTGTAACTTGTTTTCTAATGGTCTATTGACTGTCAATAAAGATTGTTGTAAAAATAATAATAATAATAATTTTAAACCCTAAAAAAAAAAATGCTAAAAAGCAATAGATGAACAGATCTGCATTTTGAGCCCTCTTCATCATATTTTCAAGACATCATCCACACATTGCCAGATAAAAAGGGGTCTTGAGGACACTGGTATTTATTTTATTTATTTAGATCTACATATTTCATTTCCCCACCACCATCACTTTTCTGCAAATATTCAAAGCCATGTACAAACATAACTATAACAATTAGAAAATCAATTAGAAAATCAAATGACTGATAAAAATGACAAAAACTTCTCATGATTCCTGATCCAACACATTATAGAAACACACAGAAGACTCTGCTTATGCACATGGAACCTGTTAGCTGGATTGGCGTTGGTGTCTTGTTCTGTTTAATGTACAGCACCTAGGTTTGTAGGCCCCTAGTAGAAATGATAACAGTACTTTACTAAATTAAATAAGATACATTTTAAAATAGGGTGTGTTACAGTGCATGATTGTCAGCTTTTGTCCCAGGGTGGATCAGCAGTGGTGGCAGGCCATTTATATGACACAGCAGCCATTGCGGAGCCATCCCAGGGTATTCCCCTGATGCTCTGCTTTAAAAAAGTCAGGGACTTATCCCCAACTTTTTCCTCTGAGCAAGGTGCAGACCCAAATTTGCCATCTGTTGCCTTGCTCCAGTGTTACAGTGGAGGCCTGGCCTGGCCAATGGTGGCCCCTGATTGGTCGCCATCAGCTGGGGGCTAGTGTGCTGAAGGCTGTTGGACCGCCTCCGCCAAACCTGCAGGGAAACAGTTTTTTTTTTTTAAACTACACAAACTGGAGCTAGACCGGGCCACCGGAACAGGGGGGAGGAGGCAGGCCAGTGAGCTGGCGGACCAGCAGAGTTTCGCAGTTAAAGAGAAAGAAGCACCCCCCCAAAAAATGGAGGGAAGGGGGATGAATTTCATCATTGCCGCCACTACAGCGACCATGGACCAGAGAGGTTTGCCTGGCACCTACTTTGCATTCCTTTCGTCGCCAGGTGAAGACCTTTTTATTCTCCCAGCATTTTAACAGCTAAATTAACTCAATTTTAACCCTTGCTGTTTTAAATTTGAATTAATCTGTATAAATCTCTGCTGCTTGGTTTTATCATGGTTGTGTTTTTATATTGTATGTTATTTTGTGTTTTTAGATTGTGGTTTGTTTTATATTTCTTAAAATGATTTCATGGTTTTAATTTTTGTGAACCGCCCAGAGAGCTTCGGCTATAGGGCGGTATAAAAATGCAATAAATAAATAAATATAAACTTGGCATGACTAAAGCCCTGCTTAAGAGCTAGCATGGTGCCATGTTTCATCTCCTTATCTTTAAAACTGATTTTTTTAATAAAAATAATAATTTTAAAACCTCACATTTTAACAAGATTCCTAAAAATCAATGAATGAAGAGATCTGCTTCAAACATGGCATGGATAAAGTCCTACCTGAGAGCTATCATGGTGCCAAATTTCATCTCTTTATCTTTAAAAATGACAGGGCTGTAAGCATTTTTGTTAATTCCCATTGACTATAAAGTAAAGCTGCCCTTTGGGTGGGGGGGGGATGGGAAAAGTCCGGATTTTTCTTCAAATTACCCCCTTCCCAGATTTATTACCGAAAATCCTGATATGTCCTGGTTTTTCCTGACAGATGGTCACCGTGAGCTGGCACAAACCAATGTTCAACACATTCAAGAGGCAGCTGGACAGCCATCTGTCAGGGATGCTTTAAGGTGGATTCCTGCATTGAGCAGGGGGTTGGACTCAATGGCCTTATAGGCCCCTTCCAACTCTACTATTCTATGATCCTAGGATTCTTACAATGAAGTTCTCTGGGCAGTTCACAACAATTACAACCACGAAACACATTATAAATTACAATATAAAATGTCAAAATGTAAAACTTTCCCCCAAAGTTCTGCCTTTTTAAAAAGTTTTAATGAAAGCAAGCAGAAGGCTGCAATTAGGAAGAGAGGAAGGAATCTTGGTAAGGGGTGTTTAACCCTATCACTGCCAGCCATTCTTCCTCTAAACAAGCCTTCCCCAACCTAGTGTCAATTGGCAGTTAAACATGTCGGAACTTACTTCTAAGTAAACATGCATAGGAGGGTGCGATAAATCCTAAAACACAGATGTACAGGCTGCCCTCCAGAATGCAGAGCTTCAGCCGAATCTTGCCTTCCAGAAGGCAGCCACAAGTCAGCCCACGTGGCTCCTTTTCAGAAACTGCAAGAGGAGGAGGAGGAGGGACTATGACAACAACCAGCCAACAACAGAAGTGACAGCGCAGGCATGTTGAAGAACAGCATCGGCAAGGGCTGTTAACTAGGGATGTGCACTGGATCGGACCCGATCCACGATCCGAGTCCGGTCCAGTGGGAAATCGGATAAATTATCCGATTTCCGATCCGACAGCTGGATCGGCCGATCCAATCCGAACCAGTCCGAAAAGGCTCCGAACCGGTTCGGCGGATCGGCGGGCGCCCACTGGCGCCCACCGCCGCTTCCATTGGTGGGCGCCAGCGGGCGCCCGCCGATGAAAGTGGACGGGGGGGAGGAGGGGGGCGCTTACCTTTCCGGCCCGTCTGCTCCCGTCCGGCGCCGGCAGCTACTACCAGCGGGCTCCGCGGCCTGCTCCAGGGTGGCGCGCCGGGTGATGTCATCACCCGGCACGCTACTCTAGAGCAGGCCGCGGAGCCTGCTGGTAGTAGCCGCCGGCGCCGGACGGGAGCGGACGGGCCGGGAAGGTAAGCAGGGGGTGCGTGGAGGGGAGGAGGGGGCGCGTGGAGGGGGGGAGGGGGGGCCTTACCTTTCTGGCCCGTCCGCTCCCGTCCGGCGCCGGCGGGTACTACCAGCGGGCTCCGCGGCCTGCTCCAGGGTGGCGCGCCGGGTGATCACCCGGCGCGCTACTCGAGAGCAAGCCGCAAAGCCGGCTGGCGGTAGCCGCCGGCGCCGGACGGGAGCGAACGGCCCTAAAAGGTAAGCAGTGGTGGAGAAGGGGGCTTACCCCCCCCCCGGAGCCGTCCGCTTCTATCCGCTGGCGCCCGCGGGCGCCAGCGGATGGAAGCGGACGGCCCCGGGGAGGGAGGGAGCGCGGGGGAGGGGGCTTACCTGCCGGGGCCATCCACAGCGGATGGCCCCGGGGGGGAGGGAGTTAGGCCCCCCCTCACCCACCCGCCGCCATTTTTTCCTCATAGACTTGCATTGCAATGCAAGTCTATGGGGGAAAAAATGGCGGCCGATCCAAAAATTTCCGATTTTTGGATCGGGATCGTACTCGATCCGGTCCGGGGGGCCTCCGATTTTGTCCGAACCGATCCGTGACAAAATTGGAGGTCCCGATCCGGGTCCCGATCCGATCCGGGGGGTCCGTGCACACCCCTACTGTTAACCCTCGCTTTGCTGTGCAGAGGCTGCCTTGTCCAGGATGACAAGGTGAGCCCTCCTGTGTGGGCAGGGGGCTGAAGGGGGCGGCATGGATTCGCCACTTTTTCTACTCCCTGCCTCCTCATGCAGGAGCTTCCTCCCACTTTACATAAGGCCAGCTCTGATCAGGGTGGCTTACTGTGTCATGTGGCCATGGCTCCGTAGGTGTTGGTGGCTGCTCAGTCATTCAAACTGTGGGAAATGGCGATGACTGTACAGACAGCTGGCTAAAGCAATGCTCTAGCCAGTGCACATGATCTCTGTGGTTGTGTGGCCCTTAGGCTGACCAGAGCGGCTGCCACAGTTTGATTTGCACTGCAATGCCCACTGGGACACAGGCGCAGTGGCAGGAGGCCGTGAAGTTATCCACAGAGCAGGGACGGGTTAATAAATCATGGTACTCTGCGGTGGTACTGATTGTGTGACAGACAGGCATATCATGGTTTTCTTATCCCCCCCCCTACTCTACGGATAATTTACCACCACCCCTAGTGATCATGTGAGTCCTCACACGTAAGGAAATGTGAGTAGAACACCCCTGCCGACTTTGTCACTCACCACCAAGGATCTTAGGGGTAGGGTCAGGTACTACACAAGGGAGACACTAGTGGGAAGAGGGTCCATGTGTGTGCAGCTTTCTTCCCAGTTCGAGCCATCATGAGTTGTGGAGAAGGCATCAACAGTGCTTAAGAATTCTTTGTTAGAGATCTGTAGTTCTACACACACACACACACACACATATGAGAACTACAATTCCTAGAGTTACAATTCTTTATTCTCTTTAGGGCTTCCCCTTGGGAGAAGAGTTTCCCTGGGGTATATATATTTGCCACTATCTCTGCAGCAACCTGACAAAAAACCAAGTAGGGAGAAATATATATATATATATATATATATATATATATATATATAATCTTGGTCTGTGTTGCAGGCTAGAGTTGAAGTTGGGTCCCAAGGCTGAAAAGGCTGAAATATATTAGTGTACCTGCATGTAAACTTACAGATGTCATGTAAAGGACCCCCAGTTTACAGAGCAGCTCGAATTATAAAGCACTGATTGGCCAGACCTTGCATCAATCACAAAGCAGCTTTCCTTCTTTAGACCTGGGCTTTACATGGTGCTTATTGTCTGGTCTTTGCGTCAGTCATGAAGCCACCTCCTCAACCTCCCTTCCTCAAGTAGTTTTAAAAGTTCATAGAACCATAGAATAGTAGAGTTGGAAAGGGCCTCTAATGCCATCGAGTTCAACCCCATGCTCAATGCAGGAATCCACCATAAAGCATACTTGAGAGATGGCTTTCTAGCTGCCTTTTGAATGCTTCTAATGTGAGAGAGCCCACGACCTCCCTAGGTAATTGATTCCATTGCCATACTGCTCTAACAGTCAGGAAGTGTTTCCTGATGTCCAACTGGAATCTGGTTTCCTGTAACTTGACCCCATTATTTCATGTCCTGCATTCTGGGATGATCGAGAAGAGATCCTGGCCCTCCTCTGTGTCACAACCTTTCAAGTACTTGAAGAGTGCTATCATGTCTCCCCTCAGTCTTCTCTTCTCGAGGCTAAACATGCCCAGTTCTTTCAGTCTCTTCTCATGTAGCTTGTTCTTATGCTTCTATGGTTTTAAATTTTGTATATTGGTTTTAATTCAATATACAATGTTTTTAATTTTGTCAACTGCCCAGAGAGATTTGGCTATGGGGCCGTATATAAATAAATAAATAAATAAATAAATACCTATCCTCACATACTCATTCGGAATCATACACTGAACTTGAAGAAATAAACAGACTCAGTCGCACCAAACTCACAAAACACCACATGCTCCATCCCAACTCATGCATTGAAAGAACAACAACCAGCAGGAAAGAAGGAGGAAGAGGTCTGCTAGTCATTAACAGAATTCATGCTAAACAGATAAAATCCCTCAGAGAATTCTTCCACACCAAAAACATACCCATTCATAAAGCCATAATAAGAACAGATAAAAATTACACCCCACTCAACCTAGTATTACAAAACGAAGACCAAACACGACCACTCACACTTGCAGGAAAAAAAATGGGCACAAAAAGTACTCTATGGGAAGCCCTACAACATAACACAGAACCCACAAATAAACAAAGAACAATCGTACGAATAGCTCAGGAAGGGCGAGCTATTTCCAGAAACAGAAGGATTCCCAATAGCTATACAGGATCAAATTATAGCAACCAAGAATGACCAAAAATACATAATAAAAGATAACAGTGTAACAACAGACCTATGCAGGAAATGCCACCAATTCCAAGAAACAATACACCATATAACAGGAGGATGTAATATTCTGGCAGGAATGGACAATACGGACAGACACAATACAGCTGCAAAAATAATTCATCAACAACTGGCCATCAAATTCAACCTTATCAAACAACCTACACCATACTATATATATTCACCTGAAACGATCCTGGAAAATGCAGATCATAAAATATACTGGGACAGAACAATTCATACGGACAAGACAATACTTGCAACCAACCAGACATAACGTTCATAGACAAAAAAGAAAAACACACATACCTCATCGACATAGCAATACCAAATGACAAAAATGTTGTTGAAAAGGAAGAAAAAAAGAGAGACAAATATACACCACAGGCCATGGAAGTGAAAGAACTATGGCAACAGGAAAAGGTCCCAATTATGTCACATCAGTCACTGGCATCACATCAAAAAATTATACAGAAAACCTTCAGAAACTAGGCCTACCAAAATACATCCACACCAACATCTAGAAAGCAGTCATAATTAAAACATGCTCAATCGTCAGGAAATTCCTGAATCAATAAAAGACAGCATGACTTGGCAAAGCCCATCATGTCTGTCTAGAAAAACCACCATGAGCAAGAAAGAGATAATAATAATGCTTTGTTTTCAGACCCCTGATCATCTTTGTTGCCCTTCTCTGAGCCCCGTCCAGCTTGTCTGCATCCTTCTTGAAGTGTGGTGCTGAGACCTGGACACAATACTCAAGATGGGGCCTAACCAGTGCTGAATAGAGAGGAACCTGTACTTTGCGCGATTTGGAAGCTACAATTCTATTAATGCAACCCAAAATAGCATTTGCTTTTTTTTCAGCCACATCACACTGTTGGCTCATATTCAGCTTGTGATCTACAACAATTCCAAGATCTTTCTCGCTTGTAGTATTGCTGTGCCAAGTGTCCCCCATCTTGTAACTGTGTATCTGGTTTCTTTTTCCTAGGTGTAGAGCTTTGTATTTATTCCTATCAAATTTCACTGTGTTGTTTTCAGCTCAGCACTCTAGTCTATCGAGATCACTCTGAAGTTTGTTTCTGTCTTTCAGGCTATTAACTATCCCACCCAATTTTGTGTCATCTTCAAATTTGATAAGCATTCCCTGCATCTCCTTGTCCAAATCATTAATAAAAATGTTGAACAGCACTGGGTCCAGGACACAGCCCTGCAATACCCCACTCATTACCTCCCCCCAGTTTGAGAAGGTACCATTGATAAGCAGTCTTTGGCTGCCTCTACAAGAGAGGTTTAATGCTCTTTCAAGGCGCTTAAAAAATTTTACCTCTACAAGGACGGAGCGCAAATCGGGCGTAGAGGCGCATTATCTGTCCTATTATGCGCATTATTGAATGCGCGCTAAACAGCGAGTTTTATTTTGCTCCGGCCGTTAAAGTGCATTTTGCCTATGTGAACAAGCGCTTATGCGCATTAACTACTTGTAAAGCGCATTTTGGTCATCCCTTAATGCGCTTCGCTGCCTCTCGCCGCCTCTCATGCAGAGGTATTAGGCGTAAATGCGCTTCTGCGATTATGTGCATAATCGCCTAACCAGGCGCAAAAGCGAATCCTTGTAGAGGGGACCTTTGAGTCCAATTCTGTAGCCAACTGTGGATCCACCCAATAGCTGTTCCATCTATCCCACTTTTCACTAGTTTGCTAATCAGAATGTCATGGGGTACTTTGTCAAAAGCTTCACTGAAGACAAGTTATATAATGTCCACAGCATTCCCACAGTCCACAAAGGAGGTTACCCGATCAAAGAATGTAGATCCACCTAATAGTTTTTCCATCTAGCCCACTTTTAATTAGCTTGCTGATCAGAAAGTTTAAGGGTGAAAGAATTTTTTTTTAATGTAAAACAATTGTTTGAATAGATAACCATCCAGGTGTTTGGGCCATAGCCCAAACAAAATGGATGGTCCACCTGAAGAACTGGATGGAGGCTTTGTGAGGCTTTGTGAGTGTTCAGAGGCTTTGTGAGTGTTTTTGAGGGCTTCTCCAGATGGGGCTTTTATCCTACAATTGAGATTGGTTGCTCACAGAAGTTTGCAGGTCCTCTACATGAGGTCGTCAACCCCCAGCACCTCTCTTGTGCTTTCTGAGCATTTCCGCAGCTTAATTTGAAACAGAAATAATGTGGAAACAAAAAGGTCTGATTTCAATCTATTTGCATTTGTCCTATGTGAAGAGGAAGTGCTGACATAACTACAGCCACAAACCTATAGCAGTTGCAGATAATGGGGAAAAGGGGGTGGGGTGGGGTGGGGAGGGCGGTACATGTAAAGGGCCAATCTTGATCCTACAATGGATCCAGAAGCAGAAGCCCCGGTAAAAGTTGCAGAATGAAAAGCTTCTGTGTGGAAATGCTCTGAGTTGAGGAAAGAAAACTGGAGGAAGCAGTATGAAAAATGCTTCCTTGCACCATGAGAGTATAGAAACTGAAAGTGTTCTACAATAAATATGAGCAAAAAGAGAGAAGGGGCAGGAACAGAGAATGAGAAAAGAACACGAAGAGTGATGAAACCCCATGCAACAGTAATGATTTATTGCTCCACAAAGTTGCCCAATGCATGTTGATTCTTAAAAACACCAGGGGCAAGCATTTTTATAGTTTCGTTTTATCTATAAAAAGAGACCTTATTGGGGCCTCAATGCTAATATGTATATTAAACAATATTATTTCTTGAATGATCTCTTGCCACCCCTAGATGGGGAGCTGCTCTACTCTGACTTCAATTGTAATCTGAGCCCTTTTGTGGGAGGGGATGGCCTGATTTGGAATAGTGGTTCTCTTCACAGCATAACAAATTTGTGTTCTGAACCAAGTCACTAGGAAGTCTGGCAACGCTGCTTCTCCTATCCCAGCTATTAGCTAAGAGTGGCATCCTGTCATCTTGGCCTCTCCTGGGAGCTCTTGTATATCTCTGGAGACCATGATCTCCCTTGCTGTCTGAAGAGGCAGCAGTGAGACCACTCCTAAAGAAATCTTCCCTGGACCCTGAAAATCTTAATAACTACAGGCCAGTAGCAAATGTTCCATTCCTGGGCAAGGTCCTGGAGTGGGTGGTTGCGAGCCAGCTCCAGGCACTCTTGGATGAGACTGATTATCTGGATCCATTTCAGTCAGGTTTCAGGCCTGGTTTTGGTACGGTCGCCCTGTATGATGACCTATGTTGGGAGAAGGACAGGGGGAGTGTGACTCTGTTGATTCTCCTTGATCTTTCTGCGGCTTTCGTTACCATCGACCATGGTATCCTTCTGGGACGACTGGCTGAGTTGGGAGTGGGAGGCACTGCGTTGCAGTGGTTCCGCTCCTACTTGGGGGGTCAGCTCCAGAAGGTGGTGCTTGGGGAACATTGCTCGGCCCTGTGGATTCTCCAGTATGGGGTTCCGTAGGGGTCAGTTTTGTCCCCCATGCTGTTCAACATCTACATGAAACCGTTGAGTGCAGTCATCCAGAGTTTTTGAGTGCGTTGTCATCAGTATGCTGATGACACGCAGCTCTATTTCTCCTTTTCATCTTCATCAGGTGAGGCTGTGGATGTGCTGAACCAGTGCCTGGCTGTGACAATGGACTGGATGAGGGCTAATAAACAGAAACTCGATCCAGACAAGACTGAGATGCTGTTAGTGGGTGGTTCCGCTGACCGGATGGAGGGTGTTCAACCTGTTCTGGATGGGGTTGCACTCCCCTTGAAGGAGCGAGTTCGTAGCTTGGGGGTTCTCCTAGAACCATCTTTGTCACTTGAGGCGCAGATGGCCTCAGTGGCACGGAATGCCTTCTACCAACTTCAGTTGGTGGCCCAGCTATGTCCCTATCTGGACAGGGATAACCTGGCTTCAGTTGTCCATGCTCTGGTAACCTCCAAGTTAGATTACTGCAATGCACTCTACGTGGGGCTGCCTTTGAAGGCAGTTCAGAAGCTGCAGCTTCTGCAAAATGCAGCGGCCAGATTGATAACCGGAACCAGTAGGTTCGAACATATAAGACCTACTCTGGCCCGCTTGCATTGGCTGCCTGTACGTGTCCGAGCCCGATTCAGGGTGCTGGTTTTAACCTATAAAGCCTTACATGGCTTGGGACCACAATACCTGATGGAACGCCTTTCCCGACATGAACCTACCCGAACACTACGTTAAACATCTAAGGCCCTCCTCCGAGTGCCTCCTCCAAGGGAAGCTCGGAGGTCGGCAACAAGAGACAGGGCCTTCTCTGTGGTGGCCCCTCAATTGTGGAACGATCTCCCTGATGAGGCCCGCCTGGCACCAGCATTGTTATCTTTTCGGCGCCAGGTCAAGACTTTCCTCTTCTCTCAGGCATTTGGCAATATCTGAGGAGCCTGGGTTTGTTTTGTTTTTGTAGCTTTTTTGAAGTGTTGTAGTGGTTTTTAAATGTACAGGTTGTGTGTATGTTGTATGTTTTTGCTGTTTTAATTTTTGTATATTGTTTTTGTTTTTAATCCTATGTAAACCGCCCAGAGAGCTTCGGCTATGGGGTGGTATACAAATGTAATTAATAAATAAATAAATAAATAAATAAGAAGTATTTTTAAAAAAAGAAACAGCTGCTCTAGCTCCAGCCTCATTCAGCAGGACTACTGGAGTTTCCATTGTAGAGCATTATGGGGATGTGAACTTCTTTGAATTTAAGCTTCTTGCCTCAGAAGCCGCTCACAAAACTTTAAATCAGTTAGTCCTTTAGGTACTAATTTTTCTGAATCAATGAGACATACAACTTTGGAAGGACACAATGTGCTGATGGGCCCTTGAGGGTTGTTACCTCACTGTCTCCTCTTTTGCTGGAGATGCTGGAACTCTGTATACTTTTATGCAGCGATTCAATGAGGGAGACAGGGCAAGGGAGAGAGGGGATGGATTTTAAAAGCATTATTGTTACCAGAGGAAGGAATTTCTCGACCAATAAATCAGAGGAAGGCAGCAGTAGGCCTAGCATACCTGGACTGTGTGAACAAACTTCATTTCCTGGGAGACTGGTGTTCAATCACCCTCTGTCATACTTCACTGATCAGAGGTGGACATGAGAGGAGTTCATTAAGGTGGGAGAAAATAATATAATAGGCCCTCCCCAGCTTATGCACTATTCACGACCCCAACATTGAGGAAAACACTCACTTCCCACCATTCAATGAAGCTCCAGAAAGTGGTTAATGTAAATAAGTAGCATCTCTGGTCCCAAGGGCATTTTCTTCTGAAAATCACACCTGTTTTTCTGGATGCTGCCCCCTCTCTCCTGTTTCCCACTTTCTGGGTTGTCTTAGACACAGATTAGATGTGAAGCAGTAGGTCCGTGAATAGGGCCAAATCAGGATCAGAACTTCAGCACTGGGGGAGGAATGGTTCAATCCTTTCTCCTCGTGCCATTTTTCCCGATTAAAACCACTCTACCTTAAAACTGTTCTAAGCCACATGGGGCAAAAGATAAAGGAACCTGCGATATACCTGTATGTTTTTCTCCCATGGAACAAGTAGCAGTTCTTGGCAGGAGAGATTCAGAGTGGCAAAACAGGGCTAGGAGAACATCACACAATCAAATACAATTATATGGGGAACTCATCACAAGAATATCACTGCATATTGGTTTTTATTCTCTTATCTGTCATGATAAGATATCTTTCAAAGGGAAATGTTCATAACCGTAATTTTAAAAAATTAAGAACAAATAAACAAACAAAACCCACCTCACCCAATACAATAACCTCCATACATTTTGCACTCATATTAATATTTGCATGTGTAGTTGTGTGTTAGGGTAATGTGAGTTAACTGCTAACGTATGTAACAGCCATTATGCCCATTCACCCCACTTCATGGAGAATGTGCATATAATCTAATCATTAGGGGTGTGCATGCCAAAAAAAATCATCATTTATCGTTATCGTCATTTCAGACCAAAAACATTATCATCTTCATTCATATTGTAGGTGAACCGTATCGTCTTCACGATAATTATCGTGAAAAATGATATTTTTTGCAGCCCTATTTTTAAAGAAAAAATGCCTATAACTACTGTATTTTAAAAGAGGCTTGAAACTTGGTCACAGTGCTTATGGGGTATGCCTAAGTATGTGTATGAAATTTGAGATCAATCCCTCCAACCCTCGATTTTATATGAATTTATTAAAGATCATTTCAGTTCTGACAGATCAGAATGACAGCTCACCACGTGCGTTCATTCAGACCTGTCAGAATGGAAACAATCTTTAAAAATTCATATAAAATTGAGGGTTGGAGGGATCAATCCCATATTTCATACACATACTTAGGCATACCCCATAAGCACTGTGACCACGTTTCAAGCCTCTAACTTTTAAAAAACAGAAGTTATAGGTATATTTATATGGCAGTCCGATAAAAACAATAAAATCACCCGAAAATTATCGTCTCCGATGATTATCGTAGGCTTTTTTATCGTATCATCATCATTAAACACATGCACGATAACGACCCTATCGTATTGTTATCGTACATTTTAACAATATGATACACATCCCTACTAATCATGAAGAGGTAATTGTACATATTCTCTAGGCAGTATGCATAATCTCCAACAGGCCTTGAGGAATATGCTTATCTCAACTGCATTTTGTACATTCTCTGGGCAATATGCACATTCTTTGGTCAATATGGATAGTCTCCAAGAAACATACCTTTTGTTTTATCTCTAAGTTCAGAGGTGGCAATCTATTGCCTACAGGGCCTCATGCAGTCCACTGTCGAATTTTATGCCATCGGTAGCATTTCCTCTCACAGGTGACAAAAGGGGTCATGACTGCAGCCTTCATCTATTGCTCAGCTGCTTCCTGCTGAGTAGAGTGGGATCATGAGAATGGGAAGGTTTAACCTCTCCCTCCCCACACATACTGCTATACAGCTTAGGAAATCCCCACCACCATCACTCACGCATACTGCTCAGCTTCAGCAGGAGATAGCTGAGCAGCAGAGGAAAGGGGCTGGAGCTTTCTCAGAAGCCCCCTTTTCCTCACTGTTCCCTACCAGTCGCCTGAGCATTAAGACGCTACAGACACCCCACCTTCCCCCCCCCCACTACTCAGCTATGTGAAAAGATGGATGGGTTGGTGTGAGAACCCACTTGCTCACTTGCACCCACACACCACCACATCCCATCCATTCACAAACAGTGTGTGACAGCGGATGGATAGGGTGGTGGTGGTTGTGGTGGCAGTGAGGTGTGTGTGGGGGGGGGGAGGATGAAGAGGTGAGTTGCCCACTTCCTGAACGAAGAGGTTCATTAGGCGAGCATTTCATTGCATGCTCGCTACTGCCCACTTACGGATGTGTGTTCTTTAGACAATGCCATCCACCTCCCCACACCTCCCGCTCATTTTCCCCTAGCAAAACAGACACCTTTTAATCCGACTTTTTTAAAAAAAATGGAACGGGCTGCAATCTCCTGCTGTGTGCAGGAAAAGTGCTGTGATAAAAACAGCCTCTGAATGGGCCCATGTGGTCTTTGTTTACTTCCTTTTCCCATCTGGGAAGAATGAGGAAGCACGGAGAAGTGATGGTAAGGAAACATGATTCCCCCCCCTCCCCGTGTGATGACACTCTAAAGATAGAACCAAGGGAATCGTTCTTGGAGGCTTTGCCTATGGACCATAGAATGTGCCTCTTGCCTAGAGAATGTACAAAAACCTGCTGAGATGCGTACTTCTCCCTAGGCCTGTCGAGGATTATGTACAATGACTGGAGGATGTGTAACATGAAATTAAGATGTGCACATTCCCCAAGGCCTGTTGGAGATGATTAGGGTGACCATATTTTGGAAACAAAAAAGGAGGACAAGATGGCCACCCTCAAGGAGGCGGGCCCATCTTGAGATGACTGTCCCCAAGGGGGCACGGCCTTGGTCACATGTCTAATTTTATACCTCATAATTAAGACAAATCTGTTCTACGTGGAAAGTACTGTTATTATTTATTGGTACCTGGAGATGAACTTGTTATGAACCAATTTTATGCTGTGATTTGTGAGTTGTTACATATTATTGTGGATTTTTTTGCCTCATGTGTTGCTAGTTTTGCTATTTAAAAAAACGTAAACTGCTTTGAGTGCCAAATACATGAAAAGGCAGTATAAAAATAAAGCAACTATAGAAACAAATAATAGCCCACTGTGCCTCATGATCCACTCCTCTGCTAAGTGAATCAGTAGTATTTTGCCAGTCTACACATGAAGTTTGATGCTGCATCTGTACTTCAAGTCAAAAACATAACTGCAAGCCAGGCCTGAGAAAACACACAACAGGGAAAATACTGGAACACAATATTTTGGTGATGACAACACTGACACTGCTTGGCTTGAGGGGGCTCTGGACAAGATACTCCCCCCATCTAAGATTTAAAATTCTGAGAACATATTAACCATCTACCCTCCTAAACAAAGTACTAGGAAGTAGTGGCAAAAAGGTACAGCTTAGAGGGATGGGTCTTCACTCCATATCAAAGCAACAAGCCAGCAGCCAGGGACTTTGCTGAAAGGCATTCTTCAACCCTGTTTTAGTCCAATCCACTCTACACAAGATCTATCATCCTGAAGTTTAAAACAAGTTGCATAATTCAGAGTATCCAAGAAGCAAATGTAATGTTAATTCCAACTGGTTTTAACATCCCCAAAGCCCAAGCAGAGCAGAAAAAAAGACATGGCAGAAAGAACATACATTCCACATTAACAGCATACCAATGAATCAGGGAAAGGTATCAGAAACTGTAGCATGAAAATAAATTGAATGATGCTTCCACTTCAAGACATCAACAAAGTGAATTAGAAAGCAAGATGACAATCATAGATTACACTTGGTGGTTTAACCCAGAAGGCTGTTCTAACAGCAACAAGCTTAAAAAATTCAAATGACAGAATGAGTAAAAGAGTAAAATGAGTACAACGTTTCTCTTGGGTTCCACATTCTAGTTTAAAAGGCTTTTCCTCATCATCCCTTTGCAAATATATAATAACTATGGACAGAGACCTCACCAATTTGTATGATCAAGTGCAAGAAAAATATGTTTACTTGCAGAAACTTCAATTAAAAAGGCTAAACAAGAGGCTAAAGAAGACCATGAGAGATTTATAATATGCTATACTTTTTAATATATATATATATATATATATAGTACTCCAATAAGGTTAGGGTGGATGTTTTAAAGTGGGAAGGTGTTTATCCTTACAAATTACATCAGAGAACAGGGGCAAGATTTCTCCCTTTATCAGATCCTTCTCTCTCATCTCTACCCGTTACCTTTGCCTCATGCTACAAAAAGGAAAAAAAACAAGAAAATAAATATTCACATGTGCAGAGAAGTAGGTTTTGGAAACCATTATATATTACAAGTCATGCTGACTTCTTTGTCTATAAAAATTATGCCAGCTCTTAAGCAGAACAAGGTTGCAATCCTACACACACTTGCATGGTAATAAGCCCTATGTAACAAAATGGAAGTTACTTCTGAGAAAACATGTATAGGATTGAGCTGCAAATGTTTTGAAGCTAAAAGTGGTAACAGGAAGCATAACCCAGCAAATAAAAAACTAGAAGAGAAGTTGGGATGATTATGCCTACTGTGCTTAAGGCTGCAATCCTAAACACATCTATTCTTGTAGGATTAAAAAAAATGCAAGGGTGGAGAGGAAGGAGGAACATGATAGCTCCATCCTACCTCCATTGCTGTTCTTGTTGACCCTCAGTATGTAGAAAGTGATTTCTGTAGCAGGGAGCCTTTTCAATCACTGGGAAAAAAAGCTTTTATATCACACAAGAAGCCTACATGGATAGAAAACTCTCTCCACTATTGATGTTTTCCCTGAACAAGTGGAAGGCGACAAAAATTACAGAGGGAGCAAGCAAGCATGATTATCATAATTTTCTCAACTCATTTATTTATAACCCCATAATAATAATTAATAATAATAATAATAATAATAATAATAATAATACCAAAATAGGGCTAAAGTGAAGTTCTTTTGTTCTGTTTTGTCCACACACAGTTTCACTTGAGATAGTACCCACAAAATAAAGAATGAATAGAGAACAATGTTGGTTTAAATTTATCTCAATCTTACAATTGTATAAGTCAATTTTACATTTAAAACAAACTTTGGAGTACACTGTTGGGTCTGTCCCCTCAATTGAGGTGAATGATCTTTACAAAAGGGTAAGCAGACTTTTTGGGCCATGGGCACATCTTATTTCAAAGATTTATTCATCCACTGCTACCTTCCCAAATTTAATTCAACCATTGTGAGGGCTGAGAGAAAGAAACAGACCCACCATTTGAGCAGCTAGAAGCAGCTCAATCTCCAACCACCATGGACGGCCGCAGCAGCCTCTCCTACACGTGGGCATCCACCTTCGGGGCTTCTGGGCAGTCGCAGAAACCGGGCATCCCAGTCCCTTCCACGTGGGCATCTGGATCATTGAGAGGGAAGGGGGAGCCCTCTTTTGCCTTCCCACCCCTCTGTCTCCGTGATCCAGGCCTCTATTTTGGATCATTTCAAACAAAATAAAGGCGAGGATCACGGAGAGGGAGGGGGGAGCCCTCTTTCGCCCCCACCCCTCCGTCTCCATGATCCAAGCCTCTATTTTGGATGATTTTAAACAAAATAAAGGCCAGGATCACGGAAAGGGGGGGAGCCCTCTTTCGCCCCCACCCCACCCCTTTATCTCCGTGATCCAGGCTTCTATTTTGGATGATTTCAAACAAAATAAAGGCAGGATCACGGAGAGTGAGGAGGGAGCACTCTTTCGCCCTCACCCCACCCCTCCGTCTTCGTCATCCAGGCCTCTATTTTGCATGATTTCAAACAAAATAAAGGCCAGGATCACGGAAAGGGAGGGGGGAACCCTCTTTCGCCCCCACCCCTCCATCTCCATGATCCAGGCCTCTATTTTGAATGATTTCAAACAAAATAAAGGCAGGATCATGGAGAGGGAGATCTCTTTCGCCCCCACCCCACCCCTCCGTCTCCGTGATCCAAGCCTCTATTTTGATGACTTTAAACAAAATAAAGGCAGGATCACAGAGAGGGAGGAGGGAGCCCTCTTTCGCCCCCATCCCACCCCACCCCTCCGTCTCTGTGATCCAGGCCTCTATTTTGGATGATTTCAAACAAAATAAAGGCCAGGATCACGGAAAGGGAGGGGGGAGCCCTCTTTCGCCCCCACCCCACCCCTCCCCTCCCCACCCCTCCCCTCCGTCTCCGTGATCCAAGCCTCTATTTTGATGACTTTAAACAAAATAAAGGCAGGATCACGGAGAGGGAGGAGGGAGCCCTCTTTCGCCCCCACCCCACCCCACCCCTCCGTGATCCAGGCCTCTATTTTGAATGATTTTAAACAAAATAAAGGCCAGGATCACGGAAAGGGAGGGGGGAGCCCTCTTTCGCCCCCACCCCTCCCCTCCCCACCCCTCCCCTCCGTCTCCGTGATCCAAGCCTCTATTTTGATGACTTTAAACAAAATAAAGGCAGGATCACGGAGAGGGAGGAGGGAGCCCTCTTTCGCCCCCACCCCACCCCACCCCACCCCTCCGTCTCCGTGATCCAGGCCTCTATTTTGGATGATTTTAAACAAAATAAAGGCCAGGATCACGGAAAGGGAGGGGGGAACCCTCGTTCGCCCCCACCCCTCCAGCTTTCTGACCTGTTCTCCGGACTGCGGCTCCTCCGCTGCAAGTCCTAGCAACAGCAGCAGACACACCCAGGGCAATGATGGTGGCCCGAAGGAAGTGATGCATGTTAGGAGGGCGGAGCCAAGCAGGCTCTAGAGCCCTGCCTGCCTCTCATCTGAAGACTACCACTCCCAGCATCCTCCCTGTGTCCAAAATGTCCAATCGCGCTAGCCAAGAACAAGGCCCGGATGGCGGAGGGGAGGAGGCTGGAACTACGCACACCCGGAAGTGTGGGTGTGTGTCGTTCCAGCCTCTTCCCCGGCCGATCTGGGCCTTGTTCTTGGCCAGCGCAATCGCGCTAGCCAAGAACAAGGCCCGGATGGCACGGGAGAGGCCCAATTTTCCGGACTTTGGGGGATATTTTGAAATTTCCCCCCCGGACTCAAATTTGGCCCCCTTTTCCGGGCATGTCCGGGGGGATCCGGACGTCTGGTCACTCTAGAGATGATGTATAATGACCAGAGAATAAACAGAATATATTCACATTCTCCATGAAGTGTAATGAATGCAAACAATGAGTGGCTGTTATGTACATTGGCTGTTTACTTCACATCACCCATAACACCCATAACATATCATCTGAAAACTCTTCATAATTTAAGGCTATACTTTAAAATGTGGCATCTTAAGAAAGAAAATAGGAGAGGAAGCATCCCATGTTTTCTCCCCACCACCACCACCAAAATAAATAATAATCTTAAACCAGAAAATTATTATTATTATTATTATTATTATTATTATTATTTATTACATTTATATACCGCCCCATAGCCAAAGCTCTCTGGGCGGTTTACAAAAATTAAAAGACTGAACATTAAAAAGACAATATACAAAATTTAAAACCATAAACATAAAACAGCTGACATTTAAAACATTTTAAACTGTTAAGCCTGGCCACACTGTCAATCAAAACCTCAACTTGAGCTGTTAAAAAGCCTGGGAGAAAAGAAAAGTTTTGACCTGGCGCCAAAAAGATAACAGTGTTGGCACCAGGCAGGTCTCATCGGGGAGATCATTCCATAATTGGGGGGCCACCACAGAGAAGGCCCTCTCCCTTGTTGCCATCCTCCGAGCTTCCCTCGGAGTAGGCACCCAGAGGAGACCTTTGATGTTGAGCGTAGTGTTCCGGTAGGTTCATGTCGGGAAAGGCGTTCCATCAGGTATTGTGGTCCCAAACCGTGTAAGGCTTTATAGGTTAAAACCAGCACCTTGAATCGGGCTCGTAAACATACAGGCAGATACTTATTCCTATCTAGTAGTTTACACTAGTCTTACATATACCCTTTCAACATGGTAAGAACTATTTGAAAATCCTTCATGGCCCATAGCAAACCCAAGCAGACTCATGTGCTGTATTTATTTTGTCCCCTAAAGCACTTGAGCCTCCTTTAATCAAGATTGACTATAGACAGAGGAGCTTTTTCTGTAGTTAGCAGTGTGTATGACTAGTGGATATGTCAGGGGGTCGGTTTGTACTAGACAGCCCTATTGAACATTTGTTTAATGTATGAGGGGGTTGTCTGAATCCCCCTAATATAACTACTCAAACTTCTTAGGCAGTGAGGTGAATTTCATGGAAGCATCCCGTGTAATATGTAATATGTAATAGCTACATCTTTTTGTAGGCAACAATCCGCCTGACCTTGAGTTAAAACTTTGCCAAAAAGATTTCCTGCAGGTTTTTTTTAGTAGGCCACATTTAAAGGAACAGTTCTAAAATAGAATTTTGTGCCCAGTGTCAGAGTTTGCAGTTATAACATTCACACTCTTTGCCCACTATGAGGCTGCGAGGGTTCAAAATGACTGAAAGAAATCTACAAGGTATTTTTTTTTTAAAAAAAGTGAGAACAACATGGAATAGATGCAGATAGCTAATCTAGAGTGACCAAATTGCCAGTTTTCCCAGGATTCTACTGGTAAAATCATGCCTAACTGGGGCACCCGGAGACGGAGGGTAATTTCACTGGAGAAACAGTTGGCTTCCCTGCCTCTCCCAGAAGTCTCAAGTCTCCCAAGACTTCTGGGATGAGGTGTCTGAAGTCTCACAAGACTTGAAACGTTTGAAAGTGGCGGGGTATGCATACGCACACCAAAGAGAAAAACACCACTGCCTGGCTGGCTAGGTGGGCGGCAGCAGCAGCGGCACAACGCGAAGGTATGTGGGGAAAGGGGGTGGTGGAAGTGGCAGCAGCAGCAAGGGGGCAGTAGTGGCAGTGAGGGGACAGATTCAGATGCTCGTGCAGAAGGGTGGTCCAGGCAGCTTTGAAAAGTGACACATCTCCTTTGTTCACGGTGTTTATGCTGTTTGTCCTCGGAAAGGGCATAGAACGGAGCTGAGTCTGCTGGACAAAACAAGGATTGAGGAAAGGAAAAAAGGAAAATTCAGCAATATTTTTTTCAGAATGTTTGCTAAAACAATTCCTATCTGCCCTTGCTTATTTTACAGTGTCAAACCAACTTTTTTTCAAGCAGATATGATGCAGTATGAGCATATTCCCTAAGCACTGTGACCAAGTTTCCCGTCTCTAACTTTTAAAATACAGACGTTTGAGTTAAAATACAGAAGCTTTTTGAGACATTTCTGTCTCAAAAAGCAACTCTACAGGGCAAAATACTCCAAATGAAATATCAGAAATCCGATAATTATCAAATATCCGATCCAATTCGATACAGAATATCTACGATATTATTGGATCCAGAATTTTTTTCTACTGAAATTTCTGATAACGATACGATATGATAATTTCGGCTGTGCACATCCCTAGTCAGTAATAATGAGCATGCTATAAAACGCTAGTTTAAATATGCTCTTATACACCTCTCTCTCTCTCTCTCTCTCTCTCTCTCTTTCTTTGTCTCCATTTAGCCTGAAATCAGAAACTATGCAACAGTTAGAAAATATACTGTTGGAATATAATTGCTAGGGCAAAACATTTCCCCTCTCTCACATTTCTACCAGCAGCAACATCCACAGTACCTTAATGCAATATGTAAGGTACCACATATCACAATATCACTGCCACCATCTTAATTATCCCAGAATGCCTCTGGCACCAATATCCTGGAGGAATTAAGATGCAAACTACTGCAGCCGCTTTATTCAGTTTCACATGTCCCTGTTGCTGCAGCAGTGGCTCCTACGCTCTCACACTCTGACATCTCACTGGGTGGGGGGAGGTCACCAGAGAAGCACTGGGGGGGGGGCAGAGAGCACCCTGCCAAAGGCCCCCACTAACTTGACCTTGCTTGTTGCTTTAAAAAAGGTGTGTGGTGTTCTGGCTTCTGATTGGTTGTTTTATTTGCTACTCCGTAGTTTTGTTTATTTTTTAAATTGATGTTTGATTCATACTTTAAAATTATCTAATGATATAGTTGTCTAAGCCACCTTGAATGTGTTCATCTGGAAAGTGGAAGGGCAGGACAAAAACTCTAAAATAAATAAATAAATACCAAATATGGCTTTTCCCATTGCCGGCACCCTGCAGCTCTGGAGGTGGAGAGACGGTGGGACTGACATGCCAGAAGAAAGGATATTCTTATTAGCAAGGCACAGTGGACGGGTTCCACTCTGTGCACAGGCTCTGGTTGCCATGCTTTGGATTTCAGTGGCTGAAATCACAATAAGGGATTTCACGCTTCCTCTGAAGTGTGTTGCTTGGCTAGCTCCCATGAGCCTTCCGGATTTCATGACGTCCTGTTTTCTTGATGTGATATGGCGTTGGTTATGAGTAGTGTTAAAGATCAAAAAGTAGATCATATGAACTTTAGGTTGCTTTCGTTTCATCTTGCTGAAACTACTGAGAATACCTCCCTCCTTCTCATTTAGGCCTCTCCATGAGTCACCTCTGAGTGCTTGTTTAGCAGGATCAGCAGACACTGCCTGCCTTCCATACTTGCCAATCCATCTGCATGTGGTTCTCAGCAACTTCTCATGCTAGTTATTTCTAATCTCTGTTTGGATCATTAGTGCCTCTTTTAATTTATTTATCCAATTTTACTGCTGGAAACACTTCATGATTTACAGCCCTTTCCTAAGTGCATGTATTAATAAGGCTTCTCCCCATTTCCTCAAGAGACAATTATCATGTCCCCATGATGGGAAATGACGGCAAGAACCTAAGGAAGTCAGCTAGGGCCAGACAAATTTGAATAAATTGAAGCAGCTGCTGACACTGCAATTCCAAAAGCAGAGCTTAGACTGCCTTTGTAGAGTTTTGGCACCAGGAATGGCTTTATATTATGGTGCAACATGTTAGGGGGTGCAGATCCTTGAGGATGGGGACTATTTCTTACTGCCAAACGCCTGTGGTTGGGATTTTTAAAACATGACTTCTAGTTCAGGGTGGGAGAGAAGCTGTAATAATATCAATCTTATATATTGTGAAGTTACTGCATTATAAATTTATTATAGAACTGGAGAGCCACACCAAATGGCAATTGTGCTTTTTCATGTGTAATACCTTTGCTGCATCCATTCCCACTTGACACAGTGCTCCTGTTCAGACAACACACTAAGCCATGGTGGTTGTGCATTTTAAGTTAAACATTATGGCTTTGTGTGTTGTGTGAACCATTCCTAACCATGTTGGCTACATAACCATGGTTTAAACACGCTCACTAACCATTTGCTGCAAAAGAGGTAGCAGCCTAACCATGGCTTAACGTGTTGTCTGAACAGGCATATAGGCTAGGTAATCCTACAATCCTGCTATACCAATGGACTACTTATATTACCACAATGTCAATGTAACTTAGCAGGATCTCTGCAGCTCACAAAACAAAATATCAAAATACAATAATAAAATATAATAACTAAAAACAATAAGTTGCAGCATCAATTTTGCTGTTGGCAGTAGAGAAAATAAACCAAACTATACAGCAGCTGTAAAACACACACACACACACACACACACTTCTCACAACAGATAAAAACAGTGGATTAAAACTCATAGCCTTAAGATCACTCTTTTTAAAGACCTGTGAGAATAAAAATCTCGAGTTGAAATGACCGTAAAGGCTAAAGATGCAGTCACATATACACACGGATCAGACTAGTTGCATAAGGAGGCCAAGCCCTGTGCCAGGTTTCTTATGCAGGGATTTCTAATACTGGATGCAGCATCCCACCGGAAATATCTGGGCTGGAGCCACACACAGATAGGCACATCTGAGAGAGTAAGATGGCTGTCAATCCAGGGGATGGGGAGCCTTGGGCCCACTCCTGGAAAAATGTGACCACATCCTTCTGCTACTTTTGTTTATTTGTATCATTTATATCCTGCCTTGTTTCCTCCAAAGAGCCCAAAGTAATATACACGATCCTCCTTCTCTCCATTTTCTCCTCACACTTTAGCCCAAAGTCACCCCATGAGCCTGATGGACAAGTGGGGACTAGAAGAACCCAGGGGATTTACTCTGGTGGTACTGCGCCTCATGCACAATCATGGCACATGATGTCCCCCCCTCTCTGCAGCAACCATGGGGTTTTATGTCATAAAATATGCATTTTTGCAAAGCAGTTTTGTGACAGATTTTCCCATTGTGCCACCTTCAGTGCAGTTTGGGAGTCTATGACCCCCTCTACAAGAATTCGGCTTGACGCCCAGTTGCCCGATTTTGCGTGTCTTCTCACCATCGCTTTTACGCCTAATTCCTATAAACGACAGGCGGTGAAGCGCATAACAGGCAGTATGAAACGCGCTTTAAAGTGGTTGAAATGCAGAGAATCGCTTGTTTACATGGTCATAAGGCGCTTTAACTCCCGTGGAAAATTAAAACTCGCTATTTAACGCTCATTCAATAATGTGCATAATTGGACAGAAAAAGCGCCTTGACCCTCAATTTGCGCTCCGCTCTTGTAGAAGTAAAAATTTTAATGCACCTTGAAAGAGCTTTAAATCGCTCTTGTAGAGGCACCCTGTGTAACCTCAACTTGTGATACAGGCTTTGGCAGTGGCTGGGAGGGGGCTGTGCTGTGAGAAGAAAGGGAAAGTTGTGTCAGCAAAGGGTGGAGCTGAGGAGAGGAGTTGACTTTATTCTGCGCTGATCATGTTTCGTCCCCCCCCCCCAAAAAAAGAGCCATACTCCCAAGAATGTCAGCACATTGCTTTGGGGGATTTTTTTAAAAAATCCCCGTCCGTGCAGGTACACAAAATTGTACCTTAAGGAACAATTATCTGCAAACATCCCCGATAAACACATCTACTTAGAAGTAAATCACATTGTCTTCAATTGTACTTACTCAGCACAGGAGTGGAGAAAAGTCTGGGGAATTGCTTTGCCTTTTGTTTTCAATCTCCCCTTATCTGCTGCAGTAGACCTGCACCTAAGCTTAATGACTTGTTCCATCCACACATGCCCAAAGTAATGCAGTTTCTCATGCACTCTGCCATGTGAAACTGTTTTCTTTAATGTATAATATGCTGACCAGATAAAATCCAGGTCAGGGCTCATGTAACTTTAACAGTTGTAGAGAGAAGGGAATTTCAGCCAGGGTCATTTGTATGCAATTAGTTCCTGGTGAAATCCCCTCTTCATCACACCAGTTAAAGGTGCAGGCACTACACTAGAGTGACCATATACAAAAGAAGGCAGGGCCCCTGCACCTTTAACTGTTGTGATGAAGAGGGAATTTCACCAGGAACTAATTGCATACAAATGACCCTGGCTGAAATTCCCTTCTCTCTACAACTGTTAAAGTTACATGAGCCCTGACCTGGATTTTATCTGGTCACCCTAATGTATAAGCCACTTTCATTGGCTGCACAGGAGAAGCAAATCTGGATGGATGAAACTGTGATTTTAAACCGAATCACTATGGAAAGCTTCTCCGAGTAGATGGGGCCCTGGACCCCAGTTCAGCACTTCAGAAAATATTCCCTTTCTGTTTGGACCAAATTGGAATTGGTCCTTTTCAACTTGGTACCAAGCTTGAGACAACATTTGGTAAACCCAGGCTTTGTATTTCCTGTTGTTCCCTATGGGAAATTTAAAGAAACACTACAACTTTGTTTCCTCTTAGTTAGATGTGGATGATAGTTGTAGCCATAGTAGCCCCTTAGAAGAGGATTATGTCTGCCCTATGTTAGAGAAAAATGGATTTGGGTTTTTTTGTGTGCTATGTGATTTCATATTTTTGCTTTCTTTTAAGGGGAACCACTGATAACCTCTTTATTTCTTGGTAGAATTGGATTAGACTTTCAGGATTAGTTGCCCCATCTGAGGGGGATCATGCCCTGTCCAGCTTGTCTGCATCCTTCTTGAAGTGTGGTGCCCAGAACTGGACACAATACTCAAGATGGGGCTTACCCAGGGCCGAATAGAGGGGAACCAGTACCTCGTGCAATTTGGAAGCTATACTTGTGAGCCTATCCACATTGCCCTTAAAACGATTTATATTCTGCTTAAAAATTTGGTTTTTTAAGTCGTTTCTTTACATGGTAGGACACACTGAGCAGTACTTACATTTCATAGCGCCTGCTTCCTCCGTCCTCAAAGCGTTCACTGAGTCACACAGGGTTATTTCTTCGTCTCTTCTGCTTTCGTTTTTGTTTTGCAGTGGCTCTTCAGGCTATCAGACAGGATTAGAACATAACAGGGTCCTTGCTGGATCAGACCAAAGGCCCATCTAGTCCGGCATTCTGTTCACACAGTGGCCAAAGAGCTGTCCATGGGGACACCCAAGCAGGACCCAAGTGCAAAAGCACCCTTCCAGCCACATTCCCCAGCAACTGGTGTGCATAGGCTCACTGCCTCTGCTACTGGGTCCTTTGCTACCTCTCCATGGAGATGCCAGGGATTGAACTCAGGACCACCTGCACGCTCTACCATTGAGCTATGGCCCTAACGATTGCTGGACAATTGCAGTTGACAAAGGGCCTGTTCAAAGGACCATGGAGGGGAGGGGTAATGTAGGCTGACCATCTGAAAAGGAGTACAGGGCTCATGTAACTTTAACAGTTGTAGAGAAAAGGGAATTTCAGCCCACATCATTTGTATGCAATTCGTACCTGGTGAAATTCCCTCTTCATTACAATAGTTAAAGCTGCAGGGGCCCTGCCCTCTTTTGTATTTGGTCACTCTAGTATAGTGCATGCAACTTTAATTGCTTTGATGAAGAGGTGATTTCACCAGGTACTAATTGCATACAAATAATGCTGGCTGAAATTCCCTTTTCTCTGCAACTGTTAAAGTTACATGAGCCCTGTCCTCCTTTTCAGATGGTCAGCCTAGGTAATGGAGCTATGACAAGCAGGCTCGCTGCATCATCGTTGAAGCACGATATGCCCTGCGCTTCCGCTCCCCACCCATCCCTCCATAGTTAGTTCACTTATCTCTGTGTGGTTTAACCACACATCCTGCTATCCTCTGCACCCCAAACAGGAAAAAATGGCCACTGTGCTGACCATGGAGAAAGTCCGCAGCAGCAAGACCATTGCTTAGGGTGACCAACTGTCAGGATTTCCCCGGATTTGTCCTGGTTTTTGTTCTATTCCGGATGTCAGGGGGGATTTTCTGTGATTTTCTATATTGTCCTGGAAAGACACACTTTCCCCTTTAAGGCCACCATTAGCATTTTGGGAGGGAATGATGTGCTTTCTGGAGGTACATCATTTCCCTTCCACTGCTCCAATCAGGACCTTAAATGGGAAAATGTGTCATTCCCGGAGATTATAGAAAAGGCCCTGATTGGAGTAGTGGGGGGGGGGGGGCAGAAATGACACACTTTCCCCTCCTCCACTCCAATTGGGGCCTTTAAGGTGGCAGGGTGGGGGATGACGCTTTTTCCAGAGGCCCTGAAAAGTCACTTTCCTGCCCTGCCCACAGGTCATCCTCTTTTTTGGTTTCCCAAATATGGTCACCCTACCATTGCTGGAAGTTGCAGAGTCGCTCTTGCTGCTGACTATATAGTCACTGCCATTTCCCCCCAGCCCAGTGAAACAACAAGAAAAACCCATGGAGTTCCTGCCAGATGACACAGGAACCACGTGGAAGCTTGCTTACCACCCTGCAGAAGTGGGTAAGGGTAGTCTGTCCTTTGTGGCAAGGAAAATCTCCCATCACATGACACGCTAACCTACCATGGATTGCATTTGTGAGTAATCCATGGTGGGTTAGCATGTTGTTTGAACAGGCCCAAACAAAACTGTCCCAGATGACTTCCTCTGCAACTACACAAACCCACATTTCTCAAAGACGTGGGTGGAGAGCAGAAGGGGGGAAACAAATCCTCTTATCTCTGTGCATGAAGTCAAGTAAAACTCAGAACTTCTCCTGCCCACTCCCCTCCCCTCCTGATAATTCTCAAAGATGTGCTCTGGATGGAATAAAGAAGAGAAAGAAAGAAAGACCATGGCCCTGTTCACATGATCCTAGGGGAAGGAGGATACATTAACCACAGAGCAGGGGAAAGTAGGAAAACCACAATGCATGCACTCACCACACGATCATTACTCCACAGAGCGCCATGGTTTACTTACCCCTCACTGCTCCATGGAGAATTTTGCGGCTTCCTGCAGTGATGCCCACACACACCCAAAGGGCCATACAACCATAGAAAATGTACACAGTGGCAAATGTGTTGCCAGAAGTGAGGGTCACTCAAGCCAGCAAACTCTATGGTTGCTACCATTTTTTTATTTTTCAAATCATCCTTCCAAGCCCCCAAACCCACAGTGTTCTTATTCCCATTTTTCTCAATGTAGTCAAGTCTGCCACTGATACCAGTAAGTAACATTTAGATGAAGGTCTTCCTGCCAAGCTCAGCTATGTGCTACTTCCAGCACTTGACTGACTCATTCATGGCAGCCTCCCTCCATAGTCCATTACTCATAGTTATCTCACCACACACACATACATACTGATCTAGTCACACCTAGAACAAGTCACACTACCATGCATATTCCACTACACATGTGCTAGCCATCATGGCTGAGCTTCTTAGCAAAATAGTAAGCAAAAGTACTAAACAATATTTGGCCACTAATTGTAATGGTTGGAGTTTAGTGCCTGAGATTCATCAACAGAGAGCTTACCTGTACATGGAGGATTCATGCAGGCTTACCCTCCTGTCTCCTGAGTGGAAGACACTGTTCCCAGTTGTTGGGAAGAAAGAATTGTTTCCCTGTTAGACACAGTTTTCACCTGCAAGCAAGTGGGAGTTTACAGTGGTCCTGCTTTCTAGCATGTATCCCCCTTCCCTTCCTTAACTGTGTGGGCTGCTTTCTCTTTGCATCCACAGATGTAGAAGTGGAGTTTGCTGTTGGGTGTGTTTCATATCCTGTATTCTTCCTAGATTTGTTCTGAGATGCATGCTCCATTTTTGTACAAAGTACCTTTTCTCCATACTACTCATACCAAAATTCAGATTTATGTGCGTGTGCACAACAGGAGCCGGAAAATTATAGTCCCATGTGGGAAGTATCTCCACCACCACTGCAGCAGCAGAGTTGAGAGTCTGCATGTTACCCGTTCTCTGACCCCTTGAGAATTAGCAAGGGCAAGGGGAGTAGGTTATTTATTTATTTATTTATTTTATTCCATTTATATACCGCCCCATAGCCGAAGCTCTCTGGGCAGTTTACAAAGATTACATCTCTGCTCACAATCCCCCTGGTTATTGCTGGTGTGATCAACTATCCAGTTTGGTTGCCTGAAGTGTGGGGTGCAGTGGAGAATGGAGGGGTGGAGAACAAGGTCTGTTGGGATAATAAGCACTAGGCAGAGCCATCAAGGGAGCTGGGCAAAAGCGCAACAGGCAAGAACCCACCAGCTAGTGATGACTATGTATGGGGGAGACATCTGTCTGGTTCCCACTTTAAGATGAACTCATCTAATTGGCACTACCCAAACGTATACGCAAACTATCCTTCAGCTTTCACACTTCTCCCAATTTTGCAAGGTAGTTTTCTGATTAAAAATGCATTGAAAAATCTGTTTATTAAGGAAAATAGGACACAAAAATGTAGGTACCAGAAGAAATGTACAAAAAATGTATCCTTTGGAGAAATGCATTCAAAAATATGAAAAAAAAATGTACAAAAATGTGTTTGTTTTTTCATGTGGACTTTTTACCACCACCACCTCTGCAAAAAGCAAACTGATGTGGAAATGGATAGAATGAGCTTGTGCTTGAAAAGGTTTGAAGTTGTAGAACCCCAAACAGGCAGATTTGTCCATCCCTAGCTATGTGGGACTGTTGGCCCCTTCACCACTGCCTCTGGCATGCCATTTTCTCCCTGTGTCTGAGGGCTCCCCTTTTGCAGGGTTGCTGTATCTAGCATTCAAAATTGGGATGTGTGCTAGAGCAGTGTAGTTCCACATGTCTATGATTCCATATTGTAAACCCTTTCACTCTTGCCGTGCTGTATATATCACTGAGAAATTAAAACGGATCCATGACGTGTGCATTTCCTGTGGTTGTGTAGTTGGACGACTGCTCTGTGGAGTAGGTTCCATCTGCTCACCTTTCTTGCCTCTGACAGTATTGGTGTACACTGCCATCCGAAACCTGTTTTGCCTTCATTCCACATGGCATGAACCCCACTCCCATGTCCAGTCTCTGGTGTCCCATGTTTTTCCTCTCTCCCACTGAGCTACCAGGCAAGGTCACCCTCTGGGCTCTTGTGAACATGCAGTCATGGCATCCAGTATTGCTTGCCCAAGTGTCTCCTGAGCAGAAAGCTTCTAACTCTCACAGCAACGTAGTTCCACGAGCAGTGCTTGAGCTTTCATTTGTCTCGCAACTGAGCTGGAAAACTGGTTTGGTCTTATTCTGTCCTTCCTTTCATATGCATCCCAGAGTGGGTGCCCAAGCTCTCATGTGCAGGGATCCCTGGAGCATATGAGCTATTAGCCTGTGGCCAGCTCCCAATGTGAACACATTTGCAGCAGACATGCCTCACTCCCCTGCTGTCCAATAGTGATCATAGTGCAGCAGGGGGGTGTCTTCATGGCACTGCTTCAGCCCCGCATTCCTTAAAACCCTGCGGCATTGCAGCTGTGGGGTGGGAACAGTTAATCCCCACAGCAGGAGGGAGTGTGGGCATTTTGGTGGCTATTGGGCTCACTGTACCCATCCACTGCTCTCTACCCGGCCTTCCCATGCTTCCGGCGACCTATCAGTGGTCAAGTTCCTTCCCAGGAACACTCCCAGCCTGAAGCCGAAGTGATGTCACCACCGACAGACAAAGAAATACTGTAGTGACCTCACAACAAAGCACAGAGTCAGGGTAAATCACGAACTTTGAGGAAATGCCCCGTGGTGGCTGCGAGTTGGCAGCTGCGTTGTAAAACTAACCCAGTGCCACCATGCAGCCACCACAGGGTAATTAGGGCATATAGGCAACCCCCAGGTTTGTTTCACGCCTTCAGTTCTGTCCCCGTTGACGACTTGCACTGCTCCAAGCATCCCTGGTCGCAGCCCCCCACATCTCACAAACCAGCCAACACAGCAACTCTCCCCAGCCTCATGTCACTGCAGCCCCCCCCCTTGGAACAAGTAGAGCCCTCCGCAACTCCTCCCTGACTTCCCTTCTCAGACTAATGCTATGTGTGCAATTCCTATGTGCAATTCCTTATACCCTCCCCACCCCACCCCCCACCCCCCCGGCCCCCAGAAATGGACATCACTTTTTTCTGGTTCGTATATCTTCTTCCAGGCAACATGCTGAATGAGACGGGCATAATGTTTTTGTAATTTAGATTTCACTGTTTTGAAACTGAAAGACTACAGGCCCTATTCTCCTACTCTGTTGTGCTCCTGCTGAACCTTTACCTGGACTCAGACCAGCTGGCCTCATACCTAGTTCATCAGAGAGGTGATCATGGATCCTTTCCTCTCCATCAGTCAGAAATAAGCTTATGTGAGCTTATACGAGTCTTCTTAACTAGAAGAACATGAATATTTTTAAAAAATTAAAACATTGATTTCACCTTTTTATTTTTACTGAACAAATCCTTAATGCTGTGGTGTGACTCTTAGTCAAAGTGATAAAACGCAGGTCATAAAGCAAACCTTTATCACTTTGCACAAAGGGTATAAATAATAGTTATTACCCAAACTCACTAAGTCCACTAAACTCAAAATGTTTGTATATTTGCCTCTGATTCCTAAAAAACTAATGGTTATTATGATTTCCTTTTGTGTATCATGAGCCCCTATTTCAGTGTCTTTGGCCACAGCCAGACCAGCAAACCCTTGTACAACCTACCTGATTTATGGGGGAAATGGTCAAGACTGACACCCTAATGAAATCCATGACACCATATTAATGAGGTTGTTTGTTACCACTAGAGTTCAGTGACTACTTGTACACCCTCCAAGCTGTGTTCAAGAAGGTATACAAAGGCAGCATGTAAAGACTTCTGGATGCATGACTGCCAGAAGAGGTGTCCCCTCCCTCAGGGGAAACATGTTAGTTTCTACATTTTTCATCCCGAAGCAACAATGTGACCACGTAAATGCAATGATAGTGTGACCATATGGAAAGGATAACAGGGCTCCTGTATCTTTAACAGTGGTATAGAAATGGGAATTTCACCAGGTGTCATTTGTGTGCATGCAGCACCTCATGAAATTCCCTCTTCATCACAACAGTTAAAGCTGCAGGAGACCTGTCTTCTTTTGTATCTGGTCACTCTAATATAGCTCCTTCATAGGGAATTTCATGAGGTGCTTCATGCATACAAATGACACCTGCTGAAATTCCCATTAAAGGTACAGAAACCCTGTCCTCCTTTTTCATATGGTCACCCTATAAGCAATGACTATAGACTTTAAGTTCATAGAATCATAGAATAGTAGAGTTGGAAGGGGCTGGTTCTGAGTGAGTGGAAGAGACACAGCTGTTGCTGCTACTCTGGCCCTGGCCCTGCCTTCACAGTGCCAAGTTGGTGCCACCTCCCACCAAAACCTCCCTCCAGGTGGCGTTGAGTAATCCCGACACCAAGGAGAGAGTGTAGGGTTTCTGGAGGTCATCCAGGTACCAGGGCTGCCACCCTGCCCTCTTCCTGGTGGAAGGTCACCAATTGCCAGTTGCCTGCCCCCAGGACTGCCCCCGGGTTGGCCCCCAGGAGGCGGTCAGATGGCGGAAAAGCCATATTGACCTTGCTCCCAATTAAAAAGTCAGGGTCAGCCCCTGACTTTTTCAATGCACAGCTTCAAGGGAAAGCTCCACGGTGGCTGCATCATATAACTGATGCTGTGCAGATTCGCAGCCATTGCAGAGCTTTCCCTGCGTATAGACAGCCCCCCCTGCTTGCTGTATCAAACAGCACAGGAAGGGACAGTTTCAGTTTTCCGTGTAAGTCCCTGTAAGTGATCTCCTGGGCTCAGAAGAACCACCAACTAGAGACCATCCTTAATAAGTTGTTCTTGTTATTTAACCAGTCTAGGTTTTATTGCCATGTATCTTTCTAGTGAGTTATATCTACAGAAATAGTTATTAAAATGAATAAGAAAAAGTCTAAGATGTGTTGCCGCTCTTACTATGTAATTTCTGGACTACTTCAAAAGGTGCTTTATTTTCAGCTCAGGGTTAGGAGGTAAGGATTACTGAAGAGGACAGAAAAATCCACCCCAAATGTCAATAAGACAACAACTGCAAGAAAATATGTTCATCTGAGAGCCTATCTACACAGTACCTTGGAACGTTTTAAATAGTATTTTAAAACGTTCCAAATAGGTGCGTTCCAAAACATCTTAAGCCACATTAAGGAGTACTCATGTTACAGGAGAAAAAATCTTCAGTCTTCAAAGCGGTGGGTGCGGTCTCACACTCTTCTGCCCCGTCTCTTTCTGTTTCGTTTTTACAATGAGTTTAGGGCAAAGCATTGTGGGCGTTGTAGTTCAGTTGCCCACTTCCTCTTTCAATCCCTAGCTTTCAATGAGTATAGGGATAAGCATTATGAGTGTTGTAGTTCACTCGCCCACTTCCTCCTTAGCTCCTCTTTCTTCCCCACCAATCAACGGCTAAGCATTTGGGCACCGATAAATGAAGCACTGCCCCCACAAATCACAAACGGTAAGGAAGGACACATTATTTTACTTAAAACGATTTATTAAAAGTAAAACCCATTGTATATAGCTAAAGTGAGTTTTAAAAAACCTCGGGTATACAACGTTCAAGGGAGTGCATCATGTGGCCCAAAGAGTTTTCGTAACCCTTATAAAATGTTACAAAGCTAGTGTGTAGATCGGCTCTGAAAGAAAAAGCAATTATAGCATAAACAATAAAGTTTAATTTATTGGCAGAAAGTTTTCTTTTCCACCACCATTTTCCACCACTTTGCAGAATTTTCTCCAACTATTCTCCACTTTCTCTGTGTGTGTCGTGGCTGCTATTCCATTCTCTGCGCCCCTCCCCCCATGCCTCAGACCTGGCATCATTCTAGGGTATTGTAGTCAGGTTTCCAGTACAATTGCTGCTCCTGCTACTTGCAGCAGAAGAACCAATAAAAAAATACTGGGGGGTGGGGGTTGGGGGAGAAAGAAACTGTCCAACTGTCACTGTCAATAGTGAGTCCCACTCCTGAGAAATTATTGGAGAAATTTTCCTCCCCTTGGAGAAGTTTAGTGAAATGCTCCCCCATCCCATTTTGGCCAGTTTCTCTGCCCCAAAATAAGGTGGAATATTTTGAGAGACCATTTCACATAGCTCTAGTCTTCTTGTCTACCGGGTCTGGTCTCTCTCTCTGTTCAGCTTTTACTGGATCTTCATCCTGAGGCTCTTTTCTTCTCTATAAGGTTCCATTATGTCCCAAGGTTTCAGAATGGGGTGGTGCCAAATGCTTTCCCTTTCTTACCACTATGTTCTTGAGGCACCCCTAGGGAACCATTGTAAGGAGGACACCCAAAACTAGCAGGAGACAGTGGCTCTGTAAAATATTTTAAAAGAACTTTTGCCTGTGCTGAGAGTAGGGATGTGTAGCGTATCATTATGATGGCTGATAACGATCTGATAAGGTTGTTATCGGACATCCGATTAACGATAACTATAAACATTCCAGGAGGCCCTATCTGATCCGATCTGAAATCCATATGTCCGATTACTGTTGGACATATTGGATTATCAGACCACTAGTTTAGGGCCAGGGCCAGGCCTCCCTCCCCCTCTCACACTCCTTACCTGCAGCCTTCCGGGCTGCCATCCGCTGCCATCCACTGCTCCAGACTACTGAGATCTAGGCTTTGCGGCCTAGTTCTCAGTAGAGCAACGACGCTCCGGGTGACGTCATCAACTGGCGCGTCGTCGCTCTACTGAGAACTAGGTCGCAAAGCCTTGTTCTCAGTAGTCCGGAGCAGCAGAGGACAGCAGATGGCAGCCCAGAAGGCTGCAAGTAAAGGGGGACCCGCCTCCCCCCTCATGCTCCTTACCTGCGGCCTTCCCCGCCACCGCCGCCAGTCCGTAATAATGCTAAACAGACTTTGCTGTTTCACCTCTGTTCGTCAGTACAGAGAGGCACCAAGTGATGATGTTGTCACTCGGCGCCTCTCTGTAGTGTCGAACAGGCCACAAAGCCTGTTTAGCAGTACTACGGACTGGCGGCGACAGCAGCGACGGAGGCGGAGGTGGCAGCAATGGCAGGTAAGGAGTGCGAGTGGGGGAGGGAGCACAAGTGGAGGAGGGAGCGCGAGTGGGGGAGGGAGCGCGAGTGGGGGAGGGAGTGCGAGTGGGGGAGGGAGGGAGTGCCGGCCCAGTGTTTTCCCCATAGACTTGCATTGGGGGAAAGCTTTCTTTCTCCAATGCAAACCTATGGGGAAAACACTGTTATCGGATTGGAACTTCCGATATTTATCAGATTTCCAATCCGATCAAATCCGGGTGCCCCGTGATATGATTGGTTCTGAATTTTTTTAAAATTGGAATTTCTGATAACAATACGATACATTTCGGCCGTGCACATGCCTAGCTGAGAGCCTCCTCTATTCTACACAATCTGCATAATGGAAAAACTCAGCAATTCCCTACAGATTTCCTCTAGGAATCTGAACAGTTATTTTGACTTTACTCTTAGAACCAGGGTGTATTGATTGCCTACTCTTTCTCCTGCATCTAGCATTCTAGTTGTCTAGATTGTTGATTTGCCTAGAGCTCACATCCACAATGGCACAAGTTCACCATTTCATTATTGATTGTTTTGAGGGCAATTGATTCCATGTGGCAAGCAGCAAACTGAAGCCTAGTTTCATACTCCTTGAGTGTACAAATTATCTGAGAGGTATGATATATATCTGGTGGAGACAGTTAATACCTAGCAGAGACAGTTTTGGAGAGGAGTATGGCTAAGTTTGCAATCAGTGTTACACCTCTCTTCTCTCCTTTTCTATTATAAATAGCACTGTGCATCGCTTTGAATCTCAATCCCAAATCTGAGGCAAATTGGGGTGATTCGGAAGGCTTTGAAACAGATCTGAATTGAACCAAAACAGGTTCGAAGCGGTCCGAAGCGAATAGGCATGGTCCGAATCAATTCAGATTCATCCAGACCTTTTTTCAAGTGCAGACAGCCTGTCTATGCTTGCAACATTTCTTTTGTTAGAGAAGGGACAGGGGAGGAGAGGTTTGGAGGGGGAAATTGGCTGTTAAGTGACAGCTTTATCTCCCAATCCTCCTGAAGTCTCCCAATTCTCTCCAGCAGCCTCCAATCACAATGGTGGAGGAGGGCTTGAGGACAATCAGGAGATCGAGCTTCCTCTGTTCTTGCTCATTGTGGGTAGAGACTTGGTAGGAGTAGGATTGCTAATTTGGACTGGGTAGCTAGCTAGCAAGGTTTGTGGTTGGAGTCTTGGAGTGCGTATTTGGGTGGTGGGACTTGGTCTTTCAGCTGTCCCTCATCTCTCTTATTGTTATCTCTTGCCTCTATTTCTTTCTGCTTCTCTTTAAAAACAAAAACCATAAAAAACCATTCTAGCCTTTCTTTAAGTGTGTTTGTTCCAACTTCCAATCCTTCCCCCATTCCTCCCCCTTCCTACAAAGCATTTATCACTGTCTATGTTCCAAACCACTGTGCCCACCTTGCAGGGCCAGTTTGTGTGTTTCTTGCTTTGACTCAAGGCATGAGTCAGGCTTTGTTTTGTAAAGTCAGCTGTATTTTGAACTTGCTGCTGCCATCATGAGTAATTCCTCTTCTACAACTTTTTAAGAATCAGGAAGGCTATTATTGTTGTTGTTGTTGTTGATGACGATTGTGCTGCTTACAGTGCAATAAGATGGACTGTCATGGCCTCTCCTGAGGAATCGGAGGAGGAGGAAGCTGACTTACCAGAGGCTGTAGACTCTCCTTCTCCCGAGGACATGCCAGAGGCCGTGTTGCAGGGAGAGAGGGGCAGTGCAGCTGAGGAGGAGGCAGGCCCTTCAGAAGAGCCCCGTGAAAGCCATCCTCCTCCACCTCCTGTCTCCAACGAGACAGACTCTGAGCCAGAAGAAAGTCGTCCACCAGCCCCAGGAAAGAAGGCGACTAAGGCGTGCAGAGCAAGTCCAGCCGGTGAGAATAAGTCTGCAACTGCAGGAATGCAACTCTGTGAATGCCGACCTTAAATAGCTGGCTGACACTGAATGCTCAGTAATGAGCCACAGCTGGAGATGGGTGGGACCAGACTGAGGCTCTGCATAAAAGGAATTGGCAGGGAACAATCTGACACTGGCAACAACTGTTGTGAGGTTTCTACTTCTGCTGCCTGCTCTGTGCTTTGTGCCCTTTGGTGTCGACCCCAGGAATGGACTCTAGGCCTCTTCTATACGTCTCTGCTGCTTGGACTGTGACAACCGGCATCTCGGACTCTTGGGAGTTAACTTCTTGCTGCTTGGCAACCAGGAGCGTCACCTTTGGCTGTATTCCCGGAAAAGACCAATAAAGTTGGTTGGTTTCCCAGGAAGGACTAAATAATGCAACTACAGCCATAAGCAGAACAGATTGTTGCCAGTCCCTTCTGGCAGGATGCAGGAAGCTCTTGCACAGGAAACTCAGGTACTTTGGGACCAGGTGGCTCAACTCACTGCTGCTGTGACTGCCCTACAGGATCAATTGACACAGCTCATGAATAGGCCACCGCCTCCCCCAATGCCACCCAAACCTAAGTGCCCTATAGCACCCCCTGAGAAATTTGATGGCTTTCTAGATACATTTCCAGTCTTCCTGGCCCAATGTGAGTTATATATGCAACTATGCCCAGAGGATTTCCCCACCGAACAGGTCCAGGTGGTGTTCCAGATGAATCTGCTTACCGGCCCTGCTGCTAAATGAAAAACCAAAAGGAGGAGAGCATTCAACTCAGGGCAAACAAGGGAGAGAAGCAGGTTCTCCATATGCTAAGAATACTTTATTTCCAAGCCCTTTAACATGTTTTGGCCTGTGTTGTTTTTTAAGGCCTTCTTCAGGGGACTGTAACATCAAGAATACATTACATTATGTTTATGGGGAGAACACATAACATTAATATATCTGTTTAGGGGTTAGTTAGGCATATTGCCTCAACGGCCTATGCCCACATGTAAGTTTCTTTTAAAAAAAATATTATTACAACATGAAGGCTCTGGGGCCTGTCCACATTACACATTAAACCTAGCATAAATCATATAAAAACATTTTTATAAAAATATTTTTAACAAAAGTTTAATATACAAATTCTTACTTGATAAGAGATGTCTGCAGAAATACTCCTAACAGGATGATAGTCTCCTACCATAATTACTGGCGACTGTGGAAATGCAATCATTCCAGGGCCCTCCTTATATTCTAATTCATTTTTTCTGATTGTTTTTTCATTTTGGGTGGGAGCTCTGCCAGGTGCTTCCATGTAGCAATGATAAGTGCAAGGTCTCAAAATACGTCATTACTGCTCTCCTTATTGCTATTATGTGGGAGTCACTGCAGGTGATTGCTGAGTCACAGGAGTGGCAAAAATTAAAGATCTAAGTTTAAGCCACTGGGATTTAGAGTTTTTAACCTCAGGATCCATTCTATTTCCTTTCTTAATAACAATTCATTATCTTGTCTATCCAGTTTTTCGAGGGCCCAAAACTTTAAGTCTGCAACCGCTATCCCCTGCCCCTCATCCCAGAACTTCTGGAGCACTTCTGACATGCAGTCATCTATACCAAGTTAGATATACAGGGAGCATACAACTTGGTGAGCATCAGGACCCCTGGACTGGATTCTAGACCTCTTCTATACATCTCTGCTGTTTGGACTGTGACAACTTGACATCTCGGACTCTTGGGAGTAACTTCTCACTGCTTGGCAACCAGGAGTGTCGCCTTCAGTTGTATTCCCCGGAAAAGACTGATAAAGCTGGCTGGTTTCCCAGGAAGGACTAGATAACGTGACTGCAGCTGTAAACATAACATGGACCCTGAAACAATCCTCCTCCTGGCCTCCTATTAAGGGGATGCCAAAGCATCTCTCACTGTCTATGTTTCGAACCACTATGCTCCCCTCATAGGGCCTGTTTGTATGTTTTCTGCCAGCCTCTCTGTGTCATCCTACCTCTCTGCCCTCCTGGTGCCTGGGGGATGTAGCAGGGCTTGGTGGGTCAATCCCACAAGCCTATGGCATACTTGTTCCCAGTGCTCTATGGCCATAGCCACCTGCTGCCTCTCCTCCTCTGTGCCTGCCTCACAGGGCTGGTTTGTTTGCTTTCTGCCAGCCTCTCTGTGCCTTTCCATATAGCTGACTCTCTGCCAGCCTGCCTGCTTGCCTGTCTCTGCCCACGGGGCAACATTGTGGAGTAGCTAGATCTGGTGGGTCAACCCCACAGATCTATTGCATACTCACTCAACTCATGCCCGCATAGCTGCCTGCTGCCTCTCTGCCTGCCTGCCGGTGCACCTGCACACTTCTCCAATATTATCTGTTTGAGTCTACCTTGCAGGGCCGGTTTGTGTTTCTGGCTTTGTATCAAGACAATCCTTGGCTCATTTATGTCACGGGTTGCTTTGCTTCCTCCTACTACTGTGGTCCTATCACGGCCATGCATGGCTCATCCAAAACACTGCACGGATCTGCCCACCAGCCCACTTCGCAGGGCCGGTTTGTCCATTTCTTGCTTTGACTCAGGGTATGAGTCATTCGCTGTCATTGAACTCAACTGCATTTTCAAAGTGCTGCTTCAATCATGACTGGATTGTGCTTCAACAACTTTTCAATCTGTCTTTACAGTCAGGCAGGATCTTTTTAAAAAGTATTAGTAGTAGTAGTAGTAGTAGTATCACTACCACTACTACTATTGACTGAGCTGTGCTTACATAGTGCAGTCAGTTAACTGTGCAAGGGACCCTGAAAGGATCCTCCTTGCCTCCTATTAAGGGGATGCCAAAACATCTCTCACTGGCTGAATTCGGACAACACGATAGTCAATGGTGGGGTAACAATCAACTTTACAGTTGTTCATCTAGGGGGTACTCCCCATACAACATGGTAATAAATAATCAACTGTGGTGTGGATTAGGATCAGCGCTGAGTTGACTATGGCAGCATTCAGACGACATGATAGTCAATTCATTAAACAAAAAACCTACGGTTTACAAAAACAATGTTAAGGCTCTACAGTTTCCAACCAAGCACCAAAAAAAAGTGAAATTGGGAATTAAGGCTCACAAGCCTTAACGCCACATCCTCCCTAAGGAGGCAGAAAGTGCAAGTGAAATTCTCATTCTCCCAAAGCAGATAAACCATGAGGAAAGGGTGGAGAATATGATATGCAAAGGTGACTGTGGGGTTGTGGAAAACTGATCACGAACAACTTAGGGCCACTTCTCTTTTTTTGTTTAGAGCAGCCTTTCCCCAACGTGGTGCCCTCCAAAGGTGTTGGACTACAACTCCCATCATTGCAAGTCAGTATGTCCTATGGTCAGGAATGCTGAGACTTGTCATCTCAAAAAGCTAGATATGCAATTTGATATGCAGAGGTGACTGTGGGGTTGTGGAAAATGATGATGAACAACTTAGGACCAGCTACTTCTCATTTCTTAGAGCATCTCCTTATGTTGAGAGTTGCAACCCAACACATCTGACAGGCACCAGGTTGGGGAATGTTGTTCAAGAACAAGGGAAGGCAGAACGAAGATCTCCAGATGTTTTGGAATTCAACTTGTAAAAGCCCCTATCAGCATGGGCAGTTGTCAGGAATGCCGCGAGTTGATGACCAAATCATCAGGATAAATCTATTTTCTGTCCACATCTGTACTAAAGTATGATGTTTTCCAGCATTAAGATATGTGATCAATCAAGGAACTACAAAAGAGCTGCATCACTTTAAATAAACTGTCAAAACCAAATGAAACAACAATGAATGAATCTTGAATACCTAATCCAGATAGCCCTTCAGACATCAACATTAGTTTTCAACACATGGCATAGGATGTCTGTTTCTTGAATATCAGATAAAGGATTTCTCTTACTTGTTCAGCAGTGTGAGATCAAAGGCAGAGCTACCACCTAATACTTTCATGCGTAAGTATTATTTTAAAATCAAGTATGAATTTATTTTTGTCTTCCCCATAACACATAACATGGGAGTTACAGTGCAACGCATCTGGAGAGCACCAGGCTGGAGAAGGTTGACTCCTATACATGTCTTCTCAGATGCCAGTGCCATTGAATTCACTAGGGCTTTCTCCGAAGAGGTATAGGATTGCAAACTAATCTCATCTGAAAGGTGTTCAAGACAGCCAAACTAAACCTCTTCTGCTCCGCTGTTGGTTTGATGAGATGATGTATTGTGGAGGGATTGTGGGGAGTGAACAGTATATTTTTTATAAATACATTTTCAGAAAAAAACATTGGTTCTTTGAAAGGCAGGATATTGCCCAAAAGTTGGAAGTGCCTGGCACATGCTCTGGTTCTAGATCTGTAATGAATAGTGCCCCTTTTGTTATCAAGAGTGATGCTATATGCGAGATGTGTGTGAGAGAAAAGTATTGGGCAGACCCTGTATATGGTAAGGGTATGACACAGCATTCCCCATCCTGCTGCCCTCCAGGTGTTTGAGATGACAAGTCCCAGCATTCCTGACCATGGGACATACTGACTTGCAATGATGAGAGTTGTAGTCCAACACCTTTGGAGGGCACCAGGTTGGGGAAGGGCTACTCTAAACAAAAAAAGAGAAGTAGGTGGCCCTAAGTTGTTCGTGATCAGTTTTCCACAACCCCACAGTCACCTCTGCATATCATATTCTCCACCCTGTCCTCATGGTTTATCCGGTTTGGGAGAATGAGAATTTCACTTGCACTTTCTGCCTCCTTAGGGAAGATGTGGCGTTAAGGCTTGTGAGCCTTAACTCCCAATTTCCCTGCTTTTTGGTGCTTGGTTGGAAACTGTAGAGCCTTAACATTGTTTTTGTAAACCGTAGGTCTTTTGTTTAATGAATTTCATGGCTTTGTGTAACGGATGACTGGATATTATACAGTTGACAACCAAGCCAGCATCAGCCAGGATGTTATACTATCTTGACATCCAATATAAAATCAAAGCTAGTGTTATGTGTTGAACTCACTTTTAACATTAATAAAGCAACCAAAATGCTTGCATCTCCCTCATTTTTAAAGATAAAGAGATGAAACCTGGCATCATGGTAGCTCTTAAGTAAGGATATAGCTATGCCAAGTATGAAACAGATCCGTTCATGCCTTGATTTTTAGGATTTTAAAAAAAATTCAAACAGAAATCTCTTCGGGGTCCAGGACCTTGAGCAGTACAAGTTTAAAAAATGAAATTAAAGATAAAGAGATGAAATTTGGTACCATGGTAGCTCTGAAGTAGGGATTTAGCCATGCCAAGTTGGAAGCAGATCCGTTCATCCCTTGATTTTTAGAAATGTTTAAAACTTCAATTTAATTTTTTTAATTAACTAAAATGCTTACAATTCCATCATTTTTAAAGATAAAGGGATGAAACCTGACAGCATGGTACCTCTTAAGTAGGAACTGAGCCATGCCAAGTTGGAAGCAGATCTGTTTATGCCTTGAGTTTTAGGAATTTTTTTAACTTCAAACCCAATATTCCTCTTTGGGGTCTAGGTCCTTGAGAAGTACATTAAAAAAAAATAGAAAGTAAGTAAAGATGAAAAGATGAAACTTGGCACCATGGTACCTCTTAAGTAAGGCTTTAGCCATGCCAAGTTGAAAGCAGATTGGTTCATGCCTTGAATTTTAGAAAAAAAATTGAAGTCAAACTTTTAAAAAATATATCCTAAAAATTAAGGCACGAACCGATCTGCTTCCAACTTGGCATGGCTCAATTCTAGGGTGACCACTAAGGTGTGGCGTAGTGGCTAAGGTGTTGGACTGGGAGCTGGGAGATCTGGGTTCTACTCCCCACTTAGCCATGGAAACCCATTGGGTGACTTTGGGCCAGTTGCAGACTCTCAGCCCAACCCACCTCACAGGGTTGCTGTTGTGAGGATAAAATGGAGAGGAGGAGGATTATGTATGCCGCCTTGGGTTTCTTGGTGGAAAACAGATGGGCTATAAATGCAATAATAAATAATAAAAAAAAACCTGTCAGGATTTCCCCAGATTTCTCCTGGTTTTTGTTCTGTCCTCGGTGTCAGGGGGGATTTTATGCAATAGTCTATAATGACCTGGAATTAAACACTTTCCCTTTTAAGGTCACGATTAGCGTGGCAGGGGGGAATGACATGCTTTCTGGAGGTGTGTCATTCTCTCCCACTGCTCCAATCAAGGCCTTAAAAGGGAAAAATGTGTCATTCCCAGACATTATAGAAAAGGGCCTGATTGGAGCAGTGGGGTGGGGGTGAGAATGACATGCTTTCCCCTCCTCCACTCCAATTGGGGACTTTAAGGTGGCCCCAGAAAGCCATTTTCCTGCCCCCCCACTAGGTGTCCTCTTTTTTGGTTTCCCAAATATGGTCACCCTACTCAGTTCTTGCACAGGCTGCATTTCCATCCCTAGATATTTACTCAAAAGTAAGACCCCTTGAATTTCCTTGGTTCTTGAAAAGCAACACACTTGCTTTTAGATTTGCCAGTCCCAGCATTCTATGTGTGCTATGAATGCCTGCTCTGTCTGTCCCTATAGTTTCCTGCAAGCTCCAGCCAGGGGAAGCCAGTAAATTAAACCCAGGGGTGGAGGGTGGGATTCCCTCAAGTTCATCTGACAGCAGGTGCTATAGAACATGGACCTTCCAGGAGTGTTGAGGCTGGATTTCTGGCAGACCCAGCCAGGCAACTTTATGGCCTGTTAGTCCCTCCATTTGGTAGCCTGCAGAGCACCTGCCTCATAAGGCAAATGGCCACATGAGAACTGTTATTATGGCCTGCTACTTTGTTTGTCTTTAGTAGTCTGTGGTCCAGATCTCTTCAGAAAGGGGAATAGTGTTTTGTGGTTGGGGTCAGTCTAAATTATCTCCAGGGGTCCCTTACTCAGTGCCTCTGATAGCAAAGAGATTGAGGATTTTCCCCAACTCTGCTACTCTTGAAGTTACTTGACCTGTTGAAAATAGATTTTATAACATAAGCATGAAAACAGTGAATACCCCTTTTAACTTGTTAAACCAATGAAAACATGCCACACAAGAAGTCTTAAGATATGAATGGTTTATAAAGAAAAGTAAATGCAAAAGAACATCAGATGCAGAAGTGAAATCTGAAACATTACTACTACTACTAGTAGTAGTAGTAGTATCCTGCCTTTTGCCCGATGCTGGGCCTCAGGGCAGCCTTACAAAACTAAAACATATACAGCTAAAACCTATAAATAGGAATATACAAAAGTTAAAAATATAATTAAATATTTTTCAATATTAAAGCGTTTAAAACATTTAAAATACATAACAATTTAAAAGTCGAAGGTATAGACAGAGGTCCAGTTTATTTGCCAAAGGCCTGCTGGAACAAAAAAGGGGTTGTCTGCCTCCAAAAACACATCAAGGAGGGAGTCAGTGTAGACTGCAAGGATTAGAAAGAAAATGCATGTGTATGCATGTGTACACTCTGCAAAATACACGACAGCTCAACTGTTTCTAAACCTTATTTAAAAAACAGGGTGACTAGGCCGAAACCAACGTTGTAGGCCCAGAAGCACTTTGAAAGGTTTCAACATTGTACTTAAAATAGGCTGACCAGATAAAATCCAGGTCAGGGCTCATGTAACTTTAACAGTTGTAGAGAAAAGGGAATTTCAGCCAGTGTCATTTGTATGCAATTAGTCCCTGGTGAAATTCCCTCTTCATCACAACAGTGAAAGGTGCAGGGGCCCTGCCCTCTTTTGTATAGGGTCACTCTAGTATAGTGCCTGCACCTTTAACTGTTGTGATGAAGAGGGATATTACCAGGAAGTAATTGCATACAAATGACACTGGCTGAAATTTCCTTTTCTCTACAACTGTTAAAGTTACATGAGCCCTGACCTGGATTTTATCTGGTCAGCCTAACTTAAAACTTCACACCGGCCCAAACTAATTAAATGAAGTGTTTGAAGCTTTCAACTTTATAGCAGCATGGACCAAACTCTTAGAAAAGAGGGAAGGAGCACACTGTGTGTGTTTGGGGTGGGGATGGATAGAAAGAAAGGTATAGCCACCTATTCCCAGGGGAGATCTGAAGATCCGTCGCTCCAAATGACAGCCCAGATTGATGCGACGGCCAGGAGTGCCTACTATCAGCTTCGGCTGATACGCCAGCTGCACCCCTTCCTAGAGTTGGAAGACCTAAAGATGGTAGTGCACGCGCTGTAACTTCGAGGCTTGACTTCTGCAATGCGCTGTACATAGGGCTACCTTTGTGCCTAGTCCGGAAACTTCAACTAGTTCAAAATATGGCAGCCAGGTTGGTCACCGGTACATCTAGGAGTGACCATATTACGCCAGCTTTAAAATCGCTCCACTGGCTGCCAATTAGTTTCCGGGCGAAGTATAAAGTGTTGGTCATTACCTTTAAAGCCCTACATGGTTTGGGTCCAGGTTACCTGCGGGATCACCTTCTCCCGTACAATCCGCCCCGCACACTCAGGTCCTCTGGGAAGAACTTACTGCGGTCGGCCAAGACTAGGCTGACAACTGTTACCCAGAGGACCTTCTCTTCTGCCGCTCCCAGACTGTGGAATGACCTGCCGGAGGAGACTCGTCAACTTAACAGTCTTTTAGAATTTAAGAAAGCTATAAAGACTGTTCTCTTCCGGCAGGCATATCCAGTGTAATTTTCAGAATGTTTTTAGGATGTTTTAGGATGTTTTAATAATATTTGTCATGTTTTAATTAGTTTTATGTATTTTATCATGTTGTTGTTCCCCGCCTCGATCTAGACGGAGAGGCGGGTAAGAAATAAATTGTTATTATTATTATTATTATTATTATTATTATTATTATTATTATTATCAGGTTACCATGGATCCAGAGGAACCACACCCTGCTTCACCAGGGAGCAAAAGAGCAAACTGGCCTTATGAAGATAGCCCAAAATACTCTCAGAGCCAAAGGAATGCATGTTCCAGAAGAGAAAAAAGAAACTCTTCTTCTTCTTCTTCTTCTTCACTCAAAAGGTCTGTGCTAGAGGCAACGGCCATTTCACCCACCCACCTCCAACATTCTAAGGCAGGAGGGAGGGGGGAGAGCGATGCTACTGAGCGTGCCTCGCGCTATGAGGGAAGCATTGACTTGAATGAGAGGTTAAAATATTCCTTAAAAATCAACCGAAGGGAATTTAAAAAAAAATGAAAAGCTTTCCACCAACTACAGTGAAGGAGGAAGAAGACCCCACCACTGGATTAATTAATAAGGCTCTAGAAATTATGCAAATCGTGAGCACAAAACTCGGAAACCGAAAGTCATTTGACAAAAGCAGGGAGACAGGTTGTGTTCCATTTCTACCTTAAACTGCTCTCCTTCCCTCAATCTTTCACCAAACTTCTTAAAATTTTCAGGTAATGTAAAACCAACATTTCTTTCTGGCACCTGTAAATTTCAGAAAGGTTGGTGAAACATTTTCGATTTTATGGCTGTTAGAATGACCCCCCCCCCAATTATCACTTTAACATGGCGGAATGTGTTTTTTACTGACGGCCCTTAACAATGGAGGCACGACTGTGCCTCCATTAATACAACTGATGATTGTTTCCCCCTCCCCAGTTGCTTATTGTGTTGTCTGAATTCAGCCACTGTCTAGTCTCGCTCCTCTGTGCCTGCCCCGCAGGGCCAGTTTGTTTGCTTTCTGCCAGCCTCTCCATGCCTGCCCACATAGCTGCCACTCTGCCTGCCTGTCTCTGCCCACAGGGCAACGTTGTGGAGTAGCCAGATCTGGTGGGTCAACCCCACTGATCTGTTACATACTCGCTCAACTCGTGCCCGCTTAGCTGCCTCTCTGCCACCCTGCCTGCCTGTCTCTGCCCACTGGACAGCCTTGTGGAGTAGCTAGATTGGTGGGTCAACCCCTCAGATCTATTGCATACTCACTCAATTCACACCTGCTTAGCTGCCTCTCTGCCAGGCTGCCAACCTACCTGCCTGCCTTTCTTGGCCATAGGGCAACGTTGTGGAGAAGCCGGAACTGGTGGGTCAACCCTACGGATCTATTGCATACTCATAGAATCATAGAACGGTAGAGTTGGAAGGGGCCTATAAGGCCATTGAGTCCAACCCCCTGCTAAATGCAGGAATCTACCTTAAAGCATCCCTGACAGATGGCTGTCCAGCTGCCTCTTGAATACCTCTAATGTGGGAGAGCCCACCACCTCCCTAGGTCATTGGTTCCATTGTCGTATTGATCTAACAGTCAGGAAGATTTTCCTGATATCCAGCTGGAATCTGGCTTTCTGTAACTTGAGCCCATTATTCCGTGTCCTGCATTCTGGGTTGATCAAGAAGAGATCCTGGCCCTCCTCTGTGTGACAACTTTTCAAGTATTTCAAGAGTAATATCATGTCTCCCCTCAATCTTCTTTTCTCCAGGCTAAACATGCCCAGTTCTTTCAATCTCTCCTCATAGGCCTTTGTTTCCAGACCTCTAATCATCCTCGTTGCTCTCCTCTGAACATGCTCCAGATTGTCTGCATACTTCTTGAAGTGGACACAGTACTCAAGATGGGGCCTAACCAGTGCCGAATAGAGGGGAACCAGTACCTCACACGATTTGGAAGTTATACTTCTATTAATGCAGCCCAAAATAGCATTTGCTTTTTTTGCAGCCAATAGTATCTATCTGGGCCTACCTTGCAGGGCTGGTTTGTGCTTCTGGCTTTGTATCAAGACAATCCTTGGCTCACTTATATTAGGCTGACCAGATAAAATCCAGGTCAGGGCTCATGTAACTTTAACACTTGTAGAGAAAAGGGAATTTCAGCCAGAGTCATTTGTATGCAATTATTTCCTGGTGAAATCCCCTCTTCATCACAACTGTTAAAGTTGCAGGGGCCTGCCTTCTTTTGTATATGGTCACTCTAGTATAGTGCCTGCACCTTTAACTGTTGTGATGAAGAGGGAATTTCACCAGGAACTAATTGCATACAAATGACACTGGCTGAAATTCCCTTTTCTCTACAACTGTTAAAGTTACATGAGCCCTGACCTGGATTTTATCTGGTCACCCTAACTTAACTTATATCATGGGTTGCTTTACTTCCTCCTTCTGCCATGATCCTGTCACAGCCACACATGGCTCCATCCAAAACTCTGCACGGATGTGCCCACCACCAGCCCACCTCCTAGGGCCAATTTGCTTTGACTCAATCTCTGAGGCACATTGCCCCCAGCCAGGTAATGTGTGTGTATTGCAGACAACCTAGGGCTGCCTCTACAAGAGAGGTTTAAAGCACTTTCAAGGCGCTTAAAAAAATTTACCTCTACAAGAACGGAGCGCAAATCAGGCGTAGAGGCGCGTTATCTCTCCGATTATGCGCATTATCGAATGCGCGTTAAATCGCGAGTTTTATTTTGCTCCGGCCGTTAAAGCGCATTTTGACTATGTGAATAAGCGCTTATGCGCATTAACTACTTGGAAAGTGCATTTTGGTCATCCATTAATGCGCTTTGCCGCCTCTCGTTGCCTCTCGTGCAGAGGTATTAGGTGTAAATGCGCTTCAGCGATTATGCGCATAATCGCCTAACCGGGCGCAAAAACAAATCCTTGTAGAGGGGACCTAGGATGGGGTTTTACTTCCCCTTTTTCTTTTCTGAATGGGAAGTGCCTCAGGATGTGGCAGTTTTGGAACAAACAAAAGAAAACTGAAGTAGGGGAGAGTTGCACTTCAAAAACACACAGAGATTAGGGAAGGGATAGTGTGAGCACCTTCAAATCGCTCTTTGCTTTGTGTCACTGCTTTGTTTCCTTGAAAAATCTCCATGGCATCTCTAAGTTTCATGTTTCTATCTTGAAAAATATAAAAGTTATAGGCATTTATTTTTTCCAATGCTAGTCTATGGGAAAATGAAAAATCTGAATCGCGATTCAGAAATCCGAATTGTGATTCGGATTCAGATCTGGAGTGAGGCGGACTGGGTCTAAATCAATCCAGAGTGAATCAGGCTGAATTCAGAAGATCCAAAGCGGGATCCAAAGCGAATCGGTGTGTGTGTGTGTGTCTGTGCACAGCCCTAATTATGAAATGATTTGAGAAGCAGCTAATTGGAAAACATTATTGTGACATGTGAAATTTTGCATCCCTCTGCTGCCTTTAAGATGGATTTACATCACAGATATGAAACACAGACAACACCCTGGCTGTCAGCCTTAGGGGGCACCTATTTTACCAGGTTCCCACATGAGCTGCTATACAAAACCTGTGCAAGAAGCTGGTACTCTACAAAGTACATCCCATGATGGCTCTGTTCAGAAGACACCTTAAACCACTGTGGTTAAGGTTTTAACTATGGTGGTTAAAGCCTTTTTGTTAACAAAAAATACTTAACCACCATGGTTTCTGAACAGGGCCAATCTGTCACAATCAACACTCCGCTTCCTGTGGGCTTTTGTTTTGCACAAAATCTCATCCCTTATTAAAGCTTTTGTGTGATTGGCCTGTGCAGACAATTCACACTGTCCCACTTTCATGGTTTCATGCCTCCTTTATTATTATTATCACAACCACTTTCTTTTTGCTCATTTGCTAATCTCTCTTGATTGATGCTTCATGATCCCATGTCATGTTGCCCTCCATATATTTCCTGCAAGCAGCATCACATCTATTAGGGCGTGCATATGGGTTTATGTATTATGGCAGCAACATTTGGATACAACCTTAGTTTTCTTGCACTGTGGTGTTGGCAACACTACTGGCAGACCTTAGCCCTGCCAACTAAGATGCTGATGGTGATACTATGAAAGGCAGACTAAGGGTTGAGAGGAGGAAAGCAGAAAAATGGCCGGGGCCGGGGGAGGAGTGGGATGTATTTTGGAAATGGGCCTGGCTGGCCAGCCAGCATCTTGAACAGCAGGATTCCACATGCCAGCATTTTGTTACAGGCCCCCCTTGTATTAAAAACAAACAAACGGAAGTAGTTCTCTCAAAACATCTCAGATCTCAAAACTTGAAAAATCTTGATGTGTGGACTAGAAACAATGAAAATGGACAAATACTAGTATATGGTGGTGTCGGACTGCTCTTCCAATCCATAAACATTTTGTGCCACAGTGTTTTCAATCTTCTCTCTACAGATTAGAAGCCAGGACAAAGAAAAGGAAATTAGATTTGTTTTTCTGTTATGTCAACACATGTTTAGACTAATCTCAAAATAAGTTAGGAAACTGCTGAGTCTCAGCAACTCCAAAGTATATAGAGCTACTGACAAACTAACAATGTAATTTAGGAGGCAACCAGGTACATGTGGGCTAACAAAGCAAATGCTGAATGTCTGTGACATCAGATCCTGCAGCAGCAGCAGCTGATGCACAGCACTGGAGGTTCCTTCCCAGTGCAAGGAGAGGCACACACATCCCTCATTGAAACAGAGGCCTAATCTGCTGTGCTGCTTTTTGAAATCTTAATCATAGTCTATGCAACAGTGATCAAATGTATCAGTTGCATGATAGAGCACCCATTCAGAAGAGCCTTTTCTAATAACCACACACACCTGTGAGAGCAAGAGGTATTATTATCGCCCTCTGCAAATAATGGATGTCATAGAAGCAGGCAATCAGGTGATCTTTCCCTGAGGCAAGACACACAGGACTTTTTAAGAAAAGCATGTGCGCTCACAGCCCTTTCTACACCATAGGGGTGTAAAGGGAGGGAGGGAGAGCAATCCTGGAAGTACTAAATACACACCATCAGCGCACAGGGGCCATCCCAGGCAAACAGCCAGGTGTAGAAACGGTTGCACACAAACTGAGCCAATTCATACAATCTTTTCTTGGGCTTGTTTCAAATCAGGATAATTTTTTTTTTTTTTTTGTCAGTCCACTTATACTTGGCACTAACTAATTGCTGGATGGGTAGATAGGTTTGCTACACATTCAGACTGCAAACACCAATTATCAGTGATGTACCTCTGCTCAGAGTCAGTGCTGAGAATTTGGGCACATGGCAATAATGATGGACAAACACTCTTAGGCCCAACTGAGATCAATTTGAAATTGGCTGTGCAAACCAAGCTATTTTCCCTCCAAATAAGGAAAATAATTCATTTTTTCCAAACCCATTTAGATTCTCATCAAATTCTTATAATGTAACCAAGGCATGGAAATAGAGGCAAAGTAAAGGAAGTAAGGAGAGGCAAACTGATGCTCTAAACTTTTAAAAGGCAGAGGATACTGTTACTCAGGTCCCTTTTTGGGGTTCAAGTGTTGGGAACAGAGGGCTTAGAAGGAAGCTATGGAATGGAATGGAATCATAGAATAGTAGAGTTGTAAGGGATCTATCAGGCCATTGAGTCTAACTCCATGCTCAATGTAGGATCCTTGCTATACAAGAGTGACTAGATACAAAAGCGGGCAGGGCTCCTGCAGCTTTAACTGTTGTGATGAAGAGAGAATTTCACCAGGTGCCGTATGCATAAAAATAACTCCTGCTGAAATTTCCTTTTCTATGCAACTGCTTTTCATATGATCACCCTATCATAGCATAATGTCAGCTTTACATCCTGCCAATTTTGTGCGGTTTGGGATTTTTTCCAGCTTATCTGTGATGTATTTTAAAATGGAATGAGGGGGAGGAACTATGGGAGACCTCCTGTTTGTTTACTGCATTGTTAAATTGACCCAAAAACTTCTGTGAGTGGCCAGAAATGACCGTGCTATCAATAACTTGTTTAGAGAAGCTCTGAGATGCAGACAGTCATGCTGACAAAGAGGTGCTCAGGTTGTAGCCAGAGGTCACTATGAGAAACAGCTGCAATGTTTGCCACACCTCCCCCTGATAAGGCCTAAGGTAGGCTGACCAGATAAAATCCAGGTCAGGGCTCATGTAACTTTAACAGTTGTAGAGAAAAGGGAATTCAGCCAGTGTCATTTGTATGCAGTTAGTTCCTGGTGATATTCCCTCTTCATCACAACAGTTAAAGGTGCAGGCACTATACTAGAGTGACCCTATACAACAGAAGGCAGGGCCCCTGCAACTTTAACTGTTGTGATGAAGAGGGAATATCACCAGGAACTAATTGCATACAAATGACCCTGGCTGAAATTCCCTTTTCTCTACAACTGTTAAAGTTACATGAGCCCTGACCTGGATTTTATCTGGTCAGCCTAAGGGCCTAAGGTAACATCAGCTGTCTAAAACTATGAGAAAAGGTTGGTTTGGCAAGTTTCTGCCCACTCATCCAGAACCAAATTTCAAGTTATCAACTGGAAAGAAGGAAAAAGGCCAGTAAAAAGCAGGAAAATCAAAAGGTGACTGAACCTTAGGAGAAGGACAGCCTTCTGGTTCAGTTATTTGTTTTGTTCTGTTTTGTATGGCTCTAGCTTTTGCTAACCCATTTTTGCAAGTTTTGGAGCCATAGTTTGCATTCTTTTTGAGAGACCTGGGCTTCACCTTGACGAGCACGGGAGGAAAGCACATTGCTCTTAGTCTCTGCTGCTGCTTCCCTGCGCGTTGCTCTTGTGCACTATGTATGATGAAATGATTAAATCGGCTCTGCTCCATCCGTGTTATACAGCAGAGCTGGCTGTCCCTAAAACCCAGATTTTCAGTGCCAGGAAAAATATACTTTCAGGTGGGGTGGGAGCACGGGAATAAGAGTTCCCCGCATTATGCCCACCATTCTGAGACAAAGCAAAAATCCCAAATTATCCAGGGCAGGATCTGCAGGGAGGATCTGAGCACTTGTGGAAGGAGCTTTTATTCATTACTTTGCTAATGCACAGCTGTGCATCTCCAGTTTATAAAAATAGAGATCTGCTGCATTCCCTGATGGTTTGCTGGAATGGGGTGAAAAAATAGGGGTGCTCTCCCTATGAGAGCACCCCACCCCAATTTTGCCCCATTAGCGCAAACTGTCAGGGAATCAGTAAATTTCTATTTTCATAAACTGGAGATCCACAGCTGTGCATTAGCAAAGTAAAGGATAAAAGTGCCCTACACAAATGCGCAGTTTCAGATATAAATTGGGGTAAATTAATGCAGCATCAGAGAAGTTAGAATAGTAGAGAAGAGAAGAGTTGGAAGGGGCCTCTAAGGCCATCGAGTCCAACCCCCTGCTCAAAGCAGGAATCTACCTTAAAGCATCCCTGACAGATGGTTGTCCAGCTGCCTCTTGAAGGCCTCTAGTGTGGGAGAGCCCACCACCTCCCTAGGTAATTGGTTCCATTGTCATTAATTAACACAAACCTGCCCTGTCTGTCTTCCAGCAACCAATCAGGAGTTGCCATTCACCCCATCTCGACCTCGGAGCAAGGTCACACTGTGGAAGGGCCGTGGTGACCTCACTTTGGAAAAAAAGCCAGTGCTAGTTCCCAAATTTTTTACCGCACAGCTTCAACGAAAAGCCCCACACTGGTTGTGAGCCAGTGGCTGCATTGTATAACTGTCCCAGTGTCATTGCACAGCCACTGAGGAGCTTGGAAGATGTATAGACAGCCCCAAAGAAATTCCTACTTTGACCATGTCTCTTCTTCAGTTTTTAAGGCTGCAGCTGGCCCTGTCCATTGTTTCTGAACTAGCTTTCGGGGGTGAGATGCCTAGTTCCTAAACAGCTTGATTCAGTTTTCCCCAAATACTTTATTTTACTCACTAGTGAAGCTCAGACTTCATTACCCTTTTCCATTTTAAAACATTCTCTCTACTTTCTACTTGGATTAATTTTTAATAACTGGACTTCGCTGAGTTCTACACCTTAGTTTTTAGGAGAGGTCTCTCCCAATCTTCCTCTAGGTCTACAAAAACCAGTTCTTCAGATCTCTGTTTGAGATGAGTAGCTATATCATCCTTTTAATCCCCCTTTCCTTCCTTCCACCCCAAAGTTATTGCTACTTAGTTGAAAGCTTCAAATATTACATTTAATTAGCTTAGACTAGTAGAAGTTTTAGAGCTAAATAACAATTCAAAATACTGCTATTTGGGCCCTGGTCCCCTCTACAAGGATTCGCTTTTGCGCCTGGTTAGGTGATTATGCGCATAATCGCTGAAGCGCATTTACGCCTATTACCTCTGCACGAGAGGCGGCGAGAGGTGGTGAAGCGCATTAAGGGATTACCAAAATGCGCTTTACAAGTAGTTAATGCGCATAAGCGCTTGTTCACATAGGCAAAATGCGCTTTAACGGCTGGAGCAAAATAAAACTCACTGTTTAACGTGCATTCGATAATGCGCATAATCGGAGAGATAACGCGCCTCTACGCCCGATTTGCGCTCCGTTCTTGTAGAGGTAAAAAAATTTAAGCGCCTTGAAAGAGCATTAAACCTCTCTTGTAGAGGCAGCCCTAGAGTGACCATATGTCAGAAAAAAACAGGACATGTCAGGATGTTTGTCACAAATCCGGGAAGGGGGGGGGATTATGAAATTTGAAGAAAAATCTGGATTTTCCCCATCCTCCCCCTCCCCAAAGGGCAGCTGTACTTTATAGTCAATGGGAAATAACAAAACTGCGTAGAGCTCCATCATTTCTAAAGATAAGGAGATGAAACTTGGCACCATGATAGCTGTTAGGTAGGACTTTAGCGATGCCAAATTTGAAGCAGATTTATTTATTGATTTTTAGGATTTTTTTTTAAGTTTGAGGTTTTAAAATTAATTTTTTTACAGTACCATCATTTTTAAAGCTAAAGAGCTGAAACATGGCATCATGATAGCTTTTAAGTAGGGTTTAGCTAAGCCATATTTGAAGTAGATCTGTTCATCTGTTGATTTTTAAAATTTATTTAAAAATTGAGGTTTTAAAATTATTATTTTTAAGAAAACATATCATTTTTAAAGATATGGAGATGAAACTTGGCATCCTGATAGCTCTTAAGTAGTGCCTTAGCCATGCCATGTTTCAAGCAAATCTGTTAATCTGTTGATTTTCAGCAAGTTTCAAAACAAAATTAAAAATTAAAAAAATTAAAAACCAGCCAGCTGGCTGGCAGCAAGCCCTGTTAAGCAGCAGCTTGCAGTGGAGTGAGGATACAATCAGAAAAAACTTTGAGGGACAGGGAGAATGTATCACACAGAGTATAGCAGCAAAGTACAGCAAAAGCTACAAAAGTAGGAGTGAGTGAAGTTAATTTCAGATTCATTGGATGTCTCACTTGTGATTTCAATGATGTTAACATTAAGATGTTATGTAGAACAGATTTGTCTTAATTGGGTGCTGTAAAATCAGACATGTGACCAAGGCTATGTTCTGGTGGGCAACCCCCCTTGGTGCTGGACACCCCCCCTGGGGCAGACCATGTTTCCTCCATTTTGGTTTCCAAAATATGGTCACACTAACTTTTATATATCGTAGCTATTCTATTTAATACTCTAATACAGTTTTCCTAACATTGTTTTCTAATAGGTCTTAGCGAGAGTTAAAATGTAGGGTGTTTTGCATAGTTAAGCTTTACATGTAACTTGTCTGGTTCATGAGTATAAATGTATTTTCTTTATAATCATTGCATGTTTCACATTCTACTTCTGTATGTGATGTTCTTTCGCATTTATTTTATTTCTATAAACTATTCATACCTTAAGTCATCTTGTGTGGCATGTTTTCATTTGTTTAACAAGTTGAAATAGTATTCACTGTTTTCCTGTCTATGTTATAAAATATATTTTCAAACATAATGAACTTTTAAATACCCTTAAGTCAGCTCTGGTTACCCCCTCTCACCCAATGGGGCAAAGTCAGAACCTCATTTTTAGATACCCCCAGAGAACAACGTGGGCAGGCTTTCCCCCATTCCAATCCGGTTTCAGGCTATAAACTCTTCACTCTCTCCTGACCCACTGATTCCCTTCTCTTTTCCACTCATCCCAGACTACATCCTGCAAATGAATTCAGGTGGCCAATAGGAAAAAGCCCAGAGCCTACTCAGACATCACTTTATGGATAGAACCATTCATAGTAATCATACAGCTGTAGAAGATATATTATCTGCTTTTCTGTGCTGGGGCACGGCGGGGAGGTTAGTGACTGCTGGGGTGGGGGAAGCAATGGGGCAAGTAGGCATACACACACAGAACACTGTATCAGGGTTTAGTTGCTTCAGTTTGGATAAGACCTGATGGAGAATGATTTGGAAATATTATCTGATATTGCTCAAAGACATTACTCCTGAAGATTTGCACCAACAATATTGCCCAAAGATATTAGTCATATAAACTTGTGACTTTTATCAACCATATGTATTCCTTTTAAGGGAACTAGGTGAAGGGTCCAGGGTGAAGAACAGGTGAGGTTGTGGTTGGGAAAATCCCCGTGTCCATAAGAACAGAGAAGTAAATCAGACAGTTAACCACAAGAACAGGGAATTTGACTTTTCGTTGTCATAAACAACTATGTCAGGGGTCTAATTTCACAACTTGGGTGAAATCAATTTATACTGAACAGAGTGCGCAGATCATCATTAATGGAGATTTGTCAAAACTGTGTAAAATTGCAAGAGGGACTAGACAGGGCTGTCCAATGTCACCTTTGTTATTTATCTTGGTGTTGGAAGTATTTAACAGAGCTGTAAGACAAGAAGAAAAAATTGGAGGAATAAAAAATAGAAAAGAATCTTACAAGTTAAGAGCTTTTGCAGATGATCTGGTGCTTACTTTAGAGGATCCACTGAGTGGAATTGATACTTTAATGAATAAGTTGAATGAATTTCACATATTAGCAGGTTTCAAGGTTAACAAACAAAAGACTAAGATACTTACAAAAAATATGAAAAAGCAAGATCAACTAAAGGTGGCAGAAAAAAACAGGTTTTAAAGTAGAAAAGAAGGTGAAATATTTGGGCATAAACTTGACAAACATGAATTGTATGTTGTTTCATAATAACTATGTTAAGGTCTGGAATGAAGTTAAACAAGATTAAATAAAATGGGATAAACTTCAAATGTCTTTGATGGGGAGAACTGCAACAATTAAGATGAATGTTTTGCTAAGAATGTTGTTTTATTTCAAACAATACCTATTGTAACCTTGGAGTCACCATTCAAGCAATGACAGAGAGAGATTTCTAAATTTATATGGCAATCCAAAAAACCAAGGGTGAAGTTTAAAATATTACAAGATGCCAAAGAGAGAGGAGGATTGAGTCTGCTGGATTTGAGGATGCATTTCTCTGCCTGTTGCTTGATGTGGATGAAGGAGTGGATGTTGTTGAAAAATAGAAGACTATTGGAATTAGAGGGACATGATTTAAGATTTGGTTGGCATGGATATTTGTGGTATGATAAAGCTAAAGTAAATGTAGAATTTAATGAACATTATGTGAGACGAGCGATTTTGAGAACATGGATTAAACATAAACCCAGATTCTGTCAGGAAACGCCATTATGGATTTCTTCACAGGAAGCTTCTTATAGAAGAGAACTGGCAAGTAAGAATAAATGGTTGATGTATAATGACATTTTAGAAATAATAGAAGGAGATGGTAAAATGAAATCAAAAGAGGATTTAGTGAGTGAAGGAAATGTCTGCCAGTGGTTCTCATATTTACAAATGATGGAAAAGTTTAAGATAGATTTTTAAAAATTGGTGTTTTGACTGTACAAAATCTGAATTTGAGAAAGTTTTATGTACAAATGATGATCATGTTATTTGAAAGACATATAAACTTTTGTTAAAGTATGAGTCTGAAGATGAACAGGTAAAAGACTGTATGATAAAGTGGGATCAAAATTTTGGTTATAACATTACTATGGATCAGTGGGAGAATATGTGGGTGAGAGGCTTGAAATTTACACTATGTGCCAGATTGAAAGAAAACTTTTATAAAATGATGTATAGATGGTATATATCTCTGTCAAAATTGGCAAAAATGTATAAAGGGACATCGGGAAGATGCTGGAAATGTGAAGAACAGGAAGGAACTTTTTATCATTTATGGTGGACATGTAAAAAAGTGAAATCCTTTTGGGTACAAATGCATAAGGTGATGCAAAATGTACTGAAGATTAAAATACCAAGTGGCCCAAAAGTAGGTATACAGTCTACTCTTCCCAACTCCCATCAACATTCTAAACAAATGTATACCTACTTTTGGGCCACCCGGTACAACTACGTCCAGAGTACTTTTTGTTGGGGATAATAGACTAACAGTTGACGCAAGGCTATGGAACTTTATTCTTATACATGATAACAGCAGCAAGATTAATATATGCCCAGAATTGGAAGACTGAGAAAGTACCAACAGAGGAGGAATGGATGTTGAAAACTACAGAATTGGCGGAGATGACAAAACTTACTGCGATAATAAGAGATAAAACAATAAATGGGTTCACCGAGGAATGGAAACCTTTGATAGATTTTTTAAAAGAGAGAGAAGGGAAGGACATATTTGCATGCAGATTCAGTGATTAAATTGGAAGGAAAACAATTGATAAAGATAGGGAAGTCAGGAAATTCACTCACTATTTTATTTCATTTTTTATTAGTCTTATTGTGATAAAGCATTAAGAAAACATAGATATTTTTGTTTGTTGGAGAAATTCGGAAGTCCATTTTAATGTTGTATGTTATATGTTGTATTGTTGTACTGTTTGTGTTTTATCTTTGTCTGAAAAAATAAAAAGTTTTAAATTTAAAACAATTTTGTCAGGGGGGAGGTATATTCTGAGAAGAGGATGATCTAAAATTATGACATGGACCAATTGGTTTAGCCATTTCAGAATTAATTGATATGTATTAAGAGGGAGGTCTTTGTCTTTGAGAAAAGTGTTTACGTCTGGGTACAAACAATAAAGATGTCTTTCCTTTCCCTCAGGCATGACATCCAGGATGTTGCTCTGAACCTAGTATGTAGGCCTCAGTGTTATTCAACTCAAAAAAATCTTTTATTTTTCTTTTACAATCTTCCACAATGGTTTTATTTTGTAGTAAGGTTTCGTTTAATCTCCATGTAAATGTTTTGTTTTTTCTTTTATAGACCATACCTACAGGGTTATGGTCTGAAAAAGACTTGGGTAGAGTCTCTATTTTGTTAACCTTGGTCACCATTTCTTTCATTGTTAAAATCATATTTATTCTTGAAAAAAATCTGTGTCTTTCTGAATAGTAGGTATATTCCTTGGCCTTCCCATTTTTCTGCCTCCATATATCCACCAGGCTCAGATGCTCCATCAGGTCAAAAACGCTATTTGGGAACTTGCCTTGGTTCTTCTTGATGTCTTTCTCCAAGGTCCTGTCCAACTGTGGCGATATCACTCCATTCCAATCTCCCAGTATACACCAGTTATCATATGATAACTCTAATATGCTGTCTTTACATTTTTTATACAATTCCACTTTGTGTTCGGCCTCATCTACAAGAATTCGGCTTTACGCCTGGTTAGCCAATTATGCGCATATTCGCTGAAGCGCTTTATCGGAAATGCTTGTATGCAGGAGGTAATTGAGCACTCAACAGGTGACCTTACCGGTTGTTTCAAATGTGCTTTACAGGTAGTTAATGTGGAGAATCGCTTGTTCACATAGGCAAAATGCACTTTAACAGCCGGAGGAAAATAAAACTCGCTATTTAACGCGCATTCGATAATGCGCATAATCGGAGAGAAAATGCGCCTCTACGCCTGATTTGCGCTCCGTTCTTGTAGAGGTAAAATTTTTAATGTGCCTTGAAAGAGCTTTAAATGCCTCTTGTAGAGGCAGCCTTCATTAGGTGCATAAATTCCCACCACCATTGTTGCAACTCCATTTAAACTTACTTTTACTCCCAGGAAATGGCCTTCTTTGTCAGCCATTACAAATTCCAGTTTCAGATGCGGTTTGCTATATAAAACAAATCCATTTTTCTTTTTTGCGCTTGCTGAAATAAATTCTCCCCCAATTTTTTATTAACCAAATACTTTATGTCCTATTTCCTGATGTGTGTTTCTTGCAAACAAATAATATTGTGTTTTAATTTTCTCACAAGGTGAAATATTTTTCCCTCTTTTGTGGTGCATTTGCACCTTTGATATTCCACGTTAAAAATTTATAATCCATAGTCAAGCTAATTAGAAAAGTCTTTTTTTAAATTTATCCATACAGTCTCTCACTTTTTTCACCGAATTCAATTTGAATCTCTGTTCTTTGAAGGTAAAGATCACCCCCTCTGGATTTTCCCATCGAAACCTAATCCCTTTCTGTTTTGACATTGTTGTCAGGAATATATAGTCCTTCCTCTTACGTAAAATTCTGTTTGGACTCTCCTTGAGGATAATAAGCTCCTTATCTTCCACTTTCATCTTGGTTATATAATGTGCCTGTAAAATCTGGTCCCTAATCCTTTTTCTGACAAACTGGACCACCACGTCCCTTGGGACCCCTTTAGCCATGGCATATGCAGAGTTAACTCTATACACATTGTCAATTGCCCTCTCCATCAACTCTTCATCCATTTCCAAGAATGTGGCCAGGCTTTGGGTTATTTCTGCTCTGGTGTCCTCTCCCACTTCTGGAAATAATCTGAATCATAAATGGCGTTCCTTTTCACGTACCTCCAATAAAGCTGATTTATCTGCTTCTCGCTGTAGTTCCATGCTCAACACTTCCATTTTGACCTCTAGGGCTTCCATTTGAGCAGTGACTGCTTTATATTGTGATATTTTAGAGTCCAATTCCACAAATTTTCCCTTGATCCTTCCTTCAAATTTCTCCATCTTATTTGCTAGTTCCTCCGTTTTAGAATTTAACTGGTCATAAATCTTTTGCAGCTGTTCAGCAATAGACATTTTTTCAAAGGACAGATCCGCCGAGGCTTTTCTCTCCTTTCCTGTCTGTTTCAGCAGCATTTTGTCTAGTTCAGGGCTTCCTTTCACCAAGGCAACCCTATCAGTCAGGCTGTATAGTTCTTATCTTTGTTTTTACAGCTCCTTTCCGGGTCTGCCCCTTCCACTCAAATGGAAGAGAAGAGCAAAATGCTTCTTCGCAGTTCCTAGTTCACCATTATAATCCACTTTGCCAAAGAAAAAAGAAGGAGAGAGAAAGAGGGGGGGAAAGGACAAAGAGCCCAACTTATGACATCTGTTTTCCCTTAACTCTTCAGTTAGGCTGACCAGATGAAATCCAGGTCAGGGCTCCTGTAACTTTAACAGTTGTAGAGAAAAGGGAATTTCAGCTAGAGTCATTTGTATGCAATTAGTTCCTGGTGATATTCCCTCTTCATCACACCAGTTAAAGGTGCATGCACTATACTAGAATGGCCATATTCAAAAGAAGGCAGGGCCCCTGCAACTTTAACTGTTGTGATGAAGAGGGAATTTCACCAGGAACTAATTGCCTACAAATGACACTGGCTGAAATTCCCTTTTCTCTACAACTGTTAAAGTTACAGGAGCCCTGACCTGGATTTTATCTGGTCACCCTATCTTCAGTACTTCATTAGTCCAAAATTGCCTCTGTGATCCCCCTCAAAGTCTTCTCCCTCCCTTAATTCAGAGGAAGGAATTAGCTCACCAGTTCTCTTTGCTGTAATGAATGATCTTCTTCACTGTTGTAAATCTCAATAAATCCCTCTTGAAGTGGGAGTTGACGGGCCCTGTGTTTCTCAAGGGAAACGTTCAAAGTAACTGGGAGTGATGTAAGTTCATAATCTCTTTTCCTCCTTTTGTGATCCTGCTGACGCCTGTCATATAAACCACACCGGGAGACTTGACAAGGTAGTTATGAAATCTCCAGATCATCCCCTACTTCTAGGGAGATATTCCTATCCAGGTAATCACCTTGGACGGTTTAACAGTTACTTTGTCTTTTCGCTCGACGTGGAGACTTTCAGCCTGGCATACTCCCAAACCGGAAGTCCCTTGCCAGACGCTTCTGATCAGATTCTAGCTATAAAGTATTACGTCTCACTGCCACACTGGAGCTGGGCCACAACATTGCCTGCCTCTCACAAAGCTCAATATTTCTTTCTTTTCCCCTATCCCCATTCATCCCATCCTGTTACACCTCCACCATTTATGGGTGATTTCCAGAGCTTGCTGGTCATTGCCCCAACATACATTGTTATCTATCTCCCTCACTCTCTGCCCTACAGGGGAGAATCCATCTGTTTTCCTTAGCAGCATCCATGATGGTGTGAGTTATGAAACCATTTATATCCTACCTTTCCTCTAAGAAAATCAAGGCTGAATCACCCACCCATCCCTGTGAAGTAAGTTAAACTGAGAGATAGTGAACTCCATCACACCTAATTCCCCCCCCCAGTTTGCCTCCGTGTTGTTGTGTGTGTGTTTTTTTTACCTCTGATGCATAAGCATGTCAAGTTATGATCCCTTTCACCTGAATAGCTGCTCTTCCACTCCACCTCTCCCCTTCGCTTTCTCCCACCAGTCAGGTCCTGGCAGATGAGCACTTCAACCAGACCGCCTTTCTGCTAGGCAGAAATGGAACGGCCCTTTAGTCTGGCTCTTTGGGGGCATCGAGGGAGTGCAATCCTGTCTCTGCAGAGATTCAGGCGTTGTATGATTTTAGAAAAGGCTTTTGAGCCTGAGTTGCAAGGTTTGGGTTTTATATTGAGGCTTGGAGACGGCTGCTGGGAGAGTTTGCTTTTCCCTGCCAGGACCTGATGTAATCCATTCAAGCCAACAGCGAGACTCCCTTCACAGCTCACGCCCCCCAATTCCTTTAAAACTACATGGAGCATTTAACATGCAATAAGCGCGCTTAGGAAAAATAATCCAGGACAGACACGGCATCATGTGAGTACTGTGCTGTAAATCCATACACCAGGCATGGCAAGAGTGCACTAAATCACTGGTGTGATGGAGCTCAGTGACTGGGCCAAGGTCAACTGCTGAATTTGAAATCACCATAGTTTGATGTCAAACTAAATGCAGTAGAAATCAACCCTATCTTATTTTATTCACATTAGCAATGTACTGAACATATTTAAAAAATCTAGAAAATTATAATTAGGGGAACTTTTCCAAAATTGGAGATTTCAATGATGGCCACCACTCTAATGTGATCTCTCTCTCTCTCTCTCTCTCTCTCTCTCTCTCTCTCTATATATATATATATATATATATCAGCAATGCATCTCAGTGTTTTAGCACAAGGTAGCTATTGTGATAATTAGGTCTGCATCTCCCATTACCTGCACAATTAGCATACATGTCACAGGTGAAATTAAATTGTGCCCATCTATGCCAAGGTAACCTTTGAAAGTCTGAAAAATACTAAGAATTCTTCATCATTCCTATTATGACATATGATGCTTCAGCAAGTACTGACTTTCAGAAGTCCAGACTAGTCAAAAACCAATGATGGGTTATGCTTTTGGGGTTTGAGAACATAAGGATGGCCATGTTGGATCAGACCAAGGGCCCATATAGTCTAGCATTCTGTTCACACAGTGGCTGACCAGCTGTCAACAGGAAATCCACAAGCAGAACACAGGTGCAACAGCCCCTCCCCCCCCATGTTCCCCAGTAACTGGTGTATATAGGCTTTCTACCTCTGAGGCCATGTCTACACCATGCAGTTATCCTGGGGTCATCTCTGGGTCATCCCTGTGCATCCAAATGATGCACAGAGGATCCTGGGGTCAACCGTGGATGACCAGAGACTTTCCCCAGGATAACTGAAACTGGGAATGTCCTGGTTTTTCCGAGGTCCTGGGACAACCCCAGGACCGCAGCTATTGTCGGGTTCTCAAACAGGCACGGAGCCCATGGGAGTGGGGTGGGGGCAGCAATTTTGCTATCCCTGGAATGGTGGGGGACTTGGACATGGAGTTTGGTGGGGGAGTTATTTATCTTTTTTGGCGGATCGGGGCCATGCAACTGGGTTCATCTTTTTTTTAAAATGGTGTTCACGACATCCCTCTTCTCTTCCGGGATGTTGCGCAGCCGTATAGATGCTGGGAGAGGATCATAGAAGCAGGTAAGTCTGCGATTCTCCCCCTTCCCTCCTGCTACACTCTTAGATGTAGGTGAGCCCTGATACTGGAGGTTGCACATAACCATCAGGACTAGTAGCCATTGATAGCCTTCTCCTCCAGGAATTTCTCTAATCCCCTTTTAAAGTCATCCAAATTGGTGGCCATCACTACACCTTGAGTAGCAAATTCCATGGTTTGACTATGCGCTGTGTGAAGTACTTCCTTTTATCTGTCCTGAATCTCCCACCAATCAGCTTCACATGATGACCCCAGGTTCTAATATTATGGGAGAGGGAGAAAAATGTCTCCCTATCCATATTTTCCACACCATGTATAATTTTGTACACCTCTATCTCCCCCTAACTCACCTTTTTTTCCAAGTTAAACAGTCCCAGCTGTTATAAGCTTTCCTCGTTTTTTAGATGCAGTGACCAGAATTAAACACAGTTTTCTATGTGTGGTAGCACTTAGATTAATACAAGGGCAGTATGATATTGGCAGATTTATTCTCAATTCCTTTCCTAATTGTGCCTAACACGGATTTTGCCTTTTTTGAAGCAGCCACACACTGGGTCGTCCACAACCCCAAGAACTCTTCTTTGGTTGGTCACTGCTAGCTCAGAACCCATCAAGTTATCCTTGAAGTTGGGATATTTTGCCCCAACAAGCATCACTTTACACTTGCTTATATTGAATCACATTTGCCATTGAGATGCTGATTCTTCCAGCTTTGAGAGATCCTTTTGGAATTCCTCACAATCCCTTTTTGTTTTCACCACCTAAATAATTTGGTGTCATCCAGAAGCAAAAACCCTGATAAATTGTGGGATCAAAAGCCTGATGTGATAGCAGCCTAACTCATTTTGGCTCAGAGGCTTCTAGCACTTTCATAGAAATACTATAGTCAGTGTCCCTCCCTGGGTGTCTCTGGCATGTACATCTTTTGCTATGGCATTTCAGCCTCTTTGAGTGTCTATTATGTTTCAGCACAGGCTCATAGTCTATTTTCTACATTTGGGCAATTGAACACATCTTCATTTTTGTCTCTTAGGGATGATTTATTTATTTATTTATTTATTCGTTTCGTTTCATTTCATTTCATTTCGTTTCTTATACTGCCCAATAGCTGAAGCTCTCTGGGCAGTTCACAAAAATTAAAACCATAAAGTACAGCTTAAAGTATAAAATATGGAAACTTAAACCACAATATAAAAGTACAACTGGAATAAAACTGAGCAGCAATGCAAAGATTTAAAACACAGATTTAAAACACAGATTTAAAATACAGATATAAAACAGCAGAGTTAAAAGACTAGGATGGCAAAATGCTAAAATACTGGGAAAATAAAAAAGGTTTGAACCTGGTGCTGGAAAGAGTACAACGTAGGTGCCAGGCGAACCTCTTTAGGGAGCTCATACCACAGCCAGGGTGCTACAGCAGAGAAGGCCCTCCTGCTGGTAGCCACCCTCCTCACCTCTTTTGGCAGGGGCTCACTGAGAAGGAACTCTGAAGAGTATCTTAGGGTCCAGGTAGATGTATATGGGAGGAGGTGATCCTTCAGATAACATTAGGCTGACCAGATAAAATCCAGATCAGGGCTCATGTAACTTTAACAGTTGTAAAGAAAAAGGAATTTCAGCCAGTGTCATTTGTATGCAATTAGTTCCTGGTGAAATTCCCTCTTCATCACAACAGTTAAAGGCACTATACTAGAGTGACCATATACAAAAGAAGGCAGAGCCCCTGCAACTTTAACTGTTGTGATGAAGAGGAATATCACCAGGAACTAATTGCCTACAAATGACACTGGCTGAAATTCCCTTTTCTCTACAAGTGTTAAAGTTACATGAGCCCTGACCTGGATTTTATCTGGTCACCTTGGACCCCCTCTAGATGGATTCTGTTTGACGCCTGGTTAGCCGATTACGCGCATAATTGCTGAAGCGCTTTATCGTAAATCCTTGTACGCAGGAGGTAATTGAGCACACAACTGGTGGCCTTACCGGTTGTTTGAAATGCACTTTACAAGTAGTTAATGCGGAGAATCACTTGTTCACATAGGCAAAATGCACTTTAACGGCCGGAGGAAAATAAAACTCGCTATTTAACGCGCATTCGATAATGCGCATAATCGAATAGATAACGCGCCTCAACTCCTGATTTACGCCCCGCTCTTGTAGAGGTAAAAATTTTAATGAGACTTCAAAGAGCTTTAAACGTCTCGTGTAGAGGCAGCCCAAATCCAAGACAACTTCCATCACCTCAGGCAAGGAGTCTGATGGGCAGCAGAATGGACAGAACAGCAGCAGAATTCTTAAACTGTCCCGGGTATCCAACACAAAGTAGAGATACTTAAGACCTGCATGTGAATGAACAAGAAGGCTGGAGAGGGAGATTGTATTTCTATAGACCACTGCAAGCCCAAATACCCTCCCCGGCCCTCAAGTCGAGTGTTGGTACTGCGCTCAGTACCCAGGAGGGCATAGCTGGGAGAGAGTAACCCCTCCCAGTTCACCCACTCAGGTGATACATACCAGGTGGGCCCCCTCATCCATAATCAAATCATGGATGAGGGAGAGTTTGTTTTAGACTGACCTGGCATTCAGCAGCAGCAACAGCAACAGACCTGAGGGCAAAAGCCAGTCAGGCCACCAGGAACCATCCAGTTGGAAGAAGAACCAGAAAAGGGTATAGCTGCTGTAAGGAATCTAGCCCCTCTTCTCTTCATCTGGCCTGTCAACCCCCAACACCATACCTCCCCCTAATGGTGACCACAGTTATGAGGGCACCCCCTTACCCCCCCCCCCGAATTCTCCAGGCACATATCAAAAATTCCAAACAGTAAAATGATATAAAATAATACAAAAGAGATATAAAATGATATTAAAGAGCAGCCAAAAAGGAGCAGATGAAAATCTGCATTTGTTCTTGTTCCTCAAGCTGCTGTCCTCTGCTGCTGCAAGTTGCTGCTGGTTACAGCTTTGAGCTGGTTGCAAGTATCCAAGAAGGCAGCAGGCGGGTTTGGTGTGTGCTCCTCTGCATGACTCCAAATGCAACGTTACGTGCAGCACACTTCGCGCCATGCCAAGGCAGGTGCAGAGGCCTCTGGCGGCCCCGCCCTTTTGTACCTGGGAAGGAATATGGAGCTTCTGCTCAGCAGGTGTTTCGGCTGATGTCAACCCTAACTGGATGCTTCCCAGGTCCTGTTGACTTTCCCCCAAGGAGTAGTTCAAAAGCTATTTTGCCATCCTTTTTATTTGGGTTCAAGTCCAGCCCGACCCCCCTTACTGGAGACTGTTGTTTGTCCAATAATGTGATAGCCTCCATTTCTGGGGTCACTGGTCTAGCCAGCCAATCAGAGCCACCTCCTTCACAACCCTACCCTTGAACTATAACAGAATTGGTCAGTTTCAACCGAACAAGCATTGTGTGAATGAGCAGAATGTTCTATCCATAGGCTGACCATCTGAAAAGGAGGACAGGGCTCATGTAACTTTAACAGTTGTAGAGAAAAGGGAATTTCAGCCAGTGTCATTCGTGTGCAATTAGTTCCTGGTAAAATTTCCTCTTCATCACAACTGTTAAAGTTGCAGGGGCCCTGCCTTCTTTTGTATATGGTCACTCTAGTATAGTGCCTGCAACTTTAACTGTTGTGATGAAGAGGGGATTTCACCAGGAACTAATTGCATACAAATGACACCGGCTGAAATTCCCTTTTCTCTACAACTGTTAAAGTTACATGAGCCCTGTCCTCCTTTTCAGATGGTCAGCCTATCTATCCATATCCAGAAACAATGCACAGGATGTATTGCTGCAGGGGCCATTTTTGAGCTACTGTCGAGGTTTATCACGTTGTGAAGGAACAGGACTGTCTTCCCTTTGTACACCTGGGCTTTCCATTACATTTTCCTCCCTTTTCTTTTTTTGCATTGTGTAAACTGTTATTTATCTTTTTACTGTTCCCTCCTGTTTGATTTTGATTATGGGATTTTGTTCTTGTTGCTGTTGTTGTTTTGCTTAATTTTGTATAATTTTATTATGTTATATTGCTTATATCCTACTTTGAGGTCATTTTATAATGAAAAGCAAGTAAGAAATTTCTGAAATAAATAAATAAATATGCTTTTTTGTATATAGATTTTTTGTATGTTATTTCCTTTTGCTATGTTTGCTAAAACTGAAAGGTCAAAAGTTCATGCAGTTGCCAGTAAGTCTACAGAGCAAAGGTGTACAGGAGGTTCAGCTACAGGTCGGAGCCTTGATCAGCTCTTTGGAGCCAGAAAGTCTGCTCTGAAAAATAAAATAAAAGATTTAAGTTTAGAAGATCTTCCAGGTGTGTAAAGACTGTGCAAATAGGAATTTAAGGTAAAGGTGAGCCCTCCTGATTGGCCAGAGTTACAAGAGCTCAGGCTACCTTTAACACATAAAACTGGAGGCCAAAACAGATTTTAGGAGGAGGACGAGGAGGAGGAGGGGGAAGGGGAAGGGGAAGGGGAAGGGGAAGGAAAAGGAAAAGGAAGCTGCCTAGGAAAACTGAGAAATGATAGTAAGATATTGCTGGAAGTAGAAGGAGAGCTGTAGGTGCCTTGGGTTGGGACTATGCATTGATCACATAACAAATACCACCTATTTTTGGTCCCTATGCCTTCAGGGTTTTTGCCAGTACTACAGTTATACCAACATAACATTGTGCCAGTGTAACTATGGTCTCTGCTGGCTTAGATACTAATGCCAGGATATCTTCAGGTTCTGCTAGGGTGATCATATGAAAAGGAGGATAGGGCCCCTGTATCTTTAACAGTTGTATTTAAAAGGGAATTTCAGCAGGTGTCATTTGTATGCATGTAGCACCTGGTGAAATTCCCTCTTCATCACAACAGTTAAAGCTACAGGAGCCCTGCCTAGTGTGACCAGATACAAAAAAGGGCAGGGCTGCTACAGCTTTAAACGCTGTGACGAAGAGGGAATTTCACCAGGTGCTGTGTGCACACCTGCTGAAATACCCTTTTCTATGCAACTGTTAAAGATACAGAAGCCCTGTCCTCCTTTTCATATGGTCACCATAGGATCTGCCAGCACAAGAGATACTCCTCCAACCAATGTAGGTTAGGAATAGGATTGCATTGTTAGTCAATATCCTATCCAATGTCCTCCAACCACCATAAGCTGAGAATAGAATTACATTGCTATGCCCAAGGTCAATGCTCCAAAAACATAATGAGGCCTCAAACCCACTTACTAAAGATCACACAGAGAATTTATGGCAGAATTAGAGCCATGCATTTTACCTGCTGGTCCATTTTCCTTCCACTGGAAGTGTTCCCACAGAAACAGGAGGATCATGTGTCCCTACTGCCATATTTACAGAAGCCATTTATATGTGTCTCTTGAGGGTTTTCTCCCACTAAAAGTTCTCCAAGTGCTTGATGTTTTTCGTTTCCCCTTTCCCTCACATAGCTGCTGAAGTACTCTCTGAATATGCTTAATGAGCTGTTAACTAGCTCTCTTCATGCTAGGGCTGGGATGGAAAAGAAATGCTGAGTTCTGTAGAAACTCCACAGCCAGACAGATAAAGCACCTTTGGGGAGGAAAATAAGCAGAGAAAGGCTCCAAAGCTCCCTCCCCCCCCCTCTCTCTCACAAACACACACACACACACAATTAATAGGAAAAGAGAGACAAAAGATTGGTCAAGAATTCAATTAACTGTGGCCAAATGTTGGAAATATGGTTAAGAAAGGAAGAATCCAACTCCCAGCACCAAGAGAAACAGAAGAAAAAGAATGAAATACCCTATGCCCTCAGACACAGTTAAGCATCAGTCAGACCTAGGCCCTTTCCACACCAGGATGTCTGCCTGGGATGGCCCCAGGCTGATCCCTGTGCATCGTCAATGCTGTGTATTAGGTTCACCCTATGGTGTTGAAAGGGCCATAGTGAAGATTCCTGCATTGAGCAGCGGGTTGCACTCGAAAGCCTTATAGGCCCCTTCTAACTCTACTATTCTATGATTCTGAGAGAAACCGGAGTCACATGCTCTAACCCAACAGAAGAGCCACATGCTATAACAGACTTAATGCACAGAGCAAAGACACCAAATAGAGAGACATAGGCAAATGAAAGACACTTTGCCTACAGCTTCAGCCACACATGAACAGTCAAAATGCCTGTTATCATGGGTCAAAGATATCACAGGATCCTGCATAACACACTCTATGTACTCATCACTGAAACTGCACTTTTGTCACAGTATGCATGGATTATGTTTTATGGTCTTTGTCTGTTTGTTGGATACCTCCACAGCACAATATCTCTAAAGCAAAATTCATAGCACATAGAGACATGCACAGTAGTAAAGGAACTACCCCAGCTAGACCTGAGCAGTGGTACACATGGGAGGTTCAGCTCTTCTTGAAGTTCCTCTTCATCTCATCTGGGAACCCTCCCCTCCGAGTTCCCAGCAAGAGAACTATGCATCCCATTGACCAAATCATCACCTGCTGAATGCCTGCAAGGTTGTGTGTATTCCAGGCCCAAATAACAACCAGTTTGTTCCATGAGAACTCAGATGTTGTGCCAATAAAAAATAACCTGCACAAAGAATACATTTATTTTGGTTGCTGTTTACTCTTTTGCATAATGCATATGCTCCCAGTGAAATCCAGGGCCGAATCTACATGGAAATGGTTTTCTTCTTATCTATGGATTTTCATGAAATCACTTCGGTCTATCAGCAGCCCAAAAAGAAAGAAAAGCAGAAGATAAGCTACCTAAACAAAAGCTTTCATGGGTCAATGGCACCTGAAACTGCCATACTTCAGGCTGAACAACCCTGATATGCTCTCGCTCCACACTAAATCACCTGTGTAAGTTGGGCCCAGGTTTTAAGGAATGTGAAATATGGGATTTGTAGAAAAAGAAGAAGGGACGAGAGGAATAGGAGTGGAATAAGGTGGGTGGAATGTAGGGCAAGTGCCAACGAAAACAACCTTGGGCAGGAGGAGCAAGATCGTCTTTGATTTAAATGCTTACCTCTGTTCAGCCTTCTGAAATTTCACCAAGTACTTTTTCAAGCTTATGTTTTCCCTGCAAACATAAGGGCTACACACATTACACACTCTGTGGCTGGGCAGTTTCTGAGACCAGGGGTTGGGTAAGTTACCTGTCCTAGATGGTGTTGCACTCCCCTTACAGAGACAGGGTGTTCTTGGATTCAACTCTGTCAGTTGAGGCATAAGCGACTTCAATGTCAAAGAGACCTATTACCAACTTAGGCTGGTGAGGCAGTTATGGCCATTCCTGCACAGGGATAGTCTAGTCACAGTGATCGATTTGTAGCCAGCATTGGACTATTTTAATGTGTTTTATGTGTGGCTGCTCTTGAGATTGTTTCAGATCCTGCAACTTAGTGGAGCTTCCTAGCACATACATATTATCCCTGTGCTGAAAGCATTGCACAGGCTACCAATTAGCTACCAAGCCATGTTCAAGGTGTTATTGCTATTTATAATAAGATCCTAAACAGCTCAGGATCACATTATCCTTTTCCTGTATAGGCTGCCCCAGTGTCTATGTTCTGAAGGGGTGGGCTTGCCAACCATGCTGAAATTTGTTTTGCCATGGCACAGAGGAGGGCTTTCTCAATTGTGGCACCCACCATGTGGAATGAGGTCAAGCAGACTCCTGGTGTAGAGTGCTTCACCTTACAGCTGAAGCGCACTTGTTTGCCACAGTATTTCCCTTGGTTATTTCAATGAGATTTTATTGTTTTTATCATTGTTTTATTGTTTTAATGATTGGTTTTGTTGTATTTTATCATGATTATATCATGTAAACTGCTTTAGGATATTCAATTTTTTAATGAAATGTGGTATAGAAATTCTTTGAAATAAAATAAAAATACTAAAAACCTCTTAAAACCTGGGGATTAATGATAAAACTAGAGAATAGCCTCAACTAATAAAAGCTTGGTGGAACAATGTAGCCTTTCACAGCTGTCTAAAGGAAACTTAGGAGGAGGCAAGCCTAACCTCCCTGGGGTTGTGCTACACAGAAGTCCCTGAAAATCCAAAACCACCAAACCCTTGGAAATGTCTCCAAATCCCCCATGGTAAAACATAAAAACTAAAATAAAAATTAAATTTTAAAAAATCTTTAGGGGCATTTTCTTTGTGTGCCCGTCCCTCTCCAAGAATGACCACAAAATGCTGAGCTGAAACGTTCAACCCAGTTCTAGTTCTAGAATCTTTCCAGGCATCAATGTTTAGCTGACTGGCCTGTAATTGCCTAGAACAGACGAACTGTGCTGGATCAGACCAATGGCCAGCCTTCTATTTCCACAGTGGCCAACCAGATGCTGGTGGGAAACCCACAAGCAGGATACGAGTGCAATAGCAATATCCCGTTTTACCCTTTTGAAGATGGGCACAACATTTACAGTCCTTGAGTCTCACAGCACTTCGCCTGTTCTCCAAAAATTTCCAATTATTATACACCAAAGGTGTGAGATAATATCCCAAAGTTCCCTTACTACTCTTGAATACTTTAATTCATTTTAAATGGCTAGGTGTACCCATCCCATCTCTCTACATGTCTTGGATTGCAACTCCCTCTGTTCATTATTTGATCTATTTGTGCTAGTTGAGCACAACTTACCTTGAGGGAGAAGACTGAGGCAAAAAGTAGGCTTCTCTGCTTGTAAGAAAGTGGCACTGTTAACACAATATGTACTTGCATAAAAAATGTGGCTCTCCGAGTCCCAGCAGAAAATGTCACTATTTTTAACATATGATTGTTTGGACTGTGGTTGGGCAAATGTAAGAATGGAATCCATATTATGACTTATAATATGTGTAGAGCACACACACACACACACACACACACACACACTAAAACATACTCATTACCTATGCCATGTTGTCATTTTATCTTCTTTGCAGGATGAGTGCTCTATGCAGCTCTAGTAGGGGACACTCATCCAGCAATATGTTAATAAAAGGAGAGGGAATCCAGCCCTTCTTTATTGATAGTATGTGGAGTAAATATCACATATTTTGCAACTAGCAATAGTATTGCATAGATAAAATATGATTGGGGTGCAGGTTGGTTGACCATTTGGAAAAGTGGCCATTCTCGCTGTAATCTCAATGGGAATGTTAGTGGTTATTCGCTTTCAATTTTTTGCAGTTCTGCTACCAACAAACCCTGCACACACATAGCTTAGTGTTCTACTGGTAGCCTCTTGTATATAGGAAAGCCTATGAAAAATCAGGCACATCAGCATTCAGAAACTTGACAAGACACAAGGCAAACTGTGCCACCCTGTGCAAGTACCAAGTTCCCAAACTAGAGGCCTGGGAAAATTTTGACAGGTACCTGCCAGGCCAGCTGATAAGCCTTCACAGAGTTGACATTAAAAAGTGCTGACAGCTTAAGGAGAGAGAAACACTTTCATCTTGCAACAGATTCCTCCTGGCCCAGGCAGGAGTCAACACTGTTTCCTCAACCTTCTCCCTCCCATCAGAGCCTTCTCTTTCTCAGTTTTTTATTAAATGGGGTCACAACCCACATTACTCCCACTATAAGCAAGAGCAAAAAAAAAAAGCTCCCTTGCCTGGCCATCCCAAGGCTTGAAATTCAAGGACCTCATTCCTGCCACCACCTTGAACTTTCTCTGCCAGACATCAAGGCAGAAGGGCACATGTATATGTTCTTTCCCTCCCTACATTAATTATCTCATTTAGATGTAATAAACGTTTAAAAAAAGAACCAACCTCTGGCAATTTACAATGATGGGGGAAGAGAGCCGTAATTTGTGACTTGATCCAATTTGTTTATCCCGAGTCTTCTATGCACAAAAATAATAATACAAGAAGGAAATGCAAACCCGGATTCATCATAACAGTTATTGCTTCTCAGAGTGCTAGGGCATAATTTACAAGTGAGGGTGGTGAAGGGGACATTTAAAATAAAAGTTAATATTTAAAAGCTGTTTTCTGAAACCCTACAAAGATCAAATAAATGCAACTGTTAAAATAGATGTACACACTGTAGGAGAATGATGTGGTGTGTTAAAAAAAATAGCAATGCATGGACAAGGGAATCGTCAAGCAAGAACTGAGAAAATGGCCAGACTTCATGGTCAACACAAATACATTATCTGTTGCATTTACTTCACAAACACCTATATACTTGCTAAGGCTGCTAAAGAAAATGCACTGTAGAAAAAAAGGTGGGCAGGTGAGCCGAGTTTGTGTGAATATCAGGTAGGTTGAGTCGGGCCAGTGTTGCTGTACCTTTCATTATAGGACAGCAAATGATTTATTTATTTATTTATTTTATTACACTTGTATACCGCCCCATAGCCAAAGCTCTCTGGGTGGTTTACATAGGATTAAAACAATTAAAAACAATATACAAAAAAAATTAAAACAGCAAAAACATACAACATACACACAATACACACATACATTTAAAACCACTACAACAACCCAAAAAGCTACAAAACCAAAAACAAACCCAGGCTCCTCAGATATTGCCAAATGCCTGAGAGAAAAGGAAAGTCTTGACCTGGCGCCGAAAAGATAACAATGTTGGCACCTAGTGGTCCTCATCAGGGAGATCGTTCCACAATTGGGGGGCCACCACACAGAAGGCCCTCTCCCTTGTTGCCGATCTCCGAGCTTCCCTCAGAGGAAGCACTCGGAGGAGGGCCTTAGATGTTGAACATAGTGTTCGGGTAGGTTTATGTTGGGAAAGGCGTTCCATCAGGTATTGTGGTCCCAAGCTGTGTAAGGCTTTATAGGTTAAAACCAGCACCTTGAATCGGGCTCGGAAACATACAGGCAGCCAATGCAAGCGGGCCAGAGTAGGTCTTATATGCTCGAACCTTCTGGTTCCAGTTATCAATCTGGTCGCTGCATTTTGCACAAGCTGCAGCTTCCGAACCATCTTCAAAGGCAGCCCCACGTAGAGTGCATTGCAGTAATCTAACTTGGAGGTTACCAGAGCATGGACAACTGAAGCCAGGTTATCCCTGTCCAGATAGGGACGTAGCTGGGCCACCAACCGAAGTTGGTAGAAGGCACTCCATGCCACCAAAGCCACCTGAGCCTCAAGTTACAGAGATGGTTCTAGGAGAACCCCCAAGCTACGAACCCGCTCCTTCAAGGGGAGTGCAACCCCATCCAGAACAGGTTGAAGAACCTCCATCTGGTCAGCAGAACCACCCACTAACAGCATCTCAGTCTTGTCTGGATTGAGTTTCAGTTTATTAGCCCTCATCCAGTCCATTGTTGCAGCCAGGCACTGGTTCAGCACATCCACAGCCTCGCCTGATGAAGATGAAAAGGAGAAATAGAGCTGTGTGTCATCAGCGTACTGATGACAACGTACTCCAGAACTCTGGATGACTGCACTCAACAGTTTCATGTAGATGTTGAACAGCATGGGGGACAAAACTGACCCCTGCGGAACCCCATACTGGAGAATCCACGGGGCCGAGCAATGTTCCCCAAGCACCACCTTCTGGAGCCACCCCGCCAAGTAGGAGCGGAACCACTGCAATGCAGTGCCTCCCACTCCCAACTCAGCCAGTCGTCCCAGAAGGATACCATGGTCAATGGTATCGAAAGCCGCTGAGAGATCAAGGAGAATCAACAGAGTCACACTCCCCCTGTCTTTCTCCTGACATAGGTCATCATACAGGGCAACCAAGGCTGTTTCCATACCAAAACCAGGCCTGAAACCCAACTGAAATGGATAAATGATAAAATTATCAGGCATATATTTTGACATCATGGGAGGCAGCATATGGATTTTCTTTCTCAGATGCCAAAATATCTTAGGCCATGTCTACACCAGCCATTTATTCCAGAACTAGCTGATATACCTGGCGTTGCTCGGGCCCCCTAAGACATATGTCTTTGAGGTAATCATCTTAAAGTAATAAGCCAGTGTTAGGCCAGTGAGTTACCTTTTAATCAAATTACATTTGTTTCTTTTTTTCCTCTCTAACCCTCATGACAACCCTGCAAGGTAGGCTGATGCTAGGCCTGTGAGTTAACTTCAAAATGAATTATTTTTTTTTCTTTTCTCTCTCTCTCTCTCTCTCTCTCTCTCTCTCTCACCCCTGATGCATGGCCAGGGCCTTAAAGCCGCCGCCATGGTTTTCCTTGTCCCACAGAAAATGAAAACTACAACTCCTGGCATGCCTTTCTTGCCCAATGGGAGTCCTTCCACTGAAACTCAAGGGAAGTGAAGTCTGGCTGAACCAGTCCACACTGCATTGTTCAATTGGTGCCTGTAGGTAGGCCATGAGGGAGCCAGCCTGCTGATTGATGGTTAGCTTGGTTGCCCATTGGCAATGAGCCCAGAGCTGCACCCTCCATCCCTCCTGCCAGATGATGGCTGCCAAAGCCTGATAAATCTTCCCTCCTGCCCAAGGCATGCTGGGAGTTGTAGGCATAAGCCTAGGTCCTTTGAACACCATCTGAGGTGTGGTAGGAGATAACAGGAGAGCAGGTCTTATTAGTTGTGGCACCCTTCTTATAGATTCCTTTTCCCCAGGCAGGCTGGCCTAGTTCCAAGTGAATATTTTTTCCCCAGGGCCTTTTAACTTGATGAGTTTTTTTATGCTGCATTTTTTGGTCATAACTAAACCGCAACATTCCAAGATGCAGGAATTGCTGAGTAAAGTTCTTGGTTTTTATGTAAAAACCTGACTATAACATTGACACAGAAGAGTGAGTGGAAGAATGACTGATAGCTGAGGCTGGAATGGAATGGTGTGTGGGGTTAGTAGCAGTTGGATAAAGTCAGTTAGAAGGAGAACAAAGACAGTTAGTGAGTTAGGATAGAGAGATAATGACCTGGTTTGCTAACCCATGCTTTATTTAAAATCAGCCACTCTACATGCCAGCACTACACTTCCCAGCAGGCTTTTCACAGTCCACAGGTGCCCGAGTCCTCTGAGAGGCGCTTCCCTCTTGTTGCCAATGCTGCTCATCAGTAGAGCATTGAGGAGTAGCATTACTGAGGAGGGGAGGTCAACTGCTGTCAGTGGACGCGCCCAGCTCTGGCCAAGTCCTGCTGGGACTGTCTCGGCCCACGCTTCTAGTCCACCAGGTGCTCCATCAGAGCCTATACTGAAGGGCCAGTTTGGGCACTTGCCCCCTTCATTGGACTTGTTTCTGGCATGTACAGAGTGCTTCCCCTTCCTCCCTCCCTCCCTCCGTCCTTCTTAAATGTGAAGGCCATGCATGCACTTCCCCCAGATTCTCAAAAAGCAGCAATATCAGGACAGGAAGCCTTTGAGCATGTTCAGAGTTCCGCCTCTCAAAGTCACACTGTTGTATTTAGTTATGATTTTAAAAGCAGGCATGCTGGGTGGAAGGGGCACTATAAATGGATGCCACCCATTTAGGTGGGTTGTTTCCTTTTATGTGGAATTGGGTTGACTACTCGAGACTGACCTTAGGAGTCTGAGTTGTAAAAGGCATGCAGTTGTCACCCGTCCATGCACTCACAATGGCCACCAAAGCCAGTAAGTCTGGCCTCCCCTCCAAGGCATGCTGGGAGTTGTAGGCGTAAGCCTAAGTTTTTTTATTACATTCTTTAAAAATGCTTAAAACCCAAAAGTTTGTGGGTTTTAGATTTTTCTGGTACATTTTACAACCAGACCTATCAGTATGCCAAATTTCAAGTTTCTAACTCATCTGAAAGTGGGTAAACATTTCCGGACATACACCACACACGCATACTTTCCACTTTATAGATAGAGATAATATCAAAGTCATCCCTACCGGGACACATGATACACAGCTGATCCCACTGCGATCTCAGGTCGACCCCTCAGTTAGTCAGGAATATCGCTGACTGGATTTGTCACAGGTTTTTTGGCTCTCTAGGTACAATCCTGAAGTCCACAGCTGATGTGCCCCCCTTTGCAAAGCTATTGCTGTTCAGCACAAGCTCCTGGCTCAGAGAACAGCCAAACCATTGTCAGGGGCAGGGGCAGGGGCATCAGCAAGTTTCATTACCTAGTGTGTTTTTAAAAAAAACACAGAACAGATCTCTGCATTGCAGTGCATTTTTGACACAGCACCTATCCCCCCCCCCTTGTGTTGCTGTGTGTCTGCGCTGGAGTCATTAAAAAAATCCTGAGCCCTGTAGCCATCAGCCTAGTCCTGCCCACTTCTGCCGATACACATTCAGAACTGCCATAACAGGGCACACATTTTCCCGAAAGAGCTCTCCTTTACTTGTGGGAAACATTGGTGGTGTGTGCCCCATGAGTGCCAATCACAGAAGCAGGGAACCAGTGCGATCATTCTTCCTCCCTTGTGAAAGGACTGTAGGTGTAGATTAGCCCTTTGTCTATCCCTGTGTGTTTAGGTAAAAACTCTGAGATCCCTCCTCATCTTAAGTCCTGCACCAATACCCACCCATTGGCTGCTTACAAGGCCTGTTGAAGGCTACTTTTCCAGGCATATCCATGAAAGCAGAGGGTCGTTTGAGCTCTTAAAATAAACAGAAACATTCTAATGCAACAGCATAAAACATATTAAGAATTCATTATTCAGTAGTTATTCCCTAGTCCTTAGACAAATTGTGGAAACTCATGAAAATACCATGGCTGGTAGCTTCTATTTTGAATCCAGATTTGATCATACTTAGAGTATACTCACAGAAATCAGTGAAAATTAAGTTAGTCAAGATTAACTTGTCCGATTGATTTCAATGAGTCTCCTCTAAGCATGGCCTGGATCCAACTTGCTGTTTCTCTTGTTTCTCTTTCCCTTATCCAGAATTCAAAATATGGGTAATTTTACACACAATTCTATGGTGTCTAGAAGCCATATGATGTTTCAGATTTGACTTCATAAGCCTCTTATCTGTAGCTGTGGAAAGGCCCCTAGCCTAGGGTGACCAGATAAAATCCAGGTCAGGTCTCCTGTAACTTTAACAGTTGTAGAGAAAAGGGAATTTCAGCCAGTGTCATTTGTATGCAATTAGTTCCTGGTGATATTCCCTCTTCATCACAACAGTTAAAGGTGCATGCACTATACTAGAGTGACCATATACAAAAGAAGGCAGGGCCCCTGCAACTTTAACTGGTGTGATGAAGAGGGAATTTCACCAGGAACTAACTGCATACAAATGACACTGGCTGAAATTCCCTTTTCTCTACAACTGTAGACCTGGATTTTATCTGGTCAGCCTACCCTAGCCAGTGGTTCCAGTGGTTCTCATTCAGAACTCCGGCATCTGAGAGGACAAAAAGGAGATAGGCTTTGGCAGTAATTCTGGCTTTTCTACCTGCCCATAAAGTATTCACCTGTAATACGATGTTTTAAAAGAATAGAAACACTTTTGGTGTGACCATGGCTGTGTCTTGATGGCACTGGTGCATTGGCACCGCAAACCCTCAATCCCCCACATTGGCATTCCTGCCACACGGCAAGGAGCGCAAGGGCAGGGTTTGCTAGAAGGAGCCGCCACCACCGCCGCACCCGTGCACCCATTCTCATGCACCGCTGCATGTCATTGCATGGCTGCCAGAGCACATCCGCATGCCCCCCACACACACACACTTTGTAATTTATTTTTACTTTTAAGCCTTTATGCACCTCTCCAGCATGGCAACCTTCTGCCATGCTGGAGAGGTATGGAGGCATCATTCTGTTCATGATTGCTTGAGCTCCTTCCTGACCAAAGTCTCTCTTTTGTACCTTTCCTTGCTGTTCACTTTGCTCACAGTCAGCCCTAGGCTCCCCTACTATGGCAGGTGAGAGAGGCAGGTCCCTCCCTCCCTCCCTAGATTCATTGATCTAGGGGCAAGATGACCCTAAGCTGTGGACTACCAAATTCCCCTACCTCCATCCTTCATTTCCTGTCATTAGGGTTGCCAAATCCCACCTCTCAGATGGACTCTATGGCAGGATCTACACGTCGTCCGTGATGCGCCCTCTCTGCCCCACAAGCTGCTTCGGAGCACTTCACCCCGCCTGGATTAATTAAAAGAATTGCAGTTCCTAAAGCAGGAATTACAAATTTAGCCAATATGATAACCAAGTGAGCTACTAACAATGTTATGGCATCTCCTTATGCACCCGTTTACTACTTGTGGTTTAAAGCCAAACTAAAACAAAATAATACAGAACTAAAACATAGTAGTTAATAGGGATCGGATCCAATCCACGATCCGAATCCAATCCAGGGGGAAATCGGATAAATTATCCGATTTCCGATCTCACCGCTGGATCAGCCGATCCAATCCGATCCAATCCGGAAAGGTTCCGAACCGGTTCGGATGGATCGGCGGATCGGCAGGTGCGGCCACCGATGGAAGCGGACAGCGGGGGGTGGCTTCCCTGGCGGGGCTGTCCGCTTCCATTGGCGGGTGCCAGCGGGCACCTGCCAATGGAAGCGGACAACGGGGGCAGGGGGCGATGGACAGGAGCAGACAGCCAGGAAAGGTAAGCAGGGGGAGGGGGGCGCACGGCGTGCTTACCTTTCCTGGCCGTCCGCCCCCGTCTGCCACTGGCCGCTACTGCGAGCAGGCTTCGCGGCCTGCTCCTAGGTAGCGCGCCAGGTGATGACATCACCTGGTGCGCTACTCAGGAGCAGGCCGCGAAGCCCACTTGCAGTAGCGGCCAGCGGCAGACGGGAGCGGATGGCCAGGAAAGGTAAGCAGGGGGCAGGGGGGAGGGGGGAGGGGGGCGCTTACCTTTCCTGGCCGTCCGCTCCCTTCTGCCACTGGCCGCTACTGCGAGCGGGTTTCATGGCCTGCTCCTAGGTAGCGCGCCAGGTGATGATCACCTGATGATGATCAGGTGATGATCACCTGGCGCGGTACCTACGGGCAGGCTGCAAAGCCCGCTTGCAGTAGCAGCCAGTGGCAGACGGGAGTGGACAGCTAGGAAAGGTAAGCAGGGAGCAGGGGGGAGGGGGTTTACCCCCCCAGGGCCGTCCGCTTCCATCCGCTGGCACCCGCGGGCACCAGTGGATGGAAGCGGAAGGCCCCGGGGGGGTAAGGAGCATGGGGGAGGGGGCTTACCTGCCGGGGCCATCCACAGTGGATGGCCCCAGGGGGGGAGTTCAGCCCCCCCTCACCCACCTGCCGCCATTTTTTCCTCATAGACTTGCATTGGGGGAAAGCTTTCTTTCCCCCAATGCAAGTCTATGGGGGGGGGGAAAGTGGCGGCCGATCCAAGGATCAGAAGTTCCGATTTTTGGATCGGGATCGGACCAGATCCGGTCCAGGGGGTCTCCGATTTTGTCAGATCCGATCCGTGACAAAATTGGAGGTCGCGATCCGGGTCCCGATCTGATCCGGGGAGTCCGTGCACACCCCTAGTAGTTAATCCTCCTTATTCCTCCTCCTGCATGTTACTTGAATATACAAACTATGCTACAGCATTGCTAAGTTCCTCTAGGCATGTGAAGAATGAAAGTAGAAGTTAGAATGAAAGAGAAAATCCTAGACTTGGAAATAATTCCAAGTCCCAAGCTCAGAAAATATTCTAAGTCCCAACCTTAATTTAAGATTTTAAAAAATCAGATTGGAAAAAATGGAGGTCCGTCGTATCATATCATATCCGATCCCAATATAAAAATTGAACCTCTGATTTTTGAATCGGACGCCATTTTGAATGTGTTTTCCCGTAGCCTAGTATTGTGTTACAAAAATGCCTATAACTTTTTTTATTTTTAAAGATAGGTGTAGAACTTGGCATTTATCCCTATTAAATTCCATTCTGTTGTTTTCAGCCCAGCGCTCCAGTCTATCAAGAACATTTTGGAGTTTGTTTCTGTCTTCCAGGGTATTAGCAATCCCACCCAATTTCGTGTCGTCTACAAATTTGATAAGCATTCCCAGCACCTCCTCGTCCAAATCATTAATAAAAATGTTGCACTGGGCCCAGGATTGAGCCCTGCAGTACCCTGCTTGTTACCTCCCACCTGTGTGAAAAGGTACCATTGATAAGCTCTCTTTCAGTCCGATTCTGTAGCCAAATGTGGAACCACCTAATAGTTGTTCCATCTAACCCACTTTTCACTAGTTTGTGAATCAGAATGTCAGGGGGCACTTTGTTAAAAGCTTTGCTGAAGTTAAGACATCCTATATCCACAGCATTCCCACAGTCCACAAGGGAGGTTACCCAATCAAAATATGAGATCAGATTAATCTGACAGGATTTGTTCTTGACAAATTCATGCTGGCTTCTAGTAATCACTGCATTGTTTTCAAGGTGTTTACAGATTGAGTTCTTTATAATCTGTTCCAAAATATTCCCAGGGATGGCTGTCAGACTGACTGGGCTGTAGTTCCCAGGTTCCTCCTTTTTGCCTTTTTTTGAAGATAGGGAAAATATTAGCCCTCCTCCAGTCATCCGGCACTTCACCCATCTTCCATGATTTCAAAAGGATAATAGAGAGTGGTTCTGAGAGTTCTTCTGCCAGCTCCTTTATTACTCTAGGATGCAGTTCGTCGGGCCCTGGAGATTTGAACTTGTTCAAAGAAAGTAGGTGTTCCTTGACTATTTGTTTATCAATCTCAAACTGCAGTCTTGCCCCGTCGGCTTGTACTTCACTTTTTCCAGGGGGGTCATAGACCCGCGTTTGAGAGAAGACTGAGCCAAAGAAGGAATTAAGCACTTCAGCCTTTTCTTTGTCATCTGTTACCAATTTGCCATCCTCATGAAGCAGTTGAACCACCATTTCTTTCCTCTGTCTTTTACTCTTCACGTATCTGAAGAAAGCCTTTTTATTGCTTTCAGCATCCCTTGCTAGGCTCAGCTCGTTACCTCTTTTCTAATTTTTATTCTTCCAATTTTTTCTTCTTGTTTTACAGCTCTGCTCAATACTTCCAACACCAAGAAAAATAACAAAGGTGACATTGGCCAGCGCTCTCTAGTCCCTCTTGCAATCCCACATGGTTTCAACAGATCTCCATTAATGATGATCTGCACACTCTGTTCAGTATAAATTGACTTCACCCACACTGTGAAATTTGACCCAAAGTCCATCACTTCCAAAACTTTAAACAAAAAGTCCCAGTTAAGATTATCAAACACCTTCTCCACATCCAAAAAAATTAGAGCCGCTTGTTTTTCTGGATGTTTGTCCAAATATTCTACGATATTCAATACAACTCTGATGTTACCTTTTATCTGTCTTTTCAGTAAAAATCCATATTAATCTTCGTGAATAAATTCCTGCAACACAAACTTCAGCCTTTCCACCATTATCAATGTAAACAACTTATAATCATTATTTAACAGCGATATTGGCCTTTAAGTTTTAGTCAAAGTTAGGTCCTGGACTTCCTTAGGTATCACTGTTATATATGCTGTTTTTTCCACGTCTCTGGTATCTTCCCCTCTTTCAAAATAGAGTTCATCATACTTTGCAGAGGTAATAATAGTTCCTCCTCAAAATTTTTGTACTATGCACCTGGAAGACCATCCGGTCCTGGAGTTTTCCCCAATTTAATTGTTTTTATAGCTGCGACCATTTCAGCCATAGTGATCTCTCCATTTATTATGTGTTTCTGATCCAATTAAATTTTAGGCAAATTCTGTTTTTGTAGGTACCCATCTATTCTATCCATTGGTGTCTCATGTTTCTTATGTAAATTCAAATAATACTGCCAGAATATTATTTGTATCTTCGCATCGTCTATTATTTCCATATCACTGTCCTGAATTTTAACTATTATCTTTTTTTCTTTTTCTTTCCTCAGTTTGTAAACTAGCCATTTTCCCGGTTTATTTGCACCTTCAAATTCTCTCTGTTTTACCAAATTTAAATTCCATTCCATTTCTCTGACCGTCAACACAGACAGTTGCTGTTGCAGTATCTTGATCTGGTGGCTAATCCCCCCTTTCTTGGTATGTTCTTTAACTCCTGTTCCTTCTTTTTAATCTCATCTGTAATAGCTTTCATTTTCTCCTGTCTCTCCCTCTTAATTTGACTGTTCTTCTGAATAAAATATCCTCTTATTAAAGTTTTACTTGTGTTCCAGACCATACTTTGGTTAACACCTTTATTCAAATTCAACTCAAAAAATTCCTTAATTTTTTTTCAGTCTTATTCCACCACCGCTTTATTTTGTAGTAAAGATTCATTTAATCTCCATCTGAACATTTTTTTTTCAAAACTATCAATACTGAATTATGATCCAAAAAAGATTTTGACAAGATGCGCCATAACTGCATCAAATGAACTTTCAAGGTGTTTACAGATTGACTTCTTTAAATATTAAGAAGGCCATAGAAGAATATTTCAAGCTAAATGACATACCAGACATGGCTCCTAAGACAATTTGGGATGCTATGAAGGCTACAATTCGAGAGGCTTGCATTGCCGAAAGTTCAAATTTAAAGAAATGTATAGACCCGATTAAGTGTGATTTATTAAATTACAATGCAGCCCTGGAAGCAAAGCATAAACATACTGGCTCTGTAAAAATACTCAGGGAATTAGAAGCCAAAAGAAAAGAATTGGAAAGATTACTAAATCCCTCTTATATTTAAAACAAAAGTACTATGTTTCTGGTAACAAACATTCTAAAATATTGTCCAATCCGCTTAAAAAGAAACAAACAAAATCCAAAGTATACTCAATAAGTAGGACTGATGGCACATTAACATTTGATCAAATGCAAATTAACTCTGTGTTTGCAGACTTTTATGCACAGCTTTATCATACAACCTCTTCAGGGTTAGACCTTATAGATAAATATTTGAAAAGAAGCAGCATTACCCCAGTTAGTGAAAATCAACAAAAAATGTTGAATGGAGATATACTGGTGGAAGAGGTTGAACAAGCCATTAAACATTTGAAATACAATAAAGCTCCTGTCCCAGATGGATTCGGTAACTCTTTTTATAAGAAATTTAAAGATATACTGATTCCTAGACTTGCTCAGCTTTTTTCTAAGATCTGGCAAGGCGAGGTCCCCCCCAGATACCTGGAAAATGTCTAGGATAATAGTAATACCAAAACCTGGACAGGATAACACAAAGGTGGGGTCCTACCACCCAATCACATTACTTAACCAGGATCAAAAAATATTTTCATCCATTCTGGTCCAATGACTGAATACGGTGGTGGGTAACCTAATTCATCTGGACCAGACTGGATTTATTCCTCAAAGACTTATAAAAGACTCAATAAGACGGGTCTTAAATATTATCCATGATGCAACTAGGTCACCCTCTATCATTAATTTCTCTTGATATATTCAAGGCCTTTGACTGTTTGGAATGGCAATATCTGTTAAGAGTTATCAGTTAGGAACTAAATTTGTGACTGCAGTTTCTAAACTATATGTCACTAATACTGCAGTAATGTGCACCAACAATATAATTCTCCACCTATTACTCTGGAACCGGGAACAAAACAAGGCTGCCCTTTGTCACCCTTGCTCTTCGCCCTTTGTCTGGAACCATTGGCTAATATAATACGTCAACACTCAGGTATAATTGGATATAGAGGAGGGGATGAAGAAGAACATGTGATTAATATGTATGCGGATGACATGATAATTATGCTGGGTGACCCATACCAATCAGTTTCCTATTTAATGAAAGCTTGAAAACTTCAGACATGTGGCAGGGTTAAAAGTTAATTTTGAAAAATCTATCATCATGTCATACAATGTGCACCCTAACCATCAATACTATATTAGCCATACGTTGGGAACACCAATTTGTAGAACCTCTTTTAAATATCTCAGAATTTGTATTCCAAGGAAAATTAACAAACTATTTAAAATAAATTATACCCCCCTTATTACAACCATGACTATAGATTTGAAGAGATAGAATAAATTAAATCTGTCAATTTTAGGATGAATAGCTACAATACAAATGTCTTTGATTCCTAGATTCTTATTCTTATTCCAAGTCCATCCCATTCTCCTTCAGCCAAAACTATTGAAGTCCTGGCAAAGTAAAATCAATACATTTGTATTTCAAGCGAAAGCATCTCACCTGGCACTAAAACTATATTGCAAAAAACCAAGCGGAGGAGACTGGGGACTCCCACACCTTGCATTATATTATGAAGCCTTTCAACTACAGCAGCTCCACTTTATCATTATGAAGGCAAACAAGAATTGGATACGTCTGGAATAAGAAATGTTGCATAAGGGCCCCTCGTGGGCCCTACCTTACCAACCTATAAAAACAAAGGAGTTAAACAATATCCAAAACCCATATATGAAGAGTATATTCACAATTTGGAAAAAGTGGCAATCCAGACTGTCTCCCCTCACTCCATTGCAAACATAGCTAGGCAACTTAGATATAACTATCATTACTAAAATCTCTGAATGGAGGAAGAAGGGATACTTTCGATTGAGAGACTTTTATGCCCAGGATAAACCAAAAATATTAGAACAACTCAAAGCTGACCTAGGAGACCCAGGCCTAGGATGGCTTCAAGAAGTACAATTATCCCACATCCTTAGAGATCCCAATATAAAGACATATGCAGATAGAACTTTAACAACACTAGAACGAGCAATGCTAATGGTAGGGAAAGAAGCGGAAGGAATTGTTTCCTTAATTTATGCCATCCTAATAGACATTCAGATGGGATCAATGGTTGGCTTAAAGGAAGTGTGGGAAGGACATTTTGGAAGGGAATTGGTTGATGCTAGCTGGAATAAATTATGGAATAATAGACCATTTAGATCTATATAAGCTTCTATTTGAGAAACTTCTTTGAAAATACTGCATAGATGGTATCGTACACCAATGCAGCTAGCACATTTTACTTCAACATGTAGCCCCCTGTGTTGGAGAGGTTGTGGGGTACAAGGAACATATTTTCATTTATGGTGGACTTGTCTACATATACAGGGATTCTGGACATTAGTACATAGAGAATTAACAGCTATTATTGGAGAAACTATTGTATACGATCCAGAATTATTTTTATTATTAATATACAAAGGATATAATGCAAGTTTGAAATGTAAAGATTTATTGTTATTCTTACTAACTGCCACCCACCAGACAATTGCACAACAATGGAAAAAATTGGACAACCTGAACCTATCTGCATGGTATCGAAATACATGGTCTGTGGCAATATCAGAAAAAAAAAACTCATGACTTACTGCTAATCCAAGGAAAAACAGAACCGCTATCCTTTTATGCTATATGGAGGAGATTCATATGCTATATGCTATATGGAGGTGTAGGCATTTCAGGTAAAACAATAAATGTGGTTTATCACAAAGCTCTAATTTAAAATACAGTTCTTCTTAACACAATTTTCCATTGATTCTAACAAAACAATTTACGAACTCAACCAAACTAAAAAAAAAAAAACCAACCAACCTAAAGATGAATAAGTTGCAGAGAAATTTATTATTTATCAAATAAATGGTATAAACATTATTCACGGACCTGAGCAACACCGGGCATATCAGCTAGTTTAGTTTAATTGTTTATTTAATTATTTATTTTCTTTGTTTCCTTTTTGTTTCTGTCTTGTTTTCTCTCCCAAAAATGTATTAACCATTCATTCTCTTTTCTTATGTAACAGTTGTTTAGACATTAATTGTTAGGGGACTGATCACTTTTTGGTTATCTCTACCTATAAAGCAGAAAGTATATGTGCATCACATGCGTCTGGAAATGTTTAATCACTTCCAGATGAGTTAGAAACTTTACACGGTGACATAGTGATAGGTCTGGCTGTACAATGTACAAGAAAAATCTAAAAACATGATTTTTGGGAGTTTATGTATTTTTAAAGAATTTAATAAAAACCTAGGTTTACTCCTACAACTCCCAGCATGCCTTGGGCAGGAGGCCAGACATATTGGCCTTTGACGGCCATTGTGAGTGGCTACTAAGGTTGGTCTTGAGCAGTCAACCTAATTCCACATAAAAGGAAACAACCCACATAAATGAGCTGCATCCATTTGTGGTGCCTCCTACCCTCTGCTTGGTTTTAAAATGTAACTAGATAAAACAGCATGACTTTGAGGGGCCAAACATGCTCAAAGGCACTCCATCCTGATATCACTGTTTTCTAAAATCCAGGAGAAGCAAGTGTAAGGGAAGACTTATCAGGCTTTGGCAGCCATTATCTAGTAGTGGCTTGACCTCCAGGGCCTGAAGGGAGAGCGCCTGGGGTGGGCTGCCTCAGTTGCTAGGCCCCATCAGGCACAGGAGAGAAAGAGACTGCAGCACTGAGCCCATTGCCAATGGCAACCAAACCATCAGTCAGCATGCCAGCTCCCTCACAGCCTACCTATGGGCACTGATCGCACAGTGTAGTGTGGACTGGCTCAGCCAGACTTCACTTCCCATGAGCTTCAGCAGCAGGACTCCCATAGTGCAAGTCGGGCACCACAGCAAAAGGCATGCCGGGAGTTTTAGTTTTTGTTTTCTGTGGGGACAAGTAAAATTATAGTGACAGCTTCAAAGCAGCCCTGGCCATGCATTGAAGGTGAGAGAGGGATGGTGGTGGAAATAAACTAATTAAATTTGTTTTAAAGTTACCTCACAGGCCTAGGACTGGCCTGCTTTGAAGGGTTGTCATGAGGGTGAGAGAAGAAAAAAGAAATGAATTTAATTTGTTTAAAGGTTAATTCACAGGCCTAGCACCAGCCTGCTACTTTAAGATGATTACCTCACAGTCATATATTTTAGGGGGCCCAAGCAACACCAGGTAGAAATTTGAAATCTGACACGCTGATAGGTCTGGCTGTACAATGTACCAGAAAAATCTAAAAACATGAAATTTTGAGTTTTAAGTATTTTTATGTCAGATAAAAGGCCCGAATCACCAGTGGCATTGACCATCCTAGCTTTCTGCCAAAACCTGTTAAATGTAGATATTATATAGTACATTATGCCAATAAAGTATTCTGTGTTCTGGCTTCTTTCCTTTTTTCATAACAATAACTTCAGAGCACATGCATACAACAGTTCCTCTTGTCCACTGAGATCTGCTTCTCTACTATATGTTATTCAGATATCTGAGCAATGCTGGGTATATTTTGAAAACATATTTTTAGATTTGCATCTTTTTTAGCTGGTAGAAAGGGTGTTGTGTGTTCTGATTGTTTTTGAAGTTTAGACAGCTGCCCTGGCCAAGGCATGTTGAGAGATGAAGGCATTTCAGGTAAAACAAAAAATGCAATTTATCACAAAGCTCTAATTTAAAATACAGTTCTTTTTAACACAATTTTCCATTTATTCTAACAAAACCATTTACAAAATCAACCAAACTAAAAAAACCAACCAACCTAAAGATGAAGAAGTTGCAGATAATTTTATTATTTATCAAATGAATGTCATAAACATTATTCACGGACCCGCGCAACGCCGGGCATATCAGCTAGTATTTTATAAAATAAAAATTTCAAAAACAAAATCTAAATAGTTGGAAAGAAACTAATAAATTCTTCATATTTTACTTCAGAACCAGAGTTTAGGGTTGGTTGGTTGTTCCAGAGGGAGAAGTGATACCATGACCCTTGGGAAGCCTGTATTCCAACCTGCGCCTCATTGTCCCACATAGATTCAAGATCAGATTAATCACGATGCTAAAACTCTGCAGAATTGGGCTTCAATCAGACTCAGGAGCCTGATGTAGTATAATTATTGGGCTTTCAATGTGTAGTGTATGAAGCCCTTGTTCAGAGTTGTTGTTGTTTTAAAATTGTACAGGACATCTGGTGGTTTCTTAAAAGATTTCAAGTTTTAAGGAGTACCTAAGCAGACATAATTCTGTCCCTTCTTTTTGATGTTTGTAATTAAACACAAAAAAAAACAAACCTGAAGCTCAGGTAACTATGTTGTAAGTCTTATATTGGGTGAGTTTTAGATGAAAAGTCTGAAATGAGCCACCAGGACCTCAATTTCACATTTCTCATAGGAAGGGTGCCATACATTTTGAATCCTTGTGTTGTGCTATCCAACTTTGGACATGTGCTTCACTAGGCTGACCATATGAAAAGGAAGACAGGGCTCATGTAACTTTAACAGTTGTAGAGAAAAGGAAATTTCAGCCAGTGTCATTTGTATGCAATTAGTCCCTGGTGAAATTCCCTCTGCATCACAACTGTTAAAGTTGCAGGGGCCCTGCCTTCTTTTGTATCTGGTCACTCTAGTATAGTACCTGCACCTTGTATAGTACCTGTTAAAGTTATATGAGCCCTGTCCTCCTTTTCATATGGTCAGCCTAGCTTCACTGAAATGCAAAGCACTGTGCAGACAAAAAGAGAAATCTAAAATTGTACATTTGAAGCTTTTTGTGGTCACCAACCTCACATTTATCTTCAGAAGTTGGACACAGAAAAGGGCATTTCATATTACCCACTGGCTCCCTGTCATCCCTCTCACCCCCTTACCAGGAGCAAGGCATGTGGTAAGATAATCAAACTACCACTTTGTCACAGGCCGAGAGCTCACCACACACACCAAATCCAGTTTCCACCCTATGCTCAGTTGTGTAAATCAAGTCAGCGGATTTTCTGAGCAAGAGGCACTCTTTATCACAGTGTTTTGCTGCCCCCTTTGGCCTTATGGAAGAATACCAGCAACACTCAGGAAAGTAAATACATTTGTTTGGACTTTCTGCAGCAAGAAGAAAAAAGGAAGGAAGGAAGGAAGGAAGGAAGGAAGGAAGGAAAGAAAGAAAGAAAGAAAGAAAGAAAGAAAGAAAGAAAGAAAGAAAGTGTTTTGTTCTAAAAGAATGGCAACTTGATGCCCATTGGCTGTCCTTCACAAAGTGAGACCCTACAGCATACTGAGATTTAAGTCTTTGGTGAGGGACCTGGGTACAGTACACCTGCTCAAGCCCCAGGCCTGGATGGCCACAGGGTTTGAAAGATCCAGAAGCTGGATGCTTCAATCTGTGGCAGCAACACTGATCATTTTTTGAGATTGCAAGGATTCTCTGAACATCGGTTCACTGTTTGTCTCTTGCCCGATTCCCATTTGTGTTCGCGACTGGAGGCAATGCTCAAGATGAGGCCTAGCCAATGCCGAATAGAGGGGAACCAGTACCTTGTGCGATTTGGAAGCTATACTTCTATTAATGCGGCCCTGCCTTCTTTTGTATCTGGTCACTCTAGTATAGTGCCTGCAACTTTAATTGTTGTGATGAAGAGGGGATTTCACCAGGTACTAACTGCATACAAATGATGCTGGCTGAAATTGCCTTTTCTCAGCAACTGTTAAAGTTACATGATCCTTGTCCTCCTTTTCATATGGTCAGCCTAGTAGTATTGCTGAGCCAAGTATCTCCCATTTTGTAATTGTACATTTGGTTCTTTTTCCTAGGTGTAGGCCTTGGCATTTATCCCTATTAAATTTCAATCTGTTGTTTTCAGCCTAGCAGTACAGTCTATCAAGATCACTTTGAAGTTTGTTTCTGTCTTCCAGGGTATTAGTGATCCCACCCAATATTGTGTTATCTGCAAATTCGATAAGCATTCCCTGCACTGGGCCCAGGGATATACTGAAGTCAAGATATACTATATCCACAGCATTCCCACAATCCACAAGGGAGGTGACCCGATCAAAATATGAGATCAGATTCATCTGACAGGATTTGTTCTTGACAAATCCGTACTGGCTTCTAGTAATCACTGCATTGTTTTCAAAGTGCGTACAGATTGACTTCTTCATAATCTGCTCCAAAATTTTCCCAGGGATGGATGTCAGACTGACTGGTCTGTAGTTTCCAGGTTCCTCCTTTTTGCCCTTTTTGAAGATAGGGACAACGTTAGCCCTTGTCCAGGCATCCAGCACTTCACCCATCTTCTATGATTTCGCAAAGATAATAGAGAGTGGTTCTAAGAGTTCTTCTGCCAGCTCCTTTATTACTCTAGGATGCAATTCATTGGGCCCTGGAGATTTAAACTCATTCAAAGAAATTAGGTGTTCCTTGATCATTTGTTTATTAATCTCAAACTGCAATCCTGCCCCATCAGCTTGTACTTCACTTTTTCCAGAAGGGTCATAGATCCACTTTTGGGAGAAGACTGAGGCAAAGTAGGAATTGAGCACTTCAGCCTTTTTTTTGTCCTCTGTTATCAATTTGCCATCCTCATGAAGCAGTTGAACTGCCATTTCTTTCCTCTGTCTTTTACTATTCACTAGGGATGTGCACTGGATCGGACCCGATCCACGATCCGAGTCCGGTCCAGTGGGAAATCGGATAAATTATCCGATTTCCGATCCGACAGCTGGATCGGCCGATCCAATCCGAACCAGTCCGAAAAGGCTCCGAACCGGTTCGGCGGATCGGCGGATCGGCGGGCGCCCACTGGCGCCCACCGCCGCTTCCATTGGCGGGCGCCAGCGGGCGCCCGCCGATGAAAGTGGACAGCGGGGGGGGAGGGGGGGCGCTTACCTTTCCGCCCCGTCTGCTCCCGTCCGGCGCCGGCAGCTACTACCAGCGGGCTCCGCGGCCTGCTCCAGGGTGGCGCGCCGGGTGATGTCATCACCCGGCGCGCTACTCTAGAGCAGGCTGCGGAGCCTGCTGGTAGTAGCCGCCGGCGCTGAACGGGAGCGGACGGGCTGGGAAGGTAAGCAGGGGGCGCGCGGAGGGGAGGAGGGGGCGCACGGAGGGGAGGAGGGGGGCCCTTACCTTCCCGGCCCGTCCGCTCCCGTCCGGCGCCGGCGGCTACTACCAGCAGGCTCCGCGGCCTACTCCAGGGTGGCGCGCCAGGTGATGTCATCACCCGGCGCACTACTCTAGAGCAGGCCGCGGAGCCTGCTGGTGGTAGCTGCCGGCGCCGGACGGGAGCAGACAGGCCGGGAAGGTAAGCAGGGGGTGCGTGGAGGGGAGGAGGGGGCGCGCGGAGGGGGAGAGGGGGGCCCTTACCTTTCCGGCCCGTCCGCTCCCGTCCGGCGCCGGCGGCTACTACCAGCGGGCTCCGCGGCCTGCTCCAGGGTGGTGCGCCAGGTGATCACCCGGCGCGCTACTCGAGAGCAAGCCGCAAAGCCGGCTGGCGGTAGCCGCCGGCGCCGGACGGGAGCGAACATCCCTAAAAGGTAAGCAGTGGCGGGGAAGGGGGCTTACCCCCCCCCGGAGCCGTCCGCTTCTATCCGCTGGTGCCCGCGGGCGCCAGCGGATGGAAGCGGACGGCCCCAGGGGGGGTAGGGAGCGCGGGGGAGGGGGTTTACCTGCCGGGGCCGTCCACAGCGGATGGCCCCGGGGGGGAGGGAGTTAGGCCCCCCCTCACCCACCCACCGCCATTTTTTCCTCATAGACTTGCATTGCAATGCAAGTCTATGGGGAAAAAAATGGCGGCCGATCCAAAAATTTCCGATTTTTGGATCGGGATCGTACTCGATCCGGTCCGGGGGGCCTCCGATTTTGTCCGAACTGATCCGTGACAAAATTGGAGGTCCCGATCCGGGTCCTGATCCAATCCGGGGGGTCCGTGCACACCCCTACTATTCACGTATCTGAAGAAAGCCTTTTTATTGCTTTTAGCGTCCCTCGCTAGCCTCAGCTCCTTCTCAGCTGTAGCCTTCCTTTTTTTTTTTAATAATATTTTTATTTCAACAAAAAAAACAACATAATACAACATAAACAACATACAATACAATACTTAACCTACATACCTCCCTGTTCCCCTCCCCCCCCCAGGAGACCTACTTTTATTCAATTATACATCCTTCCAAAATTGTGAAGAATCTTTTGAAGGTATTTGCCCTTTCCCCAATCTTAATACATATTCAAATAATGGATTCCATATATTTTCAAAATCATTCTTCCTGGACATTCCCCTCATTATTTTCATTTTACACGTTAACTTATCATTGGCCTCCTCCACACGAGACATTTAATGAGCCTTGAAGGCTCATTAAAAAATTTACCTCCACAAGCACGGAGCGCAAAACGGGCGTACAGGCGCGTTATCTCCCCGATAATGCACATTTTCGAATGCGCGTTAAATAGCGACTTTTATTTTGCTCCGGCCGTTAAAGCGCATTTTCGCGGTGTGAACAAGCGATTACGCGCATTAACTGCTTGTAAAGCGCTTTTTGGACATGAATTAATGCGCTTCGCCGCCTCTCGCCGCCTCCGGTGCAGAGGGATTAGGAGTAAAAGCGCCTCCGCGATAATGCGCATAATCGCGGAACCGGGCGCAAAAGCGCATCCTTGTGGAGGGGGCCATTAAGTGCCATATCCCATATTTCTTTGTACCATTCTTCTATTGTATAAATTCCTTGCCCTGTCCAATTTTTAGCTATCATTATTCTAACTGGAGCCAGGAGGTTGTTTATCAATTCTCTCTTACTTATATTCTCATTTCCTTTATCCCATATTGCCAGCTGCGCCCCTTCCTAGGGCGGATCTACACACAAGTTTTTTGACGTTTTATAAGGGTTATGAAAACTCTTTGGGCCACATGACGCACTCCCTATAACGTTGTATATCTGAGGTTTTTTAAAACTCCCTTCAGTTATATACAACGGTTTCACTTTTAATAAATCGTTTTAAGTAAAATAATGTGTCCTTCCTTACCGTTTCTGATTCATGGGGGCAGTGCTTCCTTTACTGGTGCCCAAATGCTGAGCAGTTGATTGGTGGGGAAGAAACAGGAAGTGGACCAGTGAACTACAACAACCACAATTCTTAGCCCTATACTCGCTAGGGAATGACAGAGGAACTAAGAAGGAAGTGTGTAACTGAACTACAACCCCCACAATGCCTTGCCCTAAATTCACTGAAAAACGAAAGAAGAAAAGACAGGGCAGAACAGTGTGTGATCGCACACACCGCTTTAAAGACAGAAGACTGTTTCTGCTGTAACGTGAGTACTCAGTAATGTGGCCTAAGACGTTTTAGAACGCACCTATTTGGAACGTTTTAAAATACAATTTAATACGTTCCAAAGGACTGTGTGGATTCCCCCCTAGAGTTGGAAGACCTAAAACTTCGAGGCTCGACTTCTGCAATGCGCTGTACATAGGGCTACCTCTGTGCCTAGTCTGGAAACTTCAACTAGTTCAAAATATGGCAGCCAGGTTGGTCACCGGTACATCTAGGGGTGACCACATTACACCAGTTTTAAAATCTCTTCACTGGCTGCCAATCAGTTTCCGGGCGAAGTACAAAGTGTTGGTTATTACCTTTAAAGCCCTACATGGTTTGGGTCCAGGTTACCTACGAGATCGCCTTCTCCCATACAATCCGCCCCGCACGCTCAGGTCCTCTAGGAAGAATTTATTATAGTCAACAAGAACTAGACTGACAACCATTACCCAGAGGACCTTCTCTTCTGCCGCTCCCAGATTGTGGAATGACCTGCCGGGAGATATTCGCCAACTTACTAGTCTTCAGGAATTTAAAAGATCTATAAAGACTGATCTCTTCCGGCAGGACTACCTAGATTAATTTTAAAGTGTTTTATTGGTGTTTTATTGGTATTTTAATGATGTACTGGTTTTATCTGCTTTTAATCAGTTTTTGTATTTTGTGTTTGGTGTTGTTCCCCGCCTCGATCCGTTGGGAGAGGCGGGTGATAAATATATTACTATTATTATTATTTGGGCTTATCTCCAATTTACTTCCCGTTATTTCACTTATTTCTTCAAACACCCTTTTCCAAAATTTTTGTACATATTCGCAGCTCCACCACATATGAAAATAAGTTCCAACCTCCTGACATCCTCTCCAACAATTCTTGGGCACTTTTTTATCTATCTGATGGGATCTTACCGGCGTTAAATACCATCTCCATACAGTCTTATAATAATTCTCTTTAATTCTAATCGACAAAAGCTTTAACATTCTAGCATCCCATATCCTCCCCCAGTTGTCTTCATTAATCTGTTCCTTTAGATCATCTTCCCAAATCATTTTAAGAGAGTCTTGGTATTCATCATCCTCCATCAAAATTTTATATATTTCACTGGTCAAACCTTTTTTAAATTTGATTTCTTCCTTCTTTCCTCTTGATTCAATTAAATCTTCAAATCTTGTATTCTTTCTACATTCCTTATTTTTCCTTTTCCAATCTTGTGTCCATTGTTCCAATTGTATACATTTGAACCAAGCTACCTTTTGCCCTATTAATAGCTCTCCAATTTGCTCCTTATTTATCATTCTTTTTAACCAATCTCTTAATTTAATAATTTTCTGATCCCTCAAACCCCCTTCCAACTCTGCTTTTAAGTTCCTTGGGAAGTCCCCCATTACTACAACTGGTGCAAGAGGAGAAACTCCTGGTATTAACTTCCCCTTAACTTTTCCCCATATCTCTAAGATATTTTCCAACATCGGGTTGTCCAGGCCCTTCAAATCTTTTTTTTGCATTTTAATAAAAAAGATATTTTGTAATTTAAAGACTTGTTCCCCTGTTTGCGTCTCTAACCATTCTAAATCATCCTCCCCTAATATACTATTTATAACATGTTTTAATTGATTAGCAATATAATACTTCTTTATATTTGGAAGTCCTAAACCTCCTTTCTTTTGAGTCTTATACCAAAACCCTTTATTAATCCTTGCTTTTTTATCTCCGTTACAATAAGCATTAATCATATTTTGCCAGCTCTTTAACTCTGCTTCCATTATTTTAATCGGTAACATTCTAAACAAAAAATTAATCTTAGGTAATATCTTCATTTTAATAATTGCTATTCTACCAAACCATGAATGTTTTAATTTTCTATATACCTCTAACTTTTCCCCTATCTGTTTTTTCAAACTAGCAAAGTTAATTTCATCTAACCTATCTAAATCTTTTGCAATATTAACTCCTAGATAGCGTACTATATTCTTAAACCTAAAACCTAGTTTAGATTTACACTCCTCCATTTCCTTCTCGTTATGATTAAATAACATCATTTCTGACTTCCCCCAATTAACTTGTAAACCAGTAATCTCTCCAAATTCTGTCAAATGTTTCTTTATCACTTCCCCACTTTCCAGGGGATTTTCTAACGTCAATAAAGTATCGTCCGCAAACATATTCATTTTAATCTTTTCTTTCCCACCTATCCCTTTTAATCTTACATCCTCCCTTATAACATTCGCCAAAAATTCTAACACTATTGCAAATAAAATCGGTGAAGGTGGACATCCTTGTCTAGTTCCTCGGGCGTTAACCCATCATTAACTATAATTTCTGCTTTATTATTTTTATATAACTGATCTATCACTCCTATAAATTTATCCCTAACCCTTATAATTTTTTTAAGTGCTGGCCATTCCACACAATCCAAAGCTTTGAATATATCTAGTGCTAACAATCCTGCTTTTAAATTCCTTTTTTTAATAATATTAATTATATTTAAAACTCTTCCAATTAAATTAGGCATTTGCCTTCCTGCAATAAATCCACATTGGTCTTTTTTAATATATTTATTTATAAATGTACTCATTCTTTTTGCCATTATTGCCGTAAAAAAAATTGAATCTTGATTTATTAATGAAATTGGTCTATAAGAAGCTGGATCCGTCAAATCCTTATCTAGTTTCGGGATTAATATAATCAAAGAATGGTCCCATGATGGCAGGGTCTTTCCTCCTTCTATTATACTATTAAATAGCTTTTTCAGTTTTGGTATTAATATTGCTCTAAATGTCTTATAATATTCTGGCCCCAAACCATCTATCCCCGGAGATTTCCCTCCTTTTAATTTATCAATAATTCCTTCTATTTCTTTTTCTGTAACCAAACCTTCCATATAATCCCTGTCTTGTCTCTGTAATCTTATTTTTCCAATTCCTCTCTACATATTCCCCTACTTTAACCTGTGGACCCATATCTGATGCATATAATTCACTGTAAAATTCCTGAAATATATTTAATTTATCCTTCATTAAATTACATCTTTTCCCTGTCTTATCTTTAATTGTCCCTATCGTGTTCTTATCCTTTTTTTGACTGAGTGGACCTGGCCAGCATCCTAGAATTTTTATTGCTATATTCAAAAAAATCCCTCTCCAAATATAGCAAATTCCTTTGAACCTGTTCTAACTCTTCTTTCTCTAATTCCTTCTTCTTAGCTTGAATTTGGGCATATAGGCGTCTATCTTTTGTCTCTCTTAATTTTTCTTCTAATTCCCTTACCTCCTTTTCTATCTTTTTGTTTTGTGCTTCCTGTTGTTTTCTTAGGGTGCACCTTTCCCTAATACTAATCCCTCTTACCACAGCCTTCATTGTATCCCAAATTATCCCTTGAGAGCTTTGCTCTACTTCATTGATTTCCCATATTATCTGCATTTATTTTTTATTTTTTCAACAATAATTTTATTATTTAAAATCCTTGTATCTATTCTCCATCTCTTTGCTTCTCTATAATCCTTCTTCATTTTGATATCCGCTGTCATTAATGCATGATCAGAGACTTTAATCACCCCTATAGCACATTCTATAATTTTAGATAACATATTTTTTGACACAAATATAAAATCTATCCTGGAATAACTCTTAAACCTTGGTGAGAAGAAAGTATATTTCCTTTCTTCCCCTTTTAATACCCTCCAAACATCCATTAGCTCTTTTCCATCCATTAATTTACTTAAACTCGTCTTCCCGCCAATCTTAAGATCTTTTAATATATTATCCTTTTCTTTATCTAATACCATATTAAAATCTCCTGCCATTACAATATTATTTTTCCCCATTTCTCCCGTCGCATTAAAAACTTCATCAAAGAATTCCATTTGTTTCCCATTAGGAGCATATACATTAATCAATATATATTCCTCCTCCCCTACCATACAGAAAATTATCAGAAATCTACCCAATTTATCTTTCTTCACTCTTTGAACATTAATACCACTTTTTTTGAAATTATTGTCACTACACCTCTCGCTTTTGAGGTACCAAATGCTTTCTCATAAACACCCACATCCCTCATCCGAAGCTCATTTGTACTCTCCTTTGATTGATGAGTTTCCTGCAAAAAAATGACATCTGCTTTTTCTTTTTTTAATAATGCTTCTATTCTCTTCCTTTTTATAACAGTTCCTAGCCCTTTAACATTTAAAGTTGCCACCCTTAATTTCTTTTCCATTATGCCTCCCACAAAGCTCTATATTGGTCTCCCCCTGTGATACAAATACCCCCCTCCCTTACTCTCCCCCCCACACTTACCCCAAACTTCACCCCCTCCTCACCAGACCCTCCTGGGCAATGACCCCAATTATTTTTAGAACTCTTCGGGGGGGGAGAAGCGACCCAACAATCCCGGAGTAACAGCTGACCCTCCCCTCCCTTATAATCTCTTCTTTATCCCTGTTCAAACATAGTTCTTTATTGACTACTTCCTCCTGCAGCTCCTTCCTCCACCCTCGTTTCTCCATCTTCAATTGCGTAGCCCAATCCCAACTTCTCCAGAAGCTCCATCCCCTGCTCACACAAAGTTATTCTGTGTTGTTTCCCTAGCCACATGAATCTCAAAAAAACTGGATATCCCCAGCTATATGTTATCGCCTTCTTCTGCAGGGTAACTGTACACAGTCTAACGCTCTTCCGCCACTGGACCATCTGAGGGCATAAATCATGATAAACCTTGATTGGTGTTGCTTGTAGCATCGGTTGGGCAAGACGTCTAATTGCTTGCATTAACTTTTCTTTCTTGTAATAGTTGGCAAATTTGACAATTATATCCCTTGGAAGCATTCCTTTCTTTTTATAGCCCACTCTATGGATCCTCTCAATGTCAGCCATCTCCCACACTTCCTGGAGGTCCAATTCTCTGATCCATGCCAATATTATATCTCTCAAAGCCTTTGGGTTCTCCCCCTCCTGCTCCTTAAAGGATCTAATCCGAATATTTGCTCTTCTATCTCTATCCTCCAAGGCAATTAAACGCAAGTCCATCCCTTGCATTTGCTCTCCCTGCTGCTTAATAGTTTCCTTGATTTGCTCATTGTCCTTCTCCAATTCTGTCATTCTCTCCACCACAGTTTGGAAGCCTGTCAAAACCTCAGTCTGCGAGTCCATAATCTGGCCCTTTATTCTCTCCTCCTGCTTTGCCAAAGCTTCATCTAACATCTTCCGAAAGCTATTCATTAGTTCTCCTGGTGACCATGATTGACTTTCTTTGAACGTTTTGGGGATTGTACCTGGCTTGCTTCCAGTTTTAGAATTCCCACTTCCGGAAAGAAGCGGAGCTGCCTTCTCGCCACGATCAGAGGTCTGTTCTTTGTCGGCCATTACTCTCACTAACCATTCCAAGTGTTTATCTGAAGGATGCTTTTTCGGCTGCCTGTTCCAGCTGGGGGCACTTGATTTATCACCTGTTGTTCTTTTTTTTATCAGGCTACACTTATAAATCCGCGCCCCTCCACATAGATCTTAACAGCCACGCTCTTAAATCTTTTCAGCTCTTATCGGACAAATATATTCCAACTTCTCACACACTCGGCTGGGGGCACTGAAATCCTCTCTTCACCCAGCTTCAATTATTTACTTCAGCCTCCCCCCACCACCTTATCTGCCAGACTTAGCTCGTTAGCCAGAGCCATAAAAGACTCAATTACCAGCTTCTGGCCACCTGCCAGGAATCCCGATCCGCTTTACTTTCTCTTTCACTCAGAAGACACAGCAACACTTCCAAACCAGATATCAAGTCTTTAATTTACAATCCGTCTTCTCCAAGACAGGGATTATATGTTTAGATCAACGCTTCCATGAGAGAGCGAGAGATTTCCAACTTCACTCCATTCTCGTTAGGCCACTCCCCCAGCTGTAGCCTTCCTGATGCCATTCCGGCACTTCTGTGCTATTTGTTTGTACTCTTCTTTTGTACTCTGGCCTTCCCTCCACTTCCTATATGTATCCTTTTTTAATTTCAGGTCATCTCTAAACTTTTTGTGGAGCCACATTGGTTTATTCTGTTGTCTTCTATCTTTTTTCCTTGTTGGAATTGTTTGGAATTGTGCCTTTAAAATTTACTTTTTAAAAAACTCCCACCCATCTTGGGTCCCCTCTACAAGATTTTGCTTTGACGCCCAGTTCCCCGATTATGCGCATATATGGATAAGCGCATTTACTCCTAATACCTATTCACGAGAGGCGGTGAAGCACATTACGGGCTGTATGAAACGTGCTTTAAAGTTGTTGATATGTGGAGAATCGCATATTTACATGGCCATAAGGCACTTTAACTCCCGTGGTAAATTTTAAGTTGCTATTTAACACTCCTCAACCCCCGATTTGCGCTCCACTCTTGTAGAGGTAAAATCTGCAATGCGCTTTGAAAGAGCTTTAAATTGCTCTTGTAAAGGCACCCTTGGACTCCTTTTCTCATTAGGGTTACTTGCCATGGGACAATGGCAAGTAACCCTAATTAAATGAATTAAAATCAGCTTTCCTGAAATCTAGAGTATGTGTATGGCTACACTCAGCTTTTGCTTCCTTTAAAATCAAGAATTCAAGTATTATGTGGTCAGTTTCCTCAAGAGTTCTCTTATCTGCCACTTTATCCACTAAGTCATCCCTATTGGTCAGTATCAAATCAAGGATAGCCTTTTCTCAAGGCTAAACATACCCATTTCTTTTAGTCTCTCCTCATAGGGCTTTGTTTTCAGACTTCCTGATTCCTGAACAGAACCTATTGTCAATAAATTTCATTGGGTGACCCAGAAGTCTAGTATTAAAAAGAGGGATAGAAACCATTCACATCAATCAGAACTGTATAAACCTTTATCATAATCATGCTTACCTTAGGACACAACCCAATCAGTTTTCTACCTGCTAGACAGAAGCCTCCAAATTTAGAAGCTTCTGTGATGCCCCTGCTCTGCTGCTGGTAGCATGGGAGGAGCAACAAAAGAAATGTTTACTTCTCCATCTTCCTTGGATGGAGCCCATCTAGAGGAGTTTTGCCACTGGGGGCAGCGGCAGGACTAGAGAGACAACAGGAATTTGTGGATCCCAGCCTTCCCTCTCCCCGTCTACCAGAACGCCCCCTTTTGACCTCTACAAGGTCATCGAAAAGCAGGCACCACCAGGGGTGCTGTAGCAGTAGGATGGTAATCAGATCTTGAAGTCTCCCTCCTCAAGTCATAGCAGTGTCTATGGCTTCAGGAGGGGGAATCTGAAAAATCCTATGTGCCTCAGATGCTCTCCTAGGGATCATAGGAGTGCACTTCTAGTCAACTTTTTTGCTAATTTTTCACCAAACACTTTCCCCTTTCTGCATAGAGAGGAACTCACCCTATTAATCGTATAATTGCCTATTTCTGCGCATACTCCAGTGCTGTAGTATCTTTTGAGGTAAGGCAACCAGAACCAGAGTTGTGGAAGGTATTCCTAATCTGGCTACAGTTCTATTGTGAGGCCTTCCCTAATACTCCTTTAGCATGAATATTGCTTTTTAAAATGCTCCTCCACAGTGTGCTTTCAGTGTGCTTTGCTGGGTGGTCTCAAACAGTTCCAATCTGATAAGTTTAAGTGTGAAATTGGGGGAGAGGAATAATGCCCTAACATTATTGGATTCCTGCATTGAGCAGGGGCTTGGACTCGATGGCCTTATAGGCCCCTTCCAACTCTACTGTTCTATGATGATTCTATGAACATTCATCAGTGCCCAAATCCCTGCAATTTTCATCCAATTCTGCCTAGAAATAGCAAAGTTAACAACAGTTCTCTTTTTAAGTAAAGCAAAATATAAAGCTGCACAGCACAAAAACCACTGCACCTATTTTTCTGATATTTGGCAGGCATAATCCTCTCCTATTGTGCCTGCACTTCTGAGAAAAATTTCACCATCTGATCCTCCGCAAGATTTAAAATGTTATAGCCATTTTAAAAAAAATCCCATCAAAGGCAAAAGGAAGCGCAAAGCCTCAAACTTCCCAATCTTGACTCTGGTTCAGTCCTGAATGGAAGCAGACAGGCCAAGCTGAATCAGGCTGTTTTCAGAGTTGAAGCTGGGGGTTGGTGCACATTTCTAGTTTCTATTCATGTGATAAAAACTAAGGACCGTTCTACCTACAAAATAAACATACTCTTGAGTATACCCCTCTGGTATACCCCTCTGGTATACCCCCCGTCTTCTACTTTTCCTGATCTTTCTACTTGCCACTGTATGTAATTCCCTCTTCATCACAACAGTGAAATCTGTGGGAGCTATACTAGAGTGACCAGATACAAAGAAGGGCAGGGCTCCTTCAGCTTTCACTGTTGTGAAGAGGGAATTTCACTAGGTGCTGCATGCATACCAATGACACCTGCTGAAATTCCCTTCTCTATGCAACTGTTAAAGATACGGGAGCCCTTGTCCTCCTTTTCATATGGACACCCTAAGAAGGGGCCCAGAATATACAGAGAGATCAACCAGCTTTTTGAAATGGAGTTTCTTTAAGCTCAGTCAATTTCTATTCTACACACAAATGTTGCCATGTAGAGCAAAAGCATCACCTTGTGGCCAGAGACCAATATTTCATCTATGTAATCCACTACTAAAAGAATTGTGATCAGCATGCACAGGGGGAACCTACTCTCCTGAAAAACCATATTGTCACTGATCAGCTTTCTCAATCTTATGACTTCCTTGAAACGTCCTTCTGTTCTTTCCCTTATTCAGATTAGCGTAACCTTCTGTCTTACAAGTAGCAAGTACTTTCCCAGCAAGTGACATACGGTGTCAACTTTGAATACTGAAAAGTGGCAGGACAGCAGAGGTTCAGGCCTTGGCTATGGGCTGGGATACAGTGTCATTGAACTGGGGCTAAACGCTGTGGCCCTTCTGCAGAGTACAAGTGCAGCATAGTAGAAACCTATATGTGGTTCTGGATGTGGAAAGCAGAGGGGCTCCATAACTGCCAAGATCTCCCTGGAACGTGCCGTCTACCGATAACTGCAATGATGCCATTTACATTGGAGGTTGTCTAGTTGTTTGTCTGATGCGCTGGCTTAAGCCCCAGCCACATGAAGTACACAATCTACTGTACTGTGCCACTCTGAGATACATTTGAATCTGGAAAAGGATCCTGCCATTCAGTACTTTCCATGAAGTTGTTGACCTCCAATGCCTCATGCACTATTTCCAAGTGGGTCTCCATCATTTTTTAAACACTGAAAATGCTGCAATAACTGGAAAACATGCTATAAAACAGCACCATCTGTTGGCAGTCGATTGAAACACATGGGAAGGATCTGGGAAAAACAGAGGTGGGAGAGCCTGTATATTTTGCCAATCATTAAATGCACGAAGATTTCAGAAGACAAAACCTGCTAAGGTTTCTGACAAACACAGGGTGCTTAATTCTCTTTCATCCTGATGGAGTTGGCACAATAGATGGACCAGCACTCTAGTACCAGGGGGTGCTCTGCTATGGCAGAGATCGGGGCACGCAACAGAACTGTGCAAAGTTGCTAGAGGCCCAACACCCATGGCAAATGCTCTGGAAAATCATCTTGGGAGGTGAGATGGAGTTTTGACAAAACCTTCATTTTAGATGGAAGTGTGTGCTTGAAAAATACAGATTTTCTCCAGAATGGTATAATTCTGATGGAGCCCCTTAACCTCTGCCAATTATTAAGAACACTGTAGTTAAGAACATGAGTTATGACCTGAAAGTTGAAATGTCAACTTACCCATGGGTGTCCTTTTAGGCAAATCACTGAGCCTCCAATTCAAGAAGTATAAATGATTATGGCCACCAACGTCATGATGACATCTATAACTTATCTGGAAATATATTTTCCAGGAGAATGAATCACAGTCTCCTAACAAAAAGTAAAAACAAAATGTAAAACCCCTGGGTTACATTCATGGAACTCGGATCCTGGAGGTAACCCAGTGTTTTCAAATTTTGTTTTTACTTTTTGTTAGGAGACTGTGAATCGGGGAGGTTCCTTTGCCTGATTTTGGGTACTCTCCCCTCCCACCAAACCATTCAGCAAGTCCACAACCCTCTGTGTAACATTTTCATGGGGCTGGAGGGCTGATGTGAGAAGGAGGGACAAGGAAATCCACTTCTTCAACCTCAGTTGCATACACCTGAATCTGTATCCTGCCCAATTTCAAAAGAAAACTGGGGCAGGAAAATGTGTAACAAGCTTCTCCAATTTCATCACAGTGAATCTTCTCAAGTTTTTTTTAAGCATTTTGAGTTGCCCCAGATTTTAAAGGAAATATACATGAATAATATACATTATTAAAATGGAGGGTTTACAAATAATGAGGGTTTGAGAGAACAGCTTTATTTTGTTTTTCTTAGGACTTTTCTACATGATGCATTTATCTTGTGCACATCATTCTGTACTCACAGTTGTTTATAGGTTCTTTAGATTATGTTGTGACCCTCCAGTTTCAGTTCTGTGTTGAATCAGCACTTTTGGCGAGTTTTTTTTTTAGAGCAAGGAAAATGCAGCATTTAATTGTGAAAGCGAAAGGAAGTGGTGTTTCCTCTTGTGTATTTGTGCTATTCCAGTTTACCACAGTGCCACCTAGAGGTTATGTGGCAGGAAATCAGGAAATGAAACACTTCTCATGTAGTACTCATATCTCAGTTCTATGTCAAAACTGAAAGTAGATACAGTGGATTAACAGCCTTGTGTAGAAAAGCTCATCATAACTTACTAATGATCCTTTGGCATTTTTCTTATTTTATCTTTTTCCTCCTCCTGACTCTTCCCTTTTCTTTCTTTTGGGGTGGGGGCAGAGAGGCTAGCACCTTGTTAATGAACTAGCTGTAAGCTTGGGGAGCCTGGAAAAGGGAGGCAATTAAGGGTGAGAACAAGCAATTATCAGAAGTGTTTAATTTTCATTGGTAACACACAATATGAGTGTGCTTCCAGCTAGAAGGCTCCTAGTCCTAGTAATGAGAAGGCCTTGTGCAGCTATTCCATCTTTTTGCCTTGATGGATTTTCTGTGGAAAGAAAAAAGATGGAAGAAGCTGTGGAAAAACATACAAGGGTAATAATAAATGTAAGACAATGACACACCATCTAGATAAAAGTCTATGAATCAGGCCAGGGGATTGCATGGCCAAAGCCTTCTCTGGAAGCATGCTCAGTCAGAAGAAACTTTTCAAAATATTGTACATTAAAAAAAACACTATGGAATTTTATAACAGACATTTATTAAAAAATGGTAAACTACATTGGCAAATCAATCAATGGTTTTACAGAGTGTGGGAATAATTAGCCATGCTAATCCTAAGAGTTTTCTTCCAACGTGGATGCTATTTCTAGCCTACACAGACAGGCAGGCATGTCTCAACATTTTTACTTTTAACATAACCTACAATAAGGATACTCATCCTATCAGGGCTGATCTGGAAGATATAGGGATGGAAGAACTAAGATTAGGCACATTTTATGGACTACTTTTAATTTTTGTCCTGTTAACAATAAAGCATTGTTCTGTTAAATACAGCTATAAAAACAATATATAGATTCAAATATAGATATGGATTAATTGCAATATCCAATTCACCACTAGTGCTAATATATATTGCCTTTTATAAGTGACCTCTAGAACAATGCCAATAGCATTTGCTGGCATAACTAATTTTCCAAGGAAACCCATCACGCCAGCAAATGCTATTAGCATTATGCCAGAGGTCACTTACGCTAGTGCAACATAATTTATGTTAGCACTAGTGCAGAATTGGATGCTGCCCATATTGTGCATTTGTGTAATATTCCACCACCTGAGGGGAAGGCAGGGCCAAATCAGATGGGTACCTTATTTGTCCCAGGGCAAATTCCTTCTTAACACATTGCACAGCTCTGGAACCTGCAATAAAATAAATTTCTTATAAAAGGTTACTGTAAATCAAGCACAAGAGCATCTCAGTGCTTCTAAAGCCTTAACTATTGTGGCTGCAAAGGATCATACCTGAGCAACGGTAATGACTGGGTAGTAGAAAGGTGGGGAAGCCCAATACTTTGCTCCATAATGGCTAGGACAATCCTAACAGGTTGTTCACATGGTGACAGATAATAACCCCTGCATTGGAATGAAAGGCAGGGAGCCTTCATAGTTGCCAGGAGGCAGGAGGCAATAACTACACAGCCGCACCACCATGCTGTAACCAGGCAGCAGCTGTAGGCATGATCAGCCAGTGACCTGACAGTCATACAGCTCCTCCAGAGGTGACAGACAATAACCGTAAAGCGGTGCAGCCACTGTGGAAGGGACAGGTAATAATCACCGTACAAACATACACAACTCTGGAGGTGTCAGGCAATAATGGTACAGCCGCTCTGTAGCTGACAGGCAACATTTCTGACAGGTGTGCAGCTGCTACCACCAGAGAGGAAAGGCAATCCTCCTCCCACCTGCTCTCCCTCTGATCTGAAGATACTCAGCTCTGAAAGAAAACAGGCACAGAGTACTGTACAAAGTCAACCCCACAAAGTGAATAAAGTCTACCAGTATCTACAATGTGTTTGTTTGTTTGTTTGTTTGTTTTTAGCATTCATAGACAATCTCATCTGCTAAAGAGCCATCAACGTGATGTACAACCATATAAAACAATAAAACCGTAAAACTTTAAAAACAGTAAAACGTTAAACTACACATTTTAAAAGGCAAAGTTGAAAAGATGCATCTTTACACTCTTTCTAAATACCAGGAGTGTGGGAGCCAATTGTAGTCCTTGAGGGAGCAAACGCTTTAGTTTGGGCGCAATACAGACAACCCCCCTCTAACACATACCCAACAAATGAGCCCCTATGGATAATGGTACCCTAAGATGGGGCTCTTCTACAGTTCTTACTACACAGAGTGCCATCAGACGAGCATTTTATCACATGCTCATTACTGCCCACTCATGGTTTTTCGTAGGTCCTTTTGACAACGAAGTCCTCCTCCCATGCATCTCCTGCTCCTTCTGGCCTTCTTCCAGTCACAAAATAAGACCCTGGTCAGGCTGACTTATTTTTAGAAGCAAAATTTGTTGCAATCTCCTGCTGTGTGCAGGAAAAGCGGTGCGATAAAAATGCTTACTGAATGGGCCACATGGTCATTGATGACTTCCTCTCTTCTTCATGAGAAAGGGGAAGTATTGTGTGAAATAATAATAATAATAATATAATAATAATATTTATTTATAACCCGCCTCTCCCTACGGATCGAGGCGGGGAACACAATGCAGATACAAGCATGACAAAGTTAAAAAATTTAAAACAAGAGAAACACATCATTAAAACATTTAAAATTCATCCGGATAGGCCTGCCAGAAGAGAACAGTCTTCATGACTCTCTTAAATTCATGAAGACTGCTAATTTGTCTAACCTCCTCCGGCAGACCATTCCATAGTCTGGGAGCCATAGAAGAGAAGGTCCTCTGGGTAACACTCGCCAGCCTAGTTCTGGCTGGCTTGAGTACGTTCTTCCCAGAGGACCTAAGAGTGCGGGGCGGATTGTACGGGAGAAGGCGATCCCACAGGTAGCCTGGGCCCAAACCATGTAGGGCTTTAAAGGTAATAACCAACACTTTATACTTTGCCCAGAAACTGACCGGCAGCCAGTGAAGTGATTTTAAAACTGGTGTAATGTGGTCACCCCTAGGTGTACCGGTGACCAACCTGGCTGCCATATTTTGAACAAGTTGAAGTTTCCGGACTAGGCACAGAGGTAGCCCTATGTACAGCGCATTGCAGAAGTCGAGCCTTGAAGTTACCAGCGCGTGCACTACCATCTTTAGGTCTTCCAACTCTAGGAAGGGGCGCAGCTGGCGTATCAGCCGAAGCTGATAGTAGGCACTCCTGGCCGTCGCATCAATCTGAGCTGTCATCTGGAGCGACGGATCCAGGAGTACCCCCAAGCTGCGAACACAGTCTTTCAGGGGGGGTGTAACCCCATCCAGAACTGGTTGACACACCTCCAAACCCAGGTTGGGGCCTTTGACAGCAAGCACCTCCGTCTTGTCTGGATTCAGCTTCAGTGTGTTTTTCCTCATGCAGCCCATTACCGCCTCCAAGCATTCATTCAGAGGAGACACACTATCCTTAGCTGACGATGTTGTTGAAGGCATAGAGAAATATATTTGGGTGTCATCAGCATATGGATAGCACCCCGCCCCATGCCTCCGGATGATCTCTCCCAGTGGTTTCATGTAAATGTTAAACAGCATTGGGGAAAGGATGGCACCTTGCGGTACACCACATAGCAACTCCTTTTTTGAAGAGCAGCTATCCCCAAGCATCACCATCTGGAACCTGCCCAAGAGATAGGATCGGAACCACTGAAGCACAGTGCCCCTGATTCCCAATTCCCCCAGGCGCTCCAGAAGGATACCATGGTCGATGGTATCAAAAGCCGCTGAGAGGTCCAGGGGTATCAGCAGGGACACACTCCCCCTGGCGATACTAAGGCGTAGATCATCTACTAAGGCGACCAAAGCGGTCTCAACTCCGTATCCTGCTCTGAAGCCGGTTTGAAATGGGTCTAGAAAATCAGTGTCATCCAAGACTGCCTGGGGCTGGGGAGAAGTGACAGTAGAGGACAGTGATTCCCTGCCTTCTGATGATCATCATAGGGAGACAGGTGGTCCCTTAGATAGCCAGGTCCTAAACTGTTGAGGGTATTAAAGGTAAAGACCTTGAATTGTGTGCACAGAAAACAATTGTCAACCAGTACAAGTCATTCAGGACAGGTGTAATATGATAACACACATGTGCATGTAACTAAGTACCAATAAGAACTGATTTGCTCTATTGGACCAACATGCATTTAGTCCAGGTCTCTGTTTCCAAGAGTGGACACCAATCACATATCTTTGGAGACTCACACCCCTGGCAGGATTAGAATCCTAGAATCCTAGAATCCTAGAATAGTAGAGTTAGAAGGGGCCTTTCAGGCCATCGAGTCCAACCCCCTGTTCAATGCAGGAATCCCTCTTAAAGCATAGCTGACAGATGATTGTCCAGCTGCCTCTTGAATGCCTCTAGTGTGGGAGAGCCCACAGCCTCCAGAGGTAATTGGTTCCATTGTTGTACTGCTCTAACAGTCAGGAAGTTTTTCCTGATGTCCAGCCGGAATCTGACTTCCTGTAACTCGAGCCCATTATTCCATGTCCTGCACTCTGGGATGATAGAGAAGAGATCCTGGCCCTCCTCTGTGTGACAACCTTTCAAGTATTTCAAGAGTAATATCATGTCTCCCCTCAATCTTATCTTCTCCAGGCTAAACATGACCATTTCTTTCAGTCTCTCCTCATAGGGCTTTGTTTCCAGACCCCTAATCATCCTCGTTGTCATTCCTGAAAACCCCTAAATTGCCATTGTTGCAAAACAATTTCGGCTCTCTAGAAGGACGGCAGGCCTCACAGCTTTGTCGGGCGCTCGCTGGGCTGCCCAGAAGCTCACATGGTGCCTCAAACAGGGGCAGGCAGGCAGGCAGTGGCAGCTCAGTGGGCACCTGATGAAACCAGGTGCGGGTGAATCTGTCCATCCCTAGCTAGAATTCATGGTGCATCTTTTTTGGGGGGGGGTATTTTTTATTGTGAATTTAGCAAAACAGAACTGAAAACAAACCATAAAAAAAGGAACAAACATTAAATGCATAGGAAAGTCATTTTTGTTTCATCAGATAAACTATTCCTAACAAGTGGGGGGAATTAAGTGGGTTTCAAGAAAAGCAGACCAAATATCCATGTATTTATCCATTCACAAGTTGATATACCACCCATTCAAACGTTGATAGTGTTGTTAAGTCCTCAGTCCATTGCATTATAGGAGATGAACATTTATCCTTCCAATGTAATAATATCAGTCTGTTAGCTGTCATAAGGGCTCTGAAAATACTTTTGTGATAACCCTGCATTAACTTCCAAGAAACCAGTAGGTAGTTTAGGAGGACATGCACATCATTCCATATTAAAGACTGTTTCAATACGAAGTTTATCAGTATTATGTCCTCCCCAAAAGGAGGCAACTATTGGGCATTGCCAAAACATACAAATAAAAGAAGCATTAGGTGCATTACATCAACAATTATGCAAATTAGACAGAAACATTTTTTTTGCTGAATAAGGCATAGCCTAAGATCAGTGGAAACTACAGATACAGATGGAAAGACAACAATCCATTGATGAGGCAAAATAGGATATTCCAATTCTCTATTCCATTCCGTTCTTAAACATAAGGATTCCAGAATACATAGGAAAAATGCAAAAGAAATTGTTCTACAAGCATCTGCACGCATCTTTAACCCAGATTGCATTCTTGTCTCCATTTACTATCAGAGTGAAATGATATTTATTTATTTATTTATTTATTTATAACAATTTCCTTGAACTATGGGGGGTAAAATCCCAATGGGATGAAGAGGTGCCAAATGGTAGGAAGCAGGCGCAGCAGGCAGCAGGGGAGGAGGAGGAGAAGAGGGGCGCTTTCCCCCTGCAAAGGGTCTGCTGCTTCCTGCCAGGCTTTGGAGGTAGCTGGGAGGTTCAAGAGCAGCGGCGACTCTACCGCCCACTCATCTCTGCCCTCACCCTGCTTCATTCTTCCCTTAGCAGGGACCCATGCACCCGCTTCGCCCGCACCCTCCCTTTGTAAGGTCTTTCTGCCTTCAGGAGCCATGCTGGATGGATGTGCAGGTGCCGCATGGCTCCTGAGGGGGGTGCATGTCCACATTTGGGAAAGTAACTTGCCTGGTGGCAGGCAGGGTCAGGAGGCAGGCACGGCATGTGGGCATCCAAACGGCTGTTGCTTCTTGAGCATGCGCAGGAGGGGGTGGAGGGGCCATGTAGGGAGGGTATCGGGGCGGGCAGAGGGGAGGGGTCGTGAGGTTGTGGTAGCTACCTGGCACTTCAGGCCGTGACCTGCCTTGAGCCAGGCTTGTGATTTGGTACAAAGGTCATTGCTCGCTGGAACTATCAAAAGTGCAGGACTTGAGCGTACCAAAGTGGCATTTTCTGAGGACAGTAATGGGACAGCCACTAAAGTAATAATAACTACATGAATTTTTGATGCCAATGCAAACGCTTGTGGCACAGTGCTTTTATCTTTGGTATGTGACTGATAAAGGAGAAGTGAGTAGGGTGACCATATTTTGGAAACCAAAAAGGAGGACAACTTGGTTGGCCCCCAAGGGGGCATCCCCACCAACATGTCCGCTCCCAGCACCAAGGGGAGGTGCCCACCCGAACATAGCCTTGGTCACATGTCTGATTTTACAGCACACAATTAAGACAAATCTGTTCTACATAACATCTTAATGTTAACATCAATGAAATAACAAGTGAGACATCCAATGTATCTGAAATTAACTTCACTCACTCCTACTTTTGTAGCTTTTGCTGCACTTTGTTGCAATACTCTGTGTGATACATTTTCCCCTTCTCTCCAATATCTTTTCTGATTGCATCCTCACTCTGCTGCAAGCTGCTGCTTAACAGGGCTTGCTGCCAGCTGGCTGGCTTTCTTATTTTTGAAGTTAATTTTTTTTAAAAAAATTGTGTACGATTGTCACAAGTTTCTCTACTCTAACATTAGGGTGGGTGTTGTGGGCGGCAGACACTGCTTTGCCCATTCACACTTCACACTTATATACATTAGCTTCTCAAGGCTTGTGCGTTGGCACCACTTTTCACATGCAGACTTTGAACTCCTGTCTACTTCCTGCACAAACATGTGACTCTGAGACCTTCTTTCTAATGCCCTGTGTTGCATGCCAGCACCGTGGGGCTAAGTTACAACAGATGTTTCTGGGTTGTCTCTGTTGTCTCTCTCTCTAAGTCCTTGCAGCCAAACCAAAACCTCCAGCCTCAAACAATCAATCTCCTTCCCTCTTCCAAAGTCTCCCAATCGTCCAGCCGGGCTATGCACTTTTACCCTGTGGCCGGGGGGGGGGGGGGGGGGGGGAAGGGTGCCAGCTTATTGCTTAGTCACGTCTGGTAACTCTTACTTTAAAAACCACCTCTGCCACCAGCCAACACTGGACTCTGATATACTCTTAAAAGGCTCTGTGTGGCACGCCAGCCTCTCAGGGCTCAGCTACAGCCATCTCTGAGTTGTGTCTTCAGTCTAACTCTGTCTCTAGGAGATATGCCAGTCAGCCAAAGCTGCAAATCTATCTATTTTTCTCTGACACTCACCTCAAACATTCTGCATTGTATGCCAGTAGTACAGACAGAGCCTAGTTCACAAGTGAACAAAGTGAAGGGAAGTGAAGGGATAGTGAAGCAAAGCAACGACATGCCAAGTTCCAACATCCGCAGCAACAGGGCATCTGCAAAGATGAGAGCCTCTCTCTCGACTGGCTCCTCACTGTTGGTCATGAGAGTTTTTCTCTAAGGATGACCCTTCATCACCCGTGATGTGGAACCCTGAGAAAAAGGCCTCTGGCCCATTTTGTTTTGCCCTATGGGCTGCTTTGACTGACCTCTCCTTGCCCACATTTTGTTCTGTGGACGCCTCGCCTCTGCTGAGCTCCAGGGGTCCGACTGCCCACCAAATCTGCAACAGGAAAAGTGTCATGCTTGTCTAGCACTTCTTAGCTAAAAACTTGAGATCCTATTGATGCCAAGGACTGAAACTGCTCAAGGTGCAAGACCCTAAAGAGGAGGTTTCACAGTTATTTTTTTTTAAAAAAATTTAAAACCTCAAACTTTAAAAAATTCCAAAAAATCAACAGATGAACAGATCTGCTTGAAACTTGGCATGGCTAAAGCCCTACATAGATGTCATGATGCCAAGTTTCATCTCCTTATCTTTAAAAATGATTTTTAAAAAATTTAATCTCAATTTTTTAAAAAAATCCTAAAAATCAACGGATAAAAATCAACCAACTCAGGAGACAGCATGGGATGCAATGCAAGGAAGATGCGTCACTTCTGGAAGCCAGCTTCGCTTCTTCTCCCAGAAGTCTCAAGTCTCGCGAGACTTCAGACTTCTGGGAGAGGTGGGGCATCGGCTGGCAGGGTGGGTGCTGCGGTGGCTGGTGGGTGGGCAGCATGGCATGGCCCTGACTGGACTGGCCTGACCCTGGAGCCATGGTGGTGACGGCCTTGCCTAGCCCTGGAGACATGGCAGCAGCAGCCCAGCCTTGCTCTGGAGCCACAACAGCAGTGGCCTATCCTGACCCTGGAGCTGTGGCCCATCCTGGACCTGAAGCCACAGCAGTGGCAACCCAGCCTGGCCCTGGAACTGAGGCAGCGCAGGCAGCAGCAACAGCTCAGCTACTGTTCCAGAGGATAAGTCATTTTTCTCCTCTTCTTTCCCTGGACTTTGGGGGGGGGGGGGGCAAGAGATTAGATACAACCCATAATTTCAAAATAAAAACATGAATGTTTCTGTGTAAAAATGTAAGCCTGCAATCCTCTACAGACTTACCTGGGAGTAAATTCCATTGAACTTAATGGGACATACTTCTGAGTAGACATATATAGGGCAGCATTGAAAATGTTCTAGGTAAAACTAATTGGCTGTGGTTACATTTGTGCTGTTCCTGGTGGCTCAGATAAAACTGTATACACTTTTTCTTAAAGGCCTGGTCATAAATTAAAGACTTTTTAATTGAGTAAATCATCTGCCCCTTTACTGGTTATATATATATATATATATATATATATATGCATATTACCAAAACTTCACTATAAGTGTGTTTTTGAGATAGTGAAGACAGCATGAAAAAATGTCAGTACACAAAAGCAGCTCTCTATTGGACAGAAAGGCCATCTTTTAAAGTTTCTTGTTTATTACAGTAACACACCAGAAGTAAGCGTTGATTTTTAAAAAAATAAAAGCTATATCTTGATTGCACTGATTAAAATGTGTTACCATGATTAATCAACTACTTTTGTTGATTAATTTGCTGATTAAGACTGTAATCCAGTGCATGCTCGGTAACCATGAGTAGATCAGCTGCAAGTCCTGCTGGTCTTGTAGTTTTTGTCTGAATGTGTTTCTTATTAGTAACCTCTAAAGGAGTCTTGTACAGTGATTTTTTTAAAAAAAAAATGAGGGAAATGCTGTAAAGTGTGGCCTGAAGATGCTATATGACTGCTAAATGTTGCTACATAGTTTGCATTTTTGAACTTGCTTCAGGATTACTAGGGTTTGCGTTTTGAATTCACTTAAAACATAGCACCAGGGATAATAATAATAATAATAATAATAATAATAATAATAATAATAATAATATATATTATACCCGCCTCTCCCAACGGATCGAGGCGGGGAACAGCATTAAACACAAAATACAAAACTGATTAAAAGCACATAAAACCAATACATCATTAAAATACCAATAAAACACCAATAAAACACTTCAAAATAGATTTTGCTTCTGCTAAAAATATTTAGTTGAGAATAAGCACCATGCTTTAAAAGTAAAAAGAATGAAATGAGCATCTGCTACAGATGTCTAGCAAGTGACTCTCTGCTATAAAAAGCCTTTCAACATATGCAAAAGGATGCTGCATGAGCCGTGCCAGCCCCAGTAGGCTAAGGCCTGCCCATGCTAGCCCAAGTGTTGATGGCAGACATGTTTCCCATTGCCCCCATCATTTGCTATGCTTTTGGTTGTCATTGAGGGGCACTAGTCTGTGGGGCCCTGGCCTTTGGTCCTGAGGCCCAGCCCTAGTTGTGCCACTAGCTTCATATTGTCCTCTTCTGGATACGGGGACCAGCCACAAGCTCTGGTGGTAGAACTTCAGCAAATTACCTTACCTTGGCTTAAACAAACAATAGAGGGTGAGGTGTGCCATGCATAGCAGAGAATGGCATCATGGGGCAGGTATTCCAAATTGTCCCCTCCAGACTGCAAGCCTGGGCCTTTCCATCCTCAAGGGGCAATATATACACTGGAAAAAAAATGGCCCTTGTGGTGGGATTGGAACACTCAAAGGCAGAATGCAAGGGGGCTCAGCCACAGGGGTGAATTCAGCAACCCCTAGACTTGGGCCACACTGGACTAGATGCCAGGGCTCACCCACACCCTCATATTGAGGTGCCATTTTGATTGTTCCTCTGGTACCAGCCAGTGAGAAACCATTACCTTAGGAAAAACCACTCCTGTAAGGGAGACATAATGGAGCCAGGAGTTGAGGCTCATCCCACCAGAATCAAGAAGAGGCAGGGTACAGGCTGCATCTACAGTCAAACAGAGCTTTTCCATCAGGAAGTCCTGTATATGGTGTGTAACATAGGTTGGAAAGTGACTTCCAAATGCCATGTCCACACTCAGACATGCTCCACCTATTAACATCTCTTTGGAGATTCTTGGCTGTCATTCATTTAATGGCCCTGCTAGACTCAAGCATTATCCGCACTTTTACCTTCTGCCACTGATGAATCACCAAAAATAAGGAAACACAAGACCAAAAAAGAACCAAAGAACCAAAGAGGACACTGATCTGCATAAATGTATATATGTAGAGATGCAAATTTGGAAATCATAAATGGTACATCTCACCATATTGTGGATGACTGTGACCAGGTGAACTGTGTGCCTGACAATTCAGTATGTTTTTTTCAGATGCTCACTATTGATTGGCAACGGTTCTCTTAGTTCTTCATCTTTAAACCGGAATTGGACAGGACAGCCCTTCACGTAGAGGATGTCTTCAAATAGAGGATGGTCCTCTATAAAAGTGGACACATCATCACTCTACTCTGCCCATGAGTTTCCCAGGTCTGCCTGCATGAAAAATATTTTATTAATATATATGTCACACTTTTAAAATCAGTTTCATCCGTATAGATGTGAAGAGAGATACACTTTACTGAAAAGGGGGGCCTGTCTTTAGAAGTACTCTAAGGGCTCTAAACTATCTATGCCTACTATACCACCTTCCCATGCAAGTTCCAGTCCTATTCTCTATAGGGTACCCTTGCCTTACCTACTAGTGTCCCAGGTGTCCTGCCAGAATTTCAATAAAAGATTCAGAAATTGTGGAAATGTTGACATTCAGTCTTGGAATCTTGATAGCATTGTGTAGGAAGCCATGAGCTCAGAGTTCACATGCTTCTTCTCCGATTTCGCTCTAAAACCTGGAAAGCGATGTGAAATATGGACTTTATTTAAAGCTGGGCTTTATTCTTTTGTGAATGCACACTTCATTTGGGTGGGTTTATTTTCCCGTCTTGTGTGAAAACATTCCTTCTTGGGCAGAGCAAGTCTTCCCAGGTGCCAGCTGGCTTTCCCCTATCCCACAGCCATTAAGGAGCTTGGCAGAGGGATCCATGTGTGCATGAAGAGCCAATTGTTTTCTTATGCATTGAAGACCTGTCTTTCATTGGATTCACAAATGATGCACCCACCTCAGAGGCCTCCTCCTTCTGCCTAAGGCCTTCTTCAAAGATCCAGAGAAACCAAGTATAGGAATGTCATGGTCCATTTCAAGGTTTGGCTTGTTCTAGTGAGACATTGTCTACCTGCTCAAAAGTTGGCGGCCAAGTGCAGTCATGCTCCTAAGCAATCACTGTGTGTAGTCGGAGAAGGGAGTTATTCCTTCGGAGCCACAGTAAGGTCATACAGGCTATCAACCCTCATTGCCCAAACATCGGTCCCTAACAACCAGGTTCCTCTTTCTGACTGGCCACTGAGGTCTAGGCTGAGATAATAAAGTCCAGCCCTCTACTTGCTAGGCAAAGCTGGTTCAAAACACAAATGGCTTCCTGCCACCTCCCTGCTTTCACCACAGTTATCTTCTGGCACTGTAGAAACCTCTGACAGATGCCAGGCAGAGAAAGACAAGCCTTGAGAGTAGCTGAACAATCCTGCCTGTGAAGCGGCATGAATCCTCATTCAGAAGCAAGCCCCCCCCCACAGCCTCCCTGAATCACCCCCCATTACATTATGCTAATATCTTATTGTTGCTTTTTAAAATATTTTGTGACTTGCTGGGAAATGTTTATATTTTTTTTCTGCCTGTAGTCACTGTGCCTAATGCCCAGTCATTGAGTGCCATATGTGTTTATATGCACTGCAATTTTCCACTTGATTACATTTTACCACAACCACTTTGAGCCACTCTGCAAAGGAGGCAACCCATCCATAACACCCACAGCAACTCAGACAGATGCAGCCCAAAGATCGACACAGCCCAGTTGTTGTGGCTGCTAAGCATGCTTCCCATGCCCTCAGTTCCAAGTAGTGAGGTGCAGGGAGATGGGAGAGGACCACTGATAGTACTTGGTTAAAAGCAGAAATCTCTAGCCTTCACCCAGGCAGTTCAATTCAGCCTTACGACTCTTCTGTAGTGGCACAAAATTTCCGGGGACCAGAGGATGGTAGCTTCAGTTGGTTATGGCTCGAGGCCAAATGACAAGGTTTTGAGCAATATATATCTATACCTATATCTATATATCTTTAATCGTGAACTTTTGCAGTTCTAGAGAGGCGCGGAGATGGACTGCCACCCACCACCCACTGTCCTAGTGCGCTCGCGATGCTCTTTTGGGTTCTCCCCCCAAAGATTTTGTCTCTCAAAGGCTTCTTTATTGCCTTTTCCCCCCAGCCAAAAATGTATTATTTCTAGGAAAGAACAGTGACAACTTTCATTTTCTCTTCTCCCTGCCCCACCTGGCATATGAGTGTGTGTGCATGCCTGCATGCGCACACACACTTTTAATAACTTAAAAATTCCTCTAAAGGAGTCTTCCACAATTTGAGTTTTTATTAGGAATGTGCAGCACTTTGGTTATGAATCCCAAACCCGAAGCGAGTCGTGGTGATTTGGAAGACCCAAAAACAGATACAAAGAAAGTCGGGACAGGTCCGAATCGATCCGAAGCAGTTCGGTTCAGTCTGAAATGACTCGGATCAATTCGGAGATTACCCCCCTTCAAATTAGGGAGGGGGAGGATTATTAGGGAGGGGGAGGGGGAGTTTGCAGTGGGGAAAGGGCTGTTAATTGACAGCTTCATCCCCCAATCCTCCTGAAGTCTCCAGCAGCCTCCAGTCACGATGGTGGAGGAGGGATTAAGGACAATCAGGAGATCAAGCTTACTCCCTCCTTGATCATTGTGGGTTAGAGACTTGGTAGGAGTAGGAGTGATCTTTGGGTAACTTAGGCTTGTGTTTGGAGAGACTTGGAGTGTGTTTGGGTGGTGGTATGTGGGCTTTCTTCATCTTTTCCCCCTTATCTCACTGTTCTCTCTTGCCTTTCTGTATTCTTTTACTGCTCCTCTTAAAACACACACACACACACACACACACACACATATAATCCTTAAGTGTGCTTGTTTCCATTCCAATCCTTCCCCCCTTCCTCCACCTTCCTCCAGTTAGTCCTCCTGCTTTCTTTCTTTCTGTCTGTTCTTTGGGTGGTTGGACTTGGTCTTCTCTTCAGGTTGCCCCCCTTCTCACTCTCTTGCCTGTGTTTCTGCTTCATTCATATATATATATATATATATATATATATATATATTAGCCTTTCTTTAGTCCTCCTCTGCTTGCTTGTTTGAAAATAAAAAGATTTTCCCTTTCAGTATTGTGCTCTCTCTTTCTCTCTCTCTCTCTCTCTCTCTCTCTCTCTCTCTCTTTCTGTGTGTGTGTGTTGGTGGGCTGTAGCCTGTTACACTGTGTTTGGGCAAAGCAGCACATACACATTACACACACATTGTGTAAGCAGCACATTATATTTTCAATATAATGAAGGTTGGGAGATGCTGCTTCAGGGGGAGAGATGTTGCGCCATCCAGGGTGAGCTATTCCATCTGCTCCTCTACCCACACACACCCAACACACCTGGAGACTTTAAAAGCAAGGCTGGAGCTGAAGGTTGGGAGATGCTGCTTCAAGGGGAGAGATGTTATTCCAGCCAAGTTGAGTTTTTCCCCCCTTATCTGTTCTGTTTTGCAGTAAATTTGTATTTAGTATATTTTTGAGTATTATTGTAGTGTATTGTTGAATATTGTTGTAGTATATTGCTGATTTTGCTGTGAACTTGCATTTTGTAAACCACCCAGAGAGCTTCAGCTATGGGGCGGTATATAAATGGAATGAATGAATGATTGTCTGTCCCATCCTCTTTGTACAGGGTGGATTGTACAAATACTTCTTTAATGTATACGTTTTGGCAATGCCCCATAGTTACTCCCTTTTGGGAGGAGGTTATAATAACAATAAACTTTGTACTGAAACAATCTTTAATATGGAACAATGTGCATTTCCTCCTAAACTATCTACTGGCTTCTTAGAAGTTAACATATGGTCAGCTAAAAGACTAATACTATCACATTGGAAGGATAAATGATTACCTCCCATATTGCAATGCACTGAGGACTTAACAACATTATCAACATTTGAATGGGTGTATTATTATTATTATTATTATTATTATTATATTTATTTATATCCCGCCTTTTTCCCAATAATGGGACTCAAGGCGGCTTACAAATTAAAACATGTACAGTTAAAACAAATAGTGATACACAAAAAATAAAAATATAATTAAACATAGTACAATTTTAAAATATTTAAGACATTTAAAAACATTTTAAAGACACATAATTAAAAGACACTACTTGTGAGTGGATAAGTACATGGATATTTGCTCTGCTTTTCTTGAAAACTATGCATAACTCTTTCCCCCCTTTTTGTGAATAGTATATCTGACGAAAAAATGATAATATTCCTATGTATGCAATGTTTCTTTGTTTTCTTTTTCATGACTTATTTTTCATTCTGTTTCGTTAACAGTCTCTATAAAAAGGGGATGAAAAATACCTATGGAGAGTGGGTGGGAAGGGACATGGCATGGTTCCCATTCATTTGATGGGCCCACTTGTCATGGTTCTGTTTCCTTTCCCTCTCTGTAGTTCCCCAACCCATCTCTCCTCTGTGCATATTTGTACAGGGCCTAAGAGTTTGCGAGTGGAACCAATTACTTTGAGTTTGTCCTTGCTAGAGGCCTTCATGCAGAGGCCAGGCTGCCTTCTATTGGGGATGCCCTGCCTCTGGATTTCCTACACTGAATAGAGAGGGTTGGGCCAGATGGCAGACATGGTTACTTCTGAATCTAGGTGTGTCTAGGATTGCACCCTCAATCAGTGTTCACTTGCTGGAAAGTAACTCTCTGAAATAAACTTAGCCTGCAGAATTCTCTTGATCGAAATAGAGTAAGTTGGAGAGTGACCATATACCCGGAACGCCCCAAAGTCCTCCAGGAAAACAAGACTTGACCAGTGCAACTGGGGCTTGGGGGGGGGGGGGAATTTGCAGGCTTTTGAAAGGTATTCAGGCATTGCAAATCCCAAAGAGACTGCAATTTCAGCAATGGTGGATCTCTATGTAAAGGGGCTCCCAGGACCTGTGCAGCAGAAATATGCAAATGCAGTTTTTGGGTGGGGGAGAAAACTGTGAAGGAGACAGTGAGTGCAGTACAACAATGTCTGGATGCTCAGGAAAGGAAGAAAGAAGGAAGATGTGAGAGATTCCATCGTGGTTAGGCTGACCATATGAAAAGGAGTACAGGGCTCATGTAACTTTAACAGTTGTGGTAGGCTGACCATATAAAAAGGAGGACAAGGCTCATGTAACTTTAACTAGGCTGACCAGATAAAATCCAGGTCAGGGCTCATATAACTTTAACAGTTGTAGAGAAAAGGGAATTTCAGCCAGTGTCATTTGTATGCAATTAATTCCTGGTGAAATTCCCTCTTCATCACAACAGTTAAAGGTGCAGGTGCCCTGCCTTCTTTTGTATATGGTCACTATAATATAGTGCCTGCACCTTTAACAGTAGTGATGAAGAGGGAATTTCACCAGGAACTAATTGCATACAAATAACACCTGCTGAAATTCCCTTTTCTCTACAACTTTTAAAATTACATGAGCCCTGTCCTCCTTTTCATATGGTCAGCCTAATCATGGTCATGCAGGCTACTCACCTGAAAGCACAGACAGGCAGGGATAGAAGGAATCATGGAAGAGGAGGTCAAGGAGGTTTTACAGGAAGAGGAAGAGAAGGAAGAGGTCAAGGATGGCAACGCAAACAGCCTCAGGACGAAGAGCTGAGGTGCCAGCTTTCAGTCCAGGGTCAGAAGAGTGTTTTCACTGTGGTCAGACAGGGCACTGGAAAAGAGAATGCCCTTACATTGAAAAGAAAGTAGGGGTGTGCATGGACCCCCCCGGATCGGATCGGAACCTCCAATTTTGTCCCGGATCATATTGGACAAAATCGGAGCCCCCCCGGACCGGATTGGGTCCAAGCCCGATCCAAAAATCAGACATCCAATTTTTGGATCGGCCGCCATTTCCCCCTCCCCCCCCATAGACTTGCATTGGGGGAAAGGAAGCTTTCCCCCAATGCAAGTCTATGAAAAAAAATGGCGGCAGGTGGGTGTGGGGAGGCCTAACTCCCTCCTCCCCCCTAGGGCCATCCACTGAGGACGGCCCCAGCATGTAAGCCCCCTCCCCCATGCTCCTTACCCCCCCGGGGCCGTCTGCTTCCATCCACTGGTGCCCGCGGGTGCCAGCAGATGGAAGCGGACGACTCGGGGGGGGGGGGGTAAGCCCCCTCCCCCTCCCCCTGCTTACCTTCCATGGCCGTCCGCTCCCGTCCGCCGCTGGCCGCTACTGTGAACAGTCTTCACGGCCTGCCCCAAGGTAGCGTGCCTGGTGATCATCACCTGATGATCACCAGGTGATGATCATCTGGCACGCTACCTAGGGGCAAGCTATGAAGCCTGCTTGCAGTAGTAGCCAGCGGCGGAAAGGAGCAGATGGCCACCGAAGGTAAGTGCGCCCCGCGCCCCCCTCCCCCCTTCTTCCTGCTTGCCTTTCGTGGCCGTCTGCTCCCGTCTGCCGCCCCCTGCCCCCGTTGTCTGCTTCCATCAGCAGGCGCCCGCTGGCGGCCCCCGATGGAAGTGGACAGCCCCACTAGGGAAGGCCCCCCCCCGCTGTCCACTTCTATCAGCAGGCGCCTGCTGGCGCCCGCCAATGGAAGTGGTGGTGGGCACCAATGGGCGCCTGCCGATCCGCCAATCCATCCGATCTGGATCGGAACCTTTCCGGATCGGATTGGATCGGCCGATCTAGCGGTGAGATCGGAAATCGGATAATTGTATCCGATTTCCCCTGGATCGGATTCGGATCGTGGATCAGACCCGATCCAGTGCACATCCCTAAAAGAAAGCACAATAGGACAGCACAGCTACAGAGGCATTGGGGGAGAGGGGGGAAGTAATTCAGACACAGGAAATGAAGGGTTTAATAATAATAATTATTATGATGATGATGATGATTATGATTATGATTATTTATCACCCGCCTCTCCCTCCGGATCGAGGTGGGGAACAACATCAACATAAAATACACAAAAATGATTAAAAGCACATAAAACCAATACATCATTAAAATACCAATAAAACACCAATAAAAACACTTAAAATTCACCTGGGTAGGCCTGCCGGAAGAGATCAGTCTTTATAGCTGTTTTAAAGTCCTGGAGACTGGTGAGTTGGCGGATCTCTCCTGGCAGGTCATTCAACAATCTGGGAGAGGCAGAAGAAAAGGTCCTCTGGGTAACGGTTGTCAGTCTAGTTTTTGTTGACTGAAGTAAATTCTTCCAGAGGACCTGAGCGTGCGGGGCGGATTGTATGGGAGAAGGCGATCCCGCAGGTTGTGGCCCTTGACAGTAACCACCTCCGTCTTGTCTGGATTCACCTTCAGTTTGTTTTTCCTCATCCAGCCCATTACCACCTCCAAACATTCATTCAGAGGAGACACACTATCCTTAGCTGATGCTGTTGTCGAAGGCATAGAGAATTATATTTGGGTGTCATCAGTGTATTGATAGCACCCCGCCCCATGCCTCTGGATGATCTCTCCCAGTGGCTTCATGTAGATGTTAAACAGCATTGGGGATAGGATGGCACCTTGTGGTACACCACATAGCAGCTCCTTCTTTGAGGAGCAACTATCCCCAAGCATCACCATCTGGAACCTGCCCGAGAGGTAGGACCGGAACCACTGAAGCACAGTGCTTCCGAGTCCCAATCCCCTCAGGCGTTCCAGAAGGATACCATGGTTGATGGTATCGAAAGCCGCTGAGAGGTCCAGAAGTACCAGCAGGGACACACTCCCCCTGTCAATATTCAAGCGTAGATCATCTACTGACCATAGGAGTCTCAACTCCATATCCTGCCCTGAAGCTGGTTTGAAATGGGTCTAGAAAATCTGTATCATCCAAAACTGCTTGGAGTTGGAAGGCAACTGCCCTCTCAATCACCTTGCCCAGAAACGGAAGATTCGATACTGGTCTGTAATTATTAAGGTCCAGGGGATCCAGGGATGGCTTTGTTTAGAAGCGGCCGTACTACCGCTTCTTTTAAACACGATGGAAAACTTCCCTCCCTGAGAGATGTATTAATAATACGTTGTAATTGTAATCTAATTACATCTCCTCCCTGGGCGACCAGCCAAGAAGGACAGGGATCGAGAGGACAAGTCGTCCTCCTTACTCATCCAAGCAGCTTGTCCACGTCCTCGGTACTCACTGTCTGAAACTGATCCAGTGTAATTCTACTCGCGGAGTTGCTGGACACTCCATTGTCAACCTCTTCTATAATGACGACATCTAAGTCGGCTCTTATCTGAGAGATTTTATCTGTGAAATGATCGTTAAAGGTATCACAGCGAACTGCCGAAGGCTCTAAGATCGGGTTCAGGGGGGAAGGTGCCCGGGTTAGACCCCTCACCACCCTGAACAGTTCTGCTGGACGTGAATTCGCAGACACAATGCGTGCAGCGAAGAAAGCTTTCTTCGCTGCACGTATTGCCACTCCATAGGAACAAAGATGTTCTGTATAGCAGGGCGCCCGATTAGAAGCGGGTTGGAGAGGACGTTTGGGGGTGATCGTGTCGATAGCCCTAGTTAGGTCTTGATTCCATCTATTGACCAGGGCTTCTACAGGATCGTCGACGATACCAGCCATAGAACCCTCCAAGGCCTTCTGGAATCCAGAAGGATCCATCAGCCTTTGAGGGCGGACCATCTTAATAGGTCCGCCACCCCTGCAGGGACGGGTGGTAGCCGTGATACCAACCCTAACTAGAAAATGGTCTGTCCATGACAATGCAGAGGTATTTGTTACCTCCGCCCACAGATCTGTCTGTTCGGAGCTGAAAACAGCATCGAGGGTGTGACCTGCTGAATGTGTAGGTCCAGAGACCAATTGGGATAGGCCCATGGTTGTCATGGATGCCATGAACTCCCGAGCTGCACCTGACAAACCGGCCCCGAATGGGATGTTGAAGTCGCCCACGACCAAAAGCCTGGACGAATCCAACACCAGCTCCGAGAGCTCAGCCAGGGAGTCTGATAGGCAACGGGGTGGCCGGTACACTAACAGAATCCCTACTCTATCCCTGGTCTTCAGATCAGGTACACACACTCGATGTGATTCATTTTCCAGACAGGAAGTCTGGTCAGGTTAAGACTGTCTTTGTAGACCACAGCTACTCCGCCCCCCCCCCGCCCACTTTCCCTCACCTGCTCACTAACACAGTACCCAGCTGGGAGAGCCTGAGCCCATGTCGGGCCACTGTCATCTCCCAGCCAGGTCTCGGTGAAGCATGCCAGGTTTAAGCAAATGTGCTGAGACATGTTGTGGTCTGGAAGTGATAGAGATTGGGTCTGGATTGGAACAGACTATGATTGGGACTCAGAAGATGTTATAAATTTTGCCTGTGTTCAGGAGCAGGTACTTCCTCATGTCTCTTTAAAAGTAGCTGGGCACGAAGTAGAATTTTTGATGGCCATGGAGGCTACATATTCCACTCTTAAACCAAAAGAGTTCCCCTTGCCACTAGGGCAAAGGAATGTGAATGTGATTGGATTCAGCAGGGTGTCTGAAACACGGCCAGGGTCAGAGGAGGTGTCAGTGGAAGGGAGGCAGGAGATTTTGGAACAGGCATTTGTGTTGAGTCCAAGCACCCCAGTAAATGTATTAGGTATAGACTTGTTGTGTAAGACTGAATGTGTGTTAGAATGTACAAAACAAGAAATGGTGATCCATATGCCAGCTTTAGCAAGTGACCCACCTGAGTGGGAAGATGTACCAGATGAGGTGTGGGCATGCCAAGGAATGACATTGGAAAAATGCTTAGTACAGAGTCAGTGGTTATTAAGTTGAGGGCAGGGTGTAAACCACTGTGTGTACCTCAATACCCACTTAGCAAAGAGGCACAGGAAGGGATTAATCAAATAATTGAAGGGCTCTTAAAGCAAGAGGCAATTTGGCTCTGCCCAGAGGGAAAGGCAAACACCCCAATTTTACCTGTCAAGAAGACAAGGAAGGAGGGCAAACCCCAACAGTGAAGATTTTGCCAAGACTTCATGTGGCTCAATGAAATAGTGGAAATTCCCCCACCAATAGTCCCCAACCCAGGCACCATCCTCTCCTGTATACCACCCACAGCCACTTTCTTTACAGCAGTAGATTTAAGTTCTGCCTTCTTCTCCATCCCACTGGCTAGGGAATCACAGCCCCTATTCTGTTTATCATTCGGGGGGCCTTCGCTATTGTTGGAATGTCATTCCACAGGGACTAGCTTTCTCTCCATCTATCTTCTCAGAGGCACTCACAAAAGATTTGCAGGGACTCAACTTTGGGGAGGGGGGGGGTCATGCCATATACAGTATGCAGATTACTTTCCCCTGGAAAGCCCAAATTGGGGCTCTTGTGTGAACGATTCAGTGCGTTTGTTGCAGCAGTTGGCCAAGAGAGGACACAACGTGTCCCAGGACACAGGACAGGTGGTGCAGCAGAAAGTAGCGTGCTTACAACATTGGAGAGCGGACTCATCAGAGAACAGAAGCAGTTCGAACAGACCCTCGGCCCACCACCCAAAAGCAGCTGAGAGGGTTCCTGGGTTTGACTCGGTCTTGCAGGCAATGGATTATGTACTTTGCAGAAATTGGCAAGCCATTCCAGGATCTCTTGAAAGGGGAAACGCCAGAGCCCTTATAAGGGCTCCAGGAGCAAGAAGGGGCATTTTGCAAGCTAAAATCAGTCTGACTCTCCCAGATTATGGCAACCCTTCACTTTGTTTTTCCATGAAAAGGGGGGTACAGCCTTGGGCGCGCTTACACAAAACCAGGGGAGGAGGGGGTGCGGGAAAGACCAGTGGCACACCTGAGCCTTGCATTGGAACCCGTGGCAGCCACTTTTCCTCCCTGCTTGAGTGCTGTGGCTGCAGCAGCAGTTTTGGTGCAAAGCAGAGGGTACCTACTACTCTGGCACCACCTTGTGGTGAAAGTTCCCCATGCAGTGCAGATCTGCTGCTGAAAACAGACATAGCATTTGTCGGTGGCACAGTTAAGCCACTATGAAGTCCTGTTGTTTGCCCAAGACCACGTTCGTGTGGAAAAATGAGGTTTTTGCCAGGCTGAGAGTTTAAAATCGTTTAAAATGTTAGCTGTTTTTTATGTTTTTATGTTTTTGAATTTTGTAAGTTGATTTTAATGTTGTCTTTTAATCTTTGTAAACTGCCCAGAGAGCTTCGACTATGGGGCGGTGTATCAATGTAAATCATCATCATCATCATCATCATCATCATCATCATCATCATCTCAACCCAACCACTCTCCTGCTGCTCAAGGGGGAAGGGAGCCACATGGCTGTGAAATGGAAGAATTGAAACAGAGCAAGCCTAGGCAAGACTTACAAGTAGGGATGTGCACAGACCCCCCCAGATCAGATTGGAACCGGGATTGGAACCTTAGTTGGCGTGTTGGATCAGATCGGAGGCTTTCTGGATCAGATTAGACCCGATCCCGATCTGAAAATTGGAAATCCGATTTTTGGATCAGCCGCCATCCAATGCAAGCCTATGAGGAAAACATGGGGGCAGGTGAGTGGGGGCCTAACTCCCCCCCTCCCTGTCCCTCCCCCCCCACTCACGCTCCTAACCTGCCGGGGCCGTTCGCTGTCATCTGCTGGCGCCCGCGGGCGGCAGTGGATGGCAGCAGACAGCCCCGGCAGGTAAGCCCCCTCTCCTTTACTCACGCTCCTTACCTGCCGGGGCACCCGCTTCTGTCCGCTGTCATCTGCTGGTCCCGTCTACTGAGAAACAGGCTTCACATCCTAGTTCTCAGTACAGCGCCAGGTGATGACGTTATCACCTGGTGCTCTACTGAGAACTAGGCCGTGAAGCCTGTTTCTTAGTAGAAGGTACCAGCGGATGGCAGTGGATGGCCCCGGCAGGTAAGGAGCGAGAGTGGTGGGAGGAGGTCTGATCCTTTAATCTCTTCCAATCCGGATCAGGTCCTATCGGATCGGAGGAGATCGGACAATCCAGATGTAGGGATCGTAATCGGATAATTTTATCCGATTTTGGCCGGATAGGGTCTGGATCGTGAATCTGACCCGATCCGGTGCACACTCCTTCTTACAAGATCAGGCTTTGGAAGTCGGTGAAGTTGTTTCGTGGATGGCTCTGCCCAAGTGGGGCAAAAGGACAGCCATTGGCAGGATATGCTGTGGTAGAAAGCTCAGGGAGAATATTGGAGGCTGCGCCACTGCCTGGGAGTGTGTCAGCTCAGGTAGCAGAATTGTTAGCACTCACTCAAGCTTGTTTGATGCATGAAAGCCAGGAGGTCACTGTCTATAGAGATTCCAAGTATGCATTTGGGACAATCCACAATTTTTTAATTCTGTGGAAAAATAGAGGGTTCCTAACACCAGCAGGGACACCAATAAAGAATGCAAAGTTTGTAGAGGGATTATTGAATGCCTTGCAAAAACCTCTTGCAGTGGTCAAATGTTCAGGGCACCAGAAAGGAGAAGGGCCAATAACACAGGGAAACAACTAGGCAGATCAGGCAGCACAAAAAGCCACAAAAGCCTCTTCATATGGATAGTCCAGGAAGTCACCTACACTTTGCCCAGGGCCCTCGAACACCTAGCAGCAACACAACATGCAGCCAGCCTTGATGAGCAATGTGAATGGCTCAAATGGGGTTGCAAGCCACATCCCAATGGAATTTGGCATGAATCTCGCACCCACAAACCAGTAGCAACACAAGCCATGTATCTCCCCCTCACTAGAGCAACCCAAACCCTGGGCCATGCCAGTAAGGAAGGGATGCTCAACTAGATACAGAATGCTTGGTTTGCCCCAGGGATCCAACCTATTTGAAAAATGGGTAGCAAAACAATGTATGTTGAGACTTTTTGGTTGCCTTAGTGGATGATCTAAGCCTGAGGTCCCTGTTGGTGCTCCTGGACCTCTCAGCTGTTTTTGATACCATTGACCATGGTATCCTTCTAGAGCACCTGGGGAAATTGGGAATCGGAGGCACTGTGCTTCAGTGGTTCTGGTCCTAACTCTCGGGCAGGTTCCAGATGGTGATGCTTGGGGATAGCTGCTCTTCAAAGAAGGAGCTGCTATGTGGTGTACCACAAGGTGCCATCCTTTCCCCAATGCTGTTTAACATTTATATGAAACCGCTGGGAGAGATCATCAATACGCTGATGACATCCAAATATATTTCTCTATGCCTTCAACCACATCGTCAGCTAAGGATAGTGTGTCTTCTCTGAATGAATACTTGGAGGTGGTAATGGGCTGGATGAGGAAAAACAAACTGAAGCTGAATCCATACAAGATGGAGGTGCTTGCTGTCAAAGACAACAACCTGGGTTTGGAGGTGTGTCAACCAGTTCTAGATGGGGTTACCCCCCCTTCCAAAAAACTGTGTTCGCAGCTTGGGGTTGCTCCTGGATCCGTCGCTCCAAATGACAGCTCAGATAGATGCAACGGCCAGGAGTGCCTACTATCAGCTTTGGCTGATACGCCAGCTGTGCCCCTTCCTAGTGTTGGAAGACCTAAAAACGGTAGTGCACGCACTGGTAATTTCAAGGCTCAACTTCTGCAATGCACTGTACATAGGGCTACCTTTGTGCCTAGTCCAGAAACTTCAGCTAGTTCAAAATATGGCAGCCAGGTTGGTCACTGGTACATCTAGGGGTGACCACATTACACCAATCTTAAAATCACTTCATTGGCTGCCAATCAGTTTTTGGGCGAAGTATAAAGTGTTGGTTATTACCTTTAAAGCCCTACATGGTTTGGGTCCAGGTTACCTGAGGGATCGCCTTCTCCCATATAATCCGCCCCACACACTCAGGTCCTCTGGGAAGAATTTACTCCAATCAACCAGAACTAGGCTGACAAGTGTTACCCAGAGGACCTTCTCTTCTGCCGCTCCCAGACTGTGGAATGGCCTGCTGGAGCAGATTTGACAAGTTAGCAGTCTTCATGAATTTAAGAGAGCCGTGAAAACTGATCTCTTCCGGCAGGCCCACGCAGTTGAATTTTAAGATGTTTTTAATGATGTATTCGTTTTTATTTGTTTTAATGTTTTATCTATTCTGTGGTCCTTGTGTTTATATTTATTGTTGTTCCCCACCTCGATCCAAAGGGAAAGGTGGGTTATAAATAAATACATTATTATTATTATTATTATTATTATTATTATTATGTCAAAAGCATAATGTGGGAAAAGCAGTAAAGGTCCCGCAGGTGGCTCATCCACCACCCGAAGGACCATTTGTGAAATTGCAGCTTGATTTTATCCAAATGCCAAAATGTCAAAGGTTTCAATATGTATTAGTAATGGTGGACATGTTTTCCACATGGATTGAGCCTTTTCTGACATTGAGGGCAGATGCCAGGACAGTAGCCAAGAAACTGCTCTGGGAACTCATCCTGAGATTTGGACTGCCAGCCACTCTTCTGGGTGATCGAGGGTCTCATTTCACTGGCAAAGTGATCTCAGTCCTAGGAAAAGCATTGGGCACAGATCAGCATCACCACTGTCCTGATCACCCGCAATCCACAGGGATCGTGGAAAGGCATAATGGGGTTTTAAAGAACAAAATTGCAAAAATCTGTGCAGGGACAGGACTCAAATGGCCAGAGGCGCTACCTCTAGCCTTGTATGCAATGAGGGCCAATCCAGGTCCCCTGGGTCTGTTGTCACATGAGATTTTGATGGGTAGGCCAATGCGTGTACCAGCTTCACCACCACCATGCAGTGAACTGCAGCAAGTTGATGAGCAGATTAGAGACTATTATATCCAGCTAACCGACTCTATGCAAGATTTTTTCCCCCACAGGTCAAAGCCGCTTTACCTGCTCCTGACTAGGACAAAAGGGGCCACAAGCTGAAAGCGGGAGAATGGGTGCATGTGAAGTTGTTCCAGCACAAAAATGTTATCCAGCCCAGATGGAGGGGGCCATATCAAATTCTCCTGACAACCAGCACAGCAGTGAAGGTTGAAGGCCTTGACACCTGGGTCTATGCCTTGCACTGCAAGAGGTCACCAGCCCCAGCCCCAGAGGAATCATCGAGTAGCATCACAGGGTCCCCCCCCCAGAAGCAGACATGAAAATCCACCCAGATAGGAGATCTCAAGCTGAGTATCACTAGGGGGTAGCCCGCCCCTTTCAGAAGCAGCTGACATCTGAGGTAGACTGCTTTCTCCCAAGATTCTGGACCGGATGCAGTGCTACCCCTTCAGCCATCCAGATGAAGGACCAGAAGTAACTGTATGGACCACCAGAAATCTTTGAGCCAGAACATTCTGACCCTTCAGTAAGGTGCTCACAGATGTACCTTTGTTATTTTCTTTTGTACTCTTGTTCCTGACTGCCCTGCTGTGGTTGCTGTGGGAGGAGTTCCAGTAAAGTGAAGAATTGACAACAGAATCTTGAAGAGTTGCTGTGGGGCAGCAAGCCAAAATAAACCTCAAATGGGGGGGTGATTGATTGCACAAACATTGACACTATAAAATACCTCCTACTAGCATAGTGCTGCCTATGGATTGCAGCTAGCGAGTACGAGGATAACTTGGTCACCTAGCTAGTACAAAGAGTGTCCAGTGTAACCAATAACAGTGCTTGTTGGGTGTGTACACAGATGCCCTGGAATGTGAAACAGGGAATCCCATTAATCCCAGTCCCATTAACATTGCAGAACATGACACATGCAATAGATAAGACCAGTAATTTAACATGGGTTCAGAACGAATCATGTAGATGTTGCTAGGTTCTTATATGCAGTAAACAAACTGGATAGTTGTTGTATTAACCAGACAAAATCACAAAGCGGGGGCATAGCTGTAGGAACATGTGTGTGTGACCATTATATATCTCAAACAAGCCATGGAGGCAGGCAGGTTAGAGTAGGCCACTCCACCAGTCAAACCTTTAAGAAGTTTTACACAGTAGCCCACAGGACCAATGTGGCAAAAGGCTTGCAGTGCAGAGATCTCTTTAATAGCACTCTCTGGGAGTGTGTCTGGGCCCCAAAGGGAGACCGCTATCTCAACGGTACCAAAGTAGATGCCACCACTGACAAAGAGAGAGTGTTTGGAGGCTACTATGTATGGTCTGCATTGGGCTCTGATAAAAACATCATCGCACTGGAAGGCCACTATATTGTACGCTGTACCAAGGCTTATCAGGTCTTGCCTGGTAATTGGTATGGCATCTGTTACATAAGCTGGCTGGTACCTGGGATGCCAATGTTAAATGCTGTCCCACCTGGAAGACATACAGCCTATCTACACAGTCCCTTGGAACGTTTTAAATAGTATTTTAAAACGTTCTAAATAGATGCATTCTAAAACGTCTTAGGCCATATTAAGGAGTACTCACGTTACAGGAGAAAACTTCTTCAGTCTTTAAAGTGGTGTGTGCGGTCACGCAATCTTCTGCACCATCTCTTTCTGTTTCGTTTTTACAATGAGTTTAGGGCAAAGCATTGTGGGCGTTGTAGTTCAGTCACCCACTTCCTCCTTAGTTCCTCTTTCTTCCCCACCAATCAACTGCTAAGCATTTGGACACTGGTAAACGAAGCACTGCCCCCACGAATCACAAACAGTAAGGAAGGACACATTATTTTACTTAAAACGATTTATTAAAAGTAAAAACCGTTGTATATAACTGAAGTGAGTTTTAAAAAACCTCGGGTATACAACGTTCAAAGGAGTGCATCATGTGGCCTAAAGAGTTTTCGTAACCCTTATAAAATGTTAAAAACTTAGCGTGTAGATCGGCTCCTAGTAATATCAAGAACTCCAAGGTGATGTTAAAGAATGGCTATAAGAACCCCCTCACTCAAAGGGAAATTGGCTGGATGCCCCATAGCAGGAATTCTTCCAGGGGTGGGAACAGCCTGCCTAGGACAATAGGAATGTTGTAGCCATAGGCACACCTTGACATAAGGGAAGCCATGTTTTGTCAATCTGAATAGAAATGTCAGACATCAGACATTGCATTTGTCTTATAGCTGAGTAGTAACTTTTAAAACTGTCTGTGTATCACAAGACACCCCCACCCCTACATACAGTACCATGCTTAGCTAAGCTGAAAGGCCTGCAGTCGGGCCAAACTTCCCTTTCTTTAGTTGCTGCTTCAGGTAACCAGCCTGCTGCAGGAGAAGCCCCTGTGGGCGGCTAACATGTTTGTTTTGATAAACAAGCTTCCTGCTAGGGTGACCAGATAAAATCCAGGTCAGGGCTGATGTAACTTTAATAGTTGTAGAGAAAAGGGAATTTCAGCCAGTGTCATTTGTATGCAATTAGTTCCTGGTGAAATCTCCTCTTCATCACAACAGTTAAAGGTGCAGGCACTATACTAGAGTGACCATATACAAAAGAAGGCAGGGCCCCTGCACCTTTAACTGTTGTGATGAAGAGGGAATTCCACCAGGAACTAATTGCATACAAATGACACTGGCTGAAATTCCCTTTTCTCTACAACTGTTAAAGTTATATGAGCCCTGAACTCCTTTTCAGATGGTCAGCCTAGCTAAGGTGCTCTCTCTCTCTCTCTCTCTCTCTCTCTCTCTCTCTCTCTGCTGCAGCGATTCCTTTAACCCAAAAATAAAGTCATGTTGTAGTGGAAGTTGTCTCCGAGTGCTTGTACCAGGACATTTCAAATGGATCTAGTGTCCAAAGTACATTCAGAAGATGATTTGGAAGAGAGGCTAGAACCCACCCCTTCCATAGCTTGAGAGGATGTTATCTTAAAATTATGAACTTTGCATTTATAATTGCGATGCAGAAGGGAGGGCTTTCTTTTACAACTTCCTGTTTTGTTCCCTTTATCCTGATAAATTTCTGACCACTTCCCTAGGTAGAATTACTATCTGACCTAACACATTCATGGGGGGGGGGGGGGGGAGGAAAGGAAAAGGGTCTCCTGCCCTGGTTTCAGTTCTGGTTTTGCTTTTTTGTTTTTCCTTGGCTTGTGGTGCTGCCATTTTGGTGCCACCTGTTCCATCACTTAGTAGTAGCCCTTTCTGCTGGGTGACAACAAGGAATCCAGAGTTAATCATGAAGCTATTGTGGTTACAGCAAGTAGCAGTTTTCAAAAAGAAAACTATCAGTTGTTTCATACTGGTAGTGTTTATATGGTAGCTAAAACATTTGATATAAATTCCTTGCAAAATGGAATTAGGCTATCCTTTTGTATTTCATTAGCCTTTTAAACACTGCTGTTTGATGCCAACATGTATAATTATCATCACAACAGAAGTATAACAAAATCAAAATAAAGTAGATCAAAAGGTCAGATCAGTCCAGTGGAAATTACAAAACATCATGAAAGAATTACATTGTGTTCATTCAAGGCCATCAAATGGCTTCTCAAATAGAAATGTTTTAGCCAAACTTGTGAAAAGGCAATTGACGTTTCCATCCCCCCCCCTTTAAAGTTAGATCCATTCAGAGCAGTTTCCCCCAGGCTGGTGCAGCTCCCAGGATTTCTGACTCTTAGCCACACAGGCTGGGACTGAGGGGCATTGAAGTCTACAGCAACTACAGGGTGCCAGGTTGTAGAAGGCTGCTTTAGAACACGTTGCAGTAGTCCAGGGCATATACAGTATGATGGCATTTTTGCAGCCTTATCTATTTCCTCAGAGTTTATTTGTATTATTGTTATGGCTAAAGCAACGGATAATAAAGATATTCTAGGCAGCTTGGGATTTCTTGAGAGAAGTTGAGGGGATTCTGTTAGAGTCAGTTGAAGAAGTTAGATTCAGTGAGGTTGAGGAATGAATGAAGAGAGCTTGAGGCTGTGAAGCTCAGAGTTAATGAAAGCTGGAAGGAATTTAGTGATATCATTAATGAGATAAGATTGTTTAATTTGTTTCAACAATAATTTGTATGTTCTTGGAGAACTACTGTATCTGCCTCTTCTGCAAATGTGAAGTAAGTTTCTACAGGTTCCTATGACACAAGTTTCTTCATAATCTCACAGGTATAATGTGTGACTGGTTGTGCACTCAGCAGCTGGGGTGGGGGTCAAAATACTACCCACAAAGTAGTTCTAAGATTCTTGATACTCTACCATGGCCCTCCTTGTTGTCCAGCCGCATCATAACCTGGTGCCCTCCATATATGTTGGATTTCAACACACTAAAATAAACCACTTTCAAAGCAATTAGCTAAACCTATCTCAAAATTCACAGACAAGTTTCTTTAAAGTTCCTTTAAAGTTTTCATCACCTGGTTCTCTCCCCTTAATCTAACAGAAGAACAATTACATTGAGGCTTCTTGCTCAGCTGGCACAATAGCTCACTCTAACAACAAGACTGCCACTACACGGGACAGCATAAATATAGGGATTTTAAGCATTATTTTTTCAGAAGCAGATAAGATTCAACTCCCAACTTGAAAAGGCTGTTGAAGAAGGCTACTTTGATGGATGTGGGTTGTCCAGCACACAGTTTGAACAACTGTATACATCGCAGGGCAGACATACTTGATGTGGAAGTGGGGCATATTATTTTTAAAATATACCAATACTTCAGCATTTACATGGTGAGAACTGAAAGTTTGAAAGAATACTGTGACTTTGTGGACCTTGAATTCAGAAAGCTGCCTGCACATAGCAAGACACGGTGGCTGTCCTTATTCCCTGGAATAACAAGGCTACTGCAGATGTTTCTGGCCTTGAAGTCCTTCTTTCTCTTGCAAGACCATCCACCTCCTGTACTCAAGAAGCTCATTGAGGATGACTTCAGTGAGATCTACCTATGGCATATGCACTCAGACACGAGCGTGTTCCAAGCACACATCAAAGAGATTGAACTTGAAAACAACTCTTTGGCGGAAGTGCTGAAATGCTTGGGCTCTGCATGAACAGAAGGCCCACAACTTCATGTACCTCAAAGTCAGGGAACTCCTGGGGGGAAAAATCACAAGGAGGGACTTGCTGCAGAGTGTGACTCATTCTGTGCCCAAGTGGAACTTCAGTACACCATGTGCATTAAATATCTAGAGATGTGGATGAGACTCCTGGAAGAGTTCTCAATATTCACGTGGAGTGCCCTGACTGAGACACCAAAATGGCCTGATGTGGAGCCTCCCGTTCAATACTTGAAAGAGAAGGGAGTGCTCATTGATGATGTAAAGTGCTTCAATCAATTTGCAAATCTGAGGAAATGTGTAGAAAATATGTGCGATGATGGAGACTTCAAAAAGTTGATGGCACACCAAAAGTGGACTAAGTATTTTGAGAGCTCCAAAACTGTGGACTGCCATTCCGAACGGCTGAAGATTGCACTGTTCTTTTTTGCAGTTCCCTCCCACAATGCCCATGTGGAGCGTGTTTTCTCGATGATGCAAATGCAGAGGACAAAGGAAAGGATGCTGATTTTTTATTTATTTTTCCAAAGTTGAAAGGAGCCAGATGTCTGTGGAGACCCTGAAAGGGATTTTACAAGTGCAATATAATTATAAGAAAATGTCTTATAAGAAATTCCACCATTTCCAGTTTAACACCCAACCCCTTTTAAGAAACATAAGATCCACTGAAAAATTGGATGATTTCACCAATAAATGTCAGTTATTGCAAAAAGAACTACTTGCTTTGTAATCCGAATTTAACAATATAAAAATTTTTAAAAATTCACATGATGAAAAGCACTATGCACAGTCCAGAGTGTATAGAAAAGGAGTAGTGTTAAAAGCGTTGTAAAGAAGGTTTCCTGGCAAGATCTATCCAATATTCCTATGGATCTGGACAGCAGTGACACAGCTGATGTCTCCACTGGAACCTCTAGCGACGAAGGGTGCATTAGAAACTTACGGGACAAGTCTCAACAGTCCAGAAGGGAGAATTTTTCCACCTTCCGTCCATGTTGCAAGGCACACAACAGGACTTAATAGTTAATCTGTCATCTCGTCAATTATCCCATGAAGAAATAAGAGTTTTAAATTTGGGTTTGAGTTTTGTTCCCACCCCACAATATAATGCATTTCGTTCTCGAGTGGATTTATTTTGGCTTGTTCGGCAAATTAAATTGAGAGAATTTTTTGGCGGGGACACTCCTGTAAATTCTTCTTTGTTTCGTCCACAGTCTACGTTCATCCCTGTATTTTATAATCCGCATATTCAAATATTTGAAAAATTGGTTTTAAAAGACCTTAGCCAATTAGAACAATCCTCCTCTAAAACATGGCATAATTTGCCTAAAAAGGATCTTAATATTGTTAACCAATTAGCCAATGATTCATCTATAATCATTAAGGAAGCTGATAAAGGAGGTGCTATTGTCTTACTGAACAGGGATTATTATTTAAAAGAAGTATATAGACAGTTACAGGATGAGTCATGTTACAAACCCATTTCTATGGATCCTACAAATCACATTGCTTCCATTACTAGAATAGTAGTTACTGAAGCAATGGTTCTGGGATTAATTGACGATCAGATTTCCAAGTTTTTGCAGAAAATGCACCCTCGTATACCAGTATTATATATCCTCCCAAAGATCCATAAGCCAGGTTTTCCTCCTCCTGACAGGCCTATTGTTTGAGGCTCTAATTCAATACTGGAACCTCTATCACAGTATATAGATTATTTTTTACGTACTTTTGTAGTCAAAGTGCCTTCCTACTTAAAGGATACTACTAATTTCATCAATAAGGTTGAAAGAAAAAATATTCCTCCTAACACCATTTTGGTGACCATGGATGTGAATTCTCTGTACATAAGCATTCCACACGAAGAGACCCACATGGTGTTGGAAACTTATTTTAAACTTTGGGATGACCCTTCTCCACCAATCTTTTTTCTTTTGGAACTTGTTGACATTATATTGGAAAAGAATTACTTTAGATTCTCCAATCATTTTTTTCTACATACTAAAGGAGTAGCTATGGGTAGCCCATTTGCCCCCAGTGTAGCAAATTTGTTCATGGCATCCTTGGAAGAATCAATCATTTCTCATCCACAGAACAATCTTTTATTATGATATACTGTTTTACAAAAGATTAATTGATGATATTTTTCTGATTTTTTCCAACCCGTGCAGATTTACTGAGTTTTTTGACTGGATTAATACGGTGCATTCTAGTATATATTTTTTTCAATTTTGATAAGAATTACGTTTCTTTTCTTAACACAATGGTCTATCATCACTTCAATCAATTAGCATTGAAAACATTTATTAAACCCACTGATAGAAATTATCTCCTCCATTTTTCATCTTTTCATCCTCTTCGTTTACCTAAAAACCTACCAGTTGGTCAATTTCTACATTTCAAAAGGAATTCCTCAGAACCAATGAATTTTCTTTATCACAAAAATAGATTTCGCCAACAATTAATGGACAGAGGTTATCCCTGTCATCAGGGAAGCTGAGAGGCAGGCAGACTTCACTCCAAGATCCAAATTGTTATCAGTCCATATTAGATCTCCAGACAAAAAAATTACATGTTCTTTTGAACACTCACAATTCTCCAATGCTATTATAAGATCACTTTGGAGACATTGGCATGTGGTGAGTCATCTCCCTGGATGCACCAGCACACCACAAGTAGGACTTAGAAGAAGCAAGAATGTATGTGACAAATTGATACATTTTGATATTAATCCACCATTTAAACCACAGAAGGAAATTAGAGGACACTTCAGATGTCTGTGTTTTAACAATTCAAACGAAGGAATTTCAACATCCTATTGACAACCGAATATACACTTTACGGCATTTTTCAAACTTCTTGACCAAACGGGTTATTGATATCATTATTTGTCCGTGCTATTTGATTTATGTTGGGAAAACCACACGCTACATTAGGACCAGAATTGTTGAACATCATTCAAAATTGAAACACCATGTTCTTGAAGCACCACTTATCCAGCATTTTATTGAACGTCATCATGATTATTTCAGATTCCTGGTTATTGATAGGATTTATACACACAAATACAATTGGAGTGATTATGATAATCTGTTGCTAAGAAGAGAAGCTGAATGGATTTTCAGATTGAATTCCATACAGCCTAACGGCCTAAATGTGAATATTGAATATGCACCATATTTGGGATAGTCTACGTCTATTTTCACCTAAGTAATCAGCCTCACTGATAAAAGCTATCTTTATTGGCTAATCAGCAAACAGCTACATTCTGCTCACCACTTCAGAGACTTCGTTATGCTGGGACTGCAAGGTTTGACTTTTTGCCATTTTTTTTTATTTGAAGTTAACAGTCTATCGTACAACTTTTACAAAAACATGTATACGTTTCCACAGAATAATCCCTTCAATTATCATAAAGGACGACTCCTTATTTCCACAGCAATAGCCTCGTAGTAGGTGGTGAGTTCACTAAGTTTTTTACAATTGGATATTTTATAAAACTATAATAAGACTGAATGTGCAACCTCCTATTGGGGTAAAGTTAAAAATACAAATTTTAAAATGTATTTGTTTATTAATTTTCAGCTACAACATAAGTGGTTATCTGAGGAAGCTTGGCTTCACGCGAAATGGATGAAGACCGGATACCTGTTATATTTTCTGTGTTAATTGTAGCAAAAAAAAGTTTGTTTTTGTGAACCATATCTCTCTATTGCAAGTAATAACACTTACAAAATACAACAATATAAAACAGTACAGTTTATTTTGAAAAACTTCCTTTGTATATTTTCTATTTCCTGTGTTAATAGTAGCAAAAAAAAAACAGTTTGTTTTTGTGAACTATATCTTCCAATTGCAAATATTAGCAATTATATAAAAAAAGTATTTACCTCAATTTTTGGGAAATATTTTTATTGTTTTCACAGTTGTGTGCCTTGTGCATTATACCAATTATTTGTAAGGAATTCCACCATTTCCTGTTTAATACGTAACCCCTTTTTAAGAAACATAAGATCCACTGAAAAATATTCCTGGGCACATCGGGAGGAAGAAGAGTCTTAAAATTGTACAGCAACTAAAATTAAATGTTAATTTCTGATACATTGAATGTCTCACTTGTTCTTTATTTCAGTGATTTTAACATTAACATACTATGTAGAACAGGCTTGTCTTAATTGCAAGGTGTAGAATTAGACATGTGACCAAGGCCATGCCCCCTTGGGGGCTGGTCATGTCAAAATGGCCCTGCCTTGGAGGCTGGGCATGTTGGGGTGGGCATGCCTCTTTGAAGGTAGCCATATTATCCTCCTTTTTGGTTTCCACAATATGGTCAGTCTGGCTTGGACACCCTCTTCTATAGCTGGTTGAGTGTGAATGTCTGACTAGTCCTGGTCCCTTAGGCTGGGGGAAGGAGTTTCTGGCAATCAATCGGGATCAGATTCTGAAGCAGAAGAGACAGCTAGAAATGTACCAATGTACATGCAAAGCGGGGGAGGTGATTCTCACGGGCTCTTCACCAGCTGGGGATGAACCTTCGCCAGATCTTATCACTGAAAACGTTAACAACACACAGTCTGTGGGAAATCAGTATTCTTCAGAAGGGGAGGACACTTCAGAGCTAGCTGATCCTAGAGTCCGCCGCAGACTCAAATAGGCGGAGCTAAATGAAGGCGACAGAAGGTTGGCCTGGCTAGCTTCTCGCCAAAGTCTTCTTCAGAACCAGCCTCCTTGAAGTTAAAGCGTTCTGGGCAAAGGCTTTCCCTTTTTGTTGAAAGGACAGTTGTCTTGCTTAGTTCGCATAGTTTTGCCTAGAGGAAAGTTCCTAGAGGTTAGACTTTCTTCAGGTGGGAAGAGATGTTTATTGCCTGAATAAAGCTTTGTGGATTACATGGCAGACCTCTTTATTGTCTCCCGATAAGACGGGAGATTTTGGGAAACACGAGGAGAAAGGGGTTTTCCCCGTATTTTCTGGGGGATGTTGTTTCCCCTTCTCCTAACGAAGTTTCTGATTAATTTTCATTCATTCCTATTTGTCAACTTTCTTTTCTTTCATCCCCTATCTAATCAGCAGTGGCAGAAGTCATTATGCAAATAAGTGCAGACAACTTCCCACAACTGTTGGCATTTGTAAAAGCCTCATAATTTAAAGCTCTGATTCATGCAAGAAAGCTGTTTCTCCAAGGCATGCAGGCATCTGTTCCTGTTATTCTGTGGGAGCCTCCACTGCCCCTCCCTCCCCTGTCAATTAATCTTCTGCTTGCAACAAATATTTGACTTTGTAAGGCAGTAATTAGAGCTTACATTTCAGTGTTTGTCATGGTGAGATTAGAGCTTTAGAACTTATTCCTCCATCTTTCACGCAGGGGCAATGAATCACATGGTGTCCAGCCAAGATTGGGCAATGAATTATCCAATAGGGACAAGTTTCTCCACACTTAACACTAAATTGAACCAAAATATCCTATATATAGCATACAAAAAAGAGCTCAGATTCCTCTATGGAGAAGAGATCAACCCTTTTGAATAATCTGGGTGAAACTTCAGGAATTTCAAAAAAGGCTCATTTGTTCTGTCCTATTGGGGCCACTGCTGATGATACAGGAATGTTGCCATTGCTAGTCCTTCATTGTCCCAAGCCACTTGAAGAACTTCATAGAACTTCTTATATTATAGTACCTTCAGGTTACAGATACTACTACAATCTGTACTCCTTCTCCACCTGCTCTGCACACATTCTTCAGGCATCCTGCCCAGTAGTTCTTCTTCCTCCTCAGACCCCTTAACAGTCCTCCTCCTCCTCCTCCTCCTCCTCCTCCTCCTCCTCCTCTGTGTGAATGTGTGTGCGCGCTCACACACACACACACACAGTGTGCATAGTAATGCAATTCGCAAAACAGGGATAAATATATGTTCTTTCATTTCTATCAAATATTTCAGCTTCCATCTTCATCAGTGACAGTTAGCAAAAGAGCTGAAACACATGCCGCCGCCGCCCCCCCCCCCCCCGGTGCCCATTATAGGACGTTAGTGCTGTGCATGGGATTCCCAGATTGCAAGAAAAGTACAGGAGATTATGTTATCCTCCAAATGCAGGTCATTGGCTTGTCGTTTGTTATTTAACTCATCATGCATGGCAGTGCTTGTTTGCATATTCAACCCCCGCTCAGGGGTTTTCATGTTGTGCGCATCCAGTGAGTGCAGATTATGCTAGGGTTAAACAACCTTTGCACAACCCTAAAACAAACCATTGGTTATGCAAGGGTTGTTTAACCCTAACATAACTCACACTCATCAGCTTCACATGACAAGCCACATGTAGGGGTTGCCTATTTAAAATGATGGTTGCATGCACCACCACCTCACTGTGGGTTATTTAATCCTTGGTTGACTGACATGTTGTGTGAACAGCCTGTGTCCAGTCTAGAAATCCAGAAATTTTCCTCTGTTTCAATAATTGCTGGATTAGGTAGTTGTTCTATTGGAAAATATTACCAGGCACCGCACTTCAAAAAGGATGCAGACAAGCTGGAGGGGGTTCAGAGAAGGGCAACGAGGATGATCAGGAGTCTGGAAACAAAGACCTATGAGGAGAGACTGAAAGAACTGGGGATGTTTAGCCTGGAGAAGAGAATATTGAGGTGAGACATGATAGCACTTTTCAAATACTTGAAAGGTTGTCACACTGAGGAGGGCCAGGATCTCTTCTCAATCATCCCAGAGTGCAGGATGCAGAATAATGGGCTGAAGTTACAGGAAGCCAGATTCCAGCTGGATGTCAGGAAAAGCTTCCTGACTGTTAGAGCAGTACGACAATGGAACCAATGACCTAGGGATGTCATGGGCTGTCCCACATTAAAGACATTCAAGGGGCAGCTGGACAACCTCCTGTCAGGTATGTTTAGGGTGGATTCCTGCACTAAGCAGGGGGTTGGACTCGATGGCCTTATAGGCCCCTTCCAACTTTACTATTCTATGATTCTAGGCTGTCGCTATCAGGACTGAAATGTTTTGCCACACTTCGTTCTGTCTTTTTTATCATTGTAATGAACTTGTGGTTTCTGAATCATTCAGTGGTGATTTTGCTAATGTACTGCACATGGCAACTGCAGCACTTGCACGCAATGACATATATTCCATTGTTAGATTTGCAAATGATGTTCTATTTAATAAGAGAGATCGTTCCAGTTATTTTGAATGTTGTTGTTTCCCATAGTTAAAAACTGATAATGAAGCAGCTGGATGTATAGTGGTGTGATTCATGCCTGTCTGTATTTTTATCTTCGTTTTTTTGTGGAAATGGGATTCTTTTTAAAAAGTTGATGCTCACTGGATATTGTAATCTGTTAAATGCACAGGATATCCATGTTGCAGACGGTGCTGATTAAGTTCTTGTGTTCTATGTTGATAGGTGTGTTGCTATTGCATATGTGTTTAATCTAGGTTGACCATATGAAAAGGAGGACAGGACTCCTGTATCTTTAACAGTTGTATAGAAAAGGGAATTTAGCAGGTGTCATTTGTATGCATGCAGCACTTGGTGAAATTCCCTCTTCATCACAACAGTGAAAGCTGCAGGAGCTTTACTAGAGTGACCAGATACAAAGGAGGGCAGGGCTCCAGGCCTTGGACGTGTTTAAAGCCTTCCATTGCATAAATAGGAATTTCCTGAAAAATGCTCTGAGATATTACCAATTTGGCCCTAAATGTTTAAATGCAGTCCAAGCTATTTATTCTCCAATCCAGGCACATATTTGTGTTAATAATATGGCCTCCCGTAATATAAATATGTATAGCGGCACTAAGCAAGGTTGTCCATTGTCACCTCTTTTCTTTATTTTTGTAACTGAATTCCTGGCAAATCAACTTTGACCTCACCCACAAATAAGTGGAATTAACATGGGTAAAACAGAGCATTTGATTAGTCTGTATGCTGATGACATGTTACTCACATTGAGTAGTCCAATGCATGCAATTAATAATAATAATAATAATAATTATTATTATTATTATTATTATTATTATTTATAACCCGCCTCTCCCTACAGATCGAGGCGGGGAACACAATGCAAATACAAGCATGACAAAGTTAAAAAAATTTAAAATAAAAGAAACACATCATTAAAACATTTAAAATTCATCCGGATAGGCCTGCCAGAAGAGAACAGTCTTCATGACTCTCTTGAATTCATGAGAGGCTCTACAGGTAGAATTAGATAAATTTAAGGAAACAGCAGGCCCGAAGGTCAATTTTAAGAAATCGGACCTTTTATGTCTAAATTTTCCTTAATTAAAAGCCTCACAAAAACTAGGGATTCCATTAGTAAACAACTGCTTCTGCAACTTAGGGATCTACATACCTAGGAACACACAAAAAAAATTAAGATAAATTATGGGTGGTTATAAAAAATATTTTGAAGGATATGCTATGGAAGAGATGTAATCTTTCACTTTCTAGTCAAATAGCAACAATCAAGATGATGATCCTTCTGAAGTTAACGTATTTGTTTTATGTATTACCATTACAACTTCAATATATAACACTGCGACTTTGGCAAAGTAGAATAGAGCAATATATATTTAAAAGTTAGAAACCACGTACTGCTAAAGTTTTTTAGATATAGGCAATGTGAAGTAGGAGGATGGGGTATTCCTAATTTAATATTATATTATGAATTGTATCAGTTACGCCAACTCCTTTCTTGGTTATCGACTGATGATAATAATCAGTGGGTACAGGTTGAGAGAATTATGTTACCATCAGAGACAGTGGATTCATTTCTATATATTAAAAATGAACTTAAGAGAATATGTGTTAGCGACCCCTCTACCTTGAGAGCAATTTTACAGGTATGGAAAGTGAGGAAAGAAAAATTATTATCAGAGATATCCCCTATGATCCCCTTATATTGTCATCCGGGCTTCGGTAACAAAGATTGTCCAATGGATATAATGGCCTTTAAACAAAAGGGGTTCTACAAATTGAAAGAATTTTACTTGAATGCTCAGCCCCTTCCCAGGGAATTTTGGAGGACTCACCTGAAGGAAGCCGGAATAACATGGTTAGCATGGTATCAAGTAGGTACGTTTATTGGGAGAGAGGGTATTAAAGAACAGGCTCTGAGAAATTTAACACCATTTGAATCTAAACTTAAACTTTTAGGCAAGGGGGAGAAAGGCCTTGGTGTCACATATTTACGGAGTGCTAATTGATTTAGACATGGGCTCAATCAAAAGTTTAAAATGAATATGGGAATTGGACTGGGAAATAGAAATGGAGGGTGCATTATGGAACTCAATGCTGGAAAAATCCCATTTAAATATCTATTAATATAAGAAAAATAGTTTTGAAGATCCTTCAAAAATGGTATATGACCCCTGTTCTGTTGAAGACTGGAAGCAAAAAGGGCCAAACGCTGCGAGCGTTTGTGTTAGCACTCAGTTCAATAGCAATCCCAGAAGCTGAAGAAATACTCAATCTCTTGTATAATACAGAGTTGTTTACTCGTGGTCCAACATATACAGCACAACAGTTTTCCATCCAGATATGTACACAGTCCTCACGTCCAAAATACACCAAGTCTGACACCTTCCACACTCGCCATTCAAATAAGGCTTACTTTTATACATTTCTCCTATCAGCCCATCCCTGCTAAATCATCTTATCTGTTCTGGTACTTTAGCAATAATTAGGTTGACCTTTCCAGTACTGGACATAAAAAACTCTCCCTCTACCTTATTGCTTGCAGCTGGCTGATATGTCCTTCAGACTTCTAAAACTTTCCACCAATCCACTTAGTCTGGAATTTTCCCTCAACACCCCTTCAAAATTTGAAGAACTAAGTGGATTTAAAGTTTTATTCTTCACTCAGCATTTCAAACCCTAACCTTCTAGTTATCTGGGTATGCTGACTCCCTTTTAATGGCTTTATGAATATATCTGCCACGTTTCACTGGACTCACGATATATCATTTTAATTATGCCACCTTCCATATATTGTTTGACATTTGCTTCTAACATTTGCAACACAACACTGTGAGTCACCAAAAATACTCACATCAATTCACAAACAATATTTACATTCTTAACAATTGTTTCAAAAATTGTTTTCTCCGCTGGCACTGGATAAGGATTCTTTTCATTCTTTTGTGGACATCCGGTCTGTGTGGTTTCCTGTTCAACCACTGTCAATCATTGCTTTCTATTTTGGTTTTAAGACACGACAGTGTTAGACATATCTTTAAAAATAATTCTTTAAACATCTTAACACATTTCATATTCTTAAACCATTTTAGTCACTGTAGGTTTCCAACCTGCTGACTCCAAAGCAATGTCAGTGCGCTTCCGCTGCGCTGATGTACAACAGACTCTTTGTTACAAACTAATATAACTCTGGGTATCAAACATTCCCCCTTCAAAGTTAGATCTCAAGTCAGTCAACCTTTGCCTTTGTACATCATTACACCTTAGCATTTCCATATGCCTCAAGCAGATTTACATCTTTCTGCTTCTTATCCAGAAAAACCTTTCCATTTCTTTTTGTGATTCTTACTCTCAGGTAAATGCTCACTTCTCCAAGCGGCTTATCAGTTCAGCACCTTCTGCTGACTGGCTTTTGCAAACACCTTGTTCCAAACCTTTCCTGCTCACAGGAAACCCTTATTTAGTCATCATCAATCTCGTCAGGACTTATAGGAACTTCTTCAAAACACTCCTTGTCATAATTGTACTTAATTGTACACATTTGAACCTTTTCCCCTTTAAACCCAAGCCTTTCCGGCGGAACACCTTTGTTAGCCCTTTCCGACCGTCTTAACTTCAACGGACTTGGCTCCGGCTGAGGTTTGCTCTCTCCATTGCTTTCAATGGGAAGAGGCGCGCTTCCCTCTTTTGGAGCTCCAGCTCCGACAGACTTTGACTTCGCCTGTTTTCCCTCTTTGGTAGGCGGGGACTTACTTCCCTGCTTTGGAGACTCAGCGCCTGGCTTTGGCTTCGCTTGTTTTCCCTTCTCGGGAGGCGGAGCCGTGCTCTCCTGTATTGGGGCTCCTGCAGACTCTGGCTCCCTATGCTTAACCCCTTCCTTGCTTTTAACCCCTTCATTTCTCTCTCCCTCGGAGAAATGCATCAACACCTTGGGGTTTGAGTGTATTTGCTCCCAATTTTGTTCCTCAAAATTGGCCAACCTAGAGATAATAATTTTCCCCTGACCAATATAGAAACGCCAAGATTTGTTACTATAACCAACAAAACGTGTTTTTATAGCTTTGCTATCATTTTTCAATCTCTGGCTCTTCGGAACATGCACATAAGCAAAAGATCCCCAAACTTTTAAATGGGCAAGATTCGGTTTCTTCCCATGTAACTCTTGGAACGGTATGCTGTCATGCGTTTCTGACCACATTCTATTCAGAATGTAGTTTGCAGTACTAAACGCTTCACCCCACAAATTCCCCTCTGCTTTAGAATCTAACAAGAGAGAATTTTTAATCATTTGGAGTAATCCATTCCTGCGTTCAATCGCCCCATTCTGCCACAGAGCATGTGGGTCAGTAAGCCTGTGCGTTATACCTTGACTTCTTGTCCACGCTTTAAATTCATTACTGGTAAACTCGCCACCTCGATCCGTTTGGATCTGTACCACTTGCTTCTTAAAGCGTCTCTCAGCCCAAGTCACCCAATTTGTGAATGTTTGGAACACTTCAGACTTCTTTTTAAGCATGTACACCCAGCTAAAGCGAGACTTGTCATCCAGTATCACAAGCACAAATTTAGAACCCCCTACGCTAGGTTTGAATGGACCTACCAGATCCATATGAACCAACTGGAACACCTCATGAGTAGACCTATTACTTTTCTTGTGAATAGGCAAAACCTTCAATTTTGACTGTTTGCAAACTCTACAGTCAAGAAACCTTTTACACTCACTGAGCTCAATTCCTTTACAATGCTCTGGCATTTTCTCCAAAACCTTGAAGCTAACATGGCCCATTCTTCTATGAAAGAGATGCAGGCAATTCCTGTGGCTCGGCACGTTAGCAATTTGGTTTACACACTCTTGAGATTCCATCTCATATAACCCGTTCCTCAGAACACCTCGAGCACACACTTTGCCACTCATTTCAACCTGGCACCCGGACTCTTTAAATGTGACCTCGTAGCCAAGCTTTATCAGGCTTGCTACTGAAAGCAAATTGTATTCTAAGCTTTAACACACCAAACCTCAGGCAAAGACCTCTCAAGACATGGTACTTAACAGCTGCCTTTCCCACAAACCAGAACCTGATTTCCATTTGCTAAAGACACTGATTCTTGTACTCCACTCCAGAGCTTATCAAAAGCTTGAGGATTCCTGCATATGGTTATGCTGGATGCCGAATCCAGAAGCCATACATTCCTTCTCTCCTCCGCTCTCGTCTCCCTGGCGACCGAAACGAACTGTTCATTACGTTGCTCATTTCCTTGGTCTGCCTTCGAGTAATGATCCTGTTGCCACTTCGAGGTTCCTTTCGACTTCATTTTGGCCCGACAATCACGTTGGATGTGCCCTTAACCCTGGGCCCATAACCCTGTTGAGGACTGGAAGCAAAACATGCCAAACGCTGCGAGCGTTTGTGTTAGCACTCAGTTCAATAGCAATCCCAGAAGCTGAAGAAATACTCACACACCAATCTCGTGTATAATACAGAGTTGTTTACTCGTGGTCCAATATATACAGCACAACAGTTTTCCATCCAGATATGTACACAGTCCTCATGTCCAAAATACACCAAGTCTGACACCTTCCACACTCCCCATTCAAATAAGGCTTTCTTTTATACATTTCTCCTATCAGCCCATCCCTGCTAAATCATCTTATCTGTTCTGGTATTTTAGCAATAATTAGGTTGACCTTTCCAGTACTGGACATAAAAAACTCTCCCTCAATCTTATTGCTTGCAGCTGGCTGTTATGTCCTTCAGACTTCTAAAACTTTCCACCAATCCACTTAGTCTGGAATTTTCCCTCAACATGTTCGGTTTGCACACATTCACCAGGAATTGTCAAGATTGCGCTGGAGGGGTTGTAAGGAACCAGGTTCCATCCAGCATATGTGGTGGCCCTGTGTAAAAGTGGCAAAGTTTTGGACTGCAGTCTTTGGTGAAATTGAGAAGATACTTGGACAGCAGTTGGAGAGAACGCTGGAGTTGGGCACTTTTAGGACTATTTCTGGGAAACAACAAAAACTGCTCCTTTCAAGCCATTGGCTGGATTTTTGTTGGCAGCAGCCAGATTGGTCATTGCTCAATTTTGGAAGGACCTAAGAGGTTTGGAAGATGGCCTTATCAGAAAAACTAACAAACAAGTTACAACTGGCAAAAAGAAGTAGGAAACATGATACATTCACTGTGGATTGGTATCAATTTCTTATGTACGTTGGTAACACTCAGTTTCATAGCACTCTGCCTGTAGCGCATTGGCCTCTCGGATTCACGTGAATAATGTATTCTGTATTTTTCTGCCTTGATTTCTTATAATTACTGAATGCTTGGACTATCACATGTAGGGGGGTGGGGGAGGAAAATACTAAATAAATAAATAAACAGTTAAAGCTGCAGGAGCCCTGCCCTCTTTTGTATCTGGTCACTCTAGCTATACTATCTTTCCCTTTTCCCCCTAAAAGTTTGGATCATACTGCCATAAAGATGGAAGTTTCAAACTCTTCATTTAACTACCTGCCTGGGCCTTGCAGGGAACTATGAGGATACATGGAGCAAGCATACAAAGCATGCATAGAGGAAATTCAATAATAAAAACCCTGCTGGTTTAAAAGGCCTGAAGATAAGGCTTTCTCACACTGGCCCAAACTCCACAAAGCCAGGAAATTGGAAGCTAAGCTGATGTCTTATCTGACATGCCTCATGATCAGTCATGATGTCATGTAGTGTCACAAACTGTGCTTGCTTACAACTTACCCTCTATGCACCAGTTCGTTTACTTGAAGCCAAAGTTATTTCCTTGAGTCCTTTGGGGACGACAGCTCCTCTGCAGTCATGAAGAATGAGAGTCTCAAGGAAGTCGGATGTTACTCCGAAGAAGAAGGAAATGATCCTTTAGAAGGGACCTGTTCATTAGTGGATGAGCAGATACCTTCTCCTAGGGTGACCAGATAAAATCCAGGTCAGGGCTCCTGTACCTTTAACAGTTGTAGAGAAAAGGGAATTTCAGCCGGTGTCATTTGTATGCAATTAGTTCCTGGTGAAATTCCTGTTCATCACAACTGTTAAAGTTGCAGGGGGCCTGCCTTCTTTTGTATATGGTCACTCTAGTATAGTGCCTGCAACTTTAACTGTTGTGATGAAGAGGGAATTTCACCAGGAACTAATTGCATACAAATGACACCTGCTGAAATTCCCTTTTCTCTACAACTGTTAAAGTTACATGAGCCCTGACCTGGATTTTATCTGGTCAGACTACCTTCTCATGTCAAGGATAAGCCTCTGGTGGGGAGGATGGCTTAAGGTAGTGGGAGATTCTATCATTAGAGACTTACCCAGCTGGGTACTGTGTTAGTGAGCAGGTGAGGGAAAGTGGGCGGGGGGGGGCGGAGTAGCTGTGGTCTACAAAGACAATCTTAACCCGACCAGACTTCCTGTCCAGCAATTGAAGCACATCGAGTGTGTGTACCTGAGTCTCAAGGCCAGGGATAGACTAGGGATTCTGTTAGTGTACCGACCACCCCGCTGCCTATCAGACTCCCTGGCCGAGCTCACGGAATTGGTCTCGGAGTTGGTGTTGGATTCGCCCAGGCTTTTGATCGTGGGCGATTTCAACATCCCATTTGAGGCTGGTTTGTCAGGTGCAGCTCGGGGGTTCATGGCATCCATGACAACCATGGGCCTATCCCAATTGGTCTCTGGACCTACACATTCAGCAGGTCACACCCTCGATGCTGTCTTCAGCTCCGAACAGACAGATCTGTAGGCGGAGGTAACAAATACCTCTGCATTGTCATGGACAGACCACTTTCTGGTCAGGGTTAGTATCACAGCTACCACCCGCCCCTGCAGGGGTGGCGGACCTATTAAGATGGTCCGCCCTCGAAGGCTGATAGATCCTTTTGGATTCCAGAAGGCCTTGGAGGGATCTATGGCTGATATCATCGACGATCCTGTAGAAGCCCTGGTTAATAGATGGAATCAAGACCTAACTAGGGCTATCGACACGATCGCCCCCAAACGTCCTCTCCGACCCGCTTCTAATCGGGCGCCCTGCTATACAGAAGATCTCAGGGAGTTGAAGCGGAAAGGACGACGACTGGAGCACTGATGGCGGAAAACTCGACTTATATCCGATAAGAGACGACATAGAGAACATCTTTGTTCCTATGGGGTGGCAATACGTGCAGCGAAGAAAGCTTACTTCTCTGTACGCATTGTGTCTGCGAATTCGCGTCCAGCAGAACTGTTCAGGGTGGTGAGGGGTCTAACTTGGGCACCCTCCCCCCTGAACCCAATGTTAGAGCCTTCAGTAGTTCGCTGTGATGCCTTTAACAATTATTTCACAGATAAAATCTCTCGGATAAGAGCCGACTTAGATGCTGTCGTTATAGCAGAGGCTGACAATGGAGTGTCCAGCAACTCCGCAAGTAGAATTACACTGGATCAGTTTCAGTTGGTGAGTACCGAGGACGTGGACAAGCTGCTTGGTCGAGTAAGGAGGACGACTTGCCCTCTCGATCCCTGTCCTTCTTGGCTGGTCGCCCAGGGAGGAGATGCAGTTAGATCACAATTACAATATATTATTAATGCATCTCTCAAGGAGGGGAGTTTTCCATCATGTTTAAAAGAAGCGGTAGTACGGCCGCTTCTTAAAAAAGCCCTCCCTGGATCCCCTGGACTTTAATAACTATAGGTCAGAATCAAACCTTCCATTTTTGGGCAAGGTGATCGAAAGGGCAGTTGCCTTCCAACTGCAAGCAGTTTTGGATGATACAGATTTTCTAGACCCATTTCAAACTAGCTTCAGAGCAGGATATGGAGTTGAGACTGCTATGGTCGCCTTAGTGGATGATCTATGCTTAAGTATTGACAGGAGGAGTGTGTCCCTGCTGGTACTCCTGGACCTCTCAGTGGCTTTCGATACTGACCATGGTATCCTTCTGGAACGCCTGAGGGAATTGGGACTCGGGGGCACTGTGCTTCAGTGGTTCCAGTCCTACCTCTAGGGCAGGTTCCAGATGGTGATGCTTGGGGATAGTTGCTCTTCAAAGAAGGAGCAGCTATGTGGTGTACCACAAGGTGCCATCCTATCCCCAATGCTGTTTAATATACACATGAAACCGCTGGGAGAGATCATCCGGAGGCATGGGGCGGGGTGCTATCAGTATGCTGATGACACCCAAATATATTTCTCTATGCCTTCAACAACAGCATCAGCTAAGGATAGTGTGTCTCCTCTGAATGAATGCTTGGAGGCGGTAATGGGCTGGATGAGGAAAAACAAACTGAAGCTGAATCCAGACAAGACGGAGGTGCTTACTGTCAAGGGCCACAACCTGGGGTTGGAGGTGTGTCAACCAGTTCTGGATGGAGCTATACTCCCCCTGAAAGGCTGTGTTCGCAGCTTGGGGGTGTTCCTGGATCCGTCACTCCAAATGACAGCCCAGATAGATGCGACGGCCAGGAGTGCCTACTATGAGCTTCGGCTGATATGCCAGCTGCGCCCCTTCCTAGAGTTGGAAGACCTAAAATCAGTAGTGCACGTGCTGGTAACTTCGAGGCTCGACTTCTGCAATGCGTTGTACATAGGGCTACCTCTGTGCCTAGTCCGGAAACTTCAACTAGTTCAAAATATGGCAGCCAGGTTGGTCACTGGTACATCTAGGGGTGACCACATTACACCAGTTTTAAAATCTCTTCACTGGCTGCCAATCAGTTTCCGGGCGAAGTACAAAGTGTTGGTTATTACCTTTAAAGCCCTACATGGTTTGGGTCCAGGTTACCTACGGGATCGCCTTCTCCCATACAATCTGCCCCGCACGCTCAGGTCCTCTGGGAAGAATTTATTACAGTCAACAAGAACTAGACTGACAACCGTTACCCAGGGGACCTTCTCTTCTGCCGCTCCCAGATTGTGGAATGACCTGCCGGAAGAGATTCGCCAACTTACTAGTCTTCAGGAATTTAAAAGATCTATAAAGACTGATCTCTTCCGGCAGGCCTACCTAGATGAATTTTAAAGTGTTTTATTGGTGTTTTATTGGTATTTTAATGATGTACTGGTTTTATCTGCTTTTAATCAGTTTTTGTATTTTGTGTTTGGTGTTGTTCCCCGCCTCGATCCGTTGGGAGAGGCGGTTGATAAATCAATATATTATTATTATTATTATTATTATTATTATTATTACCCAGCTGGGCTTGTGATGAGCATGTAGAACACATGGTGAATTGCCTGCTTGGGGCAGATTGTGGATATCCTATATCATTTAGTTAGCCTAGTAGGTATGCTGGAGTGGAGTCAGTAGCTGTGGTGCATGTAGGCCTGTCATAGCAAAATGTACTCATGATGTCCTGGAAGCCAAATTTAGGTTGAAAGCCAGGACCTCCAAACTTGTCCCTAAATTATCTGGAGTTGGAATGAACAGTGAGGCAAAGTTTACTGATGACACCAACTTTAGGGTGCTTAAAACAAAAAGGGGCTATGAAGAGCTCCGTAAGGTTGTTTCCAAACTGGGTGAATCCCGCCTGAAATCCTGGAAATCTGCCAGTCAGAGTCAACAGTACTAGGCTAGCTGGGCCAATGATCTGACTCTGTATAAGACAACTTCCTATAACACCTACCTATGCAAGATGCGCAGTTCCTTCTCCAAGGAGAGCACCCCCAGTTCAGAGACCCTCTAGGATGAGACAATAACCTCTACGAAGTCAGTTTTCAGGTTAAGGGTCTTGAGGGGGACTGCCCCTAACAATACAAAGAGGGCCTTCATGAGGAATATCTTGACTGGAGGAGGACTGTTTAGGACTGCCACCCTAAAGAATCCCCTTCTGGGAATTGATACTGGACAATGTTTAGATTTGTCTCCTCAACATGTCAGGCTTAAGGCCTGCTAGGAGACAACCTTGTAAGAAGGCAGAAGTTCAGGAAATTTGGTGTTTAGGGGATCCCTCCCTGTTCTTCGACAATACACAACAAAGGAACACCAGGTGTATTTGTAAGTTCTGTTGGCTAACACTTTTCTAGAAGCCAGAAATTTGCTCATATCTAGCCAAGACGTCCTGTGAGGTTGGTAGTCATCCGGCAGTTAGGAATTTTGGGTTCTGGCTCAGGGGGTCATTGGACAGGAAGTGTTATTGGGTCCACTGTCAAGGCCTCCTTGCAGTCAGGAGGTTCACCTTTGCCCTCTAGTCCTTGATCATTGGTATGACTCTGGGGATCAGGGGGAAGGATGGACATACGTAAATAAGGCCTTTTAAGCAGTCCAAGTTCAGGGCATCTATGAACGCCACACCATCCTCCAGGTATCTCAGTGCAGATCACAGTCAAGGCATGAAACACAGAGCCTGCTGGTCACCATCATGAATAGTTCCAAATGGAGAGACTATTGCCCTGGATCCAGGATCTACTGACTGAGCCAGTCAGATTGAATGTTTATAGTTCTCTTTAGGTGTTCTGATTTCAAGGACTTGAGGTGGCACTGCACTTTATAGAGGCTTCATAGCCTCCATTGGTAATCTGGGCCACATGCCCCCTGCTAGATAATGTAGTCTTTTGCCACCATTTTGTCCATTCTTGGAGGACGTAGCCACTCTATACCATGGGGCAAAGTGGAGGAAAGCAAGGCAGATGGCCCCAAGTTCTAGGGAAATTTATGCTTTAGTGACCCCCAAGAGCTTTGGCTTGGTGCCAGGTAGTCCTGGCTGGTCAATTGGTGGACCTCCAGACATCTGATAATCATCTTGGGGAATGTATTCGAGAAAAGCAGCCACCGCTGCAAGAGCTTCTCAATTGGCTTTTCCCTGTCCAAGAGCTCATCTTCCTCCCTGCATCTGGTTCCAGGTCTGTATATGAGAAAGATGGGAACAGGTAATTGACATGGACCAGCTTTTGTGTCTCTTTGTTGCACTCTGTATCTCTTCTTGGCCTAGGGATCCTCCTTAGGGGATCATAGAATCATAGAACAGTAGAGTTGGAAGGGGCCTATAAGGCAATTAAGGAATCCATCTTAAAGCATAGCTGGCAGATGGCTGTCCAGCTGTATATTGAATGCCTCTAGTAGGAGAGCCCGCAACTCCCCTAGGTAATTGGTTCCATTGTCATACTGCTCTAACAGTCAGGAAGCTTTTCCTGATGTTCAGCCGGAGTCTAGCTTCCTGTAACTTGAGCCCATTATTCCATGTTCTGCACTCTGGGATGATCGAGAAGAGATCCTGGCCCTCCTCTGTGTGACAACCTTTCAAGTGTTTGAAGGGTGCTATCATGTCTCCCCACAGTCTTCTCTTCTGAAGGCTAAACATGCCCAGTTCCTTCAATCTCTTCTCATTTATTTATTTATTTATTTATTCCATTTGTATACCGCCCCATAGCCGAAGCTCTCTGGGCGGTTTACATGGGATTAAAAACAATTAAAAACAATATACAAAAATTAAAACAGCAAAAACATACAACATACACACAATCTGTACATTTAAAAACCACTTCAACACTTCAAAAAACTACAAAAACAAAACAAAACAAACCCAGGCTCCTCAGATATTGCCAAATGCCTGAGAGAAGGGGAAAGTCTTGACCTGGCGCTGAAAGGATAACAATGTTGGCGCCAGGCGGGCCTCGTCAGGGAGATCGTTCCACAATTGGGGAGCCACCACAGAGAAGGCCCTCTCTCTTGTTGCCGACCTCCGAGCTTCCCTCGGAGGAGGCACTCGGAGGAGGGCCTTAGATGTTGAACGTAGTGTTCGGGTAGGTTCATGTCGTGAAAGGCATTCCATCAGGTATTGTGGTCCCAAACCGTGTAAGGCTTTATAGGTTAAAACCAGCACCTTGAACCGGGCTCGGAAACATACAGGCAGCCAATGCAAGCGGGCCAGAGTAGGTCTTATATGTTCGAACCTACTGGTTCCTGTTATCAATCTGGCTGCTGCATTTTGCACAAGCTGCAGCTTCCGAACAACCTTCAAAGGCAGCCCCAAGTAGAGTGCATTGCAGTAATCTAACTTGGAGGTTACCAGAGCATGGATAACTGAAGCCAGGTTATCCCTGTCCAGATAGGGACATAGCTGGGCCACCAACCGAAGTTGGTAGAAGGCACTCCGTGCCACTGAGGCCACCTGCGCCTCAAGTGACAGAGATGGTTCTAGGAGAACCCCCAAGCTACGAACCCGCTCCTTCAAGGGGAGTGCAACCCCATCCAGAACAGGTTGAACACCCTCCATCCGGTCAGCGGAACCACCCACTAACAGTCTCAGTCTTGTCTGGATTGAGTTTCAGTTTTTTAGCCCTCATCCAGTCCATTGTCACAGCCAGGCACTGGTTCAGCACATCCACAGCCTCACCTGATGAAGATGAAAAGGAGAAATAGAGCTGCGTGTCATCAGCGTACTGATGACAACGCACTCCAAAACTCCAGATGACCGCACTCAATGGTTTCATGTAGATGTTGAACAGCATGGGGGACAAAACTGACCCCTGCGGAACCCCATACTGGAGAATCCACGGGGCCGAGCAATGTTCCCCAAGCACCACCTTCTGGAGCCAACCCGCCAAGTAGGAGCAGAACCACTGCAATGCAGTGCCTCCCACTCCCAACTCAGCCAGTCGTCCCAGAAGGATACCATGGTCGATGGTATCGAAAGCCGCTGAGAGATCAAGGAGAATCAACAGAGTCACACTCCCCCTGTCCTTCTCCCGACATAGGTCATCATACAGGGCGACCAAGGCTGTTTCCGTACCAAAACCAGGCCTGAAACCCGACTGAAATGGATCCAGATAATCAGTCTCATCCAAGAGTGCCTGGAGCTGGCTCGCAACCACCCGCTCCAGGACCTTGCCCAGGAATGGAACATTTGCTACTGGCCTGTAGATATTAAGATTTTCAGGGTCTTTAGGAGTGGTCTCACTGCCGCCTCTTTCAGGAGGCCTGGGACCACTCCCTCTTGCAAAGAGGCATTAATCACTCCCTGGCCCAGCCAGTTGTTCCATCCCTGCTAGCTTTTATTAGCCAAGAGGGGCAAGGATCCAATATGGAAGTGGTTGCATGAACCTGTCCAAGCACCTTGTCAACATCCTCGAGCTGCACCAACTGAAACTCATCCAAGAAAACAGGACAAGCCTGTGCTCTGGATACCTCACTAGATTCATCTGCTATAACACTGGAGTCTAAGTCCTGACGGATGCCAGAGATTTTATTCTGGAAGTGCCCAGCAAATGTATTACAGCGGGCCTCAGATGGTTCTACCATGCCCTTGGGGCCAGCATGTAAAAGCCCCCGGACAACTCTGAAAAGCTCCGCTGGGTGGCAGGTTGATGATTGAATAGTGGCAGCAAAGTATTGTCTTTTTGCTGCCCTCACTGCCCCTGAATACAACTTACCATAAGCACTTACCTGTGTTTGATTGCATCCATCAGGAGTTTGTCTCCATCTGCCCTCAAGCCGTCTCCTGTTTTGTTTCATCACTCTCAGCTCTGGGGTATACCACGGAGCCTTTCGAGCTCTACACAGGAGAGGGCGCTCAGGAGCAATCATGTCAACTGCCCGGGTAATTTCTGCATTCCACAGATCAACCAGGGTTTCGACAGGAGAGCCAGCCCTATCAGCCGGAAAACTCCCCAGAGCCCTCTGGAAACCATCTGGATCCATTAGCCTCCGGGGGCGGACCATCTTAATGGGTCCCCCACCCTTGCAGAGGGGAAAAGCCGCTGTAAGTCTAAACCTCAGCAGGTGGTGATCTGACCATGACAGAGGGGTTGATGTAAAGTCCCCCACTTTCAGATCCCCATCTCCATGTCCAGTTGAAAAAACCAGGTCTAGAGTGTGCCCTGCTACATGCGTTGGGCCGATGGTATGTTGGGACAGTCCCATGGTTGTCATGGAAACCATGAAATCCTGAGCTGCCCCAGATAAAGTGCCCTCGGCATGAATGTTGACATCCCCCAGAACCAAGAGTCTGGGGGACGTCAACAGTACACCAGAGACCACCTCTGTCAGCTCAGCTAGGGAGTCTGTTGAGCAGCGGGGTGGGCGGTACACCAACAGAATCCCTAATCTGTCCCGTTGGCCCAACACAAGGTGCAAACACTCCAGACCAGTAGTCACATGGACAGGGAACCTGCAGAGGGGGATGGAATTCCTATAGACCACAGCAACCCCCCCTCCCCGGCCCTCAAGTCTACCCTGATGCTGAACCAAGTACCCCGGTGGGCATAACTGGGAGAGACTAACGCCTCCCTGCTCTCCCACCCATGTCTCGGTTATACATGCCAGATCAGCTGCCTCATCCACAATTAAGTCGTGGATGAGGGAGATCTTATTATGCACTGATCTGGCATTTAAAAGCAGCACCCGGAGGCCTGAGGGCTGGCTGATAAGGCAACCAACAAGCCTGTGGGTGTGAGGGGGACTGGAACAAGGCACAGCCATTAACTGTCTGGGCCTTGTTCCCCTAACCTGGCAAGTCCTCCTCACAACGCCATATCTCCCTCTACCCGTCACTACCCTGATTGTGCTCCCCTCAGATCCCCCCCCCCACCTGGCCCTGTATCCTCCCTCCCAGGCACATAGCTCAAGCCTGGGGAAAGGGGGGGGAACCCAAAGACAAAAACAAAAAGCCAGCAGGCAGGCAGGCACACTCCTCTCCTCCCCTGGCAGCAGGCCTCCCTCTCCTGCAGGTCGATGGCTTTCCCAGGTCCCCTCAGCCAGCAGCTTAAATATCCCTCCCAGGAAGGGAGGGGGACAGATATAATTGTCCACAGCAGCTGGCTCAGTACCTGGGAGCCTGATCCTGCAGGGAGTGGCAGTCTGCCAGGCTGAAATCCTCTGGAGGGTGGTGGTGGTGGCAGTGGCAGTGGCAGCAGCAAAGACCAGGAGGCAGGCAGGCAGGCAGGCAGGAAGACTCCTCTCCTCCCCTGGCAGCAGGCCTCCCTCTCCTGCAGGTTGATGGCTTTCCCAGGCCCCCTCAGCCAGCAGCTTAAATATCCCTCCCAGGAAGGGAGGAGGACAGATGTAATTGTCCACAACAGCTGGCTCAGTACCTGGGAGCCTGATCCTGCAGGGAGTGGCAGTCTGCCAGGCTGAAATCCTCTGGAGGGTGGTGGTGGTGGTGGTGGCAGTGGCAGTGGCAGCAGCAAAGACCAGGAGGCAGGCAGGCAGGCAGGCAGGCAGGCAGGCAGACTCCTCTCCTCCCCTGGCAGCAGGCTTCCCTCTCCTGCAGGTTGATGGCTTTCCCAGGCCCCCTCAGCCAGCAGCTTAAATATCCCTCCCAGGAAGGGAGGAGGACAGATGTAATTGTCCACAGCAGCTGGCTCAGTACCTGGGAGCCTGGTCCTGCAGTGAGTGGCAGTCTGCCAGGCTGAAATCCTCTGGAGGGTGGTGGTGGTGGTGGCAGCAGCAAAGACCAGGAGGCAGGCAGGCAGGCACACTCCTCTCCTCCCCTGGCAGCAGGCCTCCCTCTCCTGCAGTTTTCCAAACCCCTGATCATCTTGGTTGACCTACTTTGAACCCTTTTCAGCATGTCTGCATTCTTCTTGAAGTGTGGTGCCCAGAATTGCACACAATACTCAAGATGGGGCCTAACCAGTGCCGAATAGGGGGGAACCAGTACCTCGCACGATTTGGAAGCTATACTTCTATTAATGCAGCCCAAAAGAGCATTTGCTTTTTTTGCAGCCACATCACACTGTTGGCTCATATTCAGCTTGTGATCCTCAACAATTCCAAGATCCTTCTTGCTTGTCATATTGATTAGCCAAGTATCCCCCATCTTGTAACTGTGCATTTGGTTTCTTTTTCCTAGGTGCAGAACTTGGCATTTATCCCTATGAAATTTCATTCTGTTGTTTTCAGCCCAGTGCTTCAGGCTATCAAAATCACCTTGAATTTTGCCAGGGTATTAGCTATCCCACCCAATTTTGTATCACCTGCAAATTTGACAAGCTCTTGGTAGGAGTGGCTCTGGATTTCTTTCACCCTTTAGGGGTTGGGGCGCCAGAGAGTAAGGCTTAGGGACTCTCTGCACTTCAAGCACCACCACCCCAATCTTGGGTAGGAACAGTGCCTGCTGGAGTAGTGAGATAGACTGGGACCTGCATCACCTGCTTCATGCCCAGCTACAGCACCTTCCATGAGCCCAATTGTGCTTCCTCCAGGAGCTCAACAAACTTTCAAGTCCATAGACCATTTCCTATACAGCCTGCGATCTGCCAGGAAATTTCTGTGTAATTGGCCAAATGAGCGATCTTCTAACATCATTATAAAAACTACAATTAAACAGAACATGCACAACTGTTTCTACCTCCATATTATTACATGGGCAGTACCTTTCCTCAGCAGGGACTTTCTTGTATCTCCCCTCCAAATGTTTGGAGGGGAGGACATTAAATCTTCCTAACGTAAATGCTCTCCTATATTTAGGAACAGAGAACCAAGACAGGTAGGCCATACCATCTGCAGACATATGGTCCAATAGCCCTAAAGATAAAGGAGAACATGGGCCGTGGGCAGAGGTACTCATCACCTGGCAGTCTTTATCCATTAGTCTCTGTTTCAAGGTATATTTAGCACCTTCTAGATCTTTATAGAGTAGACTGGGGATTGATAATCCCAAGGAGTTTATTTTATATGCTAGTGCCTTGGTCCAAGGGGATACATACGAGTCCAATAGGACCTGAGAGACCAAGGCATCTGGGGTAATACTGTGATAAAGTCGAAACCAGAAATTCAGGGAGTGAGTCCAACCAACACAACTCAAGGAATTTAGACCGGCTTCCAAATTAAGTGCCGGGCCTGCTACACATTTTGGGAGACCAAATATCTGCCTTAGGAAAAAAGACTGCAGACCTTCCAATGAACCTTTAAACAGGGGTAACCAAATTGGGGCCCCAAAAAGAATTTGGGGAACAAGCTTTGCTTTGTATACACGGATTGCCGCGGGTAATGATTTGCCTCCATTTTGATAATAGAATTGGCTGAGCGCACCCATAGTTTGTTCTGCCTTTTGTTTTATATATTTGCTGTGTATGGTCCATTTGAGGTTGACTTGAAAATGAATTCCAAGATATTTATAGAAGTCCACTTGGGTTATTTGGTTTCCCCCCATGGACCATACGTACTTTGCCTTCTTTTTAGCAAACACTAATACTTTAGATTTCTGGGTGTTCACGGACAGGCAGGTTTTTTGGGCAATAGGCATTGAAACCATCCAAAAGACGTTTCAAACCCAGACGGGTTTGGGACAACAGTACTGCATCATCCGCATACAATAGTAGACTTATTTTCGTCTACCCTATTTTAGGCAGATACCCCAGGAGCTCTATCATAGCTGTTTCTAGGGGATTTGGGGTGGGGTTTCCTTGGGTCCTTATTGCTAGTTCTGGAGAATGGATTGCCTTTTCCCCTTCTTCAGTGGTGCATTGAACAGCCTTAAACTCTTCCTCATTATCCAAGGAAGGGTAGGAGGGGGAGGGAGAAAGTTGGCTGCCCTTCTTGTTCACTTATCCTTCCAGCAATAGATTCACAGGTGTAACAGTACAAGGTACTTGCTTCCTCCATCAGTGATGGGGAGGCCATGGAGTCCTGTGGATGCTTGGTCTGGCTGCTACATTGCTGGTTCCCTTCCTACCACCTGGCGTTGCTGCAGAGTGCTGTGGTGGGAAAAACACACCCATTGGGTTCTGGTCCTGCCTTTGCCTCAGCTACTCATCCAATGTGGTCCCAGTCCTTCTGTGAAAGGCCCCTGATAATCTTTCCAGGCCATGGACCTGCCTTGGGGTGCCTCTACAAGAGCAATTTAAAGCTCTTTCAAGGCGCATTAAAATTTTCACCCCTACAAGAACGGAGCGCAAGTTGGGCGTCGAGGCGCTTTTTCTGTCCGATTATGCGCATTATCGAATGCACGTTAAATAGCGAGTTTTAATTTACCGCGGGAGTTGAAGCGCCTTATGACCATGTAAACAAGCGATTCTCCGCATTTAAACACTTTAAAGCGCGTTTCATACAAACTGTAATGCGCTTCACCGCCTCCCGCGTATAGGGATTAGGCATAAAAGCGATTGCGAGAAGATGCACATAATCGGACAACCGGGCGTCAAACTGAATTCTTGTAGAGGGGACCTTGTTCAGTCTGGGAGAGGATGAGGGGGGTCCTTCCACTGACCCTTTGCGGCAGTCTAAACATTATCCTGTGTGCCAAGAGGGCAAATTGCTACAACTTCACCCCAAGCTGCCTTTGGGGGTCACTTTTCCATTCTTTCTCCTTCTCTTTTATATTTGCTCAGCTCTTATGACATGTGGGAGCTGCAGAGGAGGCTACTTCTCACCATGAGGCAGGTCATCTAACTGGAGCTGCAGGGGGAGGCCCTGTCTCCTCCAGAACATATTGACAGGAAACTACTTCCACGGGCCTTCCACATACTAGTTGGCCTTCTTCTCTTGAGGGAAGAATGGGTGTTTTGTGGCAGAAGTAAATTTTATGATGGCCCACAGCCCATTGCAGCCATTTTTTTAACTCCCTACCCAACACAGCAGCTATTTTGTTACTATGCCCACACCTGCTCTAAAATTTTTAAAAAAATTGCCCATGGACTCTATTCTAGATACATCTGCCAAGGTGGCTAGGAAAACTCACTGAATGGCTTAAAATCTATTCAATTGTACTCCGGGCAGCCACGTGCAATGGTCTTCCTCTGAAAGGATTGTACAGGCTAAAAGTGTAATCCACATATAAACAAACACAAGGTTCTGGCAACAATATCCTGACTGGGTTTGAGCACTGCAGAGCAAGCTTGTACCAGAACCTCCATAGGGGTTTCCTTTCCCACTTCTGGTTGAATTCTCTCCTAAGGAGCAGGAATATAAGTTTTGTAGAACAAAGAAAAGCCCCCACTTTTATCATTCAACAAAAGTTGTATTTTAAGAACTACACTTCAGAAGGTATTATGCCTTTCCCACTTGTTCTCACACATCACAGAACACACAGTTTCCCCCAATGGCATAGCAGGGCATCAAAAAGCGCAGGATTTTTTAAAAAAGAAAGAGACAGAAACTAAATCAGTCCATCAGTGCATTGTAAACTGAGCTTTCGCACCAGTGGAGTGCAACATTAAAACCAAACAAAACAAAAACAAAAAACAGCAACAACCCAACTATTTAGAAACTGTCAAAAGTTACACCTTTGGCAAAAAGAAAGAAAGGGAGATTCGAAGGCTGTGTTTAAGTCGTCTTTTTCCTTCCGAGGCACCTGGCTCTTTCTTCATAAGCTCTAGGCATTCACAACATTTCACAAACAGTTCCAGTCTTGGGTAGCATTCTGGCTGACACTATTGCCCATCCAAGACACATTTGAGTCAGCATATAGGGATTTGGCTGTTAGACGAAGGCAGAATGACTTCACTAGTCCTGCCATTCACCAAGCCCCATCTTGCTCTTTAGAAGCCCCCCCCCCCTTTTCTGATCTATATTACAGAATGCCTCCCTTTCATTGCCTCCCTGTGGCTTGTAGAGATGAATCAAAAAGTAAGTTTTGCTTGAAACAAAGCTTCATGGCTCTTCAAGGTCCCATTAAAGACACTTACCAATCCCAATGGAATCTGAAACATCCCAGCTTTCTTCAGTACTACTTCAGCTACTGTATACAGAATTCACAGTAAACTGTAGGGAAGTAGCATGCCCCAGAAAAAGAGCAGTTATGTGTCACGCCAGTAAGCTAGCTGTGTCCTTGCTCACTGAGGAAAGCTAAGCTTTTCCAGTCTCCTCTATGATAAAGGGACAAAGTAACAGATGTTATGTCAGGGAAGCAACCCCTTAGTGATCTGGGATATAAACTCCGCACTCGCATGGAATGGAGAATATAGGATTTCATCATACCCGAAGTTCTCTGATGAAAAAGAACTGCAAAAAATAAAATAAAAAGTGTCACTGTAAGTTTGCTGCTCTCCCATCTCCAGCTATTCATCCATCACTTGATCTGGGATGAAGGCTGAGGATGGAATGGAATGAACATTCCCATGCAACTATAAGGATATAATACAACACAAAAGAGTTTTACTGAGAAAAGGACACTCACTGTGGGTTATCCGAAGAACCAATATTCCGAGTGGAGTAAAGGAGGATTGTGTTTGCATGGGGATTTGGGGCATGTTTTTCTAGCAGAATTTGAGGTCAGGTTCTCTAGAATATTGTTTTTGATGTTAATGCCACATAGCAGATTCGGAAGACCTTATTGTCTCCATTCCCTACCTGCCCTTCATCCATTTGTAACCATAAATGTGCTTTAAATTCAGTTATGCCATCAATGAAAATGCTGCCTTTAACAAAATACCGATACTAAATAGCAGAAATGAGATGACTTAAAGGTGACAGTTTTCTAGGTAGATGTCTAATGCTGAGGTGCAGAGGGAAGATCAAAATGACTTGTCTAGTTTCTTTTCACATACAAGAAAACTATATAGATGCCACCATGCACTTGTTTCTACTGCCCAGACAAAATAAAGCAACTGAATTAGTCATGGTCTAAGGATCACCTCTCCCTCTCCAACACTTTGAGGGACTCTTCAGTTCCAAACCTGGATTTAGCGTCTCCATTGCTCATGCCACATCAAACACCCAGCTTGTGGAACGAACCGAAGAGATTGATAATATCGTCCCAAACTCTACTTCCTCCCAAATACATTTTGTAATGCTTTAAGTCGAGTACCAGGTGCCAAGCTCTACATCTTGGCAGGTAGGGAACAAAGGGTTACTGGTGATGGGATCTTCCTTAGAATTCTTCTGGAAGGTTCACTGAAATTGAAAGAGGGATGAATGGAAAAGTTTTATGATGCCAGTCACTCCTTATATTGGTGCAGCGTGGGCCAGAGTTGGGCCAGAAGCCCCTTAGTCTTTTAAGTGCTGTGTGCAATACTAGCGCTCGGTATCTTCCAGAAGTCTGTGAAGCAGCTCAAACATCCATCACTGCATTGGCCAAGGATTATTCGTATCGCCCCTTAATCATCATATTCAATAAGGGACCCACCTGTTCGGAGGAAAAAACACATAACCATTGTTATTTACAGAAATGCTGACTGGCCCAATCAGAAGTTTTACCAAGCTACAGAACTTTAAACTCAGCTGGAAAGAACAGAACATCGCACAAATAAAAAAATGTAACTATATAAATTCACTGATTCTTGATAAAGGAAAACAGTTTGGGTCTGAACCTTCAAAATTCTTGCCAATTCCCCACCTCTCTCCCCAATTAGAGCAGCAGACCTTCAGAGCACCATCACTTCTTATTGCCTTGTTAATACAAGTGGTACAATAGTTCCTAAAAAAAATTTTTTAGCAGTAACATAGCAGTTTAATTACTTGGGACAACGATGGGAAACCTCCAGCCCGTAGGCTAAATTTGCCCCCACGTGGCTGGCCCATCCAACTTGTGGGGTCCCTGCACCTCAGAAAGGAGAGGAAGCAGGAGAACAACTGTCGTTCCTCCCTCATCTTCTCTGCATCATCGGAAAGGTGATGGAGGAGCAAAGCCAAATGAACCTGCTTCGCTCCTCCCCTGCATTCCCCATATCAAGGAGGAGCAAAGCCGGAGTCTCGGAGGACTCTGTTCCATCCACACTTTCCTTAGCCATGGAAAGTCCAGGCAAAGCGAAGCCAGCGCTCCAACTGGGAAGCCAATTACATCCGTGGATGTAGGCCCATCCTTGATGTCACAGGCGCCCCCTCACATCATTCAGCCAGCAGGGAAGCAATCTGGTCCCTGGAGCCAAAAAGGTTTCCTGCCTCAAGCCAACGACCTTCTAAACATTTTCACCCCCTTAAAAAATTGCTAGGTCAGGTTATTATCCAAACTTGAAATGTAGAAATATATCCTGAAGTAAACACCATGTTTTGTCATTCTATCTTAACATTTGAGAGATCAAATTACAAAGAAAATGCTAAACGTTAAAGTTAAACCAGGTTTGGGCAGATCATCAAAGATATACCCAATACTTATACTATATTAAAAGCTATATTCCGCACTTTGTGGCATAATCTGCAGTCCCTCTTCTCCTCCCCCTGCCCCTCCCTTCCTACACTGCTGAGTAACTGCAAAGGACCTTGAGAATCATGTTCTCTGTGCTTTGATAATCTCAAGGCCCAATCTAAAGGCGGGTCTCCTGTGGAAGCTCATCCATTTAACTCCTAGGAACAGCTTCCAGATTTGTACTGTACCTCTTGTGGGTTTCCAAGGGCCTCACCCAGCATTTTCTCTATATTCCTCATTATAGCCACTTTCTGATGAGCCTTTAGTGGATACTCAATTCTTTTGGGGGTTGGGGCACCCTGGAAAAGAACAACACATTAACATTCTTCCCAAAATACACAACAATACTCTCAAGCAGGGGTTTCTCAAACTGGAAAGCTTCCAAACATGAAGACTAAAGCAGTTCCTAGAAAGACTGACATCAGCCGGCCGGGTTCACTGAGTTCCCTGGCCCAAGGGCAGCAGGAAGACCGAATGAGAAAATCAGGCCCACAAAGGCTTGCAGCATTTGATGTTGTTTGGACTAGCAAATCCCCATTTCACTAGAACTAAAAGCTAATCAGAGACTGGGATATGGGGAAGGCAGAGGTGTTCTTCTATTGGCTGTTAAACAGCACAGATGGTACGAGAAAGAGTTACTTAGGCAAGTTGGTAAGACACAAATACTGATCTGGGAAACCATTACCCTGAAGCAACTAGGGATGATAGTTCACCATTTTAACCTAAAGAACTAAACAATATCTGTGATCATACAACATATTTAAGAAAATGAGTTAAGAATCCAGGTTAGGTTTGGCAGACCTAATGTGGCATTCAGAGGTGAGTGTATGTAGAGACTTTCTAGGTCCAAGGTAACTTAGGGAGCATCTCCTCCCCTATGTTCCATCCCGCTACTTAGGTTCCTCGGAGGATCATGTGGAATGGACTGCTGGTTGAAATGTGCCTGCTGACTTCTTTGACTTCTTTGAATATCTTTAAGCAGGTATTAAAGATTCTGCAAGCCTTCCCTTTTAGAATCCTATTGCTGACCGTTATATCTTGTTTTCATGCTGTATGGTTTTATTAATTGCTTTATCTTTTTAAACTGTTTTAACATTTTTTATGTTACCTACTGTATTTTATTGTTTTTATCTTGTTTACACTGTGTTAACCTTGTATGCCACTTAGGCTATTCTGTATATAGGCGGGGTATAAATGGAATAAAATAATTAACTAAAGCACCAGGTACCACATTGCCCCAGACGAAATGACATCTGAAGCAGCATGGCTTAGCTTCCATTCAGTTCATGCATAAAGCTTTCTTTTGTCAGAAGCTAGAAACATGCTTACCTTGTACCAGAAGTTCACAGTGATGGTAGTTCCCCCATTCAACAAAGACTCAATGTGATGCCACCTATATGGAGTCATAGACAGGACAGAACTGTTTACATTCCCGATTCTATTTGCACAGTAGATTTCAGCATTATCAACATCAGTGCTACAGTAAACACATATAGCACAGCTGAGCCTTCGTTTACTGCTATCATTCTCCTGGCTTCAGACCTATGTGCAACATGCTGAGAAATATATGATGACTACCCATGACATCTTGGGTGGGGGGCAGTTTTAAGTTGCCCAATGGCTTACACTCCAAGAACGAACACATACTTGCATGCATATTCTCTGTCTGAGAATACAAAGCCAGCCTCTCTCCCTAAGCACCAGCTTGGTTAAAGTCTGTTTAGTTATGTTCTATGTTGAAACTGCTATAGGAAACTGAAAGGAGGCTGCATTCTTCCCTACTTCATATACTACTTTCAACTTCTGTGGAAATCCAGCTCAGTCCATTTCCCTTTAAATTCCACAAAGGCAGGTGTATGGACAGATCAGCAGATCCTGGGGTCAAATAGAAGGATGCCATGGGATTCTACCCACACTAAAGGGAAATCCTCCCCATGAGATCACTGTCAACTTACAGTTGTTGGCAAAGTAGAACCAATGTGGACACGGCTAGCCTTTGTTCCAACTCAAGCAGACAAAAATATCACATTGGAAACGTTTCATTTCTCTTACACTGGCCAATATTCCCAGGGTGGCCACAGGTCCAAAGTCAAATGATGTGTCTACATGAGGTGCAAAAGTAAATGCCCCAAATTCAAAACCCCCAAAGTAGGAGACTGTATGCAATTTGGACCCAAATTTGCATGTCTAAAAGCAAGTGTCAAAGGTATTTTTATCTTTCCTTACACATAACAAAATATTTATCTACCATATCCTGTGAAAAGGGAACCATTCTCTTCCTGTGTAATGGTGACAGAATACACAGAACGGTGAAAATTCCATCAGGCTCACAGTTTAACTCAGGCAAAAGAGGCACAGGTAGAGTCCCCGGTGTTCCCAAAGTTCCATGCTGCATCTGGCCCTGGATTCTGCTCCAGTTGCCAGCCATTCCCACACCCCAACTCATGCTCGATCTATGCTCATTACCAGTACATGGGAATATAAAGCACATCGCCTGGGCCCACCACTGTCTCATAGCCAACTATGTTCTGGAAATTGGGAAACCTCTCATAGTCAGGATTGTCGAAGTCAACCTAGCAAAACAAAAGAGAAGAATATATCACTGAAGAGGCCAAAGTCACAGGAGACTTGTAGGGTTAGGGTTAGGGATGCTCATTCCTATCCCCAGGGCTCCCTGAAGGAAAGGGAACAGCTGTATGAGCTCTAATTTGCTACATATAAGAGACAGAATTAAGCTAGGAAAGCCCAATTCTATATCAGGGGTCGGCAACTCCCAGGGGCCAAAATCCCCACTGCTACATCTGCTGCCAAAATTGGGCAGCACTGCTGCCAGAAAATGCTGATTTCCCCCCTTCCAAGCGAGGTGCAGGGGGAGTTGCACGGGCTGTGCACATCCCTGGGAACACATGGGGAGCCACCAATTGCAGCGCCCCACCCAGAGACAGGACGTGCACATCCTGGGAAGCATGTGGGGAGCCGCCAATCATGGTGCCCCACCCAGGGATGGCACATGCACATCCCTGGTAAGCATGGCCACGCAACGGAGCAGGAGGAGCAGAGCGCGGCTCCGGCTCACCAGAAGAGCCCCGCTTGGGCTCAGGCACGCCGCCAGGTACCGACAGTGGGGGGAACCCTTGTGGGTGTCCCCCCACCCCAGCACAAAGGGGGATTCTTATTGCAAGTGGGTCTTTAAGACCCTTCCTCCCATCTACCCACCACAGGAGAAAGAGGGCGATTCCCCGGCTCCCTGTAGGGATCTCTCTCTCCCCCTTGCTTTTGAGAGCTGTCAGCGCACAGAGAGAGAGATCACAAGGGGGAGCCAGCGTCAAGGAACGGGGCATTTCTGTCTGTTCTCGACAAAGTTGCAGTCTCCCTGAAAGAGCAGGTGTATAGTTTGGGGATACTCCTTGATTCAGCTTTGTCACTTGAAGCCACGATGGCATTGGTGATTTGGAGTGGCTTTTTTCAGCTCTACTTGATTCACCAGCTACAAATATTCCTGGATAGGAATAGTTTGGTCACAGTTATCCATACTGTGGTAACTACAGAATTATTATAATACTTTGTGCAGTATCCAACGGTGGCATTCCACAAGCTCAAATATTGCTAGAGGAGCTCTTTGAAACCAGAGGGTGAGAATCAATGCCAAGTTCTCCCAACAGAGGGATCCCGAGGTGTACAAAATTATGTGGATAGAGAGACATGTTCCTCCCTCTCTTGTAATACTAGAACCGGGGATGACCCTGTGAAGCTGATCAGTGGAAGATACAGGACAGAGAAAACTGGATTCTTTTCTTGTGCTTCATTCAGAACCTAGTTTCTGCTAGCACAACATCGTTTGTGCTAACAGAATAACACTGCTGGATACTGCCCAGAGAACGTGGGGCTGCCCTTGAAGACAACTCAGAAACTTCAGCTAGGACAGAATGTGTTGGCCAGGACTGTAACCAGTACAGCCATGTGGAGTCAAACAACGCCAATTCTAAGAGAGCTGCATTGGCTGCTTATTCGCTTCCAAGCCCAAGTCAAGTTGCTGGTGCTTGGGACCCAAATATCTGAAAGAGCGCCTTTCTCTATTGTAACCTGCCCATGCTTTCAGGTCTCCAGGAGAGGTTCTTCTCCAAGTACCATTGGTACATTATGTGACAAAAAAGGGAGAGACCCTCCTCTGTGCTGACACCCCACTATGGAAAACCCTTCCCATGGAAGTAACTGGTGCTGATATTATACTCTTTTCGGCATCAGATCAAACCTGTTTGTCCAGGCATCTTAAAGTGGTTTATTTGAGCAGTCTATTTTATTTCCTGCCTTTTATTGCTACCGTTGATATTTTAGTACTGTATAAAGTCTTAGGACTTTTTATTACATTTTGTATAGCACGCCAGTATTGTAAGATGAAGGGCAGTATAAAAATATTTGAACAAACCAGCCAAACAAAAAGAGTTCAGGCAAAGTTCTAGTCATAACAGCTAGAAGCTGCTTTTATAAATAAAGTTCAGATTTCCAAAAATCTGGTAGGCAGACTTCAACAGATCTACTCTATAACAGACCAGTGGTGAGAAAGTATTTGATATTGGTAAGCAAGAATTCTCAGGGAGGGAGGGAGGGAGGGAGGTTGCATTACAGTAGCTAAATTATGATTCCAGAGAAGCCTGCAGTGGATTTTGCAGGGAGAACATCTGAATACTTCAGATCTGACAGGTGAGCCAGGCTGGGGGGGGGGGGGGGGGGGGGGGAGGGAAGGACATGCTTGGCCATACCATTTTCAATCTTTCTCTGGGGCTGCTTGGTATTGTTTTAGCTTCTCTTTCCACCACAGGGCCCGCAGCATCCCACTCTCCAGGCAAGCAAAGTTGCTCTCCTCACACCTCCCCTTTTGCTTCCTTCCTCAAACGCTCTCCTCCTCCTAGAACTTAGCAGCTGCCAAAGACTCTTTGTAGCTTCACAACATGTTCTTTCCCTCCCAGTCGACAGGCTCACGCCACTTCATTCCAATTGCAGGCAGGTATTTTAAGCAGGATGGTTTGCTTTGTAAATTGACTGACTGGATGGGAGAAAGCAGAGGGGAACTCCTACGGCAGCGAAGGAAGGAAAGAAAATCTGAAGTGGATTTCATTGGAAGAGAGGGAAAGACTATCTTCTAGCTTTTTTAATCCTGGTTTGAAAAACAGGTGTTTGCTGTGCTGTGTGGCTTGCCAGGGAAGCGGAGGCAATTTTTAGTTTTCAGAAAGAGACCTGCAGGACTCCGACTTCCCAAGGGCAGTATACAGTGGTGTCATCCCATGAGTTCAAATACGCTCGAGCGAAGTTCTGCCAAACCCTTTTGCTGCACAAGCAGTTGTGCATTATGCTTACGCAAGAGTAATGCACAACCAGTTGTGCAACCATACTTGCACAACTGTAACTTTAGATTCTCCTCTTGCGCACTGTCCGGAAACCAGCAAAACGGTAGTTGGATCCTGTCCTATGGGCAGAACAATGTCATCTTTGCTGTTAGACCTTAGAGTCAGGCTGCCACTTGCTGGGAAGAAAAGGAAAGGCACTCTGCATGCATTCAGAGGCCCTTTTTATACTGCATATTTTTAAGCAGCATTAATCTGTGGCTAAGTTTGGACATAATTTGTAGACCCATGCTGTTAAGTATTGCAGATACTTTGGTGGAAGGCAAATTCTATCACACTCATAAGCTGTCCCTGGCCAAGACCAGAAATGGTTGTAAAAACTGACGCAGCCTAGACCCCTAGGAGACACTGACAACAGGAAAGAGGAGCAGGATACAGCAGATCATGCTGTGTTTGTGACCTTCACTCAGTCAAATAGTTGGTCATTGTTAGCGAGAACATGAAAGCCTGTGGGAATCTTCCATCTGACCAGCCCAGAGATTTTATCCTCCACACCCTTATGCAATGGAGGACAATTGGCACAGATGTCACCTCACCTGGCTCTGCCGGTCACACGGGTGATGCACAGGATAGGGATAGAGGCACTCAAACTGGTCAGGGGAAAACAGGATACACCGCTTGTATCCCTTAATCTGAGCAAAGAAATTCTGCTGCTCATCATAATGCGCAGGAGTCACATTCCCTACCGAAGAAAAGGCTGAAACAGTCACTGTAAAACAAACATCCTTGCCCTAACTTTTGAAACGATTCTCCCAACACTAAAACATTTTTATTGAGGGCATGCCTATACCATAAGCGAACGACAAGGAACCAAATGTTCTGAGCATATGTCAGGAAACGAATCAAATTCTCAGCATCTGTACAAAGCAACAGTTCCATTCCTTAAGGGAAGCCATTGCCATTGAACAAATACAAAGTCAGCTTTAAGGCTGCAATGGATATGTGTCCTGATTAATGACAATCCAGGGCTGGAGAACCTTTTTCAGTCCAAAGGCAAAATTCCAAACCAGGAAAGGTCTTGGAGACCAGAATCCTCCTAAAGGCTTGGCAAAAGGGAAAATGGATGGGGCCAAAATGCTATTCTTACCAATTTTCAGCCTGCTCAGAAGTAAGCAGTTTCCTCCCCAGACTCTGCCCCTTTTTCCCAGCAAAGCTCTCTTCTCCGACAAGCTGCAAATGAGAGCTTTTCCTGCTGGAAATGGGGCATGGCTGAGGAAGATGATGATGGGCTGGATGGAGAACCCCGTGGGCTGCATTTAGCTCACCCCATACTTGTAATAAGCCATTCAGAGAGCTCTACAAAACATGGGAGAGTATTTTTAACATTATTCTGAGAGGTGCATATTTTTATTTTCACTTTACAAAAGGGTGCACACTTCTTTGGCAAGGTTGGAGCAAAATACTCCACTGAAGTAAATCAAGGTCCATTAGAGGAAACCTCAACATCATTCAGTTACATCAAGGATTCAGTGTCCCTTGCAAAAATTGTGCTCAAAAGAAATACTCCAGATGCCCCCTATAGCAGTAGCTCTAAAAGGGTATCAAAACAAGGCACTATAACTTGGCCAAAGGCCTTTTATCCACATTTATGCCAAGGACAGGGTTGTTACCTTCCATGCCAATCAGTAGCAAGTTGGATGTCAGCTGACCCCAGCCTCGTTTTGCCTGCTGCCTGTTAATCCAATTCCAATTAAAGCCCAGGAAATCCACCACAATTTTCTTCCCAACTGTGTCATTCAAGGTCTGCTGCAGATACAACCTGTATATCCCAGAAAGCAAGGGAGAAAAATGTAAGTGTATGTGAACCAAAAGCAAGATCTCATCTGTCATCTCCTTTATTACCCTTCAAACTCTGCATCGACTGCACATCCTCTTAAAGATGCCTGATAAACAAAGACTAATTGGCATGAGTAAATATTTCAAAAATGCAGCACAGCTCCATTGTACACAGCAGAGAAAAAGACTGTCTGAGGGCAGAATTCTATGTGGACATTCAGCAGCCTCCAAACTTGGAGGCTGCCAAGTATCTAGTGCAGGGCGGGAGAACAGCAGAGGCAATTTTCGCCTCTGCCCTCCATCTGCCCTTCATTTCTGCTAGACAGGTGATTCCACCTGTCTTGAGCAGCACCTTGGAGGGGGAGGGAAGGAGGCTGGGGTAGTCATAGCCTAGGTGATGGCACAACCACCCCTCCCCTTCCCAGGAATGCCCCCTTTCCCCCATCTCCGCTCTCCATTTGACGAGTGCAGAGAGGGAGCTGGCGTGGTTCTCTCTGTGCCAGCTATGAGGAAGAGGGGATCATGGTTTCCTGGCTCCGAGGTCTAAGCCAGGAAACCGAACTATCCTATGCCCCTACCAGACGCTGTCTGGGGGGGCATAGGATTGCTCGCTGAAGGACTGTCATATGAACTAGCCAGAGGCCTTCAAAAATACAGGGAAAAAATCTCACACTTTTACAATCACATTACTGTGTGACTGTTCAAACCAGTCATTCTTAGATAACATAAATTACATGGATTGGTTTTAATCTAGTTTCTGGTCTCATTTGGGTAATGAACCAGCTTAGTCACTCCATACCAGAAGGAAGACAGGGGAGTGCCAATTCTTCTGGACATCTCAGTTGCTTTTAATAGACCATAGTAATCTTCTGGAACAGCTATGTGAAGCTGAGATGTGGGCTTCATCCAGGTAGTTTCCATTCTGACATGGATGATTGATTGGTTACAGAAGGTGGTCCATGGGGGGAGGGGGCTATTGCGTTGTCCCAGGGCAATTATGCTATGTTATGGTGCAGGGCTCTATTTCATCCCCCATACTATTTAACACAGGGGTGGGGAACCTGCTTCAGCCCAGATGCTGTATTCCATTTCAGAGAAGCTCTTGGAGATCACATTCGAGTGGTGAGAAGGACAAAAAGCAAAGGGGGGGGGGGGGCAGAGCCAAAGGCAAAGGGGGGGGGGTGAGGCCAAAAATACATTCAATACCAGCATATTGTAGCTTAGAGCCCTTACTACCAGTAACTAGGCCTTAGGAGAGGCATTTCAACATTTTACAATGGGGAAAAATTGCACGTCAGCCGATCACCGAAAAACCTGTGTTTGGGGGATGGGGTAGAGCCAGGGAAAGGGGGCATAGCCCCACCTGGAGACCCCTGGAGGGCTGAATTGGGCTCCTGAGCCTGAGGTTCCCTACCGATTTTAACATCTACATGAATATGACAAATGAGCTCAACAAGGATTTGGAGTACAGCATCATCTCTATGACAACAGGACGGCTTCCAATGAGCTTTAAAGCTATTCTGTCCTTGCAGCCTTTCAAACACAATGCAAAACTACTTCCTCCAAAAGGCCTGTAGCTGTTGACTGGCAATGTGGCCCTGTGTTGATGCCACTGCAGAATATACTAGTTTGGGCTTTTTATGATACCGTCACTTTAAACTGCATTATATTGTTTTTTTAAGGGGGAGGGTGAAAGCTGCTTTGAGACATGGATTGGAAGGACACAAATGTTTTAAACAGAATACTGATTTGGATTTAGACTAGTTTAGTCATGTTTTATCAAATTGAAATCAATGGGATAAGTTAGTCATGACTAATGTATACCTCACTGAATTTGATAGGACAGAAACATGACTAACCCATTCTGGATCCAGACCATTTTTCCCTATCCTTCCTTTTGTAAGGCAGCAGTCAAGTGGTGCTTGAGAGACTTTCCAATTCCCCCATCAAGAAAAATGGGAAGCACAAAGACTCCTCTGCCTTCCCTCACTCTGTGCAGGCCTTTCTCCTTTGAAGCCAGTTTCTCAATTTTAATTGAACACTTTCCGAAACAATCCACAACACATCAGAATACTACATCTTTTTCCCCATCACCCTGAGTGCTGCTCAAGGGAAAACGCCTAAGGATGCCTGATGAGAGAACCTCTTAGAATGGTGGGCTAAAACAAGATTATTTTATTGCTTTTTACCACTCTTTTTATTATTTTTATTTCATCATTTTAAGTCTGATGGTTTTAAAAAATGATTTTATCATTTTTGTACACTTCTAAATAGATAAAAATAGTTATAGCTTAGACTTAAGTGCATTCTGAGCTCTAGAGGGATAAAGCCCCTTTAATCTTCCCCTTCGACCCTGAATATACCACAATAATACGAATACATCTGATTCTACTGCTTCAGAAAGAAGCTTGTACATAGTAAAAGGAAAAACTCTCTTCAAGGCAACAGTCCCAGCGGTAAAAGTACGTTCACAAAAGGATAAATGTAAAATACTTCAGGTATTATAATAAATAAGTAACTACAAAGAATTTAAAGCAGGTGGAGCTTTAAGCTTTTAGGCTTTCTGTATGTTTTGCTAAAAATAAACCTAGTATCAACAGTAAAATCTTTCTGAGGATAGATTGTGCCCTTTCAAAGCAACTGAGGAGGGAAAATACTACAACAAACTGTTAAAAGCAACACTGAACCTGGAGATAAGAAAACTAAAGCAAAGTTACAACACAGGCCCCTTTGCTCTCTGACATCAACACACAACAGGATGAAAGAAGCTAGCCGATCCTCAGATATTACCTTTCTCCACTACCCTGCTGCTGGATTTCCTGGAGTTGCTCAACAAAGTCACTGAATTTCATCTCTTCCCTGCTTGACTTGGGCTTGAAGTTCTTAACATTTGTCATTTTCTTCTCATCATAATACAAAAATTTGTGGGTGCTGGCTCTATATACCGAAAAGTCCCCATTCCCAATGTTCTCCTGGAGATAGTCCAGGTCCCATTTTTGGGCAGGATATACCAAGTTCGTGTCTGTCAGCACCACTGGCTCCTGGAAAGAAAATACAAAGCATGTCAATGCAAACTCCTGAGGAAAAAGGAAGGAGATGCATAAGGCAGAGAAGGTGATTCAGTACAGATAAAAGGACTTCTTCACACAGTACATAGTTAAACTATGGAATTCGCTACCACAAGATATAGTGATGGCCACCAATTTGGACAGCTTTAAAAAAGGGTTGGAGAAGGCTATCAATGGTAAGCCTATATACACCAGTTGCTGGGAAAAACTGGCAGGAGGGTGCTCTTGCGCCCATGTCCAGCTTGTGGGTTCCTAGTCAACAGCTGGTTGGGCACTGTGCGAACAGAGTGCTGGACTAGATGGTCCCGTGGCGGATCCAGCATGGCCCTTATGTTCTTAAGACACAACCACAAATATGTAGACTGACTTTAAAAGTTAAAATATGTAATGGAAAGAGATCGGGGAGATGATCAGGTAAAAAGACCTGAACAGGCTTCTCCAAAGAATTAGCCACAACTATTCAGTGAATTCACTCTAAAAGCCAGTAGAGATTAGCAGAACATTAGCAGGCCAAAACAAAAACTAAAAGCATAATGATGGAATGGATATACTGCGTAAATCACTTTGTCCATCTCTGTGAAATGCAAAGGTGACTCAGGCAGTTGACATGATCACGCCCAAGTACCCTCTCACTCTTAGCAGAGCCTGGCCAGCTCTTTGGTATACACCTGAGCTGAGGACAATGAAGTAAAAGGAAAGATGACTAGAATGCAGGTAGAGGAAAATTCATGCCAAGTCCAACCAAACACAAGTTAGAGCTCATTATCGAGCCTACTCTGTGACAGTGAGGGTGGCAAAAACGGCATTCTTCTCCACCACCACTGCATCTTGTCACTGTCGTCCAACACAGCTTTTCCAAGTGGTTCATGGTTTGCTACAATCTGAGTGAGTGAAATGGTGGAACCCTCGGTAACATGCCGTGATGTGTTTGCATGGCACTTTGAAAATAGAGTTGCTCAAATCTGTAATGAATTGAATACCACAATCAATGCAGTTCCATTAGTAGAGGTGCCCAGAACACTGTCTGGTCCAGTTCTATTGGATGAATTTCAGGTATTCAGGCCCAAGGATAAGGACAAGGTGCTTGGCCAAGTCTGGTCAACCACCAGTCTGCTTGCCCCATTCCCTTCAGGGCTTATTACATCCAATAAGGAGGGGATATCCAGCTTGTAAATTTCTCCTTGAGAGGGAGTGACATTGGCCTCTTTAAAAGAGGTGGTAATTAGGCCACTTTTGAAATAGCCTAATTTGGGCCCAGATGATTCTAACAACTATTCGCTGGTAGCCAAATCCCCTTCCTTGGCAAAGTATTTGCAGGTGTTTGTCGGACAACTCCAGGCACTCCCGAATGAAACTGATTGTCTAGATCCAATTCACTGTTGCTTCAGGCCTGGTTTTAGAACAAAAACTGCCTTGGTCACCCTATGGGATGACCTTTGCCAGTAGAGGGATGGGGGAAGTGCAACCCTGTTGATTATCTTGGATCTCCCAGCAGCTTTTGGTTATCTGGGCTGGGATTTGGAGGCACTGTGCTGCAGTGGTTCTGATCCTACTTGGATGATTGATTCCAGAAGGTGGTGCTGGGGGATTATTGCTCTGTGCCTTTGTAGACACGCTATGCGGTTCCACAGGGTACCTTGAGCCCATAATTCCGTGTCCTGCATTCTGGGTTGATCAAGAAGAGATCCTGGCCCTCCCCTGTGTGACAACCTTTCAAATATTTGAAGAGTGCTACCATATCTCCCCTCAACATGCCTCCAGGCTAAACATGCCTAGTTCTTTCAATCTCTCCTCATATGACTTTGTTTCCAGACCCCTAATCATCCTCGTTGCCCTCCTCTGAACATGCTCCAGATTGTCTGCATCCTTCTTGAAGTGTGGTGCCCAGAATTGGACACAATATTCAAGATGGGGCCTAACCAGTGCCAAATAGAGGGGAACCAGTACCTCACATTCAGCTTGTTCTCTACAACAATTCTAAGATTCTTCTTGCTTGTAGTATTGCTGAGCCAAGTATCTGCCATCTTGTAACTGTGCATTTGGTTTCTTCTTCCTAGGTGTAGAATTTGGCATTTATCCTTATTAAATTTCATCCAGTTGTTTTCAGCCCAGCACTCCAGCCTATCAAGATCACTTTTGTCTTCCAGTGTATTAGCTATCCCACCCAATTTTGTGTCATCTGCAAATCTGATAAGCATTCCCTGCACCTCCTCATCCATTAAGAAAAATGCTGAAGAGTGCTGGGCAGAGGACTGAGCCATGCGGTACCCTGCTCGTTACCTCCCCACAGTGTGAGAAGGTACCATTGATGAGCACTCTTTGAGTCCGATTCTGTAGCCAACTGTAGATCCCCCTAATAGTTATTCCATCTAGCCCGCTTTTAGCTAGTTTGCTGATCAGAATGTCATGGGCTACTTTGTCAAAAGCTTTGCTGAAATCAAGATATATCATGTCCACAACATTCCCACAGTCCACAAGGGAGGTTACCTGATCAAAGAAGGAGATCAGATTAGTCTGACAGGATTTGTTTTTAACAAATCCACGCTGGCTTCTAGTAATCACTGCATTGTTTTCAAGGTGCTTACAGAACGACTTTTTTTATAATCTGCTCCAAAAAAAATCCCAGAGATTGATGTCACACTAACTGGTCTGTAGTTCCAAGTTTCCTCCTTTTTGCCCTTTTTGAAGATAGGGACACTTCACCCATCTTCCATGATTTCGCAAAGATAATAGACTGTGATTCTGAGAGTTCTTCTGCCAGCTCCTTTATTACTCTAGGATGCAGTTCACCAGGCCCTGGAGATTTGAATGCGTTCAAAGAAATTAAGTGTTCCTTGACCATTGAGGTCTGACCAACATGATCATATTATGGCAGTACTTTTCTATCTGCACTGGCTGCCAGTCCATGCCCAGGCCCAATTCAAAGTGCTTGCATTAACATTCAAAACCTAAATAGCTTGGAGCCAAGTTATCTGAAGGATTGTCTCTCCCCATATGTACCTGCCCAAACCCTAAGATCATCTTCATTGGTCCTTTTCCAGGAGGCTCTGCCCAAAGGAAGTGAGGTGGGTGACTACCAAGAAGAGGGCCTTTTCTGCTGCTGAATCCCAGGACTGGAACGAGCTTCCCAGAGAGGCCTGCCTGGCACTTACACTCTGCTCTTTCCAGTGCCTAGTGAAGACCTTTTTATTTTCCCAGGCGTTTTAGTTTCTTAGTTCTGTTGTTTTAAATCTGTTATTGTATTTTAAATCTCTGCACAGCTGCTTGATTTTATTCTGGTTTTACTTTTATGCTATAGCTTCAAACTTTTAAAGTTTATACTGTATACTGTATTTTGTGATTTAAATTGTTGTGAACTATATGGAGAGCTTTGGATATTGGCCAGTATAGAAATGCAATAAATAAATATTTTTTTCACTGATACACAAAATCCCAAATTCTTCAGCAAGGAAATTCGGAGATTAGAATTGAAAACACAGATTTGTCTCTAAATTTAACCTTTTTCCACAACAAAGTAATTAAAGAACTTGGATTGCTTGAAAAGGAACTGGGCAACAAAAACAACACAGCCCAGCCTTATAACGGTCTTCCCCAACGTAGTGCCCTCGAAGTGCTGAACTACAGGATTTTATACTGCCGGCAGGTGGGACTTTATTCTCTGAGAGAATAAACCAATTTGGTTTGTATTGACTGTTTTTTAACCTCGCACAGCATCTAAAATCACCTCTAGTTTTGTTACTGTAAGAACTGTCTAGTTTCTCTCTATTCCTGTTTTCTACCTTCCAAACAACCGTTGTGTTTCCCCAAAGGACCAAGAACTGGAACTTATAGTTTCGAAGGTGAGGGATCAAGCACTGTTTGTGCCTTCCTTCATCCTAACAGTCCTCATGACAGTCCTATTATGTCCCACCTGAAATCATCACAGCAGTCGGTAAAGCCTAAGTTGGATCTCTGCCTGGCCCTTGTCACCTTCTTCTGCTTTAAGGCTCTGGCTGTGCAGACTTCAAGGTTAAGGGGAAATAAAGAAACAACAACTTCCCTCGCCCCACTGGCATTTCTGGACACCTCGCCCAGAGATCTGTGGAGGCTGCAGGTTTTGTGCGATCTTCGAAGAGGGGCAGCAGTCAGACCCTGCATGGGGGCTCCTGAAGAGCAACCAGCGAAGCCCCTGGACCGGCAGGAGAAACAGACTCCCACGGACAAGAGAAGGCGGCAGGTCTTTCCCAGCTCTCGGGCACTCGCAAATCACCTGCAAGGGGGGGGGGGGGCGTGGAGGTCGTGGGGGGGAGGGGGGGAGGGGGCAAACAGGCTTTGCGCAGACCTCTCGGCATAGAACGAAGGCGGCTGCCCCCTCCCCCCTCCCTCATCCCCCCTGGCCTCACGGGGGACGTGGCAGGTGCGCCCCCCCTCCCACCCCCCACCTCCAAGCTCGAGCCGGGAGCTGTGAGGCGCCACGTCGGGCGGGGGGTCTAGGGCAGAGAGTCCCGCCGATCCCCCTGGGCCTCCGCCACTCACCTCGTTCTCGATGAGCTCTTCGGCGCGCGGGTCTCCGTGGCGGAGCCTGGGGATGGGCCGCGTCTCGAAGCTGTAGCGCCGGAACTGGGACTCGCTCCACCCGCGCCCCTCTCCCTCCGCCTCCGCCGCCTCCGGGGCCCGTGGGGATAGAGAGCCGGAGCCGCCCGCCGCAGCGCAGGTCGTGGGAGCTTCCGACATCGCCGCCGGATCGCCTTCGGCGGCGGCGGCGGCGGAGCCCGGGCCTGGAAGCGCCCCGCGCCCTCCCCCCTCCGCGCGCGCCCCCGCGCCCACGCGCGAGCGGCCGGAAACATCGGCCGAGAACTTCCGGCAGCTCTGTCCATGGCAGGCGCCGCCGCCGTCGCCACCGCCCGAGGAGGAGGAGGAGCAGCAGCACCGCTGGGAAGGCTAGAGCGGCGGCAGCGCCCCTTTGCGGCTGTGCCTTGGAAAGCGGAGCCCGGGCTGCTCCTGGCCACGAAGGGCGGCGGCGGCGTCCTCCTTTCCATTTGAGAAGCTGCGTGTGCCTGGACCGGCCCAGCGGGGCTTTGCAGGCCTTTTCGGGGCGCCGGAAGACCGCCCCATTCCTTCGGCGTCCTGGTCGCAGCCCTGCCTAGTAGTAGTAGCAGCAGCAGCAGCCCAGTTCCAGGGCGAATGACGTCGTGCCCGCATTGCTCGCGTGGTGGGTCCCCGTGCAGGCCTGGGCCCCACCACGGTTCTGCACGTGGGGCTGCCTTGCAGCATCCGGGTCCTGCATCTCCCGCGGGCCTTTTCTCTGCCGTGTGCAGCGCTTGAGTTCTTGCTCCCGGCGCTCCAAGGAGCTCCTGCTCTTCCAGCCATGAGACTTCGCCGCCGCGGTGCCAGAGCCCTGCAGAGCTGGTCATGGGCCCCAGGCCAGACGGGAACGGCGTCGTGTCTCCCCCCGGCCGCCCCCGCCCCAAAATCAAGCTGCTCATTAAGTGTTTTTTAATCCGTGGCCCTGATTCCGTGCTAAATACGTAGATGAACTAGAACGATTTATAAAAAAGGCAATGGGAAGCACTTCTTTTGTTCACGATGTCAGACATCCCTTCTTCACATTCAGGAATGCTTCACGTGATTTTCTTTGGGCAAATTCATCAATAACAACCAACATTCCATTCTACATCACGCCTTCATATTAAACCTGTTCTACAACACCTCAATGTTGAATCAGAAATTAATATTTATTTTTAGATGCTGTACAAATAGAAGCAACAACAATAGAACAGTCCTTCATTATCAAACATCATCCTCATGGTATCATCTTCATTATCATTAATCACTATCATCATCATTACCTCACCCTCCGCTCCAGAGATTATATGCCATGGAGAAGATGGAGGAAAGAGATGCAGGAAGGACAACCATAGCACTCAGGCACATTGATCCCCGCCCCACCCGCGGCATATGGCCCCAGTCTGGAGCTTGTAGTCTGACTATGGTCTTCATGACAGACAGCTTCTGCACTGTTTCTGCGAGGCGGGCTCCTCGCTTCTCAATGGGCCGCTTACGCTACGGAAGCAGTAGCGAAAGCTGGGGGGGGACCTTCTCATCGGAGTTTCCCCTCAAAATCATAGGTCCCAGGCCCACTGCCCCCCACCACTGCCCTGCGCAGTGTAGAGGGATCATTTGGCTATCTTTGCTTCTCCATTTTCTGCTGCTGTTGCCACACTGTGGGACTACTTAGCCCAGCCTACCTCTTGCTGCGGGGAAGGGGAAGGGACCTGCCAGCTTCTCCTTCTGCTAGAGAACAGTTTGCTTTGCTCTGCAGACCAAGGAGGTTTTGGTGGCGCAGAAATGGCTGGGCTACAAGGCAACATGTAACCACTGTAAGCCAAACGTATGTGCGTGTACTCAGAAGTACTCAAAGTATTAAGGATTGCAGCCTTAATATTGCTTTGGTTTGAGGTAGTGATATGATATGCTGGCCTCAAATCAATGGGATCAAAGCATTCCTTTTCTGATGTAAACTGCAGTCGAAATACCAATACTATCAAATGGACTGAGATAGAAGCCTTTTCCCCTCTGGAGAAATGAGTGGAAGGTGGGTTTCCAAAACTAGGGGTGTGCATCGGATCGGATCCGATCCACGATCCGAATCCGATCCGCCCCAAAATCGGGAAAATCCGATCCGATCAACCTCCGATCCGATCCGATCCGACGAGGTCCGATCCGGATCGGACGCCATTTTGAATGCTTTTCCCCATAGCCAAGTATTGTTTTACAAAAACGCCTATAACTTTTTCATTTTTAAAGATAGAAGGATGAAACTTGGGCACATTATACACTGGTTAGGGATAGTTATCTGTGAGAAATTTCAGAAAGATTGGTGCATGCGTTTTGTGGCAATTAATTGTTTAATAAATACCCAGAAATGCCTATAACTTTGTCATTTTTAAAGTTACAAACATGAAACTTTGCCACATTGTAGGTGGTACCTTGGGACCTATCTGTGAGAAATTTCAGAAACTTAGGTGCTTGCCTTGTGTGGCAATTAATTTTAGAAAAATGGGTAGTAGTGGGGTAAATACATTTACGCCTCCCATTTTTTTATTTTTTAAGATACAAACAGGAAACTTGGGCACATTACAGGTACCACTTGCCTTGATATGTGTGTGAAATTTCAGAAACATTGGAGCTTGCCTTGTGTGGCAATTAATTTTTGAAACAATGAGGAAAGAAACACCTATAACTTTGTCATTTTTAAAGTTACACACATGAAACTTTGCCACATTGTAGGTGGTACCTTGGGACCTATGTGTGTGAAATTTCAGAAACATAGGTGCTTGCCTTGTGTGGCAATTAATTTTTTAATAAATACCCAGGAATGCCTATAACTTTGTCATTTGTAAAGTTACACACATGAAACTTTGCCACATTGTAGGCGGTACCTTGGGACCCATGTGTGTAAAATTTCAGAAACGTAGGTGCTTGTATTGTGTGGCAATTAATTTTTGAAACAATGAGGGATTCATTGGACAGCACTTGCCCATAGGGATTCATTGGACAGTACTTTCCTATAGGAAATCATTGGAAAGCACTTGCCCATAGAAAATCATTGGAAAGCACTTGCCCATTGAGAAATACAGTTATGCCTCCCACTTTTTTATTTTTGAAGATACAAACAGGAAACTTGGGCACACTGTAGACTGGTTAGGGATAGTTATCTGTCAGAAATTTCAGAAAGATTGGTGCACGCGTTTTGTGGCAATTAATTTTTTAATAAATACCCAGGAATGCCTATAACTTTGTCATTTTTAAAGTTACATACATGAAACTTTGCCACATTGTAGGTGGTACCTTGGGACCTATGTGTGTAAAATTTCAAAAACGTAGGTGCTTGCCTTGTATGGCAATTAATTTTAGAAAAATGGGTAGTAGTGGGGTAAATACATTTACGCCTCCCATTTTTTTATTTTTAAAGATACAAACAGGAAACATGGGCACATTACAGGGAACACTTCACTTGATATGTGTGTAAAATTTCAGAATGATAGGTCCAGGCATTTGGTGGCTACGAATTTTTTAGATTAAAAGTTATTAACCTTTTTTACACAGAGGCTGGGGCTGTCAATTGCACCCTCCCGCCTCCCGGGAAGAAGAAGGAAACACTTTCTCTCATCTCTTTGATCCTTGCACGCTTGGCTGCAACTGAGCTAGTATCCATTACAAAAGGAGAAACAAAGTAGCACTTGGCTCGTGTCTGCTTTGATACTTTCACTCAAGCAGAACGGCTGAGCCTAGGATCACTCTCTCTCGCTGGGATCGTTACAGGAGAAATTTTCTACAGTCTTCAAAGTGGTGTGTGCAGACACCTTGCCACCACATGCCTGGACCTATCATTCTGAAATTTTACACACATATCAAGTGAAGTGTTCCCTGTAATGTGCCCATGTTTCCTGTTTGTATCTTTAAAAATAAAAAAATGGGAGGCGTAAATGTATTTACCCCACTACTACCCATTTTTCTAAAATTAATTGCCATACAAGGCAAGCACCTACGTTTTTGAAATTTTACACACATAGATCCCAAGGTACCACCTACAATGTGGCAAAGTTTCATGTATGTAACTTTAAAAATGACAAAGTTATAGGCATTCCTGGGTATTTATTAAAAAATTAATTGCCACAAAACGCATGCACCAATCTTTCTGAAATTTCTCACAGATAACTATCCCTAACCAGTCTACAATGTGCCCAAGTTTCCTGTTTGTATCTTCAAAAATAAAAAAGTGGGAGGCATAACTGTATTTCTCAATGGGCAAGTGCTTTCCAATGATTTTCTATGGGCAAGTGCTTTCCAATGATTTCCTATAGGAAAGTACTGTCCAATGAATCCCTATGGGCAAGTGCTGTCCAATGAATCCCTCATTGTTTCAAAAATTAATTGCCACACAATACAAGCACCTACGTGTCTGAAATTTTACACACATAGGTCCCAAGGTACCGCCTACAATGTGGCAAAGTTTCATGTGTGTAACTTTACAAATGACAAAGTTATAGGCATTCCTGGGTATTTATTAAAAAATTAATTGCCACACAAGGCAAGCACCTATGTTTCTGAAATTTCACACACATAGGTCCCAAGGTACCACCTACAATGTGGCAAAGTTTCATGTGTGTAACTTTAAAAATGACAAAGTTATAGGTGTTTCTTTCCTCATTGTTTCAAAAATTAATTGCCACACAAGGCAAGCTCCAATGTTTCTGAAATTTCACACACATATCAAGGCAAGTGGTACCTGTAATGTGCCCAAGTTTCCTGTTTGTATCTTAAAAAATAAAAAAATGGGAGGCGTAAATGTATTTACCCCACTACTACCCATTTTTCTAAAATTAATTGCCACACAAGGCAAGCACCTAAGTTTCTGAAATTTCTCACAGATAGGTCCCAAGGTACCACCTACAATGTGGCAAAGTTTCATGTTTGTAACTTTAAAAATGACAAAGTTATAGGCATTTCTGGGTATTTATTAAACAATTAATTGCCACAAAACTCATGCACCAATCTTTCTGAAATTTCTCACAGATAACTATCCCTAACCAGTGTATAATGTGCCCAAGTTTCATCCTTCTATCTTTAAAAATGAAAAAGTTATAGGCGTTTTTGTAAAACAATACTTGGCTATGGGAAAAAGCATTCAAAATGGCGTCCGATCCGGATCGGACATCCGGTCCGATCCGATCCGACCATCCTCCGATCCGATCCGATCCGATCCGACCCCCCAGGTCCGATTCCGATCCGCTATCCGATCCGATCCGGGGGGTCAGTGCACATCCCTATCCAAAACACTAACATTTAAGGGAGCAATCCTTTGCATGTTTAGACGGGGTGGGGGTGATCCTACAACTGCCAATATTCCCAATTAGCTATGCTAGCTGAGGAATGCTGGAAGTTGTAGAACATATTTATGTCTTTAATCATGCCTATGATTAAGTCTTGATTTCAATCAAGTGGCTCCAAGATGTTGCGTTGCTCTTTTGATTAGAAGTCTGACAACAGACACAGCCAGATATCTCCTTATCCAGAGAGACAGTTTTACAAGCACACAAATTAAGCACTGTTGTGGGTAGCACACTTCCAGCAACCAAAGATTCAACGGCGAGGGTGGGGCTGCATGCAATGGCAAAATGTAGTACAAATTGAAAGGTTGTTTAAGCTTATAGGCTAGTCCTTCTAAAATCCAAATGTCTTAATAAGATTGATATAACAACATACATATAAAACATTCCAGAATTCAATGACCCAATACAGGTGTGCTTGTGACAGAACAATTATTTTTCTGTCTCTGTACTATCCTGAGTCTGTATTCTCAAAACATCTCTTGTACTTACAAAATGAGAAGTTCCCCCGTGTTACCTTATCTGAATGAATTCCTATTTTTATTATTAACAAAATTCTTTTTATTGCTCTGTTGACAACTCTGTAAGTATCAGGTCACTGTGACTCTACTATGGGCATTAACAGGTGATTATCACTGTTCCCCCTGGTGACCCAAATGCAGAAACTGGTACTTTCTGTCTGGAATTCCTTTCTTGTCAGCTAAGAGTATAATGAGGTAATGATTAATTACTAATTTCCTGGCACCTCTGTGTCCCATCTTGGTGGTGGAACTCTCACCAAGTGAACTGAATCAAAACACCTGCTGGAAGATCCAGCTCCCCGAGACAGGATGCTCTCTCTTAGGTATTGGACAATCTCAGGCCCAGAGAGAGATAACAGCAGCCTCGCTGTGGGGCTGGGAAGGGCTCTGGACTGACACTCTACACTTGTGCTGGTGAGGAGAACAGGAGTTGGGGAAGAGGACAGTCTGGGTGTGATCGGACAACACTTTAGACAACGGAAGGTTTTTTATTTTGCCAGTGCAGGCCACACATGTTGCCCCTCCCCCATCGCATGGCTGAAAGTCTTGGCATCCTTCCGGGCTGCTGTGTCTCCTCCTTCCCCCCCTTCCTCAGTCCTCCGGCCATATCCCATCATGCACCGCAAGTTCTGCCGGCTGTATAGGAGCGGCCGGGTTTTTTTCGGCTGCTCCTGCCGGCGAACTCTATGACTGAGTGGAATAGTACACAGAGAGACGGGTTCCCGACACATGAAACTTTAAGTAATGGATTGCGGGATAAACAACTGAGCAGCCCGTTGTTTTTCTCCATTGTTTAATTGCCCAAAAGAGCATACCGTCAGTTGTGTGCATATTGTGTGTTGCCTGCCACACAGCACAATAAGCAACACAACTGACGGTTGCCTCTTCCCCCTCTGTTGATTATTGTGTCATACGAACTGAGCCTCTGTGGCAGTTTTAACAACTGTGCTGCTTTGAGAACTATTGCTTTGAGAACTATTGCTTTAAGAACTGCCCATTCCCACCTCCAGCAATCTTGGTGGTGGAACTCTCACCAAGGCCCCCTCCACAAGGATGCGCTTTTGCGCCCGGTTCCGGGATTATGCGCATTATCGCGGAGGCGCATTTACGCCTAATCCCTCTGCACGGGAGGCGGCGAGAGGCGGCGAAGCGCATTAATTCATGTCCAAAAAGCGCTTTAGAAGACGTTAACGCGCATAATTGCTTGTTCACACCGCGATAATGCGCTTTAACGGCCGGAGAAAAATAAAAGTCGCTATTTAACGCGCATTCGAAAATGCGCATTATCGGGGAAATAACGCGCCTGTACGCCCGTTTTGCGCTCCGCTGGTGTGGAGGTAAAATTTATAATGAGCCTCTAAGGCTCATTAAACGTCTCGTGTGGAGGAGGCCCAAGTGAACTGAATCAAACCACCTGCCAGAAGATCCACCTCCTCTCAGGCATTGGACAATCTAAGGCCCAGAGATGGATAACAGCGGCTCACTGTGGGGTGGTGGGGCGGCACTGGCGGGCTGCCTTAACGGGTGTCCCCAAAGGGTGGCTCCACGCCACTGGCAATGCTCCCCTCGGCCTGGCAAGGTGTCATTACTGGAAACCCAGTAACGATGCCTTGCCAGGCCGAGGCGGCAGCGATCAAGGTAAGAGGGGAGACGGAGAGAGGAGGGGGGACTTGTGGGGCCCTAACCCTCTCCTCCATCGCCGTTGCCCATCCTTGCTGCCGCCACTGCTGCTGCTCCGCGCCGCTGGCAACGCTCGCCTCGTTACTGGGAATGACGCCTTGCCAGGCTGAGGCAAGCGCTGGCGGCGTCTTGGAGCGGTGGTGGCAGTGGCGAGGATGGGCGCCGGTGATGGAGGTGAGTGGGGAGGAGGGAAGGGATGCTGAAATTAAGGTGCGTCTTACAATCAATGCAAAGCTTTTTCCCTGTTGGTGGCCCTGAAATTTAGGTGTGTCTTACAATTGATGGTGTCTTACATTTGGTGAAATATGGTATATTGTTATTGTAGAAATGTTGTTTCCCGCCTCGATCCAAAGGGAGAGGCAGGTAAGAAATAAATAAAATTATTATTATTAGTATTAGTATTATTATTATTATTATTATCTGAGAAGGCTCAAAGACAGATTTTATTCTTGTTCCAAGAGGCCAAGGTGAGTTGTATTGGCTTTGGAATCTCATATTTAAATCTAAAATTCTCTTCGAGACATGTTATTATAGAATTTCCTAATTATTTAGCTGGCACAAGGTGGTGCAAATATGGAAAATTTCCCACAATTACTTCAGCCGAGGAGTGTGACTCCATCATAGGAGGATTACCAGGAGAGAGTAGCAGAAGGTACTGTGGCTACATCCTCTCCTGCTTTCTTGGGGAACATGTCAAAATATGTGCATAGTAGATGGAGACCACTCCTCTATCCTTCAGCTTCTCCTCTCCTTCACCCTTCAGGACACCAATTACTCACAGGGTAGATGGAGGAGTATGCAGTGGAAGGATGGAGAAGGAGGTGTGGCTTTATAACCCTTGCAGTGCAGTCATAAACAAGTGTAACGGACTTCAGGTTCCTAGATCAACACAGGATGAGATTAACAGAAATTTATAAAATAAAAGAAAGGCCAGTACAGAATTCAAGGAATAAAGAAAGAGGAGTAAAAAAAACCCTGTAAGACTGCTGTGAGAATAAAGAAACACTTTCAACATTTAAATAAATACAGTTTCAGCCATTGGTGATAGTAACCCAGTAAGTCCGTTGCAGTCACCCTGTCCTTGTCCTTCCCTTCAATCAACCTCCAGAGGCCCCTTCAGAAAACACAACAACAACCCCGAAGTCCGGTTCTCTTCTTCTTCCATCAGGCCTGACATCTGTTCCTGAGAGAATGACGGATCTGTGCTGTGTTTCTTTTATTCCCAGCCAGTGCTCTCTCTTGTTAGATCTGCTGCTCTTGGCCTTCTGCTGTCTCCTGTGCTTATTCTCTGTTTCTTCATCTGTTTTCGTCTTTCTCTCTCGTGAAGACTTTCTTTAACGTCTTTCCTTCAGTCAGCCATGACTCCTTCCTCCCCTTCCTCTCCTCTCCTCCCTCACTCCCCCTCCCATCAAATCAACTGTCATGGGTCCCCTCTACAAGGATTCGCTTTTGTGCCCAGTTAGGCGATTATGCGCATAATCGCTGAAGCGCATTTACACCTAATACCTCTGCACGAGAGGCGGCGAAGTGCATTAACGGATGACCAAAATGCGCTTTACAAGTAGTTAATGCGCATAAGCGCTTGTTCACATAGTCAAAATGAGCTTTAATGGCCAGAGCAAAAGAAAACTCGCGATTTAACGCGCATTCAATAATGCGCATAATCGGAGAGATAACGCGCCTCTACGCCCAATTTGCGCTCCGTTCTTGTAGAGGTAAATTTTTAAAGCGCCTTGAAAGAGCTTTAAACCTCTCTTGTAGAGGCAGCCATGTTCTTTTTCCTTTACCTGGCCACTTGCTCCCTTCTCCCAGCCCTGCTGTATCTATTGATACTTTCAGCTCCTTCTACACCAGATTATTCGGGGAGCCTGCTCCCAGGTCAGTATACAACAGATTGCAGCCTTAAAAAGGTAGAGGTATTGTACTTGAGCAAGGACCTGCAATCATGCCAGGCTTTCTATTTATCTGGGTATATGTTCTGGAAACATGACGCAGCCTACACCACATTGCAGGGTTCCACATTCTGATTTGGCTGGGAAATGAGTAACTCTTGGAAGAAGTAGAGGTTTGTTTCCCAACAAGGTTCTATGGAATGTCCAGATTAACATGGTTCCCATAGTGTTAGGATGAATGTTACTTGCCTGCTAGCTTGCTGTTTGAGACAGCAAGCGAGGGTGAAAGCCCTCTTTACAGAGGATCTGTGTCAGCAAACTGGCTGGTCTAAGTTTGACTTTTAGATTGGGGAAAAAACTGCTCCCATATTTTCTCTTTCTACTTTTGTTCTAATCCATTGGATGTTTAGAATTTGTAAGACAAAATAGCTTGTATAATCCCTTTTAAAATATAATGTTCTTTTTAAAAGAGGAACTGAAGTACTTACAAAAGTATGGAGACTGTAAGATGAGGCACCTGATCATAATATCTGTGCCATGTCAGCAGTAAGCATGTTCTACAGCCTCAGATATTGCGCCCACTTACAACTTAACCTCCATGTCCTTGCCTTTGGTCTCTCAGCCCCCACCCTCTTCCTCTGCAGGTTGGTTGGGGGCAGCAGTGCAGCTGATCAGTGGACCCTCAATCTGCCAATCCATCTCTTGTATACTTTATATGAGGCACGAGACACAATATTGTGTCTATCAAACCAGAAGGAATACGAGCAAAGTAATTATTCAAGCATTATCAGAACAGCAGATGTCCAGACTAGCTCGGCTCTTAAATGGTAAACATTTCATTCATTTAAAATAGAGGCAACCTGTTGCAAAGGCTAATCCTATATAGATGAAGTCAAAAGTACAGGATTTACCTCATGATGAGACCATCTCTAGCCCCATCTGCTCTCATTCTTGTGTCACTCTTTACGTTCTCCATGAAGTTTGCCCTTCCACCAAGATACAGTCTGTTGCTACTGACATATGCTAATCTGGGGGCAGGCAATCTGGTGCCCTCGAGATGTTTTGGACTACGTTTCCCATAAACCCCAGCCAGCATGGCCAATGGTCAGGGATTATGGGAGTTGTAGTCCACAATTGGCCTGTTCAGACAACATGCTAAGCCACGGTTAGGCGCTAACTCTTTTGCAGCAAATGATTAGTGAGCGTGTTTAAACCATGGTTATGTTGCCACCATGGTTAGGGATGGTTCACACGACACGCCCAAGCCATAATGTTTAGCTCAAAATGCTTAACCACCGTGGCTTAGTGTGTTGTCTGAAAAGTGTCAATGTCTGGAGGGCGCCAGGTTGCAGTTTTGATTTTATAGTATAATAGAAAGTTCAGGCTTTATAATGGTTGAATGTAGCTTGACCTACTTGTCTTAAGCATTACTGCACTTGTATAATGTACCTTATGAGACCATGGAGGTCACTATTTCTATTAGTGGGCATTGTGTATTTTATACATTTTACATTTTTGTGGCAAGAAACAGATGTTCCTTCTTGGCCTGAGCCATCTCTTTTTTTCTCCCCACCACCATACTAAAAATGTATTTGATTTAATCATCCATGGTTATCATAATATTGAATTAAAAACTTGAAATAGCCTCTGATGTAATCTTTCACTCCATGTGGCAAATACTAGAAAAGTTAATGAGAATTTATAGGGCAGAGTTTTATAGAACAGAAGGATCAATTCCAAATAAGATAAATTATGCAAATTGCCTTTTTTGGAATGGTATCAATATTATTAAAGTTAATATCCAGATCTAATTGTCTTGTCTTGGTAGAGCTGTGGAAATATAAACAGCTAAAACAGCATGCTTATTATCAGATTTTTTTATTATTAGCTCCACTGATGCATTATTTTGTATAAGATCAATATTAACATTAATGAATTCTACATTTTACTTCATTACATAAACTCTGGAGTAGCAATTCCCATTTTTCCTCCTGTTATTCACATCAGCCCTAATGGGGATTGTCTGTGGAACAATCTCAGTTATAACCTTCTGCCAAAACCACAAGCCACTCCAGATTAATTTTCATTAAACGTATTTTCTTTAATAACATTAGTTAGAAACATACTAATTCCATGAAGACAATGATAACCAGGTATACCTATATCTAACTGCAGCATATTTTCAGCATGAAATGTTACTTTAAAAAAAAAATCAACTCTTTTAATCCTGGAGAAAGCAATCCTATTGTAAGGGGATTTTTCAGCTGACTGTTACTTAAGGGACACTGAATACAGGTACCTTGCATCAATGTTCCCTAAATTTCCCACTATAGTAGGTGAAAAAGGAAGATACGATGATAGACACTCAGAACGATTCATTTTACTCATATTCATGATCTCAATGAAACTGTTATTACTTTAAAACTTTTATTAAAACAATTTAAGGAAGTTAAAATTAAACAAACACACAAACCTCTCCATTCAGCAAAGCAAATTAAAAGAATTTACTCACAAGTCTGGCAGATTTCTGGAGAACATAGACAAACATAGACACTGACACTCATAGACACTGACACTCACATTCATACAGACTCTGTGAAGGAGCTCTTCTCCACAGAGGGACTTCCATTTCTCTCAGGTAACCAAAGAGTTAATGAGGCCTACATGCTTATGCTCAGAGCAACATCCTGGACACCATGCCTGAGGGAAAGGAAAGACCCCCTGGTCTCTGTTACCTAGATTTATATAAACTTTCCACAGACAAAGACCTCCCACTTAATTTATTCTGAAATGACCAAACTGATTGGTCTATGGCATAATTCAGACCATCCTTCTTCCTAGAATATACCTTCCTCCTCTGACATAGTTGTTTGTGACAACGAAAGGTCAAATTCCCTTTTCTTTGTGGTCAACTGTCTCGTTTACTTCTCTGTTCTTATGGACACTGGGATTTTCTAACCACAACCTCACCTGTTCTTAACTCTGTACCCTTCACCTAGTTCCCTTAAAAGGAATATATAAGGTCGATATAAGTCACAAATTTATATGACTAATATCTTTGGGCAATATTGTTGGTACAAGTCTTCATGAGTAATGTCCTTAAGCAACATAGTTGTCATAAGTCCTCATGAGTAACATCTTTGAGCAATATCAAATCATATTTCCAAATCATTCTCTATCAAGCCTCATCAAATCATCTAAACCCTGATAACAGTGTTCCATGTGTGTATGCCTACTTTCCCCCTTACTCCCCTACCTCAGCATTCACTAACTGCCCCCTGCCCCAGTACTATGATAATCACAGAAAAGCAAATAATAAAAAGTTCCTACAGTCCCCCCATGATATATTACAAAACCACATGATGAACGAAATATGGTTATATGATATATCAATCAATCTTTTTATTTTTATTATCATTATTAGTACATACATGGATTACTCTGCTCTTGATACATCTCATTCAAATTGCTTTGAATGATATATAAATTCTTGCAAGAAGTTCACAGACAAAACTCTATCACCCTTAGGCCTGCTATGCTAGCTGAATAGCCTTAGCATTCCAAATGAAGCACCCTGCATCAACAGAGGTGAAGATGCCAAGTGTTGGGAACTGTACACTGTCAGCAGGGACAGTATGGTGTAACACAGGAGACCCCGCCTTTTTGAATCAGTGAGCATATTTGGAATTCTCACAAAGTGGCTGCCAATGGATGGGGGGACTTACCCATTCATAAACTGGCTCTCCTGGCCAGTCACAAAACACTCATTTCCCAGAAGGCACACTGGTGAGACTAAAAGGAAAATAAATTCCCCAAGTATAGAGTGACCATATTTGGGGGGGGGGGGGGGAGAGAAGCAGGTTCTCAGAATGCTAAAATACTTTATTTCAAAGCCCAACACATTTCGGCCTGTGTTGTTTTTTAAGGCCTTCTTCAGGGAGCTGTAATGTTAAAAATACATTAAATTATGTTTACAGGGATAACACATAACATAAATTAATATATATGTTTAGAGGTTAGTTAGGCACATTGCCACAAAGGCCTATCCCCATATGTAAGTTTTTTAAAAAATATATTATTACAATATGAAGGCTCTGGGGCCTGTCCACATTACCCATTAAAACTTGTATAAGTCATATAAACCATTTTTAACAAAAGTTTAATATATAGATTCTTACTTGATAAGAGATGTCTGCAGAAATACTCCTAACAGGATGATAGTCTCCTACGATAATTACTGGTGACTGGGGAAATGCAATCATTCCAAGGCCTTCCTTATATTCTAATTCATTTTTTCCTTTTTCTCATTTTTTTTGGCCTCTGCCAGGTGCTTCCATGTAGCAATGATAAGTGCAAGGTCTCAAAATACGTCATTACTGCTCTCCTTATTGCTATTATGTGGGAGTCACTGCAGGTAATTGCTGAGTCACAGGAGTAAAAAAAATCAAGATCTAAGTTCAAGCCACTGGGATTCAGAGTTTTTAACCTTGGGATCCATTCTATTTCCTTTCTTAATAACAGTTAATTGTTGTGTATAGTCAGTATATATATGACAGTTAACTGTTATTAAGAAAGGAAATATTTCAACAAAGCCCAGAAGGCGTTTAGTGTACATACTGTGTTATACAGGAAATGCAACACAGAGTCTCAGTTATCAGACAGTAAAGAAATGATATTGATCAATCACAGGAATCTGTCCTTCCCAGCAAATTCAGAAGTCCTGCTGGACACATCCAAGCACTTCAGTAACATTTTCATTTGTTTCTTTGTAAACACTTTATCTGCAGTTCAAGTTCCACTTATCAGCACTCCAAAACATGAAAATAAATCTAACGAAAGTCAATGCAAAGTAGAGAAAGTTCATCCCAGAATAGTACAAAAAGATTCACAGAAGAACAACCATTTCAATATATTTAATTTAAAAAATGGGTCCCCCCCGACCAACTTTCACACACGCATCTTTTATTCCAGCAACATCACTTTTGTTCCTCTATCCCAGATAAGGAGCATGGGCCAGCTTGAAAGAAGCAACAGGTGAGGAAGGTTTCTGGCACTCCATTGAACATGTCAGCATCCAGTGTACCTGCTCACTCTTTGCCAGGCGTCTCGCTGTCTAAGGTGGCAAAATGCAGTGTTTAGCTGCTGGACACCTCTCTTTGCCCAGTCAGGCACCAGCTTACAATGGTATTGTTCAGCAATGCTGGATGTAATGGTCTTACAGCCCACTGTATATCTTAAAATGCATCACTTCACTTCCACACTGCAAAGCTGCTACATTTCTGATGTAGCGCTAATAATCATTATTAAACAAACACCCTACAATTTAAAAACAACAACGTTAAGACTCTACAGTTTCCAACCAAGCACCAAAAAGCAGGGAAATTGGGAGTTAAGGCTCACAAGCCTTAATGCCACATCTTCCCTTAGGAGGCAGAAAGTGCCAGTGAAATTCTCATTCTCCCAAAGCAGATAACCCATGAGGACAGGATGGAGAATATCATATGCAGAGGTGACTGTGGGGTTATGGAAAATTATGACTAATAATTTAGGGTATGTCCCATGGTCAGGAATGCTGGGACTTGTCATCTCAAACATCTGGAGGGCTGTTCCATAGCCTTACCAAATACAGGGTCTGCCCAATATGTTTCTCACACACATCTCACATAGAGCAGCAAGATTGATAACAAAAGGGGAACTATTCATTACAGATCTAGAACCAGAGCATGTGCCAGGCACTTTCAACTTTTGGTCAATATCCTGCCCTTCAAAGAACCAATGTTTTCTTAAAATGTGTTTATATAAAATATACTGTTCAGTCCCCACAATCCCTCCACAGTACATCATCTCATCAAAGTGACAGAGGAACAGAAAAGAATTAATTTGGCTGTCTTGAACTCCTTTCAGATGAGATTAGTTTGCAATCCTATACCACTTAGTAGGAAGCCCTAGTGAACTCAGCGTCAATGACTTCTGAGAAGACATGTATAGGATTCAAGTCTAACCTAAACTTCTCTAGCCTGGTGCTCCCCAGATGTGTTGCACTGCAACTCCCATGTTATGTGGAAGACAAAAATCATATCTGATATTCAATAAACAGACAACCTATGCCATGTGTTGAAAACTAATTTTGACGTCTGAAGGACTATCTGGATTAGGTATTCAAGATTCATTCATTATCGCTTCATTTGGTTTAAGACAGTCTATTTAAACTGATGCATGTCTTTTGGAGTTCCTTGGTGGATCGCATATCTTAGTGCTGGAAAACATCATACTTTTAGAACAGATGGGGGCAGAAAATAGACATATCCTGATGTTTTGGACATTAACTCCCGGCATTCCTGATCACTGCGCATGTTGGTAGGGGGTTTTAAGAGTTGAACTCCAAAACAACTGGAGACTACATTCTGCCTGCCCTTACTCTAGAACAGTGTTCCCCAACCTGTTGCCCATCAGATGTGTTTGGTTGCAACTCTCAAAATGAGGAGATGCTCTTAAAAATGAGAGGCAAGTGGCACAAAGTTTCCCACAACCCACAGTCACCTCTGCATATCATATTGCATATCATAACCTGCTGCCCTCCAGATGTTTGAGATTACAAGTCCTAGCATTCCTGACCATGAGACATACTGACTCGCAATGATGGGAGTTGTAGTCCAATGCCTTTGGAGGGCACCAGGTTGCTTGAAACAAAAAAAGAGTAGGTGGCCCTAAGTTGTTCGTCATGAGTTTTCCACAACCCCACAGTCACCTCTGCATATCATATTCTCCATCCTGTCCTCATGGTTTATCTGCTTTGGGAGAATGGGAATTTCACTGGCACTTTCTGCCTCCTTAGGGAGGATGTGGCATTAAGGCTCATGAGCCTTAACTCCCAATTTCCCTGCTTTTTGGTGCTTGGTTGGAAACTGTGGAGTCTTAACGTTGTTTTTGTAAACCGTAGGTTTTTTGTGTAATGAATTTCATGGCTTTGTGTAATAGATGACCAGATATTATACAGTTGACAACCAAGCCAATGTCAGCTAGGATGTTACACCATTTTGACATCCAATTCAAAATCAAAGCTAGTGATATTGCTGTACCCACTGTACAAAATAATTGAACCCCAGAAGTTATGCTCTCTCACTTCAAATCTGAGGGGTCTCATTTGAACTTTTGAAATAGCAAGTATCCTGAGATAAAACCTATCTATGACTGATTCATGAAAAAGAAGCATTTCATGTTTTGTGTCTGTATTTGAAGACAGCTGGAAAAATTGTTGTACTGGAATAAAAATCCCTGATTACTTCTGGAAGCACACAAGTTGATACAGGAAAATATCCTATATTAGAATAAGTTACAGTTTACTATGTTAATTATTATAGCTCATTTTATGTTACATGCTTTTTCTTCCTATTTGCATCTTGAAGTAGCAGATTGTGATCATCTTTGTGGTCAAGTTTCAAGCCTGCACAGGCTGCATTTCCATCCATAAATATTTACTCAAAAGTAAGACCCACTGAATTTCCTTGATTCCTGAAAAGCAACATATTTGTTTTTAGATATGCCACTCTCAGCACTCTGTGTGTGCTTAATATAGGATAGGCTGACCAGATAAAATCCAGGTCAGGGCTCATGTAACTTTAACAGTTGTAGAGAAAAGGGAATTTCATCCAGTGTCATTTGTATGCAATTAGTTCCTGGTGATATTCCCTCTTCATCACAACAGTTAAAGTTGCAGGCACTATACTAGAGTGACCATATACAAAAGAAGGCAGGGGCCCTGCAACTTTAACTGTTGTGATGAAGAGGGAATTTCACCAGGAACTAATTGCATACAAATGATGCCTGCTAAAATTGCCTTTTCTCTACAACTGTTAGTTACATGAGCCCTGACCTGGATTTTATCTGGTCAGCCTAATATAGGATTCATTGACCACAAACTATTTTTAGAGCAAAAAAATAAAAATACAAACTGGGATAGTTTAAAATTAAATTGGGCAATATTTCTATACAGCCACATGGCTACTCTTGGTACTAGGTCAGATGTAGTGATGTAAGAGGATGTTCAGACTCCATTTTGTTAATCAGTTGCAAAGAAGCTTCTCTAGTAAGGAGGAAGGGGAAAGCCCTGGACTGATCATTCTTTCAATAAACTAATTATAACCAAGTGCCATATCTCCCCTCACAAAAACCCATGAGGTAGGTTAGGCTAAGAGTCTATGACTGGCCCAAAACCATTTATTTATTTATTTATTATTTATTTATTTCATTTGTATACTGCCCCATAGCCGAAGCTCTCTGGGCTAGGCTGACCAGATAAAATCCAGGTCAGGGCTCATGTAACTTTAACAGTTGTAGAGAAAAGGGAATTTCAGCCAGTGTCATTTGTATGCAATTAGTTCCTGGTGAAATTCCCTCTTCATCACAACAGTTAAAGTTGCAGGCACTATACTAGAGTGACCATATACAAAAGAAGGCAGAGCCCCTGCAACTTTAACTGTTGTGATGAAGAAGGAATTTCACCAGGAACTAATTGCATACAAATGATGCTGGCTAAAATTGCCTTTTCTCTACAACTGTTAAAGTTACATGAGCCCTGACCTGGATTTTATCTGGTCAGCTTACTCTGGGCGGTTTACATAGGATTAAAACAATTAAAATCTAGTGAGCTGCTTCTCCTGCTCACTTTCATAGAAATGTAAAACAAGTGTTTTGTAATGCTTGGGTGTATGGCATGTGCTATTTTTACCTTCACAACAACCCTGTAAGATAGATTAGGCTGGAAATCTATGTCAGGCCCACTGTCTGTCTATGTCTGTGTGCCTGCCTCTTTCATATATGCACACAGAAAGGCATCCTTGGGTTTGTTCTTTACTTACTACATATCATAAACTACGTGTGAATAGAGAAGTCAGTCACAAATGATGCAATACACTCACTTTTCACACTTCCTAATACATTTGTTTCCCAACTAACTTACCACTAACGCAGTCATGAATCTAATACTAAAACATGTTACATACATCAAGTGCAAATCAGAGAACCTACCATTTTTCATATTGCTGTTCAACGATTAGGATTCTTTTCCTAATTATGCATTACACGGAAGTTGCCTTTTTCCCAGCAGCCGGGTCGACATTTTCATCAAGCTGTCCACTTCCCCGGCCCCAAACTCTTCCTTGGTCAGTCATCGCTAATTAGCTCAGATCCTGTCAGTATATATGCGAAACTGTGATCCCCTACAATGTGCATCACTTTACACTTGCTTACATTGAACAGCATTTGCCCTTTTCATGGCCATTCTCGATATGGAAATATCGTTTTGGAGCTCTTCACAATCCCCCTTTGTTTTAACAAGACTAAATAATTTGGTATCATCACCAAACATGGAGAAACTGTCTCCCTCTCCACTTTCTGCACAACATGCATAATTATGTATACCTTAATCATGTCTCCCCTATTCACAATTTGTTTAAGGCTGCAGCACTTGCCCTGAGGAAACTACGCTGCTTAGTGGCCAAACCAAAACCCAACAATCCTAAGGAATACTAAGAGAAGCCACATGAACGAAAAGGTAAAGGAAGTATGAGCAAAAGCATAGGACTTATTTTTTGCCCCACTTTTTGTCATGTATAAAGCAGCTTACAAAAAGTAAAAGACTCCTGAACAAACTTAGTAGTCATAGAATAAGAGGAGAGGTCCTCTTATGGATCAGTAACTGGTTATAGAACAGAAAGCTGAGTAGGAATAAATGGTAAATTCTCCCGATGGAGGGAAGCAAATAGTGGGGTCCCACAGGGATCAGTATTGTGACCAATTCTTTTCAACTTGTTCATAAATGATCTGGAATTAGGAGTGAGCAGTGAAGTGGACAGGTTTGCCGATGACACCAAATTATTTAAGGTTGTTAAAACACAAAAGGATTGTAAAGAACTCCAAAGGGATCTCTCCAAGCTGGGGGAGTGGGCATCCATATGGCAGATGCGGTTCAATATAAGCAAGCGTAAGGTGATGCACATTGGGGCCAAAATAAACCCCAACTTCAAGTAAAACCTGATGGGATCCAAGCTGGCGGTGACCGAACAAGAAAGAGATCTTGGGGTTGTGGTGGCAGCTCAATGGAAATGTCAACCCAGTGTGTGGCAGCTGTAAAGAAGGCAAACTCCATGTTAGGCATTATAAGAAAAGTAATTGAGAATAAAACTGCCAGTATCATATTGCCTTTATACAAATCTATGGTGCAACGACACTTAGAATACTGTGTACAGTTCTGGTCACCACATCTAAAATAGATATTATAGAGCTGGAAAAAGTGCAGAAAAGGGCAACTAAAATGATTAAGGGGCTGGAATATCACACAGCAGCAATGATCAAATGAATAAAATAACACACACACACACACACACACACACACAGCAAAGCAAACAAGCAAGGAAGTTGTTAATTGTAGAATGCACAATTGTTTTGTACAGGAAATGCTGCAGTCCCTTCCCCCACCCCCTAGGTTCCAATTTTCAAAAGGTTGCAATCCTCTACACACTGGCTCAATTCGGACGACACGATAGTCAATGGTGGGGTAATAATCAACTTTACAGTTGTTCAACTAGGGGGTACTCCCCACACAACATGGTAATAAATAATCAACTGTGGTGTGGATTAGGATCAGCACTGAGTTGACTATGGCAGCATTCAGATGACACAATAGTCAAAACAACTGACGATTGTTTCCCCCACACCAGTTGTTTATTGTGTCGTCCGAATTGAGCCACTGACTTGGGAGTAAGACCCACTGCACTCAATGGAACTTCCTGAGTAGACACACATAAAATTGAATTTAAAATCAAGCAGCGGAGTAAGAGAACACAGACTGACACACACACAGCCAACAAGAAAATAAGTTGTACATTGTAGGATCATAATTCCACTGAAAAGAAAAGGAAATCTTTACCCCCTCCACCCCCTACCTCTGATTCTCCAATTTTTAAAATGCTGCAATCATCTGCATGCTTACCTGGGAATAGGTCCCACTGCATTCAATGGAACTTCTCAGTAGGCTGCCAGTACTGTTAAGGGAATCCAGGAGGCAGGCAGGCAGGCAGGCACTCCCCCTGGCCTCTCAATGTTCTAATCCAGTCGGAGAAGGGGGAGGGAGAGAGAGAGAGAGAGAGAGAGAGAGAGAGAGACTACTTTGCATGTGTTCACTTGGAGGGAGCTCCATTCGTTACTATGGGAGTTATAAATCAAATTTAAAACAAACTAAAGGGAATTTAAAGAAAAGAACACCTATTCTATCAACACTAAGGTAAAAGGAAGAGGACACTGTTGGAATTTTAATTATTTAACTTGTCAATTCTTAAGGGGACCTTGACAAAAACTATCGCCAGCTCAGTCTCAGCAGACTGTGGCTCAGTTCGGACGACACATTAAGCAACGGAGGAGGTGGGGAACAATCATCAGTTGTGTTGCTTATGTGTCGTCTGGAGGGCAACACACAATGCACACACGACTGACAGTACGTTAATCAGGCACTTTAAACAACGGAGTGAAACAACAGGCTTCCACATTGTTTAGCCCGAAGCCCCGTTGTTTAAAATGTCGTCCGAATTCAGCCCCCCCTCTCTCCGTGGACTATTCCATTTCGGAATAGAGTTCTGCTGCCTAGAGCAGCCAAAAAACCCCAGCCACTCTATGCAGTCGGCAGCGCTCATGGTGCATGCTGGGATACGGCTGGAGGACACAGGGAGGAGAGGCTGCAACCAAAATGGCCGCTGCAAATTCCTTGCAGCCGGGGTGTTTGCCGGTTCCGAGCAGCGCCGGCTGCAGAGTGTCATCTGTGGAGCTCCTCCTGCCTAACGCACGGTCAGTATGTTATTTACCCTTCCGTTGCCTAATATGTCGTCCGAACTGAGCCTGTGAGTGCATGAGAGAGATTTTTTTATTTTCTACTTTAAACTGCCCTCCTTCCCTCAATCATTCACCAAACGTCTTGAAATTTTCAGGTTATGTAAAACCAACATTTCTTTCTGACACATTTAAATTTCAGGAAGATTGGTGAAACATTTTTGATTTTATGAATGTTAAAATGACCTCCCCCCATTAACCCTTTAACAAGGTGGAATGTGTTTTTTTCTGAGTGACCTGAACAAGAGACTCACGACTGTGAGTCTCTGAATAATAATAATAATGGCAGCTCTGTTAAAAAAATTATGTTTCCACACATGTGCAGAGTTTCACATTTTAAGCTCACTTAAGGTGAATTCTTAAGTATAAATATAAATATAGCTCCCGTAGCATCTGTCAGACGGAACTTCACCACCAACCCAGCCTGCAGTAAAGGGTGCAGTGGACTTGATTGGCCAGCAGATGGAGTCACTCCTTTTTCTTTTGAAGTTCCTGACGACTGAATGGAGAATGTAAGATCCTGCTTTGATTTAGCTTTGCTTATTAGCTTTATTTATGTATTTCTTTAGCCTACTGCATAATAAAGCTTTGGACATTGAACCACTTGTGTTGCTATTGCTTGTGTTGCTTGTGTTGCTATTAATTTAGCAAAACAGGGCTATCGACATGATCGCCCCCAAACATCCATCTCTGACCTGCTTCCAATCAAGCACCTTTGTACACAGAAGATCTCAAGGAGTTGAAGCGGGAAGAAGGACGATGGCTGGAGCACCAATGGGAGGAAACTCGACATGACATAGAGAACATCTTTGTTCCTATGGGGTGGCAATCCGTGCATAAAGAAAGCTTTCTTCTCTGCATGCATTGCATCTGCGAATTCACGTCCAGCAGAACGGTTCAGGGTGGTGAGGGGTCTAATTCAGACACCTTTCCCCCGAACCTAAATTTAGAGCCTTCCGTAGTTTGCTATGATGTGTTTCACGATCATTTCACAGATAAAGTCTCTCAGATAAGAGCCAGTTCAGACACCTTCATTGTAACAGAAGCTGACAAAGAGGTGTGGATCAGTTTCAGTTGGTGAGTACTGAGGATTTGGACAAACTGCTTGGACGAGTGAGGAGGACAACTTGTCCTCTTGATCCCTGTCCTCCTTGGCTGGTTGCTCAGGAGATGCAGTTGGACTACAAATAATAATAATAATAATAATAATAATAATAATAATTTATTTCTACCCTGCCTCTCCCTCTGGATCGAGGCGGGGAACAACAATAAATATAAATACAAAGACCATAAAATAGATAAAACATTAAAAACAAATAAAACTAATACCTTATTAAAACATCTTAAAATTCAATTCAATTAGATACAACATACTATTAATGCATCTCTCAAGGAGGGGAGTTTTCCACCATGTTTAAAAGAAGCAGTGGTATGGCCGCTTCTAAAAAAGCCCTTCCTGGACCCTCTGGACCTTAATAATTACAAACCGGTATCAAATCTCCCATTTGATCGAGAGGGCAGTTGCCTTCCAACTCCAATTAGTCTTGGATGATACAGATTTTCTAGACCCATTTCAAACCGGCTTCAGAGTGGGATATGGAGTTGAAACTGCTAGGGTCAACTTAGGGATGATCTTTGCATGAGTATTGACAGGGGGAGTGTTTCCCTGCTGGTACTTTTGGACCTCTCAGCGGCTTTCGATACCATCGACCATAATATCCTTCTGGAACGCCTGAGGGGATTGGGAATCGGGGGCACTGTGCTTCAGTGGTTCTGGTTTTACCTCTCAGGCAGGTTCCAGATTGCGATGCTTGGGGATAGCTGCTCCTCAAAACAGGACCTGTTGTATAGCGTACCACAAGGTGCCATCCTATCCCCAACGCTGTTTAACATTAGGGATGTGCACTGACCCCCCGGATCGGATAGCGGATTGGAATCGGACCGGGGGGATCGGATCGGAGGATGGTCGGATCGGATCCGATTCCGATCCGCGGATCGGATGTCCGATCTGGATCGGACGCCATTTTGAATGCTTTTCCCCATAGCCAAGTATTGTTTTACAAAGATGGCTATAACTTTTTTCATTTTTAAAGATAGAAGGATGAAACTTGGGCATATTGTAGACTGGTTAGGGATAGTTATCTGTGAGAAATTTCAGAAAGATTGGTGCAGGCATTTTGGGGCAATTAATTTTTTAATAAATAACCAGGAATGCCTATAACTTATTCATTTTTAAAGTTACACGCATGAAACTTTGCCACATTGTAGGTGGTACATTGGGACCCACGTGTGTGAAATTTCAGAAACATAGGTGCTTGCCTGGTGTGGCAATGAATTTTAGAAATACAGGTAGTAGTGGGGTAAATACAGTTATGCCTCCCACTGTGTTATTTTTAAAGATACAAACAGGACACTTGGGCACATTACAGGGAACAGTTGGCTTGATATGTGTGTGAAATTTCAGAATCATAGGTGCTTGCCTGGTGTGGCAATGAATTTTTGAAACATTGAGGGAAGAAACACCTATAACTTATTCATTTTTAAAGTTACACACATGAAACTTTGCCACATTGTAGGTGGTACAATGGGACCCATGTGTGTGAAATTTCAGAAACGTAGGTGCTTGCCTGGGGTGGCAATGAATTTTTGAAACAATGAGGAAAGAAACACCTATAACTTATTCATTTTTAAAGGTAGACGTCTGAAAGTGAAAGTTACTCACTTTGTAAATGGGTTAGGGCCCCATACATTTACATGAAAAGAGAGGTGTGGTTGGTTAGATGGAGTCTGCCAAGTGCACTTAGAGTACTAGCTCAGTGTTACTATATTCAGATCCTAGTCTTGAAGGGATCTTGCAGGAAACAGAAGTGATATGTCTTTGTTATGCCAACATGAATGCATATGTCATTCAAACCAGAAGGCTGCTTTGATTCAGAGCAAATCTAGTAAGCATGGTCTTGAAAAAATGCAGCACCCTAGTATTTCTCCTTCCACAGCAGAATGCCTTTGTTAATTTCAAGGGCATTCAAAAAGACACAACATCCATCATGCAGAATGAAACAAAAAGGTAAAATACAAAATAGAACCTAAAAAGCTTTAAAGTATGCAGAGGGCAGCTTCATACTTAATTCATAGAATTTAATCTTGAATAATAATTCATCTTGGTCTTGTGGAACACCGTTGCCCAGGTCTATTGAATGGCAATCTCAGGCTCTGCATGATTTTGTGAACCTTCTAAATGCTCTATTAGATATTTGAGATGTTTCTAATTTCTTGGCAGACTGTATAAATCATTCACACAGGACCCACTCATCTAGTGAAGTTTGGGGTGTTTTTCCCTTTTTAAAAAATAAAAAATGGCTTAAGCGAGGCGAGATACTGGGCCACCTTGCAGGAAGGTTTTGGAAGGCAGCAGGCAGACATTTCATTTCTTTTCTTTTTATACCAAGGGTATGTAAATGGATATGTTGTATGATATGGACTTATTTGCTCACTCTCTTGTCCCCACTCCCTTTGTGATTCCTCGCTCCTTTTTTTGTGTTACTATTCTTATTGTTTACTTGCATTTTTTTTTTAAAAAGTAAGAAAAGGGGAGACAATTTAGTTCTGAACCTTAGCCCACACCCCTTTTCTCTTTTGAAGTGGTATTGGGGGGATGCAAATTGAAGCAAAAATATGTTGCACTGGAAGAGTGTGCTTAAACCCTTCACCTATCTCTTCTCTTCAGCTGTTACACCATGCAACCCAGCTAGGTTTATCCCGCCAAGTATATCAGCTTCCAAAGGAATTGCAGATGTCTTGCAACATACATATTGGTGGAAATCTCAATCTAGTACTGAATATTTTTCTGCAGTTCATTATTTTGCTGTTCCAAATCCAGAATAAGAAACTTGAATTCTCATGCTATTCAGTCTCTGTGTTGGGCCATAAGGACAGAGGATGCAAAAGACACCACCATCACTGTAATGCCTCTAACTTAATGACAACACAATAACCCCTCATGGGTAGCCAGCTATGAAAGTTTGTCATGTTGTTTGAACCTGGAGCACTTTCTGCAGAGCAGCTTATTTTTCAAGAACAAGCCACATCAAGAACCCATGGCTTGTTGTAGGGTTATTTTCACCCAGGATGGGTTGTTGTGTCATCCGAACCTGGAGACCAATTTTATCATGTGTTGTGGTGATCAGATACAGAGCCACTCAGCAAGAGTTACAAAAAAGCCCAAGCCATTCACTTTTCACAATCTTACCATGGCACTTTGGAAAGACCGTCACTACTTTTTCAGCTTTTTTCATTTTTATTTTTTGTTGCTTCAAAGATGCGCAATTGGGGGGGGGTCATAATTTTTCTTTCTTTTGGGGGGGTCTTTCGCAAGTGCACTCTTATGGGATTTCAATATGTGTGATCTTGCCTGGTCAATTTCCTTGTCTGTTTGAGTTGTCAAAGGGAACAGCAAAGGGGAGTAGGTAACATACAAGGAAATCCATAAGACAAGATTATATATGGGCTAATTTTTGTACAGTTGCAAAGGACCCAGGGAGAAATAATACTAAGAGGATAGAGGGACCCAGTAGCACAATTCAGAAGCATCAAAAATGGGAGGGAGGGGGAGCCAAAGGCATAAGAAAACCACAAGGTGGGTGGGGGACAATATCTCCCTTTACAATGTGAGCCTCTCATTTTTAAGTGTTGGACTGACACTTCTCAGTGTCCCCACCTTTTTCACACTTTCCCGAGTCTCCAGCTACTCCGGAAAGGTGAGATATTAACTCCCCCTGCCCCACTTTTTGCATCTCCTTTTCAGAACACTTTTACTGCTGCAGTTATTGTGGTTCCCTGACAATTCTGAAATAAAATAACCCTGAAAGGGCTGCTTCATGGGATGGAGTGAATGGGGATCAATGTTGGGGGGGGGGTCTAAGTACTGCTGGTGTTGGTGCCAGATTTGCTTCATCCCATGGGGGGGTTAAATGTCAGGGAAATTTGCAGGTTTTAGGGGACAGGGAAGTAAATGGAAGGGAAATGTATACAATTTTAATGGCTGGTAAATTAATGGAGGCAAAAGTTCCTTACATTTAAGGGCTGGCAAATAAATGGAGGTGCAATTTGCACACCTGTACTAACAGAGCAGTTCATACCGGTGCACAAATTTCCCCTCCATTTATGTACCAGCCCTTAAATTTGCACAGATTTCTCCTCCATTTATTTTCCAGGCATTACATTTGAGTACAGTTCTGTGATTATTGGAACTGAAATAACTGCAGCAGTAAGTGCTCTAAAAAGGAGCTGTGAAAAGTGTGCTGGCGGGGGGATAGTTAATATCTCCCCTTTCAAGAAAGTGTTGATGAATTGAAGGACATTTCAACAGCCATTCAGAAGGGCAACACTTTTCTGCTTGGTCTTTTGAGGATGGTCCCTATTATCTCCACTGTGTAAAAAATGAAGCACAGAATGAAATTCAATAGGGATAAATCCCAAATTCTACACCTACGAAAAAGAAACCAAATGCACAGTTACAAGATGGGGGATCTTGGAATTGTTGTCGATCACAAGCTGAATATGAGCCAACAGTGTGATGTGATTGCAAAAAAAGCAAATGCCATTTTGGACTGCATTCATAGAAGTATAGCTTTCAAATTGCGCAAAGGACTGGTTCCCCCCTATTTGGCACTGGTTAGGCCTCATCTTGAGTAATGCATCCAATTCTGGGCGCCACACTTCAAGAGAATGCAGACAAGCTGGAGGGGGTTCAGAGGAGGGCAATGAGTATGTTCAGGGATCTGGAAACAAAGTCCTATGAGGGAGACTGAAAGAACTGGGCATGTTTAACCTTGAGAAGACTGAGGAGAGACATGTCGAGAAATTTATCAGAAGCATTTCAATAACTCAGAGACTAATATTGATTTCATTTATTAATGGATACCTGTAACAGTTCTCCTGTAAGGTAGAACCAGCAATGTACTAGCTAGATGAGAAGAAGCTGCCTTCTTGTATAGTTGTGTTAAGCCTTCACCATAATGAACTTTGTTCTAATAGCAACTATATACATTCTGTTTTGCTTTGGTTTATCTTGACCTCCATCGTTCTTATGCGGAGACTTTCCTTATCTTGACCTAGAGACAAGATACATCAAATAAATAAATAAATAAATAAGTGATATCCTGTATTATTGTAAACTTTCCCTTGGTACAAAAGTTATGCTGTACAAAGTTCTGATTGTGCTGATTCTGATGTTTCCAGTTCCCTATATAAGAGTGATACCCTGTATACTAAAATTCTGTCAGAACCCAGTTCTGACTCCGAACACTGCTGTTCGTATCTAATAAAAAACTTATTGAAGAGATTGAGCGTTGTAATTATATTCTATGTTCATTGTACATCAGTGACTGGTTTCCATCAAATCCAGGTTGCTTAGTGGGAAATTAGGCCTCATTTGAACTAATTACAGTTAAGCATCTCCTAATTAACTAAATTATTAGGTCCACATATAAAGGAAGTCAATGCACTTCTGAAAGCCTTCTAAAATAAGAAGCCTCTACCTTGAGATCTCTTTGTTATAAGGGAGACTCTCAAGATTCCTACAGACACTTAAAGGTTCCTTTATCATAAAGGGAACTTTTATAATAGCTGCAATATTATTTCCCACCACAAGACATGATAGCACTCTTCAAGTACTTGAAAGGTTGTCACACACAGGAGGACCAGGATCTCTTCTTGATCATCTCAGAGTGCAGGACACGGAAGAATAGGCTCAAGTTACAGGAAGCCAGATTCCTGCTGGACATCAGGAAAACTTCCTGACTGTTAGAGCAGTATGACAATGGAACCAATAACCTAGGGAGGTAGTGGGCTCTCCCACACTACAGGTTTTCAAGAGGCAGCTGGACAGCCATCTGTCAGTTATACTTTAAGAGGGATTCCTGCATTGAGCAGGGGGTTGGCCTTGATGGCCTCAAAGGCCCCTTCCAACTCTATTATTCTACGATTCTATGACTTAATGCATCACAATGACCTTGCAGAAAGTGATTAAACAAATAATAAATGAGTTATATACTAAAATACAGTTAATCTCATTATCAAAAGCCAGCCCAAACAGACAAGGCACTTCATGTTTTACAATGAAGTTTTTGCAGATCTTCAAAGAGTGGAATTTCCATAGATACAGGGCACCGCCCCCCAAATACCGCTGTATTTTTTTCATTACTTCCTTCATAGGTAGGAAGGTTATTTGATTAAATTTAGGGAGCAATCCTATGGTGGCTGGATGAGCATCCCAGGGACCATAGGAAAGTTTGGATTCCCCACTCCGACCTCAGAAGGGGAAGTTGGAGATCTGCCCAACTGTGCCGGCTGCATATCCAAAGTCAGAAAATTGACCTTGGAGAGGAGAAAAGAGGGAGCTCGGGGGGGGGGGGGGAGGGGAGGAAAGTGGAGTGGCCAGGATACAATTTATCCTGAGTTTCCTGCAGCCTCTTCTCTCCCTCCTCCAAAGTGACCTCGCTAGATGGGTGAAAAAGCCAAAAACAGGGTGGGGAGGCAAATCACCTCTTCTGCTCCTCTTGCCCTGCCAGCTTCAGTCCAGCAGGGCATAGGAATCTTGGAAGCCTTTAATCAAATCTTTTGATGGAATCTTAGATATTTTGATGGGACGCAAAGGAAGAGGTGCCAGCTGCTAAAAGTAGGGTTGTTTTTGCAGATCTTCAAATGGTATGACAGTCTCCCCCTTAAGGGTGGGAAGGAAGCATACGGGGCACCAAAAGATATGTGTTCGCATGCATGTAAATGAAGGGTGACATTTCAGGCAGGTGAAATTGCATTCCCTTACAGTTGCACTCTTCCTGGTTCTCTGCCACGTTTGAAATGAGCAGAATGACACGGAGAAGAGAGCAGCGGCCATGAGGCCTGCACATTTCAATGGGGCAACACCCTCTAGTGGACATTTTATAGCGCAACCTCAGAAGAGTGGGATTTTCTGAGGCTTATTTTGTGGCGCTAAAACAGGCCACGGAGTGGGAGACTCGCAGGAGGTTGACTGTGTCCTCAAAAGTACCCACGAATATCTGTGAGTCGCCGGTAACAAGCGTGCTATAAATTGCTCCTTTAAAGAATGTCGAAGTTCCCGGGAAAGATAAACTCCTAAGGCCATTGGAGCCATTATAACCCCGCCAGTCAAGTGGGGTTACTAGCAACTTCATACCAACAAGTGCATAACTGTGTAAGGCATTGGGGGTCTGGACTCCCTTTGCAGAGGCGTCTCAAATCTGACGATCCACTTTAGGATCTGGATCCGTGCGGTGATTGCCATCCCCGTGATGATCCCATGATGATAGGATCATCCTATGATGATCCCCTCAGACTGATCTGGGAGGAGGAAGCTCAGGAAAGGATGCTCTAAGGAGGAGGAGGAGGATGGTGATGAGGAGGAGGAGGATTTCCCTCGCACCCTACGAAGGTGGGACTCCTGGGCTTCATTCCCGCCCATCGCAGCCCAGCCTCAGTTGCACCTCAAACAGCCACGACGTTGGCCAGGATGAAGGAGGGCCCGATCCTCTCACACGACGTGGGCCTCCGCTGTAAGCCCCCCTCCCCCCACAGAGCCTCATGGGGGTGGGGGGGTGGATGGCGACAGAGGCGGTTGGTTTCCCCCCCCCCCCCCACTTTCACGGGCAGAGGCATCTCTCCCCCTCCCCCCAATCAGGACATTTCTCCCACGAAGCAGCAGCCCCTGAAGTAGATCGAGGCAAGCGCGGCACGGCGGCCTTGGCCGGGAGGTCAGCGGGAGGGGGACCTGCTGCTGCTACCCAGCCGCAGGTACGCTAAAATCTGGGATTTCCTCGTGTGTTCCACCCCATACTCAGCCAGCCAGCCAACCTCTAGGACAGAGAACGGCGCCGTTTGTTTAGGGTGGCGCCGCGCGCAGCTCTACCTTTGTAAGTCTATAGTCTCCTGCCCTCGCCTGCAAGCCCCGCCCACTCCCGAGTTCGCCGGCCCCGCTTGGCCTCCTGGCTTGCCGTAGTCTGCGCGGAGGCCATTCGCGGAGGCGATGGCGCTCGGCGGCGGTGGCGGCGCTCGAGGCTCGCTGCGGCGGCTGCTGCTGCCGCTTCTGCCCTGGAAGGCGATGGCTCCGGGCGGCGTCCGTGCCGGTCCGTGAGTTCTCCCCCCTCCCTGCGAGGAGGAGGTGGAGGAAGAAGGGGGTCAAGGCCGCCCCTCAGGCCCCCACCTTCTCTTCCCCTCCACCCCGAGGGAGGGGCGAGGCGAGGGGGCCTTGGGGGTGGGGGTGGGGGGAGCAGCGACGCCCCCCTGGAGACGGGGAGGCCACGTGAGCGGGTCTCCAGGCTGACCTTCCTGCACCCTGAGGTCATCGGGGGCTTTATTGCCCGATCCGCCTGGCGGCACTGAGGGGCTTGAGGGGCTTTCAGGTCAAGCGAGAGGGAGGAGGAGGAGCAGCAGCAGCTGCAGGGTTTGGACGCCGGCCATGTCGAGCCAGAGAAGGGGGCTGTTCACACGCACACCCCGACTCCGTTGGCTGCTCGTGGTGGCGGCGGCTGAGGGCTTCTCATGCCTTTTCTGTAGAAAATCCCATGGCTTCTGCGTCAAGGGCTGGCGGGTGGGGGTGAGGCAGTGTTCTTCCCGGTCCCTGCTAGGTATAATAAGTTAGTTTCAACGCTTTGAAATGCAGCGAATTGAATGGAAGGTGAAACTATAGATGTCAGGGCTGCTGCTGCTGCTGCTGAAAACTGCCATGTTGAGCCCCACTCTCCTGTTTCAACAGACATTCCCATGTGGCAGCATCATGTATTTATTTTGTTTATTATCAGTATTTCTATGCCACCTTTCAGAGGAGGCACACATACAAGGTTAAAACATAAATTATAACTAAAACTAAACTAAATTAATGTTAAGATTATGAAATTAAAAGAGCAGTCTAAAACACTCCACAGGAGTTACAGTCTGAAAGAGAAAATCCAATTAAACCATTTAAAACAATTTAAAACTAAGATAGCTACAATATGAGCAACAGACAATCCAACACAGCACCCTTAACATTGTGTTTTTCCCTGCACTTACTGTCCATCAGGAGTAGGCAACTGCTGTTGGCCCACCGGCACATTTGACAATTTGATAAACTTTGTTGGCATTACCACAAAATGGCTGTCATGAGAGACAGAGTTATAATCACAAAGGACAAGTAACCTGCCAAAACAACTGTTTACAAGGCAAAGGGGGATTTGAGCCGCCATACTCTAAAGAACTTTGAACTCACAATTTTCAGTAACAGCAGAAGTCTATTTCAGAGAAACAATTTCATTCTTTTTCTCTCCCTGCTCTTCTGCCAGCCAACTCATTCTCCCCATATTGTTCTCTCTCACCCTGAATCACCTATAGATGCATTCTTTCTCACGCACGTACACATCTCCCATCCTCTCATCTTTATTTCCTAAAAATGTCTCTGAGCCCCGTCATGTAGCCCAGAGGTGTTCATGGGAAATGGAAGATAGCAGCTTGGCAGACACCAAGAAGAGTCTCTGGAGGCACATTAGTGCTCCTAGACTCCACATTGCCTACCCATGTTCTCCATGATTGGTTGTTGCTGAAGTAAGTAGAGAAATACAATGTAGACCTGATAAAATCTTAGAGGGTGAAGGGGAAGTCCTTGATGCATTGGCTACCATGTTTCTTGGTAGCTCCATTTTAATAATCGCATCTAGTTTTGCCCAACTGCTGAACTATTACCCTTCAAATTATTAATTCCCATCTTCTATTAATACAGACCAAAATGAATCTAGCTATCCACAGCGCTATATTGTTTTTGCAGTCTGGAATGTGGTCTTATCTCTTTCCCCTGTATCCTCCTTCGGCTTAATGATATTTCTGCTTCCAGCTTCGGACATACCCAGACACCTGCTGCCTGGGCCTTACCCCAAGACTCCAGAGGAACGGGCAGCTGCTGCCAAAAAGTACAACATGACAGTGGAGGACTATAAACCGTATCCAGATGATGGCAGTGGGTGAGTTATACTAGTAGGCCTGAGAAAGGAAAGAATGATATAATAGTTGGGATTGTGAAGGGCATATGTGTCTTTGGGTGTAGTTGTAGGAATGAAAATGTTTAGTATTTCAGTGAACATGCATGCTTCTCTCTCTCTCTCACACACACACACACACTACACTCATAGATAACTTCCATGATGGATGTTCAATGAGAACCAAATCCCATAATCTCAGGAACAACTGGGATTTTGCAAAGCCAACAACAAAAGATGAGATAATATAGAGAATATATTCAGATATACTGAGTCTCACAATGTGGGGCACTTGGGAGATTTGATCACCCTTGTATCAACCTGCTTATTGTTTTTGTTTCTCCGGGAATAATTGAAGCCAGAGAGATCAAGTCAACATATTAGCCATCTGAGGTCAGGGCAAGGCCCCAGGATCTTGGGGTGGAGAGGATAAGAATCATGGCAGATTTCCACCACTATTCAAAGTTCATTATGAATCTTAATAATAGCCAAATAGTGCTCAGTGATCACTACAATATATTTTAAATACCATATGCAAATCTCATGTAGAATTATAAGGCAGTATCCAGTTGGACATGAGTGCTAATGTAAATTTCATTGCTTTCGCGTTAGGAACCCTAGCATAAGGGACCTGTACTGGCAACACCAATAGTGTTAGCTGACATCCCTGGAAAACCTGTTGTAACAGCTAACACTGTTGACATTGTGCTATGTTACACTTCGCAACATAATTTACGTTAGCACTCCTATCCAATTGGTTACTGTCCAGTGTATCCCTGACGGATAAGAGGAGTTCGATTTAAGTGAAGGCAGGAGTTCAAGTACAACAACATTAAGGCATTTATGTAATCTTTCTTTCGCAGGAAACAGGTAAAGTCCGATTGGTGAAGAAATCATAGCCTAATTCATGGAAGAGTTTCTGGCTTAGTCCACATTTGTAACAATACTAGTATGTGGTACAATATGGCCTAGCTACCACAATGCCGTAAACAAAACTTTAAAGCTATGTCTTCCTGAACTTACAGTCTAAGGAGAAAAGGCTAAAACACTAGTCTGACAAGGGAAGGATCAAATGATTATTTGCATTTATTTAAATACATTTAGTATATTGAGAGAGTACTCAAATCTTGATAGGTTACTTTAGCTACTTTCTCTTCTGTTGGAACAAATGTATTTGGTATTTACTTTGTTAGTAGTTTTATGGTGAATTCCGTATACTTTCCACAGTTATGGTGACTATCCCCATCTCCCTGACCGATCCCAACATGAAAGAGATCCTTGGTATGATTGGGACCATTCTGACCTGAGGCGTAACCATGGAGAGACAGTAAGGATGATCAAGTTTTACTTTCTATTTCTGTCATTTCAGTTTGCAGTCTAAAAGCATATGTTATAAAAATGATAACCTGTGGCAGTTGTGGTGTCACAACTGTATTTGGATATGATTGGATTTATGACATTCTACTGAATCACAGTTTTGATGGTAACAAGCTCAAAAACTCTAGTATTCATTGGGCACTCTGCTCCTAGTTCCTCAACCTATTTGCTGTGCCACACATTAGCATTTAAATCCACAATTTTATTCTGAAATATACAGATCGACTCTGTTCAGGGAACATACTAAGCCACAGTGGTTAAGCATTTTGAGCCAAACGTTTATGGCTTAGTGAGTCATGTGAACCAATCCTAACCATAGTGGCTACATAATCACGGTTTCAACACTCACTAACCATTTGCTGCGAAAGGGTTAGCAGCCTAACCATTACTTAGCGGCCATGTCATCTGAACAGGGTCATTGTGTATTAAATAGATGTTGTCCTTGCAAATGCCCTATACGGCTCGGGGTCCTGGTTATCTTTTTTTTTTTTTTTTTTAGTATAATTTTTATTCGTTTTTCAACAAAACAAACAACATACACATAATACATAATATATATATAAACAAACTAACTCCCTCGACTACCCCCGTGCACCCCCCCCGAGACCTACTCCCATTCATTCATCTTCCTTCCAGAATTTTAATGACTCTTTTGAAGGCGACTGTCCCTTTCCCGATCTTAAAACATATTCCAAAAAGGGATTCCATATATCTCCAAAATCACTCTTACTGGACATTCCCCTCATTATTTTCATTTTACATGTCAACATATCATTCAATGCTATATCCCAAATTTCTTTATACCAATCTTCTATTTTATAACTTCGTTGCCCTTTCCAATTTTTAGCAATCATTATTCTAACGGGTGCCAGGAGGTTGTTTACCAATTCTCTATTAATTATATGCTTATTCCTGCTATCCCATATTGTTAGTAGAGCTAGCTTCGGGTTTAATTCCAATTTACTTCCAATTATATCACTTATTTCTTTAAAAACCTTTTCCCAGAATTTTTGTATTTGTTCACAGCTCCACCACATGTGAAAATAGGTCCCAACCTCCTGACATCCCCTCCAACAATTCTTGGACACTTTTTTATCAATCTGGTGAAATCTTACAGGTGTTAGATACCATCTCCAAACTATCTTATAATAGCTCTCCTTAATTCTAATCGACAATAATTTCAACATTCTTACATTCCACATCCTTCCCCACTTATCTTCATTAATTTTTTTCCCTAATATCTTCTTCCCATACCTCTTTTATAATCTTAAGTGAGTCCTGAGATTCCCCCTCTATTAAAATTTTATATATCTCGCTAGTGAGTCCTTTTTTAGCTCTGGCTTCGTCTTTTTTTTCTATTTGTTCAATTAAATCTTCAAATCTGGTATTATTTCTACATTTCTTGTTTTTTTTCCTCCATTCCTCTGTCCATTTTACCAGTTGCAGAGACTTAAACCACGCTATCTTCTGTCCTTTAAACAGCTCTTTAATATGCTCACTATCTTTCATCTTTCCCATCCAATTCCTTAGCTTAAAAATATCTTGTTCTTTCAGTCTCTCTTCCATCTCTGATTTTAATGCTCTTGGGAAGTTTCCCACTACTACAACTGGGGCTAGCGGAGAATCTCCTGGTATCAACTTCCCCCTATACTTCTCCCATATCAACATTATATTTTCCAATAATGGGTTGTCCAGTACCTTCCATTCTTTCTTCTGCATTTTGGTAAAAAATATATTTCGCAGTTTACATTCTATCTCTACTGTTTGCGATTCCAGCCATTCCAAATCTTGCTCCCCTAAAATAGCATGAATAACATATCTTAACTGATTAGCAATATAGTAATTCTTAATGTTAGGAAGTCCTAAACCTCCTTTCTTTTGAGTCTTATACCATAACCCCTTATTTATCCTAGGTCTTTTATCCCCATTACAATATGCATTAATCATATTTTGCCAATTTTTAAGCTCAGCTGCTGAAATTCTAATAGGTAGCATTCTAAACAAAAAATTAACCTTAGGTAGTATCTTCATTTTAATAACCGCTATTCTACCAAACCAAGAATGTTTTAATTTTCTATAAATCTGTAATTTCTCCCCTACCTCCTTTCTTAAGCTTACAAAATTAAGTTCCTCTATTCTTTCTAATTCTTTATCTATATTAACTCCTAAGTATCTTATTATATTTTTATGTCTTAATCCTAACTTAGCTTTACATTTCTCCATCTCTTCCTTGTTATAGTTATACAACATCATTTCTGACTTCCCCCAGTTAACTTGTAATCCTGTAATTTCCCCAAATTCTCTCAAATGTTTCTGAATCATCTCCCCACTTTCTAGGGGATCTTCTATTGTCAATAACGTATCATCCGCAAACATATTTACTTTAATCTTGTTTTTTCTTCCTATCCCCTTTAATCTTTCATCTTCCCTAATTACATTTGCTAAAATTTCTATAACTATTGCAAATAAAATCGGTGAAAGTGGACATCCTTGCCTAGTTCCTCGGGCTACTATTATTTGTTGCGTTAACCCATCATTAACCATTATTTCCGCTTTATTATTTTTATACATCTGATTTATCACTCCCATAAATTTATGTCCAAACCCAAATGTTTTTAATATTATTTTTAACGCTGGCCATTCCACGCAATCAAAGGCTTTGAAAATATCCAGAGCTAATAATCCTGCTTTTAAGTTTCTTTTTTTTATTATATTTATTATATTTATAACTCTCCCAATTAAATTCGGCATTTTCCTACCTAAAATAAATCCGCATTGATCATTTTTAATATATTTAAATATAAATGTACCCATTCTTTTAGCCATAATTGCTGAAAATATTTTTGCATCCTGATTTATTAAAGATATTGGTCTATATGACGCTGGATCTGTCAAGTCCTTGCCTGGCTTCTGTATTAATACAACCAGGGACTGGTCCCACGATGGCGGGGTCATTCCTCCTTCTATTATATTATTGAATAATTTTTTTAATCTAGGTATTAAAATATCTTTAAATATTTTATAAAATTCCGGCCCCAGACCATCAATCCCCGGAGACTTACCTCCTTTTAGTTTTCCAATAATTCCCTCAATTTCTTTGTCCGTAACCAAGGCTTCCATACACTCCCTATCTTGATCATCCAGTCTTATTTTCCAATTCCTTTCTACATATTCCCGAATCTTTTCTTGTGAAAGCGCCTCTGAAGTATATAAATCTTTATAAAATTCCTGAAAAATCCTTAATTTATCTTTCATTACATTGCATCTATTCCCTAACTTATCTCTTATTGTCCCTATCATATTCTTAGCCTTCTCTGACTGCGTGGATCTAGCCAGCAATCTGGAATTTCTATTACTAAATTCAAAAAAATCTCTCTTTAAATATAATAAATTCTTTTGGACCTGTTCTATTTCTTCTTTCTCCAATTCCTTTTTTTTAGCCTGAATTAGGGCATGTAATCGCTTATCTTTTGACTGTCTCAGTCTCTCCTCTAAACTCCTTATCTCTTCTTCAACCTTTTTATTAAGTACTTCCTGTTGCTTTTTAAGTGTGGACATTTCCCTAATACAGATCCCTCTTATTACTGCTTTCATCGTATCCCATAATAATCCTTGCGAATTAACTCCTTTTTCATTTATCTGCCATATTTCCTGCACTTCCTTTTTTAATTTATCCACTATATTTTTATTTTTAAAAATTCTTCCGTCCATTCTCCATCTCTTTGCTTGTTTATAATCCTTCTTTAACTTGATGTCCATCATCATTAAAGCATGGTCTGTGATCTTAATTACTCCAATATCACAATCTGTTAATTTAGGTACCAAATTCTTTGATATAAAAATATAATCAATCCTTGAGTAGCTCTTAAATCTAGGTGAATAAAATGTATATTTTCTTTCTTGCCCTTTTACAACTCTCCATACATCCATTAATTCTTTCCTCTCCATTAATTTAGCTAATTCTGTCTTACCCTCTCCTCTACTATCTCTTGTTATATTATCTCTATCTTTCCCTTTATCTAGTACCATATTAAAATCTCCAGCCATCACAATATTCTTTTTCCCTAGATCTCCCACCATATTAAATACTTCTTTAATAAAATCCATTTGTTTCCCATTTGGAGCATAGACATTTATCAGCACAAATTCTTCCTCTTCCATCGTACAGTAAATTATAAGGATCCTTCCATTCTTATCTTTCTTTATATTTTGAATATTAACACCACATTTCTTCGATATTATTATTGCCACACCTCTCGCTTTAGAAGTACCAAATGACTTTTCATACACTCCTACTTCCTTCATTCGTAACTCATTAGCCCCCTCCTTTATCTGATGAGTTTCCTGCAAAAAAAATTATATCTATTTTTTTTCTTTTCAACAATGTTTCAATTCTTCGTCTTTTAATCACCGTTCCTAGCCCCTTAACATTTAGAGTAGCACATCTCAATCTATTCTCCATTTCTTACTTTCTACCACGTCATTAAATTGGTCTCGGTCAGTGAAACACATACCCCCCCACCCTTCCCCCCCCACACACACACACCCATTTTTACCCCCCTCCTCACCAGTCATCTGGGCTCTGGTCCCAATTATTTTAGAACTCTTCGGGGGGGGGAACACGGCCCAACCCACAGAGCAAAGTCCGATCCTCCCCTCCTTTTTTACTCTTTCCCCTCTAATCCCTTTTCATTGACTGGAACCTCCAACCGCTCCTTCTAGTTGATCTCTGGAACCTCCAACCGCTCCTTCCACTTGGACTATTTCTCCCAGATCCTTGGCATCGATTATGCCCAACTTCTCCAACAACTCGATTCCCTGCTCGCACGATGTTATTCTTTCTTGCTTCCCTTGCCAGTAGAATCTCAAAAATACTGGATATCCCCAGTTGTAGGTTATCGATTTCTTCCTCAATGCTGCTGTACAAATTTTAACACTCTTCCTCCACTGGACGGTGTGCGCCGATAAATCCTGATAAATTTCTATTGCTGTTGCTTGAATCTTTGGTTGAGCTTGTCGTCTGATTGCCTGCATAAGTTTTTCTTTTTTATAATTGCGAATTTAACAATTATGTCCCTTGGAAGCACTCCTTTACGCTTAGAACCAACTCTATGCACCCGTTCGAGATCAGCTTCCTCCCAGGCCTCATCTGGAAGTTGTACTCTTATCCATGTCAAAATAGTATCTCTTAAATCTTTTAAAATCTCTCCTTCTTGTTCTGGATATTTTCTAATGCGAATATTAGCCCGTCTATCCCGATCCTCCATAGCGATAAGGCGTAGTTCATGTTGAGATAGCTGGTCATCCTGTTTCTTACAAACTCCCGTCAGAACTTTAATATCTGCCTGGAGCACTCCAACATCCATCACCACTTGCTTTAAACCCGTCATGAGTTCAGTCTGTGTATCTGAAATGCGCTTCGCCAAACGTTGTTCCAATCCAATAAGCATATTTTTTATGTCATCCTTCAATTCATCCATTGGGTCTGGCTGCCCTCCTCTGGGTATCTTCGGAATTGCAGCTGGCTCTGAGGATTGCGAAACAGAGCCCTTAACGGGAGATTTTTTCTTATCCGGCATTTCTTGCAGCTCCACCCGGGTGAGTCTGTGCCACAATCGATCTGATCCTCTCTCTCTTATGGGTCTTACCCAGGCGGGGGTGGGAATAGAGGGCTTCTGCCGGGGTCCTGGTTATCTGAAAGACCACATTCTCCCATATGAGCCTGCCTGTACTCTGAGATCTTCTGGAGAAGCCTTTCTCTTAGTCCCACCAACATCCCAGACACGTCTGATGGGTACATGGGGGAGGGTCTTCTCAGTAGCTGCTCCAAGTGACAAATCCCAGCATTCCTGACCATGGGACATACTGACTTGCAATGATGGGAGTTGTAGACCAACAGCTTTGGAGGGCACCAGGTTGAGGAAGGGCTGCTCTAAACAACAGAAAAGAAGTAGGTGGCCCTAAGTTGTTCATCATGAGTTTTCCGCAACCCCACAGTCACCTCTGCATGTCATATTCCTCTCGATGGCCTTATAGGCCCCTTCCAACTATACTATTCTATGATTTATCTGCTTTGGGAGAATGAGACTTTCACTTTCACTTTCTGCCTCCTTAGGGTGGATGTGGCATTAAGGCTTGTGAGCCTTAACTCCCAATTTCCCTGCTTTTTGGTGCTCGGTTGAAAACTGTAGAGCCTTAACATTGTTTTGTAAACCGTAGTTTTTTTCGTTTAATTAATTTAATGGCTTTGTGTAATGGATGACTGGATGTTATACAGTTGACAACCAAGCCAGTATCAGCCAGGATGTTATACCATCTTGACATCTAATAAAAAATCAAAGCTAGTGTTATGGGTTGAACCTACTTTTCAGGTTCATAAATGAGCCCCAGAAGTTATTCTCTGATGATACTCATTTGAACTTTTCAATAGCCAGTGTCCAGAGATAAAAGCTTTTTATCACTGCCTCATGAAAATGAAGCATTTCATGTTCTGCGTGTGTATTTGGAGAGAACCTGAAAAATTGTTCTACTGGAATTAAAAAGCCCTGTTTAATTGTGGAAGCACACAAAATGATACAGGAAAAAATCCTATATTTGAATAAGTTATAGTTTACTATGTTAATTATTAGGGGTGTGCGCTCTGCCCAGAAAATCTGAGGGTCCGTCAGAGGTCCAACAAGACTCTGAATTTTCGAAGCACAGAGGGATGGTTCCAAAACCATTGAATACCCACGGTGCAGAGATGCGCTCATCGGAGCTCCTTTCTGTTTTCAGATTACCGCTTCATTATAGCCTATGGGAATTAGCCAAAATGCTTACATCTCCATCATTTTTAAAGATAAAGAGATGAAACTTGGCACCGTGATCGCTCTTAAGTAGGGATTTAGCCATGCCAGGTTGGAAGCAAATCGGTTCATACCTTGATTTAAAGGATTTTTTTAAAAGTTGGAATAAACTGCCCATTATAGCCTATGGAAATTAACTAAAATGCTTACAATCTCTAATTTTTAAACTTGGTACCATGGTTGCTCTTAAGTAGGGATTGAGCCATGCCAAGTTGGAAGCAGATCAGTTCATGCCTTGATTTTTAGGAATTTATTTTAAGTCAAACTTTTTTTTAAATCCTAAAACTCAAGGCACGAACCGATCTGTTTCCAACTTGGCATGGCTCAATTCTAGGGTAACCAACTGGCAGGATTTCCCCAGATTTGCCCTGGGTTTTGTTCTATCCTGGGTGTCGGGGGATTTTCTGCAATTGTCCATAATGTTCTGGAATGACACAATTTCCCCTTTAAGGCCGCCATTGGTGTGGCAGGGGGGAATGCTGTGCTTTCTGAAGGTTTGTCATTCTCCACCACCGCTCCAATCAGGGCCTTAAAGGGGAAAGTGTGTCATTCCCAGACATTATAGAAAAGGGCCTGATTGGAGCAGTGGGGTGGGGGTGAGAATGACATGCTTTCCTCTCCTCTGCTCCAATTGGGGCCTTTAAGGTGGCCCCAGAAAGCCATTTTCCTGCTCCCCCCCACTAGGTGTCCTCTGTTTTGTTTTTCCGACTATGGTCACCCTACTCAATTCTTGCACAGGCTGCATTTCCATCCCTAGATATTTACTCAAAAGTAAGACGCATTGAATTTCCTTGGTTCTTGAAAAGCAAAACGCTTGCTTTTAGATTAGCCAGTCTCAGCACTCTATGGCTGGTTTTGGACGACACATTAAGCAACGGAGGGGGAAATAGCGTACTGACTGTGAGTTAGGTAGGCGGAGCTGCACACACAACACGTTGCAGCCTGTGTTGCTCGGCAGCAGCAAACGCTCCGGTTGCTAATAGCGGCCGCGGCCGTGACTGACAGCCATCTGCCATTTCCCCCGCCCACCAACCACCACCGGGCCTCCCAGATGTATCCCAGCACACACCATGGCCCGTAATCCATGGGCACTGCCATTGAAGCTGCAGGAGGACATGCCTCTCATACCCCATTGGATGCATAGAGGCAGTGGATGGGACACCCCAGCCCTGGGCAGAGCAGCAGACAGGAGGAGCAGCTAGACTGACAAGAGCTGCCACCCCCCACCCCCAGCATAGCACCCCAACCATAGGCACCCACACCCCATCACACCCGGTCCCCTGAAGGGACCGTGAAAGGATCGGCCGGCTAGCCATGAGACAGGCACAAAGCACGCCTGCCCGATCCATCCCCCACAGCGCCCCAGAGACCCATGCACAGCTGAGGAAGGCTGCGCTCGGCCAATGCACAGGCAAGCCACAGCCAAATGCATTCCCGGGCGCCAGAGCCAGATGCATGGCAGCCCTACCCTGGGAGTGGCCCACACTTTCCCTACATGGGAGGCGCAGCCGCCGCGAGGGTACCCGACGCCTCCGAACTCTCCCCCAAGATGACCCCCCCCCCGGGCACCTTCTTGGAAACACAAGAATGAAAGCAAGAGAGGGGGAAAGTGAAAAAAACTTTATTCAGCATGGCATATAAAAATGGTTGCATGGGCACAGGGCCGGCGCGAAGCATGGGCGGAGTAATCGGAAAGGCTAATCGCCCCCGGGCTGAGCGAAGGTGACCAGGAAGACACAGTAGTGAGGTCTTGACAGGATATAGCCACTAACGGTGGAAAGGCCAGAGGGGAGGCAGGCACAACGGGAGGGCTGGTGGGTGTGCCGGAGCAGGAGGGCGGAGGGAGGGGCGGCGCCACAGCCAGCGTGGGACGACCCCTGCCAGCCCTGAGGCACCTGCTGCAGCCAGCGCCGCTCGTGGGGCCCAGTATGCTGTGGCCACTGGCAGAGGCAGGTACTGCTGAGGTGACATGTATCCGTACAGAGGCATGTAGAGGGCGGGCTGCGGGGCGCCGTGGTATGCTCCCCGGAATGCCTGGGCAACCTTCCTGAGGAACTCAGTTTGGCGGTCGATGGCAGCTGTGGGCTCGCGCATGCCTTGGTCAATGATGGCGTCGGTAGCCACTATGGCCTCCGTCATCCCGGTGACACGGGGCGCACCTCCTGCCCCGCCTCCAGTATGGCTTAGGAGCATCCATGCACGGCTTGGGTGGCCATGCACATCACCCACACGGCGAGAACACACTCCTTGGTGCGCCTGGACTCCTCCTTGCCCGCCATGCGTGTGACTAGCTTGTGGATGCGGCCTCCTGTAGCCTCCGTGGCCGTGACCAGGTCCTTTGCCCACTGCAGTCGGTCTGCCTTGCGCCTGTTGCGCAGATGGGCGCACCTCTGTGTGTTGGTCAGGGGATGGGCTTGAGCGGCTGGGGCCGTGGTGTCTTCGCCAGCGGGCGGGGGGGCTCCTCCTCTGGGGTGGGCTGCATTCTCCATCTCTGCGACCTCTGGCTGCGGGGGGTCCTCTATCTCCTCCGCAAGTATGGCCTCGCCAACTTGGAGTTCGGCCTCCAGAAGCGCATCCTCCATGTTGTCCACTTCCACGAAGGTGTCGTCAGTGGCCTGCGTATCAATGCCCTGCAGCTCTTCCTGGGAAAGTGACAGTTCTGGCTCCGGAACGTCGCCCACCTGGAGCTCCACGAGCTACTCTATTTCTTCCAGCACCTCCTGGGACACTGGCCTCGTCTCCGTCACGGGTCCATAATGCTCCAGTCGATCCCCTCCACCATGGTGCTGCTGCTCTCTGTCTCCATCCGCATTTGCCGTGCTCCCTCTGCCCGCCCTGCTCCCCCGGTGCCTGTGGTGTGGGCCCTGGCTCTTGCACCAGCTGGTTGTGGCTACGCAGGCAGCACCCATGGACGTGACGGCCTAGGTAGATTGTCCTCCTGCTGGGTCTTTGGCACCAGAGGCATGGGTCGCTTATCCTCTACCTGCAACTCTGCACAGAACAGCCGTAGGAATACCGTAGGGGAGGTGCTCCTTGAGGAGCGGGCTGTCCTGGGCACTACGGGTGGCGGTTGTGGCCCATTCCATTGTTTAATGTGTCGTCTGAAACCAGCCTATGTGTGCTATGAATGCCTGCTCTGTCTGTCCCTATGGTTTCCTGCAAGGTCCAGCCAGGGGTGGCCAGCAAATTAAACCCAGCGGTGGAGGGTGGGATTCCATTAAGTTCATCTGAGAGCAGGTGCTGTAGAACATGGACCTTCCAGGAATGCTGAGGCTGGATTTCTGGCAGACCCAGCCAGGCAACTTTATGGCCTGTTAGTCCCTCCATTTGGTAGCCTGCAGGAGCATATACTTCTTAAGGCATATGGCCACATGAGAAGTGTTATTATGGTCTGCTACTTTATTTGTTTTTAGTAGTCTGTGGTCCAGACTTCTTCAGTAGGGGGAATAGTGTTACGTGTTGGGGTGAGTCTAAATTATCTCCAGGGGTCCCTCAGAATCATAGAATAGTAGAATTGGAAGGGGCCTTACTCAGTGCTTCTGATTGCAAAGAGATTGAGGATTTCCCCCAACTCTGTTACTCTTGAAGTTACTAGGCCTGTTGAAAATAGATTTTATAACATAAGCATGAAAACAGTGAATACCCCTTTTAACTTGTTAAACCCATGAAAACATGCCACACAAGAAGTCTTAAGATATGAATGGTTTATAAAGAAAAGTAAATGCAAAAGAACATCAGATACAGAAGTGAAATCTGAAACATTACTGTTGTTCTTATTGTTATTAGTATCCTGCCTTTTGCCCAATGTTGGGCTTCAAGGCGGCCTTACAAAATTAAAACATATACAGCTAAAGCTTATAAATAGAAATATACAAAAGTTTAAAATATAATTAAATACATTTCAATTTTAAAACATTTAAAATACAAAACAATTTAAACGTCAAAGGTATAGACAGAAGTCCAGATTATTTGCCAAAGGCCTGCTGGAACAAAAAAGAGGTTGTCTGCCTCCAAAAACACATCAAGGAGGGAGCCAGTGTAGACTGCAAGGATTAGAAAGAAAATACATGTGTGTACACTATGCAAAATACACGACAGTTTAACTGTTTCTAAAGCTTATTAGAAAAACAGTGTGTCTAGGCCAAAACCAGTGTTGTAGGCCCAGAAGCACTTTGAAAGGTTTCAACATTGTACTTAAAACTTACACCTGCCCAAATTAATTAAATGAAGTGTTTGAAGCTTTCAACTTTATAGCAGTATGGAGCACTGTGTGTGTATGGGGTGGGGGGTTGAAAGGAATGTATAGCTACCTATTCCCGGGAGAGATCTAAAGACCAGGTTATCATGGATCCAGAGGAACTACATCCTGCACCAGTGAGCAAAAAAGCAAACTGGCCTTATGAAGATAGCCCAAAATACTCTCAAAGCCAAAGGAAAACATGTTCCAAAAGAGAACTCTTCTCAGAATGTCTCTGCTAGAGGCAGCAGCCATTTCCCCCTCAACATTTTATCTAGCTGAGGCAGGAGGGGAGGGGGAGAGCGACGCTACTGAGCGTGTGTCGTGCTATGATGGAAGAAGGCCTCTGCATTCACTCTAATGGGATGAGTAAATATTAAAAATCAACCAAAGGGAATTTTTAGAAATGAAAAGCTGTACCACCAACTACAAGGAAGGAGGAAGAAGACCCCACCCCTGGATTAATTTGTGAAGGTCTAAATTTTCTATTAATCATGGGCACAAATCTCTCCAATACAAATTCAGGAAACGAAATGAGTGTGAGAGGGTTTTTTCCCCCCTACTTTAAACTGCCATCCTTCCCTCAATCTTTCACCAATCCTCTTGAAATTTTCAGGTTATGTAAAACCAACATTTCTTTCTGGCATATGTAAATTTCAGAAAGATTGGTGAAACATTTTCGATTTTAAGAATGTTAGAATGACCACCACCCCCAATTACCCCTTTAACATGGTGGAATGCTTTTTTTCCTGTCCGACCTTAACTAAAGAGGCACTCCCGTGCCTCTTTAAATAATAATAATAATAATAATAATAATAATAATAGTAATAATAATAATAATAATAATAATGGCTGACTGATTGCAAGTTCTAGGCTTGGCAGCATGAATAATGGGATTTTTTTTTTAAAATGCCATCTTTTTTTATAGTGCTTTCAAGAGTAATACACACTAACATATCATTATAATCTGGCAGCAATAAAACTGCTTGTTCTTATCTACTAATATTATATTATCTAATATGCTATAAGCTTCAAAGTAACAATTTCTGTTTGTTTACTTTCATGGGCCTGGTTTGCACATAATGCTAACTCATGGTATGAGTTGTTGAATTCTGGGTTGTAATGATGTGTGAATGTGGCTGTGCTAACATACCATGGTTTGTTTACCATGACCAACTCAGAAAAAGAAACCATGGTTTCTTGTTGTGTTGTGAATTCAGGTTTGTATAAATCATGGATGAATACCATGATGTACTTGGGTTGTTTACTTATTAATTTTTATTTGATTTAGACCCCACCTTTCTACCCCAAAATAGCACCCAGGTTACAGGGCAAGTCCAGTAAAAAAAAAAAAAGCTGCTCTACATGCCTGCACTACAGCATCATAAAGGCAGTTGGGATACAGGGAACGGAGTAAGTGAAGAAGGCAAACAAACAACCAAGGGACTGAGAAAACTATTCATGATTTGTTCGAACCTCTGCCAGACAAACCCCAGTTGGGACAATAAACCATGGTATGTGTGAACCAACCCATGGTGTATGTTTTCTCCCAATCCAATTTCAGTTTACCTGCATCATTAGGTGTTAAAATATCTTAGAACAGTATTGTGCAAGTGCTTCTGGAATCAAGAGCTGTGGTTTGATGGCCAATGCAACCATTTTAAACGTGAACACATGCCTCTGACAAGTCTATGCAGCCTGTGGGATTCACTTTTAGCTTGGCTCCAGTGATAATCAAGGAGCAAATGTCTGTAAGCAGGTGTGTTTTAAGGCTGGAGCTTTTATTCAAGACTGGGTTTATTTGCCATTTGTGTGGAATTCAGCGTTTAAAAACATTAGCTTTAAAAAACAACAACAGAAAACCTTGTCCAACTGCATGGAACCTTTTTATGACTGAAGAAAGAAGCTTGGAAATGAGTTTGAGCAGCGGATTGGGCTTTGAGGCATTGCACAGTTCCTGAATGGTGTCTCCATGGCTTCTATTCCCTAATTCCTGCATTCTGCATATCTCCAACCCAAACACCCTTTCCTTGCCCATCCACACCCCCAATTCTTCTGCTTTCTTTGCACAAAGTCTACATTTCTATGACACATTGTTGGTACAAAGTGCTGTACCTCGCGCAGTGTTTTTGCCTGAGTATGATGCCTGGAAATTCCAAAGGCAGAATAAGCAGTTATCAGAATCTTGTTTGGAAACAAAATAGCCAGAACCTTGGCCTGTTCTCTGTGAGGCAGTTTTGGTGATGAGCCTGGAGAACATTATATCTTCAGTTGGCAGAAAGTACACAAGTCTTAATGGTGGAGTTACATTATCATTTGAAAATCTCAGTAGTCTTAACATGCACAGATGTCTTCTCCAACCAAATGTAACCTTACCTTTTCTACCTTATAAAATTGGACCAAGCACTGTCTATCCATCTGAAAAGGTCATAACTGTCTGAGCTATATGACATTTCCAAGCCCACTGTGGATATTTTCTCCCAGCAGTTCAGGGTGAATATTTATTCCTGTTGATGTGTGGAGCTCTGAACTTTTCTATTAAGAACTACCAATGAATCGTACTAGTAGTAAATGTGTGTAAAGCCCTCACCAGCAACATCTCCATAACAACCTCGCGAGAAGTCAGAACTTTAATGGACTAATAGAGCAATACATAACCATGCCTCTTGATGTCTTTTGACCAGATGCACTGGGATTTTGATATGTTCATCCGGACACGTGTTGACACCTCACCCACACTTCTGTCCTGGCACAAGATGCGCAATTATCTCTTGGGCTCTGTTGGCTTTATGATTTTCATGTTCTGTCTTGGTGAGATATATCCATCCTACCAGCCTGTGGTGAGTTTCTGAGTTGACAGTTAGTCAAGGCGTCATGAATCACTATGGTTGTGTTGACTCTCCAATGTTCATGTTTACACTTCAGTACCTGATATAGTTGTGAAAATCAAAATATTCTCACTCTCTTCTGTTAAAAGCATCTTTGTCTACAGAAGGGGTGGGCAACTTTTTCAAGGTTGATGGCTGCATTCTCATTGGGAACGTGGTTGTAGAACGCATAATACCAGTGATGGGCGAGGCCAAAGCGAAGAGTGGGAGTGAACACCCCTACACTTATGGACACACACAGCCTCTTCAAGCATCCCAGTGCAGTCAAGGATCAGCACAGAAATAGCGATCTTGGCTAAGTTGGGATTTCTGAGGTAGGGACCAAGGTTAAAGCCACTTTCCTCCTCTCCCACCCTGCTCTCGATGAACATCCTATGCAAGCTGCAGATGTTCTACAAGGATGAATTTCTTCCCTCCTACATCAAATCCCTGAGCAGGCACTACTTTCCTTCCTTAGGCAAGAGATACCATAATTGGCTGCCATAGCCTGGGCATGTGGCATTATGGGGCAAGATCAAATTCAAGGGCCGTGTTCGGTTGTCATGTAAACCCACAATGGGTTAATAAGCTATTCAGAGTAGCTTATTTCTTAAATAGCCCACGATCCCTCACCCCCTGCCACATGAGCATGCGAATAAGCTACTGTGAGTCACTTACTAAGCTGCTATGTGTCATTTGACTCCCCTCCCTACCCCTGTCCTACTGCAGCCCTTCCACTGGAGTGGTGGCACTGTGTCACCTCTGAAGCGCTGGAGGTTTGCAGGGTTGGGACAAAACGTCATACACAGCCATATTCCCCACCGTTAGGAGGCACCCAGTCCACCGTTGGTCACAACATTGCATGATAACTCACCAAGGAGGGAAAATCCAGAGTGTGCCAAAATGGGGAAGTGGCTAGAAAACCCCTGGGTGTTTACAGGATCAGGAGCATACTCTACACACAGGCTCACCTAGTTGGGAGGAACCCAATCCACTATCAAACCCCTGCGCATTTGCTATTGTCACTGCATTGTTATCTATGTTCTACTCCTCCGATTTACTGGATCTCAGTTTAGCATTTCAAAACACCTGACAAGGGCCATTACTTAGCATTATATCACAGTTCTCCCCTACAAAGTAGTTACTCCCAGTATCAGCAATTTCATTGCATCGTGGTATAGATATATCAATGTGTGGATAATATATCACCTTGTAGATATTTCAGTGTGTAGATATATCGGTTTACAGATATAGCGACATTTGGCTAGTTACAGGGAAGCTTTCTTAGGATAACGTCCACTGTTGTTTAGAGGGAAAATGGGCTAGCAGGATCAGAACCAAACCTCATACCCCCCCCTCTACTATGGAGGTACCTGATGCACTATAAAAACCCAGCCCTAACTCTGAAAGCTGTGAAATCCCCAGATGCACCAAAAAGCAGGAGATGCATCAAAAAGCAGGAGATGCATATAACATCTTGGGGGGTTGCAGGATCAAGGACCAAACCTCATACCATACCTCTTCCAGATTGTTCCTAAGCGGTAAGCCAGCAAAGAACAGGGCGGCTGCTGTCTTGACCATTGATTAATTAACCCATCATGGGTTATCGTGACATCCAAATCCAGTCAGGGTGTGGGTTTTGAAGTATTCGGCATGCTTGGGTCTTCTGGTCTGAAAATCTGTACTCTCAATAAATTATATGACTCACTCTTGCCATTTCATGTCTCCCTTTCTCTGTAGGGGCCAAAGCAATATCCCTACAACAACCTGTATCTGGAGCGAGGAGGGGATCCCACAAGCTCCCCACCAGAAGTGAAGAACTATGAGATCTAAGAGTGCCTGGAACCACAGCTCCTGTTTATCCTCTCTAATCAGAGTCATCCATTGAGCCAACTGTATTGCACCAAACTCTTGCTGTTCTAAAGATACTGATGGGGTGATGGAGAGACAACTATGAAAGGCTCTATTTCGATATCTAGATGGTATGAGTGTGCTGTACAGTTGGTTGTGTGCAGTTACCCTATCTCTTTAAAATCTACAGAAAGGAGGAAGTTATTTATATGTAGCCTTGTTTCCTGCAGATCGTCAGGCAAATAAACACAAATATTCATACAGATGTGTATCTTATTCAGTAGGTGTAATTGGGTCAGCTGGTTCTTGCTGGCTAAAGAGGTGCATGTGAATGAGAATCCCATGTTTAGTTTTGAAATACAGGGAATGGTGACATACCCCTGGAGTTCCTTTGGAGAGTCTTGTCCATACTAGCCTAGGGGGTTCATTAGGTAGGCCAAATTAGGGTGTTGTCTAGTTCTTTTGCTTTTACCACTAAGAGTAGAACTACCTAAAAAATATCCAGCACAATTAATAGCTGTCACTGCCTACAAGATTAAAGACTCTTATTGCTCCTTAAGTATTTGGGAGATGAGATCTAACTGGTGTACCACGTTTCTACTATGCCCTCTCAACTTCCCTAAAGGATTATTTTATTTATTTATTTACATTTCTATACCACCCAATAACCGAGGCTGTGTGGGTGGTTCACAGTAGTTGAAACCTTACAGTACATGATACAACATAATATAAAATTTGTAAAAGTTTAAAACTGCAGTATAAAACCAGATAGCATTCCTGTAGTTTACCTGAAAGAACTAAGGTGTTAATATGCGATGAGGTAATACTAGCTAGAATTACCCCAGAGCAGAACAGATCAGTTAAAATTAACCAAAAAGTTAATTAACACAATACAGTGAACACAATTGCAGTCAAAATAATTAACTTGAAAGCATTGGTTTAAATTCCGATTACTTAACCTAATTGTTGAAATATGCAGGTAGGTCATAAAATGGCATGAGAAAATCCAGAGTCGTAGGCAGTAGCTTAATTGTTTTAAATTGTTGTACACTGCTTTGATGGATTTTTAGCAGACAAGATTATATATATATATATATATATATATATATATATATAATTTTTTTTAGGCCACCTTTAAGGGTAAAACCCTCTCAAGAGAAAATAAATAATAGTTTTGGATTAGAAAGCCAGAGTAATTCTCTGCCCTCATGATAAAGATATAGCATGAAGTGCACGGAGCAAAACTTATTTAACTGGGGACACAAGGTTTGTTTGCATATTTATAGGAACTTGCCTTTGAAATTGATGCAATGATATGAATTACTTTAATATAAAGGGCAGGAATGAAATAAAGGGCACCCACTAATTGGAACATGAACTTTTGAATTAGGTGTCTGTGTAAAAGAAATGTCAGATCCAGCTTTACAAATTATCTACAATTCAATTTTTTTTAAAAAAAAAACCTGCCAATTTAAGGCCACAGTTAAGGATATCTCAGATATTCTCAAGCTCAACAAAGCCAAGAAATTGGAAGCTATGGTTAATGCCTTGACAAATATTCCCCATGACCAGTAATGATGTTGTGCACAATGTCACAAATTGAGCTTTCTTACAAGATACCCTCCATGCAACCCAAGGAGAATGAGGTGCCTGGGACTTGCAAAGATGGCCCATGATGTCCTGGTCATGTAATACAGCGATGTCAAACCTCTTTCAGCCCAGTGACCAAATTCTGTTTCAGAGAGGAGTGTATTCCACTGGTAAGTGGGACCAAAGGCAAAAGGGGTGGGGCCAAAATATCACCATAGTTTAATTTTACACTCTCGCTCCACTAAGACTTCGAGACATTGACACCTTTTACAATAGGGGGGAAACAGCAGAACTGGGAAGCCACCAAATGATTGACAAGGGACTGGGGCCAGGGGAAGGGGGCATGGCCATCTGGGCCGGCTGGACTTGCTGTACCTGAACCTTACCATATTGATCGGGAAATCCTGTGAGTTGACCCTGCTTCTTGTTACTTACATCACTAGATGGCAGGACAGAGTTGAGGGTCTCTGACGCAGCAGAGGCGAGAGTGGGCTGCTTGCTGCTAATGATTTGGGGGATGGTGCTTGTAACCCTGTTTCTTAACTCCATTGGAGTGATGATGATGGTAATCATGAAAATGCCAAATCAAGCTTTGAAAACCTACCGATTTAATTTTTTAAGAAGCACTAATAAACTGTGTCTCGGCTGTGTGCGGTGGGGAATGTACTAATTTTGGACATGAATGGATTGCTTTATTGTTAGTTCAGAGTGTTTCTAAGCCAATGCTAGTTCCCTACTAAAAAGCACATATAGGGACTTACACAAAATATCAATTCCCAAATCTATATTAGACTATTGACTAGCGTAAAGCCCATGTTGCCATGCGCACCAGTAGTCCTACTCCTGTTTTCTTTGCCCCTCGGTCCCTTCACCACAGAGGGGCTCACGAAAAATACAAACAGGGCTTGTGCTTAGTGAATCCCCTCCTGAAATTTGAACGTGGTGTGTCCCCCTCCACTCCTTTGCACGCCCGGATTGGCTGCCTGCATCCCCTTCCCTCTGGTGGCGACAGCCTAAATCCACAGCTGGGCTGGGGTCTGCCTTCGCACCACACGGATTGGTAGAGCAGGGCTGTCCATCATCTCGCTAGTGGAGGGGCTGCCTGGTTGCTTGGCATGAAATTAATTAATTGCTATTAAAGTCAAGCTTTGAACTTCTGCAAAGTTTCCAAATTTTCTGCACGTCTATACTGCTCAAGCTTAAGTTTAAAACAAAAATGAGTAAAAATCAGTCTGGTGTAAGGCTTATTACTCAAGCTCTACGACTATATGCTTATCATTAAACAAAAAACCTACGGTTTACAAAACCAACGTTAAGGCTTTACAGTTTCCAACCAAGCACCAAAAAGCAAGGAAATTGGGACTTAAGGCTCCCATGCCTTAACGCCACATCCTCCCTAAGGATGCAGAAAGTGCAAGTGAAAGTCTCATTCTCCCAAAGCAGATAAACCATGAAGACAGGATGGAGAATATGATATGCAGAGGTGACTGTGGGGTTGTGGAAAACTGATGATGAACAACTTAGGGCCACCTACTTCTCTTTTTTTGTTTAGAGCAGCCCTTCCCCAACCTGCTGCCCTCCAAAGGTGTTGGACTACAACTCCCATCACTGGGTTGACATTTTCATTGAGCTGTCAACCACATTCCCAAGTTTTTTTTTTCTTGTTTAGTCACTGCAGGCTCAGATCCCATCAGTGTATATGTGATGTTGGGATGCTTTGCTCCAGTGTGCATCACTTTACAAATGCTTACGTAGAACTGTTGTTGCCATTTTGATGGCCATTTTCCCACTATGGAGAGATTCTTTTGGAGCTCTTGGTAATCTCACTTCATTTTAAAAACCCTAAATATTTTGAGCTCAGCAGCAAATTTGGCCATCTCACTGCTCACTCCTATATGCATGTTGTGAAGAAAATGGAGAGGGAGGCAGTTTCTCCCTTTCTCATAATATTAGAATGAGGGGGGAAGTGAGCAGTAACGTAGCCATGTTTGGTAATGCTGCCAAATTATTTAGTCTTGCTAAAACAATGGGGGATTGTGAGGAGCTCCATAAAGATCACTGCATACCAAGAGAATGGCCATGAAAAGGGCAAATGCTGTTCAATGTAAGCAAGTGTAAAGTGATGCACATTGGGGGGATCACAATTTCACATATACACTGACAGAATCTGAGCTAATCAGCGGTGACTGACCAAGAAAGAGTTTGGAGCAGGGGAGGTGGACAGCTTGATGAAAATGTTGATGTGGCTGCTGTGAAAAAGGCAACCTCCGTGTAAGGCATAATTAGGAAAAGAATCCTAATTCTTGAACACTAATATGAAAAATAGTAGGTTCTCTGATTTGCACTTGATGTATGTGGATTCTTAAATCTTACTATAGTAAAAATAACATATTAGTAAGTTAGTTGGGAAACAAATGTATTAGGAAGTGCGAAAAGTGAGTGTATTGCATCATTTGTGACAGACTTCTCTATTCATACATAGTTTATGGTATGTAGTAAATAAAGAACAAACCTAAGGATGCCTTTCTGTGTGTATATATGAGAGACACAGGCACACAGACATAGACAGACAGTGGGCCAGACTTCACATATACACTGACAGGATCTGAGTTAACTATCTGTGACTGACCAAGAAAGAGGTTGGGTGGGGGAGGTGGTCAGCTCGAAAAAGCTGCTGTGAAAAAGGCAACTTCCATGTAAGGCATAATTAGGAAAAGAATCCTAATTCTTGAACACTAATAAGAAAAATGGTAGGTTCTCTGATTTGCACTTGTTGTATGTGGATTCTTTAATCTTACTATAGTAAAAATAACATTTTAGTGTTAGATTCATGACTATTAGCGGTAAGTTAGTTGAGAAACAAATGTATTAGGAAGTGTGAAAAGTGAGTGTATTGCATCATTTGTGACAGACTTCTCTATTCACATGTAGTTTATATATATATATATATATATATATATAGTTAGTTAGTTAGTTAGTTAGTTAGTAAAGAACAAACCCAAGGATGCCTTTCTGTGTGTATATATGAAAGAGGCAGGCACACAGACATAGACAGACATTGGGCTAGGCCTAGATTTCCATCCTAACCTATCTTACAGGGTTGTTGTGAGGGTAAAAGTAGCACATGCCATACACCCAAACATTACCAAACATTTGTTTTACATTTCTGTGAAAGTGAGCAGCAGAAGAAACTCACTAGATGGTTTGGGGCCAGTCATAGACTCTTAGCCTAACCTACCTCATGGGTTTTTGTGGGGGGAGATATGGCACTTGAAAGAATTATTAGTCTAGGGCTTTCTCCTTCCTCCTTACTAGAGAAGCTTCTTTGCAACTGATCAACTAAATGGAGTCTGAACATCCTCTTATATCACTACATCTGACCCAGTACCAAGAATAGCCATGTGGGTGTTTAGAAATATTGCTCAATTTAATTTTAATCCAAGTTTGGATTTTTATTTTTATTTTTTTGCTCTAAAAATAGCCTGTGGTCAATGAATTAAGCCTGTCAAAGATGTTAATACTGGAGAAAAGAATACACAATAGTTTTGTTCAACCTGATCAAAAAATATTAGAAAAGCTAAGAGAATTCAGAATGTCACTGACTCTTCTACTCTACAGGGTTGTTGTGCTGATAAAATGGAGGAGGATCATGTAAGCCACCTTAGGTTCCTTGCAAGAGGAAAAAAGGCAAGATATAAATGTAACACTAGTACTGTAATACTAGTAGTATTACTACTTCTACTAATTATTATTATTATTAATTATAATAATAATGAAGGAATAAAAATTCTTTAAAAATCAAATACATGGGGAAAACAATTTTAAAGAAAAAGAGGGGGGAGCTTAACCCCTTCTCTCACAAAAAGCCTTGGTCCCTAAATACACAGAGCTCCCAGAGAGAAGTACTACCAAATCCACACACCCCTTCAAGCTAGTGTATGGAGAATGAGACTCATTGCACTCAATGGAACTTACATCTGAGTAGACATGCCTTGGATTGAATCGATATGAAAATTAATGATCAGCAGCCATAATCAAATGAACATACATACAAAGCATGCAAGCAAGTTGTTAATTGTAGAGTTACTGTGCTGTAAAGGAGAGGGAATTCTCACTCACATCTCTCCCTCTCCGCCTTCCAAGGTTCCAGACTGTGTTTTTAAATAAAGGCTACAATCTTCTACACACCTGGGAGTACGACCATTACATTCAGTCAATAGAACTTACTTCTGAGAAGGGACTACAACAATGTATTTGCTAGAGGAATCAGCCATTGTAGCTGACGCAGGAGGGAGGGGGAGGGAGACTCTACTGAGCATGTGTCGTAATCAAAATGGCCACTGGATATTTTTTTCATAATTTTTTAAATTCTATTTCACTATTAAAAACATAAAGATAAACCTTACACAGACATACAACAATTAAAAGGACCCCCTACCTTTCCCACAGCAAATTTTATAAATCCTTTTAAAAAGCAGGTACTACCTAATTTTTTTTCTTAAAAAGAGAAAAGAAAGCAAACACACCCATCTTCCTCTTTTAACACAACTACATGTTAACATTCTTATTCCCCCATTATTAAGAGTTACTTACACAGATCACAATAGAAATAAACCCCTTTCTCTTCTCTTATAAAGTTTTTAATTCACCATAAGAAAAAAACTCTTTTTTCCCTACAAACTATGAGACTAATCAAACCTTTCTCCCTTCCTCCTCCTTAACCCAAACCCAAACCCAGCAAGAGTCCAAAAAACTTCCACATTCTCCAATCTTCCATTTCAAAAAAAATTCTGGACTCCTGCCAGTCTCTTGTTAATTCTTCTTTCTTCTTCATCACAATTCAACTGGAAATATCCAATTCTTCTTCTTAAGACTCACCCTTAAAATAATCTTATAACTCACAACAATTTTAAACTTATGTCCTCCCCACTCTTTTAAACAAACACACATTACTTAATCACTAAGCAATTTTTATCCCAACAACATTGTGTCTGTTCTTATTCATATTCATATTGCAAATACATTCTAAACATAATACTACTAATAATGAAGTAATCGTATGATACTACTACTACTACTACTACTAATAATAATAAAAATCTCAAACAGAGCATCCCCAACAAAATTCCAGGCAAAACTCCACTCATTATTAATCAAACTCCTCAAAGTCTCTCCCCCCCATCACAGCCCCAAAACACTCACAAGAAAAAATGGCCCCACTTCTCTCCTAACCTCCTTTTCTTATATAACATTTTTCCATTCAATATATAAAAACTCTCTATTCCCCCTATGAACCAATCTCATAACTCTACTATTTCATTCCATCACTTTTCTCATTCTTCTTACAATTTAATCAGATCTCTTTCCCTTTTTTTATGTACATATATCCTCATTCCCCATATAAACCAATCTTATAGTTCTCCCCAACTTTAAGCCAAACTTTCAATTCTTTTATACAAATACAAATCATTATTTCATTCTATTAACCCACCAAATTACTATTCATCCATCTCTTATTACTTCTTAACCAATTTTTTATTAAATTTGTTCTTATTTATGTTTCCCCCATCTTTTATCCCATTTAAGAATAAGCACAACCACACAAAGCCAAAAAATAACAAAAAGTCCCAATTCACTTGCATGTCTCTTCTCCACCTTTAATGTTGCTCAAACAAGAAACAATCCAAATCTCTTTGCCAGGCGCTTCACCCTGCTGTCAGTCCACCTTTCACTGCCGCAATCCCACAGTTTGCCGCTTCTTCTTCCCCTTTACAACAACCGCCATTTTAACATTCTTTGTCTTCTTCTCCGACTCGTGGTGTCATCCATTTTACCCCATCTTTAAAAACAAATTTAACTCTCTCGCAGTCATTAACTTTTCTTGAATGTTCCTCTCCAAAAATGAACAATGCTTAATTACGCTTCTTCTTAAAAAACAAAAACAAAAATGAAATAGCTCACCGCCAGTATTTCTTTATCTCAGCAGACCAAATGTTATCCAATTAGCTGGGGAGTGAAAGTAATCAATCTTATGTTTAGCTCTAAAGCCACTTTTAAACGCTGATAGCCATAATTCTTCTGCTGTTCTTCTTATATCTGGAGCTGTTCGATGGAGAGAGACCTTCCACTAGCTCCTCTTCCTTTCACTTTCTTTCCTCTCTCTCTCTCTCTTCCCCCCTTTTTCTTAACTTCTTCCAAGTTCTTCTCATTTCTTCTCATTTCAAATATACTAGGGGGGGATGATTAAATACCTGCCAACCAGATGTTATCCCAACACTTCGCTGCATCAGAGGCACCCCGTCCATTATGATGTTACGATGTTACGATGTTATCTCGGGGAATGAAGAACGGATGACCTTTCATTCTGGATCGGCATCTGAGCGATGTAAACCACGGTCCGGCTCCCCCATGTTGAAAATCTGACGAAGTGACTTCATTACACCATGAGACGAGCCCACAGGACCCTTTGTGGCATGCTCTCAAATTCCCTTTCTTCTGGGGAATTTTAAGCTCCATCTGGGACGCTCCCAGAGAGCTGCCTCCGTCCAGTCACAGCAGAGCTAAAAGCTCTAGCTGGCACGGCCACCATATCTTCACCGGAAGTCCAAATGGCCACTGGATTTTTAAAGAGGCACAGTTTTAATTTAATAAAATTGACTTAAGCGAATTTTTAAAAAAGAAAAGCAGTTCCACCTACACCAGAACGATAGGAAGTAGACCCTGTCATTGGATTAATTAATATAAGGCTCCCAGAAGGTAAGGAGAGTTGCGCAAAAATACTCGCAAACCCTCAGTTCAATTTTCGGTTTCAGATTCAGGGAATTCTTTAACCTTTTTATTTTAAACTGTTCTCCTTCCCTCAATCTTTCACCAATCTTCTTGAAATTTTCAGGTAATGTAAGACAAACATTTCTTTCTGGCACCTGTAAATTTCAGAAAGATTGGTGAAACATTGTCGATTTTATGATAGTTATAATGACCCCCCCCCCAATTATCACTTTAACATGGTGGAACGTGTTTTATACTGATGGCCCTTAACAAAGGAGGCACTGCTGTGCCTCCCTTAATATAAGATTAGACCAACTCAAATGTTACAAGAAATGTGCAAACTTCGGACAGTTCCGGAGCTGAAGATCTTGAAAGCACTTTTTTGTTACCTTTGGGTTGGTCTAATAAATGTATTGCTCTTAAATGGATTTGGGCATTTTTCTTATGGTCAGCACAGATACCTTTACTTTTGATAGAATATCAAGTTAGACAATTGAGCTCACAAAGCTTAGCCCACACCTTTTCTTCTGTGAAGTGGTGTGAGGAGGATGCAATTTGAAGCACAGATGTGCATTGGAAGAGCATGCTTTCACTTACCAGGCCTTTTCAACTGCAACACCATACCACCCAGCCTGTGTGATCCCCACCAATCATCTCAGGTTTCCAATCAACTGCAGACACCTTGCAGCATGCCTGTTGGCAAAACCTCATCATCGTGAATGAATGTCTCTCCATGATGTTGCAGTTCTAAATCCAGAACTAAAAACTTGAACTCTCATGTCATTCCGTGTTACGGTGTAGTGCCACACAAAACCTCCTCTGTGCTGAGCCCGGATGGTGCTAGACATGTATTGTGCTGTGTATAAAATTTCTTTGGGTTGATGATCACGCAGAAGATGGAGGCAAATGGTGGGGGAAATGAGAAGCAAGATGTCTTTCATGACATTTGATTATTTTTAAGACAAGTTATAAGTGTTTGGGTCAACCTTAGAACATGCCAGGGTTTGTAAACCACCCCAACCAACCGCCCTCACCAGCTTTGGACATCGTGGCAACTTGTGCCTGGTGAAAGTACTTATGCTAATTAGGTGGTTCTCAGCTGACACGCATGGTGAGGGAAAATAAGTCACCATGTTTTATTTTTCCCTCTATGATTGTGCGAACCCGCCCAGGCAGAATTTCTATTTATTTATTTATTTGTGTGTGTGTGCGTGCGTGCGTGCGTGCGTGTGTATGCTGTAAAAGGGGTAATGAAAATAGGAGGTTGTCTTTGTATTTTGAGTTCTCTACCATGGACAAGGCACTAAATGTGAGGTTAACAATGGATGGACTACAGTGGCCAGGCTATACCAGGAAAGTGTCTAGAAAAGCTTGAAAGATGATTTCCAGGAAGATACATAATAAAATGTTTTGCATAGTAGTACAGGAAACACCTTTCTGTCTCTGTGTGCCTGCGTGCATGTCTGTGTGTGTGTGTGTGTGTGTCCATGTCCACACACACAAATGTGATGTGAGTTTCGTGTTGGAAGTAAGGGGCCTACTACGACCTCTATCATGCCACCCCTAGCCCCACATTTCCTTTTCCCACCAGATGAAAAGGAAGAGCAAAGATCAGGTCCCTTGTGTTGCAGTTCTGTTTTCAGAAATGTAATCCAAGCCCCTAATCTGTTTCCCCACATACGTACCTGTGTGTTCCATGCCTTCCCGATATCCATGAGATTCGAACTACTTGTTACTTTAAAGATTGAGCTAGTTGCTGGTCCTTTTTCTTTACTGAAAAGTACACACAGGGAACCTGATACAGACTGGGGGACTAGCACTGGGGAAGGGCTTTAACCCTTTCCCCCCTGCTGTGGCCCCTATCTATATCAGGGGCCCTGGATTTTATTTATATATTGCTATTCATATTACAACTGGATCACTTTTGGGTAATGTAAAATGCAAGCACAGGTTTCTCAATCTGGATCAGGACCACAGGTTTAAATCCCCTCTCCCTCTGCCATGCTCGGGTGCCAATCCATGTATTAACAAATAGTTTGGCCCTGAGAAATTGCATTCTTCTTCGTGGTCTCTGTGCATCACACACTATGGGCTCGTGCCGACGCCGAGCCTCACCCGGAACTTCTAAAGCCTAGAACTTTTGGCAGGAACCCTTCCCCCCACCGTACCATCGCGCATGCTCGGGTTCCCGCCTACTGCAGTTCTTTTTTGACCGCCTTGCTGGTTGCCTCACAGAGAACTTCTCTTCTAACGTATCGTACTTTCTTGTATAGTTATAGCCTAGATTCTCTCTCTTTCTCTTCTTTATTACTTCACTTTCTCTTCTCGTCTTCTCGTTCCTAAAAAAAAAAAAAAAAATTTTTTTTAATATATTTTAATTATTGTGTATCCTTTCTACGTTCTCATCTAACTTGTCTATATATCTAATCATCTCCTCGTTTCTACGACACAGGGAGTGTACCTGCCCCCCCTCTCAGCCGTTCTCAGTTTAAGGGGTCCCCAAGATGGTGCAGACCGCGTTATTTAAGAACTGCACTGCGTGCAGCGCAAAACTGATGCTTTCGGACGGCCACTCGAAGTGCCTATTGTGCCTGGGCGAGACCCATGTTGTCGATATTTGTGCCCACTGTCTTAACTTTTCGCGTCAAACCCAAAAAAATCGAGCGAATAAGTTGCGAGCCCTCCTCTGGAAAAAGGTGCTTGAGACAGTGGACCCACCTGTGCGCCCGTCCGTAGCGGTCGCTACCAGGCCAAGGGCTGAGGAGCCGAAAGATCGCCCCAAAAAGAGTAAGCCCTCCCTTCCCACTGAAGTGGGTAAGGCGAAGAGGCGCAAACAGGACCAACAGCCTTCAGATGAAGGAGAGCGGAAGAAAAAGGAAAAGCTGAAAGCCCCATCGAAACTGAGACACAAAAAATTGCCCCCGTCTGAGGCCCCGGCACCGCGGCTGGCCCCACCGCCGAAGCCAGCTTCGTCGACATCACGATCGCCGGTACCGATGGCTATGCCGCCTCCATCCCCGGCGGCTTCGGTATCGCTGCCGCTATCGTGGCCGATGCCCGCTCCCCCCCCCCCGCCGCCCTTGACACCGGAACACCGGCGTACGTCGAGCTCACCCCTCCCGGCACCGAGGGAGCAGGCACTGTCTCGACATCGAGGCTCAGTAGGGACTGCACCAGCCACCTACACCCCAGCTCCTCAACGTCGAAGCTCCATCTCTCTTTCTCGCCTCCAGCCCCGGATCCAGAGGACCGGCCCTTCGACCCACTTTCTCCGCTAGCCTCACCGATACCGACTTCGGTACTGAGAACGGCTCCGACATTTCGTCGGTACCGATCCCCGCCTCCGACACCGGCACGCGATTGGGATCAATTTTCCAACCACTCAGCACTCTCATGGACTGGTCTACCCCAGTCTGAACACAGCGAACCTCAACAGAGATTCCTCTTTGACCCGTACACAGGACAGCGCCTTGAACGACAGGAGCAAGAGACGTTTGTGGTGCCACGACTGCCCTGCCAACCTCCTTCGGCCTCAGTGTCGGTACCGACTCAGACTGCGCAGCTCTCTGACACGGCACCAGCGCCACTCCCCCACCATGTTTATAAAGGCTCCGACCCTTGCTCCATCCGACAAGGACTAGGCATCAGACTCCTCCTCCTCGATCGACATCCAGCCTTCATTACCTTCACCAGATGAGGATGTGGGAACAGATAAAAGAGCATCCCCTTGTCTCCTTCCAGGAGCTGATGCAACGCCTGGCACAATCGCTAGGAGTCGAAGTGCAACACCCAGAAGAAGACTGCACAGACTATATTTATGATGTCATGTACGGGGAATCTACTACTACTCTGGCCATGCCACTTATTCCAACGCTCCTGCGCACGGCGCAAGAATCATGGAAGACTCCGGCAACGATGGGGCCTGTCTCCAAATGTGTGGACTCCCTTTACAAGATAAAAGAAAAGGATGCGGGCTTTCTCTTACAACACCCTAAGCCCAACTCTGTAATTGTGGAATCAGTGCAGGGCAGATCCACCAAATCACATTCAGCTCCAGTGGACAGGGAAGGGCATAAGCTGGATGGCTTCGGGCGTAGAGTTTACTCGTCCACAGCCTTGGCCATGAAGATTTCGAACTACCAGGCCATGATGGCCCGGTATAACTTGTTCTTGTGGGACAAAGTAGCAGCTCTTCATACTCACCTCCCAGATGACATCAGAGATGCGGCACGTGTGTTCCAGCAAGAAGCCACCTCTTTGGAGAAGCAGGAACTCTCGATGGCCAGGCACCAAATGGACTGCCTATCTAAAGCAATGGTTGCCTCCATCACCCTCAGAAGGCACGCCTGGCTCAGATCGTCTAACCTGCCTCAGGAGTCCAAGGCGAGGATCGAGGATCTACCCTTTGACGGGGAGGGCCTGTTCAATACGACCACGGACACAACAATGGATACAATCCAAAAGGCTAAGACGATGGCGAAGAAGATGGGCTTCTATGCACCCCAACCATACCTGCCCTATCGTCCACGCTGGTGGCCAAGACACCACCCCTACCAGCAATGATACACACCATTCAGACAACAGCAACAACAACACCAGAGATTCCCGCCCATCCCACAATCGGCTTTTCAACACAAGAAGGGCTATACGCAAGGGAGATTTCGTCAAACACGAAGCAGACTGGAGACGTCCAACAAACAACAGCGTCTTTGACTCTCCCCTGGCAACTCCCCCTCCAACCACCAACTTCCGCCACAGACTTCGACCATTCTACGATACATGGACCAGGATAACAATGGACAGATGGGTCCTAGATATCATCTTGGGGGGGGGGGGGGGCTACAGAATAGAATTTGAATCCAAACCTCCGACAAGGCTATTAAGAATCACACCGCCCTCGGAAGTTCTGCGTCGGGAGGTAAACTGTCTCCTCCAAAAGGGCGCCATTGCCCCAGTCAACACCTCCAAGCTAGGAATGGGATTCTACTCCCAATACTTCACCGTCCCGAAAAAGGACAAAGGGCTGCGCCCCATTTTGGACCTGAGACTGCTCAACGAATTTATCCTGACGAAGAAATTCTGCATGGTCACGCTAGCGACTGTCCTCCCTCTTCTCAAGCGCAACAGGTGGTTCACCCTTATAGACTTAAAGGATGCATTCTTCCATGTACCAATCCACATATCCCACCAGAGATTCCTCCGGTTTATAGTCGGGAGAGAGATCTATCAGTTCACCGTGTTACCCTTCAGACTGAAGACCGCTCCAAGGGTATTCACGAAGTGCATGGCCACAGTCTGCGCATTCCTCCGGTCGTCGGGGATAGAGCTATACCCTTACCTGGACGACTGGCTGATAGTTTCCCGATCCCGCCTACAGGCGGAAAAGGATGTGGCTACTATAAGGAATCTCCTGCAGGACCTGGGCCTGGTCTTCAACGTCGAAAAATCTGTCTTCAACCCAACTCAAGTTATCCAATTCATCGGTGTAATCCTGGACTCGACAGTGGGTTGAGCTTTCCTACCAGATGCAAGATGCCTGCAGATCCAACAGCTCGCCCACCGCATTTTGGGCTCAAAAAACATAAGTGTGATCATAGTTCAAAGGCTTCTGGGACTCATGGCATCATCCATCTACGTAGTACGGTGGGCTCGTCTACGGATGCACCCTTTACAACAATTTCTGTTGAACAACTATGATCCCCTCAGAGACGACAACCGGGACACGGTGGCTATACCTCACGCCCTCCATCACTCCATCCAGTGGTGGACGCTACGGAAAAACCTGAGCCTAGGGCTACCGTTTGTCAACACGGGCCCATCCAGGACAATCACCTCAGATGCCTCCCTCCTGGGGTGGGGGGCGCACTGCGATCACCTCACCATTCAAGGAGAATGGTCCACAAGAGAAAAAACGTATCATATCAACAGGTTGGAGCTCTTAGCCGTGCAGAAATCACTACTCGCCTTCAAGGACCATGTGACTGGACACCACGTACTGATAGTGTCAGACAACACATCAGTCGTATGGTATCTGAACAAGGAGGGGGGGCACTCTACTACAATTTACGCTCGAGGTCTTCCACTGGGCAATCCCGCTGAGGATACACCTTTCGGCGATCCACATAGCGGGGTCAGAAAACGTACAGGCGGATACACTGAGTCAACAATTCCAACACACCCACGAGTGGTCTCTCAACCCGGCAATCATATCCAACATCTTCAACAGATGGGGGACTCCGCACATCGACCTTTTCGCATCTGCGGACAATGCAGTCTGCACTTCTTTCTGCTCGAGAGCAGGGATAGGAGCAGGGTCAAGAAGAGACGCTTTCAACACTTCATGGGGGAAAGAGCTTGTTTATGCCTTCCCCCCCTTCCTGATAATTGCCAGAGTGGTGGCGGCAATGCAACGACGGCGGACGGATGCCATCCTCATCGACCCATGGTGGCCCAGACAGGCATGGTTCTCACCCCTGCTTCACCTCGCCAGAAGGGAATACCTTCACCTACCGTCATACCCGGACCTACTTTACGTGGACCGGGGCCTTGTACGTTACCCAGATGTACGCAAACTGCGGCTCACTGTATGGCGAATCCGACGCACTGGCAACGACTAGACCTCCCGCCTTCAGTGTGTACCATCCTGATGGAATCTACTAAACCATCCACTAGAGCTTCATATGACAAGAAATGGAAGAAGTTTGAACAGTTCACTTCTAACACGGGACTCCATCCGGAGACTTGTGGGATACCGCATATATTAACCTTCCTACACTCTTTATATGACAGTGGCATGAAGACCACCTCTATAAAGGTCTACTTGGCAGTGATTTCAGCACAACATGATCTGATACAGGGCTTTTCGGTCTTTTCACACCCACTCGCTAAGCGCTTCCTCAAAGGATTGAAAAATCTGCAGCCCACACTACGACCTATTGTTCCACAATGGAGCTTATCAGTAGTCATAACAGCACTTACTAATAAACCCTTTTAACCACTAGCCACTATTGACATCAGACTGCTCACCTTTAAAGTGGCGTTTCTAGTAGCTATTACATCAGCCAGATGAGCTTCAGAGCTCTGCGCTTTGATGGCTAACCCACCATACACTCAATTCTTCAGGGACAAGGTGGTCGTCAGGACAGATCCAGGATTCCACCCTTAAATAGTCTCAGATTTCCATCTCAACCAGGACATTATACTACCTACGTTCTTCCAAGCCGCAGATGACCACGTTGGCACCAAGTTCCACTGTCTAGATGTCCGCCGTGCACTGGCCTTCTACAAAGACAGAACGTCTTCCTTCCGTAAATCAGACTGCCTCGTCGTCTGCTATGGCGGCAGGACAAAAGGACACCCAGTATCTGCACAATGCTTTGCTAAGTGGATTGTGCATACAGTCTCCCTTGCATACCAACTAGCAAAGAGGGAACGGTCGATGGCAACGTCTACGGCTCTGGATAGAGGAGTGCCTATCCCTGAGCTTTGCAGAGCGGCGACTTGGTCCAGTGTGTCCACATTTGTCTCACATTACAAACTGGACGTAAGGGCGCGGAAGGACTCCTCCTTCGGCCGAGCCATCTTATCATCGGTCCTACAGTGACATGTTATCCAGCGAGTCTACCCACCTCCGGTAAGTGGCTGCTTGTTACTCGCCCATAGTGTGTGATGCACAGAGACCACGAAGAAGAAATGCAGGTTGCTTACCTGTAACTGTAGTTCTTCGAGTGGTCATCTGTGCAGTCACACAACCCACCCACCGTCCCCTCTAGACTTCACTTATGGTCCATGAGGTGATCGCGCTATGCAGCTCTTACTAAGTTAGGATTCTTTATCTACCTCGGTCGTGAGGCAACTAGCGGTCTCATAGAACTGAGGTAGGCGGGAACCCGAGCATGCGCGATGGTATGAGGGGGGAAGGGTTCCCGCCAAAAGTTCTAGGCTTTAAAAGTTCCAGGTGAGGCTCGGCATCGGCGCGAGCCCATAGTGTGTGACTGCACAGATGACCACTCGAAGAACTACAGTTACAGGTAAGCAACCTGCATTTCCATAACTAAAGAAATAGGCATTCCATTAACAGGCTGGCCTTCCATTAACAGGCCTCAACAAGGTTGACAAGCCACAGAGATATGGTCTTCCCAGTTTTGGCCCCTGTCCTACGAAAGCCCCTCCTGAAGGAGATGTTGCTGGTGCCATCTGTTCTTTGAAAGGGAATTAAAAAAGCATACAACTGTTTTCTTTGCCTTTTAAGTGATATATATATATATATATATATATTCTCCTGCTTTTGTTGGACACGTGTTTGTTTTACCTGGTCCAGTCTTAAATTTGTATTTTTTTAAAAAAAATATGATCTTATTATATTGATATGGAATTCTATACATTACAGTGTAATTGCATATATTTACAGAATCATAGAAAAGTAGAGTTGGAAGGGGCCTATAAGGCCATCGAGTCCAACCCCCTGCTCAATGCAGGAATCCACCTTAAAGCATCCCTGACAGATGGCTGTCCAGCTGCCTCTTGAAGGCCTCTAGTGTGGGAGAGCCCACATGACCTCCCTAGGCAATTGGTTCCATTGTCATATTGCTCTAACAGTCAGGAGTTTTTCCTGATGTCCAGCTGGAACCTGGCTTCCTGTAACTTGAGCCTATTATTCCGTGTCCTGCACTCTGGGTTGATCAAGAAGAAATCCTGCCCTCCTCGGTGTGACAACCTTTCAAGTATTTCAAGAGGGCTATCATGTCTCCCCTCAAACTTCTCTTCTCCAGACTAAACATGCCCAGTTCTTTCAGTCTTTCCTCATAAGACTTTGTGTCCAGACCCCTAATCATCCTCGTTGCCCTCCTCTGAGCCCCCTCCAGCTTGTCGGCATCCTTCTTGAAGTGTGGTGCCCAGAACTGGATGCAATACTCAACATGAGGCCTAACCAGTGCTGAATAGCGGGGAATCAGTACCTCACACAATTTAGAAGCTATACTTGAAAGGTTGCCACACAGAGGAGGGCCAGGATTAATAAAAATGATGAAAAGCACTTGGGCCCACGACTGAGTCCTGCGGTACCCCGCTCATTACCTCCCCCCAATTTGAGAAGGTACCATTGATGAGTGCTCTTTGAGTCCAATTCTGTAGCCAACTGTGGATCCCCCTAATAGTTGTTCCATCTAGCCCACTTTTAGCTAGTTTGCTGATCAGAATGTCATGGGGTTGTCCAGCTGCCTCTTGAATACCTCTAATGTGGGAGAGCCCACCACCTCCCTAGGTCATTGGTTCCATTGTCATATCGCTCTAATAGTCAGGAAGTTTTTCCTGATGTCCAGCCAGAATCTGTTTTCCTGTAACTTGAGCCCTTTATTCTGTGTCCTGCACTCTGGGTTGATCGAGAAGAGATCCTGGCCCTCCACCATGTGACAACCTTTCAAGTATTTGAAGAGTGCTATCATGTCTCCCCTCAAACTTCTCTTCTCCAGGCTAAACATGCCCAGTTCTTTCAATCTCTCCTCATAGGGCTTTGTTTCCAGACCCCTGATCATCCTCATTGCCCTCCTCTAAACACGCTCCAGATTGTCTGCATACTTCTTGAAGTGTGGTGCCCAGAACTGGACCCAGTACTCAAGAAGGGGCCTAACCAGTGCCGAATAGAGGGGAGCCAGTACCTCACGCAATTTGGAAGCTATACTTCTATTAATGCAGCCCAAAATAGCATTTGCTTTTTTTGCAGCCACATCACACTGTTGGCTCATATTCAGCTTGTGATCTACAACAATTCCAAGGTCCTTCTTGCTCGGAGTATAGCTGAGCCAAGTATCCCCCATCTTGTAACTGTGCATTTGGTTTCTTTTTCTTAAGTGTAGAACTTGGCATTTATCCCTATTAAATTTCATTCTGTTGTTTTCAGTCCAGCGTTCCAGTCTATCAAGATCACTTTGGAGTTTGTTTCTGTCTCCTAGGGTATTAGCGATCCCACCCAATTTTGTGTAATCTGCAAATTTGAGAAATGTTCCCTGCAGCTCCTTGTCCAAATCATGAATAAAAATGTTGAAGAGCACTGGGCCCAGGACTGAGGCACAGGTAGAATCAGTGGCAAAGAGCACCTTTTACCAGCTTAGGCTGATATACCAACTGCGCCCTTATCTGGACAGAGATAGCCTAGCTACAGTTATCCATGCTCTGATAACCTCTCGTCTGGATTACTGCAATGCATTATATGTGGGGCTGTCTTTGAAAACAGTCCAGAAACTTCAGCTGGTACAAAGAAGGGCAGCCAGACTGTTAACAGGGACTGGCCAACGAGACCACATTATGCCAGTCCTTTTCCAGCTTAACTGGCTGCCGGTCCAGGTCCAGGCCCAATTCAAAGTGCTGGTATTAACATTCAAAGCCCTAAACGGCTTGGGGCCAGGTTATCTGAATGAACATCTCCTCCCATATGTACCTGCCCAGACCCTAAATTCATCCTCGGGGGTCCTTCTCCATAAGCCCCTGCCAAAGGAAGTGAGGCAGGTGGCTACCAGGAGGAGGGCCTTCTCTGCTGTGGCACCCCAGCTGTGGAATGAGCTCCCTAGAGAGATTTGCCTGGCATCTACATTATACTCCTTTAGACGCCAGGTGAAGACCTTTTTATTCTCACAGTATTTTAACAGTTCTTCAGTTTGATTTTTAACCTTGCTGTTTAAATTTGTATTTTAAATTTGTATTAATTTCTGCATGGCTGCTCAGTTTTTATCCTGGTTGTGCTTTTATACTGTATTTTAAATTATGTTTTTATATTGTCATCATTTTATGTTTTGAATGGTTTTTATGGTTTACATTTTTGTAAACCACTCAGAGAGCTTCGGCTATTGGGCAGTATAGAAAAGCAGTAAATAAATGAATTAATAAATAATGCCAGGGAGCTGCAGGGTACTATATTATTCCTGATGTTATTTAATATCTCTATGAAGCCACAGGGGAAAACATTATGAGTTTTGCGGTGAGATGTCATTAGTATGCTGATGACAACCTATTACCAAATATGCTGTCTAGTTATGTGTCTAAACTTGTGCATGATCTAAGCCACATATCTCATAAAGGATCTCTTAATTTTGACAATAGCACATTCTGGCAGGAGGGGACTCAATGATACACACAAACAGGTTTCTTTGAAGATGGGGAAATTATTAAACACAAAAGAATTACTTGGGGAAATTAGCTGGTTCAGTGTGTTTGTTACAGAGATCCCAAAATATTGTCAGATTACAAATAAAACATGCAGAGGAAACCACTAAATATAATTAAAGAATGGATAGTATGGAGATCCAGGCATCAAGTTCGAATGGTGGGGAAATTAGCTTGGGAGTTCTCTTGGCGGTTAAACCAAGGGGTGTGTGCGGTGCATAGACTAAGCTGGATGGTGCAGGTTGAGCTGGGTTAGGCTTATGGTTCTGAAGGGAATTGCAAAATTCAAAACCAGGCAAATTGGGCCATTAACATTACTGTGAAAGAAAGAAAAAAAGTCTAGGAAAGAGCTTTCTTGAGTGGGGAGAAGAGAAAGACAGTGTGGGGATTTATTTAATTATTTCAGAATATTTGTATACTACTTCCCATTTTAAAAATCCTGAAGTGGTTTACAATAAATTATAAAACAACACATCATTATAAAAGCACAACAACAATCCCAAGTTAATGGTTGGGAAAAGCCAAGATAAGCAAGGCAAGTTTTTAATCATGGCCAAAAGGATATGATTATCAGTGCCTGCCATATCACAGAGGTCATTCCAGAAGGACAGCACTGCCACAGAGAAGGCACAATGCCATAATGCTGCCAGGTGGGACTCTTCAGCATGTGGCACAGAAAGCAAGGCCTCCCCAGTTGATCATATTGGTCCAACGGTTCTATATTTATCTTTCAGGTAACCTGGTCCTAAGTTGTATATGTCTTCATATATCAATAATAATACCTTGAACCGGGCTCAATAGAAAATGGGCTCTAGTATAGCTAGAGTGACCAGATGCAAAAGAGGGCAGGGCTCCTGCAGCTTTAACTGTTGTGATGAAGAGGGAATTTCGCCATGTGTTGCATGCATACAAATGACACCTGCTGAAATTCCCTTGTCTATACAACTGTTAAAGATACAGGAGCCCTGTCCTCCTTTTCATATGGTCACTCTATGAACTATATGTGTTTATCCACCAGACTCCAGATCGAGAGCAAGAAGTATTTCCCTCGCTTGGATTTGGCTTTGTGATAACATGGCAAAATACAGCAGCATCATGAATCAATAATGAGACTAAGGGAAAATGCTCACATTTACTTGTGTTAGGTGACCTACGATTGGTTCTGCGAGTGTGTTTGGGTCACTGAAAGCAGTCCCTTGGCATATGATAACACTTTTTAAAGCTAAGTCCTTTGAGTAAAGAACACTTTTAGAAAGAAAGAGAGAAAGAAAGCTCTATGTTGAAATGTCCATACGTTAAGTGAGGGTCAGCAGAAAGAACTGATAATAAACAGTGAAGTACTTGAAGAATAATGCACTATTTAAAAAATCAAGTTTAGGAGAGGACTGGAGAGTTCAGCCTATGAGAGGGGTGAGGCCTTGATCAGCCATGTCATGTTCCTTGCCCCATGGACTGGCCAGATCTTAACTGGCAGGGGGAGGACAGGGTAAAAGGAGGCACATTTTTTATTTTCTGGGAAAGAAGGCCAAAAAAGTAGCCGAGGAAGCATGACAGGATAGCATCTACATTCTAACTGTGGGGCCCATGTATCATGTTCCAGCACTGATTCTTTACTCTCCTACCCATTTCACCTCAGAAAGCGAACTGAGGTTGTGTGTTTCTCCAGGTACAATGAAAGCAAGACCAGGGCAGGAGCTGCAGTGTTGACACCTGTTCAGGCCCAGGACACATTGCATAGACTAGGCTGACCATATGAAAAGGAGGACAGGACTCATGTAACTTTAACAGTTGCAGAGAAAATGGAATTTCAGCCAGTGTCATTTGTATGCAGTTAGTTCCTGGTGAAATTCCCTCTTCATCAAAGCAATTAAAGTTGCATACACTATACTAGAGTGACCAGATACAAAAGAGGGCAGGGCCCCTGCAGCTTTAACTGTTGTAATGAAGAGGGAATTTCACCAGGTACGAATTGCATACAAATGATGCCAGCTGAAATTCCCTCTTCTCTACAACAGTTAAAGTTACATGAGCCCTGTCCTCCTTTTCATATGGTCAGCCTAGCATAGACCATTTTCAAAGCATTTCCCAAATGTTATATCCTGCTTAGTGCAGATCTGGCCCAGTCTTTGGCACTTCCCTCCTCTTCTTGGGAAGCTCTCTTTGTTTTCCTTTCCCTTTCTTGACGCCAATTACTAGATGGGTATGAGGCAGTTCCACATTGCCCTTCCACCACTTTGGAAAGCAGAAGGCTGAGCCTCCAGCCAATGGGGTGCCTTCTTTCACTGCCAGTATTTATTATTCCCCACACCATTGTTGCGTCAAGGCTTTGGCCATTCAGCACAGTGACACCTGTTGGTGAGGGGCAGCATTCATCCCCTCCAGGCTGATACCAAACAGATGGTATGATGGGAACTTTACTGACAGCAAACCTGGCCCTTCCACCCGCTCCTTTCTGTGCCACAAATGCCAGCACAACAGCTGCAAAACACGCTGACCCTCACAGCAGGCCAGGGCCAGCCAGAGTCGTCTGGAGCAACAGGCTTCCCAGCGGCAAATGCAGCGGGTCATTGTGCTCCCATATTGGTTGCTTCCACATATTCATTTCTTGTTAATGAAGGTGCATTCCTGTGAGGAGAAATATTTACATTTGGCTTCCCAGGTGGTCAATCTCATACAAGACAACACAGAACCAGCTGCCTCCCAATCAAAACCTCTTTAACAGGCTATGAGAGGAGAGGGTGAAATGAGGGAACAAAAGTCCAATAACTGAGACAACTAACTGCCTTTCCCCTCCCCTTGATGGAGTCAATGGAAAGTCCATTTCACATGCTAATCCCCATGGCTCTCTTCACAACACCTTTTCCGAAAGTGTTTGGGAAAAGTCCTTGTGGCGGGTACACAGCGCCCTGCTGCTTGGATTCCTCCTTGTTTCGTTCTGTGGGTCTCTCACTCCAGCAGGGCCATTTACAAGTGGGAAGAAATTAAACAAAGACTTTGGAGTTCATCAACCTCCCACTGAAATTCACAGCTGCTGAACAAACTAATCCCCTCTTCAGGGCTTTCTTCCTTTCAATGGGTTCTTGGCTTCAAAGACACTTTGGGAAAGGACTTTGCAGGGACTCACACTGTTCTCTCAATAGCAGTTAGCGCAAGTATTATGCTCAGAGCAAGTGCCTTTATAAATCCATACTGCTGAACAATCCAGCCCCCTTGCCGCCATCAAACATATACTCACCAATCTATTCTTTAGACATCATGTTATCTTTCACACATGTTATCCTCTAGAGTGAGAGTGACATGTTCATATGCACAGCTGGCTTTGAAGATATAGAGAGACAGGCGTCACTGTTTGGCCACATGGGGATGGCCCTGGACTGCAGAGTGTGTGCTCAAATGGGCTTCCAACCAGCTGGGTAAGAGGCACCACCACTTGGATTTGAGAACAGAGCTAAGAGGCCTTCTAGATGGGAGGCTTAACAAGCAAGGCATGCTGGGACTAACCGTGCTAATGCAAACAGATTAGCAAAAGCAGTGCCAGGGACATAGTCCCAATCAACAGAATACTGTAGTGCAAACCTTTGTACTACCTGGGACCTCCTCCTATCCCTCTACTTATACTTCAGTGCTATAGCATTGAATCAAACTTCAAGAATCAGCCTTGCCCTTAAACCAGAGGCAGCTTCTACCATTATGCCAGGCCCTTAACTCCTTTTCAAAGTCAAGGTATTCTCGGGTAGCAGGTCTCCATCAGTGTCAGTATGAGGCATTTATCCGTGCATCTAGAGCCTATCTACACTACTGCTTTAAAACGGTTTATAACAGTTTTAGCAGTTTAAAACTGTCATAAATCATTTTAAAGCAGTAGTGTAGATAGGTTCCTGGGCTACTATCCTGCCTCCCACCTGCCATGACAAGCCTTCAGGTGTTTTCAGTGAAATTATGCCACATTTTTCAAGGCTGGCACCTGAATTGATGGAGCAATGGGTGTTCCTGAAAATAAACCTGCTGCTTTTGGAATACCCTGAACTTATCACAGAATCATAGCATCATAGAATAGTAGAGTTGGAAGGGGCCTATAAGGCCATTGAGTCCAACCCCCTGCTCAGTGCAGGAATCCACCTTAAAACATACCTGACAGATGGTTGACCAGCTGCCTCTTGAATGTCTCTAGTGTGGGAGAGCCCACCACCTCCCTAGGTCATGGGTTCCATTGTCCTACTGCTCTAACAGTAAGGAAGTTTTTCTGTTGTCCAATTGGAATCTGGCTTCCTGTGACTTCAGCCCATTATTCTGCATCCTGCACTCTGGGTTGATCGAGCAGAGATCCTGGCCCTCCTCCATGTGACAACCTTTCAAGTATTTGAACAGTGCTACCATGTCTCCCCTCAATCTTCTCCAGGCTAAACATGCCCAGTTCTTTCATTCTCTCCTCATAGGGCTTTGTTTCCAGACCCCTGATCATCCTTATTACCCTCCTCTGAACCCCCTCCAGCTTAACTATATCCTTCTTGAAGTGTAGTGCCCAGAACTGGACGCAATACTCAAGATGGGGCCTAACCAGTGCCAAATAAAGGGGAACCAGTACCTCACGTGATTTGGAAGCTATACTTCTATTAATGCAGCCCAAAATAGCATTTGCTTTTTTTGCAGCCACATCATAACAAGCTCATATTCAGCTTGTTATCTACAACAATTCCAAGATCCTTCTCGCTTGTCATATTGCTGAGCTAAGTATCCCCCATCTTGTAACTGTGCATTTGGTTTCTTTTTCCTAGGTGTAGAACTTGGCATTTAGCCCTATTAAATTTCATTATTCTCTTTGAGGAGTTAACACCATCCATACTGCCAGTCTTTAAGGATCATCTTGTCCAAGCAAATGCCTGCTAAGTTCTTCCTCTTCTCAGGAATCTGCTTGCTTCTCTGCCACTGTCTCCCACTGTCTCCCTCTCCCTCTCTCCCTCTCTGTCTCCCTGGTCAGCAGAGCTGGCCCTACCATTGGGCAGAGTGAGGTAGCTGCCTCAGGCAGCAGACACTTGGGAGGTAGGAGGGCAGTGACCAAAGCCTCCCTGCTGTTCCTCCTGAGTTTCCCTGGCTATACCCTCTGTTAGAGGACACAGCTGTGTGTGCCACAAGACAGCCTGTTACTTTCAAGTATGGAGAAGGACTTTTTTCCATTACGAATGCTGAAGTAAGTTTCAACTGCCAGCCTGATAAGTTTCTGTAAGTGAAATGAAAGTGGAGGTAATAAGGTGCATATGCATTCCTCTCTCTTGGTTTGTTCTGGCATAGTATCATGGGCCAGCCCTGGTGGTCAGACAATGCCAGTTTCAGAATCATAGAGCTAGAAGGAACCTTGGCAAGCCAACCTCTTTTACTGCAGGGTTGAGCTACAGCATCTCTGACCGATGGTCATTCAGTCTCGGCTGAACCACCTCCAGCGAAGAGAACCCACCGCTTCCTCAGGGGTCTGTTTCACTGCTAGCAGCTCTCACTGTTGGGATGTTTCTCTCAGTGTTGAGCTGAAATCTGATTCCCTGCATTTTCACCCATTGTTTCTAATTATGCCCTCTGGAGCGACCGAAAACAAGTCTGCTCCGTGTTCTTCATGACAGCCTTTCAGGTATTTAAAGAACACTATCATGTCTCCCCTTAATCTTCTCCTCTCCAGGCTAAACATACCTATAGCTCTCTCAACCATTCCTCATAAGACTTCGTTTCTAGACCTCTCATCATCCTGTTTGCTCCTCTTTGGATGCACTCCAACTTGTCAATGTACTTCTTAAAATGGGACATCCAGAACTGGACACAAGACTCCAAATGTGGCCTAACCAATGTGAAATAGAGTGGAGCTGTTACTTCCCGTGGTCGGGAGACTGTGCTTCTGTTCACCAGCCCCATATTGTATTAGCTTTCTTAGCTGCTGCATCACACTGTTGGCTTATATTCCGCTTGTGATCCACGAAGATTCCTCTGTCCTTTTCACACATCCTGCTGCCAAGCCAGTTCTTCCTCACCTTTTACTTGTGTTTGCTTTTTTATACATAAATGCAAGACTTGTTCCAGCAACCCCTCTGCCCTTTCATCCAAGTCATTTATCAAAATGTTGAACAGCACAGGGGGCCTAGGAAAGAGCCTTGAAGCCTTCCACTCAAGACCTCCCTTCAAGGGATGCTGACCCCATTAATGAATGCTGATTGAGTGTAGTTGCTCACCAGCAAGAGTAACTAACCTGACTTTCCCACTCATAAAAGGGTTACAACGATTTTACTTCTCTTCAGAATAGCACATTTATAGCTTTAGCCAGCAAGAGCATCTAGCCTGCTTTTCCCATACATGAAAGCACCACAGCGGTGATGTTATGAATGGGAAAAGCAGTCTAGGTACTCTCTCTTTCTAAAGCAGTAAGTGCGCAATTTTGAAGGGGAGAAAAACGCTATGCCTAGGCTGACCATCTGAAAAGGAGGACAGGGCTCCTGTAACTTTAACAGTTGTAGAGAAAAGGGAATTTCAGCCAGTGTTATTTGTATGCAATTAGTCCCTGGTGAAATTCCCTCTTCATCACAACAGTTAAAGGTGCAGGCACTATACTAGAGTGACCAGATACAAAAGAAGGCAGGGCCCCTGCAACTTTAACAGTTGTGATGAAGAGGGAATTTCATCAGGAACTAATTGCATACAAATGACACTGGCTGAAATTCCCTTTTCTCTACAACTGTTAAAGTTACAGGAGCCCTGTCCTCCTTTTCATATGGTCAGCCTAGCTATGCCCCATTTATGAATGCGAAAGTCAGGCTAGTTACTCTCACTGCCTTTCCTATTCATAAATGCTCCCTGCCTAGGCTCCTCCCATCCGACCCTGAAGTTTCAAGTCCTGGAATCTTCACGGCAACGCAATGAGAGGATCACTTTTAAGTGCTGTATACTCCACTGCTCTTGCTTCGTGTGCTGCTGACGGACCAAAGCCATTTTGGGGGGAAACAGAGAAAAGCTGAAAGTGATTATCCATGCGTTGTTGTGAAGATCCCCCCCCCCCCAAGTTAAAAGCACTTAATGGTGATGTGGCTTTTTTGCAAGAAACCCACTTGATGGCAGCGGACGAACATACTCTGAGAAGGGATTGAATTGGGGAGGTTTATTTAACAGATTATTCAATGCAGTTTAAAGGGGTTGCTATTTTAATCCATAAGTGACTTTTCATTTCAGTTCAGCAGGTGGCTATTGATGGTCACTTTTTAATCTTGGTTGTGAAATATTCAGATAAGGTTATTGATATGATTAATGTCTGTGGGCCTAATAATGATCTCCGTGATGCATGCATGTTTTAGGGTGCAATCCTCTGGGTATGGCTGTAAACTATGGTCATCCAATGCAGAGTGGCTGCAGAGGCAATCTTGGCCTCCTGGCTCCCCCCACTCTGCATTTTAGCTAGATTCTTCCTTTGCAACCTCAGAGAGGCAGAGGGAGGAGGGAATGGGAAGTTCACACTCCTGGGACGGAGGTTAGAGCGCTGTCTCCAATTCAGATCCAGGAATTCGAAGTATCCTATTCCCCTGCACTCTGTCTAGAGGACATAGGATTGCTCTCTTAGTAAACTGGTTATTGCATATGATTATTTGATTGTGGGAAGGAACTATAATGAGATTTTAGAACCATTGTTGAACAGAACATCCTACTCACAAGATGCAAACTATGGTGAGATCTACATTATAGGCCTATATGTCTGAATTTGGTTTGAGTGACGCTTGGTGTATTTTGCATCCTGAGAGAGAGATATTAAACCTTTATGTCGTTGGTTCATCATAATTGTTTTTGGTTAGATTATTTTTTTTTCATTTCTTCATCTTTGTTATGTCAAATTAATGCTTGCAATATTGATTCTCTGATAGTCTTAGACCACAACCCAATTTCCCTACAGTTGCAATTTTTGGATCCATCCAGCACCCCTCTCCTATCAGTCTTTGGGGCCTTAATGTTTCTGTTCTTGATGGTGAGGTGTTTAAATCACAGATCTCTGCTGAGCTACTGGGGTACTTTGAAATCAGTGAGGGGACAGCTAGTTCTTGTGCCATTGAGTAGGAGGCCCGTAAAGCTAGTATTTCGGCTGAATAATTGTCTATGAGTCTCATATGAAAAAAAAAAACCAAAACAATGCAGCAAACGTATTAGAATAATAGGATGAAAATTCCTATATCCCAGTTTGGTGCTTACCACCTCATGCAACTTTATCAGGACTTTCAGCATTTTAAATATGAGCTAAATAATATTTATTTATTTATTTATTTATTTTATTCCGTTTATATACCGCCCCATAGCCAAAGCTCTCTGGGCAGTTTACAAAAATTAAAAACATTGAACAATTAAAACACCAAAATACAAAATTTAAAAGCATAAAGCATAAAAACAAGTTAAAATTACAATATCCTTCTGGGTCAAAGCACAACAACAACACAAAAACACAAAAAACCCTTATCACATGTTGTTAAATGCCTGGGAGAAGAGGAAAGTCTTGACCTGGCGCCGAAAAGATCACAATGTTGGCGCCAGGCGAGCCTCGTCGGGGAGATCATTTCATAATTGGGGGGCCACCACTGAAAAGGCACTCTCCCTTGTTGCCACCCTCCTTTCCTCCCTTGGAGTAGGCAACCGGAGAAGGACCTTCGATGTGGATCGCAGTGTACTGGTAGGTTCGTGTCGGGAGAGGCGTTCCATCAGGTATTGTGGTCCCAAGCCGTGTAAGGCTTTATAGGTTAAAACCAGCACCTTGAATTGGGCTCAGAAACGTATAGGCAACCAGTGCAAGCGGGCCAGAGTAGGTCTTATATGCTTGAACCTTCTGGTTCCTGTTATCACTCTGGCTGCTGCATTTTGCACAAGCTGCAGCTTCTGAACCGTCTTCAAAGGCAGCCCCATGTAGAGTGCATTGCAGTAATCCAATTTAGAGATTACCAGAGCATAGACAACTGAAGCCAGGTTATCCCTGTCCAGATAGGAGCGGAGCTGGGCCACCAACCGAAGTTGGTAGAAGGCACTCCATGCCACCAAGGCCACCTGAGCCTCAAGTGACAGAGATGGTTCTAGGAGAAGCCCCAAGCTATGAACCCGCTCCTTCAGGGGGAGTGCAACCCCATCCAGAACAGGTTGAATACCCTCCATCCGGTCAGCAGAACCACCTACTAACAGCATCTCAGTCTTGTCTGGATTGAGTTTCAGTTTGTTAGCCCTCATCCAGTCCATTGTCGCAGCCAGGCACTGGTTCAGCACATCCACAGCCTCACCTGCTGAAGATGAGAAGGAGAAATAGAGTTGTGTGTCATCAGCGTACTGATAACAACGCACCCCAAAACTCTGGATGACCGCACCCAAGGGTTTCATGTAGATGTTGAACAGCTGTGGGACCCCATACTAGAGAATCCACGGGGCCGAGCAATGTCCCCCAAGCACCACCTTCTGGAGCCACCTCGCCAAGTAGGAGCTGAACCACTGCAATGCAGTGTCTCCCACTCCCAACTCAGCCAGTCATCCCAGAAGGATACCATGGTCAATGATATCGAAAGCCGCTGAAAGATCAAGGAGAATCAACAGAGTCACACTCCCCCTGTCTTTCTCCCGACATAGGTTATCATTCAGGGCAACCAAGGCTGTTTCAGTGCCAAAACCAGGCCTGAAGCCGGACTGAAATGGATCCAGATAATCAGTCTCATCCAAGAGTGTCTGGAGCTGGCTTGCAACCACTCACTCAAGGACCTTGCCCAGGAATGGAATATTTGCCACAGGTCTACAGTTATTACGATTTTCGGGGTCTAGGGAAGATTTCTTCAGGAGTGGTCTCGCTACCGCCTCCTTCAAGCGGCTTGGGACCGCTCCCTCTCGTAGAGAGACATTAATCACTTCCTTGGCCCAGCCAGCTGTTCCATCCCTGCTAGCTTTTATTAGCCAAGAGGGGCAAGGATCCAATACAGAGGTGGAATTTTCTTTAACTTGTTTACACCAGGTATATTGGGAAAATGCCAAGCGTCCAGGAAAGATTCTGGCACATTTTTTCAAATAGCATAAGCTTAGAAATTTCATTTCCACTCTAAAAGATGAGAGTAATATGATATACACCTCTCCAACATATACATGTTTACATTTTTTTTTAAAAAAAATTGGACTTGCATAGTATGTGTAGTGAAGTATCGGAGTGAGATCAGGACAGGTTTCTTTTTACTTTATCTCCTTAGTTTGGATTCTTCACAACAGCAGTTTCTTTTGGTTCCTTTGTGCATGGAGGAAATCACCTGCCCCAGAAGGTTTCCAAGTGAATGGTATAAAACTTTTTCCAAAAAAAGTTTTGGAAAACTAAAGCCGGAAGGCTTCTCTCAGCTTTATGGGGGGGGGCTTCTCTTTCCAGATCCTTTGCCGGAATAACATTGGCTTCTTTGCATGGGCGGACACGTGCTTTGATTCCAGGAATACCTTTCTATATGTTTCATTTTACATCTATTAGATGGCACTGTGGTAATAGCACAACTCTAGAATTTCACAGGAAAGAATTGTGAGTTGAAGTCTTCTTATCCGGTTTTCAACAATCTTTTGGAAAGCAAAATAAAGCTCAATAAGCACAGGAGATGCACTGCAGGTTGATAACATCATGTAAAGGACTCACAAACTTCTGTGAGTGACCAATCATAAGTGTGCAATAAAAGCCTCATGTAATTTAGCCCTTTATTTGTTTTTTGTTTAGAATTCTTGAAGTGGGTTAGAATTTTATATTTATTTCCACGAGCTAAATTATGATGATCATTTTTCCTGCTTTTTTCCACTTGAGAGATGAACCAGACAGGATAGTTGTTTTATGTTTGGAACATCTGGCTTGTGTTATTAGACAGAATAGCAATATTCATGGATTTGGGCATGATTGTTTAGAATTCAACATTATTCTTTACACTGATGAATTTTTAGTTTTGAACTCCAGTCGTCTGTGCATCAGTATGGATGCAGCTGATGAATACATTTGGCAATTTGTCTGGTTATTCAATTAAATAGTCATGCTGATTGGAGATTCTGTCAGTGGCAAAACCTGCAGTGGTTCATGAATTATGGTTGAACTGAACACACAAAAGCTGGGAAATTGTTTTTCCAACCATAATGCCAGCCTCCTTTCAAACCAGTGTGTGTGCAAAGGGACCAGCACATGTGTGGCAAGTGACAAAGGGCAGGAGCCCGTTGGGATGCACACGTGACTGTTGAACCACAGGGCTCTGGAACCTATCAGTCAACAGCCTGAGTGTTGGGACCCACAAGATATTATGCATGCCAAGTCAGAGTTGCACCCTCATGCCCGAGTGAAAACAACTGGGGGGAAGCCAGCAGTACAGGGGTTAACAGTTTGGCACCCATAGCTTCCACCCCATATCCCACTTCCCATTTGTTCCATCAATTTTTAGCAGCTTGTTATTAGCTGGGGATGCATTTTCAGCTACAATATATCAACCAACTGTTGAAGCCTCTTGGCTACTACAGTGAGTCCTGCCCCTGCAATACTATAGGCTGCTGCTAGCAGCTTCTGCAGAGGGCACAGGATTGGGAGAGCTGGGAAAAACAGGGAGAGGGACAAGAGGCATAGGCTGCAGGAGCTGTTAACCCCTGCAATGGTAGTGGAGCCCATTGGGGGCCAAACTTAACCCTTGTACTGCTGGTCACTGGCTTTCTCTCTATATCCCCACTTCCTCTCTGCTAGCCAGCACTCAGGCTGATGACCCCTTCACTGCTACAGGACCATAGACAGCTTGATCTTCAGCTACAGAGACGGCTACAGAAGCAGACACCAAGAGCCCCCAATTGCACAGCTCCCCCCAATTCACCTTGGAGGCAGTTTCAGAGCCTCCAAAACAGCCCCAATTTGACTCGGGTCACTTTGGGGCTTGACCGCTTCACTTCAGCACCAGGCGCAAGGCTTACTGGTAGTCCACTGGACTCCCTGGTCAACCCCTTCCCCCCCATACTCAGAGCTGGAGCTACCACCAGGACTTACCTTCCAGTGTGTTCTCCTCCCTTAGAAGTAAGAAGGGGGCTTTCTCTTTTTCCTAGATCTATGGCCGCAAACTACAGCAGCCATAAAGGGGCCATCTCTCTAGTTTATGAACACAGATCTATGAAAAATAGAGAGCCCCCTTCTTACCTTTATATCACAGCTCTAAGGGAGGAGGACCCATGAGAAGGTAAGTCCTGGAGGTGACAGCAGAGGAGGGGTTCGGGTGACTAGGGAGCAAGAGGAGGAAAGAAGGTGTCCAGTGAGTCCAATGGACTCAAAGTCAGCCTCGTGCTGGCTTTCCTGGGTGGGAAGGTGGAGGGAGCAGTCCACCCCCCCAATTGGCCCAAGGCACCCCGAGTCCTTCAGAACTGATCAGCCTCATCTGAGGTACCTCAGGCCAATCCAATATCTCCTTATATTCAGGCAGAGGCAGGTAATGTCCAGTACTTGCTTCTTTTTGAGAGGAGGTTATTATCTGGATAAATTTTGTACTGGTAGTCTTTAATATTTGCTGATATACATGTCTTTTAAATTATTTACCTGCTTCATGTAAATTAATGAATGACCAGGGTAAATGGATTCTCTGCATCCTCTTTACAGCTAAAAGACTGATATTACAACATTGGAAGGATAAACGCTCACCTCCTATAATGCAATGGATTAAGGACCTTATAATTAGGGATGTGCATTGTATCGAATCCGATATCCAATTCTGATTAAAATTGGAGGATATCTGACATTCGATACTAATTCTGATACAAAAATTAGGAGAGACGATTTTTTCCAATCTGGTATTTTTGTCTCCGATTTTTATCGGAAAAAATAGGAAAATCAGACACAATTTTGAATGCTTTTTCTCATTGCCTAGTATTGTGTTACAAAAACGCCTATAACTCTTTTATTTTTAAAGATAGAAGGATGAAACTTGGCTACATTGCAGATGGGTTAGAGTTCCTTCTTTTGAGAAATTTCAGAAAGATAGCTCCAGGCATTTTGTGGCTATGACTTTTTTTTTTTTTACTAATGAACCAGGAATGCCTATAACTTTTTTATTTTTAAAGATCTACTCATGAAACTTTGCCACATTGCAGATGGTATGTTGGGACTCGTGTGTGTGAAATTTCAGAACCGTAGGTGCTTGCCTTTGGTGGCAATTAAGTTTTGAAAAATGGGTAGCAGTGGGGTAAAGAAACCGCGACCCCCATCCCCTGCCTCTCCCCCCCACACACACACACCTGTTAGCTGCCAAAGCCTCTTTTTTTTAACTTTTGGAACTTTTAAAGTAAAAAAGTCGTAGCCACAAAATGCCTGGACCTATCTTTCTGAAATTTCTCACAGGTAAGTACTTCACTCCCATCTGCCATGTGGGCAGGTTTCATGCTTCTGTCTTTAAAAATAAAAAAGTTAAATGGGTTTCACTCCTCATTTCTCCCAAAATACCTTGACACTACACGCTTGAAGCTATGCTTCCGAAATTTCTCACATATGTCAACCAAAGTGGTATCTTTAATGCGGACAAGTTTCATGTTTGGATCTTTAAAAATAAAAAAGTTGAAGGCATAACTGTCTTTACCCCACTGCTACCCATTTTCAAAAATTAATTGCCACCAAATGCAAGCACCTGTGGTTCTGAAATTTCACACACATGCGTCCCAACATACCATCTGCAATGTGGCAAAGTTTCATCCTTGTATCTTTAAAAATAAAAAGTTATAGGTATATTTGTAACACAATACTAGGCAATGGGAAAAAGCATTCAAAATTGTGTCCACTTCAAAAATCGGATGTCCGCTTTTAATATCAGTATTGGGTCCAATACGATGGACCTCTGATTTTTCCGATCCGATATTTTCTTAAATGTGAAGTTCTGATTCCAATCTGTTTTTTGGCGTCCGTGCACATCCCTACTTATAATGCGTTCAACATTTGAATGGGTGGCATATAAATGCCACCTTCAAATGAATACTTAGTATTTGGATATCTGGTCTGATTTGGTGAAGCCTATGTATATTTGGTAGTAAGTTGCATTTTCACATACATGCATTTCATATGTATTCATTGCTATGAATATATACAAATGCATATATTTATATTTAAAAAACGAAAAGCAAATAAACAACTATAAGCACAACACTGCTCCTTAGAATTTGACCATAAATCACCCACAATGCATTAAACTACAAGACTGTGTGCATTACAAACAAAACAAGATAAAGTTAAATCCAAGAAGGAAACACAAAACAAACATTCAAAAGAAATAACAAACGAACTTACTGGAATAAACAAAGCTGCAGGAGCCCTGCCCTCTATTGTATCTGGTCACTCTATGCTTGTTTGCCTGCAACCTACTTGTTCACCTGCCTCTTCGTCTCGCCCAGATAATGGTGGTGGTGAGGAGAAGGAGGAGCTATATGCCTCTGCCTTCTTGCTCACTGGCTTTCTGCCTGTCAAGCAAGTGATAGCTAGGGTGACCAGATAAAATCCAGGTCAGGGCTCATGTAACTTTAACAGTTGTAGAGAAAAGGGAATTTCAGCCAGTGTTATTTGTATGCAATTAGTTCCTGGTGAAATTCCTTCTTCATCACAACAGTTAAAGTTGCAGGGGCCCTGCCTTCTTTTGTATCTGGTCACTCTAGTATAGTGCCTGCACCTTTAACTGTTGTGATGAAGAGGGAATTTCACCAGGAACTAATTGCATACAAATGACACTGGCTGAAATTCCCTTTTCTCTACAACTGTTAAAGTTACATGAGCCCTGACCTGGATTTTATCTGGTCACCCTACTCATGAGGCCTGGCTTGTGCTGGTGAGTAGCAGTGACAAGGCCACAAGTGCTGCTGCTCTGGTTCCAGGTGAGTCTGTCCATCCCTACTTATTTGGTCAGTTATATGGAGGGAGGAGAACACGTTGAAGGCACTGGATGAAACTGGATCTGTGAGCATTGGCTGGCTTGCTCACAAATTCCACCTCATCTTGAAGGAGGGTCTGAGTTTATTTATTTTATTTTTATTATTGCATTTATATCCCACCTTTTTTCCTCCAGAGATCCCGAGGTGGCATACATAATCCTCTTCCTCTCTATTTTATATTATAACTGTAAGTAAGGAATCTGGGTGAGGCACCAGAACTTAGTCATACACGGAAGCCCTTTGTTTTATAAAACGTAAGAATGTATTATTAACAACTTAACAGCTACTATTGTCAATCCCTAAGTTGTCTCAGCTTCTAAATAGCTGTCCTACAATTCCTGCAGGGCCCTGTGCATTGCCCTGGTAAACTTGAAGCCGCTCCTGAAATGCTGTTCAACGTAACAGGCTGCCCAATTCCCTGATCCTTACAGACATTCTGTCCAACGTCGCCTTCTTTTTCTTATCTTCCCCAAATCCCTCAGAAACCTTTCCTCCTTTCCTTTTTCTTCCTCCTCTTGTTCCTCCTTCTCACTCCTGCTCCTCTCCTAACCGCTCCCAACTCCCACTCCCATCTATTCTCCTCCTTCCATTACCATGCCAACCATGCCACATTCTTCACCCCTGGTTTTCGTAAGTCCATCCCTGGACTCTTACACCCCTTACAAATCACTTAACATCAGTACCGTGGACCTTACTTCATTCAAAACAAGTTACAACACTAATAAAATGTCCACACTCCCTCTCTCATATTTGGCAAATTCCAAGATGTCCATTGTTTAGCATTCTCCCACCAGTTCCCAGGTATGGATCTGCCCTTTGCAGCATCCCTGGAGTTATTCACAGGATCTTTTGTTTTGCCCACAATCACTATGTCAGCAGGTAACATTTCTCTTCTCCCAAACAGCAGATAAGAAGGAGCAAATCCTAAAGAGCTCTGAATGGTGTTATTATAGAGGAACATCACTTCAGATAGATGCTCTGAACAGCATTTTTTCTCTCCTTCAGCCAATCCCCTCAGTAAGTTCAGCACCACTTGATTTATTCTCTCACACATTCCATTCCCCTGTGGAAAGGGATGTGTATCGTATCATTCCAATGTCCGATAATGATCTGATAAGGTTATTATTGGACATCCGATTAATGATAATGGTACATTCCTAAGGAGGCCTTATCTGATCGGATCCAAAATCCATATGTCCGATAACTATCGGACATATCAGATATTCGGACCACCATTTTAGGGCCGGCCCTCCCTTCCCCCCTCCCACTTGCGCTCCTTACCTGCAGCCTTTCCCGCTGCCCTCCGCTGCTTCCGGACTACTAAGAACTAGGCTTTGTGGCCTAGTTCTCAGTAGAGCGATGATGCTCCCGGCGCATCATCGCTTTACTGAGAACTAGGCCGCAAAGCCTAGTTCTCAGTAGTCCAGAAGCAGCGGACAGAAGCGGACGGTAGCGGGGAAGGCCGCAGGTAAGTGTGAACCCCTCCCCCACACTCGTGCTCCTTCCCTGCGGCCTTCCCTGCTGCCGTCCGCTGCCCTCCACTGCTTCCGGAAGCAGCGAAGAGCAGCGGGGAAGGCCTCAGATAAGTGGGGACTCCTGGGGACCCCTCCCCTCCTTTCCCTCCCCCACTCACGCTCCTTACCTACGGCCTTCCCTGCTGCCGCCCCCCTCCCCCCCGGTACTACTGTTAAACGGGCTTTCTAGCCTGTTCGTCAGTACAGAGCTGTGCCGAGTGATGACGACATCACTCGGCGCTTCTCTGTACTGATGAACAGGCTGGAATGCCTATTTAGCAGTAGTATGGGGCAGCAGCGGAAGTGGCGGTGGAGGTGGCAGCGGAGGTGGCAGTGGAGGCGGCAGCGGAGGTGGCAGTGGAGGCAGCGAAGGCGCCGATGATGGCGGGTAAGGAGTGTGAGTGGGGGGAGGGAGCATGAGTGGAGGGAAGGGAGTGCCAGCCCAGTGTTTTTCCCCATAGACTTGGGGGAAAGCTTTCTTTCCCCCAATGCAAACCTATGGTGAAAACACCGTAATCGGATTGGAACGTCCAATATTTATCGGATATTGGATCTGATCAAATCCAAATACCCCCAATCTGATCGGACCCGAAATTTTTTTATATTGGAATTTCTGATAACGATACGATATGATAATTTCGGCTGTGCACATCCCTGCCTGTGGATGTTAACTAGTAGTATGCATTTTCTTTATTCCATATAACTGACACAATTCCTGAAACAATTCAGATTCAAAAGCAGCTATCTGAGCTTCCAAGCAGAGCTTTTCCTCTAAAGCCAGAGCACCAATGCCACTCCGGTTGGCAGTTTCAGCAGCCAATTCTTCCCTCTCTTGCTGAGCCTGCTTCTTGGCAAGTTCAGCAGCTGCCAGTTCCTCTTGCATTTGAATCACCTTTGCTTCCATATTCTTCAGATTCTTTTCATTATCTTTGGCCTGTGCCAACATTTCAGTTCTGAAGGCATATGCATCATCCAACTCTTTCATTTGGGCCTACAAGTCCTGAAGCTTTTCAATGGCTTCATCATGACTTTTGTTAGAAGAGCTTGTGTTGGCCTTCAGTTTTTTTAGGTCCCTTTCCAGTTTCTTTCTGACAGCTACAGCAATGGACCACTGCCTCTTCTCATCTTCCAGTGCTATTTCCATCTCTCGCAGGTGTCCCATCAGTAGGCTGACCATATGAAAAGGAGGACAAGGCTCCTGTAACTTTAACAGTTGTACAGAAAGGGGAATTTCAACCAGTGCCATTTGTATGCAATTAGTTCCTGGTGAAATTCCCTCTTCATCACAACAGTTAAAGTTGCAGGGGCCCTGCCTTCTTTTGTATCTGGTCACTCTAGTATAGTGCCTGCAACTTTAACTGTCGTGGTGAAGAGGGAATTTCACCAGGAACTAATTGCATACAAATGACACTGGCTGAAATTCCCTTTTCTCTACAACTGTTAAAGTTACAGGAGCCTTGTCCTCCTTTTCATATGCTCAGTCTACCCATCAGCTGCTTTCTCTTTCTTTCATTCTCCTCATCAAAGGGTTGTAGTTCCTGTTCAAACTGTGTCTTCATAAGTTGATGTTTCACTTCCAGGTGCAATTTGGCATTTTTTATGGCCTGCACCTCAATCTCTCGCTCTTCCAGCTGAATTTTCATCTCCTTCAACTGCTTAGATTTCTGCAGAACTTGCTTAGATTTCTCCAACTCATGAGTACTCTTGCCAATGCCAACATCACTCTTCTCTGCCACACATCTTCTGGCAATGTGCCCTGTATTACCACATCTTTTGCAGATAGGCTTGCCATTCTCACCAAACTTATTCTGTGACCAGTGATCCCTTCCACTGTGACTACATCTACTAGTCCTCATGTTTTAGATCTACTTTTATCTTCTGCATCTCATTCTGTGAAATCAAAATTCTCTCATTGATTTCCTCCATTATCCTTCTCAATTCCTCTCTAGTCCCTTTTTCGTTCAAGACATTTGCCTCTATTTGTCTTTCCACTTGCGTAAGATTAGCACCACCTGCTTATGTAATCATTCTCTCGATTGGACCATTCCACTGATTCCTCATTTTGTCTGTTGTTACCCAGCAGCCTCTTTCAGGCATTTGATTCTGCCCCGGTGTTCCTCCCCTGAACCCAGGGCTGCATGAACCTGCTGGACTTGCATGAACTGTCCTGCAGCTGCACATCCTTGATGAGAGCTGCCATTTTAAAAGAAGATGGGGGCTCTGAAGTTTCCTACACCTAAGGTCAGAAACTACAGAAATGGCCCTTTATGGCTGCCTTAAATGTAGGAAACACAGAGCCCCCATCTTCCTTTAAAATGGTAGCTCTCATAGAGGATGTGTGGCTGCAGGATGGCTCAGGTAAGACCCATGGGTGGCAGGGGCAGCAGCTCTGGGTTTGGGGGGGCGAGTGGGGAAGAAGAAGGGGGGGGAGTCCAATGGACTCCTGGTTGGCCTCATGCCCAGCTTTCCTGGGTGCCCGCTGAGCAGCTGCGTGGTGGACGCCCAGGAACCCACAATGGCTGATCCATGATACCAATGACACAAATAAATAGTAATAAATAAGTCAACTGAGAAATACCACCATTCCTCAGCTGATCTTCAGTCTTGCTTCAGCCCGAAAAAGCTTCCTCACCCCTGTCTTAAAGCACTGATGAAGCCAAATCCCATGATGGAGTTACATTTGGTGAGATACCCATGTAATATCTCCAGCATTACTTATCTTCAGAAATGTGTCCTTATTTGGTGAAACAATGATAGTGTCAGTTTTCTAAAGGAAGATTTTGCATAGCATGTTTTAGTATGTTAGGGTGCTTTTATAAGAACAAATAACCATAAAATAATTTCAAAGATGGTCTGCCTTGTGTAAATCCAGACATTTCCAGAAGATTATGGTTCTGCTTTAGGGTAGTACACCCTGAAATTTAAAATAATTCAATAAAACAAATTGCTCAAACATCTTAATATTTAGAAAGCACTTTGCTTTCAATTTATTTATTAGTTTATATGCTAGATGTCTATAGGTAGCTAGATGGACTTAAGACCATTTTAATGTTGAAAATTTACAGCAAAAGCTGAAGTAAATAGATAAATTAATGCCCTGAGGATTACCCATTTCAAAGGGTGACCAGACTTTGGAAACCAAAATCCAGGTCCAAAATGGCCACTCAAAGGGGGCATGCCCACCAACATGCCCGGCCCCTAGGGGTGGATCCAGCCCCAAGGGGCATGCCCACCCGAACATAGCCTTAGTCACATGTCTGATTTCACAGCACACAATTAAGACAAACATGTATTTCCTTGTCTGGAAAATCTGTGTAGAAATAGTGAGTAGCTATAAAGACGCGGGGCAGATGTTAGACATCAACATTATATACATTGTGATATATACGTGAAATTGTTTTCAGACAACATGACTAGAATTTTTTCAGGTGTCACTTGTTTGCATGCAGCACCTGGTGAAATTCCTTCTTCATCACAACAGTTAAAGCTGCACGAGCCATGCCTGGTGTGTACAGATATAAAAGAAGGCAGGGCTCCTGCAGCTTTAACTGTTGTGATGAAGAGGGAATTTCACCAGGTTGGGTGGAGGGGGGAATCCACAAAGCCACACTGTACAATAATCATAATCTCAAAGCCATACAGAAAAGTAATGTTTGGAACTGAGCTGAAAGTTGTGACAGCGTGTACCCCTTTGCATGTAGTACAATAAGCAACAGCACCGAATCAGTTTTGGAGCCACATTTTTTTATTACACGGCAACAAAGCAATGGTTGTGTTGATGGTGGGGAATCCATTTACCTAAGGCAAAAATAAAAATTCATTCACACACATACACACACTCACCCAAGGTAAAATCATCATCATCATCATCATCATCATCATCATCATCCACACACATAGAGTGAACAGGTTCTAGTCTAGCATTCTAGTTTTCTATATGCAGGGTGTTTTCATGCTGGGGAGCATTCAAACCTATGACCTCCTGACTGCTGTCTGAAGTCCAGTCCAGGAAGGAGTATATACCATGCTTCTTTTGAACATGAAGAATGGCACTTAGTCCCTCAGATGACACAGCACTTCAGCACTTTTTTTCTGTGTATGTATGTGCTGCTGAACTTCATGTATGTCCAAGGGCTTACATGAAGCAACTACGCACATGGGTTTATTTTTCATTTCAATGAAGGGATCCAATTGGGGTGTTCAAAGGAAGGTGTAAGTGGATCTAGTCTCTCCTTTGAAATGAATCAAGTATGTTCTTGTAGGTAAGAATATTCCATGCCTATACTGGAGCATTTGGATCCATAAGCAAGCTTGAGACTCAGGCCTCCTCTATTCCTTCTCATGAAATTAATTTACCTTTAATAATAAAAACTGTGCATTTTTTCCCTTGTTGCCTCTACTTTGAATACAAAAGGAAGAAGCTTTGATACAAGCAGCACAAGCCTATGCATATTTATTCAGAAGTAAGTTGCACCATAGGGAGGACAGGGCGGCATCTGTATTTTTAACAGTGGTGTAGAAAAGGGAATTTCAGCAGGTGTCATTTGCATGCATGCAGCACCTGGTGAAATCTCCTCTTCTTCATCTCAACACTGAAAAGCTGCAGGAGCCCTGCTCTCTTTTGTATCTGGTCACACTAGCTAAAGAGGGCAGGGCTCTTGCAGTAATACACTGGTAATGCTTATACATAACAATCATCAAATTCTTACATCCTCTGTGACTATAAACCTGTACAAAAAGAGCTTAAATTGGAAATAACACCTACATTTAATTCAAATTATTCATTTCAAACTCTATATTTCAGACTATATATAAGTGAGAAATGGGGGTGGGGGGAGGATGTTGTGCAGTAAAAACAGCCTACAATTCCCAGCATGCACTGCCTAGAAGGCTGCACTTACCAGAGCCATGGAACAGTGAGCACTTGTGCCATTGCCAGTAGGGATGTGCATTGGATCCAGAGGGAAATCGGATAAATTATCCGATTTCCGATCCAACAGCTGGATCGGCCGATGCAATCCGAACCGATCCGAAAAGATTCCGATCCGGTTCGGATGGATCGGCGGGCGCCTGCTGGCGCCCACCACCGCTTCCATTGGCGGGCGCCAGCAGGCGCCCGCCGATGAAAGTGGACAGCGGGGGGGGCACGCGGAGGGGAGGAGGGGGGTGCACAGAGCGGTGCGCTTACCTTTCAGGGACGTCCGCTCCTGTCCGGCGCCGGCTGCTACTGCCAGCGGGCTTCGCGGCCTGCTCCAGGGTGGCACGCCGGGTGATGACATCACCCGGTGCGCCACTCTAGAGCAGGCTGCAAAGCCTGCTGGCAGTAGCAGCCGGCGCCGGACGGGAGCGGACGTGCCTGAAAGGTAAGCAGGAGGCGCGCGGAGGGGAGGAGGGGGGCGCGCGGAGCGGCACGCTTATCTTTCAGGCACGTTCGTTCCCGTCCAGCGCCGGCTGCTACTGCCAGCAGGCTTCGCAGCCTGCTTCAGGGTGGCGTGCCGGGTGATGACATCACCCGGCGCGCCACTCTAGAGCAGGCCGCAAAGCCCGCTGGCAGTAGCAGCCGGCGCCGCACGGGAGCGGACATCCCTGTAAGGTAAGCAGTGGCAGGGGGGAGGGGGCTTACCCCCCCTGGGGCCGTCTGCTTCTATCCGCTGGCGCCCGTGGGTGCCAGCGGATGGTAGCGGACGGCCCCAGGGGGGATAGGAAGCGCGGGGGAGGGGGATTACCTGCCAGGGCCGTCCACAGCGGACGGCCCCGGGGGGGAGGGAGTCAGGCCCCCCCTCACCCACCTGCCGCCATTTTTTCCTCATAGACTTGCATTGCAATGCAAGTCTATGGGGGGGGAAATGGCGGCCGATCCAAAAATGTTTGATTTTTGGATCGGGATCGGACTCGATCCGGTCCGGGGGGGCTCCGATTTTGTCCGATCCGATCCGTGACAAAATTGGAGGTCCCGATCCGGGTCCCGATCCGATCTGGGGGGTCCGTGCACACCCCTAATTGCCACGGCAGCCAGCACAGTCACCAGCACGAATGCCTGCTGGCATGATGCAGGAGGGGCAGTCCATGGAGGGGTCGCTGGCCCCACACATTTCCCAAGAGCCCCGCAGCTGCCTGCTTCCCCAGAGATCTCTCCTAGTCCTAGTTTTCCATAAATGCAGCCCTCCCAGGCAGTGCATGCTGGGAGTTGTAGGCTGTTCACTGCCTGCTTCCCCAGAAAGCTCTGTATGATGAACAGCCTCCAACTCCTGAATGCTGCACATTAGAAGTAGGGATGTGCACTGGATCGGACCCGATCCACGATCCGAGTCCGGTCCAATGGGAAATCGGATAAATTATCCGATTTCCGATCCCGCAGCTGGATCGGCCGATCCAATCCGAACCGGTCCGAAAAAGCTCCGAACCGGTTCGGCGGATCGGCGGATCGGCGGGCGCCCACTGGTGCCCACCGCCGCTTCCATTGGCGGGCGCCAGCGGGCGCCTGCCGATGAAAGTGGACAGCGGGGGGGGAGGAGGGGGGCACTTACCTTCTCGGCCCGGTGGCTCCCGTCCGGCGCCGGCGCCTACTACTACTAGCAGGCTCCGCGGCCTGCTCTAGGGTGGCGCGCCGGGTGATGTCATCACCCGGCGCGCTACTCTAGAGCAGGCCGCGGAGCCTGCTGGTAGTAGTAGGCGCCGGTGCCGGCCGGGAGCCACCGGGCCGGGAAGGTAAGGAGGGGGTGCGTGGAGGGGAGGAGGGGGCGCGCGGAGGGGGGAGGGGGGAGGGGGGCCCTTACCTGCCCAGCCCGGCGGCTCCCGTCCGGCGCCGGCGCCTACTACTCCCAGCAGGCTCCGCGGCCTGCTCTAGGGTGGCGCGCCGGGTGATGTCATCACCCGGCGCGCTACTCTAGAGCAGGCCGCGGAGCCTGCTGGAAGTAGTAGGCGCCGGCGCCGGACGGGAGCCGCCGGGCCGGGAAGGTAAGGAGGGGGTGCGTGGAGGGGAGGAGGGGGCGCGCGGAGGGGGGAGGGGGGCCCTTACCTGCCCGGCCCGGCGGCTCCCGTCCGGCGCCGGCGCCTACTACTCCCAGCAGGCTCCGCGGCCTGCTCTAGGGTGGCGCGCCGGGTGATGTCATCACCCGGCGCGCTACTCTAGAGCAGGCCGCGGAGCCTGCTGGAAGTAGTAGGCGCCGGCGCCGGACGGGAGCCGCCGGGCCGGGAAGGTAAGGAGGGGGTGCGTGGAGGGGAGGAGGGGGCGCGCGGAGGGGGGAGGGGGGCCCTTACCTGCCCGGCCCGGCGGCTCCCGTCCGGCGCCGGCGCCTACTACTCCCAGCAGGCTCCGCGGCCTGCTCCAGGGTGGCGCGCCGGGTGATGTCATCACCCGGCGCGCTACTCGAGAGTAGGCCGCGGAGCCCGCTGGTAGTAGCCGCCGGCGCCGGACGGGCCGAGAAGGTAAGCAGTGGCGGGGAAGGGGGCTTACCCCCCCCCCGGAGCCATCCGCTTCTATCCGCTGGCGCCCGCGGGCGCCAGCGGATGGAAGCGGGCGGCCCCAGGGGGGGTAGGGAGCGCGGGGGAGGGGGTTTACCTGCCGGGGCCGTCCACAGCGGACGGCCCCGGGGGGGGGGAGGGAGTTAGGCCCCCCCTTACCCACCCGCCGCCATTTTTTCCTCATAGACTTGCATTGCAATGCAAGTCTATGGGGAAAAAAATAGCGGCCGATCCAAAAATGTACGATTTTTGGGTCGGGATCGGACTCGATCCGGTCCGGGGGGCCTCCGATTTTGTCCGAACCGGTCCGGGACAAAATTGGAGGTCCCGATCCGGGTCCCGATCCGATCCGGGGGGTCCGTGCACACCCCTAATTAGAAGCAGGTGAGAGAGGGCAGTGGGGGGGGGCTTCTCTGGGCCTCTGGAAAACTCCCTCCTCCTGCCCCAGCATCGCTGAGCTTTAGAAAGGGCCCCACAAAGTGCTTGCTTGGTTGGATGCCATAGGGAAGGGTTTTCTTTCTTCCACTCAAATGATGGCCACATCTGACCAAAACAGGCCTTCTGAGGCCCCATGTTGGGGGTGCCCCAGGGAGGGTGGTGGGACCATTTGAGAGAGGGAGGGGGCTTCTCTGGGCCTCCAGGAAAGTGGCGCTTTGCAAAGGCCTCACAAAGGGCCTGTTTGGGCGGATGGGAGGGAAGCCTTTTTCTCTTCCTCTGGGGGTGCGCAAGGGGGGGTGGGGGCACGGGGTAGCGTGGGGGGCATGAGGGAGGGCCTCTGTTAAACCCCACCCCCACATCACAGGGCCCGTTAGGCAGACACCACTGGTAACCCCATGTCTTGCCTTGTCTCATGCTGCTGCTCCTGCTGCCTGCAATCGGATCGGTCAGGAGAGGGGCTGAAGTCACATTTTGGACTCACCAAAACGCAACATCTGGCCCTTCCCCTGGGCCGATCCGGGGCTTCTCCTTGGCGAGCGCGATTTTAGGGTGGGAGGAGAGCTGACCGTTTCCCCGGTTTGCCCCCGCCGCCTCCCTGTCAGCCCGGATCGCCCCAGTTTTCCCGGTTAGGACTGGGAAAACCCAGGTGATCTGGTCACCCTGCCATTTCAGTATGTCAAATCCCATGGGGAATTCCCTATGTAACATGATAAAGGTTGTGTTGCATATAATATGCACAGCAAGGAGCAAAAAGAAAAAGGCCTTCTATCCACAGTTGCAAAGTTTTTACTAAGCCAAATGAATATATACAATTTAAAGTGGAAACGGTTATGTTTATATCACAATGTTCAATAAATAAAACTTCAAAGTGCTTAACTCTCATATTTGCAACATGATTACTGTACTGAAGTTATCCAAGCCATCTAAAGGGAATTATTTTGTAAGTAGCAATAAGGAGAATAAGAAGGGAGTTTTAATCATGTAAGTTTCATCCTGCACTGAAATACCTGGATTAGACATAGGATAACAACTTCTGTGCCCCTTCCCCATTTAATATCTGCTGAAAGGTTGGGGACTCAGATAGTCCACGTAGTGATTACAAGCCTGTATTGAACACAGCTTCCTCTCCATGTGGACTCCAAATGGAGTAAGATAAATATTAAACGATCCAAATCCAGCATGGGTGTTGATTTTTTTCACACTCTGCTGCTCAACCAGCATAGCAGACAGCTTGTGACAAACTGTCATTGGTTCTCAGACCCACAGGTCAGGTGTGTATAAGGCCTGACCATAAGTTGTTCATCTTAATGCTTGGCAAAGAATGCTTACAACATAATGCTGAGGATAAGATCCCTGGGAAGAAGAAGCTGAGAGTAGTGCAGGGCCATTAGGACAACGGATACACACAGCTGAAAGCAAGAATGGATGTTCCAGATGCCCTGCAGACACGTGAGTGAGTGAGTGAGTGAGTGAGTGAGTGAGTGAGTCATGGGACCTCTGAATCAGGATGTTTGGGACAGCAGCTGATTAAGAAGGTCAAATGGCGCCCTGACATTTTCCAGTCAGAGCCTCTAAAACCCTTATTCACACTGTGCTGCCCTGCACTGTTGAGAGCGGCAGAGATGATCAAAGAGGCAGAGGAGGATTCCACTCAAACATGAGCACAGAAGGCACCCAAGCCAAGAAGAGATGAACGGCTGAATGGAAGATCCTTGAACTTCTTCTTGCCATAATACGCTCCAAATATGAGCTAAGGATTGAAAATAGCAATGTTTTCAATTTGGTTAAAGTTTTTGGATCAAGCCTTTTCTTATCACAAGATTAGATCTTTCAAAAATGCATGGCAGAATGTTCCACTCAGCTGATCATCCACCCCCACCCCTATAAAATTTTCCAATGTGGAGAAGTGCAACTGGTTGTTTTCCTGAGTCAGTTTCTGCCAACTGGAGACTTTCCAGATTATAGATTTAGATATAGATACACAATTTTGCTAGTTCCAATCCAGCACTAATAATGAAATATCTCATCGCACATTATAATGAACAGCTAGGGGAAGCCTTGTTATGAGGGAGTCACCATACCTTTCTGGAAATGGGGCTGAATGACTATAGCTGGGGAATATGCATCTAGGAAAGAAATGAATGCTCAGAGAATGGAGTACCCTTACGCCTTTTAAAAAAACACCAATCCAATTATTATTGTAGCATGATGTTGTTACGTGGGTTCTAACTGTCTAAGAACCATTAAAAAGGAACAAATAAAGGTTCATCAAATGGCACCAGCCATTTATTTGTGTCTGCCTCACTTGGCATGATAGATGCCATTCGCACTAAGCAGCATGACGTCTGGCTCTCACAACAACTGCAAAAGCAATAAAGAATGTGCAGGGGTAGAATTGCATTTTCCAACTGAAAAAAGAATTGCAATTTGAATGCCAACAAATGTGATATTCCACATTGCAGAACAATGATATTGGGTGAATATGTCTTGATCCTATGACTAAATGTGTAAAAATTGTGAAATTATCATGCAACAAACAAACAAACTCATAATATGGAAGGGTTCAGAGGAGTACAAGACAATTTGTCTGATTTTATGGAATAATGTGTCCAGAAAATTATTTTTTCTTCTCAAAAATATATAGCAAATGTAAATGTAATGGAAGTATATAATCAATAGGGAGTACCAAAAATAAATGTTCTCCAGCCTTTCCCACCCTCAAATTTCCCTGACCCTCTCCTTTAAAGTTGTGTTCTGCTTCAGTTGCAAATGGTTCCTGGTTCCCATTTCCTCCTTTAATATGCACAGTGGCAGGCAGCTCATGTTTCAGTTTGTCCTGACCATTCAAGGATTGTTCTAGTTCTAGGATGCCTTCTCAGTGCACTCTCCTAAGGAGCCTCTTAACACAATCAGATTTCCTGAAATAAAACTAACTCACTTCAGTCCCTGATCTGCTCACACAATAAAAGGGCAAATCAGATTCTGAAACAGATGCCACAGATGGGGAAAGGGTGGGGTGCTCTGGTCGCATTTGGTTCTGTAAACCGAAATATGATCTTGACCCTGGACATGCAATAGTATGTGGTGTTCAAGGCTGAAGGCAAGCACATTGAAAGAGGCTAAAGCATGTCTGCATTCCCTGCTGCCTATGTAAACAAAGGCTGCAGATAGGGAGCAGTTGTCTCTGAATTTTGGTTTCCACAAACTGGATAAATAAGCCTTCGAATCTGGTGAGGATCCCTAAAAGGGATGGAAGTTTCACAGATTCTGATGGCTTTTGAGGTCCCAGGATTTAGCCAAGACGTCTGAGGTCTCAACTAAAAGGACAGCATGCTGCCTTGCTAGGAAAAGAAAACTCCTGGGTTTAAAACTGAATTCATTCCACAATAGTCTATGGGTTTAGGGTAGCTTCATCTTTGCTAGAATTTATGTGAGCTTCTTCCCTATGGGTGCCCCAAAGTGGGTTAAATAGTATACTAGATAGGCAGAAGCTTCCCTCCATAAGTCTATCTACACATGGAAGATACAGCAGAAGTGAAAGAAATTGTTGGAGGTGGTAATGGAGCAGTAAGTTGTTAGGGGTTGGCAAGGCCATTAGGGCTGCTTCCTTTTGAGTTTGTGGGAAGCTGTACTGCCTCCACTGCGCTCTCGCTTCTCTTTGCGGACACAGTAATATTTGGTGACACGTTTGCGGCACTGCTCACAACGAACAGCACAACACCAGTGGAACTTGCAGTTGCAGCTGGACACCATTTCAGCTCGCTGTTCCTCCACAGCTAGCCCACAGTCCCCACACAAGCGATGGCAGCTACGTTTCTCCCACTTGCTCAGGGCCTTGCCCCTCTTCAGGCACTCTCTTCCCTCAGTTCCCAACAGACCCAAGGTCTTGTTCTCCAGGCAATAGTCAGGTGAGTCTTCCAGATGGACTAGCTCCTTCTTGGAGATGGAGCTGAAGGTTTCTGCAATTGCCCCTCGGCTAGCAGCACTGTTGCCTGCCCCTTGGAGTAAGTCAACTTTCAGTCCTTTGTGGTACTTCTCCTTCAAGTATGTCCCCACTTCTCGAAACTCAGGCAGTTGCAACCAGCAGGTCTGGGTGGTGCAGCTGCCAGATACACCATGACATTTGCAGGTCCTTTTCATAGTCCCTTTCACTGCCTAGAGATGAAGAAAGAGGCAGAATGAATGTTATGCAGCAAAACAAGATGAGCAAGATGCCTCTTTATTCTGTAAAGTTCAGTACCTAGAACTAGGAGATCTCATCTGAAACCCATCTTATTTTCTAGCTGAAACCCATCTTATTTTCTAGCTTTGCAACTATTTTAGGAAAGTATTTCACAATTTTGCACTATTAATTGTCACAAACGTTTTTCTGATTTCCAACTTAAATTTATGGGTGGCCTACAGTGATGAATGTTTGGGCCCATCAATCTCCTTAACCTAAATATTTAACCCTTCCTGTTGTTTTGTGGTGTACTTTATGTTGTCTGTGTAGATTTCAATAATAACCCTCTAAGACCCACTTCATTTATTAGCTGAGATATTTGGTTGCCACCAAAAACTATTTGTGTGTTTGAAATAATAATTTAAGCAGTTTAAGACGTGGAGTGAGTAACGGGGTGGAATGTCTCCAATCCAACATAGCAGCTTCCTTGTTGACAGCCCACCACTACTTGTATGGGGGCTTTTTAACATTGCAGGGCCAACCCATGTAGTCACACGCTTACACATCATGTAGCAGCTGTGTAGTAGAGCCTCTCCATGCAGAAGTGGGGGGAGGGGGGTCAGCAGCAACTGACAACACTTGTTACATAATCATGTATGAAACAGGTGCCAGACTCCTCTTTCTAAGCTAAACAGTCTAAGCTTTTAATCTCTTCTCATAAAGGGAGTTCTTCATTCCTGCAATCATTATTACTTCTTGCTCTTACTCCAGCTTGAATTCGTCCTTCCTGGAGTGATCAAACAAGCCACAGCATGGGAAATTTTGTATGGAAGTTTTAAAAAAATTGTTAAGAGATACCTCACCTAATATATCCAATAATTGTTTGCTATATTTTACCCACCCACCCCAACATTTAAAGGCTTACCCAGGATCCCCAGATTTCTTTCCTCTGTAAAATCAAGTCAACGAGCCCACAACTGATAACATAAATGCTTATCTGTCCCCAAATGTATGAGTTTACTGTATTTAATTCCATTCCCACTAGTCCAGTTCATGAGATAATCTCATTCATTTTTTTTGCCAGTCTTTATATTTAGAATGCCTCCATTCTAAGCATTCTAAGCAATCATCCCAGGTCATGATTGAACAATACGAGATCAGAGGCCTCTACCTATCCAAAGCTCTGCTGGCAAGAGCCAGGCAGGGCTGTTGAACAATGCAGGCAATGTCACCTCCCATTCCTCTTCCGATCCCCTCCAAATTCATCTCTGAACCCATCTAGCTGATTTACAGGGGTTGGCAAAGATGACAACAGAGAGGCTGAAGGGTCCCCGCCCAATTCCTCTCCCTGAACTGTTGCCACCTTGGAGGAGCTGCTGCTGCTGCTGCTGCTGCAAGGGGGGTGGGCTGGGCTGGGGAAGAGGGTGCTCCAATGTCCGGAATCCAACATTCCCTATGCTCTCCTAGGGACCACCACAGGACTGCTCTGTAAATGTTCCATGACATTTTTCTGAGAAACCCTGTAAGTTACAGTTGAAGTCATAGCCTTTTACTAGCAAAATGCTCACTAAATGATGCTGGTCCTTGCTTACCTTTCTATGCGCATATTTTCATTATTGTCCCTTCAGTTCCAGGTTTTTAAACATGGCATTCTTTGCCACTTTTCTTACTAGCATCAAACAGTTTGAAATGGGGGCAGGGATTGTTATCATGGTTTATGGTGTAACTGATGAAAATTTTCAGATTTTCCAAACAAAGCCTATGTAGCGTACGCTTAATCCGATGGAACCTTCCCACCTCTGCCAGGAAAGTGGTTTGGGAAGAAAAGCTGGACAGCAACAGAGTTGGAGAATTGTGGGATTAATCTCCCTGAAGCTGCTTGGGCTTGAAAAGCAAGCCATAAATCTTTAAAAAATAAATAGAAGTAGATAAATAAAATATATTCTATAGCCCCACAATGCTACCAGCAATCATAGAATTGGAAGGAACCTCAAATGAGTCAGTGTTATTCAATGGTTAATGTATTGGACTGTCTGGTGGGTGTAGGATTGCTCCTAAGCTAACTGACCTGCAATATCCCTGATCCCCCTAGATCCCTTTTTAAAAAATTGCATTATGTTGGCCATTCTCCAGTCCTCTGGGACAGAGGCTGATCTTAGAGACATGTTACATTTTTTGTTAGAAGATCTGCAATTTCCCATTTGAGTTCTTAAAGAACTTTAGGATGGATACCTTTGGAGCCCAGTTAGTTTTCAATTTGTCAATAAGGTCAAGAACTTCATTTTTTGTCATCACCATTTGCTTCAGACTCCCTTCCTGAAAACATCAGTTTAGGCTTGGATATCTGCCCTAAGCCTTCTGCAATGAAGATAGATGAAAAGCATTCATTCAGCTTCTCTGAAATCTCCTATCTTCCTTTAGTACCCCTTTAACTCCATTGCTGGTTTCCTGCTTCTTATATTTAAAGAATTATTTATTGTTGGTCCTGAGGTGCTCATCAAAACGCTTCCCCCCCCCTCTTTTTGCATCTCTTATTATCTGCTTGCACTTCTTTGCAGAAGTTTGTGTTCCTTTTTGTTCTCCCCATTTGGGCAAGACTTCCATTTTCTGAAGGAAATCTCTCTAATCGTTTCCTTGACACTGCTCATTAACCATATTGGTGACCTCTTGGACTTGGTGATAACCTTCCTGACATTTTACATTTTAGCTGAGCTTATATTATTATGGTGTTAAGTAACCTCCAAGCATTATAGACGAATTTAATGTTTGTGACTCCCCTTTCAAGTTCCTTTTTACCAGTCCCCTCATTTTAGAGAAATTTCCTCTTTTAAAGTGAAATGTGATTGTTTTGGCAATTTTCCACTTAAATATAAATTACATTTGATAGCACTGTGATCACTGTTTCTAGCTAATTCAATAACACTCAAATCTCACACTAGTTTCTGAGTGGCACTATTTGGATTAAATCCGAAGTCACCTCTCTTCTGGTTGGTTCCATAATATACTGTTTGAGGGCACAGTCACTCTAGGCATGTAGATGTTTAACTTCATTGTCATGACTGGAACATGCATTTATCCAGTCAATGTGGGGGTAATTGAAATCTTCCATTATTACAACACTTCCTCCTTTGGATATCTCCCTGATTTCATTTTCCATCTTAAGATCATCCTGAGTGTTCTTGTCCAGGGGATGATAACATATCCCCAGTAGTATGTGACAAATTGGATCACATTGCAGCAAAATGGGACTGTAAAAATAAGACGGAAGTACGGGGGACAAAGATGGTGGATGAAGACACAGAACCAGAATGAGAAAAGGCTCAAGAAAGCAAAAACTTGGACATTACCATAAAACAAGGGTCTGATGAGGTTAAAAGCTTTTTGGATAACAAAGGATTTCAAAGGGTGATTTCGAAAGAATTATGTGATGGAACAAGGGTTGAAAGGGTCGGCTCAGTGATCAGAAGCAAACAAAGGAAGTCTATTTTTAGATGAGAGGCAGTGAGAGCAAAACCAAAGCAGAGAGGAATGTTTCGATGGGTTATTCCGATAGTCAAGGGACGTAAGGTGTTTACAGGGCGAAATCCAAAAGGACTGGCAGAAAAATTTTAAAAAGAATTTCCTTTTGAAATGGGTTGAAAGAAACTTTGAAGTCGGCTGGATAAAAAGGCACTTGACTAGGATCTGGAGTTAGGAGTGAAGTTGGGGCTTTTTATTTCCTCTTTGTATTGTTTTTTTAAGTGGGATAAAAATTGTGGAAACTTCAATATATACTTATAATAAGAATAAAAATTAGCTTAATGTTGTTGTAAAAAAAGAGTGGAAAATAAAATATTGGGAGAGGAGAAGTGAGGGAAAGAAACTAGGTATGTTAATAATGAAATAAAAAGTAATATGCATTTGTAAATTCTCTATAAAAGGAGGGTACATCTGGGGATTCAATCAAAAAGTTTGTTTAAAAGAAAGAGGAGAGGGAAAAACATAAAAAAAGAAAAGAAAATTTAATTACTTTATTTTTAGCAAGAGGGGGAAAGGGGGGGAATAATTTTTTGTGAATAAAAATTTCTGCAAGAGAAAATGTGGTTTTTATATTATGGTTGTGGGGAAGGTAGGGGGTCCTTTTTAAATGTTGTGTGTCCTTGTAAGTTTTATCTTTGTTTGAAAATAATAAAATTGAAATTGAAAAAATAAATAAATAACATATCCCCAGTACTAAATTATTGTCATCCACAGGACTTCTAAGGATGAGTTTATCCCTTTAGAGTTTCCATTCTGCTCGCTTTAACATACAAGAGTGACTCCACTCCCATTGTGCCCTTTCCTGTCCTTCCCATAGAGTTTATATTGAGAAATGACAGTATTACATGGGCACTCTGCATTGCGTCAGAGGGTTCCATATATTTATAATTAGGTTCTCCTTCTCCTTTAAAAATAGGCACTCTAACTCTCATGCTGATATATGACTCTGTTGTGAGTTTCATGTTGATGTATGACTCTTGTGTGAAGCTTAACTAGAATACTCTAATGCATTAGGTGTGTTAAATTCCCAGTTCTTAAACAGTGCCACCCAGGAACAATGACTCTAAGTAACACAGCATCTGCAGAGACACAAGGAAAATACACAGGTGTGTTGTAGCAACATGCACTCTGCAGGTGATGCAATCACACACCACTGTGCAGCTTTGCACTCTCCCTAGAAAAATGGGTGTTCATATCTATGCCGCCAAATTCATTGATGATGACATTCATTGAACAGTATAAGACTTGATGATACGACAAACACATTCCTTTATTTTATCCGCAAAATGATTCACAAACAAGCCACAGCAGGCACCTGGGACCTCTTCTATCTCCCTGGTAGCCAAATTAGAGAAGATTGGGAACCACATGGTGGAAAAGCCCTGCTGAGTGGCAGTGGAAGTACACCAGAACAGGGCAGATCTGTCTCGCGTTTTCCACCCCTGCATTCACCATTGTCAATTCTATTTCATAACTCCCAGGGAGCTGATCAGGCTGTTGTAATTGGGAAATTGTACTTGGGAACAATTGTTAGTCACCTCGGCCATCTCTGTATTTCACAAATCAACCAATTCATTAACAGAAGTGCCATCCCGTGCCACCTGGAATCTTCCAAAGAAGTTCCACTGAATTAAGCCCTTCAGCTGAGTTCCCTGCTGCAGAAATGTCTGCTGCATTAAGGTAGGAGACCAAAGAAGCCCATCTCCCACCGCTATTAGTTTTTAATTTGTTGTAGGTGGAAAATGTGTTACCTTTCTGCCAGCCTCATTGTTATGCAGGTTCATTGCTGCTCTGGCATCCTGCCCTGTTTCCAAGGCATCCACAAACTGCTTGGAAATGGCTTCCCCAAAGCCCACATTGTCACTGCAGCCTCCCCACAGCCATCCTTGTCCTCCTGTGGAGAGAGACATGCCAGAAGGCAGTTATAAGGAGTCAGCAGGGGGATGAGTTGGTGCCATTTCCTCCTCCTGCCACTCATTTCCTCCTCATGCCGAGTATATAGTTGGAAGTGTGAAAAGTATCATTGTAAGCAGCAAGAAAATGGTTGGATTCCCAATATGGAGGTGATTTGTTCTTGTTCCAGAAACTACTTCCCCAGGACTATGTTCAAATCTCCTGAAATCTGTAAATTTTCAGAATTCAAAATATGGATTCTAAAATGTCTCTTTGCATATGCAGGTTTGAAATTTAAATATTTGATTGAGAGGACATCCATTACGTCCATTCCAGAAAATAATTCCAAGTGTAATGATTACTTAAGCCCTATTCATGCATTCAAACAATGTGTGTGGGCATATAGTCTGGACTTCGTGACTCCCATGACAATCAGGGTACTGGCTCCATGAATATCTCGCTCTACGGCTATGGCAGTGCACACTCAGAATCTGGTATTGCCAGTCAAGATAAAAGTGACCTGTGGCTAGGGGAGTCTGAAAGAATTCTCTTGTCATGGGGTACCTCTAGACGGACACTTTCCGTCGAGATGGCTTCGCAGTGGTGGCAGTTGGGTTATATGACACTGCTGCCAGTGCGAAGCCATCTAGGGGCAAAGGGGCTTTGCTCCGCACTAAAGAAGTCAGGCATTTAGCCCGACATTTTTAGGTTTGAGCGACGCGATGATGGCTTTTGTGTCTGTCGCTGTTGCTCCGGTTGGTCGCCATGGGCTGGGCAGGGAAGGGGTTGGACCGGCGAGCCATAAGCTCACTGCACCACCTTGGTGCCTCCGCAGTCCTCCCCCCATTTTAAAAAATAAAATACAAAAATAAACGAACCTCCGCACCTCGCAGTCACCCCCTATTTTAAAAAATAAAATTAAAAAATTAAACTAACCTCCATGCCTTGCAGTCACCTCCCCATTCCCCCCCCCCCATTTTACAAAAGAAATAATAATAAATCCTAATCTTTTGAAGAGGTGCAGACGCGGCGGCGGCAGCAAGAAAAACCGGCACCGCCGGTCTGACACAATATAGGTGCCGTAAAGAGGTGGCCATGGACAGATAACCACCTTGTTCAAAAAGAACAGAAGAAATAGAAAGGGAGGCGGAGTCGCACGGGGGAAAGTGACCATGTCATACTTGAGTTCTTGATTTTAAAGGAAGCAAAAGCTGAATGTAGCCATACGTGTACTCTGGATTTCAGGAAAGCCGATTTTAATAAACTCAGAACTATGATAAGTAAGGTCCCGTGGCAAGTGACCCTAATGAGAAATGGAGTCCAAGAGGTGTGGGAGTTTTTTAAAAAGGAAATTTTAAAGGCCCAATTACAAACAATTCCAACAAGGAAAAAAGATAGAAGACAACAGAAGAAACCAATGTGGCTCCACAAAAAGCTTACAGATGACATGAACATAACAAAGGATACATATAGGATAAGGAAGGAAGGCCAGGCTATGAAAGAAGAGTACAAACAACTAGCACAGAAGTGCAGGAATGGCATCAGGAAGGCTAAAGTTGAGAAGGAGCTGAGGCTACCAAGAAATGCTAAAAGCAAGAGAAACAGTTTCTTCAGGAATTTTCATAGTAAAAGGCAGAGGAAAGAAATGGTGGTTCAACTACTCAATGAGGATGGCAACTTGATAACAGATGACAAAGAAAAGGCCGAAGTGCTCAATTCCTACTTTGGCTCAGCCTTCTCCCATAGGGTGACCAGATTTTGGAAACCAAAATCCAGGTCCAAAATGGCGTCCCAAAAGGGGCGTGCAGCGCCCACGAGATTGTGTTGGGACTTCAAGTTGGTGTTGGACTACAACTCCCATCATCCTTGGGGATAATGGTATCTGGAGCCCTACACCATCTTTTAGAGCAGGGCATCAGGCTGCCCAAGGAGCAAAAAGCTTCCACCCCAGCGCTCGCTCGCTCCCCCTCCTCCTAGAAACTGCTCAGCTCGGCCTGGAGGAAGCGCCGTCACTCTGGCCTAGAAGAAGCCCCGGATCGCCCAGGGGAGGAGGGGCTGGAGGAAGTGTGCTGAGGAGGGGCGACAGTCTGCCTCGCCCGCCCAGGGGGAAGTTTCCTTGGTGCCGCCCCAAGCGCGCCGGCTCCAGGGCTGGTTTGGGGAGGGATGATGGGACACCTGAGCTGGGCGCCCTCACTTCCTCCTGCGAGGCGACAAGGGCCAGCAGCAGCAGTGGCGGCACGAGCGAGCGAGCGACATGAGCCCAGGTGAGTGTTGCCCGTGAGGGGCTTGGCGCAGCGGTGCTTTGAACAGGGAGGAGGGGGAATGCTCCAGATCCAGCCGACTGTTTCCCCAGAGGTTTGCCCCCAGGGCCCGGTCGGCCCAGATCGCCCCAGTTTTCCCGGTTAGGACCGGGAAACCCCTGGCGATCTGGTCACCCTGTTCTCCCATAAGCACGTCTAAGACCCCTCACTGCCCCGGCAAAAGTGAAGTACAAGCTGAAGGGGCAGGATTGCAGTTTGAGATTAATAAACAAATGTTCAAGGGACACCTAATTTCTTTGAACGAGTTCAAATCTCCAGGGCCTCATGAACTGCATCCTAGAGTAATAAAGGAGCTGGCAGAAGAACTCTCAGAACCACTGTCTCTTCTCTTTGTGAAATCATGGAAGACGGGAGTCTCTAGGGAGGCTGGACAAACAAAACATGTGCACCTCCATCCTGCTAAGTGGAATGGATTCATGTATTTATTTGGGCTGAGGTTGCTCCTTACCAAGCTGTCCGTTGCGGGAATCGTCGCATCCACAATTGTCAAAATCCCCAAGGCTGCAATTGCGTGTCAGTGTGTACATGACGCCAGCAGAGCTAATTGCATGGACAAAGGCTGTTTCTCGGTTTGCTGTCAAGCAAAGGTACAAAAAAATAACTGAAGAAGCAGCAAGATAGAGCAATTCCTGTAATTTAGCACACCTTTGATTAGTAAGACTAACTGGAGAATTGTGGGATTAATCTACTTGAAGCAGGCTATAAATCCTAACAATAATTAAAAATAGGTTAATAAAAGATATTCTCTAGCCCCACAATGCCACCAGCAGTCATAGAATTGGAAGGGACCTCAAAATTGTCAGTGTTGTTTAGTGATTAAAGTGTTGGACTGGGCCTCAGGGGACCCAGGTTATGGTCCCCACTCAGCCATGAAGCTCACTGGATGACCTTGAGCCAATCACTGACTAGGTTCTGCTGTTTGCGGGAGACAAAGAAGCCATCACGGCTTTTTCTTGTACCCCAGTGTATGTTGCGTATGTGCAACCACGATTTGCATAACTACCAATGATGCAGCACTGGTTGCCATGTCATCCAAACCCAGCGCAGTGCTTGGTGAGGGTGGCTTCTTACCCACACTACAACCCATGGCTTGTAGTAGGGGCTGTGGCACTGAGAAGAGGCCACCCTTGCCGCACCTCTTCTGTTCAAGTTGGTAGAAAAGGAATTGCCTTCAAAAAGAACGGAAAAGAACATTTCAGGAAAATAATTCTTTTGGCTGTGTTTGGGTTTCCTGTGATCGCTTTACTGAAGGTGGCTGAAGGGTGTGTGTGCAAGTGTCTTTCATCATACCATCGTTGCTCCAGCGACCTGTAGCCACCTTGGCTTCTTACATTTCACTTAAGGCCCAGGGGAAGATATCATGAGGCAATTCCTCCCATAGGGCTTTTTCAGATCAGAAAGCAAAAACAGCCTGGGAGGCTGCAGAGCAATCAAGAGACATGTAATAGAAAGAACACATACCGCACACGTTCAGGCACCTTGCAGTGATTAGGTAAGCTCAAAAACATCATGAAAATACATTCTAAAAGACCCTGTGAAGCAGGCAGAGCAATGGAAGCCTCTTTCATGGGAGAAGAAACTTTCAGGGCTTTGGAGGGCAGATTTAGGCATGAGAGCGCTGCTTCTACCTCCTCCCTTGATCTGGACACAGGCACGGCATTGTGGCGAAGGCAAAATGGTGGCCAGCCCGCCAGCCCAGTTCACACGATTGTACTTGCAGTGGCAGCACAACCCCTCACCCCAAAACCTTGACAAAAAAAGAACGAATGGTGAGCCCTACTTGCGAGACACCTCTGGGAATTTCTCCTGCACTGGAGAAATGTGGTAAAAATTCAAGTTTCTCTGCCAGCCAATAGGGTGGAGGATATTGAAAGGCTATCTGCACACAACTCTAGTTGTGACTGTCAGGTTACCCAAAGGTGGGTGCAGTAACCCTATTGAGCTATGACCTTAGCTTGAGTTAAACTGCTGCTGGTAAGCTAGGCTGTCACCTGTCACCTTTTCTTTTCACCGCCTCAGCCATATATTGAATTAATTGCCAGGGAACCTGATTACATCTGCGATAGTTGTGGGGCCATAGAAACGTCTTTCCATTTGTAAAGGCACAGTCACACTCTGGGGACGGTGCCAAAGAACCCCTTATTTAGCTGGGGAAAGTAGTCTTGTATTGCATAGGGCCAATAGCAACAATCCTTATGGCCTACCCCAACAGCTTTTCTTACCACTTCGCAGGCCTCCATGGCTGGAAAGTTGCAAAGCTCTCTCTGGACAGTTCCAGCGATCCCAAGCGAACTGGAACTTGCATTCCTCTATACCGCTCTGTGCACCAGCTGCTACACTGCTGGAGTAGATGAGGTATGCCTGCGAGTGGAAGGTGGTAAGAGCAAAGGAGGAGCTTCCAGGAGTACAGCAAGAGTGCAGAAATTACCAAACCTATTTTTCAAAGCCAACCTTTAGGAGTTTGCTCTTGCCTGCCATCTCAACCCCTTTTTGTAACCAGAAACTAGAAAAATGACTTCATGACCAAGATCTTTTTGTGAACCACTCAGAAATGAAGCTCCATTTCAGGGAAGATCTTGGGGGGCTGCATTCCAGTCGTGGATAGGGCCAAAGAAAAAGGGCGTAAGGACAAAAATACATGAAATACCAGCATATTGTCGGTTGGAGCTCTAAAGGACAAGCTGCACAAAAACAGGGAAACCACCAAGTGATTGGTGGTTGGTTGGGAGAAAAGGATTTGGCTGTCTGGTAAATCCAGAGGGCTGGACTGAGACCCCATGTGAGCTAGATTTGACCCATTGGCCTGAGGTTGCCCATCCCTCTTGTGGCTTGATGTGAGCGATATTGGAGCAGCATTTGAAGGGGTTTTCCAGTCAGAAATTATAGCTGATTAACATATCCCAAATCTGAAAAACATGAAGCATGGAAAGACCCTCAACTTTGTATTTAGGGTGCTAAACTGCGGGTAAGTGTAATTTTTCGTTATTTTTTTTTATTTCAATTGTATTTCAATCTTGTAGTAATTGTAAAGGTCTAAGAAATAACCACAGCAGGCCCAGGAACATGGTGTTGTATTTATTATACAGAATAATATATTATCTATAATAATCAAACAGGAACCATGAAACAGAGACAACTGAAAGGTAGCATGCATACTGGGGGTGGAATCGGTAAGTGCAACTCAGGGTTATTTTGTTTTTATAACTCAATATAGTAATAAAGGAGCTGGCAGAAGAACTCTCAGAACCACTGTCTATTATCTTTGTGAAATCATGGAAGACGAGTGCAGTGCCGGATGACTGGAGGAGGGCTAATGTTGTCCCTATCTTCAAAAAGGGCAAAAAGGAGGAACATGGGAACTACAGACCAGTCAGTCTGACATCCATCCCTGGGAAAATTTTGGAGCAGATTATAAAGAAGTCAATCTGTAAACACCTTGAAAACAATGTAGTGATTACTAGAAGCCAACATGGATTTGTCAAGGACAAATCCTGTCAGATGAATCTGATCTCATTTTTTCAGCAAAGTACCCCATGACATTCTGATCAGCAAACTAGCTAAAAGTGGGCTACATGGAACAACTATTAGGTGGATCCACAGTTGGCTACAGAATCGGACTCAAAGAGTGCTTATCAATGGAACCTTCTCAAACTGTGGGGAGGTAATGAGCGGGGTGCCACAGGACTCAGTCCTAGGACCAGTAGTCTTCAACATTTTTATTAATGACTTGGACAAGGAGGTGCAGGGAATGCTTATCAAATTTGCAGATGACACAAGATTGGGTTGGATAGTTAATATCCTGGAAGACAGAAACAAACTTCAAAGTGATCTTGATAGGCTGGAGTGCTGGGCTGAAAACAGCTGGATGAAATTTAATAGGGATAAATGCCAACTTCTACACCTAGGAAAAAGAAACCAAATGCACTGTTACAAAATGAGAGATGCTCATCAATACTTCCAGCAAGAAGGATCTTGGAATTGTTGTACATCATAAGCTGAATATGAGCCAACAGTGTGATGTGGCTGCAAAAACAGCAAATGCTCTTTTGGGCTGCATTCATAGAAGCGTAGCTTCCAAATCGCATGAGGTACTGGTTCCCCTCTATTTGGCACTGGTTAGGCCCCATCTTATTGCATCCAGTTCTGGGCACCACACTTCAAAAAGAATGCAGACAAGCCAGAGGGTTTTTTAAAAAAAACAAATGATATTGCCAAGCGGAACTACAAAGAAATCACATCACACTTTGAAGCTCTGGGAAGGAAACTCAAGAACTTTGGGGCCCAGATATTTTTCTCATCCATCCTCCCAGTTCTTGGAAGAGGATTAGAAAAGGAAAGAAAAATACTCCAGGTGAACGTCTGGCTATGAAGGTGGTGCCGATGTGAGAGATTCGAATTATGGACCACGGGCTACACTACTTGGAAGATGGACTGCTGGCAAAGGATAGGTTGCACCTCACAAGGGCTGGGAAGGATGTGTTTGGCCACAACATGAAGAACTTCATCAGGAGGGCTTTAAACTGAATCCTACGGGGGCGGGAGATGTAAACTTGGAGGCAACAATGGATGAAGGCTTATGAACCAAAACGGAGAGATCTGCTCCAATAGTGCCCTAAAAAGGAGTTCACAACAATGTAGGAAGGAAGCCAGACTGTAAAGCACATGGACTTCAATGTCTATATACTAATGCCTAGAGTATGGGAAACAAACAGAACAAACTTGAACTCTTAATGCATGAAAGCAAATACAACTTGATAGGTATAACTGAAACTTGGTGAGATGACTCCAATGACTTGAATAAAGCAACTGAAGGATATAACTTGTTCAAAAAGAAAAGAAGAAATAGAAAGGGAGGCAGAGTTGCACTATATGTTAAAAATACTTATCCCTGCACAGTAATACAAGAGGATGAGCCTGGGAGCCCCATCGAGGGCATCTGGATTAAAATAAATGGGGAAAGGAATAAAAGGAATGTGATAGTTGGAGTCTACTACTGACCACCCAATCAAGGAGAAGACGAGGACAAAACTTTTGAAAAGCAAATTGCCAGTGTTTCAAGGAAATCCAATGTAGCAGTAATTGGGGACACAAAATCTGCCAAAAGTGGACCCTCCAAGAAATTCCTGACATGTGTGGCTGATACATTTCTCCTACAGAAAGTAGGGGAACAAACTAGAGGATCAGCTATCCTTGACTTGATACTGACCAATAGGGATGACTTACTGGATATAGTGGCATTTACAAAACTCTGGAGGAAAGCGACCAAGTCAGAGGAGGACCTTGGATGTTGATCATAGTGTATGGGTAGGTTCATGTCAGGAGAGGTACCATTGATAAGCACTCTTTGAGTCCGATTCTGTAGCCAACTGTGGATCCACCTAATAGTTGTTCCATGTAGCCCACGTTTTGCTAGTTTGCTGATCAGAATGTCATAAGGCATTTTGTCAAAAGCTCTGCTGAAGTCAAGATATATTATGTCCACAGCATTCCCACAGTCCACAAGGGAGGTTACCCAATCAAAAAATGAGATCAGATTAGTCTGGCAGGATTTGTTCTTGACAAATCCATGCTGGCTTCTAGTCATCACTCCATTGTTTCCAAGGTGCTTAAAGACTGAAGCTTGTATAATCTGCTCCAAAATTTTCCCAGGGTCTGATGTCAGACTGACTGGTCTGTAGTTCCCAGGTCCCCTCTTTTTGAACATAGGGACAACATTACCCCTTGTCCAGTCATCAGGCACTTCGCCTGTTTCCATGATTTTGCAAGGATAATAGTCAGTGGTTCTGAGAGTTCTTCTGCCAGCTCCTTTATTACGCTAGGATGCAGTTCATCGGGTCCTGGAGATTTGAACTCATTCAAAGAAAGTAGGTGTTCCTTGACCATTTGTTTATCAATCTCAAACTGCAATCTTGCCCCTTCAGCTTGTACTTTACTTTTGCCGGGGGGAGGGTGTACGGGGATTTTTCAAGTGACTTTTATTTAAGGGACACTGAATACAGGTACCTTGCATCAATGTTCCCCAAATTCCCCATTCCAGTAGATGAAAAGGAGGATACGAAGAATGATTGATTTTACCCATACTCATGATCTCAATGAAACTGTTATTACTTTAAAACATTTATTAAAACAATTTAAGGAAGTTAAAATTAAACAAACACACAAACCTCTCCATTCAGCAAAGCAAATTAAAGAATTTACTCACAAGTCTGGCAGATTTCTGGAGAACATAGACAAACATAGACACTGACACTCACATTCATACAGACTCCATGAAGGAGCTCTTCTCTACAGAGGGACTTCCATTTCTCTCAGGTAACCAAAGAGTTAATGTCTACATGCTTAGGCTCAGAGCAACATCCTGGATGCCATGCCTGAGGAAAAGGAAAGACCCCATGGTTCCTGCTGACTAGACTTAAATACGCTTTCCAAAGACAAAGACCTCCCTCTTATTATATATTAATTTATTCTGAAATGGCCAAACCTATTGGTCCGTGTTATAATTTAGACTATCCTTCTTCCCAGAATATACTCTCCTCTTCTGACGTAGGTGTTTGTGACAATGGAAGGTCATATTCCCTTTTCTTTGTGGTCAACTGTCTGATTTATTTCTCTGTTCTCATGGACACGGGGATTTTCTAACCACAACTTCACCTGTTCTTAACCCTAGACCATCCACCTAGTTCCCTTAAACGGAATATATAAGGTTGATATAAGTCACAAATTTATATGTGTTGACAAGTCCCAGCATTCCTGACCATGGGACATACTGACTTGCAATGATGGGAGTTGTAGCCCAACACCTTTGGAGGGTACCAGGTTGGGGAAGGTCTGATCTAAACAAACAAAAAAAGAAGTAGGTGGCCCTAAGTTGTTCATCATGAGTTTTCCACAACCCCACAGTCACCTCTGCATATCATATTCTCCTCGATGGCCTTATAGACCCCTTCCAACTCTACTATTCTATGATTTATCTGCTTTGGGAGTATGAGAATTTCACTTGCACTTTCTGCCTCCGTAGGGATGATGTGGCGTTAAGGCTTGTGAGCCTTAACTCCCAATTTCCCTACTTTTTGATGCTTGGTTGGAAACTGTAGAGCCTTAATGTTGTAATGTAAACCAGAGATTTTTTGTTTAATGAATTTCATGGCTTTGTGTAACAGATGGCTGGATATTATACAGTTGACAACCAAGCCAACATCAGCCAGGATGTTACATCATGTTAACATCCAATATAAAGTCAAAGCTAGTGATTTTAGCCTCCTCCCATATGTGCCTGCCCGGATCCTAAGATCATCCTCAGGGGTCCTTCTCCATGAGCCCTTGCCAAAAGAAGTGATGCAGGTGGGTAGTAGGAGGAGGACCTTCTCTGTTGTTGCACCTCGGCTGTGAATTGTGCTCCCTAAAGAGGTTCACTTGGCACCTACATTATACTCTAACAGCTTATCAGCTTAATTTTTAACTTTGCTGTTTTAAATCTGTTTTTTAAAACTGTATAGATCTCTGCATTGCTGCTCGGTTTTACCCTGGTTGTGCTTTTATACTGTATTTTATATTATGTTTTTACACTGTTTGTTTTATATTTTAAATGGTTTAATGGTTTAAATTTTTGTAAACTGCCCAATCAATAATAGTGTTATGTGTTGCACCCACTTTTCAAAACAATAAATGAGCTCCAGAAGTTCTGCTCTCTCACTTGAAATCTGAGGGGTCTCATTTGAACTTTTCAACAGCCAGTGTCCAGAGATAAAAGCTTTTTATGACTGCCTCAGGAAAAGGAAGCATTTCATGTTTTGTGTCTGTATTTGGAGATAACTTGAAAAATTGTTCTACTGGAATTAAAAATCTCTGATTAATCCTGGAAACATACAAGATGATACAGGAAAATATCCTATATTAGAATAAGGGTGCCTCCACACGAGACGTTTAATGCTCTTTGAAGGCTCATTATAAATTTTACCTCCACACCAGCGGAGCGCAAAACGGGCGTAGAGGCGCGTTATTTCCCCGATTATGCGCATTATCGAATGCGCGTTAAATAGCGACTTTTATTTTGCTCCGGCCGTTAAAGCGCATTTTGACTGCTGCCGCCGCTGTCAAAAGCCCTCCCCCAGCTGCAACGCCGCAGATTGGGGGATCAGCCAGTCGTGGCGGACGTGCAGCCAGCCAGCGAGCGAGCTCTCGAGGAGGTCGCTCCTCGCTCTGGCCTCCTCCACACGAGACGTTTAATGAGCCTTGAAGGCTCATTATAAATTTTACCTACACACGAGCGGAGCGCAAAACGGGCGTACAGGCGCGTTATCTCCCCGATAATGCGCATTTTCGAACGCGCGTTAAATAGCGACTTTTATTTTGCTCCGGCCGTTAAAGCGCATTTTCGCTGTGTGAACAAGCGATTATGCGCATTAGCTACCTGTAAAGTGCTTTTTGGGCATCAATTAATGCGCTTCGCCGCCTCTCGCCGCCTCCCGTGCAGAGGGATTAGGAGTAAATGCGCCTCCGCGATAATGCGCATAATCGCCAAACCGGGCGCAAAAGCGCGTCCTTGTGGAGGGGGCCTCTGTCTTTCGGCTCGCGGGGTGAGGAAGGCTCAACTCTGCTGCCTCCTCCTCCTCCTCCTCGCCCCCGGCAGCAGCAGCCTCTGCAGGGCCGGGAGGGGGGGGTGAGCGAGCAATTCACAAACAGGGATGCGGAGCGTGCTGGCGGCGCCCCCCACAGCCCACCCCACGCAGAGAAAGAGAGAGAGAGCTCAGGTTGGCGAGGAAGAGAGCGGAAGGAATAGGGAATTGCGAGGATGGGGCGGCGGGGGAAAGAGAAATCCTCGCAAGAATAACACTAATACTTCTAATAATAATGTGATCGAGGCCCCTCCTTCGCTCCGCCTCCTCCTCCCCCCCCCCCAGCGTTGCAGCAGCCAAAGCAAGGAGCCAGATGACAAAGCTTGGCAGGTCTGTCTGTTGCTGCTGCAGTCATTCAAAGCCGAGTGTGTGTGTGTGTGTGTGTGTGCTTTCCCTGCTCCTCCCTCCCTCCCTCCGTCCGTCCTCCCTCCCGCCGCTCTGCCCCCAAGGTTCCTGCCTTCCCATTCCCCAAACCCAGCGCTGCCAAGCCCGATCACAAGCTCTCCCCCACCCACGGTTCAAAAATATCAAATGCAAAACGCGGGGGGCGCTTCAAGAACAGCTCATCGGGAGGGTGGCAGGGGAAGAGAGAGCGAGAGAGCGAGAGAAACGGACTTGACAGCCTGCCAGAGGGAAGGGGAGGGGAGCGCCGCCTCTTGTGCAGAGGTATTAGGCGTAAAGGCGCTTCAGGGATAGTGCGCCCAATCGCCTAACCGGGCGCAAAAGCGAATTCTTGTGGAGGGGACCTAAGTTACAGTTTACTACATTAATTATTAGGGGTGTGCGCTCCGCCCTGAAAATCCGAGGGTCCGTCGGAGGTCCAATGAAGCTCTGAGTTTTTGGAGCAGAGAGGGAAACCATTGAATATCTGCAGTGTGGAGATGTGCTCATTGGAGCTCATTTCCGTTTTTGAATAACCACTTCATTATAGCCAAGGGGAATTAACCAAAATGCGTCCATCTCCATCATTTTTATTTATTTATTTATTTATTTATTTATTACATTTGTATACCGCCCCATAGCCGAAGCTCTCTGGGCGGTTTACATAGGATTAAAAACAATTAAAAACAATATACAAAAATTAAAACAGCAAAAACATACAACATACACACAATCTGTACATTTAAAAACCACTTCAACACTTCAAAAAAACTACAAAAACAAAACAAAACAAACCCAGGCTCCTCAGATATTGCCAAATGCCTGAGAGAAATTTTTAAATTTAAAGAGATGAAACTTGGCACCGTGGTAACTCTTATGTAGGGATTTAGCCATGCCAAGTTGGAAGCAGATGGGTTCACACCTAGATTTTTAGTAATTTTTTAAAGTTGGAAAAGCATCCCATTATAGTCTATGGAACTAAACCAAAATGGTTACAGTTCAGTCATTTTCAAAGATAAACTGATGAAACTTGGCAGCATGGTAGCTCTGAAGTAGGGATTGAGCCATGACACGTTGGAAGCAGATCAGTTTATGCCTTGATTTTTAGGATTTTTTTTAAAGTCAAACTTTTAAAAAAATCCTAAAAATCAAGGCATGAACCAATCTGCTTCCAACTTAACATGGCTCAATTCTTGTACAGGCTGCGTTTCCATCCCTAGATATTTACTCAAAAGTAAAACCCATTGAATTTCCTTGGTTTTTGAAAAGCAACATACTTGCTTTTAGATTAGCCAGTCTCAGCACTCTATGTGTGCTATGAATGCCTGCTCTGTCTGTCCCTATAGTTTCCTGCAAGGCCCCAGCCAGGAGAAGCCAGTAAATTAAACCCAGGGGTGGAGAGTGGGATTCCATCAAGTTCAGCTGAGAGCAGGTGCTGTAGAACATGGACCTTCCAGGAGTGTTGAGGCCGGATTTCTGGCAGACTCAGCCAGGCAAATTTATGGCCTGTTACTCCCTCCGTTTGGTAGCCCGCAGGAGCACCTGCCTCATAAAGCAAATGGCCACATGAGAACTGTTATTATGGTCTGCTACATTGGGTGAATTTGGACGACACTTTAGGCAACAGAGGGTGTTATTTTGGCTGCTGCACAGCAGCACCCACTACACAACATGTTGCCCCTGCCCCCATCGTGTGGCTGAAAGTCCCAGCATCCTTCTGGGCTGCTGCATCTCCTCCCTCCCACCTCCCTCAGTCCTCCAGCCGTATCCTAGCATGCACAGCAAGTTCTGCTGGCTGTATTGGAGCAGCCGGGTTTTCAGCTGCTCCGGCGAGCGAACTCTATGGCCAAATGGAATAGTACACAGACAGAGGGGGCTTCTCTCCACATGACACTTTAAACAACGGAAGTCAGGATAAACAACTGAGCAGCCCGTTGTTTTTCTCTGTTGTTTAAGTGCCCCAAATAGTGTACTGTCAGTTGTGTGTGTGTTGTGTGTTGCCCTTCATACAACACAATATGCAACACAACTGATGATTGTCCCCCCTCCTCCGTTGATTATCGTGTTGTCTGAACCAGGCCATTGTTTGTCTTTAGTTAGTCTGACCATATGAAAAGGAGGACAGGGCTCATGTAACTTTAACAGTTGTAGAGAAAAGGGAATTTCAGCTGGTGTCATTTGTATGCAATTAGTTCCTAGTGAAATTCCCTCTTCATCACAACAGTTAAAGTTGCAGGGGCCCTGCCTTCTTTTGTATACGGTCACTTTAGTATAGTGCCTGCACCTTTAACTGTTGTGATGCAGAGAGAATTTCACCAGGAACTAATTGCATACAAATGACACTGGCTGAAATTCCCTTTTCTCTACAACTGTTAAAGTTACATAAGCCCTGTCCTCCTTTTCATATGGTCAGCCTATCTTTAGTAGTCTGTGGTCCAGACCTCCTCAGAATGAGGAATAGTATTATGTGGTTGGGGTCAGTCTAAATTATCTCCAGGGTTCCCTTGCTCAGTGCCTCTGATCTCAAAGAGATTGAGGATTTTCCCCCAACTCTGTTACTCTTGAAGTCAATAGGCCTGTTGAAAATAGATTTTATAACATAAGCAGGAAAACAGTGAACACCCCTTTTAACTTGTTAAACCAATGAAAACATGCCACACAAGAAGTCTTAAGATATGAATGGTTTATAAAGAAAAGTAAATGCAAAAGAACATCAGATACAGAAGGGAAATGTGAAACATTACTGTTGTTGTTGTTATGATTATTATTAGGGTTATTATTATTATTATTATTATTATTATTTTTATTTGTATCCTGCCTTTTGCCCATTGCTGGGCCTCAAGGCAGCCTTACAAAATTAAAACATATACAGCTAAAGCCTATGAATAGAAATATACAAAAGTTAAAAATATAAGTAAATACATTTCAATATTAAAACATTTAAAATATATAACGATTTAAAAATCCAAGGTATAGACTGAGGTCCAGATTATTTGCCGGAACAAAAATGGTTTTGCCTGCCTCCAAAAACGCATCCAGGAGGAAGCCAGTGTAGACTGCAAGGATTAGAAAGAAAATCCATGTGTGTACACTATGCAAAATACACAACAGTTTAACTGTTTCTAAACCTTATTAGAAAAACAGTGTGACTAGGCCAAAACCAATGTTGTAGGCCCAGAAGCACTTTGAAAGGTTTCAAAATTGTACTTAAAACTAGGGATGTGCACTGGATCGGACCCGATCCACGATCCGAGTCCGGTCCAGTGGGAAATCGGATAAATTATCCGATTTCCGATCCCGCAGCTGGATCGGCCGATCCAATCCGAACCGGTCCGAAAAAGCTCCGAACCGGTTCGGCGGATCGGCGGATCGGCGGGCGCCCACTGGCGCCCACCGCCGCTTCCATTGGCGGGCGCCAGCGGGTGCCCGCCGATGAAAGTGGACAGCGGGGGGGGGGAGGACGGGGGCGCTTACCTTCTCGGCCCGGTGGCTCCCGTCCGGCGCCGGCGCCTACTACTACTAGCAGGCTCCGCGGCCTGCTCTAGGGTGGCGCGCCGGGTGATGTCATCACCCGGCGCGCTACTCTAGAGCAGGCCGCGGAGCCTGCTGGAAGTAGTAGGCGCCGGCGCCGGCGCCGGACGGGAGCCGCCGGGCAGGGAAGGTAAGGAGGGGGTGCGTGGAGGGAAGGAGGGGGCGCGCGGAGGGGGGAGGGGGGAGGGGGGCCCTTACCTGCCCGGCCCGGCGGCTCCCGTCCGGCGCCGGCGCCTACTACTCCCAGCAGGCTCCGCGGCCTGCTCTAGGGTGGCGCGCCGGGTGATGTCATCACCCGGCACGCTACTCTAGAGCAGGCCGCGGAGCCTGCTGGAAGTAGTAGGCGCCGGCGCCGGCGCCGGACGGGAGCCGCCGGGCAGGGAAGGTAAGGAGGGGGTGCGTGGAGGGAAGGAGGGGGCGCGCGGAGGGGGGAGGGGGGCCCTTACCTGCCCGGCCCGGCGGCTCCCGTCCGGCGCCGGCGCCTACTACTCCCAGCAGGCTCCGCGGCCTGCTCTAGGGTGGCGCGCCGGGTGATGTCATCACCCGGCGCGCTACTTTAGAGCAGGCCGCGGAGCCTGCTGGAAGTAGTAGGCGCCGGCGCCGGCGCCGGCCGGGAGCCGCCGGGCAGGGAAGGTAAGGAGGGGGTGTGTGGAGGGGAGGAGGGGGCGCGCGGAGGGGGGAGGGGGGAGGGGGGCCCTTACCTGCCCGGCCCGGCGGCTCCCGTCCGGCGCCGGCGCCTACTACTCCCAGCAGGCTCCGCGGCCTGCTCCAGGGTGGCGCTGGTTTAAACACACTCGCTAACTGCTTACTGCAAAAGGGTTAATGGCTTAACCATGGTTTAGCATGTTGTCTGACAGGACTGAACTTCTCCTTTAAAACCAGGCATTCCAGCTCTTCCATATCCACTCAGAGCCTTCTAGCATTAGAATAAAGACACCTAAACATGGTGTTCCTCTCCAGTTGTCTCTGGTGTGTACATTAGTGCTGTGCACGGACCGCCCGATTCACTTTGGATCCCAATTTGTCACTTCCGAATTGGGCCCATTCACTTCTGGTTGATTCAGACCTCCCCCGATTCACTTCAGAACTGAATCCAAAGTGAGATTCGGACCTCCGAATCAAGATTCGGATGACTCATTTTCCCCATAGACTTGCATTGGGAGAAATAAATGCCTATAACTTTTTCATTTTAAAGATAGAAACATGAAAGTTGGGGACCTTGCAGATGGCCTGCAGCTACTCATGTGTGACAAATTTCAGAGACAGAGGTGCAGCCATTTACTCGCAAGGAATTTTTTAAAATGTGATTTTTCAAGAGAACAGTTAAAGCAGCCACTCAAAGCCAAGAGCCATTTGAGAAGAAGGTGTGTATTCAGAAGATTGCACTATCCATTAAAGTGCAAATCTCCCCTACAGTTTTCTTTTGTGTGTTCTAAGCTTCCCATTCAGACAGAAATAGGGAGTTAAAGTTAGGCCGCCTGGAATACACACATTACCTAGCTGGGAGCAATGCAGTTGCAATGTGCCTCTAAGGCAAGCCAAAAACACAAACCAGACATGTAATATTGGACAACTGTGCAATGTGCAGGTGCTTAGGCACAGGCAGCCACAGATGCAGGCAGCAGTCCGCGATGAGAGCACACGTCAGTGAGACAAAGCTTGTCTTGATTTTCAATTTTGAAGCCAAAAACTCACATCGGCCCAGCAAAGCGGGCACATTGTTTTGAAAAACATAGGCAGAGAGAGAGAGAGAGATGCTTGGGCATCCCCTCAACATAGGAGTCTAGGAAGAGACTCCCCAGGTCGTCCATTGTTGCCTGCCTAGGCCTCTTGGGGATGGGAGATGGAGAGCTGGCAGCAGGTCCAGCAGCAGCCTTCTGCTTGCCCCTACTAGTACCACCAGTCAGCTGGGAAGTGCCCACATCTGTCCCAAGCAAGATGGACTGCTGGAGCCTCTTTAGATGCAGGCGCAGGCTGGTGGTGGAGAAGTGCCCTGGCGTTTTGCCCTTGCTCAAGGAGGCCTTACAATGGCGACAGACAGCAAAGTGGGGATCCCCTGCCACCTCAAAGTTGTCCCGCACCATGCTTGTCTGTTGCTTCTGTGGTGACACAGGCTGCTTGCCGATGCCTTGACTCTCGGGTGTTGCCACAGGAGCAGGGGTAAAAGTGGGTCAGATAGTGGAGAGAGAGGCTCTGCCTGCTGCTCCTCCTCCTTCAGGATCTCCTCCTCCTGACCCTCAACTGTGCTGAGGACATCCAAAATGTCTGCTGTAAGGTCCATCAGCAGGCTCCCTTCAACCACTAAAGAAGGAGATGGTGATACTCCTCCTCCTTCCAGGGCCCGGCTGCTGCTGCTACCACCTGCCTCTGCCAAAGGTGCTTCAAAAAGTGACCTGCGGGCACTAATTTCAGAAGTGGATATCTCTGCCTGCTGCTGCTGCACCAGCAAAGAAGGGCGCCTGATTTTAACTGCGGGCGAGACAGCCTGCCTACTGCTAGTCCCAGCAACAGCACCGCGCCCACAGCCACCTCTGCCAAGCCCAAACTTAGTGCTTCTTGTTGTGCTATGTTTCATTTTGCTGATTATTATTAATTATGATATTTATGGTCTGTATGTGCTGCTTTGCTCTCACACTGTGAAACTGAATGCTTGTGTAACAGGCTACAGGCCACAGGCCACCAACACACACACACACACACACACACACACACTCATAATCACACACACACACACTCATAATCACACATACACACAGAGGGGGAGAGAGAGAGAGAGAGAGAGAGAGAGAGAGAGAGAGAATATAATTATTTTTAAATGTATTTTTTGGTATTTTTTAAAAAATGAAGAGAAAAGACACCTTACAAATATTTTTAAAGACTAAAAACAAGTAACAAACAAACAAATGTAATATATACAACAAGTAGAAGAAAAGACAGGCAAGAGAGAGAGGACAAGGAAAGCTAAAGAAGAAGACCACTACCATCACACTCCAAAATCCAATTCCTTCCTAACAAGCCAGCTCCAAAAACACTCTTTCTCCTACAATGTCTACCCACAAAGAGAAAAAAAGAACAGAGCAGCAGATCTCCCTGGTTCTTCTAAGCCCTCCTCCACCACTGCGATTAGAGGCTGCTGGGAGACTTGAGCAGGATTGGGGAATACGGTGATGAAGTGTTCAGCACGATTGGGGGATGAAGCTGACAATCCCCCCCTGCCTTCCCCCCCCCACCATTTTTGAACTTTTAAAGCAAAAATTCCTTGCGAGTAAACGCCTGCACATGAGGAGCTCCAGGCCATCTGCAATGTGCCCAAGTTTCATGTTTCTATCTTTAAAAATAAAAAAAGTTGTAGCCATTTCTTTCCCCCAATGCAACCCTATGGGAAAAAACACAGAAATGGCTACCGCATGGGTGAAATGGTCATTTTTCAAAAATTCATAGCCACAAAACGCCTGCACCTCTGTGTCTGAAATTTGCCACACATGAGTAGCTCCAGGCCATCTGCAATGTGCCGAAGTTTCATGTTTCTACTTTAAAAATTTAAAAAGTTATAGGCGTTTCTTTCCCCCAATGCAAACCTATGGGGGGGGGGGGGGAACCGCCAAATCAATCCAAATCGATTCAGACCAAACTGATTCAGTTTGGATTGATTCGGACCTCCCCCGATCTGCTTCAGATCTGTTTTAGGTAGGTCCAAATCACCCCAATTCACTTCGGATTTGGAATTCGGATCCGAAGTGATGCACAGCCCTAGTGTAATAATAATAATAATAATAATAATAATAATAATAATAATAATAATAATATATTTATTATTATTTATTTTATTTATTATTTTTATTTTATTTATTATTTATTACCCACCTCTCCCAATGGATCGAGGTGGAGAACAGCACCAAACACAAAATACAAAACTGATTAAAACACTTAAAACCAATACATCATTAAAATACCAATAAAACACCAATAAAACACTTTAAAATTCATCTGGGTAGGCCTGCTGGAAGAGATCAGTCTTTATAGCTGTTTTAAATTCTTGGAGACTGGTGAGTTGGCGGATCTCTCCCGGCAGGTCATTCCATAATCTGGGAGCGGCAGAAGAAAAGGTCCTCTGGGTAACGGTTGTCAGTCTAGTTTTTGTTGACTGAAGTAAATTCTTCCCAGAGGACCTGAGCGTACGAGGCGGATTGTATGGGAGAAGGCGATCCTGCAGATAACCTGGACCCAAACCATGTAGGGCTTTAAAGGTAATGACCAACACTTTGTACTTCACCCGAAAACTAATTGGCAGCCAGTGGAGAGATTTTAAAGCTGGTGTAATATGGTCACCCCTAGGTGTACCAGTGACCAACCTGGCTGCCATATTTTGAACTAGTTGAAGTTTCCGGACTAGGCACAGAGGTAGCCCTATGTACAGCGCATTGCAGAAGTCAAGCCTCGAAGTTACCAGTGGGTGTACTACTGACTTTAGGTCTTCCAACTCTAGGAAGGGGCGCAGCTGGCATATCAGCCGAAGCTGATAGTAGGCACTCCTGGCCGTCGCATCTATCTGGGCTGTCATTTGGAGCGATGGATCCAGGAGCACCCCCAAGCTGCGAACACAACCTTTCAGGGGGAGTGTAACCCCATCCAGAACTGGTTGACACACCTCCAACCCCAGGTTGTGGCCCTTGACAGTAAGCACCTCCGTCTTGTCTGGATTCAGCTTCAGTTTGTTTTTCCTCATCCAGCCCATTACCACCTCCAAGCATTCATTCAGAGGAGACACACTATCCTTAGCTGACGATGTCGAAGGCATAGAGAAATATATTTGAGTGTCATCAGCATACTGATAGCACCCCGCCCCATGCCTCTGGATGATCTCTCCCAGCAGCTTCATGTAAATGTTAAACAGCATTGGGGATAAGATGGCATCTTGTGGAACACCACATAGCTGCTCCTTCTTTGAAGAGCAACTATCCCCAACATCACCATCTGGAACCTGCCCGAGAGGTAGGACTGGAACCACTGAAGCACAGTGCCCCCGATTCCCAATCCCCTCAGGCATTCCAGAAGGATACCATGGTCAATGGTATCGAAAGCCGCTGAGAGGTCCAGAAGTATCAACAGGGACACACTCCCCCTGTCAATACTGTACAACTTCTGTTATGGCTCTTAGGCTATCTACCCTGTACTTTCACCATATGCTCCTGGCCAATTTTCTCCTTGATCCCAGTTGGGCAATCAGAAACATGTTCATCTTCATTCCTTAGGGATGATTTAACCCAAGCCAGATGCTTCCCAGCTCCTGTCAGTTTCTCCCCCCCCCCCCAGTGTTCAGTTTAAAAGCTGCTCTGCCATCCCTTTTCTGTTAAGCGCCAGTTATGTCTTTACATTAAGCCCCAGCTTCTAGCACTACCAATCAAATAACCCTAACAGATTTATTGTAGCAAAAGATTATGCAACATTAAACACGTTCATCTTTAAGATATGACATGATTCATTGTTTCATTTAAATGCAAAATGCCTGAAGGATCCTGACAGATGGCCATGGGGTGCTGTATTCTTTAAAAATAAACACAAAGAAAAATGTGTAGAAACTTTTCTTGGGTGGAAACTCTACATGTGGAAGCTCAGCCCTGCTGAAAGTATAAACAACTTTATGTTTGTAAGTCACCTATGTAAACCACTCTGAGAATCTTTTCTTGAAAAGTGGAATATAAATAGGAAATGGAAAGACAGACATATAATAGAGTAGCCTGAAACTGTAAGGATGGTGATGGGAATTTTTTGGGATGAGTTGAGGCTTGGGACAAAAAATGGCTTCTTTGGTTATGTTTGGAGCAAAAAGAAGAACAAGGAAGAACATCCACTGACTTGGAGATGATGATGGTGACAACAGGAGTTGGAGAGAGGGAAGAACTACTACACAGCTCCTATTTTGATTCAGACTTCTTTCTCCTGCAAGGGGAATTGTGTTCATAGTGGGAAAAATAGAACTAATGATATGAGGAGGGATTTGAAGTAAGGCGATGGATAATATGTATACGTAGCTACTTTAAATAGGTTCAAGTCTCCAGGGCCAGATGAATTACCCTCCAAAATGCTGTAGGGAGCATGCAGATAGTATTTCAGAGCTGCTACCTATAATATTTTATAATTCTTGGAGAATGGTATGGTGATTTTGTAGGTATTGTACCTTTATGAGAGCCTATAAAAGGAAGTAGGACGTAGCAATGGAGTCTGCTTAGTTGTAGGCATATCTGCCAGTTCTGCTGCCCTTGTTAACTATACTTTGAAATAAAGGATTTTGTATTTTGTGCCATCCGCCTCTCTTATTGGATACAAATTTTGGTAATGAAGAATGACTCTTCTATCATTGAACTCACATACACTTTTTCTTCAAAGCCAAATGAGCCTCAAATTGCATTCCCTGCTTGGGTCCAGACGATTGAAAACTACTTGTTTGCAGTTAATGATAAGAGAGCTCTCTCTGAAGCAAGGACATGTGCATTGCTTATTCACCATTTGGGAACTGAAGGACAATGTATATTCTACGCCCTTCCCCTTAGTGATGATAAATATGAGGCTGCAGGCATCACTTTAAATATTTTTTTTGTGCTAAAAGTGGATGTGGTAGCTAAGTACTACAATTTTCTCCAGTGTGATCAGAAACCAGGGGAGTCTGTATTCCATTATATTGTTTCTGTAAGAGATTTATTGAGTTTATGTAACTTTGGAGATATGGCAGATGAGATGATTTGTGACAGCTGATTGAGAAAACATCTCTGCCTCATATACGATAATGCTTACTCTTGCCGTGGTTAAGGGAAGTGATTAATGCCTATTTGCAGGAGGAGGTTGTTCACGCTTTCTTAAACAAGGCAGTAATAATTCCTTTATTAGAGGAACCTTCCCTTGACCCAGGAGATAGGTCTACCTACAGGGATTTTTTGACAGGGAGATCACCTAAACATAAGAAAAGGCTTGAGACTATTTTGTTGCCTTATTTAGAATACATGATGAAATGTCTTTACAAGCTGGATTTGAGTTAAGGGGAGCATATCAGTTACTTGTGACAGAGGAATTGTAATCTATGTTTATATGTTTAATACATGATTGGCTTGTTAGAACTAAACAGAGAGAGCTCCATCACACCAGCAGTTTAACGCACTCTCGCCATGCCTGGAATCTGGTTTTGTAGTGTGGAACTCACAAGACCTTGTCCCTGTCCTGCACCCATTTTGCCTCCTTTCCTCTGTTTTGCATATTATTTTGCTGTAGGGAAAGTCTGGAATATTTTCCCAAAGCGACTTTAATGTGCCCTAAAGCCTCCATCTAGTGCTGTTCCCTTGCTTTTTCCTTTGTTGGAGGCATGTGCTTTGAATGGAGTCTTGCTGATGAAAGGGGAAATGGGAGGGTGGGGCGGTTTTCCTCCTCCAGCGCTCCTTGGTGTCCAACTTTCAAATGAATAGACTTTTCTGCTCCAACCCCACTCTCCTTGCCCACAGCTCCCTCACTTTTAGGGATAAAGAGATGAAACTTGGGGTCTCGAGTGCTCGTAAGCAGAGTTTTTGGCTTGCCAAGTTTGAATCCAATAGGTCCATGCCTTGATTTTTTAGGAATTTTTAAAATGGAAAGTAACCAAAATGCTTACATCTGTGTAATTTTTATAGATAAAGAGATGAAACTTGGCATGGTGATAGGTCTCCAGGAGAGCTTTCTGCATGCCAAGTTTGAATCAGGTCTCAGTTCATCTCTTCATTTTAAAAGAATTTTAAAATTTCCCTGCCCTTTAAAACCTTTTCCTGATAGTTCACCAACACTCTTACACCTCTTTGCATTTATGAAGGATCGCTTTTCCTTTCATTTGATCATGCGAAGCTGTGCAAATAGAGATCTGCTGGTTCCCTTACTCTAGAGTGACTCCCATTGATTTCAACTGCATTTACATACAAGGCATACTAAAATCCGATGCAGGCTTACCTTTGAGTAAACCCCATTGAACAGAGAGAGACTTACTTCTGAGTAAAGACATATAGAACTGACTTTTAATAGTGTGGTCACTCAGAAGCTTTTTTTTTAAGTCTAAAACAGCAAACTGGAAAGAAGTGCTCTGCAACCCTATGCTTACTTCTGAGGTCTTACTTCTGTTTGAGTAAGTTCAATGGGGTTTACTCAAAGGTAAGCATGCATCAGGTTTTAGTATGTGGGGGATTGCCATGCTAAATCCATGTGACAGGTGTTGTTTGTTAAACAACCCTCAAATAACCTTACAACAGACCATGGATAGACCATTAAACAGCCCCTGCCACCCGGGTTTAGCTGACTTGACAAACTAGGGCAATCCCCAGCAGAGGTTGAATATTCAAAATGGCTACCAGCACATTCCACAACCCAACAAGGCCTAAATAAGCGAAGCCATGGTGGACTTTTGTGATTGTGTGAACCAGTTCAATGAGTAATCATTAATGACTCTACGTCAACCTGAAAGGAAGTCTCAAGCAGAGTGCCACAGGGTTCTGTCCTAAGGTCCATGCTGTTCAACATTTTTATAAATGATAAGGGTATACAAGAGGTGTTTATCAAATCTGCACACAACACAAAGCTGAGAGGGATAGCTGACTTTATAGAGGACCAAATAAGACTCAAAATTATCTTGACAGACTGGAACACTGGGCTGAAACTAACAAGATGCAATTCGTGAAGATAAATGTAAAATCCTGCATTTAGGAACAAAACAAAACAAAAAGACAAAAGTAGTGCATAAGGGAGACCTGGGATGTGAAAGGGATGTAGGTATTTTAGTAGATCACAGACTGAACATGAGCCAGTAATGCAATGTGGTTGCTTAAAAGTTAATGCAATCCTAGGCTGCATTAAAAGAAGCAGAGTGCCTGGCGTACGAGAAGTAACACTTACACTGTACTGAAGTATGGTTGTCTCAAGAAGTAATGGCTACATAGGGCAGTATTCGATACTGCCACTCAGCCTTCGTTGTGCTTATGGGACCCACCACTTCTACAACAAGGAATTTCCAGTTGTATAAGTAACTTCAGAAACAAGTGGAAAAACTACTTTCTGGAAGAGGACTCTTCAGTGGAGCTCCCTTCTGTGAGCTGCAGTGATCTGTACACTTCTGGAAGAAACATTTCTGCTCATTTTGGATTGCTTCAGGGAGCATTAGATTCCTCTGTACTAGTGGCAGGACACTGCCTACTGTATTGAATACTGTGTTCAGTTCTGTGTATATCATATCCAGAAAAGAGACAGTGGTGGGGCACTCCTGTCAAAGATACTGTAGTTGTAAGATCTCTGCACTGAGCAGGGGGCTGGACCAGATCAGGGATGGTCAGCTGGTAGATCTCAGGATGTTTTGGACTTTAACTCCCAGCAATCCTCACCATTGCCCATGTTGGTTGGGGATTCTGGAGGTTGAAGACCAGAACATCTTGATATCTACCCTTTGACCATCCCTGGATTAGACGACCAACTCTAAAATTCTATGATTCTATGAAATGTTCTAAATAAAATAAATGCATTGTGGAAAGAGAAATACACAATCTGATTTTTTTCTGTGCCTGTGCAGTAGCAAAGCAATCCCAGCAACTCACAAGGTTACATTTCAGACAGATATGTGCAGTGGGGTTTTCCTGTAATCCAGTCCTAGAAATACAATTTTTCAGTCAAACCACTCAAAGCAAAGTGCTATAACTTTCTCATTTTTCAAGATAGAAACATGTAAGTTGGATACTTTACAGATGCCCTGGAGGTGCTCATGTGTGCCAAATTTCAGACATATCTGTGCTGTGGTTTTCCTGTAATCCACTGCTATAAATACGATTTTTCAAGGAAACAAAGCTACTGAAAGCAAAGGCGTGTATTCTAGCGTACATCTCCCTTCAAGTACTAATCTCCCCACTTCAGTTTTCTTTTGATTGTTCTGAAGCTGACACATCTTCCTCAGGCTCTTCCCATTCAGACAAGAAACAGGGAAAGTGGGCAGCTCACAATACACACCTTACCTGGAGCAATATACCTCAGAAATTCAGTCAAAGCAAAGCCAGAAACACAAACCAGCCCTGCAATGCAGGACCAGACTGATAATATTGGAGAAGTGTGCAGGTATTCAGGCAGGCAGGCAGGCAGCAGGCAGGCTGGCAGCTATGTGGGCATGAGTAAGTGAGCCAAGGAATGTCTTGATTCAAAGCCAGAAACACAAACCAACCCTGCAGTTCGAAACATAGACAGTGAGAGATGCTTTGACATCCCCTTAATCAGAAATGGTAGAAGACTAGGAGGAGGATCCTTTCAGGGTCCTTATCTTACTCCATGGTAAGCACAGCCATCATCATCATCATCATCATCGAGCCTGCCTGACTCTAATAGGAAAGAGGGATGCAAAGCACCCCCTTAATCAAAGAGGCTGAGTAAGTGGGCCAAGGATTGTCTCTTGATACAAATCCAGAACAAACTGACCCTGCAAGGCAGCACAGAGGAGGAGAGGCAGAAGGAGACTATGGAGCACTGGGAGCAAGTATGCCATAGGGTTGTGGGGTTGACCCACCCAGCCGAGCTACATCCCCCAGGCTCCAGGAGGGCAGAGAGGCGGCGGGCCGGCAGAGAGAGGCTGGCAGAAAGCACACAAACCAACCCTGCAAGGCGGCACAGTGGTTCAAACTCAGCATCCAAGCAGTAATGGTAGGCTCAGATAGTGGAGAGGGAGGCTCGGCGTGTGCCTGCTGCTGCTCCTCACCCACATCCTTGAGGATCTTCTCCTCCTGACCCTCAGCCACGCTGAGGACATCCAAAATCTCTGCTGTACGGTCCATCAGCAGGCTCCCCTCTACCAATAAAGAAGGAGATGGTGATACCCCTCCTCCTTCCAGGGCCCTGCTGCTGCTGCTGCTGCTGCTACCACCTGCATCTGCCAAGGGGGCACTTTTCCCTGCCTCAGAAAGTGACCTGCGGGCACTGCTTTCCGACTCAGGCTTCTGTGCCTGCTGCTGCTGCTGCCACAGCGAAGAAGGGCACCGGAGTTTCACTGCAGGTGAGCCAGCCTGGCTACTGGTAGTGCTGCTGCTGCTGGTCCCACCAGCACCTTGCCCACGGCCACCACTGACTCCTCTGCCAAGTCCAAACTGAGAGGTTGTGCCCCATTGTAGTAGTAGTAGTATGTGCTGCTGACACAATGTGTGGGTATGTGCTGCAGGCTACAGCCCACTAACACACACACACACACACACACACAACAAAAGTGCAATGCTAAAGACAAGCAGAGAAGAAGGAAGAAGGACTGAGGACTAAAACTGAAGGAAGGGGGAAGAAAGGAAGTTTGAACAAACACACTTTTATCTATAGCTATTGTTTTTAAAGAGAAGCAGGAAAGAATAGAGGCAAGAGCTAACAGTAAGAGGGGACAGGGAAACCTGAAAGACCACCAAAACACACTCCACAAACCTAAGCTACCTAGCTACCAACCCAACTCAAATCACACTGATCCTACAACTACCAACTATAATCCACAAAGAGCAAGAACGGAGGAAGCTCGTTCTCCTGTTTGTCCTTAAGCCCTCCTCCACCATTGCAATTGGAGGCTGCTGGAGAGAATTGGGAGACTTCAGGAGGATTGGGGGATGAAGCTGTCAATTAACAGCCAATTTCCCCCTGCAAACTCCCCCTCTCCCTCCTTAATTTAAAGAAAAAACCATGGCAAGTGCAGACAAGCTGTCTGCACCTAAAAACAGATCCAAATCTCCAAATCGATCCGAAACTATTCAGACCAAACCAATGCGCTTCGGATCGATTTGGACCTGTTCCAACTCACTTCAGATCTGTTTCTAGGTCTTCCGAATCATCTTGCCTTGCCTCAGATTCAGGATTTGGACCTGAAGTGATGCACAGCCCTAGTGGGCACTACATTGGAGACCCCTGTGCGCCTCTGGAACAACCCTGCAGCTAAAGTGACTTAAGAGGCTGTGATCTCAAGGACTCAATCTTACATTTGCTAGCATGTTTGTATCTGATCTCTGGGGCTCCATCTAACTGCAAGTGAGGTAACTGCAGCTGCCCCCCACCTGCCAAGAAAGGGTGTAGCTTTGCTCCTTAGCTTTTAACAGCAAACATGATCTGCAGAAATCATAAACTGAAGCTTTTTTTTTCACAGCATAGAAATGAGCATTATTACCTGCTAAAGCTTACAGAACAAATTGCCATTAAAGGCACAGGAGCAGGAACCAGTAAAAACAATTGTTACTCCTGTAAGTAACTGGGCCAACCATATCCCAGCAGTCACAAGGAGCCTAGTGTTCTGTAGAAAACTTGGATCTGGCTCGGCCATGAAGCTCACTAGATGGCCACGGCCAAAACACTTTCTCTTAGCCTACTGCCTCACACAGTTGCTGTGGGGATAAAAAAAATGCTGCCCCAAGCTCCTTAGAGCAAGAATTAAACAGAAATGTAGCTTCTTTTGTTTGCTTTTTCTTCTTCAGGTTTAGCCCGCAAGAACCAAACTGAGTGCAAGAAGCTCTTGTCTGACAGTGAGCAAATCTAAGAAGCTGGAAGTAAACTACTTCCAGCTGATTTGGGCTTATTGGAATTAAAACACACAGATCAAAGGAAATGCACTTACCTTGGGACCAGTCATCAGGAAATTATTCACTGACCTGGAAGAGAGAAAAGTGTTCATCAGTGGAGAGAAGTAAGGGAAATGCCTGGAATTCCTCTGCATCATCCTTGTCCTGCCCTCAAAGATGTCTCTGTTGTGTTCCAATCACACATGCCAATTGCTGCTCAACAGCTATAGCTGAGGTCTCATTGGAAAAACTCTCTTCCTGCCCTGATGTGTTGCACGATCAAAAATTGTTAAATGATGGTCAAATATTTGCATTTGGTAAAACAATAATAATGATAAAGCCAGTTTGGATTTGCGAAAGAAACAGACAAAAAGAAAGCTGACATTCTCCACATTGGATGGAGCGGAAAAGTAATAAAACAATTTTAGATGAGAATTAGGCTGCCTCTACAAGAGGCATTTAAAGCTCTTTCAAGGCACATTAAAAAATTTACCTCTACAAGAACGGAGCGCAAATTGGGCGTAGAGGCGTGTTTTCTCTCCGATTATGCACATTATCGAATGCGCGTTAAATAGCGAGTTTTATTTTGCTCCGGCCATTAAAGCGCATTTTGACTATGTGAACAAGCAATTCTCCACATGTCAACAGTTTAAATCGCGTTTCGGTCGTCCAGTAATGCGCTTCGCCGCCTCTCGTACAGAGGTATTAGGCGTAAATGCGCTTCTGTGAATATGCGCATAATTGCCTAACCAGGCGTAAAGGTGAATTCTTGTAGATGAGGCCTTATACAATTAATATATGAAACAACATGAGACACAATGCTTTTTTCTCCAAGAACTATTCTACAAAACTGTGTGGGGAGGGAAGAGGAACACCAACGTTCCCCATGTTGAATATTGGTTCCAAACAGAACTTGGCATATGATGTTCATGAGTAGAATTACACCAACTGTGCATACATGAGTAGGCAGAGAAAAAGCTTGACAAATTTTGGTAGACAGATGGGGTTCTGCTGTGGATTTTTGGATGCAGATTCATAGAACTGAGTGGCAGGAGTCAACAGATATTATGTATTCTTTGATATGACTTTCTCTGTATGGTTTTATGTGTAGATGATATGTCTTTTTATTTCCCTCTTCTTTTGGAATTGTTAGGGTTTTTTATCTAGAACACATCAGGCTCTGTGCAAATAAATTACAATTTAATATAAATAACAAAATAAAATACTTTAAAAAAAAAAGAAGTCAGAACAAAAATCCTTTACCTTTCTCATTTGAAATAGGTGTGAGGGGGGGGGTCTATACCCGGGGAAAAAGCCCATCAGTTCTACAATGCAGGCGCAGCTTTGCAACCACCGTGGGGCTTTCCCGTGAAGCTGCAAATTGAAAAAGTCAGGGACTTTTTTTAACTGGAGCCATGTCAGTATGGCTCTTCTGCTGTCTGACATTACTCCAGGGCCAATCTGGGGCCAAACTAGGGGCAGTCCCTGGTGGAAAGTGACCGGCGATTAGTCACCTTCCACCAGGAAGAGGGCGGGGGCAGCTGCAGTACCCAGATGGTCGCAGGAAACCCTGCCCCCCTCCCTGGAGTCAGGATTGCCCGATGCCAACCTGGGAGAGGGAAACTGTTGGGTTTCAGGGGGAGGCGACACCACCATGATGCTGTGAAGACAGCCCCACGGTGTCAAGAATTCAATTTTTCAACTGAGGTTTGAGTTGACATGCTAAAGAAGTTGCACCAAGTTGCTACCATTGTACCCCTGTCAGACTTCATTTGCAGGCCTGGTTGGCTTAGACAAGGGGTGAGGTGGGGGGGGGGGGAATGTTTATCCATTTATTCACTGAGGATAGGAGCAACGATTGCCTACAAATAGAACATTTAATTTAATTATTAGGAAAGTATTCCCAACTAATGCTGTGCGAAAACTTTCTTTAATGAAAATTTCAATTTTCATTCAATTTGATAGAAAAGAAATTCAAAGAAATTTCTGAGAATTTTTCATGGGTTCGGTTCAGGGTTCTTGTGCTTTACCTTACTTATGAGATGGCTGAGGAGTTTGTCTTTCATTGTACAATCATCTCTCTGACAGCCAGTAGCCTCCTTGGCTTCCCACACTTCCTGCCCAGGGGAAGACATCATAAATTTATTCCTCCCATTGGGCCTTTTCAGTTCAGGAAGTGCAGGCAGCCTGGCAGACTGTAGAGCAATAGCGAGATGTGTATAGAAAGAAAATTACAGGCAGTTACCCTCAGCCACATCACAGTGACTAGTTAAGGTCAAAAACACCACCAACATACATTCAAAATAAATTACAAGCTTCCCCCCAAAATGGCAAAAAAATGGAAGCCCCTTTCACAGCGAAAGAAAACATTCGGGAAATTCCTGAGATTTTTTTCTTACTCCCTAGAAATAAAAGGACGCTTTTCAGAATTTTCACCATATTTTCTTCACCATTATTTTTTGTGGCGGCTGCATTCCCACCCCTCAATGCCCTGGAGTGGCGCCAGGTATATGGGGCATTGGGGAGGATGCAAAATGGGGGCCAGGCTGCCAACACAGTTGATGCTGTTGCTACTTGGCGGAGGCCGTGCAGAAAACAAAAACAAAAAAACTCTTAAGGGGAAAAAAGAAAAAAGCTGTTCTACAACCCTTGCTAGTGGTGATTCCTGCCTGTGAGAAATTGTTGGAGAACTTCTCCTCCCCCTGGAGAAATTGGGTTAAATTGTCCCCCCAATTTCTCTACCCACAAAAATGGTGGAGAATTTTGAGAGGCCGCTTGTGCACAGCTCTGTTCCCAATTATAACAGCTTGCTGCTCATCGTGGTTCCTTTAACCTGGTAGATGCAACTACTGAAATGGATGGGCAAGGGAAGTTCATCACTATCCAAGGACACTGGTCAAATTCAGCATGTGTAAATAGAGCTGGATGAAGGCCAGATAATGTCATTCCTAAATGTATAGCTCTTCCTAGTGCAGTAGGAAATTATCCTATAAGTTGTGTCTACATTAGGAATGGGTGAATGTGTCACACTCAATGGCTGAATTCGGATGATTAGGCAACGGAGGGGGAAATAGCGTACTGACCATGCATTAGGCAGGCAGTGCTCCCCAAATGACACGCTGCAGCCGGCACTGCTCGGCACCTGCAAACGCACCAGTTGCTAAGAACAGACAGTGGCCATTTTGGTTGCAGCATCTCCTCCCTCCCCCAGTCCCCCAGCTGTATCCCAGCATGCACCATGAGTTCTACTGGCTGTATAGAGCAGTTGGGGGTTTTCAGCTGCTCTTGCTGGCAGAACTCTATCCCCAAACAGAATAGTCCACGGAGACGGGGGGGGGGGGGGGGACTCAATTCGGACGACACTTTAAACAACGGGGCTTCGGGCTAAACAACGTGCAAGCAAGTTGTTTCCCTCCGTTGTTTAAATTGCCCGATTAGCGTACTGTCAGTTTTGTGTGTGTTACTCCCCACACGACACAATAAGCAACACAACTGATTATTGTTTCCCCCCCTCCTCTGTTGCCTAATATGTCGTCCGAATTCAGCCAATGTCATTTAGCTTCTCAGTTTTCTACCGCTAGGCTCCTTCCATCTTGGTTCCATGCACATTTCCCCCTTCACAGAAATTTGTATGTATTTTCAAATGTACACATTTTTGTACACATCCACTATTGACTAAAGTGTGTTTGTGTGCATTCCAGCAATGTACACATTTTGCCTTGCACATTTTTCAAATTCATATATATTGTTGAACACATTTTTTTTTATTTGCAAAACTCATCATAAACTTAGAAATGCAAATTGAATTCAGGTCCATGTTTGGCACATATTGGGCAGCCTTGCATTAAAACATGAACCCAGAAAAATTGCCATTCCTCTCCAGTCTCCACCACAAAACTGAAATAAACACATGTGAGAAGTGGAAAAAGTGGAAAGCAAGAACCATCTGCAAATCCCAGGGAGAATTCTCCCTAAACCCAATGATTTCCCCCCAAGCCAATCTCTTAGGCTTCCTTATTCCTTATTAGCATCAGGCATTGTGGTTTGATGGTTCACATATGTGCATGGGCAGAAGGCTTATTCATAGTTTATTAAACTGAGTTATGATCATCTAGACATTGCATATGCCTCAGATTTCTTTAGATAGGATTCCATGTTCATCATCAGATTGAAATTCATGCTCTTATCAGTTGTATTCAGGCTTCATCCTTGTTTAGACAGTACTGAGGTGGTGATTTATTTATTATCCTTCCCTATCCCACAAAGAGCCTAAGGCTCTTTTTTGTGGAACACACAAATTCAAGTTTACAAGATAAAGGAATGAGATAAATTAGTAGTATAAATCAGCATCTCTGTGTAGAAATTTTCCCTTTTAGAAATAAAACTTGAATTTTTGTAAAGGTCTGTTTCAATTTCTGTCAATTCACCATTTGCATCTGAGCAAACATGACAGCCACAGTCTCCAAACCACAGAAAAGATGCAAACTCACCCTGATATATTTTCAAGATTACGAGATCAAAGATCTAAATGGGCTTGAAGCAGAGATATGAATTTGAGCAGTCAGACTAAAAGGTGTGTTTTTAACTTTTCTAATCATCTTGCATTTCATCAATATATCATTTAATTAATCACAGATGCATAGGGCACTTCCTCACAGTGCCACAGTTGATGAAAAAGGATGGGCCTCCCTTCCCAGTTGCATGCTAAGCCACAATATATTGTGACGTTCTGGATTTTCTTCAAGCCGTAGACAACTGGTTGGGATGGGACAGGTCCAGCAGGTCATGTTACTTGAGTTTCCCAAAAATAGCCTATCATGGCCACTGGGCTTGGGGATGTTGACAAGGACATGACTCCTTCATGGCACTTTAGGAGGTGTGGCAGGAGGTGCCAGGATTGGGTCTTATACTGACAGTCAGCCAGGATGGAATCAGCCTAAAATGATGGGGTTGTGGCAGGTGAGAAAGTGGTGCATGCTTTTGCAAACCAAATGGTTACCTGCACTGAAAGTTGGGTTAACTCTGGAAAGAAATAACATTAGATACAAAAAAAAAGTTATTTCTTTCCAGAAATTAATACAGTTGTGGCCCTTATTTACATGGATGGCATGTATGAATATAGAAAAAATATTGAATCTCAACTAAATGCCTTGACTCTTTATTCCTGGATCTGTATAAAAGTGCTATGAAATATTTAATAAATAAAAAGCTCAAGGCTGCTGAACTCGAAGGGTGCCTCTACAAGAGAGGTTTAAAGCTCTTTCAAGGCTGATTAAAAATTTTACCTCTACAAGAGAGGAGCGCAAATTGGGGGCTGAGGCACTTTAAACTTCCGATCATGCGCATTATCGAATGTGCGTTAAACCGCGAGTTTTAATTTGCGGCGGCAGTTAAAGCGCCTTACCGCCGTGTAAACATGCGATTCTCCGCATGTCAACAACTTTAAAGCACGTTTCGGTCGTCCTGTAATGTGCTTCGCCGCCTCTCGTACAGAGGTATTAGGAGTAAATGCGCTTCCACGAATATGTGCATAATCGGGCAGCCAGGCGCCAAAGCGAATCCTTCTAGAGGGGGTCTAGGAGAAGTAACTTCCTGAGCCTCTAGTGTCATTGCTCTATAGTGCTGCTGGGCTGCTGAGGTATTGATGCTAGAGAAAAAGGAGTTGCTCATTTAGTCCTGAACCTGATCCAGTGCAGAACAGAGTAGTAGTAGGTGATACTACTTACCTCTCCCTCCTCATGGTGTGTGTGTGTGTGTGTGTGTGTGTGTGTGTGTGTGTATATATATATATGAGAGAGAGAGAGAGAGAGTCTGGGGAGGACGTGGAAATTATGCTCAGAGAACGTGAAGTTCCTATCCCCTAATTTCATTCCTCCTCCTGAGATAATTTCTGCGGTTGGGGCTCTGTTTCCTTCTAAGCTTAAAGAGTCCTTGGAAGGGTGATTAATTCAGATAGGAAGAAGCACTTTTCCTCCAATCCTAATTAATCTCCCCACCCTGATACATTCAGCTTCAAAGTGTTCAGAGCCCTGAAAAGTGTATACCAACGTCATAGTACACATCTCCTGACCCCAATCTCTCTCCCCCCCCTCCCCAGGATACCATAAACTGTAATGATCTCAATCCTCACCCCCTTTCTCTTTTTTCAACTGACACTCAGTTGCTCTAGTGGCTCCATTTTGACACATTCTTTTCTTTTAATTAATAAACTAATGTATTTTTTTTCTGCATATGCCTGGGGAGTCCCCCAAGCATGTAGAAAGCATTGCCCTAATTATGATGTCAAACTGATAGGCATGGGGCAATCACATTTCCCACTAAAAGGAAGAAGTGGGGACCCACCACAAAAAGTTGTGCAGTATCCTCCGCCCTTAACAGGAATTCCCTTGTTGAAGGCTCTAGTCAGCCTTTGAGTGCTTTTTGGCATATGGAGGGAAGGAGGGAAAGGAATGTTTTCTTCTCTCCTGAAATCTCTCCATACAATGCAGAGAGAAGCATTTCGAACCTCCATACCCACCTCCTTACGCCAATCCTCCCACCAGTGTTAGTTCCACTGAAATGAGCTGGACTTCGCCACAAGCAGATGCCTGAGTGGCCAACGCTTGCTCTCAGGACCTGCACCTCTGGTGCTTCTGCTGTAAAAGAGCAAAGTGTCTTTCGATTTCCCCTTGCGAGCTTCTCCTTTGGATGGTAAAGACGAAGCAGAAGTCACTTCTGCAGTTGCCTGTAGCTCTCTGGGTTATGGATTGGGCTCAAAACTTAGCACCCCTACCAAAGCAAGGGTGATTTATCCTGGTGTAATGATCACTCCCTCCGTCCTTGTTAAGAGCAGCAACAGGGCTGATACCCAAGCAATCATTATTTGATTATTATTTTACACTAAACGTGTTGTGTGATCCTAGCTGAGTTAAGCTGTCTGAAGGAATGCAGAATGCATTGAACTGGGATAAATTTCGTGGCTAATTTTAGCCCCATACTTTCATCAAGCTGCAGAAATCTAGCTTGCTGGTAGCATGGCAAGCATATAATTCATCAAGCACTGAACCTCCTCATACAACTTAGTACTTGGGGTTGACAAGGTGGCAAATGAGATCAAGTGACGGGATAGCTCTATTGCCTGATTCTGCATAGTAGCAAGTTCAATGTAATCTGAAAATGTATAAGGACTCACACCAACAAACACGGGTCCAATAAAAGAGAATACATTGCCTATTATCCAGTGAATGTAGGTACTTGTTTCTCTCACATCCTTTTCAGAATTGAAAACAAAACAATTTCTAAATGAAGTACTAGAATTGCATGAACTCCATATTTTCTGAGTCCCACCTCAGAAAACCTTAGCCTTTGGTAATATTTTCAGACTGTACAACAAAATGATAAACTACACATCAGGTCAATCTGAGAATGATCAGGTTTTATTGGCTGCCATGTGAAGCCAATGGGAAGATATTAACAAATCAGAAATCTGATATTAAAAGACACAAACAAATTTCAGAAGCTTCTCTCTTACCGTTTCCCTCTTTATCACACTTATTGTTCCCTTACTACTGAATTGTCAAGCCAAGAAGCTGTGGATTCATTGGGCTAATGTGAAATCAATGCTATCATAATTACCATACCAGTTTGGGAGGGTAACAGCTGAATTGCTGGCTTTTGGTTGCCTGGTTAAGATCATACAGGAGAGAGAGACAGAGGCAGAGACACAGAGAGAGAGACAGTGAGTGCTGTGTAGCTTGGGAACCTTCAGATAGAAGAAACCCCAAGCCTGCAATTAGCTCATCCTGCAAATTGAAAGTGATGTCCCAAACCTTTACAAGTAGCTTCTGCAGCATTCCTGTTGATTTATCCAAGCAGTGATCTGAGCTTTTGGAGTCCAAAAGCCTTTGAATGAGCTCAGAGTTAAAATAAATAAATAAAATAAGACAATCCAAGGGAAAGAGAAAGGGGATGGTGATCGCTTATAGCAAGGAACAAAAGTACTTCATTCTGCACAATTGTATCCCATCTGCCTGTCTACAGTGCAAAGCAAAGAATTCTGAATACTCACCAAGGATGGCTGAAGTGGAAGAAGGACACGAGAAGCAAAGTGCCTGGATAAGAGCCCATCTGGAACATAATCCACCCCCCACCCCCAAAATAAAACAAAGACTGTAAAATAATATCTTAAAATATTAGGATGGTAATTTGAGCAGGAGGAAGAAGCAAACTAGAAGAGCAAAGCGAGCTTCTAGTCTCTGCTCTTAAAGTGGGTAGAGAAGTTGAAAGACCCTGAATCCTGGAGGACAATCAGTCATGAAGTGCAAGCAAAGGGGATTGGTGAAATGGAGCCACTGAAATGTGTAAGAAGAGATTATCTTCTTAATTAAAGATTTCCCCCCCCCCCGCAAGTCCTTCAGCCAATCAGGATTCAAGTGCTAAAGAGAGACTGAACTGATCAAAAGAACACCCCAGGTCCCTCAATGACAAATGCACCAAGAAAAAGGATCGGGGGGAAAGAGATAAAGAGAGAGAGTGAGAGAGACAAAGCAATTCCCTCCAATGGTCATTGGCTGCGATCTCCACCATCAGCCTCCCTGCAACATCCCAAAGGCAAGTAGGAAAGACTTACGAAAAATCTTTGACCTTTTTTGCCTTTGAGACCTCTGTTTCAGCAGTACTTATATTCATATAACAATAAATCTACGGTTTACAAAAACAACGTTAAGGCTCTACAGTTTCCAACCAAGCACCAAAAAGAAGGGAAATTGGGAGTTAAGGCTCACAAGCCTTAACGCCACATCCTCCCTAAGGAGGCAGAAAGTGCAAGTGAAATTCCCATTCTCCCAAAGCAGATAAACCATGAGGACAGGATGGAGAATATGATATGCAGAGGTGACTGTGGGGTTGTGGAAACCTGAAGACAAACAACTTAGGGCCACCTACTTCTCTTTTTTTGTTTAGAGCAGCCCTTCCCCAACCTGCGGCCCTCCAAAGGTGTTCGACTACAACTCCCATCATTGCAAGTCGGTATGTCCCATGGTCAGGAATGCTGGGACTTGTCATCTCAAACATCTGGATATGCAATATGATATGCGGAGGTAACTGTGGGGTTGTGGGAAATGATGATGAACAACTTAGGACCACCTACTTCTATTTTTTAAGAGCATCTTCTCATGTTGAGAGTTGCAACCCAACACATCTGATGTGTACCAGGTTGGGGAATGCTGTTCTAGAACAAGGGCAGGTAGAATGTAGATCTCCAGATGTTTTGGAATTCAACTCGTAAAAGCCCCTACCAGAATGGGCAGTGATCAGGAATGCTGTGAGTTGATGTCCAAAACATCAGGATAGATCTATTTCTTCTACCCACAATGAATGAATCTTGAATACCTAGTCCAGATAGTCCTTCAGACTTCAGCATTAGTTTTCAACACATGGCATAGGATGTCTGTTTCTTGAATATCAGATATGTGGTGTTGGGGAACTAACATAGAGGATTTCTCTCACGTGTTCAGTGTGAGATCAAAGGCAGAGCTACCACCTAATATTTTCATGCATAAGTATTTTTTAAAAAATTAAGGATAAAATGTTTTTTGTCTTCCCCATAACATGGGAGTTACAGTGCAATACATCTGGAGTGCACGAGGCTGGAGAAGGTTGGTTTACACTTGAATCCTATACATGTCTTCTCAGAAGTCAGTGCCAGTGAATTCACTAGGGCTTACTCCCAAAAGGAATAGGATTGCAAACTAATCTCATCTGAAAGGAGTTCAAGACAGCCAAACTAAACCTTTTCTGCTCCTCTGTCGCTTTGATGAGATGATGTATTGTGGAGGGATTGTGGGAAGTGAACAGTATATTTCGTAGAAACACATTTTAAGAAAAAAACACTGCTTCTTTGAAGGGCAGAATATTGACCAAAAGTTGAAAGTGCCTGGCACATGCTCTGGTTCTAGATTTGTAATAAATAGTTCCCCTTTTGTTATCAAGCATGCTGCTATATGCGAGATGCGTGTGAGAGAAAAGTATTGGGTAGACCCTGTATTTGGTAAGGATATGGAACAGCATTCCCCATCCTGCTGCCCTCCAGGTGTTTGAGATTACAAGTCTCAGTATTCCTGACCATGAGACATACTGACTTGCAATGATGGGAGTTGTAGTCCAACACCTTTGGAGGGCACCAGGTTGGGGAAGAGCTGCTCTAAACAACAACAAAAAGAAGTAGGTGGCCCTAAGTTGTTCGTCACGAGTTTTCCACAACTCCACAGTCACCTCTGCATATCATATTCTCCATCCTGTCCTCATGGTTTATCTGCTTTGGGAGAATGGGAATTTCACTGGCACTTTCTGCCTCCTTAGGGAAGATGTGGCGTTAAGGCTTGGGAGCCTTAACTCCCAATTTCCCTGCTTTTTGGTGCTTGGTTGGAAACTGTGGAGCCTTAATGTTCTTTTTGTAAACCGTAGGTTTTTTGTTTAATGGATTTCATAGCTTTGTGTAACGGATGACTGGATATTATACAGTTGACAAGCAAGCCAGCATCAGCTAGGATGTTACACCGTTTTGACATCCAATATAAAATCAAATCTAGTGATATGTGTTGCACCCACTTTTCAAAATAATAAACGAACCTCAGAAGTTATGTTCTCTCACTTGAAATCTGAAGGGTCTCATTTGAACTTTTCAATAGCCATTGTCCAGAGATAGAAGCTTTCTATGACTGACTTATGCAAAGAAGCATTTCATGTTTTGTGTCTGTATTTGGAGACAACTTGAAAAATTGTTCCACTGTAATAAAAAACACCTGATTAATTCTGGAAGCACACAAGATGATACAGGAAATTATCCTATATTAGAATAAGTTACAGTTAATTATTATAGCTCATTTTATGCTACATGCTTTTTCTTCTTGTTTGCATCTTAAAGTAGCAAATTGTGATCACGTTTGTGGTCAAGTTTCAAGCCTGCATGGGCTGCATTTCCATCCATAGTTATGTACTTAAAGGACCCATTGAATTTCCTTGGTTCTTTAAAAGCAACATATTTGCTTTTAGATTTGCCACTCACAGCACTCTGTGTGTGCTATGTATGCCTGCTCCGTCTGCCCTATTGTTCCCTGCAAGGCCCAGCCAGGGGAGGCCAGTAAATTAAACCCAGGGATGAAGGATGGGATTCCATCAAGTTCAGCTGAGAGCATTTCCTGTAGAACATGGACCTAACAGGAATGGTGAGGTCAGGTTTCTGGCAGACCCATTTAGGCAACGTTATGGCCTGATAGTCCCTCTGTTCGGTAGCCTGCAGAAGCCTCATAAAGCAAATGGGCACATGAACACTGTTATTATGGTCTGCCACTTTGTTTGTCTTTAGTAGTCTGAGATCCACACCTCTTCAGAAGGGGGAATAGTGTTATGTCATTGGGTGACCATATGGAAAGGAGGACAGGCCATCCAAAATGGTGGCCAGCACAACATCTTGAGATACTAAATTCTATAGTTAGCCAGAACTGCACACTGTATTCTAAGTGTGGTCGCACCAAAGATTTGTATAAAGGCAGTATGATACAGGCAGTTTTATTCTCAATTACCTTTCTTATAATGCCTAACATGGAGTTTGCCTTCTTTACAGCTGCCACACATTGGGCTGACATTTTCATTGAGCTGTCAACCACATTCCCAAGATTTTTTTCTTGTTTGCAGGCTCAGATCCGATCAGTGTATATGTGATGCTGGGATGCTTTGCTCCAGTGTGCATCACTTTACAAATGCTTACATAGAACTGTTGTTGACATTTTGATGGCCATTTTCCCACTATGGAGAGCTTCTTTTGGAGATCTTTGTAATCTCACTTCATTTTAAAAACCCTAAATATTTTGGTGTCAGCAGCAAATTTGGCCATCTCACTGCTCACTCCTAGTTCCAGATCAAATTATTATTATAATGAATAATAATAATAACTAGAACTTTTTCCTCTTGCAAGGAACCTAAGGTGGCTTCCATGATCCTCCTCCATTTTATCAGCACAACAACCCTGTAGGGTAGAAGAGTCAGTGACATTCCGAATTCTCTTAGCTTTTTTAATATTTTAGATCAGGCTGAAAAAAACTATTGTGTATTCTTTTCTCCAGTACCAACATCTTTTTAAAAAATATATATATTTTCAACATATAATACAACATAATCATAAAAATAATATACTAACATAACCTTAACAACCCCCAGTGTTCCCCTAACCCATTGAGACCTTCTTTTATTCTATTATATTATACATTCTTCCAAAATTGTAAAGAATCTTTTAAAGGTGTACAACCTTTCCCCTTTATTAATACAAAGTCTAAAAATGGGCCCCATATGTTTTCAAAATCATTCTTCTTAGATAATTCCCTCTTTACTTTTATATTACATGTTAATTTGTCATTAATCGCAATATCCCATACTTCTTTATACCATTCTTCTGTTCTGTAATGTCCTTGTATTTCCCAATTCTTAGCTATCATTAATCTGGTGGGTGTCAGGAGGTTGTTAATCAAATCCTTCATATTTTGATTCCCAAATTCTTTATCAAAAATTGAAAGTAAAGCCAAATTTGGACTTGCTTCCACATTGCTTCCCATTATTTCACTTATTTCTTTAAAAACCCTTTTCCAAACATTTTGTACATACTCACGTGTCCACCACATATGAAAATATGTTCCAACCTCCTGACATCCCCTCCAACATTTCTTCAAAATTTTCTTATCTATCTGATGTAATCTTACTGGTGTTAAATACCACCTCCAAATTATTTTTTTATAATTCTCTTTTATCCTAACTGATAATAACTTTAGCATTCTTGATTCCCATATCCTCCCCCAGTTGTAATCACTAATTTGTTTTGTTAAATCATCTTCCCATATTGTTTTAAGAGAATCCTGTTGGTCTCCATCCTCTATCAGTATTTTATATATTTCACTTATCATACCTATTTTACTTTTATTTTCCCCCTCCTTTTCTCTTGATTCCATTAAATCTTCAAATCTTGTATTATCTCTGCAATCCTTATTTTTCTTTTCCAATCCTGCGTCCATTGTTCCAGTTGTATACATTTGAACCAGGAGATCTTTTGTCCTCTTAATTCTTCTTCTATTTGCTCCTTATTAGACATTCTTTTCAACCAATCTTTCACTTTAATAATTTTCTGTCCCCTCAATACCCCTTCCATATCTCTTCTTAGATTCCCTGGGAAGTTCTCCAGTAATACAACTGGAGTCAGAGAAGAGATTCCTGGTGCTATTTTTTATATATACTTCCCCCAAATCTCTACAATGTTTTTTAAAGGGGGATTTTCCTTTTCCTTCAATTGTTTCTTTTGTATTTTGCTAAAAAAAATGTAATTCTAACTCTATATCTCCTGTCTGCGTCTCTAACCATTCTAAATCGTCTTTTCCTACTATACTATTTATAACATGTCTTAATTGATTAGCTATGTAATACATCTTTATATTTGGAAGTCCCAACCCTCCTTTCTTTTGTATCTTATACCATTTCCCTTTATTAATCCTTGTTTTTTTTATCTCCATTATAATAATTATTTATCATACTTTGCCAACTCTTTATTTCTACTTCCATTATTTTAATTGGTAACATTCTAAACAAAAACTTTATCTTCGGTAATATCTTCATTTTAATAACCGCTGTTCTACCAAACTATGAATGCTTTAACTTCCTATAAGCCTCTAATTTTTTCATTATCTGTTTCTTCAAACTATTAAAATTAATTTCTTCTAACTTTTCTAAATCTTTCATAATATTAACTCCTAAATAGTGCACTATATCTTTAATCTTAGAACCTAATTTTATACTGCACTCCTCCCTTTCCTCTTTATTATAATTAAATAACATCATTTTGGACTTTCCCCAGTTTACTTGTAATCCTGTAATCTCCCCAAATTCTCTCAAATGTTACTTTATCTCCTCCAAACTCTCCACTGAATTTTCTAATGTCATTCATGTATCATCCGCAAACTTATTGATTTTTATCTTTTCTTTTAATCCTATCCCTTTTAATCCCCCATCTTCCCTTATAACATTTGCCAAAATTTCTATAACTATTGCAAATAGTATCAGGGATTGTGGACACCCTTGGCTAAGGTAATCTGTTGTGTTAACCCATCATTCCTATAAATTTATCTCCAAACCCAAATGTTTTTATAATTGTTTTTAATGCTGGCCATTCCACACAATCAAAGGCTTTAAAAATATCTAATGCTATCAACCCTGCTTTTATATTCCTTTTTTTAATAACATTTATTATATTCAATACTCTCCCAATTAAATTAGGCATTTGCCTCTCTGGAATAAATCCACATTGATCCTTTTTTATATATTTATTTATGAAAGTATTCATTCTTGTTGCCATAATTGCAGTAAAAAAATTGAATCTTGATTTATTAAAGATATAGGTCTATAAGAAGCTGGGTCCATTAATCCTTATCCGGTTTTGGGATTAATATGATCAAAAAATGTTCCCATGATGGTGGGGTCTTCCCTCCCTCTAATATATTATTGTATAATACTTTCAATCTCGGTACCAATAGCTCTCTAAATATCTTATAATATTCCGGCCCCAGACCATCTAAACCCGGAGATTTCCCTCCTTTTAATTTATCAATGATTTTTTTCTATTTCATTTTCCCTCACTAAACCTTCCATATAATCTCTATCTTTCCCTTGTAACCTTATTTTCCAATTCCTCTCTACATACTCCACTATCCTTGCCTGTGGGCTCACTTCTGATGCATATAATTTCTGATAAAATTCTTGAAATATGTTTAATTTATCTTTCATTAAATTACAGCTTTTCCCTGTTTTGTCTTTAATTATCCCTATCGTATTCTTTGCCTTCTTCGACTGCATGGAACTGGCCAGCATTTTATAATTTTTATTACTATATTCAAAAAAAATCCCTTTTCAAGTATATCAGATCTTTCTGCACTCTCTCTAAATCCGTTTCCTCGAGTTCCTTCTTTTTAGCTTGAAGTTGAGCGTATATTCGTTTATCTTTAGTTATTCTCAATTGTTCCTCTAAATTCCTAACCTCCTTTTCAATCTTTTTACTTTGTGCTTCTTGTTGTCTTCTTAAATTACACGATTCTCTAATACATATCCCCCTTACTACCGCTTTCATCGTGTCCCATACTATCACTTGAGAGTTTTGCCCTGTTTCATTAATTTCCCATATTGTCTGTATCTCTTTTTTCATTTTCTCAACAATGTTTTTATAATTTAAAATATTTGTATCCATTCTCCACCTTTTTGCTTCTGTATAATCTTTCTTCATTTTAATATCCATACTCAATAATGCATGATCTGTGACTTTAATAACTCCTATTTCACAGTCTATAATCTTAGAAATCAAATTCTTTGACACAAAAATATAATCAATCCTGGAGTAACTCTTATATTTCAGTGAATAAAATGTGTACTTCCTTTCTTCCCCTTTTATTAACCTCCAAACATCTAATTATTTTTCATCCATTACTTTACTTAAACCAGTTTTACCACCACCTTTTAATTATTTATTTTATTTATTTATTTTATTCCATTTATATACCGCCCCATAGCCGAAGCTCTCTGGGTGGTTTACAACAATTTAAAACATTGAACAATTAAAACACCGATATACAAAATTTAAAAGCATAAAGCATAAAAACAAGTTAAAATTATATTATCAATATAATTATCTTTATCCTTTATTCTTTATCTTTATCCGCCCAGAGAGCTTTGGCTATGGGGCGGTATAAAAATGCAATAAATAAATAAATAAATAAATTTATCCATCACCATATTAAAGTCACCAGCCATTACAATATTCATTTTCCCCATATTTCCCATAGCTTTAAACACTTTATCATAAAATTCCATCTGATTTTCATTTGGAGCATAAACATTAATCAATACATATTCCTCTTCCCCCACAGTACAGTATATTATCAAAAATCTTCCCATATCATCCCTCTTCACTTTTACTATGTTGAGACCACATCTTTTAGAAATTATTATCGCTACTCCTCTCGCTTTAGAAGTCCCATATGCCTTCTCATATACGCCCACATCCCTCATTTTAAGCTCATTTACTCCATCTTTCAATTGATGAGTTTCTTGTAAAAAATATTATATCTGCTTTTTCTTTGTTTAACATTGCTTCCATCCTCTTCCTTCTAATAACATTTCCCAGCCCTTTAACATTTAAGGTTACAATTCTTAATTTATTTTCCATCTTTCCAATCTTAATTCACTTTGTAGGTCTCCATTTGTGTTACATTTACCCCCCTTCCTCCCTCCCTCCCTCTCCCTCCCACACATACCCCCAATTCCCCCCCCCATCACCAGGAACTTCCTGGGCAGTAGCTCCCTTATTCCCTTTTTAGAACTCTTCGGGGGGGGGGGAGGCGACTTCACCACCCTGGAGCCACAGTAGATCTTCTCCTCCCTTTGATTCTCTTCTTCTATCCCTTTTTAATCCAAAACTCAGTCACAGACTGCCTCTTCCTGCCCCTTGTTCTTCTGCTTCTTGTTCTTGCCTTTCATCTGCATCTTTCTCCATCAGGCCCAGCTTCCCCAGTAACTCCATCCCTTGCTCGCACTATGTTATTCTGTGTTGTTTCCCCTGCCATACAAATCTCAGAAATATTGGGTAACCCCAGCTATAAGCAATTGCATTCTTCCGCAGGGTTATTGTGCACATTCTCACACTTTTCCTCCATTGGATCATTTGAGAACAAAGATCATTGTAAACCTGTATCGGCGTTGATTGGAACATCAGTTGACCAGCACATCTAATTGCTTGCATTAACTTTTCTTTTTTGTAATAATTCGCAAATTTAACAATTATGTCCCTTGGAAACATCCCCCTTCTCTTGTATCCAACTCTGTGGATCCTTTCAATATCAGCATCTTCCCAATCCGTTTGGGGGTCCATCTCCTTGATCCATTCCATTATCTTATCTCTCAAAATCTTTGGATTTTCCACCTGCTGTTCCTGAAAGGATCTGATTCGAATATTTGCTCTTCGATCTCTATCCTCATAGCAATTAAACGTAAGTCAATTTCTTGAATTTTGATATCTTGTTGTTTATTCTTTTCTTTATTCTCTTCCGCTTGTTGTTCCAGAGATGTCAGTTTGGCATTAACAGCTTGAAAGCCTGTCAATATCTCCTTCTGAGATTTAAAAATCTCATTTTTAACCTCTTTCATAATATCTTCCTTCTGCCTGTCTAGACTATTATCCATCATAGCTTTGATATTTGCTAGTAACTCCTCCGAAGACATTTGTTGACATTCCTGTGGCTTGGTTCCCTTAGGAACAGCTCCTGGCTTCATTCCAGTTTTATGATTACCACTTCTGGTTTGAAATGGGCCCATTTTGCTGTCTTCTCTTCCTTCTTTTCCTTCCCCTTTCATGTTTACTTTATCTGTCATCGTTCTTGTCAAACGAACCAAATTTTTATCAGAAGGGTGTGTTTTGGCCTTTCTTGCCCACTTCGGAGAAGAAAAACTCTTTTCTCTGCAATCTCTATGCATCTGGCATCCAGCCAGCTATTCCAGAGCCAGACTCCATCTTAGTTTTATCCTTAATTCATATATCAGATCTTAAAGTCCATAATATCCCTTTTAAAACATTAGCTAGGCAGATATATTTTCAAAAAATTTTACTGAGTCCCAAAACAATTGGCATCCAGCCCAGATTCTTCCAGGGATTATCAGTTTTAATACGCTGTTCTCAGTTTACCTCCCAGCATATTCCTGTGGTGCTACGCTTCCGATACATAAATTTATTTTTTAACTTACAGTCCATCCAGTATGAAGATAGGGATTTTTCCTTTTGCTTTCCCCATTTCGGGAGATCCGAAAAGCTCCACCAGTCACTCCATAGCTGAAGCCACACCCCCATCAGTACCAACAACTTTGACAGGCTTAATATAGGATTAATTGACCACAGGCTATTTTTAGAGCAAAAAAATTTAAATAAAAATCCAAACTTGGATAATTTAAAATTAAACTGAGCAATATTTCTAAACAGCCACAATACTATTCTTGGTACTGGGTCAGATGTAGTGATATAAGAAGATGTTCAGACTCCTAGTTGATCAGTTGCAAAGAAGCTTCTCTAGGAGAAACACCTGTACTGATAATTATTTCAAGTGCCATATCTCCCCACACAAAAACCCATGAGGTAGGTTAAGCTAAGATCTATGACTGGCCCAAAACCATCTGGTGAGTTTCTTCTGCTGCTCACTTTCACAGAAATGTAAAACAAATGTTTGGTAATGTTTAGGTGTATGGCATGTGCTACTTTTACCCTCACAACTGTTAGTAATTGAAAGGATTACAATTAAGAACGTATTATTTTTAAATGAGGAAGAGCAGTAGTGAATGAGAGTGGAGATTGAGAACAGGTGTTCTGAATTAAGGAAGAAGACACACCTGAATTAACTGCATAAGTAAGAAAGGAAAAAGCTAAGCTTGGTCAGTCAGGAAAAGTTGTTCTGTCAGGCGGGGTGGTCAGTAAGAAAGCTGAGCATGCAGAGGCTGGTGTGTTTTTTGTTTCTGTAAATGCTGAAGTGAAAGTTCAGAGAAGCAAGCTGTCTGGAGAAGTAAACTGGAGGAATGTTGCAAGGAACAGGCAATGCGGTTTGTATGAGAAAAAGAACACAAGAAGGCAAAGAAATGCTTAAAGATTGTTTTGCATCATTATTTTGTTAAAGGCTGCTCAAAGGAAGGAAAAGATTGTAAAGCATAAAGTTAAGTTGTTTTTCAGTTCATTATAAAAGCTTGCCTGATTAAGTAAAGTACTTCCTTAAAGAAAAATCCTTGTGGAAAGAAGTGATTTATCTGGTGACTCTGGCCTCCTCCACACGAGACATTTAATGAGCCTTGAAGGCTCATTATAAATTTTACCTCCACACCAGCGGAGCGCAAAACGGGCGTACGGGCGCGTTATCTCCCCGATAATGTGCATTTTCGAATGCGCGTTAAATAGCGACTTTTATTTTGCTCCGGCAGTTAAAGCGCATTTTGACTGCTGCCGCCGCTGTCAAAAGCCCTCCCCCAGCTGCAACGGCGCAGATTGGGGGATCAGCCAGTCGTGGCAGACGTGCAGCGAGCGAGCTCTCGAGGAGGTCGCTCCTCGCTCTGTCTTTCGGCTCGCGGGGTGAGGAAGGCTCAACTTTTCTCTGCCGCCTCCTCCTCCTCCTCCTCCTCGCCCCCGGCAGCAGCAGCCTATGCAGGGCCGGGAGGGGGGGCGAGCGAGCAATTCACAACAGGGATGCGGAGCGTGCTGGCGGCGCCCCCCACAGCCCACCTCACGCAGAGAAAGAGAGAGAGAGCTCAGGTTGGCGAGGAAGAGAGCGGGAGGAATAGGGAATTGCGAGGATGGGGCGGCGGGGGAGAGAGAAATCCTCGCAAGAATAACACGAATACTTCTAATAATAATGTGATCGAGGCCCCTCCTTCGCTCCGCCTCCTCCTCCCCCCCCCAGCGTTGCAGCAGCCAAAGCAAGGAGCCAGATGGCAAAGCTTGGCAGGTCTGTCTGTTGCTGCTGCAGTCATTTAAAGCCGAGTGTGTGTGTGTGTGTGTGTGCTTTCCCTGCTCCTCCCTCCCTCCGTCCGTCCTCCCTCCCGCCGCTCTGCCCCCAAGGTTCCTGCCTTCCCATTCCCCAAACCCAGCGCTGCCAAGCCCGATCACAAGCTCTCCCCCACTGACGGTTCAAAAATATCAAACGCAAAACGCGGGGGGCGCTTCAAGAACAGCTCATCGGGAGGGTGGTGGGGGAAGAGAAAGCGAGAGAGTGAGAGAAACGGACTTGACAGCCTGCCAGAGGGAAGGGGAGGGGAGCACCGCCTCTCGTGCAGAGGTATTAGGTGTAAAGGCGCTTCAGGGATAGTGCGCCCAATCGCCTAACCGGGCGCAAAAGCGAATTCTTGTGGAGGGGGCCAAAGCTGAGATTTCAGTCTAGAGACAGAGAAGGAAAACAAACAAAACTACAAACAAACATTATATATCACCAACAAATGGTTATGGCCCCAGCCAGTGGAAACCCAGAGGGATTCCAGTGGAAACCCAGAGGGAGTCCAGTGGAAACCCAGAGGGAGTCCAGTGGAAACCCAGAGTGTGAAAAGCCCAGCAGCGTGAAAAGTAAACCCAGCAGTGTGAGAAAGCCCAGCAGCGTGTAAAGCCCAGAAGTGTGGAAACCAAGTGGAAAACCCAGTGACACTCAGTGAAAAGTGCTGTGAGTAAACTGAAACTATTTGTTTGGGGAATTTAAAGGACAGAATGGCTGTATCCCTAAGTTCCAGTATGCCACTGGAGAGGCTAACAGAAAAGAATTATGTTAGTTGGAGCGTTAAAATGGAGATGTTACTCCGGAGAGAAGATATATGGGAGCCTGTAATAAATTACTCACCTGTTGACCCTCCTTCCCCTGAATGGCTTCGCAGAGAGGAAAGAGCAAGAGCCACAATAATTCTTGGTTTAGAAGATAGCCAACTATTAACAATCAAGGGACTGTTAACTGCAAGAGAAGTATGGACTGCTTTAAAGAATCTACATGTGAGAAAGACTGCAGGCAGTAAAGTATACCTTGCAAGAAAGCTGTATCAGACAAGGCTAAGCAAAGGGAGCTCTATGTCTGCACATTTATTGACACTGAAGGGACTCTTTGCTGATTTACAGGAAAGAGATATGATTTATACCCCTTTAAATCAGGTGTATATAATCTTATCATCTCTAGATGACTCATGGGATGGGATAATTAGCACTTTGGAAGCAATGGCAGAGTCAGACCTAACAATGGAGTTTGTTACAGGGAAATTGCTTCAAGAGTGGGAAAGAAGACAAGAAAAAGAAAAAGTATGGGGTGTTTATTCAAGAAATAAGGGTGGAGTAAATATAGAAGAACGAAAAAGTGAAAATATATCAAAAGCTTATGGGATTCGTAAATGTTATAAATGTGGATCTGAAAAACATCTTAAAAGAAATTGTCCCAAGAAAAATTGGGAAAATACATCTGTAGATAGAGATAAATATTTCCAACAGAGAAGAGAGCCTTTCTCTGTGCATATTGCTTAAATAAATGCAAATAATGAAAGTATGTTCAATGATGTAAAATGGGTAGTAGATTCAGGAGCTACACATTTTCTAGCTAATGAAAGAAAATTGTTTAAAACAATGATCCCAGCAAAAGAGTTTGTAACACTTGCTGATGGTACGCAAAGAAAAGTGGAAGGAAAAGGAAGTGTGTATATAGACTGTATAAGAACAATAGTTACAAATGTTCTGTTTATTCCTCAACTTGAAAATAATTTGATGTCTGTTTCAAAACTGGATGCTATGAATTTTGAAGTCAGATTTTTTGAAAGGAAATGTAAAATATTGCAAAAGGGAAAAATCTGTGTAGAAGGAATATTAGAAAATTCATTATATGTTATAAAACAAAATTGTTTGGAAAATTATAACAAAGGAAGTATAAATATGGGAGTGACAGTGACAAATAAGCCTCCACATGATGAATGTATACATTTATTTCACAGAAGATTTGGGCACGTAAATTTTAAGACAATAGGGAAAATGCCAGGGTTATGTTCAGATGTGAAACTAAAACCGTGCAAATCTTTTATGGACTGTTATGCTTGTAAAGAATGCAAGTCAACAACAGCTCCTATAAACACTAGTTGTGAAAGAAATACTAAGAGAGTGTTAGAGTTACTGCATATAGATTTGGCAGGACCATTCCAAAGTACATTAGGTGGAGCCAAATATTATTTAATAATAGTAGATGATTATTCAAGATTTGGTTTTATATATTTGTTAAAACAAAAGGGAGATGCAGAAAAGACTCTAAAGAATTTTATAACTTGGGTAAACGCCAAGTATAATACAAAAATAGCAGGAATACAATCAGACAGAGGAGGTGAATTTACATCAAAAAACGTTTGAAGAATTCTTAACTGAAAAAGGGATAAAACATAGATTAACAGCACCATATACGCCACAGCAAAATGGAATAGCTGAGAGAAGAAATAGATATTTACAAGATATGGTCAGGACAATGCTAAATGATTCCCCTCTATCCATAAAGTTTTGGGGTGAATGTATAACTTATGCTAATTATATTCAGAATAGACTTTATTCTAGTGCAATAGATACAACACCATTTGAAAAGTTCCATAGAGCTAAGCCTAGAATTAGTCACATAAAAGCATTTGGATCAGAGTGTTGGGTACATATTCCAAAGGCACAAAGAAAGAGAAAAATAAGTGCGAGAGCAAAGAAAGGTATCTTACTTGGATTTGAAAATTCAAGTTATAGAGTGTGGCTACCACAGGAGAAGAAAATAACAATAAGTAGAAGTATAAAAACATTTGAACAGAATTGGAAATCAGTAGGAAAATTTACTGAAGTACATTTAGAATCAAGTAAAGAAAGCTCAAAATTAGTTAACAATCATGAGGTAATCAAAGAACCTGTTTCTCTTGAACCAGGAGTTGAGCAACCATTAGAAATTAAACAAGAAGAAAACTTATTACAGAAAATGCACGAAGAGGAGGGGAAGGAAGTTCCAATAAGTTCACAAACAATTCCATCCCCAATACCTCTCAGAAGGTCAGAAAGGTCTAATTTTGGTAAACCTCCTGAAAGATTTAAAATAAGTGAAATAAAAGCATTATGTACAAAACTAGAACCTGAAAGCTACACAGATATAGAGAAATTATCTCCTGAAATTGCTAAAAACTGGAAAAATGCTATGCAAGATGAAATTGATTCTATGGAGAAAAATGCCACATGGACATTAACACATTTGCCTCCCAATAGTAAAACAATAGGATGTAAATGGATTTATAAAATAAAAAGAAATGCATCAGGTGAAATTGAAAAGTATAAAGCACGATTAGTAGCTAAAGGATATAATCAAAAATTTGGAAAAGATTTTGATGCAGTATTTGCCCCAGTGGTAAGGCATGAAACAATAAGATTACTACTAAAATTAGCTGCAACAAAAGGTTTACAAGTATTTCATTTTGATGTTAAAACTGTTTTCCTTTATGGAGATCTAGAAGAAACACTGTTCATGGAACCCTACTATGAAAGATTGGAATGGAGTTAAAAGAGTACTTAGATATCTTAACGGGTCATGTGACAAATATTTGAAACTAACAACCAATGGAACAAATGATTTAGAATGTTATGTTGATGCAGATCATGCAGCTGATGAGTCAGATAGAAAATCAACTTCAGGAATGATGATAATATATCAAGATTCATTAATTGAATGGTATAGTAGAAAACAAGGAATAGTTGCAATATCTAGTACTGAAGCAGAATATATAAGTTTATCAACAGCGTGCAATGAAATTGTATGGTTTAGACAACTGTTATCTGATCTACATATAGAAATGAATAAACCTGTTATAGTTTATGAAGATAACCAAGCATGTATTAAACTGGCAAATGCAGATAAATGTTCTAACAGGATAAAGCACATTGATATCAAATACCACCATGTAAAAGACTGTATGAAAAAAAGGTTTGATAACACTGAATTATTGTGAAACAAATTGGATGATTGCAGATCTTCTTACAAAACCTCTGAATGTTGAAAAACATGAAAGATTAGTAAGACAAATAGGAATGGTTGAAAACAAGGAAAATGATCATAAAAATAATGAGGGGTTTGTTAGTAATTGAAAGGATTACAATTAAGAACGTATTATTTTTAAACGAGGAAGAGCAGTAGTGAATGAGAGTGGAGATTGAGAACAGGTGTTCTGAATTAAGGAAGAAGACACACCTGAATTAACTGCATAAGTAAGAAAGGAAAAAGCTAAGCTTGGTCAGTCAGGAAAAGTTGTTCTGTCAGGCGGGATGGTCAGTAAGAAAGCTGAGCATGCAGAGGCTGGTGTGTTTTTTGTTTCTGTAAATGCTGAAGTGAAAGTTCAGAGAAGCAAGCTGTCTGGAGAAGTAAACTGGAGGAATGTTGCGAGGAACAGGCAATGCAGTTTGTATGAGAAAAAGAGCACAAGAAGGCAAAGGAATGCTTAAAGATTGTTTTGCATCATTATTTTGTTAAAGGCTGCTCAAAGGAAGGAAAAGATTGTGAAGCATAAAGTTAAGTTGTTTTTCAGTTCATTATAAAAGCTTGCCTGATTAAGTAAAGTACTTCCTTAAAGAAAAATCCTTGTGGAAAGAAGTGATTTATCTGGTGTGTGGGAGGAAGTGACTCTGCTGAGATTTCAGTCTAGAGACAGAGAAGGAAAACAAACAAAACTACAAACAAACATTATATATCACCAACAACAACAACCCTGTAAGATAGGTTAGGCTGGAAATCTAGGCCTAGCCCAATGTCTGTCTATGGCTGCCTCTACACGAGACGTTTAAAGCTCTTTGAAGTTTCATTAAAAAATTTACCTCTACAAGAGCGGAGTGTAAATCGGGAGTTGAGGTGCTTTATCTCTCCGATTATGCGCATTATCGAATGCGCGTTAAATAGCGAGTTTTATTTTACTCCGGTCGTTAAAGCGCATTTTGCCTATGTGAACAAGCGATTCTCCGCATTAACTATTTGTAAAGCGCATTTCAAACAACCGGTAAGGTCAGCAGTTGTGCACTCAATTACCTCCTGCGTACAAGCATTTACAATAAAGCGCTTCAGCGATTATGCGCATAATTGGCTAACCAGGCATCAAACAGAATCCATCTAGAGGGGGTCTAAGTCTGTGTGCCTGCCTCTTTCATATATACACAAAGAAAGGCATCCTTGGGTTTGTTCTTTACTTACTCCATACCATAAACTACATGTGTATAGAGAAGTCTGTCACAAATGATGCAATACACTCACTTTTCGCACTTCCTAATACATTTGTTTCCCAACTAACTTACCACTAATACAGTCATGAATCTAATACTAAAACATGTTATTTTTACTATAGTAAGATTAAAGAATCTACATACATCAAGTGCAAATCAGAGAACCTACCATTTTTCCTATTAGTGTTCAAGAATTAGGATTATTTTCCTAATTCTGCCTTACACAGAAGTTGCCTTTTTCCCAGCAGCCAGATCAACATTTTCATCAAACTATCTGCCTCGCCTGCCCCAAATTCTTTCTTGGTCAGTCACCACTAGTTAGCTCAGATCCTGTCATTATACATATGTGAAATTGTGATCCTTCCCCCAATGTGCATCACTTTACACTTGCTTCCATCGAACAGCATTTGCCATTTTGATGGCCATTCTCCCGGTATGGAGAGATCTTTTTGGAGCTCCTCACACTCCCCCTTTGTTTTAGCAAGACTAAATAGTTTGGTATCACCAAAAATGACCACGTCACTGCTCACTTCCCCCCCATTCTAATATTATGAGAAACGGAGAAACTGTCTCCTTGCCCACTTTCTGCACAACATGCATAATTATGTATACCTTAATCATGTCTCCTCTATTCACAATTTGTTTAAGGCTGCAGCACTCGCCCTGAGGAAACCACACTGCTTAGTGGCCAAACCAAAACCCAACAATCCTAAGGAATACTAAGAGAAGGTAAAAAAGTAAAGGAAGTATGAGCAAAAGCATAAGACTTATTTAAATATTTTTGCCCCACTTTTTGCAGTGTGTAAAGCAGCTTACACAAAGTAAAAGACTCCTGAACAAAGTATTCATAGAATAAGAGAAGAGGTCCTCTTATGGATCAGTAACTGGTTAAAGAACAGAAAGCTGAGTAGGAATAAATGGTAAATTCTCCCGATGGAGGGAAGCAAATAGTGGGGTCCCACAGGGATCAGTATTGTGACCAATTCTTTTCAACTTGTTCATAAATGATCTGGAATTAGGAGTGAGCAGTGAAGTGGACAGGTTTGCCGATGACACCAAATTATTTAAGGTTGTTAAAACACAAAAGGATTGTAAAGAACTCCAAAGGGATCTCTCCAAGCTGGGGGAGTGGGCATCCATATGGCAGATGCGGTTCAATATAAGCAAGCGTAAGGTGATGCACATTGGGGCCAAAATAAACCCCAACTTCAAGTAAAACCTGATGGGATCCAAGCTGGCGGTGACCGAACAAGAAAGAGATCTTGGGGTTGTGGTGGCAGCTCAATGGAAATGTCAACCCAGTGTGTGGCCTCTGTAAAGAAGGCAAACTCCATGTTAGGCATTATAAGAAAAGTAATTGAGAATAAAACTGCCAGTATCATATTGCCTTTATACAAATCTATGGTGCAACGACACTTAGAATACTGTGTACAGTTCTGGTCACCACACCTTAAAAAAAGATATACAGCTGGAAAAACTGCAGAAAAGGGCAACTAAAATGATTAACGGACTGGAACATCTCGCCTATGAGAGAAAGTTACAACAGCTGGGATTGTTTAGCTTGGAAAAAAGGAGGCTAAGGAGAGACATTATGCATGGTGTGTAGAATGTGGATAGGGAGACATTTTTCTCCCCTCCCATAATACTAGAAACTAGGGTCATTATGGAATTCAGTACCACAAGATGTAGTGATGGCCACCAATTTGGATGGCTTTAAAAGGGGGTTGGATAAATTCCTGGAGGGAAAGGCTATCAATGGCTACCAGTCCTGATGGTAATGTGCTCCCTCCAGTGTCTGAGGCAGTACGCCTGTGTGCACCAGTTGCTGGGGAACATGGGTGGGGAGGTGCTGTTGCACCATGTCCTGCTTTGTTGGTCCCTGGTTGGCCACTGTATGAACAGAGTGCTCGACTTGATAGGCCCTTGGTCCGATCCAGCATGGCACTTCTTATGTTCTTAAAATGACCAGAAGTAAAATGTAACATCAATACAAGAGGAAAAGGGCACAATAACATTTACATGATATATGGAGAGAGGACAATATAGAAAATATATGATGGTATTTTTATTTTTAGAAGACAATTTTGCCTTGAGACAAACAGGCTGCATAGCACACAGCACTTTACAACTAGGGAGATACGTTCCATTTATTTCAAAGAGACTTTCCCCCCCAAGTGCAAGGCAGTCTTGATCCAAATAGGCTCCTCCACACTCAGCATTTACACATGTTGTGGTTTTTGAACTTAAAACAACTGGTCTGAGTAGACATGCATAGGATTGAATTGAAAATCAAGCAGCAGCAATGATCAAATGAATAGAAGAACACACATATACACAAAGCAAACAAGCAAGGAAGTTGTTAATTGTAGAATGCACAACCGTTTGTACAGGAAATCCTGCAGTCCCATCCACCCCCACCCCCCAGGTTCCAATTTTGAAAAGGTTGCAATCCTCTACACACAGACTTGGGGGTAAGACCCAAATCTACTTCCTGAGTAGATACACAGAGAATTGAATTTAAAATCAAGCAGTGGAGTAAGAGAACACAGACAGACAGACAGACAGACAGACAGAAACACACACACACACACACAGAGCTAACAAGAAAATAACTTGTAAATTGTAGGATTATTATTCTGCTGAAAAGAAAAGGAAATCTTTTTTAAAAAACCACCCCCAAGGCTCTAATTTTTAAAATGCTGCAACCATCTTCATGCTTACCTGGGAGTAAGACCCATTGCATTCCATTGAGCTTACTTCTGAGTAAACTGTTAGCACTCTTAAGGGAATCCACGAGGCAGGCAGTGGATTACTTTTGAGTAGACTGCTAGCACTGGTAGGCTGACCATACGAAAAGGAGGACAGGGTTCATGTAACTTTAACAGTTGTAGAGAAAAGGGAATTTCAGCCGGTGTCATTTGTATGCAATTAGTTCCTGGTGAAATTCCCTCTTCATCACAACAGTTAAAGTTGCAGGGGCCCTGCCTTCTTTTGTATATGGTCACTCTAGTATAGTGCCTGCACCTTTAACTGTTGTGATGAAGAGGGGATTTCACCAGGAACTAACTGCATGCAAATGACACTGGCTGAAATCCCCTTTTCTCTACAACTGTTAAAGTTACATGAGCCCTGTCCTCCTTTTCATAGGGTCAGCCTAACTGTTAAGGGAATCTACACACATACAAAGCAAGCAAGCGAGGAAGTTTTTAATTGTAGGAGTATAGTTGTGCTGGAATGAAAAGGAAATCTTTACTTCCAGAATTCCCTCTCCACCCACTCACCCACCCCATGCTCCAATTTTAAAAATGCTGCAATCATCTACCCCGATATCTGTTGGGAGACAACTTCTGCCAAAAGTGGTCCCTCCAAGAAATTCCTGACATGTGTGGCTGATAACTTTCTCCTACAGAAAGTAGAAGAAGGAACTCAAGGAACGGCTATCCTTGACTTGATACTGACCAAGAGGGATGACTTAGTGGATAAAGTGGCAGTTACAGGAACTCTGGGGGAAAGTGACCACTTCTCTCAAAAGTGGGTCTATGACCCCCCCCCCCCGGCAAAAGTGAAGTACAAGCTGACTGGGCAGGATTGCAGTTTCAGATTGACAAACAAATGGTCAAGGAACACCTAATTCCTTTGAACGAGTTCAAATCTCCAGGGCCTGATGAACTGCATCCTAGAGTAATAAAGGAGCTGGCAGAAGAACTCTCAGAACCACTGTTCATTATCTTTGTGAAATCATGGAAGACAGGTGAAGTGCTGGATGACTGGAGGAGGGCTAATGTTGTCCCTATCTTCAAAAAGGGCAAAAAGGAGGAACCTGGGAACTACAGGCCAGTCAGTCTGACATCCATCCCTGGGAAAATTTTGGAACAGATTATAAAGAAGTCAGTCTGTAAACACTTTCAAAACAATGCAATGATGACTAGAAGCCAGAGTGGATTTGTCAAGAACAAATCCTATCAGACTAATCTGATCTTGTTTTTTAATTGGGTAACCTCCTTTCTGGACTGTGGGGATACTGTGGATATAGTATATCTTGACTTCAACAAAGCTTTTGACAAAGTGTCCTGTGACATTCTGATTTACAAACTAGTGAAAAGAGGATTAGATGGAACAACTATTAGGTGGATCCACAGTTGGCTACAAAATCGGTTGGAATCCCAAAGAGCAGTTGAGCTGTCGGCTTGGCTTTGAAAACTTCAAGAGCTGCTGGAATAAAGTTACGTCGTTTGTTCGATAAAATCTCAATAAAATTCTAGTGTTTCTTGTGGCTTTTTCAGTTGTGTAATCTTGCTGAGCTGTCCATATTCCAGAATATTGGAATACTATTCCCAGATATTTAAATACTTTAACTTGCTCAATAAGGTGCCCATTCAGGTGCCATTTATGTGGTTTGTAGCGCCTGGCAAAGACCATTACCTTCGTTTTATCGTAATTAATTATGAGATGTTCTTTTTGGCAGTACATAGAGAATGCCCTTAACAACCTCCTTAATCCCACTTTGGTCTGCGATAGGATTACTGCATCGTCTGCATACATTAAGACAGAGATCTCCTTTGTGGCTATTTTGGGGGCATGAAAGTTTGAAGATGATAAGGATTCAACAATATCATTAATATAAAAATTGAACAAAACAGGGGCCAGAATACAGCCTTGCTTGACCCCTTTCGAGGATGGGACTGAGTCTGTCAGACCACCATCCGTTGTGCAACGTATTCTCAGCCATGTATTGTTGCACAGACATCTGATCAGAAATGCTAGTCTTTTATCTATAGATGTAGATGCCAGTTTTTCCCAAAGTCTTGGGCAGGAGATTGAGTCAAATGCTGCTTTTAAATCAATAAAAGCAGCGTATAGCACTCCTTTGGTTTTTTTTTGCATATTTGTCAATTAGATGGTTCAAAACCAAGCAATGGTCTATAGTTGATCTACCTTGTCGAAATCCGGCTTGTGCATCTGACAGGATATTCTCCTCATCCATCCAATTAATTAACTTATTGTATAGATGTTTTGCATACAATTTACTAATTACACTCAGCAAACTAATTGGACGGTAATTTGCTGGTTCAGTTTTAGGACCTTTCTTGTGTAAGGGGACAATTATAGCTGTATCCCATGCCTTGGGTATTATACCTGTTGAATCAATATGAGTGAATACAGCGGCCAGCATTGGGGCCCACCAACTGATATTAGATTTTAATAATTCTGGTGGTATGAAGTCTATTCCGGGTGCTTTATTTATCTTTAATTGGGAGATAAGATCCTTAGCCTCATTTGTTGATACAGGGGGCCATTGTGGTAGATTATTTGGGGCTTCCCTAGACTGATGGGCCTTCCCCTTGCACATGTCACTATCGGAGAACAGTGCCTGGTAGTAAAATGTCCATTCATCTGGTCTAATTACACATAGCGGATAGGTGCAAGCCCTGTCAAGTAGTCCTGTCATGGTGCGCCAAAAAATACAACTATCTTTAGCATGAGAGGCTTTCACCAGTGATTGCCAGGCAGTTGTTCCATCCTGCCATTTTTTCTTTTTGATCAATGCTTTGTATTTCTGCCGACTTATTATGTACTCCCTCAACCAAGAAACAGAATTGGTATTTCTATATTTTCGGTAAGTTCTAATTATATGGCTTTTGGCCATTCTGCATTCGTTATCATACCAACTTGAGTTCACGATTGTATTTCTCGGCCCTGGATTAGCTTCTGTTTTTAAATATACTTGTAATCCATCAATCAGATCCTGAAATCCCCGTATGGCTTCAGTGGGTGATTTTTCAGAAAGGATTGCAGCATGTAAAGTACTGAAATCCTTTGATTGCAAAAGTTGGGACAGAGCTAGATCTGTTTTGGGAGTCCACTTTATTCTCTTATTACCAGTCACTCCTAAGTCTCTGTTGGTAATATATTGGGATTGTAAATGTGTATTATTCTCTATTATATTTGCCAATGTCATAGTTAATGGTAAATGATCACTTTCTGTGTAGGTGCCAACCTCAAAGTGGGCAAGGAACCTGGAAATTAGTCTTGAAATCAGTATATAATCGATTACGCTTCCACCCTGATTTGAGAAATGGGTATACTCCCCTCTCTGATCCCCTTTGGCTGTGCCATTTAGTAGCTGCAAATCTCTCTGTCTTATGAATTGGGCTAATTTGAATCCTGCGTAGTTAAACTTGTTGTCTTTAGAAACACGAAAAGTGTCCTGACCCTCTAATGTGGCCAAGTCTAGGACACGACAAAAAGAGGCATATAATTTTAGATCATTTGTTCCAATTTGTGCATTAAAATCCCCTGCTATTACAAATACTGCAGCAGGATACAAAGATCCTAGATACTCTATATATTTATCTAAGCTCATCCACATATTATCCACAGCCAGTTTAGTTGGGCAGGGAGGGAAGTAACTGTTAACTATTATTAGATGTATTTCTGCACACTTGATTAGCACAGCAACTGCTAATGGCTTACAAGGAGTTATAAAAGTTATATCTACCTTAATGTTTGTAGAAACAAAACATGCTAGTCCACCCTTGGCCCTACCCCCTTTATCAGAGGGCATTGCTGCCAAACAGTGGCACTCATATCCATTCAACTGTATAGGTTCCTTTTGCCATGTTTCTTGCAATAAAATGATATCAAATTGGCCCAAAAAGTTCAAGCATTGATCATTGTTTTGCTTAGAGGTCCATCCTGCGATGTTCCAAGATAGTAGTTTTAGACTTGTATTACTTAAGGTGTTACAGCTAGAACTTCCACACTGTTTAGTGAGTCTATGTCTAAAAAAAACATCCATTTTCCTTTGTTGGTGGAACTTGTTTTGGGCTACCTGTAACCATGGGTGTTGTCAGGGAGGTGCCTAGCTCTGATGTATTGAGGATTTGGTAATTTAGCCAATTGGTATTGGTTATATCATCTGAGTTATTTGAGTTTGACAGCTCAAATTCTAGAGGAGACTGGATTTGCAGATCTGCATCAACAAATTGGAACTTGCCAGTGTTAGCCATTCTTTTGACTATGCAATCTGGTTCAATCACTTTAGCATGGGATTGATTCTGATCAGTTGCAGCATCGTTGGGATGGCTCAGCTGTGCGATGCAGTCCAAACTAACCTGTAACTTGGTTAATCTGTGTATTTCCCCTTGATTATTTCTTTTAGGTGAATCAGCAAATGAGAGTGGAAGATTATATTCAACAGTCTCTGACCAGTCTGTCAGCTGGATGTTTCCACTTTTACTGCCTAAGGCAGTTTCCTTATTAATTAATTGGGCAGCTGACTCTAAAGTCTTATGATCATTTGGGATATTTTCAGCAGATATTTGGATTAAGCCTTTCCCTTGGGTGAGATCCTCACAGGGTATTGGGGAATATTTAGAAGGCAATAAAGACTGTAATGGGGATATTGCTTTCTTACTGTCCCCCTTCCCTAATGGTAATAGGGATTTTATTGCTGTATCTACAAAGTACCAATTAGGAAACACTCCTGAGTGAGTTAACTTGGGCTTTGTTCCCATCATTAGAGATGGAATCCTTTTGGATTCAAAGGAAAGAATCATTCTCTGTGAGTGACCATTATCTAAGATTTTCTGCACCGATTTTAGATCTATGTTGCCTGCTGATAAACCCAGCAGTAATTGCAAATGATGCTTGGCCCAAAACACAGAGTTCCATTTGGGTGAGAATCCTGTAAGGGGATAAACATCAATAATCAAATCACAAGGTTGAAATACTACAGTACTCATGGTATTCAGAGACATTGCTCCCTTGTTTGTAGCTGATCTAGCTGTGGAAACCATAGTTCTATCGTCATTCTTAGGCTGACAGCCTCCTCTAGTATGTGTCTGAATGCCACTATACTCCTGAGCTATAATATCCAGCTTCCTGATAACAAAATCTATTTGTTTATATATGTTCTGAACTGTCTGACTGATTAGCATAGTTTGCTTTTCTAACACATCCCATAGATTCATTTCCCCATGAGAGATGTATTTGATTCCGTTGGCAAGATTGTCCCCATTGTTTGTCCCTGCTTTTTTGGACTCACAGTGTGTCTCCTCATCTTCAATTGAAAGCAATGGTTCAAAGCGATTTGCCACCAGAACTGTAAACTCGGAGATGTTTTGTTTTTTAGTCGATGGCAAAAAATAGTGGTCCAGTTTGCTTTGCTTGGGGGTTGGTAATTCCAGCTCCTCGTCAGTATCGGTATTCCTGGCTCTTTTAAATTCTTTCATGATGCTTTTGATGGGCTGTTTGTGCTGTTTCTTGCAACCAGGATATGGTTTTATAGACAATTATTTCTTCCTCCGAATCAAATATGTTGGTATGCAGCCTTCACAGCAGAATGGTGGGGACTCTGGCTGATCTCTCAGCCTCTTTCTCTTACTGCTCGTCGCAGGTAGATGGTAAAAATCAAACAACGCCACTCTGCAACGTCCTCCACTCAATAAACAATAGTACAAGTCCACGAAATTCACAAAGCAATGAGACAGGAGTACACATAAGATGCTGCAGCTTGTGTATGTGTATTTGTAAAGTCTATCAGAAGAATTCCAAACACAGTCCAAACGCCGAGAGTTCTCACTGAGCCTCCTCACAGCTGATTAGAACTTGAGCAGATTTGACCTTGAAGCAGCCAAAACATTTACAGCTTTCCTGACTCACACTTTAGCTAAAACTGTAAGTTTAAACAAAGCAATTTAAAACACTCTATGGCCATTAAAATCAGTTAAACTTTCATTTTAAAACAAACAAACCGTGGAGCCGAAAAATACGCTGCTAATCATGTTAACCGGAAACCGGAACTCCGCTGGCCCTGGTTCTTAGTTGCTAGTACTTCTTGGGTTTTAGTATTTTCTAGACTTGATATTTACTTTATTAGCACTATCTTTCATTGATTTTTGTTATTTTATGTTATTTTATTGTATTTTGTTGTGAAAGCCATCTGGAGAGGGTTATGCTCTTAATGGAGATCTATTTTTAAAATAATAATGATAATAATAATAATAATAATAATAATAAAACAGCTAGCTTTGAATCTCAATCTTTTACTGATATAGAACACAGTGGGGGTAGTTTCAGGAGGGGGAGAAAGAAGGAAAGAAGGAAGGTGCATTTTTGATTCCCTTCCCACTCTCTGCAAGCTTCAAGGCTCCTCAACAGGGCTTTTCTATATGAGGCATTTATCATGCACTTTACATTCCCTATTCAGGGTTATTTAAAACATCACGACCCTCCAGTTTTACTTCTGTGCCTAACTAGTCATTTGGGTGAGTCTTTTTAGAGCAGGGAACATGTAGCATTTGATTGTAGAAGTGAAAAAAGCACAATTTCCTCTTGTGTATTTGTGCTAAGAAAGAAAAACAGGAAAGGAAATGCATCTCGCATAGTCCTCGAATCTCAATTCTGTGATAAAACTGAAAATAATTACAGTGGATTAACAGCTGATTAACAGTCCTGTGTAGAAAAGCTCACCTATTTCTGGCTGAAGACATTGATACACATTCCAGAGTTTATTTTCAGACTTTTCTAATAGACATGAGATGAGTAACTGCTTCTCGCTCTATCCAACTAGCTTGTTTCCCAAACTTGAATGGGTGTATCTGAGATTCACCAAATCAATAGAGAATACAACGGCTTTAAAGGACAGACCCCATTCAGTTATAGATTTGGAAATCTTTACCAAGTGTTTTGGGCATCAAGAATTAATGCCTATGGGTAGTCTTCCCTGAAACATCTCTCAAGCCAGAAAATACAAATTTGGTATTAATGAATACATTTTGTTTGCTCAACCAGTCTAAGCAAATAACAAGCTTTAGCTAAGATGAGGCAGATCACAAACATCCCTAAATACATACGTTATAATTACTGAAAGTACAATGAAGATAGCAGTAAGAATTTTAGTAGCATAGTAAAACCTAGGCTCCTCTCAACCGAACAGTCAATATGAAAGTTTCATATTTACCTGAATGGAGGGCATGGTGGGTTTCTCACTCTCCCAGGATCTCTCTCTCAAATTAATCAAACCTTGGTCTTTTATAACCTCCATGATATCAATGACCTCATCCTTAGTTTTGGACCTGTTCATATCACTATTCTCATTTTTCTCAATGTAACCAGGGTCTGCCATTGACACCAGTAACACCCACATGAAGATATCCCTGCTAAAAGGACCAGGCCCCCAGGTACTCACCCAGCTACTGCTGGCATTCTCCACCTGTCACTCTCTTGGAAGAGGGATACATAAGCTGGCTGGCTGGGGTGTCCTGAGAGAGCCAGTGCCTGCAGGAGGAGGGGACCACCATCACCCCACCCAGGGAAGAGCTGCCTGCCTGTTTGCTGCTGCTCTTTTTTTTCTCTCCCCTTTCCTCACCCCCCCTTTTTTCCCCCTGGTTGGCTTTTTCTGGGTCTTGAGCCATGTGCCTGGGAGGGAGGATACAGAGCCAAGTGGGGGGATTTGAGGGGGCCCCAATCAGTGTAGTGACGGGTAGAGGGAGATATGGCATTGTGAGAAGGACGTGCCAGGTAAGGGGACAGTTAATGGCTGTGCCATGTTCCAGTCCTCCTCGCAACCACAGGTTTGTTGGTTGCCCTATCAGCCAGCCCTCGGGACTCCGGATGCTGCTCTTAAATGCCAGATCGGTACATAATAAGACCTCCCTCATCCACGATTCAATTGTGGATGAGGCAGCCGATCTGGCATGTATAACCGAGACCTGGGTGGGTGAGCAGGGAGGAGTCAGCCTCTCCCAGTTATGCCCACCAGGATACTTGGCTCAGCATCAGGGTAGACTTGAGGGCCGGGGAGGGGGCGTTGCTGTGGTCAATAGGAATTCCATCTCCCTCTGCAGGCTCCCTGTCCATGTGACTACTGGTCTGGAGTGTTTGCACCTTGTGTTGGGTCAGCGGGACAGATTAGGGATTCTGTTAGTGTACCGCCCACCCCGCTGCTCAACAGACTCCCTAGCTGAGCTGATGGAGGTGGTCTCGGGTGTACTGCTGAAAACCCCCAGACTGTTGGTTCTGGGGGATGTCAACATTCACACTGAGGGCACCTTATCCAGGGCAGCTCAGGATTTCATGGTCTCCATGACGACCATGGGACTGTCCCATCATGCCATTGGCCCAATGCATGTAGCAGGGCATACTCTAGACCTGGCTTTCGCAACTGGACATGGAGATGGGGATCTGAAAGTAGAGGACTTTACATCAGTCCCTTTGTCATGGTCAGATCACTGCTTGCTGAGGTTTAGACTTACAGCGGCTTTTCCCCTCTGCAAGGGTGGGGGACCTATTAAGATGGTCCGCCCCCGGAGGCTAATGGATCCGGATGGTTTCCAGAGGGCTCTGGGGAGTTTTCCAGCTGATAGGGCTGGCTCTCCTGTCGAAACCCTAGTTGATCTGTGGAATGCAGAAATGACCCAGGCGGTTGACACAATTGTTCCTGAGCGCCCTCTCCTGTGTAGAGCTCGTACGGCTCCATGGTATACCCCAGAGCTGAGAGCAATGAAACAAAATAGGAGACGGCTTGAGGACAGATGGAGACGAACTCCTGATGGATGCAATCAAACACTGGTAAGTGCCTATAGTAAGGTATATTCAGGGACAGTGAGGGCGGCAAAAAAGCAATACTTTGCTGCCACCATCAAATCATCTATCTGCCGCCCAGCGGAGCTTTTCAGAGTAGTCCGGGGGCTATTACATGCCGGCCCCAAGGATGTGGTACATCCATCTGAGGCCGGCTGTACTGAATTTGCTAGGCACTTCCAGAATAAAATCTTTGGCATCCGCCAGGACTTAGACTCCAGTGTTATAGCAGGTAAATCTAGTGAGGTGTCCAGAGCACAGGCTTGTCCTGTTTTCTTGGATGAGTTTCAGTTGATACAGCTCAGGGATGTTGACAAAGTGCTTGGACAGGTTCATGCAACCACCTCTGTATTGGATCCTTGCCCCTCTTGGCTAATAAAAGCTAGCAGGGATGGAACAGCCGGCTGGGCCAGGGAAGTGATTAATGCCTCTCTACAAGAGGGAGTGGTCCCAGGCCACTTGAAGGAGGTGGTAGTGAGACCACTCCTGAAGAAATCTTCCCTAGACCCCGAAAATCTTAATAACTATAGACCTGTGGCAAATATTCCATTCCTGGGCAAGGCCCTTGAGCGAGTGGTTGCGAGCCAGCTCCAGACACTCTTGGATGAGACTGATTATCTGGATCCATTTCAGTCTGGCTTCAGGCCTAGTTTTGGCACAGAAACAGCCTTGGTCGCCCTGTAGGATGACCTATGTCGGGAGAAAGACAGGGGAAGTGTGACTCTGTTGATTCTCCTTGATCTTTCAGCGGCTTTCGATACCATTGACCATGGTAGCCTTCTGGGACGACTGGATGAGTTGGGAGTGGGAGGCACTGCACTGCAGTGGTTCTGCTCCTACTTGGCAGGGCAGCTCAAGAAGGTGGTGCTTGGGGGACATTGCTCGGCCCTGTGGATTCTCCAGTATGGGGTTCCTCAGGGGTCAGTCTTGTCCCCCATGCTGTTCAACATCTACATGAAACCGTTGGGAGAGGTCATCCAGAGTTTTGGGGTGCATTGTCATCAGTACGCTGATGACACACAACTCTATTTCTCATTCTCATCTTCATCAGGAGAGGCTGTGGATGTGCTGAACCAGTGCCTGGCTGCGACAATGGACTGGATGAGGGCTAACAAACTGAAACTCAATCCAGACAAGACTGAGATGCTGTTAGTGGGTGGTTCTGCTGACCGGATGGAGGGTGTTCAACCTGTTCTGGATGGGGTTGCACTCCCCTTGAAGGAGCGGGTTCATAGCTTGGGGGTTCTCCTAGAACCATCTCTGTCACTTGAGGCTCAGGTGGCCTCGGTGGCACGGAGTGCCTTCTACCAACTTCGGTTGGTAGCCCAGCTATGCTCCTATCTGGACAGGGATAACCTGGCTTCAGTTGTCTATGCTCTGGTAATCTCTAAATTGGATTACTGCAATGCACTCTACGTGGGACTGCCTTTGAAGACGGTTCAGAAGCTGCAGCTTGTGCAAAATGCAGCGGCCAGAATGATAACAGGAACCAGAAGGTTTGAGTATATAAGACCTACTCTGGCCCGCTTGCACTGGCTGTCTATACGTTTCCGAGCTCAATTCAAGGTGCTGGTTTTAACCTATAAAGCCTTACACGGCTTGGGACCACAATACCTGATGGAACGCCTCTCCCGACACAAACCTACTAGTACACTGCGATCCACATCGAAGGTCCTCCTCCAGTTGCCTACTCCAAGGGAGGCATGGAGGGTGGCAACAAGGGAAAGGGCCTTTTCAGTGGTGGCCCCCCAATTATGGAATGATCTCCCTGACAAGGCTTGCCTGGCGCCAACATTGTTATCTTTTCAGTGCCAGGTTAAGACTTTCCTCTTCTCCCAGGCATTTAACAGCATATGATGAGGGTTTTTTGTGTTGTTGTTGTGCTTTGACCCAGAAGGATATTGTAATTTTAACTTGTTTTTATGCTTTATGCTTTTAAATTTTGTATATTGGTGTTTTAATTGTTCAATGTTTTTAATTTTTGTAAACCGCCCAGAGAGCTTCGGCTATGGGGCAGTATATAAATGGAATAAAATAAATAAATAAATAAATAAATAAATAAATAAACTAAGCTGCATGCTGCTTCCAGCACTGGACTGGCCCATTTATGGCAGCCTTCCTTCAGTTCCAAGAATACATTCCATTACTCATAGTTATCTGACAACACATACACAAAGAACTAGTCACACCTATAATAAATTCTTATCAATTCAACATAGCACAATGCATGTTCTGCTATGCACAGGGTGGCTTGAAATACTTGTACACCTAATTTCAGCTTTCTAACTGGCATCTAAATTAGTATTTTGGGTTGTACTTGAGGACAAACTAGAATGATACAAGACAAGCTCCCAGTGTGTGTTTTTCAAATGATAAAAAAGCTTGGACGCTGTGGTCCAGAGCCAAGAAAAGATGGGTGGGAAGAAAAGTTACAGATAACCATGATATTGAAGTGAAGAACCACCACCTCATAAGATGTATAGAGCCTGACTCCTGCAGAGGTGAAGGGTCAGTTAGATTGGTTCTTCCTTGGAGGCTGATGGATCTTTAGCATCAGCGTGCATAGCACATTTCATTAGGGTGTGCACCAGGGAACTAAAAAAAAAATTAGGTGAAGATTTATTGAATACTTAATCATAAAGGACATTATTTTTATTCATTTATTTATTAAACAGTGTAAACGCTGATGCCCCATTTCATGTTCTGCTTGCCTAACCATGAGAGGACTGTTGAAGTGGGGCGGGGGAATGAGGAGACACTGGCCAGAGGAGGGGCTTATGAGGCAATATTAGCTCTCGTGGGGGGGGGCTCCTCCTGGACTCTTTGAAGTGTGGCTCCCTGCAAAGAGGCTTCCACAGCAGAGCAATTCCTTTTCGCTCCTGCTGCCAAAAACAATGGAGCTCTCTCGGAAGCAGTGGTTCTTTGGTTCAGTGGCAGAGCAGCCAGAGGACCGTCCCCACTGCATTTGGATCCCCCTATGGATCCCTACTCAGTGCCCCCCTTAAATTGGCGCTTATTGCTTGAGACATTAGGGTGTGCCTGGGCACACCCGTCACACCCCTTGCACATGCCTATGAACTTTAAAGCCTTTGGAGGATTTACTCATGACATAGCTAATATATCTATGGAAGCCCTGTTTGATCTGTGGCAAATGAAAAGAACCAGTGCAGCTGTCATGATTGCTCCCAAAACTTTCTGTCCAGCTGAATAGAGCTCTATTAGCTCCATCCTAGTCCAGGAAGCTTGGGGCAATGAAGCAACAGTAACAATGGCTCTGACATGAGTGAAGGAAGACTCTGTCTGAACCTGATTAACCACAGAGTACCGCTCACTTCAGAGTCTAGTCTGTGCTAGTGATGGTAGAAAACAGGGAATGCTCCTAGGATGGTCATAATAAGTTTCCAAGAAAAGAGATGTAGAAGAGATGAATGTCCTGTGGAACAAGTCACACCATGTAATAGGGGATTGGGAGAAGGTGATGTGAACCAATCAATAGTTTATGAGGTAAGGTGGTGGAGATAGATAGTAGATGAAGCATGAAACAGAAAGAAACAAGGTTCTGTGAGGGTCTCTCACACAGCCAGTTAGGAAAGGAGAGCCAGGCAGTAACAAAAGAGCTGCAGAGGGGCCCCCTGAGCTCATTTGGGGAGGGGGGCTGGGAATAGTTGTCTTTGGGAAAGAGTATGCGCTGTTGAAGGACTATTCATCTGAGGCTGCTGCCAATTTTAGCAGGAATGAAAGACTGAGAGATTCAGGTCTTCTGAATGTCAACCATTTCCAGAGAGAGAGAGAGAGAGAGAGAGAGAGAGAGAGATGCCACAAGCAGAAAGAAATTAGAAAGGTTTAGGGGAATACAGGTAAAGAAGCCAGGGGTGCCCTCTGGTGGCCCAGATTATGATAGTAGCAATCAAGGAAAATGTGGTGTTGAAATGCAGTTTGAATGTCAGGGTACTCAAGCACAACTAATGCTTTACTCTCCAGTGGTGTAATTAAATGCTGTCCTGTCGAATATTCCAGGCCAGCATCTTTCACACAGACTTCCCTTGGAGTACTTGGAATGATTATGGAAGACCCTTTTGGTCATTGGCCCATTGGATCACTGTTGTGATGAAGAGGGAATTTCACCAGGAACTAATTGCATACAAATGACACTGCCTGAAATTCCCTTTTCTCTACAACTGTTAAAGTTACAGGAGCCCTGACCTGGATTTTATCTGGTCACCCTACTGTATTGGATCCTTGCCACTCCTGGCTAATAAAAGCTAGCAGAGATGGAACAACTGGCTGGGTTAAGGAAGTGATTAATGCCTCTTTGCCAAAGGGAGTAGTCCCGGCCCATCTGAAAGAGGTGGTCATGAGACCACTCCTGAAGAAATCTTCGCTGGACCTGGAAAATCTTAATAACTATAGGCCAGTAGCAAATGTTCCATTCCTTGGCAAGGTCCCTGAGCGGGTGGTTAAGAGCCAGCTCCAGACACTCTTGGATGCGACCGATTATCTTGATCCATTTCAGTCGGGTTTCAGGCCTGGCTTTGGCACAGAAACAGCCTTGGGCAGGTTGTACACTACTGCTTTAAAACGGTTTATAACAGTAGTGACAACTGTTGGGGACCAGGACACACTCCATTTACAGTTTTCAAAACGTTTTCAACATGTTTTATCCTGCTTGGTGTAGATCTGGCCTTGGTCGCCCTGTATGATGACCTATGTCAGAAGAAAGACAGGGAGTGTGACTCTATTGATTCTCCTTGATCTCTCAGCTGGTTTCAAAACCATCGACCATGGTACCCTTCTGGGATGACTGTCTGAGTTGGGAGTGGGAGCTACTGCATTGCACTGGTTCCACTCCTACTTGGCGAGGCAGCTCCAGAAGGTGGTGCTTGGAGGGGCATTGCTCAACCCTGTGGATTTTCCAGTACAGGTTCTGCAGGGGTCAGTCTAGTTCCCCATTCTGTTCAACATATACATAAAATGGTTGAGTGCAGTCATCTGGAGTTTTGGAATGCATGGTCATAAGTACACTGATGACACACAGCTCTATTTCTCCTTCTCATCTTCATCAGGTGAGGCTGTGGATGTTTCTGAACCAGTGCCTGGCTGTGACAAAGGACTAGAAGCATAGAAGCATAGAATAGTAGAGTTGGAAGAGGCCTATAAGGTCATGGAGCCCAACCCCCGGCTAATAAACGGAAACTTAATCCAGATAAGACTGAGATGCAGTTAGTGGGTGGTTCTGCTGAGCGGATGGAGGGTGTTCAGAAATCAGAGGACTGATTTTGGTACAGCACAAGCTCCATCTCTTTCCCAGAGCTGGACAGAACATTGCCTCCTCCACACACCTACTACAGGGCTTTCAGGGAAGTCACGTTATATTCATCTTCATTAGAGTCAAGGAGCATTTCTACACAAGGCTTTTATTACACGCTCAGGATTAGTTACTCATGGATGTTTGTGGGTCCTTTGCATGGCATCATCAACTTCCAGAAGATCTCCCATGGTGTTTTTTTTTATTCCACTTTTTAAAAGATAGGAGATAATGCAGTATTTAAATGTAAATCCACTTCAATGGTCATGTGAAACTGAACAGTTCCATCATAACCACAGCAAAGAAGCGAAGATACTCTGGACTAGTCTTCCCCTCCCCCTGCCCTCTGCCTAAGCTGCATTGCAAGATTTTTCTATAATGGAAGGAGATGCTGCTCTGAGCTCTTTGGAAGCACAGCAGGATAAGCATGTCATATGGAGTTGATGTTGCATATTCTGAGTGGAGCTCTCTAACAGGGTAAACTGGGGTGTCCTCTGAGCTGCCTCAGTGAAGTCAGCAGGAGGAGGAGAAAAAGAAAAAAGCACAGCAAATTCTGACAAAGCCTACCCCTCTCAGCATTCCCCCCCCGCTCCCCCCAATTCCTAGGCCAAGCAGAGAGAGGCAGCAAATTCTGATGAGGTGGTGAAGAGACTATGGACAGCTTGCTGAGAAAGACAGCCCTGGATGAACACTCCATGTCAGCCCATGTAAAGAGCCGAACTTAATCCCACAAAGAATCTGGAAGCAGAAGCCCCTAAAGATTCAAGGAGAAAAAGCCTGGTGTGGCAAAGCCCAACCTTTACCTACAGTCAGCTTTCAGACATTTAATGTTTGAAAGACCAGGTGGTATGGTGAGAAACCCTGGAGAATGATGACTTGAATGGAGACACAACTTCTCAGAAGCCATTTTTGCCAGAAAAGATATGAGATTTTTCTTTCCTTACCCTCTAAAAATACAAGGCCATTTAGCAGAATATATTCAACATTTTCTTCACCATTTGTTTCATGGTGACCACCTTTCATCACCTCTCCACCCAATGTGGAGGATGCAAAATGGGGGCCAGGCTGCCAACAAACACAGTTCATGCTGTTACTACTCGCAGTACCATCATAACCACCACCACCCCCATCACCAAACTCTTAGGAAATTAGAAAAAGGCTGTGCAACCCCCCCCCCAACCAATGGCGAGTCCCAGCTGTGAGAAACTGTTCAAGAATTTCTCCTCCTCCTAGAGGAATTTGGTGAAATTGTCCACCCAATTTCTCTGTCCGAAAATAGGGGACAGGATTTTGCACACAGCTCTAGTGAAAATTGCTGGCCTGGCATGTTGGAGAGTTAGGCATTAGTTGTGGTTGAGAACCCTGCCATTCCCACTGCGTTTCAGCACCATCATACTATCATAATCTGGGCCACGAGAGGGCACTCCTGGCTTCTCCAACTGTATTCCCTCAAGGTGTGAGCCTACCTCGCTATTCTGTTCTAACTTCTTTCTGCTTGTGGGGGTTTAAACAACAACCACCACAACCGAAAGGGTTGACATTCTGAAGAGATTCATCTCTTCTTTTCTTTGGGCTCATAAAAAGCATCCTAGATGCCTGCACAGCTCAGACCTTTTACCCTCAGAACACTTCCTCTAGATGGTACTGCACAGATAACAAAGGGAGGACGAGTATTCCCTGTTTCAGGCCATCACTACCACAGAATAGACTCTGAAGCAAGCTCTAATCTGTGGTCACTCATGTTCAGACTTTAGCCCTATGCAGGTACATCTGGGAGTAGGCGTTCCTTCAGATAACCGGGCCCCAAGCTGTTTAGGGCTTTGAATGTTAATACCAGCACTTTGAATCAGGCCCAGGCCTGGACTGGCAGCCAGTGAAGCTGGAAAAGGACTGCCGTAATATGATCTCATTGGCCAGTCCCTGTTAACAATCTGGACAATCTGGATCATTTCCAAAGGCAGCCCCACATATAACGCATTGCAGTGATCCAGACAAGAGGTTATCAGAGCGTGGATAACTTTGGCTAGGCTATCTCTGTCCAGATAAGGACTGCCTCACCTGGGTTTGATGAAAAGGAGAGGTAAAGCTGGGTGTCATCCGCATATTGATGGCACCTCAGCCCACATCTCTGGATAACCTCTCCCAGCGGTGTCATGTAAATGTTGAACAGCATAGGGGATAAAACAGAGCCCTGTGGAACCCCATGGCCAAGGTGCCATGGCACAGAGCAATAATCCCCCAGCCCTACCTTCTGGAATTGGCCATCAAAGTAGGAGCGGAACCACTGCAACACAGTGCCTCCAACTCCCAGCCCAGACAACCTATCCAGAAGGATATTTCTACTAATGGAACTGCATTAAACAGTTAATTTACCCACAAAAATACAGATCTCATTCAAGGCTCATAGGCTCACCATTATTATTATGCTTGTATTTAAATTGCTATTGCTCCACAAATAGGGTGACCAGATTTTGAGACCCAAAATCCCGGTCCCCCCCGCCCACCCCCACCTAAAACAACCGCCCCCTGCGTGCCTGCGCGCCCGCCCCCCTCGTGTGGCCCGCCCGCCCCCCCGCCCGCGCTGCGTCGCCCACGCGTCCGCGTGCCTGCCCTCCCCGCGCGGCCCGCCCGCCCCCCCGCCCGCGTTGCGCCGCCCGCGCACCCGCCCCCCCCCGCGCGGCCCGCCCGCTGCCCCCGCCTGCGCTGCGCCGCCCGCACGCCCCGCTCGCCCCACGCTGCTCGCGCTGCCCGCCCACCTCGCGCTCCTTACCTGCTGGGGTGTCCCGTCCGCTTCCCTCCGGTGCTCAGAATCTACTGAGAAACAGGCTTCACGGCCTGTCCCTCAGTATCGCACCGGGTGATGACGTCATCACCCGGCGCACTACTGAGGGACAGGCCGTGAAGCCTGTTTCTCAGTAGATTCAAGCACTGGAGGGAAGCGGACGCGGCCTGCACAGGTAAGGAGCGCGAGGCGCGGGGCGCGGGGCGTGGGGCACTTACCTGCTGGGGCGGGCACTTCCCGGGCTCCTCCACCGCCACCGTCGCCGGGTCTACTGCCGCTCCTCGCTTGCTGCACCGCCGTGTGACCCCCCGCCACCCCGGTTTGCCCCCCCGCCCCCCGGTTGGGCCGGTTTGCCCCTGGATTCCTGGTTAGGACCGGGAAATCCCGAGCCATCTGGTCAGCCTATCCACAAAGTTCATTTCCCCCAAATCAACTTGTGTATTTTAAATTCATGCTTGTAATCAACAAATGTGCCAAGTGGCTTTCTCTAAGATTATTTGTGTGTGTGGATTTTTGGTTGGAGCCTTTTTAGCCAAAGGCACTTTATAACCAATGTTGAAAGACTCCTTGGTTTAGTGAACACACTTGCCCATGAGACTGGGCACAGGGGTAGAGACCCTTTACACAAGCAAGCACATTCAGCAACATCCCCCTTCCTACTGCCTGTCAGATACTGCAGTCACTGCAGTCGCCACTGCCCCTGAGTGCCTGAAATCTATATATGTACACTAAGAAACAGCTGTGTTTGTGGATATCAACAAGTAGGAAAGGCCAATATCAAGCGTATGTTGTGGCGCAAACAGACAGTGTGCCCTGTTCCCCCGAATTAAATCCTATATATTGGGCCTGCTGAGGGGTGTGTCTGTGTCCTGGCTGTGACCTGGTCAAGCAGAAGGGCCTCCCTTCTCCCCCCCCCCCCAAACATTGGCAGTAGCCACTTTGGACACACGATTCTTTCCCCACTTAGCACTATTAGGCTGGCCTTCTTCGCTGTTTATTTTTACTTTGCATTATTTCTCAGTCATGCTGTTTCGGTGCTTCAGGAGCTGGTTAGAACTGGACTGCCATTTCTGTGGACTTCAAGTTGCTACTTCACAATCCTGTAACAGCACTATAGTGCAACAATGTACTATTTACTGATTGATTTCATTTCATTTCTAGACCACTCTATAGCCGGAGTTCTTTGTGTGGTTCACAAACATTAAAATCACAAGCTACAGCAGCTAGTGTGATTGGGCTGGACTGGCCTGGACACTCATTCTCCAGCACTGCAAGAACTAGCAAGGATGTGGGCAGCAGCGCTTTGGACCATAGTGGGAGGGATTTAAAAGGGGGGAAAGACACTCTTTCCTTCATAAGAGGCTCTTTGGGAGAGTGTGGCCCTCAAGTAATGCATACGCACTCAGAAGTAAGCCCAGCATGTTCCAGTGGGGATGAAAGGGGAGGTGTATGATGGGCGAAACGACAGGGATGTAGTTCATCTCTTCCATTACATTTCCCTGAGATGGGGAGCATTGAAAAGGGTGGGGAGCAAAGCCTCTCCCATTTGCTGAGCAGCATCTACATGAGTCATGGCATTCCGCTCCACTCAAGGACTCCACGTACGCTACCCTGAGCCATGGCAGTTTCAAGTGGCGTTTGGCCTATGAAAGCAGGTGATGAGATCATATATACCGGTTTTCTTGCTTTGTGACAAAGCAAAGCGATTTCATGAAAAACGCATAATAACCCTGGAACACTTTTGGAACTGTTTCCATGTCGATTGGGCCCAACGCTTGGAGCCTAAGGCACAGATTTGTGCTTCTGTGTGTGAGACAGGCTTTCCCAAGTACTGTCCGTTCCAGAGTTCTACCCTGCCAGTGCTTCCGCTCCTGACCCAGCTGCTGCCTACCTGCTTTGTTCCCCAGGCTTGAGCTCTGTGCCTGGGAGGGAGGAGACAGGGCCAAGTGGGGGGATCTGAGGGGGGGGGGCATCAGCATAGTGTCAAGACTGGTAGAGGGAGAGATGGCGTTGTGAGGAGGACTTGCCAGGTAAGGGGAACACGGCCTAGTCAGTTGACGGCTGTGCCTCCCCACACCTGGAGGTTTGTTGGTTGCCTGATCAGTCAGCCCTCAGGTCTCTGGATGCTACTTTTAAATGCCAGCTCAGTGCAAATAGTCCCGGAGTCAGGGCAGGATTTATTGACCCCCAGCGAGTGCAAAAGCTTTGTGGATATGTTTTGTTTATATATGACAGAAGCGTCTCAGAAAAGGGAGTCTTACAAAATTTCAGGGGGGGGGGGGGCTGCGTGATGATGTCATCAATATGGCTGCCACACTATTATGTAGTTGTCACATGTAAAGATGCATAACTTCTCACCCGCTTATGCTACAGAGATGAATTTTTTTCTGAAATGTTTCAAATTTAATGACAAATACTTTTTGTAAGTACTCATTTTGTTAACTCCATTAGGTTTTGAGATAATTTCATTTGAACGTATAAAATCAGTGTTAACATTGGTTATGTGTGACATTTATCCATGATTTACACAAAAACTATACGATTTTTGAAAGAATACTCAAGAATAAAAAAGTTGCATTTTCTAGTGAGGATTAAGAAAATGTATAATAACATGGGGTTACCCCAACGTTTAGGGAATTATGAATGATATCACATTATACGTCCACTTTCTCAGGATTGCATGATTTTACAGTTTATCATACAGGGCTTTCATTTCAAAAGTATCCACCCTAAATATCTCTCGAACTGATACACAGATCATTTTGAACATGTTCAACTGTGATTTTTACAGTTGAACATGTTCAAATGTCCTTTACAAAATTTCGAACAGGACGAGTTTGATGATTATATTATATAGACTATTTATTAGGTTGAATTGTTTTTAACAAATGTTTTTAAAATCTTCAGCAAAAATTTACAATTTACAAAATAAAAAACTATGTTCTGTGAGAAGAGTTAACAAATAAATCTCATTGGATGTCCTCTTCACTTTCATTGGAACTGCTATCATCACTGCCAAAATCACTTTCCTTGTCTTCTTTTTCACTGTCCTCTTCTGTGACCTTTTCAAGATTTTCTGGGAGCGTTGGACCCTTGTACCATTTTATGTGGTACCTGCCTTTTTCCAAGTACCAGCCGTGTTCAGTAGGATCAAGCCCATCGTCAGGTGTTCTACAATCTGCTCGTTTCCACAGCCAAGACACTGAGGCCTCCTCCACACGAGACGTTTAATGAGCCTTGAAGGCTCATTATAAATTTTACCTCCACACCAGCGGAGCGCAAAACGGGCGTACAGGCGCGTTATCTCCCCGATAATGCGCATTTTCGAATGCGCGTTAAATAGCGACTTTTATTTTGCTCCGGCAGTTAAAGCGCATTTTGACTGCTGCCGCCGCTGTCAAAAGCCCTCCCCCAGCTGCAACGGCGCAGATTGGGGGATCAGCCAGTCGTGGCGGACGTGCAGCCAGCGAGCGAGCTCTCGAGGAGGTCGCTCCTCGCTCTGTCTTTCGGCTCGCGGGGTGAGGAAGGCTCAACTTTTCTCTGCCGCTCCTCCTCCTCCTCCTCCTCGCCCCCGGCAGCAGCAGCCTCTGCAGGGCCGGGAGGGGGGGCGAGCGAGCAATTCACAAACAGGGATGCGGAGCGTGCTGGCGGCGCCCCCCACAGCCCACCCCACGCAGAAAAAGAGAGAGAGAGGTCAGGTTGGCGAGGAAGAGAGCGGGAGGAATAGGGAATTGCGAGGATGGGGCGGCGGGGGAGAGAGAAATCCTCGCAAGAATAACACTAATACTTCTAATAATAATGTGATCGAGGCCCCTCCTTCGCTCCGCCTCCTCCTCCCCCCCCCCCCCCAGCGTTGCAGCAGCCAAAGCAAGGAGCCAGATGGCAAAGCTTGGCAGGTCTGTCTGTTGCTGCTGCAGTCATTCAAAGCCGAGTGTGTGTGTGTGTGTGTGTGTGTGTGCTTTCCCTGCTCCTCCCTCCCTCCGTCCGTCCTCCCTCCCGCCGCTTTGCCCCCAAGGTTCCTGCCTTCCCATTCCCCAAACCCAGTGCTGCCAAGCCCGATCACAAGCTCTCCCCCACCGACGGTTCAAAAATATCAAACGCAAAACGCGGGGGGCGCTTCAAGAACAGCTCATCAGGAGGGTGGCGGGGGAAGAGAGAGCGAGAGAGCGAGAGAAACGGACTTGACAGCCTGCCAGAGGGAAGGGGAGGGGAGCGCCGCCTCTCGTGCAGAGGTATTAGGCGTAAAGGCGCTTCAGGGATAGTGCGCCCAATCGCCTAACCGGGCGCAAAAGCGAATTCTTGTGGAGGGGGCCTTCATTGCTTCTTTTAATCTTTTGGATCAATGCAGGTTTAGATGGAGGCAGCATTGATGGGTCAATCCCTTTAACTTTGGAGAATGCCTTAGACTGGATCTTAGGTGTTGTTTTCATCATAAATAGACTGTATCTTACCTCACTCACAGAGGAGTATATAGGGTGGTCGTACATGGCACAGTCAAATTTCTCTAACCCAGCTATCTTTTCTTCGGTTAAAGTTAATGACTCATCTAGCTGGTTGAGAATTTCTTGGAGTTCATGATTCTTTTTCATGATTTCAAAGGGATTAACTTTTCCCTGTCTTGCAAATGCAGCTGTGAAATCAGACCCTGTAAAATCATGGTAGCCAGACAGGGCCTCTACCAGATCATGTCCAAGCTCCTCTGTGATACAAGTTACATTGATTGTCCTTCTGCTGTTCTTAGAAGACATGCCACAATCAAACCCAACCTGAGAGTTTAGGAAGTGCTTTTGATGGTAAATTAACAGAACCAACACATCAGTGTCATTTGCTCTAACCAGGATATTCTTTGCCTGATCACTACCATGTGATGTATGTTGGATGTGCCAAATGATCCTTGTGTCTGCCTCTTGATGATGGCAAGCAAGATCAGGCTCTTCTGTTGCCTCAACATTGACATCCTTGCTGGTGTATTTGTAACACACAGTCTCTGCTCCGACAAAGAGAATTTTGTCTGCCAGAAGTGAAGCATACTTCTGATTTTTCCACTCATTGCATAGGAAAGATGTAAGGGATGTTTTAAACTGCTCATTCCAAAGTGCATCAACTGCCTTTTTGGGGGTCTTCTGATCTGCGCCTGTTACTTTGATGTCACTAGTTGGTACAGTTGTTCACCATTCAATTGTTTGCCTTTCATGTTCACAATCTTTTATACTCTGATAGCCGTAAGTGTCAAACACCAGGTGCACTTCCTTAGCTGGTGTACTACTAGTAATGTGCTCCAGTAATTTCCATGCAAGAGCTCTGTAAGTTTCCGGGAACTTCAAAGTGTGCAACATGAACATTGCATCATCTACAGCCACATCTATGTGAGGTTGACCTGTAGTTCTATCATGCTCCTCGTCTAAATTCTGGTACTTTTCTAGCCTGTGCATCAACTTACTTTTGATCCACCAATCTGAGCAAGAGAGAATGGCACAGGAGTTAGAGGATACTCAATCACTTTTTTCACAGCACATTTTTGAACAGCTGCCATATGAATGACTCTACCAAAAGCATCTAAAGTGCATTTGGCAACCTCTAGTTTCTTTCGTTCCATTTTCAGGTTACTGGATGCAATAGAAGATGCACAGTTAGGTACCAAATTTTGGGGTATGGGCTTTTCAACATTCTTTGGATCTTGCATGTACATTTTTTGAACTTTCAGCAGCTTCTTGCCCTTTAGAAGAAAATGAAAGAAGATCCAGTGTGACTTTCTCACTGATTGTCTGTCCAGTAGAAATGTTCCTTAGAGGTGCCTGAGGATCCAATTCTTGAAATGGGTTTGAAAAACTATTCAAGGTTGAAATTAATTTTTCAAGATCTCTTTGATCTTTTTCAATATGTCCTTGTTGCAAATCATGCTTCGAATCTGGAGTTTTTGTAATTCCACTTCTTTCAAGTAAGCTGCTCACTATCTCACTTGTCAATTACCTTGTGATCACCCATTGGGCTCTAGCAGATTCTGAGTTTGCAAATGCCGTGATGCCTGGGAACCTTTAGGCAGTGTCAGCATTTACAGTCTGCTCTAGTGCCATGGCAACTGGCACCATGGGGTGCCTCTACAAGAGAGGTTTAATGCGCTTTGAAGGTTCATTAAAATTTTTACCTCTACAAGAACGGAGCGCAAATCGGGCGTAGAGGCGCGTTATCTCCCCGATAATGCGCATTTTCAAATGCGCGTTAAATCGCGAGTTTTATTTTGCTCCGGCCGTTAAAGCGCATTTTCCCCGTGTGAACAAGCGATTATGCGCATTAACTTCTTGTAAAGCGCTTTTTGGACATCTATTAATGTGCTTCGCCGCCTCTCGCCGCCTCCCGTGCAGAGGGATTAGGAGTAAATGCGCATCTGCGATAATGCGCATAATCGCCAAATCGGGCGCAAAAGCGAATCCTTGTAGAGGGAGCCCTAGAAAATGAGTTACTAGAGCACTTTATACCTAGACCGCCTTGAGAAAGTGCATATATGACTTCTGGTGATTCAGTTCCTAGGTTGAGAAGTTTCAGGAGGTTCACCGTCATGCATCGAGCATAATTCAGCCTCAAGCCTGAGAAAAAAGCTGGAATCATTTTCTCCAGGGCATTCGTATACATTTCAAGGTTACTTGTTCTAGGCTCTGCTGAAGAATTTGCAGATGTTAACAAGATCAATGTACTGTTGATAGAACTGAGCTGTTTTTCCGTGAAATCCTGATCTTGTTTTTGCTTTGAATTTGTTGAGAAAGTGTGGGCCTTTCCCTTGCCATGGCTAGATTTCACTTTCACTCTTCAGAACTGTCTCCTACAAGGGCCATGCACCTGGCTTGGTCATTATTTAATGTCATTATGTTGCAGAAACCTACTGGCTTCTTGGAAGTTAACATATGGTCTGTGCAAGGTCCCCTCTACAAGATTTTGCTTTGACGCTGGGTTCCCCGATTATGCGCATCTCCTGACAATTGCTTTTACCTATATACGAGAGGCGTTGAAGCGCATTTCTGGCTGTATGAAACTCGCTTTAAAGTTGTTGACATGCATGCAAATGTTGCTGAAAGTAATGCGCTTTGTCCCAGGAAACTGCCCAAACAGGTTTTGCACCCTTTATTCTCCCTGCCTAAAATAATCTCCCGCCTTTGGTTACCTAGGTTAGCTGCTGGGAATGATGTGGTTAACCTGTTTGGCTACCTCTCTCCCCTCCCATTTCACCCCCAGCTGAAGTTGTCCCCCCTCCCAGAACTGCTCAGGAGTAAATGGAAATGTGCCCCATAAGTTTCCCCCTCCAGCACCCTTTGAAAACTTGTTTTTAGTCAGGGCTGCCTCTCTCCCCCCCCCCCCCCACTTTGCCCAATTTTCATTTCAAGTGAACTGCTCAGGAGTAAATGGGAATGTGCCTCACACAAACACACACACCAAAACAGACAGGGGGGGATGCTGCTTCGTTCCTTCCCCCTCCTCTTCCCAGCAAGCTCAACCATTGTAAAACATACACCCACACACACAGAGCTCATGTCAGGAACCCAGCAAGAAGCAAGGGGACGATATGTCTAAGCTGATCGCTAATTATGCGCACATCCACACATCCTTCCTACCCCCTTTACTTCTCAGGAAACCACCTCCATCTGGCCCTGTGTCTCCATGAATGAAATATTACATCAGGGGAGTTCAAAGAAACTTTATTTTCAGTTCACATAGGGTCTCGTTTTCCTGGATCTTCCATCCAGAGAGACGGAGAACAAGAGGAAGTTGCCAGGAGGAGACAGGAAATAAAACTAAATGAAAAAGTGGGAGGTTTTCCCAGCGAAGGTGCAGTTCTATGCATGACATCAAGATCAGCTGATAATTAATGCACCTCCTCACAAAATTGTTTACATGGACATAAGGCACTCTTACTCCCGTGGTAAATTAAAAGTTGCTATTTAACGTGCATTCGAAAATGTGAATAATCGGAGATAAAACACGCCTGGACCCAATTTGCCCTCCACTCTTGTAGAGGTAAATTTGGTAATGCGCCTTGAAAGAGCTTTAAATCGCTCTTGTAGAGGCACCCAAAATGGATTTTCAGAGCCTTGATGACAGCTAAAAGACTCACATTATCACATGGGAAGGATAAATGCTCACCTCCCATAATGCAATGGATTAAGGGCTTAACAACAGGTGTTATATAAGAGGGACTTGCGAGTGGATAAGTACTAGGGGTGTGCACGGACCCCCCGGATCGGATCGGGACCCGGATCGGGACCTCCAATTTTGTCCCGGACCGGTTCAGACAAAATCGGAGGCCCCCCGGACCGGATCGAGTCCGATCCCGACCCAAAAATCGTACATTTTTGGATCGGCCGCCATTTTTTTCCCCATAGACTTGCATTGCAATGCAAGTCTATGAGGAAAAAATGGCGGCGGGTGGGTAAGGGGGGGCCTAACTCCCTCCCCCCCCCGGGGCCGTCCGCTGTGGACGGCCCCGGCAGGTAAACCCCCTCCCCCGCGCTCCCTACCCCCCCTGGGGCCGCCCGCTTCCATCCGCTGGCGCCCGCGGGCGCCAGCGGATAGAAGCGGACGGCTCCGGGGGGGGGGTAAGCCCCCTTCCCCGCCACTGCTTACCTTCTCGGCCCGTCCGGCGCCGGCGGCTACTACCAGCGGGCTCCGCGGCCTACTCTCGAGTAGCGCGCCGGGTGATGACATCACCCGGCGCGCCATCCTAGAGCAGGCCGCGGAGCCTGCTGGGAGTAGTAGGCGCCGGCGCCGGACGGGAGCCGCCGGGCCGGAAAGGTAAGGGCCCCCCTCCCCCCTCCCCCCTCCGTGCGCCCCCTCCTCCCCTCCACGCACCCCCTCCTTACCTTTCCGGCCCGGCGGCTCCCGTCCGGCGCCGGCGCCTACTACTTCCAGCAGGCTCCGCGGCCTGCTCTAGAGTAGCGCGCCGGGTGATGACATCACCCGGCGCGCCATCCTAGAGCAGGCCGCGGAGCCTGCTGGGAGTAGTAGGCGCTGGCGCCGGACGGGAGCCGCCGGGCCGGGCAGGTAAGGGCCCCCCTCCCCCCTCCGCGCGCCCCCTCCTCCCCTCCACGCACCCCCTCCTTACCTTTCCGGCCCGGCGGCTCCCGTCCGGCGCCGGCGCCTACTACTTCCAGCAGGCTCCGCGGCCTGCTCTAGAGTAGCGCGCCGGGTGATGACATCACCCGGCGCGCCACCCTAGAGCAGGCCGCGGAGCCTGCTAGTAGTAGTAGGCGCCGGCGCCGGACGGGAGCCACCGGGCCGAGAAGGTAAGTGCCCCCCTCCTCCCCCCCCCCGCTGTCCACTTTCATCGGCGGGCGCCCGCTGGCGCCCGCCAATGGAAGCGGCGGTGGGCGCCAGTGGGCGCCCGCCGATCCGCCGATCTGCCGAACCGGTTCGGAGCTTTTTCGGACCGGTTCGGATTGGATCGGCCGATCCAGCTGCGGGATCGGAAATCGGATAATTTATCCGATTTCCCACTGGACCGGACTCGGATCGTGGATCGGGTCCGATCCAGTGCACATCCCTAATAAGTACATGGATATTTGGTCTACTATTTTTGAAAACTCTCCCCACCTTTAAAAAAAAAAAAAAAAAAAGGTACACCTGATGGAAAAAATGATGATATTACTATATATGTAACATTTCTTTGTTTTTCTTTTTCGTGATTTATTTGTTGTTCTGTTTTGTTAATATTCACAATTTAAAAAGAAGAAAAATATGTGGCATGATGTTAGATAGTGCCCTGTGACTAGCTACATTTTGGACCTGTTTTTGGCTTATACAGTGGTGGCCAAAATTGTGGACACTTTTTGAAATTTTCATGTTTTGCAACTTTGAATGCTTATAGAAAATGTTCTGTTTCACAAAGTTCAATTGTTTATATATCAACTGAAAGAGAATTTAATGCTGAATTCAAAACAAAAAACAGAATGCAAATACCTGCAGTTAAAAAGAAGTTATGCTTACTTTATTCTAAAAAGAAACACAAGTTGTGATTGAATTGAGAAGTAGTTTGGAATTGCAAACCATACTGGCAAATCACAGTCCTTGTTTTGGGGACCAATCATATGGCAGTAGCTGTGTTACCTCATGTTTCAAGTTGGGGAAATTCAAAATGTGTCCACAATTTTGGACACCACTGTAAATCTATTGTTGTTGTTGTTGTTGTTGTATTTATTATTATTATTATTATTATTATTATTGGCAAATACACACACATACACACACATTTATTTAACAGGACTGACTAATTTATAATCTCAGTAAGGATAAATGTATAAAATACAAAGAAATGTAATAATAAAAAACCATAAACATAATTCATTTTAAAAATGCATACTTATTATCATCATCATCATTATTAAAACTATTATTGAAATAACAAACACATGATGAAACAAACTAAACCACTGCAAATATTAAGTAGCCCTCTAAAACAAATGGGGCTGGACTGCATCCTGTCTTCATTTCCCATTCCAATAAAAAAGAAAAAGGCTAAATTTCTCTTTAAAATATTTGACCTCCATTTTCTAATTCTAATTATATTGGTTGATTCTGCCATAAAGGCCATGATTCAGATGCCTACATGGCACTCATCTGTTATAGGTAGATTAAGAGCTCCATCACACCAGCGATTGAGTGCACTCTCACCATGCCTGGGGTGCGGATTTGCAGCATGATACTCACATGATGCCGTGCCTGTCCTGCTGACACCCCACCTCTTCCCCAGCCTTTCCTAGAATGCTGAAAGTCTAGATTATTTTCCCTAAGCGCATTTAATGCACCCTAAGTCTCCATGTAGTTTTAAAGGAACAGGGGCTTGAATGGATTGCATCATGTCCTGGCAGGGAAAAGCGATCTCTCCCAGCTGCCGGCTCCACACCTCAATACAAAACTCAAACCTTGCATCCCAAGCTGCAAAGCGTTTTTTTAAACTTTGTTTTATTCAATTATTGTGCATAGTACAATTATTTTGCATTGTACAATGAGCTTATAGTCAACAAATACAATAACAATCAACTATTCAAACCAAAATTATTTTTAAAAAAAACTGTTCCCATTCTTATTATAGTTACACAAACAGTAGAATGTTCTTACAGCACCGCTCATTTAATTAGATCCTTCCAGAATGACATTTGGGATATCGGTGGCTTATAGGCCCCCATCCCTTTGTTGATGAACGCAATGTAGGGAAGCCAGGTTTCCATGAAGTGGTCATACTTGGCCACCCCTCTCAGAACTCTGCTATGGTGGGTTAGCCTCTCTGAAAGCTGCAAAGTTATTTTTTTTAATCATACAACACCTGAATCTCTGCAGAGACAGGATTGTATTCCCTCGATACTCCCAAAGAGCCAGACTAAAGGGTCCTTCCATTTTTGCCCGGCAGAAAGGCGGTCTGGTTGAAGTGCTCATCTGACAGGAACTGACTGGAGGGAGAAAGAGAAGGGGAGGAGTGGAGTGGAGTGGAGTGGAAGAGCAAAGGAGCGAAAGAGCAGCTCTTCAGGTGAAAGGGATCTAAGCTTGGCGCACTTCTGCTTCAGAGGTAAAAAAAAACGCGGAGGCAAATGGGGGGGAATTACCGTAGGTGTGATGGAGCTCTAACTCTCTTCTACTGTAACTAATTGCCATATATGCCACTATCAACAAATAAATTATTTCCTTATCATCTAGTGCCACTGTCTCTTTAATATAACCAAGTCGAGGTGCTTGGAAGGAAGCGTGTAGCCTACTTCCCCCTCCCCCCCCCCCGGTTAATTCTTAACATTGACCAAAACCTTTCATTTGGGAACAGAACCAGTAAAACATGAAATACATTTGCTCCAGTGAAGCTACGAGTCCAAAATTTATCTTCTACCTGCAAATACATTTTTAGCGAGTCTGGAAGGTGTGAGATACAATCTGTATTCCGATTTATAAAAACTCTCATTGCGAGTCACAGCTAAAAGTAGCCATGGGAGATTGGATCAAGACCACAGCAGGGAGGGAGAGGCTTTTAAGCCTTTTCGCTATCAGGCTGGAAAGAACCTCTGACCTTTCTTTTCATCCCATCCCACCCCTCCCCCTCCCCCTCCCCGGTCAACCTTTTGTTCTCTTTGTTCTGCCCATCCTGAGACCAGGCCCAGAGCCATTAAGCCCTTTGCACACTTTGTTCCGAAACATAAAACTGCCCTGGAATTCGTCAGCAATTGCTCTTGCTTGCTTGCTCGCTTGCTCGCTTGCTTGGAATCCCTCATATGCTTGTAGGTTTGGCTCGGGTTAACCTTGTTCCTTGTGATTCTTTCCTAGCATGAACCTCTGTAAGCATCCCTCCTTTTTAGTCAGGCCAACCCTTCCCAATTCACTGGATGTTCCTTCCCCTCCCTACAACTCACAAGACTACCTCCCCTGAACCGAGTAGACCCTGCATATTAAGTTTTGTCCCATTTTTGCAAAAATTTGAGGAGCTGGAGGGGGGCACCTTTTTGTTACACACTGGTGGAGATAGGGGACCCAGCCAAAGCTTGAAAATCTGGATTGGAAAGCAGGGCAGTGGGTGGATAGGAGTGGGAAGGGAGACCTTGAAAATTGAGGTGACATGGGGTGGAGCAGTGGGGATACAGGGCAGTGGGGAAGGATTGACACAAGTTGAGAATGGGGGAGCTGGAAGTGACAGAAGAATCCAACCAATCAGAGTCAGGCTGCTGATATAGCAGCAGTGCAAAGGAAGGCACAATATGGTTTTCACTAGGGCTGTGCACCACCTCGGGAAATGGCCCTTCATGGCTGCCCTAGTTTGTGGCCATAGATCTATGAAAAAGAGAAAGCCCCCATCTTAGCTTCAAATCATGGCTGTAAGGGAGGAGGATGCACAGCAAAGGTGAGTCCTGCCAGTGGCAGCTCCAGGTATGAGGGGAGGGAGAGGGGGAGGGTGTTGAGCAGGGAATCCAATTGACTCCCAGTCAGCCCTGTGCCCAGCTTTCTTGGGTGCCTACCGTACAGGAGCATAGCAGGCACCAAGAAACCCGCAAAGGTTGACCTCCTTTGGTGGGGGGAGGGGGGAGACTTGCATCAGCTTTGGTACCAAAGTGAAGCAGACAAACCCCAAAGCACCCTGAGTCAAATCAGGGCTGTTTCAGAGGCTCTGAAACTGCCTATGAGGTGAATCATGGGGGCTGTGCACAGCCCTAGTTTCCACCACAAAGGAAGCTGGGATACCTGCCCAACTGGATGGGAGAACTACAAGACGAGGAGGGTGAGGGTGTAGATTGTTTGCCTGATCGTCTGACAAGAGCACAGTAGGTTGTTTGCAAAACCAACCATCCAGCGTAGTTTGCCACCCAGCATGGGTTAGTGTGATGTGTGAACCCAGCATTGAGTCCAAAGCCAAATTCCATACATTGCAGGAAAATGGCTTAGCCTGTGAGGCCATTCAGGAAGCTTGCAGCCATTCTATGTGCTGTTGTCTTTGAGACTAATGGTAGCGGTCAAGCAAGGAACGTAGAGCATTGGGAAGCTGTGACCAAAGGCTTCGGAAGGTCCAGCCATGGACAACTTTGCATCAGGCACGGTTAGGGTGCCTTTGAATCCTCAGTAGCACTGGAGTAGGGAAGGGATCACTTCATCTTTAGCTAGCTGGGCAATTGCTTCTAGACATATTTGGTTTTCATCTCCTGGCTCCTAGTGGGATGTCCTGAAGGTTTAGATAGGGCTGGTCTTCCCAACAGATGACAATGCCCCCACTTGCCCCAAAGAGAAGGCCCTGATGCTCTTGGCTAGTCTACAAAATCCCTGCAGGATATCCTTCCCTGTGCTTATATGTGCTGAGGAACTCCAGGCCACTGTGGGCCCTATGCATGGGCTGCTGGGACTTTCTTCCCAAGTCTTAGCCGTTCCCTGCTCTTGCCATAGCAGTGGCTTATGTATTGGCTGGGGCAGTGTCCAGGAATTCAGAGCCTCTGCCAGCAATCCCACCCAACAATCTCCACATCTGACAAGCTGTCTGCACCACTGAGACTCCAGAGAACTCTTGGTAGCTCAATTCCTGACAGGGAATAAAGCAAATATCACTAAGACACTATGGGCTTTTCTACACGAGGCTGTTAATCCGCTGCATCTACTTTGGGTTGGGTTGCAGAACTGAGATGCGAGCCTTGCACATGCCATGTTTCCTTTCCTGCTTTTCCACAACATAAACTCTCAGTGGCACTGTGAGATAGGGCTCATCTACACCTGCAGCCCTTTGGGGAGTGGGGAGGGATGATCACAGACGTTTCCACTTCCTGGTTGGTCCCTCAGCGATCACGCGATAGTAAGTTGTCCCGGAAGTAAAGAGGGATGTTTCAGGGCACCACTGTTTGTTTTTTTAAGAAAAAAGAGGAGACATTTGCGCAATTGTGCGGGTGTGATCCTGCATGAAGGTACGATTATTATTCTTTTTAAAAAACACACACACACAACAAACTCGGTGCTGGAACATGCTGAGCACCTTCCCAAAGATGGTGAAAATGCTCCCCCGATGCCCACAGACTCCCCTTGCACAGCTCTGTGCCCATTTCCTGAGCCCCGCTACTCATGGGGAAGAGGGAGGACCCCAGGAGGGAGAGCCACAATGCCCATGGTCCCGAGACGGTAGGAAAACCCAGGGAAAAAGCAGTCCCAGCTATCCCGGGAGAACTGAGTGCTCATCCCCAGTTCACCACGGGATCAGCTGTGCATCATTTAGACATGCAGGGATGACCTTGTGACCACCCTGGGATAAATGGCAGGTGTTGACACGGACATTGTGGAACAGTGCAAATACACAAGAGGAAATCACACTTTCTTTTGCCATCAGAAATAATACCCCATTTCCCCTGCTCTAAAAAAAATCATAGGAAGTGAGTTACAAACAGAAGTGAAACAGGTCATCAGGTAGTTTAAACAGCCATAAACAACTGTGAGTAGGGAATGATGCCGTGTAGAAAAGCTAGTCCTCTCTCATCCAAAGGAAATCAATCCTATAGCATTCTCCCTGTAATGTTTCATACTTGGGGAAATGTGGTGTACTTTAACATTACTATCTTTTTTCTAAAACCTTGCATTAGATATTCACTGGCAGTTTATAAGCAACAAGATTAACAAAAGAGATCTCTGTCTCCCATAATCCTGGAGCTTAACAAGGCTCACAGCAAAACAGCATTCTGAACTATGATATAAGGCAGCAAAACAGGTGAAAGTTGTTTGCTCCAAGGGAACAAATGAAAAACTCCTATTTACTGGAAGTTGTCAGTATCATCTAACTACATCCACAGAGCATGGTGCCACACATTGATCTCCTGCCAGCATGCTCGGTTGCTGGGCTGATCAGGAGATACCCTCCTGGTGACACCCAAAATCTCAGAATCATGGCTTGGAATAGGGCCTTTAGTGTCATAGCACCCACTCTGTGGGACTCCCTACCACTACAAATTAGGCAGGCACCAATCCTTCTGGGTTTTCGGTGCCTTCTGAAAAATACTTATCCCAACAGGCATTCCCAGGAAGGTGATCTTGTCCTCTGTAGAAAAAATATTTTTGTACGTTACTAAGAAATTCCTTTAATATAAGCAATTCAGATAGATGATTGATAGATAGATAGACAGATAGCCATGTGCCACCCTCAGATAACTGTGCTTAAGAGGAAGTGCCTCCAAGAACAAAGTATTCAGATTCCGAGCAAGCAGGAGCCCCAGCTCCCCCCCTCCACTCCACCACTCGTTTCATTACGTGCCCTATTTCGAGAAAGCAAAGTTGGGAAACCACGAGAATGCACCACCTTGCATTGCAACAGCCGTCTCCTCTGTATCTAACTGAGAACACATGAATGAACTAAACAAGGCTGGCCTTCCATTCTCCGCTGGAAGGTTACTGTCGGTCACAAGTTACTGCCAGTATTTGTATCAGCCTACAGCTCCTGACTGCAGCATGGCCAATCAACAGTCTGGCTTCCTTGTCTGACTCTGGCTCCACCAATCGGCATCAAGGTCTCTATTTCATTGCTGCTTGTGAATTACTCACAGCTGTCTGTTCTCAGCTGTGGGTGAGCTTTTCCAGAGCTTTAAATGAAGGGTAAAAATAACAACAACATCATGATGATGATGGCAAGATGTTTATGTATAGAGAGATGTAAGTGTAGATAGAATAAGCCTACAAAACTTCTGACCCAATAAGCTGCAGGAATTGTGGCTGGTCCTTGGAAGCATTATCTGTTTTTGCAGTCCCAGGGAAGCACCAAAACCAGGAGATTTACTGAGCTTCTGATAGGCTGCCATAGACAGCTGTGGAACTGCTTCTGCAACGCGGTGGCTTTACAGGCCTGCCATGGAGATCACAACTTGCCTGAAAAGCAAAAGGGATCTCCTTTTACTAGACTGACCCTTACTTGAGAAAGACACTTCTCCATAGATACCATGTATGTGCCTCATTTCCAACATTACATCCCCTTTATTTTTGTAATTTTGTCCTGGCAATCTGATTGTGGAAACGTTGAGTGGTGTATGTAGTATGACGCTATCTGGAACCAGAATGATCTGAGAAAGTGTTTGTTATTGCTCTATGATTTTCTGAAATAAGGCATATTAGAGTAATTGACTGCATGTGCATCTCACAAGGCTTGGGCCTGCAGCAGTCATAATGGCTAGGTTGTTCTCCACCTGACTACTGAATGCCCTCTTTCAGGACCACATGTCCCATGTGCCCAATAGATGAACTGCTCCTGCTAGTAGATGTATAAGTAACTTACAATGGATTATATGAGCCTCTGTAGGCTGGTGGACCAGGCATTGGATTTGGGCTAAAATTCTTGTTCAAGCATAGAGTAATTGAGTTGCTTCAGACAATTTACTAGTTTCTAATCTTACTTCCCCATCTATAAAATGAGAATAAATATGATCCACATCACAGGATTGATCCACATCACAGGATAGTTCATAGGTGAGATGAGGAAATAATATTTCTTGCCATATGCATTAAAAGCTCTAGATATAAAAATAGTAGCCCAAAACACAATCCTGTTATCCAGGACTTTGGCCATAAATGATCTCAGTGCATAGAGAAAAAAATGTACTGTTTGGGAGCATTATGTAACAAGAGACTTTGGAGGTCTTGCAAAAGATCAGTGTTCCTGCAACTTGTAGAGGGACTGTTTGAGTTGCCTCAGTGGGCTGGGAGGTGACATGATCAAGGCAGTTCTAATCAATCAATCAATTAAAACTTCTGTGTAATTCATAAAACAGAAATTGCAAGGCACTTTTGATTTTAGGGTAGAGAGAAGATGCATTGCCACATGATCTGGTCACAAGCACCCTTGTGCTCTGTCCTTCAGAAAGAGTTAAATGTGATCTGTCTTCCTCCCTTATATCTTACCCTCATTCATAGGCTCTATGCATTTCATTGTCAGACATGGAATGTTTTGGCCACAGAAGTGGTCTAGAATGCTAAAAAAAAACCAAAAAAAATATAAATGGTTTTTTTCTATAGGGTTATCATGTCTGCATTATTCCATACACATCAGCATATGAGTAATTGTACATTCAGTAAAAAAATGCACAGCAAGAGAACCTTCTAGCTACATTTGTATAGAACAGTAGAGAATGATGTCATTTTGCCTCTGCCATGTAGTTCTGGCATATGCTGACATTACTAGAACAGACTGGAAAGAAATCACAGGGAAGCAGCTCCTTTGTTCCTCTGCTTCTATGGTGATGTTTGAATCCAGACTGGGTTCATACATCATACTTCAGATGGCATGCTGAACTTTCCATGCTGAATGCTTTCCCTCATAATAAAACCACCCTCAAACCGTTGGCTGTGGAGATCACCAGAGGGGAGGCAACTTTGGCCTTAACCTGAAGTGGTGACCAGAACCGCTAGTGGTACAAGGCTTAAGTGCTGTTGAACTGGTTGTAAACAGTGCACAATGCTGTCAAATTCAACATATATGTAAATCAAATATTGCCAAAGAAGTCCAACACAGTGTGACTTCTGACTTAAAAAAAGGAAATTTCTCAAATTATGGGATAGACTAAAAAAGGAGTTGAAAAGAAGAGTCAAGATGGCCAAAGCTCTCCAGAAAGCTTGGGGGTTATCCAAAACCATAATAATAAAAGCTCAGCTAGATATCTTCCACATATCAGGAAAAGTATCACCAAGTCCATAAGGTTAACAAGCAGAGTCAAGGAAGCTATTTGAGGCAGGAGAGTTTACCTCACTAATAGTGGAAATTGTGCCCACATGAGGAGAACAAAAAGGAACACAAACTCTAGCAAAAGAAATGAAAGCTGACAATAAGGGATGCAACAATCTTTATTGACAGTCCATAGACCATTTAACAGTAGGTTAGATATACAGCTATTAAAATGTTCATAGACAAGGGAAAACCTTCAACATACAGAAGCGTGAGCTTCCCTTAATGTTGAGATTAATAAGGGATGCAAAAAGGGGGGGGAGGGAAACAAGGATGTATTGGTAAAAATATTCAGAGCAACAATAAAAAAATTAAAACATCAAAAGAAACAAACCAGCTAGGGGAGTGATTGGACCATTAAACAACAAGACAGGTAAATGTGTATTAAAATGGATAATGAGCTTACAGAAAATGAATGAATTCTTTGAGTTTGTCTTCACTGCAGAATGTGGTGGGCAGACATCCATGCCTGAACAGGCATTTTCAGGAAGGGAGTCTGAAGAAATGAGGCAAATAGTAGTAAGAGATGAAGTTCTAGTTCTTATTGACAAATTAAGCATTAAGAAGTCCTGGTTCTTAAAAATTTTAAATTATCAGGCATATAGAAAAACAGGTCTTGCTGAAAAAATGGCTTCTGCATAGGTAAGTCCTAGGCTGACCATCTGAAAAGGAGTTCAGGGCTCCTGTAACTTTAACAGTTGTAGAAAAAAGAGAATTTCAGCCAGTGTCATTTGTATGCAATCAGTTCCTGGTGAAATTCCCTCTTCATCAGAACAGTTAAAGTTGCAGGGGCCCTGCCTTCTTTTGTATCTTGTCACTCTAGTATAGTGCCTGCAACTTTAACTGTTGTGATGAAGAGGGAATTTCATCAGGAACTAATTGCACACAAATGACCCTGGCTGAAATTCCCTTTGCTCTACAACTGTTAAAGTTACAGGAGCCCTGTCCTCCTTTTCATATGGTCAGCCTAGTAAGTCCTGTCTCATTAAATTTTAGAGTTCTGAGAACATCAAGAAGAACATGGAGAGGGGTAATCCAGTCGACCAGGAGTGCACAACCTTTTCAGCCCTGAGAGATGCATCAGGTGTCTGCTAGGAACAGGGCTTCTATAGCAGGAATCAGAAAGCGTAGAGCATTTCCCCTTTTTATCTGGGGGGGGGGGAGGGAGGAGTCTGGGAGGGTCTGCTAGAAAGGGCTTGGGGAGGCACCTCCAGGCCATGTTCTGCACTTTTTGCACTCCCGTGGTAAATATTGTATAGTTGGACTTTCAAAACACTTTTAATCACCAAAGTCATGGGATAAGAGGAGAGCGCCCCAATAAATCAATGAACAGGAAGCAGAGAATAGGAATAAAAAGTTCTCTCAGTGGAGGGATGTAAACAGTGGGGTCCACCAAGGATCTGTATTGGGACTAATGCTTTTTAACTTGTTCATGAATGACCTGGGGTTAGAGGTGAGCAGTGAGTTGGCCAGAACAAATTATTCACCAAATATAAAAATGGATTGCAAAGAGCTCCAATAGGATCTCCTCAAACTGGGTGATTGGACATTAAAATGGAAAAATCCAGTTCAACAGAAGTGTAAATGTAAAGTGATACTCACTGGGGGGGGGGGGGGGGGACAAATAATTTCACATATTTACTGATGGGGTCTGAACTGGTGGTGACTGAACAGGAAACAGATACTGGATTTGTGGAGGATAGTTTGATGAAAATGTCAGCCCAGAATGTGGCAACTGTGAAAAAGGTGAATTTCATGATAGGGATCATCAGGAAAGATTGAAAATAAAACTGTTCATATCAAATCTGTGATGCCACCACACTTGGAATACCATGTACATATTCAAAGGCATATATGCTCTATATTTAAGAACATAAGATGATTTGTGCTGCATCAGACCAAGGTCCATCCAGTCCAACATTCTGTGCACACAGCTGCCCATAGGAAATCCACAAGCAGAACACATGCAAAAGCCTCCCACACATGTTCCTCTACTACTCATATTGGTGAAATGTAAATAAATTCTAGTACTTTTAAATTTGTGCACTGACTTCAAACCAAGTCTGAAACCCAAACAGAATTGGGCAGGCTTTATGTCTCAAACTAGCATATTTTGCTTTATTCCACTAAGAGCTGCATGAGGAGGGAGGGAATGTGATTTAATAACTTATAGGTCCACCTTCTAATCCTAGGGCATATTTTTACCATGGTCTCCCATCAGCATGCTTTGGGGGAGAGCAAGGATGGGACCATGAGATGCCCAGTCTTCCTTAAACTGGATTTCAAGCATCATAATCTCCTAACCCCTGCTCCTATCCTTCTGAAACTTTGCAGGTTTCTTGTCTGGAGGACACCTCTAATGACCTGAGCATTTTCATACAAATTTACCCAAAAAACGTGGGGAGGGGGTGAAGGGAAGGGAAAGCAAATTACTCTCTCGCCCAAATTGGAGAGCTCCCCTTCCACATGAACTGCTGCACCGATCCTTCTAAACTTTTGCTGGTTTCTTACTTAGGGGGCATCTCTGGGCTCTCTGTAATTTTTCATAACAATAGTCAATAAGGAACATAGGGAGATATGTATGCTCTCTTTTGGAGACCCTCAAAATGTCAAGGCTGCTCTTGGACAAAGAACCTGTGGCTCTCATTCTGCAATTTGGCAGAAATGATCTCTGATGGAGCAATGAATCCTGAAATTTCCATCCAGTTCTTCCAATGAATGAAAATGTTATTGGCAGTTCCTTTTAAAAGAAGATCAAAATATAAATGTACATAGCACACACACACACACACACACACACGCACGCACAAACCCCTGCACCTATTTTTCTGATATTGGTCAGGTATAATCTCCTCCTAAGGGGCTACTATGCCCACAATTATCACCCAATTCTGACCAAGAGGAAAAAGTTAAGTGTTTTTTTTTTAAATTTTCCATGATAGTCAACAGGAGGCATAAAGACTCAGTTTTCCAAAACTTGACTTGGTTTTGGTACGGAGCTGAAGTGGACAAACTCCAAAATGTCCCAAGCAGAAGCAGGATGTTTTCCAAACTGTTGAATCAGAGTCTGAATTGAAGTGGGCGGGGCGGGTGGGGGAGTCAGTGCACACCTCTAATGTGATGAATGTATGTATCTCTATCTCTGTATCTATACACACACACACACACACATATTTTAGAGGTGTGCGTTGACCCCCCTCTCCCCACTTTGACTTGATGAGCAGATCCAAATTTGTGTTATGGGCCTGTGCCCCAGCTCTTTTAAGAACCTAGCAATGCCCCTACTCTCAAGTAGACCCAGCCCTGCCAGATAGAATGAATGGATGCCCTTTTCATGCATCCAAGTGCATATACAATGAATGTGCACATGGGAGAGCTGGATCACAATGACTAACAGTATGTATAAGCGCATACAAATTGTAGATAGGTTTGTCCATAGACTCGTATGTATGTTGCAGTTGTACAAATAGAAATACTTATGTTTTATTTATTTATTTATTTATTTTAAAATATTTCTGGGCTGCCTTTCAAGGGAAGAGCCCTCCCAAGGCGGCATACAACAATAAAACACGTAATAAAATCCAATGTGGCAATACAAACAATAAAAACAGTAAAAACACAATAAAATCAACAATAAAATCAACAGCAGCGAGATTGTGACCCCACTCCCCTTTATACATGTTTGCTAAAAAGTGTTTCCACTTACATGGCATTCATCACCAAACTCATTTAAGTTATGATCTGATTTTACTATGATGCCATTAACTTCATTGATTATGTACATTTGAGGTTTAACCTCTTGAGAAAGTGTTGGATGGAGAGTCCTACAAGTCTATATGCATGATCACCAATGGCAATCATCCCCATACTCTCCTCCCATGGAATACAGCTGAGGGAGCCTTCTGTGCATATATCCCCGTTAGCATTGCACCAGAAGCTTTCAGCTTTGTTCTACAAACAATTGCCACTTATATACATTTCATACACCTCATCGAGTATTGGCAGTTAGTAATCAAACTCAGCCCTCATTTCTCTCTGGGAATTAAGTACTGAGGTTTGCAAATGTTTGTATGATTGTTACCTGGTTACTAATTACAAAGCAACTTTGTTGTTGCTGTGTAGAATAACTTTTGTAAGCAATGCAGTACAGAACTTTTAACTAGTGCTGGGCCGAAAATTTATCCTACAAAAAATTCTGACCCTTCTAATTCCATTTGATAGAAAAGAAATTGCTTTCGAAAATAAATTCAAAGGAGAAGAAATTTCTGGGAAGTTCTCATGGGTTCAGTTCAGGGTTCTTGTGCTTTACCTTACTTATGAGATGGCTGAGGAGTTTGTCTTTCATTGTACAATCATCTCTCTGACAGCCAGTAACCTCCTTGGCTTCCCACACTTCCTGCCCAGGGGGAGACATCATAAATTTATTCCTCCCATTGGGCCTTTTCAGTTCAGGAAGTGCAGGCAGCCTGGGAGACTGTAGAGCAATAGCAAGATGTGTATAGAAAGAAAATTACAGGCAGTTACCCTCAGCCACATCACAGTGACTAGTTAAGGTCAAAAATACCGCCAACATATGTGAAGAAAATGACTTTGGGACCGGCCTACTCTACAGGACTGGCTACCTAGTTGAAGGCCTGCGCTTGGCTGAAAGCATGGGCCTTGAAGTTAAGGGAGGGGGGCGGAGGTGGACTGAGGAATGTCCTTTGGCAGGCCTCTGGATCGCCTTATCTTGGGAGGGGTTGTCAAGGCCGTCCAGATGGTCAGCGCTAATTAGCTCGGGCTGTGAGAATGAAGGGAGTAGCTAGAGGGTAGTTGCCATGGCTACGGTGCCAGGAGCAGGGGAGAGGGTGAAAGTGGGCCATTGGAGAGACTTGCTTCATCTTCTTTGGGGCCGGGTACTGGACAACAAGAAGATCCCTCTTCAGCGAGGACACGCTGGGTGTTAGGAATTTTATTGTTTTACAAACTGATCGATTTGGTGAGACGCTCTGACACTTTTAGAGTGTGATTGATTGGAGTTTCAATTGTTTTATTGCTGATAGCTTTTATATTGCTGCTAACCTAACCTACCTCATTCTTTCCTAATCCCCCCCCCCCTTTTCCCTTTTCCCCAACGAACCTATCCCTGATTTCTCCCTTTAGCTTGCTCAAGTGTATTGGACCTGACCAAGGCCTTAATTTAGGTAGAGTGTGAATAAAACAGCTTTGGTCCCTAAATTCTGTGTGGTTATTTCAAGTGTTGGCTCAAGCCAGTTTTGGCGGGAATTGGGTGGCAGGGGGTAACTTGCCACGGCAAGGAAAGGCTTGGTTTCCTTGACAACACACATTCAAAATAAATTACAAACTTCTCCAAGAATGAGGCAGAAAAATGGAAGCCCCTTTCACGGGGAAAGAAAACGTTCAGGAAATTCCTGAGATTTATCTTTTCTTACTCCCTAGAAATAAAAGGACACTTTTCAGAATTTTCACCATATTTTCTTCACCATTATTTTTTTCTGGCGGCTGCATTCCCTCCCCTCAATGCCCTGGAGTGGCGCCAGGTATATGGGACATTGGGGAGGATGCAAAATGGGGGGCAGGCTGCCAACACAGTTGATGCTGTTGCCACTTGGTAGAAGCCGTGCAGAAAACAAAAAAACTCTTAATGGGAAAAAAGAAAAAAGCTTTCTTGCTAGTGGTGATTCCTACCTGTGAGAAATTGTTGGAGCATTTCTCCTCCCCCTGGAGAAATTCGGTAAAATTGTCCCCCCAATTTCTCTACCCACAAAAATGGTGGAGAATTTTGAGGGGCCGCTTGTGCACAGCTCTACTTTTAACCGCTAACTGGTTATTGTTGTTCAGTGATGAGAAAGGCTCTTTGCACAAAATAAGAAGCCTTCTATTACTTAATGTTCTTGGTCTGAGCCCTGAAAGTGGAACATGTTCTGGCAATGTCCATATTGGCCAATTAGAATATGCAGAGACGTCTTAGCAATGCAAGATCCTTATGCAAGTCTGGCTGTGACTTACCTGTGGCAGCATTCGGACAACATGATAATCAATGGAAGGAGGGGGGGAAACAATTGTCAGTTGTATTGATTATCGTGTCGTCCGAATGCTGCCGATAACTTACACTTCCCCCCTCAGTTGCCTAAAATGTCGTCCGAATGCTGCCAATCAGCAACACAACGGACTATTGTTTCCCCCCACCCCCGGTTGATTATTGTGTCATCCGAAACAGGCCTGTATGTTTCTACTATTTGTTTAATGGAACACAGGATAATAGCTCCTTTGAAGTCGCAGAGGAGGGAGGAGAATATTCAGAGGAGTGAGTGGTAATTATTTATGCAGGAGGCTAGCAAGTGAAACAGGAGTGGGGTCACTCTCAGACACTTACACTACAGTTAAGGCATGATCTATAGAGTAGTAGGACACCTGTCTCAATAGCTTTTTAAGCAATGGTGGGTATGTTATACAAAGCAGGTAGTACAAAGGAGGATGTTCCTGCTTTCCTCAGTTCCTCTTTGGTTGGCTGAGTCATCAGGGCTGTATTCCAAGTCTTCATTGCTGCAGAAAGAAATTTCCTCCTGGTTCTCACTCACGCTGCGGTTTTAGGTGACTGAACTCAAGTGACACACTCAGGCTTGGCCAGTTGCAAAGTGCTGAGCTGGTGCTGTTACGGGTTCAGCTGCATGCTTTGAGATTGGCACCACACCCCTGGCATGGGGCCTCGGGCCAACTTTAAACTGAAATAAGCCTCAGCCTGGACTATGTCTAACTTTTTGTGTACAGGACTTGGACTAAAAAGTGCACATTATACCAAATTACAGGTTTTCACAGCAGCTCACTCACTATCATTTTTCCAAGTGTTAACAACACATCAGCATCACCTTTCCTTTAAAGCCCATAGCAATTCAGGGAGGGAATGTTGCTGATTAAAGGAGCAACTCGGTTTAATTAATAGTCAAAATGGAGTCCCCATCCAGGTTTGGTTAGGCAACCACATGCTAGACATGCAAGCATTGAAAAGGGGGCTTAACTCTAAGGAATTAGTTTTCAAACTGGCTGTCCTGTAATGAAAAAGGCAGCTGGTTGAGCAGGGGTAGCCTGGGAGATTAAGGCATATTGGATTTGGGGATGGGGTGGGGTTACAAAGACTCCACAGGACTCTAGAGCAGCCTCCTTCCAAGGACATGGTCTATGGAACAGATAATGTAAAGCTTAGGAAGAGGGAGCCAAGCAGGGAGACAGGAATTCATGGCTTCTTCTGAACATATGCTAAAGACATCTCAGAGGGCTTCATATTTTGGAATGTTCAAAGAAGTCCCAAAAAGAAGTCAACAGAAAGTCCATCAAATTTGAAAATCAACCATTTTATTATAAACAAAAACCAAAACTTTAGATCAGCATGAACCAGACATTCAACTCGATATTAGAAGAAATTATTTCTCAGTACATAAAATATGGAAATATTGGAAATAGAAAAGCAAACAAAGATCCTACACATACTTCAAGAGCACTGGAACTTAAACAATTCACATTAACTTTCACAGTCTCTACCGTTCAGACATTTGGTTTTCCAGATTCCAATAAAGGCAAGAAACTGTTTTGCTTGCTGCAGTCTGATGGTTTGCTAGTATTACTTCTGCTTGAATATTACTAACAAATGGTCAGTCTGACTCCAAACCAGTTAAACTGAAAGACAGAGATGCAAGCCAATTTATCCCAAATTGTCAACAGAAATGAAGTGCCGTACATCTCTGAACATTTTGCTATTTAAGACTTATGCCACATTAGTACCCTTTGTAAGGTTGAGGGCTTTTGTCAGCATAAACCAGACACATAAGGAAACACTGGCAGAAGAGAATAGAAAGGACTTGCCCATTGCTCTCATAATGAGTCTAAGCTGTAATTAGGAACAGAACCCAGGATTCCCAATGTCCGGGCTGCTGCTGGGACTGCTAAATTGCATGCTCTAACCAACATCCACATCATTCCAGCTCATACAACAAAACTCAGAGGGTGCTTCCAGATAGATAGCTCCTAGTGCAACCCACCAAAAGACATTGTGCAATTATTTTGTCTTTCCCTCCTTCCCAGATTTTCTGTAGAAAGCAAAAAGATGGAAGAAGCAGTGGGGAAACACAACAGGATTACAAATGGAAGTCAATGGCTTCCAGACACATACACACACACACACACACACCATAAATTGATGTGAATGATGCGGGGTGGTTGCATAATAAAAGCCTTGTCTGGAAACACCCTGAGAAAGAGAAAGAGAGAAGCTACACTATACACGATGGAAAAGCAAACCAGACTCTGTTTTTTTAAGTGATGCAAGCATCTCTTAACAGAAAATTAACTAAATACATTAAACCCACCCACCCACCCACACCTACACCTACCTGGACCCAGAATATAATGCAGGTCAATAATATAAAATACATTTGGAAAGGTTTTTCTGAAATAATTTAGCACAGGTGAAAATAAAATACTGCAAAGAACTCTTGATACTCCTATGTATGTTAAAGGAAAGCTTAAGGCACATCAAAATAGTTATCCTTTACCAAAAAGTGTCTGGGAACTGATTGGTTACTTCTGTTTTCATCCTTCATCCAAATATTTAGATTCACACAGCCCATTACGAGTTTATTACCTTAACACCTGAGTTAGTAGCAGTCACGCATGTGTGTGTGAGGGAAGCCAAACTGTGCATGGGAAGTCCATTATGAGGGGAGAAAGCAGCTTTTCTGGCCCTAATTTCTTCCAGGTGCAATTTATAGGAGGGATCAATTTTAATGCTTTGTGTTGGTCTGACATTGACATAGGCAAATAACGTAATTCACAACTTGGCAGGGCCACCACTGTACATAGCTAGGCTCATTGTGATTACACAGGCGTTCTACCAATACCCTCCTGAATTCTGAGCATTGTCAAATTCAGTGCAAGTTTTTGGAGACATGAAAAACACTGTGAACTTTTCCTGAACTATCACCACAAGAGGGTGGGCTGCTTCAGTGTATTCTGGTTTGCCACTAAGTGTACCTGAAGCCATATGCAGTGTACACTTTAGCTACTTCTTGTCCTTTGACAAGTAAATCTGCATGAAGTACATGCATTCAAGCATCTGTTTGCCACATCACACTTGATATGTTTAGGTGCACAATTAAAGGTTGGTATACATCTCAAAACATAATGTGCCAAGAGGCGCCGAAATGGCCCTCAGCAAAACTATTTTCATCCCTTCCTTCAGCACCTCATGTGGCTCTCTAAAGATGCACTTAAGCAAAAGAAGGAGGGAATGAAGTGTGTACCGGCGGGTGAAGCCTGCTTGAGGTCTTAGCCTCTCTCCACATACCAAACTAGTCAAGTGAAAGGAACAAAGAGCATGTGGGGTTTGCAAGAATTCCTTGTACTTCTGCCTAAAAAATGATGAAGTGATTCAGATGGTACAACTGGCCTTTAGCTAAGTGGGTTGGTCAGCCTCTGCTTTCACTTGGAACCGCCCCCCCACTTGGAGGGGTGGTGAGATCAGGGGCTCCCCACGCACTTCCTGAGACGAGCACGTGCCATCCCAGGAACATGCACGTCCCCACCCCACCCCATGATCCATCTGGAGATTGGCTCAAGGGGAGGGAAGGAACAACATCAAACCGTGGAAGAAATCCATCCACTAATATCAGGATGGGGCTCAAGGATCTGCCCTGCAGCTGTTACAAGCAGGAGAGATGCTTGCGCATCCCGTCCCCATTCGCCACACAAGAAGGGCAGAGGATGCACAAGCGTTGCTATAGCCGCCCCTTCCCTGCTGCTATGGAGTCACCAGGGAAGGATGCGGCAGCTCTGAGTGACATCATGCCCTGTCAGGGGATCAGGCAATGCGGGCACTGACACCTCCTTCACTAGAGGATGGATCTCGCCCCCTGACACATGAGGAGACCGTTCCACAGCTTGTTGCTTCTAGGATGGGCCTGACACAGGTTCCTCCATGAGTGCACCACAGAAGCAATAAGCTGCAGAATGGTCTCCTCGCATGTCAGGGGATGAGATCCATCCGCTGGTGAAAGATGCAATGATGCCCACATCACCTTTCTCTCCGTAGCCGCTGCAGCAAGCACCAGTGAGCGCATCGTCTCCGCTGACAGGGGAGGCGACTGCACCTCCTTTCTCCTGTGATGGCCACAGTGCATCTCTCTCCCCCCCCCCCACTACACTCCTCCCGCTAAGATAAGCAGGAACCAGAGAAGCCGTTTGGTGAGGTGGTCACAGAGGGGGGCATGACCAATAGTCAACAGAGTGTGAATACTCTACTCCACAGCCATAGTCTCAGAACCTTGACTCTGCAGTTCAGCACAACCAACTTTGAGAGGAGCATAGGGATTGTACTTGACTTGGTTTGAAATGGCATATTCTCTCTCTCTCTCTCTCTCTCTTTTAGTTTTTCTGTGTGTTTTGCTTTCTATTGGCTTGGATTTTGATTCTTTAAAATTTTGCTTAGCCTTAATGTTTATCAATAAGCAATTCAAATTTGAATACATTTGGGCACAGCAGAACAATCCAATAACCCCACTATGCAAGCAACTGCATAATGGGACTTAGTCAGTGTCCTATTCTCATCCAGCTGCCATAAACTGAGGATAAGATTGTGCTGGCATTTGAACTGTGGATTGTTCTTACCCTCTCGGAAAAGAGAAGAGGAAATCTATTTGAACAACTTGTGCTAAGTCTCTCAGGGGAGGGTCAAGAGCAAGAATTAGCTTCTCTTTAATCCTTCTACTAACATTTTGTTAGAACAATCAACAGATTGCATTTTATCTAGCACTTTACATTACTTGAAATACAATACTAATCATTAAGGTGACTGGATACTAAAATGATAGGTGACAAACAAGTGTGGTACAGAGAAAAACTAAAGTGATACATCCATTTAAAAATAAATAAATGGCACACGCCAAAAATCCCTATCCTTGGTACACTACAGTACAAAACCTGGTCCTTCACATTACAACAGGTCCCTGTATTTATCACTGTAACTTCTCCTGTCAGTCATCAGTAGTAAATACTGAGATAATCAAACCAATTGTGTGAATGATGTAACTTTTGCCACTGTATTAAAAAAAAAAACCAGTGTAAAATGGCTGTTCAAACATCTCCCCAATTTGGAAGCCAGTGCTTCTATGGACTGCTAGAGTGGCATGCTAGCGGATGAGGACTCTCCTTCTCCCTTCAGGAGCTCTCTTGCAAGGAAGCTGGGGGCAACCACATTTTCTCCTCTAGCATTTGTAAGGAGTGGTGAGAAGGAATGCTAAAAGAGGGAGCAACGTAAGTGGCAGTAAAGTAGATGTCTTGAAAGCTGATACAGGAGTAGAATAAATGGTAGAAACAAATACTGCCTTGAACTTTCAAGAACATAAAGCTCCCCAAAGAGGAAATATAGCTTTGATCTTAGCCCTTAGTTGACCCTTGGAGGGATCAGTGTGAACTTCGGCTGCCATATTAAGCTGACTAGAAAGAATTGGTTCTTCACCTAAAGTTAAATCCATTTTTCCTGCACATATAGCAGCCTGAGTCTGTGACACAGCTTTGGTTCAAATCCTTCCAGTGCCTCCCATTTCCTCTTTCCTGTTAGGAAGAATCCCTCTGGCACATTCATGTTGTTTACCCTCAAACTTATCCATTTCTTTTTCCAATTTGGAACATTTTCTCAACCAAATCTGTTTCAGTGTCATCAAGCAATCAAATCCTTTGTGAGGTTTCCCTACAAAGGCAACTCATAATCCTGCATAGACCTCTTGCTTTCTAGTCAGTGGCCAAGTGCAGGAAAAGAGCAGTCATGTCACTAGAGCATGATGGAGGTAGAAAACTATCCCAGCTCCAGTTAATAAAATCAACCCCTAATTCTGGGACTGGCTTGCAGGTTTATTTACTGACCTTACAAAAAGATTTTCTCCTTCCCCTCTCCTTCCCTTGTCTTTACCTCAGTACATCTACCCCTTTTTCATTTGCCAAGGGATATCAGAACCCTTGGCCAAAGAAACTCATAGTTTCTCTACAAGAAAAAGAGGACCACTCCCCCTCTCCTCTCTTCAAAGGCACCAGCTTCAGGAGAGAGGAAGCAGAAGAGATTACCAGTAGTCAAGCATTTGTTCATGGTATTTCTGGGAAAAGAAGTCCCTACTTTGGTGCAACCCTGTTGGCTCAATCCCTATTATCCATTGTAAGGAAGTCAGCAGGTGGGGTGCTCCACCAGCTTCTAATGAGAGAGAGCACAGAGAAGCTAAGGAAGATTTTGTCAGAGAGCAACAGAACATGAGATAGAGAAAGGCAGTCCCCTAGACCAGTAAGGGAAAATTACAGGCCTTAAATACATTGTTTCAAAAGACAGTGCTGGAATGGGTTAGAATCATCACCTTGAGCATCCTGCAAGCATTGCTTGATAGTTAGTATACAGAACATTAAACATATGCCCAGGCTGTTTGAAAGAGAAAGAGGAGGAGAGCAAAAGAGGTGAGGGAAGCAGACCTTCAGCCAGTCTTGTGGCTACCATCACCAGTCCGAATTCTCCGGGCCAAGATGGTCTCCTTGGCCACTTTCTTGCAGTCACTGGCCAAGCCAAGGTAACACATAAGATCAATGAATCCTGTAGTGAAATTCCACCGCCAGCCAAACTCACCAGTTGAGTAATCAAAGGGGAAAGTATGGTGGTAGTTGTGGAAGCCTTCGCCTAGGGAAAAGGAAACAGGAAGAGAAATCATAAGAGACAAAATTGTGTCTATAACTACTCTTACTAGGAAATACAAACAAGACTATGGAAAGCAGCCAACTCTAGTCAGCAGGTGAACTGTGGTAATCTGAAGCTAGTTGGAAGACACACTGGTAACTTCGAGGCTTGACTTCTGCAATGCGCTGTACATAGGGCTACCTTTGTGCCTAGTCTGGAAACTTCAACTTGTTCAAAATATGGCAGACAGGTTGGTCACTGGTACATCTAGGGGTGACCAGTTTTAAAATCACTTCACTGGCTGCCAATCAGTTTCCAGGCGAAGTATAAAGTGTTGGTTATTACCTTTAAAGCCCTACATGGTTTGGGCCAAGGTTACTTGCGGGATCGCCTTCTCCCGTATAATCCGCTCTGCACACTCAGGTCCTCTGGGAAGAACTTACTCAAATCAGCCAGAACTAGGCTGATGACTGTTACCCAGAAGACCTTCTCTTCTACCGCTCCCAGACTGTGGAATGGTCTACCGGAGGAGATTAGACAAATTAACAGTCTTCATGAATTTAAGAGAGTCATGAAGATTGCTCTCTTCTGGCAGGCCTATCCAGTTGAATTTTAAGATGTTTCTAATGATGTATTGGGGGTTTTACTTGTTTTTAATATCTCAACTATTTTGTGGCTTTTGTGTTTTATATTTGTTGTTGTTCCCCACCTCGATCCAGAGGGAGAGGCGGGTTATAAATAATAATAATAATAATAATAATAATAATAATAATATCTGATTCTTAGTGCTATTCTTCAATGTGTTTGTCCTCTGTTAGCATCGGATAGTTCTAAAGAGGTGCCTATTCTGTACTATTCACATACAGAAAGGAAGGAAGGAAGGAAGGAAGGAAGGACGGAAGGATGAAATGCCCCCCTCTTTCATGAGTAGTGTAACATTTTGTAAAGCCTTGTGATGCTTCTCCTTTGTTGTTTTCTCAATGGAAGCAATGATCACAGAACTATACCTGCTACAGAGGGAACAGCCATCGTTTTGTAGGCCTGCAGTCTTATACACACTTGCCATTAAAGTCATTGGGTCTCACTCCTACAGAAACATGCTTATGATCACACTGCAGCATGTACAGAGACTAGAAAAGACAGACTTAGGCCGTTTCTACACCAGCCTTTTATTCCGGAATCGTCCTCGGGTTGTCCCTGTGCATCCAAATGATGCACACGGACTCCCAGCGGTGAAGGGGGGATGGGCACAGGTTTTCCCGAGGATAAAGAATTCCTGGGAAAACCCAACTTTTCCCACAGTCCCAGGAACATCCCAAGACCATGGGAGGTGTGGCCGCCCGTCCCGCCTAGTGCCCACTTACTTGCGAGTAAGCAAGCTCCAGAAACCAGCATGGAGCCATGTGGCGCAGCTCTGTGCCCATTAGGGGAGGGGGGAAGCAAGTCCACCATTCCCAGGATGGCAGGGGGTGGGTGGGTGGCCCAATTACAGCGGGGGGGATTTAAAAAACTTACCTTTTTGATGGAGCACGAGTACGCTCTTCAGGCCCTTTCTAAAAATAAAAATGGTGGGCACGACGTCCTGGGAGGACGTCAGGATGTCGCACTTCCTGGTTTAGAAAGGGGAGGACGATCCTGGAAGCAGGTATGTCTGGGATCATCCCCCTCCCTCCCTCCCTCCCTCTACACCTGTAGGTTTAGAAAGAGCCTTACACAGAGTTCAGAAGTATGGGGAGGTTAAGGCTGCTCCTTTAAGAGGAATTTGGATCCCTGTTCCCTGTTCTCCTCTTTCACTTATAACAAAAGAGTTAAAGCAAGATAAGGGTTTGTTAAACTGAGGTAACTGTTCATTAGGACATGGTCAGACTGAGAAGCTTCCTCAAAGGCACATCAAACCTCTTTGTTTCTGTTTCTACGAGAACAAGGCCTTTATCAGCCAAGACCAAGGGACAGTTACTGTCAATGACGTCTGGAGCTCCATCACAACTACTTTTTTTATTTGTATGCACCTGCAATTTTGATCTCCGTTTCCCTTTCGCGATCGCAGCTCTACCGGGACCTCTCTTTTCACTTATGGGCTCTCCCATTATTGCAATCACCTCGCCTCACCCCATCCCTTCTCCTTCCCCTTCCACTTCATTGGTTCTTGTCTGATGGACAATCATTTCAAGCAGCCCCAAGGCGAAGGCAGCCAGCGATCTGCCTTTGCAGGCAGCGTCTCCTCCAAGAAGTGTTTGGTGGTATTTCCCCCCTCCCTCCTCTCTCCTCGGCCTTTCCTTCCCTACTCGACCCAGGCGGGGAAGGAGGAAAGCAGCAATGAAAAGAGTTATTGCAGGAGAAGATCCTGCCAGGGAGAAGGAAAAGGAAGCCGGAGGAGGGGTGGGGGGCTGTTCTCAGTGGCAGGAAGGGAGAGGCAGGCAGGGGAAGGCAAAGAAGAAGAAGGGGGGATCCCGTGTGATGGAGGAGGAGAACCGCCCTGCCCTGCCCTGCCCTTTCCTCAGCAACAAACATGCCCCCAGCAAAGGAATAAGCAAGAGGGGGGGAAAATATCCCAGACTTCCTCCGCGCCAAATTAAACGCAACAAGGGGGGGGAAGGGGCACGATGAGAGCAGAACAGGGATGATGCCATGTGAGTACCATGGTGCAAAAACACATGCAAGGCTGGGCGAGTGTGTGATAAACCGCTGGTGTGATGGAGCTCCTGAATAGCCCTCATCTAGATGGCAACATTTTGCCCTAGATTCATCTTAAATATTAACATGACGGCTCAAAATGGCTGCATAGGAACATACATTGCATTTGCAGTAGCTCTGAACTGCTGGTTTACTGATGGAAGGGGGAATTTCAGCAGACTTGTCACACAAGCTACGCCAGCTTCAATTCCTTCTTCTCTACAATGCAGGACCCCATATCCTCTTTTGCATCTGGCCCCCCTAGTGATGCCTCTTGGCAGCCAAATCCAAGTTATATTGTGAATGAATGATCCTGGGAGCTTTCAGTGCTCACTGATTGGTGCCTCCATGATACTTCTCACTTGCTTTTCAAGTGAGACCCTCAAAGAGGAAGTTGAACAGCATAGAACACAAAATGAATGCAGCATATTGGCGTGTTAATACTTTGTCTTAGATCCTCAAGCTCAGATCCTTGATAGAGGTGCTGCTCTTTCAGTCTAGGAACTTCCCTGAAGCATCATCAATTCACATCAAGGGCTTTCTAAACCTGCCTTCATGAGACCTGATTCCCTCATGCAGTTCCCACTTGAAAAGCAGCTGTGTAAAGCTTTTTGCCATACAGATCATTTGATTTTTCACAATATATCAGTAATGGAACTATTAGGCTGTAAACTGTCCCATCTACATGATGAGCAGTGACACACAAATAGCTTCCTACACAGCTTCTTCAACATTTGCAACCAACACAACACTAGGCTGACCATATGAAAAGGAGGACAGGGCTCCTGTAACTTTAACAGTTGTAGAGCAAAGGGAATTTCAGCCAGTGGCATTTGTATGCAATTAGTTCCTGGAGAAATTCCCTCTTCATCACAACTGTTAAAGTTGCAGGGACCCTGCCTTCTTTTGTATATGGTCACTCTAGTATACTGCATGCACCTTTAACTGTTGTGATGAAGAAAGAATTTCACCAGGAACTAATTGCATACAAATGACACTGGCTGAAATTCCCTTTTCTCTACAACTGTTAAAGTTACAGGAGCCCTGTCCTCCTTTTCATATGGTCAGCCTACACAACACTGTTCTTTTCTTGGAAGCTGTAGGCCTGAGTCTCCCTACTGCAGGCGTGGACAACCTGTGGCCATCCAGATGTTTATAGACTACAACTCCCATAATCTCTGGCTGGAGTTAATGGGAGTTGGAGGTCAACAGCATCTGGAGGGCCACAGATTGCCCCCTCCTGCCTTTCCTACCATGCTGAGAGCTTAAGGGGTAAGCTAGGAATTCTCCCCCAGCTCTAATTTCAATTTGAACTGGAGAAGAATTGGGCTCCTAATTCTTTGAAACGAACCCCACAAGGCTGTATCTGGACCCTAGCTTGCCTGCCCTTGCTGGCATCTCTAGAGGTGGCCTTTGAAAAGGCAATAGAGATGCCCAGACGATTTTTCAAAAAGCTACAGCTGCTTCCAACTAAGAAAAGGGCAATGTGATGACTACTCATGAATAAGGAAAGTGCAAACAGAAAGTGCAAACAGCTTAGCGATTACTGATAAATGGCAGACAATAGCAGTCCCCCAACCTCTGTACCCCTCACATACCTAAGGCTCCAAATGCAACAAAGCGGTTCTCCCTCGGGTTGATATGCTGATCATACGGCCTGTTGCCATACATGTGGGCCGCACTGTTCACTAGCCAGGAGGCATTGAGGATCACTGTATAGCGGAGGATGGCAGCCACTAAGAAGCTGTTGAGAAAGGATTCCCCCCAGTAGTACCAAGGCACAAAGGTAGGCATCAAGAAGCACATGATCACCACAGAGGACTTGTAAAACCTGCAAGGAAAGATGAATGAACTGCAATTTACAAACTGAAATCACATCAGAATTCTAAACTTTCAACATTTCTAACCTTTAGTACAAGCTTAGATTTTCTGTAGGATTTCACCCTAAAGCGAGTGTTTGTGTTAATGTAAATTTCAGCCTTTACATCAAAGGGTGTAAAGCAAAAGGGTTGGCAAGGCAGTGCCGGCCAAGACCCCCAATTGTGCCTGCCAGACCCCCTGAACCTGTGGTTCTTGAATCATGAATTTGACCTTGAATTATGAATACTTAGCAGATTTTGAAAACGTGTAAAATTCCATGACTTCCCTAGAAATTAAGGGGAAAGCAAAATCAAGAGACTGAAGCAGCTGATGGCAGGAATGGGGTTAGGGGAAGAGGAGAGCTTAATAATTCTGTGTCTGTGTTTTTATGTAAAACAACTTCAGAGGAAATGTGATGTGTGATCTGAGAGAACAAGTCAGGCCAAGAACAAGAAGAATGAAGGGTCGGGTCAGGTAAGAGCAAGTATTGCTCGGTATGGCCACCTAGATCTTTATCTCACCACAGATTCAAGATATTTTCTGCTGATTAATTTCCCATTTCTGAATTGATAAATTACCTTAATATACATGAGGTTTTTAACATACTGAAGGAAGTGAGAGATAAAATGTAATGAATAAACTGGTTACAATTCTGGTACAACACAAGAGCCAATATGGCTTGAAAGAAGGTGTGCCCTTCAATACCAGTTTTGCCAATACACATTTCCTTTCCCTTGCCTATGAATCAACTGGATTCATTTACCAATTAAACAGACAATTGCGTTTTGCAACTGTTGGTGGAAAGATGGTCCAATAAAAGCAAAGCCCTTTGCCCAGATGCTGCCAACCCTTTCCTCACCTCCTTTGGAACATTACAACTTTGTCAGCCTTCAAGTCAGAGAGATCCAGCTTCTGCCCTTTCTCTATGACATCAGGGTGTTTGCGCACCAGCAGCCAGCCAATATGAGAAAAGAAAAAGCCTCGAGTTGCATTGTGGGGATCCGCATCCGTTTCAGAGAATTTGTGGTGGACACGATGGTCTCTGGCCCACTCATAAATATCATTCTAGATGGAACACAAAGCAATGCATTAGCAATGTTTTGAGATGGCTAAGGTTGTTCAGTGGAAAGCTTCTCCAACAGAACTCTTTAGGTTTATACTATACCCTATCCCCAAGTGGGATCTACAGGGAAGATACACATGCTTCCTTACCTCATTAATCCTGCACAAAATGCTCTAAAGTAAGCAAATACTCTGTCCGTTTCACAGAAGGAGAAACTGAAATCTTGCAATATTTTGTTGTTTAAAATGGGGATGGGATTGGAATTGGCTAAATGATTCCAGTTGGAGAGACCATGAATGATGTCATTCATATATATATATATATATATATATATATATCATACACACACACACACACACACACACACACACACAAACGACATTGAATTGTTCCCACCTTTAAATGGGAACAATTCAAGATCCTGCCTGAGAATTTTAGAAATGGTAGGGCCCTAAAACGTCTCTAGTTGCATGCAAGTTTGTGAACTTTCATCAGACAAATCTGTCTAGTTCAATGAGAAATAAAATGTGTCTCTGAATCTACATCTCTACCTTTTGGTGGATCAAAACAGAGGGAAAACATCCCGCAAAGTGGTAAAATCTAGTTGGGAATGTTCAAGAATGTTAGACACAACTTGACACTTCATCTCTTGGCTTGAAATCACAATATACTTTAGTTTCCAGAATCCAAGTTCTGCATGCCGCAACTAATTCTGTATGAACTTCCATCAGAGCATAAGACTAGAATTTAGTCATATTGTTCATTAAGAAATTCCTACCTGGAAAGCCATGGAGTTGACGAAAGCCAAGAATATTCGGAGAGCCAAGCTGGCTTTGTAAGACCGGTGACTCCAAAGACGATGCGCTCCAGCTGTAACTCCTAGGCCACTCAAGATGAAGCACAAAAGTGCTGCAGATAAGAAAGGTGAAGGGAAGAGAAAGTCAAGAGGAAGCCTCCTGCATCTCAGCATCTTCCAGTTCTCGGAGTGCCTCCCCCATAAAACCTTTTCTAAAACAATTAGTACTCAGTTAAAGAAAGAAACTGGGCTTGGAGTTAGAAAAACAGAAAGATGAGTACAAAGAGAAATCTCCATTCAGCCAGGTTTGACTGAACATGAGGCTGGAAAACCATAAATTCTGTTGCACAGAACTTTCAGAGAGCTTTAAGATGATGGGTGGGTGGGAGGCAGTGGAAACCTCAAAGTGCAATTTTCTTTCTAGTTTGGATTTTAGGATGCTATTCATGCACAATTAACTGGGAGTATGCTCCACTAAACTCAACAGGATTATTTCCAAATAAAAAATTAGTCTATCTTTAAGAATACCAGTTGTTGACCTCTGAATCAAACCACCCATTGGCTCTTGGTCCTTTGGTGTCATGAGCAAGATAGCAGCTGAATGACCAGATGCAAGCTGCTTGAAGTAGACATGATAATAAACAGGTGGCCACATTTCCCATTTCCCAACGCAAAGTTCTCTGACTTACTAGGTCAGCCTGCTATTTGCCCATTTACTATTCTCATTATGGTCAAAGCCTGAGGCTGCATGCATACAGATGTGAGCCACAGGGAGACCCCTCTGAATGGATGAAGGCCAATGCTTTGTTGGCTCTCAATGATCTGGTAGGAAAGGGCAGGTTACTTCCCATCCTCTCTGACAATGATAGCGCAGCTCATTCCAGGGCTAAGCCTTTCTAGAGTCCTTGAAATAGTGACAAAGAGATGTTAAATTGCCAACTCAGCAGGAAAAACTATCAAGACAGTTTTTGGATTCGGAAGGAGATGCCATCACTGGAGCACATCAGCTTCTCAGGGAAATGTCCAAAACAAATGGTCTTAGAACTGGACATCTTGCTCAGGACAAAGGGCCTTTGTATAAACTCAGCTGATGCCAAAGTTTTCAGCTTCCATTGCAAACAAAAAAATGAGTCAGCTTTAAAATCTTGCTGGGTCAAATAAGTAAATAAATAATAAATAAATAACAGAAAATGAAAAGAATAAACATTTATTTATTTATTTCTATACCACTCTCTGGGCGGTTTTATTTGCCTCTTGTTCACAAACCATTAGCATTTTTTCACTATAAATTTCTCTCTATAACTGTGCAGGCTAGAGATCAAGTCTTTGAAAACAGAAAGTAACCCTATATTGCTTGCCTCTTTCTTATAGAGTAGCCCTGAAGGTATGCCTAACTCGTAAGTGCGCACTGTCATATATATATATATATATATATATATTATATATATAATTTCTTATTTATTTCTTACTTGCCTCTCCCTCTGGATCGAGGCGGGGAACAACATCAAACACGAATGATATAAAATACATAAGTCCTTCCACACACAAATCCAATCTATTTCTGGTTATAAGCTTTCTTCGGTGGTACAAATTTTGGGGACAGGGGGTATTTTCCTGCTACTTTAAAAAACAATTGGGAGTCAAAAATCCCTGCCAATCTACTGTAAATCATCCCATAGATCCAGATCTACATTCTGCACACCCTTGCTCAAGAGGACAGAGGACTGGGAATTTAATCACAAATCCTACTTTATACAGTTCAACTTTCAGAAAAGTTTCATTGATTGTATCCTATCTTTCACCCAGGGAATTCAGGGCACCAAACAAGGTGAAGGGCAAAAAAAGGAGAGAAGCTGGTTCTCTGAATGCTAAGAATACTTTATTTCCAAGCCCTTTAACGCGTTTTGGCCTATGTTGTTTTTTAAGGCCTTCTTCAGGGGGCTGTAATATCAAGATACATTACATTATGTTTATGGGGAGAACACATAACATTAATATATCAGTTTAGGGGTTAGTTAGGCATATTGCCTCAAAGGCCTGTGCCCATATGTAAGTTTCTTCAAAAAAATAAGTACTTGATGCTTACTATAATTATTGCCTTAAAGCCCAATTTTCAACACACTGGTCATGATTCCCCCACAGTTTGCATTGAATCTGTGAATGCGCTCCAAGTCTTGCCATCTGTTTTCATTGTAGCTGATCCAGGGCCCTGTCTTGACGGTGGCACATTGGCACCATGAGGCCTCAGGCTTCCACACTTGCGCTCCTTCCCAACATCTGCATGGGAAGGAGCGTGAGTGCCAGGTTGCCACCGCCACCACCACTGTGCCGAGCACCGGAGAGAGGGAAGGAACGGGGCAGTCAGAGGGGGAGGAATGGAGGGATGTCCGGTGCCCAAACCCACCTCTCCTCCCTCTGGCCTCCTTCTGGCTGCCCCGTTCCTCTCCCTCCCCCATTTTTTAAAAAAATATATATCTGTAAATGTGAATGTTCGCATTTCCGGATTTAAAAAAAATTAAAAATTGGGGGGGGGGGGGAGAGGAATGGGGCAACCAGAGGGAGGTCAGTGGGAGGAGAGCTGCTCCTGCTTTAGGGTTTTGTTAAAAAATAAATCTAGTATTTTATAGGCTCACGGGTGCAGCGAGTCATAGGCTCGCTGGATGGACCCCTCCCCTGTCCCAGAGATAGCACCCAATAGCCGTAATATTGGAGCAAGGCGACAGACGGCAAATCTGCATCTGCGTCTTGCTCAGTGGAAAAAGTTGGGGTCAGTGCCTGACTTTTTTAAAGCGGAGAATCGGGGGTTTGCCCTTGGATGGCTTCGGGATGGCAGGTGCATCATGTAAATCACCTGCTGCTACTCCGAAACCACCACGGGGCAAACTGCTCATCAAGATTTGCCCCTAATGTCAAGCCACATTTTTGACTCAGAGTTGTTGTTGTTGTTGTTTTAAGGGAGTTTGCAGTGAGAGAAATACAAAAGTTGTATTTTGGACAAGAGATGCCCTTGCAACATAAGCCTATCTGAGCTGCCTGGTTAAAGCATGCAGCAGAAGGATCTGAGGTGGAGGAATCAGGACATACTGTCCCTTTTAGCTCATCTCGGACTTTCCCTCAAAAGATACATCCTTGGTTGCCATTTGCTACATAATAAGCAGGCCTACAAAATCTGAACAAAGCAGCTTGTCTGTTAAAACTTTACAGATCAGAGTTTCAAAATGATAAAAAGGAATAACCTCCAAATGTATGCACTTTGTTTTAACTGCGGAAAAAAGGGTTTCTTTGCCTCCTGTGCTGTGCTCATTAAATGCGTCCCAGCCTCCTTCTGTAGAATTTAAGTATGTATATTATTTTTCTGTATCAGAAACTATGTTTGTTATTTTAACTGCTTCTGCTGCTCAAGCAGGACCTGCTGGATACAGGATCCTTTCCAACAGTGAATATTTGAGCAGCTACTGTGTTTCTCCTAAGAAGTAGCTGCTTTAGAGCTACAGGCCAGTCCCATTCAAAGCCTTACATAAGACACTGCCTTATATCCATGAGTCCATTTAATTTAGGCCCTTTCCAAACCAGGCTTGTGGCCTGGGATGGCCCCCGGCTGCTCCCTGTGAGTCCAAAAGACACAAAGGGAGTCCCAGGGGTGGGGGGCGAGCATGGGATTTTTCTGGGAAAACACAAACCATAAAAATCCCGATTCTTCCAGTCCCGGAAACTTCCCAGGACCGCGGAAGATGTGCCCGACCGTCCCGGGTGCAGCCATGCTTACTCGCAATGAAGCGCAGCTGCAAAATGGGCACGGAGCCACACTGTGCGGCTCCGTGCCCATCAGGGGAGGGGGTGGCACCAGTTTTGCCACCCACAGGAGGGCAGGGAGGGGGGGCACGTGTGTGGGTTGTTGTTTTTTTAAACTTACCTTTTCCAGAGGAGCACTCGTGCGCTCTCCACGGATCAAAGCAGGAAAAAATGGCGGCCACGATGTGCGATGACCCGGGATGAACCCGGGCCATCACACAATGACATGTGTATTAGGGCGACGAACCCAGAAGCGGGCACTTCCGGGTTCGCCGCCTCTCCGGCCCTGTAGAAGGGCCTTAGTTTTGTTGACACTGACAGCAGCTTTCCAAGTTTAAAGAGCCCTACTGGAAATGTCACTGACTGAACCTGGGCCATTTTGCATGCAGCATCAGCTTTACCTACCAGCAAGCTACAGCTCTTCCTGTGCAAATCCACAGCAGCCACCACTAAAGCACCAGATCTCTACACCACATGATGACAGGGTTTAAACTGAGACCAACATCCTGATGTAAAGTCTATGACATGGCATGTGTTTACACAAACATGAATCAACTTACTGAATTTTGGTTGGAAGTTTAAGGAAAGGAAATGTATCTGAATGAAGAGGAAGCCAGTAACAATCCAGATGGGTCCTCCAGTTGCCTTGACGAGGGACTTAGTGTTTATTACAATATGCTTTTGAACCATTAACGAACCCATGATACTTCCCAAAGGAGCCTGTTTCTCTGTTCACAGGTGACAATTAATCCTTCCCAAGGCCTTCAAGGCACTACGTTGAGAACTATAATGAAAAGAGCTAAATCCGATTGAACGGAGCAGAAGGGCAGAGCAAAATAGTCAGATTGAAAGGTTGTCACACGGAGGAGGGCCAGGATCACTTCTCGATCAACCCAGAATGCAGGACATGGAATAATGGGCTCAAGTTACAGGAAGCCAATGACCTAGGGAGGTGGTGGGCTCTCCCACATTAGAGGCCTTCAAGAGGCAGCTGGACAACCATCTGTCAGGGATACTTTAAGGTGGATTCCTGCTTTGAGCAGGGGGTTAGACTCGATGGCCTTATGGGCCCCTTCCAACTCTACTATTCTATGATTCTATGACAATTCCTTCTAAGTAAAGTGAGCAGGTCCTTTGCTTACCCCACACCAAGGTGATCGGCTTTGCTGCAGGTATGAGGCAGATGGCATACAGTGCAGTTGCATGAAGCAGGGCCATCAGGATGATGTTCCTCCAGACGTATTTTTTGGCAGGCTTGGGGCCCTCTTTCTCACGATAACTCTCATCGAAAATGTCATCTGTCATAACACTTCCAGATCCTACGTCTTTATTTGTATGATGGGCCTTTATCATGTTTGCTGTCCCATTCTGGGCCACATGAGCAAAGGCAGTGGTGGTGGAGAAATTTGGAGAGAGCTGATATAAAAGGCAAACAAAAAACAAAGCAAAGTCATATACAATCAAAGTCCCTAAGAGGACGGAGAACAAAGAAGTGCTTCCTCTTGTTTAGTTTCTCAACTTAAGCTCATGCAAGTTGCAGAAATCCATGAGGCCACTGCATAGTTCTAGGACCCGCTTAGGCCAAGATGGGCAACTTGTGACAGTTAGATACATATTTGAAAGTCACTACTCATTGTAGTTAGTTCTAGTTGCAATTTATACAGATTTGCTAGTTGCTAAACTGTAACTGCACATAGGTGCTCCCTGTGATTGGGAACCTTGATCACATAGAGTTTCGAATCACATGAACCACCTAGGCGCATAAAGATGTACAAATACCAGTGTCTCTTTTCAAAACTTCAGCTCTATGTACAAAGACTAGGCCAGAGGTAGGCAACTGGATGCCCTCCATATGTTTTGTAGTACAACTCCCATAAACTCCAGGTACCATGGCCAATAGTCAGGGATTATGGGACTTGTAGTACAAAACTTCTGGGCACCAGGTTATCTACCTCTAGATTAGAAGTGGAACTTGTGAGGCATGCAAAGTCATGGGTGCGGCCAGCAACAGGTCCCACCTACTTTCTCCATCTATTCAATGTATGCATAAAGCAGGTATAAAAAGAGCTTAGGCCAGCGGTAGTTGTATACTTCACAAACACTACGTCAGTTACTCTTTCTATAGACTAGATCCTCAGAAGGTTTAGCATCATTCAGAACTGAAGCAGACAAAGAACATTATTATGCAATATTATGTGCATTGCCTTGGAAGCAAATCCCATTGATGTCAGTACTACCTACTCCTGAGTAAAAATGTGCAGGACCAAGCTGCAAGTTCCTTTACTAAGCTTATACATGCAAGCTGTAGCACAGAAACAAGATGATTCAACTGTCACGTACCCAACAATACATGCAACTGATGAACCAACCCTCCATGCAATTTAACATGGGATCTAACTAGAGACATCTCAGTTGAAGAAACATTCTGTCTGTCTATCGTGTGTGAGAGAGAAAGAAGGGGGAATGCCTCTTCGAAGACAATACTGACTGCCACCCACAATTTTGTACATTTCTATATTAAAATAAGTGGCATTTTTGTTTTTTTAAAAAAAGAGATCCTCCTGCCTGATTAGTTGGGGATATCAAAATATGTTTAACTTCTTAAGGATATTAAGATGGAAATGGGGTATTTAGATGGGGGAGGGGTGTTCCTACCTCAACCAGCAAATCCAGCTTTCAACCAAATCCTCAGAAGTGGTCATATTTGGATTTGGTCCACTACAGAGGAGCCCCACTTTGATTCAGACAGATGCCCAGGGAGAAAAGCACAAAGGCAGGGGCAGACCAGTCAAGGCAACTCTTCGAGCAACCCTATTGGCAGCAGGGATGGTGGTGGAGGCAGGGGGCCAATGCTCCGAGGCTGCAGTGGAAGAGGAAACGTAGCAGCCCTGGGAAAAGCTGGGTTTTAAAATGTGAGGGAAAGAGAAGGAGGTGGGCTTGAGGCTTGAGGGGAAGAAGTGAATGCCATTCAGCAGGGATGGATGTGATGAAGCGAGGGCCAAAGGTAGCACCTGTAGAGTTCCCTGTCTGTCAAGAGCTACTATTTGGAAGGGCATTCTCATTTGCACAGATACTGACAGGAGGAGAGGCCCTACCTGGGTGCCACCTCAAGCATGGCAAAGAGAATTTGTCAGGAGAAGTAGTATCCGTAAAGGCCACGTTGCCTCCCTAGTAACCTACTCATTTCAGTGTATAGCTGAAAACTCAAGCAAGGCTACATTTGAAGCTCTACTGTCATTTTTCGGTAATTCAAAGAGAGACTAACAACCCAACCCTATTCATGTTTACTCAGAAGTAAAGTACCAATTCATTCAAAGGGGCTTACTTCCAAAAGTGTAAGTAAGACTGCAGCTTAATTTGAGGTTGTTTTATTTCAATATGCCATATTCTTGTAGCAGAGGCGGTTTCTTTTTAAGAGCTGTTGCGGTTTGGAAAGCCGTTCTGATCACCGCTGAACTGTGGGACTCCTGGATTTTGCTCTAACAGCACAATTCTGTACATATCTGTGCAGAAGTCAGCCTCAGCATCTTCAAAGGGACTTACTCCCAAGTAAGTGTGCACAGGACTGCAGCCTAAAGCCTCGATGGTCTTAAAAATAAAGCCACCGCAGCAGATGCATCCACTAGCAGCGGGTATTGTCAGATCTTCCTGAGCCTCGCTCCCGTGTCCGGATTCATCCTCAATTCGTTTTGTTAATCATGTGACAGGGCTAACTGCACACAGTGGCTACATGATGATTTTTTTATTTTTTTAAAAAAACCTTTGAAAAGCAACCCTGTTTTTAAGCGGGTGATGACGCAGAAATGAACGGCATTATCCATGTTGCGCCACAGCAGCATCATAAAAATAAGGAATGCTTGTGGAAAGAAAGGGATTCGGGGGGGGGGGGGGTTTATTTGGCGCTGGGATGCAAAGGAACTGAGAAACCAATTCCTTGAGAATCGAATTGACAATCAATGAATGAACGAGCGAATGGTCGCCTCTTGAAATACGGGGCAGCCTCAGAGCGCCGAGTCTTGTCACGTGAAACGACGGTCTTTAAAAAATACGGGCCGCCGAGCGCCAGAATTGCCGCTGCCCGGGGGTGGCGGGTGGGAGAGTGGGCGATTCCGGCGCTCAATGGCGGGGGGCGAACAATGGAAACGAGGACGCGGGCTTGGCCTTACCTTCCCCTGGGATGACTGGGCAGGCATCGGAAGAGGTCTCGTTCCGCCGGCGGCGGCTCTTTCCCGAGAGATGTGCAGCTCTCCGCGCTCTGGATGGCTGCGAGACGCGCCGCTCTTGTCGCTGCCTGCGCCTTCTGCTCGCCACGGCTCGCCTGACGTTATGGGAGAGAATCGCCGTCCCCGCCGCAACTCCAGTGGGTCTCCACACGCACCCTTGCCCTGTGCCCTTGGCCTCTCGCGGAGCTATTTAAAGTCCCGGAGAGGTGAACGGCAGTAACCCCGGAGGAGCGGAGTCTCCCTTCCGTATCACGACGATGACCTCTGGACACCAAAGGGATCTATGGCCAGGGCCGCTTTCCGGTCAAGGTCCGCCGAACACGCGATGCTGCTGCCGCTGCTGCTGCTGCCGTGGGCCGGGCGCTGGAGACGCTTAAGTGGCCGCTTGGAGACCCGCGAGGCGGATCGGGGCAGGCTGATCCCTGGCGCTTGGCGGAGCGCTCCTATTGGCTGGGGGGGGTTGGTGCCACCTCGAGGCGTCCTCGGCATTGGCTGCCCGCAATCTGCTGTTGGGCGGCGGCGGCGGCGGCGGCTCCCGCGGCCTGAGCCTCCCGTTGCGCGGCGTGGCGACCCATGTGCGCGACGCGGGATCCGGGCCGCCCCCTTGGCTTTGGATCGGGAGGGGGCGGGCGCGAGGGAGAAGTCAGCCGCTCCCGCCAGCGGGAAGTCAATGACCGGCAGTGACTCCCTCGCGGGCGAAGTGGGTCAAAGCGCCTTTCCGCTCGCTGGGTGCGCGTGGAAGCGGAGGGAGGGAAGGCGGAGGCGAGCGGGACGCGATGCTGTAATCGGCACCTTGCTTTCCTCCCGTTAATGCTGGGGGTGGGTTGGGGAAGACGCGAGGCTTGCGGCGGGGCGCTCGGAAAAGCAGCCCTTCGCTGTCCCCCATTATGGGGGGGAGGATCTAGGAAGATGCACCCCCCGCACCCCAATCCTTATAGGCATGGCGGGGTCAGGCAATGAGAAGCATGTCCGGGCTTTCCTCTACCCAACTTTATGCAGTGTATTGTTCGTTCGCATTGTGTTGTGTGTATTCTGGCGTGTTGTATTGTGGTGTGTTCGTGGCCCGGCTGCTTGTGTGTGATGTGCGCCATGACCTCAATATGGAGCAATGCCAGGGGCCGCCCCGCCCCCCTCTGCACCAGGCGCCTTGCGCTCTCCAGCACCTGCTCCCTCGGCAGGCAGCACGCTGCTTGGCTGTGAGGGCTGCCCCTTTCAGGCTTTTCCATTTCTCAACAAGTGGCTGGATCTTGGGAGGGGGGTGATCAGGGCTAGGACGCAGCTAGAGCCCTGTTTGGGGATTATGCCTGAGGAGAGAGCAGCCCTGGATGAACCACCATGAAGCCATCGAAGCATGTGCCGAGGACACCAAGGGAAGGGGGGGAGGGCACCACAGAGTACCGGCACCACAGCTGTAGCCGTATAATTTTAAGGCATATATAAATACAAATTTAAAAAAATATATTTAATATAGTTGTGTGTTCTGGCGTGGGGGATGGTGGCCTTAAAGAAAACTTGAGTTTTCAATGTCTTATTTCACCTTCAGCACTTCTTGAGTCTTCATGTCTTGCCCGCTAAGCAATGGAAGGGGGGCCAAGGGGGCACCATGATTGGGCTGGGTTTAGGGCATCAGCTGGCCTGAATCCGGCCCTGGGAGAGAGAGACGTCCAATGCCTGTGGGGGGAGGGGGCTCACTGGGCAGGTGAAGAGGACTTCGTGTGTTGGGCTGCACACATTTAGAAGCCTCCCCACGAACGGAATCGGCTTTATCAGAGTTTTCAGTCATGGGTTCCCTCTACAAGGATTCACTTTTGCGCCCGGTTCGGCGATTATGCGCATTATCACAGACGTGCATTTACTCCTAATCCCTCTGCACGGGAGGCGGCGAGAGGCGGCGAAACGCATTAATAGATGTCCAAAAAGCGCTTTACAAGAAGTTAATGCGCATAATCGCTTGTTCACACGGGGAAAATGCGCTTTAACGGCCGGAGCAAAATAAAACTCGCGATTTAACGCGCATTCGAAAATGCGCATTATCGGGGAGATAACGCGCCTCTATGCCCGATTTGCGCTCCGTTCTTGTAGAGGTAAAATTTTTAATGAACCTTCAAAGCGCATTAAACCTCTCTTGTAGAGGCACCCATGGAGACAAGTCTGCATCCATTCAGCTGAATGCACATAGAAACCCCCTTCAGATCTTTATACTCAGTGCTCAAGTTGGAACTCTGTTTCAGGCATAAAGCTTGCAAAGTTCGGTCTTCTCCAAGTGATTGTCCATGATTTGACAGCCCTGTCTATGACGAGTCTTGTGCAACAGGATCTTGACTTCAAACAAAATTGTACCTGCTTGTGTGCATCCTGGGCCACACCTCAGCCACTGGGGATCTCAGTTGCCCAGTTGATTCTTTCTATCAGTCCAGTAGAGGTAGGCAACCTGGTGCCCTCCAGGTGTTTTGAAATAAAATTCCCAGAATCCCTGATCACTGTCTTTGCTGACTGGGATTTATGGGAGTTGTAGTCCAAAATGTCAGCAGGGCACCAGATTGCCTACTGCTTGGACGACTAAGGAAGACAACTTGTCCTCTCGATCTCTGTCCTTCCTGGCTAGTCACCCAGGGAGGAGATGCAGTTAGACTACAACTACAACATGTTATTATGGGAGGGGAGTTTTCCACCAAGTTTAAAAGAAGCGGTGGTATGGCTGCTTCTACAAAAGCCCTTCCTGGACCCCCTGGACCTTAATAATTACAGACTGGTATCAAATCTTCCGTTTTTGGGCAAGGTGCTTTCCAACTCCAAGCAGTCTTGGATGATACAGATTTTGTAGACCCATTTCAAACTGGCTTCAGAGCAGGATATGGAGTTGATGGATACGGAGCCTTAGTGGATGATCTCCGCATGAGTATTGACGGGGAGTGTGTCCCTGCTGGTACTTCTGGACCTTTCAGCGGCTTTCAATACCATCAACCATTATATCCTTCTGGAATGCCTGAGGGGTCTGGGAATTGGGGGCACTGTGCTCTGATGGTTCCGGTCTTACCTCGGGTAGGTTCCAGATGGTAATGCTTGGGGATAGTTGCTCCTCAAAAATGGAGCTGTTGTACGGCGTACCACAAAGCGCCATCCTATCCCCAGTGCCGTTTACATGAAACCGCTGGGAGAGATCATCCGGAGGCATGGGGTGGGGTGCTATCAGTATGCCGATGTCACCCAAATATATTTCTCTTTGCCTTCGATAACAGCATCAGCTAAGTATAGTGTGTCTCCTCTGAATGAATGCTTGAAGGTGGCAATGGGTTGGATGAGGAAAAAAACAAGCTGAATTTGAATCCAGACAAGATGGAGATGTTTGCTGTCAAGGGCCCTGGCCTGGTTCTGGAGCTGTGTCAGCCAGTTCTGGATGGGGCTACACTCCCCCTGAAAGGCTTGAGGGTGCTCCTGGCTCCAGCGCTCCAAATGACAGCCCAGATAGATATGACAGCCAGGAATGCCTATTATTAGTTTCGGCTGTTGCGTCAGCTGTGCCCATTCCTAGAGTTGGAAGACCTAAAGATAGTAGTGCACGTATTGGTAACCTCAAGGCTCGACTTCTGCAACCTGCTGTACATAGTGCTACCATTGTGCTTAGTTTGTACTTCAATTAGTTAGTACTATGGCAGCCACCAGTACACCTAGGGATGAGCATATTACCCCCAATCACTCCACTGGCTGCCAATTCGTTTCGGGGTGAGGTACAAAGTGTTGGTCATTACCTTTAAAGCACTACGTGGTTTGGGTCCAGGTTACCTGCGGGATTGAGTTCTACTGTACAATCTGCCCCACACACTCAGGTCCTCTGGGGAGAACTTACTTCAGTCAGCTAAAACTAGGCTGACAACTGTTACACAGAGGACCTTTTCTTCTGTCGCCCCCAGACTGTGGAATAGCCTGTCGGAGGAGATTTGTCAACTCTCCAAGTTTAAGACATCTATAAAAACTAGCTTCTTTTGGAGGCCTACTCAGATGAATTTTAAACCAAGAATTTTAAGATGTCTTGATTGTTTTCTTGATATTACATTGGTTTTATATGCACTTTTAATTGATTTTATGTATTTGATTTATATTGTATTGTTGTACTAATGTTGTTTCCCACCTCGATCCAAAGGGAGAGGTGTGTAATAAATAAATAGATTATTATTAGATCTGCCTCCTGCTTCCATCCATGGCCTCTGCCTCCCCAGGACTGGACAGTATGTAGCTGGAAATAAATCCCTATGGGGAGAGACTGAAAGAACTGGGCATGTTTAGCCTGGAGAAGAGAAGATTGAGGAGAGACATAATAGCACTCTCAATTACTTAAAAGGTTGTCACACAGAGGAGGGCCAGGATCTCTTCTCGATCAACCTAGAGTGCAGGACACAGAATAATGGGCTCAAGTTACAGGAAACCAGATTCCGGCTGGACATCAGGAAAAACTTCCTGACTGTTAGAGCAGGATGGCAACGGAATCAATTACCTAGGGAGGTTGTGGGCTCTCCCACATTAGAGGCATTCAAGAGGCAGCTGGACAACCACCTGTCAGGCATGCTTTAAAGTGGATTCCTGAACTGAGCAGGGGATTGGACTCGATGGTTCCAACTCTACTATTCTATGATTCTATGAGTGTGAATACACCAGTTCCAGCCTTACTTCATTATTTTCAGCAAGCTCCCCTGGCTCCCCGTTTCCTCCCTTTCTCCTTTCCTTTACCCACTGCCTCTATTTGCTGATACTTCTACCAATTTCCTCATGTTCTTTTCACTTTCTCTCTGGAGTAAATCTGAACAATAACTATATAGAAAAATAGTGCTCCTAAGTCCTACATAAGCTTACTAACAGGGTGAGAAGTAGAGTGTTTGGTATTAACTGAAAACATTGCCTCATTTTGTGGCAAGCTCTGACTGGCATTCCCCTTTGATCAAGGCTGGTGCATGGCTTTGAAGAAGGGCAAAGTGCTCTGAGGCCAGTGGAAAAGGAGCACATTCCTCCTCCCTCTCTTCCAGCCTGTACTGTAACTTGTAGCAGAGTGCTTGCTGGAAGAGATGGAGCATCAGGTGATTCCGTCCCTTCTAGCACAGGGCATCATGATGTCAAACTGTGAGCTGTCACAACCTAGGAAATCTGGTGACTCTTCTCTTAGTATGCTGTGTTGCAATGTGCTTCTTCTGTGGTTGTGATGTATGCAAACAGCCAAAAAAGAAATGAATTAAAAGTCATAATGTGGTAGTGTGGAGGCCTTTCAGACCCCATATTTTGCTCCAAATATTGCCAATGTAATACGTTGGCTCTGCACTAATAGATACATGGTTAAATCCAAAATTAGTGGTGTAAAGACAATCAGTGACGTATGGTTATCCTTGGAAACAAAAACTACATGAAGGTTGTTTTGGAAATGGTGTTGCTCTAGATGACAAAGGGCACAGGGACCAATAAACTAAACAACCTACGAGGAAGGAACGCTGTTGGTAGAAATACCAGACCCCAAAAGTAATATAGTTGTGGGGACATATTATCTCCCTGAGTGATCTTGAGGTGGTGAAAGAAATCAGGGAAGCAGTCAAAGAAGAAAATGTAATCATGAGTGATTTCAATTACCCTCATATTGACTGGGTAAATGTGGTAGAGCAGATTTGGATGCAGAAGGTCCCAGGTTTGATCCCTGGCATCTCCAGGTAGGGCTGGAAGAACTCCTGCATGAAATCTTGGAAAGCCATTGCTGCCAATGAGTGCCAACAATACTGGACTAGTTGGACCCATACCTGACTCAGTACAAGGCAGCTTCCTATGTTCCTAAGAAATTGTGCATTAGAACATTTGGCCCTGGAACTGACTAGAGGGGAGGAAACCTTTGACTTAGGGCCAAACTTGATAAGGCAGCCTAGGCAAGTCAGCAGAAAATCTCCAACAATTTTTTTAAAAAGCTAAATGAAGCTGCTGCCCTCCCCACAATTCAGAATATGTCACTGGAAAATTAACCGTTCTTCCTTGAACCATTTTTCTGAGCTCATTTTTCCTCTCCAAAAGCAGCTAGTTATCTTCCTGGGGCAAACCATAGAGGTACCATACAGCATTTAGCCTTTCAAAAATTCAGAGATCTGATCATGGATCTCTCATTATCCTGTCTAGTATGGTCCTTAGTTCTCAGTAGCTCTGCTGCCCAGGATCTGGTTATGGAACTGCTCAGGAACATGGTATTTTCAATTTGAACACATTAGTAAGTTGAAAGTTGAACAGAAAGAACAAAATGGTCACGATCCAGAGGGAGAGGTGGGTAAGAAATAAAATTATTATTATTATTATTATTATTATTATTTAATTTCAAAAGAGGCAATTTCCCAAAAGGAGGTTGAAAGGGAGAATTAAAGGAAGGCACACCTTAGAGATTATTAAAAGCCACAATAATAAAACCTCAGTTTGAGTGCAATGATTAGGAAAAGCACGAATAAATCAAAGACTGTGGTTAAAGAGCAGAAATTAGGAAGCTATAGCAGGCAAGGTTCCTTTAAAACATGAAAGCACAGCCCAAATGAAGAGAATAGAAAGGAACACAAACTTTAGCAAAAGAAATGTAAGTTTGCAATAAGGCAAGTGCCCCCCTCCAAAACACAACCGAAAAAGAATTTGAGGATCATATTCCGAAATGTCAGTAGTGGAGGGAACTCATTGCAACTGCTCTCCAAGAACTGCACTGATTCCCAGTTAATTTCCAGGCATAATCAAAGTGCCAGTTTTAACCTTTAAAGCTCCAAACAGTCTAAGTTCGAGGGACTTAAAGGAATGCCTCCTCCCATATGTGTCTCCACAGGCTCAGATAATCAGGATAGGGCTAATGAGCTCAGGCCAGCTGCCCTTGCAATCTGACGTTACAGTGTGGCTGCAAAGAACAGGGCCTTTTCATCATAGCTCCCATTCCATCGAAATCTGGGCTATAGGAAAACGTATTTATGGCTTTCTGAAGACTTTGGACATAAAATTGTTGATGAGGTTAATGCTGTTATGGACTGGGTTCTGTTTTGTTAATTTTGAGTCTTGATTGTTGCCGTTAAAATAACAGCTTTAATAGCTGATTCTAATATTTTCTAAACTATCAAATTAATCCATATTACAAACTGAAAGATAGAATATAATTTTAAAACAAAGAAGTAAAAAAAAAGCCCAGGGCCTGGATTGAACCCTTTCCTCTCTCTCCACATTGTGTTAGCTTTTACAAATATTAGCCCAGTTCTCGCTAAAGGTGGTTAACTTTTGTCTGGCCTATACCACTTCAGTTGGCAGATAGGGACTCACTTGCTTGAATGTTCATTCAAATTGTTGTCATCATCTATGCACAAAGAAAACTAGATTTTGAACAGAAGCATTCGTGCTTGCCTTCTCTTTGACATACCAGTTTTCTATGTGCAAGGATTTTTTCTTAGGAAGGAACATTCAGCTGTGTGAGCCCTGCCCTGTCTGCAGTAGTACAACCCAGTCAGACACACGCTTATTATTTTTCAGTTAGTATTAGGCTCCTGTGTCACCAGGAAAGCCAAGCATTATGGAGGAGGAGGAGGAGGAGGAGGAGGAGACTATAAAACATTACAAAACTAACAAATAATGCTCCCCCCTGACACTACTGCTCTATTGCTGTTCCTCCTCTGTCTGCCTGCATCCCATGTCTACTGCAGGTGGTTTTGGAATCCATTGCAAATCCATTTTTTAAAATAGCGATAGGATATTTTAGGGAAGATGACCCCCTGTGGCCACATATTTCCACAGGGGTGTGTATAACCCTACTTGTGCACTTTTCAATGCAGATAAAACTCTTATCTTATCAGAAGCCTGTGAAATCACTGAGATACCACATAGGGATTAGGACAGGCAATCACCAGCCCACTTTCTCTTATCTTTCATCCCAATTGCTCTTTGTATTATGGCAATTTTCCAGCTGCATCTAAGTAACCTAGGCTAGAAGCATCACCCCTCCAGCAAAGCAATCGCTTGGACTGGGCTGTCCAACATCCACTGAACCCTGAGCACATTGGAAGGAACCAAGCGATGTTATGTAAACGGATCTGCACAATGGCCAGCATTGTTGACTCTGGCTCTTTGCCTTCATCGAGGATGATCTCACAGCCCGGCCCCTTGGCTTGCTTCAGTGGTTCCTCGGGATCTGCAATGATGTCTTTTGACTTGGGCAAATAGCTCCCGATGAAACACTGTACTCATTGTATGCCCTTAGCTTTCTTCTCCACTGTGTTCTGCCAGCCTCTTTCTATCCACATCACACAGCAATTGCACAAATCGCTAGGACATTCTCCTGTGCAAGCCCCACTGAAATAAAAAAGGAGCTACAGAAGAAACTGCAATCATGTTCTTCCAGAGGAGAATGTCTCAGTGGAATATTCCCAGAACTGGGACTTCCCCCAAATAACAACTAATGTTGGGTAATTTAGGGGGAGCAGAAGGCCCACTACTACAGACTTTTTTCTTTGGGCAGAAGCCAAGAGCCTGGCAAATGTAGAAACGACAGCTCATCAACAGGGGGAGCAGATGCTACTATGGCCATTGCTGTACTTTGCTCCTTTCTATTGACTGCATTTTTAAAATTTTAAAATTAAAATGCAAAGAAAGACCTTTGCATCTTCAACATTGGGTCAGATTTTCCCCATTTATTTTTCAACTACCATCATTTTTGTAATACCTTTCCTGTACATTCTTGTACATTTTTTGTAACATTTGAAGTTGGCTTAATAAAGGTATTACACTATATGGAATTTGTATTTTTCTTATGGACAACATGGCTACCTTTGCTTTGTGCACTTCTTGAGTTGTGATCCAAAGACTACCAGTGGTCTGTGATTCACTTTCTAGTGTAACCCAAGGGTCATAATGAAAACAACAGATGCAGAAGAAGAATAACAGAATGCTGAAGAAGTGGGAACTTCCTTAAGAATTTCCACCACATGCTGAAGAGACAACCCACATGCCTTGCCTCTTCAGCAATGCAAACTGTTGCAAAGAAAACTTTAAAAGAATCACCTATCCACTCCAAGCTGAGTATAGAGTTCTCCATGCTGGATTTCTATTTAATAAATTTCTTTCCCTGCCTTTTCATCCTATAAACTGGCTTGTAATTCCTAATTTTAAACTAGGGTGACCATATTTTAGAAACCAAAAAGGAGGACAACATGGCCACCCCCAATGGGGCGTGCCCACCAACATGGCCAGCCCCCAAGGGGGCATGCCCACCCAAACATACCATTGGTCATATGTCTGATTTCACAGCACACAAGACAAACCTGTTCTACATAACATATTAATGTTAAAATCACTGAAATAAAGAACAATGTATCTGAAATTAACTTCACTCACTCCTATTTTTGTAGCTTTTGCTGTACTTTAAAGCTTTTGCTATACTCTGTGCAATACAGTCTCCCTTTCTCTCAAATATCTTTTCTGACTGCAAATCCTTCACTGGATGACCATAGTCTCACCTTTCCTAACATTTAGCACTCTTTCCCCATCACCTGGAACAAACTGGACCAAAGGCTTGTTGAAATCACTTCTCACTAGCACCTCTTAGCTTGTTTCAATTTCTCATTTATCAGTGAGAAACTAATCTAAAAATGTGTCATTATATCTCTGGTTCATTAGTTATGTAAACAAGACCATGGTCAGTAGTAATTCAAAGAAAGGCCAGAACAGATGCCAATTATCACAATGCTAGACAAGGCCCTTTCCCTCCTTTTATTCAAATATCTCTTACATTTACACTGCCTCTGTGTGCAGAGAACACAAATCCCAATCAAGGACTAAGGAAAACTGCCCAGAGAAACCTCAGAAATAAGTCTCATTGATTTCAATAAAGCTTACTCCCAGATAAATGAATATAGGATTGCAGCCTCTTCACATCTACTCTAGCAAGTGCAAGCCTTCCTGTCAAGGAGAACTATGCACTCACCAGAACCTGGCATCGTGGATCATGCAACCAACAGGTGCTCTCCAGAAAGATGCTTTCAGAGCCTAGGAAATGCAGACACATTCAAACTAGTCAAGCCAAGCTATGCTATACTGGGACAGAACAATTCTGGGACAAGACAATACTTTGCAATCGACTAGACATAACATTCATAAACAAAAAAAGAAAAACACAACTATCTCATTGACATAACAATACCTAATCACAAAAATGTTACAGAAAAGGAAGAGGAAAAGAGAGAAAAATATACACCACAGGCTATGAAAATTAAAGAACTGTGGCAGGAGGAAAAAGTTACAATTATTCCGTTAGTCACAGCAGTCACCAGCATCACATCATTTATTTATTTTTACAGAAAACCTTCAAAAACTAGGCCTACCAAAACACATCCACACCAACATCCAGAAAGCAGTCATACTTAAAACATGCTCAAGTCAGGAAATGTCTGAATCAGTAAAAGACAGCATGACTTGGCAAAGCCAGTCATGTTAATCTAGAAAAACCACCAAGAAAAGAGACCAGATACAAAAGAAGGGAGGGCTCCTGCAGCTTTAACTGTTGTGATGATGATGGAATTTCACCATGTGCTGCATGCATACAAATGACACCAGCTGAAATTCACTTTTCTATACAACTGTTAAAGATACAGGAGCCCTGTCCTCCTTTCCATATGGTCACCCTTCAGTCCTAAGGGGTTTGAGAGGCAAGTTGTATAAGGTTTTGATGCACTTGGTGCCAACTATAGCCACCTGAACTTTTAGAAGTTTTTGCAATATATATATATATATATATATATATATGGTTGTGTAATATAAGACAATAGCCCCAATACTGTTTTGTGAGATCTTTGTCAGTAGAGCCAACCCCTTACAGCTTGCTAACCAGCAATTACTTTGTGGTTGGACGCTACATAGTAAAATAATTTCTCTAGTTTTTTTTTAAAAAAATTGCTACCAAGCAAGATTTTCCTCTTCCTTTTAAAACGTTGACTTTAGTAATGTTTGCTCATATACATAATTTATTTATTATTTTTCTGTCCTGCCTTTCCTCCAAGGAACCCAAGGTGACATACATGGAAGCTCACTGGGTGACTTTGGGCCAGTCACAGACTTTCAGTCAAACCTTCCTCACAGGGTTGTTATTGTGAGGATAAAATGGAGGAGGAGGATTACGTATGCCACCTTGGATTCCTCGGAAGAAAAAATGCAGGAGCTAAATGTAATAAAATAAAATAAAAATAATTAAATGGACATCAAAGAGTTAAGAGAGGCCAGGAAAGGAGAGTAAATGGGAAAGGGTCCCTAGACCTGAGGCTCTTTGTACCTGGTGCAATGTTACTGCCTGATATTCAGTTGGGACAGGAACCAGATTGATATTAAGTATAAGGCTGCTTTTAAATTCATCACTCTTGCAATACATGGTATTGCAATGTCTCCATCTGCTTATTATAAACTACTTCAGTGGAAAATGGAGTGAGAGTGTGGGAGTCTCACAATTTAATGCTGAAGTCATATACTTGCAGTTTACCTAGGCTGACCATATGAAAAGGAGGACAGGGCTCATGTAACTTTAACAGTTGTAGAGAAAAGGGAATTTCAGCCAATGTCATTTGTATGCAATTAGCTCCTGGTGAAATTCCCTCTTAATCACAACAGTTAAAGGTGCAGGCACTATACTAGAGTGACCATATACAAAAGAAGGAAGGACCCCTGCAACTTTAACTGTTGTGAGGTAGAGGGAATTTCACCAGGAACTAATTGCATATAAATGACACTGGCTGAAATTCCCTTTTCTCTACAACTGTTAAAGCTACATGAGCCCTGTCCTCCTTTTCATATGGTCAGCCTAAGTTTACCAGCAGCACAATTTGGTGGGGGCTACTCTTGTCTTTTTGTTTTTATGCAGAATTTACATGACTTCTGCCAAGATGAGTGGCTTACCACAGAAAATGGAAAGGTTTAAAAATAGAGATGTAAATTGGAAAGGAATTGATTGGGTAAATAATATTATTTGCACTTCGAGGAGCCATAAGAAATGGAGCAATAAGCGGGACGTACTAAAACAAAGGACAGTACTTGCCCATAGAGAAACCATACCTGCCCATAGAGAAACCATACTTGCCCATAGGGATCCATTGCATAGCACTTGCCCATAGGGATTCATTGCATAGCACTTGCCCATAGGGATTCATTGCATTGCACTTTCCCATAGAGAAACCATACTTGCCCATAGGGATTCATTGCATTGCACTTTCCCATTGAGAAACCATACTTGCCCATAGGGATTCATTGCATTGCACTTGCCCATAGGGATTCATTGGACAGTACTTGCCCATAGAGAAACCATACTTGCCCATAGGGATTCATTGCATAGCACTTGCCCATAGGGATTCATTGGACAGTACTTGCCCATAGGGATTCATTGGACAGTACTTGCCCATAGGGATTCATTGCATAGCACTTTCCCATAGAGAAACCATACTTGCCCATAGGGATTCATTGGACAGTACTTGCCCATAGGGATTCATTGTACAGTACTTGCCCATAGGAATTCATTGCATAGCACTTTCCCATTGAAAAACCATACTTGCCCATAGGGATTCATTGCATAGCACTTTCCCATAGAGAAACCATACTTGCCCATAGGGATTCATTGGACAGTACTTGCCCATAGGGATTCATTGTACAGTACTTGCCCATAGGGATTCATTGCATTGCACTTGCCCATTGAAAAACCATACTTGCCCATAGGGATTCATTGGACAGTACTTGCCCATAGGGATTCATTGCATTGCACTTTCCCATTGAGAAAGCATACTTGCCCATAGGGATTCATTGGACAGTAGTTGCCCATAGGGATTCATTGCATAGCACTTTCCCATAGAGAAACCATACTTGCCCATAGGGATTCATTGGACAGTACTTGCCCATAGGGATTCATTGTACAGTACTTGCCCATAGGGATTCATTGCATAGCACTTGCCCATAGGGATTCATTGGACAGTACTTGCCCATAGGGATTCATTGGACAGTACTTGCCCATAGGGATTCATTGCATAGCACTTTCCCATAGAGAAACCATACTTGCCCATAGGGATTCATTGGACAGTACTTGCCCATAGGGATTCATTGTACAGTACTTGCCCATAGGAATTCATTGCATAGCACTTTCCCATTGAAAAACCATACTTGCCCATAGGGATTCATTGCATAGCACTTTCCCATAGAGAAACCATACTTGCCCATAGGGATTCATTGGACAGTACTTGCCCATAGGGATTCATTGTACAGTACTTGCCCATAGGAATTCATTGCATAGCACTTTCCCATTGAAAAACCATACTTGCCCATAGGGATTCATTGCATAGCACTTGCCCATTGAAAAACCATACTTGCCCATAGGGATTCATTGGACAGTACTTGCCCATAGGGATTCATTGCATTGCACTTTCCCATTGAGAAAGCATACTTGCCCATAGGGATTCATTGGACAGTAGTTGCCCATAGGGATTCATTGCATAGCACTTTCCCATAGGGATTCATTGCATAGCACTTGCCCATAGGGATTCATTGCATTACACTTGCCCATTGAGAAAGCATACTTGCCCATAGGGATTCATTGCATAGCACTTTCCCATAGAGAAACCATACTTGCCCATAGGGATTCATTGTACAGTACTTGCCCATAGGAATTCATTGCATAGCACTTTCCCATTGAAAAACCATACTTGCCCATAGGGATTCATTGCATAGCACTTTCCCATAGAGAAACCATACTTGCCCATAGGGATTCATTGGACAGTACTTGCCCATAGGGATTCATTGTACAGTACTTGCCCATAGGGATTCATTGCATTGCACTTTCCCATTGAAAAACCATACTTGCCCATAGGGATTCATTGCATTGCACTTTCCCATAGAGAAACCATACTTGCCCATAGGGATTCATTGCATAGCACTTGCCCATAGGGATTCATTGCATAGCACTTTCCCATAGAGAAACCATACTTGCCCATAGGGATTCATTGGACAGTACTTGCCCATAGGGATTCATTGTACAGTACTTGCCCATAGGGATTCATTGCATAGCACTTTCCCATTGAAAAACCATACTTGCCCATAGGGATTCATTGCATAGCACTTTCCCATAGAGAAACCATACTTGCCCATAGGGATTCATTGGACAGTACTTGCCCATAGGGATTCATTGTACAGTACTTGCCCATAGGGATTCATTGCATTGCACTTGCCCATTGAAAAACCATACTTGCCCATAGGGATTCATTGGACAGTACTTGCCCATAGGGATTCATTGCATTGCACTTTCCCATTGAGAAAGCATACTTGCCCATAGGGATTCATTGGACAGTAGTTGCCCATAGGGATTCATTGCATAGCACTTTCCCATAGGGATTCATTGCATAGCACTTGCCCATAGGGATTCATTGCATTACACTTGCCCATTGAGAAAGCATACTTGCCCATAGGGATTCATTGCATAGCACTTTCCCATAGAGAAACCATACTTGCCCATAGGGATTCATTGGACAGTACTTGCCCATAGGGATTCATTGTACAGTACTTGCCCATAGGGATTCATTGCATTGCACTTTCCCATTGAAAAACCATACTTGCCCATAGGGATTCATTGCATAGCACTTTCCCATAGAGAAACCATACTTGCCCATAGGGATTCATTGGACAGTACTTGCCCATAGGGATTCATTGTACAGTACTTGCCCATAGGGATTCATTGCATTGCACTTGCCCATTGAAAAACCATACTTGCCCATAGGGATTCATTGGACAGTACTTGCCCATAGGGATTCATTGCATTGCACTTTCCCATTGAGAAAGCATACTTGCCCATAGGGATTCATTGGACAGTAGTTGCCCATAGGGATTCATTGCATAGCACTTTCCCATAGGGATTCATTGCATAGCACTTGCCCATAGGGATTCATTGCATTACACTTGCCCATTGAGAAAGCATACTTGCCCATAGGGATTCATTGCATAGCACTTTCCCATAGAGAAACCATACTTGCCCATAGGGATTCATTGTACAGTACTTGCCCATAGGAATTCATTGCATAGCACTTTCCCATTGAAAAACCATACTTGCCCATAGGGATTCATTGCATAGCACTTTCCCATAGAGAAACCATACTTGCCCATAGGGATTCATTGGACAGTACTTGCCCATAGGGATTCATTGTACAGTACTTGCCCATAGGGATTCATTGCATTGCACTTGCCCATTGAAAAACCATACTTGCCCATAGGGATTCATTGCATAGCACTTGCCCATAGGGATTCATTGCATTGCACTTGCCCATTGAGAAAGCATACTTGCCCATAGGGATTCATTGCATTGCACTTTCCCATTGAGAAACCATACTTGCCCATAGGGATTCATTGCATTGCACTTGCCCATAGGGATTCATTGGACAGTACTTGCCCATAGAGAAACCATACTTGCCCATAGGGATTCATTGCATAGCACTTGCCCATAGGGATTCATTGGACAGTACTTGCCCATAGGGATTCATTGTACAGTACTTGCCCATAGGGATTCATTGCATTGCACTTGCCCATTGAAAAACCATACTTGCCCATAGGGATTCATTGGACAGTACTTGCCCATAGGGATTCATTGCATTGCACTTTCCCATTGAGAAAGCATACTTGCCCATAGGGATTCATTGGACAGTAGTTGCCCATAGGGATTCATTGCATAGCACTTTCCCATAGAGAAACCATACTTGCCCATAGGGATTCATTGGACAGTACTTGCCCATAGGGATTCATTGTACAGTACTTGCCCATAGGGATTCATTGCATAGCACTTGCCCATAGGGATTCATTGGACAGTACTTGCCCATAGGGATTCATTGGACAGTACTTGCCCATAGGGATTCATTGCATAGCACTTTCCCATAGAGAAACCATACTTGCCCATAGGGATTCATTGGACAGTACTTGCCCATAGGGATTCATTGTACAGTACTTGCCCATAGGAATTCATTGCATAGCACTTTCCCATTGAAAAACCATACTTGCCCATAGGGATTCATTGCATAGCACTTTCCCATAGAGAAACCATACTTGCCCATAGGGATTCATTGGACAGTACTTGCCCATAGGGATTCATTGTACAGTACTTGCCCATAGGAATTCATTGCATAGCACTTTCCCATTGAAAAACCATACTTGCCCATAGGGATTCATTGCATAGCACTTGCCCATTGAAAAACCATACTTGCCCATAGGGATTCATTGGACAGTACTTGCCCATAGGGATTCATTGCATTGCACTTTCCCATTGAGAAAGCATACTTGCCCATAGGGATTCATTGGACAGTAGTTGCCCATAGGGATTCATTGCATAGCACTTTCCCATAGGGATTCATTGCATAGCACTTGCCCATAGGGATTCATTGCATTACACTTGCCCATTGAGAAAGCATACTTGCCCATAGGGATTCATTGCATAGCACTTTCCCATAGAGAAACCATACTTGCCCATAGGGATTCATTGTACAGTACTTGCCCATAGGAATTCATTGCATAGCACTTTCCCATTGAAAAACCATACTTGCCCATAGGGATTCATTGCATAGCACTTTCCCATAGAGAAACCATACTTGCCCATAGGGATTCATTGGACAGTACTTGCCCATAGGGATTCATTGTACAGTACTTGCCCATAGGGATTCATTGCATTGCACTTGCCCATTGAAAAACCATACTTGCCCATAGGGATTCATTGGACAGTACTTGCCCATAGGGATTCATTGCATTGCACTTTCCCATTGAGAAAGCATACTTGCCCATAGGGATTCATTGGACAGTAGTTGCCCATAGGGATTCATTGCATAGCACTTTCCCATAGAGAAACCATACTTGCCCATAGGGATTCATTGGACAGTACTTGCCCATAGGGATTCATTGTACAGTACTTGCCCATAGGGATTCATTGCATAGCACTTGCCCATAGGGATTCATTGGACAGTACTTGCCCATAGGGATTCATTGGACAGTACTTGCCCATAGGGATTCATTGCATAGCACTTTCCCATAGAGAAACCATACTTGCCCATAGGGATTCATTGGACAGTACTTGCCCATAGGGATTCATTGTACAGTACTTGCCCATAGGAATTCATTGCATAGCACTTTCCCATTGAAAAACCATACTTGCCCATAGGGATTCATTGCATAGCACTTTCCCATAGAGAAACCATACTTGCCCATAGGGATTCATTGGACAGTACTTGCCCATAGGGATTCATTGTACAGTACTTGCCCATAGGAATTCATTGCATAGCACTTTCCCATTGAAAAACCATACTTGCCCATAGGGATTCATTGCATAGCACTTGCCCATTGAAAAACCATACTTGCCCATAGGGATTCATTGGACAGTACTTGCCCATAGGGATTCATTGCATTGCACTTTCCCATTGAGAAAGCATACTTGCCCATAGGGATTCATTGGACAGTAGTTGCCCATAGGGATTCATTGCATAGCACTTTCCCATAGGGATTCATTGCATAGCACTTGCCCATAGGGATTCATTGCATTACACTTGCCCATTGAGAAAGCATACTTGCCCATAGGGATTCATTGCATAGCACTTTCCCATAGAGAAACCATACTTGCCCATAGGGATTCATTGTACAGTACTTGCCCATAGGAATTCATTGCATAGCACTTTCCCATTGAAAAACCATACTTGCCCATAGGGATTCATTGCATAGCACTTTCCCATAGAGAAACCATACTTGCCCATAGGGATTCATTGGACAGTACTTGCCCATAGGGATTCATTGTACAGTACTTGCCCATAGGGATTCATTGCATTGCACTTGCCCATTGAAAAACCATACTTGCCCATAGGGATTCATTGCATAGCACTTGCCCATAGGGATTCATTGCATTGCACTTGCCCATTGAGAAAGCATACTTGCCCATAGGGATTCATTGCATTGCACTTTCCCATTGAGAAACCATACTTGCCCATAGGGATTCATTGCATTGCACTTGCCCATAGGGATTCATTGGACAGTACTTGCCCATAGAGAAACCATACTTGCCCATAGGGATTCATTGCATAGCACTTGCCCATAGGGATTCATTGGACAGTACTTGCCCATAGGGATTCATTGGACAGTACTTGCCCATAGGGATTCATTGCATAGCACTTTCCCATAGAGAAACCATACTTGCCCATAGGGATTCATTGGACAGTACTTGCCCATAGGGATTCATTGTACAGTACTTGCCCATAGGGATTCATTGCATAGCACTTGCCCATAGGGATTCATTGGACAGTACTTGCCCATAGGGATTCATTGGACAGTACTTGCCCATAGGGATTCATTGCATAGCACTTTCCCATAGAGAAACCATACTTGCCCATAGGGATTCATTGGACAGTACTTGCCCATAGGGATTCATTGTACAGTACTTGCCCATAGGGATTCATTGCATAGCACTTTCCCATTGAAAAACCATACTTGCCCATAGGGATTCATTGCATAGCACTTTCCCATAGAGAAACCATACTTGCCCATAGGGATTCATTGGACAGTACTTGCCCATAGGGATTCATTGTACAGTACTTGCCCATAGGGATTCATTGCATTGCACTTGCCCATTGAAAAACCATACTTGCCCATAGGGATTCATTGGACAGTACTTGCCCATAGGGATTCATTGCATTGCACTTTCCCATTGAGAAAGCATACTTGCCCATAGGGATTCATTGGACAGTAGTTGCCCATAGGGATTCATTGCATAGCACTTTCCCATAGAGAAACCATACTTGCCCATAGGGATTCATTGGACAGTACTTGCCCATAGGGATTCATTGTACAGTACTTGCCCATAGGGATTCATTGCATAGCACTTGCCCATAGGGATTCATTGGACAGTACTTGCCCATAGGGATTCATTGGACAGTACTTGCCCATAGGGATTCATTGCATAGCACTTTCCCATAGAGAAACCATACTTGCCCATAGGGATTCATTGGACAGTACTTGCCCATAGGGATTCATTGTACAGTACTTGCCCATAGGAATTCATTGCATAGCACTTTCCCATTGAAAAACCATACTTGCCCATAGGGATTCATTGCATAGCACTTTCCCATAGAGAAACCATACTTGCCCATAGGGATTCATTGGACAGTACTTGCCCATAGGGATTCATTGTACAGTACTTGCCCATAGGAATTCATTGCATAGCACTTTCCCATTGAAAAACCATACTTGCCCATAGGGATTCATTGCATAGCACTTGCCCATTGAAAAACCATACTTGCCCATAGGGATTCATTGGACAGTACTTGCCCATAGGGATTCATTGCATTGCACTTTCCCATTGAGAAAGCATACTTGCCCATAGGGATTCATTGGACAGTAGTTGCCCATAGGGATTCATTGCATAGCACTTTCCCATAGGGATTCATTGCATAGCACTTGCCCATAGGGATTCATTGCATTACACTTGCCCATTGAGAAAGCATACTTGCCCATAGGGATTCATTGCATAGCACTTTCCCATAGAGAAACCATACTTGCCCATAGGGATTCATTGTACAGTACTTGCCCATAGGAATTCATTGCATAGCACTTTCCCATTGAAAAACCATACTTGCCCATAGGGATTCATTGCATAGCACTTTCCCATAGAGAAACCATACTTGCCCATAGGGATTCATTGGACAGTACTTGCCCATAGGGATTCATTGTACAGTACTTGCCCATAGGGATTCATTGCATTGCACTTGCCCATTGAAAAACCATACTTGCCCATAGGGATTCATTGCATAGCACTTGCCCATAGGGATTCATTGCATTGCACTTGCCCATTGAGAAAGCATACTTGCCCATAGGGATTCATTGCATTGCACTTTCCCATTGAGAAACCATACTTGCCCATAGGGATTCATTGCATTGCACTTGCCCATAGGGATTCATTGGACAGTACTTGCCCATAGAGAAACCATACTTGCCCATAGGGATTCATTGCATAGCACTTGCCCATAGGGATTCATTGGACAGTACTTGCCCATAGGGATTCATTGGACAGTACTTGCCCATAGGGATTCATTGCATAGCACTTTCCCATAGAGAAACCATACTTGCCCATAGGGATTCATTGGACAGTACTTGCCCATAGGGATTCATTGTACAGTACTTGCCCATAGGGATTCATTGCATAGCACTTGCCCATAGGGATTCATTGGACAGTACTTGCCCATAGGGATTCATTGGACAGTACTTGCCCATAGGGATTCATTGCATAGCACTTTCCCATAGAGAAACCATACTTGCCCATAGGGATTCATTGGACAATACTTGCCCATAGGGATTCATTGTACAGTACTTGCCCATAGGGATTCATTGCATTGCACTTTCCCATTGAAAAACCATACTTGCCCATAGGGATTCATTGCATTGCACTTTCCCATAGAGAAACCATACTTGCCCATAGGGATTCATTGCATAGCACTTGCCCATAGGGATTCATTGCATAGCACTTTCCCATAGAGAAACCATACTTGCCCATAGGGATTCATTGGACAGTACTTGCCCATAGGGATTCATTGTACAGTACTTGCCCATAGGGATTCATTGCATTGCACTTTCCCATTGAAAAACCATACTTGCCCATAGGGATTCATTGCATAGCACTTTCCCATAGAGAAACCATACTTGCCCATAGGGATTCATTGGACAGTACTTGCCCATAGGGATTCATTGCATTGCACTTTCCCATAGAGAAACCATACTTGCCCATAGGGATTCATTGCATAGCACTTGCCCATAGGGATTCATTGCATAGCACTTTCCCATAGAGAAACCATACTTGCCCATAGGGATTCATTGGACAGTACTTGCCCATAGGGATTCATTGTACAGTACTTGCCCATAGGGATTCATTGCATTGCACTTTCCCATTGAAAAACCATACTTGCCCATAGGGATTCATTGCATAGCACTTTCCCATAGAGAAACCATACTTGCCCATAGGGATTCATTGGACAGTACTTGCCCATAGGGATTCATTGTACAGTACTTGCCCATAGGGATTCATTGCATAGCACTTTCCCATAGAGAAACCATACTTGCCCATAGGGATTCATTGGACAGTACTTGCCCATAGGGATTCATTGTACAGTACTTGCCCATAGGGATTCATTGCATTGCACTTGCCCATTGAAAAACCATACTTGCCCATAGGGATTCATTGGACAGTACTTGCCCATAGGGATTCATTGCATTGCACTTTCCCATTGAGAAAGCATACTTGCCCATAGGGATTCATTGGACAGTAGTTGCCCATAGGGATTCATTGCATAGCACTTTCCCATAGGGATTCATTGCATAGCACTTGCCCATAGGGATTCATTGCATTACACTTGCCCATTGAGAAAGCATACTTGCCCATAGGGATTCATTGCATAGCACTTTCCCATAGAGAAACCATACTTGCCCATAGGGATTCATTGTACAGTACTTGCCCATAGGAATTCATTGCATAGCACTTTCCCATTGAAAAACCATACTTGCCCATAGGGATTCATTGCATAGCACTTTCCCATAGAGAAACCATACTTGCCCATAGGGATTCATTGGACAGTACTTGCCCATAGGGATTCATTGTACAGTACTTGCCCATAGGGATTCATTGCATTGCACTTTCCCATTGAAAAACCATACTTGCCCATAGGGATTCATTGCATTGCACTTTCCCATAGAGAAACCATACTTGCCCATAGGGATTCATTGCATAGCACTTGCCCATAGGGATTCATTGCATAGCACTTTCCCATAGAGAAACCATACTTGCCCATAGGGATTCATTGGACAGTACTTGCCCATAGGGATTCATTGGACAGTACTTGCCCATAGGGATTCATTGCATTGCACTTTCCCATTGAAAAACCATACTTGCCCATAGGGATTCATTGCATAGCACTTTCCCATAGAGAAACCATACTTGCCCATAGGGATTCATTGGACAGTACTTGCCCATAGGGATTCATTGCATTGCACTTTCCCATTGAGAAAGCATACTTGCCCATAGGGATTCATTGGACAGTAGTTGCCCATAGGGATTCATTGCATAGCACTTTCCCATAGGGATTCATTGCATAGCACTTGCCCATAGGGATTCATTGCATTACACTTGCCCATTGAGAAAGCATACTTGCCCATAGGGATTCATTGCATAGCACTTTCCCATAGAGAAACCATACTTGCCCATAGGGATTCATTGTACAGTACTTGCCCATAGGAATTCATTGCATAGCACTTTCCCATTGAAAAACCATACTTGCCCATAGGGATTCATTGCATAGCACTTTCCCATAGAGAAACCATACTTGCCCATAGGGATTCATTGGACAGTACTTGCCCATAGGGATTCATTGTACAGTACTTGCCCATAGGGATTCATTGCATTGCACTTTCCCATTGAAAAACCATACTTGCCCATAGGGATTCATTGCATTGCACTTTCCCATAGAGAAACCATACTTGCCCATAGGGATTCATTGGACAGTACTTGCCCATAGGGATTCATTGTACAGTACTTGCCCATAGGGATTCATTGCATTGCACTTGCCCATTGAAAAACCATACTTGCCCATAGGGATTCATTGGACAGTACTTGCCCATAGGGATTCATTGCATTGCACTTGCCCATTGAAAAACCATACTTGCCCATAGGGATTTATTGGACAGTACTTGCCCATAGGGATTCATTGCATAGCACTTGCCCATTGAGAAAGCATACTTGCCCATAGGGATTCATTGCATTGCACTTTCCCATTGAGAAACCATACTTGCCCATAGGGATTCATTGCATAGCACTTTCCCATAGAGAAACCATACTTGCCCATAGGGATTCATTGGACAGTACTTGCCCGTAGAGAAACCATACTTGCCCATAGGGATTCATTGCATAGCACTTTCCCATAGGGATTCATTGCATTACACTTGCCCATTGAGAAAGCATACTTGCCCATAGGGATTCATTGCATAGCACTTTCCCATAGAGAAACGGGGAATGGTGTAAAAGCAGGAATGGAACGGAACAGGCTGGAACGACCCCTTAATATTAAAAAAGCCACATCAAAAACAGTGGCATGTGTTAGAAACACTTGAGAACAATATGTTAGGACTGACACCATTGCAATATTATATTATTATTAACCTTATAACTCCCAGAACAACATCTGGAACAGAATGGATGGCCCGGAATGGCCACTTCTGAATGACTGAAACCAACCAAAATCAACTGTTACACATTACTAGGTGGGACAGATACAATACACCACAAAACAGCCACAAAAACCATGTTCCGGTGCCCGTATAAGGGAATGATAGAAGTAGAGGGATGTTGCAAAGCATCTCTGGGTACAAGTAAAATAGCACATGGCAATGCAACGCCACATTTGGCACTACTCAGGACTACTCGAGAGTAAAATAGAGTTGGCCAAATGATGTCACTAGGGCTATAAATCAATGGGATGAGGGCTGATGCCGTGTAACTTTTGGAGTATAAGAGCATTGTTTGAACCTTGGTGTGGTGTGACTCTGGAAAGCAGCGTTAGCGTCCGGAGGTCACCTATTCTGCGCAGAATAATAAATTAGTTTCCAAAGCTTCAGGAGGTCTTTTGTCAAGTGTTTCATATCTGGACTTTGGCACACTTGGGAACAGCATAATTTATGCAACACTAGGCTGACAGCCGTTACCCAGGGGACCTTTTCTTCTGCTGCTCCCAGACTGAGGAATGACCTGCTGCAGGAGACTTGTCAACTTAACAGTCTTTTAGAACTTATGAAAGCTATAAAGACTGGTCTCTTCTGGCAGGCATATCCAGTGGAATTTTAGAATGATTTTAGGATGTTTTTTTATGAAGTTTTATTGCTATTTTAATAATGTGTGCCATGTTTTCAATCAGTTTTATGTATTTTATCATATTTTATATTTACTGTTGTTTCCTGCCTCAATCTAGATGGAGAGGCAGGTAAGAAATAAAATTATTATTATTATTATTATTATTTTCTGTCCAACTGAGTAACATGTGACTGTTGAATTCATTTGACTTACCTCACTTGGAAGATGCCGTTCTGGCCTGTTTTGCGCAATATGGACTATGGACCAGAACGGGCACCGGAACATGGTTTTTGTGGCTGTTTTGTGGTGTATTGTATCTGTCCCACCTAGTAATATGTAACAGTTGATTTTGGTTGGTTTCAGTCATTCGGAAGTGGCTGTTCCGGGCCATCCATTCTGTTCTGGATGTTGTTTTGGGAGTTATGGGGTTAATAGCAATATAATATTGCAATGGTTTTAGTCCTAAAATATTGTTCTCAAGTGTTTCTAACACATGCCACTTTTTCTGGCATGGTTTTTTTTAATATAAAGAGGTCGTTCCAGCCCGTTCCATTCTGGCTTTTACACCATCCCACAAAAGAGTATATGCTAACAACTGTCTTAAAGATAGGTGCTTATAGATAGGTGGAAAGACAGACTCAGACCTTTGACTTCATAGTGCTACTCCCCCTATTGGCTGGAGTCAATCTTCATCTTAACAGTTTCTGGAAGCCAGCATGAGACTTAATAGAAACTTTGGAGGCTTGCTTTCAGTTTCTATTTCATAGCAGAGCAGCTGATCTTACTCTTCTCAACCTCCTTCAACCCCTAACATCAGTGTTTGGCCTTTTTTATCACCGTGAGAGCAAGCCAACAACAAGTACAGAGATGAGAGATTGCCATGATACAGGTATGGATTCATGCAACAGCCCATATATGACTGGTCGGACAAGTGATCTTCCAATGGAAGAAGTGCTAGCAATTCTCAGGAGAGAAAACATACATGAAAGCAAAATTATTTCATTACCACCTGTGCTGCCAAAGGGAGGGGAGGTGTTTGTGTACTGTTCCTCTTCCCCTGTTCCTGAGCATGAGCATGATTATCGTTTTGACCAGTACAGATGGGTAGCAAGGGGGTCAAATTTCCATCACAAAAGGTTGCACCCCCCATCTGTACTGAAAAGGTACTACTATCTAAAGGACCCAGATGGATCCTGGAAAGACTCACTACATGGTTTCAAGAGATATGTATTCTGTCTAAGGGAGTGCACAGATCCTAGGAAGTTGTACATTATCCACTATTTGGGTGATGAAACATTACACCAACCTTCCAGTCATGGTAACAGGAAACATTCAAAGAAGCCTTATACTGGCACTATGAAGCAGGCTTTAGACAAAATGGAGATTGCATTGGAGTCACACAAAAACCCATTGAAAGCCTATAAACATTTACAAACAATTGCATCAAAGAACAGTTCTCATAGACATATGGCCATTGATCGTCCACGGAATCTCAAACAGGTGCAAAATGCATCATACAAACTGAACCAGAAAAAACGAATTGGCAATGATGAAATATTCAACCTTGTGGAACTCTCACACCATCTTGAAAATTTTATAATGGAGTTTTGCTTTCTGCCCAGTCTCACTGTTTCATTTGCACATCCCAATATCATTGCTGAGGCACATGCTCTCCTCTCTCTCTCGAGTAAAGATGCATCCTTGCCACAACTTATGTCCTATGACACCACTTTCAAACTTGGGGATTTCTATTTATCTCCAATAGTAATGAGAAACATTATTTTGGAAGGAGATCCAATACTCCCCGTTGCATTTCTCCTACATATAAAGAAATATATGGCATACCATGAAGTTTTTTTATGTAAAATAATTTCAAAACTGGGAAGAAACAACATGGAAAATATACCATTTGTAACAGACCGAGAAAGGGGTATTGTTCAACCTTTGCAAGAGAAATTCCCCGAAATTCCAAAGGTATATTGCAGAAATCATATTCTTAGAGATGTGAGGATGTGGGTAAAGAATCATGGTGGGAGAAAAGATGATTTGATAGTTTTAAAAGACAATGTGACACAATTGCTAAATTCATCAAGCCAAAAACAATATCAGAAGAGACATGGGGAATATAGTGTGCTGTGGAGTCAGCCATTTAAAGAATATTTTGATAAAGAACTGAAAGATTGCATTCCAAAATATGCTGCAAAATTCCACACACAGAAATTTGCTGCTTTTAGAAATGATATAACTGCCACCAATAACATCAGTGAGAGCATGAACAAGCTGATTAAGGATGAGATGGAGTGGAAAGAAATGCCAGTTGACACTATGGCACTCACAATGTACTATATGCAAACGTATTTTCTGTATGAGTTTAAACGAGCATACTGTGGTCTTGGAAACTATTCTGTAAAACAGCAATTCTCACACTTACAGAAATCACCCGCGGAGGTAGAATTCCCTCCATTTTACTCCCTAGAGACAATTATTGATAATATAAAATCCATCCAGAATAAGAACCCACTCAGGACAGGTGTGGAAAAGGCAAACAATTATCGCATGAGTCAAACATCTCTGGCTAAGCTATGCAAGGACTCTGGAGGAGTCAGTCTTTGCTGTCAGTCAGGCACCTTCACTGTCCGCGATGTTTACAGTAGTAAAATGCAAGCAGTCACACTTCACCCGCAACCTGCACATTGTTCCTGCGGCAGTACAGGGCAATGTTATCATATTATTGCAGCTCAAATGTCAATTCGTTGCACAGAAACAGTTGATAAACACACATATTCCCTATCAGCACTCATGAAAAGAAAGAGAGGTAGGTCAAATAAAGCTGGAAGGAAGAAACCAAGATGTGGTGACTATGACTACAGCATAAACCCAGCACCCGATTCTATTGTCTGTATGTCATACCTTGAACATCCTCTTCCAAGGAGCCCCAAGATCGCTGACACAGTCCTTGATATATCAGAAATTAAAGCAGCAGATTTTATTGTGGCTGCACAGGAGGCTGAGTTGCCAAAGCATTCAACACCAAAAAAAAAAGACCCAAAACAACATCAAGATACAGCACATGGGAAACCATGGAACACAACACCAAGTGAAACAGACCAAAAATACCTGAGAAAGCTACCAGCTGCACTAACGGAATCATTACATCCTAGAAAATGGGTGTTAGATGAAGTAATTGATGAAGCTATTTGTAATTTCATTTGTCAGTACCAGTTAAATGATAAAATCCTACTCTGCCCAACATACATATATAAAAGTGTTGCTTTAGGCAATGCAGATGTGTTCTACAGTTTTCTTGATACAAATCTTGCTCTCAACAAAGACTTTCTGCTGATACCATTCAACACTGATATTGTTGGTACAGGTCAACATTGGCTACTTGGGATTGTAATTTTCAAAACAAAAGAAGTAATTATAGTTGATTCATTGAAAAATAGAGAAAGATCGAAACAGCATGGACACATTCTCCTGTGTATTGCAGCTGCATGCTATCAGGTAGCATGGGTGCCATTCACAATAGACTGCAAAGACTGGAAAGTGTTTTTGTGTAAGGATATACCACAACAAAGGAATTCCTATGACTGTGGAATACACACAGTTTTAAATGCATACACAACAATATCTGGTGAGGAATGCATCAACATTGTAAGTAAGACAGCAAGGTCTTGGATTGGAATACAGGTGGGCATGCATCAGAACTGTGCCTGCAAGAAAAGAAAGCCAAGGAAAAAAAATCCCATCTACACCAAAATGCATAAGAACTTACTAAGAATGTCTTCAGCTGTGGAGGTTGTGGAGGCCCCATTGTCCACATATATATTACAGTTGACAGATAAAGAGGAAAGTAGATGGTCTACATGTCCACAAGCTTTCTGCAAAGGAGCCTTTGGACCAGGTGACACAATGGTTTTCTGTTGCATTTGCAGGACGTGGTATCATGTAGCATGTCTGGGACAGAACGTTGTTCCATTGCCAGACTACTACATTTGCAAACAATGCAATCCATAAAGATATGTCATGGTGGTGTGTGTGTAGAGGCTCTTGCTCTGTGCTCATGGGGTAACACAAGGGCAATGGAGGGAGATGGGCAACGGACTAAAGAGACAGACTCCAGATAAGACAAACTGTGCTACTGAAGGGGGGTTGTTAGTAAAAGTTATGAAAATTGTAAGTCTTGTGTGTTTCTCTGTTTAAAAATCAATACAGAATTTTTTCATCAACAAGGTAAAAAGGTAAGAGAGCTCCTTTCCCTCCCCCTCAACCTGTCTGTGCTTTTAGGTTGTGTATTGACTTCAAATACTTTTAAACTTCCTTTTTAGGTAAAAACCTCCTCAGGGCAGTTAACAAAACAAAATTTAAAAATGCTAATACAAACTATAATTAACTACCTTTTAATAATAATAATAATAATTTATTTATTACCTGCCTCTCCCTCCGGATCGAGGCGTAGAACAACATCAAGCATAAAATACACAAACTGATAAAAGCACATAAAACCAATACATCTTTAAAATACCAATAAAACACCAATAAAACACTTAAAATTCATCTGGTTAGGCCTGCCGGAAGATATCAGTCTTTATAACTCTTCTAAATTCTTGAAGACTGGTGAGTTGGCGGATCTTTCCCTGATTCACATTCTTTCGCACCTTTTATGCTCCACCCTTGCTCTTTAACCAAATCCCACTCCCACAAGTACCCATGCCCTGTGGATGTAGGCAATTGCTGCTATATCAATCTTAGAAAGCTGGGGTGCTGCCATGGCACAGGGTGGTCAAACAATGAGATACTGCGTAGGCTGCAGCACCGGGACCAACCTCAGAGTGGGGTGGAACCCCCTGGTGACTCCCAACCCACAGTATGACACTCGCTGACATAGAATGCTATCTATGCTGCTTGCCTGAGCCTTCCCTTTCCTTTTTTAAAACACTTATATCCCACTTAATCAGTAAAAGAAAAAGAAATGCAGAAATGCACTCATTAAAGGCAGTGCAAATAAGACCATGAAAAACACATCTTACATTAGAAAGAAGCAGTAAATGAAAATATAATGAAAGCAATGTAGCTAAACATTGTTTATCTAACTAAGTTAACAGGAGCAAAAAAAAAATTTCCAGCACATTTCTACAGCAAGTGACTATAGTAGTGTTATTATGCTAATAGGCAAACAGTTTTCTATGAAAACGTTTCCTTACCACAATAACAAAGGGTACAGCATTGTCCTATCTCTCCTTATGGGCAAGTATGGTTTCTCAATGGGCAAGTGCTATGCAATGAATCCGTATGGGCAAGTATGGTTTCTCTATGAGCAAGTGCTATGCAGTGAATTCCTATGGGCAAGTATTGTCCAATGAATCCCTATGGGCAAGTATGGTTTCTCTATGGGCAAGTGCAATGCAATGAATCCCTATGGGCAAGTTCTATACAATGAATCCCTATGGGCAAGTACTGTCCAATGAATCCCTATGGGCAAGTATGGTTTTTCAATGGGCAAGTGCAATGCAATGAATCCCTATGGGCAAGTACTGTACAATGAATCCCTATGGGCAAGTTCTATACAATGAATCCCTATGGGCAAGTACTGTCCAATGAATCCCTATGGGCAAGTATGGTTTCTCTATGGGAAAGTGCTATGCAATGAATCCCTATGGGCAAGTACTGTCCAATGAATCCCTATGGGCAAGTACTGTCCAATGAATCCCTATGGGCAAGTATGGTTTTTCAATGGGCAAGTGCAATGCAATGAATCCCTATGGGCAAGTACTGTACAATGAATCCCTATGGGCAAGTACTGTCCAATGAATCCCTATGGGCAAGTGCTATGCAATGAATCCCTATGGGCAAGTATGGTTTCTCTATGGGAAAGTGCAATGCAATGAATCCCTATGGGCAAGTGCTATGCAATGAATCCCTATGGGCAAGTGCTATGCAATGGATCCCTATGGGCAAGTATGGTTTCTCTATGGGCAGGTATGGTTTCTCTATGGGCAAGTACTGTCCAATGAATCCCTATGGGCAAGTATGCTTTCTCAATGGGCAAGTGCAATGCAATGAATCCCTATGGGCAAGTACTGTCCAATGAATCCCTATGGGAAAGTGCAATGCAATGAATCCCTATGGGCAAGTATGGTTTCTCAATGGGAAAGTGCAATGCAATGAATCCCTATGGGCAAGTATGCTTTCTCAATGGGCAAGTGCAATGCAATGAATCCCTATGGGCAAGTGCTATGCAATGAATCCCTATGGGCAAGTACTGTACAATGAATCCCTATGGGCAAGTACTGTCCAATGAATCCCTATGGGCAAGTATGGTTTCTCTATGGGAAAGTGCTATGCAATGAATCCCTATGGGCAAGTACTGTCCAATGAATCCCTATGGGCAAGTACTGTCCAATGAATCCCTATGGGCAAGTGCTATGCAATGAATCCCTATGGGCAAGTATGGTTTCTCTATGGGCAAGTACTGTCCAATGAATCCCTATGGGCAAGTGCTATGCAATGAATCCCTATGGGCAAGTATGGTTTCTCTATGGGAAAGTGCAATGCAATGAATCCCTATGGGCAAGTGCTATGCAATGGATCCCTATGGGCAAGTATGGTTTCTCTATGGGCAGGTATGGTTTCTCTATGGGCAAGTACTGTCCAATGAATCCCTATGGGCAAGTATGCTTTCTCAATGGGCAAGTGCAATGCAATGAATCCCTATGGGCAAGTACTGTCCAATGAATCCCTATGGGAAAGTGCAATGCAATGAATCCCTATGGGCAAGTATGGTTTCTCAATGGGAAAGTGCAATGCAATGAATCCCTATGGGCAAGTATGCTTTCTCAATGGGCAAGTGCAATGCAATGAATCCCTATGGGCAAGTGCTATGCAATGAATCCCTATGGGCAAGTACTGTACAATGAATCCCTATGGGCAAGTACTGTCCAATGAATCCCTATGGGCAAGTATGGTTTCTCTATGGGAAAGTGCTATGCAATGAATCCCTATGGGCAAGTACTGTCCAATGAATCCCTATGGGCAAGTACTGTCCAATGAATCCCTATGGGCAAGTGCTATGCAATGAATCCCTATGGGCAAGTATGGTTTCTCTATGGGCAAGTACTGTCCAATGAATCCCTATGGGCAAGTGCTATGCAATGAATCCCTATGGGCAAGTATGGTTTCTCTATGGGAAAGTGCAATGCAATGAATCCCTATGGGCAAGTGCTATGCAATGGATCCCTATGGGCAAGTATGGTTTCTCTATGGGCAGGTATGGTTTCTCTATGGGCAAGTACTGTCCAATGAATCCCTATGGGCAAGTATGCTTTCTCAATGGGCAAGTGCAATGCAATGAATCCCTATGGGCAAGTACTGTCCAATGAATCCCTATGGGAAAGTGCAATGCAATGAATCCCTATGGGCAAGTATGGTTTCTCAATGGGAAAGTGTAATGCAATGAATCCCTATGGGCAAGTATGCTTTCTCAATGGGCAAGTGCAATGCAATGAATCCCTATGGGCAAGTGCTATGCAATGAATCCCTATGGGCAAGTACTGTACAATGAATCCCTATGGGCAAGTACTGTCCAATGAATCCCTATGGGCAAGTATGGTTTCTCTATGGGAAAGTGCTATGCAATGAATCCCTATGGGCAAGTACTGTCCAATGAATCCCTATGGGCAAGTACTGTCCAATGAATCCCTATGGGCAAGTGCTATGCAATGAATCCCTATGGGCAAGTATGGTTTCTCTATGGGCAAGTACTGTCCAATGAATCCCTATGGGCAAGTATGGTTTCTCTATGGGAAAGTGCTATGCAATGAATCCCTATGGGCAAGTACTGTCCAATGAATCCCTATGGGCAAGTACTGTCCAATGAATCCCTATGGGCAAGTGCTATGCAATGAATCCCTATGGGCAAGTATGGTTTCTCTATGGGCAAGTACTGTCCAATGAATCCCTATGGGCAAGTGCAATGCAATGAATCCCTATGGGCAAGTATGGTTTCTCAATGGGAAAGTGCAATGCAATGAATCCCTATGGGCAAGTATGGTTTCTCTATGGGAAAGTGCAATGCAATGAATCCCTATGGGCAAGTGCTATGCAATGAATCCCTATGGGCAAGTGCTATGCAATGGATCCCTATGGGCAAGTATGGTTTCTCTATGGGCAGGTATGGTTTCTCTATGGGCAAGTACTGTCCAATGAATCCCTATGGGCAAGTATGCTTTCTCAATGGGCAAGTGCAATGCAATGAATCCCTATGGGCAAGTACTGTCCAATGAATCCCTATGGGAAAGTGCAATGCAATGAATCCCTATGGGCAAGTATGGTTTCTCAATGGGAAAGTGCAATGCAATGAATCCCTATGGGCAAGTATGCTTTCTCAATGGGCAAGTGCAATGCAATGAATCCCTATGGGCAAGTGCTATGCAATGAATCCCTATGGGCAAGTACTGTCCAATGAATCCCTATGGGCAAGTACTGTCCAATGAATCCCTATGGGCAAGTGCTATGCAATGAATCCCTATGGGCAAGTATGGTTTCTCTATGGGAAAGTGCAATGCAATGAATCCCTATGGGCAAGTGCTATGCAATGAATCCCTATGGGCAAGTGCTATGCAATGGATCCCTATGGGCAAGTATGGTTTCTCTATGGGCAGGTATGGTTTCTCTATGGGCAAGTACTGTCCAATGAATCCCTATGGGCAAGTATGCTTTCTCAATGGGCAAGTGCAATGCAATGAATCCCTATGGGCAAGTACTGTCCAATGAATCCCTATGGGAAAGTGCAATGCAATGAATCCCTATGGGCAAGTATGGTTTCTCAATGGGAAAGTGCAATGCAATGAATCCCTATGGGCAAGTATGCTTTCTCAATGGGCAAGTGCAATGCAATGAATCCCTATGGGCAAGTGCTATGCAATGAATCCCTATGGGCAAGTACTGTACAATGAATCCCTATGGGCAAGTACTGTCCAATGAATCCCTATGGGCAAGTATGGTTTCTCTATGGGAAAGTGCTATGCAATGAATCCCTATGGGCAAGTACTGTCCAATGAATCCCTATGGGCAAGTACTGTCCAATGAATCCCTATGGGCAAGTGCTATGCAATGAATCCCTATGGGCAAGTATGGTTTCTCTATGGGCAAGTACTGTCCAATGAATCCCTATGGGCAAGTGCTATGCAATGAATCCCTATGGGCAAGTATGGTTTCTCTATGGGAAAGTGCAATGCAATGAATCCCTATGGGCAAGTGCTATGCAATGGATCCCTATGGGCAAGTATGGTTTCTCTATGGGCAGGTATGGTTTCTCTATGGGCAAGTACTGTCCAATGAATCCCTATGGGCAAGTATGCTTTCTCAATGGGCAAGTGCAATGCAATGAATCCCTATGGGCAAGTACTGTCCAATGAATCCCTATGGGAAAGTGCAATGCAATGAATCCCTATGGGCAAGTATGGTTTCTCAATGGGAAAGTGCAATGCAATGAATCCCTATGGGCAAGTATGCTTTCTCAATGGGCAAGTGCAATGCAATGAATCCCTATGGGCAAGTGCTATGCAATGAATCCCTATGGGCAAGTACTGTACAATGAATCCCTATGGGCAAGTACTGTCCAATGAATCCCTATGGGCAAGTATGGTTTCTCTATGGGAAAGTGCTATGCAATGAATCCCTATGGGCAAGTACTGTCCAATGAATCCCTATGGGCAAGTACTGTCCAATGAATCCCTATGGGCAAGTGCTATGCAATGAATCCCTATGGGCAAGTATGGTTTCTCTATGGGCAAGTACTGTCCAATGAATCCCTATGGGCAAGTGCTATGCAATGAATCCCTATGGGCAAGTATGGTTTCTCTATGGGAAAGTGCAATGCAATGAATCCCTATGGGCAAGTGCTATGCAATGGATCCCTATGGGCAAGTATGGTTTCTCTATGGGCAGGTATGGTTTCTCTATGGGCAAGTACTGTCCAATGAATCCCTATGGGCAAGTATGCTTTCTCAATGGGCAAGTGCAATGCAATGAATCCCTATGGGCAAGTACTGTCCAATGAATCCCTATGGGAAAGTGCAATGCAATGAATCCCTATGGGCAAGTATGGTTTCTCAATGGGAAAGTGCAATGCAATGAATCCCTATGGGCAAGTATGCTTTCTCAATGGGCAAGTGCAATGCAATGAATCCCTATGGGCAAGTGCTATGCAATGAATCCCTATGGGCAAGTACTGTACAATGAATCCCTATGGGCAAGTACTGTCCAATGAATCCCTATGGGCAAGTATGGTTTCTCTATGGGAAAGTGCTATGCAATGAATCCCTATGGGCAAGTACTGTCCAATGAATCCCTATGGGCAAGTACTGTCCAATGAATCCCTATGGGCAAGTGCTATGCAATGAATCCCTATGGGCAAGTATGGTTTCTCTATGGGCAAGTACTGTCCAATGAATCCCTATGGGCAAGTATGGTTTCTCTATGGGAAAGTGCTATGCAATGAATCCCTATGGGCAAGTACTGTCCAATGAATCCCTATGGGCAAGTACTGTCCAATGAATCCCTATGGGCAAGTGCTATGCAATGAATCCCTATGGGCAAGTATGGTTTCTCTATGGGCAAGTACTGTCCAATGAATCCCTATGGGCAAGTGCTATGCAATGAATCCCTATGGGCAAGTATGGTTTCTCTATGGGAAAGTGCAATGCAATGAATCCCTATGGGCAAGTGCTATGCAATGGATCCCTATGGGCAAGTATGGTTTCTCTATGGGCAGGTATGGTTTCTCTATGGGCAAGTACTGTCCAATGAATCCCTATGGGCAAGTATGCTTTCTCAATGGGCAAGTGCAATGCAATGAATCCCTATGGGCAAGTACTGTCCAATGAATCCCTATGGGAAAGTGCAATGCAATGAATCCCTATGGGCAAGTATGGTTTCTCAATGGGAAAGTGCAATGCAATGAATCCCTATGGGCAAGTATGCTTTCTCAATGGGCAAGTGCAATGCAATGAATCCCTATGGGCAAGTGCTATGCAATGAATCCCTATGGGCAAGTACTGTACAATGAATCCCTATGGGCAAGTACTGTCCAATGAATCCCTATGGGCAAGTATGGTTTCTCTATGGGAAAGTGCTATGCAATGAATCCCTATGGGCAAGTACTGTCCAATGAATCCCTATGGGCAAGTACTGTCCAATGAATCCCTATGGGCAAGTGCTATGCAATGAATCCCTATGGGCAAGTATGGTTTCTCTATGGGCAAGTACTGTCCAATGAATCCCTATGGGCAAGTATGGTTTCTCTATGGGAAAGTGCTATGCAATGAATCCCTATGGGCAAGTACTGTCCAATGAATCCCTATGGGCAAGTACTGTCCAATGAATCCCTATGGGCAAGTGCTATGCAATGAATCCCTATGGGCAAGTATGGTTTCTCTATGGGCAAGTACTGTCCAATGAATCCCTATGGGCAAGTGCTATGCAATGAATCCCTATGGGCAAGTATGGTTTCTCTATGGGAAAGTGCAATGCAATGAATCCCTATGGGCAAGTGCTATGCAATGGATCCCTATGGGCAAGTATGGTTTCTCTATGGGCAGGTATGGTTTCTCTATGGGCAAGTACTGTCCTTTGTTTTAGTACGTCCCGCAATAAGCACACTCTTCTGCAGACAGAGCAAACTCTATGGAACGATAACGTATTCCTCTAAACCTTTTCATTTCAGGGCTTTAAAAATGTTATCTTAAAATAAGGAAAGAAACTTCATATGCACCCAGTGATAAATTCTCAATATGATACTTTAATTTATAGATGTGAGAAATTCATATACCACTCTCAGTATCACTTGTGGTGGGAGTGGACCCAACATTTTTTATTTCTACATAGTTGTAAGCGAGGATCAACCTGTTGATAATTCTTAGAAATTTCGTGCTGCTTTCAGGGACTTTAGAGGAAGCCTGTCAGTATATATCTTTTGTAGACAAGTGCTAACTCGAGTAAAATTTATGCTGGTTTGCATTCTGAAGTGGGGCATAATCCAGGAAAAGTAAAGCAACTTAATCAACAACACTGACAATTAATATTTTCTTCTCTTCCCCACAAGATCCTTCCTTTTACTCAGTGTGTTCACATATATTTAAAGCACGATCCTACACGTGTCTACACAGAAGGAAGTCCCATTGAGTACAATGAGGCTTTCTTCCAGATAAGGGGGTACAGGATTGCAGCTTTAATTTTTAGATCCTCTTATGTTTGTCAGTAGCATTTATACTACAAACTATTAATGCATATTAAAATTACCACCACCTCTCCCCATGCTGCTGGTGTCCTGTAGCTGCTTGTCCCGGCTTCTTACCTTCCATGCTTTCTCTGTGCGACCGCCAGCCAGCGAGCCAGCCCCAGTTTCTTTCTCTGCATTTCACTGGCCAGCTACCCTCCTGCAGTGCCTAGTGGGCCGCTGCGCTAGGCCAAGCTGTGGCTCCAAGCCCAGGCCAGGCCAATCACTGCCAAAGCAGGCCTCTTGAGGCCTGTCCATGGCAAATCTGGATTTCTAATGCCTCATCGCCATGGCGACAATGCACTAGGACCCCAGATGTGCCATGGGTGGCTCTCGGAATGCCTGTTTCAGCCCCTTCCGAAAGTGACTGAAACAGGCCTTCTGAGGCCAGCCCTCAGCAGATCCTTCACCCTAGTGCTTTGTCGCCATGGCAACAAGGCACTAGGACCCCGGATCTGCAGAGAGCAAGCCTCAGTAGGCCCGTTTCAGGAAGTGCCCAAAACGAGCGAGGGGTGGGGCTAAATTTCCGCATTTGCCCCCCCAAAACAGGATTCCCCCCCCCCCGGAATTTGGATTTCCCCGCCATTTTCTGGACATGTCTGGGCAAATCCAGGCGGATGGACACCCTATAAACAATATTTTCATAAAATAACCTCAGCAGCAAAAATACAAAAACCATTACATACATCACAGAAAAGGTTGGGGAAAGCATAGCATAAGAGTAAAATAGTACCAGAATATTAACTCTGTTAATATCACATGCCATTAAATTCTTGAGGGGAAAACAGTTTTTATCTGGTGCCTAAATTCTACTAAAGTAGGTGTCAAGAGTTAGAGGAAGTAGGTTCCATAGATCAGATATCACGACCCCAGTCAGGCAGCAGCAATAGTGGCCAGGCAAGGCTTGGCATGTATTGGCCAGTCCAAATTCCATCTGTGTGCCAGTTTAAATCAGAATATTTGTCCTAATGTGAGAGACAGTGGGCTGAATCAATCAGCTCACTAACTTGGGGGAGGGTAAGCACTGGAGCTGTTCACCACTTCCAGGCCCTTATTTATTTATTTATTTATTTATTGCATTTCTATACCACCCAATAGCTGAAGTTCTCTGGGCAGTTCACAAAAATGAAAACCACACAGTACAGGATAAAACAATATAAAATATGAAAGCTTAAACTACAGTATAAAAGCACAACCAGAATAAAAGCAGCAATGCAGAGATTTAAAATGCATATGTAAAATAGCAGAGCTAAAAGATTAGAATGGTGTGTCCACCCCAAAGCAGTGTCTGACTGGTTCAGTTCACTGCCACTCACTTTAGGGAAAATATTGTTGCCAATGCAGATTGGCTCCAGGTTAGTTTGGCTCACTTGGAAGTTGCCCTTCCTGGCCATTCTGTTGTATTCTGGATGGCTCTAATATTGTAAGGGTTTCAATCCTAAAATATTGTTCTCAAGTGCTTCTAATACAAGCCATTGTTTTTGCCATGTTTAATAATAATAATAATAATAATAATAATAATACAGGGGCCATTCCGGCTTGTTCGGTTTTATTCCAGCTTTTACACCATCCTGAAAAATGATTCCCTTTTCCTAAATTCCCCCCTCCCCCAAAAAACAACTTTGTACAGAGTGGCTGTTGTGTGCACTGGAACTTTGGTCTGACAAGTTCTCTTTTAAAAGGAAGCACCCCGTTTGTTCTCTTCCTAGGGTGGGAGCGAGTGAGCAGCTGAATGACCAGTATGGCAGAGGGTGGGAGGTAGGGTGACCATCTGCCCGGATTTGTCCGGACATGCCCAGGAAATGGGGAGCAAATCCGCATCTGGGCGGAAAAACTGTTTTGGGGGGCCAAATCCGGAAATTTAGCCCCCCAAAAGGGTGACCAGATGGCCCTGGGGCGATCCGGGCCAACCGGGGGGTGGCGGGGGCAAACCAGGGTGGCGGGGGGTCACGCGGCGGTGGCGGGAGGCTGGCGGCGCGAGGCACTTACCTGCTAGGGCGTCCGCTTCCCTCCGGTGCTCGGAATCTACTGAGAAACAGGCTTCGTGCCCTGTCCCTCAGTAGCACGCCGGGTGATGACGTCATCACTCAGCGTGCTACTGAGAGACAGGCCAGGAAGCCTATTTCTCAGTAGATTCCGAGCACCAGAGGGAAGCGGACGCCCCAGCCGGTAAGGAGTGTGGGGCGGGTGGCGCTGGTGGGGGGCGGCGTGGGGGGGGGGCGTGGGGTGGGGCGGGGCGGGCGGCGGCGCGAGGCATGCGGGCCGGGGGGGCGGCGCGGGCGCGCGGTGGGGGGGTTGTTTTGGGTGGGTGGGGTGGCGGGGGGGGTCCGGGATTTTGATCCTCAAAATCTGGTCACCCTAGTGGGAGGGTGGGTGGGAGGTTATCAATCCTTTACCCACTTAAGTGGCAGTAGGCCACTGAAATTGGTGGGACTTACTTCTGAGAAGCTATGCATAAGATTGTGCTGTTACTTTCTCTCTCACACACACACACACACCCCTACATCTAGGCAGGCAGGCGGGCTCCTCTCTCTCTCTCTCTCTCTCTCACACACACACACACACACACACAGAGGCCATGTCTACACCAACCTTTTTCCCAGGGTTGTCCGTGGGTTGTCCCTGTGCGTCCAAATGACGCACAGAGGGTCCCGGGAGCAGGCAGAGACGACGCCTCTAGTTTACCCTCCAATTTACCCATTTTTTCCCGCAGTCCCAGGACCATCCCAAGAACTGCAGGTGGTGTGGGCGCCCATCCCGGCTTCTTCCCTTCTCCCTGTGAGTAGCAGGGGTCAGCAAGAGAGAAGGAACCAGTCCAGGGGGAATGCAGGGACATCTGGGGGAGCGGGGTTGGGCTTTAAAAAAAAAAAAAAAACCTCACATTTTTCATTGGAGTGCAACTGCACTCCTGGCTGCAGTGTCTTTTTTTAAAAAATGGCGGGTGCAACAGGCACAATGTCCCTCTTCCCTTCCAGGCCATTGGGCTTCCATTTGGACACCCAGGGAGGATCGTGGAAGCAGGTAAGTCCGCAATCCTCCCCCGTCCCACCCTCTAAACCCCTAGGTGTAGAAAGGGCCAGAGAGAGAGAGAGAGAGAGAGAGAGCAAGAGAGAGGTGTGCGCGCACACACACACACACACACTGAGACAGAGAGAAATTCTGTCTCTCCCACACTGACAGGCATTCTCTATCACACAGAGAGATACAGATACAGGGCCAGGCTAGGCTGACCATATGAAAAGGAGGACAGGGTTCATGTAGCTTTAACAGTTGTAGAGAAAAGGGAATTTCAGCCAGTGTCATTTGTATGCAATTAGTTCCTGGTGGAATTCCCTCTTCATCACAACTATTAAAGGTGCAGGGGCCCTGCCTTCTTTTGTATATGGTCACTCTAGTATAGTGCATGCACCTTTAACTGTTGTGATGAAGAGGGAATATCACCAGGAACTAATTGCATACAAATGACGCTGGCTGAAATTCCCTTTTCTCTACAACTGTTAAAGTTACATGAGCCCTGTCCTCCTTTTCATATGGTCAGCCTAGGCCAGGCAGTCTCTCTCTTTCCCTCACCCCAACCAATTTCTGTACATGTTCATACTGCAAACACACACACACTGAAATCACACAGATGCCTAGTAACTGTCCCATCCATTGCTCCAGCCAGCCTATGGCCACCCAATACTCCCTCCCAGCTCCCCAGGCCCTCAGGGGTATTTCTTCTATCCATTAGGGCCCTTATATTTGTATTTTAGGAGAATTTGTTATGGAGACGAGCACAGCTACAATCTACTCAATGTAGTCAAGTTTCACTGTCTTCTCCCCCCCCCCCCCATTCTCTGCTGCCCAATTTGTACCACAAGCACTTTGGCCCATACTCAGTAATTACAGTCAGAACCTAAAGAACTAGCTGGTTATGTGCCCAGGACAGATCCTAACCTCAGCACCCTAGAAGTCATAAAAGTTTAATATATTTCACTAGATCTGAAGTAAGCAATTATCTCTTCAGCAAGTCAAGATAGGAGGATTCTGAAATAAAATGGTTAAAATGATTGACCCAGTATCATACTATTGATCACAGGAATGCACTTCAGTTTTGCCCTTGACTGTGATTGCAGAAGTACACTATTTGCAACATAGATAACACATTGCTTTGTGGCAGGGATTTATCTATGACCCCCTCTAGATGGATTCTGTTTGACTCCTGGTTAGCAGATTATGCGCATAATCGCTGAAGCGCTTTATTGTAAATGCTTGCATGCAGGAGGTAATTGAGCACTCAACGGGTGACCTCACCGGTTGTTTGAAATGCGCTTTACAAGTAGTTAATGCGGAGAATCGCTTGTTCACATAGTCAAAATGCGCTTTAACGGCCGGAGCAAAATAAAACTTGCTATTTAACGCGCATTCGATAATGCGCATAATTGGAGAAAAACGCGCCTCTACGCCCGATTTGCACTCCGTTCTTGTACAGGAAAAATTTTTTAATGCGCCTTGAAAGAGCTTTAAATGCCTCTTGTAGAGGCAGCCTATGTCACAACATTCAACAGGTTTTTTGGGGAGTGGATTCTTGCAGCATATGGAATACAATGATATGGATCCTTGTCCTTTAGTGCCCAAACATCTCTAAACATTTTGAGGCTGTGCAACCAGAAAACACACATTTTGTATATATTAACTTATGCAAATCTGCATGAATTTATCTAATTTGCAAATTTTATTTTAGTGTGTGTGTTCTTGCAAAAATACAAAAATTTGTGCTCTACTTCTCAAACACTAAGTAATAGAGAAATAGATCAGAGTAATGAAAGTATAAGAGGAGAAAGTATAAGACAAAGAGTGAAGAGAGATCTCAGCTTCTGGTAACTGAAAAATTGTTTTGTACTTTAACAGAAGTTGTCAACTGCATTTCAGATTTTCTCCCACAAACATGAAGGTAAAAACTGTTTTCTTGTTTTAAGGTGAAAGCCAAGAACTTTGGGATTCTGAATACTAGATACCATAGTCTATATTGTCCATATACATTCCTTGATCTCTTGGATATCACACTGTTCAAGCCCTCGAGAAACAGGAAAAGTTGTCAGTTACTAGCTATATCATGTGATGTTCCAGCAGTCAAACACAGAATAGCTGTGATCTTCCTTGTGTGGGTGGATTTGTAATATCGGTATTTGAAACCTCCTGAATACATTTGGTTATGTAATTAATGGTACCTCCTAAAGGTCAGTTCTTTAATGATATACTATGGCAAGACTGTCTGGGTTGTGTCATCACATATGCCAGTGCATTCTGCATTGGTGGTGACCAACAAATGGGTGTACTGGAGGAAGGCAGACAGGTCATATTCAGTGACCTGTGGAGATGGAAAAGAGATAGCCACCACTTTTCCCTTCCATAGTTTAATTGCCAAGCTTAACATATTTGATGTTTTCTTTAGTGAAGATCACTAAAAGGCTAGAACAGAACTTTCTGAAACCCCAGTGATGGCCAGGGCTCATATCTAACTCCAGAATTTGCATTTTTAGGTGCCTAACAGGGCAAGTCCTTCCCCACTCTCAAATTTCAGTAACAGTACCCAGACAATAAGCAAATGCACATCTTGTACAGTGATGCCACTAAGTTCTTTGTACAGTCAAGGTATGAACAGCGGCCTACAGACGTATAGCTCTGTGCATGTAGGCACCCCAATCAGGCCTTCTCTTGAATGTTTCAAGGACAGAAGGGTGAAGCCAGAGCCAGCAGGCATATTGGCATGGAGGGCAAGGCCAGTGGGCCCAGTTCTACCCCAACCCCAACACATATTCAGAGCAGGCATGGAGGGTACTTAGGAAAGGGGCTATATCTCTTTCCATCAGTAGATGGCACCATTTGGAGTTTTGAAGGCATAGCCTGCTTGATTTCTGCATATTAGACTGCCGTAGAACATTTTGGAAAGTGCAGACACCGAAGGAAGATGTGGGTTTATGGTTTTAGCTGCACAGGTTGAAGAGGGGGAAATGTTGCCGCTTGAATGTATACTATAAAAATGGATAGAATTGTATGTTTCGATGAAGCCTATTTTTCGCCCTCACATGTTCATGGAGGCATGCCTTACTTTGCCTTTCTCTCTCTGTCTATTGTACCTTCTCCTATACAAGATTTAGGGAAAGGAAGCTTCTTTCTGTAGATGTATTTGCCTGAGCCTTTATAGTTGGACAGTGAATGTGTCTGTTGCTCAGTATTGAGCACTTGTGCAGTTGTTATTCATTTGTTGCATATGATCCAGACATTTTTCTCACGAAAACACTTCTGCTACAGGGATATTGCATTTTCTCTATATCCGCATTGTAGTATTTTGTAAATGTGGGAAAATGCAGTTCTTCCCTGGCATGTATTTTATTCATGCAGCTCAATTCTGTACAGGCTTACTTGGAATGCAACTTTCTCTCAAATAAATTTGCATATCACTGCTGCTCTGTTATAATGGTTGTTTAGAATATGGCCCCTATTGGAACTTCTTTGAGATCAGTAGCAGTCTATGCAATGTTATTTATTTATTTATTTATTCATTCATTCATTCATTTATTCATTCATTCATTTATATCTCTCTCAGGGACTTTCTTTTTCTTTCTTACAACAAGTATTCTGGTCATTTAGGGCTCCATCACACCTATTTCCCTCTGCGTTTTTTTACCTCCATTTCATAAGCACATCAAGCCCTCCTCCCTTTCAGGATCGTAGCTATACCGATGAACTCTCCTTTCACTTGTTTGCTCTCCTGCTGTTCTTGTGCATGCCCCACCTCCCCTCCCCTCACCCCACCCTGCCCTTCTTCCCCCTCCAGTTCATTGGATCTTGTCATTGATGGACATTGTGATCAACGTGGCAGCCTTCCCCACTCGCTCATTTGAGCTCCTATGTGAATTAACCAAAATGCTTACATTTGCATAATTTTTAAATATAAAGAGATCAAACTTGGCATGGTGGTATCTCTTAAGGAGGGCTTTAGCCATGCCAAATTTGAATCGGTTCAGTTGATGCCTTGATTTTTAGGAACATTTTAAATGGAAATTAACCAAATTGCTTACATCTGCATATTTTTTAAAGATAAAGATATGGAACTTGGGACCTTGAGAGCCCTTAAGTAGAGCTTTCGGCATGCCAAGTTTGAATCAGATCAGTTCATCCCTTGATTTTTTAGGATTTTTAAAATTCCCCCCATAAACCCTTTTCCTGATAATGCGAACTTCCACCTGTTTGCATTTGTGAAGGATCAATTTTCCTTTACTTTGATCATGTGAAGCTGTGCATCTCTGCTTCCCTTACTCAAGAGTAAATCCCATTGATTTCAACTGCATTTACATCCAAGTCATACTAAAACCCGATGCATGCTTATCTTTGAGTAAACCCCATTGAACAGAGAGAGACTTACTTCTGAGTAAACACATATGGCACAGACTTTTAATAGTGTGGTCACTCAGAAGCTTTTTTAAAAAGTCTAAAACAGCAAACTGGAAAGAAGTGCTCTGCAACCCTGTGCTTACTTCTGAGGTCTTACTTCTATTTACTCAGAACCCAACAAAGGAAAAAGTGAGGGGACAGCACTAAATGGAGGCCTAAGGGTGCATTAAAGTTGCTTGGGGAAAATAATCCAGACTTTCCAAGCACCAAAAAAATATGCAAAACAGAGGAAAAGAGGTGAAATGGGTGCAGGACAGGGATGACAGAAACAAACTCCAAAGTGATCTTGATAGACTGGAGCTCTGGGCTGAAAACAACAGAATGAAATTTAATAGTGATAAATGCCAAGTTCTACACCTAGGAAAAAGAAACCAAATGCACAGTTACAAGATGGGGGATACTTGGCTAATCAATACAACAAGCGAGAAGGATCTTGGAATTGTTGTCGATCACAAGCTGAATATGAGCCAACAGTGTGATGTGGCTGCAAAAAAAGCAAATGCTATTTTGGGCTGCATTAATAGAAGTATAGCTTCCAAATCGCATGAGATACTGGTTCCCCTCTATTCGGCACTGGTTAGGCCCCATCTTGATTATTGCGTCCAGTTCTGGGCACCACACTTCAAGAAGGATGCAGACAATCTGGAGTGTGTTCAGAGGAAGGCAACAAGGATGATCAGGGGTCTGGAAACAAAGCCCTATGAGGAGAAATTGAAAGAACTAGGCATGTTTAGCCTGGAGAAGAGAAGACGGAGGGGAGACATGATAGCACTCTTCAAATACTTGAAAGGTTGTCACACAGCGGAGGGCCAGGATATCTTCTAGATCATCCCAGAGTGCAGGACATGGAATAATGAGCTCAAGTTACAGGAAGCCAGATTCCGGCTGGATATCAGGAAAAACTTCCTGACTGTTAGAGCAATACGACAATGGAACCAATGACCTAGGGAGGTGGTGGGCTCTCCCACATTAGAGGCATTCAAGAGTCAGCTGGACAGCCATCTGTCAGGGATGCTTTAAGGTAGATTCCTGCATTGAGCAGGGGGTTGGACTCAATGGCCTTAGAGGCCCCTTCCAACTCTACTATTCTATGATTCTATGATTTTTAGGAGGTGTTTAAAAGATGTTACGTTTTCCGCCTCCCGAACCTCATGAGGGAGGGTTTTCCAGAGGGTGCTGCTACAGAGAACGCGCTACTTTCAAAGCTGTTCCTTACCATTCATTTTTAGATTGCAGTGACCTCAGGAAAATGTTTATACTGTCAACCTGGCCAATATGAATACACAACAATATGTACACTAAAGGAGGGATAAATTGAATCAAAGATTTAACCAAATAGCCATGTTTATATCATTCATTCAGCTGGAATGCAAAACACACACACATCAATGAAAGCCAACAAACTAGTCTCTCCCAGTGTTTAAACCAGACAAGGTGAGATCTTTCGTATCCAACTTTTGGTAAGAATGTAGACAAGATTCTGATTCTTTTGTCAGGCAGAACGGAAGGAAGGTTTGACTCAGAATGATGAAATGTTAAGGTTGTCTACCTACAAATGGCTGTCAAATGCATATAACAACAGCAGGAGAGATTATAAATCTTCCAGGGAATCTTTAATGTCAAGGTCCAAAAAGGCAGGGGCATTATATCAGTTCTTCTTCATGTCTTCACCAATTCCCAAATTTTGTTTTATTTTTAGTATACCTGGGGCAGGTCCAATGGCCATTTCACCAATGGTTTACTTCAACATCTGATTCCAGTACAGTCTGATTACTAAGCAAAATCAAGACTGTGGGCTCCCACATCTGTTTCCCTCCCCTGGTTTGCCTTCGCAATTTTACCTCCATTTCAGAAGCGCTGCAAGCACTCCTCCCTTTCATGATTGTAGCTATATTGATGAACTCTCTTTTTGCTCTCCCGCTGCTATAGTGCATGCCCCCACTCCACCCCACCCCGCCCCGCCCCGCCCCGCCCCTTCACCTTCCCCCTCCAGTTCATTGGTTCTTGTTGTTGATAGACATTGTGATGGACTTGGCAGCCTTCCCCACTTGCTCATTGGAGCTCCTATTAAAATGTACAAAAATGCTTACATCTGTGTAATTCTTTAAACGAAAGAGATTAAACTTGGGATCTTGAGAGCTCTTAAGTAGAGCTTTACACATGCCAAGTTTGAATCAGATTGGTTCATCTCTTCATTTTAAAAGTTTTTTTTTCATTTCCCTGCCCTTTAAAACCTTTTTCTAATAGTTCACAAGTGCAATCTTCCACCTCTTTGCATTTGTGAAGGATCGCTTTTCCTTTCCTTTGATCATGCAAAGCTGAGCATCTCCAGTTCATAAAATAGAGATGGCTGGTTCTCTTACTCCAGAGTAAATCCCACTGATTTCAACTGCATTTCCATCCAAGTCATACTAAATTCACACACAAAAAAAACATAGCTCTGTTTTACTTCATAGTTACATTGTGTTCTCTTCCAGATGTTAATCTGTTGCCAAGGAGAGGGCTAGCAATTCACTGGTCATGACTCACTGGAAAGGATAGCCTTTTGTCTTGCAAATACAGTCTCCTTGGAACCGTCTGTGGGCTTGATTCTGTGTATTGAACTGCAGTAAAAGGAACTAGAACAGGAAAATTAAGCCCTACACCTCCACGTTGGACTGTGGATGCATTACTACGAAAGCCTGTTAGCTCGCACTTTCGGTAAAAAAGCCCACTAGCACCAGGAAATGTTTTCTCCCGTAGTCTGTCATGGAACTTCTCAGTGCAACTTCTCTGCAGGAGTCAGCAGCATTATCAGCCATGATAATATAATATAGGATTATATATATATGATAATATAGGACAATATAAGAGGAAGAATAATTACACAAAACAGAAGAGACCCACTAGGAAGATTTATAAGGCACGTGAAGGGGGGATGGAAGCGACAGAAATGGATGTATGAGGAAGGATCAGAGTGGTTTGAAAGGTTAAAGTGGATCAGCGCCAGGGTAAAGTTCTGTGATTCCAACAGGACAGGGGTTCAGCAAAACAAGGAAAGAAGCCAAAATCAAGAGGGAGTTGGAGCACTGAAACCTTCCTTCCAACTTCTAATGTGTCCAAAGATGAAAAGGAGGAAATAAGTTGTAAAACTGCCCTGGCCGATTAAAAGCATGCCCTATTCTTTCATCACTGAAAACAGCCTTCAAGTCACACCCCCAAACACCCCCCCAACCACAGAACAGATTTACTGTTTTACATTTGGATTTTCATTGCGCACTTCCAAGATGAAACAGACTTTCCCTGGTCCAAAATAAGGTGCTAGAAGTGGAGGGGGAAGCAAGAATAGTGCAGGGCAGGGACAACGACATGCAAGACAACAGCACCAAAAACAGAAACGAGGAAATACGACTGTGAGATAAACCCAAAGTGTGATGGAACTCTGTGGCTATCCCCAGAAACCTCATCTATGCTCATCTCTCTCTGGCCTCATCTACAAGAATTCGCCTTTACGCCTGGTTAGGTGATTATGCACATATTCGCAGAAGCGCATTTACGCCTAATACCTCTGTACAAGAGGTGGCGAAGTGCATTACTGGATGACTGAAACGCGATTTAAACTGTTGACATGCGGAGAATCGCTTGTTCACATAGTCAAAATGCACTTTAACGGCCGGAGCAAAATAAAACTCGCTATTTAACACGCATTCGATAATGCGCATAATCAGAGAGAAAACGCACCTCTACACCTGATTTGCGCTCCGTTCTTGTAGAGGTAAATTTTTTAATGCACCTTGATAGAGCTTTAAATGCCTATTGTAGAGGCAGTCTCTCTCTCTCTCTCTCTCTCTCTCTCTCTCTCTCTCTCTCTCTCTCTTCAAGCCCAGTTCTCATAAACAGCACTTGAGGGGTAAAACTGTGGATGGGTGTAGTACTTCAGACTTTCAGTTATCGCACATGACCAAAACCAAAAGTAACAAATTAAACCATGCACAAAGAAAATTAGCATATCAGGGAGAAGGCAATACTAGAACTATTCTCCCAGACATCTAATCTCCTATGTCCAAGGCTTTTTAAAAATTGTATTTATTTTTGGTATAGAGGAGCATTGAATCAAGTGAGCCTCCTCTACTGTCTACTGACTCATCCGCTGTTTTTGACAACTTGAGGTGGGAGGTAGCAAAATTCTGGCAGTGCATTTGGTATTCATGGGTTTCTTGAAATAAGTAAATCTCACAACAGTTTTTTGTGGATCTGAAGACACTGATATAATTGACAATGAGAGTTCATCTGTGTTTTTTAGAAAGTCACATCAGAAGCAGTAGCAGCCGAAGCTATTTGTTGCTACTTCAAGGATAAGTAAGTTAGGTCTCTAGCAGCATTATTAAAGCAAAACACTTTTCTGCCACCTGCTGGACAAAGTTCTTTATACATGATATAAATTTGGAAATAAATTTTGATATAAGTTGAACGTAGTTTCCAAAAGGGAGATGTCCTTTCTTAAAACATGCATTACCAGGCTGGCCCAGGCTCACTTGGGTAGATATTCTGATTCTTGTGCCAAAAAAATTTAGACGCTATTTTCAAAATGGCGGACAATTTTCTTTAGGTCGCTAGTTTTCATCAACCACAGAAGTAACTATCCTGTGTTTGGTATCAAATTATAAGTTTTCAAGGTCAGGGAGTTCAAAGAATATGTTATTTTAATTGTCAGAGTACTCCTTCCACCATTTTCCAAGATGGCGCAGAAATGTCTCATTTTCTCATTTACTTGACAAATCAAGTTACAAATGTGATTCTGGCTTCAAACTATAGGTTTTTGGGGGTCAGGGAGGTCAACATGGTATTAATTTTTATAGAAAGGCTGTCTAAAAATGGTGTCCAAACATTTATTGATATACGCAATCATATTTAATGGGTTCTTCTCTTTTCAGGTTTGGTGAAATGAAAAATATGAAACTATGACTGAATAGGCTGGAACTAGTATTCTCTTGATAATTTTGATTTCCAGGATAACTCTTCATTATCAGGGACACATGGCACTCATTATACAGCTCTTGTGCTCTTTTAGAATTGCTGTGGTGGAGTAGGGCCTGGCAAGCCAACAATGGCCCTGATCAGACAACACGTTAAACCATGATGGTTAAGCATTTTGAGCTAAACGATGGGCCTGGTCAGCTGACACTTCAGGCTCTGTGGTTAGTGAAACTGTGGTTCTCTGGGGTTCGCATGAACCACAAGCTGTGCTGTCACACACAACACTTTAAGGCATAGATAGAGCCGTTAACCCTGCTGCAAATGGTCTGACTGTGGTTATTGAGTGAGCAGGGTTTAGCAAAACACATCGCACAAGACACCTTAAACCCTGCTGCTTAACCAAAAGCCTTAACCAGCAGGGTTTAAGGTATTTTCTGAACAGGCCCATAGTATCTAAAGACTCACTAAAACATATAAAAATACAGACATATTAAAGCAGTTATTTTCCAAACATTTACAAAAATGTGTGTATTTGACCACTATGTTTCAATATGGATGTCTCATTGTACCACAAACCTTACAGTTACATACACATAAACGTTCACTTGGCAGGAAGTTCAAGAACTTTTTTGGTCATAGGACATCATTAACATTTCCCCAACCGCAATCACGTGTCTACTTTTGAATTTAAAACTTTTTATTTTTCAGACAAAGATAAAACACAAACAGCACAACAATACAACATACAAAATATAACATTAAAGTGGACTTCCGAATTTCTCGAACAAACAAAAAAATCTACGTTTTCTTAATACTTTATCACAATAAGAGTAATAAAAAAGAAACAAAATAGTGAGTGAATTTCCCGACTTCCCTATCTTTATCAATTGTTTTTCTTCCAATTTAATTGCTGAATCCACATGCAAATATGTCCTTCCCTTCTCTCTCTTTTAAAAAATCTATCAAAGGTTCCATTCCTCGGTGAACCCAATTATTGCTTTATCTCTTATTATCACAGTGAGTTTTGCCATTTCCGCCAATTCTGTAATTTTCAACAGCCATCCCTCCTCGGTTGGTACTCTCTCAGTCTTCCAATTCTTCCAATATATTAATCTTGCTGCTGTTATCAGTATAAGAATAAAGTTCCATAGCATTGCGTCAACTGTTCGTCTATTATCCCCAACAAAAAGTACTCTGGACGTAGTTGTATTTTAATCTTCAATACATTTTGCATCACCTTATACATTTGTACCCAAAAGGATTACACATTTTTACATGTCCACCATAAATGATAAAAAGTTCCTTCCTGTTCTTCACATTTCCAGCACCTTCCCTATGTCCATTTATACATTTTTGCCAATTTGGACGGAGCTATATACCATCTATACATCATTTTATTAAAAAAAATCTTTCAATCTGGCACATAATATCAATTTTGCACATCTCTCAACAAGTGGTATTTCACAACAATGTGCTTGGTGCATGAATTGACCTCAGTTTGTGAGAGCTTTATGCAGCTTGGTTATCTTCTAGGAACTCTATAGGTATGGTGCCATTATTTTTAGATCCTTGAGTAACTACCACAGCCATATGAGTTCCAGGCATGCTTGGACAACTGACACGTATTCAGCTTCAGTGGATGAACCTGCCACTTAGTAGGGGAGCATATGTAATTTCGTTGCAGAATTTTTAAAAGAAATATGTGATTGGTTTTATTTGACCAGAAACTACCTTTAGATGCATAATTCCCATGGGGTGTGGCATGTAGTTTTGATGATGTCATCAAGATGGCTGCCATCAAAATTCACTAGATCATCAATATCTTAATAACTAGTGGAAAGATTTTAATTTATATGCTCGCATTTTAAAGATAAATCAGAGAACTACAGAATAACAATAAGTGTAACCCCAAAATCAGTAATTTTCACTGTACCTTTGTTATTATATCAACAATTCTTGGTTTGTAAGCATATACAGTACTGTCATATTGATTGTGTAGTAATTTTTTCTTTGTATGTTTCAGATAAACAAATATAATCAGACTCCATCATCCAAATGCAAACGCATGACTGGTATAGACTTTGAATTGTGAGTGCGTGTTGTGTCAAGAACAACAAAAAGAGGCTTTGGTTGAAAACTCAAAATCTACACATAAACGACTGGATGCTGTAAAAATTAGACATAAATGTGAAGATGGTGATTACAAATTGTTGGCAGAATTTTATGGCAATTCAACACCAGAAGAACTATACCAATACAAAGCAGAGTGGCATCTGTCCTGTTCCAAGAAGTGCCCGCACAGATGTAACCTGGAAAGATTGCAGGCTAGATATAACAAAAAGTGGCAGCATGTTCAGCTGGTGAAAGCAGGGTAAGCAGGAATGAGGCTCCCTGCACAAGATCAAAACAAATGCCTGGTTCTTTCATGATAGACCTGAAGCTTGATAGACCTTCCATGATAGACCTTTCATGATATACCTTCCATGATAGACCTTTCATGATAGAACTTTCATGATAGACCTTTCACGATAGACCTTTTATGATAGACCTGAAGATGATGTATGAGGCAGTTCAGTTAAGTGAGAATAGTTAATGGAAACTGAAGTTGAGTAAATGTATTGATCCAAAAGATGCTCATGCATATGATATATCCTATCATAAAGTATGTTACATGAAAAATGTAACCAATGCCTTGCAAAGTGTGCAAGAACCTGTTCAAACACCACCTTTCTGTCAGGCACTGATACATAGGACTTTGTGACAATACAGCTGCCCTCTGGTCCAAACCTTTGATCTCACTCTGTATGGTATAAAGCTTACATCTGCCACCAATACAACATTTGAAGAAGGATATCAGTTTTTGTGGTATTTTCTATTTTGTGCCTTACTTGGTCCTCAGGTGCAGGACCTGTAAATTTCCACTTCTCCACTCTTCATATAGTTTTCCGTAGTATTTTAGTAGCCTGGTACAGAATCTTTATATTTGATTTTAAGTTGGCAGCTGCTTCTGCATTTAAGAATACTGCATCCTTAACTGATTTCAAATGAATATGCTATGACTGATTTTTAGAGACTTGATTGCTGGATTCTATGTCGATTTCAAAAAGTTCTTTTTCTAAGAATGTTTTCAAGTTTTTTCTCGACATCATGTCTTCCTCTTTAATGTCATTTGAGCAACATAGTTCCGTCTAATGTCTCTCAGCTTCTGCCATTGAAAGAATTTTACCTTCCAAAAGGGTCTCTATTAGACTGTCAATAAACTCCACCTTACTTTTACATTCTGCCAAATTAGGTGGTGTTTGACCAGGTTTTTGCACACTTAGCAAAATTTCAATTAATTTGCTTTTTTGCTGACATGGATACATAGTCCCATCAGTCTTAAACAGTGATCCTGGTACAGAAAAGAATTCATAGTGCCCCAGTATCTCATGCAAATCAACCTGGCGCTGTGATCTAGCTACAATCAGTAGTCGAGCAAATAGTGATCTGTCTCCACTTTACTCTTTACCAACACTGGCCATGTGCATTTTTTTCTTCTTTGCACTTGAACACTAATTTAGCTTGTTCTTCTTCATGGGTTCCCATAGATTCAGGCTACTAGTTTCTGAGATGAGTCTCTGGTGTCAAGAACATGCCATTGACATACATCCTTTTCAATTTTTTTCACTGAGAATTGCCTTGATTGCAATATTAATGACTTCAGACCCGTCATATGAAAATGGGAGTCCAATCCATTTCAGTTCAATATGCAGCATATTTATTGCCATCTCTTGTTTAGTGACTGCTTCTTTTGAGTTCTAATGATGCTTGTGCAATACTGCTGGCCCTAATGGTATCCCTTCCATGCATGATGTCTGTTCAGATATTTGTTCAAGTATTGCTGCTGTTAAGAACTATCAGGCCAGGGCTTAGGATGCTGTGTAATACCTACCAAGCCTCTTGCAACTTCTAAGTTCTATTCTGGTGTTCAAGTGCTTTATCTGATTAAGGGCTCCATCACACCTACTCCTCCCCCCCCCTCCCGGTTTGCGTCCGAGGTTTCCCCCTCCATTTCCTTAGCAAGTTGAGTCCTGGGCACTTTCACGTCTGTGCATTGTTGCACAATTTCAGCTTGTGTATCTTTTCACCTGTATCCCACACTGCCCCTTATGTTCTCCTTCCCCTGCAGTTAATTTTTTTTAAAAATGTAAATATATTTTTTCTGCACAAATACAGTAGTACGGCAGCCTGAAACCGCACAATTACAGTAAAACAACACCCTATGTTTTCCCCTAAGATCATATGAAAAAATATAAGTGAAGAGAAAGTATTACAATTAGATTTTGGAGAAGTTTGTGGTCAATGTTGGCATGGCAAGGGGAAGCCAACATTGTTCTGGTCAGGAAACCTAGTCATGCCTACTCAGGAGAAAGAACCATAGCGTTGAATGGGATAAGTCCCAGACATGAGTGGCGGAGGCCTCATTTGCCTTCTCCGTGGGGTATTCAGGTGCCCCCTCTCTCTCCCCCTTCACAGTTGAGCGCTTGAGCAGAGAATCGCCCCACCCTCCTCTTTTGACAGCGAGACCGTCCTTTAACACACACACACCAACAAAAAATAGGATGGTCTGATATTGCGCAAGGACAGCAAAACACGGGAGGGAGGAGCAGCACATGGAGGGGGAAAACAAACTTTCCATGCTCCAAAATACGATAGAAAATGGAAGGGAAGAGGCAAGATGAGCGCAGGACAGACATGGCAAGAGTGCGATAAATCGCTGGTGTGATGGAGCTCATCGTGCCCAGAATGGCTCTGCAGTTTTCCTAACAACCCAGTTACCTTTTTCAAACTCCTTCCATATTTCAGGATCAGACTCTCAAAGCACATACTTCAGCAAGGTAGTATGCCATCATACCAGAGTAATTGTGTAGATCTAATGCAAAGAATTACCCAGTCATTGCTTCTATAGATATGTATGTTGTTTGTTTATGATCCTGTAATTTGTTTCTGTGACTTTCAGATGGTTGTCTTGAGTGCCATAAGAAAGTATCTGTTTGCTTGTTCATAAGGCAGAAGTTGCCATATTGAATCAAGAAATAAGACTAAAATTTGATTTACAGATCTCAAATGCTCTCTTGGTGGAGCTCTATTTAAAACCTAGCCCATAGTGTTTGGGGATGTGCCAGATGCTACTCACCACTGCCTGCAAGCCAAAGTGTCCAATGAACACCCTGCCTCTTCTTTTCCCTCCCTCTCTGGAAGCCAGGCCACATGAGCCAATATCCTAACAGCCTTTTCTCCCATGCTAGGTTTCATGACTGTCATCTGCAGGGAGACAAGAGATCCTCCCCTGGGTGTAGCTATGCTTACCGAAGAATAGAAGTTACAGCTGTTCCCAACAATGGCCTGTGCCTCTGTTCTATCCCTGTCACCCAATGAATTGGTATAAAAGAGGCCACCGAGAAGAGTACAGAGCAGACTAATGTCACCCCTATTGCTGACCTGCCTGTTTTATCAGCCTCAGCAACTCAATTAAAAAACTTCTGCTTGCTATAGCCATGAGCTCTTCCCACCATAACAACAGAGCTGAGAGCCATTTCCATGCACAAGAAGAGCATGAACTGGAAAATCTGGGGGGGAAAGCATGGGACAATCCTGTTTATAATGGCTCACCTTCCTCCTCACTGAAAATCAGGGCTATCTACAACCCCAAAACCATCCTGGAAAATCCCTATGAAAATATTGAGAAACTGACTGACTCCCTTACCTACAAAAAGGAAACCAAGAATGCTGCAGAAATGAAGAAAAAGACGAAACCTTTCGGTGGATGCTGCTTCTATATCTTCAAAGGCATCCGAGGTAACCAGGGTGGAGTGGGGTGCGGCGAGGTGAGGCAGAGTTTGCACATTTAGGGGAGGGCCAGCCATTTGTAGCGGCTCCATCTCCAGGCGGGGAAAAAGAAAGTAACTTCTGTAGTGATTACTGTGGAAATATTGTGCAGTAAAATGCCTTGTCTCATGTTTTTTTCTGTACTATGTCAACAGTGTTGAGTGATTAACAGGCTGAAAAGCAGGAAAAGAGATGGGGAAGAGAGAGGCACTGATTCTCTGCAAGCCATAGCAAGGCCTGTAGAATTTCCTAACCCTCTTTTACAGCTGGGGAGTCCAAGGCTCAGCCGTCACAGCCTTCAAATTACTGGAGGTGAACAATGCAAATGTTATTTCCCTGAGCTTCAAAGAGTTGCAAGGGAGTAATGTTACGCATTCTCATTTAAGAGTAAGTCTCACTGAATTCAGTCAGGCTTACTTATACGTAAATATGCATAGCTGTAAATCAGCTTACTTCTAGGTAGCTGGACTAAAATAGTTTGAGTATCACATGTACATAAAGTAGAGATTATATCAAATATACTACAACCAACCTTTGTTGTTCACAAAATTTAGAGATGTTTGTGATGACTTGAGAATTAATGATTTGTTACTGTGCATTTTGGAATGGTGAGGGTCTAATAATAATGCTAATCATTATTGTAATAAAGACATGGGCAGTTGGTTTACAAATATGAGACAGGATGTCAAATGGTGTGGGGGACAACTTTTTGAAAGTTCCATGGAACAGTTTCAAACCTGCTCAGGGGCAGAGACATATTTGGGGCTAAGAGTTCCCCCCTTTAATACAAGGGTAGTTTGTGAGTGTGTATGTGTTACATTTATCTTTGTTTTGTTATTTGCCTTCTTCATATATAATGTAACTTGCCTGAAATGTCTGGATCTGTTTACTCAGCTGTAATCTTTTTCCCCAGGGCATCTACTCAATGCTTCTTGCCCTGCAGTGTTAAAATGTTGCACTAGGATTGGGGCTGGATTGGGGTGGCCCAGATTCAAATCCCTAAGGACCTACCTTACAGGGTGATTGTGAGGATAAAGAGTGTGTGGGGGATAATATATTCTGCCTTAAGCTCCGTGAAGGATAAACAGGATATAAATGTAATAACATAAATCAAATATATGAGCTCTAGGGAGCGCTGCTGGTTTCCCTTACTACTGCCTTTACTGCTAGCAAAGAGCTGGCTGTGTTGCAAATCAAAGGGATGTGTGATAATATGTATTAAAGTGATCAAGACACACTCCCTAGCTACTCATGTATATTCACTGAACTTGGCAAAATGAGGCTATCACATCAACCTAGCTAGGTTTGGGGCTCTATCACCTAAAGGTATGGAATGGGGCAGGCAGAGGCAGGCTAATACCTCCAGCAGGTTGCAGGGGACTGGGCAGAGAGAGCAAGGAGGGAGGGGAAGAACCATCTCCTGTTGATTGGACCAGTCAAATTACAGTTAAATAGTTAAAGCATTAATTTATGGGCGAGGGGAACCAAAAATTTATGGGGGGGAACCAAAATATAAAGATAATGCCACTAATTGCAAAAGATGCTATCTTTTAGGACTCTAGTCTTTCTCAAAAGTTTTACAAAAGTTTTACAGATCACATGTTGAGGAGGACTTCTGAGGAGGACTTACTACTATTAAGTGTAATGTTCCCACTTTTGTTAACAAATATTCTGTTACTTAGAGCTGAGTTCCTCTGATCATATGCAGTATTCATATTATTATTATTATTATTATTATTATTATTGTTATTATTATTTCTTACCCGCCTCTCCCTCTGGATCAAGGCGGGAAACAGCATCAATGCCAACAATATAAAATACATAAACTGATTAAGAGCATATAAAATTAATACATTATTAAAATCAACAAAGTCTTAAAATTCGACTGGGCAGGCCTGCGGGAAGAGATCAGTATTTATAGCTCTCTTAAATTCTGGAAGACTGGTAAGTTGGCGGATCTCTCCCGGCAGGTCGTTCCACAGTCTGGGAGCGGCAGAAGAGAAGGTATTCTGGGTAACAGTTGACAACCTAGTCTTGGCCGGCTGTAATAAATTCTTCCCAGAGAACCTGAGCGTGCGGGGCAGATTGTATGGGAGAAGGCGATCCCGCAGGTAACTTGGACAAAAACCATGTAGGGCTTTGAAGGTAATGACCAACACTTTGTACTTCGCCTGGACACTAATTGGCAGCCAGTGGAGTGATTTTAAAGCTGATGTGATATGGTCACTCCTAGATGTACCAGTGACCAACCTGGCTGCCATATTTTGAGCTAGCTGAAGTTTCCGGACTAGGCACAGAGGTAGCCCTATGTACAGTGCACTGCAGAAGCCGAGCCTCGAAGTTTAACAAGGGGGTGTGTCTTTCTTAAAAAGATCAAAAGGGCCAAGTTCCCCCAACTATGTGCCAAGTGCCTCTTCTCTGAGAAAAGGATTAGCATGGCAAAAGACTCAAAAAGATTGCACTGCCAGAGAAGTGGCTTAGGGTGGATTGACAAGCACTCATTCAGTGAAGGGAGACGTGCATGGGCTCTGCTCTAAGCGGGTTAGCGCACCTGTGCAGCCTATGGGAGACCAACACACTTGCTATCAGCCTAGTTCAATGCCCTCTGGCAAACGATGCTGGCCCCCTCCATGATCCTCTTACGGAGTAGCTAACAGGGCCGGCCTTTGCATGCAGATCTTGAAGTCTCCACAGAGCACTTGCTCCAACCACCACCACAATGAAACGTTCTGGCTAATTGGCAACTGTTGGCCTGTACTATGGAGCCCCATGTTCCAGCTCCTGCCCAGACATGCCAGCTGACTGTTAAGCAAATAGTCACTGAGACAAGTTGTGCCAGGAGGTTTTATGACTCCATCGACAATCTGGCCCAGTAGTCAGCAACAAGGCCAGCAATCCCACCAGCCCCAACCAATGCTGCAGAGGGTAGGTACAAGAGCATGGTTGCCCACTGCATTGTACGTGTGCAGCCAGTCCACCCGCCCAGCCCCCCCACAATGCCCTGGGCAGACATAATTTAGATGAGGGCGAGCTGATACAGAGAAGCAGTAGAGTGCTTGCTCTTGAATGTGGGAAACCAAGTATGGGCTGAAGCTGTATTGAAGACCTGGAGTTGAATCCTTGCCCACTTTTGTTTCCAGAGCAGAAATTAAAATTTTGCAAAATTAAAAATTCAGAAACATTTGAAATTCAAATTCAGAATGCAAAGCTTTGAATTTGAAATTTTAATTTGGATTTTGAATCTTAAATCAGTGCTTTAGATTTGCTGATGAAATAGTGTTATTTTACTATAAAAGAAAAATGAATGAATAGAAACCAGTAATTAAAACACAAACACACGAAAAGGGGAAATTTATCAGTTAGGCTGTTTCTACACTGGCCTTTTATTCTGCGATCATTCTCGGGTTGTCCCTGTGTGTGCAAATGATGCACAGGGACTCCTGGGAGCAGGGAGGGGGAGGGGTTTTCCCAGGATAAGGAATCCCGGGGAAAACCCGGTTTTTCCCACAGTCCCCAGGAACATCCTGAGACTGCGGGAGGTGTGGGCGCCCATCCCACCTGGGACCGCTTACTCGCAAGTAAACGAGCACCAGAAATGGGTATGGGGCCGTGGGGCCACAATTAAGAACTTTCTCATTAAGCAATAGTAGCCCTGAAAAGTTATAATAGCAGTTTGGCCGGCCATACTGATGCTGCAATGGTATTTTGTATTGCGCTGGGTCAGTGGAAAGACAAAAAACAAGTCTAGCGAAAACAAGAGAGGGCCATACAGAAAACATTGCTAGAATGTCACCTAGGCCATGTCTACACCAGCCATTCATTCCACGATAATATCAAAGTCATCCCTACCAGGCTACATGATGCATAGCTGATCCCGCTGTGATCTGGGGTCGACCCCTCAGTTAGTCAGGAATATCGCTGACTGCTTTTGTTATGATGTGTTTGTTTGTTTGTTTGTTTGTTTGTTTTGGCTCTCTCTCTACAATCCCAAAGTCCATGGCTGGTATGCCCCCCCCTTTGCAAAGTTGTTGCTGTTTGGCATGAGTTCCCGGCTCGGTGAACAGCCAACCCACTGTCAGGGGCATGTCCAGCAGTTTCAGAGGTGTGCGGGAGTGGACCCATCTGCCATTTTCAGCACATTTTTGATTAGTTATTGGTGTGTTTTGGAACGGACCATGTGCGTTTTTTTAACCCAAACATCACTGCGCAACATCACCTATTTGCTGGACCTATCCATCTCATGCTTAGCTGTGCTTTTGTGTTCGTGCGTATCCCTCCCAATTCCTAAAAAAATTAATCACCTGCATAGCCCCACCCACTTCTCGTGATCTACATGCAGAAGCACCATCCTCCTGCAATGGCACTCATGTCTTTGAGGGAAACTTCCCTCGCGTGTGCCCCGTGAGCAGCGATCGTGGAAGCAGGGACCCATCGCGATCACCCTTCCTCCGTTGCAAAAGGGCTGTAGGTGTAGAATAGCCCCAAGTCCTAGATACTCTCCAAAAAGTGAGTGAAAAGGAGATAGCAGTGAAGAGCTAGGGTGGAAGCCATCTTAGTGTGCACTGTCAGCTACTAAATACCACTGTATGCTATCAATAGAAAACAACTGTCAAATATGGAACTTAAATACTACTGACTGTAATATATAAATATCAAGTATTTCATTAAATACAGTATACAGTATTATATGTATATACTGCCAGGTAGAAACATTTGTGAAAGAAATCTCTCAGAGGGTTTTTTGGGAGCAAATTCATTTTAGCTGTTAATATCCCTACTACCACCACCACTCTGAGCTGATTGCTGTCTTAGAACAGCAAATGTGTGAAGTGGCCTGATCTGTGAAGGCAATGAGAGGAAACATGCATTTTGCAGTGGTGGGCTAGGGTTGCATCTAAGTCTTTCACAATGCATGGAGATTGGTGATCCATGAGTCGGAACAGATAATGACTGGGTTTGCATAACCCAACAACCCTCTATGGCTGCCTAATATCTGTAGTCTTGCCTGGTCAATTGTCTTGTCTGTTGCAGCTGTCAATTGGAGCAGTGAAGGGAAGCAGATAACATAGAAGGAAATTGACAAGATGAGGTTACAAAGGACAGAGGGAGAAATAATACTACGGAGAAGGAGGAACCTGGTAGTGCAATTCAGAAGTCCTGGAAAAGAGCAAGGAAAGCCAAAGGAGTAGATGCACCAAAAGGGAGTGGTTCTGACAGTTCTTTTTTTAAAAAAACCACAGAAATGTACACAAATTTAATGGCTGGTAAGTAAATGCAGATGAAATTTGCATGCCTGCATGAACTGCTATGTCACTGTAGATGGGCAAATTTCCTCTCCATTTACTTATCAGCTATTACATTTGTGCAAATTTCACCTCCATTAACTTCCCAGCCATTAAATTTGCATACATTTCCCTTCCATTTACTTACCAGTCCCAAAAATGTGCACATTTTCCCAACACTAAAAAAAAAAAATCTTAGTGGGTGGAAGAATATACAAATCTATGATAAGACCACGGCTGGAATACAGAGTATTGTTCTAGTAACCACATCTCAAAATGTATGTTGTAGAGCTGGAAAAGGTGCAGAGAACAGTATCCAAAATTATAAAGGGCTTGGAACAACTCCCCTTTGAGAAAAGGTTACAATGTTTGATGCTTTTTAGTTTAGGAAAGGGTAAATAAGAGGGGACATGATTAAAAGTGCATAAAATATGTGTGGTGTGGAGAAAAACATAGGGGGAAATAATACTAGAACCTCTCGTCATACTAGAACCCGGGGTCATCCAGTGAAGCTGAATGTTGACAGATTCAGGAAGATAAAAGGAAGTACATCTTCACACAGTGCATAGTTCAACTATGGAATTCACTGCCACAAGATCTACTGATGGCCAACATGGATGACTTTAAAAGGGGATTAGGTAAATTTATGAAGGAAGAAGCTATCAATGCCTACTAGTTTGGATGATGGCTATGATTACCTCTAATATCAGATGCAATATACATTTCAATACCAGTTGATGGGGAATACTTTCCTCTGTTCCCAGGCATTTGAGGGGATATGATGGGCTATTTAATGCATCAATTGAATTGTTTATGGTTGTCACTGATGTTTTAGTTGTTTTGATGTTGTTTATGGGGTGATGGTATTTTAGTGGATAATTGCTTTTAACAGTTTTACATTTTGTATGTTTTAATTTTCTTTTAAGTGGCCTTGATTATTTTTTGTGGTAGGTCTCTAAGAAATTTAATAAACATCAACAACAACACGCACAAACACCTGTTGTTGCACTCGTGTCTTGCTTGTGGGTTTCTAGGCCTCTCAGTGGCTCCTGTGGGAACAGAATTCTGGATTAGAGAGACTTTTGGTCTGATCCACCATGGTTCTTATTATGTTCTTAAAAGTTTGCACAGAGGAGCACAGAGACTGGCTGTCCAAATTAATGTGTTATTACCTGTGAGGTGCCCAAGTGGGAGGTGGAGGTTTGGGCTACAGCCAGCCCAGGCTATTTGAGCTAGTGCAAGGGCAGGCAGAAGGTCAGTCAGGATCTACGGATACATCTGTGGGAATTGCAGGAGGTAAGCAAGGGTTTCAGACTCCCAATTGCCTAATAATAACTAAATTAGGTTGCTTGGGGGATTGCTTGGATTTTGTGTGAAGGGACTTGTGAGCTTGGTTCTTGTACTGATCACAAATTGCTGGACTTAGCATATGCTCAGAGGCACCATGTTCCTTAATTCTTAGCATAGGTCTGCCAGCCTGAATCACCATTTTGCACCTGCCTCCAGCTGGTGGACTTTAGGGTTCTAATAAAAAGCAAAGTAGCCTGCTCACCTCTGAGCTAGTGCCATCAATTCATGCAAAGCAGCCAGGCAACTGTGAGAATGCCCTTTGACTACCAATGTTTTCCTGGAGCTCTGGACACTCAATGGGAGAAAGCATGAGACGTTTCATGGGCAGGTATGATGTGCCTGGTTCTTTAAAAAGAAGAAAGTCAGCTTTTTTAATCACAAGTATGATTGCACATCCGTGCACATTAGCCAAGCTTTTAGCCTTCCTTATCACAGATCACTCTGTGCTGTCTAAATCTGAGTGCTTTCGATTAGGGGTGTGGAGCTATATCCATCACAGAGCTCCGAGTCTGGGTGTCCTTAGGGTTGAACCACTTGAGACTATATGAAAGGAATAGAAAACCCTTTGGATATTGATGTGGACAGACCATCTCAGCTTTCAAGTGGACACATACTTTGGATGAAAGTTTGACTGAGAATGGCAATAACAACAAGCTTTTAGTGGAACAAGCTTGAAGTCCTTTAATAGTGTTGTGTAGCTCATCAGCAGTGTTTGGATAAAAGAAACATTAAGTGAACAATTTTCAAAAGTAACCCAACCCAATCCATGACGTTAGGTTCTTGGTCTCAAACTGAAACTTGCTGTACACCAATGGAAGTGATTTAGGAAATCTGATTTGGGCCTAATTTTGCAGTTGTGCACAATTCGATTGATCTTAACCAGTACGATGGACCACAGCAAGTGGTGTCGTGAAGCCAGGACTCCCAGGGAAGCAGCACAAGCACTTGTTATGGCAGGGATGGTGATGTCATCTGCCACCCCCCACCCCCACCCCCAGTTGTCCCTATTCCCTCTGAGCTTAGCTGCAATCTCCACAGTGGCTGGGATGGGGGGATGAATTTTCCAAGCAGCAAGATATTGTCCCCTGTTGTAATGCAAAGTATTTTGGGGCGACTTGGTCTTTAATGGGCAATGAAGACCCATTCATTTTACAAAAGTGCTGCTCCTGTGGAAATAAAAATGCTAGAGCAGGTTTATTGATATGGATCAACACAGCTGCCTGCAAAGTTGGACTCTCCTTGGGGCAAAGCAATAGGGATTGTTGCGATGAGTGCTTGCAATTCCAAAGTTTCCATGACGCCACGGAACCTCACGGCAGAGATCCAATGACATATATACCATTCCGTCTCTCTCCCAACTTTTATCTGCATCTGTGGCCAGAATACTGCTGAAGACTTGTCACCAGTGTTTAAACACAAGACTATCTGTTGTAAATAATTTCTGCAGACATAGTTACAAGCCCTTGAAGAAGGTCTAATCAAAAGCATTGGCCTTTTCTACAATAACTGTCTTTATAGCATCCTGAGACCATTCTTTCTTTTTGCATTCTCTAAAACTGCAAAAAAGTAAATCCAGAAGCACAGTATTCATTTATTTGTATTCTCTCTCTCTTTACAGGATTTTGGGGCACAACTCTGACTGAAAACACTGCTGAGAACCGAGAGCTTTATGTAAAGACCACACTGCGTGAACTGCTGGTCTATATTGTATTCTTGGTGGATATCTGTTTGTGTGAGTAGTGTTGATGTTTCTCTGGACCTGCTTGTACTTTGACACCATGTTCCACTATGTGCTATTTCTTCTTAAGATCAGTCATTTGCAGACTGTTGAATAACAGGAATAACACTGCATGTTTCCAGAGTTGTTGTCCTGTAGCTTGATCAGTTCCTTTCCCCCCTGCTCCCTCCCCTTCCTCCTCCTCCTTCCTATAGGGCCAGGAAATAGTAGTTCTTTCTTTAAATAATTAGAGACTGCATCATCAGACAAGCATTTTATCGTACACTCATTACTGCCCACTCATGGTTTTTCACGGGTTGTTTTGATGACGCTCACCTCCCGCATATCTCCCACCCCGTCTGCTCTTTTTCCCAACACAAAAAAAAAGACCTGGAAAATTTGATTTTGTTCAGCTGTAGCAAGACGTGCCACCATTTCCTGCTGTGTGCAGGAGAAGCAGCAGAATAAAAATGCCCACTGAATGGGCCATGTAGCCATTGTTTACTTCCTCTTTCCTCTCTGTTTAAAGAAAGAGGAAGTATTGTGGGACAGAAAAAGGGCGGAAAGCAACAGTAAGGAAATGTGATTTTTTCCCCCTGTCTGATGATGCTCTGAATGTATGGTCAGTGTAATGGCTGAAGTCACACACAGAAAAACAAGGCGTGAGATTTTTATTTTTAATTGCAACCGTGGCTGAGAGCAGGCAAACAGTGATTCCCAAACTAAATGTAGAGAAGTATTATGTATGGTGCTTGAGACTGAGAAACCAACTCAAAGTGGGTGGGATACTTGAAGCACTGGATAAAGGTAGGGTGACCAGATCGCCCGGGGTTTCCCGGTCCTAACCAGGAAACCTGGGGCGAGCCGGGCCGACCGGGGGGCAGCAGGGGCAAACCGGGGCTGCGGGGGGTCACGTGGCGGTGGCGGAGAGCAGCGGCAGAGAGTGGCAGATCCGGTAGGTCTGGGATGGGTTTTTGGGGGGATGGGTGGCTTGGTGGTGGGGTTTCGGGTGGAGGGACCCCGGACCCCCCCCCCCCCCGCCACCACCTACCAGGGCGTCCGCTTTCCTCTGGTGCTCGAATCTACTGAGAAACAGGCTTCGCAGCCTATCCCTCAGTAGCGCGCCAGGTGATGACATCATAACCCGGCTCTCTACTGAGGGACAGGCCATGAAGCCTGTTTCTCAGTAGATTCGAGCATCGGAGGGAAGCGGCTGCCCCTGCAGGTAAGGAACGTGAGGCAGGAGGCAGGAGGGGCCCCCCACTTACCTGCCGGGGCAGCCGCTTCCCTCTGGTGCTCAAATCTACTGAGAAACAGGCTTCGCGGCCTGTCCCTCAATAGTGCGCCGGGTGATGACTTGGCAAAGGCCAAACAGCTGCAAGGTTATTTACATGTGAAGCTGTACCAATTATCTTTTGTAAGAGACCAACTTGGTTAAGTAAAAAAAAAACCCTTCCTTTACATACCTCCATGCACTCAGCATGCTGCAAACAACATGGCTGTGGGAGCTCACTTAACTCCTCGCCATTCTTCTAGTATCAAACTCACTACAAATGCCTACACCAATGAAAACTGGTTTCCACAAGAAGAAGGAATCTAGAAAGGCAAAGGTATGGTTCTGTACTGAGCCACAACCACTATGCTTGACATAAGCCTACAATGCAAGAAAACTAGCTCGCCTAGTCAAAGAGATTGGACTGCAATCAAAAGGGTAGCAAGATATCTGGACTACACACTTAGAACAAAAATGGCCTACCACCAATAGCCCTAAAGTAATGGGGTACATGGATGCAAATTGGGCTGAGGACACTTCAGACCGCAAATCTATTAGGGGACAATCTTTTTCAATGGAGGTGGAGCTGTGAGTTGGGCAAGTCACAAAGAGGCCATGGTTGCCCAATCATCTACTGAAGCTGAATATGTATCAGCTGCAGAAGCATGCAGAGAGGCCTTATGAGTTTAGCTACTACCTGAGGACTTGGGAGTTGATGGGTCCATACCTATACAAATTTATGAGAACAATCAAAGTTACATAGGACTCTCTTTTTCAGAGAAAAACAGTGCACACATCAAACATATAGATGTTAAACATCTTATTTAAGAATACAGTAGCGTAAAGCTTATTACTCGAGATCTACCAGATCGATTTTGCTCATTTTTGTTTTAAACTAAAGTTTAAGCGGTGTAGACATGCAGAAAATTTTGAAACTTCAAAAAAGTTCAAACTCGAGCATTAATAGCCCACCTGTATGTTTCCGCACCCTGGCCAGGAGTCTGAGGCAGTTAGGAAACTACAGCTGCCATGTCTCTCTACACTGCACAGCTGCACAGGGAGAAAAACACAAAGATGGGGATTCTTGGGCTTTGTGAGTCAAGCCCACTCTCGAAGTGGCCATTTTGGCAGCAGGGATGGTAGTGGAGGAGGAGGAGGAGGAGACAATGCCCTGATGTGGTGGCAGCGGAGAAATAGAAACAATTCTAGGAAAAGCTGGGTTTTAAAATGTGGGAGAAAATAGAAGGAGGTGGGCTTGAGACCTGAGGGGAAGAAGCAAATGTCGTTCAGCAGTGATGGCTGCGAGGAAGTGAGGGCCAAAAGTCCTCAGTTGCATTGAAGGAAAGTAACCTCCATGCAGCTTCTGGAGGACTGAATAGCAGCAGTCAAGAAACAGTGGCTGAATTCGGATGACACAATAAGCAACTGGGGAGGGGGGACAATCGTCAGTTGTATTGACTATCGTGTCGTCCGAATGCTGCCATAGTCAACTCAGCGCTGATCCTAATCCACACCACGGTTGATTATTTATTGCCATGTTGTGTGGGGAGTACCCCCTAGATGAACAACTGTAAAGTTGATTATTACCCCACCATTGACTATCGTGTTGTCTGAATTCAGGCAGTATGTTTCGCCCTTAGACTCCAGCACCCATGGTGACATGGGTTTTACACTAGTCATATAATAAGGGATCTACAACAACAGGGGCTTGTTGAGTTATGCTGTTGTCCCAGAGGAAACATGACTACAGATATGTTCACTAAGCCATTAACCAAAGATAGTTATCAGGGTATGTGAGAAAAATTAGGTCTCGTAGATTCTAGAACTGCATATATAGAATTGAGAAGGGGAATGTTGGATAGTAGGAACAACTCCTCATGCTTCCAGACTCTAGTGGGTGATAGAGACTATCTATCCCTCCCCTTCCTATTCCTGTAGCAAGCAACTCTGCTGTAAATCAAACTTTTCAACAAGGACCAGTATTCTGATAGTTTTGAATATTTGTTTCTGAGGATGGGTGTTTGAATCTGAATAGAGATTCTGTTGGTGTATCATTCTTATTTTATTTATTACATATATCCCGCCTTTTTCCCTCCTCCAGGAACCCAAGGCGGCATACATAATCCTTCTCCTCCTCTCCATTTTATCCTCACAACAACAAGCCTATAAGGTAGGCTGGGCTGAGAGTCTGTGACTGGCCCAAAGTCACCCAGTGGGCTTCCATGGCTGAGTGGGGACTAGAACCCAGATCTCCCGACTCCCAGTCCAACACTTTAGCCACTACACCACACAGGCTCTGCCAACAGCCTCCCTCCCTCCCTCCCTCCCTCCCTGAGCTAGCTGGAGTGGTCTCAGTGGCAGTGTTGGAGTCTCCCAGAGCTCTTTTCTGGGTGATTTTAAGATACACCCTAAGACCACCCTGTTGGCTCAGGAAAACTATGGTGCTGTTTCTAATGATGTCAAGCCCCAGCCATTCAGCTGGATATACTCTGGACCTTGTTTTCTGTACAGGGCAGGATTGTGGTGCTGTGGATATAGAGGAGCTCTGTATGGACCCTTTGTCATAGACAGACATTTGGCTGATCTGGTTTAGGCTTATATGAACTCCAGATGTGGATAGCCTGTTAGGAAGGTCTGCCCTCAAAGCAGGATGGATCCAACTGGTTTTGTTAGTACTCTGGGGGACTTTCCCATAATTTCAATGAGTGATTCTGTCGATACCTTCTTTGACATTTGGAACAGGGAAATGACCCAGGTGGTTGACACAACAATTGCTCCTGAACATCCTCTCCCTCCTGGTGGAGCCAAATGGGCTCCCAGGGGTTCAAGGGAGTTGAGGCAATGAAATAGGGGCAATGAGTCAGGCTGAATATAACCAAACACAGACTACAGCCCATGCTATGGCCTATTCTGTGGCACTGATACTGGCAAAAAAAAAAATCCTACTTTTCCTCCACCATTATATCTACAGAGAATCCAATGGGACAGCTGTGTGTCCTGCTAAGATGGATACTTTAAAAAAATGCAGCCTGAGGATGTGGACAAGATCTTGCCAAGTGTGAGGTTGGCTACTTATGCTCCCAACCCTTGCCCATCCAGCTTATAAAAGCAGTCAGAGGAGGCTTTGCTGAGTGGGCTGTGAGAGGTGTTAATGCCTCCTTAGGGAAAGACATTGTCCCATCCAGTCTTAAGATGGAGATAGCAGAAGCACTTAACAATTTTTTTGTTTTGTTTTGCAGACCCAACAGCTCCAGACAATTGCTGACTGGTCTCAAAAATTCTATTCATGGGCAAGGTGTTTGTGTGTTGTAGTGGCCCAGCATCAGTGGTTCTTGGTAGGGCTGTGCATGGACCCCCCAATCCGATCCGGATCCCAATCTGTCAAGTCCAGATTGGGCCTGATCCGACTTGGATCCAGATCCATGCACAGCACTCCCTCCCACTCTCCCCACTCTCCCTGCTTACCTGCTGCCTCCTCTGCGTCATCCTGCCGGCATCTTCTCACTGTGTGCCGCTGCATTTCCCACTCGCATCGGGTAATAATGTCACCCGACATGAGCGGCAAATGTGGTGCTTTTACCAATTAGAGTGCTGCATTTGCTGGTCACGGTGGGGGACGTCATGACCCGACGCAAGCGGGAAATACAGCAGCACACAGTGAGGAGAGAGGATGATGGGGGACAATGCAGAGGAGGCAGCAGGTAAGCAGGGAGAGGGGGGAGGGAGGGGGAGAGCGGGAGGGAGTGCTGTGACCAGATCTGAATTGGATCCAGATCACAGATCCGATCCAGCCGATCCGGTTCGGATCCAGATCTGGGAGGCCCAGATCAGCCCAATCCGCTCCGGATTCGGGATCTGGATCCGGATCCGTGCACAACCCCAGTTCTTGGATAAAACTGAGCACTGTTGAGTCAGACCAAAGGCCTATAGTCTAGCATCCTGTTTCCCATAGTAGTCAAACAAATGCCTACAGGAAACACACAAGCAAAGAAACCGCCCTGTTTGGCTGTTGTCCCCCAGTAATTAGTATACTGAAACATCCTGTCTCTGATCCTAAAGGCAAGATATAGCAATCACAACTAGTAGCTATTGTTAGCATTATCTGCCATGAATATAGTGAACATATTTTGGAAACCAAAAGGAAGACACTCTGACATGGCTGGCCCCCAAGGGGGCATGCCCATCCCAACATGCCCAGCCCCCAAGAGGGCGTGCCCACATGTCACATGTCTGATTCTGTAGCTCACAATTAAGACAAACCTGTTCAACATCTTAATGTTAAAATTACTGAAATAAAGAACAAGTGAGACATTCAATGTACCTGAAATTAACTTCACACCTACTTTTGTAGCTTTTGCTGTACTTTAAAACTTTTGCTATACATTGTGTGATACAGTCTCCCCTTTCTTCAGGTATCTTTTCTTATTGCAAATCCTCCACTGGATGTCCATAGTCTCACCTTTTCTAACATTTAACGCTCTTTCCCCTTCACCTTTCTCATAGCCATTTTGAGTCAGGATCCATACTCACAGATTCAGCACACTGCTACCACTGAACAAATGAAGCACTTGACAAGTGCAGAAAAATCTAGTACAACAAACTAGCAACCTACATGCAGGAAGAGTATAAAAAATATTATTACCCTGCAAACATTAGCCATGGAACAAAATGGACTAAAGGCTTGTTGAGGTCACTTCTCATTAGCATTTCTTAGCTTGTTTCAACTTCTGGTTTATCAATAAGAAGCTAATCTAAAAATTTGTCATTATACCTCTGGTTCATTAGCCATGTAAACAAGACCATGGTCAGAAGCAATACAAAGAAAGGCCAAAACAGATGCCAATTATCACAATGCTAGACAAGGATCTTTCCCTCCTTTTATCCAATTATCTCCTGAATTGACACTGCCTCAGTGTGCAGAGAACAGAAATCCCAATCAGAGAGTGTAATGCTCAGCTCAAAGAAAACTGCCCAAAGAAAACTCAGAAATAAGCCCCGTTGATTTCAATGAAGCTTACTCCCAGATAAATGAATATAGGATTGCAGGATTAAATGAAGGTGCTTACAGGGCCATTAGTATTTTTATTGCTGTTCATGATAAATCTTCACTGTGATAGAATTTAAGCAAGTTGAACAGTGCAATGTTATACATGTCTACTCAGAAGTCCCCTTGACTGCAATAGGGCCTACAATCCTAAAGAGTTAACATAAACATAATTATAAACACAATACGAGATCATTGACAGAGGAGGGGGGAAGTTGTTAGGAGGGGGAGGTTTCTGCAATTGTGTAGCAAGTTGTCAGTCACACACAAGATAAACATAGTTTGCAAAGATAATCCATGCAAATAATATTTCAACAAAGCCCAGAAGGTGTTCAGTGTATGTATTGTGTCATACAGGAAATGCAACACAGAGCGTCAGTTATCAGACAGTAAAGAAATTATATCAATCAATCCAGGGAATCTGTTCCTCCAAGCAAAGTCAGGAGTCCTGCTGGACACCTCCAAGCACTTCAGTTTTATGTTTATGGTTTTAAATTTTGTATATTGTCTTTTTAGTGTTCAATCTTTTAATTTTTGTAAACCGCCCAGAGGGCTTCGGCTATGGGGCAGTATATACATGTAAATAATAATAATAATAATAATAATAATAATTAATAATTAATAATAATAATAATGTAACATTTTCATTTGTTCCTTTGTAAACACTTTAATTGCTTTTGAAGTTCCACTTATCAGAACTTCAGAACATGTAAATAAATCTAATGGAAGTCAAGGCAAAGAACAGAAAGTTCACCCCAGAATATTATAAAAAGTAGATTCCCAGAAGAATTACATTTGCAATATACTTAATTTAAAAATGGGTCCCCCCCCCCCACCACCAATGTTCACACATGCACCTTTTATTCCAGCTCATCTTAGCTATTTTTGAAAACAAAGCTCCATGGTGACAGTGTTACCTATAGACTCCCCAACTTCTGTTTATTCTGTTATTATTTATTCTATTTGTTATTATTACCAAGTTTATATTCTCCACCCGTCTTCCCTGGAAACACATAGCACCCATCACTCCCTTGCTTCCTCACACACCCAATCGCCTCCTCTGAAGTCACATCCCCATCTCCTGCCATCAAGCATGGCTCACAAGGTAAGGGGGCAGAGCCATCAAACTCCCTTCCTTAGGGAGAGGACACCCACCCACTCCCAAACCCTGCAGCCCCGGTGAACCTGAGGAACAGGAGACTGGTGATAATGGCTCTGACCTCACAAGCCGAGATGATGGCGGCCTTGAGTGCAGGCAAGTCCAACAACAGAGCTGAGTCTGGGCTCAACAGTGTGCCCCTGCTGGAGATGCCAGCAGGCAGCGAGAGGATGAGTCAGGCTGCTGCTGCTGTTGGTGCTGCAAGTGGCAGTGTGGCTGTGGAGTCGTGGAACTGGGATGCGAGCGGCGGTGAGCAGTGGCAAGTGGCGGTGAGTGGGAGCAATGGCAGCAGCTGGAGCGTGCGTGTCGCTGTCTGCCACCCCAGCAAAGTGAAGAGGAACATCATGCCCAGCAGATGCAGCACGATCAACTCAAGCAAAGTGAAAATGCAGCTGCCGCTTCCCCACCTTTTGGTCTCACGACTTCTGGGATGAGGTCTCTGACGTCTCACATCAGATAGTTCATCCTGGAAGTCTCATGAGACAAGGGACTTCCAGGGGAGGCGGGAAGCCACTGAGCAATGCATCTATCTAGTGCTGCATCCCACTGTTGAAATGCTAGGCAGACGCATTGCTCAGTGGCTTCCAAGAGGTGGGGAAACTAGCGAGTGAGTGGCAGATTCCATGCCTCTCCCAGAAGTCTCACAAGATGTTGGACTTCCGGGAGAGGTGGAGAAGCTACCAAGTGAGCTGGAGCTTTCCCGCCTCTCCCGAAAGACTTGCAAGATGGGGGGCTTCCAGGAGAGGCAGGGAAGCCATCGAGCAATGAGTCTACCTAGTGCTGCATCCCGCTGCCAACTCAGGAGGCACTGAGTTGGAGCTCTAGGCAGACATGTCATTCAGTGGCTTCCAAGAGGTGGGGAAGCCAGCGAGTGAGCAGTGGCTTCCCCACCTCTCCTGGAAGTCTCATGAGACTTCTGGGATGAAGTGTCTGATATCTTGTGAGATGTCAGACACCTCATTCTGGAAGTCTTCTGAAGCTGGGATGTCAGGATTTCCCCAGACATTTTAGAAGATATTAAAAGTCCCTCCAGATCTCCCAGGAGGGAGCAAAACCTCAGACAAATCTGGGGGAAATTAGACGTATGGTCACCCTAGCCATGAATTGGTTTAATCCTCTACTAAAGCTATCCAAGTTTGTCACCATTACCACATCTTCTGGCAGTTTAACTACACACTGTGTAAATAATGACTTCCTTTGGTCTGTCCTGAATCTCCTATCATTAAACTTCATGGGATTATCCTGAGGGAGAGAGGGGGAAAACTTTTGTCTATCCATTTCCTCCACACCATGAATAGTTTTATGCAATTCTATCATGCCCCCTTTCCTTACTCATATTTTTTTCTAAACTAAAAAGCCCCAAATATTGTATCCTTTTCTCATAGGGGAATTGCTCCAGTCCCTTGATAATTTTTTACACCTTTTCCAGTTCTACAATATCCTTTTTGAGGTGCAATAACCAGATTTTACGTAATAATGGTCATACTTTGGATCTGTATAAAGACATGTTATTGGCAGTTTTATTTTTAATTCCTCTGTTAACTGTCCCTATCATGGAATTCAATTTTTTCGCTGCTGTAACACATTGGGTCAACATTTCCATTGAACTCTTCATCAAGATCCCTTTCCTGGTCAGTCAGATTTAATTTATACTGAGCTTCCATTTTGATGCCTATTTATTTAACCAGGTTGAAGATATCCTTTTGAATGTTTTGGCATTCCTTTTTGTTTTTGCTACCCTGAATAATTTGATGTCATCCACAAATCTGACCAATTCATTGCTCACCCAGATAATTAACAAACAAGTTAAAAAAGCATAAGTCCTAATACAAATCCTTAGGGGTCCCCACTTATATCCCTCCATTGTAAGAACTGCCCTACCTCTGTCTCCTGTTCTTTCACTTGAGAGAAGGAACGTAACTATCACGAAGCTCTCCTGGTTGCCATCAGGCAGGGCCCCATCCATTGTTCCTTTTCACCTCCCCTTACCCAAGTACATAGGGCAGACACAAGCAGTCTGGCATGCAGCTGGGACCTGCATGCTAAATTATTTGGGCTAGGCAAAATATCCAGTTAACTCAAGGTGCAAGTAGAGAGGTTTCTTAAGGATATTGATAAAGGAATTGGAGAAAATGAATGCAACAGTAAACTCTCTCAATATCTAGGCCAAACAGTGCCTAAAGAGAAGTCTAAGGGTCACCCATGGATGCCAGGATGATCTATTCAGAAGGTGACAAAAAACATAGTCAAATTCTCATTCTTTTATCTCTGGTGGTTCAGAAGAGAATCTGCCAGAGGGAAACAAATATCAAGACCAGTGAATGGTATAGTCAGCCAGTAAGTAAGTAAGCAGGAAGCCTGTGTTTTACACCTCCCCAAAGCCTAGCAAGGTGGGACAAGAGGTGTAAATTGGAATGATCACCAGTTGGTTCCTGGCACCTAGGGTGCAGGGCAGAAAACGCCATCCTTTGACTTTTAGGGTGATGCTTGATACATGTTGTGACCACTTTCCTGCATTGGAGGAGTTAGGCCCTTTCCGCACCAGCCATTTTCCCCGGGGCTGCCCCTACCTGCTCGTGGAGAGTCCGTATGATGCACAGAGCATCCCGCAAGCAGGCAGGGGCCAGCCCTCCTTTTTCCCTGGAGTTCAGGGAACGCTATTATCTCGCTTTTGTTCCCTGCTCCTGGGAGAGCAGCAAGATGGGAGGCTGGTGTGGCCGCCCATCCCAGACCCAGCCGCGTTTACCCATGAGTAAGCACAGCTGCACCGATGGCCACGGAGCCGCACTGCGCAGGGGGGGACAGCAAAATCGCCATCCCCAGGATGTCAGGGGGGAGTGGGTGCGATTACACAGTGGTTATATATATATATATATATATATATATACATATATATATATATATATGTACATTTGCGCAGGAACGTACGTGCACATTTCAGAAAATCTTTCCAAAAACAGCCTGGTAAAAGTCCAGGCCATCGCATTCTGGTGCAGCCCAATCGCTACTTCCAGGTTTCCCCGCTTCCCACCTTCTCCGCCCCTGTGGTGTGGAAAGGGCCTTAGTGTCTGAGCTAGAGGTAAGAGATTTTAAAGCAACAGGTTCTGTATTCTTGGCCTTTTTCTACAATCTGTATTTTGACTTGATTTAATTAAATTGTTGCTGGTTCCTTTGAGCACTATTTTTTAAGAAAGGGTGGGATATTAATGATCTTAAAATAAATAAATACCTAGAGGCAATGTACCACTGAAAACCAGTTGTTTGGGTGCAAAGCAATGGAGGAAGGGTTTCACCTTTGCACTCTGCTTGTGGCTTCCTGGAGAAATCTGGTTGGCTCCTGTTCAAAACAGGATGCTGGACCAGATGGTCCCTTGTCCTTATCCAGAGAAGCTCATCTTATGTTCACATAATAAACAGGCTGATGTTACTTTAGCCAATAGATTTGGCAACGTAATACTTCACTGAGGGCAGGTTGACATCAATTGAAAGTGCGAAAAACGCAAGGCAAAGTCCATGCACAGGCCAACATTCCTGAAGGAGGGTTTCAAAGCAGTGAAGCCATCCAAATAAGGGCAGCATTTTCTTCAACACTGTCAATCATTTTTGTTAAAAACTCTGAGTGGCTGAATCCTGTCATTCTCAGGTAGATGGTCCTTTGCACAGGCACACTAGAAGCCTCACTTGGTTTCAAGAGCTCAAGTGGGTGATAACTCCTCATTAGCCTTGACTTGTCCACCTTTAATTGCATCCTATCCTCTCAGCAGATACACTTTCAAGCTTCTCTTTTCCAAACAGGTTGCGCTTACTTGCCCCTTCTTGCTTCTATAGACTTCTGCTGATGCCTCTACTCCCCATTGGGTGTCAATGCAAGCTATACATTTAAATAAATAATAGAACACATTTACACTGCAAAATAGTTTCAGTCATTAGTGTCCTATCTAATAATAATAAAAATCACCTGTTTACTGCATGTGAATGGGGTTGGTGGGTATCACTGTTGGCTGTCCTTTCCCTAAAGGTTTATTAACGCCTCTAATTCTGAGGCATTCCTGGAAGTAATCAGAGTTATTTATTTTTAATACTGGCTTATTCTCTATGACTCTCCTCTTCTTCTGCGTGGGATGTTTGTTTTTTACATCCTACTGGCATGAAATGTTCAGGCACTCCCCTCTCCTCTCCAGGATCAGACCTCTTACCCTTATTTATTTATTTATTTTATTACAGCTGTATAGTGCCCCATAGCCGAAGCTCTCTGGGCGGTTTACATAAGATTAAAACAATTAAAAACAATATATAAAAATTAAAACAGCAAAAACATACAATATGCACATAATATGCACATACATTTAAAACCACTCTAATAACTTTAAAAAGCTATAAACCTAAAAATAAAAATATACCCTTCAGATATATAGGACAATGAGCCCTGCCCAGGATAAAAAAAATATGAGGCAGGTTATATCCTTGGTTTGGTTGACCTGAGGATGAGCAATTGGCTATTGATTCCACTGACTCTTGATCAGGCAGATTTTGCTGGCTCATTCTCTTGGCCCTCATGGGTCTTGGGTCTTCTCACAGTTCATGAAACCGAAATTCAAGATATGCCAAAACAAAGCATTGTGCCAAGCACAACAGGGGACAGGCAGGCAGGCAAGCAGGCGCAACTCCCATTGCCGCATGCGTTGTGCTGGTGGGTAATCGTGGTAGCAATGGCAGCAGCAGCAGCAGGCCTAGTCCCAACTGCCAGGAAGCCTCTCCACTAACTACTGCTCCATAATGTGGAGGCACATCTTCCAGATACCATTTCCAAACCTCTTTCAAAGTGTTAGATCTCCTGCTTGGTGTAGATCTGGTCATTGTCCCAGCCCATGCCTGAGTACGCTGGAGCTAGTTCTAGGGGCCTGTGTCAAGGAAGGAGAGGCCTGGTCCTAGCTGGTGAAGTAGCAGGTGCAAAATATTTGCATTTTCCGCACTGTCTTCGTCTTCTTTGTCTTCCTCTCCTGCTCGTATGGCAGTGGGTTATTATAGTAATGATTCCTAAGTAATGGAAAGAGGGGGCCATTCTTATTTCTTAGTGGCATCAGCATTTCCATGCAGTTTCTTACAGCTTGAGATGTGTGGTTAAAATGTCCATAAAACTTATCTTTCCCCTTTACATCCATCCCAAAGGACACTCCAGGAAGGGTGGCCAGTATGATAACATAGATGGTAGCTCCTATTGTACTCTCTGGATAGATTTAATACAGCTCTGTGCCAAATTCTAAAGCATTTTGTGTGGTCACAACAATGCCTGTTTGTTTTAGGAAGATTCATTATTATCTCAAAGGAGCACCTGTGATGGCTCCTAGAGCAGCAGATCATATTTCAAGCGCTCTACAATGGAGCAGGGATGGCACAAATAGTGAATCTCTTACAAACAGAGATGGGCACAAAGCTCAAATCAGTCTCTTCTCATACAGTAATGACGTTTTGTCCTATATGGAAATAAGCTTTGAACATTTGTTTGTGTAGGAGGCTGCCTATCAGTTTCTTCTTCTTCGTATTCAGCTATTGATGTTTCAACTTAGCAAGTGCTACGCATGCATGCATGCAAGCATGTGATAAGTTCTACACCACTTACTATAGATCCCACTCTTTGTGGAGGAAGCAGAAGGCGGCCTAGCCACTGAAAGGATGAGCCGCTTATCCTGGGAGCCAGGTCTGCCAAGGCCATGGAGGAGCTGGAAGAGTCACGGCCTCCCCTGTCGTTGTGGAAGCTCCTCTTCCGCGTTGCTTTCTTCCTCCAACTCCTATGGTTTTTCAGGCTGGGGAAGGAAAGCCAGGCCTTGGCAGCAGGCAGCAGCAACCTTACCTTTTTACTTATTTTATGTGTGTGAGAGCAAGGGGGGGGGGGGGGAAGGGAAAGGGAGAAAAGAGAGTGTTTTTATCCTCCCCCCCATTTTATTCTTTTTTGTTTTTATTTTCTTTTTTAAGGACAGAAAAAAGGGGAGAAACAGGCTCTCAGGATGCTTAAAATACATTTCAAAGCCCAACGCATTTCGGCCTGTGTTGTTTCAAAGGCCTTCTTCAGGCCTGCATGTGCCTCAGCAATGGCCATTTGGCGCAGCTTGTAGAAGAGGGGCAGTGGGCAGGGACATGGGTAGGCTGACCATATGAAAAGGAGGACAGGGCTCATGTAACTTTAACAGTTGTAGAGAAAAGGGAATTTCAGCCAGTGTCATTTGGATGCAATTAGTTCCTGGTAAAATTCCCTCATCATCACAACAGTTAAAGTTGCAGGGGCCCTGCCTTCTTTTGTATATGGTCATTCCAGTATAGTGCCTGCACCTTTAACTGTTGTGATGAAGAGGGAATTTCACCAGGAACTAATTGCATACAAATGACTCTGGCTGAAATTCCCTTTTCTCTACAACTGTTAAAGTTACAGGAGCCTTGTCCTCCTTTTCATATGGTCAGTCTAGACATGGGGGAACGAAGTGACTGAGATCACTGCCAGCCCCAAACACTGGCTTCTGGCTCTGTTTCAGAAGGAGGAAGGGAAAGGTGTGGACAAAGTGTGCGCTTCTTGGGCAGAGGTTTTCTAGGCATGTGCGAAGCCCCCCGTTTCTGGTGGAATGTTAGACATCTATTAAGAAGCAAATGCTCACTCCTCCCCACTCCACCCCAAGCCCTGCTCAGTATGGCAGGGCATATGAGCGTCTGACGGTTGTGCATCATTTCATGGGTGGGATCAGGGCGCGACAATGCTGTACTCGCAATCTGTTGCTAGGTAGATTTTGGAGTTGAGTTGTGTGGGCTGTAGCAGAGTGGCAGGTGCCGTTTTGGCCATTCTTGCCTGGGGACTCTGTAGCCGGCGCAAATAGTCAACTCGATGCTGAGAAATAGTCAACGGTGACTGACAAACGACACACTAACCAACGGTTGGGCAATTAGTCAACTCTGCACAGCGTTGGTTGTCTCCATTGGTTATTTCATAGAAATAACCAACTGTAGTGTGGAAAACGGTTGACTATTTAAAAAGTGTGGGAAACGGTTAACTATTTAAAAGCAACGGTTGACTATTTAAACCACGTTGACTAACGTGACGTCTGAATTCGGTCTCTACCTTGTTTGAAAGCCTTTTTCCTTACTGTTTGGCTAATACATGTTATATATTTTTAAAAACCTAACTTAATCAATATATGACTTATTTCAGAATATATGGTTAGGATGGCAGTTTTAGTGTGAGATATACAGTGATTTTTCTTTCAGAGATCTTCAGGTGTGCCACACAGCCCCCCATCTAGAAATATACTTTGCCACTTCTGGGCACCCCCCCCCACCCCTTAATTTTTTTCTGGTGCTGCCACTGTTTCAATCTTATCCTTCTTGAGCTCATTGACCACCTGAGGGTTTCTGATATGCCTTCTGACCTGTACTGTGGTTATACACTAGCAATATAATTAATAGGCTTATTAATATGTGCTTACTAATCAATATATCCCTGCATAGAAGGTTTCCTGTACATCCATATTCTCCTTAAGAAAGAAAGAAATGTCTGCCAGAAAGCCTCTCCTTCTACTCTTTCATACATCTTTGTGCCTGTTCACAGCCATTATTCCCCATCTACTCCTCTCTATTTTTTAAACTTGAAAAGGCTTCCTCACCCAATCAGGGATCATGTAGTGAAGTATGGAGCATGATGCTATCACAGCACACAACTGAGCTGACATACCTTACCTTGCTGTTCTGTGCTTGTGGTTCCATTACCTGCCAGTGCTAACTGACAAGAATTTTGCCCTGATCCAGTTTTAATCACATGTAGCTGTGCATTATTAGTTGGAGAAAAATGTGGGTGAAGTTGCCCATTTGGATGAACATCTGGATGTGCCTCTTACTGGAAGTCATGCGGTTTGGATGGAGGCATGCACAACTAGATGTAAATGTTGTCCATTTGTACTGCATTACTTAACTTCATTTAGATGTGGATTCAGAACAATATACATCTGAATGTGCATCCCTATCCAGATTTTGTTCCTGCTTGTCAACTTTGCACAACTGGATTGGGCAAGTGGCGTGATTGCCTTTTTTTTTTAAATAATTTTTATTAATTTTTATACAATAACATAAACAAAACACATTACATATCACTTATAAATCATATGACTTACAATATAAAACTAACATAATTCACCTAACTAGTGCACCCCACCCCCCTGGGACCAGCTACATTTTTATATACCATATTTATTTTTAATCATTCTTCCAAAACTGCATAGATTCACCTGACGGTGCACACCCCTTCCCCTTTTTTAATACATATTCCACAAATAATCCCCATATATCTCCAAATTCATTTTTCCTTAAAATCCCTCTTTTAACTTTAACATTGTTTGTTAATTTATCATTTATAGCAATATTCCACACTTCTTTATACCAGTCTTCTATTTGGTAGTTGCCTTGTACTTTCCATTGTCTAGCCATTATTAACCTCGCTGCAGTCATTAAATTTGTAATTAGCTCTTTAACATTTTGCTCTCCTTCTCCTTTATCATAAATTGATAATAAAGCTATCCTATCTTAAACTTTAAATCTATTATCTTTTTAACTTCTTCAATTACTTTTAACCAAAATATTTGCACATATTTACACGTCCACCACATATGAAAATACGTTCCAATTTCCTGACAACCTCTCCAACATAGCTTCGAATGTTTCTTATCTATTTGATTTAATTTTACCGGTGTTAAATACCATCTCCATACTATTTTATAATAGTTTTCTTTTATTCTTACTGACATAGTATTCAAATTCCGCAATTTCCAAATTTCCCCCCAACTTTGATCATTTACTTGTTCTTTTAAATCTTCTTCCCATAATACTTTCAAATAATTTTGCTTTTCTTCACCTTCTACCAAGATTTTATAAATTTCACTTACCACCCCTTTAATATTCTTATTTATATCATCCTTCTTCTCTCATTATAATCATCTTCTCAAATTTTGTAAAAGTTCAAAGCTTTTTATTGTTCTTTCTCCATTTAGCCATCCATTGTTCTAATTGGATAACTTTAAACCATGCTATTTTCTTTCCTCTCAATACTTCTTCTAATTTCTCTTTATTGCTCATCTTTTCCAACCAATCCTTTATTTTAAAAAATTTCTGTTCTCTAAAAACTGTTTCTAATTCTTTCTTTACATTTCCTGGAAAATCTTCCAACAACACCACCAGATTCAATGGGGAGATATCTGGTAATAATTTCTTTTTATACTTTAACCAAACATCTATAATGTTTCCTAACAAGGGATTTTCTAATCTTTCTATCATCTTCTTATTTAATTTAATAAAAAAATATTACTTAACCTCAATTCTAAATCCTGTCTATTGCTCTTCAACCAGCTTATTTCATTTGATCTTGCGATCCCATCTATTACATGCCTCAATTGATTAGCTATATAATAGTACTTTAAATTTGGGAGACCTAATCCCCCTTTTTTCTGAGATTTATACCAATTTCCTTTATTAATCCTTGCTTTCTTATTACTATTACAAAAATTATTTATTGTAGCTTGCCATTTCTTTAACTGTAAATCTGTTAACTTAATTGGTAACATTCTAAACAAAAAATTAAATTTAGGCAAAATTTTCATCTTAATAAGCACTATTCTACCAAACCATGAAAGATTAATCTTTCTATATTCTTCTAATTTTTTTGGCGTGATTGCCTTGACAGGCATATGTTCTCTCTTCCCCTAAAGGAAAAGGAAGGGTGATGAGTCACAAGGGGAAGGAAAGTTGTGCAATGGGCCCCCACTTTATTTTAGCTCCATATTAGGGTACTGTTAGTCAATAATAATAATAATAATAATAATTATTATTATTATTATTATTTATAACCCACCTCTCCCTCCGGATCAAGGCGGGGAACAACAACAATATAAAACACAAAAATCACAAAACAGTCAAAAAATTTAAAAACAAGAAAAAAAACATAATTAAAAACATCTTAAAATTCATCTGGATAGGATCCTAGAGGGGAAAAAAAACATGAGAGGCGGTTCAGTGTTCTTTCATTACAGATTAAATGTGTCGTGGATTTCCAAGGCACTGACAAGAGACCAGTGTGACACTAGCAACAGCTTTATTTTTGGCAGAAAAACAGAGTTAGCATAGCTATTGGCAGTACCCCCAAATGAAGAGAGGGGGGTCCTAAGAGCAGTTGTGGCAGATTCTTTTACTGTGTGGTAAACCATCTTAATGTGCTTGTCTCTTTTCTGTGAGAACTAGCTAAAATACATTATGAACTCAGCCAAGATTAGAAGCCTGTGTTCCGTTACTTCCAGATCACAAGTTTCTGAACATGCCTGTCAGTTCTTTTTAGTATACACTCTTTCTACACAGAGCTCCATTATGATTTCACATACATTGTTCAATATAGCAAACTCCATTTTAAGTTCCTTCAGGTACAACACAACCTCCACTTTGAATTACTCTCACATGCAATACAGGCTCCATTTTGGATTTTCTTCTACACCATGTAGCAAGCAAACTGTTTGCACATGCCCTGTTATTGCCACATATGAGATTTAAAATTTATTGTGCTTAATATATTCTATGACTCGGGTGCAGAACCTCTTTCAGTTTGAGAGCCAAATGACATTTTGGAGGAACTCTCAGGGGCCGCATTCCTAGGCTGACCAGATAAAATCCAGGTCAGGGCTCATATAGCTTTAACAGTTGTAGAGAAAAGGGAATTTCAGGCAGTGTCATTTGTATGCAATTAGTTCCTGGTGAAATTCCCTCTTCATCACAACAGTTAAAGTTGCAGGCACTATACTAGAGTGACCATATACAAAAGAAGGCAGGGCCCCTGCAACTTTAACTGTTGTGATGAAGAGGGAATTTCACCAGGAACTAATTGCATACAAATGACACTGGCTGAAATTCCCTTTGCTCTACAACTGTGAAAGTTATACGAGCCCTGACCTGAATTTATCTGGTCAGCCTACTCGAGACCAACCTTAGGAGTCAGCTTGTGAAAGATATGCAGCAGCCACCCACCTGTGCACTCACAATGGCCGCCAAAGGCCAGTAAGTCTGGCCTCCCGCCCAAGGCATGCTGGGAGTTGTATATTTGAAGCCAGTCAATGTGACAGCTTTTTGAGAGTTTGCCTGTTGTTGTTTTTTCTAGTGACCTATGGGATGACCAGTACAAATGCCTATTACTACACCAAAGTGATGTCTGAACTTTTCTTGCAAACCTCTTCTGACAGTGGTGTCTCCTTCCAGACTATTGGAAGCATGACTGACTTTTGGGAAGTGAGTACCTACAAGCTTTGGACACACTGTGATTCCTGTGTCAGGTTATAGAAGCAAATTGAAAATTGTTGCACTGAGAGGCATAAAGCAAACTAGCCGTCATGATATGACCATTTTAACTCTGACCATGTAGCAACTCTACCCAGGGCCAACAACTGAAAACTGATGTGCTTCTTTTTCAATTTTGGAGATTTTAGTCTGCCTGCCTGGGTTAAATATACATGTGGGGATTCAGTTGTGTAAATCAACACAAGCTGGTGTTTACACAATAAAATATGTGGGGAAATTTATACAGCTCATGCCATCATCCTTCAGTGATTTGTATGCCTGCCAGCTAACAACCATTCCATCCTCTTCCCCACAACACACACAGGAGGGTCATGGCTCTTATCTGTTCCCCTCTCCCCACAAGGAGAGCACTCACCAAATCCCTTTTACAAACTGAGACTCTGAGCTCCATCACACCTAATTTTCCCCCCTGGTTTGCCTCTGCATTTTTTTTACCTCTGATGCAAAAGCGCATGAAGCTGATGATCCCTTTCACCTGAAGAGATGCTCTTTCACTCCTTCGCTCGTTTGCTCTTTCACTCCACTCCTCCCCTTCTCTTTCTCCCTCCAGTCAGGTCCTGTCAGATGAGCACTTCAACCAGACCGCCTTTCTGCCAGGCAAAAATGGAAGGACCCTTTAGTCTGGCTCTTTGGGGGCATCGAGGGAGTGCAATCCTGTCTCTGCAGTTTTTTTTTTAAATGCTTTGGAGCCTGGGATGCAAGGTTTGGGTTTTATATTGAGGCTTGGAGCCAACTGCTGGGAGAGATCGCTTTTCCCTGCCAGGACCTGATGCAATCTGTTCACGCCAACAGCAAGACTCCCCTCACAGGGAATGTTTTCCTTTGTAACTACACAGAGGCTTAAAGGCACATTAAATGCACTTAGGGAAAATGTTCCAGGTTTTTATCTTTCCAGGAAAAAACAGAAAAGGCTGGAGAAGAGGCGGGGGGTCAGCAGGACAGGCATGGCATCATCTGCACGCCAGGCATGGTGAGAGTGCACTAAATTGCTGCTGTGATGAGTCTCTCCCTGCCTACACGATTAGAATCCACTAATACAGCCCTGGCCCTTTAGTCGTATGATGTAAGCATGGCTGCCTTAAATCACATGCATTTCTTCTCCCTTTCTGCCTATCTCCACAGTATACACAAGGCCCTTTACTGGATAGTTTGTACTGGACCAAATGGTACAACAATAAGTCTCTAGGCCACAACACGCAGTCATATATCTATTATGAGAACTTGCTGCTTGGTGTCCCGCGACTGCGCCAGCTGAAAGTCCAGAACAACTCATGTGTGGTGCATGATGACTTCAAGGAAGACATTTCTGGTTGTTATGATGTGTACAGTGAGGACAAAGAGAACAGATCCCCCTTTGGGCTCTTCAATGGAACAGCGTAAGTGGATAATAACCTCTGCCTTTTTGAGTTTCACAAGCTACAGGTCTAAAGATTTTTTACCACTTTAGGAATGCAAAGTTGCAATCTACTCCTTTTATAGCTACACTGGCACAAGATAACGTTGTCTTGTTATTTTCGTTTATTTTAAATGCTTATACCATGCCTTTCTTCATCCAGTATGCTCAAGGTGGCATACAAAACACAGTCTCATAATAACATAAAAACCATCACACTACAAACATCATAACTTAAACTATAACCATAAACAGAACGGTATTATAATATCAAGCCAGGAGAACATGCAGCCCAATGCCTTCTTGATCAGCCATCTTATAACCAAATGCCTAAAAGAGCCTAGTTGCAGGGCATGACAGCTGTCAACTGGAAGAGCATTCCCAATGTGACATCCATCCCAGGAAAGGCCCTACTCCTAGCAGTTGGCTGTTGTACCTCATATGACCGAGAAATATGGAGCAAGGCGTCAAGTATTGAGCAGAGTATGCAGAGAGGAATATGTGGAAGAAATATGTCCTTCAGGTAGTCAGTGACAATACAAGATAAGAAGCAGGAAAGTAATTATTATGTGACTGGGTGGAGATATAACTTTTGCTTCTAGGGGACCTTTTCTGTACAAGGCTTCCCACAGAAAAAAATTACTGATGTGCTGCCCCAGACAGGATGAACAAAGGAACTTAGGAACATAGGAAACTGTCTTGTACTGAGTCATAGAATCATAGAATAGTGGAAGGGGCCTATGAGGCCATCGAGTCCAACCCCCTGCTCAATGCAGGAATCTACCTTAAAGCATCCCTGAAAGATGGCTGTCCAGCTGCCTCTTGAAGGCCTCTAATGTTGGAGAGCCCATGACTTTCCGAAGTGATTGGTTCGGTTGTTGTACTGCTCTAACAGTCAGGAAGCATTTCCTGATGTCCAGCTGGAATCTGGCTTCCTGTAACTTGAGCCCATTATTCCGTGTCCTGCATTCTGGGTTGATCAATAATAATAATAATAATAATAATAATAATAATAATATATTTATTTATTTATTACCCGCCTCTCCCAACGGATCGAGGCGGGGAACAGCACCAAACACAAAATACAAAACTGATTAAAAGCACATAAAACCAATACATCATTAAAATACCAATAAAACACCAATAAAACACTTTAAAATTCATCTGGGTAGGCCTGCCGGAAGAGATTAGTCTTTATAGATCTTTTAAATTCCTGAAGACTAGTGAGTTGGCGAATCTCTCCCGGCAGGTCATTCCACAATCTGGGAGCGGCAGAAGAGAAGGTCCTCTGGGTAACAGTTGTCAGTCTAGTTCTTGTTGACTGTAGTAAAGGACCTGAGCGTGCGGGGACCTGAACGTGCGGGGCGGATTGTATGGGAGAAGGCGATCCCGTAGGTAACCTGGACCCAAACCATGTAGGGCTTTAAAAGTAATAACCAACACTTTGTACTTCGCCCGGAAACTGATTGGCAGCCAGTGAAGAGATTTTAAAACTGGTGTAATGTGGTCACCCCTAGATGTACCGGTGACCAACCTGGCTGCCATATTTTGAACTAGTTGAAGTTTCCGGACTAGGCACAGAGGTAGCCCTATGTACAGCGCATTGCAGAAGTCGAGCCTCGAAGTTACCAGCGCGCGCACTACTGATTTTAGGTCTTCCAACTCTAGAGATCCTGGCCCTCCTCTGTGTGACAACCTTTCAAGTATTTGAAGAGTGCTATCATGTCTCCCCTCAGTCTTCTCTTCTCCAGGCTAAACATGCCCAGTTCTTTCAATCTCTCCTCATAAGGCTTTGTTTCCGGACCCCTGATCATCCTCGTTGCCCTCCTCTGAACCCCCTCCAGATTGTCTGCATCCTTCTTGAAGTGTGGTACCCAGAACTGCACACAATACTCAAGATGGGGCCTAACAAGTGCCGAATAGAGGGGAACCAGTACCTCATGTGATTTAGAAACTATACTTCTATTAATGCAGCCCAAAATAGCATTTGCTTTTTTTGCAGCCACATCACACTGTTGACTCAGGGTGCCTCTACAAGAGCGATTTAAAGCTCTTTCAAGGTGCATTACAGATTTTACCTCTACAAGAGCGGAGCACAAATTGGGGGTTGAGGCGCTCTGTATCTCCACTTATGCACATTATCGAATGCGCGTTAAATAGCGACTTAAAATTTACCACGGGAGTTAAAGCGTCTTATGGCCATGTAAACATGTGATTCTCCGCATGTCAACAACTTTAAAGCGTGTTTCATATAGCCCATAATGCGCTTCACCGCCTCTTGTGAATAGGTATTAGGAGTAAATGCGCTTATCCGTATATGTGCATAATCAGGCAACCAAGCGTCAAAACGAAATCTTGTAGAGGGGACTTCAAATTCAGCTTGTGATCTACCACAATTCCAAGATCTTTCACACTTTTAGTATTGCTGAGCCAAGTATTCCCATCTTGTAACTGTGTATTTGGGGGGGGGGGGTTTCCTAGGTGTAGAACTTGGCATTTAGCCCTATTAAATTTTATTAAGTCAGACCATTGGTCCATCTAGCCCAGTCTTGTCAACACTGACTGGCAGTGGCTCCCCAGGGTTTCAGGTGGGATTCTTTCCTTGCCCTACCTGGAGAAGCCGGGGATTGAACCTGGGACCTTCTGCATGCAAGGCAGGTACTCAATCACACTGAGCTATGGCCCCTCCCAACCTCCTGACACACCTTAAACTGTCCAGCTGTTTGTGGAGTTCCTATTGCCAAGGATCCCTCTCTTCAGCCTCACCCTAGGAAAAAAACAAAAAGAAAGGAGCTTTAAGGTTGTTGTTGTTTTCGAGCATCATCTGACAGCAGCAATGACCATGTGGCCCATTCAGTGGGCGGCATGTTTCGTTTAACCCTGGATTTAAAGGATCTTATGTTTTGATGGAAAAAAGACCAGGAGGGGCAGGAGATGCGTGGGAGGCAGACGGCGGCATCAAAAGGACCTGTGAAAAACCGTGAGTGGCCACTATCGAGCGTACGACGAAACACTCCTCTGATGACATGCTTTGTCAAAAGCCCAGAAACGTAACAAAACCTTGTAAAAATCCTAAGAAGACAAGTGGTAGTTTTGTACTTTGCATAGGGAAGAGTTTAGTGAGAATTCCTTTTTAAAACAATGGAGACAGGCATTGAACTATAAAAAGGAGTGGGGGGGGGACAAGGGAAGGCAACAATTACACACACAGAGAATCCCAAATAAAATCAATAAAGTCAGCCTAGCTAATGTAGTTACTTGTTACCTGGAGTAGAGTCTTAGATTCCGGGGCATATGCAGAGTTCTTTGCAGAGAGAATGGTCTGAGAGAGCTTCTTTCATCCTACTGGAAGGTAATGGAAAGTTCCAGAAAGAGTGAATGAACTCTTACTTTTATGGGAGTATGAGTTCAGTAAAAACCAGCTTCTTAGCTAGTAACAATTGTTGCTTGGTCCAATAATGAAATAGCCTCCATTTCAGTTGTCTGTGGTCTGCCAGATATTTTTTTAAAAAAATACTTAGTGGCTGGACCCACCTTCCTAATGACTCTAACTTACATCTCAACAGTGCCCAGTCAGTTTGAACCAGTTAGCCTATTCAAAAAAGGAATTTAAGGTTAAAAGGACAAAAAGGTTAAATAAGCCTGATCAAGGCATGGTGCTAACTTACCCAATGCTCTAGGGGGCACTATTGAGTTATATCAGAAGCAGGGGTTTGTTTTTCTTTCCAAAGTGGACATGACACATTCCTAACCATAAATATGGGTCCTTGATAGAGAACTGGTTTCCAAATGGTTCTGGAAGATCCTGAACCCTTCTGTTTACTGCCTAGAAAAAGACGTGCACAGGAGGGAAGTAGAAGCTCAAGTACTAATAAAGCCATACCCTCCACAATTTCTCCCTAAAAATTCACTTTGCACAAGCTCAGACTTCATTATTGCTTAACAAACCCAAGTATATTTACTTTATTTTAAACGTTTATATACTGTCTTTTATCAATGATTTCAAGATGGCTTACAAAAATTTAAACAGAGAAAACAACGATACACCCAGCCAATAAAGGCAAATTAAATGTTAGAGCTTAAAGAAATTAATATAGTAATAACGTTTTAAAGTGCCTGGGAGGATTTTTTTTTCTCTTTTCTGTTTTTACTTGGCACCTAAAAAACAACAAAGTTGGTGTCACTGTCAGGGTTGTGGGCGGGGGCATTCTACAGTTGGAGCTCATTGTTGATGGAAGTGGTTGAGAAGGTCACTGGCATTGTGCCCCCCAGGACTGTGTACAGAGAGACGATAACACACGGCGAAGAATATGTCTTCTAGGGATTCTAATGGAGAGAGGGAAAGTAAAGGAAAAACCTCCCCCTTATGGAAATATTGAAAGAGCTTATAGACAGTAGGAAAAGTACCAACTGCAGTCAGAGTCATGGAGACTCTGGGAATAAAGAAAGCTAAGCAAGACAGAGGGCTTATATCATGCAATGAAGTTTGGTTACCCACGTAGGTTTGTGGGTTCTTTACACAATGTCATCAAATTCCAGAGCCCTCCGCAGTTTATGACCTTTCTCCCACCATTGCAAAGTGAAGAGAAAGTCCATTTTTTTCTCTAGGAAGTTCTTATGAAGCGCTTTATATGCCTTGAATGGCATTATAACAGCAGCACCATCTAGTGGCTATAAAATGAAACATAGAACTTATCAAGAAATTGCCCGGAAAGACTAACAGCCCATGTCCTCCTCTTCACGGCGCCAATGTGGCGGCACAGTGGTGGCAGCGGCAGCAAGCGTTGCGCCCCACATTGGTGCTCCTTCCGCCCATCTGCAGCAGAAGGAAAGCCACGGTAGGCTTTCCTGCTGCCGCAGCCACACCAACACCATGAAGAGGAGGGCCCAGACAGTCGTCAGAGCTGTTGGCTTGTTTTGTTTTCAATAGTAAACATGATTGGGGGAACTTCTCCAGCACACATACCCCGCGCTTCTCCCCCTTTATCTCCATTCCTCCTTAGCCAGAGACAACCTCACAGGCCAGATGGAAACTCAATCACAGGAAAGAAGAACTTACATCTCGTTTTTAATGAAAGAGAAAGGTCGGCTCGAGGGTGTCCCCAGCCCAATCCCATCCTGCGTGTTTATCCGAGGACACAATCCTGCCAGCAGAAGTCATTCTGGAGGCGGAGCAATGATAGGGTGACCATATTTTAGAAACCAAAAAGGAGGACAACATGGCCACTCTAAGGGGGCGTACCCACCAAAATGTCCAGTCCCCAAAGGGGCATGCCCACCAACATGCCCAGCCCCCAAGGGGGCATGCCCACCTGAACATGGCCTTGGTCACATGTCTGATTTCACAGCACACAATTAAGACAAACTGTTCTATGGAACATCTTAATGTTAAAATCACTGAAATAAAGAACAAGTGAGACATTCAATGTATCTGAAATTAACTTCACTCACTCCCCTTCCCTCAAATAGCTTTTCTGACTGCAAACCCTTCACTGGATGACCATAGTCTCACCTTTCCTAACATTTAACACTCTTCCCCCATCACCTTTCTCATATCCATACTCACAGATTCAGCATACTGCTACCACTGAACAAATGAAGCAGTTGAGAAGTGCAGAAAAATCTAGTACAACAAACAAGCATTCACAAATAATATAAAATACTATTACCCTGCAAACAGCCATGGAACAAAAGGGACTAAAACTCTTGTTGCAGTTGCTAGCACCTCTTAGCCTATTTCAACTTCTGGTTTAGCAATGAGAAACTAATCTAAAATGTGTCATCACAAGACCATGGTCAGTTGCAATACATAGAAAGGCCAGAATGGATGCCCATTATCACAATGCTAGACAAGGATCTTTCCCTCCTTTTATCCAAATATCTCCTGAATTTACACTGCCTCAGTGTGCAAAGAACAGAAATCCCAATCAGAGAGTGTAATACTTTACCCAAAGCAGATAACTCAGAAACTGTCAGCTCCCTATGTCCTATCAGACAATGCTATCCTGTGACAACTCAGAAATAAGTTCTGTTGACTTCAATAAGCCGTACTCCCGCATACATATGGGACTGCAGCTTCTTCACATTTGTTTACCTTACTCTAGCAAGTGCAAGCCCCTCCTGTCAAGGACAACTGTACACTCACCAGAACCTGGCCTTGTGGATCATGCAACCAGCAGATGCTCTCAGAAAGATGCTTTCAGAGCCTAGGAGACCCAGACACACTCAAACAAGACAAGACAAGACAAGCCACACTATGCACTCATATATTATCTTGCTGGGACGGAATAATTCTGGGACAAGGCAACACTTTACAATCAACCAGACATAACAGTCATACACAAAAATGAAACACACACTACTTCATTGACATAGCACTACCTAATGACAAAAACGTTGCATTAAAGGGAGAGGAAAAGAGAAAACTATACACCCCTGGCTATGGAAGTTACAGAACTAGGGTAACAGGAAAAAGTTACAATTATTCCATTAGTTAGTGTGGCCATATGGAAAGGAGGACAGGGCTCCTGAATCTTTAACAGTTGTATAGAAAAGGGAATTTCAGCCAGTGTCATTTGGATGCATGCAGCACCTGGTGATATTCCCTCTTCATTAAAGCAGTTAAAGCTGCAGGAGCCCTGCCTAGCATGGTCAGATACAAAAGAGGGCAGACATACACAGCCCAGATAAAATCAGCAGCAGCAGCAGCAGCATCCACACACACCTCATGCTCACCAACGGCAATAAAAATTAAAATCTACATACCCCTGCACACTCACCCAAAGTGGGGGGAAACTCCACACCCTCCCAAAGGCAATTAAAACAACAACAACCTCCACACACACACTTAACTGGAGGGAGGGATAAAAATCCACCCCACACTCAACAAAGGCAAAATAATAACGACAATAATAATAATAAGCCACCCACACAATGCAAAATAACACAAAAACATGCACACACCCATTGCAATAAAATATTAAAAATACAACATTCACCCACATACTCACCCAAGGAAAAATAATAAAAATCCAGATACACACCAAGGCAAAAACCAACCAACCGAACAACCACACACACTCAACCAAGACTGAAAATAAAATAAATATCCACACATACCAGCATACTCACCCATGGCAAAGCTAATAAAAGTTTTAAAACACACCAACGTACACCACCCCAATTAATAGGGTGACCAGATAAAATCCAGGTCAGAACTAGGGTAACAGGAAAAAGTTACAATTATTCCATTAGTTAGTGTGGCCATATGGAAAGGAGGACAGGGCTCCTGAATCTTTAACAGTTGTAGGGAAAAGGGAATTTCAGCCAGTGTAATTTGTATGCAATTAGTTCCTGGTGAAATTTCCTCTTCATCACAATTGTTAAAGTTGCAGGCACTATACTATAGTGACCATATACAAAAGAAGGCAGGACCCCTGCAACTTTAACTGTTGTGATGAAGAGGGAATTTCACCAGGAACTAATTGCATACAAATGACACTGGCTGAAATTCCCTTTTCACTACAGCGGTTAAAGTTACATGAGCCCTGACCTGGATTTTATCTGGTCACCCTACAATTAATTCATCAAAATAAATGGAAAATATTAAAGAAAAGTTCACTAAACAGTAGCAGCACCCAACAATAAATAAATACATATCCAGGCAGCCCCAGCCCCGCACGCAAGGCCGGGCTAAGATGTTCACACGCCAGACTGGGCCTGACCACAACACTCACCATGATGCCCCAACATGCCAGGAATGCCCCAGGACACCGGGCAAGTATGCCCCCCACGCAGCGCCACTCCATGTGCTGCACTGTGTCAGGCGGCGCTGGGCGCCAGACCAAGCCACGCCACTCCACATGTTATGCCAGGCCACCCCACCCCACGATCCGTGCCAGGCCACATCACCCTGTGCCACCCTGCACGTCGTGCCAGACTACACCACCCTGCAACGCCCTGCGCGCCACGCCAGGTCGCACCACCCCGTGAGCTGCGCTGCGCCAGACTGCTCCGCCCCTTGTGCCATGCTAGGCAGCACCAGACTCCGCTGCCCTGGGCAACGTGCTGGGCCACCCTCCCACCAGGCTGCCCGCCTCGCGCGCCACACCAGGCCAGGCCGCCCTGCCCCACCCCGGGCTAGCTTGACCTTGCACTGCGCTGGGCTGTGCCTCACCCCGGGCCGTGCTAGGCTGCACCGGGCCACCACCTCATGTGCTGTGCCACAATACCTCATGACCCACGGCCCCGTGCACCAGGCCAGTCCGCCCCAGACCAGTCCAAACCGTCCCATGCGCAATGATGCCCCATGCCAGGCTGGGCCATGAAGCCCTGCACCGCTGCCTCACCTTAACAATGACAACGATGCTGTTGCTGCTGCTGCTGGCTGCTAGCTGCTCCTAACTGCGGGCTACTGGCTGCCCTTCCTTGACAATCTGAGCCTTTATTTTGGACGTCATCACTGCAATGTCCAAAATAAAGGGCTGGATTGCCGAGAGGGAGGGGTGGGGGGGCGAAAGAGCTCTCCTCACCTCTCCCTCTCAGCAATCCGGGCCTTTATTTTGGACATCATCACTGTGACGGCCAAAGTAAAAGCCTGGATTGCCAAGAGGGAGGGGTGGGGAGCACTCTATCGCCCCCTTCCTCTCGGCAATCCGGGCTGGGGAGCACTCTTTCGGCCCCCACCCTTTCCTCTCGGCAATCTGTGCTGGGGAGCACTCTTTCAGCCCCCCACCCTTTCCACTTGGCAATCCGGGCCTTTATTTTGCCAAAATAAAGGCCCGGATTGCTGAAAGGAAGGGGTGGGGGGCCGAAAGAGTGCTCCCCACCCCTCCCTCTCGGCAATCTGGGCCTTTATTTTGGATGTCATCACGTGGCGACCACAATAAAGGCCCAGACAGGCCTCCCAGGCTTCCGGGAGACTTGGACATGCTCCGTTTTCCCGGACTTTTAAATAAATTTGAATAAATCCGTCCGGACTGCCCAAATGGACATGATCTCCGGACTTGTCCTGGCATTTCCGGTCCGATGGTCACCCTAAGCAATGAGGCACTAAACCACCTTTGCCTTACGGGAGGGGAAGCGGGGGTAGCAGGAAGACTTTGTACTTTAACCGCTGACCTAACAAAGAAGGAAAAGGGGGGGGGGGTGGCGTTTGCCCAAATGAGTTGATGATTTCGTTGCTCCTGTTCCTAGAAAGAAAGGAAAGGAGGCAAGCATGGGCTTTCAAGACTGAGAAAGCCCAGTCGAATTGCAAGCTTGTACAGGCCTCCCAGAAGCTCTGGAGCAAAAGCAACAGACAGGAAATGCCGTCGTCGCCTCGCTCCAAGCTTTAAAAAGTCAGGGTAAATGCCTGACTTTTTTAGAGCAGAGCTTTGGGGCTTTTCTCTACAGTAGCTAAGGAGTGGTGGCAGCGTCATGTAATCCACCTGCCGCCACTCCGAAGCTACTGCAGGGAAAAGTGCCTATCTAGAGGCACCCCATGTCAGCCCATGCAAGGAGCCAATCTTAATCTCACAAAGAGTCCAGAAGCAGAAGCCGCATACGTTGTGGGATAAAAGGCCTGTTGTGATGAAGCCCATAGAGTGATTAAGTGCCTTGATGATGGCAGGGAACTCCAGAAGGTTGAGACAGAGTCAAAGTCAAAGAGGACGAGCACCTGTTGTATCTGGTCAAGAGGGCAGGGCTCCTGCAGCTTTAACTGTTGTGATGAAGAGGGAATTTCACCAGATGCTGCATGCATACAAATGAAAGAAGCCCTTGTAAAGGTGCAGGATTTTTGCTTCATGTTGTTTTTGAAAAAGGTGGTAACCTAGCTTCGAGATGCAGGGGAGGAACAAGACCTATGGCTGAGCTAGTGTTTAAATTCCTGGACTGCAAATTTGTGATTTTAGTTGCAAAGCCACCTGGAAACTGGGCTCAGTCTCTGATGAAGACCCCACCGGGAACTCTTTTTATATTATGTCTGTTTGTATTTCCATACAGTATCCAAAGCTCACCTTACTCTGAGGAAGAGGATGATGATAATTTCATTTATGCTACCCCATATCTGAAGCTCACTGGGTGGTTTACAGCAATTTTTTTTTTTAAAAAAAAATAACATTAGTCATGATTGCAGATGTGTCATGACTTGTTTTCACATGTTTGGCTTTTGAGCTCCCTTGCACTATTTAAATTAGCTTCTATTAATTGTACACGAGTAAGATGAAGTGTGGGAAACATTTGTAATTCAAATGATCATCCTGACAAATATAGGGTTTATATTCTCTTGAGAATCTTGACATAGCAAAAGCTGCTTCACATCTCATGTGAAACAAGACTTAAGCTTTTCCAGATTCATTTTAAACTGGCTATATATTTTAATTAGCTGGTTTGGTATATCAACTAAAAGTTACATAAGTGGCAGTCCATTTTAATTGTGGACGTGTAATGAGCACACTTTATTTTTTTGAGGCTATTGTAGTACAAAGGTGCTATTTTTTTTAATACAAAATCAAAAAAATTTTTAAAGACTGTCTTTCTTGTTTTACACTTCCTCAAGAATGCATAAAAGGAATCTATGCTGAGGTTTTATCATATCTAAATTTATTTAAATATAATCAATCCGTTAACAGTCCCAGTTTTAAGATTTGGTATTCCCCTGTTTTTTCCTCTTTACGTGTCTCAGTTCCCCTCTTTATTTAGTGGTAACATTCATGTAACCAAATAAATGGAACTCAGCATCACATCAAGTATTTCAAAAAATACTTGATGTAAAGAATGTTGGCCAAGATCCACAAGAACTAGATTACTGGTACTGTGATGGTACTGGGTAAACTCCCCCCTCCCTTTTTTTTTTGGTGGGGGAATTCATTAGCATCCACATTCTGAGCCTGGTATAGTTTGTGTTTTCCCCTACTCATTAGCATTCCCTTTCTCTTCAATGCTTTCCCTGTGCAGGTGGCAATATCACACAGAGGAAGAACTGGATGGTTCCTCTCACTGGGGCAGATTAACGAGTTACAGTGGAGGAGGGTATTACATCGATCTCAAAATAACCCGGGAGGAAAGTGCAGAAGCTCTTCAAGTCTTGAAAAAAAACTTGTGGTTGGATCGGGGAACTCGCGTAGTTTTTATTGACTTCTCTGTGTATAATGCCAACATCAATCTCTTCTGTGTGCTTAGGTAGGTGACATCTCAATTGGCAATTCTGGCTCTTTTCCTTTCTTCTGTTCATTTCTGTGAAAAGATCTTTTGCTATTTTGCTCATCTTTCACATTTCCTCTCCAGCCATTACATAGCATTTTCATTAAATAATTTAAGCCAGTGCCATAATCCAATGCTTCAGGCCCAAACAGCTCAGTAAAGTCTATAACGTTTACTCATTAGCAAGCATGTGTAGGATTACAGCCTAATAGGAATTTTAGAGCAATGCTGTATCAGACCGAGAACCCATCGTATCCAACATTCTGTTCACACTATGATGACCCACCTGCCTATGGGAAACCTCCAAGTAGGACACCAGTGCAATAATACCCTCCCAGTCATGCTCCCAGGGACTGATGTATATAGGCATACTGCCTCTGATACTGGTGATAGATAGCATATAGCCATCAGAACTGGTAGCCATTGATAGCCTTCTCCTCAATGGATTTATTTAATCCAATCTAAAACACATCCAATTGGCTGCCATAACTACATCTTGTGGTAGCGAATTCCATAATTTAACTATCATAGAATAGTAGAGTTGGAAGGGGCCTACAAGGCCATTGAGTCCAACCCCCCGCTGAATGCAGGAATCCACCTTAAAGCATACCTGACAGATGGCTGTCCAGCTGCCTCTTGAATGCCTCTAGTGTGGGAGAGCCCACCACCTCCCTAGGTCATGGGTTCCATTGTCCTACTGCTCTAACAGTCGAGAAGTATTTTTCTGGCCTGAATTTTCCACCAATCAACTTCATAGGATGACCCTGGGTTCTAGTATTATGACTTGGCTTTTTTCTAAGTTGAACAGTCCTAGATGCAACCCTTCCAAATAAGAGGGTTGCTCCAGTCCCTTGATCATTTTAGTTGCCCTTTTCTGCACTTTCTCCAACTCCACATTCAGTTTCTCTGCAGTCTCTGTGTCCTTCTTTAGCACTCCCTTAACTCCATTGTCATCCAGCGATCCAACTGCTTCCCTAGTTGATTTCCTGCTTCGGATATATTTAAAGAATTCTTTATTGTTGTATACTGTTAGCAATATGCTCTTCAAAATGCTCTTTTGCATCTCTTCTTGTCTGCTTGCATCGCCTAACTGGGCACACTCGGCATGGAGAGGCTAGATGGTCAATGGATCCCAAAGCAGCTTGCTCCTGTGCTCTTCTTGCTCACCTGTATTTTTACAGTAACAAACCCAACAGCAGACTAGCAACACCCACAAAGGAAGCAAAAGAGCTTAGGTTGCCACAGCCACTGAATGTACTCCCAAAGAAGGGACTCCCGTTGGTGGTGGCCTGCCACTCAAGGCAGTGTTCCTTTTAGGCACGTCAGGATATTATGCCGGTTGGTGGGGGCTGCCAAGTCAGAGCTGACTAGGAGGCAGAGTTTCGGGGGCAAACTTGCTCATGAGGAGGCCACAGGTAAGAAAAGCAAGTGGGTGACAAATGCATGCCCACATGTTCTGGATAGATGGTCTCTCCCCTCTTCTCACCCCCTTGCTGATGCTGATGTTTCAGCGCCTAAGGCAATGTTCCTTTTTATGCTTCTGCAACAGTGCTCAAAGGGAAGGCTTTTAGTGTACAACTTGACATAACCGACAGCAGGGTCCAGAGAGCTGAATCCTTGACACTGTAGATTTTTACAACCATAATTGCAATAGAAAGTTGCCTTCTATCAAGCCAGATCATTCATCCATCTAGCTCTACATTGACTGGCAATGGTTCACTATTGTATCAGAAAGGGGTCTGTCCCAGTCCCACTTTGCAATTGAATGTGGGACCTTTTGCTCTGCCACCAAGCTACAACCCTTCCCCAATTATTGCAGAATAATTACAAAATCAATTTTCAGAATAGTCTCTTTAATTTTGTGTATGTATGTCTATTTATCACTGTACTTTATACTTATCCATACATCCCTCTTCTCTGCTACCTAGGTTGGTGGTTGAATTCCCAGCCACTGGTGGTGCCATCCCCTCGTGGCAGATCCGAACAGTAAAGCTCCTCCGGTACGTCAGCACTTGGGATTTCTTCATTGTCTCTTGTGAGATTGTCTTCTGTGTCTTCATCTTCTATTACATTGTGGAAGAAATCTTGGAACTGCGTATTCACAGGCTTCGGTACTTCACCAGCATCTGGAACATCTTGGATATAGTTGTCATATTGGTGAGATTTCGTATAATTAGTATTAGGAAAGGAGGAGGAAAAGGGGGGAAATGGCAAATGAGATCAGGGCAGTCATCACACGGGGAGAATTATGTTTGCTTACCGTTGCTTCTCCGCCCACGCATTTGTCCCTCATTACTTCCTCTTTTGAAAGTGGAAGTAAACAATGTGCACTAGCCCGTTCAGTGGGCTGTTTTGATTGCGCTGCTTCTCCTGCACACAGCAGGATATGTCCAGTTGTGAATTGTAGAAGAAGAGGGCTCTTAGGACTCTATAAAGGGCCATGGAGCACCAGATGTAATCAAATAAAATAATATAATACCACCATCAATGTACATAGCTAAGGTTGTAGAGCAACACAAAAAACACAGATTCCATGAACTGAAGCAATCTAAAATTTGACAGAGAGGGAGACAACAGGCTGAGTGGAGTAAAGGGAAGGATGACACATGCAAAAGTAATGGGGAAATGTGCATCTGTTTGTGTGTGTGGAGAGAGAGAGAGAGAGAGAGAGAGAGAGAGAGAGGAGGAGGAGGACAGGGCCGCTGCTGTATCTTTAACAGTTGTGTAGAAAAGGGAATTTCAGCAGGTGTCATTTGCATGCCACCAGCACAACTCTTCATCACAATAGTTAAAGCTGCAGAAGCCCTGCCCTCTTTTGTATCTGGTCAAGAGGGCAGTGCTCCTGCAGCTTTAACCGGTCACCTTCCACCAGGACCACCTCCCGTCAAATGGCAAAAGAGCTGTAGTGACTTTGCTCCCAATGAACGTCTATGTCAATATTATGAATATTGGGATTACCCGACGCCATCCTGGATGAGTAAAACCGTGGAGTTTCGGAGGGAGGCAGCGCCAACTCAGCGCCATCAGGAAAGTGCCCACAGTTTGAAGCCAGAGAAGTTATAGGCCTGCCCGCTCCTCTCTGCTGTGGGGCATCTCCATCTAAGGGAGATGGAGTGGACAGATCCCCTCCCTCAGAGGGCTGAGGTGTGGACCTTGGCAGGGGTCCTACATAAGTGTGCCTTCACTCAGCTGGGATGGGCATAACGTGTCCAACTGTGTAAGTTTTCTTGCAGGCTTCTCTTTACCAATCTAAAGGCAATTCCAACCTGTGTGAAGCCGGGTCTGTCAGCTAGTACTAAGATAGCTTACAAGTGGTATTAAATGGTTTTAGGAAGAAATCCTGTAGTCCCTAGACAGCATCCTAGAGGCCACAGGATTGTACGGGAAATCCCCTCCAATATCTTAGTCCCAGCTCTGATGTCAGAGGGGTTTCATAGCCCCCCTCCTGGTTCTTCCCAGCCATGGCAGAGGTTTCCACATAGCTCCCTCTACAAGGGTCGCTCTCTGACCTCAGAAAGGGGGAAGGGGAAAATTGGGGGTATGATTGTGGGTGGGAAAAGAGTGGCCTTGTATTCAAAGGATCTGCAGGTTTCTGAGCCCTTGACCACACTCCCAACACAGAGGGGAAGTTAGATCAGCTCTGAGGCTTGTCTAACTAAAATTCCTTTTTAGGGGGAAAAAGAGGCAAAACATGCCTCTACCACCCTGCCAGCAAGAACCTGGCAGGGCTTTGGACAGGACAGAGCCTCCAAAAGAAGCGTGCTGTGTTGTTGTTTGGGCTTCTCACCCATAGGCTTGCACTGTTTACTTGGGAAATATTCAGGTTCTGTTATTTCTATCGTTCTGGAGAAGCCATTGATATCTGAATATGTTGCGTAGATATAGATATATATATATATATATATATATATATATATATTGAAGTGGGTGTGCTCCCCATGGATCGAGATGTAGATTTCCCTCAGGACCACAGCTGAAGAAGAAAAGGTTAAATAGTCCCTCTCCATGCCTGCTGTGATCCCCAACTGATACTATTTGAAAACCTGCATCTTAGCTGGTGCCTCTACAAGAGCGATTTAAAGCTCTTTCAAGGCGCATGACAGATTTTACCTCTACAAGAGCGGAGCGCAAATCGGGGGTCGAGGCGCTTTTTATCTCTGCTTATGTGCATTATCAAATGCGCGTTAAATAGCGAGTTTTAATTTGCTGCTGGAGTTAAAGCGCCTTATGGCCATGTAAATATGCGGTTCTCCGCATGTAAACAACTTTAAAGCGCGTTTCATACATCCCGTAATGCGCTTCACCGCCTCTCGTGAATAGACATTAGGAGTAAATGCGCTTCTCCGTATATGTGCATAATCGGGCAACCAAAGCGAAATCTTGTAGAGGGGACCTTAGATGCAAAGATGTTTTTAACATCACATCTACACTGGCTCTGTTATTGGCCTCCTGCTGCACTATAACGGCTCACTGGTGTGGTGTGTTTGTGGAATTATGGGCTTCTCCACATGGGGCTTATATTGTGCAATCAAGAGTGGTTACTGACGGAAGTTTGTGTGTCCTCTATGCGACTTCGTCAACCTCCAAGGCATCTCCTGCAGCTTTTGACCTTTTTTACTTCCTGGGTGTACTTCCATAACAGCAGCGCCACCTAGTGTCTGTAAAATGAAACTTATGAAAAGGTTTTCCCCAACTCAAGGCACATTTCAGCCTGTGTAAAGGAGCTGATCTTAATTCTGCCAAGAAACCAGAGGCAGGAGGCCAGGAAGCACCCAGGATTTCATCCTCGCCTGGTGAAGCCCTAAAGCCTTGTCTGCATAACTAATGTGTGAGCATTGGCAGCATGTTATGTCATGACTGATGCAAATCCGTAATATTGACATGGACGCTGTGTGAGTGTTTGCTGGTGACAATACATTATCTCTACTTTAAAGCGAGACTGTTCTGCTTTTGACTTTGCTGCTGCAAGTGCATAGGACCCTAACGACGTTATGCTGTTGTGAGCTGCTCCCATAGGGATATCTTTGGCCCTCAATAACTACAAGTAACAGAAATACCACTGTCCTTTATTTTTTTATTTAATAATTTTTATTTTATTTTTCAACATAATACAACATAAAACAACATAAAATACAATACATAACCACATACCCCCCGTGCTCCCCTCCCCCCAGGAGACCTTCAATTATACATTATTCTTCTTTCCAAAATTGTAAAGACTCTTTTGCAGGTATTTGCCCCTTCCCCGTTCTTAATACATATTCCAAAAATGGGCTCCATATATCTCCAAAATCATTCTTACTGGACATTCCCCTCTTTATTTTCATTTTACATGTTAGCTTATAATTAAGTGCCATATCCCATATTTCTTTATACCATTCTTCTATAGTATATATCCCTTGCCCTTTCCAGTTTTTAGCAATCATTATTCTGACGGGAGCCAGGAGGTTGTTTATCAATTCTCTCTTGTTTATATTCTCATTTCCTTTATCCCATATTGCTAGTAGAGCCAGCTTTGGGCTTAATTCCAGTTTACTTCCAATTATTTCACTTATTTCTTTAAACACCCTTTCCCAATTTTTTTGTACATGTTCACAGCTCCACCACATATGGAAATAAGTTCCAACCTCCTGACATCCCCTCCAACAATTCTTGGACACTATTTTATTTATCTGATGAAATCTTACTGGCGTTAAATACCATCTCCATACTATTTTATAATAATTCTCCTTAATTCTAATCGAGAAAAGCTTTAACATTCTTGCATCCCACATCCTCCCCCAGTCATGTTCATTAATTTGTTCCTTTAAATCATCTTCCGAAATCATTTTAAGAGAGTCACGATATTCATCATCCTCTATCAGAATTCTGTATATTTCGCTAGTCAAACCTTTTCTAGTTTTAATTACTTCCTTCCTTCCTCTTGATTCAATTAAATCTTCAAATCTTGTATTATTTCTACATTTCTTATTTATCTTTTTCCATTCCTGTGTCCATTTTTCCAATTGTAAGCATTTGAACCAAGCTATCTTTTGTCCTTTTAACAACTCTCTAATTTGCACCTTATCTATCATTCTTTCCATCCAGTTCCTTAACTTAATAATTTCCTGATCCTTCAGACTCCCTTCCAACTCTACTTTTAAATTCCTTGGGAAGTTTCCCACTACTACCACTGGGGCTAGTGGAGAGTCTCCTGGGAAATTCCACTGTCCTGATCCAATGAGTCAAGTGCCTACAAATCATCAGATGGCAAACTGATTTTAGCAGTTTAGGAATCTCATCTCAGACTGAGGAGAAAAAGAAATAAGCACCAAATCTTAGAAAGTTTGTGACTAACTTCACTGCCTTTTTGTCCTCAGCTCATCAGGAGGGTGTAGCATTGCACTCCACGTTCTAGGAATGTCAATGCCCATTAGGGAAGCAATTCTTCTCCCTAAGAAGCTATACATTCCTGGTCATGGTCATCTCTTCATTTGGCACAACAGAGCAGCCATGATGGGACAAAGCATACACTACCTGAAAATGTGTGTAGTTCTTTAAAAACTCAAAAGAAACCTCAGGTTATAATTTTGCATAGAACAATGTCAGGGTCAGGGTTAGTGCTTAATTATTTTCTCAACTGCATTTCTTCACTCAACATGACCTATATCACCAATGCTTTTCCTACCATGGCATTCCAGGTGCATGTGGACAGAAGTATCTGGAGGGTGAAGGAAGTAATTTAGGGGTGATTTGGAATAGAAAAGCTTAAGCATTCACATACATACAGTACTTCGGTTGAAAATTGTAGTTTCCTTAGGCTGCTTTTCATGAAAAGCAATATCCTGGGGCTTTCTTATACACATTTGCTCATATTATAAAATTTGTCCCCAGAGCAATTTCATAAGCAGTTGTCTTCATTAAACATTCTTATAATCTTACCTATGCAGAGATAATGTATATTTCAATTCATTAATTATCTGTTACAGGTAACATTGAATTGCTTAAAATAACCTTCCATCTGTTAGAAACACTGTGCTCCACTCTGCAGAGTATCTACTGAATCCCAGCTCTTTTCTCAGCTTTCTATTGTAGCTATTGGATTCCACATCTTTCGCACAATTGAAGTCAACAGGTTGATGGGGCAGCTGCTGAGAAACCCCAACATCTATGCAGACTTTGAGTTTCTGGCTTTTTGGCAGACGCAGTACAACAATATGAATGCTGTGAACTTATTCTTTGCCTGGATCAAGGTATCTTCCCGGGTTCCTCTTGGCCTTTCTCTGCTTACGGGTTTAATCACAGTTTCAGAGCTAAGGGCTTTACTTCTACTAAGGGGGCAGAGAGGTGGGAAGGTGAAAGGGCTTCACATACAAATAAAGGATGACAAGGGGGAAATTAGAGGAGACCTATGGGGATAATGAAAGTGTCGCAGGAAAGACTGAGGGAGAATGAAAACTGAGGGGGAGGGGCACACTCACAGATTCAAGGAGGAGGATATCCAGTAAGAGCTGGTGTAGTGGCTGGCAGGTAAGTTCTAGAGCAGGATATTGCTTCTGCCATAAGCTCCCTAGGTGGCCCTAGGCAAGCCTCAAGGTGAGTGCTCGGTGGCATGGTGTTGATTACACAATGCTGCCGATGCGGTCACACACCTACGCCAGAACTTTCCAGTGAAGCTGCAGAGAAAAAAGGTTGTCATTAAAAAAGATACATGTGAAACCATTTTAATACTCTGATACACTTTATAAATGGTAAGCAATGATGATGATGATGATGATGATGATGATGGAGGACATGTGTGAGAGAGAGTGTGTGCCTACCTGTAAGCACCATGGTGCCAAGACTGTGAAACCCTAGTGCACCATGGCAGGGGCTGTGGCTATGGGTGCCAGTGGCGTGGCTTTACTCAGATGGGGCAGGCACAACATGCCCGATCTGACAGCCATGTCACTTTGCTTGAGGGTTTCACTGTATCAGACTAAGGGCCATTCCAACCTGTGTGAGGCTGGCATGTTTGATAATAATAATAATAATAATAATAATAATAATAATAATATAAACCACAGCCAGCAGTGCAGGTTGGCTCTCAGAAGAATAAAAAGAAGGAAAACCCTGGTACTTTAATTTCCTGGGAACTACCATGCAGACTTGTGCAGCCCACACTGGCCCCTCCACTCCTCTGCCATGGGGAACAGCATCCCTATAATGAGCACTGGGCCAACATTCATCAACTGAGATAAAGACTACAACTGCCAAGGGTTTGTTCTCAGCATCCCATCAAAGTTTAAAGTGAGATAGCCCTGCTAAGAGACAGTATTATTACTTGGTGACCCTTAACTTGCACTTATCTTTTCTCCCCCCGACCCCACCCCATTCTAGATATTCAAATACATTAGCTTTAACAAAACGATGACACAGCTCTCCTCCACATTAGCCCGCTGTGCCAAGGACATCCTTGGCTTTGCCATCATGTTCTTCATTGTCTTCTTTGCCTACGCACAACTGGGATACCTTCTTTTTGGAACCCAAGTGGAAAACTTCAGCACCTTTGTTAAATGCATGTGAGTGGATTCCCGTTGTCGTCTCCTCCTCCTCCTCCTCCTCCTCCTCCTCCTCCTCCTCCTCCTCCTCTTCTCCTTCTTCTTCTCTAAGTTCTTGGTCATATGTCATCCACAAGGGTTGATAAGCACAGCATTGTCTGGTACTACACACCTGCTCTCTGCTTCTAGTTCTGTGAGAGCTTCATTGTGTAGATTGATGTAGTCATTTCATTTATTACATTTCTATACTGCCCAATAGCCAAAGCTCTCTGGGCAGTTCAGAGATTAAAAACCACTGGAAATAAAATATTGTGCATAATATAAAAACAGTTTAGCTACAAACATATAAAGAGATAGCAGACACACATGACCTGATTTTTTTTAAAAAAAAAACTTATAATATGCCGCCAGATGCCTGGGAGTAGAGGAAGGTAACCTGGTGCCAAAAAGATAACAATGTTGGCATCAGGCGGACCTCACTGGGGAATTCTTTCCATAATTGGGGGGCTGCCACTGAGAAGGCCCTCTTCTTTGTTGCCACTTTCTGAGCCTCCCTTGGAGGAGGCACCTGGAGGAGGGCTTTAGACAATGAGTGTAGTATAGCCGGGAGATTCACGCTGGGAGAGGCGCTCCATCAGATATTGCAGCCCCATGCCATGTAAGGCATTATAGGTCAAAAACAGCATCTTGAATCAGACTCAGGAACATACAGGCAGTCAGAACATATAGGCAAGCGGGCCAGAATTGGTGTTACAAGTCCCTGTTATCAATCTGGCCACCACATTTTGCACAAACTGCAGCTTCTGAACCACCTTCAAGGGCAGCCTGTAGAAAGTGCATTCCAGTACTCTGTCTTGAAGATTACCAGAGCATAGGCAACAGAAGCCAGGTTATTCCTGTCCAAATGGGGGCATAACTGACCCACCAGAGCCTCAAGGGGCAAAGATGGCTCCAAGGAAACACCCAAGCTATGAACCTACTTCTTCAGGGGGAGTGCAACACTATCTAGAGCACCCTCCATCCAGACAGAACAGCCACCCGCTAGAAGCATTTCCATCTTGTCTGGATTGAGTTTCAGTTAATTAGTCCTCATCCAGTCCATTGTCACAGCAAGGTGCTCAGCTGTGATGTATGTCGGGTTGGACTAGATAACCCCCACGGTTATTTACACCTCTGTGATTCTGTGTGTGAATCTTGTTACATTGAATTCCGATCTACAGAATTGTTGGTTAGAGCTGATAATGAAAATAGTAAAGACACATTCAAGGAACTCACACTTCTTTACAAATAAAACTACAGAAAATAGTTCTTATCTCAGACCCTTTTCAGTCCAATGCCTTTGATCTCTCCACCCATACAGTGGGAGCCTTCAGTGGTGAAATGGAATAGTCAGGTTTTTCCTAAGCCAGGAATTTCAGGATGACAGCCACTTCTGGACATGGCATCTAGGCCCTCTCTCTGCATGACCTGACTCAGATCCTTCCTTGCTTGCTTGTTGCTACCACCACCTCTTGCTGCTGGGATAAGGTTGTTTATCCTTCCTGCATACAGCTGGGGGTGACTCCCTCCTGTTTGCCATTTGCTGGCAGGTACAGCTGTTCATTAATAAACTTTACTGTGTATCTCCTGCCTGAGATCCCAGGGGGATTGAGAGGTCATCTTGCCCAGTAGGCTGGGTCAATTGCCAGGGCTGGGTTAACAGGGAAGAAGGAGATGGTACCTCTTCCCCACATCAATAATATTCTAGTTGTACTGATATGTTGTATATATTGCAACACCTTGGGGTATAATATGGCCTCTATTTCCAATATTCAGGTGTGAGTACTGCTTCTAATGTAACCAAAACAGCAGCACTCACACACAAGAGACAGGTATCGGCAGATTTGGAGGAACACCCACATTTTCAGAACTCTAAAAAAAAACCTTTAGGAAAATCAATTAAGTGTGGGAGGAAAACCAGCCTAGTTTTTCCTAGCTTAGTGGCTATGGAATATTAACTGAACCGTGGGGAAGGGAAATAGAAAACTGCATGGGTGGGAGAATGGGGGAACTGCAACAGCACCAAGAATCACAAGAGATTGAAGAGCAACAGCAAGCCGAAGCAGAAGTGGGGAATGTTGAAGTGAGGAAAGCCAACGAAGAGGAAACTCCCTGGAAATGGGTGACAGGAGCAGAAGAACTAGAAGACACTCTGCACTACTGGAACCCTTAGAGTTATGCAACCGCTTCCAGCTACTGGAGGATGAGACTGGAGGACAGTCTGCAGACGAAACATTACAGGGGACTCCGTGCAACAGTGAACAAGAGGCAGAAGGTCAGTCGACCAAGAAGAAGAGAAGAGTAGTCGTTGTGGGGGACTCCCTGCTGCATGGGATTGAAACCTGAGAATGTCATGAAGACCCATGGACTCACCAGGTATGCTGCCTCCCCAGAGCACAGATTAGAAATGTGACGGAAGGGTTGCCAAAGCTCATAAAGCCCACTGACACATATCCTTTTCTTCTCATCCATGTGGGAACAACTGATATTACCAAGTGGAGCTACGAAGAAATCGCATCAGACTTTGAAGCTCTGGGAAGGAAACTCAAGAACACTGGGGCCCAGATAGTTTTCCCATCCATCTCCCCAGTTCTTGGAAGGGGATTAGAAAGAGAAAGAAAAATACTCTGGGTGAACGACTGGCTATGAAGGTGGTGCTGACGTGAGGGATTTGGATTCTGGGACCAAGGGATATGATACTTGGAAGATGGACTGCTGGCGAGGGACGAGTTGCACCTCACAAGGTCTGGGAACAATGTGTTCGGCCACAGCATGAAGAATCTCATCAGGAGGGCTTTAAACTGAATCCTACAGGGATGGGAGATGTAAACTTTGAGGCAACAATGGATGAAGGCTTATGCACCATAACAGAGAGAACAGCTCCAATAGTGCCCCAAAACAGTGTTCACAACAATGTTGGGGGTGATCTACACATCATGCTCGAGGCTCCTCCTATCGCTTGAAGTGTGTTCCAAAGCCTCTCGATGCACATGACATTCCTTTAAATCCGTCCTGAAGAGCTGAATCTCTGTGGTAAATAATGCCTATTTTACATGTCTTATGTCAATGTAACCCAATTTATGTGAGAGTCTGTGTTTCAATGCTGAGTTGTTTCCTCCCCCACCCCCTCACTTACTACGATGACTCTCCATATATAGTTTCCCTTTGTTCGATCTTCTTTGCCAATGGCTGAGAAGGTGAAGTTTAGGCGCATAGTGCAGCCATTCTTTAGGCACAGTTTTTGGTATCTGCGGTTGCTCATAGTTTAGCCCTTTCTTTGGATTTAAATAGGAAGTAGTTGCATCCTTATTCTTTTTTAATTATTTTTAAAATTAATGTATGCACATCTGCACATGTGCACACATTCGCAGAGTCTTTTTGGACATCTACTCCACTAATTCCCCTCCCCCCCTCTCCCTTCACATACACACACACACGTTTGAGAACTTTGAGACTTTGAGAACGAGGTCCTCCCACCAATCCCAACTATTGGGATGGACCCAGAGTATCGGTGGAAAACAGCTTCTCATTCTATGGCAAAGGACTTTCCGGCGTTCAAGGTGCTCATCCTCGAGCACAACCAGTGCACGAACAGCTGACAGTAATACATTAACAGACACGGCAATGATGCTAAGAATTTCGAGGAGCAGATCTAGAGAATCCATCTTTACAAAACAAAGGACAATGCAGTGATGGAGGAAACAACCAGATGCGGACAGACACACATACGCAGAACAAGTTAAAAACACTTTTTAAGGGGCAGATAAATTTGATGACGTTACCTGTGAAAAGATCTAAACCCCCCCCTTTCCAGAACTTTCCAATAATGCTATGATAAAAGATGGGATTTGAAAGAAGTGTGAACTGGAGAGATGGAACACAGCAGTAGAAGCAGCAGTAGAAAAAGGTAAGTGTGGCATGTGACGTTTTGCTGCAGTTAAAAAAACAGCGATAGGAGGCATCTCCACCACGACGTGTAGATCCCCCCTAGGAAAGAAGCTAGACTACAAAGCACATGGACTTCGATGTCTATACACTAATGCCCAGAGTATGGGAAACAAACAGAATGAACTTGAACTCTTCATACATGAAGACAAATACGACTTGATAAGTATAACTGAAACTTGGTGGGATGACTCCCATGACTGGAATATAGCAATTGAAGGATATAACTTGTTCAAAAAGAACAGAAGAAATAGAAAGGGAGCCGGAGTAACATTATATGTTAAAAATACCTATCCCTGCACAGAAATACAAGAGGATAAGCCTGGGAGCCCCATCGAGAGCATCTGGATTAAAATAAATGGGGCAAGGAATAAAAGGGGCATGATAATTGGAGTCTACTACCAACCACCCAATCAAGGAGAAGATGAGGATGAACCTTTTGAAAATCAAATTTCCAGTGTTTCAAGGAAATCCTATGTAGTAGTAATGGGGGACTTCAATTACCCCAATATCTGTTGGGAGATAAATTCTGCCAAAAGTGGCCCCTCCAAGAAATTCCTGACACGTGTGGCTGATAACTTTCTCCTACAGAAAATAAAGGAACTAAAGGAATGGCTATCCTTGACTTGATACTAACAAATCGGGATGACTTAGTGGATGAAGTGGCAGTTACGGGAATTCTGGGGGAAAGTGATCATGTCATACTTGAGTTCTTGATTTTAAAGGAAGCAAAAACTGAATGTAGCCATATGCATACTCTGGATTTCAGGAAAGTCAATTTTAATAAACTCAGATCTATGATAAGTATAGTCCCATGGCAAGTGACCCTAATGGGAAAAGGAGTCCAAGATGGGTGGGAGTTTTTTAAAAAGGAAATTTTAAAGGCCCAATTACAAACAATTCCATCAAAGAAAAAAGATAGAAGATAACGGAAGAAACCAATGTGGCTCCACAAAAAGCTTAGAGATGACCTGAAATAAAAAGGATACATATAGGAAGTAGAAGGAAGGCCAGGCTACAAAAGAAGAGTACAAACAAGTAGCACAGAAGTGCCGGAATGGTGTCAGGAAGACTAAAGCTGAGAAGGAGCTGCGGCTAGTGAGGGATGCTAAAAGCAATAAAAAGGCTTTCTTCAGATACGTGAATAGTAAAAGACAGAGGAAAGAAATGGTGGTTCAACTGCTTCATGAGGATGGCAAATTGGTAACAGATGACAAAGAAAAGGCCGAAGTGCTCATTTCCTACTTTGGCTCAGTCTTCTCTCAAAAGCGGGTCTGTGACCCCCCTGGAAAAAGTGAAGTACAAGCTGTCGGGGCAGGATTGCAGTTTGAGATTGACAAATGGTCAAGGAACACCTAATTCCTTTGAATGAGTTCAAATCTCCAGGGCCTGATGAACTGCATCCTAGAGTAATAAAGGAGCTGGTAGAAGAACTCTCAGAACCACTGTCTATTATCTTTGTGAAATCATGGAAGACAGCTGAAGTGCCGGATGACTAGAGGAGAGCTAATGTTGTCCCTATCTTCAAAAAGGGCAAAAAGGAGGAACCTGGGAACTACAGATTAGTCAGTCTGACATCCATCCCTGGGAAAATCTTGGAACAGATTATAAAGAAGTCAATTGGTAAACACCTTGAAAACAATGCAGTGATTACTAAAAGCCAGTATGGATTTGTCAAGAACAAATCCTGTCAGACTAATCTGATCTCATTTTTTTGATCGGGTAACCTCCCTTGTGGACTGTGAATGCTGTGGATATAGTATATCTTGACTTCAGCAAAGCTTTTGACAAAGTGCCCCATGACATTCTGATTAAGAAACTAGTGAAAAGTGGGCTAGATGGAACAACTATTAGGTGGATCCATAGTTGGCTACAGAATCGAACTCAAAGAGTGCTTACCAATGGTACCTTCTCACACTGGGAGGGAATTAATGAGTGGGGTACCGCATGGCTCAGTCCTGGGCCCAGTGCTCTTCAACATTTTCATTAATGATTTGGATGAGGAGGTGCAGGAAATGCTTATCAAATTTGCAGACGACATAAAATTGGGCGGGATAGCTAATACCCTGGAAGACAGAAACAAACTCCAAAGTGATCTTGATAGATTGGAGCGCTGGGCTGAAAACAACAGAATGAAATTTAATACGAATAAATGCCAAGTTCTACACCTAGGAAAAAGAAACCAAATGCACAGTTACAAGATGGGAGATACTTGGCTCAGCAATACCCCAAGCGCGAAGGAACCTGGAATTGTTACAGATCACAAGCTGAATATGAGGCAACAGTGTGATGTGGCTGCAAAAAAGCAAATGCTATTTTGGGCTGCATTAATAGAAGTATAGCTTCCAAATCGCGCGAGGTACTGGTTCCCCCCTATTCGGCACTGGTTAGGCCCCATCTTGAGTATTGTATTCAGTTCTGAGCACCACACTTCAAGAAGGATGCAGACAAGCTGGAGCGTGTTCAGAGGAGGGCAACAAAGATGATCAGGGGTCTGGAAACAAAGCCCTATGAGGAGAGATTGAAAGAACTGGGCATGTTTAGCCTGGTGAAGAGAAGACTGAGGGGAGACATGATAGCACTCCTCAAATACTTGGCTGCCTCTACACCAGACATTTAAAGCTCTTTGAAGTTTTTACCTCTACAAGAGTGGAGCGTAAATCGGGAGTTGAGGCGCTTTTTCTCTCCGATTATGCGCATTATCGAATGCACGTTAAATAGCGAGTTTTATTTTGCTCCGGCCATTAAAGCACATTTTGACTATGTGAACAAGCGATTCTCCGCATTAACTAGTTGTAAAGCGCATTTGAAACAACCGGTAAGGTCACCAGTTGAGTGCTCAGTTACCTTCTGCATACAAGCATTTACGATAAAGCGCTTCGGCAAATATGCGCATAATCGGCTAACCAGGTGTCAAACGGAATCCATCTAGAGGGGGTCCTTGAAAGGTTGTCACACAGAGGAGGGCCAGGATCTCTTCTCGATCAACCCAGAATGCAGGACACGGAATAATGGGCTCAAGTTACAGGAAGCCAGATTCCAGCTGGACATCAGGAAACGCTTCCTGACTGTTAGAGCAATACGACAACCGAACCAATCACCTCGGAAGGTCTTGGGCTCTCCAACATTAGCGGCATTCAAGAGGCGGCTGGACAACCATCTGTCAGGGATGCTTTAAGGTAGATTCCTGCATTGAGCAGGTGGTTGGCCTTGATGGCCTTATAGGCCCCTTCCAACTCTACTATTCTATGATTCTATGAATATTTATATTTATTTATTTATTTATTACATTTGTATACCGCCCCGTAGCCGAATCCTTACCTATATAAATATTTATTTGTTTATTTATTAAAATGCTAAAACATCAAAAATTAATCAAAACTACATAACAAGTTTAAATCAGGGCAGCAGGAAAAAAAAACATAAAACCAAGATAGATCTTTTTTAAAAGCATACAAGCTAAAAAAAAACCACACACACACACACACGTTAGGCTTGGTGATAAGCAGGCCTCTTTGGGGAAAGTGTTCTAGAGACAGGCTGCCACAACTGAAAAGGCCTTTTCACTGGTTCCCACCCACCTCATTGCTGAAGGGGGGGCACCTGGAGAAGGGCTACTGAGGTAGACTTTAGAGGGAGCATTCGATTGATGTATGTAGGTTTATATTGTTGTTCCTACTGTAACCCTGTGCAGTACAGCCCTCTGGTGAAATGCCAGCATCTCAACCCATTTTGACTGATGAGCCACTGTATGGAGATTCTGAGGGGTCAAAGAGCTCCATCACAACAGTGATTTAGTGCACTCTTGCCATGCCTGGTGTGCGAATTTGCAGCACGGTACTCACATGATGCCGTGCCTGTCCTGCTGACACCCCACCTCTTCCCCAGCCTTTCCTGGAATGCTAAAAGTCTGGATTATGTTTCCTAAGCACATTTAATGTGTCCTACACCTCTGTGTAGTTTTAAAGGAACAGGGGCTTGGATGGATTGCATCAGGTCCTGGCAGGGAAAAGCGATCTCTCCCAGCAGCTGGCTCCAAGCCTTAATATAAAACCCAAACCTTGCATCCCAGGTTCAAAAGCCTTTTTTTAAATCATACAACGGCTGAATCTCTGCAGAGACAGGATTGCACTCCCTCATTGCCCTCAAAGAGCCAGACTAAAGGGTCATTCCATTTTTGCCTTGCAGAAGGGCGGTCTGGTTGAAGTGCTCATCTGACTGGAGGGAGAAAGAGAAGAGAAGGGGAGGGGTGAGGTGGAGTGGATTGGATTGGATTGGATTGGAAGAGCAAAGCAGCAAAAGGGCGAAAAAGCAGCTATTCAGGTGAAAGGGATCATAAGCTTGACACACTGGTAAAAAAAAATGCAGAGGCAAACCAGGGGGGAAATTAGGTGTGATGGAGGACATAGTGAAAGGAGAGAATCCATGGGTTATTTGAGGGTTACTGCCCTCTCAATCAAACAAGCCATGTTCAGGTGATACGGCAAGCCTCACCAGTGACGGTAATGAGGAAATCTTCCCGGCACGCAACCAGCAGACGCAGTGGGGTTAACAAGCCACCATGCAAACCAAAGAGATTGTAAAGGAAGGTTCTGAGGAAACTGTGATGAGTCACAGTCAGAAAAGAGAGGTCCAAAGAAGACTGAGAAAAAGACCAGGAAAGAGAACAGCAGCTGCTGCTGCTTCCTCCCTCTTTTTTACCCCCTTCCCTGTTAAAAATAAAAACCCAAGTTCTTGTTTTATAAATTGCTCACTAGTTGCCCCTCACCTCTTTTCGGAGAATAGGGGTGATAGTGGGAAGGGAATAAAGAGAAAAGAGAGGAAGCAAAATAAACAAGCAAAAGAATGAAAAGTTTAATGTAAGACTCTAACCTATAAAATAGAGGGAAGGGAATCCAATAGTGATTCTGTTTCCTGACTCCTAGCTGAGCAGAGAAGAGAAAAGGAAGCTGCCCCAGCTGGACTAGAAGGTACATAAGGAAGAGAGCTCCCAGAGAGAGAGAGAGCACGATCAGAGGGAGCAATCAGGAGTTTGTCAGGGGGAGTATAGTGGAAGAGGAGACCAAGGCAAAGAGGAGAGAGGCCTCAAGGAAATCCAGGAGGCTGCCTGTTCAGAGCTGCCATGTGCTGATTTAAGGGGTGTATCATGAAAGCTGCTGCTGAAAACTGCTGAAAGCTGTTAAAAGCTGCTAAAAGCTGCTGCTGGGCCTGGAAGGGTGTGGCCTGATTGATCTCAGCAACTGAGTGGGCAGGAAGATTCATTCTGTTTCCTGACTCCTAGCTGACCCAGCTGGTCTAGAAGGTACATAAGGAAGAGAGCTCCCAGAGAGAGAGAGCGTGATCAGAGTGAGTGAACACTGGGAGCAAAGAGGGGGGAGTTTGGCAGGGGAGGTCCTTAACAAAATTTTGTTCTCATAAGACACACTCATACAGTAGGGGACTTTGTTGTTCATTTTCAGAGAGGACAGGACAGAACACAGGCAATTCCAATACAATCAGAAAGGCAGAAACAAAATGGAAATAGAGGTCCCCTCTACAAGGATTCGCTTTTGCGCCTGGTTAGGCGATTATGTGCATAATCGCAGAAGCGCATTTACACCTAATCCCTCTGCACGAGAGGGGGCAAAGCGCATTAACGGATGTCCAAAATGCGGTTTACAAGTAGTTAATGCGCATAAGCGCATATTCACACAGTCAAAATGCGCTTTAACGGACGGAGCAAAATAAAACTCGCGATTTAACACGCATTCGATAATGCGCATAATCGGAGAGATAACGCGCCTCTACGCCCCATTTGCGCTCCGCTGGTGTGGAGGTAAATTTTTTAATGAGACTTCAAAGAGCATTAAACCTCTCGTGAAGAGGCACCCAGAGACTATGGATGGAAAGGAGTCTCTAGTGGTGGTGACCTGCAAAGTGTGTGCAATGTTTGTGTTCATGCCTGAGATCAACATGGTGTACACCTGCAACAAGTGCAAGCTGGTTGCACTACTGGAAGAAAAAGAGAGAGTACTTGAGCAGCTAGTGTCCACCACCCTCCAAGCACTAAGAGAAGGTGAAGAGTTCTTAGACAGGACGGTGGAAATGCAACAGGAACAAGAATCACAAGAGATTGAAGAGCAACAGCAAGCTGAAGCAGAAGTGGAGAATGCTGAGATGAGGAAAGCCAACTAAGAGGAAACTCTTTGGAAATATGTGACAGTTAGGAGCAGAAGAACTAGAAGACACTCTGCACCAGTGGAACCACTAGAGTTATGCAACTGCTTCCAGCTACTGGAGGACGACACTGGAGGAGAGCCTGCAGAGGAAGAATTACACGGGACCCTGTGCAACAGTGAACAAGAGGCAGAAGGTCAGTCAACCAAGAAGAAGAGAAGAGTAGTGGTTGTGGGAGACTCCCTGCTGTGTGGGATTGAAACCTGAGAATGTCATGAAGACCTATGGACTCACGAGGTATGCTGTCTCCCTGGAGCACAGATTAGAGGTGTGACTGAAGGGTTGCCAAAGCTCATCAAGCCCACTGACACGTATCCTTTTCTTCTCATCCACGTGGTAACAAATGATATTGCCAAGCGGAGCTACGAAAAAATCATGTCAGACTTTGAAGCTCTGGGAAGGAAACTCAAGAACTTTGGGGCCCAGATAGTTTTCTCATCCATCCTCCCAGTTCTTGGAAGAGGATTAGAAGGGGGGGGGAATACTCCGGGTGAACGACAGGCTATGAAAGTGGTGCTGACGTGAGGGTTTCGGATTCTGGGACCATGGGTAACATTTAATTAAACTCATTTAAGGTGCTACCCTATGTATGTTTAGAAAGGGGAAAAAAAGTCCTACGATTCTCAGCATACCCCAGCCAGCCATGCTGGCAAGGGGATTCTAGGCGTTGAAGGACTTTTTTCTGTCTAAACATGCATATGATTGTGCCTTTAACTTATGTCACACTACCATGAATACAGGACTCAAATAAGATTTCCTTCTACAGTGGAACACACTTACTTAGGAGTAAGCACCATTTTGTTATAGGAAAGGATAATAAATTTTTAATTAAAATTTTAAAACAAGTATCTGTCACCTGGTACAGAGTTTTCCCATGGAAAACCTGGCAGGTTTACTGTTGTGATTATTTTTAGTTGGGACTGAAACACAGTTACACATGACTGAAGGAGAGGGGCACTGGTCATTACTGTACTTACTATTTTCTTAAAATATGGTTAATCATCCCACCGTTACCTTGCTATTCTGTTTCTATGATGCCTTCATCTGTATCCTTTTCTCCTATCTTTTCTTTACCCTCCCTTCTTTTTCAGGCTGAATCCTATGCACATTTACCTCAGAGTAAGTCGCATGGATCTCAGTGGGGCTTACTTCTGATTGTGCTGCAGCTGTGTTTTTAATGTGACACAAGATACACACATACCATGTTTACCAAAAGAACAGCTTGAAAAAAGGGGGTTGGACACCCTAACATTCTTTTAGCAAGCATTCTGGAAAAAGGGCTGCTGAATCCTCCTTGGGGCATTGCAGTTCTCTCTCTCTCTCTCTCTCCCTCCCCCCTTTCTTTTCTCTCCCGATTCTGCTGGAGTCCAGACGGGGGTGGGGGTGGGGGTGGGGGTGGGGAAGGGCCTGGCGATGAGGAGAGGACACCCACCCACGGCAGCGGCTCTCTCCTTCCTCCTTCTCCTCCCAAACATCACGGTATCCGCAGGGCTGAGAGGAGCGGAGGACAGCAGCTGAGAAGGGGAGAGAGCCCCCATGTGCAGCTCCTGGCAGTCTTACTCATAAGTGGCGACAGCAGAGACAACAGTCCCGATCCCCACCAGCAGCCGCTCTGCTCCCCTCGCTCCTCCACGTGCTCCTTCCTCGCTGCCACGTGGCCACCACTCCCACCTTGTCCAGCAACTAGCGGCTGGGCGAGGGAACAAAAAGAGGGAGCGGGGGTCGCGGCGGCGGCGCCAGTGAGAAAGTAGCCCTGCGCCCCCCTGGGCAGGATCAGGACCGAGAGAGCAGCTGGATTTGCCCCTCTTTCCTGCTCCGACGCAACTGGGGTGGCAAGCTGCTTGTTCGGGGGTCCCTTGCCCCCCCCTTTGTGCTGCCACTGAGCTGTGCCTTTATTGTTTGCTCTGCAGCAGCCCAGGTGCCCACCAGTGCATGGACCATTGGGTGGCAAGTGCTCCTCCTAGCAGTGTTTCTTTGGTCCCCTCTACAAGGATTCGCTTTTGCGCCCGGTTAGGCGATTATGCGCATAATCGCAGAAGCGCATTTACGCCTAATACCTCTGTACAAGAGGCGGCGAGAGGCGGCGAAGCGCATTAACGGGTGACCAAAATGCGCTTTACAAGTAGTTAATGCGCATTAGCGCTTGTTCACATAGGCAAAATGTGCTTTAACGGCCGGAGCAAAATAAAACTCGCTGTTTAACGCGCATTCGATAATGCGCATAATCGGACAGATAACGCGCCTCTACGCCCGATTTGCGCTCCGTTCTTGTAGAGGTAAATTTTTTTAAGCGCCTTGAAAGAGCATTAAACCTCTCTTGTAGAGGCAGCCCACGTGAAAACATACTGCTCTTCCCAGAGAAATGGTATGGGGGAAAGATGGTGTCCCAGGCAGACTGCAAAGCTGGATCTTAGTGTTTAAACTAGTGTAGAAAGAAAGGGGATTCCCCACCCCAAAGCCTTCGGGCCCACCTTCTATGTTGTTTGTATAAAGGAAAAAACACCCCAGGGTCAGTTGGCTTTTTTTCTCTCCCTCCTGAAAGGATTTTCGGTAGGCCAAAGCTCTTCTGGTGAAAAGAGCTCAATCCACCAGTGCATCGTATTGTATTTCTATATAAATGACAGTCATTGTCACTAGATGGGCATCTATACCGATCAGTGATTGACATTTTGCGCAAATTCATGTGCTCTTCTTTGGTGCTGCACTTGTAACCACCCTCGGCTTGAGTCTGTCTGTTAGACCTAACCTGAGCTCTTACTGTAAGTGCTGCACAGCCCAGCAAGAGGATGTTTCAGGAAGGTGAGAAGAGAGGGATGGCCCATTCCCTTTCCCTCTTTTGAAATCACTCTTTTCCCAAGAAGTCCAGAACTTTTGTTCCGTGCCCCACTTGTCCGGAGCCCTTTAGGACTATATAGCTCAGCAAGGGAAGGTTTTGAGAAAGCAGCGGGTAGGAGATGTTCTCCAAGCCTAAATCGCAAGCCCTTCAAGGTCCCTGCCTCAGGCCTGACCAGTACTCCTTTTTGAGGAAGCTAGGTATGCATGGGGTGCGTGCAATTGTGTTGGGACCCCAATTGTTCATCCTTGTTCATACGCTTGGAAGTTTTGCTCTGTGCTATAAGCTGACCTCATTCCCTTTCCACTGTCCAGCTTCACCCAATTCCGAATAATCCTCGGGGACTTTGACTACAATGCTATCGACAATGCCAACAGGGTCTTGGGGCCTATCTATTTTGTCACCTATGTCTTCTTTGTCTTCTTTGTGTTATTGGTAAGTTGTTGGTGTGTTTTTTATTGCCTCCCATTTAAAGAGATTGCTTGAATTAGTTTCTACCTGAAGTTTCAAAGAAACAACAGGAAAATTTGGATCGCAGACTATATCAGGATAACAGAGGACAGACCTCCATCAGTAGCCAGGCTTACCTCCCTATAGTGCTAGGCAGCTGACATTACCTTAATTAATTAATTGTCTATATTGTTACTTTATTCACATTCAGCAAATCTTGATTGGCTAAGGATATCAGGGATGCTTCCAGACAGAGGACTCCTTGTGCTCTAAATTAGAAGGCCTTGGGCAGCTATTCCATCTTTCTTCCTTAACAGATTTTCTATGGGAAAGAAAAAAATGGAAGACACTGTGGAAAAAGATGGGTTGGTTACAAGTGGGTGGTAGTGTTGTCTGGACTCCCTGCAAAATTATGTGAATGAGGCAGGGCCATGGCATGATAAGAGCCTCACCTGGAAGCACTCCAGCTCAATGCTTGGCCCCTTGATATGGCACTAGCTGTAGAAGTTGTCACACTTTATCCGAGACATTAACACCAACCTAGATCATGTATTCTCTGTGTCAGGTACAAAATCAATCAGTTATGAAACAGTAAATGGAAAGGAGGAGCAAGGCAGCCGCATGACATCCTAGCCAAACTTAGGTAGGAGTGGAGGTGTTTGAATTTGAATGCTCTGGAAAGACATGGGATTCTGCAAAGGCCTCTACTGGAATTGATGCTGTTCTGAAGTTACACACAGGCTGGCAATCAGACAAGTGGACCATTATCATCATAAGTCAATGTACGGCCTTGTTTTGTTTTCCAAAACTCTCCCTGTATTCCAGAAGTTGAATGTTGTAAATGTGATGACACAGGGAGTCTGAGGCAATGTGGACAGAGTGGAAAGAATTCTTGTACAGGTACAAGAATCAAAGTCTCTGTATAAGATATGCGACCTCTCGCACTCTTGTATATTTATACGAGAATTGAGAATTGCTCAAAGCAGCTACTAGTATTGCCAGCAAGTCTCAAGTGAGGGAGGGGAAGAATGTGCTGGATGACTGGGAAAAGGGTGGATTTTTTCCCTCTGGTTTATTGTGGTTGTTGCCCCAACCAGGTGTGAAAGAGAGTTTCAATCCCATATATACACCCGTCATACCAGCACTTCTAAGCAGACGGTAGGAGAGGAGAGGCTTCCTTCCCTTTCTCTTCTCAGATTGCCTAGGTGCATTGTGGGTTGCTGTCTTCCTTTCAGCAGTGGAGTGGAAAGAGTTGTGTACAGGAAACAAAGACCCCCCCCCCCAATTCCTTTAAACTAAGTCAAGGTGTAAGAGGTAGTGGATATTCTTGGAATTGCTGCTCTTTGAGATTAAAAGAGAGAGAGAGAGAGAGAGAGAGAGAGAGAGAGAGAGAGAAATCGCCATACAACACAGCCATCATGCAGTTCCCAGGCACTTTCCTGAAGTGAAGTGGCTTATGGTTTTGATGTAAGAAAACCTAGGGGAAGGAGTACAGGAGTAGGGTTAGGGATAGTCACACTTCCCCCCCTCTCTCTCTCACACACACGCACACACAGGCCATGTGTACACTGGGCTTTTTTCCCGGGGTCATCCCTGTGCATCTAAATGATGCACAGGGGATCCCAGGGGCAACCGGGGATGAACTAGGGACAACCCCAGGAAAACCCCGGGATAGCAGAAACTGGGGATATCCCAATTTCTCCACCATCCCGGGTCCTAAAATGGGCACAGAGCCACGCGGGGTGGCTCTGTGCCTAGGGGGGGAAGCAATTTTGCAATCCTCAGGATGGTGGGGGGGGTACACACCAGGGGGGTGTTCTTACCTTCTCCACCCCTCTCCTGGCTCCTCTGGCCCTTTAAAAAAAATGGTGGGCACAACATCCCTTTCTTCCCAGAATGTTGTGCTTACTATTTAGAAGGTGAGGGACAATCCCAGAAGCAGGTAATTCTGGGATCGCCCCCTCCCTCCCTCTACACCCGTAGGTTTAGAAAAGGCCAGCGAGAGAGAGAGAGTTCTGAACAAAAACTGAACATGTTGAAGCTCTTGAGATGAGGATTCCAAACTGATAACCTGGCAGTACTGGTATAGGGTAAAACCAGGAATTTGGCTCAAAGCTTTAGAGATTTTTCTCTCAAGAATATTTTTCTTCCATGAATCCACTGGTTGGTAGTGATGGAGAAACCTATTATGGAGGGTTTTCTCAGAAATATTCCTCTCTGTTTAAAAGTTTAAATGCTTTAAAGTGCTCTGTGTGTTATATGCCCTCTGCTTTAATATGCTCTATGCTAGTTCAGTTTAAAAAAACAAAATGTTAAAATCAAAAGTTGATTTTTTATACAGCTAAGTGGAAACTGAGGCTTTGTACCTGGAGGAGGAAGGCGGCCAGCTTGGATAAAGAAGGTTGGCTGGCGGGGTTAGAAGGATGAGACAAATGGTGTGAGACAGGATTAATGTGGTCATCACCTTTTGGCCAGCATCCAGGGGTATATTAGAGCTCATCAAATACCTTTAGCCTTTTTCAAAATGTCCCCTCATTCCATTTCCTTCCCTGGAAGCCTTTGTTTTTAGAAAGGCTACTCTAGAAGAACTAAAATAGAAATTAGGAGCTAGGACAGATGCCTTAACTGACATGCCCCATGATCAGCGATGATGTTGTGCAATGTCAGAAATTATGCTTGCTTACAGCTTATCTTCCATGCACCCACGCTTTTCCTTGGCCTTTCAGGACCAAATCTAGATGGGGAGGATGGAGTGCTTGGGACCAGTAAAGATGCCCCACATTGTCCTGGTTCTGTATTGCTTTATGAAGTCTCTGAGCCTTACTGTTTTGTTAGAGGAATCGTCCTGTTAGTTGACCCATTCCTGTTCGCTCCTTACATCTCTAGCAGGCAGGATGGTTAAACAGTGAGAGGGAGAGCTAGATGCCTCAAAAGGCAATACAGGACCAGAATAATGGCAGGCATCTTTCCTGGCCAAGGAAAAGTATGCGTGCATATAGCAAGCACAATTGGGGACATTGCACAACAACATCGATCACCAGGTACATCAGTGAAGGCATCAGCCTTAGTTTTCAATTTCCAGACGTTGTGGAGCTTGAACCAATGTGAGCAGAGTGTGCCTTAACTCTGCTCTTAAACCTGCAGGTGTTGTGATCATTGGATTTCCTTGTTTTTGATAGGAAAGTCATAATGACCCCATTGGCAATCCTACCCTCTTCCCAATGCATTTGAATCTGCTTTCTTGAAAGTTTACCTATGATAAATAGGATTATAAATATTTAACTAATGGGAAGCATAATGTCATTTCAAGAATTAGGATTCTAAAATCCCAGGAAAAACTTCCACAGAGAGAGGAGAGTGTCCTCTGGAGACAGTCATTCTCCACTTGTAGAAAGTGACAAGCAAGGGAAAGGGTGGAACTAGTGAGCTAGCACATCAGTAATTTTCACCAAAATTTTAAAGTAATACATGATATGCTGCCACAGCTTGGACTAGAAAGTACAAATGTGTCCATTTTCAGCAGCTTTTAACTTGCTATAACTGTGGCAATTTTTATCAGATTGCTTTGAAATTTAACATAGTCATAGACTTCATCAGACAGCTCAGTCTCAAGTTATTAGCTCAACAGCTGTCATTTTTATAACTATTAGACATTTGAGACTTATAATGGTAGAACCTTTTGTATGTGTCTGACCGAATTTCATTAAAGGAGCGCTCCTGTGCCCCTTTAATCACTGAGGTTGAGATATGACACAAGTGCATGAATTCTGGATGAGTGAGCTGTTGGAGAAACAAGCACTACCTGTGCCTTTCTCATAATGCTAAAACTTAGGGTCACTCAATGAAATTGATTTCAGGGAGAGAAATAACAAATGGAAATAGACAGAGGGAGAAAGACTAGTGCCGAATGTGACTGAACCCAGAGCTCAGTAGCAAGGCCTATTCTGTGACAGTTATGGTAGCAAAGTGGGAGTTCTTTGTCACCAGGATTACATCTTCTCCGTGTCACCCAGTGGAGCTTCTCCGAGTGGTTCATGGCCTGCTGCAATCCGGGCCGGAGAGTGAGATGGTGGAACCCTTGTAGCAGACTGTGATGAGTTTGTGCAACACTTCGAAGATAAATTCACTCACATCCATCACGACTTGTAGTCCCATCAGTAGAGGTACCCAGAGGATCACTTGGTCTAGTTTTATTGGCTGACTTTCAGTTGTCAAAGCCCAAAGATGCAGATATGGTGCTTGGCCAAGTCTGGTTGATCACCTGTGTGTTTGACCATGCCCTTCATGGCTTATTACATTTAATAGGAAGGGGATGTCCAGCTGGGTCTAGGTTGTTGTAAATTCCTCCTTGAGAGAGGCTGTGGTGCTGATTACTTTAGAGGAGGCAATAATTAGGTCTTCCTGAAAAAGCCTAAGCTGGATCTGGAAAATATTTACAAATATAGGCCGATCGCCAACATCCCTTTCTTGGGCAAGGTGCTTGAGCAGGTAGTTGCCAGCCGACCCCTGATCTGGATCAATTTCAATCAGAGTTCAGGCCTGGTTTGGAGACTACCATGTTCATCCTATGGGATGACTTTTGCCTCAAGAGGGGCAGGGGGAGTGCGACCCTGTCGATTCTCTTGAACTGATCCTCAGCTTTTGTTCCTATCAATCCTGGTATTCCTCTGGCTATGCTCTCCGGGATGGCTATGGCATTGCAGTAGTTCCACTCCTACTTCTCTTGGCCTCTACATGCACAGGGGGCTGTGGTAGGTTCCCAATTATATTCTGAATTCAGGCTCTGGCAGATTCTGGGAGTTGTGAACAAGCAATAGGGAGGGCTAAGAGTCATCTGGCTGGTCACTGTTGGGACAGACTGCTGAACTAGACAGGGTTTCAGTCGACTCCCACTGCAGCCTTATCTTGTTGTTTATTTGACTACCTATATGGGGTAAGGAATAACTGAGACAGTTCTACTTCCTAATAAAAGAAAACAATGTAACAAAATGACACTCCTTTGCTCTCATTGGCTCGGTGGAACAACAAGAGTGCTTTTATGTGTCTGGATGAGTTGATCTGATTCTATGTTTTTTGTCCCTACAGAATATGTTCCTGGCTATTATCAATGACACCTATTCTGAAGTCAAAGAGGAGCTTTCAAACCAGAAGAATGAATTGCAGCTATCAGACATACTGAAACAGGTTCTTTTATTCACTTAACAATAAGTTTCCTGTACTGTGGATGAAGTGTGGTAGTGTTGCACATTGAGTGAATGTTTGTCATAATACTTGCAGAAAATGATAGTTAATGAGGAGAGGGAAAGTTGAGCTTTTGTGTGAAGATCCTGATAGAGGAAAATGGAACCTGGATTAAGAAGATCAGTTGCTCTGGAGTAGGGATGGGCAACCTCCATGCCACCACACATCTGGCTTGGAAATAAGGTTGGGAAATAGTTTGGGAAATAGTTTGGATTATTTCCAAGCCACTCTGAATTTATCTTACCAGCCCTCTGCCTAAGAACATGACCCCTTCTTTATAACAGCCCCACTTCACTGGGCCAGTAGCAGCAATGCTCCTGGAGCAGCCAGGGTGAAAGGGAAGAAAGGCAGTCTTCCCTCCCTCCCTCCCTCCCACCACCACCCCCACACACACACTCCTGTGTCTGGTGCTGTCCCATGAGGATCAAATCCTGCCTTACCAGGACTAGGCCAGTGGGTCAAGGATAAGGAAGGTCAGATCAGCAGGGGAAATAACCAACTCCAATACTCAACACTGTGCAGAGTTGTTTATCTGCACAACCGTTGACTGTTGTGTCATCTGTCAGGCTCTGTGGATTATTTCCACTGTCTACAGAATCACGAGGCAAGAGCGGTAGAAACTCCTGCCACGCTTGCCCTGCGGGGCTCTGTAGGCAGGGGAAATAATCCCAGCATGGGAAGGGCTGGGAGAGCTGCTGGTCATGCTGCCCCTTGGTGGGCCCTGCGATCTACAGCTCCCCATGCGCTTCCCCGGACAGGCCCGATCGTTTTGATGCCGAGGCCAGGGAGGACTTTCAGCTCTCTCCAGCCTCAGCGTCAAGCCGAGTGGCTGTGCACCCAGTGCACCGGGATATCATCTCCGGACCGGGGACGATATCCCTCTGCAGCGCGTGCAGATCCCCATTTGTTTCAAGGCTGAGGGATGAGGGAGAGCTGATGCTGACAGGTCCCGCTGCTCTCCACCTCGAAACAAATGGGACAGAACACCAGGTGAAGGGATTCCATCCCTGGACCCAGGGGTGGTACCCCTCCACCTGGCATCCTGTTCAATTTGTTTTGATGCCGAGGCTGGAGAGGGCTGACAGCTCTCTCCAGCCTCATTGTCAAAACAAATGTGCAAGGAGCCGGCAACATGGCGCATGTCCCTCAGCAGCAGCCACAGCTCAAATCAGCAGCTGCCAAGGGACACGTGCCACGGGCGCCGCTGCAACAACAAAGAAGCAGGAGAGCGTCTCCCCCTTTTCCTTGTTGCTGCAGCGCGCCCATGGTGCATGTCCCTCGATGGCTGCCAATTCGGGCTGCAGCCACTGCCGAGGGACACACACCGCATCACTGGCTCCTTGCTCATTCCTTTAGACACTGAGGCCAGAAATTCAACATGCATGAACTGAAGATGCACAGCTGAGTGTGATCAAAGTAAAGGAAAACAGATCCGCCACAAATGCAAACAGGGAATTTCGCACTGGTGGAGTATCAGGGAACTGGTCTGAGTGGGGGGGAATTAAAACATTCCTAAAAAAATCAAGGGATGAGCCAATCTGATTCAAAATTGGCATACCAAGTTTCATTTCATCTTTGAAAATTACGCAGGTGTAAGCATTTTAGTTATTTCCGTTTTAAAAAATCCTAAAAAATCAAGGCATGAATGGATCTGATTCAAACTTGACATCCCTAAAGCCTTACTTAAGAGCTCTCATGGTCCCAAGTTTCATCTCTTTATCTTTAAAAATGAGGGAGCTGTAAGCATTTTGGTTAATTCCCATAGGAGCTCCAGTGAACGAGGGGGGAAGGCTGTCACGTCCATCACAATGTCCATCAATGACAAGAGCAAATGAACTGGAGGGGGAAGGAGAAGGGGCAGGGTGAGGCAAGGTGGGGCGGTCGCAATAGCAGCGGGAGAGCAAACAAGTGAAAAGAGAGTTCACCAGTATAACAATGATTGTGAAAGGGACAAGCGCTTGTTGCGCTAATGAAATGGAGGTCAAAATTGTGGGTGCATACCAGGAAAAAAAAGTAGGTGTGATGGAGCCTTATGACTGAGGGCAGCAAAAAGGGAGGTTAAGTGGAAGAAGCCAGTGGGTTAGTCAGGACATTACAGGGGTAGCCAATCAAGCAAGCTGATGAATTAAGATAACTGCTTTGTTCCCATCACGTGGAATTGGTGCAGAGTTTCTGTTGTTAAGGTATGAGGATGCAAACAAGATGCTTGGACGAGTTCAACCAATCACTTCCATGCTCAAGCCATGCCCATCTTATCTTGTTACATTGACCCAGAAAAAACATAATAACTATAGGCCAGTGGCAAATGTTCCATTTTGGGGCAAGGTCCTTGAGCGGGTTGTTGTGCGCCAGCTCCAGACACAGAAACAGCCTTGGTCACCCTGTATGATGACCTATGTCGAGAGAAGGACAGGGGGAGTGTGACTCTGTTGATTCTCCTTGATCTCTCAGCGGCTTTCAATACCATCGACCATGGTATCTTTCTGGGACGACTGGCTGAGTTGGGAGTAGGAGTGCCTACTATCAGCTTCGACTGATACACCAGCTGCGCCCCTTCCTAGAGTTGGAAGACCTAAAGACGGTAGTGCACGCCCGACTACCAGAATCTCCCGCCTTTGGTTACCTAGGTTACCTGCCAGGAATGATGTGGTTAACCTGTTCTGCTACCTCCCCCCCCCCCCTTTGCCCGATTGCCATTTGAAGTGAACTGCTCAGGAGTAAATGGGAATGTGCCTCGCACACACACCAAAACAGACAGGGGGATGTTGCTTCGTTCCTTCCCCCTCATCTTCCTAGCGAGCTCAACCATTGTAAAACATACACGTGCACACACACACAGAGCTCATGTCAGGAAACCAGCAAGAAGCGAGGGGACAATATGTCTAAGCTGATCACTAATTATGCGCACATGCGCACATCCTTCCTACCCCCTTTACTTCTCATGAAACCACCTCCATCTGGCCCTGTGTCTCCATGAACAAAATATTCCATCAGGGGAGTTAAAATAAACTTTATTTTCAGTTCACACTGGGTCTCGTCTTCCTGAAGCTTCCATCCAGAGAGACGGAGAACAAGGAGGAAGTTGCCAGGAGGAGACAGGAAATAAAACTAAAAAAAAAAAAAAGTGGGAGGTTTTCCCAGCGAAGGGGCAGTTCTATGCATGACATCATAATGACCATCTGATCATTAATGCGCCTCCTCACAAAATTGTTTACATGGACATAAGGCGCTCTTACTCCCGCGGTAAATTAGAAGTCGCTATTTAACGCGCATTCGAAAATGTGAACAATCGGAGATAAAACGTGCCTGGACCCCTGATTTGCGCTCCGCTCTTGTAGAGGTAAATTTGGTAATGCACCTTGAAAGAGCTTTAAATCGCTCTTGTACAGGCACCCTTCAACTTGTTCAAAATATGGCTGCCAAGTTGGTCACCGGTACACCTAGGGGTGACCATGTTACACCAGTCTTAAAATCACTCCACTGGCTGCTAATTAGCTTCCAGGTGAAGTATAAAGTGTTGGTTATTACCTTTAAAGACCTACATGGTTTGGGTCCAGGTTACCTGCGGGATCGCCTTCTCCCGTATAATCCGCCCCACACACTCAGGTCCTCTGGGAAGAACTTAATCAAATCAGCCAGAACTAGGCTGACGAGTGTTACCCAGAGGACTTTCTATTCTACCACTCCCAGACTGTGGAATGGCCTGCTGGGAGAGATTCAACAACTCAACAGTCTTCTTGAATTTAAGAGAGACGTGAAGACTGATCTCTTCTGGCAGGCCTACCCAGTTGAATTTTAAGATGTTTTTAATAATGCATTAGTTTTATTTGTTTTAATGTTTTATCTATTTTATGGTCTTTGTATTTGTATTTATTGTTGTTCCCCGCCTCGATCCAGAGGGAGAGGTGGGTTAGAAATAAATAAAGTAGTAGTAGTAGTAGTAGTAGTAGTTCCACTCCTACTTGACAGGTCGGCTCCAGAAGGTGGTGCTTGGGGGACATTGCTTGGCCCCATGGATTCTCCAGTATGGGGTTCCGCAGGGGGCAGTCTTGTCCCCCATGTTGTTCAACATCTACATGAAACCATTGGGTGCGGTCATCCAGAGTTTTGGAGTGCGTTGTCATCAGTACACTGATGACACGCAATTCTATTTCTCCTTTTCAGCTTCATCAGGTGAAGCTGTGGATGTATTGAACCGGTGCTTGGCTGCGACAATGGACTGGATGAGAGCTAATAAACTGAAACTCAATCCAGACAAGACTGAGATGCTGTTAGTGGGTGGTTCTGCTGACCGGATGGAGGGTCTTCAACCTGTTCTGGATGGGGTTGCACTTCCCCTGAAGGAGCAAGTTCATAGCTTGGGAGTTCTCCTAGAACCATCTCTGTCACTTGAGGCTCAGGTGGCCTCGGTGGCACAGAGTGCCTTCTACCAACTTCGGTTGGTGGCCCAGCTATGCTTCTGTCTGGACAGGGATAACCTGGCTTCAGTTGTGTATGCTCTGGTAACCTCCAAGTTAGATTACTGCAATGCGCTCTATGTGGGGCTGCCTTTGAAGGCAGTTCTGAAGCTGCAGCTTGTGCAAAATGCAGCAACCATATTGGTAACAGGGACCAGAATGAGCTCCATTGCTGGGGCAAGAAAACTGTGGCAGGACAAGTCGTGGGGGGATGACTGAGATTATGCACAGTAACTGAATAAGCTACACACACAGTAGCTTATATGTATGATTGTGGGGGGGGGGGGGGGGTGGATAACAGTAACTTATTAACCCATCATGGTTTAAAGTGATGTCTGAACGTGGCCAAAGTGTTGGTGTTGATCTTTAAAGCCATAAAAAACTTGGGACCAGAGTATCTAAAGGCAGGTTTCTCGCACATGTACCTGCTAGGACCCTTAGCCTATCTCCAGAGGCCCTCCTCCAGATGCCCCCACCAAAGGAGGGTAGGTGGGGAGCTACAGGAGAGAGGGCCTTTTCAGAGGGTGGCAACACCCCACGTATGGGATAAACTACCCAATGAGGTTTTGCTGATGTATGGCGCTCCTGCCTCTTCCCGGTGAAAATTCTTTTTCTCACCCCCAAGCAAGAACCGCCTTCTCTGACACGCACTGTGGGTTTCATGGCCATTAGGACCTTTCAGGCTCAAGCCCAACCTTTTACTCAGTCCTCTCTCTGCGAGGACACATAGACTTTACTCAATAGCTTTGTAATGCTCTGTTTATTACCTCCACATTAAATATACAAAAATATCTTGCATTAAAATGGCGACTTGCTTGGAGGAGCGATGGCAGTCAGCACTCCAGGGTCTCGCATGGGCAAGCTGTAGCAGCAGCAGCTCTTGCAGCACCCTCAGAGCACAGGCTCTGATGGCTCCTTCCGTCCCTGGTCCTCTCAGATATAATACCCCAAACTCACTCTTTCAAACAGTCCTTGCACAATCACCACAGACTTTCTCTCTCTCTCAGTTCTCAATCTAAAATCTCACTCTTGATCTCAACCAAACCTCAAGTCATCTCATCCTATCCCCGTCTCTAACTCTGTGTTCCAAATTATCTACATTAACTTCCCCCCTCCTTTTCATTCTCTCAACCAATCAGCTCACATATGCAAATCCACCATTCTCACCCTAGAGATCTTTACCAAACCATAGATCTATAACAAGAACACAAAGTTATAAACATAAACTCATATGGACAGATGTGTCATGTCACATCTAGCACCTATGCTGTTATCTTTTCAGTAGCAGACAAAGACCTTTCTTTTCTCCCAGGATTATTATGGGTTATTTATCGATTGCTGTATTGTTTATTGTTTTGCATTATATTGTATTTTATTCTTTTAAATATTTGTATTGTAGTTTATATTTTTAACTGTGCTTTAAAATGGCATTTTAGGTTAGTTTGTTTTTTGTTTTTTTACTGGTTGTCATCTGCCCAGAGAACATTAGTTACTGGGCAGATTAGAAATGTACAAAATAAATAAATAGTAACTGATTTGTCTGAAAGAATCCATGATGGACTGATGCCATAATGACATTTAGCAAACAAGGTATGTAAAACTTGTCCAAAGCATCTGAGCCCAGGCAACATTCAGCCTCCTCCGACACACATTGGAAGTGGTTCTGATTCTGACTGGATTGTTGCCATTTTACAGTCCGTTCCTGCTGTTGTCCTCTTCTCTCTTTTCACAGCCGTGTGAGATGGCTCGGCTCAGCTTTTCTTTGCATCTTTTACTCCAGGGCTATAACAGGACACTGATGAAGCTGAAGCTGAAAAAAGACCGGATCTCTGATGTGCAGAAAGCTTTGCAAAAAGGAACCAAGGAGCTAGAATTTGAGGATTTTAAGAATAGCTTGAGAGAGTAAGTGCTTCATAGATCACAGCTTTCTCAAATGTCCATCATTCTCCTGACTGGGATCTGCCATCAAGCATTTTTTAATACTGGAGTTCCTCACATACCTTACAAAAGATTTCCAGACCATTTTGCCAAGTCTTTCATTTAGTGTCTTGTGGAGGGATTTCTTTTCCCTCTCTTTTGGGATCGTTCAGTGGGGATCAAGAAATCTCAAGACAACATCTCCTTTCTGATAAGAGAGTTTATTACGAGCAATTGCAAGGAGTCTGCATTCTAGAGCATGTCCAGAGCGAGACTGGTTTATGGTACGGCAACACAAGCTTTTATAGACATTTCATATTGACGTACATACTATGTAGTTTCTCCATAAAGCTTCTTATCTCTATTACACACGTGGCTGTGGTTAGGGTGGGAACACAGGATATACATGTTTACAGGATGTAACTGGTGGGAACGCAGGATGTACATGTTACAGGATGTAATACACTGACGCAAGTCACTTATCTTTTGGTATGCACATGATGTTCTAGCAGGGTGGAGGTTCAGGATATAAGCATGAAAAACATAGCAATTGATCATTTTGACAAGTTCGGGTAAAGGTGTCCAAGCTTCTACTCAGCAGTCCTAACCCCTTTAATACAAAATGTAGAGAGAAACACAAAATGGAGTCAGCCAGGTTCAGCTCCACCATCGAAAGCTTCTCCCTATCTCTCTCTCTCTCTCTCCCTTCCTTAGGCTTGGCCATGCTGAGCATGAGATCTCAGCAGCCTTTGCAAAGTTTGATAAAGATGGGAACCAGATACTTGATGAAGATGAGCAGAAGAGAATGCGAAATGACCTGGAGGAGAAGAGGGTAAGGCTGAAGGGGGGGACGGAATCTATCTAAGAACCCCTCTACAATAATTCGGTTTGACGCCTGGTTCTCCGATTATGTGCATCTTCTCGGAAGCGCTTTATGGCAAAAGACTGTACGCAGGAGGTAATTGAGCGCACAACTGGTGGCCTTACCGGTTGTTTGAAATGCGCTTTAGAAGTAGGTAATGCGGAGAATCGCTTGTTCACATAGTCAAAATGCGCTTTAACGGCCGCAGCAAAATAAAACTCGCTATTTAACGCGCATTCGATAATGCGCATAATCGGATAGATAACGCGCCTCAACTCCCGATTTGTGCTCCGCTCATGTAGAGGTAAGAATTTTAATGAGACTTGAAAGAGCTTTAAACCTCTCATGTAGAGGCAGCCCAGGACACACTGGTTGGGTTCCCAGACTTTGATGTGTGGAGTCCATGTTGGCAGGACAGAATTAGGCAGGACTTTGCAGGTGGTGGAAGGGGGATACTTTTGCCAGTTTTACCTTAAGACTAGTGCTTCTTGTTGTGTGGACATTGAGGGTGAAGAAACAATGGGCAAGGGCATGAGCTTCAGGCTGTGGGTGAGGCGTGGATGGATGGATGGATGAGCAGCAGTCTGCTGGTGCTTGGAGATGAAGTTCATTGAAGGCATAGCAGCGCTGGGGAGAACTAGGGAACCTAAGAGGCAGTGGGTGGCTGGGGCAACTGCGGAAAGCCCTAGCAAAGTGGAGCCCTAGGATGGTGGCACAAGGAATTACAAGGCCAGGAGGCATGGTTGAGACGGGCTCACTAATCCCAGGAGTTTCTGCATCCAATTGAAAGGTGCTATGACGCAAATGTAATGGTTGGCTAGAGCACTAAATTGGCCAAAATCAGGCCTGCGAAACAGAAAGGTGTCTCTCCCTGTAATTCTCCCAATGAAGTAAAATTAACATAAAAACAAAGTGCATTCACTTGTGACTGTGATATTGAGCTTTAAAAAAAACATTGTTGTAAAAGCGTAATGGAACAAAATGACTGCTCATATTTCATTTCCTAGTTTGCTCTGAATGCAGAAATTGAAAACCTGGGGAAATCCTTTAGTGGAAACTGTTTGGAAGACACTCTTGCCTTGGCAGATGCAAAGAACAATCAACCTGACAAAAATAGCTTGGTGTCCGAGGAAGAATTCCAAATGTGTGTATTGTTATTTTATTTCATTGTATCAATAATTAAACACACATATTAAAATACACATACAACATACATCCTGAAACATGTGCATAGATATACATATATGGGTTGTTGGATCCCAATTTAGTTCATGTGCAACTGGGTTGGCAAAAGTGGATCTCTACTCCTCTAATTATAATATTTTATTCAATATTTGACACCCAGAGTTTGATATCCATGAGTATACCTAACCTATGTGCCCATGTGTTGTCACATCACCAACAGTTGGAAGATATATCAGGATAAATACCATTGAACCAAGATCTTTAAGTAAATTTTAGCAAACGAATATAGTTCACCTTTGTGTGCTCTAAATGTACATGATTTGATGCCACATGCCATGTGGCGTATTATCTAAACTATGATATCCCTGTCAGAAGATCAGCAATCAGGTATTGCTGATGATATGCTGTGATTTGGGTACAGAGTTCTGTGCTTCATTCTGAGTTCTGTGCTTCATTGGGCAGTGCAGGCAGGACAGGAGGAGTGGAATAGTGTGTTTGTTTGCTCTCAAATTAAATCCAATAGGTGCTTTCTGAGCTGATCCACTTCTGAAATCAAGGTAATACTGCACTAGTGCCAGAAATGGGATTAGGATCTGGAGGGGGGGCATAGGATTTGGCCTCCCCTCTCCCTGCCCTATTTTAGGCCCTTTGCTGGCAATGGAGTTTATATGTGACATTACAGCATTGCATCTCCACTAAGACGGTGTATTTTGAGATATGCCAGCATAGTATATGATGTCACTGTATCCTAGAGCCCCCTTGAGCCATCTTGAGCATAGGAATGCACCTTTAGGTTTTTTTAAAAAAAAAACTTGGTAGTGATGGGAGAGGAATTAGTTCACTCTACATGTTGGAGTAAACTGTCCTTGATTGCACGTCCCAGATACTGTGTGAATTGGAACAAAGGTGTATGTGGCTCAATCCACATTTTCCTGAAACACATATTGGGCCCCCTCCACAAGGATGCGCTTTTGCGCCTGGTTCGGCGATTATGCGCATTATCGCGGAGGCGCATTTACTCCTAATCCCTCTGCACAGGAGGCGGCGAGAGGCGGCGAAGCGCATTAATTGATGTCCAAAAAGCGCTTTACAAGAAGTTAATGCGCATAATCGCTTGTTCACACGGCGAAAATGCGCTTTAACGGCCGGAGCAAAATAAAAGTCGCTATTTAACGCGCATTCGATAATGCGCATAATCCGGGAGATAACGCGCCTCTACGCCCGTTTTGCGCTCCGCTGGTGTGGAGGTAAAATTTATAATGAGCCTTCAAAGAGCATTAAACCTCTCTTGTGGAGGTAGCCCTGGTCTCAAAATGTACAACTCACAGTTTTATGATCTGGTCCAAGAGCTGCCATTTAAGTTTAACCACCTTGTAACATAAGTAATTTTTTTTAAAAAAAACTGAACAATGGATGGGATGAGACTGGACAGACTTTGACTTGGTCACATGTGCAACTGGTCACATGTGCAATTTGAATTCAAACCATTACCTGGGTTCATACAACACGACAATCCATTGTGGGTGACAAGCCATGCTAGATTGTCGGGTTGCCCAAACCCAGACTGATGCCTGCAGGGTGGCTTGTGCATGGGCAACAACCCACCCAACAATCCATGGCTTGTTCTTGGCGTTGTTGTATCCATGATGTTGTCCAAATCCAGCATTGCCAACTATTCTGAGTTGTGGGCATTGGGCAGCGAGCCTTCCAGTCAGAATGGCAAAACCCCCTGCTGATTTTCTGAATCACTGCCGAGCTGCTTGATATACCCCTCACTGGTGACAGACTCTTCAGTTCTGCCCATACAACACTTTGGAGAGCTATTCTTGGCTTCCCCTGGCTCCTGCCACGTCCCCTGGTCCCAGTCAAGATTGGAGGATGTTTTTTTTAAAAAAAGAAATCCTTTTTTTTATTTGCACAAAACGGGGCCGATTTTTTCCCCATATTTTTCCAGCCCTGGGGAATGTGTGAAAATGTTCCCCCCTCCCCGCCCTTAAAAAAAGAGTTACTGCATTTTTGGAGTTGTGCAAGTGCACAACTCCAAATGTCAAAAATATATAGGCTCTTGCCTCATATGCTACTTGAGCTGTCAAACATACAAGGTAACAGATAAGACTTTGTTAAGTGGATGACCTTGAATTCTTTTCCACCTTGACAGGTGGGGAAAAGTAGATGCAGTTACTGGGTACATCCTGACGAAGGGTTTGCCCCGGGGTGGCTTTGGAGTGGCAGCAGGTGATCTACATGACGCAGCCACCATCCTGAAGCCATCCGGGGGTGAACCCCTGAAACTCCACTTTAAAAAAGTCGAACACTTACCTTGACTTTTTTTTGCTGTGGAGGCGTGCCACAGCCAATGGTGGTCCCTGATTAGTCATCATTGGCTGGACAGGGAAAGGGGCAGACCTCTGGGAGGTCCGAGGCAGGAACGCAGAGTCCGGGCACCCCGTGTCCCTCTCTTCCTCCCCATCCGGCTGCCCTGTTCCTCCCTCCCCATTTTTATTTATTTATTTGTTTATTTTTATTTGTTTTTATTTTATTTGTTTAATAAAAAAATATAAAAAATGGGGGCGGAGGGGAGAAAAGGAACGGAGCAGCCAGAGGGAGGACAGCCGGTTCAGGCTCCATGCGACCCTCTCTTCCTCCCCCTCCGGCTGTCCCATTCTTCTCCCCCGCGCCCGCCCGCCTTTATTTTTTATTTTTAATCTCTACATGCAAACCTTCACATGCACATATTAAATAATAATAATAAATAAAAATGGGGGGCTGGGGAGAAGAGGAACAGGGCAGCCAGAGGGGAGGAAGCTCCCTGTTCTCATGCCCTGCAATGGTGAATTCCCCAAGAGGGCCCCAAACAGCGCTGATGATTTTGGACTCACTGCAGGGAATCGTCATGTACGGCTCCCGGTCCTCAACCTGGCTGGGCTCACTCACAGAAGCTCACGAAACACAGGTGGTCGAGAGGGAGGAGAGCCGGTTCTGGCGCCGCTTGCCCCTCTCTTGCTCCTCCTCCTCTGGATGCCACGTTCCTCCACCCTCCCCGGGGCTCAGCATGGCAGCAACAGCAACTCTGCACTCGCGCTCCTGCCCCATATGCAGATGCCGGGAGGAGCGCAACTGTGGGGTCCCGAGGCCTCGCCAGCGCCAACGTAGCACCATCAAGACAGGGCCACTGTGACACGGAGTGAAAAAAGGGGTGCCCTTTTCTATGAAAAAGAGTGCTGGAGAGGGAGGCAAGTGGGGATTCTTAGCAAGGCACTCCCACCAAAAACCCTGGGGATAACCTTGGTAAGGAGGTGATCTACACCCCATTTCCCAACTGTCAAAGACTGTCAAACCAGCCTATAGACAGTCTAGTCTTGTCAGTTACCTTGCATGTCTGACAGCTCAAAGATACAAAGATCCAGACAAGTCAAACCTATATATTTTTGACAGTTGGACTTGTGCACTTGAGCAACTCTGAAATGTGATTTAAAAATAATTAAAAGGGGGAACATTTGCACCCATACCCTGGGTCTGGAAAAATATGAAAAAACGTTGCACAAATAAAAGAAGTGGGGAGTTTCAAAGGCAACCAAGGTCACGATCAGAGCGGGGACAGGGAACTTCACAGAAGACAAGATGCCAAGTCCCCTGGGATGCCCGGTGGAGTCGACTGGAGGACTGAGGGGGAAGGAGAGGGAGAACAATCCGCAGTGAGCCTGATCATCATTTGGGCTCGTTTGTGGGTTCCACAGGGTGGTTTGTTGTGATGTCCAAAACCCAGCCATTCTGTTCATTGTTAGTGCTCAGTAGAAACAGTATCAGAGCAAGGTTTTAAAGGTGAAATCATAAATTAAGAATTATAAAATGACTGAGGCAAAACACTATTCATCAGCAGTGGATCAGAACAATTGACAGTGTACAGCTCTGGCCATGAACAGTGTCTAAGCAGTCCATCAGAATGTAAGACCCATAAAGTGCCTGGTGAAACAACAGCATTAACTCAAGTCAGGTCTCCCAATAGCAGCACAACAAATATTTCAGGTTCAAAGGGCACCGGATGCTCCACAACAGCAGCAGCATCATGAGTGGGTCTTAAAACTCTACAGTCATAAAGTAAAGAGATCATAAACCATAAAAATAATGACATACAGCAATGCTAACATCTAAAGTAAGCAGCAAGATTCTTAAGTCAAAGATTTAAAATGTATCAGTGGCAAAACTATGGTGGTTTGTGAATTCTGGTTGAACTGAACACATAAAAGCTGGGAGGTCATTTTTCCAACCATAACGCCAGCTCCCTTTCAAACCACAATGTGCAAAGGGACCAGCACATGTGTGGCAAATGACAAAAGGCAGGAGCCCATTGGGATGCACACGTGACTGTTGAACCACAGGGCTCTGGGACCCCTCAGTCAACAGCCTGAGTGCTCAGACCTGTGAAATATTGTGCATGCCAAGTCAGAGTTGCCTCCTCATTTCAAGTTGATTAAGCATCTCTTGGTGTCTGCTTCTGTAGCCGTCTCTGTAGCTGAAGATCAAGCTGCCGATGGTCCTGTAGCAGTGAAGGGGTCATCAGCCTGAGTGCTGGCTAGCAGAGAGGAAGTGGGGATATAGAGAGAAAGCCAGTGACCAGCAGTACAAGGGTTAAGTTTGGCCCCCAATGGGCTCCACTACCATTGCAGGGGTTAACAGCTCCTGCAGCCTATGCCTCTTGTCCCTCTCCCTGTTTTTCCCAGCTCTCCCAATCCTGTGCCCTCTGCAGAAGCTGCTAGCTGCAGCCTATAGTATTGCAGGGGCAGGACTCACTGTAGTAGCCAAGAGGCTTCAACAGTTGGTTGATATATTGTCATTGATTACAAGCCACTAAGTGCTTTATCACACCTACTATTTTTCCCCTGGGTTGCTTCTGCGTGTTCCCCCTCCATTTCATATTTGAGTCTAGCGTTTTGAATCACACATGGTCAGGATTGCTGCGATACCTCAGCTTGGCCTGTTGAACTTTGCCTGTTTTGGACTTTGCGCGTTGAGGGATAAATCGAAACAGAAACTAAAACCTGCGACCTCAGGGCGGGAGAGCAGCAGGAGGGGAACGTCATCATGTGAACCCAGCGCTGAAGAAGTGGAGCAAAGCCGAGGTGGGTGTGCTTAAAACTGATAGTCTATTAGCATCAACAATGAGCCAATATCATTTGTAGGCAGGGCAGAGGGGGGGCAGTGGGGCCAGTTGGCCCCGGGCCCACGATTTTAAGGGGGCACTCCGACGAGGAGGTCCCCCCTAGCTTACGCTACTGCTTCCGTAGCATAAGCGGCCCATTGAGAAGATAGGAGCCCGCCTTGAGGAAACAGCGCAGAAGCTGTCTGTCGTGAAGACCATGGTCAGACTACAAGCTCCAGACTGGGGCCATATGCCGCATGCAGGGCAGGGATCAGTGTGCCTGAGTGCGATGGTTGTCCTTCCTGCGTCTCTTTCCTCCATCTTCTCCATGGCATAAAATCTCTAGAGCGGAGGGTGAGGTAACGATGATGACAGTGATTGATGATAATAATGATGATGATACCGTGAAGGTGATGACGAAGATGATGATGATGATGATAATGTTTGATAATGATGATGGACTGTTCTATTGTTGTTGCTTCTATTTGTACAGCAACTAAAAATAAATGTTAATTTCTGATTCAACATTGAGGTGTTGTAGAACAGGTTTAATATGAAGGTGTTATGTAGAATGGACATGTTGGTGGGCATGGCCCCCTTGGGGCAGCCATGTTGTCCTCTTTTTTCGGTTTCCATGGTCAGCCTAAAAGAGAGTCTGATTGTGAAGAAGTGATGTCTGACATCTTGAATAGAAGTGCTTCCCATTGCCTTTTTTATAAATCGTTCTAGTTCATCTATGTATTTAGCACTGAATCAGGGCCACAGATTAAAAAACACTTAATGAGCAGTTTGAGATGGGGGGGGGGGGGCACAACGCCCTTCCCATCTGGCCTGGGGCCGATGACCAGCTCTGCACAACCCTGTTTGTAGCTAGTGACTGGAGTTGCCTGAAATTAACTCCTGCACTCGTAAAGGCAGGTAGAAATGGGGGGAGGTTTTTTTGGGGGGGGGGGCTGTTTACCCTTGCCATGCTGCTGCAGCCCAGTGGGGGCCAAATGGTTAACTTTTTGTTGTGCTAGGTGCTGGCTTTCCTCTCCCTATCCGGCATGACATCCCAACTTCCCCTCTGCAAAGCAGCTGTTTTCCCAGCACTGCTGGCAATAGCACTGGGTAGGGAGTGGCGGAACAAATGGGAATTGGGATGTGGGGTAAAGGCTGTAGACCCCCATACTGCTGGCTTCCCTCCCCCCCCCCCCCCCGTTGTTTTCACTCAGGCATGAGGAGGCAACTCTGACTTGGCATGCATAATATCTCACAGGTCTGAGCACTCAGGCCGTTGACTGATAGGCCCTAGAGCCCTGTGGTTCAAATGACTTCCCAGCTTTTGTGTTTCAGTTCAACCATAGTTCACAAACCACCACAGGTTTTTCCACCGATATCGCAGGTTTTGTTAGAATTTCTTTTAAGACATGTCTTTGGCGCCCCCCCCCTCCAGCTTCACTCCTACCTCCCCACAAGTATTGCAGTATGGATTTAAGATCACAAAGGGGTATGAGAATCTGGTGTTTATTGATACTGGAGTTGTAAGACAAAATTTACCAACATCTAGAGCATAGGGATACACCCACCCACCCACCCTCACACACCATGGGTTTGCTCAGAAGAATACTGTAATTGTAATTGTATTCCTAGCTTCCCTGGGAAGGGAGTTCCAGAGCCCCAGGGCAGCCACCGAGAAGGCGTGCCTATGATGGTGGTGGGACAGAGAGAAGGGCCTCCCCTGAAGGCCTCAGGGGATGGGCAGGCTCGTAAGGGAGAATGCAGTCTTTCAGATACCTGGGCCATATGGGGCTGTATGGGGCATAATCAGCACTTTGAATTGTGCCCGGAAACAGACCAGAAGCCAGTGGAGCTGCTTTAACAGGGGAGTTGTATGCTCCCTGTAGCCAGCCCCGGTCAACAATCCTACTTGGAGTAGAACCATTGAAATGAATGGGACTTATCATAGAATAACATTGTATACACAACCCTTACATACACCAGCAGAGAGGCTGAGCCAAGGAATTTCCTGTGTCTACCAGGTGGTAGTGGTAATCCTGTGTCTACTTCCTTCCACAGACTCTTGCAGCGAGTGCTGCAGTTGGAGTTTTCCATTGGCAGCATCATATCCAAGATGGAAGCCTTAGTGGTTAAACTGGAGGGCTTGGAGCGAAGCAACCTAAAGAACAAAGATTCAGTGTTGGAGGTATTTGAGCAGATACTGGATGGCCGTCAGTCAGGGGTCCTGTAATTGTATTCTACACTGCAGATAATGCATTGAATAGGAAGTTAGAGTGACAAAAAGGGAGGGAGGCAAACTAATACAATAGAAAATGACTATATAACCATGTGCAAATTAAGCAAAGATGACTAAGTGTTCACAAGGTAATTAAACAGATACACACACACACATACATGATAGACATTCAGCAAGTTCAAGTCCCTGTCCCGTCCCCCCCCACACACACACACACAGTGGAGATATAGAAAGCAGAGCCTTACTCAGTGTCAGATACTGAATGGCTGCAATGGCACTCCAGGGTTTCAGGCAGGAGGGCCCTTTCCTAGCCCTGCCTGGGACGGAGCCTGGGACTTTCTGCATGCAGAGCAGCAGCTCTACCACTCAGCTACAGCCCCTCCTAAGGGCTCCATCACACCTATTCCCCCCCACCACCACCTTGGTCTGCCTTCTCATTTTTTACCTCCGTTTCATAAGCACATCAAGCCCTCCTCCCTTTCACAATTGTAGCTATACTGATGAACTCTCTTTTCACTTGTTTGCTCTCCTGCTGCTCTTGCCCCCACCCCGCCCCTTCTTCCCCCTCCAGTTCATTGGTTCTTGTCATTGATGGACATTGTGATTGACGTATAAAACAGACTTTTAATAGTGTGGTCACTTAGAAGCTTTTTTTTAAAAAGTATAAATCAGCAAACTGGAAAGAAGTGCTCTGCAACCCTAGGCTTACTTCTGAAGTCTTACTTCTGTTTACTCAGAAGTAAGTATCTATCTCTGTTCAATGAGGTTTACTCAGAGGTAAGCATGCATGGGATTGTAGTATGACTTGGATGTAAATGCAGTTGAAATCAATGGGATTTACTCTGGAGTAAGGGAACCAGCTGATTTCTATTTTATGAACTGGAGATGCACAGCTTCACATGATCAAAGTAAATAAAATTGATCCTTCACAAATGCAAACAGGTGGATGGTTGCACTGGATTTAAGGGGGGGAAATTAAAAACTTCCTAAAAAATCAAGGGATAAACTGATCTGATTCAAACTTTGCGTGCCTAAAGCTCTACTTAAGAGCTCTCAAGACACCAAGTTTCATCTCTTTATCTTTAAAAACGAGGGAACTGTGGGCAAGGAGAGTGGGGCTGGAGCAGTCCATTCATTCCAATGTTGGACACTGAGGAGAAGTGCTGGAGGAGGAGAACCACCCCTCCCTCCCTCCCCTCTCCCCTTTCGTCAACAAGACTCTATTCAAAGCACACACACACCCCAACAAAGGAAAAAGCAAGGGGACAGCACTAAACAGAGGCTTAAGGGCGCAGTAGCAAATGTGAGTTCAAACAAGTGGGGGGAAACACTCCTGGGGCCTGATCCAGGGAAATCTAGCACCTATTTTGATAAAATTATAAAGCTTACAGGAAGAGGTCTCAAACCCAGAACAAAATGAAATGACACAAATACTATAGTGGAGAGGAGCTCCATCAGATGAGCATTTTCTTGCACTCTCGTTACTGGGCACACACAGATTTTCACGGGTCCCTCTTACGACGATGTCTGCCTCCTGCACACCTCCCACCCCTTCTAGCCTTCTTTGCGTGACCAAAAAACACCCCAGTAAGTCCAACTTATGCTTTGAGACAGAACTCGCCGCTATGTCCTGCTGTGTGCAGGAGAAGCAGCGTGACCAAAACAGCCCACGGAATGGGCTATGGGCACGTTGTTGACTTCTTCTTTCCTCAACCTTGAGAATGAGGAAGTAATGAGGGACAAAGCAACGGTTAGGATACACAATTTTCCCCCGTGTGGCTCTAAGTTAGGTACAGAATGGGCCACCCAGCCCAATATCCTGCTTCCACCAGTGGCCAGACAGAGATGCTTTTGAAAGTTCTGCAGATGTTACCCATTACCATTTCCTCCGATTGTTTGGCAGTTTAAGATATTAAGAACTGGCCAAGTTTTAGCTAAATGTACTGAGCATCTTAGTTTTTCATCCGCCCAATCCAACAGGGAGTGATGCATATGCAGAAACATAGCTTCCATGTGCATTCCGGTGTATCAGGAGCTGTATGTGCATGGGGGGAGGGGGGTGCATGCATGGTTCCTACTGCTGGACAACTGCACTCTCATCATGTCTTTGTTGCTGCAGGCACAGGTCTTAGTCAATTGTTGGGAACCCAATAGGTCACCCACATGCTGAATGCAACGTTCAGAACTATTCAGCACCCTTTTTGCATATGCTTTTCATTTGTGTCATTTCCTTTCCTTCTGGGTTTCGAGTCTGTTTTGGCAAGCGCTGTTATTTCTTTCATTGGTCCCCTCTACAAGAATTCGGTTTGGCGCCTGGTTCTCCGATTATGCGCATCTTCTCACAATCACATTTACGCCTAAATCCTGTAAACGACATGCGGGGAAGCGCATAACCGGCAGTATGAAACGCGCTTTAAAGTGGCTAAAATGCAGAGAATCGCTAGTTTACATGGTCAAAATGCGCTTTAACGGGCGCGGAGAATTAAAACTCGCTATTTAACACGCATTCGATAATGCGTATAATCGGACAGATAAAGCGCCTCAACCCCCGATTTGCGCTCCGCTCTTGTAGAGGTAATTTTTTTAATGCGTCTTGAAAGAGCTTTAAATCGCTCTTGTAGAGGCAGCCCTGGTTTGTTTGGGGGCAAATGAGGTTAAGCTCTTTGGAACCTCACATTTCCCCTTGAGAAGGGTTCGCCCATTGCACCAAGACCCACGTGCCCACGCGCTTGATCAGTTGCTGCCCTAGAAGCCTGGTAGCCCTGGAAGGGGAGATATTGGCATTGCTCTTGATAAAGGGCCCATTGCACACCCACGACGTCTCTGAGCTCTGAGCAAAAGGAAGACTTACAGGTTCTGATGAGGAACCATACATACATACACGCACATACAATAATCATGATTAAAACTGCAATCAATTGACCTGATGATCTAAAGTTGCCGTAGAAATGGCAGCAGGCAAAACTCCTCGAAGTTATGAACCATTTTTAAAAGTCTAGGCAATTGAAAACAAGGGCAGATGCTTGATAGCATTTTATAATGGTTTTGACAACTGTTGGGGCCCGTGACACGCTGCATATACCATTTTCAAAGCGTTTTCAAAGTGTTATAGCCTACTTGGTGTAGATCTGGCCCAGGTCTTGGCCTAGTGTCTAAATTGGGTGCCAAGAAAGCAGCATTGGAGAGGGCTTTTGAGAGCCAGGGTACCATTACAGAGTGGGTCCTTTCCCTGGTTGCCACCCATAAGACCTGCAAAGGCAGGGGGGCTTGAACAAAGAAGGGACTTTGATCTTATTTATTACCCTGCATCCGGTGTTGGAAGAAAAGGAGAAATCAAGCCTCTGGATGAACGGGTGTCTTTTTCTTGACTGCAGGAAGAACAACGCAGCCAAGAAAGTCTGGTCCCCCAGGACACTGAGTGGGTCGCCAAGGGAAAAGGTGGCTTAGAGGTGGCCCGTGTGCAGAAGAGCGTCAGTGTGAACTCTTTGACTACAAGCAATGCTGTCTACCCCATTCTGCCCAAGACGGAGCGCCTAGACGGTCCAATGCACAAGAACATCTAGTTACAATCTCATATCACCTTCTAGCTCCTTTCTGAATAACCCTCCTGCTCATGACCATCGTCCTGCTCTTGCACTTCTTTTAGGCTGGCCAGGGCCCAACTGCTGCCCAGCACTACTGCCCTTGTGCCTCTGCTGATCGCCTTGCACCAGTGCCAAGTGCAGCCGGAAGTTTGTGCTTCCTGGAGCACTGCTGGAAATGAACGGAAAGGCTTCTTTCCAGATTGGCACAGGTCAGCGGAGGGCCCGCTGACCTGTCCCTTTCTGGGAATGGGCTTACAGTTCATTTCAAAGGTCGCTCTAGGAAGTGCCACCTTCCCATTGTGCTGGAGGTGGGTCCCACACGCATTTGGGAAGCATTAGATACTGCCCAAGTACTAAACTCAGGTTTATCTATTTGGTTACATGTGATCAACTGCAATGTAACAGGACAAATACAGCCTTTGGGTTTTAGGAAGTATTTCAAATTTGGATCCAAATTTTGAAACTGGGTTCTGCATTTTTCAAATTGACCCCATTCCTGGCCAGATCTGAAGCCTCAAGTGAAGCCTAGAATTTGGAGTTTTGATTTTCCACAATTTTTTTTCTCTATGGATTTCACTTCAATACAGAGAAATCATATGCACCTTGCATATAAATAAAAGTAATGGACTGCTATGTATTCTAGCTGCTGTAAAAATAAAACATTTCCCACATCTGTTTCAAGGGAAGGACAGGGAGAATGTGTGGAATAGACAAAGGAGCATGTAAAACTTCCTCCGGAGGTAGGCGATTCCCACCATATATGCACATGGCAAGCTGGGGGGCTGCCTACATGGCGCCACGTTGCCACCGCCTTAAGCAAAGGTGCTTTCTCTGCTGCAGGGTGGTGGCAGCTAATCCTGATGCAGAGGGAGGGAGCAGTGTTTTCTGCAGCCATTGGCTCGCTGGGCCCGCCCTCTGCCCAGGCGGATGGCGACCAATCAGGGGTTGCCATCTGCCCGGGAATGGCTCCATTGCGACTCCAGAATGAGCATAGGTGGTGGATGTGCTGTACTCACCTCGCTCCAGGGGGAAAGTCGGGGTGAGTCCCTGGCTTTTTAAAGTCACAGCTTCATGGGAAAGCCCCGCAAAGGTTGTGAGGTGGCTGCTGTATCATATAATCAGTGCAGTGCCACCTCGCAGCCACTGCGGAGCTTTCAGACCATCTAGGCAGCCCCTGTATGTGGTGGGAATCCCAGGCCTTAGAAGGAAGCTGTATATGCTTCCTTATCTATTTGACACCTTCTCCTTGTATATTTCTTGAAACAGACATGGCAAATGTTTTCTTTTATAGCTCCCAGAACATATCAGGACATTATATTTATTAAAATATACATTGACACATTACAGAATGACCAAAATAGTTGATTTAAATGCAAAAATGACTGCTGAATGTCTAGTATAATCTTTCTTGCGTACAAATCAGACATGTTCACTTAACTATACTGGTCTTCTCTCATAGCTTTAGCCAGTTTTCAGAATTGCCATTTTATTCCACATTTGAACTATCCTAATTCTAGTTGCTGTTAATAAATTGAGAATTAGTTCTACATAAACTTTTCTGACCAGGGATTTCAAATAACCCAGGATTTATGGAGGCAGCCTTTATCCTAGAATTTCATATGTTGTTTTTATTCTTCTCTCCCAATAGAGTCCAAAGACATCTGCAGGCCTATGTACAGGAAACATTGCACCCCAGGGCTGGCCTCATTCCTGTCCCCTGCCATATTATTTCCCTGCGTCCCTCTGACTCCTCCTTAGCCCCAGTGCTTCCTAACACAAAGTCTCCTTGGCTTATTCTCCAGTTGGGTGTTTTGCTTGTGAATACCACCATCAGCTGAAGGCACCTTCATGTACTCTGTAGATTTGTTGTTTGCTCTGACCCAATACAACTCCACTCAGTCATGCCTTGGACCTAACCTCTGTCGTGTATGTGAACCAGTACCTGCATCTCAAAGATGCTTGGTGAATAGATTAGATCTGATGACCTCTCATATCTTCCTATCCCTTAAATGGTTTTCTTGTGTGATATGTAAAGATTGTCTCTCAAGATTAGTGTTAAGACCTTCTTCCTATACGACTATTGCTATGCATAGTGTGATCATCTACTGTATTTTCCATCGTGACTTCTTGTATTCCTGTAATAATATTATACTCCTGGTTGAAAGGCATCATGTAACTTGAAAGGAGTAAAGTATTTTTCAGGGAACAATGTGTGCACAGCCTGGATGATTTTCCTCCCCCGCAACACGCTCACACACACACACACACACACACACCCCACCTCGTCTCTCGGAATGTGTATTCAGAGTTCTTACTTGCCAAATAAATATCCAGTGACCTTACCAAAATGGAATGCAAGACGCTTGGGTTAAATGTTGCAGTCACTGTGCGGAAGCCACCAAGAGGCACTTTCCTGTGGTGGCGCTCCACAAAGGAGGTTTAAATTTTGTGCCCCACATGTTGATTAAAAATATAGATGCCTCCATGCCTCCATGCCAGCCCCAGAGATGACCACAGATGTGGAGCACTGTTGTGAAAATTCTACATACTCTTGGGCTGATGTATGGAAAGAGAGGCTTTGAAACATGTCTTCATATATCATATATGGAATCCCATTCTAGGGAAGTGCTTTTCAGCAGCCTCCACATGGGTGCTGTAACCCTATGCACATCCCTCTCTATGGTTATCTTTCCAAATAAACCACTAGATGTCCCTAGTTCACCATCCATATCTACATTAGATATTTATTTCTGCCTGTCTCATCCTTCATCCAGTCAATGCAACAACTTTGCAAGTGTTCTTTGTAACCCAAGCATACATAATAGTTAATGTCTACCTCTAAGTTTTCATAGGATTAGCCACAACATCCATATAGTTTCAATTAGGGTAACTCTATGGCAAATCTAACAATACATTTCTCAGAGAAGAACTTCACTAAAAAAGCTGGTCCAATAATTTTATTTATTTATTTATTTATTTCATTTCATTTCTAACCTGCCTCTCCATCCAGATCGAGGCGGGGAACAACAATAAATATAAATATAAAAACAATAAAATAGATAAACCATTAAAACAGATAAAAACAAATACATTATTAAAAAACATCTTAAAATTCAACTGGGTAGGCCTGCCAGAAGAGAGCAGTCTTCACGGCTTTCTTAAATTCCAGAAGACTGCTAATTTGTCGAATGTCCTCCGGCAGGCCATTCCACAGCCTGGGAGCAGCAGAAGAGAAGGTCCTCTGGGTAACACTCGCCAGCCTAGTTCTGGCTGACTGGAGTAAATTCTTCCCAGAGGACCTGAGTATACGGGGCGGATTATACGGGAGAAGGCGATCCCGCAGGTAACCTGGACCCAAACCATGTAGGGCTTTAAAGGTAATAACCAACACTTTATACATCGCCCGGAAACTAATGGGCAGCCAGTGGAGTGATTTTAAGATTGGTGTTATGTGGTCACCCCTAGGTGTACCGGTGACCAACCTGGCTGCCATATTTTGAACTAATTGAAGTTTCCGGACTAGGCACAGAGGTAGCCCTATGTACAGCGCATTGCAGAAGTCGAGCCTCGAAGTTACCAGTGAGTGCACTACCATCTTTAGGTCTTCCAACTCTAGGAAGGGGCGCAGCTGGCGTAACAGCCGAAGCTGATAGTAGGCACTCCTGGCCGACGCATCTATCTGGGCTGTCATTTGGAGCGACGGATCCAGGAGTACCCCCAAGCTGCGAACACAGTCTTTCAGGGGGGGTGTAACCTCATCCAGAACTGGTTGACACACCTCCAAACCCAGGTTGTGGCCTTTGACAGCAAGCACCTCCGTCTTGTCTGGATTCAGCTTCAGTTTGTTTTTCCTCATCCAGCCCATTACCGCCTCCAAACATTCATTCAGAGGAGACACACTATCCTTAGCTGACGATGTTGTTGAAGGCAAAGAGAAATATATTTGGGTGTCATCAGCGTACTGATAGCACCCCGCTCCATGCCTCCGGATGATCTCTCCCAGCAGTTTCATATAAATGTTAAACAGCATTGGGGAAAGGATGGCACCTTGTGGTACACCACATAGCAGCTCCTTCTTTGAAGAGCAGCTATCCCCAAGCATTACCATCTGGAACCTGCCCGAGAGATAGGACTGGAACCACTGAAGCACAGTGCCCCCGATTCCCAATCCCCTCAGGCGTTCCAGAAGGATACCATGGTCGATGGTATCGAAAGCCACTGAGAGGTCCAGGCGTACCAACAGGGACACACTCCCCCTGTCAATACTCAGGCGTACATCATCCACTAAGGTGACCATAGCAGTCTCAACTCCATATCCTGCCCTGAAGCCGGTTTGAAATGGGTCTAGAAAATCTGTATCATCCAAAACTGCTTTGAGTTGGGAGGCAACTGCCCTCTCGATCACCTTGCCCAAAAACAAAAGATTTGATACTGGCCTGTAGTTATTAAGGCCCAGAGGGTCCAGGGTGGGCTTTTTTAGAAGCGGCCATACTACCGCCTCTTTTAAACACGTTGGAAAACTCCCCTCCCTGAGAGATGCATTAATAATACATTGTAGATGTGATTGAACTGCATCTCCTCCCTGGGCGACCAGCCAAGAAGGACAGGGATCGAGAGGGCAAGTCGTCGTCCTCACTTGTCCAAGCAGCTTGTCCACGTCCTCAGTACTCACCAACTGAAACTGATCCAGTGTAATTCCACTCACAGAGTTACTGGACACTCCATTGTCAGCTTCTGCTATAATGATGGCATCTAAGTCGGCTCTTATCCGAGAGATTTTATCAGTGAAATGGTCATTAAAGGCATCACAGCAAACTGCCGAAGGCTGTGAAATCGGGTTCAGGGGGGAAGGTGCCTGAGTGAGACCCCTCACCACCTTGAACAGTTCTGCTGGACGCGAATTCGCAGACGCAATGCGTGCAGAGAAGAAAGCTTTCTTCGCTGCACGTATTGCCACTCCATAGGAACGAAGATGTTCTCTATGTCATGTCTTGTCAGATATAAGTCAAGTTTTCCGCCATCGTCGCTCCAGTCATCATCCTTCCCGCTTCAACTCCCTGAGATCTTCAGTATACCAAGGTGCCCGATTAGGAGCGGGTCGGAGAGGATGTTTGGGGGCGATCGTGTTGATAGCCCTAGTTAGATCTTGATTCCAACTGTTAACCAGGGCTTCTACAGGATTGTCGATGATACCAACCATAGAACCCTCTAAGGCTTTCTGGATTCCAAGAGGATCCATCAGCCTTCGAGGGCGGACCATCTTAATCGGTCTGCCACCCCTGCAGGGGTGGGTGGTAGCCGTGATACTAACCCTGACCAGAAAATGGTCTGTCCATGACAACACGGAGGTATTTAGCACCTCTGCCCACAGATCTGTCTGTTCGGAACTGAAAACAGCATCGAGAGTGTGACCTGCTGAATGTGTAGGTCCAGAGACCAATTGGGACAGGCCCATGTTTGTCATGGATGCCATGAACTCCCGAGCTGCACCTGACAAACTGGTCCCGAATGGGATGTTGAAGTCGCCCAGGACCAAAAGCCTGGGCGAATCCAACACCAGCTCCGAGATCAGTTCTGTGAGCTCGGCCAGGGAGTCTGATAGGCAGAGGGGTGGCCGGTACACTAACAGAATCCCTAGTCTATCCCTGGTCTTCAGACTCAGGTACACACACTTGATGTGATTCAATTCACGGACAGGAAGTCTGGTCAGGTTAAGATTATCCTTGTAGACCACAGCTACTCCGCCCCCCTGCCCACTTTCCCTCACCTGCTCACTGACACAGTACCCAGCTGGGAGGGCCTGGACCCATGTCGGGCCAGGTCTCTGTGAAACATGCCAGGTCGGCCTTCTCATAATCCCATATCCCATATCATTTTCCAGATCCCGTCCCCCTCCCATTTTTTCCAGAATGGATTCCTTGGCCTCTCTTCTGAATAGTCTGCAATACCTTGTGGTGCCCTGCCCACTTTATCCCACTGCCCAGTTCATCAGCCATCACAATTTCCACTGTGGGGGAACACTATTAGCTGTGAGGAAACAGTGATTTTGAGTGGGATTGCAAGGGGGAGGCTCTAACCTCCTCCTTCCCAACAATCCTGATCCGGATTCTCCCTACTGCCATTAGTAATGGAAAAAGAGTGTTGGAAGATTGGTGGGTGGGTGGGTGGGTGGGTGGGGGTGTACATGCAGCAGAGAGAAAGAGATTGCCGTGGGTGTGGTAGAGCTCACGGGGCTCACAGGGACACACAGCACAGGCACTTTTGAGTAGCAAGGATGCTGATGTCATTTTCTACCACCACGCACATAGAAAATCCAGCTGTATAAAAACCCTGTTTAAATCCCGAAAAGACCCCAGAACAGGAAGAAGCAGTAAATCATGGGGAAATGCTCTGTCCAGGGCCGTGCAGAAGGGGGGGGGGCAGTTGGCATGGGGCCCACAATTTTGAGGGGGCACTCCAACAAGGAGGTCCCCACTAGCTTACGCTACTGCTTCCGTAGCGTAAGCAGACCATCGAGAAGCAAGAAGCCTGCCCTGTGGAAACAGCGCAGAAGCCGTCCGTCATGAATACCACGGTCAGACTACAAGCTCCAGAGGACCATGCCGCATGCAGGGTGGGGATATATGTGCCTTGAGCTGTTGTAGAACAGGTTTAATATGAAAATGTTATGTAGAATTGACATGTTGGTGGGCACACCCCCTTGGGGCAGCCATGTTGTCCTTTTTTGAAATGGGGGAGCACACACTTCCCATCTGGCCTGGACACATTACCAGCTTTGCACGGCCCTGGCTCTGTCTGAAGACGCCCAAAAACTGCTAAAGCTGGTTTATTGATATGGATCAACACAGCTGCCTAAATTTTTGGACTCTCCTTGGTGGTTATTGGGACTGTCATAATGAGCCCAGCACTTCAAAATTTGCTACTAGGGATGTTCATGGACAGAAATTTCGGAATCAGAATCAGATCAAAATTCCCGATATTAAAAATATCAGATCCAATCATATTGGGGGGTACCCGCATTTGATAGTGTTGCATAAATTATGCTATTCCCAAGTGTCCAAAGTCCAGATATGAAACACTTGACGAAAGACCTCCTGAAGCTTTGGAAACTAATTTATTATTCTGCGCAGAATAGGTGATCTCCGGATGCTAACGCTGCTTTCCAGAGTCACACCGTGCCAAGGTTCAAACAATGCTCTTATACTCCAAATGTTACAGGACATCAGCCCTCATCCCATTGGTTTATAACTCCAGTGACATCATTTGGCCAACTCTATTTTACTCTCGAGTAGTCCCTAGTAGTGGCCAGATGTGGCGTTGCATTGCCATGTGCTATTTTACTTGTACCCAGAGATGCTTTGCAACGTCCCTCCACTTCTATCATTCCCATATATGGTCATTTTGGCCCCTCCACAAGGATGCGCTTTTGCGCCCGGTTCGGCGATTATGCGCATTATCACGGAGGCGCATTTACTCCTAATCCCTCTGCACTGGAGGCGGCGAGAGGCGGCGAAGCGCATTAATTGATGTCCAAAAAGCGCTTTACAAGAAGTTAATGCGCATAATCGCTTGTTCACATGGCGAAAATGCGCTTTAACGGCGGAGCAAAATAAAAGTCGCTGTTTAACGCGCATTCGATAATGCGCATAATCCGGGAGATAACGCGCCTCTACGCCCGTTTTGCGCTCCGCTGGTGTGGAGGTAAAATTTATAATGAGCCTTCAAAGAGCATTAAACCTCTCTTGTGGAGGTAGCCTTTGTCTCTCTCCAGGTGTGCCACGGTCACATCTGGATGAGTCACACTCCTGGTTACAATGGAGTCTGACCTGGAGAAGAAGGAGCAATGGCAATATTGACAAGCTCCTAGTTCTTGCGCCGCCAAATCTCTTGCAAGCAGCTTGACTTTTGCAGAAATGGATACAATGGACAGGCAGTGGGGAATGGGGCTTTGGGGTGCTGTGTGTGGACGGTTTGGGTGTGCATGTCAGCAAACACATGTAGGATGCATGTAAGATGCATATAAGATGCGTGTCAGGGGAAATGGACGTGTTTGGGGATGAAAATCATAGATCTGTTCAGATTTTTACAACAATAGGATCCGATATCCGATAAATATTGGAAGTTCCGATCTGATTACGGACTGCCATTTCAGGTGTTTTCCCCATAGGCTTGCATTGGGGGAAAGAAAGCTTTCCCCCAATGCAAGTCTATGGGGAAAAACACTGGGATAGCACTCCCTCCCTCCCCCCACTCATGCTCCCTCCCCCTACTCGTGCTCCTTACCTGCCACGGCGGCGGTGGCGCCATCCAGCGCTGCCACTCGCTGGCTCTGAAGTACTGAGAAACAGGCTTTCCAGCCTGTTCCTCAGTACAGTGACACGATGAGTGATGACGTCATCACTCGGCGCATCGCTGTACTGAGGAACTGTCCAGAAAGCCATTTCTCAGTACTACGGACAAAGCAGGCGGCAGTGGAGAAGGCCGCAGGTAAGGAGTGTGAGTGGGGGGGAGGGAGGGGTCCCCAGGGGTCCCCCCTTACCTGTGGCCTTCCCCGCTGCTGCCCACTTGGTCCGTAGTACTGAGAAACAGGCTTTCCAGCCTGTTCCTCGGTACAGAGACATGCCAAATGATGGCGGCAGTGCTGGATGGCAGTGGCGGCGACAGCAGCAGGTAAGGAGCGCAAGTGGTGGGGCGAGGGAGGGTGTTCCAGCCCAGTGTTTTTGCCATAGACTTGCAAGTCTATGGTGAAAACACCTGAACTGGCAGTCCAAAAATCCGATATGTCCCAATAGTTATTGGACATAAGGATATCGGATCCGATTGGATAGGGCCTCCTTAGGAAATAATCGTTATCGGTCATCGGATGTCCGATAATGTCCTTATCGGTTTGTTATCAGACATTGGACCCGATATGATACACATCCCTATTTACTACTATGCCACTCTGTGTGTGTGTGTATCAGAGAGAGAGAGAGAGAGAGGGTGTGGATGTTTTCCTGGCCCCATCAGTGCAGCCCCACTCACCACCAGTCCTGCCCTCTCATGCAGCCCTTGAATTTATTCTAAATTCTAGGACACCTTCCCCCACAAGAAGTATGGTTTAATATGATGAAAGTTTACACCATGATTCTCTAGGTAGGTTAAATTATGCAAAATGCACTGGGATGGAGCAGAGAAGTTCTCTGTGTTCAACAGCATCCAAACATTATCCCTCACGGAAATGGTGTTGGGAGGGCTTTTGTCCTTAAAGACAGCCTATAAATATTTTAGATAAATAAGGAAATGCTTCTGCTGTGGGTCTGCAGCATTTCTGCAACTAACATAGTGGCTGAATTCGGACGACACAATAAGCAACTGGGGGGTGGGGGGAAACAATCGTCAGTTGTGTTGCTTATTGTGTTGTGTGGAGGGTAACACACCGCTCACAAACTACTGACGGTATGCTATTCCGCCCAAATAAGCAACTGAGAGAAACAACTGGCTTGCAAGTTGTTTAGCTTGAAGCCAGTTGTTTAAAGTGTTGTGTGGAGGGGTGAGCGTGTTAATGGCGTGTGGTGAGTGAGTTAAAACACAAACCCATAGAGGCAGGCGGCAAGAGTGACCAAAGTGGTGGCTGCCACTCTGCTACAACTGGTGCAACTTGCAGAGGCTGCTGGGATAGAACTGGGAGGACTGAGGGAGGGGGGAGGGGGGAGAGGGACGGGGGCTGTGTCAGTCAAATGCTGGGTTGACTATTAGTCCACTCAACACCAGCCCCAACCACCCACAGTTGTGTAGGAATATGTTGTGTGGGGAATACCCACAAAATAACCAACTGTGAGTTGGCTACTCAACCCATCATTGACTAATGTGTTGTCCGAATGCAGCCAGTCACTGCTTTACCAAGTTGGTGTCTAGACATTAAGAAGTGTTATGATGTACTGCACCTATTGGATAGTGTTTGTGACATCTCAAGTCACAGAACTCCTCACTACTATACCCACACAATGTTATGACCTGTTACACAGTTTTCCTTATTACTTTAGAGGACAAGTACCTCTGATAGCACACAACAAGCTCCTCATCTAGCCCCCTTCTTCTAATACAGGAGCAAGTGCCGGCATGATCCCCTCCCTTGCACAAGTCATTTCATTTGGCAATCCTTTCATTGATTTGTTTAAGTTCTTTAGTTTCTGAACTCTTGTTTGGTCTCCTCGCCAATCATGGAGTGCCCATTGGTTCCTTTAGTTCTCTTTGAAGTGTTTCCAGTCGCAGGACTCCTAGTGCTGGCAATTAGAAGGTATTGTGCAGCTGTTCTGTCTTTTTCTCCTTTGGGAACAATAATTTTGGGGACAAAAAGTTCCTAGACACCACTTTTTGTAGAAATCCTAACCTGAAAACAGTGAGCTATACTGCAGATCTTGTTAAAATCAATGGAACAAGTGAGCTATGACTAAGAGCTCCATCGCACCAGCGATTTATCGCACACTTGCCATGTCATACATGGTTTTGCAGCGCAGTACTCGCATGACATCATCCCTGTCCTGCATTCATCTGCCCCCCCCCCCCCGGTTGCATTTGATTTTGGTGCAGGGAAAGTCTGGATTATTTTCCCCTCTCACTTCTTCCTTCATTGGGGTGTGTGCTTTGAATGGAGTCTTGCTGATGAAAGGGGAGGGCAGGGCTGTTCTCCTCCTCCAGCATGTCATCTTGGTTGAATGGATGTTTGAGTGCTCCACTCCCACCGCCTTGCCTGCAGCTCCCTCATTTTTAAAGATAAAACTTTAAACTTGGGGTCCTGAGAGCTCTTAAGTAAAGCTTTCAGCATGCCAAGTTTGAATCAGATGGGTTCATCCCTTGATTTTTTAGGAATGGTGGAGCTTTGTTGTGACACTGGCTGAAGGAGGGGCTTACAAGGCGATATTAGCCTTTGTAGTCCCTCCACCTAGCCTCTGTGAAGTGTGGCTCTGGGCAGAGAGGCTCCCAACAGAGAGATCCCTTTTTGCTCCCCCTCTGGATCCCTACTCAATGGCCCCCTCAATTCAGCACTTATTGGTTGAGACATTAGGGTGTGCCTGGGCACACCTGGCACACCCCTTGTGCACCCCTTTGCAAAGAAGACAGCCAGTTTGAGACAGCCTACTTTTAACAAGTGCTCAGTGTTTTAGGGCTTCATCAGACAAGCGTTTTATCGCATGCTTATTACTGCCCACACGTGGTTTTTCGAGCATCCTTTTGATGACGCTGTCTGCCTCCCATGCATCTCCCGCCCCTTCTGGTCTTTTTTCCATGACAAAATAGACCCCGGAAAATCCAGCTTATTTTTTTTAAGTGAATCTTGCCGCCATTTCCTGCTGTGTGCAGGAAAAGCAGCACAATAAAAATGTCCACTGAATAGTAGGCTGACCAGATAAAATCCAGGTCAGGGCTCATGTAACTTTAACAGCTATAGAGAAAAGGGAATTTCAGCCAGTGCCATTTGTATGCAATTAGTTCCTGGTGCAATTCCCTCTTCATCACAACAGTTAAAGGTGCAGGCACTATTCTAGAGTGACCATATACAAAAGAAGGCAGGGCCCCTGCAACTTTAACTGTTGTGGTGAAGAGGGAATTTCACCAGGAACTAATTGCATACAAATGACACTGGCTGAAATTCCTTTTCTCTACAACTGTTAAAGTTACATGAGCCCTGACCTGGATTTTCTCTGGTCACCCTACTGAATAGGCCACGTGGTCATTGCTGCTTCCTCTTTCTCTCCCCATGTAAAGAGATGGTTGATATTGTGGGACAGCAGGAGGAGGCCATAGCAAGGGTAGGGAAACACGATTTCCCCTGTCTGATTATGCTCTTAGGTGCATAGCAAGAAAAGAAAGAGATGAGAGAAGCCTATTCAGGTATCCTGGGATGGTGCAAACTTACCAGACATTCTAGGGTAGGGGTTGGTTTCCAATGCAATGACTGTGGTTGCGATGTGCCTGCCCAGCCCTTTCCTGGCATTCGTGCAATGACCCAATCATTGTAGCAGCAAAACTCTGCATGCACAAGTCTTTTGTTCAGACCTCTGTTCTCACTTCCTGGTCACTCTGCTGCCTGAGAGTTGCCTCTAGCAGCTATGCCACACACACCCTTTTCCCTCACTGACTGGAATTCACAACAGAAAGAAGAGAAGTCCCCCCCCCTTTCCCTGTTAGCAAGCAAGAGAGGGGGAGGAGATCCCAAACTAAATGTCCATCACACAGCCTCAGTTTGGATCAGGACCATGGTAATGGAAACTCCCACCACCCATTTTCATCCTGAAATGGAACCCATGTATCCTATGAGTGGTGGCTGGAAGAGCCTGCGAGTATGTTAGGGCTTAGAATGCCCCTTCCATTGGGAAAGAGCAGTAAGAACACTAGAGCACTGGGCATTGATATATCTCCAGAAGCAGACTGGCGCCCATGAGGAAGGGGCTTGGGGTCTCCATAGTACATTGGTGTGGGTTTTGGATGCCCTTTTCTGAGCAACAGGTAGGGTGGCCATATGCTAGGCTGACCATATGAAAAGGAGGGCTCATGGAACTTTAACAGTTGTAGAGAAAAGGGAATTTCAGCCAGTGTCATTTGTATGCAATTAGTTTCTGGTGGAATTCCCTCTTCATCACAACTGTTAAAAGTGCAGGCACTATACTAGAGTGACCAAATACAAAAGAAGGCAGGGCCCCTGCAACTTTAACTGTTGTGATAAAGAGGGAATTTCACCAGGAACTAATTGCATACAAATGACACTGGCTGAAATTCCCTTTTCTCTACAACTGTTAAAGTTACACGAGCCCTGTCCTCCTTTTCATATGGTCAGCCTACCATATGCAAAAGAGGGCAGGGCTCCTGCACACTTAGTTGTGTAGAAGAGGGAATTTCAACAGGTGTGGCTATATGCATAAGAAGCTACACCTGAAGACATTCCCTAGTCTAGAAAGGGATGGTTTAAAAAGCTGGACCAGAACAGAATTAAAACGAGCCCTTTATTTAAAAAGGGGAAAAAGCAACACACACCAAAATGGCATGTGTTAGATACACCTAAGAACAATATTTAGGACTGAAACCCCTGCAATATTATATTATTAACTCTATAATGCCCAGAACCCATGCTGAGCAGAAGGGCCTGGAAAACCAACTTCCAAGGGAACTAAATCAACCAAATTCACCAATCACAATTAAGTGAGCCACAAAACTCCACAGAAACCATGTTCCCAAACCTGTTCCAGATAATAAATGATATCCATGGGAAATTACCCAGAAGACCAGGTGTTGAGTGAGCCAAACCAACCAAATTCATCAAGCTCACATGACTGGATGAGAAACATACACAGAAACCCTGATGCGGTAGCTGTTTTGGAATAACAGTATTGTTCTTGGAATAAACAATATTCCAAGAAAAGAGCCTGGAAAGCCCATTTCTGAGCCTGCCAAGCCAAATACACCTGCAATGATAAGACACCAAACATCCTCAGAAACCACATTCCGGCTTCTGTTGTAGGCAATAAAGTATGTATGTTTGTTTGTTTATTAAATTTCTATACCGCCCAATTGCCAAAACTCTCTCGGTGGATCACAATAATTTAAACCATAAAATACAAGAAGGTAAAATACAATATAAAGTGTTAAAAGTTTAAAGTTATAGTACAAAATGAAAACCCAAATAAAATCTAGCAGCAGTCCACAGATTTATAATGCAGTAGTATGTTCAAAACAAGAGAAACTGAAAAATGGAGGGAGCAATCCTATGTCCCCTAGACAGAGCTGGGGGACATAGGACTGTTCAGTTTCCTGCCTCCAAGTTTGTAGACAAGGCTCCGAGCTGGGAGCCTGGACACCACACTCCCTGCTCCCTCGCCTTCATAGCCGGTGTGGAGAGAACTGTGCCAACTATCTCTGCATGCTCGCGAAATGGAATACTGAGATGGGGGGAAGTGTCTCCCACTCTGCATTTAAGTGAGATGGGCAATTTTGCCTGTCTAGCAAAGGCTTCGGGGAGAAGAGGAGTCCAGGGTGGGAGCGATATGACAAATCCTATGGCAGCTCCAGCCTCCTTGCCTCTCCCTCCCCAATGCCTTTGCTAGACAGGCGAAATTGCCCATCTCACTTAAATGCAGAGTGGGAGAAACAAGGCATCTCCCACGCCACATAGGATACTCATAAGTGCCAGGGCCCAACTTCAGCACTGCAGTGGGCCTTGTATAGGCTGACCAGATAAAATCCAGGCCAGAGCTCATGTAATTTTAACAGTTGTGGAGAAAAGGGAATTTCAGCCAGTGTCGTTTAGTTCCTGGTGAAATTCCCTCTTCATCACAACAGTTAAAGGTGCAGGCACTATGCTAGAGTGACCATATACAAAAGAAGGCAGGGCCCCTGCAACTTTAACTGTTGTGATGAAGAGGGAATTTCACCAGAAACTAATTGCATACAAATGACCCTGGCTGAAATTCCCTTTTCTCTACAACTGTTAAAGTTAGGCTGACCATATGAAAAGGAGGACAGGGCTCCTGTAACTTTAACAGTTGTAGAGAAAAGGGCATTTCAGCTGGTGCCATTTGTATGCAATTAGTTCCTGATGAAATTCCCTCTTCATCACAATAGTTAAAGTTGCAGGGGCCCTGCCTTCTTTTGTATCTGGTCACTCTAGTATAGTGCCTGCAACTTTAACTGTTGTGATGAAGAGGGAATTTCACCAGGAACTAATTGCAGCCATTGGTGTATAGGATGTACATTAGGGCTCCTATACCATTAATAGTTGTAGATGAGGGAATTTCAGCAAGTGAACATGACATTGTTCTCAACTTAACAAGTAACATCTGCTGAAATGCCCTAACCTACTTAACCTGGTGGCCTCCTTTGCCTTCTGTCATTCTATACACAAGTGATTAAAGGAATTAATAAGTGACTATCCATCAGTGCTTGCAAACAACATGTCCTTTCCCTGACACCCCACCCTCCTCCAAAATCAGCCTGCAACAGGAGGAAAAAACAGCAGCTCTCTGCAGCTCTTTCCTCAGGAAGGAAGGGATAATAGAGGCAGCTCCCAGGCTAGTTTACTGCACCTTTTAAAATAATCTTTGTTCCCTGATCTTCAAGGGTTTCTCATACCGGGCAGCGGAAGAAGGCACTGCTGATCTCTGCAGGGCACAGAGACATTGTGGCCAGCAATATTATTCTAAGCACAATAACGGGTGCAGTTGATCTTCCCTCCCTGTCTCTAGCCATGCTGAGAAAAGCCACGGTGATATTTCCACAGAATCCCATACTTTACATTTTTAAACCCTAGGTGCTCCCAGACACTCACTCCTGTAGTGTTATCAGTCAAAAGGCATTCTGCAGCTAGACTATCCGTTTGTCTTCAATAGATTCTTTGCGTGTGTGTGGGGGGGGGGGAGATAGAAGGAGCCGGTGGGAAACATGGGAGGGTTTCAAACGGAATATGTTCTGGACCCAATAAACTCTGAGTGAGGCAGGGTGAATGCAAAACAAAAGGTGCCACTTTCCCAATTGTTCATGACACCTTTTTGAGTCTTTCACACCCTGCCTGTAGATGCAGCAGGGCAGTTAAAGGCTTTCCAGGGCCATGTCTGACAGCGGCGCATTGACACCGTGAGCCCTCAAACCCCTGTGTTGGCACTCCTTTGCGTTGCCCCCACACGAAGGAGAGCACGCAGGGGTTGTAATGAGGAGGGGAGGGATGAGCCGCTGTGCCACGCCACTGGATGGGCACCGCTGCAGCTCGGTGCATCCCTCCCGGTGCCTCCACCCTTTACCTTGTTCTCCCTGGAGGGTGAGGCTGATCTTTGGCTCTCTCCGGAGGACTTGCAGAGGTGGAGAGGCGATCCAGTGACCATATTATGCCAGTTTTGAAATCGTTCCACTGGCTGCCAATTCGTTTCCAGGCAAAGTATAAAGTGTTACCTTTAAAGCCCTACATGGTTTGGGTCCAGGTTACCTGCGGGATTGCATTCTCCCATACAATTCGCCCCGCACGCTCAGGTCCTCTGGGAAGAACTTACTACAGTCTGCCAAGACTAGGCTGACAATCGTTACCCAGAGGACCTTCTCTTCTGCTGCTTCCAGACTGTGGAATGACCTGCCGGAGGAGATTTGTCAACTTAACAGTCTTTTAGAATTTAAGAAAGCCATAAAGACTGTTCTCTTCCGGCAGGCACATCCAGTGGAATTTTAGAATGTTTTTAGGATGTTTTAATGCAGTTTTAATAATGTGTGTCATGTTTTAATCAGTTTTATGTATTTCATCATATTGTTGTTCGGCTCACTGGCCTGCCCTCTGTCCCTGTCCAGCCAATGCAACCAATCAGGGGTTGGCATCAGCTAGGGTGCTCCTCCGACACAGCTCAGGAGCAAGGCAACAGATGGCAGATGCCATCGTCGCCTCGCTCCAAGTGAAAAAGGTCAGGGTAAGTCCCCAAATTTTTAATTCAGAGATTCAGGGGAAAGCCCTGGGATGGCTCCATAATGGCTGCTGCATCATATGAATGATCTAACAACACTGAAAATCCATCCTGGGGCTTTCCCCTCATCAAGACAAGCCCTGGGTTATATACTTACAAGTAAAGTAGGAAATCTAGAATGCATTAGTAAGTGTGAGTAGGGAACTTGGTAGTTATACCTCTTTTGGATTAATTAACTGAGAGTATCAACTTGTGTCTTAGGGGGCTGTCTATATGTGACCAAAGCCCTGTGGTGGCTGCAAATCAGCACTGTGTCAGTTGTATGATGCAGCTGCAAATTCACAGCCACTGTGGGGCTTTCCTGCAAAGCTGTGCTTTGAAAAAGCCAGGGACTTACCCTGACTTTTTGGGAGGGAGCAAGGTCAGTACAGTTCTTCTGCTTTCTGACCTCACTCTGGGGCCGATCTGGGGGGTGGTCCAAGTGGAAGGCAACCAGTGATTGGTTGCCAGAAACCAGGAAGAGGGCAGGGGTGGCTCTGGTACTGGATGACCACTGGAAACCCCACTCCATCCTTGGCATCAGAATTACCCAACGGCACCCAGATATGGGAAACTGCAGGGTTTGGGGAGAAGGCGGCACCAACCCGGCACCATGAAGACAGCCCTTTAATCATTACAGATTCTCTTGTGTGATAGTGCCACCCAATCAGGGCTATTGGGGAGGGGGGAGGTTGCCCATTTTATTTCAGCCCTAGTTTTGATGCAAGTGATACAGCATTGATTTGGGGCAATATTGGGAATTAAATATGGCAGCCAGCAACAATGAGGAACCAGAAGGAGCCTTGCTGATTTTTGTGGGGGGGGGGGCAGTTGTGGAGCAGTTTTTTAAAAAGCCAAAACAAAAAATTTTGGAGAGGGATTTGTGTTCATGTGGAACAATTAGAGCAAAGTGGGGCAATGTGGAACATTTGCACAAGTGGGACAAAATCCTTGTAAGGCTGTTATCACACGAGAGGTTTGATGCACACCCACCTCGACCTTGATCCACTTCTTCAGCACTGGACTCGCATGATGTCATGCCTGTCGTGCTGCTCTCTCACCCTGACGTCAGGGGTTTTAGTTTCTGTTTCGATGTATTCTTGAACGGGCAAAGTCCAAATGGAACAGGCAGGTATTGCAGGTATCGTAGGTACTGCAGCAATACTGAGCACGTGTAAATCAAAATGCTAGACTCGCATAGGAAATGGAGGGGGGGGTTCCAGAAGCGGGTTGCAGAAGCAAGTCGGGGGGGAGGAGGGGGAAATGTAGGTGTGATAAAGTTCTAAACGCCTAAAAAAAAATCTGATTCCATCCATGAGTAAAACAGAAAATTTTAAAGCTCCAATTACAAACAATTCAAACAAGGATAAAAGATAGAAGACAACAGAAGAAACCAATGTGGCTCCACAAAAAGCTTAGAAATGATCTGAAAACAAGGATACATATAGGAAGTGAAAAGAAGGCCAGGCTACGAAAGAAGAATACAAACAAGTAGCACAGAAGTGCCGGAATAGTATCAGGAAGGCTAAAGCTGAGAAGGAGCTGAGGCTAGCGAGGGATGCTAAAAGCAATAAAAAGGCTTTCTTCAGATACGTGAATAGTAAAAGACAGCGGAAAGAAATGGTGGTTCAACTGCTTCATGAGGATGACAAATTGGTAACAGATGACAAAGAAAAGGCCGAAGTGCTCAATTCCTACTTTGGCTCAGTCTTCTCTCAAAAGTGGGTCTATGACCCCTCTGGAAAAAGTGAAGTACAAGATGTCAGGGCAGGTTTGCAGTTTGAGATTGATAAACAAATGATCAAGGAACACCTAATTTCTTTGAATGAGTTCAAATCTCCAGGGCCTGATGAACTGCATCCTAGAGTAATAAAGGAGTTGGCAGAAGAACCCTCAGAACCATTGTTCATTATCTTTGCAAAATCATGGAAGACGGGCGAAGTGCTGGACGACTGGAGAAGGGCTGATGTTGTCCCTATCTTCAAAAAGGGCAAAAAGGAGGAACCTGGAAACTACAGGCCAGTCTGACATTCATCCTTGGGAAAATCTTGGAACAGATTATAAAGAAGTCAGTCTGTAAGCACCTTGAAAACAATCCAGTGATTACTAGAAGCCAGCATGGATTTGTCAAGAACAAATCCTGTTAGACTAATCTGATCTCGTTTTTTTGATCGGGTAACCTCCCTTGTGGACTGTGGGAATGCTATGGATATAGTATATCTTGACTTCAGCAAAGCTTTTGACAATGTGTCCCATGACATTCTGATTAACAAACTAGTGAAAAGTGGGCTAGATGGAACAACTATTAGGTGGATCCACAGTTGGCTTCAGAATCAGACTCAAAGAGTGCTTATCAATGGTACTTTCTCACACTGGGGGGAGGTAACGAGCGGTAAACCGCAGGGCTCGGTCCTGGGCCCAGTGCTCTTCAACATTTTATTAATGATTTGGAAAAGGAGGTGAAGGGAATACTTATCAAATTTGCAGACGACACAAAATTGAGTGGGATCGCTAATACCCTGGAAGACAAGATGGGGGATACTTGGCTCAGCAATACTACAAGTGAGAAGGATCTTGGAATTGTTGTAGATCACAAGCTGAATATGAGCCAACAGTGTGATGTGGCTGCAAAAAAACCAAATGCTATTTTGGGCTGCATTAATAGAAGTATAGCCTCCAATTTGCGCGAGGTACTGGTTTCCCTCTATTCAACACTGGTTAGGCCCCATCTTGAGTCTTGCATCCAGTTCTGGGCACCACACTGAAAGAACTGGGCATGTTTAGCCTGGAGAAGAGAAGATTGAGGGGAGACATGATAGCACTCTTCAAATATTTGAAAGGTTGTCACACAGAGGAGGGCCAGGATCTCTTCTCGATCAACCCAGAATGCAGGACACGGAATAATGGGCTCACGGTACAGGAAGCCAGATTCCGGCTGGACATCAAGAAAAAACCCTGACTGTCAGAGCAGTACAACATTGGAACCCATGACCTAGGGAGGTAGTGGGTTCTCCCACACTAGAGGCATTCAAGAGGCAGCTGGACAACCATCTGTCAGGGATGCTTTAAGGTAGATTCCTGCATTGAGCAGGGGGTTGGACTTGATGGCCTTATAGGCCCCTTCCAACTCTACTATTCCATGATTCTATGATTGCCAATTGGTTAGCGAAAATCTGCCAGGCCTAGAGTTGCCCACGTTTTCATCAATTCTTGCTGCCTTTATGTATAGACAGTAGCAGATGATAATGCTCAGGTCTGTGCCATGAAAAGCTTCAATCATTGATTTGTGCAGATCAAGCTGCTTATTGGTACAAGAGGTAGCTGGGGTGTTATTTTTCCCTTGGCAAGTTGATCAGAATTTGGCCTGCTCTTTTCCTTTAACTGTAGCTTCTTGTTAACAGGGCTGTGTGGAGCAGCTTTGCTCCACTTTGAAATTCGAAGTAAAGCTTTATTGAGGGGCTGCTCTGCTTCAAATTTGAAGCAGCTCTGTTGTTTTACTTCATCGAAGATCCACTCCATTTTGTAATTGGGCCTTTAAAATTTCCTTTTTTGAAAACTCCCACCCATCTTGGACTCCTTTTCTCATTAGGGTCGCTTGCCATGGGACCTTACTTATCATAGGCCCCCTCTACAAGATTTTGCTTTGATGTTCCCCGATTATGCGCATCTCCTGACAATCACTTTTACGCCTAATACCTATATACAAGAGGTGTTGAAGCGCATTACTGGCTGTATGAAACTTGCTTTAAAGTTGTTGACATGCATGCAAATGTTGCTGAAAGTCCCTGGAAACTGCCCAAACAGGTTTTGCACCCTTTAGTCTCCCCGCCTACCAGAATCTCCTGCCTTTGGTTACCTAGGTTACCTGCCGGGAATGATGTGGTTAACCTGTTTGGCTACCTCTCTCCCCTCCTATTTCGCCCCCAGCTGAAGTTGTCCCCCCTCCCAGAACTGCTCAGGAGTAAATGTGCCCCATAAGTTTCCCCCTCCAGCACCCTTTGAAAACTTATTTTTAGTCAGGCTGCCTCTCCCCACCCCCTTCGCCTGATTGCCATTTCAAGTGAACTGTTCAGGAGTAAATGGGAATGTGCCTCGCACACACACACGTCAAAACAGATAGGGGGATGCTGCTTCGTTCCTTCCCCCTCCTCTTCCCAGCAAGCTCAACCGTTGTAAAACATACACACACACATAGAGCTCATGTCAGGAACCCAGCAAGAAGCGAGGGGATGATATGTCTAAGCTGATCGCTAATTATGCGCACATCCGCATATCCTTCCTACCCCCTTTACTTCTCATGAAACCACCTCCATCTGGCCCTGTGTCTCCATGAACAAAATATTCCATCAGGGGAGTTCAAAGAAACTTTATTTTCAGTTCACACTGGGTCTCGTCTTCCTGGAGCCTCCATCCAGAGAGACGGAGAACAAGGAGGAAGTTGCCAGGAGGAGACAGGAAATAAAACTAAAAAAAAGTGGGAGGTTTTCCCAGCGAAGGGGCAATTCTATGCATGACATCAAGACCACCTGATCATTAATATGCCTCCTCACAAAATTGTTTACACGGACATAAGGCGCTCTTACTCCCGCGGTAAATTAAAAGTCGCTATTTAACGCGTATTCGAAAATGCGATTAATCTGAGATAAAACACGCCTGAGCCCCTGATTTGCGCTCCGCTCTTGTAGAGGTAAATTTGGTAATGCACCTTGAAAAAGCTTTAAATCACTCTTGTAGAGGCACCCATAGTTCTGAGTTTATTAAAATCAGCTTTCCTGAAATCCAGAGTACGCGTATGGCTACACTCAGCTTTTGCTTCCTTTAAAATCAAGAACTCAAGAATGACGTGGTCACTTTCCCCCAGGGTTCCTGTAATTGCCACTTTATCCACTAAGTCATCCCTCTTGGTCAGTATCAAGTCAAGGATAGCTGATCCTCTAGTTCTGTCCTCTACTCTCTGTAGGAAAAAGTTATCAGCCACACATGTCAGGAATTTCTTGGAGGGGCCACTTTTGGCAGAATTTGTCTCCCAACAGATATTGGGGTAATTGAAGTCCCCCATTACTACTACATCAGATTTCCTTGAAACACTGGCAATTTGCTTTTCAAAAGGTTCATCCTCATTTTCTCCTTGATTAGGTAGTTGGTAGTAGACTCCGGCTATCATGCTCCTTTTATTCCTTTACCCATTTATTTTAATCCAGACGCTCTCAGTGGGGCTCCCAGGTTCATCCTCTTGTATTTCCGTGCAGAGATTAGTATTTTTAACATATAGTGCGACTCCGCCTCCCTTTCTATTTCTTCTGTTCTTTTTGAACAAGTTATATACTTCAATTGCTATATTCCAGTCATGGGAGTCATCCCACCAAGTTTCAGTTATACCTATCAAGTCATATTTGCCTTCATGGATTAAGAGTTCAAGTTCATTCTGTCTGTTTCCCATACTCTGGGCATTAGTATATAGACATCGAAGCCCATATGCTTTTTGGTCTGGCTTCTTTCCTACATTGTTGTGAACACTGTTTTGGGGCACTATTGGAGCTGTTCTCTCTGTTATGGTGCATAAGCCTTCATCCATTGTTGCCTCAAGGTTTACGTCTCCCACCCCTGTAGGATTCAGTTTAAAGCCCTCCTGATGAGGTTCTTCATGCTGTGACCGAACACATTCTTCCCAGCCCTTGTGAGGTGCAACCCATCCCTTGCCAGCAGTCCATCTTCCAAGTAGCGTAGCCCATGGTCCCAGAATCCAAAACCCTCACGTCGGCACCACCTTCATAGCCAGTCGTTTACCTGGCGTTTTTTCTTTTCCTTTCTAGCCTGGTCTGCTCTTCTGTCTTTTATAAATGGAGAAGACAGGTCAAGGTTTTCAGAGCATGGAGCTAAACATTATAACCTGCTAATGTCTGCATTTGATGCTGCTGTTAAAGGCAAAGCTAGAGATGCCTTTTGGAAATTAGCAACACTATGTAGGAATGAATTGCTTCCAACCTAGTAGCATACATAGGTAGCTATCCAGTATACTTCAACAATCACATCTTCCTAAAAACCACACCAATATGATGCACACTTCCAAATGTGCTTGCCACTTCCACACTTACAGGTGTACACTGTATCCAGTTGAATCCAGATTTAGCCAGGTTTAAATTCATTGAAATCAATGGGACAAGTTAGTCATGTCTAAGTGAAGTCCCAGTGATTTCAGTGGCTCTACTCCAAGCATGACTAATCTGGATCCAACCCCTTAGATGTACACATGGAGAGATGATAGCAGTACATTAAAAAGAGGCTCACAGCCCAGGGAACATGATTTGAGCTCTCTATGTGTATGTGTGCGAGCAGCATATCCATGAACACGGGGCTGGCAGCTCTATAGTTGTTACTTCCTCCTTAGACTATGTAGTGCTCTGCAGATGATTGCTTAAGAGGAGAGGAAGTTACGCTGTTCTTCTATTTCGGGAACTTTGCTGTTTGGTGCTTTTTTTTCCACCAGCAGGAGTCAGGGCAGAGGAGACAGCAGTAGCAGCAAAAACTAGGATGGTAAGAAAATGCCTTGCAGCCAATTGCCTGAGATAAAAATCAGCTCATCTCAGGCAATTGGCGGTGGGATGCTTCATTCTCCAACAGGCCAAGAAGGAGGAGGAGGAGGAGGAGGAGGAGGAGGAGGTAGGAGTTCCGCTGGCTGTAGTAGCATATGCCAGTGTTGGATTTATTGATATACTACAACTATATGTATGTTAAAAAGAGAGTTCAAAGTGTCATCACAGTGCTGTGGTTGTTTTTTTAGAACACATCTGTCTTCTTCCATAAAGAATATCTGAAATAGCCCTTTTGCACTACTAGAAACTGTAAACAATGCCTTATTTTTCAAGACCCCTCTAATTTTTTAAGTGTTTAGCTCTAACAAACTAGGATAGACAGATTATAATTTCAAAAATTAAAGGATATATATATATATATATATATATATATGGAAGGTCCAGAGGGGAAAAAATTGAGACGAAAGGATTTTTTATTTCTGCTCAGTTAATTATTTCTAATAAATAAAGACAGAGGCAAGCCACATGTTCAAGCAAGGGAAATCTGAGCAATCATGGCACATTTGGCTACTCTGTGCATGTGGGGTTTTACATGGTCCTTCAGGAATAGAGCAATTATTTCTGAGAGGGAGGGGGATGCCTCTATTTTCAAAATCAAAAGCTCCTCTCTCCTACATGAGCAGTGTGAATGATCTTTTGGTCTCTCTGAAATTCCGCTGGACTGGAGCCCAGGTCTGCCCCCAAAACAAAACTCTTAAAAGCCACTATGACTCTTTGCTTGTGACTTCTTCCCCAGTGACCTCAGGGTAGATAACATGACAGCAGTAATTTGACACTCACAGAGAGTTCCTCAAACAAATGCTTATTACGCAAATTAACTTGAACTGAGTGACAAAAACGTGAAGAAAAGCGGTTTCCACCTTCCTGTTTTCAGTGGTGTTTGGAAGAGACCTCTGGACAGTCAGCCAAGCAGAAGTGGACTTGGAGCTTGCAAGCAAAGGGAACGAAAGAGGTATGGAATCACCTGGGCACTGGAAGTAGACAGGAAGTTGTATATCTCCAAAAGTGGCCAGATTTTGTCAGTGGCTCTTGAGCCCATTAACTCTCTGTCTGTGGCTATGTTTTCTGAGAATTTGGAGTCTAGACTTTGGAAGGAATAGCGAGTCTGTTAGGTTGGTTCTGTGGAGAATCTTTTGCCTTTTGCCCTAATGCAGAAGAGGGGCAGGAATGGTAGAGTTGGACATAGTTCTGTGTAACTTGTTTATCTCTTAATTATGTACCTCAGCCTACAGAAGGTAATACAATTAAAGATTTACTCTTACCTGCCATTATTACTATAGTTGTAGTATATCAATAAATCCAACACTGGTAATGCTACTACAGCCAGCAGAACTCCTACCACCACCTCCACCTCCTGCTTGTCCAGTTCTTTTCTATTCTATTCTATTCTTCTGAAACATTGCAGGTTTCTTATGTAGGGACAACTCTAGGCTTCCTGCAATTTTCAGGCCTCGTATGTTACAAGGCATGAGTATACCCCCTCAAAATGTCAAGGCTGCTCTTGCACACAAAAACCTGTGGCAGGCTTGTTCTCAGAAGGGGCAGCTATCACTGCAATTTCCAATCAATTCTGCCCAGAAATAATAATAAAAAGTTATTAGCAGTTCCCTATCACCATCAGCAGCATCATGGCTCGCAGCACAAAAGCTAAACAAAACGTGTAGCTATTTCTCTAATGTTAGGCAGCATGAGCCCCTCCTGAAGGGCTACTATGCCTATTAGTACCATCTCATTCCAATGAGGAGGAAAAAAGTGACAGGACTTCACATTGTAGCCAATGGGAAGCTCAAGGCATTGGATTTCCGAACCGCAGCACAGGGTCAGTCGAGTTGAAGGAGACTGGCCAGGAATTGGGTTCAGGCAGGAGCAGGCTGTGTTCTAAAGTGCTGAATTGGGCTCCGAGACAAAGCTGAGCACACCAGCCTCGTGTTCCCCTGTCTGAGAAGTGGGAAAAGTCATCCAAAGCACAAAGTTTCTGTGATGTTCTGTGATATAAGAATATTGTAATGAGACACTGGGGTCTACTCTACTGACTTTGTTGAGAGTCACAAGCAGCCATTTGGCTCCTCTTATACCTGACCTGTTCCATTTCCATTCAAGCTGATCATTAGAAGAACAATGTCACTTTAAGAAATTGTGCCTGAACTTGTTTATTTTCCTCTTTGCTCCCCATCTCTTTTTCCTCTTATGTCATGTCCACTACATCGTAAGCCCACAAAAACGTATTTGTATAGCACTTCATAAATAATAATAATAATAATAATAATAATAATAATAAATCTTCAAATACCACCAGCGCTATAAAAGTGATGGATGACGAGATCTATGCGGGTGTCATTACGAGGTTGCATTTGTGCCTCAAGCCCCCACTATACCGCACTTGTGCTCCTGCCAGTTGTCTCCAAGGCAAGGAGTGCGAGTGCAGGATTTGCAGCCGAAGGGGCCACCGCGCGCGCGCACTGCCACGCAACGGAGCATCATTGCACAGGCGCTGTGTCATGCCTGTACATCCCCCACTTTTTTTTATTGTTTTACTTTTTTGTATTTATGCACTTCTCCAGCATGGGCGTCCTTCTGCCGTGCCGGAGAGGCCCAGAGGCATCATTCCATGGGAGCCATAACATGTCCGCACATCCCCCACAGTTTTTTTTTGGGGGGGGGGGTTGTTTTGTTAAATCTTATTCTTACCTTTTTTTGACATTTATCCACTTCTCCAGCATGGATGTCCTTCTGCCACGCTGGAGAAGCGCGGAGGCGTTCCAGTGGCCATTCAGCTTGCTGGTCCGCCCCCTCCTTCCCCCTCCTCTGTTCGGTGATGGCGACCAATGAGGGGGCATTATTGGCTGGGATACACCTCTGACGCAACACCGGAACAAGACTACAGACGGCAAATGCATGTCTGCACCTTACTTACAAGAAAAAGTAAAACTGGAGCTTCAGGGGAATGTCCTGCGATGGCTCCGCGATGGCTGCTGCATCATATAAATGACCTAGCACCACTGCAGATCCACCCCGGGGCTTTTCCCATGTCAAGACAGGGCCTATGACTCTTTATATTTCTCAAATGCTTTGAATACAGTGGTTAAATTTTGATGCCAGTGTTGTATTCAAAAGTGAATTCAAAAGATTGTAACATTTCAGGCAATTCCAACAAATGGGAACTCTTCATAACGTCAAAGACTCTGTCAGCATTGGTCCAATAGATTTTGACATCTGTGGCAAAGACGCAGCAGCAACATGTTTGCCCAACCACATGAATGAATCTGCTGGAAACGAAACAGAACAAGGAGGCCCGTTCTTGCGTTCAGTCCCAACCCGGGAATCTCTCCGATCTCCTCGGGGTTCAGTTGTGAGCTTCCACAACATCCGGTATTCCATCAAGGAGTCCCATGGCTTCCCAGGCAAGCGGACAGTGGTGGAGAAGAGAATCCTTCATGACGTATAGTAAGTGTATGCCGTGCTGAAAATGTACCATACTCAGTGAATTCTTGAGAAGGTCTTCTTCTGGATTCACTGAGGATTAAATACAAGAAAGGCAAAGCCTTTACTTTCAAATACAAAATGTTTAGGATGTGTTCGTATTTGAGGTGTTCTGGGGTTTGAAAAACCCCTGCCGGTTTCATAGCTAACAATGTGATCTTGACAGGATCCCTGTGAAAATATTTCTGAGCTGGTGTGAATGGAGCATGGGAAGCCCCGAAAGTGCTTAACATGACTTCAAGAGCTCCAGGCCTGCAGCAAGCCAGCTGCTATGTTAAGATTGAGAGGATTTAGAAGGGATGGTGGCAAGACCAGTCTGACACAAAACCAGGAGAAGAAGACATTCTTGAAGGAGGGCCCTAATTGGACAGAGAAGCAAGCACCACAAGTAGGTCAAAAAATAGGCGTCTTAAAGACAATCCATTGAAAATGATCGGGGAATATGACATGAAAGCAGGATGTGTCCTCAGGTCTGTGGCTCTGCCTTTGGTTGCTCCATGTGCCTCGTGCCACAGAAGCACAACTTGGGTCAAGAGAACGGGATGCTCCCCTCTAGGATGAACCCAGTGGGCTTGAATCTACTCAGTGCTCCTATTGTTGATTTTCTTGGTTTATTTCTTTGTTCCATTTATATCCCGCCTTTCCTCCAAAGAGCCCAAGGCAACGCATATGGTCCTCCTCTCCATGTTATCCTTACAACAACCCTGTGAGGTAGGTTGGGCTAACAGTCTGTGACTGGCCCAGAGTCACCCAGTGAGCTTCATGGCCTGAGTGGGGACTACAACCCAGGTTTCCCAGGCTGGGTGGGGACTACAGCCCAGTCCAACACTCTAACCACTGCACCACACTGGCTCTTACTACTTTGCAAGGGCCAGAGTCATAGGCCAGAGTAATTTGCAAGTGACATCTCAAGCAGTCATGCAGGTAGGAGACCCGCAGACACATCCTCCTCAGGTGTATCTAGAAAGGTATCCAATCCAAGGAAATAAACCTGGGAAACAATCAAGCAGCTTTCACGAACCTGGTGTCCTCCAGATGTGTTGTGAGGAAGTTGCAATACATTTTGGAGGGCTCCAGGATGGCAAAGGATACAAAGTTCTGCGCTCCTCACTTTCCCAAGCAATGAGAAGTTCCAGTGGCAGTGTTACCAGGGTTGAGCTTCCTTTTGCAGCAGAGATCACCGGAGATTTACAGCATTTTTGTCATATTTGATTTATTATAAATATGCAAGTAGAGGTAAACAGGACAAGCACTGCTTTGCAAAGCACAGAGAGAGAGAGAGAGAGAGAGAGAGAGAGAGAGAGACCTGTGCACCCCAAGAATCCACACGCACCATCCATTTGCATACAAGCATGCACCCCGGTCACCCATCATCTACACAAACCTCCCATACCTTCCTCTGCAATTGCCAAGGGGTTTAAGTAGGCTGACCATATGAAAAGGAGGACAGGGCTCATATAACTTTAACAGTTGCAGAGAAAAGGGAATTTCAGCCAGCATCATTTGTATACAATTAGTACCTGGTGAAATCCTCTCTTCATCACAACAGTTAAAATTGCAGGCACTATACTAGAGTGACCAGATACAAGAGAGGACAGGGCTCCTGCAGCTTTAACTGTTGTAATGAAGAGGGAATTTCACCAGGTACGAATTGCATATAAATGATGCCGGCTGAAATTGCCTTTTCTCTACAACTGTTAAAGTTACATGAGGCCTGTCCTCCTTTTCATATGGTCAGCCTAAGGGGACCATAATATGATTTCATGTGACAGTGTTTTGTGTCTGTGTTTTCCAATGGCCCTGTTCAGAAGACACCTTAAACCATGGCTTTAACCACAGTGACTAAAGCAAAAGGTCTTATTCACCATGGTTAAAGCCATGGTTTAAGGTGTCTTCTGAACATGGCCCGGCTTTCTAGCTTAACCACTGTTAAGCCATGGATTAAGGTATCTTCTGAATGGGGCCAATATGTCTCTATCAATACGGACTAGAAACAGGGCATTTTTTTGTGTTTTTTTTAAAAAGAAGATTCAACAGCGGATTCAACAACAAAGACAAGATTTTATACAAACCTGCCTGCAGAAGAGGCATAAAGGATGAACAGAGGGTGCTTCCAAATGGAGGGCTCCTAGCAGTAGCAACCAGCAGGCACTGTGCAGCTATTCTGACATTTTTACTTTGTTTGTTTGTTTATTTAAAAAACTGTTAATTGTGAATTTAACAAAACATAAAAGAAAATAAATTATAGCAAAGAAAAAAAAGAGAAAAAGAACAAACTTTGCATTCATAGGAATGTCATCATTTCCCCCCCCCCCCATCAGATACACTATTCTTAAGCAAACAAACAAATGAAAAAAGGGGGGGGGAGTTATGCATAGTTTGAAGAAAAGCAGACCAAATATCCATGTATTTATCCACTCACAAGTGGCATCTATATAACACCTATTCAAATGTTGATAGCATTGTTAAGTCCTCATTCCATTGCATTATGGGAGGTAAACATTTATCCTTCCAACATGATAGTATAAGTCTTTTAGCTGTCATAAGGGCTCTGAAAATCCATTTGTGCTGACCCTGTGTTAACTTCCAAGAACCCGGTAGGTAGTTTAGGAGGACATGCACATCCTTCCATATTAAAGACTGTTTCAGTACAAAGTTTATCCTTATTATAACCTCCTCCCAAAAGGGGGCAACTATTGGCCATTGCCAAAACATATGAATAAAATAAGTATTAGGTGCATTTCATCACCATGAATAAAGATGGAAAAAGAAGTGGTGGGGAAACTCAGGAGGATCACAGGTGGAAAACAGCAATGTCTGGATCCCTCTACAAAATTTAGTGAATGAGGCAGAGTGATGGTATAAGAAAATAAGAAGAGCCCTGATGCTGGATCAGACCAAGGGTCCATCTAGTCCAGCACTCTGTTCGCACAGTGGCCAACCAGCTCTCGACTAGGAACCCACAAGCAGGACACAGTGCAACAGCACCCTCCCTCCCATGTTCCCCAGCAACTGGTGTATGTAGGCTTAGGCATCATAAAAGCCTTGTCTGGAAGCACCCACAGTAATAGAAGGTGAACCATTTATAACACCAGCAATTCCAGAAAGGCATTTTCTGCAACAAAACATTATTGTGGAGAATTCCCTAGTAAGGTTGTCATTAAGCCACTAAAATGACATAATCTGAAATCACTTTTTATTCCCATTACTTCTAGCGGCATCATGAAGCCAGGCATGAATGCTATTCTGGGACCAACTGGCAGTGGCAAATCTTCGTAAGTATATCTTAAGGCCAAACTAAAAGTGATGCAGGAGATCTATGGTAAAATGGTTTGTTCGCTTGTACAAATTAACAGCTCCAGGCAGCTGCTATGAAGACATGGAAGTGGTGCTCTGGGAGAGGGTGTTTAACTCTTGCTTGCTTGCTCTTTTCTTCCTATTGTCTCCCCTGGAGCTGGATGGGGCAGAGGACAGATTCCCCCCCCCCCCCCGACCCAGACCTAATACCAGCTTCAAGGCAGGAAATTTAGACAGGAAGAAAAACAAGGAAAGAAAATGTTGAAACCCTCTTCCAATGCACCTGATCTTGTTAATTTGTTTTTAAAATGGGAAATTCTAGTTCCCGATAAATTGTACCTGCAGAGTGCAGTGTGAGTGCTTATTTGTAAGCATTCACATTTAATCAAGATTGCCATCTTTTTTCTGGCAGGGCTCCTGTGACTTCTAGCATGGCTCTTGTGCCAGGCAGAAATACAGAAGGTGAGGTTTTTCTCACTCTGCAAATACAGTGATGAGAACAATTTCAACTGTGGAATTTCCTCCTGCCATGCTGCTCTGGTACCACTAGTTAGTCATGTGATAAAATTTCTGTGCTCTGAATAACCTGTTACTCTATTGTAGCTTGTGTTACTCTTCCCTTGGAGAACAGTATTATTTTCTTGCAATTTAATGAGTTTCCTTACCACAGAATTTGAATTTCTCAGGAATTTCTTTTACATGAACAATTCTACATTTTAGAATTAGAATATGGGCTGTATAACTGAGTAGGAACAACACAACACTGTCCTTTCATTACTGCTCCCTCAGAGTTTGCGTCCTGAAAAAGACTTCACTATGTTAATTGTAATTATATTTGGAAATCATGTATGAAAAGCAGAAGATCCTCAGAGACCATTTTTCTGTCTGCAGTCTCCTAGATGTTCTGGCTGCTCGAAAGGATCCTACTGGTTTGTCTGGGCATGTTCTCATAGACGGTGTCCCACAACCTCCAAATTTCAAGTGCATCTCAGGATACGTGGTTCAGGTTAGTGTCTCATTCTGGATTAGTGCCTGGAAATGAAAAGGGGACATGCATAGTTTATGGGCAATTTTTTTTTTCCAAATACTTAGAATTCTGATGGAAGCAAAAAAATTGCTGCCTTCCAACCAGGAAATGAAGCTTGTGTGTTCTGATTCCACAGCCTCTGAAAGCATAATAGTATTAATTAGTTTAGCACTAATGTTAACAATGGAAAACAACGTGGGGGCTGCTTATATGGCGGAAGGCTGCCTCCGCGTTGAGCAAACTCCATGATATTGCTGCTTCAAGGTGGATGGCGACCAATACCAATGCAGCAGCAAAAGTGCAGGATTTTTGGTGGCCGGGCCGCGCCCCCTGCCCTCTGTCTGGGTGGATGGCAACCAATCAGGAGTCGCCTTCCACCTGGCCACACCTCCACTGTGACTCTGGAGCTACAATAAATGTCAGATGCACTTAACTCACCTCACTGCGGAGGAAAAAGTCAGGATGAGTCCCCCACTTTTTCCCTTTGCAGCTTTGTGCGAAAGCCCCGCGATGACTTATGCAGTGCCACCACGCACCCCACCCCCCTGGGGCTTTCTGTGCCTACAGACAGCCCCATGTTATCACTGATTTACTTGGGGCACAACCCACTCCATTGCACACTTGCTGCTTGGAAGCCCCCAATCCAATCATCTGGCACTTCACCCATCTTCCATGATTTTGTAAAGATAATAGAGAGTGGTTCTGAGAGTTCTTCAGCCAGCTCCTTTATTACTCTAGGATGAAGTTCATTGGGCCCTGGAGATTTGAACTTGTTCAAAGAAATTAGGTTTTTATATCAATCTCAAACTGCAATCCTGCCCCAAGAGCTTGTACTTCACCTTTTCCAGGGGATTCACAGACCCGCTTTTGATAGAAGACTGAGCCAAAGTAGGAATTGAGCACTTCGGCCTTTTCTTTGTCATCTTTTACCAATTTGCCATCCTCATGAAGCAGTTGAACCACCATTTCTTTCCTCTGTCTTTTACTCTTCACGTATCTGAAGAAAGCCTTTGATGTTACTAGTAAGCCACCGTGGAAAGTTTTGTATATTGAAAGACAAGATATAAATAATTGGAATGGATGGATAGATGAGATAGGCAGATAGATGGCAACATAGAAAACACTGGAATATAATGAGCTTCAAACAACAACATCTGAATTCTCCGTAGAAAGTGAGCAAACCATGGGTGGCAATTCCAGACTAAACCACGAGTGTGGAAGTAACCTTTGTGCACATATGGGGATTCCAATCTCAAGCTACCCTTTTACATGGGCAACAATAAGTTTGTGCTCTTTCCTAGTCCTTTCCTAGCAAAACATATAAATGTTAGCAAGTGGCAAGAAAACAGGAATGCATAAACTCCTCTCCAGACTAGACCCAAGACATTTGGCTATCCCAAGCAACTGCCCTGCATTATTTGCTGACTGCATCTTGAAACATACTCGCAACATTCCTTGGGTAGGTAGACTGACTGTATTGATGGTGGGGCACAGAAACAACTCTTGGGCTTGCTTGGAAGATTTTAGGGTCCATCTTCAAATCTAGAGATAAACATTTGTTTTTTTCTTAGAAAATGACTCCAACTCAAAATAGCTGCTTACCGAGTGGTTTTAGAGAACCATGACCCCTAACACAGCAGTTTCAAGGGATCATCTTCAAATAGGCAAAGCCATTACAATGCAATAAAACAATAACTGCAGTCTTACATAATGATCTGGGCATCATTTCCAAATGGACTAAATGAGTGGGGGGATGCCAGGGCTTATTTCCAGCTAACAGATGCCCCCCTTTCAACAACTTCCCCTTACAAATGGCCTGTACTTCTGAATGGCCATATGAATATATTGAAATAATAGCAGCAGCCCCACAGGAAGCAGAAGAAGCCCCAGTATTCCTCATGGATAGTGAAGGAGTACCTGCAAATAAACCAAACAGTCCCAGAGTTTCTCAATACATAAGAAAAATCCTGCAGACTCAAGGGCTTTTGTCCCCTGCAGTCTTTCCACTTTCATGACATGCTCCTTTACACACAACCATGAGATTTTGAATGGAAAACTTCCCTTTTCAGCAAGACTCCATTGTGTTTAATGAGACAGTGCCATCTAGTGGTAGAATTATAGCATAACAATGACTTTACACACTGGGGAGATCCCACTATAACTTTAAATACCACATTGATCTTTTTAAAAGCAAGATTACCAAGAGATATCATGGGAGACATCCTGATTGTTCACAACACCTTGTAATGAACCTGTAAACGTTCGTGAGTAGCCAACCATGAGCATGCAATAAATCATTCCTTTAGAGAAGCTCCCAGAGCAATGAGCCCTCCTCTGAATAGCCTAGTGATTCAGTTGTGCTATTAATGGCCAAATACTCTTGCAGGTATTTTGTAGGGGTGTGCTCTCCACCTTGGAATTCTCTGGTAACCATGAACATCTGCAGAGCATTTGATCTTCCAGAGCAGAGATTGGCTGTTTCCAAACCCACCGATTAATACCAAAGCAGAGATGTGCCCAGTCAGCACTTCTAAAGTCTCCAAAATTATCCAACTGTTTTTCAGGCGTCAATGCTGAGTGGGGTGAGAGGTAGCTTTGATATTGACATCTGTGGCTAACCAATTAGGAATTGCCACAGCGCTGTCTGTGACCATCCAATCGCAGTGTTCAGGGAAGTGGGAAACACTAACTGGCTGCTGATTCTGGCCATGGTGGGGAGGGAGCACGTTTCTGCTCAGACTCATAGAAGTCAATCATCCACAGTGTGAAATTGCTGCTGGGCGGGCTGGCACCATGAGTGAGTAAATTTCTATACCTAAGTCAGGCAAGCTCTTTATTTCAGTTAACCAATTACTCCTATTGGCTGGCTAGACTCCATCCAATAAATCTGGAGGGCACCAGGTTGGAGAAGTCTGGAGTAGACACTTCCACCACCAGCAGTGGAGCCCTACATGAGCAAAGTAAAGGATAAAAGCTCCCTCCATAAATGCACACGGGTGGATTAACGTGTGTGTGTGTGTGTGTGTGTGTGTGTGTGTGTGTGTGTGTGTGTGTTTAAGGGGGCAGAGAACACCTCAACAGAGCTCTGGCTCAAATTTCGAGGCAGAGAAGACCCACTTTGCACACCCCTAGTGTTTTGATTTGAAGACAGTCCCTAAAATCTTCCAATGTTTACCCATCTGTGTGGAATGAACAGATGCATTTCAATGGCCATTGGGTGTAATTCTTTTTAGTATGCCCCAATTTTGGATACGGAGCTAATCCCACAAATCTGGGTTAAGAGTCAGGATTTCTCTGTAGGAGGAGATGATGGCTTTGAATCAGGTTGAAGCCATGCCACCTTCTCTTTACAAACTATTCAAAAGCACAACCCGATTTTGTAACTGAGGTGGCACTTCCAGTGGCAGTTGCAGCAGTAAACCAGCTCTTAAATTAACTGTGAGCAACCCAAGAAAGTGTGGCTTACAAGAGAGGGTTTCCTAGTACTACCAATCAAAAGGCATGGTGCATCTATTGCATCTAATCTTCTATAGCTGGTTTTTTTTCCTGGTAAGAAAAAAGATAGAGGAAACAGTAAGAAAACACAAGCAGGATACAAATGGAAGGCAACATAATTTTTTTGGGAGGGAGAACCATAAAATTCGATGTTTGAGGCAGGATAAAAGCCTCATCTGGAAACACCCAGGGAAGGTTTTGGGATCCTCAAATATATTCCTTGTGAGGACACAGTAGGTGGCATCAAAGAAATCTCCGCACAACACCATGTCCAACAAAACAGTAATTGGATGAAGGGGGCAGAGCATCTGGATGAGCAGCCAAGACTAGAAGACATCAGGGCTGTGAACATTTTCTTTTAAAGAAAGAGATAAACACAGACGATTTGTGAAAAACAGACAGTTAAAAATTTCCCAGATGTTGAACTCATTGATTTGAAATTCTTGATTATATCCAAGTGATGAGAAAAATAAACATATCAATCATTTAAAGAGGCATGGCCATGCCTCCTTTGTTAAGACCCAACCAGAAAAAAGAATTCTATCATTCTAAAGGGGTAATGGGGGGGGGGAGGTCATTCTAACATTCATAAAATTGAAAATGTTTCACCAACTTTCCTGAAATATACATGTGCCAGAAAGAAATGTCGGTTTTATATAACCTGAAAATTTCAACAAGATTGGTGAAAGATTGAGGGAAGGAGGATAATTTAAAGTAGAAAAGAAAAACATCTCTCTGAATCAAAATGGATCTGATAATTTGGACTGGCGATTATTTTTATCCACCTTTTATGATGAAATTAGCACTTACCAATTGTTTTCTAAATTATGAGGCACTTATTTCTGATATTCAAAGGAATCTAGGGACAGATAGCTCTTTGGCTAGTGCTAAATATTATAGGAACAAGAGCTGGTTCAACCATGATTCCATGTTGCTTAAGAAACAGATTAGCCAGGTTTATTCCATATACCGTAATACAGGTGATAAATGTCTACCTGAAGTGTATTATAAACTGAAACGGGAATACAAAGCACTTATTATTCAAAAGAAAAGAGCTAAAGAGGGAGAGAAATGGAATCAACTACTATATGCCACACAAAAGAAGGATAGCAAAGTATCCTGGCGAATTGTCACTGGGACTTTGTCAGAGCGACAAGAACGTCCTGCTTGTTGTATCTCCAATTATGAGTGGGAAAGATACTTTTCTACAATTCTTCAGGATCCAAACAATGTTTAGTATCCAGTTTCCAATTGTCCCCTGATGTCCCAGAGTGGCAATCTGTTAGTCATGGTGAAATTGTTGATTTGATTACTGAACTTAAATCTGGCAAAGCTCCAGGCCCAGATTCTATACCCCCTGATCTTTTAAAATCTAATCCAGAATGGTGGGCTCCCCCATTAGCAGCTCTGTTTACTTTTATTAATAACTCTGGAAAGATTCCAGATATTTGGAGTAAAGCGATTATAGTTCCTCTTTTTAAAAAAGGTGACAGGGCCAACCCAGCAAATTATCGTCCTATCAGCCTCCTCTCAGTTATTGGGAAACTTTACGCAAGGTTTTTAAAATGCAAGCTTCTAACTTGGATGGAGGACAATAATATAATAGGCGAGGAACAGATTGGGTTTAAAGCTGGCCGCTCAACCTTAGATCATTGTTGTGTGTTAGCTCACCTGGCAGAGAAATATACCTCATTTCCTGGTGGTAAGCTTTTTACTGCTTTTATTGATCTTAAGTCTGCCTTTGGCTTTGACTTAGTCTCGAGGGAGCTGCTTTGGTCCAAATTACACAAAAGTTCCATGTACAAGCGCCTACTGTTTCTCATCAGATGCTTGTATAATCAGACCTCTAGTCAGGTCAGATGTGGGCAGCAGGGACAAGTTTCCAACTCAATCCTGGCTACAAGAGGTATAAGACAGGGGTGTATTTTAGCCCCTTTTCTTTTTCATTTATTTTTAAATGATCTGGCTTCTTATCTTCGTAGCCTCGATTCCCATGCTCCCAAACTGTTCAATACCAAGATACCTTTACTTTTGTATGCTGATGATGCTGTACCATTATCACTCTCTAGAATTGGGTTAAACCAATTACTTTCTGCATTTGGGACCTATTGGTCTGAAAGTAGTCTGACTGTCAATTATGGTAAGTCGAAAGTCCTGGTGTTCTCTAAAGCTCGGAAGAAATACAAATGGACTTTAAATGGTAATATCATTAAACACGTTGCCCATATAAAATATCTGGGCATACAAATGCAGAGCACTGGAGCTTGGTCTGAACAAAGCAGGCAGGCAATTGATTCAGCAAATTCCAGTCAGCAGCTGATCCTAAGATTTTTTTTATACAAGGTAGTCAATTTATCCCTTCTGCAATCCAAATTTACAAAGCTAAAGACTCTGGCCCAACTTACCTACAGTCTTTCTATTTGGATATTGGGATTTAATGCCCAAATTGAAAGAGTCCAGTCTGTATTTCTTAGGAAATTACTGCGCCTTCCTTCCTGTGTGGGGAATGCAGCCATTTACTTGGAAGTGGGTATTCGATCAGTTGAATGCAAGGCATGGATCGAAGCCTTTCAATGGTGGCTACGGTTACAGTTTCTGGCAGTTCCTGGTAGTTATCTCTTCTTATTGCTCTCAGATCCCTATGTCCCTCGTTGGATGAGAGAGATGGAGAAGAAGCTACTTAGGTTGGGCTTCTCTGTGGAAGCTGTGGGCAACTATGGGCTTCAAAAGGCCCAATCTCTTGTTGTTCAAAGATTATTAGACCTAGATCTACAGTACTTAAAAACTGCTGCTAACAAATCTTGTTCTCCATTACTCTATAATATCTTTAATAACTACGGACTCACTGCAGCTTCATACCTGCATATGTTAACTATCCCAAAGTACAGAATCGCATTTACCCTTGCTCACTTTAATGTGTTGCCATCAGCACTACTAGAAGGACGGTTTAGTAAAATCCAGGTTAATGATCGAATATGTCCCTGTGGCACTGGAACAATAGAATCGGTCGAACATGACCTTTTGCATTGCAACATGTACAAGGAATGCAGAAAGAAGCTAATCTTTCCATTATTAAGAGCCTCTTCTGGAAGTAACCCCACAACTTTGGTATTAATTTGTTTAAGGGATGTGTCCTTCTGTATTACTGAAAGTGTCTCTAAGTTGTTTTATGACAATGCACATTAGGAAAAAAATGTTGCAATCCTCCTGAGAGAAGGAAGTCTACAAAGCTGTATCTTATTTTCATGTCACTTTTTAACTATCTTTTGACTTTGCTGGTCCGTGACCGTAATAAATAATTGATTGGTTGAATTATAAAGATGCGGGGGGCTTTGTTTGCTATTAAGCTCTCCAGTGCTACAGTTTGTGTTCCAGGATGCAAACCACTAAATACAAAAAAAAGCTGTAACAACTTCTTCTGCTGTAACCCACAGGCAACCTACAAAAGAGTACAGGTATGGGTGTCTGGAGAAGGGATAAGCTTACTACTACATCTGCCAAGCTTTCACTGGGAGGAATACTCAGGGGTATTCCTTTGCAAGTGCTTTCTAACGTTACATAAATATATGTTGCTTTCAGGATGATGTCATCATGGGCACCATGACTGTGAGGGAGAATCTGCTCTTCTCTGCAGCCCTGCGGCTTCCTGGCTCTATCAGCTTCCAGGAGAAGGAAGAGCGAGTGAGTCAGATCATGGATGAGCTGGGGCTGAACAAAGTGGCTGATGCTAAGGTGAACATATCTGGGGGATTGGTGGGAAATGCTGTTCCCAAATTTGAAATACTTGTAGTAAACTTGGGGGTAATTGAAAAGTCTTTGATGATATCCTCTTAGCTATTATCAATTGTATTCGTGTTAATATCCCTTAGAGGTTCATCAGACGAAAGTTTTAACACATGCTCGCTGCTGCCCAATTATGGATGTGTGTGCGTCCTTTAGACATCGTCATCCACTTCCCACATGCCTCTCACTCCTTCTGCTCATTTTTCCATCACAAAGTAGACCCCATTTAATCCGATTAAAAAAAAAAAAAAACAGAATGTGCCACGATCTCCTGCTGTGTGCAGGAAAAGCAGCACGATTAAACAGCCCTGAATGGGCCACGTGGTATTTGTTTACTTCCTCTTTCCCTTCTGGGAAGAAAGAGGAAGTAATGAGGGACAAATGTGGGGGTGGAGAATTGACAGTAAGGAAATACAATTTTCTCCCATGTGATGCTGCTCTTAGGGCCAATATCTCTACCTAAAGCCACAAAAATATTGTACCTAAAGCCACAAAAATATTAGAGGTTATAGGGGAGATTGAGCTGTTGGTTCCCAATGTTCTAATATACTTGTAAATCTGTGCTGAATTTAGTACATGACATGCCACTGGATTTGGATTTCTGAAGCTCTTAGGTCCAACTCTTAAAAAGCATCTTCTAGCCTACGTTGTTAGGTAGTACCTCGGAAAAGACAGCACCTGCAAAAGCCTTCAGCATTCAAAGGACACGACTTCTATGTGCCTCTTCCCATTTGCTCTGCAATGGCTAGTTGCCATACACATGTATCTTCTCCTTCTGTCACTACATCACTTCTTCCAATATATATATATATATATATATATATATATATATATATATAATATTCTGCTTTGGATTAAAGCATGAACATTGAATAAGTGTATCTAACAAATGTACATGAATAATATAGCTCTTGTATAACTTGTTTTAAATGCTATTTGTGGAGAATTTAACTAGAGAAGATGTAGATTATTAATAGCCTTTCTACAAAATGCAGCATCGATGACCAAGTTCTGGAGGTATTGGTGGGATCTGCAATAAAGGCAAACTCTGGAAAGGAAAGCATCTAAGCCATATACATTTGCTACATGCGTTAAATAGGAGAATACCAAAATTCTACTTTGGCCACAGATCCCAGGATTGGCGTTGTAAAGGGTACCACTTGCACGATGCCTTTCATCCTTGTGTACCGTGGCTGATGGACTACAGCCAAGAGGATCCTGTAGGACCACTGGCTAGAGTTATAAATGCATCATTGAAGAAGGGCAGGAGCCCCATTTGTGGTAGCAGAGCAAGCCCAGTCTCTGGATGATACATTCTTACTTTCTTCACCCCTTTCAATAGACTTCAGATCTCGTATGGGGATGGGGGTGGTATCTATAGCCCTGGTGGATGAACTGCATCAGATGATCAATAGGGGAAATACTTCCTTGATTGTCAAACTTTATTTATTTAGCTCTCTGGGCGGTTTACAAAAATTAAAAACATTGAACATTAAAAAACAGATATACAAAATTTAAAAAGCATAAAAACAGATTATAAATTCAATATCCATTTAAAACAACTATTCTGAGTCAAACAACAACAACAAAAGCCCTAAACATACATTATTAAATGCCTGGGAGAAGAGAAAAGTCTTTACCTGGCACCGAAAGGATAACAATGTTGGCGCCAGGCGAGCCTCATTGGGGAGATCATTCCATAATTGGGAGCCACCACTGAAAAGGCCCTCTCCCTTGTTGCCATCCTCCAAGCTTCTCTCGGAGTAGGCACTCGGAGGAGGACCTTAGATGTTGATTGTAGTGTTCAGGTAGGTTCGTGTTGGGAGAGGTGTTCCTTCAGTTATTGTGGTCCCAAGCCGTGTAAGGCTTTGTAGGTTAAAATCAGCACCTTGAATTGGGTTCAGAAATGTACAGGCAGCCAATGCAAGCAGGCCAGAGTCGATCTTATATGTTCAAACCTTCTGGTTCCTGTTGTCAATCTGGCCGCTGCATTCTGCACAAGCTGCAGCTTCTGAACCATCTTCAAAGGCAGCCCCATGTAGACCGTATTGCAGTAATCCAATTTGGAGATTACCAGAGCATAGACAACTGAAGCCAGGTGATCCCTGTCCAGATAGCGGCGTAGCTGGGCCATGAACCGAAGTTGGTAGAAGGCACTCCATGCCACCGAGGCCACCTGAGCCTCAAGTGACAGAGATGGTTCTAGGAGAATCCCCAAGCTACAAACTCGCTCCTTCATGGGGAGTGCAACCCCATCCAGAACAGGTTGAAGACCCTCCATCCAGTCGGCAGAACCACCCACTAAAAGCATCTCAGTCTTGTCTAGATGGAGAGGCGGGTAAGAAATAAATCGTTATTATTATTATTATTATTATTATTATTATTATTATTATTATTGAGTTTCAGTTTGTTAGCCCTCATCTAGTCCATTGTTGTAGCCAGGCACTGGTTCAGCACGTCCACAGCCTCACCTGATGAAAATGAAAAGGAGAAATAGAGCTGTGTGTCATCAGCGTACTGATGACAATGCACTTCAAAGCTCTGGATGACTGCACTCAACAGTTTCATGTAGATGTTGAACAGCATGGGGGACAAGACTGACTCCTGAGGGACCACATACTGGAGAATCCATGGGGCCAAGCAATGTTCCCCAAACACCACCTTCTGGAACCACCCCGCCAAGTAGGAGTGGAACCACTGCAATTCAGTGCCTCCCACTCCTGACTCAGCCATTTGTTCCAGAAGGATACCATGGTCGATGGTATCGAAAGCCGCTGAAAGATCAAGGAGAATCAACTGAGTCACAAAATCAAAAATTGCTGAGAGATCTAAAAGGCAATATGGGCAATGCTATTTTCCTGCACCATTTGGAGCATCAGGTCAGATTCTCCTGTGGTTTCAATGCCACGGTGGCTTCTTTTCCCCACTCTGCACATGCCACTTACTCAACAGCCATTTCCCTAATTACCCTTACCACAATTTACATTGTCATCTGAACTCATAGTGAGTTGTGTAGCACGGGTGGCTCCCAAACCACCCCACAACCTGCTGTGTTTGGACAACGCTGCAACCCAAGCTGTGTAATCAGCGAATGGCATGTGGGCGAGTGGCACAGGGTGGGGAAAAGAAGCCATTCTGGCTTCTTTTCCCTGCCGATTGTCTGAACCCGGTCTCAGAGTGACAACTGGAGAGACAAATTCAATATCGTTGGAGGTAGTGTATAATTGACCACAGGGCTTGGTGCATTCACAGGGCTATTTAATATTTCTTCATTTGAAGTAAGCTTTTATTCCAGTTATCCATATGGACGAATGCTGATATGGAAAATGGTAAGAAACAATCTAACCATTAAGAAATAAAAAATTAACACTAAAATAAAGTTAAATAAAGACAGAATAGATAGCAGTTAAACTACATAAAAGTGGTGACTGACTAAGAAAGAGACCTTTGGGTTGTGGTGGACAGCTCGATGAAAAGGTCAACCCAGTGTGTGGCCACTGGAAAGAAGGCAACTCCATGTTAGGCACTATTAGAAAAGGAATAGAGAATAAAACTGCCAGTATCATACTGCCTTTATAGAAATCTATGGTATAAACACGCTTAGAATACTGTGTGCAGTTTTGGTCACCACACCTAAGAGCAACTAAAATGATTAAGGGGCTGAAGCATCTCCCCTATGAGGGAAGGTTACAACAGCTGGGATTGTTTAGCTTGGAAAAAAGGAGGCTAAGGGGAGACCTGATAGAGGTGTACAAAACTATGCATGGCATGGAGAATGTGGATAGGAAGACATTTTTCTCCCTCTCCCATAATGCTACAACCTGGGGTCATCCCATGAAGCTGATTGGTGGGAGATTCAGGACAGATAAAAGGAAGGACTTCTTCACATAGTGCATCGCTACCACAAGATGTGGTGATGGCCACCAAGTTTGGTGGCTTTAAAAGAGGGTTGGATAAATTCCTGAATGAGCAGGCTATCAAGGGCTACTAGTCCTGATGACTATGTGCTACCTCCAGTGTCAGAGGCAGTAAGTCTATATATACCAGTTGCTGGGGAACATGGGCAGGAGGGTGCTGTTGCCCTCGTGTCCTGCTTATGGGTTCCTGGTCAACAGCTGGCTGGCCACTGTGTGAACAGAGTGCTGGACTAGATGGACCATTGGTCTGATCCAGCATGGATCATCTTGTATTCTTAAGTTAAATTAAACGTCTGCCAGCATAAAAAAAAGTCTTAACATGAAAATAGTGAGCGAGCCAGGTGGGTCTCTTAGGTAGGGTTAAGGTAGCCCTCCTCAGGCAGTGTAACTGCTCCAAAGTAGTGCTGGTTTGCTGAGTCTTGCTACCTTTTTGATTTTCCAGAAAGATGTACAACAAGGCCAGTCTGGGCATTGTGTTGAAATTAAAATGCCTCTGCTCAGAGTGCTAGGTCAGGAGAAGAAATGTAAGGGGCCCCAAGGGCATCAGTCGTGGGCCCTATCAATCTCCAGTCAGCTGTCCAAGAATGTTGAGGTTCTGAAGCCATCCCTGCCCCTGGGGCAAGGAACCCTACGATCTGGACACAGCCATGTAAAAGGCCTGCCATACATCCTTGCCAAACATGTCTCAAATGCAGGAGAGGCAAAAGTGCCTCCCCAGTGTCGTGTTATTAGCCAAGCATTGCTTTTGTGAGGGTTTTATTTACAGATTGTGTGTGTGTGTGTGTGTGTGTGTGTGTGTGTGTGTGTGTGTGCGTGTGGGCGTGTGGGCGTGCGTGTGAAGCACCTTCCCTTCCCCAAAGTCCCCATCTTTTGGAGGGAACTATGAGACCTGGGAGAAGAATGCCAAGGCCCCCAAACAGTGTTCCATATATCCAGCCCATGCAGCCCCCCCCCCATGTCTCATAAAAGGAGGCAAAGGGAAAAACCAATGGACAACTTAATAGATTCGAAGAACAAGAACGAGGTATATTTAACAGGGGAGGGAGAAAGTGAAGAGGAAGCAAGAGGAACAACTCTTTAAGTAAAGTCACTGAAAAACAAAATAGGAGGGGTGTAGCATGATAACGAAGTAATACATGGATGAATACTTAGACCTGGGCTGCAATGCAGCTGTAGGCTTCGGTCTCTTTCACTCTCTGGCTGGATTATCAATGGGTGAGGGCAGAACATACTGAAGTTGAATCAAAGACAACTTGGTGGTGTTGCTGGTGGGAAGCATTGTGCCCCACTGTAACATGCATAACGTACGAGTTGGATGCCGCAGTTATTGCAAAATACAGTAAGCATGTCTCCTATTAAACGCCTGCTTTTATATCTAGTTCATGCATGGCCCATAGGGGATGTACAGGCAACCCCTTATTTCAGGACAGGGGGTGAGTAATTGAAGTCACCACTGCTCATTTGACACTCTCCCTAATACTGCTACTTTGGCACTAGTATACTCATTGTATGAATATGAAGTGTGGGGGGTTTGCTGCTCTGGAGATAATCATATGGAGGGGGAAGGGACTCTTTAAAATAAGGGAATATTGTTGGTGTGAAGGAGAAATGCAGCACTCAGTGGGGGTGGGGGGGAGGCTGTGAGGGAAGGGCAACCCCCCTTTTTTCCTTTTTAAAGGGTGGCATTGGCAAACTAAGAATTTAGCAAGTGAACTTTTTCCTGACATGGAGATACAATGACAGGAAGAGCTCCACCTGATTTCTATTGCTCCTTTTTTTTTTTGGCCAAAATAGTCTATACCTACTAGAGTACAGGGGTTTTAAATAACTATCCCAGTGGTGTGCTTTGTATAATGTATTCTCCATGGAGGTTGGGGTGTCGTGCTACCAGCTCCTTATGTTGGTCTGGATTACCGTATGGGCTAGGAGCCTTCAGAGTCATTCACTCCCAGCAAACACTTGGAAGATCTGGTCCACATCTGGCATACCTATTAAGCTAATTTTTTGCAGGTAGGAACTGAACTAATTCGAGGTGTGTCTGGGGGAGAACGGAAGAGGACTAACATAGCAATGGAGCTAATCACAGAGCCCCCAGTGCTGTTCCTGGACGAACCCACCACAGGCCTAGATGCCAGCACAGCCAATGCTGTGCTCCTCCTGCTGAAGAGGTAAGAGCTGTCCTTGCTGAAGCCCTCAAGGCTCACAATGATGCTCCAGGCAACCTGGGAGATAATCAGATGGTTTGAAATTACATAGGCCAGAACTGTGGGTGTCCTGCAAGTCTATGTTTCCAGGGTCCCCTCTACAAGGATTCGCTTTTGCGCCTGGTTAGGCGATTATGCGCATAATCGCTGAAGCGCATTTACACCTAATACCTCTGCACAAGAGGCGGCGAGAGGTGGCGAAGCGCATTAACGGATGACCAAAATGTGCTTTACAAGTAGTTAATGCACATAAGTGCTTGTTCACATAGTCAAAATGCGCTTTAAAAGCCGGAGCAAAATAAAACTCGCTGTTTAACGCACATTCGATAATGCGCATAATCGGAGGGATAGCGCGCCTCTACGCCCGATTTGCGCTCTGTTCTTGTAGAGGTAAATTTTTTAATGCGCCTTGAAAGAGCTTTAAATGCCTCTTGTAGAGGCAGCCCAGGACACAGAACTGAAATGAAATCAACACTTACAACAAGGCTGGGGGTAAAATTGCCATCTTTATTCTGGCAGGTGTCCCATGACTTTAGGTGCTGCACAACAGGCAGAATTCAACAGGTGCATGCTATAGGAGCCAAAGGAGACCTGCCAAAGAAAAGATAGCAGCCCATGTTGTAGATGAATTCAGAGCCAAGCTAGAAATTGCATATTTATTTTTTCTTCCCCAAATAGCAGCTTCAGGGCTTCAATCTGGATTGAGATTGCAGTGTAGGGAATGGGGCTCTAACTCTTTGCCCCCTCCATGGCTACAATCTTGATTAAGAGCCCCCATGCTTACTATTTGCATCTGGAGGAAAGCTCCTACTGCTCTCAATGGCAGCTTTCCTCCTATTTCAGATAGCAGCTGGGACAAAAGCTTAAAGGCCTAAAGGCCAAGACAAAAGCTTAAAGCTTTTTCTCCCACACTGTAGTTTCGGTCTGGATCAGGGATCCTGCCGCTAGGACTTAGCAAACAAAACCCAAGCGCACATGGGTTAATCATATAAAAACATGAGAAGAATCCTGCTGGATCAAACCAAAGGCCTATTTAGTCCAGCATGACGTTTGCACGGTAGCCAACCGGATGCCCTTGGAAGCTCACAAATAGGACCTGAGTGCAATAGCACCCTCCCAGTCATATTCCCCAGCAGCTGTTCTGCCTCAGGTATTGGTTGTAATATACAGCCATCAGGACTAGCAAGCATGAATAGCTTTATCCTCCATGATTTTGTCTAATCCCCTTTTAAGGCTATCTCAGTTGGTGGCCATCATTACCTCTTGTGGTAGTGAATTCCTCAGTTTGCTTTTACCTGACCAGAATCTCCCACCATTCAACTTCATGGGATGATCCCTGGTTTTCGTATTATGTCCACTTTCTCCACACCATCCATAATTTTATAGACCTCTATCGTATTTCACCTTATTTGCTTTTATTCTAAGCTAAATAACCTCAAATGTAACATTTCCTCATAAGGAAGTTGCTCCAGGCCCTTGATCATTTTGATTCCCCTTTTCTGCATCTTTTCAAGTTCTACAATATCCTTTTAGAGGTGCAATGACCAGAACTGTACTTTATATTCGACACCATAGATTTGTATAAGAGTATTATGATGTTGGCAGTTTTATGTTCAATTACTTTCCTAATGAGCTCCAACATTACTTTCCTAATGAATTCCAAATTTGCTTTTTTCATAGCTACTACGCACTGGATCAACATTTTATCAAGCTATCACCACAACCCCAAGATCTCTTTTTTTATTTCTTACCACCAGCTCAGATCCTATCACCATAGACATCAAGTTAGGATTTTTTTACCCTCATGTGCATCACTTTACACTTACTTTTTTTGAACTGCATTTGCCATTTTAATGACCATTTCCCCAATTTGGAATGGTCCTTTAAGAATACTCCACACTCTCTTTTGGCATCATCAGCAAATTTAGCCACTTCACAGTTCACCAGATCATCTCTACCTATAAAGCAGAAAGTATGTGTACATCACATATATCCAGAGATGTTTACCCACTTCCAGATGAGTTAGAAACTTGAAATTTGACACAGTGATAGGTCTGGCTGTACAATGCACCAGAAAAATCTAAAAACACAATTTTTGGGTTTTAAGTATTTGTAAAGAATTTAATAAATACCTAGATTTATGCCTACAACTCCCAGTATGCCTTGGGCAGAACAACCAGCATGCCTTGGGCAGGAGACCACACTTACTAGCCTTTGGCAGCCATTGTGAGTGCACAGGTGGGCGGCTGCTGCGTGTCTTTCACCAGCTGACTCCAAAGGTCGGTCTCTAGCAGTCAACCCAATTCCACATAAAAGGAAACAACTCACATAAATGAGCTGCATCCATTTGCAGTGTTTCTTCCCACCCTCTACGTGGTTTTAAAATGTAACTAGACACAACAGCATGACTTTGAGGGGCCAAACATTCTCAAAGGAACTCTGTCCTAATATCGCTGTTTTCTCAGAATCTAGGGGAAGCATGTTTATAGCCTTTGCTCTTAAGAGGGAGGGAAGAAGGGGAAGCACTCTGCGCATGCCCAGAAACAGACCCAACAAAGGGGGGGGGGAAGTGCCTGTCCAGTGCCGGCCCTTCAGTACAGGCTCCTGATGTAGCACTTGGTGGGTAAGAAGCACAGGCCATGGCAATCCCAGCAGGATTGGCCAGAGCAGGGTGCGTCCACTGATAGCAGCTTACCTCCCCTCCTTGGCAATGCTACTCCTCGACGCTCTATCAAGGAGCAGCATCAGCAACATGAGGATGTCTCAGAGGATGCGGGCACCTGCGGGCTGCACCATGTGCCACCACTGTCCATCCCTCCCTGTTTTTTCCTCCCCCTTACTTCCTTGTTCCCCACCAAGAGAACAAAGAACTTCACTTCTCTCCATATCAGAGGACATGTGGGGGCATTCTAGCAGCCATTCAACTTGCTGGCTTGCCCCCTCCCCCTGCCCTGGTGTATGGCAACCAATCAGGGTTGCCATCCGCCTGGCCACTCCTCCTCCACAACTCTGGAGCAGCGATAGATGGTGAATGCACCATACTCGCCTCGCTTCGGAGAAAAAAGTTGGGGTAAGTCCCTGAATTTTTACTTCAGAGCTTTGGGGAAAAGCCGCAGGATGGCTCCGCAGTGGCTGCTGTGTCGTATAAGACCCACAACACCACCACAGGGCCACCACGGGGCTTTCCCCACATATAGACAACTCCCTGGTTGTAAGAATGAAACAACAGTGCCTTCTCCAACCTGGTTTCCCCCAGACATATTGGACTAAAACTCCCATCATCCCCAGTTAGCATGGCATGACCAGAAGAAAAAGAAAGTGCACAGTCACAGAGAGAAATCAGTATTAAGTTTAGATATTAACTGTACACTTAATATACTTATATTGGATTATTTAATATTAACCTAGTTATTATATAGTTTGTCTTCAATAATATTTATGTTAAGTGACAGTGGCTTTGAACTTTGAACTTGGCTTTCCATCCTAGGCTCTCCAAAAGAGGCAGAACCATCATTTTCTCAATTCATCAGCCTCGTTATTCCATCTACAAGCTTTTTGACAGTCTGACATTGCTGGCTATGGGGAAGGTACTCTATCATGGACTAGCCAAGGAAGCATTGGAGTATTTTCATTCTATTGGTAAGTTTGCTTTGTTATTACAAAAGTAGAGCAATGACAGGAAAGGATGTATTTATTTATTTTTATATCCCGCCTTTTTTCCTCCAAGAAACCCAAGGCGGCTTACATAATCCTCCTCCTCCTCTCCATTTTATCCTCACAACAACCCTGTGAGGTAGGTTGTGCTGAGAGCCTGTGACTGGCCCCAAATCACCCAACAAGCTTCCATGGTTGAGTGGGGCCTAGAACCCAGATTTCCCAACTCCCAGTCCAACACTCTAGCCGAATATGAGTCAGTAGTGTGATGTAGCTGCAAAGAAGGCAAATACAATTTTAGTTTCAAAATCATGGAAAGTAATAGTTTCACTTTAAGAAGGATTCAGATAAATTAGAACCAGTTCAAAGAAGGGCAACAAAGTTGATCAGGGGACTAGAAAGTTTCTATGACTCTATGATTCTATGAGGAAAGATGGAGCTGGGTATGTTTAGCTTTGAGTAGAGAAGACTGAGTGGAGGTAGGCTTTGAATTGGACACTTTAAACTGGATTCCTGCACTGAGCAGGGGGTTGGGGGTCGATAGCCTAAATGGCCCCTTCTAACTCTATGATTCTATGGTCCCCTCTACAAGAATTTGGTTTGGGGCCTGGTTGTCCGATTATGCGCATCTTCTCACAATCACTGTTACAATAATGACTGTACGCAGGAGGCGGTTAAGCGCATAACTGGTGGCCCGACTGGTTGTTTGAAACGCACTTTGAAGTGGCTGAAATGTGGAGAATCGTTTGTTTACATGGTCAAAATGCGCTTTAACGGCCACGGAGGAGGAAAACTCGCTATTTAACGGGCATTCAATAATGCACATAATCGGAGAGAAAACGCGCCTCTACCCACAATTTGCGCTCCGCTCTTGTAGAAGTAAAATTTTTAATGAGACTTGAAAGAGCTTTAAACCTCTCATGTAGAGGCAGCCTATTATGTCAATACATTTCACCACATCCAGGCTTAGGAACAAACTTCAGATGCTCATTGAAATGGAAGTAAAACCAAGGCAACCTTTAACAACAAACCCCCCCCCCCCAAATTTTGCTCCAGCATTGATATTGATCTGAGCCAGAGCAGATGCCCCTTTCCCCTCATTAATTCTAATGGGGGTACATTAGAGAGGGGAGCCTGGGCAAAGCCTCAGGAGGTGGGGGAGGATGGCCTGGGCTCACCATCCCTACCCTCTGAATAATAATAATAAATAATAATAATAATAATATATTTATTTATCACCCGCCTCTCCCAACGGATCGAGGCGGGGAACAACACCAAACACAAAATACAAAAACTGATTAAAAGCAGATAAAACCAGTACATCATTAAAACACCAATAAAACACCAATCCAACTCTGTCGCTTCTTTCGCCTCCATATTGGCTAATGGAGTGGCTTTGCCCCATTTCTTCCTATGGAAGTGGATGCTTATTGTTATTTATTTATTTATTTATTAGTAATATATATCACTTAATATAATAAGATCCCTAAGCAGTAGAAAGGGACCCACAGGATTGCACTTTCTACCCTCACTTGCAGCCTCTTTCTCCCCATAGGATCTAATGGTGTGATTTTCCTTTCTGGGCCCTATGGTAGGGGTAGAAATGGGCTGCAGGAGCTGATTTCAGGGATGGGGAGAACACAGGCCTTGGGCTTAAGAATTCTGGGATCACTTCTCAGTTCTGAGTCACATGACATTTGGTACAAGTCTCAGTCCACTCCCCATCCCTGCCCACTCGCATGCCCCCTGTACCCCCTCTCCAAAGTCTCCTTTGTGACCTCAGAGTGGCAGTAGGTGCAGTTCTCTCCTCACCGGCTGCAAGGAAGAGGAACGGGGAGAGGGAAACTGTGGTCGGAGCACTGTCCAGGGAGCCAGATTCTGGCTGGACATCAGGAAAAACCTCCTGACTGTTAGAGCAATACTAGGCTGACCATATGCAAAGGAGAACAGGGCTCATGTAACTTTAACAGTTGTAGAGAAAAGGGAATTTCAGCCAGTGTCATTTGTATGCAATTAGTTCCTGGTGAAATTCCCTCTTCATCACAAGTGTTAAAGTTTCAGGGGCCCTGCCTTCTTTTGTATCTGGTCACTCTAGTATTGTGCCTGCAACTTTAACAGGTCAGTCAACTCAAGGAGGGAGGATGGGGAGCTCGCAGCAGTGGGAATAGTCTACCCTGGGCTGGCAGCTTCTTCATGACAGCTTCCTAAAGTTTCTTTCCAGGGTTGTGGAGACATTGTAACTTGCTTTGATAGAAGAGTCTCGGCAGAGGGGGTGGGCGTGGAGCCTGGATGCCGACTGTATGGCGGGGTAAGAGAGGAGTTCCCTAGCCCAATTAATAAAACAATCCCAGACTGGAGGAAAAATGGCTTGAATCAAAGGTCGCCTCTACAAGAGAGGTTTAAAGCTCTTTCAAGGCACTTAAAATTTTTTACCTCTACAAGAACGGACCGCAAATCGGGCGTAGAGGCGTGTTATCTCTCCGATTATGCGCATTATCGAATGCGCGTTAAACAGCGAGTTTTATTTTGCTCCGGCCGTTAAAGCGCATTTTGACTATGTGAACAAGCACTTATGCGCATTAACTATTTGTAAAGCGCATTTTGGTCATCCGTTAATGCGCTTCGCCGCCTCTCGTGCAGAGGTATTAGGCGTAAATGCGCTTCAGTGATTATGCGCATAATCGCCTAACCAGGCGCAAAAGAGAATCCTTGTAGAGGGGACCAAAGTGAAACTAAGAAGGGATGCAAGGCGAATGTCAACAGACTTGATTAAGAAGCGAAAGGAAGATATCACTGCTTATTTCAAGCCGAAAGATAAGGCACAAGAACCGCGGTAACATACAGCAGCAGCTCTGCAAACGAAACGGCATCCGGAGTGTCTCAGCGTTCCAGAGACGAGCAAGGGAGGGAGGGGGGAGTCCTCAACTCCACCAGAGATGACAAATACAGAAATGAAGGCAGAAACCTTACAATGCTTAAAACAATTTAAACTAGAACTTGTGGACAATTGAACACAAATTTTGGAAGCTAAATTAGAGGATTTAAAGCAGAAAGTGGTGGAAGTGGGGAAAACAGCTGAATGCAATGGAAAAGGTGTCAGCACAAGAGGAGAAATATAAAATACTAAAGAAACAAACCTCTGAAATTAAACTAAAACTGATTGAGCAGGAAAACAGAAATCAAAGTTGTAACATGCGTTTTTGCAGAATAGTTGAGGATTTGGAAGAAAATGGTGTAAAATTATTTGTGGTAAAATGGCTGACTTCATTACTGCCTGATTTCGCCATTGATTCTGATGACTTAGAAAGAGCTCATCGTGCATTTGGGCTGAAGAAAAGAAACACACCATGACATATAATCGTATGCTTTGGTTGTTATAATAAAAAAGAAACATTAATGAAAAAACTGAGGGAATTAAAAGAAATACAATGCCAAGGAGTACATGTTACGATATTGCAGGACTTAGGTCCAGAAACACTGCAAATGCGCAGAGGACTACACCTACAAGAAATGGGGATTCGCTATACATGGGGCTTTCCATTCAAACTAATGGCCCCCTATAAGGGGGTCACTCATATTGTGACAACAAAAAAAGAAGCCACTCAGCTATTTAAACCCCCTCCATTTTGACCTTCCTGGAGGAGTTCCACCAGAGGAGTTTGAAAACCAAGGCAGTGTCGAATCTGACGAGGAGGAGGAGGAGGAAGAATGGGAGCTGGTTCCAAGAAAACGTCCTGATAAGCCCAAAAAACATCCGGGGGAGGAAGGCGACAGCAGGCATCTCACTCTGTTCACTTAGAGCAACATCACGTCAAAAGAGATAAGCTGGAGGGACTTTTAGTACTGAAGGTTAAATCAAAGCAGTTCTTGGTAAAAGGTTTGGGACTTTATAAGTTTTTTTTCTTTTTTGAATAAAGGGCTGGAGAGACTTTTCTGTCTCACATAGTGAGACCTATGCCAGGAATAGATCTGAACGACCTGCCTCGTCATTCTTATACATTTAACACAAGAAAATAATAATAATAATAATAATAATAATAATAATTTAAAAAACCTCTTTTTCCCCCTTCTTTTTTTTCTTCCTCTCTCTTATTTTTCTCTTTGCACTTTTTTCTCCCTTTCTTTTTCCTTTCTTTTTCTTTTTATTTTAGTTTAAGAAATTCATATTGCAGGAAGGTGCTTTCAGCACTCCTGAGGGGCAACACAGATTCCCCCCTTTTTTTGGTGGGTGGAGAGGTTGGTTGCTGTGTTTGTTAATGAAATGGTTGAATTTAACTCAGTTGGGATGGGGGAGGGTTTTTTTTAGTTGACGGGAAGTTTACAGGGAAAGATATTAAAAAGGAAACCTGAGAAAGGAATAATCATTCTAAAAGCCATGCAATTCTTATGGCCGACTTAAAAAACAGTTTCATCTGACATTAAAGAGTTAGGCAGCACTATAAAAAGAGCTAGGATGTTTAAATTGATCAGGATCTGAAGCCAAAAATAATGATGTTACAGGAAACGCATAAGGCAATGGAAAAGGATGGTATATTCAACAGTAAGCAATGGGGGAAATGTATAGCTAAAGGATCTTTCAAAGCAAGAGGGGTGGCAATTCTAATTAAGACTGAAATTGATTTCAAAGAGACAAAAATAATGAAAGGAAGGAAGATTTATCTTGTGGAAGGAATTTTGAATGGTCTTACAAAAATTACATTAGCATCACTATATATAGTCCAAACACAAATCAACTAACTCTTTTAGATAGACCTCTAAGAAAGATATGCAAATTTATAGAAACAGAATTATTCATAGGAGGGGACATTAACTGGAATTTACAAGGGCCAGTAACAGCCAGAGTTGGAAACAGCATTACACAAACTAGAGATGAATCTCAACACCACAAACAAGTAATAAATGTATGAAAATTTAACAAAAACATGAACTCTATGAAACATGGGCAGAATCCCAGCCAAAAGACTACACACACTCATTTTATTCATGACTCCATGGTTCATTTTCAAGGCTAGATAAGATAATGGTCACAAAAGGTCTACTACCATGGATAGTTAAAATAGATATAGACCAAATAAACAGATCTGATCATGCCCCAGTGTTCCTGGAGATGGCAATGTGTGCCCAGGAAAAAACAATACCAATATGGTGGTTACATCCCACCTTAATAGCACGACAGGAATGTAAAAGTAGAATACAGGATGGGATAATAAACTATTTCAGAGAAAATCATATTAATGACACTTCAGAAGGGGTGAGGTGGGATTGTATGAAAGCAGTAAAAAGAGGGTAGTACATTAAAGAAATGGCCATTATTAGAATAATACTAAAAAACAGAAATCAGAATTAGAAAAAAAACATAGAAGTTCTAACAGCGCAATATAAATGTACTGGTTCACAAGCTATTACACAAAAAATGGAAAGGAAAAAAACATAACTAAACCTGCTAGACATTGATAAAACAATGGTAGATTTGCTCTATGTTAAACAAAGATACTATAAATTTGATGGAAAAGGATCAATAATATTGGCAAATAGAGTAAAAAAAGGAAGAATTGAAACAGAATTGTAGCTTTAACAACTGAGACAGGAACAAAAACTTATAGTGCAAATGAAATGGGGAAAATATTAACTAAATATTATGAAAATTTATATAAAGGAACAAATATAAACAGAGAATTTATAAAAGAGTACCAACAAGAAAATAAGTTAATGGCTTAACAAGGGAGCAGTCAATATATTTAGAACAGCCTATATCATTAGAAGAAATAAAAAATGCTATAAAAAAACCTAAAGTCTAATAAAGCATCAGACCCTGATGGCTTTACAGCTGAATTATTTAAAGCATATGCTGAATTATTGATTTCACAACTTTCAGAAGTCTTTAATGCAATATTACAGGCAACACAACTACCGGATACGTGGAAACAATCAAGGATAACTCTTTCATTAAAACCTGGTAAGGCTCCAGAACTTCCAGATTCATATCGGCCCATCTCATTATTAAATGTGGACTATAAAATTTTTGCTACTATATGGGCAAACAGATTCAAGACAGTAATAGGGAAAATAATTCATCCTGACCAGTTTGGATTTATTCCAACATGGTATATAGCGGATCCTGTTAGACGACTGTATAATATAATCACACACAAAAAATAAAAAACACCACTAGTAATTCTGGCTCTAGATCTCTAAGGCCTTTGACAGTGTAAACCTAACATTTCTATTAAATATCTCACAAGTATATAAAATTGTCCCCAAATTCTCACATATTCTACAAACAATCTATGCTCAAACATCAGCAACAATTAGATTCAATAATATGGAAACATCCCCCTTTAAAATTCAATCTGGTACCAAACAGGGATGTCCCCTATCCCCTTTATTATTTGATCTGGTAATTGAATTTCTAGCAGACAAATTAAGAAACAATGATAATATCAAGGCAGTCACAATCAAAAATCAAGCCCATTTAATAAATTTGTATGCTGATGGCATGGTACTTATGCTATAAAATCCCAAAACAAGCATAAGACACATCAAAGAGGAACTAGAATGTTTCCAGAAAGCATCAGGACTGAAAGTCAATTACACAAAATCAGATTTGCTATGTTACAATATACCTCCCAAAGATCAAATTGACATGTCTAATCAACTAAAATCCCATTAGTTCACAAGTCATTTCGTTATTTAGGAGTCCTAATTTCACAACATAAGAACAAATCTCTCCAATTAAATTATGGAAGAATCTGGAAGCAAATAATAGCAGATATTAAAAGATGGAACAAAATGAACTTGTCGCTATTGAGCAGAATATCGGTTATAAAGATGATGGTGGCCCAAATTTACATATTTGTTCTATGTATTATCTATGGATATTGCACAATTTTTTAAAAAATATGGCAATCAACAATTGATACTTCATCTCTAAAAGTTTAAGATATAGGAGGATAGAGGAAGGAGGATGGGGAATACCCCAATTAAAACTATATTATGAGGCGTATCCGTTAAGACACTTAATGTCTATAATTAATGATTCGCAAGATAAACATTAGGTTTGTATAGAAAAATATTTATTTCAAGATACAGACCTCACATTACTACCTTTCATTAAAAAAGAAATTAAAAAGGGCATACAACAACAACAACGTACAAGCATTATTTCCATATTGAAGGTCGGGAAATACAGAAAGACCGATGCCTGGAATATCTCCATTGATACCAATTTGTGGACACCTGGATTTTCACCTAAAAGAATGATAAATAAAAAGGCTTTAAAAGACAACCAACTGGATAGATTAAAGCATTATTATACAGACTCATCACCCATATCTAGAACTGTCTGGAGGACATCACTGAGGAATACAAATATTACATGGTTAGCGTGGTATCAACTATCCACATTTATTAGAAAGCAGTACATCATACAGCAAGGCACCAGACTGATTTTGAAAGAATAGTAGTTAACACAGCAGGAAAAGATAAAGGGCAAATAACTACTCTATATAGATTACTAGTTAAACTGGATTTAGGATCACAACAATGGCTACGAACTTGCTGGGAATCTGACTGGTTTATTAAAATAGATCAAGAATACTGGACAAAAATGTGGGGGAAATTTCCTTTCAAAGCGACATCAGCTGAATGTACAGAAATATTGCTTAAAAATGGTACTTCACACCATCCAGAATAACAATGAAAGACAAGTCTTACTCTCCATTGTGTTGGAGAGGATGTGGTGCCTGGAGATCCTATGTTCACATGTGGTGTGAACTTGGACAGAGATTTTTAAAGAAATTTCCATCATACTGGAAACAACAGTAATAAAACACCGGAATTGGCATTACTTAATAAATGTGATGGCCAAAACCAAACTATATTACAAAAAAAGCAAGTTGAATGTCTCCTAATAGCAGCATGTATGTTGATAGCTAAATGCTGGAAGGTGGCAAAAGGATTCAATATAAGGAAGTGGTAAGATATAGTATGGGAAATAGCGCTCTCTGATAAACTTGCTCAATGTTTGAGTGTATTAAGAGGACAAAAGAAAAAAGACAGTTTTGCTATGGAATGGTTGTGTTTTATTACACACACACACAAACCAACAGCACCAACACAGATTCCAACTGCTTTTAACACCTTATGGTTACAATAGTTTCTCTGGAGGAAAAATGAATGAATAACAGTAATTAAAATAGTCATGATTGGGGGTCGACCCTCCCATTAATTAATTATCCTTTAAAACTGCCAAATAACCAATGTTAAATAATCTGTACTGTGTGTTTATAATGTTCATCTGTGTAGTATTTTTTCTTTTCTCAAAAAAAGCATATGAAATCTATTATTCCTTGTATATATGGTTTCTGTATCATCATATCGTATAATAGAATCATAGAGTAGAGTTGGGCCTATAATAAGGCCATTGAGTCCAACCCCCTGCTCAATGCAAGAATCTACATTCAAGCATCCCTGACAGATGGTTGTCCAGCTGCCTCTTGAATCCCTCTAGTGTGGGAGAGCCCACCACCTCCCTAGGTAATTGGATCCATTGTCATATTGCTCTAACGGTCAGGAAGTTTTTCCTGATGTCCAGCCAGAATCTGGCTTCCTGTAACTTGAGCCCATTATTCTGTGTCCTGCACTCTGGATTCATCGAGAAGAGATCCTGGCCCTTGTCTGTGTAACAACCTTTCAAGTATTTGAAGAGTGCTATCGTGTCTGCCCTCAATCTTCTCTTCTCCAGGCTTAACATGCCCAGTTCTTTCAATCATGTCAATCTTTAAGTTTTTATATTTGCAAATAAAAATAATTATTAAAAAAATAAAGAGAAAAAAGGAAAAAAATAAATGTGTTCAGTATGCAAAATACACTACAGTTTAACTGAACAACAGAATGAAATTTAATGGAGATAAATGCCAACTACACCTAGAAAAAAGAAACCAAATGCACAGTTACAAGATGGGGGATACTTGGCTCAGCAATACTACCAGTGAGAAGGATCTTGGAAATGTTGTAGATCACAAGCTGAATATGAGCCAACAGTGTGATGTGGCTGCAAAAAAAGGAAATGCTATTTTGGGCTGCATTAATAGAAGTATAGTTTCCAAATCACGTGAGGTACTGGTTCCCCTCTATTCAGCACTGATTAGGCCTCATCTTGGGGTGCCTCTACAAGAGAGGTTTAAAGCTCTTTCAAGGCTGATTAAAATTTTTACCTCTACAAGAGAGGAGCGCAAATTGGGGGCTGAGACACTTTAAACTTCCGATTATGCGCATTATCGAATGCGCGTTAAACCGCGAGTTTTAATTTGCGGTGGCAGTTAAAGTGCCTTACCGCCATGTAAACATGCGATTCTCCGCATGTCAACAAGTTTAAAGCGCGTTTTGGTCGTCCCGTAATGCGCTTCGCCGCCTCTTGTACAGAGGGATTAGGAGTAAATGCGCTTCTGCGAATATGCACATAATCGGGCAGCCAGGTGCCAAAGCGAATCCTTCTAGAGGGGGTCTTGGTTATTGCTTCCAGTTCTGAGCACCACACTTCAAGAAGGATGCAGTCAAGCTGGAGAGTGTTCAGAGGAGGGCAACAAGGATGATTGGAGTCTGGAATCAAAGCCCTATGAGGAGAGACTGAAAGAACTGGGCATGTTTAGCCTGGAGAAGAGAAGACCGTGGGAAGGCATGATAGCACTCCTCAAATACTTGAAAGATTGTCACACAGAGGAGGGCCAGGATCTCTTCTCAATCATGCCAGAATGCAGAATACGGAATAAAGGGCTCAAGTTACACAAAACCAGATTCCAGCTGGACCTCAGGAAAAACATCATGGCTGTTAGAGCAGTACGACAATGGAATGAATTACCTAGGGAGGTAGTGGGCTCTCCTACACTAGAGACATTCAAGAGGCAGCTGGACAACCATCTGTCAGGTGTGCTTTAAGTTGGATTCCTGTATTGAGCAGGGGAGTGGACTCGAAGGCCTTAGAGGCCCTTTCCAACACTACTATTCTATGACCCTTACATTCTATTGTTAAGGCCTAATAGAAAAACAGTATGGCTGGGCCAAAAACAATGTTGTCAGCCCAGAAACATTTTGAAAGGTTTCAAAGTTATACATAAAACTTACAACCAGACCTAACTAGTTAAACGAAGGGTTTGAAGCTTTTGACTTTATAGCAGTATGGTCCAAACTCTTGGGGGAAAGGAAGGGAGCAATGTGTGTGTATGGGGGCAGGGATTAAAAAGTATGTATTCCAAGGAGAGATCTGAAGACCAAATTATCATGGATCCAGAGGAAGTTTGAAAGAGATCTCTCTTAGAATCCAGGATGTAGAACTCAGCAAAGTCCAGGTAGGGAAATTTAATCCAGATAGAGAGTGTAGAAAATATTTTAAAATGAAAAGTGCTGTGAAGGCGAACCTTCATCAGTGAGCAAAATCAAATAGGGGATGAAAACGACACCAAGCTGCTCATGTGCCCAGTGCCTGGGTCAGAGGAACTGGGCTTGGGGAAAGATAGCCCAAAAATAGTCACAAAGCCTGTTCCAAAAGAGAAAAGAGGACTCTTCTTCTCTCAAAAGGGAGGCAATAACTAGGCTCAGCCTTCTCAGACTTCAGGCAGTAAAACTCTCTACCCTCAAGGAAAGCCAGGCCTGCTTATAAATAATAATAATAATAATAATAATAATAATAATAATATAATAATAATAATAATTTATTTCTTACCCGCCTCTCCGTTTGGATCGAACTAAAGTTTCACTCCCATTCAATCCCATAGCTTCCTTGTGGTAGGGTCTGGTCACGCTGAGGGGATTGCTTGACCATGTACACACACACAGGTCCCAGAAATTTACAGCTGGTGCTGCTTCTGCTGTTACACCAGATAGCAGTTATTTCCTCCCCTCTCGCCCTCAACATTCCAAGTGCTGCATTAGGAGCTTCCCATAGCCTTTTATTAGCAATAAAAATTATTTTAAAAATAAGTAAATTGAATTTAAAGAAAAAGAAATTCCATTCTACCAAGTAGAGTAGTTAGGGAATATGGCCCCACCAGAGCTGAGCACAAACAGTTGCCAATACTTTTTCAGAAACACTTTTTGAGTGACTGAGTTTTTACCCTTCTTTCTGTTAACTGCCCTTTCTACCTCAATCTTTAACCAATCTTCCTGAAATGTTAAATAGGCATTTCTTTCTGGCATACGTAAATTTCAGAAAGATTGGTGAAACCTTTTCAATTTTATTAAGAGGAACTTCTCAATTTTTTCCTTCATGTGCGTCCTTAACTGTGCATCTTTAAATATATGCACTCAGGAATGTAGCTTCGGTGATTCACATCTGCATCATTTGTACCATTGGAATGATGTCACTCCAAGTAGAACAGTTGTTAGCATTGGTAAAATACAAGTTCAACCAAATACTTAATTTGAAATGTTTAAATGAAAAGTTGTCTGGGGCTGATTTAAAATGTTTAGCAATTTAGGATGTAAACCTATCTGTGCTTGGACAAAAAAAGTCCTACAGTTCCCAGCATTCACCAGCCAACCATGAAATCACTGGAAGCTGAGAGGTTTTTATCTGTCTAAAAATTCATAGGATTGTGCCCTTACATTTTTACTTTTTGATGTCTACTTTTTTTGTGCTAGAATTTAGATTTTGTCATTTTGACACTGAAAAATGAATATTGCCATAGAAACAAGGCAGATTAAAAGAAAATGTTTCCTTAAAACTGAAAACACTCTTTGTAACATTTAATTTTTGCTCTGAACATCCTGTAAGAAAAGCTGGGGAGGTGCAGCTGTTAACAGCTAAAGACGTTTATTAACTATCAGAAAAAGGTATGAAGCTTACAACTAGTCCGGAAACTTCAACTAGTTCAAAATATGGCAGCCAGGTTGGTCACTGGTACACCTGGGGGTGACCATATTACACCAGCTTTGAAATCTCTCCACTGGCTGCCAGTTCGTTTCCGGGCGAAGTACAAAGTGTTGGTCATTACCTTTAAAGCCCTACATGGTTTGGGTCCAGGTTACCTGCGGGATCGCCTTCTCCCATACAATCCGCCCCGCACACTTAGGTCCTCTGGGAAGAATTTATTACAGTCAACAAAAACTAGACTGACAACTGTTACCCAGAGGACCTTCTCTTCTGCTGCTCCCAGATTATGGAATGACCTGCCCGGAGAGATCCGTGAACTTACCAGTCTTCAGGAATTTAAATGATCTATCAAGACTGAGCTCTTCCAGCAAGCCTACTCAGATGAATTTTAAGTGTTTTATTGGTGTTTTATTGGTATTTTAATGATATATTGATTTTATGTATTTTTAATCAGTTTTGTGTGTTTTATGATGATGTTGTTCCCCGCCTCGATCCGGAGGGAGAGGCAGGTAATAAATAAATAAATAAATATATGATGATGATGATGATGATGATGATGATTGTTTTCTTTTTAAAGGATATGAGTGTGAGCCTTTCAACAACCCAGCTGATTTTTTTCTTGATGTGATCAATGGTGATTCCACTGCTGTGGCAGCAAGCAAATGTGATCAGAAGCCCAAGAGAAAAGAAGAGCAGACTCCCACTGGTGAGTAGGGGACAAGACCTGTGCTCAAATGGCAATAGAGGGGGATTCCCTGCTCACTCTTTGGAATCGCGATCTGCCACTGTACTTCTGTAATGCATTCATTTATAACACCCGGGGGGGGGGGGGGGAATGCTTTTATTTCAGAGAGCAATAATGAGAATGACATAGAGGAAGAAAACATGGAGAAGCCACTGGTGGATTTGCTGCATGAAAAATACGTCACCTCCATCCAATGCCAGGACATGATGGAGAAGCTAAAGAAATTGGAAAATGGCCCAGGGATCTCACAGAAGAAACCAAGGCACATGAATCAAGTCACATATGCAAATGGCTTCTTCACACAACTGTATTGGGTGTCCCAGCGCTCCCTCAAAAACCTCATCCGAAATCCCCAAGCTTCTGTAGCACAAGTAAGTAGCAGACTTATATGCTAATATAATATCCCAAATCAAAATGTATGATACATCCAGAATGCTATCGTGGTGATATGTCTGGGATTGGAGGGCCTAGGCTGCAATCCATGAATTGGAACCAGTTGGCTCCAATGGCACTGAACTGTCCCTTGATAGAAATACTGGTTGGAGATCTTGGGATAAACTTCATTTTATAATTATATTTATATTTTCTATAGTGATACAAAACATTTTCACAATAAGTAACTTTCTTGTTTTCTGTAGAAAGTTAACATGAAATCTTGCATGTGCCTTCATCAACAGAAGTTAACTTGAGTGAATGAATGTCATTGCTTTGCTTGTTTTGAATTTTTCTATTCAGGAAGACACAGGCAGATGTCTTTTATCTGTTACATAGTTGTATCAGGTCCCCTCTACAAGGATTCGCTTTTGCGCCCGGTTAGGCGATTATGCGCATAATCGCTGAAGCGCATTTACACCTAATACCTCTGCACGAGAGGCGGCGAGAGGTGGCGAAGCGCATTAACGGATGACCAAAATGCGCTTTACAAGTAGTTAATGCGCATAAGTGCTTGTTCACATAGTCAAAATGCGCTTTAACGGCCGGAACAAAATAAAACTCACGATTTAACGCACATTCGATAATGCGCATAATCGGAGAGATAACGCGCTTCTACGCCCGATTTGCTCTCCGTTCTTGTAGAGGTAATTTTTTTTAAGCGCCTTGAAAGAGCTTTAAACCTCTCTTGTAGAGGCAGCCTCAATCAGTATTTGTGCCATTAATCCTTTTTCTTATTCTTTTCCTGTGCTCTAGGTCTTTGTGACCATTGTCCTAGCGCTGATTGTGGGGACCATTTTCTTTTGTGTAAAGCTTGATCAAAGTGGCATTCAAAATCGGTAATTAGTGAAACCTTTTAAGATTTATTTCTCTAATATGAAATTCTATAACTCCATCCAGACCGATGCCAGGTTGGGGGCAGGAGAATTCAAGCAAGGAGACACCAGTGATCCTGCCTCCATCAGGTCCCTTTCTCACTTGTTCTAGAGAGCTGGCAGGCAAGCAAGCAATTAATTTGCAGTTCCTCCTCTCTATGGCCCCCTCCACAAGGATGCGCTTTTGCGCCCGGTTCGGGGATTATGCGCATTATCGCGGAGGCGCATTTACTCCTAATCCCTCTGCACGGGAGGTGGCGAGAGGCGGCGAAGCACATTAATTGATGTCCAAAAAGCGCTTTACAAGAAGTTAACGCGCATAATCGCTTGTTCACACCGCGAAAATGCGCTTTAACGGCCGGAGCAAAATAAAAGTCGCTATTTAACGCGCCTTCGAAAATGCGCATTATCGGGGAGATAACGCGCCTGTACGCCCGTTTTGCGCTCCGCTGGTGTGGAGGTAAAATTTATCATGAGCCTTCAAGGCTCATTAAACGTCTCGTGTGGAGGAGGCCTATGCCATGGCTATTAACCGCTCACTTGCCCAAATAGTGGGCAGACAAGGTGGTGATGGTAAGAAGACGTAGCAGGGCTCTCCAATCAGCAATGAGCTTTGTACCCACCCCATAATTCCTACAGCAAATTGTGGGTTGTAGACTGGGTACAAAGCCACCTCCACCATTCCACACACTGGGTTCAGATGACACAGCAATCCACGCTGCATCATGGATAATTATGTAAATTGCACAACCAGCACTTGCAGGGGCGGGGAACCAACGATGGCTTGTTTTGTCCCCATGATTGTCTGAATTTGGAAGGTGAGGGGGGGTGAGGCTAAGGAGGTGTCTGAGGCCACCTAGAGGCTGCCTTCACAGTGCCGGGTTGCCACCACTTTTGAGAAAACCCCACGCTTTCGCTGCTGTGCGGTGACAGTGGCTAATGCCCACACAGAAAGCAGCACGGGCATTCGGGAGTCACCTTCTGCCTGGGAATATATCAGCCTCAACACTGGACTGAGGTCAGACGATGGAAAGGCCATGGTCACCTCAGTCCAGCGTAAAAGTCACAGTACGTCCCTGGAAGTTACAGGAAGCCAGATTCCAGCTGGACATCAGGAAAAACTTCCTGTTAGAGCAATACGACAATGGAACCCATGACCTAGGGAGGTAGTGGGCTCTCCCACACTAGAGGCCTTCAAGAGGCAGCTGGTCAACCATCTGTCAGGTATGCTTTGAGGTGGATTCCTGCATTGAGCAGGGGGTTGGACTTGATGGCCTTATAGGCCCTTCCAAATCTACTATTCTATGATTCTATGATTTTTTAAATCTGCAGCTTTGCGGGAAAGCTCTGTGGTGGCTGCTGTGTCATCTAGCCAACGTAGCACCACTGCAGGCTTTAAAAACGTATAATCAGTGCCCTAGTGTGTTTGTGAGAAAGGTCAGAGTTGAACTGGGCCTTCCTAAATTATAGTTCATTGGTATGCATTTAGCCACACCCCACCAGCTCCCAGGATATAAGTCCATGTGGCATGAAACACAGCAGGTGTGGAAAAAAAGAGTGGAAGGAGGGGGAAAGGGAGAGACACATACACTCTCCTCCCTAAATGGTATCCCTCATCGTGACGAACTGGCCTTTTTTTATAGCTAAATCCTTTATTATCTGGGAAAGTGATTTAAAAGAAAACAAGAAGCCTAATTCCCACTTATTCAGCAACAACCAGTGAAAACGGCTTTGAGGGAGCTATATTTCCAGTGGGTCGAGTGATTCTAAAAGGTCTGACATTTTTTGAGCTACATCCAGCTTCAAGTGTGTGCAATATGGGGGTTGTCTACCTGCGGGGAAAACCCTGTGGTGGCTGTGGGTCTGCACCCCATCGGTTAGATGATGCAGGCGCAGGTTTGCAGTCACTGTGGGGCTTCCCTGCGATGTTGCGTTTTGAAGAAGTCGAGGATTTGCCCTGAATTTTCAAAGTGAGCGACGTCAACACAGCGCTTCTGCCATGTAACATCATTCCGCTGCCAATCTGGGGCCAACCTTGGGGTGGGGCCTCACAGAAGGCAACCAGCGATTGGTCACCTTCCACCAGGAAGAGGGTGGGGGTGGCTCTGGCACTCGAACAAGCGCCCCGAAGTCCAGCACTCCCTCCTCAGTGTGAGGACTACTCGACAATGCCTCAGGAGAAAGCAAAGGATTGAGGAGGCCGTGAAAGAGAACCCCATGGAAAAACAATCCTCACAACGTTCAGATTGCCCACAACGAAATGCTGCAGCATCTATTTATATCTAGTGACTCTTCATAAATAAAAGCCCTGGCCTGCAGCTTCAGAAGGCAGGCTGAAGTTCTCACTTCCAACTCATTCTTGTACTACGTTTTTAAAGATCTAAACTTTGCAACTGCAACGATTAGCAGAGAAGAGAAGTCAGTGAAAGTTAAGCTTGCAAGTGGAAACACACAGTTACAAAGGATTAGACAGCTTGTAACAAGAACAGGGTCCTGCAAACTGTCTTTTACTTTGCCTTTATAGGTAGTGCTGTTTGTCAATTCCACATATGCAGGGCCAGATCTACATCAAACAGGATATAATATTATGAAAGCAGTTTGAAAACAGTATATGGAATATGTGTCATGGGTTCCAACAGTTGTCAGTGCACTTCAATACCGTTATAAAGCAGTAGTGCGGATCCTGTCCAGGTTTATACATGAACTGACATATAGATCAGGCCTTCCGTGAACTCTTGAGTGGCCCCTGGGATCTGAATGTTCATTTGAGACCCTCTCTTCTGTCTTTTTGCACCCTGTACCAATGCCACTTTCCTCAGCTGGAATGTATTGTTGCCAATACGGATGTGACCCCTTCCATATGTAAGGCCCAGGAAAGCTGCACGCCCTCCCCCACCCCCCATGCTGCTGCACAAAGGCTACATTTATTCCTGGAAATGTCACCTTTTAAACCGAGTACGTTTCTATCCCTCAAAGCCCCTCTGAAAACTAAGGCAATATCTGCAAAAGGTTCCTGTATTCAGGGAATGGTACTTCTTTGTACTGGTTAGATACCTCTGTATTTTGATGGACTCCAGTCACCTATCTCACTTAACACATCCTCTTCCTTCCTCCTCACATACCACTTTTCCTTCTACCATACTGTCCCTTGCAAAAAATAAAATCCAAAAATTCTGCATACAATTCTAGTTTCAGACCGAAGCATGCAAATAATGCGGATTAGTTTAAAAGAAATGAATTTGAATTTGTAGTACTTACAATAAATTAAATAAGCACAATGTTTGGAGAGGTTTTGGCACAAGGTATCAACAGATCTCTGTTTTACAAGGCTTTCTCTACTTATATTCTTTATTACTATGCTTTTTCATTTAACTTATTCAGCTCTGCTGCTATGTTCTTTTTGAGTCAGAACAAACACACTTGCATGTCAAATAATTACAGGCTTTTTTTAAAAAAAAATCTTTATTAATATATAAAAATGGTACAAATTTATCCAAATCTGTAAAACAGAATATGCAACTAATTAAATAAACAAACACATCACACATAGTCACATAAATCAATGTTATTGTTGAAAGTTGTTAATAGATTACAGGCTTAGATTGTTGATGGGTTAATAAGAATAGGCAATAGGTTTTTGAACAACTCTTAAAATTATACTTCAAGACAGGGGTCCCCAATGTGGCTTCTATGATTCCTGCAGGGACCTCCAATGCAGGGACCTCCACAAAGCTCTCCACTCTCTGCCCCTTCAAAAAAAAATTTAAAAATAATAATAATAATAATAATAATAATAATAATAATAATACTTAAGAAAAGTTAGGGTGCCAGGTTTTCCTACCTGTTCTGGACCTGCTGCTGATGAGCTGGAAGAGAAGGAAAGTGTTGCTTCCTGGCCTCCCCCAACCTTACTCTGCCTAAACCGGCCTTTCCCTTTTGCTTACTCACTCTCTTTGCTCTCCCAGTTGCTAGCCTCCCCCAAATGCCTTTATCTCACTCTTTTGGTTCCCTCTACCCCAGGTGACCCCCAACCTCTTGGGACCTGGGGGCACATTTAGGAATTTGAGAAACTGCTGGGCACTGCCACAAAATGGCTCCCATGGAGGATGTGGCTAATCACATAATGCCAGGGGGGCTGGCTAGTCAAAAGTGAGCTAAAGAAGGGCAAGGGGGGAGACATTGTGAGTCTAGGAGGGAGAGGAAAATAGCAAGGCAATGAATGGGGTAGGAGGGAAAGAAAGAGCAAAGGCTGGGGGGGGCGGACAATATGCGAAAGGGGAGGGGGGAATAGCGAGGCTTGAGGCCGGGAGAAACAGCAACGCAAAGGGGTGGAGGGAGAGAAAGAACAATGCAAGAGAGGGAGAGAAAGAAGATTGCCCTAACATATTCCAATTTTTGTGAAGGGAGAGCTTTGCGGGGGTCACTGGAGGCCCTGGGGGCCCTCCATGGAGCTAACAGGTGCTGTGTTGAGGACCCCTGCCCTACCCCTTTGCCTTGCTATTTACCCTTTTCTCCTGTGTCATACATGTAACACTTGTGCCTACTGAAGAGTTTATTCTGGGCTATCAGGAAAATATGCATTCCTGCTATAAAACAAATTCCACGATTCATTTTGACGATATAAAGTTTCAATAGTTAATGAAGGTTGTTGATTTTATTTTGGTTTCTTCCTTCAGAGTTGGATCCTTGTTTTTTATCATCACCAACCACTGCTTCTCCAGCGTGTCAGCCATTGAGCTGTTCATCAGGGATAAGAAATTGTTTATGTAAGTATCAATTTCCTCACAAAGAAATAGGGGGCAGGTGGAGGCAGGTGAATAGCACATGATGGGGCTGCCTAAATGCTCGGAAAGCCCCGGATGTATGTGCAGTGGGGCATCATCGATTATACGACGAAGCTGCAATTGCCCATCCACCCCAGGGCTTTCCGCCAAAGCTGCGGAGAAAAAATATCAGGGATTCACCACCAAGACAACAGCAAGACAGCCCCTCTCCTCGCTCTGGAGTCACAGCAGAGGCGTGGCCACACGGTGCCTGGTGGAAGGCAACCTGCGATTGGTCGCATACCATCAGTAAGAGGGAGGGGCAGCTCTGGTCCCCGGATGGCCATGCAGAAACCCTGCACTCCCTCCTTAGCATCAGGATCTAGGGTGTCCAGATGGCTCGGGGGTTCCCGGTCCTAACCGGGAAACCTGGGGCCAACCGGGCCAACCGGGGGTGGTGGGGGCAAACCGGGGTGGCGGGGGGTCACGCGGCGGTGGCAGCAAGCGAGGAGCGGCAGTAGACCCGGCGGCGGTGGCGGCGGAGGAGCCCGGGAAGCGGCCGCCCCAGAAGGTAAGTGCCCTCCCTCGTGCCTCGCGCTCCTTATCCGCATGGGTGTCCGCTTCCCTCCGGTGCTCGAATCTACTGAGAAACAGGCTTCGCGGCCTGTCCCTCAGTAGCGAGACAGGCCGCGAAGCCTGTTTCTCAGTAGATTCAAGCACCGGAGGGAAGCGGATGCCCCTGCGAGTAAGGAGCGCGAGGCGCGGGGCGCGGGGCACTTACCTGCTGGGGTGGCCGGGTCCGCCGCCGCTGGGTCCTCCACCGCCGCTGCCGGGCTCGTGAGGCCAGAGGCCGCGCGGAAGGGACGGGAGAGGGCCGGATCCGGAAGTGACGTAATCGGCCCTCCCCCGCCTCTTCCGCGTGGCCTCTGGCCTCGTCGCGGCTATTCGCGATGGCGACGACCCCCGAGGAGCCCGGACGCCTGTGCGGTAGAGGCGGGGGAGCTCCCCCGCCTCTTCCGCACGGGCATCCGGGCTCCTCGGGGGTCGTCGCCATCGCGACGAACCCTGACGAGGCCAGAGGCCGCGCAGAAGAGGCGGGGGGGCCGATTACGTCACTTCCAGATCCAACCCTTCCCTGCCTTTTCCGCGTGGCCGCTGGCCTTACGAGCCCAGTGGCCGGGGACCTGGCGGCGGCGGCGGGGGATCTGGGGGGGGCGGCGGACCTGGCGGCGGCGGCAGCAGCAGCAAACCTGGTAGGTCCAGGCTGATGTTTTTTGGGGGTGGGTGGCTTGGTGGGGGGGTTGTTTTGGGCGGGGGGGTTGGCTTGGGGAGTTGTTTGGGGGGGTGGCTTGGTGGGGGGGTTGTTTTGGGTGGCGGGGGGGGACCGGGATTTTGGATTCCAAAATCTGGTCACCCTAGGATTACCTGATGCCAACCTGCCGCATCAGGCGGAAGCTGCGGGGTTTCCGAGGAATACGCCGCCAACCCGGCACCATGGAAACACCTCCCCTTGAAATAAGTCCTTGCTTGCTTTCTAGTGTCTGAGTAGGCATTACTGAGTACTAATGCAAAACCTTAGGCCTAGTTCTGTCTGAGGTCATAAAACTGTGGGCTGAACCAATTCTGAGTGGTCACTGACAAAAAGATCACTGCACCCAGAAACCTAGCATTTTGGAGAGGTAGGTCTGCTAGAACCTTTTCCCTGACATTTAATTCTCTATGTGAAGGGAATTTTGTGGCTGTAGCCTTGTATGCTTATTCTTGTAAGAGGAAGAATTGTGTCATTAATCACAGGAGTTTGCAAGATAAGCCACGACTGAAATCGTCAGTTAACAGTCCAAGGTCAATATGACAGAAATATCCATCAGGAGCCTAGTTAAACAGTGCCAGTTTCAGGGACATGCAGAAGAATAGTTGATGTCTTTCCAAGGTCAGATCACATTCAAACAAAGTCAAGGAGCTGGTAGCCAGGGAACGAAACAAGACAATTGCTTCCAGTGATCGCACAACATCTCTGGCTTGCCTAATATTGGGATAGTGATTAGGGATTGATGTCAGCTGCATTGGCTGCAGCTAGCTTCTGCCTGCTCATGTGAAGGGCCACTCCCCAAACATTCCCAGGCTCAGCTGTTCCGCCTTCCTCCTCAGTCCCAAACTGAGGCACATTACCCCTGGTCCCAAGATGGGCTTCCCCCCCCCCCCCGTCCCTCCTGACAAGAATGTTGGTGATGGGGACATAGGAGGTCCATAAACGTTTGACGACCTAAAGTCTCCCTGACCCCTCCCATTCAGCCTTCTGCTGTAGCCGCAAACTCTGTCTGGCAGTCACTTGCTGCAGTCTCCGTTTTGACCGCTGACGTTCTTGTGGAGGTAAGAGCTTGTTTGATGGTTCAGTTGATCGGCTGCCTCCTTGAGCTTCTAGGCAGGAAAGCAGGAAAAAAGTGGTTCAAACTCTGACCTATACCAGTGAGGTGTACTGGTAAGAAGAATGTCGGAATTCCATTTTATTTCTAATTAGTAATTTCTTAAATAACATTTTTTATGTGTGTATGTTTCCAGTAAGCCATGTTTCATCTTGTTGTCACAGCCACCAGTATACTAGCGGGTATTACCAAGTCTCAGCATATTTCCTGGCTTTGATGATTGGAGATCTGCTACCCATGAGGACCATGCCTGCAATTATATTTTCATGTATAAGCTATTGGATGATTGGTAATTAATCTTTATTTCTTGCATGACATCCTACCGTCCTTGCTTGCCTGTGCTGTGTCCACAGCAGGGGATAAGATCTCTAGGTGATATGTTGCAATACATCTAGAGGCAGGGAATCAGAGCAACACGAGTGAGAACTGCAACAAGCGTTTTGTTTTCATTATAATTATTTATAACCTACTTTTAAGAAGATGTCTGTGGTCACAGTGATGACCACGGGTGCCAATAAAGTGTCTGCCGATGCACCCAAAATACTGGCTTAGAAAGATCCTTTTTTGATCCAATAGGTCTCTTGTCTTCAGTATTGATCTTTTGGCTCTAAATAATTTGAAGCCAGAACCTACCCATGCAGATGCCTTATTCTGCATCCCATGACCATTGGATGTCTGGTTGGCTGGGATGTGAGACAGGGACATTTGGGTCACGTTGCTGAGACTGTGGAACTCCATATGATAGAAAAGCCTCTTCGATGGCTTTTCAGGCTTTCCTTCTTGCTATGAGTACATTTGAGTCGGTTTGTGTTGTTCGTTTTCTGATTTAATATTTTCTGACTGAATTTATATCTTGTGATTGTAAGCTGCCTTGGGGGTAGGGGTTGTGTGGGGTTGAAAGGTGGGTTATAAATAAACAGGGAGGATGAGTAGAATATACTTTACAGTTGTCCCAAGTATTTCCAATCAACTGTATAGGGGCAAGTCTGATTTTTCCAACTTGCAAGTGCCATACTATGAGACGGGAGAGTCCATTTCCATGCTCAGTGTCTTTCTTTAACAGCATTTGTCACTGCATAGTCCTTTCTGCTCTTCAAGTTGATAGCTTGATCATTCATTGGCCCTATCTGCCTTGCTGTTTTCAGGTTACCAGTCTGTAGTAAGTCGATTCTTCTTCTTCATGCTGACATTGGTGCTTGTGTCCTACACAGCCACCTCAATGGCCCTTGCTATTTCAGCTGGAATGGATGTAGTGGCCATTGCCAACCTTCTTATCACTATTAGTTTTGTCTTCATGATGGTAAGTCTTGTGTGGATTGCGCACACTTGGGGTCAATTCTACAATGTTTGTATTTTTCTGTAATTTCATATTTGGAATGTTCAATTAGAAATCAATTATTATAATGAGTAATTGCCTCTAAGCCTAATTGGGGTTCTCTCCTGAAGGTTAAAATGTATTAAAATATAACTTTCTCCACATTTCCAGATCTTTTCAGGCTTATTAGTGAATCTTCCTTCTGTAATGAATTGGTTGAACTGGCTGAAATACTTGAGCATTCCCAGATACGGCCTAACGGTTAGTATGCTGCAGTTACGTATTTTAATTTCAGTGACCTTTTGACTTACTTCTGTTTTTATTTAAGCAATTGATTTCTTGGCAAAACTCTAAAAAATAATCTTCAGGTCCTTACAATGCAGCAGAAAGAGTCTTTCGTTGGTGATTCACTTTAGTTGCTTCCAGATGAGGTTTTATGGTGCAATCACCCTACCTCATTCACAGAATTTTATGGAGGCGTACAGCTGCTGCCTTCAACTTGTAACCCTCCCATATTTCCCCACTACTTCCATCTTTTCTCTTACTGCAGAAAATCTGTTAAGGAGAGAATGATGAATATCTGCACAATACCTTCTAATTAGAAACACTAGGAGCTCCCCAGATGGAAACACCTCTGGTCTGGAATTACACATTCTCCTTCATAGTCTCTGACTCACACGTATGGGTTCTGTACTGTGCAAAGCAACCTAACCATCACTTCCACATTCCTGCTCAGTTCCTTTTCATCTGCTGCGGTGATAGCAGTGTTTGGAATGCCCTCCAATTATCTCAGATTTCCCTCAGCTTTTCCTGGCCTATTAGGCACAGTATCATTTCTCTCTCATTTTTTAGTTTTCTTTTTTAGAGTTTTTATATTTCTGATTTCCTCATACATCATTGAAATTGACCTGGGAGCTTATGTCCCTCAAGGTCCTCTTCAACAAGTGCATAAGATGTGACATGAAACACTCCCCACTGATAGTCACTCCCTCTGTCTGCTCTGCCTCAGCCAAGGACATTTATTCAACTCATGCGGTCATTGCCAGACTTTTACCAAACAGCCCCAAAGAAATCAGAGTTCAACTTCGTGCCCTGTTGTGAGAATAAGCCCTACAAGCTGCAGATTCAGAAGCACAGAAACGTCTGTTCCATACTGCTGCCGCAGCTATTTACTCAAGTTCAGTTTCATTTGCTTCTCTGTTGGCATCTAAGGCAGGTCACTCTATGGAGGCTTCCTCAGAGCTGGCACTTGTGCTAGATTGCAAACCTGTCCTTCAATTGCATCAGCATTGGTCCTGCCTCAGGAACTGTTACCAGACCAAGTTCTCCAGTCTGCTCATGCAGCTTGCATTAGCTTAGGGCTCAGTAGTCAAACTCAATAATCCTCTACCACCTATAAAGTCCAAGAAGTCACAATCCGTGCATTCTTGAGCTACAGCCTCCGGGGCTGGATCAAAGAAACAAAAGAGGAAGAAGCAGTGAATCAACTCCAATGATGAGCTGCACACATTGGATCCCTCCTACCTCAGGACCGACCATGTCAGTTCCACCAATTCTGGAGTCGGTCTTGAAGATCGCCATGATGCTCTGGTGAACAGTATGCCCAACAGCACGTAGCTCTCATTTTCACCGCATTTGGGAAATAGTGAGAAACAGCAGGAGACGAGTCGGAGTAACAACTAATGTAGGGTGACCAGATAAAATCCAGGTCAGGGCTCCTGTAACTTTAACAGTTGTAGAGAAAAGGGAATTTCAGCCAGTGTCATTTGTATGCAATTAGTTCCTGGTGAAATTCCCTCTTCATCACAACAGTTAAAGGTGCATGCACTATACTAGAGTGACCATATACAAAAGAAGGCAGGGCCCCTGCAACTTTAACTGTTGTGATGAAGAGGGAATATCACCAAGAACTAATTGCATACAAATGATACTGGCTGAAATTCCCTTTTCTCTACAACTGTTAAAGTTACATGAGCACTGACCTGGATTTTATCTGGTCACCCTAAACTAATGTTGTTTCTTACCTTTTCATAATCCCAGTGCAAATGAAAGACCTCACTTGCTTCTCAAACCCTCAGTATATGTCAGACAGCTTGAGGGACAGTACATAGATTGGTAGCCATCCAAGCCATTTTTGTGGATCTCTTAAACACTAAAAGGAAAATGGAGGAGTCGAGGGACTCATGCTTTTAGCAGCTACACATCAGATGAACTACATGTCAGATATACTTATTACATGAACAGATGTTGAAAACCAACTTCTTTGAGAGCAACTATTGACATTTTCAAAAGAGAATCATGATTGGTGTGAACTTGGAAGAAAGTATTTAATTTTTTCCCCACAATAAATGCACAGACATTGTTTGAAAATCCAGACCTTCAAATTATTTCAAATTAGACAAAGTAAATAAGAAATTTGACTGTAATTATTAGCCCGGTTAAGGAGTGAAAGTCTATTTTTGGTAGTTTTTCTGTTGATAAATAGCAGAGTTTAACTATGGATTCATTAAAATCTGCAAATATTGAGTCAATATGGCAAGGGGGTTTAGAGGTTCTTTGTTGGTAGTGCTTCTCTATTTTGGTTTCCTACACAGGCCCTTGAAGTAAACGAGTTTAGAGACCTGCATTTCTGTGATGATAATATGCTGAATGCCACAGAAACTCCATCAGTGCACCATTGTCCCCAAAGTTCTTGGCTTGAACGAATGTAAGTTTCAATCTGTTATATCCTAGCCTGAAAACACACACACACATACACATTTCTATATGGAACCCATGACCTTGGGAGGTGGTGGGCTCTCCCACACTAGAGGCCGTCAAGAGGCAGCTGGACAGCCATCTGTCAGGGATGTGTTAAGGTAGATTCCTGCATTGAGCAGGGGGTTGGACTCAATGGCCTTATAGGCCCCTTCCAGCTCTACCATTCTATGATTCTGTGATTTCAAAAGAATTTTTACCCTTTTACATTTGAGATTGCTCACAATAGTAACTCCTCCTAATTCACAGCACACATCATTCTGTATTGTAAAAAAAAAAAAACTCCATTTCATATATCATCGTTACAGGAGGCTGCGGGGGGGGGGGGAGGTATGGATGGTTGGCAGCCACCAAGAGGAGCTCCCCCATCAGTGGCATTTCTCTCTCTCTCTCTCTCTCTCTCTCTCTCTCTCTGTGTGTGTCACTGACACACACACACACACACCACATTCCATCTTGAAGAATCAACTGAAATATGTCCCATTTTGTGAAATTAGGGTGGGGGGGCATTTCAGCTCAGCACTATTTAAAAAATGTTTTAAAAGTTGCTATGCAGTTAATTGAGGCAATCTTTTAGTTAATTGAAATGTTATTAAACAAGCTAACTGATTAATGAGCTCCATCACACTAGCGATTTAACTCACTCTCGACACACCTGGTATCTGGTTTTGCAGTGTGGGACTCACATGACATTGTCTCTGTCCTGCACCCATTTTGTCTCTTTTCCTCTGTTTTGCGCATTAGTTTGGTGCGGGGAAAGTCTGGTTTATTTTCCCCAAGATACTTTAATGCACCCTTAAGCCTCCGTGTAGTGCTGTCCCCTCGCTTTTTCCTTTGTTGGGTGTGTGTGCTTTGAATGGAGCCTTGCTGATGAAAGGGGAGGGTGGGGCGGTTCTCCTCCTCCAGCACTCTGTGTAGAATGTTTGAATGAATGGAACTTTTACTGCTCCAACCCCACCCTCCTTGCCCACAGCTCCCTCATTTTTAAAGATAAAGAGATAAAACTTGGTATGGTGATAGGTCTTAAGGAGGGCTTTAGGCATCCCATGCTTGAATCACATTGGTTCATCCCTTCATATTTTAGGAATTTTTAATTTCCCCCTTTAAACCATTTCTCTGATAATCTACCAATGCGAAATTCCACCTGTTTGCATTTGTGGAGAATCTTGATCATGCGAAGCTATGCATCTCCAGTTCATAAAATAGAGTTCTGCTGGTTCCCTTATTCAAGAGTACATCCCATTGATTTAAACTGCATTTACATACAAGTCATACTAAAATCCGATGCAGGCTTACCTTTGAGTAAACCCAATTGAACAGAGAGAGACTTACTTCTGAGTAAACAGGTATAGAGCTGACTGTTAATAGTGTGGTCACTCAGAAGCTTTTTTTTAAAAGACTAAAACAGCAAACTGGAAGTGACAGTAGGAAAACATGATTTCCCCCGTCTGATGATCCCCATAGTCACAGAAGATGCATTAGGGCAGGTGTGGATGATGGATGTGAAGTGTACAGTGGCAAAGACAAAAGGACCTGAACACCTATAGCATTTCCAAGTAAGCAGCCAATGCTACATCCTCCCAGGTCCCACAGACTCTCCACCAAATCTCTTTTAACATTCCTACTCCTAGGATAGAGAATTAGCAAAGGACACTGAACGCTGGAAAACTGCTCATATTGTAGTATGTTCATAACAGAATGGGGGGGGGGGGGGCGGACATCCAGTAAAATTGAAAGAAAACAGTGCAAATACAACCAGAGTTGGCCTCTTTGGGAAATAATAGTAGGCTGACCATATGAAAAGGAGGACAGGGCTCATGTAACTTTAACAGTTGTAGAGAAAAGGGAATTTCAGCCAGTGTCATTTGTATGCAATTAGTTCCTGGTGAAATTCCCTCTTCATCACAACAGTTAAAGTTGCAGGCACTACACTAGAGTGACCACATACAAAAGAAGGCAGGGCCCCTGCAACTTTAACTGTTGTGATGAAGAGGGAATTTCACCAGGAACTAATTGCATACAAATGACACTGGCTGAAATTCCCTTTTCTCTACAACTGTTAAAGCTACATGAGCCCTGTCCTCCTTTTCATATGGTCAGCCTAAATAATAGGGCATGCCAACCTTTGTAATAAAAGAAATAGGGTGTGGCCTTGTGTGTTGCAGTTCTCTTTGTATCAATATCAAATTTGGCAAGCCAATGAATAACAAGAAAAAATTGTTTATTATTCTTTAACAGGTGCTATGGTGAAGCATACCTCTGCAGCCAGGGAATAGAGCCAACTAACTGGGCCATGTGGGAGAACATTGTGGCTCTCTTGTGCATGACAGTCATTTTCCTCCTGATAGCATACACCAAACTCCGTTTTATGAAAAAGTTCACCTAACAGCCCCATCCAGCTGCAACCAGGTGACATTCAAGACATTAGGTTCAACTAACACAAGCTGTTTTTTCAATTAATTTGGAAGACCAAATCTAAACTGCTTATTTACTGGTGAGGGGAGAGGAAGGGTTCAGAGGGCTTGACCCTTGCCTATTACAGACAGCCACATACACACACACACTGTTGATGTTTCATCTACTTTTCATACAAGAATGATTGAACAATTTTGTTTTTATACAAAATTCAACCTATTTACTATTTTATTTTATTTTATTTGGGCAGATGCAGGTTGTGACAGAACAAAGGGATCAATAGCTTGACTCTGAAGAATGAAAGGGGACCTCAAAGTGTTCCTAACTACTTGATTGAATTCAAGTGAGCTAACTAAGCATTACAAAAGCTATGCTTCTGAGAAGCAATTAGATGGAGGGATACAGAACTCAAGTGGTTCCCAGAGGGGGGCCCAGATGATGCTATAACCTGTTGATCTATCTTGGGATGCACCTGGATTGGATCATGTTTCTAGATTGGCCAGTTTAAAGGGACCTCATGATTGTCAGGCTGGGGTGGCAATTTAGAGAAGCATTTTCATTTATCCAAAGTTCCCAACTGCAGCAACTCCTTTGATTAACAGCTTCATCAGACGAGCGTTTTATCGCATGCTTACAACTGCCAACTTACAAATGTTCGCACATCCTTTAGATGATGATGTCCGCCTCCCGTGCACCTCCCGCTCCTTGCCTGTTTTCCATCACAAAATGGAGCCCTTTTAATCCGACTTTTTAAAAAACGAATTGTGACGCCATTTCCTGCTGCGTGCAGGAAAAATGGTGCGATAAAAACAGCCCCTGAATGGGCCACGTGGTCTTTGTTTCCGTCCTCTTTCTTCTCTGGTTAGAAAGAGGATGTGTTGTGAGACAGGAGCAGGGGCAGAGAAGCAACGGTAGAGGGAGCCACAATTTCCCCCCATCTGTTGACGTTCTAAGTTACAGTAAAGGAAACACAGGTCCATTACTAATGAACTATAAATTACACAAGAGTCATGTACTAGTATCAGGATCTGATTGTCCTAGTTAGCATGAATCTCTTACGCATGCAGCCTTTCTCAGTGCAACAATACATATTGGACAAGATGCTAAGGTGATGCCAAAAAGAATGCAAAACGTAAACTATAATATGTGCATAAAGCTGTTCCGGGTGATCTTCTCAACCACACAATACTGCCACAGAAGATCATCAAAGAGGTGAAGGGAGGGTTTTAGTTAGATGCTAGAGCACATGCGTTAAACATATCTACTGTTTTCTAAGAACTCTCTGCCTGTTGATGTCAGGCAAGCACTAACCTTGCTTCATTTTTGGCACCTCCTGTAGACATTTTTATTCAAACAGGCCTTCCCTGACTAACCACCCACAGTTTTATTGGTACAAACTGATTTTAAAGGTTTTAATTCTGTATTTCAATTATGATTATTTTCTCCCCTTTTTATTACCGTATTTCTTCGATTCTAAGACGCCATCGATTGTAAGACGCACCTTAATTTCAGTAACACCAACAGGGAAAAAGCTTTGGTTCTAAGTGTGGGGAAATCGTCATCAATTCTAAGACGCACCCCATTTTTAGAGACGTTTATATGGGGGGGAAGTGCGTCTTAGAATCGAAGAAATGGGGTATTCACTGCTCGAATATTTTACTGAATGTAGAGCGGTAGATCTTGTAAGCAAACAAACAAATGCAACTCTAGGTTCAACCTCTGGCTACAGAAACTCAGGTAGCAGACCTGCAATACATAAAACTCTGCAAAACTTGGTCAATAAGAGAGAGATGTGTAAGAAAGCTGTTTTCTGTTTGCATAGGTGACATAATGCAGATGTACATCTGGAAGCACATTTCTAACTGATATTGTAATGCTCATCTAAGCACCACTGAATTGGCTGGATGGGGCTAATCACCCTCACTCAGGGCCACCAGTTATTACGTAAGACTAGTTGCACACAAATAGAGTTGGATCATGACCTGTGTATTTAAATCAACGTTTTACTAAAGCTGTATTGAGATCTGGGACTTGAGACTTCAGTGTAATAAGGATTAAGCCTACATCCATATTTGAATAGCCGATGTAAATGGCCTTAAATTATGTTTTGATATTTCAATAATGGGGAAATAATCTAATGCTTTAAAATGTATAATATTTGTGCATTAATTTAAATGTTTTAAATATATATTACCTTGAAGAATAAAGGTTGTGGATATAATAAATCTAAACTGCTTATTTACTGGTGAGGGAAAGGTTCAGAGGGCTTGACCCTTGCCTATTACAGACAACCAGGAAGTCCTCTTATGCATCAATCATTTTCAGTAATATGAGTGGTACCTGGAAAAGAGACAACTATGGGTTGGATCCAACAGTTGTGCAAATAGAAGTCCACTGGCACAATGGGACTTGCTCCATCCTCTTCTCCCTCCTACAACCCCTCATGCATGCCCCAAATCTGCTCTGGAGAATTCCCCCCCCCCGGGGGGGGGGGGGCTGCAGCTGCAGGGGAAGGGGAAATTCATTCCCCTGGCAGATTATATTCCACTAGCAGATGACCAGCATTGGATGCAACTCATCTGAAATTTGTCCTCAGATTCTCTTGGGTTCAACTCCATACTCTTGAGTCTCATTTACTTCCTTAGGCTTAGGTCTAAATTAACTGTGGTACCTATATCTACATTAGGGATTAACAGCAAAACCTTATGTATGTCTAATCAGACTAACTCCCAGACGTGGAAGGTGATCATAAGAACAAAAGAGGAGTCATGCTTCATCAGACCAAGGGCCATCATGCTAAGTTTTTTGAAATAGTGGCCAACCAGTTGCATATGTGAAACCAATAAGGAGAACAGGAGTGCAAAAGCACCCTGACACTCATGTTCCCCAGCAACTCATATACATCCGCACATTCCTTCCGATATTAGAGATAGCATATAGACATGAGGACTATTCGTGTTTGTTAGCCACCATGAGTTTGCCTAACCCCCTTTTAAAGCCATCCCAATTGGTGGCTGTGACAAAATCACCTGCTTATTAGAATAATCTGTTTCATTATATTAATATGAATGTAGTTTGCTGGAAATGTGTACACAGGTAAGAAAGGGTTAACTGTGGTCAGGCTGAGGCTTGTGTATGATTGGCTGTTCAAGGTCTATATGGGGAGGGGCAAATGAATGATGTCACAGGAGGGTTTATTTTCTGTTTGGTCTGTTAGTGAGGGGGGGCCATATAGGATTTGGAATTCGGTGAAGCACCATATTAGCTGGAGAGAGTGGGATTTAGAGGGGTAGTGAGGCAATCTTAGGCTAATTAGCAACATCCATGGAAATAATAACATCTATAAAACGAAACAACGTCATGTAAGTAATAAAGTTTTATTTTAGATTACTAAGTTAACATAAGGTGCCAATTTAGTCTTCGTTTACAGTACTACATACATGAACACTTAACAGCCAGCACCTACTCCCATTAACTAGATAGCCCAGCTACAGTTATCCACGCTCTGATAACCTCTGGTCTGGATTACTGCAATGCGTTATTCGTGGGGCTGCCTTTGGAAACGGTCCAGAAAGTTCAACTGGTACAAAACAGGGCAGCCAGACAAGACCACATTACGCCAATCCTTTTCCAGCTTCACTGGCTGCTGGTCCAGATCCAGGCCCGATTCAAAGTGCTGGTATTAACATTAAAAGTCCTAAACAGCTTGGGGCCCAGTTATCTGAAGGAACGCCTACTCCCATATGTACCTGCCAGGACCCTAAGATCATCCTCAGGGGTCCTTCTCCATGAGCCCTTGTCAAAGGAAGTGAGGCAGGTGGCTGCTGTAGCACCCCAGCTGTGGAATGAGCTCCCCAGAGAGGTTCGCCTGGCATCTACGTTATACTCCTTTAGACGCCAGGTGAAGAAGACCTTTTTATTTTCACTGTGTTTTAACAGTTCTTCAGTTTGATTTTTAATCTTGCTGTTTAAATTTGTATTTTAAATCTCTATCAATTTCTGCATGGCTGCTCAGTTTTTATCCTGGTTGTGTTTTATACTGTATTTTAATTTATGTTTTTATACTGTCTTTGTTTTATATTTTGAATGGTCTTTATGGTTTTGATTTTTGTAAACTGCCCAGAGAGCTTCGGCTATGGGGCGGTATAAAAATGCAGTAAATAAATAAATAGAAATAACAGTAGCAGTGGTCAATTTAACACACTTGGCGTTAATTGCGGCTGGGTAAAAGGTTAGCTAAGTCAGTGGGTACAGCTGATTTGGCAGTGACGTCCCACTCCTGAGGCTTATGATCCTAGCTGTGAATGGATAACAGGGGAAAGCCTGGGTAAAAGGAGGGGCAGATATCACAGTGGCCATCACGACATCTTGTGGAAGCAAATTCCATACTTTAATTATATACTGCCTGAAGTAGGACTTTATTTTTATTTTATTACATTTATATACCGCTCAATAGCCGAAGCTCTTTGGGCGGTTCACAAAAATTAAAACAACACATTATAAAAATACAATATAAAAACACATCCAGGGTAAAAAAGAAATGTGCAGCAAAGCAGATTTAAAATAATAATAATAATAATAATAATAATAATAATAATAATAATAATTTATTTATAACCCGCCTCTCCCTCCGGATCAAGGCGGGGAACAACAACAATATAAAACACAAGAATCACAAAACAGTCAAAAAATTTAAAAACAAGAAAAAATACATAATTAAAAACGTCTTAAAATTCATCCGGATAGGCCTGCCGGAGACTGCTAATTTGTCTAATCTCCTCCGGCAGACCATTCCACAGTCTGGGAGCGATGGAAGAGAAGGTCCTCTGGGTAACACTCATCAGCCTAGTTCTGGCTGATTTGAGTAAGTTCTTCCCAGAGGACCTAAGTGTGCGGGGCAGATTGTACGGGAGAAGGCGATCCCACAGGTAACCTGGACCCAAACCATGTAGGGTTTAAAGGTAATAACCAACACTTTATACTTCGCCTAGAAACTGATTGGCAGCCAATGAAGTGATTTTAAAACTGGTGTAATGTGGTCACCCCTAGGTGTACCGGTGACCAACCTGGCTGCCATATTTTGAACAAGTTGAAGTTTCTGGACTAGACACAAAGGTAGCCCTACATACAGCGCATTGCAGAAGTCAAGCCTCGAAGTTACCAGCGTGTGCACTACCATCTTTAGGTTTTCCAATTCTAGGAAGGGGCGCAGCTGGCGTATCAGCTGAAGCTGATAGTAGGCACTCCTGGCCGTTGCATCTATCTGAGCTGTCATTTGGAGCGACGGATCCAGGAGTACCCCCAAGCTGCGAACACAGTATTTCGGGGGGGGGGGGTAACCCCATCCAGAACTGGTTGACACACCTCCAAACCCAGGTTGGGGCCTTTGACAGCGAGCACCTCCGTCTTTAAATACAAATTTGAAATACATTTTTAAAACAGCAGAGTTAAAAGACTATGATAATAAACTGTGAAAATATTGTGAAAATAAGGTCTTCACCTAGCGTCAAAAGGAGTATAATGTAGGTGCCAGGCGAACCTCTCTAGGGAGCTCATTCCACAGCTGGAGTGCCACAACAGGGAAGGCCCTCCTCCTGGTACCCACCTGCCTCACTTCCTTTGGCCGGGGCTCATGGAGAAGGACCCCTGAGGATGATCTTAGGGTCCGGGCAGGTACATATGGGAGGAGGCGTTCCTTCAGATAACCTGGCCCCAAGCTATTTAGGGCTTTGAATCTCAATACTAGCACTTTGAATCGGGCCCGGACCTAGACTGGCAGCTAGTAATGTTGGAAAACGACTGCTGTAATTTGGTCTCATTGGCCAGTCCCTGTTAACAGTCTGGCTGCCCTATTTTGTATCAGTTGAAGTTTCTGGACCGTTTCCAAAGGCAGCCCCATGTATAACGCATTGCAGTAGTCCAGACGAGAGGTTAGCAGAGCATGGATAACAGTAGCTAGGCTAACTCTGTCCAGATAATGGTGCAGTTGGTGTATCAGCCTAAGCTGATAAAAGGTGCTCCTTGCTACTGAGTCCACCTGTGCCTCAAGTGACAGTTCTGGATCCAGGAGCACCCCCAAACCTAATCCTTTAGGAGGAGTGCAATCCCATCCAGAACAAGGTGAACATCACCTAGCTGGACAAACAGTACCTCCATCTTGTCTGGATTGAGTCTCAGTTTGTTGGCCCTCATCCAGTCCATTACCATGCCAGGCACTGATTCGGAACAGCCACTGCCTCACCTGGTTTGATGAAAAGGAGAGGTAAAGCTGGGTGTCATCCGCATATTGATGGCACCTCAGCCCACATCTCTGGATAACCTCTCCCAATGATTTAATGTAAACGTTGAACAGCATAGGGGATAAAACAGAACCCTGTGGAACCCCATGGCCAAGGTGCCATGGCACAGAGCCATAATCCCCCAGCACCACCTTCTGGAATTGGCCATCCAAATAGGAGTGGAACCACTGCAACACAGTGCCTCCAACTCCCAGCCCAGACAACCTATCCAGAAGGATATCATGGTCAATGGCCTTGAAAATCGCTGAGAGGTCCAAGAGAATCAACAGGGTCGCACTCCCCCTCCCCCTCCCGGCAAAGGTCATCCCACAGGGTGACCAAGGCAGTTTCCGTTCCAAAGCCAGGCCTGAAGCCTGATTGAAATGGATCTAGATAATCCATTTCATTCAAGAGTGCCTGGAGTTGTCCTGCAACCACCCGCTCAAGCACCTTGCCCAGGAAGGGGATGTTAGCTACTGGCCTATAACTGGTAACATCCTCTGGGTCCAGGTTAGGCTTGTTTAGGAATGGTCTCATTACTGCCTCTTTTAAAGGGGCCGGCACCGCTCCCTCTCTCAGGGAGGCATTTCCAACCTTCTGGACCCAGCTGGCGATCCCCTGCTTATTTTATGTAATAAGCCATGAAGGACAAGGGTCAAGCACACAGGTGGTTGACCGGAAGAGGTCAAGCCTTGGGCTGACATGCTTTGTAAGGTGTGGAAGATATTGAACCACCGCTCACCCATGTTTTCTCTAATCGGAGAGGTTTTGGGTTTTTTAGCTTTCGCCAGCATTCAATACTCAAATGCACACATTTATTATTTGATATTATTTGATATTCAATCAATCATTCCTTTATTACAGTCAATAGACCAAAGGTATCACAAATATTTAAAAAAAGCGAGAGGTGTAGCGATAATAATTTCAAAAAAATGTGGTATTACTATACAAAGGGTGAAGAAGGATGAAGCGGGAAAATTTCTGATAATTTCTTGCATGGTAGGGGAGGAGGAATATATATTGATCAATGTATATGCTCCAAATGGGAAACAAATGGAATTTTTCTATGAAGTTTTTAATGCGGTGGGAGAAGTGGGTAAAAAGAACATTGTGATGGCAGGTGACTTCAATATGGTATTAGACAAAGGGAAAGACAGGGATAATATATTAAGAGTTCTTAAGAGTGGTGGGAGGACGGGGTTAAGCAAATTAATGGAGAGAAAAGAACTAATGGATGTTTGGAGAGTATTAAAAGGGGAAGAAAGGAAGTATACCTTCTACTCACCAAGGTTTAAGAGTTATTCCAGGTTTGATTATATTTTTGTGTCAAAGAATATGATGTCTAAACTTATAGATTGTGCTATTGGGGTAATGAAAGTCACCGACCACGCATTATTGACGATGGATATTAAAATGAAGAAGGATTACAAACAAGCTAAGAGATGGAGAATGGATACAAGATTATTAAACAATAAAAATATAGTGGGGAAAATAAAAAAGAAATGCAGGAAATATGGGAAATTAATGAAAAGGACTTAAGCTCGCAGGGGTTAATATGGGACACTATGAAGGCTGTAGTAAGAGGGATTTGTATTAGGGAAATGTGTACCCTAAGAAAACAACAAGAAGCACAAAATAAAAAGATCGAAAAGGAGGTAAGGAACTTAGAGGAGAAGCTAAGAGAGACAAAAGATAAACGCCTATTTGCCCAAATCCAAGCTAAGAAAAAGGAATTAGAGAGAGAAGAGTTAGAACAAGTCCAAAGGGATTTGCTATATTTAAGGAGGGATTTTTTTGAATATAGTAATAAAAACTCGAAGATGCTGGCTAGGTCCACTCAGTCAAAAAAGGCTAAGAATATGATAGGGACAATTAGAGATAAAACAGGGAAAAGTTGTAATTTAATGAAGGATAAATTAAATATATTTCAGGAATTTTATAGAGAATTATATACATCAGATACGGGGTCACAGGTTAAGATATTGGAATATGTAGAGAGGAATTGGAAAATAAGTCTACAGGGGCAAGATAGGGATTATATGGAAGGATTAGTTACTGAGAAAGAAATAGAAGGAATTATTGCTAAATTAAAAGGAGGAAAATCTCCGGGATTGGATGGTTTGGGGCCGGAATATTATAAGATTTTTAGAGGAATTTTAATACCAAGATTGAAAAAACTATTTAATAGTATAATAGAAGGAGGAAAGACCCCCCCCCCAATCGTGGGATCATTCCTTGATTATATTAATCCCGAAACCAGGAAAGGATCTGACAGATACAGCATCTTATAGACCAATATCCTTAATAAATCAAGACTCCAAAATTTTTACAGCAATAATGGCAAAAAGGATGGGTACGTTTATACATAAATATATTAGAAAAGATCAATGTGGATTTATCTCAGGAAGGCAAATGCCTAATTTAATTGGAAGAGTCTTAAATATAATTAATATTATTTTAAAAAGGAATTTAAAAGCAGGTTTGTTAGCATTGGATATATTCAAAGCCTTTGATTGCGTGGAATGGCCAGCACTTAAAACAATTTTGAAAACATTTGGGCTTGGAGTAAAATTTATGGGAGTGATGGATCAACTGTATAAAAATAATAAAGCAGAAATAATGGTTAATGATGGGTTAACGCAACAGATTACACTAGCTTGAGGAACAAGACAAGGTTGCCCACTTTCACCGATCTTATTTGCGATAGTGATAGAAATTTTGCCAAATGTTATAAGGGAGGATTTAAGATTGAAGGGGATAGGAGGGAAGGAGAAGATTAAAATGAATATGTTTGCGGATGACACATTACTGACATTAGAAGATCCCCTGAAGACTGGGGAGTTGATTAAGGAGCATTTGAGAGAATTTGGGGAGATTACTGGCTTACAAGTTAATTGGGGGAAGTCAGAAATGATGTTATTTAATTATAACAAAGAAGAGATGGAGGAAGGTAAAGTAAAGTTAGGTCTTAGGCTTAAAAATGTAGTACGTTATTTAGGAGTTAATATTGCAAAAGATTTAGATAGGTTAGAGGAAATTAATTTTGCAAGTTTGAAAAAACAGGTAGGGGAAAAGTTAGAGGTATATAGAAAATTAAAACATTCTTGGTTTGGTAGAATAGCGGTTATTAAAATGAAGATATTACCCAAGATTAATTTTTTGTTTAGAGTGCTGCCGATTAAAATATCGGATGTAGAAGAGCTGGCAAAATATGATTAACGCTTATTGCAATGGAGATAAGAGAGCTAGGATTAACAAAGGGTTATGGTATAAGACACAAAAGAAAGGTGGTTTGGGACTTCCAAATATAAAGAATTATTATAGTGCTAATCAGTTAAGATATGTTATAAATAGTATATTGGGGAGGAAGACTTAGAATGGCTAGAAACACAAACAGGGCAACTAGATTTTAAATTGCAAAATATTTTTTTTATCAAAATTCAAAAGAAAGATCTGAGGGGACTGGACAACCCATTGCTGAAAAATATTCTAGAGATCTGGGAGAAAGTTAAAGGAAAGTTAATACCAGGAGACTCTCCACTCGCCCCAGTGGTAGTAGTGGGAAACTTCCCAAGGAATTTAAAAGTAGAGTTGGAAGGGAGTCTGAAGGATCAGGAAATTATTAAGTTAAGGAACTGGATGGAAAGAATGATAGATAAGGTGCAAATTAGAGAGTTGTTAAAAGGACAAAAGATAGCTTGGTTCAAATGCTTACAATTGGAAAAATGGACACAGGAATGGAAAAAGATAAATAAGAAATGTAGAAATAATACAAGATTTGAAGATTTAATTGAATCAAGAGGAAAGAAGGAAGTAATTAAAACTAGAAAAGGTCTGATTAGCTAAATATATAGAATCCTGACAGAGGAGGATGAATATCGAGACTCTATTAAAATGATTTGGGAAGATAATTTAAAGGAAAAAATTAATGAATAAAACTGGGGGAGGATGTGGGATGCAAGAATGTTAAAGCTTTTGTCGATTAGAATTAAGGAGAATTATTATAAGACAGTATGGAGATGGTATTTAACGCCGGTAAGATTCCATCAGATAGATAAAAAAGTGTCCAAGAATTGTTGGAGGGGATGTCAGGAGGTTGGAACTTATTTCCATATGTGGTGGAGCTGTGAACACGTACAAAAATTTTGGGAAAGGGTGTTCAAAGAAATAAGTGAAATAATTGGAAGTAAACTGGAATTAAACCCAAAGCTGGCTCTACTAGCAATATGGGATAAAGGAAATGAGAATATAAATAAGAGAGAATTAATAAACAACCTCCTGGCTCCCGTCAGAATAATGATTGCTAAAAACTGGAAAGGGCAAGGGATATATACCATAGAAGAATGGTATAAAGAAATATGGGATATGGCACTTAATGATAAGCTAACGTGTAAAATGAAAATAAAGAGGGGAATGTCCAGTAAGAATGATTTTGGAGATATATGGAGCCTATTTTTGGAATATGTATTAAGAACGGGGAAGGGGCAAATACCTTCAAAAGAGTCTTTACACTTTTGGAAAGAAGAATAATGTATAATTGAAGGTCTCCTGGGGGGAGGGGAGCACGGGGGGTATGTGGTTATGTATTGTATTTTATGTTGTTTTATGTTGTATTATGTTGAAAAATAAAAAATTATTAAATTAAAAAACAAACAAATATAAAAACATTCTGCGTAAAAAAATACAGACACTTTTATTCTAAAATGATCAGGCTGATATTAATGTTCTTGTTTGTAATGCCAGATTCAGAAACTTGGCCACCGGTTCTGTTATTGTCTTAGATGAACCTTGTAGTAACAGATTTTTAAGCTGTTTGGGTGATCTTCCTGGTGAGGAATGTATAATGGGCAGAATTAAATCAGCTCTGGCCTGGCAATAATATTCACAGGATAGCAAAACATGAGTTATTGTTTTCACCTCAGATACATTACAAGGACAACATCTATTACACCACTGGATGTTCTCAAATCGGCCCTCCAATAATCTAGAAGGCAACACATTAAACCTAGCTAGCGTGAAGGCCCACCTGTATTTTGGAATTGATAACCATTTAAGATATTGTGCCCCTTTAGTGTTGCTATTAAGTATCAGTCCCAATGATAACGGGGAGCAAGGACCCTTAGAGTTGATTGTTGTGTGTTACATTTTCCACCTTTGACGGAACAGGGTTTCAACTATCGAGTGGCTCCCCGCCCCTCCCAACAAAGGCCCTGGGAAACAAGTTCCATTCAGCCACACATCTCCTCCAAAACTTGCTCTAGCCTTCCCATAACCAGGACTCAGGAGAGCTGAGGAGTCCAAAGCTTAGGCTGGAAGCATCAATGGGGGAGCAGGAGCAGATGGCGCCATCGCTAAGGGATGACTCTTCCCAATGTTCTCCTCAGTGGCTTGTGGACTCAGTGAATGAAATAGCGGGGTGAGTCAGTCTGTGAATCCCACTTTCCTGACCCAGGGAGCACCTGACCTTAGTGGGGAAATGAACAGTGCTGGCCGGGCTCTGCCCAGAGGGAGAGTGCACTTGGGCGTGATCATGTCAACTGCCCAAGTCATCTCTGCATTCCACAGAGCAAACTGGGCTTCGAATCCATTGGAGTCCATTAGCCTCTAGAGGCGAACCATTTTAATAGGCCCCCCAAGCTTGCAAAGGGGAAAGGCTGCCGAGAATCTAAACCTCAATACTTCCTTTTATCTGTCCTAAATCTCCCACCAAACAGCTTCATGGGATGTCCCCATGTTCTAGTTTTAGGACTGAGAAAAAGGTCTCCCTTTCCACTTTCTCCATATGGTGCATAATTTTGTACACTTCTATCATGTCTCCCCTCACTTGCCTTTTTTCTAAGTATTGGTGGGGCCGAGGCACCACATAATGCCTATATCGCGCCAGCTGTGTGTTTCCGAGCCCAATTCAAAGGGCTGGTTTTGCCCTTTAAAGCCCTAAACGGTGTAGGACCAAGCTACTTGAAGTACCGCCTTCACCCATATCAGCCTGCCCACGCTTTAAGTTCAAAAAGAGAGGCCCTTCTCACCTGTCCACCAGTGAGAGATATTAGGTGGGTCTCCACACGGGAGAGGGCCTTCTCAGCAGTGGCCCCTCACCTGTGGAACAAACTCCCACTGGCGGTCCACCATGCACCATCCTTACAGGCTTTTAAGGCCTTAGCAATATTTTATTTTACTATGGCCTTCTCATGAATGAATACAGTTTTGCCGCCACAGCCCTTGTTGTTTTTATTGTTAGTTTTTACTGTTAGTTTTTATTGTTTTAAACTGATATTTTACTGTTTATGATTTTATTGCTTTTAATGTTTATACTGTTTTATGTATGGGTGTAAGCCGCTGTGGGAGGGCTTCTACCCTGAAAGGCAGCTAAGAAATGTTTTAAATAAATAAATTTAAACAGACCCAGATATTGTAACCTTCCCTCATAGACGAAATGCTCCAGCCTGTTGATCATTTTAGTTGCCCTTTTCTGCCCTTTTTCCAATTCTACAATGTCCTTTTTGAGGTGCGGTGCAGTGACCAGAACTGAACCAGAATATAGGATTCCAATTATGGTCATGCAATATATTTGTATAAAGGCAGTATGATATTGGCACAGGAGAGCAAATAAAGAATTCTTTAACTGTATCAGAAGCAGGAAACCAGCAAAGGAGGCAGTTGGGACGACAATGGAGATAAGTAAGTACTGAAGGAAATTATGAAGAATTTGAATTAATTATTTTCATCTGTCTTTTCTGTAGAAGATATAGGACAGATACCTGTGCCTGAACTGATGTTTTCAGGAGAACTGAGGCAAATAGTGGTGACAACAGATAAAAGTTCTCAGCCTTACTGACAAATTGAACATTAATAAATCACCAGGTCTAGATAGTATCCATCTTAGAGTTTTAAAGAAGTCAAATATGAAATTGCTGATCTTCTAACAAGAATATGTAGCATGTCCCTAAGTTCAGCCTCTGTCCAAGAGGACTGGGAATTGTCTTCTTCTTCTTCTTGGGTTTTATGGCAAAGCGAGGCCAAAAAAAGCCCTAATACCACAACCTACTGATGACTAAAAGGAATAATCTTCTTAAATTACAAAAGGCCCACCAAATTGTCCTTGGAAATGTCCAATATGATTAGGCAGAGTGAGGTGGATCCTGGAAATTACAGTCTGGTTAGCTTAACAGTTGTTCTGTGTAAATTGGTTGAAAGCATTATTAAAGATTCAAGGATGACAGTTCTAAAGAAGTTGAAATCAGCTGCTGGGCTAGAATGTGAGTTTGCTGAAAAACAGGTAATGAAGAAATCTGTATTAATCAGGGCGCATGCTGGGATACTGCCGGAGGACTGAGGGAGGTGGGAGGGAGGAGACGCAGCAGCCCAGAAGGATGCCGGGACGTTCAGCTGTGTGACGGGGGAGGGGCAACATGTTGCGGCAGGTGCTGCTGCGCCACAGCCAAAATAACACAGGGTCAGTACTAGGCTGACCATATGAAAAGGACAGGGCTCATGTAACTTTAACAGTTGTAGAGACAAGATAATTTCATTTGTATGCAATTCGTACCTGGTGAAATTCCCTCTTCATTACAACAGTTAAAGTTGCAGGGGACCTGCTTTCTTTTGTATATGGTCACTCTAGTATAGTGCCTGCAACTTTAACTGTTGTGATGAAGAGGGAATTTCACCAGGAACTAATTGCATACAAATGACATTGGCTGAAATTCCCTTTTCTCTACAACTGTTAAAAGTTACATGAGCCCTGTCCTCCTTTTCATATGGTCAGCCTAGTCAGTACGCTATCCCCACCCCCACCCCGTTGCCTAAAGTGCTGTCCGAATGCTGCCAATGGCTGAGTTCGGGCAACACTTTAGGCAATGGGGGGGGGGGGGAGAGGCAACCGAGGTTCGTTGTTTTTGTGGTGCCCGACACAGGTCACGTTGACCCCCCCCCCCATGGCTGAAAGTCCCGGCCTCACGATAAGCAAGGGGTCTCCAATAAAGAACGGAGCAGGCCGCTTTTTTCCCTGTTGTTACATAATATATGGTCCCTTGTGTGTCTTCGTCGTCGCACACGACACAATAAGCAACACAAAGGTCACGACGCTATTCCTCACACACACACACACACATCCGTGGCCTAAAGTGCCCTCCAAAGTCAGCCCGTGTTGCCCAATAAAGCCTTCCGTTTCTCCCACCAGTAGAGGCCAGTTGAGCGTGGCATGTATATACGGAGGCCGCGGGCGCGCTCAGCCTGCCCAACCCCCACCCCTTGGCTGCTCCTGCAAGAGAACCGGCCCAAAGCGGAGACGGGGGGGCGGGAGAGCTCCGTGCCTCGCCAGGCCGCTGCCGACATGCGCAGTGGGTGCTGAAGGCGGGACAAGTGGCGGGCTAGAAGGAGGAGGGGCGTTTCGGGGGGAGCCCGGAAGGGGCCGCGACTTCTCGCTCCAAGGGGGCCAGTGGGACGCTGGCCATGGCCGCCCTCGCCTCCGCCGCCCCACCGGTGCCCGAGGAGCCGCTGGAGGCTCAGCGACACGCCGCCAAGCGTAAGACGAAAGGAGGGGAGGGGAGGGGGGCCGCCTCCTCCGCCTCTTCCTCCGCGGGGCTCTTCCCATCCTGGGGGCGAGGAAGGGGCCTTTCTCCCGGGTCCCACTCAAAGGGGGAGGGGAGGGGAGGGGACCCCCAGCCGGGCTCCCCCAGGAAGCCTCCCCCTCCCCGACCCCTGAGCCGCCGCCGCTGCAGCAGCAGCAGCTTCCAGAGGGAGGGAGGGAGAGACGGAGGGAGGGAGGGTGGGGGTCCCTGGCGCCCTCTGGGCGAAGCCTCCGCGAGAAAAGCCCCCTCCGTCCCGTGTGGTGAAAAGCGGAGGCCGTGGGGGGGGGGGAGGGAGGGAGGGAGGGGGCTTATAAAAGGAAGTTTTTGACAATCAGGGATTTGTCATTTTTTTGAAAAACCATCGCAATGGGACGTTTCTCCACGCGCCATGACAGCGAACTGGGGGGGGGGGGGGCTGAGCTCCCCATCCTTCCCTCCCCCCTCCGGGCAAAAGGTTTCTCCCGTGAGCCTCTTGCAAGGCAGGCAGAAGGAAGGGTGGGGCCCGGCCCGGATGGGGCTCTGCTCTCTCGGGCTGTGGGTCCCCCGGGAGCTCCACTCTCCTCCCACGGGTCCGGAGCCGGAGGGCTTTTGATGCGCTCTCTTCTCTTCCCCCCCCCCCCCATTTCCTAACTCCGTTAAACAGGGTGCTTATAATAGGGTGAAGCCTGCAAGGTTAGTTTTAAAAAAATAAATGGCTACCTGATTTTTTTTAAAAAAAGTGATTCTTAAAATGAGGTGCTTGGTGTTTGTCCAGACTCCCTGGGCTCCCAGTACCTTTGTCTGTGACATCCTCTGACCTGAGATGGAAACAGTCCTTGGAGGCCCACAGCTCAAGGGATGTTGAGTCATGGCTGTGCCTCAAACTGGAGGGAGGTCTTGAGTTCAGTGTCACAAGGCTCATCTACACTAGGCTCTGCGCTGCTCCACTTTGTTATATATTATTTGGATGACAGCATAGAGAAGTTGCTTACTAAATCTACAGATGACACAAAGCTGGAAGAGATAGGTATCACCGTAGAAGACAGAATCAAGATTCAAAATAATCTTGAGAGGTTGTAATACTGAACCCAACAAGATGAAATTCAGCAGAGGTAAATGTAAAGTCCTGCATTTAGGTTTAAAAAAATGAAAGGCACAAGTGCAGAATGAAAGGAGATCTGCCCTGGCAGCAGGACATGTGAATAGGATCTAGGTTTCTTGGAGTGCAACCGTAGCGGATCTGCACTGAGTACTCAGAGGCTTACCAGTATCCAAAGCAATGTGGGAGGCGCCCTCTGCCTCCAGCTCTGCAATTTAGCTAGACTGGTGTTTTCACCCATCTAGCTTAGGCATGAGAGAGGGAAGGAGACTGGGGAAAGCTGGAGATAGGATATAAGCCTCCCTGCTCCCTAGCATGCCCCCTTCCCTACCTTTTTGAGGTCACCAGCACGGTTCTCTCTGTTTCAGCAGGGAGGGGAGTTTAGACTCCTGGGTTCGAGTGCTATCTCCAGCCTCAGATCCAGGAATCCAAAAAAATCCTATAGTACCCTCATCCCCCGACGCTGTCTAGGGGCCATAGGATTGCTCTCAGTGGATCACAAAATGAACATGAGCCAGCAATGAACTGTGACTGTCAAAAAAGTGAATGCAGTCTTTGGTTGCATTAAAAGAAGTGTAGTGTTCAGTTCATGGAGAATAATAGTTCTAGATATTAGGACAAACTTCTTAATGGAAGAGAATGAAATATTTAGCAGAGATTGGACGGCCATCTGTCAGGGATGCTATAGTTTCAGTGAACTAGTTTGGAAAACATGCAAGGCCATCATGGGTTAGTTAACCTTGGAGGAGTTGTGGCACATGCCAGCCACAACTGGGGGTGTTGTGTCATGTGAACCTGGCCAGCAGGAGTTATTTGTGGGCTAAACAAGTCGCGCGTAACCCTACTGTGGATTTTCCAAGCATTGTTTAGCCCTCAAATAACCCCAACAGGCTGGGTTTTCCTAACATGATAATCACCAGTTGGTGGCTGTATATTCATACTCCTTCCCAGGCAAGGCTAAGTTTGCTCCCTCTCTGCTGTTCTTCTGCTGGCAAACAGCATTCTTTCATTCAAGAAGACCCGTAAGTTGGTCTTTCGGTTTAGATGTTGTTTTCATTCTTTAACTGTTATGTTTTTGTTGTATTTTACCCTATTTCTTCGATTCTAAGACACACTTTTTCCCCATATAAACGTCTCTAAAAACAGGGTGCGTCTTAGAATCGATGGCGATTTTCCCACACTTAGAATCAAAGCTTTTTTTCTATTGGTGGTACTGAAATTAAGGTGTGTCTTACAATTGATGGCGTCTTAGAATCGAAGAAATACAGTAATGTGTTTTATTGATTTCAATTTGTTTTTGCAAGCCTCTTTGAGTGCCATTTTTTGGTAGAAAGGCAGTGTATACATCAAATAAATAAAGGAGGCCAGCATACGCCACAGCTCTTCAAGGATAAATTAACCTACTATGGGCTGTCATGTCGTGCGAACTGACCCATTGTCTTACATTCTATATCTTGGTTGTTGTGTTTTTCCCAAGGGAGTTGATTTTCCCTAATTATTTAGAAATGAAATTGTAGAGAGTGGTACTAATGTGAGCCAAAAGTCTGAAAAAGGATGTTTACTGGTGTATGATTTTGCTTGATATATTTCTGTTTAGTCTTTGGCATTGAGATAATCTTTGCAGGCCCTCCCCAAGGTCCCCCACTAAATGCGATGGAAAAGGCATTTTTGATGCTGGCACCCCAGCTATGCAATGCTCTTCCCAGAGAAAGTCATCCACATCTGGATTTGACATTGGCTTTAATCAGTAGGAGCAGAATGTAATATGTTCTTTTATTAATTGCACGTTCACATTGTTTTCCTCATACAAATGTTTTACTGCTCTCACAACACTTATAAAACTAGAAGATCTCCTAATCCTCAACACATCACTTTATTTATCCCTTTGCTGTATAAGTACTGAATTTTTGAAGATGAATATGGGATAGATTCATTCATTTATGTGAATGTGGATACAACTAAAACAGCTACTGTTTTCCTTTTCCATTTTCTGTTGTACTTCTAAATCTGAGTAGAGGATCCTGCTGTTGAAACAGCAGAAGAAGCTACAGAACCAGCAGAGGAAGATATCGGTGAACTTTGTAAGGATATGTTCCAAAAAATGGCCATTTACCTAACAGGTGAATTGACAGGTAAGCTTACATTAAACAAAATACAATGCAATCCAATCCAGTGCACTTTTTCTCAGAAGTAAATACCATTGAGCTCAGTGGCACTTAATTCCAAGTAAGTGTGTATAAGAGTGCAGCCAAAATCTTTTATCTTCTACCTTCCCTGAGTGGGAACTCTCTAACTGGTTGCTTCATGTTGTACTGCCTGGCTAACTGTCAGTGGCTCTCTTATTTTCTCCTTGCTAACCATAAGAAGTAAATATATGAGGAGTGGTTACAGTGAAATGGAAGACGTTTGCTTCCACTGATGATTTTCATGACCAGAGATTGAAATTCCATGTTTAAAATATCCAGCTTGAGCAAGCTATCTGGATATTCTGCTACCTCATTGAAACTTAATTGTGGTTCAAATTATGTCCTACAAATAATAGAAGATAAATCAGGCCTCTTCCCTCTTCTTTTTTTAGCCACTAGTGAAGACTATAAACTCTTGGAAAATATGAACAAGCTGGCGAGTTTGAAGTACCTGGAAATGAAAGATATTGCTATAAATATAAGTCGAAACCTGAAAGACTTGAATCAAAAATGTAAGTAGAAAGAGAGAGGGGCTTTCATTTGAGTCAGGAGTGTGCTTTAATTCTAGCCTGAGGTCTATGTACAGTCACAGGATATGTTTATACATATGGACCAAAATCCAAAGAAGCTTTAAGTGCAGTTGTGAGAACTGTGTGCACAAGAGGGATTTCCCCAACTCTGTGCCTCCAGATGTGCTGGACTACAACTCTCATCATGCCAGATAATATGGCCAACGATGGGGGTTGTAGTTCAACACATGTGGAAAGCACCAGGATAGGATAGGCTGCTCTAGCATCTCCAAAAGCATTTTAGAGTAAAAAGGAGGTTCCCTCTTTCGTAACGGAAAAGGTGGTGGGCTTCTAAAAGAAAACTTTTGCTATGTGTGTGCAGTTCTTCCTTACCTGTAAATATAATTTATTTGTATTGTAGCCACTGCCACAGCACAATTGCCAATTGTGTATCTGTAATATTTTCCAATCAAGTCTGAACTGAAAAGCAAGCCTTTTGTATGTCTTCCTCAGCTCCCCTCTTATCTCCTAAAAAACAACAGTGACAGCAGATTGGTAGTGTATTGATGATGTAGAATCAAATCCATGTATTATGAAGATTTTTCATGGATTCTCATGTGAAAAGGTTCCTGTAAACAAAACCTGAGCATAGATTGATTGTGAATGGAACATAGTTTCATTTATTCTTGTCATGTGATTATGGTTTTGAGAAAAGCATTAAAGCTGTAGCAATTTACATGAACCATCCACATAATTTATTGTAGGGCTCCCTGTGGAATTATGCAGGACTTATAGGAGCAGAATGTAATACATTATTTTTTATTAATTGCATGTTTGTATTGTTTTCCATATCTGGTCCCTTTATATAAGGGAGAAACATGCTGGCAGACTAGTCTTAGCGAAGATCTCTGTGTTAGCATTTGAACAGAGTCATTGATCAGTTGAAACATGATACCAATGTGAAGGATGATATGAAACAAGACCATATGCTTAATTAATTTGGCTTTATTAGTTGTTTAATACAGGTGCTGATGATTAATCTTTGTTTCTGGATTGTGGCTTGTTCCTGATTGCTTCTGTCTTAGTTTATAAGTGGTATTACAGCATACAGAAGCTAGTATTTTAATGCTGGAAAATTTCACATTTTAAAATCTGTTTGTCTATAATTTTTTCTTTTTTATAAACATATATTCAATGTGCAATTGCTGGTTCTTTGTTGCGGTTTGGACATGTACAAATGTTTACAGTTCTTACTATGCTTATAAAACTAAAATAATAATCCTTAACACATCACTTTGGCCCATTGCTATATAGATAACTGATCTTTTTTAATAATAACTTTAAGATATAGTAGGAATAGTTTCATTCTCTATGTGAATGTGGAAATGAAAGTCTGTGTTCTGGCCACTTTGTTTTGAATCTAATGACCCAAGAGGTGATGGAAGTTGTTCACCCCCAATGAGTCAATAACTGATCGTTATTTATTTTTTCCCCACGGCTCCGCTTTTTCCAAGATGCTGGACTTCAGCCATATCTGGAACAAATCAGTCTAATTGAAGAGCAGGTGGCAGCTTTGGAACAATCAGCCTACAAGCTGGATTCATATTCAAAGAAACTTGGTAGCTACTTATGATATCACTTGTCACATTGGTTCCAAAGAATTATGTAACTCTATATGCCCAAGGAAACTTCAGATGAAGCTTGCTTGAACAGCAGCATCCCAAATGCTTTTTTTGAAACTGAAGGGGTGTTTCAAAGCAAAGTTTGCAATCTGGCATAAGGGCCTCTGCCGTTTAAAAGGGAGAGCATTCCACTGAGTAAAGCAGGCCTTTGGAACCTGCCTGCCGTTTAGTGTTTTGCCATTTTCTTTTTCCTGCGAAAAGTCTATTTTTGTTACTCTGTGTATTTTGGGTCAGATTGAAAGTAGAATGGCTTAAGCGTCTGACCACAATGTCTAATGTTGATGGGAATTCAGTAATTTCTGCAGAATATTGAATTCCTCCCAACAGTGGTATTGGGGAACGGTGGCTAGCACAGACATCCTGGATTCATAATTGAAAGGGAACTTGTGCTTGTTTTGGTTGCCCTGATTGTATGTTTTGTCTTCTGCAGAAGCAAAGTACAAAAAACTGGAGAAACGATGAAAGGAGGACATTGGTGTAATGAGACTTTTCTCCTAGAACACGTGATTTTTCTCATAAGAAATTGGATCACATCACTGACTTCATGGATTTTACAAAATTTGTGCTTCAAAAATACTTTTGATAAGAGTTGTGTAGGACTTCTTAAGAGTAGCTTTGGCTGCCCTTGACGAAAGCTAAAAATTTTATCTAATAGAATCTGTTCCCTTTTACTCTTTTTGTTATTCATTTTACAGAGCACTTAACAGGAAGCCACCGTTAACTGTTTCCATAACAGTTCTGCACCTGCTTTCCTATTGGACAAGAGCATGGCCATTTCTGTGCTCAGTAAAGCCTTGATTTGTAAGCATGAAAGCTCTCAGTGTAACATGATTGTCTCTAAAATGGTATGGCCTTGCTCTAAAGCATCTTCCCCATGATGTTTTTTTGAGAAATAAAACCCTTGAAATTAAGATGGCCCTCTTTTTGCTCTTTCTTTGTGGGGAAAATTATGTTCGGCTTCAGAGTGATGTCATTCCTGACTCTCACAGCCACTCATGATGCTTGTTTTATCAGTCCAGACTACTTTAACTTTTTGAACTTGATTGGATTGAGTGTGCAATGGAAGAACTAGCTCTGTGACTCAGCAATTATTTGTCATGGGGTGACAACTAGTTGCAATCCTACGTACAAGTACAAGCTCTATTAATTTCAGTGAGTCTTAGGTGGACACAACCAATTAAGGATATCTGTGGTCCCCTCTACAAGGATTCGCTTTTGCGCCCGGTTAGGCGATTATGCGCATAATCGCTGAAGCGCATTTACACCTAATACCTCTGCACGAGAGGCGGTGAGAGGTGGCGAAGCGCATTAACGGATTACCAAAATGCACTTTACAAGTAGTTAATGCGCATTTACAAGTAGTTAATGCCTTGTTCACATAGGCAAAATGCGCTTTAACGGCCGGAGCAAAATAAAACTCGCTATTTAACGTGCATTCGATAATGATCATAATCGGAGAGATAACGCGCCTCTACGCCCGATTTGCGCTCCGTTCTTGTAGAGGTAAATTTTTTTAAGCGCCTTGAAAGAGCTTTAAACCTCTCTTGTAGAGGCAGCCTGTAAGAACTCAAAACATGAAGAGGAGAAACTCCAAAGAGTTGACAGAAACAAAAGTAGGAAGTTGCACCAAGAGCCAAATTCCAGTGGTAGGAGGGGCCAAAGCTACAAAAAATACCAGCTCAAACGTTTACTGCAGTAACTAAGCCATAGGAGAGACATGTCAATCTTTTAGAATTTGGGGGGGGGGGGGGAGCTAGAAAACTGGTAAACAATTGCTGGCTGGGGGAAAAGAGTGGGGCCAAGGGAAGGGGTATGACCATCTGGGGAACCCCAGGAGGGCCAGATTTGGCCCTTGAGTTAGAGGGATACTCTTGTCCCATCACAACTTCCACTTTAAATTAAAGTGCTGCATCAGCAGCCAAAGAATTTTCCCAACAGATTCTTGCTGGATGGACAAGGGACTGGAACTCTTAGTTTTTTCCTATGAACCTGAAAGAAATGGAAGATGCTTTGTAGTTTCCAGCAATGTCTCATGTGATTTCTTCTTTCTTTTCCCAACTTACTGCTTCCTGTGTTCACTAAGCATGAACCTGGTTGGAACCCTTTCTTTTAAAGTGGCAGCAGGGGTGAACAGCCTGCCAGAAAGCCCTTCCAGATATTGTGCAGCCAGCTAGTTGCAGGTGTTTAGGGCTGATTCCAAGTCAAAGATAATGCTGCAATCTGAAGTCGTCTTCAACATCTAGTTCATAAGATTGTCTGAGAAACAACTGTATTGATAGCCTCTTTAACATTTTTTTTAAAAAAAAATTTAATCAAGAGAACAATTTCCAAAGTCATCCTGGTGCTGTGGAACATAAAACTGGAATTGCCTCGAAGGGGCTCCTGCAATATTCCCTGCTTTGTGGAGAGACTAGTGAGTTCGTATCTGAGGAATGAAATTTGCTTCTCATGGTCGTCCAAACACCTAACTAAGGTAGTTTGTTTGTGCAGTAGAGACTCTGTCTGAGATGCTTTCGTAAATATAGAGAGCTGAAATTTGATACACGTATAAAACATGACACCTGAACTGCAAGGGCAGTATGACAATTTTCCCAGCCTGGGATCGAACCTAAGACCTTTTGCGTGCAAAGCCGGTGATCTACTACTGAACTTTTCACCCCCTCCTGGACTTTCAGACCTGAGATTTCTCTACTAATCTGCCTAATTCTAGCACAGGAGATCTGCACTTTTGCATTAATTTTGCTCAATTTAATGTAAGACTGTTTGCTATTATGTCTTGTTTCCCATATTTAAATGAAATAATACATAAGAATCTTTAATAAAAACTTTACATTACAAGCCAAAATTTTATATTTTTAGTATCTATCACTGTTGCACAAGTATAAAGATACAAAATTTTAGATGAGGAAAAATCTAAAACAGTCTTTAAAATTCATTTGTACATTGCAGTAACTAAAACCTATACTGGTGAGTTTCACTTTAACGCAGAACCTATCTACACATGCAGGATAAAACACTTTGAAAACATTTTGAAAACTATATGGAGTGTGTCCTGGGCCCCAACAGTTCTCAAAACTGTTATAAACTGTTTTAAAGCAGCAGTGTAGTAGGTAGGCTCACAATTAGACATACTAAATATCTATCTGATCCAGAGTGGGCTTTCCTAAGGTAAAAGAACTGGCCAAATATTATCAAGCATACTTCTAACATGAACATCATCCCAGGGCTTTTCTGTAACCCTGATGCAGTATAGGAGACCCACATATTTCCACTTCTGACCCAGGTTTGGCTTGCCGTGTGGGGGCCTCTATTAGGAGCTAAAATTAATGGACAGGTTTAGCAGTTTGATGATGTTAAAATGCCCAATTTTCATACTGCCCTTGCAATTCAGGTATCATGTTTTACATTTCAGCTCTCTATATAATACCATAACTGTTTCTCCAATTTAAATATTCCTTGCTGATGCTGCTATTACCAATCAAGAAGAAAAGGGCAGGTACCTGTATTGAACTTATCTTTTTCTCCTTGCTCCGTGTGTAATAGCAGCTTTGGAAGGACTGATGCTTTAATTTGAAGAAATAATTCATGAGGCAAATAATCCCCTCCCTCTCCAACACCAGTCCAAATCCCTGGCTGCTTTGAACAGAGAAAAAGATGCCAGGAGACCCCATCATGGATCTTATTTATTTACAAGATTTATATACCACTCTATATCCAATAAAATTCCTGAGCAATAACCAATAAAAAGGAAGAATCAAAATACAAAATTAAAATCTTTAAAATCAAATGTATACCAATAAAACTGTGGCTGGTCAGTCAGAGAAAACTTGTTTAAATAACAGGCAGGGCCAGAAAATGCAACAAGGTTTGTGCCTGCCAAGTTCTACAGCTAGGTAAAAGAAACCAAATGTACAGTTACAAGATGGGGGATACTTGGCTCAGCAATACTACAAGCGAGAAGGATCTCGGAATTGTTGTAGATCACAAGCTGAATATGAGCCCACAGTATGATGTGGTGGCAAAAAGCAAATGCTATTTTGGACTGCATTAATAGAAGTATAGCTTCCAAATCGCATGAAGTACTGGTTCCCCTCTATTCGGCACTGGTTAGGCCCCATCTTGAGTATTGTGTGCAGTTCTGGGTACCACACTTCAAGAAGGATGCAGACAAGCTAGAGTGTGTTCAGAGGAGGGCAACGAGGATGATCAGGGGTCTGGAAACAAAGCCCTATGAGGAGAGATTGAAAGAACTAGGCATGTGTAGCCTGGAGAAGAGAAGATTGAGGGGAGACATGATAGCACTCTTCAAATACTTGAAAGATTGTCACACGGAGAAGGGCCAGGATCTCTCCTCGATCAACCAGAGTGCAGGACACGGAATATTGGGCTCAAGTTACAGGAAGCCAGATTCCAGCTGGACATCAGGAAAAACTACCTGACTGTTGGAGCAGTACAACAATGGAACCAATTACCTAGGGAGGTTGTGGGCTCTTCCACACTAGAGGCATTCAAGAGGCAGCTGGACAGCCATCTGTCAGGTATGCTTTAAGGTGGATTCCTGCACTGAGCAGGGGCTTGGACTTGATGGCCTTATAGGCCCCTTCCAACTCTACTATTCTACGATTCTATGATTTTTCTATCTTCTATGTTAGGCCTGTTAGAACTGGTATACTGAACCACGTGGTAAGGGTTGGGTATACTAACCAAGCCAACTTTCTCCTCTGTAAAGTATGCATATGCATGTGTTTTTGAGAACAAAAATCTGTAAAAACAAAGTTCATCTTTCATGTTTGAGCTAATATCCCCATTATAGTAGTAGATATTCCCCATTTCAATAAGAACATAGGGCATACGTCTGCTGCGTACATGCCACACCTCTGTCTCAATGGTACAGGTCACAGGCAACAAGGTTTCAAGGCAACATAGCAGACAATGGAAAGGCAGGAGGAGAGACAGAGTTCTGTCCAGAAGTACTCAGACCAGGATTCAACCCAGGAGCAATCCAAAGGCAAGGGGAGTTGGATTTAGGAAGGTCTGGTTGACATAGTTTCCAGCAAGTCTCTCAGCCTTACACTGTTGCAAGGACTGTCAGGGCTCACACCCATACCCAAGCCTCAGCTGTGAGCTGGTAGTGACTGAAACTGAAAAGGTCCTGCTTGTGGGCAAGTCTGCTACATGCAAGTAGACCTTTTCTCATAACAAGGCCTTCGACTCAATCTTTTCAACTGGTATCTCTCCTGATGGCTTGAGAGATTCTCCGCCTCCACCTCTGAGGCAGAGTCCTTGTCCTCCACACCTGAGGGCCCAGGCTCCTCTTGGTCTACTGGCACAGCCTGCACATTGCTTGGGGTTAGGCAAGCCTCTAACTGGGTCCAGGAAGCCAGCGGAACCCCCTTCCACTTCCACACATACACACACACACACACCCCATCAGGCACACTCAGCACAAGCGTGGACCCACACCCAAGCACTCACGAGGCCCCTGTGAGTGCTCAGCAGACTGGCTGCTGACATCGTGCTCTCCCCCCACCCCAGTTAATGGTGGCCACCATGGATGCAGTGGGGGAACGCCTCCAGAACACTTCACTCTGCTGTGTCAATGGCAGCTGTAAAGGCCCCATTAACACAAGGGTCAAGATTGAAGAAATGGCGGGAAACCCAAGAGGGTTATGAGTGGAAGATTGTATCATCTGTATGCCCAGTAAAATTCCATGGATGAAGTAGGACAATGGTGTGATATAAGCCTTGTTTGGAAGTACACTGAGCTCCACACTTGGAAGCCAGCTGAATGGATCCAGATTGTTCTAGAATGAAGGAGGAGGAGCCGTGTCTATCAATTCCTAGCAAAGAAGAAAAATACATTGTTAATTTTTTAAGTGGTTTTTAATGTTTTACCAGGTCTGTATTTGTTATCATTCCTGTTTTTCTGAATTTTTGTAAACCACCTTGATTGATCCCAGAGAGGTGGAATAGAAATGCAACAATTAAATAATACTTCAGCAGTTACAAAATGCAACTGATAAAATGTTTCTGGGAGCTAGGTGCTCAGATCATATTACCCCTATGCAGTATCATTTACATTGGCTGCCTGTTAATTTCCAGGCCCTGTTCAAGCTGCTGGGTTTCGCCTTAAAAGCCCTAATTGGTTTGGGATCATGTTATTGGCTCAGTTCGGACGACACGCTAATCAACGGAGAGGGAAAGAGGCAACCATCAGTTGTGTTGCTTATTGTGTCGTGTGGAGGGCAACACACAACGCACACACAACTGACGGTACGATATTTTGGGCAATTAAACAACGGAGAAAAACAACGGGCTTTCACGTTGTTTATCCCAAAATCCGTTGTTTAAAGTGTTGCGTGGAGGGAACCCCCCTCTCTCCGTGTACTATTCCGTTTGGTCATAGAGTTCGCCAGCCAGAGCAGCCGAAAAAAACCCAGCTGCTCTGATACAGCCAGCAGAACTTGTGGTGCATGCTGGGATATGGCCGGAGGACTGAGGGAGGAGATGCAGCAGCCCAGAAGGATGCTGGGGCTTTCAGCTGCGCGACGGGGGGTAACATGTCGTGTGGCAGGCGCCACAAAAATAATGCACCATGAGTGTGCTATCTCCCCCTCCGTTGCCTAAAGTGTCATCCGAACTCCGCCATTATGTGAGCTCCTTGTCAGACATATTATTACTTTGAATATTTATTTGAAGTAAATATTTATTAATTTATATATACACATTTCAAGTATTTATTAATTTATGTATATCATTTTTACTTTCCCAAAGCTACAGGAAGAATAAAAAATTAAATGCAGGGAATATGCCCAGCCAATAGTTTGCTGAATGCTGAACAGAAGCTCTGTTCCCTATTTTGTCTTCATTCCATTGTATTATTTTCTGTCTCCTGTGCAGTATCAGCCTCTGGGCGTGGGCTGCAATGTCCAAAAGGAAATAATGCACATAGCCAGAGAAGACTGGGGTGTGGTGCAGATAGGGAAAGGAGATTTACATGATAATGGAAGGTCAGTTAAAGTGGGCAAATAAGAGATCCATTTTTACCTCATTTACCTGGTTTGTTTTCTGCTCCTTCTGCAAACTGCAGATTTCTTTCTGTAATCTCAGATTATGCTCTTGTAGCTGTCCATTTTTTTCAATAAATCGGCAGATGTGCTCCAGATAACCCAGGCCTAAACTGTGGGCCTTGGCATTTCCTTGGTTCACCTACAATGAAAAATCTAAGGATTTGTATATTTTCATGAAAAATATTGCTTCCAGAAAATATTGTAATTTATACTGCTCCTATAATGGACATTGCAGAGGGACACTCCTCAAGGAATCCGCTCAAGCCAGCCTGATGGTGGCTCAGTTAAAACTACAACTTGGAACTTCCCCACTTAAACAGACAGTTACTGCTCCAATTACATCGATGCAAAAGAAGTTCTCCTTGCATACCAGGAGTTTTGGTATTTGCATAACACCAAGACTTGGTGCAACTAAAGAAATTGGGCCTGATCTTACATCAGCACAGGAGCAGGTTGCGGGGAGAGCAGTGACTCCACGCCAGTACACCATTGTCTGTATTGGCTACTGTCTTTCAGGAACTCACGATAAACTAATAAGCACACTATTGGCTTACTATTAACAATTGACATCTTTGGCCCTGTTTGCATAATCCACTGGGTACCCAGGGGAGCAGGATTCCCCCCATCAGCTCCTCTGTGCTTCCTCCCACTTCCAAAATGTGCTCCGATATTGACTGAATTGCCTCATACCAGGGAAATGGATGAGCAATGGCTGCCCCTTCCCTCGTTGCCAGATTCCTTGAGGGTTAAAAAAGGGGGCCTTCCAGCCCCCTCCACCTCCATATCAGAGCACAGAGAAGAGGATGCGACTTCCATGTGCAATCCTCATCTAATGCTCATTTTGAGAATCAGTCAAAGTGGCCCCAGTTATTGTGAAGAAGCTGCACATGACCAAAAAGAAACAAACAAAAAACAAACCACCACCACAAACACAAAAGAGGAAATGGAGTGCACAAAAATTACATATGCTAATATGTATATATACAGATGCAAATTTAGAAATAATTATTATAATTTAAATAGAAATACAATTCATCTGACGATAGTGGGGAAAACTGTATGCCTGTTCGGTCTGCTAACAGATACTAACTGTTGATGGCCCTGCTCTCTCTTACATGCTGAGTTCCCTCCTTAATAGGGAGCGATGAATTGTGGGGGCAAGCAGGCCAGCAGCAAAGGGAGAAAGGCTGGTGAAGAGCAGTTGCGCAGCCCCAGCAGCAGCATCTCCTTCCCATGAGTAGGCTGACCCTATGGAAAGGAGGACAGGGCTCGTGTAACTTTAACAGTTGTAGAGAAAAGGGAATTTCAGCCAGGGTCATTTGTATGCAATTAGTCCCTGGTGGAATTCCCTCTTCATCACAACAGTTAAAGTTGCAGGCATTATACTAGAGTGACCAGATACAAAAGAAGGCAGGGCCCCTTCAGCTTTAATTGTTGTGATGAAGAGGGAATTTCACCAGGAACTAATTGCATACAAATGACACTAGCTGAAATTCCCTTTTCTCTACAACTGTTAAAGTCACATGAGCCCTGTCCTCCTTTTCATATGGTCAGCCTACCCATGAGGGGACTGCTGAGCCAATCAATGCAATGATGGGGTGGGGCCAAAGAGGCCTGAGCTCTCTCCTTTGTTCTGCCTCCAGTTCAACCTGAGAGGCTCCCAAAAGCAGATCTCCCATACGGCTCCTGGACTGCAGTTGCTGATTTCTGGTAGTAAGATATTTGGTTGTGTGAGCAGCGCTTATTGGGTCTGGTTGGTGAAGGGACAAGAACAAATGAGACACGCAGGCATAGCTGGATAATAAATTGGCCACAACTTTATTGACTCACTTGAATAGGCTTGGCAGCAGCACAGAACCTGTAATTGGCCTGCTCGCCTGCTGACCAATTCCCCTTCCTGGCCCACCTGCCAGGGACACACCACGGCATGGACCACTACTGTGGACCCCTTTCTACCACTCCTGGGCAGACATTTTCACCTCCCTAGACATAGCCAGCTTGCAGCCCCCATGCTGCTCTAGTTATGGTGTCACATCCCCAAGATCCCTGACGGGAATCCTCGCTGTTGGGGAGAAGGGAAGCCAGTCCCACTCCCCCTCACCTAGGGATCCAGCCCAATGCGTATCATGCCACAAGAGGCGGGGGAGGGGTGTCCCTTACGAACCCCACCTCATCTACTCAGGTTGCTGCTGTCAAGGAAACATAAACCATGTTCCCCTGTCGTGGCGGACAACCCCCGTCCCGCCACCCGGTTCCCCAGCCAAAGCTGGCTTGAGCCAACGCTTGAAATAACCACACAGCAATTAAGGACCAAAGCAAGTTTATTTACACACTATCCTAAGTTAAGGCCTTGGTCAAAGCAGGAAAGGGTTGGTAGGAGAAGGGAGCATGGGGGGGGGGGGTGATGGGAATTGAGGTAGGTGAGGTTAGCAGCACAAAACAGGCACAAGCACTAAAACAATTGGCATTCCCCACCAATTAGGCACACTCTTAACAGTGTCAAGCAACCTTAAACCGAGTAGGCATGTAAAACAATAAAAACTCTATCTAACACCCGGCTCTATCCAGCCAGATGAAGATCACCTCTTCACCGTATCCAGGTCCGAAGAGAGATGACCCACCCGTCTCAGGCTTTCGTTTATCAGCCACTCACTCCTTAGTCCCCCGCCCTTGCACAGCCTGGGAACGAAACCCTAACGGTTTTTCAGCTGAAAGCCATTAAGCCTCTGCTCGTTAACTGAGCACCTGCCTTTCTCGGCTGGTACTAAAGAGATAAGTAGCTCAGAAATATGTCAACAAATGAGCGCATCCTCCTCCCTCCTCTGGAAGCGCCAAGGCCCTCAGAAACCCATGTCCTTCACAGCTGCCAGTTGTCTTCCAACCACATGGCCTTATTCATCGTCTATCTGGCCACCTCGACTGTCCGGGTCTTTGGCCACCTCCACACATGTCTCTCAGGAGCTCCATCTAAAACTCATCCTTTCCTTGAAGCCTATTAACCTCCCAAGTGTATGATGCCGTGCCCAGAAATCCATGCTAAAGAGTTACTTCTTGTTCTGCAGCTATAAACAAATGACATTAATGATGAGAGGCCCTTTATGGGCTGGTGTATGTGTCATGTGTACCACATGGCTGGAGGCCTTGTTCAATGTAGGTTGATTAATTAGAAATAGTTTTCAAAAGTCAATGTCTCTGCAAGCTGATCTCTGTCAGTTTCTCACGGGAGCAGTTCTCTCACTCCCCGACCCCCTCTACAAGAATTCGGTTTGACGCCTGGTTCTCCGATTATGCGTATCTTCTCGGAAGTGCTTTATGGTTAAATGACTGTACGCAGGAGGTAATTGAGCGCACAACTGGTGGCCTTACTGGTTGTTTGAAATGCGTTTTAGAAGTAGTTAATGCGGAGAATTGCTTGTTCACATAGTCAAAATGCGCTTTAATGGCCCGCAGCAAAATAAAACTCGCTACTTAACACGCATTTGATAATGTGCATAATCGGATAGATAATGCGCCTCAACTCCTGATTTGCGCTCCGTTCGTGTAGAAGTAAAAATTTTAATGAGACTTGAAAGAGCTTTAAACCTCTCGTGTAGAGGCAGCCCCCATCACAGCCTTGCAGCTGTAACAGGTTTCCCTGGGAACCTGTGTATTGGACAAAGGAGGGGGCCACTCTTGGAAGGTGTCACTCAGATTGTAGCATCATCTTAGTGGGTGGAGCAGTCCCGCCCTGTTGGTACATGAGCATGGTTTACAGGTCAGAGGACCTGTCTGTCAAGTGGCTTTGAATAGGTCAGGCCTTAGTAAATAATAGCTGGAGCAAGGCGGAAGAGCCTTGCTAGAGATTGTCTTTCGCTCTCTAAGGACTGTGCCATGAAAAGTACTGTGAGGCTTTTCATAGACTTGAACTTACACTTGTTGTGGATTGTGTGTTTGTGGCCAGATTCAGGTGGCAGGGAGTTGCATGTCCTTAGAAATCCAAAGTGCAAATAGCTAGACAGTCCATGTGCAGAGTGCTTTCAAAGTCCCAAGACAGAGATGGATTCAATAGGAGGGATTTCAGGCATTGTGTTGAAAGATGATCTCTAGCAAGCATCACCGAAGAGGGGAGTAAGCAGCTGCCAATGAACATGCCCAGCAAAGGCTAAATCCTGCTGGGACTGCCTTGGCCTCTGCTTCTCACCCACCAAGTGCTCCATCAGGAAGCTGTATTAAAGGGCTGGTGCCGGCTGTGTACTTCTCCCATTCATCGGGCCTGTTTCTGGGCATGCACAGATTCCTTCCCTCCCTCCCTCCCTCCCTCCCTCCTAAGAGCGAAGGGCACACATGCACTTCCCCCAGATTCTGAGAAAACAGCAATATCAGGTTAGGGTGCCCTTGAGCTTGTTTGACCCCTCAAAGTCACGGTGTTGTATCTAGTTATGATTTTAAAACCATGCAGAGGGTGGGAGGAAGCGCCACAAATGGAGGAAGCTCATTCATGTGGGTTGTTTCCTTTATGTGGAATTGGGTTGACTGCTCAAGACCAACCTTAGGAGTCGGGGTTGTGAAAGACATGTAACGGCAACCCGCCCATGCACTCACAATGGCTGCCAAAGACCAGTAAATCTGGCCTTCCACCCAAGGCATGTTTGGAGTTCTGCCCAAGGCATGCTGGGAGTTGCAGGCATAAGCCTTGGTTTTTATTAAATTCTTTAAAAATACTTCAAACCCAAAATTCTGTTTTTGGTTTTTTCTGGTACATTGTACAGCCAGACCTATCAGCATGCCAAATTTCAAGTTTCTAACTCATTTGGAAATGGGTAAACATTTCCGGACATACATGAAAACACATACTTTCTGCTTTATAGGTACAGACTATTTAAAATGGATTTTGGATCACAACAAGGGCTACAAACTTGCCAGGAATCTGACTGGGCTATTAAAATAGATCAAGAATACCGGACAAAAATATCGGGGGAAATGTCCTTTCAATCCACATCAGCTAAATGTACAGAAATGTCACTTAAAATATTACAAAAATGGTACTTAATGCCATCCAGAATAGCAATGATACACAAGTCCTACTCACCATTGTGTTGGAGAGGATGTGGGGTCCAGGGATCCTATGTTCACATGTGGTAGGACTGTGAACGTATTCAAAGATTTTGGGTGGCAATTTTTGAAGAAATATCCATCATAATGGAAACATGAGTGATAATAACACCGGAATTGGCATTACTTAATAAATTTGATGGCCAAAGGCAAACTATATTACACAAAAAGCAAATTGAGTATCTCTTAATAACAGCACGTTTGCTGATAACTAAATGCTGGAAGGAGGCAAAAGGATTGATTATAAGGAAGTGGTACGGTATAGTATGGGAAATAGCGCTCTCTGAGAAACTTACTCAACATTTGAGGGTATTAAGAGGACAAAAGAAAAAATACAGTTTTGCAACAGAATGGTCATGTTTTATTACACACACACAAAAAACAACAGCACCAACACAGATTCCAACTGCTTTTAACACCTTATGGTTACAATAGTTTCTCAGGAGAAAAAATAAAATAAAATAAATAACACTACCGTATTTTCCGGCGTATAAGACGACTGGGCGTATAAGACGCCCCCCAACTTTTCCAGTTAAAATATAGCGTTTGGGATATACTCGCCATATAAGACTACCCCTCTTCCAACGCACACCAAATAAAAATTAAAAAAACATCAGCATATGGTAATTTTAATTCAAATGCTTATGACATGCAGGTACTTAGCAGGAAAACTGTCACTTATAAACATAAGGCTGTTTGTCATCAAACATGTAAACATAAAACAGTGCAAGTGGATTAAACTTTTCCTAATTCACTCAAAAGCTGAAAGGAAGGATAAGACAATAAACCCATGGGAGCTGCCATGCTGTTTGTTTCCATCATCCATCAGTTGCTTCAGGGTAGCCTGAGTGACCCACTAGGCAATGTGGGAGTCAATTCATCACTGATGCAGCCCCTGAGCGACCTCTTGTAAGATAGGCCTGGGCAGACTTATGACTTGCCAAATCTAGGTTTTGTTTTACTAAAACCCCAAGACCCACCACTTGGACTCTGATGCAAAAGACATATGGCAGGAATAAAGGGATGCGGAACCCAGGAATGAGTTTGGAGGAGCAGAACTGAGTGAAGCAAAACCACCCCTGGTTCCTCCAACCTCTCTTCACGTCAGTAGTCTAATTTAGGCTGTGCAGGTATATAGGGGAGGAGGTGATTTTGTTGCTGTTATTAAACAATCGGCAGTCACGCCTTGATGAATAAAACAAACATCTACTTGAGGCAGTACAAAGCCATGAGGTCTAGTAGCATTGATACGGTAACTTTCTCCTCCAGGAATTTAACTCACGCCCTTTTAGGGTCATCCAAAGCCTCCTCCCTTAAAGCGGCAACTATTGGGCACCCCCCCTCCTCTCCACGCCCCCCCTCCTCCCCTCCGTGCGCCCCCTCCTCCCCTCCTCCCCTCCGCGCGCCCCCTCCTTACCTTTCCTGGACGCCCGCTCCCGTCCTGCGCCGGCGGCTACTGCCAGGGGACTTTGCGGCCTGCTCTAGAGTAAGCGCGCTGGGTGATGCGATCACCCGGCGCTCTACTCTAGAGCAGGCCGCAAAGCCCCCTGGCAGTAGCCGGCGCCGGACGGGAGCGGGCGTCCCGGAAAGGTAAGGGTCCCCCTCCTCCCCTCCGTGCGCCACCCCCTCCCCTCCACGTGCCCTCTCCTTACCTTTCCGGGACGCCCGCTCCCGTCCGGCACCGGTGGCTACTGCAGCCCCCCTCCGTCCATCCTATACCCGGCGAATAAGATGACCCCCGACTTTAGAGACGATTTTCCAGGGTTAAAAAGTCGACTTATACGCCGGAAAATACGGTAATTAAAATAAATTGGGGATCTAGCCTCCCATTAAGTAATTAATTAATTATTTATCCTTTAAACCTGCCTAATAACCAATGCTAAATAATGTGTATTGTGTGTTTATAGGGTTGGACTGGGTAGATTTTCCTTCTTTTTTAAAAAAACAAAAGCATATGTAATCTATTATTTCTTGTATGTATGGTTTCTGTATTATGTTAATATTTAAGTTTTTATATTTGCAAATAAAAAATATATTTTTAAAAAGTCGCCCACTGAATGGGCCGTGCGGTCACTGCTGCTTCCTCTTTCTTCTCTGTGTGAAGAAGGAGGAAGCTGTTCGTCGCTATTGTGGGACAGCAGCAGGAGGCCAAAGTGATGGTAGGGAGACATGATCCCCCCATTTGTTGACGCTCATAAAATGATGGATTCTTGCTTGAAAACAGTGGGAGAGGCATCGGAGGTTGTTGACATCATGAAAAGGACCCGCAAACTTCCATGAGTAACCAATCACAAGTGTCGTGAGCAGGCCCTTTCCCTAGACTTTCCCTCATGAACTGTGGCAAACTGACAAGACACTCACGTCGATGAGACACCTTTTATTGACAAAATCACACATTTACAAGCATAACGGTTTCATTGTTTGACACCCACACCACTTAAAGCTGATAACAGAAAGTTTTAGGCTCCAGTCTTGACATGATCTTTTGGGCAATTACTCGGGGGAGAGAAGTGTTGGGTTAGCCCCTATCCTATCTGAGCATTTCCAGATGCCACATACACTGACTCTTCAAGAGCTCCAGGCACAGGGCTGCCTAAAGCCCGGCAGAGACAGATCTATCCCAGACCAATCATACCCAGCCTGCCGGAAATGCTGAGCTGACCAAGGTAAGCAAGACTCCAGGGAATGAACATCATAGGCCTAGGAAACTTCCCCTGCACATACTTTAGATCTAGGGGAAACTCTCTCGCGGGCCACACACACACAATCCAGAGCAAATACAAGTCCAAGCCTATGAAAAGCCTCAGAGCACTTTCCATGGCACAATCCTTAGGAATTCAGAGTCCAAATTGCAGATAAGCGAGCATGTACAGAGTGCTTCCAAAATCTCCAAACAGGTAGAATCCAAACACGAGGGGTTTCAGGCCAAGCACTGAAAGATGATCTCTAGCAAGGGTTCTTCACCCTTGCTCCCCCCTCTTATAGACTGGGGGCCTGGCTTATTCCAATCCACTTGACAGACAGGTCATCAGACCTGTAAACCAAACCCATGTGCCAACAGGGCGGCACTGTTCAACCTCCTTTTGATGACGCTACAAAGTGAATGACAGCTTGTAAGAGAGGCCCCCTCCTTTTCCAAACATTCCTTGTTCCCAGGGAAACTATCTACTTCAAGGTCTCTGCAAGCAACCCCCATGGGAAATAGAGACAGAGATAAGCTTACAGAGAAACAGACTTTCTTAAAACAATCCCAAAGACTACAACTTACCACCCACGAGGCCACTGGCCTCGTGGTACACCCGACACAAGTATGCAATAAATCGCTCATGTAGAGAAGCTTTATGGTTCCCAAACAGGATTAAGAGGTCAATACTGCTGCTTAACTTGATATTTGAATCCTAAACCCAAGTTACATCCCCCAGGATAGAAAGGTGGCTAAATCCTAAATGTGGTGGTGATAGTGGCAGTACTAGGCATTCCTGAGCCGGGGGAGGATTTGGTTTAGTTAAAAGTAGGGATGTGCATTGAATCGGATCCGATGTCTGATTCCAATACGATTCAAGCGAAATCGGACATCCGATTTCTGATTCTGATGTTGTTTCAAGGAGCTCCAAATTTATACAATCCAATTTTTTCCGATTAAAAACTTCTTCATTTTTAAAGATCCACACATGAAACTTGGCCAGATTGCAGATGGGATGTTGGTACTCATGTGTGTGAAATTTCAGAAACATAGGTGCTGGCCTTTGGTGGCAATGAATTTTTGAAAGATGGGTTGCATTGGAGGAAAGACAGTTGCGCCTTAACTTTTTTATTTTTTAAAGATAGAACCTTGAAACTTGGCCACATTAGAGATGGCAAGGAACAACAATATAAAACACAAGAATCACAAAACAGTTTAAAAAAAATTTAAAACAAGAAAAAAATACATCATTAAAAACATCTTAAAATTCATCTGGAAAGGCCTGCCGGAAGAGAACATGACTCCCTTAAATTCATGAAGACTGCTAATTTGTCTAATCTCCTCTGGCAGACCATTCCTCAGTCTGGGAGCGGCAGAAGAGAAGGTCCTCTGGGTAACACTCATCAGCCTAGTTCTGGCTGATTTGAGTAAGTTCTTCCCAGAGGACCTAAGTGTGTGGGGCGGATTGTACGGGAGAAGGCGATCCCGCAGGTAACCTGGACCCAAACCATGTAGGGCTTTAAAGGTAATAACCAACACTTTATACTTCGCCCGGAAATTGATTGGCAGCCAATGAAGCGATTTTAAAACTGGTGTAATGTGGTCACCCCTAGATGTACCAGTGACCAACCTGGCTGCCATATTTTGAACAAGTTGAAGTTTCCGGAAGGGGCACAAAGGTAGCCCTATGTACAGCGCATTGCAGAAGTCAAGTTGCAAATTAGTTGAAACTATTTCAAAGTAATTACAAGAGTAGTTCTAAATATTTTTATTAAAATGTAGTTAACTAGGAATTAAAATGCTACTTAGTTAATAGTTGTAGCTAAGTTTCTTTTAAATTAACTAATGACTAATCAGTGTATTAATGTTGTTTCACAGGATTTCTTATGAACTGTCAAAATGAGCCTCCCCACACATCAAGTTGATAATTGACCAAGCTTCTCCAAGTATAACTAATTCAAAGGCATGCAATTTCTCTGAAGTACTCATTGTCATTTTTAAGGACAAAACAAGGTAATAAGGTGGTAAATGGGGCCACACTGGGGCCACCTCTAGACGGCTTCTCTTCCATGTTGCGCCGGCATCGGCAGGCAGTGCGACACAAAACTGCACTACTTGCATCCCTCTACACATGAGGAGTGCGATGGCAGGCTTTCCAGCCACCATGCCGCGCCCGCCAAGCAGCATTTAAGGTAAGTTTATTTAATTTTTTCTGGGGTGGGGAAGTAGGACGGGTGATCGGCAGCGGGAAGGGATTTTTTTTTACATTTTTGTATGTATTTATTTTTCTTTAAACATGGGATGGGGAAGAAGGGGGTTTGTTTTATTTTTTATTTATTTTATGGGGAGAAGGGAGGGAGGTCTGTGGAGGGGCAGAGGTGGTCCAGTGAGCTTATGGCTTGCTGAACAACCCCCTTCCCCCCAGCCCATGGCCACCAATCAGTGGTCGCCATAGACTGGGCAGGCCTCCGAGAAGCTCCGGAGCAACAGCGACAGATGGCAAAAGCTGTCATCGCATCGCTCAATCCTAAAAAAGTCGGACTAAATGCCTGACTTTTTTCAATGCGGAGCTTTGGGGCTTTGCCCCTAGGTGGCTTCGGATTAGCAGCAGCGTCATGTAAGGCAACTGCCGCCATTCCGAAGCCACCGGGACAGATACTGTCCGTCTAGAGGCACCCTGGTAATGACATCAGGAAGCAAAGGGTTTCACAGGTGGATGCAGGAAGGGAAGCCATTCTAGACAATGTCAGCAGAGAACTGAAACCCAGGGAAGTAAACATTTTGATAGTGGGTGTTATAAGACGTGTACAGTGTTAAGTAAAGCTTCTTTTATTACACATTCCAGTCTGCTATGGTATTATTTTGCAGCAGTGAGAGTATTACAACAGTGGTTTCAGATCTCTAAGGAAATTATCTTTGAAAATCCCTGTCTTCAGTACTAGCCTCATTGCTCACTCAAAACACACGTGGGGAGAAGACAAAGGGAGCGTCTCCCCACCCCTGAACCTGTGTCATCTTCTCAAGGAGAACAGACAGATTCGTATTTTTGGAACAAAGCCCATCCAAAACTTTCTGGTTTGCACCAAATGTCCTTACCTGACTCAGCCTGCAGCACTCATCCATGTACTCATCCAAGCTGTCACTTGTGGGATATTTTCTTAAGGGATGCTCTTGCAATGGCATCTCTGCTAAATTGTCATTTCTGTAATCATTTCTAGGACTTTTCTGTTCAGTAGGTGTAATTGGAAGAAAGGATTTGTTGACCCGTTCATTGGTTTTATCTTTCAAACATTTTCCTTGGCTACCACCAAAAAAAGACCGTTCATGATTTTTCCCCTCTGGACAATCAGCGTCTTTCTCCAAGGAAATTGCAGAAGTCCGTAAAGCACTCATCTGTCCTGCATAGTGTTGAGCGGACTTCTTGCAACATGAAATACACAGCCTGGCTTCTGCTGTGTCTTTGCACATTCTCATTATTATGAGGTCAGTTGCGGGAGAGGAAGAGGCACTCAGCATTCCAGAATCGCATGAGGAATCTCTGCTGTGGAGCACAAAACTCTTCTCAGAGCCTTTGGGTGTAGACAGAGAATTGGCTCCACTTGACAACTCCACACCAAAGTCTTCGGATTCAAACTTGGCCAATCTGGGAATCTGGCAGTTCACTGTTAAGTTGTTGATGCCAGAAAGTGTGGCAAGGTACTCTGTTTTTACTACAGTGTCACTTAGAATGACTGGGCTTGCTTGATGTTCCAGCAGGGTGCTTGATTCAAGGGGTCCAGGTTCCTCTGAAGTGTCTGGGGTTGTAAGAGGATATTGTCTTAGTCCTTTATTTAGATTTCTTTCATTGCTTATTATCTTCATGTTTGTCAGAACCACCTTGCTATCAGATGGTGGGATCTTTTTGCCTAATAAAATAATAAAATAATTAGAGGACAATCACAAACAATAGCAATCCTTAATCTCCTTAACATTATGCACCAACTCACACCTATGTGGTACAATCCAACTAAAGTACAGCATTGTGACATTGATTAGGATGACCATATTTTGGAACTCAAAAAGGACAACATGGCCGGCCCTCAAGGAGGCACGCCCACCCTGACATGGCCTTGGTCACATCTCTGATACTACAGCTCACAATTAAGACAACCCTATTCTACATAATATTTTCATGTTAAAATCATGCAAATAAAGAAAAGTGAGACAATGGCTCAATTTGGACGACACAACAAACAACTGGTGTGGGGGAAATAATCGTCAGTTGTTTTGACTGTCGTGTTATCCGAATGCTGCCATAGTCAACTCAGTGCTGATCCTAATCCACAGCACAGTTGATTATTTATTACCATGTTGTGTGGGGAGTACCCCCTAGATGAACAACTGTAAAGTTGATTATTACTCCACCATTGACTATCGTGTTGTCCGAATTCAGCCATTCAGTGTATCTGAAATTAACTTCATTCACTCATACTTTTGTAGCTTTTGCTGTGCTTTGAAGCTTTCGCTATACTATGTGTGGTACAATTTCCCCCTCCTTCAAATATATTTTCTTACTGCAAATCCTTCATGGGATGACCATAGTCTCACATTTATTTATTTAATTATTTATTGCATTTCTATACCGCCCAATAACTGAAGCTGTCTGGGTGATTCACAAAAGTTTTCCTAACATTTAACACTCTTTTCCCTTCACCTTTCTCATAGCCATTTTGAGTCATGATCCATACTCACAGATTCAGCACACTGCTACAATTGAACAAATGAAGCAGTTGACAAGTGCAGAAAAATCTAGTACAACAAACTAGCAACCTAGCATTCAGAAAGAGTATAAAAAATACTGTCACCCTGCAAAAATTAGCCATGGAACAAAATGGACTAAAGGCTTGTTGAGGTCACTTCTCACTAGCACCTCTTAGCTTGTTTCAGCTTCTGGTTTATCAATGACAAGCTAATCTAAAAAATTGTCATTATACCTCTGGTTCATTAGCCATGTAAACAAGACCATGGTCAGTAGCAATACAAAGAAAGGCCAGAATGGATGCCCATTGTTACAATGCTAGACAAGGAACTTCCCCCTCCCCCCTTTATCCAAATATCTCCTGAATTGACATTGCCTCAGTGTGCAGAGAACAGAAATCCCAATCAGGGACCCAAAGAAAAACTGCCCAAAGAAACATCAGCAATAAGGCCCGTTGATTTCAATGAAGCTTACCGCCAGATAAATAAATGTAGGATTGCAGCCTTAAATGAAGGTGCTTGCAGTGCCATTAGTATTTTTATTGCTCTTCATGCTAAATCTTCACTGTGATAGAATTTAAGCAAGTTAAACGGTGCAACATTATACATGTCTATTCAGAAGTCCCCTTGACTGCAATAGGGCCTGCAATCCTAAAGAGTTAACAGAAACGTAATTACAAACACAAAACAGGATCATTGACAGAGGAGGGGGGAGGTTGTCAGGAGGGGGAGCAAGTTGTCAGTCACACACAAGATGAACATAGTTTGCACAATTTGTGAGTCTTCAAGATGCCACAAGACACTTTGTGGCTTCTGAACCCAACAGAACAAGAGGTGCCTCTGCTTCTTCACACCTGTCCACCTTTCTCTAGCAAGCACAAGCCCCTCCTGTCATGGAGGGCTATGCACCCCCCAGAGCCTGGCCTCGTGGTCATGCAACCAGCAGGTGCACTCCAGAAAGAGGCTTGCAGAGCCTAGGAGATCCAGACACACTCAAACAAGCCAAGCCACACTATGCACTCACACTATGCACTCACCCCCTAATCAAGACATCACTGCTCAGGTGCTCCATCACACCAGAGATTTATCGCACTCTCACCATGCCTGGTATGTGTTTTTGCAGCACAGTGCTCACATGACATACCTGTCCTGCGCTCATCTTGCCTTTTCCTCTCCATTTTCCATCTTATTTTCCATCTTATTTTTTCCCCTCCGTGCACAATAAAGTGGCTCCTCCCTCCGATGTATTGCTGTCCTTGCCCTATATCAGACCATCCTGTTTTCTGTTGGCTGTGTGTGTGTGTTGAAGGGCAAAGGTCTCGCTGACAAAAGAAGAGGGTGGGGCAGTTCTCCGCTCAACTGCTCAACCATGAAGGGGGAGGGAGAGAGGGGGCCCGAACACCCTGCGGAAAAGGCGAGCAATGCTGCTGCCGCCCCTGCCTGGGACATGGTCCCATTCAACTCTATGGTTCCTGCTCCTGAGTAGGCATTTCTACTCAGAAATGACCTGACCAGAACAATGTCAGCTTCCCCTTGCCATGCCAACATTAACCACAAACTTCTCCAAAAACTAATTGTAATACTTTCTCTTCACTTATAGGATTTTAGGGGAAAGCATAGTGTGTTGTTTTACTGTAATTGCCGTTTCCAGCTGCTGTACCATTGTATTTGCACAGAAATAAAAAAAATGTTTACAAAAATTAACTCCAGGGGGAAGGAAAATGTAAGAGACAGGGTGGGAGATTTCGCTGGCATAGTAGCGATAGAGGTGAAAAGATACATGAGCTGAAATCGCGCAACAATGTGAAAGTGGCCAGTGCTCGACTTGCTAAGGAAATGGAGGGGGAAGCCGTGGACGCAAACCAGGGGGGGAAAAGTAGGTGTGATGGAGCCCCAAATCCCTTTTGGGCAGCAAAACCACTTCTGCCACTTCCAAGCTGACCTGGGCCAGCTTGGAAGAAGCCACAGGTGAGGAAGGCCTCTGGCACTCCATTAAACATGTCAGCAGCTAGTGTACCTGCTCATCCCATGCTAGGAGCCTCACTGTCTACGATGGCAAAATGCAGGGTTTGGCTGCTGGGTATCTCTACCCATTCAGGCACCAGCCTACGATGGTATTTTGCAATTTTGGATGTTGGTGTAATGGTCTTACAGTACAACCATCTGAAGTCCGCTGTAATATATTTGCTAGGCACTTCCAGGATAAAATCTTTGTCATCCGCCAGGACTTAGACTCCAGTGTTCTAGCAGGTGAATCTAGCGAAGTGTCCAGAGCACAGGCTTATCCTCTCTCTTCCCAGTCAGGCACCAGATACACAGGACTGAAGCGAGGCACTCTGTATATGTTTAGGGGCATTAATCATGATTATAGCGCCCTTAGCATCCTATTTCTGCAGTGCCTTCAGTGATACCCCCTATTCCTTCCTTTTCATCTTTACCTCAGAGTAAGTCCTATTAAACTCAGAGGGACTTACTTCTGAGTAGACAAATTTAAGGTCCCCTCTACAAGGATTCGCTTTTGCGCCTGGTTAGGCGATTATGCGCATAATCGCTGAAGCGCATTTACACCTAATACCTCTGCACGAGAGGTGGCGAGAGGCGGCGAAGCGAATTAACGGATGACCAAAATGCGCTTTACAAGTAGTTAATGCGCATAAGCGCTTGTTCACATAGTCAAAATGCGCTTTAACGGCCGCAGCAAAATAAAACTCGCTGTTTAACGCACATTCGATAATGCGCATAATCGGAGAGATATGCCCGATTTGCGCTCCGTTCTTGTAGAGGTACATTTTTTTAAGCGCCTTGAAAGAGCTTTAAACCTCTCTTGTAGAGGCAGCCTAAGATTGTGCTGTAACTCTGTTTTTTAGGTGACACAAGGCAGAGAACCTTCCTAGGATAAAGGGGAAAGTGGAGAACAATCAGGAAAGGGAATAACAGAGCTCAGGAAGGCCCCCCCACCCCCCAAGAATAAAGCAAGGGTGGGTGTAAGAGGGAGAGAGAGAGAAAGGGGATTTGTGTGGAGAATGGGGAGGGGGGGGAAGAGGGATCACTAGCTCGACTTCCCAGGGAGACAGCACATGCCTGGCTCTGGCAAGACACAAAATTTCCAGTGCTGTTGGACGTCGGAAACCCCGGACATTATTTAAAAATATTTTTTTAAAAGCCCAGACATCCCAGGGGTGGGGATGGACGGGTTATGAATTATTATTATTATTATTATTATTATTATTATTATATCCTTGAAGTTCAGAATCTCCACTACAGTTAACTGAGATGGATTCCAGATATCTTTTTTCTAAGTTTGGAAGACTTTACTGCAAAGGAAACTATTCACTGAATTATGCACTGATTTGTTCCTTGTGGCAGAAGGCTTTATTTTTCTTTCACTTATAAATATATGTATCATACATAGAATCATAGAATAGTAGAGTTGGAAGGGACCTATAAGCCATAGAGTCCAACCCCCTGCTCAATGCAGAAATCTACCCTACCCAAGAGGCAGATGGTTGTCCAGCTGCCTCTTCAATGCCTCTAATGTGGGACAGCCCACCACCTCCCTTGGTCATTGGTTCCAATGTCATATTGCTCTAACAATCAGGAAGTTTTTCCTGATGTCCAGCCGGAATCTGGCTTCCTGTAACTTGAGCCCATTATTCCGTGTCCTGCATTCTGGGTTGATCGAGAAGAGATCCTGGCCCTCCTCTGTGTGAAAACCTTTCAAGTCTTGAAAGAGTGCTATCATGTCTCCCTTCAATCTTCTCTTCTCCAGGCTAAACATGCCCAGTTCTTTCAATCTCTCCTCATAGGCCTTTGTTTCCAGACCCCTAATCATCCTCGTTGTCCTCCTCTGAACACGCTCCAGATTGTCTGCATCCTTCTTGAAGTGTGGTGCCCAGAACTGGACACAATACTCAAGATGGACACAATACTCAATACCAGTGCCGAACAGAGAGGAAGACTGATCTCTTCTGGCAGGCCTACCCAGTTGAATTTTAATTCAAAGATGCTTTTAATGATGTATTAGTTTTTATTTTTTTAAATATGTTATCTATTTTGTGGTTCTTGTGTTTATATTTATTGTTGTTCCCTGCCTCGATCTGGAGGGAGAGGCGGGTTATAAATAAATAAATATATTATTATTATTATTATTATTAACCAATACCTCACGTGATTTGGAAGCTATACTTCTATTAATGCAGCCCAAAAGAGCATTTGCTATTTTTGCAGCCACATCACACTGTTGGCTCATATTCAGCTTGTGATCTACAACAATGCCAAGATCCTTCTCGCTTGTCGTATTGATTAGCCAAGTCTCCCCCATCTTGTAACTGTGCATTTGGTTTTTTTCCCCTAGAACTTGGCATGTAACCCTAGTAAATTCCATTCTGTTCCATGCATCATGCAAACCCCTCCCAAGTGATAGAGCACAGAATAATACACAGAACTGACATCTTCTTCTGTCATCCGCTGCCTTCGTGGCACCTCGTTGGTGCTGCTCTGCCATGAAACCCCGCAGTATCACTGTTGCAGGGTGGCAGTGAGTAACCTGAACTGGAGGAGGCAGCGTGGACTTTCCAGTGGCCATTTGGTTTGCTGGGCCTGCCCCCCTGCCCCTCACCCAGCTTCTGGAGACCAATGGGAGATAGCCTTCCACCCAGGAATGTCCCTGGCCCAACACCAGAGCAAGGTCAGATGGCAAAAGGGCTGTAGTGACCTCACTCTGGTAGGAAAAGTCAAGGTTAGCCCTGACTTTTCAAATTCACAGCTTCATGGGAAAGCCCCATGGTGGTTGCGAGATGGCTCTGCATCGTATAACCAATGCAATGCCATTGCACAGCCACCGCAGGGCTTTTAAAATGTATAGACAGCTCCACCATCCAGGTGTCATCTCTTCTGTGTACAGCTCAAAGTATCTACCCCAAAAACTTTACATTTTCTAAAATTTCCTCACCTCATAGCTGAGTGATATGAGGCTGCTTGCATTGTCTTTTCTTTGACCCACCTCTCATAGTTCACAGAGACTTCCACTGCCTAGGACCACATGTTTAGCTACTAAAAATGCCTCATTAGCCATGTCTTCTGGTTATGTGTATGCATCCAGTCAGCTGAGGTCCATCCAGCAAATATGCCATAGCCCCCCTAAAAATTATAAGAGTTGTTGAAACTCATGTTTACCATGGTGCAAACTTCGGCCCAAAGGGGAAAGGGGGTACTTCTCTGTGGTGGCCCCCCAATTGTGGAAGGATCTCCCCGACGTGGCTCGCCTGGCACCAACATTGTTATCTTTCTGGCGCCAGGTCAAGACTTTCCTCTTCTTTAGCAATATCAGATGAGCCTGGTTTTGTTTTGTTTTTAGGCTTATAGCTTTTTAAAGTTATTACAATGGTTTTAAATGTATGTGTCTATTGTGTGTCTGTTGTATGTTTTTGCTGTTTTAATTTTGGTATATTGTTTTTAATTTTTTTTAATCTTATGTAAACCGCCCAGAGAGCTTTGGCTATGGGGCGGTATATAAATGTAATAAAATAAATAAAATAATAAATAAATAATGCTGTTCGGCAGGCCAACATCAGATGAGCCCAGTGCCTGAAAGTGAACAAGGGCCTAATACAACCTAACCAAACTTTTTTGCTGTATGAGGTGCAGCCTCAAATCCACTGCCAAAGTCTTTATTGCAGCTAACGCAAGAGTTCCACTGAGCTGGTTTGGAGAATGGCCTCTTTCAGATTGGCAATTGTGAGAAGGTGGAGTTTAAATCAATCACAAAGGATTCCAGCTCAGCCAATAAACCTGGAGTTTCAGTTGTCCCCAATCTATCTGTCCACCCAAAAAGTTGTTAAACAATGCTTCAGTTGCAGGAACTACATGCAGCTGTGTTTGAGAGCTCAAATTCTTCTTAAAGTGACCAGAATGGTGTAAAATTAGAACTGGATGATACAAGCTAATTAAGTTGACGTAGTCCCCTTTGGGCCCAGTTAAGCCACTGAAAGAGCAATTCTATGGTCCCTCAGTGAGCATCCCAGGGACCATAGGATTGTTCGACCTCAGAAGAGCGAGTCAGAGATCTGCCCTTGCTCTCTGGCCCCTCGCCGCCCATCTAGCAAAATCTGCTGTGTGGGAGGCCAGGGAGGCAAAGATGGTCTCCACCACTCCTCCCTCCCTGCACTGGATGATCAGACACCTCCAAATTCGGGGTCTTCCAATCACCAAGGGGGCAATTGATAGCATTGCACCCTGAGCCTGCCACTGAGTTTAATGTGCGAGTTACCACACAGTCGTTGGTGCTGTTAGCCCAGGACCTCCGGGCAAAAGTCCAAGGCCCCACATTCAAGAGGAAAATGAAGATCATGGCTGCATCTGGCCCACAGGGGCTTTGTCGACAAGCATCCCTGCTCCTGCTAAGTTTAGATGGTGTTGACCATATTGGTGGTGGTGAGCTCTCCACTAGGAGCAGCTCCTCTCTTATAGCCTAGGGGTCCCAGTGATGATCCAGTGGGACTAAGGCTGCTGGGAAATGCTAAGTCACTGTGCAGCAGGTGTCTTGCAACAGTTCTACTGGAGGGGAATTTTCCCCAGGCAAGTAAGCAAGCAAGATGGTAAAAGCTGTCAAACCCAGGGCTACAAAAGTTATTAGACAGTAGACATGGGCACACTGAAAAGGATAGAGGAGCCCTCAAAGAAGGGCAGGGTGAAATGCGGCTTGGGTAACCATTTTGGGGGGGGGAACCACTCCCCCACCAAATTTTCCAGAGCAGCACACACACGCCCTGCAATGTTGCTTGAAAACAAGGTGCATAAGGAGTCTGTGCCTTGTCTGGAAGCAGAATCAGCTTCCTGGGCTGCTTGTAAGCAAGGTGTGTGGGCTGCCTGGGCACCTGGTTTTCAAGCAAAATCACAGCTTTTTTGTCACCACAATTTTGGCAGAAATTCAGCAGCAGCAGCAGCAATTTTGGTAGTAGCAGGGGAGGGGTTCAGAGGGCAAACCCCAGAAGTTGCTCACCCCTGTTCTAAATTATCAGATTCATAGTTTGGAGATGCTCTTGAATCCATCATTATTAGTAGGGGCACAGGTGGCCATGATGGTTTGGAGCACCTTTTATCTGCTCAGGTTGATATACCAACCAACTACTGAGGAGCCTGGGTTTGTTTTGGTTTGTTTTGTTTTTGTAGCTTTTTTGAAGTGTTGTAGTGGTTTTTAAATGTACAGATTGTGTGTATGTTGTATGTTTTTGCTGTTTTAATTTTTGTATATTGTTTTTAATTGTTTTTAATCCTATGTAAACCGCCCAGAGAGCTTCGGCTATGGGGTGGTATACAAATGTAATAAATAAATAAATATAAATAAATACAACCCTACAGGTATAGAGACAGCTTTACAATAGTTATTCATGCTCTGGTAACTTCCCATTTGGATTATTGCAATGCATTATATGTAGGGCTGCCTTTAAAACTGGTCAGGAAACTTCAGTTAGTCCAAAACAGGATGGATAGACCAGGGGTATGTGGGGGGGGGGGGGGAGGGTAAGACTCATACATCACTCTCCTATTCCCAGGGTTTTTATTTCCTTTTCCCTTTCCCTGCCTTTCTTCCAGATTTTTTGGCCTGGGATATTGGTTCCCCACCTTTTCCTTCCCAGAACAGGACATGTGGCTTTCCTTCATTGCACACAAAAACATTTCAGTCAGAGAGAGAAAGAGGGATCTTATTTTAAAACAAATGATGACATATGTGTTTTCCACTATCTCAAAGAAAATAGTCATTTCCTTTCTGAAACAATGGATATTTTCCATTTCTCTGATGGGACTGGGTAATCAGGCCCCCCTAGGAATGCTGTTCTGACATTGCAAAGGGCAGCTGTTTAGTTCCTCACATATCTAACCTAGCAGCCTTATCTAGTAGAGGGGTCAACTTGCTGCTATATTTATCTCTTTACATAGACATGCAGCTGAAATAAACAAGTTGCTGTGTACACACATGTTGCATTTCAGGCAGACACCCTGCTTAGGTGTGCAAAGTATGAAGCATTTTCCTGTCATACATTGATTGGGTGAGTGATCATCCATGTCTCAGGTTTCACTCTCCCATTTGTAAAACTGAAATACTAATGACTTATTCCACATGTTTGTTGTAAGGGAAAGCGAGTACACTAAATCTGGATGATCAAAATCTTATATAAATATTATGTATTATTTATTTATTTAGTACCATCAATGTACATGGTGCTTTACAGAGTACAAGAAGACAAATCCCAGCCAGGGGGTTTACAATCTTTAATCAGGCACAGGGGTGGAGGTGTGGGTTCTCCTAGACAATGTGGATAGCCATGTATATCTGCCCTCTGGTACAGCTTGAACCCTTATTGGGTTGTTTACCAATGTAGTAATTGGACTCAACCACCTGAGCTTCCAGGTTCAGATCCTAGGGCTAATGACTTTGATGGCTGTCACTCCATTCACCAGTCTGAGGATACGCCCTCTTCAATGTTGGTTCCTAGATGAATTTGAGCCATGGGTAAACTCCCAGGCCAAGGATCTCATCCCACTTTAAGAGTTCAACACTCCCTACAACCTGCTCCATGGGACCTGCTCCTGACTGTTATAGTTAAAACCCTGTGGGACCTCTGGCAGTTGTGGAGACACTGGGACTTTCAGCAATGGTATCTCGCCCATGGAGTCAAAAGACGAGGCCTAGAATGCGCTGGTGCTAAAAGGTAGAGGCACGGACCGCCACATGGAAGTGAAGTACATGCCTCAACACCTGCAACAACTAAGCTCCTCAAGAGTAAAGGTCTAGTTGAGAACAAGGGTCTCCTTAGAAATAATTAGATTAATGGCTTTCAGCTGTACCTGGATGTAGGCTGGGAGCCTTGACTACATAAGTTTTCAGATGGTTTTCTCTCTCCCCTCCCCCTTTAGGGTTTTTGTGGGAGTTTTGGTGGAACTGGCAGAACAATAAAACTATCTCAAGACTGAGGAGTGACAAAGAAGAGATAACCAGATAGATTAGACGTCAGGTTGGTGTGAAGGGAGTCAAGCTCTCATATTGACCGTTGGAAGACAACAACAAGAGGCTCAGAACAACAACTGAACTGTAGAGGAGTTGTGAAGGGGGGTTGCAATGAAGAGACCAGATGCAAAGACAGATGCAGGCTACCACAAATTGAAAGTACAAGTAAGTTCTCCATTGAGACCTGCTGGTTGCCAGAACAACACTTCTTTTATTTCCCAGTATCTTGCAACCTAGTTTTCCTGACTCTGCTTATTCTTTGGATAGATCTCTAGGGCTGCTGACCCCAAATGTCTAATCAGACCCTGTTCTCTTGGACTGTGTTTGATTTGGACTGCTTGCCTGTGCTTGGCTTTGGCTGTGCCTCAGACACTGCTTTTGGACTGCCCGTCTTTTTGACCACTAACAGACCCTGTTCAGATGATATGCTAAGCCATGGTGGTTAAGCATTTTGAACTAAACGTATGGCTTCATGAGTGTGAATCATTCCTAATCCTGGTGCTACATAAGCATAGTTTAAACATGCTCACTAACCATTTGCTGTAAAAGGGTGAATGGCCTAACCATGGTTTAGTGTGTTGTTTGAATAGGCATACATGGTGCTGATGATCTCTGCCTGCCTTCTGACCTTGCTGAATGGATTTGCCCCAGGACTGCATTTGCGTTTATCTACTGCCCCATAGCCGAAGTTCTCTGGGCCGTTTACAAAGATTAAAAACATGGAACATTAAAAACAGATATACAAAATGTAAAAAGTATAAAAAGCATAAAAACAGATTACAAATACAATATCCATTTAAAACAACTATTCTGGGTCAAAAGAAAAAAAAGAAAAAAACCCTCAACTTTTGCTATTAAATGCCTGGGAGAAGAGAAAAGTCTTGACTTGGCGCCAAAAAGATAACAATGTTGGTGCTAGGTGAGCCTCATCAGGGAGTTCATACCATAATTGGGGGCCACCACTGAAAAGGCCCTCTCCCTTGTTGCCATCCTCCGAGCTTCCCGTGGAGTGGGCACCCAGAGGAGGACCTTAGATGTTGAGCGGAGTGTACGGGAGAGGCGTTCCATCAGGTATTGTGGTCCCAATCCGTGTAAGGCTTTATAGGTTAAAACCAGCACCTTGAATCGGGCTCGGAAAAGTACAGGCAGCCAATGCAACCAGGCCAGAGTCAGTCTTATATGTTCAAACCTTCTGATTCTTGTTATCAATCTGGCCGCTGCATTTTGCACAAGCTGCAGCTTCTGAACCATCTTCAAAGGCAGCCCCACGCAGAGCACATTGAAGTAATCCAATTTGGAGATTACCAGAGCATAAACAACTGAAGCAAGGTTATCCCTGTCCAGATAGGGGTGTACTGGGCCACCAACTGAAGTTGGTAGAAGGCACTCCATACCACCGAGGCTACCTAAACCTCAAGTGACAGAGATGGGTCTAGGACAACCCCCAAGCTATGAACCTGCTCCTTCAGGGGGAGTGCAACCCCATCCAGAATAGGTTGAACACCCTCCATCCGGTCAGAGGAACTACCCACTCAGTCTTGTCTGGATAGAGTTTCAGTTTGTTAGCCCTCATCTAGTCCATTGTCGCAGCCAGGCATTCCAAAACTCTGGATGACCGCACCCAATGGTTTCATGTAAATGTTAAACAGTAGGGAAGAGACAAAGTCTGGTGCTGGTTGACGTGTGTTTTTTTTATTTCAAATTAAAAGCTCAACATTTCGGAAAAAATCCTTCCTCAGGAGCTATAAACAAAAGTATACATTCTTAATCAATAAACAATATGGACAACACCTATCACAGGTTAGACATTCTTTTCTTTTGTACCATTCAGGAATTCTTATTTGTCAATATATTCGCCAGATAAAAATACACATATGAACTATATATGCATGTTTAAACTATACAGACAATTCCTTAAATACCACCCATGTAGCTATATCTTTTTATTCTGAAACAGTTCCATATTTATACTGTTTGTCTTCAAACGACAACAGGATCCCTTCTAATAGGCAACCTTTGCCATCATATAAATCTTATAAGTAAAAGAAATTTTCTCATAAGTAAAAAACGGCTACCTTTACAACACATGTCACAAGTTGAACATTACTTTCTTTTATACCATTAATCACTTCTTAATTGTCAGTCTATTTGCCAGATACACGCGCCAATTTGAAATATGCTTAACCTTGTTTAAAGGAAGGCTGGCTCATTTGTTATCATTTTTTCAGAGATAACTACCTTTATTTCCAATAGTTATTAAGTCCCTCTTCCCACAAACACACATACAACATAACCCTGTGACATGCATTATTTACAGACACAAAATTATTCAGTGCAGTGCCTCCCACTCCTAACGCAGCGAGTCATCCCAGGCCCCCTCCACAAGGATGCGCTTTTGCGCCCGGTTCGGGGATTATGCGCATTATCGCGGAGGCGCATTTACTCCTAATCCCTCTGCACGGGAGGCGGCGAGAGGCGGCGAAGCGCATTAATTGATGTCCAAAAAGCGCTTTACAAGAAGTTAATGCGCATAATCGCTTGTTCACACGGCGAAAATGCGCTTTAACGGCCGGAGCAAAATAAAAGTCGCTATTTAATGCGCATTCGATAATGCGCATAATCCGGGAGATAACGCGCCTCTACGCCCGTTTTGCGCTCCGCTGGTGTGGAGGTAAAATTTATAATGAGCCTTCAAAGAGCATTAAACCTCTCTTGTGGAGGCACCCTCAGAAGGATACCATGGTCGATGGTATCAAAAGCCATTGAGAGATGAAGGAGAATCTCCTAACATCGGTCATCATACAGGGTGACCAAGGCTGTTTCCGTGCCACAGCCAGGCCTGAAACCAGACTGAAATGGATCCAGATAATCGGTCTCATCCAAGAATGCCTGGAGCTGGCCCACAACCACTCGCTCGGGGACCATGCCCAGGAATGGAACATTTGCCACCGGCCTATAGTTATTAAGATTTTCCAGGTCCAGCGAAGATTTCTTCAGGAGTGGTCTCACTACCGCCTATTTCAGATGGCATGGGACTACTCCTTCTCACAGAGAGGAATGATCACTTCCCTGGCCCAGCCGGTTGTTCCATCCCTGCTAGATTTTATTAGCCAAGAAGGGCAAGGATCCAATACAGAGGTGGCTGCACTAAACTGTCCAAGCACCTTGTCAACATCCCAGAGCTGCATCAACTAAAACTTAACCAAGAAAACAGGATAAGCCTGTGCTCTGGACACTTCGCTAGATTCACCTGCTAGAACACTGGAGTCTAAGTCCTGGCGGATGACAAAGATTTTATCCTGGAAGTGCCTAGCAACTATATTACAGCGGACTTCAGATGGTTGTACTGTAAGACCATTACACCAGCATCCAAAATTGCAAAATACCATCGTAGGCTGGTGCCTGAATGGGTAGAGAGAGATACCCAGCAGCCAAACCCTGCATTTTGCCATCGTAGACAGTGAGGCTCCTAGCATGGGATGAGCAGGTACACTAGCTGCTGTCATGTTTAATGGAGTGCCAAAGGCCTTCCTCACCTGTGGCTTCTTCCAAGCTGGCCCAGGTCAGCTTGGAAGTGGCAGAAGTGGTTTTGCTGCCCAAAAGGGATTTGGGGCTCCATCACACCTACTTTTCCCCCCCTGGTTTGCGTCCACGGCTTCCCCCTCCATTTCCTTAGCAAGTCGAGCACTGGCCACTTTCACATTGTTGCGCGATTTCAGCTCATGTATCTTTTCACCTCTATCGCTACTATGCCAGCGAAATCTCCCACCCTGTCTCTTACGTTTTCCTTCCCCCTGGAGTTAATTTTTGTAAACATTTTTTTTTATTTCTGTGCAAATACAATAGTACAGCAGCTGGAAACGGCAATTACAGTAAAACAACACACTATGCTTTCCCCTAAAATCCTATAAGTGAAGAGAAAGTATTACAATTAGTTTTTGGAGAAGTTTGTGGTTAATGTTGGCATGGCAAGGGGAAGCTGACATTGTTCTGGTCAGGTCATTTCTGAGTAGAAATGCCTACTCAGGAGCAAGAACCATAGAGTTGAATGGGACCATGTCCCAGGCAGGGGCGGCAGCAGCATTGCTCGCCTTTTCCGCAGGGTGTTCGGGCCCCCTCTCTCCCTCCCCCTTCATGGTTGAGCAGTTGAGCGGAGAACTGCCCCACCCTCTTCTTTTGTCAGCGAGACCTTTGCCCTTCGACACACACACACAGCCAACAGAAAACAGGATGGTCTGATATAGGGCAAGGACAGCAATACATCGGAAGGAGGAGCCGCTTTATTGTGCATGGAGGGAAAAAAACCACACTTTCCCCGCTCCAAAATAAGATGGAAAATGGAGGGGAAGAGGCAAGATGAGCGCAGGACAGGTATGTCATGTGAGCACTGTGCTGCAAAAACACATACCAGGCATGGTGAGAGTGCGATAAATCTCTGGTGTGATGGAGCACCTGAGCAGTGATGTCTTGATTAGGGGGTGAGTGCATAGTGTGAGTGCATAGTGTGGCTTGGCTTGTTTGAGTGTGTCTGGATCTCCTAGGCTCTGCAAGCCTCTTTCTGGAGTGCACCTGCTGGTTGCATGACCACGAGGCCAGGCTCTGGGGGGTGCATAGCCCTCCATGACAGGAGGGGCTTGTGCTTGCTAGAGAAAGGTGAACAGGTGTGAAGAAGCAGAGGCACCTCTTGTTCTGTTGGGTTCAGAAGCCACAAAGTGTCTTGTGGCATCTTGAAGGCTCACAAATTATGCAAACTATGTTCATCTTGTGTGTGACTGACAACTTGCTCCCCCTCCTGACAACCTCCCCCCTCCTCTGTCAATGATCCTGTTTTGTGTTTGTAATTACGTTTCTGTTAACTCTTTAGGATTGCAGGCCCTATTGCAGTCAAGGGGACTTCTGAGTAGACATGTATAATGTTGCACCGTTTAACTTGCTTAAATTCTATCACAGTGAAGATTTAGCATGAAGAGCAATAAAAATACTAATGGCACTGCAAGCACCTTCATTTAAGGCTGCAATCCTACATTTATTTATCTGTCAGTAAGCTTCATTGAAATCAACGGGCCTTATTGCTGATGTTTCTTTGGGCAGTTTTCTTTGGGTCCCTGATTGGGATTTCTGTTCTCTGCACACTGAGGCAATGTCAATTCAGGAGATATTTGGATAAAGGGGGGGGGGGAGTTCCTTGTCTAGCATTGTAACAATGGGCACCCATTCTGGCCTTTCTTTGTATTGCTACTGACCATGGTCTTGTTTACATGGCTAATGAACCAGAGGTATAATGACAATTTTTTAGATTAGCTTGTCATTGATAAACCAGAAGTTGAAACAAGCTAAGAGGTGCTAGTGAGAAGTGACCTCAACAAGCCTTTAGTCCATTTTGTTCCATGGCTAATTTTTGCAGGGTGACTATTTTTTATACGCTTTCTGAATGCTAGGTTGCTAGTTTGTTGTACTAGATTTTTCTGCACTTGTCAATTGCTTCATTTGTTCAATGGTAGCAGTGTGCTGAATCTGTGAGTATGGATCATGACTCAAAATGGCTATGAGAAAGGTGAAGGGAAAAGAGTGTTAAATGTTAGGAAACGTCATCCAGTGAAGGATTTGCAGGAAGAGAAGGTATTTGAAGGAAGGGGAGGCTGTACCACACATAGTATAGCAAAAGTTTCAAAGTACAGCAAAAGCTACAAAAGCAGGTGTGAAGTTAATTTCAGATACATTGAATGCCTCACGTGTTCTTTATTTCATTGATTTTAACATTAAGATATTACGTAGAACAGGGGTATCTTTATTGTCAGCTGTAGAATGATACATGAGACCAAGACCAAGTTGGGGCATGTGGGCCAGCCATCTTGGGGTTGGTAAGCCCCCTTGGGGGGCATACATGTTGAGTGTCCTCCTTTTTGGTTTACAAATTAGGGTCACCCTAGAGCCTCTGCAAATCATACCCCTCCCCCTCCGAGTTACCCACCTGAGCTGGGCTCTGCCGCTGGGAGGGGCCCTCTTGGGCAGAAAACAACCTCAGAGGGGAGCCATTGCAGGGGACATTTGCAGCCTCCTACCTGCCAATCCTTCCCTGAAGTGGCCTTCCCTGCTATTTCTTCGCTATTATTTTGACAAATCTTGGAACTATACATTTGTCCAGACATCTAGGTTTGCCCTTGGTTCCTGGGCACTAAGGAAAGTACTGAATTTGACCCAAAAATCCCTAAATACCTTCGGTAAGGGGCAGAGAACCAATTTTTTTATCCCAAGAGCCAAGGAAGTTCTGGGCAAGGAAGGTGGGGTACATGTGCCAGCAGTAGGCATGACAAGGTTGTTCACTGCTAGCCTGTGGTTCCCAGATGTGATTGAACAGGAGCCCCCCCAACACACACTTCCCCCCTAAAAACTCCCTGTGGCAATTAGGTTTTTAAAATTGAGGATTTTTAAAAGCCTTAATTGAACCATTGGTGGAGGGGGGATTTTTTGAGGGCTGGGAAGGGATCCCCAGTGGGCCATATCTGGCCACTGGGCCATAGGTTGGCCATTCCGAGCTTAGGTCCATCCAAGATATCTCAGAGAATCTCCAGGATGAGCCTCCCTGGACACTTACCCACCGCAAAGGAGCCTTGCTCCGAGTACTCTATTCTCTGATATTAGTTTCCAGGCACAACTTTTCTCAGTGGTAGAACCTTTATTCTGAAGCTTCCTCACCAGCAGGGTCCAACAACATTTGGGGAATTCTTGTTTTTTTATTTCAGATTTAATAAGTTTCATTGGAATCTTCTGCTATTATGAATCTGTAATTGTTACTTATTTTCTATTTTAATTTCTTTTATTGTATTGTACTTAATAGATTGTGTGGACAATTTTATGTCAGTTGAATCCACATTCAAAGAAAGAGATGAATGAAAAAATGTATTAATAAATGAAATGAACACTATCTAAACAATATTAAGCACTTTGTGCTATTGATTTTGCAGGAAGAGACCTTAAAGCACATTTTAAACTCTTCTATTCAAATCAAACAAAAAGTGCTTAGGTACAGTTACATTGCGTCCACTATGTATATATCAAAATCTCTTTTTCTAAGTGCTGTACAGATATTGAAAAGACATATTCCTAATACGGATGGTTTATAATATGAAGAAACAAGCGGAAACAAAAACAGTTCTGGGCACCACACTTCAAGAAGGATGCAGACAATCTGGAGGGGGTTCAGAGGAGGACAACGAGGATGATTAGGGGTCTGGAAACAAAGGCCTATGAGGAGAGATTGAAAGAACTGGGCATGTTTAGCCTGGAGAAGAGAAGATTGAAGGGAGACATGATAGCACTCTTTCAAGACTTGAAAGGTTTTCACACAGAGGAGGGCCAGGAACTCTTCTCGATCAACCCAGAGTGCAGGACACGGAATAATGGGCTCAAGTTACAGGAAGCCAGATTCCGGCTGGACATCAGCAAAAACTTCCTGATTGTTAGAGCAATACGACAATGGAACCAATTACCTAGGGAGGTGGTGGGCTCTCCCACATTAGAGGCCTTCAAGAGCCAGCTGGACAACCATGTGTCTAGGGCCCCCTCTACAAGAATTTGGCTTGATGCCCAGTTGCCCAATTATGCGCATCTTCTCACGATCGCTTTTACACCTAATTCCAATAAACGACAGGTGGTGAAGTGCATTACCGGCTGTGTGAAACGCGCCTTAAAATTGTTGAGATGCGGAGAATCACTTGTTTACATGGTCATAATGTGCTTTAATGGCCGCGGTAAATTAACACTCGCTATTTAACATGAATGAGAAGATGTGCATAATTGGAGAAAAAACTCGCCTCAACCCCCGATTTGCGCTCCGTTCATGTAGAGGTAAAAATTTTAATGCGCCTTGAAAGAGTTTTTAAATCACACTTGTAGAGGCACCCAGGGATACTTTAAGGTAGATTCCTGCACTGAGCAGGGGGTTGGACTCCATGGCCTTATAGGCCCCTTCCAACTCTACTATTCTATGATTCTATGACATGGAAATAGAAGTTAGTTATAGCTACAACTATCAAACAAGCCATTATTTATAATCACAGACGGACAGTTTTGAAACTACCTCAACCACTTAACATTTCTCAGAACAACAAAAGCGGAAGCGCTCTAAAACAAAAGGGTAGTTGTTTTTCTCTTGCAAATATCCATGTTCCCATTTCTCCACAGAATCTGATTTTGAGCTTAGCTAAAGCAAAAACATTAACTTAAAATTACCTGGAAAGTGAATATGTAGGGGGTATCGATGGACACAGGATTCCTGCCTCCTGATTTTCCTCTGCTAATTGCCCCCCAAACTGCATTATGAGGGAAACCTGGGGTTGGAAATCTCATGTTTCCTTGAAGTTGTTAGATCTACTATAAAGTTTCTGAATATTTTTCCCTTCCCTCCCCCGCTCCAGTTATTTTGTTTTTCTAGCTCATTCTTCATCCAATTAATTGTTTCTAAAGTATAACTTCTTCCCAGTGATTCTGGCTGTGAAGCAGGATTGCACGAACCCCACGGAGCTGCCCTAGAAATTCATTTAACACCAGATCCACATACTTGATCATCACATTTCAACAACATGTATGTTTTTATTGCCAAGCTATAAACCCTGAACATATGTTTAAAATGCACCAGTAGCATATGCTCACTGACCTTGTCTTTTACAGCTGTGAGATAAAAGTAGTCAGAAGCTAGCAAATGCATCACTGAAGTCATAGCTAGATGAGCAACATGGAGCAGGTCCGGCACAGACAATCCAGGAATCGTACTTGCCACAGTATTCTAATGTCCATCTCAAAAGTTTAAAGTGGTAAAAGCTATGTTCTGAAATCAGTAAGTCATGACAAGAATGGCTGCAACATGAATCTCCAAATCTTGGCCAAATGTGGTTCAGACCACACATTTTATTAGTTGAGCCATATGAGCAGGAGAGGATAAGCTATGTTTTGGCAAGACTACCTGACACACACATTTGTTCCATCAAAAGTATCTTCTCCCATAATTTTGAGTTTTACCTGTGCAAAATGAGATGGATGGTGTTAAAAAACAAAACAAAACACTATTCTGGGCCTTGGGATTTAGCATTCAAAACTGCCCTGGCCTTTTCTCCCAGGCCAGATCTACACCAAGCAGGATATAACACTTTGAAAATGGTTTGAAAACAGTATATGGAATGTGTCATGTGCCCCAACAGTTATCAGTACCATTATAAACCGTTGCAAAGCAGTAGCGTAGATCCTGCCCCAGTCTGCCTTCTCTTGGGTGGGGTATTCTTTTACATCTGTACATCAGGTATAAGTGGATCATTAAGTCACTTCTGATGCAGAGACGTAACAGACTTACCTCAGAGGAGGTGGTAACTCTGGGGGACACTGTCTGTTGTATTTCTACCGAAGTCACTGCTCATGACTCCAATAGCAATAGTGACTCCTGAAGAAAACTGAAAGAGGGGCTCCACTGAGAATAGGTAATTCATACTCTCAAACATGTAAAAGAAAACTTTTTTGAATGTAAGATACAGGGTGCCTCCAACACTGATTCAGAACAAAATTATACCTCAGCTCTTAGAAGTTTTGAAAACATTGCCTTAAATTTAGGAATATGCATCCTTCAGGCCCAGATTATTCTGTATTACCAAGAAGATCATGAAAATATCATTATTTCAATGTATGACGGTCTCAACAGAACGACTGCAGCCTTCACAATTTAAGTGGATGGGGTTCAGATGACCTGGGATTTATGCTGGTTCACCACAAAATAAGTATCCTAATATATCTGATGCACTGAAACCAATCAAACAAGAGAAACCTTTAAGTCTATGCTCTGTTAATTTGCTCAAATGCTTTACGTTAACGTTGTTCCAACAAAGTCAAGTGTACTGCTGAACCGCCATCACTTACCTCCCATTTCTGCTACAATCCTAACTTGCCAGCAAAAATCCTCACAGATCTTCCAGAGCAGCATGCAATCAATGAAGTCTTTTGAGGTGTTCTAGCCACTTACCTTTCTTCCACTTAGTACTTATTGTTACCGATTGGTGCCAACTAAACATTCTGGATAGGTGAAACATCTGGCCGGTGGAAGAGCAGGTCCATGAATTAAAGTCCTTCCGTGACATATAGTAATGCCTTACAAATCATACTGCCAAAGGAGATCCTTACGGTCGACGTGCAGAGAGCAGTGGCTTTAAAATCCTAAACTATAATTGGGCTTCCAGAGAGTACAAGAGAGAGAGAAGAAATTCTCTCACTCCAGTCCAAAAGCCATGGAGGCAAGTATATTTGCTCAGGAGACCGAATCCTCCCTCCTGCCGCAGCTACTGCCCGAGGGCTGTTCCTTCGGAGGCTACAGAATTGCAAGCAGAGGCTTCCAGCCAGCTGTGACTCTCACAGGGAGCAGCAGCAGCAGCCCTGGGGAATACATCTCCCTTGGTTGATAAGTCAAGATGACTGAAGGGGGTTGGACTACCCTCCTGAGAAAATAAGATGCCGATGTGCTTGCATAATAGCCGGATTTGTTTTGTTTCTTTCCTTTTAAAAAAAATCTGACTAAGGTTTGCAAGTGAGAGGTAACAGGGTAGAATGTTATTTTTTTTCCTTTCCTGGACAGTAATGTTCCTGATTTCACTGTATGATCCTCTACTGAATTACAAAGAATCCCCAGGAACCACATCTACAGAAGGGTCCTTCAATATTTATAGCACAACATTATACATGTCTACTCAGAAGTAAATCCCATTGAGATCAATGAAGCTTACTCCCAGGTAAGTGGATATAGGATTGGCTCAAGAGCAGGAAGAAACTGCTGCAGGATTCCACTCCATCCTCTCTTCTGAGTCCACATCAGGATGAGGACAGAAGGAGCTGATGGGAACCCAGGGATGTTGTCCCCTGTGGCCTCAAAATCCCAGTCTAGGAAAATCAATTCAAAAATGAATTAAAAACAACAACAACCCACCCAGCAATGACTAATTTCTTCTCAGGCATATTCTGTTAAAACCACAGTGAAGGGAAATTAATGAAAAGCAGGAAGAAAGAAGAACCTTTACATATTTTTAACAGCCCTATCACTATTATTATTATCTCTTTCTCGCACATGGCAGTTTTTCTTGACGGACATGACGGGCTCTGCCAAGTCATGCTGTCTTTTATTGATTCAAGAATTTCCTGACGATTGAGCATGTTTTAATTATGACTGCTTTCTGGATGTTGGTGTGGATGTATTCTGGTAGGCCCAGTTTCAGCAGGTTTTCTGTACATTTTTTTGATGTGATGCCGGTGACTGAGGTGACTAATGGAATAATTGTGACTTTTTCCTGTTGCCATAGTTCTTTGACTTCCATGACATGGTGTATATTTGTCTCTCTTTTCTTCTTCCTTTCCAACAACATTTTTGTCATTTGGTATTGCTTTGTCGATGAGGTATGTGTGTTTTCCTTTTTTGTCTATGAACGTTATGTCTGGTCGGTTGCAGGGTATTGTCATGTCTGTATGAATTGTTCTGTCCCAGTATATTTTATGGACTGTACTTTTCAAGATTGTTTCAGGTGAATATGTATAGTATGGTGTAGGTTGTTTGATAAGGTTGAATTTGATGGCCAGTTGTTGGTGAATTATTTTTGCAGCTGTATTGTGTCTGTCCATTTAGTCCATTCCTGCCAGAATTTTACATGCTCCTGTTATATGGTGTATTGTTTCTTGGAATTGATGGCATTTCCTGCATAGCTCTGTTGTTATACTATTATATTTTATAATAATAATAATAATAATAATAATAATAATATATTTATTTATTTCTAACCCACCTCTCCCTCTAGATCGAGGCAGGGAACAACAATAAATATAAATACAAAGACCATAAAATAGATAAAACATTAAAACAAATAAAACTAATACATTATTAAAAACATCTTAAAATTCAACTGGGTATAGGCTGACCAGATAAAATCCAGGTCAGGGCTCATGTAACTTTAACAGTTGTAGAGAAAAGGGAATTTCAGACAGTGTCATTTGTATGCAATTAGTTCCTGGTGATATTCCCTCTTTATCACAACAGTTAAAGGTGCAGGCACTATACTAGAGTGACCATATACAAAAGAAGGCAGGGCCCCTGCAACTTTAACTGTTGTGATGAAGAGGGAATTTCACCAGGAACTAATTGCATACAAATGACACTGGCTGAAATTCCCTTTTCTCTACAACTGTTAAAGTTACATGAGCCCTGACCTGGATTTTATCTAGTCACCCTACAGACTGCGTAAGCCTGCTGGAAGAGTTCAGTCTTCACAGCTCTCTTAAATTCAAGAAGACTGCTGAGTTATCAAATCTCTCCCGGCAGGCCATTCCACAGTCTGGGAGCAACAGAAGAGAAGGTCCTCTGGGTAACACTTGTCAGCCTAGTTCTGCCTGATTGAAGTAAATGGTGTATTTTTGGTAGTTCTTGGTGGCTATAACTTGATGATGATGATGATGATGATGATGATGATGATGATGATTTATTACCCGCCTCTCCCTCCGGTTTGAGGCGGGGAACAACAACAAACACAAAATACACAAAACTAATTAAAAGCACATAAAACCAATACATCATTAAAATACCAATAAAACACCAATAAAAACACTTAAAGTTCATCTGGGTAGGCCTGCCGGAAGAGATCAGTCTTTATTATTAATATTATCATCATTATTATTATTATTTCATTTGGAAAACATTAGGGTAACCATAAGTTTTATAGAAAGGGGAATTTCAGCAGGTGTCATTTGTACGCATGCAGCACCTGATGAAATTTCCTCTTCATCACAACAGTTAAAGCTGCAGGAGCCCTGCCTTCTTTTGTATCTGATCAGAGGACAGGGCTCCTGCAGCTTTAACTGTTGTGATGAAGAGGAAATTTCACCAGGTGCTGTATGAATACGAATGGCACCTGCTAAAATTCCATTTTCTATACAACTGTTAAAGATACCAAATACACATATGCATCCTATTATCTCCCCCCTCCCCATGGACAGTTGCTTTTATTTCCTGCCCAGTGACAAAGGGAGCCCCTTTTTTACCATGCATTGGGAAACAGCTGTTATCTTGCTCATTCTGTATTGTTAATTGGGGCTAACAGCTTTTCAGTGCTGCAAGAACAGCTGTGGGAAAATGGGGCCTGACTGTCATTCCCCACCCCCAGAAAACCTCCCCCTACAAGGAGCTAGAGCCAGACATGTCAGGAGACCTGGGGGGAGCCTGGACCTTCAGGGGAGATGACCATAGGTCCATCCCTGCAGGAGGAGAGTTCTGCCTCTGAGGTGGAGTCTGAGAGAGCACCTGGATCCTAAGATTGTTGTTTTTTGAAGAGGGGGGCCAGTTAGACTCCTTTGATAAGAAATACTCAGTTACAAAAGTGGACTCCTCAAGAGGAAATACCCTCCTTACAAGTAGGAGTTTTGCCAAAGGCCTTGTAATGAACTCCAGCTTGCTATATAAGTCTTCAGTTTCAGCTTAACCATTGCTGGAACAATGTTTTATCTTTAGCTCCTTTGTCCCTAACCTTGGCTTGACCTCTGGGCTTCTGCCTGGTTAAAGGGAAATCATGTTTGCTTAACGACACTTTGCTTCCTGCTTCTCTTGTGCAATTGTAATGGGCTGAATTACATGGGAGGAGAAGGGCAACCACATGGTCTGTAATCGAAAACTTTGCCTCATCATGGTATTGAATGAGACAGCACCCTCTACTGGGTGTTTTGTAGCACAACTTTGGCTGCACTGGTAAGAAATCCCAAGATATTTCAGAAGACTTGGGAGAACCAAGTTTTTGTTTTAATAGAATAATGGGGGGAAGGACTGGGAGACATGCAGGGGGTTAATTACATCGTCAAAAGGACCTGCAAACGTTCATGAGTGACCAGTTATGAGCGTGCTATAAACTGCTCATTTAGAGAAGCCCTCTGTTTTTTGGACTGTGCTTTCACTTGACTACTCTTTTATGTTTTGATCTTGGCTGCACCTCAGACCTCTCTTCTGGAAACCATTTACTTGCCTAGTAATACTTTGCTTTGACCATTGCCTGTATCTCAAACACCCCTCCTTTAGTTTGATCCCATACTGGACTGTAATCTTTGTGCTTCACCATTTGCCTGCTTAATGGACTTGCTTATTGGATTTGTCCCTGTATTTACCTAGCATAGAATCTGAATCGGGAGAGGGACCATTTTCTTTACTCTTTTAGCATACACCAGCCCTTTGTACTGGTCACTACTGTACCCATTTTACAGACGCAGAACTGATGAGAGAGCTACCCATACCCAGCAATGAGCTCATGCTTGAGCAGAGATTTTAACCTTTCTCACCCAAGATTAATGCTGTTGCTGAACTATGCTGTCCCTGGCTTCCCTACAGCAAACTTCAAAGTGAGTTAGGCAATTCGTATCTAAGTAGAAATATTATTTTGTTAGCTCATTTTATGTAATTCCTAATGCCCTGTCATGACAAAGATAGAATCCCCAAGCCAAGTCTCCCCAAGCTGCTTGCTAAGAAGTTACCTGAATGGGATGTCTTCACTTAAGCCAAGGCCCCTTTTGATTTCAGAATGAGACAAGCTCCAGTGGTGTAGTGGAGTGTGAACTTGAAACTCTAGCAGCATCGCAACTAATGCAGCTCCAGTATTTATTTATTTTACAGCAAGATGTATTTTATGTTATCTGCCTGAGTTATATATGGCAGTGTTATAAGCCTCGGGGCTTGGAGAACAGGCCTGGCCTGGCACTGATACATTTCCTGGTAGGCTAGGTTCAGACTATGACTGGACCAAGGTCACCCATTGAATTTCATAGCTGTTGAGGATGTCAAGGCAGGTTTCCCCAGATAGATAGATAGGTGGATGGATGGATGGATAGATAGATTAAAAAGGATCCATCTAGTCCAGCATTCTGTTCACATACTGACCAACCAGCTGCCTGTGGGAAACCCACAAGGAGGATAGGAAAGCAATAGCACCCTCCCACTGTGCTCCCCATCAACTGGTATGCATAGGCATACTGCCCTGGTAATGGAGATAACATCATCACCATGAGTAGTATCCATTGAGAGCCTTAACCCCCATGAATTTGTCTAATTTCCTTTTAGGTCCCCTCCACAAGGATTCGCTTTTGCGCCCGGTTAGGCGATTATGCGCATCATTGCTGAAGCGCATTTACACCTAATACCTCTGCACGAGAGGCGGCGAGAGGCGGCGAAGCGCATTAACGGATGTCCAAAATACGCTTTCCAAGTAGTTAATGCACATAAGCGCTTGTTCACATAGTCAAAATGCGCTTTAACGGCCGGAGCAAAATAAAACTCGCGATTTAACGCGCATTCGATAATGCGCATAATCGGAGAGATAACGTGCCTCTACGCCCGATTTGCGCTCCGTTCTTGTAGAGGTAAATTTTTTTAAGCGCCTTGAAAGAGCTTTAAACCTCTCTTGTAGAGGCAGCCATGAGTCATCCAAGTTGATGGCCGTCACAACATCTTGTATTGAAGTACTTCTTTTTATCTATCCTGACTCTCCCACCAGTCAACTTAATGAGATGATTCCAAATTCTATGTCTCCACACCATGCATAATTTTGTACACCTCTATCATGTGTTGTGGAATACCTCAGAGTGTAATTCCTACCCACACGCACGCATGCACACACACAGAGTGGCAGTCATATGCATAGACATTTCCAGAAACAGAGTAGTTACAGTAGAAAGCCTGTCCTTTAACAAAGAATGATATTTTAGAAGCCCTGGGTCATGTATGAAAGGCAAGTCATAGCATTATTCTCCTCTCCAGCCTGAAGTGCTCCACCTCTCCTTCTGAAACGTGGCAGCTTTTTTTCATTAGGGATACCTCGAGGTTGCCTGTCATTTTTAGAGTAATGGTCCACAAGGAATAGGTAGATACTGCTCTGAAATGTCTCACACTTGATTCCCTCAGAAGGGACAATGATCCTTGCAATTTGTATCCATTTCTGCCAAGAAATACAAAAGCTATTAGCAGTTCCCTTTTAATAAAAATAAAGGTGCATAGCATGAAGATCTCTGCACATCTTTTTCTGATGTTGTGCAGGTGGAATCTCTTTCTAGGGGGCTGCTATGCCTGCAGGACTCTGACTAATTCTAACCAATTATAGCCATTTTGGGGTTTCCCATGCTAGTCAATGGAAAGCATGAAGCCTTGGTTTTCCAAACCTCAGCTCGGGTTCAGTACCATGTTGAAACACATCAACTGTAATTCATTCTGACAAGAAGTTAGCCATTTTTCAAAGTGCCAACCTGAGATCTGAGTTGAAGTGGTTTCCTTGAATGTGAAAGGTTTAGACAAAATGATGAAGTGAAACCGTTAGGCACAGAATAGAATCGCTGTTAAAAAATCTCTGTTAAGAAAAATCTGACCCTATATTCCTCCAGAAATCCACCAGAGGGCACCATCATGCAATGGAATGGAAAGGTACTGGTTGGGAAAGCAAACAGCAAAGGTCTTCTGAACCGAGAGGGATTTCTATCATTCTGGCTAAGACGTGCCCCCGTCTCTCTCTAAAGCCTGTTGGGGACACAAAAGGCAGGTTTGTATTTGTAAGCGGGACACTTAGGAAGAGCATAACTACTCTTGGCTCCTGATACAGCTTCACTACAAGCCAATAGGACTTCCTAATTAATGCGCTTAACAAATTAGATAAATCTCTTTATCTCACAATTAGGAATGTCAGCTGATTGCAAATCTGGCCCTTTTTGCACCTGGCGGATTCCTGCTGCCTGCCTGACTTGATTTGCATTTGAGAGCCAAGCTACAGGCTTTTCCTGCAATCTGGGAGCCTTTTGGGGCTGCATTAAAAAAAAATGGAAAGTTGAGCAAATTCTGGCCTTAAATTGTGCAAATTGGACCTTCGTTTGCATAATTTGCACAATTTGTGGCTGCAAATATGGCTGGAATTTGTGCAAAATAAGCAAATTATAGCCACAATTTGCACAAATGAATTATATGCCCAAGTAAAGCAATTTTACATAAGAGGATTGGGCTGGGCTGGTTCGGGCTGGCTCCGCTCCTCAAAATGGAAAGCAAGCAAGCAAGCAAATACATGTGCCTGCTCTCTCTCTCTCTCTCTCTCTCCCTCTCTCTCTCTCTCTCTCTCTCTGCCCCCTTCCTTCCCCATTTTTCATTGGTTGGCTTGGCTCAGACAGTGAGCCAGCCAGCAATGCACTATAGGTGACCATTCCATCAACCAATAGACACTCTCCCTTGTGAAAGCACCCTGGTCCCATTGCCTTTTGCCCAATGCCATTCAACCTTTTCCTGGCCCCCAGGCAACACCAGCCAGAGCCAGAAAGTAGAGCTCCACTAAGATTTTGCCTGAGAGCTCCATCAGACGCGTGTTTTATTGCACGTTTGTTTCTGGGCACTCACAGATTTTCAAGGGTCCCTCTCATGATGTTGTCTGCCTCCCAAGCACCTCCCACTCCTTCTTGCCTTCTTTGCATCACAAAAAAACACCCCAGGAAGTCCGATTTAAAATTAAGACGGAAGTTGCCGCTGTCTCCTGCTGTGTGCAGGAGAAGCAGCGCGATCAGAACTGCCGACTGAATGGGCTATGGGCACGTTGCTGACTTCCTCTTTCAAAAGAGGAAGTAACCAGCATCAAAAGCGGGGCGGAGAAGCAACAGTAGGGAAGTGTGATTCCCCTATGTCTGATGGAGCTCTGAGTCTCATGAGATTTCTTAGTAGCCTTGCCCACCACACTTCATTTGGCAGGGGCTCCTGGAAAAGGGCCACTGAAGGCAATTTTAGGGTCCAGTCAGGTGTATATAAGAGAGGACAACCCTTTAAGTAACCTGGCCCCAACCCATTTAAGGGTTTGAATGTTAATACCAGCACTTTGGGTATAGAAATGGGCTGACAGTCAGTGCAGATGGAAAACTACTGGCGTAATATTATTACATGGGCCAGTTCCCATTAACAATCTCACTGCTCTGTTTTGGATCAGCTGAAGCTTCTGGACCATTTTCAAAGGCAACCCCCATTGGATTACATTGCAGTAATCCAGACAAGAGGTTACCAGAATATGGATAACTGTAGCTATCTTTATCCAGATAAGGATGTCATTCATATACCAACCTAAGCTGATTAAAGGTGCTTTCTGCCACTGACTCTACCTGTGTCTCAAGTGACAATGCTGGAGTCAAGAGAACCCCCAAACCATGAACCTGATCCTTTAGGGGGAGTGCAACCCTCTCCAGAACAAGTTGAACACCACTTAGTCAGGCAAACAAACTACCCACTAACAGCACCTCTATCTTGTCTGGACTGAGTTTTAGAGTTCTTTCAGACAGGGGGAAAGCCCTTTCCCTTACTGTGGCTTTGCTTCCTGCTTCTCTTCCACATTTGTAACTAGCTGTAATTTCACGAGGAAGAGAGCAGCGATCACATGGCTTGTACAGCTCAATGCAGTTGAATGGAACATCGCCCTCTAGTGGGCATTTTATAGCGCAATTTTGCCTGCACACGGCAGGAAAACCCTACAAATATCGATACACAAAAGTTCCATGGACAAGCGCCTACTGTTTCTCATCAGATGCTTGTATAATCAGACCTCTAGTCAGGTCAGATGTGGGCAGCAGGGACAAGTTTCCAACTCAATCCCGGCTACAAGAGGTATAAGACAGGGGTGTATTTTAACCGCTTTTCTTTTTCATTTCTTTTTAAATGATCTGGCTTCTTATCTTCGTAGTCTCAATTCCCAGGCTCCCAAACTGGTTAATAACAAGATACTTTTACTTTTGTATGCTGATGATGCTGTACCATTATCACTCTCTAGAATTGGGTTAAACCGATTACTCTCTGCATTTGGGACCTATTGCTCTGAAAGTAGTCTGACTGTCAATTATGGTAAGTCAAAAGTCCTGGTGTTCTCTAAAGCTCGGAAGAAATACAAATGGACTTTAAATGGTAATATCATTAAACACGTTGCCCATATAAAATATCTGAGCATACAAATGCAGAGCACTGGAGCTTGGTCTGAACAAAGCAGGCAGGCAATTGATTCAGCAAATTCCAGTCAGCAGCTGATCCTAAGATTTTTTTTTATACAAGGTAGTCAATTTATCCCTTCTGCAATCCAAATTTACAAAGCTAAGACTCTGGCCCAACTTACCTACGGTCTTTCTATTTGGGTATTGGGATTTAATGCCCAAATTGAAAGAGTCCAGTCTGTATTTCTTAGGAAATTACTGGGCCTTCCTTCCTGTGTGGGGAATGCAGCCATTTACTTGGAAGTGGGTATTCGATCAATTGAATGCAAGGCATGGATCGAAGCCTTTCAATGGTGGCTACGGTTACAGTTTCTGGCAGTTCCTGGTAGTTATCTCTTCTTATTGCTCTCAGATCCCTATGTCCCTTGTTGGATGAGAGAGATGGAGAAGAAGCTACTTAGGTTGGGCTTCTCTGTGGAAGCTGTGGGCAACTATGGGCTTCAGAAGGCCCAATCTCTTGTTGTTCAAAGATTAAGAACTTAAGAACTGCTGATAACAAATCTTGTTCCCCATTACTCTATAATATCTTTAATAACTACGGACTCACTGCAGCTTTCATATCTGCATACGTTAACCGTCCCAAAGTACAGAAGAGCATTTACCCTTGTTCACTTTAATGTGTTGCCATCAGCACTACTAGAAGGACGGTTTAGTAAAATCCCGGTTAATGATCGAATATGTCCCTGTGGCACTGGAACAATAGAATCGGTCGAACATGTCCTTTTGCATTGCAACATGTACAAGGAATGCAGAAAGAAGCTAATCTTTCCATTATAAAGAGCCTCTTCTGGAAGTAACCCCACAACTTTGGTATTAATTTGTTTAAGGGATGTGTCCTCCTCCTGTATTACTGAAAGGGTCTCTTAAGTTTTTTTATGACAACAATACAAATTAGGGGGAAAAATGTTGCAATCCTCCTGAGAGAAGGAAGTCTACGAAGCTGTATCTTATTTCCATGTCACTTTTTAACTATCTTTTGACTTTGCTGGTCTGTGACCGTAATAAATAAATAATTGATTGATTGATTGATATATCCCAGAAGAGTCGGGTTTTCTGAGGTTTATTTTTTAATGCTAAAACCGGAAAGTGGAGCAGAAGACACACAGGAGGCTGATGGCATTGTTAGAATGACCTGCGAACATCCTTGAGTGGCCAGTCACGAGCGTGCTATAAAATGTCCGTTTAAAGAAGCCCCTAGTTTATTGGCCCTCACCATCCATTACCATGCCCACAGGGGCGTAAACTATGGGGGCAGGGCTAAACCCCCTCTGGGATTTCCAAGGGTGGGGGGCAATGCTTCCTCTGGTATTGCCCAGAGGTGGCAAAAACCCCTCCAGGCAACCAGGTGTTATGTGTTTGGGGGGCAGTCCAAATTACCTCCAAGGATCCCTTATAATTCAGTGGATAAAAGAGATTAATGATTCCCCCCCTGTAATTCCTAAATGGGCAACCCTTTGTTCTACAAGGCCTAAGGGGGTAGAAGGAAATGAAGCTGGGGAAGGCTGAACCTGACAGAAAAGGAGAGTGTCTTTTGTCTTGCAAAGAGATCTGCTGGGCAGCTGAAGAGGAAGCAGGGTTTGCTTGGAGTTGGGTTGCTGTAGGCCTTGATCTGAACTTAGTGTAAAAAAATACCTTCATAAAAGAAACACTACAAGTCTCCAGTGTCCTCTTAGGAAACTGAAGTCTGAGCTAGGTTGACCCTGTTCTACAAAACATCGTAACATTACAAGTCACTGAAATAAAGAACAAGTGAGACATCCAATATATCTGAAATTAACTTCATTCACTGTTACTTTTGTAGCTTTTGCTGTACTTTGAAGCTTTTGCTATACCGTGTGTGGTACAGTCTCCCGCTCCTTCAAATATCTTTTCTTACAGTAAATCCTTCACTGGATGTCCATAGTCTCACTTTTCCTAACATTTAACACTCATTCTCCATCACCTTTCTCATATCCATACTCACAGATTCAGCATACTGCAGATGGAGACAAACTCCTGGTGGATGCAATGAAACACTGGTAAGTGCCTATGGTAAGCTGTATTCAGGGGCAGTGAGGGCAACAAAAAATCAATACTTTGCTGCCGCTATTTAATCATCAACCTGCCACCCAGCGGAGCTTTTCAGAGTTGTCCAGGGGCTTTTACATGCCGGCCCCAAGGACATGGTAGAACCATCTGAGGCCCACTGTAATACATTTGCTGGGCACTTCCAGAATAAAATCTTTGGCATCTGTCAGGACTTAGACTCCAGTGTTATAGCAGGTGAATCTAGTGAGGTATCCAGAGCACAGGCTTCTCCTGTTTTCTTGGATGAGTTTCAGTTGGTGCAGCTCGAGGACGTTGACAAGGTGCTTGGACAGGTTCGTGCAACCACTTCCATATTGGATCCTTGCCCCTCTTGGCTAATAAAAGCTAGCAGGGATGGAACAACTGGCTGGGCCAGGGAAGTGATTAATGCCTCTTTGCAAGAGGGAGTGGTCCCAGGCCTCCTGAAAGATTTTCCCTGGACCCTGAAAATCTTAATAACTACAGGCCAGTAGCAAATGTTCTATTCCTGGGCAAGGTCCTGGAGTGGGTGGTTGCGAGCCAGCTCCAGGCACTCTTGGATGAGACTGATTATCTGGATCCATTTCAGTCGGGTTTCAGGCCTGGTTTTGGTACGGAAACAGCCTTGGTCGCCCTGTATGATGACCTATGTCGGGAGAAGGACAGGGAATGTGACTCTGTTGATTCTCCTTGATCTCTCAGCGGCTTTCGATACCATCGACCACGGTATCTGTCGGATGTCAGGTGCTTCATGGACAATTCACTAGGCTGGCCTAGTGAATTGTGAGTTAAAAGCTTGGCAATGGTTGTGAGAAAGTCTGTCTCTGTTCTGTGCTTATCTGTGGCTGCTAGCCAAGGCCTTGAGTTTCCTTGAGAACAAATGTATGTTTACAAAAGGTGGGGGCAATCTTGCAAGCTGTCTCTCACATAGTGTCGTCATCAAGAGGAGGTTGAACCATGCCGCCCTGTTGGCACATTAGTTTGGGTTACAGGCCTGAAGCCCTGTCTGTCAAAGTGGCTTGGAATTAGCCAACCTCCATTCTACATAGTGGAACGAGCAAAGGGGAGGCCCTTTGCTAGGAATTCATCTGTTCGCTGTTCTATGCTTGCCAAGAAACTCGTGTTTGGGATTCTATCTGGTTTGGAGATGTTGGATGCACTCTGTACATGTTCTTTTGCTATTTGGACTTGGAATTTCTAAGAACTATGCCATGAAAAGTGCTCTGAGGCTTTTCATAGATTTGGACTTGCAGATTACTGTTCTGGATTCGTGTTCTATAGCCTGCTTTCCCTGCGTGGAGCCAAAGTACGGGCAAAGGGAAACTCTGAGGCTGATCGTTGCTGTTCTGGAATTGTGTGTGTGTGACCTGCGAGAGAGCCTTCCTCAGAGCCAAAGTTATGAGCAAGGGAGGTTTCCTAGGTCGAAGAGGTTCGTCCCCTGACATCTTGCTTACGTGATCAGCTCAGTGTTCCTGACAGGCTGAGTCTGGTTTGGTACAAGATGGATCTGTCTACTGTCAGACTTCATGCACTTCTGTGCTGGGGTTTCTCCTTTGAGTTTTGCTCGTGTTCCTGATGAGTCAGTGTGTGTGGCTGCTACTGACTGCATGGGACAGGGGCCAACTCTAAATGTCTCCCCCTGAGTGATTGCTGTTTGCATTAAGCCGTTGTACCTGAAAGCTATCTGGTCCGTCCTCAGCTTCAAGTGTGTGTATGCAGAAATGAAACCGTTATGCTTGAATTCTATGTGATTTCACAGTAAAAGAGGTCTCACCGTTTTGGAGTGTGTCAGTTTGCCTAAAGTTCGTGAGCAGAAGCCTGGGGTGGGCTTGCGTCACAACAGTATCCTTCTGGGACGACTGGCTGAGTTGGGAGTGGGAGGCACTGCATTGCAGTGGTTCCGCTCCTACTTGGCAGGTCAGTTCCAGAAGGTGGTGCTTGGGGAACATTGCTCGACCCCGTGGATTCTCCAATATGGGGTTCCGCAGGGGTCAGTCTTGTCCCCCATGCTGTTCAACATCTACATGAAACCGTTGAGTGCAGTCATCCGGAGTTTTGGAGTGCGTTGTCATCAGTACGCTGATGACACGCAGCTCTATTTCTCCTTTTCATCTTCATCAGGTGAGGCTGTGGATGTGCTGAATCAGTGACTGGCTGCGACAGTGGACTGGATGAGAGCTAATAAACTGAAACTCAATCCAGACAAGAGTGTGACGCTGTTAGTGGGTGGTTCTGCTGACTGGATGGAGGGTCTTCAACCTGTTCTGGATGGGGTTGCACTCCCCTTGAAGGAGCGGGTTTGTAGCTTGGGGGTTCTCCTAGAACCATCTCTGTCACTTGAGGCTCAGGTGGCTTCAGTGGCACAGAGTGCCTTCTACCAACTTCGGTTGGTGGCCCAGCTATGTCCCTATCTGGACAGGGATAACCTGGCTTCAGTTGTCCATGCTCTGGTAACCTCCAAGTTAGATTACTGCAATGCACTCTACGTGGGGCTGCCTTTGAAGGTGGTTCGGAAGCTGCAGCTTGTGCAAAATGCAGCGGCCAGATTGATAACTGGAACCAGAAGGTTCGAGCATATAAGACCTACTCTGGCCCGCTTGCATTGGCTGCCTATATGTTTTCGAGCCCGATTCAAAGTGCTGGTTTTAACCTATAAAGCCTCACACGGCTTGGGACCACAATATCTGATGGAACGCCTTTCCCGACATGAACCTACCCGAACACTATGTTCAACATCTAAGGCCCTCCTCTGAATGCTTACTTCGAGGGAAGCTCAGAGGTCGGCAACAAGGAAAAGGGCCTTCTCTGTGGTGGCCCCCCAATTGTGGAACGATCTCCCTCACGAGGCCCGCCTGGCGCCAACATTGTTATCTTTTCGGCGCCAGGTCAAGACTTTCCTCTTCTCTCAGGCATTTGGCAATATTTGAGGAGCCTGGGTTTGTTTGTTTGTTGTTTTGGTTTTTGTAGCTTTTTTTGGCTGTTGTAGTGGTTTTAAATGTATGTGCGTATTGTGTGTATGTTGTATGTTTTTGCTGTTTTAAATTTTTGTATATTGATTTTAATTGTTTTAATCCTATGTAAACTGCCCAGAGAGCTTCGGCTATGGGGCGGTATACAAATGTAATAAATAAATAAATAAATGCAGAACAAATGAAGCAGTTGCCAAGTGCAGAAAAATCTAGTACAACATACTAGCAAACTAGCATTCAGAAAGAGTATAAAATACCCTGCAAAAATCAGCCACGGTACAAAATGGACTAAAGGCTTGTTGCAGTCATTTCTCACTAGCACCTCTTAGCTTGTTTCAACTTCTGGTTTATCAATGAAAAACTAATCTAAAAATTTGTCATTATACCTCTGGATCACTAGCCATGTAAACAAGAACATGGTCAGTAGCAAGCTTACTCCCAGATAAATGAATGTAGGATCGCAGCCTCTTCACATCTGTTCACCTTACTCTAGCAAGTGCAAGGCCCTCCTGTCAAGGTCAACTATACACTCACCAGAACCTGGCCTCGTGGATCATGCCACAAAACAAGGAAGGCCGCAGTTGTACTTATAAACAGTGGAAAGTGCCAAAGCACACAACTGCATCAATAGAAAACAATACAAGTTTATCTCACTATATATAGTTATACAACACCCAGTCAAAGTACTGAAATACTTTTTAACAAATAATTAACATAGGTATTTTATATCAGTTTACATCTTTTTAAACCATGTCATACAATGCAAGTATAGAAGTCATATGTGACTGCTAGCACATGGCCTCACTGGTCCCAATATTTAGAGTAGAAATTAGGATTCACCTGCTGCTATCACAACCAGTCAAATAATAGGACAATAGGCAAAACATAAGTTTTAAACATACCAAGTTTTTAGGGCACATTCATGAATACACTGGGTAATAGCACCCCATGTCAAGATTGTATTACTAGAGACGGAGGGCTTTGCCCCATATAATTGAGAGACTTGCTTTCTCTTTTTTACTCCCACAGTTGTTGCTCTTACTTGGCGATGCAAAAAAACCTACCATATCTGATGAAGTGACCTTCTCAAAATGGGAGTTATCCAGATTCCTGTCAGCAATGGATAATTAGAGGGACACTATTTGTATAGAAAATTTGCTGTATTATTATTTGATGTAAATTGACGTGGGTTGCTATTACCCAGTGTATCACCAATTTTGCTCCAAGATAGGAGGCAATAACATAGAGACAGGCATCAAAACACTTAAATCTAAAAGACGGGGGCAGGTAGTAGTTGTTTTAAGTCTGAGAGATTATAACATACACAGCCTTCTCTTTCCCTCTCTCCTCCTCAATTCCAAATAGTGGAGACATGCAACAGGAGTATTGTGTTACAAGTTTATTAGTTGTAAAGCTCCCTGAGGGCCTGTCCTGTTGGTCTGTTGCAGCAAAAGCAACAGAGTCCCATGGCACCTTAAAGATGAACAAATTCATCTGAAGTATTATAATTTTTTATTGTTGGAATTTTTGTTATTATATGTCCATGAGTGTTTGGTGATAAAGGTCAAAACGTTATCATAATGACTGCAATCCTGTATCCATTTGCCTTGGAGTAAGCAAACACCATTGAATTCAATAGGACTTATTTCTGAGTAGGCATGTCACTCAAGACGTATTGTCCAAAAGATCCTAAAATGGGTTGGGCTATAGATGAAAATGAATAAATTGCTCTGCATCTTAGAATCTATTTTAGGATCACTCTTGGGTTTTGATATGTTTATAGGAGGGGTGGGTGGGTGTGGGTATGCACAGGGGTGTCTGTGATTTGATCAATATTTGACTAATGACTTAAAATATTCAACTTTCTAAACTACTGATGCATTAATTTTATGTTTTAACTGTTCTAGGTATTTTAGAAAGAACAATTAAAACACATAAAATGAATACCATAGTAAATTAGAACAGAAAAAAAAATAGTAGGAAAGATCAATATATTAATTCATTAGACAAATATTAATCAAACCATCCACGTATTAGCATAAGCAGTCTGAAAAAGTAGTTCTATAATAATGAAGGAAGCAGTGAAAAGGTAAAGGTCTTGGCTTTGTATTCTAGTCCTGTCTGAAACTCTTTGTTCTTTCCCAATCCTACTGAAGAGGATTTCCCCAAATTCAAAATGGATAGACCATGTCATGTTGTTCATATTAATGAAATTACATGCCTAGTTATGGTATAAGATTTCATAGATGAGACCACATCATCTGATGAAGAGGACTGTAATCCACGAAAGTTTATACCATAATAAATTTGTTAATCTTTCAGATGCTTTGAGACATTTTGTTGTTTTTATTTTTATCCTACCTATTCCTCAAGGAATTGAGGGCAATGTACATCATTCTCAAAAACATTAGAAACTGTTAAATTTCTATAGAGAGAGAAATAATCCTTTTTGGTAAACATTTCCAATTTAAAGCAAATGAAAATAAATAAAAGAAAACCCTCCATGTGCATGCAACCTTAATTTAGGAACAGTGTAATGTGGCTGCAAAAAAGGTAAATGCTCTTTTGAGCTGCATTAATAGAAGTGTAGTTTCCAAATCACATGAGGTGCTGGATCCCCTCTGTTCAGCACGGGGGGGGGGGGGGGGGGGGCAGGCACACACCCCCTAATGAAATGTGCTGCACCCGCCTATGAACAGGACCCTCCCACCCATGTTCCCCACCAACACAGGCTTACTGCCTCTGATACTGGAGGTAGGACATTAAAGAATAGACACCAGTGTTTCCTCTTTGCTCAGTCCCTGAGCATTTTAAGGACAAAAGGTAAAAATCAACATAAACCCTACTTAGATTAAAGCCATTGAAATGAATGAAGCTTAGGAAAACTTAGCTCCCATTCATTTTAATCGCTCTACGCTAAATAGGGTTCATTTTGGATGTTGCCCACTTACTTTAAAAGTAATACTGGGATAGGAAGATGTTTAAATGCTGCATTTTATCTTATTGTATTATTATTGCATTGCTCTTGCTTTTTACTAGTTATTTTTATTTTGTTAACTATCTAGAGCACATTTTGTTATAGTGCAGCCCATATATAATGTGGATAGAAAGTTGATAGCAGGGTCACCCCCAAATAGCAGTGTTTTCTACATACTTGGGGGGCTCCCTATGTAAGTAGAAATGTATACATTTGAAAATGTAAGTTTTTTAAAAAAGTTAAAAAACCAGCCTCTGTCCGCCATGGTCTAACAAGGTCCTGTGTGCTGCCAGGATAGAAGGGATGTTGCTGTGTCAAGTTGGGTGTGGGGCGAAAACTGGACAGGATGGAGAGAAGAGGGAATTTGCATGCTCAAGTTCTTAACACGGCGGTGAGCAATATGGGACCCGTCTGCACCTCCCTGGCCTTTTTGCATCAACACAAACCTAATGGAGCATAAAAAGTGTTGAACACAAGCAAATGCAAACTGGTGGTGAAAAAACTCGTTTGAAGGGAGCAGAGAAGTGTTCGACTTAATCTGTTAAACCGGAGAGGAAAAGCAACAAGCCAAAGGTAATCATTTTAATGTATTTTGCCAATAAATAGCACAATGAACTGCATTTATCTTTATATTGCCAGGATTCCTTTTCCTTTTTTAAAATGGGGGAGGAGGGGGGTATTTTTGGTAATTCCAAAAGCTCAGGCTGAGAGCTTCTGAAAGTGGCAAAAAAAAATATCCTTAAGCCTGTCTCGTACTTTGAAAGTCAGGTTTTGTTACTTGAACATAAATGTTAACCAAATATGTGAATTATGTTAATATAAACAAAATGTTTGGGCATGGTGGGTGGTGGAGGGGAACAGACATTGCAATAGCATTCAGAATTTCTCAAACGATGATCTATTTTTAACAAGAGTTCTGGGGGAGAGTTGCAGTTAGAACAGGACTGATAAATGCTCACTTTTTTCATTCGTAGTGAGAGAACTCTTCTTGTACCTAAACAGATAATAAATATTCCGTTTGCTCTCCCTTCTTGACACAACACACACTGAGATTCACACATAACTGGAGAGGAGGAGCAGAGGGCTCCCCAACGCATAGTGTCCAGAGGACAAATGGTCAGTATTTGTTTGTATTTGTTTAAATTAGGCTGACCAGATAAAATCCAGGTCAGGGCTCATGTAACTTTAACAGTTGTAGAGAAAAGGGAATTTCAGCCAGTGTCATTTGTATGCAATTAGTTCCTGGTGAAATTCCCTCTTCATCACAACAGTTAAAGTTGCAGGGGCCCTGCCTTCTTTTGTATATGGTCACTCTAGTATAGTGCCTGCACCAGGGAAAGGGAGGATCCTGATGTCAAAAAACATTTAAGTCATCAAGCCAAGCAAGTTTGAAGCATTTCACTCTAAAAAGGGGAGGAAAAACCATAAGGCAATTTTCAAGAATAGCATGAATCGGGAGGGGGGGATCAAAATCTAGGTACATACAGTTGCTTGCATCGCCATCCACCCCTTCCCCACACTGATCCAGGGCTTTTCTTGGCCTATGCCATCGCGCCTGCCAAGAACAAGCCCCATATGGCGCTGGGAGGGGCTGGATGACGCGTTCCCGGAAGCGTGCAAACGTGTCCTTTCCAGCCCCCTCCCCGCGCTGATCCAGGCTTCTTTGGGGCTGGCTGGCACAATGGCATCGGCCAAGAATACTCAGATGGCCTCACAGGAGGGGCGCAAATTTCCCAGACATCCTAATAAATTCTGAAATTTCCATTCCTCCGCCCCCGTTTCCAGACTTTGTTCACCCTAGTCTGAGCAAGCACTGAAGCCCCTGAAAGTTGACCCCTCCCAGGACTCTGGGGTGCAGGAACGTAACACAGGTAACATCAGGAAGCTCACAGCCTGGCTGGCAGATTCATCCGTCAGTCTCCAGTTGTCTGTATATGCAGCAGGTTCTTCGGAGGCACTGACTGGGTTTCTTTGCTGGTTTATGCATAGATAAGAGGGGGAGGGGCCGGGGGGGATCTTCTGGGGGAAATCTTTATATGAAGAAACCAAGGAGGCAGAAGAATTGCCTGGAGGGTGGGAGAAACAGAGCTGGTGAACTCCACCCACCAAGGAGGCCTGCTGGGCTCCGGAAGACTTGCCCTGGCAGCAGATGGAGCAGTTCCTTCCTGCTAGCAGAACAATTGGAGAGGAGTTTTTTCCCCAGTGCCCTTGAAGCCCCATCAGTCTGGGCAAGTAAAGAAGCGGGAGAGTGAATCATGGGTTGGCTGGGCAGCTGGGATGGGAGGAATTCCAATATTCTTGCAAAAAAGAAGGGGGAATTCTGCTCCCCCTGGGCCCTGTTTTAAGGAAACAAACAGTTCCATCCTATCTCCATTTTATATTTGTATCGCTCCCAGACTATGGAATGGTCAGACGGAGGAGATTAGACAAATTAGCAGTCTTCATGAATTTAAGAGAGTCATGAAGACTGCTCTCTTCCGGCAGGCCTATCCGGATGAATTTTAAGATGTTTTAATAATGCATTTTCTCTTGTTTTTAATTTTTTTTAACTGTTTGTGATTTTTGAATTTTACGTTGTGTTCCCCGCCTCAATCCAAAGGGAGAGGCAGGTTATAAATAATAATAATATTTATAACCACATGGCTAAATATAATAATAATATTTATTATTATTATTATTATATTTAGCCATGTGGGAGAAATGTGGGGGGCTACCCGTTTGAGTTGTGGGGAGAGAAGTAGGTTTGCATACACAAAGGGAATATTTATATATTCATTTGTTCTGAATGAATGAATAACTGTATAACATGTTTTCTATCCTCTTGCAGTTTCTCTGGTTGAACTACTGGCCACAATCACCACTATGGAGAGATTTCTTGTGAAAAATAAAAAAAAATGTGCTGTGGTTGGCACTGAATCTTAATGTTGTAGCTAATGAGTTCGTTCATCCAGGCAGCACCAATCAGAAGGAATACATTCCGTGTGGAAGAACCCTAGGAGGGCATATCCTGAATCTATTTCTTCTGCTTGGTGCTTGGTTTAGCCAGTGCTCCCTCTGGTTAGTTATAATACATTTATTTTAATTCAAAAAAAGAGTTTGTTGATTTTTATCTTGGGCTTCAACTTGGATGGTATATTGTATAGAACTATGGATGGTGGGGTCATGTGTCAACTATCATAATATTATAAATAAAATGTCATGTTTTTGTGGAGTACTGGTTATTTTAATATGTGGCTTTAAACACTCTAGGATCCATTGATGAAGGATGGCTTCCAGAAATATAAATAGAAATATATACATAAATGTAAACAAATGAGCATGGCCTCCTTTCCCAGGTTTAGCTCCACCACCACCACCACCACCACCACCCTGGGAAATTGAGAAGTCTGCTCCCTTTCATGCCCAGGCACTGATTCTGAACAGCCACTGCCTCACCTGGATTTGATGAAAAGGAGAGAGCGAGAGCAGGATGTCATCTGCATATTGATGGCACCTCAGTCCATACCTCCGAATAACTTCTCCCAGCGGTTTCATGTAGATGTAGAAAAGCACTGGGGATAGAATAGAGCCCTGTGGAACCCTGTAGCATAACTGCCAAGGCACAGAGCACTGGGATTGGTCATCCAAGTAGGATCAAAATCACTACAACGCAGTGCCTCAAACTCCCAATCCAGAAAAACTATCCAGAAGGATACCCTGGTCAATGGAATCGAAAGATCACAAAAAATCAACAGGGTCACACTCCCCCATCTCTCTTTTGGCAAATGGCAGAGATGGGCATGTGGCCTTTCAGAACCATGGTGTAGCTACTGCAGAAAGGCTTGTCTTCAACAAAGGAGGCTAGTCCGGTTGCCATGGGTCACATATGCAATGCAAGGCTTGAATTATCTTAGTAATCAGAACTGCATAATATTCTGAAAGCCCTGAGCAAGGCGGGATGTAAAATTAATAAAATATGGAAAGAACCATTTGTAAATCTGTCAATGCAATTGCTTTACCATGTTTTGTTTGCCCCCAAAAGTAATAAGTGTATATTTTGATTAGTGCTTGTCTAATAAATATATTCCCCTTTGAAGAAGCTTGTGTGAGTGTGATTTGTTTTGGATTCTCCTCTTTGCCACAAACATCCTATTACCAATATCAAATGGTCATTCTAGAGAATGCGCAAGATTGTGCACATATCCAAGAGGAACACATTCAGTAACGTTAACTCTCTCTCTCTCTCTCTTTCCTCATTCTTCTCTATCCAGTAGACTTCCTGAGAAGAGATAGATCACTCTTGCCAAATGTCAGAACTCATCATTTGCAAAGGTCTTCTGAAATTAAACCAAGAACTACATGATATTAAGTCAAGGGCTGCACATTGCCTACCACTGTTCTATATGCTTTCCACCTATTTACCAAGAACAGATAGTAAGTTAACAGATTTGCAATTCTCCACTTGGATCCCTTTTTAAAAGTGATGTGACATTAGCCACTTTCTGGTCCTCTGGTATGAAGACCAACCTTAGGGGCATGACATATGTTTGTTAGGAGACCTGCAAGTGTACATTTGAATTCTTAAAGCTCTTGGGTGGATATCCTTCAGACCTTGTAATTTTATTAATTTGTATTTGCCAATGAGAACCAGAATGTAATCTTTTGTCTCCGATATTTACCTCAGTTTTCCTGGAAAAAGCAGTTCAGAAGCAGTAGCTGTCACACATTTTCCACAGTGAGGATTAATTCAGCATTTTGTAATCTCCTTATCTTCTTTTAGTATACCTTTAATTCCCTTGTCATTCAATGGTCAGACTGCCTCCCTAGCTGGTGTCTTGTTTCTAATGTATTTAAAGATGGTTTAAATCATTGGTCTTAATGTTTTTAACTACGAGTTTTTCCACATAAGCCTATTAATCACTGTACTTTTGGTTTCATCACAGAATTGAGATCTGAGCTCTACACAAAGGACTTTTCTTTTTCTGCTTTTCTGCTACATAAACTCTAGGTGGCACTGTACTATAGCATAATAGCACAAGTACTCAGGTAGGAAAATACTTTTTCTTTCACTTTCAGAAAAAATACCCCATTTTCCTCACTCTGTTTTAAATAAAAAAATAAAAAAACAGGAAAGTACTCTTAAAAAGCAGGAGTGAAACTGGAGGATCATGACATTGTTGAAAGAACCCATATACAACCATGAGAAATGAATCACAAATGCACAATAAATGCCTCATGTAGAAAAGCTTTAAATGCTCCTCAGATTCTTTGTTTGTATCTTTTAGCATCTGCTTTTGCCAAAGATTACGTTTCTTTTTGTCCTCACTCGGGCAAGACTTCTATTTTCTGAAGAAAGCCTTCTTGCCTCTTTTAGCTTACTTGTGTCCTCTTGGACTGGATGGTGCCTTTCCTGGTCTGTAGAATACATTTCAAATTTCAAAATGAAAGCTAGAAAACTATAAAGTTTCTGGTTTTCATTTTGAAATTTTTACTAGTTTCAGGCATATACCAAGTAGCCATTGGGGTGTGCACTCAGCTCATTTGGAGGTCCGTTGGTGGTCCGATCTCATAGAGTGGATTGTGAGTGGTTTTTAAAAAACAAATGCTGGAGATCTTTGGTGCAGAGCAGACAGCCATCGGAGCTCCAGACAGCCCTGAAAATATCCGACCGGCTTTTAGGGTCTCTCTGAGGCTTTGTATTTAGTTGCTGGGAGTCAATGGAAGAGTTCTCCATATAAAGAAAATGCTCAGTTTTTGAGATTGACATCTGTGGCTAATCAATAGCTACAGTCTCCTACAATCCCAGTGCTCAGGGGGAGGGATTGCAAATGATATAACCCATTTGGCCTTTGCCCTGGAAGTTGTGTTCTTTTGCCAGCTGTTCACAGCATTAGGAAGAAAGAAGGAGATCGTCTGAGAGAGAAAGTGGCTGCTTTTTTGCTTGCTGTCTTTTTGTTTGCATTCTCTGTCTGTATCTCTGCTTTTCTTTGGTTCTTGTGCATGTGCTAGTAGGTTAGGCTGACCAGATAAAATCCAGGTCAGGGCTCATGTAATTTTAACAATTGTAGAGAAAAGGGAATTTCAGCCAGTGTCATTTGTATGCAATTAGTTCCTGGTTAAATTCCCTCTTCATCACAACAGTTAAAGTTGCAGGCACTATACTAGAGTGACCATATACAAAAGAAGGCAGGGGCCCTGCAACTTTAACTGTTGTGATGAAGAGGGAACACAAACAGTCTCACAGAAAATGGCCAGTAGCCCATGTTGAAAGCATGCTTGTACAGTGTCAGGCCCAGTCAACAGGCCACCAAGATACAGTGGTGCATTGATCTGTGCAAGATCGTGGTGATCTCAGCCACTATCAGATCAAATGTGACGTGTGACATGCAGAAACTGCCTCTGAAGCACTCATTGTCCCAGTTATTTCAATCTTGCATCTCTGTCCAAACAATGACTAGGTGACACGATAACCAGTGGTGGTTTAAATAGTCAATGGTTGGTTATTTAACCCACCATTGGTTAGTGTGTCATCTGGTGGGAGGTTTTTAACCAACAGTCGATTATTTAGCCAAAATACGTAACGGAAATAACCAACACTGTGTAGAGTTGGCTATTTAAACCACCATTGGTTATCATCAATTCTTTTCTGTATGCATATCAGACTATTAAACATTTGTTATTAACTAGGGTCAGATCAAGGGGTTCAGGGTTGTCTGCTGTTGGGTCCTACAGCACAGAGAGACTGTTTGAACTACTTGATCGGAACCTAGTTAATAATAAAGGTTTTATTATTAATAATAAAGGTTTTATTATTAACAGGAAAGTCAACTATTGGCTGAATTTGGACGACACGATAAGCAACTGGGGGGAGGAAACAATCGTCAGTTGTATTGACTATCGTGTCATTCGAATGCTGCCATAGTCAACTCAGTGCTGATCCTAATCCACACCACAGTTGATTATTTATTACCATGTTGTGTGAGGAGTGCCCCCTAGGGCCTAGTTGAACAACTGTAAAGTTTATTATTACCCTACCATTGACTATGTATTGTCCGAATTCAGCTGTTCTCTTGAAAAATGAAGTTTTCTGACAATAGTTATTGCTTTAGCTCTGGTTGTTAATAAATGTCCATTCCCGAGTTCCATATACTCACTTGTTAGGAATGAGAAAAGACCTTAACATGGTGGAGGACTAGGCAGCGAGCTAATTGTCTGCAGCAAGACTCTCAGCAGCCATATCTCTGCTTTATAAGGCATACACAGTTCATTTTTTGTTCTCTATTAAAGAATTGCCTCTAGCGTTGTTCAAGAACGGACAAATTAAGACGTCCGCCAACACTGTTTAATAAGGGTTTGTCTAATTTGCATAACTTGGGGATGTAAGGCACCTAAAGCTTCTTTCAACCATATGTTTTGGCAACGCCGAATAGTTATCTCCTTTTGGGAGGAGGTCATCATAATACGGATAAACTTCGTATTGGAACAGTCTTTAATATTGAATGATGTGCAGGAAAGGGGCAACCTTTTCTTAGATTATTTTGAAGAAGTCTTCTATATTCTCGTCTATAGGAGAGAGAAATTGATGTAAGTTTATATTTCTCCGTTCTTGTAAAATCATCGTCCTGGTACCCTGCTACTTATAGAGAATGAAAACCTTTTTAATAGCTTTTAAAATAGGGAACTGCGGGCAGTGCAAAGACTTTCGGCCTTTTGGAACACGCAGCATGCGGGGCAACAAACACCCGAAGAAGAAGGGGCCACACGGACACAAAGCCACCTCAGGTGGGGGGCTGGAGGTAGGTGGGCCTCGCTCGCCGTGAGCCGCATTGAAAGACGGGTTTGTGCCTCGCTTCTTTAGGGCTGGCTCTCACTTCTGTCGCTGGAGCTCGGAAGTTTCGCCTCCGCCAAAGTGGGACGTCGCTGCTTTACTTTTTCCTCTAGGCTCCCAATGCAGTATGTAGGTAGAGGCTACACACAGCAAGCGGCAGATTGAGGCGGGTTAGCGGAAGGCCAGAGCGTGTCACTCTATTTTCCTATCTCTAGGGCGTTGCGTGCGAGCGAGCGCGCGAGAGGGGCGGGGCGCGGCGCGGCCGTCTTCGCGCGAAGGGAGGGGCGTCGTCGTCGTCGTCTCGCGGCATTTGGAAAGAGCGCGGATTTCGGTGCTGCTGAGCCGGGCGGTCAGTCAGTCAGTCGCGCGCTGCCGCTGGAGCACAGCAGAGGCGAGAGACGGCGGCGGCAGGAGGGGGCTGGGAAGGGCGGAGGGTCAAGATGCCGTCGGAGGACGAGAGCGGCGCCTCGGCCGGCAGCGGCGCAGGTGAGCGGGGCCGGAGCGACGGGACTCCTGAGGCCGGCGGGGGGGGGGGGGCGGCGGCGGCGGCTCAGCTCGTGAGCGCGGAAAGGCTCCTGTGGCCCCGCGGTGGCTCCGGCACGGGGGTCGCTCCGTGGGGCTGTTTTCTTTCAGCCCGCCAGAGGCGTGTAAAGCCCCCCCCCCCACGCACTCACCCATCCACACGTGCTTGAGTGCGTGGGAACATAGAATCCCAGGGCCCCCCTCTCCCTCCCTAGAGGGAGAGAGAGAAATAATAATAATAATAATAATAATGATGATGATGATGGTAATAATAACAACAACCCCAACTCGCGACATCACCTGAATGTCCCGCCGTCGCTGGCTTTGAGCCACGAGGGAAATGGAGGGAAATGGGGGGGGGGGGTTGCGACGCCTTTGTTAGGACGAAACCGAACATGCAGCAGCAGCAGCAACGACAGCCCAAGAGAGCGCAGAGAGAGAGAGAGAGACCCTCCTCCTCCCCGCCCTTCACATAAGGACTTCAGGAACCACGGAAGAAGGGGGGGAGGGAGGAGGAGGAGGCAGCGGCGGTGGGTAAAGGCGTTTTATTAAGAGTTGGTCAGAGGGGATTTCTTTGCAGAACTCACCACCATTTCACTTTCCGCAGTGTACAAACTCTGCACTTCTCTCCCACCCCTTTCATTTTGCCCAGGCCAAGATGTGCCCCAGACCGATGTGTGATTTCCTCAACCTGCTTTTATTATCTACATTTCATTTTAGGGCTTTTGCAGGCAGAGATGGGTGAGGAGATAGAGGCAACTGTGATCACTCCAGCGATGCTGCAGGAGGAGGAGGAGCTTCAGGCAGAAGGAAGAGAGAAGGACAGGCAGATAATGGAGAAGGTGATGTGTGTGTGTGTGTTCACTATAAGCCCCCCTCAGGGGCCATTTGACTTGTAAGGTGGTGTGTGAGAATGAATAAGTAATTGCTAGAAGGAATAGCACTTCTAATCCTATGTAATCCTGTGATTCCGCTACTATATAAACCAGTGATTATTAATATATCCGTTTCAGGTTGCACTTTGGAAGATTTGCTACAGGCACTGAAGTGAGACTCTCACAACTTACTGTCGCTTGAAAACCCTCATAATTTGTCAGGTTGTTTAAGAATGTAAAAAGAGCCTCTGCTGCATCAAATCAAAAACCTATTTAGTCCAGCATCCTTTTTCCCACAGTTGCCAACCAGAATGCCATGGGGAAATCCACTAGCACAGCATAAGGACAATAAGCTCTGGGAAAGGCGAACCTTTAGGTATTACTTGCCTGATGTGTTGTCAGCTTTACTTGTGAACTTCTAAAAGGCCCAGATAAAAGTCTTAGATGTAGAATGAAGCAGTCTCTCAAACTTTAGAGATCGTTAGAAATCCTGTGATTTTTCTTTCAGTGGATGGAAGTGATTTAGGAATGGGTTCCTCCTTTCAGTTGGCTCATAGACAGGGCTCTACAGACAGGGCTTTCAGCTTTGCCCCTTGCAAGGACCCTGTGAGATAGGTTAGGCTGCATGTGTATGACTGGCCCAATGTCACCTGAGAGATGCATGGCTGAGTGACAATTTGAATATGGATCTTCTTGGTTCTGGTCCAGCTTTCTTCAATCTGGTGTCTCTAGATCTTCAGATGACAACTCTCATCAGTCTGAGGCAGCATGATCAGTGGTTGGGGATGATGTGAATTGTAGTCTGAAGCATCTGTAGGGCACCAGTTTCAAGTTGTCCTAATCCACCACTGTTGACTATTTATGTTCCTCTTTAGAGATGTTGGCAGTTGAAGCACGTAGCCATGGGGTGCTAGTTTTGATCATGGCATCTGCATATAGCACCAAGCTGCCCTTACTTCTGTAATGAAATGAAACTGTAATGACGTAAAAAGATAAGCTTTCATCTACACAGTGGCATTCTTTGAGCTTATATGACTGTAGCCAAATAATAGATCAGCTGACAATATTTGAGTGTTGACTTGTGTACACATGATGGGACCATAAGATGATGCCCTATACTGAGTCAGACCAATGATCCATCTACCCCAGTATTGTCGAAACTTTAGGGCAGGATACGGAGTTGAGACCACTATGGTCGCCTTAGTGGATGATCTACACCTGAGTATTGACAGGGGGAGTGTGTCCCTGTTGGTACTCCTGGACCTCTCAGCAGCTTTCAATACCATTGCCCATGGTATCCTTCTGGAGCGCCTGGGGGAATTGGGAATCGGGGGCACTGTGCTTCAGTGGTTCCAGTCCTATCTCTCAGGCAGGTTTCAGATGGTGATGCATGGGGATAGCTGCTCTTCAAAGAAGGAGCAGCTATGTGGTGTACCACATGGTTCCATCCTTTCCCCAATGCTGTTTAACATTTATATGAAACCGCTGGGAGAGATCATCTGGAGGCATGGGGCGGGGTGCTATCAGTACACTGATGACACCCAAATATATTTCTCTGTGCCTTCGACCACATCGTCAGCTAAGGATAGTGTGTCTCCTCTGAATGAATGTTTGGAGGCGGTAATGGTCTGGATGAGGAAAAACAAACTGAAGCTGAATCCAGACAAGACGGAGGTGCTTGCTGTCAAAGGCCCCAACCTGGGTTTGGAGGTGTGTCAACCAGTTCTGGATGAGGTTACAACCCCCCCCCCCCCCCCCGAAAGACTATGTTCACATCTTGGGGTACTCCTGGATCCGTCGCTCCAAATGACAGCCCAGATGGATACGATGGCCAGGAGTTCCTACTATCGGCTTTGGCTGATAAGCCAGCTGCGCCCCTTTCTAGAGTTGGAAGACTTAAAAATGGTAGTGCACTCACTGGTAACTTCGAGGCTCGACTTCTGCAATGTGCTGTACGTAGGGCTACCTTTGTGCCTAGTCCGGAAACTTCAATTAGTTCAAAATATGGCTGCCAGGTTGGTCACCAGTACACCTAGGGGTGACCACATAACACCAATCTTAAAATCACTCCACTGGCTGCCAATTAGTTTTCGGGCGAAGTATAGTGTTGGTTATTACCTTTAAAGCTCTACATGGTTTGGGACCAGGTTACCTGCGGGATCGCCTTCTCCTGTATAATCCGCCCTGCACACTCTGGGAAGAATTTACTCCAGTCAGCCAGAACTGGCGGGCGAGTGTTACCCGGAGGACCTTCTCTTCTGCCGCTCCCAGGCTGTGGAATGGCCTGCCAGAGGAGGTTCGACAAATTAGCAGTCTTCTTGAATTTAAGAGAGCCATGAGGACTGCTCTCTTCCGGCAGGCCTACCTAGTTGAATTTTAAGATATTTTTAATAATGTATTAGTTTGTATCTGTTTTAATGGTTTATCTATTTTATTATTTTTATATTTATATTTGTTGTTGTTCCCTGCCTCGATCTGGATGGAGAGGCGGGTTAGAAATACATAAATAAATAAAATAAACCAGCAGCAGGTCTCTGGGGTTTTAGGGAGTTATTTCTGCCGTGCCTGGAGATGCTAGGTATTGAACCTTGGACCTTCTGCATGCACTGTACCACTGAGCTATGGCCCTTCCAGCTACAATTGCTACTTCTTAACCTATATGCACATAGCAAAATAAAAGTTCTCGATCTTACTGACAAATTAAAAGCAAATAAATCACCCGGATGGTATCCATCCTGGAATTCTCAAAGAACTTAATATGAAATTGCTGATCTTCTAACCCAAATATACAACATGACCCTAAACTCAGCTTGTGTACCAGAGTACTGGAGGATCATAGAATCATAGAATAGTAGAGTTGGAAGGGGTCTATAAGGCCATCGCGTCCAATACTCTGCTCAATGCAGGAATCTACCTTAAAGCATCCCTGACAGATGGTTGTCAAACTGCCTCTTGAATGCCTCTAATGTGGGAGAGCCCACAACCTCCCTAGGTCATTGGTTCCATTGTCTTATTCCTCTAACAGTCAGGAAGTTTTTCCTGATGTTCAGCCGGAATCTGGCTTCCTGTAACTTGAGTCCATAATTCCGTGTCCTGTATTCTGGGTTGATCGAGAAGAGATCCTAGCCCTCCTCTGTGTGACAGCCTTTCAAGTATTTGAAGAGTGCTATCATGTCTCCCCTCAATCTTCTCTTCTTCATGCCAAACATACCTGGTTCTTTCAATCTCTCTTCATAGGGCTTTGTTTCCAGACCCCTGATCATCCCTGTTGCCCTCCTCTGAACACGCTCCAGATTGTCTGCATCCTTCTTGAAGTGTGGTGCCCAGAACTGGACACAAGATGGGGCCTAACCAGTGCCAAATAGAGGGGAACCAGTACCTCACGCGATTTGGAAGCTATACTTCTATTAATGCAGCCCAAAATAGCATTTTTTTTTTTGCAGCCAGATCACACTGTTGGCTCATATTCAGCTTGTGATGGTCAACGTAACACCAATTTTTAAAAAGGGATTCAGGGGGGATCTGGGAAATTATAGGCCAGTTAGTTTAACATCTGTTCCTGGTAAAGTGATTGAAAGCATTATTAAAGACAAAATTAGCAAGCACATAGAAGGACAAGTCCTTCTTTTAAAAAATCAACATGACTTCCATTGTTCTTTAAGAATGTCAACAGACATGTAAACAGGGGAGTTGTGGTGCACATTGTTTACTTAGACTTCCAAAAGGCTTTTGATAAAGTCCCTCACCAAAAACTCCTGAACAATACTTTAGCAGTCCTGGAATAAGAGGAGAGGTCTTCTTATGGATCAGTAACTGGTTAAAGAACTGAGAGCAGGAATAAACGGTAAATTCTCTCAGTGGGGGGAAGTAAATAGTGGGGTCCCACATGGATCTGTATTAGGACCTGTTCTTTTCAACTTGTTCATAACCGATCTGGAATTAGGAGTGAGCAGTGAAGTGGCCATATAATAATAATAAAAATAAAAATTATTTATTTATAATTTGTTGTTCCCCTCTGGATCGAGGCGGGGAACAACAATAAATATAAACACAAGAACCACAAAATAGATAAAATAAAATGAATACATCATTAAAAAATTTAAAATTCAACTGGGTAGGCCTGCCGGAAGAAATCAGTCTTCACGGCTCTCTTAAATTCATGAAGACTGCTCATTTGTCGAATCTCCTCCAGCAGACCATTCCACAGTCTGGGAGTGGCAGAAGAGAAGGTCCTCTGGGTAACACTCGCCAGCCTAGTTCTGGCAGATTGGAGTAAATTCTTCCCAGAGGACCTGAGTGTGCGGGGCGGATTATACGGGAGAAGGCAATCCCGCAGGTAACCTGGACCCAAACCATGTAGGGCTTTAAAGGTAATAACCAACACTTTATACTTTACCCGGAAATTGATTGGCAGCCAATGAAGGGATTTTAAAATTGGTGTGATGTGGTCAGCCCTAGGTGTACCGGTGACCAAACTGGCTGCCATATTTTGAACTAGGACTAGGCACAAAGGCAGCCCTATGTACAGCGCATTGCAGAAGTCGAGCCTCAAAGTTACCAGTGCGTGCACTACCATCTTTAGGTCTTCCAACTCTAGGAAGGGGCGCAGCTGACATATGCCGAAGCTGAAAGTAGCCACTCCTGGCCGTCGTGTCTATCTGGGCTGTCATTTGGAGCGACGGGTCCAGGAGTACCCCGAAGATGCGAACACAGTCTTTCGGGGGGGGGGGGGGTGTAACCCCATCCAGAACTGGTTGACACACCTCCAAACCCAGGTTGTGGCCTTTGACAGCAAGCACCTCCGTCTTGTCTGGATTCAGCTTCGGTTTGTTTTTCCGCATCCAGCCCATTACCGCCTTCAAGCATTCATTCAGAGGAGACACACTATCCTTAGCTGACGATGTGGTCGAAGGCATAGAGAAATATATTTGGGTGTCATCAGTGTACTGATAGCACCCCGCCCCATGCCTCCAGATGATCTCTCCCAGCGGTTTCATATAAATGTTAAACAGCATTGGGGAAAGGATGGCACCATGTGGTACACCACATAGCAGCTCCTTCTTTGAAGAGCAGCTATCCCCAAGCATCACCACCTGGAACCTGCCAGAGAGGTAGGACCGGAACCACTGAAGCACAGTGCCCCTGATGCCCAATTCCCCCAGGCGCTCCAGAAGGATACCATGGTCGATGGTATCAAATGCTGCTGAGAGGTCCAGGAGCACCAACAGGGACACACTCCCCCGTCAATACTGAGGCGTAGATCATCCACTAAGGTGACCATAGCAGTCTCAACTCCGTATCCTTCCCTGAAGCCGGTTTGAAATGGGTCTAGAAAATCAATGTCATCCAAAACTACTTGGAGTTGGAAGGCAACTGCCCTCTCGATCACCTTGCCCAAAAATGGAAGATTTGATACTGGCCTGTAGTTATTAAGGTCCAGGGGATCCAGGGAGGGCTTTTTTAGAAGCGGCCTTACCACCGCCTCTTTTAAACATGATGGAAAACTCCCCTCCCTGAGAGATGCATTAATAATATATTGGAATTGTGATCTAACTGCATCTCCTCCCTCGGCGACCAGCCAAGGAGGACAGGGATCGAGAGGGTAAGTCGTCGTCCTCACTCATCCAAGCAGCTTGTCCACGTCCTTGATACTCACCAACTGAAACATCCAGTGTAATCCTACTCGCGGAGTCGCTGGACACTCCATTGTCAGCCTCTGCTATAATGATGGCATCTAAGTCGGCTCTTATCCTAGAGATTTTATCTGTGAAATGATTGTTAAAGGCATCACAGCGAACTACCGAAGGCTCTGAGGTCGGATTCAGGGGGGAAGGTGCCCGGGTTAGACCCCTCACCACCCTGAACAGTTCTGCTGCATGCGAAGTCGCAGACACAATGCGTGCAGAGAAGAAAGGACACTAACTTATTTAAGGTGGTTAAAACAAAAAGGGATTGTGAGGAGCTTCAATATGATCTCTTCTGGCTGGGAGAATGGGTATCCAAATGGCAGATGCGGTTCAACGTAAGCAAGTGTAAAGTGATTCACATTGGGACAGAAAATCCCTACTTCAAATATAACCTGATGTGATCTGAGCTGGTGGTGACCAACGAAGAAAGAGATCTTGGGTTTGTGGTGGACAGCTTGATGGAAACATCAACCCAGTGTGCAGCCACAGTAAAGAAGGCAAATTCCATGTTAGCATTATTAGAAAAGGAATTGAGACTGAAATTGCCAGTATCATACTGCCTTTATACAAATCTGTGGTGCAATCACACTGTTTATTGTTTGGTCACCACACCTAAAAGAGCATATTGTAGAGTTGAAAGAAGGGCAGAAAAAAGCAACTAAAATGATAAAGAGGTTGGGGCATCTCCCTCATGAGGAAAGGTTACAACATCTGGGACTGTTTAGCTTAGAAAAGAAGTGAGGCAGGAGAGACACGATAGAGATGTACAAAATTATGTGCGGTATGGAGAAAGTGAGTAATATGAAAACCAAGCGTCATCCTATGGAGCTGATTGGTGGGAGATTCAGGACAGATAAAAGGAAGTACGTTTTCACACAGCACATAGTTAAACTCTGGAATTTACTATCACAAGCGATAGTGATGGCCACCAATTTGGATGGCAAAGAGAGTTGGATAAATTCCTGGAGAAGTCTTTCAATGGCTACTAGTTGTCATGGCTATGTACTATCTACAGGATCCGAAGCAATAACACTATATACACCAGTTGCTGGGGAACATGGGTGGGAGGGTGCTGGTGCACCATGTTCTGCTTGTGGGTCTCTGGTCGACAGCTGGTTGGCCACCGTATGAACAGAGTGCTGGACTAGATGGACCCTTGGTCTGTTCCAGCATCAGGGCTCTTCTTATGTTGTTACAAGTTTACTTCACTGTACTCTACAAGTGGGTCTTGAAAATCCCTATATGTAAGTGTATTTTGCCTGCATACTTTGAGTAACTCTGTAGTATAGGAAAGTGAATTGAATTTTTATACAAGTGCTCTAAAAAAATTAAGATAACCACTCCAAGGGCTTTAAATTGAAAATATCTGTGTCTAAATGATAAAAAAGAGTCTTACAAAAGAGTGCTGGAAGTATTTTTTTTATTTTAAAAAATATTGTTCTTTCTGTGGGCAAAGTACTTAAAGCTCATACCTGTTAAGTTTTTTTATTAAATCCAATCTATTAATAAAGAGAACAGGGAGTGAGTTGAAGGTCCTTCACAGCCATGACTACAGTGTGTGCATGCGTGTGTAAGCATGTGGAGGTGCTTAATTTTATTTTAGGTGTCTCATGCTGGATTGTTACAAGAGTTACACAGGTATATTTGACATTTTCCAGAACCTAATTTATATATGCTTTTATTAGTTTCTTTTTTCATTTTCTATGTCATAGTTTTATAAAGTACATCCCAAAAGAAGCCAGAGCAAAATATTACATCTTGGAATTTTTTAAAAAACTTAATATATTTCAAATGATCAAATATTGAAGTTGGCGTTCTGTGGATTGAATAAATAAATTCTATTTATGGTGGGGATGCAACATCTCATTAGTATAACCAATCAGACTGCAGGTTTTATATAATACATTTTCATATCATTTAAAAACAAAGTATGCTTTAAATACTATTTCACCCTTCTATAAGTGTATGCAAATATAATTGATGGATTAATCAATTTTAAAAACTCATATTATTGATTAAAATTTATTTAATGGGGTTGCAGTCTTAATTTGCGTCCTGATAAAATACTTTCAGCAAAATGTATCAATATATTTTAATTTGTTTTTTTAAGAGAGTTAAATTAAAACATCATTTAAACTGTTTATACCAGATATTTGAAGTACAGAAATATACATTTAAAAATATAAAATGTAATGCACCCCAGTAGCCCTGTGGTCAATCTGAGAAATGAAAGATACCCATAGTTCTGCTGATTCCCATTTGGTTGTCTTGTTTTGTTTCCAAAGTCAAGGAATTCAGAGCATAACTGTACTGTAAATGTTAAATGATGGCAGCAAACTCTAGAAAATGTAATTGTGAATTCTCAGAAAGTTAACAGAGCTACATTTCTAATTATTCCACTCGGAAAGCCAGGAGAGTTGAATGGGTTAAATCTAATATCATTTAGGAAGTAATCCTATGTCCTCTAGACAGTGTCTGACGGGGGGCATGGGTTTGTTCAGTTTCCTGGCTCCGAGCTCGTAGACAGGGCTACAAACTAGGAACCAGGCAACTGTGCTGCCCTTCCTCTCGTAGCTGGAAGTTCGGCTGCACTGGCTACCTCTCCGCGCTCGCAAAACAGAGCCTGGAGATGGGGAAAAGGAGGCGTTCCTGGGGGAGGGAAGGATGTGAGACTGGGGCGCTGCGTTGCACTGCTTCCTGTGGTCGCCCCAGCCTCCTTCCCTCCCTCTCTCCCTCTCTGAGGCGCAGCTGCTAGACAGGCAAAATTGCCTGTCTAGCAGAAGTGCAGGGCTGGCTTGGGGTTCTGAGGCTGATGGGAATCGCGATAGGATTGTGCCCTTAAACTTTGTTGTGAAGATATATGGCTGCAATACTATACTCAGTTTCTGCTGGAACCAATAGGTGGTTGTTTCTTTTTTGTCTCACAGGCCCGAATGTCCAGGGATAGAGACTCAAATGAAATGCGCTACAAGAGGCTTCAACACTTGCTTGAAAAAAGCAATATCTACTCAAAGTTCCTGCTAACTAAAATGGAACAGCAGCAACTGGAGGTAAATGAATACTAAAGTTAAAACATAGAAATCGCACTTTACATAGACACCCTCTACAAAGTTATTATAATCTGTTATTTTAAAAAAAATGAAATTTGATATTCTTTTTACCTGATGTGAGCTCTAATGTCCCACTTTTATTCTCTGAATTCATAAAATAGCTCTAGCCTAAGCACAAAACTTAGAGAAACTTGAGATTGATGGCAGGCTCCTATTTCTGATAAAATCTCTGTATTCTAATACCTCAGGCCAAGTACGCTGCGGATCCCAGGGACAGGTTACAGATGAATTCGCCCTCCCACAAGGGGTTAGGCAGGGCTGTGTGCTGGCCCCAGCCCTCTTCAATCTATATCCTGCAGATCTTCCCTCTTGGCTTTCCTTAATTCAATCACATCCGCCCAAAATAGGTCACTCTAGAGTTAACTTACTCTTATATGCTGATGATGCGGTTTTGGTATCCCAAACATGCCTAGGCCTTAATAGACTGTTAGATAGCTTTGCAGAATACTGTAATGTTAACAAACTGTCAATTAATTATCAAAAAACTAAAATCATGGTTTTTGCGAAGAAAAAAGTTAGATTCTCTTGGAGAATGTATGGGCAGAAAGTCGACCAGGTTGATGCCATTAAGTACTTAGGGATCTGGTTTCAGGAGAATTTGGGATGGCAAAAGCACTTAACCTTTATTAAAGGAAAAGCTGAACAGACTCTGGGAGCGTTATGTCGCTTTTTTTACCAAAAGGGAGGTAGATTTTTACCATCGGCTATTAGAGTATTTAGAGCAAAATTTATTGCCCAATTTTTATTTGGTGCACCAATCTGGTTCCCTCTCAATAAACGTTCGATAGAAGATATTCAGACATCCTATCTAAGACTCTTATTTGGAACTCCTAGGTGTGTAGCGGGGGCGGTTCTTAATTTGGAAGCAGGTCTTTCCTCCCTGAGCTCTTTGGCATGGATCCATTCAATACAATTCTGGCTGAGACTCTATCATGGCCTTTCCCCAAATTCTTTAGTATCCCAGGTTCTCTTGGACACTTATGACTCCCATTGGGTGAAAGCGATAGCCCAGAAGATCCACTTGATAGGGCTTCCCCCTTTTGTTTTACTTAATTCGGACATCAGAGTAGCTAAGAGTCTTGTGAGCCAAAGACTGAAAGATATAGATCTTCAGGACCTGATGGGTAAGGCCTGTGGCCCATGTTCCCCACACTCTTTAGAGCTACCGAGAGAGGATGGCAGAGATGGAATGCACTATTTGAGATGGTTAACAGTGCCCAAATTTAGAAGAACCTTCTCTCTAGCAAGATTTAATGCCCTCCCTTCTAACTTATTGGTAGGAAGATTTAAGAAAACCCCTATTGAAGAGAGACTCTGTCCATGTAATAATTTAGAGGTAGAGTCGGTTGAACACATGTTGATTAAGTGCATCTTCTATAGAGATGATAGGATCACCTTAATTGGCCTCTTAATTAAAGATTTAGCGGATAAGAACCCTCGCGAAATAGTAGTCTTTTTACTTCAGGGCAAAGACAAATATATTACAACCCAAGTAGCCAAATTTGTCCATAATATACTGGTCTGCATAGCTCAAGTAGCTATATAAGATGTTCAGATTTAATGTACCCGTGAATATACTGTATAAATGCTACTTACTGTTTATCTGTTTTTTCTGGCCAGTCGGCCGTAATAAAGTTGATTGATTGATTGATTGAACTTTGTGTTAGATTTAGGTTCTGGTTCTGGTTCTGCCAGGTCCAAGTCATCAGTTAGGTTCTTTTGGTTGCCAAGATGAAACAAGCCACTTGTGCAAAAAGATGGCAGTTTATTAACAGAAAATGGATGCAGTATACACCTGCAGAGAAAGTTAACAGCTCCTTCCAGCTAATCAAAGTCTTATAGCTTGTCTGTTGAGGCCCTCGCGATAGACAGAAGCCGTCCCTTTGAGCCACTGCAGGTTGTCCAGGGTGGCTGCGCAATACCTCCTGAAGTGAGACCAAAGCATGAAGCCTGTGGATTGGATCTTATAGGCTTCTCTGCTAGATGCCTGCCTACCCCCCTTTCAGGAGCTGACAGGCTGCATCGCTGCCCCTTCTCAAAAGAAGCAGGGGGGATCCCTCTTGCAGGTTCCCAAAATATCTCAGCTTGGGAAACTAATTGCCTTTCTAGTGCCTGGTTAGGAATGACAATCTCTCAACTCATCTTGAGATAAGACTCTATAAGAAAAGGGTGACATAACTATGAGAGGCCCATTCCGGGCGAAGTATAAAGTGTTGGTTATTACCTTTAAAGCCCTACATGGTTTGGGTCCAGGGTACCTGCGGGATCGCCTTCTCCCGTACAATCCGCCCCGCACACTTAGGTCCTCTGGGAAGAACTTACTCAAGCCAGCCAGAACTAGGCTGGCGAGTGTTACCCAGAGGACCTTTTCTTCCATCGCTCCCAGACTGTGGAATGGTCTGTCGGAGGAGGTTAGACAAATTGACAGTCTTCATGAATTTAAGAGAGTCATGAAGACTGTCCTCTTCCGACAGGCCTATCCAGATGAATTTTAGGATATTTTTAATGTTGTGTTGTTCCCTTGTTTTTAAAATTTTTAACTGTTGTGAATTTTTGTGTTTATATTGTTGTTGTTCCCCGCCTCGATCCGGAGGGAGAGGCGGGTTACAAATAAATATTATTATTATTATTATTATTATTATTATTATCCAGGGAATGAGGCCTACTCTTGTCAGCTAAAGCCTGCTAAAACTGTGTTAGGCTACATAGGTCTCTTAGCAACATTTGGAACTGTGTGAAGTCCATATTTCTGCTCACTTAACAAACTCACTACACATTTGTCTTCTAAAAGATTATCTCAAAGAATCTTTCATCCCATATGAGTCTCTCTACCCCAGCGCTTTTCTAAAGACACCCTGCTGTGAATTCTGTCTTATGTGGAAGTCAAATTGGATCACACTAGGAGGATGCCATTCTTGGTAGCAGCCCCAATGCTCTGGAACTCTTTTCCTTTCTGCTATATTTCTGAAGATTTAAAAAAATGTTTTTATTTTAGAAAGTCTTCATAATATTTTATTGAAATGTATAGAGCAGTTTTGGAAAAGCAAAGTAGTAATACTGTTTTGAGGACTTTGCTGCTGCTTCAGTTGTTCGTTTATTGTTTTCTTTGTATATTGTAGATACTTTTTGTTCATTGGATTTAATTTATGAAATGCTATGACCTCTGGGTAAATAGCAGTATTTATTTTAAAATATTTATATGAAAGAGAAATCCCTCTATGCATATACAATTTTGATATGAGCATATTATCTAGTTTCTAACGATTGTGCAGTAAGGGTGTCTTGAGAAAATATTTGGAAAATACTCTTAAAAATCATTTTTGAAGAAGTTATATGTAAATGAGTGAGAATAATTGTTCATGGCAGCAATTTTAATCCTCATTATATGCAAAAAATAAAAGTAAGTGTTTTTGTTCTAAATGCTTCGCTTTTTAGAATGAAAAACTAACCTCTGGGAGAGAAGGCAAATTGGGTAAGTCCTATCAAATTCTAAAAGCTTAGTTACTTCACTGTTTATCCAGAAAGTTCAGCTGCTGAAAACTATTATATTTTGTTGCAGCTGCAAAAAAGAAGAGAGTCAGAGAAGACAGAACATACAATATTTCTGATGTCATGTCAAAAGAGGTAAATTGGAAGGGTGTGAATCTACCAAGCGTTCCTCCTGATTAGTAACTGGCCCAAGGATAACTAGTGAGCTCCATGACAAGGTAGAGATATAATCCCAGATTTACTGGGTGCAGGTTTGACTCTCCATTGTTCAATGTTCAGGTTAGGTGCTATATTTACAATATTTGTTTTAAAGACTGGATGAGTCAAAAGGAAGAGTGCATGTTATCAAAGTCAACAGAAGAAGTTAAACAAGTGGGTATTACACTTATTTTAATAAAAAGCAACACACTTGGTGCATTCCAAGCTGTGATACTTCTCATTAGTGGGTTTCTTTTACCTTTAAAATACAATAATTGGTAGGGATGTGATCCACTTGTATGATGAGGTTGTATATATGCCCTGCATAAAAGCCCCTGTTTCCTTTCCTCTCACGGACACACACAAGCATGTGCGCAAGGTAGTGCCAACTGCATGTTGGAGGAATGGAGGTATGGGAGGTATGTACAGATCTCTCCTTTTGTAAAGGAGGGTGGCCGTGAAAAGGCAACTTCTCCCAATGGATTTTGGTGGCAGGGCTTGTTTCTAAGCTTCCTGTCTCCCCTGGTGTGCGTGGGGGGGGGGGGGGATTGTTCTTTGCTTAAAATGTGGACATGTACCTGGGAGAGAGGATATGGGGACAAATGTGGGGACCTGAGGGGGTCTAGTTAAAGTGATTAGAGGTCAAGGGAGATATATCAGCCTGCCCTTGGGTTTCCAGATGCTGCTTTTAAATGCCAGGAGGAGCGGCCAACAAGGTCACCCTGGCCCCTGATGGAAAAAGCTATTCCCCCCAGCAGAGCCATTTGTGCAAATGCACTGGCCAATATACAAGACAAAAGCAGTTTATGGGGAACATGCTGAGCATGTGCAGCTTATCACTCATGGTTAGTATTCCCCTTAGCCAGCAACAGAAAGGAAACGGAGGAGGAAACAGCAGGAGTGGAAAGTGGGCCTCCACAGTCTGCCCCCACCAGCAGGCCTCCACCCTTCTTGTCCCTGATGGGGGGCCATCCATGTTTAGACTGGCTATGGAGTTCATTACGGTTCTCCTCCTAGTTGCAGTGATGTTAGCTTGGAGGTGGTTTGTCTCTTGTGTAGGAGCTTTTCTCTTTCTGGGACTCTGTGTATTCCACATGGATGGTTTAGTCCCGCAATCAGTTCTGTTTTTCATGCCGTTTCACAGGAGGTAAAGCTTTTCCCATATTCTTTTTCCCCACAGGAAAAAGGGCTAACTCTTAATGAAATCTTGCTTTTGTGATATATGGGGTAAGGGCACAGTACCCTTTAGGAAGACAAACAGTGTGACAAAAGAATTTTGTCACACATTCTTTCTGCTTCTATATGAGTGCTCCCATGCCTAAAATATTTTAGACTTACATGCTCAGCACTGCTCAATATATATGGTTTTAATATCTGAATTGTATTCTTCATGTTGCGTAAACAAGTCCATTAAATATAAAAAACCTGCCTGCCCCTTACAGGTTAGCCTTTAATATCCGTTTTGTTAAAAGTACTGTGGAATTTAATGTTGCTAAGTTCATTTTGAGTCGTTGAACAACCATTGTATTTTTGTACTTTCTTTTTGGTAGGAAATCTTGTCAGCAGCCAAAAAAACCAAACTGGAAAAGAATCAGGTATATCAACTTTATTTTAAGTTCTGTTTGTAATTTTTGCACGGAAATACTTATTTCAGATCAGGACCTGCTGTTCTTGTACTTGCATTTCTGCAGGACAAACATTTATTTCTATTTCTAAAATTTCCTTTAACAAGTGTGAAAATTGATTTTAAATAACTTTTGATGCCAAATCCTTTATAAATAGAGCATTTGGAATTAAATAATGCTACTGAATGTAGTGGTCAGGGGCTTGTGGCTACTTCACTTCTCATCAAGGCTTTTCACATTTGGATAAAGTGCGGTAAACCACTGAGAACCTCCTGCATTCACACATTTTTGTGTGGCATGTTTTGCGCCTGCACATTGTCACCAATTCTTCTTGTAAAGGCATTTGGGTGGTTGCAAAACACCATCGACTTCATCCCAGGTGCAGTCCAGCAGATTCAACATTGTACGTAATCATGATTCAACAATAAAGCAATGATAACGAAAAACATCTAATAAAGCCATGATAGAACCAGTAGCAAGGGGTGGAAACAATGCAACACGTAAGAAAACCGAAGTAAAACAAGGAGAAAAATAAATTAGTGCAGAAATCTAAAAGCATTGACAGTCTTTAAAATGCCTGGGAGAATAAAAAATGTCTTCACCCAATGCTGGAAAAAACTTACCCTATGCACCAGACAATTCTCAGGGCATTTCACAGACAGGATACTACCACTGTAAAGGCCTGCTCCCTTACTGTTACATGCCTTGTCTCATTTGGCAAGGGCCCCTTATGTTTTTTTAATGTAGTCTCTGGTTCAATGTTATTAAATAAATATTCATTTACTTCATTTTTATTCCACATATTTCCCCCTCTCATCCTCACAACAATCCTGTTAAGATAGGTCAGGCAAGAGATTATGATTATTCAAAGGGCACCCAGTAAGCTTCATAGCTGAACAAGAATTTGAACCCAGGTCTTCCTGCTCCTAGTCTGCCATTCTGCTGGACTGCAGAGGTGATAATAGTGACTAGCAGTAGTCCTCATGTTGAGTAAAAACCCTAAATTTTGCCACTAAAGATGATATTTCTACATGCATTTGTTAATGAGTTATTGCAGGTCCCCATTTGTGTGTCAGTCATCTTGGAAAACGGCAGCTACAGAATCCATGCACCAGAATAGGCACATCTGCCAAGTTAAATGTGTTCCTACATGGGCCTGCAACACATACAAACTTCGAGATTCTATGCACATCTATTTTTATGAGGGCCTTATAGTTTTCATATGTTGCATTTGTGATACTTGCTTTCATATGTTGCAGTTCTTGGGCAACAGCATGTTTAACAACTTATTGCAGTGAATGCTGCTGCTTTGAAAAGGTACAAAGTTGCATTACCTGAGTAGTAGAAAACAGTTGTCTATATAGTATAATTGCAGGAAGTGCCTGTAATAATCATTTTTTAAAAAAATTCTTTTGCTCAGCATAGTTTTCACTAGAGGCTGGGGTTTTTTGGTTTATTTGTTTACAGAGAACATTGAGTTTGTTAGGCTTAACCATCAGCAGTAAAGTAGCTTACCTAAACAAGTTATATATTTCAAGTCTTGCCAAGTGTGCTTACCAAAGTCTATAAACTTCGTCCTATAGATTGAAAGCTCTCCTCCAAAACTCTGTGCAGAAGAAATCCAGAATAATGGGGACTCAAATATAATGATTAAAGACAGATTGGCCCAGGCAATGCGCCACAGTGCCAAGCATTTCATTGACCCAATACGAACATTTAATGGACAGCCAATACCTTTTCAGCAACCAAAGCTCTTCACTGGAGGAATAATGAGGTGGTACCAAGTTGAAGGCATGGAATGGCTTAGGGTATGAATTTACACTTTACCTTATCATCTTATTAGTCATGTTAAAGAAGAGTAAAAGGTAATGGTGTGCATGCTTCCAATTGGTTTGCCATTAATGCCATCTCCTATTGTTAGCAATTACACATGACACTGATCTCAAACTTGAGCATATGGTGCAATAGGATCTAGCGGTTTCTGCACCATAAAACTCTTTAATTTGTCTGCCTACCTCTGGCATGACATTGTAGCAGAGTTCAGAAATAGTACTAAATCATGGCGAAGAAAGCTTAGCTAAGTTTTGGTGTGATGCCTGAATTGACAAACCAGGATCACAGCACTTCCATTTCCAGTGACCGCTGCATCTAGCGATTTGAATGTTGCGCAAATGGAAAATGAAGGCAATAAATAGCTGTAATCCATGGTTTACCCTGTATACTTTGAAGCTGAAACCGTTAATATTAATTAATTACTAGTCTTAATAATCAACAAAACTCTGTATTCACATAAACATTGTGGAAGTGCTAAATGATGAGTTGCATTATACATATAAGGGGATTCAAATTTCAGTGGGTATCCATTAAGTATGCACACACAAAGCATATTTTCCCTCTGTATGCAGATGTTATGGGAGAATGGCATCAATGGTATTTTGGCTGATGAAATGGGCTTAGGAAAGACAATCCAATGTATTGCAACAATAGCCTTGATGGTGGAGAGAGGAGTTGCTGGGCCATTCCTTGTATGTGGGCCCCTGTCTACACTTCCTAACTGGGTGGCAGAATTCAGAAGATTTACTCCTGAGGTAAGATACCTTTATAAAAAACAACCCAGTCTCTTTTCAATGGGAGAATGGCATTTTGTGATGATGGGTGACTGCTTTAGGAGGTGCAGACCTTTCAGAGGCTTCTGGAACCATCTCCTGGGAGAAGAATCCCTCTCAGTTTTTGTTCTTCCAGAGAGGTTACTGGACTCCCACTACAGTCATGAGACACAAGTATTCTCAGATCCAACACACACACCCCCGTAGTAACATAGTTAAATAAGGGAAGGTGTTTTGCTTTAAAAACAAAATAAAGTTCATAATGCCAAGCTTGTAAGTAAGGCAAGAAAGAGGTGTGTTTCTTTTAAGCTGCAGCCATATTTAAAAGGCAATGCCTCACAGCCATTCCTTTTTAGGTTCTGGTACCTAGGGATGTAGAGTGCTCCTAAGCAGAAGCAACATCATTGGGCTAACTTAGGAGGGAAAATCGGCAACACACAGGGCATGGAGTTCAGGTCACCTCAAGACACATCTGCTAGTTTTATATGGGGCCCTGGAGGGAGCAGATCGCACCCTCCTCCTCTATCCAGCACATGGGTTGAAGATTCCTTATGGCAACTTCCCCAGGCTGGTGCCCTCAAGATGTGATGTGCTACAAATTCCATCATCAGTTGACATGGCCAATGGCTGTGCTGGCTATTACACTATTTGTTCACATTGTGTCAGCAGATACTGTCATCAAACCAAATTTATGGGTTTAAATAAATGGTCTGTGTTCACGAACTCTAATGCTATTCTAGCTAGTACTCCTGGTACTTTTTAGGGACTACCAGGAAAGATAGTCTTCTCCTTATAGAATCGTAGAATAGTAGTGTTGGAAGGGGCCTGTAAGGCCATCGAGTCCAACCCTCTTCTCAATGCAGGAATCTACTTTAAAGCATCCCTGATAGATGGTTGTCCAGCTGCCTCTTGAATGCCTCTAATGCCTTCTGTTACTGGATAAGAAAAACAGTCTTCAAAACCATCTGAATAATTCCTTATGTCCATTTTTAAACAGCAATTTAAGCCTAAGGATTAGAGAGTTCCAACATGATGGTTTCACCAAGCTGGGAAACTTCTTCCTAAAACAGTTGGGAGATTTAAACCATTCAAGAAGGTTATTATCTAGACCTCATTTCTTTTTCTTGAGATGATTGTTCTTCCTCCAAAGTGCAAGTTCAAGACACTATCTTTTGAATTCTCTGAACAATCTAGCACTTCCTTGCTAGAAAAATCTCCAAAGAAAATTTCTCAGGTGTTTACTACACTGCCTGTGTGTGTGTTAAAGCAAGTTCTGATGGAATCTTTCTAGCCTCTATTGATCTCATGGAAACAAGTTTACATATTCCCATATGCTGAAAACTACAAATTCCTACATGTGCTTATAGGAATAATCAATATTGATGCAAGGCTCTTCTAGTCCAATTCTTTTTCCTACTCTGAAGCTTTTTTCAAAACTGTTGATTTCTCTAGCGGCTCACCTGAATATACATGGGAGTCTTATTTAACTGACCTTTTCATCCAAAGGTAAAGGTTAATCACAATTAGCACTAATGGTTGTTTGTCACTTTAACCCTGGTTAGGAACCCAAACATATAGTGAAAGCATGATTTAGGCTGCCTAGCTAAACTCTGCTCCTGAAGGGAATATACAGGGAGGCATTATGAATCTTGCTTGTCCTATTGCAGGTATGGGTGGGGAGAACTAGTTCTTCTTTGTGGTCTCTGTGCATCACACATATGGGTCGCACCTGCACTGAGCCCCGCTTTGGGAAACTTCTATAGCTGAGATCGTTTTGGCGGGAACTCTCTCCCATCATCCTACTGTGCATGCTCCATCGGGTTCCCGCTTCCCCTCAGTTCCTTTTCAACCTCTGTGCTTGGTGCCTCGTGGGAACTTGGTTCATTAAAAACTGTGTTTAGTTTAGCTTTAGCTGAGATTTTCGATAGTTCTAGGTTTAGATTCTTGTTTATAGTTATTTAGTGTTTGTGTGTGTGTGTGTGTGTGTGTGTATATATATATATATAATATATACACACACTTGTTAGCTTGAAGTAGAGATATGGCCCTTAGAGTCTCCGCTTCACAGTAGTTTCTGTCTATAGCACAGAAGGCACTATTTAAGAAATGTTCTCACTGCATGAGTAAGTATGATGGACGTTCTTTGTACTGAGCCTATCCAAGCAGGCTCGGAGGAACAGATCGGACAAACTAAGAGCCATCCTTTGGAAAAGAGATCTGGAAGCTGTCGACACCCCAAGTTCAGCACCATCTCAATCATCATCAATGCCTCCACTAGCGAGTTCAACTGAGGACCAACCGGCTCCACCCGTAAGCTGCTCGGATCCCCCGACGCCTGGAGGCTCCTTGGCCATTAGTGCGGCTAAGAAACTGTCCAAGAAAGCCAGAGCAAATAAATCTTCTGAGGACACCCAGAAGAAAAAGTAAAAGAAGTCTAAAGACTTGGCAAAAAGGGAAAATGACACTAATCTAATCGTGCCACCACTTACGGTATCGACGGTCCTGGTATCGACCTATCCAGACAGCCCAGAATGGGTCTGACCGCACATGCAACCTAGCTCCTATGACACCAATCCCCTCGATACCACAAACCACTTCAATATCGGAGGGTGAAATTAGAGTATCGCCTCCGAGAGAGGATCCTCCTCAGCCGCACTCAGTGCATTCTAGAGACTGTTCACCACATGAGCACAGAAGATAGTGTGGCTCAGAGGATTATAAATGTTACAGGTGTAGATCCAGATCTCCACTAAGGGATTGGGATCGATACTCTGATTTCTCAGGGCGCTTTTATAATTCTCGGTCCATTGATGGCAGACATGATACCAGAGACTATGAGGTAATGGCTAGTAGAACTAGATACTTAGGGTCAGCGTCTTCAAGGTACCACTACCCACCATCCGTATCGATGGTGGGACCAACTTTTCGTCCAAAGGATGAGTTCATGCCACCACCTCCTGTGCTTCGGTCCCAGCAAGAACCTGAGATTCCAGCTCGTACACTGCCAACTCAGGAGCTGTCAATGCCACCAATAACGGGAAAATAGACCAAATACCTCCCCGCACTTGGTTGAGGACTATGTGTCGGATTTGACATCTGTTTCTTTGATACCACCTTCGATTGTGTCACCAATGATTTTGTTGGCTCCTCTGAAAGAGATTCCCCATCTGTGGATATGGGACAGTTTACAGAACAGGTGCTTTGAACGGCACAGTTGCTAGGAATAGACCCTCAGTAACCTGTTGAAAAAATAGACGATCCTGTATTTGATGTGGTATACAGAGTAATCTGCACCAGTTGCTGTACCCTATATGCCTACTTTGCTGCAGACAGCTAAGCAATCCTGGAAGGCACCATCATCGATGACGCCTACTTCAAAGCGCTTGGAAGGTCTTTATAAAATTCAAGATAAAAGATGCAGGCTTTTTATTCGTCCATCCTAAGCCAAACTCGGTCATTGTGGAAGCGGCGCAGGGCAAATCAAATAAATCTCATTCTGCCCCGACTGATAAAGAAGGAAGAAAGTTAGACATGATGGACCGTAGGATTTATTCCTCGGCTGCACTGGGGCTGAAAGTCGCTAATTACCAGGCAATGATGGCTCGTTATCAATTGTTCCTATGGGACAAAATGTCATCACTTATTGTTTACCTACCTTGCCCATGCTTTTCATACTGAAACCCTCAAGCTCTCGAGGCAATAGATCAACACCTCTCGACATCAAACCGATTGTGCTTCAAAGGCGATGATTGGAGCTATAGCCCTTTGGTGTCATGCATAGTTGCGTTCAGCGGGTCTCCCTTCAGAGACTAGATCCCGCATAGAGAACTTACCTTTTGATGATGAGGGATTGTTTAACGCGTCCACAGATAGTGCCATGGACACTATTTAAAAAGCAAAAGCTACAGCTGGAAAGATGGAATTCAATCCTACTGGACAGCCTTCATTCCTCCCTCGTAAATGGTACTGTACACAACCATACCAGCAGAGGCAACATCAGGATCGTACACCTCGATTCCAATCACCAACAACTCAACAACACTACCAGCAGAGAAAGCAGTTCCAGGTGCTGCGTTTTCTCCAGGGTCATAACAAGTCGGATATAGGACAGAAACGGCATCTTTGACTCGATTGCAAAACAGCCTGCTGTACCTCCGCTATTTGGAAGTATCTTGAAGGACTTTCATGCTGCTTGGATCGAAATAACAACAGACAGTTGGATTTTAACTATTATCAAAGAGGGATTCAGGATATAATTTGGAGTCCTGACTCCCACTGGTACCGTAAAAATAACTCCCTCTTTTGTAGTACTCAGACAAGAGATTGCCTCTCCTGGAAAAAGGAGCTATACAAAGAGTAATACCTTGCGAAGTAGGAAGAGGGTTTTATTCCCGTTATTTTACGGTACTGAAGAGGGATGGAGGACTTCAGCCTGTCTTGGATCTCAGGATTCTCAACGATGTTATTTTGACAAGAAAATTCCATATGGTCACACTAGCAACGATCATCCCTCTACTGAAGAGGAACCAGTGGTACACTTTGATAGAACTCAAACATGCCTATTTCCATATAGGCATTCACGCCGAGAGCTTCGGCTATGGGGCGGTATATAAGTGTAATAAATAATAATAATAATAATAATAATAATAATAATAATAATCAGAGATACCTCAGGTTCATCATCGGTATCAAGATTTTTCAGTTTTGTGTTCTCCCCTTCGGTCTTAAGACTGCTCCGAGAGTCTTCACGAAATGTATGTCAGTAGTATGTGCCCACCTTCGAATGCAAGGGTTAGAACTCTACCCTTACTTAGACGATAGGCTCATAGTATCCCGATCGCAAGACCAAGGGACAAGGGATGTCCTGGAAATCTAATCTCTACTATCAAAGCTGGGCCTCCAGGTCAACAACGACAAATCCTCGTTCATACCGATATGTGTGATCCAATTTATCGGGGTGCTACTGGATTCGAGGGAAGGTCGAGCTTTCCTGCCCAAGGAGTGGGCAATTACCATTCGAGACCTTGCTCTTCATGTACTGGAAGCCAAGCAAACATCAGCTTTCATCATTCAGAGGCTTCTTGGTCTCATGGCTGCAACCGCGCATGTAGTCAGATCAGCAAGACTATGTATGAGGCTGCTACAGCAATTTCTGCTCCAGGCATTAAACAACGCCATGGATGTTTGAAGGGTCCGATTGTCCATACCGACAACGGTGTGTCTATCACTAAGATGGTGGTCAGACCTACACAACCTGTTACAGGGCATGGCTGTTCATACGTTCTGGACCGACAAGGACCATCATGACAGATGCGTCGACAAAAGGTTTGGGTGCTCATTGCAACACTCTAGCTATACTGGGAAGGTGGCCTACGGCAGAAAGCAGCCTCCATATCAACATGCTGGAGTTGCTGGCGGTGCCAAAAGCACTAAGGGCATTCAAGACCGATCTGCGAGGTCATCGTGTTCAAGTCCTATCAGACAATACCACAATAGTGTGGTATTTAAACAAGGAAGGAAGAACACATTCCCCTCACCTTCTCAATCTGACAATGGAAATACTAGAATGGATTATTCTCAGGAACATTGTATTATCTGCCATTCATATTGCAGGGACAGACAATCTCCTTGCAGACGAACTCAACTGCAGTTTCCAAGACACTTACGAGTGGGAGATGTCACCCCAAATTCTACAGAAATTATTCACCCGGTGGGGCACACCAGTAATCGATCTATTTGCCCCTTACAGCAATGCGGTTTGCAGGAAATACTGCACCTCAGCAGGGATAGGTACGGCCTCTCTGGGGGACGCGCATTCATGAGGTCATGGACAAAAGGTCTCGCTTATCTATTCCCTCCATTTCTGCTAATGACAAGAGTGGTGACCAAGTTAAGGAGAGACAGGACAGATGCAATCTTAATAGCTCCTTGGTGGCCGAGACAAGAGTGGTTTGCTCCACTTCTCAAACTAACCAGGAGGGAAATCTATCAATTACCCTCAATACTGGACCTCATCTCCAGGAACCGAGGGAGAATACATCACCCCGACCTGAGCACACTCCAATTAACAGCATGGAGAATCCGGTATGATGGGAACACCTGAAACTCCCTCAAGGAATCGTCCGTATTTTGGAAGCGGCTAGAAAATCCTCCACTCATACTTCATATGGAAGGAAGTGGGAGAGATTTGCTGTCTTCGCTAAAGACCACAGGTTTGATCCCCTCACAGGACTGATTGATGGCGTACTAAGCTTTCTTCACTTTCTGTTTGATACCGGACTAAAGTCTGCTTCAGTCAGGGTGTACTTAGTGGCAATTCCGGTAAAACATGATATAATTCAAGGCTTCTCTGCTTTTACTCATCCCTTGACAAAGAGGTTCCTGAAAGGTTTATGAGTCTGCCCCCTCCGGTACGATTGCTAGTTCCCCAATGGAACCTGTCAGTAGTGCTGACAGCGCTGACATCAAAACCATTTGAGCCTCTCGCAACGATTGACTTGAGACTATTGACATTCAAGGTTGCTTTCCTAGGTGCAATCACTTCAGCAAGAAGGGCGTCAGAACTGTGTGCACTCAGAATTGGACCCCTCCCCCCCAATACACTCAATTCTACAGGGACAAAGTAGTTTTGAGACCAGATCCCTCCTTTATCCCTAAGGTGGAGTCAGATTTCCATGTTAACCAGGACATCGTATTACCAACTTTTTCCCAATCTCCATTGGACCCACTAGGATCCAGATTACATTCTTTGGATGTCAGAAGAGCAATGGCTTTCTATAAGTCTAGGTCACAGCTTTTTTGTAAATCCCCAAAGTTCTTTGTGTGCTATGGGGGACGTAAAAAAGGATATCCAGTCTCATCGCAAAGACTTGCTACTTGGATTGTGCAGACACTGGCTCAGTTCGGACGACACATTAGGCAACGGAGGAGGGGGGGGAACAATCGTCAATTGTGTTGCTTATTTTGTCGTCTTGAGGGCAGCACACAACGTACACACAACTGACTACGTTAATCAGGCACTTTAAACAATGGAGCGAAACAACGGGCTTGCACGGTGTTTAGCCCGAAGCCCTGTTGTTTAAAATGTCGTCCGAATTCAGCCCCCTCCGTGGACTATTCCGTTTTGGAATAGAGTTCTGCTGCCTAGAGCAGCCAAAAAACCCCAGCCGCTCTATGCAGCCGGCAGAACTCACGGTGCATGCTGGGATACGGCTGGGGGACACATGGAGGAGAAGCTGCAACCAAAATGGCCGCCGCAAGTTCCTTGCAGCCGGGGCGTTTGCCGATTCCGAGCAGCGCAGGCTACAGTGTGTCGTCTGTGGAGCTCCTCCTGCCTAACGCACGGTCAGTACATTATTTACTCCTCCGTTGCTTAATATGTCGTCCGAACTGAGCCTATATCTCTGGCATACCAGGTTGCAGGAAAAGACCCACCAACATCACTAAAGGCACATTTCACTAGGGGACTATCCACGTCAACCACACTGAGTCATGGAGTTTCCATTCCTGAGCTTTGTAAAGCCAGTACCTGGTCTAAGACATCTACATTTGTCCACCACTATGAGTTGGATATCTGAGCCAGACAGGACTGTAACTTTAGTCAAGCAGTGCCGTCGGCGATCCTGCAATGATTCATTTAGAGAAACAACCCACCTCCGGTAAGTCAGCTTGTTAATCGCCCACATGTGTGATGCACAGAGACCACGAAGAAGAAATGCAGGTTGCATACCTGTAACTGTAGTTCTTCGAGTGGTCATCTGTGCAGTCACACAACCCACCCACCGTCCCCCCTTTGGCATCGCTATAAATCAAATTGGTGTCAATGGAGGTTTAAGTGCATGTGTAACTTTATTGATTATAACATATCATTGTACACCTCGGTATCGAGGCCGGTTCGGTCTCAAAGAACTGAGGGGAAGCAGGAACCCGATGGAACATGCACAGTTGGATGGTGGGGGAGGGTTCCCGCCAAAACGATCGCAGCTATAGAAGTTTCCCAAAGCAGGGCTCATCGCAGTCACGACCCATATGTGTGACTGCGCAGATGACCACTCGAAGAACTACAGTTACAGGTATGCAACCTGCATTTTCAATATGATTTGCGTGGTACAGCTGCAAACCACGGTTAATGCAAATCTACCTTAAACTGTGACATACCATCTTGATTTGGCCAATTCGAAATACTCTGGACCTATGTTAATGTATGGTTATGTTTTGTTTTTAAAAACTGTTTTTAATTAAAAAAAAGTTTTTAATTTTACTGTAGGTTTAATTCTATTTTAACTTTTGTAAACTTATATTTATATGTTTTAATTGTGCGTGTGTTAACTTTGTGAACCCGCCTTGAGTCCCAGCCCTGGGAAAAAGGCGGGATATAAATAAATATAATCATAATCATAATAACAATTCTTAACCATAGCTAAACATTAACGGTTGGTTAATGGTTAAGAATTAATGATTACTGGGATAATTAATTAATGCTAGATCATAGTTTTGTGTTAGGTATGCATGTGATTTGTATGACATTTTAAAATGATTTTTACAAATTACTTTAGGTACCTACAATGCTGTACCATGGGACTCAGCAAGAACGCCGTGCATTGATTCATAAAATTCGAAAGAGAGAAGGTTCTCTGAATGTCCATCCTGTAGTCATTACGTCTTTTGAAATAGCCATGAGAGACAGAAATTCCCTTCAGGTATGTAAGGAAATGCTGTTCCACCAATATGGCTGTTCATATTGATAAAATCCTAAGTGATACTTTGTGCAAAATCATAGCGTTAATTCAGGAATGAAAAGTGCTGATGTTAAATGTATCGGTCACAGGGTAAAGGAACAGAAGGTTGCGGTAATATGGTATCACGACTGGTCAAAGAGACTTTGATTTCCCAGATTTGTTCTCTGGTTTAATGAGGCTACATTAAGCCTTGCCACTGAGGAAGAAACTTTATAGGGCGGATTCTGCATCCTGATTTCCTGGTGGCTGAGCAGGAATGGCTGAACAAGTTTGGATAGATCCTCACCACCTCTCTGGCTCCTAGGTGCTATTCCACTGATATGGTGTTGGCTTGGTACAGGTGATTGAGCAGAAGGCCATTTTGGAAATTCTGCAAGAGGGGCTTGTCAGGGGTCTTAGCACCCTTGTGCTGGAGTACCAAGTAGCAGTCCTTAATTCTATTTTGGAATGTCCACTCTCATTCCCCAGGCCATGTTTTTATTTGATAGATATCTCCCTAGTGATCATTTGAAATGCAAGTGACTGCTTGAAAGGTGATCTGGCCTACACCAGTCCCAATCTAGTCCTCTAGAGGTGTTTTGAACCACATATCCCATCATCACCAGTCAACATGACCAATGACTAGGGATGATAGGGGTTATAGTCTAAAAAATTTAGACAGCACCAGGATGGGAAAGGCTGGACTACTTGCCAATATGTAAAAACAATCATTGATATCGTCTACACTGCATGCAGGGAAGAATTTCTTATTACAAGTTCCAGTACAATATGTTCAGTTTTCCATTCAGCTGAATAGAGACACTTGGTAGAAACCATATGGGTTTCTGGTTTTGATTTTTGAAATAACAAGATTTCTTTTCTCTAGAACATCTACTGGAAATACTTGGTTGTGGATGAAGGACACAGGATTAAGAATATGAATTGTCGTCTTGTTCGGGAGTTAAAACGGTTTAGCACTGACAATAAACTTCTATTAACTGGAACTCCGTTGCAAAACAACTTATCTGAGCTTTGGTCTCTGCTTAATTTCCTGCTTCCTGATGTGTTTGATGATTTGAAAAGGTAAGCAGCAATTAACTGTTGATTTGTATTAGGTTCTGTCTGAAAGTATATGCTACAGTCCAACATGTGTCAATCTCAAACTTCAAACATTTGAAAGTAAAACATTTAGTCTCATTCAGCAGAGCGGAGTATTCTTACATGGGTTTCTCCTCCCTTTCCTTCAAACAGGCAGCAGGGCTATTGCTAATAAGCGTTTGCCTCTTCTTAGTGGGCTCTGTGCATCACACATATGGGCTCTGTGCCTGCGTGGAGCTCATGTTTGTAAAACTTCTACAGCTAGAAAAAGGCGTTTTAGGTGGGAACTCTTCCCCCACCGCTTACTGCGCATGTCCTAATGGTTCCTGCCCTTCCTTCAGTTTCTATTCAACTGCCATAGCAGCAGCATCGTGAGGGAAGCTTCTCAGCGTAAATTAGTGTAAATCAAAATCAATTTCTTCCTATTATGCATTTTTCTTCATCCTTTCTTTTGTTTGTCTTTCTCTTTTTGTCTGTTTTGCGGTTTTCTTCAAAGTTTCGTGATCTCTAGATTTTCTGTTTGGGCGTAGCACCTTTCGAGTGCCATTTAGAAAGTGTACTCATTGTGGTAGCAAATTGCCACCATTAGACCGGCACACTCTTTGTTTTCTGTGCTTGGGAGAGGAACACATTTATTTATTTATTTATTTATTTATTTTATTCCATTTATATACCGCCCCATAGCCGAAACTCTCTGGGCGGTTTACAAAAATTAAAAACATTGAACAGTAAAAACACCGATATACAAAATTTAAAACCATAAAGCATAAAAACAAGTTAAAATTACAATATCCTTCTGGGTCAAAGCACAACAACAACACAACAACACAAAACCCTCATCATATGCTGTTAAATGCCGGGGAGAAGAGGAAAGTCTTGACCTGGTGCCGAAAATATAACAATGTTGGTGCCAGGCGAGCCTCGTCGGGGAGATCATTCCACAATTGGGGGGCCACCACTGAAAAGGCACTTTCCCTTGTTGCCACCCTCTGTGCTTCCCTCGGAGCAGGCAACCGGAGGAGGACCTTAGATGTTGATTGTAGTGTACGGGTAGGTTCATGTCGGGAGAGGCGTTCCATCAGGTATTGTGGTCCCTAGCACCTTCTCATCGACATTTTCTTCATTTACTGATTGGTGAAGAAGCCTACCAGTTTCATGTTCTACCTTTCGGCTTTGCGACAGTACCTAAAGTCTTTACAAAATGCATGGCCGTAGTATGCACTCTTTTATGTCTACAGGGAGTGCAGGTGTACCCTTACATAGATGATTGGCTACTGGTGGCTCCCACAGAAGTAGAGCTTATCAGATCGATGGATTGATGTGTTCCCTTTTGACAGAACTCGGTCTCTACATAAACTAAGCCAAATCCAGTCTGATTCCAGAACAGAAAATTTCGGTTATAGGGGCTCATCTTGGCGCCACGACGGCCAGAGCATTTTTGCCCAGTGACCAGGCCCAAACTCTGATAAATCTAGCGAAGGAGATGTGCTATCGACAAACAGTTTCAGCATTCAGGATTCAATGCTTGTTAGGTCTTATGGCAGCAGCAGCAACAACAACAGCGGTTGTATGCTATGCACACCTTAAAATGAGACCCTTACAGATATGGGTTCTACAAAGCTTTGATACCAACCAAGACGCAAGGAGGACTTTCCTGTCAGTGCTGAACACAGTGAAACAATCTCTGCAGTGGTGGATGGAAACATGCAATTTACTGAAGGGGATGCATCCTTCCTGCATCCTTCCCCATCCCGAGTAGTCACCACATACGCCTCCCTCTCCAGATGGGGAGCACATTGCGAAGGCCTCACAGCACATGACGTGTATGGGACACAATCGAGCTCACACTACACATCAACCTCTTAGAGCTGGAAGCAATCTGCAAGGCACTAAGAGCGTTCAAGGTTCAACTTGTTGCCCGCATGATCCAAGTCACATCAGACAATACTACGGTCATACCGTACCTAAACAAGCAAGGGGGCATGTGATCCACCACCTTACTTGCATTGACTATGAAAATTCTGAATTGGTGTGTCGATCGAGATATCAGGGTTGTCAGTCTTCGAGGACTGAGGGAAGGGCAGGAACCATTAGGACATGCTCAGTAAACAGTGGGGGAATGGTTCCCGCCTAAAACGCCTTTTTCTAGCTGTAGAAGTTTCCCGAACCTGAGGTCTGCGGCGGCACGGATGACCACTCAAAGAACTACAGTTACAGATAAGCAACTTGTCTTTTTCCTGTGTGGGAAGCCCCTCCCAATTCTGCTCCTGCCTACCTCCAAAGCATGGGAATTTGATGGAGCTTTGCCACACACAGCAAAGTAACCTGACCTGTCTTTCCCAACCTTATTGTTTATTTATTAATTATTTACTAACAATATTTATATGCTGTTCCATATCTAAAATAGATTTTGGAGCGGTGAACATAGAAATAAAACAGTTAAAAGATAATTTGATCTATTTAAATGGAAGAACCAATGAACAACAGTGGCTGGTCATTTGAGGAATGCTTCCTTGAAAAGAGTTGTTTTCAGGAGGTGCTGGAAGCAGCATAGAGTTGGTACCTGCCTGACCTCCAGGGGGCACCACATTTGGGGTGGGAGGAGAGTCAAAAGATTTGCATTTTAGTTTTTTTGCAGAATAGCCCCTAACAGATTATCACAAAGAGTTGGCCAGGTGTTTATAGCCATGCTTCCGTCTCGATCTGGAAGGTAGAGCACATTTGATTCATGGGCTATGGTGGCACTAGAGTTAATTCATTGCCAGGCCCAACCCCAAACTCCGGAAGGAAAGTCCACCTTCTGTGGAGATGCTCTCCCTCAAATGGGCAGTGACAAGACCATTCTCTGGAAAGAGGGGTCCCTCGTGGTGCACAGAGGGAGGCCATCCTGGGGCCGTGCTTTACCAGCACCAAGTAGTGGCATGGAGCAGGTGTGGGGGTAAGGGCAAAAAGGGTCCAGATACACTCTTTCTCTCCCCACCATCATCGTAAAAGGAGGGCTGCCTCCACCTAGAATTCTAATAACCAATCTGTAGGGTAGTAGTGCAGGATCTCAGTGAGAATTTTTTTCAGGAATAGGGACCATCCTAATGACAGGCTAGACCACCTCAGATGGAATCCTCAATCTTCTCCGGCCCTCAAGTTCTCTTGGTCATACCTAGATACAAGAGAGAGTGCTTCTAGAGGGGGAGACAAATTCCTTCCTACCAATTAAGAAAAAGGGCCTAATGTTCCTTTCAGTTTCAGCCATGAGTCTTCAGCTGCTTTAGTTCGGGGGTGGGGAATACGTGGCTCTCCCAGATACTGTTGGACTACAGCTTGCATTGTTCCCTGACCTTTGGCCATGCTGGCTGGGGCTAATGGGAGGTGGATACCAAAAACATCTGGAGTACCACACCTGCTTTAGGTATACAGTCTCTGGCAATCAGTCTGATTCCCACAGGTGTTCTCCCTCCCAAGGGATGCTTAGGGGTGCATACACTTAACCCAGAGCTTTCATTGCTCACCTGAGGCTACAGGAGATACATATTTATTCCTATATAGACATTCTTGCATCCAGCTCCCAGGGGCCTACCTGGCCATATGATGGTGTCTCACTTCCAGTCCTCAGAAAAGGAGGGAGAATATAACGAAAGCCATCAGACCGATGATTTCTATACCTGTAACAGGCATAATGCACTTAATGTCCCAGTCCCACCCTCACCTGAGGTCCAGTGATCACTCAGGTGGAGGTTGTTGAATTCCCTGTTGGGCATTATCCAAATCATGATGGATGTGGGCCTGACAAGATGGGAGTATACTGTGAGGAGCTGTGACATATGGCAGTCTGTTGCAATGAGAGACCAGCCTATCAACTTTAAGGTGGATTCCTGCATTGAGCAGGGGGTTGGACTCGATGGCCTTAGAGGCCCCTTATGACTCTACTGTTCTATGAGTCAACTGTTGAAATTTGGAGCAATGCGCCTTCTGTTCCAGGACCGAGGGATCGTACGTGGCTGTATGTATAGAAAACTGAACTACCAAAGCTAGGTGGACTAGGGTCTGTATAGCCATGTCACATAAACGCCTTTCATGCAGGGAGTTCCTAAAGGCGTCATGTCTGCACCATGTGCAGCAGTCCTCCATATCGCTGCCGCACTAGTTGACACATGGCCAGACATCTCTGTTTGTCTACCTCCAATTTTGTCTACCTCTACAATTTTATTACTGCGCCTCTATGGAATCTATTTCTGGGTGGCAGATGCTCCAACAGATAGTCCATGGCTGAATCAAGAACAGGTAGATGGCCCACCTTGGGATGAACACTTCTACTTTACATTCCATCCAAAGATACCCACCTCTACTAAAAGAGAAAAGAATGTTGGACTTACTGCGATAAGTTCATTTTTCTGCAGTGGTGGAGGACATACTTGGATGGATTGCTCCTCATACTCACTCAGACTGGCAGGAATATGCAAATTAACTGAAGTGTTCTCTAGCTTGAACCTGGATGACTGGGTTTTGGTGATGACCAAGTATGCCTTTGCACAGTTGAGGCTAATGCACCCACTTCACCCCTTCCTAGAAATATATGATCTGGCTATGGTCGTGCCTGCCTTACATCCCATTTAGGGTACTGTAATGTGCTCTACAGGGAGTTGCCTTTGAAAACTGTTCAGAAGCTCTCGCTTGTCCAAAATATTGCAGCCAGACTGCTGACTGGGACTGGTTGCGGGGAGCACATGACTCCTTTCTTTCTTGCAACAGCTTTACTGGGTGCCAGTCTATTTCCGGGCACTTCCAAGTTCTGGTTATGCTGTTTAAAGCCCTATATGGCTTGGGACCAGGCTACCTGAAGACTGCCTTCTCCCATACAAGCCTGCCCAGGTCTTAAGAACTTTAGCAGATACCCTTCTTTCGGTACCGTCACCTTCAGAGGCATCTTTCATGCTGATATGGGAGAAGAGGGCCTTCTCAATGGCTGCTGCTTCCAGGGGGCTGTGGAATTCTCTGCTGAGGGAGGCTAGGTTGGCTCCCTGTCTGCTCTCCTTATGCTGGCAGGCAGACTTTTTTTTATTTAAGTAGACCTTTGTGGCATGTAAACGGGTTTATTGGACTGGGTGCTGTTTTTATTGTGTTTTTTATTTTATTATATTTGTTTTAATCAAATTTTATTTATGATATAAGCTGCCTTGAGTGCCATTTTCGTGGTGGTAAGGCAGGGGTACACATGAAATACATCAACTCTGCTTTCTTAGGAGAGAACTGACTTTAATCTCATGAGTTCTTACGTTTGTTATCCTATTCTGATTTTTCCCTCCAGTTTTGAGTCCTGGTTTGACATCACTAGTATTTCTGAAATTGCCGAAGGGATTATTGCTAAGGAAAGAGAACAGAACATCTTGCACATGCTGCACCAGGTCTTGGTTTTCATTCCTTAAAATGTAGTCATGATTGAAGCTCTCTGCAAATTCTACTTTCCCTTAAAAGTATTCTAGTATCTTGCATTATTAATATCCCCTGTCCCTGCCCTTGGACAGATAGACAGACAGATCGGCACATGGACCCTCTTGCTCCTGCATCCCTACCTGCACATCCCCTGATGAGTAGCATATTTGCTCGAAATGTTGGGTGGTTCTGCTTTGTTATTATTTAATCTCTTTTGCACTCAGGACCTGAACATTTGTTTGTTGCCAAAGTTAGTGATCAATCCTATTTGTCGGGCAGTAAAAGTATCTTCCACGGTATGGGTAGTGCTGTTTGCATCCAGAGACAGAGAACAATTCTCAGAGGGGTAGCCATAAAAGTCTCTTGCAGGAAAAACAACAAAGAGTCTTGTTGTACCTCAAAGACTAGCAAATTTATTATGGCATCAGCTTTCATGGACACACTCTAATGAGTGAATTGAGAAGGTCTTGTCTTGTAATGTACTAATAGTTTTTAGCTTCCTCTGCATTGGGTGGTACAATAGCAGTGGGCTGTTACATCATGACAGTGAATACACAGAAGTTTTGGGCTTTAGTATGACTTGGCAAATGCTTTATTAAATTTATTTATTTATTGCATTTTTATGCCGCCTTTTTTCCTCCAAGGAACCCAAGGCGGTGTATGTAATCCTCCTTTTTTCCATCTTATCCTCACAACAACCCTGTGAGGTAGGATAAGCTGAGAGTCTGTGACTGGCCCAAAGCTACCCAGGGAGCTTCTGTGGCTGAGTGGGGACTAGAACCAGAATCTCCTGACTCCCTGCCCAATGCTCCTGACCACTACACTACACTGAATATGGTTAAATTAATATTCTGAACTATTGTTGCAAAACCTTTTCAAAGCTGGAAATACTTGCCTTTTGAGGAAGATTTTTGAGTAGAGTGGGCTGTATCCAATGTTAATTCCTACTTAGAATAGACATAAGTCCCATTCATTTCAATGGGTCTACTCTAAGTAGGACTAACATGGGATATAAGGGTTCTACCAAAAGCAATTTTTGCTATCAAAATGTCTCTAATAAAAATAACTGGACACCCAGGGCACCCCTTCCAATACAATCTTGGTATACTAATGTAGTTCCTTTGAGCTGAGCAGTATTCTCTCATTTGAGCTTGAGCTATTAGGAATATATGATTTTTTAAAAATATATATTTAAACTCTAGATTTTGACTCCCTTCTTACTGCGAAGACTGAAATCAGATGTCGCTCTAGAGGTTCCTCCCAAGCGTGAAGTTGTGGTCTATGCGCCTCTTGTAAAGAAACAAGAAACCTTCTACAGTGCCATTGTAAACAAGACAATTCAAAAGCTGCTGGGAAATGACCAGGTAGGAATTTGATGAAGAAGGAGGTCTGACACAGGATCTCTTAATCCTAAACTGCCGTCATTTTGGCTTTGAATTAATTAGTGCATTGTTGTCTATCTGTACAGCTACAAATGGGGCACTTTTTTGTTTTTGGATGTATCTATAAAAAATACCATATGTGTATGTATGCACTCTTCAAGGACTTGAAGGGTCGTCACACAGAGAAGGGCCAGGATCTCTTCTCAATCATCCCAGAATGCAGGACACGGAATAATGGACTCAAGTTACAGGAAGCCAGATTCCGGCTGGACATCAGGAAAAACTTCCTGACTGTTAGAGCAGCACAACAATGGAAGCAATTACCTAGAGAGGTAGTGGGCTCTCCCACACTAGTCTGGCAGGACTTGTCAAATCCATGCTGGCTTCCAATGATCACTGCATTAGTGTCAAAGTGCCTTCAGATTGAGCACTTTCTAATCTGCTCTAGAATCTTCCTAGGTATTGATATTAGACTGACTGGTCAATAATTCCCCAGATCTTTTTGTCTTTTTTATGATGAGGACATTCTCCAGGATTTCTCAGTGATAATATAGAGATTCTGAGAGTCCATCTGCTAGCTCCTTCAACACCCTAGGATGCAGTTCACCTGGACCTGGAGACTTGAACTCATTTAAGGTGCTTAGATATTCCCAGATCGTATCGTTGTCAACCTCAAGCTGTACTCCCAGGCCTTCAGCTTGTTCATCACATATGCCAAATGGGACACAGATCTTCTTTTGGGAGATGATTGGGCCAAAATAGGAGTTGAACAATTCTGCCTTTTCTTTGTCACCTGCCAGCATTTTGGCATCTTTGCTGAGCAGGTGGTCTAACATTACTTTTGTCTTTCTTTTACTTTGAACATATCTTGAAGAAGCATCCCTCGCCATCTCTGCAATTCCGGGCTCTCTGCTGGAATGCTTCCTTAGTGTCCTGTCACTCCTTCCACCTCCTATATGTGTCCTTTTTGATTTTCAAATCATTGCTAAGCTTTTGTGCAACAACTTTGGCTTCTTCCGTAGTCTTCCATATTTTTTCTTAATTGGGATTGTTTCTTATTGAGCCTTTAGTATCTCCCTTTTTAGGAACTTGGATCTCTCTTGAACTCTTCTCCCTGTTAGGTTTTCCTGCCATTGGGCTGTATCCTATTGTGCCTGTGTGCCTACAGTAACAACCACTTGCAGTCCTACAAGCAACCAAAATGAGTGGAAAGTTTTTTGGGATGGGGCAGGTCAGCAGAGATTTCAAAAGGGAGCTGTACTGTCTTGTTCTCATTTGGGAATAAGTGTTTCTGCTTGTCTCCAGGGTTATTTTTAGAACGTCAAACACCTGATTACACTAGCAATTGCTCCGGTAGGTGCAAAGGAAACTGCTGAAAAGCAGCAGCAGTGTAGAATACTAGCTATGGAATTCTACTTATTGCTCTACTAAAATCAACATTCCCGAAATCCAAGATACACATTGACTATACTTAGCCTTAGTGCCCATTAAAATCAAGAACTCAAGCATTGCATGGTCATTTCCCCACAAAGTTCCTTCTACTTTCACCTCATCTAATTACTCTTCCCTATTGGTCAGAATCAAGTCAAGGATGGCTGATCCCCTTGTTCCTTCCTCCACCTTCTGAAGGAGAAAGTTGTAAACAAGGCAGGAATTTCCTGGAGAGACCATGCTTGGCAGAGTTTGGCTCCCAATAGATTTCAGAATAATTAAAGGTCCCACATTGCTACTGCTTCATGTTTCGTTGAAACATCTGCAGTTTGCTATTGTCATCCACTTCTTCTCCTTGGTTGGGTAGTTGGTAGTAGATTCCAACCTCAGTATTGTTTTTATTCCTTCCTCCATTTATTTTAATCCAGATGCTCTTAACAGGGCCACCATGTTCATTCTTCCGAATTTCTGTGCAGGTGTGTGTACATTTCTAATACTTAATCTACCACTCTCCCTTTCTATGGCATCTGTTCTTGAACAAGTTATATTCTTCAATTGCTATACTCCATTCCACCAAGTCTCTGTTATACCTATTAATTCACTTGCCTTCTCAAATCAGGAGTTCTAGCTCATCCTATTTATTTCTCATATTCTGACCGTTAGTATGAAGGCATTGAAAGCCACGAATTTTATGCTGTAATGAACTCCCTGCAATTATATTAGGAGGCTGAACAGGCTCCACTACAACTGTTCTCCCAGTTCCTGCTACAGTGCATGGATGCACTGTAGCAGGAACTGAGCTTCCTTTCTAGCGCTTCGTAGCCTGACACAATGTGCTTATAGCTGTTCTTGGCATTATCAGTTGTCCCCACATGGATGAGGAAGAGGGGATAACCATTGGTGGACTTGATGAGTTTTTGCAACTGTTCCATCACATCTCTAATCCATGCTTCTGCATTGGAGAGTCACCAACCATGGCCATCCTTCTCTTCCTCTTTCTAAAAGGAACTGTTCCATCCCCTCTGTTATGTAGGGCATCTTGCTCCCTGGCCAGCAAGGGTTTGATGTAGATCTTCCCTTGAACGCTCAGAGCCATTCTCTTCTGCAAGGGCCTCAAAGCGGTTTCTTAGTCCCAGTGGTGTAGTAGAATGCCTTCTGCACCTCTTCTTCCTGTATGCCACTGTCATCCATGCAGGTTGCTCCTCCTTCCGTTCACCCTGCTCCTCTTCCTGAGTGGTCCACCGCAGTTCTTGTTGCAGTGCCTCCTGGGTTCTGTCCCAAGAACTCTTCATCCTCCTTTGAATATTGCAGTGGCCACTCACTGTTCCAGATCTCTTACCTTTTCTTCTAGTAATGCAACTAGCTTGCACTTGCTGCAAATGTACGCCATGTTAACTTCAGTCAGGAAAACAAACATACGTCATACCTTGCCGGTCACCACTGCTGAATCACATCTGTCTATTTTAATAGTGGATGAGGTGGCCGATCTGGCTTGCATTACCGAGGCCTGGGTGGGTGAGCAGGGAGGAGTTAGACTTTCCTAGCTATGCCCACCAGGGTGCTTGGTTCAGCATCAGGGTAGACTTGAGGGCCGGGGAGGGGGGGTTGCTGAGGTCTATAGGAACTCCATCTCCCTCTGCAGGCTCCCTGTCCATGCGACTACTGGTCTGGAGTGTTTGCACCTTGTGTTGGGCCAGTGGGACAGATTAGGGATTCTGTTGGTGTACCGCCCACCCCCCTGCTCAACAGACTCCCTAGCTGAGCTGACAGAGGTGCTCTTGGGTGTACTGTTGAGGTCCCCAGGCTGTTGGTTCTGGGGGATGTCAACATTCAGGGCTCTGGGGAGTTTTCTGGCTCTCCTGTTGAAACCCTGGTTGATCTATGGAATGCAGAAATAACCCAGGCAGTTGACACGATTGCTCCTGAGTGCCCTCTCCTGTGTAGAGCTCGTACGGCTCTGTGGTATACCCTGGAGCTGAGAGTGATGAAACAAAATAGGATACAGGTTGAGGGCAGATGGAGAAGAACTCCTAGTGGATGCAGTCAAACACTGATGAGTGCTTACAATAAGGCATATTCAGCAGCAGTGAGGGCAGCAAAAACAACAACAACAACAATATTTTGCTGCCACTATTGAATCATCAATCTGCTGCCCAGTGGAGCTTTTCAGAGTTATCCAGGGTCTATTGCATGCTGGCCCCAAGGACACTGTAGAACCTTCTGAGGCCTGCTATAATATATTTGCTAGGCACTTCCAGGGTAAAATCTCCTGCAACTGCCATAGCAGGTGAATCAGGTGAGGTATCCAGAGGCCAGTCTTCTTGGTTAAGTTTCAGTTGGTACGGTTCAAGGATGTTGACAGGGTGCTTGGACAGGTTCGTGCAACCTCCTCTGTATTGGATCCTTGCCACTCCTGGCTAATAAAAAAGAAGCTGCAGCTTGTGCAAAATGCAGAGGCCAAATTGGTAACGGGCCAGAAGGTTCGAACATATAAGACCGATTCTGGCTCGCTTGCATTGGCTGCCTGTATGTTTCCAAGCCCGATTCAAGGTGCTGGTTTTAACCTATAAAGCCTTACATGGCTTGGGACCACAATACCTGATGGAACACTTCTTCCAACATGAACCTACCCATACACTACACTCAACATCTAAGATCCTCCTCCGGGTGCCTACTCCGAGGGAAGCTTGGAGGATGGCAACAATGGAGAGGGCCTTCTCTGTGGTGGCCCCCAATTATGGAATGATCTCCCCAATGAGATCCGCCTGGCGCCAACACTGTTATCTGTTCGGCGCCAGGTCAAAACTTTTCTTTTCTCCCAGGCATTTTAACAGTTTAAGCTGCGATTTTTAACTGAATTTCTGGCCAGACTTAAAGTTTAAAATGTTTTAAATATTAGTTGCTTTTATGTTTTATGGTTTTAAATTTTGTATATCGACTTTTTAATGTTAATCTTTTAAGTTTTGTAAACCACCCAGAGAGCTTCAGCCATATGTGTAATAAATATTATTATTGTTGTAATTATTATTTATAATATGATGCTTCAATGAGCAAAACACTATAGCTGTGATTCTCAAAAGTATAAGATAATCTTCCTGGTGGTGCTATCATTTTGGTATGGGAGCCCCATTTTGTGCACTTTGTTATTAAAGAAAGGTCAAAGTGATGTATGTTCCATTTATTGTGTGGCGTGCATGAAAGTCCCAGCATGCTTTTTGGTAATTGAACAGAGCTTAAAACAAGTTTGCTGGTTTCACTAGACTACCTGTAGGAAGACTACACTTTTTCATAACTTTTTTGTTTTGGATGGGTTATGAGAAAGGGTAGCAGTCAGAGCCACTATTCTATTTTATAGGAAGAACCTGTTGAGCTGAGCTCTACAGGCCGACCAAAGCGACGCAGTCGGAAGATGGTTAGTTATCGTGAACTCAATGAAAGTGAATTCCCTGATGAACTGGAAGAACTGGTCAATAAAATGCAAGAGGAAGTTGAAAAAGAAAGGTACGTATAAAGATAGAAATGGTTTCATAGCAGAGGATTTCAAGATAAATTATTTCTATAAAGTCTGACCTTGTACAAATAAGACACTCAATAGTATATCAACAATGCTAGTGCTAAAACAGTAATTTGGGGAAGTGTGTCTTGAGATGTAACGTGGATTGTATCTATACTAGAATTTGAAGTTTTATTCTGTCATGCTTACAAACTTACCTATCATTTGCAAGGCCAGTGATAGAAATGAATGTGCCTTTGGATTCAGAAGTCAACCTGAAGTTACAAAACATTATGATGGTGCTAAGGAAGTGTTGCAATCACCCATACCTTATTGAATATCCACTGGACTCAACACAACAGTTTAAGGTAATTGCTTTAAGCTGTAACCCTATACTCACTTACGTTGGATTAAGCCCCATTGAATTCAGTAAAACATCTGTGTAGACATAGGATTCTGCTTTTTAATTACTTAGAAAGGTTTTGTTAATTTCAGTGTTGTTTGAAGGGCTGTTTCCGCTTGATTGCTCTGTGGGTGATCAAATAAAATCTGCAGAGATCAGCTCTTCACAAGAGTGAGTGTGTGTGTGTGTATGAAACTTTTGTAGCACAGTTGAGCAATTGAAGACATTAGAACAGGATTTTAAGAGATGCATGAAGAGTGTACTTGTATTGATCTGGAGGCCTCATTCAGTTAGGTGCCAGTCAAGAGTAGATTCTTTGGATTACCAAGATGAAAGAAAGCCACTTGTGCAAAAAGATGACAGTTTATTGATAGGAAATGGATACAGAAAATACATGCAAAGAAAGTTCATACCTCTTTTCAAGGGACAAGAGCAGTCCTCTGTCAAACCGTTTTGTATTCTGGGACCTCCCAACAGAGTACAAAAGGCTGTTCCTCAGGCCCACAAAAACTCTCTTAAGTTGACAGCAGATATTGCCCATTGGAGTAAAATCAACTTGGCATGCTTTAAACAATGCTTATATACTTTTTCTTATATGCCCTAGTGGATGCATAAAGCATCACGGTCAGAGCAATAAATCACCTTCCTGGCTCAGGAGCAGAACAAAACAGCTTTCCCCTTCTCTTCATTTCACACAGCTGGCCAAAACAACTTCAAGGTGAAAGCCAGAGATTGCCAGCCTATGAGAAAGGCCTGTCTAATTAACTATGAAGCTGCTGCTTAAACCAAATTACCCATGTCTACTACCAGCATATAGGAACTCTGTGAGGTTCACTTTTTTCATTAACTAACTCACTACAATGCACTAAGTCCTCTCACTCTTGCAGTTGCTTTTATACTTTGGAAGTAGTGCTAATATGTCCATAGCTATCAAGCAACCCTTATATTACAAACAAAACATATTTTGGCTTATAAATTTATGTAAATTGACTTGGAAACTCGTAGTTGAAAATTAGTCTAAAAATATAGTAAGCTTCTACTATTTGCATTTAACAAATGTATTTCTTGATAATATTGTGTAGTTCTTCCCTCTTACTAGGATGATCGGTATATATGCGTGTGGCTCGTCTGCTTTAGAAAGATGTTTAACAAAGGCAGGGTGCAGCCCTATGGGATGCGCTCTGGGTACTCCTAAGCCTCTAAACTCGGAGGCTGATAAGTACCCAATGCAGAGCAGGAAATGCCTCATGCCTCCTGCTCTGTATTTGAACTCAACAGGCAATTTTGCCCATCTAGTGGAGGCTTTGGGGAGGGGGAGAGAAGGAGGCTGGGGATACCTTGCATTCTAGTCTCCTCCCTTCCCGCCCCTGGGAACGCCCCTTTTCACTCTTTCTCTCCATCCTTGCTGCGTGGGGACAGGGAGGTGAGTGTGGTTTCCTAGCTCAGAGCAAGGAAACCAAAATATTCCGTGTCCCCCAGATGCTGTCTAGGGGAATAGGATTGGTCTCCCTGTTCTGTGGGGTGGAAACCTTTTACTCCTATATTTTTCTGTGGGGAAAATAATCCATTTTTAGATATGCATAATTTCATAAACTCAATTAGTAACATAGTAAATGGATGCAAAGCTCGTAAAATTGGGCAATTGGAATACTACTCAAATGTTAAAAGGTATAATTAACATTTCTCAGGTGGGATGATGGTTTTATATATATATGTGTGTGTGTGGCTCTTCAGACATGCTAATATTATGTGCCATCACTCCCCCTCACCTCTTGAAATCTAAACAATGTAAGAGAGGGGTGTGCTATTGAGTTACCATGTCTTAAAGTACTTGAAAGTAATCCAGCAGAAACTACCCTTTTTGTGGAGCCACATTGGTTTCTTCTGTTGTCTTCTATGTTTTCCCTTGTTGGGAAATGGTGCCTTTAAAATTTCCCTTTTTAAAAGCTCCCACCTGTCTTGGACTCCTTTTCTTATTAGGGTAACTTGTCATGGGACCTTACTTATCATAGTTCTGAGTTTATTAAAATCAGCTTTACTGAAATCCAGAGTACGCATATGGCTACACTCAGCTTTTGCTTCCTTTAAAATCAAGAACTTTCCCCCAGAGTTCCTGTAACTGCCACTTTTTATCCACTAAGTCATCCATCTTGGTCAGTGTCAAGTCAAGGACAGCCCTTCCTCTGGTTCCTTCCTCTGCTTTCTGTAAGAGAAAGTTATCAGCCACACATGTCAGGAATTTCTTGGAGGGGCCACTTTTGGCAGAATTTATCTCCCAACAGATACCAGGGTAATTGAAGTCCCGCATTACTACTACATTGGACTTCCTTGAATCCTTTTGTTTCGGGAAATAGCTCGCCCTTCCTTAGCCATTCGTACGATTGTTCTTTGTTTATTTGTGGGTTCTGTATTATGTTGTAATGCTTCCCTTGTAGTGGTTTTTGTGGGAGTGGTTATGTTTGGTCTTCATGCTAGGTTAAGTGGGGTGTAATTTTTATCTGCTTTTACTATGGCTTTATGAATGGGGTTTTTTAGTGTGAAGGAATTCTCTGAGTGATTTTATCTGTTTAGCATGAATTGTGTCGATGTCCAGCAAACCTCTTCCTCCTTCTTTCCTGCTGATTGTTATTCTTTCAGTGGATGAATTGGGATGGAGCATGCAGTGTTTTATGAGTTTGGTGCGATTGAGTCTGTTTATTTCCTCGAGTTCAGTATGTGACCAGTTCATGATTCCGAATGAGTCTGTGAGGATGGGTATTGCGTAGGTGTTGATGACTTTGAAAATGTTTTTAGAGTTGAATTTAGATTTTAGGATTTGTGATAGGTGGATTTTATATTGCATTCTTCGTTCAGTTTTTACTGTGGAGTGGTTAATTTTTGTGTTTTGTTGGAATCCTAAATATTTGTATGTTTCATTTTCTTCCATGTTATCTAATAATTCATTATTTAGTGTTTCTTCTTTCCATTTTCCTCTTTCTACATGTAGCATCTTGCATTTTCCTATCCCAAATTCTATTTTCTGTCTGTCGTCAGTTCTCCAGTGATTTGCAGGAGGGCTTTTATTTGCGTCAATGTCGAAGCTTAGATTTTTATGTCATCCCTGTATAGGAGATTATTCATTCTGTGCTTTACTACTTTTTGGTGTTTTATGTCAACTGTAGGTGTTGTTGTTAAGGGTGTTGGATAGTCATTTGAGGCACAGACAAAACCATAGAGCACTAACTGCGTCACCTTGAAAGATGCCACATTTTATGTTGATTTTCTGTTTGTATAAGATCCTTGTCTGTTGTTAGGTGTATTGTTGTTCTCCATGTCTCCATTATTGTTGGCAGAACGTTTTGGATCAAGGAATGTATTTTGTATATTTTGAGTACTTTTTTCAGCCAACTGTGTGGGACAGAGTTGAAATCCTTTTTGTAGTCTTTGTAGCAAGTGTGGAGGTTTCTTTTCTGTTTTTCTGTTTGCTTCATGATGATACTTAATAATAATAGATAATAATAAATATAATATTTATACTACCAGGTATAGGTAGCTGGGTTTGATATCTCTCCTAAGCAGAAAAAATGTCTCTAAGCATAGGCGTTTCTCTGTTTCCACTAAGCAAGTGCAACCTACCCTCTCTTGTCCAGTGAAAGAAAGACTTACAAGGCAAATGGTATGACTTCCCTGTAGGTCTGAGTCCCTGCTCCTCCAAGTGGTGACTAAGTCCTGTCCCTTCGCATACAGCCCCAATTGGGATGGCACGCAGCATGTGAAGGAGGCACCTGACTCTTCCAAGTCCCAACCAAAGAGGGAGGTATGGAGATCCCTGTCTCTCTGTACTTGGAGAAAGGAAAATGGGGTGTGGTGGGGGTGGATGATGTCAGGGAAGTAGTTTTGAAGCTGAGGTACCACTCTGTTGTTATCATCTAGCCTACCGGATTGGTCCAGGGATGGCTGGAGAATCCAGCCCCTCTACTTCAAAAGGCTGTGTGTAAAGGGAAGGGACTTGGCCATGGCTTGGAGGAGCTGAACCTCCATGCTGAAGCCAAATCAGGCACCTCCTTTGTGCACTGCATGCTGTTCAGATTGGGGTGCCAATCAAGTTTGGCACTCTAAATAAGAGGAATTCACTTGTTATCTCTGGCCACAGTGGGTAGGTCTCCCTGGTTCCTCTTCAAGCCTTTGGGTAACCTCCAGGTCAGGGGGTTAGTCTGAAGGTAGAGCTACTGAGAGCTCAATGCAGGAATCCACCTCAAAGCATACTTCGCGACCTCCCTAGGTAATTGGTTCCATTGTCGTACTGCTCTAACAGGACGTTTTTCCTGATGTCCTGCCTTCCTGTAACTTGAGCCCATTATTCCATGTCTTGCATTCTGGGATGATCGCGAAGAGGTCCTGGCCCTCCTCTGTGTGACAGCCTTTCAAGTATTTGAAGAGTGTTATCATGTCTCCCCTCATTATGCTTTTCCTTGGTCCCTTTCTCTATCCCAAACTGATCTTCTCCAGCACTACACATAGAGGCTGAAAGGGCAGAGCTTTGGGCTCAAGATATTCTACTAGAATCCTTGACATACTTTTCACGGATCAAAGGGACTCAACCAAAAGGGTGTACCAAACTACGAAGGCACATTTTAGTCTGCAGTGTCAGAGCAGGAACCTTCAGTCTCTATTTGCATCGATTTCTACAGTCCTGGAATTCCTCTAGGATGTCTTTTAACTAGGTCTGAAACCCAGCACCCTCTGTAGAAGCAGCCTTGGGGTCCAAATTGACCATTACATAACAAGTGCTTCCTAAAAGTGACTATACGTGACCTGTCATGCATATGCTCCTTTTTGGGTTCTTTACTGAGTTGTCCAAGCAGACCAAATTTGAACCCTTACAACTATTTCCATGTTTTCCCTTGTTATTAAGACCGTCTTTTTAGCGGCTGCCATCTCAGCATACAGGGTGTCTGAACTAGTTGCACTTTCTGCCTTCACAATTTGTGTTTTCCACAAGGATAGGATCCTTCTTCACCCTGATCCCTCTTTTGATTCTGGTATAAAGAAGGGTGTTCAGCAGCAAACTATTCTGAGTCCCCCAGACATGTGGGATATATATATATATATATATATATATATATGCACATGTAAGATTGAAAAAAATTGTATGCATTTGTTGCAATCTTCCTGCTATTATTTTTGGTTGTCCTCAACACACAGGTGGGCAGGATGATACTGTCAGCATCAGGCCACAGTGAGCAATATAGTATCTTGCCTATGGACATAGAAAAAGGTTTGACTTCAATAACTGTCCAGCCTTTTGAAGATGAAGGTCTCTTATGTCATATCCATCCCACAGACTTGGACTTCCAGCCGCAGATAACAAGCAGCCTCACTTCAGTCATACTTATCCCTTCATGGATATGGAGCTTACTAACGTGGTGGTACACAGACCCACCTGATGCAGGGCCAGCCTGCATCAGAGTGTCAGCAAATGCCAGTCTTAGTGGTTGGGAAGTGCTTTGCGAGGAAGTCTGGGCACAGGGCACATGGTCTGCAGAGGAATCTCAGAAACATTTCCGCTTTCTGGAACTTTGGAGTCATCCATTTCTTCTTCCTCCACTTTCCCCACTTGCTGCAGAATCTAATTCGAATGGATAACATAGCAGCCAAGTTTATATCAACATAAGAGGGGGCATGAGATCAAGATCCTTTTAAAAGGAAGAAATGAGTCTGTTCTCCTGGGCAGAAAAACATTCAAAGGATCTTGACAGTCTGGAATGCTGGGCAGGAACTAATGACATTAAATTCAACAGAGATAAGTACATAAATTACTGCATTTAGGTACACAAAAATCAAATGCGTGAGTATAAGATTGCGGGGTATCTGGCTTGCAAGCAGTAAATGCAAAATGAATCTAGGTGTTTTAATGGATCACAAACTGGCTGAATTCGGACGACACATTAAGCAACTGTGGGGGGGAAACAATCATCAGTTGTATTGACTATCGTGTCGTCTGAATGCTGCCATAGTCAACTCAGTGCTGATCCTAATCCACACCACAGTTGATTATTTATTACCATGTTGTGTGGGGAGTACCCCCTAGATGAACAACGGTAAAGTTTATTATTACCCCACTATTGACTATCGTGTTGTTTGAATTCAGCCACTGAGTATGAGACAGCAGTGTGATACTTAAAATACTAATGCGATCTTAGGCATCATTAACAAGCATTGTGCCTATCACAGGAAGTAATAGTTCCATTTTATTCTGTGCTGGTTAGACTGCATAGGAGTCCTGTGTCCAGTTCTGGACACCATATTTTAAGAAGGACATTAACCAACTAGAGCCCATCAAGAGTGACTAGGATGGTGATGAGGATTCTGGAAATGGAGTCCTGACAGGAATGTTTAAAAGAGCTGGTCACATTTAACCTGGAGAAGAGAAGATTAAGAGAAGACCTATAGCAGTTTTCAAAAATCTGAAAAGCTGTCATGCAGAAGATGGAGCAGAGTTATTCCCTGTTGCTCTAGAGGGCAAAGCAAGTAGAAATGTGAGGAAAGCAGATTTCAGCTAAACAGAAGAAATAGCTTAACAGTCATAATTGTTTGATGGTGGAACAGACGGGCTTGAGAGGTGATGAGTTCTCCTTCGCTGGAGGTATTTAAGCAGAGGCTGGACAGCCATCTATCAGGGAACCTGTAGCTGCATCCTGTTCATACGTTGAGTAGGGGATTGGTGTACATTAGCATTAGGCAACGTGGTGCCCTCCAGATGTTTTCACTAAATTGCCATCCACCTCAGCCAGCGGTCCGGAATGATTAGGTTTATACTCCAAGACTTCTGGAAGTTGCCTACCCTTGGACTAAATGATTTCCAAGGTCTCGTCTAACTCTAATTTTATTATTCAGTAACGTGCCACTTCAGAACCCCGATCATGAACCTTTTTGCAACTCTAGCAAACAGTCAATTTCCAAGGGTCACTGCAAAATTTCAAAGAGGGAATGCCAAGATTGTGGATGCTTTACTCTTGGCCTGGCCAAGTGGTCTCCTGTACACTTTCCCCCCACATTCCCTCATCCAAACGGTAATCAAAAGGATCAGAAGTTCTTTTGGTGGCCAAGAAAGCTGTGGTATGCAGGTCTCATGAATGTATCATTAGAATAGCCACTATTTATTCCATGGTAGGATCTCCTACATCAGGGCCCCATTCTGCACTGAAATCCAGGACTCTCAATGGTGGCTGCCTTGAGTTTGAGCAGGACATCTTAGATCACCAGAGCTACTCAGACATGATTATCTCCACTTTGCTGGGCTCCAGGAAATCCTCAAGCAACAGAACTTTTCAGTGCATGCGAAAGCCTTTTCTCTCATGACGTCGGTGCTCCCATAGGGGTCTAGTGTCAGCAGGAGTCACAGAGCACAGAGTTCTTCTAAGAGGTCCTGTTGACTGGTTTAAGATAAAGCATATTAAGGAAGCAGGCCTCAGTGCTGTCAAGCATCATGAGTGAACTGGAAGCCCCCTCACCCCTAGGTTCACACCCACACATCAAGAGATTCCTCAGGATGGTCTCCCTCATCAGACCTCCAACTGCCTGCAGGGTCACCTTTCGAAAGCTGAATATAGTCCAGTTCAGCACCCACACAAATGGAATTCCCTGTCCATGTTGCTCTTGTGTGACCACTATGTTGGATATTACCTAATAGTTTTGTTTTGTTTTTTTAACCAGGTTGGGAGTGAGAGCATGGTATTTTCCATCCATCTCCCACATATGTCACATTTATTCCTATTTTTTAGGCCTGACGAATTTTTTCTCACTTGCTTCCTGTCTGTCTTCCCCTCATTTGAAGGATAGAGAAAAGCTCTCTATCACTCTTACTACGACTAGGTTTTTAGGAAATCTGAATTTTTGTAACAGTTAGGTAATCTTTGGGTTCCAGAGTTTCTCTGGTGACCAGTTTACTAGATATTACATTCACCTAGTTCATCAGGCCTGGGGTTCTTCAGTAGAACACATTACAGTTAAGTTTTTGAGAATTCTGCTACATCTGCAATGTATAGGGTTTGCCATTTTGAGCCCGTGTGAGAAGGGCAGCAATTTGGAAATCAGTCCACTTGTTCACTATACATTATCACATTGTTATATTTGTCTCTTCAGAGATAAGTCTTTGGTTTATGTGTCCTCCAAAATGTTATTTCTAGCAATTAAGGGAGATGGCCTTCTCGGGGACTGGCTGTCTCCTTGGTGTGCTTTTGAAGGCAGCTAAAATGTTTCTGTTTCAGCAGGCCTTTGGGGAGTAGTTTAGACCTCTGTGGATATACTGTTTATATTTTGGATTTTTTTAATGATTTGTATTTAAAATATTTTTAAATGTTTAAAATATTTTAAAATTGTACTATGTTTAATTATATTTTTAATTTTTGTACATCTCTATTTGTTTTAATTCTTCATGTTTTAATTTGTAAGCCGCCTTGGGCAAAAGGCTCCCCCCTACCTGCCTGCTCATTCACCCGCAGAACTTAACTGAGGCCTCCGGCAAGCTGCCCAACCTCCTCTCTGGGCTCTCCTCTCCTCCCTCCCAGCTATGTTTATACGTCCTGTTGCTTTGCAACACAAAGTTCTTCTCATAGCTCGGAACCGCCATCATGTCATAACTCAGAACTTCCGTGCCACGTGTTGCCACACATTGCCTTAGCGTTTAAGATAGAGATAGATAGATGATAAATAGATAGATGATAGATAGATAGATAGATAATTTTGTGCCTCTTAGTGTGCTTATATAATTTATTTATTTATTATTTATTTATTTATTTATTTATTGCATTTTTCTACTGCCCCATAGCCGAAGCTCTCTGGGCGGTTCACAAAAATTAAAACCATGAAATCATTTTAAAATATATAAAACAAGGCACAATCTAAAAACACAGAATAACATACAATATAAAAACACAACCAGAATAAAACCAAGCAGCAGGAATTAATACAGATTAAAATACAAATTTTAAACAGCAAGGATTAAAATTGAGTTAATTTAACTGTTAAAATACTGGGAGAATAAAAAGGTCTTCACCTGGCAACGAAGCCCTCCTCCTAGTGGCCACCTGCCTCACTTCCTTTGGCAGGGGCTCACGGAGAAGGACCGGGCAGGTACATATGGGAGGAGGCGTTCCTTTAGATAACCTGGCCCCAAGCCGTTTAGGGCTTTAAATGTTAGTACCAGCACTTTGAATTGGGCCCGGACCTGGATCGGCAGCCAGTGAAGTTGGAAAAGGACTGGCGTAATATGGTCTCGTTGGCCAGTCCCCGTTAACAATCTGGCTGCCATGTTTTGTACCAGCTGAAGTTTCCGGACCGTTTTCAAAGGCAGCCCCACGTATAACGCATTGCAGTAATCCAGGAGAGAGGTTATCAGAGCATGGATAACTGTAGCTAGGCTATCTCTGTCCAGATAAAGGCACAGTTGGTATATCAGCCTAAGCTGGTAAAAGGTGCTCTTTGCCACCGAGTTCACCTGTGCCTCAAGTAACAGTTCTGGATCCAAGAGCACCCCCAAACTACGGACCCGATCCTTTAGGGGGAGTGCAACCCCTCCAGAACAGGGTGAACATCACCTCGCCGGACAGACGAACCACCCGCTAACAGTACCTCCGTCTTGTCTGGATTGAGTCTCAGTTTGTTAGCCCTCATCCAGTCCATTACCGTGCTCAGGCACTGATTCAGAACAGCCACTGCCTCACCTGGGTTTGTTGAAAAGGAGAGGTAGAGCTGGGTGTCATCCGCATATTGGTGACATCTCAGCCCACATCTCCGGATAATCTCTCCCAGTGGCTTCATGTATATGTTGTATGTTTATATATATAGTTTTCATTTGTGATGGCCAAGGGGATTTCTTCCTGGTTCCAAGCTTGTCTTGAGTGCTGAGAAGAAGCCCCTTCCCTTTGGTGTCATTCTTGCTGGAATACCCTGCCTGTCAAACAAGAGGAGATCCTTATTTGTTTATTTATTTTTATTCAGTGTATATCCTCCCTTTCTTTCAAGGATCCCAGGTGGCATACATGATCTTCCTTCTCTTCATTTTGTTCTCCCAGCAACCTTGTGAAGTAGGTGAGGCTGAGAGTCGGTGACTGGCCCAGTGAGCAACATGACAGAGTGGGGACTAATCCTGCTTTCCCCAATCCTAGTCCAACACTCATCACACTAGGTCTAGTTTTATTTCCCCAAACTAAATATTGCCTTGCCCAGTAACACTTGAAAAATGCACAGAAAGTTCAAATTGTCCTTTTTAGCTGGTTACTGAGGACCTAGTGCTTAATAAATAAGTTTTAAAAAATGAAGACATCTTTACAAACATGATTACCAGAAGGGCAGGGAAAGGTAGTGTGTAAAGCCAGTCATTTCTAATGCAAATTTGATGTAATCAGGGTGTCCTAAATTGTGTGTTTTCTCACATCAAGGTTGATGAGGAACTAGTGAAGAGTTCAGGCAAATTTCTGCTCTTGGATCGTATGCTGCCAGAACTAAAAAAGCGAGGACACAAGGTACGTGTGGTGTAAGAAAGGGGTATTTGAACACTTGGGTTCAGGTTACTGAGAAGTCTTTGCTCTACGTAGGTGCTGCTCTTCTCCCAAATGACGCAAATGTTGGACATTTTGATGGACTACTGCTATCTGAGGAATTACCAGTTCAGTCGCCTGGATGGAAACATGACCTATGCAGAGAGAGAGCAAAACGTAGGTGCCTGTCTCAGGGAGGCATATAGGCTTAGCTTGCTTGGTTCTTTGTGTTACAAATGAAAACTATATAAACAAAAAAAAATAGTCAGTAATGTGGGAAAAGGAAGAGAAGCTTAGCTGGAGATACCTGAGTGCTGCTGTAGGATAGTGCCCTGGATTGAGCTATGAATCAGAGAGTTCCTGTCTCCAGTGTTTCTTTAGCCAGGGACTCACTAAGAGGCAGCCTCTACATCTTCCCCCGCCCTCTTCATTATGGAGATCATAGTTGGTCAACTGTAAAGATCTGTTGTAAGGATTTCAATATAATGTGTGTGAAGCACTATTTAAATGCTGCATGTTATTATTACCGTATGCCTCAATAGATTATGCCTTAATATGTGTTGATGACAAATTTAGGCAGAGGCTCTCCTGACTAATTGAGGATGTGAGGAGAGCTGTGGTTGCAACTTGTTAAGTTGTTAAAATGATGAACATCTTGAACTTTCCCCCTTTTTAACTTCATCGGATGGATTTTCATTTGGGCAGGGTTCTCAAATGTACCATATAGGTGTGGGGTTTCTTTTCTTTCCAGTTTGCTATTCGCTAGGAAGAGAGGGGCACGGTCAAAACTCCCACTGTTTCCAAGATCCCAGTGTTCTGAATCTTCTCAGCCCCACCTTTTGGCTAAAGGTGCTTGTTCACTGAGGGTGTTCTCACAACATACTAAACTGCTTTGAGTGGTTGAGTGTGAGTTGTTTTGAACTGGGGGTTGTCATGTTGCCTGAACACAGCCCCAGTATGCCCCTCCAACAAACACATAAGGGGGTGATCTGTGGAGAAAGATGTGCTGAGGAACAGTAGCAAAGTTCTTGTGGAAATGTTCAAATAACAAATTGCCAGTGCTGGAAGTACGTTCATAGTTTTCTCCAATTACAGTTAAAAAGAGAGTCTAGACTCTGTAATGTTAAAGCACAGTAGCATACCAGAGTACAACTGCTACAGCACACACCCACTTCCCTATAGCTTTATCCGATTAAAACATGAAGGTACCTTACTGGAGGGTTGTATGTTGAAAGACAAATCAGCTATTTTGTGTTCCTTACTGTTTGCTTGGGCAAATCATCCCCTTATTCTACATGTTGTTTCTGTCTTTTACAGATGAATAACTTTAACTCAGATCCAGAGGTTTTTATCTTTCTGGTGAGCACGCGGGCTGGAGGTCTTGGCATTAATTTGACTGCAGCAGATACAGTAATCATTTATGATAGTGACTGGGTATGTTTTGCAAACCGATATATTTAAATTGACATAGGGCTTGATCCCAAACGGCTGTGTGCTGAGCTCCACACATAGAGAAGGACTTTAGTCCTCTTGTGATGGAAGACACCAGCGGTTCCCCATCAAATTATTCCTGAAATCTGGTACTGTTTTAGAAATATTTCTTCAATGCAGCTTGATGAGCACTTGCCTGACGTGAAAAATTATAGCCATATAGTCCCCTTCCCTACTCCTTAAATTCAGGTTGTGGTCGACCATAAAAAGCTTGTCTGGTTTTGCTTAACCAATGCCAGCTTCGCCACATTGGCTTTATAGGATAATCAAGATCTCAAAATTGTTTTAAAATGTTTTTGTGGTGGACCTGCACAGATGAAGTGATTTTTGCTTTAGAACAACCAACCTGTTGTTGCTGATGATGTGTTCTTGTTGTTTTGTATCCCGCGTGCCAAATATATATGACTTGCCAAGTATGGCTGAATGGCAATACTTGCAATTGCAGCATTTGTTAGTATCTGTGTTTGGCCATTTTTACAGCATCAGAGTCTCAGTCATTATTGGAAGCACTTACGGAGGCCGTTAAGCCAAAGTGACCCAAGATCCATGTCTATAAATAACTGCTGTTGGAGAATAAATAGGATATACAGGGTTTCAAGCAGGAATGGTATAGGGAATTGGATTGTCGCATTCTGCTTACATACTGGATTGCTGCTTTGGCGTCTGTACCTGTTGTGTCTATGAATCTTAGGCTGCGTGTTGTTCAGCAAAAACGTTGGATTCATGTCTGTTTGACATCAAAATGTCTCTTTAATAAGGGATTTTCTAATTCGGCTAATTGCTGACAGTGCAGTACAGCTAATGCTTCTTTTAAACATATGCTTTGGCAATGACCAGTCGTTATTCCTTTTTGGAAGGAGGTTATTGTACTGAAACAGTCTTTAAAATTTTAAATGTACATGCTCTTTTAAATTATTTACCCGCTTCATGGAAATGAATTAATAGTCGGTGTAAATAGATTCTCTGCATCCTCTTGACAGCTAAAAGAATGATATTGCAACGTTTGAAGGATAAAAGCTCACCACTTATAATGCAATCGATTGAGGACCTTTCAACATTTGAATGAGTGGCATAAAGAATCCACCTTCAAATGGATTTTATTTGGGTATCTGGTCTGCTAGAACGTTGCTAGAATGTTATATTTTCGTATATATGCATTTTATAAGTAATCATTTCTACGGATAAATACAAATCCATGCAGGGAATGAACTTGAAAAACTTTAAAAGGGATGGTGGTGGAAAGCATGCCCGCTTCTATGGCTCTCAGAAATAGTGTGAAGCTCACAAGATTTTGTTTTAGAAATTCAAATTTCATTTAAAGAATTTTATATTCCTTATCCCTATCCTAAATAAAAGCCTCAGATCAAGTTACAACATTTTTTTAAAAAAAAAGATGAAAATAACTTGGAAAAAGGAAAATTTATTAAAACCCCAGCTAATTAGTACAAGTGCAAAACTCTTCTTTTGGCCAGATAGGATGGGAGCCCATTGCTCAGTGGCAAAGTACATACTTTGCATGTAGTAGTTCTTCTTCGTGGTCTCTGTGCATCACACATATGGGCTCGCGCCGGCGCCGAGCTTGCTTCGGGAAACTTCTATCTAGCTAGGATTTTAGGCGGGAACCCCTCCCCCCCCCCGTCCTACTGCGCATGCTCAGGGTTCCCGCCTACCTCAGTTCTTCTTCGACCGCTTAGCTGAACGCCTCGCGGGAGACTTCCTCCGTCGTCAAAGACCTGTGAGAAGGACAACAAAAGTTAAATTTTACTTACTTACTGTTAGTGTAGTTAGCTAGGTTCTAGTTTTTAGTTATTAAAAAAAAAAGTTTTATTAGATAGATTTACTTAGATAGTTTCCTAGACGGCCTATGGCGCAGACCGCGCTTTTCAAGCGCTGCTCTGGCTGCCGAGCCAAACTAGCCCTCACAGACGGACATTCGCTGTGCTTGGGTTGTTTGGGGGAAGGCCATATTACTGAGTCCTGTTCCCACTGCATGAGATTTTCAAGGCAGACAAGGAGAAACAGAGCAGACCGGTTGCACAGTCTCCTGTGGAGTAAAGCTCTCTCCGCCATTGACCGCCCGAGCACAGGCCGTATGGAACCGAGGCCATCATCCTCTGGGGAGCGAGGGCAATCGCCCAGCTTATGCTCACGCCCAGCAACTCCTGACTTGCCCTCCTTTCGGGCCACAGTTCAGGCATCGTTGTCGCCATCTCCACCTCCACCTAAGCAAAAAAAGGGGAAAACGGCGAAAAAATCGAAGCAATCCTCGGCTCCATCAAAAACATCGAAAACAGGCCCGTCGACATCAACACGGCCATCGACATCGAAGCCGTCGATACCGAAGAAATTCTCCTCGGTATCACACAAACCGTCGAGCACCACGGTACCGAAGAAATCTTCATCGGTACCGTCTTCGTTACCGTCGGCGTCCAAACCAGCTAAGCCACGGAAACGCCCCTCATCGCTGCCGGTAGATCAGCCTTCGACATCGAAGCGCCGCTCCCCATCGCAGCCAGGCCACTCGACTCCGACGGCAGAACCACCGGCAAGGTCCTCTTCGCTACCGTCGCCGGTACTGATAGAACCGCCTTCTCAGCATGAGTTACAGGACGTCCCTCCCTTCGGATCGGACGTCCTCGTTATCGACGAGGAGTATTCCAACCTCACCGGTACCGAGGCCTCGGTACCGATGCACCATCGTCGATCACGATCGCGCTCCGCCTCCCAGGAATGGGACCGCAGCTCGGATCTTTCCCATCGCATGCCTCCGCCAATTCCACCTTGCCGTACGACATCGCTTCTCCCGGCGTCGACGCGTCGGCGATATCAGTCTCAGGCTTCCTCGGTACCGGAACAATCCGTCGTCCCGCGGTACCGACGCTCGTTACCGTCGCCATCCTTAGACGACTACTAGTCGGATCCATCTTCCATTCCGTCGCCGGCTCCATCAATGCCATCGCCAACGGAAGAGGTCGCTACCGAGGAGGGAGCCTCTCCGACCATGGAGTTAGGGGGCTTCAATGAACAGATGCTCCGTCTTGCCCAATCACTTGGGATAGACGTCCAACAGCCCGAGGAAGAGGAAGGCGATATTTATGATGTCATGAGGACGGAACCAACCCCTCAATTGACGCTCCCGCTGGTTCCCACCTTATTAAAGACGGCCAAACAATCTTGGTCCAACCCAGCAACGCTAGCCCCCACCTCGAAGCGACTAGATGCCCTCTACAAGGTGAAGGAAGTGGAAGCTCCTTTTCTGGCTACCCACCCTAAACCAAACTCAATTGTTGTGGAGGCGTCACAGGGAAAGTCGGGTCGATCCCATGCAGCCCCTGTGGATAAGGAAGGCCGAAAACTGGACTCTGTTGGCAGGAGAATATACTCTTCGGCGGCTCTGGTCATGAAAACATCTAACTACCAGGCCATGATGGCCAGGTATCAATTGTTTCTGTGGCAGAAGATCTCCAACCTGACTGATTATCTGCCGGACGACCAGCGAGAACTGGCACGCGTTTTTCAGGCGGAGGCTGTCCGATTATCAAAACAGCAGATGACAACTGCCAGACACCAGGTAGACTCAGGCTCAAAGGCCATGATCGGAGCCGTTGCCCTCCGCCGACATGCGTGGCTACGCTCGGCAAATCTTCCGATTGAGACGAAGAACAGAATCGAAGATCTGCCCTTCGACGGGGAGGGGTTATTCAATACCCAAACCGACTCCACAATGGATACTATCCACAAGGCCAAAATGACCGCGAAAAAGATGGGATTTAGCCAACCCCCTGCACAGTCCTTCCGCCCCCGGAAGTGGTACAGGCCTGTACCCTACCACTCAAGACAGGGCCAGGATCGTGGGCAACGTTACCAGCAACCGAGTGCATCCACATCCTATCAGCCACACAGGGCCACCCCACGTTACACACAGCCTCGCCCAAAGCAGAGTCAACCCAAAAAACGTCGCCTTTGACTCACCTCCAGGAGTCTCCTTCTCGCCTTTAAACAGGCTCCAGCCCTTTTACCAAACTTGGGCATCCATTACCACCGACCGGTGGGTACTTCAAATCATCCAACGCGGTTACAAAATAGACTTTGAAGTCCTTCCTCCTCTAGGCACTGTCAAAACCACACCTCCATCACACACTCTAATTCAGGAAACATACGCCTTGCTGAACAAAGGCGGGTTCTACTCCCGTTATTTTACAGTGCACAAGAAGGACGGAGGACTTCGTCCTATCATGGATCTCAGAGGACTGAACAAGTTCATCAGGCCTCAGAAATTTCGCATGATCACACTCTCTGCCATCCTGCCACTCCTGAGACGACACAATTGGTTTACGCTGATCGATCTCAAGGATGCGTACTTTCATATAGCCATCCTCGAAGAACACCAGAAATACCTCCGTTTCGCCATCGGGGACCAGCTCTACCAATTCGTGGTCCTCCCTTTCGGATTAAAGACAGCCCCAAGAGTCTTTACCAAATGCATGGCAGCAGTTTGTGCGCACCTTCGATCCATCAACATCGAAGTCTATCCTTACCTAGACGACTGGCTAGTCGTCTCTCCTACTCGCCACCAAGCGATCGCAGACGTAAACACAGTGGAATCCATCCTCTCCTCCTTAGGCCTACAAATAAATTACGAAAAGTCAGTCTTTCAACCCGCCACTGCACTTCAGTTCATCGGGGTTCATCTCGATTCCTCGCCCGCAAGGGCGTTTCTTCCCCAGGACAGATTGCAAACCCTACAACATTTAGCGGCCAGACTAAGTGCCCGAAGACGGGCAACAGCCTTCACGATTTTACGGCTCCTAGGGCTTATGGCGGCGGCCATCTTTGTGGTCAGATGGGCACGGTTAAGAATGCGTCCCCTCCAACAACTTCTTCTGAGTCGCTATACGCCTCTGCAGGACCCACGCAAACTAATACTTACCATTCCGCCTCACGTACGACGCTCGCTCCTCTGGTGGTCGCAACCGAGAAATCTGTCGCAAGGACTGCCTTTCGTCGATCCTGGTCCCTCCAGGGTTGTCACGACCGATGCATCACTAAAAGGCTGGGGGGCACACCTGGACGATCTGTTCATACAAGGAAGATGGTCACCTTCAGAGAGTTCCCTACACATAAGCAAACTAGAGCTCCTCGCCGTAAAGAAAGCCCTGCAGGCATTTCTCCCTCAGCTACGAGGACACCATGTGAGGGTGCTGTCGGACAACACATCGGTAGTCTGGTGCATCAACAAAGAAGGTGGCACCCGCTCCCCCCGGCTGCTACACCTCACCATGGACATCTTGCACTGGGCAATCACAAAGGACATACGGCTCTCAGCTCTACATATAGCAGGGACAGACAATGTCAAAGGGGACGAATTAAGCCGATCCTTCAAAGACACTCACGAGTGGGAATTAGCCCCCCGTGTCCTGCATCGCCTCTTTACCCGGTGGGGCACGCCGGACATCGACCTTTTTGCAACCGCAGACAACAGAGTCTGCCGGGCCTACTGCTCCAGGGCAGGCATGGGTCAGGACTCCTTAGGAGATGCATTCCTATGGGACTGGTTGCAGGGACTCCTATACATGTTCCCTCCGATTCCCCTTATAGCGAAGGCTCTCACACGAGCCCGGCGCCATCAGGCCAACGCTATCCTGATTGCACCGTGGTGGCCACGACAAGCGTGGTTCACGCCTCTACACAGACTAGCAAAGCATTGGGTATGGCGTCTCCCATCCTGCCCGGACCTTCTCTCCAGAGACAACGGCAGGATACTCCACCCGGACATACAAACCTTACGCCTGATGGCTTGGAGACTCCTGCCCTCTGGCGAGGGGTAGTCTTACCTCAAGGCATAAAGACAATTTTGGACGCCTCTAGAAAACCCTCGACTAGGACATCCTACTTAGCAAAGTGGAAACGTTTCCGAACTTTTGCAACAGCAAGGGGTTTCGATAGTTCTTCAGCCACTATTACGGACATTATCGCATTCCTGCACTCCCTGCATACTACAGGCCTAAAGCTATCCTCTATCCGTGTCTATCTAGCGGCCATTGCAGTTCACCATCCTCTCATAGACGGAGTCTTGGCATTCACTCATCCTCTTGCCAAGGCTTTTCTTAGAGGCCTACATAATCTCTTCCCACCTGTTCGCCCACTAGTTCCACAGTGGAGCCTCTCGCTGGTATTGACAGCATTGTCCGCTAAACCTTTTGAGCCGTTGGCTACAACCAATACCCGTTTGTTGACACTCAAAACTGTTTTCCTTGTTGCCATTACGTCCGCGAGACGCGCGTCAGAGCTTGCAGCACTTCTTGTCGACCCACCATATACGCAGTTTTTCCGAGACAAGGTCATCCTCCGTCCTCCACCGTCGTTTGTTCCCAAGATTGCCTCCGAATTCCATATAAATCAGGACATTGTGTTACCTACCTTTTTCAAAGCATCCTCCGATCCGTTATGCTCCACGTTGCACGCGTTGGACGTCAGAAGGACACTGGCCTTCTACAAGGCCCGCTCAGAAGAGTATCGCAAGTCACGCCAACTCTTTGTTTGTTTCGGTGGTAAGAATAAAGGCCTACCAGTGTCCTCGCAACGTCTCTCCAAATGGATCGTCGACACGATCGCCTTATCGTATCAGCTCCTTGGCAAGGAGGTACCCGCTGGGCTAATTGCCCACTCTACCAGAGGACAGGCCACCTCAACGGCACTCCTCCATGGCGCAACGGTCCCAGACCTGTGCAAGGCAGCCACTTGGGCGAATGCCTCCACCTTTGTGAAGCACTACCGTCTAGACGTTAGAGCGCGTCAGGACTCCTCCTTTGGCAGAGCGGTCCTATCTTCAATATGCCAATGACCACACAGCGTGCTTCTCCCACCTCCGGTAAGTTGGCTTATTACTCGCCCATATGTGTGATGCACAGAGACCACGAAGAAGAAATGCAGGTTGCTTACCTGTAACTGTAGTTCTTCGAGTGGTCATCTGTGCAGTCACACAACCCACCCGCCGTCCCCTCTTGGCATCGCTGTTCTGATTGTCAAGTTGACTCCGGCATGCTCAAATTAGTTTAACTCGTAATTTAAGAATCGCATTGCCTTAGTCGCGAGGCCTAGCGGTCTCAGGGAACTGAGGTAGGCGGGAACCCTGAGCATGCGCGGTAGGACGGGGGGGGGGAGGGGTTCCCGCCTAAAATCCTAGCTAGATAGAAGTTTCCCGAAGCGAGCTCGGCGCCGGCGCGAGCCCATATGTGTGACTGCACAGATGACCACTCGAAGAACTACAGTTACAGGTAAGCAACCTGCATATCTCAAGTTCATTCCCTGCATTATCACAACAGGGAATAGATGCAAATTATTATGGAGAAGATTCATTAGACAGTGCTGGGGTAGGTCTGGGCCCATAGCTCAGTGGTGGAATGTAGACTGTCTCAGATCCAGTCCCTAGTATCTCTAGTTTGTAAGTATCTCAGAGCAGGGAAAAAGCCCTGCCTCAGATGGCTACTGCTAGATAGAATAGACAATACTTGGCTAGATGGACCAGTAGTCCAAGAAGTCAGCTTCATATGTTCATAGGGTGCTTTTCCAAAACACCAGGCACTAGATAACTAATGCAGGGGAGAGAAATATTGAGCCTTCTGCATAATCACCCAGTTCATTATTTTTCTATATAGCTGGGTTTCTTTGTAATCCCCTACCCCACAGCATTACTTCTAACACAAATCTTTGATAAGAGGCCAGAACTTTTTACTTGGGGGAAACTTGTATTGCTTGGAAAAAAATTAAAACATTAATCTGATATGTTAGTTATTAAATAGTACAACTTTAGTTACTGAATTCCTTTTCACATATTTCCTTTCCTTAGAACCCTCAGTCTGACCTTCAGGCCCAAGACCGATGTCATAGAATTGGTCAAACAAAGCCAGTGGTTGTATATCGCTTTGTGACTGCAAATACCATTGACCAGAAGATTGTTGAGAGAGCTGCAGCCAAAAGGAAATTAGAGAAGCTGGTTATCCACAAAAGTTAGTAATAATTTCATTTCCCTTATAAATCCATATTGAGTTTTTCTTATTGCACCATTAACTGTGATTGTCAGTTTTTAAAAATCTATATATGTTGCTGGTATAAATTGGTGATACTGTCCCTGTTATAGATTTCCATAGAATGGTCGTTACTGATGGGAATTTCCACCTGGATGATATAGTAGACATGTTTTGGAATTTAAAAAAATTGGGTACAAATCATGAACAGTTTGGCATCCATCTGTGGAAGCCATTTTCAAAAATGGTTGCCAGCCCCTATCTCGTGAATATCGATAAAATGTATGTCATATTATAAGGGTTTTTGGTGTAACAAAGACAGTAGTTACGCCCTCAATGCTATATTAGTTAACCTTTTGAAGTTATACAGAAAGAGAAAGCATGTGATATTCTGCCTTTTCTCTCCCTGAGTTGAAGGTACTGCTGCTGAATGCCAAGTCGATGAATGGGATAATGCCGGCCATCCGGGACTTGATCCAAGATGTGTGTGCTGACCTGGCCTGTATCATGGAGTCTTAGTTGGATGAGACTGAGGGAGCAAATCTCTTCCAGCTTTGTCCACCTGGGGTCTTCCATCATACAGCAGCCCTGGCTGTTGATAGTTCCTGAGTGTCCTTTCCCACAGAGTGGAACCAAACTAGGTCCCAGTTTTTCCAGGGAGTTGGGGGGTGATGAAATAAGTGGGACAGCAACTAGAGTAATGTTGGCAGAAATCCTGGGATGAATCTGACAGAACACGGGATACAGTTTGAAAACCTATTTATTTGAAAGCCAACTCATTGTCACTGAAGGTGGCGAAGAAATCTTACTTCTTTGCCACCATTGTGTCTGCACAGTGTCAACCAACAGAGCATTTATGGGTAGTCAAAGGCCTATTATACTCTGGCCCATGTGAAGAAAATGTGGTCCTTGTGACCAATTTGTACAACACTTTGCAAATAAAATAGATCACATCCATGTTGACTTGAATACCAGAGATGATACAAGTCTTCTGGGTGTAACTTTGGTCTTGTGCTTGTCCAGCTATAATGGATATGTTCAATTTGTACATTCTGAGGATATGGACAGGATCCTTGGAGAATTGAGGCCTGCTGCTTGTGTGCTTGGACCCCTTGCCCCTTCCTGGCTTTTCAAAGCAGCAAGGCAGGGACAAACCAAGTGCTGAGTGTTTCTTTATGGCAAGGTGTGTTTCTGTGTTGCCTAAAGCAGGGGTGATAAGTCCTCTGTTTAAAAAAAACAAAACCAAAAAAACCCCTCCCTGAACCACACCATATTGGATAATTTCAAGCCATTCTCTAATACTACATTCTTGGGCATGTGATGGTTTCATAGCTTCATGGGTTTCTGGAGGAAAGTGAAATGGATCTAGATAATCAATCTTGCTGCAGGCCTGGTTATGGGACAGAGACTGTTTGGTCACCTTGGTGAACAATCTACAATGGGGGGAGTATGGATGGGGAGTGTCTCCCTATTGGTTCTGCTGGAGACCATATGTGTGATGCACAGAGACCGCGAAGAACAGTGACTTCCAGTCCTATGCCTCAGACAGGCAGACTGGAAGTCACTTTTCTTCGTGGTCTCTGTGCATCACACATATGGTCTCTGTGCTTGCGCAGAGCTTGCTTCGGGGAGCTTCTATAGCTGAGATAAACTTTTTGGCGGGAACCCCTCCCCCACCAATCCACTGCACATGCTCCAACGGGTTCCGGCCCAATCCTTCAGTTCTTCGTCGACTGCTATTGTGGTTGTCTCGCTCAAAGGGACTTCTTGCTCTAGAACGTTTTTTGCTGAAGAAATTATCTTGTTCTTTGTTTTAGTCTAGCTTTCTATCTACTCGTTTTTCTCCCTTTCAATTTAACTCTATGTTAAAATCATCATCATAGAATCATAGAATAGTATTGCTGGAAGAGACCTAAAAGACCATCCAGTCCCCTGCTCAATGCAGGAATCCACTTTAAAGCATACCTCACAGATGGCTGTCCAGCTGCCTCTTGAATGCCTCTAGTGTGGGAGAGCCCACGACCTCCCTAGGTCATTGGTTCCATTATTGTACTGCTCTAACAGTCAGGAAGTTTTTCCTGACATCCAGCCGGAATCTGGCTTCCTGTCACTTGAGCCAGAACAATAAATCTGTTCGCAATCCAGTATCGCCCTCGCCTTGGGCCCATGGCTGTTAATGCTCCTTTTAGACGATGCGTTTGCTGTGGGAGTAAATTTCCTTCCACAGACGGACATTCTCTGTGCCTTACTTGCCTGGTGAAGCGCATATTGTTGAGTCCTGTCACCACTGCATGTAATTTACTAAACAAACCAGGAGACATCGATCTGACAGGCTTCGTGCACTGTTATGGGGGAAAGCGCTGCAGGTGACAGAGACACCAAAACTCGGGATGGCACCTACTCAACCTGGAAAGTAAAGTTTGCAGGGGAACGAGGGACAACTGTTTTCTCATACAGCCCTATCAGTATTGGCTGTAGCCATGGGCCACTCTGATCCACTCCCGGGAGATCTCTTAAAACTTTCAGTGGCAAAAAAAATTATAAAAAAGCCAGACACCCAAAATCTTCTGAGGTCCAGAAGAAGAGGAAAAAGAGCAAAGAAACAAAGAATCCTACCTCTCCTAATGCGATGGTGACTCATGATTTTACACCTTCTCCTTCATTGGACTCACCAATCCCAACAAGGTCTGAACCACCGTTATCGGAATTAAAGCTAGAACAATCACTCCCAGCGCTTGTACTGGTGTCGAGACCTGATCATCCACTGCCAGTGACGATGTCAATACTGCTACAGATAGCCTTGGTGTAGGAAGGGGAAATTTGGGATTCCACTCTTTTGCAAGATTGCGGTTGACCAATGTCAACCCAAGGAGAGGAGTTTTCACCCCAGTCGGTCTTTCATTGTTCACACTACGAAGAGCCTCTGTCATACCAACCTCGACACATCGGCATAAGTCTCATTCAGAATGGATTAGAGCTTTGAAATACTCAATTCCTCCAAGACATTATTATGAATGGGATGAATGGAATTATCGTAGACAACCGGACTATATTAACTGGGTTTACCCGTCCTCTTCTCACACCCATCACCAATTCTCACCATCGGCAACAATGACAAGACCAACCTCAGAGGAACAATACACGATGCCCCCACCTCTAATGAGACCAACCTCTGGGGAGCAATATATGTCACCCACATCTCTGCCGTTTCAGTGGGGACTGCTGTCTGTAGCTCAGCTTTCAACATCAAAGCCATCTGTTATGTCTCCCGGACAGGTGAAACGGGACTCCTGCGTACTGAAATCTCCCATATACCTCCTTCGATAGCAGCGTCAGGGTCAGCATAGAAAGATTTGACACTCCACTGACAATCATCACAGTCAGCTACCGATGATTACCAATCAGGCTCTGTTGCAGTTTCACCTGTTGCCCTTTCAACATCATCACCTGATGGAGCAGTAAGATCTAACGAACCCCGTCTCCATCTGAAGATTTAGGTCATTTCTCTGAACGTGTTGTACGGATGGCTCATGCCCTTGGTCTTGAAACACAGCAGCCTACAGAAAAGAGCAAAGACCCAGTCTTTGATGTTTTGCAGTCAGATTCAGCAGCCCCTGTAGCAATTCCGTTTCTCTTGACACTTTTATGGATGGTGCAACAGTCATGGAAGGCACCCTCTTCCAAGTCTCCTATGTCAAAGAGATTAGAGAATATGTATAAGACCCAGCAGAAGGATGTAATTTTTTTTGTTTATGTTTACATCCTTCACCAAACTCTGTTACAGTAGAGTCGTCTCAGGGAAAGTCACATAGAGTGCACTCTTCTTCTATTGACAATGAGGGCAGGCGACTCAATTTGATGGGCCGAAGAATTTTCTCACCTGCTTCTCTGGTTTGAGAGTCACGAATTACCAGGCCATCATGGCCCAGTATCAGCTTTTCCTGTGGGAGAAGATTGGGTCTTCATGTGACTATCTCCCTGATGACCAAAGAGAACTTGCAAGTGTTTTTCAGTCAGAAGCAACAAAAATGGCTAGGCAGCAGATCAGCACAGCCTGACACGAGGCTGACTGCGATGCCAAAGCCATGGTGGGAGCTGAGGCTTTACGCAGGCATGCTTGGTTAAGATCAGCCAGACTGACGCAAGAAGCCAGATCTAGGATCGAAGATCTCTCCTTCGACAGTTATGGTCTATTTAATTGCAAAACGGATGAGGTCATGGACACTGTACAAAAAGCGTATAATACAGCCAGTAAATTTGGTTTATCCCAGCCGCAGCAAATTCTGAAATACCATCAATGGTACGGGCAAGCATCTCCTCATCAGTATAGATAGCTACCTGATCAACAGTTTAGGCAGCCCTCTCAGCCTCAACAGAAATGACAAGGGACTCATACCTCCAGAGCTCAGTTTTCCTGTAGAAGATTGAATCCACCAAAAAAGCAGTGTCTTTGGTTCCCTCTAGAAGATGTCGGTTTGATGCCTGATTCTCCGAATATGCCGCATCAACCTACATTCGAATTTAGGCTTTTCTGCTAAATGTGAATTCTCCTTCCAGCTCAGGAAGGGCCCATGAGGTCTTGCACTTCTTGCTTCCAGTCGCTCCCAGGAGGGAGGGAAGGCGACGGCGGCGGGGAAACATTTGTGACATCTGTGCCCACGCAATCCAAACCTTATAAGTTGAACTTGAAAGCCTTGCTGCCGCTGCAGGCAGCTTTACACACAAAGGAGAAAGCCAGTGAGTGAGCAAAGGCCAGCTGGCGCCTAAAGTTCGAGTGGCCTGAAGCTTGCTGCTGCCTCCCTTGCAAGCATGCCCAGGGAAGCAGCCGGCCAGCCTTCCCCGGAACAAGCAGGGCCCTCCGCATATCTGCTAGTCTGCAGCGCCGCACTCGGCTGGGAAGGCACCCCGAGAGTCAGCGAGAGCGTCCAACAGGGACCCTGAGATGCAAGCAACTTTGTTGCTCTCTCTCCAGGACTGCCCCAAAGCATGCAGCCTCCATTGGCTGATCCAGCGTTCCCCGCCGCTGCCAGTTCGGCTCAAGCCCACAGACCCTGCACTCCCCGGTTCACCCCTCTCGCGCTGCAGCCCACCTTCTTCTTTCCTTCTCCCCGAAGCCGTGCAGCCGCCAGCAGCTCAAATGGAGTGGGAAATGGCCAGTGGTGGCAGATCGAGCCTTTAGATGATCTCTAAGAAGTTGTTTACACGAAGATAAGGCATTGTAACTGGAGGAAATGGAAAAGTCGCTTTCAAATGCGAATTCTAAAATGCGGATTAACGAGGATAAAAATCGACTGCATGCCTGACTTGAGCATCATTCATTTAGAGGTAAACCCGTTAAAGCGACTTGAAGGAGGCTTAAATCGATCTTCTAGAGGGGGCCTTTGACTCAATTGGGTCTCTGAGTCAACATCCTTTCAGTCAGACAATTTTTAGCCATCGTTTAGTGATTTTTCTGCTGACCTGGGAATCCATAACATTAGACAATCGTCTCCAGAGGATACAGAAAGGGTTGGATATCCTCCCTTTTTCGGGAATTTCCAATACAGCACCCACTCCATTCTTGGAACTAGAAGTTAAGATCTTGCTGGAGAAGGGAGCTGTTCTACCTGTTTCTGAGCACAAGCTTCACCGTCCTGAAAAAACACGGAGGGTTATGGCCAAGAAAGTTCTGGCTGATCATTTTAACATCCATTCTGCCACTACTGCAAAAAGGAGATTGGTTTGTGGCCGTGGATTTGAAGGGTGCTTACTTTCATACTTACTTTCAGCCAGCAGTTCTGGAGGTTCGCAATAGGAGACTGCCACTACCAATTCCCATCGTTCCATTCAGTCTTGCCATAGCGCCTCGTGTGCTTATGAAGTGCATAGCCGTCGTATGTGCCTACCTCCAGTTGCGTAACATTCAGATATACCCATATATAGACGACTGACTTCTGGTTGCACCAACGAAGAGGGAAGTATGATCTGCCCTTCAGCATACCCTGGGGGTCCTAGAGGCATTTGGTCTCATTGTCATTTACCAGAAGTACACTCTGGTACTGATTCAGGTCATACAATTTATAGGAGCTTCTATCGACTCCATAAGAGCACTGGCGTACTTGCTGAGAGACCATGCCACTATACTCATGAAACTGGCTAGAATCATTTGGATGTGGCATGCAACGACTGCTTTCAATATACAAAAGTTATTAGGACTGATGACGGTGACCACGGCTGTGATCCCCTTTGCACGTCTCCAAATGCAAGTACTTCAGAATTGGTTGATCAGAATGTTTGACCTCAGGGAAAGTGCCCGCAGGATCAGGTTTCAGTTCCAGAGTCTGTCAGGCTGTCATTGGAATGGTGGACGATACAGGCCAACTTACTGAAGGGGATGCCACTTTGACAGTCTACTCCATCCCTAAGAGTTACTACAGTTGCATCCTTTACAGGATGGGGAGGACATTGTGATTACCTGGAGCTCCTGGGGTGGAGAAATCACAGGGCTTTTGATACCATCCTTCGGCATTGACAAGTCCAGATAACATCGGACAACACTACGATGGCATTCTATTTAAACAAACAGGGAGGAACACATTCCATTCCTCTTGTATGACTCTCCACAAGGATTTTGGATTGGTGCATACACAGAAGTATCAGTCTTGTCGCTATTCACATTGCGGGAGTGAACAGTGTCATAACGGACAACCTCAACAGGTCTTATCAAGGTTCCCACGAATGAGAACGCAGCAAGGACAGCCTGAGGGACATCTTTCACAAGTGGGGCTACCCTTATCTGGACCTGTTCGCAACAGAGAATAGGGTGTGTCAGAACTTCTGCAGCAGAGCGGGAAGGGGAAGGAGGTTTCAGGGAGATGCATTTGCCAGGATTTGGAAAGGCCGTCTCTTTTATCTGTTTTCCTCATTTTCACTTCTTATTGGAGTCGTGGCTAAAGTCAGAGGAGAGACTGAACCGACTGCATTTTAATAGCCCCTTGGTGGCCACGCCAACTGTGGTTCCCACATCTTCTCTGTCAGTCCAGGAGGGAGTACAATTCCCTTCCATCAATACTGACACTGCTAACATAGAACAGGGGATGGGTGAGACACCCAGAGTTGCTAACAGTCTGTCTTACAGCATGGAGAATACGACACCGCTTTTGATTGATTTACCATTGCCGGTACAGTCTGTTATTGAGGCGGCAAAAAACCCTATAACCTGGCGAACTTACAGCAGTAAATGGAAAACTTCCTTGGCATTTGCATCAAACAATGGCATTAACCCATTTAATTGTTTGCTGGGAGATATACTTCAGTTTTTATTAGACCTTCAGAAACAGGGACTGAAAATTTCATCTCTCTGGGTCTACCTAGCAGCTAGTTCTTATTTTTAGTGGTTTTACAGTGTTTTCACACCCGTTAGTTAAGAGATTTTTTTAAGGGGCTCAAAAATGTAGTTCCTCCTGTTAAGTCTCCAGTACCAGCTTGGAGTTTATCAGTTGTACTGCATGCTCTTACTAAAAAGCGTTTTGAGCCTCTTGCCACTGAACTTTGTTTACCCTCCTTTAAGGTGGCATTTTTAGTGGCCATCACTTCAGCATGACAGGCTGCGGAACTGTGTACTTTAAGGATTGATCCTCCCTATATGGTGTTTCAAAAAGATAAAGTGGTGCTCCACCCAGACATTACATTTCTATCTATGGGGGTTTCCCAATTTCATCTGGGTCAGGATATAGTGTTGCCTGCTTTTTTCCCTAACCCGTCGACACAGATGGAGCCAACTCTGCATACCCTTGACTTACGTGTTGGCCTTTTCCAAGAGCAAGATGGTGAATCTTCGTACATTACCCCTTTCGTTTATCTCTTAAGGGGGGCAGAAGAAGGGCTCTCCTGTATCTAACCAATGCCTTGCCTCCTGGATGGTTCAGAGCATTAACCTTGCTTATGAAGCATTGGGTCTGCAATTATTGGGATGTGTCCAGTCTCATTCGACTAAATCGATGTCTGTGTTGATGGTGTTTCAGAAGGTAATTCTATTATGAGACCTGTGCAAAGCAGCAACATATTAAGCACCATCAAAGTGATATGTTCTTTTGACCGTGTGGTTTTGTTGGCCATCCCACAATGAGACACCGCTCAGGTTGCTTTTCTGTAACTGTAGTTCTTCAAGTGGTCACACAATAATAATAATAATAATAATAATAATAATAATAATATATTTATTTATTACCCGCCTCTCCCAACGGATCGAGGCGGGGAACAGCATTAAGCACAAAATACAAAACTGATTAAAAGCACATAAAACCAATACATCATTAAAATACCAATAAAACACCAATAAAACACTTTAAAATTCATCTGGGTAGGCCTGCCGGAAGAGATCAGTCTTTATAGATCTTTTAAATTCCTGAAGACTAGTGAGTTGGCGAATCACAACCCACACAACCCACCCACCATCTCCGTTCGGTGTCGCTGTCATTTATTTTGATACCAAGCTCCTTCGGTATGGAGGGGGCCACAATTGGCGGCTTCCTTCGAACTGAGGACTTGGGCAGGAACTCGTTGAGGCATGCGCAGTGGATCGGTGGGGGGAGGGTTCCTGCCAAAAAATTTACCTCAGCTATAGAAGCTTTGTGAAGCGGGGCTCTGCGCAGGTGTAGAGCCGATATGTGTGACGCACATATGACCACTCAAAGAACTACAGTTACAGGTCAGCAACCTGGCTTTCTGTAGTGGCTCCAGTCTTTCTTGGAATGTCAATTTCAGAAGGTGATGCTGGGGGGTTCTTGTTTAACTCCAGAGTTCCATCTTCTTCTGCCTGCTATTTAACATATACATGAAACCCTAGGAGAGATTATCTGGAGATTTAGGGTTTAGTGCCCCCAGCATGCTGATGACACCCAACTTCTTCTCTCCTTTTCATCTAATTTGAGGAAGCTATTCTAATAATAACCTGATGTTTGATGTTTGGTAGCGGACTGGATGAGGGAAAACAAATTGAAACTGAATCTAGACAAGACAAAGATGCTCCTGGTTAGTCAAAAGACAAATCAGGGAATAGGGATTTAACCTGCACTGGGTGAGGTTGCACTCCAGCTGAAGACTCAGGCTTGTAGTTTAGATGTACTGGATTCAGCCCTGTATCTGGTTTTGGCAGTGGTCAGGAGTGCATTCGTGCAGTTGAGGCTTGTGTGCCAACTGTGCCCATACCTAGAGTTGTCTGATCTGGCCACAATCATGCATGTCTTAGTTACATCCCACTTGGACTACTGTAACATGCTCTATATGTGACTACCTTTATGTTCAGAAACTTCAGCTTATCCAGAAGGCTGCAGCCAGTACAGGGAGCACATGACTCCTTTGTTACAACAGCTGCATTAGCTACCATTGTATTTCTGGGCACAATTAAACGTGCTGGTTATAGCTATAAAGCCCTATGTGGCTTGGGGCCTGGCTACCTGAAAGTCTGCTTTCTCCCATACTAGTTTTAAGACATTCAGGTGACGTTGTTCTTCTAGTCCTGCCACCATCATTGGCATGTTTGGTGGGGGGTGCGAAAGGGGGCCTTCTCTGTGGCCAGTCCCAGTCTCTGGAACTCCCTGCTGAGGGGGAGTAGATTGTCCTTCATCCGGTGGGTAAATAGATTTTTACTTAGGCAGGTCTTTGGCATTTAGGGTGATTTTTGGCTGAAAGGAGTTTAAATTGTTTGGTGCTGTTTATTTCTTTCACTGGTGTGTGTGTGTATGCGTGTGCGCGCATGAATATTGCTTTTAATGATGTAACCATATAAATCATGCAGCATTGTTCAAAGCAGGCCATGTAGGTTGTTATTGGAAGCACCAGGCCAGAGCATCAGGCCATTTGTCCTGTGGCCATTTACCACCAAAGATCAAGGCAGAGGATAATTTGCTTTCTCTCAAACATACAGAAAAGGGACACAGTCGTACTGAGTTTATGTTGAGTTTAGTGAAGGCAAGCTTCAACTCAGAGAATGATTTTATCCTTTTACCCTCATGGGTTGGATGTTGGGCAGAAATTTCTAATGCCAGTGTACCAGTAATGCATGTTGGATTCTTACCATATGCTCCTCACCCAGTCACACAACCAGCCACAATATTTACTGTTATGGGTAAAGTCCTTAGTATTTTGTCCTAGCTCAAATAGTCTGCACTTCCCTTCTTCTGTGATAAGGGGGTTTACACATAGTTGCCCATACTGTTTTAAGTCATCCAAATGAGTTTGCCTGATTCCAGCGGTGAGAGATTCAGGACAGAGAATAGAAAATACTTCTTCGCACAATGAATAGTTAAACTTTGGAACATAGGAAGCTGCCTTTTACAGAGTCAGACCATTGGTCCAGTATTGTTGACACGGACAGGCAACAGCTTCCCAGGATTTCAGGCAGGAGCTTTTCTGATCCTACCTGGAGATGCCAGGGATCGAACCTGGGACCTCCTGCATGCAAAGCAGATATTCTATCTTTGAGCCACATGTCCTCCTCCATGTGGAATTCACTACCACAAGATACAGTGGTGGCCAGCAACTTGGATGGCTTTAAAAGTACACATTAATGGAGGATAAAGTTATCAATGGCTACTCCGTATAATGGCTGAAATTGGCGGCAGCATGGTCTCCTGGGAACATGGAGAGGTGTTCTTGAATTTATGGCCTACTTGAGGGTTTCCTACTTGTGGGTTGGCCATGGTGTGAACAGAATGCTTGACTACATAACCCTTTGGTCTGATTCAGCATGGGTCTTACGTACTTTTGTACCTATCCTGGATGAGGTTGCATTCCCCCTATAGGGACAGGTAGTAGCCTGGGGTGCACTTGGATTCATCTCTGTTACTGGAGGCCCAAGTGCCTCCAGCGGCAAAAAGCACCTATTACCAGCTCCAGCTGATATGGCATCTATGACCATTCCTGGATAGAGATAACCTAGCCACAATAATCTGTGCATTGGTAATCTCAAGACTGGAGTATTGTAATGCGCTTTACATGGGGCTGCCCCTACCATTGGTTCAGAAGCTGCAGGTTCATGTTCACAGTTTTAGGGGTGTTGCCATTGCGCTCTTACACCAAAAACTTAATAGTTTGACATACATTTTATGGATGTTTGTTCCATGGTTCATTAGAGATGGCTGACAGCCATTTTGGAAAATGTCATCTAGAAAGATATGCCAAACTGTTTATGATGATGCCTACCTATTTTTTAATTCAATTCACGTCTTTCACGTCACCTAAGTGGGAATTGCCATCTGTAATGACTTTCCTACTGACATTTGTGTGTATGTTGTATGTTTTTTCTGTTTTAATTTTTGTATATTGTTTTTAATTGTTTTTAATCCTATGTAAACCGCCCAGAGAGCTTCGGCTATGGGACAGTATACAAATGTAATAAATAAATAAATAAATAAATTTATTACAGGGACAGGACTATGTAATATAATTCACAAACCTGAATTGTCCAAGACAGAGCTATACATAGGAATCCTATTCTGCACACTTAAATACCAAGGTCTGCACACCAAGGTCAACTGAAATGTCTTTTAAAAAGAAAATTACAAAAATATGATTATCTAATGAAAATTAAATGGTTAATTTTTAAAAAAAGGAACTTAAGTGATCAATCCTAGAAATCTTAGAACTGCTGCATCAATTCTCAGTTCTTCTTCGTGGTCTTTGTGCATCACACATATGGGCTCGCGCCGGCGCCGAGCTCAGTTCGGGAAACTTCTCTAGTTAGCTTAGAGTTTTGGCGGGAACCCCTCCCCCCACCATCCTATCGCGCATGCTGCGGATTCCCGCCTACCTCAGTTCTTCTTCGACCGCCTCGCTGATCGCCTCGCGGGAGACTTCGTCCGACTGTTCGTCTCGTCGTTCCTAGGAAAAGCGAGTAGAATAGTTTATAGTTAGCTTAGTTGTAGTCGTCTTTATTGTTATAGTTAGTAGTAGTATATATACATATATATATATATATATATATATATGTATATATACATATATATATATATATATATATATATTTGTTTAGTTTAGTCGTTGGCCCTCGGGCTCGTTGGCCCGACGGGGTGTATGGTGCAGTCCGCGTTATTTAAACACTGCTCTAAATGCAGAGCTAAACTGACTTTGACCGATGGACACTCGTTGTGCCTTTTATGCCTTGGGGAAGCTCACATCGTCGATGCATGCCCGCATTGTATGAGCTTCTCTCGGCAGACTCGTCGTAATCGTGCGGATCGTCTCCGTAGTCTCCTTTGGAGCAACGCGCTCTCGGCGGTTGACCAACCTCGTCCTGCCCTGATGCCATCGGCCCAACCACTGGCCCAGTCTACTTCTGGGGAGCGTAGGCCTCCGCCATTAAATCGCTCGAGCTCAGCATCACCTAGCTCGCCCTCGCTAAGGGCTGCAGCTGAGGACCGTGCGGAAAGAGTTTCCTCGCCGCCTCAACAACCTTCGAAACGAGACAAGTCTAAGTCGAAGGGAAAATTGTCGAAATCTTTGAAGTCCTCAAAGTCGAAGATGCCAAAAAAAAGGCCTTCGGTACCGGCATCGACATCGGGACCATTGGCATTGGTACCAACAGTGTCGTCCTCGAAGGGGAAGGCCCCGACGCTGTCATCGGTACCGATAGTCCGATCGACGCCACCTATGCCGACTTCGGGACAATCTTCACCGATTCCCACTAGGCTTCTCGCCTCGCCGCTCCAGCCAGCGTCGGTACCGAGGGAATCTCGTCAGCAGCCATCGTCGTTGTTTCGAGCGTCATCGCTACCACCATGACCATCGCTGTCGTCTCAGGTACCGGTTGATTCTTCCTCTGACAACGAGCTTGTCGAAACGATCCCGGTGGAGCATCTTCCAATTCACGACGACCTCACTACTACACTGCCAGACTCGCTGCTCGGTACCGAGCAGCAGGATTTCGGCATCGCGTCACCGATTGATACCGAATGCAGAACTCTCGACGCCGTACTCCCATCCTCGCCGATGTCAAGAACGCAACCGTCTTCGCCACTGTCCAGATCTAGCACTTACCGGTCCCATTCAAGATCACACTCCCGTACCAGGGCATGGGATGTTTACTCAGACCGCTTCGGTCGAGCTAGGCAACCCCACCGCTGTGACAAGCGCTACCTTTTTGACCCATACACGGGTAGACGCCTGGCCAACGCTTCCATATCGGCTGACCCATCTCACGCGATGGCGTTCCATGACAACCCTAGGGCTGATCAATCTGCTTCTGCCCGGGATCGTCGCCCTCGGGATTGGCATCTTCCCTCGGCACCGGAACGAAATTCGGCGTCGGAGCATCGCAGGGAGCCATCTCAGTCGGAACGTCGAAGGGACCCATCGCAATTGTCTATCAACGACTATGCCTCCGACACATCTTCGGTACCGTCCCAGACACCTTCGGTACCGTTGCCCCCGGATGGAGTAGGAACTTCAGAAAGAGCATCTCCTTCAATGGAATTGGGCGGATTCACGGACCAGCTGTTACGGATGGCTCAATCCTTAGGTATAGAGTTCCAGCAACCTCAAGAGGAACCAGAGGACAAGATCTTCGATGTAATGTACGCCGACCCTTCTCCTCAGCTTGTGCTACCAATGGTACCCACACTCCTGAAAACAGTGAAACAGTCGTGGTCTAACCCAGCTACAATAGGGGCGACGTCTAAAAGGCTGGATGCCCTTTATAAGGTCAAAGAGGCCGAGGCACCCTTTCTCTTCCAGCATCCCAAGCCTAATTCCATTGTGGTAGAGGCTTCCCAGGGCAGGACCACCAGAAGTCATACTGCCCCCACGGATAAGGAGGGTAGAAAGCTTGATGCCTTTGGCCAGCGCATTTTACTCCTCCTCTGCTCTTGGCATTAAGGTCGCCAACTACCAGGCCATGATGGCTCGGTATCAACTTTTCTTGTGGGAAAAGATCTCAACTCTAACAGATTACTTACCGGATGACCAACGTGATTTGGCCCGAGTTTTCCAAACCAAAGCTATAAGGCTTTCGAAACAAGAACTCACTACATCGCGCCACCAGACGGACTGCGTGGCAAAAGCCATGGTTGGGGCGGTGGCATTGCGCCGCCATGCCTGGCTCCGCTCTTCTACGTTATCACAGGAAGCAAAGGCTAAAATTGAAGATCTGCCATTCGATGGTGAAGGACTTTTTAATGCCACGACCGATTCCACTATGGACTCTATTCACAAGGCAAAGATGACTGCCTGGAAGATGGGCGTCCCTGCGCAACAGCAACAACCTTACCGTACCCAGAAATGGTACCGCCCGGTGCCGTATCAACCACGCCAGCAATCGGACCATTCCCAACGTTATCAAACATCGCAGCCGTCTTCAACATACCAGGCTAAGAAACAGCAGGCGTGGTTTAATAAGCCCCGCCGTCAGGATCCAGGGTCTAAACAGCGTCTTTAACTCTGTCCTTTTGCCAATTCGACTACACGATCCCTCCAACAGACTCCGTCCATTTCTTTCGAAATGGTCAGCCATCACTTCAGACCAATGGGTGCTCAACATCATCGCCTGGGGTATCAAATAGAGTTCGAAGTCCTCCCTCCTCTTGGCACCGTGCGATTTACTCCTCCATCAGAGGTGCTTGCTCAAGAAACGTCATCTCTTCTGCTGAAACAGGCAATCACGCGAGTACCTCTTCATCATCTACGGGCGGGATTCTACTCCCGTTATTTCACGGTGCCAAAGAAAGACGGGGGCCTTCGCCCTATTATGGATCTCAGAGCTCTAAACAGGTTCATAAAGCAGAAAAAAAATTCGCATGGTGACCCTCGCACAGGTCCTGCCCCTACTCAAACGGAACAGCTGGTTCACCTTGGTCAATCAAAAGGACGCCTATTTTCACATTTCAATTCATCCTTCATTTCGAAAGTATCTCCGTTTCATCATAGGAAGTCAACCTTACCAATTCTCCATACTCCCATTCGGCCTAAAAACAGCACCACGAGTTTTTACGAAATGTATGGCGGCGGTCTGTGCTCATCTAAGATCAAAAAACATAGAACTATACCCTTACCTGGACGATTGGTTAATCGTATCCCCATCAAAGCTCCAAGCCCTCAGGGACGTCCGGTCGGTTTCGACACTCCTCTCCGCTCTCGGCCTGCAAGTGAACACAGAAAAATCTGTTTTTCTACCAAAGCAACGACTTCAGTTCATAGACGTCATCATAGACTCTGTCGTAGGCAGGACCTACCTTCCCGTGGACCGCAGACGCGCCATTCAGGACCTCGTCACGCGGACCCAGCTCACCGACAGAGCAACAGCCTTCACAATTCCCTGTTTGCTCGGTCTTATGGCCTCATCAGTCTTCGTAGTCCGCTGGGCCCGCCTGCATCTTCGCCCACTTCAACAATTACTACTACGGCATTACACACCGGGCCAAAATCCCCGTAGATTGATGATTACCATCCCGAACCACGTCTGCAGCTCTCTCAACTGGTGGACTCTTCCCCTGAACTTATCACAAGGCTTACCGTTCCACACACCAGGACCATCTCGTACCATCACAACAGATACGTCCTTGGAGGGATGAGGAGCTCATCTCGATGACCTGAGCATTCAAGGAAAATGGTCACGTTCAGAGAGCCGCCAGCACATCAACCTCTTGGAATTATTAGCAGTGAGCCGTGCTCTGTTCGCTTTTCTACCCAACCTACGCGGACACCATGTACGAATTCTGTTGGACAATACCACCGTAGTGTGGTACATAAACAAAGAGGGAGGAACTCGATCCCCTCCCCTTCTCAACCTAACGCTAGAGATACTACACTGGGCAATCTCCCACGACATTTGTCTATCGGCTCTACATATCGCTGGAGTAGACAATCTGAAAGCAGACGAGCTCAGCCGCACGTTCAACGACACCCACGAGTGGGAACTGTCCAAGGCCATACTGTCTCTTTTATTTGCCAAATGGGGGACACCCTCCATAGATCTCTTTGCGACTCCTGCCAACGCCGTCTGCCACAACTTCTGTTCGCGTGCCGGAGTTGGCCGCAATTCCCTAGGAGATGCCTTCCAGGTGGATTGGTACGGGGAGCTAGTTTACATGTTTCCCCCATTCCCAATGATTGCCAGGACGGTGGCCAAGGCCTACAGACAAAAGGTGAACGCCATCATGATAGCTCCGTGGTGGCCAAGACAACCCTGGTTTACTCCTCTACTCTGTCTAGCACAGTACCACACTTGGCACCTCCCCAACGTTCCGGATCTCCTGTCCAGGTCCAAGGGCATGATTTTGCACCCGGACCTTCAAACTCTAAAGTTGACAGCTTGGAGGCTCCTACCAGGTGGCAAGACTTAAGTATTTCACCTGGTTTACGTTCAATTTTCGAGGCATCTGCGAAGCCTTCGACCAGAGCCTCTTACGCTAGAAAATGGAAGCGTTTTCAGGACTTTGCGTCTGAAAACGGTTTTCAAGCAAAAAACTGCAGTATCTCTAATGTCATTGACTTTTTGTACGGCAGGGCTAAGACCCACCTCGTTAAGAGTTTATTTAGCAGCCATTTCGGTGAATCACGGCTTGCTAAATGGTTTTTCTGCATTCACACACCCCATTACCAAGACGTTTCTTAAAGGCCTTCGAAATTTATTTCCTTCTGTAAGACCTTTGGTCCCCCAGTGGAGCCTTTCATTGGTATTCACGGCATTAATGACTAAGCCCTTTGAACCACTGGCAACTGTTAATTTTCGTTTACTCACTTTGAAAACAGTGTTCCTTGTGGCTATCACGTCGGCCAGACGGGCATCTGAGCTCGCAGCGCTACTTGTAGATCCTCCTTACATGCAGTTTTTCCCTAATAAAGTGGTGCTTCGCCCGGATCCGTCGTTTGTCCCTAAAGTTTCTTTGCAGTTCCATGCTAACCAAGACATTGTTCTCCCTACGTTCTTTAGGGCGTCTGATGACCCACTCTGTTCTGCCTTGCACGCTTTGGATGTTAGACGTGCCCTGGCTTTTTACAAGTCCAGAACCGAGACTTATAGGAAATCTCGTAGATTGTTTATTTGCTATGGGGGAAAGACTAAAGGCTGTGCTGTCTCTCCACAACGACTTTCCCGTTGGGTTGTGGACCTTATCACCCTTGCCTATCAAATACTAGGCAAGGAACCCCCAGTGTTGTTTACAGCACACTCAACAAGGGGTCAAGCAGCCTCCGCAGCCCTCTCTTTTGGTTCATCTCTGCTAGACATTAGACTTGGTCTAATACCTCCACGTTTGTGAAGCACTACCGATTGGATACTAGAGCAGCACGAGACGCTTCTTTTGGAAGGGCTGTCCTCTCCTCGATATGCCAGTAAACCCACAGCGTACCTACCCTCCTCCGGTAAGTCTTGCTGGTCATTCGCCCATATGTGTGATGCACAGAGACCACGAAGAAGAAATGCAGGTTGCTTACCTGTAACCGTAGTTCTTCGAGTGGTCATCTGTGCAGTCACACAACCCACCCACCATCCCCTCTTGGCAACGCTGTTGTGTTGGCAATTGGTTGTCGCTGGTGCTCCTAATTTTTATGTAGCTATATATTTTTCCTTACTTACCTTGGTGCGAGGCCTAGCGGTCTCAGAGAACTGAGGTAGGCGGGAACCCGGAGCATGCGCGATTGGATGGTGGGGGGAGGGGTTCCCGCCAAAACTCTAAGCTAGCTAGAGAAGTTTCCCGAACTGAGCTCTGCGCCGGCTCGAGCCCATATGTGTGACTGCACAGATGACCACTCGAAGAACTACGGTTACAGGTAAGCAATCTGCATTTCTTAAATCTAAACTTTAAAAACAGTTGTAGGACCTAAAATGTTATAGCATTTAAATGATTAACCAAATCAGGGATTAAATGATTGTTAATCATTTAAATGATTAACAAAATCAGGCCTGTGTAGGTTTGAGACCTACACAGGCCTGGTTTTGGGTTAAGCCTGAAGGCCTGGAAATCCTCTGATGGGAGGGGTGCATTCCTGAGTTTCATTTTCCCCTAAAGGAGTTAAGTTTCATTTCTCCAGTGTTAGGTCACCAGATTGGGTTTTTTTCAGTTTCTGGGTTCGGGTATATAAAGGGGTGGAGTGACCTGGACCGTAATAGAGTGGGAACTACAGAGGAATCTGCAGAGAGCGACAGAGAACCACGAGGAAAGACTCTGGTAGAAGGAAAAGGCCCTGAAGAAGAACAGCCAGGAGAAGGCTGGAAGGGACCCTAGGCCCAATTGACAGGTGAAAGTATAGTTAGGCTAGAGGAAACTGCGGTTTTATATCTTTTATTTTCATTGTAAATGCCTTTTGAAAGTTTGCAGCTCTATTTCAATAAATGCCTTAAGTTTATATGATTTTGCCTTATTTTATATAACCTAGTAAATAGTGGTTATTAACACCTTATTGTCTGGAGTGTCATTTACACCATGCCTAAAGCCTAAAGCCCACGTTACTGAGAGGGGAAGGCAAAAGATGGAAAGAAGGACTCTTAAAGAGGCAAAATATCTTTAAGGAGCTGATCAAGTGGTCCAGGTAAAGGAGGAACCTTGACAAAGGGTTAATCAAGTATGGTAGTAAGATAGCTTTATGTTTGGAAATGATTCCAAGTCCCATTTTCAAAAATGAGACAACGTCCCGTGTTCAGAAAATAGTCTATCTTCAGAAAGTAACGGGTTCAATTATTTGCAAGATAAAGTATGAAGCCTAAATGTCAAAGAGATCCATAATTACCCAAATCCTTTGGTCCAGTGAGGATCAGGGGCATTACCATGATTGACATGTTTCCCCCAGTACATCTTCCTTGTACTCACAGTCATAGAATCATAGAATAGTAGAGTTGCAAGGGGCCTATAAGGCCATCGAGTCCAACCCCCTGCTTAGTGCAGGAATCCACCTTAAACCACCCAAAGAACTTCAGCTATGGGGCGGTATATAAATGTAAAATAATAATAATAATGATGCATGCCTCACAGATGGTTGTCCAGCTGCCTCTTGAAGGCCTCTAGGGTGGGAGAGCCCACCACCTCCCTAGGTCATGGGTTCCATTGTCGTACTGCTCTAACAGTCAGGAAGGTTTTCCTGATGTCCAGCCAGATTCTGGTTTCCTGTAACTTGAGCCCATTATTCTATTATTATTCCATTATTCATCTTCGGTCATCTATGGCTCTTCCTAACCATTGTTCATACCGTAATTATGGCTTACCAAACAAACATATGTTAAGACATTCTCAGTACCTGATATCATCGTAGAAGCGCAAGACGAGCCAGTCAGCAAAGGCTTTTATTCTTGATTGGTGTCTGAGCATAACAATGCTGCACTTTTCCAAAGAAAACTTTCAGTCAGTGGTGTTATAATAATATTCATTATAATAAAGTCACATGTCCAGGGTCTTCTTGCAGATGCATCTAAGATCATAAGTCTGGGGGCTTCTTAAATAGAAGTCTGTGGTCCTTTAGGGGACCCTCATGTAGGTTTCCTCAAACCTTTCAGTCAGACTTCCAACCATTTCAGGACCAAATGAGCCATCTATAGTTGAAGCAGCCTCTTCAGTCTTCTTCAGGTTATCAAGGCCAGGCTGGATGACTTGCCACATATCTTTTTGTAAAGCAATGTTGCTTATTTTGTTCCAAGTCGGGTAACAATGTAAATGGGATGCCCTTCAGGCTTGACCACCTAAGTTTTGTTTTTTGTTTTGTTTTGTTTTAGTTCCTCAGTAACTAGAAATAATGGTGTTTCCATTATGTAAATATGAATGAGTGTAATGCAAGTTTTCTTGTAATAGATGTAGCAGTGAAGGCCTGTTTGAAAAATACTTCAGAAAGCTGTCAGATCCTTAATTATATGTGTCTACATTGAGATGTCTGTAGGGCAGTATTTTGATGAACTAATACTGTGGAACTGGTGATGTGGCTAGCTGTTCAAGACTGGCCACATTGTCAGTCTTGACTGACAAAAGGGTGATGTTCTAAGTAAGGTGTCTTTTTCTTGTTGGTTTTCAAGATCAGTTTAAAGGTGGCAAATTTGGCGTAAACCAATCAAAGAGCTGCTTGGACCCCAAGGAGTTAATGGAGTTGCTACAATCCAGGGACTATGACAGGTATGTTTTGCTCATAAGGGTAGGCAAGTAGTTAATATAAGAAGAACATAAGGCACAGAAAAATAAACTCTTGGATGGCTTTTGATTACGTTTTTATGGCAATCCTAAACACATTTACAATGGAATAAGGTCCATTAAACATAGTTAGACTTTCTGAGGAACCATGCATGGTGTTGAGCTGTAATTTGCTTGTCTTTTTTGAAAATAATTTTTCTTTCCTCTTACAGAGAGATTAAAGGATCAAGAGAGAAAGTAATAACTGACAAAGATTTAGAGTTACTGCTGGACAGAAGTGACCTTATCAGTGAGTATAGATGATATTGATGTGTCTTATTTATTTGGTTGAATCACATTCTCCAGCAGCTAATTTCAGGTAACAACTCCGTGATGTTGTAACCCACATACAGTTACTAGAGGAAGAGTGAGCTCCCCTCTAATTTTTTATGTGTCTTGATTGGACAAGGCCTAATTAAAGGCCAATGTGGTAAGGATGAACAATACTTCAGTTTACGGCTATAGAATTAGGATGCAAGTAAAAGATGTAAGCTTACATACAGTATAGAACAATAATGATTGCACTACATGTGTTCTAGAAGGTAGCAGGAAAAAATGGAAATGCTTGGTCTAAATCAGAAAGCTATTCTGCTTAACTGGGAAGAAGGAGGCTGCCCCCAAACCCTGACTAGACAGCTTGAGGAAAGGAGCAGGTGGGCAACTTCGTCCAAGTGTGTTGTAAAGCCTGCTGGCTGGGGAATTCTGGGGATTGTAGGATTTTGTTCTGTCTAAACAAGTGTAGGATTGCACCCTTAATTGTTCTTCGTGAGCTACAGCAGTGCCCCTTTAATGGTATCTGATCTTGCTCCAAATCATACCAAGATTATGATAACTACATGAAGGGGGCAGAATCCTTAACCATTGAAAATTATACTGGAATGGGGGTGGGAGGGGTAGTGAAAATAATGCTGGAGAATCCTCACTGTGCCAAACTCTTTTGTGCCACATAGAGAAGTGAGCACAAACATAAGAACATATTGCCTGTGATGCTGGAGTAGCACATAGCCTTCAGGACTAGTAGCCATTGGTAGCCTGCTCCCATGCCAATCAGGTTTAGGATTAGTTGGATAGATACTTGCTAACAGAACCCTCAAGCTTCAGTGGACAGTGCTATAGGGCAATTATGCTGCAGTGTTAGACTGCTGAAGCTTAGAGCCAAGAGAACAGGAAGCTGCTGCTCTGTCCCGGGAGTTCAGCAGTCTCACACTATTGGATGGGGATTTTCCAGTTGCTTATCTTTCCCCTGAGCGAATGTTTGTGGGGCCCACCTGCTCTTGCTGCTGTCCTCCAACACTGTGAGGTCATTAACAAGTTTAGTTTTCACAACTCCATGCCTATAGTAGCTACACCCCTTTGGGAGTCCCCACTCTTGCCTTACCTGGCTCATACCCCTTGGCCTTTCCCAGGACTTCCAAGTGGGCCATGAAAGTGGTCATTGCTGCTCCCTCCTCCTCTTCCTCCTCGAAAGATGAAGATATTGTGGTGGTGGGGAGGTGGTATCATAGGCTGGGCACTTCTTTCCCTATTGTTTTTCCTGCCTCTGCCTTTAGTGTGTGTATGTCAGAAACCAGCTGGGCTGCCCTCTCCAGGACAACTACTTCCCATCTCTTGGCGACATTCTTGCTCCGCAGTCATCGCTACCACCAAAGCTTGGCCAAAAGGCCCACATAAGCCACAGGCAACAAACCACAGATCAACATAGACAATTTTAACTGTGTCTAAAACACTATGCAAGGCCTATTTAGCTCATCCCTTACTTGGCCAGATTGCATACAGTTGCAGGGAGCTAGCTGTTGGTCCCCAGTATCCCACTTCTCTTTCCAGTTGGTGACTCTAGGCAGGGGCAAGGGGAGGAGTAGCAGTATTTCTGTTTAAAGTACAATTTATGGACATTAAAATTCCTGCTTGATGTACAAAACAAAGCGGAGGGAGTTGAGCATCTAAAGTAGGTATACCAAGAAGAGAAATAAGGTCTTAGGGTGCAGAAATAAATTTCTTAGCAAAACGCCTGTTGCATTTCGGCCTGTCCCTTCTTTTGAGGCCTTCTTCAGGGGGGCTGTAACATTAATAAGAAAGTTTTGCAAGGAAACATAAAAATATATTGGTATATAATACAACACATCCCAGGTTGCCAAGAAAAAACATTGGTTTTTTTTAAAAAAAACGAGGACTATTAGAAAATTTCTGATAATTTAAGGAACAGAAGTTTGCCCTATGTTTTACCAGGAGCATTCATGTCTATGGGCCATCACCCATGCAGGCACACTTCCAAAGTCACAAAATTTGAGAACCCTTTCAACCATCAGACATACAGTGGTGACCAAAATTGTGGACACTTTTTGAAATTTTCATGTTTTGCAACTTTGAATGCTTATAGAAAATGTTCTGTATCACAAAGTTCAAATGTTTATGTATCAATTGAAAGAGAATTTAATGCTGAATTCAAAACAAAAAACAGAATGCAAATACCTGCAGTGAAAAAGAAGTTATGCTGCAAATACTGCAATCATGATAAATTTACAGTAAAATCTGACAAAAACATATCAGATACTTTAGTTATGATTGAAATGTAATATCAGTATTTGGTAGGGAAGCCTTTATTTTTGGAAACAGCATCACAGCGACGTCTCATAGAGCCGACAAGTGTTTTAAGCTCTTCTTTATGACATGGTTCCAGGAATCATTTATAGCCTCAATTAATTGGCTTTTATTTGATGGACGCCTCATTCGTACAAGAATTTTTGAAACGGTGCCACAAATTTTCTATTGGGTTCAGGTCAGGGCTGTTTCCTGACCAGGTCAACAATTGAATGCCCTTTGCTGTGAACCACTGTTTGCATATTTTTGCTGTGTGACAGGGAGCTGAATCTTGTTGAAAAATAAATGGTGCATTGTTTGGAAAGAGATCCCTGATGGAAGGTAACAGTTTTGGTTCCAGGATGGGGTCAATGTATTTTCGTGCGTTTAGCATGCCATCGATTACATGAAGGCGGCCAACACTATCTGCTGACATACATGCCCAAATCATAACACTTGTTGGGTATTTTACAGTTGCCTCAGTGCAGTCAGGATGTAGCTCTTCTCCTACTCTACGTCTCACATATTTTCGCCCATCACTACCAAATAAGTTTATCTTACTTTCATCACTCCAAATAACTTGCTTCCACTGATCTTCTGTCCATTCACTATGTTCTTTTGCCCACTGTAGTCATGTCCGGCGCTGCTTTAGATTCAGAAATGGCTTTTTTCTCGGAATCCTACCTTTTAGTCCAAAATCTGATAGTCTTCTCCTTATCGTTCTGGAACTGACAGAAACACCAGTTGCATCAAGTACACCTTTGATGGCCTCAGATGAAATTTTTCTCTCCTTGAGGCACAGCCTTTTTATTCTTCTGTCATCAACAGATGATATGCACTTTTTACGGCCTTTTCCTGCCTTGTTTTTAATTGACTTTGTTTTGTTATATCGTAAACAAAACTTTCAAACTCCGGATGTAGTCACTGAACGACCAATGTGCCTTGCAATTTTAGCATAGGAAAGACTTGATTCACGTAATACAACAATCCTGCTTCTTCTCTTGGGTGTCCAATCAACTCTTTTCCTTGGTGCCATTTCACTATTTATGATGTACAATTTTTATATGAGAAATAATTCAAATATTCACAATCTCCAATTGTGCCTCAGATACAGTGATATTTGTTCTGTCTTCTACAGAACAAACAGCAAAGCTAACTTTCCCCAACTTGAAACATGAGGTAATACAGCTAATGGCATATGATTGGTCCCCAAAACAAGGACTGTGATTGGCCAGTACGGTTTGCAATTCCACACTGCTTCTCAACTCAATCACGTGTTTCTTTTTAGAATAAAGTAAGCATAACTTTTTTTTAACTGCAGGTATTTGCATTCTGTTTTTTTTTTAAATTCAGCATTAAATTCTCTTTCAATTGATACATAAACATTTGAACTTTGTGAACCAGAATATTTTCTATAAGCATTCAAAGTTGCAAAACATGAAAATTTCAAAAAATGTCCACAATTTTGGCCACCACTGTAACATTTTGAAATATTTTACTACTTGCAGTAGTGTCTGTGCAATATATGCTATCCAGTGTGAATGACCTATGCTTTATGGGGAAAAACTGTAAGACCTCTAAAACATGGATTGTATTCCACTTCATCAGATGAAGCGTTATCCAGAGTTCTTAGTGGTCTCTGTGCATCACACAGATGCCTGCATGGAGTCACAACTCAGAAACTTCCATAGCTAAGGAGCACTGATTGGGTGGGAACCCTTCCTGCATCATCCTGCTGTGCGTGCCTAGAGGGGTTCCTGCCCGTCTCCTCAGTTCTCTTTCGATCGCCTTGCTGGACGTGTCTCGGGAAGCTTCTCCAATCACTTGTTGAAAAGTTTCTTCCTCTGGAGCACCTTTACTCCCTGTTTTCTTCTCCTTTTTATTTTATTTTCTCTACAAAGACCAAAAAACACCCTTTTTCTTCCACTTTTTCTCCCAACTGAGCATTTTGGGCCTGGCTCCCCGAGTGCATGGCACTGAAGGCACTATTCACAATATGCGTGCGTTATGGCAGTAAATTACCTCCTGCTGATGGTCATTCCTTGTGCCTAATATGTTTGGGAGAAGGACACATCATTGAGGCTTGCACTCATTGTGTGAGGTTTTCAAAACAAACCAGGTGTAATTGTTCTGACCACTTTAAATCAATCCTTTGGGAACAGACTCTTCGAGCCATTGACCCAAAGCAACTGGCTATGGAATCTTCTCCGCCTCCCCAAAGATCCTCAACTCTAATCACGGGTCACACGGATCCACAAGAGCCGGGCTCCTCGCTCACAGCACTGGCTGTGCTAAAAATATCTAAGAAAGCTAAACTATCCAAGTCTTCATCAGATGCTCTAAAGCAAAAAAAAAAAAAAGAAGAAGAAGAAACAGGAATCCTCCGAATGGGAAACAGAGGCAAAAAAAAAAAAGTGAGAGAGAACTCAGCCAAGGTCATTCCTCCACCTCCTCCTCTCATGGATTCACCGATTCGAGCTCCGGTGCCAAGACAATCCTGATCCCGCCGGTGCCTTGCCCTAATATCCTGAGACCGCTCTTGATTCTGATGCCTTGACTGCCCTCAGTTCCATCGAGGCAGGCTTTCACGGCATCAGTGTCGGATGGCCAGGACATATCTTCCTCAACACCAAGCTGATACAATAGTAGCCCTTGCAGCCAAGCTTCTTGAACAACCTGCCACAACTGCCTTCCACATTCAGACATTACTAGGACATATGGCTGTGATGGTCTCCATCTTCACATGGGCAAGAATGCGCATGAGACCACTCCAAAGCTAGTTCTTCAAACAATTCCCACCTCAAGCCAATGGCAGAAAATTTCACATTGGGCTACCATCCAACATCACAAATTCACTTTGATGGTGGACCAAGCACAACAATCTACTTTACACCCCTTCCTCCAACGGAAGACATGACAACAGACGCCTCTCGGAAGGACTAGGGTGCTCGTTGCAGCCACCTGCAAACACAGGGCCTATGGTCTCCAAAAATGTCCTTTCTCCTTATCTATGTTCTAGAACTGCTAGTGGTGCAGAAAGCGCTTTGGGCCTTCAAAGATCACCTTGTCGGGCATCACATCCAGGTCCATACCAACATCTCACTCAGCAGGAACTTTCTAACATTCCATGAGTGGGAGCTCGGAGTCAACACCTTTTGACTCCTACTGAACGAATGGGGTTAGCCGAAGGCAGACCTGTTCGCAACCCAACACAACTCACTCTGCCCCCAATACTGCTCCAGGGGATGCATTTCAAATCAGGTGGTCACACACCCTCTATTACTTCTTCCCCCCAATTCCTCTAATAACCCACATACTTCAGAAGATACGGGCAGACCATGCACACTACATTCTTCTCACTCTGTAGTGGTCTCATCAATCGTGGTTCGCTCCCCTGCTAAAGATGGCCAGAGGGGAATATATCCGACTCCCCTTTCCCCATTACTGTTAACGAGATAAGGCGGAACCCTCCGCCATCCAGTTACCCAAACTCTCCGCCTTTCTGCCTGGAGAATTCGTCAAACTCTCCATCGATACTGGAGGAGATACGGGCCACCCTTGCAGCAGCCAGGAAACCAGCTACCAAGCGAGCATATAAAGCAAAGTGGTAAGTTTTTCTTTTCTTCGCTAGAACCCACAACATTGAACCACAAACAGACTCCGGTCACTGGAATTCTGTCCTTCCTATACTCACTCCTCCAGAAGGGCTCAAGCCTTCATCCTTGAAGCTCTACCTGGCTGCAATAACAGCTTATAAACCTGTTATCGATGGCCACTCCCCCTTTTCCCATCCACTCACTAGACAATTCCTTAAAGAGCTAAACAACCTCGTCCCTCCAGTCCTACAATGGAACCTGTCAGTGGTGCTCAAAGCCCTCTTATTGAGGCCCTTTGAGCCTTTTTCGTGGTGATCACGGCTAGAAGAGCAGGTGAACTCTGCACTTTCTGTGCCGACGATCCGTTCCTTATCTTTCACAAGGACAAAGTCGTCCTCCACCCGGACGTCTCCTTCCTTCCAAAAGTAGTAACAGAATTTAATGTTAACCAACATCCCATCTTACCTATATTTTTTCTGTCACCTTCCTCACCATTGGAAAGAACTCTCCACACACTTTATGTCAGACGGGCTTTGGCCTTCTACAAACACTGAACAGCTGATTTCTGTAGCTCCCAAAGACTGTCCCTATGCTACGGAGGGGCGAATAAAGAGCAGCCACTACTGGATAGTTCACACTATTAAATTAGTTTACAAGCTGGCGAATCTGAACCTTCCCAGCCCAGTAACGGCCCATTCCATACGGGTGGTATCGACATTGTAATGTCCTTCAGGCGTGGACAGTATAGGGGTGAGCTTACCTGCTCAACTTGCAGCTCACCCTAGGCCTTGACTGCCAAGCAGTGACTCCGAAGCTTTTTCTACTGTAGTTTCCTGTATTGTTATCGTGAAGCCATACATCAAGCTGCCTGCTCCAAGGCTCACACAAGGGAAAGCATAGAACAGCTGCTCCGCCCAGGCTTCCATAGAGAACGCCAAGACTTACATCTGCAGACCTCTTATGGACTGACAGTTGCAGACCTCTTAAAGATACATGCACATATACATCTTACAAACATTGACAGTCTTTGCACAGGGAGTATCCTTACCTGAACTTTGCAGGGCTGCCACATGGTCAAGACCATCAACGTTCATAACTCATTACAGTCTTGACACCAGAGCAAGGCAGGACTGTAACTTCAACCATGCAGTCTTTTCTTCTATATTCCACTAGCAGTCAAGCGACACCTACCCGCCTCTGGTAAATCAGCTTGCGAATCCTCCATAATGTGTGATCACAGGGACCACAAAGAAGAAAAACAGTTGCTTACCTGTAACTGGAGTTCTTCCAAGTGGTCTTCTGTGCATTCACACAACCCTCCCACCCGTCCTTTCTTCGGTGTTGACTTACCTTACCGACATCTATAGAGGTCCTCTCTTTTTGGCCTCGACCAGCAATCTGGTTTCCAGGAACTGAGGAGATGGGCGGGAACCCCTCTAGGCATGCGCAGTAGGACCAAAGCAACTCTCCTTAGAAGTTTCCAGGTCGTGACTCCACGTAGGTGTAGAGCCCATGATGTGTGATGCACAGAGACCACTTGAGGAGGAAGTACAGTTACAGGTAAGCAACCTGTCTTTTCATGCTATTTATTAAGACTGCTTAGTCCTCTGATTTGTGTATTTTCTTTTTTTTCTTCTAGACCAAATGAAAGCCTCTGAGGGAATTAAAGAAAAAAAGGGAATGCTGAAGATAGTAGAGAATACTGAAGATGCCAGCACAGAAAATGTCCTTTGAAATATAGCCAGCTTGCCCTTGTAACCTGAACACAAACACACTCACAGTAGTTGTGCCATATTGTTGATCTCTATTCTCAGAGTTCAAAAACATGTTTCAAGTCATACTATTTTCAAGAAAGGCTCTAAAGGTAACGTTACTAAGCATACAGATGTGAAAAGAAAGCTTTTGGATCCTCTTTTTGATACCTGATGGTTTTTAGATAATTTTTCAGACTTTTTATATCAGCTAGCTATCTGATTTGTACAGTGTTCTGTTGACATTCTGCTAAATAACTTTTCAAAATAATATTTTGTCTTCTTGCCTCCATTGTGGTTTTATTTGGACAGAGAGGAAAGGTTTGATGTACTTGTTTACAAAACTGAATCATATTACTTTAGTTAATGGTGACTTTTCTAAATAAACTTGTTTTAAGGTTGAAAATATGAGTGTTTTGTATAGCAGCTACATCTGACAGGTGTTGCATATTAGCAGCAGAGTTGTTGCAATCCCACAAATTCAGCTGTTTCTTAGAACCACTACAGAGACTTCTATCTCCCAGCTCGAAAGTGTGGACCCACCACAGGGGTCATGTTTTGAACCTTGTTACTGTCACCATTTGGCATATGCCATTCTTTTGCCTATCACAACTTTTGAATTCCTAAAAAAAAAAAGGTATTTTGGTTTTCTTTTGTTTTTTGTCAGCAAATATCTGGCAGCTGACTACTATTTTCTCCTCCATACATGTTTACTCTGAATTTGTTGAAAAAGCCAAGACAATTCATTAAAGGCATAATCTGATGCGAAAAAAGTCAAATGTGTTGGCTGGGGAATGAGGGAGTTGTAGGACATTTTTATGTCTAAACATGTTTCAGATTGTTTCCTAAAATAGGCAGAGAGTTTAGGGTACTTCTTGAAGTAATGAAGCTCTGCTTATTTTAATTTTGCATATGAGAAGTTTGGCAGGTCTGGATGAAGGTGAGTACCAGAGTTAGCCCTCTTAGTCCTCTTAAAGCCTATATTACACAGTGGTTCAGTTATTATCAGACCATCTGTTCTCAAAGCCCCTAGGAATTCTATGCCAGCTGCTTGAAAAAGAAGAAATTGGTTGTCCAGTAAGATGTCTGATTGGTTTTTCCTTGTCAACTATCCCAAGAAAATGGGACTTCCTGTACCAGCTCTGCCTCGTGATTAGGCAGCAGGATCTGTGTGGGATCTCTTCAACCCATCACTCCATGTTTGCAGCATTTTCTTTGTTCTCTTATTTTTTATTGTTCTTTAGTCTACCTTTCCCCATCTTTTAACAATATTTTGTCAGCAGAATGGGCAGCTCCAGCTTGACCCACATCATCTTTGCATCGTTCTCTTCCAGACACAGTAATGGGTTGTCTTCAGTCAACGCACCAGTGGTTGTTCTGCCATTGCCAGCCAACTTACCCATTGAAGGAGGAGGAGAGAGAGGGTTGGGGTCCCAATGGTACTTGTGGCAAACTCAGAATCAGCTCTAAAGAAAGAGTTTGAGGTCTCATCTGTGAGCGTTCGAGTTTCAGTAACTAACCCTTTTTTTGTCAGGGCAACTTATATTTGGATATAGATACTGATGGCTGCAGACCCCAAAATCTCCAAAATTCTTAATGATGATTTATACAAAATTTCCTTAGCAGCACTTCTGGCTGACTGGATGCCATCCAGCTAAATGCTAGAGCCATGGTAGCTGTGGGTAGAAAGAATGGCTGGTTTCGGACGACACGTTAGGCAACGGAGGGGGATATAGCGTGTACTGACCGTGTGTTAGGTAGGCGGTGCTCCACACATCACATGCTGCAACTCCGGTGCTTGTGCAGCTGAAAGTTTTGGCAGCCATCTTGGTTGCTACAGCTGCTCCCTCTCCCTCAGTCTCCCAGCCGTATCCCAGCATGCAACATGAGTTCTGCTGGCTGTATAGAGCAGCCGGGGTTTTTTGGCTGCTCCGGCCAGCAGAACTCTATTCCCAAATGGAATAGTCCACTGGGGGGGGGGGGGGGGGGTTGGACGACTCTTTAAACAACAGGGCTTCGGGCTAAACAACGTGCAAGCCCGTTATTTCTCTCTGTTGCTTAATTGGGTGGTATAGTATGCGGTCAGTTGTGTGTGCGTGGTGTGTAACCCTCCACACGACAATAAGCAACACAACTGACGATTGTTTCCCCTCCCCTCCATTGCTTAATGTGTTGTCCGAAACCAGCCAGCGTCTGGCTCTGTCATTGGGAGGTGAATCCTGGATCACAATCTCATCTGGTGAGCAAGGCCATTGCAAGATCTAAGCTGTGTGCAGAAGTTCTAGAGCCAGTCCTTGTAGAGACTAGGGACAGAAAGAAAGCAATATCTACCGTCAAGAAGAGGACAAAAGAAATAGATCTCGTTTTCAGCCCTTTCATCTCTTTAAGCATTCCTTCCTTCAGGCCCAAAGAGGAGAGCTTGATCAAAGTGGCCATGCTCTAGCACTTCCAAGAGCCCTCAAGGAGCAATGCTAGTATGTCCTCAACTTCCAAGGATAGCCAGACCCAACATGATAGTTGACACCTTGCCTTCCGTCTCTCCCTTTTGTATTGGTTGTTGTCTCCTGCCATTTACAACAAGATGGGAGAGGATTACCACAGCCGAGTGGGTCAGGGAGACGGGTGTGCTGGGTTATACACTAGAGCTCATGCAGTGTCCACATGATCAGGTTTGGCTGTCTCCACAATCCAAGCACGGAAAAATACTCATGCTCCAGGCGATTCAGCATCTGTTAGCTATTGGAGCAATCGAGCCAGTGCCAATGGGACAGCAGCATTCTGGAGTTTACTCATTTCTTCTTTGTGCCAAAAAGAAATGGGAGTGTAAAGCTCATTCTTGATCTGAAATGGCTGAACACATTCATGGTAAATAAATATTTATGGAGATCTTAAAATGTGTAGTGGCAGCAACAGAACATAGAAATTTCCTAGCATCTATAGATCTTGAGGCCTATCTCCATATCCTGATCTGAGTCACCCAACGGAGTATTCTTTGCTTCTGTTACAGTCACAGCTGTTTTTGGTTCAGGGCTCTTGCTTTTAGTCTCAACACAGCACTCAGGGTTTTCACCAAAGTGTTAGTAGTGCTGGTGTCCCATCTGAGATTGAAAGGAGTGTTCCTTTACCCTTATTTAGATGACATCCTCATTTAGTCCAGTTCCAGGAGTCCGAATCTAAACAACATCCGGACAATTGTTGTAGAACACAAGCTGAATATGAGCCAACACTGTGATGTGGCTGCAAATGCTATTTTGGGGTGCATTAATAGAAGTATAGCTTCCGAATTGCATGAGGTACTGGTTCCCCTCTATTCAGCACTGGTTAGGCCAGTTCTGGGCACCACACTTCAAGAAGGATGCAGACAAGCTGGAGCGTGTTCAGAGGAGGGCAACGAGGATGATTAGGGGTCTGGAAACAAAGCCCTATGAGGAGAGATTGAAAGAACTAGGCATGTTTAGCCTGGAGAAGAGAAGATTGAGGGGGAGACATGATAGCACTCTTGAAATACTTGAAAGGTTGTCACACACAGAGGAGGGCCAGGATCTCTTCTCGATCATCCCAGAATGCAGGACACGGAATAATGGGCTCAAGTTACAGGAAGCCAGATTCCGGCAGGACATCAGGAAAAAAATCCTGACTGTTAGAGCTGTACAACAATGGAACCAATGACCTAGGGAGGTGGTGGGCTCTTCCACATTTGATGCATTCAAGAGGCAGCTGGACAGCCATCTGTCAGGGATGCTTTAAGGTAGATTCCTGCATTGAGCAGGGGGTTGGACTCGATGGCCTTATAGGCCCTTTCCAACTCTACTATGATTCTATGTCAGCATGGGTTTATGGTGAAAGAGGAAAAGAGTTCCTGGATTCCATCTCAATAGTTGATATACTGAGGAGTCCAACTAGTGACAGTCTCCTATTCAATGTTCCTGTTTGAAGAAGGAGCTCAGAAGATTGTGGAGATGATTCACCTTTTCCTGAAGTCATGTGCCTCTCATGGCCCTGGCACCTTTAAGCATGTTAGATTCATCTTGTTCTTTAGGCATGTTTTCACACACAGCCTCTACAATCTCTTCCTCACAGAGACTCTAGAGCAGATCAGCGAGAAAATTTCATGTTTCTTCTCATGGAACATTTGGTGGGGTGGTTGACAGCAGGGAGGCTGTCCAAGGGGGTCAGTCTGGCTATTCCAGTGGTGGGGGACACACATGGAGAACATATTTGCTCAAGGGACATTGGATACCCAAGAAACCAAAAGAAACATCAACTGCTTGAGCTTTCAACAGTCAAGTTAACTCTTCAATCTTTCAGCAAACTTACACATCCTCATTCACACCGTCAACACCTCTGTGAAAGCTTATTTAAAGCTGTATTAAGTCATAGGTCCTTCATTGGGAGACTTGAAAGATATTTCTTTGGACAGAAGAACATCTGGCATCACTGTGGGCAAAGCATCTTACAGAAGTGACCAATGATGGATGGGTGAGTGGATGGATGGATTAAGCAGGTCTCACATACAAGAACCCAAATGATCATTACAACCTCAGGTCTTCCTAGAAGTCACCAAATATCTGGGGAAACCAGCAATAGATAGTTTTGCGAATTTAGAGAACAGACAATTGCATTGGATTATGTTCAAGTATCAGACATGGATGCTTTGGTAATGGGGTGGCAACAGAGGCTTGAATATGCCTTCCTGCCCACCAAGTTGGTTCACAGGGTTCTTAGGAGGATTAGGCAGCAGAAGGCAGACGTCATTCCGATTGGCCAAGGAGGTCTTGGTTTCCAGAGCTTCTGCAGATGTCAGTTGTGACGCCCTGCCTGCACCCATGACACTCACTGGGCTACACAACAGGGCTGTCCACGCCACTCGAACTCAGGGCTTACTTCAACCCCCCCCCCCCCCGTGCTTATGACGTGTTCGAGGGTTTAGGCTTACTGCTGCTGCTCCTTTCCTGCCTTTACTCTTTTAGGAGGTCCCACATCTCCACAGCCCAGCACCCTAGCCCCCAAATCCCCCTTCGTTCTATCTGCTGCCACCAGTACCTTCCTCAGGTACACTTTAATGACCACACCAGTTGGATGAAATTTATGTAATTTATTAACAATATGATTGCTCATGGTAAGAAAAGCTTGATGGTTTCCTTAGTTCAACAGCGTATTGGTTACAGGCACAATGCTTAATGGTTTCAGTCAGTAATTTCTCTTAAACCATTTCAAATAGAGACTTCTTGCCACTCTACCCCTCTCTAGGTATTCCCTCTAACTAGCTCTTCTAAAACAACCAAGCACACATACCCTCCTTAGCTCTAGTCAGACCCTTCTCAGTTAAAATACCCGCACACACACACTCCTGTCCTGTGCCTAAACTCTGGGTCTCCTTCAATAAAACCAAGAGTCCTGGAGCCAACCATACGGGGACCTGCTGGTAATGCTGACAGCTTTTGCCTCTTCCTCCACAGTTCAGATGCAGCTGAGCCGACAAAGGCTACACATTTTGCAGCTACTGACATACTCTTAAAAAGATGCCAAGAGACCAGTGGCAATCCACTAAGGGAAAGGGAGAAATATCTGAAATGCAGGAGAGAGGATTAACTTAATTTATTATTCATATCAGGGTGTCTAATAGTTAAAATGCATCCCCCCCCCTTCTGTGGTATAGGCCCAATGTAACTACTTACCCATTTATTTCAAAAATACATTTAGGATGGAAGGTTTAATGTGAAATATACCATTATTTTTCTTCCTTTCTTTTAACATATGGGACACATCTTGCCCACCTAGAAATATACTTTGCCGCTTCTGTTCCCCACCCACCCAATTTTTTTTCTGGGGCTGCCACTGCCCATTTCCTTGAGAATAGTAAGGAAAAGTTCAAGACACGATGACTTGGCAGTCTTGCTGTAGCAAATGAAACAACTGATTTTTGAACTCACTACTCTGATCATGAAGGATGCATTTGGAGAATCCATAGTTCAAAATTTAATTGCTAAAAATTATATTTGCTATTCAGCATGATTTGTTCTTGAGCAAAACACTATCCAAGTGTAGGAAATCAAGTGAATCATAGAATAGTAGAGTTAGAAGGAGCCTTTCAGGCCATCGAGTCCAACCCCCTGCTCAGTGCAGGAATCCACCTTAAAGCATGCCTGACAGATGGTCGTCCAGCTGCCTCTTGAATGCCTCTAGTGTGGGTGAGCCCACCACCTCCCTAGGTAATTGGTTCCATTGTCGTAGTGCTCTAACAGTCAGGAAGTTGTTCCTGATGTCCAGCCGGAATCTGTCCTGTATTCTGGGTTGATTGAGAAGAGATCCTGGCCCTCCTCTGTGTGACAACCTTTCAAGTATTGAAGAGTGCTATCACATCTCCCCTCAATCTTCTCTTCTCCAGGCTAAACATGCCCAGTTCTTTCAATCTCTTCACATAGCACTTTGTTTTCAGACCCCTGATCATCCTTGTTGCAGCTTGTTTGCATCCTTCTTGAAGTGTGGTGCCCAGAACTTGATGCAATACTCAGGTTGGGGCCTAACCAATGCCGAATAGAGGGGAATCAATACCTAACGTGATTTGGAAGCTATATTTCTATTAATGCAGCCCAAAATGGCATTTGCGTTTGCAGACACATCATTCTGTTGGCTCTGTTGTAGATTCAGCTTGTGATCTACAACAATTCCAAGAGCCTTCACGCTTGTTGTATTGCTTAGCCAAGTATTCCCCATCTTGTAACTGGGCATTTGGTTTGTTTTTCCTAGGCATTTATCCCTATTAAATTTCATTCTGTTGTTTTCAGCCCAGTGCTCCAGTCTATCCAGATCACTTTGGAGATTATTTGTCTTCCAGGGTATTGGCGATCCCACCCAATTTTGTCATCTGCAAATTTGATAAGCATTCCCTGCACCTCGTCCAAATCATTAATAAAAATGTTGAAGAGCACTGGGCCCAAGACTGAGCTCTGCAGTACCCCGCTCTTTACCTTCCCCCAGTGTGAGAAGGTACCATTGATAAGCACTCTTTGAGTCTGATTCTGAAGCCAACTGTGGATCCACCTAATAATCGATCTATCTAGCCCACTTTTAGCTAGTTTGTTAATCAGAATGTCATAGGATAGTTTGTCAGAAGTTTTGCTGAAGTCAAGATATACTATGTCCACAGCATTCCCACAGTCCACAAGGGAGGTTACCTGATCAAAAAAATGAGATCAGATTAATCTGACAGGATTTGTTCTTGACAAATCCATGCTGGCTTCTGGTCATCACAGCATTGTTTTCAAGGTGCTTACAGACCTTTCCCAGCTTGAAATTTGGCCCTTGGTCTGAAAAAGGTTCCCAACACTTGCTGTAGATCATTTTCTCACATATTTCTCTCAATACAGGTGTCACCCATCCTGTTTTTGTGCAACTGATTCTTCCTGCCTAAATGCAGAACTGAATTTATCTCTGTTGAAATACATTGATGAGCACTCTTTGGGTATGGTCCATTGACCTCATACAAATCCACCCAACAGTAGATTGGATGCTGTATTTATTCTGTTATTGGGCGGGTTCTCACATCATACTAAGCCACCCTGTAAATAAGCTTTGCTGGGTTATTAGTTTGCTCGTTTTACCCTCAATGCTGCTGATAGATTATTGGCCTCTCACTGCTTGTTTCAAACTTAATCCTCCCACCATTACCTGCACATATACCTGCACATAGCAAAATCTGCATCCAGCCATCCTTTACTCTCTCACTATGTCAGCAGACTTTTTTTGTACTATTGGTCCTCTGTGTGTTTGGCTGTTGTCCAACTGCTTGATAAGGTTTTCTACTGCACCTTCCCTCCTGCCTGCTACACCACCCCATTTAATATTTGTTGATTCCCATGAAGCATGTAGTGGATACAGGTATGCAACTCTAAAGGAGATCTTTATTGGGAAATATTTTCAGGTGGCATTTTGGGTCACCGTAAGAGTAACTGCAAATCTATTTTGAGAGTGGTTCAAAATGGAATATTCAGTGAAGTGGGATAGTGGCTCCTGGGGTGTGGTTGTATTTGAAAAATGAGGCTCTAATATGCTACTGGGGATGGGGGTTAGTTGGGGCATGCAGACATGTGTAGAATCCAGTACCCTTGCAGCATGAGTGCATCCCAGTTCACAGAATCCCCAGATGTTCTTTATTTCATCCCCCACCGTTACGCCATCAGTTCATTCAGCACCCACCCTATCTCTGAAGATTTTGCACACAGTAGTTTTCCCTACTTCAAAGGTAGTACTGAGAGGAAGATGCCCAATGTTGATAGCTTTCAGCGCTACCTTTTGTCCTTTTCCTTTTTTAAAAAACTGAAATTGATTTATGTCTTACTGCATCTGAACACTGGATTATGTGATCGATTTCTGATGCTGATTTCAAAAGTTGCTTGGGACATGCATGAAGTGCTGCAAAATCTGGCATCATCCCAAACATCTACATCCAGCATTGATGTCCAAACAGCTTTAGAACGTGGAAGTGTCCAGCAATGGACAACACATCTGTGTGTGGTAGGAGTGGCAGTGATGATTGAATCACGATCTGTGTCCACAGAGGCAGACATTTGAAGTCACTGCATACTGTGGAACCTTTCCGGACCAAGGCAGCACAGGTTTCCTCTGTAATCTTACACTTCCCCTCTCAGCCTACAGGTAGAATGGAGTCACCAGAGAATTAGGTTCAGTTATCATGCGATAGCACTGGAAGAGCTCATGCTGGTCCTCCTAGGGATCAGTAAGGGCTTTTAGAGCAGTTTCCATTGTAGCAGCAATTATGGCTGCTTCCACCCTAACTCACGTCAAAGGTCATAGGTGAAGGCAGAAATGTGTGAAGCCAACAGTTTGGATTGAGTTAGTGTGGTCAGTAAAGGCAGGGGGTGGAGTAGCTGCTCCTGCTGGAGGCATGGCTGACAATACCGTAGTTGGAGAGACGAGACGGTTGCAGCAGCAACTGCACCACTCCGATTGAACGTTAGGTGACAGAAAGGGGGGAGTGCTATCAGGGCCTGAATGGGCTAATGGACTGCAGTGAGGTTCATAGACCCAAGTTCACTCATTTTGCTGCAGATACCTGCAGAGCAGTAGGTATTCTTTCTCCAAAAAAGTGAGCAGGGGTGGGTGGGTTAATAAATTGGATTAGGGAGGAGGGAAACTGAGTGACGAGAGATAAAGACAGAGTGAAGAAACACAAATGCTTTCGAACACATGTTCAGTGATCACAATGAAATGCCCAGCGCAGCCTCTCCTAGGTTCAGACAACATGACAACCCATGATAGGCCTGAACAACCTTACATCAAGCTATGGATTTTCACTGTGCTTTTTCACGAAAAGCCACCCCACGGAAAACATACTGACACAAGCCACTATGACTGGCTGCCCGCCCATGGTGAGTTGTCAAATTATGCAAACTTGGTCAATCTTGTGGTTTTAATTTTGCCTCTCCCAGTAGTATTGAGACAGCAAAATGGGTGGAGGGGGCAGGGCACTGAAGTCAGTCATCTATTCTGAGGAGGGGAGCTTTGCCCACTCACCCACCCACCCAAAAAATGTTCTGAAAACCTACTCTAGGAGCTAATGATCTATTTTTATTCTCCCAACAAGCCTGTGGGGTAGGTAGTGACTGACCCAGATAATCCAGGAATGAGTGGGCATTTTGCTGGCCAACGTGTTAGTTTAGTATTAAGGGTACAGTAGTGGGGCCACTGCAGCCTTCTAGCCCCAAGGACCATCATCACCTTGATGCAACCCTGCAGTCCAAGATAGCAGGTCTTGTTTCTTCTTCCATCTGGTAGTTAAACTGAACTATCAACAGAAAGCAAGGTAGTTGAAGTCTCCCATAGTACTATATCTCTCCTCTTCGGAAAATTTAGTAATCTGATCCAAGAAGGCATCATGCGAAGTCTTCTACCTGGTTGCATAGTCTGCCGCAGACTCTCACAATGTTGCTTTAATTCTCAATATTTTATGGCTACCCAAATGCTCTTACCTGACCTTCCCTGCTCAGATTCATGGCTTTCCTCGCATGTGTATACAGCCTCTACTACTACTCCCTTCCCATTTGAATAAGCTGTACTCCACAATCTCTACATTGGCTGAAAATGGTTATAGTTCTTTGCACAAATGTGATTACAGTTCCACTTGTCTTTACAAATTCTCTGAAGTGACCATATGAGCAGCTGAGGCACTCTGCTTAAGACTACTTTGGGAGAAGGGGGTGGCAATTCTCTTTCACAAATGCTTAGCTGTGACAATAGAGTCCAACACTGAGGAACACTTGGGTAGTTTCCAAATGTATCCAATACCACACAGAAAGTTGTGTAGCACACAATTAATGATATCAAAGGGGAAAGCAGCAGTGCAAACATTTATATTGCATGTGGAGGTGTCTTAAAAGATGCAGTAATTTTGCTGGACAATATGACCATGCACTTCAGCTCTTCCTTTGTAATTAAATCTACTCTTGAGACAGGAGTACCTCTTACACACCTAATGAGATAATTCAAACACAAATAGGAAAACGTTCAGAACGTGATTTCAGTCAACCACTTTATTGACTAGGATCAGAAGAAAGGTATTGTGATTTGGCTTTAGTATCTGATTTTGGTTGGCAATTCATTTTCAGGATAGAGGCAGAAAGAAGAGTTGTATCAGCAAGAGGGGCATTCCCTCATTTCTATAAAAAACTGCAAGTGCTTCACTATAAGTGATATTTAGTGGCAGTTAACAAAAAGGTCCACCGCAAAAGCCTTCTGAACCTTCTTGACTGCAATAAGAATTCAGAAGGGGAAGACAACGGCTCTCTGCAGAACATCCACACGGAAACATTTGTTTACTTTGGAAACACAGTGACCACCTCATATCCTTCAGGTGGGGTGACGTGTTCCCGGGCATGCTTCTCACAGTAGATGCAATCCTCCACAAAGAAATGCCCTTTTTGTTTGAGGTTCATTCCACAGTCACTGCACACGTAGCATTCTGGGTGGAGGTGCTTGTCCCGGAGCCTCACAAATACACCTCTGGGGAGAAAACAGTATCAGGGTCAACATTCAGGAAGGCTTGGCTACATATGCTACAGACTGCTACATGCACACCTACAGAAATATTAAAGGTGTTCACCATTCCTGGCTAGTGATAATGTGGATTCTGGAACTCAGACTTAAATACTTAAACAACTAGCACTATAAAGGCCAAAGGCTTATAACAATTTAGCAGATACAGCTCTCCTGTTCACTTAAGCACATTAAGGGAAAATGTAACTGCTGAATGTTTTGCTTCCATGCAGATCTTAAAGGCCCTGGAAAAGAAATTGGCAACTCTAGTTCAGAAGTGCATATCTAAACACACACACACACACACACACACACACACATGTTTTGGGGATTAAAGCTGCCATCGCAAGCCTGTCAATTATGAAAAAGCTACATCATTTCAGTTCAGACAATAATACAAAACCCAAAATAGAAACATAACAACTGCCACAAATTAAATGAGTGTCAGTACTTTAGTTCTAGTCACTGCACCTAAAAAGTGATGATGTAGAATTGGAGACAAGAAGTGCACAAAAGTGCAACAAAAATGATCAATGGGCTGGAGCATTAACTCTCCTATGAGGAAAAGTTACAACATCTGGGACTGTTTAGCTTAGAAAAAAAGGTAAGAGATGGGCACAATTATGCATGGTGTAGAGAAAGTGGACAGGGAGTCGCTTTGGTGGAAAATTCTGGACAGATCAAAGGAAGTAATTCTCAACACCGTACATAATTAAATTATGGAATTCGTTACCACAAGATGTAGTGATGGCCACCAATTTGGATGGCTTTAGAAAGGGATCAGACAAATTCATGGAGGAGAAGGCTATTAATGGCTTCTAGCCATAGTAGCTCTATGCTACCTCCAGTTTCAGAGGCAGAATGCCTATGTACACCAGTTGCTGGGAAAAATAACCAAGAGAGTGCTATTACAGTCATGGCCTACTTGTGGGTTTCCGAAAGGCAGTTGGTCAGCTACTGTGTGAACAGAACCCTAGACTAGATGGGCCCTGAACTGATCCAGCATGGCACTTCCTATGTACAGTGAAATTAGCTTGTTTACATCTTCATATGGAATACATGGGTTTCTTGGTGTAATATCCAACTAGTATCACTATCATGACCATACTTCAAAGGTGTCACAGGGTTAGGCTGCGTTTATGCAATCACCAGACTTGCTGGAACCTTGAGGACACAATGACTGACAACACATGTGAAATGGATCTTAGATTGATCGATTGTTTTAGAACCTGCTGCATCATAATGTATTGGGTGCTCTTTAGTTCAAAAAGTATGTGAATGTGTAATCATAGAGGATATTTTACTTCAATCACATCCAAAGAGAAATATAGAAAAGTAGAGTTGGAAGGGGCCTATAAGGCCATCGAGTCCAACCCCTGCTCAATGCAGGAATCCACCTTAAAGCATCCCTGACAAATGGCTGTCCAGCTGCCTCTTGAATGCCTCCAGAGTGGGAGAGCCCTCAATCTCCCTAAGTAATTGGTTCCATTGTTGTGCTGCTCTACCAGTCAGGAAGTTTTTTCCTGATGTGCAGCTGGAATCTGGCTTCCTGTAACTTCAGCCGATTATTCTGCATCCTGCACTCTGGGATGATCCTGGCCCTCCTCTTTGTGACAACCTTTCAAGTATTTGAAGAATGCTATAATGTCTCCCCTCAATCTTCTCTTCTCCAGGCTAAACATGCCCAGTTCTTTCAGTCTCTCCTTATAGGGCTTTGTTTCCAGACCCCTGATCATTCTCGTTGCCCTCCTCTGAACACACTCCAGCTTGTCTGCATGCTTCTTGAAGTGTGGTGCCCAGAACTGGACACAATGCTCAAGATGGGGCCTAACCAGTGCCGAATAGAGGGGAACCAGTATCTCGCGCGATATGGAATTAATACAGCCCAAATAGCATTTGCTTTTTTTGCAGCCACATCACACTGTTGGCTCATATTCAGCTTGTGATCTACAACAATTCCAAGATCCTTCTCGCTTCTGTTAATCTGGTGCCAAATGGGTTAAATATTGTTGTACAGAAGAGGCTGCATTCAACTAATATGGCCAAATGGATCTGGAATGGGGAAATGGCCTCAGTGAGGGTTTTGGGAAGACTCAGAAGAAGACTCCCTAAAAATAAACCCCAGACTCACATTCCAAGACCACCAGATATACATTCCAGACCCTTGAGCCAGGGACATGAAGAATTTAAATTCCAATTCTGGACTATTGGATACTATGCTACTAAATAAGATTCTAGCTGAACCTTGCAGGACGGTCTGTGAAGAGAAGGAAAAACCGTGAGAGGCTTTTGCAGGTGGCTTCTAGTCAAGGCCACAGACTGGTCAAGGCTACAGCCGAGGTGTGAGATAGACGAAAGGGACAATATTGTTTTGTCTATCATGATGTACACCTGCTGATAAGAGAACGTTCCTGTAAGAAGGTGTACCAGACAATATTCACATCAAAAGAATTCCATGAGAAGGTCTACCAAACAGATGTCCAGCGATCAAGACAACGTGCCGATATGCAGCCAGTCATAGTGACCCATCCAGGTGTTCCCCAGACACATGGGTATAACACGTGAAATATTGGGAGGAGGGAGACACTTAAACTTCTAATTGGTGGATGGGTGGTCTAATCACTTATTCATCTCACCATCTGATTGGAAGATAGTGATCTCATCACTCACTGGGTCCCACCTTTGGTCAGAACAAGTGTATAAAAGCTGCTAACAGAACAGATAGAAATGCTTTTTTTTATTTTTCCGTCCCCCTTCTGGGCCCATTTCCTCTTCGACTGGACAGACTTGAGTACTTAGGTAATTATGTCGTTCCCTTTCCTGACTTGGTGGAATTCTTTAACTTTTCTGACACAGATACTTCGCCTTACCTATCTGACTTAGATAATTTCCTTCAACTATCTGACCTAGAATTTCCCAGCTTTTCTGATGGAGAAATTCAATCTCCTTTTCTTAACTCAGAACTCTCCAGTCTACCTGACGAAGACATCCTATCCCATATTTCTAACCTGGATAATTTCTTACATCTTTTTGACTCTGAATTCTCCCAGCTTCTGTATGAAGAAACCTTACCTACCCTTTCTGATTCTGAATTCTTCAACCTTTTGTATGGAGAGACTTTCCCTATTCTCTCTTGACTCTGATGTAGACCTCTCCAATCTTCTGTCACTTTCTAGATGGAGAGATGTTTCCCATCCTCTCTGACTCTGAGGTAAACCTCTCCAATCTTCTGTCTGACTTTGTCAACCTTCTAGATGGAGAGACTTTCCCCATCCTTTCTGACTCTGATGTAAACCTCTCCAGCTTTCTGTATGGAGAGACCTTACCTACTTCCCCTAACCTAGGATATTCCAGTCCTCTGGATGAAGAAACCTTACCTTCTTCTGATTTAAATCCTAACCGAGGATTCTTCAGCTTTCCAGAAGGAGAGCTCTTACCACACTTTCTTGACCTACTCTAATTAACATAATCCAAGTAGTATATAATATTAGTTATTGGTTATTAGGGAAGTTAGTTTTGCTGTAACCCACAAGTAGTGTACCGGAGTAAGGAGGGAGGAGCTAGCTAAAATTCTAACGCCTGTTCTGAACGCCTATTTTGCAACCACCATTCTTGTAATTAACTTCATATTTGCATTGCACTCTCTTTTCCTGTAACCACAAAGAGAAAGAGATACAATGCTTCTGCTTATCTATCTTAAATAAACAAGATTCTTATTTACAATTATATCTGTGGTGGTCAGGTTGTTTGTTTGGAGAGACACTGGTTACCCACTGGGGTGTTCCAGACCCATTTGGTTCTGAAGTTAAAAAGACCAAATTTACAGCTTCTGGTATTGCTGAGCCAATATCCCCCATCTTGTACCTGTGCATTTGGTTTCTTCTTTCTAGATGTGAAACTTGGAATATATCCCTATTAAATTTAATTCTGTTGTTTTCAGCCCAGGGCTCCAGCCTATCAAGCTCACTTTGAAGTTTGTTTCTGTCTTCCATGATATTAGCGATCCCACCCAATTTTGTCATCTGCAAATTTGATAAGCATTTCCTGCACCTCCTCATCCAAATCAATAAAAATGTTGGAGAGCACTGGGCCCAGGACTGAGCTCTGCAGTACCCCTCACGTTACCTCCGCCCAGTGTGAGAAAGTACCATTGATAAGCACTCTTTGAGTCCGATTCTGCAGCCAACTGTGGATCCACCTAATAGTTGTTCCACCTAGCCCACTTTCAGCTAGTTTGTGAATCTGAATGTCATGCGGCACTTCGTCAAAAGCATCGCTGAAGTCAAGATATATTATTTCCACAGCATTCCCACATCCCACAAGGGGGGGGGGGGTTACCCGACCAAAAAATGAGATCAGATTAGTTTGATAGGATTTGTTATTGACAAATCCATGCTGGCTTCTAGTAATCACTGCATTGTTTTCGAGGTGCTTACAGACTGACTTCTTTATAATCTGCTCCAAAATTTTCCCAGAGATGGACGTCACAGTTACTACTTTGTAGTTCCCAGGTTCCTCCTTTTTGTCCTTCCTGAAGTTAGGGACAACATTAGCCCTCCTCTAGTCATCCAGCACTTCACCCATCTTCCACAATATCGCAGGATAACAGACAGCGGTTCTGAGAGTTCTTCTGCTAGTTCATCAGGCCCTGGAAATTTGAACTCATTCAAAGAAATTAGGTGTTCCTTGACCAATTGTTTATCAATCTCAAATTGCAATCCTGCCCCTTCAGCTTGTACTTCACTTTTTCCAGGGGGGTCATAGACCCGCTTTTGAGAGAAGACTGAGCCAAAGTAGGAATTGAGCACTTTGGCCTTTTCTTTGTCATCTGTTATGAATTTGCCATCCTCATGAAGGAGTTGAACCATCATTTATTTCCTCTGTCTTTTACTATTCACGTATCTGAAGAAAGCCTTTTTATTACTTTTAGCATCCCTCACTAGCCTCAGCTCCTTCTCAACTTTAGCCTTCCTGATACCATTCCAGCACTTCTGTGCTACCTGTCTGTACTCTTCTTTAGTAGCCTACCCTTCCTTCCAGTTCCTATATGTATCCTTTTTTTTCAGGTCATCTCTAAGGTTTTTGTGGAGCCCAATTGTTTTCTTCTGTTGTCTTCTATCTTTTTTCCTTGTTGGAATTGTTTGTAATTGGGACTTTAAAATTTCCTTTCTTAAAAACTCCCACACCTCTTGGACTCCTTTTCTCATTATGGTCACTTGCCATGGGATCTTACTTATTATAGTTCTGAGTTTATTAAAATTAGCTTTCCTGAAATCCAGAGTACGCGTATGGCTACACTCAGCTTTTGCTTCCTTCAAAATCAAGAACTCAAGTATTACGTGGTCACTTCCCCCAGAGTTCCTGTAACTGCCACTTTATCCACTAAGTCATCCCTGTTGGTCAATATCAAGTCATGGATAGCCAATCCTCTAGTTCCTTCCTCTACTTTCTGTAGGAGAAAATTAGCAGCCACACTTGTCAGGAATTTCTTGGAGGGGCCACTTTTGGCAGAATTTGTCTCCCAACTGATATCAGGGTAATTGACGTCCCCCATTACTACTACATTGGATTTCCTCAAAACACTGGCAATTTGCTTTTCAAAAGTTTCGTCCTCATCTTCTCCTTGACTGGGTAGTCAGTAGTAGACTCCGACTATCATGCTTCTTTTATTCCTTTCCCCATTTATTTTAATCCAGATGCTTTCAATGGTGCTCCCAGGCTCATCCTCTTGTATTTCTGTGCAGGGAGAAGTACTTTTAACGTATAGTGCGCCTCCCTTTCTATTTCTTCTGTTCTTTTTGAACAAGTTATACCCTTCAATTGCAATATTCCAGTCTTGAGAGTCACTCCACCAAGTTTCAGTTATACCTATCAAGTCGTATTTACCTTCATGTATTAAAAGTTCAAGTTCGTTCTGTCTGTTTCCCAGACTCTGGGCATTAGTATATAGACATTGAAGCCCATGTGCTTTGTAGTCTGGCTTCTTTCCAACATTGTTGTGAATACTATTTTGGGGCACTATTGGAGCTGTTCTCTCTGTTACGGTGCATAAGCCTTCATCCATTGTTGCCTCAAACTTTATATCTCCCGCCATCGTAGGATTCTGTTTAAAGCCGTCCTGATGAAGTTCCTCATGCTGTGGCCAAACACTTTCTTCCCAACCCTTGTGAGGTGCAACCCATCCTTTGCCAGCAGTCCATCTTCGAAGTAGTATAGCCCATGGTCCCAGAATCCGAATCCCTCACATAAGCACCACCTTAGTAGCCAGTCATTCACCCAGAGTATTTTTCTTTCCTTTTCTAAGCCTCTTCCAAGAACTCGGAGGATGGATGAGAAAACTATCGGCCTCAAAGTTCTTGAGATTCCTTCCCAGAGCTTGAAAGCCTGACGTGATTTCTTCGTAGCTCCGCTTGGCAATATCATTTGTTACCTCATGGATGAGTAGAAAAGGATATGTGTCAGTGGGCTTGATGAGCTTTGGTAACCTTTCAGTCACATCTCAAATCTGCACTCTAGGGAGACAGTATACCTGGCAAGTTCATGGGTCTTCACGACATTCTCGGGTTTCAATCCCACTCAGGAGGGAGTCCCCCCCACAACGACTACTCTTCTCTTATTCTTGGTCGACTGACCTTCTGCCTCTTGTTCACTGTTGCACAGGGTCTCCTGTAATTCTTCCTCTGCAGGCTGTCCTCCAGTCTCATCCTCCAGTAGCTGAAAACGGTTGCATAACTCTAATGGTTCCACTGGTGCAGAGTGTCTTCTAGTTCCTCTGCTCCTAACTGTTATCCTCTTCCAAAGAGTTCCCTCTTCGTTGGCTTTCCTCACCTCAGCATTCTCCACTTCTGCTTCAGCTTGCTGTTGCTCTTCAATCTCTTGTGCTTCTTGTTGCTGTTGTAGTTCCACCGTTCTAAGAACTCTTAGCTTTCTCTGATTCCTTGGAGGGTGGACACTTGCCACTCAAGTACTTTCACTTTTGCTTCCAATAGTGCAACCAGCTTGCAGTTGTTGCAGGTGTACACCATGTTGATCTCAGGCAGGAACACAAACATTACACACACTTTGCAGGTCACCACCACTAGAGACTCCTTTCCATCCTTTCTGTCTTTCCGATTGTATTGGAATTGCCTGTGTTTTTTCCTGTCCTCTCTGAAAGTGAACAGCAAAGTCCCCTACTATATGAGTGTGTCTTATGAGAACAAAATTTTGTTAAGAATCTCTCTCCCCTGCCGAACTCCTCCTGACAAATGTGTGTTTGCTCTCCCTGTTCACTTGCTCTGATTGCTCGCACTCTGGGAGCTCTCTTCCTTATGTACCTTTTAGACCAGCTGGGGCAGCTTCCTCTTCTCTGTTCTGCTCAGCTAGGAGACAGGAAACAGCTCTTTTTAGCCATGTCTTTTCTAAGCTGAGGTTTCTTTAATAAACACACATAGCTTCTCCCCAAAATGTGTAATGTTCAATACCACCAACCAAGTTATACTTAATGGACATACTTACACAATGCCGGACCCACACTTATCACACATGGGCAGCTTCTGGGAATTTCCAACTGATCCTGCAACTTTGGTTGTTGGAGCTTTTACACTTCTAAATCCAGAAAGCTTATTGGGGTCTCCTGTAAATATTTAAAAACCAATTCTATGAATTAGAAGAGATGCCTGGAGTATAAAATCAAGACAACAAATCAGGTCATGGCTTTGCTGCAGGAAAAATATTGTAGCATCATCTGAGATCATTGATATTTCATCAGTGCTACTGTCCAAACTGCATATGCCAAATATTCAATTTGAAAGGAATGAATGTAAAATATCCCCTCTGAAATGTTCTGAAGAAAAGGCCCTCATTATTTTTTAAGTATTTCAGAACAGACACACATTGAATTTTACAGTTCATATGCATACCTTCCAATTTGACAAGAGGCCAGTGTGTTTTATAATTGGGTATCCACACCCCTGAGAACCAGCCCTATACATTGTTTTAGTCTGGAATGGTACAGCAATTACTTCTGTGTTGTTAATGCGAGACAGAAAGTGGATGTTCTCATCAAAGAGCTTTCTCAGTTGATGTACAGACACGTGCAATACAAGAACAAGTTCAAGCATTGTGTGTGATAATGGCATACGGCTATACCACTCACCTCTGAAAGCATCCTGAGGCCTTTTTAGTTCCATTGCTTTTAAAAACAACAACATCTATTCCTCAGGATGGAGAAGGGTTTAGTATATCTGACTCCATGATTCAAAATAATCAGAACCTTTGCCTTAAACAGGGCTTCCAGTGATCAAGGCTGATTGTGACCTGTAAATGTTTCTCCATCTTGTTCCTCCCCATATGACCTACTTCTTCACCTGCTGCCTTCTACACATCCCAACCTTTATATAAAACTCTTTAAAAGCAGTTAGAATGTTTATGCAAACATGTAACCTATGTAAGCAATGATCCTGCTTGCAGTTCAATGTACCTGAGCCCACCTTCCCAAGGAAGGAGGAGGAAGGAGAGAGTTCTGAGTCAGTTGAAGGGGAAAGCGGAAAAACTAAAAAGGACTGTTAGAGCAATACAAGAATGGAACCAATGACCTAGGGAGGTCGTGGGCTCTCCCACACTAGAGGCCTTCAAGAGGCAGCTGAACAGCCATCTGTCAGGTATGCTTTAAGGTGGATGCCTGCATTGAGCAGGGGGTTGGACTCCATGGCCTTATAGCCCCCTTCCAACTCTTCTGTGTTATGATTCTAAGTTCCAGATTCCCTGACAGGAGCCAGGAATGAAATTCTCACAGTCTATAGCACAGATAGAAAAACTCCTGCAAAAAAACTTACCACAGCAAGAGATTTAGACCAACTGAGAATAAGACAAGTTCTTAAAGGTGTGAGATGTTCTGGACAAGTGCTATTACCACTGAAAAATATGAGAGAGTGCGGGTGGGTGAAGGAGTCATATAATTTCTTTCAGCAGTTGACTATGCTCCTTAGAAGATACAGAAGATGAAAAGTCAGGTTGCTTACCTGTAACTGGAGTTCTTTGAGTGATCATCTGTGCATTCACACATATAGGGGCTCTGTGCCTGCGCAGAGCTCAAATTTGGAACTTTCCAAGCTAAGAATATTTTTGGCGGAACCTTCCCCCACCATCCCAGTATGCATGCTCGGTAGGTTCCCACCTTCCCCCTCAGTTGAAAAAGGAGACTGTCATTGTGGCCCCCTCCAACCCAAAGGAGAGAAGGAAATAACCTCTCGGTATCCCCACAGTGGGGCGACACCGAAGCAGGGACAGTGGGTGGCTTGTGTGACTGCACAGCTGACTACTCAAAGAACTCCAGTTACAGGTAAGCAACCTGACTTTCTTCTTTGTGGTCTCTGTGTATCACCCATATGGGCGAATAACAAGCTTTCTCACCAGGAGATGGGTCGGTCCTGATGCAACATTTTGGAGAGAACTGTCCGTCCAAAGGAGCAGTCCCATCTTGCCCTGACGTAATGGGTCGGTAATGGCATATAAACGTTGACAGAGTTTACCACATTGCAGCCCTGCAAAGTTCAGGAAGTGTCACTCCTCTACCAAAGGTGAATGATATAGCAACTGCTCTAGTTGAGTAAGCAGTGATCCTTCATGAAAGGGATATCGTAGACAAGTCATAGATCAATCAAATCATCGGGACCACCCACTGTCGGATGTCAGGTGCTTCATGGACAATTCACTAGGCTGGCCTAGTGAATCGTGAGTTGAAAGCTTGGCGATTGTTGTGAGAAAGTCTGTCTCTGTTCTGTGCTTATCTGTGGCTGCTAGCCGAGGCCCTGAGTCTCCTTGAGAACGAATGAATGTTTAGAAAAGGTGGGGGCTATCTTGCAAGCTGTCTCTCACATAGTGTCGTCATAGTGAACTGTGCCGCCCTGTTGGCACATGAGTTTGGATTACAGGCCTGAAGCCCTGTCTGTCAAGTGGCTTGGAATTGCCAGCCTCCACCTTATAAAGTGGGGTGAGCGAGGGGAACGCCCTTTGCTAGGAATCATCTGTTATGTGATCAGTTCAGTGTTTACCGGCAGGCTGAGTCTGGTTCATGCAAGATTAATTTGTTCTTTGCTGGGCTTCATGCATCCCTGTGCTGGAGTTTCTCCTTGAGTTCTGCTCGTGTTCCTGATGAGTCAGCGTGTGTGGCCACTGCTGACTGTTCGCATGGGACAGGAGCAACTCTACATGTCTCCCCCCTAGTGGTTGCTGTTCGCATTAAGCCATTGTACCTGAAGCTGGTCTGTCATTAGCTTTATGTAGATGTATGCAGAAATGAAACCGTTATGCTTGAATTCCGTGTGATTTCACAAATAAAGAATCTCACCGTTTTGGAGTGTGTTGTCAGTTTGCCAAGTTCGTGAGCAAAAGCCTGGAGTTGGGCTTAGGTCACGACACCCATGATGCTAGCCTCTGAGATGACACTGGTTGTCTTTTATTGGGACCTTCGTAACAAACAAATAAGTGTTGCGACAGTCTAAATTGTTCACTCTTGGCCTTTTAAAAAGTTAATGCTTTCCGTACATCCAAGGATGTACATCCGTACATTCAAGGAATGTACCACATTTCAATCTGTGTGGCTGGAGCTGGAAAAAAAGCTGAGAGAACCACGTCTTGATTAATATGGAACTCCGAGACCACTTTAGGCAGGAATGCTGGGTTGGTATATAAGACCACTTTATCCCTATGAAAAACCATATAAGGATGGTCTACTCTGAGTGTACAAAGCTCTCCCGCAAGATGTAATCGCCACCAAAAAGATAGCTTGAAGTGTGAGGAGTCTGATGTCTGCTTTAGCTAGAGGCTTGAATGGTGTTTTAGTTAGCCCTTGTAAGATGACCGAAAGGCTCCACTCCAGTATCAGGTTCTTGACTGGTGGTGAGATATTCCTTAAGCCCTTAAAAAAATCTTTTATCAAGGAATGTGAAAATAAGGAATACGATGCTGTAGTTGTAATCAAAGCAGATATTGCAGCCAAATATACTCTGATTGAGGCCACCGTAAATCCCTTATCATGGAGTGATAGAAGGAAGTCCCAAACTTGCGATACCAAAGCCATGTATGGGGTGAAGCCTCTATTCAACGCCAAGGAAACAAAGCGAGACCATTTTGCAATGTAGGATTTACAAGGTGATGGTTTGTGGGATGCATCCACAACGGCCTGTACAGAGTCAGATAAAGTTAGTTGAATGTGTCCCCTAACCTCCAAGCCATGAGCTTCAGCATGCTGAGGTCTGGTTGAGAGAGTTTGCCTTCCCGTTGTGTTAGGAGGTTTGGTATAGAGGGGGAGTTGGCAATATATCCCTGATGATTGACGAAGAAGCTCCGCAAACCATGGCTGCCTTGGCTACCAAGGCGTTATGATGATGCAATTTATCCCATCTGTCTGCATCTTTGCCACCACTTTTGTTAACAGAGGGAATGGGGGAAAGAGGTAGAGAAGAGGCCCCTTCCATGTGTACTTGAACGTGTCGCCAAGAGAACCACTCCCCCTGCCCACACAGCTGCAGAACTTCACACACTTGGTGTTGGTTCCAGTGGCAAAAACATTTATTTGTGCTTGGCCCCAGAGGTCAAACAAATCTTGGAGAATGAAGGTGTCTAGTTCCCATTTGTGTGATGGGGAGTATGCCTTGCTTAGCATATCGGCAATTATATTGTCCTTTCCCGAAATGTGAATGACCCTGATATCTTTCGATGCAGCAGTCCAAAATCTTTACGGTGAGTGCGCTGAATTGTGGCAATTTGGTGTTTGTCATGTTGTCCGATGCCACTTTTACATACCGGCTGGTGAGTACTGCCTCAAACGCCTTCAATGCCTTCTCCACCACGAGGAGTTCTAGGAAGCTGATATGCCTCCTACTCTGGTCCGGTGTCCAAAGGCCCTGGAATGACAGTATCCCGCAGCGCACTCCCATCCTGTTAGGGAGGCATCCGTCGTAACCGATCAGGACGAAGTAGGAGAAATGACTGGGACACTGTTGAGCAGGTTCTCCTGGTCAATCCACCAGGTAAGAGACTTCCTTACCAAAGAGGGGAGGTGCAGTTTCGTCTTCTTCGCATCCTCTGTGCGACTGAAGTGTCGAATGAACTAATTTTGCAGGCTCCTCATTCATAGCCATGCAAACTTGACCACCGCTGTGGCGGCGGACATGAGACTCAGTAGCTTTTGTATAGCTAGGGCACTCACTGTAGATCGACGCCTGACTTTGGTAGCTAGTTTTGTTAGGACATTCGCCCTGGCTTGAGGGAGAAAGGCTCTCGCTGCTCTTGAGTCCAATAGGGTCCCTATGAATTGAATAACTCTTGTAGGTTGCAGTGTGGACTTTTCCATACTGACACACAGACCCAGGCTGTTCAGCAATTCCAGTGTCTGACATATGTCCCATCGTAGCTGTTGCTTCGATTTAGCCACCAGGAGCCAGTTATCGATATACGGGTAAACCTGGATCCCCTGGAGTCTCATGTGAGCACATCCTACCGCCATGACGTTCGTAAAAACCCTCGAGGCCATGGCGAGCCTGAATGGAAGGACCTTGAACTGGAAGCATTGGTCTCTGATTGAAAAATGAAGGAATCTCTGGCTCACATTGTGAATTGCAACATGAAAGTGGGCATCCCAGAGGTCTATAGTGGCATACCAGTTCCCTCGCTGCAGTAGGGGCATGATCAATGTCAGTGTTGTCATCCGGAATTTCTTGGAAGTTATATACAAATTTACCCCTCTTTAGTTCAGGATCGGCCGAAGGCCTTCGTATTTTTTCAGGACTGTGAAATAACAAGAATAGAACCTGGATCTCGGTCTGGGCAAGAGGTCGAATGGCACCCTTGAATAGGAGGGTTTCTATCCCCACACAAAGCTCTCGTGTGCTGTGGTCTTCAATCCCAAAAAAGGAGGGGAGGCCATTGAACCCGATCCAGGACCCTTGTTTGATGATGGTAAGAACTCATGAATCAGTGGTGATAGACTCCCAGGCGTCGAGGAAGGCAGACAGGTAGTAGTTCGAACATGGGTTTTACCTGAGAAATATTCACTGGGTCCTCAAAACAGTCAAAGGTGCTGCTTCTTATTTGCATCCCCTCTCTTGTGGGAAGATTGGTATCTGGCAGGAGCCTGGAACGATTGCTTTTGCTGCCAGGTCGATTGCTGTTTAGTCAGACGGTCACACTACTGACAAGATCAGTAAAACAGAGAACATTGATTCCATCGCCGTTGTCTAAATGTGGATTGCGCCTGAGACAGACCCACCTTTTTGGCAGTAGTCTTGGCCGTTTGGATGGTGTCCATGGTATCATCTATTTTGGTATTAAAGAGACCCTCCCCATCAAAGGGGAGGTCTTCAGTTCTTGAGCATGCTTCCTGTGTGAGGCCTGCAGATCAAAGCCAGGCATGTCGCTGGAGTGCTAAGGCCCCCACCAAAGCCTTCAAATCGCAATCTGCTTGATGGCATGCAGTATTAATTTGTTGTCGATCCATCTTTTGAGCTTCTGCCCACTGCTCATCCGGGACTTGATCACACAATGATCCCATCTTCTCCCATAAGAACAACTGATACCTGGCCATTACTGTCTGATAATTCGTGACTCGGAGGCCTAGGGTGGTGGATGAAGTCAAGCCTATGGCCCTCCTTGTCTATGGGAGAAGAATGGATCTCATGTGATCTGCCCTGTGACAATTCGACAATGACTGAGTTTGGGCGTGGATGAGTAAATAAAAAATCCGCCTCTGCCTCCTGAACTCTGTACATGCTCTCCAGTCTCTTAGAGGTTGGCATCATCATAGATGGTGTTTCCACAATTGTTTTACAGTTTGTACTAACGTAGGTAAAAATGGGAAAGAAACTGGGGGAGAGACTTCAGAGTGAACCACGTCAAATACAGGGTCCTTAATATGCCCTATAGTCTGATGGGTATCCAATCCCAGTCATTGTGCCATTCTTTGCACATGATCTGAAAAGTGCCCCATGCCAAAGGTGACAGAGGGTCATGTGTTCCCATGTGGTCTAGGAGTAGGCCATCTGAACTCTCCTTCCAAGTCTGAGTGAACTGATCTTGGAGAGTGGGATCTCCCCCTGAAATGATGGTCTCTCTGCAAGGACGGTGAACGTCTCTGAAACAGTGCAGAGAAATTCGACCAGGGAGAGTCCCGACTTCTGTCCTTTCCTCCATGCGGCGGTATCATTCCCTCACCGCGATGCCTAGCAGGCATGGAGTCTTGGACCTCGCCCTCTGACATTGACACGGGATGCCTCGGTAATGAAGGCAGTACCAACGCCTCACTCAGGTTTGGTACTGACAACTCAATACAAACTGGGATAGGCGAGTCGGGGAATGGTGGAGGTGGCGGCGGCACTGCTGATTCTTTCCCTGGTGGATCGGGGGGTGCATGTCCCACTCTTTCCTCCTCTGTTTCATTTTATAAGGATCCCCTTGCTTAGGGGTCCTGGCCTTTTTGGCAATTTTCTTGGCAGCTGCCAAAGAAAGGGAGTGCCCAGGGGTCGGCGGATCAGTCTGGCCTGTGGGTAGGGCTATGTCCAGTTGGATCTGAGAGGTCTGACTCATGTCTCTCCTCTCCCTCCTGTCCTTCCATTCTTTGTGAGGTTGCCGGAGTATCGACTGTCCTCGGCATTCTTTCCCACAGCACTGCATGAAAGCGATCAGCACAGTTTTTCCTCGTTTGTTTTGTAAAAGACATACAATGGTGGCAGGTCTCAACCATATGACCTTCACCCAAACAAATGACACAAAGAGAGTGACCATCAGTAGGAGGGAGCTTCCCCCGCACCAGACACACTCTCTAAAAGGGGCTTCAACGGCCATATGCCTCAGGCATGAAATGTCCAATGGATCGCAACAGGAAAACCTATCTACCACTAACACTAACAATATATATAATAAAAGTGAGAAGAAGCCTGACTATCTAACCAATCTGAAAAGAAAAACTCTGGAGAAGTCCCCAAACGAGCTAGCCACAATGGTGATTGAAGAGAAACTGAGAGAGAAGGCGGGAACCCTACTGAGCATGAATACTGGGACGGTGAGGCGCCAAAAATATTCTTAACTTGGAAAGTTCCCGATTCGAGCTCCACACATATGTGTGATGCATAGAGACCACAATGTAGAAAATTCAAATACTAGTGAGCAATCATTTCAGCTTCCCAAGACAGTCTGTCAATAGCCTTAAGGACAAGTCACTTACCTGTAACTGTAGTTCTTTGAATCATCATCTGTGTACTCCCACATATGGCTTCTGTCTTTAGAACATTCTAGAGTTGAGTAGACATTTGGCAGGAGCCCACCCTCCTCCCACTACACATGCCTAGAGTGTGGCTCCCACCTTCTCACTCTGTTCCTAGTCCACCACAGCAACACAGTGGGACATAACTTGGGAGGAGGATGGGCTGTCTGAGTACACAGATGACACCCAATGAACTACAGCTCTTCATGATCTGTGTGACCTCATACAGCTGGGTGATTAACAAGCTAGCTTAACAGCATGGTGGGGATAAGTAACACCAGAAGAGATGAGGTAAGAGAGGCATGTGTTGTGACAATCGTGGATGAGTGGAGCTGGCAGAAAAGCATCAGATAGGCCTTTCAGAACCACCATAGGAGAGATTGCCAAACCAAGGCCAGAAGCTGTAAGCAGAGGGATGCACTGTTCATTTCCCCACTAAGGTCAGGTGCTCCCTGGGTCAGGAAAGTGGGATTCACAGAATGACTCACCCCTGCTATTTCATTCACTGAGTCCACAAGCCACTGAGGAGAACATTGGGAAGAGTCATCCCTTAGCGATGGCACCGTCTGCTTCTGCTCCCCCATTGATGCTTCCAGCCTAAGCTTTGGACTCCTCAGCTCTCCTGAGTCCTGGTTACGGGAAGGCTAGAGCAAGTTTTGGAGGAGATGTGTGGCTAAATGGGACTTGTTTCCCAGGGCCTTTGTTGGGAGGGGTGGGGAGCCATTCGATAGTTGGAACCCTGTTCCGTCAAAGGTGGAAAATGTAACACACAACAATCAACTCTAAGGGTCCTTGATCCCCGTTATCATTGGGACTGATACTTTATAACAACAGTAAAGGGGCACAATATCTTAAATGGTTATCAATTCCAAAATACAGGCGGGCCTTTACGCTAGCTAGGTTTAATGTGTTGCCTTCTAGATTATTGGAGGGCCGATTTGAGAACATCCAGTGGTGTAATAGATGTTGTCCTTGTAATGTATCTGAGGTGGAAACAATAACTCATGTTTTGCTATCCTGTGAATATTATCGCCAGGCCCGAGCTGATTTAATTCAGCCCATTATACATTCCTCACCAGGAAGATCACCCAAACAGCTTAAAAATCTGTTACTACAAGGTTCATCTAAGACAATAACAGAACCGGTGGCCAAGTTTCTGAATCTGGCATTACAAACAAGAACATTAATATCAGCCTGATCATTTTAGAATAAAAGTGTCTGTATTTTTTTACTCAGAATGTTTTTATATTTGTGATACCTTTGGTCTATTGACTGTAATAAAGGAATGATTGATTGAATATCAAATAATAAATGTGTGCATTTGAGCACTGAATGCTGGGGAAAGCTAAAAAAACAAAACCTCTCCGATTAGAGAAAACATGGGTGAGCGGTGGTTCAATATCCTCCACACCTTACAAAGCATGTCAGCCCAAGGCTTGACCTCTTCCGGTCAACCACCTGTGTGCTTGACCCTTGTCCTTCATGGCTTATAACATCAAATAAGGAGGGGATCGCCAGCTGGGTCCAGGAGGTTGTAAATGCCTCCCTGAGAGAGGGAGCGGTGCTGGCCCCTTTAAAAGAGGCCATAATTAGACCACTCCTAAAAAAGCCTAACCTGGACCCAGAGGATGTTAACAATTATAGGCCAGTAGCTAACATCCCCTTCCTGGGCAAGGTGCTTGAGCGGGTGGTTGCAGGACAACTCCAGGCATTCTTGCATGAAACGGATTATCTAGATCCATTTCAATTGGGCTTCAGGCCTGGTTTTGGAATGGAAACTGCCTTGGTCGCCCTGTGGGATGACCTTTGCCAGGAGAGGGACAGGGGGAGTGCGACCCTGTGGATTCTCTTGGACCTCTCAGCAGCTTTCAATACCATCGACCAGGGTAACCTTCTGGATAGGTTGTCTGGGCTGGGAGTTGAAGGCACTGTGTTGCAGTGGTTCCGCTCCTACTTGGATGGCCGATTCCAGAAGGTGGTGCTGGGGAATTATTGCTCTGTGCCATGGCACCTTGGCCATGGGGTTCCACAGAGTTCTATTTTATCCCCTATGCTGTTCAACCTTTACATGAAATCGTTGGGGAGGTTATCCGGAGATGTGGGTTGAGGTGTCATCAATATGCGGATGACACCCAGCTCTACCTCTCCTTTTCATCAAACCCAGGTGAGGCAGTGGCTGTTATGAATCAGTGCCTGGGCATGGTAATGGACTGGATGAGGGCCAATAAACTGAGACTCAATCCAGACAAGACGGAGGTACTGTTTGTGAGTGGTTCGCCTGTCCGGCTAGGTGATGTTCACCCTGTTCTGGAGGGGGTTGCAGTCACCCTAAAGGATCGGGTCCATAGTTTGAGGGTGCTCCTGGATCCAGAATTGTCAGTTGAGGCACAGGTGAACTCAGTGACAAGGAGCACCTTTTATAAGCTTAGGCTGATATACCAACTGTGCCTTTATCTGGACAGAGATAGCCTAGCTACAGTTATCCACCTCTTTTCTGGATAATTGCAATGCGTTATAAGTGGGGCTGCTTTTGAAAATGGTCCAGAAACTTCAACTGGTACAAAACAGGGCAACCAGACTGTTAATGGGGACTGGCCAATGAGACCACATTATGCCAGTCCTTTTTCAGCTTCACTCGCTGCCGGTCCAGATCCGGGCCTGATTCAAAGTGCTGGTATTAACATTCAAAGCTCTGAATGGCTTGGGGCCACGTTATCTGAAGGAACGGCTCCTCACATATGTACCTGCCCGGACCCTAAGATAATCCTTAAGGCTCCTTCTCTGTGAGCTCCTACCAAAGGAAGTGAGACAGGTGGCTACTAGGAAGAGGGCCTTCTCTGCTGCGGCACCTCGGCTGTGGAATGAGCTCCCCAGAGAGGTTCGCCTGGCACCTACATTATACTCCTTTAGATGCCAGGTGAAGACTTTTTTATTTTCACTGTGTTTTAACAGTTCTTCAGTTTGATTTTTAATCTTGCTGTTTAAATTTGTATTTTAAATCTCTATCAATTTCTGCATGGCTGCTCAGTTTTTATCCTGGTTGTACTTTTATACTGTATTTTAATTGATGTTTTTATACTGTCTTTGTTTTATATTTTGAATGTTTTCTTTATGGTTTTCATTTTTGTAAACCACCCAGAGAGCTTCGGCTATTGGGTGGTATAGAAATGCAGTAGATAAATAAATAAATTCCCAGTTAGGGAGAAAAATGGGCTGTGCAAAGAAGGGTTGAGTGCTCTTCATGCCAAAAAGGTAAATAGAGCTGAGAGACACACTCTCACCACTTAGGAACAAGCAGGACTGGGTCACGCTTGCTGGCTCTGAGGCAAATAAGGGCAACAAAGGTGACCCAACAGTCCAGTCTCCTCCTCCCTGTTCGAGAGAGTTTTGGATCTGGTCAGTGCGTGAGATGCTTCCATTCACACCTATGGGGCCCACTTATCAGGTTAGAGCAGCCTAGCCTGTGAGTTATTCTAAGCTAAACCTCCAACAGCCGGTGCAGGTGGCCCTCTGTCACTAGAAAACTGTGTGGCTAAAACCGCCTCTACCGAACACGGACTCTGGCTGGAAGGGGAAGGAAAAGGAGTAAATATATGAAGAGGGAGGGAAAGGGGGGAAGGTGTCATAAACACTTAAAAACTACTGCTGAGCTTCTAGAGCTCTGCAAAGATCTTGTTGTCCTGTTGCTAGGCGAGGCCAGTCTGGGAAAGTAGGGCAGCACGTCCCCTTGCAGGGGATTTTTTTTTATTGGACCCTGCCTGTTGTCCAGTGTGAAGGGCTAACCCATAAGTCTTGGAATGCCCTTGAGAAGGTACAGAAGAATGGCCCTTTGATTCTGATGGTCAAATAGAACAAATTCCAAAATAATGCTCTGCGAACCCCTGGGCAAGGAAAGAAAAAGACAGCTGGTAGGATAGAATTCCGCATCAGACCCAAACCTATGCCAGTTTCAAGTCAGTTACCCTTTTTACAGATGGCGCCTCAAACTCTTATGTGATCACCAATGCTGATCCTAGAGAAACAATAGCTTGCACAGGATTGTAACCCCACAGATGATATTCAGTGTCTGGGCTTGGGCCTGCAGGGAGTTTGGCGGGGAAGTGTAGTGGAAGAAGAGACCACGGCAAAGAGGAGAGAGGCCTATTCAAAGTTGCCCTGTGCTCCTGAGAGTTGTGATTGAAGGGGTGTTTTCTGAGAGCTGATGCTGGGACTGAAGGGGCAAGCCTGATTACACCCAGCAGCTGAGTGGGCGAGAAGTTTCATTCTGTTTCCTGACTCCTAGTTGAGCTGAGCAGAGCAAGCTGCCCCAGCTAGTCTAGAGGGTATACAAGGAAGCGAGCTCCCAGAGAATGAATGGACAGGGAGAGAAAACAGGAATTCGGCAGGGGAGGTCCCTAACAAAATAATTGTTTTCTTGTAACACACTCGTATAGTTGGGGACTCTGTTGTTAACCTTCAGGGAGGACAGGACAAAGCACAGGCTATTCCAATACAACCGGAAAGGCAGAAACAAAAAGGGAATAGAATCTATGGACGGAAAGGATTCTCCAGTGGTGGTGACCGGCAAAGTGTGGCAGTGACTTAGATAGGGCTAATGTTGTCCCTGTCTAGGGCTAATCTTGTTCCTATCTTCAAAAAGGGCAAAAAGGAGGAATCTGGGAACTACAGACCAGTTAGTCTCACATCAATCGCTGGGAAATTTTTGGAGCAGATTATAAAGAAGTCAATCTGTAACCACCTTGAGAACAACGCAGTGATTAGGAGAAGCCTAATCCTGCCAAACTAACCTCCCTTGTGAACTGTGGGAATGCTGTGGCCAAAATATATCTTGATTTCAGCAAAGCCTTTGATAAAGTAGCTCATGACATTCTGATCAGCAAACTAGTGAAAAGTGGGCTACAGAATCAGACTCAAAGAGTGCTTATCAATGGTACCTTCTCAAACTGGGGGGAGGTAACAAGCAGGTTACCACAGGGCTTAGTCCTGAGCCCTGTGCTCTTCAACATTTTTATTAATGACTAGCAAAGATACTTTAAAAGGCCCAGAGGCCCAGTGTAGGGGCCATGGTGGGACTCTTCTCTGCCAAGAAGTGGAGTTTTTGTTTATCTTCTCCACCCCAGTGCCAATTTTCAGAAGTTATTGAGGAAGGGAAGTGGGGTGAGCAAGCTTTGTCAATCATTTGTATAATCTGATGTCACTCATCATGGCACTTTGAGTTCAGTGAGCTAGAATGATGAAAAAAATGGTGAGGCAGTTGCAAAGGCCTTGTCACGTTTTGGAAGACAACAGTAGTGATGGGTCCCAAATTGTTAAAATAGAAAAGAAAACCTTGCCCCACACAGGGGTAGGATGGCCACGTGACTCTTTTATAGAGGACAGTCATCTATTGGAAGCTACGTCTTGTCCAATTCTGGTTTAAAGATAAATAACCATAAGAAGGTGTTGTCCATCAACAGCTAGATCCTGGATAATAGACTGTATAGTCAGACACACACAGGTCACTCCCTTCCATGCCATGGTGAGATGTACAGTATTTCTGTTTAAATTATAATAATTATTTCTAAAATATGCACTTATACATATGAATTATTCAGTTGGAATTTTTCTGCAAATCTGTCTTTTTTTGGTCTTCTTTTTTTGGTGCAGCATCTCCTCTTTCTCGGTGATTAGCCAACCTGTGGCTCTTGTAGCTGCTTGCAGCCTTTACCATAATTTCATGCAGCCCATGGCCTCATTTCAAAAGCCCTCTGCAAGTCATCAGTTCAGACCTCTGGTGAGAGCGATCTGGCTTTGTCCTGGCAGACAGCTGGGCTCGGAGAAAGAGGAGAGAGAAGGGGGTGGCAGAGAGAGAGAGAGGTCGCCATTTTGACTTCAGGCCCTCCCACTTTTTACTTCAGCCCTTCGTACTTCTGAGTTCAGCTCACCCACCACCACTAGCATGGACATCCGAAAAAAAGGTTCCCAAGCCCTAGCCTAAGTACAAATTATAAGGGGACACGTCATTCTGGTAATAGGCATCTATTACTGGAATCACATGACATGACACAATCACATCCAGCTTTTCCCCACCCCAGCTCCAGTTTACTGGCTGCTGTTTAAACGTAACAGGGAAAGGTTCATCATGCAGACATCACATTCTGCAATGCTTTTAACCACTAGCTGATATGCCCGGCGTTGCTCGGGTCTGTGAATAATGTTTATAACATTTAATTGATAAATCATAAATTTCTCTGCACCTTATTCATCTTTAGGTTGGTTGTGTTTTTGTAGTCTGGTTGAGTTCGTAAATTGTTTTGTTAGAATAAATGGAAAATTTATTCCACACTCAACATTTACCATGCGATCACCATGTTTGTTCACTTTTTATAGGACATTCACACAATGTTGTCAGGGAACCACATTGTTTTCCCTGTTGTTCTTCTGCCTTTTCTTAGACCTCAAAAAAACTTGGTATTTTTTGGTAGAAAAAGAAAAGAAGTGCAGACTTCCCAGGTGTGGACGAGAAAAAACATCAAGGGACCGACCTGGCGCATCTATCAGCCGGAGCAGGAGCAGGTGCAGAAGCTGACTTCCCCCTTCCTGCTCAAAGTGACAGTTGCTGGAGAACAGAAAGGAAGCCCATTCTGGTTCCTGCCATCAGACAGGAGACCAAGGGCTGCACTCCACTTCTCAGGAATAACATTGGCCAGAGAAGAAGCAGCTGCAAGGAGTTTGCTTTTCCCTTCCTGCCAGAAAGAGTGCGCAGCTCCAACTGCCCCAGAGCCCTGGCACTTCAGAAGCAAGGGGAAAGAACATTCCGGCCCCAAATGACCATCCATTGCTATTCAAGGAAAAACACCAGCCAGGGAAGATCAGCTTGGCCCAAAGTGCACTGGAATGCTGGCTTAAAGCTCACCAGTTTGTTCTGGCCTTGGAAAACAAATCTCCTGCTCTTCCTTTTTCCTCAGGGACCATCCCTGGGTGGGTTGGTTGGTTTAGTAATTAATGAGAACCACTTTGGGAGGCAATAATTGTCTAAAAGGTGGAAGAGAAACACAGTAAATAGATAAAAGAGGGATGGGGTCTATGGAGATGTTTGATTAGGCCCCCCACCATTTGCTTTTTGCAGCGCTACTCCACAAAGTCCATTTTCAATTACTTTTCAATGACAATTGCTGACCCTCAGAGGTGCTCTGGGTGGAAAATCAAGCAATCTGGATGGCGTTGTTCAACCAGTTAAGGATGCAGCATTCCCCTGAAAGACCAAGTTTGCAACTTAGGGGGTCCTCCTGGATTCAATGCTACTCATAGAAGCACAGGTGGTAGTGGTGGCGGCTCAAAGTGCCTTTTATCCAGTTAATAATAATAATAATAATAACGATTTATTTCTTGATAACAGTTGAGAGAGCAGTTCAGGGGGCTTGGCACATTTAGCATCCTATATGGTTTGGCTCACAGAGAAGCTCCTGTCATGTTATGCTTCTTGTTAAATGAATATTGTTAACTGACATCATTTCTCAAAGCAACAAAGACACACACACACACACTCCTCATTTCTTACCTTTTTCTTCAGATTCTAAAATTTCTTGTAGCACCAAGAATGAGGTGGATTGACGAGGTGGTTCATTTGAATCTTGGTTCTCCAGCAGCATCTTGTAAACCTCAGAGCCCTTGTCAATTGCTAGGTTACTGGAAGGCTGGCTAATTTGGTCCGAGCTGAAGAAATTTAAATCAAACACCTTCAGTCAATGGAATGTCAAGCTGTGCTACATTGTTAAATAAGAAAAAGTACACAAAGCTGAAACAAACTGGAGATGCAAAGTGTATTAGCACAATCAAGCTGCAATGAGATTACATCTACCCTCAAATGCAGCAAAAATAAACAATTGTCTCCTAACAGGATTTTCTTTGTATTTTCTTTTTTCAGATACTTTAAGTATATATTGACACTGGCTTTAAGTTAAAGATGAGAGCATTAATGTATGAATCAGCACTTCCAAAATGTAGCCAAAAAAGATACACCCTGCATACCACGCAGGGTGCGAATATAAGCTTGGGTCCAGACTGATTGGTCCATCTGGTACTGGGCGGTCAATGATAAGGGTATAAATAGACCTCCATAAACTCTTAACACTTTTTCATCCGTTTCTTTTAGGTTAATTCACAAAAGGTTAATTCACTTATAGGCTTAGATTCTCTCTCTTGGCTGCATGAGACTGGTGAAGCTTGCTAAGTAGATGTTCTGCGACAGCCCAAGAGAGCAGGCAAATAACAAAACTGCACATTAATATAACATGACTCAACATGAATAGGTTTGCATTGTCTCCCCAGGCAAATAACAAATCCATGAGATTTGCCCTTCATATCTATGAGAGCAACTGTCAAATGAAATATTAAAGACTGGTTCATGCATTCATGTACATTATTTGCTTGCTCATAATTTTGATAACTCATGGCTGAAGGTGCGAAGTGAATGCATGTAAAAGCATCCACGTTTTGAGACAATATGAAAGTTCTAGTTGTGATGTTTAACCTGTAATGACATTCACACCTGATGAATGAACCAGGTCTAAGAGATAATTCACGTGTTCTGTTTTGCCTTGTATCATGTCTTTTCTATCTTCTTTCAGAAAACACACAAAATAATTAATTATTTCCCTTTGTCAATGATTTTTCATCACTATGCATAGGAGCTATCAAGAACACTGCCTCCTTGGTTCATCTGAATGTTGGATAACATGTTTTAATGAGGGCCTATACATGTAGACACAATCCATGTAATCCCTTACCCCTCAAAATTGGAGCGAGGAGAATGATATCATATAGACTGGGTTTAGTCACATAGGCTTCTCTTTGACTGTGACATCTGACACAATACATGGAGGCCAAAGATAGGAATCCTAGGGGGTGCTGCCAGACAATACAATCCCAATCTTTCACTGATCATGGATGCAAAGTAGCTAAGTTACTCACCCATGCAAAGCTTCAAGAAGAAAAATAAGAAAAGAAATGCTGGTCCAGACTTCTCCCTGACATGTTAGCTTTTAAAAGTTTGGCTTGGTGAAGAATATATTTAAAACATTAATATACTATTTTTATCAATGATTTTAAGTTTATAAAAAATTACAATAAATTTGGGAACATGCAGGAAGTGATTCTGGAAACATAGTATCATCTAACAGTAGAGTTGGAAGGGGCCTGTAAGGCCTTTGAGTCCAATCCCCTGCTCAATGCAGGAATCTACCTTAAAGGATCCCTGACAGATGGTTGTCCAGCTGCCTCTTGAATGCCTCTAATGTGGGAGAGCCCACCACCTCCCTAGGTCACTGGTTCCATTGTTGTATTGCTCTAACAGTCAGGAAGTTTTTCCTGATGTCAAGCCGGAATCTGGCTTCCTGTAACTTGAGCCCATTATTCCATATCCTGCATTCTGGGTTGATCGAGAAGAGATCCTGGCCCTCCTCTGTGAGACAACATTTCAAGTCCTTGAAGGGTGCCTATTATGGCTCAATTCAGACGACACGATAGTCAATGGTGGGTTGACTAACCCTAACCCTCACGCTAACCCTAGGGGGCACTCCCCACACAACATGGTAATAAATAATCAACTGTGGTGTGGATGAGGATCAGTGCTGAGTTGACTATGGCAGCATTCGGATGACACAATAGTCAAAACAACTGACGATTGTTTCCCCCACCCCAGTTGTTTATTGTGTCGTCCAAATTGAGCCAACGTCTCCCTTCAGTCTTCTCTTCTCAAGGCTAAACATGCCTAGTCCTTTCAATCTCTCCTCATAAGGCTTTGTTTCCAGACCCCTAATCATCCTCGTTGCCCTCCTCTGAACACTGTCCAGCTTGTCTGCATCCTTCTTGAAGTGTGGTGCCCAGGACTGGACGCAATACTCAAGATGGGGCCTAACCAGTGCCGAATAGAGGTGAACCAGTACCTCACGCGATTTGGAAGCTATACTTCTATTAATGCAGCCCAAAATAGCATTTGCTTTTTTTGCAGCCACATCACACTGTCGGCTCATATTCAGCTTGTGAACTACAACAATTCCAAGATTCTTCTCGCTTGACATATTGATTAGCCAAGTATCCCCCATCTTGTAACTGTGCATTTGGTTTCTTTTTCCTAGGTATAGAACTTGGCATTTATCCCTATTAAATTTCATTCTGTTGTTTTCAGCCTAGCGCTCCAGTCTATCAAGGTCACTTTGGAGTTTGTTTCTGTCTTCCAGGGTATTAGCGATCCCACCCAATTTTGTGTCATCTGCAAATTTGATAAGCATTCCCTGCACCTCCTCGTCCAAATCATTAATAAAACTGTTGAAGAGCACTGGACCCAGGACTGAGCCCTGCAGTACCCCACTCGTTACCTCCCCCCAGTGTGAAAAGGTACCATTGATAAGCACTTTTTGGCTGAATTCGGACAACACAATAAGCAACTGGGGTGAGGGAAACAATCGTCAGTTGTATTGACTATCGTGCCATCTGAATGCTGCCATAGTCAACTCAGCGTTGATCCTAATCCACACCACAGTTGATTATTTATTACCATGTTGTGTGGGGAGTACCCCCTTGATGAACAACTGTAAAGTAGGAATTGAGCACTTTGGCTTTTTCTTTGTCATCTGTTACCAATTTGCCATCCTCATTCAGCAGCTGAACCATCATTAGTGGTATGCTTCACAACAACATGTGACCATCTAAAGGGGTGGGGAGGGGGCTGTGTGAGTATTACGTCCACGGTCTAAAATTACTTATCTGCACCACTGATTCAAATGCTCATCCTTGTTTCTCGCTACAAGCTATATCTATCTATCTGTCTATCTACCTATATATTTAGCAGGACTACTTACTTATTTTTTACTGAATATGCTTCAATTTCAACCACCAGGAAGAGTATCTGCACATTTTGATGCTTCTTTATGATCTTGCAATAGTCATCCTGAGACCATACGTTGTGTAAAGGATTATTTCAAACTCTTAAAATCGGAAAGAAGCACATTGAAATCCAGCACATTAACACCACTGAGAGTACCTTTCACTGACTGGAAGTTACAAAACGTTACTTCAGAAGCGGCTCTAGCCTCAATTTGAAATTATACATCTATTACAAGAGTGTGAAGATTATTTGCAACAAACTAATGCAATGAGTGAGGAATAGATAATAATTAAAGATAACAAAAGTGACTGCACATAGATCTTAAGTCAACCGCAGAAGAAGCAGGCAAAGTTACCTGTGGAAAGTGGGGCTAACGGAAGAGATCCATCATTGCAAAGAATCTAGAATGTTTTTCTGTGAATAGAGCTGTAAAGAAGAGTTGAACTATATGTGCCATATTTTTAGTCCAGGCACCTCCACTTCTGCAGGGCTTCTGGAAAAGTTCTGAGCAAATTCCTTGTGCTGTTCTAGAACCACTCTGATTTGGTTTGGGATGTATGAGGTACTGTGCCTCATTTGCAAAGTGGAGGAAAGTGGTTGAATAGGATTATCGACAGATACAAAGGGAATCTTGAACCCCCTAAATGTGACTAGTCAAAGTGATAAAAGAATAAGGGGACTTCTGGTGAAGGCACGGCAGGTCGGAGCCGCGAGCTTTTTAGCTCTGCGGAACTGGAAGGCTTGGCTGCCGTCTGGGAGCTCCCAGACGGAGTTAATTTCCCCAGATAAAAGGGGAATACAAAGAGCAAGCCATTAAGCATCTCATAAACCCTTTGATGAGGTAACGAAGTCGAAATGGAAATGGAAATGTTGTCGTAAAAAGGTGGAATGGGGAGAGGAGTTGTGAGGGTAGAGAACTAGGTAATAAATGTAATTTGCATTTGTAATTTTTTTATAAAGGGAGTGGAACAACTGGGGATTCAAGTAAAAAAATATTAAAAGAAAGGAGAAAGGAAAAAAGTGAATAAGAAAAAAACAGAATAAAGAAAGTTATTTTATTTTGTGCAAGAGGGGGGGAAGTTTCCTTTTTATTTTTTGTGAACGAAAATTTTCTGCAAGAGAAAATATGGCATTTATATAATTGCTGTGGGGAAGGTAGGAGGTCCATTTTAAATGTTGTTTGTTCATGTAAGTTTTATTTTTGTTTGAAAATAATAAAAAATTGAATTGGACAAAGTGATAAAAGAATAAGGTAAGTTATTGATGATTATTTGCAATGGACATGGAGCACAAGGGGGGGAAATGAAAATTGCAATACTAAATCAATTAAAATACTAAACCAATTCCATTTTCCCACATGTATGCAGAAAGTTAGCTCAATATCCACATTATTGAACACAGAATAATTAAGATTATTACATTATGGCATTACAGACACGAAGCACTGTGGACTCCACTCACCTCCACCCACCTGTGGGCTACCCACCTAACCCACTGAAGTCCATGCCACCTCCATCAATCCCCTCCCTCTCCTAGAAGAGGCCCCGTGTTCTCTACAAAACAGAACCACTTTCACTGGAAGGAGAGCACAAGTCATAAAGACACAACATTCTCATAATAAAATCAATTGGGATCTGCATGAGTGGGAAGACAATTTTAAGGCTGAACACACAATGCTATTGCAGAGGCAGATAGTGAACAAAGAAACAACCATGAGTTTTACTTTGTCATCTTGAAGAACACCTGATTTGCAGGCATAGACTGGCCAAGAAACCACTTGGAAAGAGTTTGAGATACATTAGAACACACTCACTTCATGCATATTTAGACCAAGACTCTCTTAGTGCTTGACTTCAGTGCTGTTAAGCAAAATCACTTACTTCTTACTGGGCTCCTGGTCACACACAGATGCCTTGGACTGCACTGCATTATTGAAGGTCTGTATGTTTTCCGAGGAGTACAGGCTTGCTGGACTGTTGTACTGAGCAGGGATGACTTTAGGTGCAATGTTGGCAGTGAATGGCAGAGCACTCCGGTTGTGTGCACTTCCTATAGGCCTGATATCCTACATGCAAGGGAGCAGAGACAAAAATCAGAAGAATCTGATATGCAGGTGGTAATTGGCAGGCAACTGTTCAAAGACTATGTGAAGAACAAGGATGGCATCTACACCCCTTTCACTGCGGCTCTTCCCCAAAACCCGCAGCATCACAGTTGTGAAATGGCAACCATGGCGACACATGGGCAGGATTGAAGATGGAATATCCCACCCTAAAACTTCACAGGATTGGTTAGAAAGTCGTAATGTGCAGCAAATAACGACTAACGATGGGGCTCTGAAAGTATTACTTCTGCTCAGCTCTGTACCACTGAAAGTATGCCTTCGTGTACCAACAAAGCTACACAGCTTAGAATTAACAGGCGCCCACACCCTCTCAGCTGTGCTCTGTCGTAGCAGCAAAGCTTTGAATCAACGGGCTTCCCCACTCTCACTCGCATGCTTGTAAAGTGAAATGGAGGAGTTACTTCTGAATAGACATGCAAGAATCCACCCTCATGCACTCTCCCTCCCTGCAGTGAGAGGGACACCTGCTAATAATAATAATAATAATAATAATAATAATAATAATAGCAGACGCTGCCCTGGCCCTGATGACTGAGAACAGCATTAGCAGCAGCAGCAGTAATAATAACAACAATAATAATAGAAGAAGCCGGTGACACTCTTGCCAAATCAAGCCGGTGCTAAATTAAGATCAGCAGAGATCCTGAAGCAGATAGATTTTTGTTCTGAGCCTCCCCAGCACCATAACACTAATGTATTTTCTGAACTAAAGTGAAATCCAATTCCGACCTTAATTTCAAGTGTGACTCTTAAGCCACTCCCTTATTTCCCCCCCCCCTTCTGCGCATATGTGAAGCAACACTGGATTTTTATTATTGTGATTTGTAATGTTCTATTTTACAAGTAACCTGAATGAGGTTCTATAAAGTAGGCCAGAAGCCTGGCTTTGTTACTGTGTATTGGACATAAGACCGTTCTTGCTGTCATGGTTGCTATGGGAGGGAAGCTTCAAGCTGACAGTTTGAACATGACTAAGGGGAGAAGCTGATTTTCTTTATACTGGCACTAGACAGATACTAAAATACAATTTAGATTGGTAAAGGGATCAACAATTGTGATTGCTGGTTAGAAAGAATCACTGAAATTCCAAAAATAACCTGATGGGTCACTAAATGAAGACCAGTAGGTTATGGCCCTGACAGAGGATAACAACATGCTCAGAAGTTTGGGCCAAGAAAAAAAAATAACGGTCAGCTAGAGAGCAATCCTATGACCCATAAACGGCATCTGGGGTCTCGGGAACATTTCAGATTCCTGGATCTGAGGTCAGAAACAGTCCTCTGATCTTGGAGCCAGGAAACTGAACTCCCTACCCCTGCCCACCCCCACTTGTAGCCGGTGCAGAAAAAAACATGCTGGCTGCTTCTATGAGCTTGCAAACGTGAGCTTGTAGAGGGGTGAAAGTCATCCGCAGACCCAAGCTCTCCCCAGCCATCTTCTCTCACCCTCCCCAAAGCCTCTGCGAGACGGTTAGTTAGAAGTTAGTGGTTGACAGACACCAGACCAGAGCTGGTAGCTGAAGAGAGCAGAGCTGAGAAAGGCACGAGCCTTCTAATCTGCAAGAATCTGACTGAAGACCTAAAGACTGGAGGGGGTGGTTGAGAAGAGCAAGAACTTGTGTTTGGGAGGTTGAGTGAAGCTTCAAGCAGGCAGCTGAGCCTAGCAGCAGAAGGCTTTAACCAGAGCTCTGACCTGAACTAGTTTTTGAAATAACTAAATTATTCTAAAAGTCAGAAGCAGCAGAAAGACTGTTGTACAGCTTCTGTTCCTTGTTGTGAGAGATTGGCTGGGTAGAAGGTTAGGAAAATATAGACTGAGAGGAGAGCTACTGAGAGTTTATTTAGCAGGGGAAGAATCTTATGTATTAGGAATTGTAACTAAGCATATTTAGCTGAAAGAACTATACATTTAAGCAATCTCATTCCACCCTTTGAAAAGCAATATTTTGTTCCCTTAATACATCTCTTAATATAAGACACCATCTTATAAATGATGTCTATTGTCTGCATAGGACATAGGCACCAAGCTACTGAGTTTCTACATGGTACAGAGGGTTTATTTTGGGGGCAGCGGTTATGTTTTATAGTTAATGCACCATTCCCCAACTGACGTCTATCTACCCCAATCTGGATTTAGGTGTTGCTTTGGGATGGAAACAGAGGACTTGTGCCAAGGAATGGATAGGGGAGTATAACCCTGTTGGTTGTCCTAGTTCTCTCAGCAACTTTCAATACTGCAAACCATGGCTTGTTTATCTGAGTTGGGCATAGAAGACAGAGGCTCAATTCGGACGACACAATAAACAACTGGTGTGGGGGAAACAATCGTCAGTTGTTTTGACTATTGTGTCATCCGAACGCTGCCATAGTCAACTCAGCGCTGATCCTCATCTACACCACAGTTGATTATTTATTACCATGTTGTGTGGGGAGTACCCCCTAGTTGAACAACTGTAAAGTTGATTATTACCCCACCATTGACTATCGTGTCATCTGAATTGAGCCATAGTGTTATGCTGCTTCCAATTCTATCTGAATGATCTCAGAGCGTGGTGCTGGGGGGACTGCTGCTCCAACCCATGACCACTGCCTATGAGGTGCTGTAAGGTTTAAGTTTGTCCCCTATGTTTTTCAACATGAAACTGCTGGGCGAAGTCATTCAATGGTTTGGGCTGAAGTGCCATTAATATATGGATGACACTCAGCTCTACCTCGTTTCCACTGAATGATCCTAGGGAGGCTGTTGAATGCCTGAACTGTGTCTTGAACCAGCTTTGGGACAGTTGAGGACAACAAGCTGAGACTTAATCCAGACAAGATAGAGATACTATGGGTTGGAAAACCAACCAATCTGGATACAGCAATATCTGGACTTAGATGGGGTTGCACTCCCCATGATGGGCCAAGTGTGCAGTTTGGGAGTGCTCCTAGACTTGGCACTAACTGGGGAAACTCAGGTGGTGATGGTAGCCAGGAGTACCTTTTACCAGCTTAGGTTGGTATACCAGCTGCAACTCTATGTGGAGAGGGAGGATCTTGCCTCAGTTATTCATGCTCTGGCAACATCCAGGTTGGATTACTGTAATGTGCTCTATATGGAGTTGCCTTGGAAGACAACTGCAAAACTTTAACTGGTGCAGAATATGGCTGTCCAGATATTGGTGGGGCCTGAGCAGTTTGCTTATGTGACACTGATAATGTGGCAGCTGCACTAGCTATAAGTGCATTTCTGAAACCAATTTAAAGTGCTAATTTTAACCTTTAAAGCCTTAAATCATTTGGGCTCCTAGATGGATCCCCTTCTTCCATACCAGCCTGCCCACACTCTGAGGTCAACAGTAAAGGCCTATCTCACCTTCTCACCACCAAGGGTGAATAGGCTGGTGAGTACAAGGGGCAGGGCCTTGTCAATGGTGGTCCTGCACCTCTGGAATCAGGGATTCATCAGGCCTCTTCTTTTCAGGTCTTTAGAAAGGCTCTGAAGACCCACTTGTTTTTGCTGGCCTCTCCATAGTCTTTGGGTTTCAGGTTTTATTGGCGTTATCTGTTTTTATAGCATTTTTATTGAATATTTATTGACTGATTTTCTATTGTATTTGTTTTGCATAGGTTTATAATTATCTGAAAATGTTATTAAGTGCTGTGGCAGGGAGTTCCATGGACCCAAGCCTCAAAGCTTTAGGAAGGTGGAAAAGCTATGTTGTTTCATCACAGCATCCATGCAGCTTCCAAAAACTTGCTGCTACAAAGTCACTTCCCTGCTATACAAGCTGGTTTTATTCTGGTTGTGTTTTTAGATTGTATGTTATTTGCTGTTTTTGGATTGTGGCTTGTTTTATATTTTTAAAATGATTTTATGGTTTTAATTTTTGTGAACCGCCCAGAGAGCTTCGGCTATAGGGCGGTATAAAAATGCAATAAATAAATAAATAAATAAATAAATAATTGTGTAGACAAGCCAGAGAAGCAGAAACTAAGTAGCAGCAGATAGGTGGTAGGGAGGCGGTTAAGAGGGTCAGAATGGAACATAACATCCCATTTTCAAAATGTTGCACCTTATGAAATCATAAAATAGTAGAGTTGTAAGGGGCCTATAAGGCCATGGAGTCCAGCCCCCTACTCAATGCAGGAATCCACCTCAAAGCATCCCTGACAGATGGCTGTCTAGCTGCCTCTTATAATGTGGCACTACTATTTTCATATTTGGCCCCATTCTCATATTTGAACATTTTGATGTGGCTACTAACTCAGCATTGTGTATGCAGCGGTGTGATACCTCCAGAGTCTCTGGACTCTCTCCAAATGTCCCCTTACCTCTAACCCACTTTGGGTTATTGATATTATTTACTCCATCATGCTCTGCCCCGCAACTAGAGGGAAGATTGAGATAATTGTACAAGTTGGGGAAGCAGAATGCCAGGATGCAAATGTTTTTCCCTGCAGTGTATACTGAAAAATAAGAGCCATATCCATAATTCTGGTCACTTTGGACTCTGGCCATGAACAATGATGGAATTCAGTCTCCATCAGGTAATGTGGACTTCAGCCTGGTACATTGGATACAATAAATCCTGGCAGTTTATTAAATGGAATCCAGCAGCTCCAACTGAAAACTTGCTCTTTGTGTTGGTAAAAGTTTGTATTATTATGTCCCCCACTCCTTGTTAGATTAGGCCTTCCACATACACTGCTTGCCTCCTGTTCAGTCAGGGTATTGCTCCATAACGTGTTATTCACGATGTATGAATAAACAATTCTGTAGAACTGTTATACAAAGTGAATCTTCTGTCAGAGCTGTTCCTAATTATCTACCACTTGTCTAATTAAGTTAAATCCCACCTTTTAGGCTGCCTCTACAAGAGGCATTTAAAGCTCTTTCAAGGCGCATTTAAAAATTTACCTCTACAAGAACGGAGCGCAAATCGGGCGTAGAGGCGCGTTTTCTCTCCGATTATGCGCATTATCGAATGCGCGTAAATAGCTAGTTTTATTTTGCTCTGGCCGTTAAAGTGCATTTTGACTATGTGAACAAGCGATTCTCCGCATTAACTACTTGTAAAGCGCATTTGAAACAACCGGTAAGGTCACCCGTTGAGTGCTCAATTACCTCCTGCATACAAGCATTTACGATAAAGCGCTTCCGAGAAGATGCGCATAATCGGCTAACCAGGCGTCAAACGGAATCCATCTAGAGGGGGTCTTAGATCCATATATTATGTTGTTCCCCAGAAAGTACTACCAACATTACTTTGTGAAGTGTTTAATATTGTAAAAATCTTATCTCAACTTTACTCAGTAAAATTGCTTTATGATGGAATTCCAAATGTTTTCTTAAGCAACTAACCAGCACTTTGATGAGAGCGGAATAGCACAGTGATTAAGACCGGTGGTTCTCAGCATGGGCCATATGGTCCCCTGGGGGGGCCACGTCATACTTCTAGGGTGCCACATGGAAAAATGGAACATTAGGGGGCACCCAAACTTAACTGCCAGGGGTATGATGAATTTGTCATAATCCTCTGTGCTAATTTCAACAGCATAAATATTGAAAATTAACAGTTTGCATTTACAATGCATATTTCAGTGAAAAAGGCAGTCTTTGTATGCATGAGAAAGCAACCCTAATGTTGTAACCCAGGGTCCCCAACCTGTGGTCCATGAGCCGCATGTGGCGACCAAGCTCTTTCTGTGCAGCCCCCAAACTGCTTGGCTGTTGCTGCCACCCTCCTAGCTTTTTCCTTCAGCCCTACACTGTTCTTCATTGCCCCAAGTGGCACCATCTACTGCCGCTCTCCTATCCTTTTCCTGCCCTTTCCTGCAAAACCTCACCAACTACGTTGTTTCTCCTGGTCTCCAAGCAGCTCCACAGCCGTTTCTGTCGGCCCCCGGTTGGTCTTTTCCAAACTTGCATTTTGGCCATTCCGGGAGCTTTGCCAGCCAGCAAACCTCAGGTACCCATTCACTCAGCATTTTTGTGTAAGAAAGGTAAAGCAGCTGCATGAATGGGTGCTTCCACCTTTCAGGCAAAGCCCAGGTACCCATTCACTTACTTGCTTCAGCTCTCTCTTCTGCCCCTCTCTCACACCCTGCAAAGGGCTTTGTGTGGTAGAGAGGAAGGGGAACAAAGCAGGGATTTGTGCTTCGTAGGGCTGGCAAAAGTGCTGGTTTGAGGGGGGAGCAAGGGGGGGCTGACAGTACCAGAGCTTGGAAACATTGTTTTTTTGAACTACAACCCCTCTTTTCAAGCTCTGGATCTGCTCTAAAAGCAGAAGAAACAAAGGTGGGCAGGAAAAAGAAAAAGGGGGCATGAAAAGGACAAAAAGAGGGCTGGCATGGTGTTTTTTTTTTTTTTTTTTGCAAAAAAAGGGTATAAAGTGTTTTGCATAGTGAACATCTCTAGATGCTCCCACCCCCCACCAAGGCTCCGCATGATAGATTTCATATCCATGCAAAAAAGGCAGGAACAATGTGAAGTTCACCAGGCATCTCAGAATGGAGGCTGTTACCCTGTTTACTTTTTGCCTCAGAGGTCTTCCAACTTCTTACTGCCTTATCAAATATTAAACCACACACCCTGTTTTTATAACCTTCTATTCTCCTGTTTCCATGGGAATAAATACACAGAAGAGCAACAATTACCTCATCCCTAGAGGATGTGACACAGCAAGCTTTAAAGAAAACCCTCAGGAAAGTCAATTCATGCCGTGGCCTGTTTTAAAGAAACCATGACATCAGTTTGGCTGGGAGGGAGGCATTTATGTCTGTTCCCTGGGCCAGCAGGAGAGTGGCTAGCTACACGTCAGACCTACATTCCTGCATTATATGTCCAGGGCAGACCCACTTTAGGCAGGGGAGGGGAGGATAACGTACTCACAGTACACTAAGCAGGGGGTCCTACCCACACGACATGTTGCTACTCTGTCCGTTGAGTGGCTGAAAGTCCCGGCGTCCATCTTGGCTGCAGCATCTCCTCCCTCCCTCAATCCTCCAGCCGTATCCCAGCATGCACCGCAAGTTCTGCCGGCTGTATTAGAGAAGCCGGGTTTTTTTGGCTTCTCCGGCCAGCAGAACTCTATGCCCATACGGAATAGTACACGGAGTGGGGGGGGTTCCCTACACACAACACTTTAAACAACGGAGTTTGGGATAAACAACGTGCAAGCCCGTTGTTTTTCTCCATTTAAATGCCCCAAATAGCATACCGTCTGTTGTGTGTGCGTTGTGTGTTGCCCTCCGCACGGCACAATAAGCAACACAACTGACGGTTGCTCCCCCCCCCCTCGTTGCCTAATATGTAGTGCGAAACAAGCCATAGTTGTGTTTCATTTTTTTTTCTTACATGGGGATAAGGATATAGGGATAAGGATATAGGGATTGGATTGTGCTTTTCTTGAGTACCTCCTCCAAATTCTAAACCCCTTCTGGCAGAGCTTCTTTTTGCTTCCTGTGGCTCAGAGTCTCACACTTCTTGCAGTAGCAGCCTGCTGCTGACCCCTCTCCAGTACTCACTTGTTATTCCTTCCTTAAGGCCTGGCCTCACACCACTCCTATACCTTTTTTCACCTAAAATTACTCTCTAATGGCATAACTCCTTGAAACTCTGTCCCTGGCAGGCTTGGAGTTCTTTCTGTGACAAGAACAGGCTGCCTGCTCTGCCACAGAATCCCTCCTTAAAGCCATCCCTATTCCTTCTCTCTTTACAATACACTCTGTAAACAGGCCTACTTGGCCTGGTCCAGTCATAAGCCTGCCTGACCAACCTTATCTGCTGCTGCCCAGACATAGAGCAAGGAATTAACTTACCTGTTCAGAGGTCCATAGGTAACAATACAAGTGTTGAAACCTCTGGGTTAAGATAAAAGGGCAGAAGGAATAACTTTCTCGGTGACTGCTACAGAGCAACAAACCAGTCAGAAGAGCCAGATGAAGTTTCAATAAAGCAGATAACTGAAGCCTCAAAAAATAATGTTGTGGTTGTGATGGGAGATTTCAACTATCCAGATATTTGTTGAAAGACTAATTCTGCCAAACACAACATGTCAGAAAAGTTGTTGACTTGTATTAGTGATAATTTTCTCTTTCAAAAAGTTGAGGTGGGCACCAGGGGATCTGCTACCTTGGATTTGGTTGACTGAAGATATTAAAGTGGTGGGTACAAGTGACCACACAGTGTTAGAGTTCATGATTTTGACAAATAGTTTGGTAAAAAACAAAACAAAAAAACAGCAGCAAACACAAAACATGGGTCTTAGGAAGTCCAATTTTAATAAATTAAGAGAAATTGTAAGGAAGATAACATAGGAAGAAAGGCTTAAAGCCCAAAGTGTTGTAGCCTGCTGGGACTTCTTGAAAAGGGAATTCAGGAGTGTGCAGTCTCAAACAATATCAATGAGGAAGAGAAGGAGGAGACATCTAAAGAAGACAATGTGATTGAACAGGCACCTCACAAAGGAGTTGAGACTAAATAAGGAAGGATGCTTACTGGAAATGGAAAGAAGGGTTTATGACCGAGGAAGTCTACAAAACGTCAGCCCAGAAATGTAGGAATGAGGTCAGGAAAGCAAAGGCAGAAACTGAGCTAAGGCTAGCAAGGGAGCCAAAATCCCGCAAGAAGGGTTTCTTCAAATACATCAATAGCAAGAGGAAGACAACAGAGGCGGTGGGGTCACTGTTTACACCAAATGGAGAAATCTTAACAGATGACCAAGAGAAAACAGAGGAACTCAACTCCTATTTGCCTCTGTCTTTACATCCAAAAGAAATGATGAGTTGAGTGGAATAGACTGGGAATGAACACAACAGGGGAGGGTGCAGATCAGTAAGGATGTGGCACAGGAACTTCTAGCCAATGTGAACGGCTTCAATTCCTCAGGCCCTGATAAAATACACTCTAGAACATTGAAGAAACTGGATGAAGAGCTTTCAGGACCTCTGGAAATTATCTTTGAGGGGTCCTGGAGAACCGGGGAGGTGCCAGAGGACTGGAGAAGAACAAATGTAGTTTTTCCCTTCAAGAAAGGGGAAAAAAAGAGGAACCCAGTAATTATTGACCAGTGAGCCAAACATTAGTCCCTGGAAAGATGTTAGAGCAGGTAATAAAATGAGCCATTTGTAAGCATTTTGACGACAATGCTGTGATTGCTAGGAGTCAGCATGGCTTTGTCAAAAACAGTTTACGTTAGACAAATCTTGTCTCCTTCTATGACCGGGTAACTACGCTAGTGGACGAGGGGGATGCTGTAAACATAATCTACCTCAACTTCAGCAAAGCTTTTGACAAGGTTCCACATGACATTCTCATTGACAAGCTTAGATGGCACTACAGTAAGGTGGGGTCCACAACTGGCTGGGTAATCGCAGAAAGTCAGCATTAATGGCTCTGGATGGAGTTGGAGAGCAGTAACCAACGGAGTACCACAGGTTTTTGTCTTGGGGCCAGTACTATTCAACATTTTTATTAATGACCTGGATGTTGGGGTTGATGTGCTTCTTATCAAATTTGCAAAACTGGGAGGTCTGGCTAACACCTGTGGTGTCAGAATGAGACTGCAATCTGATCTGGACAGCTTGGAAGGCTGGGCTGAGAGGAACAATATGGCCTTTATCAGGGAAAATGTCAGGAATAGAAGGCATGGCTGTGCAGTCTTGTAGTTTAGCTAAGATTTAGTTAGAAATTGTCTGGAAGGCTTTGGGCCTTGTCAGCATCTGGAATGTTACAATCTGTGTGAATTGATCTGTCAGTGTTCTCAGAGCAGAGTTTTAGGAGTGCCTCTACTTCCTGCAAATCCTGCTTGTCTCCGCCTTGGGGAAAAAACTGTGTATGTGAAATTGATAAGGGGGGGGGGGGTTGCAGAAGGGTTGTCCAGATTGAAACGTCATCTTGGTGGGCTGAGCAGTGCCGCCCTGTTGGGACATTGCTGAAAAGCCAAAGCCCTGTCTGTCAAGTGGTCTGGAAGACGCCTATGCCTCCCTTTTTAAGCTGTTGCAAGGCAAGTAGCACATGCTCCTCTGAATTACTAAGAGCTTGCCATGAAAAGTACTGTGAGGCTTTTCATAGACATAAACTCTTGTTTGCTGTGGATTGTGTATTTGTCTTGTCATCAGTTCAGTGCACTGGCAGACTGGGTTTAATCACTGATTGTTGGACCTGTTTTCTCCTCTGCCTGGACTCATGCAGTGAGGAGTTGGCCATGTGAAAGCTGTGGCATGAAACTCCTCACATTTGAGGATGTATCTTCCACATGATCTTGTTTAAGCCTTGACCATGTTCCCTTTGAGTTACCAACATATGATCTGAGGCTGGACTAGCTCTCTTTGGGTGGTTTACTTGGCCTTTCATGAATTTGATTGCCTGAGAGATCATGTCAGGAATCATCCCCCTCCCTTGTCCAGGTTTGGAACCCATGTATGAATTGATCTTCCCTTATGTTCAGAACCATGGAGATGGCAATGGGGAAACCATGTTGATGGGGATCTCGTCACATTAGTAATAATTAGCTTTTGACTGTTCTGGAATTTCTTGGAGCCTACAGCTACTGAACATCAGCTATATGATTTCTGAACTGTGTAACCCAGAAGGATATTGTAATTTTAGCTTGGTTTTATGCTTTATGCTTTTAAATTTTGTATATCGGTGTTTTAATTGTTTAATGTTTTTAATTTTTGTAAACAGCCCAGAGAGCTTTGGCTATGGGGTGGTATATAAATAGAATAAAATAAATAAATAAATAACCATTAAGCTTTGCTGTGGGATTTCTTGCCATAAAGATGTCTAACTGATTTCAGTGTCTTGTGTCAGTTTGCCAGAATGTGTGCTTGCAATGTGAAGAAATGTGAAGTATTACACAGGAATGTGAAGTATTACACAGAGAGGAAAAATGTAGGGTACACATACAAGATAGGGGATTCATGACTTGGAAGCACTACATTGGAGAAGGATTTGGATGTGGTCGTTGACAGCAAGCTGAACAAGAAGGGCCCAACACAGTTCTGGGCTGCATTAGAAGCAGCATTGTATCAAAGATGCGTGAAGTCTTTATTCCTCTCTACTTGGCACTAGTGAGACCACCAGCCACACCTGGCCACGTATCTTGCGAGACCCAGGCGCCAAGGTCAGCTTTAATTGGAAATGGGCAGCGAGAGTTTCAGCTGTGGGAAAGTGCCGCTTGAAGGGAGGGGGCTCTAAGAGCGAGTGGGACGCCCGGGATTGGTCTCAGCCAGTCACGGTACCAGCAGACCCGAAAAGGGAATGGGATAGCATCAGGGTGGCGCCATCTTCTCCTGGACCGGGATGTAGATGGAGGGATCCCTGACCAGCGAGGTGACAGCTGGGGATTAGATAGATTTGTTGTTTTAGTGTCTGGTTCGTTCCAGGGAAAGACTCGTCACCTTTGGGTGTGATTTAGAATGGGTTAATTGGTTTATTGTGCTGCTAAACTCTACCTCAAACCTTACCGTACCCCCATCCCCCTCAACTCCTCCCTGCTTATATTTTAGCAGCTTATTGACTGACTGAAGCCATATGTGGAATAGATTTTAGGATTTTAATAAATTGCTTCAGTCTTTAACGTGTGTGGTTATTTCCGAAGGCTGGCTTGGGGCCATTTGGCATTGGGCTAGGGAGGTGGGCTAGGGGAACTCAGATGGTGAGTCCTAAGCCTACCTTGTAGGGAGGTGGGCTGAGTCCTGCTTTTCTTCACAGAAGTGACCTTGGGGCAGAAGCCAGGATCTAGGTGGAAAACCACCCTGTCAGTGAAGAACTGACACAAGGTAGATGAAGTGGACAGTGCTCTCAGTTCAGAGATTCTCCTGGCAAAAGCAATAGCCACCAGGATGGCAAACTTCAAAAAAGAAAGAGAGAAAAAGAGCGTGTAAAGTGGCACCTTACACATAGGTTTGAAAAGAGGCACGATACGCACAGGTTTGAAATGCCAGTAAGGGCCTTGAGAACCAATGTGAAATTCCAGGTGGGGAATCTATGTAACAGTGGGGGAGCCAGTTGAGAACAGCCCTTGAGAAGGTGAGTGACATGAGTGTGGGATGTAATGCCCTGGGGAACATTACAGTCCAGCACACTAGAAACCTGGTGCCTGAGAATATTAAGTTTAAGGCCCTTGTCCAAGCCGGACTGAAGGCACTGTACCAGGGCAAGCACAGAGACCAGAAAAGGATTGGTACGTTTGGAGACAAAGACTGCCCAAGTGGCCCCATAGATCCTAGAGGTGGAGGGGCCCCTAGAGGTGTGAAGGGTGGAAATGACCTTCCCTGAGTACCCCAAGGCCTCTAAGCTGTTGTGTTCGACCTCCAGGTGGCCAACCTGAAGAACTCCTGGTTCCAATGCAGGTTGGAGCCCAGGCAAAGGAGGTCCCTGGACAGGGAGAGGTGGTATGGACTACTCACTGCTTTAGGAGGCGGGGGGGAACCAAAGTCTGTGGGCACTGTATGAGGCAATAAGAATTATTTCCACCCCCTGAAATTCCACCTGGGTCAGGCTTGGGGTAGGATAGTGGAGTAAATTATTATTATTATTATTATTATTATTATTATTATTATTATCAATATCATTATCATTATCATTATCATTATCATCTCTTTCTCGCTTGTGGCTGCTTTTCTAGTCGGACATGATGGGCTTTGCAAAGTCATGCTGTCTTTTATTGATTCAGGAATTTTCTGACAATTGAGCATGTTTTAATTATGACTACTTTCTGGATGTTGGTGTGGATGAATTCTGGTAGGCCCAGTTTCTGGAGGTTTTCTGTATAATTTTTTTATGTGATGCCGGTGACTGAGGTGACTAATGGGGATAATTGTGACCTTTTCCTGTTGCCATAGTTCTTTGACTTCCATGGCCAGTGGTGTATATTTGTCTCTCTTTTCTTCTTCCTTTTCAACAACATTTTTGTCATTCGGTATTGCTATGTCGATGAGGTATGTGTGTTGTTTATTATTATTATTGTTTATATACCACCCCATAGCCGAAGCTCTCTGGGCGGTTTACAAAGATTTAAAACACTGAACATTAAAAAACGATATACAAAATTTAAAAAGCATAAAAAGCATAAAAACAGAGTACAAACACAATATCCATTTAAAACAACTATTCTGGGTCAAAAGAAAAAGGGGGAGCCTCAACATATGCTGTTAAATGCATGGGAGAAAAATCTTGACCTGGTGCCAAAAAGATACCAATATTGGTGCCAGGCGAGCCTTGTCAGGGAGATCGTTCTATAATTGGGGGCCACCACTGAAAAGGCCCTCTCCCTTGTTGCCATTCTCCGAGCTTCCCTCAGAGTAGTCACCAAGAGTAGGACCTTAGATGTTGATTGCAGTGTACGGGTAGGTTCATGTCGGGAGAGGCGTTCCGTCAGCGATTGTGGTCCCAAGCAGTATAAGGCTTTATAGGTTAAAACCAGCACCTTGAATCGGGCTCAGAAATGTACAGGCATAATGCAGGTTTCTGGGCCACCTGGTGGTCAGGGCCCCAGTGTCTGCTGAAAAACGCTGAGACTTTTATGTTTTCTGCAGAGGCAAACAGGTCCAAGCACAGATTCCCGAAATGACCCCTCACCAGGCTTAATGCCTGGAGATGAAGAGCCCATTCGGTCGGATCTAGTCAGAGATAGCTTAGCCAGTCCACTAGCACATTAGAATGCCCTTTATGTGCACAGCATAGAGAGACAGGGGATGACCTATTGCCCATACTACTAGGAGGGGAATCACCTCCCTGTGCAAAGCATTTAACCATGATCCCCCTTGATGAGTCACATAAGTTACCACTGCTGTGCTGTCTGATTGGATCAGAACCTAGCATTCATTGGCTAAGTGTTCCACTACTAGAAGAGCGAGGTAGATGGCCTGGAGCTCTAGGGGGTTTATGTGTAGACCCCTCTCCTGCTGGTTCCATAGCCTATGTGTAGGAAGGAGCCGCACACGGCACCCCACCCCTCCCCTCCAAAAAACATTGGTTGTTACTACTGTCCTGTCTCTTATTGTGAGAGGGTACCCCTTTTCTTTAGGGTAGATTCAAGAGCCACCAGTCCAGGGACTGGCGACCCTCCCTAGTGAGTATGATCTGCATTTGGATTGAGTTCGTGATCTCCTGAAGTAGAGGAGCCGGGAAGGACAGCTCTAGTTTAGGGCGGAGCATTGCTCATGGAATGATCCTGAGACAGGAGACGATCATGGCCAACACGGGGGAGAGGGTGAGCAGAGAGAGGCAGAGTGACAAGTAGGCCTCCCGAGATCCTGTAACAGTGTCTATAACGGGGGAGCAAGACATATGGTAAACTCTGTCATGATCAGGATCACCCCAAGGTGCTGGAGTGAGGGGACAGGGTTGAAGGTGGCTCTTCTTCTCATTTATGAGGCAGCCCATCAAGGTAAGGTGACTGGCTATTAGGCTGACTGCCCAGCCAACCTCCTGGAAGGAGGGGGTTACCACCAGCCGGTCATCCAGGTAGGTGTAAATGGCCATCACTTGCACTCTGAAGATGACCACAAGAACCCTGGTGAAGACTCAAGGACAGGAGGAGAGGCCAAGCAGGAGCACCTTGTACTGCCAGTATAGGCCTTGGACACAAAACTGCAAGGAATGCCTGTGTTCGCTGCAAATGGGTATATGGAGGTTATAGGGCAGGTCCACTGAGGCTAGGAAGGCTCCTAGTGGGATGACTTGGACTATGGTGGACAAGACATTTTGGACTGTGAGGTGAGGAAAATGATCCCTGAGGTTGAGGATCAGGCATGTTCTTCCTCTCCTTTTTATGACAAGAAACACTGTTGAATAGAAACCTGTGTGTCTTTCGGAGGCAGGCACCAGTTCTATTGTGTTGGTGTCAAGGAACGATTGGCAGCCTTCAGACCTCTTGGGAGGGAGGGGGATAGGAACTGATCCTGAGGCCTCAGGGAAAACTGTAGGGTATAGTCCCTCACCACTGTGTCTAGGAGCCAGCTGTCCCTTGACCTGTGTGTCTAGGCCTGGGAAAACTAGTTCAGCTGACTGTCTATGGGCCCTTCCCCAACGTGGAAGATGAAAGAGTCAATCTTTCTTGCGGGGAGAAGCTACTTGGCCATGTGACCTACCTCATTGGATCTCCAGTTGTACCTGGTATTCAATCCTCCACGAAGCCTGTGAGGTTGTGATTGGGATCCTGGTAGGCAAGGGGAAGCTTGTGGGAGGAAGGCTTGTTGCAGCGAAAGGATGGTTTGGCAGTGGAGAGAGGGAGAGAAAGCTTGTTCTTTACAGACAGGTTCTGGAGGATCTTGTCCAGAGCCAACACAAAAATACTTTCCCTTTCAAAGGGCAGGCTCAAAAGGTTGGCTTTAGAAGAACCATGGAATCATAGAATAGTAGAGTTGGAAGGGGCCTATAAGAAATCCACCTTAAAGCATACCTGAAAGATGGCTGTCCAGCTGCCTCTTGAATGCCTCTAGTGTGGGAGAGCCCACAACCTTCCTAGGTAATTGGTTTCATTGTCGTATTGCTCTAACAGTCAGGAAGTTTTTCCTGATGTCCAGCCAGAATCTGGCTTCCTGTAACTTGAGCCCATTATTCTATGTCCTGCACTCTGGGATGATTGAGAAGAGATCCTGGCCCTCCTCTGTGTAACAACCTTTCAAGTATTTGAGGAGTGCTATTATGTCTCCCCTCAATCTTCTCTTCTCCAGGCTAAACATGCCCAGTTCTTTCAGTCTCTCCTCATAGGGCTTTGTTTCCAGACCCCTGATCATCCTCATTGTCCTCCTCTGAACCCCCTTCAGCTTGTCTGCATCAGTCTGTCAGTTCTTGAGGCATAAGTGTCTCCTTGCTGCCACTTCCGAGACTGCCAACCCCTGACTGTTCCGCTGCGTTCATTTTCCCACTGTACTATACTGGCTGTTGGGGGAGGAAGTTCAGGAACAGTCTCCCATCCAGTTACTGCCCAGGCTCAGCCCTGCTTAGCTTCAGTCACAAGGCTGCATCGTATGCCCTCAAGGCTTTGAGCTAGGAACAAGGCCTGAACAAAGCATCATGGCAGGAGGACCCCTCCCCAGCTGCGAGAGAGCCGTGACTGACGCCAAAGCAGAAAGGCCACAAGCCTTGATGACTCACGAGGACTCGAGTATGCAAGAGCTGAGGCCAGGAGGAGGAGGAAGAGTGTGGGTGGCAGTGAAAAGTGGAGCTGAGGAAGGGAAAAAGGGCTTAGCAGCATGAGCGCCCGCTCCCTCCCTTCCACACTGCTCCATAGTGGGAAGACAAGAAACCGGGTCCCCTCTTAGTAGTGGGGGGGACCTTGAGGCTCTGGCAGGGCAGAGAGCCCTCCTGCCTGACAGGGGGAAGAGCCTTTTCTCCTCAAAAAGAGCTGCCCACACTAGGTCCCCTCTGAACTAGGGGGTGCAGGTGGCATAAGGACGGATGGGCCTCTGGGGCATGGAGGAAGCCTGGAGGAGAATAAAGGCCCAATCCAAACAATCCATCCCAGCACTGGTCCCTCTTAAATTGGGGACACGGGTGGAGGGAGGCTACCTTACTCCCTTTCAGGAGTTTATTCCACATTTCTCCTCTTGCAGCTTGTGAGCTTCAAAGGCAACCTCTGCCTTCAGCAGGCAGAAAAGAGAGACTAGGGAAGGCGAGTTGGAGGACGAGCCAAGGAGTGGGGACTGGATCTTTGAACATTTGAAACATTCTGCCTATAAATGGGCAGCCAGAGGCTAATCCATACTTTTGGAGCTTGTAGGGCGAAACCTTGTAGGGGGAAACGCCTTGGATGAGATGCTTCTAGCTCCTGTGTCTAGCTCTCCGCATTAGCAACCCCTTCATTTATCACTTCCTAAGGTGGTTCTCTGCCCTTAATTATCTGTGCTCAGCCTCTGCACTGAAGTTAAGGATTTCATTAGGGGATTAGACGGTGCCATTTCCTTGCCTTCTTTCCCAGTGTAATGCCATAGTGTTGAGTACTCTCGGAAAAGAGCTTGTTCATGCGGCATGAGAGGGGCTGCTGGCACCAAGGCCTTTGGGTCACACTCAGCGCCAAAGATGACTGAAAAACAGCAAGCGGCAGAGGTAGCTTTTTCTAATAAGCTTGAACCTTAGAAAGCACCAGGTTTGGGGGGGGGGGAGGCAAAGGGATAAAGCCCCCGCTACACTCTCATGTTAGGAACCCAGTCCAGATCAGGCCCTGAACTGTCACCTCGTAAGAGAGAAAAACACAAGGGCAAAAGTATCTGATTATTTTTACTTAAGGTTCAAGAAATGTGCAGTGTAGGAAAAGCCACTGTATGTTGAACTTCCATAATTTTGTACTGCTGGAGGGGCCAGGGTGGACAACAATGGTAATACCCCCTACCCCTGCGCACATGCTCAGGGAGGGACACAGAACTAGGCAGTGGAAGGGAGAAGGAACAATAAAGTTGAACCCAGCAACAACCAGCCTTCTTCCAACCACCTGTGCAGATGGAACATAGCGGCATGTAAAAATAAAACCAGCAATAGTGTAGACAGCCAATAGCAATTCCGCATGAAGCTTACACTGCTGGAAGCTACTGTCTGGAAATACCTTGGGATCTAAATTGTAGATCTCACAGCCACAACATCAGGCCTAATTTGGGACTTCTTTTTTCTTTTAAGCGCCTAGCCTGATGAAGAGTTTTCTAGAACTCTTTGAAAGCATCCACATTCTTTGAGGCATTTTGGTTGATCCTAATAAGTATGTCCAACTTTGGATTTTGCATTTTTCCCCCTCATGGGCCACTTTGGCGATCTTTGTTTAATTATGTGAGAGTAATATATGGTGCTTCAGGACAGTAAATCCAATCCTGCACAGGCTAGAGAAAAGGAACACGGCATTCACAGCACTAACCTGTGGTTGGGAAGCCAGATTCATCTTGTATGGATTGGTTTTCCCTTCTTCAGTAATCAGCGGTGACCAGATTTTTGATTCAGTTCTGCAAAGTGGAAGATCTGGTGATTAACTCTCGTATTTGCCACATATGCTATAATATTTAGCATTTTAATAACTTCAATACTTGCCTCTGACAATTCCATAAACTGTAATCCCCCAGAATCCAGGTTCGCTTATGGGATTTGTTGAGTGTACTCAAAGCATATTGCACCTCTGCCCAGTCATAGCAGGCCTTCAGCATTTGGGAAATGTTATGCTGAAATTAGTCCCAGAGATGTTTCCTATTTCAGTATTTTGGCCCATTACCTTCAGGGCTAACTAATTTTAAAGGTGTGAAAAAAACTACCTTAGCGTAAACAAGTATCTACAACTGCTAGTGTTGCTCTTGCTTTATATACCCATATAGCAGGGTCCTAGGGTGACCATATGAAAAGGAGGACAGGGTTCCTGTATCTTTAACAGTTGTGTAAAAAAGGGAATTTCAGCAGGTACCAATTGTATGCATGCAACACCTGGTGAAATTCCCTCTTCATCACAACAGTTAAAGTTGCAGGAGACCTGTCCTCTTGACCAGATACAAAAGAGGCCAGGGCTCCTGCAGCTTTAACTGTTGTGATGAAGAGGGAATTTCGCCATGTGTTGCATGCATACAAATGACACCAGCTGAAATTCCCTTTTCTATACAACTGTTAAAGATACAGGAGCACTGTCCTCCTTTTCAAATGGTCACCCTACAGGGTCCTCAACCTTTTTGAACCTGTGGGCACATTTGGGAAATAGAGAAACTGCTGTGGCACCACCACAAAATGGCTTCCATGGAGACCTGGCTATTCAGAAAAGTGGGGGTGAGGGAGAAAATAGCAAGGATAGAGGCTAGCAGGGAGGGGAAAATAGCAAGGCAAAGAGATAGAGGGGAGAGAAAGAGCAAGGGGAGGGGCTAGGAAGGGAGAGGAAGAAGAAGGCTAGGGACAGGGAAGGGAGAGGAAGAGGTTGGGTAGAAAGAAATAGCAAGGCTGGAGAACAGGAGTGGAAAGATAGGCTTAGTTCTGACGACACTTTAGGCAACGGAGGGGTTAATAACACACTCACCATGCGTTATGTTTCCGGTACTTGCCACATGACACATTGCCCCTCCGCTGCCATGGCTGAAAGTCCCAGTGTCCTTCTGGGCTCCTGCTCCTCCCTGCCTCCTCCTCCTTCCCTCAGTCCTCCGGCCGTATCCCATGATGCACCGCAAGTTTTGCCAGCTGTATAGGAGCGGCGGGGGGGGGGGTGTCCCACCGCTCCTGCCAGGGAACTCTACGACTGACTGGAATAGTACGTGGAGAGAGGGGGGTTCCCGAGACACAACACTTTAAACAACGGATTTCGGGATAAAAAATTGAGCAGCCCATTGTTTTTCCCTGTTGTTTAAGTGCCTGAAATAGCGTCCCGTCAGTTGTGTGTGCGTTGTGTGTTGCCCTCCACATGACACAATAAGCAACACAACTGACGGTTGCTCCCCCCCCCCTGTTGATTATCGTGTCGTCAGAACTGAGCCATAGAGAGAGCAAAGAGAAAAGGTCTGTGTGGATGGGAAAAGATTGGGTGAGGCCAGGAAGTAACTCTTTCTTTCTCTTCCTGCCTGCTGAACAGCAGCAGGTAAGAAAGACAACTTGGTCCCCTATTTTATATAGTGTATAGTTCTGTAAGGCTACATATATTAGAAGAAAGATTGGTAAGAGTCTTAAATTGGTGAGTTAAAAGAATATTTTTTAAAAAACATATCTTTGGATACATTTTACTTTGATTTTAAGTAGGAATTTTTAATTAATAATATTTTTAAATATAACACGATCTTTGAATTTGCAGGTTTTAACACTGCAGTAGTTCCTTTTGTTAATTATGTTGTATGTGTTGTTGATATATGTTTGAATAATTGTGACTGCTCATTTTACCACTGAAGAAGACCATAGGTCAAAATGCGTTTGGTATTAGTAAAGTGTTTGTAGGTAAAGATAGTTTTTAAATATTACAATATTGTGTTTTTATTGATCTGATATATATCGTGTATTTGTCTCCATTGTTTAAATGTGTGTGCGTGTGTGTGTGTGTGTTTTAACTAGACTGAAAAATATTAGATAGATGATAGATAGATAGATAGATAGATATAGATATTGTTGTTGTTGTTGTTATTGTTATTGTTATTGTTATTATTATTACTGTATATATTGTTACCAGTGTACCCAACCCAGTTGCTCTGCTATATCTGTCGGTTTAGGCTAAGAGATCGTAACTGGTCCAGTGCCACTCAATAAACTTTTTGAATGTGAAGATATGAATCTCCCATATGCCAAATCCAATATTTTCTGCTCCACCTTTTGCCATTTCTACAGAATAAGGATTTGTAAGTAGTTTTTTTTTTTGCTTCTGTGCGAAAAGCTTTGTAAAGATGGTCCCTGAATGCTATCCATTATAACAGCAGAATTCCCTTCTGAAGGAAACATCTGCCATGAAAGTGTTATTTTTCCTCTCCACTGCAACATAAAATCCAGCAAGACATAAAATAGTTCAGGTGATACTACTCCCTAGTGAAGAGATTGCACAAGCAGGCAAGCAATGCATGCCCTTATTCACAAAAACATAGACAAGTCCTGAAGTGAATCTACACAGCGGAGTGGGAGCGGTTAGGGGTCATTTGCAACGTAAGAACATCAGAAGAGCCCTGAGGCTGGATCAGACCAAGGATCCTTCTAGTCCAGCACTCTGTTCACACAGTGGCCAACCAGCTCTCGACTAGGAACCCACAAGCAGGACACAGCGCAACAACACTCTCTCACCCGTGTTTCCCAGCAACTGGTGCACACAGGCTTACTGCCTCGGATACTGGCGGGAGCACACAACCATCAGGGCTAGCAGCCGTTGATCGCCTTCTCCTCCTCCAGGAGTTTTTCCAACCCCCTTTTAAAGCCATCCAAATGGGTGGCCATCACTACATCTTGTGGTAGTGAATTCCTATGCGCTGTGTGAAGTACTTCCTTTAATTTGTCCAGAATCTCCCACTAATCAGCTTCATGGGATAATGACCCCACTGGGTTCTAGTATTTTGAGAGAGGAAGAAAAAATTTGTACACCTCTATCATGTCTCCCCTTAGCCTCCTTTTTTCCAAGCTAAACAATCCCAGCTGTTGTAACCTTCCCTCATAGGGGAGATGCTTCAGCCCCTTAATCATTTTAGTTGCCCTTTTCTGCCCTTTTTCCAGCTCTATATCTTTTTTTAGGTGTGGTGACCAGAACTGTACACAGTAATCTAAATGTTGTTGCATCATAGATTTGTATAAAGGCGGTATGATATTGGCAGTTTTATTCTCAATTCCTTTTCTTATAATGCCTAACATGAAGTTTGCTTTCTTTACTGCGGCTGCATACTGGGTTGACATTTTCATCGATCTGTCCACCACAACCCCAAGATCTCTTTCTTGTTCAGTCACCACCAGCTCAGATCCCATCAGGTTATACTTGAAGTTGGGTTTTTTTGCCCCAACGTGCTTCGCCTTACACTTGCTTACATTGAACCGCATCTGCTGCCCTGATCATATAGTCCTCTGTGCTTTTTAAGTTTTGGGACTGATCATGTGTCTCCTTGCATCTCATCTAGTTTGGCCTAATGTAAGGTATAATCTAAAGCTTAAAGGTGCAGAGCTATGCATATTTGGACAGGAAAAAGTCCTACAACTGCATGGCTAGCTGGGGAATACTGCTAGTTGTAGGACTTTTTCTGCCTAAGCGGGCATAGGATTGTAGCCTAATTCACTTTTCCAATATGCAGGCTGTCCTTGCCATTTCATAGAGTTGGGGGTGGGGTTAAACACTGTTGCTTTTGAAGCTTCAATTAGCCTGATGGATGGAACAGGAAGGCCCAGATAAGACTTTAAGGTAAAATTAGTTTAAAAGATTTTTAAAAAGACAGGGAATGCATTCAAGCTTATAAGGTGAAGGCATACAACACAAGAAATCAGGGGTAAACTAAAGCACACTATTCATACATGAATTTCAGGGAAGGGGAAGTAGAAGGTATAAGAAGACACAATGATTGTATGGAAAAACCAAACACGAATGTGCAGTATTAAAAAACACAAGTGGGCACAGCTATTACATGCAATATGTGAAATTAACCACAAACTAACTCTTACGAAACCTTACTTATAGAATAAAAAAGTTGACATACACTTGACTGGCAGCAGTTCTCCATGGTTTCAGGCAGGAGTTTCCCCAACCCTATCTGGAGATGCCAGCATTTGAACAATTTTACTTTCGCTCCACCTAAACCCTAGTGGTCCAAATTAGTTAAAAGCTTACTGAGGCTGCAATCCTAAATGCTTTTCCTTGAGAGTAAGTCCCACTGACCTCAATAAGACTTACATCTGAGGAAGAGTGAGCATATATCTAAGTGTATACAGAATTGCAGCCTAAATTCCCTACTGTATGGCACTTTAGCCTAAAGTTTAAGGAATGAAAAGGGGAATTTACAACTACCCATCCAAGCAGAGATCCAAGAGACAAGTTCCTGTGGATTCAGGTGAAAGCTGAGGAAGATTAATCCTGGATCCCGTTTATAGGATCCAGATGGCAAATTAATTCAGGTAAAAATAGAGAAACTGTTTGAAGAAAGTGTAGTCTGAACCTCACGATAGAAAAAAAAAATAATAACGGGGAAGAGGTACCCAAAACTCTAAATCTATTCAAAACTGTTCATGAACTAAGCATCCAACCCCAGAAGGCAAGCTCAGGAAAAATGGTAGCAGTGAACTTCAGTACTGAAGGATTAACAGTGGAGACCCATGAAGGTCACTCAGGGCTCCATCCCACTTTGTGTTCATTGCACTCCCAGAGTCCATCCTTTCCGGTTGTGGTGCTGTTGACTCGCATGACGTTGTCCCTGTCCTGCACTATTCTCGCTTTTTCCCTCCGTTCTCCCGGCTTATTTTGTACCTGGGAAAGTCCGTTTTCTCTTGGAAGTGCGCAATGAAAACCCAAATGTAAACCAGTACATTCGCTTCTGTGTTTGGGGGTGTTTCTTGAAGGCCATTTTCAGTGACAAAAGAATAGGGAGTGCTTTTAATCGGCCAGGGCAGTTTTACACCTTATTTCCTCCTTTTCATCTTTGGACACGTTAAGAGTTGGAAGGAAGGTTTCAGTGCTCCAACTCCCTGAGGTTTTTTCGGCTTCTTTCCTTGTCTTGCTGAACCCCTGTCCTGAGGATTCCATGTATGAAGCACTGGAATTTCCCTTTCAAACTTCCTAACGAGGTGGAGAATTTGCCAGATATTTATGCTGAATTTCATGACATCAGGATTTTGCAATGCAGCAAACTACTATCCAAAATTTCCATCAAAGCGGATAGGGGCTTTTCTTTGAAGAAAACAACAAACTATGAGCGGGTTTACATGTCACCCTAAGCTACCCTGAAAATAAGCCACCATGGGTTGGTTGTTCATTCATTAGCTTGAGAGACAATGGGGGGCTTTGTGGCTTGCCATGGCTTGTTTCACCCCTCAGGCTCCCGGCATGTATCCCAGGAGCCTTTGCAGCAGAGAGCCTTGTTTCCTCAATCCACTGGGTTTGCCAACTCCAGAAGAAAATTCCCCCCTCCCCCGCCGCATTAGATCGCCAAATGGAATTAATTTTCTGAGCCCTTATGAACATGGTAACACATCCACAATCTTTTTTTTCCAGGTTCTTGCACTCTTGTGCAAGAGTGCCTGTCCACAACCCCCTCTAGTCAATGTCCTTGTCAATTTCATCCTCCATTTCAGTGCTTCCCTTGCTAGAGAACACATTTTTTGAAAGGCTGCTTCACATTTTACTAAAGTAAGAACAGCTACCCCTAAAACTCCCTCTCTCCTGCAGGTGTCAGACACTTTTGGCGCCTCCTGCCGCTTCCTGTTAACGCTTGTCACTTTCCTCCACTGGTCTCCATTGATAGCTGTCATATATACATATGGGTTACAGAGCAGTAACCAGGATTGCTAGATATACACAAATATCATGGCAAAAAAGGTAACATGGAGAGAAAAAATGTGCAAATTCCAAGGCAGAGCAGTAAAAGGAGAAATTGCACAAATCTCATGGCAAAGCAGTAAAATGAAAGAAAAGCTTGTGCAATTTTCAAGGCAGAAAAGTAAAATTGAGGAGGAAATTATGCAAGCAGCAGATATTCAGTCCTATGCGCTTGTACAGGACTGAAATAAATAAATAAATATTGTGAATGCATTTGGGACACTCTTCAGAGGCCTTTTCTTCTTCTTCTTCTTCTTCTTCTTCTTCTTCTTCATCATCATCATCATCATTTTTAGGAGCACGGGACAGAGGGCACTGAGAAAGGATCAGGGAGGACGGTGGCAGTGCCAGTGAAATCGCAAGGTGTGACAGGGGTTTTAGCTGATCTTGCTAGGCAGCTCTCTAACAGCCCACGATGAAATCATCCTGCCAGGTTCAGATGTCACAAGAACCTACCATGAGTATGAACAACCCACCATGAGTATGAACAACCCAAGAACAACCCATGACTTGTTCATGAAAAAATAAGCCACCCTTTGAAAACTGTGCAGGTTCACAGAACACAACCACCCACTATGCCCAATGAAACCATGGTGAGTTGCCATGTCATGCAAACCAGCTCTAAGCCTTCTTAAAAAGACATTTAGGGCACAGTGCTATCCCGGATGCCTGTCACCCTCTGAGCTCGGAGGCTGATTGGCATCCGATGCAGAGCGGGAGAAGCATGTAGGCAGTTGTAGCCTCTGGGCTTCTCTCACTCTGCATTTTTGCTAAGATGCCATTTTCCCCCATTTTTCCCTAGGGCTCTGCAGAGTGGGAGGGAAGGAGGCTGGGGAAGACTGGAGATTGCTCATATCCACATATAGAACCGTCCCCTTTCCATCCTCTCTGAGGTAGCTTTTGTGATCTCGGAGAGGCACCTGGCACAGTTCCCTCCATGCCAGCTGCAAAGGAGAGGGAGAGGGGGCGCGGAGCTCGGACTCCTGGATCCAACGTCAAAGTGCTATCTCTGGCCTCAGATCCAGGAATCTGAACTATCCTGTGGCTACCCAGACGCTGTTTGGGGGCCACAGGATTATGGTGCAATCCTATATGATCCTGGGTACTGATCCTGGGTCCCATATGCTCTGGGTACTCATAAGCCTCTGAAAATGGATGCTTACAAGTATCCTAGTGATTTCGCCCATCTATGGGAGGCTTCAGGGATGGGGGAGAGAAGGAAGTGGAGGTGGCCATAGGATTCTTTGTATGGCTGATGCCCCAGTCTCCTCTCCTCCTGCCCCCAGGAATGCCCCCTTTTCCTGTGCCTGCACTCCATTTCCGATTGCAGAGACATAGCCCATGCAGAGAGAACTGCACTGACTATCAAAGGGAGGAGACAGGGAACATGATTTCTGGGATCCAGAGCCTTGTTTCTGACCTTGGAGCCCATAAACTGAACAACCATAGGATTGTTTTCTTAAAGTTGGAGCTAGAGTGTGTTTGGGTGGTGAGGGAGGAATCCATTACTGCAGAAGCCTCTGCTTTCTGCTGCTAACAACCCCCCCCCCAACAAACACCTGATGGGCATTATCAGCTTAAACATCTGCTGACTAGCTGCTCCTCTCCTTCTACAGGTATTTAAGGGCAAGGCTGCCAGAGGCCGCACCTCTGCGTGTGCCTCTGCGTCATGCTAAATGCACACTTAGCATCACACTTTGAGTCGCACTGAAGACCACACAAGAGGCCTGCCCTATTGCCTATGGACATCTTTTTTTTTCACTTTTTAGGTTTTTATTTATTATACACACACAAAACAACAAAACATCGACAACATCAACTACATACTAAAAGAGGACCGTATACAAAGTTAAGGTGGTTCCAGGATTTCCCCCCTGCAAAGATTTGTTCTTTGTTCTTGTCACTAAACAAACAACCAGTTTCCCCCCCTTTACCGCAGATAAACAGTTCATTTTTTTCTTGTCCCTTCAGATAGTCTATAAGAGGTTTTCCATTCAGTCCTAAAACCAGATGTTGACTTTTCCTTTATAATTGACGCAAGTTTCGCCATCTCAGCCAGCTCCATAACTTTCAACATCCATTTGTCCATTGTGGGTAGCGCTGGACCTTTCCATTTTTGTGCATATAACAATCTCGCTGCTCTCGTCATATATAAAAATAAAGTCCCACAATTCCTTTTCATCTGACTGTCCATTACTCCCAAAAGAAAATATTCTTGTTTCAATTGTATATTAATCTTTAAGATTTTTTGCATTAAGGAATGAATTTGTATCCAAAAAAACTTTTGCTTTCTTACAAGTCCACCATAGATGATAAAAAGTTCCTTCCTGCTCTTCACATTTCCAAAACATTCCAGAAGATCCCTTATACATTTATCTAACTTCGAAGGGGACATATACCATCTGTATATCATCTTATAACAATTCTCTTTAAGTCTGACACTTAAAGTAAACTTTAGATTTTTTGACCACATATTTTCCCATTGTTCCATTCATATATTATATCCAAAGTTTTGTGCCCATTTTATCATGCATTCTTTCACTTGTTCTTCCTCAGTCTCAAATTTCAACAGTAACTTATGGGCTTTTGAGATAGCATGTTCATCATTTGTACAGAGCGCCATTTAAAATCAGACTTTGTTTGCTCAAATCCATAATGTTTTTCCATCTAATTTAAACCTTTCCACAATTTGCAAGTACGTAAACCATTGACACATATGCCCTTCTTTAATTATCCCCTCCCTTGATTTTAACTTATATTCACCTTGTACCCTTTCTAATACATCATTATATGTCGACCAATTATACAAACTTGACAATTCTCTTCTATGTTAGGCTTCCTGTGCTGATAACCACATCGGTATTTTCTGGCAAAGCCTGGGTTTATATTTATTCCATATTCTCAATATCGCCCGTCGCACATAATGGTTATTGAATTCTACATTAACCTTGGCTCTGTCATACCACAAGTAATCATGCCACCCAAATCGTAATTCATGACCTTCCAAGTCCAGAAGCCTTCTGTTTTTAATGACAACCATTCCTTCATCCATAACAAACAGCAGGCAGAGAAATACAACTTCAAATTTGGGAGCCCCAAACCTCCTCTTTCTTTCGCATCCTGTAATATTTTTGTTTAACTCTTGGTTTTTTTGCTTGCCATATAAATTTTGAAATATCTCTCTGCCACTGCTTGAATGGTAATTCCAATGATACAATAGGTACGTTCTGAAATAAAAACAACATTCTTGGTAACACATTCATCTTAATTGTCACAATTCTATCCAGAAATGACAACTGAACCTTACTCCACCTTGATAAGTCTTTTTTTTATTTCATTCCATTCTTTAACATAATTGTTGTTGAACAACATACAGTTCTTATCTGTCAAGGTGATTCCCAAATACTTCACTTTTGTTTCAATCTTAAAACCTGTTTTTTCTATCAACTTTGTTTGTTCTTGGGGTCCCATATTCTTAGTCAACATCTCGGTCTTCTATTTGTTAGCCTTCAATCCAGCTACTGCCCCAAATTCTTTCGATTTAGACATCAAGGTTTCAATTCCCTTTAGTAGCTCTTCAAAGGTAAACACCAGGTCGTCCGCAAAGGCTCTTAGTTTGTAAGATTCTTTTTTTATCTTCACCCCTCCATTTTTTTTAATCTTTCCTGCTATCGCTGTTACATACTTCCAACGCCAAAATAAACAACAATAGCGACAATGGGCAATCTTGCCTTACCCCTCTTTGTATTCCACATGTTTTTGACAAATTCCCATTAATAATTATTTGTGTGTTTTGTGAAGTTTAAATTGATCTAATCCATTTTATAAAATTTGTTCCAAAGTCCATTTCTTCTAACTCTTTAAATAAAAAAATCCAATTAAGGTTGTCAAACGCTTTCTCTGCATCTAGGAATATCAGTGCCGCTTGCTTCTCAGGATGTTTTCCCAGATACTCCAAAATATTTTAAATAGTTCTGACACTGTCTCTCATCTGTCTCTTAGACAGAAAGCCACTTTGGTCTTCATGTATAAATTCCAGTAAAAAAATGTTAAGCCTTTCCGCTAAAATCACTGTGAACAACTTATAATCATTATTCAATAATGTTATTGGTCTATAATTGTTCATCATTGTCAAATCTTGTCCCTCTTTAGGAATTAATGTGATATATGCTGCATTCCAAGTCTCAGGAAACCTTCCAGAAATCAAAATATAATTCATTGTATTTTTTAACGGTTGTAAGAGTTTCTTTTCAAAATTTTTGTAGTATGAAGCTGGGAGTCCATCTGGTCCTGGTGTTTTCCCCGGTTTGATCTTATTGCATCCACCATTTCTTCAGTTGTTATCTCTTTATTCATTATTTGTCTCTGTTCTTCCATAATTTTTGGTAATTTTTGCTTTTTAATATATTCCTCTATCTTTTCTAATTGAACCTCATGTCCTTTATATAAATTCAAATAATATTGATGGAAAGCTTTTTGTATAGCTGTATCGTCTGTTAATTCCACCTCCCCTTCTTGTATTTTTATTATTGTCTCTTTTTGTGTTTCTCTTTGCAATTTATAGGCCAACCATCTTCCTGGTTTATTTGCGCATTCAAAGTCGCTTTGTTTCACATAATTTAATTTAATTTCCATTTCTCTAGTTGTTAACATCGATAGTTGTTGCTGTAGGATTTTAATTTGTTGAATGATGTTTTTCTTTCCTGGAGTTTTCTTTAATTCCTTCTCCCTCCCTCCTATCTCTTCCAAAACCGTCTGCATTTTTTCCTTTCTCCTCCTCCCGAGTTGACTATTTTGTTGTATAAAATAACCTTGAATGCTTTGCCTGCATCCCACACCACTCTCATGTCCGTACCCTTATTTGAGTTCATTTCAAAAAAATCTTTTAATTTTTCTTTGCCCTTCTCCACAACCTCTTCATGTTATAATAAAGATTCATTTAGTCTCCATCTAAACCCTTTATTTTTTCTTTTGTACACCATACGTATAGAGTTATGATCTGAAAAGGACTTTGGTAGAATCTCTATTTTATACACTTTGGTAGCAATCTTCCTAGTTATTAAAACCATATCAATCCTTGAAAAAGATCTATGTCTCTCCGAAAAAAGGTATATTCCTTTACATTTCTATTTTTCTGTCTCCATATATCCACCAGTCCCAAATGGTCCATCAAATAAAAAAAAAGTCTTTGGCAGTTTGCCCTGGTGCTTTTTAATGTTTTTCTCTGAGGTTTTATCCACTTGTGGGGAAATTACTTCATTCCAATCATCCAACAGACACCAATTATCAAAAGTTAAGTCCAAGATACTATCCCTCAATTTTTTGTAAAATTCCACTTTAAATTATTAGGTGCGTAAACTCCCAACACCATTGTAGTTACTCTGTTTAAATCAATTTTCACTCCCACAAAATGATCTTGTTCATCCAACAGTACTAATTCCAGTTTCATATGTGATTTAATATACAGCACAACACCAATTTTTTTAACATTTGGCGAAATAAATTCTTCTCCCAAACCTTTAACCAAATTTTTTTATCCTTTTTCCTTGTAAACAAATAATGTCCAATTTTAGCTTTTTCAAATGGTAAAATATTTTTTTTTCTCTTTTGTGGGGTATTTGCTCCATTTATATTCCATGTTAAAATTTGTAATCCATAATGAGATTAATTAGAGAGTTTATTTTAATTTTTTTCCATGAAATATGCAGGTTGCTTACCTGTAACTGTAGTTCTTCGAGTGGTCATCTGTGCAGTCACACATATGGGCTCGCGCCGGCGCCGAGCTCACATCGGGAAACTTCTTAGCTAGCCTAGGATTTAGGCGGGAACCCCTCCCCCCACTGTCCTACCGCGCATGCTCAGGGTCCCCGCCTACCTCAGTTCCCTGAGACCGCTCGGCCTCGCGACTAAGGCAACACAATTTAAACCCAGATAGCTAGAAATACACAAGTATGCTGGAACCAACTTGACAATCAGAAAAGCGATGCCAAGAGGGGACGGCGGGTGGGTTGTGTGACTGCACAGATGACCACTCGAAGAACTACAGTTACAGGTAAGCAACCTGCATTTCTTCTTCGTGGTCTCTGTGCATCACACATATGGGTGAGTAATAAGCCAACTTACCGGAGGTGGGAAGGCACGCTGGCTGATTATTGACAAATTGATGAAAGGACAGCACTACCAAAAGAGGAGTCCTGGCGTGCTCTCACATCCAAACGGTAGTATTTCACAAAGGTAGAGGCATTCGACCAAGTGGCCGCTTTGCACAGGTCTGGAATAGTCGCGCCATGGAGCAGTGCTGTTGACGCGGCTTGTCCTCTGGTGGAATGAGCAGTCAATGCAAGGGGTATTTCCTTGTGAAGAAGCTGGTAAGACAAAGCAATAGTGCTGACGATCCATTTGGAAAGACGCTGAGAGGACACCGGTAAGCCTTTGTTCTTTCCACCAAAACAAATAAAGAGTTGGCGAGACTTGCGGAACTCTTGTGAACGAGACTTGTAGAAGGCTAAGGCCCTTCTAACATCCAGAGCGTGTAACGTGGAACACAACGGATCGGACGACGCTTTGAAAAAGGTAGGTAGTACAATGTCCTGGTTTATATGAAAACTAGAAGCAAGTTTGGGAACAAAGGAAGGAGGAGGACGGAGTACGACCTTGTCACGAAAAAACTGTGTATACGGGGGGTCCACGAGCAGTGCCGTAAGTTCTGACGCTCGTCTAGCGGACGTAATTGCAACAAGGAAAACAGTCTTAAACGTTAACAAACGAACATTAGTTGTGGCCAACGGTTCAAACGGTTTAGTGGACAATGCACTTAATACCAGCGAAAGGCTCCACTGCGGAACAAGAGGGCAAGCTGGTGGGAATAGATTGTGTAGGCCCCTAAGAAAAGCCTTAGCAAGGGGGTGAGTAAATGCTGAAAAGCCATCAATTAAGGAATGGTGGACGGCAATAGCCGCTAGGTAAACACGGATAGAGGATGTTTCAGTCCAGTAGTATGTAGGTAATGTAGAAAAGCGGTAACGTTAGTAATACTAGCCGAGTAGCCATCAAAACCGTTGGCTAAGGCGAAAACTTGGAAACGTTGCCATTTTGACAAGTAGGAGCTCCTAGTAGAGGGCTTTCTAGACGCGTCCAAAATGGTCTTTACACCCTCAGGAAGCGCTAGCCCCTGCCAGAGGGCAGGAGTCTCCAAGCCGTGAGGCGTAACGTTCGTACATCCGGATGGAGGATCCGGCTGCCGTCTCTGGACAGAAGGTCCGGAGTGATGGGGAGACGCCACACTCGATGGGCAGCTAGTCTGTGTAGAAGCGTGAACCACGCTTGTCTTGGCCACCATGATGCTATCAGAATAGCATTGGCCTGACAGCGTCGCGCTCGTGTGATCGTCCGCGCTATTAACGGGATCGGAGGGAACATGTATAGAAGGCCGTGCGACCAATCCCATAGGAAGGCATCCCCGAGGGACCCCTGTCCTATTCCTGCCCTGGAGCAATAAGCTGGGCAGACTTTGTTGGTTGGAGTTGCAAATAAGTCGATGTGGGGTGTGCCCCAACAGGCGAAGAGACGGTCCAGCACTTGTGGCGCTAGTTCCCACTCGTGAGTTTCTCTGAAAGAACGGCTGAGTTTGTCTGCTTTGATGTTGGAAGTCCCTGCAATGTGTAGGGCTGACAGACGCATGTTTTCTGTAATCGCCCAGAGTAGAATGTCCATGGTGAGGCGAAGCAGACGTGGGGAGCGAGTGCCCCCTTCTTTGTTGATGTACCACACGACGGATGTATTGTCTGTGAGTATCTTCACGTGGTGGCCTCATAGCTGAGGGAGAAAGGCCTGTAGAGCTTTCTTTACTGCCAGAAGCTCCAGCATGTTTATGTGCAGGCGGCTCTCTAAAGGTGACCATCTTCCTTGCATGGCCAGATCTTCTAGGTGTGCTCCCCAACCTTGTAGTGACGCGTCGGTCGTGATGAACCGGGAAGGACCGGGATCGACAAAAGGCATTCCTCGTGACAGGTTCGATGGGTCTGACCACCATAGGAGCGAGTGCTGCACGTGATCCGGAATGGTGAGTATTAACCTGCGCGGGTCTTGTGATGGGGCATAGTGACTCAAGAGGAGTTGTTGGAGAGGACGCATTCGTAGTCTCGCCCATCTGACCACGAAAACGGCCGCCGCCATTAGGTCTAGGAGCCGCAAGATTACGAGCGCTGTTGCCCGAGGGCTGACACTTAACCTGGCTGCTAACTGCTGCAGCGCCTCCAATCTGTCTCGAGGAAGAAAGGCTCTCCCGACAGAAGAGTTCAGATGAACTCCGATGAACTGGAGCATTCTGGAAGGCTGGAAGACCGACTTCTCGTAATTTATTTGTAGGCCTAGAGACGAGAGGATTGACTCCACCGTGTGAACGTCGGTGGCCGCTTGGTGTAGAGTGGGAGAAACGACCAGCCAGTCGTCCAGGTAAGGATAGACTTCGATGTTGATGGACCGGAGGTGGGCACAAACTGCTGCCATGCATTTGGTAAAGACTCTTGGTGCTGTTTTTAACCCAAAGGGTTAACGACGACGAGAGGAGCGATGGGACAGTTCTGAAGAACGATCCCAGTCCTGAGAGACAGACCGCGACCATGATTGCGACCGATGAGGTCCAGGTTGCCGCAGGTGTTGCATCAGTACCGAAGCCTCGGTATCGATGGGGCAGGAGAGATCGTCGTCGATAACGAGCACCTCGGGATCAAGGGGAAGCGTGTCCAATAGCTCCCCTTCCGAAGGCAGGTCCGTCGGTACCGGGGACTGTAGCGAAGTAACACGGACGGGTGACTCCAGCAGTGATGCTGGCGGAAGCTCTGAAGGCGCTCGAAAATGAGGACCAGGCGAGTGTCTCGGCTTTCCTTGTGATATCGGTGGAGATTGCCGCTTCGGTCTCGAAGACGCATCCGCCGGTATCAAGGAGGGCCTTTTTGGCGGCTTGGGAGGCTTAGGCGGTAACGCCGATGGTAGCGAAGACGGTACCGACGAAGATTTTTTCGGTACCGAGGTCGTCGATGATTTTTTCGATACCGAGGGTGCTGAGGACGAAGGCGCGGCCTTCGACGCCGTCGTCGATGTCGATGGTTTTTTCGCCTTTTTTGTCGATTTCCCCTTCTGTTGCTTAGGAGGGGGAGGAGAAGGTGATAACGAAGCCTGAACTGTGGCCCTAGACAAGGGCAAGTCAGGAGTTGCTGGGCGTGAGCGTTGTTTGGGCGATAGCCCCCTCTCCCCAGAAGATGATGGGCCCGGCTCCATTCTAACTGAACTCGGTCGGTCAACCGCAGAGAGGGCCTTGCTCCAAAGTAAGCTGCGTAGACGGTCGGCCCTGTTTCGCCTAGTCTGGCACGAAAAGCTCATGTAGTGAGCACAAGAGGCAATGATATGGCCCTCTCCCAAACAGCCCAAGCACAAAGAGTGACCGTCCGTGAGGGCTAACTTGGCTCGGCAGCGTGAGCAATGCTTGAAAAGCACAGTCTGCGCCATAAGCCGTAGAAAAACAACTAAACTATTACTAACTAATTTTTTTTTTAAAACTACTAACAATTACAACCTAAGCTAACTAACAATGAACAATTTTTTTGTCGTTCTCACAGATCTGAAACGGAGGAAGTCTCCCGCGAGGCGTTCAGCGAAGCGGTCGAAGAAGAACTGAGGTAGGCGGGGACCCTGAGCATGCGCGGTAGGACGGTGGGGGGAGGGGTTCCCGCCTAAATCCTAGGCTAGCTAAGAAGTTTCCCGATGCGGGCTCGGCGCCGGTGCGAGCCCATATGTGTGATGCACAGAGACCACGAAGAAGAACCATTGCTTTTTGCACCAAATTCAACTTAAACCTTTCTTGTCTGAAGGTAAAAATCACACCTTCAAGAATTTCCCATTGGAACACAATCTGATTTTGCTTTAATGCTGTTGTCAAAAATGCATAATCCCTCCGTTTGCGTAATATTCTATTTGGTATCTCTTTCAAGATAATAATCTCAGTATCATCCATCTTCATTTTAGTTACATAATGTTCTAGGATCTGGTCCCTTGTCTTCTTTCTGACGAAGTTCACTACTATATTCCTTGGCACACCTCTAGTTGTAGCAAATGTTGAATTGGCTCTGTACACTCTATCGCTTTCCATCTCCATTGTATCCTCTTCACAGTCCAAAAAAGTTGCTAAACATTTAATAATTTTCTCTCTAATATCCCCTTGCGTCTCTGGGATTTTTCTAAATCTTAATGAATATTCCATTTGCTTTAGTTCCCATATCGATAATCTGTCTGCTTCTTTCTCATGTTCTGTAAACAGAACTTCCATTTAGGTCTCCAGTGTTTCCACGTTATCTGAAATTTCTTTGAGCTCCTTCCCAGTCTTTATCATATTGTTCTCTATTTTTTTTAATGTCCTTTTTAGTCTCCCCAAATTTTTCCTCCATCTTGTTCTGAAGCTGATTTCCCCAATCATCCATCTTTTTACTCAAATCCTCACAAACTTTCTGTAGTTGCTCAGAGGCAGTCATTCTTTCAAAAGACAAGTCCACTGAGCCTTTTCTGGCTCCTTTCTTCATATCTCCAGTTCAGCGTTTGCTTATCTGTTTGCATATACTGGCACCCTTCCCCAACTTCGCCTGTTCCACTCAGAGAAAATGAAAGCAAGAATGTGGGAGGGGGGAAAAACCACAGCAGAACTTTCCTCCATATAGTCCTTATACACTTTTCTCAAACAAGCGGGCAAAATAGAAAGAACAGATCACAAGAAACCCCTCTTCACACATTCCTTCACCTTAGCCCTTATGTATATTTAGTCCAAAGATGTTATTTCTGCGGTTCCCTCCCCGCTTACTCAGTTCTTCCTCTTCTTATTTATAATCCAAGGGAAGGGGTTCTCACCATTATTTACAAGCTGGCTCTTCTTTGCAGGGCGAAATCCTCTCTCCTCCTGTTCCAAATTCTCCAACGTCCTCTTAAATCGAAGCAGGCAGGTCTTTTATCTCTAAATGAGGCTTCAATGTGGCTTTGAGAGTTTAAACGCCTTAAATCTCCTGTCTTCTTTGGAGCCGCCCTAACACAGCTTCCCCAGCGTCCAGCTGACACCTCCGAGAACTAATGAGCAAATTAAGGCTATCTCTGGATCATCCCTTATTTCAAGGGAGAAAATTCCTGCTGGGAAACTCCTCCCCAGCAGCTAAAGTCGTCCCATCCCTCTGCACACACAGCACAGAAGCGTCAGACCGCCATGGCTTCTTCCCGGAAGTCGCCTATGGACATCTATAACCAACTTGTAAGAGCCACCAGCAGCAATTTGCAGAATTTTATACTATTTTATTTCATTTTATAAATTCTACTTTTTTAATATGTGCCTGAGCTCAGGCAGGCAAGGGGGTGCCCACATAACTGTGGTCACAGATTGGGGGAGGTATGGTGATGGGGGAACAACAGGCCAGATGAGGAGAAGAGGGGCCAGATTTCTTACCGCTATTCCCTCTTCTGGTTCTTCCCCCAACTGGATGGTTCCTGGTGGCCTTACCAGCTTGCCCTCAGGTTTGGTGGTGCTTCTGCTGAATGCCAGGTTGGTCCAAACTAAAATCTCCCTCATCCATGATCAGATTGTGAAGGGGCCGACTTGGTATGTATCACTAGAACCTGGGTTGGTGAACAGGGAAGGGTCACTCTCACTCAGCTTTGCCTCCTGGGTACTCGGTGGGGAATAGCTGGTCCACCCCTGGAGGCTAATGACTCCAATAGCTTCCAGAGGGCTTGGGGAATTTTCCTGATGGTATGGTTGGTGCTCCTATCGAAACCCAGGTTGCTCTGCAGAATGCAGAGATAACTCAGGCAGTTGACACAATCGCATCCAAGTGTCCTCTCCTCTGAGCAGAGCCCAGCCAGCTCCTTGGTATACACCTGGGATGACAGCAATGAAGCAAGAGGGGAGATGGCTAGAATACAGGTGGAGGAAAACTCATGCTGAGTCTGATCAAATACAGGCTGGAGCTCACTATCGAGCCTACTCTGTGGCACTGCATCTTCTCAGTGTCATCCAGCAGAGATTTCCTGGGTGGTTCATGGCCTGTTGTACTCTGGGCCAGGGCCAGGGTGAGAGACGGTAGAACCCTCGGTAGTCGTCAGATCAGCCATAATTTGGACATCACACTTAATGCAGTTCCACTAGTAGAGGCGTTCAGAGCACCATCTGACCCAGTTTTATTGGATGAGTTTCAGTTATTGAGGCCCAAGGATGTGGACAAGGTGCTTGGCCAAGTCTGGTCAAACACCTGTTTGCTTGACCCTTGCCCTTCATAGCTCATTGCATCAAGTAAGGAAGGGATCGCAAGCTGGGTCCAGGAGAGAAGGAGTGGTGCCAGCCTCTTAAAAAGAGGTGGTAATTAGATCACTCCTGAAAAAGCCTAACCGGGGACTCGGAGGATGTTAACAATTACAGGCTGGTGGCTAACATCCCCTTCCTGGGCAAGGTGCTTAAGCGGGTGGTTGCAGGACAACTCCAGGCACTCTTGAATGAAACAGATTATCTAGATCCATTTCAATCAGGCTTCAGGCCTGGTTTTGGAATGGAAACTGCCTTGGTCGCCCTGTGGGATGACCTTTGCCAGGAGAGGGACAGGGGGAGTGTGACCCTGTTGGTTCTCTTGGACCTCTCAGCAGCTTTAGATACCACCGACCAGGGTATCCTTCTGGATAGGTTGTCTGGGCTGGGAGTTGGAGGCACTTTGTTGCAGTGGTTCTGCTCCTCCTTGGATGGTCGATTCCAGAAGGTGGTGCTGGGGGATTATGGTTCTGTGTCATGGCACCTTGACCATAGGGTTCCACAGGGTTCTATTTTATCCCCTATGCTGTTCAACCTTTACATGAAACAGCTGGGAGAGGTTATCCGGAGATGTGGGTTGAGGTGTCATCAATATGCAGATGACACCCAGCTCTATCTCTCCTTTTCATCAAACCCAGGTGAGGCAGTGGCTGTTATGAATCAGTGCCTGGGCATGGTAATGGACTGGATGAGGGCTAACAAACTGAGACTCAATCCAGACAAGACAGAGGTACTGTTTGTGAGTGGTTCGTCTGTCCAGCTAGGTGATGTTCACCCTGTTCTGGAGGGGATTGCAGTCACCCTAAAGGATTGGGTCCGTAGTTTGGGGGTGCTCCTGGATCCAGAACTATCACTCGAGGCACAGGTGGAATCAATGGCACGGAGCACCTTTTATCAGTTTATGCTGATATACCAACTGCGCCCTTATCTGGACAGAGATAGCCTAGCTACAGTTATCCACGCTCTGATAGCCTCTCATCTGGAATTCTGCAATGCGTTATATGTGGGGCTGTCTTTGAAAACAGTCTGGAAACTTCAGCTGGTACAAAACAGGGCAGCCAGACTATTAACGGGGACTGGCCAACGAGACCACATTACGCCAGTCCTTTCCAGCCTCAGTGGCTGCCGGTCCAGGTCCGATTCAAAGTGCTGATATTAACATTCAAAGCCCTAAACGGCTTGGGGCCAGGTTATCTGAAGGAACGGCTCCTCCCATGTATGCCTTCTAGGACCCTATGAACATCTTCAGGGTCCTTCTCTGTGAGCCCCTGCCAAAGGAAGTGAGGCAGGTGGCTACCAGGAGGAGGACTTTCTTTGTTGTGGCACCCTGGCTGTGGAATGAGCTCCCTATGTTATACTCTTCTCTTATTCTCCCAGCATTTTAACAGTTTATTATCTTAGTCTTTTAACTTTGCTCTTTTAAATCTTTATTTTAAATTTGTATAAATCTCTGCATTGCTGCTTGGTTTTACCCTGGTTGTGCTTTTATATTGTGTTTTTATATTGTATTTATATTGTATGTTTGCTTTATACTGTTGTTTGTTTTATACTTTGATTCATGTTTGATGGTTTTAACTTTTGTGAACTGCCCAGAGAGCTTCAGCTATTAGGCAGTATAGAAATGCAATAAATAAATAAATAAATAAACTACAAAAAGCAATTTCTTCAAGAACAGGCCTAGAGAAATCAACCAAACACACAAATTCAACCTATAATGGAACGTACAAGAATCCTTTCTTCACCCTTTATTCAAAAAAGCAATTTTACCTGCTTACTGTCAGTGTGATCTTATCTATGCAGTCCTTGATTTTGTTCTGTGCTTCTAGGTGACTCATATTCTCTGTGTTCTCCCCTTCAATTGCTATGATAACATCTCCAATGCATAAATCAGCAATTGCAGCTTTGCTGCCAGGAGTAACCTGCAAGGAGAGAGAGAGAGAGAGAGCAGAAATTATCACAATGAGAAACTGAATAACCTTTCTAAACTCTTTACTTGATGGTTCTGATTTATTTCACTGGAAAGAGGGAAACCAAACACAAAAGCAACCAAGATTTGACTACAAGGAATCTAGAAAAAATGTTTTGAACAATAGTAAATGCTGCAAACATAGGAAGTACCAGGGCACTCCCTTATCTGTACTACAGGACTAATTATACAGGCCTTCCTTCCAAAATCATTGTAAGGACTGGTGAGATAATAGTTGTGTTCACATGTACTGTTAGGCCAGGTTTTATGTTAACATGGTTTGTTGATATAGCCATGAATTGCCTTGCAGACAGGGCTGGCCTTAGGATGTCTTGGTGCCTCTACTACCCATGGTCAGCTTCGCAGGACCACCCAGAGGGTTTATGGGGCCTGGTACGGGTGTGACGTTGGGGACCTTGCCACTGCCTCCCCAAGGACCCATGCATATCTGTACAAAACTGGGGGCCACATGCGGGAATCACTGCATGCACAGACTACTTCTAAGACTCCTTCTTGGCTGGGATCAACTATGGCAAGATCTACACTACTGCTTTAAAACGGTTTATAACGGTATTGACAAATTTTGGGGCCCATGACACACTCCATATGCAGTTTTCAAACCATTTTCAGAGTGTTATATCCTGCTTGGTGTAGATCTGGCCCAGGTCTTCTAGTTGTGTCTTACGACTCACTCTGGAAGGATTCCTCCCTTAAGGCCTGGCCTCACACCACTCCTACACCTTTTCCCTGTGGTAACAGACACAGAAAATTACTCTCCAGTGGCACCCTGCCTAGAAACCTTAGGGGGTGTTCACTCGCTCCCTCGCTCCCTCCCTCCTTGAACCTTTTCCCTGGCAGGCTTGGAGTTCTTTCTGAGACAAGAACAGGCTGCCTGCTCTACCACAGAATCCTTCCTTAAAACCTTCCGTGTTCCTTCTTTCCTTACAACACACTCTGTAAACAGACCTACTTGGCCTGAGCCAGTCATAAACCTGCATGACCAATCTTATCTCTACTGCTGCCCAGACATAAAGCAAGATTTTACCTTACCGTGATGGGTTTAGACTCCTTTACAGTTGGGCTGAAGGCCTAGCTAATAAGCAGGCTCCTCCCTTCCAATATACATTTTACAGACAGCTTAAGCTTCAAATTAGCATCTATTCTGTTTCATACACAACAGGGTAAAATATTTGCTTCATCGTGGCTAGGGAGAGGTCCCATTATGTCACAATTACATGTCGAAATTCAGGGTCATCTTACACTCTGATATACCATTTCCTCTTTTTATTAAAACTTTAAACAAAGTACCAAAAATCCTGATGAGTAATGTGGCAGGGTCCGCACAGGAACTGAGGCAGGGGACCCCTACAGGCTACTTCAGCATGTCCAGACTGGGAGTGCTATTCCTCAGATTGCTTTTAACTCTTTCCCCAAAACAGTATGAGGCTCAATTCTGATGTAAGGGTTTGGGAATAAGTTGGGCATCACATAGTGCAAACAAGCTTGGCTCCTGCGGCAGTAATAATTGATCTGAGGGGCAGGAGGGGCAGGCAGCACATAGCAATAGGGAAATCTGTCCAGTGTCATTGTTTGGTCAAGGAGGTCATAAGTGCCTTACAAACATGAGCTGGAATTTCCCAGCAACGTCTATGGGGAAATGTTGCTGAGAAACACTCGCAAAAAGGCAAAGTATGAATCCTTTCCTCACATTGCAAGACATTTATCTACAGCTCTGAGGATGTAAAAGTTAGAGTATCCCATAGAGAACAAAGAGGTGCTTTCAACATGCAATTCTGCTTTGATGACAGTAGATCACCAGTGCTCCCTTTAAAACTCCCTCTGTTCTAAGAAGCAGTGGCAAAGCAAGACAGGGAAAAGTCAGGCAGAGACAAAATCCTGTTGTTGGACAGATTGGGACAGGAAGTTTAGTTCAGGAAAAGTGCCACCAAGTCTGAATTAGCCTGTGGAGCACATTTATCTTCAAGGCGCTCTAGCCTTTGTTGCCCAGTGAGCTGCTTGGGTAGAGCATGGAAACAAACCAGGGATAAGTCAGGATTCTGGTTTTGGATGCAATGACAAATCACAGTTAAGATCAGCCAATGTCAAACTATGGCTTCAAATTGGAGTTGGTTGTGGAAAATTAAACCAAGTTTTGTGACCTGAGGTGGGTTCGAATGTTTAAACAAACCACAATCTGGCTAATCAAATCCTAGTTTAGTGTTATACTCTAGCACAGCCAATGTAGATGAAATGTTCTGAGCAGTTAGGAAAACACAACTAAGAGTTATTAGTACCCCAGCATTCATATTTCCCAATACATTAAAATGGTACCATTTATCCCCACACCCCAGCCCAATTCATTAAAGCCCAAATCCTATCAATTGCCTACTAGCTAATGTGAATAGAACTATTACAATTTAATAAATATGTTAAAGGTTTGAATATATTTATGAACGTAAACATTTTTTACTGATGTTTTACTTCACCGTCTTTGAATGCTGCCTTGATATAGTACTTATATCAAGGTCTGGGAAAAGGTCTAAAACAACTTAAAGAGATATCTATATACATGAGTTCAGTGGGGCTTAGCCCCAGGTAAATCAGCATAGGACTGCAGGCTTAACGTCATTTTATGACATTATGGAATAGTTGGTACCTGAATAGTCTTCATTTCCTCTTTCCTCCCTGTCCCTTTTGCATCAAATCTATTATATTCTAAGCCACTTTTTGCACTTGGTAATATGACATCACATTACAATGATCCAATAAATTACATAGACTAGAGAATTTTTAGTCTGTCACTGCTTAGAGGGAGACAAAGCAGGTGTTAGGGCCACTCTAGATGTGATGTGGCAGCTTCATGAAGAGGCTCTCTCATTTGCTGGTGTTCTTTTTTATATATGGATATAACAGGGGAGCTCTGAATCAGGAGGCTTTAACCCTTTCCCCAGTGCCATTGTCCTGGTTGAAATAGCCCATCCCCCAAACGCTGCTATTTGCCCCAAGGGACAAAATATATAAGTACTATAGGGGAGGGGGGGATCCACATGTTTTGGCTGTCATCCCCCATCACCCCTGGCAGCTTTGATGTTTAACAACCAGCCAACACAGAAGATCATAGAATCGTAGAATAGTAGAGTTGGAAGGGGCCTATAAGGCCATTGAGTCCAACCCCCTGCTCAATGCAAGAATCTACCTTAAAGCATGCCTGACAGATGGTTGTCCAGCTGCCTCTTGAAGGCCTCTAGTGTGAGAGATCCCACCACCTCCCTTGGTCATTGGTTCCATTGTTGTATTGCTCTAACAGTAAGGAAGTTTTTTCTGATGTCCAGCCCAAATCTGGCTTCCTATAACTTGAGCCCATTGTTCCATGTCCTGCACTCTGGGTTGATCAAGAAGCGATCCTGGCCTTCCTCTGTGTGACAACCTTTCAAGGATTTGAAGAGTGCTATCATGTCTCCCCTCAATCTTCTTTTCTCCAGGCTAAACATGCCCAGTTCTTCCAGTCTCTCTTCATAGGGTTTTGTTTCCAAACCCCTGATCTCTCATCTATTGTGGTCTTTGTATTTTATATTTATTGTTGTTCCCCACCTCGATCCGGAGAAAGAGGCAGGTTATAAATAATAATAATAATTATTATTATTACCCTCCTCTGAACATGCTCCAGCTTGTCTGCATCCTTCTTGAAGTATGGTGCCCAGAACTGCACGCAATACCCAAGATGGGGCCTAACCAGTGCCGAATACAGGGGAACCAGTACCTCGCGCGATTTGGAAGATATACTTCTATTAATGCATCCCAAAACAGCATCTGCTTTTTTTGCAGCCACATCACACTGTTGGCTCATATTGATCCTGTTAACTGAGCTCCCACATAACTTTGGTTTGGTCCTGAGTGTCATGTTGCTCTATAGTTATAATTACAGAGGTTTTGTAACAATATACTCTCACCTCAGCCCAACTTTGCTAATTTTCCAGTGCATCACCAGGCCAAGTAATTATGCTCACCTCCATTCTATATAAGCTATGCCAGTTTGACAGAAAGTTCCATTTATTTTGCATAAAGCGCAGACCTCTAAGCAAGCAAGGCTTGCATCCATAAAGAGGCAAAGGACCACAAGCTACACTACAGGCAATTCGCTTGGGTCTCGGAAGACAAATCCTCCAACCCACAATCTACACTCGAGTCTCCCAGCTGCACAAATTCATCTCTCACTATCTTCCGAAGCTCTGCATTATTCCACAAGCCGCACCCATTGTTTCCTTTGGCATGTAGCAAGGTATTCCAGTAACTCTCCATATGAAAAAGATTTCATTTATCAAACCTCCACCTCTTTTTAAATTTGATGTCAAGGTCTGACTGCAAGTCTGGGGTTTTTTTTCCTGCTGTACAAAAATACCCCAAAGAGTGTCCTATATTTTGGAATTATTTCAACACACATCTGTACACCCCATGCAAGAGTGCTTATTTTCACATGTTCTGGTATACTCAGACCTGGTTCGCATATAATGCTCAAGTCTTATGTTAACCCAGGGATTGGAGAGATGCACAGGAGGGAGTAAGCAAGTGCAACCCTTGCCACTTCTAGTTTCAATCAACAACCCAGGTGTGCCCCATTTATGGGTTAAACAACCCAGAGTTAACCCAACAACCAATCACAGGCAATTCTTGTGTTAACTCTGAGTTCTTCAACCCCTAAACAACCCAGTATTCCTGGGTTTGAATGGTGCATTCCTGGGATGTTGATTGAAAACAAGAGTGGCATGCATACATGCTCCTGCATGCCCATGCCAATTCCTGGGTTAAATGCCCTTAGTTAACTCCTCAGTTACATACGAACTGGGCCTACAGCTGCTGCATATGCGCTCTAGCTGCACTTATTGGCTCAATTCGGATGACACAATAAACAACTGGGGTGGGGGAAACAATCATCAGTTGTATTGACTATCGTGTCATTTGAATGCTGCCATAGTCAACTCAGTGCTGATCCTCATCCACACCACAGTTGATTATTTATTACCACGTTGTGTGGGGAGTACCCCCTAGATGAACAACTGTAAAGTTGATTATTACCCCACCACTGACTATCGTGTCGTCCGAATTCAGCCAATGTGTAGGATGGGCCACCTTTCCCAGAAAACAAAAATGGCGATTGGCAATTTGCATTTATTCACTAATGCTTATAGAAATTTCCCATGGTCTAACATTAACCGAGATGAGACAATAAATATGAAACATTCAATTGTTTAAAAAAATAGGATTGCTCAAAACCATCCATAGTGACCCTAACTGTGTTGCTATTACTTGAACTGCTTGCTGGAGAGCAATTAAGCAATTAATTTCAGGGTGAGTAGGTGCAACTGCAACTACTGAGCATCCCTGTTGAAACCAGAAGCTAGCTCTTGTTTTCCCTACTTTTCCTCAGACTGCACTCTTATTTATTCCTGAGGAAAATGTATCATATCTGCATTCCTTTAAAAAGTTATTTGCTGTATTCTGTTAGTGCCAATTCATCAGAGACATGGGATAGGTAAGATGATGGACATGCTAGTATGAATGTGTGAGCCTAATTTGGGTTGTTTAATTCACAATTAACCCATAGTATCCGAATTCAGATGTCACAAAGCAACCTCCAAAAGGGCTGATCAGGATTGCTTATTTAAAGAAACATCAGCTTGCGCCCAGCACATGCTACAGCAAATCATGGGTTAATTAATTAACCCACAATTTGAAGCATTACATGCAAACCAGGTCCCTCTCTCTCTCTCTCTCTCTCTCAACTTCCGTTTGTAATATGGGGAATAATACTAGCACAATACAGGGTTGTTGTATGGATTATAACTACATAAAACATGTGAAGTGTTTTTAACACATGAAAAGACTATACAAATTATGATCTTTGTGGTAAAACCCTAGTTCAAATCACAGCTTAGTCATGAAACTCACTGTACGTACGACTGGGCACACAGAAAAATGCATCTGAGGAATGTACTGTGGAGCAAGAAAAAAGTCTTCGCTATTGCCATGGGAAAGTGGTAGCAAAAACTGTTTAAACGGATCAGGGAAGTTTAAAGAGAATGACAAGCCTCTCATTGTGCTACTGCCTCTGACTGCTAAAAATGCAAGTCCCCGCTCACCCTGAGAAACTCATCTGAATTTCTTCAGCCCACCCCTGAATGTGCAGAAAGTGCCTCTCCGCTCCACAGCCTGAAAAGGGGGATGCACATCCTGATCAGCCAGTGCAAATTAGCAAATAAGACATCACACATTTGTTAACAGAACCATCACTCCAAGAGGAAAAAGTACAATGTTATTACTTATAAGAACAGAACTTAAGAGGTTATAACAATGTTAATACAAATATGTCATTTTACATGTTATCAACATTATAATAACTAGAATTGCCCAAAAAGAGTGTGGGAAGCTTTGAAGAGCTAAAAGTGACTTCAGGAAAAAATGAGCTCATCTCTGAGAATTGGACTTGCCTTAGAATTAGCTTTGAATTTCAGCTCAATAAAATGGAAGGAATATTTAAGTTTAACAAACCAATTAATACAAGGTGACACACAAAAATTACAATTTAACATAAAGTGACAATCTCCATGTCGATTCCTGGGAGTATGCCAGAGGGCTGAAACTATCCTCTTAAAACTGTAGTGGAATTTTATTTATGATATTTATAATAACGAATCTTGAACTATTTTGAAAAATCCAAAGAGGTAGCCAGCAAAGGCAATAAAGGTTTTTGTGGCAACTTAAAGACTAACACTCTACGTGGGGCTTCCTTTGAAGACGGTTCAGAAGCTGCAGCGTCTGCAAAGTGTGGCAGCCAGAGTTTTGAACATTTAAATCCGACTCTGGCCCGCTTGCATTGGCTGCCTGTATGTTTCTGAGCCTGATTCAAGGTGCTGGTTTTAACCTCTAAAGCTGACCAGATAAAATCCAGGTCAGGGCTCATGTAACTTTAACAGTCATAGAGCAAAGGGAATTTCAGCCAGAGTCATTTGTATGCAATTAGTTCCTGGTGCAATTCCCTCTTCATCACAACAGTTAAAGGTGCAGGCACTATACTAGAGCGACCATATACAAAAGAAGGCAGGGCCCCTACAACTTTAACAATTGTGATGAAGAGGGAATTTCACCAGGAACTAATTGCATACAAATGACACTGGCTGAAATTCCCTTTGCTCTACAACTGTTAAAGTTACATGAGCCCTGACCTGGATTTTATCTGGTCACCCTATTAAAGCCTTATACGGTTTGGGACCACAATACCTGCTGGAACGCCTCTCCCGACACAAACCTATCTGTACACTACAATCAGCATCCACAGTCCTCCTCCAAGTGACTACTCTGAGGGAAGCTCGGAGGATGGCAACAAGGGAGAAGGCCTTCTCAGTGGTGGCCCCCAATTATGGAATGATCTCCCCGACGAGGCTCGCCTGGCGCCAACATTGTTATCTTTTTGGCGCCAGGTCAAGACTTTCCTTTTCTCCCAAGCATTTAACAGCATATACTGAGTTTTTAATTGACCCCAGAACTATATTTAGGCCTGGCTGAGAGTTCACAGTTATTTTTAAATGTATACTGTTTTTCTATGTTGTCTGTTTTTATGCTTTTATAACTTTAAACTTTGTATATTGATTTTTAATGTCCAAAGTTTTGATTTTTGTAAACTGACCAGAGAGCTTCGGCTATGGGGTGGTATATAAATGTAAGAAGTAATAATGATGATAATAATAATATTTTTTGTGGCATAAAAAATATGCCAGTCCAAATCGCTTGTGCCACAATACAATACTGCCTCAGATACTGGAGGTAGCATATAACCAGCAGGACTAGTAGCCTTTGATAGCCTTCTTGTCCATGAACTAGTTTAATCCCCTTTTAAAGTCATCCAGATTGGTGGCCATCACTACTCTTTGTGGTAGCAAATTCCATAGTTTAACTATGTGCTGTGTGAAGAAGTCCCTCCTTCTATCTGTCCTGAATCTCCCACCAATCAGTTTCATCAGATGACCCCTTTGGGTTCTAGAATTATGGGAAAGGGAGAAAAATGACTCCACTTTCTCTAATTTTGACTTTCGCCAATTTCATAAACCTCTATCATGTCTCCCTCCCCTTACTCATCTTTTTTCTAAGCTAAACAGTCCCAGACTTTGTAACTTTTCTTCATAGGATAGTTGCTCTAGCCCCTTGATCAATTTTGTCGCCCTTTTCTGCACTTCTTCCAGCTTTACAAAACCCTTTTTTAGGTGTGGTGGCCAGAATTATTCCAAAAGTGGTTGCACCATCGGTTTGTATAAGAGCAGTATGATATTGGCAGTTTTATTTCGATTCTTTTTCTAATTATGACTAACATGGAATTTGCCTTTTTTTCTCCCCACATTTGTTGCAATTTCTGGTCATTACCTGAATGAAAATGATTTGCCAGGGCGATGCCAATTAATAAAACATTGCCATCCCATCTAATTGATACTTTGTGAAGTTAAGAGACTTCAAGCCATGTAGATAATAAAAGATCTTCACTTTGATACGGCCAAACAGCTCCTGCCACTAACACCAAGACACCCCACAGGTCTCAGGTAAATTTGATACCTCTCTGAATTTCTCTTTTTCCTTCAGCTTGACCAACTCTGTCAGGCAGGCATCTCCCATGAAGCAGAATGAGGCAGCCACCACAAATAAAGCAGGTTTAGCCCCATCAAATGTCAGCAAATTGTCAGTTCCTTAAAATATGTTCTGTAATATCTGGGGTTCCAAAGCTGATTTCGAGTATTGTATTATGAGGATGATAAAGTAGTGCAACGTAAATGTTCAGAATACACATTGTCACAGCAACACATGGATGCATGGGCATCACCGGGTAGGATATTGGCATTTATATCTTAGGTCAGACCAGATACCCAGATGGGTTTAATAGGGGATTAGACAAAATCCCAGATGACTTCCAGAACATCCATTGCAATTTTATCAATGGTTATTAGTCTCTGTACCATAAGGGGATCTCCAAATTCAGAGGGAACAATGCCCCAATACCAGCTGCTGAGAAAGGAAGGGAGGGAGGAAGGGAGGGAGGGAGGAAGGAAGGGAGGGACTTCCAAAAGCACAACGACCATAGCCTGGTTGGCTTCATGCCACGCTTGTTGATTCCCCAAAGGCATCTAGCTGGCAGCCACCGTTGGGAATTGAACTAGGTGAGCTTGGTCCGGAATGGCTGTCTTCTTACATCAGAGGTCCCACTGCTTAATACTGAAAAGGACAGGTGCTGGGGCTCAAGCCTCCCTGGGAAGTGGACGTCCTCTGGCCCTCAGTCTCCTTCTTCTCTCAATGCTTTATTCCTAAAGAGAGGCGCCAAGGGTCAAGCCTACCACTTTCCCCCCTTTAATGTGGGACCCCAGCTTCCTTATCCTGGATGGATGAACAGCGATGAATCGGAGTGCCTTTTGCACATGTCCAGAGGCGCTCTCCCCTCTCCCTCTCCCAGGCAGGTTTCCAGTATTGCAAAGAAGTTTCAAGGATAAGCCCCGAGTTCAGTTGAGTCCCTTACCCTGGAGATGGCGAGCGGCTGGTCAAAGTCTTTGCCACCGACCAGGCGGAAGCCCCACGGCCCCGGTCCCTGAATGGCGACGCGGTGGGTGCCGCTCATGCTGAGGAGGACTCAAGTCGGCGCGGCTGAGGAGGAATCGGGCGCGGCCGGACTGCCTCACCGCATGGACTCAAGCGCCGCCCAGCTGCCCATTAGGCGGCCCCTTGGGCTGATCCGCCCCGGCAGGCAGCGACGTAGGCGGGAGCCCGGTCCTGCTCGGCGCCACTCCTCCTCCCTCTGAACGGGCGGCGGCCACGAAGACGGCGCATGGCGCTCTCCGCCCGCCCCATCCCGGGCCTAAAAGCGCCCCGTTGCGCCACGCGGTCCTTGCTCGCGTGGCCTCCCCGCCGCTCGGCAGGCAGCGCCGCTCCGCTCCTGTTTCGTAGGCGGCACAAGGAGCAGGGCGGGCGGGGGAAGTAGGAGCAACACACCGCGGGAGGAGGAGGAGAAGCTGGTTCCTCTGCGGCAACTTCAAAATTACGCGCTTCTCCGTAGGTCTGCGCAGCGCACTTCATTAGGAAATTGTATTTTAATTTTGTTTTAAAAAGGCAAACATTTATTGACTATTCAGACATAAAGGAAAGAAAGTAAAGAAACTAAAACTTAACTTATTTTTTTTAATTAGCAACTAATCTGTACTTAAAAAACGAGACCCCCCCCCTCCCCATGCCCAGTTTTTGCTGTAGTGATAACCAAGCTAACCACATTGCTCTGGCTTGCTGGAGTTGGTCTCACTGGTGGAATAACAGATGCCTGGGCTGAAGCGCCGCACCTCTTCTTCGGAGGGGGGAGGAGTGGGATTATGTCCAGCACTTTCTGACTGGAGCGCAGGAGGGGACATCACGCTTCCCCCCCTCCCTGCCCCCCTCCCTGCCCCCCTCCCTGCCCCCCTCCTCCCATTGGAGCCATGGGGGTGGGAAAGCACCTCATTCCCTCCCCACAACACGAATGGCCCTGATTGGGTTTGGAGGGGAGGGAGGGAGGGAGGGAAAGAGCGTCGAGGGGGGCAGCAGAGAAGAGCGTTTTCCAGCCACGGCCTCCACCGCCCCCTTCCTCGCTGGCCCCCAAGAAAGACGCATCCGCTCGAAGCAGCAGGCACCAAGCCTTGGGTACCTCCACAAGAGAGGTTTAATGCTCTTTGAAGGCTCATTATAAATTTTACCTCCACACCAGCGGAGCGCAAAACGGGCGTAGAGGCGCGTTATCTCCCGGATTATGCGCATTATCGAATGCGCGTTAAATAGCGAGTTTTATTTTGCTCCGGCCGTTAAAGCGCATTTTCCCCGTGTGAACAAGCGATTATGCGCATTAACTTCTTGTAAAGCGCTTTTTGGACATCAATTAATGCGCTTCGCCGCCTCTCGCCGCCTCCCGTGCAGAGGGATTAGGAGTAAATGCGCCTCCGCGATAATGCGCATAATCGCCGAACCGGGCGCAAAAGCGCATCCTTGTGGAGGGGGCCCTTGTCTCACCTTCCACGCCTGCCTGCTCGCTGCATGCGGGACAGGCGCCCAGTGGGAACGCAAGCGGCCTGGCTGGTGCCTGTCATGCTCAGGCCGTCTCGTCCACGGGAACTCAATCTGCGTCCTGCGTGGTCCAGAAGCGCAGGGCGCCCTTCCCTGCAAGCCAGGCCCCGGGGAGGGCTTCCTCATGAGGAGACAGACCGGGGGAGGGCTGCGGTGTGTGGCTGGGGAGGCCCCGACTCACCTCGGGCTTCTCTGCAGGATAACCGTGGCTCCCCGCCTACGCTTTCTCACCCGCAGGAAAGGTGGGGAGAAGAGCGCTGTGCTGGGTATCTCGCGGCGGTGGTGGCGGCCCAGCACTCTCCTGGGATGGAGACATCCTGGGGCCCCTGTCACTCCCGTGGTCCCCCTGGGCCAAAGTCCAACGAGGGGCGCGTCCCTCCTGCCCTCCTCATGAGGTAAGGACACCATGCCCTTTCAAGGACGGGTGAACAGGAAGCAGGGAGAGAGAGAACAGGTCCTTCCCTGTGTGCGAGAGAGAGAGCCATGCAAAATAAGAAGTGCCTTGCTAGATGAGGTGAGACCCAGATGTCCGTCTAGTCAGCATCCTGTTTGCAAAAGCGTCCAGGCAAGAAGGCGTGAAGGCGGGTGACGATCTCTCCCAGCTGCTGCCTGTCCCCACAGGTCCACATGCCCAGCCCACACCCCCAAAAGGCATGAGGGAGTTAACGTGATGGACAAGGAATCCTGACAGAGGACAATAAGGACTGGGCTGGGGGAAGGGGAAGAGAAGCAGGTGACCCATAAAAATGGCAAAGGGAAGTAGAACGAATAATGGGGGGCTAAAGGGCAAACAGGAAGGATGATAAAAGAAAATAAGAGACTGAGGGAGGCAACAGAGTGGGCTAACAAGAGGCAAAGCACAGTTAGGGAGCCCCACCCGGCCCCCAAAGAGCATGTGTCAGGCAGGGCCGTCTTAACAGCATTATAGACCCTACCTACACAACCACTCACAGGAATAAAAATGTAAATTATCGATAAAATTAAACGTATATTTATTGGTACCTCCAACAACAGCAAAGATTAATCAACACAAACGTTTGGACAATATAACATGAGCCTTGAACTTGAAAAACAAAAAATTCAACATAAAAATGGTACTCAGTTGGTAAATCATACAGATGGAGATGGCACAGTATGAACTTACTATGAATTGTTTATTATTAATCAAGTGTTCAACACAAACATTTGCGAAATTTCTTTGCAGAGGATTGCTTTATAATTGGCCTGAAGTCCATGGTCTTCAGGATGTCATTGTCCATACATGTGAGTAAAAGCCAGTTCAAACGCTGCTGCCCCATTGTGCTGCGAGGGTGATTTTTTGATATAAGTTTCAGTCTTGAAAATGAACGTTCTCCTGCACAGTTGGTCACCATCATGCACATGAACACTCTGAGAGCAATTTCAACATCGGGAAACACAGATTTTAAGTTGTCCGAAATTATTTTTCTGTACAATGCAGGGAGAGTCTCACAATTTTCATCAAGAACCATGTAGTGCTTGAGATGCTCACATTCATTTAAAAGGCCACCATAATCAAGGTCTTTGTGATATCCATTAGCCAGATGTTCACATGTTTTATTTAGCTCATCAGAACCAATTGTTTTCAATTCACTGAAGAAGGAAAACAAATTTCCAATCAATGAATAAGCTTCTGCACATTTTGTCAGCTCAGGTATTAGAGAGTCCAGAACAGGAAGGAATGTTTCCACCTTGAACTTTTCACTTTTACTGAGAAGTGTCATGGCGTATGGAAAAATTAAATCTGCAGAAGAACCTTGAAGAATCTAGGTGACGACATGTATCTGCAGCTGTTGCAGATTAAGCAGAGGGAGCCAAGAGATAAGGGAGAGAGAAGATAGTCTTGGAAAACAGGCGAAATACAAAGCAGTACAAACACCTTGGGATGGTGACTAGAGTAGCCATTCATGCTTTACACACTCACCATTCCTCAGTTCACGTTTGAACACATCCTTTGATAAACACCTTGTCTGAGTATTCTCTCCTCCAGCTCCTTTATACACTCTGTGTGAGTTTGAAAGGTTGCTGTCATGATTCTGACATGATGTTGGCCCACTACGGATCCAGTAATCCACTGTGTTAATATTGCTAATGTCCCATAGCCCCGGATCTGTGTCTTGGATCGCAAACTCCTTTAATGTTACAGGTTTGGCCATTTCCTCTTGTGGAATGTCCCCAGCAACAGGAACAGGTAATGATACCATTGGTATGTCTGCTGGAACTGGATGATTGGGTGAAGAAGTGGGTGTAGATGTGGATGCTATATTTGAAAGAGCAGTAGTAGTGGCTGATGTTCATTTTTGGAAGTTTGCTCATTTTCTCTTTCTCCTCTGCAGCTCTTTTCCTCTTCTGTGCTCCACTCAAAACATTACGTTTAATTTCTGCTCAAAGAGTTATTTACGAAGTTCACTAACACGTAATAAGTCTACAGTTTCTTTTTCCTCACTTCACTTTTTTACACTTCCTCCAACCTTTCACTACACAAATAGAATTCAAATAATCCAAACTCTCTACTGCGTGCTGCTGATTCACACTGTGAGGCAAGGCCTAGCCTCACAGTGTTGTGAATCAGCAGCTTGCAGTAGAGAGTTTGTAGAATGTAGACCTAGACAGAAATGAGGCTAGGCCGCCTAGCCTCATTTCTGTCTAGGTCTACATTCTACAATTTTCACATCTTATATACCGTATTTCCTCAAATCTAAGGCACACTTTTTATCCCATTTTTGCGTCTGTAAAAACGGGGTGCTGGTGCTCCGTCCGGGAGGAAGCCCATGCGGCGCGTTAAGCTAGGCTGACCATATGAAAAGGAGGACAGGGCTCATGTAACTTTAACAGTTGTAGAGAAAAGGGAATTTCAGCCAGGCTCATTTGTATGCAGTTAGTTCCTGGTGAAATTCCCTCTTCGTCACAACAGTTAAAGTTGCAGGCACTTTACTAGAGTGACCATATACAAAAGAAGGCAGGGCCCCTGCAACTTTAACTGTTGTGACGAAGAGGGAATTTCACCAGGAACTAATTGCATACAAATGACACTGGCTGAAATTCCCTTTTCTCTACAACTGTTAAAGTTACAGGAGCCCTGTCCTCCTTTTCATATGGTCAGCCTAGTTAAGCCATGGGAGGCAAGCCCCTGCCTGGCTACAGCACCAACGCCCGCTCCACTCCGGCTCCTCGCAGGGCACGTGTGCTCAGTGCCCTCCATGATGCATGCTCCACATCTTTGCCCAGCGAGAGAGGAGGAATAGCAGCAGCTGCCCATTCACATATCACAAACTATCAATACATACATAGATTACCATGGGGCCCCTATGCTCGTGGGGCCCCTGGGCAACTGTCCAGCGTGCCCATGTGTTAAGATGCCACTGGTGTCAGGGTATAATAAGGGGCAGGGGCACAAGAAGATATAACAGAGGGGAAGCAAAGGGAGCGGACATTGGTTTCCATGCTGCCTCAGCCCTTTTACACTCACCGTCACCTTCAGCCTCCTCCCCTCCCGCTCAGCGTCCTTTGCCCACCTGTTGCTGGGGTGTCTGTTTGAGGCACCAGGCCCATGACAGAAGGAGGAAAAGGCATGCCAACTAAGGAAAGTCAGCCAACGGGCCGGCAGGGATGGGAACGGGAGGCGCTGCGCCTGCTTTATTTCTGGAAAGTGCGCAGTCGCCGATGGGAGCAGTGGAGGGTGGGAAAGCAGAGCCCCTCTCCCCTGAAGATATTAGTGTGTGCCTGGGCACACCCTGTGTGCACGCCTATGCACTTTTCACATTACGAATTAGAGCACGCAAAGTATCAATGTGCACTAACTTGACATCCTTCTGGGGACAAAAGCACAGTTTATACATTTTTAAAATGAATGAATGAATGAATGAATGAATAAAATCAGTATTCAAATAAATAAACAAACGTGTGTGCTGTAAGGTAGGACTTTTGGCCCTAATAACGTGTCAGATGATAGAAGCAGGTTCTTCTTGCTAAATGTGCTTTTCACAGAATGAGGGATGGGACCTACTAAAACAAAGGACAATAATGTCTATTGGAAACAATGGCAGCTATCCGAAGGTTGAAAATGTCTGCTGACATGACTATTTAAAGCAATGGAAGCTACAAATAAAGCAAGGAATGGATCCAACAAAGGAAATGGAGTAGGCTACAGAAATGACAAGAGGCTGGGGGGAGCGGAGCAATGCCGGATAATGGTGGACATCTAATCCGAGGGATCCACACCGAGATGCCTGAAAAGGCCTCTAAAATACAAACCTGGTAGTAAGAGCCAGTGAAAATTTATTGGAAAGGAAGGTGGAATGTCTCAAGGATTACAGACAACAAAAATAAAAGTTATTACAGACTATTTCCGTTCCAAAAGCAAAGTGATAACAAAACAAACAAGCCAGCTGCAGCTGAGCGGAGCTGATAAGATGGTTGCCAAGCCTCTACAGGAAGAAAATATTGTTACAAGGTATGGCGAGCCAATTAACACAGTTAAAACAAGACTTAAAGCAGGAATGAATGGAAGGGTGGAAAGAGTTATTGAAACCAATAGATAATCAGCTGAAAGAATTGGCAAATGAAGCACAAGAAATGAGTAAAATGCACAGAGGGAAAATAAAAAGACTGGAAAACCAAAATAGAGCTATGATATCAGACCTGGAGGATAGAAATAGGCAGATGGGGATTCGTGTGTGTGGTGTTGTTGAGTTTGTGGAGCAGGATGGTATGAAAGGCTTCCTTATTAATTGGTGTAACTCCTTAGTTCCAAACTCCCCCTTGTATGAAGCAGATATTGAAGGAGAACACAGAATTCCAGCTGTAAGAATCCCAGCTTCCAAAACAAGTGGTGTTGCAAAAACCAGCAGTGCTTCAAAACCGAGAGATATTCTAGTAAATTTTGCATGATATGCAGTGAAGGATAAATTCCCTAAACAAGTTTGGAGATTCTCTTCCCCAATGTACGAGGATTATCAAGTACTCTTCCTGCAAGACTTAAGCTCCAAAACATTAAGAAGAAGATGTGTCTTGCGGCCAGTTACACAAAAACTTCAGGAAGCAAATATCAGATATCGCTGGGGATTCTCTTTTAAACTGGTTGTACAAAGGGAAGGTTTAACTTATATTGCCACCTCTTTGGAAGATTTAAATTAGGACCACCCCCCCAAGTGAGATAAACGATGCAGATAATTCAGATCAAGAATCGGAGGATTAAGAAGAAAAGGATCAAACTGAATGGCAAACGCAACAAAAAAAGTCAGTAGAAAGGAAGAAAAACAAAAAAAAAAATGGGACAAGCAACTGGGCCTGCAAGTTGCCTTAGATTTCTAAGGTCATCAAAAATAAATGAGAAAACTTATTTATGCAAACGTAAAAAATAAAAACAGAGTTGTTCTATATATTACAGCACATTTGAAGCCGGAACTTGTAATGGTGGATGAACAAGGTCACTTTCTGGGAGTAAAAATAAATATGAATGGAGTCACAACAATGGTGGTGGGGCCTACGCACCCAATGAAAACAAAGTGGAATTTTATAAAAAAAATTAAAGGACAGCATAGCAGATCTATCTTATGACAATTGGTGTTTGCTGGGTGATTGGAACGGAGTGATATCACCGCAGTTGGATAGGACCTTGGAGAAGGACATTAAGAAAAACCAAGGCACATTACCAAACAGCTTTTTTGATCTGATGGAATATCTGGGATTGGTGGATATATGGAGGCAGAAAAATGGGACAGCCAAGGACTACACCTACTTTTCAGAAAGACATAGATCCTTCTCAAGAATTGATATGATTTTAACAACGAGACAAATGGCAACTAAGGTTTTAAAAATTGAGATTTTGTCTAAGGCCTTTTCAGATCATAACCCATTGGGTATGGTCTATAAATGGGAAAATAAAACATTTAGATGGAGATTAAATGAAACATTACTACAAGATGAACATATGGTGGCGGGCAACAAGAATTTTTTTAAAAAAAATCTTTGAAATGTACACAAACGGGTACAGATTTGAGTATGGTCTTGGACGCAAGTAAAGCATTTATGAGAGGCCATTTTATGCAACACAATATTCAAACCAGGAGGAAACAACAAGAAAAAGCATATAATATATCAGTTGAGATAAAGGAAAAAGAAGAAGAATTAAAGAAAATGCCAGGGAAGAAGAACATCCTTCAACAAATCAAAATCCTACAACAGCAACTATCCATGTTAACAATGAAAGAAATGGAATTAAGATTGAAATATCTTTAACAAAGAGACTTTGAATTTGCAAACAAACCAGGAAAATGGTTGGCCTACAAACTACAAAAAGAAAAACAGAAAAGGACAATAGTGAAAATACAGGAAAAAGGCGTGGAAATATCAAATGATACAGACATACAAAGGATCTTTCACCAATATTACTCGAACTTGTATAGAAGGCTCGAGATTCCATCAGAAAGGATAGAGGAATATATTAAAAATCAAAACCTACCGAAAATAACAGAAGAACAGAGGCAAGAAATGAATGGAGCAATAATGATAGAAGAAATACTCAAAGCAATAAAAAAGTTCAAGCCGGGAAAATCACTGGGTCCAGATGGGCTTCCAGGGGCATATTATAAGAGTTTTGAGAAAGAACTTCTAAAACCATTACAAAATATGATGAATGCTATACTGACTGGTGGGAAGATACCAGATATCTGGAGAAATGCCTATATAATGCTGATACCCAAAGAAGGACAAGATCTGACAATTACAAAAAATTATACTCCAATGTCACTATTGAACAACGACTATAAATTGTTTACATCAATCTTAGCAGAAAGGTTTAAAAGAACCTTACAAGAATTCATACATGAAGAACAAGGAGGTTTCTTACCCAAAAGACAGATAAGAGACAACGTGAGAAATGTCTTAAATATTTTGGAATATTTGGAGAAACACCCGGAAAAACAAGCGGCAATGATATTCCTGGATGCTGAGAAAGCGTTCGATAATTTAAATTGGATTTTTTTGTTCAAAATACTGGAGGAAATGAATTTGGGGGCAAACTTTATAAATGGGTTAATTCAATTTATAGCTCACAAAAGGCGCAAATGATTATTAACGGAGAAAACATGCCAAATACAAAGAGAAACAAGACAAGGTTGCCCTTTGTCACCATTATTGTTTATTTTGGCATTGGAAATATCAAACAGAGACATTAGGCAAGAGGAGAGAATCAGAGGGGTGAATATTAAAAAAGAGTCTTATAAGTTACGAGTATTTGCTGATGATCTGGTGTTTACTTTAGAAGACCCGTTAAGGGTTTTGACATTTTGATGCATAAATTGAAAGAATATGGTGCAGTATTAATAAACAGAAGACCAAGATATTAACAAAAACATGAAAACTCAGGAACAACTAAAGTTGACAGAGAAATCAGGTTTTAAGATTGAGAAGAAGGTAAAATACCTAGGCATCACGCTGACAGACAGGAATTGTATGTTGTTTAGTAATAACTATGTTAAAACTTGGAGTGAAATTTAAAAAGATCTAGACAGATGGGATAAGGTACAACTGTCGATTTTGGGGAGAATTGCCACAATTAAGATGAATGTGTTACCAAGAATGTTATACTTATTCCAAACAATATTAATTGTGTCCTCGGAACAACCATTTAAGCAACGGCAGAGACAGAGATCTAGATTTATATGGCAAGGCAAAAAACCAAGAGTCAAATATAAAATATGACAGGATGCAAAAGACCTGAAGGTGTATTTCTCTGCCTGCTGCTTAGTGTGGATGAAAGAATAGATAATGTTGAAAAACAGAAGATGACTGGAGTTAGAAGGGCATGAGTTGAGGTGTGGGTGGCATGATTATGTGTGATATGATAAAGCAAAGGTCAACGTAGAATTTAATAATCTTTATATGTGAAGGGCAATTCTGAGAACATGGAATAAATATAAACTGAGATTGTGTCAAGGGGTCCCATGTTGGGTAGCAGCACAAGAAGCATATAATAGAAGAGAGCTTTCAAATCTGCATAAGTGGTTAACTTATTATGATGTATTAGAAGTAGTACAAGGGGAAGATTGACTCAAGCCAAGAGAGGGGTTGATGGAAGAAGGTCATACTTGCCAATGGTTTCCTTACTTACAAATTGCAGAAAGATTTAAATTAGATTTTTAAAATGTGGGGGTTCGAACAAACCAAATCTGAATTTGAAAAAGCAGTGTGCACAAACGATGAACAGGTTATATCAAAAGTATACAAGTTATTATTGAAGTTTGAGACAGAGGATGAACAGGTGGAAGATTGTATGATAAAATGGGCACAAAATATCGGGCATAATATAACTATGGACCAATGGGAAAGTATGTGGGGGGGAAACCTAAAGTTTACTCTGAGTATTAGTCTTAAAGAAAACTTCTATAAGATGATGTACAGATGGTATATGTCCCCATCGAAATTAGCTAAAATGTTTAAGGGGGCCTCTGGGACCTGTTGGAAATGTGAGGAGAAAGAGGGAACATTTTACCACATATGGTGGACCTGTAAAAGAGCGAAATTTTTTTGGAGTCAAATCCACTCCTTGATGCAGAAGATCCTAGGGATAAATGTGCAGTTTAAACCGGAAAGTTTCCTTCTGGGTCTAATGGATGATGAAGTGAGAGATAAACATGGAACTTTAGTCTTATATATGATGGCAGCAGCGAGAACATTCTATGCACGGAGCTGGAAGAGTACAGTGTTACCCACAGTAGATGAATGGACTTTGAAATTACTGGAGTTGGCGGAGATGCCGAAATTAACGTCAATAATTAGAGAAAAGTCAACAGCCAGATTTAAAACTGAATGGAAACCCTTTATAGATTATATACTGGGGCAAGAAAAAAATGACTTATTTACTTGTGGATTCAACGAATAGAAAAAGGTTATGAATAGAGAGAAAGAAAAATTTGGGAAATGTATAATTTAATTATCAATATAGCGATACTGTCCTTTGCTGTTGAGAAGAGCAGAATGGGCTGACAACTTTGTAGATTATCCTCTATTCATATGTTGTACTTGATGTTTAGTTCGTTCATGTATGTGTTTTGATTGTTTTTTATGCGTGGAAAAATAATAAAAAGTTAAAACCAAAAAATAAATGAGAGTGAATATTTGATTTGGATTTAAAGCACTAAAGAGAAACTAAGAAGTGAGACCTATAATATGTAAACTATGCAATCAGTAGTTATAAAAGGTGTATTTTTTGTAATAGAGGGATTTAAAAATATACATAAATATATACAGACAGTAAATACATTTAAGTGTGGGTGTGGGGCAGAAGTAGTTGGTAGAAGAGGTGGAAACCCCCAAGGTGCAACATTACAGCATGAATCAAGTTAATTCATAGAATTATAGAATCATAGAATAGTAGAGTTGGAAGGGGCCTATAAGGCCATTGAGTCCAACCCCCTGCTCAATGCAGGAATCTACCCTAAAACAAAAACACACCAAAGTTAGGGTGACCAGATAAAATCCAGGTCAGGGCTCATATAACTTTAACAGTCGTAGAGAAAAGGGAATTTCAACCAGTGTCATTTGTATGCAATTAGTTCCTGGTGAAATTCCCTTTTCATCACAACTGTTAAAGTTGCAGGGGCCCTGCCTTCATTTGTATATGGCCACTCTAGTATAGTGCCTGCACCTTTAACTGTTGCGATGAAGAGGGAATTTCACCAGGGACTAATTGCATACAAATGACACTGGCTGAAATTCCCTTTTCTCTACAACTGTTAAAGTTACATGAGCTCTGACCTGGATTTTATCTGGTCAGCCTAACCAAAGTGGATCCACCGATATGAGTCTGGACGTGTTTAACTACTGTGATGTGCTATATCACACATTGCATGTCATATAAACATTAGTGCATGCTAAATGGACATTTATTTGAATTTAACAGTGATTTTTACTCTGGATTTTAAACATTCCAGTTCAACAATAATGTTGTCAAAGTGTTGAATACACAATCTGAATGTTATAGGAACCTGTTCAACAATTAATAATCAGCGTATTGGATACACAAATTAATGAATCCACAAGATGAATATTCAGATACTATTAAACTAGTAGTGTTAGATCCACTTTGGTGTGTTTTTGTTTTAGCGTGAGGGCCGCCTCTTCATGTTTTGTGGAATCTACCCTAAAGCATCCTTGACAGATGGTTGTCCAGCTGCCTCTTGAATGCCTCTAGTGTGGGAGAGCCCATGACATCCCTAGGTAATTGGTTCCATTGTCATATTGTTCTAACAGTCAGGACGTTTTTCCTTACAGGAAGCCAGCCGGAATCTGGCTTCCTGTAACTTGAGCCCATTATTCCGTGTTCTGCATTCTGGGTTGATCGAGAAGAGATCCTGACCCTCCTCTGTGTGAAAACCTTTCAGGTATTTGAAGAGTGATATCATGTCTCCCCTCAATCTTCTCTTCTCCAGGCTAAACATGCCCAGTTCTTTCAATCTCTCCTCATAGGGCTTTATTTCCAGACCCCTAATCATCCTTATTGCCTTCCTCTGAACACGATCCAGATTGTCTGCTATCCCAACTTAGAGATAAGCAGGACTTTGCATATGACACCTACAAAGTTTGTGTTTAATTTAAATAACTGGATAGAAGGTTCAAAGTACTAACTACATGAAGAACGGTATGCAGGGTAGATTTAGAAGTAGTAAAATTTTATTGGAATAATGATGTTAATGGAGGTGTTATATTTAATGTAAGAGGAGTGGGGACCCCATTAAATGAAGGAGGGTTGCAAATTATATAAAAGAATAACATCCTGAGGTTATTATGCTTCAGAAGACACATCATATTAAAAAATAAGAAAGATGATTGAATACAGCAGTATTCTACCCCAGGAACCTCCAAGTCAAGAGAAGTAGCAATAATATTTTCAACTGTATTCTCATTTCAAAAGGAGAAAATACTCAAGAGATCCAGAAGGATGATTTATTTTCGTAAAAGGATTATATGGTAACAAAGCATTTACTTTTGCTTCTATTTATGCACCAAATAAGAAACAAATAAAATTCTTAAGGGATGTTCTTAAAAAACTGGATAAATTTAAACAAGGAGAAGTTGTAATGGGGGAGACTTAAATTGGGTGCATACAGAAACTCTAGATAAGAGAAGCAACAAGGATAGAAAGGCTTTGGAAGGGCAAAATAAACTAGCAAAACTGTTTATTTATTTATTTATTTATTTATTGAATTTTTATACTGCCCCATAGCCGAAGCTCTCTGGGCGGTTCACAAAAATTAAAACCATGAAATCATTTTAAAATATATAAAACAAGGCACAATCTAAAAACACAGAATAACATACAATATAAATACACAACCAGAATAAAACCAAGCAGCAGGTATTAATACAGATTAAAATACAAATTTAAAACAGCAAGGATTAAAATTGAGTTAATTTAACTGTTAAAATACTGGGAGAATAAAAAGGTCTTCAGCTGGCGACGAAAAGAGTACAAAGTAGGTGCCAGGCGAACCTCTCTGGGGAGCTCATTCCACAGCCGGGGTGCCACAGCAGAGAAAGCCCTCCTCCTAGTGGCCACCTGCCTCACTGATGCATGGAGAGTAGATAATCCAATGAAGACAGATTTTACATATTATTCACATAGACACAGTACATATTCTAGAATAGATTTTTTTAAATTATTAACTTCCTTAATGCAAAATATTGTAAAAGCAGAGATTGGTATATTGAAAATATCAGATTATGCACCATTATGGGTAGATTTAAATATTCTTGGACAGCAATCTTATACATGGAGGTTTAATAGCATCTGATTAACTAAATCAGAATCTAGAAGAATACTACAAGAAGGCATACGGAACTATTTCAATGAAAATATGACTGAGGGAATGCCAAATGCATATAATATGGGATGCGCTAAAAATCTGTAGTAGGGGGTCAATGTATACAAGAGATGAGTAGGTTACAAAAGAATGTTAACTAAGAAAAACTAAAAATACAGGATGAAATACGAGAATTGGATGCAAAACATAAAATAACAGGATCCAAAAGGATATATAGAGATTTAACAAGCAAAAGGAAACAGCTAGAGACTAGTGAATTTTTATAATGTTTCAAAGTATGTGCTAGCAATTTTGAGCTCTTATTGCCAAATTCATAATATTTTTGTTTTACATATAATAACTTTGTGGGAAGGTAGAATATCTGAGAATGAAGTTTGAAGCTTTTGTTATTTATTTATTTATTTATGTGGAGTGTGGAGACAAATCTGAACTTTGTAAGAACTGGGAAGTCTTCCTCAAGATAGTTTCCCTAGTGAAAAACTTGATTGTTGATTATTGTGATGGTAACTGGAATCTGCATATTGAAACTGTGCAGTCTTTGCTTCCCATTTTTCATGAATTTCACTACATCAGTTACCTACGGTATGGCAGTTGGTACCTGGAGAGAATAAAAAAAATGGAGCATGAGAACCCCTTTCTTTACCAAAAATTCATTGAAGGACATTTTGTTGTGAAGGATAAAGAGGGGAGATTAAGCACTGTAGCACCTGATATGAAGTTGGAGCAAACCATTCAAAGGTCCCAGAAAAGTTCAAAAGGCATCGTGGGGCAAACATGAAGAAGTAATTAGGTTGCTGAGTGGGAGCTAGTGTACCACGATGATAGGCAATTTGTTTTGAGAGCTTATCCATTCTGATTTAGTCAATTGATGTGATACCATCCCCCATCATGATCTTTTTGGGGGAAAGGTGACCAATTTGATGAAAATGTTACACGACTCCTAGATTTCATTCAACAGCATGGAAATCCATATGAAGTAACTGAGTCAGTGCAGCTTCACAGCTTTGTAACAAAACAATATGTGAATGATATTATAAAGGATCGAATTCTTGATGTCTTAAGCCATGGTTCAGACCTGTATCAGCACCTCAGGCAGGAGAGATTTATATCAAAAAAGAAAAAGCTGTCAGTCACAATCTCTAAAGTAAAGCTACCATATTTTGCTAGAAAAAGCATCCCAGAGCCTACCACACCCAAACTTATAACTAAGAAAGTAATTGATCAAGCACATAGAGATATGGAGATTATGAAAGAAAGGGGAGACTCAATAGAGAAAATGATGGAGCATGATGTACTGTCAACAAATACGTCATTTGATGGTAATGCACCTACAAAACCAGCAAAACACATTCTCATAGCATGGCTTGAGAAGCATCTCTCCCCTGAGGATTTTGAATTCACCACTGAAAACCACTGTTGTAGGTGACTTCATGTCCCAAATATGAATGGTGAAGATGTCAGCAATGAAGAATTTTGGAGAAGTTGTTAACAATGTAGTCAAGGGATCAACATCTGTATGTTCTCTTCAAGAATTTCATTTTGTTTTCGACAGCTATTTGCACCTGTCAGTAAAGGAATGCAAGAGGATAAGAGAATCTACCAGTGGTACAATAGATCTGGCTGTAATCGAAAGCAATACACCAATACTTGTCAGCTTGAAAAATTCTGGTCATCTACCTTAAATGGGACAAATCTGCAAAAATTAGCATGAACAAGCATGCAAAAGGAAGCAGGAAAAGCTATATGTCCACTGGTATCTAGTGGTTCAGTCATTGATGATGAGTTGGAACCTGTAATTCAGTTCACAAGAGAAGGGACTTATGTTCATTTAACAACTAAAGAATACATTGGAAGAGGCTGACCTTAGAATTGTTCCATTTGTAAACTGGGCAGTTCACAGTGGTACAAAGAGAGTTGTTGTGCTTTTGAATGATACTGAATGATGTTGTCTTGCTTCTTTGATTTATGTCCAGTTGGGTTTCCAGAGGTATATCTCAGTTATGGATATGTTTTGGAACAGGGAAGAATCGTCACTCCATTCCAGTTCATCAACTCTTCAAAAAGTTAGGTCCACAGATGTCAACAGTGGTCATAAAGGCTCATATACTAACAGGAGATGACGAAATGAGCAAAATTGGGATGAAGGGTAGAGTTCTAAGTGCCAAACCAACAAAATACGTTACCAAATTTGGGGAAACACTTAATAATTGCTATTTTGAGGAAGTGGAGAAATACCTTGTACGCATCTGGAAACTTCACTCAAAATGTGACACTTTTGACAGTCTGCGTCTGTACCAAGATCTGTACCAATCAGTGAGCTTCCTCCCACATCATGCTCTATAAGAGGGCATATCACAAGAGCATTTTACATGGTAAGAAGATGTATGTGCCTCTTAGAGAGTGTTCATCCAAAAGCAGACTTGTAATTGCGTTTGGGAAAATGATAATGATGTCCTACGACCAAAAAAGTTCTTGAACTTCCTGCCAAGTGATCTTTTATGTCTATGTAACTGTAAGGTTTGTAGTACAATGAGATGTCCGTGTCAAAATACAGTGTGCAAATGCACAAATTTTTGTAAATGTTTGGAAAATAACTGCAAAAACACTTGTGTTAAACCGCTTTAATATTTCTGTATTTTTTATGTTTTAGTAAGTCTTTATATACTATGGGCCTGTTTAGAAGACACCTTAAACCCTGCTGGTTAAGGCTTTTGGTTAAGCAGTAGGGTTTAAGGTGTCTTGTGTGATGTGTTTTGCTAAAACCTGCTCACTCAATAACCACAGGGTTAGCGCTCTAACCATGGCTTAAAGTATTGTGTGTGATAGCACAGCTTGTGGTTAGTGCTAACTCCAAAGAACCACAGTTTCGCTAACCACAGGGCCTGAAGAGTCATCTGACTCTGCTTAACCATCATGGTTTAACCATCATGGTTTAACATGTTGTCTGAACAGGGCCATTGTTGACTTGCCAGGCCTTACTCCACCACAGCAATTCTGAAAGAGCACAAGAGCTGTATCATGAGTGATGATACAGCTCTTGTGCTCTGTATCATCACTCATGTCCCTGATAATGAAGAGTTATCCTGGAAATCAAAATTATCAAGAGAATAATTTCATAGTTTCATATTTTTCATTTCACCAAACCTGAAAAGAGAAGAACCCATTAAATATGATTGCATATATCAATAAATGTTTGGATGCCATTTTTAAAAATGGTGGAAGCACAGCCTTTCCATCATAATTAATGCCATTGTTAACCTCCTTGACCTATAGTTTAAAGCCAAAATCACATTTGTATGTTCATTTGTCAAGTAAATGAGAAAATGAGACATTTCAACGCCATCTTGGAAAATGGTGGAAGGAGTATGACAATTAAAATAATATATTCTTTGAACTTCTTGACCCTGAAAACTTATAATTTGATACCAAACACAAGATAGTAACTTCTGTGGTTGATGAAAACTAGCAACCTAAAGAAAACTGTCCGCAATTTTGAAAATAGCACCTAAAAAAGTTTCACACAAGAATCAAAATGTCTACCCAAATTACTATGTTAATCCAATCCTTCAAGATCACATATCAGCAAAGAAAATCTCTGGACCTCAAAACTTTTACGGGGGTATATTGTGGGGACTGGATTAATGAAGGTAAAAGTGAAGACACAACCTAATTACTACCACAGTTTGTTCTGTGTGGAAATCCTCTGAGGCAGGCAACACTTAATTTTAGAATGTTTTAAGGATGTTTTTAGGATGTTTTGGGATGTTTTAATGCAGTTTTAATAATATGTGTCATGTTTTAATCAGTTTTATGTATTTTATTATGTTGTTGTTGTTCCCCGCCTCGATCCAGACAGAGAGGCGGGTAAGAAATAAATTATTATTATTATTATTACTATTATTATTATTATATATTTCTCTCTCTGCCTTATTTCTTTGAAGGGTGGGCCGGGGAGGAGAGAGAAATGCAACATCAACTTTTTATATGTAAACTCCCCTGTAAAAGCATATTTCCCAGGAAAGAAGTTATTGCCAAAAAGAGCAACGTGTTTTAGGGGGTGAAATCAAAACTGTGATCACATAAAGTTTTACCGTTGGGTCCTTCCTTAGTTCCTGGCCTGTGTTTCTTCATACAGCAGTCTGTGTGCTCAGAACAGTTACTGGATTTGAACACAAGAGGGCCAGGATGGGGGAACATGTGGATTTTATAACAGAGCTATCTAGAGAAGATGTCACTCATGTCATGCCTAAGCAAGGACACCTCTGGACAATTTTTCTGTGATTATTCTCCCATTTTTGTCAGGGTTTGCTATGGGTTGTTCTCTTCAATTCACCACACAGGATATCTGCCAGGCAACATGCTCATTGCTGCTTAAGGGTAACACCTTTTCACTAGCCTCACTGCTGTGCCTTTAACAACAGACTGATGACACCACACACAAACTGTTCCTTGACAGTGCCAGCCCAAGACATTTCACTGCCAGAGGCAAGGAACAAGATGGTGGCCACCTCCCATTCCATGTACTGGCAGTTGAATCTTTCTTCAGTACTGATAATGGCTTGGCACTACCATAGCTGAAGGCAGCAGCTAATTGTGGGGTCAAAGGGCAAGCCACATGATCCACAGCTGTCTCCTCCAATACCTTGCTGCCACCTCCCAACACATGCCTGAGGTGATTGCCTCACTTTGCCCAATGGTGGGGCTAGCCTCTTCCTTGAGGACCAGGTGATACAGGAATGGAGTGAAAGGATGCCATTCCAGGGGAACACTGTTTCACATGTGCAAGCAATTTGGTTAAAGGTCTTTAAAGAAATCTCAGACATGATACAACAAATTGCACCAGACCCTTGATTAGCACTTCTATCCACTTGTGGTGATGTAATGGCCCCTGTAAGCCATAAAGAGTTAGTCTATCTGTTATTGGCATAGAGATGACTTGAAAACAAAAAAAGGACACATATGGGAAATGAAAGGAAGGCCAGGCTACAGGTAGCACAAAAGTGGAGGAATGGCATCAGGAAGGCCAAAGCTAGGAATGTGAAAAGCAACAAAAAAGCTTTCTTCAGGTATGTGCATAGTAAAAGACAGAATAGGGTGACCAGATAAAATCCAGGTCAGGGCTCATGTAACTTTAACAGTTGTAGAGAAAAGGGAATTTTAGCCAGTGTCATTTGTATGCAATTAGTTCCTGGTGAAATTCCCTCTTCATCACAATAGTTAAAGTTGCAGGGGCCCTGCCTTCTTTTGTATATGGTCAGTCTAGTATAGTGCTTGCACCTTTAACTGTTGTGATGAAGAGGGAATTTCACCAGGAACTAATTGCATACAAATGACACTGTCTGAAATTCCCTTTTCTCTACAACTGTTAAAGTTACAGGAGCTCTGACCTGGATTTTATCTGGTCACCCTAAGACAGAAGGAAAAAAATGGTGGTTCAACTGCTTCATGAGGATGGCAAATTGATAACAGATGACAAAGAAAAGGCCAAAGTGCTCAATTCCTACTTTGGCTCAGTCTTCTCCCAAAAACGGATCTATGACCCTCCTGGAAAAAGTGAAGTACAAGCTGATGGGGCAGGATTGCAGTTTGAGATTGATGAACAAATGGCCAAGGAATAACTAATTTCTTTGAACAAGTTCAAATCTCCAGAGCCCGAGGAACTGCATCCTAGAACATCAAAGGAGCTAGCAGAAGAATGCTCAGAACTACTGTCTATTATCTTTGCAAAATCATGGAAGACGGGTGACATGCTGGAGGATTGCTCTATCTTCAAAAAGGGCAAAAAAAGAGGAACCTGGGAACTATAGACCAGTTAGTCTGACATTAATCCCTGGAAATTTTTGGAGAAGATTATAAAGAAGTCAATCTCTAAACACCTTGTGAACAATGCAGTGATAATTTATTTATTTATTTATTACATTTGTATACCACCACGTAGCTGAAGCTCTCTGGGTGGATTACATAGGATTAAAACAATTAAAAACAATATACAAAAAAATCAAAACAGCAAAAACATACAACATACACACAATACACACATACATTTAAAACCACTGCAACAACCCAAAAAGCTACAAAAACAAACCCAGGCTCCTCAGATATTGCCAAATGCCTGAGAGAAGAGGAAAGTCTTGACCTGGCGCCAAAAATATAACATTTGCTACTGGCCTGTAGTTATTCAGATTTTCAGGGTCCAAGGAAGATTTCTTTAGGAGTGGTCTCACTCTGCCTCTTTCAGGAGGCCTGGGACCACTCCCTCTTGCAAAGAGGCATTAATCACTTCCCTGGCCCAGCCAGTTGTTCCATCCCTGCTAGCTTTTATTAGCCAAGAGGGGCAAGGATCCAATATGGAAGTGGTTGCACGAACCTGTCCAAGCACTTTGTCCACGTCCTCGAGCCGCACCAACTGAAACTCATCCAAGAAAACAGGACAAGCCCCAGTACAATTCTTCCCACTGGGGATATAAGGACAAAGCACCCCACAAAGGCTAAGCGTAATACTAACTTGAGCTTTCTGAGCTCCACAGTTGGCAGGTGTAAAGAAGAGGGAAATCCAGTAGGTGGCAGGCGATGGCCAGAAATCAGACAGTTACAGGCTTGTAAGTGTAAGTTAATTCTGAGAGTAAGGAGGACAGCTAAGTTGCAAGCATCATGACTGTATGTTATATTTGTTTTGCCTTTGGTCTATTGACTGTAAATAAAGGTTGATTATTATTTATTTATATTGACAGGGCAATAGAATGGGAGGCTGAGACTTCAAGAAATGGCAGCAGGATTGTTGGTCAGAGATCAACATTCAAGTTTCCAAAATGAGGTGAAGAACAGAACGCACCCTCAGCCCCCGGAAGCTTGAATGTCGTCCACAGAAGTGTTGAACCCTGCCATGCCTTCCATCTGGCCTCCTGCGTGGTGCAGCCTCCCTCCATATACAGGAAATACTCTCAGATATTGGGATCAGTGTAATGGTCTGCTGCCTGCAGTCACATACAAGGGAAGGGCAAAGCCATTGCATACATGGAAATAGAAGGCTACACCCACAGTTGTCACTGGGAGGTAGAGAAAATAAGGTCTTAGTAAGTATCTCTCCCAACAAGGCCATAGATAAGTAATATTTTATCTTTGTCCCAAATAGTTCAGCAGACTTTGATTAGGAAGAGATAACATACCCAAAACCTTCAAACTTGAGGTGAGGTGAATGCAACCCATGGTTTGATTGGCATAGGATGGGATCCCACTATTCAGCTGTGAGGGCACTTCCTCTGAGACAATTCATGGAGAAGAAATCTAGACAGAGTCTGACCACAGTTCCCTTCAAGGTAGCCAGAAGATATTATAAAACTGAGTAGGTCAGCCAGATCCAAAACAGGCAAGGTTTGAGAGGCCAATTTGTGAACTGGATTTCTCCAAATACCTTGCCTCCATCCTTAGGTGTAATCAACTGAAAGTCGTTTTAAGAAACTGGAATTGACAGGCAAGTCACTCCACAGACTGTCATCATGCAGGCATCCAAGTTGGAGCAGATATATGAATGGCTTTATTGTCAAGATGCCAGTAGGCAATAAAAGGTCTCAAAGCAAACCAGCTTCCTCACTATCTTAAATATCTCTATTGGCGTCTATGTTAGCAGAAAAGTAAGTTTTGCCACCATTGTCAACAAGGAATAGGCCTTCAACTGAGCTGTAAGCCATGTGCAGATGCCTTTCTCCAGTGTTTTCCACCCTCTAGTTGTCATTCCAACGGCTCCCCAGTAAATCAAAGAGTAGATCTATTTATTGGGACAGGGTGTAGCATTTTGAAATAGGACAGAGACTGTTCCTGGGATCACTTATGACTGCCTTTGTGAATCTTGCTGTAGTTGTACATTGCTGCAATTGTAGCTTATGCCGGTAGAGAGTTATTGATCAAAGGGCACAAATAACAAAATGGAAAATCCCAAATGTGTAGGATTTATTAAGTCTTTGAGGGTGGGTGCATGGGGAAAATGCTGAAGCGGCAATGTGTGATGTAACAAATCAGGAAAAGTAAGGAAAGATGAAAGGTCAGAAATTTTAGGTCAGAAATATTGTCATAAAATGGAAACACTGAATTGCAGCATGTATGATCAGGCATGCTATGATATTTTAGAACAGGAGTGCAAAAATGCAGTTCATGGGCTGCAGGTGGATCTCAGAGCCCAGTCTGGCAAGACCCCAAGACCCCCAGCCACAGGAAAAAAAAAAACTTGGCACACTGGTGGAATCACTGCTTTATTGCAGTAAAGCAGCAATCAGGTCATGGTCTCTGAGGGTGGCGGGAGGCTGGAGCCTCCCCCATTCCCCAGCAACCATGAAGCAGCCGACATTATGGCTTTACCACAGCCAAGAGCATAATAAAGCAGCAGTTGGGATGGGATGGCTCCTCCAGTGAACTCCACGCAGCTCCCAAAGTGACTTTGTGTGTGAATGTGTGTGTGTGTGTGTGTGTGTGTGTTTGTGTATGTGTGTGTATATGCTTATCACTAGTGCTGCACATAGTCTCCCCGGTTTGCCTCGGGGCCCATTTTGGAGTCCCCAAAACAGCACCTCGGGGTGCTTCGTGGGTTGCCCGACTCGCTTTGGTGCTGAAGCTGAGGTGAGATTTCTCCCCTGAGGCAGGTAGCAAGGCCGGGGGGGGGACCTTGCCCCCTCAACCCAGTGCCGCTGCCACCGGGACTTACCTGCCACCATCGTTGCCGCCAGCTGCCATCGTCACCGCCAACCACCATCACCCCCTGCCTCCATCTCCACCCACCACCGCCACATCGCCACCTGCTGCATCACTGCCTGCCACCATCGCCACCCATCGCTGCCAGATCGCTGCCGTCGCTGCCATCACTGCCCACTGCCACCAGATTGCTGCTGCCGCCACCATCACCATCACCACCATCACCACCATCACCACCTGCTGCCATCGCCACCTGCCCCCACCGGATCGCTCCCGCCGCCACCACCATCGTCACCTGCCGGCATCGCCGATGGCAGCAGGCAACAATGCAATGGGAGGCAATGGCAGCAGCAGGTAAGCAGAGAGAGCGGGGAGAGGGAGGTGAATCCAATGGACTCACGGCCGGCCTTGCAACGGTTTTCCTGGGATGGTGGGAGGGAGGGCCCAGCACCACTCCAAAGCGGCCCGAGGCACCCCAAAACTTTGGTACCGATCTGCTTCGGCTTCGGGGCACCTTAGGCTGACGCGGAACCAACTCAGAACCGAGGTAAGGTGGGCCGAATCGGCCCGATCGTTTGTGGTCCTTGAGAAGAAGAATGTTGTCCATAGATAAGTTTGCATGTTGCCACTAACCATCATCGACTCCATCCTGTTAAAGAATCATCCAGCTCTGCAGGGGTAAATTAAATCTGATGAGAATCTTTGCTATCCCTTGCAAGCTGAGCTGGGAAACAGACATAGGCCTCCTCCACACGAGACGTTTAATGAGCCTTAGAGGCTCATTATAAATTTTACCTCCACACCAGCGGAGCGCAAAACGGGCGTACAGGCGCGTTATTTCCCCGATAATGCGCATTTTCGAATGCGCGTTAAATAGCGACTTTTATTTTTCTCCGGCCGTTAAAGCGCATTATCGCGGTGTGAACAAGCGATTATGCGCGTTAACGTCTTCTAAAGCGCTTTTTGGACATGAATTAATGCGCTTCGCCGCCTCTCGCCGCCTCCCGTGCAGAGGGATTAGGCGTAAATGCGCCTCCGCGATAATGCGCATAATCCCGGAACCGGGCGCAAAAGCGCATCCTTGTGGAGGGGGCCATAGATATGAGGGCTAGGTTTGGTTTGATCGTTACTCGAATGTTACTCATGTGTATGGAATACATGGTTTGAAGCAGAAGCAGGGACCCACATCCTGGTGTTAGCTCTGCTCTCTAATGTCTGGCCATTGAACATAGTTATCTGCAAAGGAACCTCTGCATGTGAGCAGCTGCTTGCATATAAGGGCTCTATGCAATCAGGAAACCCAGTTGTCTGGGCATCCCAATGGCTTGGAGCCCCTACTTGTGAGTAGCTATTTGCCTGCAGGAGTTCATTTGCAGACCACTACGTCCAATTCACAGACATTGCCAGTGGGGCTCGCATGGGAATAGGACATGGGGCAGGGCAGGCAGCTCAGGCTTCACCACAGGGTTGCCATTCTAAGTAATATGTGAAGATGGCTCTTGAGGGTGTATGAAGGGGTATGTGGGTTTTGTGCTGAAAACGGTGGATTTCTAACCAACCTGGCTTTTGTGATTATAAATAAAAGTATTGTATTGCATCACGCCCTGTTTGTCTGAGTTTCTACATAAGAATGAAAGATCCTGTAGATGTTAGTTTTACAATAGAGCTGACAATCTTCCCAAAGGAAATCATACATGTGGTCAAAGCACTGAGGGAGGTATGTGGGGTTCACTGATTCCTCCTTTAATCATGACTTTTAGTGTTGTAGACTCCAATAGTTTAGGAAACTATTCAAACCCTACTATTGGTTGGTAGCCTAGGCATCCAGTTTGGATAGACCAATCCTATTTTTAGGAAAACCTGAAATGCTATTTGTAGTTTTATTTCTTGTTTCGTTTTTTTCCTATTCCTTGTCCTGTCAGGATTATAAACTACTAGGGTTATGGTGCCAGATCCTCCAGGTCAGGTCCATTATGTGATTACCACCCTGATGCAGTTACTCTACTAAAGACCATTCATATCTCCCCATTTCATTAGTGGGTTCAGGAACAATGTGTCTGGATGATGCCTTCAGGCTGATAACCCTCTTTTTAAGGCATACCCAGTTTTTGACACAATAGTCTACAAAGAAAACCCAAAATTGGAGAAAAGAAATAAAAGCAGCCACAGGAATTTGGTCTTTTTGGCTGGCTAGCTGGTTCGCTGCCCAGAGTTTTGTTTCTTCTAGAAAACAGACCAATGCTGGCTAGTCAGCTATAAAGATAATCATCGCTGTGATGACTGACCAATAGCAATCAAGGCCCATTCTGACAAATGCTTCTCTGACATCTGACTATACAGCTGTTATCATCATAGCTCAGGTAGAGCACCTGCTTAGCATGCCAAAGGTTCCAGGTTCAATTAGGATGTAGGAGAAATTAATTTCAGTTAGATTTTTATCATAAATTACTGAGCTTGCACTTCTGGAGTGAACATGGGCTCAGAAGCAATCTATGGTTGAAGTCAGTATATTTCTGAACATGCAATGTGATTTACACACACACACACTCACACACACACCCTAAAATGCATTCAAAAACATATTTGAAAAATGCACATAAAAATGCACACTTTTTAAAAGTGCACACAAAATATGCTTTAATCAATGGGAGAAGAATGCATACATTTCAAAGATGCACACAATTGATGCATACATTTGGAAAAATACACATAGATTTCCATGCAGAATGAGCTTTGAGATGGAATTTGGAGAACTTTGGTGAGCTCACGTTTTGCTGATTTGCATATCCCTAGGTTCAATCTCTGTCACCTCCAATTAAAAGGAAGATAAGGTAGCAGGTGATCCGTTGCTATCAATCAAAGTAGACAACATTCAGTCAGAATGGATAATACTGGGCTAGATGGTCAAGTACTGTGAGCACTTTTAAGGCAGTTTCCTAGGTCTTAAGTCCTTATGTGAGTTGCTGGTTACATTTCCTAATCTACATAGCTCTAATCATAGACATGGACCTGGATGGGCATGTGTTAGGAACTTTAATTGGAAGTCATGTGCCATGACAACCCATGTGCATAATTTAGAGATATGTAGGGGGGAAACAAAGAGTCAGCAAGCCAGACCTCAGAATAATCAATAGCTGCACTCAGGCTGAAATTCTATTTATGGTTGCCTGGGTGTAAGTTGCCCATTTAAGTGGAGGAGTGCTCAGTATCACTGGGTTGGAAGAGAGCGTACCATACAGCTCCATTGTTCTCTTCTCCACTCTGTAACCAAAAGAGAGATGTGAGCCCATGAGATTATCTCTATAAATGACAATATTGAAATGTGCCTTTCCTTCCTGTAACCACAGGGGTCCAGCAATTGCAGGGTGGGGGAAGAGAAAAGCTCTCCTATGGCCCTTTTAATAAAAAGTTGAGAAAACTTTGTTGACTTTCATTTTGATTGTAGAGCAACTCTACAGTGCTCAGTCTCCTTTGTAAAATGAACACACAGCTATTGAGCGTCCTTGACGTCTCAAAACAGATTTTTTTGTGGAGGGCCTTTTCCTACCAGATGGCTCCATGTTAGGGAAGTTGTTTACTCTTCTCTTTTTCTCTCCTGCCAAACAAGATCAAAGTTACATTTTTGGAGATACCATCCAGAACAACAGCCAGTGGAGGGTCATTGGGAACATTAGAAGAATAAAAGTGCCATTTTTTCATGTGAGCTTTGTGACAATGGGACCTTTCTGGGAATTACTTCTCCCTGCTTAGTAAATGTGGATGCAAAACTGTTAACAGCTGCTTGACACTCAGCCTTGTTGAGCAGGAGCAGCAGGCGGCACAGGACCATAGCAGGAAACTGTGTTTTGCCTTTGTGCTCACTACTCTCAAGGCCTTTAAAGGGAAAAATATCCATTCTATGACCTTTAATGGTGCTCGCTCTTATCCTCCATGGTCAAATACTCTGGATTTCTATGCAAAGTAGCCACACCCATACTCCTAATCACAATATTTTCAGAGTCCCAAATTTTGCAATGACAGAAAATGCATAGGACTGTTTTTTTTCCTTGCACTGGGTATCGATGGACCCTAATTATAATTATTTTTACAGAGTAAAAATAGGATCACTCCATTGGGCTCTCCTCCGTCCCATCCCAGAACTGCTCCACTTCTGCTAACTGTAATCAGATCCCAATTACACAACTCTGGATCTTTTGTGGCAGAGCTTAAGGTTCTGGTAGGAGGGGGGCTTCTGCTGCTTGAGATGAGTCACTGAGCTAACTGGGGTCAGAGCAGCAGGTCCATCGCTCTGTAGATAGGCTGCTAAGTCCTGTCTCTGAAAGCTGAATTAAACCCATCCATCCCTGGGGTCAACTTTAGAGGCCTTTCTCTCTGTGACCCCTGCAAGAGAAGCTTCAGAGGTGGAAATTTGAAAATGGGTCTTTTGTGTGAAAGCCTCATGTTTACAGAATGCTCTCCCCAAGATGTACTTGTTTCCCCAGGCATTTGGACATTAGTTATGACCCAGTTGTTTTCTTGGTGTTCATTCTAGGTAGTGAGAGGGTGGCAGGGGATCATAGAATCATAGAATAGTAGAATTGGAAAGGGCCTATAAGGCCATCGAGTAGGGTGATCATATGAAAAGGAGGACAGGGCTCCTGTATCTTTAACAGTTGCATAGAAAAGGGAATTTCAGCAGGTGTCCTTTGTATACATGCAGCACTTGGTGATATTCCCTCTTCATCACAACAGTTAAAGCTGCAGGAGCCCTGCCCTCTTTTATATCTGGTATTTTCTATTTTTTCTAAACAACTGTTAAAGATACAGGAAACCTGTCCTCCTTTTCATATAGTGACTCTAGATGCCATTGAGTCCAACCCCCTGCTCAGGAATCCACCTTAAAGCATCCCTGATGGATGGTTGTCCAGCTGCCTCTTGAAGGTAATTGGTCCCATTGTCATACTGCTCTAACAGTCAATACGTTTTTCCTGATGTCCAGCTACAATCTGGATTTCTGTAACTTCACTCCATTATTCTGTGTCCTCCATTCTGGGTTGATCGAGAAGAGATCCTGGTCCTCCTCTTTTCTCTACAACTGTTAAAGTTACATGAGCCCTGACCTGGATTTTATCTGGTCACCCTACATTATCTGGACCAGAGCGAGAGGCAGGTGAACCAGCAGATCGCAATGGTGAAGAGGAGCAATTCCAAGGGGGCTTTTATTGGTGGGCCCTTCCTGGGGTGTGGGCCCTTGGCAGGTGCCCAACCATGCCTTCCCATAATGCCAGCTCTGGAAAAAAAGGGTGCATAAGATTCCAACCCCCCCCCCCCCCCGCACAATCTTCCCTGATAATGATGACACTTCATCATGTTCCCAGAAAGAATTGCAACCCCATGTCCAATGTGCATGGCAGGAGCTGCACACGGTAGCTTAGCCTTCCCCAGCCTGGCACCCTCCAGATGTGTTGTGCTGTAACTCCTCATTCCTAGGGTGACCAGATAAAATCCAGGTCAGGGCTCATGTAACTTTAACAGTTGTAGAGAAAAGGGAATTCAGCCAGTGTCATTCGTATGCAATTAGTTCCTGGTGATATTCCCTCTTCATCACAACAGTTAAAGGTGCAGGCACTATACTAGAGTGACCAGATACAAAAGAAGGCAGGGCACCTGCAACTTTAACTGCTGTGATGAAGAGGGAATTTCACAAGGAACTAATTGCATACAAATAACACTGACTGAAATCCCAGCTTCTCTACAACTGTTAAAGTTACATGAGCCCTGACCTTCTTTTCATATGGTCAGCCTAGTCCAAAGTATCTGTAGCTTATCTGCCCCTGTTCTATGCAATACTTTGCCAGGAATTCCAGTGCTGTAATTAACCAGCATATAATTCTGTTTCATGGTAGATAGGTGCATGTTCCTTTTACTGCTATTTATAGATTTGTCCCAGAACACAGAGTGCATACAAATGAAAACTATGCTTTGAAGTTTGCAAGAAACATTTACGAAGCAGTAGTATGTTGTAGGGCATCTGAGCTATGTTTTCCCTCACATCTGCTTACACTGAGAACAAATATGGAGATTTTTTTCAGCTGTGAGCATGTCCATCTAAATTCTTCCAGAAGAGTTGGGGGGGGGGGGGAAGCATGAATACCCAATTGCTCTGATAAACAGCAGGGTTGCAACAGTGCAAGGATGGCTGTAAGCCAGGGGTGGGTAACAAACAGCTTGTGGGCTGTATATGGCCCAAGGGACCTGGAAATTCAGTTTTAAAGCTCTTTTTGTTGTTGTTCCATTAGTAGACTAGCCATGCCCACCATGCTGGCCATTTTATGGTTATGCTCAGGTCAATTTCTCAAATTTCCAAATGTGCCTACAGGCCCATTGAATCATAGAATCATAGAACAATAAAGTTGGAAGGGGCCTATAAGGCCATCGAGTCCAACCCCCTGCTCAATACAAGAATCCACCTTAAAGCATCCCTGACAGATGGTTGTCCAGCTGCCTCTTGAATGCCTCTAGTGTGGTAGAGCCCGCCACCTCCCTAGGTCATTGGTTCCATTGTCGTATTGCTCTAACAGTCAGGAGGTTTTTCATGACGTCCAGACGAGACGAAATCTGGCTTCCTGTAACTTGAGCCCATTGTTCCATATCCTGCACTCTGGGTTGGTCGAGAAGAGACCCTGGCCCTCCTCTGTGTGATAACCTTTCAAGTATTTGAAGAATGCTATCATGTCTCCCCTCAATCTTCTCTTAAGGCTAGACATGCCTAGTTCTTTTAATCTCTCCTCATAGAGCTTTGTTTCCAGACCCCTGATAATCCTCGTTGCCCTCCTCTGAACCCCCTCCAGACTGTCTGCATCCTTCTTGAAGTGTGGTGCCCAGAGCTGGACGCAATACTCAAGATGAGGCCTAACCAGTGCCAAATAGAGGGAAACAAGTACCTCGCACGATTTGGAAGCTATGCTTCTATTAATGCAGCCCAAAATAGCATTTACTTTTTTTGCAGCCACATCACACTCTTGGCTCCTATTCATCTTGTGATCTACAACATTTCCAAGATCCTTCTCACTGGTAGTATTGCTGAGCCAAGTATCCCCCATCTTGTAACTTTGCATTTGGTTTCTTTTTCCTAGGTGTAGAGCTTGGCATTTATCCCTATTAAATTGCATTCTGTTGTTTTCAGCCCAGTATTCAAGCCTATCAAGATCACTTTGAAGTTTGTTTCTATCTTCCAGGGAATGAACGATCCCACCCCATGAAAAGAGTTTTACATGAATCTATTGGGCTCTGATGGGAAAGGGTTTTGATGAAACAAAAGTATTTGTGCTAAAGGAATGCCCCACTACTGTAGGGAAATGATCCCACACACACCCAGAAATGAACAAAGGAGATCAGCAACCAGCAGCAGCAAGAAACATAAAAAAATAGCAGTAAGATCACACCAGGATGATGATAGTGATATTCTTGAAACTGCCTCTCCACCCCCCACCCCCACCCCCACCACTCCTGCTCAGACTGAGCTGGCCAGATAGGCAAAGGTTAAACAGTAAACAGTAAAACTTTAGCAGAACTGGGAAAAACAGGCTGATACCACAAAGCAAGATGCAAAAGTAAACAAACACCCAATATAGAGGAAGACAATATGCTGAACATTAAAAATCTCAAATAGCTTTTTGCAACCAGTAGAGAAATAGTCTACCAACCAGATTCAATTCACACAAAGGTAAAAGTGGCTTGACAGAACACAATGGGTAAATAAAATTTTCCTCAGTGCAGAATATTTGAATAGCATGATGAGCATTTCCTAATGAACAATATTAGGAAGTGTCTTTATAAGGGAGAGAAATAAAGAGGGACGGTGTGAAAGCCGGAACGGAATGGAACGGGCCGGAACGACGCCTTTATATAAAAAAACCCACACCAAAAACAGTGGCATGTGTTAGAAACACTTGAGAACAAAATTTTAGGACTAAAACCATTGCAATATGATATTACCATTAACCCCATAATTCCCAGAACAACATCCGGAACAGAAAGGATGGCCCGGAACGGCCACTTCTGAATGACTGAAATCAACGAAACCCACCAGGCACATGTAACTCCAGGCAGGGATGCAATAAACACCAAACTTTCCATGGAAACCATGTTTCAATACCCGTTGCAGACGATAGTCTGTTTTGCACAAAACAGGCTTGAACAGCAACTTCTCAGTGAGCCAACTGAACCAAACTCACCACTCACTTATTGCTAGGTGGGACAGATGCAATAAGCCACAAAACAGCCACAAAACTACGTTTCGATAATCGTTCCTGGCTTTAGTTCATTTTGTGCAAAACTGGCCAGAACGGCAGCTTCGAAGTGAGCCAACTCAATCAAACTCAACCAAGCTCAACAGTCACACATTACTAGGTGGGACTGATGCAACAAGCCACCAATCATCCACGAAAACCACGTTTCGATCCACGTTCCCGGGCCTTAGTCCATATTGTGCAAAATTGGCCAGAATGGCAGCTTCCAAGTGCCGCATTGCTAGCCACCCTCATCATCAGCCACCAGCATCGTTGGCCATCACATCGCCAGAGCCCGCCGCATTGCCCACTGTGACCAGGAAATGCAGCACTGCAATGAGGACCAGAGCTCTGTTTCATAAATCTATGGCTGCCATAGTTTGTGACCATAGATTTACTAAACAGAGCTCCCACTATATCTTGAAATTGCAGTCTGGTTCTCATTGGAGCACCACGTTTCCTGTGTTGCCAGTGATGAGGGCAACCAGCAATGTGGTGGGCGCTGGCAATGCAGCAGCAACTGAGTGGGGAGAGACAGGAGAGGGAGGTAAGCCCACTGCCAGCACCAGGGACCTGCAAGCAAGAGTCACCTTGGGGGCCCCAAATCTCACCTCGGTTTGGGCACCAAGGCAAGGCAGGCAACCCCCAAGGCACCCCAAGTCAAATTGGGGCTGTTTTGGGGGCTCCGAAACGGCCTCCAAGACAAATGGGGGGGCATGCACAGCCCTACTATTCACTTCATAGACATCATTTCACATTACACAAATAGCAGTTGTGGGGATTAAAGCCCTACTAGCCCTCATAGAATTGCAATGCGGATTACCCCCAATTGTGCTAGTATAGGAGTTAATTATATCCATTATGTTCAATCATAGAATGCTGAAGAAGGACCAGAGGGCTGAAATGTGTTGGAGTTCTTCCATTACATTAAAGATCCTTTTTCTACCCCTTTGACCTGGGCTTTTTTGGCAGAACACTTATATCCCACCTACCTCCCATAAACTCATGGTGAACTCATGGTCAACCAGTTCTGGATGGGGTTGCACTCCCCCTGAAAGACAGTGTTCACAGCTTGGGGGTACTCCTGGATCTGTCGCTCCAAATGACAGCCCAGATAGATGCAACGGCCAGGAGTGCCTACTATCAGCTTCGGCTGATACGCCAGCTGCGCCCCTTCCTAGAGTTGGAAGACCTAAAGACGGTAGTGCACATGCTGGTAACTTCAAGGCTTGACTTCTGCAATGTGCTGTACATAGGGCTACCTCTGTGCCTAGTCCGGAAACTTCAACTTGTTCAAAATATGGTAGCCAGGTTGGTCACCGGTACATCTAGGGGGTGACCAGTTTTAAAATCACTTCATTGGCTGCCAATCAGTTTCTGAGCGAAGTATAAAGTGTTGGTTGTTACCTTTAAAGCCCTACATGGTTTGGGTCCGGGTTACCTGCAGGATCGCCTTCTTCCGTACAATCTGCCCCGCACACTTAGGTCCTCTGGGAAGAACTTACTCAAGTCAGCCAGAAGTAGGCTGACGAGTGTTACCCAGAGGACCTTCTTCCATTGCTCCCAGACTATGGAATGGTCTGCCGGAGGAGATTAGACAAATTAGCAGTCTTCATTAATTTAAGAGAGCCATGAGGACTGCTCTCTTCTGGCAGGCCTATTCAGTTGAATTTTAAGATGTTTTTAATGATGTATTGGTTTTTATTTGATTCTGATATCTCATCTATTTTGTGGTCTTTGTATTTTATATTTATTGTTGTTCCCTGCCTTGATCCAGACGGAGAGGCAGGTTATATTATATTATTATTATTATTATTATTATTATTATTATTATTATTATTATTATTATTAACTATAATGGTCTTCCCCCAATTTTGTCATTGCAGCTACCCTGTGGGATAGGTTAGGCTGCAAAATATGAATGGCTGTAGGTCATTGTAAGCTTCATGAAGGAATGGGTCACACACATCCCGCATCCTAGTCTGATATTTTAAGCACCACACCACAACTATGGGCTTCTGTAGGAAACCGTCTTTGCAAATCTTTGCTCTGGTTTCTGCAAACGTTTATTAACTGCTTCATTTAGTACAATCAAAATGGTTTGTTTGATATCCCAGAATGACAACTTCTGTGTGAGTGAAGGCAGTTTCCCAGTATGTGCCTCATTTTACTCACCCAGAATTTGTTTTTCTGGCTTATTTTGTGGAATATGAACTATGGCCCAGAACGGGTATCAGAACCCGGTTTTCATCAAAGTTCTGGAGGCTGTTATATCTTTCCCCTCTAGTAATGTGTGACTGGTGAGTTGGCTGACTTCCCTCACTTGTCAGCTGCCGTTCCAGCCTGTTTTGCACAATAGGGACTATGCCCTGGAACAAATCTCGGAATGTGGTTTTCGTGGCTGTTTTGTGGCTTATCATATCTGGCCCACTTAGTAATGTGTGACTGTTGAGTTTGGTTCAGTTGTCTTACTTGGAAGCGGCCGTTCTGGCCTGTTTTGAGCAATAGGGACTATGGCCCGGAACGGGTATTGGAATGTGGTTTTCGTGGAAAGTTTGGTGCTGCTTATTGCATCCCTGCCATGGAGTTCCGTGTGCCTGGTGGGTTTTGTTGATTTCAGTCATTCAGAAGTGGCCATTCCAGGCCATCCATTCTGTTCCAGATGTTGTTCTGGGAGTTATGGGGTTAATAGTAATATAATATTGCAATAGTTTTAGTCCTAAAATAATGTTCTCAAGTGTTTCTAACACATGCCACTGTTTTGGCTTGGTTTTTTAATATAAAGGCGCTCTGCCTGTTCACTCTGAAGAAGTTGCTCTGGCATGAGAGCAACCTCCTGGTCCTCCCAGTATGCTGCTCTCCGAGGAGCCACTGGCTGAATTCAGACGACACATTAAGCAACAGAGGGGTAAAAAGCGTACTGACCCCACACAACATGCTGCAGCCCGCATTGCACGGCACCGGCAAACACACCGGTGGTGAACAACGAATGCGGCCGTGACTGACAGCCCACCCGCCATGTTGCCTGCCCACCAACCACAGATAGTCCTCCCAGAGGTATCCCAGCACACACCGCAGCCAGAAATCCATGGGTGCCACAATTGAAGCTCCAGGAGGACACACCTCTCAAACACCATTGTGCGCTCACAGGCACTGGGTGGGACACACCAGCCCTGGGTGGAAAGCAGACAAGAGGAGCAGCCACACCAACAGTGCAGCCACTCCACATCCCCAGCACAGCACCCCAACTGTTAGCACCCACGACCCATCACACCCAATGCCCCGATGGGACCGGGCATGGGCCAGCCGGCTAGCCATCAGACGGGCACAAAGCAGGCACGCCCGATCCATCCCCCACAGAGCCCCACAGCCCCATCCAGAGCTGAGGAAGGCCGAGCACTGCCAATGCACAAGCACACCATAGCTGAAGTGCACACCCAGGCGCCAGAACTGGATGGCAGGCAACCCTGCCCTGGGAGTGGCCCACGGCCACCCTACACGGGAGGCACGACAGCCGCGAGGGCACCTGACATCCTCGAGCCCCCACCCAAGACAACCCCCCCAAGTGCAATACCCGCAAAACTGGAAAGAAGGCTAGAGAGGCAGAAAGTGAAAAAACGTTATTCAGCGGAGCATATAAAAATGGTTACATGGGCACAGGGCCACTGCGAAGCATGGGCGGAGTTGTCAGAAAAGCCAGCCACCCTTGGGCCGAGAGAAGGCGACCGGGAAGGCACAGTGGTGAGGGGACAGCAGAGCAGGGCACCTCGAAGCAGCAAGCGGCGGAAAAGGACGATGGGGAGGTGGATAGGGGCACACCACCAGGAAGCAACGGCAGTCCACAGAGGGAACCCCACAGCCGCAGATCACACGGGGTGGGGGAAGTGCAGCCAGATCCAGAGTCACTGATACTCTTGCACACCTGTGTGCAAGAGTATTCACAGGCCCAGGCAACGGCGCAATGTCATGCCCATCCACAGCAATGGCATCAGTGTCTTCGCCCAGCCGGGGGAGGTCAGGGTGCTCGGCCAGTAACACGTCCCCACAGGACTTGCAGATGTTGTGCAGGATGCAGCAGCACACCATCACGTCTGGAATGATGTCAGCCTGCAAGTCTAGCATGCTAAACAGGGAGTGCCAACGCTCCTTCAGCCGCCCAAAGGCACGCTCCACAGGCAGGCAGCACGGTAGTGGTAGTAGTTGTATTTACACTGCACGGCGTTGCGGGGGTAGCAGTATGGGGCCATCAGCCAAGGCTGGAGGGCAAAGGCCTGGTCGGCCAGGATGAGCGGACCCACAACACGCCCACACACGGAAGTGGGCCCAGAGGTCAGGAAGCGGCTCGACAACAGCTTCGCCGCCAGGGGGGAGTTCCAGAAGACAGACGTGTCATGGCTCCGCCCAAACACACCTGCATAGACATCCATGAATTGCCCCTTGGCATCCACTACCGCCTGGAGAACCATGCTGTAGAAATGCTTGCGGTTGTAGTACTGATCGCCACAGGAGGGGGGCAGGATGGCGCACATCGGTCGAGTCCAGAGCCCCGACCGCCCGCGGGAAACCTAGGGCATGGAAGCCATGCATGTTCTCCCGCTTGTCCCTGATCCGGATGACGTCGGTCAGGTACAGCTCGTTCAGAACGCTCACTGTCTCCCAGAAGATTTCGCAGGCGGTGGACACTGTTGCGCTTACGGGCACACCTCTGTGTGTTGGTCAGGGGACAGGCTTGAGCGGCCGGTCCCACGACGTCCTCGCCAGCGGGTGGGGGCGGCAGCTCCTCCTCTAGGGGGGCTGCGCCCTTCATCTCCACGACCTCCAGCTGCAGGGGGCCCTCGATCTCCTCTGCGAGCACGGTCTTGCCAACCTGGAGCTCGGCTTCTGGCGGCTCGTCCTCCTCCATCTCTTTCCAATTCCATGAAGATCTCATCAGTGGCCTGCGTGTCAATGGCCCCCAGCTCTTCCTGGGAAGGCGACAGTTCTCCATTTCATCCTGCTCCTCCTGTGACACAGGTCCTGTCCCCATAACGGTGTCCATGATGCTGCACGCGAACCCCTCCACCATGGTGCTGCGGCTCGCCGACCCCACCCGCATACGTGGTGTGGCCTCTGCCCGCCCGGCTCCCACTGTGGTGCCAGCCGGGCGTGCCTTCGCGGGCGGCACCAATGGGCACAATGGCCCTGCATGATCGTCCTCCTGCTGTGTCTCTGGCACTTGCGGGACGGGTCTGGTGTCCTCTACCTGCAACTCCGCACAGATCAGCCGTAGGAACACCATAGAGCTGTTGGTGCTGGAGGAGGCTGTCATGGGGGAGGTGCTCCTTGAGGAGCGGGCTGTCCTGGGCAGCACAGGTGGTGGCCACGGCAGCAGCAATGAGCTTTGGGATCCCGCGGGCCCGCTCCTCGGCTTCAGTGTGACCGGCCATGGGTCTGGAGATGCCCTCGCTGCCGGCGTGACAGTCGGTGGCGGCCGTGGGGCATCCCTCCGTGGCAGCGGTTGGGTGTCATCGCAGCGTGGCCCTTGGGCCTGTCGGGCTTGTTGTTGCATGCATGGTGCCTCACTGGTTGTGACCCCGCTGCCTGCCGTGTGGCCTAGCATGACGTCGTGGCGCTCCTCCAGCAGACGTGCCAGTTCATTGTAGAAGGGCATGGTGCGTGGCTCGACCCCGGTTCTGTTATTGTGCATGACGGTCTCCTTGAACGTCCTCTTGAGTCCATGAAGCTTGTCCTTGCATTGCTTGGCACTGCGGTTGTGTCCCCATTCCAGCATCTGCCTGGAGAGCCAGAGGTAGAGGTGGTCATGCCTGGCTGTGGCCATGATCCTCCTTTCTTCCTGGCTGCTCCACAGTTCTATGAAGTCCCCGATTTCAGCCTCGGACCAGTGCTGTGCTCTGTGTCTTCCCATGGGGTCCTGGCTGCTTCCCTCTCCTGGAGTTTGGGAACCAGTGTCCTTGGGCTGACTGCCATGGCTATCCTCTCCCTCTGGGTCCATGGTGCCGGTGGGGGTGCGTTACGGTGGTGCCGAGTGCCTCTGCCCTCGCCTGGTGTTCCCTGTCCTGTGTGCTTGTGGGATGGTTGGTGCTGGTGGGCTGTCGTGTTTGCTGGGAATGTGCCCTGTTTAGCGGCGGAGGTGTTGTTCTGGCTGCGGGCGCTTCATGTCCTTTGGATTGTTGTGCATACCTTCACTCGGTTCCCACAACATCCGCAGCTGGCTGTCCGGTGTGTTGTGGAGGTGGGCTGCCCATGGGCGCCCTTTGCCTTGGCATTCTACGTGTCTTGGGGAAGGCCATGGCCAGTGCGTGCTGTCCGGCCGTGTTGGGTGGCTGAAGGGGGGCTCGGTGAATGCCACTTCCCTGGCCTGCCTGCTTCCGGGTGCGGCGACGGGCGAGGACGCATGGCCGTAGGAGGCGATTTTGCCTGGGGTGCTGTGCTCCCTGCTGGGTGGGCGGGCGGTGCCCCTTGTTCCTGGGCGGCTAGGGGCGACTGGGGGGGGCGTGTGTCCCATGGCCTTCCCCGTCCTGTGCTCTCGTTCCTTTCTTGCAGCGTTGCTTTTGTGTTTGGGTGCTGAATGGGAGCACGGCACGCGTGCTTGCAGAAACAGGCCCCTTGCTGAGCTCCGTGCTGGCTGCTGGGGGGGCGGGCTTCTTTGGTTGCTATGGCATCGGCGGCACCAAGCTGTTGCTGGTGTGCCTGAGTGGCCGGCCCTGGTCAGCCGCTCTTGCCGCTTCCCTCTATGGTCTTTTGTGATAAAGTACTCAACGCACATGGTTAACACCCATGGAGGTTTATCCCTCCACACGACATTTTAGTCAATTGACTATGCTCTAAACAATTTGCAAGCACGTTGTTTCCCTCCATTGTTTAAATCGCCTGATTAGCATACTGTGGGTTGTGTGTGCGTTGTGTGTTACTCCCCACACGACACAATAAGCAACTCAACTGACAGTTGTTTGCCCCCCATTGCTTAATGTGTCGTCCGAATTCAGCCCCTCTGTATCCATAGTAACACCACTGATTCCCAGAAATCACAGAATGGCATGTCAACAACAACTCCCAAGGACATTTTGGGAATATTGTGTAGACATGCAAAGGGGTGATTTTGGATACTCGTAGATTATGCTGCCCTTGAATACCCCAGCCCTCCTTACTTTTAAGTAGACATACATAAGCTGGGTTTTTATACTGTGTTGTTCTTCACTGTTACTTCTGAGTAGTCATGCAAAGGGTGCTTTTGGGGATGCTCTGCAGATGTGCAAAGGGGTGGATTTTGGATACTCTCAGATGCTCGGCTTCCCCTTTCTGTGGTGTGGGCTGCTAACTGCTGGGTATTCAAGAGACTGCTTATCTGTGATGCTGTGTGGATTTATCCCCCACCACCACCCACCCACCCACCGCTTAGCAAGCATGATGTTGAATTTAATATGCCTCTGTTTCCTCTTTTCTGCTGTGTCCAAAAGATTGCTTTTCTATGTTACTGGCCTTGGACTTCTGAAGCACAAAAGGTCTTCCAATTCCTAAAGGATAATTTCTGCCCAAAGCCCCTTTTGCAATATCCTGATCCTTGCCTACCTTTCTCGATGCCTCTAACTGATACCTCCAGTAAAGCCATTGGAGCTGTTCTTCAACAAGAATCACTTGCAGCAATTAAGAGCATGTATGTACTGTTTCTGAAAATGCCAAAGCATAAAGTATGGCTCAGTGTCCAGTTTGAGTTGTTCCTTGCTCCTCTCCAACCACTGTGATATTCTAAAAAATACCAGGAGGAACCCTAACATAAGTTGCCAGATTACTCAGCATAGATCTTGATCAGGGGTAGGTAGGCAACTTGTGCTTCTAGATGTTCTGGCCTACAAGTTCTATCAGCGCTTGCTAGCATAGCTATAGTGAGGGATGATGGGATTTAGAGGCTAAAACATCTGGAAGGCCACATGCTGCCCACCCCTGATCTGGAATTCTAGGGGGTGTCTCTACGGCACCATGTTGGCAGTGGAATCCCCGGAAAAACTGGAGCATCGCTGCTGTGAAGCTGCAGTGCTAGAGTTACATGGCTGCAGCCAACGCAAGTTATCTGAAGTGGAAAACTTGCAGCATCCTATGTCACATGGCCGTAATGTGCAGCAAACGGTTTTTTTAAATTTGGGGGCAATTCCACACAACGTGCAGCTATGGGAGCCTGTAACTGCACATCTGCACCGCAGCAGATAGTCGGACTTATCCGTTAGCTACAATATGCCCATAGTATATCCAGTTAATGCCACTTCCCAATTATTGCCATGAGTTTTGTTAGGGAATTTGATGTCAATGTTATCATAGTGACCATTTCTGGACACTCCCCTGGATCCCACCTTGTGCTTTATTCTCGCATCTACGCAGAGGTGTTTCCCGCAGGTGTGGCAGCCATCATTTCAAGATGGATCCTGCTCTTCATAGGCTTTCCCTTTCCCTGATTTTCACTCTTCTTGGGAGCATTCAGAGCACAACATATTCACTTCTGGACCTGGATTCAGAAGCTTCTAGACATAGGAACTGGCTGGCACTCCCGTAGAAAAGGAGAATGTGGAGATCTGCCATGATGAAGTCCCTAAAGTTAGCACAAAGTTCTCCTTCCACTTGACTCCCCAGGCTACCAGAATCCTGAGGCAGAGGCAGTGGTGGTGTTTCCCAGTGAGCCAGGACTGGTGGGAAATCTTTTTCTTAACAATGTGGGATGTTGAACAGTAGATGACAAACTTCAGAATACGTTGGGCCACCCTCTTCCAGATCACAGAGCTTCTCCATCCAGCACTGGAAAGGACTACAACCAAGATGTGGGTAGAGGGTTGCACTCCGCATCTGGCAGCTTCCCAACATCAGCATGTACTGGCCTCCTCCTCCTCCCTTCTGTTGATGGATGTTGGGAGTGGTCAATTTCAATCCAAGGTCCTTGGGGGCTCTTGGGTCCAACAAAGGTAGGTATGAGCAGTCCTGCAGTGGCAGAATGTCCTCTCCTCCTTTCCCAACCGACCTCATTGACTGTCCTGGGTGGCCTTGGGCCTGGGGTTGCTGCATGCATTTGGAGGGATGCTCCACCTTTGAGAGGCAAGGGGAAAATCTCTACTCCATCTCGCCACCAACCAACACTACTGACTGCCACCAATGTCTCTTTCAGGTTATGCAGGGTTTTGGAAGACCTGGCTTCAGTCACGGCGTAGGAGCCATCAATTCATTTGGCGATCATGTCCCCTTTAAGACAGGGCAACAAGAAGCACTACTACTTCATGCTACTTCAGGGGACTGTCGATCACAGAGGATGTTTCATCGATGCAGAGGTTATGTGGAGCAGTAAGAACTATGTCTTCCGTGACTCTGCTCTTTGCAAGATCATAGATACTAGGGTCTATTCCTGGAACCCCACCATTACAGTGAACCCTGATGGTTGGTGAGGGTGCCTACCCCATCAGGAAATGGCTGATGAAGCCTTTCAGTGGTAACCTGGACTCACAGAAGGCGCACCTCAACTGCTGCCTGAGCAGGGCAAGGAATATGGTGGAGTGGGCCTTTGGTTGCCTCAAAGCCCATTGGCGGTACCTTAATGGCCAGCTGGAGATTGCGGAGGAGAACGTGATCTCCCTGATTTCGGCACGTGTAATTCTCCACAACATCTGCGAGAGTAGAGTCCCTGCCATCAGCGGTGACCTGGCACCTCCCCCCCCCCCCGAGGCATTGAGCTCCCGACACTGGGGGGGCCTTTCCACTGTGGAATGAGGCCCAGAGGCAAAAGATAGGAGGAGAGCGTGTGCAACATCCTGTGGTTGCTCATGGGCCCTATTCATGCCTGGCTGGTGCCTGGGCAGTATTTGTTCTAGTATGTTTGCACACAGAGCGACAATAAGACATCTGTCACCCATCACAACCTGCATAACTGAAACTTGGTGGGATGACTCCCATGAGTGGGAAACAGCAATTGAAGGGTATGATTTCTTCAAAAACAACAGAAGAAATAGAAAGGGAGGCGGAGTCACACTACATGTAGTAGTGATGGGGGACTTCAATTACCCTGATATCTGTTGGGAGACTAATTCTGCTAAAAATGGCCCTTCCAAGAAATTCTTGACATGTATGGCTAATAACTTTCTCCTACAGAAAGTGGAGGAAGGAACTAGATCATTGGCTATCCTTCACTTGATACTGACTAATAGGGATGACTTGGGGCGCAGCTACACGTCATGTTGGGCGCGCCTACTTTCGCTGTTTGTTCTGCCGCTGTTCAACATCTTGCACCACACTTGCATTTTTGTTGTTTATCTGTGTTCGCTTTAACGCGCTGGTTTCCGTCTCTCTGATACATACTTATGTAAAATCCCGTATTATGGTATTATAATGGCGTACGTGGAAGGCGGGCTTTTCAAATTCTCGCTGGTAAGTTCTTGTCATTGAACCGCCTTTTTAAAAAAAATTTTTTTTTTAATGCAATGCGCATGTGCGTTAGTGTGAATCCGTTGGAGCCCTCCATCTGCATTTTGTGTTTATTTCTGTTGAGAATGGATACCCAGGAGCATGTCTTTGAAATTTCAACGATCACTGCATTGAGAGTTAATGTCTTCATATCTGCTATTCGAGCACTTGGTGTGTTCGAAGACATCAATGCAAAAGAGAATATGCTCGTAGGAAAGGCAATGTCCGTAGACTGAGACGTTTTCGTTGGTGGAGGCAGAACGTTGCTATTCTTTTCCAGGAGAACATGAACTTTATGGTTCTTGGAACAGAATGTATTCAACTACCGTCTGTGTTCCGCCGCTACTGGGTGTGTCCACATAGTCGAGACTGGTGGGAAAATCTTGTTCTTAAAGTATGGAATGATGAAAGATGGATAGAGATATTCCGAATGACCAGATGAACTCTATTTGACATTGTGGCTGAGCTCACTCCCATGCTTCAAAGACAACAGACAGCGATGAGGGATCCCCTAAGTGTTGCGAAGCATGTTGCCATCGCTATCTGGAAATTGGCAAACACTGGTTTCTACAAGAATGCTGCAGAGCTTTTCGGGGTTGGAAGATCTACTGTTGCTGAAGTATTTGTGGAAGTGTGCCTTGCAAAGGAACACATACTACTGCGTCACTGTGTCCATATCAGTGATGTCGAGCAGGTATGTTAAATTTTTTTCCTAACTAAAAACAAATGCGTATGTGCGATCGTGCGAATATATATTACCTAAGAGTAATAGAAATTATGAGTTAAAGTACTGTAATACTGTTATGTATCCATTGTAATATGACTTCTGCAGTGGTACCCACCATCTTACCATAGCAACCAATTTTTAAATATATATTTCAGGTGATACATGGCTTTGAAACCTTGGTTTCCGCCATTGTTGAGGAGCCTGCGACAGGACACACATTTCTATTGTGTCTCCAGTGAGACAAAGGAATAATTTTATAAATTGAAAAAATTACTAGTCCATGCTTCTGCAGGGTACAACAGACCATACTGGACGGTTTATACACGTCAAAATAGGTTGGAGTGGTAAAAACCATGATGCTTACGTTTTCAGGAATTCTACATTATATGAGGCTATGGATGCTGGAGCATTTGTTCCTGGAAACCCAACATGGATTCTTGGGGATGTGGAAGTTCCACCTTTACTGGTAGCAGACGGAGCATACCCTATCAGAAAATGGCTTATGAAGCCCTGTGGAGGCAACCTTACACCACTACCAGCCAACTTTAACAACTCCCTTAGCCGTGCACGCAACGTCGTCGAAAGAGCATTTGGAAGGCTGAAGAGCCAATGGTGGTGCCTCACAGGAAGGCTGGAAGTGGCAGAAGAAAATGTTGCCTCTGTAATTACTGCTTGCGTAATTATCCTCCACAATGTTTGTGAAACAAATGGCCGTGCTATCAGTGACACAGCACAGGAGCACAGCACAATTGTTCTACCAATCCTAGGTTTGTCCCTTGTAAATGACGAGAGAGAACGTGCAAATGAGGGAAGCACAGTGAGGGACGCAATTGCAGAGTACCTGTGGGTTGATCGCGAAGGGAGAAACTAATTCATTGTAGTAAAACTGTTATTGATGTAAAACATGCTCCTGTTTCATATTTACAATTGCTTAAGTACTGTTCATTACAAGTTTTCTTATACTGTTAATAAATACTTTTAATTGCTTCAATAGTGTGTTTTTTCATGATTACTTTTGTGCATGTCTGTTTTAGCGCACTTGTTATTGGAAGTGTGTAGGGGGCGCTGTAATTACCCTATTAGCCTAAGGGAGACCTTCATCATCAAACAGGACATAGAGTAGTTTAATGCAAAATGGCTCCTAGACGAGTATGTTACTGGCAGGACACCAAAGTGGCTCTCAAGCTGGAGCAACTGGCATTGAGCAGTGAGGCAGAACACCGAACGAGGAGCTCTCATCTGCCGACAACTGATATTTTTAGGGAGGTTTGCCGTGCGCTCACACATGAGGGTTACCCTCGTAGTCCACTGCAGGCAAGAACTACGTTTAAAATTCTGAAGTCTGCCCTTTTTTGACCTTCTGGAAAGTCACGAGGGAAGCCACCAAATGCAGAATGGGCTGAACACTATGAGGCCCTCCATGACTTGTGGGTGCTGGCAGGAGAGCCTAGCTGGAAGGAGCGGAGGCCAGCCAGTAAGTTTATATTATTATTATTATTATTATTATTATTATTATTATTAATTTTATTTCTAACCCGCCTCTCCATCCATATCGAGGCGGGGAACAACAATAAATATAAATATAAAAATCATAAAATAGATAAACCATTAAAACAGATACAAACAAATACATCATTAAAAACATCTTAAAATTCATCTGGGTAGGCCTGCCGGAAGAGATCAGTCTTTATAGATCTTTTAAATTCCTGAAGACTGGTGAGTTGGCGAATCTCTCCCGGCAGGTCATTCCACAATCTGGGAGCAGCAGAAGAAAAGGTCCTCTGGGTAACGGTTGTCAGTCTAGTTCTTGTTGACTGTAGTAAATTCTTCCCAGAGGACCTGAGCGTGCGGGGCGGATTGTATGGGAGAAGGCGATCCCGTAGGTAACCTGGACCCAAACCATGTAGGGCTTTAAAGGTAATAACCAACACTTTGTACTTCGCCCGAAAACTGATTGGCAGCCAGTGAAGAGATTTTAAAACTGGTGTAATGTGGTCACCCCTAGATGTACTGGTGACCAGCCTGGCTGCCATATTTTGAACTAATTGAAGTTTCCGGACTAGGCACAGAGGTAGCCCTATGTACAGCGCATTGCAAAAGTCGAGCCTCGAAGTTACCAACTCTAGGAAGGGGTGCAGCTGGCGTATCAGCCGAAGCTGATAATAGGCACTCCTGGCCGTTGCATCTATCTGGGCTGTCATTTGGAGTGACGGATCCAGGAGTACCCCCAAGCTGTGAACACTGTCTTTTGGGGGGGGGGTGAAACCCCATCCAGAACTGGTTGACACACCTCCAAACCCAGGTTAGGGCCTTTGACAGCAAGCACCTCCATCTTGTCTGGATTCAGTTTCAGTTTGTTTTTCCTCATCCAGCCCTTTACCGCCTCCAAGCATTAATTCACACTGTCCTTAGCTGATTATGTTGTCGAAGGCATAGAGAAATATATTTGGGTGTCATCAGCGTACTGATAGCACCCCGCCCCATGCCTCCGGATGATCTCTCCCAGCAGTTTCATATAAATGTTAAACAGCATTGGGGAAAGGATGGCACCTTGTGGTACACCACATGGCAGCTACTTCTTTGAAGAGCAGCTATCCCCAAGCATCACCATCTGGAACCTGCCCGAGAGATAGGACCAGAACCACTGAAGCACAGTGCCCCTGAGTCCCAATCCCCTCAGGCGTTCCAGAAGGATACCATAGTCGATGGTATCGAAAGCCACTGAGAGGTCCAAGCGTACCAACAAGGACACACTCCCCCTGTCAATACTCAGACATAGATCACCCACTAAGGCGACCATAGCAGTCTCAACTCCATATCCTGTCCTATAGCTGGTTTGAAATGGGTCTAGAAAATCTGCATCATCCAAAACTGCTTAGAGTAGGGTGACCATATTTTGGAAACCAAAAAGGAGGACAAGATGGCCGCCCCCAAGGGGGCGTGGCCTTGGTCACATGTCTAATTTCATACCTCACAATTACGACAAATATGTTCTACATAATACGTTAATGTTAAACTTACTGAAATAAAGAACAAGTAAGACAGTCAATGTATCAGAAATTTACACTTTCTTTTTGGCATTCTGAATGCTTTTCTATGACGTTTTTACTGAATTATAGACCAGAATAGAATCTAAAAGAAAATAAAGTAAGATATCATTGCGCATCTCCTATAGTTAAACCACCTTACTGTTGTGAAATGCAGTCAGTTGGGAAAAAAGGGAAAAGAAGGGGCAGGAGTACATCACCACTTTCCATGTTTATCTTACAAACACATCTCTTAAAAACAGAAGTGGCATATGGAGATTCTCTGATGTAAGTTATGGATGACAAAGAATGTAACTTTTAAGCATAGTCCACAGTGAACTAGGATTTCTCAGCTAAAAAAATAACTAACATCAGAGAATCACCATGCCAGTTTCCCAATCCACGCATCACACAATTTACAACACAATTCTTCCAAACAGCCCACCTCCCTTTGTAGCTGAGATATCATAGTTCACTGTGGACTATGCTTAAAAACCAATGGTGCTGCTGATGGTGAGGAATCCACCTACCTAAGGCAAAAATAAAAATTCATTCACACACATACACACTCAAGGTAAAATATTAATAATAATTAATAATAGTAATAATAATCCACACATACCTCACACATGCTTACCACAGGCAAAATAATAATAATAATTAAATCCTCACCCCCTGCACACTCACCCAAAGTGGAAAAAACCACACCCTCTCCAAAACAATTAAAAAAAACCCTCCCCCATACACCAAAGGCAAAATAATAATGATAATAATCCATAGCCAGCTACCCAATAACATTCATCAACATAATAAATCTACACACAGACATGCACACACACCCCAAGGCAAAACATAAAATCATATAAACAATACAACATCTACCCACATACTCACCCAAGGCATAATAACAACAATAAAAATAACAAGAATACAAATCCACACACTCACATGGGCAAAACCAACCAAACACCTATACACATTCAACCAAGGACTGCCCGCTCCCTGTCCCCCGCCCGCTGCACCCCCGCTCTGCACCCCCGCCCACCCTGCGGGACCTCCACCTGCCTGCATCACGTACCGCTCGCCTCCCGCCCGCCCATGCCATGCGCCCTGCTGCCCGTGCCACATCATTCGCACCGCTTGATGCCCATGCCGCGCCCACCCACCCAGCACCACGTGCCCCACGCCCAGCACCTCGCGACCCACCACAAGCGTTCCGCACCCTTTGCACCACTTGCAGCCCATGCCACGCCGCCCACACCCGCCCATCACCACGTGCCCCGCACACACTTACCCCTTCATCATGGCCTGCGCTGCTACTACTGCCTTCACCATCTGGTTGTTCTCCCACAAGTCTCCCGAGAGCAGGACAAGACAGGGAGAGAGTTGGGAGGTATGACGTCCAAAATAAAGGGCCGGATCGCCAAGAGAGAAGGGGGGAGAAAAAGAGCTCTTTCACCCCCCTCCCCAGCCCTCCTTCTCCATGATCCAGACCTTTAGCAAAATAAAGGGCTGGATCACGGAGAGGGAAGCGGGGGGGGGAGAGAAAGAGAGCTCTTTCACCCCCCCCCAGCCCTCCTTCTCCATGATCCAGACCTTTAGCAAAATAAAGGGCTGGATCGCAGAGAGGGAAGGTGGGGGGGAGAAAGAGAGCTCTTTCACCCCCCCCCAGCCCTCCTTCTCCATGATCCAGACCTTTAGCAAAATAAAGGGCTGGATCACAGAGAGGGAAGGTGGGGGGGGGAGAAAGAGAGCTCTTTCACCTCCCCCAGGCCTCCTTCTCCATGATCCAGATCTTTAGCAAAATAAAGGGCTGGATCGCTGAGAGGGAAGGTGGGGGGGGGGAGAAAGAGAGCTTTCACCCCCCCCAGACCTCCTTCTCCGTGATACAGACCTTTAGCAAAATAAAGAGCCGGATCGCGGAGATAGGGGGGAGAAAGTGAGCTCTTTCACCCCCCACCCTCCCTCTCCACGATACCGCCCTTTAGAACAACGTGTGCCTGCACTTCCAGGTACGTGTCATCCAGCCTTTTTCCCGCACCGGTGCTTTCCTTGGCCTGCGTAATCACGCTGGCCAAGAACAAGCCCCGGATGATGGGAGGAGCTGTATAACGCATACCCAGAAGTACGGCACGTGTCGTTCTAGCCCCTTCCCAGCGCCAATCAGGGGCTGTTCTTGGCCTACACTATCAAAGAACAGGCCCCAGATGGCGCAGGGATCTGCCTAATTCCCGGACTTTCCAGGAAATCAGCTGATTTCCCCCCGGACGCCATTTTGGCACCCCGTTTCCGGACTTGTCCAGAGGAAAGAGGACGTCTGGTCACCCTACTTAGAGTTGGAAGGCAACTGCCCTCTCGATCACCTTGCCTAAAAACGGAATATTTGATACCGGCCTATAGTTATTAAGGTCCAGGGGATCCAGGGAGAGCTTTTTTAGAAGTGGCCGTACTACCGCCTCTTTTAAACATGTTGGAAAACTCCCCTCCCTGAGAGATGCATTAATAATATGTTGTACATGTGATCGAACTGCATCTCCTCCCTGGGCGACCAGCCAAGAAGGACAGGGATCGAGAAGGCAAGTCATCCTCCTCACTTGTCCAAGCAGCTTGTCCACATCCTCAGTACTCACCAACTGAAACTGATCCAGTGTAATTCTACTCGCGGAGTGTCAGCTTCTGCTATAATGATGGCGTCTAAGTCGGCTCTTATCCAAGAGATTTTATATGTGAAATGGTCATTAAAGGCATTACAGCGAACTACCAAAGACTCTAAAATCGGGTTCGGGGGGAAGGTGCCTGAGTTAGACCCCTCACCACCCTGAACAGTTCTGCTGGACGTGAATTCACAGACACAATGCATGCAGAGAAGAAAGCTTTCTTCGCTGCATGTATTGCCACTCCATAGGAAAGAAGATGTTCTCTATGTCATGTCTTGTCAGATACAAGTCGAGTTTTCCGCCGTCAGCGCTCCAGTCATCGTCCTTCCCGCTTCAACTCCCTGAGATCTTCAGTATACCAAGGTGCCTGATTAGAAGGAGGTCTGAAAGGATGTTTGGGGGCGATCGTGTCGATAGCCATTGTTAGATCTTGATTCCAACTATTAACCAGGGCTTCAACAGGATCATCGGCGATACCAGCCATAGCACCCTCTAAGGCTTTCCGGAATCCAATAGGATCCATCAGCCTTCGAGGGTGGACCATCTTAATCGGTCCGCCACCCCTGCAGGGGCAGGTGGTAGCCGTGATACTAACCCTGACCAGAAAATGGTCTGTCCATGACAACACGGAGGCATTTACTCCCTCTGTCCACAGTTCTGTCTGTTCAGAACTGAAAACAGCATCGAGAGTGTGACCTGCTGAATGTGTAGGTCCAGAGACCAATTGGGATAGGCCCATGTTTGTCATAGATGCCATGAACTCCCGAGCTGCACCTGACAAACTGGTCCCGAATGGGATGTTAAAGTCTCCCAGGACCAAAAGCCTGGACGAATCCAACACCAGCTCCGAGACCAGTTCTGTGAGCTCGGCCAGGGAGCCTGATAGGCAGCGGGGTGGCTGGTACACTAACAGAATCCCTAGTCTATCCCTGGTCTTCAGACTCAGGTACACACACTCGATGTGATTCAATTCACGGACAGGAAGTCTGGTCAGGTTAAGATTATCCCTATAGACCACAGCTACTCCGCCCCCCCCTGCCCACTTTCCCTCACCTGCTCACTGACACAGTACCCAGCTGGGAGGGCCTGGGCGCATGTCGGGCCACCGTCATCTCCCAGCCAGGTCTCTGTGAAGCATGCCAGGTCGGCCTTCTCATCTAGAAGAAGATCATGGATGATTGTTTTATTTTTATCCGAACTGGCATTATGTAGGAGCAATGAGAGGTTCTGTGGGTGGCCTGGTTCGTTCTCCAAGATCCCTGGGGTAGCAGGGTGACCGGAAGGTAAGATAGGTGTTAAATATCTATCTCTCCTTTCGCTGTAGTGGCATTTTGCCCTGCTATCGCTATATCTCCCTTTGCCCTGCACAACACAAATTGCCGCTCCCAGATACATTCTAGTCACAGGTCAGCTGGCTCAAAAGAAGAAGGGGGGCGTGGGGTGGGACAACATCGTCTTGCCTGCGTCTTTCCACCTCTCTCTCTTCCTCCTCCTCTCCCGTTGTCAGTCCCCTTAGCACCGGTCACCTGGCTGGCTCTGGCAGCCTCGCTCTAAACGAGAAGGGGGGAGCAGGGGCAGGACAGCGTTGTCTTGCCCACGTCTTATCTGTGACATTTCTCAATGCACCTTCAAAAATATATGTGCAGAAGTGTAAAATAGGCTGACCATATGAAAAGGAAGACAGGGCTTCTGTATCTTTACCAGTTGTATTAAAAAGGGAATTTCAGCAGGTGTTATTTCTATGCATGCAGCACCTGATTAAATTTCCTCTTCATCACAACAGTTAAACCTGCATGAGCCCTGCTCTCTTTTGTATCTGGTAAAGAGGGCATGGCTGTGATGAAGAGAAAATTTCACGAGGTGATGCATGTATACAAATGACATCTGCTGAAATTCCCTTTTCAGTATAACTGTTAAAGATACAGGAGCCCTGTACCCCTTTTCATATGGTCACCCTAGTGTTAAAGAATGTTATGGAAGTTTAGAGAGTGTTTCAACTTTCAATCATATTATAACAACTGTATTTTAACAGCAACAACAAAAATATATTAAATTTTTAAAAAATGTTTTCCATTGTTTATTGCAATAATTTTATAAACCCATCACTAAGTAAATTTTTCACTGCAAATATATGTAATAGAAAGTGTGATTTCTATATCTCCCTAGCAATGAAGTCATAGGAGTCTATGTTCCTGTGAGTTGCCCTCAGTTACTCCTGAATCTTTTGTTCTCCCCAGATGTCTAAGAGGTCAAGTATTTCTGGATGCCTCCATGAAATACCTCTGCCCTTGCCGCTACTTGCCATCATGGATAAGATAAAGATAACTCCAGGAAGAAATTCAGTTGTGGAATACAAATCTGCAGTATAGGATACAAACATATAAAGATTAATAACTATATATTACTTGTGATTTTTCAATTTACATGGATGGGAAATTTAAAAAGTTAGAAATGTTATTGTAAATACATTTCATTGCAATATATAACAAAATAAATACGTACTCTATTATTTGGTAACATTATTTTGCATAATACTGATGTAATATCACAATGACATGCCTACAGCTTACACAACAATAAAATAAGAAATAAGTAGGACATCCAAAGTTACAATGAAATAGTGACAGGGATCTGTGATATATACTGATGTGGATTTAATTAAAATATTGAGCTAAGCAGTAAGTTTGACAAAGTACTGCAAAAACTATTATTTTATTTATGTATATCAATTACTTAACTTTGAAATATTTAAACGAACTTTGAGCAATTATCAATTCTGAAACAGCACTTAACATCTGACTACTGACCAGTATTACAGTCACTTCTGTAACTTGTATTGTAAGTAATATTGCCAATACTTCTATAACATACTTTGTGAAATGCTACAACATTTAATTCAAATATTTTTCTATTATAACGCATACATATGGTAATACATTATTAGGATATTAATAATCATTTATTGTTTAAAATACAGTTGGTAATTGCAACAGTTGCACAGCAATTACTGAAAAAGAAGGAAACTGGAGTTTTACAAATATTGTAGCTACTACATAACAATATTTAATATAATAGCAACTAAGGAAAGAATGGTTATAAGAATTTGAAATGATGTTTAAGTGGCAATTTAGAGTCCCAGTAAGGGCTTTATAAACCAGTCTACATCACCTCTACAAAATGGCTGCCACTCCTGCCTAAACAGTAACTGCAATTTCATATACACAACACATTTAACTTCTTTAAAAAATCTGTACAATCACTGAAGTATGATTTCACACAATACTACATTTAAATTGTTGTTGATAATAATACAGCTTTCTCATCAAGTATACGGTAATGTGGAAGAGTTATAGATAGTTATGTATTACCATATGAGAACATACTATCAAACCTCAAATACTTCACCATTCATAACGTAACAAATAGGTTAATCAAGGAAGAATAATGACATATGTACAGTAAACGTAACAATAAAAAACATATATTCTTCATTATTTCATATAACTGTTAAACAAAATACATTATTTATTTTAAAAAAGGGTATGAGAACAGCGGTATAAGTCGTAGGTGCAAACATGTGCCTATGCAAATATGTTTGATATAAAAAATAAAATAAAATAAAGTTATGGCTACAATTCCAACAGAGGAGGACTCTAAAATCCACTGCCAATGCAAGAAACAGTTTCTCAACAATGGCTGCATGTCACGCCTAAAGTTAATCTCAGTAGCCATTGGCTGAGCGGCTTGAAAACATGGAAAACCATATATGGTCATTTCTCGAACTCCAAGAGGGGTGGGGGAGGAACCAACGCAGCATTGGAACACACATTCAGACATAAATCGAATAAGATCACATAAATATATGTTAAGACGGAAAATTTAAAAACAAGGAAACAGCAAATAGCTGCACATACACAGAAACGTCATGTGAATCAGCGGGATTCAGAATGCACATCCATCGACATAAGGCGCACAGAGCATGACGTGTAGATCCTGCCTTGGTGGATAAAGTGGCAGTTACGGGAACTCTGGAGGAAAGTGACTACATCATTAGGCTGACCATCTGAAAAGGAGGACAGGGCTCATATAACTTTAAGAGTTGTAGAGAAAAGGGAATTTCAGCCGGTGTCATTTGTATGCAATTAGTTCCTGATGAAATTCCCTCTTCATCACAACAGTTAAAGGTGCAGGGGCCCTGCCTTCTTTTGTATATGGTCACTCTAGTATAGTGCCTGCAACTTTAACTGTTGTGATTAAGAGGGAATTTCACCAGGGACTAATTGCATACAAATGGCACTGGCTGAAATTCCCTTTTCTCTACAACTGTGAAAGTTACATGAGCCCTGTCCTCCTTTTCAGATGGTTAGCCTAATGTCACATCATACTTGAGTTCTTGATTTTAAAGGAAGCAAAAGCTGAGTGTAGCCATACAAGTACTCTGGATTTCAGGAGAGCTGATTTTAATAAACTCAGAACTATGATTAGTAAGGTCCCATAGCAAGTGGCCCTAATGAGAAAAGGAGACCAAGATGGGTGGGAGTTGTTGTTTTGTTTAAAGGAATTTTAAAGGCACAATTACAAACAATCCCAATAAGGGAAAAAGATAGAAGACAACAGAAGTAACCAATGTGGCTCCACAAAAAGCTTACAGATGACTTGAAAACAAAAGAGGACGCATACAGGAAGTGGAAGGTCAGGCTACAAAAGAGGAGTACAAAGAGGAGTACAGAAAGGTAACACGCAAGTGTATGAATGGCATAAGGAAGACTAAAACTGAGAATGAGCTGAGACTAACAAGAGATGCTAAAAGCATAAAAGGGCTTTCTTCAGATACATGAATAGTAAAAGACAGAGGAAAGAAATGGCGGTTCAACTGCTTCATGAGGATGGCAAATTAATAACAGATGACAAAGAAAAAGCTGAGGTGCTCAATTCCTACTTTTGGCTTAGTCTTCTCCCAAAAGTGGAAAAAGTAAAGTACAAGCTGAAGGGGCAGGATTGCAGTTTGAATTTGATAAACAAATGGTTAAGGAACACCTAATTTCTTTGAACAAGTTCAAATCTCCAGGGCCTGATGAACTGCATCCTAGAGTATTAAAGGAGTTGGCAGAAGAACTCTCAGAACCACTGTCTATTATCTTTGTCCGGGTGCAATCTTAATAGCAGAGTCTCCAGCGGAAATCCAACCTCCAGCCTCACTGCTCTCTCCTGAGAGCTCCCTCGGAAAGAAATCACTCACACACACTGAGTCTTTCCAAACGATTTTTACTGAACAATATCACAAACACTTCTCCTTCACCATCAGCCACACATACAATTACAAATGTACAAATATATATACTTTATATCTAGCATTGCTCTGACATTGCATCATCTAACAATAATTCAATTAAGATTATCTTCTTTCCTTTATCTTCCCTTCTGTGCCTTGTTAACACCTTCAGACTTATGACGTCAACTCATATCTCCTCCAAGGCTCTTCTGTGATTTAAATTTTTTTTTTTTTTTTTACTCCTGACAATCTTTGTGCAAACATGGAAGACAGGTGAAGTGCCGGAGGACTGGAGGAGGGCTAATGTTGTCCCTACCTTCAAAAAGAGTAAAAAGGAGGAACCTGGGAACTACAGACTGGTCAGTCTGACATCCATCCCTGGGAAAATTTTGGAACAGATTATAAAGAAGTCAATCTGTAAACACCTTGAAAACAATGTAATGATGACTAGAAGCCAACATGGATTTGTCAAGAACAAATCCTGTCAAACCAATCTGATCTCATTTTTTGATCGGGTAACCTCCCTTGTGGACTGTGGGAATGCTGTGGACTTAATATATCTTGACTTCAGTGCTGGGCTGAAACCAACAGAATGAAATTTAATAGGGATAAATGCCAAGTTCTACACCTAGGAAAAAGCAACCAAATGCACAGTTACAAGATGGGAGGACACTTGGCTCAGCAATACGACAAGCAAGAAAGATCTTGGAATTGTTATAGATCACAAACTGAATATGAGCCAACAGTTTGATGTGGTTGCAAAAAAAGCAAATGCTATTTTGGGCTGCATTAATAGAAGTATAGCTTCCAAATGGTGTGAGGTACTGGTTCCCCTCTATTCGGCACTGGTAAGGCCCCATCTTGAGTATTGCGTCCAGTTCTGGGCACCACACCGAGAAAGATGCAAACAATCTGGAGCATGTTCAGAAGAGGGCAATGAGGATAATTAAGGATCTGGAAACAAAGCCCTATGAGGATAGATTGAAAGAACTACAGGCATGTTTAGCCTTGAGAAGAGAAGGCTGAGGGGAGACATGATAGCACTCTTCAAATGCTTGAAAGGTTGTCACACAGAGAAGGGCCAGGATCTCTTCTCGATCATCCCAGAGTGCAGGTCACAGAATAATGGGCTCATGGTGCAGGAAGCCAGTTGATCTCCAGTTTTATTTTTAGGTTTATAGCTTTTTAAAGTCATTACAGTGGCTTAAATGTATGTGTATATTGTATGTATATTGTATGTTTTTGCTGTTTTAATTTTTGTATATTGTTTTAATTGTTTTAATCTTATGTAAACTGCCCAGAGAGCTTTGGATATGGGACGATATACGAATGTAATAAAATAAAATAAATAAGAATATGTTTGGTCAGTTGGAGAGAGATGGCCCACGGGTGGGTAGGTGTGTTTCACGGGTGGAGGAATTGGACTTCCCAGCATTCACCTCGGAGCAGACTGTCTAGATGCCTCCTCTATTTCCCCCATCGTTACTGGGTGATGCTACTGCTCTGGTGGAGCTGGAACCTGCTTGGGAGAGGGACACAGGGCTGAGGCAGTGGTGAGAATAGTGATGTCTGCAAGGGGATCCATGGGCCAAGCCCAGAAGGGGGCAAAGGGGGCTGCAAGAGGATCTGTGGGTCTGCAAAGGGATCCGTGGCACAAGCCCTTAAGGGGGTAAGTGGGGCTGCAAGGGGATCAGGACCACTTAGGAACATTTAAGGGGGACTCAGTAGCTAGAGTGCCTATGCTTTGGGAACAAGGAACACAGCCACCCATCCTGAAAGCAGCCGAAGCAGGAAGGAAGGATTCCGTGGATCACCTCCACACACATGCACAGCTGCGCATCTCCGATATTTAAGATTGCCACTTGTGGGATTGTACGAATCTGCGCACCACAGAGGAGTGAATCCAGAGTTTCCCACCATGGTAAAAAGGGCATCTGGTGGGAACCCCACCCCATCCCCAGCCATACTGCCTTCTAAGAACGAGCACTAACATTCTGCAGGTACAGCTTCTCCCTTTCCTCCCTCATCAGCAAGAGGAATATCTCAAAATAGGCAGAACTGGTTAAAACGGTGCTGTATGACAGAGCAATGGAGAGAGGCAAAAGCGGGCAGACTTACCATGTGCTGCTTCCCTGGTGCCCAGGTACCCCTCCAAGTCTACGATTAACAGATTGTGGTTGAAATGTTCTTCTGACCCTTCAGTCAGGGGGAAAACAAGGGTAGCCACTTACACACACAATTAATCTGGATGCTCCTGCTCACCTGTTTTGGCTGGATCATAGCATCCTCATGAAGGATGCTATGGAGCTGCTCAAAATAGGGGCAGGTAGCTGCATTGTTCCCCGAGCAGGAGTTGTGGTTAATTAGCCACCTATACTCCTGGCAAAGGGCTTTAGCCTTGTCCTGCATTCTGTTGCCCCACGGTGATGACCTCTATGCCTCATCTCTTGGGCAATTATTTCATAGGAATCAATGTTCATATAGCTGGACTGCAGCTGGTCTTGAATTTTCTGTTCCCCTCACTCATACAGGAGCTCAAAGATCTCCTCCCATTTCCAAGACACCCCACAGCCTTTTGCTAGCAACCCTTGCCATTGCTGTTATGAGTAAGCTCAGCTAAACATGCTTGGGAAGAAAAGTTCACTCTTAGAGCTGAAACTGCACAACCATTAATGCTCTGAGCCAAAAGTGCATCTGGGAGAAAGGTGTGGGTTGGTCAGTGGGTGGGAGTGAAAAGGGGCAGTCCCACATCTCTGACGACACCGGGAGCTGCCCCCAAAGACACCCACTTAATTAACCCTGAATTGAAACACACTCACACACCCAGCCCTCTTCTTCATGGCACCTCTTCCACTGCGCAGCAGCGGTGGCATGCCCCGTATTGACACTCCTCCTGCCCATCTACAGCGGAAGGAGCACCATGGTGGGTTTTCCTGTCGCCGCTGTTGCTGCTGCACCTGCTAGGCAGCAGCTGGAGGGGTGGCTGGGAGCATCGGCCCCCCTACTCCAAGGTAAGTGTTTATTTTTTTAAATTATTTTTTTAATGGGGGGGAGGACTGCAGAGGCGGTGCAGTGAGCTTCCGTGCCCATCCCCTTCCCTGCCCAGCCCTTTCCGAGCAAAAAAAGTCAGGGTAAATGCCTGACTTTTTTAGAACTGAGCTATGGAGGTTTCCCCGCAGTAGCTTCGGAGTGGCGGCAGCGTCATGTAATCCACCTGCCGCCACTCCGAAGGTACTGTGGGGAAAAGTGACTGTCTAGAGGTACCCCCAGTGACACACTAACACAAAACCAAAGTGACCTCAGAGCAAAGTGAAAACCCATGGCTTTGCAGGGAAAACGGCTTTGCAGGGAAAACTCCAAGTGGTTGTGGGATGGTGGTTGTGTCGTATAAACCACACAGCGGCATTGCACAGCTATTTGGGGGCAAACAAGCTGCATAGGTCCCCTCCACAAGGATTCGCTTTTGCGCCTGGTTAGGCGATTATGTGCATAATTGCAGAAGCGCTTTTATGCCTATTACCTCTGCACGAGAGGCGGCAAGAGGCGGCGAAGCGCATTAACGGATGACCAAAATGCGCTTTACAAGTAGTTAATGCGCATAAGCGCTTGTTCACATAGGCAAAATGCGCTTTAACGGCCGGAGCAAAATAAAACTCGCTGTTTAACGCACATTCGATAATGCGCATAATCGGAGAGATAACACGCCTCTACGCCTGATTTGTGCTCCGTTCTTGTAGAGGTAATTTTTTTTAAGTGCCTTGAAAGAGCATTAAACCTCTCTTGTAGAGGCAGCCATAGACAGTCGCCTGGTGTAGTGTTTGCTTTCCTGTTTATTGTGCACTGTCACTTTCTTCCTCCTACCCTATTAGTACCTTTGACTCTAATTCAATGAGAAAAAAAAAACTATGGTATACGGCTTTCACTTGAGCACCAAAAAACAGGGAGATTGTGAGTGAAGGCTCAGAATCCTTAACACTGCATTCTCTCTAAGGAGGCAGCAAATGCAAGTTAAATTCTCATTCTCTCAAAGCAGATAAGTCATGTGGACAGGATGGAGAATATGAGATGTGGAGGTGACTTTGGCGTTGTGGAAAACTATTCATGAACCACTTGGGGCCACCTTCTTCTCTCTCTTTTTTAGGGAGGATAGAACCTGTGCATCCACCCCAAGGAACTTCAAAACAGGTGAAGCACAGGGCTGTTTATAATATTACTTTTCAGACTTCAATACACAGGTTAGGTCTTACATGTAAATAATCTTTGAGAATGAGATGGTGAAGTTGGGAGGAAACATTGAGCTTTACTGACCACATAGGGTAACATTTTAAGGAAATATGGGTTTCACTTGAGCTTTAATGGAACCAGAAGTCTGGCACTTAACACCATAAAATACTACAGAACAGCTTTTAAACTAGCTTTGAGGGTTGATCTGACAGGTGCTGAGGAGAATCAGGTTCAAGATGGCTTATGTTCTAGATCTTCAAAACGGGGATAGAATAGAATTTGCCTTCCATCTATGGCTGAAGAAAAAGTGCTCCTGCCTTCAAAGTGTTGTCGTATGTGGATATTCATATTGTACGAGCGCTGATTTGTTTTCTCTGGACACTCTGTCTGAAAAGTGAGGTTATAATAAGTGATGACAAACAGCACAAGGCCAGTAATGATTATTTATCCCAACTGTCTGCAGCAAGAACCAACTCAGCAGTTCCATCATGTAACCCAAGCATAAATCGAGATAGCAATTTTTCCAAATAAGTAGGGTGACCAGATAAAATCCAGGTCAGGGCTCATGTAACTTTAACAGTCGTAGAGAAAAGGGAATTTCAGCCAGGGTCATTTGTATGCAGTTAGTTCCTGGTGAAATTCCCTCTTCATCACAACAGTTAAAGTTGCAGGGGCCATGCCTTCTTTTGTATATGGTCACTCTAGTATAGTGCCTGCAACTTTAACAGTTTTGATGAAGAGGGAATTTCATCAGGAACTAACTGCATACAAATGACCCTGGCTGAAATTCCCTTTTCTCTACAACTGTTAAAGTTACATGAGCCCTGACCTGGATTTTATCTGGTCAGCCTACAAATAAGCCATTGTTGAAAGAGCAGTTCATGTCAGAAATCTGGAGGGATTAGAGACCCCTGGCAACATACACAGACACAATAGTTAGAGTTGCATGGCCCCTGCTTTCAATGGCCTGTGGATTAAAGGAATGTTTTATATGCCCCCATGAATATCAGTTCTGCTTAAACAAAGTTTGTATGTACTGAAATTCCTCATTCAGAAATACTGTGGATCAATACTCTGGCTTCCATTTAAAGAAATTTGCTGTTATATTTCTCTTTGAAAAGTCTTAGGGATATTTTCTTGTGGGCTTTACATTGTCAAAATAGAGACTGTTTAGTGCAGTTACTATTATTTACCAGCAAAATGCTAGAGATTATGAAGAGTGGAATATATGTTCAGAGTCAGAAGAAAGGATTGCTCCAGCTTTCACCCCATTCTTTGTTCCATAGGCTGTAATGGGAATTGGCCAAGCCAGACTGTATTTGCATATCCCTGCCCTGGGCTCTGCTTATGATACTAGAGCAGATGTGACCCTCCTGATGTTATTGGATTAAACCCCCATCAACCCCAGTCGGCATGACCAATGATCAGGGACAATGGGTGTTGTAGTAGACAGTACTTGAACATGATGGAACGTTAGGAACTGGTTGATTGGTAGGTAGATTTATACAGCACTAGCTGATATGCCCGGCGTTGCTCAGGTCCGTGAATAATGTTTATAACATTTATTTGATAAATAATAAATTTCTCTGCGCCTTATTCATCTTTAGGTTGGTTGTGTTTTTTAGTCTGGTTGAGTTTGTAAATTGTTTTGTTTGAATAAATGGAAAATTGTGTTAATAAGAGCTGTATTTTAAATTAGAGCTTCATGATAAAACCACATTTTCTGTTTTACCTGAAATGCCTACACCTCCCATCATGCTTTGGCCGAAGCAGCCGTCTAAACTTCAAAAACAATCAGGACACACAACACCTTTTCAACCAGCTAAAAAAGATGCAAACCTAAGAATATGTTTTCAAAATAGACCTGGCATTGCCCAGATATCCGAATAACATATAGTAGGGAAGCGGATGTCAGTGGATGTGGGGAACTGTGGTATGCATGTGGTCTGAGAGTTCCAAAGGTTTTGTTGTCATTACTAGGGTGACCATAATTTGAAAACCAAAAAGGAGGACAACATGGCCGCCCTTGAGGGGGCGTGCCCACCAACATGCCCAGCCCCCAAGGGGGTGTGCCTATCAACATGCTCAGCCCCCAAGGGGGTGTGCCCACCTGAACATGGCCTTGGTCACGTCTGATTCTACAGCTCATAATTATGACAAACCTGTTCTAAATAATATGTTAAAGTTAGAATCACTGAAATAAAGAACAAGTGAAATATCCAATGTATCTGAAATTAACATGTATTTTTAGTTGCTGTACATCAACAGAAAATAAAATCTATTATTTTCCATTTTTCTAAAGAAAACAGGTCCTAGATTAGAAAAAAATAGCTAAAGAACACTGTGGTTAGGAAGGGGTACACCAGTGCTAGACTAAACAGAAAATGGGAAATATGTGGTAAGGAAAGATTAGAAAGGTACACAACAGGTGCAATCCTCTAGCCAGAAAACAAATCCTATAACTCCCAGCATTCCACAGCCAACATGTATAGGATTGTGGCCTAACCAGAAGCAAGCTCACTGAGTTTAATAGAACTTATTCCCAGGTAAAGGTGGAGAAAGAAGAGAGAAAGAATGATTGAGCCACTGTAGCAATCTTTTCTCAGCCTTTTAGTGTGATTTCATTAATATTAAGAAAGGAAGAGTGTCTCTCTTTAAAACATTGTAACACTTGAGATGTAATATAAACTAAAGGTTTTGCTCCAGAAATAGCCTTTTGCAGATTTTATGTGTACACTATTGGGAGAACTGGTGATAAGCATCCACAGTATGGCCTCAGTTAGGGTTTAGTAGAAACTCATATTAACTATACCTCTATCAAAATATCTAACTACAAGTTAAAAGATTACAGAGTTTACATTTTATTTATTCCATTTATATCCTGCTATTTTTCCTCCAAGGAACCTAAAGCAGTGTACATAATCCCCCTCTTCTCCATTTTATCCTCACAACAACAACCCTGTGAGGTAGGCTGGACTGAGAGTCTGTGACTGGCCCAAAGTCACCCAGTGAGCTTCCATAGCTGAGTGGGAACTAGAATCCAGATCTCCCAAATCTCTGTCCAACACTTTAGCCACTACACCACAATCCACAACTCAGACATTTAATATACTAGCAATATTAAATGGATAGTCAATGTGAAGTTCAGGTTAATTCTGGTTAACTTTGTATGAATGCCTAGACAGCAGAGCATAATCCTACTCAGAAGTAAGTTCAATTGAGTTTACTGAACACAAAAGAAGAAGAGCTCCCTATGCTTCTCTTCACATTTGTTCACCTTTCTCTAGCAAGTGCAAACCCCTCATGTCAAGGAGGACTATACACCCACCATAACCTGGCCTCATGGATCATGTAACCAGCAGATACAGTCTAGAAAGATGCTTTCAGAGCCAAGGAGATCCAGACACAAGCAATTCAAGCCAAACCACACTACATACCCACATATTACCTTGCCACTAGTCCAAACATGGCTGCTCACATCCCTTTTTGCTGCAGTACCACTTCTGTCACCTTGCCTGAGCAGCTTGGAAGAAGCAACAGGTAAAGGTCTCTGGCACTCCAATGAATATGTCAACAGTCAATCTACTGGTCATAATTGGCTGAGCAGCTCTCTCTGCATAATCAGGTACTAGCTTACAATGGTGTAGTTAAGCAATTTTAGATGCTGAGTGTCATAGTCTTATAGCCCCCTTTTTAGCTAAAAATGCATTGCTTCACTTCAAATGGCAGGTATATCTTCCACAATGACAACTGCTACATTTCTGATACTAGAGCAAATATATATATATATATATATATATATATGACGATTCCACACATGTGAGGAGTTTCACATTTTAAACTCACTTAAGGTGCAACCCTATGCATGTTTAGTCATGTTTAGCCATGCTGGCTAAGGGATTCTAGGAGTTGTAGGATTTTTTTTTCTGTCTAAACATGCATAGGATCTTTTTTTGTTTAAGAGTAATTTTTTATTTTTTGGGCATGGAGCTTGCATTCTGTTTGTGTTCCTGTTGTTGGGTCGCTCCTGCCTCGCCTCTCGCCCGTCTCTCGTGTCACACCTCACCTGCCTCACCTGCCTCTTGTGCCCTGGGATCGTGCTGCTGCTGCCTTCTGCTTTTTCTTGTTTGGCGCGCATATGCACGCTCCACCTCTTCCAGAAGTCTCAAGTCTCACTTGATGAAAGCCCCGTGAGACTTGAGATTTCCAGGACAGAGAGGGCGGGATCTGCACAGGAGGCCCGGCAAACGTGTGCTCGGCTCGCCCTCCCCCCCAGCCAATTGATGCCTGAAGGGTCTCTTAACGCTTGCATTAAGAGATCCTTTAGGCATCAATTGGCTGGGGGATGGGGCGAGCCGAGCACACATTTCTAAGGCCACTGGAAACTGCAGATTGCTGCTGCCATTGGTGTGGCTGGAGAACAACTGCAAATGCACAGATATTTCCCAGCCAGCCAGGCTAATGGCGGCAGTGATCTGCACAGTTCCGGAGGCCCAAACGTGCATCTGGCTGACCCCCCCCCCCCCCCCCCCAGCTAGGGTGACCAGATTTTGGAAAGCAAAATCCCTGTCCAAAATGACCACCCCACCAAAGCAGCCTCCCCCCTCAACATAAAATAAAAAAATTAAAAAAGCTGCCCGCCATATGGCTAACAAGCAGACACCCCCGCCACCCCCCCACCCGAAACAACCCCCCCCACCAAGTCACACACCCCCAAAAACCCAGCCCAGACCTACCTAGTCCTGCCACCGCCGATCTCCTCCACTGCCGCGTGACCCCTGCAGTCCCCTCACCCTTCTTGCCCTGCTCCTGGGCTCCCTGGAGGTATCTGAGGAACAGCAACAGCAGCAGCAGGCAAAGGAGGAGGAAGAGACTGCTTTAAAATGCTGGCGCTGCTCCGGCCTCCGCAGGAAACAAGTACTCAGGGTTAGGGAGCGTCAACAAATTCCTTGTCTGGTGGCTAAAGCAGTTAGCCACCAGACAAGGAATTTGTTGACGCTCCCTAACGCTGAGCACTTGTTTTTTACGGTGGCCTGGGAGTGGCCGGGGAGCAGCACAGACAGGAAAGAAATGCTCAGCATTAGGGAGCGTCAACAAATTCCTTGTCTGGAGGCTAAAGCAGTTAGCCACCAGACAAGGAATTTGTTGACGCTCCCTAACGCTGAGCTCTTCTTTCTTGCGGAGGCCGGGGAGAAGCGCGGGCATTTTAGGGCGGGAGGAGAGCTGAACCTTTCACCGGTTAGCCCCCGCCACCCCCCTGTCGGCCCGGATTGCCCCAGTTTTCCCCGTTAGGACCAGCAGGTAAGTGCCCCGCGCACCCCCCGCCCCCCACCCCCCGTGCACACACCCCGCCCCCCCCGCCCCCCGCTCCTTACCTGCTGCTGCTGGGACGTCCGTTTCCCTCCGTGCTTGGAATCTACTGAGAAACAGGCTTCCTGGCCTGTCTCTCAGCAGTGCGCCGGGTGATCATCACCCGGCGCGCTACTGAGGGACAGGCCGCGAAGCCTGTTTCTCAGTAGATTCCAAGCAACGGTGGGAAGACCCAGCAGGTAAGTGCCCCGCGCCCCTGCGCCGCCCCCCCACCCGCCGCGAGCACCCGCGCCGCACCCCCCCCCCCACCCCACCCCGCGCTCCTTACCTGCTGCTGCTGGGGCGTCCGTTTCCCTCCGTGCTTGGAATCTACTGAGAAACAGGCTTCCTGGCCTGCCTCTCAGCGCGCCGAGTGATGACGTCATCACCCGGCGCGCTACTGAGGGACAGGCCGCGAAGCCTGTTTCTCAGTAGATTCCAAGCAACGGTGGGAAGACCCAGCAGGTAAGTGCCCCGCGCCCCTGCGCCGCCCCCCCACCCGCCGCGAGCACCCGCGCCGCACCCCCCACCCCCACCCCACCCCGCGCTCCTTACCTGCTGCTGCTGGGGCGTCCGTTTCCCTCCGTGCTTGGAATCTACTGAGAAACAGGCTTCCTGGCCTGCCTCTCAGCGCGCCGAGTGATGACGTCATCACCCGGCGCGCTACTGAGGGACAGGCCGCGAAGCCTGTTCCTCAGTAGATTCCGAGCACCGGAGGGAAACGGACGCCCCAGCCGGTAGGTGCCTCGCGCCACCAGCCTCCCGCCACCGCCGCGTGACCCCCCGCTGCCCCGGTTTGCCCCCGCCGCCCCGCAGTTGGCCCGGCTCGCCCCAGGGCCATCTGGTCACCGTTTTGGGGGGCTAAATTTCCGGATTTGGCCCCCCAAAATGGTTTTTCCGCCCGGATGCGGATTTGCACCCCATTTCCCGGGCATGTCCGGACAAATCCGGGCGTCTGGTCACCCTAGTCATTACTGAAAAGGCCCTGTCCCTGGTAGCCATCAACCTAATCCCTCCCAATGGCAGATCAGAGAGCAGGACCTCTGAAACTAATCTTAAGGCCTGGGTAGGTTCATATGGGTAGAGGTGATATTTCTAATAATAGGCTGACCGGATAAAATCCAGGTCAGGGCTCATGTAACTTTAACAGTTGTAGAGAAAAGGGAATTTCAGCCAGTGTCATTTGTATGCAATTAGTTCCTGGTGAAATTCCCTCTTCATCACAAGTGTTAAAGTTGCAGGGGCCCTGCCTTCTTTTGTATATGGTCACTCTAGTATAGTGCCTGCAACTTTAACAATTGTGATGAAGAGGGAATATCACCAGGAACTAATTGCATACAAATGACACTGGCTGAAATTCCCTTTTCTCTACAACTGTCAAAGTTACATGAGCCCTGACCTGGATTTTATCTGGTCAGCCTACTAATAACCTGTTCCCAAACTATTTAGGGCTTTGACGGTAAAAACAACAAAAGCCCTTTGCACTGAGACCAAAAACAGGGCAGGCACAATACTTCCTGCAAACTGAGGTGGGAAGACGCTTGATGTCCTCTTCCCAGCTGATCTAGGAGAACTCCCAAGTTGCATGCTTAATTCTTTAAGGGGAATGAAATCCCATCTAGAACAGACTTTTATTGGAAGATGGATATCCTGATTTCTCCTGGATATCTTGGTGGCAAGCAGGACCATTGACCATGGTGTCCTATTGGAGTGACATTGTGGACTGGGAGTTGGAGGCACTGGCTCAATTCGGATGACACGATAGTCAATGGTGGGTTGACTCACCCTAACCCTATCCCTAACCCTAGGGGGCACTCCCCACACAACATGGTAATAAATAATCAACTGTGGTGTGGATGAGGATCAGCGCTGAGTTGACTATGGCAGCATTCGGATGACACAATAGTCAAAACAACTGACGATTGTTTCCCTTACACCAGTTGTTTATTGTGTTGTCCAAATTGAGCCACTGTGTTATGGTGGTTCCGCTTCTAGCTGCAGGGTTGTTATCAGAGAGTAGTACTGGGGGATTTCTGCTCAACTCCATGGTATACTGTTTAATATCTATATAAAAGCACTGGGAACTGTCACGAAGGGATGTCTGGCAGTGTCATCATTATGCTGATGTATGCCAATGATACTCAGGTCTGTCACTCTGTTCCATCTGAACCAGAAGAGGCTGTACAGGTTCTAGACAGGGGCCTGGAGCCAGTGATGAGCCTTGATAAAGGCCAAAGCATTGAAGCTGAATCCTGACAAGACAGAGTTCTCAGTTGCAGGAATTAGGGAGACAGCCTCTTCTGGATGGGGTTGCACTCCCCCTGAAGGAACAGGTTTGTAGTCTGGGTGGTCCTCCTTGATTCAAGACTATCACTAGAGACACAGGTGATTGCAGTGGTGAGGAATGCTTATGCCCAACTCCAGTTGTGCAAGCTATGACCATTCCTGGATCTGATGCAATTCATTCATTTATTTATTTATTTATTACATTTGTATACCGCCCCACTGCTGAAGCTCACTGGGCGGTTTACATAGGATTAAAACAATTAAAAACAATATACAGGATTGCAGTTTGAGATTAATAAACAAATGGTCAAGGAATACCTAATTTCTTTGAATGAGTTCAAATCTCCAGAGCCCGATGAACTGCATCCTAGAACATCAAAGGAGCTAGCAGAAGAATGCTCAGAACTACTGTCTATTATCTTTGCAAAATCATGGAAGACTGGTGACATGCCGGACGATTGCCCTGTCTTCAAAAAGGGCAAAAAAAGAGGAACCTGGGAACTATAGACCAGTTAGTCTGACATTAATCCCTGGAAATTTTTGGAGAAGATTATAAAGAAGTCAATCTCTAAACACCTTGTGAACAATGCAATGATTATTTATTTATTTATTATCTTTGTATACCACCACGTAGCCGAAGCTCTCTGGGTGGATTACATAGGATTAAAACAATTAAAAACAATATACAAAAAAATTAAAACAGCAAAAACATACAACATACACACAATACACACATACATTTAAAACCACTGCAACAACCCAAAAAGCTACAAAAACAAACCCAGGCTCCTCAGATATTGCCAAATACCTGAGAGAAGAGGAAAGTCTTGACCTGGCGCCAAAAAGATAACATTTGCTACTGGCCTGTAGTTATTCAGATTTTCAGGTCCAAGGAAGATTTCTTTAGGAGTGGTCTCACTCCGCCTCTTTCAGGAGGCCTGGGACCACTCCCTCTTGCAAAGAGGCATTAATCACTTCCCTGGCCCAGCCAGTTGTTCCATCCCTGCTAGCTTTTATTAGCCAAGAGGGGCAAGAATCCAATATGGAAGTGGTTGCACGAACCTGTCCAAGCACATTGTCCACGTCCTCAAGCTGCACCAACTGAAACTCATCCAAGAAAACAGGATAAGCCTGTGCTCTGGATACCTCTGTAGATTCACCTGCTATAACACTGGAGTCTAAGTCCTGACGGATGCCAAAGATTTTGTTCTGGAAGTGCCCAGCAAATGTATTACAGTGGGCCTCAGATGGTTCTACCATGTTCTTGGGGCCGGCATGTAAAAGCCACTGGACAACTCTGAAAAGCTCCGCTGGGCGGCAGGTTGATGATTGAATAGTGGCAGCAAAGTATTGGTTTTTTTGCTGCCCTCACTGCCCCTGAATACAGCTTACCATAGGCACTTACCAGTGTTTGATTGCATCCATCAAGAGTTCGTCTCCATCTGCCCTCAAGCCGTCTCCTGTTTTGTTTCATCACTCTCAGCTCCGGGGCATATTACGGAGCCGTACGAGCTCTGCACAGGAGAGGGTGCTCAGGAGCAATCGTGTCAACCGCCCGGGTCATTTCTGCATTCCACAGATCAACCAGGGTTTCGACAGGAGAGCCAGGCTTATCAGCCGGAAAACTCCCCAGAGCTCTCTGGAAACCACCTGGATCCATTAGCCTCCGGGGCGGACCATCTTAATGGGTCCCCCACCTTGCAGAGCGGAAAAGCCACTGTAAGTCTGAACCCCACCTACCCAGGTCTCGGTTATACATGCCAGATTGGCTGCCTCATCCACAATTAAGTCGTGGATGAGGGAGATCTTATTATGCACTGATCTGGCATAAAAGCAGCACCCAGAGGCCTTGGGGCTGGCTGACAGGGCAACCAATAAGCCTGTGGTGTGAGGGGGACCAGAACAAGGCACAGCCGTTAACTGTCTGGGCCTTGTTCCCCTTACTTGGCAAGTCCTCCTCACAACGCCATAACTCCCTCTACCCGTCACTACACTGATTGTGCTTCCCTCAGATCCCCCCACCTGGCTCTGTATCCTCCCTCCCAGGCACATAGCTGGGGAAGGGGAAACCAAACCAAACCAAGACAGAAACAAAAAGCCAGCAGGCAGCAGGCAGCAGGCAGCAGGCAGCAGGCAGCAGGCAGCAGGCAGCAGGCAGCAGGCAGCAGGCAGCAGGCAGCAGGCAGCAGGCAGCCTTTCCTCCTTCCTTCCTCCCCCCTCCCCCCGGGCAGCAGGCCTCCCTCTCCTGCAGGTTTGATGGTTTTCCCAGGCCCCCTCAGCCAGCAGCTTAAATATCTGTCCCAGGAAGGGAGGGGAACAGGTGTAATTGTCCACAGCAGCTGTCTCAGTACCTGGGGGCCTGGTCCTGCAGGGAGTGGCAGTCAGGCAGCAGTCCTCGGGGAAGAGCAGCGGTGATGGTGATGGTGGTGGCAGCAGCAGCAGCAGAGCGGACCGGCAGCAGGCAGCAGGCAGCCCTTCCTCCCCCCCGGGCAGCAGGGCTCCCTCTCCTGCAGGTTTGATGGCTTCATGCTCTTAAAACTTCACAATTGGTTTACTGCAATACACTCTACGTGGGACTGCCCTTGAAGATTATCCGGAAGCTGCAGCTGGTGCAGAATGTGGCTACCAGAGATTGTGGCAGCTAAGTGGGATGTTGTGATAAACAATTTTTAAGCTGCTACAGTGGCTGCCTGTGAACTACCAGATACAATTCAAGGTGTTGGTACTATGAAAAAGCTCTAAATGACTTAGGACACTATTACTTAAAAGAGTGCTTCCTTCAGAACTGACCAACTCATGCTTTAAGATTGTCTTACTTACAGTCTGAATTCAAACAGCTAACCAATAGAAAAGGAAAATCTGGAACATAATGATGAATGAAATAGCCAGCTAAAATTGCTAAGTGAAGGAAAGATACAATCAACAGAGACTGACAGCTGGACACCCATCTGTCAGGGATACTTTAAGGTGGATTCCTGCACTGAGCAGGGGGTTGGATTCGATGCCTTACAGGCTCCTTCCAATTCTACGATTCTATGACTTAAAAGAAAACACTGGACAGCATTTATTCAATCCTGGAATCAAAGGCGCAGCTAAAAAAAATTATATCCTTGACTTCATTACTTCATTTGTGCAGCACATAGGTAACATTTCTGTCTACCACCGCACTGCCCCCATTCCATGCTCTACAACAGCAGCTACAGTTCTAATATGTTAGAATGCGTGCCTACAACAACAACAATTCTGGACTTGTGCAGTTTTGCATTCTCACCTAATTTAAATCACATCACAACCATGAACAGAGGGATGAAATGGAGTTGCTTCTGCTGCAGCGTCCTGGACTTTGACCCCAAGGTCCAGGCCTTGCTGCACCACTGACTGGAATAGATACATCTCAAATGAATTTGCAACTTTTTATATTTATTTATATTTGGAATAAAAATAAGAAATGTGTAGGGTTTGGAATATATATTGTAATAACAAAAAATAAATAAGCGGTATGAGAACAATGCTGTAAAAAACTAAAATTAACCTAGAATGAAATAAAGGGATATTTATTAAGTTGACTGAATATTATATATATATATATATATATATTTAATGTGCTTATATATTCTGTAGCTTTACATACTTATAATAAAAAAGCATATGATAAAGTTGCAGGATCTTTGTACTATTCTTTTATGCCTCCTCTATTATGGGCCTGCTTCGCCATACCTGTAAAGGGGTTTCCCCCCTTCTTTACTTTCCATGGAGCCATAAATGGGATAAAGAAATTTGGCATTCATAGATCCCTTGCTCAATAAGGATTTACCACTGCTGGGGAACCCAAAGGCATTTAATGGATCTTTCAATCTAAGGGCCCATCCTGCAAATCACTTGCTATGTCTCCAACTCTATGTATTGGGGGTGGGGGGAGTTGAGCGTCTGTAGAAGTGCATACCCCGAACTTAAGGGTAGGGTCAACTTAAGCCTATGCACCCTTCCTCGAGAGCCTTGTTAAATCCATTGCCCTTTGGGAACAGAAGTAGAGATGGATAAAAGCCCTGCCCGTGGGTCCGTGGAGGGCACCCTTCCTCAACCTGATGTTCTCCAGAGTGTTGGACTACAACCATGCTGGATGCGGATTGGGGAGTTGTCGGCCAAGCCATCTGGGGGGCGGGGGGCACCAGGTTGGAGAAGGCCAGTATAGGACCTAGCCCCCTCCGCAGGAAGGGGGTCGGGCTGAACAAACCCAGATGCGCGGGGTGGGTGGAACAGCGGCCTGCGCGGAGCGCGCTCCCGTCCTCCGCTAGTGGCGCAAGCGCCCGTCCCCTGCGTCTCCTCTGTCCGCAACGGGGAAGCGAAAGGGCCAGGCGGAGCCGCACCGGCCTCCTCGCTGAGCTCAGCGCTGCTTCTCCGGCCGGCAGCGCAGCGGACGAGGCTCCTTCTAGCGGCATTCGAGCGAGCGAGGGAGGGAGGGAGGGAGGCGGCGACGCCGCCCATTGGTCGCCTGCTCTCGCCTCAGCAAGGCAGCCGAGTCCCGGCGCCTCTCGTCGCCACAAGCCACAGCGAGAGCGGGGAGTCGCGGCGGCCGCGGCGGAGGGGGGACTGGCGGCGCTCTTGCCCAGCGAGCGAGGGACGGAGGGAGGAAGAGGCCGCAGTTTGTCCAAGGTAAGAGAGTGGGGGGGGGGGGGGTCGAGGCCAGACCGCCATGGGGGGGGGGGGTCGGTGTTTGCGTGGCCCCTGCCAGAAGAGGGTCCGCTGAGCTCTGGAGGCGACGCCTGCTGGGGGCCTGTGTGTGTGTGTGCGCGCGCCCGAGCGCCTGTGTATTTGTTTTAAGGGCCAGTCCCTGTAGCCTTCCTTGGCTGTAGTCCCGAAGCAAGGCCAACCGAGGGATAATAAGGGCTGCTGAATAGATCCCAAAGAACGGGGAGACCAACCAACGCCTTAAAAACTCACACGCAATGCCTGGATAACTGCACAGCCTAAACAACGCCTAATGGACGCGCCGTCCGTAATTTGCACAGGCAGGATACTTGGCGTGTGATGAGAATATATATATAGAGAGAGAGAGAGAGTAAACATAGCCTTCACGCAATTGTTCCTTGGCCACAAATCCTCTTGCTTTGGAGGAAAAGAACTGGATTCCAAAGAAATTAGCTGATGGAGTCCATCTTAAGAGTGGTCCCTTTTATGGATTGCGACCTTGAAATAGGATGCAGAGTGCGGGGGGGGGGGGGAGGTTCAAAGATAAGGCTGCCGTTGACGGAGGAAAGACTGACTGTGTGCATTGTTTCCAAGGACTGGAGATGGAATAAATTGTATCTGTTGCTAGGAGTAGTAAACGTATTGTTTTCTATGCTCCCAAAGAGAGATCCAGGAAGGAGGGTTCATGCGGTTTGCTGTAGTAACTTCATCCTTGTTTGCGCGATCCTTTGGGAAAGATCATTTGCACAAGCCCCGGTAAAATTAATAGAGCTGTGCAAGAATGCTCAACATCTATAAGGTTTTGGTGCCTGCACACATATTTGAGTAGACTAAGAAGAATGTGCTTTGGGAAAGCATAAAGCAAGCAGAATGGCATGTTTTGTTGAACCAATTTTGGCTAATAAAATGCATTTTAAAAATAAGATATGTGTTTTTGACTAATAAAATTCATTCGAGCAATTCCCAGGAATTGCTGTGATCTGGGATTGATTTACACACAGAAATATAAAACTTGTTTGTTTTTAAATTGGCAATCAACATTAGATATTTCTTTTTACTGAAGAACAATGTTTGTGAACTCACACAAGCTTCCTTACATCTCTGAATACAAAGTAAAACCTATATTTAAGGCTTGCTGTTAGCATTTACATTCTGCGCCCCACTGCAATCCTGAGAATGGGGATAAAACCTGTCAGTGTACTGCTGTTAGCAAGAAGGCTCCCACTTATTAATTAGTCTACAAAGGTAATAGAGACAAGGCAATCCAGGTTTGTTGAACATATTCATAGAATCATAGAATAGTAGATTTGGAAGGGGCCCACAAGGCCATCGACTCCAACCCCCTGCTCAATGCAGGAATCTACCTTAAAGCATCCCTGGCAGATGGTTGTCCAGCTGCCTCTTGAAGGCCTCTAGGGTGGGAGAGCCCACGGCCTCCCTAGGTCATGGGTTCCATTGTCGTATTGCTCTTAACAGTCAGGAAGTTTTTCTGACTGTTCCATTTCAGCCAAAGAGTGTACGTGTCTCAGTAAACCTTATGCTTGATTTTAAAAATGGTAATGGTTTGTACAAGTAATGCATTTGCAAAGTCCTCTTTTTGTTGTGGGCATTATCTACTCTAGGTTATTTAGTTGCGTTCCTGTCATTGGCAAATTGGCTTTTCATGGAAATTCTTAATCAAATCTGAAATGTCCCTCTCTCCCCTCCCCCTCCCCCATCCATGCTGTGAAAGGGGTATGGATTGTTTTAAGTGATTCTCACTGGCACTTGTTGGAGAACTCTCAGTTTAGAGAACTCTGTGCCATTAAAGGATACCACCATGCACCCCTCTACCATGCCTACACAATTTTTGATTTGTTTTAAATTGTTTTTATTAAAATATGCATACTGTGATCATTGTGTGATTTTTAAAAAAACATATTCTCTAACATCTGGCCCCAACTCCTTTGACTTTTCTGTTTCTTCTCCAATCCCCTGCTTTTTGTACCACATGGCCTGATAAAGAATTCTAGAGAACTTGAAAGCTTGCACAGTTTTGTGGAAATATTGGTTGGTCCTAATAATGTTATTGCACAATCATAGGTTGAAAAAAGAACCTTTGAGCAGAAAACTGGAATTCTAGGAGGAGTTTTTCAGCTGTCTAAAGCTTATCTGGTCAGCCTAGCACAGGGGTGAGCACAGCAGCCCCTGCTGTGTCCCAGGACAATACAGCAGGGGCCCCTGGACCTAGAGAGGGTGGGAAAATAGAAAGTGCCAGGGCAGGAGGCACCGTTCCTACTATGGAACTCCAATCTCCTTCAGGCCATTGCTTCAAGGGTTCTTCTGTTCTCTTGCAGCACAGGTGCAGTAGAGCATGCGGGCATGTCTGTGTGTGGCCGTTGCGCTCCATCTCTCAAGCAAGAGTCTTGCATAGACAAAGTACAAGAATGGCTATTATGTCAATAGGAGCAATTCAGAACATTACTTTTGAATTCAGTGATGAATCCAGATGGCTTTCTGAGGTCCGTGGGGAAATTTCTCGTAGTTTTTGCTGGCAGTCCTGCCAAGGCTCTGGTCTCCAACCAGAATGAAGAGGTGGTCTGGGATATAGATATGATTTCTCTCAATTTGCATCAGAAATTTGCATCAGAAAAGATTCAGTTTGCCTCGTGCCCTATAGCAGGGGCGTTGAACCTCCTTCAGCATGAGGGTCAAATTCCATTTCAGAGAAGCTCTTGGGAGCCGCATTCCAGGGATAGGTGGGGTCAAAAGCAAAAGGGGTGGGTCCACATCCACCAAAATTACCAGTATATTTTTGTTGAAATTTAGCTTAAATCTCTTACTGCCAGTAATTGAGAACCATTCCATCTTTTCAGAATGAGGAAAAACATGCACGAAGGTTGGAAAATCACCAAAAATCAGTGGTAAGGGGGTTGGGGCCAGTGGGCATGGCCATTTAGGCATCCCTGGAGGGCTGGATTTAGCCCCATAGTCTGAGGTTCTGAACTCCTGCCCTAGCGAGCATATTCTAAAAAAAATGCATTCCCATGGTTCATAGAATCATTGAATAGTAGAGTTGGAAGGGGCCTATAACACCATGGAGTCCAACCCCCTGCTCAGTGCAGGAATCTACCTTAAAGCATCCCTGACAGATTTGTTGTCCAGCTGCCTCTTGAATGCCTCTAATGTGGGAGAGCCCACCACCTCCCTAGGTCATTGGTTCCATTGTTATACTTCTCTAATAGTCAGGAGTTTTTTCCTGATTTCCAGGCAGAATCTGACTTACTGTAAATTGAGCCCGTTATTCCGTGTCCTGCATTCTGAGTTGAACGAGAAGAGATCCTGGCTCTCCTCTGTGTGACAACCTTTCAAGTATTTGAAGAGTGCTATCATGTCTCCCCTCAGTCTTCTCTTCTCCAGGCTAAACATGCCCAGTTCTTTCAGTCTCTCCTCAAAGGGCTTTGTTTCCAGACTCCTGATCATCCTTGTTGACCTCCTCTGAAAACGCTCCAGATTGTCTGCATCCTTCTTGAAGTGTGGTGCCCAGAACTGGACGCAATACTCAAGATGAGACCTAACCAGTGCTGAATAGAAGGGAACCAGTACCTCGTGTGATCTGGGAGCTATACTTCTATGAATGCAGCCCAAAATAGCATTTGCTTTTTTTGCAGCCACATCACACTGTCGGCTCATATTCAGCTTGTGATCTACAACAATGCCAAGATCCTTCTCGCTTGTCATATTGATTAGCCAAGTATCCCCCATCTTGTAACTGTGCATTTGGTTTCTTTTTCCTAGGTGTAGAACGTGGCATTTATCCCTATTAAATTTCATTCTGTTGTTTTCAGCCCAGCGCTCCAGTCTATCACGATCACTTTGGAGTTTGTTTCTGTCTTCCAGAGTATTAGCGATCCCACCCAATTTTGTGTCATCTGCACATTTGATAAGCATTCCCTGCACCTCCTCATCCAAATCATTAATAAAAATGTTGAAGAGCACTGGGCCCAGGACTGAACCCTGCGGTGCCCGCTTGTTACCTCCCCCCAGTGTGTAAAGGTACCATTGATACACACTCTTTGAGTCTGATTCTGTAAACTGTGGATTCACCTAATAGTTGTTCCATCTAGCCCACTTTTCACTAGTTTGTTAATCAGAATGTCATGGGGCACTTTGTCAAAAGCTTTGCTGCAGTTAAGGTATACTATATCAACAGCATTCCCACAGTCCACGAGGGAGGTTACCCAATCAAAATATAGATCAGATTAGTCTGACAAGATTTGTTCTTGACAAATCCATGTTGGCTTCTAGTAATCACTGCATTGTATTCAAGGTGTTTACAGGTTGACTTCTTTAAAATCTGTTCTAAGATTTTCCCAGGGATGGATGTCAGACTGACTGGTCTGTAGTTCCCATGTTCCTCCTTTTTGCCCTTTTTGAAGATAGGGACAACATTAGCCCTCCTCCAGTCATCCAGCACTTCACCCATCTTCCATGATTTCACAAAGATAATAGAGAGTGGTTCTGAGAGTTCTTCTGCCAGCTCCTTTATTACTCTAGGATGCAGTTTGTCAGGCCCTGGAGATTTGAACTCGTTCAAGGAAACTAGGTGTTCCTTGACCATTTGTTTATCAATCTCAAACTGCAATCCTGTCCCGACAGCTTGTACTTCACTTTTTCCAGCGGGGTCATAGACCCGCTTTAGATAGAAGATTGAGCCAAAGTAGGAATTGAGCACTTCGGCCTTTTCCTTGTCATCTTTTACCAATTTGCTATCCTCATGAAGGAGTTGAACCACCATTTCTTTCCTCTGTCTTTTACTATTCACCTAGATTATATAGAAAATTTATTGGAATATTTGAAAAATTTAGAGACAATAGCATATACTTCACTTATATTTAAATTTAAGGTGGGGGACCCAAAGCTGTTGAAAACTGTTGACACACTAATACATTTTAGGAACCCAACTCTGATCAACTCTTTTTTATTTCCCATCCCCACCACGCTTACAAATAAGTTACCTATATTTTGTATTCTCTCACATATTTGCTAGGGATAATCACCTGAAAAATATTAATTACAATTTTGAAACTGCCAAGCTTGCCTAATATTGTATTGGCAAATGGCATCCATTTATTATTACTACTAATGAACTTATGAAGTGGAAAAATTTCTGCAGAAAAATAAAGCACTTATTATCATAGAGTTAAACTTCATGGTATTCTGAGGGTAATGAAACAGTTGGGCCAACCGCTAGAACACAAATGGCGGAAGACTCATGACGAGCACAATCAGACACAGGTAAGAAGCTATTTTCAGACGTATGCTATGGTGGTGATGGCAGTGAAGAAAGCTTACTTCTCTGCCACCATTGCATCCACACACTGGCTGAATTCGGACGACACAATAAGCAACTGGGGAGGGGGAAACAATCATCAGTTGTATTGACTATTGTGTCATCCAAATGCTGCCATAGTCAACTCAGTGCTTATCCTCATCCACACCACAGTTGATTATTTATTACCATGTTGTAATGGTAATAGTTGAACAACTGTAAAGTTGATTATTACCCACCATTGACTATCGTGTTGTCCGAATTCAGCCAATGAGTTTCTCTAAATGGACAATTTATAGCACACTCGTGATCAGCTAGTCATGGAGGTTTCTTAGTCCATTACATGACATCGTTGACAGCTGTAATATCTGGAAAAGGCGGGATCTTTCCACCACTAGATGGTGCTGACTTTTTAAAACACAATGGGGCCTTTCCAAGTACGGAACAAATCACAAGATCACGCGTGAAGGAGCACATTGCGATGGTGGGATTACTGTGTGGATGAAAGCCACAGTCAAGTGCAGGATTTTTCCTATGTGTAGAGAAGCTCAGTGTCAGCCAGTTGAACTATTTAAGTTGGTAGATGGTCTCCTTTGTAGAGGAAATTAGGTTGTGGTGTTTATCATATCTTGTGGATAAAATTAAACTATATGTGATGCCTCACATATCACTAGCAGTTGTGATGGTGGTGCCTTTGCAGTTAATAGCAAGGTGTGTATGTGTGTGCGTTTGCGTAGCAGTAGGCTGATCAATATTAGGACGGCTGTGCAGAGAGAGGTGTTTTTCAATCTTTTCCTTCCCCACTGAGGTTCCAAAAAAGGAAAAGGGGGAAAAAGGGGCTCCCCTCTCCCTGTCTGTGAAGCAGTTATTAGCCTATTGGCAATAACTGAAGTTTCCCTTCTGGGGCTAATAGCAGTTTGAAGGGAGTGGGGTGGGAGTATTACATCAGGACTGTGTCAGGAGAGGAAAGACACATCTGCTGTCTGATCCTAATCTGGCCCCTGCACATATACTATTAACAGTAAAAACAAAAAATAAAGCACCACCACAACAGCTTCAAATTTACCATTGTGTTTAGTTTGATCCCAGATCTCTATGGAAATTCTATTCTACAGCTAAGGGGCAAAGAATACTTCTCTGTGTGTCATTACAGTTTAAAATGGTGCATGGATAATAAACCTAAGGTAATGCTTTCTGTCAATCTTTGAGGTAGTGATATCTTTGAGTTATAGTGAATCAATCCCAAAAGGCAATGGGAAGCAAGTGCAAATGTTAAAACACTTGTGTAATATAACATGCTGCTCCAGGTGTGGCTTACTTTGTTCACTGTCTGAGCATCTCATGGATTTTTTTAAAGAGCTTCTTAACTCATCAAGGAAGAGTACAGTATAGAAGTATGTCCTTACAAATGACTTCTGTATACCTGGGGAGAATGCAGAAACTTTATTTTTTGTGTGGCACTCTTTAATTGCGAAACTGATAAGCACTGGGATACCCAAGTTCAGTACGCAAATTGATCAAAATGTCTGCCATTTTATTTCTAGATGGCAGACAGAATTTGGTCTGGTGAAAATCTGCTTTATGCAGTCTGAATCATGATGTGAAGTTTGGTTGAAATCAATTAAATGGTATTAAAGTAGTAAATCTTTTAAAAAATTGGATTGGCTTTCATTTTGTTTCAAGATGGCAGCAATATTTTCGCTATGCCTAAAACCATCCCAGATAGAGGTACAATAACTCTCTATAAACAAATAATAATAATAATAATAATAATAGCACAATGTATCCTGTAAAAATAAGAAATTCCTAACTGATTCTAAAGGTTGTCATGAGTACAGAGAGATTGGTTTTTCAGTGCAAAGGTTAGGAATAATACAACTGAAAATGGCCAAGTAGCAATCTTCTGAAAACACTGGAGACACTCAGCTGCCTATGATTCAGTTCAGATGTCACAATAACCTGTGATGAGTTATTATGTCGTCTGGTGGAAGTTTTTTTTTTTTTTTAACCCATGATGGCTTATTTGACCAAAATAACCCTGTGAAGGCTTGAGGCCTACACAGGCTTGGTTTTGGTTTAAGCCTAGAGAAGCCTCTGATGGGAAGAGGGCATTCCTAAGTTTCAGTTTCCCCTTAAAGGAGTTAAGTTTAATTTCTCCAGTTTTAGGTTACCAAATTGGTTGTTTCAGTTTCTGGGTTAGGGTATATAAAGGGGTGGAGTTAACTGGAGTAGTGTAGGAGATTGGGAGCTATAGAGAACCTTGGTGAGAGACCCTACCCTGGAAGAAGGACAAGGCCTGAAAAGAGAACAGCCAGGAGAAGGCTGGAAGAGATTCTTAGCTTAACTACAGGTGAAACTGTAGTTAGACTAGAGGATACTGCAGTTTCACATATTTTATTTTCATTGTAACGGCCTTTATAAGTCTTATAACTCTATTTGAGTAAATTCCTTAAGTTTATTTTGCCTTATCTTATATAACATAGTAAATAGTTGTTAAAACCTTGTAGTCTGGAGTATCATTTTCACCATGCCTAAGGCCTAAACCCCATGTTATTGAGGGGGGGAGGTAAAAGGTAAAAAATTGACTTTGGATGAAAAGAAGGGCTCTTAAAGAAGCAAAATATCTTTAAGTAGCTGATCAAGGGGTCCAGGTAAAGGTGGAGCCTTGACAAACCCACTCTGTTGACCCATGGTCTGCAGAGTCGGTTATTTAACCCATCATGGGTTATATCATGTGGCAGCCACAGTGGGTTATTTTGGCTGGCTTCAGAGTTGTGCGGCAAGAGCAGTCAAAACAGCTGTTGCTCTGCTGGCTGGCCACTTAGGAACATGTTAAAGTGACCAAGTTAGCAGTGTAGAGGAGGCAGAATATGAGGTTTGGTCCTGATCCTGCAAACCCCATGGTGTTATAGGCATCTCCTGCTTTTTGGTGCACTTGGAGTTTTTGCTCATGGGGAGTAAATGCACAGGGGTTTGATGGTGGATCGAGTGCCTCTTGCCTAGGAAAGGCTGTGTGTGGAGTTTGATCCTGATCCTTGACCACCAAGGTTTTCTAGCCACGTCCCCCTTTTTGGTGCACTCTGGATTTTCTCTCCTTGGTGGGTTATCGCTCAGGGGTTTAATGATGGATTGGGTGCCTCCTGACTGTAAGGTGCTGTGTATAAAGTTTTGTCCCTATCCTGCAAACTTCCAGTGGTTCAGAGGTGGAACAGCGCTGCTGCTTGGGTGGGCAGACTGCAGCAGGACAGGGGGCAGGAGGGTGAGTCCAATGACACACACACAGGAGCTTAATAAGCGACTCACAGTAGTTTATTAGCTCACTTCTGTGGTTGGGGATCGTGGGCTATTTAAAAAAATAACTACTATGAGTAGCAATTTAACATTGCATGACTGCACAACCAGTTCATTTGCAGTTCATTAAGCTGGCTATTCATGCATAACCAAGCCATGGGATTCGGCATGGATACCACCATGATTGATGTAAATTGTCAGCAGCAGCAGGTTTTCTCTGCCATACTTCTTGGTTTTTGAGATATAAGGTACTTGTTAACAACTCTGGCCAGTTTGTGGGAAGTTAGTCACTTTCGCCTTCAGACATTCCTAAGATTATGGGCCTTGAGTCTTTTAGTAAGGGAAGAAGAACCAAGGAACTTTCCCACCTTTGCCACAGATCTGATGTGTCAAGTCTCTTCATTTCCAGTGCTTTTAAAACTTATTGGGCATAAGGGTTGTATAGTGCAGAGAGCTGAGTACAAAAGTAATTTGTTTCAAAATGTTGAGGTACATATGTGTGCTCATCTTCATCTGCCTCTCATGAGGTCTGAGTGCTATGATGACTATACCAGCTCAGTGTAAAGTCCGTATGATGAGAGGCAAAGCTCCGCAATTGTGGAATGGCATTTCTACACAAGACTTGCATTTTCCTATTTGGCTGGGTTTGGGTAGTTAGAGTTAATTTTGATTGGTTGGTTGTTTTACTTAAATATAAGTTTGCATTATCAAACTTGAGTCTTTGGAAGTGAGGAAGCCTTATGGCTCAAAGTTGGAGCCCATACTTTGCATATAGAAGGCTCTAGGTTCAACTCCATCTCTAGTGAAAGGATCTTGGGATGCAGAGCTGGGCAACACCTCCGTTTGAAACCAGTCAGACAGTACTGGACTCATTGAATGACTGGTCTAACTCAGGAAACAGGGTTTTTAATTTTATAAACTTTATATTTTAAGTTAAAGTAGCAATGGCCACCCCAACCCTAAAAACAGGGTGAATGCAATACATGGAAAAGTTTATTTGGATTTTAACCCACCCTATCAGCCAGCCATTTACTCGTGTGCATCTGTACACATTCCCCATCACCTGCTCACAGGTTTCACAGTTCTTTGTCTCTTGTACATATACATGCAGGCAGCATGTCCTACTGCTTGGAAACCTATTACAGATAAAGAAATGGGATGTCTCAGTTCTTTTAGTGGGTCTGATAATAATAACAATGGTGGAAATGCACTTTGGTTTAGGAGAGATAAATCTATAGGAGCTCCCATCTTCAGTGTGCTTTGTCTTTAACATAACAAGCGTAGTTTGTCCTTATATAAATCTCACTGATGCTGCACTGATTGTATACAACCCTCTCTGCCTGTTCTGCTTTCTGTTTTGCTTCTAATTGTTTATCTTCCCTCAAATGTCATTCCACATCTGAACTTGGCTTGGGATGCAGTGAAACGTATTTTTCCCATGTATGGGCTCAGTCTCCCTGTGCTATTTTAGTTAGAAATAGTTCTCCGTGAGTTGTGACTTCAATTTGTCTTCATGCACTAGAGACAGTTTGAGTGTCTTAATTGTTCAGAACTTTCTGGAAAGAGAGGCATTTCTTGCGTTGTGGGTTTGTCAACCTCCTATCCTGTGCTCTTCCTAAATTCTATGCTTAAAATCAAATATTCTCAACAATAAATGGTATGGGGTACTTTTTTAGCTTTGTTGTTTTAAATACAAGTATAATAAACATGCTAAATCAGATCACTCTTTAGATTATCAGTAAATGTTCTGATGCAAACTGATTTTTTCCAATACAAATTGCCCTAAATATTCTGGAAACTTTTCCAATTCAATTTCCCCCAAAAAATCACTGTTCAGAAGCAACAAACTGGAACAAATGGTCCCTGTAACTGGATGCAGAGTAAGAGTTTGCGAGGAAGTGGGGGGTATTACCAAGGGCTCCCCCTGTGCTCTTGCTTGGCAGACAGTTATATACAGACTCCCATTCTGAGGCCAGTTGCAATGAGTAAGAACTGGTGGGTGAGGGATCTTTAGCTGCTATATAGTTGTAATAAACGTAACACTTTTATTTAACATCCAAAACAGAATTCTAGACGCACAACAGATGAACAGAGTTGTCAACTGTCTTGCCCCAGCAGGACTCCTGTGTCTTTGGAGCATGACAGACAACAGTATATAGCAAGTGAATGGATTCTGCAGTGCTGCTTTCTCATGATGTTTAGAGCTTCATCAATATGGAACTGGTATATTGATATTAACACCGGTGTAAGTGGCCACCAATATAGTTGAGACCATAGGATTGGTATGTGGGTGAGTGAGTGTAATATGTGCGCAGACACTCAGACACACTTTCACACAGGCTGTAAGTTTTAAACTATGAATAAATAATGTCAGGCACGCAGAGACTAGATCAGGCTAACTATTAACTCATGTTTGTCTCTAAACTACAAATTATAACTAAGCAAGGATAAGAGACTAGGAATAGTATAATTCCTCCCAGGATTTTGGGGAGAAACTTACACATGTCTCCCTTTCTGATGATGATTATGATTTTAGTAATCAGCATGTCTTGGGCTACATTTCCATCATCTTGCTGAATAGCCTGGAAGTACCTTAACTATTTAGGAGTAGACCGAAATTCCTTGTTTTGAGCAATAGCTGTACAAACATCACATTTGGAGAACATGTGTATAAATCTCAAAGCTTTAAAGCTTGGGAAGCACTCTAATAATCTGAGTAACACCAGGCACTTAATCTGGGACGTTTGAGCCTCTCCATATAATTTCTCTCTTGGTTGTATTACATAATGTTCTCTGTCTGATGGGACACTATTTTGTTGTTCCAAGGGAGAGCTGAATTTGCAGAGTCTTTGTTTGTTTCATCGTATGGTGACTTTTAGTGGTCATGGGTTAGGCATCTGATTCTTTTGCAACAGCAAAGCAGAAACAGAGAAAAAACAGGCTTAGTCTGTGATAAGAGGCTGCTTAAAACTGTGTGGTAACATAGCAGTTTATGGTAGGCTGACCATACGAAAAGGAGGACAGGGCTCCTGTAACTTTAACAGTTGTAGAAAAAAGGGAATTTCAGCCGGTGTCATTTGTATGCAATTAGTTCCCGGTGAAATTCCCTCTTCATCACAACAGTTAAAGTTGCAGGGGCCCTGCCTTCTTTTGTGTATGGTCCCTCTAGTATAGTGCTTGCAACTTTAACTGTTGTGATGAAGAGGGAATATCACCAGGAACTAATTGCATACAAATGACTCTGACTAAAATTCCCTTTTCTCTACAACTGTTAAAGTTACAGGAGTCCTGTCCTCCTTTTCATATGGTCAGCCTAGTTATGGCAGCCTTATCATTTGGACCGCATTGCAAATTGAACTTCCCAGGGAAACTGGGAAGTTAAGGACTGGATGTCTTGAAATAGTACAAACTTTCAGAGGCATGTGTGACGTGGTGTTTCTTTAGCAGTATTTTAGTACAATGGTTTTCAAACTGTGCTCAGAGGAACTATACAATTATCTGAAAACTTATCAGGAAATCTTGACAAAACATGGTAATAACAACAACAATTTATTTCTTTATTTCTTACTTGCCTCTCCCTTTGGATCGAGGTGGGGAACAACATTGGTACAACAATACAATATAAATCAAATACATAAAATTATGAATCCGGACCTAGTAATATCAGATGAACAAGGCTGTTTTGTAGGAGTAAAAATCACCCTAAACGGATCAACAGCTATGGTGTTAAGGGTCTATGCCCCTAACAAACATAAGGCAGAATTTTATGAAAGACTTATGCGTAGCCTGACAGACTTATCGTATGACAACTGGTGTTTGATAGGTGATTGGAATGGAGTGATTTTGCCACAAATAGACAGGACCTCAGAGAAAAGTATTAAAAGACATCAGGGTAAACTTCCCAAAAGCTGCTTTAATCTGATGGATAATTTGGGATTGGTGGATATATGGAGACACAGAAATGGTAACTCAAAGGAATATACCTACTTCTCGGAAAGACATAAATCCTTTTCTAGAATAGACATGATCTTGACAACCAAATAATTTCTTACCAAAAACAAAAAAATGGAGATTTTACCTAAATCCTTTTCAGATCACAATCCGATATTGATGGTCTATAAAAGAAAAGCCAACACTTTCAGATGGAGATTAAATGAAACTTTACTACAAAACAAAACTATTGTGGATGACTGTAAAAAGAAATTAAAGTATTTTTAAAAAATGAATTTAAATAAAGGTATGGACATAAGTATGGTCTGGGATGCGAGCAAGGCGTTAATAAGAGGGTACTTTATTCAACAAAGTAGCCAACTCAAAAGGAACAGACAGGAGAAAACACAAAATATTTTGAAAGAGATTAAAAAGAAAGAAGACAAATGAAAGAATACACCTGGAAAGACAAGTATTATCCAACAAATTAAAATACTACAACAACAATTATCTATGTTAACAATCAGAGATATGGAAGCAAAATTAAATTATGTGAAACAAAGAGAATTTGAACATGCAAATAAACCAGGAAAATGGCTGGCTTATAAATTGCAATAATAATAATAATAATAATAATAATAATAATAATAATAATATTTATTTGTAGCCCGCCTCTCCCTTCGGATCGAGGCGGGGAACAGCAACAATATAAAACACAAAAATCGCAACAGTTAAAATTTTAAAAGCAAGAGAAAAATACAACATTAAAAACATCTTAAAATTCATCTGGATAGACCTGTTGGAAGAGGACAGTCTTCATGACTCTCTTAAATTCATGAAGACTGTCAATTTGTCTAACCTCCTCCGACAGACCATTCCATAGTCTGGGAGCGATGGAAGAAAAGGTCCTCTGGGCAACACCCGCCAGCCTAGTTCTGGCTGGCTTGAATAAATTCTTCCCAGAGGACCTAAGTGTGCGGGGCGGATTGTACGGGAGAAGGCGATCCCGCAGGTACCTTGGACCCAAACCATGTAGGGCTTTAAAGGTAATAACCAACACTTTATACTTCATCCGGAAACTGATTGGCAGCCAATGAAGCAATTTTAAAACTGGTGTGATGTGATCACCCCTAGATGTACTGGTGACCAACCTGGCTGCCATATTTTGAACAAGTTGAAGTTTCCGGACTAAGCACAAAGGTAGCCCTATGTACAGTGCATTGCAGAAGTTGAGCCTCGAAGTTACCAGTGCGTGCACTACCGTCTTTAGGTCTTCCAACTCTAGGAAGGGGCGCAGCTGGCGTATCAGACGATAGCTAAAATACAAGAGGGTGACACTGAGCTAACGGATAATATGGCGATACAGAGAGCTTTTTTTCAATACTATTCGAATTTATATAAAGGGCATGAGATGCTACCAGAACGAATTGATAAATATATTGAAAAACAAAAACTACCTAAAATTACGAAGGAACAGAAACAAACAATGAATGGAGCTATAACAGTGAGAGAAATGATGGAGGCAACAAAGAAGATAAAACTTGGGAAAACTCCAGGTCCAGATGGGCTCCCAGGTTCATACTACAAAAGTTTTAAGGAGGAACTTCTATTAACACTACAAAACACAATGAATTCTATTCTGAATAATGGGAAAATTCCCGAGACTTGGAAGATGGCGTATATAACGCTAATACCTAAAGAAGGACAAGACCTGACTTTGACACAAAAATATAGACCAATCTCACTGTTAAATAATGATTACAAATTGTTTACAATGATGCTATCGGATGCCATGAATTCCCAAGCTGCACCTGACAAACTGGCCTCGAATGGGATGTTGAAGTCACTCAGGACCAAAAGCCTGGGCGACTCTAACACCAACTCTGTGACCAGTTCCATGAGCTTGGCCAAGGAGTCTGATAGGCAGCGGGGGGGGCAGTACACTAACAAAATCCCTGGTCTTCAGACTCAGGTACACAAAATGTTATTCAATTCTGGAACAGGAAGGCTGGTCAGGTTCAAATTGGCTTTGTAGACCACAGCTACTCCCCCCCCACACACTTTTCCTTGCCTGCTCGCTAACACAGTACCCAGCTGGGAGGGCCTGGACCCATGTCGGGCCACTGTCATCTCCCAGCCAGGTCTCTGTGAAGCATGCCACGTTGGCCTCCTTGTCTGTAAGGAGGTCATAGATGATATTTATTTTGTTTTTAACCCAACCTGGCATTGCATAGGAGCAAGGAGAGGTTCTGTGGGTGGCCTGGTTCATTCTCCAAGTTACCCAGGGTGGCAGGGTGACTGGAAGGTAAGATAGGTGTTAAATATCTATCTCTCCTTCCCCTGTAATGGCACTTAGCCCTGCCATCACCATATCTCCCTTTGCCCTGCACAACTCATATTATCGCCTCCTTTCCTTTACACATTATGGTCTACAATACCCCAACTAAAGCAATACCCACAATAGCAAATTAACAAAATGCAAGAATACACAATTAACAGTGAAATTTAACAACTAATTAGTCTGATGAATTGGAAAGGATACAAAATAAATTCCTGAAAGAACTGCTGGCTCTTCCCAAGGGAGTCCCTGCAGCCCTATTGAGAATGGAAGTGGATCTTCCCTCCATCAAGGCCCGCCTACATAAGGCTTTTTTACTATACGGGAAAAAAATAATGAGCATGAAGGAAGATAGTCTACCTAGTTTATGTTTTAAGGAACAGCATAGGAAGGGAGGGTGGGCACAAAGTTTCCTGGAATTGGCGCATTTCTATTTTAATGAATCTCAAGGATTGGTCTGCCAAAACAGTGTGAGTATTAGAAACAGAATTTATGAGCTAGACACGTTTTGTAATGTCCAAACAAGTCAACGACAGCGGTTCTCACTCTGGTACAGCTTGGTAAAAGGGGAGCAATATCGCTCATACTACTTGTGAGAGTTAACATTTCCAAGACTGAGAAAAGCATTTACGGCCCTCCGTTTTCAAACAACAGTGACAGCATGCCTGGAGGGGAAATACAAGGGGATCCCATATGCACAAAGAAAATGTATCTGTGGTGCAGAGGAGGTTGAAGACCTAGTACATTACCTCCTCTATTGCCCATTGTATCAAGGTATCGGTGCGTTTTCTAAAAGAAATTCTGGAAAAAAGGGAGGGCTTATCAAATAGAGACCTTACTTTGAAACTTCTGGCTGACTATGGCATGGCAATTTCAAGAAAGGTGGCAAAATTTGCTATAGCTGCACAAAAGATCAGACAAAACTTTTTATTGCAAGAAGGGGTTGACTGCAATGGGGATAATTTTATTTAAATAGTGGTTCATATAGAGTATTTTTAATTGGCATTGAAATGTGGAAGGATGGGGCGACCCTCGATTATGTTTGGGGCGACCCATGGAGGTTGTGTATGTATTGATTGTAAAGGCCATTGTGCCATATGCAAATAAACTTTGACTATTCCTCAACTAATTAGCTCAACTTGACAATCAGCAAACAGTGAAGATTTTTAGTTCCCAATTTATGCATTCTGGGCTTGTAGAACTGATAAATTGGCTAATCCAACATAACCTTACTCACACTAAGGTGAGGTTGTAGAGCCAACTAGATCGTAGTTACAGACCTACTCCATTCAACCAATCAATTATAACATCCAGCTAGCACAATCACAGATGATAGTTTGTGGTAATAGCACTGGTCACAAAAAAGACATCAGGCTAGCTAATCCGCTAGCAATATGAAAGTAAAGTATTTCCCAGTCATTCAGAGTTACTGCGACTAGATTCATATACACTCCATCTCTCACATGGAGTCTTACATACATTCCTCCCCTCTGTCTCTCACCTAGAGCGTAACCTGCTTCAAACCACACAGGCTCTCACCTTGAGCAGAAGAAGCAGTCCTAACACACAAAGCCCCTGACCTCTTGCCTCTCACCCAGGTGGGCAATTTTTGAAAGAGAAGTTACTGAAAATACAGGTTATTTTAAGATTAGCAATTTAAAAATGATACAATAAAGAACTGTACAAAATTGAACACTGAATAGCAGGTAAAATAAAATCTGCCAGCATAAAAATATATATATTGGGGATGGGTGGGGGAAGAGAACTAAACTGAACACATGAATCCTCAGACTGCAGAAAGTTTTGTTCCCTCTCTGCCTCTCTTATGGCAGCAGGCAAAGAAGTTTTTATTCAAGCAGGCCTTTGGCAGGCAGGCAAGCTAGTCTGTTGGGTTGGGTGCTGTTTTTATTCTGTTATTGTTGTGACTTCATCTGTTATTCTGTTTGCTCATGGGTTGTGAGCCTAAGTGTAAATTCTTTTAAGCATGCATGCTACTCTTAAGATCTGCCTGGTGCATTTTTAATAGCTGTAAAGTTTGGAATAGTTTTAATATCTAGTGTATGTTCTGCTGAAAACAGTCTTAATTGTTTGTACTGTTGGTCTGATCTGATGCGATTATGTACTGGGAAATGTTGTCTCTTATGGCCTGGGTGGGGGGAGGGGGAAAGGGGTGTCCCTAAAATGGTGATTATGGGCTGGGGAAACAGGGTGATGGGCCAGGTGAGAGGAAGGGCAGTCAGACATCTTGTGTCTCAAACTGACAGAGGTGGTCTCAAACATGATGTTGAGAACAACCAGGATGTTGCTTTGGGGGGGACGGGACCTCAACATCCATGCCAAGCCTTCTTTACCTGGAACAACTCAGGACATCTTGGTCAACGTGACAACCATTGGGATGCCCCATCATACCACTGGCCTGACATCTATGGAAGGACACATTCTTGACATGCTTTCTTGACTGGGCAGGAGAATGATGGCTTGAGGGTGGGGGAGTTTTAATTAACTTCCCTTTCACGATCAGGGTCACTTTGAGGTTTAGGGTTCCAGTGGCCTCTGTAGGGCTGGGGAACCTGCTAGAATGGGCAGGCTGTTCTTGCTTCCTTTGAACATATATCCTAAAGTCAATTTCATCTGGATGCTGCTTTAGATATACGGACTCCTTATATTACTGTATATATTTGAAATACTAGTATTGGGTCTTTTTATTTCCTTCCTTTGTATCCAGGGTGTTGTGAACGGTTATTGAGAATAGATATGCTGCTGCTGTCGTTGTCGTTGTTGTTACATCATTCTTTTTGTTGATGTTGTTTGTCCCCCCCCCCCCCCCCCGGTCTGTCTTTTGTTTCTGTTAGAATTACAAGTAGAGCATTTGTAGACATAAAAAAGAATGGGCAGCAGCCCCGGAGGTTTATGGAATCCACTGGGTTCCAGGGGGGGCTGGAAATGAGTGGATTCCAGGATCCTGGTTGGCATGGCTGTTGCTCTTGCTCAAGTCACACTGCGGAAAGTAGAGGTGACTCAAATAGTTGATACGTTTGCTCCCAACTGTTGTCTCCCACTGAGCATAGCCTGGTCGACTCCTTAGTATACTGGAGAAATGGAGCAGGTCGGGCGATGGTTAGAATGCAGGTGGTGTAAAGCTGGTGGTTGGGGAGGGAACTGGGAAACCAGGACATGACGTATCCCGAGGCCTCCCCAGCCTCATTCCTTCCAGTTCCGAGGTGCCCTACCTAGCTAGATGGGTGAAAAGGCATGTCTAGCCAAAATGCAGAGCAGGAAGCAGGCAGAGGTAAAGATCGCCTCCTCCACTCCTCCTGTTCTCCATAGGATACTCCTGAGTCTTCGAGTTTGGAAGCGTACAGTCATCACGCTTGGATTGTGCCCTAGGTATACTAGCTCTGAGTTCATTTCCTGGCTCAGTTCAAAGGGCTGCTTTTGATCTTAAAGACCTTCATGGCTTTGGGCTTCTATAAATGCCTACCCATACACTAAGATCTTTTCAACTTCATCTCTCCCCTATCCAGGCCTTTCTTTCTCTTCTTTATTCCATCTAGAACAAGTCTTGAGGAATTCTGAAGAGGGGAAGGTGGTGGGTAAGGGACATTCTGAAATGTATTTGACTTTATAGAGACAGACAAGAGGATTTATTTTCCTCATGCTCTTCACTCAAACCTTTGAGAAAAGTGGGTTCACGTGATTGTAGGGATGGAAGGAACCTGGGGCTATTTTATCAGTTGCCATTATCCATCAATGAATAATGTTGAACACCCCCCCCCCCCAACCAGGTGAGCATGAGGGAGATAAATATTGCTTACTTATACAATCCTAGGTAAAAGTAGTAAGTCCCATTATTTTCAATGGGACTTACTTCCAGGGAAGTGGTCCTGGGATTCTATCCCAAGTTACTTCTCTGGGGGAGTTTGCAGCCCGATGTTCTGCATATTTACTCAGAAATAAGTCCTGAGTTGTGAACATGGTACTGCAGGCTTAATAAACTGCCCACGCTGTTCCATTCTACTGACATTGCTCCCTTTCAGCCCAATCTTATAAATATCCTCTACCCTAGAGATGCTTGTGGGGAGAATAGGGATCCTCTGGAATTTCATCCAGCCTCCAGGCTGGCAGTTCCCATGGCAGGTCTACACCCTTCATAAAGTGCAGTGTCCGGAATTGGACACAATGTTCCTGATGTGATCTGACAAGTAGGGAATAAAGTGGAAGTATTACTTCTTATGACCTTCTATTAATGCATCCAATATTGCATTAGCCCTTTCCCCCAGTTGCATCACACTGCTGACTCCTTTACAGCTTATGTTCAACAGCAATCCCAAAATCCATTTCGCATGCAGATCCTTGCATTTGTCTCTGCTGAATTCAATATTGGGAACAGGGCTTCTGTGTGTATCCATCTCCCCTCCATACCTTTGCCTGACATGCAAACAGGCAAAGCCTGCATTGGGGCTTGCATTATTATCATGGGTACATGTTTGATTATGTTTACCTTTACCTTTCCAGAAGAATTCCAGCATTTACATGGTCACTTTCCCCGAAAGTTACTGCTACTTAACCTCATTGACCAATTCTTCTCTATTGGATAGTATCAAGTCACCCCACCTTCTGAAATAGGATGTTGTCAGCAAGACAACCGCTACTGCTAGCTGTGCTTCATGGAAAAGCTAAGATGCCATCTTCTATTTCTTGGAACATAATGAGTCTACCACAACACCCCTCCCTGGGATGAAAATCTGGCAAAGTATGCGGATGGAGGAAGATAGATCATACTCTAGGGTGTGGGAAACAGAATCCAGTCTACCACTCCCTAATAAAGACAGAGCATGTGGTAAAGTCCAAGCCTTGTTGAACTTCATCAGGAATGTGTGCACTTGTCAACCAGTCATCCAAGCATAACTTCTGTGCCTTTGACAGTTGCCAAAAAAGAAAGGAACCCCAAGAAGGAAGTCCAAAAGGCCAGAGGCAAAGGGGTGAAAATGGAGATGTGGTTTATTAAAAATAATTAGCAATGTGTTTTGGACCCTAAGGTCCTTCCTCAGGGTAATCTGAAAGAAATAATATATTGTATGCTATTTACAAAGACAAAAGATGATCATTGTCAATCACAATAATTCATTCAGTATACATCAACAAGTTAGAAGTTATTGTAAATGCTTACAAATGAAGTAACCTTTAAAAAAAAACTTTTCAAAAACATGATAGTAGGAGGCTCAAAACATAAAAGATTATTTCTGTCTTACCACATATATTCAAGTTGCAGCAAGAAAGAAGTTCAAGCAAATATTGTTAATTAATTAGAGGTCTACTGTGTTAATTAGAAGACTATTGTGTCAGGAGTGTTTAGCTTTTTTACCATAATAGGAAACATTTTCTCTGTGTTTCTCAGCCATAGTGGGGAGATTTATTTTGGGTACTGAGAAATTTGTCTCTTTCACAGCTATTAAAAGCTGCATCTGGCATCAAAATAATCCTTTGGAATATGTGGCAAAATGTAGGTGGTGCAACCAGTTTCTTCATGATGTTGAGCACACCTAGGAAAATTAACTTTTGGGACAAATAGATGGAGCATTTTGCCTTACCCTATTAAAAGAAATAAGTAAAACAAAATTGCCCCAGTAATTGCAGCTTTAGGAGGTAATTTGCACTAGGAAAATGGCATATGGGAAAAGGCTAACCTTACAGTTCCAGGGTGCTGTGGTCCTGATACAAATCACACTCCCCCAGCTACTTTTTACAGAGACTGTAAATTCCTGCAGATGAAACATGTGGCCAGATGAGATGACAGATGCAAAAAGAAACCTGGATCGTATGATAGGCAGGCAATTAGCTAGATGGGTCTGCTGGCACACTTAGGATCCTTGCTTATTTCCTGGCTTTACATCCTCTTGGGTGTGCCTGTGTCTCCTCCTCTGCTTGTCTGGCGCAAGTTCACATCTGGGCTTTGAAGCTGAGCCTCTCCACTGAGCAAGGGCTTTTCCAATAATCTGTGTGGGGGGCATGTGAATGGCCATCTAGGGAATTGACAAATATCCCATTATGGGTCTGTCTCCTGTCAGCTGCTGTGGTTGACTCTGTAGTGAGCAGCGGTGTGTGTTTTAGACCTTGCAGCACCCTCTCTTTTGCTTCTGACATCACAGTGGCTGGCCAAGCATACAAAATGCAAGTTCAAGCCCACCATAGTCCAACTCACAACTCCTGATGTCCCATGCCCTATGCAGCAAGCTATTGAAGGTGAGAGAGTGCACTTGTGTCTTCCTTTGTCGCCTCTCCTAGTTCCTCCCTTTCCCTGCCTGTTAAAAAACTCCTCTTCCTCCTACTCATTGAACCAGAGTTAGATGGAACCTTGGGATCACTTAGATCAACTTTTCTGCTCCGTGGAGGAACTTCAATTAAAGATGCAACTACAGCATCTTTCCATTAGGAAGTTTCTCCTAATGTTTAGTTGAAATCTGCTTCCCAGCAATTTATACCAACTGGTTCTAGTCCTGCCCTTTGGAGCAATAGAGAACAAGTCAACTCCACCTGCTGCTTGACAGCCTTTTAGTTATTTGAAAACCAGTCTCCCCTTAATCTTCCATTCGCCAGGCTATTATTATTATTATTTATTATTATTATCATCTCTTTCTCGCTCGTGGTGGTTTTTCTAGATGGACATGACGGACCCTGCCAAGTCATGCTGTCTTTTACTGATTCAGAAATTTCCTGACAATTGAGCATGTTTCAAGTATGACTGCTTTCTGGATGTTGGTGTGGATGTATTTTGGTAGGCCCAGTTTCTGGAGGGTTTCTGTATATTTTTTGATGTGATTAACGGAATAATTGTGACCTTTTCCTGTTGCCATAGTTCTTTGACTTCCATGGCCAGTGGTGTATATTTGTCTCTCTTTTCTTCCTTTTCAACAACATCTTTGTCATTCGGTATTGCTATGTCGATGAGGTGTGTGTTTTTTGTTTTTGTCTATAATAATAATAATAATAATAATAATAATAATAACAATTTATTTCTTACCCGCCTCTCCGTCTAGATCGAGGCGGGGAACAACAACATGATAAAATACATAAAACTAATTAAAACATGACAAATATTATTAAAACTGCATTAAAACATCCTAAAACATCCTAAAAACATTCTAAAAATATGACCGTTATGTCTGGTCAGTTGCAGGGTATTGTCTTGTTGGTATGAATTGTTCTGTCCCAGTATAATTTATGGTTTGCATTTTCCAAGATTATTTCGGGTGAGTATGTATAGTATGGTTGAATTTGATGGCCAGTTGTTGGTGGATTATTTTTGCAGCTGTATTGTGTCTGTCCGTATAGTGCATTCATGCCAGAATTTTACATCCTCCTGTTATATGGTCTATTGTTTATTGGAATTGATGGCATTTCCTGCATAGGTCTGTTGTTACACTGTTATCTTTTATGATGTAGTTTTGGTAGTTCTTGGTTGCTATAACTTGATATTATTCTTATTCTTATTCTTTTCTATACTGCTCTCTGAACAATTCACAACAATCCACAAATATATATCTAGCTCTTTCAAGCTCATAGGATTTGGTTTCCCAATTCCTCACTATCCTGGTTGCCCTCCTTTGGATATTTTTCAGTTTGTCAATATTTTAGCATGATGAATAAAACGTTTAAGACAAGGTGTTCATATATTACTTCTCTAAATGATTTCTAAAAACTATTTACAGTATCAGATTATTACAATTTCTGTGCACCATGACAAGCAAGTCCTAGATTGCAAACTGCATTTGACTGGATTACAAAACAAGCATCACACTTAGGGCTTGATGTTGGAAAGGTACTTTCAAATGTTGCAGAATACAGAACATCTTCAGGGATTTGGTCCTCAGGGATTTGGTGGCAAGGTCTTTGCACAACACAACCTCTGACTCCTCTTGCTTCTCGCCTTCTTCAGATTCCTCCATATTCTGCAGCATGTAAAAAAATCTGGTCTATGTTTGGAAACACTCACGCCAAATCAAGAAATAAACTGACATGTGAAAGGGTAGAGAAGCTTGTTTCAATCTGGGCAAACCTTCCGTTTTTAGAAATCCATGATAACTATGATGATGACAAACATAACGAAGCAGAAGCAGAGACTGAAACTGATAGTGATAGCTATAGCTCAGAGAAGGAGTCTGATTAAATGTCATGTCTATTAATTGAATCTTGTTCCCCCCCTTTTTTTTCCTCAGTTCTTTTTATGGGAATGGGTGCTTTATATCTGCTTGACACTGTGGAGGACTAGCAGAGTCATTCTTTTCTTTGTTACTAATGTTGATGGTTTCTTCTGGTTTTTTAAAAAACATTTTTGCCTGTTCCTCATAAACTGGCAAAACCAAAGAGGTTCTTTACAGTTCAGGTTTTCCTTACAGTTCAGGAGCTTGTAGCTCCATTTGTTAACAAATAAAGTAAAAAAATTAAAAAGTAAGTTCAGTTTGTAATAATTGTTTGAATACACTGTACTTTTAATATACCAAATGTGATAATTTTATGCCACACCAATTTCTACATAATTACATTTTATGTTCCTAAAGTAACAAAGTGACTTTCAATCTGTAAAACTGCTAATATTGCATCTTTTTCAATTTTTCCAAAAATTTCCGTTCCCATCCCCCCTGCAAAAAAAACCCGGAAAAAAAAAGTTTTTTTTCTATGGCTTCAAAATTTCTGGGAATTTTACATCTCTAGTGGAAAGGGATTCCATGTGTTCCTGTTTTGCTTGCATCATGTAGGGGCTGTTGCAACCCCCCCTCCGTACTACACATCTGCTTAAGAATACCTGAAACATGGAGCTGAACACAGCTGGGCTCCATGCTGTCCTGCTGAAACACTGGTTTGCTGTACCTCCAATGTCCCCAGTATTTTCCCCAAGAGTGGGATGGCAGAGGGGCAGGAGGTCAAAAGAGGCCTAGGAGCAGACAGTTCCACTCAATCCTAATCGGTAGTGATGTCAACACTGCACCGCTCAACATCTGCCAACACAAAGCGAAACACAGCAAGATGGTAAACAAGGAGAGGCGATAGAAGTTTCACAAAAAGTACTGCATTTTCTCCATAGGGAAAATGGGGGAGAGACATGAGACAGCATAGTAATCGACATTGTGTCAAGCACACGGGAAAATCCATGACCAAAGAACGATGATCGCACAAAAAAACTAAAATATGAAGTAACTCTTAATGTCTTAGAAGGTGAGAAAAGGAACAAGGGGATCTACAGTCCTGGACGGGATCCTGACAAACAGGAAAAAACTGCTTGATTAAATGAAAGTGGCAGGAACAAAAATTTTTTTTTATTTGGTGTGTTCAGAGTAAGAAAAAGACTGAGGAAGGGTTAGGTTCAGGTTCACCACTTTAGGGAAGATGGGCAAATGTTAGGAGGTCATAGAATCGTAGAATAGTACAGTTGGAAGAGGCCTATAAGGCCATCGAGTCCAACCCCCTGCTCATGCAGGAATCTACCTTAAAGCATCCCTGACAGATGGTTGTCCAGCTGCCTCTTGAATGCCTCTAGTGTGGGAGAGCCCACCACCTCCCTAAGTCATTGGTTCCATTGTCGTGGTGCTCCAGCCTATCAAGCTCACTTTGAAGTTTGTTTCTGTCTTCCAGGGAATTAGCGATCCCACCCAATGTTGTGTCGTCTGCAAATTTGATAAGCATTCCCTGCACCTTCTTGTCCAAACTATTAATAAAAATGTTGAAGAGGATGTTTTTAGGATGTTTTAGGATTTTTTATGCAGTTTTAATAATATGTGTCATGTTTTAATCAGTTTTATGTATTTTATCATGTTGTTGTTCCCCGCCTCGATCCAGACAGAGAGGCGGGTAAGAAATAAATTATTATTATTATTATTATTATTATTATTATTATTAGAGCACTGGCCCAGGACTGAGCCCTGCGATACCCCATTCATTACCTCCCCCCAGTTTGAGAAGGTACCATTGATAAGTATTCTTTGAGTTGATTCTGTTGCTGATTGTGGATCCACCTAATAGTTGTTCCATCTAGCCCACTTTTAGCTAGTTTGTGAATCAGAATGTCATGGGGCACATTGTCTAAAGCTTTGCTGAAGTCAAGATATATTATGTCCACAGCATTCCCACACTTCGCAACAGAGGTTACCCGATCAAAATAGAATGAGATCAGATTAGCCTGACAGGATTTGTCCTTGACAAATCCATGCTGACCTGTAGTAATCACTGCATTGTTTTCAAGTGCTTGCAGATTGACTTACTTATGATCTGCTCCAAAATTTTCCAAGGGATTGATGTCAGAGTAACTGGTCTGTAGTTCCCAGGTTCCTCCTTTTTGCCCTTTTTGAAGATAGTGACAACATTAGCCCTCCCGCAGTCCTCCGGTACCTCACCCGTCTTCCATAATTTCGCAAAGATGATGGACAGTGGTTCTGAAAGTTCTTCTGCCAGCTCCTTTATTACTGTAGGATGCAGTTCATCGGGGCCTGGAGATTTGAACTTGTTCAAAGAAATCAGGTGTTCCTTGACCAATTTTTTTATCAATCTCAAGCTACAATCCTTCCCCTTCAGCATGTACTTCATTCGTATCGGGGTGGGGCGTCATAGACTCGCTTTTGGAAGAAGACTGAGCCAAAGTAGGAATTGAGCACCTCAGTCTTTTCTTTGTTCTCTGTTATCAATTTGCCATCCTCATTGAGTAGTTGAACCACCATTTCTTTCCTCTTTCTTTTACTATGTATGTACCTGAAGAAAGCTTTTTTGTTGTTTTTAGCATCCCTCACTAGCCTCAGCTCCTTCTCAGCTTTAGCCTTCCTGATACCATTCCGGCACTTCTGTGCTACCTGTCTGTGCTCGTCTTTTGTAACCTGGCTTTCTTTCTACCTCCTATATGTATCCTTTTTTATTTTCAGGTCATCTCTAAGCTTTTTGTGGAGCCACACTGGTTCCTTCTGTTGCCTTCTATCTTTTTTCCCTGTTGGAATTGTTTGTAATTCTGCCTTTAAAATTTCCATTTAAAAAAACTCCCACCCTTTTTGGTCTCCTTTTCTCTTTAGGGTCACTTGCTATGGGATCTTACTAGTCATTGCAGACAGGATGTATATCCGTTTGTGGATTTTCAGTACAGTAAGGTTTTTATATGTTCACTGTGGAGCTGTACTGTGGTGTCCAGAATGTGAACCTGTTGCATGGACTGGACTATGCTCAGGTTGATGGTGGTGTAAAAGTTATTGAATTCTTCGTTCAATTCATAGAATCATAGAATAGTAGAGCAGAAAGGAGCCTATAAGGCCATCGAGTCCAACCCCCTGTTCAATGCAGGAATCCACCTTAAAGCATACCTGACAGATGTCCACAGTATTCCCACAGTCCACAAGGAAAGTTATCTGATCAAAAATTGAGATCAAATTAATCTGGCGGGATTTGTTTTTGAGAAATCCATGCTGGCTTCTAGTAATCACTGCATTGTTTTCAAGGTGCTTACAGATCGACTTCTGTATAATCTGCTCCAAAAGTTTCCCAGGGATGGATGTCAGATTGACAGGTCTGTAGTTCGCAGGTTTCTCCTTTTTGCCCTTTTTGAAAGTAGTGACAATATCAGCCATCCTCCACTCATCTGGCACTTCACCCTAACTCTAAACCTTTCCTCTGTCTTTTGCTATTCACATATCTGAAGAAAGCCTTTTTATTGCTTTTAGCATCCCTCACTAGTCTCAGCTCATTCTCAGCTTTAGCCTTCCTGACCTGTCTGTACTCTTCTTTTGTAGCCTGGCCTTCCTTCCACTTCCTATATGTATCGTTTTTCATTTTCAGGTCATCTCTAAGCTTTTTGTGGAGCCACATTGACTTCTTCTGTTTAGGGTGACCAGATAAAATCCAGGTCAGGGCTCATGTAACTTTAAGAGTTGTAGAGAAAAGGGAATTTCAGCCAGTGTCATTTGTATGCAGTTAGTTCCTGGTGAAATTCCCTCTTCATCACAACAGTTAAAGGTGCAGGCACTATACTAGAGTGACCATGTACAAAAGAAGGCAGGGCCCCTGCAACTTTAACTGTTGTGATGAAGAGAGAATTTCACCAGGAACTAATTACATACAAATGACACTGGCTGAAATTCCCTTTTCTCTACAACTCTTAAAGTTACATGAGCCCTGACCTGGATTTTATCTGGTCACCCTACTTCTGTTGCCTTCTATCTTTTTTTGCTTGTTGGAATTGTTTGTAATTGTGCCTTTAAAATTTCCTTTTTTAAAAAACTCCCACTCATCTTGGACTCCTGTTCTCATTAGAGCCACTTGCCATGGGACCTTACTTATCATAGTTCTGAGTTTATTAAAATCGGCTTTCCTGAAATCCAGTGGACGTGTATGGGTACACCCAGCTTTTGCTTCCTCTTAATTCAAGAACTCAAGAATGATGTGATTACTTTCCCCCAGGGTTTCTGTAACTGCTACTTTATCCACTAAGTCATTCATATTAGTATCATTTCAAGGATAGCCGATCCTCTAGTTCCTTCCTCTACTTTCTGTAGGAGAAAGTTATCAGCCACAGATGTCAGGAATTCCTTGGAGGGGCCACTTTTGGCAGAATTACTCTCCCAACAGATATCGGGGTAATTGAAGTCCCCCATTACTACTACGTTGGATTCCCTTGAAACACTGCCAGTTTGCTTTTCATGTTCCTTTTATTCCTTTCCCCATTTATTTTAATCCAGATGCTCTCAATGGGGCTACCAGGCGCATCATCCTGTATTTCTATGCAGGGATTCGTATTTTTAACATATAGTGCGACTCTGCCTCCCTTTCTGTTTCTTCTGTTTTTTTTAACAAGTTCTATCCTTCAATTGCTATATTCCAGTCATGGGAGTCATCCCACCAAGTTTCAGTTATACTTATCAAGTCGTATTTAACTTCATGGATTAAGAGTACGCTACACACTACACTTGATCTTAGCCAGTTCATTGTCTCAGCCAGGCATCAGTTCAGCACATCCACTGCCTCACCTGAACAACCCTTGATAAAATTGGACAGTAGGGGAAATGGCAAACTGGGTTAGAAGAGATTTCAACTTCAGGGCCCAATGAACCGCATCCTAGAGTATTAAAGGAGCTTTCAGAAGAACTTTCAGAACCAATGTCTATTATCTTTGTGAAATCATGGAAGATGGATGAAGTGCTGGATGACTGGAGGAGGGCTAACGTTGTCCCTATCTTCAAAAAGGGAAAAAAGGAGGAATGTGGAAACTACCGGCTAGTCAGTCTCACATCCATCCCAGGGAAAATTTTGGATCAGATTATGAACAAGTCAATCTGTAAACACCTTAAAAACAATGCAGTGATTACTAGAAGCCAGCATGGATTTGTCAGGAACAAATCCTATCAGACCAATCTGATCTCGTTTTTTGATCGGGTAACCTCTTTTGTGGACTATGGAAATGCTGTGGACTGGATGAGGGCTAATAAACTGAAACGCAATCCGAACAAGACTGAGATGCTGTTAGTGGGTGGTTCTTCTGACTGGATGGAGGATCTTCAACCTGTTCTGGATGGGGTTGCACTCCCCCTGAAGAAGCAAGTTCGTAGCTTGGGGGTTCTCCTAGAACGATCTCTGTCACTTGAGGCTCAGGTGGCCTCAGTGGCACGGAGTACCTTCTACCAACTTCGGTTGGTGGCCCAGCTACCTCCCTATCTGGACAGGGTTAACTTGGCTTCAGTTGTCTATGCTCTGGTAACCGCCAAGTTAGTTTACTGCAATGCACTCTACGTGGGGCTGCCTTTGAAGGCGGTTCGAAAGCTGCAGCTTGTGCAAAATGCAGCGGTCAGATTGATAACTGGGACCAGAAGTTTCAAGCATATAAGACCTACTCTGGCCTGCTTGCATTGGCTGCCTGTATGTTTCCGAGCCCGATTCAAGGTGCTGGTTTTAACCTATAAAGCCTTACACGGCTTGGGACCACAATACCTAACGGAACGCCTTTCCTGACATGAACCTACCCATACATTAGGTTCAACATCTAAGGCCCTCTTCCTGGTACCTACTCCGAGGGAAGTTCAGAGGATGGCCACAAGGGAGAGGGCCTTCTCAGTGGTGGCCCCCCAACTCTGGAATGATCTCCCCGACGAGGCTCGCCTGGCACCAACATTGTTATCTTTTCAGCGCCAGGTCAAGACTTTCCTCATCTCCCAGGCATTTAACATCATATACTGAGTTTTAATTGACCCCAGAACTATATTTAGATCTGGCTGAGAGTTCGCAGCTGTTTTAAATGTCCACTGTTTTCATATGTTATTGGTTTTTAGGTTTTTATGGTGTTAAATTTTGTATATCAATTTTTAATTTCCAAAGTTTTAATTTTTGTAAACTGTCCAGAGAGCTTCAGCTATGGGATGGTATATAAATGTAATAACTAATAAGTAATAATATTGACCACAAACTTCTCCAAAAATTAATTTTAATACTTTTTAAACTTGTATTGTTTAATATGATCTTAGGGGAAAGCATAGTGTGTTGTTTTACCATAATTGCGCAGTTTCTGGCTGTTGTACTATTGTATTTGCGCAGAAATAAAAAAAAAACCAAAAAAACACACTTAACTGCAAGGGAAGGAGAACGTTGAGGGCCGTGCAGGAGATTTTGCCGGCATAGTAGCGATAGAGGTGAAAAGATACATGAGCTGAAATAGCGCAACAACACACAGATGTGAAAGTAATATAATAATAATAAAAATTTATTACGGTCAACAAGACCAGCAAACAGACGTGAAAGTGCCCAGCACTCAACTCGCTAAGGAAACGGAGGGAGAAACTACAGACACAAACCAAGGGGGAAAAGGTAGGTGTGATGGCACTCTTAATCCCATTCAAATGAATGTGCCTTACTTCTGAGTAGGCATTCATAACATTTCCTTATTAAATGGGATTCGTTCATTTTTGGTGTTCTGTTTTTTAAAAGAAAAATAAAAGCATAACCCTGGGCTAGTACACACTATGCAGAAATGGTGCCCTCAGCTCTTTGGAGAAAGGAGACAGTTCATATAAATGCAAACAGGCACATGAAGCCCCCTCAGCCTCCACAAACGTCTCCCCTGCCCCCAACTTTAGCTCCTCCCACATAGCTGCAGGCAGCAACTTATGCCAAAAGGAGGGGGAGGGGTAGCACATCATGTTCCATGCAGCGCTGGAGAAGGCGGCATGCAGTGTGTCTCATCGCTCTGCTTTTCAATAAGTTTTACTGATTAAAAAAAGGAAGAAAAAGCCCTCAGCCACCGTTTCATTTATTTGTTTATTTCTATACTGCCCAATAGCCCAAGCTTTCTGGGTGGTTCACAACAATTAAAACCCCAAATGCAACATAATAAAACTGCTCATCTTGCTGAAATGCAGAGCAGGCGGCGTGAGGTGCCCGTTCTCTGCCTTGGATACTCTTAATCCTCAGAGTTTGGAGGCTTACAATTACCCAGGGCAGATCAAATTGGATTCCATCCTAAGCATACCTCCCACCCCTCCCAAATTCCTTTGAGGAGCTGCTCCTTTGAAAGAAACCGCTTGGCTTGGTCCAGTTATAATCACCATTCTTCTTTTCCTCTTCTTTCCTCCCCTATCTTGGACTTTCTGTCTCTTCTTTATTTCATCTAGAGCAGGGGTCTCCAACTTTAGTTGCCCTGTGGGTACATTTGGCATTTTGAAAAAGTACCCTGGGCACCACCAGGAATTGGCTGCTGCATGGGGTGAGAGGGACGATCACAAAAATGTTGGGAGTGCCCCTCCTTATCTATGCTTGTGTGCGCACATTAATTTGTTTATTTCTATACTGCCCAATAGCCCAAGCTTTCTGGGTGGTTCGCATACAATTAAAACCCCAAATGCAACATAATAAAACTGCTCATCTTGCTGAAATGCAGAGCAGGCGGCGTGAGGTGCCCGTTCTCTGCCTCTCATTCTGGTTTTCCCCTCTCCCCCGCTCTTCCTCTCTCTTTCTCTCACTGGTGCCCTCCCTCCCTCCCTCTCTCCCATCCCCATGTAAGTGAATGGCATAATTTCTCAATTCATTTGCATGGTGTGAGAAAAATCGCTGAAAATCGGCTAGTGGGCGTGAACACCCCCACCCCTCCGGCAAGGGACCCTTTTGCTTCGAGAATTCTTAGTGGAAATGGGCTTGGCCACTCCTCCAACCATTTTTAGGCAAGGAGGACCCCACACACTCACTAGCTTCATTCACTTGCAGAGCAGGAAAATAGCTGGGGTGGGTGGGGGGGCTTCAGCCTGGCACTGGAGATGCCAGATCTAGACCAACTCTTGGCAATTTTCAAGAGAGATCACATGCATACAGGAAGCTGTCTTATACTGAGCCAGGTCTGTCAGGCTCGGTATTGTTGACACTGACTGTCAGCAATGGCTTTCCAGGGTTTCAGGTAGGAATAATCACTTATATAATCCTATGTAATCCTTCTTCTTCTTCTTCTTCTTCTTCTTCTTCTTCTTCTTCTTCTTCTTCTTTCTTGCTCGCCTCTCCCTCTGAATCAAGGTGGGGAACAACATTAAAAGCAAATGATATAAAATATATAAAACTGATTAAAACATATAAAAATGAATACATTGTTAAAATACCAATAAAACTCTTAAAATTCGACTGGGTAGGCCTGCCGGAAGAGATGTTTTATCGCTTTCTTAAATTCTGGAAGACTGTTAATTTGGTGGATCTTTCCTGGCAGGCTGTTCCACAGTCTGGGAGCGGCAGAAGGTCTTCTGGGTAATGGTTGTCAGCCTAGTTTTGGCTGACTGCAGTAAATTCTTCCCAGAGGACCTGAGTGTGCGGGGTAGATTGTATGGGAGAAGGTAATCCCGCAGGTAACCTGAACCCAAACCATGTAGGGCTTTAAAGGTAATGATCAACACCTTGTACTTCGCCCAGAAAGTAATTGGCAGCCAGTGGAGTGATTTTGAAGCTGGTGTAATATGGTCACCCCTAGGTGTACCAGTGACCAACTTGGCTGCCATATTTTGAACTAGTTGAAGTTTCCGGACTAGGCACAAAGGTAGCCCTATGTACAGCACATTGCAGAAGTTGAGCCTCAAAGTTACCAGTGCGTGCACTACCGTCTTTAGGTCTTCCAACTCTAGGAAGAGGCACAGCAAGCATATCAGCTGAAGCTGACAATAAGCACTCCTGGCTGTCACATCGCCAACTCACTAGTCTTCAGGAATTTAAAAGATCTATAAAGACTGATCTCTTCCGGCAGGCCTACCCAGATGAATTTTAAAGTGTTTTATTGGTGTTTTATTGGTATTTTAATGATGTATTGGTTTTATGTGCTTTTAATCAGTTTTGTATTTTGTGTTTAATGCTGTTCCCCGCCTCGATCCGTTGGGAGAGACGGGTAATAAATAAATAAATTTATTATTATTATTATCATCATCTATCTGATCTGTCATTCGGAGCGACGGATCCAGGAACACCCCCAAGCTGCAAACACAGTCTTTCAGGGGGGGTGTAACCACATCCAGAACTGGTTGACACACCTCCAAACCCAGGTTAGGGCCTTTGACAGTAAGCACCTTGGTCTTGTCTGGATTCAGTTCCGGTTTGTTTTTCCTCATCCAGCCCATTACCGCCTCCTAGCATTCATACAGAGAAGACACACTATCCTTACATGACGCTGTTGTCAAAGGCATAGAGAAATATATTTGGGTGTCCTCAGCATACTGATAGCACCTCGCCCCATGCCTCCTTGTTTGTATGTCTAGTCAGAAATAAATCCAATTATGTTCAGTGGGGCTTATTCCCAGGAAAGTATGTAGGATTTCATCCCAAGTTATTTTTGGGACTGAGGAGGTTTGCAGCCTGGTCCTCTGCATGTCTTCTCAGAAATAAGTCCTGAGTTGTAAGTATGGTACTGTAAGCTTTAAAAAGAACTGCCCACCCCATCTCACTCCACTGACTTGGCTACTCGCTCTGCCCAATCCTGTGCATGTTTTGTCCTTTATGCATTTTTCCTTTTCCATAGATACTAACTCCAGTGGTGAGAGAAAGGCCATTGATATCTGATCAGAGGTCATTTCTCCATAAATTATTAGCCTTAGTAGTGAAAGCAGACTCCTTGGCTGAATCCTGATGAAGTCTTGGCACCAATTAGGCTATAGGGAGGAGGAGACAACAAGCACTTGCACATAATGAGGAGGAGGTGGAGAAGACTTGTAAAAAAAGAAAAACAAAGCTTCTGTTTTTATGAAGCGTTGCTGGAGGATATGGGAAAATGAGGAGGAATCGTTGTGAGGAGGGGAACAGAGCTGTATGTGGACTGCTTGTTGTTTCCTTGTAACCCAGGTATGGTCAGTGCTTAATATAAAAGGAAATGCTGAAGTTTTAATCTCTGTGAGATATATACCTCACTATGAAATGTGTGGAGAGGAGAAAACTGTAACTCCTCAGTGGTGAGAGAAGCATTCTGCATATGCTCAGAGGCACTTCGTATTTCACAATTACTTTTGCTAAGATTGATGAAATGTAAATAAATCCTAGTCATTATAAAATGTACTTGCATGAGCACATGGAAATTTTCATCTTGGATCTTTCAAGTACCTAATAACACCCCCGTTATAGAGGCAAATCAGAACATGGTTTTCAAGGAGCTAATTGCAGTCAAGCTTGTAGGAGTGTGCTTATTTAATACTCAGAATTGGAAACTACCCTAGAAATATGGTATAGAAAGCAATGGTTGATACTGGCAATGGAAAACTTAACTCATCAAATTCATTTATCAAAAGGCCAAGCCAGACACTAAAGATGTTTTAATAATGTATTTGTTTTTATCTGTTTTAATGCTTTATCTATTTTATGATTTTTATATTTATATTTGTTGTTGTTCCCTTCCTTGATCTGGATGGAGAGGCGGGTTAGAAATAAAATAAATAAATAAATAAATAAATAAACAAAACTAACCCTGTTCGAGTGTACAGTACCTGTGTTACGAGGACAACCATGCCCCCTCCTCACATACTTCCTTTGCTCTGTACTCATGGAAGACAACTTTCTGAAGGGAAAAGCCTCCTGTATTCATGGAGGCATTACGTGCGATTGCCAGCACTTTCAGTTGTGTGGAGAGCCTCCATAAATACAAAAAGTTCTCTTCAGAAAGACACCCTCCACGTGTACAGAGCAACCCAAATGCCTGACAAGGGGATGGGGCTAGAGCACTCTGCCTCCTCATGCATTTACTGTACACAGATACAGAACACCTGAATATGATTGGTTAGTTGTTAGGCAGTATTGTATACACAACAGACGAGAATTCAGGCAAGACACTACTGGCACCTTGTGACTGTTTTTGGAAGGACCGCTGAACACCTTGAAACTGAAGAAGTGAATGGGTTGAACTGGCTTATGGATGCTCTTTTGTGTTATAATCAGATGTTGTAACTTGTAAGAGAGGTAACCTAATGTCTATGATTTAAAGTAATCATTAGTAAGTTTACATGTTATACTTTAAATATAAAACAATAAAATGTTTTTATTTCCTCTAATGAAAGGGGAAATACTGAACCTCAATGAGCCTTCTTCCTCTCTCACCAACTTCCACACACACAGGCACTCTCCTGCCTCTCCCCTCCCCTGTGCTCTCGCCTTCCCCCCACATACACATTTGCACTGTCTCCCCTCCCCTCCCCTCTCCCCCCCAGTGATGGCTAGTGCCCATTGGGGCCAGTGGAGCAGAGGGCAGGGTGGCTAACTGTAGGTGGAGCTAGGAATCACAACAGACAGCCAATTGAATTGAACAGACAAGGCAAATTGAAGCCAGTAAACCGACCAAGATCCTGTGTGCAGTGGAGAGTTGTACACACCACAGACAAGCAGTCCTTTCAACCTATGAGCTCCATCACACCTAATCCCCTCCAACCTGGTTGGCCTCTGCATTTTTTTTTTTACTTAAGGCAAAAGCGCATCAAGCTTATGATCCCTTTCACCTGAAGAGCTGCTCTTTCGCTCCTTGGCTCATTAGCTCTTCCGCTCCACTTCTCCCCCTCCCTTTCTCCCTCCAGTCAGGTCCTGCCAAATGAGCACTTCAACCAGACCGCCCTTCTGAAAGGCAAAAATGGAAGGACCCTTTAGTCTGGCTCTTTGGGGGCATTGAGGGAGTGCAATCCTGTCTCTGCAGAGATTCAAGCGTTGTATGATTTTAAAAAAACGCTTTGGAGCCTGGGATGCAAGGTTTGGGTTTTATATTGAGTTTTGGAGCCAGCTGCTGGGAGAGATCGCTTTTCCCTGCCAGGACCTGATGCAATCCATTCAAACCTCTGTTCCTTTAAAACTACACAGAGGCTTAGGGCACATTTAATGCATTTAGGGAAAATAATCCAGATTTTTAGCATTCTAGGAAAGGCTGGGGAAGAGGAGGGGTGTCAGCAGGACAGGCACGGCGTCATGTGAGTACCATGCTTCAAGTCCGCACACAAGGCATGGCGAGAGTGCACTAAATCGCTGGTGTGACGGATCCCTATGTTTTTCTGTTCCAGCAGCAACCCATTACATAGAAAAGGCAAAGTGAAGGCAGTAAACAGACCAAGGCCCTGCATGCCAAAATAGAGTGATGAGGAAAAATCAGTCATTTTTCCTCCGCCAGCAAACTATAGCACAGAAAACACTGATTGAGGCTGGATTTTAAGAGTTTTTTTTTAAAAAAAATTAAGTTAGTGCACAGTACTAAGTTAGTGCACTTAAAATTGTTCTCACCCACCTCGTGATGTCAGGTTAAAAAACAGAAAAAATAGGGGAAATTGGGAAAACAATAATAGGGAAAAAAATAGCAAGAGTCTGGGGGCTGATGGGTATTTGCTACACCTCCCACAATCTTTTGCATGCTCTCTTGTATAAAAAACAAATAAGAAAACAAGGGAGAGGGGAGAATAAAAGTTGAGGAAATTGGGAGGAAATAAAAAACAGCCAGGGTTTGAGGGCTCCTGGAGCACTTCTTCACCCCGCACAATCGTTCTCCTAGGATTGTAGTACACCAGGTTAAACATGGGGAAAAATAGGTGGGAAGGATTTTTTTTTTAATTTGAGAAAACTTAGCAAGGGTTTGGGGCTCCTCCTACACTTCACACTCACACTTCTATGCCCCCAGGATGCCATCTTAAAAAAACAGGAGGGGAAACATTTTAAAAATTAATGGGAATAACTTGCCCCCAATACTGAACTCACATATGACATTTGTGCACACATGTACACAGTCAACAATGTACAATAATAATGCAAAAACATTTTCCACTACATAGTTCAAAGGAAATCATCTATGTTTTCTGGAAGCAAAAGCAAAAAAAATACTAGAGGACTCAAATACAAATACAAGCCTCCCTCGTTGCATCATATAGCAACATAGGCACAGAAGAAAGAGACACAGAGCGTATTCGGATGACACTGAAACCCCACTCTGTGGAGAGGGTTGACAAAAGAACAGGCCACACTCCCAACAAATTATCGCACAGCCACGCCACACAGTGCGGTTCACTCACTCATCCTGAGGCATGCAGTTGCCGGAGTCCTCCAAACCCAACAGCTTCGCATTCCTGCAGCTAGGCAGATCTGGGCCATAAAAATCTGTTGAACTGAGCGGAGCAGCCGTGGCAATTTTGGCCGCTCTTGATGCATGATAGGTTCCCATTATCCACGTGGGCTTTCCAGATTGCACTCAGCTACTGCAGGGCAGGGCACCTAAAACCTTCTGCAGAGCATGAGTTACTGGGGTGGCTTAATGGGGGTATGGAACCCCTCAGGGGCGGGGAAAACATGACACACATGACACACTAACCCCTTGTGCGTCACTCCCAGAAGATATCCATGATGCCTTAGCTTGTCATGCGGACCTGGCCATAGACTTGATGTTTGCTGAGGAGGAGTGTTTGCTGGACAGGAACTGGCATCAAAGTGTCGACTATTTCTACCTGCCTCATCCCCCATCCTGCATCACCTTCGACCCTGAAAAAAACTGGATGCTTGGTGGAGAGAGACTGGCCTCTTTAGGACTACACAATAATCAACGGGGGGGGGGGGAACAATCGTGAGTTGTGTTGCTTATTGTGTCGTGTGGAGAGCAACACACAACGCACACACAACTGACAGTACACTATTTGGGAAACAATGGAGAAAAACAACGGGCTTTCATGTTGTTTATCCCAAACTCCGTTGTTTAATGTGTTGTGTGAAGGGAACCCCCCTCTCTCTGTGTACTATTCCGTTTGGTCATAGAGTTTGCCAGCTGGAGCAGCTGAAACCCCCCAGCTGCTCTGATACAGCCTGCAGAACTTGTGGTGCATGCTGGGATACGGCCAGAGGACTGAGGGAGGTGGGAAGGAGGAGACGCAGCAGCCCAGAAGGATGCCGGGACGTTCAGCCGCGTGAAGGGGGAGGGGCAACATGTCGTGCAGCCAAAATACTGCACGGTCAGTACGCTGTTTTCCCCCTCCGTTGCCTAAAGTGCCGTCCAAATGCTGCCATTGAGTAATGTCAAAACATGGTGGCTACGTGGGTCTGGAAGAAGGATTGGCAATCTACCTTCCAAGGTCAGAGAAAAAGAAGGAACTCTGAGAGGAAATGCTGCTGAGAGCTGGGAGAGAGCCAGGCGGCCACCAGTGAAATGGGTAACTGCTAACTTGTGCGTGTAGGTTCACTGTCGAAAACCCTCATGTAGAATAGAGGTTCATTTATATTTAATATTTTTGTATTATACTTTATTCTCCTGTTTAGCGCTCAGTTGTTGGATTCATTTAGTTTATTTGTACTGTTTATTTGATATGACATATATTGATCTTTGTAATTGTTCCTATTGTGTTTTTTAGATATTGTTATGTTTCTTGTCATTTGATATCTTGTAAATTCTATTTATTGTTGTTCATTTCTTATGTTGTGACCTGCCTTGGGCAAAACCTTGTGGGAAATTGGCAAACAAATAAAAATATATGGTGATGATAATTCAGACACAACAGCCAGTGCCAGCTCAAGCCATTTTGCTCTCTGATGAGGACAAACAAATGCCTCCCATTTCTCACTGGATGATCTGGGACAGTCACTACCTCTCAGCCTAACCTACTTCACAGGATTGTTGTGAGGGTAAAAATGGGGAGAGCTTTAGTTTCTGGAGGAAAGGCAAAGCTTAAAAATCATAAAATAAAAGTAAATAAATAATTTTATACTAGAGAAACACAATTATCTTACAATACTTCCAAAAGAAGCCTCCTTAGCATTGTATTGCTGTGTGCGCATGTTTACATGCATGTGCAGTAGAGACAAGAGACATCATCAAAAACTCCACGTGGAGATTTCCCTGGGGAGGAGGGGGCGCCTGAAGACTGACACCAACTCTTGTAACTCATATTGAACATTCAAAATTTGAAAAACATCATCTTGCTTCTCATATGCCACATCCACATGCCTCCGTCTTCTGCATGACAATCAACTCAAAGAAACTTTACTAACCTTTAAAACAGTGAAGAACTTTGTGGCATCTTATAAATTTTTAAAATTATTCTGGCATAATAATTTTGTGGACTATAAGCCACTTCATCAGATGCATGGTGTATATGGTATGGGGCAGATGGTAGACACTGGGGTAAGATGGGTATTAAATGCAGAAAGTAATGAAAGAAGTTGTCCTTTTCATTAAAAATTCACAGTCCATCTCCCACCCCCCAAAAGCATTCCCTTTCTCTCCCCCACTACTCATTAGGAGACTAGATAAGGACTCTGGATTGCACTGCAATTATGTCATACACTACTCTTCCTCCTAGCAATATGGCATAACAATGTAGACCTTCTGCAGACAACTCTTTACCCTGTTTTTACCTCTGTGTCCAAATATTGATCATAGTGGCAACTTCACTTAATGGCTAAACACACAGAAAGGTGATAGTAGCAGGCTCATTTCTCACAAAACTATTGGGCAAAATGATTGCAATGTGCCTGAATGTTTTGCTTCATATCCTGGGTTCTCCAAGGGCTAGAGAATTGCTCTTTTTTATTTAAAAGCTGGGAAGTTGGGTTAGCTTCCCCCCCCCCCCCCCCGGGATATTGGGCCAGGTGCTACAGCTACAAAACCAATAGGGATCAGGAAAAACAGCTGTAAGGCTGGAAACCAAAATTAAAAAAAACCAGACAGCTGCACTAATTTTGTTCCCAATGCATCTTGACACTGGGGAATGTAGAATATAAAATACATGGTAAATGGTATATAAAATATACAAAAAATCATTTAATATACAATTTTACGTATTCAAAAAATGTTTTGAATTAGCTAGTTAAAAACTTAACACATGCTAAGCTATCCTAAAAGTGATATTAAAGTTCTCTACACTTAAACTCATGAGTTTATTCATGAATACAACTCCTATGAGCCCTAACCAGCACAGCCAGTGGTGAGCGATCTTGAGAGTTGTAGGCCCAAACATCTGGAGGGCCATAAATTGCCCATATATGCTGGCAGCTATGTACATCAACACAACATTGGTGAAAACGTGTTTGCATCTTTAACTTAGGATAGATCAATAGCTGAGTGTGCACTGAATGTTCCTACTCTTTTTAAATCATTATAGAATATACATTTGTGACGTTTTCAATCTTTTATTTCACAGGGAGGATCAGAATTTGTATGTACGAAAAAAACAGTCTCTCAGCTGCAATGACGTCTGGTAAGTATGACTTTGTCCCTCTATTTTTTTAAATTCTTGATCAGCTGAGTTCTAATGGGAGAATTTCTCAGTCAGTACATTTACCTGGAAAATTAGTAGAAGGCCTCGCTTGTTTGCAATCTTAGGATGAAACTACACATTGCATTATCCAGTTTTTTAAAAAAGCATGGTTAAACTGACTACTTTGTTTTGAATGAAAAGTAGCCATCGAGAATGTGCTCCCGATACGAATCTGCTTCCTGCTGAAAGTCCTCTCCCCGCTGCCACTTGCCCTGAAGGTGATATTTTACTGCAAACAGGAGGCAAATTCCGTTCCTCTTTCCTGACTCCTACCTGAGCAGAGCAGAGCAGAGGAAGCTGCCCCAGCTGGTCTAGAAGGTACATAAGGAAGTGAGCTCCCAGAGAGAGAGCGATCAGAGTGAGTGAACAGGGAGAGCAAACAGGAGTTTGTCAGGAGAAGTGTGGTGGAAGAGGAGACCAAGGTAAAGAGAAGAGAGGCCTCAAGGAAATCCAGGAGGCTGCCTATTCAAAATTGCTGTGTGCTTGCCATGTGGGGCGGGGGTGTCCTGAGAGCTGGTTCTGGGACTGCAGGGGCATGGCCTAATTGCTCTCAGTAGCTGAGTGGGTGGGAAGTTTCATTCTGTTTCCTGACTCCTAGCTGTGTAGAGCAGGGGAAATTGTCCAAGCTGGTCTAGAAGCGAGCTCCCAGAGAGCGAGCAATCAGAGCAAGCAAACCGGAGTTTGGCAGGGGAGGTGAAAGGGGAGGTCCCTAACAAAAAAACACAAAACATTTCTTGTAACGTACTCTTATAGTAGGGGGCTCTGTTGTTAACCTTCAGGGAGGACAGGACAAAGCATAGGCTATTCCAATACAATTGGAAAGGCAGAAACAAAAAGGGAATAGAAACTATGGACAATGTAGGAGATTTTTCAGGTGGCTTTTATTTTAAGGAACACTGAATGCAGGCTGCAGTACCTTGCGTCAATGCTCCCCAAATTCCCCACTATAGTAGGTGAAAAGGAAGATCTGAAGATAGACACTCAGAATGATTGATTTTACTCAGACTCACAAACTGTCATTGCTTTAAAGCATTTAAAGAAAGTTAAAATTAAAGAAAAATAAAAGAACCTCTCCATTCAGCAAAGCAAATAAAAGAATATACTCACAAGTCTGGCAGATTTCTGGAGAACATAAACATAAACAAACATAGACAAACATCCCCCCCATGATAACACTCATACTGACTCTTTGAAGGAGCTCTTCTCCACAGAGGGACTTTCATTTCTCCCAGACAACCAAGGAGTCATTGAGGTCTACATGCTAGGCTCAGAGCAATATCCTGTATATCATGCCTGAGGGAAAGACATCTTTGTCTCTTATACCCAGACTTAAATACTTTTTCTCAAAGACAAAGACCTCCCTCCTAATACATATTAATTCATTCTGAAATGGCCAAATCCATTGGTCCATGTTGTCAATTTAGATCATCCTCTTCCCAGAATATACCATCCCCTTCTGACATACTTGTTTATGACAATGTAAGGTCAAATTCTTGTGGTTAACTGTCTCGTTTACTTCTCTGTTCTTATGGACACGGGGATTTTTCCAACCACAAGCTCACCTGTTCTTAACCCTGGACCCTTCACCTAGTTCCCTTAAAAAAATACATATGGTTGATATAAGTCACAAGTTTATATGACTAATATCTTTGGGCAATATGGTTGGTGCAAGTCCTCATGAATAACATCTTTGAGCAATATCAAATCATATTTCCAAATCATTTCCATCAGGCCCTATCTAAACTGAAGCATCTAAACCCTGATACAGTGTTCCATGTGTATATGCCTACTTGCCCCCTTGCTCCCCTGCCCCAGCATTCACTAACTCCCCCCCCCCCCCCCGTGCCCCAGCACTATAATAATAACAACAGAAAAGCAGATAATATATCTCCTACAACGGAAAGGACCTGCAAAGCGTGTGCAATGTTTGTGTTCCTGCCTGAGGTCAACATGGCATACACCTGCAATAAGTGCAAGCTGGTTGCACTATTGGAAGAAAAAGTGAGTGTACTTGAGCGGCGAGTGTCCACCCTCCAAGGAATCAGAGAAGGCGAAGAGTTCTTAGTGAAATGGTGGAACTACAACAGCAAAGAGAAGCACAGGAGTGCAATAGCAAGTTGAAGCAGAAGTGGGGAATGCTAAGGTGAGGAAAGCCGAAGAAGAGGAAGCTCCCTGGAAAAGGGTGACAGTTAGGAGCAGAAGAACTAGAAGACACTCTGCACCAGTGGAACCACTAGAGTTATGCAACTCCTTCCAGCTACTGGAGGATGTGTATGGAGGACAGTCTGCAGAGGAAGAATTACAGGGGACCCCGTGCAACAGTGAACAAGAGGCAGAAGGTCAGTTGACTAAGAAGAAGAGAAGAGTAGTCGTTGTGGGAGTCTCCCTGCTGTGTGGGATTGAAACCCAAGTGTGTTGTGAAGACCCATGGATTCACCATGTATGCAGTCTCCCTGGAGGACATATTAGAAATGTGACTGAAAGGTTGCCAAAGCTCATAAAGCCAAAACCAAATGGAGGAAAGCATCCAAGTCAAATCAAAAGAAGAGAGAAACAGGTCCTCAGGATGCAAAAGTATTTATTTGTATGAATCCCAATGCGTTTTGGCCTGTGTCCTATTAAAAGCCTTCTTCAGGGGACTGTAAACATTAAAATACATTTTAAAACATTGTGGGACAACACATGAAATTAAAATCTCTACCTATAAAATGGAAAGTATGTGTGTGTCACGTATATCTGGAAATGTTTACCCATCTGGAAGTTAGAAACTTGACATGGTGATAGATCTGGCTGTACAATGTACCAGAAAAAACTTAAAACACGAATTTTGGTGGTTTAAGTATTTTTAAAGAATTTAATAAAAACCTAGGTTTATGTCCAAAACTCCCAGCATGCCTTGGGCAGGAGGCCAGACTTACTGGCCTTTGGTGGCCATTGTGAGTGCACAGATGGGTGGCTGCAATATGTCTTTCACATAGGGCAGCCACCGACTCCTAAGGTTGGTCTCGAGCAGTCAACCCAATTTCACATAAAAGGAAACAACCCACATAAATGGACTGCGTCCATTTGCAGTGCCTCCTCCCGACCTCTGCTTGGTTTTAAAATCATAACTAGATACAACAGCATGACTTTGAGGGGTCAAACATGCTCAAAAGCACTTCATCCTGATATTGCAGTTTGCTCAGAATCTAACTAAAAAGATAAAAATAAAAAAGTGCCGAGGTGTATCTTCAGAGCACAGGTATGTCAGATAAAAGGCCCAAGTCACCAGTAGCCTTGACCATCCTGACTCTCTGTCAAAACCTGTTAAATGTAGATATTATACAGTAAATTATGCTAATGAAGTATTCTGTGTTCTAGCTGCTTTCCTTTTTTCATAACAATAACTTCAGAGCACATGCATACAACAGTTCCCCACATCCACTGAGATCTGCTTCCCTACTATATGTTATTCAGATATCTGGACAATGCCGGGTATATTTTGAAAACATATTTTTAGGTTTGGATCTTTTTTAGCTGGTAGAAAGGGTGTTGTGTGTCCTGATTGTTTTTGAAGTTTAGACGGCTGCTCCTGCCAAAGCATGATGGGAGGTGTAGGCATTTCAGGTAAAACAAAAAGTGTGGTTTATCACAAAGCTCTAATTTAAAATACAGTTCTTATTAACACAATTTCCCACTGATTCTAACAAAACAATTTACTGATTCAACCAAACTAAAAAAACCAACCAACCTAAAGTTAAATAAGTTGCAGAAAAATTTATCATTTATCAAATGTTATAAACATTACTCACAGACCCGAGCAACACCAGGCATATCAGCTAGTATGTGTATAATATGAAGTAACTTAGACATATTGCCACAGGTGCTTATGTACGTACATAGGTTTTAAAAGATATACATATTACATAGAATCAAAGAATAGTAGAGTCGGAAGGGCCTATAAGGCCATCCAGTCCAACCCCCTGCTCAATGCAGGAATCTACCCTAAAGCATCCCTGACAGATGGTTGTCCAACTGCCTCTTGAATGCCTCTAGTGTGGGAGAGCCCACAACCTCCCTAGGTAATGGGTTCCATTGTCGTACTGCTCTTAACAGTCAGGAAGTTTTTCCAGATGTCCAGCCAGAAACTGGCTTCCTGTAACTTGAGCCCATTATTCCGTGTCCTGCATTCTGGGTTGATCAAGAAGAGATTCTGGCCCTCCTCTGTGTGACAACCTTTCAAGTATTTGAAGAGTGCTATCATGTCTCCCCTCAATCTTCTTCAGGCTAAACATGCCTTATTCTTTCAATTTCTCCTCATGGGGCTTTGTTTCCAGACCCCTAATCATCCTCGTTGCCCTCCTCTGAACACGCTCCAGCTTGTCTGCATCCTTCTTGAAGTATGGTGCCCAGAACTGGACGCAATACTCAAGATGGGGCCTAACCAGTGCCGAATAGAGGGGAACCAATACCTCAGGCGATTTGGAAGCTAAACTTCTATTAATGCAGCTCAAAATAGCATTTGCTTTTTTTGCAGCCACATCACACTGTTGGCTCATATTCAGCTTGTGATCTACAACAATTCCAAGATCCTCCTTGCTTGTCGTATTGATTAGCCAAGTATCCCCCATCTTGTAACTGTGCATTTGATTTATTTTTCCTAGGTGTAGAATGTGGCATTTATCCCCATTAAATTTCATTCTGTTGTTTTCAGCCCAGTGCTCCAGTCTAACAAGATCACTTTGGAGTTTGTTTCTGTCTTCTAGGGTATTAGTGATCCCACCCAATTTTGTGTCATCTGCACATTTGATAAGCATTCCCTGCACCTCCTCGTCCAAATCATTAATAAAAATGTTGAAGAGCACTGAGTCCTGCAGTACCCTGCTTGTTACCTCCCCCCAGTGTGAAAAGGTACCATTGATTAGCACTCTTTGAGTCCGAATCTGTAGCCAACTGCAGATCCACCTAATAGTTGTTCCATCTAACCCACTTTTCACTAGTTTGTTAATCAGAATGTCTCGGTGCACTTTGTCAAAAGCTTTGCTGAAGGCAAGATATACTATGTCCACACCATTCCCACAGTTCACAAGGGAGGTTACCCGATCAAAAAATGAGATCAGACAAGATTTGTTCTTGACAAATCCATGCTGGCTTCCAGTCATCACTGCATTGTTATCAAGGTGTTTACAGATTGACTTCCTTATAATCTGTTCCAAATTTTTCCCAGGGATGGATGTCAGACTGACCAGTCTGTAGTTCCCAGGTTCCTCCTTTTTTCCCTTTTTGAAGAGAGGGACAACCTTAGCCCTCCTCCAGGTGTCCAGCACTTCACACGTCTTCCATGATTTCGCAAAGATAATAGAGAGTGGTTCTGAGAGTTCTTCTGCCAGCTCCTTTATTATCTAGGATGCAGTTTGTCGGGCCCTGGAGATTTGAACTCGTTCAAAGAAATTAGGTGTTCCTTGACCATTTGTTTATTAATCTCAAGCTGCAATCCTGCCCCATCAGCTTGTACTTCACTGTTTCCAGGGGGGGGGGTCATAGACCTGCTTTTGAGAGAAGACTGAGCCAAAGTAGGAATTGAGCACTTCAGCCTTTTCTTTGTTATCTGTTACCAATTTGCCATCCTCATGAAGCAATTGACCCACCATTTCTTTCCTCTGTCTTTTACTATTCACGTATCTGAAGAAAGCCTTTTTATTGCTTTTAGCATCCCTTGCTCGTCTCCGCTCCTTCTCAGCTTTAGCCTTCCTGACACCATTCTGGCACTTCTGTGCTACTTGTTTGTACTCTTCTTTTGTAGCCTGGCCTTCCTTCCACTTCCTATATGTATCTTTTTTTTATTTTCAGGTCATCTCTAAGCTTTTTGTTGTCCTTTACTGTATACATTTCTGTTAATATTTCAGAACACAAAGAAGTTGATATTGGGAGCTCTGTTGTGAATGGACTAGCACCGAGCACTAATGGACAAGAGAGAGGTATGTTGAAGAAAGACAGTAAAAATATCTTTGTGACTTTCCCTATGATACAGTAGCTTCTTTTGCTTTGTAACGTTGTGCAAAACATTCATATATATGTGAGTAAATTCAAGGAAATAGCTGAGTTCTTAAATGTTAATAGTTAAAATAAGTAAAGTAGAGTGTGCAGTGTAACATCTGCCTGGTGGAGAAAGTCTTCTGCTTCTATAGAATGAAACAAAAAATAGTCACCAGTTAAGAGGATCATATTAGTTAAGAGTTGTAGAATGGCCTCATCCATTGTCAGCCTTTCTCTGGTGATTGAAATGGAATAGTCCCAAGGGGCTGAGTAGAGGGGAGAGTTGACAGTTTAAAAAACAGCTGGGAGCTGGAACTGTTATAGTTAGCGTTTATTGTGAGCTCACTCTCAATTAAAAAGAACTTGTTTGGCTTGAAATAAGTGATTGTGAGTTAAACCTTTGGGTACCAAAGGATGTTTTAGTGCTGCTATTTCCCATCATAGTGAGTGGCCTTTTCTAGAACCCATATCACACTGATCTGCAGCTCCCAGCTCTGTTTGAATTCTGCAGGCCTTGAAAGGAGGATAGACACTGATAGGATGAAAATGCTTCTTATGGAAATAGTGACAGCTGTGTCAACTTCAAAGTCTGGCGAGTAGATAGAAACAGGACTTTGACAGTGTTATTCAGAGATAGAAGTAATGGAAGCAATGGCAATTGCCCCTCAAACTAGAGCTTATTATCAAAGGAAGTGTCCTACAGAGATGCATGTCATCTTGTCAAATGCTTCTCAGGGTGCTCAATTTGTTGCAAGCCATGAATGAGACAAAGGGCAGTATCCAATTGTGTCGTTCCGTTAAATGCAAATGACATTGCACTAGTGGAAACTAGGTTTTGAAATATGTGCAAGAGAAGAATCCAACTAAAGCTACATTTGTGCAATCGTTGTTGCACAAGCAGTTTTGCATTATGCTTGTGCAACTCATTGTGCAACCAGTTTCACACCTGCTTTGCACAACCAGTTGTGCAACTGATTGCACCATCCAGTTACCCAAAAATAATGGACAATGTGGTGTAGTGGCAAAAGTGTTGGACTGGGACTCAGAAGATCCGGGTTCTAGTCCCCACTCAACTATGGAAGCTCACTGGGTGACTTTGGGCCAGTCACAGACTCTCAGCCCACCCTACTTCACAGGGTTGTTGTTGTGAGGATAAAATGGAGATGAAGAGGAGGATTATGTATGCTGCCTTGGGTTCCATGGAGGAAAAAAGGTGGGATATAAATCTAATAAATAAACCACTTGTGCAAGATTCAGCATGGCTTTGCTAGTGCTGTTTGGGTTTGCGGAATCTCATTGCTGGATACAGCCCAAAAGGTACTGTTCATAGGAAGAAAGGTCCACTTTAACAGAGCCGTTTATGAATTCAGGGCTGCAGGGTGACTTTGGTCATATATTGATATTGTCCTATGTGCAAGTCTTATTGGACCGTGAGTGGGTTACTAAATCCCAGAAATGATCTCTGTAAAGGAAAGGGATGGTTGATTATAGCTTTGTATTGACTACCGTAAACTGAACTGAAAGACCGTGCCAAATTGTTAACTTCTCTCTTACATCCAACCTCTGTGCTATTGACTTGGGGGGGGGGGGGGGGAGTCATGGCTGACCATTTTAGATTAGGGTAAGGCATATCATCAGGGCTGAAAAGTAGGTCTCTCATAGATTTTTTTACACCTTGTGTATGAAATGAATGGGTTAGGATCCAATTTAGGGTCATAAATACTTCTGTTTTAAAGATGCATGTAAAGTTTGAGATAACGTATCTATATTCACTACTTAGTTAACACTGATCTATAGCAGGACTTTTGAAGATCATGTTGAGCATGTTCGTGACAATTTCCAATGATTTCTAAAATATCAAATCAAATTGAAAGCTAAGAAATGGGCCTTGTTTAAAAGAGAGGTATGGTACTTGAAAAGAAGAGTGTGTGTGTGTGTGTGTGTGTGTGTACATAAATAGTTTATTTTTATTTTATTTTAAAGGAAAGGAACAAAACATTCTTCATAACAAGATCAAAAGTAAATAAGTAATCCAAACTAACACAGAAAGAAAAAAAAATATATGGGAAATACAGTAAAAGGAGAGGGAAAGGAAAAAAAGGAAAAAGAACAAACTTCATAAGAATTTAAAATCGTATTATAAACTGTGATAAATAGCATTTGAGCAGAAGGTGATGAACAGCAACCAATTAATAATGAAATTATGAGGACTGGCGGGAGCCTCGAGATCCTCACCACTATGCGTATAACTACCCTCCGTTGCTGAGGTGCCATTTCACCGCACCGCCACAGCCGCCACCAGTGCCTGGAGATCATGTGTTTTGCCAGTTACAGTGCCGGTCGCACTGGCTATGTCTGTCCTCACGCCAAGATCTGAAACACCTGCCTGCCCTCAACATCGAGACCGATGCCAGCGCCTCCTCCATGTCTAGAAGCGGAGGACGACACAGCATCACAGCAAGCAACCTCATCAACTTCAGTCACGGATGACTATCTTGCTCGTCGGTCGCACCATCCCTTTCGCCTCCAGATGAACCAGTTGCCTGCTCAGACCTGATTTCTCCATCTGAGGACTTGGGAATTTTTTCTGATTTAATATGGAGAATGGCTCAGTCTTTAGGACTAGAGTCCCATCACCCAACTCAGCGCGTTTCTGACCTGGTTTTTGATGCGGTGCACACCGAGGCTACAATGCCTATGGTGATCCCTTTTTACCCACATTGCTGCAGACAGTTCAACAGTCGTGGAAGAATCCAGCATCCATGCTCCCAACATCGAGGAGGCTTGAACATATGTATCACGTCCTGGAAAAGGATGCGGAGTTCCTATTTACTCATCCTCAGCCTAATTCGATTATTGTGGAATCATCCCAGGGCTGTTCGCAGTGAACGCATTCCACTCCAATAGATAAAGAGGGCTGTAGACTCGATCTCATGGGGTGCAGACTTTATTCCTCTGCAGCCCTCAGTCTGAAAGTTTCAAACTACCAGGCAACGATGGCCAGGTACCAGTTGTTCCTTTGGGAAAAGATGAGTTCCATTTGTGATCACCTGACAGGAGACCAAAGGGAGTTAGCTCACGTGTTCCAAAGTGAAGTGATGCGACTTGCAAGGCAGCAGATCAACACAGCATGCCACCAAAGCGATTGCGGTACTAAGGTGTTGGTTAGTGCAGTTGCACTGAGAAGACATAATTGGCTTAGGTTGGCGGGTCTAGCACAAGACACTAGAACGCGTATAGATGACCTCCCATTTGACGGGTCTGGTCTCCTTAATGCAAAAAACTGATGAGGCAATGGACTCTGCCCAAAAAGCCAAGAATACTGCCAAAAAGATGGGCCTTTCTACCACATTTCAACAGTCTAAGCCAAAACGTTGGTTCCCACAGCCGTCTACTTTTACTCGATACCAAGCGGATCGTCCAGTGTTCAAGCAGCCACAACATCAACCCCAAAAGTCAACCTTTTGCCACTTCTAAGTTTCGCTACCACCATAAAAGGAATGACTCCAATGGCAAGCGGCGTCTTTGACTTTCGGACGCAACCTTTCACCACCCCTCCTTTTGGAAACAGGTTACCTTCATTCCAAGCAGCATGGGAAAACATGACGTCAGACACATGGGTCCTAACCATCATTGCCAGAGGTTACTGTATCGAGTTTGATACCGTACCCCCAACGGGACCGTTCACACCCACTCATCTGCCTCCATTGCTTTGGATGGAGGTGTCCTCCTAAAGAAGGGTGCTATAATACCGCTCCTGGCCAGACAGAAACATCTAGGCTTATATTCCTGGTATTTCACCGTGCCAAAAAGCGATGGCAGCTGTCGCCCCATTTTAGACCTTCAGAATGTAATTTTTTTTATCATCTCCAAGAAATTCCGTATGACTGAAGATGCGTGGTTTGCCTCCATCCACTTGCAGGATGCTTACTTCCACATAGACATCCGCAAGGAGAGCCAACAATACCTGCTGTTCGCAGTTGACAACCAAGCCTTCCAATTCAAAGTCCTCCCGTTTGGCCTATCCACGGCCCCATGTGTCTTCACAAAGTGTATGGTCGTAGTTTGTGCCTACCTCAGGAGGAATGGAATTCAAGTCCAATCTTACTTGGACAACTGGCTCCTCGTAGAACAATCTCAAACTTGCCCAACACGTGAATTTTGTTCTACACCTCATGCACGACTTGGGACTGATCATAAACAACAAAAAAATCTCATTTGTCACCGATACAGTCGATCAAGTTTATTGGGGCAATCCTCAACTCGGCGAAAGGAAGAGCTTTTCTCCCCATCGACAGAGTGCTTACAATAGTAGCGTTGGCCATCGAGATAAGCCACCGGCCAGTGGTAACGGCCTTTCAGATACAGAGGTTGTTGGGGCTCATGGCAGCAACCATGATGGTCATCTCTTTCACCCGCTTACGCATGAGGCGCCTTCAGTTGTGGCTCACCAGGGCGTTCAATCCAAAGCACAATGCCAGACATACCACCCTCTGACTACCGATGGTGTTGCGCAGGTCGTTACATTGGTGGACCCACAAGTCCAACCTACTGATGGGTGTACCCTTCATACCCTACACCCCAATAAGGATGATCACCACCGATGCATCAGTCTTAGGATGGGGGCACACTGCTACTCCCTCAGGATACAAGGTTTGTGGACGCCCAAGGAAAAGAAGTCCCACTTACATTTTTTTGGAACTTCTGGCAGTACAGAATGCCCTGAGGGCATTCGAACCAGAGATTTATGGACACCATGTCGAGATAGCGTCAGACAACACATCAATGGTGTTTTATCTCAACAAGCAAGGAGGCACAAAGTTGACCTCACTGGCCAAGTTGACCATCCACAGCTTAGAATGGTGCATTCGCCGGAACATCACTGTCATGGCAGTCCATATTGCGGGCCAGAACAACCAATTAGCAGATCACCTGAATAGGAAGACCTCCTTGGTCCCTGAGTGGCAGATCCATCCTCAAGCTCTGAGATAAATTATCAGCAGATGGGTTATACCCTCCATAGACCTCTTCGCCACAGCATGCAATTCGGTGTGCAGACACTTCTGCAGCAGAGGGGGGCTTGGCATGGGCTCCAGAGGAGATAATAGAATTATAGAATAGTAGAGTTGTAAGGGGCATATAAGGACATCGAGTCCAACCTCTGCTCAATGCAGGAATCTACATTAAAGCATCCCTGGCAGATGGTTGTCCAGCTGCCTCTTGAATGCCTCTAATGTGGGAGAGCCCACCACCTCTCAGGAAAGTTCAGTTTTTGGAGTAAGCCCCATCTCACTCACTGTTTTAGTGATTTAGCGTTTGATCGACCAGGCGCTGTTTCTGCCAAACAATAATGCAATAGTGTGATATTGTTCCCTTCTGCGTGGGGTGCACCCAATCTCCCTTCCTAGTTGGCTGAAATGAATGGATGATAGTGAATGAAAGTGAGGACAGATAGGAGTGGAGGTGTAGTAGCGCAAGTCTACTGGAGCACCTCGTACAGTGGGGGGGGGAGAGGGAAGTTGAAACAGGTGGGTGAGAGAGCAATGAGGGTGGGGTTGGAACAGCACAACTCCATTCGACGGGCTCAGTACAAGTCCATTCGTTTGCCCGACTCAGCATGTCCCCAAGCAGAATGAGAAAAGGAATTCAATGGGTGCACTGGAGGAGAATCGCCCCCTCCTCTTTTGTCAGCAAGACGGCCCCCTTCAACTACCCCCCCCCCCCCAACGCGGGACATTCCGACATAGCGCGAGGATGGCAATACACAGGGGCAGAAGAGCAGTTTTATCCTGTGTGGAGAAAAAAATATCGCACTTTCGCCACCATAGAAAAACACGGAAAATGGAGGCGAAGAGGCGAGATGACTGCAGGACAGTCAAACGTGTGAGGTTTGCGGGGCAAAATGGTAAACAAGACAGGACGAGAGTGTGATGAAACACTGGTATGATAGAGTTCTCAATCTCTTCTCTGTTTTGGGTTGATGTGTTTTTGCCCTTCAGGATTTAAGAGGACTATATCTGCACTTTGATACAGCCCAACCATTAGTTTCATACTCCCCCTTTTTTAAAACATGGAACTTCATGGTTGGTTTAGTGGGGTGGGAACTCAGAACCCAGGCTGGTACAAAAAGATGTGTCTTAGACTTTAGGAGGTTTATTTGACAGCTGGATTTTTAAGATTCCAAATATGGTGGCAACCCATAATATTGTGCCCGTGCTAACAAAGTAAGTGTCTGGAGTGGCAATTCTTTGTGCCATCGCTAGGTTGTGGATAGTTTGGTGCTTTTGACCAAAGAGCAGTCTTATCATAGGTGGGCAGTAGAACATGACCTGATGCTGAGAAAGTTGCTTTAAAAATAAAAAGATTCGCTGGAGGGCTAATTATACACCAGGCATTTCAGCATGGAATCTTGTGTATCCAAGTCTACAGTCTTATACAAAGATGTCCCCATATCAATTAATTTTGGTGGCTTAAGTACTACAGTAAAGGTGATGCTCTGGACGCTTTCATAGAATTCTTAGATGTAGTACTAACTATGGAGTTCAATTCATAAACATTAGAGAAACTTCAGAGAAAATGCTACTTATACCCCTGCCAATTTTCTTATGCCCCACCAATTCTGTTGTGCAAGAAGCCCCCACCACCTGCACAATGGCAGTTTAGCACTTTTGGAGCAATCCAAAACAAGTGGAAACCCTTGTTTCTGGAAGGAGACAGGTTGTCGGAGCTTGCCTAAGGGAGCTCTGCTGACCTGCCTCCTTCCAGAAAGAAGCATTTCCAGTCAGTTTAGGGCTTCCCCTAGGAAGCGCTAAATCTCCCTTGTGTGGATCCCACTTGTGCAATGGAATCAGCAGGATCTACTGCTTGTACAACAGAATCTGTGGGATGGAAAGAATCGGCAGGGGCTCTGCTGGATTCTGCCCATGGAAACTGATTTACATAAATTCTTGCTTTTATTCTGTTTTGTAGTTCTGTTGCCTTGATTTGCAATTTTACTCTGATCTGTCTACAAATAAACTTATTATTTCACACACTCACATGTATATTTATTTATATATGTATATGTATATGAAAAACTTGGAATCAGAAGCTAATTTCCATCAGGATAAACATGACTGGATCAATTTGCTTAAAGACAATCATGCTAAATTTAAGAGACCATTAAGCTCTGTCCGTAAATAGCAGGATTTACTACATTTCTTTCAAGTTCCAACACAAATGCTGTAAATTGTATATTTCTTCTGTAGGCTTGGATCCTGCTAAAGTCTGTAGTGGAAAGGGGGCTGTGACCCTTTGGGCATCTCCAGCTTCTGAGGAGAATCTGAGTACCAGCCACTCTGAAAGTAAGTCCAAAGTGTGATTTATTTGTGATAAAATGGAAAGCGAAACTGCTCATTTGAGTAAAAGAATTCATCTAGTTTTAAAAAGATGTTCCCAAACCAAACTAATTAAGTTATTAAACTCAAATTTGCATGTGCAATCTAGGCATGGATTTTGAAATTCAGGTTTTTGAAATACAGATTGCAGTGAGCAACTTGATATTCAGCTGAGTCTTGACTAAGGGATATGATTGTAAACAGCAAATATTTCAGTGACATAATGCAAATGTATGAATCAGAACTTGAGCAATAGCAGAAATTCCCCATTTTCAAAATTCAAAATGTGCTCTTTAAAATTTGTGTTGTGTAAATATTTGTATTCAGTAATTTTGAATTTCCATAACATAGTTAATTTTGAAATATTTTTTGATTGAGCTCCAGTTAGAAGCAGAAGTGAGTCTGCTTATATTGTGCTGCTTGTTTGTGGGGACAAAGCCTATTCTGCCTGAAGGGGATGGTGCTCTCTCTTACTGCAATGGCGTTTTGTTGTGGTCAACTGGATGGTATCCCCAATTTGACTTTGTTGCCAACTTTCCCTCCCTTTAAATAGTCGCTAAGTAATTATAGTAAACAAACAAAAGACAGTAACACGACTTAATGGGTCCTGAGCAGAAACCAAAGAAGATATGCCATTCAGCAGCCTAATCTTCTTCTTGTGATGACATTTCTGATTTGCAGTGGGTACAGAACAGTGAAAGAAGTATTTTTTCACTCGGTGCATAACCAACTTCTGGGATTTCTGTTACAAGATGTGAGGATGCCCACTGGCATAGCTGGCTTTAAAGTGAGATCAGATGTATTCATGGAGCGGGGTAGGATTTATCAATAGCCATGAGCTAGGACAGATGACAATCCTCCATTATGGACTGTGGGTAATGTTTTTTTTTTATTATAATTTTTATTAATTTCAACACAATAAACATACACATTATAAAGCATACACAATATAAACCAAACTACAACCCTCAACAATCCCCCCGTGCACCCCCCCCAAGACCTTCTCATGATCATTCTTCCTCCTTCCAGAATTTTAACGATTCTTTTGAAGGCGTTTGTCCCTTTCCCGATCTTAAAACATATTCCAAAAAGGGACTCCATATTTCTCCAAAATCACTCTTACTGGACATTCCCCTCTTTATTTTCATTTTACATGTCAACATATCATTCAAGGCCATATCCCAAATTTCTTTATACCAAACTTCTATTGTATAGCTTCCTTGCCCTTTCCAATTTTTAGCAATGATTATTCTAACCGGTGCCAGGAGGTTGTTTACCAATTCTCTGTTAGTTATATGCTCATTCTCCCTATCCCATATTGCTAGTAGAGCTAACTTTGGGTTTAGTTCCAATTTACTTCCAATTATGTCACTTATTTCTTTAAAAACCCTTTCCCAAAATTTTTGTACATGTTCACAGCTCCACCACATATGAAAATAGGTCCCAACCTCCTGACATCCCCTCCAACAATTCTTAGACACTTTTTTATCAATCTGGTGAAATCTTACAGGTGTTAGATACCATCTCCAAACTGTCTTATAGTAATTCTCCTTGATTCTAATCGACAGTAACTTTAACATTCTTACATTCCATATCCTCCCCCAGTTATCATCATTAATTTTTCCCTTTACATCTTCTTCCCAAACCTCTTTTATAACATTAAGTGAGTCCTGAAATTCCTCCTCTATCAATATTTTATATATCTCACTAGTCAGTCCTTTCTTAGCTCCGGCTTCTTCTTTTTTCCCTATTAGTTCAATTAAATCTTCAAATCTAGTATTGTTTCTGCATTTCTTGTTTTTCAACCTCCATTCCTGTGTCCATTTTCCCAATTGTAAACATTTGAACCATGCTATCTTTTGTCCTTTAAACAATTCTTTAATATGCTCACTATCCTTCATCTTTTCCATCCAATTCCTTAGCTTAATTATATCTTGATCTTTCAGTCTCGCTTCTATCTCTGGTTTTAAAACTCTTGGGAAGTTTCCCACTACTACAACTGGGGCGAGTGGAGAGTCCCCTGGTATCAACTTCCCTCTATACTTCTCCCAGATCACTAATATATTTTCCAACAATGGGTTGTCCAGTACCTTCAATTCTTTCTTTTGCATTTTAGTAAAGAATATATTTCCCAATTTACAATCTATCTCTGCTGTTTGCGGTTCCAACCATTCCAAATCTTCCTCCCCTAAAATACCATGAATAATATATCTTAACTGATTAGCAATATAATAATTCTTAATATTCGGAAGTCCTAAACCTCCTTTCTTTTGAGCCTTATACCATAACCCTTTATTTATCTTAGCTCTTTTATCCCCATTACAATAAGCATTAATCATATTTTGCCAACTTTTTATCTCCGCTACTGAGATTCTAATCGGTAACATTCTAAACAAAAAATTAACCTTAGGTAAAATCTTCATTTTAATAACCGCTATTCTACCAAACCAAGAATGTTTTAATTTTCTATATATCTGTAATTTCTCCCCTACCTCTTTTCTTAACCTTACAAAATTAAGTTCCTCTATTCTTTCTAATTCTTTATCTATATTAACTCCTAAATATTGTATTATATTTTTATGCCTTAATCCTAACTTAGCTTTACATTTCTCCATCTCTTCCTTGTTATAATTATACAACATCATTTCTGACTTCCCCCAGTTAACTTGTAATCCCGTAATTTCCCCAAATTCTCTCAAATCCTACTGAATCGTCTCCCCACTTTCTAGGGGATCTTCTAGTGTCAATAATGTATCATCCGCAAACATATTCACTTTAATCTTGTGAATTCTTCCTATCCCCTTTAATCTTTCATCTTCCCTTATTACGTTTGCTAAAATTTCTATAACTATTGCGAATAAGATCGGTGAAAGTGGACATCCTTGCCTAGTTCCTCGAGCTAGTGTAATTTGTTGCGTTAACCCATCATTAACCATTATTTCCGCTTTATTATTTTTGTACAGCTGGTTAATCACTCCCATAAATTTATGTCCAAACCCAAATGTTTTTAAGATAATTTTTAACGCTGGCCACTCCACGCAATCAAAGGCTTTGAATATATCCAATGCTAATAATCCTGCTTTTAAATTCCTTTTTTTTATAATATTTATTATATTTATAATTCTCCCAATTAAATTTGGCATTTTCCTACCAAAGATAAATCCGCATTGATCTTTTTTGATATATTTAAAAATAAATGTACCCATTCTTTTAGCCATTATTGCTGTAAATATTTTTGCATCCTGATTTATTAAAGATATTGGTCTATATGATGCTGGATCCGTCAAATCCTTACCTGGCTTCTGTATTAAAATAACCAAGGACTGATCCCACGATGGCGGAGTCATTCCTCCTTCTATTATATTATTATATAATTTTTTTAATCTTGGTATTAAAATATCCTTAAATATTTTATAAAATTCCGGCCCCAAACCATCAATTCCCGGAGATTTACCTCCTTTTAGTTTATCAACAATTCCCTCAATTTCTTTCTCAGTGACCAAGCCTTCCATACAATCTCTATCTTGCTCATCCAGTCTTATTTTCCAATTTCTTTCTACATATTCCTGAATCTTGTCTTGTGAAACCGCGTCTGATGTATATAGTTCTTTGTAAAATTCCTGAAAAGTAATTAATTTATCTTTCATTAAATTACATCTATTCCCTAACTTATCTCTTATTGTCCCTATCATATTCTTAGCCTTCTCTGACTGCGTGGATCTGGCCAGCATCTTTGAATTTCTATCGTTATATTCAAAAAAATCTCTCTTTAAATATAACAAATTATTTTGAACTTGTTCTATATCTTCTTTCTCCAATTCATTTTTTTTGCTTGAATTTGGGCATATAACCGCTTATCTTTTGTCTCTCTTAATCTCTCCTCTAAACTCTTTATCTCTTCTTCAGCCTTTTTATAAAGTACTTCCTGTTGCTTTTTAAGTGTGGACATTTCTCTAATACAAATCCCTCTTATTACCGCTTTCATAGTATCCCATAATAACCCCTGCGATTTAACTTCTTTTTCATTTATCTGCCATATTTCCTGCACTTCCTTTTTTAATTTATCCACTATGTTTTTATTTTTAAAAATTCTTCCGTCCAGTCTCCATCTCTTTGCTTGTTTATAATCCTTCTTCATTTTAATATCCATCATCATTAATGCATGGTCAGTGACCTTAATTACTCCAATATCACAATCTATTAGTTTAGGTACCATATTCTTTGATATAAACATATAATCAATCCTTGAATAACTCTTAAATCTAGGTGAGTAGAAAGTATATTTTCTTTCTTCCCCTTTTAAAGCTCTCCATACATCCATTAATTCTTTCCGCTCCATTAATTTAGCTAACTCCGTCTTCCCCTCCCCTCTAACATCTCTTATAATGTTATCCCTATATTTCCCTTTATCGAGTACCATATTAAAATCTCCTGCCATCACAATATTCTTTTTCCCTACATCTCCCACCATATCAAATACTTCTTTAAAGAATTCAATTTGTTTCCCATTTGGAGCATAGACATTGATCAACACAAATTCCTCCTCTTCCATCGTACAGTAAATTATAAGGATCCTTCCATTCTTATCTTTCTTTACACTTTGAATATTAATACCACATTTCTTCGATATTATTATTGCCACACCTCTCGCTTTAGAAGTACCAACTGACTTTTCATACACTCCTACATCCCTCATTTGTAACTCATTAACCCCCTCCTTTATTTGATGAGTTTCCTGCAAAAAAATTATATCTTTTTTTTTCTTTTTAACAACGTTTAAATTCTTCGCCTTTTTATAATTGTTCCTAGCCCCTTAACATTTAGAGTTACCATTCTCAATTTATTTTCCATTTCTTACTTTCACACATATCTTTAAATTGGTCTCGGTCAGTGAAACACATACCCCCCCTCCCTTCCCTCCCCCCACATACACCCCCATTTTTACCCCCCTCCTCACCAGACATCTGGGCACTGGTCCCAATTATTTTAGAACTCTTCAGGGGGGGGGGAACCTGGCCCAACCTCCAGAGTAAAGTCCAATCCTCCCCTCCTTTTTGTTTTTTTTCCTTCTAATCCCTTATCCTTGACTGGATCCTCCAACCGCGCCTTCTTCTTGCTCTATTTCTCTACCATCCTTGGCATCAATTATGCCCAGCTTCTCCAACAGCTCCATTCCTTGTTCCCACGATGTTATTCTTTCTTGCTTCCCTTTCCACATAAATCTCAAAAACACTGGATATCCCCAGCTGTACGTTATCGATTTCATCCTCAATGCTGCTGTACACATTTTGACACTCTTCCTCCACTGCACGGTCTGAGGCGACAAATCCTGGTATATTTGGACTGCTGTTGCTTGAATCATTGGTTGACCTTGTCGTCTAATTGCTTGCATAAGTTTTTCTTTTTTATAATAATTAGCAAATTTGACAATTATGTCCCTTGGAAGCATACCTTTACGCTTAAATCCAACTCTATGAGCCCTCTCAATATCCGAAATCTCCCAAGTCTCGTCTGGAAGCTGAAGTCTTATCCATGTCAAAATTGTATCTCTTAAATCTTTTGGAGTCTCTCCTTCTTGTTCCCCATAATCTCTTATGCGAATGTTTGCACGTCGATCTCGATCCTCAATGGCTATTAAGCGTAAGTCATGTTGAGACAGCTGCTCTTCCTGCTTCTTGCAAACTCCAGTCAAAGCTTTAGTCTCTGTCTGCAGCACCTCAACATCCTTCACCACTTGCTTTAAACCCGCCATTAACTCAGTTTGTGTGTCATTAATGCATTTTGCTAACCGTTCTTCAAGATCCACCAACTCAAGCCTGAACATTTTTTTAATATCATCCTTTAATTCATCCATTGGGTCTGGCTGACCTCCTCTGGTGATCTTTGGAATTACAGCCGGCTCTGCTAGGTGTGACGCAGCTCATTTAACAGGGGACGTTTTCTTACTAGGCAGCTTATCTGGCATGTTTTGGGTCTCCAAACGTGTCAATCTCTGCCAAGTTCTGTCCGATCCACGCTCTTTTGAGGGTCTAACCCAGGCGGGGGTAGATATAGGGGGCCTCTTCTCCCGTTGCCCCTTTTTACTCATAAATTATTATACCCCCCCCCCCCCCGTCTGCCTGGTGACTCCCTCTTGCTCTTACCGCAGCCAGTCAGCACTATACTTCGGCTTTTACTGGGGATTAACGTTCTTCCTCTTCACATATATTCGCATATATTTTATCTCCGTCTCTCTCCCAGTACGCTGTCAGCCAGCCAGCCCGCCTTGTATCTTCAATTATAAGTCCATAAATTACCTCAGTAATGGCCGCTCCTCATCTTCGTCCTCGTCTCCTCCAGTTCTGTTTGACTGCCAAGAGAACTCTGCCGCGATTCCACACTCACTCATATATCGTACTGCTTCCAGTCAATATTTCATGCCTTTCATTAGCTCTCCAACCATTCCAAGATAAGGAATTAGTGCTTAATTCAATGCTTTTTTAAGGAGCTTGGGTGATCTACGACTTCACCCCATTCCGATTCGGCCACGCCCCCCGTGGGTAATGTTAACAGTTACTGCATTCATCAATTTTCTTGTTGCTTGGAGGAGGAGGAGGGGGTTCTTCTTCGTGGTCTCTGTGCATCACACATATGGGCTCTGCGCCGGCGCCGAGCCCCAATCGGGAAACTTCACTAGCTAGCTTAGTGCTTTTTTTGGCGGGAACCCCTCCCCCACCATCCATCGCGCATGCTCCGGGTCCCGCCTCACCTCAGTTCTTCTTCGACCGCGTAGCTGATCGCCTCGCGGGAGACTTCTCTGAACGTTTTCGTTCGTAGCATTCTGAGGAAAGAAAAATCTTTTTGTTACTCTATTTTAGCTTAGTGTTAGTGTTAGTTGTTAGTTGTTGTTATATATATAAAAAAAAAAAAAAAAAAAAAAAAAAGTTTATATAGTTATTGATATAGTTGGAGTTATGGCGCAGGCGGCGCTTTTCAAACATTGCTCCCGTTGTAGGGCAAAATTAACCCTAACGGATGGACACTCGTTGTGCCTCGTGTGTTTGGGGGAAGGGCATGTTGTAGATTCCTGCCCCCATTGCATGGCGTTTTCCCGCCAAACCAGGAGGATTCGGGCGGACAGGCTACGTAGCCTGCTATGGAGCAAGGCCTTGTCTGCGGTAGACCGGCCTCGCCACCATTCTCGCTCTCCACAGCCAGTGGACTCTGAGGCGGACCAGTCGCCCTCCGGTGAGCGTAGGCGAACGCCTGTAAGTCGCTCTCAACCGGCATCTCCCTGCTCTCCCCCGCGTGGGGACGCGGCAGAAGCACCTCTGCCACGACTTCCGACTAAGCCGTCCAAAAAGACTACCGTGGCGGCCAAGAAGTCTGGCAAAAATAAAAAATCAAAATATTTGTCGTCGGCACCGAAGCCAACTTCGACGTCGAAGCAACTTAAGGAGCATACGGCGGCTACAGAAGACCGCCCTCCAGCTCTCAAACGCCCGTCGACATCAGTGTTGGAATCTTCTTCGGCACCGAAGAGATCGTCGACATCGGCACTGAGGCTATCTTCGGCAGCGGTAGCATCCTCTTCGGCAGCAAAGCGCTCTTCGGCATCGACTGCACCATCGACGTCGGCGTCGGCGACAAAGCGATCTTCGGCATCGGCAGCAGCGTCTTCGGCACCGAAGCGATCATCGACATCTGCAGCGCCGTCGAGATCGGGACAACCGTCGATCTCGAGGGACCAGCCCAAAAAGCCGACATCGGTATCGAGTCGAAGATCGACGTCGTCGACTCCGCGTCGTCCTGATCCTTCGATACCGACGGGCAAGCCCTCGGCGTCGCTCAGGAAACACTCGACATCGACGCCTGCCCGTCCAGCGTCCTCACCAATTCTCTCTCAGAGATCTGCTTCATTGACGCAGCGGGCTTCGTCGTTGCCTCCACGGCCAGTCCTTCAAACTTTAGATGTTGAAGTGTGCTCCTCGGATGTGGAGCTTGTAGATGTTCTCCCATCAGACATCTCTATAGATCACGACGTTGATGTGGGACCTAGTGAAGAGTACCAGCAACAACCTTCACCACTGGGTATCGGTGCGTCCCCGATGTCGAGGGCCTCAAAGACAACCTGTCGGTCTCGATCGCGCACTAGATCCCAGTCTCACTCGCGATCCCGACAATGGGATTCGGCATCGGATAGATCCAGAAGTAGATCCCGTCATAGAAGAGCTCCGCGCTATCTTTTTGACCCCTATACAGGGAAGAGAATCGGAAGGTCATCCTCGCAACGCAGACTTCAACGCAGCGTCTCACGTCAACGGTCAGCTCTAGCGCCAGCGCACACCTCAACGGCACTTGTTCCTAGGCCTCTCTCTCCTACCTCGGGTGATGACTACCCTTCCGACGCGTCGTCTATACGCTCTCAGGCACCATCAGTCCCTTCTCCTCCTGAGGGGGTTGGGTGTAGTGACAGACCATCGCCATCGTTAGAGTTAGGTTCCTTTTCTGACCAGATGCAGAGGATGGCACAATCTCTTGGGTTAGATATCAACCAACCGCAAGAGGATCTAAATGATAAAATTTATGATGTTATGTATGCGGAGCCAGCACCTCAACTTACTCTGCCGTTGGTACCGACGCTCCTAAAAACCTTCAAGAGTGCATGGGAGAACCCAGCAACTGTGGGGGCTACCTCGAAGCGTTTAGAAACTTTGTACAAAGTCAAAGACGTCGAGGCTCCGTTCTTGTGTAGTCATCCAAGGCCGAACTCCATTGTGGTGGAGTCATCGCAAGGACGCTCCACGAGAAGTCATTCTACTCCTGTGGATAAAGAGGGTAGGAAGTTGGACACTTTTGGTCGCCGTGTATATTCTTCAGCAACGCTAGGTTTTAAGGTAGCGAATTATCAAGCAACCATGGCGAGGTACCAGCTCTTTCTCTGGGAGAAAATTTCCACGTTAACGGATTACCTCCCAGATGACCAACGTGAGCTGGCTAGGGTTTTCCAGGCTGAAGCAACCAGACTATCCAGGCAGCAGCTGACCACGGCTAACCACCAGACAGATTGCGCAGCGAAGGCTCTAGCAGGGGCGATTGCGCTACGTCGCCATGCATGGTTGCGCTCCTCAACACTACCAGCCGAAACAAAAGCTCGGATCGAGGATCTCCCGTTCGACGGAGAGGGCCTGTTTCATTCGTCAACCGACAATTCTATGGATGTCATCCATAAGTCGAAGGTAACGGCTCGTAAAATGAGCGCACCCACTCAACAGGGACAGCAGCAGCCTCGCTCGCGCCGTTGGTACCGGTCTTTCCAGTACCAACCACGGCGACAACAGGAACGCAACCAGCGTTTCCAATCACAGCAGCCGCAGTCTTCTTTTCAGGCCAGAAAACCTGGCAACAGATATACCAAGGCACGCCGCCAGGACCAGACGTCAAAACGGCGTCTTTGACTCCATTCCAATAACTCTGCCACAACACCCGACTACCAGGCTCCAACCTTTTCTGCATCGCTGGAACTCGATAACAACAGACAAGTGGGTGCTATCAACAATTTCCGAGGGATACCTCATAGAGTTTCAAGCCTACCCATCTCTAGGCACTGTAAGGACCACTCCACCGTCTCCCACACTGTTGCAGGAAACAGCAACCCTGTTACAGAAGAAAGCAATCGTCCGCGTTCCCTCGCAACTATTAAAAGCGGGTTTTTACTCGCGCTATTTCACGGTTCCAAAGAAAGACGGCGGCCTTCGTCCTATAATGGACCTCAGACACTTAAACAAATTTATAAAGCCAAGGAAATTCCGCATGATTACGCTACCCCAGATCCTGCCACTACTCAAGCGACATCGGTGGTTCACTTTGGTGGATCTCAAAGACGCCTATTTTCATATTCCAATACACCCAGCTCATCGCAAATACCTGAGATTCATTATAGGGAAAAGGGTGTATCAGTTTTCAGTCCTTCCCTTTGGCCTCCGGACTGCACCACGAGTTTTTACCAAGTGTATGGCCGTGGTGTGTGCTCATCTCAGATCACAGAATGTCGAGCTCTATCCTTACCTCGACGATTGGTTGATCGTTTCTCCAACCCGGTCGCAAGCACTGGTCGACGTCGGTCTCGTCACGTCTTGTCTCGCCAGCCTGGGACTAAAAATAAACAAAGAAAAGTCCATTTTTCATCCCACACAGACGATTCATTTTATAGGGGTGCTTTTAGACTCCACGGTGGGACGAGCTTATCTACCAGCCGAGCGCACTCGAACCATAGTGTCTCTCGCTTCGCGGCTTCAACAGAGCTCCTACACGACGGCATTCTCTGTGCTGCGCATGCTAGGCTTCATGGCATCTGCGGTGTTCGTTGTCCGCTGGGCCCGTCTCCACATGCGCCCGCTACAGCAGGTGCTTCTCCAGCACTACCGCCCTCATCAAAACCCGAGAAAAATCATACTTACCATTCCGTCGACTGTCCTCCCTTCTCTCCGTTGGTGGTCGTCCGCAACTCATCTGACTCACGGCATGCCGTTTCACCACAAGGGTCCAACTCGAACAGTCACTACAGATGCTTCCTTGGAAGGATGGGGAGCACACTACAACGATCTGCAAATTCAAGGGAGATGGTCAAGGTCAGAGTCCAGACTCCATATCAATCTCCTAGAATTCCTTGCCGTAAAGCGGGCACTGCATGCTTTCTTACCACACCTTCAAGGGCATCATGTGCGCATCCTGTCCGACAACACCACTGTGGTGTGGTACATCAACAAAGAAGGCGGGACAAGATCTCGTCGCATCCTCCGTTTGGCACTGGACATTCTGCATTGGGCCCTTCTCAGGGACATCTCTCTATCCGCGCTTCACATTGCGGGAGCGGACAATGCAAAGGCAGACTCACTCAGTCGGGAATTCTCCAACACCCACGAGTGGGAGTTATCCCAAGAGGTGTTGAAGTGCCTGTTTACAAAGTGGGGCACGCCGTCGATAGACATGTTTGCGACTTCTGCAAATGCTGTCTGCCAGGACTATTGTTCTCGGGCGGGGATTGGACATGCATCTCTCGGAGATGCATTCCAGTGGGATTGGTCCAACGGCTTCCTATATATGTTCCCCCCTTTTCCGCTGATTCCAAAAACGGTGGCCAAGGCCAGCAGATGCTCCTTGAACGCGATCCTGGTGACCCCTTGGTGGCCGAGACAACATTGGTTCACCACCCTTTATCGTCTGTCGCACCAACAGTGGTGGCGTCTACCCAGGATACCGCATCTGCTGTCCAAGAACGCAGGAGATATCCTGCACCCGGACCTTCAGTCGCTGAACCTCACAGCGTGGCGGATCCAACAAATTGGCAGTCGCTAGATATGCCACCACCTCTACGCTCCATATTCGAAGCCTCTATAAAATCGTCTACGAGAACTTCCTACACTAGGAAGTGGAACCGATTTTTGAAATTTGCAAACGATAAAGGTTTTCCAGCGCACGATGGCCCCGTCTCGAGTATCATCGATTTTTTGTATTCACTTCATGCAGGAGGCTTAAAGCCCTCCTCTATCAAAGTCTACTTAGCGGCCATTTCAGGACAACACGCTAAGATAGATGGCTATACGGTTTTTACACACCCGGTGGCTAAAACTTTTATGAAAGGATTACGCCACATGTTCCCGCCAGTTCGACAGATTGTTCCTCAGTGGAGCTTATCTGTAGTCTTAACGGCGTTGACGACAAAGCCATTTGAACCGTTAGCTACAATAGATCTCCGCTTGCTAACATTTAAGGCCATATTCCTGGTAGCTATAACATCCGCTAGACGCGCCTCAGAACTAGCGGCGCTGATGGTGGGGCCTCCTTATACTCAGTTTTTTCGGGACAAAGTTGTGTTACGTCCTGGTCCCTCGTTTGTCCCTAAGGTTTCTTCCATGTTCCACATTAACCAAGATATAGTTCTTCCAACTTTTTTTAAGGCGTCTACAGATCCCCTTTCGACGGCTTTGCACGCGCTGGATGTTCGGCGTACGTTAGCTTTCTATATAAAGAGAACAGAACCTATCCGTAAATCGGATAAGCTGTTTATTTGTTACGGTGGGAAGACTAAGGGACTGGCGGTTTCTTCCCAGCGTCTGGCCCATTGGATTGTGGACACTATTGTCCTGGCCTATCAAGTTCTTGGAAAACAGCCCCCAACCTCGTTTTCAGCACACTCGACAAGGGGACAAGCGACATCGTCGGCCCTGATCCATGGATCATCAGTTCCAGACATTTGCAGGGCAGCGACATGGTCGAGTGCATCGACCTTTGTGAAGCACTACAGGCTGGACGTTAGAGCGGCAAGGGACGCTTCGTTCGGCCGAGCGGTCCTGTCTTCTATCTGTCAGTGACCCACCAGCGTGCATCCCCTCCTCCGGTAAGTTTGGCTGATTAATCGCCCATATGTGTGATGCACAGAGACCACGAAGAAGAAATGCAGGTTGCTTACCTGTAACTGTAGTTCTTCGAGTGGTCATCTGTGCATTCACACAACCCGCCCACCATCCCCTCGTTGCAACGCTATGGTGTATGCAGGAGGATTAGAGCGCATATGCTTCCTATTGTTTACCTAGTGCGAGGCCGTAACGCGGTCTCAGGGAACTGAGGTGAGGCGGGACCCGGAGCATGCGCGATGGATGGTGGGGGAGGGGTTCCCGCCAAAAAAAGCACTAAGCTAGCTAGTGAAGTTTCCCGATTGGGGCTCGGCGCCGGCGCAGAGCCCATATGTGTGAATGCACAGATGACCACTCGAAGAACTACAGTTACAGGTAAGCAACCTGCATTTATAGTACTACCATTAACTGATCCTCTTTTACTTCTCTCTGTTGCGCTTCTCTCAGGGTGTCTTCAGAAGGGGCATTTTTCTCCTGCGATTTCCTGCTTCTTCCTGTTCTGGATTCTTTTGGGGATTTAAACAGGGTCTTTATACAGCCAGTTCTTCTTTTTATGCATAACACTATATGCCGTTTGCAAGGGTGGGTGGAGCCTTGTAGGATGCTATCTGTTGCCTACCCCTCTAGTGTAGCCCCTCCCCTCTCTCAGCATGAAATGAAACACTTCCTCAAAAGTTCAGAAGTCTGCGTCATTGGAGATCTGCCCCACCCCCCATTGCAAGTCAGTAAAATCAACAGTGACATCTTCTCATTTATGTATACACTGGGAGCAGGGATTGTGTTGAAGAGGGTTGCACTATTCTTCTTGTGTGTGTACATGTGGGGATTGAATAGAAACGGCTAAAAGTTTTACAAGCAGCCCGTGCAGAGCAGCCCCCATCCCATTGCTAAGTGCTGATTCTTCGCAAGTTCAGAAGTCTGCATCTTCAAAGGTCCGCCTCCCCCAACCCCATGTGCAAATCAGTATTTCCCCTGTAAGAGTGTCTTTGCAGCTATGACCATGCTTCTCAGCCATGCGACTTCCCTGCCGCCTGAAAACGCTCTAAAGGGACAGTAACACTTTTCTCCTTTGAGTAGGGGGGATTAAATGGAAACGGGTTTCATCTGGTCACATTCATGCAGCCATCATCCCCTCGCCTCGCTGCCCATCTGCTTAGGCAATCCTGAAATACGGAGCTGAGCAGGGGCGGAGGCGTGAGAAGAGCCTCTCCCAGCTGATCCCCATCAGTACTCGGGTGACCCTATGGAAAAAGAGGACAGAGCTCTTAACAGTTGCATAGAAAAGGGAATTTCAGCAGGTGCCCTTTGTATGCATGCAGTGCCTGGTGAAATTCCCTCTTCCTCACAACAGTCAAAGCTGCAGGAGCCCTGCCCTCTCTTGTGTCTGGTCCCCATATTGAGGTCCGACTACCCTATTAGCCATACTGGGACCTTTGTCTTCGATGACTGTTCCATCAGTGGCTCATGGCCCCTGCCCCCCCACCTGCCTGCTCTAGCCTGCCCCCATTTTCTCATTGATGCGCCGCCTGCACTTTTGCCGGATGCCAGTCTTAACATAGAGGTCAGGTGGCAAACCTCGCACCTTGCACCTCTGCCTGCCTGCTGCCCAGTCAGCTCAATTAAATGTAGAGCTTTGAGATGGTAGTGAAGGCTCTGAAATAAATGTTTACTCTAAAATCAACTTGATGTATGTAGAACAATCCTTGACGGTTCTTATATTTGGGAATGGTGAGTGTGTGGGGAGGGGGAGGTGCCATTTGACCAGATGTCTGGGGCTGGCCCTGCCCACAATGGCTACATTGTTAACATTCCCCATAATTACTACACTGTTTATACCAGGGGTGGGCAGAAGGTAGAGCTCCAGATGTTTGGACTTCAACTCCCAAAAGCACCTGCCAGCATGGCTAGTAGTCAAGAATGCTGGAACTTGAAGTCCAAAACAACTGGAGACCTATCATCCTCTTCGCATTGCCACCATTGCCAGCTACCCCCACACACATTCTGACTTACCCATTCACAGTAGTGTGGTGGTGGTGGTGGTGGAGGTCCTTTATTTCACTAATTTAAATAGTTCAAATTTTTAAAATAAAAAAGGAAATGGGAGGAGGAGGAGGAGGAGGAGGCGGAGGACTGAGGGCATTATTTATTCATTTATTACATTTCTATACTGCCCAAAGCTGAAGTTCAGAGCAATTGAAGCCACAAAATGCATCACAAAATCCAACATAAATGTAAAAGTTTAGAACTATGATATAAAGTAGAAATCACAATATAACCTGGGAACAATGCAGAGATTTAAAATACAGTAACAGGTTCAAAACAATAGAGCTAAAATATTTAAATGTCTTGGAAAATGAAAAGGCCTTCAACTTGGGGCCAGAAAGAGCACAACATATGCACCAGGGGGCTCATTCCACAACTGGGGTGAACAGCAGAAATGTCTGTCTTCTTCCTGATAGCTGCCCATCTCACTGCATTTGGCAGGAGCTTCTGGAGAAGGGACACTTGAGATGATATTAGGGTGCCTGCAGGTACATGTGGGAGCAGGCGATCTTTCAGGCATCCTGGTTCCAAGCCATTTAGGGTTCTGGATGTTAATACCAGCACTTTGAATTGGGTCCGGACACAGACTGGCAGTCAGTTCAGATGGAAAAGCTCTTGCATAATATGTTTTCGAAGGCTGCCCCACATATAACGCATTACAGTAATCCAAACGAAAGGCTATCAGAGCGTGGATAACTGTAGCTAGACTATCTCTGTCCAGTTAAGGGCATAGTTGGTATACCAGCCTAAGCTGATAAACGGCGCTTTGTGCCATTGAGCTCACCTGTGCCTCAAGGGACAATGCTGGATCTAAGAGCGGCCCTAAATTATGAACCTGATCCTTTAGGGGGAGTGCAGCCCCCTCCAGAACAGGTTGAACATTACTTAGCCGGGCAGACAAACCACACGCTAACAGCATGGGAGATAAAATAGGGCCCTGTGGAACCTTGTAGCAGAGCTGCCAATAATCCCCAGCACCACCTTCTAAAATCAACCATGAAAGAAGATTCGGAATCACTGCCGTGCCTCCAACTCCCAGCCCAGACAGCCTATCCAGAAGGAGACGCCCTGGTTGACGGTATTGAAAGCTGCTGAGAGGCCCAAGAGAATCAACAAGGCCACACTCCCCCTGTCCCTCTCCTGGCAAAGGTCGTCCCACAGGGTCACCAAGGCAGTTTCCATTCCAAACGCAGACCTGAAGCCAAGGATGCTTGGAATTATCCGGCAACCACTCGTTCAAGCACCTTGCCCAGGAAGGGATGTTAGCTACCAGCCTACAGTTATTAACCTCATCCAGGTCCAGGTTAGGCTTTTTAAAGAGGCTGGCAGCACTATCTCTCTCAAGGAGGCGTTTACAACCTTCTGGACCGAGTAGCTGTATAGGCACTGTGATTTTGCTGACTTCTGGCTGCTAGTGAGGAGGCTTATGGAACAAGGAGGGAAGGAAGCACCAACAGGCTGGAGATAAAAGGAGAGCAAGGCTCTGGTGCTATGTAAAAATATATTTCTCTTTATTTCTTATATATTCTCTGTATGCTTGACGCGTTTCGGTGGTGAAACCTTCGTCAGGAGCTGGAGCACTTCTTTACAAATTGTTGTTGTTATCCTAACAGAGAACGGATTCTGACAATCTCGAGACGAATGAGCCCATCGGGACGGCATATGAGTAAAAACTTTAAACCGTTCTCTGTTAGGATAACAACAACAATTTGTAAAGAAGTGCTCCAGCTCCTGACGAAGGTTTCACCACCGAAACGCGTCGAGCATACAGAGAATATATAAGAAATAAAGAAAAATATATTTTTACATAGCACCAGAGCCTTGCTCTCCTTTTATCTCCTGCTAGTGAGGAGACCCAATAGGAGAAAGTGCATCAGAAAGTACAGTCACTGTGAAGGAAGCAATAGCTTACGAGGGAAAGCGCAGCTTGCCTCCCTCCTTCCTCAGGAAGCCCAATAAGAGAAGGAGCAGCACCCCATAGTGTGAAGTTGGGAAATGGGAAGAAGGTCAGGAAGCTGCTGCTGTAAGGAACAGCTGCTACTAAATCATCCTGCAGTGCCAAGAGGCAGGGGGAGTGGAAACGAGATTGCAGAACTTTTTTAAAAATTGAAGTGGCTGGAGTATAGGAAAAGAGGAGAGTTCATTTTATCCAGCCCCTTTGCTGTCCCTCCTTTCAGGTATCATGGTGGGAGCCCAGGTTGAAGCAAAACACTGGCCGCAGAACGGATGGGAAAGGGAGCGAGTGCTGGTGGGTGCCTGATAGAAGTGAATAAGAAATAATTAGTGAGGCTTGGTGGTAGGACCAAAGCTCCCAAAGCCATCACTGTCCATGTCAAAACCCCACCACCTCTTGGAAAAGACTGAAGCATAGCACTAAGGGCATCTATGCCAAAGAGAAAATACTATTTTCCTATTCTATTCTCTCCCCTCCCCCCCCAAAGTCAGACTTTCTCTGGTCTGAGAAAAGGAAGAAGAGCAGAGAAAGAATATAGGAGGCTGATGGACTCCCCATAAAAAGTGGGGAAACAAAGCGTAGCAATTCCACACTGCCTGCTGGGCCTGTAGCAGGTGGGGGATGGGGGTGGCCCCCTCTAAATTTTCTCTCTCCCCTATTTTTTTTCAAACAAATAATTAAAAACAGTTTACAATTTTATCTTTAAAAGGCCTGCAAACCAGATGAACTGTCCTACTCTTTTGGTGGCACCCCACAGAACCTTTAGGCTGCTTTGGGCCTGCAAACCCCTCTGTCTGAAAGCCCCTTATTCTCTCAGGCCCTAGAAACTTCGCCCTGTGAAAGGCAGCTGTGAGGGGTCAGCATCATTGGGCACCTGTCCAGGCCTGTGCCCTAGCAGGAGAGCCGACGGCTGGATCCTGCGGCTCCTGCTACTACACGTTGTCACTGCCTATTCACTTGTCCAGTTAGGGCCAAGGGCCTTCTTTAATGGAGGGCAAGAGGGGGGCAGTGCCTCCCCACTGTCTCTCTCCCGTCCTTCAGACTGCCTCACAACCAGTCACTTGCGTTGCCTGCATTGTTCTCAAGTCACTGTTCCTTTGACAGCGAAGTCTCCTCTCTTCCACCTCTGCCTCCACACACACCTCTCGTCATTCTCCTCCTTGTCATCATCCCCTGTACACCCTTGAGGAAAACAACAAGAACCCCTCAGTCTCCCCAAACAGATTGCCCAGGAGGCTAGCTCTGCCAGGGCCACCCAGTCTCACTGAGACTGGCTCATCTAATCCCATCAGGACAGCACTGTTTGTTTATGAATGGGGCATCTGCCTAGAAAGACCGGTCCCGGCCAGTTTTGTGGCTTGCTGCTTAAACTGCTGGCCAGGCATACGCTCTGACTGTTCTGATCTACTGAGTCCATTATTGCTCTTCCTAAGGGCAGAAAGCACCCACAGAATTGATCAAAGGCTAATGCAAGCAGTACGAGGCTGGAGAAGTCTCAGTAGTACAGTCCATGTGGTGTCCGACGGCTTTACTTCCTCTTCTGCCTGATCCACACCTAGTCTGACTGAGCGCCAGTTGAAACCTTGCTTTAAAGTTGCTAGCTTAGACATTTTACTTTTTACTCAGAAGTAAGTGCAGGGGAGCTGATCCAGATCGGGACCCATGTGTGTTTGTGTGTGGGGCTGGATTTAACCCTTTGCCCCTCAGTGTGGTTCTAGTCTGGACTGGGCCTCTGCACCTGCAGTTTACATCACCAAGATACTGACCAGTTTTCAACCATGTAAATTGCAGGTCCACAGGGCACCTTCCCTTTCCCTCTTACATTGATTCGTTTGGCCTTTCTCTCCTTCTTTCATTGGAGCCATTCTAGGTAGCTCTACTCAGGCATGAGTCCCAGTGAGTTCAATACAGCTTGCATAAGTTCACAGGCATGATGGGGAGGAGCAGATGAAGGCAGGAATTGGGGGGGGGAGAGTGGGAGAGATGGGAGGCAGTGCAAAAGAGGGCAGGGCCCCTCTAATGGCTGTGTAGGAGAAGGAGGGATCCTATAACAGATGTCCTTTGTGTAACTAGCCACACCTGCTGAAATGCCCTTTTCTATACAACTAAGGTGCAGGATCCCTTTCCTCTTTTGTATGTGGCTACCCAAGAAACAGAGATGTTGGATGGAATATGCAGAACAATCTGATGTAGCTCAGAATTAAGTCCCATTCAGTTCAAAGGGACTTAATTCAGTCAGCTTGCATAGGATTGCATACTGTTATTCTTAGTTTCTTGGAAAGATTTGTGTCTTGCAGCCTCTTTACCTTCTGTGCAAGCAAAAAGCCAAAGTGAAGGAGAGATCCCAAAAGCAGTCTATAAAGCAAATGAACACGTTTTTACAACAATTAAATGTGTAAATGAGGCCCACCACTCTCTCCCTTTCTTTGATTTTGCCTGGCTTGTGCTAGCTAACTTAAAACTAGAAGTCCCAATAATAACACAGAATTCTAACCCTCCTGGTCCCCCTCCCTCTTAGAGTCTCTTCACAAGGGGGATTCTCATTTTTATGGCTCACTGACCCTCCCTCCAGCATAGCCCTGCAGGAGGGGAGAATTTCTCCTCCTATAGGAAGAAATAGTCACTGCCTGAGGACAGGCAGTTCAGCCAGCCAGCATTTGCAAGTCTCCTCCCACCCCCTAAATCAGGCGGTGTAACACCACTCTCTACTTGCTTCACTCAGGAGCTTGCCCAGCTGGTCCTCCTGCTCCAGGTTTAGGGGGACACGCGCTGCCACTCTCCCCCAACTGCGATCTTCCTCCAGGCTCTAATAGGAGTCACTTTCAGTGGCAGCTGACCACACTTGCAGTAAGTGCAGCTGACTGGGACTGTGCTGCTGTTAGCCCTCATTGTGCCAACACAACCACTTGGATCACACACAGATCGTTGGAGTCAGAGACTCCAACAGAGAGTCACATAATCAAATAAGCCACCATGGCATTTTAGTTGGTGGTGCATGCCAGCTGCCATTCCTCTAATTTCCCACCTGGGGGTGGCTTGTTGTGTTGTCCAAACCTTGTTAGAAGGGCAAACAACCCTCAAATAACCCATGGGCTGTTATAGGATTATTTGAGGGATGTTTCCCCAGAGAGCGGCAGTGCTACCGAATGGAACCAAAGTCTCTATTCCTGGGTTCAGGCCCCACTGGTCCCAGCCTGCCATGTATAATTAGTCTCACCCAGGTATCCGAGCTGCTCATCCAGGTCCTTCTGCCTCAGCAGGTGCCTGCTGTACTTTGCGTTCCACCCTTAGAGTGTGGTGTTGCTGCTGACCCGCCTCTTGAAGCACTGGTCATACCACCAGAAGGGATCACTGCTTGCACTCTGTGCTCCATGGCATTCATCCTTTCTACCAGCTCTTGTACAAGGGTCTTGTCCTGTACAAGACAATAAAGCTCAGCCCATGGATCTGGAGTGAATCACTTGGACTTGGAGCACTTTGCTTCCTGCTACTACCCCACCTGATAGCACCACCTCCTTGAGCTTATCCAGGCATTTGGAAAGGGACTTCATCATTGTCAACACATCATCAAACTTTGTGACTTTCATCATCAAACCATGTGGCTTTCCTGGAGGCCCTTCCTTCCTAGTTCTTATCCCCATGGGAACCACTGACCCAGCCCTTCTTCCCCTCTCTTCCAGGTGCCTTTTCCCCCAGGTGTCCCTGTTTCCTAATTTTGTGAGGCATTGCTTCTGCTGCCAAATTCTAGCTCCCAGTGCTATGAATCTCCTGGACTTCGTCCTCCATCCTTCACTACCCTTAAAGCTATGTGTAGGCAGTGTAAGCTGGTAGAATCTTAGCTGCCTGACCCACACTGATAAGCAGGTGAGTCACTGAGAATGGTCTTGTTGGCAAGCTGCTCAATGCAGAGCATGCACAGGCAGCCCACCCGATTATTTGGCAAAATATGGTGTGTTCAGTTTGATAAATTCTGCCTGGCACAGATTGAATTGAGGTGTGAAGAACTTACAGGACAATTTAGTAAGTAACTTTGCCACGAGGGCATCAGCACTGAGTCCCATACCGAGGTCTAGAGTTAGCAACACCACCTTATTATCAAGGAGCACTAGATTAAGTGCCCCATTATCAGATTGGGCACAGCAATCAGGAACATAGGGATGCATGGACCCTGGCACGGAGGGACTTCTCCCTAGGTGTGACTAATTATCGATAAGCACATTTGCTGGGGAACGGCACTGCTTTGATTGCTTTTCACCCATCCCAGGCCAGCCTTTTCAAAACCCCTGCTAGTAAGAAGTCATCCTGACCCTTTGTATGGTTGTCTGAAACCAATATTGACTCATCTCCAAGAGTCTTCTCCCTCCTTTGTTTGATTGTCTTCATTGGACCCAGAGCCTTTGTCTCTTTGTATTCTTTATTTAAACCAGGGGTGGGGAACCTCAGGCCCAGGGACCAAATCCAGCCCTCCTGGGTTCTCCAGATGGCCAACCCCCCTTAGCAGACATGCCCCGTGATCAGTAACAACGTTGTGCAGTGTGACAAATTGTGCTTCCTTGCAGCTTAATCTCCATGAATCCATACTTTTCCTTGGTCTTTCAGACCCAAATCCAGCTGGGGCAGGTGGAGTGCTGGGGACCAGCAAAGCTGCCCATGCAGGCTCCCAAGTTTCCCCAGATACCCAATAATAAGAGCCTGCAGCAGTTAGGGCTAGACACTGCCCCATGCTGTCTTAGTCCTTATTGCTCTATGAAGCACCTGAACCTTACTGTATTACAATATAAATCCTCCTGTAAGTTGGCCCACATCTGTTTATTGCTTACATCCGTAGCTGGCAGGGTGGGTTAAATCAGCTTTCTCGAGCCTGGTGCTTTCCAGAGGTGTCGGTCTGCAACACAGTAAGGCTCAGACATTTCATAAGGCAATACAGGACCAGTGGGTCACCTTTGCTGATCCCAGGTATTTCATTCTTATCTGTATTTGGGCCTGAAAGACTAATGAAAAGTGTGTGTTTATAAAGGGTAAATTGTAAGGAAACACAACTGACCAAAAGGCGTATCTGTTAGGGCATCGGCCTTCACTTCCATTTTCCTGGCTTTGTGGAGCTTGAGCCAACATGTGATAGCCTTAACACTTGTTTTAAACCAACAAGTTCTTCTTTGTGGACTCTGTGCATTACACATATGGGCTCTGCGCCTGCGCGGAGGCTGGAATCGGAAGAACGTCCATAGCTGGGAATTTAGTCGGGAACCCTCCCCTCCTGCCGCTGCGCATGTCCGGGAGGTTACCCGCCAAATGCCCCAGTTCTTCTTCGACCGCCATTGCAGCTGCATCGTCGGGAACGTCTTCGTCGTTCGACTTAGCTGTTTTTCGCTTTTTCTACTTTTTAACTTTGTTTTTTCTTTTCAAAAAGAAGATCTTTATATTTCTAGTTCGGACTTGTATATAGTTAAAGCATCTACGATATCTTCTGCGGTCCGTTGATCGTACTACGCTTGCTGCATGGCCCTCAGGGCCCCCTTCAAGAAGTGCAGCCATTGCGGGAGCAAATTACCAACAGCAGACGGCCACAACCTTTGCCTCTTGTGCCTTGGTGAATACTTGCTCCAATGGATACTTGCTCCAATTGTCAAGCTTTTTCTAAGCAAATGAAGAGGCACCAGGCAAACAAACTTAGGGCCGAACTTTGGAACAGGGCCTTGGCGGCAGTCGGCCCCCCAAAGACTTCGATGGCCTCTACCTCTGCCTCCCCACAAAACATTGTGGTGCTCTCAGCCCCTGCTTCTCCTACACTTTCATTAGGTGAACAGGCTGGCAAGGATATGCCCTTGACTTCGGGCAAATCTGTTGGTACTTCCATGGCTAAAAGAGCCTCAAAGAGGGCTCCTGACTCCAATCCGATAGACGGACAAAAGAAAAAGAAGGCGAAACGCCCTCTTCAGCCGGATAAACACCCAAAAGGTGCGTAGACCCCTACTGCCTCCGCCTCCACTTTTGGACTCTCCGATACCAATGTTAGTCGACATCGAGTAGCCAAGGGAACCGTCGGCACTGACAGCAGACTTGTTTCCACCGGCCTCCATATCTGATGGAGAGATCAGGGGCTCGCCAACCCGCCACAACGAAACCCGACCTACCTCACAAGAAGAACGCCAGGGCTCACCTCCGCAAAGCCCCCTTCAACACCTAGACCATCAAAGGCATGAGACGCCAGCACTGCAGCACCTGCACATTCCTAGGGACCAAGAGCGCCATTACTATAGGGAGTGTTCATACCAGTCAAGGTACCCCAATCCGACTGGGATAGACGATCTGATTATTCGAACTACCCGACATACCATTATTATGATGACTTGCAGAGAGTCTGTGACCCGCGCTATCGGGATTACCCACTATCCCCGAGCCACAGATCAACTCCACCTCCTCCAGCCAGACGGTGATCGACACCACATTGGCCTCAGGAACAAACCTCCCGCCAGCCCTCTACACTGTCAGTAGTGGCACCATCGGCCCAGGCATGCCCCTCGACATCGACCTGACCGTCGACACCGGGATTAACTCGACCATCTACACCTCCTCATCACAAACTTCAGCCTCGGACCCTGACTCGGACACAGCGTCATGCTCTTCCATCGCTCTGTCTTTTTCATCACCCGAGGACCGAGTTGGTTGTTCGGGACCCATTTCTCCATCCGAGGATCTTGGAAATTTTGCTGACCTCATACAAGGGATGGCTCAGTCCCTAGTTTTGGAGACACATCACGCCCTGCAGAAGGTCTCAGACCTGGTTTTTGATGCGGTCCACACCGAAGCTTCAATGCCGGTAGTGATACCATATCTACTGATGCTCCTGCAAACGGTACAGCAGTCGTGGAAGACACCCATGTCGATGCCTCCGATGTCGAAGCGCCTTGAGAATATGTACCGTGTTCTGGAAAAAGATGCCGAGTTCCTATTCAATCACCCATTACCTAATTCGGTAATCGTTGAGTCCTCTCAAGGACTATCTCAGCGCCTACATTCGGCCCCAACTGATAAAGAAGATTGGCAACTAGATCTCATGGGCAAGAGACTTTATTCTTCCACTACCCTCAGCCTTAAGGTGTCTAACTACCAGGCTACTATGGCACGATATCAACTTTCTCTGGGAGAAAATGGGCTCTATCTGTGAACATTGGACAGGAGACCAAAGAGAATTGGCACAGATGTGCCAAAATGAAGCAATGCGTTTGGCCCGACAGGAGATCAACACGGCCAGACACCAGACGGGCTGTGGAACTAAAGTTCTAGTGGGCGCAGTCGCTTTATGTAGACACGTGTGGCTTAGATCGGCAGGATTGGCACAAGAAGCCAGAACTCATATCGATGACTTACCATTCGATGGCACAGGGCTTTTCAATTCCAAGACGGACGAAGCGATGGACTCAATCCAAAAAGCGAGGATGACTGCCAGAAAGATGGGCTTGGCAACGACTCCACATCAATCGAGACCGAAACTTTGGTTTTGACAACCTTCTTCAAATTTCACACATTACCAGCCAGACCGATCCACTTTCAAACAACCTCAACAACAACAGCAACCAAAACACCAATCTTTCACCTCTCCGAAATTCTGTTACCAAAATAGGAGAGCTGAGCACACTGACAGACTCCGTCTTTATTATTATTATTATTATTATTATTATTATTATTATTTATTTAATTTCTAGCCCGCCTCTCCATCCAGATCGAGGTGGGGAACAACACCAAATATAAATATAAAACAATAAAATGGATAAACCGTTAAAACAGATAAAAACAAATACATTATTAAAAACATCTTAAAATTAAACTGGATAGGCCTGCCGGAAGAGAGCAGTCTTCACGGCTTTCTTAAATTCCAGAAGACTGCTAATTTGTCGAATCTCCTCCGGCAGGTCATTCCACAGCCTGGGAGCGGCAGAAGAGAAGGTCCTCTGGGTAACACTCGCCAGCCTAGTTTTGGCTGACTGGAGTAAATCCTTCCCAGAGGACCTGAGTGTGCGGGGCGGATTATACGGGAGAAGGCGATCCCGCAGGTAACCTGGACCCAAACCATGTAGGGCTTTAAAGGTAATAACCAACACTTTATACGTCGCCCGGAAACTAATGGGCAGCCAGTGGAGTGATTTTAAGATTGGTGTTATGTGGTCACCCCTAGGTGTACCGGTGACCAACCTGGCTGCCATATTTTGAACTAATTGAAGTTTCCGGACTAGGCACAAAGGTAGCCCTATGTACAGCGCATTGCAGAAGTCGAGCCTCGAAGTTACCAGTGAGTGCACTACCATCTTTAGGTCTTCCAACTCTAGGAAGGGGCGCAGCTGGCGTATCAGCCGAAGCTGATAGTAGGCACTCCTGGCCGTCGCATCTATCTGGGCTGTCATTTGGAGCGACGGATCCAGGAGCACCCCCAAGCTGCGAACACAGTCTTTCAGGGGGGGTGTAACCCCATCCAGAACTGGTTGACACACCTCCAAACCCAGGTTGTGGCCTTTGACAGCAAGCACCTCCGTCTTGTCTGGATTCAGCTTCAGTTTGTTTTTCCTCATCCAGCCCATTACCGCCTCCAAACATTCATTCAGAGGAGACACACTATCCTTAGCTGACGATGTTGTCAAAGGCACAGAGAAATATATTTGGGTGTCATCAGCGTACTGATAGCACCCCGCCCCATGCCTCCGGATGATCTCTCCCAGCGGTTTCATATAAATGTTAAACAGCATTGGGGAAAGGATGGCACCTTGTGGTACACCACATAGCAGCTCCTTCTTTGAAGAGCAGCTATCCCCAAGCATTACCATCTGGAACCTGCCCGAGAGATAGGACCGGAACCACTGAAGCACAGTGCCCCCGATTCCCAATCCCCTCAGGCGTTCCAGAAGAATACCATGGTCGATGGTATCGAAAGCCGCTGAGAGGTCCAGGAGTACCAACAGGGACACACTCCCCCTGTCAATACTCAGGCGTAGATCATCCACTAAGGTGACCATAGCAGTCTCAACTCCGTATCCTGCCCTGAAGCCGGTTTGAAATGGGTCTAGAAAATCTGTATCATCCAAAACTGCTTGGAGTTGGGAGGCAACAGCCCTCTCGATCACCTTGCCCAAAAATGGAAGATTTGATACTGGCCTGTAGTTATTAAGGTCCAGAGGGTCCAGGGAGGGCTTTTTTAGAAGCGGCCGTACTACCGCCTCTTTTAAACATGTTGGAAAACTCCCCTCCCTGAGAGATGCATTAATAATATATTGTAGATGTGATCGAACTGCATCTCCTCCCTGGACAACAAGCCAAGAAGGACAGGGATCGAGAGGGCAAGTCGTCGTCCTCACTTGTCCAAGCAGCTTGTCCACGTCCTCAGTACTCACCAACTGAAACTGATCCAGTGTAATTCCACTTGCGGAGTTACTGGACTTTGACATCAACTGCAGCTCCCTTCGCCTCCAACCGCCTTTTGGGAACCGAGTATCTACACATCTGAGGGTGTGGAGCATGATCTCCACAGACACTTGGGTACTACAAATCATCGACACTGAGTACCGTATCGAGTTCACTACACTACCCCCTGTTGGAGTTTTCTTACCCACTCAACCATCGCAACTTCTGTGGGAGGAGGTCACCACCCTCCTAAAGAAAGGAGCCATCACCCAGGTTCCCCTCAGGCAGAAACACCTCGGGTTCTATTCCCGGTACTTTATAGTCCCAAAGGCAGATGGGGGCTCCCGCCCCATTTTAGACCTCAGAGGCGTGAATTCCTTTATCGTCCCCAAAAAATTCCTTGGCAACCATACTGCCATTATTAACAGAAAAGTGTGGTTCGCCTCCATTGATCTGTAGGATGCTTACTTTCACATCGACAGCCAACGCTTCCTTCGGTTTGCTATTGGTTGCCAGCTTTACCAATTCACCATCCTCCCGTTTGGGTTTTCAACAGCCCTACGTGTCTTCACGAAGTGTATGGCAGTAGTATGTGCATACCTGACGAAGCAAGGTGTCCAAGTCCACCCATACCTGGATGACTGGCTTCTGGTTGGACCCTCCCATCGCCAACTTACATAGCATGTAAACTTTGTTCTCCGACTTCTAACAGATCTCGGCCTCATCGTGAATGAAAAGAAGTCCAACCTCGCACCGGTGAAGTCGATCAAGTTTCTAGACCCATTTCAAACCGGCCTCAGGGTGGGATACGGAGTTGAGACCGCTTTGGTCGCCTTAGTGGATGATCTACGCCTTAGTATCGACAGGGGGAGTGTGTCCCTGCTGGTACTCCTGGACCTCTCAGCAGCTTTCGATACCATCGACCATGGTATCCTTCTGGAGCGCCTGGGGGAATTGGGGATCGGGGGCACTGTGCTTCAGTGGTTCCGGTCCTATCTCTCGGGCAGGTTCCAGATGGTGATGCTTGAGGATAGCTGCTCTTCAAAAAAGGAGCTGCTATGTGGTGTACTACAAGGTGCCATCCTTTCCCCAATGCTGTTTAACATTTACATGAAACCGCTGGGAGAGATCATCTGGAGGCATGGGGTGGGGTGCTATCAATACGCTGATGACACCCAAATATATTTCTCTGTGCCTTCGACAACATCGTCAGCTAAGGATAGTGTGTCTCCTCTGAATGAATTCTTGGAGGCGGTAATGGGCTGGATGAGGAAAAACAAACTGAAGCTGAATCCAGACAAGACGGAGGTGCTTGCTGTCAGAGGCCCCAACCTGGGTCTGGAGGTGTGTCAACCAGTTCTGGATGGGGTTACACCCCCCCTGAAAGATTGTGTTCGCAGCTTGGGGATACTCCTGGATCCGTCGCTCCAGATGACAGCCCAGATTGATGCGACGGCCAGGAGTGCCTACTATCAGCTTCGGCTGATACGCCAGCTGCGCCCCTTCCTAGAGTTGGAAGACCTAAAGACGGTAGTGCACGCGCTAGTAACTTCGAGGCTCGAATTCTGCAATGCGCTGTACACAGGGCTACCTTTGTGCCTAGTCCGGAAACTTCAACTTGTTCAAAATATGGCAGCCAGGTTGGTCACCGGTACACCTAGGGGTGATCACATCACACCAGTTTTAAAATCGCTTCATTGGCTGCCAATCAGTTTCTGGGCGAAGTATAAAGTGTTGGTTATTACCTTTAAAGCCCTACATGGTTTGGGTCCAGGGTACCTGCGGGATCGCCTTCTCCCGTACAATCCGCCCCACACACTTAGGTAATCTGGGAAGAATTTACTCAAGCCAGCCAGAACTAGGCTGGCGAGTGTTACCCAGAGGACCTTTTCTTCCATCGCTCCCAGACTATGGAATGGTCTGTCGGAGGAGGTTAGACAAATTGACAGTCTTCATGAATTTAAGAGAGTCATGAAGACTGTCCTCTTCCGACAGGCCCACCCAGTTGAATTTTAAGATGTTTTTAATGTTGTATTGTTCTCTTGTTTTTTTTTAAATTTTAACTGTTGTGATTTTTATGTTTATATTGTTGCTGTTCCCCGCCTCGATCCGGAGGGAGAGGCGGGTTACAAATAATAATAATAATAATAATAATAATAATAATAATAATTGGAGCGATCTTCGATGCCTCATTGGGCAGAGCATTCCTACCCACTGACAGGGCTCATACCCTAATAGCCCTAGCTATGAAGGTTACGACATGTCGATCAGTAAGGGCCCTTACTGTTCAACGATTACTAGGGTACATGGCAGCAACTACCTCGGTTGTCCCCATTACTAACCTCAGAATGAGACGGCTCCGATTATGGTTCACAAGAGCATTCAGCCCAATGCAGAACACCAGAAGAACCTATTTGGAAATACCTCCGGAAGTGACAAGATCCTTGAAGTGGTGGACACACGAGGCCAACCTTCTTGCTGGAGTGCCCTTCACTCCATCGAATCCGACAAGGGTCCTCACGATGGATGCCTCAATGCTAGGTTGGGGAGCACACTGCAACTCTCTCAAAGTGAAAGGTGCTTGGACGTCATGGGAGAGAGCTGCCAACATCCACTACTTGGGGCTCCTAGCAGTGCACAAAGCCCTCAGAGCTTTCGAGACGCAACTCTACGGTCATCATGTTGAGGTAATGACAGACAACACCACTGTGTTTTTTTACCTCAACAAACAAGGAAGGACGAAGTCAATTCCCCTCTCCCGGCTGGTTATACAGACTCTAGAATGGGCTATTCACCGGAACATCACCATAACGGCAGTTCACATTTCAGGACAAAACAACCAATTGGCAGACCACCTCAGCAGGACTTTCTCACTTGCTCATGAATGGCAGATCCACCCGGGGGCCCTACGCTACATCTTCAACCGCTGGGGAGAACCCTCGATGGACCTCTTTGCCACTGCAGACAACTCCGTATGCAGGACATTCTGCAGCAGAGCGGGGATCGGACCCGGATGCAAAGAGGATGCATTCCTCAGGAAATGGAATGATCAGTTCTTCTTCCTCTTCCCTGTGATCCCCTTGATAACCAGAGTCCTTGCCAAAATAATCAGGGACAATACAGACTGCATCATCCTGACCCCTTGGTAGCCCAGGCAAGGGTGGTTCGGGCTCGGGGCAGCTTCCACCATCTCAGACGGACACCAGACCTCCTATACCAGGCTCAGGGACGGGTCTATCACCCAGATGCCGACACCATACACCTCACAGCATGGAGGCTGACACCACAGTGACAGACTGCCCTTCCTTTCCGCACATACAGAGAATCTTGGATGCGGCTATTAAACCGACCACTAGAGCTTCTTATAATAGGAAATGGGAAGCCTTTTCAGATTTCGCTAGGGAACATGGGTTTGACCCGGTCTCCTGCTCCCTTCATCAAGTCATGTCGTTTCTCCTACTTTTGACCGACAGGGGTCTGAAACTCTCCTCCATTAAGGTTTATTTAGATTTATTTAGCAGCTATCTCAGCATCCAGAATAGTTGTTTTTAAATGATATTGTATTTATAACATGTTTGTATGCTTTTTATGGTTTTAAATGTTGTATATCGGTTTTTTAATGCTCAATGTGTTTAATTTTTGTAAGCCACCCAGAGAGCTTTGGCTATGGGGTGGTATAAAAATGGAATCAATCAATCATCATCATCATCATCATCATCATCATCATCATCCCATCACTACGTTGACGACACACCCGTGTTCTCCCAAGCACTTATCAAATGGTTCCTATGGGGCCTACTCAATCTCGCATCCCCTCTCCAACCACCTCTCTCTCCATGGAGTATTTCTGTGGTCTTGCATGCCCTTACTGGGAAACCGTTTGAACCTCTTGCGACCACAGACTTACATTTACTTACCTTGAAGGTAGTATTCCTGGTGACGATCACATCAGCAAGGAGAGCAAGTGAACTGTCGGCCTTACGTATCGATAAACCTTTCCTGGTTTTCCATCACGATAAGGCCGTCCTCCGTCCAGACGTCAAGTTCCTTCCAAAGGTCATCTCCCACTTTCATACCAATCAGGACATTGTGCTCCCTGCCTTTTTCCAGTCCCCATCATCTCCCCTTGAGACGACCCTGCACACACTGGACGTATGGTGGGCTCTAGCTTTTTACAAATCACGCACACAACAATTTAGAAAATCACAAAGTTTATTCATTTGTTATGGACATCCCAAGCAAGGGCTGCCAGTGTCTACACAATGGCTATCTTCTTGGCTGGTTCAGTGCAGAAGGCTAGCATACCAGCTCTCAAAACTAGACATCCCAGAATCCATCAGAGGTTATTCGACCAGAACGATGGCAACTTCATCGGCTTTTCATCGAGGTGTCTCCATCCCGGAGATTTGCTGAGCTGCGACTTGGTCAAAGCCGATGACGTTCGTCCGCCACTACCGCCTGGATGTCTGGTTTTGAGTGGACTCGACGTTTGACCGGTCAGTGCTCTCTTCAGTACTCAACTAGAAACCTTCTGATAAGTGAGCTAGCTAATTGTCCATATGTGTGATGCACAGAGACCACGAAGAAGAAGGACAGGTTGCTTACCTGTAACGGTGGTTCTTCAAGTGGTCATCTGTTCAGTCACACAACCCGCCCACATTCCCCTCGAGGCATGGCATTGTCTTATTCTCTATTTCACTTCATATAACCTCAACCCTTGGTTCCGAGACCGCAATGGGTCTCGATAGAACTGGGGCATTCGGCGGGAACCCTCCCAGACATGCGCAGTGGCGGGAGGGGAGGGTTCCCGCCGAAATTCTCAGCTATGGAAGTTCTTCCGATTCCAGTCTCCATTCAGGCGCAGAGCCCATATGTGTGACTGCACAGATGACCACTTGAACAACTACCGTTACAGGTAAGTAACCTGTCCTTATTTGAGAAATGAATATGTTTTGGAGTGTTTGTAATTTTTGAACTGATTGAGTCCACTGAAGTGCTGCCTCTCCCAATTATGACTTGAGAATACATTGCAGAACCAGGAGGGTGTCTTTTCACATAGATCAATAGGAAGTTGGGAAGGGGGAGTAAAACCAAGACCAGGTTTAGAAAGATTTTGGAAGAGATAGGGTTGCCATATGTCCCGGAAAACCGGGAATGTCCCGATTTCCAGGTGATTCTGAAATGTCCCGACCAACTGGGCAAGAATCCCGGTTTCCCAGTCTGGCTGGCTGATTTCTAAAATGGCGCCTTGAGCAGCATCGCTGCAGCAGAAGAGGAAAAAGTGCACACCTTTTTCAGAGCACTGCCGCTCCTGCACAGGCTCAGCTGAGTCACTCCCTGGGACTCGTGTTATTGCACCTGTGCAGAGGAGGAGGAGGAGGAGCAGAAAATGGCGTGCTTGCTTTCCTCAGGCTGCCGCGCTGCCTGCTGCAGTGGGGCTATTGCTGCTGAGCCTGGGAGAGCCCAGTGATTTAGTCAAACAATAAAAGCAAAAGGTCTCCTGACCAGCCGTTGCTATTGTGCAGCTTGTGTTTTTCCTTCCAGGTAATCCTTTCAGTTGCAGATTAGACCCCATAGCTTTTTTTGAGGAAAACCTCAGGGGAGGGGGTTTCGCTGCCCCTCTTGTGATCGCTTCCTCCTCCCCCCACTCTCTCCTCCAGCCCTTTTCTCTTCTAACTCCTTTCCACCCACACCATTACTTTTTATTTTGCTTACAGTAGGGCTGCTTACTGCCTGTTCAGAGACCCCAGTGATTCAGTGAAAGGTCCCCTCTAAAAGGATTCGGTTTGGTGCCTGGTTGCCCCATTACGCGCATCTTCTCACAATCGCATTTACGCCTAAATCCTGTAAACGACATGCGGTGAAGCGCATAACCGGCAGTATGGAACACGCTTTAAAGTGGCTGAAATGCGGAGAATCACTTGTTTACATGGTCAAAGTACACTTTAACAGCCGCGGAGAATTAAAACTTGCTATTTAACGCACATTCAATAATGCGCATAATCGGAGAGAAAACGAGCCTCAACCCCCGATTTGTGCTCCGCTCTTGTAGAGGTAATGCGACTTGAAAGAGCTTTAAGTTGCTCTTGTAGAGGCACCCAAAGAAAACAGCCGGTGCTTTCCCCCTTCCAGCCAGGTCAGTAATCCTTTCAGCTCTAGACCAGACCCCATATAGCCTTCATAGCTCCTTTTAAGGAAAACTTTTTTTGGGGGGGGGAATTGTTTTTGTTTTATGAATGGGAACACTTGCTTAGCAAAAATGGCTTTGCATTGCTGCTGCTGCTGCATTAGGCAATTCCCCACCACCACTCTCCCCTTTGAGCCCTCCCCTCTCCCAGTCTTTCCTCTTCTAACTCCCACCCACACCATTACTTTTTATTTTGCTTCCAGCAAAAATAAGTAAATAAATAAATACATGTTAAAAATTGTCCCAGTGTTGAGGATTCAGACTATGGCAGCCCTAGGAAGAGAACAATAAGAGTTATGAACTTGTCTGAAATCTGATTAAGAACTCTGCTATGCTCTGACAGCATAGTTTATTCCCAGTCCTTCTTAGGATCTCAGAGCAAGTAAGCAAGTAAGTAAGTAAGGCTAGCGTGTAAATAATAAATACTGTGTCTCATCTTGTGGCTGAGCTCCAAAGCTGGCACATGTTGTACCAACACTTCTAAATCTAGTTGTTTGTGGCTGTCTGTACCATCTCTTCTGGCAGGGTTAATAAAGGACAGATATATTTTCCACTCCCAGTTTAAATTCTGAGGACTTGCATTTGCAGCAATGTGTGACATTTGGGGCTTCATACTGAGCACTTTGGCTTTTTACTCTAGGATAAAATGTCAATGAACAATTGTTTTTTCATCACTCTGAATGAATTGCCTTGTGTTTACAAAGGTCAGGAAATGTAAGGGAATCATGTTTCTATGGAAATTAAGCAGCCTCTGCTAAAAGTGTTCCATGCACAAAATATAGTAGACCATTGCTTAACTCTGATTTGTACATGCATCCCCCTGAGTTAACGGTTGTTGGTCCTTTTATTTTCCCTTCCCTCTTTTTTCCCTTCTCTCTAATGCTTGCCACTAAGTACTTCAGGAGCAGAGAGCCAGGAAATCCAGAAGCAGGAATTTACTAATAGCCCTATTTTTATGGTTTCCTGTTGGTTGCTTAAGCAAACAGAACTCCTAACCATTAGAACTCCTACATCCTTTAGTGATCTGAAGTTCTTCATTTTGCAGATGACTGGAGGTTATTTCCTAGTGTTGACTCTAATAGGGATGCTCACGCCTGTACTCTGCCTGCCAAAGGCTATGGGAGTTTGCGTCCCAGCCTTTCTGAGATCAAGCCACACGTAAGTACTTGTCTAAAATGTCTATATGCTCACTGAAAAGTGAAGAGACTTGTGTCACTTTCTCAGTTATTTCTCACACTTGTGGAAACTTAAGTAATTCCTTTTTAATGGTTTGTAACATGGGGTATTGCCCAAGGAACATCACTTAACATCTGTTAAAGGAAAGAGGTATCTATAACTGGAAAGCACCACTGAAGAGCAAGCTGGGGTTTTTTGTTTTTACTATCTCACATTTCTAAAGGAGTATAGTATAGCAGTCTTTCTTTTCAGCCTTGAGATATGTCCTTAGCCCCAACCTGTAGCATGGACCCAGATTTAATTTGTTTTCTCTTCTCCCTGTCTTTGGTAAACCTACCAGATTTACAGTCATTCCTTCTCATTAAGGAAATGTGAGAATTGTATTCTGGGCAGGAGGAAGTGTTGGCTTAGGATAACTAACAGAGAGTTCTTAGGATACTCTCTAAATTATAATTCCCAGGATTTGGGTTCCAAAGCCATGATACTATGAGCCAATGTGGTGTTGCAGTTAAAGTGTTGGACTGGGACTCAGGAGATCAGGATTCTAGTCCCCACTAGGCCTTGAAGCTCATTGGGCCAGTTACTGACTCTCAACCTAACCTACCTCACACGGTTACTGTGAGGATAAAATGGAGAGGAGGAAGACCATGTAAGCTGCCTTGGGTTCCTTGCAATGGAAAAAGGCAGTATATAAATGTAATAATAAATAAACATAAATAAATAACTGGTATAAATGCATAGTGTAGACAATACCTGAACTCACTTTTTCTTCTTCTCTCTCCCCGTCCTTATCTTTCTACTTCTCTTTTTTAAAAAAGTAATATCACTGGTGTAACTTAAGTAACCCTGTTGTGGATCTCAACCCGTTCATTGATGATTACTGGTACATATAAAGTTGGATTTAAATCTCAGAGAATGTTTCTTATATATTAGTGAATTCATTAGGCATGCGAGTACCTCATCTGTATTGATAGTGACCTCTCTCACAGAATAGGGCAAGCTGGTTAAAGTGAAAACTGGTTCAGACTCTCTAGCTGCTGAATTAGTTCAAGCTACCCCGACTTAAATAAGTCCATTTTTAATACTACAGAGTTTGCAATTAAAACTATTGAACAAAGGCTGTTACTTATAAAATTAACCAGAAAGAGGATTTGGGATTCTTTAATATTAACTTCCCCTAAAACTGCACTTTGCCAACAAAAGGCACAAACATTCTCCTTGCATTTTGGCTCTACAGATGAAATTTCCAATATTTAATAAAATGAAGTAGGGCAAATGGCGGTGGCTGTTCTCCCCACACCACCTGCACTCCCACCTTTCTTGGTTAGAAATTGTTTCCTTGGGGAACTGTGTCTAGGGTGACCCTATGGAAAGGAGGGCAGGGGGGCTCCTGCAGCTTTAACAGTTGCATTGAAAAGGGAATTTCAGCAGGTGTCATTTGTACGCATGCAGCAGCACCTGGTGAAATTCCCTCTTTATCACAACAGTTAAAGCTGCAGGAGCTATGCTAGAATGACCAGGTACAAAAGAGGGACAGGCTCAAACTGAATGGAATTTGCCTATCGCTAATGATAATGTAGCCACACTGAACTGGTTTTGGACTCTAATACACACACACACACACACACTGTGGCTGGTGGGGCATCAGGCAGGTCACCAGAGATGGAGCCAAGAGATACGTTGAGCCGGCACCAGCTACTTCATAATTTGCTACACAGCCTCTTCACCCCATAAAACTAGCATCAAAAATCATGCAGCTTACCCACACCACAGGAACCCAGCCCAAACAGCTACTACAGAACCCAGGTCACACATGCAAGCTATTCAGCATAACAATAATAAATAATAATAAACCCAGGGGCACCCTATTGTCTCCAGTATCAAAACTCTGCCAGTTTGCTTCATAGAATCACAGAATAGTAGAGTTGGAAGGGGTCTATAAGGCCATCGAGTCCAATCCTGTGCTCAATGCAGGAATCCACCTTAAAGCATCCCTGACAGATGGTTGTCCAGCTGCCTCTTGAATGCCTCTAATGTGGGAGAGCCCACCACCTCCCAAGTACTGAACCAGCTGCTGTGGACAACTTCCACCTGTCTCCCTCCCTTCCTGGGAGGGATATATAAGCTGGCTGGCTGAGGTGGCTTGGGAGAGCCATCATCTGCAGGAGAGGGAGGCCTATTGGAGGAGGAGGAGGAGGAGGAGGAGGAGGAGGAGGAGGAGGAGGTGGTGGTGGTGGTGGTGGTGGTGGTGGTGGTGGTGGTGGTGGTCGAGGTCGAGGTTGAGGTCGAGGTGGTCAGCTACTGCTGCCTACCTGCTTTTTTCCCCAGGCTTCAGCTATGTGCCTGGGAGGGAGGATACAGGGCCAAGTGGGGGATCTGAGGGGTGTTCAATCGGTGTAGTGACGGGTAGAGGGAGATATGGCGTTGTGAGGAGGACTTGCCAGGTAAGGGGAATGTGGCCCAGACAGCTCATACCTTAATAATAAAACAGTCTTTAAGGTGCCACAGATGCTTTATTGTTTAGCAAACTACCCTTATTTATCTGTCTCATTTGTATCTTTCTTCAAGGAGATCAGAGCAATATAGCAAGGATCTTATCCCCTTTTATACTCACAACAAGTCTGCAAGGAAGTAACTTGACTGATGCCATCCAGCAAGATTAATGGCAGATAGCGCTATCCGTTATACCGTATTATATTAATGTTAGGGTCATTATAAACCATTGTACTCAGTTACCTGCTGGCTATGTAGTTTTCTGAGACTGGATATGTCTTGTTCATTCCAGAGGCCACCTTTAAGAGTAAAATCCTCTCAAGGAAAAAATACTACAGGCAGCCAGACATGAAGCCTGCTGCCTGAAGACCAGCGCTGGGAGGGGTCCTTGGTGGGGAGACGCTGAGTAATGTCAGACTTTGTGGGTCTCTGGGGGGCTTGAAGAAGGACTGGCAATCTCTCCTTCAAGTGAGAGACAGGGAAGGAACTAGGAGAGGAGATGCAGGTGGGAGCTGGGAGAGAGCAAGGCTGCCACCAGTGGGAGGGGCAGCTACCAACCTGCATTTGTAGGCTAATTGTGGAGAAGCCTCATGTGGAATGGAGACTTATTTATATGTGTTAAGATTTTTGTACTGTGCTTTATCCTCTCTTCTGTTCGGTGAGGTTTAATTAAGTTTATTTGTACTATTTTATGATAATATGTTATATATCTACTATATATTTATCTGCCAACATTATGGTTATTGTAGTTTGTTGTATTGTTGTATTTGTTGCTGTTTGATATATTGTAAATTCTATGTTTTGTTGTTCATTTGTTACGTTGTGAGCCACTGTGGGCCCAATTTTGTGGAAAAGCTACATAGAAAGAAAAAGATGTAAATCAAACGATGTAAATCTGATGTAGGTAGTTGTCCGTGTGAGGGACAATTGTGAGGGGATTGGATTCAGCTGTTCTTATTCTTATTCTTAATTTTAATGAACAGTGGTGGGGGGCATGTTGGGGGGCATGTAATGTTCATTTCATTGGCACAGGGTGAGGGTGCTGTCTGCATATTGGGAAACAGCATATTGTGAATCCACTTGTGAAATAGAGAACACTGTGAAATACATAACATTGTGTGTCATATTATAATGCAGCATAGGGGTCTCCAACGTTTTTGGACCCTAGGGTGAATTTGGGAAACTGCTGTGGACATCATCACCAGGCCTGGCTCAAGGCCGGTTGCTGCCTGAAGTGGGGACCCACCGCCATCTCCTCCTTCCCAATTTGCACGACTGCCTGTCAGTTAACTTACTTTTCCTGCCGCAGATACATGCACCCACCTCGCCAACGCACTGCCCTTAAGGTGTTTCCACCTTTAGGAATCACGTGGTACCTGTGCGTCTGGCAAAGTATTGCACCTTTTTTCTGTCCTGGGAAAGTATTGAGACAGATCCCAGAACTCCCAGGACTTCTCACAATACTTTGCCTGATCTCACACAAGCACGGCACAGCTGCTGAAGGTGGGAGCGCCTTATAGGCAGCATGCTGGTGAGGCCAGGGAAAATAAGCCGGCTGGCAGCCACACAGGCAGGGCCAGTTAGATTGGGAGGCCCACGAGGGACAAGCGAGAGGCTGATTCTTGGTCTTGCTGTCTGCTTGCAAAAAGTAAACAATAGAGAGTGCCAAAGCACACAGCCACATCAATTGAAACCACTACTAATTTATCTCACTGTGTATACAATAGACACCAAGTTAAAGGACTAAAATTGTTTTAGCTGTTAATTCACACAGGTATTTTCTCCGTTTTTTTACCATGTCGTAACATGCAAGTATAGAAATAAAATGTGACTGCTTGCATATGGCCTCACTGGTAACCAAATTTAAAGTAGACATTAGTTAAAGTAGAAGTTAGAATTCACCTTCTGCTGTAACAACCAATAAAGTAATAGGACAATAGACAAAAACCATGCTTTTTAAACATATCTGTTTTTAGTGTACATTCATAAATACACTGGGTAATTACACCCCAAGTTAATTGACATCAAATAATAGTACACATTTATCTATACAAATCATATCCATCTAATTATACATAATAGTATATGACTTGAAGTAAAGTTTATGTTGTTTTTGGTATATTACCGTGTCCAAAAATGGAATCTGATGTTTATCCATATGTATGGAAAATTTAATGCTCTCATGGATGGTATTCATCCATTTGAAAATGTCTTCGACCACATGTACATCAGAAAACATTAAGAAAATGTTGTTGATGTAACGTTTATAAAAGAACGCATAGTGATAGAAAGGCTTGATCTCCGCATTACATAGAATCGTGTCCTCCAGGTGTGCCATAAACAAATTAGCCACGCTCGGTTGGGGCAAAGGGGCTGCCCATCGCCACTCCTTTCACTTGAAAGTAGAATTGATCTGAAAACCTAAAATAGCTTTTCTCTAGAATAATCTCCATCAAATTGAGAAGAAAAAATGTCGGTGGATGAGGATCCTCTCACTTATCAAGAAACGTTTCTATGACTGAGCGTGCCTCTTCATGGGGAATATTAGTGTATAATGAATTCACGTCCAACGTGACCCATATAGATTGACTGAGGGTTGATATGCTTTCCACTTTATTAATAAGGTCTTCAGTATCCTTGAGACACGATGGAATCTACAAGACAAAGGGGCGTAAAAAATGGTCCACATGTTTGGACAGAGGTTCAAGTATGGAATTAGAGCCAGAAATGATGGGACAGCCTGGAAGTGGAAAGCCTGGCTTATGAATTTTTGGCACTATGTAAAAAATATGTACTCTAGGGAAATAATTCTGTAGAAAATTTGATGTGGATTCTTCAGTATGTCCTAGTAGTAATGCCTCCACCACAGTAGCTGATTCTTGGTCCTGCTGGCTGCTTTCAAGAAGTGGCAGAGACCTTTTGGAGGGGGAGAGAGCCATACCCTGCTGCCTGCTACGCCCATTTCTTCATGGCAGGGCTGGCTCTGACTACCACAAAATGCCTACTCAGTAGATTGTCACCTTGGCATCTTCCTTTCTCGTCTAAGGATCTTAGGCTGAGTTTTACTGAGCAAAAAAACCCGTCTCTTTGATTACCCTCCCTCCCTCCCTCCCTGGCTCCTCTTTCTCGCATTATTTTTCTCTCCCTGTCTCCACATCCCCATGCAGCTGAATTTCTCCATTCATTTGCATGGGGTCAGAACCCCCCCTGCTGAACATCGGCTGGAGGGGGTCGAAGTCCACCCCCTGCCAAGAGCCCTGTTCCCCCAAGTGTCCTTGCTGTGGAGTGCACTTCACCCCCCCCCCCCCAGCCATTTCTTAGCAAGGAGGTATTTTCGCCTTCGTAGAAGTGGATGGAGGAATTATTCCATTTGCTTGGAGGGAAAATAGCTTGGCAAGTGCAGTGGTGCCCAGGGGTTATAGGTTGTGTGCGTTGTACCTACACTTGAATCTGTGTTGTAAATAATAAGTGTTTGCCTGCAAGAGAAATGTGGAAGTGTGTGTGCACACGTGCATGGGCGCATGCATGTAGTCTTGTTTTGTGACAAGAAGAACTGATGCTGCATAGAGATGGAGGTAGGAGTGACACAAATAAGCCTGAATGGGGAATGATGGAAAGATGAAGGAATGAGAATGGGTGTATGTAGGAAGGGAGGATTAGCAGATGGGTGGATTGGGAGGGAGGGAAGGAAGGAAGGAAGGAAGGAAGGAAGGAAGGAAGGATGGGAGTTGGGGCTGAAAGAGGGGGGGTAGATTTAAGATGATGGAGCATTAGCTGAAGGGAGGCAGATTTTGATATCTGTAGATATATAGATGGAAGCAGAGAAATATGTCATGGGAAGGGGGGGAAGGGATATGTGGGGTTGGAGGGAAGCAAGGAAAGGGCTGGACCAACGTGGGCTGGATGAATGGAAAGGATTGTGATGGAGATGGGGGGGGGGGGAACAGAAAGAATATGTGGATGGATTGATGCAAGTTCTGTGGAGCCAATCAGGGCCATACAATTTACATAAGCCAAGTAGTTACATAAGCCAGCACTACAAGTTCCATTTTCGCATCTCCTTTGGGAGCACAAGGCATGCTCTGAATTCCCTAGTCCTTCACTTAAATGTATTGGAAACAGCACTTTCTGTTTCCTGTGGTGGCTTTGATGATTGGGAAAATTCAGGGGGGTGGGGTGGGGTGGGGTGGGGTGGAGTTACTCAGCAGACATTTTGTTTTTACGTTTTTGAAACGTTGAGCCTCTCCCCACCTCCATTTCTCAGCTGTAGCAGGATGAGAAAAGCCAGCTCTTTTGGGAGCAGCAAGGCAGGGATGGAGATATATTTAAAACGGGGAGCAGGTTGCAACTTCCCCCCTTCCCCAGTAATCCTAAACAGCTATTCTACCCCTGATTTTATGTCTGTGTGTGTGGTCTCCCCCCCCCCCCCCCCCCAATGTGTATGTGTGAATGAGGCTGCTTTCCTACACACACTTATCAGGGAGTAAATGTTCAATGAGACTTATTTTGAAGTCAAAATGCTGAGGATTATACCATTAATAAAGATTTTGTGGACCTGTGGATTAGCTCCAGCCTAGAAGCCTGGTTGTTGTTGGGCAAAAGAGTGGGCATCTAATTTGCTGTGGACACATTGGTGTGTATTTCTATTGCTGTGTCTTTGGGATCTTCGTGTGTGGCTGTGGAAGGACTGTGAATTATTCCTCTTTGCTGTGCATCCAAACAGCTGAATACATCATTTGCTGAAAAGGATGCGGGAATGCAAATATATAATACATATTTACGGTGCAATCTTATGCATGTTCAGGCAGAAAAAATCCTACATGGCTAGCTGGGGCATGCTGGGAGCTGTAGGACGTCATCAGGACCAAGTCTTTGAATAGGAGGGAGTGGTCCTCTCTCCGAAGTCCTGCACTATCTTTCAATCTCACACTCACTGTTGGGGAATGTTCTGGGCATATGCACTCACTACATACATTCAGAACATTCTCCTTGTTCTGAGGCACTCAGCTAAGTAGCTGAGTAACTGCAGGAGATTGTATAGTGGGGCTCTGCACCCTGCTGACTTAGAGCTTTTCTACATGAGGCTATTAACCAGCTGTTAATCTCCTGTATCTACTTTCATTTTCGTCATAGAATTGAGATCTGAGCACTACATGAGGAGCATTTCCTTTCCTGCTTTTCCACTACATATCCTCTAGGTAGCAAATACACAAGAGGAAATCACATTTTCTTCCGCTTTCACAATTAAGTGCTGCATTTTCCCTACTCTGAAAAAAACTCCCCGAATGTGCTGGTTAGACACATAAATGAAACTGGGTGGGTGGGTGTGTATGTGTGTATCATGTTGTCATCTAAAGAACCTGTAAACATCAGAGTAGGGAATGATAAGAGCACAAGAAATGTCTCGTGTAGAAAAACCCTTAGCTTCCAACTGCCAATGAAGAGAGGACTAAGTTGATTTATAATGTTTGCTACAGGTTGGGGAAGGCTCTGCCTTAATTAGAAAACATAAATGAATGGACCCCCAAAAATCAGTATTTCTTCACATGCACTTTTTCAGAAAAGCATCAAGATTTATACAAGCTGTGGATTAATACACACTGGACATTCTCTGATTTTGGGGCATGGGATACGGCACAAGTGTGTACTTGTGCAGCCAACTGAGAATGGTAAAATTCATTTCGCAATTGTGCATTTCTCAGGCCCAAAGCATGAAGCTATTTAGTGAGCAGTCAGGTGATAAGAACTTTCTCCCTACTCATTCATTATTTTTTTTCATTTCATTTCTATTAGCTGAAGCTTTCTGGGTGGTTCACAAAAATTAAAACCCAAAATACAATATGATAAAAACAATATCAAATCTTTAAGATACAGACAATTTAAAACTGCTTAAAAACAATTACCAGAACCTGATCAAACAACTGATTAAAAGCTCCATCATATGCCTTCAAATGCCAGATCTTAACCTGGCACCAAAAGGATGACAATGTTGGTGCCAGGCAAACCTCAGTGGGGAGAGCATTCCACCATTGGAGACCTACCACTGAGAAGGTCCTCTTCTGCCTTGTTGCCATACTCTGAACCTCCCTCAGATGTTGATTGTAGCGTACAGGTAGGTTTAAATCGGAAGAGACATTCCATCAGGTATTATGGTCCTGAGCCATATAAGGCTTTATTTATCAAAATCAGCATCTTGAATTGAGCTCAGAAACATACAGGCAGCCAGGAATGGTATTATATGCTCAGACCTTCTGGTCCCCACTGGCTGCTACATTTTGCACAAGCTGCAGGTTTCGAACCCTCTTCAGCGGCAGCCCACATAGAATGCATTGCAGTAATCTAACTTGGAGGTTCCGGAGCACAGATAGGGATGTAGCTAGGTTACCAGCCAAAGCCAATAGAAGGCATGCTGTGCCACTGAGGCTACCTGAGCCTCAACTGACATTGATGATTCCAAGGGAAACTCCAAGTTACAAAACTTCTATTTCAGAAAAAGTGCAATTCCAGCTAGATCAGGCCAAAAAACTTGGCCTGCCTAGTGGTCCCCTACCTGATTTAATAAGCTGCAAGGAGCAAGGATCCAGTATGGAAGCATTTGCATAAACCTGTCCAAGCACCTTGTCAATCCAAAATCTAATCATTATCTGCTGCAAGCATCTGGGACACTATTTGTATAATTGATGCTTTTAGAAGACAGAGTATGAAGATAGTCAATCTAAAGAAAATGTTTGAAGCCATTTCCCAGACTGCATTTCTGATCCAAATGGACCCCCTGCCCCGTGACCGCCATTAATTTTCTTTTAAAGTGCAAGCATTCTTATTCATCCTAGTTTGGCCTTTAGTGCAGGGAGTTGAATTAGGTGGACCATTGAATCTCTTCCAACTCTGTGAATAATTTTATTCTTAGCTTATGCTATTGTAGTTTTTTAAAATTGAAGGTGACATTATGCAAAACATATATGTGCATGCACAAATTACAAAGAAATTCTAAGATGTGCACAGGAATTCCAATTCCAGAAAAGTACAGATGCTTATATAGCTATCTTTAAAAATATAGGCATGCATATTTCAAAATGTATCTAATATCTTTAACCAAAAAATACTTGAATGTTTTAATGCAATTCCAATGAACTAGATCGTCTTTTTTGCACCAGGTTAAGACTTTCCTCTACCCCTAGACATTTGATGGAATATGATGGGCTTCTTAATTTAGTTGTTTTATTGTGTTGCAGCATTTTATAGTTAATTGTTTTTAGATAGTGTTTTTTTTAAAAAAAATGTTTTGCCTTGAGTGTTTTCTGAGAAAGGCATCTAAGAATGTTAAGGAATAATAATACTGGTGGTGAAAATGCATGGCCCTCCAAGTGTTGATGGACTGCAACTCTGGTCAGGAGTCAAGTGGTAATTCCTTAATCACTAAAACAATGCTACTTTAGAAAGGTTTTATATTAGGACAGATTCACAAGGTGTGCTTGAAAATAGCATTCAAATTGACACATCACAAACATCTTGAATTAATTAGAACCAGTGTTAATGCCTCAGAATTTCACGAAAAATTCTGGTAGAACATGTTGTGGTATAACCTATATTTTGAACAAGATTGGTTGTGATATACTGGATATCTCAAAATGGCAGCTATTGCTAAATGTTTGCTTATGAGATGAATAAAAATAAAAAGAAAGAACTGGGCAACTTCTTTCTGACAAGGGCCACATTCTTTCAGATGTAATCTGTCAGGGCTGCTTATCCTCCATGGGTCAGGCTAGAGCCAAATGTGGATGAGTCACAACTTTTCTCTGACCTGGTTCGCATTATCACTGCAGCCTAAACAAGCCACAGCAGCTTGTTTAGGTCATGGCTCACGCATGCATGTACCAGGTACTGTTTCCCTAATTACCTGCCTGGACATGGCTTGTCATGTCGTCCGTAACCAGGCAGCATGCCTTGATGGAGGGGAAAACAACCCTCAAATGGCCCAGCAACAGTCTATGGGTTATTTGAAGCAAATGGCAGTTGGCATGTACCACTGATTAAAAAAAGCCACCATGGTTTGTTTAAGCCACAGTGATCATGCAAATCAGGCCAATGTCTCTTTCTGCTTTTTCTCTCTCTCCTTCTTTCCCATCCAGCGGGCTTCCAGGGAAGGGACAAATCGCTCTGGCCAGAGGTCTGAACTGATCGTATGCAGAGGATTGAGTATGCCCAGAGTCTGGGAAACAAACAGAACAAACTTGAACTCTTAATACATGAAGGCAAATACGACTTGATAGGTATAACTGAAACTTCCCATGAGTGGAATACAGCAATTGAAGGGTATAATTTGTTCAAAAAGAACAGAAGAAATAGAACGGGAGGCAGGGTTGCACTATATGTTTAAAAAAATCTATTTGTCCCTGCACAGAAATATAGGAGGATGAGCCTGGGAGCCCCATCGAGAGCATCTGGATTAAAATAAATGAGGCAAGGAATAAAAGGAGCATGATAGTCGGAGTCTACTACCGACCACCCACTCAAGGAGAAGATGAGGAATAAAACTTTTGAAAAGCAAAAAAAGTATGATGTAGTAGTAATGGGGGACTTCAATTACCCCGATATCTGTTGGATGACAAATTCTACCAAAAGTGGCCCTTCCAAAAAATTCCTGACATGTGTGGCTGATAACTTTCTCCAACAGAAAGTAGAGGAAGGAACTAGAGGATCGGCTATCCATGACTTGATACTGACCAATAGGGATGACTTAGTGGATAAAGTGGCAGTTACAGGAACTCTGGGGGAAAGTGACCATGTCAAACTTGAATTTCAAAGGAAGCAAACGCTGAGTGTAGCCCTACAGCCCTACGTGTACTCTGGATTTTAGGAAAGCTGATTTTAATAAACTCAGAACTATGCTAAGTAAAGTCCCATGGCAAATCACTCTAATAAGAAAAGGAGTCCAAGACAGGTGGGAGCTTTTAAAAAGGGAAATTTTAAAGCACAATTACAAACAATTCCAACAAGGAAAAAAGATAGAAGACAACAGAAGAAACCAATGTGGCTCCACAAACAGCTTAGAGAAGACATGAAAACAAAAAAGGATACATATAGGAAGTGGAAGGCTACAAAAGAAGAGTACAAACAAGTAGATGAGAAGTGCAGGAATGGCATCAGTAAGGCTAAAGCTAAGAATGAGCTGAGGCTAGCGAGGGATGCTAAAAGCAATAAAAAGGCTTTCTTCTGGCATGTGAATAGTAAAAGACAGAGGAAAGAAATGGTGATTCAGCTACTCAGTGAGGATGGCAAATTGATAACAGATGACAAAGAAAAGGCTGAAGTGCTCAATTCCTACTTTCGCTCAGTCTTCTTCCAAAAGTGGGTCTATGACACCCCGCCCCACCGAGTAAAAGTGAAGTACAAGCTGTCGGGGCAGGATTGCATGTTGAGATTGATAAACGAATGGTCAAGGAACACCAAATTTCTTTGAACAAGTTCAGATCTCCAGGGCCTGACAAACTTCATCCTAGAGTAATAAAGGAGCTGGCAGAAGAACTCTCAGAACCACTCTCTATTATCTTTGCGAAATCATGGAAGACGAATAAATTGCCGGAGGACTGGAGGAGGGCTAAAGTTGTCCCTGTCTTCAAAAAGGGCACAAAGGAAGAACCTGGGAACTAGAGACCAGTTAGTATGACATCCATCCCTGGGAAAGTTTTGGAGCAGATTATAAAGAAGTAAATCTGCAAACACCTTGAAAACAATGCAATGATTACTAGAAGCCAGCATGGATATGTCAAGAACAAATTCTATCAGACTAATCTGATCTCATTCTTTGATTGAGTAACCTCCCTTTTGGACTGTGGGAATGCTGTGGATATAGTATATCTTCACTTCAGCAAAGCTTTTGACAAAGTGACCCATGACATTCTGATTAGTAAATTAGCTAGAAGTGGGCTAAGTGGAACAACTATTAGGGGAATACACAGTTGGCTATATAATCAGACTCAAAGGCTCAATTCGGACGACACAATAAACAACTGGTGTGGGGGAAACAATCGTCAGTTGTTTTGACTATCGTGTTATCCAAATGCTGCCATAGTCAACTCAGTGCTGATCCTAATCCACACCACAGTTGATTATTTATTACCATGTTGTATGGGGAGTACCCCCTAAATGAACAACTGTAAAGTTGATTATTACCCCACCATTGACTATCATGTTGACCGAATTGAGCCAAAGAGTGCTTATCCATGGTACTTTCTCAAACTGGGGGGAGATAACGAGTGAAGTACCGCAAGTCTCAATCATTTTGGTAAATGACTTGGATGAGGAGGTGCAGGGAATGCTTATCGAATTTGCAGATGACACAAAATTGGGTGGGATCACTAATACCGTGGAAGACAGAAACAAACTCCAAAGTGATCTTGATAGACTGGAGCGCTGGGCTGAAAACAACAGAATGAAATTAAATAGAGATGATGATGATGATGATGATGATGATGATGATGATGATACAAATTTCACTGTGCTGGAATAGCGGCACACTATTGTTTTGCAAGCACTGAGGGTGATCTTATGTATGGGAGTTAGTACCATTGAACTCAGTGGGGCTTGCTTCTGAGTAGGCTTACAAAGGAGTGCAGTGTAAGCTGCTGCTAAGGGCTGGTAGCAGCCTCTCAACCTCTCCACCTCCAATCTTCACAACATTTACTTGGATTCCCCCCCCCCCCCCATGTCTGAGTTGACTTCCATGAGAAGAAAAGAGGGTAGAATGGATTATTCTGCCCATCCTCACCCACTGCTCTTGTTTCAAAGGTGTTTTTTTTTAAGAATTGCTTAAAGAGATTGCTCCCCTTTCAGGAACAGCTCAGGCAATTTGCCAAAGCCCCGCCTTTATCAGGAAAGCCCCTGTGAGAAAGTGTATATGCCAATACTCCAGGCTTGTAAAAAAGCTTAAAGGATTCCTTGTAAAATGCCTTAAAGGAAAAACACACACACACACACACTTTGTCCATCCTTTAACAGATCCTCATCAGATAAGCAATAAACCAACCTGCTACAGAGAATTTCTCTGAAATTCTCCACAGTTTGCTAAAAAAAATTAGAAAAAAAAATCTTTTTACCCTTCCCTCCCATCGAATGGTCGAAATAATCCATGGCGAAACTGTCAGCACAGCACTAATATTTATATCATGTGCTGTTATATAAGCATGTTATTTTGAGGGATCTCTTTATTTATTAGACATCTTGATAACCCCCTGGGTTTCATACAGTATTGATAGTAGTACTACTGATTAGACAATATTGAATAAGACCCTGGGATGAAAATTCATTCCACTGTCCAAATTCCCTGAGAGACGCCATGGTTCAAATCTGAATACATCTCTTCTAGTTGAACACCTGTAAATTTCTTGAGGATTCCCTGGTTTGGCAAATAATTACATAAAATCAGGTTTGTTATAAATGTATATACAACTGACTTCAGTGTGATAGAGGGTTCCATACCGAAGTGGAAGTTGGGTTTGCAGACACAGTGGAGTGATATCAAACAACAAGCTCATCATGAAAATGTGTGAAAACCTTTCAGATAACAAAAGGAGTTAGTGAGCTGTATTGGACTTTCAAATGTTATATGAAATTATATTTTCTACCTATTAACTCCACAGTCTAATTACGCACTTATTTTTCCTTTCCATTCTCTCCTTCCTATGGTCCTGATTCATTTATTTATTTTGACGCTTAATTAGACAGACCTATTCTTCACCCCATTCCTCTCTTCCAAATGAGGAGAGCTTTGCATGCTAACCTCACACCACTACCCAAATCACCTTCCTTCAGCCCATTCCTACTAGATGAACCTGAACCCCCCATGCACAGTATTTGCCACCCCGCACTGGTGGCAGGCAATAGTTTTCTTCCTCACCCACATGCAGTTCCTTACAAATCAGCTGGCCTGCTCCCTGCAGAGAGGGTGCATTTTGGGCAGTCATTCTCAGGAACTCGTTCCTTGTTATTACCATCATCTGAGCACCAAATCCTAGGAACAAAGTTGGATTGAAATCCAGCCATGAAACTAGAGCAGAGAAAAAGGTCAGCAGCCTATATGTAGCTTGTTTATCTAACAGCATTTGCTCAGCTGCATCTAAAAATTCCATTGCCTTTGCAGATGTCCAAACAGAAGGCACCCGTTTTAGAGCTGAGGTCACTGTGGCACCAGCCATCCTCTGTGTTTCCTCTGTAACAGATACTGCAAAGTCTCTTCTACTTCCTCCTCCTCCTCCACCACCACCTCCTCCTCCTGCCACTCCCAGGCCATTCTTTAATATTGTTCTCCGTGGAGATTCAGTTCGTTATGGTGAGATCCATCCCTCCAGGACTCATCAAGCTCTTAACCACACAGAGACAGAGTCCCCACATACAGCTGGCAGTGAGGAAAGGATGAGAAAAGAGCCATGCATTACTCACCAGAAGCAGCAGCAAGTAAGCAAGGCAAAGAGCCACAGCAGGGTACATGGTTTTCTTCATAATGTTTTCCCCTCTTCTGGCTGACATTTCTATTACTTGTTCTACTACTATTTAATACTTTGGTTCCTTTCTCTTAAGGTTTCTGATTTGACTACATTCTAGGATTGTGACCCTTTCTCTGTTATCCCAGCATTTAACAACATATGTTGAGCTTTTTTAACTGACCCCTGGATAGTTTAAATAATATGTAGTTTTTTTTAGGCTTTTATGGTTTAAAATTTTGTATATTGGTTTATCAATGTTCAGTGTTTTTAATTTTTGTAAACCGCCCAGAGAGTTTTGGCTATGGGGCGGTATATAAATGATGATGATGATAATATTAATAATAATAATAATAACAATTATTATTATTATTAATAATAATAATAATAATAATAATAATAATAAACAACTTTTTCCTCAAAGTTGGCTGTGTGTGTTGGTTGAATGTATGTGTTTGTGTGGTTGCAAGCCAAAAATAGTTATTGGAGAAGTTGGGATGGGCAATATTATGTGAAATACATGTGTTTTAGACTCATGTAAACATAGCAGTTGGCACAAAGCTTCCCCTCAAGTGTGGACAGATTATGGTGATTAAATTTGGATTACTTGATCTGTAGACTGCTGGTGACAATTCATTGGGGTGGGGGTGGGGATTTACAATTGTGTGACTGATTTTGTATGGCACAACATCTGCTGCTGAGCAGATCCTACTTCTTCTAAAAAAAGATTCCTCTCATGAGGTGCCCTTGTCTTTGCCTGTGACAGAACATCTCTACTGTTATGCCAAGGTTTTCCCCATTGCATAATACCGCCTTATCTCCCACAGGATGTCACTTACTCTACCGCCGCCGCCGCCACCCCAGCTGAAACTGAGGTTATAGTAGTGCCATTCCAACAGGTTCACCCAGCCAGAGGGCAAGAAGCCAACTCAAGCGCACTGTCACTGAGTCTCCTTCCTATTGGCCAAAGCTCAGAATTTTATGAAAACACTTCTACTGGCTCACGTCTGACCTTCCCAACACTTGATGATTTTATTCCCCCTCACCTTCAGAAAGGTTCCAACCATAATCAGCCATCCTCTTCATCTGAGACTGAGCCCCACATTCGCCCGAAACTACCTTCACTGTCACCACTACCTCCTCCGCTGATCCCTCCAGTCATAGAGACCTCAGAAAGTGTATTGGAATCTGAAAGCACAGGAACGATCTTGCACACAGTAAGCCGTTGCCACATGTTATCCTGACAGCTTTGCTAAGTTTATATTCCTGTATTAAAACGACTTTTCTCACTGGCATACTAAACATTGAACAAAGTAGTCCTTACCCAGCAGCATGACAACTGAAACCTTGTTTATAGTCTATTGCATGCACATATCTTGCCTCCCCTGGCTTGGGAACTCTTCAGTTGTATATATAATATTTCTACCACTTCTTCCTTGCTCTTTCAGATTTGAAAATTCTATGCTTTTGGCTGTAATCAGTATTATATACTACACAATTCCTTTATACCATACTAATATATAAGATGCTGAATTTGCCTTGTTTCTTAGGGCACTTGCTTTGTTATAGTTTCATATTTGCAATTCCACATTCATGTATGAAAACATGTTTGCCACTGTTGATTTATAGAATATATGTCTTTTGGGAGCTTTATATAGTCATCTGGTATTGGAAGCTGGAAAAGTATAATGTGATATACCTTGACCAAGATCACAAAATTGACATAGGCAGCATGTGGCAATTGATATTTAATATAATTGTTCCACCGTACTTGGACATGTGAGATCATATTCATATGCTGTAAGTACCAATTGCTAAGGAAACAAACTGTATAAGATGTATACTAAAAATAAAGGTAGTAATCACTGCAATTTCTCATACCCCAAAGTACTAATGTGCTAATAAATAGCTAGGGACTTCTCTCAATAAAAAGTTGGTCATCCTGCAAGCAACACATCCAAACATTTATTTTCTCTATGTATTTTCTCTGACCTTTAGCCCATAGTTTTCTGGGTAGTTCCAAAATCTTGAAATGACCCAAACCTAGTATGAAAGTCCCCTTTTAGAATAGCTCCTTGATTGGCTTGCAGATTCTTGGAAGTTGCTCCTTGCTGAGTCATTCCTGCTCCTCTAAATGAGCAGTTTATTACACGCTCGTGATTGGCCAATCACGGACGTTTGCAGGTTGATTACACAACATTGACAATTCCTGCGCTATTCCCTAGAAATCCTGCAATTAAAGGAACCACTTTAGATGTTGTAATATCTGGGGGAAAAAGTGGAATATTCTGCCACTAGATGGTGTTGTCTCAATGGAAGTGAACGTAGTACACTTAGAGGGAAAGTATTCAATTCAGACCACATGGTTGCCACGCTCCGCCCATATAATCCAGTTATAATAATTGTTATTATTATTATAACAATTGCACCAAAGGAACAGGAAGCAGAAAGCCTCACATAAGCAATGTGGTTTCCCCTTTCTGTAGAGACACCGATTCTTTGGTATGAAAGACCTGTCACTTGACTTGGCTACTGAGCCTCCTGCCACGCTATTTTAAGATGTAACTCCTTGTTATTTGATAACCAAGATTTGACAGGAAACGAGATGGCCTGTGCCCGTGGGTCACTAATATTGCTGCTGCAGCAATTATTGCTTGTTTATTTATTTTTGTGTCTATTCATTTAAAATATGTATATTTGAATGGCACCCAGAAATCCACAGAAAACTAGTGAAACTGTTTAGGTTTGGCAAAATATATTACATCTGATTTGTGCCCATCAGCTTAGGGGTTGGTTGTTGTTTTAAGCAACTAAAGTTCCCAAGGGATGTTTAAAGATAGTCCTGCATACAGCAGATTGTCAAAGGCACGGCCAGATGCGCTAACTCTGGTTCATGGTTAATTATGTCAGGCTACCTCTTTCCAGGAGGGGTCACCCATTGGCACAATAGCCTAAGCATTTAATGCCACCCAAACCTCCTTAGCATCCAGACAATATCCAACAGGGATAGCTGTGTAATTCTGTTGCAGCCAAAACAACGGAGAGCCTTGTCGCACCATAAAGACTAGCATATTTATTATGGCCTAAGCTTTCATGATCTGCAGTCCACTTCATCAGATGCACGGCCTAATAATGTCCTCCACAACATCAAGGGTCCATGCACCGGCTCATCTTCCAACATGATATATGGCCTCATTTGCTAGCAATGTCCAACTGCACTCTGCAAAGGACACACAAAGAAATATGTTTGGTAAGAATAAATGGATACAAATCTGACATCGGAAATGGTAGTATTAAAAAACCAGTGGGGAAACATTTCAAACACCTATAGTAGGCCACTCTGCCAGTTACCTTAAGGTGAAAATTCTTTAACAAATCAACTCCAAAGACCAGCTACAATGTGAAACAGCTAATCTGGAATTCATCAAGAGATTTATCTGTGTTTCCTATGTCTTGAATAGGGACAATTTTTTTTTTATTACATTACATGTGGCAATGAGTTCACCAACGTAAGGATGTATGGGTTATTATGAATGGCCAGTGTTAATAAGGAAAGTATCACTGCCTGTACTTTCTGCATTTCATTTCTGTGGGCAGAATCCAACGGTAGTCCTACATAAACTAGGCCCATGTAATTCAATGGGTCTACTCTGTGTAGTAGTACCTTTGGATACTGCCCTTTCTGTCCTCATTGTTTATAATTCCCCCCCCCCCCCCATGTGTATACTTGTAACTCAATCAAAAATCAAATGGGAGGCAACCTGGATGAATTGACTTTTTGTTTGTAGTTATAACTCAGCATAACACTTCATATATATGATGAAGTGGACTGTGGTCTGTGAAAGTTTATAGCACAATACATGTTATTCTCTAAAGTGCCACAAGACTCTATGTTGTTTTCAGTGTCCAAAGTAAGGGTTGAATCTAACAGCTTAGAGAGGAGATTGAACAAGGAGTCCCAAATCTCATATCAGACATAAGTAAGAGCAGTCTGTATAACATTGCAAATGAGATTCAACCATTTTGTTCTAGGTTAATTAATTCAGAATAATCAACATCTCCAGTTATGTATTCATAGTCATAAACATGGATTAGAACACTTGATGTGCCTACGGGTGCGATCTTATTTGTATGGATCACGGCAAGAAATAAGGGAGGAAGCAATATTTAGGGAACTCCTGCTCAACAATCTCCCTTTTCAACCTTAGATTGCGAGAAAATGTAAAGGAAATGGTATGCTAGGCCCAAAATATTATTTGGATATTTATAAACTGTCCATCAAATGAAAGCAAGGGTGGTGAACAATAAATAAACTCCCAAAATGGTCATATAACTCCAAAAATAAAAAAAACAATAAAACAGCATTAAAAGGCATAAAATACAATAAGACAGACCAGCTTAAAATTCCCAGGCAAATAGACAAATGTTGATATGGCACCAAAATGATGATAAAGTTGGCACCAGTCAGGGGAGGATGTTCCACAGAATTTTGCTTAATGCATGGGAGGGCAACATACAGCCCTCTCTCTGTGAGTTCCTTTCCTCCTCCCGCTGCCTCCCCCCATCAATATCACCATTGAAATCAGTGTCTATGTTGTGAGAATTCTAAGTGTCCTTGATTTTCAGATCATGGCTAAGCATTTTGTGTAGCCACATTGATTTCTTCTGTTGTCTTCCACGCCCCCCCCCCCCCCAACATTGGGACTGTTTCTGATTGCCCCATTAGAATCTTTTTCAGGAACTCCTTCTTGAAGTTCTCTTCCTGTTAAGCTTTCTTGCCATGGGATCCTACTTATCATTGCTTTCAGCTTATTAAAATCAGCTTTCCTGAAGTACAGTATACATTTGACTTCACTCAGCCTGTTTTCCTTAAAATCAAGAACTCAAGCATTACATGGTCACTTTCTCCCAAAATTCCTGCTACATTCATCAACTAACTCTTCCCTATTGGTCGGAATTAAGTCAAGGATGGCTGATCCATTTAAAAATAAAGGAAACTAGTCTTCATAGCCCCTGCTATGATCTGGAAATCTGGGCACAGGGATGGTAAGCCTATCCTAAGGCATTCTGACTAAGAAAGTGTAAAGCATACCTCCCTAGTAGGCTTCCACACTCAACTCTCCAAACCCCAGGTTTCAAGTTATGTCAGTCTATCATTTCCTAGTCTGGATTCTGCTTCAGTTGGCTTGCTTTCCTCAAATCTCAAAAAAGCAGTTGGACTTAGCACAAAAACTAATTTGTCAGGGAAGAAGTAGTATGCAGACAGGTGGCTTTTGAGTTTGTACTTAATGGTCATATGGGATGGAGGGAGACAGAGAGGAAGGCTGCCTCTACAAGAGGCATTTAAAGCTCTTTCAAGGCGCATTAAAAAATTTACCTCTACAAGAACGGAGCGCAAATCGGGCGTAGAGGCGCTTTAAACATCCGATTATGCGCATTATCGAATGCGCGTTAAATAGCAAGTTTTATTTTGCTCCGGCCATTAAAGCGCATTTTGACTATGTGAACAAGCGATTCTCCGCATTAACTACTTGTAAAGCGCATTTGAAACAACCGGTAAGGTCACCCGTTGAGTGCTCAATTACCTCCTGCATACAAGCATTTACGATAAAGCGCTTCTGCGAATATGCGCATAATCGGCTAACCAGGCGTAAAGCCGAATTCTTGTAGATGAGGCCGAAGAGAGGGATATATGTGTAAACTCTCCTCCAGTCTCCCTGGGGTTATTTGGAAAAAAATATGTGGAATAAGACAAGCTCTGGTGGTTGCTTGACAATACTATTACCTCTTTGATCTCATTCAGCCCCAGGTGGCCCTATTTACCAACCTCACCCCCACAAAATCCATAAGGGCACATGTAGATTGGAATTTCCTGGTTTAATTCTCCAGCATTAAACCCGAAAGTCCATGAAATGTTCCTTCAAACATTTTTTTTAAAGAACACATGGCAGTTTATTCTTCCAAGGAGGTAGGGGCAGTGTACATGATCTCCCCTGCACCACGCCAACCAGGCTTTATTTTCACAACAACCTAGTGTAGTTAGGCTGAGAGATGGTAACTGGTTCAAGGGCATCCAATGAGTTTCATGGCTGAGGCAGTGAATGGGTGTCAACACATTTCCTCCTGGTCCAAGCCCAACAGTCTACCCACTATTCAGCGCTGGCCTTGTTCGAACATCACAATAAGCCATGTGGAGAATAAGCCACCAGGGGTTGTTTGCTTGCCAACCTGTTCCGTGACTTGCCACAGCTTGTTTTCTCTTTAACCATCCTGCCCATTCCTGGCTTGTATCCCATGACCATTGCAGCACAACCCCTCTGGTATTCTCGTTCCTGTGGAGGATAAGTGCTCCAGCTTCCCACCTTGCTCCATTCGCTACTCTTTTTCAGTGCATTTCAGTCCCCCATTCACAACCTCTCTCCACCTCAGAAGTATGCAAATCATTTCACTTTTTTTACATTTTTTATTTTTCTGTTGTTTGCAAGTGCATGATTGTGCAACTTCACTTGTCCCTGTTTTACTTTCTTCAGTAATCAAGATCAATAGCCCTTCTACACATGTTGAAATCTCACTAGTCAATTTCATCCTCTCTGTGTATTACATCCTGAACTGACAAGTTTCTTTATGAGTATCCTTCCCCACTTCAACACGTCCCTTGAGTTTGAACTTCAAAAGCAATGACTAGACAGGATGGAGCTATTGGGGGAATTTGTTTTTCTTGTCCTTCACAAGTGCATACTTGTGCACTTGTGAACGACAGAAGGGGGAAAACACCTTTCTGTGGTAAGTACACATAGTCCCACAGATGTCCGGTAGGGACATCACTGAGGAGGGAGGCTGGAGATGGAGCGAGCAAAATTTCAAGGAGCAGCTGGAATTGTTGTCACTCTACAAAGCAGCTGTGTAGCACTTGAGGCAAAGCCATCATGACAGGCCACCCTCACTAACCCTACAACAAGCCATGGGTTCTAAGTCTTGCTGTCAAAGGAGCTCTCATACTACAACTTAGCTAGTGTAAAGTGGGGGGGGGGATGAGTGGATCTGCTTGAAAAAGGTCTCTCTATGACAAAGCACATCCACTTGCTTCCCCCCTCCTCTGTTCCGCTAGCCAAGCTGGAATCTGACCATTCCTTTGCCAGTGCTCAAACTCCTGCATGGCTAATAGAACAAGCGTGAAGAAGGGGGGATGCACCTTTGTGTGAAAACAGGGTCCTGCCTACTCAGCTTGAGGTGCACTAGAAGGGGCACCCCCAAGGGCCAGGGAAAGACGTTAATTGGGGGCTAACTGGGCTAACTAGGGCTGCCTCTACACGAGAGGTTTAAAGCTGTTTCAAGTCTCATTAAAATTTTTACCTCTACATGAGTGGAGCGCAAATCGGGAGTTGAGGCGCGTTATCTATCCGATTATGTGCATTATCGAATGCGCGTTAAACAGCGAGTTTTATTTTGCGGCGGCCCGTTAAAGCACATTTTGACTATGTAAACAAGCGATTCTCCGCATTACTTCTAAAGTGCATTTCAAACAACTGGTAAAGACACCAGTTGTGCGCTCAGTTACCTCCCGCGAACAGTCATTTGCCATAAAGCGCTTCCGAGAAGATGCGCATAATTGGAGAACCAGGCGTCAAACCGAATTCTTGTAGAGGGGGTCTAGGTGATCTTGAACACTTTCCCCACCTGTCAAAAGTGCTCAAGATCACTCGGCCAAAAGCCACCCCAATCCTTGTGGACCCCCTCCCCAAGTCCCCAGCACCCAGTTTTCATACCACATTTCTCAACCCCAAAGGGAGTAACTGTTTCTACTTTGACAGCTATCAAATAGAAGTGGTTACAGCAATCTGAAGAGGGAAAAGGGGGGCATTTAGGGCATCCTTAAAAACAGGTGCAGAGGAGTTGGACGAGTGGGGATTCCAAGCAGGGCACCTCCAAGGTTCAGGGCATTGGACACCCTTGCTAAGGCAGTAATCTATACCCCGTTTCCCAACCTGTCAACTGTCCAAGACTGTCAAAACAGCCTTGCTACAGTGTAGCCTGGAGCCTTCCCTGGCATGTGTGCTATACAAGAGAGCGGCCAAGGCAAGCCCAGATACTTTTGGATACCTGCAGCTGTGCAAGTGGGCAACTGTGAATAAACTGAATAAATAAAGGGGGGCATTTGCACACATAAAATGGGGCTGGGAAAATACAAAATAAACCCCCCAGCCCTGTTTTTATGCAATAAATAAATAAATAAATAAAAAAGAGGGCTTTGACTGCAGCCAAGATCATGCTCAGAGTGGGGCTTGACAGGAACCGGGGGGTAGCAGCAGCCCCTCCAAAATGCCGTTTGGGCATTTTTGAGGGGGTGCTGCTGGCAAAAGGAAAAGGCCACTTGGTGGCTGGGCTTGGGAAGAACAGCAGGGGGTTCTGCAGCTTTTACTGAGCCCTTTACCCATGATGGGTTGGCATGTCTGGGATTGGACGACACACCAACTCATTGTGCATAAAACAACCCCTACAACAGCCCATGGGTTATCAGGGTGGCTTGTTTGGGAAAAACAATCTACCCTGATAAAACTGATTCAGCTTCAGATGACACACTCACCCACCGTGGGTTGTTCAAGCAAACAACTCAAAACAGTTTAGTGTGTTGTGTGAACACAGTCACTGGCTGGTTTCGGATGACACATTAGGCAACGGAGGGGGATGTAGCGTGTACTGACCGTGCGTTAGGTAGGCGGAGCTCCACACACGACGTGCTGCAACTCCGGTGCTTGTGCAGCTGAAAGTTCTGGTGGCCATCTTGGTTGCTACGGCTGCTCCCTCCCCTTCCCTCAGTCCCCCAGCTGTATCCCAGCATTGCTTCGCGAGTTCTGCTGGCTGTATAGAGCAGCCGGGGGTTTTCGGCTGCTCTGGCCGGCAGAACTCTATTCCCAAACGGAATAGTCCACTGAGAGAGGGGGATTTGGTTTCGGACAACACTTAAACAACGGGGCTTCAGGCTAAACAACGTGCAAGCCCGTTGTTTCTCTCTGTTGCTTAATTGGGCGGAATAGCATACTGTCAGTTGTGTGTGCATGGTGTGTAACCCTCCACACGACACAATAAGCAACACAACTGACGATTGCTTTCTCCCCCTCCGTTGCTTAATGTGTCATCCAAAACCAGCCACTGACTTGCTTTTGCAGGAGAACCTAGAATAAGACAACTATGCATTCATATTGTATTTTGGTCACTCAGTCTTCCAGGCTCTTACAATTGCGTATCTGTTGTATAGACAAGCAGAGGACAAGTATGACCTGTGTGGAAAGAGGAGCTCAAATTTAAATTAGATGTGCATCAACCCCACCCTCAAATATGTCTTCCAGATATGTTCTAATTCTCTGGCACTGCAGAATTTGAACATGTCTTTCCAATAGGCCATATGCCTGAAGACTTTGTAGTCCTCCATTCTTTACCCAGCTGCCACAAATTGAAATAACAATGTAATGATAACAGAGAAAGTGGTTGTGCAAATGGCTGGGGTTAGCGAGTCTTTATTCAGTCCCCAGGGCTGTGATGGTTGAACTTCTTCTCTTATAGTTCTACTCGACTTAGAATTTACTCCAGTCAGCCAGAACTAGGCTGGCGAGTGTTACCCAGAGGACCTTTTCTTCTGCCGCTCCCAGGCTGTGGAATGGCCTGCCGGAGGAGATTCGACAAATTAGCAGTCTTCTGGAATTTAAGAAAGCCGTGAAGACTGCTTTCTTCCGGCAGGCCTACCCAGTTTAATTTTAAGATGTTTGTAATAATGTATTTGTTTTTATCTGTTTTAATGGTTTATCTTGTTGTTTTTATATTTGTATTTATTGTTGTTCCCCGCCTTGATCTGGATGGAGAGGCGGGTTAGAAATGAAATAAATAGAAATAAATAGAAATAGTCCTGATTCTACTAATGCCTGGCTGTCTTTAAGAGCTTGCAAATCGCAGTGCTAAACTGACTTACATGATCTCCCTCATCAAATAATAAGTAGTCAGGTTTCTCTCAGGAATTGCATCCGTTTTGCATGTCTGATGATTGCTGTGAAAGGAGAACCTCTTTTTGAAAAGGAGTGTTTGCACCCACACACATCCCCCTTGCTTATTCCCTCTCCCTCTTCATCCCTGTTTCATAATTTTGTTCAGAAGCAATTCTGGTTTGAATGAAGTCCAGCACAAAGATTTTAATTACTCACCCTTTCTTCTGTGTTTGCTAATTGCAATGAGAAACATGCTATGTCAAAGCAACTTCTTGGGCTTCTGCATTATACTACACTTTCCTCTGGTTTATTTGATATTCATTGCAAAGTAGCTATCTACAGAAACCCTGTGGCATTTAGGTAATAACAGTATACACACTTCTTTGTTTCAGGAGCTCTGTCCTCTGCTATATGAAGCCCCCAAGCCCAACAGTGGCCCTGAGTGCTACAGCTCCTTAGCCATGGTCAGCAAACCTGCCTCTGCTTACCCTTCCACCACAATCGTCAATCCCACCATTGTTCTTTTGCAGCACAACAGAGGTAAGGATAGTAAGTAGCCTACACATGTATTTCTTCTTCCATCTTAGTAGTTTTTCTAGGACTATTCTATAGGAATAGATAATTGCCATGACGGGGATGGAATGAATGGGGAGGAAGGGAAAACCCATGATTCCCCAGAGTGTCCTGGAGCCTTTGGCTTATGGCAGCACTAGGCCTGAGACTGTGTTGTCTAGTTCAACATGACCAGGCTGTAGTGAAAGAAGGGAGCCAGGTTGCTTTCTCAGTGTAATCCTGCCCAGTGTTTTCATGATCCTCACGGGTCATTTAGACGATGATCTGAGTATCAGTGCAAGAAGCTATATGCAGTGCTGTTACTTCATGATGTCAGATATCGATGAAAACAGGTGGTCAACGGCGAGAAGGCCAGCAAGTCAGTGGCAAACCACTCCGTAGTGCTAGGAGAGCTTGTTACATTGAGCTTGTTTGCAAGCTAAATTTGACCCTTTCACACTAAAAAATGCCATTTTTTCTGTGGATTTTTGTTGTGCCACTACCAAATTTAGTGACACAGCAGGAGGAGCAGCCGGGGCACATGTGGCCCATAGACCATGTGTTGCCCACCGCTGTATTAAGGGGTTGTGAGGGAGGCGCAGGAGTCCAAACTGGAGGAACGCTTTGGCAGTGCCACAGAGAACAGGTTGGACCACAGAAGGAGTAGGCTTTCCTGGGTGTGTTGCAGGTTGGCCTGTTTCTTCCATGCATGGCTGATCTCCCTGGAGACAAGGCAGCTGTACAGGGATCGCAGACTGAACTGTGCTGCAGAATCAAAGATGTCTTCTCTCACTGTTGCACTCAGCTTGGGAGCAAAATGGCCACTGTCCAAGTTGCTACTGCTGCTGTGTGCAGGAGGAGTTCTGGTGGATCACCATTCACTATTGGGGAATCCCACTATTCACTCCCTCTGCCACCATAAAATAACACCCCCTTGTTTAATATACCCCCTTTTACCTAAGGTAGCTGGCCATTAGGTATGAGACAAACAGATCAGAGGTACAAGGAAAGTAAACGAAGATGAATAGTATTTTATTAAAAAGGAATAAAACACAAAACCTTATTATTTATGATTGTTGTTAATTTAAGAGCAAGGCTTCTATTTTACTACTGTTGTCACCAATCAGAAGCTACATTTCTTAATCATCACCAAATTTAAGCAAATTGACCTATCAAGCTCAATCCCGGGTAACATACAGGCCTGGCCATGAGGATTTGATTTTCCAGTAAGGGACCTTGATTTCTACCTAGAACCTTCAATGATGGTTTACCAAACTTCCCTTGAAGTCTTCAATCTGGTCCAGCAGCTGCTCTGTCTTCATACATCTACCAACTGTTACCCAACCCTCAGCTCTTCTTGAAGGCTGCTTTTGGAGTCTTCCTCTCTGCACTTGCTGGCCTTCTTCTGCATTGCCTGCTTCTAGAATGGCTCCCCAGTCCATCTGCTGCTGTGCTACTGTCTTCCTGAGGCTTTCAGCCTCTCCTGAAGACACTCTTCCATTGCTGCTCTTCCCTGGTGACACTCTCAGATGAACTTCTAGACAAACTCCACAGGTGCCTCTCAACAGTGCCTTATAAATGTTCAAGGCAGAACCCTCCAGCCAAACAGCTTTGGTATAGTCAACATTCCATCACACCACCTCTGTTCAAACCTAGGACCAATAGGCACCTTTAAAATGCTTAGCTATTGTCCAATCAAATGGTATCAATGTCAGTTCAACCTTCCTGTATGTCAGTTCAACCTTCCTGTATATAAGACAGAAACCTGGTCTCGTATTCACCTCTCAATGCTAACAGGAACTCCACCAGCACATCAGGTTTACTTTGCATTTCCTCTGTCTCAATCCACAGGTAAAAGACATGTTTTTTTTCTCTTGGCATGAGACATCCAAAAATGGCTTGTCTCCTTCTACTGCCCAGGAAAAGCAGGGATCATGTGACCTAGATCTGGTAACCCAGTGTTGCAATATAATTGTCAAGACTAAGAACAACCATAAAGTTATGCCCTCCTCTCAAAAGAAGGAAGACAAGAGAGAACCCAGACATGGTTTTCTCTCATTTTGCATGAATAGATCTTCCTTTTGTCCCAGAGATTACAGAGGCATTCAACTCCCTTCTGGCCTAAAACCAGACCCCCTTCAAGAACCCAGGGCTCTGGCCCTGCCACGTGCAGATCAAATCAGCCCAATAAAGAGGGACAACAACATTTCTGGTGCCATCATCACCCCTGCTTGGAGGAAGGCCGCAACTGTTCCAACAAACTTGGGACACCTCCTCCACAGACTTTTGGGTATTAAGAACAGTCAAGGAAGGCTCTCTCATAGAACATCAATCGGTCCTAAGGGAAAAATTCCAACCATCACCAACCTCCAGCTCACAGACAAAGTAATCTATCAGCCCACTAAGAGATAGGGGCCATACAACTTGTCCTACTGGGAAAAGATTTGCCATGATATACACAATCTTCTTTGTCATGCTAAAAAGAGTGGAGACGGGAAGACCATCCTAGATTTAAAGTGCATCAACAAATTTGTGACATATTACAAATTTTGGATGGAGACCCTGAACTTAATCAGAGCGGTCCTGCATCACGGAGAATTTGGACTAGCTTCTTTAGATTAGCTTTTGTTCTACACACGTTGATGAACTTAAATAGTCCATAGTTACCTTCAATGCATCCATATATGACAAGCAACTTCAGGAGTTCCAGAGACAACCCCCCACCCCCACCCCATCCTTCAGGCTGCCAGCTACTAGGCAACCCATAACTTTTTATTATTATTATTAAAAAAAAATAACATCCATAGCACTACATAGGACCAAAATGTCAAATCTAGTTTGTGGACCTTTTTGGCACTCCATAATGCTCAGAATACCAGGTTCTCTTAACAACAGAAACACTTCTATTACAGAGCTTTGTCCTTCTGTCTATCTTTAGCACTGAGAAGCACAGTACAAGGATATACAGTTGCTGATCCCTGCTCTGTTGTGTCTCCAACAGTATGGCTTCCTGGTAAACAGGCAGAAAAGATACTTCCTTCCTTCCAGAAAAATCCAGTATCTAGGGGATTCAGTGCTAGGGCAAATTATGGGGTAATCCAAAAGACACACCAAGAAAGCAGGCAAATGGTCAAGCACAAAAGTTTCTGTCTGGTATTGGATCAGCAATGTTCAAAGTGCAGCATTAACAGTCAAGCAAGTTGCCAGAAGAGAGATCAGAGGCAGAGCCAACACCAAACATAAATAAGGAATCAGATACAATACACATTCCAAGAAGCTGAGTCAGGCAGGAGTCAAATACAAGAGTTAGTAGCACAGAGGTTTAATCACAAGGTCAGGAAAATGAAGCAACTGATTTCAACTGATAGGACAATGTTGTTCCAGCAATGGCTAGCATGAAATTGAAGGCTTATATAGCTAGAGCTTCCTGAGCCCCATGCAGGTCTAAGCTGCAGTGCATTACAAGCTCATTGTCAAACATCTAATTAGGAAGGAGGCTCTTACTCACGAGAAGTCCTTTCCTCCTGAGGAGTCCTATTTTGTAATTGAGCACTTCTCAAAAGAGCCCCACTGGCCTGCTTCTTGAGGAAACAACGCTGTCAGGGTTTAGTTGGTTGCCCAGACTCTGCCTCTCCCCCACTCCTGGTAGACCTCCCCTCCTCCGGGGAGATACCCCATGGTCATCTTCCTTTAGGGCATAGATGGCTTCTTGGTGTTGTCTGCCTCTGGGAGCTCTAGATCCTCCTAAACACAGGATTCCTCCAACAGGGACATGACACACAACCAGGCACCATCTCCCTCTCAAAAGAGAGAATTTGCATCAGGACATCAGGGAATGTAGTGGAAGAGAAGACCAAGGCAAAGAGGAGAGAGGCCTCAAGGAAATCTGGGAGGCTGCCTATTCAAAGTGGCCATGTGCTCGCCATGTGCTCCTGAGTGCTGATTCAAGTGCTGATTCATGTCCTGAGAGGTGCTGCTGGGCCTGAAGGGTGTGGCCTGTTTGCTCTCAGCAGCTGAGTAGGTGGGAAGATTAATTCTGTTTCCTGACTCCTAGCTGAGCAGAGCAGAGAAGAGGAAGCTGCCCCAGCTGGACTAGAAGGTACATTAGGAAGCCAGCTCCTGGAAAGAGAGAGAGCGATCCTCTTGGAGTTTGTCAGGGGGAGGTCAAGGGGGAGGTCCCTAACAAAATTTTGTTCTGCTAAGACACCCTCATATAGTAGGGGACCTTGTTATTCACCTTCAGAGAGGAGAGGACAAAGCACAGGGAATTCCAATACGATCAGAAAGGCAAAAGCAAAACGGAAATAGAGAGTATGGATGGACAGGAGTCTCTAGTGGTGGTGACTTGCAAAGTCTGTGCAATGTTTGTGTTCCTGCCTGAGGTCAACGTGGCGTACACCTGCAACAAGTGCAAGCTGGTGGCACTGTTGGAAGAAAAAGTGAGAGTATTTGAGCAGCAAGTGTCCACCCTCCGATGAATAAGAGAAGGCCAAGAGTTCTTAGACAGAACGGCAGAACTGCAACAGCACCAAGAAGCACAAGAGATTGAAGAGCAACAGCATGCTAAAGCAGAAGTGGAGAATGTTGAAGTGAGGAAAGCCAATGAAGAGGAAACTCCCTGGAAAAGTTTGACAGTTAGGAGCAGAAAACCTACAAGACACTGTACACCAGTGGAACCATTAGAGTTATTTTATGGTGGCAGAGGAAGTGAATAGTGGGATTACCCAATAGTGAATGGTGATCCACCAGAACTCCTCCTGCACACAGCAGCAGTAGTAACTTGGACAGCTACTAGAGGATGAGACTAGAGGGCAGCCTGCAGAGGAAGAATTACAGGGGATCCTGTGCAACAGTGAACAAGAGGCAGAAGGTCAGTCAACCAAGAAGAAGAGAAGAGTAGTGGTTGTTGGGGACTCCCTGCTACATGGGATTGAAACCCAAGTAGGATGTGAAGACCCATGGACTCCCTGGAGCACAGATTAGAGATGTGACAAATCTCTCCCAGCAGGCCTTGATTTTAAAGGAATCAAAAACTGAGTGTAGCCATGCGTGTATTCTGGATTTCAGGAAAGCCGATTTTATTAAACTCAGAACTGTGATAAGTAAGGTCCCATGGAAAGAGGCCCTAAAGAGAAAAGGAGTCAAAGATGGATGGAAGTTTTTAAAAATTGAAATTTTAAAGGCACAAATACAAACACTTACAACAAGGAAAAAAGATAGAAGACAACAGGAGAAACCAATGTGGCTCCACAAAAAGCTTAGAGATGACCTGAAAACAAAAAAGGATACATATAGGAAGTGGAAGGAAGGCCAGGCTACAAAAGGCGAGCACAGACAGGTAGCACAGGAGTGCTAGGATGCCATCGGGAAGGCTAAAGATGAGAAGGAGCTGAGGCTAGCGAGAGATGCTAAAAGCAGTAAAGGCTTTCTTCAGATAGGTGAATAGTAAAAGGCAGAGGAAAGAAATGGTGGTTCAACTGCTTCATGAGGATGGCAAATTGATAAGAGATTACAAAGAAAAGGCCAAAGTGCTCAATTCTTACTTTGGCTCAGTCTTCTCTCAAAAGTGGGTCTATGACTGCCCTGGAAAAAGTGAAGTACAAGCTGAAGAGGCAGGATTGCAGTTTGAGATTGATGAACAAATGGTCAAGGAACACCTAATCTCTTTGAACGAGTTCAAATCTCCAGGCCCCGACAAACTGCATCCTAGAGCAATACAGGAGCTGGCAGAAGAACTCTCAGAATCACTTTACAAAATCATCGAAGATGGGTGAAGTACCGGATGACTGGAGGAGGGCTAATGTTGTCCCTATCTTCAAAAAGGGCACAAAGGAGGAACCTGGGAAATACATATCAGTCAGTCTGACATCCATCCCTGGGAAAAAAATTGTATCATAAAGAAGTCGATCTGTAAACACCTTGAAAACAATGCAGTGATGACTTGAAGTCAGCATGGATTTGTCAAGAACAAATCCTGCCAGACTAATCTGATGTCATTCCTTGATCGGGTAACCTCCCTTGCGGACTGTGAGAATGCAGTGGACATAATATATCTTGACTTCAGTAAAGCTTTTGACAAAGTGCCCCTTGGCATTCTAATTCAGAAACTAGCTAAAAGTGGGCTATATGGAATAACCATTAGATGGATCCACAGTTGGCTACAGAATCGGACTCAAAGAGTGCTTATCAATGGTACCTTTTCACACTGGGGGAAAGTAATGAGCGGGGTACGGCAGGGCTCAGTTTTGGGCCCAGCGCTCTTCAACAATTGTATTAATGATTCGGACGAGGAGGTGCAGGGAATGCTTTTCAAATTTGTAGATGACACAAAATTGGGTGGGATCGCTAATACCCTGGAAGACAGAAACAAACTCCAAAGTGACCTTGATAGACTGGAGTGCTGGGCTGAAAACAACAGAATGAAATTTAATAGGGATAAATGCCAAGTTCTACACCTAGGAAAAAGAAACCAAATGCACAGTTACAAGATGGGGGATACTTGGCTCAGCAACACTAGAAGAGAGAAAGATCTTGGAATTGTTATAGATCACAAGCTGAATATGAGCCAACAGTGTGATGTGGCTGCAAAAAAAGCAAATGCTATTTTGGGCTGCATTAAGAGAAGTTTAGCTTCCAAATCACCTGAGGTACTAGTTCCCTCTATTCTACACTGGTTAGGCCTCATCTTGAGTATAGCGTCCAATTCCGGGCACCACACTTCAAAAAGGATACAGAAAAGCTGGAACGTGTTCAGAGGAGAGCAACAAGGATGATCAGGGGTCTGGAAACAAAGTCATATGAGGAGAGACTGAAAGAACTGGGCATGTTTAGCAAGGAGAAGAATTTATGGGAGACATGTTAGCACTCTTCAAGTACTTGAAAGGTTGACACTCAAAGGACGGCCAGGATCTCTCTTGATCATCCCCGAGTGCAGGACGTGGAATAATGGGCTGAAATTACAGGAAGCCAGATTCCGGCTGAACATCAGGAAAAACGTCCTGACTGTTAGAGCAATACAACACTGGAACCATTTACCCAGGGAGGTCATGTGCTCTACCAGTCTAGAGGCATTCAAGAGGAAGCTGGACAACCATCTGTCAGGTATGGTTTAAGGTGGATTCCTGCATTGAGCAGGGGGTTGGACTTGATGGCCTTATAGGCTCCTTCCAAGTCTACTATTCTGTGATTCTATAATACCACTGGTCAGAAGGCCTGATATTACTGGCTCCTGCTAGAGCTCATGATAGCCTGGAGATCCTTCTGTGGGTATGCTTGCATTTCCATCCATTTCATTGTCATGCTGTGTTCCTCCAAAAGAAACACAACAAATTGCTGAACAGCCCCAATGTGAGGATATCCTTTCTATGGAGGCTTAACATACCCAATCTCCTCTGGGTAATGCCCCTCCAGGATCCATCCCAGACTTACAGTTACCATGGATCTAAATCTATTTAGATGCCCCCCCCTCGAAAACTCAGGATAGTTGCTCTAGCTTTAAGGCAGGAGTGGGAAACTGGTCTGGAGGCCATATTTCCCTCTTCCCCAGATATCCCTCTGGGCTACCTTCCTAAAAGCACTGACAAATGCTCTTTGAACCTTTGAAGTCAATTCCCCTGCTTTCCCTAAAAGTAGCATTTCTCAAGGCCATCACAATGACCAGTAGAATTTCAGAACTGGGCAGTGCTATCAAGACCATGTCTGTGTCTTCCACCAGGATATTGTCATCCTACATGGACTCTTCCTTCACCCCTAAGATGAACTTTCTGTTCCACACGTCTCAAGAATTCATCTTACCTTCCTTATGCCTCAAGTGTTCTCACCCCTCCAAGAGGAGCTGGCATAAGATGACTATGCACAGAAATGTCATAGCTACATCTCCCACTCTTGACTCATTGTTTAGCTTTAGCACATCCCAGGCTTGGATTCCTCCTTCACATCAAATGGGTACATTGGGTAGTGACATGAATGTTCCTTCTGGTTTGGTGTGACAGAGGCATCCAATTCATATCCTAGACATTACTTGGCTGATTTACCTTGTAAATAAGCAAGATCTCACTACCTGCTGACACCCTCACTCCTCATCAAGTTTTTGCTAGGTTCCCCTTTATGCCTCTTCCACTTGTGCTAGCTTCAACTGCAGGATGGCAACTCCCCTTTCATAGTTTTGTTCTAATGCTTGCGGCAGACTTCTCCAGCCATTCTCTGTCTCTAAACACTTGGCTAGGGGACAGAACTGAGGTGGAGTGTCAAGGCACTGGGCCCAATATTGAAATCTAGGTCACACAATCCCTGCCTTTCCTGGCCGTAGGAAGATACACCCACTCATGGATGCCTCCATCGCACCAAATCCAAGGAAGCCTTCAGGGCAGGTGCCCCCAGCGTTCCAATTTGAACCTTGCAGTTGCCCATCATCCCCACACCATTGGCAATAAGGGAATTATAGCATTGACTTACCTTGTAAAAGATGACAAGATAGTGGGTTGTTATCCAATGGGTTGTATCTAATGTTAGTCTAACTGAAATCCCATTCATTTCAATGGGTCTAATCAAAGTAGGACTAACACTGGATACAACCCAATGTCTGTGAAACACTTTGAATGGTCCAAAGCATATTATAAATGTTGCTCATAAACTTACTGCTTAGAAATGTTACGCTTTGATATTGGTACTCCCTGAACAGTGTCTTTTGTACTAACTGGGAATTCTTGTATGCATTATAATTTGTATGCATTATAATTTGTTTGCTTTCATGGAAATATCGTGTGTATAGGGCTCAGATAAGCCCCGGCATTATGTTCAGCAGGTTTTTTATGTGCCTATCAAGATCACTGTAAGAGTTGAGGGCATTCAACCACTTATTGTCTGTTATTTTCTCCTTTCTCACAGAACAGCAAAAAAGACTTAGTAGCCTCACAGGTAGGAGATGCCCCAATGATTGCCATCCACTTCCTTGCTAATTCTTCTAGTGTTGATTCACTAGAAGAGGCACTGCTTTGTCGTCTATTAGAGTACCTTTAGTGAATCCGCAAGTGAAGAGCTACAACCGAAGGGGTAGCAAAATTATAGTCAATTTACTGACTGTGAAGGGTTCTAGACTGTCTTGCATCTGGAAGGCCTTAATACGTATCTCTTAACACAGCCTTGGATGTACGGAATACAGAAATACAGGCTGAAACCATAACATTAAATAAATATTAATAATTATGTCTGACCACTGCTTAGTGCCTTACCGCTGAAAAAGGGCTTGAAGTAACCCCATGTAGCCAAGCTGGCTAGCAGTTAGCACATGCATATTAGCAGCACAACTCCTGGGAAGGGCTCTTAAATTGGAGCAAAGTAGTGGCTGAATTCGGACAACACATTAAGCAACTGAGGGGAGGGGAAACAATTGTCAGTTGTGTTGCTTATTGTGTTGTGTGGAGGGTAACACGCTGCTCACAAACTACTGACGGTATGCTATTCCGCCCAAATAAGCAACTGAGAGAAACAACTGGCTTGAAGTTGTTTAGCTCGAAGCCAGTTGTTTAAAGTGTTGTGTGGAGGGGTGAGTGTGTTAATGGTGTGTGGTGAGTGGGTTAAAACACAAGCCCATAGAGGCAGGCGGCAAGAGCGACCAAAGTGGCGGCTGCCACTCTGCTACAACTGGTGCAACTTGCAGAGGCTGCTGGGATAGAACTGGGAGGACTGAGGGGGGAGGGAGGGTGGGGAGAGGGGCGGGGGCTGTGTCAGTCAAATGCTGGGTTGACTATTAGTCCACTCAACGCCAGCCCCAACCACCCACAGTTGTGTAGGAATATGTTGTGTGGGGAGTACCCACAAAATAACCAACTGTGAGTTCGCTACTCAACCCACCATTGACTAATGCGTTGTCCGAATTCAGCCAGTGTGTCCTTATATACATTCCTACAGATACCAACCTGATATTTAAAAAGAAAAATGGAAGGTGTTTCTACATGACACTCAATGGGAGAGAAAGTTATTCATCTCCGTGTATATAAATTCCCTTTTAGCACCATTTCAGCTAGCGAGCATCACCATATCCTGTGGTAGAGAATGCCATAAATCATTTAATATGTTGAAGAAGAACTTTCTCTATTTTGTGTTGGAAGCATCCAAGTTGGGTGATCTCCCTTTATTTGCTCAGGAGGGGCAGGAACTCATGTGGCTGCTTTTTGTACTATATCCTCTCCTGGGAAAATCCTCCCCAGGTCTTCCCTGCCATTACTGAGGAGTAGACATGAAAAACCTTCTCCTCACTCATTTTGATTCCCCCCCCCTTCAAGCTGCTTCTTTTCCTCAAGGAAAATGCATTCCCTTCTTTTTCTTCCTCTTATTTTTAGAACCTTTTCATTTTATTTTAATCTCTCTCTTTTTAAGTCCTCTGCTTCTCTCCCCCTCTTCTTTCTTCCCTTGCCTCCTTTTCCTCTTAGTACCAACAGGGAAGAACCTGCTGAGCAAATTTGCAAAGAAGAAAGCACATCAGGTCAGAGTCATAATGAGACAACGAAGCGATTATCATCTCTGTGCCAAGCTATTTATTGCTGCCATGAGTTTTCCCTCCTGTGCATGCATGCAAATACCCAAGGAGCTGCCAGAGTCTACATCTCCAATTGCTTTGGAGCCCACTCAGCTTGGCAGAAGCCCCTCCAGGGTTACTCAGGCTCTCTCCAACTCCAGTGCAAGCAAACAATTTCAGGCAAAAAAGGCAACACTTGTGTTCAGGTGCCTCCTGCATCCTGCCAAAACGCTTCGACGATGCCCTGCTTATCCTCTGGAGATCCCTCTTACATGCCAAAAAGGAACCGATGCAACCGTTATACTTCCGAATGGCTCTAAGGGACTTGTAAACAAAGCAACATTTATTTTTTTCCACCAGAGTTTTTTCCGATTTCTCATCTGGTGAAAGCGTTTCTTTGAGGCCCAGTCCTCCACAAATGCTGCAAGTTCTATTTCTCCTGCATTCCATTTATTTTTTAAAAAATAAAATAAAGGAGGCAATTATCAGTGACATTATTGATGAGTTGCTAGATAAAGGGGACAAGTTCTCCCATAAATAGGATAGACATTTCCCCTTCTTTGATTCTTCCCTGCCTCCCAAATTTAAAGGAGTTCTAAAACCAGGTTTAAATCAAAACAGCCTAATCCTGTTTTTTTCATTCCTCTGAAGAATCTGCCAATAAAATGAATAATCTAATCCACATAATTTACCCTTGGGAAAATCATTGTTTAAATCATGGGGAAGGCTCAAATAAGGACCAGATTTTAAAGACTGAGTCCATTAGATTTACAAATGCCTCTCTTCTCAGTTAAGTTTTGCACCTTCCTTCATCTGGTAAGAGGATATGAATTGATGTGTAGTCAGAAGATAGATCTACTTCAACTTCCAGAAGTCCCTTCCAGCATGGCCAATGGTCAGGAATGCTGGGAGTTGAAATCTAAAACCTCTGGAGAGGTTTTCTCAAGAGGTTTTTCTGTCTGCCCCTGCCCTGGAGGAATTACTGACCTCTGGACAGTTCCATAACAATGACATCTGTTTTCCACAGCTGTGTCTTCCTTACGTTTACAGTCACCCAGCTAGGAACCTATACTGCATGTCAGTCTTCTTCCCAGAGTATCTCACAGGGTCATGCACTTTTGTTAATCATTCAGTGAGATAGTTGAATCAAAATGCCCTGCTTCACTAAATAGTTAGAAAGTTACCATTATCGATCAGGAACATTACTCTTCCCCCACTCCCCAGTTCATTCTCCAGTAGCTGCTCTTCTTCAGGAACCATTATTCCAAAGGTTGGGCATATGTGAAAAGTGCTTGGACTTAGAACTAAGAAGAGCTTACAAAACAGCTGGATTCACAAAGGACTCTGACCTGTAGACTCTGGTAAAGTGCCTTTGTTTGTGTCCTGCTGTAATAAAATAATTCACTTTTTCCTTAACTTGAGTTTGGTTGCTGATGTTGTGAGGGAGCTGGGCCTGACAGGGCCAAACTTACATGCACCAGACTTGTATCAACCAAGGCATCCAAATCAGCATGGATATGATCAACTTTATCTGCAAAGCGTTGCACAAATTGGTCCCAGCAAGTTATCAAGAGCGTAATAGGGCCTTTGACTGCCTGAAAAAACTACTGGGTGACTCTGTAGACACAATGGTGGTGAAGTACCATGGTAGGCTTTCATGAGCTGTAACATGAGTTTGGTCGGATTTGTTTCAAGTTTCCGCCAATGCTGCTGTGGTTCCCATCCTACTCGTTTCATTCTCCCCAGCTGCCTGGGAAAACAGGGAGCCTGTGTGACTCCACTTGGTGGGACAGGACACTCAGAAGTGATGTCACCTATCTGGGCCAGAGGTCTACCAGGCCTTCAACAGAATCGCCTGCCAAGGTGACAGGACAATCTGCAAGAGCTGTCAAAAAAATTATCTGGGTCCGTTTCCTGACTATCTTAATCCCATCTCACTCAGCCCCTGCACAGTTCCAGAGCCCCAGTAAGTCTAAAACCCACCAGGTAGTGATGTAAAGATGCATTTACCACCACCCTTACCCATTCAACCAGTCGCCCCCTGACTGCTTTTATAAACCAGAGCAAGGATCTAGCACATAAGTGGTAGGCCTCACTTCTCCAAGGATCCTCTCCACATCCTCAGGCTGTACAAATTGAAATGTATCCATTGTCACTGGACAAGCAAAGGCCAACGTTGCATCCACCAGTTCTGTATCCACTATGGCATCCAACTCAGCACGGATATGATCAGTTTTATCTGCAAAACAACATACAAATTTATTACAGCGGGCTATCAATTGGTTCACCAGAATGTAATAGGCCTCTGACCACCTGAAAAAGCTCCACAGGATGACTGTGCAGGTGCAATGGCGGCAGAGAAGTGTGATTTATTTGCCACCCTCATTGTTATGGAGTAGGCTTTCAAATAAGCTCTAGCCTGTGTTCAATTGGGCTTATGCTGAGTTTTCTGCCAACATCGCTCTAGTCGACATCCCACTCATTTCATTGCCCACAGCGCCCTGGAAAAATGGGTTTTTTGGGGGGCTCTACTCTGTTGGAAAGGATGCTCAGGAGTGATCCTATTAACAGCCTGGGCCACTTCTCCATTCCAGAGATCAACCACGACTTTGACAGCATTGCCTGCAAATGTGTCAGAAAACCATCTGGATCCATCAGTTTCCTGAGGCAGACCATCTTAACGGGGCCCCCATACCCGCAGAGGCTCCAAGTCCCAGCAAGACTAAACCCTAGCAGGTAGTTATCTGTCAAGACCTGACTTCCCAGAGACAAAGCACTATTCACAGTAGCCTTTACAGTCCAAATAAAGATCCATCGATTAAGGTTCTCAACACAAGAGTTAAACCAGGTTCAGTTCAGTTTCAGCAAAACAAAAAAACCCAAACTGCCCAGTAATGAGGTGGCCGAATAAATTCCAGTAAGTTCAGAAAGTCCCAATACCACACAAAGAAACTGTGTGGAGATAAGTTTGGTATAGCATGATCTATTCCTGACAAGCCTGTGTTGACATAGTAATACTTTCATTATTTTCTAGATAATGGTATCTTCTTGGACCAATATCATGAGTGGAGTATCAGAGACACCCCTAGAATCATAGAATCATAGAACAGTAGAGTTGTAAGGGTCCTATAAGACCATCAAGTCCAACCCCCTGCTAAATGCAGGAATCTCCTTTAAAGCATCCCTGACAGATGGTTGTCCAGCTGCCTCTTGAATGGCTCTAGTGTGGGAGAGCCCACCACCTGCCTAGGTAATTGATTCCATTGTCATACTGCTCTAACAGTCAGGAAGTTTTTCCTGATGTCCAGCCAGAAACTGGCTTCCTGTAACTTGAGCCCATTATTCCATGTCCTGCATTCTGTGTTGATCGAGAAGAGATCCTGGCCCTCCTCTGTGTGTGACAACCTTTCAAGTATTTGAAGAGTGCTATCATGTCTCCCCTCAATCTTCTCGTCTCCAGGCTAAACATGCCTAGTTCTTTCAATCTCTCCTCATAGGGCTTTGTTTCCAGACCCCTAATCATCCTCGTTGACCCCTTCTGAACACGCTCCAGCTTGTCTGCATCCTTCTTGAAGTCTGGTGCCCCAAACTGGACACAATACTCAAGATGGGGCCTTTCCACTGCTGAATAGAGGGGAACCAGTACCTCATGCAATTTGGAGTCTATACTTCTATTAATGTAGCCCAAAATAGCATTTGCTTTTTTTGCAGCCACATCACACTGTTGGCTCATATTCAGCTTGTGATCTACAACAATTCCAAGATCCTCTGCGCTTGTCGTATTGATTAGCCAAGTATTCCCCATCTTGTAACTGTGCATTTGGTTTCTTTTTCCTAGGTGTAGAACTTGGCATCTATCCCTATTAAATTTCATTCTGTTGTTTTCAGCCCAGCGCTCCAGTCTATCAAGATCACTTTGGAGTTTGTTTCTGTCTTCCAGGGTATTAGCGATCCCACCCAATTTTGTGTCATCTGCAAATAATTAATAAAAATGTTGAAGGGCACTGGGCCCAGGACTAAGCCCTGCGGTACCCCGCTCATTACCTCCCCCCAGTGTGAAAAGGTACCATAGATAAGCACTCTTTGAGTCCGACTCTGTAGCCAACTGCAGATCCACCTAATAGTTGTTCCATCTAACCCACTTTTCACTAGTTTGTTAATCAGAATGTCATAGGGTACTTTGTCAAAAGCTTTGCTGAAGTCAAGATATACTATGTCCACAGCATTCCCACAGTCCACAAGGGAGGTTACCTGATCAAAAAATTATAACAGATTAGTCTGACAGGATTTATTCTTGACAACTTCATGCTGGCTTCTAGTCATCACTGCATTGTTTTCAGATTGACTACTTTATAATCTGTTCCAAAATTTTCCCAGGGATGGGTGTTAGACTGACTGGTCTGTAGTCCCCAGGTTCCTCCTTTGTGTCCTTTTTGAAGATAGGGACAACATTAGCCCTCCTCCAGTCATCCGGCACTTCACCCATCTTCCATGATTTTGCAAGAAAATAGAGAGTGGTTCTGAGAGTTCTTCTGCCAGCTCCTTTAATACTCTAGGATGCAGATCTTTGGGCCCTGGAGATTTGAACTCGTTCAAAGAAATTAGGCTTTCCTTGACCATTTGTTTATCAATCTCAAACTGCAATCCTGCCCCTTCAGCTTGTACTTCACTGTTTCCAGGGGGAAACCTCTGCCTTTTCCTATTCACGTATTTGAAGAAAGCTTTTTTATTACTTTTAGCATCCCTCGAAGCCTTCCTGATACCATTCCGGCACTTCTGTGCTACATGTTTGTACTCTTCTTTCATAGTCTGGCCTTCCTTCCACTTCCTATATATATCCTTTGTTATTTTCATGTCATCTCTAAGGTTTTTGTGGAGCCACATTGGTTTCTTCTGTTGTCATCTTTTTTCCTTGTTGGAATTGTTTGTAATTGCGCCTTTAAAATTTCCTTTTTTAAAAACTCCCACCCATCTTGGGCTCTTTTCTCATTAGAGTCACTTGCCATGGGACCTTACTTATCATAGTTTTGAGTTTAGTAAGATCGGCTTTCCTGAAATCCAGAGTACGTGTTTGGCTACACTCAGCTTTTGCTTCCTTTAAAATCAAGAACTCAAGTATGACATGGTCACTTTTCCTCAGAGTTCCTGTAACTACCAATTTATCCACTAAGTCATCCCTATTGGTCAAGGATATCAGTTCCTCTAGTTCCTTCCTCTATGTTTTGTAGGAGAAAGCTTTGGCAACCCTTCAGTCACATCTCCAATCTGTGCTCCAGGGAGACAGCACACCTGGCGATTCCATGGGTCTTCGCGACATACTTGGGTTTCAATCCCACACAGCAGGGAGTTTCCCACAATGACTACTCTTCTCTTCTTCTTGGTCGACTGATCTTCTGCCTCTTGCTCACTGTTGCATGGGGTCCCCTGTAATTCCTCCTCTGCAGGCTGCCCTCTAGTCTCATCCTCCAGTAGCTGAAAGTGGTTGCATAACTCTAATGGTTCCACTAGTGCAGAGTGTCTTCTAGTTCTTCTGCTCCTGTCACCCTCTTCCAAGGAGTTCCCTCTTTGTTGGCTTTCCTCACCTCAGCATTCTCCACTTCTGCTTTGGCTTGTTGTTGCTTTTCAGTCTCTTGCGCTTCTTGTTGCTGTTGCAATTCCACCATTCTGTCTAAGAACTCTTTGCCTTCTCTTAGTCCTTGGAGAGTGGTGAACACTCGCCGCTCAAGTGCTTTCACTTTTTCTTCCAATAGTGCAACCAGCTTGCACTTGTTGCAGGTGTAGGCCATGTTGATCTCAGGCAGGAACACAAACATTGCACACACGTTGCAGGTCACCACCACTAGAGACTCCTGTCCGTCCATAGTCTCCATTTCTGCTTTGTTTCTGCCTTCCGATTGTGTTGGAATTTTGTTAAGGACCCTCCCCCTTGGCCTCCCCTGCTGAACTCCCCCTGACAAACTCCTGTTTGCTCTCTCTGTTCGCCCGCTCTGCTCGCTCGCTGTCTGGGAGCTCTCTTCCTTATATTCCTTCTATTCCAGCTGGGGCAGCTTCCTCTTCTCTGCTCTGCTTAGCTAGGAGTCAGGAAACAGAAACCCTCTTCAGTAGTCACAGCTCTATCTGCAAGCTCAGGCTCAGATAATAGTTTGAGGGGTGCACTCATCAGTCGCCTGGCATTTAGGCTATTACACCTACATGGGGAGTAAAATGACTGCCAGGTTCAAGGTCTGAGTTCTCATTTACAAAGCCCTAAATAACGCAGGACCAGGATGCTGACGATCTTAGGCATCCTGGTCCTGCTCTGTTCCTGTGCTCATCAGGAGATACCTTTCTGGTGGCATCCATGGCTAAGAATAGGGCTTTTTGTGTTGTAGCACCCACTGTATGGAACTCCCTACCAGTACAAATTAGGTAGGCACCAATCCTTCGGGGGTTCTGGTGCCTACTGAAAACATACCTTTTCCAGCAGGCATTCTCAGGAAAGTAATCTTGTCCTCTCCATGAGGACTTGTTTTTGTATATCACTTAGAAATATATTTCATATAAGCTGTGCATAAAGATTATTAATAAATAGATGTTCACGGATTGACTGCTCAATAATTTGTTCTGTTTTCCCTGGTCTGTAGTTTATTGGATCCATTTTCCCCCCCTCTTGGAGATAGGGACATTTGCCTGTTTCCTGTCCTCCAGCACCTCACATATCCTACATGTCCTTCAGGAATTCTCAAAGACTACAAACAGTGGCTCTGAAATGACATCTGTGTGCTCCTTCCTGATCTCCTTTTTCTCATTTACATTTTAAAATATAACTTCTTATTTTTGTCACACCTATCATGTTTAGTAGGTTAGGGCAGCTCCTCCATGAATAAGTCTTGAGTTGAATTCAGAAGAACCCCTTGGCAAAATAGCACAGTGTTAGTACAGCCTTTCTATATTAACTTCTGGCATTTTCAAGTCTCCCCTTTCGATCATGGTTTTAATAACAAGACCAAATTCAAAACTGAAAATCAGTATTTGTATTTATTGAAAACATTTGTTTTGTTCATACTAACTCTTCATGACACTTGTTCCACGGCAATTTCTAGAGATAAATTTAGAGAATTAAACGAAGTGGCTCTAGACTGGATTTGCTAAGGGTACTCTGTGCCTGATGCTGGCTCCTTCTGCATGAGACGTGCCCTGCACTATTTTAATTTTTCATTCAGGCTTTGGGTATAACAACTATGTGCATGATTTTAGTAACTGGTCCTGTGTCTTTTTCCAGTACATGCTAGACTGTGAATAAAGAATTGCTGCTAATTAGCAAATCTTTGATGAGGCAAGTTGTAATATCCTACATCCTTCTCACTATTGAAATTCTTCAGGATAATTTGTCAGGATGCCATATTGTAGCAATACATTATGCATTTAACATCAGGCTAGTTAACAAGCTATGAATTCCTTGCCAGATTGTGTGGTGATTTTGAGGGCCAAGGTTTAGTCTGGTTTGTGGATCACTGTATAGGATCAAATCTGAGACATAAACAAATTATGTAGGCATCGGCTGTTTCCTTCTCTAAAATTATGTGTTTATTCAGTCATATTGTAAATTACGTTGTCTTGATTGAAACAATCAGGCTCCTCATCTTTTGCTAAGGTTTTGGAGTGATTTGTGTTTGGTATTCTAATCAAGATAGAAGGTGACAAACTTACTGCTTTTGTCTATAGAGCCAGTCTCAGATGCAGCAGTAGATGGCATACCGAGCCAAGAAAAGATGAACCAAAACAAGAAGCAAGCAATGGAGGAACAGAAAAGAGTTGCTACGAGTCCACAGCACATGGTTGATTCCTCGCTGGAGGACATAGGCATTCCATTAAGGGTAAGGAAAGTCTGCATGTTTTCATGATGCATCACTTCATTTATGTTTAATTTCAGTCAGTTTCAACATAAATTGTGTCATCATTTTAAATCATAGTGTAGTGCATGCTACAGTGAACTGTATGATAGCTGGATTGTCTAAAATATTATATGCTGAAATAAAACTGCAGTTCCAAACATATTCCTTGGAATTAGACTAAAAGGAGAGGAAACTCAAACATATTTGTGTTTACATTGTTAATGCTGGTACAAGAAATAATTGTATTATATATTTTATGAAATCTATATTTCAGTTTCTACTCTGGTTTCTCAATTGGGCCCCCATTATAATAAAGAAATATTGCTCAACCCTTTTCCCCACATACTTTTGGGATGTCTTCCGTTCCTCCCTGGCTGCCAAGGGCTGCAAACTACCTTGAGGGCTATGATTAGTGGGTGGAATATAAATATCTAAATAAGTAGAGAAGGCACCTTGTGTGGCATGGAGTTGCATTTAATAATATTTGTGTGAGATTAAGTGGTGATAGGTCAAGTTTGATTAATTTAGTCATGCTCTAAGTCTGATTGAGCCATATTCAGAGTTAGAATTTCCCCCCAGCTCAGACTGGTTAGAGGGTGACCCAGGGTATATTCTGTATTTGTAGCATATGTAGTTTGGTTCTCTAACTTGTCATGCAATCCTATGCAAGCTTAAACAGTAAAAGGTCCTACAACTCCCAGCATGTAGGACTTTTTTATCCTTAAACATGCATGGTATTGCAATCTTAATTACCTACGTTTAGCCAACATAATGTAGGATGACCATATGGAAAGGAGGACAAGGCTCCTGTATCTTTATCAGTTGTATAGAAAAGGGAATTTCAACAGGTGTCATTTGTATGCATGCAACACCTGGTGAAATTCCCTCTTCATCACTTCATCAGGAGGGCTTTAAATTGAATCCTACGGGGTGGGAGACGTAACCCTTGAGGCAACAATGGATGAAGGCGTATGCACCATAACAGAGAGAACAGCTCCAATAGTGCCCCAAAACAGTGTTCACAACAATATAGGAAAGAAGCCAGACCACAAAGCACATGGGCTTCACTGTCTATATACTAATGCCCAGAGTACGGGAAACAAGCAGAATGAACTTGACCTCTTAATACATGAAGGCAAATACGATTTGATAGATTTAACTGAAACTTGGTGGGATGACTCCCATGACCGGAATATACAATTGAAGGATATAACTTGGTCTAAAAGAACAGAAGAAATAGAAAGGGAGGCGGAGTCGCACTATATGTTAAAAATACTTATCCCTGCACAGAAATGCAAGAGGATGAGCCTGGGAGCCCCATCGAGAGCATCTGGATTAAAATAAATGGAGCAAGAAATAAAAGGAGCATGATACTACCGACCACCCAATCTAGGAGAAGATGAGGACAAAACTTTTGAAAAGCAAATTGCCAGTGTTTCAAGGAAATCCGATGTAGTAGCAATGGGGGACTTCAATTACCCCGATATCTGTTGGGAGACAAATTCTGCCAAAAGTGGCCCCTCCAAGAAATTCCTGACATGTGTGGCTGATAACTTTCTCCTACAGAAAGTAGAGGAAGGAACAAGAGGAACAGCTGTCCTTGACTTGATACTGACCAATAGGGAGGACATAGTGGACAAAGTTTCAGTTATGGGAACTCTAGTGGAAAGTGACCATGTCATAGTTTAGTTCTTGATTTTAAAGGAAGCAAAAGCTGAGTGTAGCCATACGTGTACTCTGGATTTCAGGAAAGCCGATTTTAATAAACTCAGAACTATGATAAGTAAGGTCCCATGGCAAGTGACCCTAATGAGAAAAGGAGTCCAAGATGGGTGGGAGTTCTTAAAAAAGGAAATTTTAAAGGCGCAATTACTAACAATTCCAACAAGGAAAAAAGAGAGAAGACAACAAAAGAAACCAATGTGGCGCCACAAAAAGCTTACAGATGACATGAAAATAAAAAAGGATACATATAGGATAAGGAAGGAAGGCCAGGCTACGAAAGAAGAGTACAAACAAGTAGCACAGAAGTGCCAGAATGGTATCAGGAAGGCTAAAGCTAAGAATGAGCTGAGGCTAGCAAGGAATGCTAAAAGCAATAAAAAGGATTTCTTCAGATACGTGAATAGTAAAAGACAGAGGAAAGAAATGGTGGTTCAGCCACTCAGTACCACTGTCCATTATCTTTACAAAATCGTGGAAGGCGGGTGAAGTGCCGGACGACTGGAGGAAGGCTAATGTTGTCCCTATCTTCAAAAAGGAGGAACCTGGGAACTACAGACCAGTCAGTCTGACATCCATCCCTGAGAAAATTTTGGAACAGTTTATGAAGAAGTCAGTCTGTAAGCACCTTGAAAACAATGCAGTGATTACTAGAAGCCAGCATGGATGTGTCAAGAACAAATCCTGTCATTCTAATCTGATCTCATTTAATGCTTTGCATTAGGTCATCCTTTTTCAAAGCCCAGATTTCTGCCATTTTCTGAGAAAAATGTTTTCACTTTCCTGTTAATTTCCTTTCTATTGTCTCCCTTGAGACCTGGTGGGTCTTAATCTTGGTTCAGAGATTCCTGTCAGAACTCCTTTACGTTTACTATGTCTAATGCACGGATCACTGGATCCTGCCAAATAGCACTGGATCTCTTTGCATCCCACCAATACCACCACCTACGACACCTTGCTTTCACTTGTGCTACCCACATGACTACACCTGACAAAACGCTCTACACTGCTAGCACTTGGGACTCACTTCAATCCCCCCCGTGCTGAAGACACTTGGGAGAGTTCAGGTTTACTGCGGCTGCCCCTGTCTTGTCTTTACTATTTAAAACTTCACAGCACCGCAGCCCAGCAACTTGGCTCTCACTTCCCCCCTTTTTGCTGCCCTCAGTATTTTCCTCAGGCACTTCTTCCAAGACCACACCAGTTGTTCAAATTAAATGGAATTTATTAACAGAAGTATTTGCGTGTAAATAAGTTTCATAGTTTCCTCAGTTCAAATGCATTATGGTCACAAGGCTTCAAATTGTATTGGTTTCTGTAAGTTCATTCTTTCATGGTTTCGCTGTGGAATTCAACAATTCTTTATGTTAGTTATCTATATTCTCAAAACTATATCTCGCATCCATCTTTCTTATCTTAATCTAGTTTCACTCTCTGAGTATTCATCAGATACGTCTCTCTATAATCAACCACTCTTCTCATATCCTCAGCTACTCTTGTCAGCTCCTGTCAGCCAGAACCATCTATATATATGCTCACATTGTTCTCTCACTCTTCCTACTCTCCCACAGCCAGCCAGCCAGTCTAGGCACTCTCCCACCACCATCCAATCAGCACTCAGGCATTCACTCCCCCTCCTTCCACCTTACTCTTTCCAGAACTGTAAACACAACCTGTAAGTACATTTAGGCCTACTTCCTGGAACTGTATGCATTTTAAAGCTTTTTAAAAACATATATTCAAACATACATAATATAAACAATAACTTTAGCAATTAAATACATTCCAGGCAGCTGAGCATCACAGGTGCATAAGGAAGAGAGCTCCCAGAGAACGAGCGAAAGCGGGGAGCAAACAGTAACTTGTCAGGGGGAGTTCGGCAGGGGAGGTCAAGGGGGAGGTCCTTAACAAAATTCCAACACAATCGGAAAGGCAGAAACAAAATTGAAATAGAGACTATGGACAGAAAGGAGTCTAGTGGTGGTGACCTGCAAAGTGTGTGCAATGTTTGTGTTCCTGCCTGTAGTCAACATGGCGTACACCTGCAACAAGTGCAAGTTGGTTGCGCTATTGGAAGAAAAAGAGAGAGTACTTGAGCGGCGAGTGTCCACCCTCCAAGGAATAAGAGAAAGCAAAGAGTTCTTAGAACGGCGGAAATGCAACAGCAACAAGAAGCACGAGAGATTGAAGAGCAACAGCAAGCCAAAGCAGAAGTGGAGAACGCTGAGGTGAGGAAAGCCAATGAAGAATGCAACTCCTTGGAAAGAGGGTGACAGTTAGGAGCAGAAGAATTAAAAGACACTCTGCACCAGTGGACCTATTAGAGTTATGTACCCATTTTCAGCTACTGGAGGATGAGACTGGAGGACAGCCTGCAGAGGAAGAATTACAGGAGACCCTGTGCAACTGTGAACAAGAGGCAGAAGGTCAGTTGACCAAGAAGAAGAGAAGAGTAGTGGTTGTGGGAGACTCCCTGCTGTGTGGGATTGAAACCCAAGTATGTTTTGAAGACCCATGGACTCGCCAGGTATGCTGTCTCCCTGGAGGAGAGATTAGAGATGTGACTGAAGGGTTGCCAAAGCTCATAAAGCCCACTGACATATATCCTTTTCTTCTCATCCATGTGGGAACAAATGATATTGCCAAGGGGAGCTATGAAGAAATCACATCAGACTTTGAAGCTCTGGGAAGAAAACTCAAGAACTTTGAAGCCTAGATAGTCTTCTCATCCATCCTCCAGGTGTTTGGAAGAGGACTAGAAAGGAAAAGGAAAATACTCTGGGTGAATGACTGGCTAGAAAGGTGGTGCCAATGACCTGAAAAGAAAAAAAGGATACATATAGGAAGTGGAAGGAAGGCTAGGCTACACAAGAAGAGTCCAAACAAGTAGCACAGAAATGCCAGAATGGTGTCAGGAAGGCTAAAGCTGAGAATGAGCTGAGACTAGCGAGGGATGCTAAAAGCAACAAAAAGGCTTTCTTCAGATATGTGAATAGTAAAAGACAGAGGAAATAAATGGTGGTTCACCTGCTTCATGAGGATGGCAAATTGGTAACAAAGAAAAGGCCGAAGTGCTCAGTTCCTACTTTGGCTCAGTCTTCTCCCACAAGCGGGTCTATGACCACCTCCCCCCCCCCCCCCCGGCAAAAGTGAAGTACAATCTGAAGAGGCAGGATTGAAGTATGAGATTGATAAACAAATTAGATTGATAAACTTCTGTGAATGAGTTCAAATTTCCAGGGCCAAATGAACTGCATCCTAGAGGAATAAAGGAGCTGGCAGAAGAACTCTCAAAACCACTGTCTATTCTCTTTGCGAAATCATGGAAGACGGGTGAAGTACTGGACGACTGAAGGAGGGCTAATGTTGTCCCTATCTTCAGAAAGGGCAAAAAGGAGGAACCTGGGAACTACAGGCCGGTCAGTCTGACATCCATCCCTGGGAAAATATTGGAGCAGATTATACAGAAATCAATCTGTAAACACCCTGAAAACAATGCAGTGATGACTAGAACCAACATGGATTTGTCAAGAATAAATCCTGTCAGACTAATTGTCAGGTCCCTCTGTCCCCTAGTGTTATTTGAAGTTAATAAAGAGGTCTGCTATGAAATCAGCAAAGCTTTATACAGGCAATAAACACCTTCTCCCAGCTGCTAGGGAGCCTAAAGGTTCTAAGAGACTTGTCTTCTCGGCAAGATTATGCGAAGCAAGCAAAACAGTTGTTCTTTCAAGGAAAGAGAAAGCCCATTTTTTTCAGTACTGTCGTGAACTTGCCCAACCCCAGGCTTCTGCTCACAAGCTTAGGCAAACTGACAAGACACTCCAGATGGTGAGACTCCTTTATTTGTGAAATCACACGGAATTCAATCATGATGGTTTCAATTTTGCATACATCCAAGTAAAGCTGGGGATGGCCACAGCTTTAGGTTCTAAAAGGCTTGACGCAAACCAGAACAGCAATCTCTCGGGGGGAGAAGTGTTGGGATAGACCACGTCCTATCTGAGCAATTACCAGACGTGAAACACACTGACCTATTAGGAACAGGCCCACAGCCCCAGGGAAAGCTTCAGCACAGGATTGTCTGAAGACCGGCAGAGACAGAATACATCTTGCACAACTACACCCTGTCTGCCAGTAAGCACTGAGTTGATCCCAGTAAGCAAGATGCCAGGGAAACGAACTTTGACCCAGGAACCCCCCCTCCCCGCCTGTAGCAAAGGCTCTGAAAGAGGCTCTCACACAGGTCACACACAACACACAATCCAGAACAGCACTTCCCCTGTGCCCGTACTTTGGCTCCATGCAGGGAAAGCTTTCTCTCAGACCATAGAACATGATCCAGAACAGTAACGGCAAGTCCAAGTCTATGAAAAGCCTCAGAGCACTTTCCATGGCACAGTCCTTAGAAATTCCAAGTCCAAATAGCAACAGAGCATGTACAGAGTGCATCCAACATTTCCAAACAGAATCACAAACACGAGGAGTTTCATGGCAAGCGTAGAACTGATGATCCCTAGTGAAGGTCCTCCCCTTTGCTTGTTCCTCTTATAGCTTGGAGGCTGGCTATTCCAAGCTACTTGACAGACAAGTCTTCAGACCTGTAACCCAAACACATGTGCCCACAGGGCAGCATGGTTCAACCTCCTCTTGATGACGACACCATGTGAGAGACAGCTTGCAAGATAGCTTCCGCCTTTTCCAAACATTCTTTGTTCTCAAGGAAACTTCACCAGCCCAAGGCCTTGGCTAGCAAACGTCCCGTGAGAAACAGCAACAGATGATAAGCTTACAAAGACACAGACTTTCTCACAACAATTCCCAATCTTTCAACTTACAATTCACAAGCCTCCCGGCCTTGTGAATTGTCTATGATACATTTGACATCTGACAAGTACGCCCTTAGGGAAACTGGTTCTGACCAAGCCGTTTCTGAGCAATCAATCTGTCCGACCTCCTCTGTCCTTCCCTCACCTCAGCCCGCCTTTCTCTCCTACGGAATCTCACATCTACCAGGCTTTGCATGCCCTCCTCCTCGGAAGAAGCCTGATTCATAGCTTGGGGTTTATTTGCACCATCAGAGATAAGAGCTGGTAAAGGTCCAGTCACAGCTGAGTCCATGGGAAGCAACTCTCCCACTCCTGGTATGGGCAGGGACGTCTCTAGTGCTGTCTCTTCGGCCTCAGAATCTGACTCTGAATTATTGTCTGACAGTAGTTCACCTTGCCCAAGGGGAGGGGGATTAGACACAACACTAATCTGATCTCGTTTTTTGATCGGGTAACCTCCCTTGTGGACTGTGGGAATGCAGTGGACATGATAAATCTTGACTTCAGCAAACTTTTGACAAAGTACCCAATGACATTCTGATTCACAAACTAGCTAAAAGTGGGCTAGGTGCATCCACGGTTGGCTACAGAATTGAACTCATAGAGTGTTTATCAATGGTACCTTCTCAAATTGGGGGGAGGTAATGAGCAGGGTACCGCAGGGCTCAGTCCTGGGCTCAGCGCTCTTCAACATTTTTATTAATGATTTGGACGAGGACGTGCAGGAAATGCTTATCAAATTTGCAGACAACCCAATACCCTGGAAGACAGAAGCAAACTCCAAAGTGATCTTGGTAGACTAGAGTGCTGGGCTGAAAACAACGTGATGCAATTTAATAGGGATAAATGCCAAGTTCTACACCTAGGAAAAAGAAACGAAATGTGCAGTTACAAGATGGGGGATGCTTGGCTAATCAATACGACAAGCAAGAAGGATCTTGGAATTGTTGTAGACCACAAGCTGAATATGAAACAGCAGTGTGATGTGGCTGCAAAAAAACAAATGCTCTTTTGGGCTGCATTAATAGAAGCATAGTTTCCAAATCGTGTGAGGTACTGGTTCCCCTCTATTCAGCACTGGTTAGGCCTCATCTTGAGTATTGCATCCAGTTCTGGGCACCACATTTCAAGAGGATGCAGACAATCTGGAGCATGTTCAGAGGAGGACAACAAGGATGATCAGGGGTCTGAAAACAAAGCCCTATGAGGAGAGACTGAAAGACCTGGGCATGTTTTGCCTGGAGAAGAGAAGATTGAGGGGACATGATAGCACTCTTCAAATACATGAAAGGTTGTCACACAGAAGAGGGCCAGGATCTCTTCTTGATCATCCCAGAGTGCAGGATGCGGAATAATGGGCTGAAGTTACAGGAAGCCAGATTCCGGCTGGACATCTGAAAAAACTTCCTGACTGTTAGAGCAATACGACAATGGAACCAATTATCTAGGGAAGCTGTGGGCTCTCCCAATTAGAGGCATTCAAGAGGCAGTTGGACAACCATCAGGGATGCTTTAAGGTGGATTCCTGCATTGAGCAGGGGGTTGGACTCTACTTCCAACTCTACTATGAGTCTATGATAAAGTTATTTAAAAGAAACTGTTCATTTTGTGAGTTGGCTGGAGCATTCTGGAATGTACTTCATGGAGGAGTGGTTCCCCAGTTTTTCAAATGTTCAGCACAGTTTGAATTGCATGTAGAAATTAGGTAAAATATCCTCTAAAAATAATGTTCCAGTTTGTATTCTTTGTTTTGGAGTTGGATACTGTTGCTAAATCTAGCATCCTCTTCCTTTCGGTCATGTTTGCGCTTAGATTTAAATATCTCACCCCAGCTGTAGGTTCCTGGGGACCAATAATAGATATGTATGTGTTCCTTTATTGTTTTGACTTATATGTGGCCTTTCTAACAAAAATGGTACCCAAGGCGGCCTACAAAGACTAAAAAACTATATTAAAACAATAATAAAGCAAATACATTAAACACAATGAAAAACTTGGCAGTAACCAAATAAAAACAGCCTCCAACACAACAGGCACACCTACACACCAAAGGCCCACTTGAATAAAGTGGTCTTTGCCTGCCAGTGGAAGGACAGCAGAAAGGCAGGCCCTTCTCAGCAAGGGATGGTGGTCATATCAAGCTGGTGGCCAATAAGTGATATTTTATTTACTTACTTGCTTACTAGTCCACAGCAAGGCTTCCAATGATTTACAAAACAGATACTAAAATAGAAAAATGAAACAAGTGAACAACAAACTCAATAAACACAACATAGGAAGTAAAAACAGATAACAGGACAAATAATAAAAGTCAGCAGGCAGTCTCCAAGTGGGCCATTCTGCAAGCAGGGGCCAATTCTTATGCAACAGGAATGTAGTGCTTCCTTTATCAAGCCTCCAAGCAAGTGGAAATGCTAGTGTCTGGATCAGGACAGGTCTGCGGAGCTCCCTGATGCGAGCTTTGCCAACCTACCCCATTGCAGAAAGGGATGTTTCGACTCATGCCTAATCCCTAGAGGAAGGGCAAAATCATTGGCTGGGCAAGTGGTGGGTGCTGCTTGCAGAACGGAATCGGCGGTGGGCCCCCTGCTTTAGCAATGCCCGCCTTGGATATTGTCCATAGACTGCAGCTAAAAGCCTCATTCAGTCAAGAGCTCCATAGTTTCCTTCCATAGGAAGGGTGGCCATTGAATCTCCCAGAATGGAGATGGCGGGTGGGGAGGCAAAGGCATAGCTGGGGAGCGACGAATGTTCTCAATTTTAAGGCTAGCATCTGCTACAGTGCAGTAGGGGCATTGACTAGGGAGTCTCCTTGGCTCTCCGCGTTGTTTGTCTCTGGGAGCTGTAGCCCCCACCCCACCCCGAAGAGGATTCCTGCAGCAGGGGCCTGGCATGCGCAGATTTACATATTGTTTAGCTTTGTTTCTGTGGGGCTTTAATGTGAGCTCTGGTTTCGGATCCAAAACATGCTGTGGCAGATCTCCCTACAGCATCAGTACAACATCCCTGTGAAGTCCGTGCAGCAGGTATTTATTTACTGTATTTATAGCCTACCTTTATTCCACCATGAAACTCAAGGCAGCATACATAAAGTTCCCAAGTGGTCTCATATCCAGGCACTAGCCACACCTGCTAAGCTTCAGCAAACTTGTTCTGGAACCATAGATGCTCATAATATATCATTGGCATTCCTATATACATTGTACGTTCTTAAGGTAAGCTGCTATGTTTTTTAAAATGACAGATTGAACTCATGTAATTATTCTATTCTATTCTGTTTCTTTTTCAATTAGAACATAGATCGAACAAAGGACTGGTACAAGACAATGTTCAAACAAATCCACAGACTGACAAAAGGTACTGTTAATTTACCTCATTTTTATTTTTCAAAAGTTCTACATACAGATAATTTGAAGTGGAAAGCCTAAATGGATGTTTAAAAGTATTGCCCAAGTCCTGAGAATATCAATAGAAAATCTAAATAGCCTTAGGGACAAACTACATGCAGTTAAATGCATGTAAGCACTTAATGTAGGGTGACCATATGAAAAGGAGGACAGGGCTCCTGTAGCTTTAACAGTTGAATAGAAAAGGGAATTTCAGCAGGTGTCATTCGTGGGCATGCAGCACCTGGTGAAATTCCCTCCTCATCACAACAGTTAAAATTGCAAGAGCCCTGTCCTCTTTTGTATCTGACCAGGAGGGCAGGGCTTCTGCAGCTTTAACTGTTGTGATGAAGAGGGAATTTCACCAGGTGCTGCATGCAGACAAATGACACCTGCTGAAATTTCCTTTCCTATTCAACTGTTAAAGCTACAGGAGCCCTGTCCTTCTTTTATATGGTCACCCTAAACGTACCTGATTTTTGTTCATTAAATAGCAATTGCCAGGCAAGGGTGATGAGGATTGTGGCTACAGCATGTGGAGAGAGTTGGAGCTTTGAGCCTTTCCCTGCAATGCTAACGTCCCAAAAGAAATCCCCTCTCTCCTGAAGCTGCTACTTGCCCTGATGAGGAAACTTCCATTAGCACTGGAGCTAATAAGCATCTTGGAGAGGAGTCATTTTCATTGGGATTATGGCATGGCAGGAACAGTTTAAAGTCCTGCACTGTGATCTTACTTCCGATCACTGTCCTTCCCCTACTCTGTGACTGCTACTTAAAGAAGAAAAATCAGGCATGTTAAATACTTGCACACATTTCATGTCATATATAGTTTCCTCTATAGATATTAATATATATATATATATATATATATATATATATATTGACATCATTCAAGATCATTTTTAACATATTTTCTCTCATCATTAAGAAACTGATGAGAAGGTATGCAATGGCATTTGGATAGCAGTTGCTTCTTTGATACCTCTATTGCGACCCTGTTCTGCTAGTAGAACTTCCTCTCTGTGAAAGAGGCATGTTTCAGATTTGTGGGTTCAAGAGAAAGTAATATGTCCTCCTGTTTTCATAGGCCTCTGAAACTTTATAACTGGACAAATGGGACATTTTCAGTATAGTCTGTAGCCAGGAACTGCTGGGTATTGAAATGCCATCTGTGATGAGATGTTGTTGAGGCATTTAGAAGCTGGACCGTTACTTCTCTCTTCTCTTTTCTCACACAAATCCCTTGTCCCTTTAAGCTCCTGTCAGCATACCCCAATTGGCATATTCCCCTTCTCCCCTTATCTCAACACCCCCTGTTGTGTCAGCAAGAGATCTGGTGGGAGATGAGAGGAGGAGAAGGGAGCTATTCGCTCAGGAGCTCTGGTAGGTGAGTTCAACTACCCCAGAATAGGATTGAAAGGCACACAGTTGATGCGTTGTATATGGCTGGCCTAGGTAGGCAGCATAGTGGTAAATGTGTATTACCTGTACTTTTGTGGGGTGTCAACTTAAAATGTATTTCTCAACATCTGTATATGAGGAGATTCTTGCTGATTTATCCATCTCTCCCTTCCTCTCTGTTCTTTCCCCAAAATGTGCTCTTTCTGCACAGACCCACCTGAAGAAAACCCTTATTGCCCTACCTACAAATTCCCTGAACTTCCTGATATCCAGCCCCAAACCAAAGGTACCACAAGCTTAGCAAGAGTATCTGTTGTTCTGTGTTTGACTTAACCATACTGTTATCTACCACACTAGACTGTGATTTAGGGTGGCCATAAGAAAAGGAGGACAGGGCTCCTGTATCTTTAACAGTTGTATTGAAAAGGGAATTTCAGCAGGTGTCATTTGTATGAATGTAACACCAGGTGAAATTCTCTCTTCATCACAACAGTTAAAGCTGCAGGAGCCCTTCCCTCTTTTGTATCTGGCCACACTAGGCAGGACTCCTGTAGCTTTAACTGTTGTGATAAAGAGGGAATTTCACCAGGTGTTGCACGCAGACAAATGACACCTGCTGAAATTCCCTTTTCTATACAGCTGTTAAAGATACAGGAGTCCTGTCCTCCTTTTCATATGGTCACCCTATAATGCCTGTCATTTTAGTATGGTTGGATGTTTAATGGTATTTAGTATACATCCTCTTAGTGGGATGTGTACAGAGACAGAATACTTCCCAACCAATTATTCTGAGTTGAATATAGTCTCATTCATTTCAACATTTCAGTTCTAAATAGGATTGACATTGGATACAACCCTCTGTCTTGAGAGCATGATGTAATACTATTATCAAAGCAGGCTGCAAAAAGTGAATGGTGATAGGAAATTGGGAAGTTAAATGTTTCCTCCACTTCAGTGTGGCTGCTATCCAACCCCACTGCTTTTTTCTGCTGCAGAAGAAAACCCTTATTCTCCTACCTATCCGTTTCCTGTGTCTCCTCCCAGCCCTAAATCGGAAGGTAAATAGTCCAGGTCCATCAACTTTTCCTTTTGCTCAGATGCTACTGCTTTGCCCTTCATTTCCCAGCCAGAACTTTTGTCGTTTTCAGCTGCCCTTTGTTTCCTCCTAATTACTTCCTGCCAGTTAATTGTTGCCTTGACTGTTGGACGCCTTTCGTGGCTTGCCTTTGCTTTTTCAGCTTTTTAACCTAACTAATGGTGTGGGACTAATGGTGAGCTTGATTTTGTGTGCTTCATCCAAGATACCAAACCATGTATCTTCAGGGATTACTTAGCATGTGGAACCCAATCCACCAATTCATTACAAGCTTCATTAAATGGAATAGTACTGGTCTTAGTCCACAAAACAGGATGTGAATTGTTACCAAACTGGATAAATAATATTGAATAGGATTTTTAACAAGTTATGCACCCCCAAAGATGGAAAAAGGTGGCAGACTTGCAACAATTTGACAGTGTTGTGTGTAATCACAAGTTATATAACTTACCCAGGACAAGCCCTAATAGGGTGAAGAAGAACAGACAAGACTCAGACCTGGTTCACATGATATGACACCACGGTTATCACCACCCCTTTCTAACAATTCCTTAGAATCATAGAATAGTAGAGTTGGAAGGGGCCTATAAGGCCACTGAGTCCAACCACTTGCTCAATACAGGAATCTACTTTAAAGCATCCCTGACAGATGGTTGTCCAGCTGCCTCTTGAATGCATCTAGTGTGGGAGAGCCCAACACCTCCCTAGGTCATTGGTTCCATTGTCATATTGATCTAACAGTCAGCAAGTTTTTCCTGATGTCCAGCCGGAATTTGGCTTCCTGTAACTTGAGCCCATTATTCCGTGTCCTGCATTCTGGATTGATCGAGAAGAGATCCTGGCCCTCCTTTGTGTGACAACCTTTTAAGTATTTGAAGAGTGCTATCATGTCTCCCCTCGATCTTCTCTTCTCCAGGCTAAACATGCCTAGTACTTTCAATTTCTCCTCATAGGGCTTTGTTTCCAGACCCTAATCATCCTTGTTGTCCTCCTCTGAACACGCTCCAGCTTGTCTGCATCCTTCTTGAAGTGTGGTGCCCAGAACTGGACGCAATACTCAAGATGGGGCCTAACCAGTGCCGAATAGAGGGAAACCAGTACCTCAGGCGATTTGGAAGCTAAACTTCTATTAATGCAGCCCGAAATAGCATTTGCTTTTTTTGCAGCCACATCACACTGTTGGCTCATATTCACCTTGTGATCTACAACAATTCCAAGATCCTTCTCGCTTGTTGTATTGATTAGCCGAGTATCCCCCATCTTGTAACTGTGCATTTGGTTTCTTTTTCCTAGGTGTAGACCTTGGCATTTATCCCTATTAAATTTCATTCTGTTGTTTTCAGCCAGCGCTCCAGTCTATCAAGATCACTTTGGAGTTTGTTTCTGTCTTCTAGGGTATTAGCGATCCCAACCAATTTTGTGTCATCTGCAAATTTGATAAGCATTCCCTGCACCTCCTCGTCAAAATCATTAATAAAAATGTTAAAGAGCACTGGGCCCAGGACTGAGCCCTGCGGTACCCTGCTCGTTACCTCCCCCCAGTGAGAAAAGGTACCATTGATAAGCACTCTTTGAGTCCGATTCTGTAGCCAACTGTGGATCCACATAATAATTGTTCCATCTAGCCTACTTTTCACTAATTTGTTAATCAGAATGTCTTGGGGCACTTTGTCAAAAGCTTTGCTGAAGTCAAGATATCCTATATCCACAGCATTCCCACAGTCCACAAGGGAGGTTACCCGATCAAAAACTGAGATCAGATTAGTCTGACAGGATTTGTTCTTGACAAATCCATGCTGGCTTCTAGTATTCACTGCATTGTTTTCAAGGTGTTTACAGATTGACTTCTTTATAATCTGTTCCAAAATTGTGCCTGGGGAGGGGTTTTTGGGCACGAAAACAGGAGGGTGAAGCTTAAATCCTTCACTCTGAAATCACCATGGTTCCAAACTGCAGGTGGGGTGCATGCTTATCCAGAGATCACTAGAGTGTGCAGAACATGGAATAATGGACTCAAGTTATAGGAAGCCAGATTCTGGCTGGACATCAGGAAAAATATCCAGATTGTTAGAGCAGTACGACAATGGAAGCTATTATCTAGGTAGGTAGTGGGCTCTCCCATACTAGAGGCATTCAAGATGCAGTTGGATAGCCCTCTGTCAGGTATGCTTTAAGGTGGATTCCTGCATTGAGCAGGGGATTGGACTCGATGGCCTTATAGGTCCCTTCTAACTCTACTATTCTATGAAACTATGAAGTCAATCTCGGTCATTCATAGATGTGCCAGGAAGATGAATGGGGTGTGACAAGCAGCCAAAGAGTGTTCACGAAAGAAAATAAATAAAACCCTCAATGACCTCTTCCTAAAAAATGTTAACCCCGGCCACCCCACACACATGGCACATATATATCAATGGAGGTATTTCACAAGGCAAGAAAGGCTGGACAAGAATTTAATCACAGCAGGAGTATAGAGGAGTTGTGCTACAAAGCCTCCTGAGGACTACCTTTCTGGAAATACAGCCCTATGAGGAGAGACTGGAAGAACTGCGCATGTTTATCCTGGAGAAGAGAAGATTGAGGGGAGACATGATAGCACTCTTCAAATACTTGAAAGGTTGTCACACAGAGGAGGGCCAGGATCTCTTCTCAATCATCCTAGAGTGCAGAACATGGAATAATGGGCTCAAGTTACAGGAAGCCAGATTCCAGCTGGACATCAGGAAAAACTTGCTGACTGTTAGATCAATATGACAATGGAACCCATGACCTAGGGAGGTGGTGGGCTCTCCTACATTAGAGGCATTCAAGAGGTGGATTCCTGCATTGAGCAGGGGGTTGGACTTGATGGCCTTATAGGCCCCTTCCAACTCTACTATTCTATTTTTCTATGATTCTTTCTTTTAAAGAGTTTGGCAGTCCATCATTTCTCAAGGATGGTTCATGGTTCTCAATGGTTCATGGTTTTAATTTTTGTGAACTGCCCAGAGAGCTTCGGCTATGGGGCGGTATAAAAATGCAATAAATAAATAAATAAATAAATAAGGAAATGTTGATCACTTCCTGAATCCAGGTCCCCAGGCCAGATCTATTGGCTGTAATCGTCAAGCAGCACAGGGGCTCAGATAGACAGATCCAAGCACTCTGTCCTCATTGTCCTACGTCAACAACTTAAACTCATTCCATAGAACAGGACAAGGTGGTACACAGGACATCTCCACCATCTGGTTGACATCGCTTATGGTGTGTAAATTATGGTGAATCTGAGCAACTTTATCTTCAAAGTATGCTACAAATCAATCACAACAAGCATTTGAGGGTTCAATTGGTTCTTTCTAATGGTAAGCCTTGTAAAAGGCCACAAACCATCCCAAAAAGCTGTGCAGAGCAACACTGAAGGTATGCAATGATGGTAGAAGAGAAAATCTTCTTTGCCACCATCACCGCCAGAGAGTAGGCTCAATAATGGACTTTAACTTGTGATTTGGCAGATTCATCACAAGTCTTTCTCCATCTGCATTCACTTTACTGCTCCCTTTGACAGCTGAAACATACAAGGAAATTGACCAGGCAAGACTACTCATATCATGAGTGCTCAATTGCAAGAGACTAACCCCCCAAAATAATCAACACCTCAGTGGTGCATTAAAATAATAATAATAAAAAAATGCCAGGGAACAAAATGGGGTAGTGGTCAAAATGGGGAGTGGGAGACAAGATGGATTTTGCCACAAAGTCTGCTGGGGTACTTGCTGGAGGTCTGAGGGGGAAGTCTATCAGGCATACTGTGGGTTGTTCCGTGAACAACCAACCCACCATGGCTTAATTGCATGATGTGTGAACCTACCCAATAAGACATTTGAAAACAAAATTGAAGGACTAAAAAGCCTGGGAAAATAAAAAGGCCTTCACTTGGTGCCGAAAAGACCTCAATAAAGGCACAAGGTGAGCCTCTCTGGGGATGGCATTTCACAACAGGGGTACCACCACTGAAAAGCCATTTACCTCACTTCATTTGGTGCGGGCTCCCAGAGGAAGAACTTTGTAGATGATCTTTGGGTCAAGGCAGGTGTCTATGGGAGATAATCCTCCAGGTAACCTGGGCCCCAGTCATTTAGGACTTTAGAAGTTAATACCAGCATTTTGAATTGGGCTTGGAAGCAGACTAAAAAGATCATATTGACCACTCCCTGTTAACAATCTCACTGCCTTATTGTGAATCACTTGATGCTTTCAGACAGTTTTCAAAGGTAGCTCCACAGTTAGGGTGACTATATGAAAAGAACTGGCCAGGGCTCCTGTAGCTTTAACAGTTGTATAAAAGAGGAAATTTCAGTAGGTGTGATTTGTATGTATCAGCACATGGTGAAATTCTCTCTTCATCCCAACAGTTAAAGCTGCAGGAACCCTGCCCTGTTTTGTATCTGGTCAAGAGGTCAGGGCTCCTGCAGCTTTAACTGTTGGGATGAAAGGGGAATTTTACCAGGTGCTGCATGCATACAAAGGACACTTTTTATTTCTTGTTGGAATTGTTTGCAATTGTGCCTTCAAAATTTCCATTCTTAAAAACTCCCACCCATCTTATACTCCTTTTTGCATTAAGATCACTTGCCATGGGACCTTACTATTCATAGTTCTGAGTTTATTAAAATCGGCTTTCCTGAAATCCAGAGTACGTGTTTGGCTACACTCAGCTTTTTCTTCCTTTAAAATCAAGAACTCAAGTATGACGTGGTCACTTTCCCCCAGAGTTCCCATAACTGCCACTTTATCCACTAAGTCTCTACTTTGAGTAGGAGAAAGTATCAGCCACACATGTCAGGAATTTTTTGGAGGCGCCACTTTTGGCAGAATTACTCTCCCAACAGATATTGTGGTAATTAAAGTCCCCCATTACAACATTGGATTTCCTTGAAATACTGGCAATTTGCTTTTCAAAAGTTTCGTCCTCGTCTTCTCCTTGATTGGGTGGTCGGTAGTAGACTCCGACTATCATGCACCTGTTATTCCTTGCTCCATTTATTTTAATCGAGATGCTCTCGATGGGGCTCCCAGGCTCATCGTCCTGTATTTCTGTGCAGAGATAACTAATTTTAATATATAGTGCAACTCCACCTCCCTTTCTACATCTTCTGTTCTTTTTGAACAAGTTATACCCATCAATTGCCATATTCCAGTCATTGGTGTCATCCCACCAGGTTTCACTTATACCTATAAGTTGTATTTGCCTTCATGTATTAAGAGTTCAGTTTCGTTCTGTTTGTTCCCCATACTCTGGGCATTAGTATATAGACATCGAAGACCACATGCTTTATAGTCTGGCTTCTTTCCTACATTGTTATGAACACTATTTTGAGTACTATTGGTGCTGTTCGCTCTGTTATGGTGCACAAGTTTTTATCCATTGTTGCCTCAAAGTTTACGTCTCCTACCCCCTTAGTATGCAGTTTAAAGCCCTTCTGATGAAGTTCTTCATGCTGTGGCCAAACACATTCTTCTCAGCCCTTGTGAAGTGCACCCCGCCCCTTTCCAGCAGTCCATCTTCCAAGTAGCGTAGCTCTTGGTCCCAGAATCCGACTCTCTCACGTTGGCACCACCTTCGTAGCCAGTCATTCACCTGAGTATTTTCCTTTTCCTTTCTAGTCCTCTTCCAAGAACCGGGAGGATGGATGAGAAAACTATCTAGCCCCCAAAGTTCTTGAGTTTCCTTCCCAGAGCTTCAAAGTCTGATGTGATTTCTTCATAGCTCCACTTGGCAATATCATTTGTTTCCACATGGATGAGAAGAAAAGGATATGTGTCAGTGGGCTTTGTGAGCTTTGGCAACCCTTCAGTCACATCTCTGAGACAGCATACCTGGCAAGTCCATGGCTCTTCATGACATAATTGGGTTTCAATCCCATGCAGCAGGTAGTCTCCCACAACCACTACTCTTTTCTTCTTCTTGGTCGACTGACCTTCTGCCTCTTGTTCAATATCTGACAATAAGTGCTGGACCAGCAGTGTCATATTTAAGGTGTTGTGTTGATGTTACAAACTGACCTCAGACACCAAGCATGGGTTAGAACTAATATCCTGTTAGCTGTTGCCATTACCATTGCAGAGGAAGGGAATGACTTGCCTAGCCCAAAGGAATTTTGATCACCGTGGAACAACACTGGGTAGCATTAGCAGCCATTTATGATGGGATTTTGGTCACCGAGCAGCAGAGCAGGATTGACTTGTCTAGTGTGCCAAACATAAGATCGCAGACTGTGTATGTTGCAGCTCTGTTCGTAGCTTTAGGGTGAACTAGTGAAGAAGCAGATAGTTAGTTGGGTTTTGAAATTTCTGGTTATTATTAAAATAGATACACACACAATGAGGATATCTCCACTATAACCAACATCACAAGTTCAAAGACTCAATGATATTGAGATATTACCTATATTGTACTAATATATTGCAATAAAAACATACAGATATGTAAACACATACAATTCTTACATTACAATACATGCCATAGATACTGGAAGTCTATTTCAACATAAAATCTTTTCTAAAATTCATAAAGAAGATGACTTCTAATTCCTCCTGACCGGGGGTGGGGGGTGGGGAATCTTTTGTCAGGTTCTAGAGGGGGTCATAGCACTAGTCATCCCAAATTAATTTTGCAGTAAGTGCAATTCTTCCAAATTTCAGTATCAGTCTTAATAGAAAATACTTCCTAAATACATAAGTAATTCATTGCCTGATATTGTGATTGAGCCCTTGTAGTTGTGTTGTTGATTCATTTTATTCTTGCCAGTACATGCTGTGTGTCAGCATTGGAGATTTTGACAGTAGACCTAAGTACTTTACCATCTTGGCATCTTGTAAGCCAAGGGAACTGTTGGCCTAAAGTCTCCTTTGCTCCAGCAGATGACTGTAGATGACTGGAGGATGAACTACAGCTTTTAGCCCAGTAGAGATACGAGGAGCCAATAAGGATCCATATAGTCTTATAAAGCTTCTCACTTGGCCTGGCTCTTTCGTCTGAGAAACATAGTGCAGGTTGGGATGGTCATAGACTTACTTCCTCCTTGATTCTCTGCCGAATCATCCTTAGGCCAACTTTTCCCAGCCCAGTGCCCTCCAGGTATGTTGGGCTACAACCCCCACCATTATTGAAGTTGTAGTCCAACACACCAGGCTGGGGAAGGCTGCTCTAGGCCATCAGTACTGGCACACAGGGCTTGTGTTTCCAAGTTTAAAGCAGTTCTGTTTTGCCAATTTCAGACGAGCCTTTCTAAACTATTTATATATCACAATAATTCTGCAATGGCTAATATGCTGCTGAGGCATCAAGGCATGGAGAAATATAATCACTTGAGAATTCTTTTGTATGACTTTGGAGAGGCATAGTGGAAACTGGTCAGTCAAAGCCTGAGTCCTCAGAGCTATTAATGGTCAGCCCCACTCACTGAAACAGTCCGTAGAAGGGAGAGGTCTTACATACTTGTAAGGTGGGAGGAAAGGAAGGAGAATACACTTGCATTCCCATAAAAAAGAAGAAGAAAAAGTGTATACCTGGCGAAATCACTCCTAGACTGGATGTGTACATTTGGGAAACTCAGACCAGTTAAAAACGGTGTGATTTTAATGCCAGCACACATTGTCCAAATCTTGGTATCTTTCTTTGATTCCCGCCCTCCCAAATAGCAGTGCTCTTGTGCTTGTGCTTGTGCTTGGAATGTGGTGTGTTCGGGATATAAGTGATTCCTATCAAAGTAGGTCAGAAGATGTATTTGTACAAATGAAGCAGCAATCCTGTGTCTATACACTGGGTAAGCACAGTGAGACTGACGTCTGAGTAAACATGCATAGGATTAGATTATATTGCTGATAGCAGTATGTCACCAGGACTCACTGTAGTCCTGTCCAGGCGTTCCTGTCTCTGCCTTTCCAGAGAAAGGAAGATTCTGACTCCCTTCCTGCCTTCCTTCCTCTCACCCATCCTGCAAGTTTTTAAACATATGTTTGGTAGAACCAAGTCCAGTGAGTTTCACAACTGGTGGTTAGTGGAGGCACAAGTCCTGTTCAGACATTCATATATTCCTGGAATCTGAACACATGCACAATACTTGCAATTTATCAAGTATCTGCCTTTTCCATGATTAGAAGATGGACCCTGCAGCCCTCCCTCTATTCCCATACCATCTGCTTTTGCCACCATGTTCTAGATGGATGAAATCACTGGAAATGAAGTCAGAATTTGCCCTAAAAGTCATGTAGTAACAGAAGGGAAAGCCAATCATATGTACATAATGGAATATCTCAGGTAATTGTAAATTATATTCATGTTCCAGATGAAGATTCCGATTCTTATCTTCCTCAGTATTCCTTTTGCAAAGACAGTAAGTACTTTATCTTTGAACACTCAGAATACACTTTGTTAAAGATTATAAATGGTGTGAAAGTGAGAACTGCTAATTACATCCCATTACTGTTGGGAAAACATTGTGCTTCTAGAATGCAACAATTAGCTTTTTAGAACATTGGTCCTATTGCTCTCATTCCATACTTAACACGACTTTAACAACGTTCCATTTGCAGTAAGAGCCCAACCTTCCGTGCCCCGTTCCAAGAGTGAGAATGACACCATCGGCCCAGAGAAGATGGTCAAGAGGTCTGCCACTTTGCCTCTGCCAGCTCGGTCCTCCTCTCTTAAATCAACCTCTGAGAGGTAACCCATGCTGAGAACCATGGAGCTTCGTCCTCGAGGAAAGATCTAGACCTCCTTGGGACGACCTGTTTAAAAGCAATTGTAGTAGCAGTTTTCCTTTATTTGTCATTCTCAATATAATGTTTGACTTCTTAATGACTGAATCTAAGCATATTTACTTACTTTGTGCCAGTGGTTTCAAATGGAACTTACATCCAAATAAGCCTGTTTAGGATTGTAGCATTTATGTGCAAATTGCATCATAGCCTAGCCTTTTCTCTTTCTTACAACAGCTAAGTGAGGATGCCAGATGCAGATAATTAGCTTTTAAAAGCGACAACAATTATAATGAATTGACAGCTGGCCAATGCAGCTGACCTTAGGATCGTCCATACATGTTCTGTGGGACTGTGGGAATGCTGTGGATATAGGATATCTTGACTTCAGCAAAGCTTTTGACAAAGTGCCCCAAGACATTCTGATTAACAAACTAGTGAAAAGTGGGCTAGATGGAACAACTATTAGGTGGATCTGCACTTGGCTACAGAATCGGACTCAAAGAGTGCTTATCAATGGTACCTTTTCACACTGGGGGGAGGTAACGAGCAGGGTACCACAGGGCTCAGTCCTGGGCCCAGTGCTCTTCAACATAATGATTTGGACGAGGAGGTGCAGGGAGTGCTTATCGAATTTGCAGACAACACAAAATTGGGTGGGATTGCTAATACCCTGGAAGACAGAAACAAACTCCAAAGTGATCTTGATAGACTGGAGCCCTGGGCTGAAAACAACAGAATGAAATTTAATAGGGATAAACGCCAAGTTCTACACCTAGGAAAAAGAAACCAAATGCACAGTTACAAGATGGGGGATACTTGGCTAATCAATACGACAAGCGAGAAGGATCTTAGAATTGTTGTAGATCACAACCTGAATATGAGCCAACACTGTGATGTGTCTGCAAAAAAAGCAAATGCTATTTTGGGCTGCATTAATAGAAGTATAGCTTCCAAATTGCGCGAGGTACTGGTTTCCCTCTATTCAGCACTGGTTAGGCCCCATCTTGAGTATTGCATCCAGTTCTGGGCACCACACTTCAAGAAGGATGCAGACAAGCTGGAGCATGTTCAGAGGAGGGCAACGAGGATGATTAGGGGTCTGGAAACAAAGCCCTATGAGTGCTGAATGTGCAAAAATTAGCTTTTTAGAACATTGGTCTAGATCTTTCAATTTCTCCCCATAGGGCTTTGTTTGCACATTCAGGCCAATGTCCCTGAGCTTGGTGAGACAACTTCAGGTTACATGAACTGAGATTGCAATTGGGCAGGGGCCAATTTCTAAAGTATAAATACATAATTATCCATTGCCCATATTGAACGCAAATAAAATTCAAACTCTTTCATGTGGAAGAGCTTGTTAAAAGAAGAAAACTGCCACGTCCCACAATTTTTCCTCAACACAAACAATGTGTGTTAAGCAAGGTTTGACACAGGAGACTTAGTGACCTGGTTCACACAACTAAGGTGTAGTTAACGAGCCACAGTGGCTTGTTAACCGTGCTGCACATAACAGTTGGATTGTCCTAATTTCCCTTGTTAGCACAGTTTGCTAAATCATCTCAACCTGGATGACATGGCTTGTTTGAGGGGGCAGCAACCCTTATCACAACCCCTAGCCTGCTGTTGGGTTATTTCAGGATTGCTGCTCACCTTCGAACAATATGGAAAGCTGCGCTAACAAGGATATTTAGGGAAATCCAGCCAGCATGTGCCCAAGAGTTTCAAGCCACAATGGCTTATTTCCTTTGCTGTGATCATGCAAACCAGCTCAGTGAGGAAGAAGAATTGACTACATACTTTGCACATAGATTTAGTTCCAAACGTAAAGCAATGTTATAGTTTGGTTAAGGAGTCTACAGCATTTTTGACAAACAGTTACATTTTGGAAATTTTATTTTTATTTATTTTATTTATTGCATTTCTATACCGCTCAATAGCCGAAGCTCTCTGGACAGTCTACAGAAATTAAAACCATGAAAACCATTAAAAGTATAAAACAAACAACAGTATAAAAGCATAATATAAAATACAGCCAGGATAAAACCAAGCAGCCATGCAGAAATTAATACAGATTTAAAATACAAATTTGCCAGGCGAACCTCTCTTGGGAGCTCATTCCACAGCCAGGGTGCCAGCGCAAAGAAGGCCCTCCTCCTGGTAGCTCCCTGCCTCACTTCCTTTGGCAGCAGCTCATGGAGAAGGACCCATGACAATGATCTTAGGATCCTGGCAGGTACATATGGGAGGAGGCGTTCCTTCAGATAACCTGGCCCCAAGCTGTTTAGAGCTTTGAACGTTAATACCAGCACTTTGAATTGGGCCTGGACATGGACTGGCAGCCAGTGAAGCTGGAAAAGGACTTGCATAATGTGGCCTCGTTGGTCAATCCCTGTTAATAGTCTAACAAATCAATGAAAAGGAATTCAATGAAACCTTTCACACCTGTTCAGAACAATGTGAATTGTACAGGACACAAAGCATGAGATGAACTATAGTTCTTTAAACGTTTAAACAACCTCATCCTGATTGATGCAAGATTAAACCAACATCGCTTCCCAAATGGAAACTGGTGTTAAATCGCCTGAAGCTGGCCTTCTCAAATTTTCCAAATCCAGGAGGTGTACTCACCCATACATTTTCTGTAATTAGCAGAAGAAATAATTCCATCATCTCTTAGTATAGAGGATATATTAAATACAGAGTATCTCTACTATGATTACTATCATGCCCATTCAGTGGTGACATTTAGGAATTGGTAAAAAAACCCCACAAAGTTTTGGAACCTGGCCTAGAGGTATCCAGATACTTTGAAAACAAAACTCTTATTTTTGTAAACCGCCCAGAGAGCTTTGGCTATGAGGCGGTATATAAGTGTAATAAATAATAATAACAACAACAACAACAACATGTCCCTAGTCAGTAGGGATTTCAGATACCAGCAAGAAGATAGTAGAGGTGGCAAACTGATTAGCCTGGAGGATTTACATACTTATGATCAGTGTGACAGAGTAAAACAGTTCAGTGCAAAGCAAGAAATACACTACTCAATAAATGAGTTTGATGATTCCCTTGCCTCAGATGAAAAGAGAATTTTAAATTATTTTTTAGTCCTCCCTTATCAGTCGCAGGATGAAATTATCAGCAGAACAACTTCTTTGCGATACATTCTTATTCATCTTCGGCCCCCAGAGAAAGCTAACACAACCTTGGATGGAATTATGGAAATAATGCCTAACCTACGCAGAGCTGAACATAGGGAACATGCGGAGAAAAATTCCCCCATAAATAAAGATAATCAAATTGGTGAGGAATACTCTCCTACTAGAGAGTATAATTGCACTGTGCCTTCAAACCATCCTATGAACACGGTTGAATGACTGCAAAAAAAATTCTTAATCCAGAAGAATTGGGCCACTCTGACCCAAAATCAACAAATCAAATTGCAACTACTAAAAAGGAGTCCTTTAACCCTTTGGTAAGAGGCGGGTCTGTATTTGTGAACAAAGGAGGGGAGATAAAGCAAATTGTAGTGTTGGATTGACATGACATGACTCTCATAATGAACAGTTTGGCAGAGTTTTCAACACCCATCGCCGTTCAAACTTCATCTGACTATGAAGTTAAAACTTCCACAAGGAATTCAGCAGGTCAGCCTCACAATCAATCCATCGCCAACCACACATTCAAGGTTCTGTCATGGAATGTGGTGGGATGGTCCTCCAAGCTAGTAGACACGAATTTTAAAGAGTTTTGTGCAAACTTTGAAATTCTTTGAATTCAATAACCTTGTGTTGCCTCACCGCTATCAAATCAGATGTTGAGGGCCGAACCCAGGGTGGTTTGGCAACCATGGTCCCAGTGGATTCTAACCCAACTATCTCACAGATGGATTTTGGGTCTAGTAGTAATATTTTAACTCTCCAAATTGATTGGCCCAGTGGTGTGAAACTTATTTTGATCAATGTATATTGCCTCCCTTGGAACTCAAAGTATGAGGGTGTTTTCAGATGAACTGATTTAGACCAAGTGCTCACATCTATATATAACTCTTATGCTGACCTGTTAATTTTAATAGCAGGAGACATGATTGCTGAAGTGGGCACAAATAATTATAAAATGGCTGAGAAAATGGGTTTAACTCCAGAGGAACTGAACCATTTCCCCATCAGGAACTCTAAGGACCTGAGGGTCAGTGAGGCTGGCCAATCTCTCCCCACCCCATTTTTAAATTCCATCTATTTCTATGTATTGGGTCAGACAGAGATACATACATAGGACCTCAGGGGAAAAGTGTGACAGATTATTGATCCTCTCGGAAACAGCCATCTCATTGTTTGTTAATTTTAAAGTTCTGGTCAGACCAGAGAGTGATCATGTGTCAATCCAACTATCTCTCATTCCTCTGTTTAGTCCAGTACCCCCTCCTGAAAGTTTGATGGCTCCATCTGAGAACTTAATAACTCAAGGAGACAAAAGGGTCTGTTGGAATGGGAAAGTACAAGCTACTATAAATTCCTTTCTAATGTCTCCTAAGACTCTTTTGCTAAGAGATCAAGTCCTGATTCACCCAGACCCCTTGGAAATCTTTGATAAATTACTCCAAGAAATTGGACCTTTTGTGATCAGCCCTAAACCTAAGTATCCAACTAAACAACCCAACTATGGCTGGTTGTTTAGTTGCAATGTGCCACTTAGAAGCGCATCTTAGCAAGACCTATACGAAAATTGAGATGGGAAGATTTGCTAGTAAATTGTAGGATCTATATACATCTCCAAAGAGAGTATAAAAATTTACTTAGGGAAAAAAGGCAGAGCATATGCGCCACACTTGGATGGAGTTAGGCTAGGCAACCATGGAAAGGGAATCAATCAGATTCTGGGCTCTGGTAGCAAAAGGAACAAGAAATGCATATGGCCCTATTGATAATCAAATCACCTCTTCCCTTTTCACCCCGTCTACTTTTGGGACCACCTTAAATCCCTGTTACAGCATGATCTGTGCTTTCTTGCTATGGGAGCCAGTAACTGATGAAATAAACATCCTGATTAATTCCCTATCTATCAAAAAAGCCCCTGGAGAATATATGCTCCCTGGAGAATTATTTAGATCAAATTCTGGTTGGTGGTCCCCAGTCCTTGCCTCATTGTTTACCCTTATTGATCAGCATGGGAAAATTCCTCAGAGATAGGGAGTAAACATAGTTGTCTCTATCCATAAAAAAGGTTCCAAGGTTGAACTGAAGAATTTTAGACCAATCAATCTATTGAGTATTGTGTCTAAATTATATTCAAAATATTTATTGGAAAGTTCAAGTCTTGGGCTACTGAAAATGCCATTATTTCTGAAGAACAAGCAGGGTTTATGAAGAGTAAATCCACAATAGATCAATGTCCTCCATCATGTGGATCTCAGCTCTGCCTTTCACCTTTGGCAAAAGTTAGCCGCTGCTAATATTGACAGAAGGCTGCTCTTTTTAATTCAGCTGCTGCATACCAATACTTCTCTTAGGGTTAGACCTGGGGCAAATATCCCTCCTGATAGAGGAATCTGACAGAGATGCCTCCTAACCCCCTTTCTATTCAACTTTAAAATAAATGATATTGTTCAAGAACTCAGCGGTTTAGACCATTTTCCAGTTTCCATTCAGGATGTCAAACTCTCAGTTCTTTTGTATGCTGATGATATTGTTTTGATTTTTGCCACCTTGATTAGGATGCGGAGGCTTTTGAGGAAGTTGAATGTCTTTTACAGTTAACAGTCAACCATTCTGAAACTAAAGTGGTGGTCTTTGGGAAGAAGAGAAAATCTCACAGTTGGAGATTGGATAACAAATCTATTGACCAACAATGCTATTTTAAATAGCTGGGGTTTGGGTTTTAATTCAAAACAATCCTGGAAGCCGCACTTGCACAGAGTTAAGTTGAAGTCCTCCCATTCTATTCATTCTTTATTGCGGATCTCCAGATTTCATGAGGGGAGCTTGGTTGCTCCCACAGCTGAGGCATTCCGGAAGAAGATTGTGCCACAATTACCGTATGGCACAGAGATTTGGGGGTACAATGATGTTTTCCCCTTAGAAGTTGTGCAGAACTCTTTCCTCAGATCTCTGCTGGTTGTCCCCAAAGGTACACCTAACCCCTTTTTAAGGGCTGAAACAGAGCTAATCTCGCTACAAACTGGTGCACAGGTTGCGCTAGCCCTATACAGGCTGAAGCCGGCTAGCATGAGTGATCCCTGGCTCCCTAAGAAAATGCTACTTAGAGCAATTATAATCCTTGCCTCGAAGCTCTCTGGCAAATTCAGTCAGTATGATGCTCCATTATTACGGGATGATTAATGTGGAAGCCCTACCAAATTATTCCTGTAATAGAGTTAAACAACTTGTCAAAGAAGTCATTCATCCTGGTTCTAAATGGTGGGACCTACATTTACGTTCCCAAATGGCATATTTCGTCTGGTACCCAATATATAAAACATATTTTGGGCTGGAGCGAGACTTTATCAATCTTACCCTGGTGCCACTTAGAAAAGCCTTCCCAGCTCTGCATTTTCAGTGTATGCCCTCCCCCTATCTAAAGGGAAGATTTAATAACATCCCTGTGCCCCAAAGACCCTGCATCTGTGAGTCAGGGGAAGTGGAGGACATTCAACATTATCTGTTGCGATGCGTTATATACATCCCCTAGACCCACATTTCTCAATTACATTCTTTATTCCCTTTCTAACCTACCTGTCCTTGAGCAAATCTGTATCTTGTTGGCTGGCAATAATGTATTTATTACTGCTCTGGTTGCAAAAATTGCCTTGGCTGCAAGTAAGTTAAGAGCTAGGCATCAAAATAATGTATAAGTATTGTAATGGGGAGCTGGAGATGTGTTTTCCCCACTACAAAATTTTGCCCCTAAGGGGAGCTCAATTTATGCTAATATGATTTTTGCATCTTTATATTCTCATACTTTTACTATTTTTATTCTATTTTAAGCTCACTATTGTTATTACATTTTCATTAGCTTTTTTCTTACTTGTCTTTGATCTTTCTCATTATATCAAATTGTGATGGCTTATCACTTTTAGCAATAAAGATTTCATTCATTCATTCAACTATAGTTCTTTATTGCTTGTGAGAAAAACATTCCTTGATTAATCTAAGATTAACTTTCCAAAGGAAATATTCATTTCTGTGACAACAAACTTTTCCCCCCCAGGAACGATTGGGAACCTCCAGACAAAAAGGTGGACACAAGAAAATACCATGCTCTGCCCAAAAGCATTTATGAATATCAGCCAGGGAGGTCTTCAGTTCGGAAGAACGAACAACTGGTAATGGTAGTTTTATCCTACTTGTATGGGGGAGGGGGGTCTTTGTGCACTGCTGCCGTACATGGAGAGGCTTTAGGTCTTACATTGACTTGCTTTTAAGTGTCTGTGTCAACTACGTGTCATATCTTAATATCCTCAGTCCTGTAAAAACAGCTGGTGAATAAGCCCAAAGACTTTATGCTCTTTGGAGGGTCTTTGTATTGATTGTGGTTTACCTGCTCAGTACATAATTCATATTTGACACCATAATGATGGTAGGGATGGTGTTTAATGGCCTGTATTATTAGTGCATTCGGTGAATTTTAAGCAACTGTGAAACTTAAATTGGCTGGTTAGGGTACAATTTGCATAAGTTTTGAAACTACAGCCAAAAGAGTCTTCATAGTTTGTCAGTTCATCTTGTTTGCTCTTGGGCATTTGGCTAGGGTTCCGTACATTCCCTCATCTGCTGGCCAGCCATAAGTCATCCTCCCCCATACAGCAAGTGCCCCACTGTATTGGGCAAAGATCTGCTTGTGGGACAGAAGCTAGCATCCTTTTTCTCTCCCAATCTCCATAGAGGAACAGAACGATTTTTCACTTACAAGTTGGCTGTTTGAAAAAAGCATTCGCAGTGCCTTGCTGCGGTGTCCTGCAAAACCGCTTCTTCCTGCCTATTCCAAGTTCTCTGTGTAGCAAAGAATCCTGTTAAGGTTTTGCTGGAGTCGTCTGCATGTTTCTTCTGTTTCTTTCTGCAAAAGTCCAATTTGTGGAAATGAAACCATTTCTTCCTATTTTTTTTTCTATGGAGGAGCAGGAAGACAAGATAGGAAATTTCTCTTCTGTGACTTGGCTCTTTCAGAAAGCACTAGCAGAACTTCACTGCTTCCCCAACCCCTCCTACAAAATCCCCATGGAAAAGGAAAGGAGCTATTTGTTATTTACTCTATGGAAAACCTGAGGAATATGACAATGATGAATCCAGAAGCTTCCCCAAACTGCATACTTGCTTCTTCAGAACAGGTTGAGCACCACTCACTTGAGCTGATGAACCACATATGAATGGTACCTCTGTCTTGTCTGGATTGAGCTTCATGTCATTGGCCTTCTTCCAGTCCATTACTCTGCACAGGCACCAGTTCAGAATGTCCACTGCCTCACCTAGGTTAGCTGAAAAGGAGAGGTGTGTGTCCACGTATTGATGGCATCCCACAGGGTGACCAAGGTAGTTTCTATCCCAACACTGGGCCTAAAGCTAGGACAAAATGGATTTAGAAAATCAATTTCATCTAAGAGGGCCTGGCGTTTGCTCAAGCACCCTGCTCAAGGAGATGATGTTAGCTACTGGTTTACAGTTTCCCTTCACTTTTGGATACATGTTCGATTTCTTCAGGGGTGTCTTGATTACTGCCTGTTTCAAAGAGGCTGGTAGAACTCCCTCTCTCAAGGAGGAATATATAATCTCCTAGAACCAAGTGGTCAACTCTTCCTTATGAGTTGTAAGAAGCCAAGGCAGGCAAGGGTCAAACATGTAAGGGTTTGTCAAACTTGTCGACATCCTTTGGTCACAGCAGCTAAAATGCATCCAATACAACTGGACCAGACAGTGTCGATTTGGCTAGTTAAGCCAACCAAAAATTTCTGGTGCCCTTCCTGTGCCAATAGTCTGATGCCCTAGGGGACATTTAAAGAGGCACCCTTTCCCTGACAAAGCCATGCATGAGGTAGGGAGGTTTGGTATCCCATAGCTTGCAACACCATGATCTGTATTGCGTTGGAAGAGCCTACTTCTTATTTATTTATTTATATTTATTTTAAACATTTCTAGGCCACTTTTAAGGGCAAAAGCCTTCTCAAAGTGGCTTACACAAAAAAATTCCATACATTAAAATTCTATAACAATGATAAAACAGGCAAAATTAATAAAATTAATGAACACCAGCAGTAAAACATCAAACCGAGATACTCACAGAAACTAAAACATAATTGCAGCTAAAAACCCAGAAATGTCCAATGAAACATAGGAGATGTCCAGAGAAAACAAAACAGAGAAGTCTTCAGGGCCTTCCTAAAAGTATACAATGATGGAGCCTAATGGAGTCCTCATGTCAACCATTCCAGAGGCATGTGGCCACTGAGGAAGCCCTCTCTTGGGTACTTGTCCACTTAACTGCCCTCAAAGACATCTGTTGCAGAACTCAAAGAGTTGCCAGGTTGATATGGGTGAAGGCAGTCCTGCAAGAAACTTGCTCCCAAACCATTTAAGGCTTTAAAGGTCAAAACCAGAACTTTAAATACCTGATGAAACGCCTTTCCCAACCTGAACATACCTGGGCACTATGACCAACATCTGGGGGCCCCCTCTGAGTGCCTTCTCCGAGGGATGCTTGGAGGGTGGCGACAAGAGAAAGAGCCTTCTCAGTGGTGGCCCCACGCAGGCCTGCCTGTGCCAACACTGTCATCTTGTTGGCACCTGGTTAAGACTGCCCCCTACTTCCAGGCATTTAGTGGCATATGATGGGGCATTTAGGTCAGTCATCTAAACAGGTCTAGTATTTTATTGAAACTGTTTTTAGCTGTCTACATTTTTTCAATTTTTGTAAATTTTGTAAAATGTAAATTTTAAGTTGTATTATATATTGTATTTTATTACTTTAGAATCATTGTAAACCACCCAGAGAGCTTCGGCTATTGGGCGGTATAGAAATAATAATAACAACAACAACAACAACAACAACAATAATAGCAACAACAACAACAACAACAATAATAATAATAGGGCTCAGAAACACACCTGTATCCAGTGCAGTTAGTGCAGTATGGTGTCATATGATCACACACCTTGCACTACGAACAAGACACTACAAAACCACCTCCAGACACCAGTTCAGGAGTTCCACAAAGAGGTACAACTGAGCATAATCTGCCTACTGATGACAATGAGCCCAACCCTCCTGATGACTTCCTCCAGCAGTTTCATGTAGATGTTAAAAAACATGGGGCACAGGATGAAACCTTATGGTACAGCACAGACTCATGGCCATCTTTTTTAAAAAAATATATATTTATTTTTCAACATAATACAACATAACACAACATAAAATACAATACATACCGCATACCCCCCGTGCTCCCCTCCACCCAGGAGACCTTCAATTATACATTATTCTTCTTTCCAAAAGTGTAAAGACTCTTTTGAAGGTATTTGCCCCTTCCCCCTTCTTAATACATATTCCAAAAATGGACTCCATATATCTCCAAAATCATTCTTACTGGACATTCCCCTCTTTATTTTCATTTTACACGTTAGCTTATCATTAAGTGCCATGTCCCATATTTCTTTATACCATTCTTCTATGGTATATAGCCCTTTCCAGTTTTTAGCAATCATTATTCTGACGGGAGCCAGGAGGTTGTTTATTAATTCTTTCTTATTTATATTCTCATTGCCTGAGTCACTCCACTTCCTGGAGTGGGACAACCAGAGCAGAGCAGTGTAGTGCAGTGCTCTAGGTGACTTAGTTTTAAAGTATTTTAAATCATTTTTGTAAACTACTTTTAAACTTTTAAAAATTTTAAAGTCACAGTTTTTATAATCTATTCTCATTGCCTTTATCCCATATTGCTAGTAGAGACAGCTTTGGGCTTAATTCCAATTTACTTCCAATTATTTCACTTATTTCTTTGAACACCCTTTCCCAAAATTTTTGTACATGTTTACAGCTCCACCACATATGGAAATAAGTTCCAACCTCCTGACATCCCCTCCAACAATTCTTGGACACTTTTTTATCTATCTGATGAAATCTTACCGGCGTTAAATACCATCTCCATACTATTTTATAATAATTCTCCTTAATTCTAATTGACAAAAGCTTTAACATTCTTGCATCCCACATCCTCCCCCAGTCATGTTCATTAATTTGTTCCTTTAAATCATCTTCCCAAATCATTTTAAGCGAATCTCGATATTCAGCCTCCTCTGTCAGGATTTTATATATTTCGCTAGTCAGACCTTTTCTAGTTTTAATTACTTCCTTCTTTCCTCTTGATTCAATTAAATCTTCAAATCTTGTATTATTTCTACACTTCTTATTTATCTTTTTCCATTCCTGTGTCCATTTTTCCAAATGCAAGCATTTGAACCAAGCTATCTTTTGTCCTTTTACCAACTCTCTAATTTGCACCTTATCTGTCATTCTTTCCATCCAGTTCCTTAGCTTAATAATTTCCTGACCCTTCAAACTTCCTTCCAATTCTACTTTTAAATTCCTTGGGAAATTTCCCACAACTACCACTGGGGCGAGTGGAGAGTCTCCTGGTATTAACTTCCCTTTAACTTTCTCCCAGATCTCTAGAATGCTTTTCAGCAACGGGTTGTCCAGTCCCCTCAAATCTTTCTTTTGAATTTTATTATTAAAAAAAATATTTTGCAATTTAAAATCTAGTTCCCCTGTTTGCGTTTCTAACCATTCTAAATCTTCCTCCCCTAATATACTATTTATAACATATCTTAACTGATTAGCACTATAATAATTCTTTATATTTGGAAGTCCCAAACCTCCTTTCTTTTGTGTCTTATACCATAGCCCTTTGTTAATCCTAGCTCTCTTATCTCCGTTGCGATAAGCATTAATCATATTTTGCCAGCTCTTTAACTCTGCATCCGATATTTTAATCGGTAGCATTCTAAACAAAAAATTAATCTTAGGTAATATCTTCATTTTTATAACCGCTATTCTACCAAACCAAGAATGTTTTAATTTTCTATATACCTCTAACTTTTCCCCTACCTGTTTTTTCAAACTTGCAAAATTAATTTCCTCTAACCTATCTAAATCTTTTGCAATATTAACTCTTAAATAACGTACTACATTTTTAAGCCTAAGACCTAACTTTACTTTACCTTCCTCCATCTACTCTTTGTTATAATTAAATAACATCATTTCTGACTTCCCCCAATTAATTTGTAAACCAGTAATCTCCCCGAATTCTCTCAAATGCTCTTTAATCAGCTCCCCAACCTTCAGGGGATCTTCTAATGTCAGTAATGTGTCATCCGCAAACATATTTATTTTAATCTTGTCCTTCCCTCCTATCCCCTTCAATCTTGAATCCTCCCTTATAACATTTGCCAAAATTTCTATCACTATCGCTAATAAGATCGGTGAAAGTGGGCAACCTTGTCTTGTTCCTCGGGCTAGTATAATCTGTTGTGTTAACCCATCATTAACCATTATTTCTGCTTTATTATTTTTATACAGTTGGTCCATCACTCCCATAAATTTTACTCCAAGCCCAAATGTTTTCAAAATTGTTTTAAGTGCTGGCCATTCCACGCAATCAAAGGCTTTGAATATATCCAGTGCTAATAAACCTGCTTTTAAATTCCTTTTTTAAATAGTATTAATTATATTTAAAACTCTTCCAATTAAATTAGGCATTTGCCTTCCTGGGATAAATCCACATTGATCCTTTCTAATATATTTATATATAAATGTACTCATCCTTTTTGCCATTATTGCTGTAAATATTTTTGAGTCTTGATTTATTAAGGATATTGGTCTATAAGATGCTGGATCAGTCAGATCCTTTCCTGGTTTCGGGATTAATATGATCAAGGAATGATCCCACGATTGGGGGGGGGTGTCTTTCCCCCTTCTATTATACTATTAAATAATTTTTTTAATCTTGGTATTAACATATCTTAACTGATTAGCACTATAATAATTCTTTATATTTGGAAGTCCCAAACCTCCTTTCTTTTGTGTCTTATACCATAGCCCTTTGTTAATCCTAGCTCTCTTATCTCCGTTGCGATAAGCATTAATCATATTTTGCCAGCTCTTTAACTCTGCATCCGATATTTTAATCGGTAGCATTCTAAACAAAAAATTAATCTTAGGTAATATCTTCATTTTTATAACCGCTATTCTACCAAACCAAGAATGTTTTAATTTTCTATATACCTCTAACTTTTCCCCTACCTGTTTTTTCAAACTTGCAAAATTAATTTCCTCTAACCTATCTAAATCTTTTGCAATATTAACTCTTAAATAACGTACTACATTTTTAAGCCTAAGACCTAACTTTACTTTACCTTCCTCCATCTACTCTTTGTTATAATTAAATAACATCATTTCTGACTTCCCCCAATTAATTTGTAAACCAGTAATCTCCCCGAATTCTCTCAAATGCTCTTTAATCAGCTCCCCAACCTTCAGGGGATCTTCTAATGTCAGTAATGTGTCATCCGCAAACATATTTATTTTAATCTTGTCCTTCCCTCCTATCCCCTTCAATCTTGAATCCTCCCTTATAACATTTGCCAAAATTTCTATCACTATCGCTAATAAGATCGGTGAAAGTGGGCAACCTTGTCTTGTTCCTCGGGCTAGTATAATCTGTTGTGTTAACCCATCATTAACCATTATTTCTGCTTTATTATTTTTATACAGTTGGTCCATCACTCCCATAAATTTTACTCCAAGCCCAAATGTTTTCAAAATTGTTTTAAGTGCTGGCCATTCCACGCAATCAAAGGCTTTGAATATATCCAGTGCTAATAAACCTGCTTTTAAATTCCTTTTTTAAATAGTATTAATTATATTTAAAACTCTTCCAATTAAATTAGGCATTTGCCTTCCTGGGATAAATCCACATTGATCCTTTCTAATATATTTATATATAAATGTACTCATCCTTTTTGCCATTATTGCTGTAAATATTTTTGAGTCTTGATTTATTAAGGATATTGGTCTATAAGATGCTGGATCAGTCAGATCCTTTCCTGGTTTCGGGATTAATATGATCAAGGAATGATCCCACGATTGGGGGGGGGTGTCTTTCCCCCTTCTATTATACTATTAAATAATTTTTTTAATCTTGGTATTAAAATTCCTCTAAAAACTTTATAATATTCCGGCCCCAAACCATCCAAACCCAGAGATTTCCCTCCTTTTAATTTAGCAATAATTCCTTCTATTTCTTTCTCAGTAACTAATCCTTCCATATAATCCCTATCTTGCCCCTGTAATCTTATTTTCCAATTCCTCTCTACATATTCCAATACTTTAACCTGTGATCCCATATCTGATGTATATAATTCTCTATAAAACTCCTGAAATATATTTAATTTATCCTTCATTAAATTACAACTTTTCCCTGTCTTATCTCTAATTGTCCCTATCATGCTCTTAGCCTTTTTTGACTGAGTAGACCTAGCCAGCATCTTCGAGTTTTTATTACTATATTCAAAAAAATCCCTCCTTAAATATAGCAAATCCCTCTGGACTTGTTCTAACTCTTCTCTCTCTAATTCTTTTTTCTTAGCTTGGATTTGGGCAAATAGGCGTTTATCTTTTGTCTCTCTTAGCTTCTCCTCTAAGTCCCTTACCTCCTTTTCAATCTTTTTATTTTGTGCTTCTTGTTGTTTTCTTAGGGTACACATTTCCCTGATACAAATCCCTCTTACTACAGCCTTCATAGTGTCCCATATTAACCCCTGCGAGTTTAAGTCCTTTTCGTTAATTTCCCATATTTCCTGCATTTCTTTTTTAATATTCTCCACTGTATTTTTATTATTTAATAGCCTTGTATCGATTCTCCATCTCTTAACTTGTTTGTAATCCTTCTTCATTTTAATATCCGTCATTAATGCATGGTCTGTGACTTTAATTACCCCTATAACACAGTCTATAAGTTTGGATATCATATTCTTTGACACAAAAATATAATCAATCCTGGAATAACTCTTAAACCTTGGTGAGTAGAAAGTATATTTCCTTTCTTCCCCTTTTAATACTCTCCAAACATCAATTAATACTTTTCTCTCCATTCATTTGCTTAGTCCCGTCCTCCCACCACTCTTAAGATCTCTTAATATATTATCCCTGTCTTTCCCTTTGTCTAATACCATATTAAAGTCACCAGCCATCACAATATTCTTTTTACCCACTTCACCCACTGCATTAAAAACTTCATCGAAAAATTCCATCTGTTTTCCATTTGGAGCATATACATTAATCAATACATATTCCTCCTCCCCTACCCTGCAAGAAATTATCAGAAACCTTCCCGCTTCATCCTTCTTCACCCTTTGTATAGTAATATCACATTTTTTTGAAATTATAATCTCTTCCCTCATCCGAAGCTCATTTACACCTTCCTTTGTTTGATGAGTTTCCTGCAAAAAAATTACATCAGCTTTCTCTTTTTTTAATAACATTTCTATTCTCTTCCTTTTTATAACAGTTCCTAGCCCTTTAACATTTAGAGTTGCAACCCTTAATTTATTATCCATCTCTCTCTTTCACCCACATCTCTATATTGGTCTCCCTCTGTGATACACATACCCCCCTCCCTCCCTCACCCACCCACCCACATTTACCCCCCATCTTCACCCCCCTCCTCACCAGGCCTTCCTGGGCAATGGCCCCAATTATTCTTAGAACTCTTCGGGGGGGGGGGGGGGGAGAAGCAACCCAACATTCCCAGAGCAGAAATCCGACCCTCCCTCTCATATAATCTTTTCTTATCCCTTTTACAAGAATATTTCTTCATTGACGGCTTCCACCTACGGCACCTTCCTCCTGTGGACGATCAGGACCGCCTTCCCCTCCAGCACCTTTATCCTGCCTTGTTTCTCCAGTAACCGTGGGATCCACTAAGCTCAGCTTTTCCAAAAGCTCCATCCCTTGCTCACACGATGTTATTCTATGTTGCTTCCCTTTCCACATAAATCTCAGAAAGACTGGGTATCCCCAACTATATGTTATCGATCTCTTCCGCAAAGCCACTGTACACAGTCTAACACTCTTCCGCCACTGCACCGTTTGAGGGCATAGATCTTGATAAACCTCAATTGATGTTGCTTCTAGCATCAGCTGGGCTTGACGTCTAATTGCTTGCAGCAACTTTTCTTTCTTGTAATAATTAGCGAATTTGACAATTATATCTCTTGGGAGCATCACCTTCTTCTTATAACCCACTCTATGAATCCTCTCAATATCCGCCATCTCCCAAATTTCTTGAGGTTCAATTTCCTTAATCCATGCCAAAATTATGTCTCTTAAATCCTTAGGACTCTCTCCCTCTCTCTCTCCAAAAGATCTAATTCAAAATTTAACTCTCCTGTCCCGATCTTCCAAAGCAATTAAGCGCAAGTCCACCTCTTTCAAATGGTCCCCCTGTTTCTTGCTGTCTTCCTGTAGCTTCTTCATATTCCTCTCCATTTTCTCCATATTATCCACCACAGTTTGAAGGTCCACCATAAATTCCTGCTGTGAGTCCTTAATTCTTTGCATTAGTCTTTCCTCCTGCTTCAGTAAAGCAACCTCCATCACATTCTGAATTTTGCTCATTAAATCATCTGAGGACTCTGCTTGACTCTCTTTGGCCGGTTTTGGTACTGCACCTGCAGCTTTAGGAGCTGTGCCATATTTAGTATTTCCGGAGTGGCCAGGGGATTTCCCTGTCTTGTCCGATTGCTGCTGCTTGTCCGACATATTGTCTGGCGTAGTTCCAGCAACCCTCACAATACGCTGCCAGTTCCTATCAGAGGGGTGATCTTTCGATACTCTGCTCCAGGCGGGGGCACTGGATTTAACACCTTTTTGCTTTCTTTTCATAAAGCTTAACACATAAATCTGCCCCCCTCGTCTGGACTCAAATCAACAATTGCGCTTCGGCTTCTAGCTCCTTCAACTGGAGGTTAAAAATCACTTTTTCCACATGAATGAGTTCCGCCTCTCTCTCCAAAGTTATCTTAACCTTGCAGCTTCCAATTAAAGTCCATTAATTACCTTCAGTTGGCTCTCTGTCAAGCTCCCATCCTCCTCCTCCGAGATAGTTTCGTTTTCTCCTCTGCCGTTATAGCAGTTATCCAGCTGCTTTTCTCACCGCAGATGCAGTAAGGCTTCCGGACCCGAAATCAAATCATTAATCAAGAATCCATCACCTCCAAATTAGGGATTTTGCAAATATATCATTGCTTCTTATGAGAGCAAGAAAGTTTCGACTCTTACTCCATGTCCCGCTGGGCCACTCCTCCCACACATGGCCATCTTGAAACAGAGGACCCCAACATCAGCTTCTGAGACTTCTCCCCCAAGGAGGACCAGAACCCACCTTAACACTGTGCCTCCTCAGCTCAACCCATCTAAGCAGTCTAGAAGGAGACCATAATTGAATGCTCCGACAAGAGCCAAGAAGCAACAGACCTGCACTCCGCTCATCCATTTCTCAGCCTACGTTCTCAACCAGGAGGGCAACCAAGGCTGTTTCCATCCCATTCAGTATCAAACAATATGCTGCTTGGAGTCACAGGAGGGGGGGGAGCCCTTTGCAAAACACACAGACCAACCCCTTGCGTATACTCACCCCCCCAGACCCACCCACCCCAAGTCCTAATAACAACGATAGCAATTAAACTAAGATATTACAGTCTCACAGCCAAACAAAAAAGCAGCCTTTGGAAAACAGAAACAATGGCTGAATTTGAACGCCCCAATAAACAACTGGGGTGGGGGAAACAATCACCAGTTGTATTGACTATCGTGTCGTCCAAATGCTGCCATAGTCAACTCAGCGCTGATCCTAATCCACACCACAGTTGATTATTTATTACCATGTTGTGTGGGGAGTGCTTGTTTGTTTATTTATTTATTTATTTATTGCATTTCTATACCACCCAATGGCCGAAGCTCTATTGGGAGGAGACTGAGGGTTGCTATACATGCTATCAGCTACCTCACTTCCTGGTTCAGCGGTTGCAACTGGGTCTGCTTCCGCATTGTCTGCAGATGGGAATTCCCCCTGCTCCTGAGTAGACCCTGAATATAAGGGTCTTGTGCAGCCAGGTGGGCACTCCAACAATAACTCTGAGTCTCCCACCTGGTCTGCCACCTGTGCTCTGGAGAGGTGGGGAGTGGGGAGGAGAGTTGAGAACTAAGGCAAGACATGGGATGAAGTAAAAGGGATTCTTCAGGGCCCCAGACAAGGCATCTCTGTTATAGGTAGGGATGTGCACTGCTTCGGGCCGAATCCCCAAATCCGAGCCAGGCTGATTTGGCCTGACACGGCCTGTATCCGAGGTGGTACCGGGTCAGACCGAGGCATCCCAAGGCCGAAGCAGATTGGCACCAAAGCTTCGGGGTGCCTTGGGCTTATTTGGAGTGGTGCTGGGCCACTCCCCCCGCCCACTCGCCTGCCTGGGAAAGCCAGTGCAAGGTCATTGGACTCAACAGACTCACCTCCCTCCTCGCCCTCCCCGGTCACCTCTCACTGCTGCCGCCACCGAGACTTACCTGTAAATCATGTCCTCCTCCCTGGGAGCCGAGCTGTGATTTAAAGTTAAGGGGACAGCGGATCTCTGTTTTACTATATCTATAGCCACAAACTACGGTGGTTGTAAAGAGCCATTCCTCTAGTTTGCGGCTATATAGTAGAAAAAAAGAGAGCCACCATGATCTTCACTTTAAATCGTAGCTTGGCTCTCTGGGAGGAGGACACGATTTACAGGTAAATCCTGGCAGTGGCTCTGGGTTGGGGGGAGGGGGGGCAGGGGGCTGGGAGTGGGGAATGGGGAATGGGGAGTTGGGAGTCCCATGGGCCCAGGAAGATGTAAGGCCGAGTCACTTCAGGGGGGATCTCACTTAGGTGCTGAGGTGAGGAAGGCACCCCCCGAAACCCCCCGAGTCAAATTGGGGCTGTTTTGGAGGCTCCAAAATGGCCTCTGAGGTGAGTCGGGGTGTGTGTGTGTGTGTGTGTGCGTGCGTGCGCACAGCCCTAGTTATGGGATTCCTAAGGCTGCCCTGAGTGGGGGTTGCCATGGAATCTCTTCTACTGAAGAGGCCTTTCCTAGGCTTGGGTCATCCGGGAGTCCAACATCAGGGTTCACAATAGGCTGAACCAATGTTAAGCAAAGTAACATAAAAAGGCAAGTAACTTCAAGACTATGCATGTAAAGCACAGGGTTGGGTGGGAGATATGATCCGCACAACATCACAAAAACACTCCTTTGAATCTATATTTCAACAGAAGCCCATTACGCAGAAAAGGCAAACGGGGGCAAATAATTTCAAGATTTTGAGTGCAAAACAGGGCTGGAGGGGTTTGAGGTATACAACAACAGAAGACAGGCATTCTCTCCTCCTGGGTTTTCCCTCCCAACGCATATGCAATAGGAGGGAAATCGTATATATCCAGGACTAGCCTACCTTTCCCCCCTGTGTTGGGGATGTGTTCAGGGACTGAGATTGGACCCTATGGATCCCAGGTCTCTTGATCCATCCACGCCCTTGATACCCCTCCATTTCACCTGTCCTGGCAGCAGAGCTCCAACTTCAGGATGCTGAATGACGTGAAACTTTCTGCAGGAGTTTAGAGGGGGGGAATCTGAGGTGGGAGCTCCTCCTCCGATGTCAGATAGCCATAGGATTACATTATAAAAATGGTTTTACACATGTTTTTAGCAAGGGATATGGGGCTCCCAGCTCCTGCACACCCTGCATGAGCGCTCCTAGGCCACCCATGTTCATTCTTGCGAGGCCAGAATAATGGGTTAATAGCAGGAAGGGAATATTTTAAAATATTTTTAAATTTGGAGGAAATTAAATAAAAATTAGCAAGAGGTTGGGGCATCCCTGTCCCTCCCCATATTCACTCCCACAACCCCAAGACACCAGGTTAAAAATGTGTGGGGGGGAGATGAAATCTCTCTCTCACTCTCTCTCTCTCTCTCTTTCTCTCTCTCTCTCTCTCTCTCTCTCACACACACACACACACACACACACACACAGAACAGAAAAGCAAAGGACTGTACCTGCTCTGCTGCTGGCTACTGCTTCCCTGAGCAGGCACTGGGTGTTGTTGTTTTTAAAGCAAGCTAATGATGACCAACTTCTTGACAAAACGGAGCCATGTGTGTTTCCAATGTGTGTTGCCAGTCATAGCAAAACTAGGGAGATCAGGGACGCTCTGCCTAAGCCTGCCTGGGATGGGATTTTAAAAATTTTTTACCATGGAAATTTAGATGGGCATGCAGGGATAACAAAATGCAAGCCAGGCAGCCAGACCATCTCTAGAAAAGAGTGGCTTCCCTAATGAGTCCAAGTGAAAAGAATGGCTTCCCTTACTGAGGTGAGACCTGACATGAGGTTGGCCTGATTTGTAGCTCAGTTTCAATACCAATTCTTAAAAATATATTTTAAAACAAAACCTTATGAAAATCTGAAATGTTCCACTTCAGAGGCAAACCTTCTGTTAGAAGCCTGATACAAATCTATTAAACAACATTTCAGTACTGCAGGATGAACTAAAATGTGCTATTTTTCATCATCTAGTTTGTATGGAAGATTGTTAGAATTTAGTGTTCCTCTTCTATAAATAAGAACAAGTGCACTATTAGTGTTGCTGATTTGGCTCGGGATATAATATCCTGATCTTAAAAGTATTTATACATTTATTCCATTTACGTAGTGGAACTTTATTCCAGATATGGTCAAACTATACATCACAACAGTAGTCACATTCATTTATTCACATATCTACCCCATTCATGTATAAGTAGAAGTTGGTAAGGTCTTCACTGAATATGATAATGGGCATGTGGATAGCTGAACCTTTCCTCACCTCTATTTCCTTAAGGACTTTTCTCCTAGACTGCTTAATTTCTGGTATAAGAAAAGCAAAAGGCATTAGGATGGTGATGTCTTTCATTAGACCCAGTTCTGTTGCTTTGGAGCTGCAGATAACATCTTTGGGGAGACTGGAAAAACAGCAAATTCATAGTTTCAAAGAAAGCAAAGGTAGTTACTAGAGATGTTTGAGAAATTCAGTCTTTGCAAATTACATCATCCACAGCTCTTAGATGACAGTTGCACCACAGTTCTCGGCAATTTAAACATATCAAAATGTGCATTTTATAGAAAATGTATATATTTAAATACATATTATCAGGGAATTTCCCCCTAAAATTGCAGATTGCTGTGGAAATGGAATGGAATGGAATAATGAGTAAAACCATGTGAAAGTGACACCGACTGAAAATAGACAGATTCACACATCCTTTTTAGTTACAACTCTTATTAATGTTGTAGCTTTGTTTATCCCACAGAAAGAGGAATGCATTTGGAACAATCCATCCCTTTTAAAAAGTTTGTTCAGGTTTCCAGTTCTACAAGGTAGGGATGTTTTGATCATTCAGAGAGCAATCCTATGGCCCCTAGACAGCATCCCAGAGACCATAGGATGCAGTGCATCTGCCCCTATAAGGCTGGAGACAGAGTTCCAATTTCAGAGGAGGAGAGCTTACTGCAGGTGTACCCCACTCAAACATCACAAAAACCTGTGTTGGGCTCCAATTTTTGGGAGGGGAGAAACAGGTGTGATGGGGCTGTAGCAGTGGCCGGGGAGGGAGAGGCTGTGGATCTGATGGATTCAACAGCCTCTCAACTGTGACCACATATGGGCCACCAATGGGAGTGGCTTGTTTTTTCTCTGTCCTTGGAAGCTCTGGCCCTTTCTACACCGGAGGGGTGTAGAGGGCTCAGGGCGGTAGATCCTGGAAGCAGCTACTTCTGGGATCGGCGCGCCCAATATACATGCAAAATGCTACAGCCCAGGCTGCTCCCGGGCGGCCGCAAGTCACAATGGCCATTTTTTTAACGAGGAAGAGCACTCTTGCGCTCTAACGAAGAAGCAAGTTAAAAGAAAACACCCACTCGCGTTCGGGGCCCCTCCCCCCGCCATCCTGGGATGGCAGTTTTGCTTCCCCCCTCCCCTGATAGCCTCGGAGCCGGGCAATGTGGCTCTGTGGCCATCGGTGCTGCTGTGCTTACTCGCACGTAAGCGCAGCTGCGCTGGGGCGGGCGGCCACATCTTTCACAGCCCGGGACTGCGGAAGATTTGGGATTTTGTGGTTACTGAGAACCAGGAAAAGCACCATTTGGACACACAGGGCGCAGCCGGGGGCCATCCCAGGTGTTTTGCCTGGTGTGGAAAGGGCCTTAATCTCCCAACACACTTTCGCTCTGTCAGCAAGCTGAGAAGAGAGCATAGGAATACTCTTCAAGATACTTTTTGTTTTTACACTGAACAGCTTTGTTTAGACATAGAAACAGATTCCATCCGTGGTGTGGAATATGACAACATTAGAAATGTATTGTGTTACCAGTTTGCTGAATGCACGGCCAATTTTGCATTGCAAGAGGCGGGAGTGGGATTTTCAGTGGGAAAGTGTTATTGTGGGAGGAGGTCTGATAGGGCCTGTGGCTGCCATGAGCTTTTTGAAAAGGAGGCAAATCCTTATATGTCACATATCATTTGGCCTGCTGAAACTGAGAATGAGGTATCTGACGTTTGGTGCTGCCTGCTACTTGGAATTCTTGATGAGGTTGAAATGCTAACATGACAGAACGGCTATGGAATGTTAGTTGAGGAATACTGGAAAAGTATGAAAAGAAAATCTGCAAGGTATCTGATAGAACCTGCAATAATTTATTTTATTGATTAAACTTTTTATGTGTATTTGTATTTTATTGCTTAGCATTATGCACAGCATAAAAATACTATACGTGTTAAATTATTGGACAGTGCCTGCCTTTCTGCCTTGTCCCTCCCCACGCCTCTACAACCAGGGCTAATCTCCAACTGGACAGCAAGAAGAAGAGGCTTTCCATTCTTCCAATCCCCTTATGATGTACATCACAATTAACTCTACATTTCCTTATTGTGTGAAAACACAAAGAATTCATAGGGTCTGTTCTCATGACAGGATTGGAGGAAGAGCTAGAAAGCTAGATCCTAAAAACCTGTAAAATGTAAACTTTTTTCCCCTGTGTTCATGATAAGGCAGTCAGATAATCTGTTCCCTACTGTAAAATGACCCCAGAAATGAAGTGGTATGTATTCTTGAGGCCACAGAGAAAGTAAGTTGTTTTGTACAACTAAAATGCTGTGACGAATCATCTAGAGTTTAGGGGCTTTCTGTGCTTGCCTAGCAACACATTTTCTGCTGCTTTCAGCCTTAAAATTCAGAACAATGCAAAGTTCAAATAGTCTTTCAGGCTGGTTGACTCAGATCTGTCAGATATTTTTTAAAAAACGTTTTATTGTTTATACTTCCATCTTCTTCCCTGCACACATTGGTAATATTTGATGTAAAGTCCTAAAGCAGTTTAGTCCTATAAGATTAAATATTTAAAGAAACTTAAATCAGTTTAAGCAGTGTACAGTAGTTCTAATCAATTGCATCATTAAAAGCTTTAGCATTTTGCCTTATGATAAAATGTAGGCACACAAAAGGGAGCCTTTCATTCTGTTCCTGTCCTATCTAGTTTCTCCTCCCTGCCAGTTCTGTCTAAATTCTTAATATTTATCCATGTTTTAAATGTTGGTAATTCAACATCACAGAATCAGTGTATCCATTCTACATAAAGACTTCTCAGTTAACGTATTCTTTCTAACAGTCTCCTCTGTGCTTTAGAATTCCACCTTTTACTCTGTCATTTATGAAAAAGGCTTTCTCACGTATCCATGTGCTGTTAAAGATGCCAGACTCTGTACAGATTCGTAAATGTGGCTGGGAGTGAAAAGGGAGGGGAGAGTCAGAATGAAAATGGTAACCGGAGTTACAATTTGGAGAAGGGTATTCAGCAGTTGAAGACATTTTCAGGTAAATTGCTCTTTAGTGGAGGGGGAAGTCATACTATGCCATCAACCGTGCTATTGGTAATAGCCCTTTGCTGCAGACCAGGAGATTTTCCCCTCCCCACCTGTTCTTCCAGGAATGTTTTTGACTATGTTCAGACAAAAACTCACCCACTCACTCACGCGTGGTAGAGAGGAAGATTGTGTCTTCCCTCCCCACCCACCTAACGTCAGACACCATCAAGGCATTCATGTTTAGGTATAGCATTTCAATAGAGTATACATGTGTAAAATACAACATGCAGAGACTCAGGCTACGTGGATTTTACTCAGGATATTGATCATGCTGTTCAGGGTGTCTAATAATCCTTTGGAAAAATGCAGAATGTGGCATCTTTAACTGTCCTTTCCTGTGTTTTCTCTGCATAATGGTTTCCTTCTCTTTCTTGCATTCCCACATCACCAACTCTTTTAGACTCGGGATATAAGCCCAGAAGAGATAGATTTAAAGAATGAGCCTTGGTATAAATTCTTTTCGGAATTGGAGTTTGGGAAACCGGTAAGTTTGATAGCCTCAATCATCAGTAAATAATCCTCCCTTACAGAACACAGATACCTGACACCCACCACACGCCACTCCACTCTCTTCTGCTAGTGTCAAGCCCCCATCGCTACGGGCATGACACTAGTATAAGAAAAGGAAACAAAAATAGTCTTAAACAGTCTGATGCACAAAACCGGCCCTGAATTCTGTTTTTTTAAAATGTGAAAACAAAACAAAAATGAGCAAACTCTGTCTGGTACACAAATAAACCGGCAAAGGTGAAAACAACAACAAAAAAAGACGTTCTTTTTATAAAGATCCTTTAGCATATCATCTTTAATTTGGGCTTAGGGTTAGGGAGCAAATAAGCTGGCACTGAACCAAATAGCAATAGGAGACTGTTTGGCATGGAGCAAATTTACATACTATTTTGCTATTGAAGCTCAAGCTTTCAACTTTTCAAAGTTTTAAAAATTTCTACACATCTACACTGTTCAAGCTTCAGTTTAAAAAAGAGCAAAATCAATTTAGTAGATCTCGAGTAATAAGCCTTACACTAGTGTATTCTTGTATAGATAATTATTAAAGTAAGACAAGAAAAGGCAAACCTGTCAGTATCAACATTTTTTATAAGAAAGAGCAGGGAAAGTTCCTATTTTGGACATGAATCCACATCGCCACTTCATGGTTATATCTTAAATTCTACTGAAAATACATCAACTGTCATTGTAATTAGAGAGAAACATTGTTTACATAATATTTCCATTGGCTTCTTCCCATTCCTTCCTTCTGCAGGAAGTAGAAGGCTACTTCCTGTTTTGCTAAATCAGGAGAGTTTCATCAACTCTTGCCAGTTTTTGTCAATCTTTGGCCAATTGCTACCAATTGTTTATTGATGAATCCTGCAAAATGCCCATGATTTGCTCCACTTTCCTGTCCTATTTCTTCATATGCTATTGCTTTTCGTTGAGGTACAATCCTCTGATTAATTTCCAGTCATTGCAAAATTCCAGAGTGTCCTGATGGACAGACAAGTGTCTAAATCGTTCCCACTTTGTTTTGAGTGGATTTCAGACAAAGGAGTGACTTGAAGCAAGAAGTCCCAGATCAAAAGGCTGCAGTGTAAGACTTAATTGTGTGTATCCTACACAAATCATGGAATCAAAAGTTTGATTCCATTGTAATGTTATGTTTCATTTATGCACAGTGCATAATATATTGTAAATGTTTCATTAATATAAAATTATTGTGACAGTTCTACGCTGAAATGAATATTTTTGAAATTCAAACAAGGGCAAATACAGAGGGAAAAATCCTGTTAGAATAGATGATTCACTTAATTTACAGTGAAATGTTTGTGCAGTTGACTTTTTCTAATATAACTTTGAACATCATTGTTGAGTGCATATTTATTTATTATTTTATTTAAAGTATTTCTATACTGCTTGATGTCATATGATCATGGGATGCCTTCCATAAGCCATTGCAAGGACAACATAATTCAAGTTTTATAACATATAGAACAAATCTTTTCCTTTTGCACTATATTTGTGTTGGATGTTATTTACTATCTGTTTGGGGATTTTAAGAGGGTCAGATGATCAAAACCAAGTTAACAAAGCAACAACAACCCCTCCCCCCCAACAAATTTGAGAAGCTGTGAAATGTGTGGCTATGAGGGCCCTGACCCTACACTCTGCAGTCCCCCAAATGCATTACAAGCTAGTGGTTCTAGTCCAAGACATCCAAAGACAGCTCTCTTGTTTCTCACACCATGTGTCTCTAAAAGGCTTGCCTTCAATAGCAATGGAGAAGGAAGAATATCAGGGAATGTCTCTTTGCTTACTACTACAAAAGTTTCATTACTGACATTTTCACTTGAAGATCACCTTAAAGTCATAAGAATACTGCTACATTAGGAATCTGGCTCTCCTACTCGTAGATGGGGGAAGGCAGAGTATCCCGTGTGAGAGGGCTGTTTATGCTGAATTTATGTGGAGTCTATTTTTCAAAGTGAAAGATACCCATTTGTGTTTGGAGGGGAATACATTTTCTCTGAAAGAACAGCACTTACCTAGGAAACAGTGCTTGCCAAGATGAGGCTAAAGCTGTTTCCTAGTTTGTTTGTTTGTTTATTTATTTATTTATTGCATTTTTATACCGCCCCATAGCCGAAGCTCTCTGGGCGGTTCACAAAAATTAAAACCATGAAATCATTTTAAAAATATAAAACAAGCCACAATCTAAAAACACAAAATAACATACAATATAAAAACACAAGCAGAATAAAACCAAGCAGCAGGAATTAATACAGATTAAAATAGTTCTTTATTCAGCACAGAAATGCCTGGCAACCTTCGATAAGGAACTGACGTTTACCTAGAGAATTTGGTTCTTAGTTCACCACTGACTGTTTCTGTTCCACATTCTGTTGCTGCCCTTTTCCTGAAACCCCAAACACAGCACCTATCAAATGCTTGCCTTAGCAAATATGAATTGTTGTTGCTTTCTGCTCCACACATTGCAGTATCAAGGTGCCCTGTTTTGAATCCTGCTTCTCTTTTGCCTTCCCCTGAAGATGGAGAACCACATGACTGTCTTGCTATAACTACTGCCATTGCAAAGCCCCATATAGACATCTCAGATGTACCCTTTGCCAATTCAGAGCTTGTGTTTTTTTGTAGATGGTTCCTGTCAAAGGAACAGCAAAGGTCAATTGGTTTCAGGTTATGCTGTCTGTTCTTTGCATGAAACTGTTGAAAGTAATCCCATTCCCAATTCTCCATCAGCTCAAGAGGCAGAGCTTTTTGCTCTCACCAGAGCCTGGCTTCTAGCAGCCTCGAAGTCTGTTACATTTATACAGATTCACGTTATGCATTTGGTAAAGTACACAACTTTGGTCAACTTATAAACACTGAACTAGACACCCGGAAATATGTTTTGGATTATCCCAAATCATACAGGTGAGGAGGCCAGGGCAGCCAACCCACTGCCCTCTTTCATAAGTTGCCAATTAAACAAGCTCAATAAACAAAACTGTTGTGAAGGTAGAAAGATAGTAGGGGGGATAGTATCCAATATTGCACAGAGAGTGAGTTAGGACATCACAATATCCTGTGATGGCTTAATTAACCCACAATGGCTTAATGCATCATGGGTTATCATGTCATTTGATGGGAGTTTTTTTTTAACCTACGGAGGCTTATTTGGCCAAAATAACCCACTCTGATAATCCACAGTCTGCAGAGTGGGTTATTTAACCCATTGTGTGCTATCATATTGTGTGGCGGTCAGGGTGGGTTATTTTGGCTGGCTACAGAGATGTGGAGCGAGAGCAGTCAAAACAGCTGCTGCTTTGCTCTTTGCTGGAACATGTTAGGAACCCCTTAAAGCCATCAAGCCAGCCGTGTAGATAGAGGAGACAGGCTGGAGGTTTGGTCCTGATCCTGCAAACCCCCAAAGTGGTGGAGGCATCTCCTACCCCAAACCCTGCTTTTGTAGTTTAGCATGTGGTGCCCCCAAGCCACTCTTGGGAAGAGCCGTGTTTTTTCTTAAACTCTGAAATAAGCACTGGGTTGCCCCAAATGATAGATTACCATTTTCACAAGACTGTGGTGCTCCCGTAGACCACACTTAGAAAGAAGGCACTCGCCTCCAAATGTGCTTTCGGCCGCTTGAATATATATTAAGGGTGTGCAGAGCAGGTCTGATCCTCCCCGAAATTTGGGACAGAGCTCCAATGAGGCAATTGTCCCCTTTGATTTTCAGAGGGTGTTTCTCTCCCTGCACCGTCAGTTTACCTGTCAGAAAACTGCTCCATTTTTGGATCAACAGGCTATTATTGTCAATGGGAATTAACAAAAATGCTTACATCTTTGTCATTTTTAAAGATAAAGAGATGAAACTTGGCACTCTGGTAGCTCTTACGTAGGGCTTTAGCCATGCCAAGTTTGAAAGAGGGCAGTTCAACCCTTGATTTTTAGGATTTTAAAAAAAAGAATCCCCCTCAACTTCCCCATACACACACACACACACACACACACACACACACACACACACACTTCATCTTCTCTCAAGAGAGCTTGCAGAAGTTTCAGAAACTACAAACTTCCTATAAAAATTGAAATCCCCTGTCTCCATGTGTGAAACACCCACACCCACATTCAATAAAACACAAGGGGAGCGTAGACAGACACACAGAGAGAAAAGAAAACCCAGCAAAGAAAGCGGGCTCTGGCCATGTTGGGAGAGGGAGAGATGTTTCTTCTAGTTGCCCCCCACCCCCTGGCCAGCTGCTGCTGCTGCTGCTGGTCCTTCTGAAGTGCAGGAGAAGAAGTCAAGTGTGGGTGGTCTTGAGGCTCCACCCGCACCCTCTCTTTCAAAATGCACATCTAGTACCTGGGATTATTTTTCTTTGGTAGCAGAAGATCCCAGGTATGCTAGAACTTAAGATGCTGCACTCCCCTCAAGCTAACGGTCAGTGTCAGCATCGGCAGTGCAGTGCAGTGGGCAAGGCTCCTGCCCCCCCATACCCAGAGGCAGGCCATGCTGAACCAGTGGGGCAAGGGCAGAGGGGGCTTCAAAATGCCCCCTGATAGGAAGGTGCTAGGGAAAGCTGATGGTACTTTCCCATTTTCGAGACGTTCAGTCAGCCTCAGCCACATTGTGAAAGAGCAGTGCTATGGGCTCTTTGGTTTTATATAATTGCAATTCCTCCCCCTAAGCAATGTGATTGGAGGGGGGACAGGGAGGAGACTGTGGCTATTGGTTAGCAATAGATGTCAATCGCAAAACTACCCCTCCCTCACCCCCTCAGCAACAGCGTCTTCCTAATATGGAAATGTTCAGTTAGTTGTCCATCAACATAAAACACGTCCTTACGTTGCCTAAAAAACCTTCAGATCCCTTTGGGGCGCCAAATGATCTAACTGCACCGCGATTTTGGAGGTCTGTTGGACACCCAGCCCCGATTTTCTGTGTGGAGCACACCACATATCCCAATATATATACCCCTAACATTGGGAGACTGCTTCATTCAAGATGTCCCAGCATTGTCTCTGGTTCAGAACTCTTTTCTTGAACAAGTTGCTCTCAAATGTGAAATGCTCAGTTGCCTTCCTTGGTTTCCTCTGTGGGCCCAGCTGGTGTTGCAATGAAAATAATTCTGCATGCTTCTTAACCCCTCCTTGCTTTGCAGCTGACCTATTAAGCTAGGGTTTACCTACTCCCTTTCAGCAGGCTATCCTGTTGCCACCATAAGCCACTCATTTATGGCTGTTCTATTTCACAATAATTCCATGGATGCTTCTGTGGGTACATGTGGATGTTCTCATTAATAGCCACCACAGACACCAGAGCCTAATTCCCCATGGAGGTGGTGAGCCTGTGTTTACAGCATATATCATACTTAGTGACATGACTGATTCTTAAACTCTGTCCCACTATTTATATATTATGTATTTTATTGTTTATTAAGTTATGCTGATTGTTAGCTGCCTCAAGGGCCATATGTAGAAAGGTGGGGTATAAATTGAAATGATGATGAGAAATGATAACCTCAAACACCAATTACCCCCAAATTTCAGGAACTGAGTGTTTGACTGTCCTCCAGCTTCACTTGGACCCCATTTCAGCTCTTTGGAAAATGGCCCGATTTGGCTTAGTCCAATTTGGAGTCTGTCTGCTTCAGCTCTGTATCAAACCAGAGACAAGGCTCAGAAATCTGAGGCTTCGTGTTTCTTAATCACTGTCAGGCGAGATTTTTTAAAAAAAACATCTTCTACATCGGAATTAGATGATTTGCCTTAGGAGAAATTTCAGAAAAATAGTTTTGCCAAATGTCAGAAAAATAGGTCCAGTCTTTTTTTTGTATTACACATCTTTATATGTTGATATATTCTTAAAGTAACTGCTGATAACATCTTCATTTCTTGGCAGAATTAGATGAAAATTGAAGGGATGGTGTCCCTTTCTGAGGGGATTATGCCACCAAATTTCACCCTAAGACATCCATCACACCTAATTTCCCCCCTGGTTTGCCTCCACTTTTTTTACCTCTGTGGTAGAGAAGCGCGTCAAGCTTATGATCCTTTCACCTGAATATCGGCTCTTTCGCTCTTCCGCTCCACTCCGCACCCCCCTTCTCTTTCTCCCTCCAGACAGGTCCTGGCAGATGAGCACTTCAACCAGACCGCCTTTCTGCTGGGCAAAAATGGAAGGACCCTTTAGTCTGGCTCTTTGGGGGCATTGAGGGAGTACAGTCCTGTCTCTGCAGAGATTCAGGCGTTGCATGCTTTTAAAAAAGGCTTTTGAGGCTGGGATGTAAGGTTTGGGTTTGATATTGCAGGGCAGGCACTCTACACATGCCAAGGGGTACTCTCCTTATTGTTTATGCTTGGCATTGAAAGCAGGATTTGTCCTTGACACAGTCCTAACCCCAAATACCTTGTTTTTCTGTCCTGAGAGTTGGTGCTTGGATAGTTCTGAACAATGCAGTTCTTTGCTTTCTTTGTTTCTTTTGGGGGAGCAAGAAGCAGCCAGCCTGAACATGGCTTATGCCTCTTCAATCTGTTAGTCCAAGGGTGGGGGCAACATTGGGCGGCCCAGGGGCTCATTGCAATCCCTCGATTAGCCCACGGGGTGTACTCTGGCTGCTGCAGTGCCCATAAGGGCAAGGAAAACCAGGGATTTGCCACCGGATTTTGGTGGCAAACCGAAAGAGACTCAAAAGAGCCGCATTGAGCTGGAAAATAAACTAAATTTGGCAGTTTTGAGTCTCTGTAGTGTTTTGCCACTGAATTTAGGCAGGTGGCAAAAAGACCGCCAAATTTCAGCAATGTGAGGGTAACAATAGCGGTGGGGGGGGGCTGCACTTAAAACCACTCTAGATAGAGATGGCTGTCTAGAGGTATTGGGTGTTTTCAAGGCTTTTTGGCCTAGGGAGGAGCAGCTTTCACTTGGTCTCCAGGTTGGTGCTGTTGGTTCCATGCTCTACAATTCTGCCAGGCAGCTTGGTGATGCCAGGCTTTAGGTAGATATGAGCTAATTCTAGACTGAAAGATGGAAGTGAGTGAGCAACTCAGATATATAGTGGGGATTAGTAGCTTCAGGCTTCAAAGGCTTACTTAGATGGAGAGGGGATTGTAAGGAGAATGTCCAAGTCAGAGATGAATCCATAGAAATGTAGGGGCCACTCATAGAACAAACACTGTTGGGTAGGGAGCAACGTCTTCCAAATTGTGGGATGGTCATGCATACATTTTTACAACATAGGTTTGTGTCCACTTCTGGCAATCAACATAACCATTGATCTGGGGCTGATAGGGAGAGCTCTGAAATATGAAGCAATCTTTGGTTTTATTTCTTTGGCTGTTTATGGTATTTATACCTTCCATTTTATTTTCAAAAAATTCCCAGGATGGCTTCCAATCATAAGCCAATAAAACATCATGAAACCAGTGTGAAGAAACCAAAAAACATAAAGAATGAATCAGCACAAACCATGGATAAAAGAGAATAGTAGTAGCAGAGCAATAACAAGTGGCAGTGATTGGTTTGTGAGCATTACTAGGCTTGAGAGCAACTTGCACTAAAACAATGCTCTGGGCCAGAGATTCGGTTTCTTAAGAGGCCGTCTCCTGGTGGTGGGACCTGTATGACTTGGGATGGTTCACAGCTTACTTCCAGGCACAAACTCCAGTTCCTCATTGACAGTGATCGGAATGGAGATCGTACATGTGCAGAGGTGTGTAAATGTCAGTTCCTTATTCGAGTTGCTGTTCCAGGTTTGTGTTGAATAAGGAGCTAGGAACCAACTTCAGATTCATCTCACATCCATCTTGAATAGCAGTTTAGATTGTGACTGATGATGTGATTGACGTAGCCAGCGCCAAAGGGTTTCTCATTATTTACACCATTTGCACAGCCTTCTGCACTGTAGTTGAGGTAAAGGGATCTGGTGGCACAGCAGTCTGTTTGGGCAAAACTCTCTCTCTAGGTGCAGAGATCCTGGTGTGATGGTAAGCATATGAAGGGAATACAACTAGGACAGAATAGATGGGCTGCAGCAGACGAGAAACAATTCGTGCTGCCCACCAATCGTTCCCATTGTGCTGCTCCTCCACCGCCAGCACCGTGACCAGTGCTGTGGATAGGATCCCCTGCTCTACTTCCCACTGTTTCTGGGTCTCTGGGGAACGCCCTCCGAATCCACACTAGTGGAGGACTGAAATCTGGTCTGTGTTGATTCTTCCTGTGCGCCAAATTAGCTTCTAATTTAATTCCATGAATCTCTTCTGCATTTTCATTGTCCCACACTGCCAAGTCTGAAAACTCAGCCATTTGTTAACATTAGTTGATGTCCAAAAAGTGTTTGCAATTTAAATTAAAAATAAAACTCCCATTTGCTTTGTTTAAATACCCTTTCCTGGTGGGGAAGGGATGCATTGGGGGGATTAATCTGGTTTGGTTTCTTTAGTAAATTGTGTTTTGAAGACTTTTACAGCCATAATGCATTTCTGTGGTAACAGCAGCAGGATCCTGAAAACAAATAAAATAATTTTCAAGCAAAATACAAAGGCTGCCCTGCTACACAGTGCATGCTCCCTGTGTCTTCCCCCATAACCTTCAGTGTTTGTGCTATAGCAGGTTTCTTTCCTCTCTTTCTTTCTTTTTACATTCCCCCTTCAATTTTATTTTCAGCGTTGTAATAATTTCCCCTCAGTGTACTCCCTCTATTCTAAACCAGTTTCCATATTCTCTGTGATGTCTTTCCTTATCTTCATTTCCTCATTTCCTCCTCTGCTTCCCATCAGCCTCCAAAAAAGATATGGGATTATACTCCTGGAGATTGCTCTATCCTTACTAGAGAGGATAGAAAGGTAATTCAAACATACATTGTACTATGGTATGGTTATTGTGTGTATATGTGGCTTTAGCTTTCAGTCTCTAGCAATGTTTAGATTTTAAGAGCACAACTCGTGAATTTAATTGAGCTTGAACTTATTTTTCAGTGTTCTAGACTGTAAAGAATTTTAAAACATTTCTTGTAATCTTCATTAGATCACAGCAGCTTCTTTGCTCTTGCAATTTGTAGTAATAATTGTACTAACAACTGTGTTCCAAAGTTGATGCTTTCTGGATGCATTTTTTCTGTGATTTAAAAAGAAATATGTATGATTTAACACTAAGCAACAAATGCAAGCCAGTCATATATTTGAATATTGAAAAGGTATTGCATTTTTATCTTGCTGATACCTTTCTTGTTCTTCAGTTTTCAGGCTTTATTTTTCAGAATTAACTTTTATTTCTTTTGTCTAATGCAAAATATTGTTCCCACCCTCCTCTTCTTCCACCTTTAACCAGGTTGATCCTGAAAAAGACTTCTATCTCTACCAGACTCAGTTAGAGGCAGATATAGAACAAATGGAGATGCTTTATAAAGCCACAGAAAAACAACAAACAAAGGTATTGTCTGTTCATGCCATGCTGCTAATCTCTGCTCCTAAACTTTCTGCTCTGATCTATTTGCACAAAATTGCACAAAAGCTGGGAAACCACCCAAAGACCAGTGGTCAGGAGAAAGTAGTGGGCCTGGGCCTGAACTTCAGCACCCCGGCCTAAATTATGGCTAATCTTAACTATATGATTTTAGGGCTCATCAAATAGCATCTCCACAGTTCTTCTTCATGGTCTCTGTGCATCACATGTTATGGGTTCTATGCCTACACGGAGCCTTTGTTTGTGAAACTTCTAAAGCTGAGGACTGGTTTGGGGGGAACCCTGACCCCACCGTCTACTGCGCATGAATAGCTGGATTCCTCCCCAGTCCCTCAGTTCCCTTTCAAACATCATTAGAGGTGTCAATTAGGGCAGGACTCCAATTACCCCGATATCTGTCGGGAGACAAATTCTGCCAAAAGTGGTCCCTCCAAGAAATTCCTGACATGTGTGGCTGATAACTTTCTCCTACAGAAAGTAGAGGAAGGAACAAGAGGAACCGCTATCCTTGACTTGATATTGACCAATAGGAATGACTTAGTAGCAGTTACCGGAACTCTGGGGGAAAGTGACCATGTCCTGCTTGAGTTCCTGATTTTAAAGGAAGCAAAAGCTGAGTGTAGCCATGCTTGTATTCTGGATTTCAGGAAAGCTGATTTTAATAAACTCAGAACTATGGTAAGTAAGGTCCCATGGCATGTGACCCTAATGAGAAAAGGAGTCCAAGATGGGTGGGAGTTTTTTAAAAAGGAAATTTTAACGGCAAAATTACAAACAATTCCAACAAGGAAAAAAGATAGAAGACAACAGAAGAAACTAATGTGGCTCCACAAAAAGCTTAGAGGTGACATGAAAATAAAACAGGATACATATAGGAAGTGGAAGGAAGGCCAGGCTACGAAAGAAGAATACAAACAAGTAGCACAGAAGTGCCAGAATGGTATCAGGAAGGCTAAAGCTGAGAAGGAGCTGAGGCTAGCAAGGGATGCTAAAAGCAACAAAAAGGCTTTCTTCAGATACGTGAATAGTAAAAGACTGAGGAAAGAAATGGTGGTTCAATTGCTTCATGAGGATGGCAAATTGGTAACAGATGACAAAGAAAAGGCCAAAGTGCTCAATTCCTACTTTGGCTCAGTCTTCTCTCAAAAGCGGGTCTATGACCCCTCCCCCCTGGAAAAAGTGAAGTACAAGCTGAAGGGGCAGGATTGCAGTTTGAGATTGATAAATAAATGGTCAAGGAACACCTTATTTCTTAGAACGAGTTCAAATCTCCAGAGCCCAACGATCTGCCTCCTAGAGTAATAAAGGAGCTGGCAGAAGAACTCTCAGAACCACTGTCTATTATCCTTGCGAAATCATGGAAGACAGGTGAAGTGCCTGACAACTGGAGGAGGGCTAATGTTATCCCTATCTTCAGTAAGGGCAAAAAGGAGGAACCTAAGAACTACAGACCAGTCAGTCTGACATCCATCCCTAGGAAAATTTTGGAACCACCATCGAGCTGGTGGTTGGACTCGATGGCCTTATAAGCCCCTTCCAACTCTCCTATTCTATGATTCTGTACTGAGGCATTTAGTTTGTCGAAACAGCAGATTAACACTGCACAGCATCAAACCTATTGCATGGCTTACGAAGACACACCTGGAGACACAATCATGTATCACAGGCCTCCCGTTTGAACTCAACAGGAGGCCTGTGAACGCAACAGGAGGTTTAATTCCCAATCCAGTGACGTAGCCAAAAGGCTAAAAATACCACTAAAAAGATGGGCATGAGTCAACAATTTTCATCTCAGTCCTCTGACAGGAACCACAAGTAGTCTAGGCAGCTAGCCCAATTCTTCTTGCATCAGAAACAAGCCAGAAACAAGGTCTTAAAAGACCTGCTCCGAGCCAGAATCGACAATCAAAACCGACATCAGAGGGCTCATCTAAACATCATCTTTGATTCGAACCCCATCACTCTACAACCTTGTCCAACAACTACACTGATTTTCAGGAAGGCACTTTTTCAGCATGAAAGAAAATCACCTCAGACAAATGGGTCCTCAATGTCATCCTTCTAGGCTACAAGATTGAATTCGATGTCTTCCCTCCCCTTGGTTCCATGAAATTTGCTCACCCGTTAGAGATCCTTTGGCTAGAAATATCACCTTGCTAAAGAAGGGAGCAATTCCAATGAGCACATCAGCACAAGTTTCATGGTTTTAATTTTTGTGAACCGCCCAGAGAGCTTCGGCTATGGGGCGGTATAAAAATGCAATAAATAAATAAAATAAATAAATAAGACAGACAGCTTCTTCTTGCGCTACTTCACGGTACTGAAGAGGGACGGAGGACTTTGACCCATTCTAGATCTAAGAGACCTGAACCCTTTCATTACACCAAGAAAATTTAATTTCAGTGACTGACTTATTGTCACACATTCTCTTCGGGAGATCACTGCCATGAGAGCAATGCTCTGCAACCTCCTCAATGATCTAGGCCTCCTTATCAACAAGGGGAAATCAAGACTCAAAGTGACGCAGGCCATTCCATTCATAGGTACTGTACTCAATGCCACTACAGGCGAAGCTTATCTACCCAGGGACAGAGCAGAAACTCTGGTAAACCTAGCACACATCATCCATCGATGCATAACTTACAGACTTCTCAATACAGAGGCTTCTCGGTCTCATGTCAGCAACAGTATACCCATGGGCAAGACTCCATATGAGACCCCTACAGAACGCTTGTCACTTTCACTTGGTGATCCCCCCTCTATTTTAGCAACTCTAACATGGTGAACGAGCATCGAGAATCTGCAAGGTTGCCCTTTCAACTGACAGACTCTGTCACGTACCCTCACCATGGACTCTTCACTAACAGGATGGGGAGCCCACTCCAGCAACCTCCAAATACAACATCAATACCACATCAAATTTCTGGAATTGTTAGCAATACTGAAAGCACTCAAGGCTTTTGAGGTCGACATGAGGTATCAATCACTACATATACTCACCAACAACACTTCTACTGTTTGGCATATCAACAAGGTGGAACCCCCTCCACCAACTTCATACAGCTAACCCACAACATTTTCAACTGGGCCTTCCCTTGGGGAATTACACTGTTGGCAATTCATATAGCAGTAAAGAACAGTACCCTGGCAAATGCCCTAAGAAGGTCCAACTGGAAATCCCACGAGTGGCAAATGTCACCCACAATCCTCCAGAAGATATTCCGTATATGGTCCTCTTTCTGTATATGGACCTCTTTGTTTCTGAGGATAATGCTCTCTATGAGAAATTTAGCTCCAGGGTTGGCCTGGGATGAGGCTCCCAAGGGGATGCCTTCCTATGCCCATGGCCTACACAGCTATTTTACATGTTCCCACTCTTTCCAGGGTGATAGTGAAGATCAACATAGACAGAACAAACTGTGTTATTGCCCTTTGGTGCCCAAGACAACCATGGTTTGCCGCAGTTCTTAGGTTAGCCCAGGGAAATTTACTCGCCTACCACAAATACTGGACCTCATCTCCAAGGACAACAGCCAGACTCCATCCCCAAACATCCAGACCCTCAAACTGATGGCTTGGACAATCTATCGTGCTAAGACCCGATCATTATATGAGGTCGGTCCTACAGGCAGCCAGAAAATCATAGACACTGTCCTACTGTTCATACATTCCTTATTCAGAGGGATACGAATTTACTTGATGACTATTTCTGCACACCACAATCCAATTGAAAACTTCACAGTCTTCACTCATCCTTTGGTCTAACAATTGGTTCATGGATTGAGAAATCTGGCCCCTCCAATATGATTTCCAGTCCTTGCCTGGAGCCATTTGGTAGTGCTCAACTGTCTGACCACAAAAGTATTTGAACCCATGGCTACTGCTGACATTTGCCTGTGTAAAGTTGCCTTTCTCGTTGCCATCATGTCTGCAAGACAAGCATCTGAACTCTATGCATTTCGTGTAGACCCTCCATACCTGGCCTTTCACAAAGACAAGGGAGTCTTGCATAAGTGTGTGTGTGTATATATATATATATATATATATATATATATATATTGCACAAAGCAGTGTCTGACTTCCATGTCAACCAGGACTTTGTACTGCTGGCATTCTTCCAATCTCCATCATCCCCACTAGATGCAAGGCTACATATGTTCGACGCCAGGAGAGCATTAGCTTTTTACAGGGCTCATACTGAAATGTTCCACAAGTCACATCGGCTCTTCCTGTGCTACAGAGGCAGTAAAAAAGGACTTCCAGTCTCTTCACAGAGATTTACCTCCTGGGCAAATTGATTCACCAATTGCCAGGTCTTGACCTTCCAACTAGCATCAAGGCACACTCCACTAGAGAAGTAGCCACCTTGACTGCATGCCACAGAGGAGTCCCATTACCAGAACTCTGTAGAGCAGCAACTTGGGTGAGCCCATCCATGTCCATATCCTATTACAAGTTAGATGTTCATGCCAGGAAGATCTATCAGTTTGGATGTGCTGACCTGTCAGCACTACTGCAGTAATCATCCTCAACACCTACCCTTCTCTGGTAAGTCAGCTTGTTCTTCGCCCATAATGTGTGATGCACAGAGACCATGAAGACGAAATACTAACCCTGCTTCAGTGTTGAGGTCTCTCTGATACCCAAGTTGGGTTGTTTCCTCCTTCGGGTCTGAGGCCACACGCGGCAGTCTCCAAGAACTGAGGGACTGGGTTAGAACTGAGCTAGACAGGTACAATAGACCATGGTGCCAGCGTTGCTGTTGAAACAGTCCTCAGCTTTAGGAGATCCCTGAATTGAGGCTCCACGCAGGCACAGAGCCCATCAGGTGTGGTGCACAGATGGCCACTTGAAGAATCACAACAACAGGTAAGCAACCTGCATTTTCTCAGCATCTTTTTCAGAGTTGTGAAAGTGGACAGGGGGGATTTCTTCACATCCTCAGGTGATTTGGACAAATTCTGAAGTAAGAGTTTCAGGGGGCTTGAATTTTTAGCAAATAGTTCCTGTCAGGCTTCTCTTTTTTTCTCCCCTCCCCCTTCTTTCTTGTTCTTATTTAAACAGTTTAGAAATCCTGGCTGCTCCTCCCATTGTTTTTGTTTTATTTATTTTAAAGCAGCAAAGTACATCATGCTGAAGGAAGGGCTCACCAAAGAGAGTCCTATGGCTTCAAAGCCCTGAACTTTTATCTCAGATATCTGAGCTGGCAAAGCATGGGTAGGAAATGGACTCTGCATATGTTCAGAAGCAGTTTCCTTGGATTTTCACCAAGTCATCTTTACAAACACACACACACACACACAGAAATACAGACTCCCCAGTGAGCTCCCACTGTTTTCTCTTGCACACTATTTCATAAATCCTAAGGATTCCTCCTCCTGCCCTCCCCTGTCCAGTCTTCAAATTGTGATTTTTCTATAATGCTCATCAACTGAGTCTTTTACGTGAAAATTGCCTGGAGAAGAGAGTGCCCCTGAGCATGATCAGAGTACCCTTCTATTGTATCCAGACAGAGAGTCCTGCAAAACTTTGAGCCCAAGCACCTCTTACATTATAGCAGAGTCCTTGGCATCCAGTACTCCACCCCGAACAGTAACGGAAGAAACCTCCCCTCCTCTCTAAAAATAAAGCCTCCACCAATACTCTGCAAGCTGCACACACATCCACACAAAGATCAGGAGAGGACATCTAGTCCTCCTACCCAGCAAACATCCCTTTTTCACTTTGGGGCTCATATTGGATTCTGGATGCAGTTGCTGATTGAGATATGCTGTCTGTACAGGAAGAGAGACAATTCCCAGTTTACCCCCAGAAAATGAGGGAGAGAAGGAATTTGATGTTCCACCCCATGGCATTGTGTGACACAGCAACCCATGGTGGATGACTAGCCATGCACTGGGAGTTGTTTTGCGAACAACCCCCAGTGTGTGGTTGGTGCACCCAGCAGACTTTTCCCTCAGTCCTCCAGCCAGCTCCATCAGGGACTTGGTGGCAGAACCTGTCTTGTCTGCTACCTCCCCCCCTCCCCCGTCTCTGCTCCAGTCATGATCAGAGCCCTGGTTTCCCCAGCGCTCCTTTCCCCTTGCCAGGGCCAACCCCCCCAAGTGCCCAAACAGCACTTCAGAGGGACTGCCTCTGCCCCCCAGCTTCCGCCAAGCCCCCCCCATCCTCGCTCCAACCAGGATCCTGATCCTGGTTGGAGTCCCCTTTTTTCTTTTTGTGTTTTCCCACCCCCTTATTTATTTATTTTTCACTAGTTGCAGTTGCACAATTGTGCAACTGTACATATCCCAGAATATTGTGGCTTGCCTTGGCTGCTCCCTTGTATGTCAAGCATCCGAGGGAGCTCTCCAGGCGACACTGTAACAAGGCTTGTGACAGCCCTTGCACAGTTGGCAGATAAGGGAACAGGTTGTAGATCACAACCCTAGCAAGGTGTTCCCTAGGGCTCAAGGTGTTGCCCTGAACTTTGAGGGTGCCTTGCTAGGAAGGGTCACTTGCCAGAGTCCCTTGCACCTGTTTTTAAGGGTGCTCAAGGCCCCTCCTGTCTCTTCTCATGGGGGCAACTGCTTCTGTTTTGACAGCTGTCAAAGTAGACGCAGTTACTCTGTTTGGGATAGGGAAATGGGGTGGTGTCTACTTTTATATGGAAACAGAGGGCTCAGGGCTTGGGGAGGGGTGCAGTAGAAGGAGGAGATTCCCAGGGGTTGGGGGTGGCACTATAAATCGCAAGGGTCCTGGGCTAACTGGGTGATCTTAGCACTTTTAACAGGTGGGGAAAATGCTCAAGAACCCCTAGTTAGCCAAGCCCCTCCTATTTAAAGTCTTGTCCCCACCAATGGAGGTGCCCCTTTCTACTCCACTGCACCCTGAGTTGGCAGGAACCCGTTTTCATTGCAAAGTATATTCCACCTTCTCACACTTGTTCTATTGGTCACATGGGATTTTAACAGCTGTCAATGAGCAGTCAAAATCCAGCTTTGCTAGTGGAAAGAGGGGAACAAGCAGATCAGCTTGAAAAATACTGCCTTTGCAGCTTTGTTACAAACTTGTTTGTCACTGAGTTATTAAAACAATGTTCTTTCTCCACCCCGAAATCTCTTTCGGAATAAATGGGAATTCTAGTCAGGTTTGAGCCACAGATCTTTTAAGTTAAAATTAAGTTCCCTGGCCCTTAACAGCTGCTTCACAAATATAACAGGAACAGCATTTCACCAATCTGAATGCACAGCAAAGGGGGAAGCCCTGCCTGTTGAATTTCTGCCTAGTATGCAGCTGATTCACTCACAGCGCCCTTTTAATGGAGTGGGGAGGAAAAGGTAGGAACCTATTAAGTATTTTTAAAAGGGAGGCTTTCAGTCTTGTGGATTCAGCGGCTTCCCTCAATCAACCCCTGACACACCCCTTTTTTCTCTCTGACGCGGACTGTGGAGGAACAGTGGCATTGGACATTTCTGCTGCTACAAGGAGGAGGAGGGCTTCCCTCTCCCTGCGTACCCCTCCCTTTCTGTCCACAGAGTGGGAGGTCCACAAAATCCTATGGCCCCTGGAATGCCCATGATTTATACAAACAGGCAATTTCCTATATTTTAGTAATCCATTCAAATACAGAAGGGGTGTGTGTGTTGATTTTTTTCCATTTGGCAATAATACACACCTTAGCAGTTATTATAAGAAACATAACCATCTCTACATCCTCGGGTATGATCTTAACAGAACAATTTTGGCCTGTATCATTATCCTTTATTCTAATCAAATATATTTCCAAAATTGAGTTCCAGAAAATATGATAATATCAGCTTCTTCTGCATGACACCACCTCCTGCGTGAATCATCCTGAAGGTTGTAGATTCTTTTTAACCGTTAACGGAATCAACTACCATCCAAACTGAAGTGTTCATACTAATGAGTTTCACATTACCACAGCCTTCCTAGAGCTTCTGCTCATTTTTACAATTCAGTGTAATGTACATTAACACAGCAGCAAAATAAGGTTAAATGCAAGCAAATTCAGGAATGAGGTGGGTGAGGAGGGGGAATTTAAACTTCCCTCCCCATCCTTATCCTAAAAGAAAAGGGGGAAAAAACTCTGTCACTCTGCATTGGGAACAAATATTTAACATCTAGTTTGGACCTTAGTTGCTGGAAACTGTAAAATGCTGCCATGAAGTAGTATTGGGCAGCATCCACAGCAAGATGAGGACGAGGCCCCTGCTTTTTCTACTCTCAAACATCTATATTACTTTCCCTTGGAGAAGAAACCAGCTTCAAGCAGTTCCCCTTCTTATGAACTCTATAACTTTATATTGGATGTAAGTTTAATCTTGAGGCGTGTGCTATGGATATGCAGGTTATTCGCCCCCCCCCCCCATTTTTATTTTTATTTTTTTGCTTAAGACTTTTTTAAAAATAAGACATTATACAAAAGAGTAGTTGTGATAGTTGGAAAAGATCGTTTCTAAAACATATCAAAGGTCAGGATTTGATCTATAGATGGGAAATTATTTAAATGAGATTGCGTGAGAATGTATGTACATCAGTGACACCTTTGTCTGCGTTCTTGCAGAGTCCAGCACACTCCTCTCCACTGGAAATGTTCTCAGACCATTTGCCTCAGTAAGTTTTAAAAGCTGTTCTTTGATACTTACATTAGTATCTCAAGTGCTTATCATGTTGGGGATTTTTTTTCTTTGGGTCTTTAATGGTTGTTGACAGGATACTATATTAGGAATTATGAGTGTCTAAACTAGATTCATGGGTAATGGAGGGTGGCATTTGTCTAGATCGAAGTGTGACTTGAAATTAATGCAGAGAATGAATAGAGATGGGTAAGTATTGCCCCTCCCCCATCAGATTGGCTCAGAAATAAGCAAAGTTGATTTTTAAAATATCATAATTAACTTCACTTATTTTTTCACTAAAAAAGAAGTTAAGTTAGACATTGAGAGAGCAATCCTGTGGCACCTAGGCAGCACCTGGTTGCAGTCTAGGTGCCACAGGATACTGGGCACACAGGAGATACTGCAGGTCTCCTGTGTGCCCATAGACAGAGCTATGAGCATGGAGGAGGAAATCCAGTTGTGTGTTTTCCCTTCCCTCATCCCTTCCCTCCCTCCCAGCTGCTGCAGGAAAAGCTCTCTGAGTTAACTGTTCTAATGTGATCGGTAAAGAAATGTGTTTGGCAATACCCAAAAGGTGCGTTGACGTGTAGAGTGGGAGTTTTGCTTGACAACCTATAGTTCTTCAAGGGTTAGGAACACTTTTCTGGACACTATTAAGAGAGCAATCCTAAAATCTCTGAGCAGAGCTTCTAATTTTAGAGGCTCTGTTCCATCCTAAGCCACTCTCGTCTCTTGCCAACAGGGCAGAAGTCAGGGGTAGGGAGTGGGGGGTTTGTGTATTTTTCTTCTTGTGTGTGCATGAAAACATAATAATTGCCTCCTATTGCTGGCAATATATTTTTGGTGTGTCTAAATATTTCCCAGGGATGGGAGTGGGGACAGTGAGTAAGGGGTAATTGGATCCAGTGGATTCTGTGGCCTCTCCCTCCCTACCCAGTGGCACTCTCCCACCCCACCCCACCTTCCCTCATCTTCTATAACATACTGCCAGGACTCACAGGACCAAATCCTCCTCCTTCTTTTGCTGAATATACCCAGGCAAAGAGGCAGCAGGTAGTTTGGTATGATATAAAGTTAAAAGACAGCACTGCCTGGGGATGGCTCAGGCTGATAAGGCCTATGCATTCCAGTTACTTCTGAGTTCCCAAAAAAACAATGGAGGTGTGGAGGCGATTCCAGACCTCATGTGGTTGAACAAATTCACCCTTAAATGCCACTTGGATGGAGACCTTGAGGTCTATAACGCCAGTAATCTAATCAATAGATCTATCTGAAGCTTATCTTCATGACCAATCAGACCAAGTTACAGGGAGTACCTTTGGTTTGTTTACCATGACTTCCACTTCCAGTACAGGGCTCATATTGGCTCTGAGGGTGTTCACCTGGTGGTAATAATAACAACAACAACAACAACAACAACAACAATAATAATAATAACATTTCTTACCCGCCTCTCCCTCCGGATCGAGGCAGGGAACAACATCATACCAACAATAAAATACATAAACTGATTAAAAGCATATAAAATTAATACATTATTAAAATCAACAAAAGATTCGACTGGGTAGGCCTGTCGGAAGAAATCAGTCTTTATAGCTCTCTTAAAATTTTGAAGACTGGTAAGTTGGTGGACCTCTCCCGGCCGGTCGTTCCTCAGTCTGGGAGTGGCAGAAGAGGAGAAGGTCCTCTGGGTAACGGTTGTCAGCCTAGTCTTGGCCGACTGCAGTCAATTCTGCTGGTGCACTGGTATCCATTTCTCGATAACATTCTTGTCAGATAAAGGGCTCCAGGATATTCAGGCCAGGCTGGAGTGTTCCAGGGCACATGGCTTTGTGGTCAAGAGTTCTCTGGAAATGAATCAATGCCTGGAACATCTGGGGGTGATCCTGGATAGAACAGAACTCAGCATGTTCCTCATGTGAAACAAGCAGAGCAAGTTCCTTCATCTGACATCTGAAGAGGCAGAGTTGATGAAGCTGGCACATTGGTTAGGTTTCGCTCCCCTCCATTAAATCCTATTCCAGGACCAGACAGCATGCCACTCTCATGTTCTGGGAGGCTGCACAAAGTTCTACAGTGGTGGCTCACCCCTCTCCATCTAGTTGAAGGGGTATCATTGGGGGGACCATGTGACTCACTATCATGATGAATGCCAGTCTGCTCAACTGTGGGGCCCACTTTCAGAATCAGATGTCACAAGGAACATGATCAACATCTGAGACACAGAAGAGCATCAGCTTCCTGTGTTCTGAGCCATAACCCTGGCTCTTTATTTCAAAGGAGGATCCTGAATCAGCATATCCAGATTTGCATGGATAATGTATTGGCTAAGGCTTATATCACCAAGCCAAAGAGACAAGAGGTTGTCAGCTCTGCACAGGGAGGCTTGTGATATCATGACCTGGGTGGAAGAACATCCATTAATTATCCTATAGAGCAGAACATCTGGTAGGCTCAGTTGAAAGTCCATCCAAGATATAGAACGGGTATTTCACCTCCAGGTTTTCAATCAGATTGCTCTACACTTTGACTAACTGATCACAACCCTGTTTGCCAGGCCAGGAAATGCAAAGACCCACAGGCTCATGTCAAGGATACTGTGTCCAGAGACAGTGAGAAACGATGTCCTCAAGAAGCTGTGGCTTCAGGGCCTGCTAGATACCTTCCTTCCCGTTCCTCTATTTGCACAGGCCCTTCAGCAAGTGGAGATGATTTTTGTTGCACCCTGTTGGCCTCTCTACACTCATTTCTGGATCTTGCAATAAGTCCATGGACAGGTGCAGGTAACTGCCTGTTTTGCCAAAGGCAACGGTTCTTTTTAGGATTCGGAAGCAATAAGCACACAAGTGGATAGAAGTCTAAGATTTTATTCCCTAACAGGCAAGATAATACTGAGCAAGTTCACTTATTTTCCCCTTTCTGTAGTAGGGAGCTCTAGGAGAACGACCATGGAGAGATCCCCAGTTGCTGGCCAACATGTACACAGCACACAAAAAAAGGAGAAACAGGTTCTCAGGATGCAAAAAAAATCTTTATTTCAAAGGCCTTTAACACATTTCGGCCTGTTTTCTTTCAAAGGCCTTCCTCTGGGGGCTGTAATATCAAAAATGCATTGAATTACATATTTGGGACAACACATGACATAGAACTATAAGATTATTAAGGTTAATATTGAGGTTAATTAGGTTAATTAGGTACATTGCCACAAAGGCCTGTGCCCATATTTAATTTTTTTAAAATATTGATACTGCATGATGAGATGTATGCAGAAATACTCCTAGCAAGGTGATTGTCTCCTATGACTATCAAGTAAGAATCTTTATATTGTACTTTTGTTAAAAAAAAATTTTATATGATTTGTATAAGCTTTTATGTACAGGCCTTAAAGCCTTAATGCGTTATCATTATTTTAAAACACTCCCCCCCCCAGATCCTCCTGCCCATCCAGGATAGCTGGTGCTTGGCCAGTTGTGAGTCCAGGTTAGTCCATTGGACTCACCAAACTCACCTCCCTCTCCCACTCTCCTCACCCTCCCTGGTCACCTCCCACTGCCACCAGAACTTATCTTTAAATCACGTCCTCCTGCCTGAGAGTCGAGCCATGATTTAAAGTTACCATGGGGGCTCTTTGTTTTTAATATATCTATGGCCACAAATTATGGCAACCATAAAGTGCCATTTTCCCTTTATGGCCATCGTAGTTTGCAGCTATAGATATATTGAAAACAAAAAGCCCCCATGATAAGATAAACCACTGGCTACGTTACTTGGAAGATGGACTGCTGGCAAGGGACGGGTTGCACCTCACAAGGGCTGGGAAGGATGTGTTCAGCCACAGCATGAAGAACCTCATCAGGAGGGCTTTAAACTGAATCCTACAGTGGTGGGAGACATAAACCTTGAGGCAACAATGGATGAAGGCTTATAAACCATAACAGAGAGAACAGCTCCAATAGTGCCCCAAAACAATGTTCACAACAATGTAGGAAAGAAGCCAGGGGGAGGGCACGATTTAAAGGTAAATCTGGATTAGGGCGGAGGGGGCTGTGGTGAGTTGGGAGTCCAATGGACTCCTGATCAGCCTTGCACCTGACTTTCCTGGGTGTTGGCCGCATGGCCGGCACCCAGGAACTCGCAATGTTGACCCACATCAGGTGGGGGAATCTCACCTCTGAGGTGGGTTGGGGCGGGGGGACTGTGCACATCCCTACGATCTCAGACATTCTGGATTTTCTACAAGTTATCCAAAAGGCTAAGCGCTAACATGCTAAGGTGGCAGGTGGCAGCTCTTAATAATGTCAGGATGGGGCAGGTTTTATAGTCACATACCTGGAGGTTTCTGAAGGGAATGGCACTCTTAAACCCTCTGCCTGTGCACAAGTTTACTTCATAGAATATGAAATGGGTTCTCATGGGTACACCTTTTGAGCCGAAGGATCACTTCCTCTTAACATACTGAAGACAATTTCCTGGTGGCTCTCACTTCAGCACACCATGTTTCAGAGACAAAGTGGTGTGGTGCCCGGAGCCATCATTCATTTCCTAGGGAAACTCAGATTTCCATAGGTCTCGAGCTGATTCCCCCTTCATCCATCATCCATTTATTACATTTCTAGACTGCCCAGTAGCCAAAGGTCTTTCTTTGGGCACAGTTAAAACCTTAAAAAAGATTGAAACCTTAAAATACATTATAAAAAATGTTCACATACAAACATGTAAACAAGAGTACACACAGTGGCATACATACATCCAAAACATTTTAAAACAATAACCAAAAGCTTTCCCATCAACAAAAGAAAAAGATAGTACAGATATAGGACGCGAGAGGAAAACTCCATTTTCACCTTGGCTGCCTCTACAAGAGAGGTTTAAAGCTCTTTCAAGGCTGATTAAAATTTTTACCTCTACAAGAGAGGAGTGCAAATTGGGGGCTCAGGCGCTTTAAACTTCCGATTATGCACATTATCGAATGCGCGTTAAACCGCGAGTTTTAATTTGCGGCGGCAGTTAAAGCGCTTTACCCCCGTGTAAACATGTGATTCTCCGCATGTCAACAAGTTTAAAGCGCGTTTCGGTTGTCCCGTAATGCGCTTCGCCACCTCTCGTACAGAGGTATTAGGAGTAAATGCGCTTCCGCGAATATGCGCATAATCGGGCAGCCAGGTGCCAAAGCAAATCCTTCTAGAGGGGGTCCTTGACAGAACTTTCTTGAAAATCAGAATCTCTGTTTGCATCCTTTCAGGATGTTCCCTTCAGGAGGAAGGTGTTGGATATGACAATATCCAGATGGCTGTGAGCGTTTTCTTAGTGTAGAAGATAAAGGGCAGGTCTCTGAGGAGGAGCTCATGCCTTCTAATTCAAAGAGCAGACTCTTTAGTCCAGAACTGTTTGCAACACTGCTGATCAAGGTCTCTAGGAGACACCAGCTTTCTGGGGACACCACTGTGCCGTCTGAGATCACAGGCGCCTCAGTGCAAAAAAAGGGATATGTCTGCCTTCCCACAGGTCTCTGCAAAGCCTATGCTGGTTCCCCATATCCATTCCTTCAAGGAGTCTTGGAAAGCAGAGTGGGCGAACCCCTCCAACCCAAGTCCGTCCATACTCCCTTCTGAGCAAAGCTATGGATTTGCTGAATGTCCCTGTGGTAGAGGACGCTCAAGTTGCAGCACTCATTTCCTGTGTGACCATTCCCACTTATGGGGAGGGGGGACCTAAAGATCCATGTGATGAACTCATGAAGACAGTGCTCCTCCGCACAGATGTCGAATCCTCTGCTGCAGCTTTTAGGGCATCAGCTACCAATCCCTCTTTATTTGAGCAGCTATCTATAGGCAGAGGACACAGCGATGTTTCACTACTGTGTTAGTAAATTGGTTGATATGACCTATGGTTGTTTGTCAGTGGAGATTTTAATGAGATCTTAGATCCCTCATTTGGATTTGCCCCTAAGACTCAAACAGTGGTGAGACATAAGCTTCAGGACTATGTGATTGAACTTGATCGATGGTTGGAGAAAATTGCACCCTGATGATAGGGAGTACATCTTTATTTCAGTTATTTCATCATAACTGTTTTCGATTAGATTATTTCTTGGTTTCTACTTTTTTACTGCAGCAAATAAAGGCCTTCAGCAAAGCTTTTGACAAAGTGCCCCATGACATTCTGATTCACAAACTAGCTAAAAGTGGGCTAGATGGAACAACCATTAGGTGGATCCACAGTTGGCTACAGAATCAGACTCAAAGAGTGCTTATCAATGGTATCTTCTCAAACTGGGGGGAGGTAATGAGTGGGGTGCCAAAGGACCCAGTCCTAGGCCCAGTGGTCTACAACATTTTTATTAATGATTTGGATGGGGAGGTGCATGGAATGATCAGGGGTCTGGAAACAAAGCCCTATGAGGAGAGACTGAAAAAACTGGGCATGTTTAGCCTGGAGAAGAGAAGATTGATGGGAGACATGATAGCACTCTTCAAATACTTGAAAGGTTGTCAAAGAGAGGAGGGTCAGGATCTCTTCTCGATAATCCTAGAGTGCAGGACATGGAATAATGGGCTCAAGTTACAGGATGACAGATTCTGGCTGGACATCAGGAAAAACTGTTAGGGCAGTTCGACAATGGAATCAGTTACCTAGGGAGGTGGTGGGCTCTCCCACACTAGAGGCCTTCAAGAGACAGCTGGACAACCATCTGTCAGGTATGCTTTAGGGTGGATTCCTGCATTGAACAGGGGATTGGGCTTAATGGCCTTATAGGCCCCTTCCAACTCTACTATTCAATGGTTCTATGATAGGGTACTGAGGGTTCCTGTGCCATGGAATGGGGGGTGAATCACTGCCTGTGCTTCAAATAAGAAAAAAGCTTAGAATAATGCAACTGGTGCTTTTAAATAAGAAGTTGAAATCTCTCATAACTAGTTTGCCAGTTCCCCATCAGCACAACTGTATCAGGAGTTGCAAAAAGTTAAATATGAGCTAAGTAATATTCTTTCTCAGTAGGCAGAATTTACTTTAACTTGCTTGCAACAGGCATACTGGGAAAACAGGCAGTGTCCAAGTAAAAGTTTGGCACACCGTCTTAAACATCAAAATCATTGAAATGTCACTCCGGCCATTAATGATATTGAAGCAGGATATGAATCCTTTTTTTGCTTTGATCAAGCTCCTTGCTTCGATTTCTTACAAAGGTGACGTCTTATGGCTCCTATAAGATTCAAAGAGATTACAAAGGCAATATTTATTTATTTTATTCCATTTATATACCGCCCCATAGCCGAAGCCCTCTGGGCGGTTTACAAAAATTAAAAACATTGAACATTAAAAACACCGATATACAACATTTAAAACCATAAACCATAAAAACAAGTTATAATTACAATATCCTTTAAAACAACAATTCTGGGTCAAAGCCAAACAACAACACAAAACCCTCATCATATGCTGTTAAATGCATGGGAGAAGAGTAAAGTCTGGACCTGGTGCCGAAAAGATAACAATGTTGGCGCCAGGTGAGCCTCGTCGGGGAGATCATTCCATAATTGGGGGGCCACCACAGAAAAGGCCCTCTCCCTTGTTGCCACCCTCCGTGCTTCCCTCAGAGTAGGCAACCGGAGGAGGACCTTAGATGTGGATTGTAGCGTACGGGTAGGTTCGTGTCAGGAGAGGCATTCCATCAGGCATTGTTGTCCCAAGCCGTGTAAGGCTTTATAGGTTAGATCCAGCACCTTGAATCAGGCTCGGAAACGTATAGGCAGCCAATGCAAGTGGGCCAGAATAGGTATTATATGCTCAAACCTTCTGGTTCCTGTTATTAATCTGGCTGCTGCATTTTGCACAAGCTGCAGCTTCCAAACCGCCTTCAAAGGCAACCCCACGTAGAGTGCATTGCAGTAATCTAACCTGGAGGTTACCAGAGCATGGACAACTGAAGCCAGGTTATCCGTGTCCAGATAGGGACGTAGCTGGGCCACCAACCGAAGTTGGTAGAAGGCACCCCGTGCCACTAGGCCACCTGAGCCTCAAGTGACAGAGATAGTTCTAGGAGACCCCCAAGCTACAAACCTGCTCCTTCAAGGGGAGTGCAACCCCATCCAGAACAGGTTGAAGACCCTCCATCCGGTCAGCAGGACCACCCACTAACAGCGTCTCAGTCTTGTCTGGATTGAGTTTCAGTTTATTAGCCCTCATGCAGTCCATTGTCGCAGCCAGGCACTGGTTCAGCACATCCACAGCCTCACCTGATGGAGATGAAAAGGAGAAATAAAGCTGCGTGTCATCCGCGTACTCATGACAACGCACTCCAAAACTCCGGATGACTGCACTCAACGGTTTCATGTAGATGTTGAACAGCATGGGGGACAAAACTGACCCCTGTGGAACCCCGTACTGGAGAATCCATGGGGCTGAGCAATGTCCCCCAAGCACCACCTTCTGGAGTGCCTCCCACTCCCAACTCAGCCAGTCGTCCCAGAAGGATACCATGGTCGATGGTATTGAAAGCCGCTGAAAGATCAAGGAGTATGAACAATAGGAAATCTCCAGGTCCAGATTGAGTTGTATAAAACATTTTCTAGTTTTCTGGCTCCAAAACTTTATCAGCTTTACAAATATCTATCTATCTATCTATCTATCTATCTATCTATCTATCTATCTATCTGGTTCACTTTCTTCATTACTAAATGATGAAGTCATCCCTAAACCTGCAAACACAAGTTTACTAATTACTGACCGATCTCGCTAATAAATGTTGATTTTAAAATATTAATGGCAACTTTAGCCAATAGAGTGCAACAAGTCATTACAACATTGGTCAGACCAGGTCAAGTGGGGTTTATTAAAAACAGGCTGAGGGTCGATAATTTGAGATTAGTTGTGGATTTGATAGCTTTAAATAGATAAAGAAATGACCAGTTGGCCATTGTCTCCTAGGACGCTGAGAAGGCCTTCGATAAAATTCATTGGAAGTTTATTCTTGTCACATTGAGTAATTTCGGTTTTCCAGTGGAATTTTTGGAATGTGTTAGAATTTTATACTTGACCCCAATAGCAAGAGTTATGGCCAATGGCTGGTTGTCAGCTTTTTTTCTTGCTTGGGTGGGATACTAGACAAGGATGTCCACTTTCCCCATTGATATTTGATCTATGTTTGGAACCCCTGGCTTGCGCAGTTAGATAGAATAATAGTATTTACAGGTTTGTGCATGCTGTCTTAGAATTTAAAATTATTCTTTATGCTGATGATCTTTATTTATTTTTTTTCTAAATGCCAGGTATCCCTGCTTTGATGAAATTGATTAATACTTATTCCCAGAGATATATCTCAGTTGATTAAAATAAATTTGAATAAGCTGATTAATGAGATTGCACGAGACATAGATGGACACCATTAAAGTTAAGTCTGTTGGATAAAGTCAACACACACCTCGAATTGTCTATGTTATGCGTGGGATTTCTTTACTTATACCTGACAAACATTTTCAACAACTTAATGTTTTGTTCTGTAAATTCGTCTACGGTACTTTCCCCACCTCAAATATCTTTGAAACGGATGCAGCTTCCGGTTAAAGAAGGTGGATTTGGTTTTCCAGACCTTGCTTTGTACTAAGATGTACCATTTGTACCATATTAGCTTGCACTAAGATTTAGTCTTTTCTACCCTGGTCAGTTCTGGAATCCTTATGTTTAGACTCTTTTCCCAAATGGGTGGCATTTGGTTCTCGACATATTAAAATAAATAACCCTCTCCTACAATCTTGGCTGCTAGAGAGGCGCAGCATATAGTATCACGTAAATTACAGTTTGATCCATTCTCTCACGCAAAATTGACTGGGAAACTTGCGGATTGGGAAACTTGCGGTTCCCCAGATGCTGCTGAGCATCCACTGTCTGGGGTAATGGGAGTTCGAGTTCCAACAACATTTGTATGGCCACGAGTTCCGCAAGCTGGTAATAAATAATAGCCAAGGGAACAAATCTATATACAGGAGATATTTCATGTTATCGTAGAAGAACAGCTCTTGTACGATGACATGGAGAAGGCAGTAGTACCTGGACTGCATCTGTTTTTGAACATCAGCTATTGGGAGAGGCAGGCTTTTGGTTTTTCAGTAGTAAAAGTAAATCCAGCCTCTGCTAACAACCATCTGATTGGTCAGTAGGGAGGGGAGGGTTAAAGCAGGGCATGTGTCGCTGAGCAGTTTAAAGAATGAGAAGAGCTGTTGGCTGTAGTATAGACAATGCTACTGCACACTTTGATCATCAGCCCTGGGCTCTACGATTGCAGCACTATGGGTCAGTTGTTAGCACACACTTGCCTATATGACCTGTTGCAATGCACACAGTTGGTTTTTTCCCCTAAGGCTGCTTGTGCCTGAATTCATTGGTGTCCATTTTATGTATGCTCCAGTTGACATTACTTCTTATTTAGGAATCCAGTGTTCCTAAATAATGTACTCCTGGTGAACTGGGTTTGTAGAACTCAAGGCTGCATAGCAATGGGGCCCAGAGGGCTGAGATAGAGGAAAAGAGGGAGCGGTTAGGACTGTAGCAATTTATCTGAGGAGCTCAACTTTGGAAGTATTTGGGACTCTTATCAACAGTGTAATTAAAAATCAGTGGAGTTTAAAAGAACTTTAATCCAGCATGGAATTAGTGGGATATTGAAGCGTTCCACAACTTTGCTGGTTTAATAGTTAGAACAGCTATAAAAAGCAATGCAAACTGGCTCCATAATGATCAGTGCATTTGAGGTGCATCTGTATGAAATAATTTCTTCTGTGATATTTAGAATTAGGATAGTCTTTTTCATAAATTAATATAACAAGAAATCTTTGGGATTTATTTCTACACTCCATTTCCCTAATGTCTCACATGCAAACATACTCCAGAAAGAGGAAGGAACAAGTGAGACCCAAGAATTGCAGAATATTCTATGCAATATTTTTTCAAATTAAGCAGCTGAGGAAATAAACTGTTCTGAGTGGGACTCCATTTGGGATTGCTCCCACTGGTGGAATAAAAGCTTTGGATCCAAACCACAGTATTAATTTAAAACCATCATTTTTAATAGCACCATATAGGCACAATTGATGTGATGCTGGTGGCTGATGTGACTAAAGGAGTAATTGTAACGTTTCCCTGTTGCCATAGTTCTTTAACTTCCATTGCTAGTGGTGTATATTTTTCTCTCTTTTCTTCTTCCTTTAATGCAACATTTTTGTTATTAGGTATTGCCTATTGTTTATGTCTCTTCTTGTGTCTGGTCGATTGCAAAGTATTGTCTTGTCTAGAATTGTTCTGTCCCAGCAAGAGAATATGAGTGCATAAAGTGACCTAGCTTAACTTGTTTGAGTGTGTCTGGGCCTCCTAGGCTCTGAAAGCATCTTTCTGGAGAGCACCTGCTTGAACCTCAAGGCCAGGTTTTGCTGAGTGCATACGTCTCCTCAACGGGGGGGGAGGGGCTTGCACTTGCTAGAGTAAGGCTGCGATCCTATATTCATTTGTCTGGGCGTAAGCTTTATTGAAATCAATGGGAGTTGTTTCTTTGGGCAGTTTTCTTTGGGTCCCTGATTGGGATTTCTGTTCTCTGCACAGTGACTCAGTGTAAATTCAGGAGATATTTGGATAAAAGGAGAGAAAGATCCTTGTCTAGCATTGAGTTAGTGGGCACCCATTCTAGCCTTTCTATGTATTGCCACTGACCATGTTCTTGTTTACATGGCTAATGAACCAGAGGTATAATGACAATTTTTTAGATTAGTTTCTCACTGATAAACCAGAAGTTGAAACAAGCTAAGAGGTGCTAGTGAGAACTGCAGATAAACCAGAACTGCAACAAGCCTTTAGTCCATTTTGTTCCATGGGTAATGTTTGCAAAGTAATACTGTTTTATTCCCTTGCTGAATGCTAGTTTGCTGTACTAGTTTTTTCTGCTCATGTCAACTGCTTCATTTGTTCAGTGGTATGCTGAATCTGTGAGTATGGATATGTGAAAGGTGATGGGGAAAGAGTGTTAAATGTTAGGAAAGGTGAGACTATGGTCATCCAGTGAAGGATTTGTAGACAGAAAAGATATTTGAAGGAAGGGGAGACTGTATCACACAGAGTATAGCAAAAACTTCAAAGTATAGCAAAAGCTAAAAAAGTAGGAGTGAAGTTAATTTCAGATACACTGAATGTCTGACTTGTTCTTTATTTTAGTGATTTTAACATTAAGATGTTACGTAGAACAGTTTGTCTTAATTGTGTCTGTGAAATCAGACATATGACCAAGGCCATGTTCAGGTGGGCATGCCCCTTTGAGGGCTGGGCATGTTGGTGAGTACGCCCCTTTGAGGGCTGGGCATGTTGGGCATGCCCCCTTGTGGGCTGGGCATGTTGGTGGGCACGCCCCCTTGGGGCAGCCATGTTGTCCTTTTTGGCTTCCAAAATATGGTCACCTAACCATGCGGACATTCTCCACCAGCGTGAGCATGTTGTGGCAAAGGCACATCAAAACCTCCTTGGTCCATTGATTCCATCAGAGAAACAGCAGCTAGAATTAGGCTTTAACTCAAAGGTTTAATAAGAAAGACTCTCTTAGTTACAATACTGGTGGTCTTCAAACAGAACATAAAACAACTGGGGAATAGCTCATTCATTAGGAGAATTCTCTCCCCTCTCAACTACGGCATGGTCTGTTGCTGGGCAGGTAAATAATCCCCCCCCCCACACACACACAGTTTGTCTTTGCCAAATGCACAAGAGGAAACAGCGCTCACAGCTGTTAAATCGTCCTCTGTTGTTTTCTCCCAGGACCTTTTTCCTTGAGAAAATGCAGCTCCTACAGTCTTAAGGAGTAACATTCGTTGCCGCCTTTTAGGAGCTTGTTCTTAAAGGAGCAATGTAGGAAGATCCATCTCCCCAATAAGTTATGTGACTCTGGACAGGCATCTAGAGGAGCAGAGGTTGGCATTTCCCATGCAAAAAGCCATTCTTCTCCCCTGTCTTGCCTCTCTCTCACTCCTGCAATCTTGGTCTCTATTTGTCTTGCAGTCTCTTCTCCACCCCCTCCCAACTTATCTCCCTCACCGCCCACCCCCTTTTTTTTTATCCAGTACTGGCCGGCCTTTCCTCCTAAACGTCTTCATCCCCTTCCCTCCTCCAGATAACAAAAGGAAAAGCACATGATGGTATTCTCCGCATTCCCTAAAATCGGCTTTGATCTGTCAGGGTCACATGAAGCAAAAAATGTGGAGCACACCATACCTAAACCCCTCCCCCCTTTTCATGGATCACACAGCGCTTTAAATGAAAATACTTCTGGGTCGGGTGGGTGGAGTAGACTTGAACATCATCAACCTAGCAGGTGCTGCTCAATGCATGAAAGAGGCTTGTTTCCCACCCCTGTCCAGGTTCCCCCGTGCTATTACATTATTATGAATGGAAAGTAACTAATTCACAGTTTTGAAGGCTAGAAACAGTGCTGTAGCTCCTTTATGAATGACAATCACAGACCAGATACTTGCTCCCCATGAGAGCATCCCACCAGCACAAGCAAAGCTAGTGCAACCCCGGAACGAGTGGAGGAAGGAAAACTTGAATTGGCCATAAATCTCCATTTTCAGGGGATCTGATGTGGGGCAAGGGAAGGTGAGAACATGACAATCCGAAGCATGAGCCTCTGTCCTCCTTATGCTTAATTTTATTCAGTACCAGCTGATATACCCAGCATTGCTTCCCCCCCCCCCCCCCAAGATAAATGTCTTTGAGTTAACCATCTTAAAGTAGAAGGATGGTGCTAGGTCTGTCAGCTAACTTTTAAATGAATTAAATTCGTTTCTTTTTTCCCTCTCTCACCCTCATAACAACCCTGCACGGTAGGCCTGTAAGGTAACTTTAATTCATTTCTTTTTTTTTATTCCTCTCTCTCTCTCTCTCTCTCTGTCTCTCTCACCCCCGACACAGGCCAAGTCTGCCTGGAAGCCGCAGCTCCTCATGGCCCACTCAACCATCTTCTGCTCAGGGCTCTTGGCTGATTGAAGGCCTGTGCCTGCTTCAGCCCACACTTCTTGTCTAGTCATGCCAGTCCACATTGCACTGTGCAATCGGTGCTCATAGGGAGGCCATGAGGGAGCTGGCCAGCTGACTGACTGACTGACAGCTCGGTCATTGCTGTTGGCGATGGTCCCAGAGCTGCACCCTCTTTCCCTCCCGCTCCCGATAGGGCCTAGTGACTGAGGCAGCTGGCCCCAGGCACTCTCCCTTTAGGCCCAGGATGGCGAGCCACTTCCAGATGATGGCCGCCAAAGCCTGATATGTCTTCCCTCCTGCCCAAGGCATGCTGGGATTTGTAGGCGTAAGCCTAGGTCTCTGAATAACGTGTTAATCTTTGAACACTGTCTGAGGTGTGGTGGGAGACAACTGGAGAGCAGGCCTTCTTAGTTGTGGCACCCTGCTTATGGGTTCCTTTTCCCCAGGCAAGCTTGCCTAGTGACTACTTTAATGGCTTTCCAGTACCAAGTGATTTTTTAAAAATTTCCCAAAGCCTTTTAACTTGATGATATTTTTTATGCTGCATTTTCTCCCCTGTTATAACTGAACCACAACATTCCAAGACAGATGCAGGAATTACTGAATAAAGTTTATGATTTTTATGTAAAAGCCTGACTAGACCATTGAAGCAGAAAAATGAATGGAGGAATGACTGATAGCTGAGGCTAGAAAGGAATGGTGTGTGTGTGTGGGGGGGGGTTAGTGGCAGTTGGAGAAAGTGAGGTAGAAAGAAGAAAGAGAGTTAGTGAGAGGTCAGGAAAGTGGGGCTGAGTTAGGATTGAGAGAGAGTGACGTGGTTTGCCAACCCATCCTTTATTTAAAATCAGCTGCTCTACATGCCAGTACTACACCTCCCAGCATGCCTTTGATGGCCTGCAGATGACTGCATCTTCTGAGAGGCGGTTCCCTTCTCTTGTTGCCGATGCTGCTCCTCGATAGAGCATCAAGGAGTAGCATTGCTGAGGAAGGGAGATAAGTGGCTGTCAGTGGATGTGCCCAGCCCTGGGACTGCCTTGGCCTGTGCTTCTTGCCCACCAAGTGCTCCATCAGGGATTTGTGCCGAAGGGCTGGGGCCAGGCCGGGCAGTTGGCCCTTTTCGTCAGTCCTTTTTCTTGGCATGTGCAGAGTGTTTCCCCTTCCTCCATCTCCCTTAAGTGCAAAGGCTACACTTGTGCTTCCTCCAGATTCTGAGAAAATAGCGGTATCAGGACAGAGTTCTGAGCATGTTCAGAGTTCTGAGCCTCTCAAAGTCATGCTGTTATATCTAGTTATGATTTTAAAACCATGAACGGTGAGTGGGAGGAGGCAACACAAATGGATGCAGCCCATTTATGTGGGTTGTTTCCTTCCATGTGGAATTGGGTTGACTGCTCAGGACCAATCTTTGGAGTCTGGGATGTGAAAGGTGTAAGCCTAGTTTTTTATTAATTATTTTAAAACACTTAAAATCAAAACTTTCATGTTTTTAGGTACATTGTACAGCCAGACCTATCGGTGTGCCAAATTCCAAGGTTCTAACTCATCTGGAAGTGGGTATATTAAATAGGGTGACCAGACGTCCGGTTTCCCCCGGACAAGTCTAGAAACAGGGTGCCAAAATGGCATCGGGGGGAAATCAGCTGATTTCTTGGAAAGTCTGGGAATTAGGCAGATTCCCACGCCGTCCGGGGTCTGTTCTTGCCCAGCGCAATAGTGTAGGCCAGGAACAGCCCCTGATTGGCACAGGGAAGGGGCTAGAACAACACATGCCCATACTTCCGGGTACGCGTCATCCAGCTCCTCCCAACTTCCGGGGCTTGTTCTTGGCTGGCATGATCATGCAGGCCAAGGAAAGCACTGGATTGGCACGGGGAAGAGGCTGGATGACACGTACCTGGAAGTGCAGGGACGCGTTGTTCTAAAGGGCTGGATCGCGGAGAGGGAGGGGGACGAAAGAGCGCTCTTTCTCCCCCCACCCTCCCTCTCCGCTAAAATACAGGGCTGAATTGCGGAGAGGGAGGGGTGATGAAAGAGCGCTCTTCCCCCTCCCTCTCGGCGATCCGGCCCTTTATTTTGGACGTCATACCTCCCAGCTCTCTCCCTGTCTTGTCCTGGTCTCGGGAGACTTGTGGGAGAACAACCAGATGGTGGAGGCAGCGGTAGCAGCGCGGGCCTGTGATGAAGGGGTAAGTGTGGGCGGAGCGCGTGGTGCTGAATGGGTGTGGGCGGCGAGGCATGGGCTGCAAGTGGTGCAAAAGGTGCGGAGCGCTTGCAGTGGAGTGTGTGGTGCTGGGCAGTTGGGCGCAACATGGGTAAGTGCGGTAAGCAGTGCGAACGATGCAGGGCGTGGGCGGGCGGCGGGGTGAGCGACACACGACGCGGGCAGGTGGCAGTTGCGCAGGACAGGCGGGGGTGCGGAGCGGGTGCACGGCGGGTGGGGGACAGGCAGCAGGCAGTCCTTGGTTGAGTGTGTACGGATGTTTGGTTGGTTTTGCACTGGTGCGTGTGTGGATTTGTATTCTTGTTGTTTTTGTTGTTGTTATTATGCCTTGGGTGAGGATGTGGGTAGATGTTGTATTTTTTATGTTATTTTATTTTTGCCTTTGGGTGTGTGTGCATGTCTGTGTGTAGATCTATTATGTTGATGAATGTTATTGGGTGGCTGGCTGTGGATTATTATTATTATTATTATTATTATTATTATTATTATTGCCTTTAGTGTGTGGGAGGGAGGTTTTTTTAAGTTGTCTTGGAGAGGGAATGGGGTTTTTCCACTTTGGGTGAGTGTGCAAGGGGTGTGGATTTAATTTTTTATTGCCTGTGGTAAGCATGTGTGAGGTGTGTGTGGATTATTATTACTATTAATTATTATTAATATTTTACCTTGGGTGTGTATGTGTGGATATGAATTTTTATTTTTGCCTTAGGTAGGTGGATTCCTCACCATCAACAGCACCATTAGTTTTTGAGCATAGTCCACAGTGACCTATGATATCTCAGCTACAAAGGGAAGTGGGGTGTTTGGAAGAACTACATGGTCAATTGCATGTAACATGTATTGGGAAACTGGCATGGTGATTCTCTGATATTAGTTATTTTTTAGCTGAGATATCATAGTTCACTGTGGACTATGCTTAAAAATTACATTTTTCGTCACCTATAACTAACATCAGAGAATCTCCATATGCCACTTTTGTTTTTAAGAGATGAGTTTGTAAGATAAACATGGAACGTGGTGATGTTGTATTCCTGCCCCTTCTTTTCCCCAACTGACTGCATTTCACAACAGTGAGGTGGTTTAATTGTAGGAGATGCTCAATGATATCGTACTGAATTGTCTTTTAGATTCTGTTCTGTTCTATAATTCATTAAAAACTTTGTAGAAAAACATTCAAAATGCCAAAAAGAAAGTGTAAATTTCTGATACATTGACCGTCTTACTTGTTCTTTATTTCAGTAATTTTAACGTTAACGTATTATGTAGAACAGATTTGTCTTACTTGTGAGGTATGAAATTAGACATGTCACCAAGGCCATGCCCCCTTGGGGGCGGTCATCTCAAGATGGGCCCACCTTGGTGGCTGGGCATGTTCGGTGGGCATGCCTCCTTGAGGGCGGCCATCTTGTTCTCCTTTTTGGTTTCCAAAATATGGTCACCCTAGTATAGACATCCCACACACATACTTTTAGCTTTATAGGTACAGATGCGCCTTTTAGAGCACCTGTATTTATATCTATATCTATATCTATATATCTATCAGACTTGCTGATAGAAAGCTCCTTCCTTTGACATCATCCTTGCTGCAAACCCTGACTTTCAGCCAAGTATGTACTTCCCCAAAGTAAAGACTGTCCCTCTCCAGAACCCTTGAGAATGGAATTTTATGGCAATTTCAAAATTTCCTGTTCTAGTCCTTATCATTTTGTATATGAATTCTCTGCTAATAATGTAGAGAACAGGAAATCTGGTTACAAATTTGAGCAATTTATGAGGTGTTACCTCTTCACTCAACACAGCTAAGAATTTGTTTTCTTCTCCACTGGTTTACACTGACTTTTCCATTAAGTTCAACTTTTGCTTGATAATTTCTACCATACATCTATAGCTAATGTCTATGAGAATACCAAATGTGTAATGGATTAGCCAAAAATGGGTGCAGTTAGGAGCTAAGTTAACTGAAGGTCCTAGGCCAGGAGTAGACAACTTTTTTGGCCCTGTGGGCACATTTGTCATTTTTTTGAAGGGCCTGAGGGCACATTTGAGAAGCCTCTCTATTGTTACCCCCCACAGTTCTCTTTTATTGCCCCTTCTCGCTTACACTCTCTATTTCCTTGTCCCCCTTCCTCCTCCTGTTCCTCCTCCTTCTCCTCCTCCGCTGTCAGAACTGACCTTGCTACTGGTGCGACCCTTTGCCCCTCCACTGCCGCACTTCTCTCCTTCCCCCTTTCTCCAGCGTGAACTGACTTACTGCTGCTGGCTCAGTTCTCTCCCCTTGCGGCTTCCACCACCATCTCATTCATCTCCTCTTCTGACTTCCTTCCTTCCTTCCTTCTTTCCTTCCTTCTCCCTTACACAAACAGACCTTCCCACTGCTGGCATGATATTTTCCCCCTGGTGCCACCTTGTTCATCTCCGCCTTCTCTTCCTCCCTTACACAAATGGGCCTTCCTGCTGCAGGTGCAACCCTTTCCCTTTGCCCCCTCACCGCTCATCTTCTCCCCACCCGAAATGTCTTTCCCCCGCCCTACTGTTGCCACTCGTTCCCACTGCCATTGCCACCACCCCAGGTGCGCCCACGGGTGCCATATTGACAACCTTTGGTCTAGGCAAAGGACAGAATTGGTCACTAGTAGTTAAGGGAAGCAGTAGTTAAGGCATGATTTAGGCAGCCTTAATTGGCAAGAGGCCAACCTTCATGGGGAGGCTTCCACGTGTGATGGAGGAGAAGTATGATGCAGGTGAGACTTTTCATGTGGGCTTTGGATTGGACTGAGAAGGCTCTCTTCCGCAAAAGATGGGTCGGGAGCCTTTCCCTTGGTATCAGAAAGTCCTGCTATTTTGTTTTATAACTCCTTTTCAAATGCTGAGAAAATAAAATTTCCCTCCTCATACTTATCTTTAGCTCACCATATCCCCCCAGCTACCTTTCAGTAAAGACAGAGTTGGAAGCAGCGCTTGGAGATTCCACTGGACTGGAAAAAGAAAGGCAAATCTACAAAAGTGTTTTGGAAGGAGGTGATATCCCTCTGCAAGGGCTGAGTGGTCTTAAGCGTCCTTCCAGTTCATCTTCCACTAAAGGTAGGTTACTAAAACAACAGCCCTTATGCTTCCTCATGCATTAGTTATTGGAACTTTCAAAGGGGATTTCTTAGATTATATTGTATTTATATTTAAAAGTGATTGTTATGTATTTGTGCCAGGATCTTAGATGTGATCTATAATTCCTGAGCTGGTAGTTCATACTGCAGCTGGAAGATGCCATTTTTAATGCTTCCTCATATAAAAATATTCCTTGCAGATTAAAAAAAACCACGACATTGCGGCAAAGTTTTGTACTTGCAGGGTGGTGTGTTGCTGTTTTCGAAAAAGGAGCCTTCAAAAAAACATAATCTCTCGCATGTAGTCTGAACTGCTACAGTCCATGTTACCATCTCATGAGTCTTTCACATTCTGCTGCACATATAAATGAGGCCAGAATTGGCCTACATTTGGAAGATCAAGAAAGGTGGATCCTAAAATATTTGGTTTCAGCTCAGGATAAAGTCAAATACACAAAACAATATATTAATTCACGGTTATTTTCTCTTATTTTCAGCATTTAAGACCAAATTTTGATACCAAATTTTCATGTGAAAATTTGGAGTGAGGATGGAAGGGGAGGTTACACCACGTTCATCTCTAGCATAGCATTTCTCCAAGCCTCGGAAGGTGTTGCCTCTCATGCTTCTGTCTTTTTGAGTTGTCTTGTTTTCCGCCTTTTCCAGACACAGCCTAGTTATGCTCCCTCTTGCTCATGGTTTGACATTCCTCTCCCATCCCATTTCCCTCATTTCCCTGTGTCTTCCAAACACCTCTGAATCCACAGCAGCGCTCTGGCCAGTTTTCTCCGACCAGTGGTCAGCTCCCTCTTCTGCCCATAATCCTGATAGCCTCCTAAACTGGAAACATATTTAGGTTTGGCCTGTCTGCTGACCTTCTTTATAATTTCAGCTATGTTCTGTACCCTGAGAGCCACATCTAACGTTGACTGGGGGGCTGGGTGATGAATATGTCCATGCACACACACACGGACATCTGCACACGGACATGCGCACACAAATACACAGACTCGGGATCTCTGGGCTTGGGGAGGCACTTTAACCTCGCCCCCATCCCAGTGATCCTTCTCAAGATCACTTGGGGCAGGAGGAGGCTGCTTTCGGGTTGCTGAGGGAAGGGAACCCCCTCTTCCCCCAGACTGGGAGTGCCTTCTTCCCCAGCAACATTAGCAGCACAGAAGCAGAATCTGGGCTATTTCAGAAGGGGGAGACTTAAACCTACTCCCCAGCGACACCAATTGGAATCTGTGCTTCCCCACAACCATTAGTAGCAGTACTCTTGCTGAATAGGCTCTCTGGGCTGGGATAATTGAGAATAATTAATACTAACAGATGTATAAGGGCTTGTAGAATAAGAAAGCACTGGAATATATCATGAGCTGCATAACTGTGGCTAATTTGCATGCTTTGATACAGGGCATGCTTCCGCTAAATAGCAAGACTTACTGATTTCAAAGAAGAATTAAGCACATGCTACGGGAGCGTGGCCATAAATTGCATATTTTAATGGGAGGCAGCACACACTTCTTCTGCAGTTCCCTCATGAAACTGTTTCTTGCACAAGTAAACAATTTGAATTTTTAGTTCTTTTTACTTTTTTGCTATTACACTTCCAAATTTATTTCTGTAACATGTTTATTCTTATTCTTATTCTAACGACAGCAACCGTGGAATCCTATGTATGCCTATATATGAAGTAAGCCTCATTGAGTTCAATAGGGCTTACTCTTAGGTAAGAATGTAAAAGATTGCAACCTAAATCAGGATTTCATAAGATTCCAGCAGGATTACATGTTTTTGTCAGGCTTTTATATTGGTGACGTCTGATACTAGAATGTTCGTGTTGGTGTCCCACATATAGAGAAATACAAAATAATTAATGAGATAGCTTTTATGACGCCAGTTTATGTTGATGGAACAGTATGAAGTTTTTGAGTTATACTTTCATTGGACAGAAAAGAAAAGCAGCTGATTCTCTGTTATTTGTACAGCAACACTGCAGATATTTTTTAGAAACTGCTTTCTGGAAAGTCATCTACTCACAAGCCTTTTAATTTTAAACATACATAATGCATTAACTATGAGTTACTCAATCCAGATTGTTCATATGTGGCATGGTTGTGAATTTTAGTTGCCAACCAAGTCTTCCAAGTGAATACAAGACTTTTTGTGATTAAGAGGTCATGGGCTCTCCCATACTAGAAGCATTCAAGAGGCAACTAGGCAGCCATCTGTTAGGTATGCTTTAAGGGAGTTGGACTCGATGGCCTTATAGGCCCCTTCCAACTCTACTATTCTATGATTCTATGAGGTTAAAATACCCACAGATGGCAAGCTGTTCTTTTCCATTGTCACTTTTTACCTGTAGAGGTGTTTAGAGCTCTTAGTTTTAATCTTGTAAGATTTCTAAAGAATCTAAATCTCAAATCCATGAATTAATTTGAATATCACTGGTTTGTTTGAAATTATTAGCAATGGAAAAGAATAGCTTGCCATCTGTGGGTGAATATAACCTCTTTATCTCCAAAAGTCTTGCATTCACTTGGAATACTTGTTCTGTCTTGTGCTGAGAATTTGCTACTTTCCTTTTATCAGTAAAGAATTTAACTAACAAGCTGACATCTAAATAGTTCAGTAATATTATTCATGTACAGGAATTTTGCATAAAGAGCACAGCTATTCACATTGCAACCTTTGCTTATTTTCATACAGGCACTTAATATCCTGAACCTTCAGATTCCTAAAGTAGTATTCCATCTGCATTGGCCTGTAGAGGATTGACTTAATCTGGCCATGTCACCTTAGTTTAGAAATGCCTCTGATGTCACAGGATTTGCCTCCCTGAACGCAGCTGTTCTGTGCACGTCAGCAGCACGGCTTGGCTGTTTCGTTGCTTCCCTGCATTCCTTTTAAACATTGCCACTCTCAAGATTGCGTGGTGTGAAACCCAAAGCATGTCATCCCCTCCTTTTATTAACTGCTTTGCCAGACTTATGCTAACAGGTTGTGTTTATTTTATCATGCATGCTTTCCAGTGGATCGTAAAGGTGGGAATGCTCATACAATCGCACCCTCTTCAGTTAATAGCCGAACCCTTAACTTTACTAATGCTCACCTGTGTAAACATAAGAAACCCTTATCTGCTGCAAAAGTCTGCATTGCTGAAATTCTTCCATCCAAATTCAAACCCAAGCTGACCAAAATGGATCTCTTGCCTCATGAGAAAACACAAAGCTGTGAAAACCTCTGTAGCTCATTTGCTTCCTTTGATAGCAAGAAAGACTTCATGGTAGATGTAGGCATCAGTTGTGAGAATGTCCTAATGAAGTCTAAGCAAGACTTTGCTGCCAAATCCTGCAGCACTCAGAGTCTGCAAGAGTATGGCATTTCCAGCTTCAGGAAGGATTACATGCTTGGCTCTCAGAAGAATGGGATGGAGTTCACCTTGATGTATAAAAACATGCATCGAATCAACCGTTCTCAAATCCAACTGAGCTCTGTTTCGTCCTGCAGTGTGAGGGAAATTGCATCCCTGTTTCAGAATGAACTAAAGAACCGGAGAGAGCCCAACCCCAGCCGGGAGAACTTGGAAGAGATCCCCAAGCACACTGTCGCCTCTCACATCACTGCCTTTGAGATGCTGATCCAAAGATCCTTGTCCGTGCCCGCTCTCAACCTTTCCAGTGCGCACATCAAATCTCCAGCTCCTAGTCTTTCTAACAGCTGCCTAAGTTCAGCGTATTCAGCTGAATGCCTGTTGGATTCCCCCAAGCCCGATCTGGAAGAAAAGCATATTGCCAACCAAGAGGATACTTCTTCCCACTCTTGTAACAATACAGAGGGTGTGACATCAGAGTTTAGCGATGTGCCCCCAGTAAACACACTCTCGGCTTGTACCAATGAGATAGAATGTGTCTTATTGAATGTGTCCAATGATAGTGATGGTGACAGCAACTTTAATGGCTCCCAAATATACAAAATAAACAAGTGCAAAGGAGCCTGCCCAACTTCCTACACAAGGTTCACAACAATTCAGAGACATAAACTGCAGCAGTCTGCCAGACGAAATGTTCAAGGAGATAAGCTCTTGCTCCCCAGAAATGTCTATCTTATGAGCCCACTTCCCTTCAGGTTGAAAAGGCCCTTGCAGCACAATTCCAAAAAGACTTCTCTACAGTGCCAAGGAGGCCTGCTGGCATCCAGCTATGAAAGCCAGAATAATCTTATCCAATTGGAGAAAAAGCTGGTGGGTAGGGATATCCCACTATTCCAGGAGTTCCGTATCAGACAGAAACCTCCAGCCCCCAAACGCCTCTCTTCCTACGACATTGTCAAAAAGTTTAGCCACTTCCTGGATCCGAAGGCTTGGCAAAATACTTCTTTTTCCCTAATGGATATTCCAGATGCCTTTAATACTAGAAAGGTTCCTTATGCTTTGTACCTCAACTTGGACACAAACAACAGCCCACAAAGGGAACCCACGACATACCTTGGAGGTGGCATTTTTTTTTTTATATTCAGCGTTACTTCATCTGTATCCCACTTTGCTTTTCCTCTCTGGTCTTTATTTCTTTCCTCATATTTCATCTTTTCCTTGTCGAGTCCTGAAATGCAAGCAAGACACACTCCATCTGAGAAATTACTTCCACTTTCTAGTTATCAATCAGAGCAGTTGTCTCAAATGGATGTGAATTATGTTTGGAAACCAGCTTAAATCCCATATGATTTGCATCCCAGGGAACGAAATGAGGAAACCCCATTTGTTTTAGGTTCTTGGTGAGCGTGATTGCATGTGTGCATGTGGGCCTATCTGTGCCTCTGTATCTTTGCATGCAGTGATGCAATTTCCCTCAATGACACGAAGTTAAATCATGTTGGGTGAACAGGGGATTTGTTCAAGATGTGCTTTGGAGTTTTGTTTTTGTTGCTTCTTACGTCAACTTTATCTTTGCTTCAACCTTCCCAACTCCCAAAGATTCAAAATGTTACCACCATTTGAATGTAAATTCAGCAGCAGAACAATTTACTCTCTTTTCTTCCTTTCCCCTTTTTCTGGTTCTCCCAGTTGAATCAGTTTGTTTTTAATGACCTTGTATTGTTTTAAAGTAGATTCAGAATCACCAAGGCATTTTACACCACTTGATTACATGGAGAGTGCTGAAGAAATGTTCCACAGGCACCACAGTGATAAAGAGGTAATATTTCCTGTAACAGCCAAGATGTTTTTTCTCCCACAGTATTAATGCAACAGCGGTTGGGTGGGTCAATGTTTGAATGTACGACGCAAGATACTCTTAAAAAGAGGCTTTCTGGGTAGATTTTTTAATAGCTGCCATGGGAATTTTACTGAGGAGTGGGATATAAATCCCTAAAATAACAATGAATTCAAGGACTTGCTTCCATTTTCAGATGATCATTTTGAGATTAAGAGCTCCATCACAATTACTTTTTTTTATTGGTATGCACCCGCAATTTTGACCTCCCTTTTCCTTTCGCAATCATAGCTATACAGGGGCCTCTTTTTTATTACGCTCACCTCACCCCGCCTCTTCCCTTTCCTCCTCCACTTCATTGGTTCTTCTCAGATGATGGACGGTCATTCCAAGCAGCCCTGCAGCAAAGGGAGCCAGCAATCTGCTTTTGCAAGCCCCATGGCTAAGGGCTTGCGTATGAGTGTGTGTGTGTGTGTGTGTGTATGCTGGTGGCAGCATTGAGGACAACTTACTAAAAAGCAGGCATGGGCTCCTTCCTCAGCTATGTTGGGGGAGCTTTGGGATCAGGTCTGATCTGGACACTAAGGGGTTAAAGAAAGAACAGGCTTAGATGCACCTGCTCCCAGCAACCAATCAGGCAGCCAGGTCAAAAACCCAGAGAGAAAATAGGAAGGAAAGACAGTGGCCCGGTTCGGACGACACGATAACCAACGGAGGGGGGAAGTGGCAACCGTCAGTTGTGTTGATTATTGTGTCATGTGTCGGGCAAGGCACAACGCACACACAACTGACAGTATGCTATTTCGGGCAATTAAACAACGGAGAAGAACAACGGACTGCTCCGTTGCTTATCCGGAGACCCGTGGATTAACATGTTGTGTGGCGGGCTGCGTGCGTCAATTTCATGCATCCATCTACACAAGTCCATAGAGGACTTGTGTAGATGGCCAAACGCTACCCAGCCGCTCCGCCACACCCCCAGCAACTCGATGCCGACATCGGCCTAGGAACGGAGGACGCCCACCTCCTCCCCCTGCAGGCCGGCTTCGGAAAGCACTCACACCGTGTGGCTGCGGCGGCACTGGCACCTCTCAGCGCATCCAAGCACCACTGCGAGACCCCCAACTGCTCCGCGGGGGCCACACAAAGGCCTGCTCCTAGGGAACCAGGGGAAACAGGCGCACAACTCTCGTCCCATGTCCTGCCCCTCAGAGACCTCCAGCTGCCCAGGTACACAGGGGCACCGACTCTCCATGGCTCACCCCAGTGCCCCCAATTGTTCCTCGGAAGCCCCGCAGCCTCCGCGCCCCTTGCTCCTTGTGCGCACCCGCAGGCAGCTGCCATGGCGAAGCGCCGCCTGCCCTGCCCCCCTCTTTCCATCCAAGCTGGCTGGACACGGCTCACTGGCTCTCCGCTTCCTCAAGCCGCGCAGAATGGGCAGTCCCACGGTGCACGTGGGCATATCCCACCTCCAGAAGCCGCTGGTCGCACAAATTGCGGTTGTTGTGTGAAACATCCCAAAGAATGTATAACACTCTCATGGCCATGCATCTCCGTGCCTCTATCAACCCCTCCTGTTCCTGCTCTTCAGGGCAAGTTCCCATAACTGTCTCCAGCTCTCTAGCGTCAACTCCTCCACTGCCACACAGGATGCCTACATCTAGGTGACCCCTATAGCTACTCGCCAGCACCGTAAAGCGGCGCAACCACCACCATGGATCCCGAGGCTGAAGACATCTCTGACAGCCAGCCCAAGGGCACTGGGCCACAACCCCATGACTTAGGCAGCAGCCAGGAGCTCCCTGGAAGACGCAGAGTTCTGCACAGGACTGAGGCAGAGACAGGAGCCTTCATCGAACTGTGGGGCAGCTCTGATGCCCGCAGCATCCTGGCCACATCCAGGCATGACCAGCTGTACCCGTGGCTCTCCAGGCAGATGAAGGGCCGGGGATACGACCCCAGTGCAAAACAACGCAAGGACAAGCTGCATGGGCTTAAGAGGAAGTTCAAGGAGACTGTCACGCACAACCACAGAAGCGGAGTCAAGCCACGCACCAGGCTCTTCTACGATGAGCTGAGTTGCTTGCTGGAGGAGAGTCACAACGTCGTGCCAGGATACATGGTGGGTAGCAGCATCGCCGTCCCACCTCACCAGTGAGAATGTGGGCCAAAGCCCCAAGGGCTCCGACGCGATGACACCTCCACCCGAGCTCTCCCACAGCGCCCGCAGAAGGCCCCCCCAGCCTCCACTCACCAGTACGCCGTTGGAGAGGGGGCAACCTGAGCCCAGGCCACCCTTGCCCAAGGCAACGAGCAGGGCCAGTGGATCTACCAGCCCCTCTCTGCTGGCAAACCTGCCACCTGCAGTCGCCAGGACTACCTGCTCCTCAAGCAGCACCTCCTCTGCCACCATCTCATCCAGCACCAACAGCCCAACATCTTTCCACAAGCTGTTCTGTGCAGAGCTGCAGGTACAGGCAGAGCGCCCTGAGCCTCTAGTGCCAGAGATGCAGCAGAGAGATGATCTACCAGGGCCCTCCCGCCCACAGCTGCCGCTGAAGAAGCAGCCACCAGCTGGAGCCAAGGCTGGCGGGCTTGGCATGGGTCTCAGGGAGGCAGTGTGGGCAGTGGGAGGATCTGGAGGTATGCCAAGAATGTATACCTGCCCGCCCTGCCCAGAACATCACCGTCCCTGCCACTGAGCTTGCTTCCCAAGTGGACATGGAGGGAAGGCCAGCCATTCTGGAGGGATTTGACTGGCGAGTCCTGGAGGCCGTTATGGAAAGTGAGCCTATGACGCTGGAGTTGCGAGACGAAATGGAGCGGCTCGTGGGAGCCCAGGTGGGCCATGTCGTGGGCCCTGAATTGTCTCCTTCCCAGGAAGAGCTCCAAGACATCTTTATGCAGCCCAGCAAGGAGTCCTTCATGGAAGTTGCCGAGATGGGGGAGGAGACGGTTCAGGAGGCAGACCTCCTAGCTGCGGAGGTGCTGGACGCGGAGGAGTTGGAGGACCCTCCCCAGCAACAGGACGAAGAAATGGAGGAGCCGCCACCCCCGCCTGCTGCCGAGGAAGAAGCTGCACAAGCCCATCCCCTGACCAGCGCTCAGAGATGTGCCCGTCTTCGCAACAAGTGCAAGGCAGACTGGCTGCAGGTAGCAAAGGACCTGGTAATGGCCACAGAGGCAGCTGGAGAAAGAATCCACGAGCTATTCATATGCATGGCGGGCGAGGAGGAGATCAGACGCACTAAGGAGCGGGTCCTCACCGTGAGGGCGCCTCACCTCGCCACCCAAGCCATGGAAGGAAGCTCTCAGGCCATACGGGAGTCGGGGCAGGCTATGCGCCGTGGCCTTCTAGACCATGTCAACGGGATGACCGAGGCCATGGCAGCCACCAGTGCCGTCATTGAATGAGGCATGCATGAGCACACGGCTGCCATCGACTGCCAAACCAAGGCCATCAGGGTTGTCACGCTGGCCTTCCAAGGAGCCTACCATGGTGGCCAACAGCCAGGCCCCTACATGCCTCCCTATGGATACATGCTACCTCAGCAGTACCTGCCTCTGCCTTCTGGCCCTGGATACCGGCCCCCACACCTGGCGATGGCTGCACTAGGTTCCTCTGGGATGGGATGGGGGGAGGCCGTGGCTGGCGATGCTCAGGAAGCCTGCCCAAGCGCCCACGCAGCATCCCACTTGACTCAGAGGAGGAGGGTGAGCCTGGGTCTGGGGCCACCTTCCCACATAATCTGGAGTAGGGCCCCTATCATGTTTGCCCCCCGTGTCCCTTCTGCTGAGATTCCTGCAAAGGACACATTCACCATGCTTGTGCTAGGCACCGTTACCGCCTCCCATTGCCCTAGCAACTGCTTCCGTCAGGCGCAGCTGCCCACTCAAGGCCAAGGTGTTGGTGCTGTAGCACTTCTGCAATGATGTTCTTGCTTTCTGAGATGCCCCATGATCAGCCCTATTGTTCCTCAGTGAAGCTCAAGCCCCTCGAGATGCCAGCACCCTATAGTTCTGCATGGGCCCACACTGCTCGGCCTAGCCTTCACCATCTTCTGGACAGGGCGCTTCTTCTCCTCCGGCCCCGCTTCTGTGTGTGGGCATTCTGTGGGCCCCGTGCTCCTGGCCGACCAGGCGTTTGCCCTTCAGCCGTGACTGATGGCCCCTTACCGCTACCCCCATACACCTGTGCAGAGGAAGTTCAACTACGACCACTGCCGTGCCTGCCTCCCGGTTGAGCGTGCCTTCGGGCGCCTGAAGGTGCGTTGGCACTCCCTGTTTCGCTTGCTTGACCTTCAGTCTGACATCATCCCAGATGTCATCATGTGCTGCTGCATTCTGCACAACACCTGTGAGTCTCGTGGGGATGTGTTACTGGCAGACTGCCTTGCCTCAGCCGGGTGACGACAACGATGCCATTCCTGTGGATGGGAGGGACGTGGCACCCTGGCCCCTGAACCCGGCTGGAGAGCGTGGGGCACATGCAGAGGCGGCGCAGGTGCGTCAAAAAAGCGGGAGGGGATCTGGATGCACTCCCCCCACGTGTGAGCAGGGGATGTGGCGTGAGCGTCTGTGGACTGGCATCGCTCCCTGAGAGAGAGAGCGAGAGAGAGAGGGCCACCCCTCCTTGCACCGCTTCCCTTGCTCGCCTCGCCACATGGAGGTGGCAGGCTCTGAGGAGAGCTCATGGCTGTGCCTTCGCCCAGGGTGGGGGGGCCTTGCCTGTCCCATTAATCCGCCCACGCTTTGCAATGCCCCACTGGCCATGTACCCATTTCTATAGTGCTTCAGAAATAAATACATAGCGCCCTGCTTGCAGTCTTTCCGGTGTGTTAAGAAGGGGCCACTTGGGGAGGTGTGGGGACCGTCTGGGGTGTGGGGACAGCTCCATGTGCCGCCCAGCCCATGTGGGGAGGGATTGGGGGTGATTGGGGGCTGGGCGGCCATGGGGCAGGCTCTGTCGCCCACATACGCCATTTGGATGAATGTTGGGCATGCTCTGCCTTACTCAGCAGCGGATGGCGATGGGGAGTGTTTGGGGGGGGATGGATCGGCCGCCCCTGGTGTCTCCATAGCATGTGGGCGAGTGATGTGGGAGCACGGCAGGGGCATCGAGGGTCCGGGTGTGAAGGGATGTGACTGACGTAGGTGGGGGTGCTATGAAGGGGCAAGGGGAGGCAGTACATCTGTATGGCTATGGCCTGAACCTCGCTGCTGAGTCCGGAGAGGGAGAAGCCCGCCCAGTGCTGCAGAGCAGCCAATGGGACATGAGAGGCGTGACTTCCTGCTGTTGCGATGTCGGCAGCCATGGATTTTGGGCCACAGTGTGTGCTGGGATACGAATGGAAGGCCGGCGGGAGGGTGGGGAAAGGGGCTGGCGGACTGTCAGTCAAGTGAATGTACACAGCGGAGGCCGCAGCCACGCAACGGGGGTGGGGCAACATGTCATGTGGCAGCCACTGCTGCAATAACACACCGTCAGTGTGCGATTCCCCCTCCGTTGCCTAAAATGTCGTCTGAACACAGCCAATGGGTCGAAGGGACGCACCAGGAGAGGGAATACCTTGTGCTGGAGGAGGAGAACTGCCCTGCCCTCCCTTTCCTCAGTCTGGAATATTCCCCCCTCACTTTTTCCTTTGTTGGGGGGGTGTTTGTAGTTCCCCCCCCCCCCCCCGAATCCCTGTTAACAAATAGTCCCAAAGCCAGGCCAGGATTTGTTTACCCCAGCGAGTGCAAGAGCTTTGTGAATATGTTTTGTTTATATATGACAGAAGGGTCCCAGAAAAGTGAGTCTTACACAAAATTCCAGTGGTGGTGGGGCTGCGTGATGATGTCATCAATGTGGCAACTACTATTATTATGTAGTTGCCACATTTAAATATGCATAACTTCTCACCCCTTTTTGCTACAGAGATGAATTTTTCCTGAAATGTTTCAAATTTAATGACAAATACTTTTCGTAAGTACACATTATTTTGTTAACTCCATTCATTTTTGAGATAATTTCATTTGAACGTATAAAACCAGTGTTCACATTGGTTATGATTTAACCATGATTTACTCAAAAACTATATGACTTTTGAAAGAATACTCAAGAACAAAAAAGTTGCATTTTTTAATGAGGATTAAGAAGATGTATAATAACATGGGGTTTACCCCAACGCTTAGGGAATTATGAGTGATATCTCGTTAGATGTCCACTTTCTCAGGAATGTATGATTTTACAGTTTATCATACAGGGCTTTCATTTCAAAAGGATCCACCCTAAATATCTCTCCATCTGATACACAGGTCATTTTGAACACGTTCAACTGTCATTTTTAAAGTTTAACATGTTCAAATGTTCTTTACAAAATGTCAAATAGGTCAAGTAATTTCAACCTTGAATAGTTTTTCAAACCCATTTCAAGAATTGGATCCTCAGGCACCTCTAAGGAACATTTCAACTGGACAGACAATCAATAAGAAAGTCACACTGGATCTTCTTTCATTTTCTTCTAAAGGGCAAGAAGCTGCTGAAAGTTCAAAAAATGTACGTGCAAGATCCAAAGAATGTTGAAAAGCCAAACCCCGAAATTTGGTACCTAACTGCACTTCTTCTATTGCATCCAGTAACCTGAAAACGGAACGAAAGAAACTAGAGGTTGCCAAATGCACTTTAGATGCTTTTGGTAGAGTCATTCATGTGGCAGCTGTTCAAAAATGTGCTGCGAAAAAAGTCAGTGAGTATCCTCTAACTCCCATGCCATTCTCTCTTGCTCAGATTGGTGGATCAAAAGTAAGTTGATGCACAGGCTAGAATTTAGACGAGGAGCATGATATAACTATAGGTCAACCTCACATAGATGTGGCTGTAGATGATGCAACGTTCATGTTGCACACTTTGAAGTTCCCGGAAACTTACAGAGCTCTTGCATGGAAATTACTGGAACACATTACTAGTAGGGGTGTGCACTGGATCGGCTCCAATCCATGATCCAGAGCTGATCCAGGGGAAATAGGATACAATTATCCGATTTCCGATCCCCCCTCTGGATCGTCCGATATTTTCCGAACCGGTCCGGAAGGGCCCGATCTGGTTCGGGAAAATTTGGAGGATTGGTGGGCACTCACTGGCGCCCGCCGCTGCTTCCATTGGCGGGCACCAGTGGGTGCCTGCCGATGGAAGCGAACAGCAGGGGGGGGCTTACCTGGTGGGGTAGTCTGCTTCCATCGGTGGGCGCCAGTGGGCTTACTTGGTGGGGCATCCTCCTCCTCCTGTTGCTGGCTGAAAACTACTGCAAACTAGGCCTCACGGCTTAGTTTACAGGAGAGCGCCAGGTGATGATGTCATCACCTGGTGCGCTACTTAGGGGCAGGCCGCGAAGCCTGCTTCACAGTAGCAGCCTGGAGTGGAGGGGAGCGGACATCCCAGGAAGGTAAGGAGCACCCGGGACAGGGCTTACCTGCTGGGGCCCCTCCACTGCCTTCCGCTGCCGCCCGGGCGGCAGTGGATGGCAGCAGACGGGCCCAGTAGGTAAGGGGGATCGCGAGGAGGGAGGGAGGCCCCACTTACCTGCCAGAGTCGTTCACTGGTGCCCACAGGCGCCAGCGGACGGCCCCAGCAAGTAAGGAGCGCGAAGGGGAGGAGGGGGCTTATCTGCGGGCGCCAGTGGATGGGAGCAGAAGGCCCCTGCAGGTAAGAAGCGCGAGGGGGGGAGGGACAGGAAGGGGGGAGTTAGTCTCCCACTCACCCCCCCGCCGCCATTTTTTCCCATAGACTTGCATTGGGAGAAAGCTTTCTTTCCCCCAATGCAAGTCTATGGGAACAAATGGCGGCCGATCCAAAAATCGGACATCCGATTTTCGGATCGGGATCGGGTCCGATCTGATCCAGGGGACCTCCGATTTTGTTCCAATCTGATCCGGAACAAAATTGGAGGTCCCGATCCAGTCCCGATCTGATCTGGGGGGTCCGTGCACATCCCTAATTACTAGTAGTACACCAGCTAAGGAAGTGCACCTGGCGTTTGACACTTCTGGCTATCAAAGTATAAAAGATTGTGAACATGAACGGCGAACAAGTATACCAACTAGTGACAGCAAAGTAACAGGCGCAGATCAGAAGACCCCAAAAAAGGCAGTTGATGCACTTCGAAATGAGCAATTTAAAATATCACTTACATCTTTCCTATGCAATGAGTGGAAAAATCAGAAGTATGCTTCACTTCTGGCAGGCAAAATTCTCTTTGTCGGAGCAGAGACTGTGTGTTACAAATACACCAGCAAGGATGTCTGTGTTGAGGCAACAGAGGTGCCTGATCTTGCTTGCCATCATCATGAGGCAGACACAAGGATCATTTGGCACATCCAATATACATCACATGGTAGTGATCAGGCAAAGAATATCCTGGTTAGAGCAAATGACACTGATGTGTTGGTTCTGTTAATTTACCATCAAAAGCACTTCCCAAATTCTCAGGTTTGGTTTGGTTTGGTCTTCTAACAACAGCAGAAGGACAATCAATGTAACTTGTTTCACAGAGGAGCTCGGACATGATCTGGTAGAGGCCCTGTCTGGCTACCATGATTTTACAGGGTCTGATTTCACATCTGCATTTGCAAGACAGGGAAAAGTTAAACCATTTGAAATCATGAAAAAGGATAATGAATTCCAGGAAATTCTCAGCCAGCTAGGTGAGTCATTAACTTTAACCGAAGAAAAGATAGCTAGGTTGGAGAAATATGTCTGTGCCATATATGGCCACCCTAGATACTCCTCTGTGAGTGAAGTAAGATACAGTCTATTTATGATGAAAACAACGCCTAAGATCCAATCCAAGGCATTCTCCAAAGTTAAAGGGATTGACCCAACAATGCTGCCTCCATCTAAACCTGCTTTAATCCAAAAGATTTATTATTAATGCATTTCAAGTTTCAAAAAACCTTACATTTGTTTGCACAATACTTTATTTTATTCCAAAAGATTAAAAGAAACAATTCAGTGTCATGGCTGTGGAAACGAGCAGATTGTAGAAAACCTGACGACGGGCTTGATCCTACTGAATACAGCTGGTACTTGGCAAATGGCAGGTACCACATAAAATGGTGCGATGGTCCAACGCTCCCAGAAAATCTTGAAAAGGTCACAGAAGAGGACAGTGAAAAAGAAGACAAGGAAAGTGATTTTGGCAGTGATGATAGCAGTTCCAATGAAAGTGAAGAGGACATCCAATGAGATTTATTTGTTAACCCTTCTCACAGAACATAGTTTTTATTTGGTAAATTGTAAAGTTTTGCTGAAGATTTCAAAAACATTTGTTAAAAACAATTCAACCTAATAAATAGTCTTTTTTTATATATATATCATCATACTCGTCCTGTTCGAAATTTTGTAAAGAACATTTGAACATGTTAAACTGTAAAAATCACAGTTGAACATGTTCAAAATGATCTGTGTATCAGTTCGAGAGATATTTAGGGTGGATACTTTTGAAATGAAAGCCCTGTATGATAAACTGTAAAATCATACAATCCTGAGAAAGTGGACGTATAACGAGATATCACTCATAATCCCCTAAGCGTTGGGGTAACCCCATGTTATTATACATTTTCTTAATCCTCATAAAAAAAATGTAACTTTTTTGTTCTTGAGGATTCTTTCAAAAGTTTATAGTTTTTGAGTAAATCAGGTTAAATGTCACACATAAGCAATGTGAACACTGATTTTATACGTTCAAATGAAATTATCTCAAAAACTAATGGAGTTAACAAAAATGTGTACTTACAAAAAGTATTTGTCATTAAATTTGAAACATTTCAGAAAAAAATTCATCTCTGTAGCATAAACTGGTGAGAAGTTATGCATATTTAAATGTGGCAACTACATAATAGCACAGCAGCCATATTGATGACATCATCACGCAGCCCCCCCCCACCACCACCACTGGAATTTTGTAAGTCTTGCTTTTCTGAGACACTTCTATCATATATAAACAAAAAATATTCACAAAGCTTTTGCACTCACTGGGCTAAATAAATCCTGCCCTGGCTCTGGGACTAAAACAGAACCCTCCCAACAACCTGCCATTTTGATCAACTCCCCTCCTTCTCTCCCCCCCCCCAATAAATAAATTATCAAAACAGTACAGATTTACTGAAAGGAATGGACTCGATCCTCAAGAATCTATTGTATTGATTGCAATGGGACAAAGAAGGTTGCTTAGATTCACATCTCAGTTTAAACCAGAGCGGTTCAGTTGCGTGGTCAGGATGAGGCGCGCTCCTTCAACTTCTGTAGTCCAGAAAAGTTCGGAAATGACTGGCCCAAGAGCTTCCTTCAGGGACCTCACCTGTCGCATGTAAGTCCAAATGAAAGCAGAGGAATTTACAGTGTTTAGGATTACACTACAAAGGGGCCAGAATGGGGAGGGGTTGTGACTTTGGCAGGATTTGCCATTCTAACGCAAAATCAGAGGAATGACTCAGGAAGTAGGAAGGAAAGACAATGGGTCAAAGGAGCGCCCTACCCTCCCCTTTCCTCAGCAACAAACACGCCTCCAACAAAGGAAAAAGCGAGAGGGGGGAGGAAATATTCCAGACTTTCCCTGCACCAAAATAAAACGCAACAAGGAGGGAAGGGACACGATGAGCGCAGGACAGGATGATGATGATGATGATGATGATGATGATGATGATGATGATGATGATTTATTACATTTATATACCGCTCCTTAGCCGAAGCTCTCTGGGCGGGTTACAAAAATTAAAAGATAGAACATTAAAAAGTCAATATACAAAAGTTTAAAACATAAAACAGCTGATATTGAAAACATTTTAAACTTTTAAGCCTGGCCACATAGTCAGTTAAAACCTCAACGTAAGCTGTTAAAATGCCTGGGAGAAAAGAAAAGTTATGTGAGTACCGTGCTGCAAAAACACCCCCCAAGAGCAAAAGGGCAAGAAATTGCTGGTGTGTTGGAGCCCTAAATTAGAACATTGGTGATCTAGTGGGCTTGAGTACCAGACAGCCAACTTTGATCACTTGGGGCATAACAATTTTGGCTGGCCTTGGTAGCCAAGCCAAAATTTGTGGTTGCCAGAGCCTTGCACTTCCCTGTCAGTGTAACCCTATATGTGTCTACTTGGGGTTTATTTCTGTGTAAATGAATTTGCCTAGAGTAGGAGTAAACCCCATTGAATACAATGGAACTTAATTCCAAGTAATCATGCATAGGGTTGGGCTGTTGATCCTTGGTCCCCTTCCCCCACTTCAGAGTTTGGAGCTAGAGAGGGGCAGCAAGGTCCCTTCGTTTGTGCTGGGCCTCAAACGGCTTCAGAAGCCTAGCACAACATGTGGCTCCAAACCTGGAGCTGGGAGAGACGAACAGGGGCTTTGCTTTAATGCTAGGCAGCCAAAGGAGTCTGCCTGCCACCCCAACAAGAGGCTCACAAAGGGAAAGCTGGAGCTCCTTTGCCCTGTGGGTGGTAGAGGCACACCTTGAAACACCGCTGCTAGCCCATGATGGCAGTGTATCTGGGACCCTCCCACTCACTGCCCAAACAGGCAGCTCTGGTTTCCTTCCCACTTGGAGCTAAGAGTGGTGAGCAGGGATGTTCACATAGTGGCTTTGGAACTCTCCGAAGCTCAAGTCCACGGAAGGGGACTTCTCCACCCTCCCCGATTCCAAGCAGCAGAGGAGAGTGGAGCTCTATTCATCAACCTTGCCAGGGGGCATTTGCCATGGCAAGGTGGGGCTGGGGGAATAAGCACAATAGTAGAAGGCCTGTTAATCACTGAACTTGAAGTCTTATGGATAGACTTTACTTCAAGAGAGAAAGTTCGTTCTTTAAAGGTGAAGCCTGGCTTGATCACACCTTTACCTTCAGAAAGGTATATTAAGGTAGCACCATTACCTTTCCCCCTTAATTTACCCATGTTCCTTGTGGCCTTCTCTCTCTGGATTGTTAAAAGATAGCAAGCAGATAATTTAATCTTTATGTATCTCAATTTAATTATTCTGGAAATGGGCACAAGAAAGGATACATGTAAAAAGCCTCTTCAGTATTTCTTGCACATTTTGGAACATTTAGAGGAATATATCCATTTCTGCTTGCACTTTCCAATCTTAGGATCACCTTGTATTGGATTGTCTTCTTTCCTTACTGCGTTTTGTTTAAACTACTAGTGTAGATGATTGCATATTCCAAGATCACAGTCATGTCATGGGCTTCAAGCTTTGATTTTGTTGCGTAGTCAAGCTAAATCAGAGTTGAAGTGTGTTATTAATCAGATTAGCCCATTCTTTGCTTTGGGAGTGTCTGGATAACAATTACCCTTCTGGAGGAGACCAGCCAGATGCCTTTAGAAAGATGACAATTAGGGCTTGAAGGGCACAGGCTTCTTCTGTTATCAGTCTCTAGCATTTAGTGTGCAGAGGTATATTGTCTTTTAACACATAAGTTCTATTTACCTGTCATGACTAATAAGATGTTAACAAACGGTTCTGCAACATGTTGCAGTGTAGAGTTTGTTCAGGCTTCCAGCCAGCCACATCCTCTTCCAAAATACTCTATTCCAGGGTCTATAATTTTTGACATCCCTTGCCGGCCATGCCCAAAATTGTAGTCACAGCTTCTCACCAGCATACCTACTGTAGGTATGCTGTAGTCACAGCATGCCTACTCTCCTGGCAAACCCCCGTCCCCTCCTCCCAAAAAGGGAGCATGCCATGTTCAGTGCCCCTGCTTTAAGGAGCACTGAGAAATTTATTGCCGCTGTGACAAAGACACCCCCCAGGCCTTTCACAAAGGAAGGATTGGCAAGGAATATGCTGGGTTGGCTCTGCTGCTACTACAGAAAGGTGCTCGAAGGAGCTCCTAGCAGTGGCACCCAACACCTCTGCCCGCCCAGCTTTTCCTGAGAGAAGGACCAGCTGGGAAAGAGGCTGATTGGGTTCAACTCTCCCCCCACCTGCCTTTCCTATTCCAGGGTTTTATTGTTTTTCTGGGTTGGTCCTGTGTGGCTAAGGGTCTCCTGACATGTAGCTTCCAAGCAACCCCCAACCTTCCTCCCAATTTTGGAGATGGGAGGTGATAGGGATCACTGCACGACTGCTGGAACAACTTCCATATCATTTAGGCTGACCATATGAAAAGGAGGACAGGGCTCATGTAACTTTAACAGTTGCAGAGAAAAGGGAATTTCAGCCAGCATCATTTGTATGCAATTAGCACCTAGTGAAATTCCCTCTTCATCACAACAATTAAAGTTGCAGGCACTATACTGGAGTGACCAGCTACAAAAGAGGGCATGGCCCCTACAGCTTTTCATATGGACAGCCTAATATCATCTGTGGCCTCAAAACTGGGGGGAAGGCTAGCCACCCGTCTCACTCACCATGGTAAGCAGCCTGCTCTGTTCCATCCCCTGCCATTTTTCTGTTCCCTGCCCACAACAGTCAACATTCAGTCTCCACTGAGCAAATTCAGTCCTCTTTAGGCTGTTCTATACAAACCCTTTGGTGGTGGTGGTGGTGGTGGTGGTGATGGGTCCTAATAATTTTTGTGTACTTCTGCAAACCTCGTGGTTCCCCCAGACCTTTTGTGTCGGGGCTAGAGCTGTTTAGAGAAAAGGACTTATCCTCTATGAATTGCCTATCCTTTATAGAAGCTATCTAAGCTTCTTGCCATCACTACAAGTGTTGCAAATTTGTTGTGACCCTACTCTGCAGTGTTCTTAGAATAATGGTCAATGTGTTATTTCTCCATTGGGATATATTGAAGAAAGGTGGGTTTGTGGCTTGGTTTTGTTGTTGCTGTTTTGCTAATAATCTGCTGGCAATTTTTGAATGCCATAAAATAGATGATTTATTGCCCATTTTATGCAATTTTATGGCAGAAACTTTTAGAGGACCAGAGACGGCTTAAACGTGAGCAAGAAGAGGCTGATATTGCAGCTAGAAGGCACACAGGGGTCATTCCTACGCACCATCAGTTTATCACTAATGAGCGATTTGGGGACCTCCTAATTGTAGACGATACAGCAAAAAGGAGATCTGGGTCAGAGGTCTGTTGTCGTTGCCTCAATCTGCTGCTTGACCCAATTCATCTTTGCCTCTCATTGTGTTGTGCTTTTAGGCCAACATTAGCTGTCCAAAATGTTGATTTTTATTTTTCTCATTCACGCTTGACATAGAAAACTGCTTTTGACCTTTGACTTTGTTAAAATGAATAAAAAGCTGTATATGTGAAAGCATGCCGGCTGAGGATTGCTAATGCACAACTGTGATGCATGCCTTTAAACTACTGTTACTTCCATAACAACTCAGAGAGCATCTATCTGCTTCATCTTTTGCAACACAGAATGCTACATGTTCTCCTTGTCTGTGCCTTCTGCTTATCAACTTCAAGATCTTATTGATCCTGACCATATGGTTCTTTTGTAGTGGATTAAACACTAGATGGTGCTGCTGTTTTCTTTCTTTTGTTAAGATTCTTCATGTCAGACAAGAAAACCCCAATGAAAGCTCAGCACATTTTATTTATTTCTTAAAAAGGCAAAAGAGACTAAGGGGCAGATCCTTCATTTTTGAAAAATTAAAATCCAGTTAACTCAAACCTGTCTCCATCCTGGGTGAACCAGGACAACACAGCTACCTTTGTTTTCCCCTATAATTCTGTGGGACTTCCTTCTTGACTTGTATGTGAAAGAATTTGGACTTTTTAGCATGTTTGGTTAAGATGGGCTGCTTTGCCTGGGAATAAGTTACCAACTGTGTTGTGTTTATTGCTATTTTTCATTTCTAGCATAAGTTCGCTAGAAATATTTTTTAAAAATCTTGAATATTCTGATAAGTTAGTTAAACAGTCCTGGAAGTTGCTACACACTCATCACACACCTTGCTTTAGAACAGGTATTAGGGATATGGGGGTACCAATATTAATCCGGAGGATGTGTGTGCATGTTTCCTTGGATGCAGTCCATGAGGTAATGTAAAATTGCCAACATCCACCCTTCCCTTCACCTGACTAAAAATATCCTCTAGTCTTCTCTCAGAACTATGAAGGTATTTTAACTAAAGTTTCTCCCTCCTCCGTTTTGTCTCTTTTCTGCCTATCAATAATGGAAATTGGCTGTCAGGAAGTGCTCCCATACTCCGTATTGTCTAGCTCTTCCAGGCTTGCTGATGAAAAGGGGGGTTCTTTCTAATTTTGTGGGTCTCTTCTGTCACTGGAATCATTGCCATTTGTGGTAGGGTTTTCAGAAGCAATCTAGCAACCCTATCATGTGTCTAGCTATTGGCTAAAAATATTTATTCAGAGACTTGGAGGCAGTATTGAAAAGCTGTCATTGCCCATGGGACAAACATATATTTTGTGTGTCCCATCATAGCCTTTAATCAAACTGATTTTGCAGGTTTTATACTTCCTGAAAAGCTAAAATGCCCCCCTGGAAGTCTTATTTGTTACTTTTTGGTTTTCATTTATCATTAAAAAAGTATGATTTTGCCACGGGTTGTTTAAAGATGGTGATTCTTCCCCACCCTTATAACTGATCTGGACTCTCCAGTCATAGAAGGGAATGATCCTATGACCTCTAGACAGCATTATGGTTTGCATTCCCAGATCCAAGGTCAGAGACAATGCTCCAACATTAGGGCTGGGACTTGAAGCTCTAACCCCCCTTCCCCACACAGCCAGTGTGGAAAGAACCATGCCGGCTGCCCCTCCAAGGTCAAGAACACCACCTTGGAGAGGGGGAAAAGGAAGTGTTTCAGTGGATAGGGAGGAGAGCGGAGAGGCCAGGATACAAGCTATCCTGAGGCCCTCCTCCTCTGAGATACTTTGACTAGATGGGCCTCTGCACTTCTCTCACCCTGTGCAGGATGAGTGTAAGCCTTTGAGTTCAGAGGCTTATGATCATCACGATAGGATTGTACCCTAAGAGTCCAAAATACCTGAATACCTGGCAACATGTTTGCCCTCCACCCTCAGTTTGTATGCCTGGAATTTCTATACCATTTCAGACCATGTGCTGAGGACTTCCTAATTATTTCCAATGTGCTGTTTTCAACCCTTAGATGAAGGCTGCAAGAGTGAAGTTTGACTTTAAAGCCCAGACACTAAAGTGAGTATAAGTGGTTAGTTGTTTCCCTCCCCTGTGACAGACGTTGGTTGTCAAACCAACAAAATTATTATTCTCTATATTGTAGCCAATTTCTGTGCTCACTTCTGGTGATGTATTTATTTATTTGTTTGTTTGTTAAAAGTATTTATAAACTATTATTATTATTATTATTATTATTATTATTATTATGTTACACTTATATACCGCCCCATAGCCGAAGCTCTCTGGGTGGTTTACAAAAATTAAAAGATTTAACACTAAAAGTGTTAAAACCATAAACATAAAACAGCTGACATTAAGACACTTTAAAACATTTTAACTGTTAAGCCTGGCCACAATGTCAATCAAAACCTCAGCTTGAGCTGTTAAAATGCCTGGGAGAAAAGAAAAGTTTTGGCCTGGCGCCGAAAAGATAACAGTGTTGGCGCCAGGCAGGCCTGGTGTGAGTGAGGAATCCAATAGGATGTTATTTCCCCCTATCTCCTAGGCTCATCTGACCTAGACCTTTACTTTAGACTCAGTGTGGGTAGACTGCACCCTCAGTTCTGCCCAGGGAAGAGTTTTTAACTATTTACCCTAATTTCTCACAATTTGTAACTTTTACTGTAAATCTGCTTCCCTTGGTTTTCCCAAAGCCTCCCTTGTATAAACTCTCTGCCATTATAACAACAACAAAACCTGGATTCTCATCTTCTCCTGGTTCTCTGTCTGCTCCTTCCTTCTTTGTTCTGCTCCCTGGTCCTCCTGGGGAAATGAATGGGACCTATGAAGAGAAAGAAAAAAGGATATTGTTCAGTTAAACAGCACATCTGTGTTGCCAATAGCAAAAAGGAAATAGAACAAGTGGCTTCAGGTAGGGCTATGCACTGATGTGGACCAAAGCCCTGAAACGGAGTTGAGACAGGCCAATTTGGCCTGCCTCAGCCTTAATCTGAGCCAGTACTGGTTGGGCCACGGTCCCCCAGTGCCGAAGTGGATTGGTATCAAAGCCCTGGGGGTGCCTTGGGCTGATTCGGGGTGGTGTTGGCCTGCTTCCCCCACCAGCTCTATGGTCACAAACTATGGTGGCCGTAAAGGGCCATTTTACCAAGTTTGTGACCATAGCTCTATTAAAAAGAGAGCCCCATGATCTTACCTTTAAAGCATGGCTCTCCTCTTGCGACAAGGTAAGTCCCGCAACAGCAGTGGCTCTGGGTTGAGGGAGGGAAGGAGGGGAGGGAGCTGGGAGTTCAATGGAGCCCAGGAACCCACAAGGCTGACCCGCTTCGAGGGGGGGTGAATCTCACTTTGGTACCAAAGCAAATTGGGGCTGTTTTGGAGACTCCGAAACAGCCTCCGAGGTGAGTTGGGTGGTGGGCTATGCACAGCCCCAGTTTCAGGGACTTCCATTTGAGTTCCTGCACCATGAACTCTGCAGTCACCCTACCCTTTCCACTCCAAGGGCTCCATCTGAAATCTCCTTTGGCTATCTGCCTCTCAGGGAAGAAAGGAGACTTCTCCAAGATTTTTTCAGGCCAGTGACTGCTGCCATTAGGGCCATTCAGCTGCAGAACATGAGTAGGAGCCCCATATGGAATCCCTCTTCTGGAATGAGGACTGCAGGGGCCTATTAGGAGAACCTTTCCTGGACTGTTCCTTTTCACACCAAAATGAGGTGCCACCTTGGCAGCAACATTCACAGTGCAATTCAATGTGTGGCCTCCAGATGACCCTCGTTTCACAGGGAAAGTCAACCCAGTCCCTCTCCCGCCGCCCCCACCTCACCACCTTGTGGAGAGAGAGAGAGAGCTCTGCCCTTGCCTTGTCTCAGATAGTAATGAAGTTGTTTCGAATTCTCAAAACACCCAGGATCATTCTTCCTCTACCGAGGCAATGAAACCAGCATTTCCATATCAGATTATGAAGTATCAATTTATTCAAAAGATCAACCAGACTGTCATTAGCAACCTTACAGATCAATTGCTACAGCAGAATGAGCAGAGGCCTTCCCAAAAGAGGGGCAGGTGGGAAATCTCTCCCTCAGACTCTTTCCCCTCCCTCCCTCCCTCCCTCCCTCCCTTAAGACAAAGAACCAAGGAAACATCCAGACAGCGCTCTAAAACTAAAACCCAGCAGAAATCGAAGGCTTCTACCACATAATTCAGGGCAACTATTATCGACTTCCAAGACTCCCCAGATCCTCTCCTGGTTAAGTAGGATTCGCTCTAAAAAAACAAAACAAAATCATGTTGTAGTCAGAATGAGATGGATGATGAATCAGTTAGATTGCTGGTTCTATGCCCTAATGTCATGCCCCCTTGATCATAATGGTCAGCAGAGTTAATGTCTTTATTCCATAATGTGGCCTTGATGATTCCCTGCCTCTACATGCTCTCCGTGATATATCTGCACTCTTATCACCTGCAATTTCATGAAAATCAAATCACTCTAGGGGTCAAAGCCCTCTTCAAATGATAGGTGAATACTTGCAATCTGCACAAAGGCACTCCCATACACAATCCACCCAGAGTAGTTATCACCACAGACACAATTCTGTCAGGGTAGGGAGCCCATTGCTGGGACTAAATGATACAGTAGTTGTAGTCTGGTTTAGAAACCTCTTGCAGCATCAGCTAACGTGTGCTTTGGGCCATTGGGCTGGCCCTCCGATCATTCCTCTTCCTGATTCAAAAGTGAATTTGATTCAAGTGAATCAAATGAGGTATCCAGAGCACAGGCTTGTCCTGTTTTCTTGGATGAGTTTCAGTTGGTGCAGCTCGAGGACGTTGACAAGGTGCTTGAACAGGTTCATGCAACCACTTCCATATTGGATCCTTGCCCCTCTTGGCTAATAAAAGCTAGCAGGGATGGAACAACTGGCTGGGCCAGGGAGTGATTAATGCCTCTTTGCAAGAGGGAGTGGTCCCAGGCCTCCTGAAAGAGGCGGCAGTGAGACCACTCCTAAAGAAATCTTCCTTGGACCCTGAAAATCTGAATAACTACAGGCCAGTAGCAAATGTTCCATTCCTGGGCAAGGTCCTGGAGCGATTGGTTGCGAGCCAGCTCCAGACACTCTTGGATGAGACCGATTATCTGGATCCGTTTCAGTCGGGTTTCAGGCCTGGTTTTGGCATGGAAACAGCCTTGGTCGCCCTGTAGGATGACCTATGTCGGGAGAAGGACAGGGGAAGTGTGACTCTGTTGATTCTCCTTGATCTCTCAGCAGCTTTCGATACCATCGACCATGGTATCCTTCTGGGACGACTGGCTGATTTGGGAGTGGGAGGCATTGCATTGCAGTGGTTCCACTCCTACTTGACTGGGTGGCTCCAGAAGGTGGTGCTTGGGAAACATTGCTTGGCTCCATGGATTCTCCAGTATGGGGTTCCGCAGGGGTCAGTCTTGTCCCCCATGCTGTTCAACATCTACATGAAACCATTGAGTGCAGTCATCCGGAGTTTTGGAGTGCGTTGTCATCAGTATGCTGATGACATGCAGCTCTATTTCTCCTTTTCATCTTCATCAGGTGAGGCTGTGGATGTGCTGAACCAGTGCCTGGCTGCGACAATGGACTGGATGAGGGCTAATAAACTGAAACTGAATCCAGACAAGACTGAGACGCTGTTAGTGGGTGGTTCTGCTGACTGGATGGAGGGTCTTCAACCTGTTCTGGATGGGGTTGCACTCCCCTTGATGGAGCGGGTTTGTAGCTTGGGGGTTCTCCTAGAACCATCTCTGTCACTTGAGGCTCAGGTGGCCTCAGTGGCACGGAGTGCCTTCTACCAACTTCGGTTGGTGGCCCAGCTACGTCCCTATCTGGACAGGGATAACCTGGCTTCAGTTGTCCATGGTCTGGTAACCTCCAAGTTAGATTACTACAATGCACTCTACATGGGACTGCCTTTGAAGGTGGTTCGGAAGCTGCAGCTTGTGCAAAATGCAGCGGCCAGATTGATAACCGGAACCAGAAGGTTCGAGCATATAAGACCTACTCTGGCCCGCTTGCAATGGCTGCCTGTATGTTTCCGAGCCCAATTCAAGGTGCTGGTTTTAACCTATAAAGCCTTACACAGCTTGGGACCACAATACCTGACGGAACGCCTTCCCGACATGAACCTACCTGAACACTACGTTCAGCATCTAAGGCCCTCCTCCGAGTGCCTACTCCAAGGGAAGCTTGGAGATTGGCAACAAGGGAGAGGGCCTTTCCTGTGGTAGCCCCCCAATTGTGGAACGATCTCCCTGACGAGGACCACCTGGCGCCAACATTGTCATCTTTTCGGCGCCAGGTCAAGACTTTTCTCTCAGGCATTTGGCAATATCTGAGGAGCCTAGGTTTGTTTTTGTTTTTGTAGCTTTTTGGGCTGTTGTAGTGGTTTTCAATGTATGTGTGTATTTTGTGTATATTGTATGGTTTTGCTGTTTTAATTTTTGTATATTTTTAATTGTTTTAATCCTATGTAAACCACCCAGAGAGCTTCGGATATGGGGCAGTATACAAATGTAATAAATAAATAAATAAATTTTGCAAACAGAAATGAAATTTCCATAATCCCTGCATGTGACTCATAATATTAAAAGTCATGGCCTTATAACATCAAATGTTATGGGGTCACAAATCCGGGGTCTTTTTGTACATAGGTCTGAGGTTTGGAATATGAGTCTGAGGCCTACTTGAAATATGAGTCTGGGTTTTTCTTCTGGGGCTTCATGTGGATGTCCTCAAGACTCTTTATTATGTCATCTCCACGTATCAGGATCAGGTTAACGGTTTGCATTTTCTTCAGGATGTGGTCAACACGATTATTGAACCCTTTCCGTACTGGATAGACAGGACTCACACAAAAAAATGTTCCTCAGAGGGATAGCACTCCTTACCCTGTGCTCCAGAGTTGAAGGCTACGCGTCACCCTCTGGGCCCTTACAAAGTCTCTGTCTGAATCCTTGAAAGCCATCTTGTAACAGATGGTCTCTCTTAACATGGCATTCCTGGTAGTAATCACCTCAGTCAGGAGAATCTTGGAAATGTGTATCATATTCTGTCAGGGCCCTCCTGGCTCCTTCTCACCTTTGCCTTTGCCACAAAATTTTGAAGTGTTTCTACTAGTTCTATTCTGTCCAAAGGTCATCACAGACAGAACTGGAGGTGGAGTTTAGAGTACAGATCTAGGTCACATGATTTCTGCCTTTCGTGGTCAGTAGTGAAATAAATCCACTGTTGGATGCCTCTGTTACACCAAACCAAAAGGAACCTTCCCAGTAAGTGTTTCATTCTGCCCACCAGGGTCTTCAAAGCAATGTACAATTTAAAACAACAATACAACAAAATTACAGTAAAAAATAAAAGCAGAAACAGGACCTTCTTTAAAACAAAGCAGAGAACATCATTTCTGTAATCTGACACACACACCCACACCCACACACACACCCAGGAAATTCCATATTTGGAGAGCTGCTACAGAAAAGCCCCTGTCTCATGTATTCATCAGCTGGCCTATTGAGATACATAATCTCAGGTTAGGATTGTAAATTATAGGTATAAGAGATATTTCAGATATCCTGGCCCCAAGCCATTTCAGGCTTTATAGGTAAAAACCATCACTCTGAATTGGACTCAGAAATCAATTGGAAGCCAGTGTAGTTTATGTACTCCCATTAGTTATTGCACAGCATCCAGAGCAGCCTTCCCAAACTGATTCTCTTCAGATGTTTTGGACTACAACTGACTATTGGTCATGCTGACTGGGGCTGATTCTGTCCTGGGCCCAGTGCTCTTCATTTTCGTTAATGACTTGGACAAGGAGCTGAAGGGAATGGTTATCAGATTTGGAGTTTTGATAACCATTGTGGATTTTATAACCAACTGTGGATTTGATAACAAAACTTGGTGGGATAGCTAATCCCTTGAAGACAGAAACAAACTTTAAAGTGATCTTGATAGGCAGGAGTGCTGGGCTGAAAATAACAGAATGAAATTTAATAGGGATGAATGCCAAGTTCTACGCCTGGGAAAAAGAAACCAAATGCACAGTTACAAGATGGGGGATACTTGGCTCAGCAATACGACAAGCGAGAAGGATCTTGGAATTGTTGCAGATCACAAGCGGAATATGAGCCAACAGTGTGATGTGGCTGCAAAAAAAGCAACTGCTATTTTGGGCTGCATTAATAGAAGTTTAGTTTCCAAATAGTGTGAGGTACTGGTTCCTCTCTATTCGGCACTGGTTAGGCCTCATTTTGAGTACTGCATCCAGTTCTGGGCACAATAGTTCAAGAAGGATGCAGACAAGTTGGAGGGGGTTCTGAGGAGGGCAATGACGATGATCAGGGGTCAGGAAACAAAGCCTTATGAGGAGAGACTGAAAGAACTGGGTATGTTTAGCCTGGAGAATAGAAGACTGAGGGGAGACATGATAGCACTCTTCAAATACTTGACAGGATGTCACACACAGGAGGGCCAGGATCTCTTCTCGATCAACCCAGAATGCAGGACACGGAATAATGGGCTCAAGTTACAGGAAGCCAGATTCCAGCTGGACATCAGGAAAAGCTTCCTCATTGTTAGAGCAGTATGCCAATGTACCCAATTACTTAGGGAGGTTATGGGCTATCCCACACTAGAGGCCTTCAAGATGCAACTGGACAGCCATTTATCATGTATGCTTGAATGTAGATTCCTGCATTGAGCAGGGGATTGGACTTGATGGCCTTATAGGCCCCTTCAACTCATGATTCTACGATTCAGAGGAAGCCTATCTGCTGTAGATTATTACAGCATTTTGTTACTGGAGAAATGTGTAGTTTTGCTCCAAGTTAGTTCAAAGAAGAATATGGCTCTCTCACCTTATGATCATTATGATCACCTGTATGCCTGCCCTTTCTATAATGTATCCCTCAAACTACAGCATAAGAAATGTGAATAAGCAAGCGCCACAGAAAACCCTGGGGACATTAGGAAGTTTTTACTTTGGCTTGACATTATGTGTGTCCTTGATTCTCTGGGGAAAGACATAGTGTAATGTAGAAATCAGTCTTGCTGTCCACCTCTCTCTTGGAAGGCCTAAAATTGTGGAACAACATGCAGGTATTTCCCAATTTCCTTTTGATAATTGGAAGATACTGTGAGTAGGCTCTAGGTGATGGATTGAGGGAGCATCTCTTATGCTATAGCAATGCTTGGAATATACACTAGATTGTATTGTGCCTACCAGGCACAGCTTAAGGCACTAATTTAATCCATAAAGCTCTGCGTAACATGGGGCATACGTTACTCCAGTTGCTTCTACTGTAACCCCTTATTCTGGAAATGCATCCTTTTTCAATATTTTTGAAATATTCAGATTGTAATGTTTTCAGCATATTGCATTCCATTTTTCCATGCTTCCTCCTGTATTTTTTCAGACAGATTGTTTTGCTCATAACTTTTGGCTCCCTAAGTCTGGAACTGACTGTTTTAGGATATCTGCCAGAATTTAAATATGGGAAATTTCCAATAAAATGTATTTACTTCTATCAGGTGTTTAGCACTTAGGGACAGAAATATTAGTTGTAAAATTTTCTATCTATATTTTAGTATTTATGTTTTAAATGACTGTTAGTGCACCTTTATTCAAAACAATTAACACATAATTTATGCATTGTTAACAGGGAGCTCCCACTGCAAAAAGGCGATATTGTTTACATTTATAAGCAGGTTGATCAGAATTGGTATGAAGGAGAGCACCATGGCAGAGTGGGCCTCTTCCCACAATCCTACATAGAGGTACGTACGTGGCTTCTTGTTCAGATACTTTGGGCCAAAGCTGCCTTTTGGGGTCCTTACATCTGCTTTTTGTGTGTTGTTTTTATAGCTCCTTCCCCCCACAGAAAAAGCACAGCCTAAGAAAAGCACACGGTTGCAAGTCCTGGCGTATGGAGATGCAATTGCCAAATTCAATTTCAATGGGGACACTCAAGTGGAAATGTCTTTCAGAAAGGTACAGATTATGGCTCCTGTAAACCAGGGTTTCAAATTTGGTTTCAAACAAGGCTTTCTGGATATGGTGTAGGAGTAGCGGTGCACAGGGGAATCCTCTTGATATCTCCAATCTGGGACTGGAGATCACAAGGGGATTTCTTTCTCCGCCACCTCCCCAAGCATTTGCCCTGCCTCACATTGAGGGGAATGGGCAGGGCCTGTAGAGGGAACCTAAGCCCCCCGCAGACCAGATGGGGAGCTTCTGTGGGCCAGATTAGGCCGTGGGCCAGAGGTTTCTCATGCCTGCTGTATTCCAAGCCCAGTTGATTTGGTTCAAGCCCCTGATATCATTGGAAACATGAGCGAGAGTGGTCCCTCTCCATGGATGCCTATGGCACTCCAGGCCCCATCTTTTCCCACTCCGTCCTTGCCTCTGCCTGTGCCCTGATTGCTGCTTTGCTGCTGCTCCTTGTTCCCCACATGGAAAGCGCTGGCCACGCACTGCATGCCCTGGCCGAGTGGGCATCACTTGCCCTTTGCTTGCCCTGTAGGGGGGATGGTAAATGACAAGTGAAGCTGGCTCCCCAGCGAAAGCACTCACAGCGAGCACTTGAGCCTGGGGGGAGCCCCAGGACGTCACCGGTAGTGCCCCACCCCACACATCATTTGCTTATGAAGGGGCTCTGGGAGGGCAATCCAGCCCCTGGAGCCTATATGGTTCCCCATGCTATTTACCACATGTTGGTGGAAATTAGTTCAGTTTACTGAGCCTGACTTGGGGAGTATGCCACATCACTTAAGTGAAACTGGTTTGATAGTCAATGACTGGGTTTGGACGATTACGGGGGTGAAATAGGCCATTATGGGTTCTCCCCCTGCCCATGTGCATGCCATGCATGTGACTGCGATTTGCATAATTACCCACGATGCAGCTCAGGTACACACTGGGGGGAGGTAACGAGTGGGGTACTGCAAGGCTCAGTCCTGGGCCCAGTGCTCTTCATCATTTTTATTAATGACTTGGATGAGGAGGTGCAGGGAATGCTTATTCAATTTGCAGACGATACAAAATTGAGTGGGATCGCTAATACCCTGGAAGACAGAAACAAACTCGAAAGTGATCTTGATAGACTGGAGCACTGGGCTGAAAACAACAGAATGAAATTTAATACGAATAAATGCCAAGTTCTACACCTAGGAAAAAGAAACCAAATGCACAGTTACAAGATGGGGGATACTTGGCTAAGCAATACGACAAGTGAGAAGGATCTTGGAATTGTTGCAGATCACAAGGTGAACATGAGCCAACAGCGTGATGTGGCTGCAAAAAAAGCAACTGCTATTTTGGGCTGTATTAATAGAAGTATAGCTTCCAAATTGCGCAAGGTACTGGTTCCCCTCTTTTCGGCACTGGTTAGGCCCCATCTTGAGTATTGTGTCCCGTTCTGGGCACCACACTTCAAGAAGAATGCAGACAATCTGGAGCATGTTCAGAGGAGGGCAATGAGTATGATTAGGGGTCTGGAAACAAAGCCCTATGAGGAGAGATTGAAAGAACTAGGCATGTTTAGCCTGGAGAAGAGAAGATTGAGGGGAGACATGATAGCACTCTTCAAATACTTGAAAGGTTGTCACACAGACGAGGGCCAGGATCTCTTCTCGATCAACACAGAATGCAGGACACGGAATAATAGGCTCAAGTTACAGGAAGGCAGATTCCGGCTGGACATCAGGAAAAACTTCCTGACTGTTAGAGAAGTATAACAATGGAACCAATGACCTAGGGAGGTGGTGGGCTCTCCCACATTAGAGGCATTCAAGAAGCATCTGGGATGCTTTAGGGTAGATTCCTGCATTGAGCAGAGGGTTGGACTTGATGGCCTTATAGGCCCCTTCCAACTCTACTATTCTATGATTCTATGTCATCCAAACCTAGCGCAGTGTTGTAGTCGGGGTTCTGGCACTGGTAAGAAACCACCCCTGCTGCGCACCATGCCGGATTTGAACATCACGGCAACCCGAGCTGCATCATAGGTAATTATGCAAATTGCGGTCACTCTCATGGCACACACAATGACTTCTTTCATCCCCACGATTGTCCAAATGCAGCAAATCTCCTTTCCCAGAGAACTGTTCTGTGATGCTAGGGATCATAATGGAGAGCTTTCTACACACCTCTAAGAAACTATAGTTCCCAGAATTTCATCTAAAGAGAAGTGATGACAATTACATGACAGCTAAAGTGCAGATATGCCCTCTGAGTACCAGATGCTGTGTTAAATTAAAAGAGGGTGGTCAACCCCCTTTTTGCCCAGATTATGAGCTTCCCACAGTTGGCTGCTATTAGAAACAAACATTGGACTATGTGGGCAGGGCTGCAGCAACTGTGCATTTTCTAGTTTGTACATAATCGTGTTTGAAATGCTTAGTTGTTCCCAAAATTGTGTCCTGCCCCAAACAATGATGAATTAATACACTTTTCCTGCTCCTTTATTCTCATAGGCAGGGTGGCTTAAGCGTAGCAGAGACAGAGTCTTTAGACTGATGTTTCTGCAAGTAGGATAAGGGCTGCAAGAGCCAGTCAGTTGTGGCAATTCGCCTGGTTTCCTTTCTCAAGACTACAGGTGTGATCTTGTGCACATGATGCATTTTCACCCCACGTTCTACTTCTTCATGGGATCTATTGAGCCTGGAATTTATTAAGTGCCAAAGCCTTTCTCCACTATTGGAGCCTCTTCTCCTCTCCCTGTATGTTTCATCACAGTTTAGTCCCTTGTCCAGAAGTTGAACAGCTTTACTCTGCTGTCTCTGAAAGCAAACCACCTTGTAACTCTGATTAAAATTGGAGATAACGCGTCAAACCCATTTTAGCAGATTTGTGTAGTACAATAGCTGTTGAATAAACCAAACATGCAAAAGTAGCTTCTGTAGAAGAGAACGAGAGGAGACAAATCTTTCTGAAAATCTTGAATGTGAACTACGGCATCTGATCTGTCCAGTTATATTTTCCTGCAGGGTGAGAGGATCACACTCATTCGGCAAGTGGACGAGAACTGGTATGAAGGGAAAATCCCAGGCACCCATTGCCAAGGCATCTTCCCTGTTACATATGTTGACGTACTGAAGCAGCCCATGCTGAAGAACACCCTGGACTGCGCAAGCCCACCACTCTCTCGCTCGCTGAACCACAGCCTGACAACTTCCCCGCAGGTACCTACAGAAGAATGACTTACACCAGTCTTTCTAGTCCGGGGGGGGGGGGGGGGGGGTCACATAATTTAGAGAAAAAAAAACTTTTTTAGAAAATAAGTGGGATCTGCTGCAGAAGAAGAGTGCTGTTTTGTTGTTTAATTATTTGGTCATGTAGTAAAGCGGGTAGTAAGCTCTTTATTGAAAGGTACTTGTACTTTTAGACGTCGTTCCCAAGCTGCATGAGCATGGATGGAAAACACCTTATGTCTAGCAAAGCACACAATTTCTATTCAAGCGATGCTGGTGTTGCTCATAAAAGGAAGTAGGAGTTGGATTTTAAGAGGTGCTAGAAAAATCATTCAGATTTTTTATTTTCCCATAGACTTGCATTAGAAAAAATAAATGCTTATAACTTTTTTTATTTTTCAAGATAGAAACATGAAAGTTGGAGACTTTACAGATGCCCTAGAGGTGTGCATGTGTGCCACATTTTAGGCAGATCTGTGCAGTAGTTTTCCTGTAATCCACTGCTAGAAACATGATTTTTCAGGCAAACCACTCAAAGCAAAGTGCTATAACTTTCTCATTTTTCATGAGGCAATCATGGATGCCTCTACAAGAGCAATTTAAAGCTCTTTCAAGGCACATTAAAAATTTGACCTCTACAAGAGTGGAGCACAAATCGGGGGTTGAGGCGCTTTTTCTGTCCGATTATGCGCATTATCAAATGCGTGTTAAATAGCGAGTTTTAATTTGCCGAGGCAGTTAAAGCACCTTATGTCCATGTAAACAAGCGATTCTCTGCATTAAACACCTCTAAAGCGTGTTTCATACAACCGGTAAGGCAACCAGTTATGCACTTAACCGTGATTTGCCATAAAAGCGATTGCGAGAAGATGCGCATAATCAGACAACCAGGCGTCAAACCGAATTCTTGTGGAAGGGACCCATGTAAGTTGGACACCTTATAGATGCCTTGGAGGTGCTCATGTGTGCCAAATGTCAGACAGATCTGTGCTGTGGTTTTCCTGTAATCCACTGCTATAAATATGATTTTTCAAGGAAACAAAGCAGCTACTGAAAGCAAAGAGCGATTTGAAGGTGTGTATTCTAGCTCACATTTCCCTTCAAGTGCAAATCTTCCCTACTTCAGTTTTGTTTTATTTGTTCTGAAGTTGACACATCTTCCTCAGGCTCTTCCCATTCAGACAAGAAACAGGGAAAGTGGGTTGGCTGCAATACACACATTCCCTGGCTGGGAGTAATGTGCCTCAGAAATTGAATCAAAACAAAGCCAGAAACACAAACTAGCCCTGCAATGCGGGACAGACTGATAATATTGGAGAAGTGTGCAGGTGTTCAGGCAGGCAGGCAGCAGGCAGCTATGTGGGCATGAGTAAGTGAGCCAAGGATTGTCTTGATCCAAAGCCAGAAACACAAACCAACCCGGGGGGGGGGGGGGAACAGTGGGTCAAAACGTAGACAGTGGCTTTGGCATCCCCTCAGTCAGAAATGGCAGGAGGCTAGGAGGAGAGCCCTTATCTTACTCCATGGTAAGCCCAGCCATCATAACAATAATAATAACAATAACAATAATAGAGCCTGCCTGACTCTAATAGGAAAGAGGGATGCAAAGCACCCCTTAATCAAAGAGGCTAAGTAAGTGAGCCAAGTATTGTCTCTTGATACAAATTCAGAAGGAACAGACCCTGCAAGGCAGCACAGAGGAGGAGAGGCCGCAGGAGGCTAAGGCCATGGGAGCAAGTATGCCATAGGCTTGTGAGGTTGACCCACCCAGCCCAGCTGCATCCCCCAAGCACTAGGTGAGCAGAGGGCTGGCGGACTGGCAGAGAGAGGCTGGCAGAAAGCACACAAACTGACCCTGCAAGGCGGCATAGTGGTTTGAAACATGGACAGTGAGAGATGCTTTGGCATCCCCTTAGTAGGAGACTAGGAGGAGGATCGTTTCAGGGTCCGTCTTATTGCACTGCAAGAAGCACAGCCAATAATAATAGCAATAATAATAATAATAATAATAATAATAATAATAATAATAATATACAGGGCCTGCCTGGTTCTTATAAAGTTGTTGAAGAGGATTCACTCATGATGGCAGCAGTATGTTCAAAATGCAGCTGATGTTACATGCAATGCATGACTCATGCCCTGAGTTGAATCAAGAAATGCACAAACCGACCCTGCAAGGTGGCATAGTGGTTTGAAACATGGACAGTGAGAGATGCTTTGGCATCCCCTTAGTAGGAGACTAGGAGGAGGATCGTTTCAGGGTCCGTCTTATTGCACTGCAAGAAGCACAGCCAATAATAATAGCAATAATAGCAATAATAGCAATAATAATAATAATAATAATAATAATAATAATAATAATATACAGGGCCTGCCTGGTTCTTATAAAGTTGTTGAAGAGGATTCACTCATGATGGCAGCAGTATGTTCAAAATGCAGCTGATGTTACATGCAATGCATGACTCATGCCCTGAGTTGAATCAAGAAATGCACAAACCGACCCTGCAAGGTGGCATAGTGGTTTGAAACATCGACAGTGAGAAATGCTTTGGCATCTCCTCAATAGAAGACTAGGAGGAGGATTGTTTCCAGGTCCTTCAGAGTTAACTTACTCCATTGTAAGCACAGCAATAATAATAATAATGGGACAAAACAATTCATACGGACAAGACAATACCTTGCAACTGACCAGACATAACATTCATAGACCAAAAAGAAAAACACACATACCTCATCGACATAGCAATACCGAATGACAGAAATGTTCTTGAAAAGGAAGAAGAAAAGAGAGGCAAATATACACCACTGGCCATGGAAATCAAAGAACTATGGCAACAGGAAAAGGTCACAATTATTCCATTAGTCACATCAAAAAAAATATACAGAAAACCTCCAGAAACTGGGCCTACCAGAATACATCCACACTAACATCCACCAACATCCACCAATTCAAACATTCACTATTCATCAGGTGGCATATTTTAAATGGTGACTTTGGAGACATAAGATGCAAAGCCAGAAAAAGGGGAAATGAAAAAGGAAATGAAGAAACGGGTTCTTAGAAGACACGTCTTATGCTGACAGACATTATCTGCTGTTGTTGTTGTCGTTGAAGTGGTGTCTGTGACTCCAGAGGGGCAACTTGCTGCAATGTAGCCTAGAAAAAGTACTGGCTAATTCTGTGTAAAACAAGAACAAAATGGGGTGAGGGGCACATACCGCCCATTTCATGATGTTCAGTCCTATTCTTGGGCCTCCTGCCCCCCCAGCCCCCCGAACTCATGTGGTTTCAGGGGTTGTTTGCCCCACGCAAATGTGTTTATATCCATCACACTGCATTCCTGGCTACTGTTTGCCCAGGGAGGAGCTAACCCACGTTCATCAAAATCCATGTTTAAAGTTGATCCCAGCCCATATTCAGTTAATAAGGTGGGCAGCAGGGGAATTTTTATCACATGGAGAGGCAAAATCCTGCTAGTAACCTTGTTCTTTTTTTTTTTTTTAGATTTTTCTAAAAATTATTTATTTATGAGTATTAGGAGGGGTCTTGGGGGGAACCACAGACACCTTGGGGTGCACTTTTTGCACCCCTGGTGTAAGCCGCCGCCACTACATCATGTGGCTGCAAATTCCATACATGAAGCACTTTTTTTCTGTACTCCAATCAATTGCAATGGCTGCCCCAAAGTTCTAGTATTATGAGAAAGGGAGAAAAATGTCTCTGTCAACTTGCTCCATACCATTCCTCATTTTACAAACGTCTATTGTGTCCCCTTTTAGTCATCCTTCATTTTTTAAACTAAACATCAAATGCTTTAGCTTCTTCTTCTTCATGGTCTCTCTGCATCCCACACTATGGGCTCTGCGCCTGTGCGGAGCTTCTCTTGGAAATCTAAAGCTGAGTAGTATTTTTAGCAGGAACCCTTCCCCCACTGTCCACTGCACATGTGCAGCCTGGTTCCCGCCTTCCCTTCAGTTCTCTTTCTACCGACTAATGGCTAGCTTCTTCGGATCTTCGCTCCTTGTAATTTTTACGGAGAAATTGGTAAGGTCCTGTTTTCTCTCATACTTAGTGTTTTTCTTATTACAGTTACTGTTTTATATTAAAAATAAAATAAAGTAGTTATATTAGTATAGTTAGACTCCACAGAGGTGTATGGCACTCCGAGGCCCTTTTCGTAAGTGCCGACAGTGCGGCAGCAAGTTACCGCCCACCGACGGGCATATTCCCTTTGTCTGTTGTGCCTTGGGGAAGCTCACATCATCGAGTCCTGCCCACACTGCCTGAAGTTCACTAAACAAACTAAAAGACACCGATCGGACCATCTAAAGACGGTCCTTTGGCGAAAGGCGTTGAAAGCAATGGATTCCACCCCAACGAAGGCTCCACCGGCTATGGCTTCCTCTCCACATCTCACATTGGGCGAGGAACTTCAGTCTTGCCAAGCGTTCGGCCTGACCCAGTACCTTCGAGGGCCTCGCTGACATTATCGGTAGCCATGAAAATTTCAAGAAAGGCAAAACAATCTAAGCCTGTGCATTCACACAACCCTCCCACCGTCCCCACTCTCGGCATCGATGTTAATATATGTGAGTACCGAGGGTGTCATCCCCTCAGGTTTTGAGATCAGTTCATCGGTCTCAAGGAACTGAGGGGAAGGCGGGAACCAGGCTGCACATGCGCAGTGGATGGTGGGGGAAGGGTTCCTGCCAAAAATGCTACTCAGTTTTAGAAGATTTCCAAGAGAAGCTCCGCTCAGGAGCAGAGCCCATAGTGTGTGAATGCACAGATGACCACTCGAAGAACTAAAGTTACAGGTAAGCAACCTGCATTTTTCTTGCCTGGTCGTTTTTGGTGCCCCTTTCTGCAGCTGTATTCTTTTTCACATAGGGTGACCAGTACTGCCTGAAATTTTACCACACCATGACGACATTGCAATTCTGACAGTTTTATATCAAATCCCTTTCCTAATAATCCCTAGTGTAGAATTTGCCTTCATTGGTGCAGACAATGTTTTCGCGATCCCAACATCTCTTTCTTGGTTAGTAAACCCATCACATGAAATTCCCCCTGGGTATACTACCACTTTTCACTTACGTAAATTGAAAAATAAAAGCTAGGATGCACCAGACACAGGAAACCAAGGGAGGAGCGTTCCCAATGCACAGAAGGATCTTCATTGAGCCCAGTGCATTCTGTAGAGGGTCAGGGGCACTTTGCAATATATATATATATATATATATATATATATATTGAAAACTGAAAAACATAACTTTCTTAAATGGCATTAAAAGCAAACTATATGGAGAGACAAGCAAAGTAAACCTAGCATTTTGATAGTTAAAAAATAATTACAAAGTACAAATTACAAATTACAAAGAATCAAACCCACCTACATAATTGATATCAATAACATTAATATACATTTATAAAGAAAACAACCAAACAATGAAATTCACAGTGCAATTTTATAATTGGTCCCACTGAGTTCAAGGCAGCTTATTCCAGGTGAGTGTGCATAGAATTGCATCCTTTATCATATAATCCAAAAGAAATTTAAATACCTTCTCATACTTGTAATCATATGACAAAGTACAAAACCCTTTTTATTTGCTTGAAAAGAATCAATAAACAAATACATGGTAGACATATTATATACTGTCAGTGGGGTGAAAAACACAGGTGTGTTTCATATCCAGAAGTTGTGAGCCTCAAACTCATCTAGTTGATTCAAAGAAAGGAGTATCAATCCTTTGGTATTCTTTTAAGAGATTAAGATACGAAAGTTTTGAGGTTCACAGTTCCTTGCTATGAACTACACCTGTGCTTTCTCTTGGTCTTTTTCACCACATTCAGCAGAAGGGGTGGGTTGTGTGTGTTTACCCAAGAATATGTTTTTAAAAGGTCACCTTCCCTGTAACTTTCAAAATCCTTTTGCAATATAGCATTAGACAACAACTACGGGAACCATGCAGTGGGGTGTGGGACACAATCCAGTAGAAGGGGGGGGCATCACATAACTGCAGAACCATATGCAACGCTGTGTGGTTTTCATATCCAACCCCCCCCCCCCCTGTAGTTACCTTTAGGTCCTCCACTCGTGTTACTTCCTGGGCATCCACAGTGGCTTGAATGGGCTCCTGGCACATGGCTATCCTGACGTAAGGGGAGCCCGACAGATGACAAATGACCTACTTCCAGGACCCATTACCCCCACTGCAAAGATGGGTGCAGGGAGATGGATACCTGAACCACCATGGGGGGGCATGTTTTTGAGTGATCCACAGTAGCTTAGCATGACGACTGGACAGGCCCTTTCATTCTCCTTCAATGGAAGAAGGTATCTTTGCATACTTTATGTCTTCTACTTGCTCCAGTAATCATTCAGATTCAAATTACCTCCCTAACAGGAGAAGGTCCGCATCCATTTTCTGATCCTGCCTGCTATGGGAAATCAGAACACTATGCCACCTGCCCAGGGAAAATGTGGACCCCGCCAGACCTTATTCTCCAGAACTACTTCCTTCACAGCACCTGTTACTTGCAAATATTATTTGCTCTCCTGATCACCTTGCACATAATCCTGCAGTTCTAGACTCAGGAGTATTCAGCAGCTATACATACGGTCATTGGGTTTGCAACTGCACACAAGATTCTGATACACTCCATTAATCATGGAAACATAGATGACCTGTGGCCCAAGGACCTGTGATTGAGAAACAGCCCTCTTTACCTTGGAAATCCAAGGACATTATTCCAGTTCACCATATTGACTTCCACGAATTTTCTTCTCAACTTTTGTGCAGCCCCTGCAAAACTCAACTCTGCCTGTCACAAATTTGTCAGCATCAGATAACAAATATATAACTTTAACTTGATCATCACTGTCAGATATATCCCATAACAGATTCAAAATAAACTTTGTCCTGGGTTCAGAATACAAAGAACGATATAAAAAATAATGGTAGAGGTCCTTCACTACCTGAACACCCACATAAACAAAACCTCTGTTCTACAGGTATTTTACAATATTGCAAAGGCATAGTTTGAAAATGCAATGCCAGAAATGCCTTTCTAACTGATGCTGCTGATAACTCTGAAATCCATGAGTTAATTTTAAAAATCGCAAGTGTGGGGAAAACTCAGTTCGCTACTCAGGTGGTCTATTGGTGAAATTTCAACTGTTCTAAAAAGAACATTTTTAGGTATTCTAAAATTATCCATATTAAAAAGTTTTAAATAAAACATAAACACAGCTACAAAAACATAAAACTGTACTGGCATAGTCTCGGTCTAAGCCTGCTGGAGTAGAAGAGAGTAAGCCAAGCAATGTTTTAAGGAATTTATTTTGGGTAATTTCCAAATGGTTTATTTTTGTCAAGCTCTAAATTTCTCCCCCATAGGTCAGCTGTGGGAGCACTTTGCCTTTATAAACTCTTAAAGCAGGATCAATCATATTACCCCCCTTAGTCCTAATAAACTTGGTTGTTAGGATCTTGATGCCTTTAAAATGGAGGATATAATACAATGGGACCAATTACCCCTGTCAGTTAACCAAACCCCAAGGTAATTAAAATGCCACACTTGCTATATTATTTGTCCATTGAGGTACCATTTATGCTTAGGAGGATGTGCCCCAAATACTACAACAGGAAGTATTCATCTCACGGGCATGGGGAAGATCCTGTACATGGTTCATGAAGGGCTCACCAAGGTTGTATCTACATTCCACCAGGTATTTTTAGGTCGAAGATGCTACATTTTTCCATGACAGCTATCCTGCTGGACATTTTGGCCTTTTCAAGACTCTATTTAGTTACCCATGTGGATGTTGAGATACCTACCATTGATACCTACCAAGATCTGTGTTACTAAGTCCTACTGACAAACAGGTCCCCTCTACAAGGATTCGCTTTTGCGCCCGGTTAGGCGATTATGCGCATAATCGCTGAAGCGCATTTACACCTAATACCTCTGTGCGAGAGGCGGCGAAGCGCATTAACGGATGACCAAAATGCGCTTTACAAGTAGTTAATGCGCATAAGCGCTTGTTCACATAGTCAAAATGCGCTTTAACAGCCGGAGCAAAATAAACTCGCGATTTAACGCGCATTCGATAATGCGCATAATCGGAGAGATAACGCGCCTCTACGCTGGATTTGCGCTCCGTTCTTGTAGAGGTAATTTTTTTAAAGCGCCTTGAAAGAGCTTTAAACCTCTCTTGTAGAGGCAGCCACAGACACTCCCTTGTGGACCATGGAAAGCCATTTCCTTAGACTTCTTCACTGACTTGGCTCCATCAGAAGGAAATGATCGAGGCAGGGCCATTTTCCAAAACAGCCCATTTTGTTCTGTGCACAGGGTTCTCTTCAGCCAAAGACTTTGCTCATTTGTTTATACATAACATTCTGCATCTACATGGCTTGCCAGAAAGTATTGGCTCAAGGTCCTCAGATCAAGAACAATACTGGTGAACATTGTTCAAACTCCTAGAGATAAAACTCCTCCTCTCCACAGCATATCATCCTCAGCTCTATGGGCAAATAGAATGAGCCAGTGCTGTCCTAGAGCAATACCTTTGATGATAAGTAAATCATCAATGGGACAATTGGGTAGGGCTGGGCCAGCCAAGCCAGAAAGTGGATGGCCACTTCATCAGTGGCCCCTTTCCCATAATGGCCCAGATTAATCCTGTCACTTATCACCTGCAATTTTCTTCATCTCAGCATATTCATCTAGTTTTCCATCATTGACTTTTGGCTCCTGCTGCATGGACCATCCTTTTCATGACTGGTGCTTCCTCCACCTTCAGCAATAGTGGAAAGCAAAGAAAGAACATGAAGTGGTCTGAATTTTGGACTTCACCATGGCTTCCAGTACCTTATAGATGGAAACTGATAAGGCCCTAGAGAATAGTCACATGTAATGGTAATGATTTAGGGTGACCAGATAAAATCCAGGTCAGGGCTCCTGTAACTTTAACAGTTGTAGAGAAAAGGGAATTTCAGCCAGTGTCATTTGTATGCAATTAGTTCCTGGTGAAATTCCCTCTTCATCCCAACAGTTAAAGGTGCAGGGGCCCTGCCTTCTTTTGTATATGATCACTCTAGCATAGTGCCTGCAACTTTAACTGTTGTGATGAAGAGGGAATTTCACCAGGAACTAATTGCATACAAATGACACTGGCTGAAATTCCCTTTTCTCTACAACTGTTAAAGTTACAGGAGCCCTGACCTGGATTTTATCTGGTCAGCCTATGGTAATGTAATGAATATCCATGCCCCTAATTTGGTCCAACATCTGGTCCACCAATTCCATTGCCACTGAACTGGTTGCAGGGATCATGGGGGAATGATGTCCTGCCCCCTCTTGAGAACTTGTCTTTGGAGAATGACTGGGAGCCCCCTGAGCTTCCATCACAGAGGAAGTACTACCTTTGTCTGGGGACCTTAACGTGAATAAGTGGACCTTAAAGTGGATCAGAGGGATCCTAGACTATCAGGAAAGACGGACATTTACCCTCACCATCACAGCATAGTTAGCCCTTCTCTCAGAGGCAGACGCAGAGCAGCCACCTAGCCAGAGGGCGTGCAAGAATAATAATAAAAAAGCAAGGCCCAGTCATCTTCCAGTTGCAGAAGGCCTGCCTGAGTAGAAGGACACCTTCTGAGTAAAGTCTCTGCTCATGAGTAGACTTTTCCTCAGGTGGCACTAATGGCCTGCAGCTCTGGGTGGGACTCTGCAGGCTAAGGTTTAAAAGCCTTCAGTTTCAGATATTAGGTGCATTTTCTTCAAAAAGTCACATTTTTCTTCAAAAGAAGAACCTTTAAAATGGTAAAAACAAATCCAAAGCCCATTTTTTAAAATATAAACTAGTTACAAAGTTGTTGCTTAACAGGAATTATTTATTTAAAAAGCTGTGGAAGTAGGCTGACCATCTGAAAAGGAGGACAGGGCTCATGTAACTTTAACAGTTGTAGAGAAAAGGGAATTTCAGCCAGTGTCATTTGTATGCAATTAGTTCCTGGTGAAATTCCCTCTTCATCCCAACAGTTAAAGTTCCAGGGGCCCTGCCTTCTTTTGTATCTGGTCACTCTAGTATAGTGCCTGCAACCTCAACTGTTGTGATGAAGAGGGAATTTCACCAGGAGCTAATTGCATACAAATGACCCTGGCTGAAATTACCTTTTCTCTACAACTGTTAAAGTTACATGAGCCCTGTCCTCCTTTTCATATGGTCAGCCTATCTGGAAGGGCAGTCAGCTCTGTAGGAAGTGTGGATTCTCTCTCTCTCTCTCTCTCTCTCTCTCTCTCTCTCTTCTGTCATATGCTTGCTTTGCACCATGAACAGTAAATGCGAAAAAGAATAAATCTGTTCTAAGACCAGACAGAAACAAAATACTGTGCTGTAGTAATCAACATAGATGTTCAGAGATGGGTCTAGAACACTGGTGCCCCCCTGAACTAGTGGGCCTGGGGCTGCTGCCCAGTTCACATAGCCTTCATCCAAACTTGTGTGTAGAAACTCAGGTCTGCCACTGATTCACGGAAATGGCTATTTGAAGTGTTGGACTTTCCTCCACCTCCTTCCAGTAGCTGTTATTTTGGCTGTTTTTTTCTCTTAGAAGGGCTCCAAGGCTATAAGTAACATCTACAACAAGGGGGAAAAAAGGCTATTTCAGGCAGAAAAGCGCAGACAGGGAGCGGCGGATGCAGCCTTCCTCCTGGCCATTCATACTGCACTTTAAATCCCCCCAACTCCCATGTTTCTAGGGAACGAGCAAGGGTTTGCCCCACTGTGTCCTGTTGGGTTACTGAACTGGTGAAAGCACGCATAGATCATCATTGAGCTACAGACCATAAGAACATTTGTTTCAGTTTTTGTATTTCTGGATTTTTGAAACAGCAACACTGATAACTTTTCTATGTTCAGCCATGCTCTAGCTTTTTCTTTGTTCTCCTCATTCTCATGCTGTCTGCCCTTTCTTTAAGTTTTAAAATAACTCTTTCTTTCTTTTCTTTAAGTCTCACAGTTCTGAGTTGCTTTTCACACCAACTCCTCCACCATTACCCTTCCTACAACCAGCCCTGTCTCCTGAGTTGCAAGCTCTGACCTCAGAATGGATTTCCCTGACTTTTGGAGCCTCTCATAGCAACACTCCAGCCATAACCCCTCCTTTGCCACCTCCTCCTCCTCCTGTCGCTTCTCTCTGTAACACTGGTTGTCTCATCCCACCAGTGGTGACTTGCCTTCACCATTCCCACCTTTCCAACCCCCTCACTCCCACACCAGCAATTTCCCCTCTGCCTTCTTCCCCTTATGAGCCTCAGGCATCTGCTCAAAGTGTGGATCTGACAGCTGTGCAAAGTGAAGAGAAGACTGTTAGCTTCCCTTCTTCCAACATAAGCCATTATAATTCATCTTACTCTGTAGTTGACAGTCCTGATAGTTTCCTCTCAGAGCTCGACGATGTCGCTAATCAACACAAATGCCAGAAGAGCAGAGGAGTCAGCAATGACAGGGAGGATTGCATGACAGGCAGCAAAGTCAGCAATGGCATCCCTGAGAATTGTAGCGTGAGGGGCCTGTCAGTGCTGGAGAAAGATGTTAGGCCACAAAAGAAATCTCTTCACACCTTTGAGGAGAGCAAGCAGGATCGGGAGCAGGGAGATGGCCTCAAGAAAAGGGACATGTACACTTATAAGGAAGTTGAACAGAGGGAGAATCAAAGCAGGGTTATGAAGGTACCTTTTCTGCATGTTTTGTACTCCAATTTACAGTGTGTGTGTATATATATATAGGGGGAGGTGTGTTAAATACCGCTGACCTTGGTTGTTCCTGGTCACTGTATTCTGTAACTTTTCTTCTGTAACTTTTCTTGGAGCTTGATAGTGGAGTTTATTGGTTTGAAAGACCCTAGGATTATTTTGGATGGTTCCAATATGGCAGGGATGGGGGACCTCTAGCCTATGGACTAAATTCACTTTTGTCCGGCCTCTCCATCCAGTCCATGAAAGCCTCCAGTGAGGCATCACCCTTCCCCAAAGCCTCCAAGCCCTCATTGGAGAGCAGTCCTCTCAAAGTATGGTGGCATTTCCCCAGTTCTTCAGTCACCCCGGCTTTTTCTAAAGGTGAAGACAGAACAGTGTGCAGACTAGTATGTTTGAGTCTGTGTGTGTGTGTGTATGGATACTGTTCCCCATGTTCCCCATGTTCCCCCACCTACTTTGGGTTTTGGCCACACCCACTGCTGGCATGTGGCCACTGACAGCCAATTCATCCCTCCGGCCAAAAAGACCCCCCCCCCAAAACCCGGCAATATGGGAACGTACCATAAGTGACTCCCATGTCTGTTTCCTCAGTGAAATTCTGCTTTTCATTATCCAAGAAACCCTTCAGTCAAGGTGGCTGGGGTAAACATTTAAGCAAGGTGTTAGTTTCCTACTCAGATCATCCAAACTGGAAACCAGAGAAAGTGTAATTTGGCTCTGTTAACAGCAACCCCCCCCCCCCAAAACTAGTTTCTCCTTCAAGCATAAGCCAAAGTTTTGTGCTGTTTTGTGCCACAAATCCCAAGTTTTGTGCTGCCTCCCACAAGTGTTTTCTCATACACCAAATGTGGGGATGTAGTTAACACACACAAATCTGACATTATCATGTTACTTTCAAACCTGTGCCAACATTTTGTGCTGTTTTGTGCCACAATTCCTGAGTTTTGTGCCTCCACCAAATGCATGAGTTTTGCACTTCCACCCTTACATGGGGCTGGGCAAATGCTGAACAATACACAGTCTCATATCACCTCTGAACCAATGGCAAAGTTTTGTGCTGTCACACACAAGTGTGTACTGATACATCAAATTTCTGAACTAAACAGACCCGTGTTGTAATCTTTCCTCATAGGGGAATTGCTCCAGCTTCTTGATCATTTAGTTACTCTATTCTGCCCCTTTTCCATAATAGCCGTTTGACTAGTAGACCTCCCTTGCCCAAACGGACCCACCAGAATTGTTTTGCCCAATCATTCCAAGTGAACACTTCAACTGGTAATTGTCTAAACTCAGTTTTATGTCAGACAGTCACCTAAGTGGAATGTCAAAGTGCACTGGAGGCCATCTCATCTCTCTCTCCCCTTCACTCCAGACAGATGTCTCAACCTGCCACTGCATTCAGAGTCTAAGAGGAGCCCCAGGGAATGCTTCGGAGTGTGTGCGTGTGGGTGGGGAGGCTTCCTTTTTTTAAGAGGGGAGAGGACCTTCCTTCCTCTATCTTTCTAGGTGGGGCACTGATGGCAAGGAATCTACTGTCATGCAAGAGGTATTGAGGCTCTAAGCTTTGCAACACATTTGTCTGGATGCAGTGGAAGGGCACTCTGCTCATGATCAGGAACATTCACTTCAGCCAATTTTCAAAGAAAAGTCTCAACTGATGTGTATTTGCATGCACATGCGCATGGGAGAGTTTTCACGATTTGAAGCAGTGGACAAAGAAGGGAGAGAAAAGGGAGAGAAAAGGGCTTACACAGGCGTGTGCAATGCATACATACACACTGTTGCAACCCTGAGAACGCAGCTGAAAAAGTGAGTAGACAATCAAGAGGCAGCTGGACAGCCATCTGTCAGGGAAGCTTTCCGGTGGATTCCTACATTGAGCAGGGGGTTGGACTCGATGGCCTTAGAGGCCCCTTCCAACTGTACGATTCTATGATCAGCCCTATATGAACACTGCAGAGATTGTGGATTTGTGTACATATACATTTATTTACATGTTTTGGATTTTACATATGTTCATAGAATACTTTGACAGCTCACTATCCTTTTGCCCATTAAAAGACATTCCTTCGCCTTGAAGAACAGAATACTGTATCACTTGAGTAGCAGCTGCACATTACGAAGGATTCTGAGCATTTTGGAGTAATTTGAGGGATCTCAAATAAAGGATCTCTCCTTTCCATGTTAGGGTATGAGAATAAGGCTAACTTAAGACGAACCATGCTAGAACAGACCAAGACCAAGACAGAGGAAAGAAAACAACAGAATGAAATTTAACAGGGATAAATGTCAAGTTCTACACCTAGGAAAAAGAAACCAAATGCACAGTTACAAAATAGGGGATACTTGGCTAATCAATATGACAAGCATGAAGGATTTTGGAATTGTTGTAGATCACAAGCGGAATATGAGACAACAGTGTGATGTGGCTGCAAAAACAGCAAATGCTATTTTGAGCTGCATTAATAGAAGTGTAGCTTCCAAATCGCGTGAGGTACTGGTTTCCCTCCATTCGGCATTGGTTAGGCCCCATCTTGAGTACTGCATCCAGTCCTGGGCACCACACTTCAAGAAGAATGCAGACAAGCTGGAGGGGGTTCTGAGGAGGGCAACAAGGATGATCAGGGGTCTGGAAACAAAGCCCTATGAAGAGTGATTGAAAGAACTGGGCATGTTTAGCCTGGAGAAGAGAAGATTGAGGGGACACATGATAGCACTCTTCAAATACTTGAAAGGTTGTCACACAGAAGAGGGCCAGGATCTCTTCTCAATCAACTCAGAATGCAGGACATGGAATAATGGGCTCAAGTTACAGGAAGCCAGATTCCGTCTGCACATCAGGAAAAACTTCCTGACTGTTAGAGCAATCCGACAATGGAACCCATGACCTAGGGAGGTAGTGGGCTCTCCCATATTAGAGGCATTCAAGAGGCAGCTGGACAACCATCTGTCAGGGATGCTTTAAGGTGGATTCCTGCATTGAGCAGGGGGTTGGACTCGATGGCTTTATAGGCCCCTTCCAACTCTACTATTCTATGATTATATGAGTCTTCTATCCATCTAGTCTGGCATTTTGTTCACACAGTGGCCAACCTGCTGTTATTCGGAAACCCACAGGTAGGAACTGTGTGCAATAGCATCCACCAAGTCATGTTCCCCACAATTGGTGCACATAATAATAATAATAATAATAATAATAATAATATATTTATTTATCACCCGCCTCTCCCAACGGATCGAGGCGGGGAACACCAAACACAAAATACAAAAACTGATTAAAAGCACATAAAACCAGTACATCATTAAAATACCAATAAAACACCAATAAAACACTTTAAAATTCATCTAGGTAGGCCTGCCGGAAGAGACCAGTCTTTATAAATCTTTTAAATTCCTGAAGACTAGTGAGTTGGCGAATCTCTCCCGGCAGGTCATTCCACAATCTGGGAGCGGCAGAAGAGAAGGTCCTCTGGGTAACGGTTGTCAGTCTAGTTCTTGTTGACTGTAGTAAATACATACTGCCTCTGGTACTGGAAGTAGCACATAGCCATCATGACTAGTAGCCTTTGATAGCTACTAGTCATGGTGACTAGTAGCCTTTGATAGCTACTAGTCATGATTTACAGTGGGTAAATTCCTGGAAGTAAATTTCTTCCAGGAATTTACCCACTGCCTTTTAAAGTCATCCAAATTGGTGTCCATCACCACATCATGTGGCAATGAATTCCGTTGTTTAACTATGCACTGTGTGAAGAAGGATTCCCTTTGTCTGGAATCTCCCTCCATGGGTTGACCCCAGAGTCTAGTATTATGAGAGAGGGAGAAAAATTTCTTCCTATCTACTTTCTCCACACCATGCATAATTTTGGACACCTCTATCATGTCTCCCCTTGCTCACCTTTTTTCTAAGTTAATTGATAAGACAGAGTTCCCAGGTCCGGAAATTGAGGTGTTTGTCTGCTCTGGATGGGTTGCACTTCCTTTGAAGGAGTAGGTCCATAGTTTGGGGGTGCTCCTGGATCCATCTTTAACACTGAAGGCCCAGGTGGCCTCGGTGGGCTGGAGCACCCATTACTATTCCTGGGTAGGGATAGCTTAACCATGGTCATCCATGCATTGGTAACCTCATGATTAGATTACTGTAATGTGCTCTATTTGGGGTTACACATCTGCATGTTCAGAAGTTGCAGCTAGTACAGAATGCAGCAGCTAGGGTGCTCACTGAGACACCAAGTTATGCTCACGTAAAACCTGTGTTCAAAGAACTGCACTGGCTGCCTGTTAGCTATCGAGCCACGTACACGTTGATGTTATTCTCCTATCAAGCCCTAAACAACTTGGGAGCAGGATACCTAGCAAGCCACCTTCGCTTACATACACCCAGACAACATTTAAGATCTTCAGAGGAGGAGGGCCTGCTGGTCATTCCAAAATGAATGGCATGTTGCCATGAAGAACCTCGATGGTGGTCCTTCTCTGTAGCGGCACCCACTATCTGGATACCCTCCCTCGTTGTTTCTGGAGGCAGCAAATGTAACATCCTTTAATTGCATCCTGAAAACATGTTTTCACACAGGCTTTACCTGGGCTATAACTACCGCTGGATTTATTTGGGTTTTATATGGATTTTATTCCATTTATTCCATTTATATACCGCCCCATAGCAGAAGCTCTCTGGGCGGTTTACAAAAATTAAAAACATTAGAGCATTAAAACCATAAAAAACATACAGACATGTTATAAAAACAATATAATTTAAAAACTATTTTAAAAACACATTTTATTATGTTCTGACTTGTGTATTTTATGCTTTCAATTGTGAACTGCCCAGAGAACCTCAAATGTTGGGCAGTATAAAAATGTAGTTTAAGAAAAATGTAAACTTTCCTCATACAAGAATTATTCCAGCCCCTTGATTATGTTAGATTTCCCTTTTATGGACTTTTCCCACCTCTACAATATATATATTTTAGGTGGATTGACCAGAACTGTATAGAGTATTACAAGTGTGGTTGCACCATCACAGTGATATATTGGCAGTTTTATTTTTAATTCCTTTTCTAATTATGCTTAACATGAATGAGTTCCCCCTCCCACTCCACGGAGGAAAAATGTGTGAGTGTCTGACAGTAAGTGAGTGCGAGATTACTGGAACCCCTCCCCTCTCCACCACAAGGACAGTGTGTGTAGTTTCACTCATAAAACAACTGCGCATATGCTTTGCATGCAGAAAGTCCCAAGTTTCAGCAACTCCCAACCCCCAGGTTTTGTAAATCTCTGTGTGTGTGTGTGTGTGTGTGTGTGTGCTTTTAGAAACCTTGTGTTTATTTTTATATTTGTAAAGTTATGAAAGATATTTTCAATTCAGTCTTCTAAACTTTAATGACTCTGGTGTCCATTTTTTCTGCACCATGTAGTTGAACACCCCAATGGCTGCACTCCAACAGTCCATTTTGGGTTGGTGCCCTCGACACTTCCTCAGAAATCCAAATATACCCACAAGCCCACATGACTATACATGTGTACATAGATCAGACACAAGTACAGGGATTCACTCATAACATTGAATCTGTGTACAGTCCATGTGCAATGTACACGGATTGCTTATCACTATACATGTACAGTTACTGGTATACAGGGGTAAAAATTGGAATAAAATTGGATTCAGCTATCAATCTCATACGCAACGTTGATTTGTGGACCCCAAGTTCCTTCAGTGCTGTTATCTGTGTCTTTAACATTCTCTTTTACCCTGAAAAGAATGGGGAGGTGGGGGAGGGATTTCATGTGGCACGTATGGGGGGGGGGGGGTTGGGTCCTTGTGCCTTTAACAGCTGACTGGCAGACAAACATTTTAAAAGGTGAAACTCTCCCCTTGCTTGTGAGGGAGAAAAGCCCCACTGAAGTCAGCGATGGGCACTTAAGTAAATAGTGGCAGTACAAAAGTTGGTATTTGTGGTACAAAACTTTGGCACAGGTTTGGAGGTGGTATGAGAACGTGGATTTTTAGCATTCTCAAGCCCCATCTAAGGATCTGTCATTTTCACATTTTTAGTGGCAGCCCAGAACTTGGGGTTTGTGGCACAAAACTAGCACAAAACTTTGGCATAAGTTAAGGTGTGTCTGTTGTGTGTCCAGTATGAACCCAAAGTCCAGCTTTCTGTTACATTGATGTGTCTCTGATTTGAGAGGAGAAGAGAGTATTTCATTTAATGATTTATGCATCAATTCTTTCTGCATCTAGACAGCCTGGTTCAGCCCTGAGGAACCATCTGAGTGGAGGTTTCCTGTTGATTCTGGAATGGAGGTTTAGGCAGAAATTATCTCCAGAGCTGGAATTTGAGTTGCTAGTTCTGTAACCCCCCCTGGGTTTGACCTTTGCAACTTTTCTTTGGCGCTATATATAATGCATTTAATTTCATGGTGGAGTAATAATTTTAAGGACTGAGAATGGCCCTTGTCCTTTGAAAAGCCCTGCAAGAGCCCACAATAAATTACATGAACTTTGATTCTGTTTGTATGTCCATCATTTATAGACTGATCTGTCTATTTCAATTCCAGGTCACTTTCACATATTCTTATTGATAATTTCATTTCTGCGTTAATCAGCAATTTCAGTTTCATTTCTGCATGAATTTAAAAAGTACAGTTTTATTATGTGTTTAACTATAGGTTTAAATACTATTTTCTCTCAAAATACTTATTGAAATGCATATTTTGATATATTGAAACTTCTGAGAATGGTGCAACAACATTCAGAGAATTGCAAAATCTGATTGATTACTAACTTTCAATCTGCACAACAGCCTGAGAGGTATGGATCAGGTAATTTCCTACAGGAAATGAAATTTGCAAAGATCAAATTCCTCAGTCATCTGCAATCAAAAAATAATTTTAAAAATCCCCATACAAACTGCATGAAATTGTTCTGTAATAGTGTCTTGAAGCTTAAGAAGCTGGAAATGAGTGGGTAGGCAGGCAAATTGTTTAAAATTATTGGTGTAGGCTGTATAAATGTTAGACTCACAAAGGCTTTTGACTTTCAGATCTTTCATTCACATAACTCATTCATAGCAGACATAAGAGCTGTCCATAGTAGACAAATCCAGGATTTTTTCATAGCTGTGATAGGGTACCATGACAATCCTATGGCTAACACAAAGGAGCAGCAACATCAGAAGTTCCTGTCTTTAGCATTCAGTGTGAGCCCAGAAATAATTCTATATGAAACTAGTTACTCTAGAATTTCCTTATCTACATGCCCTCAAGATCCAGTTGGTCCTATATTTTATACTCTAAGCGAAGAAATAAATAAGTAAACAATACATTGTTATAGTTATAAAATACACTAGCATAAAATATCAGTTAATTACTAAAAATAAGAAACATAGCGATTGAAGCTGAAATTGCCTTTTCCAAAATTCTCTATTTCATGAGACCATTATCTCAGATACATTGAGTTTTTAACTTCTTTACTTATATTTTAACATGTGAACATCATTGTTTCAGTATTCTATGTAGTTGAAAATATTCTGTATCCCATATTCCCATTTTGAAGGGGGGAAATATAGATGACTTTTCAGGGAGAGGTGCTCAGATTTATTTTTAATTTCATGTATAGACATATTTATATTCCATTTGTAATCTACAAACTTGAGTATGTGGAAACCAGTGCTTTATCTTCATGTAACCCCATTTTTCTTCCATGCTTGATACTTGAGGGAGTGAAAATAGTCACTATAATTCTCCTTAATACCAAAATGGGGCCACTCAAACCCTGGGTTTGTAAATATAACGTTGTAAACTAAAAGAAATAGAAACTGAACACATGCACACACTCACACATAAATGTATACATGGAAATCCTGTGAACGTCTGGTAAGACAATTCTCGATTTGTTTTGCATTTGGTTTTTCTGGTCATGGAGTCAAGAGGTTGTGTTCTTCTCATAGGAGTTGCCTCATAGCATTGTTGCTAATCTGCCTTTGTGTTGCTAACCCATCATTCCACCAGCTCCTGTTTGTAATCCTCCTTGCCCCAAGGCACAGGGCAACAAGCCCTATTGCATAAAAGTCCGTGGTCCAAACGCAATGGTGAATCCCATTTCCTTTTCCCCTTTCCCTTTCCCTTCTTTCTTTTGCTTTGTTTGTAAGATTTTAATCTGAATTGGTAGTATGTCTGCTAAAATGTTTCCTTATTGTGTACTTTGGTGATCTCACAGCCTTGTCATCATTCATTGAGGCCAGGACCAGATCTCACAGAATCTGAAAAGAACTATGTGGTAAGATCGCCTAAGATTCATATCTACAGCCTTTCTTTAGCACAGTCCGCCCAGCATAAAGCATCTCTCACCTGCTTTCTGGCACACAGTGGTCCATCACAGCCAGCATTACTGGGTGAAAGAGGGTCTGTGAAAGATGTCCCAATGCCAGAGCTGGCAATGCAGGGTTGTTTGTGCCAACATTGTGCAGAATTCCACAACAGATCTGGACAGCAGATCTGCCCTGCTTGGCAGAGAAATGACATTGTCACCCTTGTATCTGAAAGAAAGTGCTCTGAATAAAGAAAAGTGTGTGTGTGTGTGTGTGTGTGTGTGTGTGTGTGTGTGTGTGTTCGGAGCTTCAGTTGAATGTCTGAACAGTGTTTTGGTATTTGTGAATGTGAGGCCCTTCTTGATTAATTGCAAACTCTCTTGCTGCTGCTGCTGCTGTTTTGTTATCAAATCTAAAATGAAACAGCAAATTATTTTGTATCTTGCCTCTATTTTTCCATGCTTACAACTTGGATTTCTTCTACACACCGTTGTCTTGAATACATACCTGGATTTATTTCTCTGTTGCCTTAACTTGGACCTATGTGCTGCATCTGAATTGTGCCATCTCTAACTGACTCTTCCCCCTCTGCCTTGTTTGCTGTTCTGTTTGGGGGGTCCCCCCCTCTTGGATATCAATACTGCCCTGTCTCTATCACCCAGGAAACTGTTTGCAATGAGATCTTAAATATTGCCGAAAAATCAGTCCATTACTGCAGCACAATTTCTCAGCCTCTGGTCTCTGGCCACAAGGGGCCATTTAGTGACAATAAACCATCTCTCATCATTTCTCAGCAACCTCAAGCCCTGCCACTGGAAACCAGCCTTGACAGGAACCATACCCCACAAGATATGTAAGTTGGTGTGGTCTGCCTTCTTCATTGTTCATTCTGAGGGATTATATTTTTGTTTCAATGCCTCAGGTCCAGATGTCATAGATTTTAGATTTCAGTTTGTTTGATTATCTTATTTATTGTAAGGGACTAGACATCATTTGGCCCTGGGCCTGTCATGGTTGAAGTCAGTAGAATGGAAGTCCTCTTGGTGATTTCAGCTCTCAGAAGGATGCAGAGGAGGGCAACGAGGATGATTAGGGGTCTGGAAACAAAGCCCTATGAGGAGAGATTGAAAGAACTAGGCATGTTTAGCCTGGAGAAGAGAAGATTGAGGGGAGACATGATAGCACTCTTCAAATACTTGAAAGGTTGTCACACAGAGGAGGCCCAGGATCTCTTCTCGATCAACCCAGAATGCAGGACACGGAATAATGGGCTCAAGTTACAGGAAGCCAGATTCTGGCTGGACATCAGGAAAAACTTCCTGACTGTTAGAGCAATACGACAATGGAACCAATGACCTAGGGAGGTGGTGGGGCCATCAGGAAAAACTTCCTGACTGTTAGAGCAATACGACAATGGAACCAATGACCTAGGGAGGTGGTGGGCTCTCCCACATTAGAGGCATTCAAGAGGCAGCTGGAGAGCCATCTGTCAGGAATGCCTTAAGGTAGATTCCTGCATTGAGCAGGGGGTTGGACTCGATGGTCTTATAGGCCCCTTCCAACTCTACTATTCTATGATTCTATAAGAGTCGTCATTTGTCTCTGGGGTCCTGTAGAGACAGTTGTCCGCAAGGTATATGTATGTAATGTAACTTATGTACACGACTATCTCTCCTTGTCACCTGATCTGGGTCTGTGGTTTCAAGATTCACCCAGTGTCTGCTCATGATGCAGAACAGGGTACAAGTGAGCTGTTGGTAGACAAAACAAATAATAATGGTAGATAAGGCCTAGGAAGGATAGAAGCAATTGATACTCTCTTGTCATTAATGGGGTTCAGTCTTCCTTGAATTGCTGATCTTTGGATTTGGATTTGATAAAGGTTGATTAGAAGAGGCTTATTTTTAAAGGTGGTGGAGTCTCTTGCCCCATCTGTTTTCTGCTTTGTTCATTTCCAGACGACTTTGCTACCAAGCCCTCTATACTTATATCCCACAGAATGATGATGAGCTGGAGTTAAGAGATGGGGACATCATACAAGTCATGGAGAAGTGTGATGATGGCTGGTTTGTTGGTGAGCAGATAATCTGTCATTCACTTGACATGTATTCTCTGGTGTTTGGGTGGAAATATGATTGAATTCTGTATATGGCACCATCAGTGTGCGTATGGCGCTTCAGGGTGACATAGAAAAGAGAGGCCACAATCTCCGTTTCAATACAAAGGAAGGGAAAAAGGAAAAAGGGAAGATAACAAAGAGTCCATGTGAGCAAGTGCACTTACATACACAAGGATGTAGGTTTCCTTTCATCTGAAATACACCAGGCTTCACAGAAGAAAGAAAACTTGGAGGAAGAGAGAGGGAGCAGAGATCCTACATTGCTGTTCTGGGATGGAGTTCCAGGAGAAATGGGCATCGCATACATTTGTCACTTGGGCCAGTACATGTTTAAATATTGTTGAAGGCAAAAGGGGACGCTACATAGGAAGACATGCCACTGATCCCTCGGGTTCAGTATTTCCTATTCTGAGTGGCGATGGCTCTCCAGGGCTTTAGACAGGAGTCTTTTCCAGCCATCTCTGGAGAGGCTCGGGACTGAACCGGGGACCTTTTGTGTGTAAAGCAGAGAGCTGCAGCCATGTGTGTGTGTGGTGTGTGTATTTTCCATAGGACCAAGTGCTTCTGATTTTACCACACAGCAGTTACAAAAAACAAAAAGTCATCACCGCTTGGGGCATAGCCGGAAAGAGGGAATGGCTTTCTGCTGTGGTCCATCTTCTGTGTTTTTTCTTGTTTTATTTCTCAATAGGCACATCCAGGAGAACACGACAGTTTGGCACTTTTCCAGGCAACTATGTGAAACCTGTATCCCTTTAAAAGCCACTACAAGCCTTTTGATTGCATCAGGAGAGGAGAAAGAACCACCCTGTGTTTGATTTAAAAAAAGAAAAGAAAAAAAAGATCTTCAGCGAAGATTTTGTGACTGTAGTAGATGAAAGATGAGAAGTTAGCATGGAATGTGGTAAAAGTGTTTGATTGATGCAAAACCCCCAACTCCTCTGAAGGTTTATCAGAACCAAGAAGACAAAAGTGTCACGTCCTTTACAATGCTGCATTTGTTTTTATTTTTATCCTCCAGGGAATGACATGATAATGCAGAGCTTCCATACACTACTGAGTATTACTCTCCACATTGAAACTGAGGGGAAAGCAACAGAATGGTATGGAATAAGGTCTGTGGTGGAAAGAAGAAAAAATGAGAATAGGAGGTAGTACATTCTTTGGTTACAGACTTATGACATAAGCAAAGAATAATCTATTTAAAAGCATGGCACCCTAGAAACCCTAAAGAAGAGGAAGAAGCAGGTTCCTGATGAAAATGTGTACCTGATGCAATCTGGTGCTCATGGGCACCCCCAGTGTGTCCCCAGACGCACTGTCCCCAGACGTCCCCAGACCCCTCCCACTTTTTACGTAAAAAACAACAACAAATTGTCGTTCTGGGCAGCTGGGATCATTTATTTTTATTATTACATTTATATCCTGCCTTTCTTCCTCTAAAGTGGCTTTGGTAATCCTCCTCCTCTCCATTGTATTGTTTCAACAACTCTATGTGGTGGATTCGGGTGAGAGTCACCCAGTGAACTTTACTGCTAAATGGGAACATGAACCCGGATCTCCCGAGTCCCAGTCCAACCACTACACCACACTAGCTTTCGATTACAAAGTGAGGTGAGGGCTTCCAGCTGCTGCCCTATCTTCATTCCATGGCAGTGTCTGGGCTGCACGTGAGGCTTAGAGACATTATTAGGAAATGAAGATGGTCGGTGAATGCTTTCCTTCACACCATACCCAGCCACTAAAAACAAACAAACGAAAAAAGATAAGAAAAAGGAATCCGTCACTGCTGTCTGATAAGCTAAGGAGGCTAAAGAGAGGAGCAGAGAGCTAGAGAAACTGGGGTGGTGGTGGTGGTGGTAAACCAGCAGTTTGTCAAGAAAACCAGCAGAGGGGAGGAACCAACAGGGAGCTGGGAGAGATAGCAGAGGGCAACCAGAGGAGTATGCTTGTATGTCTGAATGGGCAGGGACTGTAATCATGTGAGAAAGAGGGTTTCAGTGATGATCCAGAGAGAGAGAGAGAATTTTGGAGGGGTCCTGAGGGTTTTTGTGTGCTTTGCAGTGAGGGAGTGTAGGGGTGTGTTTATGTACATATATGTATATCTGTAAGTGCATCTATGTTTACATGCATGATGGATACACGGGGTGCTTGCTTGTGTGTGTATTTGTGTGAATTAATGGGGGGGTGCATGGGTCACAAAGAGTGTGTATGGGTGGTGAGCTGGAGTATGAGAACAAGATGGGGGGAATGAGTTGGCTGGCAGAGAGCACAAAATAGGTCTCTGTTGGCACAGCAGACTGTGGCTTCAAAGGATTTGTTTTATGTATTGGACTCAGACACTACCTCTGCCTTGTACTCAGTTTTGGGGGAGGTTACTTCACAAACTAAAACAAGCTAAAGATAGTGATATTTTAAACAGTGATGTTCATTTAGTTTAACTAGAACAGAAAATTAAGGCAGTGAGTTGGGCAGTGGATTGGATCCAGATTGAGATGCATGCAAATAGGTTGGCTGAAGCAGCCTGGCAAGGGACCCTGCTGCTGCGTAGAGAGGGCTACGATGTGGGGACAAGGGGGATCGCCACCCTTGGCTCATAAAAGGTCCCTCTGCTCCTGCACCATGGACCTACCCCATTCAGCAGGTCCCTCAAATGTTATGCAGTGGAGGTGGCGCATGGGGCAGGGAATTCTGCATCACGCAATTGCATATGTCTAAATCTATAGTGACCGAGGAGCCTTGAATGGAAAGAGTCTAAAACCTGCTTTAGATTTAGAGTTGCCAGAAAACAAAAGTCTTGTATCGTTTGACTTTATACGCCCAAGGGACAGTCATTTTAACCCAGCTTTTCTACGTTCAGAATGACACACATGCGCCCTAAAACCTTTCGGTGACATGTGTGCCAGTGGAGCAGGAGTTCCTAGTAGCCCAAAGAGATTATAGGAGTAGAAGCTAAAGAATTCCACAAAAACTGCTCCCCTCAACTTTAAAAAATTTTTTTTTAGAATAGGTAGTAAATGTGATTTCTGCCTCGTTAAAAAAAGAAACGTAGAAAGTAGAACTCAGTTCAGTTCTTGAGTTCCCAAAGCCACACTGACCTGGGTGTAAACCCTATTTTGCTTAATGCCAGATTTCCAAATCCAACTTGCTTGCAAAACAAAAAAAATGTTTCTTCATTGTAATTTTGTTTACAATATTACCGGTATCCACATAAGACTATTAAATATAAAATGCCTATTTTTCAGCTGTTGCAGTTTATCCAAAGTAATCATAACGTACTCATTATCAGATTGATTTGCAATTCCTTTTGATATATTAGCAATGCTACAAAATGACAGAATCTCTCTTTTGCTAACTCTTCACCCACCGATCAGCCAAAAAAGTAAGCTGAAGTGACCGTAAGACTGTTAATATGTATATTTGCCTTTGTATAGACTTACAAATCTTATATTGGAAAAAATGATTGAAAACTTTTAAAAATGAACAGGAGCAAGGGCTTTTATTTATATGACATAATTATTCCATTTAAGGTTACATTAAATAAAAGGTTAGCAAAATATAACTCAATTACAACTAAGCTACAACATGGTATTGCCATCAGACTGGAGAGTTAACATTTTCATAATTAAGGTTTGTTACTGCTTGCGTTCCATTGAAATCATTTAACTTCAATCCTTGTAGGAATATGCAACAGAATTGCATCCCAGTATGTTTTTATTGTGTGTGTGTGTTTTCAAATGATTTTGATTTGTATTCTTGTTATGTGCAGCAATGTTTAGACCTGGGATTAAAATGAGAGGATTGGATAACAATAAATTAACCCAGTCTGCCAAAGAGCTTAACAATATTGGCAATATTGGTAACCAGCTTAATGCTATTTTTAGTTAATACACATTTGTGTTCATTCACTTCGCAACAAGAAATCACTCTTGTGTCTGTTTCTTCATTGCAGTGTATTCTTATTTGACAATTAATAAATTGAAATATTCTATTAAAAGCACGTTCCTTTATATTTAAGTGATTTAATAAATATTAGTCCAATCTGATGTGGTACTTTTTTGATGAATACCACTTGTGGGGGACAACCCTGGGATGTGAAACAGCACCAGAGAAGGATGAATGAGAGAGCATGCAAAGGATGCAACCCTCACCCCTGACCCAGTCTTAACATGTGGGTTGTAAGGAAAGCCTACAATGTGGCAGGTATCCAACCCCAGTGCAACGGCTGGCAATGGAGACAGCTACAGGAGCAACCAAATTATTGGGATAGAGCTCATCCATGGTGCATATACCTTGACCATGGCATGTCCCCCACGTCTCTCCTCTTAATAAGGGATTATCCATCATAGTACAGGATGCCAAAGAATTCCTATGTAGTGTCCAGAATCAAACTACAGAAGCAGCTCAAATTCAGTCCTTGGAATAGATAAAGGGTTGGAAAGAAGCAGACCTAAGTCATTATGAGGAAACAATGACAAAATCTATTCATGTCCCATTTCACACCAATCTTTCATTTTGGGGCCAGAAATCCAGTGGGATACAATCATGAACAGGGATGGCTGCACTGGAGGAAGTGTTGCTCCATCTTGTTGCTGTTGTTGGTTCTCCCTTTCCCATAATACCAGGACCCATTATCACCGACGAAGCTGATTGGTGGAAGATTCAGGACAGTATCAGAGGCAGTGAGCCTAGATAAATCAGTTGCTGGGAACATGAGTGAGAGGGTGCTGCTGTACTCGTGGCTTGCTTGTGGGTCCCTGGTCAACAGCTGGTTGGCCACTGTGTGAACAGACCCTCGGTCTGATCCAGCGTTTATGTTCTTACGACATGCTGTCTTTTTCCAGACCAAATGCTCAGGGTAATCTAATCCAAACAAGGAAGTATTATAATAATGGAAAACTTCAATTACTCCCACATTGACTGGATTAATGCACAATCCTGTATGACAAGAGATTAATTTTTTTAATGCCCTAAATGACTAGCCCTTAGAACAGTTGGTCACGATTCTAAATCATGATGCCCAGGACCTAGAGCGAGATGTGTGTTGTCAAACCAACTGGAAACAGCGAGTGACCACAGTGCTATCAGACATATATATATATATATATATATATATATATATATGTGGGAAATTGCATATTTATAGTACAGATATGCAACTGCATCACCAATGTTAACACTATATTCTGTATATGATCAGTTCTTTTTTTTTCATTGATCTTTTCTAACCCATTATAAAATCATGGACAGCGCAAACATAGCTACTGTTATTATGAAGAAGCTACTTTCTCACTTTAGCACCAAAGATGAATTAACTGCTTATCTAGCTCAAAAAATGCTTCAGCATGCATAAATTACCAAAATAGACTTTGTAGTGCCGTGGTGTACAGAAGCTGCCTCACATCGTTCTTTGGAATGTCTTCATAGTACACAAGAAGAGGCAAACTCGAAGATAATTCTTCATGTCATTAATGCCACAGAAAGAGGAGCTACAAAACCCTATATATTTGCACAGGACACAGACATTTTGATTCTTGCTGTAAGATATCGCAAACTTCCCCTTGAGTCTTACTTTGTGCCGGCTTCAAGAAACATTATTTCAATTGCAGAGCTATTCCTATCACTAGGCTTCTTAAAGGCTTCTGCATTGCCTACATTTCACGGCTTGTCTGGATCTGGTTGCACAGGTACATTGTCAGGGAAAGGTACAATTTCATACTGGAAAGCATTCAGTAAGTGACTGAAGACAACCTTTTGGCACTTAATTCACTAGGAACACCAGAAGCAATTCTTGATACTGGATAAACTGGAAGCACTCATTTGCCAAGTTTCCCAGCCCAGAACCAGTGCAGTGTTGCACTGGTCTATATTTTCTAAGAAACAGACAAGGTGGGAAAAGATACCACCTACAAGAAGTGCTTTCATACCTGCAGTGAAGAGAGTTAACTACCAGGTCATGATCTGGAATCAAGCTGACCAATCACGGCCAATAATTTCTTCTCCCACTGGACAAATAGCTCCAGTCCTTTGTGAAATGCTATGTGCTCCAGATTCCAGTTCGTGTGTGAAAGAACAGATGCAGTCCACTATGTGAATGTTTAGCAAACAACTGACCTTGTACAGATGTGTGAGTATGGACGGAACAATGAACTTTGCAATAATGATTATTCCCCTATACTGGACTTAACAGACTCTGACAGTGAAGATGATTTCAGTGAAGATGATGTTGACCATAATTCGTGACCTATTAAAGGATGCTATATAATAATGTTATCTCAAGTTTAGTACTTTTACCATGTCGGACCTAGGCAGGATCTACACTGCTGTTTTAAAGCGCTTTATAACAGTAGTGACAACTGTTTTGGAGTGTGTCCTGGGCCCCAACAGTTGTCAGTACTGTTATAAACTGCTTTACAGCGCTTTAAAACAGCAGTGTAGATCTGCCCCTAGTATATAATCAAATTTCACAACTTAAAATAAAGTTGCTATAGCACAAATTTCATTTGCATAGGTTTTCTTTCCTGTGGAACATCCCCCCCCCCCGAAAAGTACAAATGAGGTTAAATACTGCTCTATTAATGGTTTAATAAACTACCACCCCACAAGAATGTCTACGTGTTTTCAAAATTGGTTATTTTAAATCCTGTCATTCTATTGGGGTTCTCCAGAGTCTTTATGTACTTGGCTCCGATCTTGTGCGCTCTTCTGCCACCTGTTTTATCATCTGCCATATTCCCTTTCACTGATTCTGTACTCGTTGCAGTAACTCCCTCTATTCTCCCATTAATTCCTGCTTCAAGGGATTAAACAGAGTCTTCTTGTTTTAACTGTGCTAATTGGTTTGTCATACATTGTAGAAGGTTTGGAGACTTGTTCTCACTGTTTTATTTCTGTACAGATTTGGCAGCCATGTTGTCAGCTCCATTTTGCTGCAATTGATTTGCTTGTTCCATTATTGCTTTCTTTTAAAGGCAGTAATAGTCCATAAGCTTTTTCTTTTACTCCTTGTGACATGCCCCTTCTTTTCCGATTAGTTTTCATCGTTTATCACTAACAGGTCTGCATTTTTTGAGGCTTTTGAGGTATCTATGGGTGTGGAGCACTCTGATTAGATGTCTCCCATTATTATCCAGCGCAGTCCCATCCCCCAGCCCCAGCTGTCTTTTTACTGAGCCATTTTTAGCCCCCAAATATAATGTGAGCCACTGGCTGGATGCTCTTTGGCGTCCTGGTTCTGATCTTAACTATAGAGTTTAAAGTTGTGAGTTTATTCTCGGTGAGCTCTCAAACATTCGTGTTCATGGAACAGCGGATTGATTCAAGCCACCATCTTGACCGCCATCTTTCACACCTGCACTCTCCATCGTGCCTGGGTCCAGCTCCAGCTGAGAGACCCCCCCTCCCTCCCTCCTGCTACCAACTGTCACTGCTGAGGCCATCAGAGGGAAAGGCAGCGTCAGCCAGTCACCTCTCCATTGTGCCTGGATCTGTATGAGGCTATTAGAGGGAGACGGAAAGGAAGCAGCTGCTGAACTTTGCAACTAAGAATCGAGGGCCTGAATTTGCTTCCCCTCCTCCTCCCTCCCAATCCCCTTTCCTTTTGTGTCAGGTTTTTAGATTGTAAGCCTGTGGGCAGGGACTGTCCTAAGAAATACTTTTGTAAGCCGCCTTGAGAGCCTTTTGGTTAAAGGGCGGGATATAAGTGCTAAAACAAACAAACAAATAAATAACTAAAAGCCTGCTAGAAGAAAAACCCTCTGGAAGCTAGTTTATTTGCCATAGTCCTACGCACTGCATACAAAACAACCTATGCAGTCCCTATGCATCATGTGTAAGTAAGGGATGTTTACTTTTGCCAAAAGTTCTGGCATTTAGCCTGGGTAATTACTTATTAAAATTGTATTATAGAACTTGATTCTTGTTCAGAATACCTAACAAATGCATACTATATATTGCATAATGGCTAAATAGGCATTTAGATATCATACTGTTCCCAATGCAGCTAAGAAGGAGCTCCATCTGACACAGCAATATGAGAAAAATATTTCTGCATCCGAAATATTTCTCTTAACTAAGTGAAGGTCAGAACTTTTCTTTGTGAAATATTAGGTGGATTTTCCTAAAGAAGCAATTAACTTTCAACTAGCCTCAAACTAGACACAATGAAACTATCCCAAGGAAAGCAACGTTTTTATTTAAAAGAAAAAAAAATCAAACAGGAACATTAAATCAGATTATATAAGGAATTTTAAATTAATAACTTTTAAATTATGTACACTATATGTCAATGTCACAAATTATACAGTTTTATATGTCTGCAATTAGCCAGAACACTGTATCAGTGAAAAACAGAAAAAATGACCCAATTTATTAAGTAATAAAAGCAAAATTCTAGTACTTTCTAATGTATTTAAGATCAGTAACTTTAAAGTTTTTATTAATTCCAGCCCCCACACACAGACACACACCATTATGAAGATGAGTTTTCACTCCAAGTGTTATTAGGATTTAGTTTTATGCAAAATATAAAGTTACCACAATCAAGAAGGCACTCCACTCCAAGCCAAGCCAGAATCTACAAAATTATTTTAATTTCTAGAATCATTGCTTGTATGTAGATTGTAACTTATTGATGATCCTTGAAATGTATGGATGACCTGCATAAAACTGCTGTGTATGGAAGTCAAAGCCAATTCTGGGTTCCCATTACATGGGATTCCATACACATTCCCTATTTCGCTTTACCACTTATCTATGCAACTGATAAAGCATTATCTATTGCATTATCTATAATAAGCATTATCTATTGCATCAAATCTTTGTGGCCTGGCAGTTTGACTGTATTCCTCAACTTCACCCAACCACTCCTTTTAGATTATAATTTCCAAGTATTCCAAAATCTATAGTTCAGTTTTGTCTTTGTAAGCAATGACATGGGTTTTCTCCATTCCACAGTGTTCTCTGCACCTCTTGTGTAGACAATTTTATGGCAATGAATTAAAAGTTTCTTAGCAGAGTATAAGAACAGGGAAATGTCAGCATCCATCAGTCTTCAAAAAAATCTATGGAATACTTGTAAATACCAGAAGAGTCAGAGAACAAGTGGCTTGACCAGAAACACACCTTTTCAACACAATGATGACTTGCTTGCATAAGTGAATCCACACTTTGGCAGATGTTCTTGAAATGTTGTGGGAAGGTTTGTACATATCCTGTGGAGAGCTCTTGACATGGATGCCCTTCTATTCACGTTATTCTTTGACCCCTGCTTCTTAAATTTGGGGTTTCTACTTCCTTTTCAGCACAAACCCAGAAAAAATGAGATATTCACTATATACAACAGTGGGTGAAGGATTGGGGAGCAATTAGAATTCAAGGAGACATTTCTACTCAATATAAGTGCTGCTCGTGACAGGTGCTGGCAATGAGCTGGATCTCTTATGAGGAGTGCTTCCGGCTTTGCAAAAAAAAGACACTGTCCATCCTCTTTTTGCTCACCTGATGTCAGGATGAAGGTAAAAGCAGTCGGAATGGCACTGCAAGTCTTCACTGGCTTCCGACAAATAGTCTTGTATCCTCCTCATTGCTAGACACAGAATTTGAAGAGGCTTTTCAAAACCAGGCTAACAGACTATTTTGTAATTGACAAAAGGAGGTTCACCTGAAAGACAAGGTGCATGTTTTAGAGCTATGGTTTCAAAAATAAACATTTAAAAGTGTAGAATGGCTTTATTATAAGAGGTTTATTATATACCTGTTCCATTGAAGGGCAAGCTATAATCTGGAGATCTTCGTTACTAAATTCTTCCTTTAACAGAGCATGCAGCTTCTGAAACATTTGCTGAATATTGTTCTTGAAAAGAAAAGAACACAAAACCTTCACCATCCTAAAATCGGCATTCAAACATGAACATATAGTAGGAATAGGCAGCGATGTGCCCCCCCCTCCCCCGCAACACTTTTCTTGGCACACCCGCCTAGAGATGTAAAATTTCTGGAAATTTTGAAGCAATGGGGAAAAAAATGTTTTTTTCCGGGGGGGGGGGGGGGGGGAGAGTCAGAAGAAATGAAATGGGGGGGGGGGGAATATATATTACTATCTGTGTAATTCCGTAGGTTCTTTTCCCTTCCTCTCCCCGCCCCACCCCACATTTTTACTGGATTTCTTTTCCTTTATATTGGTTTTAACTCAGAACTTGTCATTGTTTTATTGTTTTAATAAGGTTACACTTGCTGATCATAACGCATGGTCTTTTCAAAGTATTTAGGAAGTATTGCTGCACTGTCTTGTATTTGACAACAATGTTGTAGCATCTGGGGTCTCAGCTGAGTTCCTGCCTGACTAGGTTCAACAAACACACACACACACACACATTGAGGGGCATAATGGTCCTCACTAGAGATGGGTACAAACAATTGGGTTTGGCCCCTGTGACTGAAGATGTGTTGTTCTAATTCTGAGAAACAAACTAATTCAGCATCTGAGACAAAGATAACTGATGAGGAGGTTCTAGACTGGTCTCCGGGCCCCCAGTGCATAATGAAGGCCATGGACTGGGCAAACCTGGAGGAAGGTAGGTGCAGTCCAGCTGTGGACTTGGCATCTGTGGAGGATGCCCTTGCAGAGCCCAGACATCTGATTTGCTGGTCTGAAATCCTACAGGGTAGTTTTATAAGTCCTAATATATTTACCCGCTTAATTGGCTCTATGGGTAAAAATCACAATCCTCTACCCTCACATCCAACTATTCATTCACACTCTCCTAATTACAAAGATTATGATTTTCACGTTGTAGCTAACTTCCTCAGCAACCAACATGAGCTGATCAGGAGCTTGTTTACTCGCTGGGCAGATGAAATAACTCTGATAAAGAAGTTTCTGTCTGAGTGCAAGGAGCTTCTGACAATGTTAACAGATTTTGTGCTAGCTAAATTAAGAGGCGATGGCAAAACCAACTTAAGAGAAACTGAAACAAAGGATCCTGAACCAAAGCCCAAGTTAGATTCCAGTGCCACAACTGTAAGTGGGCTTTCTGCTCAGGCAAATTTAATTGGGAAGGACAACAAAAATCTTTGAAGAAGCAAGAGAGATACAAATATTACAGATACGACCAGTAGAAATCCAAATTCAAAACTAATAAGGCCCCAACCTGTAATAAAAAAATGAAAATAAAAAATATAAGAGCCATAGTGAGTTCTTCTCCCAAAATGTCATTATCACTGATCCATGTTTTTAGTTTGAGACTTAGAAAACTATCATAAACTTTCCCAACCATCTGGACCAAATAGATCAACAACTGACATGCTTGAATCAATCGGATCAGCTCCAGTCGATTTTGGATTCCTTAAAAATACTACAGGGGACTGTGGATTTTATTGCTACTCATCTTTTTCAAATGGAGTCTAAAATTAACAAACTAGAGGACCAGGTGGCAGCTCATGAAAAGGCAACCACGGCATCATATAATGTGTTGTCTTCCACAATTGCTCAGCTGGAAAACAATGCTCGCAGATGTAATCTGCGTGTTATCAGCGTTCCAGAACAACCTACACAGATACGCTTGGCAGATTTTATGGAGAAGTTTTTCCATGAGCTGTTAGCACTGCCTGAGGATCTTCAACTGGATATAGAACGGGCTTACTGTGTGTCAGGAGGTTCTATGCATGGAGTTATTATCTGTTATTATCCAGTTTCTACATGCTTCAACGAAAGAATTTCTTCTACGTACGACTTGGCAAAAGGGGGATTTGCAGTGCGGACTGAACAAGACAGAAATTATGGGTTACCCTGATTATTCAAAAGTCTGATCAGAGAAGGAAATTCTCCAAAGCAAGGTGTGAATGCCAGGAAGAATATTTACAACATTACCTGTGCTTCCCTGCTGTTCTCTGTATTACTTATGAAGGTCAAATTAAGAAATTTCATATTCCTGGATCAGCTGAATCAGTCTTAATTGGGCTGAAAGCCAAAAAGTCTATGCCATGATAATATCTCTTGAAATTGAGCCATGTTATTCTTCAGCCTATTATTCCTGGTCCATATTTGTCTTCTTAGTTTCTGGGCATTGGGCCAAGTTGTGATAAGACAGAGGAGGGCAAGGATCTCTTCTCGATCAACCCGGAGTGCAGAACACGGAATAATGGGCTCAAGTTTCAGGAAGCCAGATTCCGGCTGGACATCAGGAAAAACTTCCTGACTGTTAGAGCAATACGACAATGGAACCAATTATCCTAGGTGGGCTCTCCCACACTAGAGGCATTCAAAAGGCAGCTGGACAACTATCCGTTACAGATTGACTTCTTCATAATCTGTTCCAAAATTTTCCCAGGGATGGATGTCAGACTGACTGGTCTGTAGTTCCCAGGTTCCTCCTTTTTGCCCTTTTTGAAGATAGGGACAACATTTGCCCTCCTCCAGTCATCCTGCACTTCACCCGTCTTCCATGATTTCGCAAAGATAATAGAGAGTGGTTCTGAGAGTTCTTCTGCCAGCTCCTTTATTACTCTAGGATGCAGTTCATCGGGCCCTGGAGATTTGAACTCGTTCAAAGAAATTAGGTGTTCCTTGACCATTTGTTTATCAATCTCAAACTGCAATTCTTTCACTTCAGCTTGTACTTCACTTTTCCCAGGGGGTCATAGACCTACTTTTGAGAGAAGACTGAGCCAAAGTAATAATTGAGCACTTCGGCCTTTTCTTTGTCATCTGTTACCAATTTGCCATCCTCATGAAGCAGTTGAACCACCATTTCTTTCCTCTGTCTTTTACTATTCACGTATCTGAAGAAAGCCTTCTTGTTGATTTTAGCATCCTTCGCTAGCCTCAGCTCCTTCTCAGCTTTAGCCTTCCCGACGGCATCCTAGCACTCCTGTGCTACTTGTTTGTACTCTTCTTTTGTAGCCTGGCCTTCCTTCCACTTCCTTTATGTATCCTTTTTTATTTTCATGTCATCTCTAAGCTTTCTGTGGAGCCACACTGGAATTGTTTGTAATTGTGCCTTTAAAATTTCTACATTTAAAAACTCCCACGCATCTTGGACTTTTTTTCTCATTAGGGTCACTTGCCATGGGACCTTACCTATCATAGTTCTGAATGTATTAAAATCGGCTTTCCTGAAATCCAGAGTCCACGTTTGGCTATGCTCAGCTTTTGCTTCCTTTAAAATCAAGAACTCAAGTATGATGCGGTCACTTTCCCCCAGAGTTCCTGTAACTGCCACTGTATCCACTAAGTCCTCCCTATTGGTCAGTATCAAATCAAGGTTACCCATTCCTCTAGTTCCTTCCTCCATTTTCTGTAGGAGAAAGTTATCAGCCACACATGTCAGGAATTTCTTGGAGGGGCCACTTTTGGCAGAATTTGTCTCCCAACAGATACCGGGGTAATTGAAGTCTCCCATTACTACTACATCGGATTTCCTTGAAACACTGGCAATTTGCTTTTCAAAAGTTTTGTCCTCATCTTCTCCTTGATTGGGTGGTCAGTATTAGACTCCGACTATCATGCTCCTTTTATTCCTTTCCCCATTTATTTTAATCCAGATGCTCTCGATGGGGCTCCCAGGCTCATCCTCTTGTACTTCTGAGCAGGGATAGGATAAGTATTTTTAACATATAGTGCGATTCCACCTCCTTTTCTATTTCTTCTGTTATTTTTGAATAAGTTATACCCATCAATTGCTATATTCCAGTCATGGGAGTCATCCCACCAAGTTTCAGTTATACCTATCAAATCATATTTGCCTTCATGTATTAAGAGTCCAAGTTCATTCTGTTTGTTTCCTATACTCTTTGTAGTCTGGCTTCTTTCCTACATTGTTGTGAACACGGTTTTGGGGCACTATTGGCGCTGTTCTCTCTGTTACGGTGCATAAGCCTTCATCACTTGTTGCCTCAGAGTTTATGTGTCCCGCCCCCGTAGGATTCAGTTTAAAGCCCTCCTGATATGGTTCTTCATGCTGTGGCCAAACACATTCTTCCCAGCCCTCGTGAGGTGCAACCCGTCCCTTGCCAGCAGTCCATCTTCCAAGTAGCGTAGCCCTGTTTTGATGAGATTATTTCTTGGTTTCTATACTGCAGCCAAAAATAGTTTGCAAGATTGATAAATTGGTAATTTCAGACCATGTCCCAGTATGCTTGGAGCTACAGCATTCAGGCTTGCCTAGGCCTTTGGATCTGTGGCATTTTAATGTTTCTGTTTTAAATGTTGAGATGTTTAAATCCCAGATATTGGCTGAACTCTCGGAATATTTTGATATCAACAAGGGTTGTGTGAGTTCTTGCGCTATGGAATGGGAGGCCAACAAGGCCTTTATTAGGGGCCGAATTATCGCTTATGCTTCATTTAAGAAAAAGCTTAGAACAGCGCAACGGGTGCTTTTAAATAAGAAATTGAAATCTCTTTTAACTCAATTTGCCAGGTGTCGCGGGAATTTGAGTCCCCTAGGGAGGCCTATGACTCCCTCTTAAGAGAAAGGGGTCATTTATTGTCACAGATCCCTTATGAGAAAGATCTTTACTCTAATTATTTATAATGCTTTGATACAGTAACTGGCCTAAATGTAGACTAGGGATGAATAACCTTAAGATGGGGAAGGGACCTCCCATAGATCAGTGACTTCCCACCCAATAACTTCAAAGGAGTTATATTCATGCAAGCAACTAGACTCAGTTACAGTGGAGTCCAAAGATACTCACGTATTGGTTTCTTAAAGATAGGTTTATTGAAGAAGACATATCAGCTGAGGGAGCCAGAGATAGACCTCTGACTGAATTAAGTATATAGGGTATCACTCTTATATAGGAAACTGGAAACATCAGAATTAGCATATCTAGCCCTTTGTACAGAATCACTTTTGTACCAGGGGAAAGTTTACAATAATACAAGGTAGTACATAGGAATGATGTAATTTGTCTCTAAGTCAAAACAGAGAAAGGCGCCACATATGAATGATGGCGGTCAAGATAAACTAAAACAATACAGAATGCATATAGTTGCTAGTGGACCAAAGTTCATTATGATGAGGCTTAACACATCTAGCTAGTACATTGCTGGTTCTATCTTACAGGAGAACAGATACATGTTTTTATTAGAAGCATGAAATCACTATTAGTTTCTCAGTTATTTGAATGTTCTTATTACAAGCTATTGGTATGATCATATCTGAAATATTCCCGCAACACAGGTCCTATCAGCACAGTTGTATCAGTAGTTGCAAAAAGTTAAATATGAGCTATATAATATTCTTTCTCAGCAGGTGGAATTTGCTTTAACTTGCATGTGTCAGACATAATGGGGAAATGGGGAATGTCCAGGTAAAATTTTGGCACATTGAAATGTTATTTCTGCCATTAAAGATGAGAATAATACAATATGGATATAAATCTAAATTTTTAAAAGATTTTATGTGGAGCTGTAAGGGTAGTGAGGTATCGGAGTAGGATATGAACTTTTTTGCTCAGATTAAGCTCCTTTGCTTAGATTCCTTGCAAAGGCAACATCTTATGGCTCTTATAAGACTTGAAGAGAGCACAAAAGTAATTTTGAATATGAGCAATGGGAAATCCATAGGTCCTGATGGGATTCCAATTGAGTGGTACAAAGCCTTTTCTACTTTTCTAGCTCCAAAACTTTATCAACTTTACAAATATATATTTGAACAGAGTTTGCTTTCTTCATCATTACATTATGCTGCTATTACAGTCATTCCTAAAGCTGGAAAGGGTCATACTATCTGTGCTAACTACTGACTGATTTCACTAATAAACATTGATATCAAAATGTTAACGACAGTTTAAGCTGATAGGCTACAAGTCATTACAAGTGGATTTTATTAAAAACAGGCAGGGGTCTGATAATTTGAGATTAGTTGTGGATTTGATAGCTTTAAATAGAGAAAGAACTGACTAGGCGGCCATTGTCTCTCTGGATGATGTGAAGGCCTTCGACAAAATTCATTGGAAGTTTATGCTTGCCACATTGAGTAATTTTGGTTTTGTAATGGAATTTTTGAAGTGGGTTAGAATCTTATATTCAACCCCAAGAGCAAGAGTCATGACCAATGGTTGGTTGTTGGCTTTTTTTGTGATTGGGCGAAGTACTAGGCAAGGAAGTTCTCTTTCCCCACTGAGATTTGATTTAGTCTTGGAACCCCTGGCTTGTGCAATTAAACAGAATAATAGTATTCACGGGTTTGTACATGCTGATTTAGAATTTAAAAATATTCTTTATGCGGATTATCTTTTATTGTTTATTTTTAAACTCCAGGCATGTATTCCTGCTTTGATGAATCTAATTAATACCTTTGGTGATCTGTCCAGTTACTCAATTAATTGGTCGAAGTCTGAATTGATGCCGATTGGGGATAGCACATTTCCTAGTGTGTTAGCTAATGATCAATTTCGATGGTGTCCTGATTTTATCTCAATTGATTAAAATAAATGTGATTAAGCTGATTGATGAGATTGTACGAGATATAGACAGATGGGCACCATTAAAGTTACGTTTTTGGGGTCAAGTCAACACAAGATAAATATTGTACCTCAAATTCTCTATGTTATATATGGGGTTCCTTTACGTATACTTGGCAAATATTTTCAACAACTTAATGCTTTATTTCATAAATTCTTCTGAGGTTCTTCCTCACCTCGAATACCTTTAAAATGGATGCCATTTTCAATTAAAGAAGGTGGGTCTGGATTTCCAGACCTTACTTTGTATCATCGGGCCTATCTATTGACTTGTACGAAGTTTTGGTCTTTTCAAGTTTGCTTAGACATACTACCTGGTCAGTTTTAGAATTCCTACAGTTAGAACCTCTCCCTAAATGGATGGCGCTCGGTTCTCAACATGTTAGAAAAAATAATCCTCCTCTTACTATGTATAGTATCACATCATTTACAGTTTGATCCATTCTCTCATGCAAAATTAACTTTATGGGGAAATCCAGACTTAAGAATTGGAAAAATATGTTTTTGCGGAGGACATGGATGGATAAGACGATTTTTACTTTGGATCAATTAATATGTGGAGAGGAAGAGCAGCTGGATAATACCTCCATGTCCCTTCAAGAATGAAGTGATTCTGGAGAGAACTGATGGTGTTGATAGTCAGTAGGCATCATCATGAGCTGCACTGTTGATGGTCAGTAGGTATCATCATGGGCATCATCATGGGCTGCTAGCCATCATGATTATTTTACTCCTTCTTTCTCTTTTTTTGTACTTTCACGGACAGTTTCGATGCTCTAGCTTTCTTAGAGAGTTTTTTAGCAGTCAAAATGATCAGAGAATGTCCTGGAGTGGGTGGATCAGTACGACCCGTGGCTAAGTCAGAGTCCAAGGGTGGGCTGGTGAAGATGACTGTACCTCCACCAACATTGCTGGTGTGTGTGGTGTCAAAAGTTTGTGGAGAGAAAAAAAAAAGAATGGATAGAAAAGTGAAGAAGAAAAAAACTCATCACCTCAGGAAAGCAATGAGAATCTTAAGAGACTGAAGTTTTCGAGGAGGTGGCCAGCATGGTGGTCGAAAGAGAATTGAGGAGACAGGTGGGAACCCTCTAGGACATGTGCAGTAGCACCGTGGGGCAGGGTTCCCATCAAAAATGTTTTCCCTCAGCTACAGAAGTCTCCCAAATGGAGCCTCCACACACATTAAGTGAATATGTGATGTACAGAAACAACAAAAAAGAAGTGGTGGCAATAAGAGGCCTAGTTTTTGGCTACTGAAATATTTTGTATGATGCTTTGAGGCTGAAGAAGTTCAGGCCATTCCAGAATATAGCACCATGTGTTTATCCCAGAATATACATACTTTCACAAAAATTATGAAGGGGATGAATTACAAGGCTCATAGTGCTTATGCAACAGACTGGACAGGAAGCATTTAGTCTGAGGCAAAACAGGAATCTCTCAACCAGCTTTCTAATTGTATATGGATTGCCAGAAGCCCCTGAACTTGGAGGCTGCCAAGTATCCAATGCAGAGCAGGAGAACAATGGAGGCTATCTTTGCCTCCACGCTCCAGCTGCCCTGCATTTTTGCTAGATGGCACCTTGGAGGGGAAGGGAAATAGGCAAAGATAAAGATGTAATGTTAATAAAATACTTACCCTAACTGGCTTGAACAAAATGAATTCCGTGTCTTTATTGGACAAGTACAGTGACATACTCTGTAATGTTGATGGCAATTTTGTTTTTATTTTCTTGTAAGTTGAAGACACCAAGTCACTGACCTTTACTGGAAATAAAATTCAAACAAATATTAGTGACTTTCACACTCAATGTTTCATTCACTTTCTCTTTGTTGCACTTTTATATCTGACCCTCAGGAACTCACAATGGTGTACACACAGAGTGGTTACTGAACAAACCTTAGCCTAACTACACAAAGTGGATGCAACCCTTCAGTCCATTCCTGGGGATAAAAGATACTGGTTGAATTCGGACAACACAATAGTCAACTTGTGTGTGTGTGTGTGGGGGGGGAACAATCGTCCGTTGTATTGACTATCATGTCATCCGAATGCTGCCATAGTCAACTAATCCACACCACAGTTGATTATTTATTACCATGTTGTGTGGGGAGTACCCCCTAGATGAACAACTGTAAAGTTGATTATTACCCCACCACTGACTATCGTGTTGTCCAAATTCAGCCACTCATTGGATGAAATTGCTGCTGAACTAAAATAATCAGCATGTTAAAATGAAATTTAAAACCAGCTAAGTATCTTAGAAAGAGAATATAACCTGCTCATCAATAGCAACAAACAGGGCAACACAACATGTTGAAAGAAGAGCTTGTGGCCCAGCAATCTAAAAAGTAGTAAGCAGATAAAGAATTAACCAAACCAAACCAAAGGGAAAGGGTTCACTCCGCTCAAGTTAAAACTGCTTCAGGAATGAATGATAGTTACCCAGCATGGCTGAAAAAAATCACACATATTCCAAGGTTTTTATCTAAATATCAGCAAAGTGACAATCAGGAAATCATATTGTGGGGAGGATGAATATATGAATGAACACAAAGAGAAGCCCACTATCTGGATACCAGTCAGAAGAGCGAGATGAAGAATTACTAAAGGAGACAACTGAAGCCTCAAAATATCATGAACTGGTAGTGATGGGAGATTTCGACTTCCCAGATATTTGTTGAAGACTAGTTTTGCTAATTCTGTCACAATTAGCTGTTGACTTGTATTAGTGATAATTTTCTCTTTCAAAAGGTTGAGATGGGCACTAGGGGATCTGCTACATTGGATTTGATTCTGACTAAGGCGGAGGAGTTAATTGAAGATATTAAAGTGGTGTGACCACACCTTGTTAGAGTTCGTGATTGTGACAAACAGTCTGGTAAAAAACAGTCAAACACAAACTGTGGATCTTAGGAAGGCCAATTTTAATAAACTAAGAGACATAATAAGGAGATACCATGGGAAGGCAAAAGTGTCGTAGCCAGCTGGGACTTCTTGAAAAGGGAATAAAGGATAACGCAATCTCAAACAATACCAATGAGGAAGGAAATGAGGACATATTTAAAGAAGTCAATGTGGTTGAACAGGCACCTCATAAAGGAGTTGAGACTAAAGAAGGCTTACTGGAAATGGAAGGAAGGGCTTCTGACCAAGGAAGTCTACAAAACGTCAGCCGAGAAATGTAGGAATGAGGTCAGGAAAACAAAGGCGGAAAATGAGCTAAGGCTAGCAAGGGAGCCAAAATCCATCAAAAAGGTTTTTTTCAAATATGTGAGCAGCAAGAGAAAGACAACAGAGGCAGTGGGCTCACTGCTTACACCAAATGGAGAAATCTTAACAGCCTCTGCTTTACATGCAAAGGAAATTATGAATTGAGTGGAATAGACTGGGAACGAACACAGCAGGGGAAGGTGCAGAACAGTAAGGTTGTGGTACAGGAACTTCTAGCCAATTTGAATGCCTTCAGGTCCCCAGGCCCTGATGAAATACATCCTAGAATATTGAAGGAACTGGCTGAAGAGCTGTCAGGGCCCATGTCAATTATCTTTAAGGAGTCCTGGAGAACTGGGGAGGTGCAAGAGGACTGGAGAAGAGCAAATGTAGTCCCTCTCTTCAAGAAAGGGGGGGGGATGACCCTAGTATTTACTGATCAGTGAATCTAACATCAATCCCTGGAAAGATGTTAGAGCAGGTAATAAAGCAGTCCATTTGTTAGCATCTTGAAGACAATGCTGTGATTGCTAAGAATCAGCATGGCTTTGTCAAAAATAGGTCATGTGAGACAAATCTGGTGTCTTTGACAGGGTAATTCCTCTACGGGGGAAGAGAAATGCTGTGGACATAATCTTCCTCGACTTCAGCAAAGCTTTTGATAAGGTTCCACATGGCATTCTCATTAACAAGCTGTTAAAGTTTGGTGTGTAAGTTGGGTCCACAATTGCCTGGCTAACTACTCTCAGAGAGTCAGCAGAAATAGCTCTACCTTGAGTTGGAGAACAGTAACCAGTGGGGTACCACAGGGTTCTATCTTGGGGCTAATATTATTCAACATTTTTCTTAATTACCTGAATTATGGGATTGATGGGTTTCTTATAAAATTTACGGATGACACAAAACTGGGAGGTCTGGCCAACACCCATGATGATAGAATGAGACTGCAATCTGATCTGGACAGGTTGAAAGACTGAGCAGACAGGAACAAGATGTCCTTGAACATGGAGAAATGGAAGGTATTACATTCAGGGAGGAAAAATGTAGAGTACACATATAAATTGGGGGATTAATGGCTTGGAAGCACTACATCAGAGAAGGATTTGCATGTGATTGTCAACAGCGAGCTGAACTCAAGTCAGCAGTGCAAGATAGCCGCTAGAAGGGCTGCGTTGAAAGAAGTGTTGTATCAAAGACATGTGAAGTCCTTATTCTTCTCTACTCGGCACTAGTGAGACCACACCTGGAGGATGTGTAAGATTCTGGGCACCACATTGCCAGAAGGACACTGAAAGATTAGAACAGGTTCAGAGGAAGGCAACAAAGGTGACACAAGGACTTGAGGACATGCCCTATGAGTACAGGCTGGAGGACATTCAGTCTGGAGAAAAGAAGGCTGAGGGGAGATATGTTAGCAGTATTCAGGTACATAAACGGGTGCCACAGGGAAGATGGTCAAGAACTATTTTTCATTGCCACAGAAAGTAGGACCCGAAATAATGGATATAAGTTACAGCTACCCAGATTTCAATTAAATATAAGGAAAAACTTCATGACAGTAAGATTTGTACAACAGTGGAACAGTCTACCTATGGAGGTTGTGGCTTCTCCATCTCTGGAAGTTTTTAGGAAGAGACTGGACAGCTATCTCTCATGGATGGTTTAACTGGTTTTCCTGCAGACTGCAGAAGGTTGGACTAGATGATCCTTCTGGTCCCTTCTAACTCAACAATTCTATGATTCTATATAGTGTATTGTCGTGGTTCCCCCTTATAGTGCTGTGGTTACATCCTGCATTATGGGGAGTTGGACTAGGTGACTCCCAGTGTCCTAACTCTCCCAAGTGCCATCAATCAGTAAGAAGGGAGGCTATATTTAGAAGAACACCAGAAGAAAAGCAATCAAGAGTAAGGACAGGTTGCTTACCTGTAACTGTTGTTCTTCGAGTGGTCATCTGTGCAGTCACACATATCTGGGCTTCTGCGCCTGCGCGGAGGCTCGGTTTGGGAGAACTTCTAGAGCAATTAGTTACTTTTAGCCGGGAACCCCTCCCCCACCGGCGAGTGCGCATGCATGGGAGGGTTCCCGCCTCACACCTCAGTTTTTCTGAGACCCCGCAGAGAGGTTCAGGCTGAAGTATAATGCTAAATTCTTACAGTCCAACCCAATCCTTCCAAGAGGGGATGGTGGGTGGGTTGTGTGACTGCACAGATGACCACTCGAAGAACAACAGTTACAGGTATGCAACCTGTCCTTCTTCTTCGTGGTCTCTGTGCATCACACATATATGGGTGATTAGCAAGCTCACTTACCCCTAAGTCGGAAGGATGGTGCTAGGTGCAGATGGACGAAAGGACGGCTCTGCCAAAAGAGCAGTCTGCCCGGGACTTTACGTCCAGTCGGTAGTGCTGGGCGAAGGTGAGAGGTGTGGACCAAGTAGCTGTGCGGCAGATTTCAGTAATCGGCACACCTCGTTGGAACGCTGACAATGTAGCGTTTGCCCGGGTTGAATGAGCTCTGAGCGGAGCTGGTGGTTCGAGTCGTGCTATTTGGTAAGCCAGAGAGATGGCTTGCGTTAGCCAAACTGCTAGATGCTGCGAAGAGGCTGGCTGTCCCTTTTTTGAAGTTCCATAGCAGACAAAAAGGCGCTTGGTTGCGCGAAAAGACTCAGTACGAGCCTTATAGAAGGCTAGGGCTCTGCGAACGTCCAGTGTGTGTAGCGTCCGTTCCAGGATTGTTGCAGGGGACGGGAAGAACACTGGAAGGATGATGTCCTGATTAATATGGAATGCTGAGATGACCTTTGGGAGGAACTGAACGTCAGGTCACAAGATCACCTTATCGCTATGGAAGATGAGGTAGGGTTCATCCATTCGTAGGGCAGCGAGCACGCTAGCTCTGCACGCCGATGTTATAGCCACTAAAAAGAGGACCTTCAAGGTAAGCAATCTGAGGTCAGTGCTCGCCAGCGGTTTGAATGATTTTGCTGTCAGTGCCTGCAGTACGACTGACAGGCTCCATGCTGGCTGAAGAGGCTGACGAGGTGGGGGTAGGTTTAGTAGCCCTTTTAGGAAACATTTGATTGAACGGTGGGAGAAATATGTTCTGGGTAGGTTGGAGAGTGGACTTCTTGAGACTGAGGATGAGTCCGAGTCTCTCAAGGAGGTTGAGGACGTAGGCCACGTCGGTCTTAAGTTTGGTGTAGGATGGGCCCACTAGGAGCCAGTCGTCCATGTATGGATGAACCTGGATTCCTTGCTTCCTGATAAAGGCGCACACGACCACCATGCATTTGGTGAAGACTCTTGGTGCCGTGGAGAGGCCGAAAGGGAGGACTCTGAACTGAAACGGATGGTGGCCTATGGCGAACCTGAGGAAGCGTTGACTTGCCCTGTGAATATCGATGTGGAAATAGGTGTCCTGGAGGTCTATGCAAGCGAACCAGGTGTTCCCGGGTAACAGAGGGAGTACTGTGGCGATTGATGTCATGCGAAACTTTCTCGTGGTAATGAATGCATTGACATCTCTGAGATCCAAGATTGGTCGGCATCTGCCATCTGGCTTTGGGACAGTGAAATACCTGGAATAGAAGCCTTGGTATTTTTGTGCTGGTGGTACAGGCACAATGGTGCTTTTTTCTAACAGAGTGGTTACCTCTGCTATGAGAGGGGCGGACGGTTTTGTTGTCTGAAAAAACCCCGACGGTGGTAGTGCGTTGAACTCGATGTAATACCCGTTCTTTATGATCAAAAGGACCCAGGGGTCTGATGTAATGCTTTGCCACATCGATAGAAAGAGGGCAAGTCGGTTCCCAAAAGTTGGGAAATTGGCAGAAGTGGAGTCAAAGGCGACGCCTGTCTCCATAGTCCCCTTTCTTCCGTTGGGAATGGAATTTAGTCAACGAGAACGGGTGGCGCTGATTCTGGGATGACTGGGATTGCTGCTGAGGTTGTCTGAAGGGCGTCTGGTCGCCTTGGTACTTGCTGGCAGCCAGAAAAGGTTGGTGGGACCATCGCGTCGCCTTTGAGTGCTGCGGATAAGTTGTTAATCCCATTTTCTTGGCCGTAGTTTTGGCCTTCTGGACTGTGTCCATGGCATCATCTGTCGTAGAATTGAAGAGGCCGACCCCGTCAAACGGGAGGTTGTCTATTCTTGTACGGGCTTCTTGCGAGAGGCCCACCGATCGGAGCCATGCATGAGTGCGTAAACTTATGGCACTAACCAATAGTTTCGTGCCACAGTCCGTCTGATGTCGGGCTGTGTGTAGCTCTTGCTTGGGCAGGTGGACTGCCTCCATTTGGAACACACGTGCCAGTTCCCTCTGGTCTCCATCTAGATGGTTGCAGAGGGATCCCATTCTCTCCCAAAGGAAGAGATGGTAACGGGCCATGGTTGCCTGGTAGTTTGAGATTTTGAGGTTAAGTGCCGCCGTGGAGTATATCCGGTGCCCCATCAGGTCCAATTTCCGTCCTTCCTTATCTAGAGGTGCCGAGTGTGCCTTCTGGGAGCGTCCTTGAAAGGCTTCCACCACCACAGAATTCGATGGAGGATGAGTGACAAGGAACTCTGTTTCCTTGTCGAGGATCTTATACATGTTCTCAAGGCGCTTCGAAGTGGGCGCCAGAGAAGCTGGGGTTTTCCAGGCTTGTTTGACAGTTTGTAGGAGGGTCGGGATGAATGGGATAGCCGGTGTCGAAGCAGACTCAGCTTGGAGGACGTCATAAATGTTATCAATGACCTGCTGTTCTGGTTGCTGTGTTACTAGGCCCAGAGATTTTGCCATGCGTTGGACCAGATCGGAGAAAGAGCCAAAGTCATCCGATGTGGAGACTGGTTCCTGGCAAGCAACTAAATCGTCAGGCAAAGGTGCAGATTGGAACACTGAGGCTGACGACGAGGAGTCGGAGCGGTAACCGTCTGAATCCAAATCAGAGCAGTAGCGCTGCGCATCCCTAGGTAAGGAGGGATGTGAGGGAGAGTTTGTGGCTCTCGACGCTACCGGCGATGGGGGCGAGGCCTTGGGAGTGATAGCTGCCTGTTGGTTGGTGACGGAGTGTTGATCTTCTGTGAGGTCTCTCCTTGGTGTAAAGCGATGTCCGGATGATTGGGAGGCCTGGGAGCGCCTATCCCAATCAGAGGCTGGGGAACGGGAGCGGTACACGTGTCTCGGTGCCGCGGGCGACCCCTGTAATGGTCTTGGTGAAACGGAGAAGACAAGGTTGGAGGGAGCGTTGTCATGTGCTCCTGTGCCAGGACGGATTGAGGAGAGTCCTGTATGTCTCCTTCCGAAAAGCATGTTTCTCGCTGCGTCGGCGTCGAACGGTGTCGACGTCGCACCTCGGTGTCGAGAGGTGTGCAGCGTCGCTGTCGCGTCTCGGTGTCGAGTGCTGTACGACATCGACCTGGTTTGTCAGTGTCAAGCGGTGTCCGGAATCTGTATCGTGCCTCGGTGTCGAATGCTGTACGGTGTCGACGCGTGGTCTCGGTACGTTCCTGCTCCGGGAGTACTGTTGGTGTGGGGAGGCGCAGCTCGAAGTCGAGTCTAGAGGAGGAGAAGGAAGACTGTCTCCTCGATGACGTGCTGGCTCTCGGTATCGAAGTCACTGTAGGAGACCTATTAGGCGCTGCCTGTACGGTGGGCGGTTTCGGCATCGGTGCCGAGGCGGGGAGCGTCGGCGTCGAAAACAGTGGCTCGATATCGAACCTCGGTGTCGAGCGGTGAGACTTGTCGGTGTCGTATTTTCGCTTTTTCTTTTTCTTTTGGTGCTCTTCAGGCATCCTTGGCGCTAGACCCTTACGTGAGGGTATCTTTGGCGCTGTAATAGAAGATTTGCCCAGTAAGGTGGGAACATCCCTTTGGGCTCCACTATGCTGGGAGCTGACTGGCGAGGCTGGTACTGATAGGATTACCAGGTCGCGAGCTGAGGTAGCTGTTGGGGATCCCATTGTTGTGGAATCTGTTGCCGCTAAGGCCTTCAACCAAAGTTCGGCCCTTAGCTTGTCTGCCCGATGTTTCCTTGTTTGTTTGGAGAAGGCCTAACAATTCCCACACGAAGCGACCTTGTGGCTTTCTTCCAAACAGAAAAGACAAAGACTGTGGCTGTCGGAGGGTGGTAGCTTGCTACCGCAACGGACACACTTTTTAAAGGGGGCCTGGAGGGCCATAAGAGGAGAGGGATACCCGGAGGTAAATATCAACAACCAAAGTTCTTATCTTTCTTTCTTTTCTCTTTTTCACTACAGAAGTCCGAAGACGAAGTTCTCGACGATGCAGCCGCGATGGCGGTCGAAGAAGAACTGAGGTATGAGGTGGGAACCCTCCCACGCATGTGCACTCGCCGGTGGGGGAGGGGTTCCCGCCTAAAAGTAACTAACTGCTATAGAAGTTCTCCCAAACTGAGCCTCCGCGCAGACGCAGAAGCCCATATATGTGTGTGATGCACAGAGACCACGAAGAGTAATCATTGCTTGTAGAATGAGATCAGCCTTCCCCAACCTGATGCCCTCCAGATGTTTTAGACTAGAACTCCCAGCATTTCTCAATACAGACCATCAGTTGAAGCTGATAAGAGTTGAAATCCAAAACATTTGGAAGGCACCAGATTGGGGATGGCTGATCTAGATACAGATCTTTCCTCTGCAAACACTTCCCTTCTTGGGCACTGAGTATGGCAACCCAAAATCTAACTCCTATACCCTCTATTGTTACTATTTTTTTTAAAGTAATGGATAGTTGCATTTTAGTTCTCTTCTATTGACTCTGGAAGTTTTATGAGGTACAGGTGGACAAATCATAAGAGTTGGAAGTGACACTGGGTTTCATCTAGTCTAACTCCCTGTAATGCAGGATGCAACTTTAACATCCCAGACAAATGGTGTCCGTCTCAGCTTAAATATCTCCAGCGAAAGAGAGCTCATTATCTCCTGAGGCAGTCTGTTCCACTCTTTAAGAGCTCTTACAGTTAGGATTGTTTTCCCTAATGTTTAGCCAAATTCTGCTTCTGTGCAATTTCAACTCCCTGGTTCTAGTCCTGCCCTCTGGAGCAATAGAGAACAACTTTGCTCTATCTTCTACATGATACGCCTTCAGATATTTGAAGACAGCTATCATGTTTCCCCTTAAATATTTTCTTCTCCAGCTCTCTCAACCATTCCTCATAGGACTTAGTTTACAGACATGTCCAGTTTATCAGTGTCTTTCTTAAAATCTCCCTAAAATGTGACACTCAAAACTGTACACAGTACTTCAGATGTGGCCTGACCAGTGCAGAATAGAGTGGAACATCTCATGATCTGGACACCATGCTGCTACCTCCAAACAGTAGTATCTTCCAGCCTAAATGTTATACACTTGTCAACAAGGTTATCATGGCAGACTCTGTCAAATGCTTTGCTAAAATCAAGATATACTTTGGCATTCCCATGATCTACCAAACTAATAATTGGCAAAAATCTTAGTTTTGATAAACTCATGCTGGCCAAATCATTATTTTCCTAGATATTCACAGGCTGATTGCTCAATCATCTGTTCCCTATCTTTCAAGAATTCTCCAAGAATTCTCAAAGATTACAGACAATGGCTCAATACAGTAAGCTCATCCCTTGAATGTTTATATTAAAGAATCAAACTTTAACGAATGAATGTTTGTTTAAAATGTCCAGAATTACAAAGTTTGCAATCCAGGACCCAGTTATATATGTTTTGTCTCATAGAAAGAGAAATTACACAACTGTAAAACTACCTGGTTGTGCCCAAGGTTGCTGCAAGAGGCTGTATTTGGGACCACTTTGCGTAGCCATTGTCTTCAAAGCAGAAACCTAAAATAACCAGATGAAGATAACAGGGAACATACTGAATACATGTTAAAAGTTATTACACAGTGCTTTAAAGGAGGGATGGTCAGAGTTAGGCTTGCAAAATCTTCCTGGTTCATGGCTTGCTACTACACTAAATCAGTTCTCAGTGAACACTTGTCATATAAATCTAGTTATCAGACCAGAATCCAATGAAGAGTGCAGAAAACACCACTAGCACACCATTCTGAGATAAAAAAATGCAGACAAGATTTTGTTCTTCCCAAAAGAAAAGATAAAATCACAAAGATACATCACCAAAAAACAAAAAAAAAAAACAAAAGGAGACCAACTGGGTCTCACGGTCTCAACGACAAATTAAAACGAGTTGCCTCTTGTAATGGGAAAGGGCACTAGTGTTAAAAGTTGTTTAGGAAGTATTAAAAGGCTGATGAACTTTCATCTCTTTCACCATTGCTACAGAATGCCTCGGTTGAAGGTTCTCCTGATATTGGTAGTTTAAACTTTGGAGAGTTTGGCAGGTAATTTTCTCCAATACACTTGGGTAATGAGGTTTGTATCTTTTTTTTTATTTCCACAGCAAGTATTGTTTTTCTCCCCCCCCCCCTTAGTTCTCAATCTCTTCCCCATCCTGCTCTCTCTCTTTCTCTCTTTCTCTTTCTTTCTTTCTTTCCTTTCTTTCTCTCTCTCCCCCCCCCTCTCTCACACACCCACACACTTTTTCCCAAGGGGGCAACTGACATGCTCATTCCCTTAGGCTTTCAACATTTCAAACTTTTTTACATCCCCCATCTATGAAGCTTAAAAATCATAGAAGTTACTATACCTGACAGTGATATGGAAGTATATGTTTTGGCCAGTTTTATCATAAATGCTGAATAAAATAAATAAAATAAATGCTGAAATAAGCTAGCAAACTGGCTACTTGTCAAGGACTTTTATGAGTTTCCTTTTATTTACGGATTTCATTAGAACATTATCCTTCCGTGTGATCATAATCTTGACATATTTTTAATCACACTGAATGCAATTTAGATGCTAGATCTGCCACATTGTGATTACTCAGTTTTCCTCATTTGAGGGATTCCTTAATATCAAGGTCAATGTTGACTATTACTACAAGACAAAGAAAAGCCTACAACATCTGGTTGCCCATTTCAACATGGCACAGCCAGTGAAACTGTAGCAGAAAAGTATCTCAACACAACCATTCAGGATTGGTTGTGCTGAAATTATCCAACTTGGTATAAGGTATATGATATTTGTGTTTTCTAATCATTTTCGTTCAGATGTTCACTGTATAATATCTCTGCTGTTCTCCTTTTGTCAATCCCCACCCCCAGCATTCATTCATTACATTTTCATACCACCTAAACATCAAAATTCTCTGAGTAGTTCACATGATAAAATGTAATTTTAAAACTTTAGCATACAACTTTAACAAACATTTTAAACAGTTTGAAACTGTTGAAAACAATTTACAATAAAACTACCAGGGCCTGATAAAAAATTAACGTTAAAAAGCTTATCCTATGATGCCAAATGCCTGGCAGTAGAGGGAAGTCTTAATCTGGTGCTGAAAAGATGACAATGTTGGCTCCAGGTGGATCTCGCTAGGGATAACATCCCACAATTTAGGGTGAACCTCTCCCTCGTTGCTGTCTTCTGAACCTCCCTCAGAGGAGGCCCTCAGAGAACAGCCTCAGATGTGGGTAGGTTCATACCATGAGAGTTGCTCCATGAGGTATTCTGGGCTTGAACCATGTAAGTCTTTATATGTCAAAATCAACATCTATTAATTTGAGTGCAATATTTAACACAAGCTGCAGCTTCTGAACCACCTTCAAAGGCAGCCCCACGTAGAGTGCATTGCAGTAATCTAACTTGGAGGTTACCAGAGCATGGACAACTGAAGCCAGGTTTTCCCTGTCCAGATAGGGACATAGCTGGGCCACCAACCGAAGTTGGTAGAAGGCACTCCGTGCCACTGAGGCCACCTGAGCCTCAAGTGACAGAGATGGTTCTAGGAGAACCCCCAAGCTACGAACCCGCTCCTTCAAGGGGAGTGCAACCCCATCCAGAACAGGTTGAACACCCTCCATCCGGTCAGAGGAACCCCCCACTAACAGCATCTCAGTCTTGTCTGGATTGAGCTTCAGCTATTAGCCCTCATCCAGTCCATTGTTGCAGCCAGGCACTGATCTAGCCCATCCACAGCTTCACCTGATGAAGATGAAAAGGAGAAATAAAGCTGCATGTCATCAGCATACTGATGACAATACACTTCAAAACTCCAGATGACCCCATTCAATAGTTTCATGTAGTTGTTATATAGTATGGGGACAGAACTGATCCCCTACAAAAATCCATCCTGGAGAATCCAGCCAACCTCAATACATACAACCTGGTAGTTTTAAGATATCAATGATGAATCTAAAGTATCTTTTAGTACTTTTGTAAGGAATTCCTCTAGAGGTTCTACAAGCTGCTTGGTTTGCTGCTGAATGAATTGCTCACAGGCAAACTTCAAGTGCCGATCGACATCCTTCTTGGAATCCATATAATGTTCTTTTATCTCCGGAGTGCCCTGGAACACAGAGACCATAGTTATTCCTTTTTGCATCTCTTTAGAAATTGCGACATTTCAAAAACAGATTTTTCTAGTTCATTGTAAACAAATGCTCCTTACCTCCAATAAAAACTGAATCAGTGCATTATTGCCACTTAGTCTAAAAAGATGAGGAACCGTCCGAGGATTCAGAATTTTAAATGCAGCATCTGTGGAAACAAAACAACCTGAATAAGTATATTCTTTTTTCATTTACACTTTGATGCTTTATTTATTTATTTATTTACTATACTTCTAAACTGCCCAATAACTGAAGTTCTCTGGGCAGCATACAGTACACTGAAAACGTACAGTATAAATATTAAAACAAAAAAGAAAACAACACAGAATAAAACCAAGATAAAACCAATAGAAAAGACTAAAACCATTGCAACATCATAAAACCAGATTAAAATCAGCAGCAGAACAGAGTACTAAAAGCAGTTCTTAAATAAAAAGGGCTTTATCTGGCACTGAAAAAACATAGGAATTAGGTGAACCTCTCTTAAGAAAGCATTCCACAAATGGGGCTCCATCTCTGAAAAGGTGCTGAGTTTTGCCACCCCCACAGTCTCAGGACAAATCTACCCTTTCCTCACCTCCTCAGGAAGGTGAACCCATTTGCCTGAGGAAGTCCCTTTGGATACCCACTTTGCTTTGCTTGAATGAGCAGGAGGAGCAGAGATGGGACCTAACCAGTATATCCACCAAGAGAAACACCTGGTTTGGCTTGCCACTGATCGGCCACTTCCTCCTGCTGCAGGTTGCCTGTGCCCCACTTTTTCTTTGTTCCGGTTAGCCAGAACGGTGCAGAAGCTGGCTTCCCGCTGGACTAGGGTAGTAGTGGGGTGGGAAAATTGGGAAGTTAAATAGATGCATTGGCCTTGGAAGTGATTCAACAAATACTGCTTTGTCCTGCTTTATAACTGTCTTAGGACTGGAGGCTAATTAGTGTGGGCCTCCAGAAGACAGGATGGAATGCCAAACTGGGGATATTCACAGAAGGGCTGCCGTAGAAATGTTCCAGTGTCAAGCAAGCTGAAAACAATGATTACCAAATAAATCACAGAGCAGAGAAAACATAGTCAAGAATGATCAAGGTCAAAACCTAGGCAAGATCTAAACACAGCAGCAAAGTCTGAAGACAAATGTTGTTTCTTAAAGAGAAGCTGGGTTTCTGTAAAGGCTTTTCAAGCCAGGCAGTTTCAAACTCCACCCAGCCCCAGCTGCAACTAATCAAGGGCCTTCAGATAACCTCCTCTTGAGAAGCCCTTGCTTGCAGCATGGGAGTCCTCAGGACTCCCATGGAACCATGGGCTACGCCACTTGGAAGATGGACTGCTGGCAAGGAATGGGTTGCACCTCACAAGGGTTGGGAAGAATGTGTTTCGCCACAGCATGAAGAATTTTATCAGGAGGGCTTTAAACTGAATCCTACAAGGGAGGGAGATGTAAACGTCAAGGCAACAATGGAGGAAAGCTGATACACCATAACAGAGAGAATAGCCCTAATAGTGCCCCAAAATACTCTTCACAACAATGTAGGAAGGCAGACTATAAAGCACATGGTCTTTGATGTCTATATACTAATGCCCAGAGCATAGAAAACAAACAGAATACATGAAGGCAAATATGACTTGATAGATATAGCTGAAACTTGGTGGGATGACTCCCATGACTGGAATATAGCAATTGAAGGATATGACTTGTTCAAAAAGAACAGAATAGAAAGGGAGGTGGAGTCACACTATATGTTAAAAATACTTATCCCTGCACAGAAATACAGGAGGATAAGCCCGGTAGCCCCATCGAGAGCATCTGGTTTAAAATAAATGGGGCAAGGAACAAAGGGAACATGACAGTTGGAGTCTACTACCAACCACCCAATCAAGGGAAAGATGAAGATGAAACTTGTAATAAGCACACTGCCAGTATTTCAAGGAAGTGCAATGTAGTAGTGATGGGGAACTTCAATTACCCCGATATCTGTAAAAAGGAGAAACAGGTTCTCAGGATGCAAAAACAATTCTTTATTTCAAAGCCCAATGCGTTTCGGCCTGTGTTCTTTCAAAGGCCTTCCCCAGGGGGCTGTAATATTAAAAATGCATTGAATTACATTTTTTGGACAACACATAACATAGAACTATAAAGTTATTGAGGTTAATATTGATGTTAATTAGGCACATTGCCACAAAGACCTATGCCTATATTTACTTTTTAAAAATATTGATGCTGCACGAAGGCTCTCATACCTGTCCATAAAAGCTTATACAAATCATATAAAAACCATTTTATATTCTTACTTGATAAGATTCTTACTTGATAAGAGAGGTCTGCAAAAATACTTCTAGCAAGGTGATCATCTCCTATGATAATCGATGACTGAGAATAACATTCAAAAGCCCTCTTTATATTCTAACTCATTTTTTTTCATTTTTTGGGGACTCTGCCAGGTGCTGTTGATCAGCACCTTGAATTGGGCTTGGAAACATATAGGCAGCCAATGCAAGCAAGCCAGAATTGGTCTTATGTGTTTGGACTTTCTGGTCCCAGTTATTAATCTGGCTGCTGCATTTTGCACAAGCTCCAGCTTCTAAACAGTCTTCAAGGGCAGCTCCACATAGATACATTGCAATAATCTAACTTGGAGATTACCAGAGCAGAGATTACTGAAACCAGGTTATCCCTCTCCAGATAAGGATGTAGCTGGGCCACCACCCAAAGCTGGCAGAAGGCACTCCAGCCACCAAGGCCACCTGAGCCTCAAGTGATATAGATGGATCCAGGAAAAACTCCAACCTATGAATCTGCTCCATCGGGGTTGGGGGTGGGGGGGTGCAACTCCATCCAGAACAGGTTGAGCACCCTCCATCCGGTCATGTTACTGATGGCAACACACTTCAAAACTCTAGATGACCCCACTCAATGGTTTCATGTAGATGTTAAACAGCAAGGGGGACAAAACTGACTCCTGAGGACTCCCATGCTGCAAATTCCATGGGGCTGAGCAATATTCCCCAAGCACTCCCTTCTGGAGCTGGCCATCCAAGTAGGAGTTGAACCAGTTCAATGCAGTACCTCCCACTCCCAACTCAAACAATCGCCCCAGAAGGATACCATGGTTGATGGTATCAAAAACTGCTGAGAGATCCAGAAGTATCAACAGGATCACACTTCCCCTCTTTCTTTCCTGACCTCTTTCTTTCCTGACGTAGGTCATTATACAGGATGACCAAGGCTGTTTCTATGCCAAATCATGGCCTGAACCCCAGCTGAAATGGATCCAGATAATCGGTCCCATCCAAGAGTGTCTGGAGCTGGTTGGCTACTACCTGCTTAAGGACCTTGCCCAAGAAAAGAACATCTGCCGCCAGCTTGAAGTAGTCTTCCGAGTCCAGAGAGGATTTCTTCAGGAGTAGTCTCATCATCACCTCTTTCAGGAAGGCCGGGACCACTCCCTGTCGCAAGGAGGCATTAATTACCTCTCTGGCTCAGCTGGCTGGCTTTCATAAGCCAAGAGGGGCAAGGATACATTACAGAAGTGGTTGCATGAACCTATCTGAAACCTATCTGAGCACTTTGTCAACGTTCTCAAGCTGTACTAACTGCAACTCATCCAAGAAAACTGGACCAGGCTGTGCCCTGGGAACCTCACCTGATTCACCTTTATAAACACTGGAGTCTAAGACCCCACCACACCCTGTAGTTTTTTACCTCTAAGGCAAAAGCGTGTTAAGCTTATGATCCCTTTCACCTGAAGAGTTGCTCTTTCACTCCTTTGCTTGTTAGCTCTTCCACTTCACTTCACTCCACACCACTCCTCCCCTTCTCTTTCTCCCTCCTGTCAGGTCCTGTCAGATGAGCACTTCAACCAGACCGCCTTTCTGCCGGGCAAAAATGGAAGGACCCTTTAGTCTGGCTCTTTGAGGGCATCGAGGGAGTACAATCCTGTCTCTGCAGAGATTCAGGCATTGTATGATTTAAAAATGCTTTGGAGCCTGGGATGCAAGGTTTGGGTTTTATATTGAGGCTTGGAGCTTGCCGCTGGGAGTAATTGCTTTTCCCTTCAGGACCTGATGCAATCCATCCAAGCCCGTTCCTTTAAAACTACACAGAGGTGTAGGGCACATTAAATGCGCTTAGGGAACATTATCCAGACTTTTAGCATTCTAGGAAAGGCTGGGGAAGAGGCGCGGCGTCAGCACGACAGGCACGGCATGTCATGTGAGTCCTGTGCTTCAAATCCGCACCCCAGGCATGGCAAGAGTGCACTCAATCGCTGGTGTGATGGAGCTCTAAGACCTGCCAGATGTGAGAGGTCTTTTATTGTAAGTGCCTAGCCAGTGGATCCATGTCTCACCCTTGGGAATGGCCCATACGATATATTTGATTAAATGTTTTTGGGGTGAGAGCTGTCAATTCCTAACTGGGAATCAGGATTGATCGATTTCCTATAGATGCCTTTAATAAACTTATTCAGAACGACAGACTGCTTACCTGTAACTAAAACTCTTTTGAGTGATCATTGTGCAGTCAGTCACACATTTAGGAAATTCTACGCCAGTGCAGGATATCATTGAAACATTCTAGCAGTAGAACCTAGGCGTTTGGGTGGCAAGGTATGCTGCTTTCTTCTGTACGGAATCAGGTCCAATGTGTATGCCCCCCTCAGTTTGATGAAGACCTTCACAGCGATAGTAATATCGACCTACACCAGGGAGGGTTCTGTGATGGCACAAATAACTAGTCAAAGAACTTCAGTTACAGCAAGTAATCTATCCTTCTCCTGGGTCTTTGTACATAGGAGCAAGCAATCTCACCTGGAAGGTAGGGCAGGTTGCCTAGGACAGCACAGTAGGCAAGAGCACAGGACTGAATGTCCAAGGCATAGTGTCAAATGAAGGTCAAAGGCTGTGTTCATATTGATATTCAACACAGGTCCAAGACTGACATTCTCGTGGCAAATGCTGCAGAGTCAGCTAAAGAATGGAGGAAATGAGCCCTGAGACAATGTAGTAATGATAGGTGGACAACCTGGGAGCAGAGATCAAAGGCTGGGATCTATGTTCTAGTGTTTTAGCCAAATAGATCTGTGAGCCACAATTTGGTAGCAATGGTTTTAGCATTAAAGCTGATTGTATCCTGTGTGGCATCTGCCAAGAAAGCAAATTATTTGGGCAGCTTGATTAATCCTCTATAAAGGGTGTTTCTATTCAAGTCTTTAAAAAAAATATTATACCCTCCACCCAAAGAATTGAGGCCCAGGCAAAAAACGAAGAGACTGCCAAGTACAAAGGCAGAGACCTCATGGTTGTTGTTTTTTTAAAAAAAGAGCTGAATCAGACCATTTTCCCCATTGGTCTTTCCCCTTGGGCATCCCCATCCTTTTGCATAATGATGCCTGGCAGGAAGCTGCCATAGCGGCATCAATAAGCAGGATTTTTAGGTCTTCTATTGTTTGTTGTGGCAAATTGTAGAAATGTTGGGCCACTTTTACACCCCTTTCCCCTTAGAGAGGTGATGCCCATTCCTTATTAAATGAAGTAGGAAAAGGTACTACCCTGTTTGTAGCTTTAGGGTACAAACCATCCATCCTCTGGAATGGTTGTGAATGTTTAGGCTCTGCTGGCTTAAAGCTAGAAAGGTTATGCTTTGAGACACTAAATGCAACACACACACACGTGTGTGTGTGTGTGTGTGTGAGAAAGAATCTGGTATTGGTCTAATCCTCGACTGTCCCCTTGTTTCCTGTCTGAGCTGGCATCCTCATGTTGGGAAAGGGGGCCATGATCCAGAATTTGAACCAGGGGACCAATAGGCTGGACCGAGTAAGCTTTCCCAAGGCTTGTGGAGTGTGGATCAAGGACCCTCTTTCCATGGATTCATCAGAAGAATGCTGAGGGGAGGAGGACTGATTGAAAGTTGAGAGGATTTCCCCCCCCCCCCCCCGTTTTGCCTGAACTGGTGCCATCTGAGGAGGAGGAACCCGACGCATGCCCCATTCTTGAAGTTTTATTCTGTTGCTTGGATCTACTCTCCACTGAATCTACTCTCCACTGAGTCCAGCAGATAATCAGTTAACTTAGAAAATCAAGGGATTGTCTAGATATGAATGGACTGTGACCCTGTGGGACCAGAGGAAATCCATAGGGGTTGCAAGTACCTCAGTAAACACCTAGAACTGGAATTGGCACTTCCTGCAGCTAAAATGCAGGTACTTGTGGCGTGATGGCCTGATGGGGATGTGTAAGTAGGCTTATGTGAGGCTTATGGACAAGAGCAAGTCCCCTTTCCTGAGGCTCTTATGGATGGAGCAGAAGGTTTCCACCTGGAACTTCTGTTTCTTGAGGTGGCGGGTGAGCCCTCTTCAGGACTAGAATGTAACAAGTGTTGCCATTCTTCATGGTATTATGAAGAAGACGGAGAATACACCTGGACACTTCCTCTGTCTGGGGACAGGTTTGATTGTCTGGATTTGTTGAAGAAGTTGAAAACTGCCAAAGTCTTCAGATGCTTTGAGTGGAATGTCCAGAAGGACATGTCTTTCAGAATTCTGAGGAACTCTGAGATGTATCCCTTTAGGACTGTTTGTAGCTTGGGGTCTTTTAGGACCCAGCAATTGGTGCAGGATTCTTGCCAAGCATCTGAACCAACCTCCCAATCATGCTGATCCTAGTGGGGGTTGTTCTGATTGGCTGTGAACTTTGGTTTGGAGGACTGGTACCATCTTGGCATCATGTCTTTGGGAAAATTACTGGTGGGTAGGGATGGTCTGAAGTAACGAAAAGGTCTCTGTTGATTTCTGCTGCTCTTGTTCTCCCTGGTTTGTGTGTTGGGCGTGGATTTCTTTCCACCAGGACTTTGTTCAGGGAATTCCCAACCAGGTTCCTGCCAGGAAAGACAACACTAGCCAGACAACATCAGTGTCCGAGTTGCATACCCACAGATTCCTCCTGGCCACCACATTGGAGGCCATTGATCTGACTTCTAGCTGCGAGGTGTGCAGTGATGCATCCCCCAGAAAGGCTGCCTCTGTGACCATAACTCGTATGATGTCCATTGTATCTTTGTCCAAAGGACTCTGAGCCAGAAGGCTGTTTGGCTTCGTGTAGATTCCACAGGCTACTAAGGAAGATGCAGATGCCAACTTTGGCTTGCCTATCACATTGGTTTGTGGGCCACTTTTCTCTGTTTGAAGGCTTTCGTGTCTTGGAAGTGAGAGACGCCACCAGGGTTCTGACATCCTTCATGTTATCATGCAGACTGTGGAACTTGTCACAATAATAATTGGATTGGTGGGATTAGCCCATTGCCTCTGAATGATTTCCTCAAAGCTGGTGGGCAGGGGCACTGTTGGGGCCAAAGGAGGGGTGCCTGGAAATGCCACTGCTATGTCTGAGAGCTTCAATTTGGAGCCAGCTGTGGATAAGGCCTCCTCCCGACTATGAAGTTGGAGGACTTCCAGACAATTGAAAATCATTTTGGGAAAGGATCTACAGAGAAGAGCCTTCACTGCGATTCCTTTTCCTTTGGATTTTCATTCTCTGAGACCTCATGCTCTTCCTTGTATTTAGGGTCTGAGACTGGTGAAAAAGCAATCTGGAACGGTCCCTGGAATCCGAACCGTCTGTGCGGCCTTCTACTGCTGCTTTGCGCTATTTTGTGGGCTTGGTTTTCTTCTTGGTGTCTATCCTGCGAGAGCTCCTGGCTGGAGGATGCTTGGATCTCTTTTAGGCTCTGGGAGAGAGAGAATTGGAAGAGCACCTTCCACTCCCTATGCTCTGAGCATTCCCTGCATTGTTCCCTTCAATGGTGCTTGCAGGAATAGGAAGCATACCAGGATCTATAGTATCTACTTCTCTCCCTGCTGCAGCACCTCCCTCAGGAGTGGGAATGGACCCTGCACAGTCCTGTCCCTGGACCTGCTCCTAATAGGAAGGAAGTGAGGAATCCTGAGCAACCAAATATTAGATTTGAGGCTTTCCCCCTTCTTTAGCATTACCTTGAGCAGTTTTTGCACCTCCTCTTCCACAATGGAAGAGGAGGAGAAGGGAAGGGAAGGGGAGATTCTAAAAATGGACAATGGGGACTATTCCTGCTGCATTCCCACCTGGTGGTGAAGGACTTGCCACCTCCTCCATTCCAAGAGAGCATCCCAGGGACTATGTACTTGCCAGCTCTTTTGCTGCAGAGGGTTTGTGGTTGGCTGGTGCAGCTGCCATTTTGCTATGGTTCCACTGACCCTTCCCCCAGGGCTGTAGACAAGGCACATGAAGCTTGGCACGGAAACACTCCCCTTTCCCTGGTCACCGCTCCCTTTCCATGACTGATAGCCTCGCTGAGTGGTCAGAGCCTACCCAGCAGGAAGCTGACATGGGGCTGCCTCTCTCAACTCTGTTTTGGCCACTCCAGCCTGTTCCCTGTCCTGACTAGACTAAGGGAAGTTGCCTGCCAAAGGCCCCATGGCACCTGGATCGTTCCTCTACTTGCCAGAAGAAGTGAGCAGGCAGGGTCTTCTTTGGGGGCCTTGTGCCAGGCTTCTTCCTTCTTTTCTTGTGTCTGTTTTGTGGCTCTTGTGCTGAAGAGGTGGTCCTGGAGGTGGCAGGACCTCCTCTTCCGGAGGCAGGAAATGCAGTTGGGGCCTGAGGGGGAGGCTCTGACTCTTCCTCTGGAAATTGAAAAGGAAACCACCTCCTGACCCTAGAAGCAGGGCTTTACCCGCAACCTCCCAGATAAGCTTGAGGCCTCAAGCACTTTCACCTTCTCTTCCAGCAGAGCTACATGCTGCAGGTCTTGTTCTGGCTATCTTGAGGCAGGAACACAGACCACGTACTCTGCAGGTCAATGCAACAGTTTCCTTTACATCCATAGTCGTTTGATCTCCAGAAGAATCTGCCAGTCGTCCAGTATTCCACCTCAAACCTCTCTACTAAACTCCCACACAAAGGTTCTGTTATTCCAATCAAGTTTGCTCATTCTGGTCGCTCACTCCAGGAAACAACCTTCCTTCAGAGGAGGCTTGCTTTGATTACCCAGAGCAAAATCTGAAGAGTAAAAGACAAGAAGAATTATGACCCTGTTGAGACATGTTTGTTGTCCTGTAAGCCAGCAATGTTGTCCATGATAATTCAGATGACATACCAAGAAGCAAAAGATTTTGAGTGCTAGAAAGACACCATGAAGATCCAGAAAGCTAATGTGTTTGTGTCAAAATTCTGGAGTCCAAAGCACTAACAATATGGCCTAGGTGGGAAATTTCTTTTAGCCTAAGCGTTTCTGATATCGAAGGAGCTGCAATCCAGTGGTGGGCTGGGCTGAACACAAAAGGAATGGGGCCAAAAGTAAAAGAGGTCAGGTTCGCGCCCCCCCCCCATCAACTTGTAGCTTAAAGATCTTACTGCCAGTAAGTAAGCCTTAGGCGAGGCAGTTTAATCTTTTAGAAGGGGGGGAGGGTAATACTGCAGAAAAGCTGGAAAACAATGAAATGATTGGTGGTTGGGTGAAGGGGGTGGGGGGGAAAGGGGGCATGATCATCTGGGAAACCCTGAAGGGCTGGATTGGGAATCCTGGCAGGCCAGATTTGGCCCTTGGACCTAAGGTTTCCCACTCCCGGATCAGTTATCCTTGAAAGCCAGTGTAGTCGGAGTGTCAGACTAGAACTGGGGAGACCTGAGTTCAAATCCAAAGTAGCTATGAAGCTCACTAGTGCTCTTGGGCCAGACATTCTCAGACTTACAGGACTATTAAGATAAAATACAGAGGGAGAACCACATATGCCACTTTGGCACTTACTCCCAGGAGAGTGAACTGACCCTGGATCCCAAACACTCTGAGGACTCCAGCAGTAAAGCACCACAACTTGTTGAAATAAACAAAACCACCCTCAGTACTTGAGAAAGTATAGCTTGCCCATATTCTAGCACAGCGAAATTTGTATTATTATTATTATTATTATTATTATTATTATTATTATTAAAAAGTGATGTAAGAGGACTGCAGCCTTACTCAGAAGCAAGCATTACTGTGTTCAGTGGGATCTCGGAGCAGCCTTGGGGATGTTTAATCTACAGCAAAGTCTATGCAAGTCTACTCAGAAGTAAGTCCTATTGACTTCAGTGGGATTTACTCCCAGGTAAGAATGTATTGAAACAAACAAGTATTGTGACCAATGAAACCACAAGCTTTGTAAACTGCATGAACATACTTATTGTTAAATAAAGGTTATTCTGTTTCATAAACTGGATTGGATGCTTGAAGTACCTGAGGTAAAGGTACAGAGTTCTATGATGGCAGCAGTGAAAGAGAAGGGGGAATGGAGGGTGCTGGGCTGGTTGCTGTCAGGCCAAAATAGGGTCAGTGAGTCACAGAGTCCGTGAGCAGCATTCTGATAACTTGTTCCATAGTTGGGACCCTTTTATTTCAGAGAGAAATAAAGGAAGACCAAAGGGAGGGTCGTCACAGATGGTTTCCAGAGCAACCCTCTAAATGTCAGCACCCCACATTGCCCCCACCCCAGTTCACTTCCCATTTCCATATCCAGCTCATTTCCAAATGCCCTGTTAGGGTCCTTCAAAAAAGCCTCATATGCGAGGTGGGGAGTTTCCAGAGAAGCAATTGGAATGGGGGAGAAGGCATCCCCCAACTATGTTGCCCCAACACTTCTTGGTAGGGGTGGGCTGCTCCCCTCCACACACACACACACACACACACATAATGGAAGAAGGTACTTCATATTTTCTGATGTGTTTATTCCTTATTTTGTCATTCACTGAGCAGGCTTTTTATTCAAACAAAGGAAAGCTTGCTAATCTTTCCCCTCATGGTGCATTTGTATAAGTGCACTTTGTCCATTCTTCAACCAATCCTCATCAGGTAAGCAATAAACCAATGACCTAGGGAGGCCGTGGGCTCTCCCACATTAGAGGCCTTCAAGAGGCAGCTGGACATCCATCTGTCAGGGATGCTTTAAGGTAGATTCCTGCACTGAGCAGGGGGTTGGATTCGATGGCCTTATAGGCCTCTTCCAACTCTGTACTATTCTATGATTCTATGATGAAACCACTCTACCACAGAAGATTTCTCTTGTAAGCACAATCCCCGCCCCCCATCGAAAGTGGAGTGAAATTCTCCCCACCCCCACAAACAAGGGAGAACAAGAGGAGCCTCTTTTGCAGGAGGCAAAAAGTTCCATGAAAATGGGAGTGTTTTCAGAACAGCCCTAATTTCCAGTGCCACCTGAAAATGGCTTTTTTCCAGGAAGAATTCCTTGACTGACTAGCCACGGTTTTCACTGGCACTCTGTTCTAAAAATATTTTTTTAATATGGTGTTTTATTTATCTTTTTATCTTTTATTGTTCACTACTCCAGAATATACTTAGATGTGGAGTGGCATAAAAATGCTGTAAATAAATAAATAAATAAATAAGACAATAGGTAGTTCCAACAGCAGGACCTCTTTCACTGTCATTCACATCGAGAAAGACAGAAGTGACAGAGCGATCCCTTTCTGCACCAAAGTCAGCACAGGGGCAACACTCTACTCTGTAGCATACTAGCCTGTGGCTTTGGCGTTAGAAGTGTAAAGCTGCACAAAGTCCCTGATTGCCCAACTCTGAATGCTTCACCTAATTGAGAGAATTTAAAAAAAGACCAAGAGGAAAGTTCCCTTGATGCTACAGGGGTTTCTCCTTCTCACCACCACTGTTGTCTGGGCCAGAGCAAGAGGCAGGTGGACAAGCTGGTTGCCATGGTGAACAGGAGGAGCGACTGCTGGGGGCTCTTGTCATTGGGCCCCCGCTGGGGTGTGGCCTGGTCAGCACCTGCCCAACAATGCCTAGCCATGGAGAGAGAGCAACTACCTACCATCAGCAGCCCATAATGGGCTCTTGTATGTCCAGAGATTCTAAGAGACGAATGCAAACGTGGAAAAAAAATGGCTAAAACAGAAGACAAGATATCCAAGTATCATACCTTTTACTAAAATATAAACATTATGTTGTTTGTAGCAGAAAGACTATCAGAACTGAAAAGTGAAAAAATATTAACATTTTTTTCAGAAACTTACTAAGCCAGTCCTCAAAATTAAATCTGAGTTTAAACGTGTGGAAGCATGCAAGTGACATCAACCGGAAGGCCAACATATATGCTGCATAGAAGATCCATGATCTCCAAAGGGCCTTATCTTTCAATAGAGCCATGCCCCATATTGGACCAGGACCATGGCACTGGGTGAGGAGAGTTTAAGCCTCTATCTCTGCGCCACTTCCCTGTATAAGATTACCCAAAAGGGCTAATAGCAGCTTTTGGCATGAGGCAATTTTGATTAAGAAAATGGTGCAGGGATAAAGAGTAAAACTCACTTCAAGTGCCATGGCTCTGATCCAATTTGGGCAGCACTCTTCATTGAAGTAAAGGAAAGGATATGAAGAGACCTGATCACAGGTTCCTATGTGATTTGTAGTTTGGCCCTCACCCGCAAGTCTGGCGTTTTCAGTTAGCACAATTTAGTACCTCTAGTTTTCTTAAGGTCCAGGGAAATTTCTTTAATGGTGAATTCAGTGTGGAAAGGAGCAATTTGTTCACGAAGAATCAAAAGATGTTTTATTAAGAAAAGCTGTCCATCGACCTGGGTCTAAATTATAACAAAGAATTTATGTCAAAACAAAATGATACTGGTCACCAGTCTATCCAGTTATTTAAAAAACAAGTTTATTTGCGTTGTACTCTGGTCTATTATATGTAGATCTTCCATTTCCCATTAAACAATTTGTGCACCTGTTAAAAACTTGTTTATGCAGATGGAACAACTAATATTTGTCTCTCACACACACCTATTTACATGGCACACAGAAGCTCTGCTGTTCAGGCATTCTTTGATCGTTTAGAGTAAACACCTGAATAGAGGGAGTGCTCCAGCCCTCTCTGTAGTGGCATCTCTCGCCCTCTTCTTGTGGAGAGTGACCGCCTGAAGAGGAGTCTCCTTTGTCTGTGGAGGAGGCTCTCCATGTGATTAAGGATCCTGGAAAAGAGCAAGAAGCGTAGCGAGCTGGAGCACTCCCTCTCCTCACGCATTTACTCTACACCGTCAGAGAAAGCTTGAACAGGACCAATGACTTCTGTAAAATAGCATCCCCCTAATTGTATATTTTTGTTTTGCTATTGTTCTATTTTTGAAGCACAAATATTTATATTTTAACAGTCATATTTTAACTTGTATGTTTTAAGAGTCTTCAACTGATTTAGACTATTCCAATGGAAGTTGTCATGGTCCTTTGGAAAGTGCTTTTTTGTCAGCTTTCTTCATTCTTCACAATGACCCCATTCTCCATTTTGATCTCTTGACAATCTCAATTATATACCCAAAGGTCTAACAGAAACTCTCCACTGCTGCTGCTGCTTCTCCTTTAAAACAAACAAACAAACAAACAAACTCTTACCACTGTCCATTCCCCCATTTGAATGAAATAGCAGCAAGATCCATGGACCCTGCCCTATCTACACTAAATCCAACCAACAGTGTTTGCTTAGTCTACGGACCTTGCCCCATATCTCAATACATAGAAAAAATAAATTAAGACATGTAGAATAAAACAGAATATATAGTAATTTAATTATGGTCACAAGACCAGCAGAATAGAGGAACACTGTAAATACAACTATATAAAAGCAACAATAGCTAAAATATAAAACTGAATAATAAGGAAAAAATGCAAATGTCCCATTTATATTAATACTAAGTTTAACAAGTTAAAACATTATCAAACATTTAATATCATCCCACGCCAACAAGCAATTGCAGCAGCACAGAATCTAGTCACCTTAGTAGTTACCTCTGGATTCTGATCGGCCAGGAGATAATCTATATAAAACACATCAGATTTCCCAGGTATTCTTTGTAAAATAGGGACAATAAAGGCATGCCGAAAATAATAATAGAAGAAACAATACAGCAGTATGTGGCCCATAGTCTCCACCACACTAACTTCACAGGGGCATAAACACTCACAATATGGGGTACCACTGTATCTTCCTTCCAACAGTGCTGAAGGTAGCACAGTAAACACTTTCCTACATGTTAGGATAGTTAAAATATTCAAATAGGTCGCAGTTAAAAAAGCCCGCCCCCATCACTAAATGCAGAGTGTAGGGTAGCTGCTCTTATAGGAACTTGTAACCCATTGTCCCGGATACGGATCTCCCCTTTGGCATTTGTATGGCCCAGGGCGAGGATGGCATTTTGCAAGAAACCCAAATTATGCCGTTTCTTGTCCACAGCCCTTTCCCACTTTGACTGAAATACATCAGTTAAAGTGAAGAGGACCAAAAATTGAGGGATGAATATCATTTTTAGACAAAGATTTAAATTATACATCCAAACCTGGGATTCAATCGAAACTTGGCCTTTCTCAAGATGTAGGAGCACATTAGGTACACAGCTCGGAAGCCTGAGAATATTTCTTAGGAATTTTCTTTGAGTGGATTCCACAGCAACAAAGTTACTGTAAACACACATTTGCGCACCATATAGCAATTGTGTTAATGCCTTGGCAGTGAAGACTTGTAAGGCTGATGGTATATGCTGACCTCCTTTAGCATAAAACTTAATACATTTGAAATGGCATTAGAGATTTGAGTTCTCCATGAGCCAGATGACTGGAAAATTGCTCCCATTTGTAAGAGTTAACCTGCTCGATTGGGTGCCCATTTATCTGCCAGTGATGTTTGGTCCATTTTCAAGTGAAAACTAAGACTTTAGATTTGGCATAGTTAATCACCAGCTTTTCAGATTTACAATAAATGTCCAGAGTTCTTAACAACTGCTTTAACCCAATGACTCTCAGAGACAACAGCACTGCTGCATTGTCTGCATAAAGTAGAACAGACTAAGGTTTACTTGCCAGTTTAGGAGGGTGGGAGCTTATTTCAGAAAGCCAGATAGTAGGATGATCATATTTTGGAAACCAAAAAAAGGAGGACAACATGGTTGGCTCCCAAGGAGGCATGCCCAGCAACATGTCCGCCCCCAGGGGGCGTGTTCAGCACCAAGGGGGTGTGCCCACCTGAACATCGCCTTGGTCACATGTCTGATTTTACAGTACACAAGTAAGACAAATCTGTTCCACATAACATCTTAATATTAAAATTACTGAAATAAAGAACAAGTGAGATATTCAATGTATCTGAAATTAACTTGACTCGCTCCTACTTTTGTAGCTTTTGCTGTACTTTGAAGCTTTTGCTATACTTTGTGTGATACATTCTCCCCTTCCCTCCAATATCTTTACTGATTGTATCTTGACTCTGCTGCTGCTAATGAGACTTGCTGCTGGCTGGGTGCCTGGCTTTTTATTTTTAAATATATTTTTTAAAAAACTTGTATATGATTATCACAAATTTCTCTACTTTAACCTTAGGGTGGGTACTGTGGCGGCAGACACTACTTTGCCCATGGACGAGGAGATCCCTGACAAGCAAGGTGACGGCTTGGGAAATTAGCTAGGTTTTATTGTTTTAGAGTCTGGGTCGTTCCAGGGAAAGACTTGTCACCTTCGGGTGTGATTTAGAGTGGGTTAATTGGTTTATTGCTTGCTGCTGAATCTACCTCATTTCAACCCTTTCCCCCCACCGCCCCATCCTTCTTTCCTCCCCCCTCATTCCCTGTCTGCGCTTTTACGGCTAAATGTTTGACAGAAGCCTTGCGTGGATTAGATTTTAATTAATTGCTTCAGTCCCTAAACATGTGTGGTTATTTCCAAAGGTTGGCTTGGGCTACTTGGCATTGGGCTAGGGAGGTGGGCTTTGGGATATCGGACCATGAGTCCTAAGCCTACCTGGTAGGGAGGAGTGAACCCCCCTCTCTCTTCACACCCACGACCTCCCTAGGTAATTGGTTCCATTGTCGTGCTGCTCTAACAGTCAGGAAGTTTTCCCTGATGTCCAGCCGTAATTTGGCTTCCTGTACCATGAGCCCATTATTCCATGTCCTGCATTCTGGCTTGATCAAGAAGAGATCCTGGCCCTTTGAAGAGTGCTATCATGTCTCCCCTCAATCTTCTCTTCTCCAGGCTAAACATGCCCAGTTCTTTCAGTCTCTCCTCATAGGGCTTTGTTTCCAGACTCCTGATCATCCTCGTTGCCCTCCTCTGAACACACTCCTGGTTGTCTGCATCCTTCTTGAAGAGTGGTGCCCAGAACTAGACGCAATAATCAAGATGGGGCCTTACCAGTGCCGAATAGAGGGGAACCAGTACCTCACACGATTTGGAAGCTATACTTCTATTAATGCAGCCCAAAAGAGCATTTGCTTTTTTTGCAGCCACATTTCACTGTTGCATCATATTCAGCTTGTGATCTGCAACAATTCCAAGATCCTTCGCGCTTGTCATATTGCTGAGCCAAGTATCCCCCATCACATAACACCACATTTGTGTGTTCTTTCCCTAGGTGTAGAACTTGGCATTTATCCCTATTAAATTTCATTCTGTTTTTTCAGTCCAGCACTTCAGCCTATCAAGATCACTTTGACGTTTGTTTCAGTCTTCCAGGGTATTAGCGATCCCACCCTATTTTGTGTCATCTGCAAATTTGATCAACATTCGCAGCACCTCCTCCTCAAAGTTATTAATAAAAATGTTGAAGAGCACTGGACCCAGAACTGAGCCCTGCGGTACCCCGCTCATTACCTCCCCCCAGTGTGAAAAGGTACCATTGATAAGCACTCTTTGAGTCTGATTCTGTAGCCAACTGTGGATCCACCTAATAGTTGTTCCATCTAGCCCACTTTTAGCTAGCTTGCTGATCAGAATGCTATGGGGTACTTTGACAAAGGCTTTGCTGAAGTCAAGATATATTCTCTCCACAGCATTCACAGTCCACAAGGGAGGTTACCCGATCAAAGAATGAGATCCGATTAGTCTGGCAGGATTTGTTCTTGACAAATCCATGCTGGCTTCTAGTAATCATTGCATAGTTTTCAAAGTGTTTACAGATTGACTTCTTTATAATCTGCTCCAAAATTTCCCAGGGATTGATATCAGACTAACTGGTTTGTAGTTCCCAGGTTCCTCCTTTTTGCCCTTTTTGATAATAGGGACAACTTTAGCCCTCCTCCAGTCGTCCGGCATTTCACCCGTCTTCCATGATTTCGCAAAGCTAATAGACAGTGGTTGTGTGAGTTCTTCTGCCAGCTCCTTTATTACTCTAGGATGCAGTTCGTCAGGCCCTGGTGATTTGAACTTATTCAAAGGAATTAGGAATTGACCATTTGTTTATCAATGGGGGGTCATAGACCTGCTTTTGGGAGAAGACAGAACCGAAGTAGGACTTGAGCACTTCAGCATTTTCATTGTTATCTGTTATCGATTTGCCATCCTCATTAGGCTGTTGAACCACCTTTTCTTTCCCCCGTATTTTATTTATTATGCACATACCTGGTCAGCTTTTTTGTTGCTTTTAGCATTCCTCGCTAGCCTCAGCTCATTCCCAGCTTTAGCCTTGCTGATGCCATTCCTGCAGTTCTGCACTACCTGTCTGTACTCTTCTTTTGTAGCCTGGCCTTCCTTCCATTTCTTATATGTGCCCTTTCATGTTTTCAGGTCATCCCTAAGCACATTGGTTTCTTCTGTTGTTTTCTAACTTTTTTCCTTGTTGGAATTGTTTGTAATTGAGCCTTTAAAATTTCCTCTCGATGGGGATCCCAGGCTCCCCCTCCTGTATTTCTGTACAGGGATAAGTATTTTTAAGATATAGTGTGATTCCGCATCCCTTTCTATTTCTTCTGTTCTTTTTGAACAAATTATACCCTTCAATTGCTGTATTCCACTCATGGGAAGTTTCAGTTATACCTATCCAGTTATATTTTGCCTTCATGTATTAAGAGTTCAAGTTCGTTCTGTTTGTTTCTCATACATCGAAGCCCCATGTGCTTTATAGTCTGGCTTCTTACCTACATTACTGTGAAGACTATCTTTGGGCACGATGTTCTCTCTGTATGGTCCATAAGCCTTCATCCATTGTTGCCTCCATGTTTACATCTCCCTGCCTTGTAGGATTCGCCGCTCAAGTGCTTTCACTGTTTCTTCCAATAGTGCCACCAGCTTGCACTTGTTGCTGGTGTACGCCATGTTGATCTCAGGCAGGAACACAAACATTGCACACACTCTGCAGGTCACCACCACTGGAGAATCCTTTTCATATATAGTATTTGTTTCCTTTTTGTTTCTCCCTTTCCGATTGTATTGGAATAGCCTGTCCTGTCCTCCCTGTAGGTTAACAACGGAGTCCCCTACTATGAGTGTGTTACAAGAACACAAATTTTTGTTAGGGACCTCCCCCTTGGAATTTGCCTGGAACAGACATTAAACTAACCAATGTGTAATTTCTCGAAACTCCCCTTGATCCCTTTTTAAAAATTGGAATTACATTGGCCATCCTCCAGTCCTCTGGTACAGAGGCTGAGCTTAGGGACATGTTACATATTTTGGTTAGAAGATCAGCAATTACATATTTGAGTTCTTTGAGAACTCTAGGGTGGATACCATCTGGGCCTGCTGATGTATTTGCTTCTAATTTCTCAATAAGTTTGAGAACTTCAACTTTTGTCACCACTATTTGCCTCATTTCCTCAGACTCCCTTCCTGAAAACATCAGTCCAGGCACAAGTATATCTCCTATATCTTCTGTAGTGAACATCAATGCGAAGAATTCATTCAGCTTCTCTGCAATTTCCCTGTCCTCCCTTAACTTCATTGTCATCCAGCAGTCCAACTGCTGTCCTAGCTGGTTTCCTGCTTCTGATATATTTAAAGAATTCTTTAGTGTTGGCCATGAGATTGTTAGCGATATGCTCTTCAAAATGCTATTTTGCTTCTCTTATTGTTTGCTTACATCGCTTTTGTACAAGCTTGTGCTCCCTTTTATTTTCCTCACTTGGGCAGGACTTCTATTTTCTGAAGGAAGCCCACTTTGCTACAATAGCTTCCTTGACACTGCTTGTTAACCATGCCGATGACCTCTTAGACTTAGTGCTACCTTTCCTAACCTGTGGTATACATTTTAGCTGAGCGTCTGTTATTGTGGTTTTAAGTAACTTCCACACATTTTGAAGGGATTTAACCCTCGACTCTCCCTTTCAACTTCCTTTTTTGCCATTCCCTCATTTTAGAGAAGTTTCCTCTTTTGCAGTCAAATGTGACTGTGTTGGACTTCCTGGGCAGTTTCCCACTTAAATATAGATTTAGGCTAACAGCACTGTGGTCACTGTTACCAATTGGTTCAACATTTACATCTCGTACTAGGTCGTGGGCAATGGCACTTAGGATGATGTCCAGGGTTGCCTCCCCTCTGGTCGGTTCCATGACCAACCGTTCTAGGGCACAGTTTGTTTAAGGCATTGAGAAATTTAACCTCTTCATCATGAATGGAATATACATCTATCCAGTCAATGTTGGGGTAATTGAAGTCACCCATTATTACGACACTTCAACATTTGGAGGCCTCCCTGATTTCATTTTCAATCTCAAGGTCACCCTGAACATTCTGGTCTGGGGGACGATAGCATGTTCCTAGCTGGAAATTAGTTTTGGGGGCCTATATTGTCACTCACAGCACTTCTGCGGAAGACTCTGACTCATGTAGGTGTTCCAGTCTACTCAACTCCATGTCCTCTTTGACATACAGAGCAACACCGCCCCCAGTATGCCCTTCCTGTACAGTTTATAATCAGAGACGACAGTATCCCACTGATTCTCTCCATTCCACCAGGTTTCTGTAATGTCCACTATGTCTAGGTTCTCCTTTATGACCAAGCACTCCCATCTGTACAACAGTGAAATAGTCTACCTACGGAGGTTGTGGGTTCTCCATCTCTGGAGTTTTTTTTAAGAAGAGGCTGGACAGCCAGCTCTCATGGATGGTTTCACTGGTTTTCCTGGAAGGTTGGATTAGATGATCCTTGTGGTCCCTTCCAACTCCACAATTCTATGATTCTATGACTGGATTCTCGGGATCGCAATTGAGGGTTCCTTTCTCTGCTACAACAAGAGCGGAAGATCCCCACAAGGCAATTAAGGAGGCAGTTGAAAATGAACTGAGGGAAAGGAGCGGGAATCAGGGTTAAGCATGTGCAGTAGGACGGCGGGGAAGCCTTCCTGCCCAACCTCAGCTTAAGAAGGTTCCTGAGTCAATGCTCCGCACAGGTGCAGAGCCTATATGTGTGAAGCACAGAGACCATGAAATAGAATCATATTTGTAGAGCCAGTACCATTTTGAAAATTTCAAATTATTAATAGCCTGTCTGTCCAGAGAAACACTGTGACCAAAAGACTTTCACGAAGCCTCTCTTTTGAATTCAAGCTGGGAAATACATCACCTGAAGTAAAATAGGATTGTAGTAAATTGTGGTATCTTAAACACTAGGATTTGCATTTCAGCAGCTGTTCCTAGCATAATTTGGACAAAACCCTAACAGAGGATTCTTTCAAAATTCTCCAGTAGTTAATCAAAGAGCAATGGGTGGGAAACCAACCTCTGACCAAATCAAGGAATCAGGAGTGCCAGTAGGTAGAATTATTATTTTCTAATACATCTGTTTTTGAAGCCTCCAATTTGTCCCTTAAGGACTCATACCAACCCCACACTACACATTTTCTTATATAAAGAAATCAGGGTTTGTCTTCACGACCCGTTTTCTTTTTTCATACTTACTCTTTTGTACCCTGTTTTTTCTTTATATAAGGCTTATGATAGACATCAGTCTCTCTAAGGGTACAGGTATACTCTGAGTAGATGTTACCTTGGTATAAGATTGTTCAGAACCAAACTTCTACTTTCTACACAGCTCTAGTATTGTTGTTAATACCCCTTACCATCACAAAGGAGTGTTTTATTGCGTCTAGATCCTTAATATAGCAGAAGTGAGCAATATTTGCCCCTCCATCCTTCTTTGGGTTCCTCCAAACCAACACCAAATTTAGGCAGTGTAGTGTTACCAAAAATTTGGCTTTTTCACTTTAAAACAACGCCATGGGGAGCACCTGCCTTAGTTTAATGTACATTTGTGCTCCAATAAAACAAGGTGGACTCTCCCCACAAACCTTGTTTTAAAGTGAAAAAGCAACTTTTTCGGTGCCTCAGAATTTCAGTGGTGGCTATTTCAGTGGTGTAGGGTGGGGTGGAGGGAGTGCAGCTCTCAGTGGGTTCCAGTCATAGGGAATTGGCTCCCAGCCCCCACTGAGAGCTGCCCTTTGAAGTTGCCCAGTCCTTCTATACACAATACAGACTCCTGAAAGAAGTTATATATCTAGTTCCAAAATTCATACAGTGCACTCCTAGGAACAGTTGAAAAAGTTTTCTTTTAAAAAAATATTACACCACAGTTATATACAATTGTGCTGCATCCCTCCTATAAAACATAATATTACCTTGTTTTTAGCGATAGAATCTGCAGCTGACAGCAATGACTGTATGCAGGCAGATAATGCTTCCTGTGATAATCCTTGGAACACTGCCCTCTGGAGGAAAAAAAACCCACAAATGTTCATAAATGTTAGGCCCCTATCCTTCCAGTTCTCCTCCCTTAGTCTTATAGAAGAATCACATCTATTACAAGTGATAGCCTCAATTTGCAAATTTAAGCACCATCTACCCACACTCCGTTAGTATTTTCCCGATTTCTCAGATACTACATTTGTTAGAGAAAAAAGTTCAGATTGAATTCACACTATATTAGTTGAACTAAAGTCCCATTGAAATCAATGGAGCAAGAAAGTCATGATTAAATTTAAACCCCATTGATTTAAATGGGGAGCTATATTCAACTAACTTAGTTTGGATCCAATCCATTATGTACATCAGCCATAGCTTATGTAAAACAAGATAAACAATGAATTCCTTAATGCTTATATGTCCATAGAAAAAGGCATTTAATAAATATGGGGCTGGATCCAGATTTCGGTGTGTGCAACTGGGCTGATGACAGAATCAGACTTTCCTCTCCTTTCTCCCCACAGCAATTCCTCATTTAGCCCCAGTGGAGACAGGTGCTCCACTAGTACGCCATCGTTTAACAGATTTTAAGTTTTGGACACTGAAAAGAATTAACCACAAGGATGAGAAGCAGCAACTGAAAAAAGAACTGGAATTAAATTAAATACATTGTCTCCACTGGGCTAAATAGGGAGTTTGAATTTTTATCATTCCTGTAACTATCCTGTAGTCTTGAGACATTTCCTGGTGTTTGTGGCTCAGCCAGATATGAGAGGACCTTGAGTGAATTTTGCCCTGTCATGGTAACAACTGCAAGAAACTCAAAGAATTTTTTTTTGTTTAGCAGTATAGAAAAATGCAGGTTGCTTACCTGTAACTGTAGTTCTTCGAGTGGTCATCTGTGCAGTCACACATATGGGCTCGCGCCGACGCCGAGCCTACTTCCGGGAAACTTCCTAGCTAGCTTAGACTTTTGGCGGGAACCCCTCCCCCTACCATCCTATCGCGCATGCTCAGGGTTCCCGCCCTTAACTTACCTCAGTTCTCTGAGACCGCCTGGCCTCGCAACTAAGGTAATAGTAAATTAAACACCAAAATGAGCACGCCCAAACAACTTGACTATCACAACAGCGATGCCAAGAGGGGATGGTGAGTGGGTTGTGTGACTGCACAGATGACCACTCGAAGAACTACAGTTACAGGTAAGCAACCTGCATTTCTTCTTCGTGGTCTCTGTGCATCACACATATGGGCGAATAACAAGCAGAGACTTACCGGAGGTGGGTAGGCACGCTGGCTGGTCATTGGCAAATCGAAGAGAGGACCGCTCGACCAAACGAGGAGTCCTGTCTGGCCCTTACATCCAGGCGATAATGCTTAACAAAAGTTGAAGCATTAGTCCAAGTGGCTGCCCTGCAGAGGTCAGAAAGCGACGCCCCATGGAGCAAGGCCGAAGAGGTTGCCTGCGCTCTGGCGGAGTGTGCTGTTAGATGAAAAGGTGGTTCTTTTTTAACAATCTGGTAAGCCAGGGCAATGGTTTCCACAAACCACTTGGAGATGCGTTGTCGGGACACCGCCATTCCCTTATTCACACCTCCATAACAAATGAAAAGCTTGCGTGACTTTCTAAAAGGCTCAGTTCTTGACTTATAGAAAGCCAAAGCCCTTCTAACATCCAAAGTGTGTAAGGTTGAGGACAAGGGGTCCGACGAAGGCTTGAAGAAAGTGGGTAAAACAATGTCTTGACTTATGTGGAACGTGGAGGAAACTTTAGGAACGAACATGGGGTCTGGTCGTAAGACTACTTTATCCCTAAAAAACTGCAAGTAGGGAGGGTCCACCAGTAACGCTGCTAACTCAGACACACGTCTCGCCGATGTGACGGCAACTAGGAAAATAGTTTTAAATGTCAACAAACGAATATCTATCGTCGCCAACGGCTCAAAGGGCTTTGAAGTAAGTACAGTGAGAACGACAGAGAGGCTCCACTGCGGAACTACTGGACGAATAGTGGGAAATAAGTTATGCAAACCTCTCAAAAAAGCCCTGGCCATGGGGTGAGTAAAAACTGTAAATCCGTTGATTAAACCATGGTTGGCCGCAATAGCGGACAGGTAAACACGAATGGAAGCTGGTTTTAGACCCAAGGTGTGCAAAGAATAAAGGAAGGAGATGATATTAGACATATTCGATGTAGAAGAATTAAAGGCATTGAGGGCCGCATAATCTTGGAAACGCTTCCATTTCTTATCATACGAAAGTCTGGTGGAAGGTTTACGTGAGGCCTCTAAAATAGATCTCACTCCATCTGGTAGGGCGAGATCTCTCCAAGACGCCGGATTCTCCACGCCGTCAGGTGTAGAGTGTGGATATCGGGATGAAGAATCTTCCCGCCCTCTCGTGAAAGCAGGTTGGGGATATGTGGTAGGCGCCACACCTCTGATCTCGCCAGTCCGAGTAGCGACGTGAACCAAGGTTGTCTTGGCCACCACGGCGCTATCATTATCACGTCCGAGTTGTTGCGTCTGATGTTTGCTACTGCTTTGGCAATCAGTGGAAAAGGCGGAAAGATGTAGAGAAGTCCTCTGGACCAGTCCCACTGAAGGGCATCTCCCAACGATGTCCTCCCTATGCCCGCTCTGGAACAGTAAGCAGGGCAGACTGCATTGACAGCCGTGGCAAAGAGATCGATGTCGGGGTTCCCCCAACGAGCAAAGAGACGGCTCAGAATACGAGGTGAAAGTTCCCACTCGTGCGCATCTGTGAACGATCTGCTCAGGTCGTCCGCCTTGGCATTTTCCGTTCCTGCAATGTGCAGGGCAGATAGGAGCATATTGTGTGAAATGGCCCACTGCAGGATGTCTGTTACAAGCTGAAGGAGACGAAGGGAGCGTGTTCCACCTTCTTTGTTTATGTACCACACCACAGTGGTATTGTCGGTCAGAATTCAGACACGATGCCCGTGAAGTCGAGGAGAAAAAGCCCTTAGGGACTTTTTCACTGCCAGGAGCTCTAGCATATTGATATGAAGGCGAGTCTCTGAAGGTGACCATTTTCCTTGTGTTACTAGATCGCCGCAGTGAGCGCCCCATCCTTCCAGTGATGCGTCCGTCGTCACCACGCAAGACGGACCCCGTGTGACAAAAGGCATGCCCTGGGAAAGGTTGTACAAGACCGTCCACCATCGGAGTGAGTCCTTGACAAGCTGCGGTACGGTAAGTATTATCTGGTGCGGATCCTGCAGCGGCGAATAGTGCCGGAGAAGGAACTGTTGGAGGGGGCGCATCCGAAGCTTTGCCCAACGGACGACGAAAACTGCTGCCGCCATAAGCCCTAGTAGTCTTAAAATGACGAATGCGGATGCCCGTTGCCGTTTTCACATTGTTGCTGCCAGTTGTTGTAGGACCGACACCCTGTCCGGCGGCAAAAGGGCCCTGCCTATGGTGGCGTTGAGGGTAACTCCTATGAATTGTATTGTTTGCGATGGCTGAATTATGGATTTCTTGTAATTTATTTGCAGCCCTAGCGACGACAGAAGAGAGATGACCTCATGCACGTCGGTGAACGCCTGACTCCTGGATTTTGAGACGATCAGCCAGTCATCCAGGTAAGGATACATGTCGATGTTGTGTGAACGGAGGTGCGCGCACACTGCCGCCATGCACTTGGTGAAAACCCTTGGCGCAGACTTTAGGCCGAAGGGAAGGACGGAAAACTGGAACGCCTGGTGACCTATGAGAAAGCGTAGATAGTGCCGGTGGAAAGGATGAATAGTGATGTGAAAATAGGCATCCTTTAGGTCTATTAGCGTGAACCAGCTGCCCTTCCGTAGCATTGGCAGGACTGCCGCCAGGGTAACCATACGAAACTTTTTGGGCCGTATGAACTTGTTCAGACTTCTGAGATCCATAATAGGACGAAGTCCCCCGTCCCGTTTTGGCACCGTAAAATAACGGGAGTAAAATCCCGTACGGAGATGGTACAGTCGCACTCTCGTGATAGCCGCTTTGCGAAGAAGAGTGGCAGTCTCCTGAGCCAGTGTCACCGAGGGCGGTGTTATCTTTATGGTGCCAAGTGGAGGAGGAACTTCAAACTCTATTTTGTAGCCCTCTGCGATAATGCGTAGAACCCAGGAGTCTGAAGTTATCGACGCCCAGGCTTGCAGAAAGGGCCTTAATCTGTTTGCCTTGTTGAAAATCCGGGATGGCGTCAAGTCAAAGACGACGCTTCTGGGGTTGAGACTGTTTGGTGCGTTGTTGGAAGCGCGGTGTGGATTTGCGTGGCTGGTAAGGCTGGGTTGAAGCAGGCTGATAACGTTGCGCCCTGTCCTGTTGCGGTCGTGGTTGGTATGGGACAGGCCTATAGCATTTTCGTTGGCGGTAGGGTTGCTGGAGCGGCTGAAAACCCATTTTCTTGGCCGTCATCCTGGCCTTGTGGAGAGTGTCCATAGCGGTGTCCGTGTCAGTATTGAAGAGGCCCTCCCCGTCAAACGGAAGGTCCTCAATTCTATTTTTGGTTTCTTGTGGAAGAGAGGCGGAGCGCAACCACGCATGGCGGCGTAAGGCTACAGCGCCAACCATTGCCTTAGAAACGCAATCGGTCAGGTGTCGTGCTGTCGTTAACTCCTGTTTTGATAGTCTGACCGCCTCCGCCTGGAAGACCCGTGCGAGCTCAGGCTGGTCGTCCGGGAGATAGTCCGTCAGCGACGAAATCTTCTCCCAAAGGAAGAGCTGATACCGCGCCATCAGAGCCATATAGTTGGTTACTTTGATTCCCAACGACGTTGATGCATAAATACGCCGGCCGTAGGAGTCGAGTTTTCGACCCTCCTTGTCGGTAGGAGCGGAATGCGTTTTTCCTGACCTACTTTGCACTGCCTCGACCACCACCGAATTGGGTTTCGGATGCTGGAAGAGGAAGGGTGCTTGCGTTTGCTGTACTTTATAGATGGTATCTAGGCGCTTGGAAGTCGGGCCGACGGTGGCTGGATGCTCCCAAGATTGTTTAACTGTTTTCAACAGCGCCTTAACCATTGGCATGGTTAACTGCGGGGACGGTTCCGTGTACATCACGTTATAAATGCCATAATCGGAATCATCCACGGGTTGCTGGCATTCGATGTTGAGAGACTGCGCAAGTCTTAACATCTGCTCCGAAAAGGTGCCCATCTCCATTGTTGGTGATGCTCTGTCTTCGGTACCGACGGTATCCAACGGAGATGGCTCCGACGGTCGGGGCGATGGGGCCGACGAGGTGTCCGAGACGTAATCCTCAAAAGACTGTGAGGGCTGTCTATGTCGCGATGCTGCAGTAGGCCTGTGGTCCCGATGATGCGGTGCTGTTGGTGCCGTACTCTCCCGCCGTGTCGCTGAGGATTGGCTGAGTGAGGTCGTCCGCCACGGTGGAACTGGCGGCGGGGATTGGGCTTCCCGGATCTGATGCCCCGTGTAGGGATCGAATCGGTAACGACTACGATCCGACTGACGAGAACGGTCTGAGTAGATGTCCTAGTCTCGGGATCGAGACTGCGACCGAGATCGTGATCGTGATCGTGGGGAGCGGTAATGAGAACCCTGTTGTCGACATCGATGACCGTCTCTGCGTTGACTCATCGGCGGAGGTTCCCTCGGTACCGTACGTTCGGTATCGGACGGGATTAGAATAGGCATTGGCTCTGGAGAAGGCAGTGACTGAGATGGCGATAGCGCGATTGTCTGTTGTATAGGAGCTATCGGCGTCGATGGAGTCCGCAGTAGTGAAGATACTGAGGGAGTGCGTCTCTTAGATGCAGAGGCAATTGGAGATGTTCCCGCACGATGGGAAGATTGCGATGTCGATCCCATCGACAGCGTGCGGTGCCTCGGTGCCGATGACTGCGTCGGTACCGAAGAGGACTTATGGACTAAGGCCACCACCTTCACTGATGCCGAGGAAGGCATCGACGATGGTCTCGACGTCGACTTTTTCGATGTCGAAGAAAGTACCTTCGAGGTCGACGCTTTCGCGGTCGAAGGGAGCTTTTTAGAAGCCTTTGTTGGCTTAGCTTTTTTCGCTTTCTTCACCGGCGGCGGAGAAGAAAGCGGCGAAATCGCCGGTAACGATGCCGGTGGTGCCACCCCTACGTGGGGGGACCCCGGAGATGCTGGGTTAGAGAGATTCGGACTCTCCCCAGAAGCCGTTGTTTGCATCATGGCCGGACGAGGCTGATCTACCGCCGAAAGTGCCTTGGTCCACAGCAGACTACGAAGCCTGTCGGCTCTATTTCGCCTAGTCTGCCTGGAGAAACGCATACAATGCGCACAGGAATCAACGATGTGGCTCTCTCCGAGGCAAATGAGGCAGAGGGAATGCCCGTCTGTGAGGGCTATTTTGGCCCTACAACGCGAACAGCGTCTAAACAAAGCGGTCTGCGCCATAAGATGGCGAGCCGCGTTAACCTATCTTAAAACCAGAATATATATATATATATATATATATTTAAACAAGAAAAACTAGACTAAATATTAGTAAGAAACTCGCCTAAGCTAACTACACTAAACTATCTACAACTATTCTTCTTATTTGCAGAAAAGTACGAACGTTAAAGACGAAGTCTCCCGCGAGGCTATCAGCGAAGCGGTCGAAGAAGAACTGAGGTAAGTTAAGGGCGGGAACCCTAAGCATGCGCGATAGGATGGTAGGGGGAGGGGTTCCCGCCAAAAGTCTAAGCTAGCTAGGAAGTTTCCCGGAAGTAGGCTCGGCGTCGGCGCGAGCCCATATGTGTGATGCACAGAGACCACGAAGAAGAACCACAGCCTTCAGCGCATCCCGTCTAGTCGCCAGTGTTTGTTGCAAAACAGTACGTTTTAAATAATTTTGGCAGACATTGTTACAAAGGAGTATGTCGTATATTTGAATTGTTTTATGTTATTTAAATATATATATATATATATATATATATATATATGCACAGAAGAGGCCTCTGACTTGCCATGTGGCCCCTTGTGGAATATTTATGCGTAGTATTGAAATCACAGGTCTTCACAGGCTCTGCTTGCAATGGGCTTTTCTAATTGAAAATTATTTTAGTTCTGCATTGTCTCATTCATGTTATTATATACGTGTATTGTTATAGCCCTTAATGAAAAGCAATGAAAAACGAGAGGCCAAAACGCATCAGACCTTCCTTTCTCCAGTGAATGATAGCGCATCCTGAGAGTATTCTCTCTTGTTGTGTTCATCTCGGATGCTCACTGGCCTTGCTCTGCCTATTATTTAGCCTCAAAGACAGTTACAAAATTTATCTTATGATTAAGAAAAGGGGATAGAATAGCTGTGTTTTGACCATGTTGATAGCAAGTGTGGGTTATTTGGGGTAGTCCAAAAGTTCAATGGTATATGTTTATTCTCTGCATTCACCCTAAAAGAACTTCCAACATCCAAGAAGAGCAGCTTATATTTATTGGAAGCTCCCACATTGGTATATTTCAAGTAGAATTGTATTGGAAAAGGAAACATATATTTAATATGTTTTAAAGAACATTGGAAACTTTCAAGACATTTAATGACATGTAGGGCCAATGCTAAGATATAAGGCTCATGACTATTTATCCACGGTTAAACCAACAGGAGAGGGACTCATGCATCCCTCCAATTATAAAGTAAGATTTTAGCCCTTATGGTTATTATATGCCTGGAGGTGCGTGTGAAATACCTGCTGAAATTCAAGTCAGAAGCATTGTTGAGTAAAATTTCCAGTGGTCAGGGGATGGAGTTCAGTGCCTGCCAAATTATATGTAGTTTGTTTTTAGGTTTTATGGTTTTAAATGTTGTATATTGGTTTTTAAATGTTCAATGTTTTTAATTTTTGTAAACCGCCCAGAGAGCTTCGGCTGTGGGGCGGTATATAAATGTTAACAACATCAACAACAATAATAATAATAATAATAATAATAATAATAATTACTATCAAATTGTGCAAGATGAAAATATATTCAATTTTGCTTAATTGTCACCATTCATACTGATTCAGAATTGCTTTCCTACCTTAGCGCAGAACTGAACATTGTTTAGCACAGAACAAATAGAGCTTCAACTTTAAGCACAGTAAGCAGAATGCAGTGAAGGCTGGAGGGGAGGAGTGCAGGGGGGGATTCATGCTCCAGCAACTTATGGATTCTACAATTAAATAAACAGGGTCCTAATGCCACGCACTGCCCTCTAAAGAAACCTGATTTAAAACTGCAAACATACCTATCAAATGGTAAACCTTATTTCTTATTCTGTGACACTTCCTCCTTTTGAAAGATTGTTAAGATATAATCAAGGAACCTTATTCGAGAACATAATTCATTGAAAATCTTACGCAACAATCTAAATAAAAACAGTGTTTGTTTTTTACACTGCTGATAGTACTATTTCAACTCTACGTTTCTCTCATCGGTGCTTTTTGATGTTCTTGAAACTTAAAATGCAGATTTAATAATGTTAAAGATAAGGGCAACGTTTTGTACATACATCAATACATCTGTAAAGTTTGGAGAGACAAACAAGAGTCCTTCTGACTGTCGGGTACCACATTCCATGGAGATCTGCAGGTGAAATGGTGCTGTGAAGTCTAGGATTGCAGGATTCCAATGGATCTGTAATACAGAAGGCACATGTAAGGGTTGCTACTGCCTCACATTTAAGAATATCCATAGTAATACACAGTATATTTAGGGCAACAAATTACATATACATTCCACCGCTATGAATTATTCTGAGATCCAAAATGGAACATTAGATTGGTATGCTTGCATCTGGCAATACAACAGTTTGAAGATGTCAGACAAATGTTAGCCTTGGTTTCCAATATAAGACCAAAAGTATATGTGGTTGTAAAGTGTCTGAACTGAACATGTATCTGAAGAGCTCTGCACTGATCAATACAGATGTAAATACTGAAGTGGGAGAAAAATTGAACATTGCAGATTTCCATTCTCAGGGGTTAAAGGATGGTGCATTCTTTAGTTTTGGTAAGTACTCCTCTTAGCTGACAGACAAGTCTTCCAGCAAGGACACCACAAAAGGGACTTCCTGTCAGGTCTCAAATCAGGCCTGGAAGAAAGCCCCTGAAGCCCTAATAAGTGAGAACTACATACAAAAACGCAATAACAAACTTCACTAGTATAAGTGCATTAATAGGCACACAATGAAGAAGAAAACATCTGGGGATTCCATTGGACTCATAATATATATGTTGGATGATGACATGCCAAACCAACAAACCAGAGGCAACTGGTTCATGCTTCTGCCTCAGGTTGTCAGGTTCTCTTTCTTTAGGAAATAAAGAAATATTTCCTAGAAATAAAGACTGTCCCACCATGGAAAAAAATAAAAATTGAGGGCTGTTCTAACATCCTTACAGTGCCATTCTTTCTCCTTTGGATAACAGGGATTCAGGCAGAAAAAAAGCCAAGATCATCTCCTCAGACCTATAGTATAAGGCCCTCTTGGAAAGTAATGCAATATACGTGGCGTTTAAGTAAAAATAGCTCTCCCCTTTTGGATCCCAGGATGGCAGCTAAATATGGCACGTACAACTTTGAGGTATATGGGCTTAGCCTTTATTTTTAAATATCGCATTGACTGAACTAGTTCAGTTCTTGGATTCACACTTTACCTATCATGCCAATCTCCACTAGAATCATAGAATAGTAGAGTTGGAAGGGGCCTATAAAGCCATCGAGTCCAAACCCCTGCTCAAGGCAGGAATCCACCTTAAAGCATACCTGACAGATGGTTGTCCAGCTGCCTTTTGAATGCCTCTAATGTGGGAGGGCCCACCACCTCTCTAGGTCATTGGTTTCATTGTCATATTGCTCTAATAGTCAGGAAGTTTTCATGTCCAGCCGGAATCTGGCTTCCTGTAATTTGAGTCCATTATTCTGTGTCCTACAATCTGGAATGATGGAAAAGAGGTCATGTCCCTCCTCTGTGTGACAACCTTTCAAGTATTTGAAGAGTGCTATCATGTTTCCCCTCAATTTTCTCTTCTCCAACAAAACATACCTAGTTCTTTCAGTCTCTCCTCATAGGGCTTTGTTTCCAGAACCTTGATCATTCTCGTTGTCTTTCTCTGAACACACTCCAGATTGTCTGCATCCTTCTTGAAGTGTGGTGCCCAGAACTGAACGCAATACTCAAGATGAGGCCTAACCAGTGCTGAAAGGAGGGGAACCAATACCTCATGAGATTTGGAAGCTATAGTTCTATTAATGCCGCACAAAATAGCATTTGCTTTTTTTGCAGCCACCACACTATTGGCTTGTATTCAGCTTGTGGTCTACAACAATTCCAAGATCCTTCTCGCTTGTAGTATTGCTGAGCCAAGTATCCCTGAACTTGTAATGGTGCATTTGGTTTCTTTTTCTTAGGTGTAGAACTTGGCATTTATTCCTATTAAATTTCATCACATTGTTTTCAGCCCAGCTCTCCAGCCTATCAAGATTACCTTTAAATTTGTTTCTGTCTTCCAGAGTATTAGCTATCCCACCCAATTTTGTGTCATCTGCAAACTTGATCAGCATTCCCTGCACTTCCTCATCCAACCCATTAATAAAAATGTTGAAGAGCACTGAGCCCAGGACTGAGCTTTGCGGTACCCCACTCATTACCTCCCCCAGATTGAGAAGGTATCATGGATAAGCACCCTTTGAGTCCGATGCTTTAGCTAACTGTAGATCCTCCTAATGGTTGACCCATCTAGCCAACTTTTAGGTAGTTTCTGAATCAGAATGTCATGGGATCCTTTGTCAAAAGCTTTACTCAAGTCAAGATATATTATGTCCACAGCATTCATGCTGGCTTCTAGTAATCATTGCATTTTTTTCAAGGTGCTTACAGACTGACTTCTTTATGATGTGCTACAAAATTTCCCCAGGGATAGATGTCAGAATGACTATTCTGTAGTACCCAGGTTCCACCTGTTTGCCCTTTTTGAAGATAGGGACAACATTAGCCCTCCTCCAGTCGTCCGGCATTTCACCCGTCTTCCATGATTTCACAAAGATAATAGACAGTGGTTCTGAGAGTTCTTCTGCCAGCTCCTTTATTACTCTAGGATGCAGTTCGTCGGGTCCTGGAGATTTGAACTCGTTCACAGATATTAGGTGATCCTTGACCATTTGTTTATCAATCTCAAGCTGCAATCCTGCCCCGACTGCTTGTAATTCACTTTTGCCAGTGGGGAAGTTATAGACCCACTTTTGGAAAAAGACTGAGCCAAAGTAGAAATTGAGATTTCTGCCTTTTCTTTGTCATCTGTTAGCAATTTGCCATCCTCATTAAGCAGCTGATCCACCATTTGTTTCCTCTGCTTTTACTATACACGAATCTGAAGAAAGCCTTTTTACTGCTGTTAGCATCCTTTACTAGCCTCAGCTCATTCTCAGCTTTAGCCTTCCTGATGCCATTTCGGCACTTCTGTGCTAACTGTCTGTACTCATCTTTTGTAGCCTAGCCATCCTTAGACTTCCTATATGTATCCTTTTTTGTTTTCAGGTCATCTCTAAGCTTTTTGTGGAGCCACATTAGTTTCTTCTGTTGTCTTCTATCTTTTTTCCTTGTTGGAATTGTTTGTAATTGGGCCTTTAAAATTTCAGTGGTGGCCCCCCAATTATGGAATGATCTCCCCGACGAGGCTCACCTGGCACCAACATTGTGTCTTTTCAGCGCCAAGACTTTCTCTTTGACCCAGAATAGTTATTTTAAATGGATATTGTATTTGTAATCTGTTTTTATGCTTTTTATGCTTTAAAAACATTGTATATCGGTTTTTAATGTTCAATGTTTTTAATCTTTGTAAACCGCCCAGAGAGCTTTGGCTATGGTGTGGTATATAAATGCAATAATGATGATGATGATGATGATGATGATGATGATGATAATAATAATAATAATGTGAGAAACTGGGTGTTTTTTTATTCTTTGTGATGTTTAGCTCAAAAGGTGTTGAAATATGTTCAGGCTTGGTTTCCCCTCTCATATTTGGTTCTTGCCACACTCCAATTGTGCAAAATGCCGGAAGAGGCACTGAAGGGGGGGGGGGGGGGAAGCAGGCAAGAGCAATCATACTGCTGCTGAGAATTCTGAGGTAAAAGATACAGGAATACATGTAACCCTTTTAGGATATCACTTAAAAACACTTTCATTGCTCTCTTGACATCTGGGGACTACAATTGCTGCTGGATACCATTTTGCGGCTGCTGAACAGATAGAAAACTGGTGAACAGTGTTGTTACTAGTCCCCAAATTGTGACTGAGAAAAATTACCATTGTTTGCCTCCTTGGCCACATTCAAAATGGTGTCTACCTGTTGAGAGGCTCTGTGCAATGTAATGGGGTGTGTCAGAGTGACAAGAAGAATGGGTCATTGTGGCTGCGCAGCTGTTTTAGCTCTCTTCTGGCGTGAAGATGGGGAGGAGAAGGAAGATGTGGAGCAAAACAACAACACTCGCCAGCTTCATTCTCTTTAGTGCCCATCTGCTTTCTCACTCTGAGAAGGGAAAGAAGCTGATCGTGGGAAGCTATGTTAGGAGAGGAAAGGCCGTCTTTTCCTCACTAATGCTTTGGGATCACGCACAACCCAATCATGGCCTGAGTCTCTGTCTAAAATGGTGCTGTAGCTTAGAGCATCTGCTTTGCATGCAGAAGGTTTCCAGGTTCCATCCCTGGCTTTTCCAGGTCGGACAAGGGCATAATCTTGACTGAAACCCTGGAGAGTCATTGCTGCCAGACAGTGTCAACAATACTGGGCTAGATAGACCAATGGTCTGATTCAGTATAGGGCAGCTCCCTATGTTCTCTATGTCTCCTACAAAAGAAATAAGTTGCTGAAATAAAATTCAAACAGTATGCGACAGGTTGCAGATGAGCAATGCCCAAACCCCACTGCCTGCTCTCCAGCTGAGGAGAAGCCCTTTTCCTTGGTGGTATCCTTGCTAGAAGCCCATTTGTCAACCAAGAAGAGGTATTTTCTGGAACCGTGACTGCCCCACCCTGGAACCACTGGAGAATCTCTTAGAATTAAAGTGCCAGGAAGGAACCCAGGAATTTACTTTGTGAGGCCCCTTTGCAACACCTTCATAATGAAAGTCATGCTATTAAAACTTTCAGAATATAACATCCAGAAGTAATAACAGTTACAGGTTCTCAAAGATGGAATTGGATATGTAAATAAATCTACAAGCTGATGCCTATTAAAAATACTGAATATTTCAATTTATTTTATTTATTCATTAAATTTCTATGCTGCCCAATAGATGAAAAATGTTTGCTTCTCTCCTGAGCTCTCTCCAAAAACTGAAAAGCCATCAGCAAATACAGTTATTATTATTATGATTTTGTAAGTATACCATACAAATGAACACACACACACACAACGTACCAAGCTTTATCACACTGCAGCTCTCTGGGTCTTCTGACTTCATAGCTGAAAATGAAGTATCTGCAGGTAACTTTTTCACTTCATCTTTTAAGCTTTGTGCAATTTGCTGCCAGAAAAATCCCAAAAAACAAAAACAAAAATAATCATTATGTTCCCACTGCAGCGATTCCCACTGATTTGCAATAGAAATGCAAGTTGCTTACCAGTAACTGTAGTTCTTCGAGTGGTCATCTGTGCAGTCACACACTATGGGCTTGCGCCGGCGCCGAGCCTCACCCGGAACTTCTAAAAGCCTAGAAAAATATTGGTGGGAACCCCTCCCCCCACCGTACTATCGCACATGCTCGGGTTCCCGCCTACCTCAGTTCTATGAGACCGCTAATTGCCTCACGAACTAGGTAGACAACAAGAAAAAACACCCATAAAATACAACAAAGCAGCATAGCGTGACTTCCTCATGGACCTAAGCGAGGTCTAGAGGGGACGGTGGGTGGGTTGTGTGACTGCACAGATAACCACTCGAAGAACTACAGTTACTGGTAAGCAACTTGCATTTCTTCTTCGTGGTCTCTGTGCATCACACACTATAGGTGAGTAACAAGCAACCACTTACCGGAGGTGGGTAGACTCGCTGGCCATGGTAGCATTACTGCAGAACCGATGACAACACAGCTCGACCAAAGGAGGAATCACTCCTAGCCCAGACATCCAGCTTGTAGTGCGAGATGAATGTGGAGATACTGGACCACGTCGCAGCTCTACAAAGTTCCGGAATAGGGATCCCCCTATCCCATGCTGTGGATGTCGCCATCAATCGCGTAGAGTGGGACTTCAGTGCATCTGGGGGTCCTCTTTTTGCAAGCTGATACGCCAAGGAGATGGTAAGGACAACCCATTTTGCGAATCGCTGAGGGGACACTGGAAGGCCTTTTGATTTACCCCCATAGCATATAAACAGACGATCCGATCTACGGAATGCCGACGTTCTGTCCTTGTAGAATGCCAGCGAATGGCGCCGTCGAGGAGGTGAAGCTTGGACCCAATGGGATCATCCGATGCTTGAAAAAATGTAGGGAGTATAATGTCCTGGTTAACGTGGAAGTCCAACATGATCTTTGGGCGAAATCCTGGGCCAGTCCTCAGGATCACCTTGTCCCTGAAGAAGCGTGTATACGGTGAATCTGACATTAGGGAGCAAAGTTCTGAAGCGCGTCTGGCTGAAGTAATGGCTACTAGGAACGCTACCTTAAAGGTGAGCAGCCTGATGTTAATGGTTGCCAGAGGCTCAAAGGGTTTGTTAGTCAATGCAGTCAGCACTAAGGACAAGCTCCATTGCGGTACAATATTATGAACCGTGGGATGCAGGTTGCGTAGTCCCTTAAGAAATTGTTTCGAGAGCGGGTGTGAGAAGACAGAATAGCCTTGTATTAAATCATGGTGTGCCAAGATGACCACTAGGTAGACCTTAATAGAGTTAGTCTTCAAACCCTTGTTGTATAGCGAATGTAAGTAGGCCAGTACATCAGGTATACCGCACTTCTCTGCGCTGAGACTCTTCGAGTTAGCGTGAGCTTGAAACTTTTCCCATTTCCTATTGTATGATTTCCTGGTAGATGGCTTTTTTGCCTCCAGAAGGATATTACGCACCGGTGATGGGAGGGTTAGGTGCTGCCATCTCGCCGGATTCTCCATTCTGTCAACTTCAGCTTGCCCACGTCTGGGTGAAGAACCAGTCCTTGTTCCTTGTAGATAAGATCTTGTCTCTTTGGCAGGTGAAAGAATTCTCTTTCCGACAGTTGAAGAAGCGGTGAAAACCATGCCTGACGTGGCCACCATGGGGCGACGATGATTGCGTCCGGACGTTGTTGTTGCAGCATTGCTACTACCCTCGAGATTAACGGGAAGGGGGGAAAGGCATAGACAAGGCCCTTTTTCCAAGAAGTGGTGAAGGCGTCTCCTACTGAACCTGGCCCTACCCCTGCCCTCGAGCAGAATGCTTTGCAGACTGCATTTTCCGCAGACGCAAATAAGTCTAGCCGAGGGGTCCCCCATCGGTCGAAGATGTTGGTTAACACCTCCGTGTTGAGTGACCATTCGTGCACGTTGTGGAATTGGCGGCTGAGAGTGTCCGCTTGTACGTTGTCTGTTCCGGCGATATGTACAGCCGAAATGCGGATACTCTGGGGAATTGCCCAGTTGAAGATCTGCAACGTGAAGTGTAGGAGCTTGCGGGACCTTGTTCCCCTTTCTTTGTTCAGGTACCAGACTACTGACGTGTTGTCTGATACTACCCTGACATGGTGGCCTGAAACATAGTCCTGGAATGCATACAGTGCCTTTTGCACTGCTAGAAGCTCCAATTTGTTTATGTGGCAAGACTTCTCTCGTCCAGACCATAGTCCCTGGATGGACAGGCGTCCGCAGAGTGCGCCCCAGCCCCGAAGGGAGGCGTCCGATACTATCGTCCTGGATGGACTTGATTCTTTGAAAGGGAGTCCCTTTGTTAGGTTGTGTTCCAGTGTCCACCACCTGATAACTTGGTGTACAGATTGAGGGATGTCCACTCTTATTCTGTTGTTCTGCCTGAGTGGGTCGTAGGCTGCCAGAAGAAATTGTTGTAGTGGGCGCATCCGTAGGCGTGCCCATCTGACTGCGTACACGGAGGATGCCATCAGTCCGAGAAGTCTCTGCACCGCGATCACCCTCGCGTTCTTTGATTTTGAGAGCCTCTGCGCACACTGTTGTAAGTGAATGCTCCTTGACCTTGGCAGAAAAGCCCGCTCTACTGTGGAGTCTAGTCGTACCCCAATGAATTGGATGTCCTGAGTGGGGATGAGCACCGACTTCTCGGAATTGATAACAAGGCCCAGGCCCTGGAGCGTTTCCCTTGTATAGGCTACATCTCTCTCCGCTCGTATGCGGGATTGGGACACTATCAGTACACGGAGGATGCCATCAGTCCGAGAAGTCTCTGCACCGCGATCACCCTCGCGTTCTTTGATTTTGAGAGCCTCTGCGCACACTGTTGTAAGTGAATGCTCCTTGACCTTGGCAGAAAAGCCCGCTCTACTGTGGAGTCTAGTCGTACCCCAATGAATTGGATGTCCTGAGTGGGGATGAGCACCGACTTCTCGGAATTGATAACAAGGCCCAGGCCCTGGAGCGTTTCCCTTGTATAGGCTACATCGCTCTCCGCTCGTATGCGGGATTGGGACACTATCAGCCAGTCGTCGAGGTAAGGGTAGAGTTCTATCCCCGACGACCGTAAGTAGGCGCAAACCGTGGCCGTGCATTTCGTGAATACCCTTGGGGCGGTCTTGAGCCCGAAGGGTAGCACAGAGAACTGAAACACATCTGTCCCGACCACAAATCGGAGGAAACGCTGATGAGATTTGTGAATAGGGATATGGAAGTAGGCGTCCTTCAAGTCTACGAGAGTGAACCAGCTGTTTCGTCTTAGGAGAGGAAGAACAGTCGCCAGCGTGACCATCCTGAATTTTTTCGTCAGAATAAAGTCGTTTAGTAGCCTCAGATCTAAGATGGGCCGCAGTCCCCCATCTTTCTTTGGGACTGTGAAGTATCGGGAGTAGAATCCCGTCCCCAGTTGCGAGATGGGTACTGGGGAGATGGCATCCTTTTGCAGGAGAGACTGAACTTCCTGGCATAAGACCTCGGACGGTTGCGTGATCTTTAGCAGACCCGTCGTTGGTTGAGAGGCGAACTCTATCCGGTAGCCGCAACGGACGATGTCCAGTACCCACTTGTCCATCGTGATCGCGGTCCAATTGTCGTAAAAAGGAAGGAGCCTGTGGTTGGGTGGTGGGGGACAATCCAGGGGAGAGTCAAAGTCGCTGTTTATTGAATGACTCTGACCTGGCCCTAGGTTGGCGAAACCTGTTCTGCGGGAAGCTCTTCTTGTGCTGAAAAGAGGACTGAGGTGCGGGCTGAGGACGCTGTTGATGTTGTTGTTGCTTATAGGGCGTGTATCTCTGCTGGTACTGCTGATGACGGGGCCATCTGCGTTGGCGATAAGGTTGATATGGCTGGGGTTGGTAAAACCCCATCTTCTTCGCCGTCGTCCTTGCTTTATGGATGGTATCCATCGTCTCATCAGTTGTCGTATTGAAAAGTCCCTCTCCATCGAATGGGAGGTCCTCAATCCTAGACCTCGACTCCTGGGACAGATTCGACGAGCAGAGCCAAGCATGTCTCCTGAGGGCAATTGCTGTCACCATAGCCTTCAAAAGGCAATCTGTTTGGTGTCTTGCCGTGGAGAGTTCTTGCTTAGCCAGGGCAACTGCCTCTTGTTGGAATACAACTACCGCGTCTCTGATACCATCTGGCAAGTGCGCATGAAGGGAGAAGACTTTATCCCAAAGGAAGAGTTGGTATCGGGCCATAAGTGCCTGATAATTGGCTATCTTAATGGCCAAGGCAGCTGACGAGTAAACCCGGCGTCCAAACCCATCCAGTTTGCGGCCTTCGCAATCTACTGGGGCCGAATGCGACTTGGATAGCCTCCCCTGGGCAGACTCCACAATCACGGAGTTTGGCTTTGGGTGCTGGAATAGAAATTCCGTGTCTTTAGCTTGGATTTTGTAAAGCGCATCAATGCGCTTAGAAACTGGTCCCATTGTCGCTGGGGAATTCCAAGACTCCTTTGCAGTTCGCAGAAGATTAGGGATCAGAGGCATAGCTGAAGAGGTTGAAGTTTCTCCGTACATGACATCATAAATGTAGTCTGCACCGTTCTCCTCGGGTTGTTCTACTTCGATGCCTAATGATTGTGCCAGGCGCTGCATTATGTCCTGGAAGGACACCACCTCCACCGAAGGAGAGGCCCTCTTGTCTGTACCCACTTCTTCCTCGGGTGAAGGCAACGATGGGGTAATCCCGACAGAGGATGAGGAATCAGAGGCATAATCGTCCTCAGAAGGAGGTAGGATCGGAGCTCTGATATCCAGCGGTGGTAACAGCGGTAGGGGTGCATCCTGCGTAGAAGCAACTTGCACTGGTACCGATGCTGACGCCGATGGCGGCAGCCTGGGCGGCCGAGGCTGGAGGACGTTCTCCTTCTGTTCATCGAGTCTGCGCCCCGTGTAGGGGTCGAAGAGGAAATTAGCTCTGTCTCCATACTCTGCCAGCCCCGCGCCCGAACGTTCCAATGTTTCGGGAAAACGATCCCAGTCCTGAGCAGGCATCGGAGGTGGTGATCGATACCGACGGGCAGAGATCGATCTCAGTACCGGCGATAGCAAAGGTGAAGCCAGTGGTGAAAGAGGGTCAAAGCAGCGGTCACCATGCTCCGATGCCGGCGAGGAAAAAGAGATACGTAGCCTCGGGATCGGCGAGTCCTTTCGCTGCGCCGTCAGGGCATCGCGGGTAGTCTTCAGTACCGAGGGAACGGCTATGGGCTCCGGTACTGAGCGTGTCGGTGTAGATGGCGGTTGTGGTTCCGGAATCGGCCACGACAACGGTAAAGACACCGATGTCGATGGGGATGGAGCCGGCTTTGCCATCGGTACCGGGGAGCGCGACGGTACCGAGGCTGGCTTAGGTGGTGGTTTCATTTGGGTAGCCTGGGCCTCCGGAGCTGGCTTGCGAGTCCCCGATGTCGAGGGGGGTTTCGCTGTCTCTTTCTTCTTTCAAGCCCCGTCTTTCGATGCGGTTTTACCGCTCCTGTGCCGCTTCGCCTTGACCACCTCGGTGGCAAGGGAGGGCTTTGTCTTTCGTGGGCGATCTGTCTGCTTCCTAGGCTTGGGCTCAGCCTCGGTACTGGCGAGCGGGCGCACGGGTACATCCACTGTTTCCAGTGCCTTTTTCCACAGAAGCGCCTTTAATTTATTTGCCCTGTTCTTTCTCGTTTGCCTGGAAAAGTTAAGGCAGTGAGGGCAGGAGTCCACGATGTGGGCCTCTCCCAGGCACAGCAGACATTTGGAATGGCCATCCGACAAAGTTAGTTTTGCGCTACAGGCCGAACAATTCTTGAAGAGCGCGGTCTGCGCCATTTTGGGGGCCCGGTTGCCCGATGGGCTGGGAACATTCCGGGGGTTGTCCCCCTGTGGGAGAGGACCCGTCCGAGAGATAGAAGTAGGTCAAGACTGAAGTTGCTAAAGAGAGGAATTAACTGAATAATAATAATAATAATTTTTTTTTTTTTTTTTTAGCTACAAAGATGAGGCAAACGGAGGAGCAGAAAAAGGGAGGAAGAGAGGATAAGAGAAGAAATAAAAAACAACTAGGCTATACTACGAACGTGCAGGAGCAAAGTTCTTCGTGAGGCAACCAGCTAGGCGGTCAAAAAAGAACTGAGGTAGGCGGAAACCCGAGCATGCGCGATAGTACGGTGGGTGGAGGGGATTCCCGCCAATATTTTTCTAGGCTTTTAGAAGTTCCGGGTGAGGCTCAGCGCCGGCGTGAGCCCATAGTGTGTGATGCACAGAGACCACGAAGAAGAACAACACTGAAACTATTATTTATTTATTTGAATTCTAGCCTGCCTTTCTACTGAAAATAGCACTCAACGCGGCTCAGTCCCTCAATCCCCATCTCATTCCTCGGTAGAAAAATGATGCTATACTTGACAAATATGGGATGATTCACTGTGATTAAAAAGTGATACAAAAGTGGAGTTAGATATAGCAAAATTCCTTCTAAATTATTTTGAGAAATGTTGAACCTATCTACAACTCTCTGTTCCTCTGGACACAGCCTGGGTGGTCAAACTTCCAACAACTGATTTAATCTTCCCCATTCATTTGCCATCCTGACATAAATTAAATCAGTAATCGTTCCCATACCCAGCTCTAACTAAATAAGCAGGTGTAGATTTTGGAAACCCTAAGACCATACATAGACAATTTTGAATTCTTTCGATTTTGGTAAGATCTGCATGTCTCCAAATTTCTGCACCATATGTTAATCTTTGCTTTAAAAATATTTAAAATTGGGCATCTTCAGGATCCTGGGAGTTACAAACAAAGAAAAAGGAATTGAAATCATTTGTTTGTATACAATTCTTCATCCAGTTGCAGACTCTCAGCATCAGCCCTGTAGCCAGGATGGGGCAAATGGGTGCATCACCCCCCCCCCCCCCCGAACTGTGCTTTGCCCCATCCCCCGTTTGGTTTTGAGGGGGAGGGAATTGTCCTTTTAATTTGTGACATGAAAGGCAATGACAGCCTCCATTTAAAGAATGACAGTTTGTTTTAAGAACAGGCACAATTTAAGAACAAGACCCTCTGAAAAATTCAGTGAATAAGGCAGCGTGGGAGTACAACAAAAATCTCATCTGGAAAAGCCCCAAAGGCTGCTCACTCAAGACTTTCCTTTACTGAGAGTAGCCCTTGCCTAGTACGTGTTGCGGGGGTGGGAGAAAGAAATTAGCAGAAAAAGTGGGGAAGGGAGGCAAGGAACTATACCTAACAAAAGAAACAGCCGTGGACTCTTAAGAGCACCAGCTTACCCAACTCTGTGGCTCTGGAGGCGGAGCCAGTTTGGGAGGGCAGGGCAATTCCTCCCCCTGAAAAGCAACAATTGATGTCACAACTTCCATTCAATAGGTAGATAGCCTGCAAGACTTGCAGAGTCACCCTCCCCTCTCTGTAGATAGGGTACTACCTATCTTTAGTTGATAATTTATCCACAGAATCAAAGCTCTAGCAAACACAGAGGTAGCAACTGAAACTAAAATAGAGTCAAAGTTTCATAAGAGTTATACACAGGTCTACTTCAAGTGCATTTTTTTAAGATAGCTGTCCCCATCTTTAGGGACTACTGCACTTGAGAGCAAGGTTACTACCAAATCACCAAGTAGAGATTTTAATGCCTCTGTAGTGGACTGAGGTAACATATAGCATTTCCGAGCAGAACTGTTCATGTATTTCTCAGTGGGGAGATTGGCGGAGACACTCGGTCCTCCTTTTCTCTCAAAACCTCTTATGGGAAAGGATGGGAAAAGTAAGGAAACACGGAGAAGGAGAAGTGGCCTGACTTTGGGGCTCTACCACAGGTGCTGATTTGGACAGTAAGGAGGGCACTAAATCTTCAGAAGGGAAGTCTCTAATTATACATTATTAGGCACGGTGCTTGAGCTTGCAGTGGGAAATTATTTTCAGGTTTTCCTGGATGACAAAGGCCCAGTTAAAAGTGCTGGTTATGATGTTTAAAGCTCTAAATGGTTTGGGAATAGGATATTTAAATGGCTGTCATCTTTCAAATGAGCCCTTGAAATCTTCTATGGCAGCTCTCTTACATATCACATCAAAGTCAAGTGGGAAATATCTACAGTTTGGAATGCCCTGCCAAGGTCTTGCCCCCTTTCTGATGGCTTTCCACTGCTGTATAAAGATATATTCCAGCATTTAGCCTGCTGAATTGTTCATTGGTATGTTGATCTCTCTTATTATTATTTTGTACTTCATTGTTTTTTTAATATGTTGATTAGATTGTCTAATGGTTGATTTGTTTGAGCATTTCTTTTAATGGATAAAATTCCTTTAAATACCATTAATAACTAGGTCACCACGTATTAAAAATCTTATTCATGCTGATGTCATGGCATAATAGTTGTTATCATTCCATCATTATTCACCCACAATTGCAAATTCAGGTCTGTGCAGTTATTTACTATTATATACAGGTGGGTGGGGAGATTTGCCCATTCAAAGTCAAACAAATGCAGAAATGCTTACCTTCATCATTTCTAGCTTAGCAGGATAAGCAAGATCACCTGGGGCAGGCTTGTAGCCAACAATATCAGTCTCAATGTAGATGTGTGTCCTGTAGACCAGACGCTCTTGGACATCCTCCAACATCTGCTTAACTCCAGCAGCAAAAGCAGCTAGCTGGTCCACTATTAGGAAAAAAACCAATTAAAATAATTATCTCCTCAAATTTTACTTTTATGTCAATTATAAAACTAACATTACAATAATTCCTATCCATTGTGAAATTTCAGTTTTACAGCAAATCACACTGATGTAAAAGATCTTAATTTTTGCTGTTGCGACTCCAGCCCCACCTGAACATCTACTGTGTTAACACACTCTACTTGCTAATTAAGATACTAAAGACAAAGTATATCAAAATGGTATCTCATGAAGATATCATTTCTCAATTAGGCTGCATAAATTTAAATTCCAAAACCATTCATTAGGCAAAGTTGTTTCCTAGCTATCAAAAAGTGCTAAGCATGGTAAGAAAACCTCTGCTAGGCTCAAAGAATAAGTTAAATGTTACTGACTAATGAACTGCATACAAAACAAGGAAAGCAATCCTAGGGACTTGGAAAACTGTTTCTGAGGCCGGAGGCGTTGTTTCAACCTTGGAAGGGGGAGTCAGAAATCTGACTCCTGCCCGTGCCCCCTTGCAGCCAGCACAGAGAGGACCACGCTGGTTGCCTCTCAGAGGTTGGAAAGTCAACCTTGGAGAAGGGGAAAATGGGATGTTCTGGTGGTGGGGAGGGAGGAGGCCGGAAAGGCCAGGATACAATTTATTCTGAGCATTCTCCAGCCTCCTTCCTTCCCATTCTGAAGCACCCTTGCTAGATGGGCTAAGAACCCTGCCTAGTCGAATGGAGGATATAGAATGGAGGCAAAGATCACCTCTGCTGCGCCTCCTACCCCCTTTAAGCTTCACTCCAGAAGGGCATAGGAATCTCGGAAGCTTCCAAACAGCAAGGGCGCAGTCCATAGGATTGCACTAGAATATATTTTCGAGGGGGGGCATAATTTAACAGAGCCCTTTAGCTGAAATAAAGAAAGAAAAAAAGAAAGAATTAAAGTTAAAACTAAATTCCTAACCAAAAGCACCGCAATCAAATGGCTTAGGTTAAATATCTGTGTATCTGGGTTTGGAGGTGTGTCAACCAGTTCTGGATGGGGTTACACCCCCCCTGAAAGACTGTGTTCGCAGCTTGGGGGTACTCTTGGATCCGTCGCTCCAAATGACAGCCCAGATAGATGCGACGGCCAGGAGTGCCTATTATCAGCTTCGGCTGATACGCCAGCTGCGCCCCTTCCTAGAGTTGGAAGACCTAAAGATAGTAGTGCACTCACTGGTAACTTCGAGGCTCGACTTCTGCAATGCGCTGTACATAGGGCTACCTTTGTGCCTAGTCCGGAAACTTCAATTAGTTCAAAATATGGCAGCCAGGTTGGTCACCGGTACACCTAGGGGTGACCACATAACACCAATCTTAAAATCACTCCACTGGCTGCCCATTAGTTTCCGGGCGATGTATAAAGTGTTGGTTATTACCTTTAAAGCCCTACATGGTTTGGGTCCAGGTTACCTACGGGATCGCCTTCTCCCGTATAATCCGCCCCGCACACTCAGGTCCTCTGGGAAGAATTTACTCCAGTCAGCCAGAACTAGGCTGACGAGTGTTACCCAGAGGACCTTCTCTTCTGCCGCTCCCAGGCTGTGGAATGGCCTGCCGGAGATTCGACAAATTAGCAGTCTTCTGGAATTTAAGAAAGCCGTGAAGACTGCTCTCTTCCGGCAGGCCTATCCAGTTTAATTTTAAGATGTTTTTAATAATGTATTTGTTTTTATCTGTTTTAATGGTTTATCTATTTTATTGTTTTTATATTTATATTTAGTGTTGTTCCCCGCCTCGATCTAGATGGAGAGGCGGGTTAGAAATGAAATAAATAATAATAATAATAAAAATAATTCAAATGAACACATTATCTATTTATTTTTTACATTTATATACTGCCCAAAAGGCAAGGCTTTCTGGGCAGTTCACAATTAAAACCATAAAATACAGCAAGTCAGAAAATTAAAAAAATTAAATGTTAAAAATGTCATATAGAACCAAAATAAGTTACAGTCCAGGGAAAGCCGGTGTAAAAAGATACGTTTTCAGGAGATGTTTAAAGGATGTTACATTTCCCACCTTCCGTACCACATGAGGGTGAGGGTTGTCCAGATGGTGGCTGTTGCTACACAGAAGGGAGGCTGTCGAGGTTCTATATGTTGACATTTTGTTTGTTTCGGAATGACCAGCAGGCCCTCCTCCTCTGAAGATCTTAAATGTTATCTGAGTGTATATAAGGGAAGGCGAGGTATTCTGGTCTCAAGTTGTTTAGGGCTCTATAGGATAATAACATAACTTTGTACATGGCTTGGTAGCTAACAGGCAGCCAGTGCAGTTCTTTTAACACAGGTTTTAGATGGACATAGCTAGGTGTCACATGAGCATCCAAGCTGCTGCATTCTGCACTAGTGCAGCTTCCAAACTATGTACATGGTGAGCCCCACATAGAGTGCGTTACAGTAGTCTAATCATGAGGTTGCCGGTGCGTGAATGACTGTGGCTAAGCTAACCCTATCCAGGAATGGATGCAGTTGGTGTACCAACCGAAGTTGATAATGGGTACTCCGGGCCACCGAGGGCATTTGGGCCTCCAAGTGACAAAAATGTACCCAAAAACTACGGACCTGCTCCTTCAGAGGAGTGCAACCCCACCCAGAACAGGCAGACACCCCAGTCAATACACTCTGAACACAAAACATCCCAGCATGTTTAAAAACGTCTTCTACTTTTGATCAAGTGTTTGATTCTAAAATCTCATTTTTACAGTTACCGTTGTTTAGCACATGATCTTCAAGCATTTCATTTTTGAGAATCCCACAGAGTTCAGACAAGGTTTCTAAATGAATTACATGGATGATCAATGGCCTAAAGACATCATATAGTGATAGGCAGAGCTTCTCCAAAAGTTCACTGTAAGACAGAAAAACAAGACTAGCATGGGAACATAAATATTGACAGAGTTATTCAGGTTTGGCAGTAGCAGCTTATACATTAAACTTCTGGGAGTTGGGGGACCACAAAGGCTCCACCTGGAACCCTGAAGGAGCCACACCTCTACTTCATCACTACAAATTACAGCGATGCTGTTGGGGAAACAGGGGCACAGGAAGTAGGCCTTGTTTCCCAGTAGCATTATACTTCTGACAGGCTGCCAAACAGCTGTTTGGCAGGCAGTTGGGAGCCCCATTCAGCAGAGAAACGGGGCATGCAAACTGAGCCATTCCTGCATGCCCTGTTTCTATACAGAGTCAGTGATTGTCCTGGGAAACAAGGTGCGTGGGGAGCACATAGCCTGTTTCTGAGCAGAAACACACTCCTGGCAGCTTACCAAAAAGCTGATTGGCAGGCTATCGGTAGCCCGATTCTTTGCCCGCCCCGGCATTAAACCAACATCACTTGCAACCTGAACCATACAGCGAATAACACTAATGTCAGGAGTACTCAATCTTTTATTCTTACCACAAATTGTGCTGTCAACATTGCCCAATAAAAACACCTAGTACTATTAATTAATCAAATTTGCATTAGTTAGCATAGCCTTAGAAACCTGGGCCAGCCAATTAAAGAAGTCTTAGTCTACTATACATAGAATCATAGAATAGTAGAGTTGGAAGGGGTCTATAAGGCCATGGAGTCCTACCCCCTGCTCAATGCAGGAATCCACCTCAAAGCACACCTGACAGATGGCTGCCCAGCTGCCTCTTAAATGCCTCTAGAGTGGGAGAGCATAAACTGCTATCAAATCTGCAAATACTGCTTTGTTCTTAGATGACGCAAGTACACATCATGCCAAGCACAAAACTTAAAGGGAGCATTCTATGCTGTGAAAGAGGCTTCTTTTTGACATAGATCCCAATTTTTCAAAAAGCATCAGAGCAGTCCTGGAGAACTTACCCATGGTGCGCCTGCTTTGAAAAAGGCAAGGTCCATGTTAGGAATAATTAGGAAAGGGTCTGGAAATACAACTGCCAGTAACATATTGCTCTTATACAAATCTACGCTGCAACTAAACTTGGGATACTGTGTAAAGTTCTGGTTGCTGTACCTAAGATGGAATATTACAGAGTTGGGAAAAGTGAAGGGCACTGTGTGTTTTGGCCAGAACAAGAAACAAATCAAGGTTAAAGTTGGTCTTTATTGGGGTCAGTCATTACTACTGTATTCCAAAAACCTTAGGTGTAATCTGATACCCGAGTCTGCAATCACCATTTTGAAACTGAGTTTATACTGCAGGCATTGCCACACGATGTGGCCTAAGTTTTGAACTTTTCTGTTTCTTCCCGTCCCCTGCCTCTTCTGCCGCCGAGCCTGAAGAACTCAACATTTGCACCACCCTTTATGACATTTTGATTGGTCATAATAAAGGTATTGCCTAACTGTAGATTTTGGGCCTCCCCACCACCAGATTACGGTTAGATTAGGAAGACTTGGGTGTGTATACTGTAAAAAATATACTTGGGGATTGGGGAGCAGATTAGAAGCTGAAAGTAGGAGATAACTAATTACTTCTACACTTGATAATCTATATGGGAACAGTGCCATAAATATTCAGTGTAACAAAAAGCAACATCATATCTGCATTACGACATACTCCAGTTTGGGTGTTGGTTTTGTGAAGAACTCATCATACAGCTGATGCTCATCCTGGCACACATGAACCATAAAGGCACAGCCACTTCGAACCTGAAATCAAGACAGGAACAAACAGATAGTTAGCAAACAATCTACATGTATTTAGAAATAAAGATGCAACTGATAAGTATTTAGGTTTTAAACTTCACTCTGTATATCCTGGCTGTTCCAAAACACATCTGATAAAAGAAAGGATATAACCACCCAAGTTAGGCCAGTAAAATCAAAGTTCCTTAGGCAATTTGGATTTCTTTATTTGGGGGGATTAGGGGAGATTTTTTTTTAAAAAAAGGAAGGTTGCTTTGATTTGCAAACACTGCTGTAAGGTAGGGTGACCAAATAAAATCCAGGTCAGGGCTCATGTAACTTTAATAGTTGTAGAGAAAAGGGAATTTCAGCCAGTGTCATTTGTATGCAATTAGTTCCTGGTGAAACTCCCTCTTCATCACAACAGTTAAAGGTGCAGGGGCCCTGCCTTCTTTTGTATATGGTCACTCTAGAATAGTGCCTGCAACTTTAACTGTTGGGATGAAGAGGGAATTTCACCAGGAACTAATTGCATACAAATGACACTGTCTGAAATTCCCTTTTCTCTACAGCTGTTAAAGTTACATGAGCCCTGACCTGGATTTTATCTGGTCACTCTACTGTAAGGCAAATTTGTTTCCAGTGTAAGAGGAAAAACAGTAACTTGCACTGAAAGCAGAACATTTTACATCATAAAAGATATATCAAAACTGCTCATTTTCTAACGAATTCAAAAGAAGCCCAAGTTCTGAAATGAAAATTTAAGATTACAGCAACAAAGATTCTCTTACCAGAGCACAATGATCTCTGTTGTTCCGATTAGTTAATTCTGTTACAGTACTAGTAATACTGGGCCCCAGTAAGTGCTCCCTCTGATCAAGATAACATTGATGAATTTCATTTAACAGTTGCCGGTATCTAGACAAAGAAAAATATGAAGAAGAGTCTATTTCATAGGAGAATGAAATTTTAGGGCACGGTTTTCACCAAGATGGCAAACTTGGTCTGTATCACTTCAGATTCCAACTGTAAATTCTTAAACATATCTTTGCATTGCCCTAAATAAAGAATTGGAAGGAGCCTATAAGGCCATCTGGTCCAACCCCCTGCTCAATGCAAGAACCTACCTTAAAGCATCCCTGACAGATGGTTGTCCAGCTGCCTCTTGAATGTCTCTAGTGTGGGAGAGCCCACCACCTCCCTAGATAATTGGTTCTATTCTCATTCTGCCCTAACAGGAAGTTTTTCCTGATATCCAGCCAGGATTTGGATTCCTGTAACTTGAGCAAATTATTTCATGTCCTGCACTCTGGGATGATCGAGAAGAGATCCTGGCCCTCCTCTGTGTCACAACCTTTCAAGTATTTGAAGAGTGCTATCATGTCTCCCCTCAATCTTCTCTTCTCCAGGCTAAACATGCCCAGTTCTTTCAGTCTCTCCTCACAGGGCTTTGTTTCCAGACTCCTTATCATCCTCGTTGCCCTCCTCTGAACACGCTCCAGCTTGTCTGCATCCTTCTTGAAGTGTGGTGCCCAGAACTGGACGCAGTTAAGCATTAGGCCTAACCAGTGCCGGATAAAGGGGAACCTCGCTCGATTTGGAAGCTATACTTCTATTAATGCAGCCCAAAATAGCATTTGCTTTTTTTGCAGCCACATCACATTGCTGGCTCATATTCAGCTTGTGATCTGCAACAATTCCAAGATCCTTCTCGCTTGTCGTATTGATTAGCCAAGTATCCCCCATCATGTAACTGCACATTTGTGTTTGTTTTTCCTAGGTGTAGAACTTGGCATTTATCCCCATTAAATTTCATTCTGTCGTTTTCAGTCCAGCGCTCCAGCCTATCAAGATTACTTTGACGTTTGTTTCTGTCTTCCAGGGTATTAGTTATCCCACTTGTATCATCTGCAAATTTGATCAGCATTCCCAGCACCTCCTCCTCCAAGTCATTAATAAAAATGTTGAAGAGCATTGGGCCCAGAACTGAGCCCTGCTGTACTCCATTCGTTACCTCCCCCCAGTTTGAGAAGGTACCATTGATAAGCACTCTTTGAGTCTGATTCTGTAGCCAACTGTGGATCCACCTAATAGTTGTTCCATCTAACCCACTTTTAGCTAGCTTGCTGATCAGAATGCTATGGGGTACTTTGACAAAGGCTTTGCTGAAGTCAAGATATATTCTCTCCACAGCATTCACAGTCCACAAGGGAGGTTACCCGATCAAAGAATGAGATCAGATTAGTCTGGCAGGATTTGTTCTTGACAAATCCATGCTGGCTTCTAGTAATCATTGCATTGTTTTCAAAGTGTTTACAGATTGACTTCTTTATAATCTGCTCCAAAATTTCCCAGGGATTGATATCAGTCTGATATCAATCCCTGGGAAATTTTGGAGCAGATTATACTGGTTTGTAGTTCCCAGGTTCCTCCTTTTTGCCCTTTTTGATAATAGGCCAACTTTAGCCCTTCTCCAGTCATCCGGCATTTCACACGTCTTCCAAGATTTCGCAAAGCTAATAGGCAGTGGTTCTGAGAGTTCTTCTGCCAGCTCCTTTATTACCCTAGGATGCAGTTGGTTGAGCCCTGGAGATTTGAATGCGTTCAAAGGAATTAGGAATTGACCATTTGTTTATCAATGGGAGTCATAGACCTGCTTTTGGGAGAAGACAGAACCAAAGTAGGACTTGAGCACTTCGGCATTTTTTGTTATCTGTTATCGATTTGCCATCCTCATGAAGCAGTTGAACCACCTTTTCTTTCCCCTGTATTTTATTATGCACATACCTGAAGAAAGCTTTTTTGTTGTTTTTAGCATTCCTTGCTAGCCTCAGCTCATTCCCAGCTTTAGCCTTGCTGATGCCATTCCTGCAGTTCTGCATTACCTGTCTGTACTTTTCTTTTGTAGATCACGGCATTTGACTTTGGGAAACGGAGGTCAGGATTATTTTGCGAGCACTTGCTGCTTTGCTGGTCTGGGGGAGTGATACAATTCGCCCTGCTTTCAGGATATTGTCAGGCAGCCCCCATGTCTAGATACTTACATCTTTAAATATTTGAATTACAGCATCAGCTTGTGCCGGTAATTACAGGCCACTGAAGAAGACTGAAAATGTCGAAACGTGTTTGGCCTGCCTCCTTCATTAATTTATAGAGCAACTTGCTTGATCATCACTGATGAGAAATTTGAATGTGTATATCAATTGCTCTATTTGATTGTGGACATATTTATATAAAATATATTTTTTAAAAATTGGTAAACCTTAACTTTTTGGTTATTCCCTCTTCTTTTGTAGCCTGACCTTCCTTCCATTTCTTATATGTATCCTTTCATGTTTTCAGGTTATCCCTAAGCTTTTTGTGGAGCCACATTGGTTTCCTCTGTTGTCGTCTATCTTTTTTCCTTGTTGGAATTGTTTGTAATGGTGCCTTTAAAATTTCCTTTTTAAAAAACTCCCACTCATCTTGGACTCCTTTTCTCATTAGGGCCACTTGCCATGGGACCTTATTTATCATAAGTTTATTAAAATCAGCTTTCCTAGCATATGGCTACACTCAGCTTTTGATTCCTTTAAAATCAAGAACTCAAGCAGGACGTGGTCACTTTCCCCAAGAGTTCCCGTAACTGCCATATAATCCACTAAGTCATTCCTACTGGGCAGTATCAAGTCAAGGATAGCCAATTCTCAAGCTCCTTTCTCCATTTTCTGTAGGAGAAAGTTATCAGCCACACGTCAGGAATTTCTTGGAGAGGCCACTTTTGGCAGAATTTGTTTACCAACAGATGTCGAGGTAACTGAAGTCCCCCATCACTACTACATCACACGTCGAAATACTGGCAATTTGCTTTTCAAACGTTTTATTCGTCTTTTCCTTGACTGGGTGGTCGGTAGTAGACTCCGACTATCATGCTTCTTTTATTCCTTGCCCCATTTATTGTAATCCAGATGTTCTCAATGGGGCTCCCAGGTTCATCCTCTTGTATTTCTGTGTAGGGATAAGTATTTTTAACATATAGTGCAACTCTGCCTCCATTTCTATTTCTTCTGTTCTTTTTGAACACGTTATATCCTTCAGTTGCTATATTCCAGTCTTGGAGTCATCCCACCAAGTTTCAGTTATACCTGTCAAGTTGTATTTGCCTTCATGGATTAAGAGTTCAAGTTTGTTCTGTTTGTTTCCCATACTCTGGGCATTAGTATATAGACATCGAAGACCGTGTGCTTTATAGTCTGGCTTCTTTCCTATATTGTTGTGAGCATTATTTTGGGTGATATTGGAGCTATTCAGTTATTTTGCATAAGCCTTCATCCATTGTTGCCTCCAAGTTTACATCTGCCTCCCCCATAGGATTCAGTTTAAAGCCCTTCTGATGAAGTTCTTCATGTTGTGGCCGAAAAAATTCTTCCCAAACCTTGTGAGGTGCAACCCGTCCCTTGCCAGCAGTCCATCTTCCACGTAGCATAGCCCGTGGTCCCAGAATCTGAATCTTTCTTTCCCTTTCCATTCCTCTTCCAAGAACTGGGAGGATGAATTAGAAAACTATCTGGACCCCAAAATTCTTGAGTTTCCTTCCCAGAGCTTCAAAATCAGACGTGATTTCTTCGTAGCTCTGCTTGGCAGTATCATTTGTTCCCACATGGATGAGAAGAAAAGGATATGTGTCAGCAGGCTTGATGAGCTTTGGCAACCCTTCAGTCACGTCTCTATAATCTGTCCTTAGCGGAGACAGCATACCTGGCAAGTCCATGGGTCTTCGCAACATACTTGGGTTTCAATCCCAGCAGCAGGGAGTCTCTCACAATGACTATTTTTCTCTTCTTCTTGTTGCAATGCTCAGCTGGCCTTCTGCTGCTTGCTCAGTGCTGTGCGGGATCCCCTGTAATTCTTCCTCTGCAGTCTGTCTTCCAGTCTCACCTTTCAGTACCTGGAAGCTGTTACATAGCTCTAGTGGTTCCACTGGTGCAGAGTGTCTTCTAGTTCTTCTGCCCCTCACTGTCACCCTTTTCCTTTTCATTGGCTTTCCTCGCCTCAGCATTCCCCACTTCTGCTTCAACTTGCTATTATTCTTCCACCTTCTGTGCTTTTCTCTGCTGTTGAAGTTCCTTCGTTCTAAGAACTCTTTGTCTCCTCTAATTCCTTGGAGGGTGGTGGACACTCGTCTTTTTCTTCCAATAGTGCCACCAGCGTGCACTTGTTGCAGGTGTACGGCATGTTGATCTCAGGCAGGAACACGAACATTGCACACACCTTGCAAGTCACCACCACTAGAGACTCCTTTCTGTCCATAGTCCCTTTTTGTTTCTGCCTTTCTGCCTGTACTGGAACAGCCTGCGCTTTGTCCTGTCCTACCTGAAGGTTAAAAACACAGTCCCATACTATATGGGTGTGTGTTACAAGAAAAACATTTTGTCCTGTTTGCTCTTCCTGTTAACTCGCTCTGATCACTCGCTCTTTGGGGTCCGGCTTCCTTATGTGCCTTCTAGTTCAGCTGGGGCAGCTTCCACTTCTCTGCTCTGCTCAGCTAGGAGTCAGGAAACAGAATGAGGCTCCCCGCCCACTCTGCTGCTGTGAGCAATCAGCCACACCCCTTCATGCCCAGCAGCAGCTCTCAGGACACGCCCTCAGGAGCACATGGCAGCTCTGAACAGGCAACCTCCTAGATTTACTCGAGGCCTCTCTCCCCTTTGCCTTGGTCTCCTCTTCCACTACACTCCCCCTGACAAAGTCCTGTTTGCCCTTTGGTATATTTATATTATATTAGTAAGTAGTGTGAAAGTTATAAAATTTAAAAGTATTTTTAACAAAAAGTAAAAATAAAAAAAACCATTTGCTTATATGTATATTTTTCTCTCTAGGGGAGGGGCAGGCAACCTTTTTGGTTCTGCAGGCATATTTTACATTCTGAAATGTATCTGCAGGCCCGCCCAAAATTACTGTTCGGGTGGATGTATGCTTCTTCTCCTTCTCCTTCCTCTTCTTCCTTTTCTTCTTCCGCTTCCCCCCACTAGCTATTTCATCCTTCCCCCTTACTATTTCCCCCTCCTCCTCCTCCTCCTCCTCCTCCTCCTCCTCCTCCTCCTCCTCCTTCTTCTTCTTCTTCTTCTTCTTCTTCCCTCTCCTCTTCCTCTTCCTCTTCCTCCTCCCTACTCACTATTTCCTCTTCTCACTATTTTCTTCCTCTGCCCCAGCAGTATTAAAAGAGGAATGAAACGGGTCTGGCAGGTTGTAGTGAGTTTGTTAGTGGACAGAAATATGGACTTCACAGAGCTCCAAAATGTTGCTAAGAGACATGTGCAACCTAATACAGTGAGTAAATTTTAGCAGGCTTTAGCTGACAAGAGTAGGCCTCATTCCCTGGATGGGCCTCTCATAGTTATGTCCTCCTTTTCTCATAGAATTTTATCTCTAGATGAGATGGAAAGTTTTCACTCCTAAACAGGCCAGTTGTTTTCCCAAGCTGAGATTGCTTTGAGAACCGGTGAGAGGGAGCCCCAATGCTTCTTCGGGGGGGGGGGGGGGGGAGAAATGCAGCCTGTCAGCTCCTGAGAGAGGGCCAGGAACCTAGTACAGAAGCCTATAAGATCCAATGCATAAGCTTCATGCTTCGGCTTTGCTTCAGGAAGAACTGAGCAACTGGTCTGGACAACCTGCTCTGGCTCAAAGGGATGGCTTCCCTCTATCGTGGGGGGCCCAACAGACACCCAGCTATGAAAGCTTGATTAGCTGGAAAGAGGTGCTAATTTTCCTTGCATGTAAATATTCTGCATCCATTTTCTATCAATAAACAGTCATCTTTTTGCACAAGTGGCTTGTTTCATCCTGATAACCATAAGAAACTCCTTGATGACTTGGACCTGGCAGAACCAGAACTCAACTCAACCAACAGATGCACTAGGAGGTCTTGAAGAGTGCCACATTGCTGACCCATGCTCTAGGGCAACTAGTTGTATGGGAAGAAAGGACTTTTTGTATCTTTAAAAGTTGCACAGAAGATGATTTTTTCATTAAATGCAGCTTGCTGGAACACGTGCTGGAACTCCCTCTTCAATTACTTAAGGTACAGTAGTAGGCCTATCCACCTTTGCCTCTGGTCACCTTCTCTCTGCTTGTCTCTCTCAAAAAAGAAAGAAAACACCTTAAACAAAAATGAAAAGAAAAAAACGGCAATTGCACTGCCACAACCCATCTTAAGTTGGGCCCTGAAGACCAATGGACTAATCATTCCACATTAACCTCAATATTTCTCAACAGCAAATACAATCCTTGCAAATGACAGTTTTTGCATACTCACTCTGGCATTTTCTCAGACCGCTGCTCTATTTGCTCAATAAGTGTCTAAGGAAACAGAGAACAAAGTTAAGAACATTCTGCTCCTTCCCTCCACACTGAAGTAGTTGCTGTCCTGCCTCTCTTGTTTTTTTCTTCCATACTTGTTAGTTCTGCAGCTAAGAAACTGTCATGCCTAGGAGATCCTTTCAGCACCCAGATCCACTTTCCCCTGTTTGTTACTAGTTGCCATAGCAGCTGCTTTAAAACATTAATCTTGTACCGCATGAAAAAGATGCACAACATGAAGAAAAAGTTACTTTTTCATTTAGGCTTCATCCAAATCACAGGCACACAAAATTATCCTTAAGAGTATTAGAGAGCAACCCTCTGTGGTCCCTAGAGAGCAACCCAAGGATCATAGGATATTTCAGATTCCCCCCACCTACCAAAGCTGTAGACACTGTTACAACTGTGGGAAGAAGACTCAAAACGCCAATCCCTTCCCCAATTTCTCACAGTTGCCATGGAAAAAACCATGGTTCTTCTTTCTGCCATGCCCCTGCACAAAGAATCCTGTTCGGAGGAGCTACAGCTTCCAATCACAGACAATGCCAAGGAGCCACCTTTATCAGGAGACCATCAGGGGAAGTAGCTGCAGCTCTGTCGTTTCAGGAGGAGGTGAATTCTGACTCTGTGGCAGAGGTTGGGTGACCATCTAGGCCCAAAGAGGCAGGACAGAAGAGTTCCTTTGAGAAGAAGTGCTCGATTAAAAAGGTGGCCTCCTTGGGAGCAACGCCCTCCATCCAAATAGGACTTTTGCCAGATAGGACTGTAACTAAGGCCTGTCTGGGGCTCAGAAAGCTCTGGCTATATAAGCCTTCAGTTTCAGGCTTATATAGTTCTACAAGTTTCTTCTGAGGAAGTGGAGGTGCCAGGCATGGCAGCGGAGTGGAAGTGGATGGGTGTGAGCACCACCTCCCATCTCTCCCCATGCCTGGCACCCTCACTTCCACTGAAGAAATGGAGAGCTTCCTCACCTCCCTGTAGGGATCTCTCAATCTCTCTCTCTGCCTTGCTTTTGAGAGCTGTCATTTTTGACAGCCCTCAAGAGCACCACAGAGACAGAGATCGCAAGCAGTAACCAGTGCCACTATTCAGGCAGCAGGACTGCAGCAGGACAGGGGCAAGTGAGTCAAATTACACACAGTACCTTATTAGCCCATTCATGTGGAAGGGGGGGAATCAGGGGCTATTTTAAAAAATAAGCTACTGTGAGTAGGTTATTAACCCATCATGGGCTATCGTGACATCTGAACACAGCCTGCGTTGGACTACTGGGTGGTGCCATATATAGAGAAAGGATTTATCCTACAAGCACTGGTGCACAATAAAATTGTGAAGAACATTGTGGTTCAAAGAAAATTCCATGAAGGTGACCAATTCTTCATAATAAAGTTAGCATACCTCTGACCACCTCTCCCATTGTACTTACTCTGACTTTGGGTGCAGCAGCTCTGAACTTTACATAGAATAAAGTAAAGGCATTGTCTGAACTTGGCACAACAGAAGGGTCCTAAAAGGAAGACAGATATAATATTTCTCTAAATGTTGCTCATGATATAACCTGAATATAAACAGTTAAACCATGACAGCAGAAACTTCAACAGAGGACGTATGCATATGAATATATGCTGGAAGGGGACATAGGGGAGAGCCAAGAAATTAAATGAGTGTACAAGGAAAATACAGATAGCATGCAGTCCTGATAAACTAGCAGCACTCTGGAATCAATACTGATATTCACGCCTGGAGCACACTTTAAAACAAGAACTCCACTAACAGCTTTAAAAGAGTATGCACACAAATACACTTCCATAAATGCTAAATCTGTTCAGTGACAATTCCTTTTGAGGCTATACATCTGGGGTCTCAAATTCCCCTCCTGATCTTAATTTTTAAAATTACAAACGTGTTTGTAAACTGGGAAGGTGGCATGCTACAAAGTGAAGTGTTGCCCTCCAGTGCATTCTTTATTTGGGTTCAGAAGAATGGTTTTGTGTTTTGGAGCTGTTGTGGATTTCCAAGGCACTGACAAAGAGACTAGTGAGTCACTAGCAACAGCTCAGCCCCAACATCTGCCTTCTACTTAGGTTTGACAAGTTAACTCTTCTTTTAGGGTAGCGACCAGGTCCATGCGGCCAGCCCAAGTTTGGGCATGGCCACAATATTACACTTCCAGGGGCAAGTGTGACTCAGGTGAAAATGCTCGTTTCCAGAAGGGGCGTGATATGCCCCTTGTGAAAATGAGCGTTTTTCTGTGCATTAGGGCTAGCTGTGTGCATGGCCAATATTGGATACTACCCTTAGTCTCATCAGTTTGCCTTCTGGGAAATGAGCATTTTGTGATTGCCCATGCCCACTGCAGCTCCATGGTAGAGCAGCTGCTTTGCATGCAGCAGGTCCCAGGTTCGAACCCTGGAATCTTCAGGTAGGACAGGAAACTCCTTACCTGAAACCCTGGACAGCTGCTGCCAGTTTGTGTCAACCATACATGGACCAATGGTCTGACTCAGTGTAATGCAACTTCCTAAGTTGCAGAAATGTATACAACCCCCACCCCCACTGAGACTTTTTGCTCATCTTATGAACATTTTTTAAAACTTCCCTCAAAATTCCTGTTCAGCCTTTAAGGGTCTGTTCCTTTAAACATTATTGCATTCATTTACATTGCATTTGTTTACATTCGTAGATTCCTGCACTGAGCAGGGGGTTGGACTTGATGGCCTTATAGGCCCCTTCCAACTCTACTATTCTATGATACTTCTAGGTTCTCCAAAACTCAATATACAGAATTTTAAAAATTACAATAATTTAAAAAGCAGTGAAATCCAAATGCCAGGGGTTGTATTCAATGTTAGCCCTACTCAGAGTTGACCTATTGAAATGAATAGGACTTAAGTTAGACTAACATTGGATACAAGCCCAGGCCTGGAAGACTGACCTGAAGCATTCCCCACAGATCTCCTCACTTGTAAGATTAACAATCTTCCTAGGCAGTTAGGTAGCAAAGGGTCTGAGAGAATGGGAACTTACTTATAGTATCAACATCTTCCTCCTAGGTTGACTGGAACCTTAAGTGTGCTAGGTAAAGTAGGACCCCTTCTGTGGCCCAAGACCATTTCATTCATAAATTCCCCTTTTTTATATCTTGTCCAGCCCTGCCTTCCACCAGCTTAAAATCTAATCACAAGAATTTTTGTAGGTTAGTTAACTGGGTCACATAAGTCTCCTGTAGGTCAGCTGACTGACTGCTGATTCACACAAACCCCTTTTAGGTCAGTTACCCAATGGATTGTCAGGGTAACTTCAGAGTCTCCAAGTTATCCATACACCATAAGAGCCTATACAAATGCACATGTTAGGCAAGACTACTACTAACTTTGTCAAGAACCCAATATGCTGGTTCAGAATAGCCTGAGAGCCAAAATAACTGCCTAATGTAAATACAAGTTTAACACTCAGTTTACGCAAAGTCATTCAGTACTAGATGCTCAAACTTACCCTTTTATTTAACTGGTTTGTGAGGTTCTGAAGTATATTCACAGTGTATGTTTTCATGAGGTGCATAGCTTTAGAAAGACATTGTTTAAATTTTGCCAAATGTACAGGATAGTCCCTAAAGTTTGGCTGAAAGAGAAAAAAAATGTGTTTTAAATGAGAGCTATAAAAATGTTAAGGAATCAGAAGGGATCTAATGGATTTCAATACTTTGAGGTGAAGTAAAAACTCGCCAGCAAGCTCATTAAGGTTCCCCCTGACACATCTTAAATCAAAGTGACTGGATTGGATGACACAATAGACAATGGTTGATTAAATAGTCCACACTAGACTAAATAGTCCACCATTGACTATTGTGTCGTCTGTCGAGGGGAAACCGTGCCATGGTTGGTTATTTCCCCGACATAACCAACGCAAATAATCAACATGCCTACAGAGTCACAAAGCTAGAGGGGCAGGAATCCCTGCTGCTCTTGCCCAGTGGGGCTCTATAGGCATGGGAAATAATCCCATCCCAAGAAGCGCTTGAGGAGCAGCCAATCATACCATCCCTTGGTGGGGCACCATGATTGGTGGCTCCCCATGCGCTTCCCGGGATGGGAACATGCTGTCCCTGGGTGGGGTACCCCAGACGTGTTCCCAGGACATGCACGTCCCTTGCCCCCAAACTCCTGCCACTGCTTAAAAGTGGCAGGAGCTCCTAGCGTCCCCCATCCCCAGCCGCCAGCACTTTACGGCAAATGGCGGGCGGGGCACAGGAGGAGTGAGTACATCCTCCTGCCTTATGTTTATGATTTGTTGCTATGCCAAGGGTGGGGGGGATGTTGTCAGGAATGACTCTCCTGACAGCATCTCTCTGCCGTTGGCATAGCAATAAATGGGGAAGGAGGCGTTGCGGAGGTATCCCCCCTGCAACACCTCCTTCCCATCTGTTGCGAGACTGATGGCAGAGAGAGCTTCAACGTCTCCCTCTGCCCTTGGCCTCACAACAAATGGGGAAGGAGATGTTGCAGAGAGATACCATCCCGACAGGGGATGATATCACTCTGCACTGCCTCCTTCCCCAGTGGGGCCATTGCAACAAGGAGCAGGGCGGCTATAGCAACAAAGGATGGACCCTTGTTGATATAGCCACCCCGCTCCTTGTTGCTATGGCCCCACCAAAAAGAGGAGGCAGGGCAGAGAGATCTCCTCTCCTGTCAGGAGAGGAGATCACTCCGCCGCTTGTTGCTGCAGCAAAGGCCACAGCACATCTTTCGCTGTGACCATCGGAGCAGCAAGGAGACAGGGGAGCAATATCCTCTCCTAGGGTATCGCTCTCCTGTATCCTTTCTGCAGCGACAGCCATGGGGAAAGAAGCACCGTGGCTGCCATCACTGCATCAACAAGCTCCCTCCCCACAGAATGGCGGCACCCCAATACGGTAAGCGGGAACCAGCGCTGCCATTCGTTGGGGAAGGCAGAGGGAGGGGAGAGCAACAGCCAACCACGGATGACTATTAGCATGCTACCGAAGTGCGACATGCTAATAGTCATCCGTGGAATGGACCATTCGCACAGGGTTGGCTATTGTCTTGTCCGAATGCACCCACATTTTAATAATATGAATTAATATCCATAATTTAACCCAGTAAAAAAAACACTGTTAAATTAAGAATCCATATATCTCAAAAGAGGAGGAAAGCTATGAGGAAAGATATGACGGATGTTGCCTTGAAATATGGAATGCAATCAAGAATTAATGGAGATGGGCTTGGAAAGCTCACTATCATGGCTAGCAGAGTTTTGTGTCAAAAGTTCCTAAGTTGTAATATTGGTTTATTGTCTATCATCATATGCCATTACAAGTAAACAAAAGATAAACAATAACATGTTTGAGAGCACAATATGTAACTATCATATTAATTTTAAAATTCCAACCTGACTTGCACAACATACGCAGCAACATCTTTTAAACAGCTGCTAAGACATCGGTGACCTCGCAGGAAACTCACAAATGTTTGTTGCAACCGCATAAAGAGCTACATTATATGAAACCTTTTAATGAACATCACTCAAAAGCAGTATCATAATGTTTTCTACTGGGCTGTATGCCAACTTTGACAGATGATAGAACAGAAACCTCTATCTGGAAGACTTACATAAAGGGCAAAACAGAAGATAACTCAATTTGCCCTACTGAACACATGCATTTCCACTGCGCCACAGGAATTCTTAAATTTCTACCATTCAGAATATGATAGCATATTCTGAAAGCATCCTGTGAATGCTTTCCTTATCTGTTGGAATGTCAGATCAACCAGGTAGCTGATACATTTTTTCATAAACTGTACTAAGTCGATAAACATACACACATACCCCCCCCCCCAAGACAGCTACACTCAGAAGTTGACTAATCATGCAATTTTGCATACTATTTTTTTAACGTACACATTAATTTTTAATACAGAATACTGATTGCATCATGGCCACTGAGTCTTCCTGCAATATTATCCACATGCTTTAAAGCTATTTTCTATTGTTATGCAGATAGAAACTTAAGAGAATTCTAGTTGGAAGAAAATACAGTTAATCTATAACTAAGAAAGGGCTTCCTAATTCACCATACCAACTTTCACCAAATGGGTTCCCATACAATTCAGGTTGCAATGTGCTGTAAGCAGGTAAAGACATACGTGCAGTGAAGTATTCCTATTCATTTTAGAATGAAAGCTGAGCTTCACAAGAAAACATGGAAAATGCTAACAGATTTTTGCAACCAGAGTGTCCTAGAATGGCACTGGAACCTATGTGCTGTGCTTAAAGGCAACATAACCAGTGAGCACTGTAGGGTATCCTGGGACCATGGCGGCATCAGCACTCCTGAACAGATACTTTCTAAAGTTGAATATTCCGTGTCCCTTCTGTCTACCATACCCTTACTTTTTCAATTCTTTGCCTCTCCCACCCCTGGACCAACTAAAACATACCATGAAAAGCAAAATATACTGTACATTTCTTTTGTCTGTAAATAGTATTTTGTATAGGATTTGGCTTTTTTTTGACAAGGGATGTTATGCATGTACACGCATCTATGGATACAATGATACATGTTTCCACTTTGTGGTGCCCTTTATTTAGGAAACAACTCCAGACCGCAAGTAAAGACACTGAAGGGGGAAAAAAGATCCCCAGCTTTGCTATAGGTCTCTAGTAAGTAGCAAGACACAATGGAGGAAAATAGAGATTCACATAGAAGGCAAGAGTTCTCTATCCCACTGTCACTAGATTTCCTCAAATGCAGGATTATGTACCATATTAAAGTAATGCAAACAGAGATAAAACTGAGCATGACTTACATGTGATGAAATATATGTAATACAATCATCAAGTTTAGCCAGCATAGGGATGAAACCATCGCTGTTTACAGATAATGTAGGAGAATTCAGTTTCTTGGGAAGGAAAAAACATGTTATACAAGTATCAATAAAACACAGCAAAACACATCTCCATTCAATACTATTTATTACATGAGTTATCTTCATAGAATCATAGAATAGTAGAGTTGGAAGAGGCCAATAAGGCCATCGAGTCCAACCCCCTGCTCAATGTAGGAATCTACCGTAAAGCATCCCTGACAGATGGTTGTCCAGCTGCCTCTTGAAGGCCTCCAGTGTGGGAGAGCCCACCACCTCCCTAGGTCATTAGTTCCATTGTCATATTGCTCTAACAGTCAGGACGTTTTTCCTGATGTCCAGCCGGAATATAGCTTCCTGTAACTTGAGCCCATTATTCCTTGTCTAGCACTCTGGGGTGACTGAGAACCTTTCAAGTATTTGAAGAGTGCTATCATGTCTCCCCTCAGTCTTCTCTTCTCCAGGCTAAACATGCCCAGTTCTTTTAGTCTTCCTCAAGTCCTTCAGAATCGAGGAAACCAATTTTAAAAGAAGTCATAGCCCAATCTACTGTTTTGGAGGTGGAAATCCCTAGCACCCTGTGGCCCCTCAGCTGCTGTGTAGGGGACACAGGATTGCAGTCTTAATGGCAGAGTCCCTGCCAATGAAACGGGATATGATCAGATGCCCATATTGCTTTTTGCTGCTCTTTTTCTTGTCAATGTGTTATTTTCTTTTAGAAAATACACTTACCTATTTCGGAATTTAGAATTCAGTGCGTGTCATTCCAACATTTAATCTGTGTATTTTAGTTGTTGGATCTCTTGTTGGGGATAATTGTTTATCAGCCTTTAGGCATCGTATACTGTATTTCTTGTAAAATTATACTTTGTAATAAAATGTATATATGATTTTTGTATTCATAACAGAGTCCAGTGGTTTAACTATATCAGCTGTGTGCTTCTTAGCATTTTTTTGGGGTTGTCACATAGCCAAAAGACAGCAAAGGAAACCAGAAATTAAGGTGTGAAGGGTTGAGGCCTACACAGGCTTAGTTTTAGTTTAGGCCTGAAAATCCTCTGATGGGAGAGGGGCATTCCTGCGTTTCATTTTCCCCTAAAGGAGTTGTTTCATATCTCCAGTTTTAGGTCACCAGATTGTAGGTTTAAGTTTCTATATTAGGGTATATAAAGGGGTGGAGTGAACTGCACAGGGTGGTGGTTGTTGGAGGAGAGAAAGAGAGCTGGAGAGAGCTAGAGAGAGCCAGAGAGAGAGCCTGGGAGAAGGTCAAGGCCTGAAAAGAAGGCTGGAAGAGATTCTTGGCTTAACTACAGGTGAAAGTGTAGTTAGGTTAGAGGAGTCTGTGGTTTTACATATTTTATTTTCATTGTAAATGCCTTTATAAGTTTTACAGCTCTATTTGAGTAAGTTCCTTAAGTTGAGGCGATTTTGCTTTTCCATATAACATAGTAAACAGTTGTTAAAACCTGGTAGTCTGGAGTGTCAGTTACACCATGCCTAAGGCCTACACCCCACGCTATTGAGAGGGGAAGGTAAAAAGTAAAAACTGGCTATCTAATGAAAAGAAGGGCTCTTAAAGAGGCAATATATCTTTAAGGAGCTGATCAAGAGGTCCAAGTAAAAGTGGAACCTTGACATAAGGCATGATCAAAATGCCAGACTTGTCCTGCTCATAAAACTCAACTTTTAATCCTGACAACCGATCCCTTGCTGCAATGTTTATCTTAAACTGCAATGGCCCAATCCTATAAAAATATATTGGGAAAGGAAGTTATCCATGCACAAATATGCACCCAATGCCCCAGTGCTATCTTCAGCCTCAAACTCCCTCACAGTCAGGGCTGAACTGTAGACTAAGATGAGCAAGGATCCAGGAGTTGAGCCAGAAAGTTGAGGATGAGGAACAAGTCAGAGTATCAAAGCCAAAAATCCAAACATGTAACAGAGTTGAGGGAAAATGACTAAGAGTCCTGTGTCACCCGAAAGACTAACCAATTTATTATGATATAACCTTTCATGGACAAGAAGTGCACAGGGTCTACAAAAGCTTATCCCATAATAAATATGCTCATTGCTAAAATGTTACCAGATTCTTTCTTGTTTTTATTGCAACAGACTAACATGGGTACCCCTCTGGAAAGAGTTGAGAACAAGCAGAAACCAGGAACTGCAGGCAAGACAGGTCTGCACCAAAAAGAGCAAAACCAAAGAACACACTGGAGCCAGGAAGTCACTGCTGTTCAAGGAAGGGGCCAGCCTCCTGTCTAGGATGGCCAGCTTGATGGGAGGTCAGTTCCAGGGCCTGAGAGTACTTTGCTGCTAGGCCATGGGAGAGCAGACTTCAGGAGTGTGGGATCTACTGTGCATTTACAAGTACCCGAAGATCCACCAACTGGAGCTAGGTGCAGAGGCACACATACTTAAAATTAAAGATCAGGTACTTCTGATCAGATGGATTTGTTTTCAGGGCAAGACTTTGGGTCAGGCATCCAGGACCCCACTCAGCATAATGAGCAGGATGGCACCTAAACACAACAGAGTTAGCTTGCCATAATTTAAAATGTAGTAATTTTGCTATCTAAAGGGTAGGTGTTTGGGTTTATTTTCATATATACATTTCATTTCACTTTGAAAGTAGAAAATATAAAATATGTAAATTTCTTAAGATTCAACTAAACAACAAATCAGATTAATAAAAAATATTTAATTGCATATTAAACAAACTAGTTACACTATTTAAAGAATGTGTCTTATTCACCAATAAATGGTTTCCAATTTCTGAAATATCTATCTATCTGTCTATCTATCCATCTATCTTCTTTGAGCCTGATATTAAATTTGCCATGTCTGTATACTTACACAATTTAGTTCCCCATTCAGCAATGGCGGAATAGACAACTTCCACAGTTTAGCACAGCAGAAATGTACTGCAACGTACGAGGTCACAGTTTAGCACAACATACATGCTATGTTATATTTTGTTTATAAATTAACAAAATCCTAGTCTGGATCCAATATTGCTTGGCAAATTTACATGTCCACCATATGCTAATAATTATCCTCTTCTATTTTTTATTTTGAGCACTTTATGAAAAGGGTTTTGCAGATGGAGTCTAAAGTTAACAAATTGGAAGATCGGGTGGCAGCTCATCAGACTGCAACCACGGCATTGCATAATATGTTGTCTTCCAGAATCGCTCAGCTGGAAAACAATGCTCGCAGATGTAATCTGCATGTTATTGGTGTTCCGGAACAACCTACACAGATATGCTTGGCAGATTTTATGGAGAAGTTTCTCCATGAGCTGTTAGCACTGCCTGAGGATCTTCAACTGGATATAGAACGGGCTTACTGTGTGTCAGGAGGTCTTTTGTGTGGAGTTAGAGAAGGTTCTGTTATTATGCAGTTTCTACATGCTTTGACTAAAGAATTTCTTCTATGGTACGGCTCAGCAAAGGGGGGATTTGCAGTGGGGACCGAACAAGACAGAAATAATGGTTTACCACAATTATTCAAAAGCAGTGTCTGATCAGAGAAGGAAATTCACCAAAGCAAGGTCCCTTTGCAAAAAGGCTCAATTACAATATCACCTATGTTTCCCAGCCATCTTCTGTATTGATTATAAAGGTCAAATTAAGCAGTTTCGTATTTCCAAATCAGCGGAATCATTGTTAATTGGGTTGAAAGACAAAAAATCAATGCCATGACAATATTTCTGCAACTGAGCTATGTTATTCTTCAGTCTATTTTTCCTGATCCATATTTGTCTTTAGAGTTTCTGGGCACTGGGCCAAGTTGTGATAAGCCTTCCTGGGCATTTTGCCTAGCTGATATATTTACACGTTCTCTTTTTCATCTCCCCCACCCCTTTCTTGCTCCTTTCATCCATAAATCCTAGTGTATTCTTAAGTATTTTCTAAACTCTGGTGATTATTCTTTTAACTACCTTATAATTTTTTTTTGCTGTTATTCATTATACAACTTACACATACATTTATTAAAAATCTTTTTTACTAATTGCTAACAATAGATTTTATATAGGTTTTAATATTAATGGATATATTACTACTATGCTGGATTAATAATTAATGGTTCACCTTTGCTTTTTTCCCCACTCCCTCTTCTCTGAACTGTTTTTCTTCTCTCTTTTTTTCTTCCCCCTCTTTCTTCTTTCACTTTCTTGAGGCAGTCAGCTAATATTTATATATTGATTACTGGTTTGATTGAATATTGATTGATCTACAGGGGGAGGGCAGGATGAGGGAGTACACTGTGGTCTCTAATGGATTTTTTTTTGGGTTGTTGTTGTTGCTGTTGTTTTTGGTTGTTTTTTTAAGAAGATTTTTATTTTTTATTCTTTTACTATTATTTGGGAGAGACAATACTAGTTTACAATATTTCTATTGCTATAGGCCAACATGTATTATATTACAGTTTAACATGACTTGTGACTTGTATGTAAGCAAGATTTGCAACACTGGTATGATTGGTTTATGTGGAGGGGCTATTAAAATATTTCTTACTGTTTTATGTACAACGTAACTTCATGGAATGTCAAGGGGTTCCAAAATATTAACAGGCAGAAAAGGGTGCTTTCTAAGCTGAAAGAGCTTAATGTTGATGTGGTCTTTTTGCAAAAAAAAAAAAAAACTTGACTGCTGAAGACATCCATTTGAGCAGGGGGTTGGACACGATGGCCTTATAGGCCCTTTCCAACTCTACTATTCTATGATTCTATGATTGTTAAACAAGGATTGGGTTGGTGAGTTTCACGTAAATGATACTTCAACACGCTCCAAAGGGGTGGCAATTGAATCCAGAAACGACTTTCTTTTTCCCTGCAACAGTTGATTATTGATCCTGATGGTCGCTATTTAATTTTGGTTGGGAAATACATAGATAAAATCATTGCTATGATCAATCTATACGGGTCAAATACGGACCCGTATAGATTGCTATGATTGGTTAATATGATCTATGACTATTTGATTGTTGGTGGGGATTTTAATGAGATTTTAGATCCTTCATTGGATAGGAACACACCCACCCCTAAGACACAAATAGCAGTGAGAAATACACTTCAGGCATGTATGGTTAAACTTGATTTGATTGATGTTTGGAGAATATTGCACCCTGATGATAGGGAGTACACCTTTATTTCACCAGTACACCATAACTGTTTTCAATTAGATTATTCCTTAGTTTCTACTTCTTTACTGCAGCAAATAAAGGCTTGCAAGGTTGATACTCTGGTAATTTCAGACAGTGCCCCAGTATGCTTGGAGCTACAGTTTTCAGGCTTGCCTAGGCCTCTGGGACTTTGGCATTCTATTGTTTCTCTCTTAAATGATGTGATGTTTAAATCTCAGAACTTGGCTGAACTCTCAGAATATTTTGATATCAACAAGGGTTGTGTGAGTTCTTGCGCTATGGAATGGGAGGCCAGCAAGGCCTTTATTAGGGGTCACATTATCGCCTACGCTTCATTTAAACAAAAGCTCAGAACACTGCAACAGGAGCTTTTAAATAAGAAATTGAAATCTCTTATAACCCAATTTGGTAGTTCCCCATCAACACAGTTGTATCAGGAGATGCAAAAAGTTAAATGCAAGCTAAATAATATTTTTTCTCAGCTGGCGGAATTTGCTTTAACTTGTATGCGTCAGACATATTGGGAAAATGGGGAACCCAGTAAAATTTTGGCACATCGTCTTAAACACCAAAAACATTGAAATGTTATTTCCGCCATTAAAGATGAGAATAAATAGTAGGAATAAAGAAGGAATGAAGGGGAGGTATTACAAGGAGCAGCGGCAGCTGTGAAAGGAAGGAGCACCATGCCTGCGACAACCTTCCCAGTCTTCACCACTTTCAATCATCACCTCTATAGGTCCGGGAAGGTCGAGGCCAACTTGTAGTCCATGGGTGGGGCTGCGAGGGAAATCCTAACCCCTGGCAGTTAATGCTAGGGGGGTACATAACAGTACCTCAGCATATGGGCAGTTTACATATGCCATGCATGCATGGCCCCTTGGAATGACTCAGTCAAGGCTCGGAGTACATCCATTTGTTGATCAAGAGCAGCTGTGCACTCCCAAAGGGCTTATTCGAGAACTTGGTCTGAGGCAGCCATCCCCAAACACACAGTCTCCCTGTATTTGTGCAACTGCATGTCTGAGTCCCAGATTGCCTGGGCTCAACTGGCTATGCTGTCACATGACATGCATGTCAACCACAATGTCAGTAGGCACTCCTTCACCCGACTGCTCTCTTCCTGCTCAGCCATGTGCTTGAATAGTGTGCGTGTTCATTTCACCACAATTTCCGTTGCCATAAGCAAGTGCTTTGCCACCTGGCTCATATTCAGCTTGTGATCTACAACAATTCCAAGATCCTTCTCGCTTGTAGTATTGCCGAGCAAAGTATCCCCCATCTTGTATTGTGTATTTGGTTTCTTTTCCTAGGTGTAGAACTTGGCATTTATCCCTCTTAAATTTAATTCTGTTGTTTATACCCCAACGCTCCAGCCTATCAAGGTCACTTCGAAGTTTGTTTCTGTCTTCCAGGGTATTAGCTATCCCACCCAATTTCATGTCATCTGCAAATTTGATCAGCATTCCCTGCACCTCCTCATCCAAGTCATTATTAAAAACATTGAAGAGCCCTGCGGTACCCTGCTCGTTACCTCCCCCCAGTTTGAGAAGGTACCATTGATAAGCACTCTTTGAGTCTAATTCTGTAGCCAACTGTGGATTCACCTAATAGTTGTTCCATCTAACTCACTTTTAGCAAGTTTCTCAATCAGAATGTCACGTGGTACTTTATCAAAAGCTTTGCTGAAGTCAAGATATATTATGTCCACAGCATTCCCACAATCCACAAGGGAGGTTACCCAATCAATGAATGAGATCAGATTAGTCTGGCAGGATTTGTTCTTGACAATTCCATATTGACTTCAAGTAATCATTACAAGGTTTTCAAGGTGCTTACAGACTGACTTTTTTATCATCTGCTCCAAAAATTTCCCAGACTAACTGGTCTGTAGTTCCCCGGGTTCTCCTATTTGCCCTTTTTGAAGATAGGCACATTAGACCTCTTCCAATCGTCCGGCATATTGCCCATCTTCCATGATTTCACAAAGATAATAGAGAGTGGTTCTGAGAGTTCTTCAGCCAACTCCTTTATTACTCTAGGATGAAGTTCGTCGGGCCCTGGAGATTTGAACTCGTTCAAAGAAACTAGGTGTTCCTTGACCATGTTATCAGCCACACGAGTCAGGAATTTCTTGGAGGGACCACTTTTGGCAGAATTTGTCTCCCAACAGATATCGGGGTGTTCTGTGCTCTGCTGCTCCTCTGGCTCACCGGAGAAGCGACACCGGTAGCTAGGCAGATCATGAAAACAGAGATCTGCCAGCTGGAGGAGAGCAGCAGCAGCAATTTTGGCTGCTCTTGCCTAGCAACTCTTTAGGTGACCAAAATAACCCACGAAGATGACCACACGTCATGAGAACCCACATTTGTTTAAATAACCTACACTGTAGACCAGGGGTTATCAGAGTGGGTTATTTTGGCGAAATAAACCATGATGGGTTTTAAAAAATCCCGCCACACGACACGATAACCCATTATGGGTTAAATAAGCACTTGTAGCTTAACCCATTGTGGGTCATCATGGCATCCGAACCCAATTGTTCCGTTAATCCCAGGGTTTTGTTCGAATACCGCCCCTTGTCAGAATTCTCCTTCCTCACAGCATTTCCTTTTAAGATCATTGGGAATACAATCTATGTGCCCTTCAGGTGTATAGTTAAACAGCCCTCCCCCATTGATTTGGCATCACAAAACTATGAGCATTTAAATTTTATTGCAGTTAAACGGTTCATTCCATCTTTCTCCCTGAGGTTTACCATCATACCCTCCTACATTCCTGATTCAGTTCTCTGAGTGCTCATTCTTATGTAGCCAAAATAGCAGCACCCATGTAGGACAGCGTTATCGGCAGATTTGGGCTAATCCCAATGTTTGTAAAAGTATTAATAAAATAGAAAAAACTAAGAAGGGAAATCCACTCCATCCCCAACAACTTGGGAGCAACAGAATGCTGATCAAAACAAAACTAGGGGAGAAAAATAGTTGGGAAAAGAGGATGTTCAAACATTACAAAAATGCATGTGAAATACGATACAAATTAGAGGAGGAACTCCTGCCTGTGATAGAAATGTCTGTTTTTCCCCCTTCAGCCAGAGACTCAGATAAAACAAACACTGGGATAGACTGTAACAATTTGTTGCAGGGCTCCAGTTGCATACAATTCCAAACTCAGGGGAAAAATATTGTTGCAAATGTGATCAAATTGTATCACCCACATACAAGAGGGAGGAAGTAGCCGGCTTGGGGAAACCCCGAGATTTACAGAAATACAAAAATATACTTCTGAAAACCTTGGACGGGGGGAGAACCTGGGATTGGGGAGGAGAACCAAAACAGCCCAACGAGGACTGAGCATGCTCAGTGGTGACAGAATGCTGATTGACAGTTGGAAGGACGAATGGAAAACCCGAAGTGGGGAGAGAAGGAGAACAATACTTACTGTATTAATATTTTCCAATTCATTAAAATATGACAGTTTCTGATGGATATTTTCTGCCAAGTTCACAAGCTCTGACTATGCAAGAAGAAAATAAAAGATTAGTAGGAGCTAGCTAGTAACAGGCTAACACACTCAGTGAAGTCCTGAGTTGCCTCTTAAGAGTCATGGTTGATTTACAGACGAAATAAATACTGAAAATTTTGCTTGTATTTTAGCATATTTTCTGACATTGCATATAACAGTATATATCTGCATATAACAATATATGATAGCATTCCACAGACATATATAAGTAGTAACATATTTGGTGAATTGGTTATTTCCAGTAAAGGAAGACACTTTAGTCTGAAGCTATTTGTTACAGTGGCCATACATAATTCTAAATTTAAAAAAACTTCTTTTGATTTCGGTGTAATTATTTTGAAAAACATTCTTTGGAAGTAATGTGAGAGCCCAGAACCCCACTGGGTTCGGGACAGAATTCAATAAATGTATTAAAGTACGGCAATGTTTTATTTTATTTTATATTAAAATATCACCCTTCCAAGATTGAATATAGCCCTATTTAAAACACACACAGGCTCAGTTCAGACAACACATTCCTCAAAGGTGTTTTTAGAACTCCATGGTGGAGTTGTTACACCACTGTTGAGAAATGTGTGGAGGGCTCTATGGAGTTTCCTGCTGCACTGAGTGGAGTTCCCTGCCAGTGGATATAGAGTTCCCTGGCTACAGCAGAGAAAGAAGGGAGTGCAGCTCTCTAGGAGAGCTGCCTGCATTGGTTGTTTTTTTCAGCAATGGCTGATGGAATAGCATCAGGAGGACTTGGGGAAGAGAGAGGGTGGAGAAACTGTCAACCAAACGCTGCATTGACTTTTACTCAATTCCATGGGAGCCCGCAGTCACACAACGGTGGAGTTAGAACATGGTGTGTGGTGAGTACCCCCTACAAACTCCACCATTAAATGGAGTTTTCACACTGTGTAGAGAAACGTTGTGTGAACTGAGCCCCCCGCGTATACACACACAAATATGAATAAAAAAAGCTAAAAACAAAACCAGAACTCCTTAAAGAAAATCTCCCTAGTAACCAACACTGAATAGGGGGGAAATTAAACTGGTTACTCAAGGCCCCCAAATTCTGAAGTGGTATTTGGGGATTTGAAATATTAATTCAAGCATATACAGGCCTGGGACTTTAAAAAAAAAGGAGCTATAAATGCTTAGGACGTTGGGAGTATGCTTTCCAGAGAAGTCAGAAGTTACCTGCTCTTTCAATAGCTGTTCACAGGCTTCATGAAGTGTTCCTGTTTTGGTTGAGACAAAAAGATATTGCTTCTGTAATGATTCCAGGTGCTGAAGAGCACTGTTCACATCATTCAATATAGCATCACATTGCTCTTCAAATCCAGACAAATAAGCCCTTGTTTGCCTAGAGAAATAAAAGCACACAATTAAATACAGATAAACTTTTTTGTACTTATGGAGGGATTCAGCGTATCAAACATGTGCGTATATCTGATATTACAGCTGTGTAGTTGTTCTACGTATGCCACGGTTCATGGGAAGTTCACGTATTGGGATTGGGTGTGAGCAGGAAGGAAAGGACGGGAGGATGGGGATTGTTACTTTAAACTTAGAAATTCAATTAAAATTTAAATTAAAAAAAGAAAGAATGGAAGCTCTCATGCCAGGCAGGATCACTATGTGGGTGTCACATACACATGTATGGAACACCATAGATGCTACATTCAAATACCTGTATTTGAATTTAAAACTTTTTATTTTTTCAGACAAAGATAAAACACAAACAGTACAACAATACAACATACAACATTAAAATGGACTTCTGAATTTCTCCAATAAGAGTAATAAAAAATGAAACAAAATAGTGAGTGAATTTCCTGACTTCCCAATCTTTATCAATTGTTTTTCTTCCAATTTAATCGCTGAATCCACATGCAAATATGTCCTTCCCTTCTCTTTCTTTTAAAAAATCTATCAAAGGTTTCCATTCCTCGGTGAACCCAATTATTGTTTTATCTCTTATTATCGCAGTAAGTTTTGCCATCTCCGCCAATTCTGTAGTTTTCAACATCCATTCCTCCTCTGTTGGTACTTTCTCAGTCTTCCAATTCTGGGCATATATTAATCTTGCTGCCGTTATCATGTATAAGAATAAAGTTCCATAGCATTGCGTCAACTGTTCGTCTATTATCCCCAACAAAAAGTACTCTGGACGTAGCTGTATTTTAATCTTCGGTACATTTTGCATCACTTTATGCATTTGTACCCAAAAGGATTTTGCTTTTTTACATGTCCACCATAAATGATAAAAAGTTCCTTCCTGTTCTTCACATTTTCAGCACCTTCCCGAAGTTCCTTTATACATTTTTGCCAATGTTGACAGACATATATACCATCTACACATCATTTTATAATTTTTTTCTTTCAATCTGGCACATAGTGTAAATTTCAAGCCTCTCAACCACATATTCTCCCACGGATCCATAGTAATGTTATAACCAAAATTTTGAGCCCACTTTATCATACGATCTTTTATCTGTTCATCTTCAGTTTCATACTTTAACAAACGTTTATATGTCTTTGAAATAACATGATCATCATTTGTACATAAAACTTTATCAAATTCAGATTTTGTATATTCAACCCCCCAATTTTTTAATCTATCTTAAACTTTTCCATCATTTGTAAATATGAGAACCACTGGCAGACATTTCCTTCACTCACTAAATCCTCTCTTGATTTCATTTTAACATCTCCTTCTATTATTTCTAAAATCTCATTATACGTCAACCATTTATTCGTACTTGCCAGTTCTCTTCTATAAAAAGCCTCCTGTGAAGAAATCCATAATGGCGTTTTCTGACACAATTTGGGTTTATGTTTAATCCATGTTCTCAAAATCGCTCGTCTCACATAATGATTATTAAATTCTACATTCACTTTAGCTTTATCATACCACTAATATCCATGCCAACCAAATCTTAAATTATGTCCCTCTAATTCCAGTAATATATTTTTCATCAACATCCATTCCTTCATCCACATCAAGCAACAGGCAGAGAAATACATCCTCAAATCCGGCAGACCCAAGCCTCCTCTCTCTTTGGCATCTTGTAATATTTTAATTTTTGGATTGCCATATAAATTTAGAAATCTCTCTCTGCCATTGCTTGAATGGTGACTCCGAAGTTACAATAGGTATTGTTTGAAATAGAAACAACATTCTTGGCAAAGCATTCATCTTAATCGTTGCAATTCTTCCCATCAAAGACATTTGAAGTTTATCCCATCTTATTAAATCTTGTTTAACTTCATTCCAGACCTTAATATAGTTATTATGAAACAACATACAATTCATGTTTGTCAAGTTTATGCCCAAATATTTCACCTTCTTTTCTACTTTAAAACCTGTTTTTTTTGCCACCTTTAGTTGATCTTGCTTATTCATATTTTTTGTAAGTATCTTAGTCTTTTGTTTGTTAACCTTGAAACCTGCTAATACGCGAAATTCATTCAACTTATTCATTAAAGTATCAATTTACTCAGTGGATCCTCTAAAGTAAGCACCAGATCATCTGCAAAAGCTCTTAACTTGTAAGATTCTTTTCTAATTTTTATTCCTCCGATTTTTTCTTCTTGTCTTACAGCTCTGTTCAATACTTCCAACACCAAGATAAATAACAAAAGTGACATTGGACAGCCCTGTCTAGTCCCTCTTGCAATCTTACAAGTTTCAACAAATCTCCATTAATGATGATCTGCACACTCTGTTCAGTATAAATTGACTTCACTACATTGTGAAATTAGACCCAAAATCCATCACTTCCAAAACTTTAAACAAAAAGTCCCAATTAAGATTATCAAATGCCTTCTCCGCGTCCAAAAAAATCAGGGCTGCTTGTTTTTCTGGATGTTTGTCCAAATATTCTACGATATTCAATACAACTCTGATGTTGTCTTTTATCTGTCTTTTCAGTAAAAATCCACATTGATCTTCATGAATAAATTCCTGCAACACAAACTTCAGCCTCTCCGCCATTATCGATATTGGCCTGTAATTTTTAGACAAAGTTAAGTCCTGGCCTTCTTTAGGTATCAACGTTATATATGCAGTTTTCCACATCTCTGGTATCTTCCCCTCTTTCAAAATAGAGTTCATCATACTTTGCAGAGGTAATAATAGCTCCTCCTCAAAAATTTTATAGTATGTGCCTGGAAGACCGTCCGGTCCTGGCGTTTTTCCCAATTTAATTCTTTTTATAGCTGCAACAGTTTCAGACATAGTGATCTCTCCATTTATTATTTGTTTCTGATCCAATGAAATTTTAGGCAAATTCTGTTTTTGTAGGTTTCTATCTATTCTATCCAATGGTGTCTCATGTTTCTTATATAAATTCAAATAATACTGCCAGAATACTTTGTATATTCGCATCATCCATTATTTCCATATCACCATCCTGAATTTTAACTATTGTCTTTTTTTCTTTTTCTTTCCTTAGTTTGTAAGATAGCCATTTTCCCGGTTTATTTGCACCTTCAAATTCTCTGTTTTACAAAATGAAATTCCATTCCATTTCTCTGACCGTCAACATAGACAGTTGCTGTTGCAGTATCTTGATCTGGTGGCTAATCCCCCCTTTCTTGGTATGTTCTTTAACTCCTCTTCCTTCTTTATAATCTCATCTGTAATAGCTTTCATTTTCTCCTGTCTCTCCCTCTTAATTTGACTGTTCTTCTGAATAAAATATCCTCTTATTAAAGCTTTACTTGTGTCCCAGACCATACTTTGGTTAACACTTTTATTCAAATTCAACTCAAAAAATTCCTTAATTTTTTTCGGCCTTCTTCCAGCACCACTTTATTTTGTAGTAAAGATTCATTCATCTCCATCTGATTTTTCATTCATTTTCCATCTGATCCGAAAAAGATTTTGACAAAATCTCTATTTTCTTTACTTTTGTTAAGTATTGTCTTGGACGTCAAAATTATATTCTTGAAAAAGATTTATGTCTATCCGAGAAATAAGTATATTCCTTGGAGCCACCATTTCTATGTCTCCATACATCAACCAGACCCAGATTGTCCACCAGATCAAAAAAACTTTTTGGAAGCTTGCCCTGTTGACCTTTGATGTCTTTCTCTGAATGTTTAACAATTTGTGGTGATATCACTCCATTCCAATCACCCAAGAGACACCAGCTATAATTGAAATATACGCCAATCTATGTAACAATCGTTCATAAAATTCTGCTTTTTGTTCATTGGGAGCATACACCCCCAATACCATGATTTCCAATCCATCTACAATAGTTTTTACACCCACAAAACATCTTTGTTCATCAGATATAACTAATTCTGGTTTTAAATGGGCCTTAATATACAAGGCCACCCCCGACTTTTTCTTTGCGCTCGCAGAAATAAATTCTCCCAAGCCTTTATTGTGCAGATATTTTATATCTTTTTTTCTAATATGAGTTTCTTGTAAACATACAATGTCCAATTTCAACTTTCTTAGATGGTAAAATATTTTTTTCCTCTTTTGTGGTGAATTTAATCCATTTATATTCCATGATAGATAATTGTAATCCATATTTAGATTATTATTATGTATCAATAAAAGTCTTTATATCCAGCAAATTTTACATATCTGTAAAATGTATGTTCTCCTTCTTCTCTTGGGTCCCTTTCATTAACTTGTGTTTCCTCCAATTCTTTTTTGTATTTCTCCTTAAAATATCTTGCTTTTTCCACTGAGTTCAGCTTATATCGTTCCCCAGCGAATGTCAAAGTCAGTCCTTCAGGTATTTCCCATCTGAAAACAATCTTTTTCTGTTTCAAAATCGTTGTCAAAATTTCACAATCCTTCCTTCTAGCTTTTATTCTCATTGGTACTTCTTTTAAGACAACAATTCCTTTCCATTAATTTTTACTTTATCTTGATTGTGGCGTTATAAAATCTTGTCTCTAGCGGATTTTCTCACAAAATACACCATAATATCTCTTGGCAATTATATTTTTGGTATACGTATGAAGCCACATGTGCGTTAGGAAGCAAGCTGCTAAAACACCAAAAGTTAAGGCTGAACATCTCTCAGTGAAGGTGTAGGGCATTCTAATTGAGAGTTATCAAAGGGTAATGGGTTTTTTAAAAATCATTATGGTATTTAGTAGTAAGCTTTAATTGCTTTACTTGGTAGATTAATCATTGAGGTTAAGATATGGGAGCACACAGATTTAATTTGTTATGCTACTTTACTGCTGTGAATAAAGAGAGAACGAAAAAGAAAATACTGCAGATTGTCTGTCCTTTTAACAAAGTGTGGGAGCTTCCTTTATTGGATCTCACTTCATTCAATATCCCAAAATGGCACTTCCATTAAAGTTTTGGTGAAATGAGAAAAAAATGCAAGTCAATAGTGTAGACCAGGCCACAGCTTAACAAAGGTCTGGAATCGTAGTTCCCCTATCAAAAGCAACAGATATTGCCCAGGTAGAGTGTCTATGGATCGAGCCTGACAACTCAAGTCCAGCTGACTCATAAGCTAACCTTATGGTCCTAACAACCCAAGATGCAAAATGTCTTTTAAACCGCCCACAGTAAAAAACAAAAAGGTGAGATGGCCTGTGGGACAGTTCAGTCCCAGCCTTGTAGTCAATACTCTTCTAGACCGCCAAGCTATATAGAGTTGACTCCAATGGACTGGAAGGGGAAGAAAAGAAAGCAGGTAGAACAATGTCTTAATTAATGTGGAAATCAGGCACCACCTTTGGCAAAAAGGCAACATCTGGGCATAGGACCCCCTTGTCCTTGTGGAAAACAAGATACAGAGAATCTACCCTCAGTGCATAGAGCTCACCCATTTGACGAGCAAAGGTGACAGCTATAAGGAAAGCACTTTCCAGGAAAGTCCCTGCTAGTCTACTGTTGCCATGCATTGAACAGTTTTGATGATAAAGGCTTAAGGACAACAGCGATACTCCAGAGTGGTACCGTTGCATGGATTGGAGGTGCTAAATTATGAACTCCTCTGAGAAATATTTTAGTAGTTGGATTTGAGAACACAGAGGAACCCTCAATAGGAGACTTAAATGAAGAGATTGTTGATGAGACATGAAGAAAAGAAAGCTTAAGACTCTTTTCAAAAGAAAATCAAGTAAAAACCACAGAATCTCAGGAAAACAACACATGTGGGAGACAAATCTTGCAAAGTGAAGAATGCCAAGAAAGCAGCCCATTTCCTAGCATATGAGCAATGTACTGCAGGTTTGCAAGCAGTCTCAACAACTCTCTTCAACATGGGCAATAGTAACTCAGCATCAGCTACCAGATCTCCCAAGCAGCCATGTGAAGTTGCTAAGTCCAGGTGCCATGTTCATCCACCCTCCCGGGTGAGGGGCGATATATCAACGGGAGCTTGAGATAGTGTCCCTGTGCCAGCTGGAGAAGGGTGGCAAACCGTGCTTGCCTGGGCCATCACGGAGTGATCAGTGTGCATCTTGTGCCCTCTGATCCGATCTTTGCCACTACCTGAGTCATCAAAATAAATTCCCTGTCCGTTAAAGAATTTCCTGACTGTGACCTGCTAGATTGCAGAAACTCCAGCAAACAGTGTTGTCCTTAGTGGCAAAGAGATCCACCATATGCATGTCCCAACTGTCTTTGCCATATTAAGTTTCAAACAACGATGAAGCATCCATACTGAGATATCTGAAAGACATGTCGAGATATGATCCTGAACATCAGGAGAAAGTTCCCGAGATGAAAGGTATAATTGTGTATCATCAGCATACAGATGATACTGGAGGCCATGAGATTGAATAAGATTACCCAACGACAGCATATATAAAGAAAACAACAATGGCCCGAGCCCTGTGGAACCCCAACTAAAAGGGGAAAGAAGACGAGTGGCCATTAGCCAACACACTGAATGAACGACCTGATAGGTAAGAAGCAAACCAGTCATAGACAGAGACACGAAAACCAAGGTCATGCAGGGAATCCAACAGAAGATCATGATCAACCGTGTCAAAGGCTGCAGTAAGATCCAGGAGAATAAGAACAGAATAAAGGCCTCATTGGTAATCTTCGTAAGGGCTGTCTCAGTGGAATGCAAAGGACGAAAGCCAGATTGAAAAGGACCCAGAGCAGAGTTACTAGAACGAAAATCAAGGCAACGAGAGTAAACCACCCACTCTAGGACCTTTGAAACAAACGGCAACAAGGAAACAGGATGGTAGTTAGAGAAAGTACATCGAGAGAAAGCTTTTAAGAATAGGAGAGACTGTAGCATGCTTAAAAGCTGAAGGAAATGAACCAGAGGACAAAGACATATTAATAATATGAAGCAAGGAAGGGAGGATAACAGGAATAATATTGATAAAGACACGAGAAGGGATCGGATCAAGAGAACAGGTGGAAGGCTTCGAAGAACGCAATATTCTAGACAGTTCATCAGCTGAGACCGAAGAGAATGCAGAAAAAGTTGCAGGATGAACTGACATTTGAGGGACAGGAACTGGAAGCGGGGCAGAAAGCGGCAAAGTCATTAGCAGACGGGGATGGGAGAGATGGCAGACTAGGCTTCAGAGGAGAATTGAAAGACCCGAAGAGCTGCTGAGGATGCTTAGCATTTGACTGGATTAGCCATGAGTAATACTGCTGTTTGGCCAAGGAATTAGCAAAAGAGAAAGAACAAAGAACAAATTTGTAATGGACAAAATCCGCCCAGTCCCTGGTCCTATGCCAAAGGCGTTCAGTTGCCTGGGTACAAGAACGAAGATAGCGGATGAAAGAGGTGAACCAAAGTTGGGGTTGAGAAGGACGAACCATCCGTGTCAAAGATGGAGCAAAATTGTCAAAAGCTGAGGATGAAGAAGAATTGAAGAGAGAGACAACTGAATCCAAGGAGACGGCAGAAGTAACAGAAGGAAGAGAGGTGGACAACGATTGAGAAAAAGTCTCGTAATTAATAGATTGCAAGTCGTGACAAGAGTGAGAAACAGATTGTCAGGAAGGAGGATTATGAGTAATCATAAAGGAAAATAGATGATGATCAGACATAGGAAAGTCAACAGCAGAAAGGTCAGAGATAGAGCAATTCCTAGTGAAGACAAGATCCAGACAGTGTCCGAGGGAATGTGTGGATGAGTCAGACCAAAGCTTAAGATCAAAAGAAGATAACGAGAGAAAACGTAAAGCTGCAGAGTCTTGAGGGTCATTCACATAGATATTAAAATCACCCAAGAGTAGGAGAATTATCAGAGAGGAAGAAGGTCAGCCATGAATCAAAATCAGAGATGAATTTCAAAAGCGGGCCCAGGGGGGGGGGGGGTGATAGACAACTGCAACCCACAGCCGCAATGGAACGAAAAGCCTCACCACCTGTACCTCAAAAGAAGAAAAACAATGTGAAGGTGGAAGAGAAAGAGGCTGGAACCGGCACAAGCTAGATAATAAAAAGACCCACGCCACCGCCATAACCCTCCGAGTGACTAGTGTGAGAAAAAGAGGGTCCTCCAAGAGAGAGGGCAGCTGGAATGGCGGTATCATGGGCAGGAAGCCAGGTGTCAGTAAGAGCGAGGAGGCGCAGAGATCTAGAGAGAAATAGGTCGTGAATGACAACAGCCTTAGAAGCAATAGACCGGCAGTTCCATAAGGAACAAGAGAAAGGGAGCTGAGAAGAGGGGAGGTACCGAATAGGAACTAAATTAGGAGAGATGAAATGAGAACGAGCCATAGGATACAGATAGGAAGAAATAAGAATAGAGAGCAGAGAATGAGGAAAAAGAAATAGTATGAAGCCAGGAAAGTACAGCAAGCAGAGTACAACAGCATTAACCAGAGCTGTCCCACCCACCACCGACCGTGACTGAGGGCAAAACAAGAACAAGAGACCAGACACAGAAGGAATCAAACAACTGGGATATGTGAAAACAGTCTCAGAGCTGAATAACATCCAAATCCAGAAGATCATATCCTGTATCAGGAAGTAGCAATGACCAGGTCCAAGGCTGGGGTTCTAACACCCAGGAGTAGACCTACAGACCCACCTCTGAAAAGTGATCGGAGCATATAAAGTCATTAAAGTGGTCAGAGAAGAGAACCAAAATCAGATGATAAGCAGAGTCTTAAGACAGGTCAGCTTGGGTGGGAGTCCTTAAGCTATCCACAAGTAAAAGTGTCTGTTTCTTCAAGCCACCATCTCTTTAGCTTTCTTCACTCTGAGACCCGCACTATCTGTATTATTACAAGAACCTGCAAGCAAAAGCAGCGCCATCCATCCATCACAGACAGAGGGTGAGGTGGGGAAGCACTGACTCCACAGTAGTGGCAGCTGTGTAGAAATCGGAATAGCTGTGTTGAGCGCCACACAGTTACAAGTGATACTGAGAGGTTTTTTTTCAAATTGTTCTAACCCCACTACAATGAGTAATTATCAGCCCAGCAAGCTGATAGGAAGCCCAGCAAATCAAATAGTAGTAGTATAACGAAAATAGCTGAAACAAAAATAGCTACATCTTCAGCCCAGACTTAGGATAAAAGGGGCTAGGTGGAAAAGCTAAAAAGCAAGCCATGGATCACATGATAAATAAAGGTTAAAATGCTCAGGCTTTCTTTATATCGTCCTTGGCTAATTGCAACAATGCTGTAGTCCAAACAGGATAAAGATAAAGGCAATGAAGCGGCCGTCATGGAACAATAAAGACCAGTGAAGGAGTCACAAACACCTTCTCTATCAAACACCAGCAATCAGAGAAAGTGATAAGAAACAGAAAAGCAAAACAACCAGTAAAACACATTCATTTTAGCTTAGCCTAGCTAGCAAAAATGCAAAATAATTACAGAGCTCCAAACAACAGCTACAGGTTACGCCAACATCTTAGCTACTCTTGAGGCTCTGGATTTGGCCTATGACCCAAGTAATTTGTAATTTGGCAGACAAATAGGGTTGAAAGTTCACATAAGATATTTAATATCTTATCACTGCTGAATGCTATACCCCAATATTCAAAATATGACTAATGGAGGGAAATACCTGTGCTTCGCCCCTTCATCTTGGTCCATCTGAGTACGGAGTTGATCAAACCATGAGAAGAACTACAGCAAAGAAGGGAGAACACAACTCATTACAATAATCACACCATATGAAAATAGGAAATGTTATAGTTTAAATGCTTAAGTACAACTGTCTAGTAGGAAAGCCCAGCATCCTTCCTGACCGAAGAGGTGTTGGAGGAACCCAGACTGGTGGTTCTCGGTGATTTCAACTTCCATGCTGAGGCCATCTCTGGAGTTCCAGCTCAGGACTTCATGGCCTCTATAACCATGGATCTGTCTCAGTTTGTTGTCAGCCCAACACTTGATTTGGTTTTTGCTCCAAGTTGTGAGATGGGCAGTCTGAAGTTTGGGGGTGGGTGGGTCAGGGATCCAAGTAACCCCACTGACATGGCAGACCATTTCCCGGCGAGATTTGAACTCATGGTGTTACTTTCCAACTGCAGGGGTGGGGGACTCATTCGGATGGTCCACCCCAGGAGACAGATGGAATCCAATGGATTTCTGAATGCTCTTAGGGATTTTCCAGCTAACCTCATTGTGGAACAGTGAGATGCGGAGGGACAGTGACCTGAGTGCGCTCTCCAGCCCTGTAGAGCCTGCTTTGCTCCTTGATATACTGGGGAGTTGCAGTCAATGAAACCAGCTGGACATCAGCTGGAGTGCAAATGTTGTAAGACTCAAAGCGAAGACAACCAAGCATACTCTAGAGCACATAATTGTGCCTACTGAGTGGCAGTGTGGGCAGCGAAGGTTTATTTGGCTGCCTCCATCTGCATCAAGTAGCCTTCCAGCGGAGCTCTTCCAGGGAGTCAAGGGGCTGTTAAAACCCTCCCCAGCAAATAGGGCCCTAACCATGTCAAGGACCTGCTGTGACCTTTTTGCATCGCACTTTGGGACAAAATCATTTGTTTCCTCAGCAAGCTTGACGCTGTTGTTAGTGCAGCTTCAGTTGAGGAGTCTGATGCCACCATCTGCCCACTATTGTGGTATCAGTTCCAGCTGTTGCAGCCTGATATGAACAAGGTGCTTGCAGCAATGCAACCAACCACTTGCCCTCTTGCCACCTGTCCCTCCTGGCTAATAAAAGCTAGCAGAGGGAGCATGACTGGGTGGGTCCAAGGGGTGATAAAAGCTTCCCTTTGGGAATGGGTGGTCCCTGCTGCCCTTAAGGAGGCAGTAGTGTGATCACTACTGAAGAGGCCCACCCTGGACCCAATGGTACTAGACAACTACCAGTACATTGCAAACACCCGCTTTCCAGGGAAGGTACTTGAGAGGGTTTTGATGGAGCAATTGCAGGCACTCTTGAAGGATAATTATTATCTAAATCCATTCCAGTCTGGATTTGCAGTATTGCTGAGCCAAGTGTCCCCCATCTTATAACGGTGCATTTGGGTTCCCCACCCCAAGCGTAGAACTTGGCATTTATCCCTGTTAAATTTCATTCTGTTGTTTTCAGTCCAGCGCTCCAGCCTATCAAGATCCCTTTGAAGTTTGTTTCTGTCTTCCAGGGTATTAGCGATCCCACCCAATTTTGTGTCATCTGCAAATTTGATAAGAATTCCCTGCACCTCCTCATCCAAGTCATTAATAAAAATGTTGAAGGTACCATTGATAAGCACTCTTTGAGTCTAATTCTGTAGCCAACTGTGGATCCACCTAATAGTTATTCCATTTAGCCCACTATTAGCTAGTTTGCTGATCAGAACGCCATGGGGTACTTTATCAAAAGCTTTGCTGAAGTCAAGATCTATTACGTCCACAGCATTCCCACAGTCCACAAAGGAGGTTACCTGATCAAAAAAAGAGATCAGATTAGTCTGGCAGGATTTGTTCTTGACAAATCCATCCTGGCTTCTAGTAATCACTGTGTTTTTCTCAAATCAAAAATTTTCCCAGTGATGGATATCAGACTAAGTGGTTTGTAGTTCCCAGGTTCCTCCTTTTTGACCTTTTTGAAGATAGGGACAACATTAGCCCTCCTCCAGTCATCCGGCACTTCACCCATCTTCCATGATTTCGCAAAGATAATAATCAGTGGTTCTGAGAGTTCTTCTGCCAGCTCCTTTATTACTCTAAGATGCAGTTCATAGGGCCCTGGTGATTTGAACGCTTTCAAAAAAATTACGTGTTTCTTGACCATTTCTTTATCAATCTCAAACTGCAAGCCATTCCTGCACTTCTGTGCTAGCTTTCTGTAACCTTCTTTTGTAGTCTGGCCTTCCTGTTTGCTCAGAAGGCTTGAGCAGAGAGAAAAAGGCAGCAGGCAGATAGCTGGAGATATAAAAGATTGTGAAAGAAGGTGAGGTGAGAGAGGAAGTGACAGCCGAGAAAGGACTATGAAGGTGGTAAGAAAAAGGGAAGGTGAGAGAATTGCGGGTCGAGAGAGGAAGTAGCAGCAGAGAAAGGAATAAAAAACTGCATGAAGGTAGGGAGAGGAAAAGGCACCAGCAGATCACAGATAAAAAAGTAGATGGTGAAACACTATTAACTGGTAAAAGTTCTAGAAAGTGAGAATATAGGCAGAAGACGAAACAGATGCCATGAATGCATTTCCGGTATTTTAAAAAAAGAAGCAAACCTAATGATAATGATAGCTTTTGCCATCTTACTCAACGTCAGCCACTGGCATCACTGAGGAGAAAAAAAACCCAGAAAGCAAAGATATGACACAACTTCTAAAAAGGTCCAAAAGTTTGACAATAGTATATGAAATATGGCGTCACTTTTATTGAAAAAAATAGTGTGCCAATATACCTCAGTGTGTGATATGTGGTGAGATTCTGGTAAATGAAAGTTTGAAGCTCTTGAGGCATTTAGAAACAAAACATGCCTAGGGAGAAAGCTGCTGAATGATTGTCCTGCAATTTTCTAAGAAGGTGTAAAATTGGTAATAATTGCACTCTGGCCCTATCCATTCTGGCCCCCAAATACTCCATATGGGCATACTGGGAGCCTCTCGATTGGTCATGCTGCCCCACTGGTGGAACTATTCTCTGCTGGCCAAGAGGCACTTCCACCCCACCCTAACCTTCCTCAGAAAGGGATTAGGATTGCTCTACCCATTAACAGCTCAAATTAGTATCTTTTTGTATTGCCTAAAAATTAAGAGGTTTGATTTTTCATTTTATTACCTGTTGTGCTGTTTCAATTCTTTTGTTTTCCATACCTAAAGTGGAAAACCCTTTCAAGAGGATGTTCTCCATGGATTCTGGCACTGTGGCTGTCAATGTTACAGTTGATGATGGTTGCCCAAGACTGCTTAAATCTTCAATGGGAAGCTGTTCAAAGAAATGAAAAATAACTGAATGACACACAGGAACCAAATTATATCAAGCAAGACCTAAATATTGTAAATCAAATTTAAAAAACTGTTTTACTTATTTGTAGAGCTATTTTCTTTAACTGTGGATAAGATTAATTTGTTCACACAAGTGACTTGAATGAGTTTCAGGAAAAAGGGAAGTCTATTTTTTTTAAAAAATGAAAGCAACCTTTAATTAACTGATTGGTATGACTAAAACGAAATCAGTAAAAAACAAGTTGTGACACTGAAATTCATCAAAGACTAATGAATTTATTACAACATAAGCTTTCATGAACTGGAGTCCACCTCTGGTCTGCAGAACGTTACGCCATAACAAAGTTACAAGATTTTTGTTTTTGCTGCAACATACTAATCCTGCTACAATTCTAGTAAAATCAGTAACTGCTTAACTTTAGCTGAATGTTACCTTTTTCTACAGTGGAGGAAGGCATTCTTGCATGGGTACTCCTCCCACTTTCTCTGGAAGGCAGGTCCATAGTAAAGGGTACTAGGTTGGGGAAGGCTGTCCTAAAGCAAGAGAGTGAGCAATCCTTTGGCCCCTAGACAGCGTCTGGAGGACATAGAATATTTTGGATTCCTGGTTCCTAAGCCAGAGGCAGCACTCCAATCTCAAGGCCAGAAAACCAAGCTGCGTGCCCCCTTGCCCCCACAGGCAGGGTGGAAAGAACTGTGCCGGCTGTTTCTACGACCTCACAAACACAAACACATAGAGGGGTGAAAAAGTGTTTGTCAGTGGATAGGATGGGGAGGAGACCAGGGACACAGGAATCTGAACTTACTTCTTCCTCCTCAAAACCTCCACTAGATGGGTGAAAATGCCTGACTAATTCAAATGCAGCTCTTCAATGGATACTAGTAAGCCCCCCAGTTCAGAGGCTTATGAAGCCAGGGTGGATAGAATAGGATTGCACTCAAAATGACTTTAGATCTTGTGCAAAATGCAGCAGCCAGATTGATAACAGGAACCAGAAGGTTCGAGCATATAAAACCTACTCTGGTCCGCTTGCATTGGCTGCCTATACATTTCCAAGTCCGATTCAAGTGTTGCATAAATCGCTTTGTGGATCTTTATTCTGGCGGGCTTGTCAATATCCAGAACCAGAATCGAAGCAGGCAAATCAGTGGGAAAACAGATTTATTACAAAATGTTGTACAACAGGTTAGCCCAGTAGGCTAACGCCACGAAGCAAGGCTAACAAAGAGAAAATGGCTACTTGATGCCTTTTATACTCTTTTCTCAAACTATGAGCTAATTCCCATGGAATTCAACTCCTCTTCTCTCTCTGCAGCTCTGTAGCTGATAAGGCAGAAGCTGCAAATTCAAGGAGACAAAAGAACAAAGAGACATACAGGGTTTGCCAGACATACAGGGTGCAAAGTTAGTCTAAAATGGCGTTGCATTGGTTCAGTTATTTTTCTATCACAAGGACCACAATACCTGATGGAACACCTCTCCCGATACAAACCTACCCGTACACTACGATCCACATCTAAGGCCCTCGTCCGGTTGCTTACTCTGAGGGAAGCACGAAGGGTGGCAAAAAGGGAGAGGGCCTTTTCAGTGGTGGCTCCCCAATTATGGAATTATCTCCCCAACGAGGCTCACCTGGCGCCAACATTGTTATCTTTTCGGCGCCAGGTTAAGACTTTCCTCTTCTCCCAGGCATTTAACAGTGTATGTTGAGGGTTTTGTTGTTGTTTGACCCATAATAGTTGTTTTAAATGATATTGTATTTATAACTTGTTTTTATGCTTTTTATGGTTTTAAATTTTGTATATCGGTTTTTTAATGCTCAATGTTTTTAATTTTTGTAAACCGCCCAGAGAGCTTCGGCTATGGGGCAGTATATAAATGGAAATAATAATAATAATAATAATAATAATAATAATAAGCTCCTAGGTACTGAGCCAGCTGCTGTGGACAATTACATCAGTCCCCCTCCCTTCTTGGGAGGGATATTTAAGCTGCTGGCTGAAGGGGCCTGGGAAAGCCATCAACCTGCAGGAGAAGGAGGCCTGCTGCCAGGGGAGGAGAGGAGTGTGCCCGCCTGCCTGCTGGCTTTTTGTTTTTGTCTTTGGTGTTTGTTTGTTTGTTTGTTTTTTCCCCTTTCCCCAGGCTTCAGCTATGTGCCTGGGAGGATACAGGGCCAGGTGGGGGGATCTGAGGGGAGCACAACTGTGGTAGTGACGGGTAGAGGGAGATATGGCGTTGTGAGGAGGACTTGCCAGGTTAGGGAAACAAGGCCCAGACAGTTAATGGCTGTGCCTTGTTCTGGTCCCCCTCACACCCACAGGCTTGTTGGTTGCCTTATCAGCCAGCCCTCAGGCCTCCGGGTGCTGCTTTTAAATGCCAGATCAGTGCATAATAAGATCTCCCTCATCCACGACTTAATTGTGGATGAGGCAGCCGATCTGGCATGTATAACCGAGACCTGGGTGGGAGAGCAGGGAGGAGTTAGTCTCTCCCAGTTATGCCCACCGGGGTACTTGGTTCAGCATCAGGGTAGACTTGAGGGCAGGGGAGGGGGGGTTGCTGTGGTCTATAGGAATTCCATCCCCCTCTGCAGGCTCCCTGTCCATGCGACTACTGGTCTGGAGTGTTTGCACCTTGTGTTGGGCCAACGGGACAGATTAGGGATTCTGTTGGTGTACCGCCCACCCCGCTGCTCAACAGACTCCCTAGCTGAGCTGACAGAGGTGGTCTCTGGTGTACTGTTGAGGTCCCCCAGACTCTTGGTTCTGGGGGATGTCAACATTCATGCCGAGGGCACTTTATCTGGGGCAGCTCAGGATTTCATGGTCTCCATGACAACCATGGGACTGTCCCAACATACCATCGGCCCAACGCATGTAGCAGGGCACACTCTAGACCTGGTTTTTTCAACTGGACATGGAGATGGGGATCTGAAAGTGGGGGACTTTACATCAACCCCTCTGTCATGGTCAGATCACCACCTGCTGAGGTTTAGACTTACAGCGGCTCTTCCCCTCTGCAAGGGTGGGGGACCCATTAAGATCGTCCGCCCCCGGAGGCTAATGGATCCAGATGGTTTCCAGAGGGCTCTGGGGAGTTTTCCGGCTGATAGGGCTGGCTCTCCTGTCGAAACCCTGGTTGATCTGTGGAATGCAGAAATGACCCGGGCAGTTGACACGATTGCTCCTGAGCGCCCTCTCCTGTGTAGAGCTCGAACGGCTCCGTGGTATACCCGAGAGCTGAGAGTGATGAAACAAAACAGGAGACGGCTTGAGGGCAGATGGAGACGAACTCCTGATGGATGCAATCAAACACTGGTAAGTGCTTATGGTAAGCTGTATTCAGGGGCAGTGAGGGCAGCAAAAAAACAATACTTTGCTGCCACTATTCAATCATCAACCTGCCACCCAGCGGAGCTTTTCAGAGTTGTCTGGGGGCTTTTACATGCTGGCCCCAAGGACATGGTAAAACCATCTGAGGCCCGCTGTAATACATTTGCTGGGCACTTCCAGAATAAAATCTCTGGCATCCGTCAGGACTTAGACTCCAGTGTTATTGCAGATGAATCTAGCGAGGTATCCAGAGCATCCTGTTTTCTTGGATGAGTTTCAGTTGGTGCAGCTCGAGGATGTTGACAAGGTGCTTGGACAGGTTCGTGCAACCACTTCCATATTGGATCCTTGCCCCTCTTGGCTAATAAAAGCTAGCAGGGATGGAACAACTGGCTGGGCCAGGGAAGTGATTAATGCCTCTTTGCAAGAGGGAGTGGTCCCAGGCCTCCTGAAAGAGGCGGCAGTGAGACCACTCCTAAAGAAATCTTCCCTGGACCCTGAAAATCTTAATAACTACAGGCCAGTAGCAAATGTTCCATTCCTGGGCAAGGTCCTGGAGCGGGTGGTTGCGAGCCAGCTCCAGGCACTCTTGGATGAGACTGATTATCTGGATCCATTTCAGTCGGGTTTCAGGCCTGGTTTTGGTACGGAAACAGCCTTGGTCGCCCTGTATGATGACCTATGTCGGGAGAAAGACAGGGGGAGTGTGACTCTGTTGATTCTCCTTGATCTCTCAGCGGCTTTCGATACCATCGACCATGGTATCCTTCTGGGACGACTGGCTGAATTGGGAATGGGAGGCACTGTATTGCAGTGGTTCCGCTCCTACTTGGGGGGTCGGCTCCAGAAGGTGGTGCTTGGGGAACATTGCTCGGCCCCGTGGATTCTCCAGTATGGGGTTCCGGAGAGGTCAGTTTTGTCCCCCATGCTGTCCAATATCTACATGAAACCGTTGAGTGCAGTCATCCGGAGTTTTAGAGTGCGTTGTCATCAGTACGCTGATGACACGCAGCTCTATTTCTCCTTTTCATCTTCATCAGGTGAGGCTGTGGATGTGCTGAACCAGTGCCTGGCTGCGACAATGGACTGGATGAGGGCTAATAAACTGGAACTCAATCCAGACAAGACTGAGACGCTGTTAGTGGGTGGTTCCGCTGACCGGATGGAGGGTGTTCAACTTGTTCTGGATGGGGCTGCACTCCCCTTGAAGGAGCGGGTTCGTAGCTTGGGGGTTCTCCTAGAACCATCTCTGTCACTTGAGGCGCAGATGGCCTCAGTGGCACGGAGTGCCTTCTACCAACTTCGGTTGGTGGCCCAGCTACGTCCCTATCTGGACAGGGATAACCTGGCTTCAGTTGTCCATGCTCTGGTAACCTCCAAGTTAGATTACTGCAATGCATTCTACGTGGGGCTGCCTTTGAAGGTGGTTCGGAAGCTGCAGCTTGTGTTAAATATTGCACTCAAATTAATAGATGTTGATTTTGACATATAAAGACTTACATGGTTCAAGCCCAGAATACCTCATGGAGCAATTCTCATGGTATGAACCTACCCACATCTGAGGCTGTTCTCTGAGGGCCTCCTCTGAGGGAGGTTCAGAAGACAGCAACGAGGGAGAGGTTCACCCTAAATTGTGGGATGTTATCCCTAGCGAGATCCACCTGGAGCCAACATTGTCATCTTTTCAGCACCAGATTAAGACTTCCCTCTACTGCCAGGCATTTGGCAGCATAGGATAAGCTTTTTAACGTTCAAGGTGCTGGTTTTAACCTATAAAGCCTTACACGGCTCGGGACCACAATACCTGATGGAACGCCTTTCCCGACATGAACCTACCCGAACACTACGTTCAACATCTAAGGCCCTCCTCCGAGTGCCTCCTCCGAGGGAGGCTCGGAGGTCAGCAACAAGAGAGAGGGCCTTCTCTGTGGTGGCTCCCCAATTGTGGAACTATCTCCCCAACGAGGCCCGCCTGGCGCCAACATTGTTATCTTTTCGGCGCCAGGTCAAGACTTTCCTCTTCTCTCAGGCATTTGGCAATATCTGAGGAGCCTGGGTTTGTTTTGTTTTTGTAGTTTTTGAAGTGTTGATGTGGTTTTTAAATGTATAGATTGTGTGTATGTTGTATGTTTTTGCTTTTTTAATTTTTGTATATTGTTTTTAATTGTTTTTAATCCTATGTAAACCGCCCAGAGAGCTTCGGCTATACAGATGTAATAAATAATAATAATAATTATAATAATTTTAAAATAAGTACTGCTTAATTTTAAAATTTCACAAAACGTATGTTTTTTCCCCAAAAAAAGTTTTTTCCATGGCTTCAAAATTTCCAGAAATTTTATATCTCTGTTAAAGGCATCAGGAATACCTTGCAACGCCAACAGGAAAATGTCTTCCTTGTGAACACGAATAAGGTTGTGTTTGGTCAACAAAATAGTCCATGATGAGTTAATAGTCAACTCCACGGTTGATTATCAACGGGGTAATCCCCACATTACATGACTATAATCAGCCATGGTGTGGATTAAGGCCAGCGTCGAGTTGACTATTAGTTAACACTGTGGTTTTTATTGACAGATCCCCCCTCTCTCCCCCCAGTCCTCCTGCTGGTATCCCATCAGCCATTGCGAGTTCTGTCGGCTGTATTAGAGCAGCAGCTGCCACTTTGGTCGCTCTTGCCAGGGGACTCTGAAGTTGCCAAAGATAACCAACTGTGTGTGCCAAAATAGTCAATGGTACACGACACAATAACCAATGGTTATTCAAATAATCAACTCTGTACAGCATTGGTTATTTGCGCTGGTTATTTCAGCTGAATAACCAACCATGGCGTGAAAAAGTCACGACAGATGACACAATAACCAACCATTAATTATTTAACCCACCGTTGGTTATCGTGTCATCCGAACCCAGACTATGAGTAATCTAACTCCTCCCCAGATGCTTCAGCACCTAGGGACAGTCCTGAACACAACAAGCAGGTAAATTTCCCTACACACAAAGCAAAGAGAAAAGATTCTGGAGACTATCAGGATGGTTGTAGGTTCATGAACTGTAAACCTACTGCCTACAGGAAGCAATGTTTGCTTGCACAGTGGGTGCTAAGTAACGAAAAGTATATGTTCCCCCCCAAAAAAAGTTTTTCCCATGAGTTCAAAATTTCCAGAAATTTTACATTTCTATTAAGGACATCAGGAACACCTTGCAATAGTAGTTGCTACATAATGAAAACACAACAGAGTGGATAAAAAATTGTTGTTTTTTTAAAAAATGTTTTCATTTAAATGTTTTTTATTTTAAAAACATAAAATACTAAATTTCTATCTAACTTAAAATTAAATCTTATTACAAACTTGCTTAAACCTACACTTACAGCCTCACAAAAATGAAGTTACTTATCATTAATTTCAAATGTTCATTTCATGGAAATGGCTCTCTCCAGTCCAACTAACAGGTTTTGCTTCTTGAACGTTTTGGGCTTTCAGTTGCCCTGACTAAAGTCACATGTGCAAAAACATGGGGTAGATAGGAATGATGTTATTCTATGTTCATGGAGTCATGGAGTTGGGCCAAACAAGGCAGAGGAGTTAGTTAAAACAGAAAGATAATATAGCAGGGTGGATTCAAATTGATGCTTAAAAAAAAATAAAAATTGGATTTTTAAAAAATCTAATAGTTTTTTCTCAGCCCAGTAACTAACAAAACTTGCTTTGACTTATCACTCATGGGCACTTCATTTTTGTTTGCTACTTTGTTTTTTTGTGAGGGAAAGGCTGGGCCAAGACAGAATGAAGAAGAAACAAGCAACGGTGGAAAGAAAAAGTGAAGTCAAAATTGTCCAGTATGCATCTTCCTGCATTCTCATACTAAGATAGGATCTACACTACTGCATTATAATGGTATCGAAGTGCACTGACCACTGTTTGGGCCCATGACACACATTCCATATACCGTTTCCACACTGCTTGGTATAGATCTGGCCTAAGGCTGCAATCCTGTACCCACTGGGAGTAAGACCCACTGAACTCAATGTAACCTATTTCTGAGGAGGCATGTATAAGATTGTACTATTGATCTCAAACTGCCCTGCTTGCTGGTCATAAAACAGCCCTATGTGGGAATGTTTTAAAGACTTCCCCTATATAGGCAAATAGGAAAGCATGCAAAATATATACAGTGAGACAAAGAGAAGCAAAGCCTGCTTGTAAGAATGAAACAATGTAAATAATACTCTATTTTGTTGCAAATTAATATGGCTTAGTGGTCAGATTTGCAGCACTGTTCAGGAAATATATTAAAAAGTTTAAATCAATTATTCAAATTAGCCTTTTTCGTTGCTGATTTAAATCATAAATTTAAAATCATTGTTTTAAACCCCCTTGATTTAAATCAATCCACCCTGTGAGAAACCCACATTGGGAATGGAAACTGCTTCTGCACATCCCACTCAAGGATATTTTCCTCTACACTATGAAAAAAGAAAGTTGGATTTACTATCTCTGATCACACAATCCCTGGGGGTAGGTTGGTAGGAGAAGTTTAAAGCAGGGAGGGGAAGGAAAATGATGACACCCCCCCCCCCAAACAACTGGCAATCACATGGCACGCCATGGTTTAATTTTCCTCCTCTCCACTCTGTGGTTTCTACTTAATCTTTCCTCTTCCAGCAGTTATCCCAACAGCGGCTGCAGCGTGAAAACAGTACACCGGCCAGTCCAGCCATTGCTATGCAAAGGTGACCACAGAGAACAAGTGTGCTGCCTGCAGCGATGCCGGAACTTGCACATGCTTCTAGGCTGCTGTCTTGCCGGTTGCTATGTTTTTTTCATGGATCAGCCGGATTTATCAAGAAGCGGCCCAACAGACAACACGGCAACCCTCCCCAGGGGGTACTTCACCCATTGTGGGGGGGAACACACACCACATGACACACTAACCTATGGTAGATCGCTCTGAAACGCAACCAACAGTGGCTTAACATTACGTGTGAACCCAGCCACTATGGCAACTTCATTTTTTACAGTGGACAGAAGGTATTCTACACTCCATGGTAAACCAACTCTCCATTAGGGGAGACACTGTATTACCTCTTGTTCCATACCTTGCCCTTCCCATCCCACAAAATAAAAGTCAAATAGGAGTACCAGACCAAGCTTTCGACACACCGAACCTGAAACTGCAATTAACATGGCCCTGCATAACACAGCAAATGGGAGGAGCAAACCTCTTAAGGATATACTTTCTCTAAGACCCCCTCTAGATGGATTCCGTTTGATGCCTGGTTAGCCGATTATGCGCATAATCGCTGAAGCGCTTTATCGTAAATGCTTGTATGCAAGAGGTAACTGAGCAACAGGTGACCTTACCGGTTGTTTCAAATGCGCTTTACAAGTAGTTAATGCGGAGAATCGCTTGTTCACATAGTCAAAATGCGCTTTAACGGCAGGAGCAAAATAAAACTTGCTATTTAACGCGCATTCAATGCGCATAATCGGAGAGAAAACGCACCTCTACACCCGATTTGCGCTCCGTTCTTGTAGAGGTAAATTTTTTAATGTGCCTTGAAAGAGCTTTAAATGCCTCTTGTAGAGGCAGCCTTATACAGCAATGCAGTCAGTCATCTTATTTGTATATTGCATTACTGCATACATTACTCAAACCAATTCACCACAAAACACGAAGAAACAAAATCCATCAACAATGCATTGCTATCCATAGCATCTCCCTTTAGAAAAACAACTAAAAGCAGATTCACAATAGATATATAATTAAAAAAACATTGCTATCAAAACAACTCATATATAATTATTTATCAACATTGAGAATCATAGGCAGTTGAAAGTTCCCTTCAATCAACCTGAGGGGACTGTTTGAACAGCCCCTCTCCCACCTTCCTGGAAGCTACTTAACATCTGTATATCCTGAGGGAAGGGGAGAAGACTGGGCCAAGGAGGAGCTCATGCCTTTAGCTCCCAGAGAGCCCTTCAAATCAGCCTGTGAGAACTATATTCTGTACTTTTGGTAACATTGATCTATTTTTTTACTCTTTAAAAATTGTAAACTGCCTTGGGTAAGGCAGTATAGAAGTGTATTTAAAAAATAAATATAAATTTTAAGTATTAACTTGTGTGCAAGCCATTTTGTCAGTATTTTACTGTAATCAAAAATATTTTATATTCCTATTTTGATTTAAAATATTACTGACAACATTCCATCTAACAATTTTAGAGCTATTATTTACAAAATGTAATTATTCCAAATTTAAAAGTCCCTCTCGTTTTTAGGATCCTCAAAAAGATGTCCATCTTCATGGTGTTTTCCAGTATGTATATTTAAGAAGGCTGCAATCTTAGGCACACTTATCTGGGAATAAACCCATTAACGCAGTGGGACTTTCTTTGGAATAAACATTTACAGGATTGGGTTACAAATCAATTTACTGATTAATAAATTAGTCAATCTTACTCCTAAGTAACAACAACAACCTCCACAAAAAAAACAACTTAGATTGTGAGGGAAGTCTGGTGTAGTGGCTAAAGTGTTCGACTGGGAGTCAGGAGATCAGGGTTCTAGTCCCCACTGGACAGTGGAAACCCAATGGGCGACTTTGGGCCAGTCACAGACTCTCAGCCCAACCTACCTCACAGGGTTGTTGTTGTCATGAAGATAAAATGGAGAGGAGGAAAAAAGGGTACCTTGGAGGAAAAAAGGCAGGATATGAATGCAATAATAAATAATAATAATAAAGTCCCTTATTGCAAAATGCCTCGTATGTTGACAGCACTATACAACTAAATATAAATGCACATATACACACAGAGCAATGACTATTGCCCCCGCAGGCATAGCAGACGCTGTTTCTCTACATCCTCACTACTCAAAAGTAACAAACAGGAATTTACGTGCATTTGTATTAAGAGTGCGGAGCGAAGGTGTTTGGCTTGGTTCAATTCCCTGGGCGCAGCTCTGGAGCCAAAAGTGAACCTAAGCCACGTCGCCTCTCGGCCAAAACGACCTCGCCGGGGGGTGGGGGGAGGAAGAGGACCGCCTACACCGTCCCGTTATGCCCCACAGGCCGCCGCTCCTTCTCCTGTGAAGCGCCGAGACCAGCTAGTTCTCTCCGCCGCCGAGGCCCTCCCTCCGCGTCTCTCCCAACGGCTGGCCAAGCCCGGCCCGGCTTCTCTCCCGCCTGACCGGGAGGGTTCCGCGCTCCCTCACGCGCCCCCTTCGCTCGGCCTCGGCCTACCTCGGGCGGGGCAGGCGGCCAGGGCCACGCCTCGCGCACTTCCAGCACGGAGTCCTGCTGCCGCTCGCTGAGGGGCGCCAAGGGCCACGGCAGCCGGTCCCAGAGAGCCAGCCGGTCCCGGACCTCCCGCGCTTCAGCGGCCGAACTCGCCGCCATCCTGTTTCCGCCGCTACTGGCCTGTCAGGTGCCCGGAAGAGAGGGCGGGCAATAGACCTGCGCCGGAAATGACGCCACTTTCCCGCCGCCGCCACCACGGCAGAGAGGAGGCTGGTGGTGGAAACCGTCAGGTAGATCTGCAAAAACTGTAGACTAAACAGATGAGTGGATTTCCGGGTTTCAAGAGAACTTTTTGCTCTCTCTCTCCATCGGCACGGAAGTGAAAACTGTCTATAGAAATCAACGAACATGGAAGATGTTGGGGCAGCAGCGATGGGGGGGGAGGCGGCCTCCCTCCTCCCTCCCTCCCTCCCTCTTAAAACGTCCCTGCTGGGCTTCCTCACCCCCAGGCCTTCCTCGGTTCCGCTGATCAAAAGAAAAAGAAAAGGAGGGGAAAAGGGGGAGGGGGGAGGCTGCATTCCTACACCCGAACTTCCGAGTAGCGATGGCCAGGATTGTGCCGCAAACGGAGCAGGAGGGTTCCGCGCACCATGGAGCGTGTGATTCGGGCTCTGGGGGCGGCTGAGCGAGCAATTTCACGGGATTGATCTCCGCTACACCTCGAGGGGTATTTCGTAGGGCCCCTCCTTCCTTCCCTGTTCTGCCTAGAAACTCAGACCACCAGCATTGACCAGGGAGCCCCTTGCAGGGCCCTCGCAGCCCTTCAGTCACAGCACTCGCGGCCTACAAGGGCCCCGCCGCCCTGCTTAGTGGTTGCGCGGTCCGTTCCCTGGACAGGGTCGTTGCACGCGATTCTCTCCCCGTGACCTACTGCAAGGCCCCTCGATCAGCCTCTCCCAAGTTGGTGCCCTCCAGATGTTTGGGGCTTAAAACTCCCATCAGCCCCGGCCAGTACGGAATGCCGGAAGTTGGTCCATAACATCTGGAGGGCAACAGTTTGGGGAAGGCTACATAGGCTATGGGGGTTATCACCCCCCAGCCCCCGTGACTTTGATCCACTTTTCACCGCTGGACTCGCGTGACGTCGCCCCCTGGTGGTGCTGCTGCTACTGTTCTCTCCCTGAGCGCCGCAGTTGCTCTGGTTTCTCTTCCGATTTATCCCTGAACCGGGAAAGTCCGAAACTCAAATTCGGAACAGGCCAAGCTGAGGTATCGCAGCAGCAGCAGCAGCAGCACCACTACTGACCACGTGTGATCCAAAACGCTGGACTCGCCTAGGAAATAGTCGGTGTGATGAAGGTGTCTCTTGCACTGCTGCTCCTGTGGAGCAAGCTCTCCTCCTCAGCCTGATACACACACCACCCATCCTGCAATATTCGCACTGGACTACATTCAAGGGCTGTCGTCAATGGCCTCCTAGGCCTCTTCCAACTCTACTATTCTATGATTCCATGCTGCCTTGGGTTGTGAGCTACATCAGGGGGCAACTGCTGTCTCCTTTGCTCTCCCATCTGGATCACTCCTCTTTCTCCCCCCATCTTCAGACTGCTCTGGCTCAGCCACCATGATCCACCAGGTGCCATTCTGTCAGCATAATAGATTCAAAAATATGAACATTTAAGGTTTAATAATAAACAAATATAGTGACATAAGTTAACCAACGTTTATGGTATTTGAACCAACCAACGTTTATGGTATTTGAAAGCAACTCTGGGATGATGCATAGAATTATCTACACACTGGGGTTATGCATACATGTCACAGATAAGGTTTGGACACCATCTCATGATTTCTTGAAGCTGAAAGATCTTTAGCGTTCCACAAATTTCTCAGGAACAGTAAACTCTGTGGGGTATCAAGCATGTTCACTATACTTACCTGCACACAGCTGTGAGTTGCCATGTTGAACGGCAAATTTGAGGGTGTTTCTGTGCCTCAATTTGTCAGATTTTGGATTTGTTAATTAGCTATCATTTTTGAGTGAAACACACTTTCAAACACTTCTGTTACAATTTTGCTTATGTTCCATCATCTTTTCTCCCTATCTTTTCGAGACTACTTAGCTTAGTGACTTCCGCTGGGCAAGTAAGGGGCAAAAGAGGAAACTAGACTAACTGGGACAATTGGCTTTAGGAAGCCAAGAAACTCTGGAGGTCAAGAGTTTGGGTCAAGATGGTCAAGAAACCAAGTGATTTCTGCAGCATGGGGTCTTGTTCTGGGTTGGCTAGGAACCACAATGAGTTATTTCAGTAGCTTGGTACTGACTGGATTCATCAGAATGAAATTATTTCAGTGAAAGGTGGCCAAGCCATGAGTGATTTCAGCAACAGAGTGGGCCTTATCTGTGTATGGAAAGGAGCATGGAGGGCTTGAAACCCAGGATTCTTATAGGGTTCAAACAAAGGCTTCAGAGGGACAAAAGATGCTGAGTTCAAACATGACAATAAAATAAAAGGTGAGAGGAAGATTTTCAGGTGAAGATCCAGACGGAGAGGCGGGTAAGAAATAAATTGTTATTATTATTATTATTATTATTAATAATAATAGCAGTTTCAGGCAATCAACAAAGGTAGAGATGACTTATTGCAAATACCATCAAGAGTCCTAAAAGGGCAAGCTACAATGGATAATCAAAGCAGCACTGTAGCTATAGTTAAGACTGTGACACGTCCAAAAAGTTGAGAAATTCCCAGTTTGCAATTGGACTACATCTGGAAAAAACACTCCTGGACTAGAATATGCTGGCATTTTTTAAAATGGAGTTTTAATTTAATACACACTAAAAACAAGCGTTTACCAAGGCTCCGGGAGCACCTTCACTCCTAGCCACAACGTGGCTCCCAGGCCACCCTCCCAGCAGAAACAGCCAAGCTGGAAGCAAAGCAAGAGCAGCGGTGCTCCCAACCCCTACAGAGGGGTCTCGTCCACCCCTTCCTCGGCTCCGCCCGTGGCCTCGCCGGACTACATAGACACCTGCAAGCGAGCCCAACTGAAGGCGCTGCTGTCGCACGTCAGCCCAGGCCTCACCCCGCGGCTCCGCCAAGCCGACATTAAGGAGGTGGGCATCCAGGTGAACCCGCGGGTGGATGGCGCCGTGCAGGGCTCGCTTGGCTCCCGCCCGCTCCAGGCTGTCCGACCCCAGAGCCCCTCCGGTCGTCGCAGCCGAGAGACGCCGCCATTGCCGGGCGTTTATTCGCCCATCCTAGGCCGCCGCCTTTTCACCTTGCCCGAAGTGGTCGCAGAACCGAAAGAGCAAGACGAAGCACCGGCTTCACAGCGGACCCCGAGGAGCTTTTGACGAAGGAGCCGTTATTGGAGACAGGGGAGGCGGCGGCGGCGGCTGCTAAGGAGAATTTGGAGAACAGAGCCAAAGACTCGTTGCTCCTGCCCCCAGAAGAAAAGGCACATTGACCTCAAGAGGTAGGCTGACCAGGTGGCTCGGGATTTCCCGGTCCTAACCAGGAATCCAGAGGCCAACCGGGCCAACCGGAGGAAAACCGGGGTGGCGGGGGGTCACGCGGCGGTGGCAGCGAGACCCGGAGGCAGTGGAGGAGCTCGGGAAGCGGACGCCCCTGCAGATAAGCACAAAGGGGGGCTCTTACCTGCTGGGGCGGCCGCTTCCCGGGCTCCTCCGCCGACTTTGCCGCCGCTGCCGGGCTCGTAAGGCCAGAGGCCGCGCGGAACAGGCAGGAGAGGGCCGGATCCGGAAGTGACGTAACCGGCCCTCTCCCGCCTCTTCCGCGCAGCCTCTGGCCTCCTTGGGGCTCAATCGCGATGGCGATGAGCCCTGAGGAGCCCGGACGCCCATGCCCGCCTCTTCCGCGCGGGCGTCCGGGCTCCTCGAGGCTCGTCGCCATTGCGACAAGCCCCAGAAAGGCCAGAGGCCGCGCGGAAGAGACGGGAGAGGGCCGGTTATGTCACTTCCGGATCCGGCCCTCTCCCGCCTCTTCCGCGCGGGCGGCGACGGAGGACCCCGCGCGGCTGCGCGGGCGGCAGCGGAGGACCCCGCGCGGCTGCGCGGGTGACGGAGGACCCGGCACAGCCGCACGGGCAGCGACAGAGGACCCCGCGCGGCCGCGCGGGCGACGGAGGAACCCAGCGGTAGGTCCAGGCTGGGTTTTTTTTTGGGGGGGGGTGGCTTGGTGGGGGGGTTGTTTTGGGTGGGGGTGGCGGGGGGGACCGGGATTTTGACTTTTAAAATCTGGTCAGCCTATCAAGAGGCCCCACCGTCAAAAGCTGTGTGGCCGCTGCAAAGGCAAAAGGTGGTCTTGTGACAATACCTATAGCTTCAAATACATTGTTTAATATGTCCTGACTTATTTCTATGTCCTGACTTATGTCTAATGTGTGCTGTTCTTGCAATTGGCACTACTTTGTCACTTGTTTCATAACATGGCTTTGACTTTAGGCTTCTGACCTGGCATTGGATAACGGATTAATGCTTTTTTTGTAAGGCTTTGAAATACTATTTGTAATTTATCCATTTACCTTGTAATAAAAGTTGAATTATAATTACACTGTAATACTCCCTTTGGTAATATGAAGGGTGTCCACTGTAAATGAGAAAGCTAATATTGGAGTAAAATAAACAGAAGGAATGGGCAGATTAGAGGGGATTTCTCTGTAGTAAATCTAAAAATGAAGTAGGAGCAGCATATCTCCTTTAAGATGCTTTCTCATTAGAAAGAAAAAATATACAAGTGGATACTGGCTCTTTCAGAATGTCTGATTGTGATGTATGTCTAACTAGTCAGAGGATGAACTACCTATTCTGTACCATCATGACCTAAACAGATAAGTGAAATCAGTCCACAATCACTGAAAGAAAAGAGAACAAATCAATACCTCCTTGTAATAGATCTCTCCAACAGAGAATAAAAGCATAACAATTATAATGTGTGGCCCTCTTGCTGAAACTGAACAAGAGCAAATACTTGAGTATAAGCAGTTGTCAGATTAAAAGCCTTGCATTGATATCTATTTATGTAGTTTCAGGCTGCCTTCTAAACTTATGTGGAAACAATTCAGTTTCTTTCTGTCCTGGAGTAACATAAGAAAAAAAATAAGAAAAAAAAAATTAATACACACACAAAATAGGTACACTGAGGATAGCAATGTGCCGTGTGCAAGTGGCGCTGCTGCTGTCTGAAAGCTCTGGGGAATTTGTACTGTCACCTCAGAGAGCCTCTCCCAAAAGGCAGCAGAACTATCTTTGAGAGTGGTCGGGTGGGGGTTGGTTGGGCGTGGGTCCGCCCTGACCTGCACCCCTTTCCCCGCTGTGTTAATGGCAGACACCATTAATGCAGTGGGAGAAAATATGGAATTTCCCCAAGGCTGGGGAAATTGCGTATTTTCTCCCTCCCCTTTAATGGTCTGGGAATTTTATTTATTTATTTATTTATTTACTTATTTATTAAAACACTTATATCCCACCCTATATCATTGAGATCTCAGGGTGGCATACAGATAAAATCAATTCCAACAGTATAAAACAATAAATAATGTCCACAGCTAAAATCGTATTAAACCACTAACGAGATAAAAACTAGAAAAGTTTAAAGCAGTAAAAACATTTAAAAGTATGTGTAGCTTTAGGCAAATTCAGCCCTCAAAGGCTTTGATAAAAAGCCATGTTTTAACTTAGGCCCCCTCTACAAGAATTCGGCTTGATGTCCGGTTGCCCGATTATGCGCATCTTCTCACGATCGCTTTTATACCTAATTCCAATAAATGACAGGCGGTGAAGTGCATTACCGGCTGTGTGAAACGCACTTTAAACTTGTTGAGATGCGGAGAATCACTTGTTAAAATGGTCATAATGTGCTTTAACGGCCACGGTAAATTAAAACTCGCTATTTAACGCGAATGCGAAGATGCGCATAATTGGAGAGACAACGCGCCTCAACCCCCGATTTGCACTCTGTTCATGTGGAGGTAAAAAATATAATGTGCCTTGAATGAGCTTTAAATCACTCTTGTAGAGGCACCCTTGGTGTCAAAATGAAGCCAGCATCAGCCCTAGTCAGAACTCCAAGGGGAGGGCTTCTCACAGCCAGGGTGCCACAACAGAGAAAGCCCTCTCCCATGTCCCACAATAATGTCTCACGTTGGTGGGATGCAGAGGAGGTATTCTCCAACAAATCTCAAATCGTGAGCAGGCAAATATAGTGAGAGGCCCTTCCTCAAGTATTGAGGTCCCAAGCCGTTTTGGGCTTTAAATGTTATTGCCAACACCTTGAATTCCGACTGGAAGCATATAGGCAGGCAGTGCAATTCCTTTAAGATTGGTGTCTAAGGGCTCCATCACACCTATTTCCCACCCCCCCGGTTGGCCTTTGCATTTTTTACCTCCATTTCAGAAGTGCTGCGAGCGCTCCTCCCTTTCATAGCTATACTGGTGAACTCTCGTTTTGCTCTCCCGCTGCTATTGTGCCTGCGCCCCCCACCTTCTTCTTCCCCCTCCAGTTCATTGGTTCTTGTTGTTGATGAACAATTGTGATGGACTTGGCAGCCTTCCCTATTTGTTCATTGGAGCTCCTATTAGAATGTACAAAAATGCTTACATCTGTGCAATTTGTAAAGATAAAGACATGAAACTTGGCATAGTGATAGGTCTCCAGGAGAGATTTCGGCATGCCAAGTTTGAATCAGTTTGGTCCATGCCTTGATTTTTAAAGAATTGTTTAAATTCCCCCCTTTAAAACCTTTTCCTGATAGTTCACCAGTGCGGGCTTCCACCTCTTTGCATTTATGAAGGATCGATTTTCCTTTACTTTCATCATTCAAAGCTGTGCATCTCCAGTTCATATAATAGAGATCTGCTGGTTCCCTTACTCCAGAGTAAATCCCATTGATTTCAACTGCATTTATAGCCAAGTTATATTAAACTCAGATGCAGGCTTACCTACAGGTATAGAACTGATTTTTAAAAGTGTGGTCACTCAGAAGCTTTTTTTTAAAAAAAGTCTAAAACAGCAAACTGGAAAGAAGTGCTCTGCAACCCTATGCTTACTTCTGAGGTCTTACTTCTGTTTACTCAGAAGTAAGTCTCTGTTCAATGGGGTTTACTCAAAGGTAAGCCTGCATTGGATTTTAGTATGACTTGGATGTAAATGCAGTTGAAATCAATGGGATTTACTCTGGAGTAAAGGAACCAGCAGATCTCTATTTTATGAACTGGAGATGCACAGCTTCACATGATCAATGGAAAGGAAAAGTCCATGAATTCGAATATTCAACACTGAGAAGTGCTGGAGAAGGAGAACCGCCCCACCCTCCCTTTCGTCAGCAAGACTCCATTCAAAGCACACACACCCCCAACAAAGGAAAAAGCGAGGGGACAGCACTACACGGAGGCTTAAGGGTACATTAAAGTATCTTGGGGAAAAAAATCCAGACTTTCCCTGCAGCAAACTAATATGCAAAACAGAGGGAAAGAGGCGCAATGGGTGCAGGACAGGGACAATGTCATGTGAGTCCCACACTGCAAAACCAGATACCAGGTGTGGCAAGAGTGCGTTAAACTGCTGGTGTGACGGAACTCTAAGACTTGACACCATTCCCCCTACTCTTGATTGCCACGCAGGCCTTCACAATTACTCTCTTCACAGAAAGATGCCAGAACTTTAACTCAACTGATCTCACAAGATGAAAATGGGATGGCCTCATCCTCTCTTCACCCCGAAAGTGGGAATGCCTTACCAGTGGTTATCCATCATCCACATCCGGTCTGGCAGAAATACACCTACCTCTAGAAGCCAGTCTCAAGGCCAGATATTGATAATCAGCATAGGTGGGCTTTCTTGCTGGCCAGGATGTTGCTGCCTGCTCTTTGCTCTCAGTGACCCAGTTCACATGATCGCCGGCACCACCATGGTCTTAAATTGTCACAGCTTATTGTGACAAGCTGCAGCTTGTGCAAAATGCAGCAGCCATATCAATCACAGGAACTAGGAAGTCTGAATCTATAAGACCGACTGTGGCCCACTTGCACTGGCTGCCTGTATAATTCCGAGCCCGATTCAAAGTAGTGAATGGAGAGTTCCTTGGGAGCCTGCTCCGTGAGCTCGCCAAGTGCTGCCTGTCGGCCCTCTTCTGCACAAGCCAGCCCAGTGAGCGCTGGCCATTGTGTGCGTCTGAGGCCTCCAGAAAGTGCACAATTCCCCCAGCACGCTAATGGCGTGCTGGGGGAATTGTGCACTTTCTGGAGGCCCCGGATGTGCGCTTTCCCTCCCTCCCCCCTGCGCCCATCCGGGCCTGGGAGGGAGGAGAGGCGTGGGAAAGTGCCTCCAGAAAGTCATAAACTCCCCTGGCCATACTAATGGTATGCTGGGGGAATTGCACACTTTCCAAAGGCTTTGGATGAGCGCAACGCCAAGCGCTCACCGGGTGTGGAAGGGAAAGATACGCAATTTCCCCAGCCTTGGGGAAAATGTGTGCTTTCCTGCCCCCACACCCATTGGTGCCTGAAAATGGCTCTTAATGCTTGTATTAAGAGGCCCTTTCAGGCCCCGATGGGCGCAGGGGGGGAAAGGAGAAAGGTTTCCCCTTCTGTTCTAATGGCGGCTGCCACTAGGGTAGAAGGGAAAAACCCTTCTCCTCCTCCCTCCCCACTGCCGATGGAGGGCTTATAGGCCCAGTTAATAAGTTTAAGACCCCCATCGGCAGGGGGAAGGCTGGGGAAATTGCGTATTGTCCCTCGCTGCTGTAATGGTGGCTGCCTTTACTGTAGCGGGGGGAAAGGACAAAAGGTGCTCACTGGTCAAGGCAGAAGTCCGACCGGACCTGTGCCACCTTTGTCAGTATAGGGACCGTGGAGCGAAAATCTGCCAGACACGTTCATTGGGGCCCAGGAGGGCCAGATGTGAGGGGTCTGGCAAGCTCGCAGGTCCCGACAGATTTTCAACCCATCCCTAATTCAAAGTGTATAAAGCCTTACATGGCTTGGGACCCTAATACCTGATTGAGTGCCTCTGCAAACATGAACCGACCAGTAAAATGTGCTCAGCATCTAATGTCCTCCACTGAGTGCCTCCTTCGAGGGAGGTTTGTTACATTAAGAGTTAAAAATTTAGTTCAGTTTAGTTCAGTGCAGATATTAAGTCTGTTTTATATCAAGTTAAATAATAACGGTTTGGATGAATGTAGAATGTATGGGTTCCTTCCAAATGTCAAGGATGATGGGTGCTTTCCAGGACAATGGGGAATTCATAATTGGAGATGGGAACAGCATTATTGCCTGCCAAGTGATCTTTGTTTGCCAAAGAATTCTTTACATGCCATGAACATGGCAAAGTGTACCAAAGGAGCCAGATAAGGATGGATGAGGATTCGAGCCAAGAACACGACAATCTGTTGGAATTGGCAAGAACCTACCCTGCACACATAACAATAAGCTGCAGCACCCACCCACCTACAGCACTTTGAATATTATTTAAGCCACAGTGGGTGCAGGAGATCGTGGAATCAGCACAGTGGGGCAGATAAAGAACTGTCCTAGATGGAAAATAAGTCCTCATCTGGTCTCCTGGCTGCCACATTCTACTTAACAACGGGTCTTTAATCAGTTGGAATGCAATTTTTGTATTTCTATTTAAAAGCTATTTAAAACACTCTTACAAGGAAGTATTGTCATTTCAAAATGCTTGTGTTTTTTTTTCTCTCCTAAACTACTAGTCTGAGGGTGCCTCTACAAGAGTGATTTAAAACTCTTTCAAGGCGCATTACCAAATTTACCTCTACAAGAGGGGAATGCAAATCAGGGGTCCAGGCACGTTTTATCTCCGATTGTTCGCATTTTCGAATATTTATTTATTTATTTTATTCCATTTATATACCGCCCCATAGCTGAAGCTCTCTGGGTGGTTTACAAAAATGAAAAACATTGAACAATTAAAACACCAATATACAAAATTTAAAAACATAAAACATAAAAACAAGTTAAAATTACAATATCGTTCTGGGTCAAAGCACAACAACAACACAAAAACACAAAAAAAACCCATCATATGCTGTTAAATGCCTGGGAGAAGAGGAAAGTCTTGACCTGGCGCTGAAAAGATAACAATGTTGGCGCCAGGCGAGCCTCATCAGGGAGATCATTCCATAATTGGGGGGCCACCACTGAAAAGGCCCTTTCCCTTGTTGCCACCCTCCGTGCCTCCTTTGGAGTAGGCAACCAGAGGAGGACCTTCGATATGGATCGTAGTGTACAGGTAGGTTCATGTCGGGAGAGGCGTTCCATCAGGTATTGTGCGTTAAATAGCGACTTCTAATTTACCGCGGGAGTAAAAGCGCCTTATGTCCATGTAAACAATTTTGTGAGGAGGCACATTAACAACCAGATGATGTCATACATAGAACTGCCCCTTTGCTGGGAAAACCTCCCACTTTTTAGTTTAGTTTTATTTCCTGTCTCCTCCTGGCAACTTCCTCCTTGTTCTCCGTCTCTCTGGATGGAAGCTCCAAGAAGACAAGACCCAGTGTGAACTGAAAATAAAGTTTATTTTAACTCCCCTGTTGGAATATTTCATTCATGGAGACACGGGGCCAGATGGAGGTGGTTTCACAAGAAGTAAAGGGATAGGAAGGATGTGCGGATGTGTGCATAATTAGCGATCAGCTTAGACATATTGTCCCCTCGCTTCTTGCTGGGTTCCTGACATGATTTACAACGGTTGAGCTTGCTGGGAAGAGGAGGGGGAAGGAACGAAGCAGCATCCCCCTGTCTGTTTTGGTGTGTGTTTGTGCGAGGTACATTCCCATTTACTCCTGAGCAGTTCACTTGAAATGGAAATTGGGCGAAGGGGGGGGGGAGAGGCAGCTCTGACAAAAAATAAGTTTTCAAAGGGTGCTGGAGGGGGAAACTTATGGGGCACATTCCCATGTACTCCTGAGCAGTTCTGGGAGGGGGGACAACTTCAGCTGGCGGCGAAATTGGAGGGGAGAGAGGTAGCCAAACAGGTTAACCACATCATTCCTGGCAGGTAACCTAGGTAACCAAAGGTGGGAGATTCTGGTAGGCGGGGAGAATAAAGGGTGCAAAACCTGTTTGGGGAATTTCCAGGGACAAAGCACGTTACTTTCAGCAACATTTTCATGCATGTCAACAACTTTAAAGCGAGTTTCATACAGCCAGTAATGCGCTTCAACGCCTCTCGTATATAGGTATTAAGCGTAAAAATTATTGTCAGGAGATGCGCATAATCGGGGAACCGGCATCAAAGCAAAATCTTGCAGAGGGGGCCTGAGCTAGGAGTTCCATTTCCAAAAGAGAGAGAGAAGTCTGCAGTCCAGCACCACATGATTCTATTCTTCACTCTCTTGTATTTAATTTAGGGTTGGTATTTACTGCATCACAGTTCAGTCTAATAGTTTCAAGCATTAGAACTGAAGCTGTTTGCTCTGTCTGCCAATTAGCACAAGGGCTTGTAGAGAGTGGGGGGGGGGGGAGAGATCAAGCTTGACTCTGCATTCCCATTTTTAATCTGGAACACTTGCTTGCTCCAGTTGGAACTAGTTCAGGTAACTGAACAAGCTTTCTCCTACAGTTCAGACGTAATGCTAAACCATAGTTCAGCACTGTGCAAATGTGTACATGTGTACATATGTTCAATGCCTTCTCTTCTACCATGGCTTGAAGAGAAGAACAGAAGCATGAACTTCTAGGTTTAAAGTAAATATGGTTTTTGTTACATCTGACAAAGGCAGAATGTGCTTAGTTTAAATTATGGTTTATTGAAACAAGCCAGGATCAAACCATGATTTCTTTTCATGGCATGTTCCAATAAACCATAATTTAAACTAACCATAGTTCTCAGTTCAGACATAATGACAATGTGGTTAGTTTACATCAGGAAACCGATGCTTTCAATCTCCTCCTTTTGTGCATGCCCAAGGCTTAATCAGATTCATTAATGTGGCATTAGCTCAAATTCAAAAGTTGTGGAGATTCAGGAAGCTGAGCAAATCATTCCAAATAATAATAATAAACTAAGCAAGTGTATGTCTGGATCCTTGGTTAAATATTATGAACACTTCTTTGTAAAGTGAAGGGAAAATCATTTTAAATATTTTTAAAATCTTATCACTGGTTTTCTGAATTCACAACAGACCTTTATTAGGGTTTATGTCACAGGAGAGAGATAATTTTGCAAATGTGAACTACCTGGTATTCAGCCTAATATCTCTCCCTGCAGCCACCTCCAGGCTTTTTAATTCTATTCTCTGACTCCTAGATGGAAGCAAAGGAGTTCAGCTCCTCTTGCAGTAAACCCATCTGAGCAATAATTTTACTGATAGCACCTTTGATGGTGTGGTGTTGGAGCTTCAGTTGATTATTCTCCTCCTGAAGTATTTTGTTCCCTCCTTGAATAGTCTGGAGGTCCTGTTTTTCTTCCAGAACTGCACGGTTTTCTCTTAGGAGGAACAATACGGTTTGGTTCACTTTCTGGAGAGCTTCAAGCGCCTCATTCTCTTCTAATGGTGACAAAGAAGTTTTGTTTCTTTCCTGCACTGGCACAACACTGCTCACCTCTTGCATTTCCTGGACCGTTTTTACTGCATCAGTAAGTGCAGGCTTATTGTTAGTTTCCTGGACTAAAATCTTGCCGATTTCTTGGATTGAGGTATCCTCCTTTCCTGATAATGGAGCAGAAGTTTGCTTTTCCTTCTGGAAGACTGGGCCGGCTTTCTTCTCCTCAGGCAAAACATTCAAAGTCATATTATTTTCCCGGAAAATCTGGAGGGCTTTGTTCTCTTTTTGGATAACTGGAAAGGCTTTGTTTTCTATACCATCCTGGAGTCCTCCTATCACTGGAAAAGCTGCTAAAGGCTTCTTTTCTTGCTGAAGGACTTGCTGGAGATTTTCATCATAGATAACCTGAATGCCCTTGTTCTCTGTCCGTAGGCACTGGAGTGCCTTATTCTCTTCTCGGAGAACCCTGTTTTCCATTTGGAGGACCTTATTCTCTTCCCAGAGGGCTTTATTCTCTTCCCAGAGGGTCCAGTCATTATACATCTTCTTGTTGGAGTATTTCTTGTGGGCTTCTGCAGAGGAAGAGAATGCTGGTTGCACATAGGTTTCATTCACCCACTTGCCATCTAGGAAGATAAAGGTGTCATTGCTGAGCTTGACCCTTGGTGGGATGTAATCCATCTTTACCTTCCAGTAGCTGCATGTATTGGTTTGAAAGAGAGACTATGGAGCTGGATTACTGTATGAAATGAAGAAATATACATTTAAAAAAATCTATTAGTAGCAAGCAGTACAGAACTCTAAAATTAGTGTCGTTAAAACAATAGATGAAGAATCAAAATACATTGTATTGGTTATGTTTTCAAGTTTCATTTCCGAAAGAGAGAGAGAAGTACAGAGGTGTTTGGGTGGGAAGTTGTGGCTGGAGAAAAATGCATTTCAGGCTATGCAACCCAAGACCCTCATCCCACTCCTCCTCTTCCTCCTCCTCCTCCTCCTCCTCCTCCTCCTCCTCCCAGCATCCTTTAAACTGTGTGATGCTCCATCCCTTCGTAGCTTGAATGGAAGCACTTTTCTTCCAGATCTAACTAACCCCTGCCTTTCTGAACGCTTTTCATTTGGAAGTGATCAGAGTCTTTAACAGTTTATAATTTTCTGGACTTGGTAGAGGGGATGGGTATCCCTTGCACCTATCTCCTTCACACTATATCACCAACTCTAAGGGGCTCAAAGAAGCCATGTCTCCCCACGAATGACAACCTCAACATTTAGTGCTCCCTAGAGGGCAATGAATGTGCTCAGTCCTCATCAGCCTGTTTTGGGGGTTTATTTTCTTTTAAATTATTTCATTCTGCATATATAGGGAGTTTCGACAGTATGTAGAAATTACTATATTTCTATGGTCCTGTTTCGCTATCCAATTGATGAGCATGGAACAGCAAAGTTTCATGTTAGAAGGTACAAGAGGGGAGCCACAATAAAATGTTGCAGTGTTTTTCCAGCCAACCTCAGACAGGAAACCTGCTCAGTCTTGCAGAGTTGTTTGGGGGCAGGGGGGAATCAGTAACAGGAAAAGAGAAAAAGATACTTTTTTCTTTTCCGTCTGCTGAATGCTCCCCCTCCCTACTTTTTTCCCCCTGGTATGCACCCACGATTTTGACCTCCATTTCTTTAGCATGGCAAGTGCTGGTCCCTTTCATGATTGTAGCTATACCAAGGGACTCTCTTTTCACTTGTTTACTCTCCCATTATTGTGCCCTCCCTCCCCATCCTGCCCCTTCCCCTTCCCCCTCCACTTCATTGGTTCTTGTCGGATGATGGACATGGGAGCCTCCCCCCTCCCCTTGCTCTGGCTTTGTTGTCTAGCATTTTACCGATTCAATGTTTAATTGGCTGGGCACTGTTACTGTAGGCAAGGAGGGTGGGGTTGGAGCAGCAAAAGCCCATTTGACTGGCTCAGTTCGTTCGACATGGTGTGCTGGAGGCAGAGAACCGCCCTGCCCTCCTCTTTCATCAGCAAGCACATGTTCAAAACACAAGCCTCCAACGAAAGAAAAAATGTGAGGACGGCAATACATGGGGGTGGAAGGGCGCTTTAATCCTGCATGGAAGAAATAAACCAGACTTCCCCTGCTCCAAATAAGATGGAAAAGGGAGGGGAAGAGGCAAGATGATTGCTGGACAATGATGACGTCATGTGAGTACCGCATTGCAAAACCACAAACCAGGCATGACGAGAGTGTGATAAAACACACGTGTGTGATGGAGCTCTTTATCTCTCCATCTTCAAGCTCCCTGTGCAATCTGGGGGGAAGAAATGTTCTTTAATCTCATGGCACCCTGTCCCCTAATCATCCTTTAGGATAAAATAAGCTGTGTCGGGGCTTGGGCATTTCCACCATTTTCCTTTCCCCCACAGCCGGTCAGTTAATGTTCTCAACATTGAATGTTTTTTTTTCTACTGAGCCAACTCAATCCTCATTAGGCCATTTCTCTCCTCTTTTAATTTACAAACCAACATTTTTCTGTATATCTGGGGAATTCCCCAAGTAGGCATAAACTGTGATCATGTCTGTGGGTGGCCTTGTTGAACTGCTCAGCTGCATATGAGACTTTAGAATGTGATGTGCAAGACAATGCTGCAATGTGACTAGGGTGATCATATGAAAAAGAAGACAGGGCTCCTATATCTTTAACAGTTGTCTAGAAAAGGGAATTTCAGCAGGTGTGATTTGTACGCATGCAGCACCTGATGAAATTCCCTCTTCCTCACAACAGTTAAAGCTGCAGGAGCCCTGCCCTCTTTTATATCTGGTCAAAGATAAAGGAGCACTGTCCTCCTTTTCATATGGTCACTCTAAATGTAACCCCAGTCATAAACAAAAACTTCTAAGAAAGTTCCAGTCAGCATGGAACAGGAACCTTGAAGTGTTGTTATAGGCTTGCAGAAGGTGGAGGAGTTTTCAGAATGGGGGAAAATATTTTTTTCTATTCTAAAGAAGTGTCTCCCCCCCCTTGGGTCACCCATTAAATTGATTAGCAGTAAATCTATGAAAGTCAAAAGAAAATACTTCATATAACACATTAATGTATGGAATTTGTTTATATAAGATGTGAAAATGTCCATTAATCTTAATGGCTTTCAAAGATTAGTTAAAAACCATGGAAGATGTGGGTCTGTCAGTGGCTATTAGTCACAATGGCAATATGGAATCTACATGTTCTGAATATGTCACTGAATCCCAGTTGCTAGGGAGCTGAGGTGGGAGAAAGCTAATGGCCTACATGCTCTTCGTGTGGATTTCCCAGAAGCATTTGGTTGGTCATTGTGGGAAACAGGATGTTGAACTTGATGAACCTTTGTTCTGATCCAACAGGGCACTTCTGATGTTCTTACTAGAGGGGAAAGGGTGCTTCATTCCATTCCCACCTTCTGAAACTTTCCCCTACTAAGCTGTATAGCACAAAAGGGCTCCAATACAGGGCTCCTGCCAAGTAGGGAAGATTTTGGAGATGCGCCTTTCCTCTCTCCTGAAACCTCCCGATATAGTGCAGAGAGGGGGATTTTTTAAAACCTTATGGTGTGCATCCCCTGGGCCCTAATGCCAACCTCCAAGACATTATAAGTTGTTAGGTTTTCAAGGTTTTCCCCATTTTCCTTCCCCCTCAACAACACCCCAATACTCCATAGTCCCAGAGATCACTGAGTGCAGTGGCTGTTTTCAGTTTTTAACCTTTTAACTTTTAATTTACAAACTAATATACTCTTATGTACTTGAAGAGTCCCCTAGGTATGCAGGAACCACTATCTTTCACTGCCCAACTGATAGGCATCAGACGACAGTAAGGAGACCCTGAATAGAGAAAGATTCGCTCCCACCTCTTTCTTTCTCATATAATACTAGAACTCAGAGCTCACCTAATGAAATGGATTGGCAATAGATTCAAAATATGTTATTTCCATGAATGCATAATCAACAGCAGTAATTAAAAGTGATGATGGTCATTAGCTTAGATGTCGCTTTAAAAGATGTTGAAGGCCAGCTCTCTATCTCCATTTTGCCCCTACGTGTCAGAGATATAATTGACCATTGCTGGACAGAGAGCTAAACATAGGCCATATCTACACCTGCCAGATAACCTGGGGTCATCTCGAGGCTGCCGCTCCTGGCTCGTCCCTTCTTCCCCGCAAATAACGGGGCCGGGCACGGAGCACGGAGAGGCTCCATGCCCAGGAGAGGGGAGCAATTTCACCATCCCTGGGATGGCGGGGGGTGGAGTGGGCACAGGTTTTTTAAAAACTTTTCCCCCTGAATCGGGGCTGCACGACCAGCTCCTCTTTAAAATAAATCAATAAATGGTGCCTGCAACTTCCCTCTTTCCTTCTGGGACATCACGTGACAGTCTAGATGCTGGGGTGGGGGGGATCGCGAAAGCAGGTAAGTCCACAATCCTCCCCCTCCCTCCATCTACACACTTAGGTGTAGACAAGCCCTTAGATGGCAACCTGGTATGGTCCTGCATAGTCAGTTCATATGTTCTTAACCAAAATCTAATCTACTCAATCTTTATTTAATTATTTCTGCTGGAGTACCTGCAATTCAGTGCCGATTGCTTATGTTGTATATATGAGGCTAGCAGAGTTGTGAGGGAACTCTGCCAACAAGAGAGGCTACAGAACGATGCCTGAGATATGGAGCTAAATTTGGCAGAATCATTGTACTTACTTATTTTCTTTTTAAAATTAGTTTTAGTTGTTTCCTTATGCTTTCAAAGACTTTGTTGACCTTCTATTTGCCAAAGCCATAAAGGACCATAAAGGGAGAGTTCTCACCACCTGTCCTTCCGTCAGACTGATTTCCAGTACTGCTTGCTATTGCAGGAACAAACTGTTCACTGAGCCAGGCAACAACAGGGTACCATGTCAGACCCACCATTGTGACACTGAAGTTGCATCTAAACACACCCAGAACACAGCCAAGTGGTAAAGGAGGGAGGTAAAGTATTTTTTACAAATCCATTTTGGTTAAAGTTGAATCAGAGTCAAGAGTTCCTAAATAATAGCTTCTGAGAATCACTGTGAAATATTGTATGCTTATTGGACCTATGATGAAATGCCTGTTGTAGTCATTGGTCACTTGGGGGGAGATATTATTGTTCAGCCCTAGTTTTGCCATTGTAAATGGGTTTTATAGCCTACATAACCTATGTCACTAGATTGTTTTGAAGAAGAAGTGAACAACTGTTGTACAAATTCACAATATTTGTGCTCTTCATATTCATGTGTATTTTAAGTGGGTCTTTTAGGTCCAGCCAGTTATACAACTAGTTATTGCCAATGTGAGAACCAGTGTAGTATAGACTTAGCCCAGAAAGACCTGGGTTTAAATCTCGATTCAGCCAATCTCTCTCCCTAAGCCGCCTCACAGAATTGTGAGTATGGATTGGGATAACGTCCACATATTCCACTGTGAGTTCCTTGGAGGAGGAAGGATGCTATAAAAATAGGATAAAAAGAGTAATTTCTGTGTCTGAGGCAGAGTCTTTGGACTACATCAGTTCAAAATAACTATCCTATTTTCTGGGGGATGATACACACACACCAAAGTTAAAAGCACCAGGCGGACTAATTTTATTTAATGAAGACATTTCTGTGTAATTTCTGTATAAAATAGATCCACAGTTACATCTGTACAGCGATTATCCCATTTGTGTGAGAATGATTTGTGGATCTGTGGGCGGAGGTACTGAATACCTCCGAATTGTCATGGACAGACAATTTTCTGGTCAGAGTTAGTATCATGGCTACCACCCGTCCCTCCAGGGGTGGTGGACCTATTAAGATGGTCCGCCCTTGAAGGCTGACGGATCCTTCTGGATTCCAGAAAGTCTTGGCGGGTTCCATGGCTGGTATCGTCGACGATCCTGTAGAAGCCCTGGTCAATAGATGGAATCAAGACCTAACTAGGGCTATCGACACGATCGCCCCCAAACGTCCTCTCCGGCCCGCTTCTAATAGGGCGCCCTGGTATACAGAAGACCTCAGGGAGTTGAAGCGGAAAGGACGACAACTGGAGCACCGATGGCGGAAAACTCGACTTATATCCGACAAGACACGACATAGAGAACATCTTCGTTTCTATGGAGTGGCAATATGTGCAGCGAAGAAAGCTTTCTTCTCTGCACGCATTGCGTCTGCGAATTCACATCCAGCACAACTGTTCAGGGTGGTGAGGGGTCTAACTCAGGCTCCTTCTCCCCTGAATCCGATTTTAGAGCCTTCGGCAGTTCGCTGTGATGCCTTTAACGATTATTTCTCAGATAAAATCTCTCGGATAAGAGCCGACTTAGATGCCATTGTTATAGCAGAGGTTGACAGTGGAGTGTCCAGTGACTCCGCGAGTAGGATTAGACTTGATCAGTTTCAGTTAGTGAGTACCAAGGATGTGGACAAGGTACTTGGATGTGTGAGGAAGATGACTTGCCCTCTCGATCCCTGTCCTTCCTGGCTGGTCGTCCAGGGAGGAGATGCAGTTAGATCACATCTACAGCATATCATTAATGCATCTCTTAGGGAGGGGAGCTTTCCATCATGTTTAAAAGAGGCGGTGGTAAGGCCGCTTCTAAAAAAGCCCTCCCTGGATCCCCTGGACCTTAATAACTACAGGCCTGTATCAAATTTTCCATTTTTGGGCAAGGTGATCGAGAGGGCAGTTGCTTTTCAACTCCAGGTGGTCTTGGATGACACTGATTTTCTAGACCCATTTCAAACCGGCTTCAGGGTGGGATACAGAGTTGAGACCGCTTTAGTCCCCTTAGTGGATGATCTACGCCTTAGTATCGACAGGGGGAGTGTGTCCCTGCTGGTACTCCTGGACCTCTCAGCGGCTTTCGATACCGTCGACCATGGTATCCTTCTGGAGCGCCTGGGGGAATTGGGGATCGGGGGCACTGTGCTTCAGTGGTTCCAGTCCTATCTCTCGGGCAGGTTCCAGATGGTGATGCTTGGAGATAGCTGCTCTTCAAAAAGGAGCTGCTATGTGGTGTACCACAAGGTGCCATCCTTTCCCCAATGCTGTTTAACATTTACATGAAACCGCTGGGAGAGATCATCCGGAAGCATGGGGCGGGGTGCTATCAATATGCTGATGACAACCAAATATATTTCTCTATGCCTTCGACAACATCGTCAGCTAAGGATAGTGTGTCTCCTCTGAATGAATGCTTGGAGGCGGTAATGGGCTGGATGAGGAAAAACAAACTGAAGCTGAATCCAGACAAGATGGAGGTGCTTGCTGTCAAAGGCCCCAACCTGGGTCTGGAGGTGTGTCAACCAGTTCTGGATGGGGTTACACCCCCCCTGAAAGATTGTATTCGCAGCTTGGGGATACTCCTGGATCCGTCGCTCCAGATGACAGCCCAGATTGATGCGACGGCCAGGAGTGCTTACTATCAGCTTCGGCTGATACGCCAGCTGTGCCCCTTCCTAGAGTTGGAAGACCTAAAGACGGTAGTGCACGCGCTGGTAACTTCGAGGCTCGACTTCTGCAATGCGCTGTACATAGGGCTACCTTTGTGCCTAGTCTGGAAACTTCAACTTGTTCAAAATATGGCAGCCAGGTTGGTCACTGGTACGCCTAGGGGTGATCACATTACACCAGTTTTAAAATCGCTTCATTGGCTGCCAATCAGTTTCCGGGCGAAGTATAAAGTGTTGGTTATTACCTTTAAAGCCCTACATGGTTTGGGTCCAGGGTACCTGCGGGATCGCCTTCTCCCGTACAATCCGCCCCGCATACTTAGGTCCTCTGGGAAGAACTTACTCAAGCCAGCCAGAACTAGGCTGGCGAGTGTTACCCAGAGGACCTTTTCTTCCATCACTCCCAGACTATGGAATGGTCTGTCGGAGGAGGTTAGACAAATTGACAGTCTTCATGAATTTAAGAGAGTCATGAAGACTGTCCTCTTCCGACAGGCCTATCCAGATGAATTTTTAATTGTTTTTAATGTTGTATTGTTCTCTTGCTTTTTAAAAATTGTAACTGTTGTGATTTTTATGTTTATATTGTTGCTGTTCCCCACCTCGATCCGAAGGGAGAGGCGGGTTACAAATAAATATTATTATTATTATTATTATTATTATTGTTATTATTATTATTAAGGGCCTGTTACTGAAATTTCAAACATTTACTGCTTAGGTAGGCTGTATCTGTCACTTGCTGCTCTTAGTGAGAGTCAGCTGAGAGGTTGTGATGCAACCTACTCCCCCCTCCCACTACTGTCCAATTAGCAGCACTTGGTAAGAGTCATGTGCCCCAAATTTTTATCTTTCCCCACCAGTAGTATTAAGTGACTAAGAAAGCTGCACTGTTTTAGGGTGAAGACTGAAAACTATTTTGGAAGAGCTTTGCAAACTAGATACAACAATGCCTTACAGGGTTTATTTTTTAATTCCAAACTCAGAGCTTACCAGTTAATAAAATTTATATTGACTATTGTTAAAAGTCACATGTGAGAGAATATATATATGAATAGTACCCTAGAAGCTAGATTAACGCTTTTGAATATATGTAGTTCACTGCTTGGAGAATATATACACTCTAAGATATATGTATCTAGGTATCGATATCGATATCGATATAGAATCATAGAATCATAGTATAGTAGAGTTGGAAGGGGCTTATAAGGCCATCGAGTCCAACCCTCTGCTCAAAGCAGGAATCTACCTTAAAGCATCCCTGACAGATGGTTGTCCAGCTGCCTCGAGTGCCTCTAAGGTGGGACAGCCCACCACCTCCCTAGGTCATTGGTTCCATTGCCATACTACTCTATCAGTCAGGAAGTTTTTCCTGATATCCAGCCGGAATCTGACTTCCTGTAACTTGAGCCCATTATTCCATGTACAGCATTCTGGGTTGATTGAGAAGAACTCCTGGTCCTCCTCTGTGTGACAACCTTTCAAGTGTTTGAAGAGTTCTATCATGACTCCCCTCAGTCTTCTCTTCTCCAGGCTAAACATGCCCAGTTCCTTCAATCTCTCCTCATAGGGCTTTGTTTCCAGACCCCTAATCATCCTCTTTGTATTCCTCTGAACACACTCTAGATTGTCTGCATCCTTCTTGAAGTGTGGTGCCCAGAACTGGACACAATACTCAAGATGGGGCCTAACCAGTGCTGAGTAGAGGGGAAGCTATACTTCTATTAATGCAGCCCAAAATAGCATTTGCTTTTTTTGCAGCCACATCACACTGTTGGCTTATATTCAGCTTGTGATCTACAACAATCTCACTTGTCATATTGCTTAGCCAAGTATCCCTCATCTTGTAACTGTGCATTTGGTTTCTTTTTCCTAGGTGTAGAATTTGGCATTTATCCCTATTAAATTTCATTCTGTTGTTCTCAGCCCAGCGCTCTAGTCTATCAAGATCACTTTGGAGTTTGTTTCTGTCTTCCAGGGTATTAGCGATACCACCCAATTTTGTGTTGTCTGCAAATTTGATAAGCACCTCCTTGTCCAAATCATTAATAAAAATGTTGAAGAGCACTGGGCCCTGGACTGAGGCCTGCCATACCCTGCTCGTTACCTCCCCCCAGTGTGAAAAGGTACCATTGATAAGCACTCTTTGAGTCCGATTCTGTAGCCAACCGTGGATCCACCTAATAGTTGTTCCATCTAGCCCTCTTTTCACTAGTTTGTTAATCAGAATGTTATGGGGCACTTTGTCAAAAGCTTTGCTGAAGTCAAGATATACTATGTCCACAGCATTCCACAGTCCACAAGGGAGGTTACCCGATCAAAAATGAGATCAGATTAGTCTGCCAGGATTTGTTCTTGACAAATCCATGCTGGCTTCTAGTAATCATTGCATTGTTTTCAAGGTGTTTACAGATTGACTTCTTTATAATCTGTTCCAATATATTCCCAAGGATGGATGTCAGACTGATTGGCCTGTAGTTCCCAGGTTCCTCCTTTTTGCCCTTTTTGAAGATAGGGACAGCATTAGCCCTCCTCCAGTCATCTGGCACTTCACCCGTCTTCCATGATTTTGCAAAGATAATAGAGAGTGGTTCTGAGAGTTCTTTTGCCAGCTCCTTTATCACTCTAGGATACAGTCCGTCGGGCCCTGGAGATTTGAACTCATTCAAAGAAATTAGGTGTTCCTTGACCATTTATTTATCAATCTCAAACTGCAATCCTGCCCTGACAGCTTGTACTTCACTTTTTCCGGGGGGGTCATAGACCTGCTTTTGAGAGAAGATTGAGCCAAAGTAAGAATTGAGCACTTCGGCCTTTTCTTTGTCATCTGTTACCAATTTGCCATCCTCATGAAGCAGTTGAACCACCATTTCTTTCCTCTGTCTTTTACTCTTCACGTATCTGAAGAAAGCCTTTTTATTACTTTTAGCATCCCTCGCTGGCCTCAGCTCCTTCTCAGCTTTAGCCTTCCTGACACCATTCCAGCACTTCTGTGCTACTTGTTTGTACTCTTCTTTTGTAGCCTTCCACTTCCTATATGTATCCTTTTTTTATTTTCATGTCATTTCTAAGCTTTTTGTGGAGCCACATTGGTTTCTTCTGGTGTCTTCTATTTTTTTTCCTTGTTGGAATTGTTTGTAATTGGGCCTTTAAAATTTCCTTTTTAAAAAACTCCCACCCATCTTGGACTCCTTTTCTCATTAGGGTCACTTGCCATGGGACCTTACTTATCATAGTTCTGAGTTTATTAAAATCGGCTTTCCTGGAATCCCAAGTACGCGTTTGGCTACACTCAGCTTTTGCTTCCTTTAAAATCAAGAACTCAAGTATGACGTGGTCACTTTCCCCCAGAGTTCCCATAACTGCCACTTTATCCACTAAGTCATCCCTATAGATGTGTGTGTGTGTGTGTGTGTGTGTGTAGGTATGTTTTGAATGTGTTTTAGCATTTGGGGATTTGCACTTAAGAAATGGAAACATAATATATGTCTTCATTTATAAGGACTTGCCTACAGATTACTAATGCACATAATTATATCACATGGATATTTTAAGGGACTTTTAAGCTAAGTAAGGCTGCAATCCTATACCCATGTACCTGGAACTCAGCCCCATTGAATTAAATGGAACTTCATTCTGAGTAACTGTAAAGGGGTAAGTTCTGGTGAACCAATTTCTGGGTAAACATGCATAAGATTGTGCTGTAAGGGTTGAAATCTGGATTTTAAAGCTGTAATACTGTTCTTGGGATTTCCACCCCAATTTTTTGCATATAATCAGAGGGTCCCTACTTACATTTTATTTGTAAAAAATGTGACAGATGGAAAGAGTTAACAGGAGTTAATTGAAAGTTAATGTGGGTAGTGGGCTCATCATGACGGTGTGCCATGAAGCCAAATTTCTGAGCCAGAGAAAAATGGGCAGGGTGTAAGCATATTGCAGCTGTTGCTAGGTCTTGTTCAATAAGGGTGTTGCAAGAAGAAGAGATTCATGTACACAGCATAGGAGGCTGTTGATAAGGAATCTAAGAGCATCATCAATTTTCATGCTTTCTGGAGAGGAAAGACTGCTGTGCTAATTCTGCCAAAGCCCAAGAGTGCGTGCAACTGGAGGCCAAGAGAGTGTTTTCTTCAAGGAATGAGGATTCAATTGCTGCAGTCCATGACCTGGTGGACTCTGGAGGCTTGTCTACCCTCCCTACAGCTAAGACTGAGAGCTCCATCACACCAGCGAATTAGTGCACTCCCGCCATGCCTGGTGTGCAAATTTGCAGCGTGGTACTCACATGATTCCGTGCCTGTCCTGCTGACACCCCGCCTCTTCCCCAGCCTTTCCTAGAACACTAAAAGTCTGGATTATTTTCCCTAAGCACATTTAACATGCCCTAAATCTCTGTGTAGTTTTAAAGGAACTGGGGGCTTGAATGGATTGCATCAGGTCCTGGCAGGGAAAAGCGATCTCTCCCAGCAGCCAGCTCCAAGCCTCAATATAAAACCCAAACCTTGCATCCCAGGCTTGAAAGTATTTTTTAAAGTCATACAATGCCTGAATCTCTGCAGAGACAGGATTGTATTCAATGCCCCCAAAGAGCCAGACTAAAAGGTCATTCCATTTTTGCCCGGCAGAAAGGCGGTCTGGTTGATCTAAAGGGAGGGCAATTTTGATTCCAATAAGATTTCTAGCAATGGACATTTTATTTCCATCAAAGAATGAATGGCTGCAATAATAATAAACTGTTTTTTTTTCTTTCAGAGTTCAATCTCCTTATTGATTAACAATATGTCTAATGGACAGAATGTATCAGAATCTGGTAGTAGAGACCAGTTCCAAAGAGAAACTACTCATTCTCCTTCTGGATGCCCGTCAGTGGATCCCAAGCCTTCCAGCTTGCTTCTCACTGTAGAAAATGTTAAAAAGCTTCAAGAGGAGTATCCTGTTGCAAAATCTGTTCTTACTAGACAGTCAATAGAAACATATATTAAGCAGAGTAACCTCTCTTTGAAGGAGAATGAAACTAGTACAGATGGAAGCAAGAAGCCGAATCTGTCACGTGACAAAGAATCAGAGGCTGCTTCAATCATTCTTCATAGAGAAGATAGCTGTGAAGATGACACAAAAAACATCAAAGAATTTTCAAAGAAAGGTAGCTGCAAATTATTTCCCTGTTGTGTATTTGGAAAGATACCAATTTGAAAATGTCTTGAGAGAGGGTTTGCCTCCCCCAAATATTACCTTCCTTTTGTCTCATTGTCACCTCTAGTTAAATTGCAGGTTTTTCAAACAAATTACTGCAAAACCTGTTTTGTGAGATGAGTGTATTTACTAGGAACAGTGATCACCATTTCAATTGCCCTCCAAATATTGGAAAAATCATAGTCTGTCTCCAACCTAAGATTTAGTTTAGACAGCAGCCTTTATCATATGTATCATTTCCCCCTGGGATTGCTTCTGTGGGTTCCCCCTCCGTTTCCTAAGCGAGTGTAGCGTTTTGAATCACACATGGTTGTTTTTGCTCTGATACCTCGGCTTAGCCTGTTGAACTGGCCTGAAACGGACTTTGCCCGTTTAGGGTTAAATCCAAACAGAAACTAACAACGGAGCACTCAGGGCACGAGAACAGCGCGAGGGGGACGACGTCATGCGAGTCCCGCGCTGAAGAAGTGGATCAAAGCCACAGTGGGTGTGCTTAAAACCATGTGTGTGAGAATGGCCAGTTTCACTTCAGTAATCTCAGCGAAGGGAACTTGCATATGATCCCACTCCTCTTCTATAAAGTGTCATCACACGGGGGGAAATCGCGTTTGCTCACCATGGCTTCTCTGCCCGTGCTTTTGTCCCTCATTACTGCCTCTTTTGAAAGAGGAAGCAAACAACCTGCTCGTGGCCCAATCAGTGGGGGCCATTTTGATCATGCTGCTTCTCCTGCACACAGCAGGAGATAGCTGCAACTTCCATCTTTAAAAATAAATCAGACTTACTGGGTGTTTTTTTGTGGCGTGAAGAAGGCTAGAAGGGGTGGGAGGCACGCGGGAGGGAGATGACATTGTGACAATCCATGAGTGCCCAGTGATGAGCATGCAATAAATGACAGAGCTCATAGTTAGAAAAAAGTCTGCTTTTTACATTCATCAAAGAGGAGTTGAAATCTCACACATAAGCTGACTGAGAGATTTTGTAAAATTATTCTTAGGGTGGAGGTAAACATAGCATGAGGTGGGTTCCACCACAAAACATCCTCCCTGTATTCAGTTCAAACTAGGCTGACCATATGAAAAGGAGGACAGGGCTCATGTAACTTTAACAGTTGTAGAAAAAAGGGAATTGCAGCCCGTTAAAGTTGCAGGCACTATACTAGAGTGACCATATACAAAAGAAGGCAGGGCCCCTGCAACTTTAACTGTTGTGATGAAGAGGGAATTTCACCAGGAACTAATTGCATACAAATGACACCAGCTGAAATTCCCTCTTCTCTACAACTGTTAAAGTTATATGAGCCCTGTCCTCCTTTTCATATGGTCAGCCTAGTCCAAACATACCTGTTCTCTCCATGGTTCATCTCTGAGGGGGAGGGGGAAAGAGCTCTGCAAGTTTGCTGTACAAGCTGGTTATGCACTGTATCAATTAGCAAGTCCCCCTGATGTTCTCAAGCAGCGTCCCTCTCCCCAATTCCTGGGACTGTTTTTCACTTTTAAAAGTTCCCTTAAAAAGAAGAGTACAAATGAATTGATAAATGCAAAAATGTTCAGGTAGTGCTAAAAGAAGACACGGACAAGAGAGCCCTTCTTGCTGGCATAACTGCCACAGTTTTAAAGATCAGAAATTCAATAGTCACATAGCCATAGGTTTGAAACGAGACTCCCTAAGTGAACCCAGTTCAGGCTCTTGGTTGGGAACCTGTGGACTGTGGGAGAATTCAAGAGGTAAACCTTTAAGAAGCCTACATATATGTGGGTGATAGGAAATAGACCTATTCCCTTGGCATCTTGGTACCCAGCCTATCTCCATGCCTCTTGGAAATGAAGAAAAATATTGAATAGCCACCAGAGTACCTTAGGGTATGCAGAACATATTTTATCACTTGGATGTCCAAGCGGGGTTGAATTGCCTGAAGAACTTGCTATATGTTTTACCAGATCCTTCGGCTTCAACAAAGCTAAACACTTATCCCTATGATAGCAAGTAAGCTCTAGGACAGGAGTAGACAACTTCTGGGTCATGGGCCACTTTTGGTGTTAGGTGATCAGGGCATTTTTACATGAGGCATTTATTGTGTGCTCATGATTGTTCGCTCATGGAAGTTTGTGAGTCCTTTATATAATATTGTCAACCTCTGGTGCCTCTCCCTCGATTTTTAGGTTTATTCTGCCATTTTAAAAATCACAAAAATGCAGTAAAAAAAACCCACAGAAACCTCCTTCAGAAAGGTGGTGTAATTCAAGAACTGTGCCTTATTTTAGAAAATCTTGCAGTGCCATCTGCTGTTACTACCCACAAAGGAACTGGGAAAAATAAGGTGCCCATTGTAAATGTGCAAAGACTCTGGAAAATAAAGCCGTGGTAAGGCTGCGGGATTTTCCTTAATGTAGAGAAGCACTCAAATAGAATGGGGGCAGAGCAAAAATGGCAGGGACAGAGCAAAATTTTTACTGTAGATGTCCTTTCCTCCCCCCCCCCCCAATGCTACTGTATATCCACATTCCTCCCACAACAGTTCCTATAAGATCCCGAGACAATGGAGTTATTTGTATTGTATTTTATATTTTTAACTGTTGTATGGCATTTTAGTTTTTTAAACTGCTTGTAATCTGCTCAAAGAACATCAGTCATTGAGTGGATTAGAAATGTAATAAATAAAAAATGGGGAGAGGAGGAGGAGGAGGAAGCGGAGGCGGAGGAAGCGGAGGCGGAGGAGAGCATATTTCACCAGGCTAAAATCCTACAATTTTCCAAGGCTTCTTCTTCTGGATTCCTTTCGGTTTATAATGAGCTCCTTTTCACATGGTTATTTCTTTTAAGGATGGAAAATGCTGGGTTTTCATCGTCATGAAAACAACACAATAAAGGTTGTAAAGACTGGGAGGTGCCCTGGAGGAGGAGGAGGAGGAGGAGGTTGTGTTCAAGGACCCACAAACTTCCATGAGTGGCCAATAATGAGCGCACAAAAAATGCCTCATATAGAAACAGCTGAAGACAGCAGCTGTGGAGGAAGGAACAATTGTGGGGATGAAGAGCAACAGCAGGAGGGAGAGAGGAGGAGATCTCCGTGTGATGGGAGAGAAGCTATGAGAAAGTGGCAATAGCAAAGGCTGCGTTAGTGGAGACAGGAGCTGCCAGGGTGTGAAAGGGAGAGAGGCTGCAAGAAAAGGCCATGCTCCTGATGACTCCCAAGAAGAGAGTAATTATAGTTCGGCCCAGTGCGCCCTTGCCCAATTAAACACACGGGGGGGGGGGGGGGAGGAAACAGTTTAATCAATTCATTCCTATGTCTGCAGCCATGGAATGCCCCAACAGTCTCCTAGATCTCTGTTCTTGAACAAAGGAAGGCAGTACTTTTTACACTTTTTGATTCTTAAGCTATTTCATTGGCTAGCATTGTCACATGTTAACAGAACATGAATATTACTGGTTAGTGCTTCTAACAAACTAGATTACTAATTTGAGTAAGTATGTACATATATCACAGAATAAGCAACCGCTGATTGGATAAAAGTCAGTTCTTTGTCTCTTCACAGGAGGCTCAAAACTCCATTAAGGAATGCATTTCTACCACATACACAGACTCTTTTGACCCCCCTTTGCTCTGGGCTGTCTTTACGATCTCATACAGAAGAGCAGGGGAGGGGGAGTAAATTCCTTGCTGTTCTGCTTGGTATCACTCCTGCAGCCGCAAAGGCCTCTGTCATTAAAAAAGTCACAGCCAAGTGACAGGAAAGGCCAGGCTGGCAGGGTGTTGGCGGCCATGACTTAAAGGGAGACAGGCGGTGCGAACGCAACAATGACAAACGCTGCTGTGCCTGTGGCAGCAGGAAAGCCAGAGGAGTGAAGAGTAGCAGAATGTGGTTCTGCAGCAACGGCCTAAGGAAGTGCTGTTTCACAACTGGGGAGGGGGGAGAGGAAGTGCAGTGGCAGAGAAGGCAACCCATGGGGCTGCATGTTGCCCACCTCTGCTTTAGGGCCTACTCTTGTGACATTGTGTCCTGAGCCCAAACATCTCAAGTCGTTTGAGCTCAGATGGATGCAAAGTAAAGGAGGCAGCCTCCATTGGTAACACAGAATGGGGGAAGCCAGGTTTTTCTTTGATCTTGAGGAAGAACGGCTAGCAGAGCAATTACAAGAACTCCTGTTACATGGCTCAGAATGGGACCCTTTGAACTTGTTGAACTTAGAAGTGCAAAATTTGAGAAGTTATTTACTTGCTTGAAATGACTGCTGGGGTTTGGTTTTACAACCCATCCTTTGTTGTTGTGGGTATTTTTCTTGTCCTTCTTTTACATAAGGAAAGCTTCCAGAGGTTCTCCAAATAGCTAGCCTGAGAGCCTGGGTGTACCTCCCTTTTCTAGAGTGAAAAATTCCTTCTGCTTACCATGTTAGTTGCCATTGGCCTGGACTGCAGGTGGATTTTGTCCAGGGAGCAATAGGATAACAAGATTGCTGACAGCACAGCAGACATCTTTGAAGAAGTGGAGTCTAGCTATCATAGACTCATAGAATAGTAGAGTTGGAAGGGGCCTACAAGGCCATGGAGTCCAACGCCCTGCTGAGTGGGGAACTGGACAGTGTAACAAATCTACCTTTTTTCTTTTCTTTCTCTATAGCATATAGCATATCATAGAATCATAGAGTCATAGAATAGTAGAGTTGGAAGGGGCCTATCAGGCCATCGAGTCCAACCCCCTGCTCAATGCAGGAATCCACCTTAAAGCATCCCTGACAGATGGTTGTCCAGCTGCCTCTTGAAGGCCTCTAGTGTGGGAGAGCCCATGACCTCCCTAGGTCATGGGTTCCATTGTCATACTGCTTTAACAGTCAGGAAGTATTTATTTATTATTTATTTTAGCACTTATATCCTGCCCTTTAGCCAAAAAAGGCTCTCAAGTCCCTGCTCACAGGCTTACAATCTAAAAAACATGACACAAAAGGAAAGGGGATTGGGAGGAAGGGGGGGGGAAGCAAATCCAGGCCCTCGATTCTTAGTTGCAAAGTTCAGCAGCTGCTTCCTTTTCATGTCTCTCTAATAGCCTCATACAGATCCAGGCACGATGGAGAGGTGACTGGCTGCCGCTGCCTTTCCCTCTGATGTCCAGCCAGAATCTGACTTCCTGTAACTTGAGCCCATTATTCTGTGTCTTGCATTCTGGGATGATCAAGAAGAGATCCTGGCCTTCCTCTGGGTGACAACCTTTCAAGTATTTGAAGAGTGCTATCATGTCTCCCCTCAATCTTCTGTTCCCAAGGCTAAACATGTCTAGTTGTGGATCAATCTTCAACCTGAAATTGATCAGCCAGTCTTTGGTTGCTGGCCAGTGTTTTCCAGCTTGTTTTTACTTATTCCTGGCCATTTTTGATAAGAAGTCTGGGCTTCACGCTAGAGTTCTTTGTTTTGCATTCCATTGCTTTTATTTCCCTTCTCTCTCTCTCTCTCTCTCTCTCTCTCTCTCTCTCTGCCCAGTCTCTCTCTTTTGTTTTCTTTTTTCTTTCTCCCCTTATTATCATTTCCTTCTCTCTCTCTTCTTCAATGTATCAACTGGCACAATAACTATACATAATTTTCATAATGTATTTATATAGTTTTGCTACTAAACATAGGATATATGTACCATAGCTATAGTTCTTTCTAGTAGCATATATATATATATATATATATATATATAAAATCTCAAATACCCATTGGTTCTTATTACTTTTTTTAAAATGTTCTTTCCCCCTCCTTTCTTGTTTGCTTGTAAAGCCTTCTTGTTTGTACTCTTGTTTTGTAATCATATTTTACATATGGGAGGGACCTGGTGGAGTATTACGGTTTCACGTTGGTCCAAATGGAAGGCATTTTTTTTAAATTATTATGATTATTGTTTTGTTTTGGTTAAGTTTTTTGTTGTTGTCATTGTGTTGGGGGTTTGGGGGCACTTTTTTTGTCACAAATTGGGTTATTTTATTTTATTTTGGGGGGATTCCCCCCATTATTATGTATATTCCTGGGTAATTTTGAAAGTTTTCCTGTTACAATATTACAAATATTACTCTAAGTTTGTCGCAAATGGTTCATTTCAAACACAAATGTTGGATTTATTTGCTATACAATCCATGCAATGTAATATTAGTTGCTTTCTACAGATCTGGAAAGAGCTGCCTGTGTGGTGGGGTAAACAATTTGACAGTGTTTTTTCAATGGTTAATGTGATCTCATGGAATGTCAAAGGGCTGCAAAATGTAAAGAATCAGAATCTAGTATTTTCTAAGTTAAAAGAGCTCAATACTGATATTGCATTTCTGCAAGGAACTCATTTGATGGCTGTTGATGAACATATGTTGAGAAAGGACTGGGTTGGTGAGATTTATGTGTCAACACAGTGTAAAGGGGTGGCGATTTTGATCCAAAAATGACTCTCCATTGTAACTCAACATGTGATTCGTGATACTGAGGGGCATTTTTTTATTATTATTTTGGTTGGGAAGTATATGGACAAAGTAATTGCTATGATTAATGTATATGGACCTAATACCAATTCCCTGGATATGTTTCATGATTGTTTTAGCAATCTAGTCAATATTGCTAATGATTATTTGATTGTGGGTGGGGACTTCAAAGAGGTTAGGGTAGTTTAACTGCTTCAAGAGGATGGCAAATTGGTAACAGATGACAAGGAAAAGGCCAAAGTGCTCAATTCCTACTTTGGCTCAGTCTTCTCTCAAAAGCGGGTCTATGACCCACCCACCCCAGCAAACATAAAGTACAAGCTGAAGGGGAAGGATTGCAGCTTGAGATTGATAAACAAATGGTCTAGGAACACCTACTTTCTCTGAATGAGTTCAAATCTCCAGGGCCCGACGAACTGCATCCTAGAGTAATAAAGGAGCTGGCAGAAGAACTCTCAGAACCACTCTCTATTATCTTTGCGAAACCATGAAAGACGGGTGAAGTGCCGGATGACTGGAGGAGGGCTAATGTTGTCCCTATCTTAAAAAAGGGCAAAAAGGAACCTGGGAACTACACACCAGTCAGTCTGACATCCATCCTTGGGAAAAATTTGGAGCAGATTACAAAGAAGTCAATCTGTAAGCACCTTGAGAACAATGCAGTGATTACTAGATAGAAGCCAGCATGGATTTGCCAAGAACAAATCCTGTCAGACTAATCTGATCTCATTTTTTGATTGGGTAACCTCCCTTGTGGGAATGCTGTGGATCCCGTGGCATTATGATTAACAAACTAGTGAAAAGTGGGCTATATGGAACAACTATTAGGTGGATCCACAGATGGCTACAGAATCAGACTCAAGGAGTGTTTATCAATGGTACCTTTTCATGCTGGGGGGAGGTAACGAGCGGGTTACAGCAGGCCTCAGTCCTGGGCCCAGTGCTCTTCAACATTTTTATTAGTGATTTGGATGAGCAGGTGCAGGGAATGCTTTTCAAATTTACAGATGACACAAAATTGGGTGGGATCACGAATACCCTGGAAGACAGAAACAAACTCCAAAGTGATCTTGATAGACTGGAGCGCTGGGCTGAAAACAACAGAATGAAATTTAATAGGGATAAATGCCAAGTTCTACACCTAGGAAAAAGAAACCAAATGCACAGTTACAAGATGGGGGATACTTGGCTAATCAATATGACAAGCAAGAAGGATCTTGGAATTGTTGTAGATCACAAGCTGAATATGAGCCAACAGTGTGATGTGGCTGCAAAAAAAGCAATTGCTGCATTAATAGAAGTATAGTTTCCAAATCACGTGAGGTACTGGTTCCCCTCTATTCGGCACTGGTTAGGCCCCATCTTGAGTATTGCGTCCAGTTCTGGGCACCACACTTCAAGAAGGATGCAGACAATCTGGAGCGTGTTCAGAGGAGGGCAACGAGAATGATTAGGGGTCTGGAAACACAGCCCTATGAGGAGAGATTGAAAGAACTAGGCATGTTTAGCCTGGAGAAGAGAAGGTTGAGGGGAGACATGGTAGCACTCTTCAAATACTTGAAAGGCTGTCACACAGAGGAGGGCCAGGATCTCTTCTCGATCAACAGGACACGGAATAATGGGTTCAAGTTACAGGAAGCCAGATTCCAGCTGGACATCAGGAAAAACTTCCTGACTGTTAGAGCAGTACAACAATGGAACTAATTACCTAGGGAGGTGGTGGCTTCAAGAGGCAGCTGGACAACCATCTGTCAGGGATGCTTTAAGGTGGATTCCTGCATTGAGCAGGGGACTGGACTCAATGGCCTTATAGGCCCCTTCCAATTCTACTATTCTATGATTCTATGATATGCTATAGAGATAGAAAAGAAAAAAGTAGATTTGTTACACTGTCCAGTTCCCCACTCAGGTCTCTGTGATACATGTCAGGTCAGCATGTTTATGGGCAATTGAGTTATATTGTGTTTTCTTTACAAACCTTGGCAAAATATTGTGTCAGATGAAAGTGGATTATACACTTTTCTTTCCTACTGGGAAATGTTTAGCCCCATTGATGGAGTTTGCAGTGCCTATTTTAAGACAGAATATAAATGGAAGAGAGAAGGAAAATATAGTGGATTGGAGTTTTAAAATCAACATGGAATTGAAAAGGACCCCCCCCCCCACACACACACAAAGGGACTTCAAGGATCTTAGGAGATCAATGCTACCTGGTGGCTAGGATTGAGGGAGATATTTATACCCAATTATCAGTAAAAATAGAGCAGTTTATTTTCAGTAGTACATTTTCTCCAGAAGAATGAGCACTTTCATTGGGTCAGAGAAGGGGAAGGGTTTCTAAGAGTGGTATAAGTAAAGAGTCTATTAAACGGGAAGACTTGTTTCATTTGGTTCTGGAGTCAAAGGAGGTTGTTTTGAATATCTTTCCTTCAAAGGTTATATATCAAACTGGGTCTCTAGGTATACGGCTAGAGTACATTTGAGTAAATGATTGCCAAGAAGATTGCTGTTATCTGGATGTAAAGCCCACCAGGATCTAGGGGAGTACTAATGACATTTGACATACAACAGCATAATTTTAAGTGCAAACCATATAATCCCTCAAAAGTGTGTGTATTCTACTTGTGTGTTCAGGGATCTGGTTGTGAGATCAGTATTGCCTAAAAAAAACCCCAAATTTACAACATCCACTTTGGAAGAAAATTACTGATAAAGGGGGCAATTTACATACAATCCTATTAGATCAAGGAAGCTAGGGATGGAGGACAATCTACAAGGCAATGGCATCTCTAGGGTTTCAGAAGCAGCAGCAGCAGCAGCAGCAGCTTTAGGGTGCAATCCCACTGGGATGGCCTAAGCCTCTGGCTTAGAACCATCTAATGCAGAGCAGGGAGGAGCAGCAGAGGCAATCTTTGCTTCCATGTGCCTCCTGCCCTGCATTTTAGCTAAACAAGCTTTTTTGCCTGTCTAGCGGGGGTTCTGTGGCGTGGAAGGGAAGGAGGCTGGGGAGGCCTGGGGTTATGCTGCAAACTGGCCTTCCTAGTCCCCTCCCTCCCACCATCATGCCCTCTTTCACTCTTCTCTGGTGTTGTCTTTGCAACATCCAAAAAGCACCTGGCACAGTTCTCACTCAAATTCTTGGCTCTGAGGTTGGAGCAATGTCTCTGACCTAGGATCCAGAGATTTGAACTGTCTATGACCCCACAGACTCTCCCTCCATTAAATCTTTTTTAAGTGTCAAGAGCCATCAAGATCCTATTACATCAGGAGAACTAGGGATAGAGGATGATCTACAAGGCACTTGCATCTCTAGGTTTTCAAAAGCAGCAGCTTGAATTAAATGCTATTTAAGGGTAAAAATATCATGTGTATGCAGGTTTTATAGATTTAACTTCAGCTTTTGATTTAGTGGATACAGATCACATCTGCCTTTGTTAGCTGTAGAACAGTGTAAGATTACTATAAATTTCTATTTAGAATCTGCAATGGAAATAGCCCTGAGGACGTAGAAGGGTAGCCCTTCAATCTCCATTAAAATGAAGTGGGGTATTATTGATTATATGCTGGCCACCCATTATGCTGATTCTGGAGAATTTAGGTTTGAGGAAAGACCTGAGAATGAGTACTCATCATTGAAAGCAGAGATTGGGAGGCAACATAGAACCTGCTGTAGCTGTAGATTATGTCATTTAAGGTACAAAGTGTCTTAGATAGAATGCATGTTTGCAGGACAAAATGTCAACAGTACTTTAAACTCCATCCTTCCTCCACACGAGACGTTTAATGAGCCTTGAAGGCTCATTAAAAAATTTACCTCCACAAGCACGGAGCGCAAAACGGGCGTACAGGCGCGTTATCTCCCCGATAATGCGCATTTTCGAACGCGCGTTAAATAGCGACTTTTATTTTGCTCCGGCCGTTAAAGCGCATTTTCGCGGTGTGAACAAGCGATTACGCGCATTAACTGCTTGTAAAGCGCTTTTTGGACATGAATTAATGCGCTTCGCCGCCTCTCGCCGCCTCCGGTGCAGAGGGATTAGGAGTAAAAGCGCCTCCGCGATAATGCGCATAATTGCGGAACCGGGCGCAAAAGCGCATCCTTGTGGAGGGGGCACAAGTGACCCTATCGGGGGATTATCTCTGTCTTAAGACCCTTTCTTATACAATCAAAGTCACCACATTTACTTTTTAAAAATTGCTGGTGACGGTTCAATGAAGAATGCAGATTAGTGAAGCAGAAGATTGCTGACTGAGATCTTTAAGAGTTAATAATGCTCCAGAGGAAATAGAGAATTTGGAACAGTTGCATAAAATGAATAAGAAGTTATTTAAGAAGCAGGAAATAGAATTTTATTAGTAGCTCTGGTTGGAGTTGGATTCAGTAGTTGCTGAAAAAAATGAAAATAAATGATGGAATATAGTGTCATATAGGATGCAAGAAGTTCCAGTCTCAACTGAAGTCTTACGACCATCAGAAAAGTGGGAAGTTTATTTTAGTAGGGGTTTGGGGAGAATCTTCAGATAGCCCCCTGGAAGAACCTTTGGCGGTATTGCCTAACTTTGCAAATACTTTGCTTGGGCCCTACACACACAATCTTTCTCAAAGGATGGGGTTCTGATATAGTTGTTCCGCTATATTGAAAAGTAAACAAAATTGTTGTGATTTTCAGCTATGGATCCTCATCACTTAAAAGGTACTAATCATGATCTTGTCCTACCAGGTTTTATTGGGAAAATTGAAGAAGACTTTAAAGCACGTTTGGAATTTAGCTATAGAATCATTCTTTTAAACTTTTTTTTATAAGTTTTACCCAAACAAAACAATAAAGCAAAAAAAAAAAAAATGCAATTGTAACTACATACTTTAAAGGCCTCTGTTTCAAATACCACAACATTCTTTTTTAAAAAAGAGGGAAAAGAAGTCTATTACGTATAAACATCAGTAAAGTCTAGGGCTGTGCTCTGCCTTGGGCTGAATCCCTAAAACCGAGGCGAGGCAGGCCGCTTCAGCCTGCCTCGCCTCAGCTCTGAGGTGGTTTGGGGGCAGCCCGAGGTGGCCCGAGGCCAAAGTTTCAGAATGCCCTGGGCTGCTTTGGACAGCACTGGACTCACCTTCCTCTCCCCGCTCACCTGCCGCCATCACTGTATCACCGCTGCCGCTGCATCACCCCATCACTCCCAGCATTGCCCCATCTCTGCCATGACCATGAAATGTGGTTTCTCCTGAGAGCCAGGTCACAATTTCAAGATATTATGGGGTCTCTGGGCTGCAAACTACAGTTGCCATAAAGGGAAAATGGCCCTATGTGCCCACCGTTGTTTGCGGCCGTAGATGTACTAATGGATCAAACCATAATTGGCATGGCATTATATGTCACACATCTCTAACCACCAAAATTATGGGAGGAGCTCTGTCCACCTTAATATGCTGAGAATGTAATGCCATCCATTTGCAGAGAAGCTACAGACAGGAGGATTCCAAAACTGACCAACATGGAAAATCAAACCTAAGTGGAAAAGACCTAACTTTGGTACAGGTCAGCAGATAAGCCCAATGATATACAGAAAGATCCGGAAAGCCAAATCCACCTTTTTTAATTGGACATTGCATCCTTTTCAGATATATTCTTGGTGGAGAGGAACCCTCCCCCCTCAAAATTTGTGAAACAAAGCATTAGGTTTTGGGAAATATTTGCCACGTATAAGTAGCTATAGAATTATAGCCTATGAAAACAAGCTGTTGCATCATTTATTTATTGCATTTGTATACCGCCCCATAGCTGTAGTTCTCTGGGTGGTTTACATAAGTTTAAAACATTTAAAAACAATATACAAAAATTAAAACTGCAAAACATAAATATATAAATTAATATAAAACCATTATGATAACTTAAAAAGCTATAAATCTAAAAAACAAATAAAGCTAGTCAAATGGCAATAACTTTCTATTTATTTTATTCTATTGATTTTCTCTTCCTTTCAGATTCCTGGACAAGATCTCTGCCATCTTTGGATCTTGAGACTCAATCATTAAAGTAAGGAGACTTATTGCCTACCTTCAATTATTTTTATTTATTTCATTTCATCTCTATAACACCTGATAGCCAGAGCCCTCTGAGTGGTTTACAACAATTCATAAAAAATACATCAACAATAATATTTTCTCTACAGTGTATTAACATCAATGCCTATTCTGTGTCCAGCTAGTTCATTAAACCAATTATTTACCTGTATTTTAGCCCAAAGTTCTTGCAGATTTTGAACCCAGGAAACCACCAGAATATGCTCCATTGTATTGCAGCACCTTTCTATCTGAAAACCGGCATCTCCACTTCATTCCTAATTGGTAAATTGACTAGTGATCTCTCATTGTGGGTGGGGAGGGGGAGAGGCTGGGAGACAAATAACAGTTCCAAAGGAAACTATGTAGGGGTGTTACCTCAACTTGCCTTGGTGTGCAAATTTAACATCAGTTTTAGTCCATGGGTCACAGGTCTGAAAATAGGGTGAAATTAAAGTCAGATAGATGAAAATGAAGGAGAACTTGAGTCTATGATAATTTGTTTTATTCTGGTATGTTGAATCCATACTATGCTGATACCATACCACATTGGGTGTAATTAGGAAAGGAATTGAAAATTGAACATAAAACTTTCAATATCATATTGCCCTTGTACCAATCTATGATGCAGCTACAGTTGGCAATTATACTGTTCTGAGCATCACACCTCAAACAGGAGTTGGAAATCATAGAGTTGAAAATGATCAAGGAGCTAGAGCAAATCCCCTATGAGGAAAAGTTACAACATTTGGGACTGTTAAGTTTAGAAAAAAAACAGACTAAGGGTAGACATAACAGAGGCATATAAATTCTGTTAGTGTACCGGCCACCCTGCTGCCTATCAGACTCCCTGGCCGAGCTCATGGAACTGGTCTCGGAGCTGGTGTTGGATTCGCCCAGGCTCTTGGTCCTGGGCGATTTCAACATCCCATTCGAGGCCGGTTTGTCAGGTGGAGCTTGGGAGTTCATGGCATCCATGACAAACATGGGCCTATCCCAATTGGTCTCTGGACCCACACATTCAGCAGGTCACACCCTCAATGCTGTTTTCAGTTCTGAACAGACGGATCTGTGGGCGGAGGTATTGAATACCTCCGAATTGTCATGGACAGATCATTTTCTGGTCAGAGTTAGTATCATGGCTACCACCCGTCCCTCCAGGAGTGGTGGACCTATTAAGATGGTCCGCCCTTGAAGGCTGACGGATCCTTCTGGATTCCAGAAAGCCTTGGAGGGTTCCATGGCTGGTATCGTTGACGATCCTGTAGAAGCCCTGGTCAATAGATGGAATCAAGACCTAACTAGGGCTATCGACACGATCGCCCCCAAACGTCCTCTCCAGCCCGCTTCTAATAGGGTGCCCTGGTATACAGAAGACCTCAGGGAGTTGATGCGGAAAGGATGATGACTGGAGCGCCGATGGCGGAAAACTCGACTTATATCCGACAAGACACGACATAGAGAACATCTTCGTTTCTATGGAGTGGCAATACGTGCAGCGAAGAAAGCTTTCTTCTCTGCACGCATTGCGTCTGCGAATTCACGTCCAGCAGAACTGTTCAGGGTGGTGAGGGGTCTAACTCAGGCTCCTTCTCCCCTGAATCTGATTTTAGAGCCTTCGGTAGTTTGCTGTGATGCTTTTAACTATCATTTCTCAGATAAAATCTCTCGGATAAGAGCCGACTTAGATGCCATTGTTATAGCAGAGGCTGACAGTGGAGTGTCCAGTGACTCCGTGAGTAGGATAACACTTGATCAGTTTCAGTTGCTGAATACCGAGGATGTGGACAAGGTACTTGGATGTGTGAGGAAGACGCCCTCTCGATCCCTGTCCTTCCTGGCTGGTCGTCCAGGGAGGAGATGCAGTTAGATCACATCTACAACATATTATTAATGCATCTCTCAGGGAGGGGAGCTTTCCATCATGTTTAAAAGAGGCGGTGGTAAGGCCGCTTCTAAAAAAGCCCTCCCTGGATCCCCTGGACCTTAATAACTACAGGCCAGTATCGAATCTTCCATTTTTGGGCAAGGTGATGGAGAGAGCGGTTGCCTTTCAACTCCAGGCAGTCTTGGATGACACTGATTTTCTAGACCCATTTCAAATCGGCTTCAGAGCAGGATACGGAGTTGAGACCACTTTGGTCACCTTAGTAGATGTTCTACGCCTTAGTATCGACAGGGGGAGTGTGTCCCTGCTGGTACTCCTGGACTTCTCAGTGGCTTTCGATACCATCGACCATGGTATCCTTCTGGAGCGCCTGGGGGAATTGGGAATCGGGGGCACTGTGCTTCAGTGGTTCCAGTCCTATCTCTTGGGCAGGTTCCAGATGGTGATGCTTGGGGATAGCTGCTCTTCAAAAAAGGAGTTGCTATGTGGTGTACCACAAGGTGCCATCCTTTCCCCAATGCTGTTTAACATTTACATGAAACCGCTGGGAGAGATCATCCGGAGGCATGGGGCGGGGTGCTATCAATATGCTGATGACACCCAAATATATTTCTCTATGCCTTCAACAACATCGTCAGCTAAGGATAGTGTGTCTCCTCTGAACGAATGCTTAGAGGCGGTAATGGGCTGGATGAGGAAAAACAAACTGAAGCTGAATCCAGACAAGACGGAGGTGCTTGCTGTCAAAGGCCCCAACCTGGGTTTGGAGGTGTGTCAACCAGTTCTGGTTGGGGTTACACCCCCCCTGAAAGACTGTGTTCGCAGCTTGGGGGTACTCCTGGATCCATCGCTCCAGATGACAGCTCAGATTGATGCGACGGCCAGGAGTGCCTACTATCAGCTTCGGCTGATACGCCAGCTGCGCCCCTTCCTAGAGTTGGAAGACCTAAAGATGGTAGTGCACGCACTGGTAACTTCGAGGCTCAACTTCTGCAATGCGCTGTACATAGGGCTACCTTTGTGCCTAGTCCGGAAACTTCAACTTGTTCAAAATATGGCAGCCAGGTTGGTCACCGGTTCCCCGCCTCGATCCGTAGGGAGAGGCGGGTTATAAATAATATTATTATTATTATTATTATTATTATTATTATTATGGATAGTATGGAAAAAGTGGATAGGAGACATTTCCCCCCTCTCTCATAATACCAGAGCCTGGTGTCATTGCATGAAACTGAATGGTGGAAGATTTTCCTACAGTGGAGAAGGATATCTTTGTATGGGTTGCTCCTCCCACTTCCTTCAATAGGCAGCAACATGCAAATTAACTGCATTTCCCTCTGACTTGGAAGAACAATATACTTCCATTTTGTTTCCTGATTCTTGCTCCGAGCAGGCTGGTGGAGTAGCTCCTCAAGCAGTCCATCCCTTTATACAGTTTGCCTCACTTATTTCCTCCTCTGTATTCTTCTCTAGCTTCTCCATTACATTTAAGAAACACAAACAAAAACTTTCCCCCCTCTCTTTAGAGTTAGGAGCTTTTCTGATTGTAGCTGTGAGCAAGATGGCGCCTTCGATGCCTGATTTTACCTTGGATATAGACAGCCCCAGAATGTCAGGGGAATCATTTCTTGAACCTAAAGAAAGGGCCACAGGGGGCTCTGGGAGCAGGTCTGTCTGCCCAGACACAAGCCAAAGCATAGTATCTGTAAAGCAGCTTTCCCCAACCTGATGCCATCCAGCTGTAGCTCAGTGGTAGAGCCTCTGCTTTGCATGCAGAAGGTCCCAGGTTCGATCCCTCATATCTCTAGGTAGGTCTGAAAAAATGCCAGCCTGAAAACCTGGAGAGCCGCTGCTGCCAGCCAGTGTCGACAATACTGGGCTAAATGGACCAATGATCTGACTCACAATAAGGCAGCTTCCTATGTTACTATGTATTGTACCACAGCTTATTGAATTATTAATATCTGTTGCAAGAGATGCTACATGGTTTGAGTCCAGGTTACCTGTGGGATCGCCTTCTCCCTTACAATCCACCCCACACACTCAGGTCCTCTGGGGAGAACTTACTTCGGTTGGCCAAACCTAGGCTGACAACTGTTACCCAGAGGACCTTTTCTTCTACTGCCCCCAGACTCTGGAATGGCCTGCCAGAGGAGATTCATTAATTTAACACACTCTCTGAGTTTAGCAGCTATAAAAACTAGCCTCTTCCGGCAGGCCTACCCAGATGAAATTTAAACCAAGAATTTTAAAATTTGTTGATTGTTTTATATGGTCTTTTAATTAATGTATGTATTTGAACTATATTGTTATTGTACTAATGTTGTTCCCTGCCTCTCTCCAAAGGGAGAGGCGGGTAAGAATTTTTTAAAAAATATTATTATTATTATTATTATTATTATTATTATTATTGCCAATTCTTAGGATTGATCACATAATCCTATGCAGGTTCACTCAGAAGTCAATCCTTCTATGTTCAATTGCCAATTGGACTTTTTCCAAGTACCAGATAAGTGTGCATAGTGATATGCATAATGATATGTTTAGTGGGGCTTTTGTATAATAATATTTCCCTATAGCATCCTGAGACTTGTCTTCCATTTTGTGTCCATCTTGGATGCTCACCCACCTTGCACCCATCTTTCTCTCCCTTCAGCCTGCGATCCACCCTCCTTCCTTATTTCGCCCCACTTCCTATCAATAAAGTTGCCCTGCTTTATGGCCTTGTGATGAGAGCTTCTACCCATGCTTCCTCTCAGATGTAACCCAGTTGCCACTGTGAACTTTTGTCCCCCCTGTGTTTCCAAAACATGTAAGTGTCAATTGGTAATCTCAAGAGAGGGAGGGTGAGAAAACCTCTTACGTGAAACCTCTTACGTGAAATGCTCCCTGGGTCTGGAGGAGGACGGTGTGAAAGGGTGTGTAGGACCTTAAGGTTTTAGGAAAGGAAAATGGAGGGAGGAAACGGGATACATGCCAGGAACCCCACGTTCTCTGATGTGGCAAGACAGAGATGGCCCAGCACCAGGGATGAGGGTATCAGATATTCCCAATAACAAAAGACAAAGGTGCCTCATGCCATAAACCAATGTTGGGAATTGCTGGGGAGTCAGGAGATGTTGTCAGAGGCGCTGTCTATTTTTCAATACGAAAGCAATCTGTTCCAGAACTGGACGTGATGTATTGAGCAGGGGGTTGGACTTGATGGCCTTATAGGCCCCTTTCAACTCTACTATTGTATAATTCTATTATCAACAAAGAACACCTCAAACATCTCCTTTGTGGTCATAAGCCCCAAGGAAAGACCAAGGGTATAAAAGCTCTAGATTGCCAGCACTCCAGAAAAAAAGGGGGTGGGGGAAACATTCTTTCCCAAATTTTTCCAGTTTTTTTTCTGGGCCTTCACATCTCTGAGAGTATCTCTTCCAATACGAACTAACCCAAACACTACATTAAGCATCTAAGGACCTCCTTCAGGTGCCTCCTTTGAGGGAGGCTTGGAGGGTGGCAACAAGAGAGAGGGCCTTTTTGGTGGTGGCCCCCCCAATTATTGAATGAACTACCTGACAAAAACTATCTGGCGCCAACATTGTTAGCTTTTGGGCATCAGGTTAAAACTATCCTCTTCACCCAGGTATTTGGCAGCATATAATGAGTTTTAATTAGGTCCTGGATCATCTTGGCTGATTGTTTAACCAATTGTTTTTAGATAGATGTTGTCTGTGTGTGCCATTGGTTTAATTGGTTTTTAAGTAAATGTTTTTTGTAATTTGTATATAATGTGTTTTAATGGTTTTTAATTTTAATGAACCATCCAGAGTGCCTTGACTATTGGGGCTATTTAGAAATATAATAAATGAAATGAAATGCATGAAATGAGAGAATTTAGTTAATTTCCCCATAATCCAGTTCTCTCCACAGGTTCTGGAGGTGCTAATTGATTTGTATGTTTGTATACCAAGTTATTTCCCCTGATGTATACGTTTTCAATTCCTTTTTGTGTTGTATAATCCCCCACTGTTTAAAGAAGCTTGTGCATGTTTATTACTGGTTCTTGCTTAGCCAAAGATCTAAAGCTCCCTTAACAAATACTCGTCCTGAGAGCATGCACAGATTTGTACACATATCAGGAGGAGCATATTGGGTATATCAGTTGCTGGGGAACATGAACAGGGAGATGCTCTGGAACCATTGTAGGCTTCCCATAGGCAGCTGGTTGGCCACTGGCAAGTCCATAATTTGGAAATCCAGCCCATTTTGGGCTCAGTTGGGGTTTTCTCTTAACGCTGGGAAGTTTTTGCAGCTTTTTGCAGGGGGTGCAATATGCAAAAGTTGAAAAATATAGGCTGAATTCGGACAACACATTAAGCAACGGAGGGTTAGGTAAACAACCGTCAGTTGTGTTGCTTACCATGTCGTCTGGGGAGTAACACACAATGCACACACAACCCACAGTACGCTAATTGGGAGAAACAAACAACGGAGCAAAACAATGCGCTTGCACGTTGTTTAGACCAAACTCAATTGACTAAAATGTCGTCTGGAGGGTGTGTGCGTTAATCCCCTGCGTTGAGTACGTTAGCAAAAAGACCAGAGAGGCAAGCGGCAAGAGCGGCAGAACGCGGGCAGCTGCTCAGCCACACCCCCAACAGCTCACCTGCCTCACCGCCATAGCAACCAATGACGCCCACCTGCCCACTCCAGGCAGCCGGCACGGAGTGCAACAAGGGGCCGGATCCTGCAAGCATGCGCGCTGTGCGCCATTCAGCCACCCAAACAGGAAAGGGATGCCACCAGAAGGGAACCAGGGCAAAGGACGGGGCAGGCAATGGGACAACCAACACCCCCAGGTGCACCCAGGAACAAGGGCCGCACTACCTGCCCACTCACCCACCAGGGAGCACAGCCACCCAGGCGACATCTGCCCCCATGGCCGAAGCAGGCGGCCCAGGGAAACGGCGCTCGGCAAGCCCCCCCTCATCCACCCAACATGGACGGACAGCGTGCACCAGCCACGCACATCCCCAAGATGCACAGAACACCAAGGCAAAGGTCAGCCAGCTGCGGATGTTGTGGGAAACAGTCGAAGGTATGCGCAACAATCCCAAGGACACAATGTGCTCCCAGACAGCAACGACAACAGCCCCGCAACACAGGGAACATTCCCACCAAACACAACAGCCCACCAGCAATCACCAGGCCACGGCAGGGACATCTGGCGGCACCGTAAGGCATCTCCGCCGGCAACATGAACCCGGAGGGAGAGGACAGCCGGGGCAGCCAAACCCCAAGAGAGGGAAACAGCCAGGAATCCCCAGGAAGACGCAGAGCCCAGCACTGGTCCGAAGCAGAGATCGGGGGCTTCATAGAACTGTGAGGCAGCCTGGAAGCCGGGAGGATCATGGCCACAGCCAGGCATGACCAGCTCTACCCCTGGCTCTCCAGGCAGATGCGAGAACGGGGACATAACCGCAGCATCAAGCAATGCAAGGACAAGCTCCACGGACTCAAAAGGAAGTTCAAGGAGACCATCACGCACAATAACAGAACCGACGTTGAGCCACGCACCATGCCCTTCTACTATGAACTGGCACGCCTGCTGGAGGAGCGCCACGACATTGTGCTGGGACACACCGCAGGCAGCGGGGTCGCCACCGACGAGCCACCACGCACACGACAATGAGCCCAACAGGCCCATGGGCAAAGCCGCAAGGAGGACACCGCTACCCGGGAACTCCAGCCGCCACCATGGAGGGATGCGCCACGACCACCACCCACCGGCGGGCAGGCAGCGAGGGCAACAACGGAACCATGGCTGGGTGCGCCAAAGCAGAGGACCGGCCTCGCGGGATCCCAAAGTCCATCACTGCTGCCGCGGCCGCCACCCGTGCCACCCAGGACAGCCCGCTCCTCAAGGAGCACCTCCCCCGCGACAGCCTCCTCCAGCACCAACAGCCCCATGGCCTTCCTACGGCTGATCTGTGTGGAGTTGCAGGTAGAAGACCCCACCCCCTTTCTGCTAGTGCCAGAGACGCAGCAGGAGGACGATCGACCAGGGCCATTGCGCCCAAGGGTGCTGCCCACAAAGGCACGTCCAGCCGCTGCCACCGCAGGGGGAGCAGGGGGAGCACAGACCACACCACGTATGCGGCCAGGGTTGGCGAGGCGTAGAACCACGGTGGAGGGGTTCACCTGCAGCATCATGGACGCCGTGACGGAGATGGGGCTGGTGTCACAGGAGGAGCAAATCGAAATGCAGCAGCTCATGGAGCTATAGGTGGGCGACGTCCTGGAGCCAGAACTATCACCGTCCCAGGATAAGCTGCGGGACATCGATACGCAGGCCACCAATGAGACCTTTGTGGAATTGGAGGTGATGGAGGAGGACGTGCCTCTGGAAGCCAAGCTCCAGGTCGGCGAGGCCGTGCTTGTGGAGGAGATCGAGGGCCCCCCGCAGCCGGAGGTCATGGAGATGGAGGGTGCAGCCCCCATAGAGGAGGAGCCTCCCGCCCCCGCCCGCCGGTGAGTATGTCGCAGCCCCGGCCACACAAGCCTGTCCCCGACCAACGCACAGAGGTGTGCCCGTATGTGCAATAGGCGCAAGGAAGACTGGCTGCAGGTGGTGAGGGACCTGGTCACGGCCACAGAGGCGACAGGGACGCATCCATGAGCTATTCACACGCATGGCAGGTGAGGAGGAGGCCAGGCGCACCAAGGAGCGTGTCCTCACCGTCTGGGCCACGCGCACGGCCACCCAAGCCGTGGAAGATTGCGCCCAAGCCATATGGGAGGCGGGGCAGGACATGTGACGTGGTCCGGAGGATCATGTCACCAGGATGACCGAGACCATGGCGGCCACTGATGCCATCATTGACCAAGGCATGCGTGAACGCACAGCCGCCATCGACCGCCAAACTGAGGGGCTCAGGGAGCTCGCCCAGGCATTCCGTGGAGCGTACCATGGCCCCCCACAGCCCACCTTCTACATGCCGCCATATGGATACATGCTGCTGCCACTGCAGTGCCTGCCTCCACCAGCGGCCGCAGCATATCGAACCCCACGGGTGGCACCAGCTGCAGCAGGTGCCTCAGGGGAGGCCGGAGGGCAGGAGCGGAGACGCTTAGGCAGCCGGGCCAAGCGGGCCCAGGACATCCCACTCGACTCCGATGAAGAGGGAGAGCAGGAGGGGGAAGGAGGAGGAGGGCCTCTCCCAGCCACAGGCATGGAATGACCCCCCAGGCCCCTACGCCGAGGGTCCTTGGCAGTAGACAGTAGACGATCCACCCCCACCCCTCACGCCTGCCGTCGCTCTGGCAACTGCCTCCTTCAGCCCGTTCAGCCCGCTCAAGGCCATGTTGATACAGCGTCCCCCTGTTACATTGTAGCAAACCCTGGATGCCATTCTATCCTGGCCCCAGTGCCCCACATTGCAGCCCTCCCATTGAGATGGCAGCAGCACCCTACAGATCTGTGGGGCTCCGCACAAGCCGCCCTGCACCGTGGAGGTGGTTTACAGGTCATGTGGGCCAGGTGCAGGGGTACCGCTCTGCCCTCCCTGTCATGGATGGCTGTCCTCTCTCCCCTTCTGTTCCCCCCCTCTGGGGAAGCTGCGCTCCCTCCGCTGTGCCATCCACAGAAGGTGGAGGGCGCATACGGCACGGCATCTCCACGTTCAGGACCTGACCCTGGGAGCCCTTCCGCCTGCATGAGAGGCCTGCGCCCATCCCCCCTCGTCCTGAAGCGGCGCTGCCCCATTGCGCCCCCCCACTCCAGCCACTTCCTTTCACTCCCCTCTCTTGCAGGTGCTGCCTTGCCTCACGTTTCCACATTGGGCCGTCCCATGCTGGGCGCGTCGCCACCCCTCCCTCCGCCCTCCAGCTCCTTCACGCTCACTGGCCCTCCCGTCGTGCCTGCCTCCCCTCTGGCCTCTGCAGCACTGTTGGCTATGTCCCGCTGAGAGCTCGCTACGGCCATCTTGCAGGCGGCGATCCAGGCGGCTGCGCAGAACCAAGGCGCCGGCGATGAGGAGGACGTCCTGCGTGCCCGGCTGCGCCACCTGGGTGGCACCTTGCCCACAGGGCCGATGTTTGGGACGGGCAGTGGTCACTGACCCCTCGGCGCTTGCCTTGTTTGCAGGCTGCCATCCTGCCGCTGCTTCGCCGCTATGATGTGGGCACGGTGACCACGGGGGTGTTGGCCAGCAGCATGGCCAAGGAAGCCCTGCTCCGTGGACCCCCCCTGGCAACATCGGCTGACCTGCTTGATGAACGCGAGACAGTCCACAGCTGGGTGCATCCCGGACAGATGCTGTATGGCAGGAGATGCAGAACTTGGAGGACTGGGACGATGAGCATTTCCGTGGGAGCTTCCGCATGTCCCGCACGACGTTCGATGTGCTGGTGGCTGAGGTGACCCCTGTCCTGCAGCGGGAGTGTACCGTCATGCGCCCGTGCATTCTGGTCTCTCGCCATCTGGGCCTGACGCTGTACAAGCTGGCGTTCAACGTGGGGTACCTGCCGCTGTCGACGATCTTCGGGGTGGGCGTGTCCACAGTCTGCGAGATCTTCCAGGAGATGGTGAGCGTGCTGAATGAGCTGTACCTGGCCGACGTCATTTGGGTGGGGGACGAGAAGGAGAACATGCGTGGCTTCCATGCCCTGGGCTTCCCGTGGGTGGTGGGGGCACTGGACTCGACCCACGTGCACATCCTGGCCCCCCCTCCCATGGCGAGGAGTACTTCAACCGCAAGCATTTCTACAGCATGGTTCTCCAGGTGGTGGTGGATGCCAAGGGTCGGTTCCTGGATGTGTATGCGGGCGTGTCCGGTTGGAGCCACAACACGGCCATCTTCTGGAACTCCCCTCTGGCTGCCAAGTTGTCGTCGGGCTGCTTCCTGACGTCCGGCACCTCTTCCGTGTGCGGGCGTGCCGTGGGTCCGTTGCTCCTGGCCGACCAGGTGTTCACCCTGCAGCCGTGGCTGATGGCCCCATACTGCTACCCCCATACCGCTGTGCAGCGTCAATACAACTACTACCGCTGCTGTGCCCGCCTGCCCGTGGAACGCGCCTTTGGCCGTCTGAAGGAGCATTGCCGCTCCCTGTTCAGCTTGCTGGACGTGCAGGCCGACATCATCCCGGATGTCATGGTGTGCTGCTGCATCCTGTATAACATCTGCAAGTCCTGTGGGGACGTGTTACTGGCCGAGCACCCTGACCTGCCCCAGCTGGGCGAGGATGCGGATGCCATCGCTGTGGATGGGTGTGACATTGTGCCGTTGCCCAGTCCCATGAATTCCCGTTGGGGAGCGGTGCGCCTGTTTGGAGGCATCCCAGGTGTGCGAGAACATCGGTGACTGGATCTGGCTGCACTACTCCCACTCCGTGTGACCTGGGGCTGTGGGGTTGGTTCTGTGGACTGCAGTCGCTTCCTGGCGGTGCACCCCTCTCTGCCTCCCCTTCGTCCCTTTCTGCCGCTTGCTGCTTGGAGGTGCCCTGCTCAGCTGACCCCTCTTCACCGCTGTGCCTTCCCAGTCACCTTCTCTCATCCCGGGGGTGACCGGCCTTTCTGTTTCCTCTGCACATGCTTTGCAGTGGCCTTAAGACCATGTAACCATTTTTATACTCCCCGCTGAATAAAGTTTTTCCACTTTCCCCCTCTCTGGCCTTCTTTCTTGTGTAGGGTGGGTGTGGGTTGCTTCCTGGGACAGGCTGCCTGGTGTCTGGTGGTGGCGGCCGGGTGTGCATTCCGGCTGCGGGTTGCCTGTGCATTGGCCATGTTGGGTCTTCCTCGGCTGTGGATGGGTGTGTGGGGTGCTGTGGGGGCTGAATGGGGTGCGTGCTTTGTGGCCATGTGTTGGCTTGCTGGCCAGCCCATTCCCATTCCCATTGGAGCCTCGGGTGTGCTGGGGCGTGGGTGGCTCCAGTTGGGGCGCTGTGCCGGGGATGTGGGGCGGGCACTGTGTCGGTGTGGCTGCTCCCCCTGTCTGCTTCTCCACCTGGGGCTGTTGTGTCCTGCCCATTGCTTGTGTGCATCCAATGGTGTTTGAGAGGCGTGTCCTCCTGCCGGTTCGATGGTGTGGTGCCCATGGCTTTCTGGCTGCTGTGTGTGCTGGGATACTTCTGGGAGGACTAGCGTTGGTTGGAGGGCGGGCAACATGGCGGGCGGGCTGTCCGTTACAGCCATGTACTTTGTTAGCAACCAGTGCGTTTGCCGATGCTGAGCAGCGCAGGCTGCAGCGTGTCGTGTGGAGAGCTCCGCCTGCTTAACTCCATTGCTTAATATGTCGGCCGAATTCAGCCATAGAAAACCTTCTAACTGGCCCAACTCACTGCAGGCCAGTTCGGCAAGTTAGCAAAAAATGGAACAACATCCCAGCCTATGAAAATTCATTGAGCTCCACCCTCCAAGCAGATTCCTCCAATATCCGTAGTTGGCCACTGTGTGAACAGAATGCTGGACCAGATAGAACATTGATCTGATTGAACACAGCTCTTCTCATGACTTTTCTTGTGTGTCCCCCACATCATGCAGTTGTTAGAGGTAAAAGAGCCCTATTAGAGGGGGGGGGGGGAAGATGGCAGTACTGTTTGAAGTGCTAACTCCTACTCCTGCAATGTACAGGTCCCAGTAAAAATAAACCTACATGCCATTTTTATTAAACATATTGGATGGTTCCAGACAGGCTGCTCATAGCACTTCCAAATTCCAAATATCGGATGAGTATATGCTACCTGATGGCTATATGCTATCAATATGTCCTGATGGCTGTATACTGCCTCTAATATCAGAGGCAGTAAGCCCATATACCACCTTAGGAAAGATAAGTGGGAGGGTGCTATTGCATAATACCCTGCTTGTGGGTTTCCCACAAGCAGTTGGTTGGCCACTGTGCGAACAGAATGGTGGATTTATTACAAACCCATCTTTGAAACATGGTGTCAGAAGTTTAACAGGACCCATTTGGAAGCAATATTACAGCTGCAGGAACAACAAAGAACAGCTTGGGATTTTGCATTATGGAGCGAGGCTTGAAAGCCCCCCATATCACTGGATTTTATCTGGCTCAAGCTTGGCAGCATTGGAAAAAGGAGTTTGAATTATACCTGGATCTTGCCTTCACAGAAGAGGAAGGAAAGCAAATGGTAAAGTAGTTATACTAACTGATTGGCGAAAAGGGGCGAGAGATATGCAAAACTCTTGGGCTTGCAACAGCTAGTAAAAGGGCTGGATGATTACTGCATATCTCAACAAATGAAACAATGGAACAATATCGGTTCTTTATGAGGCAGCAGGGTGGTTATGTTACTGCACTAAGGATTTTGGCAACAACCTGTAATTTGGGAGCAGTCACCGACTCCCTCATCAGAGACAGAATTGTCTTTGGGACCCAGACCAGCATCTCTGTGAGAGGTTGTTGTGGGATCCATGTTGTGTGTCAGGTGGGGAATCAGCCAGAGAGTGGAGACAGTTGCGCCTAGGAGTGTTGGGGCTGTGACACTTCATGGAAGCAGGCAAGGACCAGCTGAGCTTCAATCCAGCTGACGCCAATTGATCATTAGTTCACATCCGATAAAAGTCTGGAAGCAACGAACGTGTTGGATGCCTTTACCTTTACTCCCTGCTTCCCAGCTCTGTGTTCCTGACCCAAGCCTGATTATGACCCTTGGACTGTGTCCTAACCATTCGCCTGTGTGTTCCTGAAACCTTGGACTTGCCTGGACATATCCTGAACCTGTGGACTGGTTTCCTGACGATGCTTCAATGCTTTACAATTACAAGACTGTTAACTGGATTTTGGATGGCAACTTCGGATGGCAACTTCATAAAAAAGAATCTGGACCAGAGGTTTATTAGGCCCTCTATGTCACCCGCAGCAACTCCAGTGCTTTTCATAAAGAAAAAATGCAGGGAGCTCCACCTATGCAACGACTACAGGGCCCTGAACCAAATCACAATCCGGAATAGGTACCCCCTACCCTTGATCCTGGAACTGATGGAATGACTCCGGGAAGCCCGGATTTTCACCAAGTTGGATCTTCGTGGGGCGTATAATCTGGTCCGGATTCGGGAGGGGGACGAGTGGAAGATGGCGTTTTGAACCTGGTATGGGCACTTCAAGTATATGGTCATGCCGTTTGGTCTGTACAATGCCCCAGCCATCTTCCAGAACCTGATGAGCAACATTTTCTGGGACTACTTGGACCGCTTCCTGATTGTCGACTTGGACGATATCGTAATCTATTCCCACAGCCCCCAGGAACATGATTAACAGGTTAGGGCCATGTTGCAGTGCTTAAGGGACAACCGGTTATTTGCAAAGCTGGAGAAGTGTGAGTTTGACCTCACCACTGTGGACTTTCTGGGTCAGGTGGGTCAGATCTTGGACTCTCGTAGGTACCAGGGCTGGCTACATTACCTGATTGACTGGAAGGGGTATGGACTGGAAGAACGCTCATGGGAGGGTGCCACAGATGGTGCACCAGTTCCATGATCCCAACTGTTGTCTGCAAGCAGAAATCCACTTGTGCCAAATCAACAGGATCTTGGCATACCAAGGGACATGGGGGTGTCACTCTGGGAGGGGTGGCACAGGTCCACCCAACAGTGCCATGACAGACCCTGGTTCTGCATCAGACACAGAACCTTCCTTACCCCCGCAGGAATGGCAACGGGCCAAACAGCGGCTGCAGCAAAAAGCTACAAGAAGTAGCTTGTGGTTCACCCTAGATGGTTTCTGGAGCTGGGGTCATTGTAGCTGGGGCAGATCTGGACCTGGCCTGGGCAGGATCCACTGGAACCGGTCCTGGTAGTGGTCCCATTAAGGTGGATGGACCAGGCTGCCCTGAGTTGTCTTCCTCCCCTGAGGACTCCTCCCTCATGAAGGGAATTTTAAAGGCCCAATTTCAAACAATTCCAACAAGGAAAAAAGATAGAAGACAACAGAAGAAACCAATGTTGCTCCACAAGAAGGTTAGAGACGACCTGAAAATAAAAAAGGATACATATAGGAAGTGGAAGGAAGGCTACAAAAGAATAATACAGACAAGTAGCACAGAAGTGCTGGAATGGTATCAGGAAGGCTAAAGTTGAGAAGGAGCTGAGGCTAGCGAGGGATGCTAAAAGCAATAAAAAGGCTTTCTTCAGATACGTGAATAGTAAAAGACAGGAAAGAAATGATTGTTCAACTGCTTCATGAAGATGGCAAATCGGTAACAGGTGACAAAGAAAAGGCTGATGTGCTCAATTCCTACTTTGGCTCAGTCTTCTCTCAAAAGTGGGTCTATGACTCCCCTGGCAAAAGTGAAGTACAAGGTGAAGTGGAAGAATTGCAGTTTGAGATTGATAAACAAATGGTCATGAAACACCTAATTTCTTTGAATGAGTTCAAATCTCCAGGGCCCGATGAACTGCATCCTAGAGTAATATAGGAGCTGGCAGAAGTACTCTCAGAACCACTGTCTATTATCCTTGCAAAATCATGGAAGACAGGTGTAGTGCCAGACGACGATCTTCAAAAAGGGCAAAAAGGAGGAACCTGGGAACTACAGAGCAGTCAGTCTGACATACATCCCTCAGAAAATTTTGGAGCAGATTATAAAGAAGTCAATGTGTAAACACTTTGAAAACTATGCAGTGTTGACTAGAAGCCAGCATGGATTTGTCAAGAACAAATCATGTCAGATTAATCTGATCTCAGTTTTTGATCGGGTAACCTCCCTTGTGGACTGTGGGAATGCTGTGGATATAGGATATCTTGACTTCAGCAAAACTTTTGACAAAGTGCCCATGACATTCTGATTAACAAACTAGTGAAAAGGGGGCGAGATGGAACAACTATTAGGTGGATCCACAGTTGGCTACAGACTCAGACTCAAAGAGTGCTTATCAATGGTACCTCTTCACACTGGGGGGAGGTAACAAACGGGGTACTGCAGGCCTCAGTCCTGGACCCAGTGCTCTTCAACATTTTTATTAATGATTTGGACAAGGAGGTGCAGTGAATGCTTATCAAAGTTGCAGATGACACAAAATTGGGTGGTATCGCTAATACTCTGGAAGACAGAAACAAACTTCAAAGTGATCTTGATAGGCTGAAGCGCTGAGCTGAAAACAACAGAATGAAATTTAATAGGGATAAATGCCAAGTTCTACACCTAGGAAAAAGAAACCAAATGCAGAGTTACAAGATGGGGGATACTTGGCTAAGCAATATGACAAGCGCAAAGGATCTTGGATAGGGTGACCAGATAAAATCCAGGTTAGGGCTCATGTAACTTTAACAGTTGTAGAGAAAAGGGAATTTCAGCCAGTGTCATTTGTATGCAATTAGTTCCTGGTGAAATTCCCTCTTCATCACAACTGTTAAAGTTGCAGGGGCCCTGCCTTCTTTTATATAGGGTCACTCTAGTATAGTGCCTGCAACTTTAACCATTGGCCTCCTCCACACGAGACGTTTAATGAGCCTTGAAGGCTCATTATAAATTTTACCTCCACACCAGCGGAGCGCAAAACGGGCGTACAGGCGCATTATCTCCCCGATAATGCGCATTTTCGAATGCGCGTTAAATAGCGACTTTTATTTTTCTCCGGCCGTTAAAGCGCATTTTCGCCATGTGAACAAGCGATTATGCGCACTAACGTCTTCTAAAGCGCTTTTTGGACATCAATTAATGCGCTTCGCCGCCTCTCGCCGCCTCCCGTGCAGAGGGATTAGGCGTAAATGCGCCTCCGCGAAAATGCGCATAATCCCCGAACCGGGTGCAAAAGCGCATCCTTGTGGAGGGGGCCTGAGTGATGAAGAGGGAATTTCACCAGGAACTAATTGCATACAAATGACACTGGCTGAAATTCCCTTTTCTCTACAACTGTTAAAGTTACATGAGCTCTGACCTGGATTTTATCTGGTCAGCCTAATCTGGGAATTGTTGTAGATCACAAACTGAATATGAGCCAACAGTGTGATGTGGCTGCAAAAAAAGAAAATGCTACTTTGGGCTGCTTTAATAGAAGTATAGCTTCCAAATTGCGCGAGGTACTGGTTCCCCTCTATTCGGCACTGATTAGGCCCCATCTTGAGTATTGTGTCCAGTTTTGGGCACCAGACTTCAAGAAGGATGCGGACAAGCTGCAGCGTGTTCAGAAGGGGGCAACGAGGATGATTAGGGGTCTGGAAACAAAGCCCTATGAGGAGAGACTGAAAGAACTGGGCATGTTTAGCCTGGAGAGGAGAAGTTTGAGGGGAGACATGATAGCACCCTTCAAACACTTGAACGGCTGTCACACAGAGGAAGGCCAGGATCTCTTCTCTTCTCGCTATAACTGAAGTAAAGGGGAAAATTTCAGCTACTAAATTATTTTACTTACCTTATAGTTCTAATGTAAGTTATCAAATATTCTAAAACCTCTTTTTCTTTATCCATTTTAATGAATGAAGTCAAACAATGCAACTGGCTTGTGCAAATGATGATCGTAGAATCATAGAGCTGGAAGGGATCTTGAAGACTATGTAGTCCAATCCCACGCTCAGTGCAGGCTCAACAATGCAGAATGCAGCTATAGCTAGATGGCCACTCAGCTTCTTCTTAAATATCCCCTGCTTAAGGATTCCATTGTCTCCCAAGGCAGTCTATTCCACTGCAGAACAGTTCTCACTGTTAGGCAATTTCTTCTAGAGCTCCATCACACCAGTGATTTAGTGCACTCTTGCCATGCCTAGTGTGCAGATTCACAGCATGGTCCTCACATGACACCATGCCTGTCCTGCTGACATCCCACCTCTTCCCCAGCCTTTCCTGGAATGCTAAAAATCTGGATTAGTTTCTCTAAGCACATTTAATGTGACCTAAGCCTCTGTGTAGTTTTAAAGGAACTGGGGGCTTGAATGGATTTCATCAGGTCCTGGCAGGGAAAAGTGATCTCTCCCAGCAGCTGGCTCCAAGCCTCAATATAAAACCCAAACCTTGCATCCCAGTCTCAAAAGCATTTTTAACATCATACAGCACCTGAATCTCTGCAGAGATAGGATTGTACTCCCTCAATGCCCCCAAAGAGCCAGACTAAAGGGTCATTCCATTTTTGCCTGGCAGAAAGGCAGTCTGGTTGAAGTGCTCATCTGCCAGGACCTGACTGGAGGGAGAAAGAGAAGGGGAGGGGTGGAGTGGAGTGGAAGAGCAAAGGATCGAATGAGCAGCTATTCAGGTGAAAAGGATCATAAGCTTGATGCACTCCTGCATCAGAGGTTTTAAAAAAAACATGCAGAGGCAAACCAGGGGGAAAATTAGGTGTGATGGAGTCCTAATGTTTTCATGCAATGTCCACCCATTGATTCTAGTCCTGCCATCTGGAGCAATGAGAACAAGAGCATCATCAGATGAGTGTTTTATAGCGCGCTGGATTCTGGCCACTTACAGATGTTTGCAGGCCCTTTATATGACGCTGTCGGCCTCTTGTGTGTCTCCAGCCTTGGCAGCTAAGATGCCCCCTCTTCTCCTCCTCCTCCCATTGCAGTTTGCACTGCTGCTGTTGCTGCTACTCCAGCTCCTGGCGGTTTCCATTGCCCAATTTTCTTTTCAATCTTTCGCAGCCGTATTTATGGGCAGCATCCCAAGTCAACACAGAAGCCAAGTTGTACTGGTTTGTTACCAGTATAATTGTGTGTTGGATTTTAGGTTCCATTTTTTCCCTAAAATTTGCTAGTGGTGAATGCTGGGAGGGGCATCTAGACAATACACCCCTCCCCTCCAAAGCAAGATTCACTGAGCTGCCTTCTGAAGTGAACCGCCAGGGAGCGTTGGCTGTTGGGTGGAATAGAAATGAAATAAATAAATAAATAAATACAATGACAAAGGGGTGGCAGACAGGCTCATGATCACCAGCCAGCCAAGCTCTGCCTATCCACTGACAGTGCAAGTCGAGGTTAGGAGAACAAGAAAGCAGACAATAGATCAATGCTGCACAGAGCAAGGGAAGAGGGAGAGAATGGGCTTTGTAGGCAGCTCACTGCCCCCCCCAATAATAAATCAGCTCTGGGTCTGGGTGAAGAGAGAAATAGAAAAAAAGGAGCAAAAAGACCAGACTTTGGGTACACTGAGAGATGAGTAGAAGGATGAAAGACACAACTGAGGTCTACAAGCAAACTGTGTGTGTGAGTGAGACCTGGGTCCCCTCTACAAGGATTCACTTTTGCGCCTGGTTAGCCGATTATGCGCATAATCGCAGAAGCGCATTTACACCTAATCCCTCTGCACAAAAGGCGGCAAAGCGCATTAACGGATATCCAACAAGTAGTTAATGCGCATAAGCGCATATTCACACAGTCAAAATGCGCTTTAACGGACGGAGCAAAATAAAACTCGCGATTTTAACGCACATTCGATAATGTGCATAATCGGGGAGATAACGCGCCTCTATGCCCGATTTGTGCTCCGTTCTTGTAGAGGTAATTTTTTTAATGCGCCTTGAAAGAGCTTTAAATGCCTCTTGTAGAGGCACCCCTGGTTAATGTAGGTGAGGGGATAGCAAACTATAATGGGTGTTTACACAGGAGGGGTTACCTAAAGAGACTTTGAGAGCAATCCTATGACCCCTAGACATTGTCTGAAGGACCATAGGATACTGGGCAGTCCCTCCCTCTGAGGTTGGAGACAGAGCTCCAACCTTGGAAAGGGGAGTCAGAGATCCAACCTCTCATAACCCCTTCCCAGCTGGTGTGGTTCCCCTCCAAGATTTGAAAAGCAACCTCAGAGAGGAGGGGAAAGGGGCATTTCAGTGGACAGGAGACCAAAGAGGTCAGGATACAAACTATCCTGAAACCTCTCCAGCCTTCTTCCCTCCCCCTTCAAAGTGCCCCAGCTAGTTGGGCAAAAAAGCCCATCTAGCAAAAAATGCATGGCAGGAGGACAAAGTGGTGAAGAACACCCCCCCCCCACTCCTCCCAGTCTGCACTGGATGATTAGAAGGCTCCAAGTTTGGCAGCTTCTGATCACCGAAGTCACAAAATATACCTGGCATTGACCAGATATCTGAATGACATATAGTAGGGAAGTGGATCTCAGTGGATCTCAGTGGAATGCTAGGAACTGTTGTACGCATGTGTTCTGAAGTTATTATTATGAAAAAAGGAAAGCAGCCAGAACACAGTCCAGTGCTAGGCCTGTAAGTTAACTTTTAAACAAATTCAATTCATTTCTTTTTTTCCTCTCTCACCCTCACGACAACCCTGCAAGGTAGGGCAGTCCTAGGTCCGTGAGGTAACTTTAAAGCAAATTAAATTAGTTTCTTCCCCCCCCCCCCTCACCCTCAACACATGGCCAGGGCCGCCTTGAAGCTGTCACCATGATTTTCCTTGTTCCCCACAGAAAACAAAAACATGCCTTTTGCTGTGGTGCCCGACTTGCCAAATGGGAGTCCTGCTGCTGAAGCTCATGAGAAGTGAAGTCTGGCTGAGCATGTTTGGCCCCTCAAAGTCATGCTGTTGTATCTAGTCATGATTTTAAAACCACGCAGAGGGCGGGAGGAGGCACCGCAAATGGACGCAGCCCATTTATGTGGGTTGTTTCCTTTTATGTGGAATTGAGTTAATTGTTCAAGACCAACCTTAGGAGTCAGGTTGTGAAAGACACGCAGCAGCCACCCGCCTGTGCACTCACAATGGCCGCCAAAGCCCAGTAAGTCTGGCCTCCTGCCCAAGGCATGCTGGGAGTTGTAGGCATAAACCTAGTTTTTTAATTAAATTCTTTAAAAATACTTAAACCCCCCAAATTCGTGTTTTTAGATTTTTCTGGTACATTGTAGATCTATAACTGTGTCACTGTGTCAAGTTTCTAACTCATCTGGAAGTGGGTAAACATTTCCGGACATACGTGATGCACACATACTTTCTGCTTTATAGTTAGAGATTCAGTATGCCTCTGAATATCAGTTGGTTAGCCACCATATGAACAGAATGCTGGACTGGATAAGCCTTTGGCACAACTCTTTTATGTGTTTATGGATATCAATAACAGAATTTTGGATTATATTACTCAGACTACTAGCTAGACGGTTCCGCCCCCCACCCCTTGAGCCAACTACCAGCAGTTGCCCTATGGGAAGGATCCTAATAACATGTTGATACTGTTTGTTGTGTTTTTAAAATGAAATTTGATGTCACATATATGCTGCCCTAGAAGAATTTATATCTTGAAAGATGTATATATAAATGATATAATAAATAATAAATAGTCACCCTGAGAACAACAATGGAGTTTATGTAGAGTACCTTTTTTTCTAGGAAGTATAGTATTGAATCTTTCTTTTTCCTTGGCAGAAAATGCGAAGTTGCAGATTTGGAGACTCAGACAGAATGGAGTTATTCTGATAGATCCATGGATTCAAGTGAGCAAAGTACGATCATAAGGAAATTGTGCTAGACTTAATCAAATAGTTCTGATTACTAAAGAGTATGCTATGAAAAAGGAAACTGGCATATGCTTGCATTGAAAACTGGTGTTATTGATGTACTGGCAAAATTTGTTTGCATTTAAATAATAGCCAGTCTTCTTTGCACTAAGCTACTTTAATCAAGCTACTACAAAATGAATTGAACTTGGTTAACAATAATGAGAAATGTGAAAATCAGGTAGAAAGACTTTAACAAAAATCCATACTACCAGTATTTGAGATAATCTTGCTAAGACCATTTCTACATGAAACATTTATTGTTCACTTGTGATTGGCCACTCACAGAAGGTTGTTTTCATCCTCCAGGGCATCTCCCACTTTTTACAACCTTTATTGCATTGTTTTTTATGACGATGAAAGTCTTGTGCTTTCCTTCGTCCTGATATCAATGGGGTGTGTGCAGGTTTTCACAAATAATTGTACAGCACCATCTACTGGCTTTATAATGAAACCTATAGAACTTTCTGACAAAGAAAAAAAAAGAAAGAAAGAAATAGCCATGTGGGAAGGAGCTGATTGTAAACCTGAAAGGAATCCAGAACAAGAAGCCCTGGTAAATTGTGGGATTTTAGTCTGCTCTAAGAAATTGCGAACTTCTGTACCTTTAAAGTACAAGAGGTGGTCCCTGTACAAGGAGCTTACAATCTAAAATTTAACACATGGGAGACAATAGAGGAAAGAGAGGGCCTGAGTGAACATAGAAACGATATGCGGTTGTTTCAGTTACATGTACTTTGCTGTAGAGAAGGGTTGGGAAAGATCTGGAGCTGTGCATTTTGCAGGCATAAGAGCTGCTGCACACAGTGGAGGTGTATATTTTGCAGACCTGAGAACTTACTTCTGAATAGACATGCAGAGGCTAGGTGTTCGGGATGTGATTGGAAAGTGAAGTGATTCAGTCTTGCTTACTTCAGAGTTGACATGCAGAAGCTTGTCCTACTTTAGGCTGACCCTATTTTGGAAACCAAATAGGCGGACAATATGGCCACCCTCAAGGAGGCGTGCCCACCCCAACATGCCCAGCCCCAAGGTGGCGTGGCCTTGGTAACATGTCTAATTATACACCTCACAATTAAGACATAATATGTTCTACATAATATGTTAATATTAAAATCACTGAAATAAAGAACAAGTGAGACATTCAATGTATCAGAAATTAACATTTATTTTTAATTGCTGTACAAATTTTAAGACTTTTCTTCCTCCCAATATGCCCCAGAATATTTTTCACTGCATCTTATTTTTCTTCAAAGGGGTGGGATGTTTAACAGGAAACGCACAGGAAATGGTAAAAATCCTTACCAGACATTTTCTTGTAATTATATTGCAGTTCATCACCACTTGCCATGTTTATTTTACAAACACTTCTCTTAAAAACAAAAATGGGCTACATCACCATCAAAGAAATCAAATACTAAGATTTCAAGCAGGCATTGTGACACACTTCCAATGACATCTTTGCAGCCAAAAAGGCTAGAATACTTTTTTTAAAAGAAAAGCTCATATTCTCAGTTGGCTGGACTCTGGGTCTAGCAGTATCTCATTCTGCACTTCTGGCTATTACAAACAGGTCAGATCCCCAGTCCAATTGCTAGTCTCCACCATAGCAGACACATGGAAGCAAATTCACAGGCAAGTTCCTTTTAAGCGCACTTGGCTTATTTCAGATTTATTATGATTTTCATCACCTAGTTCTTTACCATTAATCTAAGAGAAGAACAATTATACTGAAGAGGCTGACAACAAGACTGACAGAACACAGTACTGCATCAGTATAGGGATCTTAAGCATGATTGTTCAGAAGCAGATTAGATTCAAGACTCAAGAACATTTTACATGACAACTGTATTATATGCAAGTGAAATAACCAAAGATATTCTCTTGTCTGAAAAGCCGAGCAGCTTTAAAGTAGGGTGACCATATGAAAAGGAGGACAGGGGGACTCCTGTATCTTTAACAGTTGTCTAGAAAAGGGAATTTCAGCAGGTGTCATTTGTATGCATGCAGAACCTGGTGAAATTCCCTCCTCTTCATCACAACAGTTAAAGCTGCAGGAGCCCTGCCCTCTTTTGTTGAGTGACCAGATATCCCTGTGTATAAACAAAAGGCAAATGGGGAATTCTGTAGGGGTTATTCAAGAGAAAGAACCTTAGTTGTTCTGTACAGTTCACGGACTCTTTATGTGAAGCCCATCCCATACCCCTTTAAGGAACAGTCAAGAGTTGCCTACCTATGTATACTACCCTTGCATTCAGTTAAGACATATTATAAGGTGCCAGTATTCTCATTAAGCTGTGACTGCTTTACACTGTAAGGACAACTAGTTTAGTCAAGTTATTGTCCCTTTTGCCCATGCTACATACACATTCATTCTCTGAAAGTCAAAACTGCCAATGCTTCAACATGAAATTTTCTGACTGCATGCCAAAAAAGCAACTAGAAAGAGTGGGACTTACTGCACAAGATAAAAAAATCTCTCATTCCCAGAAAGAGGCAGCAGCTGTAGGATATCATAATGTATTGTTATTTGCTAGGTAATTGTATTGTAGGGGGAGAAGCCATCTCCCCTCCCATGTACATATGGGAGCAGCCATACAGTGCGTTAGAGAGAGCTTTATAGCAACTTACAGTGCAATCCTATACATGTCTACTATCAAGTAAAACCCAGTGAATTCAATGGGACTTACTCCCAGGAAAGTGAATGCAGGATTATAGCCTTAGTAACTATGCACGCACTGTATCCATTTACCATGCAAAGTAAGAAAGAAAAAGGACTAAAACAGGAGACTGATCCCTCACCCACAATTTCACATTCAACTCTTTTGATCAGCTGGCAACCTTCCCATGTCCCATGCCCAGCACATAATTACAGGTGGCAAAGGCTGTGAACTTCTCCAAGCAGTCCCTGCCAATCATGTGGGCTGGAAAGCACAATTGTAGCTTCAAGGCCCCAAGGCACTATGGTGAGCTCAATGGGTGCACTCTCGGACCCCAAAAAGTGGATTCTGGAGTTACTGGTATCCTTCTGTAGGTTTTCCATCCCTGACGAGTTAATTTAGTGCTATGCTGTCCCACATCCACCTGCCCTTCCTCTCCTTTTTAAAATTTATTTTCATTTTAAATCATTTTAGGCTGCTTTTAAGGATAGAACCCTTTGGAATTGTTGAGTGATTGCATGTGCCCATAGGGTAAGGTGAGGAGAAATGGCCCACATAGAAGTAAACATAAGAACATAAGAAGTGCCACGCTAGTCCATCTAGTCCCACACTCTGTCACACAGTGGCCAACCAGCTGTCGACCAGGAACCAACAAAGCAGGACATGGTGCAACAGCACCCTCCCACCCATATTCCCCAGCAACTGGCGCACACAGGCTTACTGCCTCAGATACTGGAGGGAGCACATAATCATCAGTAGCCATTGATAACCTTCTCCTCTAGCAATTCATCCATAAAAATATGAAGAGAAAGTGAAAAACTGAACAAACACACACACACGCCCATTTTACACTATCTCAGTAGCTGGATACAATAGCACAAAACAGAATGCATGCCAGGGGCACTGTTTTTCACACAAGGAGACCCTTGGCCAGATCTACCCCAAGCAGGATATGACACGTTGAAAACGACTTCAAAACTGTCTATGGAGCTCTGTGTCCTGGGCCCCAACAGTTGTCACTACTGTTATAAACCGTTTTAAAGCAGTAGCATAGATCCTGCCAAGCACACTTTTCAACCATCATCACCTTTGCCACCCAATTGCTCTCCCAATTCCTTGTTAACAGTAGAAAGCTTATCCTGTGGAATATGCTGTTATTATTTTATCAAGCAGTTTTGTTCTCTTCCAGAGGCATTCAGCTGCACGAGAGAATGAGCAAAGGTATCCAATGGAACCTGAGTGAACCTGAGCTGGGGTTGGAGGAGGCACCTAGGGCCTCACAGGAGCAGGACAAATATGTCAAAAGTTAATGTTAGCGACACATTTAATGTGGTAACTGGGAAGTCTGCAGAGCAGACAAAAGTCATAGAGGAGAAAACAGGAAACATTTTGCTCAAGACATTTTGCTGATATAGAGCTGCAAAACTGCCGCTTCTCGCATGTCATCTTTTCTTGGCCTCCCTTCCAGCCCTCCAGACCCCCCACTCCACTTATTGTAAAACCAACGGAACTGACAGTTGAAAGTTACTTCAATAACACTGGCAATAGAACAGCACACCCGAGGGCAACAGACTAGCTTAGAGGTAGAGCTGTGAAGGCTCTGAAAAAACCCAGAAAAATTCAGAAAAAAACCAGTTTCCCCCGTTTTTTTCCCAAAGGTTTTTTTGTTTTTTTCCCAAAAAAATGGTGTAATTGAAAAAAATGAAGAAAAAATGAATTATGGAATGCTTCCTTTTAGCATGATGTATAAAATGTTTAAGACAAGGTGTTCATATATTACTTCTTCTCCAAATGATTTCTAAAAACTATTTACAATATCAGATTATTACAATTTCTGTGCACCAAGGACAAGCAAGTCCTAGATTGCAAACTGAGAAACTACAACTCTCAAATACAAAAGCAATATGCATTTCTGCCTCTAGGGGGCACTGCCATTGTCACAAGAGAAGAGAAAAGGTTTCCGTTTCTTTTTTGTTTGTGGGTGGTTCTGTCCTCTTGTCTTGGCTAGTCTAGGCCACAAAGGACTGGAGGAAAGTACAGAGCAACAAAAGGGAGCTGAAAGTATACTTAATTGAAAGGTAAGAGTTTCAATTTATCTGATTTCAGAAAATTAAACCGTATTATAGCTGCATTCGTTTATTTTCATAACCCTTCCATAAATCATAATTTAATTCCTACTAATCTTATTCTTTATTGCCCCCCACCATAGCTTAGTGTTTACTTGCAAGCTAGCCACTAAATTATTTTTCTCCCCACCCCCTCAGGAAAATGGTGAGACGAACATCTAGCTTATGGAGGCATTTCCACACTACAAGTTCTTCTGAGAAAAAAAAAGTGATTTGCAAATACTGTCAAATGAAATATATATTTCCAAATGCTACTAGGATGACAAACCACATTCTTGTATGTAACAAGTGTCCAGTAGATATTTAAAAAATGTTTCATGGATCTAAGTGAGGAGGACCATAATGATGAAAGTACACATAGCTTTCCTCAATGTTCTTGTTCAAGAAGTCCTCTTTCTGCTCCATCACAAAGTGTTGTCCCATCAGCAGCATCTTCAAGTAAACAAATATTGAAACCAACTGCATTCAAAAAATACTCAATAGCTTCATTTGTAGACTAGATGACATCTGAAGATCAGGAAAAAATTGATCAAGCTCTTGCAAAAGCAATATATTCTTCTGGAACCCCATTGTCAATAACTGAAAATACATACTTGCAGGAAGCTTTTAAATTACTAAGACCATCATGCCGTTTGCCCAGTTGACATTCTTTGAGCAAGCCTCTTTTAGAGTCAGAGTACAAACGTTTAATGGAATCTGTGCAAGGAAAAATCAATGAAGCACTGTGTCTTGCACTACTTACAGATGGATGGACAAACGTGAGAGGAGAAGGAATTATAAATTTTGTGATAACGCCTCAACTAGTTTTTTACAGAAGCATTGAAACAGGAGAGAACAGACATACTGCAGAGTATATCAGTGGTAAAATATGTGCAGTCCTACAGAAAATTGGGAGTGGCAAAGTATTTGCTTTGCTGACTGACAATGCAGGTAATATGAAAGCAGCATGGGAGATCACAATGGATAAGTATCCACATATTACTGCAATAGAATGTGCATCTCATGGGCTAAACTTGCTTCTTAATGATATTATGAAACTGGACCCCCTTCAAAGGATCTATAGAAGAGCAAAAGAAGTTATAAAGCATGTAAAAGCTACTCATATTGTAGCTGCAATTTTCAAGAAGAAGCAAGTAGACAAAAATGCAAATAATAAAATAGTGACACTGAAGCTTTGTAGTAAAACTCAGTGGGGTGGAATGGTGATCTCCTTTGAAAGTTTACTAGAAAACAAAGACGCCCTTCAAGAATAGGCTGACCATATGAAAAGGAGGACAGGGCTCCTGTAACTTTAACAGTTGTAGAGAAAAGGGAATTTCAGTCAGAGTCATTTGTATGTAATTAGTTCCTGGTGAAATTCTCTCTTCATCACAACAGTTAAAGTTGCAAGCACTATACTAGAGGGACCATACACAAAAGAAGGCAGGGCCCCTGCAACTTTAACTGTTGTGATGAAGAGGGAATTTCACCAGGAACTAATTGCATACAAATGACACCAGCTGAAATTCCCTTTTCTCTACAACTGTTAAAGTTACAGGAGCCCTGTCCTCCTTTTCATATGGTCAGCCTATTCAAGAAACAGTAATAGTTGAAGATCTTAAAGTACCCAGGAGTGTAAGGAACACTGTACTTGATGAGGATGTCTTCTGGGTTCAGCTGCAGAATTCCTTGAAGATTCTAATGCTAATTTCTTCAGCAATCACTGCATCTGAATCAGAAAATGCACTTTTATCAGAAATTCCTTACCAAATGGCCAAGATAAAACAACTGTTTTTGAGAATCTCAGTGTATCCTCCACTTACAACTACAGAAGAAAGTAATGTGAAAGATTTTATTTTAAAAAAGGGAAGAATTTTGTTGCCATCCAATTCATGCTGCTGCAAATCTGTTGGATCCAAGGTTCAAAGGCAGAAATATCAGTGATGATAGCGCTGCTACTGCATTTGACTGGATTACAAAAACACTTAGGACTTGATGTTGGAAAGGTATTTTCAAACGTTGCAGAATACAGAACATCTTCAGGGATTTGGTCCAGGAATGCAGTCTGGGATTCTGCCAAACATATCCCTCCTACAACACGGTGGCAAGGTCTTTGCACAACACAGCCTCTGACTCCTCTTGCTTCTCGCCTTCTTCAGATTCCTCCGTCTTCTGCAGCATGTGAAAGAATCTATGTTTGGAAACACTCACCCCAAATCAAGAAATAAACTGACATGTGAAAGGGTAGAGAAGCTTGTTTCAATCTGGGCAAATCTTCCATTTTTAGAAATCCATGGTAACTATGATGATGACAAACATAATGAAGCAGAAGCAGAGACGGAAACTGATAGTGATAGCTATAGCTCAGAGAAGGAGTCTGATTAAATGTCATGTCTATTCATTGAATCTTGTCCCTCCTTTTTTCCTCAGTTCTTTTTATGGGAATGGGTGCTTTATATCTGCTTGACACTGTGGAGGACTAGCAGAGACATGCTTTTCTTTGTTACTAATGTTGATGGTTTCTTCTGGTTTTTTAAAAAAACATTTTTGCCTGTTCCTCATAAACTGGCAAAACCAAAGAGGTTCTTTACAGTTCAGGTTTTCCTTACAGTTCAGGAGCTTGTAGCTCCATTTGTTACCAAATAAAGTAAAAAAAATAAAAAGTAAGTTCAGTTTGTAATAATTGTTTGAATACATTGTACTTTGAATATAACAACTGTGATAATTTTATGCCAGACCAACCAACATAATTACATTTTATGTTCCTAAAGTAACAAAGTGATTTTCAATCTGTAAAAACTGCTAATATTGCATCTTTTTCAATTTTTCTGAAAAAATTCCTTTTTATTCCAAACCCCCCTGAAAAAAAAATGTTTTTTTTCTATGGCTTCAAAATTTCCGGGAATTTTACCTCTCTACTTAGAGGCATTGTGCATGCTACATGGCACATACAGCTCTGTCTTTTAACATCTCACTACCTCTCTCTGCCCCCCAGCATCTGCTACCTGAGACAGCTGCTTCATTCTGTCTCGCTAGCTCTGCTTCTGAAAAGGCTGCTGGATTACTGGGCTGGAAGCGATAGGAGTAGGAAGCAAAATGTGGGGAACAACTCTGCAATATTGCCCCAAATCTGTGGTACCTGAATGTCCTTAGAAGGCTGTGGTTTATTAGCAGATAGCCTTGAGATCTAATTCCAATTATTGATATGTAACTAAATTTGATTTTTATTTCATATTAACAGCCATATTTACTGGCATTTCTCATTTAGGAAGAAAGAAGCTGGACACGAGAAGCATGCATGGAAAGGAGAGATGTGACAGTGTAGGAAGTGAAGGTGAGTTGTAATGGCAATATTTGCAACATCTTGGCTGATGCTGGCTTGATTGTCAACTGTATAATAATAACCAGTCATTTGTTACACCAAGCCATGAAATTCATGGGATGGGGGGCTGGAGGAGGGAGGGAGACTTTAAGGCCTGACAACATCCCTCTCTCGCGCTCTTCCCCTCCATCAGTGCTCCTTCATGCTGAAGGAGCAATTGCGGGTGGCCGAGAAGAATTGCAGGCCACATTTTCTGGGCAGTCTCCGTATGAGTCAGGCTGCTTGGCAGAGAAAGGAAGAGGCCTCCTGTTAGGGACTGCTGCATGGGATGGCCCAGGAGAGGGGAAGCCTTAAGGCATCTCTTCCTCCTCCTTTGCCCACCCCACTCTGGCAATCCAGTCTGACTGGGCATCATAAAATGGGTGCACACTGCTTGGGCTCTTATGAGCTATGATGGGTTTTAATGTTGACAACTGGGGAGGAAGATGTGTGTTTGTGTGTGTGTAGGGAGAGGTTTGGGGCTGAGGAGTCTAATCATGAAAGAAAAGCATTACCAATTAAAAAAAAAACCTTTAAAAGTTGGAAAAGCACTTGTGCCCCAAACAATGCTCTTCTATTTTGCCCTGGCTATTAGGACATGTACTTTTGTCAAGCTATAGGAGGTAAAGCCACTTGTTTTTTGACTGCCTGGTTATAGTTGAGGAAGATTTCCTCCACCCCCAGTGCTGCAAACAAAGGGAAAGCGGATCTATTCTCTGCATCATTTCCATCCCATAGAAATAAAGCTTCCACCCCCACTCTTGCTTTGGTAGAAGTGTGTAATCCAATACTTGGGTGCAGGATCCTCCTCATTAAGAATGGGGCACTTCTGTTGGTTTAGAATGCAATGCTAAGGTTTTAATGTTGGTCTAATAATGCACGTTTACTCAGAAGCAAGTCCTACCAATTTCAAAAGACATAAGAGTGTCTCTAAGTGCCCCCCTCCTTCCCTGGCATGTGTGCAAAGGATGGGAGGGGACATCTGCTGTACTGTTTCCTCACAGCCCACAGGAAAGCCAGGACTTATTCTGAGTAGGCATAAGACCTTCATCGCACTTACTTGGGAGTAAGCCCCATTGAAGACAATGGGACTTTTAAAGTTTATTTATTTATTTATTTATTACATTTGTATACCGCCCCATAGCTGAAGCTCTCTGGGCGGTTTACATAGGATTAAAAACAATTAAAAACAATATACAAAAATTAAAACAGCAAAAACATACAACATACACACAATCTGTACATTTAAAAACCACTTCAACACTTCAAAAAGCTACAAAAACAAAACAAAACAAACCCAGGCTCCTCAGATATTGCCAAATGCCTGAGAGAAGAGGAAAGTCTTGACCTGGCGCCGAAAAGATAACAATGTTGGCACCAGGCGTGCCTCGTCGGGGAGATTGTTCCACAATTGGGGAGCCACCACAGAGAAGGCCCTCTCTCTTGTTGCCGACCTCCGAGCTTCCCTCGGAGGAGGCACTCGGAGGAGGGCCTTAGATGTTGAACGTAGTGTTCGGGTAGGTTCATGTCGGGAAAGGCGTTCCATCAGGTATTGTGGTCCCAAGCCGTGTAAGGCTTTATAGGTTAAAACCAGCACCTTCAACCGGGCTCGGAAACATACAGGCAGCCAATGTAAGCGGGCCAGAGTAGGTCTTATATGTTCAAACCTACTGGTTCCAGTTATCAATCTGGCCGCTGCATTTTGCACAAGCTGCAGCTTCTGAACCACCTTCAAAGGCAGCCCCACGTAGAGTGCATTGAAGTAATCTAACTTGGAGGTTACCAGAGCATGGACAACTGAAGCCAGGTTATCCCTGTCCAGACAGGGACGTAGCTGGGCCACCAACCAAAGTTGGTAGAAGGCACTCCATGCCACTGAGGCCACCTGCGCCTCAAGTGACAGACCCCCAAGCTACGAACCCACTCCTTCAAGGGGAGTGCAACCATCCAGAACAGGTTGAACACTCTCCATCCGGTCAGCGGAACCACCCACTAACAGCGTCTCAGTCTTGTCTGGATTGAGTTTCAGTTTATTAGCCCTCATCCAGTCCATTGTCACAGCCAGGCACTGGTTCAGCATATCCACAGCCTCACCTGATGAAGATGAAAAGGAGAAATAGAGCTGCGTGTCATCAGCGTACTGATGACAATGCACTTCAAAACTCCGGATGACTGCACTCAACGGTTTCATGTAGATGTTGAACAGCATGGGGGACAAAACTGACCCCTGTGGAACCCCATACTCGAGAATCCACGGGGCCGAGCAATGTTCCCCAAGCACCACCTTCTGGAGCCGACCCCCCAAGTAGGAGCGGAACCACTGCAATGCAAAGTTGGAATAAACAGTCCAGTATAGCGTATGGAAATTAACCAAAATACTTACAGCTGTCATTTTTAAAAGATAAAGAGACAAAACTTAGCAGCATGATAGCTCTTAAATAGGGATTTAGCTATGCCAAGTTTGAAGCAGATCTGTTTATGCCTTGATTTTTAGGATTTTTTAAAAGAAGTTCAAACTCAAATCTCTTTGGGGCCTAGGACCTTGGGCCATGCAAGTTTTTGAAAAAAGAAAAGACAAAGAGATGAAATGTGGCACCATGGTAACTCTTAAGTAGGGCTTTAGCCATGCCAAGTTTGAATCAGATCAGTTCATCCCTTGAACTTAAAAAAATCCTTAAAATCAAGGGATGAACAGATCTGCTTCATAGACCCCTAGACCCCAAAGAGAAGGTTTCTGCTTGAACGTTAAAAAATACCTACAAATTAAGGCATGAATGGATCTGCTTCAAACTTGGCATGGCTATACCCCTACTTAAGAGCTACCATGATGCCAGGTTTCATGTCTGTATCTTTAAAAATGATGGAGATGTAAGCATTTTGGTTAATTTATTAATTTGAAAAGTGAGTTCAACACATAACACTAGCTTTGATTTTATACTGGATGTCAAGATGGTGTAACATCCTGGCTGATGCTGGCTTAGTTATCAACTGTATAATATCCAGTCATTCATTACACAAAGCCATGAAATTCCTTAAACAAAAAACCTACAGTTTACAAAAACAAAAACTACAGTTTCCAACCAAGCACCAAAAAGCAGGGAAATTGGGAGTTAAGGCTTACAAGCCTTAACACCACATCGTCCCTGAGGAAGAAGAAAGTGCAAATGAAGTTCTCATTCTCCCAAAGCAGATAAACCATGAGGACAGGATGGAGAATATGATATGCAGAGGTGACTGTGAGGTTGTGGAAAACTCATGACGAATAACTTAGAGCCACCTACTTCTCTTTTTTTGCTTAGAGCAGCCCTTCCCCAACCTGCTGCCCTCCAAAGCTGTTGGACTACAACTCCCATCATTGCAAGTCGGTAGGGTGACCAGATAAAATCCAGGTCAGGGCTAATGTAACTTTAACAGTTGTAGAGAAAAGGGAATTTCAGCTAGTGTTATTTGTATGAAATTAGTTCCTGGTGAAATTCCCTCTTCATCACAACAGTTAAAGTTGCAGGGTCCCTGCCTTCTTTTGTATATGGTCACTCTAGTATAGTGCCTGCACCTTTAACTGTTGTGATGAAGAGGGAATTTCACCAGGAACTAATTACATACAAATGACACTGGCTGAAATTTCCTTTTCTCCACAACTGTTAAAGTTACAGGAGCCCTGACCTGGATTTTATCTGGTCAGCCTACAAGTCGGTATGTCCCATGGTCAGGAATGCTGGGACGTCATCTCAAACATCTGGATATACAATATGATATGCAGAGGTAACTGTGGGGTTGTGGAAAATGATGATGAACAACTTAGGACCACCTACTTCTCTTTTTTTAGAGCATCTCCACATGTTGAGAGTTGCAACCCAACACATCTGACAGGCACCAGGTTGAGGAATGCTGTTCTAGAACAAGGGCAGGCAGAATGTACATCTCCAGATATTTTGGAATTCTACTCGTAAAAGCCCCTATCAGCATGAGCAGCGATCAGGAATGCTGAGAGTTGATGTCCAAAACATCAGGATAGATCTATTTTCTGCCCACATCTGTTCTAAAGTATGATGTTTTTCAGCATTAAGATATATGATCAATCAAGGAACTCCCAAATATGTGCAGTTTAAATAGACTGTCTTAAATCAAATGAAGCAACAATGAATGAATCTTGAATACCTAATCCAGATAGTCCTTCAGACGTCAATATTAGTTTTCAACACATGGCACAGGATGTCTGTTTCTTGAATATCAGATATATGGTGTTGGGTAGGTAACATAGAGGATTTCTTTCACGTATTCAGTGTGAGATCAAAGTGTGGTGGGAGATAGTCAATTTCTCGACACAAAAGCAGAGCTACCACCTAATACTTTCATGCGTAAGGAATATTTTAAAATTAATGATGAACTGATTTTTGTCTTCCCCATAACACATAACATGGGAGTTACAGCCTGGAGAGCACCAGGCTGGAGAAGGTTGGTTTACACTTGAATCCTATACATGCCTTCTCAGAAATCAGTGCCACTGAATTCATGAGGGCTTACTCTGAAGTGGTATAGAATTGCAAACTAATCTAATCTGAAAGGAGTTCAAAACAGCCAAACCAAACCTTTTCTGCTCCTCTGTTGCTTTGATGAGATGATTGTGGGGAGTGAACAGTATATTTTGTTTAAACACATTTAAAGAAAAACACATTGGTTCTTTGAAGGGCAGGACATTGACCAAAAGTTGAAAGTGCCTGGCACATGCTCTGGTTCTAGATCTGTAATGAATAGTGCCCCTTTTGGTATCAAGCATGCTGCTATATGTGAGATGTGTGTGAGAGAAAAGTATTGGGCAGACCCTGTATTTGGTAAAGATATGGAACAGCATTCCCCATCCTGCTGCGCTCCAGGTGTTTGAGATGACAAGTCTCAGCATTCCTGTCCATGAGACATACTGACTTGCAATGATGGGAGTTGCAGTCCAACACCTTTGGAGGGCACCAGGTTGGGTTGCTCTAAACAACAAAAAAAGAGAAGTTGGTGGCCCTAAGTTATTCATCATGAGTTTTTCAAAACCTCACAGTCACCTCTGCATATCATATTCTCCATCCTCTCTTCATGGTTTATCTGCTTTGGGAGAATGAGACTTTCACTTGCACTTTCTGCCTCCTTAGGGACTGTGTGGTGTTAAGGCTTGTGAGCCTTAACTCCCAATTTCCCTGCTTTTTGGTGCTTGGTTGGAAACTGTAGAGCCTTAACGTTGTTTTTGTAAGCCATAGGTTTATTGTTTAATGTATAGAGACTATGGACAGAAAGGATTCTCCAATGGTGGTGACCTGCAAGGTGTGTGCAATGTTCGTGTTCCTGCCTGAGATCAACATGGTGTACACCTGCAACAAATGCCAGCTGGTGGCACCATTGGAAGACAAAGTGGGTGTACTTGAGCGGGGAGCGTCCACCCTCCAGAATAAAAGAAGACGAAGGCTGAATTCGGACAACACGATAGTCAGTGGTGGGGTGAAAATCAACTTTACAGTTGTTCATCTAGGGGCTACTCCCCACACAACATGGTAATAAATAATCAACTGTGGTGTGGATTAGGATCAGCGCTGAGTTGACTATGGCAGCATTCGGATGACACAATAGTCAATACAACTGACGATTGTTTCCACCACCACCCCGAAGTTGCTTATTGGGTCGTCCGAATTCAGCCGAAGAGTTCTTAGACTGAACGGTGGAACTACAACAGCAAAGAGAAGCACAGGGGGTGGAAGAGCAACAGCAAGTTGAAGCAGAAGTGGGGAATGCTGAGGTGAGGAAAGCCAAAGAAGAGGAAGCTCCCTGGAAAAGGGTGACAGTTAGGAGCAGAAGAACTAGAAGACACTCTGCACCACTGGAACCCCTGAGTCCTCCCTCTTGGTCAGTATCAAGTCAAGGATAGCCGTTCCTCTAGTTCCTTCCTCTACTTTCTGTAGGAGAAAGTTATCAGCCACACATGTCAGGAATTTCTTGGAGGGGCCACTTTTGGCAGAATTTGTCTCCCAGCAGATATCGGGGTAATTGAAGCCCCCCATTACTACTACATCGGATTTTCTTGAAATACTGGCAATTTGCTTTTCAAAATTTTCATCCCCATCTTCTCCTTGATTGGGTGGTCGGTAGTAGACGCCAACTATCATGTTCCTTTTATTCCTTGCCACATTTACTTTAATCCAGATGCTCTCAGTGGGGCTCCCAGGCTCATCCTCCTGTATTTCTGTGCAGGGATAAGTATTTTTAACATATAGTGCGACTCCGCCTCCCTTTCTATTTCTTCTGTTCTTTTTGAACAAGTTCTATCCTTCAATTGCTATATTCCAGTCATGGGCGTCATCCCACCAAGTTTCAGTTATACCTATCAAGTCTTATTTGCCTTCATGGATTAAGAGTTCATGTTTGTTCCTTTTGTTTCCCATAGACATCGAAGACCATGAGCTTTATAGTTTGGATTCTTTCCTACATTGTTGTGAACACTATTTGGGGGCACTATTGGAGCTGTTCTCTCTGTTATGGTGCATAAGCCTTCATCCATTGTTGCCTCCAAGTTTACATCTCCCTCCCCCGTAGGATTCAGTTTAAAGCCCTCCTGATGAGGTTCTTCATGCTGTGACCGAACACATTCTTCCCAGCCCTTCTGAGGTGCAACTCGTCACTTGCCAACAGTCCATCTTCCAAGTAGCGTAGCCCGTTGTCCCAGAATCCGAATCCCTCACATCAGCACTACCTTTGTAGCCAGTCATTCACCTACAGTATTTTTCTTTCTTTTTCTAATATTTTTACAAGAACTAGGAGATGGATAAGAAAACTATCTAGGTGCCAAAGTTCTTTTTTATTATTTATTATTTTTTAAAATAATTTTATTTAATTTTCAACATCTAATACATAAAATAAACACAATACATAAACAACCCTACACATCCCCCCTGTGCTCCCCTACCCTTGAGACCTACATTGCTCTGTTATATTATACATTTTTCCAAAATTGCAGTGATTCTTTTGAAGGTGTACAACCTCTCCCCTTTACTAACACATATTCTATAAATAATCCCCAAATACTTTCAAAATCGTTCTTTTTGGATAATCCCATCCTAATTTTAATTTTACATGTTAATCTATCATTAATTGCAATATCCCACACTCCTTTGTACCATTTTTCTATACTATAATTCCCTTGTATTTTCCAACTTTTAGCTATCATTAATCTAGCCGGTGTCAGGAGGTTATTTATCAATTCTCTTATATTATTATTCCCATATTCTTTATCAAACATCCCCAATAAAGCTATATTTGGACTTGCTTCCACATTCTTACCAGTATTTCACTTATTTCTTTAAAAACACTTTTCCAAAAATTTTTTACATACTCAAATGTCCACCACATATGGTAATACGTCCCCACTTCCTGACAACCCCTCCAGCATAGCTTTGACATTTTCTTATCTATCTGATGTAATCTTACAGGAGTGAGATACCATCTCCAGATTATTTTATAATGATTTTCTTTAATCCTTATTGATTACAACTTTAAAGTTCTTAATTCCCATATCTTCCCCCATGTATCCCCAGTGATTTGAATTTTTAAATCTTCTTCCCAGATTGTTTTCAAAATTTCTTGTGACTCCCCCTCCTCTAACAATATATTATATATTTCACTTATTACACCTTTTTTACTTTTATTTTCCCCCTCCTTCTCTCTTGACTCGATTAACTTTTCAAATCTTGTTTCCTTTCTACAATCCTTATTTTTCTTTTTCCATTTCTGTGTCCATTGTTCCAATTGTAGACACTTAAACCATAATTTTTTTTGCCCTCTTAGAACTTCTTCTATTTGCTTTTTATTAACCAGTCTCTTTAGCCAATCTTTCACTTTAATTATTTTTTTTTCCCCTCAGTGGCCCTTCCAATTCTCCTCAAATTGCCTGGGAAGTTTTCCAATAAAACAACTGGGGTTAGAGGAGAGATTCCTGGTATTAATTTCTTTTTATACCTTCCCCAAATTTCTATGATATCCCTTAGGATGGGATTTTCCATATCCTTCAGTTGATTCTTTTGTATTTTACTAAAAAAAAAATTTGTAACTCTAGCTCTATTTCTCCTGTCTGCATCTTTAACCATTCTAAATCCTCTTTCCCTACTATACTATTTATAAAGTATCTTAATTGGTTAGCTATATAATACATCTTTATATTCGGGAGTCCCAACCCTCCTTTCCTTTGAGTCTTATACCATTTCGTTTTCTTGCCTTTCTATCTCTGTTACAATAATTATTTATCATACTTTGCCAACTTCTTAATTCTACTTCTGTTATTTTGATTGGTAACATTCTAAACAGAAAATTAATCTTTGGTAATATTTTCATTTTAATAACTGCTATTCTACCAAACCATGAATGCTTTAATTTCCTATAAGCCTCTAACTTCTTCATTATCTGTTTTTTTAACTACTAAAATTTATTTCCTCTAACTTTTCTAAATCTTTTGTAATATAAACTCCTAAATAGCGCAGTATATTATTCACCTTCAGATCAAGTTTTAAACTACACTCATCCCTTTCTTCTTTATCATAATTAAATAACATTATTTCTGATTTCCCCCAATTTACCTGTAACTCTGTATTCTCTCCAAATTAAAAGGACTTTTAGAGGAATTTTAATACCTAAACTGAAAATATTGTTTAATAGTATAATAGAGGGAGGGAAAGAATAGGGATAGGAGGAAAAGAAAAGGTTAAGATTAATATGTTTGCAGATGATACATTATTGACTTTAGAAGATCCTCTAGAGAGTGGGGAGGTGATAAAGAGTCATTTGAGAGAATTTGGGGAGATTACTGGATTACAAGTTAATTGGGGGAAGTCGGAAATGATGCTATTTAATTATAATAAGAAGGAAATGGAGGAGTGTAATATAAAATTAGGTTTTAGGTTTAAAAATACAGTGCATTACTTAGGAGTTAATATTGCAAAAGATTTAGATAGGTTAGAAGAAATTAATTTTAATAGTTTGAAAAAACAAGTAGGGGAAAAATTAGAGGCTTATAGGAAATTAAAGCATTCTTGGTTTGGTAGAATAGCGGTTATTAAAATGAAGATATTACCCAAGATTAATTTTTTGTTTAGAATGTTACCAATTAAAATAATGGAAGTAGAGTTAAAGAGTTGGCAAAATATGATAAATGCTTCTTGCAATGGAGATAAAAAGCTAGGATTAATAAAGGGTTATGGTATAAGACACAAAAGAAAGGAAGGTTGGGACTTCCAAATATAAAGATGTATTTATATTGCTAATCAATTAAAACATGTTATAAATAGTATATTAGGGGAAGATGACTTAGAATGGTTAGAGAGGCAAACAGGAGAAATAGAATTAAAACTGCAAAATATTTTTTTTACCAAAATACAAAAGAAAGATTTAAAGGGACTGGATAACCCATTACTATAAAATATTTTAGAGATTTGGGAGAAAGTTAAAGGAAAGTTAATACCAGGAAATTCTCCTCTTACTCTAGTAGTAGTAATGGGAAACTTCCCAAGAAATTTAAAAAGAGAGTTGGAAGGGGGATTAAGGGATCAGAAAATTATTAAATTGAGAGATTGGTTGAAAAGAATGAGTAATAAGGACCAAATTGGAGAGATATTAAAAGGACAAAAAATAGCATGGTTCAAATGTATACAATTGGAACAGTGGACACAGGATTGGAAAAAGAAGAATAAGGATTGTAGAGATAATACAAGATTTGAAGAGTTAATTGAATCAAGAGAAAAGAAAGGGGAAATTAAAAGTAAAAGAGGTTTAAGTAATGAAATATATAAAATTTTGATAGGGGATGGTGAATCTCGAGACTCTCTTAAAATGATTTGGGAAGATAATTTAAAGGAACAAATTAATGAATATAACTGGAGTAGGATTTGGGATGCAAGAATGTTAAAGTTATTGTCAGTTAGGATTAAGGAGAATTATTATAAAATAGCATGGAGATGGTATTTAACGCCAGTAAGATTTCATCAGATAGACAAGAAAAATTCTAAGAACTGTTGGAGGGGTTGTCAGGAGGTTGGAACATATTTCCATATGTGGTGGAGTTGTGAATATGTACAAAAATTTTGGAAAAGGGTGTTTAAAGAAATAAGTGAAATAATGGGAAGCAATGTGGAAGTAAGCCCAAAGTTGACTCTTCTATCAATATGGGATAAAGAAATTGGGAATATAAGTAAGAGGGAACTGATTAACAACCTCCTGGCACTCGTTAGATTAATGATAGCTAAGAACTGGAAAGGCGAAACCAGGAAAGGATTTGACTGACCCAGCATCTTATAGACCAATATCTTTAATAAATCAAGATTCAAAAATTTTTACAGCAATAATGGCAAAAAGGATGAGTATGTTTATACATAAGTATATTAGAAAGGATCAATGTGGATTTATCCCAGGAAGGCAAATGCCTAATTTAATAGGAAGAGTTTTAAATATAATTAATATTATTAAAATAAGGAATTTAAAAGCGGGATTATTAGCATTGGATATATTCAAAGCCTTTGATTGCGTGGAATGGCCAGCACTTAAATTAATTTTGAAAACATTTGGGCTTGGAGTGAAATTTATGGGAGTGATGGATCAACTATATAAAAATAATAAAGCAGAAATAATGGTTAATGGTGGGTTAACGCAACAGATTACACTAGCCCGAGGAACAAGACAAGGTTGCCCACTTTCACCGATCTTATTTGCGATAGTATTAGAAATTTTGGCAAATGTTATAAGGGAGGATTCAAGATTGAAGGGGATAGGAGGGAAGGAGAAGATTAAAATAAATATGTTTGCGGATGACACATTACTGACATTAGAAGACCCCTTGAAGGAGGGGGACCTGATTAAGAAACATTTGAGAGAATTTGGGGAGGTCACAGGTCTACAAGTTAATTGGGGGAAGTCAGAAATGATGTTATTCAATTATAACAAAGAGGAGATGGAGGAAGGTAAAGTTAAGTTACGTCTTAGGCTTAAAAATATAGTACGTTATTTAGGAGTTAATATTGCAAAAGATTTAGACAGGTTAGAAGAAATTAATTTTGTAAGTTTGAAAAAACAGGTAGGGGAAAAGTTAGAGGCATATAGGAAATTAAAACATTCTTGGTTTGGTAGAATAGCGGTTATAAAAATGAAGATATTACCCAAGATTAATTTTTTGTTTAGAATGCTACCGATTAAAATATCGGATGTAGAGTTAAAGAGTTGGCAAAATATGATTAATGCTTATTGCAACGGAGATAAGAGAGCTAGGATTAATAAGGGCTATGGTATAAGACACAAAAGAAAGGAGGTTTGGGACTTCCAAACATAAAGAATTATTATAGTGCTAATCAGTTAAGATATGTTATAAATAGTATATTAGGGGAGGAAGATTTAGAATGGTTAGAAACGCAAACAGGGGAACCAGATTTCAAATTGCAAAATATTTTTTTAAATAATAAAATCCAAAAGAAAGATTTGAGGGGACTGGACAACCCGTTGCTGAAAAACATTCTAGAGATCTGGGAGAAAGTTAAAGGGAGTTTAATACCAGGAGACTCTCCACTTGCCCCAGTGGTAGTTGTGAGAAATTTCCCAAGGAATTTAAAAGTAGAATTGGAAGGAAGTTTGAAGGGTCAGGAAATTATTAAGTTAAGGAATTGGATGGAAAGAATGACAGATAAGGAGCAAATTAGAGAGTTGGTAAAAGGACAAAAGATAGCTTGGTTCAAATGTTTACAATTGGAAAAATGGACACAGGAATGGAAAAAGATGAATAAGAAGTGTAGAAATAATACAAGATTTGAAGATTTAATTGAATCAAGAGGAAAGAAGGAAGTAATTAAAGCTAGAAAAGGTCTAACTAGCGAAATATATAAAATCTTGACAGAGGAAGCTGAATATAGAGATTCGCTTAAAATGATTTGGGAAGATGACTTAAAAGAACAAATTAATGAACATGACTGGGGGAAGATATGGGATGCAAGAATGTTAAAGCTTTTGTCGATTAGAATTAAGGAGAATTATTATAAAATAGTATGGAGATGGTATTTAACGCCAGTAAGATTTCATCAGATAGATAAAAAAGTGTCCAAGAATTGTTGGAGGGGATGTCAGGAGGTTGGAACGTATTTCCATATGTGGTGGAGCTGTAAACATGTACAAAAATTTTGGGAAAGGGTGTTTAAAGAAATAAGTTATATAATTGGAAGTAATTTGGAATTAAACCCAAAGCTGGCTCTAATAGCAATATGGGAAAAAGGTATGGAGAATATAAATAAGAGAGAATTAATAAACAACCTCCTGGCTCCCGCCAGAATAATGATTGCTAAAAATTGGAAAGGGCAAGGGATATATACCATAGAAGAATGGTATAAAGAAATATGGGACATGGCACTTAATGATAAGCTAACGTGTAAAATGAAAATAAAGAGGGGAATGTCCAGTAAGAATGATTTTGGAGATATATGGAGTTTATTTTTGGAATATGTATTAAGAACGGGGAAGGGGCAAATGCCTTCAAAAGAGTCTTTACATTTTTGGAAAGAAGAATAATGTATAATCGAAGGTCTCCTGGAGGGAGGGGAGCACGGGGGTATGTGGTATGTATTGTATTTTATGTTGTTTAGGTTTATGTTGTATTATGTTATGTTGAAAAATAATAAAAAAAATATTAAAAAAAAAGAATTGGAAAGGCAAGGGAATTATACAATAGAAGAATGGTATAAAGAAATATGGGATATGGCGCTTAATTATAAGTTAACTTGTAATTTGAAAGTAAAGAGGGGAATATCTAGGAAGAATTATTTTGAAAATATATGGAGTGCATTTTTGGATTTTGTATTAAGAAAGGGGAAGGGGCATTCACCTTTGAAAGATTCTTTACAATTTTGGAAAGATGTATAATATAATTGAATAATTGAAGGTCTCCTGGGGGGAGAGGAGCATGGGGGTTGTGAAGGATTGTTAGTTATGTATTGTATTTTATGTTGTGTTTATTTTAAATTGAAAATAAAAAATACTAGTAAAAAAAAAAAAAACAGTTGCTAGATGCCCCAGCATCTGGCCCTCCCAAGCCCCAGTGAATGTGGCTGGCAGATTTTTGCCCCATGGTCCCTTTAATGGCAAAGAGGGCACAGGTCTGGGTGTCACTTCCACCCTGACCTGTGTGTGCCCTTTGTCCTCCTCCCCCACTGTGGTCATGGTGGACACCATGACCGCAGCGGGGGACTAACACAATTTCCCCAGCCTCCTCAGAGTGAAGGGAGAAAATATGCAATTTCCCCAGCCATTGGGAAACTGTGTTAGTCCCCCCGCCACAGAGGGTCTTAAAGGCCCTGTTAATAGGGCCTTTAAGCCCCTCCCCATTGGCAGGGGGAGGAAAACACCACCATTAAAGAAGAAGGGAAAAACCCTTCTCCTCCTCCTCCCTCCATCCCATGCCCATCAGGGTCTGTAAGGGCTCTTAACGCTTGCATGAAGAGACCTTTTCAGGTCCCAATGAGCATGGGGGTGGGGGTGGGAAAGCACACTTCCAGGCCTTTGGAAAGTGTGCAGATGCACCCGGCCATGCCATTAGGGGGAAAACCTTCTCCTCCTCCCCCCACCCCTTTCAAGCCCCAATGGGCGGGGGGGGGGAGGGAAAAGTGCACTTCCTGGGGCCTCTGGAAAGTCTGCAATTCCGTTGGCATACCGTTCGTGTTTGTGCACTTTCGGGAGGCCCCAGACGCACGCATTGCCGAGTGCTCAGCCAGGCCAGCTGAAATATCCAAAAGACATGCCTAGCCATGATCATGGACATCAGAAGAAAGTTTTCTACCTGGATTAACAATGTGAAGCATCTTTACTGATGCCACGCACTTCATTCTCCCAATCTGGATTTCAGATTGAAAGACCCAGGAGAAGTGTGGGTGCATGGAGGATAAATTGCAAGAAAGCGCACGATCTGTGACATTGCACAACATCATGATTGATCAGGGGGCACATCAGACAAGGCCTTAGCTTCCAATTTCCTGGCTTTGTGGAGTCTGTACCAATGTGAGATGGCTTTAGCTTTTGGTCTTTTAAACCAGTCAGGTTTTTTTTATGATTGAATAATAATAAATATTTATTCGTTGATAAAGGTCTTTAGTACTGGAAAGCTCTCTTGTTCAGACTAAATGTGAACCTTGATCTTTTGGCTTGCCATGACTCCCATGTTTGTGGGATGTTTTCTTGGAAATTATTCCTGAACCCCAAGTCTAGAACCCTATTTTGCTCTTGAAACTCTGTCTTAGACTATGAAGTTTCCATGCCATGAACTCTGAAAGGCTGCTTGTCTTGTTATAATAGAGTAGACTGATTGCTCCCCTGCCCTGGACCAATCCAGCAGTCTAGATGACATCAGGTGGTGATGTCACCCCACTGCTTCTACAGACATTATTTATCTCTCTCCTCAATTCATTTTGCCCTTTCCTTCATGTACTGTGTGCTGTCCTGATTAGGACGCGTATAAAGGGTTTCTTGATCAGTCAGCTGACTACCTAAATTTGAGCACCACTCGGTACCTTTTTTAGGTTGTTGCTCTCATCACACTCTACATGTGGAGAGTGATTCCTAGAAAAAGAGGGGGGCCTCCTCTATATGTGGTGGCTCTCCTGCGATCTGGAATGCTGGATAATCAGTGTTTGGGATAGCATGGAGAGCCCCCACAGACAGCTCTCCACTTCACAAAGACGCCCTTCACGTGTAGAAGATGTCAAGAGCAATGACAGAGGGGGTGAAGCTTATGCACTCCCCTTCCTCACCTGTTTAAGCACAAAGATCCAGAACACCTGAAGGTAAAATGCTGCATATATATACCTTTTGCCCAGAATTATCTTATGGTGTGGCTAGCCCTGCGCAGTTATATAATTTACAGCCTAGTCCTAGCTGTATGTACGTGGAATTAAGTTCTATAGACTGATTTCAAACAGGACTTACTTCCAGTGTATTTAAAGTTTATTTTTTGTTCTACAGAAATAATAATCGGTAGCATAGGAGAAGAAGGAAGAGATGAGATTGAACTGGATGGTAAAGGTATGCCATGTCATGCTGAGAGAATGTCAGGCACAATCTGAGATATTTGAAACAGAAACAAAATTGGAATATATATAGGGTGACCAGATTTTGAGAACCAAAATCCCGGTCCCCCCCTGCCCCCCCCAAAACAACCCCCCCGCGCGCCCGCGCCGCCCCACGCTGCCCTGCACTGCCCGCCCGCACACCTGCCCTGAGCCGCGCCGCCCGCCCCCCGCCCGCATGCCTCGCGCCGCCCTCCCCACGCTGCCCTCCCCCCCACCCGCATGCCTCGCACTGCTCTCTGCCTCGCGCCGCCCCCCGCCCCGCGCTGCCCCCTGCCCCCCACCGCCCCCCCGCCCGCATGCCTCGCGCTGCCTGCCCGTCCCGCGCCGCCTGCCCGTCCCGCGCCGCCTGCCCGCCCCGCGCCGCCTGCCCGCCCCATGCCACGCTGCCCGCCCCGCGCTGCCTGCACGCACGCCCCGCGCTGCTCGCCCCACCCGGCGCACTACTGAGGGACAGGCCGCGAAGCCTGTTTCTCAGTAGATTCCAAGCACCGCAGGGAAGCGGACGCCCCAGCAGGTAAGTGCCTCGCTCCGCCCGCCTCGCACCGCCCGCCCGCCTCCCACCACCACCGTGTGACCCCCTGCTGTCCCGGTTTGCCCCCGCTGCCCCCCGGTTGGCCCGGATCGCCCCAGGGCCATCTGGTCACCCTTTTGGGGGGCTAAATTTCCGTATTTGGCCCCCCAAAACAGTTTTTCCCCCTGGATGCGGATTTGCTCCCCATTTTCCGTACATGTCTGGACAAATCCGGGCGGATGGTCACCCTAAATATATAAATTCTATACACATTCCATAACCATCTGTACAGGGCTGGATCTGTAGGTTCTCTTCCTAGCATCTGCAGTTAAAAATGGACATCAGACAACAAGAATGGGAAAGACCCTCTTTGAGCCACTAACTGTCAGATTAAAAATCACTTGGTTAGATTGACCAAATATCTGTCTTACACCTAAAGCTTTCCCAGTGTCTGCCCCTGTACAACAATAACTTGACCACTTGCAAAGTGCACATTATTGTTATAATTCTCAGGTCTGGTTTTCCAAGTCACTGCTACAACCAAGGCTACCAAAGCACTTTATATATTACATACAAACACACGTGTATCTCCAATGATAGTCGCTACTGTGTGGAACCACCACCAGAGAAGACACGTGTATAAACCCTTCTCTGGTTGTAGGCTTAGCCTTTCAAAGAAAATTGAGGAAGAGCCTTCTTAGTTAGAGGTTTTCCTGAATATATTGTCCAAGGGTGGTTATTTAGAAGCTTTATACTTCACCTTTTGATTGAATGAGCCTTAGGGCAGCTTAGAATTGATAGTAGTATATGTGTGTGTGTTCACACACGGAACCCATATTCCTAGACGACACCCACATTCCTTTGACTGATGACAGAGGCCAGAGTGTGCTTCTCTTCCACTCTGCAATCCCAGAACAACTGTCAATCTTCTGATCCCTCCATAGCAGGACAGACACAAAGGCCTCAGGAAGTGTGTGCTACCAGCTGAAACAAGAGACCTGAGAACCCAGCACAACATCCCTAGTTAAACATGAATAAGATGGTACATGGGCCCACACAGTGCCCAACTCTGTCTGCAGTGAAGATGGTAGTCGAGTATGCGTGTTGGACCCATACCAATCCATACTTACATATGCAGGACCTAAATCTGCCTCTCTTATGTAGTATGTAAACCAACCTGACCTACTTGTTTCCCAAACCTATTTTGAGAGACTTAGCAATGCAAACTTCTGTCAGCCTACATACAGCAGGGGAAGTAAAGCTGGTAGCACATTTCCTTAGGCCTTTGTGTCTGACCTGCTATGGCTGAATCAGACTCAGAATTAGGGCAAAAATTATAGGGCAATCCAAAATATAAGGCAAGGAAGTAGGCAAATAGTCAAGCACAAAGGTTTCAGTCCAATATGGGATCAGGCTAAGGCAGGAATGCCCAAGACAATATACAATCCAGAAGCAAAAGTTCTCTTGTCCAAGTAGCACAAAGCAAGGAAAGGAAAACAAGACATATAGCACTGGAGGTGGTTAGAGCAACGTTGTTCCATCACTGGCGGCGAGGCTAAAATGGAAGATTATACAGCCAGAGGTTCCTGATGCTAACTGCAGTGCATTACAGTCCCTCTGACAAAGATTCTACTGGGAGGAGGGCCTTTCTCCCAAAGGATACTTCGCTCCTGAAACACCTTCCTTGTAAATTTGGTCCTGTTTAACTTCAGAACCTACACCAAATGGGTCCGAAATACCTTTGTGGGTAACCAGTGCTAATTCAAACAGACAAACATGACCACAAACAAAATTGTAAATAGAAAACTATTTATTTTAGAAAATTACAAAATTAAAAGTAAGTGGTGGCATGGTGGTCTTTGTGCCCATGGCTCAGGGGTCTGGAATATAAGTCTGATGTGTCTTTCAAGTATGAGCCAGGGGACTTATTGTAAGACTCCCCCAAACCTTCGTTAAGGTAATTCAACCATTCCAGATCAAATTAGCCATCTCAAGTTTGAAGTAGCCTCTTCAGTGCAATATGATTTAACCCTTTTAGTACCAGATTAACATCTTCTGCCTCTTGAGGCAATGATGCTTTTGGAGACTAGTTGGTCTGTGGGGATGGGCTAGCGGTGATCTCCTCTGAGGGCCCAGGCTCCCCTGGATCTCCTGACATGGGTGGCTCCTTGGCATTGTCTATTCCTAAACTCAAGCTCCTCCTCAGAGGGGATACTTCTAGTAAGGGCCTGACAGTGCCCTTATTTAAAGTGCAACAAAATATGAAGTAAATCCAAAAACCTGTATTTCTCGATTTTTACATTTCTCTTTTTCAGGGCAAACATCCCCCCTCAGATCTAAATGCTCAAGCCTCCAAATTAATCATTCGAGATTACTTCTTTCTGATTGCTTCTTATGAGTTTTAGCACAGTTGGGTACCTGGTTTTCTATTTTAAAATCATTCAGGTTGATTTGCAAAGAGTGTATGTTACATTTTGCACAAAATAAGAAAAAAGATTAAAAATGATGAAGACTTAACTTTGTTTTCATCTCTATTTTTTCCCCTATGAAAATATTGGTAATGCCTTCATTTCGGCATTTCAAAGTGGGCTCTCCTCCTGCTGAAAAGGAAATCGACATTGAGCTAAAGACTCTTTTCAAAGCTGAGGTGAGATTAAAAAGTTGGGAAATTAAGGCTTCAATCTCATTTCTTGCCCTAAAGCAGGATGATTCTCATGACAATTTGTCTGATGCAAACCAGAGCAAATACACTGAATATAATGCAGGTATATATACAAAGGAAGTAGCTTCATTGTAGAAATTTCTAAAATGAGATGCTTAAAAGCTACTATTGATACAAAATAGTTCCCCTGCTATTTGACTGCTTTAGAGCAACACAACAACTGTGATAAAATTTAAATAATTAAATGAGCAATCCTATGGTCCATAGAAAGCATCTTAGAGGCCATCGGATATTTTGGATGTGGGAATTGGAGCTCCAGTGCTGGCTGCTCTCCAAGGTTGGGAACTTGACCTCAGAGAAAGGGGCATTTTGATGGGCAGGGAGGGGAGGAGACAGGAGAGGTTAGGATATGAGTAGTCCTGAGGCCTCTCCAGCCTCCATCCCTCATCCTCTAAAGAGCCCCAGCTAGATGGGCAAAAAAGTCCATCTAGGGAAAACTAGGGCAGGAGAACTGGGAGGTGAAGATTGCATTCACTGTCCCTCCCTCCCTGTGTTGGATGATCATAAGACTCTGAGTTTAGGGGCTTGCAATAACTGAGGGTGCAACCCATACATAAACCCATTGTTTATGTAAATTGAATGTAATCTCTTCATCTCCTTCCCAATCTCATGTCCACACCCACATCTAGCTCCCTGCATCAGAATCTATTCTTTGAATTCACAGGCCTTATTGGGAAATAGCTGGGGAAGCTTTGGAAAAAGGGCTAGAGCTCAAAATGAGGTTTTGGCTGATTTGCCAACATCATCTGTACGAGAACTAATTGGTACAAACTGGCAACTAATTGTAGTGTAGATGTAGGTTCATATCAAGAGAGGAGCACCATCAGGTATTGCAGTCCCAAGTTGTGAAAAGCTTTATAGATCAAAAACAGCACCCTAAATTGGGTAAGCTGTGGGGGAGAGAGGGCAGCTGGGAACATCCTAGGGGGTTTTATTTGCTATTTGGGGGGAGTGGATTTGTGTGTGTGTGTTGATTGTGTGTATTTTGCCTATTTGTATGTGTGTGTGTGGACTTTTTGTGTGTCTTTGGGGGGTGAGGGATGCTGCAGTTGAAAAGAGTGTGGCTGATGATCTGGATATCCTTCTCTGTTGTTATACAGATCTGTAGGTATAGCATCCTTTACCTCAGAGGTGGGAAACACAGGTTCAGGGTCCAAATCTGGCCCTTCTAGGGTCCAAATCCAGCCCTCCGGTGTCCCTGAGATGGCAATGTCCTTTCTCCCACCCCCTGATTGTTTGGTGGTTTTCCAGCTTTTGTGTAGCTTTCTCCCATTCTGAAAGGTTGAAAGGCTTCTCCTAAGAATTAGTAAGAGCTGTTGAAACACATCTTTTTTCAGGGCACCATAATATTTATTGGTGCCTTCTATCCTTACGTTTCTCTGCCTGAGAGGACAAAACATCAGGATAGGTTTGAAGGTTTGGTGGCACTGTGTGCTTTCTCTTCTACCATCCTAGGCAACTGGCAATTGTAGCAGAATCTTATTTCTGGTGAAAGAACTGACCATTTGTGACCTCGCATGTATTGCAACAAATATCATTTAATAGTTCAGCAATTTAGGCAAAATTAGGTTCACAAGATATAGCAAACTTTTTACTTGGAATACACTTCTATGTAGCAATTAGCATGAAACCCACATTAAGCTCATCATGCATGTAATGTAGCAAAATAAATGTGTATACATTTATCACATAGGAAGTTGATTTAGAGTTATCAAAATACTGGGGGTATAGAGAGGGTGACAAGAACAAGGATTATACAGAAGGCCTGGAAAGTAGTTGAAGAAACCCACAGAAAATGTCTACTTGCTTTCAAAGCATCCCCCACCCCAAAGTTACAAGCATGAGGTTTGTGTAAAATGAAAACAAAACTTGTCAGGAATTCAACGTCTGCCCCAATATATTGAATTAGTCAATATAAATTTGGCTTGCCAAAGGGGTCTATTCATGAAAAAGTTATTTGACTGAGGCTAATTACAATCAGGTATATAGCTAGTTTAATTTGAGATTAGTTTTTTTTAAAAAACCATTTGTTTTAGGATTATTTCTCCATTGACCTTTGCCACCTTGGTTGCTGTGAGTTTTGTACCGCCAGACTAAGGACTTTGCCTACAGCAGAAGAATTGGATGAGAAGCCAGATACAATGGAAAATGTATGTATTATAAATATTTTATTTTCTGATATATATTCCAGTCTCAGAAGCCCAGGTCTTTGTTGTTGTTGTGCTGCTTCTGCTGCTACTGGTTGACAAAGCATAGTTTAAAATAATACAAGGAACTGATGTTTACCAGATAAAGAACTATATAAAGCTCTTAAAATATGGATTGACAGAAAATTAGCCCTCCGTGTTTGTGAAAACTTATCCCAAATGTACCATTTATGTTTATCTGTGGAGGCTGTGAGTGGAATGAATCATAGAATAGTAGGAAGGGGCCTAAAAGGCCATCGAGTCCAACACCCTGTTCAATGCAGGAATCTACCTTAAAGCATACCTGACAGATGGTTGTCCAGCTGCCTCTTGAAGGCCTCTAATGTGGGAGCTGGGGGGCACCTGGTGAAATTCCCCCATCACCACAACAGTTAAAGCTGTAGGAGTGCTGCCCTAGTGACTAGCTACAAAAGAATTGTTCTTTCAAATACTCATTTAAGTCCATTCAAGGCAGCTGTGTGTGTATGTCTGTTCTTTAACTTAAAAATCAGAAAAAACAAGCGGTTTCAATTGAAATCCTTTTGGAAATATTGGCCACCTGTTCTGTTAAAGCTTTTTCCTCCAATGTGCCTGCCCATCTCACCTTGCAAGGCTGGGTTGCATGATTATTATTGTTGTTGTTGTTATTATTATTATTATTATTATTATTATTATTCTCTCGCTCATGGCAGTTTTTCGAGATGGACATGACGGGCTTTGCCAAGTCATGCTGTCTTTTCTGATTCAGGAGTTTCCTGACAATTGAGCATGTTTTAAGTATGACTGCTTTCTGGATGTTGGTGTGGATGCATTTTGGTAGGCCCAATTTTTGAAGGTTTTCTGTATAATTTTTTGATGTGATGCCGGTGACTGATGTGATTAACAGAATAATTTTGATCTTTTCCTGTTGCCATAGTTCTTTGAATTCCATGGCCAGTGGTGTATATTTTTCTCTCTTTTCTTCTTCCTTTTCAACAACATTTTTGTCATTCATTTCATTCAGGTTTTAGGCCTGGCTGTGGTACGGAAACAGCCTTGGTCACCCTGTATGATGACCTATGTCGGGAGAAAGACAGGGGGAGTGTGACTCTGTTGATTCTCCTTGATCTCTCAGCGGCTTTTGATACCATCGACCATGGTATCCTTCTGGGACGACTGGCTGACTTGGGAGTGGGAGGCACTGCATTGCAGTGGTTCCGCTCCTACGTGGTGGGTTGGCTCCAGAAGGTGGTGCTTGGGGAACATTGCTCGGCCCCGTGGATTCTCCAGTATGGGGTTCCGCAGGGGTCAGTCTTGTTCCCCATGCTGTTCAACATATACATGAAACCGTTGAGTGCAGTCATCCGAAGTTTTGGAGTGCGTTGTCATCAGTACGCTGATGACACGCAGCTCTATTTCTCCTTTTCATCTTCATCAGGTGAGGCTGTGGATGTGCTGAACCAGTGCCTGGCTGCAACAATGGACCGGATGAGGGCTAATAAACTGAAACTCAATCCAGACAAGACTGAGATGTTGTTAGTGGGGGATTCCTCTGACCAGATGGAGGGTGTTCAACCTATTCTGGATTTGGTTGCATTCCCCCTGAAGGAGCAGGTTCATAGCTTGGGGATTCTCCTAGAATCATCTCTGTCACTTGAGGCTCAGGTGGCCTCGGTGGCACGGAGTGCCTTCTACCAACCTTGGTTGGTGGCCCAGCTCCGCCCCTATCTGGACAGGGATAACCTGGCTTCAGTTATCTATGCTCTGGTAACCTCCAAGTTAGATTACTGCAATGCACTCTACATGGGGCTGCCTTTGAAGATGGTTCGGAAGCTGCAGCTTGTGCAAAATGCAGCGGCCAGATTAACATATAAAACCGATTCTGGCCCGCTTGCATTGGCTGCCTGTATGTTTCCAAGCCCGATTCAAGGTGCTGGTTTTAACCTATAGAGCCTTATACAGCTTGGGACCACAATACCTGATGGAATGCCTTTCTCGATATGAACCTTCCTGTACACTACGCTCAACATCAAAGGTCCTCCTCCGGGTGCCTACTCCGAGGGAAGCTCAGAGGACGGCAACAAGGGAGAGGGCCTTCTCTGTGGTGGCCCCCCAATTATGGAATGATCTCCCCGATGAGGCCCTCTTGGCACCAACACTGTTATCTTTTCGGCGCCAGGTCAAAACTTTTCTTTTCTCCCAGGCATTTTAACAGCTTACGTTGAGGTTTTAACTGACTGTGGCCAGTCTTAAAAGTTTAAAATGTTTTAAATATCAGCTGTTTTATGTTTTTAAATTTTGTATAATTACTTTTTAATGTTCAATCTTTTAATTTTTGTAAACCACCCAGAGAGCTGGCTGTGGGGCGGTATATTAATGTAATAAACAACAACAACAACAATAATTTAGTATTGCTATGTCAATGAGTATGTGTGTTTTTCTTTTTTGTCTATGACTGTTACATCTGTTTGGTTGCAGTCCATTCCTGCCAGAATTTTACATCCTCCTGTTATATGGTCTATTGTTTCTTGGAATTGATGGCATTTCCTGCATAGGTCTGTTGTTACACGGTTATCTTTTATGATGTATTTTTTGTAGTTCTTGGTTGCTATAACTTGATCCTGTATGGCTATTAGGAATCCTTCTGTTTCTGGAAATAGCTCGCCCTTCTTGAGCCATTTGTACAATTGTTCTTTGTTTATGTGTGGGTTCTGTATTATGTTGTCGTGCTTCCCATTTTTGTGCCCATTTTTCTTTTTTCTCTGCAACTGTGAGTGGTCATGTTTGGTCTTCGTTTTGTAGTGCTAGGTTTAGTGGGGTGTAATTTTTATCTGTTGTTACTATGGCTTTATGAATGGGCATGTTTTTAGTGTGGAAGTATTCTCTGAGTGATTTTATCTGTTTAGCATGCATTGTGTTAATGTCTAGCAGACCTCTTCCTCCTTCTTTCCTGCTGATTGTTATTCTTTCAGTGCATGAGTTGGGATGGAGCATGAAGTGTTTTGTGAGTTCGGTGCGATCGAGTCTGTTCATTTCTTTGAGTCCAGCATGTGACCAGTGTATGATTCCAAATGAGTATGTGAGAATGGGTATTGCATATGTGTTGATGGATTAGAAAATGTTTTTAGAATTAAGCTTAGATTTTAGTATTTGTGATAGGTGTGTTTTATATTGCATTCTTAGTTGAGTTTTAACAGTGGAGTGATTGATTGTGGGCGAAAGGAAGGGGAAATAAAGAAACGAGATGTATGGTATCAAATTCAGGCCACATTTGTTGAAGATCTGCAAAAAGAAACTGGGCAGGCCCTAAGCTACGCCAGCAACTAGCTAGGCATTTTATATTGGGCGAAGCATTCTATGCCTGGAGAGTGGCATCTGGGTGATCGCCACCCTCAGGCCTACACCTTTTGGGGAGGGGAGGCCTTCCCGTGTCACTCTCCCCTGGGCCACAAAATACCGGGTGGAGTGAGGTGAGTCGGCCTCACAGGTAATCCTTATCCCCCCACTGGAGCCACAAAACCCTCAGCAGAAGGCCTCAGGCATCACCTTTCACCAAGCAACAGTGCCACAGAATGATCATCATCCCTTTCCTCTAAGTGTGCCTGCCCCTAATGTTACAGGAGGATGACAAGCCTATTACTTAGTCATTCACCCCCCACCTGCCCTGAATCATTTCTCGCAGGCCCTTTGCAGATCAGACAGGAATAGGTCAATGCATAAATTGGTCAAATGAACCCCATCATGTCTATGAAGCTCCCTCCTTCTCTGAAATCTCTGAGTCTATTTACCTTCTTGTGGTCCCAATCCAGGGCATGCGGATACCAGCTGTCCCTCCAGACCATTCTGGGAATCAGGCAGGAACACAGTATAACAGATCTTAGATTCCAGCTGTCCCTCTAGACCTTTCTGGGAATCAGGCAGGACCACAATATCACCATTCTCGCTTGCAAGTCGGCCAAAGCCAGCAGAACAGGAGCTTTGCCTTTGCACCACCAGGTTGTTCCCTCATAGGCATAACACCAATACCTACTGGGGGCAATGCACCAGACCTTGCTGGAATGGCATGGGCAGGAGGCACTCAACACCATGCCGCATCTGCCAAACTCCTGGGTGTCGGAACTGTGATTCAGGGAGCCCTCTGTCCAGCCCAGCCAACCATGCCATGCCCACAAATGAGCAGCTGCACTGGTTTACATACATTCCAGCAATCTAAGAAAAGAAAATGTGAGTTTGAATTCCAGTCATCCCTTTAAACCTTTCTGGGAATTAGGCAGGACCACAGTATCACCTTCCTCAGCTTGCAAATTGGCTGTAGCCGGCAGAACAGGAGCATTGCCTTTGCACCACCAGGTCGTTTCCCCACAAATGAGCAGCTGCACTGCTTGACATACATCTAAGGAAAGGAGAAATGGGAGTTCCAGCACAAAGACCTCTCTGCACTCCTGCTGCCCTGGAAGTAGCCTAACATGCAAACAGAAGGCCTTGAGAAACTGCCTGCCCATTGCCCAAACGTTGTGACTGCAAGCACATAAAGGCATCCGTATAAGCACCTTGATACCAAAGGTATGTGTCTTGAAGCGGGAGGCTCCCAGGCCTAACGCTAGCAAGGCCAGGTTTGTGACATCCCAGAATGGAAGTTTAGTTACTGGAGCTCCATCACAATGACACTAGAGGTAGAGGTCTTCTGACCTCCAAGTAGTCATGGAAAGCCTGTAATGCCTTCATGGGGCAAAATTTGGAACCTAGGTGGGAAATACAGAAAACGCATGTACAAAGCTCCTCTGGTCTGTCCAAGACCATCAAAATTGAATAAATGCTGTATGTGGAGAGAAGGAATTGGCCTGATATAGCCGGGCTCCACTGTAGACATTATCTTAGGAAGACATCCCCACAGGGAGAGCTCTACATGTCCAAAGGCAGTCAGATGCAGAATAGAATAAGGTAGCCTCCGAGGGAGAGCTATATTCCAGATAAACTGTTGAATACAGTGGATGCCTAGCGTTGGATACCACAGGTGATTCCAACACCCAACCTAACAGGGTGCAGAAGGCAGTGGAGCATGAAGGTTCTGACTAGGGCCGACACCTCTTGTCAATTGAAACCAGACTCTCAGATTACCACATGACAGTGGCAATATAAACTTGGTGAAGTGGTTGCCAAACATCTGCATTGCAATGCAAAGCCACCTCAAGAAGGCCCACCTGGAGCAACCACTCTGCAGGCAACATGAAGTGCTCAAAACCTCCTGTAGGGCATATAGTGTGGCTTTGGGTAATTGGAGGATCATGCCGATCATGTCTTTGACTATCACCAGTCTAGCCCCTGGAAGACTGCTATAATGGTGAATGATATACAGCGCAATGCCCAGGCACATCAGTGTCAGTGAAGGCCCTCTGTTTCTAATGAGCTAGTGAAACTCCCCAACTCATGAACCAAAATGTGAGACCTGCATTAACTAGGTACATTGACAGACTAGAAAACAGGAATCATAACAATATAGAAGGCTAGGTTAAGGATTAACTTGTATGCACACTGCACCTTCTTAGGAACTACCCAGATGGTGACTCCAGTTGGGAATTGGGGGCTACGGGAACAGGGACCTCCTCATCTATTATTGCTATATTCAGCTGTTATTTGCCCCGTATAGACTTCTGACTGAAAGAATTGGGATGTGCTGCCTTTTGAGTGGGGTTCCGCAGCTTACAAAAGCTTTGCCTTGGGTACAGGGCATCCTCATGCTGTAGGTAACCCTGAACAACCAAAGTAGTGGTCTGTTGGCTTAAAGGTTCCTTGGCCCTCTTGGCCACATCCCTCCATCATGAACTTGAACTGCTTGCTCCACACTTGCCCTTTGGGTGGAGGGGGGTTCTTTGGCTAATATGTGCCCACTGTCATATCTGACTCCAAAAGGAGGCCTGGCTGGAATCACAACTTGTACCCATATGTCCTGACCCTTAAGATCACAAATGGAGGGGGAACCAAAAGGCCACCCTCATGGGACATGCTTTGTGTAGGCCAACAAAGCCCTGCTACATACTCTGTGTATGCTCTATTGCAATATGTTGTCATAATTAGGCAGGATCGAACCTCATTCTGAACATTTCTGCTGTATGTCACCCATATTAGTTATCCCGACAACCACTTGGCCCATGTATGTGCCACCTCCCTGCACCTGACTCAAACCTGCCCTCTTGTCACCTACTATTGTGAAACTGCCCAACTTCAGGCTTGTGCTCATGAACTTAAACAAACTGACAAGACACTCCAAACAATGAGACTCCTATATTTGTGAAATCACATGGAATTCAAGCATGACGGTTTCATTTCCACACACATACATGGAAAGCTGATGACGGCCAGATAGCTTTAGACTCAAACGGTTTGATGCGAACCAGAACAGCAATCTCTCGGGGGGGGGGGGGGGGAGAAGTGTAGGGGCAGTTTCTGTACAGGGGTGCCTGAAGCCTGGCAGAGACAGATACATCTTGTACAGACCTGTAACCCAAACTCATGTGCCAACAGGGCGGCACAGTTCAACTGCCTCTTGATGATGACACCATGTGAGAGACAGCTTGCAAGATTGCCCCCACCTTTTCCAATCATACATTTGTTCTCAAGGAAACTTCCCAGCTCAAAGCCTCGGCTAGCAAACCTCCCACGAGAAACAGCAACACATGATAAGCTTACAGAGACACAGACATTCTCACAACAATTCCCAATCTTTCAACTTACAATTCACAAGGCCTGCCATGTGAATTGTCCATGAAACACTTGACATCCGACACCTACTTCGTCTCACTCCCTAGTTCCAGATGCAGAGAACAGAAGGAGAAAACATCAATAACTTCTCCTCTTGGGATCATCTCTCTGGTGACAGGCGGCAGGTAGTATCCCAGAGGGTGGAGGTCACCCAAGATGGGTCATCTCTGGATCAGCTTTGGCATATGGACCCTAGACTCCTGATGTTGTATATGATTATGCTGTGGTAACATTCCCAGCTGTCCGGCAACACCCAGACAGCTGGTGCCTCATGTGCCATGAGCACAGCCTCCAGCACTGGAAGCCTGAAGGGGGCATCACTACGTATGCTGATGTGCAGAGCCAAATGGGGTACAGTCACCATGCCCAGCACAGGCACCCTGGGCAGCAGGGCTAACTCTTGCTCTGGGATGGACGTCCCAGACAAGGCAGTGGGGGCTCTCTAGCTACAAATGGCCTGTCCTAGCCCCAGATGATGGTGCTGGGCTGCCTGTGTTAGGGGCATGTGCCGTTAGCCAATCGCCTGAGACAGTGCCAGGGCAGCAGCCCCTGACCCTGCATACCTTGGTCCTGTGCCCCTGCCCTGCTCTCCCAATACTTGGTTCTCCACATTACTTGAATATGTCTGAATGTTTTTGCGAGAGGGCCACCTATCGTAGATGGCTGGTCTGTCCCCAGTGAAGCAGCCTGAGTGAAGTGGATCTCTCAATGGCATCCAGGCAGGCTACAACAGACAGACCAATTAGCACACTGCACCTGCCTCCTAATAGACCTGGGGCAGGCGTCTTTGCTTTCCTGAGGTGTTGTGCTAAAAAGTGGATATGAGCCACCCAGGTGGTCACCCATCCCAGCACTGACCAGGTTCATACCTCTTCAGCACCAGCTGGCATCCCCTGCAATGTGCACCCCCAGATATACCTTGTGGCCCCTTACCCCACCCCATTTCTCCCCTTGCCCTTTCACAGGGGGCATAGCTGTATACAAGAAGATGTGTGGGGCAGAAATTACATCAGAGGCGAAAGGTAACTAGCCAATAACTAGCCAACTTTCTACAACTCTCTTGGAGGGCCAGGATCTCTTCTTGATCATCCCATAGTGCAGGACACAGAATAATGGGCTCAAGTTACAGGAAGCCAGATTCCAGCTGGAAATCAGGAAAAACGTCCTGACTGTTAGAGCAATCCAACAATGGAACCAATGACCTAGGGAGGTCGTGGACTCTCCCACACTAGAGGCATTCATGAGGCAGCTGGACAACAATCTGTCAGGGATGCTGTAAGGTGGATTCCTGCATTGAGCAGGGGGTTGGACTTGCTGGTCTTACAGGCCCCGTCCAACTCTGCTATTCTATGATACAACTAAGTGGATTTGAACTCTCTGACTCTGGGTCTTTGGCCAAGGAAGCTGCCTTATACTAAGTCAGCCCATTGGTCCATTTGACCTAGCTTTGCCTTAGTAGATGAAAGCTACTCTCAGTGGATTCAGGCAGGATTCTTATCCTTAAACTATCTGGAGAAGCTATGGATCAAACGGGGACCTTATGCATGCAAATCAAATGCTTCATCACACTGAGCTATGGCCCCTCCCTATACCTGCTGTTGTCAGGTGAACCATTGTCGGGAGGGGAAAGAATGAACATGTCACCCCATCCCTCCTCTAAGCCCTGCATGGGACAAAAGAAAATCCTCCATTGGGATGTAAATCCAACATTGTGCCACCATAAAACTCAAGGCAGCTTTCCTGGGTTTCCTTCCCTAGGCAGTCTCCCATCCAGACACCGACGAGGCTTGAACCTGCTTAGCTTCAGCCAGGTGGCTTTATCAATGGCCTTTCAACCACCCCCCTGGGATAAAGGAACCTTACTATTGAGCCAATAGGCCCCACAAGTTGAGCCGCACCTCGCAACAGCAAAAACTATGAGTGTCTGTGCATATGTCCGTGGAGAAGAGGGCCCAATTCAGCCTCCCACATAGTGCTGGATTTCTCCATCCTTGTGAAATGTCAATGCCAAAATGTGAAATGTCAATGCCTAGCTGCCTGGTAACCAGCCCAGGACTCTAGTGAATCTCTTGCCCAGTGATCCCGTGGTAAGCCAGGTAAGAAAAGAGGGAGGGAGAAGATCCCCAGGACAAGCTACTGCCCTGGGGTTTTCCTGAAGAAACTGCCTTTTTGGCCCTCCTGAAAAAACGTTGGGCTTCCCAGACCCCTTGAAGGGAGAGACGAGCGCCACTTCACAGCCTCTCCGCTGCCTCTGCCTCCGAGTGCCTTCCTGCAGCAGGTTGGCCTCCACTGTGCCTTGCAGCTGACTGCTGGAGCAAGCTGGGCCTGCAGAGACCGCCGCCGCTCCTACTCGTGAGGCAGAAGACACGTGTCCCTCGTGCTCGGCAGTGTTGGATGTCAAGTGTATCATAGACAATTCACAAGGCCAGCAGGCCTTGTGATTTGTGAGTTGAAAGATTGGGAATTGTTGTGAGAAAGTCTGTGTCTTTGTAAGCTTATCATCTGTTGCTGTTTCTCAAGGGAGGTTTGCTAGCCAAGGCCTTGAGCTGGTGAGTTTCCTCGAGAATAAGAGAATGTTTGGAAAAAGTGGGGGCTCTCTTGCAAGCTGTCTCTCACATGGTGTCGTCATCAGGAGGAGGTTGAACTGTGCCGCCCTGTTGGCACATGAGTTTGAGTTACAGGTCTAAGGTCTTGTCTGTCAAATGGCTTGGAATAGCCAGCCTCCAGGCTATAACAGGAACGAGAAAAGGGGAGGACCTTTGCTAGGGATCATCAGTTCTACGCTTGCCATGAAACTCCTCGTGTTTGGGATTCTATCTGTTTGGAGATGTTGGATGCACTCTGTACATGTTCTATTGCTATTTGGACTTGGAATTTCTAAGGACTGTGCCATGGAAAGTGCTCTGAGGCTTTTCATAGACTTGGACTTGCAGTTACTGTTCTGGATGGAGCCAAAGTACGGGGCACAGGGGAAGTTTCCTAGGTCGACCGTTGCCGTTTTAGATTGTGTGTTGTGTGTGACCTGAGAAAGAGCCTCCTCTCAGAGCCTTTGCTACAGGCAGAGGGGTTCCTGGGTCGATGTTCGTTTCCCTGGCATCTTGCCTACTTGGATCAACTCAGTGCTTACTGGCAGACTGGGTGTGGTCTGTACAAGATGTATACTGTCTCTGCCGGTCTTCAGGCACCCCTGTATTGAAGCTGTCCCTTGGGTTGTGGGCCTGTTCCCAATGGGTCAGCGTGTTTCATGTCTGGTAATTGCTCATATAGGACTTGGTCTATCCCAACACTTCTCCCCCCGAGAGATTGCTTTTCTGGTTCACATCAAGCCGTTTGAGCCGAAAGCTTTCTGGCTGTCTTCAGCTTTATATGTATGTGTGCGGAAATGAAACCATTATGCTTGAATTCCGTGTTATTTCACAAATAAAGGAGTCTCACCATTTGGAGTGTCTTGTCAGTTTGCCTAAGTTCATGAGCACAAGCAGGGGTTGGGCAGGTTCACGATTGGCAGCTGGCCACCCAGAAAGCTAGGAGCCACTGGCACTGGATGCCAGCCTGTGCTGCTACCACCACATGCCTCGTCAAGCAGGCCCTGCAGGCACAGGAGGCTGCTGCCACCACATGCATTTGTGTGCAGCAGCAGCCGCACACTCTCCCACTCAGCAGCCATGACGAGAAGAGACTGAGGGGTTGGGGCGTGGCCGGCTTCTACAGACTCAGCCACCCCAACCTTGGCCTGTGGCACTACCTGATTGCTCCAATAGCGATCGGGCATATATCTTCCTCCCCCCTGCCCGATCGCTGTCTGTATATGATTTTTCTGTCTGTATATGATTTTTGTCTGCTCTTAGGTGTATTGTCATTCTCCATGTCTCCATGGTTCTTGTCAGAAAGTTTTGGATTGAGGGATGTATTTTGTATATTTCGAGTACTTTTTTCAGCCAGCTGTGTGGGACGGAGTCGAAAGCCTTTTTCTCATCTGTGTAGCAGGTGTGGAGGTTTCTTTTCTGTTTTTCTGTTTGCTTCATGATGACACTGTCGATTATTAACTGTTCTTTGCATTCTCTGCTGTTCTTTTTACATCATTTTTGTTCTTCTGTGAGTGTATTATGTTGGGTGAGATGTGCTTAAATTTTCTGTGCGATTGTGGGGGTTACAATTTTGTAGAGTGTTGGAAGGCATGTTATGGTTTTGTAGTTAGCTAGGTTTTGGGTGTCTGGAGTTTTTGGTTTAATGTAGGTTTTGCCTTCTGTAAGGAATAGAGGGAATCGGTGTGGATGTTCTATGACTGTGTTGGTCTGTTGAGTGAGGTATTTGTGTGTTGATGTAAGCTGTTTGTACCAGAGGTTTTGTGCTTTCCAGTTGTGTGTCCTTCATATTGTTTCCTTCAATTCCTCTAGAGTTATTGTATACTCTGTTTGCTATGGTAGTTGTCTCTGTCTTTCTTCTTGTTGTCTTATCCAGTTTGTGCTTTCTTTGTGTTGTACCAGTTCTCACCATAATATTTTTCCAGAATGTGGTTATTTCTTCTTTAGTTGGGGGTGTAATGTTGTTTTCTTTTTGCTTATCGTTTGGTATAATAATTTCTTGATTCTTTTAAAGAGAGCATTTTGGGCTTTTCTTTCATTTGATTCTTTGTATCTTCTTAGCCTGGTGGTCTGGACTGCCAGTTTTTCTTTTGGTGTGTCGAGAGCTACTATTGCTGTTTCTTTATTGTTTGCTATGAAGTCTTGGGTATTTTTGAGGATGTTCTTTGAGCAATTTCCATTCATGTAGTGCGTCATTCTTCCTAAATCCTTTCGCAGCTTTTCAATTTTGTTTTCAATTCTGATTTGCCATTTTGCGTGTGGTGTTGTTTGTGGGGAGTTCTTGTTTGTTACAGGTGAGGAATGCTGTGGCTGCTGCACAGATGACTGTGTGGATGTCTTCTAGGTTGCTATCGTTGTTAATGTATGTCGTGAGTTTACTGTTTTTTATGTTGATGAATTTCTGTGTGTCCTTGTTACACTTTAGTTTAGGTAGTGGGTTTCTTTTAGTCGGGTCAGTTTCTCTCCATTTTGTTAGATTGTTCTCAATTTCTTCTGTCAATTGCTGCTCTATGTTCATGTTTGCTGCGTCATTGTGTGTTTTGGGTTGTGGCATTTTCTGGGAGTCCTCTGGTGGGGGTGTTGTGTCCTCTAGGGTTGCTGTTCCTTCTGTGGATGTTCATGTGCTTGTTGTTGGTGCTTTTCATGTCGGTGTTCTGTTTGCTATTTCTTCTTTGACATTTTGAATTTCATGTTCCGTTAGCCTTTTGTTGTTGATGATAACACCTTTTTGATCTATTAGTCTTTGTTCTGTTACAGTGTCCATTAGGTGGGGGTAGATTTCCATAAATAGTCTGTGAAGTTCTCTTGATATCCTGATGCTATCGTTTTGAGTTGTGTGCTTTTATAGTAACAACGCATAACGTTATGGCTCATTTCATCTGACCAAGCTATGCGTTGCCTGGGTGTCCTGCCTTGGTGGCTGCCTGTGGGGCAGGCAAAACACGCCTGGGGGAGTTTGGGTGGTTGCGCTTTTCCTTGTTCATTGCTTGTTTGTTTCTGTTTTGGCCAACTGTGAGGTTCGTGCAGTGTTCTCAGCCTTGACACTGCCCATTCGAGGCATTATTATTATTATTTCCCCTGAACAGTTTGATGTGCTGTAGCTTTCCTTCCTCAAAGTTGAGCTTCCCAGCAGCACTTGGCTTCAAAGTTACATGTGTCTTATTGTACGTGTATGTTCATTTGTGTTAGGGTTGTGCAGCACACACAAGCAGTACACAATTAATAAAGCACACTTTGATAACATTCTATCATGAGGTATGGGAAACACTGACTGTGGCTGCTGGTTCTGGGTGTGGGGAGAAAGGGAGTGCAAGGCTGGTTGGTTGCACATTTCTGCTCGGACTCATACAAGTCAGCCACAGTGTGAAAGTGCTGCTGGGCTGGCATCGTGAGTGAGTGAGCTTCTACACACCTGAGTCAGGTAGGTATTTATTTCGGTTAAACTATTACTCCAATTGGCTGGCTGAGCTTCCAGTGCAGGGAGACTCCTCCTCCTCCTCCTCCTCCTCCAAGCTGCTACAGGGAAGCTCTTGTTGCCTTGATTTGACTCACTCCAATGTGCCTGTCCAACAGAGGGGGGTGCCTCCTCCTCCTCCTCCTCCTCCTCGTCCTGCAAGCCCCCTGTCATCTCTGAAGAAGGGCAAGCTGTGTACTGCTGTTGTGGCATTTATTAATGTATTTTTACTCATTATTGCGCTAAGTGCTTTTATCCTGCTACTTTGTTTTCCTCTCCCTCGCCATACAGATCAAGGCATGAGAGGTGCCTGAGAGGGCATTTGAGTTTGGACTTTAAAAATTCCTTATAGATCACTGCATGCAAGGATCTGCTTCAAACTTGTTACAGTACCAATTATCATGTGTTTATCTTTAAAACTGAGGGAGCTGTGAGCATTTCTGTTAATTCCCATTGATGAGAATGTAACGATTACCCAAAAATGGAGCATTTTTTCACTAAACTATCTGGCAAGGCAGAGGGAGGTTCCAGTCCCAGAAATCAGGGTGGAGAAGATCCAATCTGCATACCCCTAATAGGTATAACAGGAATTTGCTGGGCTAACTCCCATGAGTGGAATACAGCAATTGAAGGGTAAAACTTGTTCAAAAAGAAGAGAAGAAATAGAAAGGGAGGTGGCATAGCATTATATATTAAAAATACTTATCCTTGCACAGAAATATGGGAGGATGAGCCTGGGAGCCCCATCGAGAGCATCTGAATTAAAATAAATGGGGCAAGGAATAAAAGCATGATAGTCGGAGTCTACTACCGACAACCCAATCAAAGAGAAGAGGATGAAACTTTTGAAAAGCAAATCACCAGTGTTTCAAGGAAATCTGATGTAGCAGTAATGGGGAATTTCAATTACCCCAATGTCTGTTGGGAGACAAATTCTGCCAAAAGTGGGCCCTCCAAGAAATTCCTGACATGTGTGGCTGATAACTTTATCCTACAGAAAGTGGAGGAAGGAACTAGATAATCAGCTATCCTTGACTTGATACTGACCAACCAGAATGACTTAGTGGATATAATGGCAGTTATGGGAACTCTGGGAGGTGACCATGTCCTAGTTCTTGATTTTAAAGGAAGCAAAAGCGAGTGTAGCCATATGTGTACTCTAGATTTTAGGAAAGCTGATTTTAATAAACTCAGAACTATGATAAGAAACGTACCATGGCAAGTGACCCTAATGAGAAAAGGAGTCCAAGATGGATGGGAGTTTTTAAAAAAAGAAATTTTAAAGGCCCAATTACAAACAATTCCAACAAGGAAAAAAGATAGAAGACAACAGAAGAAACCAATGTAGCTCTACAAAAAGCTTAGAAATGACATTAAAATAAAAAAGGATACATATAGGAAGTGGACGGAAGGCCAGGCTACAAATGAAGAGTACAAACAAGTAGCACAGAAGTGCCGAAATGATGCCAGGAAGCCTAAAGCTGAGAAAGAGCTGAGGCTAGCGAGGGATGCTAAAAGCAATAAAAAGGCTTTCTTCAGATACGTGAATAGTAAAAGAGAGAGGAAAGAAATGCTGGTTCAACAGCTTAATGAGGATGGTAAATTGATAACAGATGACAAAGAAAAGGCCAAAGTGCTCACTTCCTACTTTGGCTCAGTCTTCTGCAATCCTGCCCCCGGCAAAATCCTAGAGCAATACAGGAGCTGGCAGAAGAACTCTCAGAACCACTGTCTATTATCTTTGTGAAATCATGGAAGACGGGTAAAGTGCCGGATGACTGGAGGAGGGCTAATGTTGTCCCTATCTTCAAAAAGGGCAAAAAGGAGGAACCTGGGAACTACAGACCAGTAAGTCTGACATCCATCCCTGGGAATTTTTTGGAGCAGATTATAAAGAAGTCAATCTGTAAGCACTTGAGAACAATGCAGTGATGACTAGAAGCCAGCATGGATTTGGCAAGAACAAATCCAGCCAGACTGATCTGATCTCATTCTTTGATCAGGTAACCTCCTTTGTGACTATGGGAATGCTTTTGACAAAGTGCCCAATGATATTCTGATCCACAAACTAACTAAAAGTGGGCTAGGTAGAACAACCATCAGGTGGATCCACAGTTGGCTACAGAATCAGACTCAGAGGCTCAATTCAGACGACACGATAGTCATTGGTGGGTTGATTAACCCTAACCCTAGGGGGTACTCCCCACACAACATGGTAATAAATAATCAACTGTGGTGTGGATGAGGATCAGCGCTGAGTTGACTATGGCAGCATTCGGATGACACAATAATCAAAACAACTGACAACTGTTTCCCCCACACCAGTTGTTTATTGTATCATCCAAATTGAGCCAGAGACTGCTTTTCAATGGTACCTTCTCAAACTGGGGGGAGGTAACAAACGAGGTACCGCAAGGCTAAGTCCTGGGCTCAGTGCTCTTCAACACTTTTATTAATGATTTGGATGAGGAGGTGCAGGGAATGCTTATCATATTTGCAGACATCACAAAATTGGGTGAGATAGCTGATACCCTGGAAGACAGAAACAAATTTCAAAGTGATCTTGATAGGCTGGAGCAATGGGCTCAAAACAGCAGAATGCAATTTAATAGAGATAAATGCCAAGTTCTACAACTAGGAAGAAGAATTGAAATGCACAGTTACTAGATGGGGGATACTTGGCTCAGCAATACTACAAGCGAGACTGATCTTGGAATTGTTATGGATCACAAGCAGAATATTAGCCAACAGTGAAATGTGGCTGCAAAAAAAAAAGCAAATGCTATTTTGGGCTGCATTAATAGAAGTATAGCTTGCAAATCATGCAAGGTACTGGTTCCCCTCTCTCCAGCACTTCTTAAGCCTCATGTTGAGTATTGCGTCCAGTTCTGGGCACCACACTTCAAGAAGGATGCAGACAAGTTGGAGGGGGTCCAGAGGAGGGCAACGAGGATCATCAGGGGTCTGGAAACAAAGCCCTATGAGGAAAGACTGAAAGAACTGGGCATGTTTATTCTTAAGAAGAGAAGACTGAGTGGAGACATGATAGCACTCTTCAAGTACTTGAAAGGTTGTCACACAGAAGAGGGCCAGGATCTCTTCTCGATCAACCCAGAATGCAGGACACGGAATAATAGGCTCAAGTTACAGGAAGCCAGAACCTGGCTGGACATCAGGAAAAATGTCCTGACTGTTAGAGCAGTATGAGAATGGAACTAATGAGTTGGACTCAGCAGGGGTTGGACTCGATGGCCTTATCGGCCCCTTTCAATTCTACGATTCTCTAATTCTGTGATGCTAAGACTCTCTCCTTTGCACCATCCTGTAAACGGTGAAAGGAGAGTGGGGTGCAGGAAGAGTGCATCCACCTGCATCCCACCCTCTTGTTCCCACTGTGACTATCATGATGCCGCAGGGAAAGATAACTTTCCCCGTAGTGTCCTGATATGGAGAAGCAGGAACCAGCACTGCCATGCAGTGTGAAGGGCAGAAAGGGGGTTGTGCAAAATGCAAATAATCATCCTTAGAGTGGACACTGGGGTGACTATTGTGTCATCCAAATATGGCTTTTGTGTCCAAAAGTGCCCTACTGCAAATGGGGAAAAAGTGGGAAGTGGGGGGGCAAGGGGCAGCTGCACCCTAGGTCACAGAGCCACTCCTAGGCATGCCCAGCATTTAATGCAGTGTGGGTACGGGCAGTGGAACGACGTGGCAGCCATGTTTAAGGAAAACAATGCATTAAAATGCAAAAATGCATCTTTTCCAGAGGTAACCTACAGTTGGCGATAGTGTTGTGTGTCATGAACGACCCTGCTGTGCTCTTGTGCCACACTAAATTAGCCAGGTAGATTTAGCCAGAAATATTTTGAACGAGAGCTCTTTGGCTGGAAATTAAAACCAGCTTCAACCTGACTCCACCTACAATAAAGGGGGAATAGCACTGGTCTATATTTGAGGTTTGTTGCGTACTTGTCTTTCAGTCTTAGCCTTACCTGTAATGTAGGGATATTATCACTGGAGTATACTGTACAGATACTGTTGTATCTAATCTCCCAGCTTCAGTCCAGCGCAGGGATATCAGCACTGGGTTTTGTTTTGTTTTTAATTTATTTATTATTTCAACATATAATACATAAAATAAACATAATACATAACCAAAACCTTAACATCCCCGTGCTCCCCTACCCTTGAGACCTACATTGCTCTACTATATTATACATTTTTCCAAAATTGCAAAGATTCTTTTGAAGGTGTACATCCTCTCCCCTTTATTAAAACATAATCTATAAATGCTCCCCAAATACTATCAAAATCATTATTTTTGGATAATCCCATCCTAACTTTCATTTTACATGTTAGTCTGTCATTAATTGCAATATCCCACACCCCCTTATACCATTCTTCTATACTATAATTCCCTTGTATTTTCCAATTCTTCGCTATCATTAATCTAGCCGGTGTCAGGAGATTATTTATCAATTCTCTTATGCTTTTATTCCCATATTCTTTCTCAAACATCAATAATAAAGCTATATTTGGACTTGCTTCTACTTGATTAGCCAATATTTCACTTATTTCTTTAAAAACTCTTTTCCAAAATTTTTGTACATACTCACATGTCCACCACATATGGAAATAAGTCCCCACTTCCTGACAGCCCCTCCAACATAGTATTGAATTTTTTTTATCTATCTGATGTAATCTTACGGGGGTGAGATACCATCTCCAAATTATTTTATAATGATTTTCTTTTATCCTTATTGATAACAACTTTAAAGTTCTTAGTTCCCATATTTTCCTCCAGTTATCCTCAGTAATTTGTTTTGCTAAGTCATCTTCCCAGAATGTTTTCAAAATTTCTTGTTGCACTCCCTCTTCTAACAATATATTATATATTTCACTTATTATACCTTTTTAACTTTTATTTCCCCCCTCCTTCTCTCTTAACTCAATTAACTTTTCAAATCTTGTTTCCTTTCTACATTCCTTATTTTTCTTTTTCCATTTCTGTGTCCATTGTTCCAATTATATACACTTAAACCATAATTTTTTTGTCCTCTTAAAACTTCTTCTATTTGCTTTTTATTAACCATTCTCTTCATCCAATCTTTCACTTTAATTATTTCCCCCCCTCAATAACCCTTCCAATTCTCTTCTTAAATTACCTGGGAAGTTCTCCAACAAAACAACTGGGGCTAAAGGAGAAATTCCTGGAATTGATTTATTTTTATACTTTCCCCAAATATCTACAATATTTTTTAAGATGGGATTTTCCATATCTATCAATTGTTTCTTTTGTATTTTGCTTAAAAAATATTTTGTAAACCTAACTCTATTTCTCCTGTCTGATTCTCTAGCCATTCTAAATCCTCTTTCCCTATTATACTATTTATAACATATCTCAACTGATTAGCTATATAATATATCTTTATATTCGGGAGTCCCAACCCTCCTTCCCTTTGACTCTTATACCATTTCGTTTTATTAATTCTTGCTTTTCTATCTCCGTTACAGTAGTTATTTATCATGCTTTGCCAACTTCTTATTTCTACTTCTGTTATTTTAATTGGTAACATTCTAAACAAAAAATCTTTGGTAATATTTTCATTTTAATAACCGCTATTCTACCAAACCATGAATGCTTAAATTTCCTATAAGCCTCTAACTTTTTCATTATCTGTTTTTTTAAACCACTAAAATTTATTTCCTCTAACTTTTCTAAATCTTTCATAATTTGAACTCCTAAATAGCACACTACGTTTTTAATCTTAAAATCTAATTTTAAACTGCACTCCTCCCTTTCTTCTTTATCATAATTAAATAACATCATTTCTGATTTCTCCCAATTTACTTGTAGTCCTGTATTCTCTCCAAATTCTCTCAAATGTTGTTTTATTTCTTCTATACTACCCCTCGGGTTTTCTAATGTCAATAAAGTATCATCCGCAAACATATTAATTTTTATTTTATTTTTTTCTTCCCCTCCTATCCCCTTCAATCTCTCATCATCCCTAATTACATTTGCCAATATTTCTATGACTATCGCAGATAATATTGGGGAGAGAGGACACCCTTGTCTTGTTCCCCGGGCTAAGGTAATTTGTTGTGTTATTCCATCATTCACCAGTACTACCGCCTTATTATTTGCATAAAGCTGATTAATCACTCCTATAAACCTTTCTCCAAAACCAAATCTCTTTATAATAATTTTGAACGCTGGCCATTCCACACAATCAAAGGCTTTGAAAATATCTAAGGCTATCAACCCTGCTTTTAAATTCCTTCTTTTAATAATGTTTATTATATTCAATACTCTCCCTATTAAATTGGACATTTGCCTCCCTGGAATAAAACCACATCGATCCTTTTTTATATACTTATTTATAAAAGTATTCAATCTCGTTGCCATAATTGCTGTGAATATTTTAGAATCTTGATTAATTAAAGAAATAGGTCTGTATGATGCTGGGTCCATTAAATCCTTATCTGGTTTCGGGATTAATATTATCAACGAATGTTCCCACGATGGCGTGGTCTTCTCTCCATTTATTATATTATTATACAGTTTTTTCATTTTCAGCACTAAAAGCTCTTTAAATATCTTATAATATTCCGGCCCCAACCCATCTACTCCTGGAGATTTCCCTCCTTTCAATTTATCAATGATTCCTTCTGTTTCTTTTTCAGTCACTAATGCTTCCATATAATCCCTATTCTTATCTTGTAATTTTATCTTCCAGTTCTTCTCTACATATTCTCGTATCCTTGTCTGTGGGCCTGCTTCTGATGTATACAGTTTCTGATAAAAAATCTTCAAATATTTTAAAATTATCTTTCATTAAATTGCAACTTTTCCCAGTTTTATCTTTAATTATCCCTATTATATTTTTCTCTTTCTTTGATTGCGTTGACCTTGCCAGCATTTTAGAATTTTTATTACTATATTCAAAAAAGTTTCTTTTCAGGTATATTAATTCTTTTTGGACTCTCTCTATATCCTTTTCCTCAAATTCTGTCTTTTCTGCTTGGAGTTGGGCATATATATGCTTATCTTTATTTATTCTAAATTGTTCCTCTAATTCCTTAATCTCCTCTTCAATCTTTCTACTATGTGCTTCTTGTTGTTTTTTTAATTTACACGATTCTCTAATACATATCCCTCTTACTACTGCTTTCATCATGTCCCAAACTATCCCCTGTGAATTTATCCCTGTTTCATTTATTTCCCATATAGTCTGTATTTCCATTTTCATTTTTTCCACAATATTTTTATAATTTAAAATATTATTATCCATTCTCCACCTTTTTGCTTCCCTGTAATCTTTCTTTATTTCCATATCCATGCTTATTAATGCATGGTCTGAGACCTTAATTACTCCTATTTCACAATCCAAAACCTTAGAAATCATATTCTTTGAAACAAATATATAATCAATCCTGGAAAAACTCTTACATTTTGGCGAATAAAAGGTATATTTCTTTTCCTCCCCTTTCACTAATCTCCATACATCTTTCAATTCTTTTTCTTCCATTACCTTAGCTAAACCCGTTTTCCCAATACCTTTTGTATTATCTCTATCTTTCATTTTATCCATCGCCATATTAAAGTCTCCCGCCTTTACAATATTTGCTTTCTCTACATTCCCCATTTTTCTAAACACTTTATCATAAAATTCTGTTTGCTTTTCATTTGAGCATAAACATTAACCAATACATATTTTTCATCCCCCATAAAGCAATGTAAAATAATAAATCTACCCAGAACATCCCTTACCACTTTAACCATGTTAAATGCACATTTTTTAGAAATTATTATCGCAACTCCTCTTGCTTTAGAGGCTCCATATGCTTTCTCATATACCCCCACATTCCTCATTTTTAGCTCATTTATACCATCTTCCTTTTGATGAGTTTCTTGTAAAAATATTACATCAGCTTTCTTTTTATTCAACAACCCTTCAATCCTTTTCCTTTTAACAACACTACCCAGCCCGTTAACATTTAAAGTTATCAATCTTAAATTTATTTTCCATATCTCCAATCTTAATTTTCTTTGTAGGTCTCCTAACGTGACACATATACCCCTTCCCTCCCTCCCCCCTCTCCCCACATATAACCCCCATTTTCTCCCCCTCCACCCCAGGTTCCCCTGGGTGGCAGTTCCTTTCTTCCTCTTCTTAGGACCCTTCGGGGGGGCAGCAAACATCCGGCATGGAACCAACTCAGGACCCCCCTCCCTTAACTCTTCTTACTTTCCCCTTTGATCTATATTCCAGTCACAAACTGCTTCCTCCTCCTGCCCCTTCTTCTTCTTTTTCTTGTTCCTGTCTCCCGTTGGTATCTTTCTCCATCAGGCCCAAGTTTCGCAGAAGATCTGTTCCTTGCTCGCATGATGTTATTCTGTATTGTTTCCCCTGGTATGTAAATCTCAAGAAGACTGGGTATCCCCAGCTATAAACAATTGAATTCTTCCGCAGGGTAGTTGTACACAGCTTCACACTTTTCGTCCATTGGATTGTTTGAGGACATAGGTCATTGTAAACCTGTATCTGTGCAGACTGGAACATCAGTTGCCCTGCACGTCTAATGGCTTGCATCAGATTTTCTTTTTTATAAAAGCTGGCAAATCTTACTATTATGTCCCTTGGGAACATTCCACTCCTTTTAGGACCCACTCTGTGGATCCTTTCAATAACCGCATCATCCCACGTCATTTGCGGGGCCATCTCTTTAATCTATTCCATTAACTTGGTTTTCAAGATCATTGGATTTTCCCCCTGCTGTTCCTGGAAGGATCTGATGCGGATATTCATTCTTCTATCTCTATCTTCCATAGAGATTAAGCATAAATCCATTTCTTGTAAAATTATATCTTGCTTTTTTATGTTACCTTTATTCTGATCTATCTGCTGCTCCATGGATCCAAGTTTGTCATTAATCATTTGAAAACCGTCTTTTAACTCCCGTTGAGATTTCTGGAGCTCTTGCTTCACCTCCTGCATAATCTCTGCTTTCTGCTTATTCAGCATGCCTTGGATGCTAGCCAGTAAGTCAGGCGTCTGCTCTGCTTGTGGCTTCACTGTTTTGGCTATAGCTCCTGGCTTAGCTCCATCTTTGTGATTTCCACTTCCGGATTGCGACTGACCCATTTTCCCATTCGCCATTGTTATTTTTTCTAAATCCTTTCTCTCCAAACAGGACCAGCTCATATCAGAAGGATGATCTTTGACTCTTGCCCACTTAGGTGACGAAATTTTCTTGCTCTCGTCTCTTTTTTTACTCATCTGGCATCCAGCCAATGAAACGGAGCCTGGACTTTTTATCACCTCTTAGATCCTTGCTCGTTAAGTGTTAATGCCTGATGTTACTCTTTGCTTTCGTTTAAAAATGTAATCAACACAGATAGCTCTGTTTTTCGCAACTGTTCCCACTCAGTCAAAGATTGGCAACCCTCCCAGGCTTATTAGCCGATTACAAGTCCCTGCTGGTATCTTTAACTCTGCAAATTCCTCTGTCTTGTGCTTTGAATATTTAAATAGACAAAAACAGCTTTCCACTTACAGTATGTCCTTTTTAAAGATGGGTTGTTTTCTTTTTAAGATCTTCATTACTGGGAGGGAAGATTCCCCATCTCGTTACATACTGGAAGTCCCGCCTCAGCACTGGGTTGAGGGGTTGTGGTATGCTAGACTTTCATACAATACAATATGGATATAATAACACACAACTACATTGCATGATTGTTGTTGTTGTGAACTACCCTGTCTTAGTCTCAGGCTGATCCCTAACATGCAATACTAACAATGAGTCACATGGGCCATCTCAGTCACACACACACCAACCTCACTGTACAAATTATGAATGGCAAGGGGAGGGAGTATCATGAAAATCTAGCAAGACTATGGAGGGGGAACCATGAAAAACCAAGGCTCTGCTAACTACGAAACCCCCAAACTAGAATCTCTTCCAAACAGATGCCATAACCTTTTGTACCATTTTGTGCCACAAACCCTGAGTTTTGTGCCATGACCAACAACTGTGTATTGATACATCAAGTGTAGGTTTGGTGGAAACGCACCAAAGAGCCAACTTTGTCATAGCACCACCAAACTGGTGCCAAAGTTTTGGGCTAGTTTTGTACCATTCCATGAAGCCTGGAAATGGCATTCTGAACCTATCTACACATGCAGGATAAAACACTTTGAAAATGTTTTGAAAATTGTATATGGAGTGTGTTCTGGGTCTAAACAGTTCTCAGAATTGTTATAAACAGTTTTAAACCATTTAAAACCTTTTTAAAGCAGTAGTGTAGATAGGCTGACCCTTAGATGTGGTCTGGTGAATGACAAAAATATCACATTCTCAGATAGTCTCCAAACCAGCGCCAAAACTTTGTGCTAGTTTTGTGTTGTTTTGTGGCTCTAACCTCAAGCTATGTGCCACCCCACAAAGCTTGAAAATGACATACGCTTAGATATGGTCTGGTGAATAAGAAAAAATTAACATTTTCAGCTCAACTCCAAACCTGTGTCAAAGTTTTGTACTAGTTTTGCGCCATTTTGTGCTACAAACCCCGAGTTTTGTGCCACAACCTGAAGAGTGAAAATATACCCTTAGGTGTGGTCTGGTGAATGAGAACAAATTCACATTCTCAGATCAACCCCAAACCAGTGACAAAGCATTTTGCTAGTTTTGTGCCACAAAAAAACAAGTGTTATGCCACTACCAAAACTGGGGGGGGGGGGGGGAGATTAGGTGTGATACAGGTCAAAGTTTTTTTTTTGGTGAGTTTCCACCAAACCCACACTTCATATATCAATACACAGTTTTTCGTTGTGGCACAAAACTCAGGGTTTGTGGCACAAAACAGCACAAAACTTTGGCATGTGTTTGGAAGAGATTCTAGTTACAGAGCACCAAACCAACCCAGAATAGGAATAAGTGGTAAATTTTGCCAATGGGGGGATGTAACCAGTGGGGTTCCACAGGGATCTGTATTGGGGCCAATGTTTTTTGGCTTGTTCATAAATGATCTGGAATTAGGAGTAAGCAGTGAAGTGGCCAAGTTTGCCAATGACACTGAATTATTTAAGGTGGTTAAAACAAAAGTGGATTGTGTGGAGCTGGGTGACTAGACATCCAAATGGCAGATGTGGTTCCATGTAAGCAAGTGGTGCATGTTGGGGCAGAAAAATCACAATTTCAAGAATAACCTAATGGGATCTGAGCTGGTGGTGACTGGTCAAGGAAGACATTTTGGGATTGTGATGGACAGCTGGAGGAAAATGTCAAGCCAGTGTGGGGTTGCTGTAAAAAAAAAAAAAGGCAAATTCCATATTAGGCATTATTAGAAAAGGAATTGAGAATAAAACTGCAAATATTATACTGCCTTTATACAAATCTATGGTGTGACCACACTTAGAATACTGTGTACAGTTCTGGTCACCACACTTAAAAAAAGATATTGTAGAACTGGAAAAGGGACAACTAAAATGGTCAAGGGGCTGGAGGGAAGGTTACAACAGATGGGATTGTTTAGTTTGGGAAAAGGTGAGTAATGGAGACATTGTAAAGGTGTACAAAATTATCCATGGTGTGGAGAATGTGGATAGGGAGACACGTTTTTCTCCGTGGTGATTTGTGGGAAATTCAGGACAGATACAAGGAAGTACTTCCTCACACAGCTCATAGTTAAACTATGGAATTCGCTACCACAAATGAAGTGATGGCCACCAATTTTGATGGCTTTAAAAGTGGGATAGACAAATTCCTTGAGGAGAAGGCTATTACTGGCTACTTGTATTAGCGGCAGTATGTCTATGTACACCAGTTGCTGGGGAACATGGATGGGAGGGTGCTGTTGCTCTTGTGTTCTGCTTGTGGTTTCCTGGTTGACAGCTGGTTGGCCACTGTGCGAACAGAATGCTGGATCAGACTGTTCCATGATCAGACCATAGTTAGTGGCCAGCTATGTGCCTAACAGCCTGATCTGCTTACTCAAAAGCCTCACTATATTCAGTAGGGCTTACTCCCACATTCGTGTGCTTAGAACTGCAGCATAAGGGATGTCTGAATTTAGAAACATCCCTTATGCTGCACATGAAATCTCCCCAAAGCCAGGAATCAGAGAGCTTTGAATCTAGGATAACATAGTGAGCAAAATTGATAACTTTGATAGTGACTTCCACCAAAATGGTTTTTAGGTCTTTTCTGAGCTAACATTATTGCATGTTATAGAGGAAAGCTGCCAATCAGAGTGATTGTTCTTTTCCCAGCCATAAAGGAACGAAAGGCTGAAGTTGCTCAAATTGACCAAGCTGAGGACAAAGCACTTGGGAAATTTGGGAAAACTTATTTTTCTTCCATATTAGAAAGAGACAACAAATACCAGTGTGAGCAGAATTACAATTTGAGGGAATCATGTGCTTTTCCAGAGGTTATAAAATAGTTAAAATTAAATTCAAAATCTCAGAGAGTTTGTCTCTTTTGTAGTTTCTTTGTTGCAGGACATATAAGGAAGTTTTCCAATGTGTAGTACAGGAGCTCATAGAAAGCGACTCCCCAGAAAGTGAGATTGACATCAGTCCTCACCCACGAATTTCACAAACAGTGATGGAGAGCAAGACTAAAAAGATACTAAAGGATGAGTAAGTTTGGAGATAAATCCCTCAACTCACTGAAACTAGTTTGAAAATAGGTCAGTTTTAAGGAAAGTTCTGGCAGAAGGTTTTACCATGGGGTGGGGGAATGTACTCTCAAGAGTTATTTTGAGCACTTCCAGAGTATCGAATAAGTGCTGCCTTGAAATGAATGGCAAGTCTCCTGCTGCTTGTTCAGTGTCTGTCACTGAGAAAAATCCAAAGTAGACGATTTTCAATGTAACCTTTAAATCCTAGAAATATATAGATACTTCCTATTTTTATGCACTAGTTCAGACACTGTCTGTTTCTCCATCTTGGCTTTTTGAGCAATTGGAACTGCTTTTGAAAAGTCAAGGCATGCATTGACATCTGTGTGTGCAGGCAGCATAAAATGATCAGCAAAGAAGAACAATTTTCACAAGCAGTGCAGTACACTCACTCTCTTGAAAGCAAATAAATCACCAGAACCGGATGATGTCCCTCCTAGAGTTCTCAAAGAACTCAAACATGAAATTGTGGAGAGCAGAGGAAGCTGCCCCAGCTGGCCTAGAAGTTACATAAGGAAGCAAGCTCCCAGAGAGCGAGCAAACAGGAGTTTTTCAGGGGAGGTGTAGTGGAACAGAAGACCAAGGTAAAAAGGAGAGAGGCTTTGAGTAAATCCAGGAGGCTGCCTATTCAAAGTCTCCATGTGCTTGCCACATGCTCCTGAGAGCTGTGATTGAGAGCTAGTGCTGAGACTGAAGGGCTGTGTTCTTGGAGTTTCATTTTATTTCCTGACTCCTTGTTGAAGCGAGCAGAGAAGAGGAAGCTGCCCCAGCTTGACTAGAAGGTACGTAAGGTAGTGTGCTCTCAGAGAGCGAACGAACAGGGAGAGCAAACAGGAATTTGTCAGGGGATGTTAAGGGGAGGTCTCTAACATTTTTTTTTTCTTGTAGCACAATCATATAGTAGGGGACTCTGTTGTTAACCTTCAGGGAGGACAGGACAAAGCACAGGCTATTCCAATACAATCAGAAAGGCAGAAACAAAAAGGGAATAGAGACTGTGGTGGTGACCTGTGACCTGTGTGCAATGTTTGTGTTCTTGCACATCCCTATTCCAATCCAAACATGTTGCATCAAAGACTTTGTCACTTTCCATGAATTATTTTCAACTTTTAAATATTTGTTTTTAAATATACTTCTCCTAGACTACAAGAGCGAGGTTTTGAGAACTACAGGGAAGTATTTGAGCAGTATATAAAGTTTGGTACATGTGAGTATAAGCGTTCATTGATTTCAGAATCCAGAGCATCCAATTCCCCGGCCATCCCCTTAACTTCTGCTGAGTATGTGAATCTCTTTCAGAACCCATAAAACAATTCCTGTCATATTCGCCCTACTTGCATCTGATGAAGTACAGTCCACAAAAGCTTAAATCAGAATAATTGTTTTAATCTTAATTCTGCTAGACTTTTTGATGTCTCTATTTCCCCAACCCAATCTTACCTGCCTCCAAAATCCAAGCGAAGATAAGGAATAATGCCCTCATCCTTTCCCCAAAGCAAATGGGAAATATAAGGACCAAAGCATGTGTTACTGGTGTAGTTTAGCTTCTGTCTTCCATCCATTTCCATTTTGGCAAAGGTAAGAGTCCTATGACTTCCTTGCCATCTATGGTATAAGAGTTATGTACTGAAATTCCCAATAGTTTTAGTAACCTGTCCTCCTACAACTCTTTCAGGTGTCAAAATTAAATTCAAATTATCAGACCATCCACCCAAACCCCAAACAGTTGCTCTTCAGAAGCCACATCCGCAGCCCAAAGAACTACTGGAGATAGACTTGGAGTTCAAAGCGGAACAATTAAAGGTGGGTAGATCACTTAATTTATTGTGACGGCTCACATACTGGGGAACCCTCTGAGTGCCCAATTAATCAGATAGGTGGCTCTGTTGCTCCTACTCTAGAGTGAAAATGCTTCCAGGGATCTCAACTGTACCTGCTTTTGCATTCGGTAACCACCCCATAGAAAGATCCAGGGTCCAACAATTCCTCTTACCCAGCTATCACCTGCATCTCCTCATCCAGGAGTAGGCAACCTACAGCCTGGGCTTAATTTCATGTAGCCTTCAGTCTAACTTCAAAAGCCCTCTGTAACAGGTCAGCTGTGGTAAGAATAATTCCTCCCTCTGCTGGTCAAAGAGGAGGAAGAAGAAAAGACAAAAAGGGATCACACTGTCTATTTTTAATCCTGCCCCACCCACTGCTCTCATGTAGCCCTGGAAAAGCAGCCCTGGATGGGGCCTTGATAGATAAAAGGTTCTCCACCCCTGCTCTGATCAAAGGACCTGCACCCATTCTGAAGACTGTGCTTATTTCCATGCATTGAAATACATTGGTTCCCTCCAAATACATCAAGAATACAATTAATTTTAGAATGGCTATTGGAATGCATGGTACGCAAAGTGATTGGATGCGTACAAAGCAAATTAGGGACAATCCAGAAATGGCCTTTTGAATTGTATTGGGAGGTTGGATCCTACATCCTCGCCTGCAATAATAATTAACTACTCCCTAACCAAAACCAGATTGAAATAAAAATGTCTTCAGGAAAGGAGGGAGACCACCGAAAAGGTATTGTTTCATGTTCCCATCAACTTAATTGCATCTACGGATAGGTGTCCATACACCTGTGGACACCATGCTGTGCCTCTGTGGCTGATCTCAAGGCCCAGCCAGGCTCCTATGAGTTCCCCACCCTCAGTATGTCCAACTTGTCTGAATTAAGCTTCAGTTTGTTCATCCTGATCCATCCCCAAACTGCCTCCAGATCAGACAACTGTTCTGGGATTAGTAGATGGAAATGAGAGGTAGAGTTGTGTGCCATGTACTTACTGATCCCAAACCTCCCGATGACTTCCTGCAGTAGCATCATGTAGATATTAAAAAGTAAAAGGGACAAGATGGATTTTTGTGGCACTTCAAAAGCCAAAAGATCATGAGATGGAACAGAAATCTCCTAGATCACTCCACCAGAAAGGACCAAAGCCACTAGGCTGACCATCTGAAAAGGAGGACAGGGCTCATGTAACTTTAACAGTTGTAGAGAAAAGGGAACTTCAGCCAGTGTCATTGGTATGCAATTAGTTCCTGGTGAAATTCCCTCTTCATCACAACAGCTAATGTTGCAGGCACTATACTAGAATGATCATATACAAAAGAAGGCAGGGCCCCTGAAACTTTAACTTTTGGGATGAAGAGGTAATTTCACCAGGAACTAATTGAATACAAATGACACTGGCTGAAATTCCCCTTTCTCTACAACTGTTAAAGTTACAGGAGCCCTGTCCTCCTTTTCATATGGTCAGCCTAAGAGCCACCATATAATTTGTATCAACTGGTTATTAGGTAACCAGGGTTAATTTAGGGGGAGAAACGCATAGATCTAATTCAGGAAAATGCACATACACAGTGCTTCTGATTTTCAGCTGGAAATACCCATGCCAGTATCCATAGTTTCTTGTACTGATAACCTTCTTTCATCTAAATAGCATCTCCTCCAATATATTTCTTGGGCTTCTGCTGAGTTTCAGAAGGACTGTAAACTGGTTTGCTCATATCTTACCCCACTTTATTTGCCTTTTTCCTCAGATTTGCCATCCTGAGAAGCTTGTGAAAAGATACTTTTCTGATGGAAATATATTCTTTCTTCTGTTTCCAAATGGAACAGGCCAAATTTAATATCCAGCAATAACTAGGCTTTTAGTTAGATAAGAATGAACAATTAGGAAATGTTTTAGTTCATGTTTTGTTCTTCTATGAAAAGTAAACTGTATCTTACACTGTTGTGATTCACCTTAACTGAACAATTAGCATTAAAATAGTCCCAGGACCAGTTATGGCTTTTAAGGCCAAAAACACCACTTTGAACTGAGCCTGGAAACAGATCAAAAGCCATTGAAGCCAGTACAAAATTGCCATAATATGGTCTGTCCTAATGACCCACAAGAAAGCACTGACAACAGCATTCTGAATCAACTGAAATGTTTGGACTGTCTTCAAGGGCAGCCCCACCTAAAAAGCATTATAGTAATCTGTACTGGAGGTGACTAGAGCCTTTCTCCAGGAAAGAACACAGCTGGTGAACCAGACGAAGTTGGTAAAAGGCACTCTTGACTATTGCCATTACTTGCATATCCAAGAGGAGGGACAAATCCAAACTACAAATCTGCTGTTTCAGGGGGAATACTATCCCATTCAAAACAGGCTTAAGACCTCCAGAGTAATCTGTACTATGCACCAATAGTACCTCTGTGTTGTCCAAAGTAAACTTCAGCATCTATTCCAAAACTGCTCTAAAATACTCATTTAGAATTTCCAAATCCTTCCCAAGAGCAGGCAATGCAAATAAGACATAGAGCTCATCATTGGTAGCATATTGCTGACATCCCAGTCCAGTGTTTTCATGACATCACCAGGTAGTTTCATGTAGATGTTAAAAAGCGCAAGGGACAAGATGCTAGAAGTCAGATGGTGAAGCAGCAGTTCTATCCCCAGAAAGGATGGGAGCTGCTACAAAAGGGTGCCCCCCTCCCCTGACAATTCTGACTAGGGGGCCATGTAGTATACTCATCGTCATTTCCCCCTCACCATCCCTGATACACATACAAGAAGGCCCCTGGGAACAACACTATGTCATGATAGAATATAATTCCCATGGCGCATTCTGACCTAGAGCTTTCTGCTGGGTTGTTGTGGGCAGTCAAGCTGCTGCTTGAACTAGTAGAAAACCTTTTGGGGGTGGGTGGGTGGGTGTAAAAATAAAATAAATACCCTTGTGTGCCTTGTCTTAAAAGTGTGCCAAAAGGCCAAGAGCAAAGGAGTAGATAGAAAGCTGTTTTATTCAATGAAAAGAAATTCAACACGTTGTGGACCACACCGGTCTTCCTTCAGGGCAATCTAAAAACATGGATGGTCTGCAGCTTCAGGGGACTTCTGGACCTCGCAATGTCTCTTGATATCCAAGTTGGGTCAGCATCCATGAGCACCTTTAGTAAGCAAGTGCTTTAGCTGGCTCATCAGCAGCAGCAGATATGGACTCAACAGTTACACATCATGTCTTCTTATTATTATGAATTACTTATTAAACTCATAGCCCACCTATAAATAAAAACAATGCAGCTTAGAAGCTATAACAACCAGCAAAGAGAAATAAGAATTCTAAAAAGGGAAGGCCTGCTGGAATAATAAAGTCTTCAATTCCCACTAAAAACCATTCAAAGAGGTCAGCAGGCGCATTTCAGTCGCAGGTCATTCCACGGCTGAGGGGCGGCAAAGGAAAATGCCCTCTCTCATGTAGCCACCAATTCACATTACGCAGCCACAGCAGAAAACCTTCAGAGGACCTTAAGTATGCAGCTTTGGCATGCTTCTGGACATTGCAATGGGACATAAGGGAGGAGGCACTCCCTGACGTACCTATCACCTATACCTATGTAAGGCAACATACACTAGTTACCCCCAGACTGGGTTATTGAAACATTCTCTACATGAGGTTTCCTTTAAATACAGTTCAAAAACTGCAGTTAGTACAAAATGTGAGACCTAGAATGTTGGCTGTGACAGTGTTTATTTATTTGATTTAATGTGCTTGCAGTAGCCTTCAAAACCCTAAATGCCCTGAGGCCAGGTTACCATAAGGGACATATACATTTGCCCAAGTCACAAAATTGGCTTAATATATCCTGTTCTCTTTGGAGGAGAATCACTTGGCAGGTACCACAACAGCACCTTTTCAGCTGTGGTGCCACATTTCTGGAACATGATGGATCCCTGGGGAAATCCATCAGGTTCCCAATTTGCCTACTTTTAGACAAGCTCTGAAAATGATTTTATTCCAGCTAGTATTTAATGTTATGTTTTTACTGCTATTTTAAATTGGTTTTATGGATTGTTGATTTTATATTGATTTTTTAAAATTGTTTTTGGTATTTTAACTTTATTTTATTGTTTTGGCTCGTTCACCTCTATGCCTTTAAGGCAGAAAAGTGGGATTAAAATAAATGTAATTTGTCATATGATCATACAAGGTATTCAATAATCCAACTGAGTAGAGTCATAATGAATCCAAAACTTATTCAGGAATATGTTATTTCAATAATATCAAAAGGAAATAAGAAGCTAATATTTTGAGTTGACACTTGAAAGGTACAAAGATTGATTACCTGTTACTGAAGTTCTATAAGTGATCATCTGTGCAGCCACGCATATGGGAAAGTCTTTGCATGCATAGAGAATCGTCTAGGTCTGCACAAGTGACTACTCAAAGAACTATAGTCACAGGCAAGCAATCTACACTTTGTTGCCTCTGATGGCAGATGTATGGGTGACTAGCAATCTCACCTATCAGGAAAACATCTAGGGAAAACAGAAACTACAAAACTGCTCTTCTAAAGTTAGAATTCTTATCACAGCGTAGCTCTATATAGTTCTAGGATTGTCACTTCTCTGGTGAATACCATGGAGGTAGCTATGGAGGTAGCTAGAGACAAAGTGGGAAATCGCGTGGCAATGTTTGGTGGGCAGACTGGGAGCAGATCTCAGTAAGGGGGACCACCTTTCCTAGAGGCAAGCATGTGAGAATATATATATAATTTCCTGACTCCTAGCTGAGAAGAGGAGAGAAAGCTGCCCCAACTGGTCTAGAAGGTAATTAGGATCACAGCGAGCGAACAAGGAAAGCAAACAGAAATTTGTCAGGGGAGTTCAGCAGGGGAGGTCAAGGGTGAGGTCTCTAACAAAATTTTGTTCTGCTAAGGCACCCTCATATAGTAGGGACTTTGTCATTCAGCTTCAGAGAAGACAGGACAAAGCACAGGGAATTCCAATATAATCAGAAAAGCAGAAGCAAAATGGAATAGAGACTATGGACGGAAAGGCGTCTCTAGTGGTGGTGACCTGCAAAGTATGTGCAATGTTTGTGTTCCTGCCTGTAGTCAACAGGGCTTACACCTGCAACAAGTGCAAGAAAAAGTGAGAGTACTTGAGCGGCGAGTGTCCACCTTCCAAGGAATAAGAGAAAGCAAAGAGTTCTTAGACAGAACAGTGGAAATGCAACAGCAACAAGAAGCATGAGAGATTGAAGAGCAACAGCAAGCCGAAGCAGAAGTGGAGAATGCTGAGGTGAGGAAAGAGGAAACTCCCTGGAAATTGGTGACAGTTAGGAGCAGAAGAACTGGAAGACACTCTGCACCAGTGGAACCACTAGAGTTATGTAACCACTTTCAGCTACTGGAGGAAGAGACTGGAGGACATCCTGCAGAGGAAGAATTACATGGGACCCTGTGCAAAAGTGAACAAGAGGCAGAAGGTCAGTCGACCAAGAAGAAGAGAACAGTAGTCATTGTGGGAAACTCCCTGCTGTGTGGGATTGAAACCCAAGTATGTCGTGAAGACCCATGGACTCACCAGGTATGCTGTCTCCCTGGAACACAGATTAGAGATGTGACTGAAGGGTTGCCAAAGCTCATCAAGCCCACTGATACATATCCTTTTCTTCTCATCCATGTGGGAAGAAATCACATCAGACTTTGAAGCTCTGGGAAGGAATCTCAAGAACTTTGGGGCCCAGATAGTTTTCTTGTCCATCCTCCTGGTTCTTGGAAGAGGATTAGAAAAGTAAAGAAAAATACTCCAGGTGAATGACTGGCTATGAAGGTGGTGCTGGCGGGAGAGATTTGGATTCTGGGACCATGGATTATGCTACTTGGAAGACGGACTGCTGGCAAGGGACGGGTTGCACCTCACAAAGGCTGGTAAGAATGTGTTCAGCCACAGCATGAAGAACTTCATCAGGAATTCCGGTGAAGGCATGGCCGATCGAGGCTGCGAGCTTTGTGCTCTGTGGCGGCTGGAAGGCTGGATTGCTGTCTGGGGGATCCCAGATGGAGTTTTTCATTCCCCAGATCAAAGGGGAATGCGAAGAGCAAGCCATAAGTGTCTCGTAAACCATTCTATGAGGTTATGAAGTCGTTTCGTCGGAAGAACAGCATGGATGGGGGAGGCCGGCTACCATTGCTCAAAAGCCTTACCAGACCCAAAGGGCATAAGATGGGGCAGCCTTCATTCCCCATAGTTGGATGACATCAGGATTTACGGGGTGCTTTTGTTGCAGCGAAGTCAAATGGATTACATCTGGAAAGCAGGGATAAAGGAAACATCCTCTCGCAATATACTGAGGCTGAGTTATTTTAAAATAATGAAGAAAAATATTGTTATTTTTGTTTTTATTTGGAAGAAGAAAAAGAGAAAGAGAAAGAAAAAGAGAAGTGATTTGAAAAATGATGATAAATACTGAAATTATGAAGAATTTACATATGAGAGAAGCAAGAGAGGCCGGGAAATGCATAAGTTTTGTTGGAAGAACAGCATAAGTATTATGGTTATCAGCATTCAAAAGCCGCGTCAGATGGAAAACAGCTGGAGTGTAGGATGAAGCCTCTGCCGCAGTGAAGTTAATTGGATAACCTTTGGTCTGTAGAGATAAAGAAAATATTCTCTTATACCACTTAGTGGGTGAGTTATTTCATCTTCTTTGAAGAAAAAGTATAACTAAGTGTCGTTTATTTCTTGAGAGATATATCTATGGAACGAGGACTTTTAAAAGAAAATTGAATGACTGTGAGAGAGTCAAATGTGCTTTTAAAGACATGTTAAAATGGATGACATTATGGGGAAGGAGAAGGAGGAGACAAAGGATTAAGATGGCGGATGCAGTTAACTGAATAAGAAGGGGAAAATGTGGCCATTTTTAAATGAAGAGTTGTGCTGGAAAGAAGAAGGCTTTATCTTGATGGACAGAGGCGGAGAAAGGTGGAATGCTTGCAGAAGAGAATTTGAAGTGACCGGTAAAGAGACTTGGAGATGGGGTGTTTTTTTTAGATAGATTAATATCAAAAGACTGGAGATGCGACCCACAAGAGAATTGGTTTTGTGGTTTTTCTTTTTAAGTGGGATAAAAGATGGGGAAACTTTGATATATATCTATAATATGAATAAGAATTAATTCAATGCTGTTGGGAGTTAAATGGAATAAAAATGGTTTAAGAATTAACAGGAGATGGTTGAAATTGGGAGGGGGGAAGTAGTAATTTGGTATGTTCATGGAATGAAACAATAAGTAATTTGCATTTGTATAAAAGGTCTGAAAGATTTGAGGACTTAGGTAGAAAATGGTGTGGAGGGTATAAGCTTAAAGTTGTTGTGTGTTATAAAACTGGTTTAAGATTAAGTTTTATGCTGTTATATGGGGAATGATGGTTTAAAAAAAAGAGTAAAAGAAAGGGATAAAAGGAAAAAGATTTGGCTAATTTTACTATTTGTAAGAGAGGAGAGAGGGTTCTCGTTTGTTGAATGAAAAATTTTATATGAGAAAAATAAGGGGTTTGTCTTTGTAAGTTTTATTTTTGAGAAAATAATCAATTTGCATTTGAATAAAAGGATGGATTAGGTGGGGATTTAGGCAGAAATTGTGAATAGGGTATACGTTTTAAGTTGTTTTGAATTATAAGAATCTTACTATTTAGTTTATGCTAAACAATGAAGTAAAAAGAGGAGGATGTTCTTCATTTTATTTTATTTTAAAAAAAATTATAATTGCTTTGGGAAAGGTGGGGGGTCCTTTTTAATTGTTGTATGTCTTTGTAAGTTTTGTCTTTATAGAAAATAATAGAAGTTTGAATTGGAAAAGAGAGAGAGAAACATGTGGATAATATATGAAATAGCATAAGAGATATGGTTTTGTTGGGGAAAGAAACGGGATTCCATATTAATATGTTTTTGATGTTCTATGTATTGTATGTGTTTTAATTGTTTTTTTATTAGTGAAATAGAATAAAAATCTTTAATAAAAAAAGAACTTCATCAGGAGGGCTTTAAACTGAAACCTACGGGAGTTGGGAACATAAACTTTGAGGCAACAATGCATGAAGGCTTATGCATCATAACAGAGAGAACAGCTCCAATAGCACCCGAAAATAGTGTTCAAAACAATGTAGGAAAGAAGCCAGACTATAAAGCATAAAGATATATTATGACTATTGGTTTATCAGTCTCAAACTGCAATGCTGCCCTTTCAACTTGTACTTCACTTTTGCCAGAGGGGTCATAGGCCCGCTTTTGGGAGAAGATTGAGCCAAAGTAGGAATTGAGCCTTTTGTTGAGTATTGCATCCAGTTCTGGGCACCACACTGCTAGAAGTATGCAGACAATCTGGAGCGTGTTCAGAGGAGGGCAACAAGGAAGATCAGGGGTCTGGAAATAGCCCTATGAGGAAAGACTGAAAGAATTGGGCATGTTTAGCCTGGAAAAGAGAAGATTGAGGGGAGTCATGATAGCACTCTTCAAATACTTGAAAAGTGTCACACAGAGGAGGGCCAGGATCTCTTCTCGATCAACACAGAATGCAGGATACAGAATAATGGGCTCGAGTTATAGGAAGCCAGATTCCGGCTGGACATCAGGAAAAACTTCCTGACTGTTAGAGCAATATGACAATGGAACCAATTACCTAGGGAGGTGGTGGGCTCTCCTACATTAGAGGCAATCGAGAGGCAGCTGGACAACCATCTGTCAGGGATGCTTTAAGGTAGATTCCAACAAGTAGAAGCAAGCCTGTGAGAACTGATACAGTGTACCTATGCGCTATTTAAACAGTTTTAACAAACGGTCTGAGGGGTCAATAATCATTTAATATCCACAAAGTTCAGTAAGTATCATATATGCGCTGTAAGGAAAATATAACATGTCTGTAAGACAATAAGACAACGATATTCAAAGTTTTGAACCCCAGATACACAATATTTGTGAAAGAAATACACAGTAATGTTTTGAATACTCATAAGTACAGGGTATTAATATGAACAACAATATATTCTAAGGAAAACATCTAATAATAATAATAATAATAAATAAAAATAATTTATTTCTTACCCGCCTCTCCATCTGGATCGAGGTGGGGAACAACAATATGATAAAATACATAAAACTGATTAAAACATGACACATATTATTATAACTGCATTAAAACATCCTAAAACATCCTTAAAACATTCTAAAATTCCACTGGCTATGCCCGCCGGAAGAGAACAGTTTTATGGCTTTCTTAAATTCTAAAAGACTGTTAAGTTGACGAGTCTCCTCCGGCAGGTCATTCCACAGTCTGGGAGCGGCAGAAGAAAAGGTCCTCTGGGTAACGGATGTCAGCCTAGTCTTGGCCGACTGCAGTAAGTTCTTCCCAGAGGACCTGAACATGTGGGGTGGATTGTATGGGAGAAGGCGATCCCGCAGGTAACCTGGACCCAAACCATGTAGGGCTTTAAAGGTAATAACCAACACTTTATACTTCGCCCGGAAACTAATTGGCAGCCAGTGGAGCGATTTTAAAGCTGGCATAATATGGTCACTCCTAGGTGTACCAGTGACCAACCTGGCCGCCATATTTTGAACTAATTGAAGTTTCCGGACTAGGCACAGAGGTAGCCCTATGTACAGCGCATTGCAGAAGTCGAGCCTTGAAGTTACCAGTGCGTGCACTACCATCTTTTGGTCTTCCAACTCTAGGAAGGGGCGCAGCTGGCGTATCAGCCGTAGCTGATAGTAGGCACTCTTGGCCGTCACATCTATCTGAGCTGTCATTTGGAGTGATGGATCCAGGAGCACCCCCAAACTGCGAACACAGTCTTTCAGGGGGAGTGTAACCCCATCCAGAGCCGGTTTACACACCTCCAAACCCAGGTTGCGGCCTTTGACAGCAAGCACCTCCGTCTTGTCTGGATTCAGCTTCAGTTTGTTTTCTCTCATTACCACCCATTACCGCCTCCAAGCATTCATTCAGAGGAGACACACTATCCTTAGCTGACGCTGTTATTGAAGGCATAGAGAAATATATTTGGGTGTCATCAGCATACTGATAGCACCCCACCCCATGCCTCCGGATGATCTCTCCCAACGGTTTCATATAAATGTTAAACAGCATTGGGGAAAGGATGGCACCTTGCAGTACGCAACACAGCAGCTCCTTCTTTGCGGAGCAGCTATCCCCAAGCATCACCATCTGGAACCTGCCCGAGAGGTAGGACCGGAACCACTGAAGCACAGTGCCCCCAATTCCCAATCCCCTCAGGCGTTCCAGAAGGATACCATGGTCGATGGTATCAAATGCTGCTGAGAGGTCTAGGAGTACCAACAGGGACACACTCCCCCTGTCAATACTCAGGCGTAGATCATCCACTAAGGCGACCACAGCAGTCTCAACTCCGTATCCTGCCCTGAAGCCAGTTTGAAATGGGTCTAGAAAATCAGTGTCATCCAAGACTACTTGGAGTTGAAAGGCAACCGCCCTCTCGATCAACTTGCCCAAGAATGGAAGGTTTGATACCAGTCTGTAGTTATTAAAGTCCAGGGGATCCAGGGAGGGCTTTTTTAGAAGCGGCCGTACCACCACTTCTTTTAAACATGATGGAAAACTCCCCTCCCTGAGAGATGCATTAATAATATATTGTAATTGCGATCTAACTGCATCTCCTCTCTGGACGACCTGCCATGAAGGACAGGGATTGAGAGGTCAAGTCATCCTCCTCACTCGTCCAAGCAGCTTGTCCACATCCTCGGTACTCACCAACTGAAACTGATCAAGTGTAATCCTACTCGCAGAGTCACTGGACACTCCACTGTCAGCCTCTGCTATAACGATGGCATCTAAGTCGGCTCTTATCCAAGAGATTTTATCTGTGAAATGATAGTTAAAGGCATCACAGCGAACTGCCGAAGGTTCTAAGATCGGATTCAGGGGGGAAGGTGCCCAGGTTAGACCCCTCACCACCCTGAACAGTTCTGCTGGATGCGAAATTGCAGACGCAATGCACGCAGAGAAGAAAGCTTTCTTCGCTGCACGTATTGCCACCCCATAGGAACGAAGATGTTCTCTATGTCGTGTCTTGTCGGATATAAGTTGAGTTTTCCACCATCGGCGCTCCAGTCGTCGTCCTTTCCCTGAGGTCTTCTGTATACCAGGGCGCCCTGTTAGAAGCGGGTCGGAGAGGACGTTTGGGGGCAATCGTGTCGATAGCCCTAGTTAGGTCTCGATTCCATCTATCGACCAGGGCTTCTTCCATGACAACACGGAGGTATTCGTTACCTCCGCCCACAGATCCGTCTGTTCAGAACTGAAGACAGCATCGAGGGTATGACCCGCTGAATATGTGGGTCCAGAAACCAATTGGGATAGGCCCATGGTTGTCATGGATGCCATGAACTCCCGAGCTCCACCTGACAAACCAGTCTCAAATGGGATGTTGAAATCGCCCAGGACCAAAAGCCGGGGCGAATCCAACACCAGCTCCAAGATCAGTTCTGTGAGCTCAGCCAGGGAGTCTGATAGGCAGCGGGGTGGCCGGTACACTAAGAGAATCCCTAGTCTATCCCTGGTCTTCAGACTCAGGTACACACACTCGATGTGATTCAATTCACGAACAGGAAGTCTGGTCAGGTTAAGATTATCCCTATAGACCACAGCTACTCCGCCCCCCCCGCCCACTTTCCCTCACCTGCTCACTAACACAGTATCCAGCTGGGAGAGCGTGGGCCCATTTTGGGCCACTGTCATCTCCCAGCCAGGTCTCTGTGAAGCATTATACATTATACAAAGCATTATACAATGGTAATTCCAGATTGTAAACACCGTTGTGATCTTCATCAGTGCTTGAACGTTTTCAGATTTCCTGAAAAATAGAATTACTTAACAATATAAACAGACTTGACTTAAGAATTATTTAACAATATAAACAGACTTGACTTAAGAATTATGGACTCTGGCCCCGTGGTTGTTGCAGATACAAAAAAGAAAGAGGCCACAGCTGTGTAGTACAGAAAAAACAGGATGCCCTTGGGCATACAGCTGAAGAAATATAAACACGAAACAACTCTTTAGTTGTAGAATATGATTATAATGTCGCCTTTACCTAACATTCAAAACCACCACAATCAAATCACTGGTAAATAAGGCGTACATGTAATGTCATGCATATATTAATAAAATTGTACAGAATTGAACAGAAACATTTATTGTAGAATATTAGTCCGGAGAATGTGTTTATACTAGAATATAATTAGTGCTTGTTGTGACAGGATTCCAGATAAACTCCCATTTTATATCAATTTCTTCAGACAAGTCATGTGGTATTCTGTAATTCAAAACAAAGACATGGCAATAATAATCATGATGATACTCCACCGCATACTGCCCTAATTCTTGGACCGAGATTAATCACACTCACCATCTGGTGTGTAAACAACCTGTGAGTATACATTTCAAGTCTCCCTGTACTTGGCTGCTATCTTCCTTTTCTGGAATTCTAATTACAAGACAAATTATTAATTCACCAAATAATTGCCATTATTATCAGTTTTGAAAAATTCAAAATGATAAACTAATAACATTCAAGACGCAGTAACAAACCTTTCTCTAGTCACTCCTTCTCATAGTTACAATCTGGCAATTCAGCAGTCCAACAGCTGTATCTACCACATTGCCTTAAATACCAACCTATTAAGTGTCTTAAAGAGCCAGCCCCAACCTATTTCTAAGCTAGGCTATTTTGTCAAAAATGCTGAAAATTCCAAGCCAGCATTTAATCCTTGTGGACAAGCTGAGTTTAGCGTAAAAATCCACTCTGCTTCCTTTTTCAATAAAATATTGTCATAATTGATCCAGTTATATTTGTGTGGAAATATTCTCTCCAAGACCAAAAATTGAAAATAATTGAAGTTATGCTCCTTTTCCACAAAATGCTCAATGAGTGATGCATCAAGTACTTTATGTTTGAGTTTGGAACGATGTTCTATTATGCATGTTCTAATATTGCATGAGGTTTTTCCTGTGTACAATAAACCACATGGACAAATAATTACGTAGTTCACCCATCTAGTTGAGCAGTTGGAGAAATGATTCAACTTAAACAAGCGATGATCATTTGAGTGTTCAAATGCTTTAGTTTGCAGCGCCAAGGTGCATACAGAGCATCTGCCACATTTAAAGTGCCCAAAGGTTACACTAGACATGGGCACGGGCGGGTCCATATCTGAATGGACCAGTACATCACGTAAATTATTAGTCTGTTTCAAGCCAACGTTGGATGACGTCATACATCCTGGTAAGTTCTCCACGATGTACCAATGTTTCCTAATACTTTTGATTATGGGACATGCCAGATGAGAGAATGTGAGAGCACAGGTAATTCTATTGCTAGATTTAGATACCTGGTTTTGTAGTAACACTGAGTGTGACACCCAGGTTACTTCCCTTTCAGCCTGATTAATAATTGTACTAGGATAGCCCCTATCCATGAATTGTTGTCTCAGTGTCAATTTAGAGTTCATATAATCCTCTGGCCGTATAGAATTTCTTTTGAGGCGAAGATATTGCCCATAAGGTTGCGGTGAGTGATATGATGTAAAATGCAATAATGAATTTTGGTCAATAGGTTTTGTAAACAACTTGATAAATAGAGTATCATGTTCATGACATACAACAGTGTCCAAAAATGGAATGCAAATTTTATCCTGATGAAAGGAAAACTTAATATTGTCATGAATGGTATTAACCCAAATAAAAAAATTGTTTAACTTCTGTTTATCTGAAAATATTAGAAAAATATCATCAATGTAACGTTTATAAAAAACGAAGTATTGGAAAAACGGATTAGTATTAACATTACATACTATATTATTCTCCAGATGTGCCATGAACAAATTGGCTACACTGGGAGCGAATGGACTACCCATAGCCACTCCTTTAATTTGAAAATAAAATTGATCTAGGAATGTAATTTTCCCCCAAAAAAATTATGTCTGTCAAGTTGAGTAAAAAGGCAGTTGGCGGAACAAAATTGTTTCTATCACTATATGAGCTTCATCATGAGGGATATTAGTATAAAGTGCATTGACATCCATAGTAACTAGAACGGCGTGTGTTGGGATTCTAATTCCCTCCACTTTTTGTATGAAATCTTTCATATCCTTAATATACGAGGGAATCTGGGTGACAGCAGGACGTAGGAAATGATCCACATATTTGGACAATGGTTCCAATATGGAATTTGATCGAGAAATTATAGGTCGACCTGGTGGTGGAAAGCCAGGTTTATGAATTTTAGGAGGTATATAAAACACTCACGGGTCTCAACGATAAATTGGATCTTTCAGTCTTTCTTTAATTGTATAATTGTTTCTTTAAGTGTTGCTACTCCATTCTAATTTATGTTTCAATTGGCTATCTCCATTCTGCCCATGAGTCATGCCCAGGTCCTCACGTGGATTCACTAATTGAGATTAGCAATTACACCCATGTAGATTCTTATCTTTCCTTAAGGGTCTCTCTATCTAGAGTTGACTACTCAACTCATTAGTCTCCTACTTTTACTACTTTCAGTGGTAGATTTTACTACTTTCAGTGGATACCAGGAACAGGTATTTACATATTTCCTTCCTGAACAGCATAGTTTACTTTCATTTGAAATTGATAATTTAAGAACAGATGGTTTCAGTTAAACTTTACTTATTATTGCAGATTGGAATTAAATTGGGTCACACTTGTGAAATATGTTTCATCAACTATGATTCAGGAAGGTAATACCCTAATCATGGACAAAAAAAATTCTGCATAACTTGTTGTATTAACTTGCAGTATAACATTCTTCAAAATATCTATTTTAGATTTACTTCAGTGGCCAATCAACCATGGGGCCAGAGTCCATAATTCTTAAGTCAAGTCTGTTTATATTGTTAAGCAATTCTATTTCTCAGGAAATCTGAAAACTTTCAAGCACCGATGAAGATCACAATGGTGTTTACAATCTGGAATTACCACTGTATAATTTTTTAGACATTTTCCTTAGAATATATTGTTGTTCATATTAATACCCTGTACTTATGTGTATTCAAAACATTACTGTGTATTTCTTTCACAAATATTGTGTATCTGGGGCTCAAAACTTTGAATATCATTGTCTTATTGTCTTACAGACATGCTATATTTTCCTTACAGCACATATATGATATGATCCGTTGGGAGAGGCGGGTGATAAATAAATATATTATTATTATTATTATTATTATTATTACTGAATTTTGTGGATATTAAATGATTATTGACCCCTCAGACCGTTTGTTAAAACTGTTTAAATAGCGCATAGGTACACTGTATCAGTTCTCACAGGCTTGCTTCTATTTGTTGGATCCACTTCTGCTTTGCTTTTGTTCACTTAGTGTTGTTAAGGTGGATTCCTGCATTGAGCAGGGGGTTAGACTTGATGGCCTTATAGGCCCTTTCCAACTGTACTATTCTATGATTCTATGATTCTATCATCATGATAGGCTGGAGCGCAAGGCTGAAAGCAACAGAATGACATTTAATAGGGAGAAATGCCAAGTTCTACACCTAGCAAAAAGAAACCAAATGCAGTTAGAAGATGAGGGATACTTCCATGCCAAAATCCAGCCCAAACCCTGACTGAAATGGATTGAAATAATCACTCTTTTCCAAGAGCATCTGGAAGTTATTACAATTTAGTATAGCTAGAGTGACCAGATACAAAAGAGGGCAGGGCTCCTGCAGCTTTAGTTTTTGTGATGAAGAGGGAATTTCACCAGGTGCTGCATGCATACAAATGACACCTGCTGAAATTCCCTTTTCTATACAACTCTTAAAGATACAGAAGCCCTGTCTTCTTTTCCATGTGGTCATCCTAACTTTGGCCTTGTGTACTGGATCTTGGAGGCATTTCCTACTGGCAAAACCCCCGAGGTTCTAACTCTCTAGAACAAGGATGGTGAACTTCTGGCCCAAGTGTCATTTGCTGTTTCCCTCAATCAATTCACTTCTAATCACTATGCAATTCATGTTTAAATACCCTACAAAGAACTGAGCTGCTGCAAAGAAGTGAGCAGTGCTTTTTGCAGGCATAAAAGCTGTGACAGTAGGGTTTACTCCTGAGAAAACTTGCATAGAACTGAGCTGTGTTTTTGTGCTTGGTGGGGAAATATATAAATTGGTATATTATGTTATCATCTTTCTTTTCTCGCTCGTGGCAGTTTTTCTAGACGGATATAACAGGATTTGCCAAGTTGTGTTGTCTTTTACTGATTAAGGAATCTCATGACTATTGAACATGTTTTAAGTAGGACTGCTTTCTGGATGTTTTGGTAGGCCCAGTTTCTGAAGGTTTTCTGTATAGTTTTTTGATGTGATGCCAGTGACTGATGTGACTAACAGAATAATTGTAAGTCCTCTTCCTTTTCTACATTTTGTCAATAGGTATTGCTATGTCGATGAGATAAGTGTTTTTTTCTGTTTTTCTTTTTTGTCTATAACTGTTATGTCTGGTAGATTGCAAAGTCGGTATGAATTGTTATGTCGGTATGAATTGTTCTGTCCCAGTATATTTTATGAGCTACATTTTCCAAGATTGTTTTGGGTGAGTATGTATAATATGATGTAGGTTGTTTGATGAGGTTGAATTGGATGGTCAGTTGTTGGTTAATTATTTTTGCAGCCATATTGTGTCTGTCCGTACTAGGGGTGTGCATCAGATCGGATCGGATCGGATCCACGATCCGAATCCGATCCGCCCCAAAATCGGAAAAATCTGATCTGATCCGATCTGGCCAACACTCCAATCCAATCCGATCTGCTGAGGTCCGATCCGGATCGGAAAAAAATCGGCAGTTCAGACGCCATTTTGAATGCTTTTTCCCATAACCAAGTATTGTGTTACAAAAATGCCTATAACTTTTTCATTTTAAAGATAAAAGGATGAAACTTGGGCACTTTGTAGATGGGTTAGGGGTAGTTATCCGTGAGAAATTTCAGAAAGATTGGTGCGTGCATTTTGTGGCAATTAATTTTTTAATAAATAACCAGGAATGCCTATAACTTTTTCATTTTTAAAGTGTCACACATGAAACTTTGCCACACTGTAGGTGATACATTGGCACCTACGTGTGTGAAATTTCAGAAACGTAGGTGCTTGCCTCGTGTGGCAATTAATTTCAGAAAAATGGGTAGTAGTGGGGTAAATACAGTTATGCCTCCCACTTTTTTATTTTTAAAGATACAAACAGGAAACTTGGGCACATTACAGGTAACACTTTGCTTGATACGTGTGTGAAATCTCAGAAAGCTAGGTCCAGGCATGTGGTGGCAAGGTATTTTTGAAACAATGAGGAAAGAAACACCTATAACTTTTTTATTTTAAAAGTTAGAAGTCTGAAGGTTGCTCACTTTGTAGATGGGTTAGGGGTAGTTGTCTGTCAGAAATTTCAGAAAGTTAGGTCCAGGCATTTGGTGGCTACGAATTTTTTAGATTAAAAGTTACAAAAGTTTTTCCACAGAGGCTTGGGCTGTCAATTGCACCCCCCCACCTCCCCCTCCCTTTTTTATCTGTCAAAACTCCGTGTTGTTGTCACTTTTAATCTAAAATTAAAATGGATGGCCCGGAACGGCCACTTCCGAATGACTGAAACCAACCAAACGCAACCATCACACATTACTAGGTGGGGCAGATACAATACGGCACAAAACAGCCACAAAACCCACATTCCGGTGACCGTTTTGCGCAATATGGACTATGGTCCAGAACGGGCATCGGAACGTGGTTTCTGTGGCTGTTTGTTGGTGTATTGCATCTGTCCCACCCAGTAATGTGTGAGTGGTGAGTTTGGTTGAGTTGGCTCATTTGGAAGCTGACGTTCCGGTCTGTTTTGCGCAATATGTACCACGGTCCGGAACAGGCATCAGAACATGGTTTTTATGGCTGTTTCCTGGCTTATTCTATCTGTCCCACTTAGTAATGTATGAGTGGTGAGTTTGGTTGAGTTGGCTCACTTGGAAGCTGCCGTTCCGGCCTGTTTTGCGCAATATGGGCCCAGAACGGTCACCAGAACGTGGTTTTTGTGGCTGTTTTGTGCCGTATTGTATCTGTCCCACCTAGTAATGTGTGATTATTGCGTTTGGTTGGTTTCAGTCATTCGGAAGTGGCTGTTCTGGGCCATCCATTCTGTTCCGGATGTTGTGCTGGGAGTTATGGGGTTAATAACAATATAATATTGTAATGGTTTCAGTCCTAAAATATTGTTCTCAAGTGTTTCTAACACATGCCACTGTTTTTGGTGTGGTTTTTTTTAATATAAATGGGTCATTCCGGCCCGTTCCGTTCTGGCTTTTACACCATCCCATTCAGAAGTGGCCATTCCGGGCCATCCTTTCTGTTCCGGATGTTGTTCTGGGAGTTATGGGGTTAATAATAATATAATATTGCAATGATTTCAGTCCTAAAATATTGTTCTCAAGAGTTTCTAACACATGCCGCTGGTTTTGGCGTGGTTTTTTAATATAAAGGTGTCGTTCCGGCCCGGCCCGTTCTGTTCCGGCTTTTACACTGTCCCAAAAAAAGAGAGAATGGCCAGAATCAATGACTTGGCAATTGGAGCCTCAGGCAGCAAAACCCATTTACTTGTGCTTTTTCTTCCCCCTGTGATCCGGACTTGTTTTTTGTTTTGTTTTGATTTGCTTATTGACTCTATTAAGCAGCATCTATATTGCTGATGCTGTATAAACAGCAGCAACAACGACAATGGATAATGCCCCGACTTTTATCCCTCTGGCTTATTTTTCGCATGTTCTTATTGTCAGCCAGATAGTACTGTGGAGAGATTGTAACAACCCATCTTATGGTTAAGTTAGGTCTTATCTTTCAAAGGCTGAGTGTATGGCTGCTTTCCCCAAACCAGTGGAGGCTTGTAGCTCTGATTCCAATGGGTTTCTGGACCTGCCCGAGTTCCCAGAGCAGATTTCTCCACCCCCTCCAACCTGTGCATCTGTCCGGAACAGTCTGCCTCCTTTTGCCCTCCCAAAACGGCCCCGCTACGTGCAGAGGGCAGGCAGGACGCTGAGTGGGTGCCTGTGTCCTTCCTCAGGGGGGCAGCTCTGGTTTAGCAAGACCCCACAGCTGCCAGTGGGTAGGCGGATGCTATGCTTCTAAAATTTATCACACATGTGAACCAAAGTGGTATGTCTAATGTGGAGAAATTTCAGAAGCATAGCTTCAAGCGTGAAGTGGCAAGGTATTTTTGAAAAATGAGGAAGAGAACGCCTATAACTTTTTTATTTTAAAAGTTAGAAGTCTGAAAGTTGCTCACTTTGTAGATGGGATAGGGGTAGTTGTCTGTCAGAAATTTCAGAATGATAGGTTCAGGCATTTGGTGACTATGATTTTTTTAGATTAAAAGTTACAACAACACGGAGTTTTGACAGGTAAAAAAGGGAGGGGGAGGCGGGGGGGTGCAATTCACAGCCCAAGCCTCTGTGGAAAAACTTTTGTAACTTTTAATCTAAAAAATTCGTAGCCACCAAATGCCTGGACCTAACTTTCTGAAATTTCTGACAGACAACTACCCCTAACCCATCTACAAAGTGAGCAACCTTCAGACTTCTAACTTTTAAAATAAAAAAAGTTATAGGTGTTTCTTTCCTCATTGTTTCAAAAATACTTTGCCACCACATGCCTGGACCTAGCTTTCTGAAATTTCACACACGTATCAAGCAAAGTGTTACCTGTAATGTGCCCAAGTTTCCTGTTTGTATCTTTAAAAATAAAAAAGTGGGAGGCATAACTGTATTTACCCCACTACTACCCATTTTTCTGAAATTAATTGCCACACGAGGCAAGCACCTACGTTTCTGAAATTTCACACACATAGGTAGCAATGTATCACCTACAGTGTGGCAAAGTTTCATGTGTGACACTTTAAAAATGAAAAAGATATAGGCATTCCTGGTTATTTATTAAAAAATTAATTGCCACAAAATGCATGCACCAATCTTTCTGAAATTTCTCACGGATAACTACCCCAACCCATCTACAAAGTGCCCAAGTTTCATTCTTTTATCTTTAAAAATGAAAAAGTTATAGGCATTTTTGTAACACAATACTTGGCTATGGGAAAAAGCATTCAAAATGGTGTCCGATCCGCGGATCGGACATCCGATCCGCGGATGGGGATTGGATCTGATCAGATCCGCCCAACCCCCAATCCAATCCAATCCGACCCCCCAGGTCCAATTCCGATCCGCTATCCGATCCGATCCGGGGGGGGGTCAGTGCACATCCCTAGTCCGTATAGTCCATTCATGCCAGAATTTCACTTCTTCCTGTTACATGTTCTTGTTTCTTGGAATTGATAACATTTCACATATGAAACTGTTGTTACACTGTTATCTTTTATGATATATTTTTGATAGTTCTTGGTTGCTATAACTTTATCCTGTATGGCATTTAGGAATCCTTCTGTTTCAGGAAATAGCTTGCCCTTCCTTATATATTTGAACAATCGTTCTTTGTTTATTTGTGGGTTCTGTATGTAATGCTTCCCATGTAGTGTTTTATGTGGGAGTGGTCATGTCTGGTCTTCATTTTGTAGTGTTAGCTTCAGTACGGGTGTAATTTTTATCTGCTTTTATCTGCTTTGTGAATAGGGGTGTTTTTAGTGTGAAGGAATTCTCTGAGTGATTTTATCTGTTCAGCATGAATTGTGTCAATGTCCAGCAGACCTCTTCCTCCTTCTTTCCTTTGTTTGTTATTCTTTCAATGCATTAATTGGAATGGAGCATGCAGTGTTTATATTATTATTGTTATTATTGTTATTATTGTTATTATTGTTATTATTGTTATTGTTGTTATTGTTGTTATTGTTGTTATTGTTGTTATTGTTATTATTATTGTTATTATTGTTGTTGTTATTATTATTTCATTTAAAATACATCTGCCCCCCCCCCCCAACTCTGTGCCCTTGGCCCCACCTTGGACTGAGGTCTCTGAGACCCTTTTCAAATTGGACTTTGGCCCCTGGGTAAAAAAAAAAGGGGGGGTTGAGCCACTGCTCTAGAAGATTTTGAAAATGTTCAGCAGATGACCCATATGTGCGCCTGCAGAGAAACTTTGAAGAAGTCTAAATTATTTCTGGTATATCATAGAGAATAAGAGATTACTGCTGGGCTTGTCAAAGTATTTGATATCTCAACACAATGGAACACATAGAGGAAATTCCAGAATACATACTGAAATTCACCCTGGGTAGAAAAAGTATATATCAAGCTAATGCATGGTATACTTGTCTATCAGTAAAAAAATGTTACAAAATTATCATGAAGCACAAATGGGAAGATATTTTTTCCTTAGCTCTTAATCAGTTACCCATCAGGTAATATTGCCATCCTCATTACCTACCTGAAGGATGCTCAGTTCACATACATAATCCTAAATGACAGCAGTTCCCATGGACTTCAGGCGTTCTTCACAAATCAAGGTTATGCAGCGTGTTATCATCAAAACGGAAACATCTGGTAGGTAGAAAGACAGCCTTCAATAGTTCCTTTCAAATGAAACAGGGTAAGTAGATCTCCTGTAGATTTCCTGAATGAAGTGTTCGGAATTTTTAGTTTCATATATATATATGTATACATCTTGATCTGAATTTGTGTTAGATCATCAGCATCAGAGTTTCCAAATCGCACAAGGTACTGGTTCCCCTCTATTTGGCACTAGAGGATGCAGACAATCTGGAGTGTGTTCAGAGAAGGGCAACTAGGATGATTAGGGATCTGGAAACAAAACTCTATGAGGAGAGACTGAAAGTACTGGGCATGTTTAGCCTGGAGAAGAGAAGATTGAGGGGAGACATGATAGTTATCAACACAGAATACAGGACACGGAATAATGGGCTCAAGTTACAGGAAGCCAGATTTCGGCTGGACATCAGGAAAAACTTCCTGACTGTTAGAGCAGTACAAGAATGGAACCCCTAGGGAGGTGGTGGGCTCTCCCACACTAGAGGCCTTCAAGAGGCAGTTGGACAGCCATCTGTCAGGGATGTGTTAAGGTAGATTCCTGCACTGAGCAGGGGGTTGGACTTGATGGCCTTATAGGCCCCTTCCAACTCTACTATTCTATGATTCTATGATATAGTCTATGTGATTATTTTGCATGCAAAACATACCATTTAATTTAATGGGGCACTTACGCCCCTGCAGATTCTCTTAGGTTTCTATCTTTTATGCTCCTACATAAGGGAATTCTTATGCTCCACCACATTTGGCTGACTCCCTCCAATTCTGTTTCACAATTGCCCCCCCCCCCCCACTGCTTGCTCAATGTCAATTTAATGCTTTCAGGGCAACACGAAATTCTCGCTTCTGGAAGTGATCAGCAGAGCTTGTGTAAGGGAGTTCTGCCGACCTGACTCCTCCCAATAATGTGTGTTACACTCATTTGGAAGCTTTCTCTGGGAAGCACTAAATCTCCCTTGTGTAAGCGGTGCATCCCGCTTGCTCACCGGAATTGGTGGGACCCACTGTTGCATAAGGGAATTGGCAGGGCAGAAAGGAACCTCTGCACTGTTGGATTCTGTCCTGAGAGTGCCAGCTTTCCTGTTCTATAAACATACGTATTTAGAACTCCTCCTCTAAAACATGCAGTTGTGCAAGTCTGAGTTAAAATGATGAAGATCTGTCTTACTCTGGCAAAACATCCTCATGATGTGGCAATGTAATCTATAGGGCTTTTCCCCCATCACTTTTGTCTGCATTTTACCTTACGTAATCCAAAATTAACAGATGACATGTTCTCGCCCTTGAGCATTTTTTCTAGTTTTTAAATTTTTTTGTTTATTCTCATACAAAATTGATATAAAAGTACATAAAATATATTTTTAAAAAATGTTTCAGGTTTAACTGTGTGATTACGCTGGAATTCAGTTGAAAATTCAGTTGTGATGAGAAGGGTGAAAGACTAATTGAAAGTGGATTGAGACGCATTCAAACAATTATTAAATTCAGTAATGTGTACAATGATGACTTGCATAATCAACCTGAAGAAAACTTATCAAGAAACAATGAATATTGAGACACCAAAAAAGACAGCATCAAGAGTCAGTGAGTGCAGCTATTCCAAAAAAGACAGGACATACAGAAAACAAAATTTCCTCATTCCAACAAGACTGTATTTTATGGGGAGGAATGCAATATTGTAAGAGATCCAAAAAAACCATCACATTGGTGGCCTGCTTATGTCTGTAATGAAGCTGATGTTGGAGATAAGGGGAAAAATCAGTTAAGGACTCTGTTCTTGACATTTGCAATGCAAGAAAAGACGATTGGGCTAGCGATGTAAGATTTCGTGGTATGTCACCAAAGTCTGTAGATCTTGCATCAAGACCTAAAATGACTGAAAGCGAGTGCTGTGTCTACACCTTGCAGTTGTCCTGGAGTCATCTCTAGGTTGTGCCTGTGCATCTAAATGATGCACAGGGGATCCCAGGGTCAACTGGGGATGACCAGAGATTCCCCCCGGGATAACTGCAACCATGGATGTCCTGGTTTTTCCATGGTCCCAGGACCAACCGAGGACTACAGCTGGTGTGGCTTGGGCTCCTGGGTCCTCAAATGGGCATGCAGTTGCACGGTCTGGCTCTGTGCCCATGGGGGGGGCAGCGTTTTTGCCATCCCTTGGATGGCGCCACCAAGTTCCCATTTTTATTTTACTTACCTTACCTTCCTTATGGCGCTCCTTAAAAAAAACAAAGTAGCACCATGCTGGAATGTCCCTAGGCTTCCAGGAAAATGTGCTAGCATATGGATGCTGGGGGAGGATTGTGGAAGCTGGAAAGCTGGAGATCCTCCCCGTTGTCCTGGAAGGCTCATGGGTCTAGATGAGCCCTGTGGTTTTGCTTTAGAATTCGTTATCAATGAAATGTAGAGCAATCTGTCAAGTATTTGAAATACAGTATTTGAACTGCACCAATTAGATCAGCAAAATGGAGGCAGAAAACTGTCATGGAAAATTCTTTCTGTGAAATTTGGTGCAGACCTTAATTGTTCTTAATGCATCAGAGGCATTGCTAGTATTGTACTCTTTGGTGCACAGCAGCCAAAGTGCTTGAAGTTGTATATGATGAAGGAGAGGATCTAGATATGGCCACCTCAAAAGTAAGTAGGACAGTAGTGAGTGGTGTGAAAGTGCTCCTACACAAACCATCAGAAAACACAATTAAAATTAGAATAGCTATTGTTTCAGCCAATGTAATGATGCTTTCATGGAATTGTTATCAAATATGTCTAAAAAGCTGAACCAGGCACTGCCAACAATTTTGATAGCATCTGTTGTAATAAGCATCATAAAAAAACTACCCTACAAATGTACAAGTTTCTCTTGGTGTGCTTCTTCATGATTCAAAGTCACATACAACTGATGCATAGCTTTGGAATCACATGATTCAAAAAGTCAGCAAAAATGTAGCTTGGAAGACTATGACAAGTTTAGGTCTTCAACTGGTTTGGAACAAGTTGTTGTAGACAATTTTGATGCAAACATCTCATCTCACAATGAAGCTGAGGACTCAAAAAATAATACTGATACACTTCAAACTATCAGGAGCATAAAAAAAATAAGTCAGATAAGAGTTCATACAGTGTTCCATTTCACAGATATGATGGCCCAAATCCCTTAATCATTCCTCCAAAGGAAGCACTGAAATCTGTAATTGCCTTAAAAGTGCTTTGCCACAAGGCAATAATAGCAAAAGAGCATGTGAACTTGATTTTGAATTCCTTCAAAATGTCACAAGTAACCCAGAATGTCTTGAGTTCAATGGATACGACACTGCCTTGTGCCACCAACAAAACCATACTATTAAAAGCAGAATAAAGTCCATATAAAGACTGATAGACCTGACACCCTCTGATCTTAACAGCCCTGTCTCGCAGCCAAGAGCTCACTCATCAAACTGGACAGGATTTTGTTGCATTCACATGGGACTTACAACTGTTGCAGTTCATGTGAAATGGTCATTCCCAGAGAGATTAGTAAATGTCATATTAAGAGTTGGAGGGATGCACACTTATGTCCTTTATTGGTTCCATTGGTTCCTTAATGGGAGGAAGTGGACTTGTAGAAATTTTAAGTGGAGTTTTTGCTGATGTACCTAAAATGATGTTGGGTAAAAAAAATCCACAGAATGTTCGAGACCTGCGTCTACTAGCTGAAGAACTGTTAAGGAAAATGTTTTAGAGTGCCATATGATGAGCAGACACAAGCTTAAGAGCAGACTGGATGACTTAGCATCAAAAAGCAAAATGGCAAACCTATGGGTGGATGCTTAATCAAACCTGTCCTTCAGAATGACAAAACCTGTTTTGTCATGGTTGAAAGAGAGGGTGAGTGGACATTGCATCTTGAAGCAATAACAGAAATTATTCCATACTTCTTCACTGTCGGGCATGTACGCTATGCTTGAAATGTTATGGTATAGGCAAAAGCACAATTTGGAAGTAGTTGATCAGGATTGTATTTTTCTGTGCTTAGAAATTAGAAAGTTTGGGCCAGCAAAACTAGAAAAGGTTGCACCATTGCTCTAAATCTATGTTCACTTTCACCAACAAATGACTCATTTGCAGAAAACATTAATAGTGCATTACCAAGCTTGCCTCTGGCAATCACTGATCAAAAGAAATCCACCAAGTCTAGATCCTGTGGATCACGGATGGACAAAGGATGAACTGAACCAGTTACAGTTCCATACAGTGTTCCATATGCTTCTGAATATATTCCAAAATTGGTCAGATGTGGCTGTGACAAAGCAAGTCCATGTACATCATCAACTTGCCATTGCTATGCCACAATGCCTTGTACCTTGTTCTGTGCTTGTAATGATTTAGAATGTTTGAATATAAAAAAACAGATGTTACTGTTAAAAATTTCCCCCCAACAAAATACATTTTATATTAATATGCAATGAACCAATTACTTTGAAGATGATAAATGCAGTATATCTATTAATTATCATTAAAAATCTAATTTTTGAAATTTATTTTTTAGTCTACTACAAAAAATGCTCAACAGTGAAATGATGTCATCCATCATTTCCTATTTTTTCCCATAAATACCTTCCAAAATAAAGAGGGGGAAATATAGAGCACAACAAAATGAAAGTTATCTGCTGGACTATTTGTACATGGTACTTCCTGGCTGGTGCTGTGATGCCTGAACCCCCACTACCAAGCTCTAGAACAGTTCTGGCATGATTTGGTTGCATTGTTTAGAAAAGACATAAGGTGAAGGAGCAATGGATAAATATATATGTGGTCCTTTAATTTTATTTTTAAAGGCAAGGAAGGAACATTATATATATCAAATAACTATTTGATTCATTGAGATGTAAATCTATTATGCAGCTAGGAGGATGCAGGATTCACATTATGAGTGAAGAACCCACGGAGACTTCTATCTTTACTTTAGTCAATCGAAAACATGTTTAGAATCACAAATTTCTCAGCATACACTATTAGCCATTATGTTACATCAGTTTTTAACCATAAAACTTTTCTAAACTTAAGGACAATCACTTCCCTGGGGTCAGCCTTTCAAGAGGTGCATATATGAAAGTATTAGAGCAGAGTTTGGACTTGCTATCCTATACATACTCCTCATGGATTAAACCCCATGGGGGGTTTCAATGGGGCAGATTTCTGAGTAGACCTGCATAGCATTTCACTGTCTGTGTGCTTATTGCTTCCAGACTAGTCAACACCTAAAGAACCCTATACCAGTCTCTTACCTTTTGTATCAATGCATGTTGGAGTGGAAGACAAGCTCATCTGCCTAACTGAAAACATTTGATTTTATGAGTCAGGGATTGAGTGGATATACTGCAGCATTTAATACACTGTGAAAAATATATACTGTACACTGGTGTATTGGAAAGTATAAGTTTATCTTATGTGGAATATTCTTTTTGCAGAGTTAACAGCCATTATAGGCAAGGGTAGTAACTCATTTTAAAAGTAAGTAATATATATTTATACTTTCATTTAGCCAAAAGCCATTTCTTTCTCCTGCTTCATCTCCTATCATTGGATAGCTCTGCCAAAGAACAAATCTTTTGTTACAACCTTTTGTTACAATGGAGAACCACCACTACCCAACTTTACGACCATAGCTTAAGTTGTTCTATAGAGGCCTGCATGAAAACTAGACTGGAATAAGTGAAGATTCAATAAACCCTTAAAATATGGGACATGTGTATTTTGAGGTGGTTCTGGCTGGGAATTTTGCTGCCATTTTTGTTCTTCCCCCACGAGAAATCAAATAACTTCCTTTAATTTGTTTTAATTTGGTTGTTTTCCATAGGGTAAAGCTGGATCTTTGCTTTGGCTCCTACTTTGATCAGAATGGAATTAAAGAGAAACACTGGAACTGGTGGGACACCAGCTGCCATGCTCATCTACCACCTTTCCAGCCCATCTGCATTCAATTAAATGTTTACATCCAGGTTAAAATTAAAGCCCAGGATAAGATCTTCCTAACATTTACAAAGCTTCATGACTGCCTCCAACTGAATGTTGGTGCAAGGCTAAAAGTAAGTGCCTGAGTAGAGTGACCATATGTCAGGAAATCCCTGGATATGTCAGGATTTTTGCTGACAAATCTGAGATGGGGGGGATTTTGAGAAATTTGAACAAAAAACTGGAAAGTTTCCACCCTCTCCACCCAAAGGACCTATGAAGTTGAAGTCATGATGGCTCTCTGTTTTTACTATATCTATGGCCGCAAACTACAGTAGCTATAAAGAGGAATGGTCCCTTATGGCCGCTGTAGTTTGCAGTCATAGGTACAGTAAAAAACAGAGTTGCCGTGACCTTAACTTCATAGGCCTGGAGAAACAGGGCCACTGCTGCTTGTGCATCTCCCTGCTGACTTCTCCTATCACAGCCCATGCGTTGCCTGTAAGGGCTTTCTGTAAGGCAGGAGTTGGATGAGTGGAAGAGGGGGAAGAGGAGGCCATGGAGGGGAGGAGGAGGAAGGGAGGCCGATGTCTAATGCATTTTGAGACTGGGCTGGCCTGACTGAGCAAAAAGAGGAGGAGAGTCCCATTCGCAGGTGGACAATGAGCAAGGAAAATGGTAGGAAAGAGGCCTGGGCAGAGGTAGAGACTTAAAGGGGAATATGTCCCTCCTTCTCAACCTCCTTCACCTGGGGCCATATTTGAGTGAGTGGTGGCTGAGGGGGAAGTCTCCAGTCTATTTAAGGGGCACGCTGTGGGGTGAGTGGAGGGTAAGAAGGATGAGACTGGGCTGCTGTAGCTCAAAAGAGCTGCTTTAAAAAAACTGCCTGCATCTGGCAGGAAAGGGGTTGGATTCCCTTCCCTCTGGGAAGCCTCCAAATGCCTTCTCAGCTTTTTGCGCACCATTTCCCACCCTCCCCATTCAGTGGGATATTCTTCTGAGTAGACATATATAGAAAATAAAGTAAGCTCATATTTGGAATTTTGTGGGCTGTAACCAAAGTCCAGTCAAGATTTGGGGCTCTGTATCTTCTAAAATAAGATATGAGGAGGTGGAATAAGTAGTCATAACTTAATTTGGCTCAGTGGGGAAGATAGTTTGGTTTTGTTGCCCAAGCACTGGCTTTAAATTTGTAAGGGGCACACCTGTTTTGGGGAACAGAAGGAAAGGGAAAACACTTTGGAAAATAAGTTTAGTTTCTAATTGGAAGCATAGAGGAAATTAAAACTTTTACTTCCCATAAAATACTGCAGGCATTTTATGCCCTATTTTCAGTGAGGCTTACTCCCAGGAAAGTGCAATTGGATTGAGTCCAATTGTCCTATTGAAATGTTACCCACACCCAACACTCTATCCTTTTGCATGATTTTTAGCCTCACATGTCAAGAATCTTCTGCCTGGAATGGGAGTCATTCATATTCTTTTGCAAATGGAAACTGATGGTGATTGGTGATAACAATAGGTGGCAGCAACCCTATGTACACATAGCTGGAACCCTTGGAGGAAATCCCATTGAACTCTGTGGGACTTAATTCTGAGTAAATATGCATGGCCTGGGCTGCACAACATCAACTCCAGGGTCTTTGAAGGGAGGGTGGAACTTTACCACTGCCTTGCCACAGTATCTCACTGGCAAGTCTCACATTAAGGTATTGCCATTGGAGTTCTACTGATGAAAATTCTGACCAGCAAAATTTCTCAACCGATGCCAATATGAGCGAGATTTCCTAAAACTTTGCTGGGTCATCATACTTGGGATCAGGAATTCTTTCCAAACATAGACAATTGGTTTTAGCCATCCTCTGTAGTATGTGGTTTGCTTCTCTTGCTTGAGTTATTTCTTGCTCCTTGCTCTGTAGTGCAAAGGAATAAATGGATCTCTAGCTGGTATGATGTATATTTTGTAACAATTGCTGATAATTGTTCATCCTTCCAGGGTTCTGAAATATCGGTGTAATTGATTCTATGAATGTTTTTTAGCATTCTGCATTTGTTTTAATATACATTTTTAAGCACATGCTAGTACATCTAGGGGTGACCACATAACACCAGTTTTAAAATCACTTTATTGGCTGCCAATCAGTTTCTGGGCAAAGTATAAAGTGTTGGTTATTACCTTTAAAGCCCTACATGGTTTGGGTCCAGGTTACCTGCGGGATCGCCTTCTCCCGTACAATCCACCCCGCACACTTAGGTCCTCTGGGAAGAACTTATTCAAATCATCCAGAACTAGGCTGACGAGTGTTACCCAGAGGACCTTCTCTTCTACCGCTCCCAGACTGTGGAATGGTTTGCTGGAGGAGATTCAACAAATTAGCAGTCTTCATGAATTTAAGAGAGCCATGAAGACTGCTGTCTTCCAGCAGGCCTATCCAGTTGAATTTTAAGATGTTTGTAATAATGTATTGGTTTTTATTTGTTTTTAATATCTCATCTGTTGTGGTCTTTGTATTTTATATTTATTGTTGTTCCCCGCCTCGATCCGGAGGGAGAGGTGGGTTATAAATAATAATAATAACTATTATTATTATTATTATTATTATTATTATTATTATTATTCTTTTAGTATCCCTGAGTAAGACCCATGAAGGACCACATGAGACATTCTTCATAAAGTAAATGACTACCACCTTCTGGCACCTGTTTTGGGACTACCTCTTCCCCAGTTCTACCAGTTGGGGGTATTCTTCCCTTCCACCGTGTTCTCACTGGCTTCTCTGCAGTGCACTTCAGCTCTTTGTGGTACATTGCATTTGGGATTGCATTTTGTTGCTCTGGGTAGTGGAGCTGGAGAGCCTGCTCTGTTGAGGAAGAATGGTTCATGACTCCAAAGCCCAGGCTCTCAGAAAGCAGGAAAGCTGATTAGCAGCCTAGCAGGAGATAAATGAGAGGGATAATGGACCAACCTAGATGTAATACCATTCATGCAATTAGTTGTGTGGATGCTTTTTGAAAGCACTTACCTGGGAGCAAGCCCTTTTGCAGTCAATGGGACTTACTTCTGAGTAGACATTTCCAGCATTGCACTGTTCAACTTGCTTAAATACTATCACAGTGAAGATTTATCACGAACAACAAGAAAAATACTAATCATCCTGTAAGCACTCCCATGTAAGGCTAAATAATTTATTGCAGGATGGGCTGTCACAAGAAAGAACTAACTTATTAACAGCGTAATCCTATATACGACTGATCAAAAGTAAGAACTTCAATGGAACTTGTTCTCCAGTGAGTGAGTTCAGATTGCAACCTAAATATGCTTGAAGTAGCCAGTGAATGAGTTGAGACATACACATGACCCTAAGGTGTGGTTAATCTATTTTACAAGGTGAAAATAAAAGATAAAAGCCTGATCTTTTAAACTTAGGTGCTCAAAAATAAACTTTGAAACAGTGATTACATTGGTGTTTTTAAAAACAACACCAAATCCATTAAATGCCCAGTGTGCCTTGAACAATTAAAATCCCAGCTAACAGCTATTCTGCAGGCTGAAAGACTATCAGATAGTGAGTGAAGTAAATTTCTGATACATTGAATGTCTCACTTGTTATTTATTTCAATGATTTTAACATTAAGATATTATGGAAAACAGGTTTCTTAATTGTGAGCTGTAAAATCAGATATGTGACCAAGGCCATGCCCCCTTGGGGGCTGGCCATGTTGTCCTCCTTTTTGGTTTCCAAAATATGGTCACCCTATCAGCCTGAGGCTTTTTTGTTTGCATGCGTGGACTGGAAATCTTCTGTTGGAACGATACGGTTCAGAAATGTTTTAACTTTTGCTAAAACTAAAATGGTAATCCAGAGAATGATTAGGGATTGGAAGTGTGTTCCTGTAGTATTTGATTTCCTTCATTAGTACAAAGCAAACTGGAAAATGTACCTCCCTCATACTATGACAGAGAATTCAAAACCCCAAACAAAGGAAAGTCTGGGGTATACTTTGAGAGTCCTTCCTTCATGCTGTATTTTTGCATTTCAATGTCAACATTGTATTTTTGAATGCTTCATTAGGTAAAAACTCTGCATATAAAAAGGGAATGTCTTACTTTAGTCCCTGTTCTCTTCTAGACCCTTCAGGGTTGCTCTTCCATCAGAGAAGGAGGCAGGGCAGTTTTGGTAAAAGAGAGATTCCTCCTTTCCCAGACACAGATTGGAAAGAGCAGAAACCATCCACCAAAAGACAGCACAGTGGGGAGAGACTAAGGCTGCCTCTACAAGAGGCATTTAAAGCTCTTTCAAGGCGCATTAAAAATTTACCTCTGCAAGAAAGGAGCGCAAATCGGGCGTAGAGGCGCGTTTTCTCTCCGATTATGTGCATTATCGAATGCGTGTTAAATAGCGAGTTTTATTTTGCTCTGGCCGTTAAAACGCATTTTGACTATGTGAACAAGCGATTCTCCGCATTAACTACTTGTAAAGCGCATTTGAAACAACCGGTAAGGTCACCTGTTGAGTGCTCAATTATCTCCTGCATACAAGCATTTACGATAAAGCGCTTCCGAGAAGATGCGCATAATCGGAGGAACAGGCGTCAAACAGAATCCATCTAGAGGGGGCCTAAAACAGGGAACTAGAACAAACGAAACAGGACACTTGGGAAGAAAAGGTGAACCTAGCAGGCAACATGCAGCTCATCCATTTTTGGTGCCACTGCTGTCCCTCAAATTGCCACTCCCATACTGCCATATTGCTGATAAATTGTGGCAGTTGTATGAAAACACAACATTTCATTTGAAACAAGGTGCATGGGGAGCACACGCCTTGTTTCAATGCTCCCAGGTGTGTATTTTTGCATCAAAACAAATCACATATTCCCCACACATTTTGTTCTAAATAGAAAATGCAGCCGTTTTCTTGTTGCTGAAACTCAGTGGCAATTTGACATCTGGTATATGTGGTGTGTGCGGCCGGTGGGTTCTGGGGGGGGGTAAGAAAGTGGCCCCTGGACCTTCCAAAGTTGTCCACTAGACCTAAAGACAAATATGGAATGGTGTATCTTTCCCATATGTTCCTACTATCCTACTATCCAATATAATAATAATAATAATAATAATAATAATAATAATTGTTATTATTATAGATGAGACAAAATGACCCAAATCTAAAGTATGGGAAGAATGCTCCTGAGAATAGGAATTGCTGGTAAGAAATTCCCTTTCCTCCAGGTGGTGAAGAACATTTTAGAACTTTGGAGAAAGCCTGCAGTACCCCTGAGGGTGAGGGCCTAGGTAGAGAAGAAGTCTTACTGGATCAGGGGGCTGCTTTGATGGCACTGGGTTTGATGGCACCGCATCTTCCAAAACCCTGCACTTTTCCTTCTGCGGGGTGGCGGCTGCTAATCCCATTGCTGAAGGCAGCGCGGGGGCATTACAGCAACTATTCAGCTCACTGGCCAGCCCCCGGCCCTCTGCCTAGATGAACGGTGACCAATCAAACCTTCCGCCCAGGAACACCTCTGCATTGAGAATGGAGTGAGGTTAGACAGTGGAAGGGCTGCATTCTCCTTGCTCCATCCTGAAAAGTCAGGGTAAGTATCCGACTTTTTAAATGTGGAGCTGGTTTCTCTGGGAAGCCCCACAGTGGCTATAACCACCAGGATGGAGTAAATTTAGGAAGGCCTTACTCAAAGGCCCCTGGTGTTAGAACATGCTTTTGACTTCCTGGTGATGGCGGTGCAACCCTGTTGTACCGGCTTTTCCTGGGAGAGCAGAGGGCAAGGACAAAAGCGAGAAAGAACTACAGAATGGAACATTGAGTTGTTGTTTGGCATTTAAAAAATCCATCTGGACAGAGTATCGCTACCTCAGAGCTCTGGGTTCAAGGAAAATGGACCAAGCTTAGAAAACAGCCTGGCTGAACTAAGTCACTAAGAAATCTGCCTTAATGGTGAGCTTCCTTAGCAGTACTGCAGTCATGGTTTCAAAAGATGAACCCAATAGTGCTGTTGACACACACTTCAGTTTCCAGGTAGGGGAGTGTAAGATGTATGAGTAAGGTGACCAGATGTCCAGAAAGCCCCGGACATGACAGAAAAATGGGGGCAAAAATGGGTCCGGGGGGAAATCCTGTGATTTCCCCCCAAATCCAGAAATTTTGCCACTGCCGAGGCTTAAAAGGCCCATTTCTGGAAACGAGCCTTTTAAGCCCTGCCCACAGCAGATCCGGGACTTTTTCAGCCTTTCCCGTAGCCCGTAAGAATGCGCATCCTGATCCACTCCACCACCTTTCCTGGGATGAAAGGGTCTCTTAATGCTTGAATTAAGAGGCCCTTTCATCCCGGGAAAGGGGCAGAGGAAGGCAGAGCAGGATGCGCAGCAGGCAGCATGTTCGCCAGGGCTCCTGAAAGCATGGAGATCACCTGCCACCATTAGCGTGGCTCAGAGGATCCCAGCAACAACGCTAAAGGTGGTAGGCGATCTCCACGCTTTCTGGAGCCCTGGAGAACATGCAGCTTGCTTCCCCCACCACACCTTTCCAGAAAAGCAGTCAGGCAGCCACAGCAACAGTCACCACCACCATGGCCGAAGAAAATAAAGGTGAGGAGGCGGAGGTGGCACAGAGCATCAGGGCTGGGCCTGGCATGGTGCACGTTGTTGCATGCCTGGCAGGGTCGTGTGGGGCTGCCTGGCCTGGTGGGGCACTCGGCAGTGGCTGGCCACGCAGCACAGCATGTGGAGTGGCCTCCCCGGTGGCTGGTGTGGGCGTCACAGCCTTCCCTGGCATGATGCGTGGGGTGGCATGGCAGCTGGGGCATTGCAGCCTGGCGGGACGCATGGCCTGGCCCAGCTTGGTGCGGCGTGCGGCAGGGTGTGGCCTACCGAGTAATTGGTGCGGCTGGCCTTTCCTGGCCCAGTAGGGCACATGGTGCGGCCTGGCCTGGCACATGGCGCAGCCTCCCGAGCAGCTGGTGCAGGAGTCGCAGCCTTACCATCCCTGGAGCTGTTGGCCTGGCTTGTGTGGCATTGTGGTGCTGTGGGGTGCGCAACGGCGCACACAGCGCGGCCTGGCCTGGCAGGGCGCCCGGCACACAGTGCAGCCTCCCTGGCAGCTGGCACAGGTGTCACGGCCTTGTAGCCCGGTGAGACACGTGGCGCAGCCTGTCCCGGCGTGGCGTGGCCTGTCCTGGCGTGGCTCCTGCAGTATCCATGTAAGTGGGGCATGGTGCGTGGGGCAGCCCAGCCTGGCGTGTCCTGGCTGTGTGTGGGACAGCCTGGCTGGCATGGAGCATCCCAAACTGGCACGTGGGCATCTTAGCCCAGCCTAGCACACGGAGCTGGGGCTGGATGTGATTGTATTTTTCTTGTTGTTTCATTCTGTTATTGTTGAGTGCTGCTGCTCCTGATTGCTGCTCTTGCGTGTGTGTGTGTGTGTGTGTGTGTGTGTTAAAGTAATAGAAGACCAAATGAACTGAGTAGTAAAGGGTAGGACCTCCCATCAAACTCGAAACCACGCCCCTTTTTAGAAAGTGACAGTTGCGCCGCCCCGGAAGTCCCGCCTTAGCGGGACTGGAAGTCCCGCCTTAGCGGGGCCGGAAGTTCCACCCCTACCGGGGCGGGAAGTGAGCTCATGGAACAGCGTGTCATGTGACCATCCCTCCCCCAGGTGATCACGTGACCCCATGGTTCATTTGACCCCAATACCATTTTTGGCGGGGTTTGAAACCGCTCCCGGATTGGCCCAGGGGGGTCATGTGACCCCTCTAACAACTCCCCAGGCTACCGCGGACCAATAGGAAGCGGTTGTAGAGCTGTAACTCCACCCCCTTTGGCACAGTAACAAAAAAGGTCGTAAACCGCTCCCGGATTGGCCGGGGGGGGTCATGTGACCCCTCTAACAACTCCCCAGGCTACCGCGGACCAATAGGAAGCGGTTGTAGAGCTGTAACTCCACCCCCTTTGGCACAGTAACAAAAGAAGCCGTTCTTGGCATGCCCAGACAAGTTTTTCCTGCGGGGAGAGCATGGATCCTAGCACACCTAGAGGCACTTCAGCAACACCGGCCACTGTACCTGTGAAAATTCAGTACAAACAGACAAAAACTGCACAAGGGAAAAGCACAACAATTGACCCTCGAAAGCGGCATCTCAGTTCTGTAGAGGATGTTTCCCCTCCAAGTAAATTTCGATACGAGGAACGCATCGAGATACCCCAACGATATGCTGATCTCCACCAGGAGCAAGACGAGACAACCCAAACATGTGATGCTCTTCAGCCATGTGCTGGTCCCCGCCAGGAACGCGTCGAGACTCCACAGATGTGGTACAATATTTTGGAATTCATCTCAGCAGAGAATTTACCCATGGTAAAAATTACATCTTTATTTCAGCATGTGTGTGTGTGTGTGTGTGTGTGTGCAAGAGTTTTCTATCAGTATCAATATGTGTATGTACTTCTATTTATAGGTATCATCCTTGAATAGTGCTGCTTCAGAAAATACAGGGGGAATGGCAGCTGTGGATTTGACCATATCTGGAGATGATCACAGACAGGTATGTAATCATTTTTCTAAAAATATTAAATTTAATATGAAAACATATTGTGTATTTTTAAGATTAACTTCTAATATTGTGTTAAATTGTTTTTAGGAATCAGATCTTACCATTGATCAGTCAGGAGATGTTCTCATGAGGAGTATCCTAGGGTTGCCACACGCTGATTTCGATACCTCTTCCACGCGCAAACAGCGGAAATTGATGCTGTGTATTGTGAGAAGTGCTGTGTTTGGGATTCTTAGACATTGTTTAAATAAATATCTCAGGGACACGTGTCTCGGTTGCCAAATCGAGGCAAAAGGACAATCCTCGCATGAATGCTTAACTTGGCCAAAAAGTGTCATTTCAAGAAAACTTAGAGTTGTATGTGGAAAAATATGTTTCAAGAGCGTTCTCCATATTGTAATTTTAATAGCATATAGTTTGAACTGTTTACTTTTAACACAGGTAGAAGTTGATAAAGTTTTAATTTTGATCACGAAAATTGGCCGAGCCCAGAATTCCTTAAAGCATATGAACCAAATGCTTAAAGAAAGTGATGAGCGCATGTTAAACTACGTTATGGAAGTTATTAAAAATAAGCCCTATAAGCAGTTTTTTCAGCTGTACAATTAACTGCTTAAAAATGTAAGAATAGCTGTAATTAAAAAAAGCTAACTGTTTTTGAAAAAAAATTTGGACTACAGTTCCCATCTCTGTGCCTTGGTTAAAAACAAAACTCTGTACATGCTTTGGGGTTTGTCTCTCTCTGTGCTGAATAGCTGTAATTAAAAAGCTAACTGTTTTTGAAAAAAAAAATTGGACTACAGGTCCCATCTCTGTGCCTTGGGTAAAAGCAAAACTCTGTACATGCCAATTAACTGCTTAAAAATGTAAGAATAGCTGTAATTAAAAAAAAGCTAACTGTTTTTGAAAAAAAATTTGGACTACAGTTCCCATCTCTGTGCCTTGGTTAAAAACAAAACTCTGTACATGCTTTGGGGTTTGTCTCTCTCTGTGCTGAATAGCTGTAATTAAAAAGCTAACTGTTTTTGAAATAAAAATTTGGACTACAGGTCCCATCTCTGTGCCTTGGTTAAAAACAAAACTCTGTACATGCTTTGGGGTTTGTCTCTCTCTGTGCTGAATAGCTGTAATTAAAAAGCTAACTGTTTTTGAAAAAAAATTTGGACTACAGGTCCCATCTCTGTGCCTTGGGTAAAAACAAAACTCTGTACATGCCAATTAACTGCTTAAAAATGTAAGAATAGCTGTAATTAAAAAGCTAACTGTTGTGTAAATAATAAAAAAGCAGGCACTAATTGCATACAAATGACACTGGCTGAAATTCCCTTTTCACTACAACTGTTAAAGTTACATGAGCCCTGACCCGGCTTTTATCTGGTCAGCCTCTGATACTAGATGTAACTTGCTTTTGGGGTAAAAAACTCTGTAAATGTTTTTTACTTGGCTTTTGTGCTATTCACTTCATTGGGAAAGCAGGCTGCTTCTTTCTGGAGAAGATGTGTTTATCTTTCAATGGGTATGGCCACCAGCACATGGCTGGAGAGACACATGGGAGATTGGGGAAACAGACAAAGGGGGGAGTCATAAAAGCAGCCATTGGCTCATTCAAAAAAGAATGAGCCAATAGAGGCTAGTCAGATGGCCGGAAAACATCCAATCGGAAGACATAGTTAGATGGCGGGAAAATCAACCAATAGGGAGATCGCTAAGCAGAGGGTGGGCACCTTAGAGGGGAGGGAAGATTAGTTGGAGAAAGGAAGCTAAGGGGTGCACACACGTTCCTTCATGGCTCGTTGGGATGGGGGATGTGATAATGGGCTTCTGGATTTTTGGGATGACTGGACAATGGATATTCAAAGAAAAATTATTGAAGGTAGGTAGGCATGGTTTTTCTGAGCTGGGGGTGGGGGGGGTGGGGTGGGGGTGGGGGTGGGGGTGGGGGGGCAGTTTGATAATATTGAGGGGATGGGGGTACTGGGGAGAGGATGGAGAGTTTTTTGGTTTTTAAAATGTGGCTTACGTATTGTGTGTGTGTGTGGGGGGGGGAAGGCGTGTGTGGAGCAGTTTTGATAATATTGAGGGGGGGGTAGTAACTGTGCATTGGCTCCCCAGCCCCATTCCGTGTTTTTTCCTTGTTGCTTTTTATGGGATTTGTGCTTTATAAAAATTGACCCCATTTCTCGATGCTTAACATCTTTTTTACTGAGGTGGGGAGGGAAGGGATGGAGAGTTTTTGGTTTTTAAAATGTGTCTTCTGTATTGTTTGTGACTGGGGCATATATCTCGGTGTGTGATGCTGTGGGGGAGAGGATGGAGAGTTTTTTAAAAATGGCTTCCCAGCTTTGGTGGCCATTTTCACCAAGGCTCTTTCTGGGCCGCATGGTGCACCAGGCGAGTCCTGGGATTAGCACCATTCAGTGTTGTTATTGTATTTTTTTGTGTTTTCCCTTCGCTTTTATGTGTGTTTTTTAAAATGTGGCTTACGTATTGTGTGTGTGTGTGGGGGGGGGGCAGTTGATAATATTGAGGGGATGGGATGGAGAGTTTTTTCCTTGTTGCTTTTTATGGGATTTGTGCTTTATAAAAATTGACCCCATTTCTTTGTGCTTAACAGCCGAGGCGTGTGTGCGTGCGTGATGCAGTGGGGAATTGTATGAGATTTTGGAGGGAAAATGGGAAAGAAGGGGGGGGGGGACGGAGGAGCCATCTTGGCTCCGGTAGGCTTGCGAGGCGCAAGCGTGCAGGGGGACGCCTCATAGGTGCTTGGCTTTTTCTATTGGCATACCAGTCGCAGCCTTACGTGTTTTTTCCTTGTTGCTTTTTATGGGGGTTTGTGCTTTTAAAAAATTGACCCCATTTCTCGATGCTTAACATCTTTTTTACTGAGGTGGGGAGGGAAGGGATGGAGAGTTTTTTGGTTTTTAAAATGTGTCTTCTGTATTGTTTGTGACTGGGGCATATATCTCGGTGTGTGATGCTGTGGGGGAGAGGATGGAGAGTTTTTTAAAAATGGCTTCCCAGCTTTGGTGGCCATTTTCACCAAGGCTCTTTCTGGGCCGCATGGTGCACCAGGCGAGTCCTGGGATTAGCACCATTCAGTGTTGTTATTGTATTTTTTGTGTTTTCCCTTCGCTTTTATGTGTGTTTTTTAAAATGTGGCTTACGTATTGTGTGTGTGGGGGGGGGGGCAGTTGATAATATTGAGGGGATGGGATGGAGAGTTTTTTGGTTTTTAAAATGTGTCTTCTGTATTGTTTGTGACTGGGGCATATATCTCGGTGTGTGATGCTGTGGGGGAGAGGATTTTTAGAGGAAGAAATGGGACAGTAGTCTCTTTTTTCTTTCCTGTGTTGAGAAAAAAGATGGAGGTTGATGGGTAGAAATCTCTGGCTTTCATAGGTCCAATTGAGCAAGAGAGCCAGGGGTCTTTGCTGATTAGCTTAAACAAAGGTGATAAAAGAGTCATGTGGTAGGCATACCTGTACAATATTGAGTTTTTAATGTAAAATATTGGGTTTTCAATGTAAAAAGGTGTGTGTAATAATAATAATTAAAAGCAAGTCAGACAGTTTTGTTTAAAAGTTTAACCGCCACATGGGGGCACTATGGATCAGTTTTTCTTAACATGTTGCTTTTACAGATAAGCAAAAGACCGTTGGTTATCTGTGAAGGGTGGAGCCAGGTGGTTATCTTTTTTGGCCAGGCAACCATTGGCTCATGGGTGGGGCAGCCATTTTATCACATGGGCCAATAATATTCTTTTGAGGCGGGGCCCATAATGGCATACAATATGTTTTTAAAATGTGGTTTCTTGGGTGATCCCTCATTTTCCCACTGAAATTCATCTCAAAGCAACTTCATCAGCTCACTGTGAGTAATTAACCCTTTCTGGCACAAGAGCCATTTGGGAGAGGCGGCTTATTATTACAATTGAACTACTTATACCTAGAATGAGGCTATGTGTGTGTGTTTTAAAGTCCTTCTATTGCTTGTGCCATGTGCCCCCCCCCAGAATATAAGTCCCTTTAAATTCAATGATGTTATGTGTGTTTTAAACTCCACAAAAAAAGTAGCCAAAAGTTTCCAGAATATTTATTTTATACTGTTATGCAGGATATATTAACCATTTTAGGGAAAAATAATTTCTGCAGGCCCAAAGTATATATTTTTTGGTCAAATTGTAGAGAGACATCCATGGTTTTTTTTCTTCAAATTTATCAAGAAATCCCAGCTCCTGGAAATAAGAATTAAAAAATAGTATTTAGCCAGAATACTATAAGCTGTATTTTAAATACATTATTACAATAGCTTCATGCTCCCATTCCCCACCCAATACTGCCACATAGCAAAGAATTTTAAAAATGTTAAACTCACCCAGCCACCATTTTCAAGAATCCACGTTGTTTTAGTGGTGATTATATATTGTGTAATAAACTTAGCAAAATTTTCCCGGTTTTCGCTCGTCTTTAGCTCCTTTGCAATCACGCCCCCAAACAGAAAAATTGTTAGAATTCTGCCCCAGTTAGTTTTACCATCAGCAAATTCATAATTCATCACAATTGTAAAAGTCTGTATGGCCTCAGCCAGAGTTTGTATTTTAAGCTGGTTTATGAGTGGAGTTATCAATTCTTCAACATCATCTTGAATTAAAGAGGCTGTATTTTCAATAATTGATATAATTTTGCATTCTCGTGTTCTTTCTGGTATTTGCCCGCAAACTTTGCTCATATAACCACTAACTATATTAGCGGTTTGATCATCCATCGTGCTGTAAAATGCCATCCTTTCTGCATGTGTTGGGTGGAGCCGTGTGGTTATCTTTTTTGGCCAGGCAACCATTGGCTCATGGGTGGGGCATGTTTTCCCTCTACTGTACAATATCAAAATGATTAATTTATTATTTTTCCATCTTATTTTTACGCAGCAAATCAATCTAAGCAGAAAAAAATGGAACATGAAGACCAGAGTAAGTTCTTTTTAATAAAAAGTATTAAGTTTAAACTTGTGGTTTTATGATAATACTTAATATATGCATTATTTTTACAGAACCTTTCAAAAAAAATATACTTTTAAGAAAACAGGACCTCTTGAGGGTAAAAGCAATTTATATGTAGTAATTTTCTAATATTTTGTAAAAACATGTCTACAAATTGAAACTCCGGCTTTTTATTTTATTTTAACAGGGGAGAACAGAAATGATAGAATGCCTTTTAAAAAACCACAGGCCCCAGCGGTACAACAAGGGAAAAACCTTGGTAAAACATTGTTGCTTTGCATGTGTGTTGCTTTGCATGTGTGTGCTTTGCATGTGTGTGTAGTGGAATTTGTATTTTCGTAATCCATTTTTAAAATGTTTTTCTTTATAATTATAAAACAGATCTTGCTACTGAAGAAGCCCCTGTGGTGATTATTCTTACTGACGAAAATGAATCAGGTAGCGTAACTTTTGGAAGGGGGTTTTATATATGCTCTCGATGAAAAATATATATATATATAAATTTCTGTATAATTATTTGTTACAGAGCCACAAATGAAAAATGACAGCAACGCAAACCAGTCTGAGATCCAAAAAGCTGGTAATTCTTTTTTCCACAGCTGTACATGTAATTTCCAATTCAATGTTATAGAAATTTAGGCTTTGTGAAAGGGGGGGGGATTGTAATTTACTAACAAGGGTGTATGTTTTTACCCTTTTTGTTCTGTCTATTTTTTGTTTTAGATAAAAGATCCGTACCAATTAAAAGAGATCGTGCAGAGGCACAGCCTGTTATGGAACAAAAAACTAAGAAGCAGAGAATGGATGATGGCCTATTGTCTGCAAACAATGAACCAGAGTCAACACGCTATGAAGAAATGTCATATGTTCAGCTGGCGGCCTGTCTAGAACAAAGTCTTAATATTGCAGAAAAATGTGGTATGGTGCTGAAAACTAGGATTGAGGAGACCATGTCCAGGATTAGTAGTCCTGTCATTGTGGGTACATTGCCAGAGCATTCTCAGAATATTAAAAGTCGCCAAAAGTGTTCTGTTCGTGGCCATATTTCATTTAAATATGTTCAAGTAGGGGGTGGCGGTCAAGGTTTTTTTAAAAAAGGGCATATTAAAAACAAGCGTTTCCCATATTGGAAGAGGAGGATGGTTAAAATAGTAAATAGAGCTAAAAAAACACTCTCTGTCTGTAAAAAGAAACGGCATACAGCCACTCCCATTTCTGAAACAGTCCAGGATGCTGTGGCTCCAGAGGTACCCTCTCCAGAGGACACACAACAATCTGTAGCATCCAGCGATTCTAACTCTGTGAGCCAACGCCCCCATACCTCAGATTCCTCAGAGGAAGAGGATAGTGAACCTTTGCAGGTCTATGCGGAGCGCGTAAGACACTGGGAATGGAGACAGGGGGCGTTCAACGCACTGCATATCGCTGAAGAATTCAGATTTGTTAATTTAGAACGTATACCATCATTTTCACAAGCAGTTTTAGCCCTCTATAGCACAATACAAAACATACTTGATAATGTCAATCGTAGAATTTCACCAGAAGACTTTGTGCAGTTACGCCTCGATGGGGGTGGATTAAATTTTCCACTCTTTTCAATTAAAAGGCACAGAGATGTTTTAAATATAGATGACTTTCTATCTCATATTAGTAATCTTTTGCAAAGCAATGCGGAAATATGTGGGAACACAAGTCTAAGATTGGTTGTAACAGTAGTGACAGCACCCAGGGGAGGTAGTAAAAGGCGGAAAATTAGTTCTATTGCTAGTAGCAAAATCATACTTAGAAAAAGAAAACACCTAGTAGATTTAAATTACACAGACAGTAATCTCTGCTTTGTGGGGGGCCTGTTAGCTGTAATGGCGGAGAAAAAAACCCCCACAGATGCAGAATTATTGATAGCTGCTGCACAGTTGCACAAGGATCTTGGCTGGTCAGAGCAAAAGCAAGTGGCTCTCAGTGATGTTTCACTGATTGAAAACCATTTGAGAGTCAACATACAAGTAATAAGATACACCAAGAAAGGTTGGGGAATATTTAAACCAACAGGGCTAAGATACAATAAAACCTATACAATGTTACTTCTTGATGAACATTATTATGGGGTTCACAGTGTGAGGGCTGTTTTTGGTTCAGAGAATGTGTGCGAAACATGCTCAACTTTATTTTCGCATTCCCATACGTGTCTTTACCATTGCAGATTATGTTTGAGCGCCGATTGTGCAACCAAGGTTGTTAAAATACAGAGATGTAACAGATGCAAGAGAACTTGTAGATCCGAGACCTGTTTAAGCATGCATCAAGAACTAGCGCTTGCAGAAAAAGTTCAATGCATTCCTAGACAGTATTGCAAAAACTGTGAATCATACCAGAAATTGAATCATGATGTTTATCGTTGTCCAGGCAAACGTTGCAAAATATGCGGTGGATTTAGTACGGGTGATGAAAAGCATCGGTGTTACATGACAAGCCTTAAAAAACCAGAGGTATCTGTAAAATATGTGTTCTATGATTTTGAAGCCCACCAATCAACAGGTTTTCACGTTCCTAATTACTGTTTTGCAAAAGCTTTTGCAGGTGAAACATTACAAAGCTTTAAAGTTGAACCAGCTTCTGGTAAGAATAAAAAACGTAGTGTGAAACCGCACGGAAATGTAATCCCCTGGGATTTGGCAGGCAAAACATGGGAATTTAAGGGTGAACAGTGTCTGTCTGAATTTATTCAGACGTTCACAGATAGTACGCAGTTTGAAGACTGCACATTTATTGCGCATAACTCAAAGGGTTATGATGGTTACTTTATTCTTAGTGGTCTTATACAGCAAAAACTTGACGTAGATCTTCTTACTCAAGGAGGGAAATTGCTCTGTATCACTGTTAAGGGTTTAAAAATCAAATTTATAGATTCCCTTTCTCATCTCCCCATGGCACTTTCTAAACTACCAAAGGCTTTGGGATTTGAAGGTGCAAAAGGGTACTTTCCCCATTATTTTAACAAACCTGAGAATTGGAATTATGTGGGGCCTATGCCTAAAGAAAATGACTATGGTGTGACTCATATGATGCCATCAGAAAGAGCATCTTTTTTAGCCTGGTATGAAGAGAACAGGTCTGAAACCTTTGACATGCAGAAGGAGCTAGCACTTTATTGCAGACAAGATGTTGATATTTTGGAGAAAGCCTGTACCAAGTACAGGCATGAAATCATGGAAATGACTGAAACCATTAGAATGATAAGCAAGGGTAGGAAATCTGTGTGGAAGAGGCTAGCTATAGATCCTTTTCAATATCCCACACTCGCTAGTACATGTTTTGCTATGTACAAATTTAAGTTTCTCAAAGAATATTGCATAGCTATCCCACCACCAGATAATTACCATAGCATTCTTAAACGCTTCTCTACCCCATCAATTCAATGGTTGTGCTACATGGAACACAAATACAAAATTCAGATTCGCCACGCGTTAAAGGGTGGAGAATTCAAAGCTGGTAATTATTTTCTAGATGGTTATGCAATAATAGACAATAAGAAAACAGCTTTTGAATTTCATGGGTGTTTTTGGCATGGTTGTGTAATGTGTTATTCTCCAGATGCTCAGAACCCTTTGCTCGGTAAACCATTTGAATATCTTTTCAACAGTACAGAAAAAAGGACTGCTGAGCTGAAACTTATGGGATTTGAAGTCAAAGCCATCTGGGAACATGAGTGGCGCCAAATGCTAAAAACAGATGCGGAACTCCAAAATTTTCTTTTTGATGCTAATTTTCCAGAACCCCTCGAACCTAGAGATGCCCTCTTTGGAGGGCGTACTAATGCTATCTCTCTGTATTATAAACCTGGAGAGGGGGAGCAGATTCATTACTATGATTTTACAAGTCTGTATCCTTATGTAAACAAGAACAAGGCATACCCTCTTGGACACCCTGAAATAATTTATGAAAATTTTAAGCCTCTGTCCGCTTACTTTGGCCTTGCAAAAGTTAAAATTTACCCACCGCGGGGTCTTTTCTTTCCTGTTCTCCCTACTAAGGTTAGTGGCAAGCTCATGTTTGTCCTGTGTAAAACTTGTGCACAAACTCATCAGCAGGGTAAATGTGAACATTCAGATGAGGAGAGAGCTCTATTAGGAACATGGTGTACTATTGAATTGAATGTCGCTATAGAAAAGGGTTACAAGGTTGTGGAAGTTTACGAAGTCTGGCATTTTGAAAATAAGTCCTGTCACTTATTTTCAGATTATATTGATATGCATCTTCGACAGAAACAGGAGGCTTCAGGGTACCCCCAGTGGTGTGTCAGTGCAGAAGATAAAAAGCAATATATTGATACTTATCTCCAACATGAAGGGATTGCATTGCGACCCAATCAGATTGAGGTGAATCCAGCAAAGAGGCAAATTGCAAAATTATTCTTAAATTCTCTGTGGGGTAAATTTGGTCAGAGAACAAATCTACCTAACACACAGTTGGTGAGAGACCCAGATGAGTTATTTCAGCTTCTGTTTTCTGATGCTTATGATGTTTCAATGTGTGAATTTATTGATGATGAGGCTGTCTGTGTATCATGGAAGCATTCTGAAGACCGGGTTATGGCTATAGGTAGGAAAAATGTGTTCATAGCAGCCTTTACAACAGCATATGCGCGTCTGGAGCTCTACAATTTGCTAGACAAATTGAAAGAAAGATGTCTGTACCACGATACCGATTCTGTGATATTTGTGAGCCAGGAGGGGCAATGGATGCCACCTCTTGGTGATTACTTAGGAGACCTCACAAGTGAACTACCCGCAGATCAATTTATCACAGAGTACGTGTCAGCAGGTCCAAAATCTTATGGCTATAAAACTGTTTCGGGGAATGTTACTATCAAGGTCAAAGGGATCACACTGAACACTGCTAATTGTGAAAAAATTAATTTCAACAGTCTCAAAGATCTGGTTTTTGACTACGTCTCAGACAGGGACCAGGGACCAGCTCGTGAGATTGCAGTACAACAACCAGGTATTGTAAGGAACAAACGCAGGTGGACTCTTGAATCAAAACCTGTCAGAAAAACTCAAAAAGTGGTCTATGACAAAAGAGTCATTCATCAAGGTTTTAAAACATTGCCTTATGGTTTTTGAATATGGATACACGCTGGAAACATCCATTTTCAGCTATTCTAGCAGGACCTAGCAACTGCGGGAAAAGTTATTTTATCAAACAAATGTTGGACAATGCTAATTCTGTTTTTTCAGCTGTACCTGAAAATATTGTGTGGTGTTATGGTTGTTGGCAGCCTTTGTACAAAGAATTAATGTGTAAATACCCATTTATTCATTTTGTGCAAGGTCTGCCTGAAAAATTTGATGATACAGTTTTGTTTTCTCTCAATAAAGTAAGCTTTCTTGTGATAGATGATTTGATGCAGAGTGTATGTGACAATAGTGAAGTTGAAAGGGTATTTACTCAATATGTACATCACAGGAATTTGAGTGTGTTTTTCATAACTCAGAATATATTCTGCAAGGGAAAAAGTATCCGCACCATAACTCTAAATGCTAAATATTTGGTCTTATTCAAAAACCCTAGAGATCAATTGCAGATAATGACTTTAGCTCGCCAGATGTACCCACAAAACAGCCAATTCTTATTAGAAGCCTTTGCTGATTCTACAAGCAAACCTTATGGTTATCTGGTGGTGGATTTACATACCACAACACCCGATAATCACCGGCTGAGAACTGGCCTGTTCCCTCCAGACCTTCCTGTAGTGTACATCATGAAAAAAACAGGTGGTAACAAAAAGCGGCGCCTTTAGCGTTTTACTATGTATTACCGCAAAGTTCCACAGAGAGGGAACATGTCTCTCCGTTTAAAAAGAAACCTTCCGCTCTTAAAGCATCTTATTAAGACGCCTCCTCAACAGAGAAAAGCTATTTTATGCTCAGCATCTGATGACCTGATTGCGGCCATCTCAGAAATAGCACTCAATACTTTAAAAGGCAACATTCCTCTATCACCTCAACAGGTACGCGTATTAAGAAAGAAGCGGGGTATTATTAAAAAATTGAGTAACAAGAAAATCACTCTGAAAAGAAAAAAAGTTTTGGTGAAGCAATCAGGTGGTTTTCTGGGGCCATTACTAGGTATTGCAATTCCTCTAATCACAGGCCTTTTATCCAACCGATAATGGAGTATGCTGAAAAGATGTATTTGGTCCCAAGCCAGCAACTAGAACAACTAAAGGCATCAACCCCGAAGGAGGAGAACATAAGAACTGCAACCATGAGTTCATTAGATATTGAAATGCAAGGGATTCTCAGCAGGTCTGACTTAACTGAATATGAAAAAGCCAAACGTTATGATTCTTTGCTTCAAAAATATCTAACACATGTAAGGCAAAGGGAGGCAGAGAAAGAAAACCTAACTTTATTTCTGCCTCAGACACCACAGAACGCTGTGGAACCATCAGCAGTTTCTGATCCTGTCTACCAGGAAGTAATAGACAACCTGCCTGATAGATATAAAAATAATGCAAGAATCCTATTAAACAAAATGAAGGGAAACAAAGATGTTTCTTCGTGGGATGAGAAGGGTAATTTTGTGTACAAGGGGAGTGTTATATCGGGCTCCAATATGACCGATTTGATTAAGGGGGTCATGCAGACACATACCCTGACAACCAGACGTGCACCTAAAGGCTGGGATGTTTTTATGAGGTCTCTGGCTGAATTGAATATTCCAACATCTGTAGTGGGTAGTCTTGCTAATAGAGAAGTCTTGGATTCGCTAAAGGCAGACAATCGCTTTTCAACAACAACAGCAATGGATCTCTCACCTAACCTTTCTCACAAGCGTACTAAAAAGCAAAGAAAACATGACACCCCTGCCTGGCTCAACTTATAATATTATCAGAGCATTTTTTCTTTTTATGTTTTTAGACCTTAAAATAAAAATGTAAAATGGTAATTTGCGATATGACTATCTACTTTAAGGGTAAATGGGGGACACAAACACACACTGACAGCAAAGGCTCTTTTTAATCCCTATTAGAGGGTTCTTTATTGTGAATTAAAAGCTATGAAAGTCACGGTACGATATACAGCCTTGGCAAGGTTGAAACATGTTTAACACCGGTCTGGGCATGTATTTCTTGTTTTTTACAAAACGCTCCACCATCCAATCGTTTCTTTCCAAATTGTGAGAATACAAATCTTGAATTTGTTTATATGTTAAACCCTTACAACGCTGCTGCAGAAAAAATAAACAATGATAGCCACAAACTGAAGATTCTGAGGCTTGCAGTTGTCTGGGTTGAAATACAGTCTTGCAGGCATTTCTTCTTAAAAAATTCATAATGGTTTTATGGAACCGTGGGTGGCTAGGAGGGTGCCCATAGGAATCAAAAAATTCGCCAACCTTATCGTCGGTCAGGTAGATGGCCAACCAATGTTCTCCTGGTAGTTTGTGGGGGTGGGTATTGACCACCAAACAGGCTGGCAGCCGTTGTATCCTTGCCTTGGGTAGCATGTCACAGGGAAACACCCCGTAGAAAGACGGTCTAGTGAAGGGATTTGAAGATAGGATGCGCGTTAACTCTGTACTGTCCATTTTACATATAGTCAAACAGGACATTTCTTCTGTGATTTATCTCTATCACATTGTCAAAAACCCCATACACAATCATGTTGATCGTCTCAGCCAGGGCTCTACTAAATCGAAATTCTGCCCTGAGGTTTCCTGTTTTTATCAAAGAGTAGTGGCTTCCACCTTCTTGGTCTGGGGTCAGGTCAAAGGCAAAAAGTGTGTAGCCTCGAACATAGTCCTCACGGTTAATTAAAAGAGACCTGTCTTTCATATGTTTTCCAGCTGTTTGTACGAGACTCATGTATTCTCTTACACAGTTCCCCTCTTCAAATGCAGGTTGGAACGGCTTCGTGGGGATCTGTTCTCCATCCAGGTAAAGGGCCGCAAAATGAATATTAAAATGTTTAAAATTAAAAGGATTTTTGAGGTAAGATCCGCTGTAAGAATCATTATCAACCATGCCTATAATAACCTGCTTCGGTAATGGCCCCAAAAATAGGTTTTCCTGATTGGCGACACGGCTCCCCCTTGGAATGCTAAACACCTTCATACTCACACGATCCACAGGATACTTGGCATTAGCAGTCAACAGAGCCTCGGCATGGCCTAACCGCACGCCTGGGGCAACTCTCACTTTCTTAACAAAAAGTGAGGCTGACAAAATCTGTAATTTGTAATGCCTAGCGGCGTTGTCTGATATCAAACAGAATGTATCTTTGCTACGAGTAAGTTTGATCTTCAGATCAATGCCGTTTAACAGCAGTTTTTCTTGAAAAAAAATATCAGCATGGAGATGTCCCAGCAGGTCTATTTTCCGGCTTTCAGCAGTCAGGTTTGCTCTTCTATTAAAACCAAGATTATTCCCACGCCTGTCGCCAGATTCAAGTTCCCCTGGTGTATCTTTGTAAAACAGGCCTGCAGAGAATTGCGTGGCCAATGCATCCTCGCTGTAGTTCAGCACAGATTCAAAATAGGCTCTATATGGATATGAATTATTACTCTGGCTTATTAATCTATCACCCAGCGTCACATCCAGCTGGCTAAACATGGATGCAATTGGATAATTCACCAGACCTACATTAGCGTCTGCTGCAAGGTTGGTTCCGTCAGGATTGACAATTTTGCAACACACATAGAGCAATGTGTTATTTAAGTCCATATAATCCTCACCATTTCCTGCAATGAAGAAATCCAGGGGTGCTGTGTCTGTAATGGCTGACAAGGGGGGTACCTCGATATACAGACTTCTCTCAATGCTGGTCTGCGTGGGTCCAATGTTGAATAGGTCAAGTTCAGATTTAGTGCATTCTTCAGAGCCACAGTGGATAAAAGCCATAGCTATGGTTTAAAAAATATCTCCTTTAGCTGGAAAACGCCGACGCCTCTTTGTTACAACTCTTCTCCTGTGGCTTTTCTTCCCTCTCTGGCGTTTCTTTCCTCTCTGCGCTTTTCTTTTAAAGGGGCGTGGTGGACCAATCAATCTTACCCGTGATGCTTTTCTTTTTAGAGCCCTCCTCCTTTTAATATACATGAGCCCTGACCCGGCTTGTTGTGGTGTGTTCACTCTGTTAAACACTTCTTTTGTAACGTGACCTATTACATCTTTAGCAATATTACGAGCAGCAGTTTTTGCGTGGGGTTTAACGATGTCTATGCCTCTTCTCAAAAGGGGAACAGCCATTCGGAAAAGGCTCCTAAAAACCCCACCAAGCCCTGCTCCATACATAACAGGGGATCCCTGGTATCCTGTCAGGGCGTATCCCGCCTGTGCTTTATAATAATTACGATAAACGCCCGTATCACCATATGTTTTCATAATAGCCATTTCTTAAACTACAAAGGTTCTCCGAGGGCGAAAGTGCAGCTTCACTGTCACCTTACCAAAACGAAATGGTACGTTTTTGTTCTGATCATTCTTTATTTCAACGGTGATAGTGTCAATGTGGTCCTTGGTTACAGGGATGTAGTGCGGTTTCTCATAGCCAATGGTGACACATTCGTTGTCCTTCCCATGCACGGGTATGCAGCGCAGTAAAGGCACATAATAATCTCCAACTATCTGGTGCTCCACAATGTCTGTGTAAATGTATAAGGTGTTAAAACCTCCAGTAATGTCAGCAGGAAAAGGAAATTTTTTAACATTCTGTTCAGGAAACACGCCTAATATGTTGGCCAGTTCTGCACTAGCTAGAAAGGAATATTGTTCTGTTCCTTGCAGACTAACTTTTCTAGAAACAGTATCGTAGTCCAGGATTACTTTAGGACCACCTCGTATAAGGCTGTTCATGTTTTCAAGCAACTCAGGGATGTCTGCATAATAGCCACGTCGCAGAAAATAGCGATACCTAGTTTCCGTACTAGCAATTTCAAAGCCCGCATCTCTATTTAGAGTGTCCCAGCTACGGGGATATTGAATTTCAGCCAGGCCAACTTCCCAAAAACCGGGAATTTCCAAAACTTTACCTAATTGAATAGTATATGCTGAAATCTTGTTGTTTGGAAAAGTCGTTGCACAGGCATTGCTGGGTAAGGTAACGTAAAACCCACTATCGCCCATTCTTCTATACAGGTTCACAAAGATCAGAAGCGCACACCCAACTGTTGAACTTGCTAGGCCAGCCTAACCATTTCACTAGATGTTGCTTTCTCCTGCCCCTTCCTTTTGTTGCTAAGATTTCTTCAATCCTGTATGTCCTGTCCTCCTTGGCATTAACTTTCTGTAATTCCTCAGGATAGAAGTTACCCACCACGACCTCACCTTCATAATCTTTTAACTGGTATACAGGTCTCTTTGATCTTTTGATGACTTCATCCACTATAAATAACTCGGTGGTAAAGTTTTGTTCGTAACCCTTAGCAAAGACACCCTTGCATTTAGAAATGCGTACATGATCTCCCTTTTTAAAATATGCCAACTCAGGCTTTCTTTTTATACCGTCCAAATAAACGGTTCTCCAAACGGCCAAGGAGTTTGACTGATTAACGTCAACAGGCCTAGTTTTTATAGTTCTGTGAAAACTATGGTTATAACTTTTTAGAAATTGGGGTAACACACCTATATATGTGAATGTATTGTTGGCTGTGAAATACCTCCACATTTTAGTTTTTAAAGTTCTGTTGAAGCGTTCCACAACTGCTGCTTTGACTTCATTGCTGGTAACAAAATGGTGTACCCCTTGTTTTTTGAATAGATTCTTCACTGTTCTGTTTAGAAACTCCCTGCCTTTGTCAGTCTGTATTTTGACAGGGACTCTTCCATCTTGTGTGAAAATAGCTTTAAAAGCAGCGGCCACCTGACCGCCTGTCTTGTCTTTTAGAACCCTTGCCCATGCATATTTAGACAAAATGTCTATAACGGTTAAAATGTACTTGTAACCCTTGTTATATTGAGAAAACTGCTGCATATCAACTAGATCGGCCTGCCATTGCGAATCCATTTCAGACACAATTGTCTTATTTCTTTTAAAATGGATCCTGGCTGGTTTATGCAGCGTGTAAGCATCCTGATCTGACAACCATTTGGTAACTTCTCTTTTGCAGAGTTTTTTGCTCTGTTTTTTGGCCTCCTGAAATAGGGAGTTCACTCCACCCAAACTCCCAACATGCCCAGGGTTATAATAAATATTTCTTAGGATCTCTTCATGAGTTGCCATATTTGTAAGTTAACACACAGGAATGGAAGCGTAAGTTTAACAACAAAACGTTTTTATTGCTGCAAATCACCAAAGAAAATCATTCTTCTATTTCCATGTCTGGAGGAACACACGAAATGCAGGAAATGTTGACAGTCTTTGAAGCGTCGATGTTCAAGTTTTCAAAAGCTCCAAGCACATCACGCATCTGTGTAAAAATAAAGTTTTTAGTTATACACAATCAAAGCCCACTATACAACCAATTAAGAACATTTTACTAAAGACATAAAACACTCACCGGTGTGTCCTCTGTCTCTGCTTCAGCAGTCTCCAGGGGTGGCTGGTAGGTAGAACAGGATGTGGTAGGATTTCCCTGCTCCATTTTCTCTTCGGTCTGTGGGGCTATTTTAGTAAGACCACAGCCATTAACAGTTTCAACAGGCTCCGTTTTCTTTTCGGCCCGTGGGGCTCTTTTGGTAAGAACAGCGCCATTAAGCCAAGCAACAAAGGATGGAGTTTCAGGATCCTGCCCTGATGTCAGTTGGTCAGGAAACAGTTTTCTGGGTTGAAGCTTCACAGGTGCCAGTGGAGAAGAAAAGCCCGCAGGTCCCACGTATGAGGGTATGCTCTCAGTTAAAGCAGAGGTATTCTGAGACACTGGTGGCGTATGCACAGTTTGCACCCTTCTAGGCTTCACGGATGCCCGCTGTCTAGAAAAAGCAAAGAGGTCGATAGGATCCGCCATGATCTCCCCGCAGGAAAAACTTGCCGCCATGCTCTCCCCGCAGGAAAAACTTGTCTGGGCATGCCAAGAACGGCTTCTTTTGTTACTGTGCCAAAGGGGGTGGAGTTACAGCTCTACAACCGCTTCCTATTGGTCCGCGGTAGCCTGGGGAGTTGTTAGAGGGGTCACATGACCCCCCTGGGCCAATCCGGGAGCGGTTTCAAACCCCGCCAAAAATGGTATTGGGGTCAAATGAACCATGGGGTCACGTGATCACCTGGGGGAGGGATGGTCACATGACACGCTGTTCCATGAGCTCACTTCCCGCCCCGGTAGGGGTGGAACTTCCGGCCCCGCTAAGGCGGGACTTCCAGTCCCGCTAAGGCGGGACTTCCGGGGCGGCGCAACTGTCACTTTCTAAAAAGGGGCGTGGTTTCGAGTTTGATGGGAGGTCCTACCCTTTACTACTGAACTGTCTTTAGCTGCAATCTAAATGCAGGGGGGAGGGGTAGGTTGCACTTTATCTCTGACAGCAATGATGAAATTAGTTTTCACAGATTTTCCATATATTCTTTGAGTACTGATTCTGATGAATTAACTGGGGGGGTGTATGTGGGTGTGTTTTAAAACTATTCTTAGATTTGCCATGGGTGAGTATGTTGGGGCATGTGGATATTTATTTCATTTTTAGTCTTGGTTAAGTGTGTGTGGTTGGTTGGTTGGTTGGTTTTTGCCTTGGTGTATATGTGGATTTTTATTATTTTTCCTTTGGTGTATATGTGAGTGTTGAATTTTAATGTTACTTTATTGCCGTGGGTATGTGCATGTTTGTGTGTAGATTGATTATGTCGATGGATGTTATTTTGTCTTGTGTGGGTGGCTGCTGCTGCTGCTGCTGCCTTTGTTGAGTGTGGGGGTGGATTTTTATTCCCCCTCCCCTATTAAGTGTATGTGAGGAGGTTGAGCTGTTTTTAATTGCATTTGGGAAGGTGTGGTTCCCCCACCACCACTTTGGGTGAGTGTGCAGGGGTGTATAGATTTAAATTTTTATTGCCTGAGCATGAGGTGTGTGTGGATGATGATGATGACACAAAATTAGGTGGGATCGCTAATACCCTGGAGACGGAAACAAACTCCAAAGTGATCTTGATAGACTGGAGCGCTAGGCTGATAACAACAGAATGAAATTTAATAGGGATCCAAGTTGTACACCTAGAAAAAGAAACCAAATGCAGAGTTACAAGATGGGGAATACTTGGCTCAGCAATACGACAAGCAAGAAGGATCTTGGATTTGTTGTAGATCACAAGCTGAATATGAGCCAACAGTGTGATGTGGCTGCAAAAAAAGCAAATGCTCTTTTGGGCTGCATTAATAGAAGTATAGCTTCCAAATCACGCAAGGTACTGGTCCCCCTCTATTCAGCACTGGTTAGGCCCCATCTTGAGTATTGAGTGCGGTTTTGGGCACCACACTTCAAGAAGGATGCAGACAAACTGGAGCGTGTTCGTAGGAGGGCAGCAAGGATGATCAGGGGTCTGGAAACAAAGCCCTATGAGGAGAGACTGAAAGAACTGGGCATGTTTAGCCTGGAGAAGAAAAGATTGAGGGGACATAGGGATGTGCGTGCCCGAAAATATCGTATTGTATCGTTATCGGAATTTTGGACAAAAACATTTATCATCTCCGATTATATCGTAGGTGAACCATATCGTATTTCTGATAATTATTGGAAATCCAATATTATATCGTTTCTCCATTTTGCCCTAGAGACTCTATTCTAGAGTTGATTTTTGAGTCAGAAAGGCCTAAACTTCTTAATTTTCCAAGTTACAGGTTTGAAACTTGGTCACTGTGCAGACTGAGTGTTGCTAGTCTTGTGTGCCAAATTTTTGAACAATAGGTGCAAGCATTACTTGGAAGTAAGCTTTCAAATACACTGTTTCAGGTGGCTGAAATGTGGACCTTTTTCAAGAGACGTCGTCCAGTCCTCATGGGCATCTCACAGATGGCCTTAAGGGGACTCATCTGTTCCCAATTTCAGACGCACAGCTGCAGGCGTTACTCAGAAGTAAGCTGTCAACAATATGCACTGTTTCCGGTAATGCACTCCATGTTGCTGCTGCTGCGACTTATAGGCATATTTTTATGAATACAATGAACTTTTAAAACCTGTGGATAAACCTAGGTAGTGCCTTCCATATGTAGTCATAAAAGTAAAATGTGTTAATCAGAAGATGGTGAACTGCTGCTGTCTTGTCTCATTGATTAGGCCACACATATCTACAAATTAAAAGGATTGGGGAGTAGGGGAATAGCACGGGTGTTACATTTATTTTACAGCTAGCTTTACCCAGGCAGGGCCTCATTGGGCCAGGAGATACCCCAGGTAGCGAGGAAACCTGGAGGATCCCATCAAAACAACCCTCACGCACCTTCTTGACCTCATCGTGCTTGACAATTAAAATGACCCAGTCTGCCCGCCACCCCATGCAGGCATGTGGGCAGTTCTTCATGCCAGAGCTGCACACATTGGCTGGAGCAGTGGCAAATATAAGTCACATTCAGGGTAGAGGTAGGCACTTTGCCAAATTAATAAAAGTCATGTTCAGGGTAGAGGTAGGCACATTGCCTGGACCAGTGTCTTAAAAAACAATGTGTGAGGGGGATACTTCTGCAGTCCCTCAGTAACGGACTCCATGACCCAGGGACATAGTGACGAAAAATAATAATACAGGAATCTTTCAACTCAAGGCTCACTATAGCAGTCCCTCCAGACTGGAAACATTGGATGGAGCAGTGTCTTTCAAAAAGAAATAAAATGTGTGAGAGGGAGAGACAGCCACCCCAGAACTGCCCCCAGCAGCAACAGTGTCTCTCCTAGACCAGACCCACCTTGTCCAAGGCGTGCCTCAGAGCCGCGTTTCATACTACTACAAAGTGATTGCAATTAATAATTACAATGTATGCTTTGCCCACAGTTTGTGAGTTTGTGTGCTGCTTTGACCATACAGATCCTGTGTAGCAGGCTACACGACACACCAGCACACTCACAGTCAATCAAGCAAACACACACACCCAGAGAGAGAGGGAGGGAGGGAATATATATATATATATATATATATATATATATATATATATATATAGAAAGTTAAACAGGGAAGAGGACAAGACACACTCCCTCAGTCAAAGTAGTACCCCCACTCATGCTAACCTAACCCTTCAATCAAACCAACCAGAAAAAAATTATAACTCAAAGTCTCAAACACACAAGCAACGCACAGCCAAACGAACCTGAGACACAAAGATGCAAGACTACAATGAATCTCCAACAATTGTCCACCAAGTAACTATAAGACCCAGGAGCCAGGACAGAGCTCCAACAAAATCCACCCTTCTCCCCTCAATGCCTAACTCCCAACAAGAGTGGGGGTTTTATGTGGGGCTATCCTTAGCCCTCCTCCAACATTGTGTTGGAGCCTGCTGGAATCCTTGCTGCATGATTGCTGTCAGTCTCATCAAGCACACCCACCTTCTAGCTCCGTCCATGTGGTGGCAAAAGAGAAAGAGCCTTCCGATAAAACAATAAAATACAATAATTATCGTAGGATTTTTTTATCATCTCCGATAATTATTGTAGGGTTTCCTATGGTATCACTATCGTTAACCGCATGCACGATAAAGAGCATATCGTATTGTTATCGTACATTTTAACGATACGATACACATCCCTAGAGGGGAGACATGATAGCACTCTTTAAATACTTGAAAGGTTGTCACACAGAAGAGGGCCAGGACATGGAATAATGGGCTCAAGTTACAGGAAGCCAGATTCTGGCTGGACATCAGGAAAAACTTCCTGACTGTTAAAGCAGTACGACAATAGAACCAATGACCTAGGGAGGTCGTGGGCTCTCCCACACTAGAAGCATTCAAGAGGCAGCTGGACAACCATCTGTCAGGGATGCTTTAAGGTGGATTCCTGCATTGAGTAGGGGGTTGGACATAATGGCCTTATAGGCCCCTTCAAACTCTACTATTCTATTCTCAAGTATTTGAGACACTGTTAGTGGGTGGTTCTGCTGGTCTTCAACCTGTTCTGGATGGAGTTGCACTCCCCTTGAAGGAGCGGGTTTGTAGCTTGGGGGTTCTCCTAGAACCATCTCTATCACTTGAGGCTCAGGTGGCTTCAGTGGCACGGAGTGCCTTCTACCAACTTCGGTTGGTGGCCCAGCTACGTTTCTATCTGGACAGGGATAATCTGGCTTCAGTTGTCCATGCTCTGGTAACCTCCAAGTTAGATTACTGCAATGCACTCTACGTGGGGCTGCCTTTGAAGGTGGTTCGGAAGCTGCAGCTTGTGCAAAATGCAGCTGCCAGATTTATAACTGGAACCAGAAGGTTTGAGCATATAAGACCTACTCTGGCCCGCTTGCATTGGCTGCCTGTATGTTTCTGAGCCTGATTCAAAACGCTGGTTTTAACCTATAAAGCCTTACACGGCTTGGGACCACAATATCTGATGGAACGCCTTTCCCGACATGAACCTACCCGAACACTACGTTCAACATCTAAGGCCCTCCTCAGAATGCCTACTCCGAGGGAAGCTCGGAGGTCGGCAACAAGGGAGAGGGCCTTTCTTGTGGTAGCCCCCCAATTGTGGAATGATCTCCCTGATGAGGACCACCTGGCGCCAACATTGTTATCTTTTCGGCGCCAGGTCAAGACTTCTTCTTCTCTCAGGCATTTGGCAATATCTGAGGAGCCTGGGGTTTGTTTGTTTTTTGTAGCTTTTTTGGGCTGTTGTAGCGGTTTTAAATGTATGTGTGTATTGTGTGCATGTTGTATGTTTTTGCTGTTTTAAGTTTTGTATATTGTTTTTAATTGTTTTAATCCTATGTAAACCACCCAGAGAGCTTCTGCTATGGGCCGGTATACAAGTGTAATAAATAAATAAATAAATAAACATCAGAGAATCTCCATATGCCACTTTTGTTTTTAAGAGATGTGTTTGTTAGATAAACATGGAACGTGGTGATGTATTCCTGCCCCTTCTTTTCCCCAACTGACTTCATTTCACAACAGTGAGGTGGTTTAATTGTAGGAGATGCTGAATGATATCATCCTGTATTGTCTTTTAGATTCTGTTCTGGTCTATAATTCAGTAAAAACTTTGTAAAAAAACATTCAGAATGCCAAAAAGAAAGTGTCAATTTCTGATATATTGACCATCTTACTTGTTCTTTATTTCAGTAATTTTAACATTAACGTATTATGTAGAACAGATTTGTCTTAATTATGAAATTAGACATGTCACCAAGGCCACACTCCCTTGGGGGTGGTAATCTCAAGATGGGCCTGCCTTGGTGGCTGGGCATGTTCGGTCCTCCTTTTTGGTTTCCAAAATATGGTCACCCTATGTATTAGTATTGTTCTAAATATGTGGCTGAGCTGAAAGGAAGCCTTTCCCATACATTTTAAAATGCTGCCACCAGTGTTCGTCCTATAAGAATTCCAACATGGGATGTTACATCTAGTGTCAAACGCAGCCGGCAGGTGTGCTTTCCATGTGGTATCAAACATCTTGTTAGTAGATTGGCAGCAGCAGCGGCCTATGGAGTAGTTAACACTTCTTCTAAACAGCCAGTTGTATCAGTTACAGCTCTCAGTCTACAGGTTGCCATTTGGAATACACGTGGCTGGTTTTAGATATATATTGTCTGTGTTTTTGTGTAAGTGCTTATCTTTTTGTATTTTGTATAATGTGTTTTTAATAGTTTTCAATTTTGGAAACCGTCCACAGAGCTTCAGTTATGGGGTGGTATAAAAATGCAATAAATAAAATGAAATGAGATGAGATGTAGGACTAAGGTAGAGATTTCCATCCAAGACCATAATGGCCACCGGATCAAAAAATCAAGGCCTCTTTGGCCAGTGCATGGTCAAAATCAGTTCTGCTTTTTGGTTTCTAATCTCCCTTATGTCACTTGGTAGTAGGCAGAGCTGTGGGAAGGCACAGAGTGTCTACTCTTTCTGTGTCTGGGGACTGGAATCTTGACATGAGTCTTGATACTTGTCTGATACTTAATGCTGTGACCAGATCCACAAGCAAGATCCTGAAGTCATATCCCAGAAGATCTGGGAGTGGCTGAGCCTTCCAAATCTGATTGCCACAATATTTGACCCCCCTGCTAGATGGTTCACCTTAAGTGATGCTAAGAAGTTCTCAGTCCATTTTAGGATCCTGCATGCCTTCTGGTGATAAATTGCATGTGTGGATGAGCACATGTTTGTGTAGTATCCAATTCTGAAATACCGATATGAAGATGTGGAGGTGATTGCTTTGCTGATCTGGGTCATGATCTCCTAGTTTCCACAGCAAGCTGGCAAGAAACCAGCATGGCCAGGATTTGTGCTAGGGTCATATAGTCTGAATCTTGTGAGGACCTTGACTCATCTTGCCAGCTCTGTGAGTTTTTTCCTGTCATTCCTAGGTCAGGAATTGGTATCCAGCCTCAGCCCCAGGTGATCTAGAACTTTGAGAGGGTATCAGGGATCTCTTTTCTTGGTTCACAATGAACCTGTATTCTGGAGACCTTTCAAGGTAGTCTGCATAAATAGGAGTCTGTTGTCTAGGTATGATAAAGAAATACTCCTTTTCTGTCCCAGGCACACCGCCAGGGCCACCAGCAGCTTGTTGCACCCTCTAGCTACCGTGGCAGGACTGAATGGTCCTGGCTATAGTGGTCATGATTGTGATGTACATCCGTTTTGGGAAGTGCCTGTGTGCTTGCCTCATTGCAGAGGTGCAGAGGTGCCTCTTTCATCCCAAGGGCCAAATTCCATTTTGGAAAGGTGTTTGTGGGCTACATTCCAGTGGTGGGCTGGCCCAAAGACAAAAAGGATGGGATCAAAATACCCTCAACCACCTTTCTTATTGAAATGTGAAGGTACATTTCTAAAAAGTCTGCAAGATGAGACACTCAAGGGCTGCCATACTTGATGTCAGAATATTATAAGAATGCCTTGGCATACAACTGTACAACGCAGACTTTACCCAGTCCTGCTTAAATAATTTTTAATAATTCAAAAATAGTCACACTAGTATAGTTAATATTTAGATATAATCTCACTCACAAATTGATACAAATGATGCGAAATAATCAAGTATTTAAAGTACAATGAGACTATAGAAATTATTTTTCAAAATACTTTGAGAATTCTTCCAAATGCAAAGAGGATGTGACAATTCCTTTTGGTTACAATGACTTTTTAAGGAGAGTCCGGATACCTCCTCGTTTCGCCGTACTGGTGTCAGACTTCATCAGAAGAAGAAGAATATAGTGATTTCACCTCACTAACGCTGCTGCCATAAGGGTGTTGGTTTGAACACGGCAATTCTTTAACCTCCTCAGGCTAACCATGGCTGCCTCTACAAGAGGCATTTAAAGCTCTTTCAAGGTGCATTAAAAATGTACCTCTACAAGAATGGAGCGCAAATTGGGCGTAGAGGCGCATTTTCTCTCCGATTATGCGCATTATTGAATGCGCGTTAAACAGCGAGTTTTATTTTGCTCCGGCCGTTAAAGCGCATTTTGACTATGTGAACAAGCGATTCTCCGCATGTCAACAGTTTAAATTGGGTTTCGGTCGTCCAGTAATGCCCTTCGCCGCCTCTCGTACAGAGGTATTAGGCGTAAATGCACTTCTGCGAATATGCGCACAATCGCCTAACCAGGCGTAAAGGCGAATTCTTGTAGATGAGGCCCATCAACGTATTCCTTTGTCCCCGACTATAAGATTAGCAAGCTGCTTTCAGTGCATCTATCTTTACATGTTTCTGGAGAAGCCGGATCCAACATCACTTCCATGTCCCTTACCTTTTTGCATACTAAGGAAAAAATCAAATAGACTTTGGAGTGTCTCTGACCCTGTGGTTCTGATAGAAGTGTTCCTCCCTGTTCCTGGACCCCTTGGATCTTGGCAAAGCATTACCACAGCAATACCATCTCCCCACTCTGATTAGATTTCCATGAGGTTAAAGCACCGCCTATGCAGATGGGAATCACTGACTGTTCTGGCATCAGTTATAGAAATGAGATTTGGCCTCCTTGTTCCAGAGCCCCCTAAGTTCTGTGAAGATGATTTGGGATGCGTCCATTTGGGTTTGCAGTTGCTGGCATCCTGGAATCTGTGCAGCTGTTTGGGAATACAAAATGACTCCTGGTTTAGGAATTTTGTCATTCTTTTTTGGATATGGAAGAGCCTTCGTACCCTTCCCCCCCCCCCCAACCAACACAACATCCAAAGCCTGAGAAGGGAGTGTCCACATGAGTCCAGGTCCCAATGACATTAGCCATTTCCTTCTGGTTTCAACGTTAGAATTTTTGTCTTTAGGGTCGAGTTGGGCTGCACCCACAATGAGTCTGCCCTGAGGGTGGGAAACATGGAGATCTTTTGAAGGTTATCCTTCAGCGCAGGGTCAGTCTACATCTGGTCCCCCATCGCCCTGAGTGCATCCTTCCCCACCCCTCTACTGCCGTGCCTGCACTGCTGAAATTGGACCATGCAGTGGCAAAAGTAAAACAAAACAAAATCAAAAGTTTGACACCAAAATTAGGCAGCAGACTGCCACAGAGATTTAGAAGTGCCAAATTTCTCTTGTTTTCAAGGTAAGTGTGGCTCTTTTGGGTCTCCTCCATAGCAGTTTGTCACTGAGTGTTTGCTACTACAGGAGGTGCAACAGCAGGAGCGTAGCTCTGGACCTCCTGAATTTGCCCATCCCTGATGGTGCAAATTCCTCTGGCATCATATCACACTTACAAACACAGAACTGGTAACTCATGTCAGGATATGCCATTGACACCTTTGAAGCTTCTCTTCAGAGCCACTTCTACTGTTTTATTGCAGGGAGTTTTGAGATTCTGGCCCTCTGAAGCAATCAGTTATGAGGAAAAGTGCTACTATCAACAGATTTTGTTGATTAGATAATTATTTGTCTGGGTCTAGCAGGGCTTACTAATATCCTTACTGTATAAATGCAGCTTTGACTTTTCATTTCTGGTGAAAACTATTTTTTTAAAAAAATTGGATTTTTTCAGCTGAAAGATCCAGACATGCTGCAGTTCCTCAAAGGACCTGAAACCTGGAGACAGCTAAAAAGTTACTCCAAGATTCTGCAGATCAGAAGGGTCTTAGCCAATCTGCAGAAACTGCTGAAAAAACTGTGTTCTCTTCCATCGAAACAGACTGAAGACCTGTATCTCATCGTATCAGACCTGTGTGACTTAATGCGTTGGCGATGCAAAAGAACACGTCAAATGAAGCAAAGACCATGAGAAGTACATGGTTCTAGTCAGGCAAGGCCACTGAGCCAGCTTCACAGAGGAAACAATCAACTTCTCTTCACAGTCTTCTATGATTTATCTACTGAGCATAACTTGCACCACATTCTGCACAGAGTATAAATAAAACTAGGCAAATATTGCATAACACTAGAATTCCTGTTACATGACTCCCTTGATTACCAAGGTTTGTTACGGAAATTTATTTCAAATATTATAGTTCTGTTAGAAACACAGCTAAATTTATGATGCTGTTCATTGCAAAGGTTTTTTTAATGGTATAATCTATTAAATTGGTATACTTAAAGGTATACTTAAATATGTTCTATGTACAGTATTTTATTGCTGCACTCTTAGGGAAACAAAAAACAAGGAATTCATCAGGGGTTCTGATAAAATGACGGGAAACAGCCATTTCAGTGACAGGTCAGCAAAGTCCAGGGCTTTGTAAAAAAAAAAGGGGAAAAAAGCAATTATTGTTTACTAGTTTTTTGTTATTTTGATGAGGCCCTGATACGTTATTTGTATTTGATACTTTGCATCAAACTTAAACTGATACTTACTTTAATATTATGTTGTTTATTTTAGTCTTAGCCACTTTGATTTCCATTGAAGAGAAAGCAAGATGTAATATTTTAATATTTTAAAACCCAGGAATTTTAATTACCAGAAATCTCCTCCTGGATGGCATTTGAAGAGCCTTCAGGAGGGCCCCTCCCCTCAGCAGAAGGAAAGGCCAGCTTGGAGGAGTGCCCAATATCCCTTTGTGACACCACCATTCCAGAATGCTGTTCTCTCACTTTTCCCAACAAGGAGAATTGTTTCCAGGTGGAATCACTGAGTTGAGGCGCGTGACAAGAGCAGGCTACAAACAGACGAATCAACGGCTGCAAAGAGTGTCTAGTGGTGGTGTGGAACTGTGGTGGGCAGGGGGGTGAAATGGCTTTTCTCACCTTGTGACCCTTGGATGCTTTGTAGGTCTCTCACGTTCTTCAACAATGGTTGCAAGATCAGGCCACTTTACTGTGAGAATTACAGTTCGAAAACAAACAGGGCAGGTCGAATGCCCTTCCTTTGGGATATACAAAAGCAGAGATTGAAAGGGGAAGGTTGTAGGTGTCCAGAAAATGTTTGGTGAACCACCCTTTGTAGAATCCTTTCCCCAAATCAACTAACATTAATCTTGTAATATGAAGTGAAGTCCAGGTGACTGACCTGCATATCTCTTCCAGTGAAACTGTCCCCCCCCCAAAGGAAGGAGATGCTCATACACACACACACACACACACACACTGAGTGGGCCATAATGCCTGGAGTGGAGAGTTGTCTAAGATCTTGTGTGCCTCATAGTTGCATTGCCATAGCCATCCAGCCAAGGTTTATCTAGAAACCTTCTTACCCTTTCCTAAAAAAAGACAAGGATTCCAAATTCCTAGAAGATACAGTCCTGTCTAAATGAAAATTTATTTATTTATTTATTTCCATTTATATACCGCCCCATAGCCAAAGCTCTCTGGGCGGTTTACAAAATTAAAAACATTGAACATTAAAAACACCGATGTACAAAATTTAAAAGCATAAAGCATAAAAACAAGTTATAATTATAATATCCTTTAAAACAACAATTCTGGGTCAAAGTACAACAACAACACAAAACCTCATCATATGCTGTTAAATGCCTGGGAGAAGTGGAAAGTCTTGACCTGGTGTCAAAAAGATAACAATGTTGGTGCCAGGTGAGCCTCGTTGGGAAGATCATTCCGTAATTGGGGAGCCACACTGAAAAGGCCCTCTCCCTTGTTGCCACCCTCCATGCCTCCCTCGAAGTAGGTAGCCAGAGGATGACCTTAGATGTGGATCATAGTGTATGGGTAGGTTCGTGTCGGGAGAGGCGTTCCATCAAATATTGTGGTCCCAAGCTGTGTAAGGCTTTATAGGTTAGAACCAGCACCTTGAATTGGGCTTGGAAACGTATAGGCAGCCAATGCAAGCAGGCCAGAGTAGGTCTTATATGTTCAAACCTTCTGGTTTCTGTTATCAATCTGGCCGCTGCATTTTGCTCAAGCTGCAGCTTCTGAACCACCTTCAAAGGCAGCCCCACGTAAAGTGCATTGCAGTAATCCAATGTAGAGATTACCAGAGCGTAGACAACTGAAGACAGGTTATCCCTGTCCAGATAGGGGCGAGGCTGGGCCACCAATCGAAGTTCGTAGAAGGCACTCCATGCCACCGAGGCCACCTGAGCCTCAAGTGACAGAGATGGTTCTAGGAGAACCCCCAAGCTATGAACCCGTTCCTTCAAGGGGAGTGCAACCCCATCCAGAACAGGTTGAACACCCTCCATCCGGTCAGCAGAACCACCCACTAACAGCATCTCAGTCTTGTCTGGATTGAGTTTCAGTTTGTTAGCCCTCATCCAGTCCATTGTCGCAGCCAGGCACTGGTTCAGCACATCCACAGCCTCACCTGCTGAAGATGAAAAGGAGAAATAGAGTTGTGTGTCATCAGCGTACTGATGACAACGCACTCCAAAACTCCGGATGACCGCACCCTATGGTTTCATGTAGATGTTGAACAGAATGGGGGACAAGACTGTCCCCTGAGGGACCCCATACTGGAGAATCCACGGGGCCAAGCAATGTCCCCAAGCACCACCTTCTGGAGCCGACCCACCAAGTAGGAGCGGAACCACTGCAATGCAGTGCCTCCCATTCCATATTCAGCCTGTTGTCCCAGAAGGATACCATGATCGATGGTATCGAAAGCCGCTGAGAGATCAAGGAGAATCAACAAAGTCACACTCCCCCTGTCTTTCTCCCGACATATTCATATCCCAACCCATCCAATCCTGGGGATTTCCCCACTTTTAATTTATCAATAACACTTTCTATTTCTTCCTCCGAAGCCAATTGCTCCATTAAGTCTCTATCAGCCTCTTTTAGCCTAATTTTCCAATATTTCTCCACATATTCTTCAATCTTCCCCTGAGGGCTGTATCCTGCAGAATACAATTTTTGATAAAACTCTTGAAATATTTTTAATTTATCCTTCATTAAATTACAACTTTTGCCTAATTTATCTTTAATTGTTCCTATTATAATTCTTGCCTTTTTTGATTGCGTGGACCTAGCCAACATTTTTGAATTCTTATTACTATATTCAAAAAACACTCTTTTCAAATACAACAAATTTCTCTGGGCTTTCTCCAAATCTTCTTTCTCCAATTCCCTTTTTTTGCTTTGTGTCTAATCTCCATCTTAACTTAATATCTATACTCACTAGCGCATGATCCGTGACTTTTATAATCCCTATATCAGTATTTAAAACTTTAGATATCAAATTTTTGATTTAAAAATATAATCTATTCTAGAATAACTTTTATATTTTGCTGAATAAAATGTAAATTTCCTGTCTTCTCCTTTCATCCCTCTCCACACATCCCATAACTCTTTCCTTTTCATAATTTTATTTAAACCTGTAATATTTTTTTTATTTTTCCTGAATAATGGGGTTAGATTTATCTTTTTGCTTATCTAATACCATATTGAAATCTCCTGCCATTATGATGTGGCCTTTCCCAATATCTTCCATCTCTTTAAACACTTTAGTATAAAATTCCATTGGATTTACATTTTGTGCATATATGTTAATCAAAGTATATTCTTCTTCTGCCAACACACCCTGTAATATTATATATCTACCATAACATCTCTTTTAACCCTTGTTATATTGAACTCACATTTCTTTGATATAATAATCGGCACTCCTCTTGCTTCGGAGGTACCATATGCCTTTTCGTAAACAGCTGACCATCACAGTCTAAGCTCATTAACCCCATCTTGTACTTGATGTGTTTCTTGAAGGAATATTATATCTGCTTTGTCTCTATTCAATAATACTTCCACCCTTCTTCTTTTAATAACAGAGCCTAACCCTTTAACATTCAAAGTTGAAACCCTTAACTTATTATCCATAGTTTCGATAGTATTTCAATTTATTGGACCCATAATGTGAAACAAACAATACCCTTAATTCCCCACCACCACCCCTACACATAAACAATTCTTCTTCCCCCCTCTTCTTCTTGGAACAAGCCCCAACCATGTTTTATGTAAACCCTTGTGGGGGGGGGGGGGGAGGCAGTCCTTTCAGTCCCAGAGTGGCAACAGATCCATTCCCCCCGATCCTCCAATCTTCCCTCCCTTATCTTAGTACTATTTACTAGTATAATAATTATATTATACTTCTTAACATTTATATAGTTCTATCTCTCCTCATGAATTTTTATTCTCCACCAGCAGCTCCTTCTTCTTCATGTCCTTCTGGTCGATCCTTCCCCTGCAGACCCAGTTCTTCCAGCAGCGCCATCCCTTGCTCCAGCGGTTGTTTTATGATATTTTCTTCCATATGAAAATACAAGAAACACAGGATAGCCCCAACTGTAAGCTATTGCATTCTTCTTCAACACCGTGGTACACAGCTTAATGCGCCTTCTCCAAGAAATTGTTTGTGGGCAAAGATCATTGAAAACCTGTATTGCCACTCCTTGACACATCAGTTAGCCCGATCCTTGTCTTATTGCTTTCATCAAAAGGTCTTTTCTGTAGTAATTCGCAAATCTCAAGACAATGTCTCTAGGAATTAGACCACCTCTCCTGTAGCCAATTCTATGGACTCGTTCTATATCTTCTTCCTTCCATTCGATATCTGGCAGTACTGTTTTCAGCCAATCCAAAATCTTCTTCCTTAGAATCTTAGGGTGCTCTCCAGATTGTTCAGGAAAGGCTTTGATACGAATATTGGGCCTTCTCTCTTGGGCTTGGATATCAATCAGCTTTTCCTCCAATTGTTCATATTTGATATTTTGTGCTTTTATTTGCTCCTTATTTTCTGTGATCACTTCTTGCATCTCTGTAAATTGTTCTTTCATAGCTTCCATACTCTTTTTAATTTCAGAGATAGGCTTGTTGAGCTATGTCACAACATCGTTAACTATTTGGCTTTTTAACGTCTCATTATTCTGTATAATCATCTTCTGGAAACATTCCAACATTTCTTGTGATGTTATCTCTCTGGAGGAGGGAGTGCTCTCTTGCTCTCCCTTAGCAGCAGAGCTGGCTTTTGGATAGGTTGTTTTGCCCAGCTTATGGCCGCCATTTCCAGCCAGTTGAAATTCCTTCGGTATGGCTACCTTTGAGTTTTTTCCAGACATGATTAATTCTTCAGAATCAAGTCTATTTAAACGACTTATGGTCTGTCTGATGGATGCTGTTTAGTGTCTCTTGTCCAAACTGGCAAAGTATTTTTGTATACTTTTTTTCCTTGCCGAACATTTGGCATCCAGCCCAGAAATTCTTTCAGGAGCTCTCAGTCCTGTTATCTCTCAGTAAAACCTCAAGTCATAAACACGAGTGTAAATGGGGAGATTTCGTGAACAAATCAATTGTTTTGTACTCACAAGATCCTTAGTTTAACCAGGGATATTCATTCTTTAAAAAAATTATGGTTGGGAGGTTTCTGATTCTGCCGTTCACTCCATGGCCGGAATTCCCGCCCCCAAATTTGATTGTCCTTGATTCCATGGAAGGAACTTTCATTATCCATAAAGGCAGGAAGTGGAGAGGAACACACATGTGTACCAAAAGGCCAATCACCCCATAAGGAGAAGGAACCCTTTGACAATGAGGCAATACTACCAGTAGAGTCCTTTTGAGCCTTGCTTCTCAAGGCATGAAATGAAATAATAACAAGACTAGAGCTCCTTTTTAAAAATCCATCTGAAAAATATGCAACCAGGGCAAATTGGTTTACCCAACGAAGAGGGGGCATTGAAGGAACTTGCTCCCCTTCATCAGGATGATTATCTGACAGAAGAGGAGGGAATTCTCCAAGTGCCCAGGGAGAAAAATGCTCTCCAAACCTGGCCATTGCAGAAATTAACCTATAATCAATAAAAGTGAACAAAGTCACATCAGGAGGAAGAGATGGGGGCAGTAAAGTGGCATACCCACAACAAAAAAAACTACACTCAAACAAGAGATAAGGTTACATCATTGGACAAGATGAATGACCTACGTTTTCAGAAGGGAGAACATAGGAATGCAGGTGATCCCTTGCACAGCACAAAGGTGGTATTTGGACCACAAAACCCTGTAGGAGGAGTGATGCCATCTACCTCAAAGTGACAAAAAGGATTTCTTCCTAATAATACTTCAATCAGGCAACTATTAAATAGCATGACTAAACCTAAAATCCAAGTATTAGGAAGTATTTCTTCCTAATAATACTTCCTAATAATACAATCAGGCATCTTTGGAAGCAATGCAATTATACAGCCAGCCATGAATGAGAAGCCTCTTAATCTTCCAGATTGGTGGCCTGTCTCCTCTACTGAAATAAAGGTAAGGCCCCAGGGGAAGATATGATCCCTCCTGAGGTATTGGAGAATGGCTATAGGAATACATGGAATCGATACCACAAGCCCCTCAGGAAACCGAGGGAGCACCCAAACTGCTTGTAGAGATTCAAATTAGCACCCTAAGCTAATCAGTGTCTACCTGAGGTATGATTTATGGCACAGCAATACTAGAGCACCAACCTAAAGGAAAATTGCCAGTTAAGTTGATATTTTTTTCCCTGCCTGGCTTTTTCTGGGTCTGGAGCCATGTGCCTGGGAGGGAGGATACAGAGCCAAGAGGGGGGATTTGAGGGGGCCCCAATCAGTGTAGTGGCGGGTAGAGGGAAATATGGCGTTGTGAGGAGGACGTGCCAGGTAAGGGGAATGCGGCTCAGACAGTTAATGGCTGTGCCATGTTCCAGTCGTCCTTGCAACCACAGGTTTGTCGGTTGCCCTATCAGCCAGCCCTCAAGACTCCGGATGCTGCTTTTAAATGCCAGATCGGTATATAATAAGACCTCCCTCATCCACGACTTAATTGTGGATGAGGCAGCCAATCTGGCATGTATAACCGAGACCTGGGTGGGTGAGCAGGGAGGAGTCAGCCTCTCCCAGTTATGCCCACCAGGATACTTGGCTCAACATCAAGGTAGACCTGAGGGCTGGGGAGGGGGGTTACTGTGGTCTATAGGAACTCCCTCTGCAGGCTCCCTGTTCATGTGACTACTGGTCTGGAGTGTTTGCATCTTGTGTTGGGTCAGCAGGACAGATTAGGGATTCTGTTGGTGTACCGCCCACCCCGCTGCTCAACAGACTCCCTAGGTGAGCTGATGGAGGTGGTCTCGGGTGTATTGCTGAGATCCCCCAGACTGTTGGTTCTGGGGGATGTCAACATTCACACTGAGGGCACCTTATCCAAGGCAGCTCAGGATTTCATGGTCTCCATGACAACCATGTGTTGCGGGAATATTTCAGGTGTGATCATACCAATAGCTTGTGATAACAACATTTAAATAACTGAGAAACTAATATTGATTTCATTCTTCTAATAAGTACATGTATCTGTTCTCCTGTAAGATAGAACCAGCAATGTACTAGCTAGATGTGTTAAGCCTTCACCATAATGAACTTTGGTCCACTAGCAACTATATGCATTCTGTATTATTTTAGTTTACCTTGACCTCCATCATTCTTATATGGCGCCTTTCTTTATTTTGACCTAGAGACAAGTTACATCATTCCTATGTGCTACCCTGTATTATTATAAACTTTCCCTTGGTACAAAAGTGATTCTGTACAAAGAGCTAGATATGCTAATTCTGATGGTTCCAGTTTCCTATATAAGAGTGATACCCTATATACTTAATTTAGTCAGAGGTCTATCTCTGACTCCATCAGCTCAATAAATCTGCTTCTGAGAACTAAGCTTGTGTAAGTATCTTTGGTCTCCACTGCGAAACTGAGTCTAGTTGCTTGCATGAATATAACTCCTTTGAGTTATTGGGTGGGAAGTCACCGATCTATGGGAGGTCCCTTCCCATCTTAGGGTTATTCATCCCTAGTCTACATTTAGGCCAGTTACTGTATCAATGTATTACAAAGAATTAGAGTAAAGATCTTTCTCATAAGAGATCTGTGACAATAAATGACTCCTTTCTCATAAAAGGGAGTCATAGGCCTCCCTGGGGGACTCAAATTCCCACAACACCATGGCACTGTCCCAACATGCCATCAGCCCAATGCATGTATCAGGGCATACTCTAGACCTGGTTTTCGCAACTGGACATGGAGATGGTGAACTGAAAGTAGAGGACTTTACATCAGTCCCTTTGTCATGGTCAGATCACTGCTTGCTGAGGTTTAGACTTACAGCAGCTTTTCCCCTCTGCAAGGGTGGGGGACCTATTAAGATGGTCCACCCTCGGAGGCTAATGGATCTGGATGGTTTCCAGAGGGCTCTGGGGAGTTTTCCGGCTGATAGGGCTGGCTCTCCTGTTGAAACCCTGGTTGATCTGTGGAATGCAGAAATGACCCAGGCGGTTGTCACAATTGCTCCTGAGCGCCCTCTCCTGTGTAGAGCTCGTACGGCTCCATGATATAACCCCAGAGCTGAAAGCAATGAAACAAAATAGGAGACAGCTTGAGGGCAGATGGAGACAAACTCCTGATGGATGCAATCAAACACTGGTAAGTGCCTATAGTAAGGTATATTCAGGGGCAGTGAGGGCGGCAAAAAAGCAATACTTTGCTGCCACTATCAAATCATCAATCTGCCGCCCAGCGGAGCTTTTCAGAGTTGTCCGGGGGCTATTACATGCCGGCCCCAAGGATGTGGTAGAACCATCTGAGGCCTGCTGTACTGAATTTGCTAGGCACTTCCAGAATAAAATCTTGGGGATCAGCCAGGACTTAGACTCCAGTGTTATAGCAGGTGAATCTAGCGAGGTGTCCAGAGCACAGGCTTGTCCTGTTTTCTTGGATGAGTTTCAGTTGATACAGCTCGAGGATGTTGACAAGGTGCTTGGACAGGTTCATGCAACCACCTCTGTATTGGATCCTTGCCCCTTTTGGCTAATAAAAGCTAGCAGGGATGGAACAGCCGGCTGGACCAGGGAAGTGATCAATGCCTCTCTACGAGAGGGAGTGGTCCCAGACCATTTGAAGGAGGCAGCAGTGACACCACTCCTAAAGAAATCTTCCCTGGACCCTTAAAATCTTAATAACTACAGGCCAGTAGCAAATGTTCCATTCCTGGGCAAGGTCCTGGAGTGGGTGGTTGCGTGCCAGCTCCAGGCACTCTTGGATGAGACCGATTATCTGGATCCATTTCAGTCGGGTTTCAGGCCTGGTTTTGGTACGGAAACAGCCTTGGTTGCCCTACAAGACCTTTAAAAAATTATTAATACCCAATTGAGACTACTATATAATAAAATACTAGAAGTGGAGGGGATCCCACCATCATGGGAGCAATCCCTGATAGTACTAATTCCAAAACCGAATAAAGATCTATCAGACACAGGATCATCTAGACTTATCTCCCTAATAAATCAAGATGCAAAAATTTTGACAGCAATAATGGCAAAAAGAATGAACAGTTTTATATATAAATATATTAAAAGGGATCAAGGTGGATTTATAGCCAGGAGACAGATGCCTAATTTAATAGGAAGAGTGTTGAATATAATAAATATAATTAAAAAAACAATTTGAAAGCAGGATTGATGGCTTTACATATTTTAAGGCCTTTGATTGCATGAAATGGCCAGTTTTAAAAACAATATTAAAAATAATAGGGTTTGGCACTCAGTTTAAGAGTCTGATAAACTATTTATACTCACGAAATAGTGCAGTTTTTATGGTTAATGATGGAATAACAAAGCAAATTTCTTTAACCCAAGGTACTAGACAAGGATGTCCCCTTTCCCCGATATTGTTTGTGATAGTTATTGAGATGTTAGCTAATGTAATCAGAGAAGATGAAAGTATTATTGGGATAGGGAATAGGGAAAATTACAGTAAATATGTTTGCAGATGACACCCTATTAACTATAGAGAACCCAATAGAAAATCTGGAGAAGATTAAAGTACACCTTAAGGAGTTTGGAGAAATGACAGGAATGCAGGTAAATTGGGACAAATCCAAGATTATATTATTTAACTATAAAAAAGAGGAGGAACAAGGTTTGAGTAATAAGAAAAATAATATTAAGGTTAGGAATTTAATTAAGTATTTAGGAATAAATATTACAAGAAATTTAGAAAATCTAGAAGAGGAAAATTATGTTAAATTAAAGATGGAGGTTAAGAAAAAATTAGAGGTGTATAGAAAGATCAAACTTTCGTGGTTTGGAAGAATTGCAATTAGCCCAAGGTAAATTTTCTTTTTAGAATGCTAGTGGTTAAAGTATCAGAAATAGAACTGAAGAGTTGGCAAGATATGATATATAATTTCTGTAATGGAGATAAGAAAGCAAGAATAAATAAGGAGAAATGGTATAAATCTCAAAAACAAGGTTTGGGTCTCCCCAATTTAAAGTTATATTATATAGCTAACCAATTAAGATATATAATAGATAGTATGGCAAGAATGTGTGAATTAACTTGGTTAGAGCTAGATACATTAGAGACAGAGTTGAGCTTAGGAATTTTTTTATTATTAAACCAACTAGGAAACTGTTAGAAAGAATTAAAAATCCGCTTTTAAAGAATATTTTAGAGATTTGGTTAAAATATAAAAAGAAATTATCACCAGATATCTCCCCTCTGACCCCAGTGGTGTTGATGGAAAATTTCCCAATAAACTTGAAAAAAGAAATAGAAATTGTATTGAGGGATCAGAATGTCATAAAAATAAAAGATTGGGTGTAAAGGATGACGAGTAAAGAGAAAATAGAAGAAGTGTTGAAGGGGGAAAAGATATCTTGGTTTAAATGTATACAATTAGATCAATGGATGAGGAACCGGTTAAGGAAAAATAAAGGATGTAGAGATTTTACAAGATTTGAAAAAATAATTATAAAGAGAATAGAAGAGAGGGAAAATAAAACAATTAAAAGGTATGACAAGCGAAATCTATTAAATGTTAATAGAAGCTGAAGAAAAAAAAGACCATCTTAAATCAATATGGGATTATGATATAACTAAACAAATAAGTAATCAAAGCTGGGAGAAGATATGGGATCTGCATATTCTAAAAACTATGTCGGTACGGATAAAAGAGAATTATTACAAGCTAGTTTGGAGGTGGTATCTAACTCCAGTAAAATTAAATCAGATTGATAAGAAGTACTCGAAGTTATGCTGGAGAGGATGCCAGGAAATTGGTACCTATTTCCATATGTGGTGGATATGTGAAGATGTGCAAAAATTTTGGCAAAACATATTTAAGGAGATAAATGAAATAACTGGTTTAAATTTAGAGGTATGACCCAAGATAGCTTTATTATCATTGTACAAAAAAGGCCAGGGAACTCAAAATGAAAGAGATTTAATTACAAACTTAATGACAGCAGCAAGATTATTGATAGCTAGGAAATGGAAAGTACAAGGTAATTACCAAATGACAGAATGGTATAAAGAAGTAAGGGATATCGCAATTAATGATAAGTTAACTAGTAGCATAAAAGTTAAAAAGGGTTTAATGAAGAGAAATGATTTTGCAGATGTATGAGGAATATTTGTAGATTTTGTATTAAAAAAAGGGAAAGGATGTATACCTTTGCAGGATGCATTACAGTTTTGGAGAAATATATACTTAAATACTAGATGGACCCATTGGTGTGGGGGGGCACTTATTAGTTATTGTAAGTTTTTTTTTATTGTTGTATGTATTAAAACCAATAAACATTTTTTTAAAAAAAGGTCAATTAAATTTGTTATGTCACAAGCCTCCTTCTCTTGTATATTTCTTTTTTTTTTTTTTAGTAAAAGGAATGGGGGAGACCTAAAGTACTGGATTTGTATAAAACTATGTCACGTTCTTGTAAATCTAGGCTCAGTTCCAACAGTACTTGGAGGGCATCACGCATCAGTCTTAAGCCCAGTAGAAATTCAACTGAAGTCATCTTCCTTTGTAAACCCTCGTACATGGATCTCTCTTTTTTGCCTCTGTTGAAATCATTTTTTAGCTTCAACAAAATGAAGCAGCAAGGCTTCATAATCTCCCCACATGGCAGACTGGAACCTACCCATTTTGTGCTTAATTTTCTTCCAATTGTTAATAATGTTAGCTCCAGCGTCTTTGCATATACATGTAGATCTCTACTAGTTTTTGGTGAAGCATGGTACAAAACAGTTTGTCAATGAAGGATTTGAATCGGTTGATTCCAGAGACAGCCATCACTCACTGATAATTCCAGTCTATGATTGACACAGTGTCATACGATAACAGAGGTAAATATATCTTTCAGATACTCTTCTGTCATTCCTAAAGAATGGAGATATTGGAGTAATGAGCTGAAAATTCCTCTTGCTGTGACATCATCTAATTCTTTTTTTTTTTTTTTTTTAGTATAATTTTTATTCATTTTTCAACAAAACAAACAAACATACACATGATGATATATAAACAAACTAACTCCCTCGACTACCCCCGTGCACCCCCCCCGAGACCTACTCCCATTCATTCATCTTCCTTCCAGAATTTTAATGATTCTTTTGAAGGCGAATGTCCCTTTCCCGATCTTAAAACATATTCCAAAAAGGGATTCCATATATCTCCAAAATCACTCTTACTGGACATTCCCCTCATTATTTTCATTTTACATGTCAACATATCATTCAATGCTATATCCCAAATTTCTTTATACCAATCTTCTATTTTATAACTTCGTTGCCCTTTCCAATTTTTAGCAATCATTATTCTGACGGGCGCCAGGAGGTTGTTTACCAATTCTCTATTAATTATATGCTTATTACTACTATCCCATATTGCTAGTAGAGCTAGCTTCGGGTTTAATTCCAATTTACTTCCAATTATATCACTTATTTCTTTAAAAACCTTTTCCCAGAATTTTTGTATTTGTTCACAGCTCCACCACATATGAAAATAGGTCCCAACCTCCTGACATCCCCTCCAACAATTCTTAGACACTTTTTTATCAATCTGATGAAATCTTACAGGTGTTAGATACCATCTCCAAACTGTCTTATAATAATTCTCCTTAATTCTAATCGACAATAATTTCAACATTCTTACATTCCACATCCTCCCCCAATTATCTTCATTAATTTTTTCCCTAATATCTACTTCCCATACCTCTTTTATAACGTTAAGTGAGTCCTGAAATTCCCCCTCTATTAAAATTTTATATATCTCGCTAGTGAGTCCTTTTTTAGCTCTGGCTTCATCTTTTTTTTCTATTTGTTCAATTAAATCTTCAAATCTGGTATTATTTCTACATTTCTTATTTTTTTTCCTCCATTCCTCTGTCCATTTTACCAGTTGCAGTGACTTAAACCACGCTATCTTCTGTCCTTTAAACAACTCTTTAATGTGCTCACTATCTTTCATCTTTCCCATCCAATTCCTTAGCTTAAGAATATCTTGTTCTTTCAGTCTCACTTCCATCTCTGATTTTAATGCTCTTGGGAAGTTTCCCACTACCACAACTGGGGCTAGCGGAGAATCTTCTGGTATCAACTTCCCCCTATACTTCTTCCATATCGATATTATATTTTCCAATAATGGGTTGTCCAGTACCTTCCATTCTTTCTTCTGCATTTTGGTAAAAAATATATTTCGCAATTTACATTCTATCTCTACTGTTTGCGATTCCAGCCAATCCATATCTTGCTCCCCTAAAATAGCATGAATAACATATCTTAACTGATTAGCAATATAATAATTCTTAATATTAGGAAGTCCTAAACCTCCTTTCTTTTGAGTCTTATACCATAACCCCTTATTTATCCTAGGTCTTTTATCCCCATTACAATATGCATTAATCATATTTTGCCAATTTTTAAGCTCAGCTGCTGAAATTCTAATAGGTAGCATTCTAAACAAAAAATTAACCTTAGGTAATATCTTCATTTTAATAACCGCTATTCTACCAAACCAAGAATGTTTTAATTTTCTATAAATCTGTAATTTCTCCCCTACCTCTTTTCTTAAGCTTACAAAATTAAGTTCCTCTATTCTTTCTAATTCTTTATCTATATTAACTCCTAAATATCGTATTATATTTTTATATCTTAATCCTAACTTAGCTTTACATTTCTCCATCTCTTCCTTGTTATAATTATACAACATCATTTCAGACTTCCCCCAGTTAACTTGTAATCCTGTAATTTCCCCAAATTCCCTCACATATTTCTGAATCATCTCCCCACTTTCTAGGGGATCTTCTATTGTCAATAACGTATCATCCGCAAACATATTTACTTTAATCTTATTTTTTCCCCCTATCCCCTTTAATATTTCATCTTCCCTAATTACATTTGCTAAAATTTCTATAACTATTGCAAATAAAATCGGTGAAAGTGGACATCCTTGCCTAGTTCCTCGGGCTAGTATTATTTGTTGCGTTAACCCATCATTAACCATTATTTCCGCTTTATTATTTTTATACATCTGATTTATCACTCCCATAAATTTATGTCCAAACCCAAATGTTTTTAATATTATTTTTAACGCTGGCCATTCCACGCAATCAAAGGCTTTGAAAATATCTAAAGCTAATAATCCTGCTTTTAAGTTTCTTTTTTTTTATAATATTTATTATATTTATAACTCTCCCAATTAAATTCGGCATTTTCCTACCTAAAATAAATCCGCATTGATCATTTTTAATATATTTAAATATAAATGTACCCATTCTTTTAGCCATAATTGCTGAAAATATTTTTGCATCCTGATTTATTAAAGATATTGGTCTATATGACGCTGGATCTGTCAAGTCCTTACCTGGCTTCTGTATTAATACTACCAGGGACTGGTCCCACGATGGCGGGGTCATTCCTCCTTCTATTATATTATTGAATAATTTTTTTAATCTTGGTATTAAAATATCTTTAAATATTTTATAAAATTCCGGCCCCAGACCATCAATCCCCGGAGACTTACCTCCTTTTAGTTTTCCAATAATTCCCTCAATTTCTTTGTCAGTAACCAAGGCTTCCATACACTCCCTATCTTGATCATCCAGTCTTATTTTCCAATTCCTTTCTACATATTCCCGAATCTTCTCTTGTGAAAGCGCCTCTGAAGTATATAAATCTTTATAAAATTCCTGAAAAATCCTTAATTTATCTTTCATTACATTACATCTATTCCCTAACTTATCTCTTATTGTCCCTATCATATTCTTAGCCTTCTCTGACTGCGTGGATCTAGCCAGCAATCTGGAATTTCTATTACTAAATTCAAAAAAATCTCTCTTTAAATATAATAAATTCTTTTGGACCTGTTCTATTTCTTCTTTCTCCAATTCCTTTTTTTTTGCCTGAATTAGGGCATATAATCGCTTATCTTTTGACTGTCTCAGTCTCTCCTCTAGACTCCTTATCTCTTCTTCAACCTTTTTATTAAGTACTTCCTGTTGCTTTTTAAGTGTGGACATTTCCCTAATACAGATCCCTCTTATTACTGCTTTCATCGTATCCCATAATAATCCTTGCGAATTAACTCCTTTTTCATTTATCTGCCATATTTCCTGCAATTCCTTTTTTAATTTATCAACTATGTTTTTATTTTTAAAAATTCTTCCGTCCATTCTCCATCTCTTTGCTTGTTTATAATCCTTCTTTAACTTAATATCCATCATCATTAAAGCATGGTCTGTGATCTTTATTACTCCAATATCACAATCTATTAATTTAGGTACCATATTCTTTGATATAAAAATATAATCAATCCTTGAATAGCTCTTAAATCTAGGTGAGTAAAATGTATATTTTCTTTCCTGCCCTTTTACAACTCTCCATACATCCATTAATTCTTTCCTCTCCATTAATTTAGCTAATTCTGTCTTACCCTCTCCTCTACTATCTCTTATTATATTATCTCTATCTTTCCCTTTATCTAGTACCATATTAAAATCTCCAGCCATCACAATATTCTTTTTCCCTAAATCTCCCACCATATTAAATACTTCTTTAATAAAATCAATTTGTTTCCCATTTGGAGCATAGACATTTATCAGCACAAATTCTTCCTCTTCCAACGTACAGTGAATTATAAGGATCCTTCCATTCTTATCTTTCTTTATATTTTGAATATTAACACCACATTTCTTCGATATTATTATTGCCACACCTCTTGCTTTAGAAGTACCAAATGACTTTTCATAAACTCCAACTTCCCTCATTCTTAACTCATTAGCCCCCTCCTTTATCTGATGGGTTTCCTGTAAAAAGATTATATCTATTTTTTTTCTTTTCAACAATGTTTCAATTCGTCGTCTTTTAACCACCGTTCCTAGCCCCTTAACATTTAGAGTTGCACATCTCAATCTATTCTCCATTTCTTACTTCCAGCCACATCATTAAATTGGTCTCGGTCAGTGATACACATACCCCCCCTTCCCCCCCCACATACACCCATTTTTACCCCCCTCCTCACCAGTCATCTGGGCTCTGGTCCCAATTATTTTAGAACTCTTCAGGGGGGGGAACACGGCCCAACCCACAGAGCAAAGTCCGATCCTCCCCTCCTTTTTTTTTTTTTTTTCTTTCCCCTCTAATCCCTTTCATTGACTGGAACCTCCAACCGCTCCTTCTAGTTGATCTCTGGAACCTCCAACTGCTCCTTCCACTTGGACTATTTCTCCCAGATCCTTGGCATCAATTATGCCCAGCTTCTCCAACAACTCGATTCCCTGCTCGCACGATGTTATTCTTTCTTGCTTCCCTTGCCAGAAGAATCTCAAAAATACTGGGTATCCCCAGTTGTAGGTTATCGATTTCTTCCTCAATGCTGCTGTACAAATTTTGACACTCTTCCTCCACTGGACAGTGTGCGCCGATAAATCCTGATAAATTTCTATTGCTGTTGCTTGAATCTTTGGTTGAGCTTGTCGTCTGATTGCCTGCATAAATTTTTCTTTTTTATAATAATTTGCAAATTTAACAATTATGTCCCTTGGAAGCACTCCTTTACGCTTAGAACCAACTCTATGCGCCCGTTCAAGATCAGCTTCCTCCCAGGCCTCATCTGGAAGTTGTTCTCTTATCCATGTCAAAATAGTATCTCTTAAATCTTTTAAAGTCTCTCCTTCTTGTTCTGGGTATTTTCTAATGCGAATATTAGCCCGTTTATCTCGATCCTCCATAGCGATAAGGCGTAGTTCATGTTGAGAGAGCTGGACTTCCTGTTTCTTACAAACTCCTGCCAGAGCTTTAGTATCTGCCTGGAGCACTCCAACATCCATCACCACTTGCTTTAAACCCTCCATGAGTTCGGTCTGCGTATCTGAAATGCGCTTCGACAAACGTTGTTCCAATCCAATAAGCATGTTTTTTATGTCATCCTTTAATTCATCCATTGGGTCTGGCTGCCCTCCTCTGGGTATCTTCGGAATTGCAGCTGGCTCTGAAGAAACAGAGCCCTTAACGGGAGATTTTTTCCCAGTCTGCTTGTCCGGCATTTCCACTCGGGTCAGCCTATGCCACAATCGATCTGATCCTCTCTCTCTTACAGGTCTTACCCAGGCGGGGGTGGGAATAGAGGGCTTCTGCCGTCTCTGCTTCTTCATAAAATTCCCTCCTCCCTCTTCTGCCTGGAGGCCTCTCACTTATGTCTCTACGTTGCAGCCAATACTTCAGTTCACTGGGAGTTAACTTAACTTCTTCTCAAACTCCCTCCAAGTGTGCCATAAACAGGCTATCTGCCGATTATAGTCCATAAATCAATCCACTAATGGCGTCTCGCTCCTTAGACCCCTTTTGCATCCAGCCGGAACAAAGGGAACAGCCGGAACTGCCAACAATCAGCAATTTCTTGCTACTCTCAAATCCCCCTTCAAAGATTGTTCACTTCCAGTCTATATATAATGCCTGTTAATCCTTTAAGTCAAGCAAGCTGTGTTATTATAAGTCCATAAATTACCTCATTAATGGCGACTCTCCTTCTCCGTAATCATGTAGTCACTTTCACTTTTACTGCAGCAATCAGTAAACAACCTCCGGCCAGCTCTCGCTCGTTTCCAGATCGCCTTCAGCAATTATTCAGTTCCAGACAATATTTCATGCCTTTTATTAGTCTTTACGATAAGGAATTAGTGCTTAATTCATAGCTTTTTTAAGGAGGACAGAAGATCTGCGACTTTACCCTGACTCGATCATAGCCACGCCCCCCACATCATCTAATTCTATCAAGCCAAGAAACAAATTTACAGGGGTACTCATTGAACAGTCTGGGACAAGAACTTGTACATACAAAATCGATGTAGATTTTTTATTGGTGGTAGTTTATTCATCAATGATTAAGGAGATCCTGCTATTAGTTTTCACAATTCTATTGATCAGTGTTGGCCACTTTATATGCTGTGCAAAATACCTTAACTGTGATATCCTTTTCATGAAAGATGGATTTCATACATGCTTTCTCCAGAGCTTCCGAGATTCTTCTGCTAATTTAACAGCAGCTTTATGACATGAAATTTCATCATGGTCAAATATTTTTTTCCTCAAAGATAGTAACTGCTGTTTTCGCATTTCACCACAGGCAGAGATTTCATGATATACCCACTGTTTAGAATTTTTCATCCCCATTTTCTTCTCAATGCCACTGAATACAACCAAGTTTCTTGGTTTTTTTTGCACATAATCAGTCATATTTTTGGTGGAAATCATTAATTTGTTCAGATGTACAACAGCTGGGCCAGTTTGTACTTACATTCCTCTCTTCAGCACAGGAAGACATTGGGGTTTTGATTCCACTGTTTTAGTTTCTTCACATGATTTGTTTTTTCAACACAGGAGGTAGAAAACAATTTGTTTTATTTTGGCACCAAAACAAAACAATACCCCAAATCACGTGAAACAAAGCAGTCAGATTTTGATGGAAGGCTTTGCTTCTAGCTGCCTGGAGGTTTGCTGCTGGTGTCCTGCCCCTCTGCTGCAGAGCCTGTTTAGGAGACCAGGGCTGTGGTCTGTAAGGAAAGGCCTTTGATTCCATTGTACTGTTATTGTTTGTTTTATGCAAAGGCCATTGGCCAAAAGCAATAAACTTGACTGACTGACTGACTGACTGACTGATTTCAGCTGCCTGGAGGTTAGGTGCTGCTGCCGCCCTGCCCTTCTGCTGCCCCTGTCTGCCTGGCCTGCATGGAGAGGAGGCAGCAGGGGTGGTTTCTTCCAATGGCGTGTGCTGTAGATGATCGATGGCGGCCCCCAGCCTCCCAACCTGTGGGAGAACACACCTGTTGCAGCCTGGCTGCCGCTGCAGTGGAGAGCGGAGAGAGGCTTGGCAGGAATCAACAAAGGCTTCCTTGTTCTCTATGTGTAATCCCCCCACAGCCCTGCCTAGCCTGTGGTCAAAGGGTGGGGGAGGGAGTGAAGAAGACCTACAGCAAAGAATACAAACAACAAATGCAGTGAGCCTAGAGTTCACCCTGTTGTACTGCCAGTAGGCAGGGCCTGCCTGGAGAACCAGAATACCCCTCCCTCTGGAGGAGACTGGCAAGAGGTTGGTCCTGACTACTGATGGAAGAGGAGGGGGCAATCCTGAAGGATAAGAATATTGGAATCTCATCCCTAAGTCCTGGGGAACAAGCTAAATTCTTTGAAGTAGCTGCCGTGACACACATTGCAATATTGGCCAAATAAACCCAAGCATCTGAAAGAACAAAGTTGGAGGTGCCCAAAGAAGAAGAAATTAGAGTGAATGTGTGCGTTTAGCCATCAGTAACTCTTATCACCATCCCCTGTTGCTACTATGACCATGAACCATGATTAGCCTGATCACCTCACCCCACGGTAGGGCAAGCCCTACCATGAAACCTCTCTTCCCTATTCTTGAGAACTTGTACTAAATTCTTCTTTACTCTCAACAGTGCTAGGACTCCCTATTTGTTATCCCCAAGCTCCTTGGACTCAGAAGTTCTGCCCCAATCATCTGGTTGTTACATGTATGTCCATGGCCCGGCTAACATCTCCTGTCTCCAAAAGGTGATGAATTGCTTGAATCATGAGGAAGTGTTACTCCTTGTCCCTGAATGTCAGAGATTCCAAGGGCAACTGGTCTCAAGGGCAACTGGAAAAATTCCAAGGGTGTCTCCATGATCTTTGTATCCATGGTGACCTCCCTCCACAAATGCTATGTGACAAACCGCCAATGCATGCAGGAATGTGGTGAAACCTGGCTGAAATCCTTGTGTCAGGCATGATTGCCCTTAGCAATCATTTTGGTGGAATTTCTCCAAGTCTGCCTAGTGGTGGACTGGTATTTAGGTTTGAATGTAGTGGTCCCTTTGGGTCCAGAGAGCTCCATCACACCTACTTTTTTTTCCTGATATGCACCCGTGATTTTGACCTCAGTTTCATTAGCGCAGCAAGCACTGGGTCACTTTCACATGCGTGCATTGTTGCAGTATTTCATCTCATGGCTTATTCGCTCTCCTGCTCCACCCCATCCCCAATTGTGTTAATTCACCCCTGAACATGTATAGTTGCATACAAGATGGCATAAGGGGAGTTAAGTGCTCAAAAATCTTATTTCTCACACTATCAGGATACGACACTTTCCCCTGACATGTCTACACTGAAGCATCCTGAAATAGCATCTCTATCCCAGAGATGGTGAACCTCTAGACTACAACCCTAAACTGGTTCACTGAGGCTCCATCCTAAACCCTTACCCCTGGTGGCTAACAGGGAGCGAAATCCCCGTTGTTGTGTTTGAAGATCATTGTTGTCTCTTGCTGATTCCCTTGCTCCACCTCACAATGGGGGAAGGTGAGGGGCAGGCAAACCCACCTTGACCAAGGCACTGGCTGGAGGGGTGCTTCTCCTCCCTGGACAAGGAGGCTTCTCTGAACACAGGGTTTTCTCCAGCCATCGCAAAGCTGGAGGAGCTCCTGCACAGTGAACCAGGTCTCCAACCAAAGAGCTAGCTGGAGGAATTCCAGCCTGTGGCCCCATCCTGATGTCATCTGGTCCCTCACCCAAAAAGGGTTCCCACTCCTGTTCTATCCCATTGAGTGAACTGCACCTTTAGCAGCAGAGGGCTTGTTTTGCAGATTGGGAATTCCACAAAATCAATACCAAACATCCTACTGACATGGAAAGGGCCCTGCATACTGTCCTAATGCTAGAAGAAAAGAACTAGCAAGCCAATTGTTGCTTGAGATTATTTTATTCATTTTCTACATTTTTATCCCAGCCTATTGAGGCAGAGGCCAAGTAACAGCGATTTTGAAGTACAAAAAGTAACACATCTAATATATAACAAAATATCCTCTTTTGTTGAAAAGAAACAGACTATCAATATTTTCAGAGGAGCTAGAGAAGAAAGAGGAAACCAAATAATAAAGCATGTGATAAACTATTCAGCTGATTGTTTGTTTCATATCTTCTCTCTAGTTTCTATCTTAGTAGAATTTACTAACATTTTATAGTGCAATGTTTCTTATTTTTGGTACATTTCATTTTATTGCACTATCTGCCTTATGACAGGAGACACTCCACCCAGGTTGTGTGATGTTTTAGTGTGAGAAGCCAACTATTTTCTCAGAAGTTTCAGAAGGACTCAACAAATATGACAAGATCCCCGTTTAATGAAAGAGAAAATTGTATGATCAGGACTTGATCTCTCAAATGGGAGTAAGAAAACTGATATGGCAGCAGCTGCAGTAGTCTGATTTTAGAAGGCTTTGGGGTCATTGAAATTTGGCTTTTGAATGACTTTTGCAGGTGTGTGTCTAAAACATCACCCCACCCCCCGCCACCCCCCAACTGCAAGATGCTCAGGCAGTGGCAGTAGCATTTAGGAAATGATGAATTCAGGATGGAACCGATGCACACATGGCACTTCTTTGCAACTTCTTGATGTTCTGCTTGCATATTCAACTATTCAACCAACTCCAATCAAGACTCTATAAAAAAAGGAACATGACTCAATTGTGCTCCCTGCATTGTTATGAAGCAATAAGCACAGAAATAGATTAAGGACACAAACTGGTAACCGACGAGTCATCTCAGATTTTGGTTTGACGATGACTGCAAATCAACTTTTTCCTATGGGTGCTGACCTTAGAGTGGGTGGGGGTGTCATCTAAAATATCTGCACCATTCTCTCCAAACCAAGGGCCATTGGGCTTTCCCACACAATGGCTGAATTCGGACAACACGATAGTCAATGGTTGGGTAATAATCAATTTTACAGTTGTTCATCTAGGGGGTGCTCCCCACACAACATGGTAATAAATAATCAACTGTGGTGGGGATTAGGATCAGCGCTGAGTTGACTATGGCAGCTTTCGGACGACACAATAGTCAATACAACTGACAATTGTTTCCCCCTCCCCAGTTGTTTATTGTGTTGTCTGAATTCAGCCAATTAGTTTATTGCACAAGGAATGCATAGTTGTTGCAAGATCCAAATGTTTTCTCTGAAATAAGAGCTTTTGTTTTTGAGTTTCAAATTTTCTGAGCACTGAAATAGGATATTGGCTATTGTTTCCTGGAAAATGCATTTCCCCGGGTTGTAGGGTCATTGGAATTTGAAGTGTAACTTGGAATGTGACGTTACAAGTTTCTGCGGCATCACTAGTGATGCACAACTCTCTCTCTCTCTCTCTCTCTCTCTCTCTCTCTCTCTCTCTCTCTCACACACACACACACACACCCCATAGCTACATTATGTTTTTCAGGATGCAAAGAATGGTTCACACAGAACCAGAAACTGGCTAGCCTAAAGGCAAAATGCAGAGAATTCCCATGTTATCCAACCCAAATGGATCTGATTTCAGACTTCCTCTGAGAAATGTCAGCGGATGTGTTATAAAAGAGTAATCTGCCTCAGGTTAAATGTGAACTTATGACAAAACTGCCCTCAAAAATTAAGGAAATATATAATTTGAAATAGAAATCAACTATTAAATATTTAAACTTTATCACAGTGGAGAGAGTATGAAGAATGGTTTAGTCATACAGACCAGATTTATCCTCCAGTATAAATGTTTCTAGAAGAGTAAGGAGAACATGATAAAGGCATAACAGCATGCCAGCTGTTAAGATCACACAACCTTTCTGTTAAAACTATCTGAAATGTCAGCACTGTGAAAAGCCAATAGAGCACTACTCAACTTTTGGATAGCAACATGAAAAAAGATTAGTCATTCTCCTAAACACAAGTAGCTAACAGAAAACTGAGGAATGTAAGGATAGCTGATTTATCAAGTGACTTATTGGAAATTCTGCGAAAATTCCAAAACTAGAAAGGCTGAGAACATTGCTGGAAAATTAAAGGAATTAGAAATAGCATACAATAAAGACATACAACTGCAAGGGATCTTGGATCCAAAGTCAATTATTGTTGAATCTTCACAAGGTTGGCCGCACAAAGCCCATACGGCCCCAGTAGACAAAGAGGGATGAAGTTCAGACATGATGGGTAGAAAAATCTACTCTTCAGCTGGTCTTAGCCTTTGGGTTATGAACTATCTGGCCATAATAATAATAATAATAATAATAATAACAATAATAATAATAATAATATAATAATAATATTTATTTTTAACCCGCCTCTCCCTCCGGATCGAGGCGGGGAACAACAACAATATAAAACACAAAAATCACAACAGTTAAAAAAAATTTAAAAACAAGAAAAAAATACATCATTAAAAACATCTTAAAATTCATCTGGATAGGCCTGACGGAAGAGAGCAGTCTTCATGACTCTCTTAAATTCATGAAGACTGCTAATTTGTCTAACCTCCTCCAGCAGACCATTCCATAGTCTGGGAGTGATGTCCTCTTCTGTGGCCGTTTCAAGATTTTCTGGGAGTGTTGGATCCTCGTACCATTTTATGTGGTACCTGCTATTTTCCAAGTACCAGCCGTGTTCTGTAGGATCAAGTCCGTCGTCAGGTTTTCTACAATCTGCTTGTTTCCACAGCCATGACACTGAATTGCTTCTTTTAATCTTTTGGATCAATGCAGGTTTAGATGGAGGCAGCATTGTTGGGTCAATCCCTTTAACTTTGGAGAATGCCTTAGACTGGATCTTAGGTGTTGTTTCTTCATAAATAGACTGTATCTTACTACACTCACAGAGGAGTATCTAGGGTGGCCATACATGGCACAGACAAATTTCTCCAACCTAGCTATCTTTTCTACGGTTAAAGTTAATGACTCATTACCTGGCTGAGAATTTCTTGGAATTCATTATTCTTTTTCATGATTTCAAAGGGATTAACTTTTCCCTGTCTTGCAAATGCAGCTGTGAAATCAGACCCTGTAAAATCATGGTAGCCAGACAAGGCCTCTACCAGATCATGTCCGAGCTCCTCTGTGATACATTGATCGTCCTTCTGCTGTTGTTAGAAGACACGCCACAATCAAACCCAACCCGAGAGTTTAGGAAGTGCTTTTGATGGTAAATTAACAGAACCAACACATCAGTGTCATTTGCTCTAACCAGGATATTCTTTGTCTGATCACTATCATGTGATGTATGTTGGATGTGCCAAATAATCCTTGTGTCTGCCTCTTGATGATGGCAAGCAAGATCAGGCACCTCTGTTGCCTCAGCATTGACATCCTCGCTGGTGTATTTGTAACACACAGTCTCTGCTCCGACAAAGACAATTTTGTCTGCCAGAAGTGAAGCATACTTCTGATTTTTCCACTCATTGCATAGGAAAGATGTAAGTGATGTTTTAAACTGCTCATTCTGAAGTGCATCAACTGCCTTTTTGGGAGTCTTCTGATCTGCGCCTGTTACTTTGATGTCACTAGTTGGTACACTTGTTTGCCGTTCATGTTCACAATCTTTTATGCTTTGATAGCCATAAGTGTCAAACGCCAGGTGCACTTCCTTAGGTGGTGTACTACTAGTAATGTGCTCCAGTAATTTCCATGCAAGAGCTCCGTATATATATCACACGGGTGATGGTGGCAGCGATCTGTTTGGCCAAGCATGATAAAGAGCTTTTTCTTGTTGTGCAAAACTTCTAAGGAACAGTTGTCCCAGCAGACAACAGCCAGAAGATGAAGGGTGAGGTGAACACTTTGTGCTAGTCAGGTGAGGGAGAAAATATTGCAGTAGCCTTAAGTGAGAGTAAAAGAAGAAAAAAAGAGTTAAAGAATAACCCAGTAAGGCTGGGGGGGGGGGGCGCTGGTGGTTGGATCAAATAGAAAATTGAGAAGAAAATACAAGAAAAAAGTTGAGGTCCAGCCCAGGCATTCTCAGGAAAATAATAATGGTGACTTGAAGCTGGTCTTCACTGTTCAGTACATCCTGACTGGCCAATAGGTTAAAAAAGGGAAAATGCCCCTAAGCATACTGAGTACCTGGGGGAGCTGGGGGTGGGGTGTTGGGTGGCCATAGGCTGGCTGGAGTGAGTGGTGGGGAACTTAAAAGGCATCTGTGTGGTTTTAGTCTGTATGTGTTTGCAATTTGTACAGGAATTGGTGGGTGTGAATGGGAGGGAGGGAGGGAGGGAGAGAGAGGGAGAGAGAGAGAGAGAGAGAGAGAGAGAGAGAGAGAGAAAATGCCTGCCAGAACGTTTGAAAGGGAATTCCTCTCTCTCCCCCACCTCCTTTGTGTGCGTGTGTGCACACGTGAGAGAAATAAGTCCCACTGATTTCAGCAAGGCTTACTCTCAGGTAAGTGGGTACAGGATTGCAGCCTGAGTGTGACAATATTTTTTCCCTACCTTTATTTTTTTTCAATGTTAGTTTCCTGACTTTTTAAAAAAATATCATTTGCAAATACAGTAACAAAAAAGGGAGGACACAAAAGAGAGGAAAAGAAGAAAAAGGGGGAAATATACCATGAAACCTGCTCAGGCAAAATAATTATTTACATCACCCTTAATATAAAAAGAAAAAGTGGGGAAATGTAGGATTTAACACTTCCATGTAAAATATATTCATGAATATAAGCAGTCAATCTATCTATATAAGCATCTCCATACGAAACTGATGGCTGTAGGAGATATGTTCAAATATAGTAAGAGCAGTAAGATCTTCAGTCCGTTGAGTTATAGGAGGTGGGTGTTTATCTTCCAGGCTTGAACAATGTCTCTTTGCAACTGTAAGAGCTCTCAGTATCCATCTGTTAATTCCCACACCACAGGGATGTAATTTAAAAGTGCATAAACACCTGCAATTATCACAGGTTGTTTAAATGAGCAATGACTTCCAGCCAAAAAAGAAGCCACTTCAGGATCTGTCCACATCATATGCTCCAGTGAGGCATTGCCCTCGTGACATTGCCAGCATCTGGCAGAGCTGCCCACCTTCTTCTTAGCAAGGCTCTGTGACATCCAATGTATGTGAAATGGCAATTTTTGCTGAAACAGCTTCAATTTTAGATCTACAAAAATAATACGTACAGAAGCTAGGGCAAGTTCCCATTGAATAGACTGTATAGAGTATTTCTTGTTTCATTCCTCTCTGACATTTTGCAGCTTACTGGCACAATCCACTCATTTATAAAATCCGGCTCAATGGACCATAGGGCACAGAAGAGATGCACTGCCAGAAGGTGAGAGTCATGGTGGGAAAAAACATGAAAGCAAGAAGGATTAAAAAAAACCCAGTATGATAAAGACGAAGAAAAATAGAAGAAATGTTTTTGAAGAATAACTAAGCTCAACTGTTCCACAAAAGAGGTAAAAGCAGAGAAAGCTTTCAATGCTGCGGCCACAGTATCTTAACAGTTATGGGTGAGGATCGCTATTAATACCCTGGAAGACAGAAACAAACTTCAAAGTGATCTTGATAGACTGGAGCGCTGGGCTGGAAACAACAGAATGAAATTTAATAGGGATAAATGCCAAGTTCTACACCTAGGAAAAAGAAACCAAATGCACAGTTACAAGATGGGGGATACTTGGCTCAGCTATACTCCGAGCAAGAAGGACCTCGGAATTGTTGTAGATCACAAGCTGAATATGAGCCAACAGTGTGATGTGGCTGCAAAAAAAGCAAATGCTATTTTGGGCTGCATTAATAGAAGTATAGCTTCCAAATCGCGTGAGGTACTGGTTCCCCTCTATTCGGCACTGGTTAGGCCTAATGCCTAACTGCGTCCACTTCAAGAAGGATGCAGACAAGCTGGAGCATGTTCAGAGGAGGGCAACGAGGATGATCAGGGGTCTGAAAACAAAGCTCTATGAGGAGAGACTGAAAGGACTGGGCATGTTTAGCCTTGAGAAGACTGAAGGGAGACATAATAGGCACCCTTCAAGGACTTGAAAGTCTGTCACACAGAGGAGGGCCAGGATCTCTTCTCAGTCATCCCAGAGTGCAGGACTCAAAATAATGGGCTCAAGTTACAGGAAGCCAGATTCCAGCTGGACATCAGGAAAAATACTTCCTGACTGTTAGAGCAAGACAACAATGTAACCCATGACCAAGGGAGGTGGTGGGCTCTCCCACACTAGGGGCCTTCAAGAGGCAGCTGGACAGCCATCTGTCTGGTTTGCTTTAAGGTGGATTCCTTCATTGAGCAGGGGGTTGGACTCAATGATGGCCTTATAGGCCTCTTCCAACTCTACCTTTCTATGATTCTATGAAATGGAGGGGAAAGGAAGGAGCCTAACTCCCTGTGCATGTGCAGGAAGATGGATGGGAAGTCTTCCCACTTACAGATGTCAGGTCTAGAAAGTACCTAATGAAGGTTTTGAGTACATACAAAATTTTGGCATAGGTTTGGAGGAGATATGAGAATGTGGTTGTTGTTTAAACATTCACAAGGTCCCACCTAAGGATATGTCATTCTCACGCTTTCAGGAACTAAAAGGTATCCCCCCCTTACCTTTTAGCATCTAAAGCAACCATCCTGCTCTACCAGCCTGATAAAAATAACCTGAAAAGTTTGTCACCCTCCTGGAAAATTCTCAAACCCTAATGCTAAAAGAGCCATTGGAGAAAACCAGATAGTAAAGAAATTCCATGTCCCCCCCACCACCTTATTGTCACAAACTGTCAGGGTGAGGTGTGTGTTGAGAAGGCTTTGAAGTTGAAGCTTGAACGGTGTGCCATTTCCTCCCTAGCAAAGACATGGAAAGGGAGGCAGAGACAGGGAGTCATCGCTACTCATGTCCTTAGCCATAGTGCTGTTACTACAGGAACCACAATAAACTAAGGAAGATTTCTGTTTTTATCATTCCCTGACTCCTCCCAGGATAGGTGTGATGTCCCCACCCCACCAATCAGTCCATTCAACTGGAAATTTCCTGGTTAATTTTCAGGAACTAAAATGATTAACTTTTTAGAGGAAGTGTATTGAGCAAGCAAGTGAACAACTTTGAATGTTCAAAATTATTGCCATGTCAGCTCAAGTGGTGTAAGTGGAGGAAGGAATGAACAGCCTCTCAACCCTCAGCCAACAAGACCAAACATGAATAGTTCTCTGAACTGTTCAAGGGCATGCTAAAAAATCACCCCAACATTTTACCATCCTCTGAAAAAAAACCTTAAAATTGAACTTTAAGTACAGAAGTACTTGTCAGGTTCTTCCCTAATCTCCCTAGAGTAGGAGGTCTTGATGGTAGATTGGTGAATCACCCCAACTTTTAAAAACTGTTTTCCCTCCTTATTCAAAATCACTGTCAAGTAGAGCTCTTCGACTCACCATCATGCTACTATTCTGGTCATGTTTTGCTTCTTGCATGACGGTGCTGAAACTGTCAAGGTAGCTGACATTTTCTTCTATCAAATGTGCGAAAGGCCCCCTGCAAAGGAAAAAAGCAGAGAAAGGCAGCTTTAAATCTAGTGAATCTTATCTGTACACCCCAAACACGTTGAAGGAAATGTGGTTTCTTTATAACTCTCTCAATAGTTGAATATTTATTTATTTATTACATTTGTATACTGCCCCATAGCCGAAGCTCTCTGGGCAGTTTACACAGGATTAAAAACAATTAAAAACAATATACAAAAATTAAAACAGCAAAAACATACAACATACACACAATCTGTACATTTAAAAACCACTTCAACACTTCAAAAAGCTACAAAAACAAAACAAAACAAACCCAGGCTCCTCAGATATTGCCAAATGCCTGAGAGAAGAAGAAAGTCTTGACCTGGCACCAAAAAGATAACAATGTTGGCGCCAGGCGGGCCTCGTCGGGGACATCGTTCCACAATTGGGAAGCCACCACAGAGAAGGCCCTCTCTCTTGTTGCTGACCTCCGAGCTTCCCTCGGAGGAGGCACTCGGAGGAGGGCCTTAGATGTTGAACGTAGTGTTCGGGTAGGTTCATGTCGGGAAAGGCGTTCCATCAGGTATTATGGTCCCAAGCCGTGTAAGGCTTTATAGGTTAAAACCAGCACCTTGAACCGGGCTCGGAAACATACAGGCAGCCAATGCAAGTGGGCCAGAGTAGGTGTTATATGTTCGTACCTACTGGTTCCAGTTATCAATCTGGCCGCTGCATTTTGCACAAGCTGCAGCTTCCGAACCGCCTTCAAAGGCAGCCCCACGTAGAGTGCATTGCAGTAATCTAACTTGGAGGTTACCAGAGCATGGACAACTGAAGCCAGGTTTTCCCTGTCCAGATAGGGACGTAGCTGGGCCACCAATCGAAGTTGGTAGAAGGCACTCCATGCCACCGAGGCCACCTGTGCCTCAAGTGACAGAGATGGTTCTAAGAGAACCCCCAAGCTACGAACCCGCTCCTTCAAGGGGAGTGCAACCCCATCCAGAACAGAACCCTCCATCCGGTCAGCGGAACCACCCACTAACAGCGTGTCAGAATTGTCTGGATTGAGTCTCAGTTTATTAGCCCTCATCCAGTCCATTGTCGCAGCCAGGCACTGGTTCAGCACATCCACAGCCTCACCTGATGAAGATGAAAAGGAGAAGTAGAGTTGCGTGTCATCAGCGTACTGATGACAACGCACTCCAAAACTCCGGATGACTGCACTCAACGGTTTCATGTAGATGTTGAACGGCATGGTGGACAAAACTGACCCCTGTGGAACCCCATACTGGAGAATCCATGGGGCCAAGCAATGTTCCCCAAGCACCACCTTCTGGAGCCAACCCCCCAAGTAGGAGCGGAACCACTGCAATGCCAAATATCGAGAGTATGTTAACATGGCTTTTATTGATTTCCTGGTGAATACCAACAGAAAATGCCAATAATCTCTATCTTCTAATATTTACAGTGCCATATTCACAGTGCCAGTCCCTTCTGTCCACTTTTGGTTATTAATGTAGCATTTTCTGTTATGAAGGATAAGATACTACATCAAGATGAATATCGCAAACAGTGGAGGTTTTCTTGCCCAATTTTTTTTAAATTGCCCTGGGACTCTGGTCTGGTCACATCTGTAGATCAGGGGACTAAGGGATGTTGGGTTGTATGGGTTGCACATACTTGTGTCTATTATTACAATCAGCTGTAAGCAATTTAAAAGGATCATTTCAATTGAAAAGTAGGATATACATTTTCTAAATAAATAAAGTTTGCAAACTTGCTTTTTAATATTTACACTGCTTATAGAGTTAAAAGATGTCTACTAAGAGCAGGGGTCAACAAATTCTGGCTGGTCTTTGTATAGGAAGTCCAATCCCACCATGATACTGCATCAATACTATATACTTTTTCAAAACAGTATGTGCTGGATTGGACGGAGTCATTATGTTGTATTAAAACAACTCAGAAGTTAGCAAACACATGAAATGGTAGTCTCTTAAAAACAGTTTAGTTTTGCATTTAATTTCCATTTTTCATTCTAGTTTTTTTCTATCTATTTTTAGGATTCCTCTCTCTCCCCTTGCTGCAGAGCTCAGATATATTATAAAATGATTAAATTTTCAGGTAAAAACTCAAAATACATAGACTTTGGTGAATAAGATGCCTGTTTCATTCCTTTAATCCTATTTTAATTCCTTGGACGGTTGTCCTGATTGGCCTCCACATCCATGTCAAGATCACCTTATTTGGGGCAGCTCTGGACCATAACAACTATGGGGCTGTTCCAATATGTTGTCAACCAAATATATACAGCAGGAGACATTCTTGACTTCATGTGCTTAACTGGGTAGGAGGGCTGTAGTCCAGGGTGGGAGCTTCCTTTTCAGTTTCCACATCATGATTGGATCACTTCCTGATGAGGTTTAGATTATCAATGGTTTTTCCCTTCTGCAAGGGTGGGAACTTTTAGAATGGTCTGTTCCTAGAGACTAATTGAATCCAGTGGATTCCTCAAGGCCTTTGGGAGTCTTCTAGCTGGCCCAGTTGGTGCTCCTGCTGAAGCTCAATTACTCTGGACAGCAGACATGATGGCTCTCAAATATGCTCTCCTGCTACATTCAGCATGAAACAGTGCCCTGTATTGGCTGTAACAGTCTCAGCGATAAGGCTGACCACGAGGCCGAAGAATAAACCAGGCCAACGTTCCAGCAGACAGATTTCTGTTCAAGGGGTTAAAGAGGCAACCACCCGTTGTATTGATTGTGTTGTGGAGGGAGGGACACACAACTGGCACACAACTCTCAGCACGTTATTTTGATGATTTAAACAACGGAGAAAAACAATGGGCTTCTCCGTTGCTTATCTAGACACCCGTTGATTAAAATGTTATGTGACGGGCCCCGTTGTTGAATCCCCCTCAAGTGTACTATTCTGGAAGATCATAGAGTTCTCCAGCAGGAGAGGCTGAAAGCACCCTGGCTGCTCCTATACAGCCGGCAGAACATCCAATGCATGATGGGATAGGGCCAGGAGGAGGGAGGGAGGAGCACCAGCAGCCCAGAAGGACGCAGAGACTTTCAGCCGCATGATAGGAGGAGGGGCAACATGTTGTGTGGCGAACACCAGGAAAATAACAAACGGTGAGTGTGCTATTCCCCCCTCCGTTGCCTAATATGTTGTCCAAATGCAGTTAGGCAATCCAATACATATATAATCCAGTGGCAGAGTTAAGCAGGGGTCCAAGTCTATAGCACAGAGATTCAAGTACAAGGCAGGGTCAGGAAAACAGGAGAAGCTAGTGAGACACTGGCCTGGTTCGGACGACACAATAATCAACTGGGGGGGGGGGGGGGAACGCCAGTTGTGTTGCTTACTGTGTCGTGTGGAGGGCAACACACGACACACACACAACTGACAGTATGCTATTTTGGGCACTTAAACAATGGAGAAAAACAACGGGCTTGCACGTTGTTGATCCCAAATTCCGTTGTTTAAAGTGTCGTGTGGAGGGAACCCCACTCTCTCCGTGTACTGTTCCGTTTTGTCATAGAGTTCGCTGGCCAGAGCAGCCGAACCTAGGGTGACCAGATAAAATCCAGGTCAGGGCTTATGTAACTTTAACAGTTGTAGAGAAAAGGGAATTTCAGCCAGTGTCATTTGTATGCAATTAGTTCCTGGTGATATTCCCTCTTCATCACAACAATTAAAGTTGCAGACACTATACTAGAGTGACCATATACAAAAGAAGGCAGGGCCCCTGCAACTTTAACAGTTGTGATGAAGAGGGAATTTCACCAGGAACTAATTGCATACAAATGACACTGGCTGAAATTCCCTTTTCTCTACAACTGTTAAACTGACCTGGATTTTATCTGGTCACCCTAGCCGAACCCCCCCCCCTTCCCGGCTGCTCCGATACAGCCAGCAGAACTTGCGGTGCATGCTGGGATATGGCTGGAGGACTGAGGGAGGAGACACAGCAACCCAGAAGGATGCTGGGACTTTTAGCCATGCGACGGGGGAGGGGCAATACGTCGTGTGACGGGTGCTACCGCGCCGCCTCCAAAATAATGCACGGTCAGTATGCTATTCCCCCCTCCGTGGCCTAAAGTGTCGTCCAAATTCACCCACTGTTTTCATCAATTAGCAAGCTCTGCTTGAAGGCTTTTAATCACAAAGGCTGCTGAGCCCCACCCAAGCTCAGCTGCTCTCCATTAGAGCTCTCTGGCCAGAGCCTTACACAAGAGTAGTTGCTTTCTCCTGGGGAGATCAGCTTTGTAAGCAAGCATTACTTCTTACAGGAGGCCTACTCACTTGTCTCTTGAGGCAACAACACTCTGGGGGTCAGGGGGTTGCCCAGCATCTGCTCCAGAGTCAGAGTCTCCTCCCTGACAGGAAAGGACCAGGCTCTTCCTGGTCTGGTGGCAACGACTGATCTAGTGTGCCATTGGTTTCTGGAGGCACTAGTTCTTCTTCTGAAGATTCCTCTAGATGAAAGGTTATCAGTCTGTTCTGGATGGAATTGCACTCAGCCTGAAGGATCAGGTACACACACTGGAGTGCTTTTTTGTCCATCTTTATCATTAGAGGTGCAGGTGGCATTCATGACATGGAAACCCTTTTACCAGCTTAGGTTGGTGTACCAACTACAGCCTATTTGGACAGAGATAGCCCAGCTTCAGTTATCCAAACACTGGTAACCTCCAGATTGTACTTCTGTAATGCATTCTACATGGGGCTGCCTCTGGAGACTAACTGGAAACTTCAGTTGGTTCAGAATACAGTTGCAAGATCAACTGAGTGTTATGAAGATATCTCACCAGTGCTTTGCCATCTGCAAGAGCTCCCAATCTGTTTCTGGACTCAATTCAGGGTGCTCATTCTCCTATTAGAAGACTTCACATTTTGCAGCCAGGGTACCTGAAGGATTGCCTATGCCTACCAGGACTTTACGATCTTTTCCTGAGCTTCTTCTTTGAGTTCCCCTGCCAGGCAAAGTGCAACAGGCTGTCTCTAGAGAGAAGGACTTTTCAGTGATGGCACCACAGAGTGCCTTGTTTTCTACCTTCCTTAATCTACTTTTGGCACCTGGAAAAGAGGTTTTTATTTTCCCAAGCCTTTTAAAATTGATTTATCTCTGCCAAATGATTGTACGTTGCATATTGTTGCTTTTATTCTATGTTGTGTTTCTCAAAACTATTCTTATGTTATATTTCTGTAAGCCACCCTGGCAATATTTTTGAAGGATAGGCTGAAATGCTTTAAAAAAATGTTAACAGTTGCCTAGCAGAATTGGGAGAGGCTGTTGCCATGTTCAGTGCATTTGTGCATTCTAGGCCACTAGAACCAATTCCATGTTTCAATGTCCAAAATCTCAAATTATATTCATGACAAAGAAGGAACGCATATCATTAATACCACGTTAGTAAGATGGACCTCATTCATATTTGTGAAAATGAAATTCAGAACAATATATAATAGGGATGTGCACTGGATCGGACCCGATCCACGATCCGAGTCCGGTCCAGTGGGAAATCGGATAAATTATCTGATTTCCGATCCCGCAGCTGGATCGGCCGATCCAATCCGAACCGGTCCGAAAAGGCTCCGAACCGGTTCGGCGGATCGGCGGGCGCCCACTGGCGCCCACCGCCGCTTCCATTGGCGGGCGCCAGCAGGCGCCCACCGATGAAAGTGGACAGCGGGGGGGGGGGGGGAGGAGGGGGGCGCTTACCTTCTCGGCCCGTCCGCTCCCGTCCAGCACTAGCAGCTACTACCAGCGGGCTCCGCGGCCTGCTCTAGGGTGGCGCGGCGGGTGATGTCATCACCCGGCGCGCTACTCTAGAGCAGGCTGCGGAGCCTGCTGGTGGTAGCCGCCGGCCCCGGACGGGAGCGGACGGGCCGAGAAGGTAAGCAGGGGGTGCGTGGAGGGGAGGAGGGGGCGCGCGGAGGGGGCGCGCGGAGGGGGGAGGGGGGCCCTTACCTTCCCGTCCCGGCGGCTCCCGTCCCGGCGCCTACTACTACCAGCAGGCTCCGCGGCCTGCTCTAGGGTGGCGCGCCGGGTGATGTCATCACCCGGCGCGCTACTCTAGAGTAGGCCGCGGAGCCTGCTGGTAGTAGTAGGCGCCGGCCGGGAGCCGCCGGGCCGGGAAGGTAAGCAGGGGGTGCGTGGAGGGGAGGAGGGGGCGCGCGGAGGGGGGAGAGGGGCCCTTACCTTCCCGTCCCGGCGGCTCCCGTCCCGGCGCCGGCGCCTACTACTACCAGCAGGCTCCGCGGCCTACTCCAGGGTGGCGTGCCGGGTGATGTCATCACCCGGCGCGCTACTCGAGAGTAGGCCGCGGAGCCCGCTGGTAGTAGCCGCCGGCGCCGGACGGGAGCGGACGGGCCGAGAAGGTAAGCAGTGGCGGGGAAGGGGGTTTACCCCCCCCCCGGAGCCGTCCGCTTCTATCCGCTGGCGCCCGCGGGCGCCAGCGGATGGAAGCGGGCGGCCCCAGGGGGGGTAGGGAGCGCGGGGGAGGGGGCTTACCTGCCGGGGCCGTCCACAGCGGACGGCCCCGGGGGGGGGGAGGGAGTTAGGCCCCCCCTCAGCCACCCGCCGCCATTTTTTCCTCATAGACTTGCATTGCAATGCAAGTCTATGGGGAAAAAAATGGCGGCCGATCCAAAAATTTACGATTTTTGGGTCGGGATCGGACTCGATCCGGTCCGGGGGGCCTCCGATTTTGTCCGAACCGGTCCGGGACAAAATTGGAGGTCCCGATCCGGGTCCCGATCCGATCCGGGGGGTCCGTGCACACCCCTAATATATAATGTAGCAACTTTGCAACTGGCAGAAAATAATGTTAAGATCTGATTCAAAAAAAGTTTATATAAATGCAAAATTAGCGACACTTATGTAGCATGTTCTGACCAGGAGTATCTCTTCCAGTATTATACTTTCTGATAGAGCATAAATTACCCAAGTTTAAGTATAGCAGACAAATTGCCATGTTCCCTTAGACTTACATATTTCTAGAGGCTTCAACAGAAGAAAGAGGTTGAAGCACATTTCCTGTTGAGGTTTGCGAGAGCCATGCAGGCACTGAAGATGTAATTATGCCTTCAACACTGGAACTAACAGGAGATTTAGCAGAACTCTGAGTCTACAAAGAAAAAGAAATTAATTCTTCTCATTGTTCAAATCCAGCCTCCTTGATTTTATTTAGAGCCACTTCAACCCTTGGAAGCAAATAAATTCTTCTCATTGTGCAAATCCAGTGGGGAGGATTACATACCATTTCATGCACCAATTGTTGGCTTTTAGTAAAGTATTCACATCCTAAGAGGTAACTGCCGTTACAGATAATACTAAACAGCATGGCAATACTAACAGCTCAAACCTTAAGAGGTCATGGTATTATAATGTTGGAGGTCCTGGGAGATGGGGTAGCTTTGGAAAATATAATATGTATTAAAAGAGAAGTGCAAATCTATTGATGCATTTGAGTTTCACCACAAGGGCAGGATCCAATGCAACCCGACTACTCATATAAATTATGTTGCGCTAGTGTAAACGAACTCTAGCTCCAATTGCACTTGTTGACATGATGTGTTTCCAGTGTTTCCATGGAACCTGTTGTACCAACAAGCACTATTGGCATTGGGTAGAGCTCATTTACACAGTATAACATAATTTACGCCATTGATAGTGTTGCATTGGATGCTGGCCCAAAGTTACATTTAATTGCCCTACAATGAAGCTATGACATTCTAAACAGGACTTGGGATTAAGCCAGGTTGCTTACTTGTTACAGAAGTTCTTTGAGTGGTCATCGGTGCATCACACATATGTGCTCTGTGCCTGTGCAGAGACTCAATTTGGGAAACTTCTATAGCTGAGGATTCTTTTATGGGAACATCTCTGCATACAGCCTTGTCTTTTGTCCCCAAAACATGCACAGTTGCAGCACTCCCAAACGCTTTAGTCGAGCTCCCAGTTATGCAAGGCTTGGTAGGAGTGGCTGAGGCTGATGACAATAACACAACTGTTCCCACAATGTGTATAGCTGTCAGCCTATTTGCTTCTCCATGCAAAACAAGATCCCCCTTGCTTGTTTAGGGATACACCACAGTTGTGTTGTCTGAGACTATTTGAACGTGACGATCTTGCAGGATGGTATCAAAGGCTCTCAATGCCTTTTCCACCACGAGAAGCTCCAAGAGGTTGATATGTTTGGTAGCTTCTTCTGTTATCCACAGTCCTTGAATTTTGAGAGTCCCACAGTAGGCTCCTCATCCCGTTAAGGAGGCATCAGTCGTGACTGTTCTGGTTGGTGTGGGCTGCTTGAATGGTATCTTTTCCAAAAGCATGTCCAATGTCATCTACCATCACAGGGATGTCCTTACAGAAGATGGCAGATGCAGTCTCCTCAACCATGGGTTCTGCCTTAGATTAAAATGTCTGTATAAACCAATTTTGCAGAACTCTCATCCGGAGGCGTGCAAAACTAAACCGCTGTCATTGCTGACATGAGTCTCAAGTTCTATACCATAAGAGCCCTTTCCAGACAAACATTTGCAGCCAACCACACTAGCACGATGGCACAGTCCCAAGGTAAAAAGTACCAGCTGTCGGCAGAGTCTATAGTTGTGCCTATAAACTGGATGACTTAAATTGGTGTCAAAGTCAACTTTTCCATATTGATACATAACCCCAAGTCCCTCAAAAGATTCAGCATCCTTAACTTATCAGTCTTCGACACCTTGGGCTATCAGAAGCTAGTTATCAATATAGGGGTACACTTGTATCCCTTGTATTCTGAGAAGGGTGCACACCACAGCCATAACCTTTGTGAAGACGCTGGGGGCCGTGGCGAGGCCAAACATGAGAATGGTAAACACAAATGTCAGCGCCCAACAGCAAACTGAAGGAACTGCTGGCTGAATTCCTCTCTTGCAATGTGGAAATATGCATCCTTGAAGTCTATCGCGGCAAACCAATTTCCCTTCTGCAATAGAGGCAGGATTGAAGTCAGAGTAATCATTCGGAATTTCTTTGGTGTAAGAAATAAATTGACTCCTTTGAGGTCCAAAATCGGCTGGAACCCGCCATCCTTTTTCGGTACTGTAAAGTACTGGGAATAGCAACCTCAATGTGGCTCATGAAGGAGCAGCGGTTGATTTGCGCCCTTGGACAACAAAGTTTCTATCTCATTGTCAAGCACATGGGATGGAGCTGTGCTTCTAACTCCCAAAAAAGGAGGGAGTACATCGATTTTGTAACCCTTTTCGAACAACAGCAAGGATCCAAGAGTCTACTGTAATAGTTTTCCATGCTGGGAGAAAAGTTGAAAGTAGGGAGTTGAACAGAGGGTTGCTCCAGGAGAGCTGGATCTGTGCCAGATGAAAGTCAAAGGTGCTGCATCTTAGCAAAGTCAGATATTTTGCAAGAAGGCTGGCATCTTGATGACCCGGTAAACTGGTGTTTCTGTGTGATGCAGATTGCTGATGAAAGGAGTGTTCAGTCTGCTGTCTGGGCAGTTGGAAAAACGACTGTTGGTACCAGCGGGACTGTCTTAGGGATTGCTGCATCAAAAGGAAGGTCTTCTATCCTTGAACAGCAGACATCAACCAGGTATGCCCTACACAATGCTATAGCCCCTATCATGGCCTTGGCATCACAGTTTGTTTGGTAGCGAACTGTGTTGATCTGTTGCCTCGCCAGTTTAGAAGCCTCGGCTTGAAAAAAAAATGTGCTAATTCTCTTTGCTCATCAGGAAGGTAGTCGCATAAGGATCCCATCTTCTCTCATAAGAAAATCTAGTAACAAACCATAGTGAGTGAATAAACAAAAACTCTGCACCCTTGTCCTGCACTCTTGAAGGTTGGTGTCATGCAGGATGCCATTTTCCATGATTGTTGTACAGTCTGAAGGAGGACAGGTAGGAATGAGATTGCAACTGGTGTGGTAGCTTCCGTGTGCACCACATCAAATATCGGATCCTTAAGTTTTTCAACAGGCTGATGAATTTCCAGTCCCAGGGATTGTGCTATCTTCTGGACTTGCTCTGAAAAATGGCCCAAGCCTTCTGAGGGTGATGATGGGTATTGGGAACATACCACCCCCATCTAGGGAAGATGTAGATGGTGCCACTGAAGACATAGAAGCTGTATCTGATTGATAATCTTCCATCAGAGAGCAGGACAATTTCTGTTGCTTATCCAGAGTGTCATCCTTGTCTTGCACCAAGTCTTGCACCTTTCCCTCCAACATATCTGTCTCGGTACCAAGGTTGATGTCAAGGGCTCATTTCCCATTGATAATGACGGCTCAATACATGTCAGGATTGGTGAACCCAACAATGGTGGTGGTGTCAGGAGACCTGCCTGCTGTTTGGAGGGAGACTACTGATCTGCTTGACTCCTTTTTCTTTTGAAGGATTTGGAGTACGGGCCTTCTTAGACAACTATTTTTGCTAGAGACGTTGCTCAAGAATGACCTGGAGTGGGGGGAGTAGTACGGCTCGTAGCTAGAGCTGTAGCTGAGTGAGATGGTGATCTCAATAACTGTACCCTCCTTTCAGTTTGGCCCTTCACTTGGGCCGCAGAAGTGGCTATCTCCTTAGGTGCATATACAGCCTTCAGAGCCTTCTCTCACAATACCTCCCTGTGTCTATCAGAGCATTTTTTCTGTGTTTGCTTTGTAAAGGACATGCAGTGATGGGAGGTCTCTATGATATGTCCCTCTCCTAGGCAAGCAATACACAGGGAGTGTCCATCTGTGGGGGGAAGTTTTCCCCAACAACGAACACACTTCCTAAATAGACCCTTAATGACCATATGCCCGAAGACATTTCACAATCAGGATGGGGCTTGGGCTCGCTGGTTTGGTCTCAGATTCTGTTTTGGACCCTGAAGTAGAAGAAGGCTAGCTGAGATAGGGAACGGGGGAGGAAATTCTCCAAGACTCTCAAGGAGTCAGGGAGGAATCTTCCCAGGAGTTTACCAAACAGGAAGCCAAGGCTCAGATCATCTCCCCCGGGAACTCAATCTTTGTCAGAGGGGGAGGGAGAATTGGAAGTGACAGATCCCAGAGTCCGCTGCAGGATCAAGAGGCGAAGCTGAGAGGCAGTCCACTAGACTAGCTGCACGATAAAAGTTACATTATAAGAACCCTTCCTGAAGGAGGAGTCTGGTAAAAGCCTGTCGAGCATGGTGGGAAACCATCCATTTAGTTGATAGGCAACTGCTTTGCTTTGTTAGGCTTATTAAGCTTAGAGGATAGCTCTTAGCATTCACACTGCCTTCAGGTGTGAAGAGCTGTTTTTTTACTGAATAAATTTTGTGGATTGCACAGCGGACCTCTTTATTGAATCACGTCTTGTTGGGAGGGCTTAGAATCACGACATTCACGACCCAAAGATCGCTACAAAACTGTAAAACTGAAAATAAATTAAAATGCAGAATGTTAAAGGAAGAAAGAAACACGAATAGAAAAAGTCAGAATAAAATAACTTAGAAAACCTCAGCGAGGTCTGCTAAGATTCAGAAGCCCCTAAATCGAGTATTGCCACAATGGTGGTCAAAGAAGAATTGAAGGAACAGGTGAGAGCCCATTGGAGCAGGTGCAGTGGGACAGTGGAGGAGGATTCCTGCCAAAAGAATCCTCTGCTATAGAAGTTTCCCAAATTGAGGTTTGGGATGCACAGAGACCATGAAGAATTGTGTATTTTTTTTTCCTGACAATTGGTTTGGAGACCAATTGTCATATTGTTACTAACCCACAGGAACCAACTGTCTCTTCTTGTACATTTAGTCGTAAGACTTAAAACTTAGATGTTAACTCTTTTTAAAAAAGAAATTCTTTTAGCACAATACAGCAGCTCTAGAAACACATTTGTCTATAACCTTTGTCTTTTACAAGTTCCATTCCGTATACCTAGAGAACACCTATTGCTTTTGCTTCTGAGAGTGGAGCACAAACCCTCTTACACAAGCAATTTTCAGCAAGTGCCAGATTTCCCTCTGCCTCTTCCCTTGCATCTGCATGACTGATGTGTCAGCCTCCTTGATTTTAGTCAGAGCCACTTCGATCTTTGGAAGCAAATCAATGATCTTCTGTTTACAACCCAATAGTTTGCTGTGACGCAAAAAGGAAGAAGAAAAACACAAAATTTGTAGGTTAGGCACCAACTTTTTCTTATCTGAACAACAGGACCAAAATGTATATAAGCTTTCTGGAAATGAAAGATACGGAGTGCATTTTATGCTTAGAGCTTTGGAAGCAGAACTCCCTGTGTCTAGGCAAACATCCAGAGACTCTCTATTAACCCAAGGAAAGAAGTGAAAACCAAAACGGTAACATTTACTCTCCTTTCCCCAAACTAGAGGGCAAATAAAACATGCACAAGATTTCATACAAATAAAGAACGTCAGGCCTGAACTGCAGTTTCTTGGTATCTGAGGCTCATCATCAGTCTGCTGCTTTCCAATCAGTAACTCTCCTTCTCCACTGGTTCCGTTCCCCCCCCCTCAAAAAAACGCTATCACACATTTTCCTTGGCTCCCAGTTCCCTCAGTACCATTCTTCCTCCTCTGGTTTCACCCAGGCTTCCACCTCCTTTATCCATTATTTCCTCAGATCACAAATTCTCTGTCCACTTCACCTTTCCCTTCAGCCCCCAGACTCTGCCTCCTCCTTCTCCTCTTCACACAGTTCTCCAGCCTTTAGCTACAACACAAATGCCTCTACACCTCTTTCTGTCAACAACACACATCCAGCCTTCTGTGAAATGTTTTCTCATCCAAAGTTGATTGTTCATTTCTCTCACAGAAGCTGTAACATTGATCAATGTTTTGTTTTCTCCTCAGCAACATTTGTGATCATTTCATCATGTCTTGACAGCACTACCAACAGCTAGGCTGATTCTCAGATGACAAGCAGGTGAGAGCTAGTTTAAGCCTATAAGTTTGCTCCTTAGTAATGTTGATGCAGTATGCTCTCCTTTTCAACTAAGAATCCCAGAAGCACCGTGGGAGAGGGATCGTACTTGGAGGTAGGGAATCAAGAGGCCCGCCTCCCCTTTACTGGGTCCCTCAGATTGTCAAACTAGATAGACTACATTTACTTTTCCCTATACAAGGATTCCATTACTATCCAATGCTCTTAAGATATTTGGATCAGGATGCTGTAACCCTATTATGTGATGATATTTTATTGGTCCAAAACATCATCATTTCTCCATAGTTCTGCAACTATCCCGTAACAATGAAAGTTTTGATGTGAATTACTGTGATATTCCATACCTTTAAGACTGCCTATTTCCCGTTGTTAAGAGTACACAGAGGTCTTTTTCCTCATAACAAATAACAAATACCAGGACATTTTCAGGAAGCCGTATCTTTCAAAAATGGTGAACAGGCTTTTAGTGTTTTCATTTTTGAAACTTAGAATGGGTAGGACTGTAACCCTAAGGGTCAGGAATAAAAGTTTAACCAATGCAATAGATCGATACAGACAAACCACCACATCTTAAGTACTGCACTGACCCAAGGTGTCTCATTGACAATGATTAAGTCTGCCTAGTCAGATGCCATGTTGGAATGATGCTGCGGAAAGAGAAAGTGCGCACGAACGCTGTACCTCAGATGCCTGAAGAGTTCCTTGAGCACCCAGTCCTGACTCTGAACTGTCTGGACAATGATCTTCACCATCTCTGTGCTGTCACTGTAGGAATGATCTGAAAGGGAGAGACACACACCCCTGTCACGTGATCAGAACAAGGCTCCTCTTCAGAGGTAGTGGCAGTCAGAGGTTATAACCATAAGCAGGACACATTAAAAAACAACACCATATAAACACTGAAATAAACCCTGAGGAAAAAGGCCATTTAAACAGTTCACATGACTCTTTGATTATTTAGCAGGCGTCTGAAATCGGGGCTTGAATATTTTGTTGTAAATCAACACGTTTTCTTTCAACTTCTTTCTACGTGCCTCCTCTTCTCATTTCTCTTTTGCACTGTGCTTCATAAGACTACTGAAAACATCATTGAAAGCAAGAGTAGGCAACCTGTGGCTCACAGATCACATATGGCCTTGGGAGGTGAGCCGTTCAGTACAGTGCAGGTGCCCATGAGGACCCCCCAATTCCTCCTCCTGTGCCAACGCAGTGTGGCTGTTCTGGGGAAGAGGGCATGTGGGATGACTCTCACGGGGCACTCTATTTTCCAGCTCCATTGTGCTTCCAACGTCCCGCCAAACAGCTATGTGGCAGGCAGGCAGGCAGGCTGTCAAGAGCTTGGCTGAGCTGGGAAAGGGGCTGCATGGTGAGAGCCATCCCCACATGCCCTCTTCATCAGCACAAAGAATGCGAATGCAGCTAATAACTGTAGAGGAGGAGACACTTTCGTCTCTCAGGGATCCCAAGAGAGCCAAAGTGCCTGTTTATCTGCAACTAACAGTAGTGGGGAAACAGCAATCCTAATTGGAATGGTGTGTGTGTGTGTGGGGGGGGGGGTTAGGAGAGGCTTTAGCCCCTCCTGTGTGTGTGTGTGTGTGTGAGTATGTGAGCACTTTGGTCTGTCTGGATGGATGCATGCATGCATGCAGGTTTGTATGTACATGCAGAACCCCCAACCCATCACTGCACAGGGATCTTGGGGCTGAAAAGGTTGTCCACTCTTCATTTAAAGGAACACAACAATGAAATATCTGACTGGACAAGAGATGGAAATTCAAAATTAAAAGTAGTCTAACAGGAGGTTGTAACAGGAGGTAGTTCAATAGGAGGTTTATAAATTCTAACTTTTCAACCTCTAACTAGGATCTGCTAAGAAATGGCTTAGAAAACCAATAAAACTAGGTAATTTTCAAGTGATTTAGAGCCTATCTACACTACTGCTTTAAAACGGTTTATCAACTGTTATAAACCGTTTTAAAGCAGTAGTGTAGATAGGCTCTTAGTTGCTCAGTCCAGATATTTCTAATCATTTGTTAATCTAACCCTGTCAGAATGACCCCAAGTCTGCTTAACATGTCCACTTCAGAAGTTGTCTGCCATACTGTTCTTTGTACAACTTCCTATTTAACACCAACAGTGTCTTGAGAGAAAACGCCTGTTCCATACCTGGCACTCTTGGTTTTAATTGCCTGTAGAGTTCTATAGCTCTTTGTTCGCTGTAAAGAGATGAAAAAACAGGTAAAAACAAAAAAAAATCCCAAATTCTCTTGATACTTGCCTTCAAGTGCAAAAGTTCCATACATTAAGAAATTAAAATATAGTGAAGTATTCTCTTTTGTTAGACAAATCTGCTAGAGCAATAAAATATTTAATTTTACACCTGGTACAATGTAAAGGAAGTTAATTCTCAGCAAGATATTACTATTCTCACCATAACTTACGTAAGCCGGGTTTGTATCTGTAGGACAGTTTGTATCTGTCTCCTTTTCTCTCACCGAAAAGACCAGGTTAACATAATTTGTGACAAATTAGGATGAACAAAGTCCACCAGCCATGTATAGTTGAGCACCTGGAACGTCATAACTTCCTTGACTTTGAAGTACCAGGCAAGCAACAAACCAGCAAGACCTTGGGAAATCACCATAACTGGCTGGTGGCCCGTTTATGCCTTGAGAGGGGGCAGACTACAAATACAGTACCATAAAATGCAAAAGGATAAGATATTCACATATAATGGTCACCTAACAGGTTACCCTGCAAGAGGTACCAATATCTACATGAGAAAAGGCCTCTTTTCTTACAGATTTTCCATGAGATCGCCTTGTCGTCGTGCATGAGGGCTTCTCTGCAGTTCTACAATCTCCGTGTGCAAAGCCATGATCTGTTCATCGAGGGAGCCAATATCTCCGGTCTGAAAAGAAAGAAAATGGCATAGATTAGAAAAGAACATTAGATTTATCATGGATGTCTCCTCAGTACCCTGAAGGGTGTGTGTGTGTGTGTGTGTGTGTGTGTGTGTGTGTGTGTGTATCTGCCCACTATTGGCTGTGATTCCTGCATGGCTGTGATTATTGCATTTTGTTCAACTTAATGTATGGCAGTGGTTAAGGTGAGGCAAACTGAATACCTCACTTAATCTTTGGATGGGAATAGCATTATGTTTGGAGAGTAAGGCACTAAGCACATATTCAGATGGAATCTGCATCGAACATAGCTGGTTGTGGATGAGGGACAATTGAAATAATGAGAATCCGGTACAGTATTAGCTTATTAAGAAGCATATTATTCTGAAGCGAATCAAAGGTACTGCAAGCAGTTTAATGCTATGCTCGTTTACTGAGAAGTAGTTCTACTAAGTTCAGTGAATCATAGGCTGCAGCCTTCGATAAATTACAAAGAAATTTTTGTTTGAAATAAAATCATAGAAAGGTAGAGTTGGAAGGGGCCTATCAGGCCATTGAGTCCAACCCCCTGTTCAATGCAGAATCCATCTTAAACCATACCTGACAGATGGCTGTCTAGCTGCCTCCTGAAGGCCTCCAGTGTGGGAGAGCCCATGACCTCCCTAGGTAATTGGTTCCATTGTTGTACTGTTCTAACAGTCAGGAAGTTTTTCCTAATGTCCAGCCGGAATCTGGCTTCCTGTAACTTGAGCCCATTATTCCACGTCCTGCTCTCTGAGTTGATCGAGAAGAGATCCTGGCCCTCCTCTGTGTGACAATCTTTCAAGTACTTGAAAAGTGCTATCATGTCTCCCCTCAATCTTCTCTTCTCAAGGCTAAACATGCCCAGTTCTTTCAATCGCTCCTCATAGGGCTTTGTTTCCAGACCCCTGATCATTCTCATTGCCTTCCTCTGAACCTCCTCCAGCTTTTCTGCATCTTTCTTGAAGTGTGGTGCCCAGGACTGGACACAATACTCAACATGAGGCCTAACCAGTGCTGAATAGAGGGGAACCAGTACCTCATGTGATTTGGAAGATATACTTCTATTAATATGGCCCAAAATAGCATTTTTGCAGCCACAGCACACTGTTGGCTCATATTCAGCTTGTGATCTACAACAATTCCAAGATCCTTCTTGCTTGCTGTATTTTAAGGCAAAATGTTTGACTGAAGCCAGACGTGGATTAATTTTAAGTTGTTTTAATAAACTGCTTTAAACACTGGTGAGATATGTTCCCAATTACTGGTTCCAGTTACTAGGTTAACAGCAGTTCCTGTGCAGTTTTCAATTATAGCCCTATGTGCAGCACATTGTAGTAGTATAACCAGAAGATTACTCAAGCATGGCTAACTGTGACCAGAAGAAGCCAAGTTACTAGACCAGCCTTAATTAGTAAAAGATGCTCCATTCCGTCAAAACCATTTGGGCTTCCAGTGACAGCATCCTTAGACTTTAGGGGGAATGCAATCTCTTCAAAAACAGTTTGAACACAAATTCCCCAGCTAGATGAGCACCCGCTTACTATACCTCCAAATTGTCAGGATAGATCCCCAGTTATTGACCCTTACCCAGTCCATTACTGATTCCAAGCACCAATTTAGCACACTTTAACAGCCTCACCTGAGCCAGATATATAGGAAAGAGAGCTGGGTTTCATCAGCACACTTATGACACCCAACTCCAAGGATTTTTTTATTTACTTAGAATACTTTGGGATCACCCATCTCGAGATGTACAATAAAAAGAATGAAATACATAAAAAATACAAAAACCTAAAACATTTTTAAAATGTTTTAAAAACTAGTAATTAATAAATTGAAAGAGGAATATTAACTATCAAATGCTTGGTAGAACCATATCATCACCAGCAATCTAAAGGGGAGGCTAACCTGGAATCACAGAATAATTGAGTTGGAAGGCCATCGAGTCCAACCCCGTGCTCGATGCAGGAGTCCACCTTAAAGCATCCCTGACAGATAACCATCTGCCTCTTGAATGCCTCTAGTGTGGGAGAGCGCATGACCTCCCTAGGTCATTGGTTCCATTGTCGTACTGCTCTAACAGTCAGGAAGTTTTTCCAGATACCCAGCCGGAATCTGGCTTCCTGTAACTTGAGCCCATTATTCCGTGTCCTGCATTCTGGGTTGATCGAGAAGAGATCCTGGCCCTCCTCTGTATGACAACATTTCAAGTATTTGAAGAGTGCTATCATGTCTCCCCTCAATCTTCTTTTCTCCAGGCTAAATATGCCCAGTTCTTTCAGTCTCTCAGCAGAGGGCTTTGTTTCCATAAACCTGATCATCCTTGTTGGGAACTACAGAGCACTTAGTCTGACATCAATCACTGCGAAAATTTTGGAGCAGATTATAAAGACATCAATCTGTAAACACCTTGAAAATAACGCAGTGATGACTAGAAGCCAGCATCTCATTTTTTGATCGGGTGACCTCCCTTGTGGACTGTGGGAATGCTGTGGACATAATATATCTTGACTTCAGCAAAGCTTTTGACAACGCACCCCATGACATTCTGATCCACAAACTAGCTAAAAGAGGGCTAGATGGAACAACTACTAGGTGGATCTACAGCTGGCTACAGAATCAGACTTAAAGAGTGCTTATCAATGGTGCCTTCTCAGACTGGGTGGAGGTAATGAGAAGGGTCCTGCAGAGCTCAGTCCTGGGCCCAGTGCTCTTCAAGACTGTTAATAATGATTTGGACGAGGAGGTGCAGGGAATGCTTATCAGATTTGCAGATGACACAAAATTGGGTGGGATCGCTAATACCCTGAAAGACAGAAACACTATTCAAAGTAATCATGATAAACTGGAGAGCTGGGTTGAAAACAACAAAATGAATTTTAATAAGGGACAAATGCCAAGTTCTACACCTAGGAATAAGGAACCAAATGCACATTTACAAGATGGGGATACTTAGCTCAACAATACTACACATGAGAAGGATTTTGGAATTGTTGATCACAAGCTGAATATGAACCAACATTGGGATGTGGCTGCAAAAAAAGCAAATGCTATTTTGGGCTGCATTAATAGAAGTATAGCTTCCAAATCGTGTGAGATACTGGTTCCCCTCTATTCGGCACTGGTAAGGCCCCATCATGAGTATTGCATCCAGTTCTGGGCAGAAGAAGGATGCAGACAATATGGAGCATGTTCAGAGGAGGGCAACGAGGATGAGTAAGCGTCTGGAAACAAAGCCCTATGAGGAGAGATTGAAAGAATTGTGCATGTTTAGCCTGGAGAAGAGAAGATTGAGGGGAAACATGATAGCACTCTTCAAATACTTGAAATGTTGTCATACAGAGGAGGGCCAGGATCTCTTCTCGATCAACCCAGAATGCAGGACACGGAATAATGGGCTCAAGTTACAGGAAGCCAGATTCCAGCTGGACATCAGGAAAAACTTCCTGACTGTTAGAGCAATACGAAAATGGAACCAATGACCTAGGGAGGTCATGGGCTCTCCTATTCTTAGATGTATACAAGAGGCAATTGGACAGCCATCTGTCAGGGATGCTTGTAGGTGGATTCCTGCATTGAGCAGGGAGTTGGACTCGATGGCCTTATAGGCCCCCTTCAACTCGACTGTTCTATGATATGGAGAAGGCAGTCTTTCAGAAACACTGGCCACAAGACATTTAGGGTAAGGATAGGAAACGTGTGGCCCTCCAAATGTTGTTAGTCGCAATTCCCATCATTCCTTACCATTGGCTATTCCAATTAGGGCTGATCGAAGGTGCAGTCTAACAATATTCCCCACACCTGGTTTAGGCCTTTATAGTTAAGAACCAGCACCCTGAATCAAGCTCAGAAGCCAGTGTAGCAGTTTCAATCATTTCATTTCATTTCTTACATTTCTATACTGCCCAATAGCCAAAACTCTCTGGGCAGTTCACAGCATAGTAAAACAATATAAAATCTCTAACATTTAAGAATTCAAAGCAGTTTAAAACAGGTAAAACTACTTGGACGTGATAAAAAAACTAAAATGCCACACCATGTGCTGTTGAATGCCTGGGAGATGGGTAAGTCTTTACATGGCACCAAAAAGATGAGAATGTTGGCCTTCACTGTGGAGAACATTCCAGAGTCAGAGGGGACACCACTGAGAAGGCTCTTTCTTCTGTTGAACATACTTTATGGGTATGTTCAACTGGGAGACGAGCTCCATCAGATATTGCAGTGAAGTCCAGCACCTTGCATTGGGCTCAGAAAAGTACAGGCAGCCAGTACAATCAGGCCAGAATCACATTTACATGCTGACCTTCTTAGTCCCCACTATCAATCTGGCTGCCACATTTTGCACAAGCTGCAGCATCCAGCCCCACGCAGAGCATATTACAGTAGTCTAATTTGGAGATTGCCAGATTACTAAAGCTAGGTTATCTCTATTCAATTAGGGGCATAGCTGGGTTACCAGCCAAAGCTCATAGAAGGCATTCTGTGCCACTGAGGCTACCTGAGCCTCAAGTGACAATGCTGACTCCAGAAGAACCTCCAAGCTATGAACATACTTCTTCAGGGGAAGTGCAACCCCATCCAGAAGAGGATGAACACCCTTCATCTAGTCAGAAGAACCACCCACTAACAGCATCTAGGTCTAGTCTGGATTAATTTCAGTTTATTAATCTGGTCCATTGTCACAGCCAGGCACCAATCTAGCACGTCCACAGCCTCACCTGATGAGGATGTAAAGGAGAAACAGAGCTGTGTTTCCTCAGCATACTAATAGCAATGCACTCCAAAACTCCAGATGACTCCACTGAATAGCATAGAACCTATCCCTGTATAATACCAATGGGGTCAAGCTACATTCCCCAAGCACTACCTTTTACTGCTGGCCATCCAAGGAGCAAAACCACTGTAATGCAGCACCCCACTCCTAGCTCAGACAGTCTCAGCATATTCATGTACGTGTTAAAATAGCATTAGGAATAAGACAGAGCCCCCCCCCCTTTGCAAATCAGGTCTCCAAGCTGCAGCAGCAGAGTCACCAAAACACCATCCCCATTCCTATACAGGAGAATACCATGGCAGATTACATCAAAAGCCATTGAAACAGCCAGGAGATTCAGAAGGGTTGTAGTTCTCCCATCAATGACCTGGTTCTCACCCTGGGTGGTTACAGGGTGGCTTAGTGAATAAAGAGCAGGATTTGGGGGGGGGGGGGGGTCATGGGTTGTTTTTTGTAAACAAGCCACAGTGAGAACCCATGGCTAATAATAATAATAATAATAATAATAATAATATATTTATTTATTTATTTCTTACCCACCTCTCCCTCTGGATCATCAATATTAAATATAACACATATACAACAAATGAATTATTAAAAACATATAAAACTAATACATTATTCAAAGGCATCTTAAAATTCAACTGGGTAGTAGTAGGGATGCTTATTTTTAGGGTAGCTTGTCATGATAGCTGAACCTGGGTTGTTGGGAATGACTAGAGAGCTGCCCGACATGAGCAACAAAAAACCCTGCTACTCCTCATGGTCTCACTAGTGCCACTGTCATTCTCCCTCATCCCTTCTCAGCACCCTCCACCTCACTCAAGATGCATTGTTTCCCCATAGAAATTAGGGATGTGCATGGACACAAAAAAATCGGATCGGAATCAGAATTGGAACTTACGTTTTAAAAAAAAAAATGGGATCGGAAAAATCGCAGGTCCATCATATCGGATCCGATACAGATATTAAAATCGGTATTTTTTTTACTTTAAAAAGTTCCAAAAGTTCAAAAACAGGCTTGATTGCTGTCAAACTGTATCCCCCTCCCCTCTCCACCCCCTCTGTTAGATGTCAAAGTCTCTGTTTTTCAACTTTTGGAATCATAGCCACAAAATGCCTGGAGCTATCTTTCTGAAATTTCTCCCAGATAAGTATCTCAAATCCATCTTCCATGTGGGCAGGTTTCATGCTTCTATCTTTAAAAATAAAAAAGTTAAATGGGTTTCTCTCCTCATTTCTCCCAAAATACCTTGCCACTACACGCTGGAAGCTATGCTTCTGAAATTGCTCACACATGTCAACCAAATTGGTATCTCTAATTTGGACAAGTTTCATGTTTGGATCCTTAAAAATAAAAAAGTTGAAGGCATAACTGTCTTTACCCCACTGCTACCCATTTTTAAATAATTAATTGCCACACAAGGCAAACACCTATGGTTCTGATATTTCACACACGAGTCCCAACATACCATCTGCCAAGTGGCAAAGGTTCGTGTGTGGATCTTTAAAAATAAAAACGTTATAGGCATTCCTGGTTTCTTTACTAAAAGATTCATAGTCACAAAATGCCTAGAGCTATCTTTCTGAAATTTCTCACAGATAAGTATCTAAAACCTATCTGCAATGTGGCCAAGTTTCATCCTTCTATCTTTAAAAATAAAAAAGGTATAGATAGGCATTTTTGTAACCCCAAACTAGGCAATGGGAAAATCACTCAAAATGGCTTTCAATTTTCCAATCTTTTCCGAGTAAAATTGGAGACCAAAAAATCAGATCGGAAAAAATCAGATTTCTAAATTTTTGAATCGGAATCTGATGTCCGATTTTCTCAGATTTTAATCAGAATCGGATATCGGATCCAATATAATGCACATCCCTAATAGAAATCTTAAAGAAAGGACAATGGAGTTTGTCCAGAATGTATTTGCATTTTTTTAAAAAAAGTTTGTTTTCCCTCCTTTTTACTGCTCTGCTATGACATTTGCATACTTTTAGTGATCTGCCTCACTTGTCTGCCTTGAAATTTGCATATGTTTACCCACTTAATCCTTTTTTTAAAATATTTTTATTTCAACTTAAACAACATAATACAACATAAACAACATAAAATACAATACATAACCACATACCCCCCGTGCTCCCCTCCCCCCAGGAGACCCTCAATTATTCATTATTCTTCTTTCCAAAATTGTAAAGACTCTTTTGAAGGTATTTGCCCCTCCCCCGTTCTTAATACATATTCCAAAAATGGGCTCCATATATCTCCAAAATCATTCTTCCTGGACATTCCCCTCTTTATTTTCATTTTACACATTAGCTTATCATTAAGTGCCATATCCCATATTTCTTTATACTATTCTTCTATTGTATAGATCCCTTGTCCTTTCCAATTTTTAGCTATCATTATTCTGACGGGAGCCAGGAGGTTGTTTATCAATTCTCTCTTACTTATATTCTCATTTCCTTTATCCCATATTGCTAGTAGAGCTAACTTTGGACTTAATTCCAATTTACTTCCCGTTATTTCACTTATTTCTTTAAACACCTTTTCCCAAAATTTTTGTACATGTTCACAGCTCCACCACATATGAAAATAAGTTCCAACCTCCTGACACCCCCTCCAACAATTCTTGGACACTTTTTTATCTATCTGATGAAATCTTACCGGCGTTAAATACCATCTCCATACTATCTTATAATAATTCTCCTTAATTCTAATCGACAAAAGCTTTAACATTCTTGCATCCCATATCCTCCCCCAGTCATATTCGTTAATTTGTTCCTTTAAATCATCTTCCCAAATCTTCTAATCTTCTAATGTCAGTAATGTGTCATCCGCAAACATATTCATTTTAATCTTCTCCTTCCCTCCTATCCCCTTCAATCTTACATCCTCCCTTATAACATTAGCCAAAATTTCTATCACTATCGCAAATAAGATCGGTGAAAGCGGACAACCTTGTCTAGTTCCTCGAGCTAGTGTAATCTGTTGCGTCAACCCATCATTAACCATTATTTCTGCTTTATTATTTTTATACAGCTGATCCATCACTTCCATAAATTTATCTCCAAGCCCAAATGTTTTCAAAATTGTTTTAAGTGCTGGCCATTCCACGCAATCAAAGGCTTTGAATATATCCAATGCTAACAAACCTGCTTTTAAATTCCTTTTTAAAATAATATTAATTATATTTAAAACTCTTCGGAGCAAAATCTGACCCTTATCCCTATTACAATCCCATTTATTTATTGACTTCTTCCTCCTACAGCGCCTTCATCCTGCTTTGTTTCTCCATCCTCTGTGGCGTCGAGTAAACCCAACTTCTCCAGAAGCTCCATCCCTTGCTCACATGATGTTATTCTATGTTGTTTCCCTTTCCACATAAATCTCAAAAAGACTGGATACCCCAACTGTATGTTATCGACTTCTTCCGCAAAGCAACTGTACACAATCTGATGCTCTTCCGCCAATGCACGGTTTGAGGACACAAGTCATTGTAAATCTCAGTTGGTATTGCTTGTAATATGGTTGGCCCAGATGCCTAATTGCTTGCATTAACTTTTCTTTCTTGTAATAATTTGCAAACTTCACAATTATATCCCTTGGGAGCATCCCCTTCTTCTTATAGCCCACTCTGTGGATCCTCTCGATGTCAGCCGTCTCCCAATTTTCCTGGGGGTCCAATTCCCTAATCCATGCCAAAATTAAATCTCTCAAAATCTTTCAATTCTCCCCCTCTTGCTCTTTAAAGGATCTTATCCGAATGTTCACTCTCCTGTCTCTATCTTCCAGGGCAATTAAACGCAAGTCCATCTCCTGCACATGCTCCCCATGCTGCTTGCTATCTTCCTTCAGCTTTTCAGTCTCCTTCTCCAAATTCTCCATTTTATCCACCTCTACTAAGCCGATGCCAATTCTTATCTGATGGATGCTCTTTCTGCGGCCTGCACCAGGTGGGGGCACTGGATTTATCACCTTTTTGCTTTCTTTTCATAAAGCTAAACTTATAAATCCGCACCCCTCACCTAGATCTTAGCCGCCCCACTCAGATATCCTTTCCGTTGTTATCAAACCGTTACATTTTGGCTTCTAACACATTCAGCTGGGGGTTTTAAATCTCTTTTCACACAGCTTCAAATATTCATTTCAGTCTCTCCCCCCAGCCTTATCAGCCAGCCTTTACTCCTTCAATTTAAAATCCATTAATTACCATCTCTGGTCGCCTGCCAGGATTCCCGGTCTGTTTTAGTTTCTCTTTCTCTCTGCTAATACAGCAGCATATACAGCAGCTCCTTCTTCCACAGATACAGCAATGTTTCCGAACCCCGTATCAAGCCTTTAATTAACAATCCGTCCACTCCAAAATAGGGAATTTATAATTATTTCATTGCTTCCTTGAGAGAGCGAGAGAAGTTCCAACTCTATTCCATGCCCGTTAGGCCACTCCCCCACCCACTTAATCCTTGAGGTATTGGGGTGCCAAGACATGTAGGACTTTATGTTAAAACCAGCACTTTGAATTTGGCTTGGAAACAAATTGGCAACTAGTGCAGACGAGCCAGAACAAGACTTATATGTTCACATTGCCAAATTCTAGCCAACAACCTGGCTGTTGAATTCTGCACTAGCTACAGTTTCCAAACTGTCTTCAGTGGTAGCTCATACAATGCATTACACTAAACAAAACTGGAGGCTACCACACAGAGGAGGGCCAGGATCTCTTCTTGATCATCCCAAAGTGCAGGACACAGAACAATAGGTTCAAGTTATAGGAAGCCAGATTCCAGTGGGACATCAGGAAAAACTTCCTGCCTGTCAGAGCAGGATGACAATGGAACCAATTACCTGGGGGGGGGCATGGGCTGTCCCACACTAGAGGCCTTCAAGATGCAGCTGGACAGCCATCTTTTAGATATGCTTTAAGGTGGATTCCTGCATTGAACAGGGGGTTTGGCTCAATTGTCTTATAGGCCCTTCCAACTCTACTATTCTATGGCAGTAGGCTATATCCATCCAGATAGAGTTGCAACTGGGTTACCAGCTGAAGCACTCTAAGCCTCCAATAACAAGGATGTATCCAGGAGTACCCCCAAGCTGTACACCTGCTTTTTCAGGGGGTAGTGTGAGTTGGTTGCACTTCCTTACTCCGGAAAGAAAAAACACCCACCATCACAGCCTCAGCAGTCTTGTTTGGATTGAGCCTCAGTTTATTGGCTCTCATCCAAATCCATTGCCAAACTGGCTAAAAGGAAAAGGAAACGTTGTATGTCACTAACATACTGATGACAATGCACTCCAAAACTCTTGATGATCCCACACAGTGGATTCTTGTAGCATGGAGGCTAAAACTGACCCCTGCAGAACACCACACTGGAGGCTCCACTGGGCTGAACAATACTTCCCAAGCACCACCCTATGGAGCGGAACCACTGCAAAGCAGTGTTCCCAGCTCCAAACTCGGGCAGCAGGTCCTGAAGGATTTATCATTATTGATAGTATCAAACACCGCCAAGAAAATAAGGAGTGTTCTCATGGATATGCTATTCCTGTCTCTCTCCTGACACAGGGTGAACAAGGCACACTCAATACCAAAATTGGGCCTTGAACCCTAACTGAAATGGATCCAGAAAACCAATCTCATTCAAGAGTGCATGCTATCTGGTCAGCAAGCAAGACAGGCTGAGAAGCCTGTCTAGCTGAAAATATTTTAAGCGGAGGACAAAGAGGCTGTAAAAGCCTCCAGCTATCTTCCATCTTTGCTGGCTCTTGTCAGCAGGGCTTTGGATAGACAGAGGGCTCTAATATTGGAGCCCTCTTTCTGTCAAGTATCACTCCCTTACAATTAGATTACAATTAGATTACAATTACAATTAGATTACAATTGATTAGTTTATTAATTTATTTTTTTGTTATTGTCCATAGGAATATTTTATTGAGAGGCATATTAAAAAAATGTCTAGCACAAACAAAACACTTTCCAATGTGCTTAAATGGTAGTAGCTGAGAGAATCCTAAGCAATTGGATTTTTGAAACCCCTTCAATGCATATTTGAGGGTACAATGGGGACATTTATATTGGGCTAGCAATTATGAGTACAGAACCAGGAGAAACTACTTCTTTTGATTAGTTTCATATATTTTTCTTATGTGGGAAGCTATCTCACAATTTAAAAAATCAAGCTTCAGCAGTAATGACTTCAAAGCAATACACTTGTTTTCTCATATATTAGGCATCATTTTCATCTCCCATACCTGTTCGTACTGTAAGGCTTTTTCCTCCATCTCTTTCCAGGCTTTCAGCATTTTCTCTGAGGCTTAAAAATATTTATTTATTTATTTAGTATTTATTTAAAACATTTCTTGGCTGCCTTTCAGGGCAGAAGCCCTCACAAGGCAGCTTACAACAATAAAATACATAAGATATTAAAAGCAATAAAATATTAAAAGCAATAAAACATCAATAAAAACAATAAAACCAACTATAAAAACAGGAAGATCAACAATAGCAGCAAAAAACAACATCATGTGAAGGCCAAGGTAAAATGTCATCATGTCATCATGTGAAGGCCAAGGTAAAATAAAATGTTTTTAAGGCTTTCTTAAAAGCCTGCAAGGAAGGTGCATGACGGACCTCCGACCAAAGTTTGTTCCAGAGGTTTGATGCTGCCACAGAGGAGTCCATCTCCTGCGTGGACACCCACCTAATTGCCCTCACAGGTGGGCAAATGAGAAGGGCCTCTCTTTCTGATCTTAAAGTGCAGACAGGCTGATATGGGTGAAGGCAGTCCTTCAAGTAACTTGGTCCCATTAATTTAACAAAGCAATGCATTGGAAATAAGCAGCATTTATTTTGAAGAATCCGCATTTTGAATTAGTGATGCTGACAAACGTTGGAATTCAGAAACAAGCTCACCATTTAAAAATCTTGGCTTCACCATAAACTGAGCAGAAATGCCATCCCATGTATGAGCCTGGCTCATAATAGGGTTACTGCTAGTCAGCCCTTCCTTCGTGTTCCCCCCTACTTCCCAAGCAAACCTACCCTTCAACACAGGGATGGCCCAACACCTTTTGCTGTCTGAGGTAAAGAACAAGATGGTGCCCTGTCCTATTCCATGTATGAAAGTCATGGGCTGGCTGATAGGTCTTTCTTCAACACTGGCAATGGGACAACCTCCTTCCCTACACATGAAGGCAGCAGACTAGCTTAGTAGCCTGTGGGCCTGACCAAAAATCAGCATCAAGTGGCAAAACTTCATTATGATTTTTCAAAGATGTATGTTTCTGGATTGTATTTTCATGTGATAGCCCCCATTCTTACTGGTTGCTTAAGCTTTTTATGATGTCATCAAGATGGCCACCCCATCTTTTCCCAACTTTACTAATTTAAGCTGTAACATATGAACCAAGTCTGATTTAAAATTTTAAAATTGCATTGGAAAGCTAATGAATTCTCTTACAAATAACTAATTGTAATAATGATCTTATCTGTTACCATTTTTGTGGTACAAGCCAGATATCCAGAAAAAAGATAAATTTCCCCCTCATTTTTATACAATTTACTGCATATGACACATTACCTGATCCAGATATGCAGCTAAGGTGTATTAGACAATTGTAGGGTAATATTTTACCTTTCCAACAAGCCATGGCTTGAGTACATTAATTTTGATATGTCATAGACACATAGACACATATGAGCATATCTACGTTTCATGTAATTTTGCCCAATGTATGGATAACAGGTAACTCTGTGTTATTGCAAACAAACTGGGACCTTTACGTTTTGTGCAGAGGCGATAGGTCCAAGCAGGGATTCCTGAAGTGACCCCTCACCAGGTTGAACACCTCGGGATGAAGGGCCTGTTTGTTTAGATCCAGTCACAGATGACTTAGCCAATCCACTAGCTTGATAGAGTGCCCTTTATGTGCATGAAGTGGAGAGACAGGAGATGACCTACTGCCCATACTAGGAGGAGAATTGCCTCCTTGTGTGGAGCGTCCAACCGTGATCCCCCTTGGTGATTTGCATAAGCGACCACTGGTGTACTGTCTGATTGATCAGAACCTGGTGTCCATTGACTAGGTGTTCCGCTACTAGAAGAGTGAGGTGGATGGCCTGGAGCTCTAGGAAGTTTATGTGTAGGCCCCTGTCCTGCTGGTTCCATAGCTCCTGTGTAGGAATGAGCTGCAAATGGCACCCCTCCCCTCCAGGCAAGCGTTGGTCCTGTCCCTTATTGTGAGAGGGCACCCATTTTTTGGGGTAGATTCGAGAGCCACCAGTCTACATTTGGACTTGTTTGTGATCTCCCCCAGTAGAGTTAGGATGGACAGTAGTAGTTGAAGGTGGAGCATTGCCCATGGAACAATCCCAAGGCAGGGGTTCAGCAAGACCAATGGGGGGCAAGGGAGGGGGAGTGATGAGTGGCCTCCTGAGAGCCTGTGTCTGTTCTCTGTGGGGAGCCAGAAATATGGTGAACTCGGTCATGATAATAGAAGCATAGAATTGTAAAGTTGGAAAGGGCTGATGAGGCCATTGAGTCCAACCTTTGCTCAATGCAGGAATCCATATTAAAGTATGGCTGACAGGTAGCTGTTCAGTTGAATCTTGAATGTCTCTAGCGTGGGAGAACCCACGACCTCTCTAGGTCATTGGTTCCATTCTTGTACTGCTCTAACAGTAAATTTTTCCTTATCTCCAGCCGGAAATTGGCTTCCTGTAACTTGGGCCCATTATTCCATGTCCTGTACTCTAGTGGGGGTTGCTTGCATAAAAAACCATTAAGATCCAGCAATTTGTGATAAGATGGTGCCACTTTGCTCATGTTTACTTTAGGCCTATATAAGTCATTTAGAATAGGGACCCCCCCAAAAAACAATTAGTATTCAATATGGCTGCCATCTTTCAAAATGGCGGACTCTATCTTAAAAATGGTGTAGATAAGTAGTTGAGGTGTCTTTTTAAATGTATTTTTGGTCAAAAAATTCAATGGCGCTATTTAAAAGTTGGTATTTTAATAAATTTGCTTTTAAAAATTATTTTTGATTGCACTACTTAAAAAAGAACATTTTGAATTATTATTATTTTTCTTTAAAAACTCCTCACTACTCAAACATTTTAGTCATGTACCACTGTTTAAGATAGCTTAAACTTTTCACAAGCAAGAAGTCTTTTTATTGTTTATTCAGGTGAATTGCTGTAATGGCTATGCAGAAGAAACTTAAATCCGCCTCCACACAAGTTGTTCCTTCTGGGTTCGACTGGAATAAATGCTGTTTGTGCCAACTACAAGGTGACCTCATCTGTCCAGCTGAACATCGTGATCCAAAACAACGGAATGCTGGGTACAAGACACTATCAGAAAACGTAGTGAAATTTAAAGTGCTTGGAAGATTACCAAACGATGTAAAAATTGAATATTTTGACAAAGGAAATACAGCATACCTTTGAAAGCAAAAGCTGAGCGTAGCCAACTCTGGATTTCATGAAAGTCAATTTTAATAAACTCAGAACTATGATAAGTAAGGTCCCATGGCAAGTTTTTAAAAAAATAAATTCTAAAGACCCAATTACAAACAATCCCAACAAGGAAAAAAAGATAGAAGACAACAGAAGAAACCAATGGGACTCCACAAAAAGCTTAGAGATAACCTGAAAACCAAAAATGGATACATATAGGAAGTGGAAGGAAGGCCAGGCTACAATAGAAGAGTACAGACAGGTAGTACAGAAGTGCAGGAATGGCATCAGGAAGGCTAAAGCTGAGAATAAGTTGAGGCTAGTGAGGAATGCTAAAAGCAACAACAACAAAAAAAAGGCTTTCTTCAGATATGTGAATAGTAAAAGACAAGAGGAAAGAAATGGTGGTTCAACTACTCAATGATGATGGCAAATTGATAACATGACAAAGAAAAGGCCAAAGTGCTCAATTCCTACTTTCGCGCAGTCTTCTTCCAAAAGCGGGTCTATGACACCCCACCCCCGGTAAAAGTGAAGGGCAAGCTGAAGGGGCAGAATTGCATCTTGAGATTGATAAACGAATGGTCAAGGAACACTTGAATTCTTTGAATGAGTTCAAATCTCCAGTGCCCAACAAACTGCTTCCTAGAGTAATAAAGGAGCTGGCAGAAGAACTCTCAGAACCACTCTCTATTATCTGTGCGAAATCATGGAAGATGGGTGACGTGCTGGCCACTTGGAGGAGGGCTAATGTTCCTATCTTCAAAAAGGGCACAAAGGAACTACACACCAGTCAGTCTGACATCAATCCTTGGGAAAAATTTGGAGCAGATTACAAAGAAGTCAATCTGTAAGCACCTTGAGAACAATGCAGTGATTACTAGAAGCCAGCATGAATTTGTCAAGAACAAGTCCTGTCAGACTAATCTGATCTCATTTGTTGATCGGATAACCTCCCTTGTGGAATGTGGGAATGCTGTGGACAAAATATATCTTGACTTCAGCAAAACTTTTGACAAACTACCCCATGACATTCTGATTTAAGTTTTAAAGTAGTCATACCACTATCCCTATTTTTCTCAATGTGGCCAGGTTTTAGATTTATTGGAATTTTATTTGGGGATCGCAAAACTCCTGGTGGTATTAACTGTTTATAAAATGTGATGTATAATTGGTCTGTTGACTGTAAATAAAGAATTGATTGATCTCTTGCTGCCAACAAACAAACTAGCTAAAAGTGGGCTAGATAGATCGATTATTAGGTGGATTCACAGTTGGCTACAGAATCGGACTCACAAGAGTGCTTATCAACAGTACCTTCTCAAACTGAGGGGAGGTAACGAGCAGGGTACCGCAGGGCTCAGTCCTGGGCCCAGTGCTCTTCAACATTTTTCTTGATGACTTGGATAAGGGGTGCGGGGAATGCTTATCAAATTTGCAGATGACACAAAATTGGGTGGTATAGGCAAAGTTGGCCAAAGGGCATGCTATAAAGAAGCCTGTATTAGTAACTTGAAATTTTGGTCAAAGGCACTAGCCCACATACCCTGCCTAGAGACAGACATCAGTAGTTGAAGGAAGTATTTTCTAAAGTTTGCTCATGCTGATGCAACTTTCTTGTAAGTTACATGCAGTTAACCTTTGTCTATAAAAACCTGCCCTGCTTCCGCCTGGGCAGAGGAGCCTGAACCAGCTTGTTGGAGGAAGTCTGTTTTCCTGAGCACCCAATATTTGACTAAAGCCCTGAGCAAAGATTAATGCTTCTGAAATAAATTATTTATCAATAGCTAATATACCCTGGAAGACAGAAACAAATTTCAAAGTGATCTTGATAGACTGTAAACATCAGAATGGAATTTAATAGGGATAAATGCCAAGTTCTACACCTAGGAAAAAGAAATCAAATGCACAGTTACAAGATGGGGGATACTTGGCTCAGCAATACTACAAGCGAGAAGAAGCTTGGAATTGTTGTAGATCACAAGCTGAATATGCAAAAAAAGCAAATGCTATACTGGGCTGCATTCACAGAAGTATAGCTTCCAAATCGTGTGATGTACTGGTTTCCTTCTATTCGGCACTGGTTAGGCTTAATGCCTACCTGCGTCCAGTTCTGGGCACCACACTTCAAGAAGGATGCAGACAAGCTGGAGCGTGTTCAGAGGAGGGCAACAAGGGTCTGAAAACAAAGCTCTATGAGGAGAGAATGAAAGGACTGGGCATGTTTAGCCTTGAGAAGAGAAGACTGAAGGGAGACATAATAGGCACCCTTCAAGGACTTGAAAGGCTGTCACAAAGAGGAGGGCCAGGATCTCTTCTCGATCAACCCAGAATGCAGGACGTGGAATAATGGGCTCAAGTTACAGGAAGCCACATTCCAGCTGGACATCAGGAAAAAACTTCCTGACTGTTAGAGCAAGACGACAATGGAACCCATGACCTAGGGAGGTGGTGGGCTCTCCCACACTAGGGGCATTCAAGAGGCAGCTGGACAATCATCTGTCTGGTATGTTTTAAGGTGGATTCCTCTATTGAGCAGGGGTTTAGGCCCCTTCCAACTCCACTATTCCATGATTCTATGATTCTTCCTCATCTGATGAAGTGTCTTCAAGACTAGGCATGACAGGTGACAGAACCAAGATTTTGGGGTTCAGATGCTGGTGTCAAAGGATTGTTGCATCATAGCTTTTTTCATTGAGAGGGAGGCCAAAGAGACCATTGAGAGATTGTAGGCACGGGTTTGGTGCAGATAGACGGTGAGGCTCTATGAAGCAGTTGCTGTATGCCCCCACGTCTGCAGCCTTTAGGGCCTGCTCCACAATAGGGCATGGAGATGAGCCATTCTGTTTCATCTGTCCCATTTAGTGAAGGCCTGACAGTGTGTAGGAATTAACCCGATGTCCCTTGACTAAACAAAGGAGGTACAGAGAGGCGGGTAGGAAAAAAAAGAAAATGAAAAAAGAAGTTAGATGATGAAGGGGGAGGGGAAGAAACTCTGCCCATCAGTTCGGAAATGGGAATGACTTAAATGGAAAAGCAAATATGAACACAGAGAAAGTTCCAAATGCTCTCACTGTGGTGGATAAAAAGGACCTGAGCAGGAGGTAGAAGTGGGCAAAGCTCCCACCTAAAAGTTAGTTCAGTTCTAGATGGTTCCAAAGGAACCTGCTTTGGGCAAGTGCAGAACTTTTATGTGTGAGTCACAGAGACTATGATGAAGAAGAAGAAGAAGAAGAAGAAGAAGAAGAAGAAGAAGAAGAATGCACTCCAGGGAGGGGAGGACATCCTCTATTCATTCTATGAATGTATCCGAATGCTCCTTTTTCCCGCAGTGGAGGAGAATATTCTCAGATGGAAAACAGAATAGTGGTGCCCACAATGAGCAGGTCCTTCTGCTGACATCAGTGAAATTGCAACATTTGTGGAACACTCGAGGCAAAGGTATGTAATTTATAGCATTGCACAAAGGATGACAATGATTTTGATGTGGTGGTCCTGCAGATGTCAGCTAGAGGGGCCTTGTTGCGGAAGATGGCAGAGATGGCAGCATCCCATGTGGATAGAGCAAGCATAGCAAAAGCAAAGGCCTCATGACACAGCAAGATTAGATTTTGATCCATCTTGCCAGATTTGTCTTAGAGATCCTCTGCTGCATGGTGTTATGCTGAAATGAAATACATAAAAGTGGGTGATTTTTTGCGTGTGGAAGATAAAGGCCCAAGATTTGGCAAGCTATCACAAAAAGCACATCTGTCATGGAGCAAGGCAGGAAAGAAATTGGAAATAGGTTGCTCCTCTGTCAGGAGTACAATTCAAGTTGAATTTACATTTTCTTGCCTATCGGAGCGAGTGAGAGGAACAACCCATCCAAAGATATCTTTTTCCACTGCAAGAAAACAAACTACAAAGCTCTAAATGGGCAGACGCCTGCAGAATTCCTGCAGGTGACCGTATCAGGATATAAACGTAATTTAGAACTGGGGGCATACTATTTGCATACACACACACAGGGATGACAGTGATCTTTAGATGGGGAACAAAATCAGGGAGGAATCTAAAGCAGAAAGTATATGACTTCAAGTATGCTCACATAGACTGGGTAAATGCAAGTTTGGATCATGACAAAGAGGTAACATTTCTAGATAGATTGGTTGCTTATCAAATTTGCATATGACACAAAGCTAGAAGAGATAGCTAACAACACAAAGAAGACAGGATCAAGTTCAAAAGAATCCAGGCAGGCAGGAAAAATAGGCCAAATCTAGCAAGATGTGATTCAACAGAGTAAATGTAAACTTTTGCATTTAGGTACAAAAAAATAAAATCCCAAACACAAACGTAGGATGGGGGAGACCCAGTTTGGCAGTAGTACATGTGAAAAGGACCTAGGTGGTTCACAAGTTTAATATGAGGCAGCAATGCAATGTGGCAGAGCTCAGAAAGCTAATTCAATCTTGTGCTGCATTAATACAAGCATAGTGTCTACATTGAGAGAAGCAATAGTCCTGTTCTATCCTGCGTTAATCAGACCACATTTGGAATACTGTGCCCCTTTCTGAGTGCTCCATTTTAAGAAAGACATTGACAAGCTAGAGAGTGCTGAGAATGTTTAGACTTGAGAAGAGAAGGTTAAGGGGAGACATAATAGTAATCTTCAAATATCTGAAAAGCTGTCATGCAGAAGATGGAGCAGACTTGCTCTCTGTTGCTTCAGAGGGCAGGACTAGAACCAATGGGTGGGAATAGCAGGGAAGCAGATTTTGGCTAAACATTAGGACAGTGGTATAGAACCTCAAGCTAAAGTAGGGCCTCCGAGGGTTCCAATCTGGCTCACTGGGTTTCATCAGAAGCCCCCTCCTTCTCCTCCTTTCCCTCAGCCACCAGTGGTGTATTGAGTTTGTTAGTGAGCAAAAATATGGATGCTGCTAAGAGGTCTGTGTAGCCTCACACAGTGAGTAGATTTTAGCAGGCTTTAGCTGACAGGAGTAGGCCTCATTCCCTGGATGGGCCTCTCAAAGTTACATCATCCTTTTCTCATAGAGTCTTACCTTGGGATGAGCTGGGAGGTTTTCACTCCTAACCAGGCCAATTATTTTCCCAGCTAAGATGTTTTGGGAACCTGTGAGCGGGAGCCCCCTGCTCCTTCTGTCAGTGGGGAGGATGTAGCCTGTCAGCTTTTGAGAGAGAGGCAGGAACCTAGCAGGAGATCCAATGTGCGAGCCTGGAGAACCTGCTTTGGCTCAAAGGGACAGCTTCCATCTATTGTGGGTCCCCTGATAGACAGTTAGCTGGAGAGAGGTGCTAACTTCATCTTGATAACCAAAAAAATCTGATTTATGACTTGGTCCTGGCAGAACTAGAACTCGACCTCAACACAAATGGTTTGGTGGCTCTACTGCTTTTGTGCAGTTTTTATGCATTCTTAAAGGTTGAAATGCCCTCTCCTAAGTCTTAGTTACTAGCAGTAGAGAGCTTTAAACTACAATATGCTGTTTTTGGGGGGTTGTTTTTTGTATTTGCCCCCACCCCTTTTGCCCAGCTTACCACTGGAATGTGGTCCAAGAACTTCTCTAAAATGGAATTTGGCCCTCAGGCTGAAAGAGATTCTGCACCCCTTACTTTAGGAGAAACTTCCTAACTGTGAAATGATTCAGCAGTGGAACAGATTTCCTCAGCAGGTGGTAGGTTCTTTTTCAATGGAGGTATTTACTCAGAGGCTGAATGGCCATTGGTCATGGATGCTGTAGCTGCACCTTATAATGCAGAGCCTGCATTGAGCAGGGATTGGACTAGATGACCTCAGAATTCTCTTCCAACTCTATGATTTTATAATTCTATGATACCCTAAATAATTGTGCCCTAAGAGTTATTCAATGTATTGGAAACACTGACCACAATGCTATCAATTTCAACATACATGAAAGTGAGCAGTTGTGAAGAAGTCCAACACAAACACTTTTATCTTCAAAAGAGGAAACTTCTCAAAAATGTGGGGACTCATAAAAAGGGAATGGAATAAGGCAAAATGTCTCTCCAAATCACATGCTGGCTATTCAAAACCACAATAACAGAAGCTCACTGAGAATGTATAGTACAAATCAGGAAAGGTAGCACCAAGTCCAAGATGATAGATAGCATCATGGTTAACAGCAGAGTAACGGAACCTACTCTTAAGATAGAAGGCAAGATGGTTCCTTTATAAAATGAAAGTTTTGCCCAAAGGTAAGCAAAAAGGAATAAGACAATAAGGAAAGAAAAAAATAATTTGAGGAGCATATTGCTAAAAAAAAACACACAAAAATACATCTGAAGCAGGAAACTAGCTAGTGAGGTGATTAATTTAATTAATTTAATTAGTTTTGCTAATATTTTGCCTTTCCACTAAAAATAATGCTCAAGGCACTTGGCCAGTGTATGGACTGTTGGACAGTACGGGAGCTAAAGGAGGATAAGTAGATTGCAGAAAAGCTGAATGAATTTTCTGCATCTGTTTCTACTGCAAAGATATAAGGCAGGTACTCCTGCCTGAACTGACATTTTCAGCAAGGAAGTCTGAAGAGCTGAGGCAAATAATGGTGATGAGACATGAAGTTCAAAGCCTTACTAACAAATTTTAAAACAACAAATGACTGGGTCAAGACAGTGTCGCTCTAAATGATTTGGGTTAGGAGTGAGCAGCAATGTGGACAAGCTTGTGGTAAAACAAAAAGGAATTGTGAAGAGCTCCTAAAGTATCTCTCCAAATATTGATTGATTGATTGATTGATTGCATTTCTATACCACCCAGTAGCCGAAGCTCTCTGGGCAGTTTACAAAAATTCAAACCATAAAAAACATTCAAAATATAAAACAAACAACAGTATAAAAACATAATATCAAATACAGTATAAAAGCACAACTAGGATAAAACCAAGCAGCCATATCCAGAAATTAATATAGATTTAAAATACAAATTTAAACAGCAAGGTTAAAAATCAAACAGATGAACTGTATGAGCAACAAAATGGGATGTATGAGCAACAAAATGGCAAATGTGATTCAATGTAAATAATAATGTGTACATAGGGGCAAAGAATCCTAATTTCAAATATGCACCGATGTGGTCTAAGGTGGCTATAACCAACCAAGAAAGAGATCTTGGAACTAAAGGCAAATCCCATACTAGGAATCATCTGGAAAAGGATCAAGAATAAAACAGTGTTATATAAACCTCTGGTGCAATCATACCTAGAATGGTTGTCCAAAAATGATATTGTAGAGCTGGAAAGGTGCACAAAACAGCAACCAAAATTGTGAGGGCTGGGGCAACTCTCTTATGATGAAGAGTTACAATATTTGGAGTTTTTTAGCTTAGAAGAAAGAAAGTAACAGAAGACATGGTAAAGCAGTGATGGGAGAAGGTCCAACTACTGCCAAAAAAACAAGAACAATCCCATGACTTTCAGTTCATATTCCTAAGAAGACATTAACCTTCAGAGTTTAAACATCCTCTGGCTCAATGAACTTCACTTCAAGTATATCTTCTTCTTAAAGTTCCACTGGATACAACAACTGGACAGGTCTTCTTATAATTATTCAGAATGGCAGGCATACAGAACATAAGCAGATCGGGTTATCAGGTCCTTGGAATGTTTCTTCAATTTGTTCAACCTTCCACACGTGTTTAGGTATTTTATCCCCATGGATTAGGACCAAGTCATTCACCTTGAGCTCAGTGCTTTGATTTGGGGAATTGCTGTAAATGTGCAGATTTTAACTCCATCTATTCCTTTCACCAACTGTTCCAAAATAAATTCATCAAAGTTTTTTTATATTTCTACCTCTTGGAAAGTTTGTCTTGAGTAATATTTGTAAGAGTGCCACTTTTATTTTCCTGAGAATGCAGAGTTCATAATCTCTGCCCAACAAGGAAATGAGTTGGGTGTCAGCAGAAATGGCTTTTCTGTCTCATTACAAACAAGGTTAGTAGTCTTCAGTTTAGCACGGCTTCTATTTCAGCGAAGGTTGTTTCAAGTTCTTCATATGAAAAAGCAGTTCTTCCTAATGTCTTTTTAAGCAAGTCTTGACAGATTTAGCAAGTCTTTTCCCAAATCCCCCTCACTAGGCTCCTAGCTCAACAAGGAATTTCCAAGTTATCCCTCTTTCCCCAAAGAATTCTTGAAGTTTTTGTTTATCTCTCTGCCAAATTTTGGTCAGTTCATTTGAAGGTTTTGGCGTTATCAGAATGCACCATCTTACATAGTCCATGTCTAGCAACAAATCTTCCTAGAGCTCACAGAAAACGTCATGTACTTTGATCTGAAATTAATTCTAAATGAATTTCACTTCTGATGCGAAAGCTTCTAGTTGTGTTCTTCTGATCCAATACCTTTCAGCATCAAAAATGTCATCAGTGAACCTTTATGTTTGCTTGCTGAAGTTCAGAGGTTGTGACCAAAATACTGTATCCAGCAGTTACCCATAAAAACAGCTTAACTTCGTGCATTTCCCTAGTTTTATCATTGGCCGCCTTATTTCCTCAATATTACATCTGGCTTGCACAACATTCAAACTGTTGGTTTCAAGTTCAGAGTCCATTCTCATTGGCCCCTATGTTCAAAGGGGCAATGTGGCCATACATTTTCTTGCTGAGACAGCCAACTGGGACTCTTCTACCAAAGCTAGTATTTTCTCAGATTCTCAATCGAATACCCTCGGGTAGGGAGATCAGCTGGATTATCATTTACTGCACAGTATGACCAGCTTGAGAGATTTGTCAAGTTTTGGATCTCATTTACTCCGTTAACCACAAAGGATTTCCACTGCCTTGCTGTGCTGTGGATTGAGTTTAGAACAATCATCATATAAATTTCATCTTTTATTTTGAGCAGCTCTCTCACATGCTTCACTAATTTTGCTCTAATTAGTGTTCCCATCAACTCAAGTCATAGAAGTGGAGCTCCTCTTTAGTGGAGATGCTTTGGTTCTTGAAGTGACTAAACTCACACCCACACCTCCTTTATCAGTCATTTACATAAGGTAGACTCTTGTGCTGTAAGTCTTTTCTTGACCCTCTTTTATTTTGTTTTTGTTTTAAGTTAGTGGAGTCTTTGCCTGAAAGGTGTGAATGGTCAGTCTCCTCTCCAACAACAGGGAGCTTCAGTGTCCTTGAGATGTTGTCTTGTATAAAATGTATTTGACACCACTTTTAGTTCTGCTGCTACTTATGCTAAAGCTTATAGTATTTGCAACAGTACTGTGCTCTGTAGCCTTGGGCCTGTCTCGCATGGGGCTACTGAAAACATAATCTGTACCTTTCTCTGAAGTAGATTTCTGGTTTGGGTCTTGAGAGCAAAATGATGTGTGGTGACATTTTCCAGACCTGGAACAAGACTACTTCTCTTGCTTTGCAGTATTTGGCAATAATCTTCCCCCTAGACATACGAAACATCTGCCTTGTGTCTTCAGCTTCGCCTTTCTTTCTGAAAGAGTCAATACACAACAATCTTCTGTTTTGTGATTAGAGTCCTCGCAATATATACAGGCTGTTTCTGGAGTTACTGTATTCAATGCAGCTGCAGTTGGGATAGTAGTCCACCTTTCTTCTGTTCTGAATATTATTGTGTTGGTTTTCGCTTGCTTTTCAGTGAACAATCACCATCTTTGGTTGTAACTCCACTTCTCTGTCCCTTGGTATACTGAGGAGCTGTGGGCAATGAAACAGGCTGGAGGTCAGTTAGAGTACAAATGGCGAAGATGGCCGAGCAAGCTCTAAAGCACATCATCATCATGCCGATGGAGAGGCGATACAGGCAGCAAAGTAGCTGTCCAGAATAGCTCTTAACTCTGGTGGTCTGGAGGCTCTTAACACTCTCCCAGCAAATGGGCCTATGAAGGATCCACTACAACCTTTTGCATCGCATTTTGAGGACAAAATCGCTGGTCTCCGCAGCAAACTTGATGCTGTTAGCACAGCTCCAGTCGAGGTGTCTGATGCCACCATTTGCCCGATTTTGTGGGATCAATTTGCAGTTGCTGCAGCCTGATGACATGGACAAAGTGCTTGTAGCCTGTGCCCTCTCAATCCTTCTCCCCTCTTGGCTAATAAAAGCTAGCCAAGAAGGTATAACCAGGCAGTCCAGGGAGTGATAAATGCATCTCCATGTGAAAGGGTGCTGTCTGTAAGGAAGCAGAAGTGAGACCACTCCTGAAAATAAACACTCTGCACCCAATGGTATTTGACAACTTCTGCCCAGTGGCAAACACCCCTTTCTTAGGGAAGGCACTTGATAGGCTCATGGTGGAGCTAGTGGAGGATATGGCTATCTAGACCCATTTCAGTCTAGGTTTCAACCTGGTTGCAGCCTTGGTTGCCCTGATGACCTTTATTGAGAGATGAACAAGGCGAGTGCAACCCTGTTAATTCTGTTTGATCTCTCATTGGCCTCGACCATGGTATCCTTCTGGATTGGCTCTGTAGGCTGGGTATTGGCTGGCCCTACCTGCAGGAACAATTTCAGAAAGTGACATATATATATATATAGTGAGCAGTATATAAATGTTGCAATCAATCAATCAGCTTCACTGTTTCTAGTGCTGATTATGACTTATATAGCCCTATACAGCTTGGGACCAGGCTATCTGAAAGACTGCCATATGAGCCTGCGTGGGTTCTTAGATTTTCAGAAGGGTTCCTTCTTCCGAGACAGACACATTCAAAAGCATGTTTGGTAGCAACACAAAAGAGGGGCTTCTCAGTGGCCACTCCCTAGCTGTGGGACTCCTTGCCGAGGGAGGCTGCATTTGCTCCCTCTCTGCTCTCCTTCCATCGACAGGCAAAGTGGGCCTTTGTCTTTAAGTGGGCCTTTGGAGTGTAAGTGGGTTTGTTGGGTTGGATGTTGTTTTTACACTGTTATTGTGTTTTATTATTGTGTTTTAATGTATTTGTTTTAATACTGGTTTTATCCATTTTTATTTGTGATTCCAAGCCATCTTGAATTGCCTTTTTCTTGCTAGAAAGGTGGAGTAAATTAATAAAATACATAGAAGGCTATCAATGGCTACTAGTCCTGACGGTTCTGTGCTACCTCCAGTATCAGAGGCAGTAAGCCTATATACACCAGTTGCTGGGGAACATGGGCAGGAGAGTGCTGTTGCACTCATGTCCTCCTTGTGGGTTCCTGGTTGACAGCTAGTTGGCCACTGTATGAACAAAGTGCTAGACTAGATCGACCCTTGGTCTGATCCAGCATAGCTCTTCTTATGTTCTTAATAAATTTACCACCTGTCCAAGAAAGGAATGAATCAGCTACAGTCATAGTAAGTAAAGTAGCATTTTAGTCACATTTGGAGGTCAGGTGCAGGGAGGAGGTGCTACAAAGCTGATGGAACAAGCAGTGTGCAGCATATGCAGCGCAGTAATTCCTCAAAATACTTACATATTCCATAGGTCATCTGGTCGCTGTATCTTTCCAAGTCAAGATGGATGCTCTGATGAAAGAAGGTCAGTTTCGCTTTCAGTTGCTGTGATGCTGATACCATGTTGTTTTTCATTTTGGTTAAATTGGCATTGTACCTAAGAAGGCTCAGCCTGGAGAAGGGGAACGAACGAATGAACGAAAGAACAAACGAGGGATCAGCATTTGCTTCATGTTGTGCATATGATACTTTATATTATGTCCGTATGAACTTTCCTTATTCATTGAAGATTCACTTTGCCATCTATTCCATATGTTGTTCAATCATTAAACCAATTCATTTTAAAGATATTTTAGTTTAAATAAAAATATTTTTAAGTGGTTAAACTAAGTATCCTGTATAGAAATGTAAAATTTCTGGAAATTTCGAGGCATGGAAAAAACCCTCCACCCCCCCCCCCATTTTTTTCTTGAGAAAAATGAAAATTTTGGAAAAGCAATACTTATTTTTTAGTGCTCTTTACAGATCTAAAGAAACACTGATGCTTTAGGACAGCTTCCCCAACCTGATACTCTCCAGATATTTTGGACCTCAGCTACCATCAGCCTCAGGCAGCATGGTCAAAGGTCAGGAAAGAAGGGCACTATATTCCAAAATAACCAGAGGATGCCAAATTGGGGACAGTTGCTTACGGATGATTAAACACCCATTCCCTCCACCAACCATGGCTTAATTATTCCCAGACATTTTACTTCTCTAGTCTTTCTATAAAAGTGTTATTCTGAAGTTTTTAGAAATCATTTCGGAGGAGTAAAGGCTGGGTAACAATATATAAACACTTAGTCTTACATGCTAAAATAAAATATTTCATAATACAAACCTGTTCAATTTTTTTCAATTGTTTCAGAAAACAAACAACAGTCATAGAATCATAGAATAATAGAGTTGGGCCTATGAGGCCATCGAGTCCAACCCCCTGCTTAATGCAGGAATCCATCTTAAAGCAAACCTGATGGATGGTTGTCCAGCTGCCTCTTGAATGCCTCTAATGTGGGAGAGCCCACCACCACCCTATAGTCCCAGAGAAAAGCAGGATTCATTTACCCGAAGAGTGCAAGAGCTTTGTGAATATTTTTTGTTTATATATGACAGAAGTGTCCCAGAATAGTGAGTCTTACAAAATTCCAGTGGTGGTGGGGGCTGCATGATGATGTCATCAATATGGCTGCCACGCTATTATGTAGTTGCCACATTTAAATATGCATAACATCTCACCCATTTATGCTACAGAGATGAAAGTTTTTCTGAAATGTTTCAAATTTAATGACAAATACTTTTTGTAATTACACATTTTTGTTAACTCCATTAGTTTTTGAGATAATTTCATTTGAACATATAAAATCAGTGGTTCACAGTGGTTATGTATGACATTTATCAATGATTTACACTAAAACTATACGACTTCCAAAAGAATACTCAAGAACAAAAAAGCTGCATTTTTAATGAGGATTAAGAAAATATATAACATGGGGCTTATCCCAACGCTTAGGGGATTATGAGTGATATCTTGTTATACATCCACTCTCTCAGCAACTACATAATAGCGTGGCAGTCATATTGATGATGTCATCACGCAGCCCCCCACCACTGGAATTTTGTAAGACTCACTTTTCTGAGACACTTATGTCAAATATAAACAAAAAATATTCACAAAGCTCTTCCACTCTTTGGGTAAATAAATCCTGGTCTGGCTATGGGACAACTAGGTCATTGGTTTCATTGTTGTGCTGCTCTTAATAGTCAGGAAGGTTTTTCTGATGTGCAGCCAGAATCTGGCTTCCTGTCACTTGAGCCCATTATTCCGCATCCTGCATTCTGGGATGATTGAGAAGAGATTCTGGCCCTCCTCTGTGTGACAACCTTTCAAGTATTTGAAGAGTGCTCTCATGTCTCCCCTCAGTCTTCTCTTCTCCAGGCTAAACATGCCCAGTTCTTTCAGTCTCTCTCATAGGGCTTTGTTTCCAGACCCCTAATCATCCTCGTTGCCTTCTTCTGAATACGCTCCAGCTTGTCTGCATCCTTCTCGAAGTGTGGTGCCCAGAACTGGATGCAGTACTCAAAATGAGGCCTAACCAGGGCCGAATAGAGGGAAACCAGTACCTCACGCGATTTGGAAGCTATATTTCTCTTAATGCAGCCCAAAATAGCATTTGCTTTTTTTGCAGCCACATCACACTGTTGGCTCATATTCAGCTTGTGATCTATAACAATTCCAAGATCTTTCTTGCTTGTACTATTGCTAAGCCAATTATCCCCCATCTTGTAATTGTGCATTTGGTTTCTTTTTCTTGGATGTAGAACTTGGCATTTATCCCTATTAAATTTCATTCTGTTGTTTTCAGCCTAGCGCTCCAGCCTATCAAGATGACTTTGAAGTTTGTTTCTGTCTTCCAGGGTGTTAGCTATCCCACACAATTTTGTGTTGTCTGCAAATTTGATAAGCATTCCCTGCACCTCTTCATCCAAATCATTAATAAAAAATGTTGAAGAGCACTGGGAACAGGACTGAGCCCTGCAGTACCCCGCTTGTTACCTCCCCCCCAGTTTGAAAAGGTACCATTGATAAGCACTCTTTGAGTCCAATTCTGTAGCCAACTGTGGATCCACCTAATAGTTGTTCTATTCAGCCCACTTTTAGCTAGTTTGTGAATCAGAATGCCATGGGGCACTTTGTCAAAAGTTTTGCTGAAGTCAAGATATACAATATCCATAGCATTCCCACAGTCCACAAGGGAGGTTACTCAATCAAAAAATGAGATCAGATTAGTCTGACAGGATTTGTTCTTGACAAATCCATGCTGGCTTCAAGTCATCACTGCATTGTTTTCAAGGTGCTTACAGATTGACTTCTTTATAATCTACTCCAAAATTTTCCCTGGGTTGGATGTGAGACTAACTACTCTGTAGTTCTCAGGTTCCTCCTTTTTGCCACTTCCTATATGTATCCTAATTTGGCTTTCAGATAATCTCTAAGGTTTTTGTGGAGCCACCTTGGTTTTTTCTGTTGTCTTCCTCATTGGAATTGTTTGTAATTGTGCCTTTAAAATTTCCTTTTTAAACTCTCCCACTCATCTTGGACTTCTTTTCTCTTTAGCATCTCTTGCCATGGGACCTTAGTTATCATAGTTCTGAGTTTATTAAAATCAGCTTTCCTGAAATCCAGAGTACGCGTATATCTACACTCAGCTTTTGCTTCCTTGAAAATCAAGAACTCATGTATGACACGGTCACTCTCCCCCGGAGTTCCTGTAACTGCTACTTTATCCACTAAGTCATCCCAATGGGTCAAGGATAGCTGATCCTCTAATTCCTTCCTCTACTTTCTGTAGGAGAAGGTTATCAGCCACACATGTCAGAAATTTCTTGGAGGGCCCACTTTTGGCAGAATTTCTCTCCCAACAGATATCAGGGTAATTGAACTCCCCATTATTACTACATTGGATTTCCTTGAAACACTGGCAATTTGCATTTCAAAAGTTTCATCTTCGTCTTCTCCTTGAGTTGGTGGTTGGTAGTAGACTCCTACTATCATGTTCCTTTTATTCCAGATGCTCTAAATTGGGTCTCCCAGGCTCATCCTCCTTTATTTCTGTGCAGGGTTAAGTCTTTTTAACATATAAATAATATATGAATAAATAGTGCGACTCCACCTCCCTTTCTATTTCTTCTGTTATTTTTGAAGAAGTTATGTCCTTCAATTGCTATATTCCAGCCCTGGGAGTCATCCCACCATGTTGCAGTTATACCCATCAAGTCGTATTTGCCTTCATGTATTAAGTGTTCAAGTTCATTCTGTTCATTTCCCATACTCTGGGAATTAGTATATAGGCATCAAAGACCACATTCTTTATAGTCCTCAGGGCAAAAATAATCTGAAAAAATGTTTCATTTTATTTTTCAAATTTTTCCAGTTTGGCTTGCAGGGGATGGACTTTCTTCTTCACTTTTATATTTCTAACATAAAAGCAATTACTATTTAGTAACAATTAAGAAGTTATCCATATATTAGATTTGCTTAAATACTGCTATGGTTTTGTCATAACTGCTCTAGCTCTGAATTTTCCTTCAACCTAATGCTTCCCTTCCTGCCTCCATGTAATTAAAACATCTGTGCATTGCAAATTCAAATATGTTTATATGTTGCAATTCCCACAATTCTTTTTGTTTCCCTGTGACTTTAGATTAGGAATCCTCAGGAGAGGGAACCATTTTAATGTTGGGGTGCAGTATCACTGTGAACCTCTGAGGTAGGGTGGGTAACATTTAAAATACATTTTAGGCAAGTGCAGACTGTCTTTTCCCAAGTTAAACAGACGTTTCTAGAAATATGAATCAATGTCCATTTCACATCTATGTTCTCTCTCACTTGGCTTTCAGCTCACTCAACTTCCTGAAGTTTACTGATGCGCTACCTGCAGCCATCTTGGCTATCCTGTCCTAAAAAAGGAGCATGAATGAGGCAAGGGCAAACATTGCTACTACTCTGTTCCAGTTGACTGACAGAGTCTGGACTTTTTGCAGTCACGTGCATCAATTCAGTTCTGCTCAACATCCTAACTGGGAGGCAGCCAAGGGGATGTGGGGAGGAGAGAGAATAGCATGCCTTTTTGAAGACTGCTCTCTGATTTCTACCCAGGAAAGATCTCAAGAGAATATTCCAAGCATGGGCCATGCACAGGTCACAGTTCTGTAAAATAAACAGGTGTAGACAGGTTAACCCTTGCATACAAGGATCTTGAAAGCAGTGAAGGCCACAGAATACATGAGGACACCCTAAATGAGCTTGAAGTACTAGCTGCCAGAATGACAGGATGGAGAGAGTTAAAGACAAGATGGTTTCATATTTGTGGAGACTCATCAAAGATTCTTTCTTCAATTAGTCTAGAAGTGCTGCTATAAATGAGGATTTGGTGGGTCAGAACCAACAGTAATGCAGGTTGCTTACCTGTAACCGTAGTTCTTCGAGTGGTCATCTGTGCAGTCACACCTATGGGCTCGCGCCGACGCCGAGTCCGCTCCAGAAACTTCCCTAGCTAGCTTAGATTTTGGGTAGGAACCCCTCCCCCCACCGTCCTATCGCGCATGCTCGGGGTTCCCGCCTACCTCAGTTCTATGAGACCGCTTGGCCTCGCAACCGAGATAAGGCAATATAATAGAAACATCATGAAAAAGACAACAATTATGAGCATGCTCGAAGAGCCTCTTGACAATCACAAAGCGATGCCAAGAGGGGACGGTGGGTGGGTTGTGTGACTGCACAGATGACCACTCGAAGAACTACGGTTACAGGTAAGCAACCTGCATTTCTTCTTCGTGGTCTCTGTGCATCACACCTATGGGCGAGTAATCAGCTACTTACCGGAGGAGGGTAGGCACGCTGACGTGTTACTGACAGACGGACGATAGGACAGCCCTGCCAAACAAGCAGTCCTGGCGAGCTCTGACGTCCAGTCTGTAATGCTTAATAAAAGTTGAAACATTTGACCAGGTCACTGCCTTACAAAGGTCAGGGACTGAAGCTCCATGTAACGAGGTGGTGGATGCGGCTTGCCCCCGAGTGGAGTGCGCTTTCACCGCCGGCAGAGGTTCTTTGCCAGCAAGTTGGTAGGCGAGTTGAATAGTGTCAACAATCCACCCGGATAGGCGTTGGGCAGAGACTGGCGATCCCTTGTTTTTCCCGGCGTAACAGACAAACAGTTGCCTGGACTCACGATATCCCTCTGATCGGGACTTGTAAAACGCCAAGGCCTGGCGAATGTCTAAGGCATGTAGTGTTGAACCCAGTGGGTCCGTAGATGCAGCAAAGAATGTAGGCAGAACAATATCCCGATTAAGATGAAAACAGGATGAAACTTTAGGAGTAAACGTGGGTCCTGTTCTCAGGACAACGTTGTGCTTAAAAAACTGGGTATATGGGGGATCGACGATTAACGCTGCGAGTTCTGAGGCCCGCCTGGCGGACGTAATGGCTACTAAAAACACAGTTTTAAAAGTCAGTAGGCGAATATCAATTGTAGCCAACAGTTCGAAAGGTTTGGTCATCAGCACCCCAGGACCAATGGGAGTGACCATTGAGGCACCAGTGGGCGGAAAGGAGGAGAAATGTTGTGGAGCCCTTTTAGAAATGCTTTGGACAGCGGGTGTGTAAACACCGAAAACCCATTAACAAAATCGTGATTGGCGGAAATAGCAGCAAGATACAGCTTTATGGATGCTGGACCCAAGCCTGCAGTGTGTAGCGAATATAGGAAAGCGAGGACTTCCGAAATGGGCCCCGAGAACTGATTAAAACCAGAAGCTAATGCGAATGTCTGAAACCTGTCCCATTTCCTCTGGTAGGACATTCTGGTAGCAGGCTTCCTTGCCGACTCCAGTATAGTTTGAATCTCTGATGGTAGGGCTAAGTGGTGCCATCGGGCAGGATTCTCCATGCCGTGAGCTTCAGAGTGGCTGGTTCTGGGTGGAGTATCCGACCGTCCTCCCGTGACAATATGTCCGGTATGGTCGGGAGCCGCCATATCCGATGGTTGGCAAGCCTCAGGAGGGTGGTGAACCACGGCTGTCTCAGCCACCACGGTGCTATGAGAATCACGTCAGTTTTGTGACGCAGAATCCGTGTTATGACGTGGCTGATCAACGGGAACGGAGGAAAGATGTAGAAGAGGCCGTTGGACCAATGGTACATGAACGCGTCCCCTAGCGACGCTGCTCCTATCCCCGCCCTGGAGCAGAAGGCTCGGCAAACTGCGTTCTCCTGTGTTGCGAATAGATCCAGGTCTGGAACGCCCCAACGAGCAAAGATGCGACGCAACAGTAGCAGCTTCAGCTGCCACTCGTGGACCTCCGCAAATGTCCGGCTGAGAGCATCCGCTGTGACATTGTTCGTGCCCGCTATGTGAAGGGCGGAGATGCGACTCTGTCTGGAGATCGCCCAAAGGAGAATGTCCCTGGTCAGGCTCAGTAAGTCTGGGGAGCGTGTCCCTCCCTCCTTGTTCAGGTACCACACTGTCGTGGTATTGCCCATCAGGATCTGGACATGACGTCCTTGCAGGTGACCTTGAAAGGCATGGAGGGCCCTCTTTACCGTGAGGAGTTCGAGAAGATTTATGTGGAGTCGCTTTTCCATCGACGACCATCTCCCCTGTACGGTTAAATCGTTGTAGTGGGCTCCCCAACCTAGAAGGGATGCGTCCGTAGTAACAACCTGCAATGGACCTTGGGTGACAAATGGCATGCCCTGGTTTAGATTGCGGGGGTTCGTCCACCATCTTAGTGAACCCCGGATCCTGAGGGGAACGGTGATGTAGAGTTTGCGTGGATCCATGGTTGGATCGTAGTACCATAGGAGTAACTGCTGTAGAGGACGCATGTGGAGTCGCGCCCAGCCATGAGTCCTAGTAACTTCAGGATGGTGAGTGACATTGTCCGAGCGCTGTGGCGTACTCTCACTGCCATGGCATTGATGGCAGTCGCTCTGTCCTGTGGGAGGTACGCCCTGCCTACGACAGAGTCCAGCAGGACCCCGATGAACTGAAGCGTTCTTGTCGTCTGAAAGACAGACTTTTCCATATTTATCTGTAGACCCAAAGAACATAGCGTCCAAGTCACCTGTTGGACATCTGCCAGTGCCTGGGTCCGTGAAGTTGAGACTATCAGCCAATCGTCCAAGTACGGGTTCAGCTCTAGTCCCAGCGCCCGTAGGTGAGCACAGACAGCTCCCATGCACTTGGTGAACACTCTGGGGGCCTTTAAGCCAAATGGGAGGACGGCAAACTGATACGCACGGTGCCCTATCATGAACCGGAGATATTTGCGGTGTGATGGGTGAATGGCAATATGGAAATAAGCATCCTTGAGGTCTATCAATGTAAACCACCTTCCTTTCCTGAGTAACTGAAGTATAGAGGCTAATGTGATCATTCGAAATTTCTTGGTTGTGATGAATCGGTTGAGACGTCTGAGATCCATAATAGGGCGGAGGCCCCCGTCCTTCTTTGCCACTGTAAAGTATCTTGAGTAGAAGCCGTCGTGGAGGCGAGATGACGGAACTCGTGTAATTGCTCCTTTCTTCAGAAGGGTCGATACCTCCTGCAATAAAGGAGGAGATGGTGGAGTTACCCTTACAGTGCCCAGTGGAGGGGGGACTCGAAGCTCTATTTTGTAGCCTCCAGTGACAATGGATAACACCCAACTGTCCGTTGTTATGGCAGACCAGGCGTCGCGGAAGTGCGAAAGGGTGTCTCCAAACCGACGGTGCTCTGGGGGGTAGTGGGCGAAGTCAAAGGCGCCGTTTTGGTGCCTGGTCGGCCCTGGATCGTGTCTGTCGGAATCGTGAGGAAGGCTTCCGCAGTTGGAATTGCGTGGTTGCTTGTGGCAGTTGGAAACGCTGCTGACGAGGCTGGTAAGGGACTGGCCTATACCACTTACGTGGCCGATATGACGGTTGCTTAGCGGTATGAAAACCCATCTTCTTGGCCGTAACTTTGGCCTTATGGATTGTATCCATGGTGGCGTCAGTTTGGGAATTAAAGAGACCCTCCCCGTCAAAGGGCAGGTCCTCAATTCTGCTGCGGGTCTCCTGCGGTAGGGACGCTGACCTGAGCCATGCATGGCGGCGAAGTGTCACTGCCGCTACCAGTGTCTTAGACGCGGCATCAGTTTGGTGGCACGACGTAGTAAGCTGTTGCTTGGATAGGCGGGTTGCCTCAGCTTGAAACACCCATGCCAGCTCTCATTTCTCCTCAGGCAGGTAATCTGTTAAAGCAGCAATTTTCTCCCATAAGAACAGCTGGTATCGGGCCATCATGGCCTGATAGTTTGAGATCTTGGCGACCAGCGCTCCTGAAGAGTGGACTCGCCGCCCGACCACATCCAGCTTACGCCCCTCCTTATCCGCAGGTGTAGAATGTGTGTTACTGGAGCGCCCTTGAGCTGCTTCCACCACAATGGAGTTAGGCTTCGGGTGAACGAAGAGGAACGGGGCATTGGCTTCTTTCACCTTATAAAGCGCGTCGAGACACTTTGAGGTGTGACCCGTCGTGGACGGACTAGACCATGGCTGCTTCAAGGCCTTCAATATGGTTGGGACCATTGGCAACGTAAGCTGAGGCGTAGGCTCCGTGTACATCACATCGAAGATTTTATCATCGACAGTGTCCTGAGGTAACTGATGCTCTACACCGAGAGACTGTGCCATCCGCAGCATTTGTTCCGCAAAACTTCCATGTTCCATCGACGGGGAAGCTCGGCCTGTCGTGCCCACTCCCTCCGGAGGTGATGGCATTGAAGGCGCTGCCGACGCTACTGAAGAAGTCTCAGAAGCATAATCCTCGACGGACTGGGGGGACGACGGTGTGGGCAACTCCAGCGGTGGTAGCGGTACCGATGGTTGAAGCAGTGCCACGGCTGTATGCCCTCGACGTCGAGCAGGAGATTGAGTTGTCTGCTGCGCCCGAGGTTGAGGTTGAGAAGGTGGTTGAGGATAATCTGTCAAGCGTTGACCCGTATATGGATCGAAAGGATAAGCCGCCGGTGCGTGGTAACGAGAATGTCTCGAAGATCTTGACGAGCGCCGGGAGCGATCCGAGTACCTATCCCAGTCTCGTGAACGTCGGTACCGCGATGCGGAAGTATGTTGAGAGGCCTGAGAAAGCGAAGCCCGGGAGCGTGCCGGAGAGGGTGGATCAGGAGGAGCATCCGAGTCAGCAATGACTATCTCGATATCCGAAAAAAGCTCTACCGGTGGTGAGAGTGGTGTTGTCGGTCGATCATGCAGGAGGGCTGGTAGCGCCGCAGAGGAGTGCGATATCGAAACTGCCGGAGATTGAGGGACAGTTGGCGCTCTCGGTAGCGATGGGGGCTTCAGCTTTGACGAAGAGGTAGACCGTGCCCCTGCCTGTTTCGACTTCGACGCCGAGGTAGACCGTGCCGACATCGGTACCGATGAGTGCTTCGGTCTCGATGATGAGGTAGACCGTGCTGGTGGAGAGGTCGGTAGCGAAGGAATCGCCGATGCCGACGAAGACTTCCTCGGTAACATTGTCGGCCTCGACATCGATGCTGATGATGGTCTTGCAGCGGGCTCTGATATCGCTGGGGAGCGTCTCGCTACCGAAGCTGCAGCTGCCACAGGCACAGGCTCTATCGGGGTCGAGGTAGATGTCGTGGTCGGTACCGACGCGTTTGCCGTCTTCTGCCTTTGCTTTTTCGCTTTGGGCTTATCTTTTTTTGACGGCTTGGCTATTTTGGCCGGAGGTCCCTGTGCCGTTACCGAAGGGGACGGCGAGTGAGAGATTGCTGGGCTTGAGCGACTAAAAGCCGGCAGGCCGCGCTCCCCAGAAGTTGAGGCCTGGGAATCCATGGGTCGTGGGACATCCACAGCTTCCAATGCCCGGCTCCAAAGAATACTGCGGAGTCGATCAGCTCTGTTGCGCCTGGTTTGGCGCGAAAAGCTCATCCACAGCGCACAAGTTTCAACAATGTGGGACTCTCCAAGACAGGCGACACACAGCGAATGACCATCCGTGAGGGCGAGTTTAGCCCGGCACCTCATGCAGCGTTTAAATAAGGCTGTGTTCGCCATAGGCCGAAAAAAATAAAAGGCGGCCGAACCTCTAACTAACAAATAATTTTTTAAAAAAAATTTTTTTTAAACAGTACGAGAATAACAACTACTAACTAACTATAATAATAATAATCTAACTCTTATCTTCTCTTCCAGAAACACCGAACGACAGAGAGGAAGTCTCCCGCGAGGCGATCAGCGAAGCGGTCGAAGAAGAACTGAGGTAGGCGGGAACCCCGAGCATGCACGATAGGACGGTGGGGGGAGGGGTTCTCGCTCAAAATCTAAGCTAGCTAGGGAAGTTTCCGGAGCGGGCTCGGCGTCGGCGCGAGCCCATAGGTGTGATGCACAGAGACCACAAAGAAGAACTAGTCCAAGTCCACTAAAAGCTGTGGAGATACCAAGTAGCAATCCAAACTAAGACACTTCCTCAGAGTACTCTTTCATGGTCAGAGAACTTGGCAGGAAATCCTTCCCCCTGCCACACACAAATAGAAAGCTGTTGCCAAAGGTATGGAGGATACGAGAGATTTCACTTTTGTCAGGCTCTAGATGAGAGGTGCACAACCTTTTTTGGCCCTAATGGTGTTCGTTGGGGGCCAAGGGGGCACACACGCACGCACGCACAACCACACCCAGAGGGAACAGCATTCCCCCCCACCCCACCCTCTGCAGCCCATATGATTGACTGGGGTGTGAAGAAAAGTGGGCGGAGTCCTGCTAGCTTCAGGGCTGCACATGGATAGTCCCAAATATTAGAGTGCGCAGGCACACAAGTTGACAATACATCTTCTGAAAAAGAAAGCAACATTTTTGGGTAGCAGTTTTGGTTTGTATCAGTGTCATCCCTTTTCCAACCAAGCTTTGTTATCTAAACTGGTGGCTTACATTGCAGCTCTCTGCCCCTGGAATAGCCGGCTGTAATCTTCTTTTAGCCCGATGACATAATGCACAGCTTCAGCCCATATCTTACGAAGCTGCAAAATGGGCAACTGAATTTTGCTGTCCTGTACTGTGTGTGAGAGAGAAAGAGAGAGAGGAAGGGGGGAAATAGCCATCACCTCTATATACATCAAGATCTGTCACATTATAAAAAGCTACCCGTGCAATTTTATTAGACAACATTTTATGTATTTCTTTTTCCCTTTCCAGAATGGGTATTTTCAAACTCTTTTTTAAAAAAGAAAAAAAGTGAATTTTAACATAACGCCACCAATATCAAATGGAAGAACAGGGCAAAGTGTGAAATTCAACCTTTTGGACAACTTTTGCTAGACTGATCAAACGGCATAATCCAATGGCATAATCATAATGTCTATCGCACAAGTTGGAGCAGCATAATGATTAAGGAACAGAGCTGGGAGAATAATGGAGAAAAGGCACAGGTGAGTATGGGAGGAGGAGGAGGAGGAGGATGGGGGAGTGGTGTGCCAAGAGCAGAAAAGCCAGGCCCCGCAGCTATTCAGTGCAGGGAAGTTGCTCTCTTATGCCAGCTCCTCTAAATGTATATAGAATTAACTTTTTATTGCCATAGAATATTCCCCAATCTTGATATATGGATGAACTATTCCCTTCTACTGTGAAAAATGGCACAGCTAAACAGCAATGGGAAACACAGCCCCACTCCTCCATTTTTTATGCATTTTCTGAGGAGAAAATTACCTGAGCTGTTGACCAAAAATCTCCTCTTGAGGAGAGGGGGAATGAGCAACAGCTCTCTGACTACAGCTCTAGGATGTTCCCAGTGCAGGCAAAGCAGCCATATGTGGTACTGCATAGAAACCATGTAGAAGAACTATCAGTGCAGATTCAAGATAGAAGTCCTCCTCTCATGTAGTGCCTCTTTGGACTGTGCTGATGGGATCTTTGCAACACTGGGCCAGCTGAAGTAGTTCCAGTATGTAGCAGATTTTGGCTAGTTAGATTTTGGACCGAAAGAAAGGTTTTGGTGTGGGTGGGGAAAGACCCTTGCAATAAATAACAGATCACTTGATACAATGCATAAATAGATAGAATACAAAAGTGACATATAGGGGAAGTCTATGGTATACAGAATTACATCACATTTAAAAATTACCCCTGAAAAGAGGCAAATTTTCACTTTAAAGGGAGAAATTATGATTTGCATTCATGGGCATGTATGTTTTATGCCGTCAGAGGTTCATGCAAGGGAAGATTGTTGAGGTCAAAAATGCTTTGCTCAAGTAGCACCAGAAACAGCAGCATCAATAAGTGTGCTTCATTCTCCTCCTTCAGCACAGGGACAAAAACTAGCACAAATCCCTGGAGATATCCTTCAGGTAGCAAAGAGGAGAATCACCTGATGTCCCCCAGAAAATACTGCATCTTGCAGACAGAATCAGCGCTCCAGGACAAGGGTTTGGAAGGCTTGGCTGCCCCCATATCCCTGGCAAGGGCTGCCACAGCCACGGGCTCCCCAGCCAGCCAACCACCAAGACTGCTTGCCTCAGCAGAGCATGGCAGGGGGTCTGTATACAGAAGAAGAAAGACAACACACTGGCAGATTCCCTCACTCTCCATCTGGCTTGGAGAAAAGGCAGAGAGATCTCCTTGCTAGTGCCCAGGTTCAGAAACACACTGCAACATTTTGTTGTGGGTCCCACTTGTAAGTTTTAATTATGCATGTACAGGAAGAGTAGGCAGAAGGAAAACACATTCCAGTGGATGTAACAGTGGATTGAAGCTGCTGAATTTTTAGCTGAGCAGAACAGAGTGATTTAACTACTGTCTAGAATCATAGAATCATACAATAGTAGAGTTGGACGGGGCCTATAAGGCCATCAAGTCCAACCCCCTGCTCAATGCAGGAATCTACCTTAAAGCATCCCTGACAGATGGTTGTCCAGCTACCTCTTGAAGGCCTCTAATGTGGGAGATCTCACGACCTCCCTAGGTCATTGGTTCCATTGTCATATTGCTCTAACAGTCAGGAAGCTTTTCCTGATGTCCAGCCGGAATCTGGCTTCCTGGCCCTCTTCTGTGTGACAATCTTTCAAGTATTTGAAGAGTGCTATCATGGTCTCCCCTCAATCTTCTCTTCTCCAGGCTGAACATGACCAGTTCTTTCAGTCTCTCTCATAGGGCTTTGTTTCCAGACTCCTGATCATCCTCGTTGCCCTCCTCTAAACATGCTCCAGATTGTCTGCATCCTTCTTGAAGTGTGGTGCCCAGAACTGGACGCAGTACTCAAGATGGAGCCTAACCAATGCCGAATAGAGGGGAACCAGCACCTCTTGTGATTTGGAAGCTATACTTCTACTAATGCAGCCCAAAATTGCATTTGCTTTTTTTGCAGCCACATCATACTGTTGGCTCATATTCAGCTTGTGGTCTACAACAATTCCAAGATCCTTCTCGCTTGTCGTATTGCTTTGCCAAGTATCCCCCATCTTGTAACTGTGCATTTGGTTTCTTTTTCCTAGGTGTAGAACCTGGCATTTATCTCTATTAAATTTCATTCTGTTGTTTTCAGCCCAGCACTCCAGTCTATAAGGTCACTTTGGAGTTTGTTTCTGTCTTCCAGGGTATTAGCGATCCCACCCAATTTTGTGTCGTCTGTAAATTTGATAAGCATTCCCTGCACCTCCTCGTCCAAATCATTAATAAAAATGTTGAAAAGCACTGGGCCCAGGACTGAGCCCTGTGGTACCCCACTCACTACCTCCCCCAGTGTGAAAAGGTACCATTGATAAGCACTCTTTGAGTCCGATTCTGTAGCCAACTGTGGATCCACCTAATAGTTGTTCCATCCGGCCCACATTTCACTAGGTTGTGAATCAGAATGTCATGGGGCACTTTGTCAAAAGCTTTGCTGAAATCATGATATACAATATCCACAGCATTCCCACAGTCCACAAGGGAGGTTACCCAATCAAAAAATGAGATCAGATTAGTCTGACAGAATTTGTTCTTGACAAATCCATGCTGGCTTCAAGTCATCACTGCATTGTTTTCAAGGTGCTTACAGATTGACTTCTTTATAATCTGTTCCATAATTTTCCATAATTTTCCCAGGGATGGATGTCAGACTGACTGGTCTGTAGTTCCCAGGTTCCTCCTTTTTGCCCTTTCTGAAGATAGCCTTCCTCCAGTCGTCAGGCACTTCACCCGACTTCCATGATTTCGCAAAGATAAGAGACAGTGGTTCTGAGAGCTCTTCTGCCAGCTCCTTTATTACTCTAGGATGCAGTTCGTTGGGCCCTGGAGATTTGAACTCGTTCATAGAAAGTAGGTGTTCCCTGACCATTTGTTTATGAATCTCAAACTGCAATCCTGCCCCTTCAGCTTGTACTTCATTTTTCCGAGGGGGGGTCACAGACCCGCTTTTGAGAGAACTTTGGCCTTTTCTTTGTCATCTGTTACCAATTTGCCATCCTCATGAAGCAGTTGAACCACCACTGCTTTCCTCTGTCTTTTACTATTCACGTATCTGAAGAAAGACTTTTTATTGCTTTTAGCATCCCTCGCTAGCCTCAGCTCCTTCTCAGCTTTAGCCTTCCTGATACTATTCCTGCACTTCTGTGCTACTTGTTTGTACTCTTCATTTGTAGCCTGGACTTCCTTCCACTTCCTGTATGTATCCTTTTTTATTTTCAGGTCATCTCTAAGCTTTTTGTGGAGCCACATTGTTTTTTTCTGTTGTCTTCTATCTTTTTTCCTTGTTGGAATTGTTTGTAATGGTGCCTTTAAAATTTCCTTTTTGAAAAACTCCTACCCATCTTGGACTCCTTTTCTCATTAGGATAACTTGCCATGAGACAGAATTGCTGTACAAAATCTGAATTTGAGAGAGCTTTATGTATAAATGATGATCATGTTATTTCAAAGACATGTAAACTTTTGTTAAAGTATGAGACTGAGGATGAACAGGTAAAAAAGATTGTATGATAAAATGGGCTCGAAATTTTGGATATAACATTTCTATGGATCAGTGGGAGAATATGTGGTTATAGGCTTGAAATTTACATTATGTGACAGACTGAAAGATTTTTTTTATAAAATGATGCATAGATGGTACATATCTCTGTCAAAATTGGCAAAAATGTATAAAGGGACAACGGGAAGGTGTTGGAAATGAGAAGAACAAGAAGGAACCATCTATCATCTATGGTGAACACGTAAAAAAGGGAAATCCTTTTGAATACAAATGCATAATGTAATGCAAAAGGTATTGAAGATTAAAATACAACTGCGCCTGGCGTACTTTTTGTTGGGTTTAATAGATGAACAGTTGAGTCAAAGTTATGGAACTTTATTCTTATACATAATGGCAGCAAGATTAATATATGCTCAGAACTGGAAGAGTAAGAAAGTACCAACTGAGGAGGAATGGCTATTGAAGATGACAGAGTTGGCGGAAATGGCAAAACTCACGGCGATAATAAAAGACAAAACAACAATAAGGTTTATTGAGGAATGGAAACCTCTGACAGATTTTTTTAAAAGACAGAGAAGAGAATGATATATTTGCATGTGGATTCAATGATTAAATTGGAAGAAAAACAACTGATAAGATAGGGAAGTCAGGGAATTCACTCACTATTTTTTTTTTTTGGAGAAAGCGTAAAAGAAAATGTGGAAAATTTTTGTATGTTGGAGAAATTCGGAAGTCCATCTTAATGTTGTATTGTTTGTGTTTTATCGTTGTTTGAAACAAATTTCTAGTAAACATCTAGTGCTTTCTGATGGCTGCATTTTGCAAAGAATGCTGGTGGACCTTGGTCTGATCCAGCAAGTCACTTCTTGTGTTCCAAAAGACCTGGCAAGTCCCCCTGAGAACTGAGTCTATTCGAGTCCCTTGAATTCTCTAAAATACACAGTAGTTTCTCAGTAGACTATTTTGTGTGGGAAATGTTTTCTGAAGATAGACAATGTGAAAATCCCTGCTCCAGAAACCTATTTGGTTGGTTTTCATATCTCATAGAGGCAATCCAAGGTGTCCTCTGAATATTCTCTTTCTGTAATTGTTACGAATTGAGCTCATGAAACAGCTCACCTCTGGGCTTCACTAGCAGAATGAAATATATTAGTTATACTGTTATCATGAAAAATACAGAACACTTATTCCTTAGAAATAATATTTTATCTGAAAATTTGCTCCTACTTGTACAAACTAACCAGGTCTGAACTGCAATATACTTACTTACCAATATAATTCACACAGTCAGACAGACTCCTAGATGCAAAAGGGCCTTCATATATCGTTTTGCTTTTATCAAACAAGTAAACCATGTAGCTATCCCAACCTCTCTGATAAAGGAAAGACATGATAAAATTAAAAGAGATTCTCATAGAAGCCTTGAAAAATGTATAATTCAGATAACCATAATTACATAAATAAAAGTAATCTCAAGCATATATTTAACCTGTGAAAAACTATTTGAGCTACTGAATAAGGAAGACTTTATTTTATGTGGCTTAACAGATCCGCAAACTCTAAATGAATAGTTAGGGAAGGGAAGGGAAAGGGAAAGGAAAGGTGGATAAGCGGTGGGACTTAATGATTAAAGCTTCCCCACCCCTCAAGATAAACGAAGTATGAAGGCAAGGAACAGAGAAGGGGAAAGACCCATGTCACCACCATCCCCATTCGTGTCCAAATGCTCTTCAAGTTGACTGCCTCTGAGGCATCATCGGACTTTGAATCAGGCATAACCTTTTCCTGATATTGGGCTGAAGCTGAGAATCTTCCCTCAAAGATTTCTCTTAGCCCTCCTGGCTCTGGTGTAGAAGCTGGGGTCAGTCTCAGTTCTTCCCCTCACCCATCCATGCATTAAAAGGCGATGGAGCCATATTGTCCTTCCATGGCCATGAAAAGAAGTCCTGCTAGAACATTTTGTTTTAAAATAAAGTCACCTTGCCTGTGGTCCTGGATCAGATTGGTGTTGCTTGCTTGCTTTTAATAAGATGATGCTGGTCACTTATTTTCTAAAGCACTTTCTTGATGTTGGCTGGCTTACTAGGAGCAACACAGCCTCTTCACACAAGCTAGAGCTGTCAAGGCAGTTCAGTATATTACTAGCCTATGTAGGACTGTGCAGAGGAGGCCACGTAAAGAATAAATGTTTAATAGCAGTAAAAACAGTAAGTATGGGGATACTATTAAAAACCAAATCTGACAGTCTTTTGTAGCTTTGTAAATGTGCAGTTTGAATGAAGACAGGGTGTGCGCGGCTACCGGCCACTAATCTTGTAGGATGTAAAGTAAGTGTAAACAAAATACTTCAAACGTCATGTAAATTCATATACAATTAGTTTGCTATGAACTGTTAAATAAAACCCTGCTCTCATTCACATGTACAAGCTTAATGGAATTAAAAAGGAAATCTTACTACGCCATCAATAACACACTGTGAGGCTGGCTTCCGAGGGTCCAGACAAATTCCCATCTCAAGGAGAAGTTCTTGGTTGCCTGTGTTTATTCTGGTCTCAGATTCAATACGTGACTGAAGTGAATGAAGACTTTCCTCAGGATGCAATGTAAAAGACAAGATCTTGGCAGAAGTCATATTTAAGATGTGAACTATCTGAAAAAAAAAGCACACAGACAAAACCCCCAAACTAACCATAATTTAGTCAGAGAAAGGTTTTCTTTAAAGGGAAAATCAACTCCCTGCTAACATTTGATTGAAAACACACACACACAGAAACACATGTACACACACACACACACACACACACAGAAACACATGTACACACACACACACACACACACACGTACACACACACACACACACACACGGAGCAGAATCCAACCGTGTGGTGACGTCCCTGCACATTCCCTTCCGCCCTGCTAATTCCATTGCACAAGCACCGGGTCCTGCTGATACTGTTGTGCAAGAGGACCCACCGCTTTCGCAAAGAGTTTATAGTGCTTCCCAGAGGAAGCCCTGAAATGAGTGGGAACTCTTGCTTCTGGGATGAATCAGGTCAGTGGAGCTCCTTTATGCAAGCTCTGCTGACCTGCTTCTTTTCAGAAATGAGTGCTAAATCGCTGTTGCACCAGCAGCAGGGGCCTCTTGCAAAATGGAATCGATGGGATGTAGAAGAACCAGCATGGTCATCAGTGCCCCGTTGGATACTGGCCACACACACACACACACACACACACGCACACTATTAGAAGGAATAAAACTGAACACATTAATTTGTTACTACCCAACAGCGTGAAGGAGTTTATTTTTAAAGATTAATTTTATAAGTTACCTTGAACCTGGGAGAAGACAGAATTAACATCTTAAAATCCAAGATGTTTTAAACAAGGTAATTATTTCATTTCAAGTAGTGCCTCCATCTAACGATCTGAAAGCCTCTCCTCCCCACAGCTCCCCACCTTCTATATCCATAATATTGTCCTTTGTTGCTGCTCTTTTTCAAATACATGGTATTATTTTCTTTCCTTTAGGTAAGAGAGGACAATTTGCCACGGCATTTTGTAGTCTGAGTGTGATGAGATTTCAGAGCAACAAATGAAGGTAGATGACTAATTTATAAAAATGGTTGTGCTTCTTAACTAAAAACATATCTACTCTTTTTAATCCAAGTCTGCCATATGAGAACTTACCTTCAAGCCCAAAATTTGATCCATTAACTGGAAACACCTGATATTACCAGTTTTGGGGTCTGTACCGTCCCCTCTCTGCTGTGGATCCCAATTTAGCATCAGTTGTAGCCAACTCTCCATTAGTTCCACAATTATACTAAACAAAAACCAAAATGAAAATGTAAGTACACTAGATGATTGACTTATTTTATTAAATGGAACATAATCTGCTAGTCTAACAATGTAATTATACATTACTGAATGGAAGCATTATAAATGCCATATCTAGTACAACTGACATTTGTTCAAGATTAAGAAAGAAAAACAAGGAATCTTGACAAAACAGCTAAAACCATGGCCACACTTACATAGTACACTAATAGAGTAATAATATAGTCCTTGGGAAATCACCCCAGGGAGCATAAGGATATTTTGGATTCTCCTTCCTGAGCCTGTAGACGCTCCTACGACCTTGGGAAGGGGAGTCCAACATCAGATGGTTTCCTCTGTCCTAGCCACGCCCCTTCCCAGTCACTGCAGAAGGTACAGCAGCGCCTGCTCCTCTGAGGTCACAACAGCAACCTCAGAGGAGCTTGGAGAAGGCAAAAAGGGGCAGGATGGGGGCCCCTCTAGCTGAAACGGCTCTAACGTAGCAGCTGCTCCCTTACCATTCGTCTACTACACAAATATGGTGAAGAAAATTCATCAACGATCTTAAGCCTCAGCCACGCGGAGGCTTAATGCTTCAGCATGCACATGCTTCAGCCTCAGCCAAGCAAGCTGCCCTCCCTCCCCCCTTTTGAAGACATATCCAACAAAATCTTGATTCCAAAGCTGAGTAATCTTTTGCTACCATGAGAAATGAAGGGAAAAGAAACTTTTCTTTGCAAGTGTGCCAACTGGACCTGCATTGGATTTTTGTGTAATCTACTAGTGGCACACATGTGTAACTTTCAGAGATGACTAGGGACATGTAAATAAATGTGTGTGATGTGTACACCCAACCTGAAAACCAGCCCCAGGGGATTTCTTCCCATAATTCCCCTCTTGTTAGTGAGCAGTGCTTATAAGCCTCCACCAAAGCATGGTAGGACAGGTTTTATCCAATTATTATCCATACTGTACCTGGAACTCAAATCAACATATCCTAAAGATTTTTAAAAAAAGAAATGCCACTTTTCTGCCACATGGGCAATCAGACTGAATTACAAGCAACCATTAAACAAAACATCAACATCATAGAATCATAGAATAGTAGAGTTGGAAGGGGCCTATAAGGCCATCATGTCCAACCCCCTGCTCAATGCAGGAATCCACCTTAAAGCATCACTGATCCAGCTGCCTCTTGAATGCCTCTAGTGTGGGAGAGGCCACAACCTCTCTAGGTCATTGGTTCCATTGTCGTATTGCTCTAACAGTTAGGAAGTTTTTTTTTATGTCCAACCAGAATCTGGCTTCCTGTAACTTGAGCCCATTATTCCGTATCCTGCACTCTGGGTTGATCAAGAAGAGATCCTGGCCCTCCTCTGTGTGACAAGTTTTCAAGTTCTTGAAGAGTGCTATCATGTCTCCCCTCAATCTTCTCTTCTCACCCGGTGTGCCATCGCTCTACTGAGGAACAGGCCAAAAGGTCTGTTTATCAGTACTACGGAAGCAGCGGGTGGCAGCAAGGAGGCAGCAGGTAAGGAGCATGAGTGGGGGGGGAGGGAGAGAGGTCCCCACTCACTCGCTGTCATGTTTTCCCCATAGACTTGCATTGGGGGAAAGCTTTCTTTCCCCCAATGCAAGCCTATGGCGAAAACACATAAAATGGAGGTCCAATTTCCCATTTTTTTCCGATATTAATCGAATCGAAAAAAATCGGATCGGGAGATATTGGACCTCCTGCAGCCAGCATTGGAATCAGACATCGGATGTCTGATTTTCTCCAATTTGTATCAGTATCGGGTATTGGGTCCAATACGATGCACACCCCTACTTGTAGGCCCCTTCCAACTCTACTATTCTATGAAATTCTTCCATCTTCACTTTTGCTCACTTCCTCATACAGCAATTAACTGAAATCAACTGAAAGCTTTTTTCGACCCTAATTGCTGTGTGGGGTGTGTGTGGATGCAGGGCTGATGGGGTGGGGGAAGCTGGTACAAATTACCGGGGCCTGGTGGGCTGGAAGGGGCCCGGAGCCTGACTATGTTGCATATGTTTTTGTCTTTCTTGGTAGTATCAATATTTGTTGATTGTTTTTGACATCCATTGTAAAATCGGTGAATTTCAAAGAAAATCATAATGCTATACAAAATTTCAATTGGAAGAGTTTAAAATATAATACTATTAAAAAAAGGAATTTAAAAGCAGGTTTATTAGCATTGGATATATTCAAAGCCTTTGATTGCGTGGAATGGCCAGCACTTAAAATAATTTTGAAAACATTTGTGCTTGAAGTTAAATTTATGGGAGTGATGGACCAACTGTATAAAAATAATAAAGCAGAAATAATGGTTAATGATGGGTTAACACAACAGATTATACTAGCCCGAGGAACAAGACAAGGTTGCCCACTTTCACCGATCTTATTTGCGATAGTGATAGAAATTTTGGCAAATGTTATAAGGGAGGATTCAAGATTGAAGGGGATAGGAGGGAAGGAGAAGATTAAAATAAATATGTTTGCGGATGACACATTACTGACATTAGAAGATCCCCTGAAGGTTGGGGAGCTGATTAAAGAGCATTTGAGAGAATTCGGGGAGATTACTGGTTTACAAGTTAATTGGGGGAAGTCAGAAATGATGTTATTTAATTATAACAAAGAGAAGATGGAGGAAGGTAAAGTAAAGTTAGGTCTTAGGCTTAAAAATTTTGTACGTTATTTAGGAGTTAATATTGCAAAAGATTTAGATAGGTTAGAGGAAATTAATTTTGCGAGTTTGAAAAAACAGGTAGGGGAAAAGTTAGAGGTATATAGAAAATTAAAACATTCTTGGTTTGGTAGAATAGCGGTTATAAAAATGAAGATATTACCTAAGATTAATTTTTTGTTTAGAATGCTACCGATTAAAATATCGGATGTAGAGTTAAAGAGCTGGCAAAATATGATTAATGCTTATTGCAACGGAGATAAGAAAGCTAGGATTAACAAAGGGCTATGGTATAAGACACAAAAGAAAGGAGGTTTGGGACTTCCAAATATGAAAAATTATTATAGTGCTAATCAGTTATGTTATAAATAGTATATTAGGGGAGGAAGATTTAGAATGGTTAGAAACGCAAACAGGGGAACTAGATTTTAAATTGCAAAATATTTTTTTTAATAATAAAATTCAAAAGAAAGATTTGAGGGGACTGGACAACCCGTTGCTGAAAAACATTCTAGAGATCTGGGAGAAAGTTAAAGGGAGTTTAATACCAGGAGACTCTCCATTCGCCCCAGTGATAGTTGTGGGAAATTTCCCAAGGAATTTAGAAGTAGAATTGGAAGGAAGTTTGAAGGGTCAGGAAATTATTAAGCTAAGGAATTGGATGGAAAGAATGACAGATAAGGAGCAAATTAGAGAGTTGGTAAAAGGACAAAAGATAGCTTGGTTCAAATGCTTACAACTGGAAAAATGGACACAGGAATGGAAAAAGATAAATAAGAAGTGTAGAAATATACAAGATTTGAAGATTTAATTGAATCAAGAGGAAAGAAGGAAGAAATTAAAATTAGAAAAGGTCTGACTAGCAAAATATATAAAATCCTGACAGAGGAGGCTGAATATCGAGATTCGCTTAAAATGATTTGGGAAGATGATTTAAAGGAACAAATTAATGAACATGACTGGGGGAGGATGTGGGATGCAAGAATGTTAAAGCTTTTGTCGATTAGAATTAAGGAGAATTATTATAAAATAGTATGGAGATGGTATTTAACGCCGGTAAGATTTCATCAGATAGACAAAAAAGTGTCCAAGAATTGTTGGAGGGGATGTCAGGAGGTTGGAACTTATTTCCATATGTGGTGGAGCTGTAAACATGTACAAAAATTTTGGGAAAGGGTGTTTAAAGAAATAAGTGAAATAATTGGAAGTAAATTGGAATTAAGCCCAAAGCTGGCTCTACTAGCAATATGGGATAAAGGCAATGAGAATATAAACAAGAAAGAATTAATAAACAACCTCCTGGCTCCCGTCAGAATAATGATTGCTAAAAACTGGAAAGGGCAAGGGATATATACTATAGAAGAATGGTATAAAGAAATATGGGATATGGCACTTAATGATAAGCTAACGTGTAAAATGAAAATAAAGAGGGGAATGTCCAGTAAGGATGATTTTGGAGATATATGGAGTCTATTTTTGGAATATGTATTAAGAACGGGGAAGGGGCAAATACCTTCAAAAGAGTCTTTACACTTTTGGAAAGAAGAATAATGTATAATTGAAGGTCTCCTGGGGGGAGGGGAGCACGGGGGGCAAATACCTTCAAAAGAGTCTTTACACTTTTGGAAAGAAGAATAATGTATAATTGAAGGTCTCCTGGGGGGAGGGGAGCACGGGGGTATGCGGTATGTATTGTATTTTATGTTGTTTTATGTTAATATTGTATTATGTTGTAAAAAATTATTACAATTTAAAAAAAAATAAAATAAAATAATGATACACAAAATTCAATCAGTTATTGACCGGCTCTGCCTTCTACTGGCACTGGTCAGTCCTGCTCCGCAGCAGCCCCATCCCTGGCCTGTACCCACCGTGCTGTGAGGCATAGGCAAGCACAGCTCATTTCATTAGGGCGTGCACCTAAGGCCCCCACTGGAGCGGGGAGAAAGCACATTATACCTTCCACATGGCACAGCTGCTACATTCCTGATGCTAGAGTAATCCTATTTTAAAAAAGAGTCCACACATGTGCCAACTTTCATATTTTAAACCCACTTAAGGTGCAACTCCTATAGGCATGTTTGGCAAGAAAGAAGTCGCGCAACTTCCAGCAGGCTCCAGCCAGCCATGCTGCCTAGGGGATTCTTGGCGTTTTAGGTTTTTTTTCTATCTAAACATGCATAGGATTCTGCCTTTAACGGATGTCACAGTAGCATAACCAAATAAAACAGGATTTCCCTGTGCTGCCCTGATGCTGAACACAGTTAAATGGAGTAAGCACCATTTTGTTCTAGGAAAGGATAATATATATAGTCATTAAAATTTAAAACAAGTATCTGTCACTATGTACAGAGTTTTCCCATAGAAAACCAAGCTGGTTCACTGTTATGATTATTTGATTGGGATTGAAATGCAGTTACACGTTATTAAGTCCAGTAATGATTGGTGCCTCTAAACAGACAGTTCCCTATTCCGTTTTTGCAGTGGCGTCGTCTCTATCCACTTCTCCTGCCTTTTCTCGACCCTCTTTTCCAGGCCGAAATTCTATGCACATTTACCTCAGAGTAAGTCATATTATTCTCAGTGGGGCTTACTTCTGAGTAGACACACTTAGGATTGTGCTGCAATTGTTTTTAAGGTGGCACAAGATAGACACACCCACACCTATATCTAGGAAAATAACAGCTTGCTGGTCACTGCATCATATTTCCTTGAAAAAAGTGGGGGTCTGGCTACCCTAACATAAGCAGGGCTGTTGCTTTAAGCACTCCTGCACTGTTGCAGACCTGAAGCTGGATGCAGAAAGACCTTGAAGAATCCTCTTCAGCCAGGAAAGGCTTGGGGGGCACCGCCATCCCCCCTTTTCCTTTTCCCTCCCAGTCCTTGTTCTGGCGTGTGGCAGCAGCATCTCTCTTTCTCTCTCTCTTTCAGGTTTCCTCCTGGTCGTGTGGCCACTGCTGCTGCTCCCGCCTTGTCCTCCAACTATTATGAGAGGTCCACCGACCTCTTGTGAGCTCCGTTTGTGGCTGGGGCACTAAGGCAAGAGCTGCCATGCAGGCAAGAGCAAGGGGGCAGCAAGGGAGAGAGGGGCTGGTTGAGGGAGCAAGGGAGGGGGCTGGCAGCAGCAGCAGCGGCTCCAGCCCTCGCCTGCAAATCAAATGATGGGCCTTCCGGTTCGGGCAGGGACACAGTGGGGAGAGCAGTAGAACTCACCACTCTTCGCTGTCCTCCTTAAAAGGTCCGATTTGAGCGGGCAGTGGCAGGAAAGCGGAGGCAGCCTCAAACATTAGAGTGTGCAAGGGCACACTTTGCTGCGAGGCCTCTGGATCCGCAAGCGCTAGCTAGCTTGCTCACTCGCCGCTCCTGCCCTCGCCATGCTCATGGCCGCCGATTAGGAGGGAGCCTCCCCTCCGCTTCATGAAGCCATGGGGTCAGCCAAGTGGAGCAGCAGCCACCTCTGGTTGCTGGGGCCTGCGGCTGCCCCAGCAACACATCTGTGAATTGCTGGAGTGGCAGTGGGATGGGGGCTTAATGGGTAATTGCTTGAGGTGCCGCTCCGGCAGCACCCTGACGGACGGCCATCCGTAATCACTGGCTTATACTTTATGGCCAGAAGTGCCCTGCCTCCCTGGGCAAAGCGAGACCGAGCCAGGGCAGGAGCCGCCCGACCACCACGCAGGCACCTCTGCTTTGCCCGGCCAGACTCAGCAAGGCACTTCCGGCTCCGGCTCCCTCCCTTACTCCCTCCCCCGACGGCACCTTGGCCCTCCCCATGAGCGCCACTTCCCAGTACGTGCAACTCAAAAGGACTTTCCCCTGACAGTGGTGCCACTGACTGCACCCTCAGATGGTGCACTGGAAGCTTCCTCCGTTTTTCCTGCAGTATTCACGTGTGGCCCCTCGCTCCAGTGCTTCTCACAGCGCCCTGGCTGAGGATGCCTTTTCCTGCCTTTCCTCGGGTGGGTGGGCACATCAATACAAATCCCATGTAAAGATTTTTACCCAGTCTGTCCTTGATTGGGGGCCTGAAATTTTTTTTCACGAGGGCCCGAACCCGCTCTTGGCGGCCTGTGTGGATGTGTGCAGACTTGGCTTCAGCCCTGTTCACTTTGGTTTTCACCCCATCCACCACTGGCGTGCATGGCCTGGGTATGAATATGGCCATCAGGATGAAAAGGTTCCCTACACCTGGGTCAGCAGTAGCTAGAAACAAATCCCAAGAATAAAAATAAAATAAAAAATGCTAAGGTATGTTTGGGCCTTGGAAAGTACTTTATAACCTAGAACCTCCATGTTGGTGCTATTATATTAGGATTTGCACTGCAGAATTCTCACAATTTAGAAGAAAGGAAGGGATTGGATATTACCTGCATAGGCTGTTGGGATTTGGCAAATGAGCACTGAATCTAACTTCCCCAGTCATCTCTTCTGATGCAAAGATGAATTTTGGATCTTTCTTCTTGATTTTATCATGCCTATACGAAATGAGTGGATAGAGAAAGAGGTTTGAAAAATAACCAAGTGATCATCTAAGTCCAGTCAACACTTTGTGGAAAATGATATTCTACATTAAAGAGCTTTTATGTCATCTATACGATTACTTATCAAATATCCTAATTGAAATGATAATCTTCCTAGGCTGCTTGTTCACCGCAGAAGTACTCTTATAGTTAAGATATTCTTCTTACCTTCTAACCTAATACTTCCTCTCTGTAATTAAACCAGCAATACATATTCTCAACCAGGAATCTGGGTTTCTTTTACATGTGGACATATGTTCTTCCTTAATCATCTTTTATGTAGGCAAATTATAGTCAATTTCACCAGATATTTGCTTTCTAGATTGTTGATTCTAACTTGTCAACATTCTTCTTGAATGGTGGTACCCAGACATGGATGCAACAGCCTTGCAAATGTCCCCCCCCCCCAAAAAAAAAGTGTACTGGTCTGCCTGCCTACTTATGCATGAGGGTGGTTGTCCCACAACTCTTATCCAATTTATGAAAGGGTCACAGAGTGTCTGGTTGCCTGGAGGTGATTCTACAGGGACAGCCAGGCAAGTATTCTAAATTATATTAAATCAGGAACTTCAAAGAAGGAACTGAGAACCAACTTCAGCTTCATGATGTGAAAGTCTTTCCATATGACAAAGATATTCAGATTTTTATTTGTAGTGTGATACTAGTGCTATCTCCAATCCACCATCCTATGTGGTGCCTACATGTATGTATCTGTGTGGCCTTGCTATGTGCACATGGGTGTTGGGAGAGGCGTGAGAAATCACTCAGGAAATCACAACATGAAACAAAAGAAAAGAAAAATGCTAGAGTGGTTCGTGAAATGGCCGAGGGTATTGCTGGGAGAGGGGAAGCAGGAATCTGGCTGAGATTCAGAATTTTCCTTCTTTTTGAAGGGCGCCATGAACACACTGCAGACATAGGTGGTATGAATGGAAATTTACCATCTCTTAAGTAAATAATATTACAATTTTAAGATCCAAAATGGTGCCAGCATGGTAATTAGCAGTGCCATGCATCCACAAATCTACCTGCTAGCTCATCAAGGCAAATGTACCTCAGCCTCTGGTGAGAAGGATGCCAAGCAGCAAACATCCCCTCCCCAACCAACCCTCTTATTCAAGATCTGGTTTGAAGAAGATACAGCAGGAGACTTTCTTCCTCTTCCTCACCCTATCTCACCCTCAGTGCAAGTGAGGTAAGACTCCTCTCTCTCTCTCTCTCTCTCTCTCTCTCTCTCTCAGGTATTTGCTAGGGACTCCTACTGTTGCCAACCTTTTTCAAACTGCAATGCAAATGAGAGAAATTCCTTCCTCTGCCTTGAGCCCTCTTCACATCTCAAAGGACTTGTCAGAGAGGAAGCAGATGATGGCATAATAAAGGCTGGGTAGTAAACTAATTCAATATTTTGGAGCCCTTTCACCCTTCTGTTTAGCATTGTTTAGCAAGATGGCGGTGTAACCAGTAGCTGTTGTTTGGAGCTCCGTAATTATTTTGCATTTTTGCTAGCTAAACTAAGCTCAGCTACAGTGAACTATTTTGCTGTTGTTTTGCTTTTCTATTTCTTATCACTTTCTCTGACTGCTGGTGTTTGAAAGTGAGGGTGTCTGTTTGTGACTCTTCCACTGGACTTTACTGTTCCAGGACCACCGCTTCATCACCTTTATCTTTATCCTGTACAGCATTGTTGCAATTAGTGATCCGTGGCTTTCTTTTAGGCTTTTCCACCTAGCCCCATTTCTCCTGAGCCTGGGCTGAAGACTTAGCTATTTTTGCTTTTAACTATCTTTGTTTTACTACTACTACTGGGTTTTGCTGGGCTTCCTATTTGCTTACTGGACTGATATTTACTGACTGTATGTGATTTAGAACGATCTGAAAGAAAAAATTCTCAACATCACTTGGAACTGCGTGATACGCCACACAGCTGTTCAGATCTCTACACTGCGGCCACTACGGTGGAGCTGGTGCCTTTTCCCTCCTCTGTCTGTGATGGATGGATGGCGCTGCTTTTGCTTGCAGGTTCTTGTGGTTATAGTACAAATAGGGCGGAATTGCTGGGCTAAAATGACTGGTTATTTGCAGGATAGAATGATCTGAAAGGAACTTTTCAACATCAACACTGCTTGGGGCTGTTTGGAGCTCAATACAGCTGTTGGATTTCAACACAGCTGCAACTACAGTGGATGGTGTTGTTTTTGCCTAATTGAGTTTGTGGTCGTCATTACAGATAGCGCGGGTCTCAGAGTGAAGAAAGCTGAAGAGATGATGAAGAGATGGCTTGAAGAAACAGACACTTTTACTTGTGGATAGCTTAAGGACTCTCCACCCAAGCTGACCTGTCTTAAGACTCTGCTTATCATCTGATTTTGGTACTCTTCTCTGACCGCTTTAATGACTTTATATGCTCCAATCACTTTTCAGAGGTGGGTCTGTAGGTCTACTCCTGGGTGTTAGAACCCCAGCCTTGGACCTGGTCATTGCTACTTCCTGATACAGGATATGATCTTCTGGATTTGGATGTTATTCAGCTCTGAGACTGTTTTCACATATCCCAGTTGTTTGATTCCTTCTGTGTCTGGTCTCTTGTTCTTGTTTTGCCCTCAGTCACGGCCGGTGGTGGGTGGGACAGCTCTGGTTAATGCTGTTGTACTCTGCTTGCTGTACTTTCCTGGCTTCATACTATTTCTTTCTCCTCATTCTATGCTTTCTATTCTTATTTCTTCCTATCTGTATCTTATGTCTCGTTCTCATTTCGTCTCTCCTAATTTAGTTCCTATTCGGTGCCTCCCCTCTTCTCAGCTCCCTCTCTCTTGTTCCTTATGGAACCGCCGGTCTATTGCTCCTAAGGCTGTTGTCATTCACGACCTATTTCTCTCTAGATCTCTGCGCCTCCTCGCTCTTACTGAAACCTGGCTTCCTGCCCATGATACCGCCATTTCAGCTGCCCTCTCTCTTGGAGGACCCCTCTTTTTCTCACACTAGTCACTCGGAGGGTCATGGCGGTGGCGTGGGTCTTTTTATTATCTAGCTTGTGCCGGTTCCAGCCTCTTTCTCTTCCACCTTCACATTGTTTTTCTTCTTTTGAGGTACAGGTGGTGAGGCTTTCCGTTCCACTGCGGCTGTGGGTTGCAGTTGTCTATCACCCCCTCCCCAGGCCCGCTTTCGAAATTCATCTCTGATTTTGAGTCACAGCTGACCTTCTTCCTCTCTGATAATTCTCCTACTCTTGGGTGATTTTAATATCTATGTGAATGATCCTCAAGACTCTGCAGCGGGGGCGTGGCTTAGCAAGTATGGAATAGAGTCGCAACTCACTCGCTCTCCGAAAGAAGCAGTGATTTGATTATAAATTCCTTATCCTAAAGCGAATGGATTGTTATCTAAAGTCTTGCTATGGTGAGAGGGAAGCCTGCTGTAAATGAGACTGCAGCTGGAAGGAGATTTATGGTTTTATAACCGGCTCGACAGGAGGGAGAAGGACGGGATCGGCAGCGTTGATATACATCTGACGAAGGTAAATAAAGGATTTATGACTGCTGGCTGATTGAACAGGCTGCTGTGAGGAGAGAGTAGCAGCTAATATTTGGAAAAGAGACTTTTGAGCTTTTGTGAGAGAATTGTTAGCTGCATAACTGGGAGGCGGGGCGAAGTGTGCCCGGTGAGAGGAAACGAAACTTAGCTCCAACAGCTTTGAAAAACAATTAAGGAGAACAATTAATGGATTTATAATTGCTATAAAGGCTGATTGGGAGACGGAGGTGCCGGAGGGAGTGATTGAGTTGAAGATTTATGAGAAAGAGACTTTTGATCCCCGGCGAGAAGTGGCTGTGTGCTTACCGGACAGGTTTGGAAAGAGGGCGGCTAAGAATTGAGTGGGTGACTTTATGAGTAGGAAGAAAACTACTTCTTGGAGTCGACCTACGGGAGATCGGCCATCTGATAGGAGTTATAGACTGGTTCGGACCGGAAACATGCCGGACAAAGCCTCTGAAAAGACAAAGAAGGTCTCTCCCAGTCATGCCGGAAATACCAGCGATAAGGCTGGAAGTATGCCAGATGCAGTTCCTAAAACTACCAAAGGGGGTCAGGCAGATCCAACAGAGGAGCTGACTCAGAAAATTCAAAAGATGCTGGAAATTGCTATGACAAAGCAGGAGGAAAAGATGGAGCTGGCATTAGCGAAGCAAGAGGACAGAATAGCTAAAAGAATTACAGAGTCACAAACTGAGCTTATGGCAGGCCTTCAACAGGTGGTGAAAGATGTTGGAGTTTTGCAGGAAGAAACTGGAGAGCTAAAGGATCTATATAAGAAGCAAGAAGAGCAGCTGATGCAACAGGATTTACGTCTCATAGCTATGGAAGATCGGGACCGGAGGGCAAATATTCGAATAAGATCTTTTGGGGAGCAAGAAGGGGAGACCCTTAATAGTTTAAGAGAATTAATTTTGGCATGGGTCAAACAGCTGGAACCACAGGAAGATTGGGAAATGGCGGATATTGAGAGGGCCCATAGGGTGGGGTATAGAAAGAAAGGAACGCTCCCAAGAGATATAATTGTTAAATTTGCTAATTACTACAAAAAAGAAAAGTTAATGCAAGCAATTAGACGTCAAGGTCAGCCAATGCTTCAAGCAACACCAATTGAGGTTTTCCAGGATTTATGCCCTCAGACCGTGCAGTGGAGGAAGAGTGTTAGAATCTGTACAGGGGCATTGAAGATGAGATCGATATCCTATAGCTGGGGATATCCAGTCTTTCTGAGATTTATGTGGAAAGGGAAACAACAAAGAATAACATCCTGTGAGCAAGGAATGGAACTATTGGAGAAGTTGGGCATAATGGATGCCACACTAGATGGAGGAGCAAAGCAAGATGAAGGTGCTGCAGGAGGGAGCAACTAATAGAAACTGAAATCATATTGTAAGAGGGATAAGGGAAAAGAAGAGGCAAGGAGGGGAGGGTAGACTTTATTCCGGATGATTGGGCTGAGTTCCCCCCCCCCCTAAGAGTTCTAAGATAAATTGGGACCAATGCCCAGGAAGCTGGTGAGGAGGGGGGTGAAAACAGGGGTGAGTGTGGGGGGGAGGGTTAGGGTGGGGAGGGTAAGTGTTACACAGAGGGAGACCAACTTAAAGATTTGTGTGAAAGAGAGAGATGGAAAATAAATTGAGAATAGCAACATTAAATGTCAAAGGGCTAGGAACAGTAATCAAAAGGAAGAGGATTGAAATATTATTAAAGAAAAAAAAATAGATATAATTTTTTTGCAGGAAACTCATCAGGCCAAAGAGGGTGTCAATGAGCTTCGAATGAGGGATGTGGGCGTTTATGAAAAGTCATATGGAACTTCTAAATCGAGAGGGGTGGCAATAATAATTTCAAAGACATGTGGTATTCATATTCAAAGTGTAAAGAAAGATAAAAATGGAAGGTTTATTATTATGTTCTGCAAGTTGGGAGAAGAGGAATATGTACTGATGAATGTATATGCTCCAAATGGGAAACAAATGGATTTTTTTGATGAAGTATTTAATGTGTTGGGAGAGGTGGGTAAAAAAAATATTGTGATGGCAGGAGATTTTAATATGGTACTAGATAAAGGGAAAGATAGGGATAATATATTAAGAGATATTAAGAGGCAGGGGAAGACGGAGTTAAGCAAATTAATGGAAGGGAAAGAACTAATGGATGTGTGGAGAGTATTAAAAGGGGAAGAAAGGAAATATACCTTCTACTCACCTAGATTTAAGAGTTATTCAAGGATTGATTACATTTTTGTATCAAAAAATATGTTACCTAAAATCATAGATTGTGATATTGGGGTTATCAAGGTCACTGACCATGCATTAATGATAATGGACATTGAAATTAAGAAAGATTATAGACAAGCGAAGAGATGGAGACTGGACATAAGGTTGTTGAATAAAAAATACATAGTGGAGAAGATAAAGAAAGAAATGCAGGAAATTTGGGAGATTAATGAAAAAGAGAATAATCGGCAGGACATATTATGGGATACAATGAAAGCTGTGGTAAGAGGGATTTGTATTAGGGAAAGGTGCACTTTAAAAAAACAACAGGAAGTTCAAAATAAAAAGATTGAAGAGGAGGTAAGGAGTTTAGAAGAAAAGTTAAGGGAGACAAAAGATAAACGTCTAATTGCCCAAATTCAAGCTAAGAAAAAGGAATTAGAGAAAGAAGAACTAGAACAAGTCCAAAAAAATTTGTTTTATTTAAAAAGAGATTTTTTTGAATATAGTAATAGAAATTCGAAGATGCTGGCTAGATCCACTCAGTTGGAAAAGGCTAAGAATATGATAGGGACAATTAGGGATAAGTCAGGGAATAGTTGCAACTTAATGAAAGATAAATTAAATATATTTCAGGAATTTTATAGTGAATTATATACATCAGATTCGGGGCCACAAGGTAAGGTATTGGAATATGTAGAGAGGAATTGGAAAACAAGATTGCAGAAGCAGGATAGGGACTATATGGAAGGATTAGTTACTGAGAAAGAGATAGAGGGAGTTATCGATAAACTAAAAGGAGGGAAATCTCCGGGGATGGATGGTTTGGGGCCGGAATACTATAAGCTTTTTAAAGAAATATTAATACCAAGATTAAAGAAATTATTTAATAACATAATAAAAGGGGGGAAGACCCCGCCATCATGGGATCACTCCCTGATTATATTAATTCCGAAACCAGGTAAGGATTTGACGGACCCCGCATCATATAGACCAATCTCTTTAATAAATCAAGATTCCAAAATTTTTACAGCAGTAATGGCAAAAAGAATGGGTACATTTATTTTTAAATATATTAAAAAAGACCAGTGTGGATTTATTCCGGGTAGGCAAATGCCTAATTTAATTGGAAGAATTTTAAATATAATTAATATTATTAAAAAAAGGAATTTAAAAGCAGGCTTATTAGCATTGGATATATTCAAAGCCTTTGATTGTGTTGAATGGCCAGCACTTAAAATAATATTAAAAACATTTGGGTTTGGAGATAAATTTATGGGAGTGATGGATAAGTTGTATAAAAACAACAAAGCTGAAATAATGGTTAATGATGGGTTAACGCAACAGATTACACTAGCTCGAGGAACTAGGCAAGGATGTCCTCTTTCACCGATCTTATTTGCAATAGTAATAGAAATTTTGGCAAATGTTATAAGGGAAGATGAAAGAGTGAAGGGGATAGGAAGAAAGGAGAAGATTAAAATGAATATGTTTGCGGATGACACATTACTGACAGTAGAAGATCCCCTGGAGAGCGGAGAGGTGATTAAGAAGCATTTGAGAGAATTTGGAGAAATTACGGGATTAAAAGTAAATTGGGGGAAGTTAGAAATGATGTTATTTAATTACAATAAGGATGAGCTGGAAGAAGGTAAGGTTAAGTTAGGTCTTAGACTTAAAAATATAGTACGTTACGTTACTTAGGAGTCAATATTGATAAAGATTTAGATAGGCTAGAGGAACTTAATTTGGTAGCTTTAAAAAAACAAGTAGGGGAGAAATTAGAAGTATATAGGAAATTAAAATATTCTTGGTTTGGTAGAATAGCAATTGTTAAAATGAAGATTTTACCTAAGATTAATTTTTTGTTTAGAATGTTACCAATTAAAATATCAGATGTGGAGTTGAAAAGTTGGCAAAATATGATTAATGCATATTGTAATGGGGATAAGAGAGCTAGGATTAATAAAGGGTTATGGTATAAGGCTCAAAAGAAAGGAGGTTTAGGACTTCCAAATATTAAGTATTACTATATTGCTAATCAGTTAAGATATGTTATAAACTGTATTTTAGGGGAGGAAGACCTTGAGTGGTTGGAAACGCAAGCAGGGGAAATAGATTATAAATTGAAAAATATATTTTTTAAAAAAATTCAAAAGAAAGATTTGAAGGGACTGGACAACACTTTGATGAAAAATATTGTGGAGATCTGGGAGAAATTTAGGGGGAAGTTGATACCAGGAGACTCTCCACTTGCCCCAGTGGTAGTAGTGGGGAACTTCCCAAGGGTATTAAAAGTGGAGATAGAAGCGAGATTGAAAGACCAGGAAATAATTAAGTTAAGGAAGTGGATGGAAAACATGAAGGATAATGATCAAATTAAAGAGATATTAATAGGTCAAAAGATAGCATGGTTTAAATGTTTACAATTGGGAAAATGGACTCAGGAATGGAAATTGAAAAACAAAGAATGTAGAAATAATACAAGATTTGAAGATTTAATTGAATTAAAAGGAAGAAAAGAAGAAACTAGAACTAAGAAAGGACTGACTAGTGAGATATATAAAATATTGATAGATGAGGAATTTCAAGATTCACTTAAAGCTATAAAAAAGATTTGGGAAGAAGATGTAAAGGGTGAAATCAATGAATATAACTGGGAGAGGTTGTGGAATGCAAGAACGTTAAAGCTGCTGTCAATTAGAATTAAGGAGAATTTTTATAAGATACTGTGGAGATGGTATCTAACACCTGTTAGATTTCACCAGATTGATAAAAAAGTATCTAAAAACTGTTGGAGAGGTTGCCAGGAGGTTGGAACCTATTTTCATATGTGGTGGAGCTGTGAATACGTACAAAAATTTTGGGAAAGGGTGTTTAAAGAAATAAGTGAAATAATTGGAAGTAAAGTGGAGTTAAACCCAAAGCTTGCTCTACTAGCAATATGAGATAGAGGGAAAGAGAATAAAACTAGGAGAGAATTGATAAACAACCTCCTGACACCCGTTAGATTAATGATTGCAAAAAATTGGAAAGGACAAGGAAGCTATACAATAGAAGAATGGTATAAAGAAATATGGGATATGGCTTTGAATGATATGTTGACATGTAAAATGAAGATAAAGAGGGGAATGTCCAGTAAGAATGATTTTGGAGAAATATGGAGTCCCTTTTTGGAATATGTATTAAGGTCGGGGAAGGGACAAAAACCTTCAAAAGAGTCGATAAATTTCTGGATAGATGAAGAATGATTAAGAGGAGGTCTCATGGGGTGGGGGTGCACGGGGGGGATTGTAGAGGATTATGTATGTATTTTATGTTGTTATGGTTATTATTATGTTGAAATAAATAAAAATTATTCCAATAGAAGACTCTGCAGCTTTACGTTTTCTCTCGTTATCCTCTTCTTTTGATCTTAAGCTTTGGTCTGACTCATCCACACATTCCCTCGGGCACTGTCTGGATCTTGTCTTCACTAGGAATTGCTCGATCTCTGACCTTTCTGCTGTTGACTTCCCTATGTCTGATCATCATCAATTTTCCTTTATGATTACTCATAATCCTCCTTCCTGACAATCTGTTTCTCGCTCTTGTCACCACTTGCAATCTATTAATTACGAGGCTTTTTCTCAATCATTGTCCACCTCTCTTCCTTCTGTTACTTCTGCCGTCTCCTTAGACTCAGCTGTCTCTCTCTTCAATTCTTCTTCATCCTCAGCTCTTGACAATTTTGCTCCATCTTTAACACGGATGGTTCATCCTTCTCAACCCCAGCTTTGGCTCACCTCTTTCATCCGCTATCTTCGTTCTTGTACCCAGGCAACTGAACGCCTTTGGCATAGGACCAGGGACTGGGCGGATTTTGGCCATTACAAATTTGTTCTTTGTTCTTTCTCTTTTGCTAATTCCTTGGCCAAACAGCAATATTACTCATTGCTAATCCAGTCAAATGCTAAGCATCCTCAGCAGCTCTTCGGGTCTTTCAATTCTCTTCTGAAGCCTAGTCTGCCATCTCTCCCATCCCCGTCTGCTAATGACTTTGCCGCTTTCTGCCCCGCTTCCAGTTCCTGTCCCTCAAATGTCAGTTCATCCTGCAACTTTTTCTGCATTCTCTTCGGTCTCAGCTGATGAACTGTCTAGAATATTGCGTTCTTTGAAGCCTTCCACCTGTTCTCTTGATCCGATCCCTTCTCGTGTCTTTATCAATATTATTCCTGTTATCCTCCCTTCCTTGCTTCATATTATTAATATGTCTTTGTCCTCTGGTTCATTTCCTTCGGCTTTTAAGCATGCTACAGTCTCTCCTATTCTTAAAAGCCTTCTCTCGATGTACTTTCTCTCTCTAGCTACCATCCTGTTTCCTTGTTGTCGTTTGTTTCAAAGGTCCTAGAGTGGGTGGTTTACTCTCGTTGCCTTGATTTTCGTTCTAGTAACTCTGCTCTGGGTCCTTTTCAATCTGGCTTTCGTCCTTTGCATTCCACTGAGACAGCCCTTACGAAGATTACCAATGATCTTCTTATTATCAAGTCTAAAGGCCTTTATTCTGTTCTTATTCTCCTGGATCTTACTGCAGCCTTTGACACGGTTGATCATGATCTTCTGTTGGATTCCCTTTGTGACCTTGGTTTTCGCGACTCTGTCTATGACTGGTTTGCTTCTTACCTATTGGGTCGTTCATTCAATGTGTTGGCTAATGGCCACTCGTCTTCTTTCCCCTTTTAGTTGGGGTTTCACAGGGTTTGGTGCTTGGCCCATTGTTGTTTCCTTTATATATGTTGTCCTTGAGTAATCTTATTCGATCTCTTGGCCTTCAATATCACCTGTATGCTGATGATACACAATTATATCTTTCATCTCCGGAACTTTCTCCTGATGTTCATATCTCAGCATGTCTTTCAGATATCTCAGCTTGGATGCTTCATCATCATTTGAAACTTAATATGGCAAAGACAGAATTGCTTGTTTTTTCTCCCAAACCTTCTCCCCATCTTTCATTCTCTATTACTGTTAATAATCTTACACTTCAACCAGTTGAAACCCTCACTTTCCTTTACTCCTCATGTTGAGGCAGTAGCTAAGTCATGTCGTTTTTTTCTTATATAATATTACCAGGATCTGATTGTTTTTATCTCTCTCTTCTGCTAAGACTCTTGTTCATGTTTTGGTCATTTCTCGGCTGGACTATTGTAAACTTCTCCTAACTGGCCTTCCTTCTTCTCACCTTAGTTCGTTGATTTCCATTCATCATTCTGCTGCTAAGATCATCTTCTTGGCTCATCACTTTGATCATGTCACTCCACTCCTGAGATCCCTTCATTGGCTTCCAATTCACCTCAGAATCCAATATAAGCTTCTCCTGTTGACTTTCAAAGTCACAAGCCTGTTGTCACAAAGCTTGTTCCTATCTTTCTTCTCTTATTTCACACTATTGCCCTGTTAGTGCTCTTCGCTCATCAAATGTTATGTTTCTTACCCGCCCAAAGGTCTCTACTTCTCTTACTTGGCTTCATCCATTTTCTCTCGCTGCTTCCTATGCCTGGAATTCTCTTCCAGAGCATTTGTGGAGCACGGGTTCAGTTACAGTTTTTAAAGCTCAATTGAAAACGTTTCTTTTTTCTAAAGCTTTTAGAATTTGATTGTAATTTTACTTTTATACTGCTAGTTTTATTGTCCCCTGTGCCTGTTAGGTGCATTCCCTTCCTTTTATTGTTTTATTGTGATTTTATCAGAATGTAAGCCTATGTGGCAGAGGGCGTTACTGTTTTACTGTTTTACTATGTACAGCAGCACCATGTACATTGATGGTGCTCTATCAATAAAGAAATAAATAAAATCATCTCTAGCACGATCAAGAAATACTTGTGACACTCACACATTCCACACAGTGTTCATTACTGCAATGTGAGTCCTCCCTTGCGACTTCTCCTCTGTATTTTCCAAGTAAGAAAATATTACATTTGGAAAATATTATATAGTGCTACAGTAAGACACACTAGTTGGAGCAAACACATTGTGATCCCTGTCAACCCTCCATTTACTGAGCAACAAAACAATGGTCTAGAAAGGTCCATTACATGCTGAATGCTACTGTACCAAGTGGGGGATTTGTGGAAGGAAAATTAACACAGAAAAAACTATTTTCCTTTCCTCTTGAGTCTTCCTGTTCAGCAGACTTAACACATGGGTTATGAGTCTGAGCAGAACCCCATTCTTAAGAGTTAGCTCTTTCCTAGTGGTTCATTTCCAAGAACAGAGAGGCTGCCTGGTACAACTGTTCAATGACTCCCAGTATGTATAAAAACTAAAGATACTAGTTTACCCTATTAGCTCTCCTATGGACAAGAAAGGCAAGCAATGGTCTAATAAAAAACAAATCTCAGAAACAAATCTCTTACCAGGTAAAAGGCTGCTGATTATGTAAAAATGGTCTAAATCCTGTAATGCACTCAAAGACCACAGTTCCAAAGCTCCAGAAGTCTACAGAAGTTGTATAAGGTTTATTATCAAAGAGTTCTGGTGCCTTAAACAAAACAATAAGAAAATGCAGTAAGAACCAAAAAGTTCTGGTGAGCATTGCAGATTTTTCTCTATAACTGGAGATAGGATATTTGCAAATATAAACTGGGGCAATTTCTGCCACAACACACTGCAACTTTATCTTTAAAAATCTTACCAAATATTGTAAGGTCCCAACAAAAGATGTGCATAAGCTTCCTTGATCCAGATCTTTGGCATATCCCAGGTCTATTATTTTGTGAATTGTCTGGAAATAAAATAAAGTGAAGATATTCTTAATTTAAGGTACTTGACATTTCTACTGCTTTTGACAATGAGCAGTTTGTTTGTTTGTTTGTTTTCTCTTGTGAGTTTTAGAAGCTGAGCTTTTTCCTCATTTAAATGTAATTTACAAAATTGTAGTCCACTCTTCAGTTACTGCTACCAAAGTGGTGTAGAGCCATTTTCTTCCTTGCCTTCCACAAATGTATCTGACTAAGAATCCAGGTAAGGCATTGGGAGCGAATTATGGAATTGTTTGGAAGAAAATTCTTACAGATCTTAAAAAGAATGGTCTAAACTAACACTCTCTTTAGCCAGCCACATAGAGTCTGTTAAAATGTCAATATTACCTAAGTTATCATACTTATTCTATGTGCTCCCCATTGAGGTCCCCAATCAAAACGTATTATGAAGCATGCCAGCTCCGACCAGATGTTTGCCACCTACAAGTTTTCCACCTGCATTGGGCGCAAATAGATACAACTCTTTTGGATAGACAGTCTCCTGAAAGCATCCCATGTATAAAACGATTATTACAACAAGCGGCCAGGAGCCCGGTATCCATTTTTATGGGACCATTTAATGTTTGTAGACATTGGTTGGATAAATTAATGCCTAATCTCTCTACACTACTTCCATTATATTGTCATCCAGAATTTATTAGCAATGCAAGACATATCAAAGTAGAAAGTTTTAAGAGAGCAGTGCTGTGTAGAATGTGGGATTTCTATCATTATAATGCCCCTCTCTCTAGGGAACTGTGGAGAACACATTCGAAAGACTTCAATATTACTTGGATGGAGTGGTGCCAGGTGGGCACATTTATACATCAACCACATATTAAGGAACGTGCCACATGTCCTCTTACACATTCTTAATTAAATCCTTTATAGATACTAACTCAGGTCTGGTGTCTCAATTATACTCCATTCTTTTTAATGCTGGGATGGGCAGCTCTGATGGTCTAAAGAAAATATGGGAGTTGGATTAGTCAATTAATGTACAGGATGAAGATTGGTCAAATATGTTGAGCAAATTCCCATTCAAATCTGTCTCAATGTCCACAAAGGAAACAATGTTAAAGATTTTGCAAAAATTGTATTTAACCCCAGTAAAGGTGGCACGATTCAATAAATCAAGTTCGCAATATTGCTGGAGGGGCTGTGGAGAGGTATTTATTTATTACATTTAGCATATTTGGTGGTATTGTACTAAAATAAAAGTTTTTTGACTGAGCAAAAGATGATTAAATCGTCAGTATTATCATTGTTAGGATTATTTCAGGAGAATGAAAAAGTTGTATTTAAGCCATTAATAGGATTTCTTTTGGTTGCTGCCAGATTGGTAATAGTTAGATATTGGAAGGATTTGGCTGGCGTCAGGCTAATAAATTACGAAGTTTGATAAGTAGCATTAATAGAGAAACTGACCAATAAACTGAGATTGGTAAGAAGAACAAGATCTAAAGACACATTTAATAAGGATTGGCATTGCTTCATGGTATATACAACTTTGCTGGAATGGGAGAATAAAATCTCAACAGTATTCAAATCTCTTTGGTTGGCATAATGAAAGGTATCTCTCTTTCAGGGGTGGTTAACTTACACGAATCCCCCCAACCTACAAAGAAAGGAAGGAAATGTTTCAGATTTGAAGAATATATATATAAATATATATATATGTAAGATATATTTTGTAATAGTTATAATAGGACCACTGATTTCCTGTGAGATAGGGGGAGGGGAGGGATATTTATATTTATGTTCAAATTTATTTTGTTTTCATTTCTGTATTTCTGTATGAAATTTAAAATAAAAAATTAAAAGAACAAAGAACAAATGTTGTTTCACTGCCTTTATTGCCAGATCCTTCTTCCCCTTTTCCATAGTCTCTGTTTTGGTTATATCCTCGTCTCTCCACTTTGGTAAATTCAGCTATGGCCCTAAGTGTCTCCTGTATGCTAAATCATCTTTCTACACTTTTCCTGATTCCTAATTTTGCCATGTGTCTTTTGACATCTAAACATACCTGTGTCAAAAACTCAACTAATGCATTATTTTTCCAGCTGTACTGGTGCTATTAAGTTGCCACTTAGCATGCAGCCTAAGGTTCATCTTTGATTCCTTCTTTCATTGCTTCTCATAGTGAATTTGATATTGAAGATTATAGCTTATTACTGTAAATTCACCCTTTCCCAGCTACCCTCGTTTTTAAAGAGAACAAAAGTCCTTGATTTACATTTTCTAAACATTATCTATAAGAAAAGGAATCTCTGTGTGCTTTATGATTCTAATCATTTCTTATCTTGACTACTGTAAACTTTTACCAATTTTTCCAATTCCATTTTAATTTCTGATCTCTGAATTGACTACAATCACTTAAACTAACAATCATTATTCTAATCCCAGCCACCCAGAATCACCACTGGAACTGTGGTGATTCTGATTTTAAAATATTCTGTACTCATCTGGTCTGTACTTATTTATCACTTAAGAGTGATAAAGTTAAAACTTAGTTCATACATCTCCCTTCTACCCACCCCACAAGAGCATAGCTTCTTACAGCAGACTCCAAAATAATTTGAATAGTCTACCACAGAGTTCAGATGGGCCTCAAGAACATATAGTCCTAGAGCAGGGGTGGGCAGTAAGTAGATTTCCAGATGTTTTCAATTTCAACTCTCAGAATTCCTCACCATTGGCCATCTGGGAGTTAAAGTCCCAAACATCTGGAGATCTGCCTTTTGCCTACCCCAGGTATGGATGACTTTAAAAGGAAACCAAATGACACTGCAACAGAAAAATGGGAATCTATCAGGGCTACTACCCAGAGAAAGTTGGGACTACAGAAAGGATTTTTTTCCCTTTTCAGCACCATGTATGATAGTCAGAGATCCTCTTTACATGTACCTAAGTTATGGAGAAGCATGCACAAACATTGCAGTCACATGGGGCAAATCAACTTCACAGGTCTTCCCACCAGTAGGGTGCCAAGGGGAGGGGGGAGAGGTTAGGAAATGTCAATATTCACATTCTCCAGCAATATGAGATCACATCTCAGAAAAACACTTTATCCACAACATCTTGCATGTGTGTATCTGTGATTCTCTGTGCACAGGAAGCCAAAGTGTGAATGAATTCTGCACAACTCACCTTAAGAACTTTAGGAGGGCATATCTGGTACTTCCTAAATGTACTGCAGACGGTTCTGAAGCAGAGTAGTCCTCCTACCTCCTTACTTTTTCTGTTATGGTTACCCAGTAAGACTGACACTTGACTCTACTCATTATCATGTCCAACCCCCACCTCCCAGGACAAGATGGGCAGAGAAGAATCAGGATTATTCTGAAATTCTCAGCAAGTTCTTGTGCTTTGTCTCACATTAGTTTGCTCAAGCCCTGTCCATGGCAAAACAATTCTAGCCCTCCACTTATCCTTTGTACCAAAGACAGTCTTGTGACATTTCAATTATTCAACTTATACTCTAGATACTGAAGGTGGTGAATGAAAATAGGGAATAAGCCATCCTTTGTCAATGCATCCAGCCAAAGTAAATTGATAAGTTTTAGATATGCTGTTTGAATCATCCAAGATATTTCACTTACCTTCCCACCTTCATCCTGAAGAACAATATTTTCAGGTTTAAGGTCTCTATGTATTATTCTGTTTTCATGTAAGTACTGGATACCAGACCCTAGAAGTCATGTGGTTTGGGAGAAAAACACATAAAAGGGGAAAAGATGTTTTAGAGAAATCTAGATCCTTTTACTCTCTACAAACTATCTAAACAGCAAAGCAGTAGGAGGTAAGGCAATGTGAAATTACTCTAATGAATTGTTTTCAGTTCTAGTATAATTATTACACAGCTTTGCGTTATCTACACTGTCTGAAAAGGCTACTCAAGGGTAATGGAGTTGAAAAAGATGTTGGCATTTTTATTATTTTTATATCCTTGTTGAAACTGAACCTTCCATGTTTTTGAGATTCTTGCTGCCTGCTTTTTGGGTAAGCTAAAATGTGAACCCTTAAGAAAAAAAATCAGTTTTAAATCCAAATTTATACTCTTTTGCACATTAACCTTATGATATGAGCTTCATGCATGGAAATGACAGTGTTGTTGCGCTGCATGTCCTGCCCCTAATGTTGTGCTGCTCCCTGGCCTCCCTGGCTCCCTCTCAGCCATATGTAGCAGATAAAAATCTGAATAGAGCTGATTGACTAGAGATGTAAACAACAGAGCACCATCTTTGTTTCCCCTGACTATTGTGCACTAGTCCCAGAGCCAGGGCAGGATTTATTGACCCCCAGCGAGTGCAAAAGCTTAGTGATTTTTTTTGGTTTATATATGACAGAAGGGTCTCAGAAAAGTGAGTCCTACAAAATTCCAGTGGTGGGGGGGCTGCATGATGACATCATCAATATGGCTGCCACACTATTATGTAGTTGCCACATTTAAATATGCATAACTTCTCACCCGCTTATGCTACAGAGATGATTTTTTCCTGAAATGTTTCAAATTTAATGACAAATACTTTTTGTAATTACACATTTTTTGTGAACACCATTAGTTTTGGGGATAATTTCACTTGAGCGTATAAAATCAGTGTTCACATTGGTTATGTGTGACATTTAACCATGATTTATTCAAAAAGTATATGACTTTCAAAAAAATACTCAGGAACAAAAAGGTTGCATTTTTAATGAGGATTAAGAAAATGTAGAATAACATGGGGTTTACCCAACACTTAGGGAATTATGAGTTATATCTTGTTATACATCCACTTTCTCAGGGAGTTCATTTCAAAAGTATCCACCCTAAATATCTCTCGATCTGATGCACAGATCATTTTGAACTTGTTCATTCCGAAGTGCATCAACTGCCTTTTTTGGGGTCTTCTGATCTGCGCCTGTTACTTTGATGTCACTAGTTGGTAAAGTTGTTCACAATCTTGTATACTTTGATATATACGGAGCTCTTGCACGTAAATTACTGGAGAACATTACTAGTAGTACATCAGCTAAGGAAGTGCACCTGGTGTTTGACACTTATGGTTATCAAAGTATAAAATATCGTGAACATGAACGGCGAACAACTGTACCAACTACTGACATCAAAGTAAATGCACTTTGGAATTAGCAGTTTAAAACATCACTTACATCTTTCCTACGCAATGAGTGGAAAAATCAGAAGTATGCTTCACTTCTGGCAGACAAAATTGTCTTTGTCGGAGCAGAGACTGTGTGTTACAAATATACCAGCAAGGATGTCAATGTTGAGGCAACAGAGGTGCCTGATCTTGCTTGCCATCATCAAGAGGCAGACACAAGGATTATTTGGCACATCCAACATACATCACATGATAGTGATCAGAAGAAGAATATCCTGGTTAGAGCAAATGACACTGATGTGTTGGTTCTGTTAATTTACCATCAAAAGCACTTCCTAAACTCTCGGGTTGGGTTTGATTGTGGCGTGTCTTCTAACAACAGCAGAAGGACGATCAATGTATCACAGAGGAGCTCGGACATGATCTGGTAGAGGCCTTGTCTGGCTACCATGATTTTACAGGGTCTGATTTCACAGCTGCATTTGCAAGACAGAGAAAAGTTAATCCCTTTGAAATCATGGGAAAAATCATGAATTCCAAGAAATTCTCAGCCAGCTAGGTGAGTCATTAACTTTAACCAAAGAAAAGATAGCTGGGTTAGAGAAATTTGTCTGTGCCATGTACGGCCACCCGAGATACTCCTCTGTAAGTGAAGTAAGATACAGTCTATTTATGAAGAAAACAACACCTAAGATCCAGTCTAAGTCATTCTCCAAAGTTAAAGGGATTGACCCATCAATGCTGCCTCCATCTAAACCTGCATTGATCCAAAAGATTAAAAGAAGCAATTCAGTGTCTTGGCTGTGGAAACGAGCAGATTGTAGAACACCTGACGATGGGCTTGATCCTACTGAACACGGCTGGTACTTGGAAAAAGGCAGGTACCACATAAAATGGTACGAGGGTCCAACACTCCCAGAAAATCTTGAAACGGCCACAGAAGAGGACAGTGAAAAAGAAGACGAGGAAAGTGATTTTGGCAGTGATGATAGCAGTTCCAATGAAAGTGAAGAGGACATCCAATGAGATTTATTTGTTAACCCTTCTCACAGAAAATAGTTTTTATTTGGTAAATTGTAAAGTTTTGCTGAAGGTTTTAAAACATTTGTTAAAAACAATTCAACCTAATAAATAGTCTATATAATATAATCATCAAACTCGTCCTGTTTGAAATTTTGTAAAGATAATTTGAACATGTTCAACTGTAAAAATCACAGTTGAACATGTTCAAAATGATCTGTGTATCAGATCAAGAGATATTTAGGGTGGATACTTTTGAAAAGAAATCCCTGTATGATAATCATACAATCCTGAGAAAGTGGACATATAACGAGATATCACTCATAATTCCCTAAGCATTGGGGTAAACCCCATGTTATTATACATTTTTTTAAAAATAATTTTTTTATTATTTTTCAACATAACATAATACAACATAAACCTAAACAACATAAAATACAATACATACCACATACCCCCGTGCTCCCCTCCCCCCAGGAGACCTTCGATTATACATTATTCTTCTTTCCAAAAATGTAAAGACTCTTTTGAAGGCATTTGCCCCTTCCCCGTTCTTAATACATATTCCAAAAATAAACTCCATATATCTCCAAAATCATTCTTACTGGACATTCCCCTCTTTATTTTCATTTTACACGTTAGCTTATCATTAAGTGCCATGTCCCATATTTCTTTATACCATTCTTCTATAGTATATATCCCTTGCCCTTTCCAATTTTTAGCAATCATTATTCTGGCGGGAGCCAGGAGGTTGTTTATTAATTCTCTCTTATTTATATTCTCCATACCTTTTTCCCATATTGCTATTAGAGCCAGCTTTGGGTTTAATTCCAAATTACTTCCAACTATATAACTTATTTCTTTAAACACCCTTTCCCAAAATTTTTGTACATGTTTACAGCTCCACCACATATGGAAATACGTTCCAACCTCCTGACATCCCCTCCAACAATTCTTGGACACTTTTTTATCTATCTGATGAAATCTTACCGGCGTTAAATACCATCTCCATACTATTTTATAATAATTCTCCTTAATTCTAATCGACAAAAGCTTTAACATTCTTGCATCCCATATCTTCCCCCAGTCATGTTCATTAATTTGTTCTTTTAAGTCATCTTCCCAAATCATTTTAAGCGAATCTCTATATTCAGCTTCCTCTGTCAGGATTTTATATATTTCGCTAGTTAGACCTTTTCTAGCTTTAATTACTTCCTTCTTTCCTCTTGATTCAATTAAATCTTCAAATCTTGTATTATTTCTACACTTCTTATTCATCTTTTTCCATTCCTGTGTCCATTTTTCCAATTGTAAACATTTGAACCAAGCTATCTTTTGTCCTTTTACCAACTCTCTGATTTGCTCCTTATCTGTCATTCTTTCCATCCAATTCCTTAACTTAATAATTTTCTGACCCTTCAAGCTTCCTTCCAATTCTACTTTTAAATTCCTTGGGAAATTTCTCACAACTACCACTGGGGCAAGTGGAGAGTCTCCTGGTATTAAACTCCCTTTAACTTTCTCCCAGATCTCTAGAATGTTTTTCAGCAACGGGTTGTCCAGTCCCCTCAAATCTTTCTTTTGGATTTTATTATTAAAAAAAATATTTTGCAATTTGAAATCTGGTTCCCCTGTTTGCGTTTCTAACCATTCTAAATCTTCCTCCCCTAATATACTATTTATAACATATCTTAACTGATTAGCACTATAATAATTCTTTATGTTTGGAAGTCCCAAACCTCCTTTCTTTTGTGTCTTATACCATAGCCCTTTATTAATCCTAACTCTCTTATCTCCATTGCAATAAGCATTAATCATATTTTGCCAACTCTTTAACTCTGTTATTATACATTTTCTTAATCCTCATGAAAAATGCAATTTTTTTGTTCTTGAGCATTCTTTTGAAAGTTGCATAGTTTTTGAGTAAATCATGGATAAAAGTCAGACACAACCAATGTGAACACTGATTTTATATGTTCAAATGAAATTATCCCAAAAACTAATGGAGTTAACAAAAAATGTGTAATTACAAAAAGTATTTGTCATTAAATTTGAAACATTTCAGAAAAAACATTCATCTCTGTAGCATAAATGGGTGACAAGTTATCCATATTTAAATGTGGCAACTACATAACAGTGTGGCAGCCATATTGATTATGTCATCACGCAGCCCCCCCCACTGGAATTTTGTAAGACTCACTCTTCTGAGACACTTATGTCATATATAAACAAAAAATATTCACAAAGCTCTTACACTCACTGGGGTAAATAAATCCTGCCCTGGTTCTGGGACTATACATAGTTACTCAAAAAACATTAGGGAATTTGAACGCTTCTCCACTAATAGCATTTATTTTTGCAAAAGATCTCACCGGGAGTTTCTAAAACCAACCAGCTGAAATAGCTCTCAGTTAAGCATCAATATCTACACCCATTAAAGGCTGTCTATTATGGATTAAATCTCTGAATCAATATGGGTGGTCTAGAAATAGCAGAAGTGCCAAACCACTCAGCCAAATCTTCCAAACTCTCAGTTTAGTTAAAATGGGTTCTCCAATTATGGAAGTGTTGAATGTTCAAGGTGAGAAACAGCAGTCTCTTAACAGAAGGCTTGCTCAACAAAATTTCCACACTTAGCCACAGAGTATCAGGGGTATTTTAGAGTTTTGTGAAATGCTCAGAGAGCTTTGGCAATTGGGCATTACAGAAGTGAAATGAAATGAAATAAATAAATATTGCACACTATCTACAATAATTGGCTAAGTTAAGTAGCCTAAGTAGGGCTAGGTTAGGGAAGCTAGACAACTGTGCCCTGACCCCAACCTAGGATTTGCTTTCCCTATACAATATAGTATTACTGAGTCTCACCTTGTTGAAACATGCAAATATTTTCAATAGCCTCTGTCACTTCTTAACACACTCCTTCAGAATACAAATGGGGAATGTGGGGCTGCTATTTTACCAAGCCATCATAACCTAAGATTGTTCCAAGCCTGCAGTTTCATGAGCTGCCACAGGTCTTTTGGGATTCTGACTTTCAGATACTCTAAGCTATCAGGCTGGAGTGGCATGCCAGATAGTCTCTGAAATGTTTCTTGCCATCCCAGACTCATATTGAGGCAGACTGGGTTCCATTTTATATAATATATTTCCAAGCCTACTATGTCTTGAAATTTGGCCAATTCCTTTTTCAATTTTAGGATGTCAGAGATGGGGTTGCTGAAAACTAGAAAAATGTCATAGGTTTATTATGTGATAAATTTAATTTATGATTACCGCAACCATGTTAGGGTTATCTCATATAGAAGTTGCTAAGACTACAATCACAGCCTTGATTCATGTCCCTCCCCCAAGGGGATAGGAGGGGTGATTATTCAGACCGGAGCTGTTGCTGTGGAATATATTTGGGCTACATAGGCCATTAAGCTTGGTTAGTAATGCTCAGGAAGGACCATTCCACTCTGTCGAATAGCTTAGTGAATCCAAGATAGCTCATCTTTATTACAATGATATTTACAGCACACTAAATCTGCTAAGTGGCTCCTTGGAATAAAGCCCATTTGGTCAGCAGAGACACCTCCCCCCAAATAATAGCATTGATTCTATTGACCAAAACTGGGAAGAGCAATTTTGCACCCATGCTGGTTGGGAAATGCTGCCAGTTGTATGACATTTTCTGTCTAAACATGCATTGGGTTGCACCCTTAATTGTGTCCTGTACTTCCTCACAGGGGTTTGGATGGTTTAGAAGTTCATTATGATCTTGCTCAAGAGTTTTGAGGAACAAGCTTTCTAAATAGGAGTCAATTGCTGGCTGTGAGTGAGATTGGGTTATTCAAAATGTAGACTGATTTAAAGTTCTCTACAAATATCTTGTTTATGTTTGTTTAGAATTATGCTAAATAACTCCCAGAGTTCTTCATTATGCTTACTATATGATTTTTTTAAAATCTTTTTTTCTTAAGTTCCTATGTAAATAAACTGGAGCTCCTGTTGCTGAATTCATAGTAGGATCTATTTAAATATGCCAGGCCTTGTGTACTCTGCCAATCTCAGGGGCATTCAATTCTATTCTCTTATCTAACAAGGCCCTGTAAACATGTTTTATATTTATTTCCTGATGTTTAATTTCCTGCAAGATAATTTGCCTTCCAGACTGTTTCTGTATTTTGAGCATGCTAGCCTCTTTGAAGCAGTTCCCTTTTGCCCCCACATTCATAATGTCCCACACCATTGGGTTAACCATTTTTGGTTGATACCAAACAAGGAGGGCAGTTCCCTTTTCAATTTTTCCACAATATTCTGGAAACTTAGTGGTTAAAAGACCAGGAAACAAGATTCAGTGTGCTTCCAGCAAATATGATGTGGTCTCAGCCAGGGCATGAACAGATTGTAGATGTAAAAGTTTATTAACAGCCTATTGGCCAGTAGTATATAGGTTTAAATATACATGGTAATAAAATAGTTTTAAAACACTTAGGATAAAACGTTAGTGGACTAGGCAGTGGACACACCCCTTGGAAGGAAGGACAATATAATAAATAACAGGTAAATAGATAAGCAGTAGGGAACCCCAGTTCGAAGCATATCCGCCTGCTTAGTGCGTGGTAGGTTAGCATGCTGAAAAATGTAGTGTTGGTAAGATATTAGCGTAGGAACCCGTATGATGTTATAGAGCCATTAGGCTCTACAGCCAATTGCATAATGCAAGAACTTGGCTACTTGCAGGGTCCTATGCTTGTTTGAGCCCTGAAGGAGAATATTCGTCAGGGTATTCTTTGGGAAGCCAGCTAAGGCTCGAGTAATCGGCCATATCAAAATTTCTCTCATCGGGCTGTAGAACTTACAAATAGAACGTGATAAACTGTTTCAACCTCTGAGTTATTACATGGACAAAATCTGGCGCCAGCTGGGATTTATTATATCTGCCCTCTAAAAGTTTGGAGGGGAGAGTGTTAAATTGGGCTCGTGAAAAAGCTCGCCTATATTTGGGCACCGTTAACCAGGCCAAGTATGCCATTCCCTCTTTACCAATATGGACGGATATACCTAGTGAGGATGGCGAGCATGGACCACTGGCCAGCCCCCGCTGTCCCTGGAGATCCATGTCCAGTAGCCTTTGCCTGATGGCCCGTAAGGCAGAGCTCAGATCCATGTAAAGTATAAAAAACAGGGATAACCCAAAAGAATTGTTTTTTTGGACTATTACGATGGTCTAGGGGAATTCGTAAGTGTCTAACAGAACCTGAGATACCAGGGAGTTCGAATCTAGACCATGGTATAGTCTGAGCCAGTAATGGATAGAGTGAATCCACGCCCTTCACTTCAGTGAGCACAGGCCAACCTCCAAGTTGAGTACCACCCCAGATACACATCTTGGGACGCCAAACAGCACCTTGAATATGACAGTTGTGGGCTCTCAAGAGTTCCCTTAAATGTGGGAAACCAGATTGGGGCCCCAAATAGAATCTGTGAGGCCATTTTGGCTTTGTAAACCCTAGCTGCCGCTGGAATATATTTACCACCCTTTTGGTGGAAAAAGCGACAGAGTACCCCCATAGTCTGTTCAGCTTTTTCTTTTATGGATTTGCAACGTACATTCCATTTGAGATTTTCCTGGAACCAAATCCCCAGATATTTATATGAGTTGACTTGGTTGATTTTATGCCCACCCATTGTGCAAAAACCATAACTTTTGATTTTGAGTTAATGGTTAGCCTATTTTTGTCACAGTAATCGAACAGAGTGTAAAATAGTCCCTATTCAGGCATCCTTGACATGGGGCCATAGACATTTTGACATAGTAATCTAATCTAATCTAATCTAACAGAGTGAATGGCTCATAGTGCTTCAAATAAAAGGTGAAATCATAGGCATGGATGAACAAATTCTGCCTGAAATGGGGAGACTGAGTCATGATACCGCCAGAGCCAATGTCTGTAATTCACTTGAGGAAAGCTGAACTATGGAACTCCCTCCTTCAAGGAAATAGTTGTGATAATAGAATTTACCAACTTTCAAATAGAATTTAGATATAAAATACCAGTAATTGGCAGCTGATTATACCAAACTTCACCTCCATTTGCCACCATTTTGTGATTGGCTCTTCCTCTGCAACACCACTTTGTGACTGTGTCTCAGTCATATTTAGATCTCCCAAGGCTTAGAAAGGTTGCGAACCGCTGAAGGTGTCCCAATTTATTTGTATGACTTAAGCACTGGAGCACTTTAAGTTGATTTTTTTAAAAGAAATGAAAGCTGGGAAGACTACCAAGATAATAAGATTATTTTTGAAAAATTTCACTAACCACATATTCAGGAGAATGCATGTCTGAATCAAAAACTGAGATCAGAATCTGGTCATGAGAATCTGATTTCATTTTAAATTTTCATTTTCTAAGGCATTACACAAACTAAGAAAGGACAAAAGGTCATAAGAATTTTTCATAAAATTAAAATGATTTATGTATTCATAGTGCCCCTAGCCTCACGTGTATTATTTTGAAAGTATTTGAAACAAAATGAAGTTTGAGAATGACAGACAGGCTTGTCGAAAAAGCATGACTGTGCAGTTGACATACCAATGTCGCTAAGAAGGGAAAGTATTTGGCTCTCCTTAAGACCACAGCAATTTTCAGGTGTGTTCAAGAGCTACAAAAAAAAATAGCATGTTTTAATTTAAAAACAAATGTTAATTAGATATTTCCTATTCAGTAATCAATACACATATGTTAAAGTACTAAATATTTTATGAGCAAGCAATTGCTTGAAGAACACAAAAGCTATTTGAAGAAGGCCTCTATGTATACAAAATGAGCATCCGCGTCAGCAATCTAATTCAGCAAGCCGAGCAAATATGTTATTTAAAGATGTTTTAAGTAAAGCAGAAAAATTACACAGGTGTAACACTTTTAAGCTTCAAATTATTTATTTTCAAATTTTATCTTTATACTGCCTGTGATGTACAACATATCAAAGATTAAAACCATAATATAAATATAGAAACATACAAGATAACTTAAACACAATAACATATTACCAGTAGCCATCAGAAAATAAACAGAAAATCAAAAGCCGAGGCAAATGAAAGGCCTTCAACATACACATGAATTGCATCAGAAATGGCACTTATTTTATATCTGAGGGAAGGGCCACAACCACAGAAAAAGACAGGTTGCCTACCTGTAACTGTAGTTCTTCGAGTGGTCATCTGTGCAGTCACACATATATGTGCTCTGCGCGTGTGCAGGGCCTCGACTTTGGGAAACTTCTAGAGCTGTGAGACATTTAGGAGGCAACCCTTCCCCCACCATCTGGTGCACATGTCCATTGGGTTCCCGCTTGGCTCCTCAGTTCTCTTGAGACCGTGATGATCCCAAGGCAGAGAGCCAATAGTAAACCTCAGTACAGATGATTGTCGACACTGAAGTGGGGATGGGGGGGGGGTTGTGTGACTGCACAGATGACCACTCAAAGAACTACAGTTACAGGTAGGCAACCTGTCTTTCTTCTTCGTGGTTTCTGTGCATCACACATATATGGGCAAATAGAAAGCTGACTTACTGGAGGTGGGTAGGTGGAGACAGCATCATTGGAAAACAGACGATAGTACTGCTCTGCCGAAGGCACAATCTGCTCAGGAATGAAGGTCAAGCCTATAGTGTGAGGCGAACGTGGATGGCGTTGCCCAGGTGGCAGCTCGACACAGTTCCTGGAGCGGGATGCCACGTCCGAAAGCTGCTGATGTGGAGACACCTCTGGTGCGCCAATTTGTAGGCTAGTTTTATAGTGTCTACAATCCATTTGGAGAGTTGCTGAGTTGAGATCGGGTGGTCTTTATTAGGTCCCGCATAGGATAGAAAAAGTCTAGGCGACTGTCGAAAAGTCTGTGTTCTGTCTCTGTAGAAGAGGAGAGCCCTTCGAACATCAAGTGTGTATAGGGATGTTTCAAGGGCCAATGAAGGATTTTGAAAGAAAGCCGGTAGAATGAGGTCTTGGTTGATGTGGAAATTGGAGAGGACTTTATGCAAGAACGAAGGATCGCTACGAAGTATTGCCTTATCCGTGTGGCAAGGTAAGAGGGGTCAACATGGAGGGCACAAAATTCTGATGCCTGTCTTGCAGTGGTGATGGCTATGAGGAAGGCGACTTTGAATGAAAGTAGGCGGAATCCATAGTGGTTATATAGGTTATAGGTTCAAAGGGCTTTGCCGTCAAGGCGGCCAGCAGCACCAAGAGACTCCATTGAGGGGTAAAATTACGGATGGGAGGTAAGAGATTCTTGAGACCTCTCATAAATTGGCATACAACTGGATGAGTAAACACCATGAAGCCTTGTATAGGTGTGATGCCAAGACAGAATAATGTCGCTGCAGCCGACTGGGATGGTGCTGTGATGAGCCAGTCGTCGAGGTATGGGTAGACCTCAACTCCAAGAGTACGCAGGTGAGCGCAGACTGCCGCCATGCACTTTGTGAATACTCTCGGAGCTGTGGCGAAGCCGAAGGGAAGGACCTTGAATTCGAAATGGTCAGTTCCTATAGCAAATCGGAGATATTTGTAGTGGGACGGGTGTATGGCGATGTGGAAGTATGCGTCCTTGAGGTCCACTGTGGTGAACCAGGCTCCTTTTTGGAGTAACAGGATGAGGTTGGATAATGTCACCATGCCGAAGGGGGGAAGGCTGTCGAATTCGATTAAGTAGCCTTGTGCAACTATATGGAGGATCCATGAATCTGATGTTATGAGTACCCAGTTGGCATAATGTGGAGCTAGAATGTTGGCGAAAGTGGACGGTTGCTGGGCGAGTCATAGCCTCCGTTTTGTCTGGGCTCCCGAAACGGGTTGGCGAGTGGAGTGGAATTGGGCGGTGTTTTACGGTTTTCTGTGGTATGGCTGCGGTTGGTAGTGAAAAGTTTGATCCTGTCGCTGATGGGTTTGAAAAGGGAATTTTTTTTTGGGGGGGGGGGGTAGAATTTCCGCTGTTTGTAAGTGTGGTGAGGTGGCTGCTGCCCCTGGCCAATCCCCATCTTTTTTGCCATTGTTCTGGCCTTTTGGATATTGTCCATGGCCTTATCAGTTTTCACATTAAAGAGGCCTTCACCGTCGAAGGGCAGGTCTTTGATGCGGGAGCAGGCTTCTGGTGTCAAACCGGCGGATCGGAGCCAGGCATGTTGGCGTAGGGCTATGAATGCTGTCATAGAGTGCACTGTGCAGTCAGTTTGATGGCGTGCAGTATTTATTTGTTGTCGTGAAAGTTTAAGTGCTTCCTTCTGGAAGATGAGAACGAGTTCACGTTGATCATCAGGTAAGTATGCTATAAGGGAGGACATCTTTTCCCATAAGAATAGTTGGTATCGAGCCATCAAAGCCTGGAAATTGGCAACTCAAAGACTTAGGGATGCAGGGAAGTACATTCTCCTTCCTATGGCGTCTAGGCATCTGCCTTCCTTGTCAACTGGTGCAGTGTGGAGTTTTTGAGATTTGGATTGGGAGGACTCCACTATAATGGAGTTTGATTTTGAATGTAAAAATAGAAATTTGGAACCTTTCTTCTAGAGGAATGACCACATCATCAGTGAGAAAGCTGATGGCGGGACCGAGGAGTAGGAGTAGGTGTCTGACTGATAGTCCTCGTCCGAATGCGGAGATGACCCTCGATAGCGAGAGGCTTCTGCTTGCGGAATAGGCGGTGCTGGTATCGCGAGTGCAGTCATCGAAGTGTGGCGGCTCAAAGTTGAAGAGTGCGAGCGGGAGCAAGGCGGGTCAGTGTGCCTGGCTGTCATCGGCTGAGGAGGCGGCAGAATAAGTGCATAAGTAGTTGGAGCGGCCTCGAGGTATCTTTCGCCTTCATAATAAGCATCCGATTCATAGTGGTGGTGCTGTTGGCTGTGTGGGATGGACCAGCCTGAGGCAATATCCCAAGCGCACAATAGCGAGCAAGATCTCGGGCGACTGTCGCGAACGGTTGACCTGGCTATAGCGAATGTACCAGAGTGTACTGAGGCCGGAGAGACTTGGCATCGCGGCGACCTGCAAGGTGGGACTGGCGTCTGTGGTCAAGACCGGACAACTGGAAAAGGGTCTCGTATCTCGCCATCCAACACAGAGGTGATGAGCCTTGGTGTCGACGTCGGTATCGACCTCGGTACTGAGGGAGCGCGTTCGGGCAGCTGTGGCATCGGTGGCGACAGCCTTGTTGGTACTGGTGGAGGTGGTTTTGGGGCCGGAGCCTTTGGGGGCCATTTTGACTTTGAGGAGTCTTTTTTCCTCCGTTTTTTGTGCTTGTCAGAGGAGATAGCAATAGCCCGTTTGGAGGGTCTTCTTTCCCGTACTGGTAATGAGGATCGGCCCAGTGTCCATACTAAGTAGCCCCTGGTTCGATGGCCCTGGCGAGGTTTGATGAGGAAGGTGTACTGGTGTAAAATGAGGTCTATCTGCCTGAATCCTATCCCCCGGCGGCAATGGGGGTACAGCCTCCAAAGCTTTTCCCCACAATACTGCCTTTAGATGATCGGATCTGTGATGCCGTGTTTGCTTGGAGAAGCTCTGGCAATGGGCGCAGGTTTCCACAATGTGGGTTTCGCCAAGGCAAAAAAGACACAATGAGTGTCTGTCGGTTGGCGGTAGTTTGTTCCCACACTTAACGCACTTACGGAAAGGTGTTTTAAGTGCCATAGGAGGCCGAATAGAGAAAATGAAAGTGAAGGTAAGTTAGGAATCATAAGATAAAAGTTAAAGATTTTTTTTTAGAACGAGAATAAAAGAAGAAGAAAGAAGAAGAAGAAGAAGAAGAAGAAGAAGAAGAAGAAGAAGAAAGGAATGAAGTTTTTTTTGTCTCACAGTGTTGAAAAAGCAGGTCATTCGAAGAGCGAGAAGTTCCCACGAGGCTACTGGTAGACCGGTCGAAAGAGAACTGAGGAGCTAAGCGGGAACCCGATGGACATGCACACCAGATGGTGGGGGAGGGGTTCCCGCCTAAATGTCTCGCAGCTCTAGAAGTTTCCCGAAGTTGAGGCCCTGCTCATGCGTAGAGCCCATATATGTGTGACGCACAGAGACCACAAAGAAGAAGGTTGTCTTTCTAGTTTTTGCCAGATGGATATCTGCAGGATATGGCACAACCAGGAGGGCTTCTGAAAATGATTGCATGGCAAGGCAGGCATTCCCTCAGGTATTATGGCCCAAGTTGTTAAGGGTTTTATAAGTTAACACCAAAACCTTAAACTTGACTGGTAGTGAATTGGCAGCCAGAGCAGTTCTTTAACAATGGTGTCATATGACAGCAGCTAGATGCATCATACAATCTTGCTACTGCATGATACGCTGTAGCTTCTTGACTATTCGGACAGGCAGCCACACATAGAGTATGTTACAGTATAGAAGATGTCAAGTTATTAATGTATGGATCACTGTAGTTACACCATTCCTGGTCTGGAGTCAACTGTACCTGGTGCACCAGCCAAAGCTGGTAAAAGCACTCCTTGGTCGCCTTAGTGAATGATCTACACTTGAGTATTGACAGGGGGAGTGTGTCCCTGTTGGTACTCCTGGATCTCTCAGCGGTTTTCGATACCATCGGCCATGGTATCCTTCTGGAACGCCTGAGTGGATTGGGAATCAGGGGCACTGTGCTTCAGTGGTTCCGGTCCTATCTCACAGGCAGGTTCCAGATGGTGATGCTTGGGTATAGCTGCTCTTCAAAGAAGGAGCTGCTATGTGGAGTACCACAAGGAGCCATCCTTTCCCCAATGCTGTTTAACATTTATATGAAACCGCTGGGAAAGATCATCCGGAGGAATGGGGCAGGGTGCTATCAGTACGCTGATGACACCCAAATATATTTCTCTATGCCTTCGACAACAGCGTCAGCTGAGAACAGTATGTCTTCTTTGAATGAATGCTTGGAGGCGGTAATGGGCTGGATGAGGAAAAACAAATTGCAGCTGAAACCAGACAAGATGGAGGTGCTTGCTGTCAAAGGCCACAACCAGGGTTTTGAGGTGTGTTGATATTTGATATCACTCTTCAAATACTTGAAAGGCTGTCACACAGAGCCAGTAACTCTTCTCGATCATCCCAGAGTGCAGGACACGGAATAATGGGCTCAAGTTACAGGAAGCCATATTCCTGCTGGACGTCAGAAAAAAATTCCTGACTGTTACAGCAATACGACAATGGAACCAATTGCCTAGGGAGGTGGTGGGCTCTCCCACCCTAGAGGCCTTCAAGAGGCAGCTAAACATCCATCTGTCAGTTATGTTTTAAGGTGGATGCCTGCATTGAGCAGGGGGTTGGACTCAATGATGGCCTTCCAACTCTACTATTTTATGATTCTATGAACCCAGGTCTTGGTGATGCATTCCAGATTGGCTCCCTCACGAGGTCCTATGAATCAGCCTGGAATTCAGCAGCAGCATAGCTGGCCAGAGGACACAGAAGAAGAACTACCAGAATCCTGAGAGATGGTGGAAAGGCCAGAAAGGGGGAAAACCTGTAGATAGCCGTCCTCCTCCTTTCCAGTTTACCCACCATCCCACCAAGCCATACCTCCCTTGGCTCTTGGCTGCTGCTATATGACTGCTTCCAATCTCCCCCACCCAAAGTAATTCACTAATCACATGATGATTCTTAACCAACCACACACATACACACACACTGGATTAATAACACAACAAGAAACAAACCTCCGCACACACACAATCCTTCCTCCTTCTTTCACTAAACTCACCACAGCCATCAACCTCATTTAATCTACACTCACCCTCTACATTCACCTACTTACCCACTCACTGCATTTATTCCTTTGATATCAACAGACTGTCAAGGGCATTGGTAATAAATACCAGTTCAAGCCAACAAGAATATTTTTCCCCACAGGGAGGATGAGTTATAAAGCCAGGCTGGAACCTCTCAGACTGAGAACAACCATCATGCCCTCTTGTGCATCCGGCTTCACCATTTTGACATTTGTTTAAACCAGTTTGCCCATTATATTCAAAGCATACAGGAAATTGTGGCTTAAACAAATCTTTAACACACTGCAGCAGAGACAGCCCAAATTACAAATCTATCGGTCAGGCAGTAACTTATCTTCTTAAGGTCTCTTCCAGGACAATATTCCATAGCCAAAGGTGGGACATCATTAACAAAGAAATTAATCTGTCCAGGCATTTCACAGATTTTTAAAACATTGGGGTGATTCAACCACAGTTTATTAGGGCAAGATCGTTGCACCCAAATGGACTAATAAATGGTTCAAAGAGCCCTTTCATAACACTCAAGATTGTCAAGGGAATTTTAAATCAAGAAAGATTGTGCTTATGTTATGGTTGATCATGAGTTAATAACGAAAATGCCTCAGCTTTAAATATTGCTAAAGCAGCTGGTTTAAATTCATCCTTTGCAAGACATTATATTGCCATGCTCAAAGAAATCCATCATGAAATTTCTCAGTTCCTTATTTTAATAAAAATTGTCGGACTCTTTCAAATGTAGACTCTTTCAATCGGGAATCACTTTGTCATGAGCAGCTCTCATGACCGCCTGGGGTAATGTTTAAATGATCTAACCATGGGGGTGGGTGAAACATGTGGATTTTTCACATGTAGCAGGCAGCCCTCACCCCATGGCCATGATTCTTGTGATCAGCTATACCCACATGATTGGGGCCCTTAAATATTACCATAGCCCGGTAGTCTCCAGTATATTCCTACCAAGGCCTTCTCTGGTGCCTGGGGGGCAGGGCTCTTTTTTGGTGAAAAAAGGGATGGAAGCAAGGGGGTCAATCGCTACTCACCCACATGTTGCTGATGGCAGTGGCAGAAGGCCACTTTTCCCACCCTCCATGGGGGGGGGAGTGCAAAGCGAGGATCATTCCCCATTCACCTGAAGGTTCTTTCGGGCAGCAGTGGCAACAGAAGCTATGGGCCACTGGCAGTGCCAAAAAAGGGGTCATTCTCCACTCGCCTACTTTTTGTCATTAGTGCTACGTTAGTGCAGCAGCTGTCTTTTTTCCTCCATGGGCTGGGGTGAGCAAAGCCAGGGTCATTCCCATGAGTTATTTGTGGTGGAAAGAGGAGTGCTGGGCCTCCATGAGGTGTGCGGTGGGCAGGTGAAGCGAAAACCCATTCCTCACATGTTGGTGGTGGTGATGGCAGTAGGAGGAGCGCTGGGCCACTGAGCTTGGGTGGTAGGTGGGTGCAATGAAAAGTCATTCCCCACTCACCAACATTCCCCATGTTGCTTGTGGCAGAGGTGGCAACCCTCAGAGTATTTCCAAATGTATGTGTGGAAATCGTCTTTGATGTTCCCTCCCCAAAAGACCCCATGTCATAAAGTCCAGTTTGGGGGGGGGGGGTTGTTCTCTCCCTCACCCCTCCAAAATAAGCCAGTGAGGCTAAGGCACTCACCCACCCACCTTTGGCTTTCCCATCTTTCCTTTCTGATCCCCTTTGCTCTCCCCCTCCTACTTTCTCTGCTGTGGGGAGTTAATAGTTACCTAAACTCCTGCAATTGCAATAAGGGGATAATAAAGCTGGGCTACATTACAGGACAGTCATAAGCCACTCTCTCACAACCATAGGCCTCAAACCCCTGAATTATGATAACTTCAGACTGTATTTGCATTTGGACTGGCAGGACTGCTGTTGTTTTGTAATCATGGTTTTCACATGAAAAAAGACTAAAATGGAAAGAGAAAGGATCCCTGCCTTTGCGTCTAGCTTGGGAGGGGGGCATGCTGCCACCTAATCACAGCTATACTAAAGTCCTGGATTTCTCCATTAGCATTGTATAAGCAATTGCCTAAGAGGTAGACATTCGACAGCTACAGTCTACGCTCTCCATCATAAAGATACAGCAGTATAGAATTTTCTGCCGGTTCTATGCAAGCATTGCAAGATTTAGATCCTCATGGGTGCTTGTGATTTTTACAAGGAAAACTCCTGCAAACCAACAACAAATTAGATCTGATATTCCCAGGTGCAGGAATTCCAGCAGTACCATGGTGCACAAGCATGGAGTGGAGGGACGATCCTTATGGGTCCTCATGATTTTTACAAGGGTCCCTCCAAAAACCCAGATCACATCTGTGTCCAAAGATGTGTTCTGTGATTTCATGGTGGGAGGTGGGGGGAAGGAAATCCCACGTAAAAATAATGAGGATCCACCCCTCAGTTCCATCTTTTTACACTATGGCAGCAACAACATGCAAATTCAGAAGAATTAATTCCCCCAGTCTTGAAAAATGGCTTGTGAAAGGAATCTTCAGTATTTTATCCATTTTCCTGCTGTCTTCTGTTTCGGAATGGAACCTGGCCTAAAAACATTGAATGCTTCAGGAGTGGAAGATTGTGGTATGAATTCAACGACTAAGGCAAGGGAGGAGGGCTGAAACGGCCCAAGGCTTCAAAACGCTTCAAAATCCTTTTCTCTTCCTTTTCTTATTTGGTGCCAACATGGAATTCTCCCTCCACCTCCCTCCTTTTCTTCTACTGACTGTGTTTTAATATCTTTACCTTTCAGAACTGGAATTCCATGTATATGTGCATATATGCGTGTATGCATATGTGTGTATATTCATATACCATTGGGAATAAAATATCTTCCTGGGCTTGATCTACAGTTGTGTGTTGGCAAGGGGGGCAGCGGGGGTGGGGGGAGGAGCTGTGTGGGCAGACTAGGCTGCCACCTGGCCTGGAAGCATTTGTATGGCTGTGTTTCCTTTCCTCCTCCCCCTCCCTTTTCTCTTTCCTTAGGGGGCTTTTTGGTCTGTTTTTGGTCTTCTCATAATATATGGCTTACTAGTCAACTTACTTGTCTGGCTTGTTATTATCATCATAAGTGTAGCCCTAGATATTTTGAATATGCAATAGTGGTAATGTTTGTGTATGGATTGTTTTGTGGAGATGGAATGCTTTAGGAGCAGTGGGCTGCTTTCAAATCCATCTAGTGTATGGATCCTGAATGCATTAGAATTGTGTGAGGCTCTGCATATACTGTAAATGGGGTGGCAAGGGTGGATGTAAATAAGTGCTGGAGGGCACAATCCTCTGAAGATAGTCGAAGCCTCCGAAATCAGAGGCAGACAACTACTCAGTGCAAGCTGGAGGGAGCACAGAGGGGATTCCTCTCCTCTGTGCTCTGGGTGCCCTGCATTCTTGGCTAGGCGGATGGTTTTGCCTGTCTAGCCAGGGAGCTTTGGAGGGGAGAGGCCATGCGGTGTAGAGTAATCTGTGTAAAGCTACTTCCACAGTCTCCTTCCCTCACCACCCATGGAGTCCACCCCCTTTTGCCCTCAGACTGGCAAAGGGGCTATGAGGGGGAGGGGGTGGAGATTCTGACAAGATTCTGGCATTTCAGTTTTTAAATATATATATATATATATATATATTCCATTAATCAAAGACAATCAAAGATAACCATAACAGTATATGCATACAATCCCAAAAGACATATATTTAGAGTATCACAAATGTTATTCTGCAATATATAGGAAGGATGGAGAACCTACAAGTCAGGAATCTGATTTTTTTTTTTCCAGATTTGGTTCTTCCATAACTGGATTTACAGCAAAAGGAGCAACATGCAGAGCCTCTGCAGATGGAAAAAGTTAAGTGTATCATTGAAAATATGAGAAATGGGAAAGCTCTGAGACCAGATTTTTTTTCTACAGAATGATATAAAACACATTAGACTTTTTTACTTCTAGGCTTTTCCGTCCTTATTGTAAAGTTTTTGAATCAGGAACTTTATCCATCTCTTTATATGATACTTATATATCAGTTATCCCTAAACCTGGCAAAAACCATATCAACTGCGCAAATTATAGGCCAATTTCCTTAATCAATGTAGATGCTAAATTATTAATGGCAATTCTGACTAATACAAAATAGAATAATGCTAACTAGCACACAACCACTAGAATATTAATAAATATCAAATGAACTGGGGTGAACCAACAGTTTATGTAAATGTATTAGTTGTGCCATATAATGAATCAAACGTGAGAATACACTAATAATATACAGCAACTGTATAAGTTGTTTACAGTAACCAAGCATAAGTGGTTTACAATAGTTTGCAATAACTGAACAGCGAGCAAAAATAGTTTGCAGCAACTAAGCAATAGAATATCTGGACAATTATACAGAAACTGAATGATTGACAAAATAGTTTGCAATAACTGAGCAATGGGCAAAATAAGTTTGCAATGAGTAAGCAATTACAGGCCTCCGGCATCTTACACCTGTTTCACAAATGCTTCATCAGAATATCACAACAATATTATAATGCTTATGAGTGGGGAAAGAAGAGGTTTTGTTGAGTTTGTTCCTCAGATTCAAAAAGACTTATTTGTTCTCCCAAAAAGGATTGACTTAAATCCCCAGCCAGAAAACTCAAATCTTCAAGTGCGGTGAAACCTTGACCAGCAATTCTGACTAACAAACATCAACATGTGATATATATATTAGTGCATCCTGATCAACTGGGATTTATTCTCCAGACACAGGTAGTAGATAATTTAAGGCTTGCAGTAATTCTGATTGCTTTGAATGCTTAAGGAACAGACTTAGCTGTGATTATTTCAGTTTGTGCTGAGAAAGCATTTGACAAATTATACTGACAGTTTATGTTTGTGACCTTAGAAAAATTTGGATTTCCATTTTTAAGGTGGTTTAGAATTTTATGTTTCCCCTGATATTTGATTTGTGCTTCAAGACCAACCCTTAGCCTACAGAGCCATACAGAGCAGAGGGGCATTTTTTATGTGAGCACATGAGCAGGTTGGCTACAAATGGCTCTCTCTACACAGAGATGCTTCGTTGTGATTCATCAGGAGGCTGAAGTCGTCTTCTGTATCGAAATTGAAAAGATGAATTTTGGGGTTATGCTATTAATTGGTTTGAATGAATTTAAGATAACTTGAAAAGTGCAAAATTCAAATGGAGCGACTATTAAACTTTAATAAAATTTGATAAAACAATTCATCCATACTACAAAATATAAAAAGTAATTATGAAAATTTAATTAATAAACCATATAAAATTATACCACAATGGAAACTAAACACCCACTGCCTTGTTTCAAATAGTCACATAGTAAGCTATATTAGTACACATCCACCAGTCCCAGACATGCTTCAACCCCAAGGGTTTTCGTCAGTGGGATAAAGAATTTTATCAAAACGATGACCAAAAGCCCTAAAAAAAATTATTTGTCCAATTCAGACCTGCATGGCAAAAACAAAGATATCTGATTACCGACAGGTAATAGCACATTTCTAAAGTTGAACATATGAATCTGAACTGATAAAAATGTGTTTACTAGAAAGGCACTCTTGCATAGCTTATCCTATAGCTGTCAGTCTCGAATGGATGCTTAGATATAGGAGCTGTTTATATTACTGTATATATTTGAAGTAGATGTGTTAAATCCTTCATTTTCCTTCTTTTTTAAATTAACAGTGATGTAAATGATGAATGTGAAAGATATGTTTTATGATATGTTCTTCCTTCTTCCCCTTCTTCTTGTTCTTCCCCTCTCTTTTGTGGTTCCCCCTTTTTGTTTTTTGTTTGTTATTGTTATATTTGCAAATAAAAAATGAAAGAGGATCCATTTTTATATGACTTTTCTACTCTTCATTTTCCATGTAGTGGGATTCCCTGTTCTGCTGTATTAATTTGATTCCACCCCCCACCCTACCCACCAACTCATGAAAGGTGGCTTGTGCCTTTGTGAACTGCCACAGCCATGGCAGCTATTTTGCCCATAATACTTTCTCAGAATTCCACCTAGGCCCACCTGCTCAAAAGGGCTGGAGGCCCTTGACCTCGCCTCATGGACACTCCTCACGGGAACACAAGTCCCAGGTGGCTAACATCCTATTCTGAATCGGACTTAAAAGAGAAATCTCTTCTGTACTGGAGTCCAACTCAACTCTGTAGCCATAAAGCACTGCTTCTTCCAGTCCTCCTTTGGGCCAATCCTTTTTCTAATCTGGACAACAGTGGAGAGACCATCTTGCTCAAATATGTGCAACAAAAAGTACTATGAACCAGAGAAAGAGTGGGGGGGGGGGGTGCATGTGGGAGTGAAATGCAATAGAAGATTTGGAACTGGCAGCCCTCTTTGCCCCCCCCCCCCCTTTTTCCTTTCAGTACATAATTGTTTCTTTTCACAGATGTTTGACGCACAAACACTCGGGCTCAGGTCATGCAGTTCACAAATAAAGAAGGAAAACAAAAGACAGACAAAAATTCAATTTGAAAAACCTAAAAAGAAATCCTGGAAATGAATTTCAGTTTCCTTTTTAGTGCCATGACAGGCTTTTATAAGGTGTCTCCACTTTTATAAGACTTTCAATTGTGCACTGCACAGATTTAATTGTACACTGCACAGATAGTCCAGCAGATTGGTGCAATATTTGGCCAAATCCTGCTTTTGATGATAAAAACATGAGACTTAGAGCGCAGGTAGGACTTATTCTCATGAAGATTTTAATTTATAGGGCCATTGCTGATTTCCCCCCTAACAGCAATGGCAGATATTTTTCAAAATGGCTTCCCAAGAAACATACTCAATCTGCCCTATTGTATATTTGATGCTCTCTGGGTCAAGGTAAATGTGATTTTGCTTGAATTTGGTGTGTAAATACATGTGCAGACATCCACCATACATAGTCATACACACAAGCACATGAGCGCGCGCACACACACACACACACACACACGCATGCACAATGAAGCAAATCCAGTGGAACTGTCCAACAACTCAGGGTGAGGATCAATGTATTGTAATATTTGATGGGCTCAAGGTACTTGGAGATCTTCTGGATGAAAGCAGGTGGATTGGAGCACTTGTTCAGGGTGGTGCTACCACAGCAGGAAAATCTGATTCATTTATACAAGCGTCCCATGTGACACAGACCTGTAGGGCTCTCAAATCACAGCCAGTAGTTTCTATGTATTTCTCCAGCAGGCTATAATGAGGACAGCAAAGACCTAGAAGACAATGGTGCTTTTTGTCACTTGAAGACTGCTGTAAGGAAAGAAGTAATGAATGTCCCCAGTCCAAATTCTGGTACATCATTCTTCAGTTGGAGCTTGTCTTGATGATTTATGTGAGAGTGATATGAGAGGGAGACTTCCAGCTCTATACTGAGGTCCTGTCCAAGATTGTTCCCTGGTTCTTTGCATTGGACCATACCCACTATGTAAGATGGATCCCTGTCCACTTATGTGATATGGTTTCACTTAAAGAGTGCCATTTTAAAACTATGAAGAATTCATGAAAGGGAAATTTGTCACAAAAAAGTCCAAACGTGCCTTCTCTGTTATTGCCACTGACCAGGCCCATGAGCAGAATGATGCATCTGTAAAAGGTGATGGTGGGGCTGTAGGCCTAACAGAAAACCCAGCATCTCTGCGTTGATGGATGGTGTCTGGTCCCGAGATAGCCTGCTTAACTGAAGAATTGGAGAATTCAAGTAATAAAAGATGAGCATCATCATGAGGCCAAAAGGCACTCACAGATGGCATTTGCAAAATCTGTTAGTCTCTTACTCAAGTTATAGAAGATACGGGAAATCCATTTAGTGAAAACAGCTGTGATCTTATTGTACTTGACAGTAGAAACACTGTAGATCCAGCAGTGGCAGACTTGCTACTCAACACTGAGAAACTTGGAGTTGACCAACATGAAACAAACATCAGTAAGGAGCTTATCAACCAATACAAACGTATCACAGATCCTATCAAATGGAATAACTTTCATATCTTCAGCCATCCTTCAAACAGAGAAAAGTCAAGTAAACAGCTCCAACTGATGTCCCTAAAGAATCTCTCTCTCTCTTTCCGTTTATTGTTTGTAGCCAATAGCCATCACAATACAAGCACAAAGCACACAAATATAGAGCAAAACATTTGGTACAATCAAACAATAGTACAGATAAAATAGTCAGAATTTAAAAGCATTCCTTCTGTTTAGCCTCTTAAGATTTGACAGTGGTAGGGTTTAGAAAGGCTGCTCTTATCTTTCTTGCAGTGAGCGCAAATAAGGCTATCCTATAGCTGGTGGATTTATCCACATCAGCCAACCAATAGTTTGAATGGCCTTCTAAGGTGGTCTGAAAAGGGAGAATAAATTTAGCCCTGGGCAAATTGATATAAGATATAATGTACAAGATCTTCAATATGTCCTGATTCACATTTACAAAAACGCTCTTTTACAGGTCCATTGGAAAATCTTTCAGCCAGATACTCAGTGGGCATCATTTGAAAACTGAGCTGGATAAAAGTATGCCTAACAGGGAAAAATGTTAATTCTCACAAGTAAGTAGCCCTTTTATGATCTGTTTTAATTTTGGTATACCAAGTAGCAAGTTTGCAGTTTTTTATATATTCAGAATCTCTTTTGGCACCTTCACCAAAGACAATTATCTCGAATCTTGCAATCGGATACGTCCTGCATTATTGTTGTTAAGGAGGTTGAGTTGCTCAACATCAGGCATCTACAAGATTGTGCCCATCCTTCTCTATTCTGCAAATCCAAAAAGCACAATTTTGCTAAATGTTGTTCTGACAGCGATTGTAATTTTTTCCAATACAATATTGTGCATTTGTGTATATGTGCTTTTAGGGAAGGAAGACCTACTTCAGTCCTTAATAATGCACCAGGCGTACTATGCAACACTGCCAAGAGTGTATGCAAAAACTTGTTTTGAATAACATCAAGTTCATCTTTGCAGTGGCTGCCCCAAATTGCTGCACCTTATAAGAGATGGGACAAAATCTTTGGTACAAAAACCTTTACTGTTGGTTCTACCAGACGATGGCCCTCTGTGTAATACAATTTCTTTATGGGCCCCAACAGGTGGGCGGCTGAAGATGTAATTGCCTCCAAATGAGTTTGCCAAAGGGTATTTTCAGAGACAATAAGCCCTAAATATTTAAATTAACGGCACTGTTCAATGCTATGACCATCCAGGTTGGAGAATTATTCTGTTTAGGGTGCAAGTGAATGTGAGGGCGCTTCCCATTAAGAAATGGGTAATGTAGAAGAAGGTGAAAGTATCAATAGATACAGCAGGGCTGGGGGAAGGGAGCAAGTGGCCAGGTAACGGAAAAAGAACATGGCAGTTGAATTGATAGGAGGGGGAGTGAGGGAGGAGAGCAAGGGGAGGAAGGAGTCATGGCTGACTGAAGGAAAGACGTTAAAGAAAGTCTTCATGAGAGAGAAAGACGAAAACAGATGAAGAAACAGAGAATAAGCACAAGAGACAGCAGAAGGCCAAACGTAGCAGATCTAACAAGAGAAAGACAGCACTGGCTGGGAAGAATCAAAGAGGCCTCTCTGTTCCTGAGGGAATGAAGGATCTGGGCTGTGTCTCAGGCCTGACGGAAGAAGAAGAGAACCGGACTTTGGGGTTGTTGTTGTGTTTTCTGAAGGGACCTCTGGAGGTTGATGGAAAGGAGGGACAGGACAGGGTGACTGCTACGGACTTACTGGGTTACTATTACCAATGGCTGAAACTGTATTTGTTTAAAGGCTGGAAGCGTTTTGTTCTTCCTGCGTCAGTGCCATAGGTTTTGACTCCCCTTTCTTTATGACTTGAATTCAGCACTTGCCTTTCTTTTATCTTAAAAAATTGTGTTCTTCTCACCCTGTTGTTGGATCTAATTACATATCTAGGAACCTGAGGTCCGTTATTTTGAACTAGTTGAAGTTTCCGGACTAGGTACAATGGTAGCCCTATGTATAGCGCACTGCGGAAGTCGAGCCTCGTGGTTACCAGCGCGTACACTACCACCTTTAGGTCTTCCAACTCTAGGAAAGGGCACAGCTGGCATAACAGCCGAAGCTGACAATAAGCACTCCCAGGCATTGCATCTATCTGGGCTGTCATTTGGAGCGACGTATCGAAGAGCACCCCCAAGCTGCAAACACAGTCTTTCGGGGGGTGTAACCCCATCCAGAACTGGTTAACACACCTCCAAACCCAGGTTAGGGCCCTTGACAGTAAGCACCTCCGTCTTATCTGGATTCAGCTTCAGTTTGTTTTCCTCAGCCAACCCATTACCACCTCCAAGCATTAATTCCGAGGAGACACACTATCCTTATCTGACCCCTCACCATCCTGAACAGTTTTATTGGATGTGAATTTGCAAATGCAATGTGTGCAGAGAAGAACACTTTCTTCGCTGAACATATTGCCATCCCATAGGAACGAAGATGTTCTCTATGTTGTGTCTTGTCAGATATAAGTCAAGTTTTCTGCCATCGGCGCTCCAGTCATCGTCGTTCCTGCTTCAACTCCCTGAGATCTTCTGTATACCAAGATGCCCAACTGAAAGTGGGTCAGAGAGGACGTCTGAGGGCGATCGTGTTGATAGCCCTAGTTAGGTTCTGATTCCCTCTATTGACCAGGGCTTCAACAGGATCGTCGGTGATACCAGCCATAGAACCCTCTAACGCTATCTGGATTCCAAAAGGATCCATCAGCCTTTGAGGGCAGATTATCTTAATAGGTCCACCCCCCCTGCAGGGGTGGATGGTAGTCATGATACTATTCCTGCCCAGAAAATGATCTGTCCATGACAACACAGAGGCATTTATCACCTCTGCCCACAGATCCAACAGTTCAAAACTGAAAACAGCATCGAGGGTGTGACCTACTGAATGTGTGGGTCGAGAGACCAGTTGGGATAGGCCCATGTTTGTCATGAATGCCATGAATTCCTGAGCTGCACCTGACAAACTGGTCTCGAATGGGATGCTGAAGTCACCCAGGATCAAAACCTGGGCGACTCCAACACCAGCTCTGAAGCCAGATCTGTGAGCTCAGCCAGGGAGCCTGATAGGTAGCGGGGTGGCCGGTACACTAACAGAATCCCCAGTCTATCCCTGGTCTTCAGACTCAGGTGTACACACTAGATGTGATTCAATTCCCAGACAGGAAGTCTGGTCAGGTTAAGATTGTCTTTGTAAACCACAGTTACTCAACCCCCCCCCCCCCACCTACTTTTCCTCACCTGCTTACTAACACAGTACCCAGCTGGGAGGGCCTGGGCCTATATTGGGCCACTGTCATCTCCCAGCCAGGTCTCTGTGAAGCATGCCAGGTTGGCCTCCTCAACTGTAAGGAGGTCATAGATGGTATTTATTTTGTTTTTAACCGACATGGCATTGCATAGTATCCATCAACCCAGTGACGTAGTTGAAGAAACAGGCATTACCTTCCTGAGATCTCCTCTGGAGCAATATTCCATAGCCAGAAGTGGGACATCATTGACAAGGAAATTCATCTCTTTAGGCACTTCATAGGCTTTTACAATGTTAGGGTGGTTCAACCTAAAGAAACAGCAGAAAGACATTGAATGTACTCTGACAAAGTTTAATACTATAGGTAATGCTAGCTATTCAGAAAATACACAATATCAGCTTTTGTTGTTGTTGAAACTGGAACAAATCAAACCAAACTAAACCAAGCTTAACCAGCCTGTAACAATTTAAAGAATTCAGATGGGTTTTCTGTGAAGCTACAGAGCTAAGTGGCCAGGAAAAGGGGTGCTGTGTTGCTGCAATGTACAAGTAAACCGTTTCATTCTGGTTGCACTGCAGATTTAAACATTAAGTACCTGGTGTTGAGCAGCTGGGACAGATTAGGGATGTTGCAGTTAACGTGAACTTACAGGTGTGGTCTTAAACCTAGCATGGAGGAGCTTCAGATGGGAGAGCCTCAATACCCACCATCACCATAATAATCATTAGAGCTATCTAAAAACATCATTGAGACTTCATTGTCACCATAACAATCATTAGGGCAAACTCAAAATATCATTGGCCCAATGGACATGGCAAGTCACATACTGGATTTGGTGTTCTCAGGTGGGCAGGAGAACAGTAATATGGGAGTGAGTCACATCACTACTTCTGGAAGTTGAGGTTGGCAGTGGCTCTGTCTCTTGAGATGGATGGAATCTAAGGGACTTTTAGGACCCTGAAAAGTTTTCTGTTGGCACTGCCAGTGCATGTTTCTCTAGTCACTCATTCAAATACAGAGATTGCTTGGGTGGTTGACTCTTGACAACTTTTGATAGCATTGACCAGAATATCCTAGACAGGCTTTCTGGCTTGGGAACTTGAGGCACAGTGTTTCTGTGATTCTGTCCCTACCTCGAGGACTGATTCCAGAAGGTGGTGCTGGGAAACTTCTAGTGCACCCCATAGCTTTAAGACTATCAGGTTTTGCAGGGTTCCATCTTGTTCCTTGTGCTATTAGCATTTATATGAAATTATTAGGTAAGGTACCATTCATTGATAAGGTACCAAGCTCTACTTCCCCTTTGCATCTGATTCATCTGACACTGTGGAAGTGTTGGGTTGGTCTTTGAGATCAGTCATGGACTGGATGAGGGCCAATACACTGACTGACATGGGTGTCTGCAGAAATAATCCTAGGGGGCACAGACAAGGCCTCTCTATAACTTGTAACTACATGGTGTTAAAGAGAAGCCGTGAGAAACAATGGTGGGCTCTGCCCACTGGTGAATTACTGTATTTAATGGGATTATACATTTCAGAACTAACTCTTAACAAGTTGCTTTATTTGTCCATTTTCTAATAACAGAATAAAGCACTAAAAAGACATACAACTTCAGTTTGTCCATTGAACAACAATTCTGTAAGATTCTGAACCATTTTTAAAAAAACTTGCTGAATTTCATACCTTTTGCACAAAATCTGCCTTGCTGTGGAATGCCAGACAAAAGGACTAAATTGCTTGTTTATCAATAACACAAAGGAAAATATAAATGGGGGATTTATTTATTTTTTAAACCAAAACCTGGAGTCTTTGAGGGTCTTGGCCAAAACGGTCAATAACGTTTTATAAATTTCTCATTGGGATACGTCTTTCTCTACAGAAACTCAACAAACACAAGCCAGACAATCAATCTTCACTCACTGTCAAACACAGCCATATCTTCACCCTGCATGAAGAGCTAAAAGGTCATTCAATTGTGCATGTTATAACTAGGAGGAAAAGTGTCATAAGGATGGACATTTTAATACCAGTAATTCAGTAAGGGTCATGTTACATATGTCACACAGTGATGGGTATATTTCTATGGTATGTCTTTTTCCCCACAACACATACCAAATAACAGATGTATCTCCAAAGTCCTCACAGTTGTAACGTTCCTGAACAGAATTGACAGGGGCTTGAAAGTCTTTTTCTTAAGTTTGGTACATCTCGGATGGATATATTCCTTTAAGCAGGTTGGCATTCATTACTAAGATGGTCCCCAGTGAGTTAATAACCAATCCACGTAGGGAATGTAGATGAATTGCTGGTAGAAATCTTCTGTAAATTAGTTGGGATAATTGACACATTTTTTCTGTTGCATGGTTTGTCTAAGTGCTTTAAATTCTAAATCCAATTTCTTACACTTCTCTATCATTGTGATAAATATCTCCTCATTAGCTTTACTGTGTTAGAATCATAGAATACTAGAGTTGAAAGGGGGCTATAAGGCAATTGAGTTCAACTCCCTGCTCAATGCAGGAATCCAGCTGCATCTTGAATGCCGCTAGTGTGGGAGAGCCCAATACCTCACTAGTTAATTGGTTCCATTGTCATACTGTCCCTTATCAACCCACAAAACAGCCTCCTCCAACTCAAGTATTCCCAAGTGTGGGCACCTCTGCATGTGCAGTCCCCATGATCACTGCTAACAGCCCCAGGACTAAAACGGTTGGGCAGACCTGCTCTAAAGTCTAATTTAGGTTAAGATCTGGGCACCTGAAAAAAGTCACTTTCTACCATGACTACTTGCCTGTGAACTAAGATAATCAAAAACCATTCTCTAGGAGCCTCCAGCTCCTGATGTTAGGCAGATGGCAACCAAAGAATGGCCATTCTCAGCTTTGGCATGTCTGTAGAAAAGCTTCCATAGCACCACCCTTATCTCTTTTTAGCACAATGTTTTTTTTATTTTCTAAAGTCTTTTTTTTAATGTCAGTTGAGTTTGGATTTTACTGTGTGACTATTATGTTATATATTAAAATCACTTCACTGGCTGCCAATCAGTTTCCGGGTGAAGTACAAAGTCTTGGTTATTACCTTTAAAGCCCTAAATGGTTTGGGTCCAGGTTACCTGCGGGATCGCCTTCTCCCATACAATTCGCCCCATATACTCAGGTCCTCTGGGGAATACTTACTTCAGTCAGCCAAAACTAAGCTGACAACTGTTACCCAGAGGACCTTTTCTTCTGCTGTGGATAGCCTGCCAGAGGACATTCGTCAATTTAATACTCTTTCCGAGTTTAAGGCAGCTATAAGACTAGTCTCTTCCGGCAGGCTTACCCAGATGAATTTTAAACCTAAGAATTTTAAGATGTCTTGATTGTTGTTTTAATATTGCATTGGTTTTATATGCTCTTTTAATCAGTTTTATATGTTTAATTTATTATTATATGAACTATTATTTAAAAGTACATATATCTATCAATCAACAATAACAGTAACATAACACTAACGTAAAACCATAGATGTCTTTACGCTGCAGTTGAGTCAATAATAGCACAAAACATAATGTGAATGTGTTACTTCAATTTAGTTTTTATTACCAGGCTCAGTGTTCATAAGATGTGCCAGGAGTTGCATCAGAGATTGGAATTGATGATGTGGCAGGAATTGGTTCTTTGCAGCTAAGGAAATGCCAGTGGATCTGTGTGTGTGTTGGGATGATTTACACAAATAATAGATGCAAACCAGTCTTCTGAAAGAATACCTTTGACCTGGTTCACACATAATGCAAACCCATGGTTTATATCACCCAAGGATTCTTGAATTCTGGGTTGGTTTGTTGTATGAATGCAGCCACACTAACAAACCATGGTTTATTAACCCTGAACAACCCCGAAAGAGAACCCATGGTTTGTTGTTGGGTTGTGAACTCTGGGTTGTTTAAATCATGGGTTTTTGTTACCGTGGGTTCCATATGGATCATTTAACCAGCTACCTTGGCAGTGGGCAAGAGTAATGAAATTAAACACCTGCTTGCTTGCCAATACTAGAGTGCTGGAAAGTCATTTGGGATACAGGGAGGGAGTGGGCAAAGGAGGGAAAAACTAACCCTGAGATTGAGAAAACAAACCATGGTTTGTTCAATCGTCTTCCAGACAAACCCTGGGTAGGGCAACAAACCCTGGATTAACCACAGGTTAACCATGGGTTAAATACAACATGGATGAGTGTTATGTGAGAATCAGGTGTTTTTCTTTTGGTCCCTTAATATTTCTCCATTCTTGCAACCACTAGACAATTCCACCAAATGTGTATGTAAGCATCCAGTGCTGCGTATCCTCTCCAGCATAGTAGTGGAAATGCCACACTTAATTGGGAAAGATGAAGAGGGGTTAAATAACAATGATGGATTAGGTTTAATGAGCTTTCCCTGATCTGTGAATATAATGACCTAAATGGCTTCCCATATTCTCTCCCATTGCTCTAATGAAATGCTTATGTTTCAATCTTGCTCCCAAACCAATTTAGAGTTAATCGGATTCTTGTCACTGCTATCAAGTAATATTTCATGAAGGGGAGATACCAGCCCTTTTGTAGGTTGTTCATAATTAATAAGTACGTTTTCAGAAACAGTGGGGCACCAAGTCCCTTGTACCCTTATTCCCTATCTCTCCATAACTGTTCCATGTTGTGGGAGTACATCCGCAAGTCCCTTCCCTTCCCAATGTTTAAATATTAAACGTTTTTCAGGTTGGTAAAACAACGCCTGTTCTAAAATCAGGATTACTGGAGATATCTCTGGCACCAGTTTCTTGGCCCATTGGTTCCAAATTACTAGAATGGATTTGAATATTGTTTTTGAGATTCTATTTAACTTGTTTGCCAAAGTTAGTATAAAGGGTGGTTCTTCTAACTCAACTTGGACCCATGGTCTGCATTTAGGAGGGACAAAATATGTCTCAGTTGAAATGCTTCATTAAAGGTGTATAGTTTTGGCATCCAAAGCCCCCTCAATGTGCTGTCCCATATAATATGTTACTATTAAGTCTAGCTCTTTTATTTATATGCACAAAATCATTAAAAGAGCTTTTACCACCTGTGAAGGCTTTTGACTGAAATTATTGTTGAAATACTTTGAAAGGGGAAAGGCAGTTTCAGAACAGGGGCTAGATTTCTTACAGCTATCCCCTCTTCTGGGTCTTCCCCCAACTGGATGGTTCCTGGTGGCCTTACCAGCTTGCCCTCAGGTTTGGTGCTGCTGCTGCTGCTGAATGCCATGTCGGTCCAAAACAAAATCTCTCTCATCCATGTTCCAATTGTGGATGAAGGGGCCGACCTGGAATGTATCACTGAGAGCTGGATGGGTGAATTGGGAAGGGTCACTCTCACCCAGCTTTGCCCTCCTGGGTATTCAGTACAGTGCCAGCACCAACTTAAGGGCTAGGAAGGGGGAGTTGCCGTGATCTATAGAAATACCATCTCCCTCTCTAGGCTTCCTGTTCATTTGAGTGTGGGTCTTGAGCATCTCTACTTTGTGTTGGGTATCCGAGACAAATTAGGGATTCTGCTGGTGTACCTTCCACCCTGTTGCTCATCAATCTCCCTGCTTGAGCTGACGGAGGTTGTCTCATATTTGGTATTGAGGATCCCAGGATGGTGGTTCTGGGGGATCTCAACTTCCATGCTGAGGCTGCTGTATTAGGAGCAGTTCAGGACTTCACAGCTGCCATGACAACCATGGGGCTGTCTCAACATGTCACTGGCCCAACGCATGCAAAAGGACACACACTTGATCTGGTTTTCTTGACTGGGCAAAAGGATGGTGATCAAGTAGGGTATTTAACATCTATCCCCATCTCATGGTCAGCTCACTTTTTATTGAGGTTTAGGCTCTCCGCAACCTTTCCCCTTGGCAAGAGGGGGGGGCTATTAAAATGGCCTGCCCCCAGAAGCTAACGGACTCCTATGGTTTCCAGAGGGCTCTGGGGCATTTTCCTGCTGGTATGGCTGGTGCACCTGTCGAAGCCCAGGTTGCTCTGTAGAATGCAGAGATGACTCTGGCGGTTGACACGATTGCGCTCAAGTGCTCTCCCTCTGAGGAGAGCCTGGCCAGCTCCTTGGTGTACACCTGAGCTGAGGGCAATGAAGAATGAGGGGAGATGGCTAGAACGCAGGTGGAAGAAAACTTGTGCTGAGTCTGATCGAACACAGGCAAGAGCTCATTATCGAGCCTACTCTGTGGCAGTGAGGGTGGCAAAGAGACAGTCCTTATTGGGTGTCAGGTGCTTCATAAACAATTCACTAAGCGGGCTTAGTGAATTGTGAGCTGAGGGTTTGGCATTTTGTTATGAGAAGAAATTGTCTCTGTTTCTCTGCTTATCTCTAACTGTAGGCCGAAGCCTTGAGTTCTGTGAGAACGAAAGTTGTTTAAGAAAGGTGGGGGCTATCATGCAGACTGTCCCTCACATTGTGTCATCATCAAGAGGAGGTTGAACTGTGCCACCCTGTTGGCACAGGAGTTTGGATTACAGGCCTGAAGCCCTGTCTGTCAAAGTAGCTTAGAATTAGCCAGTCTCTATCCCATATTAGCTACGTCCTAAGAGTAATTCCTTTGCTAGGAATTATCTCGTCTACTGCTCTTGTGTCTCTGCTGTTCTGTTTTTGCTGTTCGCTATGCTTGCCAAGAAACTTGTGTTTGGGACTCTATCTGATTTGGAAATGCTTGATGCACTCTGTACATGTTCTGTTGCTATTTGGACAGAGCTATGCCATGAAAAGTGCCCTGTGGCTTTTCATAGATTTGGACTTGAGATTACTGTTCTGGATTCGTGTTCTATAGCCTGCTGTTTCCCTGCATGGAGCCAAAGTTACGGGCACAGGGAGGCAGAGGCTGATTGTTGCTGTTCTACAATTCTGTGTGTGTGGGACCTGTGAGAGGACCTTCCTCAGTGCTAAAGCTACATGAATTGGAAAGGCTCCCTAGGTCGAAGAGGTTCATTTCCTGACGTCTTGGTTCAGTGATCTGCTCAGCGTTCCCCGACAGGCTGATTTAGTTCAAGATAATCTTACTTACTGTCTGGAGGCTTTCCGTGAGTGTCCCTATGTTCCAGAGGATTCCAGTGCAGTGTGGCCGCTCCTGCCCTCTAGGGACTAGGGTTAACTCTAAATGTCTACCCGAGGGAGTGCTGTTCACATTAAGCCGTTCTACCTGAAAGCTGTCTGGTCCGTCTTCAGCTTCAAGTGTGTGTTTGCAGAAATGAAACCGTTATGCTTTGAATTCCGTGTGATTTACAATAAAAGAAGTCTCACAGATGTTGGAGTTTGTCACTTTGCCTAAGTTCCTGAGCAAAGGCTCTGGAGAGAGCTAAGAGTCACGACAGTCCTTTTCCACCAGAACTGCGTCTTCTTAGTGTCATCCAGCGGAGCTTTTCCAGGTGGTACATGGCCCTGCTACACTCTGGGCCAGGGCAAGAGACTGTGGAACCCTCGGCAGCACGCTGTGATGAGTTTGCATGGCACTCTGAAGATAAAGTCGCTCAGATTTGTCATGAACTGGACACCATGTTTAATGCAGTTCCTCTAGCAGGCACTGCCTGGCCCAGTTTTATTGGATGAGGGTCAGTTATTGAGGCCCAAGGTACTTGAGCCAAGTCCAGTCGACCACCTGTGTGCTTGACCCTTGCCCTTCATGGCTCATTATAGCAAATAAGGAGGGGATTGCCGGCTGGGTCCAGGAGGTTGTAAATGCCTCCCTGAGAGAGGGACCGGTGCCGGCCTCTTTAAAAGATAAAGTAATCAGACCACTCCTGAAAAAGCCTAACCGGGGACCCGGAGGTTGTTAACAATTATAGACTGGTGACTAATATCCCCTTCCTGGGCAAGGTGCTTGAGCGGGTGGTTGCAGGACAACTCCAGGCATTCTTGCATGAAACAAATTATCTAGATCCATTTCAACTGGGCTTTAGGCCTGGTTTTGGAACAGAAACTGCCTTGGGCCGTGTCTATATGAGGTCGCATTGGCGCCTCATTATCTGAAATCCCACAACTGCGCTCCTCCAGGGCAATACCCATGGAAAGGAATGCAAATGCGAGTTCGGGAGGCTGATGGGGCCACTGCCGCCCCCAGCACCCCCTGTTTATGCACAACATTTCCCTCCTCCTCCCAGCATCCGAAAACAAAGAAGTTGTGGAGGGGTAAGTTGTTGGGTTTTTACCGGTGCACAATTCTAGAGAGGTATGGAGATGAAACGCCACCTCCCCACTTTCCCAGTGTGCCCACGGTCCATTTATATTTCTTTCTTTTCTTTTTTTTTTCTTTTTTTTTTTGGTATTATTTATTTATTGGAAGGAAGGAAGCTACCCAAGGTCCCTGGAGGCACGGAGGCACTCCAGAGGCCATTCTGGACCAGCCCCTCCCTGGCAGATGGTGCCCAATCAGGGGGCACCATCAGCTAGGGACACCTCTGCCACAGCTCCGAAGCAAGGCGACAGAGGGCAGATGCCTTTGTCGCCTCACTTCAAGACAAAAAAAGTTGCGGTAAGTCCTTGACTTTTTAAAACCGGAGCTTTGAGGGTTTGCCCCAGGATGGCTTTGCGATGGTGGCTACGTCATATAAACGAGCTGCCGCCACTACGGATCCATTCCAGGGCAAGCCCCTCATCAAGACAAGCCCTTGGTTACTCTGTGGGATGACCTTTGCTGGGAGAGGGATGGGAGGGTTGCGACCCACCATCGACCATAGTAGCCTTCTGGATAGGTTGTCTGGGCTGGGAGTTGGAGGCACTGTGTTGCAGTGGTTCCACTCCTCCTTGGATGGCCGATTCCAGAAGGTGGTGCTGGGGGATTATGGCTCTGTGCCATGGCACCTTGGCCATGGGGTTCCACAGGGCTCTGTTTTATCCCCTATGTTGTTCAACATCTACATGAAACCTCTGGGAGAGGTTATCCGGAGATGTGGGCTGAGGTATCATCAATATGCGGATGACACCCAGCTCTATTTTTCCTTTTCATCAAACCTAGGTGAGGCAGTGACTGTTCTGAATCAGTGCCTGAGCACGGTAATGCACTGGATGAGAGCCAACAAAAAGAGACTCAATCCAGACAAGATGGAGGTTCTGTTAGCAGGTGGTTCGTCTGTCCAGCTAGGTGACGTTCAACTGTTCTGGAGGGGGTTGCACTCCTCTTAAAGGATCAGGTTTGTAGCTTGGAGGCGCTCTTGGATTCAGAACTGTCACTTGAGGCGCAGGGTGGACTCAGTGGCAAGGAACACCTTTTATCAGTTTAGGAGGATATACCAACTCCACCCTTATCTAGATAGCCTAGCTACAGTTATCTATGCTCTGATAACATCTCATCTGGATTACTGCAATGCGTTATACGTGGGGCTGCCTTTGAAAACAGTCTGGAAACTTCAGCTGGTACAAAACAGGGCAGCATATTTGTTAAAAGGGACTTGCCAACGAGACCAAATCATGCCAGTCCTTTTCCAGCTTCACTGGCTGCCAGTCCAGGTCCAGGCTCGATTCAAAGTGCTGGTATTAACATTTAAAACCTTAAATTGCTCGAGGCCAGGTTATCTGAACGCCTCCTCCCATATGTACCTGCCCAGACACTAAGATCATCTTCAGGGGTCCTTCTCCATGAGCCCCTACCAAAGGAAGTGAGGCAGGTGGCTACCAGGAGGAGGGCCTTCTCTGCTGTGGCATCCCAACTGTGGAATGATCTCCCTAGACAGGTTAATCTGGCACCTATGTTATACTGGCATATCCAGTGGAATTTTAGAATGTTTTTAGGATGTTTTAGGATGTTTTAATGCAGTTTTAAAAATGTGTGTCATGTTTTAATCAGTTTTATGTATTTTATCATATTGTTGTTCCCTGCCTCGATCCAAACGGAGAGGCGGGTAAGAAATAAATTATTATTATTATTATTATTATTGACACATATCCTTTTCTTCTCATCCATGCGGGAACAAATGATATTGCCAAGTGGAGCTACGAAGAAATCGCGTCAGACTTTGAAGCTCTGGGAAGGAACCTCAAGAACTTTGGGGCCCAGATAGTTTTCTCATCCATCTTCCCAGTTCCTGGAAGAGGAATAGAAAGGGAAAGAAAAATACTCCGGGTGAACGACTGACTACAAAGATGGTGCTGACATGAGGGGTTTGGATTCTGGGACCATGGGCTACGCTACTTGGAAGATGGACTGCTGGCAAGGGATAGGTTGCACCTCACAAGGGTTGGGAAAAATGTGTTTGGCCACAGCATGAAGAACCTCATCAGGAGGGCTTTAAACTGAATTCTATGGGGGCGGGAGACATAAACTTTGAGACAACAATGGATGAAGGCTTATGCACCATAACAGAGAGAACAGCTCCAATAGTGCCCCAAAACAGTGTTCACAACAATGCAGGAAAGAAGCCAGACTGCAAAGCACATGGGCTTCGATGCACAGAGTATGGGAAACAAACAGAATGAACTTGAACTTTTAAAACGTGAAGGCAAATATGTCTTGCCTTGGTGGGATGACTTGGTGGGATGACTCCCATGAATGGAATATGGCAATTGAACGATATAACTTGTTCAAAAAGAACAGAAGAAATAGAAAGGGAGGCGGAGTCACACTATATGTTAAAAATACTTATCCCTGCACAGAAATGCAAGAGGATGAGCCTGGGAGCCCCATCGAGAGCATCTGGATTAAAATAAATGGGGAAAGGAATAAAAGGAGCGTGATAGTCGGAGTCTACTACCGACCACCTAATCAAGGAGAAGACGAGGCCGAAACTTTTGAAAAGCAAACTGCCAGTGTTTCAAGGAAATCTGATGTAGTAGTAATGGGGGACTTCAATTACCTTGATATCTGTTGGGAGACAAATTCTGCCAAAAGTGGCCCCTCTAAGAAATCCCTGACATGCGTGGCTGATAACTTTTTCCTACAGAAAGTAGAGGAAGGAACTAGAGGAATGGCCATCCTTGACTTGATACTGACCAATAGGGATGACTTAGTGGATAAAGTGGCAATTACAGGAACTCTGGGGGAAAGTGACCACATCATACCTGAGTTCTTGATTTTAAAGGAAGTAAAAGCTGAGTGTAGCTATACGTGTACTCTGGATTTCAGGAAAGCTGATTTTAATAAACTCAGAACTATGATAAGAAAGGTACCATGGCAAATGACCCTAATGAAAAAAGGAGCCCAAGATGGGTGGGAGTTTTTTAAAAAGGACATTTTAAAGGCCCAATTACAAACAATTCCAACAAGGAAAAACGATAGAAGACAACAGAAGAAACCAATGTGGCTCCACAAAAAGCTTAGAAATGACATGAAAATAAAAAGGATACATATAGGAAGTGGAAGGAAGGCTACAAAAGAATAATACAGACAAGTAGCACAGAAGTGCTGGAATGGTATCAGGAAGGTTAAGCTGAGAAGGAGCTGAGGCTAGCGAGGGATGCTAAAAGCAATAAAAAGGCTTTCTTCAGATGCGTGAATAGTAAAAGACAGAGGAAAGAAATTGTGGTTCAACTGCTTCATGAGGATGGCAAATTGGTGACAGATGACAAAGAAAAGGCTAAAGTGCTCAATTCCTACTTTGGCTCAGTCTTCTCTCAAAAGTGGGTCTGTGACCCCCTTTGGAAAAGTGAAGTACAAGCTGTCGGGGCAGGATTGCAGTTTCAGATAGAAAAACAAATGGTCAAGGAACACCTAATTTCCTTGAACGAGTTCAAATCTCCAGGGCCCGACGAATTGCATCCTAGAGTAATAAAGGAACTGGCAGAAGAACTTTCAGAACCGCTCTCTATTATCCTTGCGAAATCATGGAAGACAGGTGAAGTGCCGAATTATTCTATTTCTTTTATTTATTTACTTTTATTTTTATTTACTTATTTATTTATTTTATTTCTAACCCGCCTCTCCATCCAGATCGAGGCAGGGAACAACAATAAATATAAATACAAGAATCATAAAATAGATAAAACATTAAAAAAAATAAAAACAAATACTGGAGGAGGGCTAATGTTATCCCTATCTTCAAAAAGGGCAAAAAGGAGGAACCTGGGAACTACAGACCAGTCAGACTGACATCCATCCCTGGAAAAATTATGGAGCAGATTATAAAGAAGTCAATCTGTAAGCACCTTGAAAACAATGCAGTGATTACTAGAAGCCAGCATGGCTTTGTCAAGAACAAATCCTGTCAGACTAATCTGATCTCATTTTTTGATCAGGAAACCTCCCTTGTGGACTGTGGGAATGCTGTGGATATAATATATCTTGACTTCAGCAAAGCTTTTGACAAAGTGATTCTGATTCACAAACTAGTGAAAAGTGGGCTAGGTGGAACAACTATTAGATGGATCCACAGTTGGCTACAGAATCGGACTCAAAGAATGTTTATCAATGGTACCTTTTCACACTGGGGGGAGGTAATGAGTGGGGTACCACAGGGTTCAGTCCTGTGCCCAGTGCTCTTCAACATTTTTATTAATGATTTGGATGAGGAGGTGCAGGGAATGCTTATCAAATTTGCAAATGGCACAAAATTGGGTGGGATCGCTAATACCCTGGAAGACAGAAAAAAACTCCAAAGTGATCTTGATAGACTGGAGCAATGGGCTGAAAACAACAGAATGAAATTTAATAGGGATAAATGCCAAGCTCTACACCTAGGAAAAAGAAATCAAATACACAGTTACAAGATGGGGGATACTTGGCTAATCAATATGACAAGCGAGAAGGATCTTGGAATTGTTGTAGATCACAAGCTGAATATGAGCCAACAGTGTGACATGGCTGCAAAAAAAGCAAATGCTGTTTTGGGATGCATTAATAGAAGTATAGCTTCCAAATCGCGTGAGGTACTGATTCCCCTCTATTCAGCACTGGTTAGGCCCCATCTTGAGTGTCACGTCTAGTTCTGGGCACCACACTTCAAGAAGGATGCAGACAATATGGAGCGTGTTCAGAGGAGGGCAACGAGAATGATCAGGGGTCTGGAAACAAAGCCCTATGAGGAGAGACTGAAAGAACTGGGCATGTTTAGCCTGGAGAAGAGAAGATTGAGGGGAGACATGATAGCACTCTTCAAATACTTGAAAGGTTGTCACATAGAGGAGGGCCAGGATCTCTTCTCGATCAACCCAGAGTGCAGGACACAGAATAATGGGATCAAGTTACTTGAAGCCAGATTCCAACTGGACATCAGGAAAAACTTCCTGACTGGTAGAGCAATACAACAATGGAACCAATTACCTAGGGAGGTGGTGGGCTCTCCCACATTAGAGGCATTCAAGAGGCAGCCGGACAACCATCTGTCAGGGATGCTTTAAGGTAGATTTCTGCATTGAGCAGGGGGTTGGACTCGATGGCCTTATAGGCCCCTTCCAACTCTAGTATGCTATAAGATTCTATATGATTCTATATGAGCCCCATCTAATATACTGTTGAAAACCAAACTAAGTGAAGGGTTAACAGATTACGAATTCTTTTTATAAAACTCCCCAGAAAATCCATCAGAGCTGGAAGATTTGTAGCTTTCATTTCCCAATCATGTATTTAACTGATCTGCTGTGACAGTACATCCTCACTACAGAGTTTAGATACAAGCCTATCGTTATATCTAATAATCCAGTCCCCACACTATACCCCCGTAAACATTTTGAGGTCCAGGGATTTTCTCTGCTGATATGTGATCTTGAAGTATTGGATTACCATAATAACTTGGGTGGAGATTGATTCTTGCATGAAATGTTTTAGGCGCTATTTTCAAAATGGCGGACAATTTTCTAGGTTGTCAGTTTTTATCAACCACAGAAGTTACTATCTTGTGTTTGGGTCAAAGAATTCAAAGAATATGTTATTTTAATTGTCAGAGTACTCTTTCCAACATTTTCCAAGATGGTGCTGAAAAGAAACCAAATGCACAGTTACAAGATGAGGGATACTTGGCTCAGTAATACAACAAGTGAGAAGTATCTTGGAATTGTTGTAGATCACAAGCTGAATATGAGCCAACAGTGTGATGTGGCTGCAAAACAAACAAATGCTATGTTTGGCTGCATCAATAGAAGTAAAGCTTCCAAATCGAGCGAGGTACTGGTTCCATTCTAGTCGACAGTTGTTAGGCCCCATCTTGAGTATTGTGTCCAGTTCTGGGCACCACACTTCAAGAAGGATGCAGACAAGCTGGAGGGCGTTCAGAGGAGGGCAACAAGAATGATCAGGGGTCTGGAAACAAAGCCCTATGAGGAGAGACTGAAATAACTGGGCATGTTTAGCCTGGAGAAGAGAAGATTGAAGGGAGACATGATAGCACTCTTCAAATACTTGAAAGGTTGTCACACAGAGGAGGGCCAGGATCTCTTCTCGATCAACCCAGAATGCAGGACACAGAATAATGGGCTCAAGTTACAGGAAGCCAGATTCCGGCTGGACATCAGGAAAAACTTCCTGACTGTTAGAGCAATACAACAATGGAACAAATTACCTAGGGAGGTGGTGGGCTGTCCCATATTAGAGGCCTTCAAGAGGTAGCTGGACAACCATCTGTCAGGGATGCTTTAAAGTAGATCCTGCATTGAGCAGGGGGTTGGACTCAATGGCCTTATAGGCCCCGTCCAACTCTACTATTCTATGATTCTGTGATTCTATGTTGCTCATTGATTGGGAGCAAGTGTTGCCATGGACTCTGGAGGCAAAATACAACATAAGTTCTACTGACTTTGGTCTCATTCATAATTGAATTAAGCATCATTCATTTCAATGGATCTACTCTAAAAAGGACTTACATTGGATTTTACCCTGGGAGGGTGGCTATTAGAGGTGCCATGTGTTTAAGTGATTTGATTTTGCTTTTTATTTTGCTAAGAGGGGTTTATGTATTTAATTAAAATATTTCTTGGCTTCCTTCCTGGGCAGAAGCTCTTTCAATGCATTAAAACAATTAAAATATTAAAAATATAAACACAGTAAAATAGCAGTAAAAACAACAATATAATCCAACCATAAAACCACCAGCAACAATAACGGCAATAATAGCAACAACAAGCAGTCATATCAAGGGAAGGCAAAGGTAAAATAATATGTTTTCAATGCCTTCCTAAAAGCCTGCAATGACAGAGCATGGCAGACCTCCAATGGCAACTTTTCCCAAAGGCTTTGGAGTGCATAGGATCCCAGCTATGCTACATTGACATTACACTGATGTTAGTACCTACCACTGTAGATGGGACCACTGGCATCAGTTCTATGAGCAGTAAAGAGAAAACTGAGAGTGAAAAGAATAAATAGATAATTGGGGAAGCTACACATTGCCTACTTTGGGTGATAGACCCTACACTTTCACTGGGGGTGGAGTGTTACGGCTCCTAGATTGCTGTAGCACCTTGTGGAGCACCCTTCCTGTCCATGAAGGAGACCAAATTCTGTCTTAATGTTTGCATAGAATGGGGTGGAAGATGTGGAGGATAAGCTAGCACCATCTCCCAAAATTAATGATTTGCAAAATTCCAGAGAAGTGTGAAGGATGGAATGAAATATTACCAGATTTTGTAGGAAAGCTACTTGGTCGAGCACAGTGTGCCTTTGACTTATCTAGCTATTCAGCCTTTATTGGATTCTAACATGATAACATTGACATGCCAGAATGAAATTTGGTACAGACGTTCAGGGGATAAGCTGCAGTTCAAACCAGCTTATCCCCTGAACATCTGTACCCCAGTTTATCCCCTGCATCCTCTTTCAAAAAAGGAAGGATAGAAAATGTAACGCAATATCTCCCTTGAATACTGAGATACTAAATAAAACACTTGCCCACTTTCCTGTACCTGTTTTCAGGAGATGCAAAATGTATCATATGATACCATATCTAAGCAATATCTCTCAAAAGTGCTGTTTTACTAGTTAGCACACGTTTATCCTATAGTTTCTTCAAGACATCTGGGGTGAGGTTTGTGTGTGTATTTCATATTATCTCCAAAGGGAGTTCAAGAAGGGTTCTAAATCATACATGGATTCTTCGTAAGTGTAGGAGAATCCCCACTGCAGCCATTTGCCCTGCAATTGGTTAGGTTGCAAGCATGGTGACATGATGGAGGGGATGAGGCTAGACAGTGCACCTTACTCTCATCATACAATTCTAATTGTGTGAAGGAAGTTGAATAGAGCACTAGAGCTCATCTGGGCCTGAGTTATCTACTCCTATAAATTATTTTCCAGCCCACTATCAGAGGTCTTCTTAGTGAGGCATAGGAGTTGAACCTGAAACCTTATGCATGCAAGGCATACGCTCTAGCTACGAAAGCAATCTTGGGGTACAGTGGATAGTTCAATGAAAATATTCACCCAGTATGTGGCAGCCGTAAAAGAAGCTAATTCTATACTCGAAATTATTAGGAAAGGGATAAAAAAATACAACTGCTAACACTGTAATGTCCTTATACATCATGTATGGTGTGGCACACTTAGGATATTGTGTACAGTTTTGGTTGTCCCGGTTTCAAAAAAAGATACAGAGCTGGAAAAAGTGCAGAAGGCCAATCAAAATTATTTGGATGTATTTGTGGCTTTTTTGTTTAGAAACCACTGTCTATTATCCTTGCAAAATCATGGAAGACAGGGGATGTGCCGGACAACTGGAGGAGGGCTAATGTTGTCCCTATCTTCAAAAAGGGCAAAGAGGGGAAACTTGGGAACTACAGACCAGTCAGTCTGACATCCATCCCTGGGAAAATTTTGGAGCAAATTATAAAGAAGTCAATCTGTAAACACTTTGAAAACAATGCAGTGATTACTAGAAGCCAGCATGGATTTGTCAAGAACAAATCCTGTCAGACTAATCTGATCTCGTGATATCACTCTTCAAATACTTGAAAGGTTGTCACACAGAGGAGGGCCAGGATCTCTTCTCGATCATCCCAGAATGCAGGACACGGAATAATGGACTCAAGTTACAGGAAGCCAGATTCCAGCTGGACATCAGGAAAAACTTCCTGACTGTTAGAGCAGTACGACAATGGACCCAATTACCTGGGGAGATAGTGGGCTCTCCTATACTAGAGGCATTCAAAAGGCAGCAGGACAGCCATCTGCCAGGTATGTTTTAGGGTGGATTCTTGCATTGAGCAAGGGGGTTGATTTGATGCAATTATATTTAATGGCTTCTTCTCTTTTCAGGTTTGGTGAAAGAAAAATATGAACCTATGACTGAAAAGGCTAGAACTAGTGTTCTCTTGATAATTTTGGTTTCCAGGATAATTCTTCATTATCAGGGACACATGGCACTCATGATGCAGCTCTTGTGCTCTTTCAGAATTGCTGTGGTGGCGTAGGGCCTGGCAAGCCAACAATGGTCCTGTTCAGACAACACGTTAAACCATGATGGTTAAGCATTTTGAGCTAAACGATGGGCCTGGTCAGTTGACACTTCAGGCTCTGTGGTTAGCGAAACTGTAGTTCTCTGAGGTTAGCCCTAACCACAAGCCGTGCTATCACACACAACACTTTAAGCTATGGTTAGAGCCACTAACGCTGCTGCAGACAGTCCAACTGTGGTTAATGAGTGAGCAAGGTTTAGCAAAATAAGACACCTTAAACCCTGCTGCTTAACCAAAAGCCTTAACCAGCATGGTTTATGGTGTCTTCAGGATAGGCCCATAGTATCTAAAGATTTACTAAAACATAAAAATATATATACAGAAATATTAAGGCAGTTTAACATAAGCATTTTTGCAGTCAATTTCCAAACAATTACAAAAAGTTGTGGATTTGACCACTGTGTTTCAACACGGACATCTCATTGTACCACAAGCCTTACAGTTACATACATACAGTATTATTTGGCAGGAAGTTCAAGAACTATTTTGGTTGTAGGACACCATTATCATTTTCCCAACCGTAATCACAGTGTCTACTTTGGATGAACACTCTCTAAGTGGCACACACATCTCCTTATCAGATGAAATGGTCTTGTGATATGCCCTCTTATAGAGCATGATGTAGGAGGAAGCTCACTGATAGGTACAGATCTTTTATACTCACTGAAAGACAGACAGCTCCATCACACCAGCGATTTAGTGCACTCTCACCATGCCTGGTGTGTGAATTTGCAGCATGGTACGCACATGATGCCATGCCTGTCCTGCTGACACCCCGCCTCTTCCCCAGCCTTTCCTAGAATGCTAAAAGTCTGGATTATTTTCCCTAAGCGCATTTAATGTGCCCTAAACCTCCGTGTAGTTTTAAAGGAACTGGGAGCTTGAATGGATTGCATCAGGTCCTGGCAGGGAAAAGCAATCTCTCCCAAAAGCTGGCTCCAAGCCTCAATATAAAAACCAAACCTTGCATCCCAGGCTGCAAAGCGGTTTTTTAAAATCATACAATGCCTGAATCTCTGCAGAGACAGGACTGTACTCCCTCGATGCTCCCAAAGAGCCAGACTAAAGGGTTGTTCTATTTTTGCCCGGCAGAAAGGCAGTCTGGTTGAAGTACTCATCTGCCAGGACCTGACTGGAGGGAAAAAGAGAAGGGGAGGGGTGGGGTAGAGTGGAAGAGCAAAGGAGTGAAAGAGCAGCTATTCAGGTGAAAGGGATCATAAGCTTGAAGCGCTTCTGCCTCAGAGATAAAAAAAATGCGGAGGCAAACCAGGGGGAAAAATTAGGTGTGATGAAGGTCAGATTGTCAAAAGTGTCACATTTTGAATGTTTCCAGACATGGATGAGGTACTTCTCCACTTCCACAAAATGACAGTTATCAGGTGTTTCCCCAAATTTGGCAAGATATTGGCTCAATTCGGACGACATATTAGGCAACGGAGGGGTAAATAGCGTGTACTGACCGTACGTTAGGCAGGCGGTGCTCCCCACATGACATGCTGCAACGTCTGTGTTTGTGCAGCTCAAAGTTCCAGCGGCCATCTTGGTTGCTACTGCTGCTCCCTCCCCCTCCCTCAGTCCCCCAGCCGTATCCCAGCATGCACTGTGAGTTCTGCCGGCTGTATAGAGCGGCTGGGGGGTTTCGGCTGCTCCGGCCGGCGAATTCTATTCCCAAACGGAATAGTCCACGGAGAGAGGGGGGCTCAATTCGGACGACACTTTAAACAACGGGGCTTCGGGCTAAACAACATGCAAGCCCATTGTTTTTCTCTGTTGCTTAATTGGGCTGCTTAGTGTACTGTCAGTTGTGTGCGCGTTGTGTGTTACTCCCCACACAACACAATAAGCAACACAACTGACAATTGTTCCCCCCCCCCGTTGCTTAATATGTCGTCCGAATTGAGCCATTTCGTTGGTTCAGCACTTAGAGCTCTAACCTTCATCCCGCTTTTGCTTATTCCGTTATTTCCTGTTAGCATATGAGCCTTTATGACCACTCTTGACGTCTATGGATCTAACATTTTGAAAAGTTCATGAACTGGAATGGAGCGACGATTCTTCCCTGTTCCAAAACATACCCATAACTGAGATAGACTTTTGGAAACTGAAGAAGCAAGATGACACCAGTATCTGAACTGCTAGATATCAGTGGACATATAGCTTTCCCTGCTTCCTCTTGCATTCGTGTTCATGCTAATTTCTGCAGATTTGTCTCGTTTAAGGTAGATGATCAGAATTTTTCAAGCTGTCAAGGATTGCTGTATTGTTTTTGATTACAGCCAGATCTACTGTGCCACCGGTAGATTCTCTTCTTATCCTCTTGCATTTGTTTACTGAAGAGGATATGGAAGTTTAAAATGGTGCAAAATGGTGCAAAATGCAGCAGCTAGACTGCTAACCTGTACACAGTTCATTTCGTTATAGATATGTACTTTTGTTTTGGGTTGGGGCAAATAACAGCCCCCTAGAGAATTGCCCAGATGTCCACTGTTGATAATATTATTCTGCACAATTTTTCTGAAATGCTTATCTGCCACTCAACATTGTATCAAAACATTTTCCATAAAGTTGCCCAAGCAGACTGACTGTTGCTTAGCTCTCTTAGTACCAATAAGGATTCACTGCCCACTGTCTCCAAGGAGAAAGCAGCTGCAGTGGCAAATCCTCCTGCAAACGATGTGGCTACAGGGCAGAGTAATGACACTAACTACGGTTGTCATGCCAGCTGCTTCCAAACAAATATCTCGGGACACAGTGGCGATGGAGGAAAAGAGGATTTAGGGAGTGATGAGCAGGAAGCAGCATCAGAAACACAGATGAGGAAAATGAGAAAGAGAAAGTCTCAAAATACTGCTGAGATGTATAAAAACTCGGAAATACCAAATGCCCAACATATTTTGGATAAACCTTCCTCAGGGCAAAAATATAATTGGTTAGAATACTTCATTGGGATATCAGGCCTCTATGACAATTAGTTCTGAATGGGGTTGCACTCCCTTTGAAGGAACAGGTTCGTAGCTTGGGGGTTCTCCTGGAGCATTGTTGTTACTTGAGCCTTAGGTGGCCTCAATGGCACAGAATACTTTCTACCAACTTTGGCTGGTGGTCCCGCTATTCCCCTATCTTGACAAGGATAACCTGGCTTCAGTAGTGTATCCAAGTTGTGTATCCAGTTACTGAAATTTACTCTATGTGAGGCTGCCTTTGAAAATGGTTCAGAAGCTGCAACTTGTGCAAGATCTGGCAGCCAGATTGAGAGTGCAAACCACAAAGTTTAAGCATATAACACCAGTCGTTTCTGACCTCTAAAGCTTTACATAGCTCAGGACCACAATACCTGATGGAGCACCTCTCCTGATATGAAACTACCCCTACACTACGATCAACATCTGAAGCCCTCTTCTGAGGTAGACTTGGAGGATGACAACAAGGGCGAGAGCTTCTTGATAGTTGCCCCCAATTGTGGAATGCTTTCCCCTATAAGGCCTGCCTGGCACTAACATGATCATCTTTTTAGAGCCAGGTAAAGCCCTCCCTCTAATTCCAGGCATTTGATGGCATATGATGGGGCTTTTCACATCAATTGTTTTATCAGGTCTTGGAATTATTAACTGGTTTTAGTTATTTTAAATAGTTTTCAGGGAGCAATTACATGCATGTTCAGACAAAAAACAGCTTTAAAAAGACATTTTCTGTCTAAAAATGCATAGGATTGCGTCCTTAACCTTTTTGTATGTTAAAGATTTATTATGTTGTCCTTTGGGTTTTAATTTTTACAAACTGCCCAGAGAGATTTGGCTATTGGGTGGTATAAAAATGAAATGAATGAATGGAGAGAGGAAGGAAGAAGAGCAATAAAGATAAGGAAGGAAAGTCTTCATCCTTCACCCAGCTTTCTCAACCAATGACGTGTGAGACTGGTGGCATCCCTTTCATTTCTATCATCTTTTGCTGATGCCCATGTTTCTCCACCAGTGGCAGATGTCTTTGGCAGTTGTCCTGATCTGAGCAAGATCCATCGCAATGGTCCCCAGAAGGGCCCATTGGCAAACGTCTACAGGATGGGTAAATGGTAACAGGCATGGAATGGAAGTTCCCCTTCCTGTCCCCTAGACAAATAATCACATCATTGTTTGTCTTGCTTAGTTTCTTCATGACTTATGAACTTATATCAGTAAAGGATCTACCATCCCCCTGGGTATAGCGCTCTAATTTGCAATGACTATTTCAGTCACCCATGACTGATATATATCAGGGATAGGCACTGTGGTGCCTCTGGGCACCAATATATCCCTGGACACCTTTCTTGGCACCTGCCAAGTTGTCCTACCCCGCCCATGTTAAAAAACAACAACACAAATTTTCATACTGGCAGCTGGATTGCTAAGAAATAGGAGTTGTTTAGCCTTGTCTTCAATCTTTTGGGCAGGTTACTTGTCCTCTGTCCTGCCTCCCATGACACCCATTTTGTGGCGGTGCCCAGGCCACTTTTTCAAATTGCCAAATGTGCCCACAACCCAAAAGAGCTGCCTACCCCAATGTATATAGATACAGATACAGAGAGAGAGAGACCATCTTCTGGAAAACACAGAAAACGGAGACACTTACTTCTTCATGATCTGGATCTCATGGCACCACCGATCTTTGTTTTTCACACTTAGTTCCTGACGACAAGACTTGATTGCTATCTTAGTACCTAAAACCTACAATGCAAAGGAGGCTATTAAAACAGGCGCGAGGGCAGCGGCATATTCTGCAACTAAACGGCCACAAGCAGGACCACCCCCATGGCTCACGAAGAGGAAACTCTCATCCTACCTACCACGCAGTGTTTGGTCAGAGAGGTTCAAAGGCTCCTATAACGTTGCGTTTTGTTTTTAGGCAAGACTTTTTAGACTTAAAGGACTTTAAACATATAAAGGGCTTCTGCACGTCGGGGTCGTCCTGCACCACCTTCGTCTCTCCGAGGCCCCTGGGTCGGTCGGTCGGTCCGTTCGCTCCCCTCCCTCCCTCCTTCTCCCTCCTCCGGCCAGTCAAGCTCACCCGATGCTGGTAGAGGGAGACGTCGCCGAAGCCGCCGGTGCCGAGCCGTTCTCGCATCTCCCACGGGTCGCAGGTGGCGGAGGCGCCAGGCAGGGCCCCCCCGCGCAAGGCCGCCACCGGCGGCAGCAGCAGCTGCTCCATCACCCCCCACCACCACCCCTCCTGCTCCTCCTCCTCCTCCTGCGCCGCCTGGACTCGCCCTCGCGCACAGCAGCCGCAGCAGCAGCAGCAGCCACCGCCGCCGCCTACAGGCTCTCGCGAGAGCTGGGCAGACAGCGGCCCCTCTACGCCCGCTCTTCCCCTTCCGGAAACTGTGGGCGGGGACGGAGGGAGGGAGGAAGAGAGAGGCGGGAAAAACATCCTGGGTCAGAAGCAGCAGCGCGATTGCTCCCGCCCTCCACCGCCGCCGCGTTGCTGCTTCCCCTCATCGCCAGAGTCCTCCTCCTGCTGCTGCCGCCTTCGCCAACCGCCCTCGCTCAGGGGCTGCGTCCGAGGCGGGCAGGTGGCGCGAGCAGGCCCGGCTCCTGCAGGAGCCCGTGCCGTGGCGGCGGCGGAGGGGGGGTCCTGGGCCACCGCCGCCGCCCCCTCCCCCCCTCCTCGCGTAGGGCGCCTGGGATGGAGCAGCGGCTCGCGAAGAAGCAGCGGCGGCGGCGGCGGCGCCTCCTCCTCCGTGCCGTGCTCGACACAGGTAGGGGGCTGATGATGATGAGGTGTGTGGGGAGGCGCGCGCGCTTGCGAGGGCAGGGGCGGGTCCAGGAGGGATCCCCCGCCGCCGCCCTTCACGCCCTTGGGAGTGCCTCAGGCGGCCCGTTTTCTCCTCGCCAGTCCCCTCTGCTTCCGTGTCCCGAGTCGCCCGGCGGCTGTTCACGTGTGTGTGGCGGCATTGCAGCTCCGCTCAGCGGGATTTCGCCGGTCTGCAAGGCCGCTTCATGGCCATCTGTGCCGCTGCCGCCACCTCCTCCCTCACTGGGCTGCCCCCCCCCCGCCATTGCCGCCTCGCTTCAGCCCGCCCCGTTCCGGCCCTCCCACCGGCCCTCCCACCGGCCCTCCCGCGGGGCTCTGCATTGGTCCTCTTGGCTGTGAGTGGCCTCTGCCGCCCCCCCTCCTCCCCCCCCCCACAGCAGGTTACTTTCCTTCCCCCCCTCCATCCCACTGCAGTTTCTGACTTTGCCTGGCAGGGGGCGCTAATAGACTGGCCCCATTGACTGCAAGGCCTGACTGGGTGTGGCCACCTTCGGTTTTCCAGAGTGATGTTTCAACTGCTCGAGGCCATCTGGGCATCTCAATAGCGATTATACTGAGTAGAATTTGGTATTTGTCACTTGCTGTGCTGAAATGCCACAAGAGCACCCATTGTACTGGGGCTCCGGAGGGTGGTCAATAACCCCACCCACAAGCACCGTCCAACGAAACCACTCATTTTGTAAGATACATTGTGGGGGAGGTGATTGATTGATATAGGTCCATGTATTCTCTAGAAATGTAATGCATCCTCTACATTTTCTCAAGCAGGCACTCACGGGGAGGGTAACACATCCCAAACAGTGTCGGGTGGAGGGCTTCTTCAGTCGTCTCCATGGTGATGTCCAGGCCTCAACACAATCTCCTTTCCCAAACAACTTCCTGTTTAACTTTCTGTATGTAGGACACGCTTGATCAATGCATCCTTTTGAGGTCTCAATTGTGGAATGTGAGGACATTTTTCAATTCCTAAAAGTAGGATTTTTTTCTTGAGGGGATGTGATAAAGGATTTGATATAAATATTCTCAGATGTACATTGGTCACAGCATCGTGAGTGTACTAGACTCCCTGTGTCTTTTACTGCTGGATGTCACTGTGACTATAACACTGAGGGATGATGTGAGTCTGTATGCTTATCCCTGTGGATCACTTGTCAGTTGTCCTGCCTTTCAGGACATGTATGCAATAATCGTATGAGACAAAGGTGCTGCAGCAGGACGATGGGTGCACGTATTACGGGAAATAGGGGATTTAGGTCCTCCCACCCCACTCCAAACTTGAAAGTTTGTATGACGATCCTTGCGGATCACTTGTCAGTTGTCCTACATTTCAGGACATGTATGCGATAATCGTATTAGACAAAGGGTATCACCATGGGTCACATGAAGATGGGGCTGAACAGAAAGAAACACACTCCTATGCTGATTCTGGTATATCTCGTTCATTACATAGTTGAAAGGTGGATCACAAAGGGGTGGTTCAGCAGCAGTTTTGCTGAGGCGGTAGATGTACTTTTGGAGACAAGACATATAGCAAAGATGACATGCAATTCACCGCCACAAAAAATGGGAAGGGGTGAGTTCCCTCTAAAGAGTCATGGGACAAGGCAACATGCCACGGTAGAACAGCAGCTGCAGTCAGGAGTATCCGTGCCAGGAATTACTACAGTGGAACAAGTCCTGTGCCGTGCTGTGGAAGGTAGTCACATTTGCATACAACATTGGGCCATATAACTACCGAATAAAACCCACCAGGTAACATGGCAGAATCACACCATGACACTTCCACCGGTCTATACAACACTAATTTTATTTTACTGAACCTTGTACGTCATTGAGCAGGGAAGTGTTGGAAAGGGGCAGCATGAAAGGTCAGAGTGCCCTTCCGGAGTATCAGTGGAGAATGAAGGCAGGAGCTCAGAAAAAAAGGGTTCGCAAGGACATGTAACTAATAACCATTAGTAGCTTCCTTACCTCCAAGTCTGCCTAATGTGTAACTCTTTACATTTGTTCAGGGAGAAATAAAACACACGGAGCTACATGCAGCTAACCTGCTGTAGTCCAACTGTAGCTCCAAAATGGAGACCAAACGAAGAGGCCGCAGGCCACGCTTTGACCTTTATACGCACAGCCATGTTACTTCCAGGAACAGAAGTAGGCTCCATAACTGTGCCAGTAACAGTAATGGAAGGGAGGGCGGCCTTTGAAATGCCAGTCAAACGAAAGACCGTCGTAATACATTGGCAGCACAAATTCAACTCAGTGCGATGGGATAAACGGACACACAGCTGCACTACTGTACTTCCGGTAACGCTGAAATACCGCGTGCTGTGGCATCCTCTGGCGATGGCTCGCAGGGGAACCTACTGGTGCGACAGTGAGGTAAAGCTTATGCTGCCACTAGTGCGGGAGAGCGAGGCAGTGTCAACAATAATGAGGAGTACTCCTCTACTCAGAAAAATTGCGGCCTGCATGGCACAAGAAGGGTTCCATAGGACACCAGGGCAAGCGCGCTCCAAATTCAAGCACCTCAAGGGAGTGTTCTACACCTTGATGGAGGCCTTTGAGGGAAACCCGCCACCGCGTCACCGCCTGCCCTTTGTTTTGCAGCTTCACCAGATCTGGGTGAGAGTGGATAAACCAAGCTGGTTAGACCGCCACCCATCAGGTAAGCATGCTGCTGAAGTACACACCAGAGGGCAGGTACCTTGAGTACTGTAACCACAGAAAGGGGGATGTTAGCAATACACCATTCACCATGTTGAAACACTATTGGTCCACCCAGGTCGTTCAAAGCCTGACCTAGAGCAGGAGCAGGAGCAGGAGGAAGAAGCTGTGGGAGAAGGTGGGTATCATATCCATGTTCAGTTTAAGGTGTCCCCTTGGTCACCTGGTGGGTAGTTAACCCTCACCCATTCAGATAATGTATGTGATAACAGGATGAATTAATGCTGCTGCAGGAGGATAATGTCTGCTCAAATTACACTATACAGGAAGGGGGGGTTTAACCACAGTTTCAGGTAAGATGTGCAATAATAGGATTAACAATACAGCAGGAGGCAGTGGTTGAAAACAATATCCTATAGGAGTGCAGTGCATTCAACCACCTAGATCAACCCTATAACTACAAAAACTGTTATACAATGAAGTCTATATATTTATTTGTATCAGTTTGTAATTAATTCAATCAGTTGTATATTACAATATCAATCAATCCAATTGGCCACATAAACAATTACAAAAAACACCCATTCATGTGTTAACATGCTATTTCTGTTCTACAATGAAGTATGTATACTTGTTTGTGCCAATTGGATTACAATTAGTTCACTCAGTTTTACAATACTGTTTCAAACATTCCAGGACTCACATTTCCAAATGAAACTAGTTCATATGTTAACAGCACTAATTCATAACAGCACTAATTTATAGCAACACTAATTCATTTAACAGGGGAGTGCTGGAAAGAGACCTTGGTCTTGTTCCTACCCTCCTGTGCAGTCCATCTGATGAGCAATAGACTCAAAAGTACCTATGTTGCGGTGGCTGCTGCGTAACTGTTCTTGGATCCTGTGTTCACCCCAAATATCCATCAAATCAAGGATTTCCTGGTGGTGCCAGGAAACACCACAGCCAGTACTGGTGGTAGCGAGACTAGCAATGGCAGCAGGGCCATTATCCACCATTACGGGATTTCAGAAGAGAGGTGGAACTGAAAACAGAAAGATGGGGGGGGGGGGTCCAAGGAGGGAGGAGATGGAAGGGGGAGAAGGCAGTGGCGCCCCTTAATGAAACTCAGAGATATAAGGAACATGGCAAACGAATTGGACTGCGAGAACCAGAAATAGCAATAACTTTAGTTCTCAATAAAAATGAGGGGAGGGGGGACAGGAGAAGCAATAACTAGGATGCCCGTAGATGAAAATGAAGTGTATCGAACAGTAAACAGTGAGTAACAGTAAAACAGCTGAGCAGAAGAGGCAGGACAAAGACAGAAGCAAAAGCACGTTGGAGGAGCGAAAGTACGAACACACCAACAGACCTGCTGTGTTTTCGTACCTCTGATCCACACCCTGCGTTAAAAATGGAAGGAATAGTGGGAACTGATCATGTGGCAGGACGAGGAGCAGTCTGCCATGCCCCATCTGATGTCATAACTAACATCACACACACACACACACACACACACACACACACACACATCCTTGGACACACACACAGCACACTGATTGGGCCGATCTGAAATTACAGTGGGCAGTCACTACACCGATAGGGAGAAGCGTTGTCCCAAATATAGGGGTGGGAAGTGGACTTTGCCCGTTCAGGGATACATCGAAAAAGAAACTAAAAAACGCGACCTCAGGGCAAGAGAACAGCACGATAGGGACGACGTCATGCGAGTCTAGCGCTGAAGAAGGGGATCAAAGTCGAGGTGGGTGTGCATCAAACCGCACGTGTGATGATGGCCGTTCTTGCGACATGTTCTCAAATGTCAACACACGATAGCTGTGGATCTTGTTTGCATGTAAAGGGCTCTAAGGGTTGTCTCCTTTCTGGGTCTAGTGTGTACATAACATGTTAAAGAAAAGAAAAGCCCCCTGCTGAATGCTGTTCCTACACACATCTTGCTCAGACTGAGTCACAGGGATGGGGTAACGGCACCAGAGGGGATACGGCATTCCTCCACCTGCCTACTCCAGTGTGTATTTTAATAATATTAAAAAATTGCATTACGATTATTCTATTAGAAATATCATTATACACTATATTGACCACTATGGTAATCAGTACAATATACGCACATCATCATCATCCACACCAACATCCAGAAAGCAGTCATACTTAAAACATGTTCAATAGTCAGTTAATTTCTGAATCAGTAAAAGACAGCATGCCTCGGCAAAGGCCATCATGTTCGTCTAGAAAAATCGCAACGAGGGAAGAGCGAGATCTAGAAGGAGTGCTTCCATACTCTGGGGAATTCAGTGCCCAGCCACGAGAAGGGGATGGGGGAGCGGGGAAGGGAGCTGGGGGAACACATCTGTGCTCCATCCGGAGACATACATCACGTAATCCCACCTGCTCGCTATTAGTGAATGTCTCCTCTGCTGTATGGGATGGGGGGGGCAGCATCCTTGTCTGTCAAGTCTGCTCCTGGGGATGGTACGCTTGGGATAGGCGTGGTCCCTGTCTGATTGAAGGGATTGAATGTAACCGTGTGGAAAAGAGAAGAAAGGAACAGGGACATTGCCAACCCTCTTCATCCTCCTTATGAATGCTTCTGCTGTGGTTTTGCTTTGTAGGAAAGCAACTGATGCAGCAAGGCTAGAAGGGGCCCCTTGCACCTCGGAGGCTTCTAGGACTACGAAAAGAAGACCACGGCAGAGGTAGCTGCGAGGATACTGGCAAGGAGACAACCAGTAGCGGTAATTGCTCCTGGGCCAGCTCGCCCTCCTACCATCTTGGAACAGGAGCCGCTGGCTGGGGAGCAGGGGGCTCTTGTGGCCGCTGTGGCATGGACATGGCTTCTTATTACCTAGCTGCCTTCCTGCTGGATACGTGACAAATCATACCGTCCAGGCGCTCTCCTTGGTCTCCGGTCAACTCTTTGCCCCAAGTGGCAGGCTTTGCTTGCCCGTGGGAGAGCCGCTCCAATTTTCTGTGGTGGACGGTACTGATTCTGGATCATCCCTTCACCTGGGCCCTAGGCCAGGGATGGGGAAACTCCAACCTGCAAGTCTGATAAGGGCCATGGGAGTCCTCATTCTGCCAACAGCTTCTTCCCCAGGCCTCCTCTGCTACAGAGGAAAACCTGTTAGGTTCCCTTTTGATAAATGAGCTGTTCCCGGAGGCTTGTCTTGCTTACTTCTGTCATGCAGAGGCATGCCATGCTTAGATGCAAGTAGACATGATGCCGTTTGAGGAGAAATGCTATTTGAAAATGCTGACCAGGGTGATTTAATCAACTGTGGTCCACATTGGGGGTTTGCTGTATTTGTTGGGAAACATTAGGACAGCGGTCGGCAGCTCCTGGGGCTTGGGGCTGCATTACCTCCCTGATCCACTGGGGGCTGCGCCTCATGGCCGCTGTCAGTGAGTTTATCACCATGGTGACAAAGATGGCCCTGATTTAAGCAGGGAAACAAAGCATGTGGGAAGCACATACCTCGTTTCCAGGCAGAGGCGTAGTTCCAGAAGCAAGATCCTGCTTTATTGGTGTGATTTTGGCCACCTAGGCAGCAAATTCTGCAGGGGAAGACAGCAGGGGCCACAAAAGTGGCTACCCCTCTATGAGTAGTAGAACTATGGCTACAGATTAGCAGCAGCTTCCGTGGATTTCATGGTTCTGTTTCATTCAGAATGAACTGCTGCTCCTGCTCTCTAGCTTTTGTGAACTGCTCCCTTTTAGGGAGAAGGCCTTCATTTTGAGAGGACATTTGACCACAAACCTCTACAAATGGCTTCCATAAGGGCAATTATTATTAAAGCCCAGATGACATACTAGCAACAGCCTTCTTTCCTGGGATAGTTAATAATAAATTAATATTTTACCAGGTATCCCTAAATGTCTGCTTTTAAATGTGTGTTAGGGCAGGTACATTTGAGCTTGAAAATCAGCAGTAAAACTGATCAGCTATTCCCCCCCCCCCCACCACATTTCTGATCATATTTTTAAATCACAGCCAAGAACTGTTGAGAAAATAGACACCAGGTACTTCACAGGGCCATTCTTAGTTGTCATAGGTGTAAGGTATCAACTCAAAATGAAAATGATAGTCCTGTATGATAATATATAACAGTTCTGTAGTGCTGTAAATTGTTCTAAGTTTTTTATATATTAACCAACCGTACATAGAACAGTTTTGCCAGGAAAGAAAAAGGAGGAACTAGACACAAACAAGACAAGCAAAAATGAAAGCTACAAATGAACATTGATTGATTGATTGATTGATTGATTGCATTTTTATACCACCCTATAGTGTGAAGGAAAAAATAGACAAGGCCGGTTTGAGCCCTGACAAGGGCATAACTTGCATATCTTTTTGCATATCTACCTAGCAAGTTATCTTTGAAGCAAAAGAGGGAAGCAGACAAGACCTCAAACTATTCTCTCCCCTGAGCAGTACTCGAACCACCAGGTCAACCATCCCCTCCCCTGCACTTGGCTGAACTTTGCCCCTTAGCCTCCTTCTCATTCCAGCTCCTTTGCTTCCCTTTTCCATCCTCCTCCATGTATCTTTTACAGACATTGAGCTGAACTCCCACAGGCAGACTCCCCTCTCTCATAGCTAGCAGCCACCATAGTGCCTGCCATGCATTATTCAACTATCTTTTTCCACAAGAGAAAACAGGATGTCTAGAGACCACACTGGCCCTGTTCAGAAGACACCTTAAACCACGGCTTTAACCATGGTGAATAAGGCAAAAAAAAACTTATTCACCGTGGTTAAAGTCGTCATTTAAGATGTCTTCTGAACAGGGCCACTATGGGGTATTCGGATAGCTGCTAATCTCCAAACAGTTGCAGCTCTCCCATCTTGACTTCAGGTTAACATATGAAGGCATGGAATTCTGTTTTTCAGCACTGACCCAAAATTAGAGACCCGGGCAGGGCCACTATGGAAAATTTCTTCACTAAGAACATGTATCCATGGATGTATTTTTCACATAGTACTGATTATATGTCTGTTTCCCTTTCATTACAGGCCTGATCAACTTGCTATGATGACAAAATGGAGCACAGCCATTTGCTGGACTCTTATTTTATTGGCTGCCATTTTCTTTGAAGACATCAACTGCAAAGGAGGGCGGGGTGGAGCACGAGGAGCAGCCCGGGGCAGTGCCCGGGGCACGACACGGCGGTCAAAGTCTTCACCCCGCTACAGCTCATCTGGGACAGCGCTGCGGGTGGCAGCAGCTGCAGCCGCAGCCGGGGGAGCAGCTGCAGCAGCATCAGCAGCTGTGGCGGCCGGCAGGGGGAGATTGGATGGGGAGAGCAGCCGAGGCCGTGGAGAGGCTCAGTCTGGCAACAGCACAGTCGAGGGCAGTTACAATTATCGGGCATGGACATCAGGGGCCCAGCCCAGGTACCTTGTATATCTGCCTGCTTGCCTAGTGTGTGTGGCTAGGTTCTTTTCACTCTAAGAAGGTCACATGCTGCAAGATGCCTTGGGTCCGTACTTCCTAGACAGTTGCTTCCGCTTTTGCCCATTTGGTGATCTCCTTTTAGAACAAGGATAGGGAAATTGTGGCCCTCCAGACTGTGGACTCCAATTCTTATCAGCCCCATCCAGTATGGCCAGTGGTCAGGGAGTTGTAGTCCAACGTCATCTGGAGGGTCACCTCTGTTGTAGAGGATCTGATCTGAGTTGTCCCTTTTCCTGACTTGGGCTTGAACACATACACTGACAATTCCTGCAAGAAATCCTAGAATTATAGTAGGAAGTGAATGTCCCTACTACCTGCCAAGAAGAGTTCTAATAGGGTATCTGAATCTTGCTTCCCTTGCCATGGATGTTGTCAAATATTAAACCATGAAAGTCCCCCACCTTCTGTTGAACAGTCTCTCAGAAGTGCTGTATGGAAGCATATTCATGTGACTGCAGTAGCCATGTGCAATGGGAGTTGGGTCAGCAGACTAGCACCACACTAAAAGCCATATCAGTTGCTGTTGTCACCTTCGTTGTGCCTGGCCGCTAAGGTGTTTGAGTTAAAATGTCCTCCTATCACAACTAGACTTCATATCTCAGCATGGGATTATAGGTATGGTGCTTTATTGTGAAGATAGAGGAAGGGTGCATTGTTAACAGCTGCCCTGGTTGCAAGTTCAATTCTATTCCTCTCAATCACATGGTCCTTCAGACCAAGGAAGTTATTCCTCTTGTAAATGGGGAAATTTACTATTACTATCACCATCAAAGGAGAGAGTTGAGCTGCAACATCTTCTTGAGTGGGAATAGCTAGAATTGGAGCATACAGCTGCACAAGACAGCAGTTGTACACCTAATTGCAAAACTATGTAAACCTCTCAGCACATGCAGACAAAAGCTTTTACAATTAGGTAACAAAGTACAAGTGCCATGTGTTTCCTTGCTTGCCCTCCATATTGACCTTTTCTGTATTCAAGGTGTGTGAGTTGCCCCCTCCCAGGAGCTTGTGCACTATAGACAATGGGAAAGACTTACTGATCATCAAACAGAGGTACAGAAACTAGAGGTGAATGGCTTGCACTTCATGTGGCCATTGCTGTTATCCTAACAACTGAAGTCTTACACTGATATGGGAGTGGGTTGATATAACTTAGGGTTTGTGAAAGCTCAGGTTTATCTGGTGCAGCCATCCATGGAAAAGCCATAATTCAGAATGAGAGAGCACCTGCTAGTCACTGCTTCAGTCCATGGCATCCAGTTAAACGGATCTCATGTAACACATGCAGAAAAATACTTCTGCCTAAGTGACATTAGATGGGGCAAAATGGACCAATGGTCTGATTCAGTACAAAAGGCAACTTTATATAAAGATTCAAAGAGCTTCAGCTAAAACAAGCTGTTTCCTCCACTAGTTGTGCAAAAGCATGAACTCAGTGGCACTTCATCAGTTTAAATGTTAATAAATTACTATATTCCACCCTATCCCAAACTTATTTTAAATTAATCATGCTTCCATGAAAACACAATTAGGTCCAATTATTACAGCCCCAGTCCTAGGGGCCAACTTACACTGCAGCAGAACCAATAGTGATGTACAACTTGCCTGGGAATTGGTGGCTGTGGTGGCTGCCTGGCACTGCCCTGGACAAGTTTTGTATTCTCCATCACAGCGTCAACTACCAATGCTTCAGTAATCACTGTTAGTCTTCATATTAATCATATCAATTTTCCTATTAATAGAGGAGCTAGTAATCCTGCTCTTTTCCCACTTTTTTGCCCCATAATCCCCTCACTCGAGGGGCTCATGCATAGTGAATCCCCCTCCTAAATTTGCATGTGTCACAGTCCTGCCCCTCCTTCACGTGTCCCAACTGGCCACCTCCTTCCCTGCTGATGATGACAGTCTAACCATGTTGCTGCACCGGGGGCACACCTTTGCACCACACTGATTGGCCAAGCAGGGTTGACTGTCATCCTGCTGTCAGAGTGGCTGCCCTGCCTGTTTGGCGAGGAGGAAATTAATTGCCATTAAAGCTCAAGCTTTGAACTTTTTCAAACTTCCAAAATTTCCTGCACATCTACACTGCTTAAGCTTCAGTTTAAAACAGAAATGAGCAACATTGGTCTGGTAGATCTCTAGAAATAAGCCTTACACTACTGTATTCTAAGATTTATTTTACTAAAGTTGCATTTCCAAAGTCACAAAGAAAGCAGTTAAAGGTGTGTGCATGTATAACTAAAATTGCTGGTTATTTTCACTATAAAATGTGCAGTATCAAACCAATTTTAGCTACTTTGGACTACCATTTTGTTTGACAATATCTGTTTCATTTCTATAGCAAACAGCCGAAGCTCTCTGGGCAGTTCACAAAAATTAAAACCCTAAGGTGAAGCATAAAATATAAAATATGGGAACTTAAAACCACAATATAAAAGTACAACCAGAATAAAACTGAGCAACAATGCAGAGGTTTAAAATACAAATTTAAAACAGCAGAGCTAACAGACTAGAATGGCAAAATGCCAGAAAAATTGGAAAGTAAAAAGGTCTTTACCTGGTGCCAGAAGGAGTACAATGTAGGTGCCAGGTGAACCTCTCTAGGAAACTCAATCCACAGCTGGGATGCCACAGATGGACCTCTTTCTGGTAACCACCTGTCTCACTACCTTTGGCAGGGGAACACGGAGGACCCCCTGAAGATGATCTTACAGTCTGGGCAGTTATCTGGGAGGAGGCAGCCCTTCAGATAACCTGACCCCAAGCTATTTAGGGCTTTGAATGTTAATACCAGCATTTTGAAACGGGCCTGGACATGAACTAGCAGCCAGTACAGCTGGAAAAGGACGGATATAATGTGGACTCATTGGCCAGTGCCCGTTAACAATCTTGCTGCCCTGTTTTGTACCAGCTGAAGTTTCCTGAACCGTTTTCAAAGGCAGCCCCATGTTATAACACATTGTAGCAATCTGGACAAGAGGTTAGAGCATGGATAAGTGTAGTTAGACTATCTCTGTCCAGATAAGGGCGTCGTTGGTATATATACCTAAGCTTATATACTAACTTTTTGTAGAAGCTTTTTAATTAGTAAAATGTAAAAAACGTCAACTTCATTTTATTGTATTCAGTAAGCACTCTGTGGAATTCTAGATAACAGGTACTATGCATAGTGTGTGGAGATCGTGGTGATGTGTGTATATGTACTAACGGGGATGAAGTGCTTGACGTATCTCCATGTGAGTGGCATGTTTACAAAATTACCCCTTCTGTGCTCTGTAATCATAGATCCATCTCGCCTGGACAAAACTTGGGGAAACGGGGAGGCCTGTTTTATGATGCTGTGTTTAAAATGCTATTTTCTTGTGTTTGACAGGTGAAGTGAAAATATTTTTTAAAAATCTACATTCATACTAGTTTAGAAATCATGTAGGTATTTTAATAGCAGCAAAGAAAATCACAACACTCTCAACTATGGGTTGCATCCAGTGATAGTCCTACTTAGTGTAAACCTATTGAAATGAATGGGATTTAGGTTAGACTAACATTGACTACAACCCTATACAATAACTCAGACTATGCTCATCAAACAACATATATCGGAATAGTCGCATAATTTATTTTAAACATTAAGGTTGTACATAGAAAACAAACTTCTTTAGATAGATAGGGCTCTGATTCACCTTGGACTGTTTGGTCAACCACTTCACCTCAGATTTGATAAACCTGAAGCTTCAGATTTTTCCATATTGACAATAATGGGGAAATCAGGTAACTGCTGTAATTTTCTGGCTTGCCAGATTGAACTAAATTTGTAGGCATAGCAAATGCTGCTTCATCCTTGATGGAATTAATGACACTTTATTGAAATTGTATGCTAATATAGCACCCTTGTATTGTGTGTGTTTTAAACTTGCCTTTAATTAAGACGATTGAGAAAAAAGTTTGTCATTATGAACCTCAAAATTAGATTGCTTATAAAAATGATACCTATTAACCTGATAACTTGAAACATAGCAACCATTATCTACCTGAGGTCTACAATTGTGCCAAATTTCAAAGCAACCCAATAATAACTGCCACAGCTGTAGGAAGATAAAAAGTGCTGAAAATTGACATTTTATCTTTTTTACTCCAGTTTTTGGGCAGGCACATCATATAGTTCCATCAATGTTTGGATTCTTGAGGAATCCTTCATTAGTTTGGTAAAGTTCTGAAGTTACTGGAGTTCCTTCCCTATTAAAGCCTATACCAACAACTACTGGCAATGTTGGGTTGTGCATACTCTGTTTCATTCTGAAGCTAAAATGCTGCTAGTACTCCAATGTTTGGCAGAGGGAATCTAATAGATCCTATATGCAATACCTATTCCTTTAATTATGGAATATGACCTCACAAGGCCAGACTACATGTTACTATGTGGACTAGATCCTCCCACCCCCACCAGATGCCTGGAGGACAACTCTTTGACCATGAGTAGCTGACATTTGAGATTCTGAGGAGGTTTTTGCAGGCAATCCTGAGGGAGAGTGAAAGGTTTGAGAGGAAAGAAGTTGGGGAGGCCACAGGGAGCTTCAGTGAATCAAAAGTATCAAGTACAGAAGACAGTGGAGAACTTTGGCCAAATACTCTCGTACAGCATTCATCCAGCTGCAACTTTGTGGCCAGAAAATAATAGGCTGAAACCTGTATCTTCAGGGCTGTGAGCAACAGATCCCGCCTAATTTTTTTTGTTTTATTTAAAGCTGGTCTGGGCAACATGCAGCCCTACTGTACCTGCCATTGTAAAAAAATATTTAAAATGGCATCTGGAGTGGTCATTTTCACACTTTTTGGGCTCTGTACATCTTGCCTCTTCCCCCCACTCCTTTGTGTGTGTGTGGGGGGGGGTGAAAATGGCCCCCGTTCAACCTCTCAAAGTTGTCCATCCCTGGTGTAGAGACGTACATTATATAGTTTTCTGAGAAGGGAAGCAGAGGCATTCCGGCTGAAAGACCACCTCCATGTAGGTTCCTCCTCCCTTTAGCTGTCATCACCAGCAGCCATTCCAAGGCTGTGACAGAAAGAGATGAGGAGAAATAGGACCATTCCATTAGCCCTGCTGAAAGACTATATATATATATATATATATATATATATACTTTTACCTTGTGTGTCATGTCTTTTTAGATTGTAAGCCGGAAGGCAGGGACTGCCTTGTTTGATTGCATATTAGCCATTCCAAGAGCCTTTTTAGCTGAGGAGTGAGATAAAAATATTTTAAATAAATATATAATTGCTCCTACTGTTTCCTTCCCTCTTTTTTCTTCATTAAATACATTATTGTGAGCAAATACCTTTGACTTTCATTTGCGTTTTTATTCAGTTTTCAATGTTTCATAGTGTTGTTTCTGGTGGATAGATAAAACTTTAAAAACTGTACACAACTGACTACTTATATTTAGAATGGTTTAGGAGGAACTAGTGGTTTTTCCAGAAAGCACAATTCTATACAAGTTCCACAAACATACTGGGACTTATTTCTGTGTAGATTAGCAGTAGTACATATTGAGCAATTGCTTGAATTTTTTAAAAGTTATCTATTTACTGAAGTTTAAACATGACCTTATTTCTACTGTTTCTAATCAAGAAGCTTTACATGAATACAGAGAAGAGGAAGCTGCTCCAGCTGGACTGAGTAATCATTGTTGGAGACGATAGTGCCAGAAACAATACATCTATTAAGTAAACCTTATGAGCAAAGCCTTTCCGAACATACAGCAGGGGTGGGCCACATGCAGCCCCCTCCCTCGCAGCACCTGCCACCCCTGAAATTTAGGAGGGATTTTTAAAACATTTATTTTCAAACAAAATAGTACACAGAACTGTTAGAGTGCCCAAAGGGCCAGAATTAGCTTGTTTGCAAACTGTATTTCCCCTTTCAGGAGTCTGTAGCAGCTACAGAGCCCCCAAATGGTCAACATTTGTTTATAAAAGCTAATTTTGACCATTTTGCATTACGTAGCAGCTTCAGATGCCATTTTGTGTTTTTGTTTAATCCCCCCCCTTAATTTTTGGAATCTGTGGGGGGGGGGCACATCTCGTAGTGCAAAAATGGCCCTTGGACCCCTCCTGAAGTTGTCCATCCCTGGCATAGAGGAGGGGCATATCACATTGGGAGCGACTGTGGTGTAGTGCTGGACTTGGAGTTCTGCGTTCTATGCCCTACTCGGCCATGAAGCTTAGTAAGTCACCACCTGGAAATGTGGTATCTCAGGGTGGTTCAGGCAGTACCTGCAGCTCAAGGCAAAGATTAGGCCCTGCTAATTGGGGTGAGTGATTACAGCAGGACTTGTTGGGAAAATACAACTCCATTTGGGGGGCGGGGGCAGATGGGCCCTGTCCCTGGGATTGGCTGGTGGGAATCTGCCCTGAGTTGCCAGGGCTAGGGGATAAATGGTACGATGAGAAATGGGTTCTTTTTCTCCCCTCCTCTTCATGTATCAAGTGGTGGTGAACTGGGGTGAAATCCTGGCTAAGATCCTGTCCTGGGAGACCCTTACTTCGGTAATGTATAAGATAGGTCAGATAGCGTTTTATTGTTTTATTTGGGGATATTATATCAAAAGTTCTCTATATTAGCTTCTGTAACCTCTTTATTCCTCATTCCCCTTAACCTAATAAAATAGTTATCTACCTCCAAGATTGCTATGCTTCCTCCTGGGTAACTCTGGGTGCTAAGTCCTGTCTCTTGGTCAGGGGAGTTGGTGGTGACTGGCTGGCTCTTTGGAAGGATGGAGTCCACTGCGTTCTCCCTTCACTGGGACTGAATGAGTGTGGCCTAAAACCCCCAAAATGTCTTCGATAACAAGCTTTTTTTTAGGAAATGCTATTTCCTGTTAAGCTACTAAGATCTTAAAATCTTTACCTTTATAATACCTCTATAAAATACCTTCATAATAATATTTTTATAAAATCTTATGCAATGTACTTTAAAGTTGAATTTTAAAATATTTTGTAATGAGAATGAAAAATAGGTCCAAATGTTTTCCTTCTGCTAATTCTTGTTATTTCAAAACCACGGTCCAATCCATCCTAGAAAACATTCTGGCGTACCATTTGTTTGAAGTATTTTAATCAGCTATAGATAGTTAAGTGGCAGCCAAAGGTTTCCAGTATACTAGAACCAGGACCAACATCATCAAGGATAAGGCCTATGGCCAGGCACCTGCTGAGGGCCTGCATCTCAGCAGGGCCCCGCTGACAAGAGCCCGCTGGATCTGCTTCTCCTCTTCACCACTGCAACCTGCTTGTTCACCTGTCTTTCATTCTGACCCAGAGAATGAATGGTTAGGGTGAGAAGGAGATCAGCAGATCTACAAAAGTCAAGCAAGGAGGAAGAGGAGGGCAGAAGGCTAAACAAGCTGGAAGCAACAAGCAAATAAACTGCCAAGACAAACTAAGGTGGGAAATTAACCAGCTCAGTCACTTCCAAATCACCGCCCTTTTGGGGTGTCCTGAGTAAAGTTTTCTTTTGCACCATTTCAGCTTTGTTACAGACAACAAAGCATGGCCAATCACACAGCATTCTAATTAAGAGTAAAATAACAATTTTTATCCATAGTTTTATAAATGGAGGTGAATAACAGAACTCTCCTGTATTGCTTTGAAGGCAAAGAGAAGCTGAAACCAGTCACCTGAGCCACCCAAGAACAAGAGGAGCAGCAAGTAACAGTGAAAAACTCTTCAAAAGTAGCTACTGTGCCAGCCGAAGAAGGGGGCCTGTCAGGTCATCATTTAGCTTAGTATGTTGGGTAAATGGTTGACAAACGGCTCCAAAGGAGTTCAAGTAATTTCATATAGCAGACACAGCAACCCATGATAGTCTCATGATCACTTTGCCCAACCAACCTAGTTTTCTGAAAAAAGGGAGATTTTCCTCTTTTTCAGAACAGATAGTATTCTGATAGCTGAAACGTGGAGAAGGGGGTGGAAGTGGGAGGGAATACATACAGAAAATATGATTTAAAATTACAAATTACTATCACAGTTGCCTCATCTCAGGGCTCCACAGCTGGGTTTGGCAATTGTGTCTGCAAAATAGCAGGTGAAATTGTTAATAGTGGCATGGAGTTCAGACTTAATGGGGAAAAAATCAGGTTTCCCACAGCCCTGTTCAGCTGCATGGTAGTGCTCTTTCTGCTCCAGAAGGCACCGCCTAGAACTATCCAGGAGAAAAATTCAGGACAGCAGTACACAGAAACCTATTGACCTTAGTCAAGCATCACCTTCCCCAGAAGCCCCTTGCGGAATGAGTGGATAAATTCAAAAGCTGCTGCATTGTAGTTGGGTGCTGTCACAGTCACATTTCCTGCCAAGAGAAGGAGGGAAAGATTCAGCCACAGTGCTGTGCCCATCACTACTAACGATGTTAACAACAGCATCTCAGCTCCAACTGCAGAACCCCCCCCCCCCCCCCGCACTGTCAGGTGTGACACAAAGGCATCACACAGGAGACCTGGAGCTGCCATAGCTGGCCTTCTTCATTCTGGCATCATCGTTGCACTGAATTTCCCAGTCACTCTTCTGTCCACTTTCCCACCTACAGAATTTCTAAGCAGACACACAAACAGAACACAGCACAGAGCTCTCCAGCAGCAGAAGCCCAATGGCCTGCCAACTACTGAGCAGGCAGGGAGGAGGAGAGGAGGACAGAACTCACCTGTACCAGTCAGGACCTTGACTCGGTGGGTCTTGCCTAAATGCACTGCAATGCACTTGAGTACACTCTCCACATTATCACAGGGACTGGCCAGCCCATAACGTTCTACGTAACTGCATGGCAGGGTACAAATGAATGGCAGAAGCTTTTAAGAATCATGTTCACATATACAGTGGTGACCAAAATTTTGGACACTTTTTGAAATTTTAATGTTTTGCAACTTTGAATGCTTATAGAAAATGTTCTGTTTCACAAAGTTCAATTGGGGGGCGGAGCGTCAGACATGAAGTAGATGGACGGGGATTGTCTCTCTCCCTTGGAAGTTAAATGAAAAAGGAGAATATCCCAATTAAAAAAGCTTCAAACTGTAAGTGAGATAAGTGTTGACTACGGGAATTACTAAAGAAAAAAGATAAGACAATCGGGAGGCGGTAGATAAATCAGCTGCCTGGCATTTTAACGATCGGGGAGTGCAGCTAAGCTGGGACTGGAATACAAACAGCAGATATCTCTGTTAACATAAGTTGAAACAAATATAGAAGAATTTGTACCTAAGGAGGCTTCTGGACAATATATGCTAATTAGTTAATTAGCAGAGGCTTTAATAAAAGCTAAAAGAGAGCCGTAACGCTGTAATTGTTGGCTGAATGTCTGATGACTGACAGAGGGGGGAAAAGTAAAGGAACCTTGCCAAAAAAGTGGTCAAGAGTGAAGAATCACCCCTTGGATAAAAGTTGGTCTCGTCTGACAAGAAAGAATTCAGAAAATTCAGCAGCAGCTATGACGAATGGGAAAACAGGACCGCAGGCATCCGGAAGTGGGAATAATAAAGATGGAGCTAAGCCAGGAGCAGTTCCCAAGACAACGAAACCACAAACGGAGCCAATGACCCTGGAAGCGTTACAGGCTAGCATTCAAGGCATGCTAGATAAACAGAAGCAGGAGATTATGCAAGAGGTGAAAAAGGTACAGACTTGTCAATTGGAATTACAAAGCAGTTTTCAAAAGATTAATGACAGATATGAAAAGTTGGAACAACAAATCGGGCAGAACAAAGAGAAGATAGAAAAGCAAGAAAAGACTGTACAAGATATGGATTTATATCTAATTTCCATGGAAGACAGAGATAGAAGAATGAATATACGCATTAGATTTTTCCAGGAACAGCAAGGGGAAAATTTAAAGAATCTGAGAGATAAAGTCATGCAATGGATTAAGGAGGTGGACCCTCAGGGATCTTGGGCTGAAGAGGACGTTGAAAGGATCCACAGAGTTGGCCCTAAAAGAAGTGGGATGGTCCCAAGAGACATAATTGTGAGATTTGCCAGCTTTTTCAAAAAAGAGAAATTGAAGCAAATTTTCAGAAGTGCTGGGCAATTGATGTTCCAATCTTCACCGATACAGATCTATCAGGATCTTTGTTATCAAACCATCCAATGGAGGAAGAGTGTGAAGTTGTGTACAACTATTCTACGCAAGAATTCAATTGTTTATAGCTGGGGATATCCAGTATTTTTGAGATTTATATACAAGGGAAAACAACAGAATAACATCATGTGCGCAGGGAATGGATCTGCTGAGGAGCCTGGATCTGACGGAGGAAGAACAAGACAGAGAAGAAGGAGGGGCAGCTGGAGGAAGCAGTTTCTGACTGAGAGATGGTTTAAAGAGGGATAATAATAGAAGCAAGGGAGAGGGGGTTCTGTCTGGGTTCCATGTCGGGTGTTTGCCGTCCCCCCCCGAAGGGTTCTAGGAGGAGGGGAAGAGGAGCCATTACTCGGGGGAACCCGGGATGGAAAGGGGGAAGTGGGGGATATATGGGGGGGAGGGGGGGAGGGAAGGGGGGTAATTGTAACACATTAGGAGACCTAAAGGGTAAATTAAAAATGGAGATTAATAACTCTAAATGTCAATGGGCTGGGTAGTGTTATCAAAAGGAAGAGGATTGAAGGGTTGATGAATAAAAGGAAAGCTGATATAATATTCTTACAAGAAACACATCAAAAAGATGGAAGAAATGAACTTAAAATGAGGAATATGGGCATATATGAGAAAGCAGATGGGACTTCTAAAGCAAGAGATGTTGTGATAATAATTTCAAAAAAATGTGCAATCAATGTTGTCAAAGTGGTAAAGGATGTGGGGGGAAGATATATCATAATGCATTGTTTACTGAGGGAAGAAAAATATATTTTGGTTAATATATATGCGCCAAATGCAAAGCAAAGGGAATTTTATGATAAAGTGTTTTGCAATATGGGGGATGTAAAGAATGCAAATATTGTAATGGCGGGAGATTTCAATATGGTGATGGACAAAATGAAAGATAAAGGTAACATAAAAGGTATAGGGAAAACGAGATTAGCAAAAGTAATGGAGCAAAAATAATTAAAGGATATTTGGAGATTAATAAAAGGGGAAGAAAGAAAATATACCTTTTATTCACCAAAATATAAGAGTTTTTCCAGGACTGACTATATATTTGCTTCAAAGAATTTGCTTTCTAAGATTATGAACTGTGAAATAGATGTAATTAAGGTTTCAGACCATGCATCAATGAGTATGGATATTAAAATAAAGAATAGAGAATAGAATAGAGAAGCAAAATAGAGAAGCAAAAAGATAGAGATTAGATACAAAAATTTTAAGTTATAAAAATATCGTGGAGAAAATGAAAAAGGAAATTAAGAATATATGGGAAATAAATGAAACAGGGATAAATTCGCAGGGGATAGTCTGGGACACGATGAAAACAGTGGTAAGAGGAATATGTATTAGAGAATCGTGCAAATTAAAAAGACAACAAGAAGCACATAGTAAGAAGATCGAAGAAGAGATTAAGGAATTAGAGGAACAATTTATAATGAATAAGGATAATATAGTAGGGACAATCAAAGATAAAATGGGGAAAAATGTAATTTAATGAAGGATAAATTTAAAAATTTTGAGGAATTTTATCAGGAATTGTATACCTCAGAAGCAAGTCCACAAATAAGAATACAGGAATATGTAGAGAAAAATTGGAAGATAAAATTAAAAGATAAGGATAGGGATTATATGGAAGCATTAGTGACGGGGAAAGAAATAGAGGGGATTATTGATAAACTGAAAGGAGGGAAATCTCCAGGAGTGGATGGTTTGGGGCTGGAATATTATAAGACATTTAAAGAAATTTTATTATCAAAAATGGAGAAATTATATAATAATATAAAAAAGGGAGAGAAGACCCCGCCATCGTGGGAACATTCGTTGATAATATTAATCCCGAAAGCAGATAAGGATTTGATGGATCCAGCTTCATATAGACCTATTTTTTTAATTAATCAAGATGCTAAGATATTTACTGCAATTATGGCAACAAGATTAAATATTTTTATAAATGAGTATATAAAAATGGATCAATGTGGATTTATTCCAGGAAGGCAAATGCCAAATTTAATAGGGAGGGTATTAAATATAATAAACATTATTAAAAGAAGGAATCTAAAAGCAGGATTGATAGCATTGGATATTTTTAAAGCCTTTGATTGCGTTGAATGGCCGGCGTTAAAAACTATTATAAAAATATTTGGTTTTGGAGAAAGGTTTATGGGGGTGATTAATCAGCAATATGCAAACAACAAGGCCGTGGTAATGGTAAACGATGGTTTAACACAACAAATTACCTTAGCCTGAGGTACTAGACAAGGGTGTCGGCTCTGCCCAATATTATTTGCAATTGTGATTGAAATGCTGGCAAATGTTATTAGGGAGGACGAGAGGTTGAGAGGGATAGGAGGGGAGGAAAAGATAAAAATTAATATGTTTGCAGATGACACTTAATTGACATTAGAAAATCCGGGGGGAAGCATAGAAGAAATAAAACAACATTTGCGAGAATTTGGAGAGGTTACAGGTAAACTGGGGGAAATCAAATATGATGCTTTTTAACTATGATAAAGTAGAAAGGGATGAGTGTAGTTTAAAATTAGATTTGAAGGTTAAAAATATAATATGTTATTTAGGAGTTTGTATTACAAAGAGTTAGAAAGCTTAGAGAAAATAAATTTTAGTAGGTTAAAAAAACAAATAATGGAAAAGTTAGAGGCTTATAGGAAATTAAAGCATTAATGGTTTGGTAGAATAGCGGTAATTAAAATGAAGATATTACCAAAGATTAATTTTTTGTTTAGAATGTTACCAATTAAAATAACAGAGGGAGAAATAAAAAGTTGGCAAAGTATGATAAATAATTATTGCAATGGGGATAAGAAATCAAGAATTAATAAAACAAAATGGTATAAGATTCAAAGGGAAGGAGGCGTAGGACTTCCGAATATAAATATGTATTATATAGCTAACCAACTAAGATATGTTATAAATAGTATAGTAGGGGAAGAGGATTTAGAATGGTTAAAGTCGCAGACAAGAGAAATAGAGTTAAAGCTACAAAATGTTTTTTTTAGTAATATACAAAAGAGTCAATGGAAAGATATAGAAAATCTCATTTTAAGGAATATCAGAGAAATTTGGGAAAGATATAAGAAGAAATTAATGCCAGGAATTTCCCCTCTGGCCCCAGTTGTTTTGATGGAGAACTTCCCAGGTAACTTGAGAGGAGAATTGGAAGGGTTATTGAGGGAAAACAAAATAATTAAAGTGAAAGATTGGGTAAGGAGATTGAGTAATAAAAAGCAAATAGAAGAGGTTTTAATAGGGCAAAAAAAATTATGGTTTAAGGTCTTGCAATTGGAACAGTGGACAATAAAATGGAAAAAGAAAAATAAAGAGTGTAGAAAGGAAACAAGATTTGAAAAGCTAATTGAGGCTAGAGAGAAGGAGGGAGGAAATAAAAGTAAAAGTAAAAAAGGTTTAACGAGTGATATATGTAAGATATTGCTAGAGGAGGATGAGTCTCAAGAAATTTTGAAAACAATCTGGGAAGAGGATTTAAAAATTCAATTTGACGGGGACAGATGGGGAAAGATATGGAAATCAAGAACCTTAAAGTTCCTTTCAATAAGGATAAAAGAAAATCAGTATAAAATAATCTGGAGATGGTATCTCACCCCTGTAAAATTACATCAGATAGATAAGAAAATATCAAAGTCTTGTTGGAGGGGATGTCAGGATGTGGGGACATATTACCATATGTGGTGGACATGTGAACATGTTAAAAAAATTTGGGATAGAGTTTTTAAGGAGATAAGTGAGATATTAGGTAAGAACGTGGAAGCAAGTCCAAATACAGCTTTATTGGGGTTATTTGATAAAGAATATGGTAATAATAATATAAAAGAATTGATAAACAATCTCCTGACACCTGCGAGATTAATGATAGCTAAAAGCTGGAAAATACAAGAGAATTATAGTATAGAAGAATGGTATAAAGGAGTGTGGGATATTGCAATTAATGATAGACTAACATGTATAATGAAAGTTAAGATGGGATTAACTAAAAATAATAATTTTGGAAGTATTTGGGGAGTATTTCTAGAAAATGTTTTAGAAAAGGGGAGAGGTTGTACACCTTCAAAAGAATCAATGCAATTTTGGAAAAATGTATAAAATAATAGAGAAAGAAGGGCTCAAGGGAAGGGGAGCACGGGGGGGGGGGGTTGTCGAGGGTTATATTTGTACTGTGTTTATTTTATGTGATATATGTTGAAAATTAATAAAATTATTAAAAAAACAAAAAAAAACAAAGTTCAATTGTTTATATATCAATTGAAACAGAATTTAATGCTGAATTCAAAACAAAAAACAGAATGCAAATACCTGCAGTTAAAAAGAAGTTATGCTGCAAATACTGCAATCATGATCAATTTACAGTAAAATCTGACAAAAACATATCAGATACTTTAGTTATGATTGAAATGTAACATCAGTATTTGGTACGGAAGCCTTTATTTTTGGAAACAGCATCACAGCGACGTCTCATAGAGCCAACAAGTGTTTTAAGCTCTTCCTTCTTTATGATGTGGTTCCAGGAATCATTTATAGCCTCAGTTAATTGGCTTTTATTTGATGGACGCCTCATTCGTACAAGAATTTTCAAACGGTGCCACAAATTTTCTATCGGGATCAGGTCAGGGCTGTTTCCTGGCCAGGTCAACAATTGAATGCCCTTTGCTGTGAACCACTGTTTGCATATTTTTGCTGTGTGACAGGGAGCTGAATCTTGTTGAAAAATAAATGGTGCATTGTTTGGAAAGAGATCCCTGATGGAAGGTAACAGTTTTGGTTCCAGGATGGTGTCAGTGTATTTTTGTGCAGTTAGCATGCCATCGATTACATGAAGGCGGCCAACACTATCTGCTAACGTACATGCCCAAATCATAATGCTTGTTGGGTATTTTACAGTTGCCTCAATGCAGTCAGGATGTAGCTCTTCTCCTACTCTATGTCTCACATATTTTCGCCCATCACTACCAATTAAGCTTATCTTACTTTCATCACTCCAAATAACTTGCTTCTACTGATCTTCTGTCCATTCACTGTGTTCTTTTGCCCACTGTAGTCGTTTCCGGCGCTGTTTTAGATTCAGAAATGGCTTTTTTCTCGGATCCTACCTTTTAGTCCAAAATCTGATAGTCTTCTCCTTATCGTTCTGGAACTGACAGAAACACCAGTTGCATCAAGTACACCTCTGACGGCCTCAGATGAATTTTTTCTTTCCTTGAGACACAGCCTTTTTATTCTTCTGTCATCAACAGATGATGTGCACTTTTTACGGCCTTTTCCTGCCTTGTTTTTAATTGACTTTGTTTCGTTACATCATAAACAAAACTTTCGAATTCTGGATGTAGTCACTAAATGACCAATGTGCCTTGCAGTTTTAGTATAGGAAAGACCTGATTCATGTCATACAACAATCCTGCTTCTTCTTCTGGGTGTCCAATCAACTCTTTTCCTTGGTGCCATTTCACTATTTATGATGTGCAATTTTTATATGAGAAATAATTCAAATATTCACGATCTCCAATTGTGCCTCAGATACAGTGTTATTTGTTCTGCCTTCTACAGAACAAACAGCAAAACTGACTTTCCCCAACTTGAAACATGAGTTAACACAGCTACTGCCATATGATTGGTCCCCAAAACAAGGACTGTGATTGGCCAGTACAGTTTGCAATTCCAAACTGCTTCTCAACTCAATCACAACTTGTGTTTCTTTTTAGAATAAAGTAAGCATAACTTTTTTTAACTGCAGGTATTTGCATTCTGTTTTTTGTTTTGAATTCAGCATTAAATTCTCTTTCAATTGATATATAAACATTTGAACTTTGTGAAACAGAACATTTTCTATAAGCATTCAAAGTTGCAAAACATGAAAATTTCAAAAAGTGTCCACAATTCTGGCCACCACTGTAGAGCATTGCATCTAGCCCCCACCCAGATCTCAGACATTATCTCACCTGAATTGCTCTTGATGGTTCAGTGTGTAAAGCAGATAATCAGCAATGACCTCCTCACCTACTAGGTGATCCAAGATTGCTCCTACGTGAAAAATTGTCAGACTGTTAGCAGCAAGCAAAACACTGAACTACGTTTCCTGCCACACAAGATACTTAGCAGAATTAAGCACAGGTTGGGCCTATATGTACCCACCAAAGTCACTTCTACTGCCAGGGCTGAGCCTGATATTTATTTGGGAAAAAAGCAACCCACACAAAACTCTGGATGGGGGTGCCAAACAATGCAAAGGTGAGGGCTACAAGGATGTGGAGTGTTTACTTCTTTCTTCAATAAGTTTTCTATTAGCAAGGGTCAGGACACAGACACAGTAATATGCAGAGTGCTAGGCAAGGAAGTGGTATAAGAAGATGAGGTTATATAGGGCCAAATCAGGACTGTTGAGTAAAACAAACAGCTGCATGTTTGTTGACATATTTGTCTCTGGAAGTAGATCCTTTGTGGCTGGTCCCATCTTGTCTGTGGCATTCCCTGCTCAGTCAGCAAGGTCAAGAAGATGCCTCACCCATCAAACCCCACAAGAGTATACCCTCAGAAGCATATATGCACACAGAGACTTCTCACCACAGAGCGCTAGCTTCAGCCCAGTCTCCACACACTGAATTTGGGGAGATAGTACCCCAGGAGTATCCAATAAAAACATGAGGGGTTGTTCACACACCTGAAACATAAAGAGATCAGACTCAGTTTTACAATATTAAAAAATGACACACAGGGTTATGGATAAAGGACTTGCAAGACCACTATACATCTAAAAGTGTGGTCTGATGAATAGAGTGTTGCACTTTTAAGTTTGATCCTTGTACAACCATAAAGTAATGGATAGAGAAGGTGAGTGGACTGTCTCTGTAATTCAGTCAAAAGGAGGAGGCACAGTAAAAGGGCACAGAAAATGATTGTCAGTAGACTGGGGGGAAATTGCTGCTGGTGGAATGGGAGAGAAGAGAATTTTCTTACAAAAGGGGGTAGATTTCTCAGGATACAAGCACTTAGCAATAAAGTGCTACCACTGTGGGCAAAACAAAGGTAGATATGAGGAAGGTTCAAATACAGAACATAACATAAGTGCTCTGCTGGATCAGATTAAAGATCAATCAATAACTGAGAAGCTGGACTTCCGGTGAAGATATGGCGGCCGTGCCAGCAGAACTTTTAGCTCTGCTGTGACTGGACGGTGGTAGCTCTCTGGGAGCCTCCCAGATGGAGCTTAAAATTCCCCAGAAAAAGGGGAAAGCAAAAGCATGCCACAATGGGTCCTGTAAGCTCATCTCATGGGGCAATGAAGTCATTTCGTTGGAGTTTCAACCTGAGGAATGGGACTGTGGCTAAAACATCGCTCAGATGCCGTTCAGGACGGGAGGTCGCTCTGTCTTCATTCCCCGAATGGTTAACATCGGAACCTAACATTGGAAATACGGGGTGCCTTTGGTGCAGTGAAGAAGAGGGGTTACATCTGGTCGGCAGGTACTTAATCACCCTCCCCAAGTATGTAGTGGAGGAGTTATTTCAAATAACGAAGAAAAGATCTGGAAAAATAACAAGGGGAAGGGAAAAAGAGAGAGGGAGTTGCCGGCGTTGGCAGTCTCTCTCTGTCGGACAGCTCCAGATTTAAGCACAGGATTGAATGATTTGTATTTTTTTATTCAACGGAGTGAAGAAGTATAAGATAAGAATTATGGCTAATTAAATACAAGATTGATTACTTTCATTCCCCAGCTAATTGGATAACATTTGGTCTGCAGAGATAAAGAAATATTTTCTCATATCACTTGGCGGGTGAGGTATTTCACTCTTTTTTTATTATTATTGTTTGAAGAAGAAGCATACTTAAGTGTCGTTTACTTTTGGAGATAAATATTTAAGAAAAGTTAATGACTGGGAGAGAGTTAGCCTTCCTCAACCTGAGCCCCTCCAGATGTTTCAAACTACAACTCCTAGCATTCCTGACCACTGGCGAAGCTGGCAAGGACTCATGAGCTTTGAAGTCCAAGACACCAGGTTGTGGAAGGCTGCTGTAGTGCTTTACACATTCAGCTACCTTTGATAAACCTTTGGAAGTTTCAATTGATTCAGAAAACAGCCAGGCTGCTGACAAGTACCCACCAATGTAAGAATCTTACACCAATTCTTAAAGAGCTTCACTGGCTCCCAGTTTCTTGCTGGGCACAATTCAAACTTGTGCTGAGTTTGACCTACAAAACCCCAAATGGTTTGGGACTAGAGTATCTAAATGCCCACCTACGCCTGCATGAACCTGCCTGGCAACCAAAGTCATAATTGGAGACCCCTTTTCAGGAGCTCTTGGCCATGGGGGTTAGGTGGATGGCTACATGGAGGGCCTTCCCTGTGGTTGTGCTCCATCTCAAACTCCCTTCCAAGAGGGATGCCTTGTTTATTATCTTTTTGGTGCCCAGTGAAGCCTGCCCTGTTCATCTAGGTATTTGGGGTTAATTTTAATTGACAGGCCCAGAGACTTCCTCTGCCACTTTATGATGCGATATACACACAACTACTGCGGCATGTCCCTTCTTGTCATGTGTGCCATTTCTCAGTCTTACACGGAGGTCCCCAACCATTTCTCATTTTGTACAGGATCCACCACATTACCTGGATTTTGGTGAGAACAGCTCTGGTAATACCTGGTGCCCCACCAACTGTGGAAGCTTTCCCTTTGTGGTGGGGAAAGGGAGAAAAGAAAGACATGCAGTTACATACAATGTGCAAGTGAGTTCTCAACAAGAACCTTGGCCACTATCTAGAGACAGAATAGAGCCTTATGGTCAGAAATGTGGCCCAGGTAAAACAAGGTTTCCCTAGAGACTCAACCCAAATAAGCTTTCTGCTTTTTCCAGCAACACCCAGGAAGACTTGCTTCAAAATAAAGGCATTTCCTATCTGACAGTCAATCAGATTCAAGTACACCTGAGTATGAGATGCCTATGGCCAGTAAGCACCTAACCACTGCTTTTCTCTCTCAACACTTTATTTTCACTGCTGCTAATCATTTACTGCCAACAGTTTTCTGGTCTCCATTGCCAAAGGCCCAAGCCTATTAATTCTCTTTTACAATCACTCCAGCATCTCTTTACTCATAACTAGGAACACAGAAGCACATAGAAGATGGAATAAGTTAGTCGAAGAGTTTGCTTGGCTTAATATATCATTGGCTGGGGAATGCTGGGAGTTGTAGGATTTTTTTCCTGTCTAAACATGCCTAGGATTGCACCCTTTGTCTTGTAAATAACTATTTGCATAGTCTCTTGGGGTATGCAAGAACTGCCTCCAGTTAACAAGATAGGAAAGCTTTTGTGAATTGGAAACATGGAAATGTATAGGCAGGTGGGCTAGTACATTTTATAGACTTACTTCGCAAGGCAGGCTTGGATGAACTCCAGCACCTGCTCCCTCCCACACACATCACCAGCCTGCATGTTTAAGTAATTCTACACAGCCATTAGTAGCAAAGACACAGAGTCATTATTGCACCTAAAGTACCAGATTAAAAAAGGACAAAACAAAGCCTTTGGGCATTAGATTATATTTTTAACAATGGAATCCCCAAAATGTCAAGACATTTTAAATCAACAAATCATGGTGGGGGAGGGGAGCTGTACTGGCCCTACAACCTCTACTGCACATCATAGGTTGTACGGTGGGCACAACTCCCCCACATTGCATGCCAGGTTCGGATGACATGCCAGCATGGGGTATGAGGCAAATGGCGGTCGTGCGCAGAGCAGTGGGGGGAGCAGCCACAATGGTTGCTTCCCTTGCCACAATTGTCCAAACCTTGTCCATTGACTTGCGTATGAAGGAACCAAATGACATAGAACTTTGAAGTAATGCCTGTAATTGGTTATTGTGTCATTCTTCGCAGAATAAAATAAGTGATGGATTGCAAATGTCTTGGCATTTTTGGGATTCCATTGTTTAAAATATAACCTCATACCCAAGGACTTTGTTGCTTCTCTCACCATGATCCTCTGAACCCAGTCTGTTTAAGTATACCAGTTGTATTGATCAAGACAATACCTTTTCTGAGGTGCAGCCTTCTAATTGAATTGATGAGTGATGACTTCCCCACATTTGGCACACCAATGACCATGATGCAACTCTCCACATTCTGGAAGCAATCAAAACGTTTGAAGTATCACTTTGGAAAAGTAAATGGCAGTGACAGGAGACATCAGAAGCAGAGGGTTGGGACTCTTTTGGCTCATATCAGAAAGTAATCATGGAGTATTTGCTATAGAGTGGGCAGCAGAACCTTCCCATCCATTAGTCAAGTGGGCATTTTATTATACGAGAAAAGCATATGAATGCTGCAATTTCCATAACTTCTACTATACAATATAACTGACCTCAGCTCTCTGGTAGCGCTTACTGTTGCTGATCAGTTCTGTGACAATGGGAACAATCTGTAAGGAAATACAAGGGTAGTTTCAGTGGAAACCTGTTGGGATATACTTGGCTGAAAATGAGAGAGAACAGGGCTAATGGCCTACTTCTCCCTCTTTCCTTAATAGACACCATAAGCTAAAGTTGCGCATAAGCAAAAGCTGTGGACCAGATCTCACTATGCCACAAATGCAAGCAGGGAGGTTGGTTCTATTATGCAGAGCAACTTCTCACCTCTAACCTACCTTGCCAGAATAGAATTTTGCTCTAACAGCACAGTACCTTCTTGATATTTTCATCTTTCAGGCATTCTGTGAAGATGACGTTTTTAAAACCTTGCTGTTCCAAATGTTCCAGAATCCGCTAAAACATAGCAAAGGGGGAATTATGAAATCTGGGCAATTTCTAGTATTTATAATTAAAACTGTGTATCCCCCATATCCCTTGCTCTGCAGAGTAGGCCTAAGACTGCTTACAATAACTTGTATAAAATAACAGAATATAAAGTCCAGAAAAAGAGCAGTATAAAAGAGTAAAAAAAAAGCAGGAACCCCCCCAAAAAACATTTATCCTACAAGATACCATTAACTAAAAATGTCTGCCAAAACAAACCGGTTTTAAGTGAACTCATAGAAGCAAGCAATGAGGGAGCAGATGTACCTGCCTGGGGAGGTAATTTCATAGCCTAGGATCCATGAAGGCTTTTTCCCTCATCCCCACCAGCAGAACCTCTGTTAGTATGAGACAGCAAAAAGGACTTGAGAAAATATTTATTTAGATGGATACCAAGGCAGATTAGTTTTTTTAAAAGGACTGTTCCCATGCCATTTAAGACTTTAAAGCCAAAGCCAGATCCTTGAATTGAACCTAGAAACAAATTAGCAGTCAGTGAAGCTAATACAACATTGACATAATAGGGTCTGTCCTACTAGATACAGAGAGCTGTCTACACACTGCCTTCTGGACCAACTTAAGTTTGTTCAAGGGCAGTCGCACATAAAGTGAACAGATCATGAATGAATATAGCCAGGTCTGACTTATCCAGGAAAGGATACCATTGGTAAAGGGCACTCCTGGCTATTGCTGTTACCTGTACATCCAAGGAACAGAGAAGAATCCAGCAATGCCTCCCACCCTTAGCTGTAAACCTGCTGCTTCATGGGAAGTGTGTAGAACAAGCCTCTTCCAATACTATCAGAACCACTTATTAACAGTACTTCTGTCTTATCTGCGCAAAGTTTCAGTTTATTCACTCTCATCAATTCCAAATTACATCAAAACATTGCTTTAGAACTTCCACTGCCTCCTCAGAATTAGATGGAAATGGAAGATAGAGCCAAGTGTCAACCTCTTCACGGCTTCCCTGAAGACTGAAGCAGTCTGTCATGTTTCCAAGCCCTCCTGCTGTAGTGCAAGACAATAAAGAGGTCTGCCTAGTAATCCACAAAGCTTTATGCAGCAAAAAACATTTCTTTGCACGTGAAGAGAGTTGAAACACTAGGAACTTTCCTCTAGTCTAAAAAGTGGCTAACTAAGTGAGACAATTGTCCTTTCAACAAAAGGGAAGGTTTTTCCCCGAGTCCCTTCAGGGAGGATTCCTCTGAAGAAGCCTTTGGCAAGAAGCTAGCCAAGCTGATTGCCTCTCGCCTTCTTTTAGCTCTGCCCATTTGATCTACAGTGGAGTCCGGGATTGGTCAACTCTGAAGTCCCTTCCCACTCTGTGGATTGCTGTGTTCAAACAAACTTTGAGTTGTTAGCGTTTTTATTGATAAGGTCCTGTGAAAATTCATCCCTGGCTGGTGAAAAGCCTGGGAGAGTCTCCTCCCCCATTTCCTGTGTAGGCTGGTACATTTCTAGTACCTGTTTCTTCTGGTTCAGAATCTGATTCCATTTGATAGCCTGAAACGCCTTCTCCCACACTAAGTGAAACAGGCCTTATCATGACACAGTCTTTCATAGTAAATCTTTCTCATGGGCTTGTTAAGCCAACAAGTTTTACCATCTTTGTTGCTGTTGCATCTCCTCTCATCATGGCATATCAGAGAGAAAGTAGTCTAGATCAACTTCACTTTTATGCATGGCAATAAAATGACTTCATACCTGTGGTAACCACACAAAGATTCTTAGAATTGTGAAGTTGTAAAGGACCATAAGGATCATCTTGTCCAACTCTCTGCAATGTGCAGGAAAACCAATTAAACTATCCATGAGAGGTGGCTATCCAGCCTCTTCTTAAAAGCCTCCAGAGTTGGAGAACCCACAACCATAATCCTAACCCGTAGGTAGACCTTTCCACTGTTATACAGATCTTCCGATCAGAAAGTTTTTTCTTATATTTAATTGAAAACTAGGTAGCTGTAATTTATACCTATTACTTTGGGTCCTAATTTCTGTGGCAATGGTAAATAGTTCTTGACCATCTTCCCTGTGGCACCCTTTTATGTACCTGAACACTGCTAACACATCTACCCTCAGTCTTCTTTTCTCCAGACTGAATGTCCCAAGTTCCTTCAGCCTGTACTCATAGGGCATGACCTCAAGTCCCTGTATCATCTTTGTTGCCCTCCTCTGAACCTGTTCTAATATGTCAATGTCCTTCTGGAAATGTGGTGCCCAGAATCATACACAATACTCCAGGTGTGGTCTCACTAGTGCCGAGTAAAGACGAATAAGGACTTCATGTGTCTTTGAAACAAAGCTTCTTCTAATGCAGCCCAGAGCTGTGTTAGCTCTTCTAGAGGCTATCTCACACTGCTGACACATGTTCAGATTGCTGTTGATGACCACACCCAAATCCTTCTCTGAAGTAGTGCTCCCAAGCCATGAATCCCCAGCTTGCATGTGTACCCTACATTTTTCCTCCATAAATGTAATACCTTCCATTTCTCCCTGTTAAAGGACGTTCCTCTCTGCTCAGTCTTCCAACCTGTCCAAATCAGATTGCAGTCTCATTCAGTCATCATGGGTATTGGCCGGACTTCCCAGTTTTGTGGCATCCGCAAATTTGATTATACCATCAATCCCACCATCAGAACATTAATAAAAATGTTGAATAATACTAGCTCCAAAGCAGAACCCTGTGGTATCCTGCTGGTTACTGCTCTCCAGCTCAATGTAGAACCACTAGTGTTGACTCTGAGTATGATTAGCCAGACAGTTGTGTATCCACCTTACTCTATGCAAGCATAACTTTCACGGCTTGTCAATGAGAATGTCATGTGGAACCTTGTCAAATGATTTCCTGAAATAGAGGTAATTTTGTCCACAACATTCCCCTTGTCCACTAGAGTAGTTACCCTGCCAACAAAGGAGGCAAGATTTGTCCCATATGACCTTTTTTGACAAAGCCATGCCGACGCTTAGCAATCACAGATTGTCTTCAAGATGCTTACAAATAGACTGCTTTATTACCTGTTTTAACACCTTTCCAGGGATTGATGTTAGGCTCACTGGTTGATAATTACTGGGATCCTTTTTCCCCCTTTCTTGAAGAGGGGGACTACGTTTGCTCTTCTACAGTCCCCTAGTACCTCCCCTGTTCTCCAGGACTCCTAAAAGATAATTGACAGAGGTCCTGACAGCTCTTCAGCCAGTTCCTTCCATATTCTAGGGTGAATTTTATCAGGGCCTGGGGACATGAAGGCATTCAAATTGGCTAGAAGTTCCTTACTGATCCCCAGCCTCCCTTGTTGTGTTTGTTCCCAATCTCTTCCAATCAACTCATCATTTCCTTTGGATGTAAAGACAGAGGCAAATAGGAGTTGAGTTCCTCTGCTTTCTCTTGGTCATCTGTTAAGATTTGTCCATTTGATGAAAGCAATGAGCCCAGTGCCTCTGTTGTCTTCCTCTTGCTGTTGACATATTTGAAGAAACCCTTCTTGCGGGATTTTGCCTCCCTTGCTAGTCTTAGCTCATTTTCTACCTTCGCCTTCCTGTTCTCATTCCTATATTTCTGGGCTAAAGTTTGTAGACTTCCTAGGTCATAAGTCCTTCCTTCCATTTCCAGTAAGCATCCTTCCTTCTTTAGTCTCAACTCCTTCATGAGGTGCCTGTTCTACCACATTGACTTCTTTTGATGTCTCATTTTCTTCCTCATTGGTATTATTTGAGATTGTGCTATTCTTAATTCCCTTTTCAAGAAGATCCAGCTGCCTACAACACTTTTGCCTTCAAGGTTTTCTTCCCATGGTATCTTCTTTATTATTTCTCTTAGTTTATTAAAACTGGCCCTCCTAAAATCCATGGTTTGTGTTTGACTTTTTTTTACCAGACTATTTGTCACAATCACGAACTCTACATGTTGTACCCAAAATTACCACCACTTCAATATTTTCAATCAATTCCCCCATTAGTAAGAATCAAATAATAATTAGCAGATCCCCTAGTGCCCACCTCAACTCACTAATAAAAGAACTTTTCTGACATCTTGTATTTGACAGAGTCTTCCAACAAATATCTAGATAGTTGAAATCTCCTATCACAACCACTTCACATGTTTTTGAGGCTTCAGATTTCTGCTTTAGTAAATCTCCTTTTAGCTCTTTTGACTCATTTAGTGGTCTGTAGCAGTCATCTACCAAGATATCCCTTCTGTTAGCTTACCCTTTTCTCTTAAGCCAGAGGCTTTCAGCACTTCTGTTAATGTCAGGCCAGTGGACCTCTGTACAGGTAAGTTCATCCCTGATATATAGCGCTACATCTCCTTCTCATCACCTATTTCTCTGAAACAAGGTGTACCCATCCCATCATGTCTCTGAAATTACTATTATGTCATACTTGCCTTGGTGACTACTTATGACATCCTGCTCATCTTGCTTGTTTCTTATACTTTGTGCATTAGTGTAGAGGCATTTAAGATAATGGGTTAGACTCTGTGTTCTGTCTCCTTTTCCCTTTATGCTGTCTTGCTTTTGTTCCTCTGTTAAACTAGTACATCTGGCCCATCAGAGAGCTTTCCTATTGGCCTCTTCAGATACATTTGTTTTAATCATGTGACAGTCTTTGTAGAATAGACTCAATATACCATTCTAGTTATATGCTCACCTAAGTGTCTTACACAGACTAAAAGTACAGATCAACATATACATCAAATATCAATTTGAAGCCTGAGGTTAGGAACTGTGTTGTAAAGTTATCCTGGCAAAAGAGGTAGAGTAAGTTAAAGTACTCTCATTGACATCCATGGAGAAATCACTACGTCTCCTTTCCAACTCTGCATCCAGTCAACCGTATTATATACTGTGTTGAGTTTGAATTCTGGTTCTGCCAGGTCCAAGTCATCAATTAGGTTCTTTTGGTTATCAAGATGAAACAAGCCACTCATACAAAAAGATGATAGTTTCTTGATGGAAAATGGATGCAGGATATATACATGCAAAGAAAGTTAGCACCTCTTTCCAGCTAATCAAGCTTTCATAGCTGGGTGTCTATCACGGGGCCCACAATAGATGAAAGCCGTCCTTTTGAGCCAAAGCAGGTTCTCCAGGCCAGTTGCACACTTCTTCCTGAAGCAAAGCCAAAGCATGAAGCTTGCACGTTGAATATTATAGGCTTCCCTGCTAGGTTCCTGCTTCTCTCAGGAGCTGATAGGCTGCATTCCTCCCCCCTCCCAGAAGAAGCAGAAGGGCTCCCGCTCACAGGTCCTCAAAGTATCTGTCAGGTGTATCACAAGGCTGGAGGCTGGAGGCCTTGTGGATTGAAAGTTGTAGTCTTTGGGATTGTTTTAAGAAAGTCTGTTTCTCTGTGAGCTTATCTCTATCTGTTTCCCATAGGACTGCTAGCTGCACTCCCTGCCATGGCCTTGCAGAAAAAAAGGTTTCCTTGGGAATCTAGATTGGTGGAAAGGTGGGGGCCTCTCTTACAAGCTGTCATTCACATTATAGCATCATCAAAAGGAGGTTGAATTGTGCTGCCCTGTTGGCACATGGGTTTGGTTTACAAGTCAGAGAACCTGTCCATCAAGTGGCTTAGAATAAGCCAGGCCCCCAGTCTATAAGAGGGGGGAGCAAGGGTAAAGAACCCTTGCTAGAGATCATCTTTCGGCGCTTGGCCTGAAACCCTTCGTGTTTGGATTCTACTTGTTTGGAGATTTTGGAAGCACTCTGTACATGCTCGCTTATCTGCCATTTGGACTCAGAATTTCTAAGGATTGTGCCATGGAAAGTACTCTGAGGCTTTTCATAGGCTTGGACTTGTATTTGCTCTGGATTGTGTGTGTGTGGCCTGTGAGAGAGCTTCCCCCAGAGCTAAAGTACATGCAGGGGAAGTTTCCTAGGCCTACAAGGTTCGTTCCCTGGGGTCTTGCTTACTTTGGTCAGCTCAGCGTTTCCGGCAGGCTGGGTATGATTAGTGTGAGATCGATCTGTCTCTGCCAGGCTTCAGGCAGCTCTTGGGCTCTGGCCATGTTCTTGAAGAGTCAGCGTATGTGACATCTGGAAATGCTCAGATAGGATAGGGGCTAACCCTATACTTCTCTCCCCCAAGTGATTTGCCTAAAGGATCGCATCAAGACTGGAGCCTAAAGCTATCTGACCGTTACCAGCTTTAAGTGGATGTATGCAGAAATGAAACTGTTATGCTTGTAACCGTGTGATTCCATCAATAAAAGGAGTCTCACTGCCCTGAGTGTCTTGACTGTTTGCCACAGTTCGTGAGGGAAAGCCTGGGGATGGGCCTGCTCACGACAGCATCTCAGCTTGGGAAACTAATTGCCTTCCTTGGTGCCTTATTAGAAGTTAAAACCTCCCAGCAAATCCTGAGATAAGACACTATGAGAAAAGGATGACATCCAGGATGTCCATCCAGGGAATGAGGCCTGCTCTTGTCAGTGAAAGTCTGCTAAAGTCTACTCACTGTGTTAAGCTACACAGGACTCTTAGCAGCATTTTGGAAGTCTGTGAAGTCCATATTTCTGCTCACTAACAAACTCACTACAAATACATTCCTTCCAGGGAACCCATCTCAGTTTGTTAACTCAGAACTCACAAGAGGGGATTTTGTTGATGGAGGCTATGGTGAAAGGGCACTTAGGACCTTCCCTAAATGCAAACCACGAAGGAGAATCAACACAGCAATTTCACACGGCTAACAGTTCTATGTTCAGAAACCTTACAACTCCTCCACAAAACTCCACTCAGCCTACTCAAGCTGGGGATGCAAGGACAATGCACCCCACACAAGTAAAGAAAGAGGTACCATGCCCCCCAAATATGGCCACTGAACAAATCTCCTATGCTCCTTTCCCTGCCCATCGTTCCTCTCTCAACTGTTAGCAGCAGTGTCTCCAACACAAGAAATACACGTCAACACTGTGCAGAAAGGGAAGGAGGCAGCATAAGGCCACAAACTCCCACATGCAGGTGGACTCCCTGTTGGTGAATGGTGAATGGCATTCCAGTTGTTGTTGTTGTTGCTGGCCATGCATTCATGTCCACTGTTGTCTTCTAGGCTCTCCAAGTGTGGCACCACGCGCACTCACTCAGTAGGTGCTGAGCATTGGCCCAGAGGCATTGTGTTGTAACTGTTGTAAAAATTCCTCTTTAGTGTTGGGATGGGTGAGAGAGTGCTGTTGCCCTGTGCCCTGCTTGTGGGTCCCTGGTCAACAGCTGGTTGCTCACTGGGTGAATAGAGTGCTAGACTAGATGGACCCTTGGTCTGATCCAACGTGGCTCTTATGATGTTCTTCTTACATTCCTGTCTTGTTAGGCTCTTTCCAGGCAGCCTTTCCAGTAAAAAAAGCTCAACCCTAGTCCCAGTGCAACTCAGACTTTAAGGAAGGCTCAGCAATAGCAGCAATACCTAATAGGCATACAACCGCTGTTCTTTAAGGCTGCCTAAGGACACTGCCATTTTCTTCTCAGTAGAAAGGCAGGATACAAATCAATCAAATTAAATCAATAAACAGTGCCAGTAAGGCAGAATGAGAATGAAGAAGTCAGGTGCTGCCAAAGCATGAAAGCCCCAGTTCAAGAGAAGATCAATGACAAAACAGAATAATGTGGTACCTAACAGTAGACATTGGATAAGACAGCTGAACTTCCAACATATCAGAGCTGGTGCAGGGTGCTGCCAGGCAGACCAAAGAGTGAGAACTGCTTCTCATCACATGGAAAGCAAGTGGAAAGGCAACAAATCCCCAGTGGGATAACCATGGAACTTTCCTCAACCGTTAAGATTACTCTGCAGGCTGTCAGCATGGCTAATACAGAAAAATACTACATGGGTCTTACCGGTTTGTGGTTTAGATCTGCCAAGTCCATTTTATTCAACACCAACAAATGTGGACGGATACCCAGGGCTTCCTGTAACAGAGGGTTCCGGCCTGAGAGTGGGATGTGCATATGCTAAGGAGCCAAAACGAAAGAGCCAAGAATAACAGCACCAGCTTGATGCATATTTGGTTGGGTTGCGGGGAACAGATATTTGAAGCCACGAAGATTACATTTTAAGGAGGAAAGATGATAAGCAAAACTGAAAAGGAAAGCCCAAACCCTAACTCTGTCCCCAATCTTACAGCTTTGCAAAGCAGACTCGCCAACATTTTACAGATTAAAACAGAGACACTGCAATGTCCCACCAAGCCTTCCCCCGTTTCATATTACTGAAGGCTGTTTTCAGCTTGCTGTGCAACGGCTTATTTCACACTGGCTTCCGAAATAGGTTACATTAGAAAACTGACAATGAAAGTTTTAAAAATTATAAATGCTTATGAATTTTAGAATGTTTAATGCCACAATGCATTTGACTGCATTTCTGGAACAGCCTCATGCACCTCATACACCTTCAGCAAGATTTATTCTCTAGGCAGACTATGACAGACAAGATGGAAGAGAAGCAGCGTTTTTTCAATTCCATACATGCAACTTTTAGAGGCTTGTGCAAGGGCTTGAACACCCAAAACTGCAGCACACGTTAAAACAAGGTACTGAAAATGCCTCCTCAAAAGGCAAAGCAGACACACAATAGGGACAATGCAAGAGAGACAGAGCCATGCTCGATGTGAAATGCCCTCTCCCCCCACATATGTGCACTGCAGCCCACCTTACAGGGCGTGAGAGATACTACCAAGCAGAGCTACAAAGAAATCATACCAAACTTGAAGCTCTGGGAAGGAAACTCAAGAATTTTGGGGCCCAAATACTTTTCTCATCCATCCTTCCAGTACTAAGAAAAGGAATAGAAAGAAAAGGCAAAATACTCTGGATAAACGACCAGCTACGAAGGTGGTGCCAATGTGAGAGATTCATATTCTGGGGACCATAGGCTAAGCTACTTGAAAGATGGACTGCTGGCAAGGGACGGGTTACACCTCACAACAGCTGGGAAAAATGTGTTTGGCCGCAGCATGGAGAATTTCATCAGGAGGGCTTTAAGATGACTCTTACAGGGGAGTCGTAAACTTGGAGGCAACAATGGATGAAGGCTTATGCAATATAACAGAGAGAACAGCTCTAATAGCACCCCAAAATACTCTTCATAATGATGTAGGAAAGAAGGCAGACTATAAAGCACATGGTCTTCGATGTCTATATAACTAATGCCCAGAGTATGGGAAACAAACAGAATGAACTTGAACTCGTAATACATGAAGGCAAATATGACTTCATAGGTATAATGGAAACTTGGTGAGAGGACTCCCATGACTGGAATACAGCAAATTAAGGATATTACTTGTTCAAAAAGAACAGAAGGAAAAGGGAGACGGAGTTGCACTTTATGTCAAAAATACTTATCCCTGCACAGAAATAAAGGAGGATGAGCCTGGAAGCCCCATCAAGAGCATCTGGATTGAAATAAATGGGGCAAGGAATAAAAGGAGCAGGTCGTTGGAGTATACTACTGACCATCCAATCAAGAAGACGACAAGGATGAAACTTTTGAAAGGCAAATTGCCAATATTTTAAGGAGGTGTGATACAGTAGTAATGGGGGACTTCAATTATCCCGATATCTGTTGGGAGACAAATTCTGCCAACAGTGGCCCCTCCAAGAAATTCCTGACATGCATGGCTGATGATTTTCTCCTACAGAAAATGGAGCGGCTATCCTTGACTTGATTCTGACCAACAGGGATGACTTAGTGGATAAAGTGGCAGTTATGGGAACTCTGGGGGAAAATGATCATGTCATACTTGAGTTCTCGATTTTCAAGTAAGCAAAACTGAGTATTCTGGCTTTTAGGAAAGACAATTTTAATAAACTCAGTACAGTGGTAAGTAAGGTCCCATGGCAAGTGGCCTTAATGAGGAAAGGAATCCAAAATGGGTGGAAGTTTTTAAAAAAGGAAATTTTAAAGGCCCAATTACAAATAATTCCAACAAGGAAAACTGTAGAAGACAACAAAAGAAGCCAATGTGGCTCCACAAAAGCTTAGAGATGACCTGAAAACAAAAAAGATACATATAGGAAGTGGAAGGAAGTCAGGCTATAAAATGAGCACAGACAGGTAGCACAGAATGGCATCAAAAAGGCTAAAGCTGAGAATGAGCTGAGGTTAGCAAGGAATGCCAAAATCAACAAAAAGCTTTCTTCTGGTATGTACACAGTAAAAGTCAAAGGAAAGAAATGGTGGTTCAACTACTCTATGAGGATGGTAAAATGATAACAGATGTCAAAGAAAAGTCCGAAGCGCTCAATTCCTATTTAGGCTCAGTCTTCAACTGAAACAAGGTCTATGACCACCACCACCCCTGGCAAACATAAAAGTACAAGCTGAAGGGACAGGACTGCAGTTTGAGATTGATAAACAAATGGTCAAGGAACACCTAAGTTCTTTGAATAGGTTCAAATCAATGAACTGCCTCCTAGAGTAATAAAAGAGCTGGCAGAAAAACTCTCAGAACCACTGCCTATTATCTTTGCAAAATCATGGAAGATGGGTGACGTGCCGGACAACTGGAGGAGGGCTAATGTTGTCCCTATCTTCAAAAAGGGCAAAAAAGAGGAATCTGGGAACTACAGACCAGTCAGTCTGACATCCATCCCTGGGAATTTTTTTGGAACAGGTAATAAAGAAATCAATCTGTAAGCACCTTGAAAACAATGCAATGATTACTAGAAGCCAACATGGATTTGTTAGGAACAAATCCTGCCAGTCTAATCTGATCTCATGTAGACAAGCTGGAGGGAGTTCAGAGGAGGACAACAAGGATGATCAAGGGTTTGAAAACGAAGCCCTATAAGGAGAGACTGAAAGAACTGGGCATGTTTAGCCTCGAGAAGAGAAGACTGGGGTGAGACATGAAAGCACTCTTCAAATACTTAAAAGGTTGTCACACAGAGGAGCCAGGATCTCTTCTCGATCATCCCAAAGTGCAGGACACAGAATAATGGTCTCAAGTTACAGAAAGCCAGATTCCAGCTGGACATCAGGAAAAACTTCCTGACTGTTTGAACAATACAACAATGGAACCAATGACCTAGGGAGGTGGTGGGCTCTCCCACATTAGAGGCATTCAAGAGGCAGCTGGACAACCATCTGTCAGGGATGCTTTAAGATAGATTCCTGCATTGAGCAGGGAGTTGGACTTGATGGCCTTATAGGCCCCTTCCAACTCTACTATTGAATTCTATGATTAGCCTTCCTCCAGTCATCCTGCACTTCACCCATCTTCCATGATTTCACAAAGATAATAGGAACCTTTTACCTAAGATGGTAGTGGGCTCTCCCACACTAGAGGCTTTCAAGATGCAGCTGGACATCCATCTATTGTGCTCAAACTTTGAATAGGCTTTTAAATTATGGTTACTCAGGCTCACTCTAACAAACTGTGAATGTGTATAAGGCAAAGGTACTGCCAGTGTTAACATTTGGTGCAGAGATTTGGGGCTTTGCCAATAATAGAATTGAAAGAGTCTAGAATCGTTTTTTACGTTTGAGTCTAGGTGTATCAAGAGTTTCTCCAGCTCACATGATTAGAACTGAACTTGGGATAGTGGCAGTTTCAGACCTGATTCACCTTAGGCTATTTAATTATTGGTTCAAGGTAGTAGTTCAAGTGAGTGAAGCCAGGCTCCCTAAGAAATGCCTAAACGAACAGACAGTTAAAATCTCAGCAAAATCTTGGTTTTACAGTTTCTCAAAATTGTTATTGAACTATGGTTTTAGTGTGGAGGTTCTAAGTGCTCTCAGTTCCGATATAAGAAATGTTTTAAACAAAGAATACTGGATACCAGAGCACAGAAGGACATAGCTGCCCTGTCAAACACAAGGCCTATGAAATGGTTAGCAAGGGCTAAAACACAATTTCAGGAAGAAAAATATCTCTTCTTCCTAATGAAAAGGGGTCCAACGCATGGCCTTTACCCATCTTCGATTCGAGCAAATGGACACAATAATGAAACAAGGAAGATTCTGGGGCATCCTAGTAGAAGACAGACTGTATATATGTGGTGCATCTGAAGTGGCCCCTATTTACTGGAATGTTGATGATATTCCAGTTGTAGGGAACATTATTTGTCTCCGTTTCTTGAGCGAATGAAAAACTGGGTGGTTGAGGACAAGCAGAATTTCCTCTTACAAGGATCTAACCAGTTTGTGACTTAGAGGGTTGTCCTTTTCGCGGGTAAGGTGGCCAGTTTAAGGAAAATGGAAAAGGAAAAACTTGTTTTAAATGAGCCATGTAACACCTGTTAAAACTTGTGGGGCCCCAATAGGAGCAGATACTTTTATCTTTTTAAATAATGTATTACACCTCAATTTTAGACTTTTTAAAAGTAATGTTTTAAGATTCATGTATTTATTGTTTGTCTTTAACACGTGTGTGAAATGGTCTGAAGACTTATTCAATAAACTTTTTGATTGCTTGATTGATTAGGTATGCTTTAATGTGGATTCCTGCTTTGAACAGGGGGTTGGACTTGATGGCCTCATAGGGCATTTCCAATCTCAGTGACTGGGATCACGATCGCTGGGAGGAGGAAGAGGCTTTAACCCCATTCAAATTGCTGGGATGTTGGGTGGGGGAGGAAATGTGTCGGGGGGGAGAAAGTGGATCAGTTCGGATAACATATTAAGCAACGGAGGGATAAATAACGTACTGACCGTGCGTTAGGCAGGAGGAGCTCCACAGACAACACTCTGCAGCCGGCGCTGCTTGGAACCAGCATACGCCCCGGCTGCTATGAACTTGCAGCGGCCATTTTGGTCACAGCCTCTCCTCCGTGTGTTCTCCAGCCGTATCCCAGCATGCATCGTGAGTTCTGCTGGCTGCATAGAGCGGCTGGTTTTTTTTGGCTGCTCTAGGCAGCAGAACTCTATTCCGAAACGGAATAGTTCACGGAGAGCGGGGGGGCTGAATTCGGACGACACTTTAAACAACGGGGCTTCGGGCTCAACAACGTGCAAGCCCGTTGTTTCGCTCCGTTGTTTAAAGTGCCTGATTAACGTACTGTCAGTTGTGTGTGCGTTGTGTGTTGCCCTCCAGACGACACAATAAGCAACACAAATGACAATTGTTCCCCCTCCCCCTCCGTTGCCTAATGTGTCGTCCTAACTGAGCCAGTGTGTGTGTTTGTATGTACAAGTGGGAATGTATGATTGTGGGTGGGTGCACATACAGGAGTGGCTCCTACAGCCCCCAAAGTTGCCTTTCCCTGGTATAAGAGAAAGGAACACATATTCAAGTCTACTTGGAAAGATTTGCTCAATTTTCATATAGTCTCCCACAAAAGGATATACGGGCATCATGCACTTCCAGCAAGCAGTCCACCACTCGCAGGCGGCTCTTCATATCCTTTAACCCTACAAAACAAAGTCAAACATGTACAGTTAAAACTGGGATGGGAAGAAAGTAGATCTGAATCTACTGGTAGATCTCTGGGTGATTTACAAGACTTCTGAGTCCCAACTGTCCATCAATAGCAGCAACAAAATGAACTCCCCCTGCCTTAAACTATACTGTTGAAATGAACATTTAGGCTAACCAAGACTTGGGGTGTGAGGTACTCAATACAAATTCCTGGGTTCAGAATTCTTTTATTCTAAATTTAATTGTTTTGCACCAGGTTCCAGTTGGTGGTTCTTGGGGTATTCTATAAACCTGAAGCCTGCCCACCCCAGAATTACAACAGAGGCTCAGTTCAGACAACACGTTTCTCAACGGTGGTTTTGAGAAATGTGTTGTTTGGAGGGAAAACTCCACGCTACTACAGTAGAGTTTTTTTAAGAAAACACTCCACACTGAATATCCACGCTGTGCAGAGAGTTCCTGTTCAGCGGTTGTGTTCCGTGCTGTGTGGAGGGCTCTGTGGAGTTTCCTGTTGCATTGAGTGGACTTTTCCCAGTGGTTACAGAGTTCTCTGACTACAGAGGCGAAAGGAGCAAGTGCTGCTCTAGGAGAGCTGCCAGGATTATTTTTTTTACAACAATGGCTGATGGGATACCATTGGGAGGAGTGGGGGAAGAGAGAGGGCAGAGAAACTGTCAATCAAACACTGTGCTGACTTTTACTCAACTCCACGAGAGCCCGGTCACACAAAGTAGAGAAATGTGTTGTCTGAACTGAGCCAGACTCTCTGCTCACGATCCTGGCTTAAAACTGATTTGGTTTCTTCTTTAACCTTCTGATGCAATGAATCTACTGGTTCCACCATAGAGATGCCTCTGCAGTGATAAAGATCCTGGGGCCATTGGCTGGTCCAAGCTACCTCCCCTCCTTTCCTCCCAACGTGCCTTTGGCCATGTGTCCAGGGAACCAGTGCGCCACGTTCCGGCCAATACAGTTAAACCGCTCATACTGGCTCACGCCCAGGGCCCGCAAGAGAGACGTGAACCGCATCTTCCTCTCTCAATATAATCTTCTTCTGCTGGAAAATAATGGCAGATATGTTTTGGATCTCAATATTTCTCATACACAGTGAACCTTTCACTATACAGCTCATATCCACAACCAGAGGCAACCATTATGGAAAAAAGGATGAACAGAAGGCCTAAGAGAAACCCTGTTTTGAAAAAAGGGGGTATCCAACCAAGATGTGACTCACATAACACGAGAAACCGCCCAACAACAAATCTACTTGGATCACTAAACTCCCAAAATGTCTCACACAGATTTACCCTGAAAAATCTGTAAATTTTTCAACTTACCCTAATGTAACTACTGATAGATCCCTGGGCCATTCACCTGCTGCATACTACAAACCTCTGCATGAAGTGGTAATGAAGGAGTGATAGAACCAAACTTCTAAACCTCAAACTGGTAATTGTATTGTCAGCAGACAGGATTGTCTTATTTCTTTTGATGCTAGTTTCTTTTTTAGTCTCTGCCAAGGAAGAAATGGAAAGGTGCAGGATTTTATAGCATCTCTATTCCCAAACAAAAGGCATAAGCAAAGACATTCATGCTCTTTCCAACTTGAGTCTTATGTCGCATGGAAAATGTTTTAACAGCTAAACATTGTCTTGCCAATGAAAATGCAAAACCAGCCCATCATGATCTCAACATAGTAAGCAGGGACTACTGCAGTTGAGAATGGTTTACAACACTTCAATAATGGAGTCTGCTGTATTATTTCAAGTCAGAAGTTAAGCTGTAGCCAAATGTTCTACAACACTGTGCAGTGTAGTCCAGTGCTATTTTATTGGGAGGCTGAGAGTACTGTGACAACTCTGGTGTACTTTTATCCAATTTCCTTGTGGGCTTTATATATATGGATATATAAATCTAATCTATCTATCTATCTATCTATGGACAGAAATGCATCTGTGGGAAGGATATTGCAGGAGTGATATTGGTAGGCAAAACTCTTACCAACAGTCTCTATTTGAGAACGGGGGTGGGTAAATCTCTATCTCTCTCACACACACCTGCTTTCCCCACCTGCTGTAGTGCTCCTAGTCCCTCCCCCCCCCCACACACACACATGAGAAAGCTGGTTGAAGGAAATTTCAGTAGAAAACAAGGCCCCAAGGGACAAGGTTAATCACTTCTCTCCCTCAGCACTGCTCCTGCAATTAACTTCACCGCTCTGGACTGCACTTCCCTGAAAAACAAAAACAAAAAAATTGTAACTTCAGCAGTTCTCACATAAAGGCAATTCTGGGGTTGTTTAACCCAGGAATTGTTCTGGCCAAGAAGCACACTACCTCCCATCCACTCCTCACTTCCAATTTCAATCAACAACCTAAGGCGATATTGTGATGCCCAAACCAAGCAACTCTGGATTGTTTAGGGGTTAAACAACCCAGAGTTAACCCAACAATTACCCATAGTTTGTTGTTTGGATATCATGCTGCAACACTCTCTTTTTGAGGCCTTGGGAGTACTGGTCCCACTCAGACTGGACAACATTGGGCTAGTTAGTTCAATGACTTAACTCAATAGTAAAAGGCTGCTTTACATGAGAAGCAATGTGGCTTATTCCATGTGACATAGAGGCCACCCTGCTCCAGGATCAAAGACATTTTCCACTCTTCATCTTTCAATCCAAAGTATATAGGGTGTTTATTATAGAGCTGTGAATGTCTGCATCATGGCCAATGGCAGCTCTCAATTCATAACAAAGAAATGTGTGATTCTGGCCTATGTATCTCCAATGCCTCAAGGTGAATAATGCCAGCCCATCACTGGGGAAGGCCAAGGAGGCGGAAACTCCACAGGTTCAACAGGTGCCCATTAAAAGAAGCGTCACTTGCAACCCAATGCCTTTGCCACCACCTCTCCCCGATGGGAAACAGAGTACGGGGACAGTGCCAAGCCTGGCTTGTAGACCTGTTGAATGACATGTGTTACCTCATGTCCTGCACCAACTGGTATTAACACCTCTCTCTGTGCCCACCAGCAGTGCAACTGACAGACTGCAGCCCAGCTTTGTCATGAAAAAGGGCAGCAGTATCCACCTTGATGAACTAAAAATGGCTGGGAGGGGGGATTTCGCCCTGTTTGTCTTTTAAATCTTTTTAAAAAGGTTTCATCCATTTTGCCCTGGGAATAGATGAGAAGGGCTTCTGTCAGGGGTGATAACATCACTTCTCGCCCTCTACCCCGAAGGGGAAACATCTTGAAAATAAGAAGTCTGAGGCAGATCAAGGCTGTTCAAGTGGGGAGATGAGGCCTATTGGGGGGGGGGGGGGTGCACCTACACTACCTCAGATACATGAGTTATTGAGTTATACCATTCAAATATCATTGTTGTCTTATATTTTCATACATTTCTTCTTCCTTTGGAGGCGAGGAGGGAGAAGCAGATTTCACAAGTCCTGACAGAAGATCCTTCCAAGCTACTTCCAGAGCTAAAGGCAAAAAGGGTGGAGCACCAACCAGGCACTGTTCACTCCTCCCCCCCCCACCTTCTCTATGTAGTTGCTCCTTTTTTAAAAGGGGGAGAGAAATAAAATATGCATACAAATAACAATATTGGAGATTAATAAACATTTTATATACTATGCGTACTAACATTCTCACAGCATCGACCCATTCTTTCTACCGTTCCTTTTCCACAGAAAGACACAAAAATATGTTGCTCTTGCGCAATGGCCCTCTATGTGCTTTCTGGGCTTTGTAAATAAATCACTGTTGTTTCTAGTCCTACGACTACGGGAAACGCCTCTCGCTCCCCAACCAGGCCTCACACAGACAGACAGACAGAGTAGCAGCGTTGTGCTTGTGCTGGCACAGGACCCACCGGCCCCTTTGGGGAAGTGTGGCCAAGCTTGCACGTTCCGCCTTCATGTCAGCTGTAGCTCTATGAATCGGGGGTTCACCTGCTATACACAACCAACTGCTATACTCACATCCACACAAACGTTTAGCACCTCTTGACGCGCGTTGAGCTACTCGCTCAAGACCCCTGGCTTGCTTTCCGATGCCGCCGGCTGAAGGGAAACTGTTCCAGTACCCGGATGCTATCCCAGCAAGCCCCGCCCTCTCGCCAATGATAGGGCACAGCTTCACGGACGTTTCTTGAATGCGTCCAGCAACGCTGCTGGCGCTTCCGGGAAGTCTTTCAAGCTGTCGGATAGGGTCCAGCAGCGCCCCCTACCGTTGTAAGCTGCAAGGTTCCTGCGCTCTCTTATCAGGTGCCGTGCCCCGCGCCGCCCCCAGTCGTTTGGAAAGAAATGCTGATTTCTGCCCTGCTTTTGATCGAATGGCTGATAACTCCAGCTAACTCCATCAATCTCTTTCAGACAGTCAGAAGCGGAGGTGGAGTGGGCGGGGAAAGCCTCAGTGGTGAAGGGCTGGCCTTTAGACGTTTCAAGCAAGGGCATTGTTAGGTACTGAAAAGATTTGGGGCGCAGCCCTATAGGACACAAATTGGAATATTTGCATATGGTTATTTGTATGCAGAGATATGCACATTTAGAAATAATTACTGGAATTTAAATTTCACAGAAGGCTTCTTAATGAATTTCCCAACCGAATCACACACCATAGTCTGGTGCACACATTCTATCTGCTTATATATTCTGAATAGAAAGTTATATGGCTCACTAAACATCGAAGCACATTGACATGGGAGGGTGAGAGACCTTAAGCCATAACTCATGCTCTCGGGCTGCTATAGTAAATATAACTTCTAGAGAGTAAGCCCCATGGAGTATAGCAGCACTTAGTTCTGAGTAAACACACATAGTGAATTAAACAATATCTCTGAAGAAAAAGAAGCATAATTTCCTTTTTCTTTTTTCAAAGAATGCACATATATGTCTGCAGCAAGGAGCCACTATAGAAGAGCAGCCATTGCAGTGAATAATGGCTGCACCCCAAATCTTCCAATATATACCCCCTTGCCTCACCCTCCGAGAGAGTGAGGGACTTTTTAAAAAGTACAGGCAGGGAGAAATATCTGTTTCAGTTTCCCAAAATGAGGGGAAGGTGCAGGATAAGTTTGGTTATTTTACCCTATTAGAATGGCAGGGCATTCCAACATCAGGTCTCTTCCCCACTCCCACCCCATCAAGACAACCAGCATTTTTCCTTACAGTTGCACAAAAGCGGCCCATCAGTTTGGGATTCTTTGAACCAATCTTATGAGAAAAGTCTCTGCTTGTACAGGGTGGCCTTAACCTGCTCAAGGGCTGTTTCTCAAAACCATCTACACTCATGCAGTTCCCCTCTATAACGCAGCAGCTAACACCCCCGCACACGCACGCATGCACACACACAATTAGTGCAGATGAGCGGGTCCCACCCAATTTGCCATGTTATTGGCCAGAGTTTAGAGACTGGCTAACCTCAGTCTCCTTATGTGGGAGAAGCTAGGTGGACTGTGCAAGGAAAACAGGTATTTTCAAAAGAAGCATTCAGAGCAGTCCACACGAAAAAGCTGTCTCTGCTCGTCCACCTCTAAATTCAACGAGGGTGCCCAGACCCCCGGTTTCCCCAGGACAAATCCGGAAACGGGGTGCCAAAATGGCGTCAGTGGGGAAATCGGTGAATTTCTTCGAAAATCCGGGAAATGCTGCCTTCGCAGAGGTCATGCAAGGCTGCGCTGGCCCACAAAATCCATAGATCAGCCCGTGGAAGGGGCTGGAACGCGCATTTCTTCGCATCCCTTCTCCCGGGCCACACTAATGGCGGCAAGCAATCTCCCCCCCCCCGCACCTTTCCCAGGATGAGGGGGGGCTCTTAATTCCAGCACTAATCAATAGACCCTTTTCATCACCCCAGGAAAGCTTTGCGTGGGTCATGGAGCTGCTGAAGCTCACCTCTCCAAGTCTCACGAGACTTCCAGAATGAGACTTCCAGCCTCTCATCCCGGTCTTGCGAGACTCGCATTCTCCCCTCAACAGTACAGGAAGACAGTTGCCATGGCGGCACCAGCAGCAGCATGTAGTGAAGCAAGCTCCGCCACTGTAAGCTTGTGCTGGGTGAGCGCGGTGAGGCACATGGGCGGCATGTGGTAGGCGTGCGTGCGCGTTGAGGGGCATGGGGGGCCGTGTGCTTAATGCACGGGGTGCCCGTTGCCCTGCGCGCGAAACTCCGAGATCAGGTGGCCCTTTCTCCCCTCCCCTCCTCCCCCTTTTGCTGCTTTCTTTCTTGCTCCAGGAGTTTTCTCCCCACTCCCCAAAACCGTTCCTCAAATGTGCCAGTGGGTGGGAGACTCATGGTCTTTTTATTATGATTTATGTTTGAAATTCCCAAAACTGATTTTTTTTTTCTTTATTAGCCGCCTTTTTAAAACATGTAATGTGATAGCTTGGGCAAGGTTGTTGGGTTTGTTTCTTTTAATTCATTTGTAGCTGGTTGCTTTGTCTGGATTTTTTTTTCTTTTGAAAATTAGCTTGTGTTTTCTTGGTGCCAGTTGTATTTTTGGGTTGATTTTGTTTTCCTTTCTGGTATTAGGCATCTGTCTCCCAGCTATAAATCCACATTGGTCCCTTTTAATATATTTATATATAAAACTATTCATTCTTTTTGCCATTATTGCTGTCAAAATTTTTGCATCTTGATTATTATATTATTGTATTATTATTATTATTATTATTAGGGAAATGGGTCTATATGATCCTGTATCTGATAAATCTTTATTTGGTTTTGGAATTAATACAATCAAGGACTGTTTCCACGGTGGTGGGATCCTATCCCCTTCTAATATTTTATTGTATAATAATTTCAATTTAGGTATTAATATTTTTTTTAATGTCTTATAATACTCCGATCCCAACCCATCCAATCCTGGGGATTTCCCCCCTTTTAATTTATCATTAACTCCTTCTACTTCTGACACCAATTGTTCCATTAGATCTCTATCTGTCTCTTTTAGCCTAATTTTCCAATGTTTCTCCACATATTCTTTAATCTTCCCCTCCTGCAGAGTACAATTTTTGATAAAATTCTTGAAATATTTTTAGTTTATCTTTCATTAAATTACATATTTTCCCTGTTCTATCTTTCGTTACTCCTACTGCATTCCTTGCCTTTTTTGATTGCGCGGATCTGGCCAGCATTTTAGAATTCTTATTGCTATATTCAAAAAATTCCCTTCTCAAATGCAACAAGTTTCTCTGGGCTCTTTCCATATCCTCTTTCTCCAATTCTCTCTTTTTGGCTTGTAGTCTTGCAGAATTTTGTTTATCTCTAGCTATTATGAATTTCATCTTCAACTCTCTAATTTCTGGGTGGAGTGGCCTGACGGACATGGAGTAGAGTCGGAACTCTCTCGCTCTCGTTAAGAAGCGACCAAAATAATTATAAAATCCCTATTTTGGAGAGGATGGATTGTTGATTAAAGATTTGATATCGAGTCCAGAAGCTTTGCTGTATCTGTGGAGAAGGAAGCTGCTGGAAAGTGAAACTAAAAACAGATCGGGAACCCTGGCAGGCGACCAGTGACGGTAATTAATGGATTTTAATTGGAAGAAGTAAGGCTGACTGATAAGACTGGAGGGAGAGACTGAAACGATTATATGTGGGAAAAGAGACATTTAACCTCCAGCCGAAAGTGTTAGAAGCCGAAACGTATTTGTTTGATAAGAACGGAGAGGAGATCTGAGGGTGGCAGCTAAGATTTAGGTGAGGGGTGCGGATTTATGAGTTTAGCTTTATGAAAAGAAAGCAAAAAGGTGAAAAGTCCAGTGCCCCCGCCTGGAGTAGGCTGTCGAAAGATCATCCGTAAGATAGGAACTGGCATCGGCTCACTAGAATCATTAGTATCATGGCAGACAAAGTGCAGCCTTCAGACAAAGCTGGAAAAATCTCTCCAAGTCATTCCAGAAGTTCTAAATCTGGAAGCAAGCCAGGTGCAGTTCCTTAAGTGGCCAAAGAGAGTCAAGCAGGGACATCAGATGATTTAATGGTCAAATTTCAGAAGGTGTTAGAGATGACCTTGTAGATGCAGGAGGAAAGATTAATGCAAAGAATTAAGGACTCACAGATTGAATTTATGACAGACCTTCAAACTGTGGTGGAAAATATGGAGAAATTGGAGAAGGAGACTGGAAAGCTGAAGGAAGATAGCAAGCAGCAGGGGGAGCATTTGAAGGAGATGGACTTGTGTTTAATTGCCCTGGAAGATAGAGACAGGAGAGTGAACATTCGGATTAGATCTTTTGAAGAGCAAGAGGGGGAGAATCCTAAAGCTTTAAGAGACACAATTTTGGCATGGATTAAGGAAGTGGAACCCCAGGAACTTGGGAGATGGCTGATATCGAGAGGATCCACAGAGTGGGCTACAAGAAGAAGGGGATGCTCCCAAGGGATATAATTGTTAAATTTGCCAACTATTACAAGAAAGAAAAGTTAATGCAAGCAATTAGACGTCAAGGCCAGCCGATGCTACAAGCAACACCAATCAAGGTTTATCAAGATCTATGCCCTCAAACAGTGCAGTGGCGGAACAGTGTTAGACTGTGTACAGTGACTTTGCGGAAGAGGTCGATAACATAAGTTGGGGGTATCCAGTCTTTTTGAGATTTATGTGGAAAGGGAAACAACATAGAATAACATCATGTGAGCAAGGGATGGATCTTTTGGAGAAGCTGGGTTTAGTTGATCCCACAGATGTTGGAGAAACAAAGCAGGATGAAGGCGCTGTAGGAAGAAGTAGTCAATAAAGAAATATTAATGTAATAGGGATAAGAAGAGATTAGAAGGGAGGGGAGGATTGTGCTCCAGGATTGTTGGGTTGCTTCTCCCCCCCCTGAAGAGTTCTAAAAATATTTGGGGCCATTGCCCAGAAAGGTCTGGTGAGGAGGGGGGTGAAGATGGGGGGTAAGTGTGGGGGGGAGGGTAAGGGAGGGGGGGTATGTGTGTCACAGAGGGAGACCAATCTAGAGATTTGTGTGAAAGGAAGAGATGGAAAATAAATTAAGGGTTGCAACTTTAAATGTTAAAGGGCTAGGAACTGTTATAAAAAGGAAGAGAATAGAAATGTTATTAAAAACAGAAAAAGCAGATGTAATTTTTTTGCAGGAAACTCATCAAAAAAAGGAGGGTGTAAATGAGCTTCGGATGAGGGATGTGGGCGTTTATGAAAAGTCTTTTGGTACTTCTAAAGCGAGGGGTGTAGCGATAATAATCTCATACTATACAAAGGGTGAAGAAGGATGAAGTGGGAAGATTTCTGATAATTTTTTGCATGGTGGGGGAGGAGGAATATATATTGATTAATGTATATGCTCCAAATGGGAAACAAATGGAATTCTTTGATGAAGTCTTTAATGCGGTGGGAGAAGTGGGTAAAAAGAACATTGTGATGGCAGGTGATTTTAATATGGTACTAGATAAAGGGAAAGATAGGGATAATATATTAAGAGAACTTAAGAGTAGTGGGAAGATGGAGTTAAGCAAACTAATGGAGGGAAAAGAACTAATGGATGTTTGGAGAGTGTTAAAAGGGGAAGAAAGGAAATATACCTTCTACTCACCTAGGTTTAAGAGTTATTCTAGGATTGATTTTATTTTTGTGTCAAAGAATATGACGTCTAAACTTATAGACTGTGATATTGGGGTAATTAAGGTCACCGATCACGCATTAATGACGACGGATATTAAAATGAAGAAGGATTATAGACAAGCTAAGAGATGAATGGATATAAGGTTATTAAATAATAAAAATATAGTGGGGAAAATAAAAAAAGAAATGCAGGAAATATGGGAGATCAATGAAATGGAGTCAAACTCGCAAGGGTTAATATGGGACACTATGAAGGCAGTGATAAGAGGGATTTGTATTAGGGAAATGTGTACCCTAAGAAAACAACAGGAAGTACAAAATAAAAAGATTGAAAAGGAGGTAAGGGATTTAGAGGAAAAGCTATGAGAGACAAAAGATAAACACCTATTTGCCCAAATTCAAGCTAAGAAAAAGGAATTAGAGAAAGAAGAGTTAGAACAAGTCCAAAGGGATTTGCTATATTTAAGGAGGGATTTTTTTGAATATAGTAATAAAATTTCGAAGATGCTGGCCAGGTCCTCTCAGTCAGAAAAGGCTAAGAATATGATAGGGACAATTAGAGATAAGACAGGGAAAAGTAGTAATTCAATGAAGGATAAATTAAATATATTTCAGGAATTTTATAGAGAATTATATACATCAGATATGAGTCCACAGCTTAAGGTATTGGAATATGTAGAGAGGAATTGGAAAATAAGATTACAGAGGCAAGATAGGGATTATATGGAAAGATTGGTCACTGAGGAAGAAATAGAAGGAATTATTGATAAATTAAAAGGAGGGAAATCTCCGGGAATGGATGGTTTGGGGCCGGAATATTATAAGACTTTTAGAGGAATTTTAATACCAAGATTTAAAAAAATTATTTAACAGTATAATAGAAGGAGGAAAGACTCCGCCATCGTGGGATAATTCTTTGATTATATTAATCCCGAAACCAGGAAAGGATTTGACGGATCCAGAATCTTGTAGACCAATATCTTTAATAAATCAAGACTCAAATTTTTTTACGGCAATAATGGCAAAAAGAATGGGCACGTTTATATATAAATATATTAGAAAAGATCAATGTGGATTTATTTCAAGAAGGCAAATGCCTAATCTAATTGGAAGAGTTTCAGATATAATTAATATTATTTTAAAAAAGGAATTTAAAAGCAGGTTTGTTAGCATTGGATATATTCAAAGCCTTCGATTGCGCGGAATGGCCAGCACTTAAAATAATTTTAAAAACATTTGGGCTTGGAGATAAATTTATGGGAGTGATTGATCAGCTGTATAAAAATAATAAAGCAGAAATAATGGTTAATGATGGGTTAACGCAACAGATTACACTAGCTTGAGGAACTAGACAAGGATGTCCGCTTTCACCGATCTTATTTGCAATAGTGATAGAAATTTTGACAAATGTTATAAGGGAGGATGTAAGATTGAAGGGGATAGGAGGGAAGGAGAAGATTAAAATGAATATGTTTGCGGATGATACATTATTGACATTAGAAGATCCCCTGGAGAGTGGGGAGGTGGTTAGGAAGCATTTGAGAGAATTTGGGGAGATTACTGGTTTACAAGTTAATTGGGGCAAGTCAGAAATGATGTTATTTAATTATAACAAGGAGGAGTTGGAGGAGTGTAAAGTTAAGTTAGGTCTTAGGCTTAAAAATATAGTACGTTATTTAGGAGTTAATATTGCAAAAGATTTAGATAGGTTAGAAGAAATTAATTTTGCAAATTTGAAAAAACAGGTAGGGGAAAAGTTAGAGGTATATAGAAAATTAAAACATTCTTGGTTTGGTAGAATAGCGGTTATTAAAATGAAGATATTACCTAAGATTAATTTTTTGTTTAGAGTGCTGCTGATTAAAATATCGGAAGTAGAGTTAAAGAGCTGGCAAAATATGATTAACGCTTATTGCAATGGAGATAAGAGAGCTAGGATTAATAAAGGGTTATGGTATAAGACACAAAAGAAAGGAGGTTTGGGACTTCCAAATATAAAGAATTATTATATTGCTAATCAGTTAAGATATGTCATAAATAGTATATTGGGGAGGAAGATTTAGAATGGTTAGAAACGCAAACAGAGGAACTAGATTTTAAATTGCAAAATATTTTTTTTATTAAAATTCAAAAGAAAGATTTGAGGGGACTGGACAACCCGTTGCTGAAAAACATTCTAGAGATCTGGGAGAAAGTTAAAGGAAAGTTAATACCAGGAGACTCTCCACTCTCCCCAGTGGTAGTAGTGGGAAACTTCCCAAGGACTTTAAAAGTGGAGTTGGAAGGGAGTCTGAAGGATCAGGAAATTATTAAGCTAAGGAACTGGATGGAAAGAATGATAGATAAGGAGCAAATTAGAGAGTTATTAAAACGACAAAAGATAGCTTGGTTCAAATGTTTACAATTGGAAAAATGGACACAGGAATGGAAAATGAAAATAAGAAATGTAGAAATAATACAAGATTTGAAGATTTAATTGAATTAAGAGGAAGGAAGGAAGAAACTAAAATTAAAAAAGGTTTGACCAGCGAGATATACAAAATATTGATAGAGGAAGATGATTATCAGGACTCTCTTAAAATTATTAAAAAGATTTGGGAAGACGATGTAAAGGAACAAATTAATGAACATAACTGGGGGAGGATATGGGATGCAAGAATGTTAAAGCTGTTGTCGATTAGAATTAAGGAGAATTATTACAAGACAGTATGGAGATGGTATTTAACACCGGTAAGATTTCATCAGATAGATAAAAAAGTGTCTAATAATTGTTGGAGGGGATGTCAGGAGGTTGGAACTTACTTTCGTATGTGGTGGAGCTGTGAATATGTACAAAAAAATTGGGAAAGGGTGTTCAAAGAAATAAGTGAAATAATTGGAAGTAAACTGGAATTAAGCCCAAAGCTGGCTCTACTAGCAATATGGGATAAAGGAAATGAGAATATAAGTAAGAGAGAACTGATAAACAACCTCCTGGCTCCTGTCAGAATAATGATTGCTAAAAATTGGAAAGAGCAAGGGATATATACTATAGAAGAATGGTATAAAGAAATATGGGATATGGCACTTAATGATAAGCTGACGTGTAAAATGAAAATAAAGAGGGGAATGTCCAGTAAGAATGATTTTGGAGAAATATGGAGCCCCTTTTTGGAATATGTATTAAGAACGGGGAAGGGGCAAATACCTTCGGAAGAGTCTTTACAATTTTGGAAAGAGGAATAATGAATAATTGAAGGTCTCCTGGGGGGAGGGGTGCATGGGGGGGTATGTGGGTTATGTATTGTGTTTTATGTTGTTTTATGTTGTATTATGTTGAAAAATAAAATATTATAAAAAAATAAAAATTAAAAAAAACCTCTCTAATTTCTCCCTCTAATTTTTTTCTAAATTCTTTTTGTATTCTTCTCAATTTACATATTTCTCTAATACAAATCCCTCGTGTTACAATCTCAACTTAATAGCTCCAGAAATTCGTTCAGGAGCTATTACCCCCCTTATCTCTCAGCAAAGTCACGAATCATAAGCACAAGCTTATACAGGGAGTTTTCTCATACAAATCAAATGTTCATACTCATGATATCTTTATAACAGGAATATTCTTCCTTTTAATTTTTTCCGATCGGGAGGCTTCTGGTTCTGCTGCTCACTCCATCCACCGGAAGCACAACCCCCAATGAGCATTTGTTCTGGCCTTTCTTTGTATTGCTACTGGCCATGGTCTTGTTTACATGGCTAATGAACCAGAGATATAATGACACATTTTTAGATTAGTTTCTCACTGATAAACCAGAAGTTGAAACAAGCTAAGAGGTGTTAATGAAAAATAACTCAACAAGCCTGTAGTCCATTTTGTTCCATGGTTAATGTTTGCAGGGTAATCGTATTGTAGACTCTTTCTGAATGCTAGGAGGTTGCTCATTTGTTGTACTAGAGTTTCCTGTACTAGATTTTTCTGCACTTGTCAACACTTCATTTGTTCAGTGCTGAATCTGTGAGTATGGATATGAGAAAAGTGATGGGGAAAGTTACATGGTAGGAAAGGTGAGACTGTGGTCATCCAGTGAAGGATTTGCATCAGAAAATATATTTGAGGGAAGACTGTATCACACAGAGTAGAGCAAAAGCTTCAAAGTACAGCAAAAGCTACAAAAGTAGGAGTGAGTGAATTTCAGATACATTGGATGTCTCACTTGTTCTTTATTTCAGTGATTTTATCATTAAGATGTTGTGTAGAACAGGTTTGTCTTAATTGTGTGCTGTGAAATCAGACATGTGACTAAGACCATGTTTGGATGGGCACGCCCCCTTGGGGCGGCCATGTTTTCCTCCTTTTTGGTTTCCAAAATATGGTCAACCTACTTCTAACCCAAAATGGCAAGCCTGGGTTTCCTGCCAGCAGGGCACGAGGCAAGAACAAAACCTGCCTGCGTCCTCATAATTCTTCTCCCTCTTGGACTTTGCTCTATCAATTTTCCATAAAACACAGAGAGAGAGTTTGAAGTGTGGGTTTTTTATCCCCAGCCCCTCTCAACTGCTCGCATGGGAGAAGCTCGGCATTCTCAGCCAAGCCTGTAGAGTGCATCTTCTCTTGATTCAGATTGAAGTATGGTGGCTTCATCACGGAAGAGAAAACAAGTCAGGACAAGTACAGCACCCAGTTTCTTTCTTGGGAAAGGAGAAGAGTGGGTGGCTGGGCCAGAGACAGAGCAACCATCTCCATCCAGAGTTGATCCAAGACATCCTGCCGCTTTAGGCAGAGCATCAAATGATGCTTCCACCTCCCACTCAAGCCTTAGATAGAAGTTTTGATCTGAGGTATGTTGATGCAGGATCTGCACTCTGCGCACGCACTGATGATGCAGCCTCTTTCTCATGATAGCAACTTGACATTTTTTCTCATCTTAGCTCCTGGCATTTAAAACTGTCTGAGGTGTGTAAAGGAAGGGACTAGAGGGACGTAACAATGGCTGGTTTCGGATGACACGATAATCAACGGAGGGGTGGAAACAATCGTCAGTTGTGTTGCTTATTGTGTCATGTGCAGGGCAACACACAACGCACACACAACTGACAGTACGCTATTTGGGGCATTTAAACAACGGAGAAAAACAACGGGCTTGCACTCCATTGTTTAAAGTGTCATGTGGAGGAAACCCCCCCTCTCTCTGTGTACTATTGGGGGTTTGGGGGTGCTCCTGGATCCGTCGCTCCAAATGACAGCTCAGATAGATGCGACTGCCAGGAGTGCCTACTATCAGCTTCGGCTGATACGCCAGCTGCGCCCCTTCCTAGAGTTGGAAGACCTAAAATCAGTAGTGCACGCGCTGGTAACTTCGAGGCTCGACTTCTGCAATGCGCTGTACATAGGGCTACCTCTGTGCCTAGTCCGGAAACTTCAACTAGTTCAAAATATGGCAGCCAGGTTGGTCACCGGTACATCTAGGGGTGACCACATTACACCAGTTTTAAAATCTCTTCACTGGCTGCCAATCAGTTTCTGGGCGAAGTACAAAGTGTTGATCATTACCTTTAAAGCCCTACATGGTTTGGGTCCAGGTTACCTGCGGGATCGCCTTCTCCCATACAATTCGCCCCGCACGCTCAGGTCCTCTGGGAAGAATTTATTACAGTCAACAAGAACTAGACTGACAACCGTTACCCAGAGGACCTTCTCTTCTGCCGCTCCCAGATTGTGGAATGACCTGCCGGGAGAGATTCGCCAACTTACTAGTCTTCAGGAATTTAAAAGATCTATAAAGACTGATCTCTTCCGGCAGGCCTACCTAGATGAATTTTAAAGTGTTTTATTGGTGTTTTATTGGTATTTTAATGATGTACTGGTTTTATCTGTTTTTAATCAGTTTTTGTATCTTGTGTTTGGTGTTGTTCCCTGCCTCGATCCGTTGGGAGAGGCGGGTGATAAATAAATATATTATTATTATTATTATTATTATTATTATTATTCCATTTGGCCATAGAGTTCGCTGGCCGGAGCAGCCAAAAACTCCCCGGCTGCTCTGATACAGCCGGCAGAGCTTGCGGAGCATGCTGGGATACGGCCGAAGGACTGAGGGAGGGAGGACACGCAGCAGCCCAGAAGGATGCCGGGACTTTCTGCCATGTGATGGGGGAGGGGCAACATGTCCTGTGGAGAATAATGCACCGTGAGTGTGTTATTAAGTTCTCTGTTGCCTAAAGTGTAGTCTGAAATCAGCCAATTTCTCTGCTGGGTCAGAGGTAAGATTATCTGGATCCATTTCAGTCCGGCTTCAGGCCTGGTTTTGGCATGGAAACAGCCTTGGTTGCCCTGTATGATGACCTATGTTGGGAGAAAGACAGGGGGAGTGTGACTCTGTTTATTCTCCTTGATCTTTCAGCGGCTTTCGATACCATCGACCATGGTATCCTTCTGGGACGACTGGCTGAGTTGGGAGTGGGAGGCACTGCACTGCAGTGGTTCCGCTCCTACTTGGCGGGGCGGCTCCAGAAGGTGGTGCTTGGGGAACATTGCTTGGCCCCGTGGATTCTCCAGTATGGGGTCCCTCAGGGGTCAGTCTTGTCCCCCATGCTGTTCAACATCTACATGAAACCGTTGGGTGCGGTCATCCGGAGTTTTGGAGTGCGTTGTCATCAGTACACTGATGACACACAACTCTATTTCTCCTTTTTATCTTCAGCAGGTGTGGCTGTGGCTGTGCTGAACCAGTGCCTGGCTGTGACAATGGACTGGATGAGGGCTAACAAACTGAAACTCAATCCAGACAAGACTGAGATGCTGTTAGTGGGTGGTTCTGCTGACCGGATGGAGGGTCTTCAACCTGTTCTGGAAGGGTTGCACTCCCCCTGAAGGAGCGGGTTCGTAGCTTGGGGATTCTCCTAGAATCATCTCTGTCACTTGAGGCTCAGGTGGCCTCGGTGGCCCAGCTACGCCCCTATCTGGACAGGGATAACCTGTCTTCAGTTGTCTATGCTCTGGTAATCTCTAAATTGGATTGTTGCAATGCACTCTACGTGGGGCTGCCTTTGAAGACGGTTCAGAAGCTGCAGCTTGTGCAAAATGCAGCGGCCAGATTGATAACAGGAACCAGAAGGTTTGAGCATATAAGACCTACTCTGGCCTGCTTGCATTGGCTGCCTATACATTTCCGAGCCCAATTCAAGGTGCTGGTTCTAACCTATAAAGCCTCACCCGGCTTGGGACCACAATACCTGATGGAACGCCTCTCCCAACACAAACCTACCCGTACACTACGATCCACATCTAAGGTCCTCCTCCGGTTGCCTACTCCGAGGGAAGCATGGAGGGTGGCAACAAGGGAGAGAGCCTTTTCAGTGGTGGCCCCCCAATTATGGAATGATCTCCCCGACGAGGCTCGCCTGGCGCCAATATTGTTATCTTTTCGGCGCCAGGTCAAGACTTTCCTCTTCTCCCATGCATTAACAGCATATGATGAGGGTTTTGTGTTGTTGTTGTGCTTTGACCCAGAATTGTTGTTTTAAAGGATATTGTTTTAAAGGATATTGTAATTATAACTTGTTTTTATGCTTTATGCTTTTAAATTTTGTACATCGGTGTTTTTAATGTTCAATGTTTTTAATTTTTGTAAACCACCCAGAGAGCTTCGGCTATGGGGCGGTATATAAATGGAATAAAATAAATAAAAATACTGCTGTTGCTCATTTTTTTAAAAGGAGGGCTGGGTGTGATGAAGTCTTCTGTAAATAACACACACATATTTGCTACTTTCAGAAACAGTATCATGTTGATTTTACATTAGAAATATTTAAAAATAAAATTATACACCAACTCACCCAAGTCTTTATCCTTTGAGTCTCCTGGTGATTTCCTTGGAATGCCATTTACCCTGCTTTGCATATTTGGACTTAATTTGGGAGCATCTAGGCTGGAAGTGTAATTTGATGAGGCTGTAAATGAGGGTGGGGGTAGCTGTTAGTTTGTGTATCCTAAGGCATGTAGGGACTTGCCCCCAGCACCTAATCACTACAAATAGTGTGAAAGCTATATTCATTTCTAGCCACAGTTTGAGCCATAATGGAGGAGCAAACAGCTATGGTAATTCATGGTTATTTGAGCAAAGTTTGTGGACAAATACCCCAAGAAACACCAGAATGCAAAATAATATTAATTATACAAAAAAAAACCACCTCTAAAATTCAAGATGATGTTGAAGAAATGACAGTTCCACTCATCAATAATCTTCAAATCCATACTCTGGGTGATGCAATCCAAACTTTTACTTTGGTGGTGCATGCGGAATTTGCTGATGGTAAAATTAATTGGGGACAGATTTTAACCAATTTTTGTTTTGAGGCTTGATTGCAAAGAAGCTACAGACACACAGAGTTCCACTGACGAGAGAATATGGAAAAGCTTGCTAATATTATCACTTACTATATAATGACCAACAAAGCAACGTGGATAATTGAGAATGGTGGATGGATAAGTATCATTAGGCACTACTTTTTTACATATATGCACTCTTTTAATATTTATTAGTTAGGGGACTGTATTGGGGGTCTATGGTGAGCATGAAGCTATAGTAACCTTGTATTTAAATACAAACAATACAGCCCATAATATTCTGTCAAAAGTACTATTTTAATTTTATTGCAGGAAAAAGCATTTGTGGCTACATTTGAAGACAGAAAACCATGGCAACCCCTCCACAATGTGATAAGAAACACAACGGCTTGCATGCATTATTCCCCCTAAAATGGCTGTTGTTCCCTACATAGAGATAGCAGCAATTCTGTATGAAAAGAAATATTTTAAAATATTCTGGCTGCATTTCTCTTTACTATATTTAATGTTGGGACACTGTTAAAAACAAAAGGGGGTGGATGTTGGAGAGGCTGTAGTGGGAACCTTCTACTCTGAAGAATTACCAAAACAGCATTGGTTAACGACTTAAATGAAAACCTTTACAAAAGCATGCTGTTTTGGGACATGCAAACATGCCTTCCTCAAAACCCCCTGTAAATTAAAAAGAACAACAACAACAACAACAACAAAACTTCACAAGCCAATCATTAGCCAAATTACAAACTATCTTCAATAAAGAGGCAAAAAACCACAGTAGCAATAACACATCATTGTACATCCATCTTGCAACACAAGAAATCCTGCCCAAACATGAGTAAGATTTTTGCCTTATAAAGAGGAAAGAAAAACATAGTAACAATGCATAGTTTTAAATACCCCCCATAAAACATGCATTGTCACACATTCCAAGAAATCACATCATTCTTCCCCTTTCCCCCCATAAACTGACGGTTGCCTCGTCACACCTCCGTTGTCTAAAGTGTTGTCCGAACTAAGCCCCAGAGTTTGATAGCCCTAGCCAGAGAGTCCTATTGGACCACAGGAACCACATGATCTCCCCAAACCTCAAAGACCATGTGGCACCAATTTGGCTCACTTTTTTCTCACCTATTGTGTAGATTCTGGGGCAGTGATTGGATTAAGCCCCAGGTTGTTTGTGGTAGGGTTTACAATAGAGGAAAACATGAAAAGTTTTATTCAGTATTTTGCTTTACACCTATTGTGTAGGTTCTGAGGGCCATGATAGGCTAGTGCCTGATTGGATTAAATCCCAGGGTGTTTGTAGTAGGTTTTATAATACAGGAAAACATACACCTGTTTTCAAAATGAAACATTTTATTCAGAATTTTGCTTTACATCTGTAAAAAATATTTATAGGACCTGTTTTTAATCACTTTCATGACATGATTTAAAAATGGCTCATCAGAGTTTTTCAGAGTTTTATTCATCTGTTTCAAGGCATTATGTGATCTGTAAATTTTAGTAATCAAAATTAAAACTTCATCTACACACTGCTGTGTTAGAACAAGGCTGTTTAAACTCTACCTTATTAGAGTCATAATATGCAGTATAATTTTAAAACATAATTATCCCAGGATAAACATTCATGCAAAGATTGTTCAGGAGCCAGGATTGTATACCCAATACACAGGTATCACGTAGATATTGGGTTAAGCAGGTGTACTCACAATACATTTCATAGCTTTATGGTGCTTTCGTGGAGAAGAATAATCTATTTCACCAGTTTGCAGCCCTAGAATCCCACTCAAGAGGACATGACTTGGTTGATCAGATATGGGGTTCAATTCCTAAAAAAGAATTTGAGAAAATATTTTGTTTTTGGGGGGTTTTGTCTCTTAAAAACACACAATATGTCTTTAATACTACAATTTAGAAATAATCACACAGCTGTATTTGAATGCCCCATGTTGAAGTCATGTTTAACAAGGCCACAGATGAGGGTGACTCTGAATAATTTTCTGCACCAATATTATTCACAGCTGATGCCTGTGAATAGACAATATTGCATTATGCCTCCTTATACTGCCAGAAACCTATTACACACACACACACATACATAGAAGGAAAGATTGAAATTTTACCTCTGCTACAAGGTTCTCTGCTGAAATGACTTCCAACATGTATCACATTTGGGGGATCTCTGCTTGTTTAGTCTGTTCCTCGTGTAGATTTTTACTTGGAGGAAAAATATCATCTTCAGAACTGGAACTGATATACCATTTTCGGGGGTTATGTTCCACAGTGTGTGGAGTAGTGGCAGAAGGTCCTGTACGGCTGCTTGGCTTCACCACGTTCTCTATGTAGAAAACATGTCTGGACAAGGGAAAAAGAGTTGCTTCTCTGCCGTTTAATGTCTCTTGTAAAAACTCCACCTATTGGTCAGTGGAGTGGATGTTACAGGATCACATGGCCCTACTGGGCCAATCCACAGAGGGGCAATTTCTGTTCCTGTGCATGTCGGGGCTAAATCCACACCTTATGGGTCTGTCGCATTGGGGTGAGTTCCTAGAGGTATCACATGACCCTGCTGGTCCAATCCGGGTTGGGACTGGAAATACCCCCACAGGGGGTATTTCTGCCCTTGCACCAGTTACAGTTCTAAAACCACTTCCTATTGGTCCATGGTAGCCTGGGGACTTCTTAGAGGGGTCACATGACCCTATCAAATGACCCCAATGGCCCCATGGCCCAGTCAGGTGGTCTCTTTCCAGGGTAGGTCTTCTGGAGGTTGGTCTTCCAGCTAGGGTGGAACATCCAGCCTCCAAAGGGGTAAGGCACTTGTCACAGGGCATGGCTTTATGATTTGACATGAGGTACATCCCTTCACTACTTATGCTGGTAGAGTTGAAGGGGGGAGGGGGAAAGTAAGCATTTTTGTAAAAATAATTAAATAAAATAAAAATCACAAGGGTTGCAACAACCCCTCAAGGTAGATATGCTTTAAACATCACTAAGATTTTTTTTATTAAAAAATCCTCTGTGGGGACCTAGAATCAAAGGGTACCATTTAGCAAGACATGGGATAGGAAAACTATACTTTAAAGTGGAAATAAATTATCATTTAAATGCAGCCCCTTGTTAGCAGTTTGGTAAAATTTATTAATCCAAACACCTAATCTTGGAGGTTGGAGGTTCCTCTAATTCCTAAAACACTGAAAATTTCACAATAGCAGCCTTTAGGCTGCTATGTACATATGAAACAAAAATAAAATTTTAATTAAAAAATTAGACTGCTTGTACCCCCTCCTGCACTTTTATATGTAGGGGGGAAATGTACTGTTAGTTGTAGCTGTTAACAGCAGCCTTGTAAAGTAGACCTGCAGTCTCTATTGGTACTTAAAATGGGGTTCCTTCTGTTTTTGGTCCCCTCTACAAGGATTCGCTTTTGCGCCTGGTTAGGTGATTATGCGCATAATCGCTGAAGCGCATTTACGCCTAATCCCTCTGCATGAGAGGTGGCAAGAGGCGGCGAAGCGCATTAACAGATGTCCAAAATGCACTTTACAAGTAGTTAATGCACATAAGCGCTTATTCACACAGTCAAAATGCGCTTTAACGGACGGAGCAAAATAAAACTCGCGATTTAACGCGCATTCGATAATGCGCATAATCGGGGAGATAACGCGCCTCTACGCCCGATTTGCGCTCCGTTCTTGTAGAGGTAATTTTTTTTATGCGCCTTGAAAGAGCTTTAAATGCCTCTTGTAGAGGCACCCCTAAACTCTAGAAGCCACACACACAGATCATCAGGGTTATTTTATTCAAAAGTGTAGCAATTTTCCCATTGGGAAAAAGAAGCAAGCATTTTGTAAAAAGCAGAAAAAGAAAGGTTGCAACATTATGGATCTGAAACAAAAATGACTCATTTACAATACCTTTCTAAAGCAGACAAAAATAACCTTTTTGTAAGAATCATTAAGAATAAAAATCACAATGATTGTAAAAATCCCTCAAGGTAGACATGGTTTAAGTTTGCTGGGGGAAAGCATCACTAAGATTTTAAAAATCCTACATGGGGACCTAGAATCAAGGGGCACCATTTAACAAGAGTTGGGATAGAAAAACTATACCTCAACATGGAAATAAATTCTCATTTTAAAGGCACTTTTCTGTCTTTCTGTGTTAGCAGTTTGGTAAAATTAATTAAACCAAACACCTGATCTTGGTAGTTGTGGGACCCCCTAATTCCTAAAACACAGAAAATTTCACAATAGCAGCCTTCAGGTTGCAGTCTACAGAATAAATCCTTAAAGGTCTATGCGGAAAGTGTTTGCAGCCCCTCTTGCACTTTTATAGGTCAGTTGCGGTCCTTAACAAGTTTTGTAAAAGTACACTTGCATTTTCCAGTGGTACTTAAAATAGGGATCTTACAGTTTTTAACTCTAGAAGCAACCCCTCAGATCATCAAGGTTATATAATTCAAACATGTAGTAGAGTTTTATTTCCCTACTGGGAAAAAAGAAGCAAGCATTTTGTAAAAAATAATATTTAAAAAAACATATAACGCAGATTGCAAGGGTTAGCAACATTTCAGATCTGAAGCAAAAGGAGTCCTTTACAACAAACCTGTAAGGCACACACACACACACACACACACACACACAAATACTTTATTTATTTTGTAAAACACAGCATGAGGAACTTCATCAGGAGGGCTTTAAACTGAATCCTACAGGGGCGGGAGACGTAAACTTGGAGGCGACAATGTATGAAGGGGTGTTATGCACCAGAACAGAGAGAACAGCTCCAAACAGTCTAGACAAAAATGTAGGAAAGAAGCCAGACGATATAAAGCACATGGGCTTCGATGTCTATATGCTAATTCCCAGAGTCTGGGAAACAAACGGAACGAACCTGAACTCTTAATACATGAAGGCAAATACGACTTGATAGGTATAACTGAAACTTGGTGGGATGACTCCCAAGACTGGAATGTAGCAATTGAAGGATAGAACTTGTTCAAAAAGAACAGAAGAAATAGAAAGGGAGGTGTTGTTCCAATATATGTTAAAAATACTTATCCCTCTACAGAAATACAAGAGGATGAGCCTTGGAGCCCCATCGAGAGAATCTGGATTAAAATAAATGGAGCAAGGAATAAAAGGAGCATGATAGTCTGGAGTCTACCACCCAACCAAAAAGAAGACAAGGAAGAAACTTTTGAAAAGCAAATTGCCAGTGTTTCAAGGAAATCCGATGTAGTAGTAATGGGGGACTTCAATTACCCTGATATCTGCTGGGAGACAAATTCTGCCAAAAATGTCCCCTCCAAGAATTTATTTATTTATTTATTTATTACATTTGTATACCGCCCCACCGCTCTCTGGGCGGTTTACATAGGATTAAAAACAATTAAAAACAATATACAAAAATTAAAACAGCAAAAACATACAACGTACACACAATCTGTACATTTAAAACCACTTCAACACTTCAAAAAGCTACAAAAACAAAACAAAACAAACCCAGGCTCCTCAGATATTGCCAAATGCCTGAGAGAAGAGGAAAGTCTTGACCTGGCGCCAAAAAGATAACAATGTTGGCGCCAGGCGGGCCTCGTCGGGGAGATCGTTCCACAGTTGGGGAGCCACCACAGAGAAGGCCCTCTCTCTTGTTGCCGACCTCCGAGCTTCCCTTGGAGGAGGCACTCGGAGGAGGGCCTTAGATGTTGAATGTAGTGTTCGGGTAGGTTCATGTCGGGAAAGGCGTTCCATCAGGTATTGTGGTCCCAGGCCGTGTAAGGCTTTATAGGTTAAAACCAGCACCTTGAACCGGGCTCGGAAACATACAGGCAGCCAACGCAAGCGGGCCAGAGTAGGTCTTATATGTTCGAACCTACTGGTTCCAGAAATTCCTGACATGTGGCTGATAACTTTCTCCTACAGAAAGTAGAGGAAGGAACTAGAGGAACAGTGTCCAGGGTCCGCTCCTGGACTTTCAGAGTTCCACCTTCCTGGCTGGACACTCTGAGTCTGCTCCTTAAAGATATCTTGCCTCTTTAAGAGCATCCTTGTCCCCTTTCTGGGACCCAAGCTTCCACCTGTCTCTTTTCCCCTTTTCAGTAGCGTGGGGGTTCAAGCTGTAAGCGGGTGTGAAAAGGAATTTCCAACAATACCAGTTTTAAATCAAAACTCTTTACCATTCTTGCCATAGTAAGGCACGCTTTGCTTAAGATATTTACACACATAGAACTGAAGTTACAAAGGCAAGAAAACAAAACAAACAGAGTCAAACCGCAGGTCCATCTTTTCCCTAACTACTCTTGACATTTTCTTCTAACGTATCCCCGGGAATGGAGCTTGCCTCCATTCCTAACGAAAGCAATCAAACTTCTCTCTCTGGCTCCACACATCCTGAGCTGTAGACAGATCAGAGGACCATTACTGAAACATTTAACACATTACATACAGGAAACCTTCACAAACAGCTTTCCTTGACTTGATACTGACCAATAGGGATGACTTAGCGGATAAAGTGACAGTTATAAGAACTCTGGGGGAAAGTGACCACGTAATACTTGAGTTCTTGATTTTAAAGGAAGCAAAAGTTGAGTGTAGCCAAACGTGTACTCTGGATTTCAGGAAAGCCGATTTTAATAAACTCAGAACTATGATAAGTAAGGTCCCATGGCAAGTGACCCTAATGAAAAAAGGAGCCCAAGATGGGTGGGAGTTTTTAAAAAAGGAAATATTAAAGAAACAATTACAAACAATTCCAATAAGGAAAAAAGATAGAAGACAACAGAAGAAACCAATGTGGCTCCGCAAAAAGTTTAGAGATGAACTGAAAACAAAAAAGGATACATATAGGAAGTGGAAGGAAGGCCAGGCTACAAAAGAAGAGTACAAACAAGTAGCTCAGAAGTGCCAGAATGGTATCAGGAAGGCTAAAGCTGAGAAGGAGCTAAGGCTAGCGAGGGATGCTAAAAGCAACAAGAAGGCTTTCTTCAGATACGTGAATAGTAAAAGACAGAGGAAATAAATGATGGTTCAACTCCTTCATGAGGATGGCAAATTGGTAACAGATGACAAAGAAAAGGCCGAAGTGCTCAATTCCTACTTTGGCTCAGTCTTCTCCCAAAAGTGGGTCTACGACCCCCCTGGAAAAAATGAAGTACAAGCTGAAGGGACAGGATTGCAGTTTGAGATAGATAAACAAAAGGTCAAGGAACACCTATTTTCTTTGAACGAGTTCAAATCTCCAGGGCCTGATGAACTGCATCCTAGAGTAAGAAAGGAGCTGGGAGAAGAACTTTCAGAACCACTGTCCATTATCTTTGTGAAATCAAGGAAGATGGGTGAAGTGCAGGATGACTGGAGGAAGGCTAATCATAGAATTCATAGAGTAGTAGAGTTGGAAGGGGCCTATAAGGCTATCAAGTCCAACCCCCTGCTCAATGCAGGAATATACCTTAAAGCATCCCTGACAGATGGTTGTCCAGCTGCCTCTTGAATGCCTCTAATGTGGGAGAGCCCACCACCTCCCTAGGTCATTGGTTCCATTTTCGTATTACTCAAACAGTCAGGAAGTTTTTCCTGATGACCAGCTGGAATCTGGCTTCCTGTAACTTGAGCCCATTATTCTGTGTCCTGCATTCTGGGTTGATCGAGAAGAGATTCTGGCCCTCCTCTGTGTGACAACCTTTCAAGTATTTGAAGAGTGCTATCATGTTTCCCCTCAATCTTCTCTTCTCCAGGCTAAACATGCACAATTCTTTCAATCTCTCCTCATAGGGCTTTGTTTCCAGACGCTTACTCATCCTCGTTGCCCTCCTCTGAACACACTCCATATTGTCTGCATCCTTCTTGAAGTGTGGTGCTCAGAACTGGATGCAATGCTCAAGATGGGGCCTTACCAGTGCCGAATAGAGGGGAACCAGTATCTCACACGATTTGGAAGCTATACTTCTATTAATGCAGCCCAAAATAGCATTTTCTTTTTTTGCAGCCACATCACACTGTTGGCTCATATTCAGCTTGTGATCTACAACAATTCCAAGATCCTTCTCGCTTGTCGTATCGCTGAGCCAAGTATCCCCCATCTTGTCACTGTGCATTTCAATTCTTCTTCCTAGGTGTAGAACTTGGCATTTATCCCTATTAAATTTCATTCTGTTGTTTTCAGCCCAGCGCTCCAGTCTATCCAGATCACTTTGGAGTTTGTTTCTGTCTTCTAGGGTATTAGCGATCCCACCCAATTTTGTGTCGTCTGCAAATTTGATAAGCGTTCCCTGAACCTCCTCATCCAAATCATTAATAAAAATGTTGAAGTGCACTGGGCCCAGGACTGAGCCGTGTGGTACTCTGCTCGTTACCTCCCCCCAGTGTGAAAAGGTACCACTGATAAGCACTCCTTGAGTCCAATTTTGTAGCCAACTGTGGATTCTCACCTAATAGTTGTTCCATCTAGCCCACTTTTCACTAGTTTGTTAATCAGAATGTCATGGGGCACTTTGTCAAAAGCTTTGCTGAAGTCAAGATATACTATATCCATAGCATTCCCACAGTCCACAAGGGAGGTTACCCGATCAAAAATGAGATCAGTTTAGTCTCAGGATTTGTTCTTGACAAATCCATGCTAGCTTCTAGAAATCACTGCATTGTTTTCAAGGTGTTTACCGATTGACTTCTTTATAATTTAGTTCTTCTGTCCCTAACTGTCACCCTTTTCCAAGGAGTTTCCTCTTCATCGGCTTTCTCCACATCTGCTTCAGCTTGCTGTTGCTCTTCAATCTCTTGTGCTTCTTGTTCCTGTTGCCGTTCCACCGTTCTGTCTAAGAACTCTTCACCTTCTCTTAGTCCTTGGAGGGTAGACATTTGCTGCTCAAGTACTCTCACTGTTTCTTCCAATAGTGCAACCAGCTTGCACTTGTTGCAGGTGTTTGCCATGTTGATCTCAGGCAGGAGCTCTTTGCAGGTCACCACCACTAGAGACTCCTTTCCATCCATAGTTTACATTTCTGTTTTGTTTCTGCCTTCCAATTGTGTTGGAATTTTCTTAAGGACCACCCCCTTGACCTCCCCTGCCGAACTCCCCCTGACAAACTCCTGTTTGCTCTCCCTGTTCACTCACTCTGATTGCTTGCTCTCTGGGAGCTCTCTTCTTTATATTGCTTCTAGTCCAGCTGGGGCAGCTTCCTCTTCTCTGCTCTGCTTAGCTAGGAGTCAGAAAACAGAATGAATCTCCCTTCCCACTCAGTTGCTGAGAGCAATCAGGCAATCAGGCCACCTTTCCAAGCCCAGCAGCAGCTTTTAGCAGCAGTTTTTAGGACACACCCCTTAAACCTGCACTCAGGAGCACATGGCAGCTCTGAATAGGCAACCTCCTGGATTTACTTGAGGCCTCTCTCCTCTTTACCTTGGTCTCCTCTTCCATAACTGTATCCAGGCACTGAATCAGAATGTGCACGGCCTCTCCCAGTTCAGATGTCACAGAGGAATAGAGCTGGGTGTCACCAGCATACTGGTGACACCTTGCCCCAAATCTCCTGATGACTGTTCCAAATGGCTTCATGTAGATATTAAATAACATTGGGGACAGGACAGTGCCCTGTGGTACTCCACAGTTCAGCTGCCATGAAGTTGAAGTGCAGTCACCCAATGCTATTCTGTGGAACCTACTCTGCAGGTAGGAGTTGAACCACTGTAAAACAGTGCCTTCAACTCCCAACTCATGAAGGCAGCCCAGGTGGATACTGTGGTCAACAGTATTAAAAGCCACAGAGAGTTCAAGGAGAAGTAACAGGGTCACACTTCCCCTGTATCTCTCATGAAAAAGGTCATACATCAGGGTGACCAAGGCCGATTCCATCCCAAAACCGGGCCTAAATCCAAACTGGACAGGATCCAGATAATCAGTTTCATCCAAGAGCACTTGCAGTTGAGATACCACCACTCTCTCGATCACCTCACTCAAACATGCAGTGCTTGCAACTGCCAATAGTTAACTTAGTTCTCTGGATCAAGGGAGGTTTTTTTCAAGAGTGGTTGCACTACTGCCTCAATCAAGGCAGCAGGGTCCATCCCATCATGCAATTATGCATTCACCATTCCACTGATCCAGTCAGTAGCTAGCTCAGATAAACCATGATGGGCAAGGGTTGACAGGGCATGTGGTGGGTCGAACAGATGCAATTGTCTTGTCCACATCCTCAGGCTCCAAAACCTGAAACTGATCCCACAAAACAGAATAAGATGATGCACTGGACACCTCAACAGACACTGAATCAATAATGGTGTTCAAGTCAGCATGAAGGTGAGCGATTTTATCCTTGAAGTGTCTTGCAAACTCATCACAGTGAGCCTCTGAGGGTTCCAGTAGTGGATTGGGTGGTTTAGGTGTAAGTAACCCTTGAACCACTTGGAAAAGCTCAGCTGGACAACAGCTTGAGGATGCAGTGGAGGCAGCAAAGTAAGCCTTCTTTGCTGCCTTCACCGCCATGCAGTAGGCATGATTGTATGCTCTTACACATGTTTGGTCACCTTCAGATTATTCCTGCATTGAGCAGAGGGTTGGACTCTACTATTCTATGATTCTATGAGTCTTACGCCACTTACACTCCAGCTGTCTTCTGACCTATTTCATTGCCCAGAGCTCTCCAGTAAACCAGTGAGCCTTCCGAACTCCACAATGTTGAAGAGGGCGCTCAGGAGGGATTGCGTCAATGCCCTTCACACCTCACCATTCCATAGTGCAAGAAGGGCTTCAACAGAATCTCCAGCTCTGGCTACTGAAAATCCCCCAAAGCATTCAGGAATCACTCGGATTCCATACATCTCCAGGGGTGGATCATCTTAATGGGTCCCCCACCTCTGCAGGGAGGGACTGGCACCATGAAACCAAACTTCACCAAAAGTACAGCAAAAGCTACAAAAGTAGGAGAGAGTGAAGTTAATTTCAGGTACATTGAATGTCTCATTTGTTCTTTAGTTCAGTGATTGTAACATTAAGATATTACGTAGAACAGGTTTGTCTTAATTGTGAGCTGCAGAATCAGACATGTGACCAAGGCCATGTTGGGGTGTCCTCTTTTTTTGGTTTCCAAAATATGGTCACCCTAAGCATACTAGTAAACAGTTGTGTTAAGCCTCAAGTATCTGATGTGCCAAACACCCCATGTCTATATCCTAAACCCCACGTTTCTAGGAAGGTGAAAGTAAAAGGAAGGTGGGTCTCTTAAGGGGGCAGAGACTCTTTTTTGAAGTTTTTTTCAATTTTAATGAAAAAAATTATAACAAATTGTTATGCAACGCAATCATTATATACAATCAATTATTTTAGCTACTCAACAAAAGCACCCAGCATAACACCACATATAAACATCTAAAAGTGAGTCAAGTAAATTTGGTATCAAACAGATTGAATTCTCATAACGCCACACAAAAATCCAAGAATGAGTTTAATATAAACTAAAGTAAATAGATTAGATAGTACATAAGATCAAGTTTCACATATCTTCCAAAGCCAATGATTTATTAAATAGCAAAACAAGAATATATGTTAATTTCTCTATCATGATTAGTTTTTCAGTAATCAATAACAGGCTTCCATTCCTCTGTAAATTTGGGGTTCTGTTGTCTGCCATTTCGCAACCAAAATTGCACAATTTTCAATAATTGTGCAATTTGCCAAAGTTTAGTAAAATAACACAGATTGAGTTGGTCATTCCTCTTGTGAAAACTATTCACCATTCTTCTCCATTGATTTTTGCTTCTATCATTGACTCCCAACAGGTTTATTCACCCTTATTTAAATTCTTTAGATACAATTGGTTTTCTATTTTTCCAGTTCCTGGCTATTATCATTTCTGCTGCTGTTAACAAATTTGTTATTATTGGCTGATTAATTTTTGGGACCTCAGATTGAAAAAGCTCTAACAACATTGTTTTAGAGTTAAGAGATAAATTATATCCTGTTATTTTTAGAACTTCCCTCTTGACTTGTTTCCAAAAATCTTGGACTTTTGGACACGTCCACCACATATGCATATAATCAGCTGAGGGCATCCCGCATTTCCAGCATACGCAATTACCTTTTCTATATATTTTATTTAATCTATGAGGTGTTAGATACCAACAGTAAATTAGTTTATAATAATTTTCTTTTACGATAACACAGACTGAGTTGGTCATTCCTCTTGTGAAAACTATTCTCCATTCTTCTCCATTAATTTTTGCTTCTATCATTGACTCCCAACAGGTTTATTCACCCTTATTTAAATCTTGGTCTAACAGTAAAGTATATATTTTGACAGTAAACCTTTAAAACTTTTTCTCTCCTCAATTAGTTTTTCAAATTTAGATAATTCCATTCTTAAAGTACCTGCCCTAAACTGACTATTTATGTAGTTCTGAATTTGGCAATATTGGAACATTGGGGCTGATCCAGTTGCATTTTTGTTCTTAGCTCTGCCCAGCTCATACACTGGTTTTGTCCTAGCATTTCCCTGAAAATTGTAATACCATATTTCACCCACAACGAATCTTTACCAGCAACTGAAAATGTTTTATTATATATGAAGGGGGCGATACCTGGTTGTAAATATATTTTTACAGTGTCCCATACCCGGATTATGCCCCAAATATAGGGATGTTTAACATTTAGATTGTATTATTATTTTTAGTAAAGTTTCCTTTATGCACCAATGGCAGATAGGAATGGGGAACTTTGCAGCTATTCTGTTCTATCACATGCCAAGGAATGGTGTTGTTTGCTGTAGTCCATGTTATTATCTCTTTTAATCTCATTGCTTGGTTGTATTTTGCAATATTTGGGCACAATATCCCACCTTCAGGTTTAGGTCTTTGTAATAATATTAAAGCTGTTCTGGGTTTCTTATTACCCCAAATAAAATCTTGCAATATTTTTTGCTCCAAACTAGTTCTTTGTTTTTTATCTCAATTGGGACATTTTCTAGAATAAACAGCAACCTAGGTAGTACTGTCATTTTAATCAGGGCAACTCTACCAAACCAAGAAAGCTTTAAGGTATTCCATCTGTTAATCTCCCTTTTTATATTCAGTTTTGACAAATCCCTCAATAAAGATACCCAAATAACAGATGGGTTTACATGGCCATTTTAAATTATATTGTTGGGCTATTTCTTCTCTTTCTTGTTCTTGAACATTTATTCCCATCAGTTCTGTGTTTAATTTATGTAATTTATATCCAGAAACCTGTCTGTTTTCCTTTTTTTTCTCAGTTGCACACTGGGTTGATATTTTTATTGAGCTCTTCAATACAACCCCAATATCTTTTTCTTGGTCAGTCACTGCTAGCTCAGATCCCATTAGGGTATACTTGAAGTTGGGATTCTTTTGCCCCAATGTGCATCACTTTACATTTGCTTATATTGAACCACATTTGCCATTTGGAATCCCCACTCTCCCAGTTTGGGGAGGTCCTTTTGGAGCTCCTCACAATCACTTTTGTTTTAACCACCATAAATAATGTACTATCATCAGCAAACATGGCCACTTCACTGCTCACTGCACATTCTTAATTCTAGATCATTTATGAACAAATTGAAAAGTCCCCGTGACCCCACTATTTACTTTCCTCCATCAGGAGAATTTACCATTTATTCCTACTGTCTTGCTTTCCATTCTTTATCCATTTTAAAAGGAATCGCCTCTTATTCCATGAATGCTAAGTTTGCTCAAGAGTCCATTAATCTTTCACCGCTATACCCAGGATGGATTACCAATTTACACATCAGGACCACTATGGACTTCCACTATAGTTTCCTCTGGCTTTGCCATAACCAGACATAGTTCACCATCTTTGGGGACCTAGTGTACATGCTCACACTCCACCTACCCAATGGGGTGAGCGATACAGATTGGTGGCGCCCCCTCCACTCGGCAGCCTCAGAATCCTATCTTCGCCAGCACATGCTGGCCCTCAGTTTCATTGCACCAAGGGGCCTTTGTGTAAAGCCTCTGACTAGCACGTGTGCATTAGATTCCTTGGTGCCAGACACCCAGTGCCAATCAGCACCACCCTGCCTGAAAGCACAATGTAATTGAGGCACACTGAGGATAATCCACCCCAGTTGATAGTCACACCAGAAGCAGGGGAGCCTCTGAGCCCAAACTGCAGCCATCTAGGCCCTCACACTCCTCCATCCCATACTTCTGAGCTGCTCATCCCATTCCACCATCCCCAGGGGCAGCAGCACAATGGCAGCTGGGCAGACAGTCCATCAGCCAGCCCCAGGTACATGCCCAGGTCCTGTCTCACAGCAGGGAGGTTGCAGCCAGGCATGCTGGAGTGGGAGCCTTGCACTCTCAGCCCTGTGCCCTGGTCCCATTAATGATCGCTCTCCAGGTTCATCTACAGAAGACTTAAGTATGACTTTTATGTCCTCTAAATTTGACCATCTTCTCAGGACTCTGCCAGGGCTAGGGCTGACCCCAGCAAGGTCAATCCTATGACCGACAGGCACCATGTACAAAGGGCAGGGACTTAATCAATGCAAGCTTATGACATTCTCATTTTGGGTAATAATTGCAGTCCTCAGTCCCCATCATGAATGGAGTTCAAAGGGTTACCCACACCTGTTGGCATAGGGTAGACATTCAATGTAGTGTGTGTACCGCCTCGGACATGTAAGGGTGTCACAGATCTGTTATTTCTCAATCTCAAGTGGCTGGATGCCACTTGTCCCTCTGAAAAGTTTGACTGTTTGGGGGTTGCATAAGTAGTTAGCATGCCAGGGTCTCATTCATTATCAGAATTAACCATACAAATTGCTCCACTAACGAAGAATGGCTATGCACCATCATCCACAGAATCAAGAAAGAGCTATCAATTTGTCAGTCTTTTCTGCATCCAAGCTGGATGAGGTTTGCCATGTTGAGTCAGATTAAGCTGCAGGCTCTACTCCTGGTAGTACCCTTCCATTCATTCCTTTAAATTTCAGCTTTGCAACCATATTCCTCCCAGACTTTGGTTTCCTGGAGGCTGCTTGGTGGGTTCTTAGAATAGTGTTGCTGGATCGCTAGTCGGCATCATTTATGGTTGGAACTACAATGGTATCTGATCATCTTCAAACCTCTGACTTGCCTCTAGTAAAGGCAAAGTTGCTCACTGCTTTTCCAAGGGACTGCTCACATCTGCCATGCCTGCCCCTGCCAGTGGGTCTCCTCAAGCTGTGGATCATGGGTGGTTTGCTCACGCTTCTGAGGGTCCTGAAATCTCTGTTGCCATAAATTTCCATGGGAGTTTCTGGCTGGCCCCTGTTTTGGGGCATGACTGTTCTCTATCTGGGCAAGGACAGAAGGTGGAGGTTCCTCTGACATGTGTTGTCAATGATGTTGCATATGGTGGCACATTGGGGTCCAATGTTCTTTGCAGCATGTCCCTCATGATGAGGTGGTGTTTGTGAGCAATTCAGCCAATGCTCACAAGCCGTCTCCTGCACTGCCTTCATATTCCTCTCACTTTTATTTTTCCACTGCCATAATTATTTATTTAAAACATTTCTTAGCTGCCTTTCAGGGTAGAAGCTTTCCCAAGGCAGCTTACAACCATATATAAAAACAGTATACACATTAAAAGCAATAAAAACATAAAAGTAAAATATCAATTAAAACAATAAAAGCTAACATTAAAAACTGGTAATAAAGCTGCAAGGGTAACAGCAGCAAAACAGTATTTAAAAGAAGGCCATAATAAAATATTTTAAGGCCTTCTTGAAAGCCTGTAAGGATGGTGTATGGTGAATTGTTGGTGGGAGTTTGTTCCTGTTTTGAGTCAGTTAATGAGAGAGATAAGGAGCAGATGAGCCGGGGAGTGTTTGGGGTGTGACACTCCATAGAAGCTGGTGGAGATCGACTGGGCTTCAGGCCAGCTGATGCTAATTGCTCATTAATCCCCGTCCCATAAAAGTCTGTCCAGAGCTCAGCCCCAGTGCTAAAAGCAATGATTGTCTTCGATGTCTTTGCCTTGCTCTGTGCGTTTCAGCCCTGTGCCTTTGATTCAAGCCCTGGATTGTGACCTGACTATTCTCTTGTGTGTTTCTGAAACCTTGGACTTGCCCGGACGTATCCTGACCCTGTGGAGCGGGTTCCTGACTATGATTCAATGTCTTGAGATTCTACTACTGTTATCTGGACTTCAACAGCATCTTCAGCTTTTGACTGACTGGATTACTGACCTTGGACCTGGACATTTCTAAGTGGCATCCTTGAATTATGACAGTTCCACAGGTGTGGGGCCACTGCTGAGAAGACCCTCTCCCATGTGGAAACCCACCTAATATCTCTCACTGGTGGGCAGGGAGAAAGGCCTCTCTTTTTGATCTTAAAGTGTGGGCAGGCTGATATGGGTGAACCCCAAGTAACTTGGTCCTAAAATGTTTGGGGCTTTAAAGGTCAAAGTCAGCACTTTGAACTGGGCTCGGTCGTTTCATTGTCCTCAGCTTCTCAGAATACCAAGGAGCTGACACAGTTCTATGACTAGGTTGAGGATGTTTGGGAGTGATCATATTGATAGCCCAGGTCATCCCCTCATTCCAAGTGGTGACCAGGACCTTGGCAGAACTGCCAGCTAAGCCTGCAGGAAAATCCCCAAGAGACCTCGGAAAGCCATCTGGATTCATCAGCCTCTTCGGGTGGACCACTGAATTTGTTCCTCCACCCATGTGGAGGTACTGGTGGCCTGAAGATCAGAACTGATCAGATGATGATCTGTTCATGCCAAAGGAGTCAAACTGGCATCCCCACTTGGCTTGAAGGAGGGACCACTCACCCACACTCCATTGCATTCTCACAGATTTCTGATCATTTCCCCCCACAGACTGCAAAATAAAGGAACCATTTACTCATCAAGAGGGAGAAGTAGGTATACATTCCTCCATGGCTGCTCCAAATATTCGAGGTGAAATACACTCTCTGCCAGTCTGCACTCTGCAGCAGAGCACACACTTTCTCCTTGGCCGCTCAGAAAATCGAGGGCACCACCGTCCTGCTCAAGGGGATGAATGGTTCCCCAGGGAGAAGGGAGCTCTGCTTCGAAGGCAGAAGTGGAAGGACAACTGAGCCCCCAGGGAGCAATGACACCTGAAGAGCATAGGCGTGCACAGCATATTTTATTACTAGGTGCACCCAGGGAATTTCATTGATTAATTAATTTTTATAGGTGAACATTTATTGAAGACTCATTATTTTTATTCATTTGTGTATTAAACACTGTTCCATTGATGTCCTACTCTGCATTCAGATTCCCTGACTACTGGAGAGCCGTTGCAGGGGGGGGGGCAGAATGAGAAGACACTCCTCAAGCTCCAGCATTGGTGGGGCTTTGTGGTGACACTGGCCAGAGGATGGTCTTACGAGTCAATATTAGCCTTCAGGTACCCTCCTCCTGGCTTCTTTGAAATGTGGCTCCCAGCTGAGAGACATTATTGCTTGAGACATTAGGGGTACCTGGGCACAGGAGGACTCAGGAGAAATGCACAGTTGCAGCAAAGGGCTTTTCATGAGTAAAGGGTTTCTGATGTGCAGGGGTTCTCATAAGGAGCTAAACCTTGTATGGGGTTCTGGCAACTCCTGCTTAAAAGCCTCAGTTCAAGGCTGGGAATGCTGCTGGAACAACTTCTCTTCACCAGCTGTGAACACTAGCTCTGAACCCGATTGATCCTTGCATCCCAAATGTTCTCGCTGATGGAACTCCTGAAAGTAACCTTAACCATGCCTGCCTTTGACCATCTGCTTGCTGAATCCTTGTCTGTGTTTGAGAATGTTGCTGGTCTGACCTTAGACTGCGTTGACCTCGCTACTTGCCTGCTCTTTAGCTGTACTGGTCTTTCAGAACTTTGGGGGCTTGCACTCAACTTTCAGAACTTTGGGGTGTACAACCCTGTTGGTTATTCTGAACCTATCAGCAGCTTTCAATACCATTGACCATGATATCCTTCTGGATTGTTTATCAGGATTGGGCTTGAGAGGCATGGTTTTAAAGTGGTTCCAGTACTTTCTGGAGGAGCAGTCTCAGAAGGTGGTGCTGGGGGACTTCTATTCCACCACATGGCCATTACCCTGTGGGGTGCCACAAGGTTATCAGGAGGTTTGGGCTGAAATGTCACCAGTATGTGGCTATTACTAAGCTCTACTTCTTGTTTCCATCTGCACATCCCAGGGAAGCTGTGGAACTCTTGAACCAGTATCTGGAGGCTGTTTTGGGATGGATGAGGGTGAACAAGCTGAAACTTAATCCAGACAAGACAGAGGCACTGTGGGTTGGAAAACCAACTACTTCAGATGGAGGTTTACAACTGGTCTTAGATGGACTTGCACTCCCCCTAAAAGAGCAAGTCTACAGCCTGGGAGTCCTCCTGGACTCAGAGCTAACTGGGGAAGCCCAGTTGGCTGAAGTGTGCTGAAGTGCATTTTACCAGCTTATGCTGGAGAGGATGGAACTTGCCTCAGTTATCCACACACTAGTCACATCCAGGCTGGACCCCTGTAATGCATTGTACATGGGGCTACCTTTGAAGATGGTTCAGAAACATCAGCTGGTACAGAATGCGGCTGCCTGATTATGAGTAGGGGCAAGGCATTTTGATCACATAATGCCTATACTGCGTCAGCCACACTGGTTACTGGTATGTTTTCAAGTCCAATTCAAAGTGCTGCATGGTGTTTTGTTGCAGCTGGAGGAACTGGTATCATGTTGCTTGCCTGCTGCCAAACACCATAAAACCTCCAATATTTGCAAACGTGTGCATACTATTAGTAAGTAAAACAAGTCCTTTTGTTTTCTGCTATTGCCTGTTTTGGAAAACATTCAGTCCTGGAATTAATTAAAATGAGGTGTGACGACTACATGCCTAGAGTGTGGGGAGGGGTTGGAATTGTAATTGAATTTTATCATGTTTGCCTATGAACATTGGTGACAAGATCAATTTTGACTGAAAAGAAGTGTGTATATACAACTGTATTACATCTTTATAATTGAAGACCAAAGTTCTGTATCCAATGTTAGTCTAACTTGTTCTATTCATTTCAATTGGTCTTTTCTAAGTAGGACTAACATTGGATACAATCCAATGTAATTAATTTAAGAACCTAAATGCATAGCTCCCAGGGGCCATCATTCTACTCCTGGGGTCATCTTTCCAGTTCCTATCATCACAGTCCCTGAACTGACATCTCAATTTTTCAGTTCCAGCCCTGTCATCCTACACCCAGGGTCTACCATTCCAGTCCTAGACCCATCATGCTAATCTCAGGGGCCACCATTCCAGTCACATCCAGTCACATCCCAGGGGGCGTCATTTCAGTGTCAGGCCTGTCATCTCTGGCCCATTCCTGTTCCATACTCTGCCTTTCCAATCATTTATGGTCTGCCATTGACATTCCTCATTTTCTTTCCTTGTCAATATTTATTTATTTATTTGTTTTATTTTATTTTATTACATTTGTATACCGCCCCATAGCCGCAGCTCTCTGGGCGGTTTACATAAGATTAAAATAATTAAAAACAATATACAAAAATTAAAACAGCAAAAACATACAACATACACATAATATACACATACATTTAAAACCACTGTAATAACTTTAAAAAGCTATAAACCTAAAAATAAAACAAACCCAGGCTCATCAGATATTGCTAAATGTCTGAGAGAAGAGGAAAGTCTTGACCTGGCGCCAAAAAGATAACAATGTTGGCACCAGGTGAGCCTCATCAGGGAGATCTTTCCACAATTGGAGGGCCACCACAGAGAGGCCCTCTCCCTTATTGCCGACCTCCGAGCTTCCCTCGGAGTAGGCACTTGGAGGAGAGCCTTAGATGTTGAATGTTTGGATAGGTTCATGTCAGGAAAGGTGTTCCATCAGGTATTGTGGTCCCAAGCCATGTAAGGCTTTATAGGTTAAAACCAGCACCTTGAATCGGGCTCAGAAACATACAGGCAGCCAATACAAGCGGGCCAGAGTAGGTCTTATATGCTCGAACCTTCTGGTTCCAGTTATCAATCTGGCTGCTGTATTTTGCACAAACTGCAGCTTCTGAACCGCTGAAGCCAGGTTATCCCTGTCCAGATAGAGGCGCAGCTGGGCCACCAACCGAAGTTGGTAGAAGGCACTCATGCCACTGAGGCCACCTGAGCCTCAAGTGACAGAGACAGTTCTAGGAGAACTCCCAAGCTATGAACCCGCTCCTTCAAGGGAGTGCAACCCCATCCAGAACAGGTTGAACACCCTCCATCCGGTCAGTGGAACCACCCACTAACAGCATCTCAGTTTTGTCTGGATTGGGTTTCATTTTATTGGCCCTCATCCAGTCCATTGTTGCTGCCAGGCACTGGTTCAGCACATCCACAGCCTCACCTGATATGGTTGATATGTTTTATTTATTTATTTAAGAGACATCTAAGTTGACTTTAACATCAAAATTAACATTTAGAATAACAAAACAAAAAGAGCAAGATAGACCATCAAAATTAACATTTTGAATGAGAGAAAGAGCAACATAAACCGTCTCATTTCATTTCTATTCCTTTGGCCTATTCCATTGCCTTTCAGCATCCATTCCTTGCTTTACCAGTAGCTCGTTTTCTGTTAATAGAAATTCTCAATGCACATTCTTTTCTATGAGCCTTCTGATAGTTGCTATTGTTTCCAATGGGCATTCCTTGTGCTTCAAAAGGAGACTTCTGGGATACTTCCAAACCAAGGGTTCCCAATCAGAAGGGACTGTGCAGCTGTTCCCTGTTTCCCCCCTGAACAGATTTTCTGTAGTAAGCAAAAAGATGGAAGAAGTGGTGAAACACGGGAAGGTTATGTATAGAAGAAGATTGTGACATCTGGACACCCCCTCCCCCCCCCCCCCCCATAACAGTCTGTGAATGAGGCAGGCAATGGCAGCATAAAGGCCTCATCTGGAAGCACCCCTGGTGGAGGCCCCTTAGTCTTGGGAAGTGCACCGCCCTCCCACGAGACTTCTTGACAGCAGCAGCAGCAGCAGCAAAAACCATGTCCAAAGCCAGCCTTCAAGAATGGAGGGAGATACTTCATGGGAGAAGCGGACCGAGCATCTCGGCTATGCAGAGCACAACTGAATCCCGCCACTGGCTGGTTCTTCATCCAATGCTGTCCGGAGGAAGGGTTTTTTTTTGTTTTTGTTTTTGGGCTGCTTTCCAGCCCTGTTCAGAGGAAGGACGGATATAATAACATGCCACAGGCAATCAGTCAGAGCAAGCTGTCCCCTTTCCTCCTCCCCCCACTCTGCAATAAGCCCCCTCCCCTTCCCCTCTCTGGCCCCGCCAGCTCTATAGAAGGGAGGGAGAAAGGAACGACCCCAACAGACAGACGTGTAAATCAGCAGCAGCAGCGGCGGCGGCGGCGGCGGCTCAACTCTGTTCAGCGTCTGCCATGGACAGCAAAGTGCTCAACCTCCTTTCCCTTCTGCTGCTGCTGCTGCTGGGGTCCTTTCGTACCACCCAAGGTAAGTGCAAGAGGGCTCCCTTTCCTCCTTCCCCGCCGTTCTGAGAGGCAATGGCCACTGTGGATTGCAAGAGGGGAGATCTTGAACTCCCACGCTGCACCAGGCAGGCCAGTTTCAAGGGCATCCACAGTCCAAAGAAGCGGCCGCGAATGACGGAGGGGTCCAGAAAAAGGATGCTTACGGAGAATGGAAAGGGAAGTTGACGGAGCCGGCTGGGCAACAGCCATCACCTAAGCAGAAATCTAGGCCAGCAGAGTGGGACTGCAGCAGCTGTCGAGTCTTGTCTGGGGGCAGCTGCATCTTTGCAGGTGTTCATGAGACTTTACAAATCGCACTAAGGAGTGTATTCTTCTGAATCACAGAAAGGTGGCGAGGGAACGCAAACCTCGATGCCTGTTGCTCCTCCCTCCCCTGCATCTCTTCTCTAGCTATGGCCTGGCGAAGGCTCCAAGACCCTAAATTCCCAAGCACTGGGATTGTACTTTGGGGGTACTTCCAACATTTATTTACGAGTGAAGCCCCTTACTTGGGGGGGGGGGTGATGCGAAGGGAGGGGATCACAAAGGTGCAACGAAACTCTAAGCAATTTCTACTCAGAAAGAAACAGCCGTGGGAGCAGCTGGAATTACTTCAGCTTTTACCAGAAAGCCAACAAAATGGGAAATATGTGATCATGTGCCAAATAATATTTATCTGCCTGTGAGAAGTACACCAATGTTGGAAGAAATGATCCTGGATTCATCCATTAGCTGCCAGGGAGACATCCTTCCCCACAAATTTCACAGCACCAAGAGAAGTTGCTTTCTCTCTACTCTTATTTCCAAAGCCTGATGGGTCCATTTGGTTACCCTAGCTTTAACACATTTTACCACCCTTTCCCAAAGATGGTACTGGTGGTTTACAGGCCTGAATCAGGAGGATTTCCAAAGAAAACTGAGAGGCCATTCTGCTGAAAAGTTGCTGGAAATGAGTGTTCCATAACAACCCACAATCTCGAATAAAGTTCTCAGAAATAAATGGAGGTTTCCCAAAGAGTCTTGGGATCGAGGCACTGCAACCTTTCAATGCTTGTGCTTTGTGATCTAGTAAAGTGGCCTTCCTATCTGGATTTTCTCCGGAAAGGAGCTAGCGCTGACTTCCATGTCCTCCACTGTCAGAGAGTTTCCCCTTGCGTACTTCTGTTGAGGACGAACGAGGCCATCTTGTATGGGCTCTTTCTATTTTGGAGCGCAGAAGCTGAATGGCTCCCTCTGTGCCCATTTCAAAGCAGAGGGTTTTCTCCAGACTTCAGCCAGAGTCTCTCCGAGGCTTGGAGGTGAGAGTTGGGGGGGGGGGGGGAGCAAAACCATCCCAGGAAACCTTGCTGCCTCCGCTGCGAACCAACCTCAAGCATCGAACAGGTCCGATCCTCTACGGGGATCAGACATCTAGACAGCACTGCTGGGTGCATAGGCTCAGGCTGCTTGAAAGTTTCCCTTTCCTCTCTGTTACTTGAGCTAAGGGCACCATTGTATGAAGCACTTTTTCTTTTGCTCAAGGAGATGCTTGGAGTGCTTCCAGACAAGCACTTTATTGGCCCTGCCTCATTCATGGAATGTTTCAGGGCTCCAAACGTGTCGTCCTCATTTGCAGTCTTCATCTAACAAAACTGCTTGTTACTTGGCTGGCATGCATTACAATGCTCTTCTCCCAAGTGCCACAACCATTCACCCTGCTAATTGTGGGTAGTACATTCACTTTTGAGACATGCAAACTAATTCAGTCAATATTTACTCAGAAGTACTTCTCACTGATTTCAAGAGTGTGAGATGAGGCTTTTATCCTGTAATCACACAGCCTCAAACATGGCATTTTAGGGTGGGTGGGTGGGTGTCCAGATGTCATCCTTTTCCATTTGAAGCTACTTGTGTGGACCACTTTGTTTATCTTTTTTCTTACCAAAAGAGGATTATGTTCACAATGCAGAAATCTATACCTTGGTGAATATGTTTGTTTAGGGGGGATTTAAATACAGTGTTCATAAATATTGGAGTTGTGTTAGTGATTATTCTTTAATGTTGATGTTGATGTTCTTACAGTTAAGTTCTTTTGTGTTTTGGTAATTGTTTGCATGGAATTAATTTGCACTGAAAAATAAGCAAATAGTGGTGTGTGTTGGTTTTTCTATTTGGATGGACAATAAAAGAACTTTTATAATGGATTATTATGTTGAATCCACAGGAATATGGATGGAGTGTACCTGGTGTGCCCAGGCACACCCTAATATTTTGGGGGGCTCTGCTTCCATCCCCTTCCATTGGTGATGGCAGGCAGGCAGGCGTGCAAGTGTAGTGCCTTTTGCTCCCATCCAGGCCAACTGGCTGACTTTTCCTTAGTGGGCTGGGAACCTGGAGTCCAGGGCTGCCTCTACAAGAGGCATTTAAAGCTCTTTCAAGGTGCATTAAAAATTTACCTCTACAAGAACGGAGCACAAATCGGGCGTAGAGGCGCGTTTTCTCTCTGATTATGCGCATTATCGAATGTGCGTTAAATAGCAAGTTTTATTTTGCTCCGGCTGTTAAAGCGTATTTTGCCTATGTGAACAAGCGATTCTCCGCATTAACTCCTTGTAAAGCGCATTTGAAACAACCGGTAAGGTCACCTGTTGAGTGCTCAATTACCTCCTGCATACAAGCATTTACGATAAAGTGCTTCCGAGAAGATGCGCATAATCGGAGACACAGGCGTCAAACGGAATCCATCTAGAGGGAGTCCAGGTCTTAAAGAGAAAGCATACTGGCGATGTGGCATGCATGTATGCGTGTCCCTGGCTGGCACCCACTACAGTCAGTCAGCGGATGGCAGGGTTGGAAGCTGGAGGCTTGTTTCCAGCCAGGGCCTCCGGAAACAGGCCCCAGCTCCTTTGTCCCCTCCCACGATCCTCTCCCTCACTCCTCTGAGTCCTCTCCCTCGCTCACACATCCAAGAAAGCTGCAGCAGTCTCTCAAAGTGTGAGCCACTGCTACACCTTATCTCGCCTCCAGACTCTACCTGCCTGCTGCCAGGCAACTTACTTTCCCACTGCGTGCTGGACAGTTGTGCACACAGTGGAAAAGTAAGTTGCCTGGCAGTGGGCAGGCAGGGTTGGGAGGCAAAATAAGGATTGATGGTGGTGCACGCTTTGAGAGGTTGCTGCACCTTTCTTGGACGTGCAAGCAAGGAAGGAGGTGGCGGAGGCCGCGGAGGGGGGGATCATGGGAGGGGGCAGAAGGGAGGGGGCTGTTTCCAGAGGCCCTGGATGGAAAATGCTCTTCCTACTGCCCCGTTTCCTTTCCTCTGCTCCAAACCCACCCAATCAGGGCCATTACTGTTGCGGGGAGAGAAGGAATTACATGCTTTTCCATCCCCACGGCTCCAATTGGGGGCATGGGGGTGGGAAAGGCCCCTATGCCCAGGGTGCACACCCTAATGAAATGTGCCGCGCATTCCTATGGTTGAATCCAGTGCAGCCCTTCCATTTGCAAAAGTTAAGGTAGATGGGTAGAGAAAGGTGATTTTCACTGGTTATTTCTCCTTTATCAGTTCCCACTCTTTTCCCCTTATTCAGAAGATTTTTCTTAAAAAGCAATGGGCCTCTCCCCTTGCAAAATGGCCTCCTACTTCCATTGTATGAATGGAACTCTGCTCATGAATCTCTGAATCCTGCCCAATGTTCATTAATTTCTTTTCATGGAGGGCTTACTGGATCTTCAGGATTTATAAGACCGACTCTGGCCCATTTGCATGGGCTGATGGTTTTAACCTATAAAGCCTTACATGGCTTGGGACCGCAATACCTGATGGAATGCCTCTCTTGACATGATCCTACCCGTACACTATGCTGAACATCAAAGGTCCTCCTCTGGGTGCCTACTCCGAGGGAAGCTTGGCGGATGACGATAAGGGAGAGGGTCTTCTCAGTGGCAGCCCCCCAGTTATGGAAAGATCTCCCTGACGAGGCCCGTCTGGTGCCAACATTGTTATCTTTTCAGCACCAGGTCAAGACTTCTGTTCTCCCAGGCATTGAACAGCATATGTTGAGTTTTGGTTTTTTTTAATTGACCTTACATCTATCTTTAGGCCTGGCTGAGAGTTCAAAGTTGTTTTAAATGTATATTGTCTTTGTATGTTTTCTGTTTTTATGCTTTTATGCTTTTTAATTTTGTATATCGATTTTTAATGTTTAATGATTTAATCTTTGTAAACCACCCAGAAAGCTTTGGCTCTAGGGCAGTATAAAAATGTAATAAATAATAATAATACTGGATTGTAGAATTTTTAACTGACAGTTGAGGAAACAGACCTAACTTGGAATCCTTTGCAATGAAGTTTTTTCTCTCTAGTTAATCATTTTTAGAAGTTTGGGACCTGTAAGGAGCTCCCTAAGTTTCTTCTTCCATCATCACATGTAAGAAGAAATGTGAAGATGGCTGCAAACAATTTGTGGTTACGGCTAGAACAGTGGCCAACAATTGCATTGTACTGTGGGGCTTTGTGACCCATAGTTACTATATGATTATTCTACAGTTGTAAAACCACAAAATAGCTAAACCTGGGCAGTACTTGCATGCCTAAAGGCTTTGCTAGCTTTTCCCTCCTTGTCCAGAATCAGTTTGCAAAGGAAGGGGGTTGTTTGGCTTAGCAGAGCTGTGAGCTTTCTTTCCTCTCCTGTCTGCCTTTTCTTTTGGCCTCAGGTCAAATAAATTGGCAGGAATAACACTGAGGAGGCAAACTGCATTTCAGTTCCAGCCTTTATCTTGTTTAATTACCACCAGCCACTTGAGAAAATTAGCTGACTTCTTTTAAAGACTATTTCTTAGGTTCCAGTTTCTTAGCCCATTTTGTCTCCTTAAACCCACAAACACAATTATAAAAGGCTGAAATAATTTGCATTGCAGGGTGAATCTATATCCACCCAGGTCTCTGAATACTTTTCTTTGTGTTGCACTCTAGGGAAGCCCATCAGCTTGACCTACCGCTGTCCCTGCAGATACTTTGAGAGCAGTGTGGCCAAGTCCCAAATTAAGCACCTCAAAATCCTGACCATCCCTGGCTGTTCTCTCCAGCTTATGTAAGTGACCACAGGTTTGTCTAACACATTTTGCTGTAGCAATTTCTAGAGTGTGCTTACAAAAAAATATGTACACTGAGGATATACAGCTTCACTGTGGCTAACATGCATTAGTTTTGCATCAGTAAGAAATAAATGAGGCTCAGCCAATACCAGATGAATAAGACAGTGGATTTGAGGAACAACAGACAGATTTTGGCTTCTGGAGACAACCTTTTCTCCATTACTTTGTCCTCATCCGTTACAGCAAGTTTGTAATGCTTGGAAGAGTGATTGGAAGGGTACACATTTTTGGAAGGGTGCTTGATGGAGGGATGAATATCAAAAGACTGATTATTCCCACCTGCCTGCTGCCCCCTACACATGACATAAGAAAGCCCTGAAGAGCTCCATTGCACCTACTTCCCCCTCCCCCCGTAGAATCCGCAGTTTCCTTCTCTGTTTCACTAGTGTGTCAAGCGCTGGTCCCTTTCACGTGCCTTCCTGGTATCACCAGTGTACTGGCAAAATCTCTTTTCACTTGTTCGCACTTCTGCTATTGTGCCGGCCCCGCTCCACTCCACCCTTTCTCCTTCCCCCTCCAGTTCATTGGTTCTTGTGTTTGATGGATATTGTGATGGACAATGCGATTGTGTATCCATCTCCTATCCTTGCATTAAAATCTCCCATCACTATAATAGCGCATGGGGGGTACTGTTGATTAACCGTATCCAAAAGGGACTCCAAGGTGTCCCATATATCGTAGGCGTAGTAAATGGAGCCCCTAGGAGGGATGTATACATTTATACATATCAATCTAGTGCCTTTTTGATTGATCAGCTGAATTGCCTGTAGGTATGGTGAATCAGTAGGTATTTCATAGGTTTCAACATTCAGGCTGGCAGATATCCCCATGACAAGACCACCACTGCTCCTCCCTTTCTTGGAAGTCTTCCTGGCAGGTGTTGAGAATAGTTGATATCCTTGAAGCTCTATTTTTTGAGTCCATGTTTCTTGTAGACTAAATATATGAAAGTTGGACAGATATTGTATAAATCCTAAGTCCCTCAGTTTGTTTTCCCATCCCGATATATTCCAGGACATAAGACTGAGTGGATCGGATGCTAAGTCTAACTGGTCCGTTCGGAGTAGGTGTGGTGGGGGAACTTCTTTATTTGTTTTAATTCTATTTGGGCATAGTCAGTCGTCGTGTGTCCTTGATTTTATCATATGGGCTAACTTAGCTTTGAGGGCTTCCAAAGAGCTTGCTTCTCTGATTGGGCTTAATGTCAGCTTCCCTTCAAAGACTGCCGGGTTTCTGGCCAATTTAGTGTGCTTCCTTGTCAGGGCACTATTCTCTTTGGGTGCATTATCGTTCTGCCTTATCACATCCAAAGGATGGCCATCCAAGGATCTTTTAATGACCCTAATATCGGGGTATAGTATTTCTGGGTTATACTGTAAGTTCTTAGTCTCATCCCGATCTGTAATAAGGCTGGCTGGATCTATATTATGTCCATATGCTTTGCAATTGAAGCAGATTTCCTTGCAAGATTGTCTTAATGGGTGGATCTCTTGAATCTTGGCACCCACTGCCACTTCTCCCAGATTATTTGGGGATTGTGGGTTATATATAATAGGTCGAGCTTTGTAGGTGTCCCCTTCTTTCTTTGCTAACAGGGTTGGCCCTGTCTCACAGGAGTCGCTGCTGTCTGGGGAGTCTTTGATCAAGACTTGCTCTGTGCTGCAGGCTTTCTTACTTTTTAATAGCTCCAACAGGGAAGTTAATCTTGATAGAGTCTCCTGTTGGTGTTGACTTGGTAGGGCTTCAAAGCTTTCTATCAGCTTTAATTCTTCTGGGCAAAAATGTCCAGGAAGATCCTTAGTATCCTCAGTCTTTGTATGTCCCGTATCTCTATCTTCGGTGTGTTTATGTGGGCATAAGAGGTTATTGGGCAAGTGGTCATGAATACTACTAGACAAATCATTTGAGACCTGTAGATCAATCAGGTCCCCCACTGGCGGGTCTGTATAAGACGGTCTGCAGTGAAGGTCATTAACACTTCTGAAATTTCCCAGGGAGAAGATGGGAGAGACATCTTTAAAGTGTCTGCTCACTACCAGACCTATCCTCAGATATTCTTCTTTATTTCCATATATTCTGGCTGCAATGCTAGGTAAGGCAAAGGTAACCAAGGCACATGCTGTGCGATAGTTATAAAAAAGGTATTCAATTTTTTGTATTGAATCCAGTTTTTGATCTAATAACGTTCCTTGGAAGGTTGGTATAAGTCGCAGGAAATGCCTTTTGCGTTCCTGCTGGGATAAATTACCCTTTGGCTTTGGGTAGTTTATGAATACCAAGTTTTGTTTCATTAATTGCAGGTTCCAGACTGTTTTCTCCTGGATGTAGTGTGAGGGGGATGCTGTCTTTGTCACACCTACCAGCGGAGGTGTTGTATTTCCTTCAAGGGCAGCAAATGACCAGGGGTTCTGTATTTCACTTGAATTTACAATATTGATCCTTTCGCTATCATTTGTAAGTTTTGGTATCTTCTTGGCAGTGACATCAATCTGCTTGGCCATTGTCCTCCCTGAGATCTCAGATTGTGTATCCTGTTTCTTGTCTTTATCATCCAGTATCTTAAACAATTTGTCAAAGTTCATTTTGGCCGTGTTTTTATTCTTTGATAGGCATCTTATATGTTTTGTTTTTTTCCCTGTGCGGGTTGTGCTCTTTAAATTTTTAGACTTTGATCTCTTATATTCTGTAGCTGATTTTTGATCTTTCTTTCTTTTGTTGGTTAATTTGCCCTCCTTCCTGATAGAGTGTGCTTTCTCCGGATGATCAGTCGATGTTATATCAGGAGCTTTTATTTTGGGATTTTGTTTGGTTTTCTTCCCTTCGGCACTTCTTAGACTAATTTTATCTTCCCCTGTTTGCCCGACCAGTATAGAGTTGGTAAGGGTAGTTAGTAGGTCCTTACACTCAGACAGGAACTGCTTTATCTGAGTATATCCTCTGACCAGCTACTAAATAGCACTTTAATTAGCTCATGTTGGTTACTAAGCAAGCTCGTTATCTCATGAGTGTCCATTTTCCTGTCCACAGAAGGATTTAAGTAGGACTTAGATTGGTGAAGAGATGAGTTAGATTGAGGGGAAGATAAATCACTGCTCATTGGTCTCCAGTTGTTCGTTGGGGATGGAATCATAGGCTCTATTAGGCTACTCTACGATGAGTGGTAGTGTTGCCTAGTTCCGATAGGCCTTCCCCAGCCGTGGCCAATTCAATCGCCAAGCTACACCTACTTTCTATTGGTGATGTGGAATCCTGGGGTATCATAATACAGTGAGGGCCTAGTGACCAATCCAATGTCTCATCATCAATCCTGTCATTGATATTAGGTATATCTTTAGATATATTTTTAGTCCTCTTTGAGTTTGGTTGAAAGAAATTTGTTATCTTGGGTTGTTTATGGTGCTTTGTCTGAGACACATTTTCACCTGTCACTGGGAGTAAGCCCATTTGTTTGTATCCTTCTCTAGTTAGGACCATTTTGACACACAGGGATATAAGGAGCAGGGAAGCAAAGATAAATAAATTAACTATACTATGTTGGCAGGATGCTTTTAAAATTAAAATTCCTCAAATTTTAATCCAACCAGTCTTCCTTGTGTTTTCCTACAGCCTCGCCTCTCCACAGCGTCACGCCAGCTTTCTCTACGAGGATTCTCTGTTAGTACTTCCAGCGGCGTGTTGTTTATGAGCATTAAGAGATTCTGTTTTCTTAAATATTATCACCTGCTTTAGTTAGTGTGATTGATGGTTGTTGGGTCTCCTCGTATTATTCTCTAATTAGCCTGGGCAGCTGGCCAGCGGTCTTGCAGGGTATTTAGTAAATATTTCACTGTTTGCATCAAAGTTTTCTCCCCACACAAGCTGGCTTCTCTTTTACAGCCCTTCTGTTGGCAGCAGTAGAAAGCAGTAAAGAAATATCTTGGGTAACGCTCTCCCTTCTTCGCCCTTTTTTCCCCCTTCTCACACCTTATCTTCACTGTTTCTCTTTCTCTTTCTTTACTATCTGTTTGTCTGTAGGTTTCTGCTGCACAAACCATCCCCCCAAAAATAGCTGATGATAAAAAGCTAGTAGCTACCAGACAAATTAAGTTAAAATAAATAAAAAAATTAAAAGTTAAGTTAAAATAAGTAAAAAATTAAAAGATTAAAAGAGCATATCCACCCGGCTCCTCAGCGTGCTGCTTCTCAAGCGGTTGCCAGAAGCGGAAGTCATATTATGATGGGTGTGGGCACCTTCCCCCCTCTGGTTTTGTTGCCTAGGATTTTAGCAATTTAGCGTTTCATTGGCTGGGTGCCATTTCTGCCTTTAGAAGTGAGATGATTCTCTCTTCTGCATGGCTTCTTTGTGTGTCCTCTCTCTCTCTCCCCCTTCCCAGTTGAGTGGTTGAGCCGTTGAGTGGTTCTATGGACTGGAGGAGTACCACCCCTGCCATCCTCTTTCGTCAGCAAGACTGCCCTTCAACACACACGCCCCCCAACCCCAAGATGTGACATAGCTCAAGGACGGCAATACACAGGGATGGAAGGGCAGTTTTATCCTATGTGGACAAAAAATACCGCATTTTCCCTGCCCTAGAAAAACACGGAAAATGGAAGGGAAGATGTGAGATGACTGCAGAACAGGGATGACGATGTGTGAGGATTGTGGGGCAAAATGGTAAACATGGCAGGATGAAAGTGCAATATAACCCTGATGTGATGGAGCTCCTAGAAGAATGCATTGTGGAAATGATAGGTGCTTTGTGTTTCAGTAATATTCAGACTGTGAGTATCTGTGGGGCTTGACGGAGGAGTGGCATTTTTTATCTCCTTCAGTGAGAGGTGGGGAAGGGACTGAGAGAGGAGATGCAGGTGAGAAATGGGAGGAAGGTTGCCCACCGCTGTATGTAAGTAAATTGTGGAGAAACCCAGGTTGCTTTAATGGAATGGAGATCTACTTGGCCTTGTATGTTGTGTGTATTCTTCTCCCTCTGTTAGCCTTTCTTGTCTCTCTCCTGTTGCAGTAGGTCAGTTTATTTGTATGGTTGTCTGAAAAGTTGAATGATTTTACTAATATTTATGTTAAGCACATAACACAAATATTAATAAAAAACCATACAACTTTGCATAAAACCATGTAAATCGATATTATGGTTATTTGCAATTGTTCCTATTCTGTTTTGAATTGCTGCATTCATTTATGTAAATACGTTAGCTGCTTTGGGCACAATCTACGTACAAGTGTATGAGGATGAAGAGTCCTATATAACATGATATGTCTATACCAACAACCTATTTCCAAACTATTTGTATTCACGTTTGTCCAAACCAAATGCTACTTGTTCTTCTTTGCATTCTAGTTCCTTACTAGAATGCAAATAGAGGAAGAGGTGCCAATCCTTCGTATGACAAGGCTCATTCATACGAGAAGTGACCATTTTGGACAAACAATTTTGCACAACAATTTTCATGCTGGACACTTGTTCTATCCCTCCTCCTTCATATTTATTCTTTCATTTTTGGTTATCTTGTATAGTTTTGCTATTTCATAGCCCACATAGAGGTCTCCAGGTTGCCCACTTTTCACATTTGTATTTTGCATTGCTTCGCGTTTGCAGTGTGTCAGGTTAATTCCAGTTGGAAGGCTTCTAGCACTAGCAAGACATTTTTCCCCGCAACTGATTTTCTATGGTAAGGAAAGAGACAGAAGAAGCCGGGGGGAAACACAGGAAGGCTACAAGTGGAATACATCATCTGGACCAGTAGTGACAGGTGGGGCAGAGGGTTGATCAGCAGAGGCAGAGACACTGGACCAAGGGTGAAACTGGCAGGCCATGAAGATCTTTTCAAAGCCACATGGGCACACTCTGCACAAACTGGGCAAAATGCTTGCTTTATTAAACCATAAACCACATGCATTTTTGACTGGAGGAAGGCAGAAATCCTATGTTGAACCCACATAGCAGACCTTAAGGACTTCTTTAAAAACACATCACTGTCACGTTTGAGTGGACAGGCCAAATTCACACAGGTTGAGCATGGTAAACTGGAAATCCTTTGTTTAAACATGATAGGGAATCACTAGAGAAGCAAACAAGGTTTAAATGTTGTTTCGGATGCAATTCTATATCTGTTTACCTAGGATAAGTACTTTTGAATTCAAAGGGCTTACATTCATAGAATCATAGAATAGTAGAGTTGAAAGGGGCCTATAAAGCCATCAAGTCCAACCCCCTGCTCAGTGCAGGAATGTACCTTAAAGCATCCCTGACAGATGGCTAGCCAGCTACCTCCTGAATGCCTTTAGTGTGAGAGAGCCCACGACCTCCCTAGGTCATTGGTTCCATTGTTGTACTGCTCAAACAGTCAGGAAGATTTTTCTGATGTCTAGCCGGAATCTGGCGTCCTGTAACTTTAGCCCATTATTCCGCGTCCTGCACTCTGGGATGATCGAGAAGAGTTCCTCGCCCTCCTGTGTGACAACTTTTCAAGTATTTCAAGGGTGCTATCATGTCTCCCCTCAACTTTCTCTTCTCCAGGCTCAACATCCCCATTTCTTTCAGTCTTCCCTTATGGGGCCTTGTTTACAGACCTCTGATAATTCTCATTGCCCTCCTTTGCACATGATCCAGCTTTTCTGGATCCTTCTTGAAGTGTGGTGTCCAGAGCTGGATGCAATACTGGATGGGGCCTAACCAGTGCTGAATAGAGGTATCTCATGCGATTTGGAAGCTATACTTGTATTAATGCATCCCAAAACATCATTTGCTTTTTTTGCAGCCATGTCACACTGTTGGCTCATATTCAGCTTGTGATCTACAACAATTCCAAGATCCTTCTCACTTGTAGAACTTGGCATTTATCCCTATTAAATTTTATTTTGTTGTATTCAGCCCAACACTCCAGCCTATCAAAATGACTTTGAAATTTGTTTTTGTCTTCCAGGGTATTAGCGATCCCACCCAATCTTATGTTGTCTACAACTTTGATAAAAATTCCCTGCACCTCCTTGGCCAAATTTATAAAAATGTTGAAGAGCCCTGAGCCCTGCGGTACCCCTCTCATTACCTCCCCCCAGCTTGAGAAGGTACCATTGGAAAGCACTCTTTGAGTCTGATTCTGTAGCCAAATGTGGCTCCACCTAATAGTTGTTCCATCTATCCCACTTTTAGCTAGTTTGTTAATCAGGATGTCATGGGGCACTTTGTCAAAAGCTTTGCTGAAGTCAAGATATACTATGTCCACAGCATTCCCACAGTCCGCAAGGGAGGTTACCCGATGAATAAATGAGATCAGATACGTCTGACAGGATTTGTTCTTGACAAATCCATGCTGGCTTCTAGTCATCACTGTATTGTTTTCAAGGTGTTTACAGATTGACTTCTTTATAATTTGCTCCAAAATTTTCCCAGAGATGGTTGTCAGTTTTACTGGTCTGTAGTTCCCAGGTTCCTCCTTTTTGCCCTTTTTGAACATAGGGACAACATTAGCCCTCCTCCAGTCATCCAGCACTTTGCCCATCTTCGATTAATTCACAAAGATAATAGACAGTGGTTCGGACAGTACCTCTGCCAACTCATTGTTCATCGTGCCCTGGAGATTTGAACTCGTTCAAAGAAATTAGGTGTTCCTTGACCATTTCTTTATCAATCTCAAACTGCAATCCTGCCCTGACAGCTTCTACTTCACTTTTTTCAGGGGGGTCATAGACCCACTTTTGGAAGAAGACTGAGCCAAAGTAGGAATTGAGCACTTTGGCCTTTCCTTCGTCCTGTGTTATCAATTTGCTGTCCTCATTATTCACATATCTAAAGGAAGACTTTTTATTGCTGTCAGCATCCCTCGCTAGCCTCAGCTCCTTCTCAGCTGTAGCCTTCCTGATACCATTCTGGCACTTCTGTGCTACCTGGTTGTATTCTTCTTTTGTAGCCTGGCCTTCCTTCCACTTCCTATTTGTATCTTTTTTGTTTTCAGGTCAGCTCTAAGCTTTTTGTGGAGCCACATTGGTTTCTTCTGTTGTCTTCTATCTGTTGTTCTTGTTGAAATTGTTTATAATTTTACCTTTAAAATTTCCTTTTTTTAAAAACTCCCACCCATCTTAAAAAACTCCTTTCTCTTTAGGGTCACTTGCCATGGGACCTTACTTATCATAGTTCTGAGTTTATTAAAATTGGCTTTCATGAAATCCAGAGTATACGTATGGCTACACTCAGCTTTTGCTTCCTTTAAAACCAAGAACTGAAGTATGACGTGGTCACTTTGCCTAAGAGTTCCTGTGACTGCCATTTCATCCACTAAGTCATCCCTATTGGTCTATATCAAGACAAGGATAGCCAATCCTCTAGTTCCTTCCTCTACTTTCTGTAGGAGAAAGTTATCAGGCACACATGTCAAGGATTTCTTGGAGGGGCCACTTTTGGCAGAATTTGACTCCCAACAGATAGCGGGGTAATTGAAGTCCCCCATTATTACTACATTGGATTTCCTTGAAACACTGGCAATTTGCATTTCAAAAGTTCATCCTTGTCTTCTCCTTGATTGGGCTGTCAGTAGTAGACTCCGACTATCATGTTCCTTTTATTCCTTTCCCCATTTATTTCATTTATTTAGTCTGGCTCTTTGGGGGCATCGAGGGAGTGCAATCCTGTCTCTGCAGGGATTCAGGCTGTAAAATTGGTCCTTTTAACCTCAGAACCCATACCAAATGGGTCCGGAACACCCGATGGATAATCCGTGCTAATCCAAACGGACAAATATTTAATCCCAATTATGCAGTTGACTTTACAAGCAGCTTCACAGAGCTTGTTCAAGGCCACAGTGTGCCAGCAGAGCTGAACAAGAGAACTGAGCATGCTCAAACATCCACTAGGAGGAGGAAAATACTGTTTTGATGTCTCGTGGTGTGTAACTGCTGGTAAGAGAATGTCCTCACTCGAAGTTGGGCGTGGAAAATCATAATACTGAGCATACGTGACACTTGGGAGGAAGCGTTCGGGCGGATATGACCAAATATGTCCGAAGATGAACGTGAGTTCAAAGAAGATGTACCAGACAGAAATATGTCAATCAAGATAATACACCCAAATGGCAGCCATGTTTTAGTAAACACCTGGGTATAACACGTGAAATGTTGGGGAGTGGGCGGCCTAATCATTTATTCATACCATTTGTGATAGGAAGATGGTGGTCTCCTCACTCATTGGGGCCCCACCTTTGGCCAGAACAAGTGTATAAAAGCACAGGTAGCAAAGGCTGCAGGGCTTGTTTTTTTCCTTGTTTTTTCAACATTTTCTTTTCCTCTTTTCTTCCACTTCACTTCTGATTTTGGATTAACAGACCCAAGGATTTAGGATAACTATGAATCTCTCTATATTTTCTGAAGTTGGGAGTTAGAATATTTTCTGAAGTAGCAATGCTTTAGCATAGTTTGTATATTCAAGTAACGTGCAGGAGGAAGAATAAAGAGGATTAACTTTAGTTTAATTTTGTTTTAGTTTAGCTTTAAACCGCAAGTAGTAAAGAGGAGTGGATAAGGAGAAGCCATAACAATGGTAGAAGCTCAAGCGGTTATCTTATTAGCTAAATTCGTAATTCCTGCTTTGGCGACTGCAATTTTAAAAATTAATCTTGTATTTTCATTGCATTCTCTTTTCTTGTAACCACTGAGACAAATTTTGTATACTTATATAACCCACCAATGGCACCAATTGTTTAATTTTGCTATTTTCTAAAATAAAATAGATTCTTATTTACAATTATGTCTGTGGTAATGGTTATCTAATTGGGATTAAATATTTGTCCATTTGGATTAGCACGGGTTATCCACCGGGGTGTTCCAGACCCATTTGGTATGGGTTCTGAGGTTAAAAGGACCAAATTTACATTGGTGCATTGGCTGGGAAACCATGCTATTTCCAAGGACAGGGAGATAAAGCTGAACTGATCCACAGATATAATTGTTGGAATATTTACTGCATTGGTTACTCTGAACATTATTTTTTGGCACAAGATCAAATTTCTTTAAAAAGTTTTTTTCATGCTAAGAAGAAGGTAGGGAACATGGGGAAAGAATCAAAAGTTCCTCTGAGTGATTTATTAATTAGCAAGAAGAATCTTCCAATAGCAGTGAAGTCTAAAGTGGTACAGATTTGTGAAAGCAAAGGGCCTAACCCTTGGGGAGAAGCCCCCCTTCCAGTACCGTTTGAAAAGTGTAGTGTAAGCCAGTTGCTTGAACACTACGGGAGCAGGAAAAAGTGAAGAAGCCAGGCAGTATGAAGGAACTGAATGCTTGCCTCTGGTTTATGAGGATTGGCTTAATGCAAGCAGCTGAGGAACAGGATCAGGTGAGGTTTGCTTTGATAAAGAAGGATAGGGATTATGATAAATTGTGGTTGAAATGTGAACATTCTGAGAGGGAGTGAAAGCAAGCAGTTATTCAGAACTTGAGCTTAGTTACCGATAAAGAGGGATGGAGGGAACAGGTGGACTTGTGGGAATCTAGCTGTAATCAGCTGGAGGCTCCATTAGAAACATTCAGTACAAGGAATGCAGACTTAGAAGGTGCTATTAAGGTGCCGATGCAGCAGTTGAAAAAGCAACAGACTTCACAGAAGTGTGAAGAGAATCATGCTTCATGCATCGCCCTAATAGATAAATTGAAGGGAGCTTTGCAAGCACAGAAGACAATTTGTTCTGTAGTTGGTGGACCAGCTTTAGATGCCGATGTAGATTATTTGAGATGTTATGAACGGGACTGGGAGAGTAGTCATTATCAGTATCAGGAAATAGTTCCATCTGCTCCTCCGCTACCATTGAGGGGAATAAATGAGAATCCCAAGCATGGGACTGAGGAAGTGCCTACAATTAATTACAACTCAGCCTGCCTCACCTTATAAAAAGCAGATAAAACGTAGACGAACTTTAGCTCCTTCAGAGATAGCAGATAGTGGGGAAAGGGAAGTGGAAGAAACAATTGAGGAAGAAGTTATTACTCCCCAGATTGTAGTGCAAGTTCCTCCAGCCCCCACTAGGAGAAATGTCACTGAGACAGTGTTAAGGCGTCTTACCGAGACAGAGAAACAGGCTTTGGTGAAGGTGCTTGGTCCTTTAGATGCTGAAAATGTGTGTAAATGGGCTGCTATGGTTTGGTCTCAGACACAGTTGGATGGACAGGATATTGTGGATACTTCAACTACTACCATAGCAGTGCCCACCTGCCTGTGGAGCGGGCTTTCAGGCGGCTCAAGGTGTGGTGACAATCATTATACATGCTGCTGGATGTAGAAGCAAGTTTTAGAGACTCAATTAGTGAGAAAACATCAATTAGCATAAAATCAAAACTTCAAGGTCTTCTCACCCAGGGTCAAGAGTCTGGAATATAAATCTGATTCTTAGATATGAATCTGGGGTTGATATTGTAGCTCTCTCCAAAATCCACATTCAAATCATTTCACCATTCCAGATCAAATTAGCCATCTTCTGTTAGCAAAATTATTTACTCTTTTAGTACCAGATTAGCAGTCCCAACTTGATATTTTCATTATCCATATATTTTATCAGATATTTTATGAGATATTCATGTTTATCAGACACTAAACTAAATTAGTCATTGAAGTACCATCTATCATTGACCAAAGCAAGAGACAAACGCTATTCTGGTCTCTATATATTACTTTGAGAACTCTGAGTGTTGTATTTATGTACTTCTGTGAACTTCATTGGGGACTTTTTTTGGCTCAAAGATGGCACAGAAATAAACTATAGCATAACATAACACAACACAACAAACCACAGCACAGTATAACTTAACATATCATAACATAGTGCCTTCAGAGCCCCCTCACCTGCATCTTTCAGGCAAAGAGTTGTGTGGGTCCTTCTTGCTCTTTAGAGAAGCCCAGCACTGTTGTTTTATTTAAGAGTAGTGGGAGGGAGAGAAGCAGAGGAAGCCACAGAGGTGGCATTATCAGTCAATTTCCCCCACAGCTAGGCTACCTGGCTGCCTGATAGAACTCACAGATCCTATGATACATTGCCAGCATGCACCACATTTAGCAGCAGGATAATGTCCTCCCCATTCTGTGCTGCCAGGGAAGAAGTGCTGGGGGAGCATAATTCAAGTTGTGAGGACTCAATTCCTCACATAATTCAAGTTGCGAGCCTGGAGAAGAGAAGATTGAGGGGAGACATGATAGGAGGGCCAGGATCTCTTCTCGATCAACCCAGAATGCAGGACACGGAATAATGGGCTCAAGTTGCAGGAAGCCAGATTCCGGCTGGACATCAGGAAAAACTTCCTGACTGTTAGAACAATACGACAATGGAACCCATGACCTAGGGAGGTGGTGGGCTCTCCCACACTAGAGGCATTCAAGATGCAGCTGGACAACCATCTGTCAGGCATGCTTTAATGTAGATTCCTGCATTGAACAGGGGGTTGGACTTGATGGCCTTATAGGCCCCTTCCAACTCTACTATTCTATGATTCTATGATTCAACAACCCACTTTATAGGCAGCAGTGGAAGGCCATATCCCAGTTAGTGGTGGTTATCACACTGTTTTAGATAGGGCTGTGCACGCACGCCCCCAATTCACTTCAGATGCTGATTTGGATGTACCAAATCTAGTCCAATTTACTTTGGATCGATTTGGACCCGATCCGCTTTGATTCGGATCCGAATCCAAATTGAGATTCGGACGTCTGAATCATACGGATTTGTCATTTTCCCATAGACTTGCACTGGAAAAACTAAACGACTATAACATTTCTAATTTTTAAGACACAGACATGTACATTGGATACCTTACAGAAGCCCTCAGATGCTCATGTGTGCCTAATCTCAGAAAGATCTGTGCAGTGGCTTTCCTGTAATTTATTGCTAAAAATAGGATTTTTCAGGCAAAGCACTGAAAGCAGCCACTTAACAAACAGCATGTGCCACCTCACAGTATCCATTCAAGTATAAATCTCCCCTACTTAAGTTTTCTTTTCTTTGTTCTGAAAGTGACAAATCCCTTCAGGCTCTTCCCATTCAAAGTATTAGGAATAGGATACCTGCAATACACACATTGCCTGGCTGGGAGCAAACCCTCCCTGCGAGGCAGGACCAGACTGATACAATATTGGAGAAGCAGGCAGGTTCTTGCAGGCAGGCAGACAGGCTGCCTGAAAGTCAGGCTGACAAAACGGAGCTAAGCATGTGGCTTTAGTAAATGAGCGAAGCTGGAGTGAGGCCAGCCTGCCTACTGGTTCCACCAGCACCTCTCCCATGCCCACCTCTGACTCCTCTGTCTAGCCCAAAGTCAGTGGCTGTGCCACTTCATTTCATTATTGAATTATTATTGTATATTATTATTATTATTATTATTATTATTATTATTCAAAGTAGTGCTTAGAAAATGTGTGTGTATTGTGTGTGTGCTGCTTTGCCCAAACACAGTGTAACACCCAGGCTACAGCCAACAAACAGACAGACAGGCAGACAGGCAGAGAGAGAGAAAGAGAGAGAAAGAGAGAGAGGCTGAATTCAGATGACACATTAAGCAACGGAGGGTTTGGGAAACAACCGGCAATAGAGTTGCTTATCGTGTCGTGTGGGAAGTAATACACAACGCACACACGACCCACAGTACGCTAATCGGGCAAGTTAAACAACGAAGGGAAACAACGTGCTTCACGTTGTTTGGAGCATTGTCAATTGACTAAAATGTCATTTGGAGGGGTGCGTGCATTAATCTCGTGCGTTGAGTACGTTATTACAGAAGTCCATAGAGGCAAGCGGCAGGCGCGGCTGAACGTGGCTGGCTGCTCAGGCACACCCCCAACACCTTGCTGCCAACGCCGCCATAGCAACCAAAGACACCCACCTTCCCCCCCCCCCCCGGCAGCCAGCACGGAGCTCAACAAGGGGCCAGCTCCTGCAAGCATGCACACCATGCGCCCGTTCAGCAGCCAAACAGAAAAGCATTGCCGCCAGAAGGGAACCAGGGCAAAGGAGGGTGGGGGGGACAGGACACAGACCACCCCCAGTCACCCCCAGTCACCCAGGAATATGGGGCCCCGCCCTCCCACCCAGCAGGGAGCACCTCAGCCCAGGTAAACAAGACCCCCATGGCTACACGTCCTCGCCTGTCGCCACACCCAGAAGCAGGCGGCCCGGGGAAGCAGCACTCAACGACCCCCCCTTCATCCACCCAACATGGCCGGACAGTGCACACCGGCCATGGACATCCCCAAGATGCGGAGAATGCCTAGGCAAAGGGTGCCCTTGGGCAGCCTACCTCTACAACACGCCAGTCGGCCAGCTGCGGATGTTGTGGGAAACAGCCGAAGGTATGTACAACATTCCCAAGGAAACGAAGCACCCCCAGCCAGCAACGACAACACCGCCTCCAAACAGGGCACATTCCCACCAAACATGACAGCCCACCAGCACCCATCATCCCACAAGCACATGGGGCAGGGAACACCAGGCGAGGGCAGAGACACCCAGCAGCACCGTACAGCACCCCCACAGTCAGCTCGAGGACACCGGCTCACAAAACCCAGGAGGGGGAAGCAGCAAGGACCCCCCGGGACAACACAGAGCGCAGCACTGGTCCGAGGCAGAAATCAGGGACTTCATAGAGCTGTGGAGCAGCTGGGACGCAAGGAGGATCATGGCCATAGCCAGGCACGATCACCTCTACCCCTGGCTCTCCAGGCAGATGCTGGAATGGGGACACAACCGCAGCACCAAGCAATGCAAGGACAAGCTGCACGGACTCAAGAGGAAGTTCAAGGAGACCGTCATGCACAATAACAGAACCGGGGTCAAGCAACGCACCATGCCCTTCTACGACGAGCTGGCACATCTGCTGGAGGAGTGCCACGTCGTCATGCCAGGCCACATGGCCAGCAGCAGGGTCGCAACTGACGAGGCACCATGCACATGACAATGAGCCCGACAGGCCCAAGGCCCACGCCACAAGGACACCACTACCCGGGAACCCCAACCGCCACCACGGAGGGATGCCCCACGGCCGCCACCAACCGGCATGCCTGCAGCAAGGGCACCACCAGACCCATGGCCAGTCGCACCAAAGCCAAGAAGCAGGCTTGCGGGATCCCAAAGCCCATCACTGCTGCTGCGGCCGCCACCCGTGCCGCCCAGGACAGCCCACTCCTCAAGAAGCACCTCCCCCGTGACAGCCTCCTCCAGCACCAACAGCCCCACGGCCTTCCTACGGCTGATCTGTGTGGAGTTGCAGGTATAGGACACCAGACCCATCCCACAAGTGCCAGAGACACAGCAGGAGGACAATCAAGCAGGGCCATCATGGACATGGGTGCCGCCTGCAAGGGCACGGCCAGCCGGTGCCACAGGGAGAGCTGGGCGGGTGGAGGGCACACCGCGTATGCGGCCAGGGTCAGCGAGTCACAGCACCATGGTGGAGGGGTTCGCCTGCAGCATCATGGACGCCGTTACGGTGACAGGGCCAGTGTCACAGGAGGAGCAGAATGAAATGGAGTAGCTCGTGGAGCTCCAGGTGGGCGATGTCCTGGAGCCAGAATTGTCACCTTCCCAGGAAGAGCTGCAGGGCATCGATATGCAGGCCACTGACAACACCATCGTGGAATTGGACGAGATGGAGGAGGACGAGCCGCTTGAAGCCAAACTCCAGGTTGGCGAGGCCGTGCTTGCAGAGGACATTGAGAGGCCCCCGCAGCCAGAGGGTGCAGAGATGGAGGGTGCAGCCCCCCTAGAGGAGGAGCTGCTGCCCCCGCCCACTGGCGAGGATGTCACGGGCCCGGCCCCTCAAGCCTGTCCCCTGACCAATGCACAGAGGTGTGTCCGTATGTGCAACAGGCACAAGACAGACCGGCTGCAGGTGGCGAGGGACCTGGTCACAGCCACGGAGGCGACATGGGGCTGCATCCATGAGCTATTCACACGTATGGTGGGCAAGGAGGAGTCCAGGAGCACCAAGGAGCACGTCCTCACCATGTGGGTGACGTGCATGGCCACCCAAGCCATGGAGGGATGCTCCCAAGCCATACGGGAGGTGGGTGGGACGTGCGCCGTGGTCTGGAGGATCATGTCACTGGGATGACCGAGGCCATGGCAGCCACTAACGCCATCATTGATTGAGGCATGTGCGAGCGCACAGCTGCCATCGACCGCCAAACCGAGGTCCTCAGGGAGCTTGCCCAGGCATTCCAGGGTGCATACCATGCCCCCCCCCCGCAGCTCACCCCCTACATGCCGCCATACGGATACATGCCGCCGCCGCAGTACCTGCCTCCGCCAGTGGCCACAGCATACCGAGCCCCACGAGCGGCGCTGGCTGCAGCAGGTGCCTCAGGGATGGCAGGGGGGAGGCCGGAGGGCAGGAGCGGTGACACTTAGGCAGCTGGGCCAAGCGGGTTCGGGATATCCCACCTGACTCTGATGAAGAGGGAGAGGAGGAAGGAGAGGAGGAGGAGGAGGGGCCCTCCTCGCATGACATGTCCTGAGCCACGGGCATGTAACGGCCCGTCTGCTGGGGGTCCTTGGCAGTAGATACCCCCTCCCCATGCCGTGATAGGCCCCCTGTTGCCTCCTGTTGCTCTGGCAACCACCTCCCTCAGCCTGTCCAGGCTGCTCAAGGCCAAGTAGATGCAGCATCCACCTGTTACAATGTTGCACATCCTAGATTTGATGTGTTCCTGGCCCCACTGTCCCTCATTGCAGCCCCATCCTGTCGAGATGGCAGCACCCTACAGGTCCGCTGGGCTTCACGCGGGCCACCCCGGCCGACGCCACAGTGCCCTGTGGCGTGGAGGTTGGTGTGCGGGTCGGTTGGCCCGAGTGCAGGGGAACCGCTATGGCCTCCGTGTCACTGATGGCTGTCCTCCCTCCCCTCCCTCCCCTTTTCTTCCCCCCTCCCAGGGAAGCTGCGCTCCCTCCGCCGTGCCATCCACAGAAAGCGGAGGGGCCATAAGGCACGGCGCCTCCACACTCTGGAGCTGGCCCTGGGAGAAGTCTTGCGTCGCATTCGACGTCTGGAGCGAAGCGTCAGGCATTGTTGCCGTCTGATCCCCGGCTGTTCATAGGCCCTTCCATTGGCATGTGCAAGCTGAGTCCATCCTCCTTCTGTAGTGCCCTCGCATCGCCCCACTGCGCCCCCCCCCACCACTTCGGCCACTTCCTTTCACTCCCCTCTCGTGCAGGTGCGCAGCAGACATAACAAAGCTGCTATGTCCACCTGTTCCCACACTCCCATATTGGGCCATCCCATGCTGGGTGCGGCACCACCCCGCCCTCCACCCTCCTGCTCCAGCACACCCACTGGCCATCCTGTTGTGCCTGCCTCCCCTCTGGCCTCACAGGCGGGGCCGACGTTTGGGACAGGCGGTGGTCACTGGCCCCTTGGTGCTGCGGGGGCCTTGCCCTGTTTCCAGGCTGCCATCCTGCTGCTGCTGCATCGCCATGATGCGGGCAAAGTGACTACGGGGGTGTTGGCCAGAGGCATGGCCGTGGAAGCCCTGCACCGCATTCCCCACCTGGAGACATCTGCCGACCTCCTTGATTAGCACGAGACCATCTGCCGCTGGGTGCTCTCCCGGACGGATGCCGTGTGGAAGGAGATGCAGAACTTGGAGGACTGGGATGACGAGCATTTCCGTGGGAGCTTCCGTATGTCCCGCATGACATTCGAGGTGCTGGTGGCTGAGATGACCCCTGTCCTGCAGAGGGAGTGTACCGTCATGCGCCCATCCATTCCAGTCTCCCGCCGTCTAGGCCTGACGCTGTACAAGCTGGCAGGGTACCTGCCGCTGTCGACGAGCTTCGGGATGGGCATGTCCACCGTCTATGAGATCTTCCAGGAGACGGTGAGCATGCTGAACGAGCTGTACCTGGCCAACGTCATCGGGGTCGGGGACGAGCGGGAGAACATGCGTGGCTTCCATGCCCTGGGCTTCCCACGGGCGGGCGGGGTGCTGGACTCGACCCACATGCACATTCTGCCCCCCCTCTCATGCCGATGAATACTACAACTGCAAGCATTTCTACAGCATGGTTCTCCAGGCGGTGGTGGATGCCAAGGAGTGGTTCATGGATGTCTATGCAGGTGCGTCCGGGCGGAGCCACGACACGACCGTCTTCTGGAACTCCGCCCTGGCGGCCAAGTTGTCGTCGGGCCGCTTCCTGACCTCCGGGCCCGCTTCCGTGTGCAGGCGTGCCATGGGGCCGCTGCTCCTGGCCGAAGGCGTGGTAGTGGTATGGGGCCATCAGCCACGGCTGAAGCCCTTGGAGCGTGCCTTTGGGCACCTGAAGGAACGTTGTCGCTCCCTGTTCAGGTTGCTGGACTTGCAGGCTGACATCATCCCTGATGTCATAGTGTGCTGCTGCATCCTGCACAACATCTGCGAGTCCTGTGGGGACGTGTTACTGGCCGAGCACCCTGACCTCCCCCGGCCGGGCGAGGACGCTGATGCCATTGGTGTGGATGGACATGACAATGTGCCGTTGCCCAGGCCCGTGAATCCTGTTGGGGAGCGCTGTGCCTGTGCGGAAGTGCCACGGGTGCGAGAGAGCATCGGTGACTGGATCTGGCTTTCTGTGGACTGCCGTCGCTTCTTGGCAGTGCATCCCTATCCGCCTTCCCTTCGTCCCTTTCTGCCACTAGCTGCTTCGAGGTGCCTGCTCTGCTGGCCCCCACCACTGTGCCTTCCCGATCGCCTTCTCTTATCCCGAGGGTGACCCGTCTTTCCGACGACTCCACCCGTGCTTCGCAGTGGCCCTGTGCCCATGTAACCATTTTTATACGCCACGCCGAATAAAGGTTTTTCACTTTCTCCCTCTCTTGCCTTCTTTCCAGTGTTTGCGGGTATTTCACTCAGGGGGGTTGTCTTGGGTGGGGGCTCGGGGACGTCGGGTGCCCTTGAGGCTGCTGCGCCTCCCATGTAGGGTGGCCATTGGCAGCTCCCGGAGCAGAGCTGCCTGCCGTCTGGTTCTGGCGCCCGGGTGTGCATGTCAGCCACAGCTTGGCTGTGCATTGGCTGTGCTCAGCCTTCCTCAGCTATGGATAGGGCTGTGGGGCGCTGTGGGGGATGGATCGGGTGTGCGTGCTTTGTGCCCGTCTGATGGCTAGCCGTCCGGCCCATGCCCGGTCCCATCGGGGCATTGGGAGTGATGGGGTGTGGGTGCCATGGTTGGGGTGCTGTGCCGGGGATGTGGGGTGGCCACTCTGTCAGTCTGGCCGCTCCTCCTGGCTGCTTCTCTGCTGGTGTGTCCTGCCCAGTGCCTCTGAGCGTCCAATGGGGTTTGAGAGGCGTGTCCTCCTACAGCTTCAATGGCAGCGGCCATGGATTTCAGGCCACGGTGTCTGCTGGGATACCTCTGGGAGGACTAGCGGTGGTTGGTGGGCAGGCAATATGGCAGACGGGCTGTCGGTCATGGCCACGTTCGTTGTTAATCACCAGTGTGTTTGCCAGTGCCATGCAATGCTGGTTGCAATGTGTTTTGTGGGGAGCTCCGCCTGCTTAACTCCTGGTCAGTACGCTATATTTACTCTGTTGCTTGTTGTGTCATCCGAATTCAGCCAGAAGAGCACTACTGACACAAATGACGTTCTAATCATAATTGGAAGTAAGTGTGTGGGGGGTGGGGGGTGGGAGGAAAATGGGAATGCAACAAACACAGTTAAGGGATTTTTTAAAATATATTTTTTGATTCTGTTTTTCAAGCCAGAGGAATCCAGAAGGCAAGAGAGAACAGTGAGATATAGGGGGAGGGAAGGAAAAAGCACCACTCACACCACCTACAGAAGCTACCCAGCCCAAATATGAAAATGATTTTTTAAAGAATGAATATTGCTAACACAAAAAATATATAAAAGTGAGAATGGGGAGGGAAGCCTGAACAAACAGATGGGAAGACGGGAGGAGGAATTGGAATGGCAACAAATAACCCCACTTAAGGGATTTCTCCCCCCCCCCATATTTCTTTGGTTTTTCTCAAGGATGCAGAAAGAAAAGGCAACAGTGAGAGAGAAAAAAGGGGGGAATAAAAGGGATACCCCCTATCCCAATACCCAAACAAAACAAACACTCCAGTCTCCTCTCCAACAACCCAGTGGTTGGTTACCCAACCACCTCTCTACCCACAATGAGCAAGGAGGAAGGCAGCTTGATATCCTTAAGTCCTCCTCCACCATTGCGATTGGAGGCTGCTGGAGAATTCAGGAGGATTGGGGGATGAAGCTGTCGATTAACAGCCCATTTCCCCCTACAAACTCCTCCTCCCCACTCCTCCCCTCCAAAAGGACAGTTACAAGTGCAGCCAAGCTGTCTGCACTTCTAAACAGATCAGAACCAATCAGAATCGCTTCGGATCGGCTCGCTTTGACTCAGATTGATCTGGACCTACCCCAAGTCACCTCTGATCTGTTGCTCTGTCTGTCAAATCACCCTGATTTGATTCTGATTTGGGATTCGTTAACAGAGCACTGCACAGCGCTAGTTTTAGACCCTTAGTGCTGCCTTCACCAGAAACAAACAATTACAAAGAACAGAAAACAGCTTCTGGTATGTTCCTTCGATGTCCTCCAAGTGTACGGTGTTTGGAGATGGAGAGTCCTGCCTTCACTGGAAGCATGGAAGCTGTCAATACAGCACTACATCCCTCCTTTCTCGATTGCCCCATTCCCCCGTGTGTTTTCCCTTTTCATGGAGAAGTTGGAGGGCTTGAAGGACGTTCAAAAATTACAGATTGGGCATACACAAGATTTTTTTTGGTTTTTTTTTAAACCCTCTGAAGCAAGTGCAAAGCTTTGGGACCAGTCTGTTTTGGTTTGGACCAGAGTCTCTTTGATTCAGAGGCAATTCAAAGGTTTACTTTGGAGTTGTGGTTTATTGAAAACTAATGCAGAGCCTAATATGTTTGGGTGTGAACCAATCAAAATCAAATGTTTATTTGTTTATCTGTGTAATGTAATAAGGAGCAGGTATTTTTTATTGCATCTTCTCATAGACTTGAGTAGAATTCAACAGTGGCTTCTATTCAAAGTTTTATTCTCTATTCTGCATTTTCCCCCTCTTTTTGACAGTGCAAGACTGAAAAATAGCAGCAAACAGATCTGCGTTGATCCCAAGTTAAAGTGGATTCATGAATATCTGGAGAAATATCTGCCCAAGTAAGCCAAGAGACAAAAGAACTTACAGCTAAAGCATTCTGGGTGAAGCATGATGGCAAGCTCTAACCAGATGGATCAGTTTATCAATGAAAACAGGCCTTAATCTCACTTGAGGTCTTTTGGGGATAATCTTCATATTGCACACTCATTCAGCAGCTTGCGGCCTCTCCTATCTGCTACCAAAGAGATATTTCAGTATTTGGGACTAGAGAGATAAGAATCTAGTTGGGCCCTGACAAAGCAAGCTTGTTCAGTTACCTCCAGAACAATTCTCAAAAGGAACATGCATTATGTAACTTCACCTCAATTTGAACATATGGCCGACTCAGTATTTCAACACTGGAGTCCTGATGTAATCATCAGAACTGCTAAAAAGCTGATCCAGGGGTCACGTGTTGTGGAGAGGTGTGATGGTGATGTTAATGCCTACAGTATGGCAGATCCAATGTTGTGGTGCTGGGCACCCTGCAATAGATCTGACCTAGTCGTTGCTGCAGATAAATCCCTCAGGTAAAAAGGAATTTAAAGTAGTGGAGAAAGGTTTCTTCAATGCTTAGCATGTGCCAAATGAGACAAACCTAGGAGAAAATGTTTAGGATAGCAGTGCAGGCCAAGGATAGACAGAATCCTTTTCAGTTCTCATCTGTATTAGCATCCCACAGTTTTTCATTTCTTCTCATAAGCCCACAGAACTCTAGTTGAGATTTATTTTCACTTTTGCCCTTCTTGTTTCCTCTTTCCCTGGAGATGAATTTGGATATTGCTGTGAAAATGAGTTTGGATACCAAATCCTCAAGTACTTGTGGAAGGATGGTGGAAGTGTGCCATTAGAATCAGAAGGCGCATTGCGAATGCGGCATGTCAGTCATGGGCCAGTATTGGCCTCATATACAACCTTTCTTATATCTTTTGCATGTTCTTCGCCAGCTGTTCTAGGACCAAACATGGGAGCTCTTACTGAGTTTACTGGAATTCTGTTAGCTGAATTTCCACCAAATACCAAGGAAGTTTCTTTCTGAGTACACTTGCTATCTCTCAATAAGTTTTCTCTCTGAATTTCTGTCATGTGTAAAAAGCCATAAAAATTGCATTTCCCAGAACTGAGATTATGTTAAATTGACAGTTATAGTAATGTATCAATATCAATGGCTTCTATTTTTCACTTGTATTAACATTGTATTACATATATCACACTCACACCAATAAAAGTGGCTATTTTTAAAATTATAGAAGTCCAACTGTATATGGACATTTATTTTTCTGAAATAAAATAAATGCTTTTTAGATGAGCTGTTGTAAGTCATTTCAACTTCTCAGTCTGTGTATGGGAGAACCTCTAATAGTTGTCTAAGCTAGAGTGAAGCAGAGAGGCAGCTATGGAAAGGTCAGGGCTTCGTTTCTTGCCTCATTCAGACAACACAATAGTTAATGGCGGGGTAATAATCAACTCAACAATAGTTTATCTAGGGGGTACTTCCCACACAAGATGATAATAATCAACCGTGGTGCGGATTACGATCAGCGTTCAGTTGACTATTAGTCCATGCTGAGTTGACTAATATGGTCACCCATATTATACCCATATCCCATCAGCCATTGCTGCCAAAAATCTATCCTGTCAGCTGGACTAGAGCGGCAGCCACTGCTTTGACTGCTGTTGCCTTGCGATTTTGTGACCGACGAAATAATCAATGGTGGCCGAAGAAATAACCAACGGTGCCCTCCACACAAGACAATAACCAATGGTAGGTTCAAATTGCCTACTCTGCACAGTGTTGGCTAATTGTGTGGGTTATTGTGGGCCAAAGAATGAACCATTGGTTAAAAACTCCACACAACACAAGAATCCATGGTGGGTTAAATAACCAACCATCGACTATTTCAACCACCATTGGTTATCTTATTGTCTGAACCCAGCTGATGATGTAGCAAAGCAGAGTCTGACAAAGATAGCATGGTCACCTGTCAGTTGTGTGGTGGTGTTTCTTAGGGCAAAATTAAGCCATGCTGGCAATGGAAATCAAGAATTGTTCCATTTTTTATTTTGTACTGCACACTGTGTCACTGTGTGAAGGACAGGAGGGAAGTGAGGGGATGGCATTGGACATGACCATGGTGAGTAACAAGCTGCATGTCTGGGGAGCAACTGGGAGCCAGTGGTGGCAGGAATGTGTGGCTTCGGGATCAGAACATGGAGACAGACTGAGCAGGGATTGGTGGTGGTGGCAGCAGCCAACAGTGATGGAGCAGTCCCACCCCTCATGCAGTGTGGAACAATGAGGAAGCAGCTGCTACTCCACTGGTTCCATGATTGCTGTTGGGGTCTGTTTGTGTACCGGGAAACTATGGCAGACGGCAGGGTGAAGGGTGAGTAAGTGAACCACACTGCAGATCGTGGTTGTGTGGTGGGAACATGCAGCATGGCTCGAGTTACCTAGGGTGTAAAAGTGGAAAAGGGTAAAAAAAACCGAGCAAGCAGGATGAAGAAAAAGCGAAGTACAAACTCTGGTGTTGAATGAAGTCAAAAATATTTAATGCTTATATCCACATTGAAAAAGGTGATTCGTCTCTTTACGAAGAATAGACGGACTTATACAAAAGCTCAACGTTTCCGGCCCCAAGGTCCTTCGTCAGGAGCTGCAAACAAATAAAACAGTCTATCAGAAATCTCAATGGAATACATTTTTTTTAAAAAAAATCTATAAAACTATAACTACAATTAATAATAATAAACATTCAGAACAACACTCATAATTGCACTATGGATTACATCAACAACTTTTCTTGATCAAATCAATGTTTGTCAGAGAGCCTCTTTTAAATATCTTGAATGCTTTTCTGTGAGTGTTCAAGGTGCCACAAGACACTTTGTGGCTCTTGAACACAAATTACCTTGCCCCCTAGTCCAGACATTGCTGCTCACATCCCTTTGGGGCAGCAAAACCTGGCCCAGTTTGGAAGGAGCAACAGATGAGGAAGGCCATGTCAGCAGCTAGTGTACCTGCTCACCCCTTGCAAGCAACCTCACTGACTACGATGGCATAATGCAGGGTTGGCTGCTGGGCATCTCTCTCTGCCCAGTCAGGTACCAGCTTACAATGGTATTGTTAAGCAATTTTGGATGCTGGGCATAACGGTCTTACTGCCCCCTTTATATCTCAAAATGCATCACTTCACTTCCACATTCCACAGCTGCTACATTTCTAATGTTAGAGCAATAATAATAGTGGCTACCCTGTTTTAAAAAATTATGTTTCCATATATGTGCAGAGTTTCACATTTTAAACTCACTTAAGGTGCTACCCTATGCATGTTTAGAAAGAAAAAAGTCCTGCAGTTCTCAGCATACCCCAGCCAGAGATGCTGGCTAGGGGATTCTAGGAGTTACAGGACTTTTTTCTGTCTAAACATGCATAGGATTGTGCCTTTAACTCATGAATACCTGAATCAATTAGGATTTCCTTCTGCTGTGGAACACACTTACTCAGGAGTAAGCACCATTGTCCTGTCTTTTCTTCACCCTCCCTTATTTTTCACGCTGAATCCTTTGCACATTAACATCAGAGTAAATCCTATTGATCTCAGTATGACTTACTTCAAAGTAGGATTGTGCTGCAGCTCTGTTTTTAAGGTGACACAAGATACATGTTTACCAAAAGAATGGCTTGCTGGTTACTACATCATATCTGCTTGAAAAAGGGGATATGGACACCCTAAAATAAACAAGGACAGATAGGATTTATTTTAGCAAGCATTCTTCCCCTTTTTAATGATCCCATGCAGGATTACTCAAAAGTAAGCCTTGCAGAGGCAGAGCACAATGTGGCTCTCTCCCCAAGAAGTGTAGTTAGGTAGTATCCAATGTCAGTCCTATATAGAGTAGACCCATTGAAATGAATGAGACTTAAGTTAATTACAACTAATTTAACTTCCATTCTTTTCAATAGGTCTATTTACGTAGGACTAACATTTGATACTACCTGTTGTTGAGAACACATTTCTGTTTTTCTACCCCTTACATTAAAGCTGCAGATCAAAAATGGGTAGAAAAATAGAAAGGAAATGTGTTCTCAAATGTACATCCATGTATCTTTCAGCTTCACACCAGAGAAATGTTTTTTAAGTAGGGTGACCAGATAAAATCCAGGTCAGGGCTCCTGTAACTTTAACAGTTGTAGAGAAAAGGGAATTTCAGCCAGTGTCATTTGTATGCAATTAGTTCCTGGTGAAATTCCCTCTTCATCACAACAGTTAAAGTTGCAGGGGCCTTGCCTTCTTTTGTATATGGTCACTCTAGTATAGTGCCTGCAACTTTAACTGTTGTGATGAAGAGGGAATTTCACCAGGAACTAATTGCATACAAATGACAGGGGCTGAATTTCCCTTTGCTCTACAACTGTTAAAGTTACATGAGTCCTGACCTGGATTTTATCTGGTCAGCCTATTTTTAAGGGACCTAGTTTTTTCTCTGTAAATTCAAAATACATACACACACACACAAAGCTTATATAGTTGAACACCTTTTAAAGGCACTACCTGAAGAAGTGTCCTTTTTTTTTGGAGATCCATGTGCTCTGTAGCTGGGACTCATTGGACATCAACAAGGTTGTTGGCTGGAGCAAGGAAGCCCACACTTAGGTCCCCTCTACAAGGATTCGCTTTTGCGCCCGGTTAGGCGATTATGCGCATAATCACTGAAGCGCATTTACACCTAATACCTCTGCACGAGAGGGGGCGAGAGGTGGCGAAGCGCATTAACAGATGACCAAAATGCACGTTATAAGTAGTTAATGTGCATAAGTGCTTGTTCACATAGTCAAAATGCGCTTTAACGGCCGGAGCAAAATAAAACTCGCGATTTAACGCGCGTTCAATAATGCGCATAATCGGAGAGATAACGCGCCTCTATGCCTGATTTGCACTCCGTTCTTGTAGAGGTAAATTTTTTAATGCGCCTTGAAAGAGCTTTAAATGCCTCTTGTAGAGGCAGCCATAGTAGGCTGACCAGATAAAATCCAGGTCAGGGCTCATGTAACTTTAACAGTTGTAGAGAAAAGGGAATTTCAGCCAGTGTCATTTGTATGCAATTAGTTCCTGGTGCAATTCCCTCTTCATCACAACAGTTAAAGGTGCATGCACTATACTAGAGTGACCATGTACAAAAGAAGTCAGGGCCCCTGCAACTTTAACGGTTGTAATGAAGAGGGAATTCCACCAGGAACTAATTGCATACAAATGACACTGGCTGAAATTCCCTTTTCTCTACAACTGTTAAAGTTACATGAGCCCTGACCTGGATTTTATCTGGTCACCCTAACACATAGCCCCCCAAAAGCAAAGCCTTGTGTGTGCATGTGGCAGCTGGAGCAGAGCATGTCTGGGCATGCCTCCCAACTCAACCAATTTCCTATCTCTCTCTCTCCCCCCCTCCTTCTTTTTTAAATTTACTCCCATTTTTTTGTTCTCTTATTCTCACAGTTCTAAGAACATTGATTTTTTTTAATGGAAGATAAAATTAAAAACGCATCCTACCTACACAGACAAGGAAATCGCACACCCTGAATAAGGCCCAGGCGAGAGAAGAGGGCAGTGTAGGAGCAGCCAAGCAGTGTGTGTGCCAGGCCATTGGGCTGGCAGTCCCCGGCAGGCAGGAGAAACCCCCAGGGCAGCCCAGTCAAAAGCGTGGGCGGGGCAGCTGGAGCCCAGGCCAGAGGGAGGAGGCTGAAGCCATGTGCGCTCAGGGGCCGAGGAATGTGCTGCCGGGGCGGGGCGGGGGAAGGGAAGCCTACGAGCACTGCTGCTGCTGCCGCCACCTCCTCCTCCTCCTCCACGTACCTTCATGGATCGCCCCACCAGTGCTGCCCTGGGGCTAGTCTGCCACTGGAGCAGAGCAAGTCTGGCCATGCCCACCCACCCCCCCACCAAATCTCTCTCTCTCTCTCACTCTCTCTCTCCCCCCACTCCCTTCGTTCTTTTTGAAATTTACCCCCTTTTTTGCTCTCAAAGGCTGCCTCTACAAGAGAGGTTTAAAGCTCTTTCAAGGCGCTTAAATTTTTTTACCTCTACAAGGAGGGAGTGCAAATCGGGCGTAGAGGCGCGCTATCCCTCCAATTGTGCGCATTATCGAATGCGCGTTAAATAGCGAGTTTTATTTTGCGGCGGGATGTGAAGCCTCCCGAGTGCTGCTGCTGCTGCTGCTGGCTCCCCCGCTCAGCTCCTGGCTCCGCTCCTACCGGGCTCCCGCTGACCTCTCGCTCTCCGTCTTCCAGCTCCCTTTTCCCTTTTTCTTGCCCTGTTCCCCCCCCCCCGGTGCGCCCTGCCTCCCGAGTGCTGCTGCTGCTGCTGCTGGCTCCCCCGCTCGGCTCCTGGCTCCGCTCCTACCGGGCTCCCGCTGACCTCTCGCTCTCGCTCTCCGTCTTCCAGCTCCCTTTTCCCTTTTTCTTGCCCTGTTCCCCCCCCCCCCCCCCGGTGCGCCCTGCCTCCCGAGTGCTGCTGCTGCTGCTGCTGGCTCCCCCGCTCGGCTCCTGGCTCCGCTCCTACCGGGCTCCCGCTGACCTCTCGCTCTCCGTCTTCCAGCTCCCTTTTCCCTTTTTCTTGCCCTGTTCCCCCCCCCCTTGCTCCATTTCATTCAATTGCCCCGTCAGTTCCTTCGCTCTCCAGCATAACAACTCGCAGGGACCTGCCTTAAAGAGACAGGCACCTGCCCTCCCTCCCTCCCCCCTCCCCCCTCCCCTCTCCCTGCCTGCCTCTCGTGCGGAGGTATTAGGCGTAAATGCGCTTCAGCGATGAAGCGCATAATCACTTAACCAGGCGCAAAAGCGAATCCTTGTGGAGGGGACCTTAATCTCACTGTTATAAGAACATTGGTTTTTTTCCTTTTAACAATATAGGAGATAAAATTAAAAATGCACCCTACCAACCCAGACAAGTCCCAGGGACTCCGCAGCCAGGTCCTCAGGCACCTTGATAGGGGCTCACATCCCCTTGCTCCTCGCAACCACCATGTTCCAGCACCGCACAAACAAAGGGAAGGAAAGCCAGCAAGTTGTCGCTTCCTGACCAGAGCACCCGCACAAAGCACACCCTGTCCTGTCTCTACATTTTTTTAAAAAAAATACCTTGCTGCCTTACCCGTGGGGCTGTTTCCGCATTCTTTCTGGGATAGTGCCGGCCAAGTAGAAGGCTCAATTGGTGCTGCTGGGAGGAGATGGAGGACCCGTTTCGTAAGTGACAACCCAGCAGAAGCCCCGGATGTCCGTGGGCGGGGCTTAAAAAGCCCATTGCTGGAAATGCTGAAACGGGCCTTTTGCAGGCTCTGGGGCGGCAAGATTTTCTGATTTGGGGGGAAATTATGAGATTTCCCCCCAGACCTGGTTTTGCCCCCCCCCCATTTTCCGGTCATGTTTGGGGCTTTCTGGACGGATGGGCACCCTGGTGTTACCCATCCCACAGCATGGATCCCTAACCTGCTGTGAGTTTCTGTGATGTCTGAATAGTGCCAGGTTGTCTGAAGCTCCTTGTGATAAAGCGTGTACCCTGAGCAACACCGTGTCCATTGGGGCTTATTCTCTTGAAAGCGTGCCTCTGAAAACCGTATTTTCAAGAGCACAGACATTTGCATCTTAACAAATCTTAAACAGGCTTAATTCACATGGCCAAGGTGCACTGAACTGTGAAAATACAATTTGGGACATGAGAATAGAACAGGGAAGAAGGAACTCAGCTCCTGCAGCTCAAAGGGGGCTTTCTTTTTGACCAATTGAAAGCAAATAAATCACCAGGTCTGGATGGTATCTATCCTAAAGTTCTCAAAGAACTCAAATATGAAATTGCAGATCTTCTAACCAAAATTATGCATGGTGTGAATATAGATAGGGAGATACTTTTCTCCTTCTCCCATAATACTAGAACCAGGGGTCATCCCATGAAGTTGATTGGTGGGAGATTTAGGACAAATAACAGGAAGTATTTCTTCACACAGTGTATAGGAATTCATTACCACAAAATGTTGTGATAGCCACCAATTTCAATGGCTTTAAAGGGGGTTGGATAAATTCCTGGAGGAGAAGGCTATCCGTGGCTAGTAGCCCTGATGGCTATGTGCTACCTCCAGTATCAAAGGCAATAAGCCTATATGCACCAGTTGCTGGGGAACATGGGTGGGAGGGTGCTGGTGCACAGTGACCTGATTTGTTGGTTCCTGGCCGACAGCAGGTTGGCCACTACGTGAACAGAGTGCTGGACTAAATGGATCCTCCGTCTGATCCAGCATGACACTTCTTATGTTCTTTTACAATAGATCATAAATATAGGTCATAACCATGGAACTTGGTCATCTGCTTTATTTCAGTGACTTTCTGTTGCATGTATTTTCCAAACTCTTCCATGGCATATTGAAATTTTATGGAACAGTGAAACCCATGATGCTGAAATGCAGGCTTCATAATTCCTCCTTTATCATCTTTCCAAGGCCAGCTTCCAATTTTGAATATGAATTCCAGGTGCATTGGGTTTGGTTTTCTCCAAATGAAACTAGCAAGTCAATCAGTATCAGAGGGATAAACATTTTCTTGGAATGATGTCTTAACATTTACAAGGACATAATATTCATCCGGAGAAGCTAGTCTGTCAATCAGGAATTGGCATTTGCTGACTGGCACTGACCTACAAATAGCATAGACCAGAAACATTTCTTCAGCAGGAAAAAAGCTACCTCTGCTTGGCAGGAAATGTTACAACAACCCATGTCAATGACAAACCAATGTAATTGGAACCTACTGTTCTAAGCTTGGCTTGAGCAGGGAGCGTCAGGAAGCCTAGGAACCAATGTTAATTTGACCTTTAGCATCAGGTAGAATTAATGCAGTTCCTCATTTGTAACCAAGAACTATGCAGAAGAATCCACAAAGTGTAGCAGAACCCCTTCCTCTTTCCTGGGAAGTTCTCCCGGATATGAGGTCAGGAGATTAATAGAACAATATACCAAAGATGATTCTGAGATAGGCTGTCTAGCCCAATTCTTTATTTGAGAACCAGACCTAAATGCCCTGCTATGAAGTTCTCTGGACATCTCCTTAAACCTGAACTAGCCTCCCCTTGCTGGTCCTCTGTCTTAAACAGAAAGTACAGTGCAGTACAAATGTGCTGCACATAAACACCTCAGTCGATTTGTGTGTAGGCAGCTCCCATACTTGTACCAGCAAGGTCATGACATTTGCCGGTCATCTACTTCATGACAGAGAGGCAGAAGAGCATTCATGGTAGCTTTGTGCTTTTTATGTTCCATGCTGTGGTTTGGGGTCAATGGTGGTAAATTCCCAGGTTTGTTTGTTTGTTTATTTCCTAGGGAACTATTTCCCGAAAGAATAGATTTCATCCATTTTCTCCTCAGCTGTATCCCAACCTTTTCACCTATATTTGAAAAGCAACAGTGGCATTGTCTATTTGACAGCACACTCTTTAAAAGGAAAATATTAAGGTGAATAAGGGTTATTTTGCTTGCCACAACTATTAACAGGCCTATGACCAGACAAGGTGCTTCCAGATGAAGCTCTTATGTTGCCACCATAAGGGGGTCCTGATGATGTCATCTTCCACTTGTAACTCTCCTGTATTTTTCCAAAATGTCTTCCATCTTTTTCCTTACTGCAAAAACTCATTAAGGAAAACAAGATGGAACAGCTGCACAATGCCTTCTGGGGTACATCTTGATGAGGGAAAAGCCCTGGGGTGGATCCACAGAGGCAGCAGGTCATTTATACGACACAGCTGCCATTGTGGAGCCATCCCAGAGCATTTCCCCTAAACTCCGCTTTAAAAAAGTTGGGCACTTACCCAACTTTTTCCACCAAGCAAGGCGAAGACCCGCATTTACCATTGGTTGCCTTGCTCTGGTGTTACAGCAGAGGCGTGGCCGGGGCAATGGTGCCCCCTGATTGGGTGCCATCCTCTGGGGAGGGGGTGGGTGGTCCAGTGAGTGGAATGGCCTCTGGATTGCCTCCACACCTCCAGGGACCTTGGGGAGCTTCCTTCAAACAATCAATCAATCATACCAAAAAAATGATATACAAATGGACCACAGGCACACCAGGAAAATGGGGAGGTGGCAGTTCATCTCCTCACCTCTCTAGAATTGCACAATCACGCAATTACAAACAAATATTGGTTTGTTTTTGAAACAAAACACCAGTAAAAAAAACCCACCCGGGGCAAGGAGCCAAATTCCCCCTACAGAACTTCTTTGTTTTTGGATGCAAGGAGGAGGAGGAGGAGGGAAACAACATGTGTGCAGGAACAGGGGTGCTAGGGGTATAGTGGCCCTGTGAGTCTCCAAACCCCACATTTGCACTCCTTTCTGCAGGGTGTTGGATAATGAGGCGCCAATGCGACCACGTATAGACACGACCCTGGTTGCTAGTGCAAAGAGGCCCTCCATCTGGAAGTACCCATAGTGCTTCAGACAACAAAGAGAAGATAAAACAAGAGTATCATAGAATCATAGACCAGTAGAGTTGGAAGGGACCTATAGGGCCATTGAGTCCAACCCCCCTGCTCAATGTAGGAATCTAGTGTGGGAGAACCCACAACCTCCCTAGATAATTGGTTTCATTGTCATACTGCTCTAACAGTCAGGAAGTTTTTCCAAATTGTCAGCAGGAATCTGGCTTCCTGTAACTTGAGCCCAGTATTCCGCTTCCAACACTCTGGGTTGATGGAGAAGAGATCCTGGCCCTCCTCTGTGTGACAACCTTTCAAATATTTGAAGAGTGCTATCATGTCTCCGCTCAGTCTTCTCTTCTCAAGGCTAAATATGCCCAGTTTGTTCAGCCTCTCTTCATAGAGCTTTGTTTACAGACACCTGATCATTTGTGTCACCCTCCTCTGAACCCCCTCCAGCTTGTCTGCAGCCTTCTTGAAATGTGGGGCCCAGAATTGAAAGCAATACTCATGATGAGGCCTAAAAAGTGCTGAATAGAGTAGAATCAGTACCTCACGTGATTTGGAAGCAATACTTCCATTAATGCAGCCCAAAATAGCATTTGCTTTTTTTGCAGCCATATCCCACTTTTGGCTCATGTTGTGATGATGATGATGATGATGATGATGATGATGATATAATAATAATAATAATAATAATAATAATAATAATAATAATAATAATAAATTTCTTATCCACCTCTCCCTCTGGATTGAGGCGGGGTACAACAGCAAATACAAAACACCATAAACTACATATAACCGATATAAAACGAATACATTATTACCAACATGGGTTATTTCATTGGCTACAGAGTCACGAGACAAGAGCAGTCAAAGTTGAGGCTTCTGCTCTACTGGAGTTTGCAGAACTCAATTCCATGTTCTGCCTAGCAACTAATTGTGTGCATAGCCCGATCGGGCCCTAACTCTTCTAATGACAGGCTCCCCAACTGTCAAACACCATATCACCGTTGTGCACCTGGGGATGCACGGGGTTTCCCACTGTTCCTGTGGTGCAACACCTGGGGGGGGGGGGGGATTGGTATTAAACTCTGTTGTGGTACTGAAAATGTACAAGGGTCTATTTGCTCTAGATGCCCCCTTACGTTTTTATTCAATTTCTGTTTACTTCCATTACTTTTCCAGCTGAGACTGCTGTTTCCGGACCTGGGGATGCTATGTGTGAAGTTTGGGCACAGTCCCTCATTTTCTCATGGAGCTATGAGCCTTGCCCTCCTCTTGGAAGAGCCAGCCACGCTCTTCCCATCCTCACCTGTTGGGGTGTGGGGCTTTCATGCTGTCACCATTTCTTCCCCACCTAGGTGGCCTGCCTGGGAAGTTTGGGCATGGTCCCGCAACTCCTAGTGTCGTTAGCTGCTGTTCCGTGCAGCCGCCATCTCTCCTGTTGCTGCCTGCCTCAACATAGCCACCAAGTTCATTGCTACGGTGCCTGTGGCACCTGCCCACCCACCTCCTTCCCCTGCCCACCTCAGCTCCGCTGTACTTCCTCCTTCTCCAGCCACTGCCTGCCCCAACACAGACACCACGTTGCCCACCCCATCGCTCCCCCCCACCTCCTCCTCCTGATGCCTCCCCTTGCTACATCCCCCAAACCCAGCACCAACTGCCTTGCTCTGGTGCCCTGGTGCTTGCCCCCTCAAATACACTCAACTGATACCTGCCTATCATATCACTCTCCCAAATGCATTCCAACCTTCCCTCTCCCACACACAATCCCAAAGGAAGAAGTGGTAGAAGTTGAAATGCTATTTGTTGAATCAGTTCTACAAAACCCTCACAGAAATACTTCTCTGGAACCCGTTCTAGCTTGGAGGTCTGTGTAAAAGGCTAGAATGTAAAAGGCTAGAAGCTCGGAGGTCGGCAACAAGAGAGAGGGCCTTCTCTGTGGTGGCTCCCCAATTGTGGAACGATCTCCCCGACGAGGCCCGCCTGGCGCCAACATTGTTATCTTTTCGGTGCCAGGTCAAGACTTTCCTCTTCTCTCAGGCATTTGGCAATATCTGAGGAGCCTAGGTTTGTTTTGTTTTGTTTTTGTAGTTTTTTGAAGTGTTGAAGTGGTTTTTAAATGTACAGATTGTGTGTATGTTGTATGTTTTTGCTGTTTTAATTTTTGTATATTGTTTTTAATTGTTTTTAATCCTATGTAAACCGCCCAGAGAGCTTCGGCTATGGGGCGGTATACAAATGTAATAAATAAATAAATAAATAAATAAAATGTAGCATAACATAAGCTAATGCGTAGTGGGGTTGGACTTGGTGTGTCAGAGCACAATGATCTTAAACTGCTTGGGGTGGTTTGACAAGTCAGGATACACTTCATAAAAGGCTACTTCTTGGGTTTTCTTAAGCTATGGTCCCCTCTACAAAGATTCGCTTTTGCGCCTGGTTAGGCGATTATGCGCATAATCGCTGAAGCGCATTTACGCCTAATACCTCCGCACGAGAGGCGGCGAGAGGCGGTGAAGCGCATTAAGGTATGACAAAAATGCGCTTTACAAGTAGTTAATGCGCATAAGCGCTTGTTCACATAGGCAAAATGCGCTTTAACGGCCGGAGCAAAATAAAACTCGCTGTTTAACGCGCATTCAATAATGCACATAATCGGAGAGATAATGCGCCTCAACTCCCGATTTGCGCTCCGTTCTTGTAGAGGTAAAAAAATTTAAGCGCCTTGAAAGAGCATTCAACTTCTCTTGTAGAGGCAGCCTAAGGCAAAAATTGGCTTCATCTCTGTCTGGGAGGGCTGGAGCTGTTATCTTAGGGAGTGCTGATCCTAGGCTCATCAGGCTGCTCTGAGTGGTGGGGCTGCAACTATAATTACAGGTTACAATCACACACAGTCCCATTATTCATGTGTGGGTAGTGGGCCCAGATCCATTATGTTATTTTAGCATGCACCACCATCACCTCTGAGCAAGTGGCCCATTCTGAAGCTGGATTTGGGGGAACGGGTATGGAGGGGGCTCTTCCTTCCATTCGCAGGAATGGCATTGCTCTCTGCTCCAAGTCCTGGTAGGTCTGGGTGATCCTCCAGCAATACATACCTCCTTGACTTGTAGATGTTATGCAGAATACAGCAGGTAACCATTACATCAGGGAGGATGTCTGCCTTGACATCTAGAAGGCTGTATAGGGAACTGCACTGTATTGAGAAAGAGGCAGTTGAAGTTCTTCTGGACCGGAGATCTTGGGGCGCAGTAAGGTGCTATCAGCCACGGCTGAAGAGCACAGGCCTGGTCAGGTAGAACAAGCAGATGCCTGTGATGAACATCCACACTTGCCAGGCTGGAGGTAAATCTGTCTGTGGAGAGCTTGTCAGCAAGAGGAAAATTCCAGAAGATGGTTCCTCCCAGGGACCCCAGCAAACACATCCAGAAACCTCCCCCTCATGTTGACCAGCACCTGCAGAACCATGCTGTAGTAGTGCTTTCAGTTGTAGTACTCCACACTCCATATGTGGTGGTGGTGGTGGGGAAACAAGGATGTGCACATGGGTAGTGTCCAGTACATCCACTGCATGCAAGAAATCCAGTGCAAAGCTCAAAAACAGAGGCTTTGAGTTTAGACAGCCGTCAAACCGCACCCTGCCTCCCCCTCTCTGTTAGCTGTTGAAGCCTGTTCTTGAACTTTGGGATCTTTTAAAGTAAAAAATTCATAGCCACCAAATGCCTGCACCTATCTTCCTGAAATTTCTCACAGATAAGTACTGTGAAATTTCTCACAGATAAGCCATATGGGCAAGTTTCATGCTTCTATCTTTAAAAATAAAAAAAATTAAATGGGCTTCTCTCCTTATTTCTCCCAAAATATCTTGCCACTACACGCTTGAAGCTATGCTTCTGAAATTTCTCACACATGTCACCCAAAGTGGTACCTTTAATGTGGACAAGTTTCATGTTTGGATCTTTAAAAATAAAAAAGTTGAAGGCAGAACTGTCTTTACCCCACTGCTACCCATATTTCAAAAATTAATTGCCAGCCAAGGCAAGCACCTATGGTTCTGAAATTTCACACACATGAGTCCCAAGATACCATCTGCAATGTGGCAAAGTTTCATATGTAAATCTTTAAAAATAAAAACGTTATAGGCGTTCCTAGTTCGTTTGTAAAAAATGCATAGCCACAAAATGCCTGGGGCTATCTTTCTGAAATTTCTCACAGAGAAGTAACTCTAACCCATCTGCAATGTGGCCAAGTTTCATCCTTCTATCTTTAAAAATAAAAAGTTATAGGCATTTTTGTATCATAGGCTATGGGAAAACGCATTCAAAATGGCGTCCGATTCAAAAATCGGAGGTCCGATTCTCTTATCGGGATCAGATCCGATACAATACGACAGACCTCAAATTTTTCCAATCCAATTTTTTTAAAAAAACTTAAGTTCCGATTCCGATCCAATTTTTTTGTGTCCCTGCACATCCCTTATCAAAATCCCAACCTCTCTTTCCTTCATCAAAACCTACTATTCAAGTCACTACAGCTTCTATTTTTTTCTCTGACATATATTCCTCTGGATTTTGATCTTCCTTTGTATTATCTGATAGAATTTTCCAGGACTCAAAGGTCCAGCAACTAGATCTGCACATTCTTTAAACCATTTTGTGGCCAGACCAGCCAGTGTAGAGTGTGTTATTTCTTACTAACAACAACTCCAGCCAAGCCCCAAAGAACTTTATTTCTTTCTCCTTCTTTCTCTTCAATCTGCACCTTTTGTTTGTCTGCTAACTCATGAGCTTTTTCTGCTAATTCTGCTAATTCTGACAAACACATAACATCATCCTTCTCTTCTGCATTTCTTGACAATACTCCTCCAAGTTTTTTATGTTTTTATCAAAACCTGCACCGGATTCCAACCTGCACCAGATTTTCTCAACATTTTCTCCCAAAGGCTCATAGCTTTTCTCATCCTTCTGCTCAAACATATCTTTCTATAAGATCTCCAAGATCTTCTTGAAAAGCCATTTCCATCATAAGGAGGTGGGGATGCTTATGTGTTACAGTGCATACCGGTTGGACCATTGGACCGAGTCCTTTCATTCCCACCGTGGCTATTACTGCTGTTTTCAACCTCAACTTTTCCTTTAAAGCCAAAGTTTACTTCTGGCATTTTGTATGATCTTCCCTCAGACAGATTGTCATCATTGCCCTTCACCGGTAAGTCTTCCTCAAAACATGACTTAAGATAATGTAGAGTGGCAAGAAATCTGAAATATCTAGCAGTCTTTCTGCTATTTAAATTAAAAACCTGAGTCAACTGAACATATGTTATTTTCAAACTGAAAGCTATGTTTGAAGTTTATACCTCCATTTTCCTGATTTTAAATATTGATTGGGTGTGGGGAGGTGAGCCCATGAACAAATATGAGATAAAGCCCAAGCAGTTCAGGCACTAGTGTGAAAGACACCATTCCTAAATTCGTTGTAGGCCAAGAGGAAGACTGGCAACATTGCAATAACATAGTACACTGCTCATAGATTATAAAGTTGTATAGTCCAAATAACTGCTTGCTGCTTCCTAAACCTCTTCTGACCCCAAGAAGGGCCATGGCTACCTCTGGACGGGAGCTTTTCCCCACTGTGGCTTCAGAGTGGTGGCAGGTGATGCACATGATGCAGCCGCCACACCGAAGCCAACCAGGACCAAAACCCCTAAACTCTGCTGTAAAAAAGTCGGGCACTTACTCCAAATTTTTTTCCTGCAGAGCCTGCACAGCCGATGGTGACAGCTGATTAGTCATCATCGGCTGGAGGAGGGCCGGTTCGAGTGCCATGCGTCCCTCTCTTCCTCCCCCTCCAGCCACCCCATTCCTTCCCTCCATTTTTTATACAAACAGGGCAAGGAACAGAGCAGCCGGAGGGGGAAGAAGAGAGGACGCATGGCACCCAAACCAGCTCACCTCCCTCTGGCTGCCTCATTCCTCTCCCCTCCCTGGTGCTCAGAGTGGCAGCGGCAACTCCGCACTTGCGCTCCTTCCTGGGGAGATGCCAGAAAGGAGGTGAGGGCCCAAGGCATCCCGGCGCCAACACCCCACTGTCAAGACAGGGCCCATGTGGTATTATTTTTGGTTGGTTGGTTGTTTTTTACACATAGGCAGTGCTCAAATTGTGCTCATTTGGTTCATTTCAAAATGTGGCAATGTCAGCTGCAATAGTAGTTATGTACATTCACTTTACTTATTGCTCCTTACAAGTTGCCAAATCCATTGAAGAATAAAGTACTTTTCTGTACCTGAAAGACAAAAATAGGCAGATCTTGCAAAATCTCTGTAATTAACATCTACTCAGAGTCAGAGCAAGGCCAATAAGAGTCCTTTCCCACACATTTAGTACTTGAAACCAAAAGTAAGCCGGCCTGAACTCTTGCTCTATCCACAACAATAAGCTATTACTCCTATTGTGCAACATTATGGTTTTTTGGTTTCACCCTTATTGCTGAAATTTGTCAATTACTTTATCTTTTATTCACTAAAAGAAAAACATGTTCTCTTGCAACAGATAAATAATCTCTCCTTCTGCCCCATGTTGAAATGTTTGATAGTCAACATAACATTTTAGGTCTGGCAAAATGGTATTTCCTATCAGTCAGTATTGGTCAAGAACTCAGGGTCATTTTCTCTCAGCTGACAAATGCTGATAAAAGTAAAGAGTTTTGCTCAAAAATATGTGCAATCATGGCTTCCTCAACGAATGGAGCTAAAAAACCCCTAGTTTTTCCTGTTTCCAGGAGAAGCCAGCTGTTTAGAGTGTGGGTTAGTTGCCTCTTGTGACAATTATGAAGCACTTTCTCCTACTCTGCCAGGAGCAGTGTCTTACAGTTAAAAAAAATACTAATAGCAAACCATACAAATAACATTAAAGAGCTTAAGAGTGCAATTCTATCTGATCATCCAAGCTCACGAGTATCCAATGCAGGATGGGTGGTGCTATGTGCCTCCTGCTCTGCATTTAGGGTGCCTCTACAAGAGCGATTTAAAGCTCTTTCAAGGCGCATTAGGAAATTTAACTCTACAAGTAGAGGGGGGCTTAGCTAGACAGGTGATTTTGCCCATCTAACAGAGGCTCCAGGAAGGAAGCTAGGGATGGCTGGGGATACCTGGGGATACCTTGTACCTCCACATCCCTAGTCTCCTCTCCTCCCTTCCACTGGGAACACCCCCTTTCACCCCCAACAAGCTCACAATTGTGAACTAGTAGCAGCAGCTAGCATGGTTTTCTCCCTGCTGACTGAGTAGGAGCAAGGAAGGATCAGGGAGTGTGGTTCCCTGGCTCTGACCTTGGAGCACAGTTCACTGGCTCTGACTTTGGAGCGCAGTTCCCTGGTTCCAAGGTCAGAGCCCTGTCTCTGAGCTCAGAGCCAGGAAACTGAAATATCTTGTGTCTCCAGACGCTGTCTAGGGGACAAAGGATTGCTCTCCCTATCATTAAAAAAAGTGTAATACATATTTATTTATTCAAACATTGTTATCCTACTCTTTAGTTTAAAGGTTGCCAGAGTGGCTGACAAGAATTAATGATCAGGCCGTTCCTGCCCCCAGGCCTACAATTAAAATGACAGGATTGGGAGGGAAGATGCATAGGTCAGGCAAGGGTGGGAGGAGAGACTTTATGGAGATGCTTGACTTAGCTGCTCAAATGCCTGGTTGGGAACACCAATTGTCCTTCTGGGCTGGCTTCTTCTTTGCTGGCCTGTTCTTTTCTTTCTTCTCTTCTGCAGTTTCTCTTCTTTTGAGTTCAAGCTCATTTTGTTTCTTCTCCCACCCCCTTACAGAAAGCTGTGTCATGAAATGCCCTTCTGTCGGCAGATGTGGGAGAGAAAGGCTACCACAAGAAGCTTGACGGTGGCAGCTCACCAAGTTGTCTTAAAATACACTGGATAGTCCCTGCACCCCTTCTGGCTTTCTACCTTCATCACTGTTTTTTTTATCTGGATGTGTTTTACCTGGAAAACTTAGTTGTTACTAGGAAAAGGGAGGGGATTCATTTATTGTTATTTATTTATAGTTACTTACTGTTAGTAAAGAGGGAAGAGCTTACTGCCCTGGCTTCCTTGCCCTGTTGCTGAACATCTACAGTTACATTTGCTTGTTTGCTGACACTGGGGCTGAAATGCTCAGCCACTGGGTCTCCTCACGCTTGGAGAGTTCACTAATACTAACCCCTCTTTTCTGGATTAAGCTTCAATTTGGTCACCTTCATTCAATCCCAAAATGCCACCGATCAGTACAGAAATTCCATGGACTCCCTGTGATTAGATGATAGAAAGCTGGATATTTTCTGCATACAAATATCAGCTCCAGCATAAGCTTTCCCACTGTCTCAGACAGAAGAGTATGGCCATGTCATCATGCACCCCCCTCCCCCATTTGCACCTAGTGCATGTCTCTTCATCTACACCAAGCAGGATAAAACACTTTGAAAACATTTTGAAAACTCTACCTGGAGCGTGTCCTGGGCCCCAACAGTTGTCAAAACTGCTATAAACCGTTGTAAAGCAGTAGTGTAGATCCTGCCCATGTAATGTCAGGATGGTGGGGGCACGCTGTTCATAGCTTGCAGCTCACCTAATCAGCCACTGCACCACACTTAAGCTCTTTACACACAGTTCTCCAAATGTTAATGAAAAAGCACACATCACAGAGGGAATCTGCATAGTTAGGAATCATACTGTTGCTTTTCTATTACTTTCCCTCCCTTTGTGCTCTTGGTTTCCCCCTTGTAAGTCAATATTTATCTCACTGAGGGGGGTTCAGTATCAGAGCACCCCCTGGTGGAACATATACTGACATCTTTCTCTTCTGGGCTGACCCCTCAAGCGCTGCACTTGTACACAGAGGAGCCAAATGTTTTACTTTACTACACAACTGTGGGATTCCCAATGATTTTGTAATGTGCTGTAGTGGTAAAATACATATATGCACACTCTTCCATGTAGTCTGATTTTTCCCCCTTTACCATGTAAAAATATCTCAATCTGCATTTAATTTGTGAAGGATTAATGAACATGTTATCTAAATAAGTATTCTGAACTTCCTGTCCCTTCTGAGGCCCTTCCAGCCAGTCAATTATTTCTTTCCCTCACTAGTTAAATTTATTTAAGATACTTGGCTGTGCACTGTGTTCCCATGGTAACACTCAAGGAGTTGAAATCAGAGGCCCAAGAGAGTTGAGCACATATTTGTATTTTAAATGGGCCTTGAACTGTGTGCACTTCCTCGGGCCTCAAACATTAAGCTTCATTTCCTGCTTCCATCTGAGGCCCCTTCAAACCAGCTGACTGTTCTAACATGCATCAGGCAGCCAGATTCAGCAACTTTTGCAGTGCATGGTAAATTTTGCAGTGCATCATCCTTTGAGCCTGCATTTTTACACAAATTGCACTATGTATTGCCACAGTTCTTGCACAAATCTTGATTTATGTTAATATTCCCAGCTACGAATTTGTGCAAATTGCAGCATATGGACAAAAAAAAAAAAAGAACAAAGACAAAAAAGCCATGTGCTCTTGCCAGCACCTGCAGATATCCAGAGTTGTGGATATTGGCATCCAGGCACTACTGGGCAGGCAGCTGTGGGATGCCATGCCCAAGCTTGTGGTGGTCCTCAAGCCATTCCTTGAGGCCCCCAAGACCCTGAGCACCAGCACTGCCGTCCTCAGCCAGGTGAACTCTGTGGCCAGGCATCTCCAGAGACAGATGGCTGAGTTTCTGGATGCCAGGGATCCCATCACCAGCAGGTGCTTCTTGCCAGATGTGTGGGAAGTGGTGACAAGGCTGAGGGATGGCCTAGTGTGGCTGGTAGAGCCCTTATACAAAAGAGGGTGTACATGTTGGCGACCAGGTACGACCCTTGGCTGAAAGATGGGTTTTGTGGGGAGAATTCCAGGAAGGAGTGACAGGAAATCTTGGTGGGGCAACTTCGAGAGGCTGGGGCAAAGAGGCTTGGGCAGGCAGAGGAGGAAGAGGCCACCCCATCACACAGCAACACTCCCCACAGCAGCAGCACTCCCAGCAGGAGCACAGGCCAGGGTTTTGGGGCAAAGGTGGTGCAGGCAGTGGTTGGGGGGAAAGGCAGCCAACCCACCTGCCAGGATGCTGCTGCAACTTCTGTGCAGCATTACCTGACGGAGCCCATGGAGGACTACTATGTTGACCCCCTGGCCTACTGGTCATCCCGCAGCCAGATTTGGACCGACCTGGCTTGGGTGGCCAGGGATCGACTCAGCTGCTCATCAAAAGGCATTCCAAATGAAAGGATGTTCTCCATGGTGGGAACGTGATGACACCCCACCGCTCTTGCTTGGATGCTGAGTTGGTGGAGCAGCTGGTATTTCTTAAAGCCCCTTCTGGGATACCCGACCCTCACGTCGGGTATCCCAGAAGGGCATACCCATCCTTCTTTTCCCCCTCCTTATTTGGGCAGGCTTTTTATCTTTATTTAAGTCAGGCGGGCTCTTTTACATTTATTATTATTATTATTATTATTATTTCTTTTTTGCTCATGGCGGTTTTTCTAGATGGGCTTTGCCAAGTCATGCTGTCTTTTATTGATTCAGGAATTTCCTGACAATTGAGCATGTTTTAATTATGGCTGCTTTCTGGATGTTGGTGTGGATGTATTTTGGTAGGCCCAGTTTCTGAAGGTTTTCTGTATAATTTTTGGATGTGATGCTGGTGACTGATGTGACTAATGGAATAATTGTGACCTTTTCCTGTTGCCATAGTTCTTTGACTTCCATGACCAGTGGAGTATATTTTTCTCTTTTTTCTTCTTCCTTTTCCACATCATTTTTGTCATTCGGTATTGCTATGTCAATGAGGTAGGTATGTTTTTCATTTTTGTCTATGACCGTTCTGTCTGGTTGGTTGCAAGTATTGTCTCGTCCTTATGAATTGTTCTGTCCCAGTATATTTTATGAAATGCATTTTCCAAGATTGTTTCGGGTGAGTATGTATAGTATGGTGTAAGTTGTTCGATAAGGTTGAATTTGATGGCCAGTTGTTGGTGAATTATTTTTGCAGCTGTATTGTATCTGTCCATATAGTCCATTCCTGCCAGAATTTTACATCCTCCTGTTATATGGTGTATTGTTCCTTGGAACTGATGGCATTTCCTGCATAGGTCTGTTGTTACACTGTTATCTTTTATGATGTATTTTTCGTAGTTCTTGGTTGCTATAACTTGATCCTGTATAGCTATTAGGAATCCTTCTGTTTCTGGAAATAACTCACCCTCCTTGAGCCATTCACACGTTTGTTCTTTCTTGGTTCTGTATTATGTTGTAGTGCTTCCCATGGAGTGCTTTTTTTGTGCCCATTTTCCTTTTTTCTCTGCAAGTGTGAGTGGTCATGTTTGATCTTTGTTTTGTAGTGCTAAGTTGAGTGGGGTGTAGTTTTTATCTGCTTTTACTATGGCTTTATGAATGGGGGTATTTTTGGTGTGGAAGAATTCTCTGAGTGATTTTATCTGTTTAGCATGAATTCTGTTAATGCTAATGGTGGCCTCAAAGGGGAAAATGTGTCATTCCGGGTCATTATAGACAATTGCAGAAAATCCCCCTGACACCCAGGATAGAACAAAAACCAGGACAAATCTGGGGAAATCCTGAGCCAGTAGCCAGACTCATTTTTGCACCCTTTGGTGGCCACAATACCATTCTATCTTTGTGACACCATGAATTTTACTAAACAAACTGAGAGTATGATGATTTCACCCACATCCTAGTCACGATGGACGTTAACTCACTATATATACTGATATACCTCATGATGAAGCTTTGATGGTGATAGAAAGCACTCAAGACCCTCTTACACAATTTTTGATGTAATTAGCTGATATAATTTTGGAAAAAAATATTTTAGGTTTTCGAATAATTTTTTTCTTCAAATTAAGGGAGTTGCAATGGGCAGTCCCTTCGCACTTAGTGTTGCTAATCTTTTCATGGCTACTGTTGAAGAAGCATCTATTTGTCATCCATGGGTTAACCCATACTATAAGGATATAGTACGGGTTAACCCATATAGTACGGGTTAACCATTTGTACTATACCCTATAAGGATATAGTACAAACAATTTATAGATGATACTTTTCTTGTATATACTAATCCAGAGTCTTTTCAGGGCTTTACAATTTGGCTTAATGAACTTCACCATCAGAACATACACAGCAATAGTAGATCAGTATCCTTTTTGGACATTACGGTATATCGTGAGTCTCATATCATCCATGTGGGAACAAATGATATTGCAAAGCGGAGATACGAAGAAATCGCGTCAGACTTTGAAGCTCTGGGAAGGAACCTCAAGAACTTTGGGGCCCAGATAGTTTTCTCATCCATTCTCCCAGTCCTTGGAAGAGGAATAGAAAGGGAAAGAAAAATACTCTGGGTGAACAACTGGCTACAAAGGTGGTGCTGACATGAGGAATTTGGATTCTGGGACCATGGGCTACGCTACTTGGAAGATGGACTGCTGGCAAGGGATGGGTTGCACCTCACAAGGGCTGGGAAGAATGTGTTCGGCCACAGCATGAAGAACCACATCAGGAGGGCTTTAAACTGAATCCTACAGGGGTGCGACACCTAAACTCTGAGGCAACAAGTGATGAAGGCTTATGCACTGTAACAGAGAGAACCGCTCCAATAGTGCCCCAAAACAATGTTCACAACAATGTAGGAAAGAAGCCAGACTGCAAAGCACATGGGCTTCGATGTTTATATACTAATGCCCAGAGTATAGGAAACAAACAGAATGAATCTGAACTCTTAGTACATGAAGGCAAACATGACTTGATAGCTATAACTGAAACTTGGTGGGATGACTCCCAGGACTGGAATATAACAACTGAAGGATATAACTTGTTCAAAAAGAACAGAAGAAATAGAAAGGGAGGCGGAGTCGCACTATATGTTAAAAATACTTATCCCTGCACAGAAATACAGGAGGATGAGCCTGGGAGCCCCATCGAAAGCATTTGGATTAAAATAAAAGGGGAAGGGAATAAAAGCAGCATGACAGTCGGAGTCTACTACTCACCACCCAATCAAGGAGAAGACGAGGCCGAAACTTTTGAAATGCAAATTGCCAGTGTTTCAAGAAAATCTGATGTAGTAGCAATGGGGGACTTCAATTACCCCAATATCTGTTGGGAGACAAATTCTGCCAAAAGTGGCCCCTCCAAGAAATTTCTGACATGTGTGGCTGATAACGTTCTACTACAGAAAGTAGAGGAAGGAACTAGAGGAACAGCTATCCTTGACTTGATACTGACCAATAGGGATGACTTAGTGGATAAAGTGGCAATGAATTCAGGGGGAAAGTGACCATGTCATACCTGAGTTCTTGATTTCAAAGGAAGCAAAAGCTGAGTGTAGCCATACGCGTACTCTGGATTTCAGGAAAGCTGATTTTAATAAACTCAGAACTATGATAAGTAAGGTCCCATGGCAAGTGACCCTAATGAAAAAAGGAGCCCAAGATGGGTGGGAGTTTTTTTAAAAAGGACATTTTAAAGGCCCAATTATAAACAATTCCAACAAGGAAAAAAGATAGAAGACAACAGAAGAAACTAATGTGGCTCCACAAAAAGCTTAGAAATGACATGAAAATAAAAAGGATACATATAGGAAGTGGAAGGAAGGCTACAAAAGAATAAAACAGACAAGTAGCACAGAAGTGCTGGAATAGTATCAGGAAGGCTAAAGCTGAGAAGGAGCTGAGGCTAGCGAGGGATGCTAAAAGCAACAAAAAGGCTTTCTTCAGATGCGTGAATAGTAAAAGACAGAGGAAAGAAATGGTGGTTCAACTGCTTCATGAAGATGGCAAATTGGTAACAGATGACAAAGAAAAGGCCAAAGTGCTCAATTCCTACTTTGGCTTAGTCTTCCCTGAAAAGTGGGTCTATGACCCCCCTGGAAAAAGTGAAGTACAAGCTGACGGGGCAGGACTGCAGTTTGAGATTGATAAATAAATGGTCAAGGAACACTTGCTTTCTTTGAAAGAGTTCAAATCTCCAGGGCCTGACGAAATGCATCTTAGAGTAATAAAGGAGCTGGCAGAAGAACTCCCAGAACCACTATTCATTATCTTTGTGAAATCATGGAAGACAGGGGAAGTGCCAGATGACTTGAGGAGGGCTAATGTTGTCCCTATCTTCAAAATGGGCAAAAAGGAGGAACCTGGGAACTACAGACCAGTCAGTCTGACATCCATCCCTGGGAAAATTTTGGAGCAGGTTATAAAGACGTTAATCTGTAAGCACCTTGAAAACAATGTAGTGATGACTAGAAGCCAGCATGAATTTGTCAAGAACAAATCCTGTCAGACTAATCTGATCTCATTTTTTGATCAGGTAACCTCCCTTGTGGACTGTGGGAATGCTGTGGATATAATATATCTTGACTTCAGCACAGCTTTTGACAAAGTGCCCCATGACATTCTGATTAAGAAACTAGTGAAAAGTGGTCTAGATGGAACAACTATTAGGTGTATCCACAGTTGGCTACAGAATCGGACTCAAAGTGTGCTTATCAATAGTACCTTTTCACACTGGGGGGACGTAACGAGTGGGGTACCAGAGGGCTCAGTCCTGGACCCAGTGCTCTTCAACATTTTTATTAATGATTTGGATGAGGAGATGCAGGGAATGCTCATCAAATTCGCAGATGACACAAAATTGGGTGGGATTGCTAATACCCTGGAAGACAGAAACAAACTCCAAAGTGATCTTGATAGACTGGAGCGCTGGGCTGAAAACAACAGAATGTAATTTAATAGTGATAAATGCCAAGTTCTGCACCTAGGAAAAAGAAACCAAATGCACAGTTACAAGATGGGGGATACTTGGTTAAGCAATACGACAAGTGAAAAGGCTCTTGGAATTGTTGTAGATCACAAGCTGAATATGAGCCAACAGTGTGACGTGGCTGCAAAAAAAGCAAATGCTATTTTGGGTTGCATTAATAGAAGTATAGCTTCCAAATCACGCAAGGTACTGGTTCTCCTCTATTTGGCACTGGTTAGGCCCCATCTTGAGTATTGTATCCAGTTCTGGGCACCACACTTCAAGAAGGATGCAGACAAGCTGGAGCATGTTCAGAGGAGGGCAACGAGGATAATCAGGGGTTGGGGTTAAGCCCTATGAGGAGAGACTGAAAGAACTGGGCATGTTTAGCCTGGAGAAGAGAAGACTGAGCAGAGACATGATAGCACTTTTCAAATACTTGAAAGGTTGCCCCTCTTTTGAGGGCCAGGATCTCTTCTCGATCAACCCAGAGTGCAGGACACGGAATAATGGGCTCAAGTTACAGGAAAACAGATTCCGGCTGGACATCAGGAAAAGCTTCCTGACTGTTAGAGCAATACGACAATGGAACCAATTACCTAAGGAGGTGGTGGGCTCTCCCACATTAGAGGCATTCAAGAGGCAGCTGGACAACCATCTGTCAGGGGTGCTTTAAGGTAGATTCCTGCACTGAGTAGAGGAGTGGACCCGATGGCCTTATAGGCCCCTTCCAACTCTACTATTCTATGTTTCTATGATCAATTATGTGTTAAGACAATTAATAAATCAACCAGTAGGAATTCTATCCTACACTATACTTCCTTTCATCCATCACATCTGAGAAGAAACTTGCCATTTGCCCAACTTCTGCAATTCAAATGTAACTCGACACGAAGATCTAATTATACACAGCAAAAGTTGAGATTTCGAGAGTTATTAACTAAAAGGGGATATTCCATGGCAACTATTAACCGAGCTGAGGAACAGTTAATATCTGTTAATAGCGCGTTACTAATAGCGCTTTATTATCTGTGACCCAGAAGCCAGCACAAGACAACATTACTTGAGCTTTTGAATACACACCAGCCACATGAGACATTAGTAGCTCAATTCGGAGAAACTGGCACAGCATCAGACATTTACCAGGTTGTGCCAGCCCACCACACATTGGGTGGAAAATAACTCAAAATCTTAGGAACTATCTTATTTGAACTGACATTGATCCACCAAGATTACGGACTAACATTTTGGGACATTATAAGTGCAGTGGATGTTCTGTGTGTCATCAGGCAGTACAAACTAAGCAGTTTCATCAGCCTGTCACTGGAGCGGTTTTTCGTTTACGCAATTTCTCTACATGTGCTATGGAACAAGTGATATATGTAATCATTTGCCCATGTCAGCTACTGTATGTGGGTAAAACAACAAGGCGTATTCGCACTAGAATTATTGAACACTGATCAAAACTGAAAAATAAAATTGAGGAAGCTCCTTTAGTCCAACATTTTGTTCAATTTCAACATCGTCATGATGATTTTCAACTTTTGGTCACTGACCACCTCTATCCGTCTCAGTACATAGATCAAGATAGTAATGTGTTACTTCTACATAAGGAAGCAGAATGGATCGATCGATTAAGTACTTTATAACCAATAGGACTTAATAACCAACTAGACTTGGCAGCCTTTCTTGCCTAGAGCAATCATTAGCTTAATTAACGACACCAGAAACACTTGATGCTGCTTGTCAGTCTCCAGCTGCAAATAGCTACCTGGAGATGCTGGCCAGACTTTGAATGGGTAGGCTCATTTTGAAGTAAAGAGTCCTATTTGAAAACCCTTTTTGTTCTACAGACTATAATAAAAGCTTTATGTATTCTTTGTAGACCTTAAATAGAGGGAGACTTCTTGAATTGTCATGGCTAATAGTCCTAGATAAGGTAGGAAAAATGAGAAAAATGTGTGATACCTCTGCAAGCTCACATCTTTGATTAAGAATGTTTAGGCTTTTTCCTGTTTGTAAATAGTGTATAAATAATTGTATTTTTATTTGTTATAGCATGCTCTGAGGAAGAATCTTTTGCGAAACAGGTCAAGTCTACCGGATTCTTGTAAAATTGAAATATTATTACATGCTATATATTGTTTCAGATGACCATTATATGCATGGACTATTTGTAAAAGATAACTACAATATTTGTGTTAAAGGTAACTCTAATAGTATGAGATATGTCACCTGGAAGGTGATAAATTTTTTGAAATATGTTTTGTATGTATGTAATTCATGTACAATTAATCACATGATAATAGTTCTGTGGGTGGCCGGGTTTGTTCTCCAACATTCCTGGGATAACAGGGCGACCAGAAGGTAAGATGGGTGTTAAATATCTGTCTCTTCTTCCCCTGTAATGGCACTTTACCCTGCCCTGCGCAACACATATTGCCACTTCCCTTCCCTTGAGCTTCTCGGAGGGACGGGGTTGAGGTGGCATCCTGGACAAGCCGCTCTCCTCCTCTTCCCCCGCAGGTGTTGACAGTCTCTCCAGGAGTGTGGCCACTGCTCAGCTGGGCTCCCAGCCGCCATTGAACTTCTCAGAGGGTTGGGGTGGAGGTGGCATCCTGGACAAGCCGCTCTCATCCTTCTCCTCCCCTGTAGATGCTGACAGTCTCTCCAGGAGGACAATGGCAAGCTGCAAATTAAAACAGTCCAGCTAAGCAGGCAGGCAGGCCAGCACGCAGAGCTTGGAAAGGCAAGAAGGCACGCTTGCCAGCAGGTATGCCGCTGATTGAGGCAGAGAGTTCGGTGTTTCTTGTGGCCAGTCAGACCCACACTGCCAATTGTTCCTTTGTGCTGCTCTCAGGAAGGAAGCCCACTGCAGGGCAGCTTCTTTTATGAGCCTCTTCCCCAATTCAGCCTCCAAACAGTCCCCAGCTGCGAACCCTTACTGGCAAGTCCAGCTAAGCAGGCAGGCAGGCCAGCCAGCAGAGCTTGGAAAGGTGAGAAGGCACTCTTGCCAGCAGGTAAGCGGCAGAAAGTCCTGTGGTGGGTGCATGGTGGCACTGTGTCAGTTATATGATTTTTCCCCTTGGAGTGAGACATGTATGGCACATCTGCCATCTATCCTCGCTCTGGAGTTGCAGTAGAGGCGTCTGGGCAGAGAGCATGCCTGGAGTGGCAATAGCCACCAGAAACCCTGCACTTTCTCTGCATTGGGAAAATGTGGGGTTTTGCTTAAGGTGGCAGCAACCCGCACATTGTATTAGCAGCCTCCTGCTCAGCTGCTGTCTCATCCAACAGAACCCATTGTTTCAGATCTGAGTATGTCAAGATTTCACATTCTGGAAGATGATTAGCTTGGCAATTAATACTACCTGTGGGAACCAAATTTCATGTGAGTCACTACTCCAACCTTCCCCAACCTAGTTCTTGCATTGAGCAGGGGATTGGACTCGATGGCCTTATAGGCCCCTTCCAACTCTACTATTCTATGATTCTATGATTCTCTCCAGATATATTACACTACAATTCCCATTATCCTCAACCAGCATAGGAACCTCCAAGTTAGATTAGTGCAATGCACTCTACGTGGGGCTGCCTTTGAAGGTGGTTCGGAAGCTGCAGCTTGTGCAAAATGCAGCGGCCAGATTGATAACTGGAACCAGTAGGTTCGAACATATAAGAACTACTCTGGCCCACTTGCATTGGCTGCCTGTATGTTTCCAAGCCCGGTTCAAGGTGCTGGTTTTAACCTATAAAGCCTTACACGGCTTGGGACCACAATACCTGATGGAACGCCTTTCCCGACATGAACCTACCCGAACACTACGTTCAATATCTAAGGCCCTCCTCCGAGGGAAGCTCGGAGGTCAGCAACAAGAGAGAGGGCCTTCTCTGTGGTGGCTCCCCAATTGTGGAACGATCTCCCCGCCGAGGCCTGCCTGGCGCCAACATTGTTATCTTTTCGGCGCCAGGTCAAGACTTTCCTCTTCTCTCAGGCATTTGGCAATATCTGAGGAGCCTGTGTTTGTTTTGTTTTGGTTTTTGTAGCTTTTTGAAGTGTTGTAGTGGTTTTTAAATGTACAGATTGTGTGTATGTTGTATGTTTTTGCTGTTTTAATTTTTGTATATTGTTTTTAATTGTTTTTAATCCTATGTAAACCGCCCAGAGAGCTTCGGCTATGGGGCGGTATACAAATGTAATAAATAAATAAATAAATACTCATGCTAACTGGGGGTAATGGAAGTTGGGATCAACCCCAAGAAAGGACACTTTGATGGCACTCTTGATAAAAAAAACTGTGCTGTTGGCGATACTCTACAGACCATCCTGGACACATTGTGACCCCATGTTGCAAGAGAATCATATTTTGAAGAACCCTTTAAATTTAGCCAGTAGGAGAGAGGGCAGGGAGTAAAACAAAAACACAACCAAAAACCTTGAAAGGTCACTTCCTCACACTAGTTGATTCTCCATGAGGCCAACCCACCAAAGAGTCAACTCAATGCTCTTGGGGGGATAACAACAAACATTGCAAAATTAGATCAGGACAATTAATGAAGTCAGGATTTTAGGGTCAGGAAACAATGAACAATATCTGATTGTTTTGTGAGCACATTTGGCATTGTATTGCGGTACTTGCTTCAGACTAAGTGGAGGCTTCCTGACTTGTCCATGCACAAAATACCATCATCTGGGCTACTCTTGGGAGAGCTGGAATGTTTGCCATGAGCCAATAACAAGACAGTTTATAAAGCACCTTGATATTGGACCAAGCCTCCTGATAACAGATTTCCCTCATTCATAGAATACAATAACCATTGTACTTCAGAGTGAGTTCAGTTGCACAAACTTCTTCTTTAAGGAACTATATTTATACTGTACATTCAGCAAATTCATTTCCCACTTAGATTTCAGGAAGGCTTCCCCCTAAATAGGAAGGAAATTATAAATATTGCATTTAGAAGGAAAAGTAGGTATAATACTTCAGTGTAAACAACTCCCCAAAATGTATGTTGATGTAAGCGTATAAAAGTGTTGAGAAATTAAATACAGCCAGTGAATGTATGAGTTACAATGAACATAACTCTGGTTTTTGCCCTTTCCTTTGAATTTGCTTCCTCTGCCTTATTAAACTTAACAATGATCAGATGGTCTTAATTCTGATTCAGAACTGCACTCAGGAATGCAGCTCATTTGATAGTTGGGAAGCTTTTCTCAGAGTAGCTGACTTTAAACGTAAAAGGCAATGTAAAATTTCTGCCTATCATGCTAAATATACAAAGGATGACATGGTTTCAAAATGATATTACACTATGCAGACAAACCCTACTATGGTGGGCAAGTTCAATGTATATTGTATTTGACGTGGTCTACAATTCCAGCTCATTATTTATTTAAACATTTTTATCTCGCTCTTCAGTCAAAAAGCTCCCAGAGTGGCTTACAATAACTGATAATTAATGAATTATGCAGTGCATATACCACAGTGGCCCTGGTCCCAGAACAAGGAGCTCACTGCAATAACATATTTAACAGTACAATCTGAATGTTTACTTAAAAGCAGGAACATTGCTAGGCATTAAAAAAATCAGGGCACTTGCCCATAAGACACAAATCTACATGAAAAATCTATGAGCAAATTTAGGAATAATTACTAGGATTTATTTGAATTTCTCAAAAAGCAAAGCCAATTATTTCCCCCACCAAACCTCCCCAAATAAAATGAACTTCAATTCATTTCCCCCAGACCCACACCTTGTGTCAAATTGTTATGAACGTGGAATAAAAAGCAGCATATAACACTATGGGCTTCATCAGACGGGGTGGGGGTGGGGAATCACGATTCCCTACCGTTGCTTCCCCACTCAGGAGAAGAAAGAGGAAGTAAACAATGACCACCTGGCCCATTCAGTGGGCATTTTCTCACACCGCTTCTCCTGGAAGGTTTTAGAGATCATCTTCAACTAAGAATACCTAAAGGGGAAACACATTTTTCATAGAAAACAACTCAGAATCAAAATATTTACTAACAGAGTGGTTTTAGGGAACAACTCCTATGACAGTAAGGCTGCAGGAGCTATACTAGAGTTACCAGATACAAAAGAGGGCAGAGCTCCTGCAGCTTTAACTGTTGTGATGAAGAGAGGATTTTACCAGGTGCTATCTGCATACAAATGACACCTGCTAAAATTCCCTATTCTACACCACTGTTAAAGATACAGGAGCCCTATCCTTGTTTTCATATGGTCAACCTACATAGGAATGCATTGGACAGATATGAATAGCCCGACAGAAAAGAGATGAAGACACAAAATTGCTAAGGGGAATAGAGTTAGTATCCTGTCATGAGGCAGTCTGAAGAATCTTCCTCTGAGGAGGAAGAAGGGGCAGAAACTGCAGCTTTACCCATTCCCCAGGACTTACCGGAGGAGGAGGAACAGCAGGGAGGTTCCTCAGAAGAGCCCCAGGAAAGCCACCCTCTCCCACCCCCTGTTTCTAATGAGGAAGACTCGGGGCCTGAAGGGGTTTGTCCAGTAACTCCCCAGAAAAGGCGGCAGCTCAAACGGGCAGAGCAAGCGAAGCCCACAAGGCGAAGCATGAGACTGAGAAAACAGAGCACAGCTGACGCAAGCCTTAAGTAAGATAACGAAGAAATTGCACGCAGCTGTGAACAGGCTGAAACAAAGTATATAAGGGGGAGGAGGCAGAAGCTAAGATTGGTTGAGAACAACCGACGTATTCGGCTCTTGACATCCTACGTGATCTCGAATCAGAACCTGTGGACTGAACACCCGGCTGACTGTTGCTTTAGACCCTGGAATCTGGAAACCTGGTTTGACCTTCGGCTTCGACAACTGGACTGACGGAACTACTGGCATGACCCTGGCGATTTGTAATTGGATTTTTGAACTGCAAATAAAACCCTTTAAACAAGTAAGGCCTGGCATTTTTCCCAGACATTCTTAGATAAGGGAGTTGGCAGGCTTCCTAGATCAAGTATAGTAAATATGACATATCCCCAAGCATCCGAGTTGAAGCATACTCTGTAGGAATTAGGGCTATGCACGGACCCCCCGATCCGGATCCAGATCTGGAACCAATCTGATTCAATCTGGATCCGGATCCAGGGCCCAATCCGGAAATCCAGACTTCAAATCTATGGGGAAAAGGACTCACCGCCCTCCCCCACTCTCCCTGATTACCTGCTGCCTCATCATTGCCACTGCCACACGCCGCTGCTTCCTCTCTACTGAGAACCAGACAACGATGAGGCAGCAGGTAAGCTCACTGCCAGCCTGGCGTCCAGGAAGTCCAGATCACCCTGATCCGCTTTGGATCCGGGATCCGGGATCCAGATCTGGATCCATGCACAGCCCTAGTAGAAATTGCCCCATCCTCTTGAGCATGACCATAATATTGAGCTGTCCTTCTGAATGACCATAGGAAAGCATTGGGCTGGAAAAGCAATCCAACAGAAAAGAGCTGGAGCCCAAAAATTATATAGTCAGTGGTGCTAATTCTCTTTTCAATGTGCAGCTGTAGCATGGAATGCAGTATTTAACAGTACTGTTTGTTTGACAGAAAGTGAAAGAAACCAAATTTGAATTCAGATATATAACCTAGACAATAGGTTTTACATGTGAATTACAAATGCAGACTGTTTTTATGGCATAAGCATTAGGGTTTTTTAAAGACACAAACAGTAGAATCCAATTAAAGTCATACTCAGAGTAGACATGTTGAAATGGATGGGACTAACTTAAATCCCATTCATTTCTATAGGTTTACTCTAAGCAGGACTTCAGTTGGAAAAAAATGCATTTCAAAAACTGATGTGCATTTGGAAAATGGGGGAAATTAAGCTTATGTTATGTGTAGGTTCTATACAGAACTTAAATGGAAGGCAATTTTAGGAATGGCACATAACAATAATTATATAAGAGTAGAATGAACCCAGTTTCCCAAATTAAAGCAAATTGCCCAGACCATATTAAAACAAATTCTTCTTTTTGGCTGAACCTCCTCTTCTGAACATTTTGTAAATAACCTAAGAGTACTCCTGTTCTCAAGCCTTGGGCCTGTCTTGCTCATTAAGTTCCTTCTTTTGCAGCCAATGCAAACTGCTGGTCTGGAGACTCAGTGGTGGCATAGAATCATAGAAACATAGTGTTGGAACAGGCCTATAAGGCCATCGAGTCCAACCCCCTGCTCAATGCAGGAATCTACCTTAAAGTATCCCTAGTCCCCTCCACAAGGATTCGCTTTTGCGCCTGGTTAAGTGATTATGCGCTTCATCGCTGAAGCGCATTTACGCCTAATACCTCTGCATGAGAGGCAGGCAGGGAGAAGGGGGGGAGGGGGGAGGTAGGGTGGGTGGGCGCCTGTCTCTTTAAGGAAGGTCCCTGCGAGTTGTTATGCTGGAGAGCGAAGGAACTGACAGGGCGATTGAATGAAACGGAGCAAGGGGGGGGGGGGAACAGGGCAAGAAAAAGGGAAAAGGGAGCTGGAAGACGGAGAGCGAGAGCGAGAGGTCAGCAGGAGCCCGGTAGGAGCGGAGCCAGGAGCCGAGCGGGGGAGCCAGCAGCAGCAGCAGCACTCGGGAGGCAGGGCGCCGGCTTCACATCCCGCTGCAAAATAAAACTCGCTATTTAACGCGCATTCGATAATGCGCACAATCGGAGGGATAGCGCGCCTCTACGCCCGATTTGCGCTCCCTCCTTGTAGAGGTAAAAAATTTTAAGCGCCTTGAAAGAGCTTTAAACCTCTCTTGTAGAGGCAGCCCTTGACAGATGGCTGTCCAGCTAACTCTTGAATGCCTCTAATGCAGGAGATCTCACCACCTCGCTAGATAATTAATTCCATTGTCATATTGCTCTAACAGTCAGGAAGTTTTTTCCCGATGTCCAGCTGGAATCTGTTTTCCTGTAACTTGAGCCCATTATTCCGTGACCTGCATTCTGGGTTGATCGAGAAGAGATCCTGGCCCTCCTTTGTGTGACAACCTTTCAAGTATTTGAAGAGTGCTATCATGTTTCCCCTCAATCTTCTCTTGTCCAGGCTAAACATGTTTAGTTCTTTCTATCTCTCCTCATAGGGCTTTGTTTCCAGACCCCTAATCATCCTTGTTGCCCTCCTCTGAACTCCCTCCAGCTTGTCTGCATCCATCTTGAAGTGTGGTGCCCAGAACTGGACGCAGTACTCAAAATGGGGCCTAACCAGTGCTGAATAGAGGGGTACCAGTACCTTGCACGACTTGGAAGCTATACTTCTATTAATGCAGCCCAAAATAGCATTTGCTTTTTTTGCAGCCACGTCACACTGTTGGCTCATATTCAGCTTGCGATATACAACAATTCCAAAATCCTTCTCACTTGTCGTATTGCTCAGCCAAGTATCCCCCATCTTGTAACTGTGCATTGGTTTCTTTTTCCTAGGTGTAGAATTTCTCCCTATTAAATTTCATTCTGTTGTTTTCATCCTATCACTCGAGTCTATCAAGATCACTTTGGAGTTTGTTTCTGTCTTCCAGGGTATTAGCGATCCCACCCAATTTTGTATCATCTGCAAATTTGATAAGCATTCCCTGCACCTCCTGATCAAAATCCTCAATAAAAATGTTGAAGAGCACTGGGCCCAGGACTAAGCCCTGTGGTACCCTGCTCATTACCTCCCCCTAGTGTGAAAAGGTACCACTGATAAGCACTCTTTGAGTCCGCTTCTGTAGCCAAATGTGGATCCAACTAATAGTTGTTTCATCTAGCCCACTTTTAAATAGTTTGTTAATAAGAATGTCATGGGGCACTTTGTCAAAAGCTTTGCTGAAGTCAAAATATACTATATCCACAGCATTCCCACAGTCCACAAGGGAGGTGACCCGATCAAAAAATGAGATCAGTTTAGTCTGACAGGATTTGTTCTTGACAAATCCATACTGGCTTCTAGTCACCACTGCATTGTTTTTAAGGTGTTTACAGATTGATTTCTTTATAATCTGCTCCAAATTTTTCCCAGGGATGGATGTCAGACTGACTGGTCTGTAGTTTCCAGGTTCCTCCTTTTTGCCCTTTTTGATGATAGGGACAGCATTAGCCCTCCTCCAGTCATCCTGCACTTCACCCGCCTTCCATGATTTTGCAAAGATAATAGAAAGTGGTTCTGAGAGTTATTCTGCCAGCTCCTTTATTACTCTAGGATGCAGTTCGTCGGGCCCTGGAGATTTGAACTCATTCAGAGAAAATAGGTGTTCCTAGACCATTTGTTTATCAATCTCAAACTGCAATCCTGCCCAGTCAGCTTGTACACTTTTTCCAGGGGGGTCATAGACTTGCTTTTCAGAGAAGACTGAGCCAAAGTAGGAACTGAGCACTTCGGCCTTTTCTTTGTCATCTGTTACCAATTTGCCATCCTCATGAAGCAGTTGAACCACCATTTATTTCCTCTGTCTTTTACTATTCACATATCTGAAGAAAGCCTTTTTATTACTTTTAGCATCCCTCGCTAGCCTCAGCTCCTTCTCAGCTTTAGCCTTCCTGATACCATTCTGGCACTTCTGTGCTACTTGTTTGTACTCTTCTTTTGTAGCCTGGCCTTCCTTCCACTTCCTATATGTATCCTTTTTATTTTCATGTCATCTCTAAGCTTTTTGTGGAGCTACATTGGTTTCTTCTGTTGTCTTCTATCGTTTTTCCTTGTTGGAATTGTTTGTATTTGTGCCTTTAAAATTTCCTTTCTTAAAAACTCCCACCCATCTTGGGCTCATTTTCTCATTAGGGTCACTTGCCGTGGGACCTTACTTATCATAGTTTTGAGTTTATTAAAATCAGCTTTCCTGAAATCCAGAGCACACATATGGCTACGCTCAGCTTTCACTTCCTTTAAAATCAAGAACTCGTATGACATGGTCACTTTCCCCCAGAGTTCCCATAACTGCCATTCTATCCACTAAGTCATCCCTATAGGTCAGTATCAAGTCAAGGATAGCCTTCCTTCCTCTACTTTCTGTAGGAGAAAGTTATCAGCCACACATGTCAGGAATTTCTTGGAGGGGCCACTTCAAGTGCACTTCAGGATGGAGGTCCCTGGGGCAGGGCTGTTAACTCAGGCTGCCCCCCCCCCGCTTCTGGCCACTGGGTTTCCTTCCTCTGCTTAGTGGTTTGGCTCCTGGTGACAGCCCCGATTTTGGCTGCCAGGAATGCAAGATCATTGCCCACTAAAATGGGCCAAAGCGAGAAAATCACATCTCCCTTCCACCCTTGGTATTCCACTGGCACACAGGCTAGGGGCATTTTAATGGGCTGGGAGTTGTAAGGGGTGACTGTAAACGTCTTGCCTGTTAACATTTCTGATGCAGCGCAGAAAGACAAGCTCCCGAATCTCTCCACCCTTAGCATAACTTCCCATTAAGGGTAATGGACTCACAGAACTGGAGCTGGCTCCACTGGACCTGTCCCGGTTGAATGAGTCCGAATGAAGCAGTTCCTCCATCCCATTGGCTCGGCCGACATGAGCATCGGGCTGGCCATTCCTCCCCAGCAGGACGGTTCCTGGCAGTTCTAGCTGGTATCCCATGAGAGGGAGTAGCTTCCTCCCTGCTGGATGGCTCATCACTTACTCCTTCCCAGTCCGAGGCCTCTGCCGCTCCACCCTGGTGGGGATAAGGTTCCACCATTCCTACTTTGGGTGCACCTTCCTGTTGTCTTTTCTCCGCCAGTTTCGGGCACTGCCATTTAAAGTGCCCTTCTTCTTTACAATTGTAACACCCAGAGGGCAGGGGGGTGGATGCCGCCCAAGGAGCCGGCTCGGCCTCTTTCTTCTCCCTCCACGTGGGCCAACTATTCCCCCCCCCCCGTTTCTACCTGCTATGGGTGGAGTTCCACTTCCACTCACTGCTCCTCCAGCATACTTGGGTAAGGCTGTTTTCACTGTCTCCCGCTGCCGTTAAACTTTCATTTGATCAGGTAATAGCGCGGCCTCCCGCAGAGAAGCGGGGCAGTGATCATTGACTAAGGAGGCCAAGTCCTCCGGCAAAGCTGAGAAAAACTGTTCCAAGGCCAGCATCTCGCGGAGTTTAGAAAGGGAGTCGACCGCAACGGCCTCTACCCATAAATCAAGAGATTTCTCCACCCTTGTAACATTTAATCATCAGAATTCTCCCCCTCCCAACCAAGAGGCCCCAGTCCTGCAAGGTAGGCCAACGCTGCCTTTCTTAGCCAGACTGTAGCCATCTTGGCCGCTTTCTTCACACATGGCACAGGCATGCTGACTGGCCCCTCAAATGGTCCTGATTCGGACTCTGAACTTCCCTTACCTCCACAAGAATGTCAATGGTCAAAACAAAAACTGCAGCAAGATACTGCCAGATGTAGTTTGCGGCAACAGCCGAAAGCTAAATGGGAGGGGCCAGGGAGACCTTAGAGTGTTGAACATTTATGGACGACCTCTGTCCCCATCACTAACACTCATGTCAGGAGGGATGGGGGGAGAGACTGTCTTGGGGCTGGGGGTAGTGTTGTGCATCTGTTTGGGAGAGAGGAAAGCTGAACAGCAGAGCCTGAGAGTGTTTGGGGAGGGTCACATGAGCAGACAGAAGCTAGCTGCAACCCAACACAGCTGGCTTCACTTAGTCATCAGCAGCACAATGTAAGGCAAGCCTTAGATGCTGTGTGTTTGCAGGAAGCAATGGTTGTTTTTGTTGCTCTCTCCCAGTGGCATCCCTGCCAGCACCCTGACTTTGCTCGGACTATACCTGACCCTGGAAAGTCCTTGACTATTCTTCGGTGCATTCCTGAATCTAGTATTGTTTACCTTGGCTTCCCACGGATACTGTTGGCATACCAACCTTGAACTGTTCAATGACCATTCTAGCTGCTGCTTCTCTCACAACTCCCGTGATTTACGATACTGGCAACCGGAGGAGAGGTGGGGGAAGACCTTGGATTCCCTAGCACACTCTCCCTCTCTTTCCCACCTCCCCATTGGAACTGTGCCTTTGCACTCTCCAGCAAGTCCTCTTTCCCTGCTCCCTGGCACCTTCCCTCACATCCTGAGGAGATGGGGGGACAACAGGCACCACGTGCGAGCCGGAGAGGCAAAGGACAAAGCCCAGGCAGGCAGGCAGGCTTGCGCCCTCTCTCCTCTTCTACATTCCCCTCTGGGAGCTGTGCAATGTCACACTCCAGCAAGTCCGCCTATCCAAAACCCAAGAAGTGCCCATTGGTGCTGTGCTGCAGCGCATTCCTGCAAGACCTTCTTTCCAAAACCTGAGGAGAGGGGGCAAGATCTCAGGTTCCCTCATGCACACTCCCTCTCTTCCCCCCCCCATTGGAGCTGCATCTTCCCTTGCATCCCAAGGAGGGAGGGAGGGGTCAACTGCACCTCATGCGTGCCAGAGAGGCAAAGGACGAAGGTCAGGCAGGCAAGCTCCCTCTCTTCTCCCATCTCAAAAGGGATAGAAAAGACTGGGGGGAACATGAAGAAGCCATGGGGGTTGGTGGCTCCCTGGCAAACTGAGGAGAGGTGGGGGGAGAAGACCTTGGATTCCCTCATACATGCTCCCTCTCTTCCCCCCCCCCATTGGAGCAGTGCTTTAGGGCACTTCAGCAAGTCATCTTTCCTGCTCTCCAGCATCATTTCTTGCATCCCCAGGAGAGCAGGGAGAGGTGTTCGTCTTGAAAGAAATGGGAGGCCCACATGCCCCAGGACAAAAAACCTACCCACTCCTTTATCCAAGCAGTGCTCTGCTTTGACCATTCCAAGCCCAGCCCTGAGAATTGCAGGAGAGCGGGGGACTGGCTGAGCACCTGAGCTGGGATATCTCCGTTGAATAATTGCGCTCCATGCCACATGCTTTGGGATGACACTGGCATCCCCATGAAGGATGTGATGTAGGGCATCAACGAAAGAGCAAGTGGCCCAGTTATTCCCAGAACATGAATTATGAGCCACCATCTGCTTGTATTCAAAGCAGCGTGGTTGTGGCACACGCAGCCATCTCCCCAGCCATGTATTCAAAGGAATCAATGGCCTCCTCCACACGAGACGTTTAATGAGCCTTAGAGGCTCATTATAAATTTTACCTCCACACCAGCGGAGGGCAAAACAAGCGTACAGGCGCGTTATTTCCCCGATAATGCGCATTTTCGAATGCGCGTTAAATAGCGACTTTTATTTTTCTCCGGCCGTTAAAGCGCATTATCGCGGTGTGAACAAGCGATTATGCGCGTTAACGTCTTCTAAAGCGCTTTTTGGACATGAATTAATGCGCTTCGCTGCCTCTCGCCGCCTCCCGTGCAGAGGGATTAGGCGTAAATGCGCCTCCGCGATAATGCGCATAATCCCGGAACCGGGCGCAAAAGCGCATCCTTGTGGAGGGGGCCAATGTTCCTATGGCTGCTCCGCAGTTGCTTTCCCCCCAAATTTCCAGCAAATCTAGGGTCTCCTGGTGCCACCAGGAAACCCCATGGCCATTGCAGGGGGCAGCCATAGGAATGGGACCTGTAGTCTCAGCCATGACAAAGGGGGGGGGGTGAGAACACAGACAATAAAAACAAGGAAGAGTGGGAAATGCAACTCCTCTATACAGCCTTGTGCGGGGGGCAGATAGCAGACAGAAGTGGATGAGAGTGGATGAATGGGGGGGTTAAATAAACATCAATGAAAGTTAGAGCAGATAGGCACAAGAGTGTAGTAGCACAAGTCCACCGGAACACCCTGCACAATGGGCAGAAAAAGGAGAGCAAAATGCATGGGAATTGGAGCCGTGAGAGTCTAGTCGACCACCCCAAGCAGAATGAGGAAAGACATTCAAACACCACGATGGAGGAGAACTGCCCTGCCCTCTCCTCTTTCATCAGCAAGTGTGCCCTTCAACACACAGGCTCCCAACAGAAACATCGGGACGTTCTGAAATAGTGTGAGGGTGGCAATATACGGGGAGGGATGAGCGGTTTTATTGCACATGGAGGAAAAATAAACCCGACTTTCCCTGCTCCAAAATCAGACTGACAATGGAGGGGAAGAGGCGAGATGACTGAAGGACAGCAACAGCATCATGCGACTACCATGTTGCAAAATGGCAAACCAGGCATGACGATAGTGTGATAAAACACTGGTGTGATGGAGCCCATTCTTCTTCTTCTTCTTCTTCTTCTTCTTCTTCTTCTTCTTCTTCTTCTTCTTCCGTCTCTTTCTTGCTCATGGCGGTTTTTCTAGATGGACATGGTGGGCTTTCCTAAGTCATGCAGTCTTTTAAAGATTCTGGAATTTCCTGACAATTGAGGACGTTTTAAGTATGACTGCTTCCTGGATGTTGGTGTGGATGTATTTTGGTAGGCCCAGTTTCTGGAGGTTTTCTGTATAATGTTTTGATGTGATGTCAGTGACTGATGTAACCAATGGAATAATTGTAACTTTTTCCTGTTGCCATAGTTCTTTGACTTCCATAGCCAGTGGTGTATATTTTTCTCTCTTTTCCTCTCCCTTTTCTACATCATTTTTGTCATTAGGTATTGCTATGTCAATGAGGTAGGCATCTTTTTCTTTTTTATCTATAACTGTTCTGACTAGTAGATTGCAAAGTATTGTCTTGTCCTATTTATTTTTTTTATTTAATTTATATCCTGCCTATATACAAAATACCTTAAGCAGCACACAAAGTTAAAAACAATTTGAACAAAAATAAAACAATAAAAATAGAGTGTATGCTGTGAAAGAGTAAATATTGATTGTTTTGATCTCTTCTCAATCAACCCAGAATGCAGGACATGGAATAATGGGTTCAAGTTACAGGAAGCCAGATTCTGGCTAGACATCAGGAAAAATATCCTGACTGTTAGAGCAATACGACAATGGAACCAATTACCTAGAGAGGTGGTGAGCTCTCCCACATTAGAGGCCTTCAAGAGGCAGCTTGAGGTAGATTCCTGCATTGAGCAGGGGATTGGACTCAATGGCCTTATTGGCCCCTTCCAACTCTACTATTCTATGATTCTATGATTCAGTTTAAAGCCCTCCTGATAAGGTTCTTCATGCTGTGGCCGAACACGTTCTTCCCAGCCCTTGTGAGGTGCAACCCGTCCCTTGCCAGCAGTCCATCTTCCAAGTAGCATAGCCCATGGCCCCAGAATCTGAATTCCTCAAGTCAGCACCACCTTCGTAGCCAGTCGTTTACCCAGAGTATTTTTCTTTCCCTTTCTATTCCTCTTCCAAGAACTGGGAGGGTGGACGAGAAAACTGTCTGGGCCCCAAAGTTCTTGAGATTCCTTCCCAGAGCTTCAAAGTCTGATGTGATTTCTTCATAGCTCCGCTTGGCAATATCATTTGTTCCCACATGGATGAGAAGAAAAGTTTTTCGTGATGTCCAGCCGGAATCTGGCTTCCTGTAACTTGAGCCCAGTATTCCGCTTCCAGCACTCTGGGTTGATGGAGAAGAGATCCTGGCCCTCTTCTATGTGACAACCTTTCAAGTATTTGAAGAGTGCTATCAAATATAACCCTCAATCTTCTCTTCTCCAGGCTAAACATACCCAGTTCTTTCAGTCTCCCCTCACAGGGCTTTGTTTTCAAACCCCTGATCATCCTCGTTGCCCTCCTCTGAACACGCTCCAGCTTGCCTGCATCCTTCTCAAAGTGTGGTGCCCAGAACTGGATGCAATACTCAAGATGGGGCCTAACCAGTGCTGAATAGAGGGGAACCAGTGCCTCACATGATTTGGAAGCTATACTTCTATTAATGCAGCCCCAAATAGCATGTGCTTTTTTTGCAGCCACATCACACTGTTGGCTCATATTCAGCTTGTGATCTACAACAATTCCAAGATCCTTCTCGCTTGTTGTATCGCTGAGCCAAGTATCCCCCATCTTGTAACTGTGCATTTCAATTCTTCTTCCTAGGTGTAGAATTTGGCATTTATCCCTATTAAATTTCATTCTGTTGTTTTCAGCCCAGCGCTCCAGTCTATCAAGATCACTGTGGAGTTTGTTTCTGTCTTCCAGGGTATTAGCGATCCCACCCAGTTTTGTGTCATCTGCAAATCTGATGAGCATTCCCTGCACCTCCTCGTCCAAATCATTAATAATAATGGTGAAGAGCACTTCGCCCATTAGATCTCTGCTCAACTCAAAAGGCACCCAGGTGTATTCCCATCTTATATCTTCGTCGTTTTCTAATTTTAAAATATTTGTATTTGCCTTTAATGATAATGATTCTCAAAGCAAGTTCACAACAATAAGATCAGATATATAGGAAGATGGGCATGTCTAGCCTTGAGAAGAGAAGACTGAGGAGAGACATGATTGCGCCCTTCAAATTCTTGAAATGTTGTCACACAGAGGAGGGCCAGGATCTCTTCTTGACTATCCCAGATTGCAGGACACAGAATAATATGCTCAAGTTACAGGAAGCCAGATTCTGGCTGGTGTTATGAGAATTTTCCGTCCGCTGTCCAACTGAGATCCTTGGTTCAAGAATCAATCTCAATCAAGGTAAGGGGCAAAAGAAAGCACTTTGTTCTGGTGTACCAATTTCTCAGCCTAACAAAGGAAGCTTGAGACCCGATTATGGGGCGTTGCTGCATACTTATATAGTTTCACTAAGCGTACTGCGGCAAATCTCTACCAATCAGCAGCTCATGTTCGCACATTCCTGCATTACAGTGTAACTGGAGACATTGATTCTGACTAAGAGTTAATGGCGTTACCCTGGTAACCTGATGACACAGTATTATTCTAGCATCCTACTGACACACTGACACACAGAGCAAATGCAGCTGTTCTGCTTGCTCAAAACAATCCCTCATTTGGTCCTAATGAGGACCAGTCTTCCTCATTCAGGACCACCTTACTTCATCCATTCCAGAATTCAAGCTCTAGGAGGCAGGGTAGGGTGTAGTTCTACACAGCCAGGGTCTCGCTGAGCAATAGCAATAGGTCACTGCAAAGGGAATATTACACCCACCATCCAGCCACTATACCAGCCACTGAACCCAACCTTTGAGACCTCCTTTCCTCCAAAAGCACTTCCAATTATGTTCATCTAGTTCACATTTCATGGTGTGACCAGTTTGGTTCCAGAGAGACCACTAGGGCTCATCTTTGGACATTCTGTTATTATAAACATGGGTATGATTAAGGGGGTCCCAGTCCCATCTCCCTTCATGTAAGAGGGTATGCCGGCATAGGCTGTTTCCCAAATGCGGGCCTGACCCATTACAATTCCAACACCACTAACCAGGAGTGGGATATACTGATAGCCACAAAGGGTGACTCGTATGGAGATCCATGGAATTTTGCCAGGTATCATTTGACCCATAGGACTGATTAAAGGGCCGAGGGGCTCTTGTCATTGCTGACACATTCAAGGGTATGGGAACAAGTGGAAGACCTGCATCTGCGCTGCTGGGGATGAGGGTACAAACCCAACAGTCTGAACAGTTTGCAGCAGTGGCAACAAATTGGGACACCTGCATAAAGCTATTGTCCCCATAATAGGTGTGAGTCTCTGTCACTGTGCATAACCTGAGTATCAGCAACCATAACTGGACCATGGTTATAGATGACCTGATGGTGCACCGCATGGCACTTGTAGGGGCCTCGGCTGCCCACCTACTCTGGAGCTGTCTGCCTCTTCAGCAAAAGGGTCAAGGGTCCCATCTGTGATGATGTCCACATGGATATGGAGGCCTTGGCTGCCTCTTCGTCTGATTCTGGCTCCTCCCTTGTCCAGTCAGAAGGGCATATGGGGCTCCCTCAAAGTCCAATGTCATCTGCTTCAGGTGCGTCATTCAACGCCCGTGGCTCCTCTGCACGTTTACAGTGAGTGTGATGGATCCAGGCCAATTTTTGTTCGACTTTCACAGCAGTGTGACTGGTCAAAAGCACCAGCTGTGGTCCAGTCCACTTGCTCTCTATTGGATCCGGGACCCACTTCTGGACATACACATAGTCTCCTGGAGCAAACTGGTGAGCATACACATCTAAAGGTAAGGTTTGGCTAGTGACCACTAGATTCCTAACCCTTTTAAATTGCTTCTGAAGTTGCACGAGATAACACCTTCTTTGTCTCCACTCAACAGTGACATGTGTGGGAGGGTTTGAGACTTACCTACCCTGGGTGATCTTCCAAACAGGATTTCATAAGGGGAAACTTTTAGTTGCCCCCCTTGTAGATGTATGAATGCAGAATAAAGCTAAAGGCAGGGCCTGTGACCAATGAAGGCCTGTGGACTGGCAAACTTTAACTAGCTTCTCTTTCAGGGTGCGGTTCATTCGCTCTACTTGTCCTGAAGACTTTGGATGATAAGGGGTATGATGTTTCTATTTGATCTGTAGGACTGCAGCAATATACATGATGATGTCAGCGCAGAAATGTGACCTCCTGTCAGAGTTCAGATTGGGTAGGCCAAATCTAGGAATGATTTCGCGGAGAAGGACTTCCCCTACTTCTAGGGCAGTGTTTCTCTGAGTTGGGAATGCCTCTACCCATCCGTAAAGTTGGTCTACACCAGAAGATATTTAAACCCTTGTCTTGGGGGCATATGAGCAAAGGGAGTTGAACCCAGGGCAGCCCACCAGCAGTATTTGTGGGCTTCGCAGTTTGGAGTTTTCTTTCATGCAGCCTGGGCAACTGCGAAGGTAATGTTTAGCAGCCTGGTATATTCCTGGGGTGAACAGTTCTCTGTTGACTGCTTCTGCTAGTTTTGTGGCCCCAGGATGGCCCATTGTGTGATGTTCTCGGATTATGACCCAAAGGCCTATTCGGGGAAGAACTAAGCGCTTGGCAATTCCCACAAATGATCAGAATTCACATGAGCTCTTGCCTTCCTCCAGACCTCCTTTTCTTCTTCTGGGGGAAAAGGAAGCCATTATTCTAATGGTGAAATTGGGTAAGGCAAGGGCTCAGAGTCCTCACACTGAAACATAAGAGTATGGACTTGTAAGGCTGCTGCTTCTAGCTGCCGCATCTGCAAGGGCATTTGCATTGCTAGTGTGTGAGTTATCTGTTTGATGTGCTTTACAGTGAATTATGGTCAACTGAACAGGGAGTTGGATGGCTTCTAACAATGCAGCAATGGTTTGGCTGTGTGCTATCTTTTTCCCTGCTTATTTTATTTATTTATTTATTTATTTTATTTCTAACCCGCCTCTCCATCCAGATCGAGGCGGGGAACAACAATAAATATAAAAATAAAAATCATAAAATAGATAAACAATTAAAACAGATAAAAACAAATACAATATTAAAAACATCTTAAAATTCAACTGGGTAGGCCTGCCGGAAGAGAGCAGTCTTCTAATTTTTTGAATCTCCTCCAGCAGGCCATTACACAGTCTGGGAGCAGCAGAAGAGAAGGTCCTCTGGGTAACACTCGTCAGTCTGGTTCTTCCCAGAGGACCTGAGTGTGCATGGCGGATTATACGGGAGAAGGCGATCCCGCAGGTAACATGGGCCCAAACCATGTAGGGCTTTAAAGGTAATAACCAACACTTTATACTTCGCCTGGAAACTAATTGGCAGCCAGTGGAGTGATTTTAACATAGGTGTTATGTGGTCACCTCTAGGTGTACCGGTGACCAACCTGGCTGCCATATTTTGAACTAATTGAAGTTTCCAGACTAGGCACAAAGGTAGCCCTATCTCAGCTTTTTCCACAATGCCCCATGAGCATGGCTAACTATGAAGGTGTATTTTGAGTCTGTGTATATGTTAGCTGACTTTCCTTTTGCAATGTGACACGCCCTTGACAGGGTGTACAATTCTGCCCATAAGCACAGGGTGCATGGATGGATGCACCGCTTTAGCCTTGTTGGCAAAATATATATTTTATAATTATAGTTCTGCCAGGGCCATTGTAACTTTTGCTTTGGTGGATACTGTTTCTAGTATTCTTCATTGCAATAAGGAACTTCAAGAGCACGGATTGATGGCTTGTAGGCACTTTTTGAATATGGCTGTGATTTGGCTGTTGGGTGAGCGATTGGAGCTTAGATCAGAGCCCAGTGATTTCCCAAAAGGGGAACAACTCTACAGGAATGAGTCACATGTTTTGCACCCTGGTCCCTGTGTTGATAAAGACACCAGCAAGAGGTGAATTGACCCATCATTGATCCTCCAGTGTCTCTAAAAATCACTGCCCCTAAGGACCAAACTGCATGCCTCAGTGGCATGGAGGGCCTTCTACCAACTTCGGCTGGTGGCCCAGCTACGCTCCTGTCTGGACAGGGATAACCTGGCTTCAGTTGTCCATGCTCTGGTAACCTCCAAGTTAGAGTACTGCAATGCACTCTACATGGGGCTGCCTTTGAAGACAGTCCGGAAGCTGCAGCTTGTGCAAAATGCAGCGGCCAGACTGATAACTGGGACCAGAAGGTTCGAGCATATAAGACCTACTCTGGCCCACTTGCATTGGCTGCCTGTATGTTTCCAAGCCCAATTCAAGGTGCTGGTTTTAACCTATAAAGCCTTACATGGCTTGGGGCCACAATACCTGACAGAACGCCTTTCCCGACATGAATCTACTCGAACACTACATTCAACATCTAAGGCCCTCCTCCGAGTGCCTACTCCAAGGGAAGCTCGGAGGTCGGCAACAAGGGAGAGGGCCTTCTCTGTGGTGGCCCCCCAATTGTGGAACGATCTCTCTGACGAGGCCCACCTGGCGCCAACATTGTTATCTTTTCAGCACCAGGTCAAGACTAGGGTGACCATATTTTGAAAACCAAAAAGGAGGACAACATGGCCGCCCCTCCAAGGGGGCGTGCCCACCCAAACATGGCCTTGGTCACACGTCTGATTTCACAGCACATAATTAAACAAACTTGTACTACATAACATCTTAATGTTAAAATCACTGAAATAAAGAACAAGTGAGACATTCAAAGACATTTGTAGCTTTTGCTGTACTTTGAAGCTTTTGCCATACTCTGTGTGATACAGTCTCCCCTTCCCTCAGATATCTTTTTTGACTGCAAATCCTTCACTGGATGACCATAGTCTCAACCTCCCTAACATTTAACACTCTTTCCCCATCACCTTTCTCAAATCCATACTTACAGATTCAGCATACTGCTACCACTGAATAAGTGCAGAAAAACCGAGTACAACAAACTAGCATCCAGAAAGAATATAAAATACTATCCCCCTGCAAACAAAAGCCATGGAACAAAATGGACTAACGGCTTCCCTCCTTTTATCCAAATATCTCCTGAATTTACACTGCCTCAGTGTGCAGAGAACAGAGATTCCAATCAGGGACCCAAAGAAAACTGGCCAAAGAAACCTCAGAAACAGGTCCCATTGATTTCAATGAAGCTTACTCCCAGATAAATGAATATAGGATTGCAGCCACTTAACATCTGTGCATCTTTCTCTAGCAAGTGCAAGCCCCTTCTGTCAAGGACAACTGTGCACTCACAGAACCTGGCCTCATGGATCATGCAACCAGCAGGTGCTCTCCAGAAAGATGCTTTCAGAGCCTAGGAGATCCAGACACATTCAGACAAGACACACTATGCACTCACATATTATCTTGCTGGGACAGAACAATTCCCAGAATGACCAGATACAAAAGAGGACAGGGCTCCTGCAACTTTAATTGTTGTGATGAAGAGAGAATTTCACCAGGTTGGGGGGAGGGAGGAATCCACAAAGCCACACTGTAAAATAATCATAATCACAATCTCAAAGCCATACAGAAAAGAAATGTTTGGAACCGAGCTGAAAGTTGTAAGTACATATATCCCTTCGCATGTAGTATAATAATCATCAACACCTGCATCAGCACAAAAGCAGTTTTGGAGCCACATTTTTTTAAAAAAAATCATCATCATCCACACACACCTCACACACGGTCACCAAAAGCAATAAAAAATAAAATCTACATACCCCTGCATACCCACCCAAAGTGGGGGGAAACCCCACCCTTCCCCAAGACAATTTTTAAAAAAACTCCCCACACACACTTAACCGGGGGGGGGGGGGAGAATAAAAATCCACCCCACACTCATCCAAGGCAAAATAATCATAATCATAATCATAATGGCTAAAAATAGAATACAAATCCACCACACACCAACATACTCACCCATGGCAAAACTGATAATAGTTTTTAAACTCACCCAAGGCACCCCACTCTCTACACACATTCACCCAATTAAGAGTCTATCTACACTACTGCTATAAAACAGTTTTAAATGGTTTAAAACGGTTTATAACAGTTTTGAGAACTGTTGGGGCCCAGGACACGCTCCACAGACAGTTTTCAAAACGTTTCCAAAGTGTTTTATCCTGCATGTGTAGATAGGCTCTAATTCATCAAAATCAGTACCCAAAGAATGGATAGAAAATCAGTAACAACTTATTTCATCATTGCAGCCAGAGATAAAATCCAATCTACCCCCCAACACCCCACTAGACTTAGATTGCAGGTAGAGACAGTTCATTTGGCCTGCATTACTTTAACACACACACACACACCACGCACACAGGAGCAGCAATTCCCAGGTGGGCGCAGAGCGGAGGAACGTGCCAGTCCTTGTATTTTAAAAAGGGGGGAGATTAAGTTGAGGTAGCGCACTAGGTTAAAAAAGTCAGTTGAAGCCAAACCGTATTACCTGGTGGTTGGAGGGGATGAGGCACCCTCAGTGTAAAGCCCCCCTCTCTCTAGGTCTAGGGAGCAGGAAAATAAAATACCATCAGCCGCCCCAGCAGCCCCACTGGCCAGGCCCTGGCTAAGCAAACAGGGAGGGACCACGTCGGCCCAGGTGGAAGCGAACCCAGGCAGCGGCTGCAGCCGTAATAACCCACATGCTGGCTGGAGGCCCGAGCGCCGGGAAGAAGCCCGAGCAGCGACTGAATCAAAGCGCGGCTGTGGAAGATGAGGAGGAGGACGGGGCAGGCGGCGCTGGCTGGAGGCCCAGGCACCAGCGGGAACAAGTTTGGGCGAGCCTCATGCAGTGCACGCGGAGGCTGAAAACGGAGGGGAGCTGAACAAAGAGCAACCAAATCGCCATGTGCTCATAAAAACGGGGAAGAGGCGCCCTAACTGGCCCGGGCAGGTGCAAGGTGAGCCACGAGCACCGCCGCTGCTTTACCTCCTCTGCTGCCGCTTCTCTCTTCATGCCCCACTGCTTCAGCGTCCTCCTCTGCTGCTTCTCCACCACCAATTCTCCGCTGCTGCTGCCACCGCCACCGGTTCTCCTCGGGTCTCCTCCTCGGGTCTCCTCCTCGGGTCTCCTCCTCCTCCATCCGTCCGTCTTCTCCTCCTCCTCCGTCTGTCTTTTTCTTCTCCTCCTCTGTCTGTCTTCTTCTCTTCCTCCGTCTGTCTTCTTCTTCTTCTTCTTCTCCTCCTCCTCTGCCGTTGCCGCTCTCATCGCAGCAGCCCGGGCCCTGCTGCTGCTTCTGCTGTAAAAAGCCCCTGATCGGCCCGGGGAAGGGGCTAGAACGACGTGCACCCGGAAGTGCGGGCGCGCGTCGTTCCGGCCTCTTCCCTCGCCGATCTGGGCCTTGTTCTTGGCCAGCGCAACCGCGCTAGCCAAGAACAAGGCCCGGATGGCGGGGGGGGGGGAGGCCAGAACGACGCGCACCCGGAAGTGCGGGCGCGTGTCGTTCCGGCCTCTTCCCTCGCCGCGCTAGCCAAGAACAAGGCCCAGATGGCACGGGAGAGGCCCAATTTTTCCAGACTTTGGGGGATATTTTAAAATTTCCCCCCTGGACTCAAATTTGGCCCCTTTTCCCGGACATGTCCAGGGGGATCCGGACGTCTGGTCACCCTAGTCAAGACTTTCCTCTTCTCTCAGGCATTTGGCAATATCTGAGGAGCCTGGGGTTGTGGTTTTTTTTGGGGGGGTAGCTTTTTGCGTTGTTGCAGTGGTTTTGAATGTATGTGTGCATTGTGTGTATGTTGTATGTTTTTGCTATTTTAATTTTTGTATATTGTTTTTAATTGTTTTAATCCTATGTAAACTGCCCAGAGAGCTTCAGCTATAGGGTGGTATACAAATGCAATAAATAAATAAATAAATAAATATTATTTTGACTGATCAGTACAGCTTCTTTCACATTCGTCGTAAACTCACAGCCTCTTCCTTCGCTTAATTTGGCAGTATAAGCAAGTTTTTTACTGACTCCCTGGTTTAGGTTCCTTGGCTTTCACTTGTAAGATTTTCATGACCTTGAGGATTAGTCTGCGTTGGAGCTAGTCTGACGGCACACCTCACCGATTTAAGTGAGTTTAAGATAAAAATACTTTTTAAATATATATATATATTTAAAATTGTCATATGTTGTAGAAGATAAAAAGAGTTAACAAAAAACTCCCTGGCTGCAGACCAGCCGCACTCCCCATCTCTTTTTAAATTAACTGATAGTCCCCAAAGGTGGAAAGTTTACGTGCCACCCATTTATTAGTGAAGTGTTGTGGCCCATCAGAAAAATGAAATACAGTTCTTTATTCTTTCATCACTTGGTCACACTGGTTTCTTCATTCAATTTGGACTGGAGCTTTGAGTGTGAGTTCCTGACAATTCCAACAGAAGCTTCTCTCTGTATCTACCTAGCCATTTGGCTCACCTTCCTGTGTTTTATCTATTTGTCCTATAGGAAAGTAAGATAAAAGCAGGCTGCCTGCCCATGGTAATGGTAGGCCTCAGCTGGTTACTACCTCATCCCAAACAGATAACTAGTTTGTAACTCTGGAGTCCTTCTACCCAGGGTTAGAGGGAAATTGCTGGAAACAGCATCCTACCAATCAGGTAGACTTGAGGCCCTCCAGATGTTTTGGCCAATAATTCCTATCAGCCATGACCAGCACAGCCAATTGTAGACAAAAACATCAGGAAGGTCATAAGATGCCCACACCTGAGATAGAACTGGACCTGCCTCACAAAGCCATTGAGTTCTAGCAAATTGTTACAATGCTTACTGTGTCGTGTGCAGCTTGACCTTCTCATTTTCTTTCATTTTTACAGATCTGATGGGGTTTTGAGGATGGGAAAGGCAAGGCAAGGCAAGGCAAGGCAAGGGAAGGGAAGGGAAGGGAAGGGAAGGGTTTTTTTCCCTCTTCTCTCCCCGGCTGCAATAATGGGATTTTTTTCCCTCTCACTTGTGGTCATTCAGGAGGGATGTTTTGGTTGAAGAGGGAACAGATAAACCAAACCTGTCTATACATTATGATAATGCAGGCATGCAGTTTGGTCCTTAGGGGCAGTGATTTTTAGAGACACTGGAGGATCAATGATGGGTCCAGTCACCTCTTGCTGGTGTTGCTGCATCCTCAAGTCTATAGCATTGGCTATAGGTGACCCCCTCCTGAAATAAACTATTAGGATTATGCTTAGTAACCAGATGTTTTAATTCTCTGTGGGAGTGGTGCTTGTCACCCTGGCTAATGCCCAACTGCCACGATTCTTGGCCCAGCTCCTCCTCAACAGTGTGGGGGAGTAAAGGGAGGTCCTGCAGGGCAGATGTTCTTCAGATTCCATCAGAATAGGGAGGACTCTACACCAATGAGCCCAATAGGTGAAAACTTAAATCAATGGGGAAATGAGAGAGTTTTGTTTGTTTTTAAGGAAAAAGGCTGTAAGCAAATTACTTTTTTGTAGTTTCCCCAATAAGGCTCTTGTTTTCTTAACTGAAAAGGGCAAGGAGGAAAAATAAAATATTGTTCATAGAACAGTGTAAGGTCATCGAGTCCAACTCCCTGCTCAATGAAGGAATTGCCTTTTTCCTCCCCATCCTCTTCAGAGGCAATAAGGGCATCCTCTCTCACAGAAGATGCAAAATCAAAGTTCCAGTCTTCATTCAGTATAAAATAAACAGCTGTATAACATAAACAGGTGAAGATGAAGAATAAGTAGAGCAGCAGTGCAGAAATGGAAGTTTAAAATTACTGCCGCTCAGGACTGGAGCAGAACTAAAAAAATAATAATTTTACAACCCAAAATGGCACAAAAGTTTTAGGAATGACCTTTTCTTGACATGAAAAATTAAATAGCTTTGGGCAGTTACAATTTATGCTTGCTTAAAAATGTTATATAGCAGCAAGTACATGAGAATCTGGCAATTCTTCCAAAAATACTAATCTGGGAAAAGTTCACCCCCTTTGCCCTACTGCTACAGTTTGATTTGACAGCTGTCATATTGAAAAACATTCTTTTTCACTTCCCGTTCCCTCCCTTCTTGGCTGTCTTTGCCTACAGAAATGTGATGCAGAGCAGCATATTTCATGTACAGCCTCAACAGGCACCAAGAACATAACTAACAGGCACTTTGACAATAAAGCATTTATAAAAATAATTTTTGATTTGCTCACATAGATCACATGAAGAAACAGCTGTAGAGCCCCTTTCATTTGTGAGGCCCCACTCTGGGGGCATATGGTGATGAATACAGTATCAACTGTGTTTGCAGCATAATGCTTGGTGTTGTAATTGTGGAGGAGGAGGAGCTTGAACAGGCACACACATTTATCATTTGTGTTTATAGTGCAAGGATGTGACACAAGTGCTGCAGTTACAGGAGAAATGGGAGGGGCATAATGCTGCCATTTCAGTGCCCTTTTCCTTTTCCGAGTCTGCTAATTCTAGGTGCACTTTGGCTGCTGTGCAGGAATGGAGGTTTAAAATTAAAATTAAAATGTGTGGTTATTCACCACTGTGCACAGTGAAAAACAGCTGTAACCCCTCCCCCCCCCCCATACACACCCCATTATCCTGCTTGAAAATCCCATGAAAACAATATGGGGAAAGACCAGGGAACTAGAGGATGAGGAGAAAAAGTGCACATCCTGCCATGGGAGGCAGGAAGGGGTGGGAGGAAAAGAGAACACAAGAAGAGCCATGCAGGATGAGACCAAGGGTCCACCTAGTCCATCACTCTGTTCACACACAGGCCAACCAGCTGCCTATGGGAGACTCACAACACCCACCCACCTGTGTTGCCCAGTTACTGCCTCTGATACTAGAAGTAGCACATAGCATTCAGAACAACTAGCCATTGATAGCCTTCTCCTTCAGGAATTTATCCAAACACACATTTAAAGCCATCTAAATTGTTGGCCATCACTACATCTTGTGGTAGTGAATTCCACAGCTAAACTATGCACTATGTACTTCCTTTTATCTGTCCTGAATCTCTCACCAGAAAACCTGAGCTCCCTCCTCAGCATCGGGATTATCTGACACCACACCAGCAGAGGGAAAGTGCAGGGTTGAAGAGGGAAGTTATTAGGTATAGCAGTTTAGCAAGGCCAGAGGCCTTGCTGGTTTAGGTAGATTTAATTAGAATTAGTTTAGAATGTTCAAATCTGAGTGGGCTTACCTCTGTCAGGATTTTCAGGGGAAGTATAGAAGAGAGTAGGCTCATCTTTTTTTTTTGTTGGCTTTGGGGCTGTAAGACTTCTATGGGAAAGTGACAGTGTGTTTTTAGAAAGGTGTGGGGCTCTTGATGCAGGAGTCACTCAGATTGTAGCGTCATCTTGGTGGGCTGAGCAGTGCCACCTTGTTTGGCCATAAGCATGAGTTACGGGCTGAGCCCTTGTCTATCAAGTGGTTTTGAACAGGATTATGCTTCTTTTTATAAGTTGGAGCAAAGGCAAAAAGCCTTTGCTAAGAACATATTTTGACTCATGACGTGAAATTTCTTTGTTTGGATTTATTTCTGTTTAAGTTTTGAAAGCACTCTGCACATAGATTTTCTGCTATTTAGATGTCAGATTTTTAAAGACTGTGCCATGAAAAATACTGTGAGGTAGAGGTGTGCAAAGTGGGTCTTCTCTGCCTCAAAATTCAAGCCAGAGCTCTGTTGAGGCAATTCTCTGCCCCGATTTCAGAGTGTCTCCCCTTACTCCACGCCATCGGCATTACCCGTCAGAGAACCACCTGTTTTCAGATAACCTCTCTAGTCAATGAAAAATAATCAAATGCTTACAGCTCCCTCATATTTATTTATTTTATTCCATTTATTTTATTCCATTTATTTTATTCCATTTAATCCACAGCCGAAGCTCTCTGGGTGGTTCACAAAAATTTAAAACATTGAACATTAAAAACACCGATATACAAAATTTAAACCATAAAAAGCATAAAAACAAGTTTTTATTACAATATCCTTTAAAAACAACAATTCTGGGTCAAAGCACAACAACAACAAAAACACAAAACCCTCATCATATGTTGTTAAATGCCTGGGAGAAGAGGAAAGTCTTGACCTGGTACTGAAAAGATAACAATGTTGGTGCCAGGTGAGCCTCGTCGGGGAGATCATTCCATAATTGGGGGCCACCACTGAAAAGGCCCTCTCCCTTGTTGTTAAAGAGATGAAACTTCGCATGATGATAGCTCTTAAGTAGGACTTTAGGCATGCCAAGTTTGTAGCATATCCATTCATGCTTTGATTTTAAGGTTTTTTTAAAAAATAAGACAAACACACACACACGGACACTTACTTCTGAGTAAACAGAAGTGAGACCTCAGGCATAGGGTTGTTAGACTTATAGTAAGAACCAAAGCGACTTCGTTTTGTTTCTGTCTATATTTAGTTCCTTGCTTTGCACTCAGAGCATGCTCTAATGCCTGCCAGCTTTTGAGACACAAAGAACAAAGACCATTGATGGGGTTTGTTGTAACAGACAGTAGAATCTTTTCTCTGTAGCTTCAGGAGGCCTTGAAGAGCTGTCCTACACTTCTTTGGAATATAGCTAGAGATAAACATTCTGGGCGTTCAGCCAGAAATGCTGTGTTTCAACTTTGTATTTAACCTTCTTGAATTCCTTAACCCGTGGTCAGACATCCTTTGGACACGAGTCCACTGTCTGATCATTCTCATGAGAATAAATCTGTTGTACCTCCACTTTGGTCTATTTCGCTTTCCTGGGGAATATTGGGACGCCTCCAGAAAAGAACTCTAAGAGCATTTTTTGCAACAAACTGGCACCGCCGATGGGACAATTCTGGACCACCCTTGGATCCTGGGCGCTACCAAGATAGCGCTGAAGTGCGCACCAAGCCATTTGGCTTGTCAACGCTGTCTGAGGATTTGGGCCGAGGATACCTGGGAGGTTAAAGGATCGTCCTAATTATGAACCAGACAAAGTGGGAAGCCTGGTCTTAGTGGTGGACGCACCGTAAAGACTGCAGGAGTAAGTATCTTGTATTTCTGTGGGGATTGAGATTTACTGTGCTGTTGAGAGACAGTAAAATAGAAAGCCATGGGGGCCATGGGATCCGCTCAATCATCTGTTGATACTTGCACTCCTTTGGAATGTATGTTACGTAACTGGAAGAATTTTAAAATGGATTATGGTGTAAATGTACATAAGGATGAACTAACTGGACTGTGTCAGAGAGAATGGTCAGTTTTGTTGTCTGAGTGGCCACCTGAAGGTTCTTTTGATTCTAGCTTGATTTCTAAACTGCATGTAATTATAGCTGAACGTAGATTATGGAATCAATTTGTATATATAGATCCATGGTTGTACTGGGTTCAAACAAAACCAGGTTGGATTAAGAAATGTATGGGACAAATGTGTAAGGCTATGATGGCAAGACCCGGGCAGAAGAAAGGGAGACAGGTTCTCCCTGATTCCAGACCCCAGGAGGGATTTTTTGAATGAAGCCCTCGCCAACGGCTCCAACAGGCACAAGCTGCCCAGCATCAGGGGAATCAGCTGGCAACTCCTCCACCTGACTTGGAGCCTAGAGAACTGAATTTGACTCCACGGCACCTCCGCTCCCAGGGGGCAGCTACTGAGCAAAAATTTACAGAAAGGGAAGCCAGAAATCAAAAGGCCTCCTTTGAGCATTCTACCCTGTCTGCTGCTGTGCCAGTCCTTCCTCCACAGGCTGGCAGTGATAGATCAGGAGAAGATGAGACTGCAGCCACAAGTCCTCCTTCTTATGAAGGCCTCTTGGAAGAGGCTAGACAGGCTGCTAAACCCCGACCCCTCAGCCGACAGCTTTGAGGAAGGGGGGGACAGGATTTGACACTCCTGTTAAAGAGATGCCCTTGCGACAAGCAATAGCAGAGGGGGGGCACATTTCTTTATGTTCCGTTCTCAACTAGTGACCTTTTTATTTGGAAAAATCAGAATCCATCCTTTTCTGAGGATCCTGAGAAAATGATCACGTTGTTTCAGAGTATTGGAAGAACACACCAGCCAAACTGGGCTGATTGCCAAATGATGCTCGATACGTTTCTGACAGCAGCTGAGAAACGCTCAGTGCTGGGTCATAGCCGAAGTATTGTGGCTCAAAGGATTACTGATGCTGGGAGAGCAGCAGCAGGCTTGAATGTGATGTGCCCATTAGAGGACCCGCGTTGGGGTTCAGAGCCAGAAAGTCGGGAGCATTGTGCCACTTATCTGGGATTGATTGTGGAAGGCCTCCGTAAGGCTGTGGTTAAGGTTCAAAACATGTCTAAAATTTATGATGTCAGACAGGAGAAAGATGAAAGCCCATCTGCTTTTCTTGAAAGACTGTATTCGGCTTTTCGGCGCTACTCTTCCCTTAACCCTGAAGACCCTGAGAACCAGAGACTTGTGAATGTGATGTTTATAAGTCAGTCATCCCTAGATATAAAGAAGAAATTGCAGAAATTAGAAAGAGGGCCTGGGAAACCTCTGTCAGAATTGATGGAGGTGGCGCAGAAAGTTTTTGCAACACGAGAGCTGGAAGAAGAGAAGAGGCAGGATAACAGAATGAAGCAGCAAGTGAATTTGATGGCTGTGGCTATGGGCGGAAAGCCAAATGAGAAAGAAGAGAAAAGGGGGGCCAGACTGTTCTCACTTGACAAGAATCAATGTTCTTATTGCCGGCGTTTTGGTCATTAGAAGTCAGATTGTCAAGAGATAAAGAAAAAGGGGATCCCCAAGCCTGCAGCAGAGGCGAGAGTGTTTAGAGCAGAAAGTGAAGAGCAATGATGGGGACCAGGGTCCAAAGCCACCACCCTCCAGAGCAGAAGCTCTAAAGAGGACCCTATGGTTGTTTTAAGCGTGGATAGCCAAGAATTGAATGGACTTATTGATACTGGCGCGACCTTTTCTATGTTACCTGGCTCCCCCTCAAAGAAAAGAACAAAGCATGTTGTGGTGGAAGGCATAGACAGAAAGAAACAAAGACTGAATGTCAGTCCTCCCCTCCTTACCAAAGTTGGGGACCAGATTTTACAGCATGAATTTGTGATGACCTGCTCCTGGCTACCCCGGACCAGACTACCTGTTTATCGGCCACAGTGTCTCTGTTGAACTGGCTAGGAGACAGAGGCTACAAAGTGGCCCAGGAAAAGGCACAGATTTGCCAGGAAAAAGTAGTCTTTCTGAGATATGAGCTGTCAGCAGGAAGCCGTGCCCTGAGTACAGAGAGAGTACAAGCAATTCAAGAATTGCCTCCCCCTTCTTGCCCAAAGGAATTAAGAGCATTCCTGGGATTGACTGGGTTTTGCAGACTATAGATCCCAGATTATGGAGGGAAGGCTCGGCCATTGTATGAGTCACTTACAAAAGAGGGGCTCCTACAGTAGAAATGGACTGAATTGATAGATAAGGCATTTAAAGATCCTAAGCAAGCTCTTGTTTCACCACCTGCACTAGCCCTCCCTAACCCTAGCAAACCTTACCATCTCTATGTGCATGAAAACAAAGGCATAGCATCAGGAGTTTTGACTCAACCCTGGGGAACTACCTGGAGACCAGTGGGTTACTACTCCCGGGTTTTAGATCCAGTTTCGAGAGGCTGGGCCGCATGCCTCCGTGCCATCGCTGCTACAGCTCTCCTAGTAGAAGAAGCGCAGAAACTAGTAATGAGAGCAGACATGGAGATAATTGTGCCACATAGAGTTCCTCAGATTTTGGGCAGTGAAGGAGAAAAACTGCTGAACCCTGCTAGGCAGTCCAAATATGAAATCTCTCTGCTTTCAAATCCCAGCCTGACCTACCGTCGAGTAACTGCTCTGAACCCAGCTACCCTGATGCTAGAGCCCACCAGAACTACACCTCATGATTGCCTCACTGTGTTGAACCAAGTCACACAGGCGAGAGAGGATTTGAGTGATGAACCTCTGCCAGATGCTGAACTCACGCTGTATGTTGATGGATCCAGCTCAGTTGAAAATGGAATCAGAGCAACTGGATGTGCAGTAGTAACTGACTCTAAAGTCTTGTGGCAAGAGAAGCTGCCAAACACCTTCTCGGCCCAGGCTGCTGAAATAATTGCTCTGACTCGCGCATTAGAACTCAGCCAAGAGAAACAGGTTAACATATATTCTGATTCACGGTATGTCCATTCTGCCGTGCATGCACATGCAATGTTACGGAAAGAAAGAGGATTCATCACCTCCTCTGGACAGAAGATTGCAAATGGACCCCAAATCTTGAGACTCTTAGAAGCTCTTCTTCTGCCTGAAAAAGTTGCTGTAATGCATGTAAGAGCCCATGGGAAATGTCCCATTGAAGAAAACCGAAGAGGAAATCAAAAAGCAGATCAAGCCTCTAAAGAAGCAGCCAGAAGCGGGACACAGTACCAGTTTACAGCACTTGGAAACTTCAGCCAAGCCCGCCCTGTGTATACCCCCAGAGAAAAAGAAACTGGTAAAGACAACCATGGAGTAAAAAATAAAGATGGTGGATCATACCTGGAGGAAAAGTAATGGTCCCATGCATTCTACTAGTCAAACTACTGACTAAATTTCATCAGCAGGCACACATGAGTGCCAATGCAATTAGAGTTCTCTTCATAAGGACTATGGTGTCACCTAGATTATACATAGAAGCACAACGCATTGTGGCTACCTGTCCCACTTGCCAAAAGGTGGGAACAAAAGGAAGAACTCCTCCTGCCCCAATGAGAAGAAGACCTTGGGCCCACTACCCGTTCCAGAGACTTCAAATTGACTTTTCAGAATTGCCCCGATGTGGAGGATATCGATATCTATTATTGATAATAGATCAGTTAACAGGATGGTTGGAGGCATTTCCAACCAAGACATGTATGGCAAGGGAAGTTGTGAAAAAGCTTGTGAATGAAATTGTGCCCCGTTTTTCACTACCAGAGACTATTGAATCAGATCAAGGAAGTCATTTTACTTCCTCACTTGTGAAAAGAGTGAGCACAGCTCTTGGCATCCAGTGGAAAGTGCACACCCCATGGAGACCAGAATCATCAAGACAAGTAGAGCGAATGAATCGGACTGTTAAAACCTTGTTGACTAAGCTATGCACTGAAACCAAATTGAAATGGGTTCAAGGCATTGCCTATAGTTTTGAGCCAGATCAGATGCATGCCCCGCAAAGAGATTAAATTGACCCCATTTGAATTGTTATTTGGGTTTCCACCAAGAGTCTTGCCACCTGGTCAAAGAGAAATTGTATGTGGGGAATTGGGGAATGCAATGTTAGAAGAACATATAACTGCCCTCCAGTCTGTTTTATCTTCTCTCCACAGGTTTGCAGCTTCGTTCCAGAGTCTACCTCTTGATGTGCCGGTCCATTCGTTCCAACCCGGTGACCAGGTGTTGATAAAGAAGTGGAAGAAGCAACCCCTGACTGAAAGCTGGAGTGGGCCATTTCAAGTGTTAATTGTGACTCATTCAGCCCTTAAAGTAAAAGGTTCTGATAAATGGACACATTTTTCTAGGGTGAAGAAATACCGAGAAGCAAGCATCAACCCACAGGAGCCTGTCACTCCGGAAGCTGGCGGCTCCTCTGGGGAAGAATCCAGCAACTGGACTTCTACCCCATTAGACAATCTAAAACTGAAATTAACACGCCATGCTTGATGGGCCACTGATTATAGTCTTAATCATAACACTGATTGTAACTAGAATAGTGGTAGAGTGTTGTTTCAAGCCTGAACAGTTTCTTGGCAAACCTCACCAAGATGTACCCCTTTTGGTCATTAATTCTGATAACCATATGTTTGAGTAAAACTGTAGTTAAAGAAGAGTCCAATCAATAAGTCCAAATCGTGAAGCAAACTGCAGCTGTACTCACTAATAAATCCTGTGTAATCTGTGCACTGACCCCCAAGTCTCACCAAGAAGGACTTCCCTTCTTGCCCATTCCCCTCAATAGGACAGAGATTGTAACAGATTGGGGCTTTCAAAAAGTGCCCTTTAAATATACTCACTATGATTCCAGCAGAGCCCTCAAAGTAGTATCCTTGCCAGGACAAATCTGTATTTCACAGTATGGCTCAGGGTTGTTCATTGACCAGTCAGTATGCCATGAGACTTGGTATTCTGACCAAGCAGCCCCTAAAGAGGGAACCTGGAATTGCAGCAACTTAAGTAAAGTACCTTTCAAAGATTGTGGCTGTTCTTTGAGCAAAGAGTAGATGCATAATTGAGAAAAGAACTGCACTCATTTCATAAATGAGACCCATATGACAAAGACTTCCACGCTATCCTCTGTGACCTTAGCTCTTCTCCAGTCTTGAGACAAGGGACATGGACATCACTTGTGGTGGATTTGTGGAGAGTGGGCTTATAAACAATTACCCCAAAATTAGAAAAGCTGTTGTTATTTGGGGGTTGTGGTTCCAGGACTGTGGATAATTTCCTCTGATACCCACAAGAGAGAAAAGAAATCTTTAGATTTAAAAAACATAGCTAAAAGAGAGAGTCAAAAATAGAATGATGAAGAATGGCCAGCTGAGCGTATAGTTGAGTGGATAGGTCCCGCTACCTGGGAACCTACGGTATCTGGCAGATCCAGCCACTATTTGACAAACCGGCTGATACGTTTACAAGCAGTGGTGGAAATCATAGCAAATCACACAGCTGATGCCTTAGATTTAATTGCCACTCAACTTACTCAGCTCCGGACTGCAATTGAAATTGAGATTAGATTATGTATTAGCAGCACAAGGTGGCCTTTGTGTTGCCCTGAATTTTTCTGATTGTTGCTTCAAAATAGATGACCATAGAGAAATTATAAAAGGCCTAGCTAGTGCCAGTCCAGAAATAGAATAGATAGAGTTTGGATTGGCTCACATCTTGGCTCCCTAATTTTGGATGGCTTAAAACTGCATTCTTAGTATTTTGCTTAGTTATGATTTTAATCTGCATTTTGCCTTGCTGTATTCCATGCTTTATGGCTTTAGTGAAACGAGTAGTAAATTCTATCGTAGAACGTGAAATGTATTCTCATTATGTATTGCTGGCTATGCAAGAGAGAGGAGAGTATGAAGAAGTAGAAAATTAGACATGATTATCATATATGTATATATGTTATGTCTTCGAGGAATGGCTCTGAATTAGATAAACCTACAGAACCATGTAACGCAGGAACCCATTCAGTGGATTGAATGTGATCAGAGTCATGAATAGATAGCTATAACCATTCTGCAGTATAACCAATATTTTGATGTGTATGATCCCTCTGATGAAATGTTGTGTTTATAATGTTTTCAGAATAGAGACTGGGAATGACAGAGTATAAGATCTTTAAATTCCTTAAGGGGGGATATTGTTAGACTTATAGTAAGAACCAAAGCGACTCCGTTTTGTTTCTGTCTATATTTAGTTCCTTGCTTTGCACTCAGCGCATGCTCTAATGCCTGCCAGCTTTTGAGACACAAAGAACAAAGACCATTGATGGGGTTTGTTGTAACAGACAGTAGAATCTTTTCTCTGTAGCTTCAGGAGGCCTTGAAGAGCTGTCCTACGCTTCTTTGGAATACAGCTAGAGATAAACATTCTGGGCGTTCAGCCAGAAATGCTGTGTTTCAACTTTGTATTTAACCTTCTTGAATTCCTTAACCCGTGGTCAGACATCCTTTGGACACGAGTCCACTGTCTGATCATTCTCATGAGAATAAATCTGTTGTACCTCCACTTTGGTCTATTTCGCTTTCCTGGGGAATATTGGGACGCCTCCAGAAAAGAACTCTAAGAGCATTTTTTGCAACAGGGTTGCAGAGCACTTCTTTCCAGTTTGCTGTTTCAGACTTTTAAAAAAAGCTTCTGAGTTACTACATTATTAAAGTCAGTTCTATATGTGTTTACTCAGAAGTAAGTCTCTCTCTGTTCAATGGGGTTTACTTAATGGTAAGCATGCATGGGATTGTAGTATGACTTAGATGTAAATGCAATTGAAATTAATGGGATTTATTCTGGAGTAAGGGAATCAGCAGATCTCTATTTTATGAACTGGAGATGCACAGCTTCACATGATCAAAGTAAAGGAAAATTGATCCTTCACAAATGCAAACAGGTGGAAGTTCACACTGGTGGAGTATCAGGAAAAGGGCTTAAGGGAGGAATTAAAAATGCCTAAAAAACCAAGGGATGTACCAATCTGATTCAAAGTAGGCATAACTAAAGCCCTCCTTAAGACCTATCACCATGCTAGGGTTCATCCCTTTATCTTTAAAAAAAGAGGGAGCTGCAGATATGGAGGGTGGAGTTGGAGCAGTAAAACATCTGTTCATTCGAACGTTGGAAGAGAACTGCCCCACCCTCCCCTTTCCTCAGCAAAACTCCATTCAAAGCACACGCCCCCAACAAAGGAAAAAGCAAAAGGACAGCATTAAATGGAGGCTTAGGGGAGCATTAAAGTTGCTTGGGGAAAATAATCCAGACTTTCCCCGCACCAAACTAATATGCAAAACAGAGGAAAAGAGGCAAAATGGGTGCAGGACAGGGATGGTGTCATGTGAGTCTCGTGCTGCAAAACCAGATACCAGGCATGGCAAGAGTAAATTAAACACTGGTGTGATGGAACTCACACACTCATTAATCCCCCCCTGCACATTTATGGAGGGAGCTTTTATCCTTTACTTTGCTAATGCAAAGCTGAGAGCTCCACTGCTGCTGGTGGAAGTTTCTACCCCAGCCTTCTCCAACCCTCCAGATCTATTGGACAGAGCCCCCCTGCCCTGGAAGCTCAGCCAGCCAATAGGAGTAATAGTCTAACTGAAATAACAAGCCTGCAACTCAGGTGAAGAAGCTTACTTACTCAAGATACACTTTCACACTGTGGATGATTGACTTCTATGAGTCCGAGCTGAAACATGCTCCCTCTCCCCCCCTGCCAGAACCAGAAGCCAATTAGTGTTTCTCACTCCTCCTGAACATTGCGATTGGAGGTCAACAGCACTGTAGCAATTACTCCTGTAGCCACAAATATCAATATCAAAGCTACTCCTCACCCCACTCAGCGTCTTCCATATATGGAGATTGAGACACACACACAGAGAGCATTGACTCCTCAAAAACAGTAGGATAATTTGGAGACTTTAGAATCTCCGATTGGGCACGCCTCTACTCTGATATGAATTGATGGGTTTAGAAGCGGCCAATCCCCACTCTGGAAGTTTGAATGGTCTGTGGTTACCAGATAATTCCAAGGCGGTGAGCACTCCCCTACTGTGAGGCTTTTCATAGACTTGAGCTTGCATTTGCTGTAGATCGTGTGATTCTAGTCAGCTCAGTGTATGGCAGGCTGAGATTAACTGTTAAACTTTACTTCTGCCAGACTCAGGTAGTGGGGAGTTTTTCTGGAGTTAAAGTACATGCAGGGGAGTTTTTGTGCTTGAAATTTTTATTCACTCTGTAAGTGTGTTTAAGCTTTGGCCATGTTTTCTGAGTTACTAACGTGTAGTTGCATTTAGACTAGCTTTTCAAGAATTTTCTATTGTGATTGCTTGGAAGATCATGACAGAAATTTTCTTCTTCTCTTGGTCAGGTTTAGAACCCATTTTTAGAACTGTTGAAATAGCATTTAAGGGACTAAGTTGCTACTGTAGTGAATAACATTTTGACCGTAAGTTATCTTGAAGCTTAAAGCTTTCTGACTATCAAACTGCTATAAGTATTTTAGAAATATGTAACTATTAAGCTTTTCACTATAAGATTTCTCTGAATAAAAGAAGTTTCACTGATTGAATATCTCTTATCAATTTGCCAGCATGTGTGAATGCTGGAGGGAAGGGGACCCATGACAGAGGTGACACCAACCTGACACCCTGCAGACAACCCCTTGGTCAGTCACCACTAGTGGAGACCCCATCAAGTTATACATGTAATTGGGATCCCCCCCCCCCCACACGCATCCCTTTAGACTTGCTTACATTGAACTGCATTTGCCATTTAGATGCCCATTCTCCCAGTTTGCAGAGAGCCTTTTGGCACTCTTCACGATCCTTTTACATTTTAACAACCTTAAATAATTTGGTGTCAATTGTAAATTTGGCCACATTACTGCTCACTCCTAAATCCAGATCATTTATGAACAAGTTGAAAAGCAATGGTCCCAATAGAGATCCCTGTGAGACCCCACTATTTGCTTCCATCCATTGGTAGGATCTACCATTTATTCCTACACTCTGCTTTCTGTTCTTTAACTACTTACTGATCCCCTGTCTACATGTTTATTGACACTCTGAAAGAATTCTAAAAGTTAGTGAGACAGGATTTACCCTTGCAGAAGCCATATTGATTATTTTTCAGCAGGGATTGTCCTTTTACATGCTTACTAATTTTGTATTTAATAATGCTTTCAACCAATTTGTCCAGAACAGACATTAAGCCAAACTGCCCAGTAAATTCCCAGATCCCCCCAGACCTATTTTTAAAAATTGGTGTTACATTGGCCATCTTCTGGTATAGAGGCTGATCTTAGGGACATGTTGCACATTTTGGTTAGAAAATCAGAAATTTCATATTCGAGTTCTTTGAGAACTCTAGGATGGATACCATCTGGGCCTAATGCTGTGTTTGCTTTCAATTTATCAATAAGGTTGAGAACTTCATCTTTTGTCACCACTATTTGCCTCAGTTCCTCAGACTCCCTTCCTGAAAATATAGTTCAGGCACAGGTATCTGTCCTGTATCTTCTGTAGTGAACATTAATGTGAAGAATTCATTTAGCTTCTCTGCAGTGTCTGTGTCCTTCTTTAGCACTCCCTTAACTCCAATGTTATCCAGGGGTCCAACTGTTCCCTTGGCGGTTTCCTGCTTCTGACATATTTAAAGAATTCTTTATTGTTGGCCTTGATATTGTTAGCAATACGATCTTCAAAATGGTTTTTTGTGTGTGTGCATTTCTTATTGTCTGCTTTCATTGCCTATGTGCAAGCTTGTGCTTCCTTTATTTTTCCATTTTCTAAAGGAAGTCCTTTTTTCTATAACGTCATCTTTTGTCACCACTATTTGCACCAGCTCCTCAGGCTCCCTTCCTAAAAACATGAGTTCAGACTAGGGATGGGCGAGTTCAGCTGGGGGTCCCATGAGCACTCGCACCCCCAGCTCATGTGGTCCGCTCCAAAGAGCCAGGCTGTGCGAGCCCCCCAAGCCCTCTGCAACAGCCCAACCTTTTCCCTACTCCAAGCTAATGGCAGCAACCGCTTACCATTAGCATGGAGTGGGGAAATGCACACTTTCCAGAGGCTCCGGAAAGTGCCCCCTGCTCCAATTGAGACCTTAATGGCCCTCCTAAGGCAAGGCTGCCTTGCCTTAAGAGGGCCTTTAAGTCCCCCATTGACTTGAGGGGGAGGAAATTATGATTTTCAGAGCCTCTGGAAAGTGCCCAATTCCCCCAGGCATGCTAATGGCAGCTGCAATTTGCCTTTCTGGGGGAATTGCGCACTTTCCAGATGCTCCAGAATGTGCACTTTCCTGCCTCCACTGCTGCAATTGGGGCCTTAAAGGCTCTCTCAATGCATTAAGAGGGCTTTTAAAGCCCCGATTAGAGCAGTGGGGGAAAGTGAGGAGGGGAAAGTGCACTTTTCCAGGGTGGATTCATGCCTGAGCACTTGCAGGCCATTGCAAGCACTCACGCGGCAGGTCCGTGCTCATGCTGGTCATTCCCGACTGGGTCCAGGAAGGAACGGACGCAGGGGGTCTGTCAGTATCCTGGACCCAATAGGACACCCGCGACAAGCCTAGTTCAGGCACAGGTATCTGTCCTACATCTTCTGCAGTGAACACCAATGCAAAGAATTAATTCAGCTTCTCTGTAATCTCCCTGTCCTCCTTTAATACTCCCTTAACTCCATTGTCATCCAATGGTCCAACTGGTTCTGTTATATTCTTCATTGTTAGCTTTGATGTTGTTAGCAATATGCTCTTCAAAATGCTTTTTTGCATCTCTTATTGTCTGCTTGCATCTCCTTGGTGCAAGTTGAGCTCTCTTTTATTTTATTTTCCTCACTTGAGCATGACTTCTATTTTCTGAAGGAAGCCACTTTTCTATAATATCTTCCTCTACATTTTATTTTATTTTATTAAACACATTCAAAGCCTTATATCTTGTACAATATCTGTCCAGTTGTCAAGTATGCTATTCATACATTAATCTAGCAGTAACATACATAGATTTATGATTAGCAGAGCAAAGTCCACAGTACAGCCATTATTATCATTAATCCCAAGATCCAATTTCCTTGGGTACCAGTCACAAGCTCCACAGCTATGTTACACCAAGCACATCAAAGGTAGTTTGGGCTGCATCTTCAAGTACCATTATTTCCCATGGACAAAACATGAATTTCCTCTTACACATGCATTAAAGAAGGATAGTTCTCCATAAATACCTGTGTCTTCAAGGACTACAATAAGTCATTCATATTACAACTTGGGACCAGGATACCTAATAGACTGCCTTCCCAGATGACATTTATGATCATCAGAGGAGGTCCTGCTTGTCATTCCACAGTGGGCCTTTTCTGTAGTGGCACCCACCTTCTGGAAAACCTTCCCTCATGCAGTTTGGGAGGTGGAAAATGTAACACCCTTCAAAAGCCTCCTGAAAACATATCTTTTTAGACAAGCTTTCCATGGACTATAGCTTATTCTGGTTTTATATGACTTTTTCAAAAAATTTAAGTTTTAAATTTTGATTTTTGTAAATTACGGTTTTAATTGTAAACTGCCCAAGAGCCTTGGCTGTTGGGCAGTATAAATATAAAGAAATAAAATATTACAGCTATTCAATGACATGGGGGGATGTTATCCTGCAATAACTTAAAGGATACACAGTATGTCTAGAGAATTTGTTTTCATATAGGGGAAATATATGAGTAATAGCCAGGACCAATCATACTTTTAAAGAGAGAGGGAATTCCAACGATGTGTGCTAGGTTTCTAAAAATAAATGTTAAGGTGCTCCCTTTCCTAACCTGTGGTAAACATTTTAGCTGAGCTAAAATCTCCAAGCATTTTGAAGGGATTAAACCCACTTAGCTGCTCCTTTCAAATTCCTTTTCACCAGTTCCTTTATTTTAGAGAACTTTCCACTTTTGAAGACAAATGTGACAAGGGCCCCCTCCACAAGGATGCGCTTTTGCGCCCGGTTCGGGGATTATGCGCATTATCGCGGAGGCGCATTTACGCCTAATCCCTCTGCACGGGAGGCGGCGAGAGGCGGCGAAGCGCATTAATTGATGTCCAAAAAGCGCTTTAGAAGACGTTGATGCGCATAATCGCTTGTTCACACGGCGAAAATGCGCTTTGACGGCCGGAGAAAAATAAAAGTCGCTATTTAACGCGCATTCGAAAATGCGCATTATCGGGGAGATAACGCGCCTGTACGCCCGTTTTGCGCTCCGCTGGTGTGGAGGTAAAATTTATAATGAGCCTTCAAGGCTCATTAAACGTCTCGTGTGGAGGAGGCCTGTGTTGGACTTCCTGGGCAGTTTCTACTTAAATATAAATTTAATCTGTTAGCACTTGTGGTCAGTGTTACCAATTAGTTCAACCACATTTACATCTTGTACTGGGTGACACATTTAGGATTAAGTCCAGAGTTGCCTCCTCTCTGTTCGGTTCCATGACCAATTGTTCTAGGATACAGTCATTTAGGACATCACGAAATTTGACTTCTTTGTCATGACAGGAATATCCATTTACCTAGTTATTGTGGGGGTAATTGAAGTCACCCTTTATTAAAACACTTGTGGAGATCTCTCCGATTTAATTTTCCATCTTTTCATTCCTTTGGGATGATTCCAACTGAACTAGATGCTTTCCAGCTCCTGTCAGCTGCTCTGCCGCCTTTTTTACATATTTAGTGCCAGCAGTCTCATTCCATTTTGGTTTAAGTGGAGTTGGCCCTTCTTGTACAAGCTCATGTGATCCCAAAACGTTCCCCAATACCTAACAAATGTGAACTCCCCTCCCTTCACCACTGTCTCATCCCCACATTGAGACTCCTCCTGTCTTGGTCAATCTATTATGCTATCTATCCACAATCTATGCACCAGGCAGGCAATTCACCATGTGGTCTATACACCCATCACAACCCATTGGTCTATGAGTATAATCATCGAATCTCTGACTACCATGAGCCCCCCCCTTCCCCGGATGCACATCCTCAGTGCAAGAGGATATTTTCTTGATATTTGACTTGATACTGACAAATAGGGATGACTGCATGGATAAAGTTACTGGAACTCTGGGGGAAAGTGACCACATCATACTTGAGTTCTTGATTTTAAAGAAACAAAAGCTGGGTGTAGCCATATGCATGCTCTGGAATTTAGGAATGCAATCAGAACTATAATAAGTACAGTACCATGGCAAGTGACCCTAATGAGAAAAGGAGTCCAAGACCTCCATCACACCTAATTCCCCCATCTAGTTTGCCTCTGCATTTTTTTTACCTCTGAGGCAAAAGCACTTCAAGCTTATGATCCCTTTCACCTGAAGAGTTGCTCTTTCACTCCTTCACACTTTGGCTCATTAGTTCTTCGGCTCCACTCCCCTTCATCCCTCCCCTTCTCTTTCTTCCTCCAGTCAGGTCCTGCCAGATGAATACTTCAACCAGACCAACTTTCTGCCAGGAAAAAATGGAACAACCCTTTAGCCTGGCTCTTTGGGGGGCATCGAGAGAGTACAATCCTGTCTCTGCAGAGATTCAGGCATTGTATGATTTTAAAAAAATGCTTTTGAGCCTGGGATGCAAGGTTTGGGTTTTATATTGAGGCTTGGAGCCGGCTGCTGGGAGAGTGCTTTTCCCTGCCAGGACCTGATGCAATCTATTCAAGCCCCCAGTTCCTTTAAAACTACATGGAGACTTAGGATGTATTAAATGTGCTTAGGGAAAATAATCCAGACTTTTGGCATTCTAGGAAAGGCTGGGGAAGAAGCAGGGTGTGAGCAGAACAGGCCACAGTAAGATACTGTGGGCAATGGTATTGAAAGCTGCTGAGAGATTAAGAAAAAGTAACAGGGTCACACTCCCCCGTCTCTCTCCCAAAGAAGGTTATTCATCAGGGTGACCAAGGCCAATTCTATCCCCAAATGGGTCCTGAATCAGAATGGAATGCACCCAGATAATCAGTTTCATCCAAGAGCACCTGCAGAGAAGCCAAAACTTTTTATTTATTTATTTATTTATTTATCGCATTTTTATACCGCCCTATAGCCAAAGCTCTCTGGACAGTTCACAAAAACAAAACCATGAAATCATTTTAAAAATATAAAACAAACCACAATCTAAAAACACAAAATAACATACAATATAAAAACACAACCAGAATAAAACTAAGCAGCAGGAATTAATACAGATTAAAATACAAATTTAAAACAGCACCTTACTAAAAAAAATTGGGTGTTTGCAACCAGACAATGCTTAGCATAGTTCTCTGGATCAAGGGAGTTTTTTTCCAGGAGTGGTCACACCACTGCCTCCTTCAAGGCAGTAGGGATCACCTCATCATTCAATGATATGCTCACCATTCCCCTAATCCATCCAGTAAACCCCCTGTGGCTAGGTAGAATAAGCCATGACGGGCAAGAGAGCGGCTGAATTCGGACAACACATTAAGCAACGGGGGGGGGGGGGATAACCATCAGTTGCGTTGCTTATTGTGTCGTGTGGGGAGTAACACTCAACACACACATAACCCACAGTACGCTAATCGGGAGAATTAAATAACGGAGGGAAACAATGCGCTTGCACGTTGTTTAGAGTATAGTCAATTGACTAAAATGTCATGTGGAGGGGTGTGTGCGTTAATCAAGTGCGTTGAGTACATTAGCACAAAAGCCCATAGAGGAAAGCGGTGGGAGCAGCTGAACACAGGCTGCCGCTCAGGCACACCCCCAACAGCTCGCTGGCCGCCCCCCCATAGCAACCAACGATGCCCACCTTCCCCCACCCGGCAGCAGGCACGGAGTTCAACAAGGGGCCAACTCCTGCAAGCATGCACGCCATGCACATGTTCGGCACCCATACAGAAAAGGAACGCCACCAGAAGGGAATCAGGGCAATGGACGGGGGAGGCCACGGGACAGGCGCCACCCCCAGGCGCCCAGGAACAAGAGGCTCCATCCGCCCACCGAGCAGAGAGCACAGCAACCCAGGCGACATCGGCCCCCACGGTTGCGCGTCATCACCCGTCGCCTCATCCAGAAGCAAGCGGGCCGGGGAAGCGGCACTCACCGAGCCCCCCTTCAGCCACCCAACACGGCTGGACAGCGCGCACCGGCCATGGCCATCCCCAAGACGAGGGGAATGCCAAAGTAAAGGGTGCTCCACAACATGCCAGTCGGTCAGCTGTGGATGTTGTGGGAAACGGGCGAAGGTATGCACAACAATCCCAAGGACATGATGTGCCCGCAGCCAGCAACAACACCGCCGTTGCCAAAAAGGGCACATTCCTACAAAACACGACAGCCCACCAGCACCCACCAGTCCACAAGCACACGGAACGGGGAACACCAGGCGAGGGCAGAGGCACCCGGCACCACCGTAACGCACCCCCACCGGCACCATGGACCCAGAGGGAGAGGATAGCCATGGCAGTCAGCTCGAGGACACCGGCTCCCAAACCCCAGGAGAGGGAAGAAGCCAGGACCCCACGGGAACATGCACAGCGCAGCACTGGTCCGAGGCAGAAATCAGGGACTTCATAGAGCTGTGGTGCAGCCAGGAAGCAAAGAGGATCATGGCCACAGCCAGGAATGATCACCTCTACCCCTGGCTCTCCAGGCAGATGCTGGAATGGGGACACAACCGCAGCGTCAAGCAATGCAAGGACAAGCTGCATGGACTCAAGAGAAGTTCAAGGCAACCGTCACGCACAATAACAGAACCGGGGTCGAGCCACGCACCATGCCCTTCTACGATGAGCTGGCACGCCTGCTGGAGGAGCACCACGACGTCCTGCCAGGCCACACGGCAGGCAGCGGGGTTGCAACTGGCAAGGCTCCACACACGCGACAACGAGCCTGACAGGCCCAAGGCCCACACCGCGAGGACACCGCAACCCAGGCACTCTAACCACAGCCACGGAAGGACGCCCCACGCCCACCACCAACCGGCACGCTGTCGTATTTACGACAGTATAGGAAGCCTGCCAACTCCCTTATCTAAGAATGTCTGGGAAAAATGCCAGGCCTTTAACGGTTTAAAGGGTTTATTTGCACGCCAAAAGTTCAGTCCGTCCGAATGTCAAGCCGAGGGTCAAACCAAGTATTAGAGCAGTCCAAAGTCCAGAGCCAAAATAGTCAAGCCGGTTGTTCAGTCCACAGGTTCCGATTCAGGCTTATGCCGGGTGTCAAGAGCCGAAGACGACGGTTGTTCTCAATGGATCTTAGCTTCTGACTTCTTTCTCCTTTATAGTTGCTTGAGCCTGTTCACAGCTGCGTGCAATTCCTTCGTTATCTTACTTAAGGCTTGCATCAGCTGTGCTCTGTTTTCTCAGTCTCATGCTTCGCCTTGTGGGCTTAGCTTTCTCCGCCCGTTTGAGCTGCCGCCTTTGCTGGGGAGTTACTGGACAAACTCCTTCAGGCCCCGAGTCTTCCTCATTAGAAACAGGGGGTGGGAGAGGGTGGCTTTCCTGGGGCTCTTCAGAGGAATCTCCTTGCTGTTCCTCCTCCTCCGGTAAGTCCTGGGGAATGGGTAAAGCTGCAGTCTCTGCCACTTCTTCCTCCTCAGAGGAAGATTCTTCAGACTGCCTCATGACACACGCCGGCGGTGAGGGCACTACCAGACCCACGGCCAGTCGTGCTGAAGCCAAGGAGCGGGCCCGCGGGATCCCATAGCCCATCACTGCTGCCACAGCTGCCATCCATGCTGCCCAGGACAGCCTGCTCCTCAAGGAGCACCTCCCCCGTGACAGCCTCCTCCAGCACCAACAGCTCTATGGCGTTCCTACGGCTGATCTGTGCAGAGTTGCAGGTAGAGGACACCAGACCTGTCTCGCTAGTGCCAGAGACACAGCAGGAGGAAGATCAATCAGGACCATCGTGCCCATGGGTGCTGCCCGTGAGGGCACGACCGGCCGGTGCCGCAGGAAGAGCAGGATGAAATGGAGCAGCTTGTAGAGCTATAGGTGGCTGACGTTCTGGAGCCAGAATTGTCGCCTTCCCAGGAAGAGCTTTGGGCCATCAACATGCAAGCCACCAAAGAGACCTTCGTGGAATTGGACAAGATGGAGGAGGATGAGCCACCGGATGTCAAGCTCCAGGTTGGCGAGGCTGTGCTCGCGGAGATCAAGGCCCCTCTGCAGCCGGAGGTTGCGGAGATGGAGGGTGCAGCCTCCGTAGAGGAGGAGCCGCCGCCCCCGCCCACCAGCGAGGACATCACAGGACCGTCCGCTCAAGCCCGTCACCTGACCAACACACAGAGGTGTGCCCGTATGCTCAAGAGGCACAAGACAGACTGGCTGCAGGTGGTGAGGGACTTGGTCACGGCCACGGAGGCGACAGGGAGACGCATCCACGAGCTATTCACATACATGGTGGGCGAGGAGGAGATCAGGCGCACCAAGGAGCGCATCCTCACCGTGTGGGCGGTGCACATGGCCACCCAAGCTGTGGAGGGATGCTCCCAAGCTGTACGGGAGGTGGGGCGGGATGTGCGCCGTGGTCTTGGAGGATCATGTCACCGGGATGACAGAGGCCATGGCTGTCACCGACACCATCATTGATTGAGGCATGCGTGAGCGCACAGCTGCCATCGACCGCCAAACCGAGGTCCTCAGGGAGCTTGTCCAGGCATTCCGGGGAGTGTACCATGGCCCCCCGCAGCTCGCCCCCTACATGCCGCTGTACGGATACATGCCGCCGCCGCGGTACCTGCCTCCACCAGTGGCTGCAGCATTCCAGGCCCCACAGGCGATGCCAGCTGCAGGAGGTGCCTCAGGGATGGTGGGGGGGAGGCTGGAGGGCAGGAGTGGCGACGCTTAGGCAGCCGGGCCAAGCAGGCCCAAGACGTCACAACTGACACTGACGAAGAGTGCGAGGAGGAGGGGGAGATTTCTCAGGAAATCTCGCAAGATTCCGGCTGCCTTCCAGTACTGAAGCCTTCCCAGGCCCAGGCAGCAGTGATCAGGGTGAGTGGGGAGGGGGGTCTTGCGAGGGGAAGGGGGTCTTGCAAGGGAGAGGGGGGACTTGCGAGGCCCTAACCCTCCCCCTCCCCTCCATCGCTGTCGCTCGTCCTCGCTGCTGCCGCCAGTGCTCCGCGCCGTCACCAGCGCTCGCCTCAGCCTGGCAAGGCATCGTTACTGAGTTCTCAGTAACGACGCCTTGCCAGGCCGAGGGGAGCGTTGCCAACGGCACGGAGCAGCGGCAGCTGCAGTGAAGACGGGCAACGGGGATGGCAACGCTCCCTCGGCCTTGCAAGGCATTGTTACTGGGAACAGTAATGATGCCTTGCCAGGCCAAGGCGGCAGCAATCAAGGTAAGAGGGGAGGGGGGACTTCTGACCGGCCTTGTGGGGTCCCTTGGGACCCACTAGGGTGAGTCACTGGGGGCATGCAGAGCCCTCCCGCCTCCTGCAAAACGCAGGAGAAATCCCGCAATTGCAAGGTGCCATCGATTCTAAGACGCACCCCATTTTTACAGATGTAAACATGGGAGAAAAAGTGTGTCTTAGAATCGATGAAATACGGTAGTTTCTCCCACATAAGGAGACTGAGGTTAGCCAGTCTCTAAACTCTGGCCAATAACATGGCAAATTGGGTGGGACCCGCTCATCTGCACTAATTGTGTGTGTGCATGCGTGCGTGTGCGGGGGTGTTAGCTGCTGCGTTATAGAGGGGAACTGCATGAGTGTAGATGGTTTTGAGAAACAGCCCTTGAGCAGGTTAAGGCCACCCTGTACAAGCAGAGACTTTTCTCATAAGATTGGTTCAAAGAATCCCAAACTGATGGGCCGCTTTTGTGCAACTGTAAGGAAAAATGCTGGTTGTCTTGATGGGGTGGGAGTGGGGAAGAGACCTGATGTTGGAATGCCCTGCCATTCTAATAGGGTAAAATAACCAAACTTATCCTGCACCTTCCCCTCATTTTGGGAAACTGAAACAGATATTTCTCCCTGCCTGTACTTTTTAAAAAGTCCCTCACTCTCTCGGAGGGTGAGGCAAGGGGGTATATATTGGAAGATTTGGGGTGCAGCCATTATTCACTGCAATGGCTGCTCTTCTATAGTGGCTCCTTGCTGCAGACATATATGTGCATTCTTTGAAAAAAGAAAAAGGAAATTATGCTTCTTTTTCTTCAGAGATATTGTTTAATTCACTATGTGTGTTTACTCAGAACTAAGTGCTGCTATACTCCATGGGGCTTACTCTCTAGAAGTTATATTTACTATAGCAGCCCGAGAGCATGAGTTATGGCTTAAGGTCTCTCACCCTCCCATGTCAATGTGCTTCGATGTTTAGTGAGCCATATAACTTTCTATTCAGAATATATAAGCAGATAGAATGTGTGCACCAGACTATGGTGTGTGATTCGGTTGGGAAATTCATTAAGAAGCCTTCTGTGAAATTTAAATTCCAGTAATTATTTCTAAATGTGCATATCTCTGCATACAAATAACCATATGCAAATATTCCAATTTGTGTCCTATAGGGCTGCGCCCCAAATCTTTTCAGTACCTAACAATGCCCTTGCTTGAAACGTCTAAAGGCCAGCCCTTCACCACTGAGGCTTTCCCCGCCCACTCCACCTCCGCTTCTGACTGTCTGAAAGAGATTGATGGAGTTAGCTGGAGTTATCAGCCATTCGATCAAAAGCAGGGCAGAAATCAGCATTTCTTTCCAAACGACTGGGGGCGGCGCGGGGCACGGCACCTGATAAGAGAGCGCAGGAACCTTGCAGCTTACAACGGTAGGGGGCGCTGCTGGACCCTATCCGACAGCTTGAAAGACTTCCCGGAAGCGCCAGCAGCGTTGCTGGACGCATTCAAGAAACGTCCGTGAAGCTGTGCCCTATCATTGGCGAGAGGGCGGGGCTTGCTGGGATAGCATCCGGGTACTGGAACAGTTTCCCTTCAGCCGGCGGCATCGGAAAGCAAGCCAGGGGTCTTGAGCGAGTAGCTCAACGCGCGTCAAGAGGTGCTAAACGTTTGTGTGGATGTGAGTATAGCAGTTGGTTGTGTATAGCAGGTGAACCCCCGATTCATAGAGCTACAGCTGACATGAAGGCGGAACGTGCAAGCTTGGCCACACTTCCCCAAAGGGGCCGGTGGGTCCTGTGCCAGCACAAGCACAACGCTGCTACTCTGTCTGTCTGTCTGTGTGAGGCCTGGTTGGGGAGCGAGAGGCGTTTCCCGTAGTCGTAGGACTAGAAACAACAGTGATTTATTTACAAAGCCCAGAAAGCACATAGAGGGCCATTGCGCAAGAGCAACATATTTTTGTGTCTTTCTGTGGAAAAGGAACGGTAGAAAGAATGGGTCGATGCTGTGAGAATGTTAGTACGCATAGTATATAAAATGTTTATTAATCTCCAATATTGTTATTTTTATGCATATTTTATTTCTCTCCCCCTTTTAAAAAAGGAGCAACTACATAGAGAAGGTGGGGGGGGGAGGAGTGAACAGTGCCTGGTTGGTGCTCCACCCTTTTTGCCTTTAGCTCTGGAAGTAGCTTGGAAGGATCTTCTGTCAGGACTTGTGAAATCTGCTTCTCCCTCCTCGCCTCCAAAGGAAGAAGAAATGTATGAAAATATAAGACAACAATGATATTTGAATGGTATAACTCAATAACTCATGTATCTGAGGTAGTGTAGGTGCACCCCCCCCCCCCAATAGGCCTCATCTCCCCACTTGAACAGCCTTGATCTGCCTCAGACTTCTTATTTTCAAGATGTTTCCCCTTCGGGGTAGAGGGCGAGAAGTGATGTTATCACCCCTGACAGAAGCCCTTCTCATCTATTCCCAGGGCAAAATGGATGAAACCTTTTTAAAAAGATTTAAAAGACAAACAGGGCGAAATCCCCCCTCCCAGCCATTTTTAGTTCATCAAGGTGGATACTGCTGCCCTTTTTCATGACAAAGCTGGGCTGCAGTCTGTCAGTTGCACTGCTGGTGGGCACAGAGAGAGGTGTTAATACCAGTTGGTGCAGGACATGAGGTAACACATGTCATTCAACAGGTCTACAAGCCAGGCTTGGCACTGTCCCCGTACTCTGTTTCCCATCGGGGAGAGGTGGTGGCAAAGGCATTGGGTTGCAAGTGACGCTTCTTTTAATGGGCACCTGTTGAACCTGTGGAGTTTCCGCCTCCTTGGCCTTCCCCAGTGATGGGCTGGCATTATTCACCTTGAGGCATTGGAGATACATAGGCCAGAATCACACATTTCTTTGTTATGAATTGAGAGCTGCCATTGGCCATGATGCAGACATTCACAGCTCTATAATAAACACCCTATATACTTTGGATTGAAAGATGAAGAGTGGAAAATGTCTTTGATCCTGGAGCAGGGTGGCCTCTATGTCACATGGAATAAGCCACATTGCTTCTCATGTAAAGCAGCCTTTTACTATTGAGTTAAGTCATTGAACTAACTAGCCCAATGTTGTCCAGTCTGAGTGGGACCAGTACTCCCAAGGCCTCAAAAAGAGAGTGTTGCAGCATGATATCCAAACAACAAACTATGGGTAATTGTTGGGTTAACTCTGGGTTGTTTAACCCCTAAACAATCCAGAGTTGCTTGGTTTGGGCATCACAATATCGCCTTAGGTTGTTGATTGAAATTGGAAGTGAGGAGTGGATGGGAGGTAGTGTGCTTCTTGGCCAGAACAATTCCTGGGTTAAACAACCCCAGAATTGCCTTTATGTGAGAACTGCTGAAGTTACAATTTTTTTGTTTTTGTTTTTCAGGGAAGTGCAGTCCAGAGCGGTGAAGTTAATTGCAGGAGCAGTGCTGAGGGAGAGAAGTGATTAACCTTGTCCCTTGGGGCCTTGTTTTCTACTGAAATGTCCTTCAACCAGCTTTCTCATGTGTGTGTGTGTGGGGGGGAGGGACTAGGAGCACTACAGCAGGTGGGGAAAGCAGGTGTGTGTGAGAGAGATAGAGATTCACCCACCCCCGTTCTCAAATAGAGACTGTTGGTAAGAGTTTTGCCTACCAATATCACTCCTGCAATATCCTTCCCACAGATGCATTTCTGTCCATAGATAGATAGATAGATTAGATTTATATATCCATATATATAAAGCCCACAAGGAAACTGGATAAAAGTACACCAGAGTTGTCACAGTACTCTCAACCTCCCAATAAAATAGCACTGGACTACACTGCACAGTGTTGTAGAACATTTGGCTACAGCTTAACTTCTGACTTGAAATAATACAGCAGACTCCATTATTGAAGTGTTGTAAACCATTCTCAGCTGCAGTAGTCGCTGCTTACTATGTTGAGATCATGATGGGCTGGTTTTGCATTTTCATTGGCAAGACAATGTTTAGCTGTTAAAAACATTTTCCATGCGACATAAGACTCAAGTTGGAAAGAGCATGAATGTCTTTGCTTATGCCTTTTGTTTGGGAACAGAGATGCTATAAAATCCTGCACCTTTCCATTTCTTCCTTGGCAGAGACTAAAAAAGAAACTAGCATCAAAAGAAATAATTGTCTGCTGACAATACAATTACCAGTTTGAGGTTTAGAAGTTTGGTTCTATCACTCCTTCATTACCACTTCATGCAGAGGTTTGTAGTATGCAGCAGGTGAATGGCCCAGGGATCTATCAGTAGTTACATTAGGGTAAGTTGAAAAAATTAGAGATTTTTCAGGGTAAATCTGTGTGAGACATTTTGGGAGTTTAGTGATCCAAGTAGATTTGTTGTTGGGCGGTTTCTCGTGTTATGTGAGTCACATCTTGGTTGGATACCCCCTTTTTTCAAAACAGGGTTTCTCTTAGGCCTTCTGTTCATCCTTTTTTCCATAATGGTTGCCTCTGGTTGTGGATATGAGCTGTATAGTGAAAGGTTCACTGTGTATGAGAAATATTGAGATCCAAAACATATCTGCCATTATTTTCCAGCAGAAGAAGATTATATTGAGAGAGGAAGATGCGGTTCACGTCTCTCTTGCGGGCCCTGGGCGTGAGCCAGTATGAGCGGTTTAACTGTATTGGCCGGAACGTGGCGCACTGGTTCCCTGGACACATGGCCAAAGGCACGTTGGGAGGAAAGGAGGGGAGGTAGCTTGGACCAGCCAATGGCCCCAGGATCTTTATCACTGCAGAGGCATCTCTATGGTGGAACCAGTAGATTCATTGCATCAGAAGGTTAAAGAAGAAACCAAATCAGTTTTAAGCCAGGATCGTGAGCAGAGAGTCTGGCTCAGTTCAGACAACACATTTCTCTACTTTGTGTGACCGGGCTCTCGTGGAGTTGAGTAAAAGTCAGCACAGTGTTTGACAGTTTCTCTGCCCTCTCTCTTCCCCCACTCCTCCCAATGGTATCCCATCAGCCATTGCTGCAAAAAAAAAAATCCTGGCAGCTCTCCTAGAGCAGCACTTGCTCCTTTCGCCTCTGTAGTCGGAGAACTCTGTAACCACTGGGAAAAGTCCACTCAATGCAACAGGAAACTCCACAGAGCCCTCCACACAGCACGGAACACAACCGCTGAACAGGAACTCTCTGCACAGCGTGGATATTCAGTGTGGAGTGTTTTCTTAAAAAAACTCTACCATAGCGTGGAGTTTTCCCTCCAAACAACACATTCTGAAAACCACCGTTGAGAAACGTGTTGTCTGAACTGAGCCTCTGTTGTAATTCTGGGGTGGGCAGGCTTCAGGTTTATAGAATACCCCAAGAACCACCAACTGGAACCTGGTGCAAAACATTAAATTTAGAATAAAAGAATTCTGAACCCAGGAATTTGTATTGAGTACCTCACACCCCAAGTCTTGGTTAGCCTAAATGTTCATTTCAACAGTATAGTTTAAGGCAGGGGGAGTTCATTTTGTTGCTGCTATTGATGGACAGTTGGGACTCAGAAGTCTTGTAAATCACCCAGAGATCTACCAGTAGATTCAGATCTACTTTCTTCCCATCCCAGTTTTAACTGTACATGTTTGACTTTGTTTTGTAGGGATATGAAGAGCCGCCTGCGAGTGGTGGACTGCTTGCTGGAAGTGCATGATGCCTATATATCCTGTTGTGGGAGACTACATGAAAATTGAGCAAATCTTTCCAAGTAGACTTGAATATGTGTTCCTTTCTCTTATACCAGGGAAAGGCAACTTTGGGGGCTGTAGGAGCCACTCCTGAATGTGCACCCACCCACAATCATACATTCCCACTTGTACATACAAACACACACACACACACTTTCTCCCCCCCCGACACATTTCCTCCCCCACCCAACATCCCAGCAGTTTGAATGGGGTTAAAGCCTCTTCCTGCTCCCAGCGATCATGATCCCAGTCACTGAGATTGGAAATGCCCTATGAGGCCATCAAATCCAACCCCCTGCTCAAAGCAGGAATCCACCTTAAAGCATGTCTAATCAATCAAAAAGTTTATTGAATAAGTCTTCAGACCATTTCACACACGTGTTAAAGACAAACAATAAATACATGAATCTTAAAACATTAATTTTTAAAAGTCTATAATTGAGGTGTAATACATTATTTAAAAAGATAAAAGTACATGCTCCTATTGGGGCCTCACAAGTTTTAACAGCTGTTACATGGCTCATTTAAAACACGTTTTTCCTTTTCCATTTTCCTTAAACTGGCCACCTTACCCGCGAAAAGGACAACCCTCTGAGTCACAAACTGGTTAGATCCTTGTAAGAGGAAATTCTGCTTGTCCTCAACCACCCAGTTTTTCATTTGCCCAAGAAACGGAGACAATGTTTCCTACAACTGGAATATCATCGACATTCCAGTAAATAGGGGCCACTTCAGATGCACCACATATATACAGTCTGTCTTCTACTAGGACGCCCCAGAATCTTCTTTGTTTCATTATTGTGTCCATTTGCTCAAATCGAAGATGGGTAAAGGCCATGCGTTGGACCCCTTTTCATTGGGAAGAAGAGATATTTTTCTTCCTGAAATTGTGTTTTAGCCCTTGCTAACCATTTCATAGGCCTTGTGTTTGACAGGGCAGCTATGTCCTTCTGTGCTCTGGTATCCAGTATTCTTTGTTTAAAACATTTCTTATATCGGAACTGAGAGCACTTAGAACCTCCACACTAAAACCATAGTTCAATAACAATTTTGAGAAACTGTAAAACCAAGATTTTGCTGAGATTTTAACTGTCTGTTCGTTTAGGCATTTCTTAGGGAGCCTGGCTTCACTCACTTGAACTACTAGCTTGAACCAATAATTAAATAGCCTAAGGTGAATCAGGTCTGAAACTGCCACTATTCTAAGTTCAATTCTAATTGTGTGAGCCGGAGAAACTCTTGATACACCTAGATTCAGATGTAAAAAACGGTTCTAGACCCTTTCAATTCTGTTATTGACAAAGCCCCAAATCTCTGCACCAAATGTTAACACTGGCAGCACCTTTGCCTTATACACATTCACAGTTTGCTGGAGTGAGCCTGAGTAACCATAATTTAAAAGCCTATTCAAAGTTTGAGCACAATAGATGGATGTCCAGCTGCTTCTTGAAAGCCTCTAGTGTGGGAGAGCCCACTACCTTCTTAGGTAATAGGTTCCATTGTTGTACTGCTCAAACAGTCAGGAAGTTTTTCCTGATGTCCAGCTGGAATCTGGCTTTCTGTAACTTGAGCCCATTATTCTGTGTCCTGCACTTTGGGATGATTGAGAAGAGATCCTGGCTCCTCTGTGTGACAACCTTTTAAGTATTTGAAGAGTGCTTTCATGTCTCACCCCAGTCTTCTCTTCTTGAGGCTAAACATGCCCAGTTCTTTCAGTCTCTCCTTATAGGGCTTCGTTTCCAAACCCTTGATCATCCTTGTTTGCCCTCCTCTGAACTCCCTCCTCTGAACTCCCTGCATCCTTCTTGAAGTGTAGTGCCCAGAACTGGATGCAGTACACAAGATGAGGCCTAAGTTTCCAGGATCTTTCTCGCTTGTCGTATTGCTAAGCCAAGTATTCTCCATCTTATAAATGCATTTGGTTTTTTCTTTCTAGATGTAGAACTTGGCAATTATCGCTGTTAGATTTCATTCTGTTGTTTTCAGCCCAGCGCTCCAGCCTATCAAGATCCCTTTGAAGTTTGTTTCTCATATTCAGCTTGTGATCTACAACAATTCCAAGATCCTTCTCGCTTGTTGTATTGCTTAGACAAGATGGATGAAACTTGGCTAATCGACACTACAAGCGAGAAGGATCTTGGAATTGTTGTATATCACAAGCTGAATATGAGCCAAAGTGTGGTGTTGCTGCAAAAAAAGAAAATGCTATTTTGGGCTGCATTAATAGAAGTATAGCTTCCAAATCGCATGAGGTACTGGTTCCCCTCTATTCAGCCCTGGTTAGGCCCCATCTTGAGTATTGGGTCCAGTTCTGGGCACCACCAAGAAGGTTGCAGACAAGCTGGAGCGTGTTCAGAGGAGGGCAACGAGGATGATTAGGGGTCTGGAAACAAAGCCCTATGAGGAGAGATAGAAAGAACTAGGCATATTTAGCCAGGAGAAGAGAAGATTGAGGAGAGACATGATAGCACTCTTCAAATACTTGAAAGGTTGTCACACAGAGGAGGGCCAGGATCTCTTCTCAATCAACACAGAATGCAGGACACAATAATGGGCTCAAGTAACAGGAAGCCAGATTCCGGCTGGACATCAGGAAATTTGATAAGCATTCCTTGCACCTTCTTGTCCAAGACATTAATAAAAATGTTGAAGAGCACTGGTCCCGCAACTGAGCCCTGCAGTACCCCACTCATTACCTCCCCCCAGTGTGAAAAGGTACCATTGATAAGCACTGTTTGAGTCCGATTCTGTAGCCAACTGTGGATCCAACTAATAGTTGTTCCATCTAGCTCACTTTTAGCTAGTTTGTTAATCAGAATGTCATGGGGCACTTTGTCAAAAGCTTTGCTGAAGTCAAGATATACTATATCCACAGCATTCCCACAGTCCACAAGGGAGGTCTATAGTTCCCAGGTTCCTCCTTTTTGCCCTTTTTGAAGATAAGGGCAACATTAGCCCTCCTCCAGTCATCCGACACTTCACCTGTCTTCCATGATTTCGCAAAGATAATAGAGAGTGGTTGTCAGAGTTCTTCTGCCAGCTCCTTTATTAGTCTAGGATGCAGTTCATCGGGCCCTGGAGATTTGAACTCGTTCAAGGAAACTAGGTGTTCCTTGACCATTTGTTTTTCAATCTCAAACTGCAATCCTGCCCCTACAGCTTGTACTTCACTGTTTCCAGGGGGGAGGGGGGTTCCATGGGGGGGGGCTGGGTTCCATAGACCCGCTTTTGAGAGAAGACTGAGCCAAAGTCTTCCTATGCTTCCTGTGCCATTCCTGTGCTTTTCTCCCACCTTTTCTGACGTCGTTGATGAAGACACCTGTCTTATTGGCTGTTTCTCAAAATGGAGTCACTGCTGTTCACTCAAAAGAGAGCTACTTCAGAATACACACCTCTTAAAAAGATGAGAAAGTAGTGCTAAGGATGACCTGTGCTGCAGAGATTGAACTCCCATTGCATTCTTTGCACACATGTACATGCAGATACATGGACTTGCAACCTTATTGTTTTATTCAGTCTTTTTGCTTTGCACCAGTACAAACACAACATGACTACATGATGCTAGAAAGTTATTTAAAAAATCAAACTTTACAGTAGTGACTGTACTATAAAACTCTTGCCTTTTGCAAACTAATGCATAGTTTCCCCAGTTGGTCTCAAAATCAACCCTGGGAAAAGGGATGAGGGAAATCATTTTTCTGCCAATTTGTTTCACAACTTCTAAAAAAATAAAATCATTTACCTCGGGGACCTGGAAGGAATGGGACATGTAAAGAATGTGCCAAAGCCATTTTGGCAAAGGGAGGACTGTCAAGAAAACCAGGCTTCTTTTTCAAATTCTTGGCTTTGTTTGAGGGAACAACCACAGGCAATATGGGATGTCTGTAACCTTTTCTGTGTCCCTATGCAAGAATGTAGTGGGTATGTTAACTGTGCCAAAGGATGCAACACCCAACATCTCCATATACAGGAGCTAATTGGAGGCAGAGTGAACAAAGATTGTATCTAAATTTGTTGTGTGGGGTGGGTGTGTGGAAGAGGAAAAGTACATTCTTTATTTTTGGTGTATCCTAAAAGTAACAGAACTCACTGAACTCATGAGGACAAGTCATGTCTAAAGAATGTGTCCTATTCAGAACCCCAGAAACAAAGCTAAATTTAAAAAGCACTTAGTTCAATGCAAGGAAGTTAACCCACCCACCCTACTGGAGCCAAAATGCTTAGTTAGATTTCAGTTTCCCGGGTTATTCTTTGCTGCATTCCCATTCCTTTATTTTTTTAAAAAAGATGCAATTTTAACCTGGATGCACTTTTATGTTAAAACACAGGCATGCACACATATACGTGTGCACACACACACATGAAGTTGCCAAGTCCTGCATTTGATTGGGAGGATTTGGAACTGGAGTGACTGTGATATTGTCTCTGGCTTGGCGTTCTGGATCTTGATTGCCTGAAAACTGGGGATGTGAGCCTGGGAGACCTGGACCTTCTCATGTGACATGGGTGGTGGTGGTTGTAACATCTGCCTGTGAGGGAGGAAATGCCTGGGAGATGGCCTAGGCTGAGAAGCCAAGGCCCCCTCCACAAGAATGCGCCTTTGCGCCTGGTTCCGCGATTATGCGCATTATCGCGGAGGCGCATTTACTCACAATCCCTCTGCACGGGAGGCGGCGGGAAGCGGCGAAGCGCATTAAAAGATGCCCAAAAAGCGCTTTCCAGGTAGTTAATGCGCATAATCGCTTGTTCACACAGCGAAAATGCGCTTTAACGGCCGGAGCAAAATAAAAGTCGCTATTTAACGCGCGTTCGAAAATGCGCATTATCGGGGAGATAACGCGCCTGTACGCCCGTTTTGCGCTCCGCTCGTGTGTAGGTAAAATTTATAATGAGCCTTCAAGGCTCATTAAACGCCCCGTGTGGAGGAGGCCCAAGACAGCTGTGGCCATGATCTCCTGACCAACCATCAATCTACCTTCCATTCATGTGCTTCAGTGCCTTCTCAGCATCACCTGGATTCTCAAATTCTACATGAGAATAACACTTGGAGAGGTGTGGATTGAGCCTGTCGATCATAAGTGGAAAATATTTCCATGATGTGATCCTTGGTCAGTTTTCTCCCAACATGCACTTTGGTGAGTTTGGATAGTGGACAACTCCTTTTCCATTCCTTCAAAACTCTCTTGGGTGGCTTAGACCTTGAACAGGAACATCTGTTCTCTTGCTTAACTTGGGAAACGCCCAATGAGCCTGAAATTGGAGTTGAAGCTAAAAAAGTGAGAGAGCTCCCAGGAAGGCTGGATCCAGAGGAGGCACTGGAGCCACTGCTGAAGCCAGTGCTTAAACCTGAACAGGATGTGGAACAGGACCCAATGTTACTGCTGCCACTGGAGGTGGTGCATGTTTCTCAAGTTTTATCATATCCATGGTCCTTTTCACTTGTGGCTTCTTTGTCCTTGGACTGATCTTTGGATTTCTCTCTGGTCTGATCCTTGTGTTTGATAGGAGAGGGAGCCATCCTCAGGTCATTATCACACGGGTGGTTTTAAGCACACCCACCTTGGCTTTGCTGCACTTCTTCAGCGCTGGGATCCCATGATGTCATCCCCCTCCTGCTGCTCTCTTGCCCTGAGGTCGCAGGTTTTAGTTTCGGTTTCGATTTATCCCTCAAGGGGCAAAGTCTGAAACAGGCAAAGTTCAATAGGCCAAGCCGAGGTATCGCAGCTATACTGAGGTATCGCAGCTATACTGACCACGTGTGAATCAAAATGCTAGACTTGAATACGAAACAGAGAAGCCGCAGAATAGTAGGTGTGATAAAGCTCTCAGAGTTCAACTCATTGTGCTCACTATGACATACAGCTGCTGCTTTTCACAGAGCAGCAAAGAGCTGCCAGGTGCCATGTCTGCACTGTTGCATTTGCTCTCTCTCTCTCTCTCTCTCTCTCTCTCTCTCTCTCTCTTCCCCCCCCCCAACGGATTTTTCCCAGGAGCAAGCAGGGATGAACCCTCCATTATCTCAATTTTACCTGCAGTCCTGAGACAATCCTGAGGATCACAGGTGGTGTGGGCTCCTGTCCTGGCTTCTTCCCTCTTCCCCATGAGTAGCGGGGGTCATCAACAGGGAAGGAGCCAATCTGGGGGGAATCCAGGGGCATTGGGAGTGGGGGGTTTAACTTTTCTGGAGGAGCGTAAGTGTACTCCCAGCTCCTGTGGTTTTAAAAATAAATGGTGGTCGCAATGTCCCTCTTCCCTTCTCGAATGTTGCACTTCCGTTTAGAAGCTGGGGGACAATCCCAGAAGCAGGTAAGTCTTAGATTGCCCCCCTCACTCTACACCTAGCTCTTAAATGAAACAAGAAACACAGGGAAAACATGGAAAAACAATAATAATAGGATGACAGCATCATTTTGAAGCCCTGTAAAACATAAAGTGATAGAATGGCAAGTCCAGAGGAAGCACCCTTGAATCCAGAGTAACTTTCAGTTGTACAGCATTCAAATGTTGGGGCTTTGGGACTTACCAAGTTCATTCTCCAGCATTGGTTCATCTAGCCCAGTATTGTCAACACTGATTGGCAGCAGCTCTCCAGGGTCTCAGGCAGGATGTTTTTTTCCAGCCCTGCCTGGGGAGGCTGAGGATTGAACCTATGACCTTCTGCATGCAAAGGAGGTGCTCTATCACTGAGCTACAGCCCACCTCATTGTACTAACACCACTGCCATGTTCTCTCATGATTTGTACTTTCCTCCTTTACAATGTATTCTGATATCTCATAATGCATTTCTAAACTGCAGCTCCAGTGTATGGCTGTCTGCCCTGAGGCCACTTTATTCCCACAAAAAGCTCCATAAGCATAAGTAGGGCTACTGCTGGTAGTGTGCCTGCCAACAGAAGCTAGACGAAGGCATAGGGTATTCTCATGGAGGACAGCTTTGCATCCTTTGGATCCAAAGCCCCTGCATTCCTCAGTGAGGTCCCAGGATTGTGCTGGAAGAAAACCAGTGAAAAAACACACCCCACCCTGATCATTTTTGTTTCAACAGGAATAGATGCAGTAATTAGGGACTGTGCACTCCGCTTTCCCATCCAATGGTCCATTGGGTTAGGGGTTAGGGTTAGGGCTTAGGTGTCAGGGGTAGGGTCAGGGCCGGGGCTAGGGTTAGGGTTAGGAATAAAAAAAATAATTTAGGAATAAATTTTTTATTTTTAAAAAACATACTACTGTACAGATAAAACAAAAGTAAAACATTCAAAAATTATACACATATAAATTATTTCAAAACATATTATACATACTTCTACATGACAAAATAGAAGTTACAAATTACAATAAACAGCCTTTCCATATTACATTATTTCACCTCACTACCTCCATCAACAGTACATTAGTGTATTACGTAATAGGCGTAGAATTTTCCAACCACTTCCACCACTTTTGCCACCTATTGTTTGGAGTTCTTTTCTTTTCATATCTTGCTATTGATCTTACTCTATTAATGACACATTGAACAGAGAGCTCTACCTTTTCTTCGTTTCCACTATTTAATGCTTTTGTACGTTGGATTCCTATAATCAGCAGCACTAAAAGGTTTATCAAACGAACCGTTGTCCACGGCACCTTCCAAAACTCCTTTTCCTTACTACTCTTTTCCCTATCCTTATTCTTATTCGGACCCACATTTTTTACCGGACCTTGAAATCCCCCTGTTGGCTCTATTCCAGACAAGATATTTTCCCATGTTTGATTTTCCAAAAAGGGCCACTTCAAACGATCGGCCACCTTTTCCCACACCTGTTTAGCCGGTGGGCAGTCCTGTATAAAATGCTGAAAAGTTTCTTTTTCCTTAACCCCGCCTAACCCAGTACTCTTCTTATTTACACAACCTGGTCTTTGGCACTGTTGGCGCTCGTCCGATTGCCACGGATTCATTGTTCCTATACTGTAGACCTGATGGTACATTTTCCACCTTAGGTCCCACAAACCGTAAGGTATCCTTTTATCTTGAAACACACTTTGAGCTACATCACCAGATTTTAAATATTGCGAGATATGTTCCTTACGTATGTTATGTTCTTTCCACACGTTTACAAAATTGTTATTCAAAATATCTGTCTATACTGTCCCTTTCACCTCCTTTATACTCGTTTGCTGTTTCTTAAAAGAAGCAGATGGCACTTTCCAGAGGTGCATTAGAAGCACCGCTTCCCTAAGATATTTAGGCAAAGGAACCTTCATCGCTTCTGTCAGTTTAAAATTTGTCATTTCCTTTTCCCACCATTTTTTTCCCCATTGCATATTTTTCCATTTGTCTCCATACACGGATCGAATCGCCACCCATCCCTTACCATCTCCTGCAAACCCTCCCTGGTGAAAGTTATTACTCACAAAGGTTGCTATAAAGAGGGGGCCAATGGCAGGTAGTCCCAATCCTCCCTCACTTACTTTCAAATATGCCACCGTCCTAGACAGAGGATAATTCTTAGTTCTCCAAAGAAATATAAAGAGTTGCGTATTCACCCACTCTATCAATTTTTTTGGTGGTGGATATACCACCGCCAAATTATTAGCAGCTGTTACACAATACGTATTGAAATATTTTACTTTTCTATACACATCCAGATTCCATCCCTTCCATTTTTAATGTTTTTCCGCTACTCTTTTTTCCCATAAAAGCCAGTTTTCTTCCCAGCCGTCTTCTGTCAAAGAAAAACGAACTCCCAGGATCTTAACAGCAGCTGTCTCTTTTTCATCTTCATCATCTTCATCATCTTCCCCTTTCTGTTCTCGTTGTTTTGACCTTCCCCGTCGTTTACTCTCTGCTTCTTGTAATGTCGTGACTTTGATCGTTCTCTCTCTGATCTTCAAATCATAAATTTTGCTTTTATTTTGATTCACCGCCGCTCCGGAAGCCCTACCGTATTCTTCCAAGTGTTTCACGACCCTTTCCGTCTCTTCCTTTCGTGCCAGAAAGACGTAAACGTCATCAGCGTGCGCTATAGTCTTCACCACCAGAGGTGTGACTTTCTTTTGTCTCCCAGACGTTTCCGGTTCTCTCTCCTCCTCTGCCGTTAATCCCAAAGGCAGTCCACGAATACGCTCGTCCTGCTGGATGGAAGCTAGCAGCGGGTCTATAGCCAATATATATAACAAAGGGCTCAACGGGCAACCCTGTCTCAATCCCGACTTGATTCTAACCTCCGGTCCCTTCCATCCATTTATTTGCGGCATGACGGATGCGTTTTTGTACAGAAACGCAAATGTTCTATAAACGCTAGCGGAACTCCCTTCAACATTAAAACTTCCCATAGATAATCTTGATCAACCCTATTGAATGCTTTTGACTGGTCTAATTGAAGTAAACCTCGATTTTGAAGTTTCAAATTCTGAAAATGAAAAAATTCTCTGACCAAACATAAAGAGTCTGACATTCGTCTACCAGGGACAGCGCTCGTTTGCAAGCCCACTACCAATTTTGAGACCACTTTAGATAGCCTGTTGTTGAGAACTTTCGCTAAAATCCTATAGTCTACATCAGTGCGGTTAATCGGGCGCCAATTTTCAGGAAGGGTTAAATCTTTTGGCAAAAATAATCAAAGTTCCTCGATAAAAAGTCTCACCCAGAAATTGATTTTTTTAAAGCAAAATTAAAGGCTTGAGCTAACGGTTCGGCTACTTCATCTTTAAACGTTTTGTAAAAGGAATACGTCAACCCGTCCGGGCCTGGTGACGATTTGGTTTTGCCTTGCGCTATCACTTTCAAAATTTCCTCTTTCTCTATCGGAGCAATCATGGCTTGTTTTTCCTCCTCCGTAAGTCCTTTCAGATCGTCCTTGTTAGTTTTTTTAAGGGAATGTAACATATCTTCTTTTGAGATAGCTTGTTTTCTATAAACCTTTGTGTAATATTCTTCCATAACGCCCATCATCTCTCGCGGTTTTGTTTTAATCCTCTCTCCCGCGTTGTTCCTTAATCCTTTAACGCTTTCCCTGCTTTTTGTCATTTTGTCCGCTTCCCACTCTCCTTTGTCTATTATAGGACCAGTAGATCTATTTTTTTTTGTTTCTCCACTCTCAACCAATGTTGTTGCTGTTGATATTGACGTATTGCTTCCGCCGATCTGTCTAATTTCTTTTTATCCCACGGTAACCCTTTATTAATTTTATAGTGAATTTTCAGGTAAAAATACAAGGCCCGTTGATAATTTCTAAGATCTATTTTATACTCTTTTTTTGCTAAAGAAATACAGGTCCTCTTAACCGTTCTTTTTAACTCCTCCCACCAAACGATCGGGTCCGTTCCTTCGTACGATCTCAACCTTTCAGAATAATCCATCACCTTTTCTAATTCTTCCTTACAATCGGTATCCTGCAACAACCTAGGAGCGAGTCTCCAGCCCGGTCTTCCTTTAATCAAAACCTCGCCGGTATAAAAGTCCATCATTAAAATCCCATGGTCAGACCACGGAGTTAAGAGGACTTTAACCCGGTTCACCTTTAGATCTTCTTTCCCCCAGATTCTATCGATCCTACTTACAAATCTGGGATGATAAAAAGTAAACTTTGCCCTATCTAACTGCTGAAACCTTTCCATATAAACTTTCGTGCTCCAAATAGGGAAATACTCTAATCGATTATTTATAAGCATTGCCTTATCTTGTAACTGCAAATCTCTCTTTAATAAATTTTGCAATTCCCTCTCTTTGGGTGTCAGAGGTAATTCTTTCTTCTTACCTCCGAGATCTCCATTCGCTAAATTAACGTGGTCGCTCAAGCTTGTTCTATTGTTAAAATCTCCCACGATGATTAAAGATCTATTAGTTTGAACGTGATCTTTCAAAATCCGCCATAATTTTTTCCTACGTTGAAGCGTAGTCGGCGCATAAAGGGCGCACAATCTAAAATTGATTTCTTCCTCGCTACCTTCCTCCCGCCTTTCCCGGAGACTGAAATCTATGACGACCAAATGTCCGAGATCAGCTTCTACGGTCCTCTTGATTTTCATTCCCCGTGTCCATTTTATTATCACTCCTCCTCTTCCCGTTTCGTTATATGACCAGACGGACGGTCCCCACGACCAAAATTTTTGAGCTAGGCTTCTTTCCTTTTCCGATTCAAAATTAATTTCCTGCAAAATAATAATATCGGGGCCTAACTTCGAAAGAGCCAATAAAATTTCTTCTCTCCTTTCCCATTGTCTTAAACCTCTGCAATTCCAAGTGGCTATAGAAAAATTTGTATTTGTATTGAATTGTTTTGTATGATAAATTTTGATTTACGTCGGAGGACCGTACTTACTTAAAACTGTTTTATATGATATAAACTTATGAATTTAATAACATCCCTTAAACTCTAAAAACCTCTAAATTGTATCTATATCTCTTCAGCTTATTCCCTTTCCTGAACTATCTCCAGAAATTATCAATGAGTCTACCCCCTCCGATAGATTTGGAGGTGTAGTCCTACTAAGTATGTCCGGTTCCTGTCCAGTTCCTCCCGGGTGAGGGTTTTCAGGACAAGAACTTCCCTCTAACTTTTGTTCCTCTTCCACCGAGACCATAGTTTTATCTAGACGTTGCCCTCCGGTTTTCGACGCCATCTCCTCTCCCACGTTCTTTCCAGATTCGGGATTGTTTTCTTCTAAAGTCTCCTTTCGTACTTCTCGCTCTTCTGTTCTGTCGGGCTCTATTTCCATCTCTTCTTCTTCCGTTTGTTTCTTTTTTCCTTCTAACCCCCGTAATTCAGTTTTTTCCTCCATCGTGCGTCGTAATTTCTCTAATCGCCATTCCCATTCTTCTTTTCTTTTGCTGAGTTTATCTATTCTTTTGGAGTGCTCGTTGGTTCCCTTTTCCTTTTCATCCACTAACAAAGAATGTATCTCTCTACTCGCAGATACGAGAGCGATGGATGTGTTAATGCAGAGGGAAAAGGCCAAAAGTCGTTATGCTACAGACAGGCGAGATAGGCAGACGAAGGAGAATCAAACATCACCTACGTCTTTTTCAAAAGATGTAGAAGGAGGGACGGATGCCTGGGAGACTGTACAGAATAAAAAAAATGCAATAAAAGAACCGCATACGCAAACCGAGAGAGGGGATTTGGGAAATCTAACTGGGGCTAGACAAACCAATAGGTTTCAAGTACTGGAAGACATGGAGATAGAACAACAGACTAGTCAAGAAATAATGGGACACAATGAAGAGGCAGGGAAAGGGAAAAAAAGACAGAGTCAGGGAAAGATCACCCCTATCAAAGGGAAAAAGGGGGGGGGCGTATAGGAGAACAGGAAATCAGAGCCAAAAAACTAAAGACCACACAACTAACTATAAGATACTTAGAGGATAAATTGAATGAAGAATTGAATGAGATGTTAGCGAAAGATAGGTGGCAGTTAAAAATGTGGGAAGAACAATTAAAAGATATTCGACAAGATCAGGAAAAAACACCGACGGAAAAAAATGTAAACATAATCAGGGAAATGAGGGAGAATGAACAACTAGAATATAATGACGAATGTGAACTTATTCTAATACAAGAGGAGGAATTGGTAAGCCAGAGGAACCAGGAAGAGGGAGGCAGTTTAGTAGAAAGAGGGAATGTGCACAAAAGGGAATCCGGAACACGACACCATACCGATAAACAGTTACATGATCGAGTGCGGGGGATGCAGGGAGAACAAGAACTAAACGAATTAGAGTCACGGGAACTAGGTCAATGACAGAAAGAACTGACTGCTTGGGAAACACAAGGGCAGGGTTCGGAAGGAGAAATGGGCATAGGCGTGGAAGAGAAACCGCCCGATGGAGAACCCGGGCTCTCCCTATCAGGAGATTTATGCAAGAGTAGGACTACACCCCAGCTAGAAAAAAAGGGACAATCGAGCTCCTTATTTTCATCAGCCTCAACCTGTGTGGAAGGAGGAGGAGGGAGACAACCAGATAAGGATGTCATGAAAGGAATGATAGATGTAGGAGAAAAACAGCTCTTGGGAGAGGAAAATTAGTTCATCGAATAAGAACCACAAGTATGTCATAATTAGTACTTAACGTGTTTGTTTATTTAATAGTTAAAATTTTATTGCTTTCCGATAATTCCACTTCACAAAGTTTATTTGTGGGTAGGTTGGTTCTTTTATTTACATATACTTAATTATATTATGGAAACCCTAACAATTTCAACTTGGAATGTGAATGGTTTGAAGCAAGCCAGGAGAAGGGAAGATATTTTAAGTTCTTTAATTTCTTTAAACCATGATATTGTCATATTGCAAGAAACTCATTTTACAAACGAGTATTACAGAAGCCAGGCACAAAAATTATGGACGTACGGTACTTCTATTTGGTCCTATGGGGAAGAATTGCAGGCGGGGATAGGGATTTTATTTAAGTTCAGAATGGATTTGACCGTTACCCAAAACATTGAAGCGGAACCGGGGAGGCTTGTCATTGTAGATTTTACACTCAAACCCCAACCTCCCGCAAAACAAAATAAAAAGTTTTCGTCTTTGTTGTGTTTATGCCCCTACCCAAGCTACACTGAGGTTTAAACTATGGCAGAAATTGAGGGATTATTGTAGTACCACAAAATCCCTAATAGTTGTAGGAGATTTTAATAACAGGAGTAGGTTAGATAATACAATAAACTATGAAGGAGTCATAAAAAACAAATGACCTCCAAACATTTAATGAAAGAGGAAAAATATTTGCAAGACCTCCTAGTTTCTTTAGGTTTAGAAGATAAAGCTTTAACAATTGATAATTATTTAGATTTTTTCCCAATAAATTGTAGGAAAACCTATATGGCTTGTTTTAAAAACACCGGAGGAGTACAGTATACATACTACCACCCCCTTCATGCGAGCAGAATTGATAGGATGTGGGTCCCCGTGGCGATGACAGTAGATAAATGCAGCCTGTTGGTGACCCCGTGGTCCGACCACGCCATCGTCACTTTTACCTGTGCAACGGGCAAAGTGTATCCCAAAGGAAGGAGGTTGTGGAGGTTATTTCCAAAAGATTTAAATCTGGAAATATACCAGCAGGTAATAGAGAAGACTCTAGATGAAATGTTGTTTCTCAAAAGGTCCTATGAGGGAGAACTCCCCCTGTGGTGGGAAAAACTAAAAAAATTGATAGCGAAACGATGTCAGCTTTTAAACTGGAAAAATCATAGGAAAGAAGTGTCATGATATCATGAAGCTATCTATAAGTTTTTGCAATGCCATCATAGAGTGAATCGGGGCTTACCGGTGAACGAAAAAAAATTGCAAAACGCTAGAGCGACTATAGGTTTATTTCATCAAAAACAACACAATAAACGGATAAGGTTTAAGACCTATAGAACAAAAGGGGCTATAGTAGACGTAGACGAATGGGAAAAATCAAAAATTAGGAGAACCCCAGTGGCTTTCCAGGGATTGAGAAGAAGGGAGGACGAAACCCTGGAAAGGCACCCGCAGAAAATGTTAGATATAATGAAGGATTATTACTCGACTTTATACACCCCACAAAATATAGAAGCCAAATCTACAAACGATTTTTTTCAGAGATTACCCAGGAAAGAAACAAATTTGACAAAGGAAGAAATCGAGAGCTTAACGGCTCCGATAAAAGTGGAGGAGGTTAGACAGGCAGTTAAAAGAGGAAAATTAAATTCAGGACCGGACGGTCTGATTCATAACTTTTATAGACAGTACCTTAGTAAGTTAACAGAGCCATTAACGGAACTGTACAATTTTATGTTACAGGAAGGACAGTTAGCAAACACCTTTTGTGAAGGAACCCTGATCTTTTTTCCTAAAACAGGTGATAATACTTTACCTGAAAATTGGCGTCCTATTACTTTAACTTATAATGATTATAGAATTTTAGTTCGTGTCTTAAATGATTGACTAAAAAAAGTGGCACACAAATTAGTGCTATTGTCACAGACTAGCGCTATACCGGGACGTTCGATGACGGATTCTCTGAGAGTCCTAAAGAATTTTTTTCAAGAAGTACAAGAGGGTAAATGGAGTGGTTTTTTGTTACAAATAGATCAGGTGAAGGCTTTTGATAAATTGGATCAGGGATACCTTTGGAAGGTTCTAGAATATAAGGGAATCCCGAGTGCCTTTATAGAGTATATTCAGACGCTCTATAGAAATGCAATAGTGACACCTCAAATCAATGGTTGGAGAAGAAACAGAATCCCCATTAGGTCAGGGGTTAGACAGGGCTGTCCGCTCAGTCCATTACTGTATGTTTTAGCACTGGACCCGGTATTGGATTTGATCGAAAGGGATAATCGTGTACGGGGTATTTATTTTAGTACTTCGTATCACAGTTTGAGATCTGAAGGGGAGGAAAACGTCAATAAAATTCAAATCGAAGATAGAGTAAAATTGATAGCCATGCGGATGATGTAATTATCTTAACAAGTAACAAAAAGGAATTGGAAATTATATGTAGTTCTTTCGATAGTTTTGGAAAGCATCCGGAGCGCAGTTGAATGTGAAGAAAAGTTTTATATATGAGTTGGATAAAAACAGGGCAAGGATTAGAGGAGGCTCTCTAGATAAAATAATTTTAGGATCTGAAGAGATTTTTTTCCCTTCGATCTCAGAATTTATGGAAAAGGTAAAAATTTTGGAAGTTTATTTCTCTTTGATGTCGAAAGGAATGGAAACCAATTGGGAACTGTGGATATCAAAATTAAAAGAAAAAGTAGATGTATGGAAGAAATGGAATTTGAATATGTACCAAAAGGCGATGTATATTAAAACATACATTATGCCGATAGTGTCTAATTTAGCTTCGGTGTTTTTACCCACAGAAGCAAATCAGCTTATTTTTAATTTTGTATGGGGAACTAATTTTTTCCATATACCTAGAATTGTAGCATATAAATTGAAGGAACAGGGAGGTTTGGAAGTACCGGCAATAGGACCTATTATTTTTTCAATTTTTGTAAGTTCTAATTTTGTTCCTTGGGGCGAACTAGAATTTCTAACCACCAATGAGAAGGAAGGGCAGTACCAGATGTGGGCCATAGCCTTTGGTAATAGATGGAGAGACAAATTATGGGGGGAAATTTGGTGGGAGAAGGAAATGGTAAAATACAAGATAATGGGACATTTGAAAAAACAAGGCCCAGAATTTCTAGAGGAATTATATAAACAGGTTAAAACATGGGGAATTCAATCAAAATTGTTCAAAGATTTTGAAGAGATACAAAATATGCAAGGCTATGTTAGACATGTAAAAAGGAAAGTTTATTTTCATATTATGGAAGGCTTATACCAACAGGATGAGGAGAAAAAACAACAAAAGGAGTCCCTTTCGCTTTATCTAAGGAGGCCACAGTACCCTCTTCTGACTTTTATTGACAAAAGGGTACCGTATAATTTGTGGGAATACAGATGGAGAGCATATCATCAAGTTTTAAATATAAATGCGGCAAATCCATGGTTTGGGGAAATTGAACAACTTTGTCCAAGGCTGGAATGCAGAAAATGGGCCAACTTTACTGATCCACCCTGTAAAGAAACGGTAGAGCATTTTGTTAAACAATGTCCATCAGCTAGGAAAATGTGGGAACAACTATCGGAGGAATTACATTGGCCTACCTTGAAAGAACAACATTGGGAAACGATAGTATTGGGCCTTCCACCACAAAATGTATTCAATGGTCCAATAAAAAGCATCTCAGGGAAGAAAGGGGTAGATTGGTGGATTGTCCCATGGACAACAGTGAGGTTAATAAACCTCACAGTCCTCCTTGCTTTATCTGTACAAAGAATAAAAGAACAAAAAAGTCAGAGAGAACAAAATATACAACAAACAGTAAGGTTTATTGTAAATAGAATAGACACCTTAGCAATGGTGGAAAGCGAAAAAATGAGTCGTACACAGTGGCAGAAATTTTGGCCCTGGAAAACAGGGACTACACCGGGCATTACATAAAAAAGGGAAGCAAAAACAAGGAAAGATTAAACAAGGGAAAAAGGGGGTAATAAAAGATAAAAAAAGATAAAAAAAGATAATACAGATAATAAAGGTTGAATTCAGATGGATACCTCGTATACTTTGTAAATTTAATAGTTAAGGGAAAACTTAAACTAATAGTTTATGTATGGTCTGTAAAACATGTTAGAGTGGAATTCATGTGTTATGTCAAATCCTGTATTATTCCTGTATTCTTTCTGTATAGTTCTTGTATAATTTTGTATCATTGCTGTACATTTTCTATAATCTTGTTTCATCTTGTTTCATCTTGTTTAATTTCAGCATAATTTGTAATATGATGTTGTAGTATGATATTTTAAAATTTAAAAAAAATCCTATATATATATATATATATATTCCTAACCCTACCCCTACCCCTACCCCTAACCCTAGCCCTAACCCTAAAAACAGCCTACAACCCAAAAAACCCTAGTAATCCCATAAAAACCCTAAATGAACCCTACAGACCTAAAACCCTAAAACCCCGAACCCTAACTCTACACCCTAAAAGAGCCTACAACCCAAAAAACCCTATAAATCCCCTAAAAACCCTAAAACCCTAAAAAATACCCTAAAGCCCTAATCCCCAAACCCTAACCCTAATGCTAATAACTACAACCCAAAAACCCTATAAATCCCTTAAAAAACCCTAAAACCCTAAATGAAACCCTACAGACCTAAAACCCCAAACCCTAACCCTAACTCTACACCCTAAAAAAAGCCTACAACCCAAAAAAACCTATTAATCCCATAAAAACCCTAAAAAATACCCTAAAGCCCCAAACCCTAACCCTAATAACAACATACAACCCAAACAACCCTATTAATCCCTTAAAAACCCTAAAACCCTAAATGAAACCCTACAGACCTAAAACCCCAAACCCTAACCCTAACTCTACACTTTAAAAAAAGCCTACAACCCAAAAAATCCTATTAATCCCATAAAAACCCTAAAAAAAACCAAAATACCCTAAAGCCCTAAAGCGCCTAACCCTAACCCTAATGCTAATAACAACATACAACCCAAAAAACCCTATTAATCCCTTAAAAAACCCTAACACCCTAAATGAAACCTTACAGACCTAAAACCCTAAAACCCCAAACCCTGACCCTAACTCTAAACCTTCAAAAAACCCTACAACCCAAAAAACCCTATTAATCCCTTAAAAAACCCTAAAAACCTAAATGAAACCCTACAGACCTAAAGCCCTAAAACCCTAAAACCCCAAACCCAAACATACAAAACCCTAAAACCTACATCCTAAACAAACCTAAAACCCCAAATTAAACTAAAACCAAAAAACCTAACCCTATACTACCCAAAAACCCTAAAAAAAAACTAAACCCATTAAATATCCTAAAGTTAAAAAACTCAAAACACTTATATCTGAGCTTTCCCTCATGAAACTCTCCAATTGGTAAGTTTCAACCCTAATATGCTGTGCTTTACCTCTTGAAACTCTCCAATTGGTGAGTTTCATAGTCAGAAAGCTCAGATATAAGTGTTATATCTATATCTGAGCTCTTCCAAATATGAAACTCCCCAATTGGAGAGTTTCATGAGGTAAAGCATAGCAGATTAGAGATGAAACTCACCAATTGGTGAGTTTCATATTCAGAAAGCTCAGATATAAGTGTTATATCTATATCTGAGCTTTCCAAACATGAAACTCTCCAATTGGTGAGGTTTAACTGTACTGTTAAATTTCCAATACTCTTCATATTGGAAGAGCTCAGATATCCAATTAAATAACTCCCCAATTGTGGTTTTAGGTTTTGGGGTATTGAGGTTTTTGAAGGTTGTAGGTTTTAGGCTACTTGCTTTTAGGGTGCTTGGTTTTAGGGTGCTTGGTTTTAGGGTTTAGGGCAAGGGTTAGGGTTATGCTAATAGGGTATTTGAGAAGCAAAGATGCAGGGCTGTAGCCTGTATTCAGTTCTTGTTCAGCAAGGGGGGAGGAGCAGGCAGGAAAGGGTTATGTCGAACTCCGTGGAAGGCAGGGCCAATCAAAACAGAGTTCTTGTAACCAGGACGATTAAGAGGCCTCTCAGTTTTGGCTCTGCCGTTATCAGACGTGCTGGGTGGATAGTTAGCTCATGAGTTAGACTTGGAGCTCTGACTTCTAAGTGTGTTATCGGTGTGGTTTGTACATAAATTTAATCACACGGCGCTTCTTGGCCTGTACGACCTGTGGTCTCATCTTGGGCGAGCAGCACTAACACTACTTTTACCTCAGAGTGACTTTTGGCTGTAAGACCTGTGGACTCACCTTGGGTAAGCAGCGCAACCCATACTTTTACCTCACAGCGCTTCTTGGATGATAAATCCTGTGGTCTCGCCTAGCCAAATTCTAAGTACCTCATAGTCTTCTATCATTCAATTCCGTTTCATGAGCCAGGTAAGAGAGGGGGTGAAGCAAAAATGCAGCCATGGATTTTCTCTCCTTCTTTCAGTTGGGAATGGGCAAGAGGTGGTTGCTGCACACTCTGTAATGTCACTCAGTGAAGAGCGCTGCCCAAGAGCAGGGAACCCAAAAGGATCAGTGTCAGTACAGGGAGGATGTGTTTTCATAAAGATTTTGCAAAATGGAACTGCAGCCACACTTGCCAAGAAAAGGGAGAGGTACTACAATTCCTCCCCCTCCTCTTCCTCTTCCTTCCCCTAACTTCATTCAGAATCTTCCCTACCGAAATATACTACATACCCTCAGGGACGAGAGCCAGAAGGAGTAAAACCAAGCACCATCACAATCATTCTAGCCATGGTGCTACACAGCATTACAACCAGATCCTTCCTGTACTACATTCTAACCCCATTAGAAAGAGAGGATCTTGATCCTTCACCCCCCCTAGGCTAGATAGAGAAGGTATGGATTTGGAGGTACCTCTATCTATCTATCTATCTATCTATGAATATGTGTATATTCTTTCAGGTGCTCATCCAAGGAATCAAATCCAATGGAATTCCTGTACACTCAGGAAGCAGCCGAAGACAGGTGTCTCACGGAGGTCGTTCCTGACAGTGACTCAGATAACAGGACATGCACTGGATTTGTGTCTTGCACGCCTGAGGACAGTGATATGACACCTCATGAATATGTAGAGACATACCTTTTGGAGGAGGAGGAGGCGGAGGAGGAGGAGGAGGAGGAGGAGGAGGAGGAGGAGTGCAGCTCCAGGGAAGAGGGTCCATCCCACAGGACAATGCACCATGCTGTCGTGGAAGAACAGGAGAGTTTTCAAAGGAAAACACCACACATTTCCCTTGACAAGGGGAAGAGGCCGCCCCCCCCTCTACCCCAGGTTCCCCAGTCAGTGGTCTTGTCCATGAGGTGCGGGACCATCTCTTTCCTACAATGGAGAACATTTCGCTAAATAGCCAACGCTCTGGCAGGTTATCTAGGCGAAGACTTTTCAGGAAGGCGGTTCCCACCGCTCCCTCCCACACCACGGCCGAATGGGATGAAGAGGTGGGAGACGCAACGGCAGCGCTAGGCGTTGCGTGCGTGCCGGACATTGACACCAACTCCTGGGACGCCAACATTCCATCTCCTGGAGTGGTGCATCCTACGGACAGACCGCAGGCCGCTCCTCCACTGGGATCAGAGCCCGCGTGTGCTCATGAGGAAGCCGCTTCCAAGGAGCGTACGTTTCTACGCACCCTCCACCAAATAAAGGCTGTCTATGTTAAACAACTGGCCAAATTCAGAGAGGTGTTTGACATGCAGTTTGGTTCTTTAACCAGGAAGTTTAAGAGCGATACTACGCAGAGTAATGACTGGACATTTCTGTGTATGGATCCCAGAAGGGAGTACTTGAAAGAGTACATCTGTTCCCATGCGCAGGTGGATACCTTCATGGAAAGAATGAAGGGGGGTGTTTGGGTGGTCTACCTCAAATTCCGTGTTTCCAAGAGCAGAAAGGGGGTGCTGCACTGGCTGGAATTAGCCGGGTGTCCTATCGCACATTTCATGTGCATGGATCCGCCAAACGTACATAACCTTTGCGCAGCCCTGTTCTGGAAGGACAACAAGCCGGTGAAAGGCATGTATCCCGAATGGGTGAAAAATTGGTTTTTGGGGGAGAAATGTAAGGTCAATTTCCAGCTAGAAGAAATGGTCCAGTGGGCGCTGGACCACAAGTATTTCGACGAGGCCTCCGTATGCTTCCACTACAGTCAGGAGGCCTACGGGGGGAACAAAAATGCCAACGTGTGGTTAGACAGCACATCCAAGTTACACTATGCAAAAGACACGGCCCAGATGGCACACAACCTCTACAGGGGGTTCGTGAATTCCATGGGATTGGCAGAGTACCTTGTGCACGTGAGGAATGACTTTCCTCGCACGAGGCTGGAGGACAGGACCTACCAGAGTTGGCAGGAGATCAATGCCTCTCTCCACCAGCAGGGTGTACTGTCGGTTCTTTTCCTGGGAGCGCTGAGAGACTGGCTACACGGGCAGCCCAAAAGGAACTGCATTGCCATCATCGGCCCGCCCAACTCTGGGAAGAGTTTATTTGGCATGTCGCTCATCCAAGCTCTAGGCGGTAAAGTCCTGAGTTTTTACTGCCACCAGTCTCAGTTCTGTCTGCAACCGTTGGCGGAAGCCCGCTTCGCTTTACTGGATGATGCATCATGGGAGTGTTGGACCTACATAGACACTTTTCTCAGGAATGCGTTGGATGGCAATCTCATCTCAGTTGATCAGAAAAACAAGGCCCCCATCCAGTTGAAATGCCCCCCGCTTCTGATCACTTCCAATTACGATTTCAGAGACGGCACGGTCTACGAGCTCAGTGGCGTGACAAGGCAAACGCACCACAGCTTCCCATTTCTGACGTCAAGAATTAAGGTTTTTGTTTTTCCCAAACAGATAATTGGAAACAGGAGGAAAGTCCCTAGGTACATTCTCACTCCCCAAGTCTGGGGTGACTGGTTCAAGAAGAATCAGAAGGCCCTGGACGTGGACATTGACGAGGCAGAAGGTGCCATCAGAGAAAGGGAGGCTGAGGCAGCAGACCAAAGGAGTACTACCACCCCTATGTCCCCGGACTCAGAGTAGGAACATGTTGACAAGTGGGGCAGAGCAGGGGAGGGCAGAGGGTCCAACAAAAACCAAGCCACAAAAGGAAGGGATGGATGAAGCCATTAAAAAATTGGAGGACGCTCAAAACAAGGCGTCCGATAGAATGTCGCAAAACCCCAAAACCATCAGCGGTGTTACAAATTATTTGAAAGCACATAACGAGGAGTTAAAATGCAAGCGTTCATGGAGAGAATTGGGAGTCTCCCAATACAAGCTGGAGACCGTCCCTAGTACAGCCACCCTCAATAGTAAAATGGCTGATACGGTTAGGATGATGGGGTTATTGTGAGGAATTGTCTGTCAGTGTGTTTGCGTCTGACAGGTGGACTATAGAAATGACTGATCCCCTGCTGGTTCTACACATTTTTTGGCCCAAGTGTCTGAGTTTGGTGTTTTATTGCCCTAAGATCCTATCTTTATGGTTCTGCCCGCATTGGTTCAAAAGAAAGTGTTCTGTCTGTTTAATCTGAACGTCAGGGAAATACTTGTGTACTGACTGTAGGTTCTTTAAAAGCCTTTTCCTTGACAGTAATTTGAATTTGGCTAATACATGCTATATATATATATATATATATATATATATGTATGTATTTTTTTGAAAAAACAACTGTAAATATATTTCAGAATATAGGGTTAGGTTGGCAATTTTAGTTTGAGATATACCATTATTTTTCCTTTCTTACGTTTGGGATGCAGCCTGCCCACCTAGTATTATACTCTGCCCCTTGTGTGCCCCCCTCTTCATTTCTTTTCAGGTGCTGCCACTGCAGATGGGCCGTCCGGTCCCTGGCTCAGACGCAAGCGGGGGACCCACCAGTTGCTTGGTCGCCACCACATCATCCACATGCAACAGCCCCAAGATCACCATCTTACGTCTCCGAGAGAGCGCACCACCCTCTCCAAGCGCCCGGCTTCCCCTCCCTGGGCTCTCGGCAGCAACAGCTCCATCTAGAGGTCCGGCGTCGGCAGAGGCGGAAGGAAGATTTCAGCAGGCGAAAGAATACCAACGCGGTGCATAATCGAACCACTTTGGAACCAAATTTGGACTCTGTGCTAGATGACAGGAAACAGATACCCCGAAGAAGGCGGCTGTGCGTCCTTGGAGGCAACTCCGATTCAAAGCGAGTAGTACTTTTAGGGCCCGATGCCTATCTATGCATGTTGAAACAGAAAAAATATATATTGCTATCCGAAACATGCTTACTCACTGCAAAACATGCTTGCTCACTGTGTTCAATTCCCCCCTCCCCCATCTGCTTTGTCTATTTATTCTAACTGGAAGTTCCGCTTGTGAGCGGCGCTCGTTCTGTGTCTCAGGGTTGTGGGGTGGAGAGGGAAGGGGCGCTTGCGATTGCATAGCTCTGTCAGTATCGTTGTAGTGGATGTAGTAGGTTTTTCCTTATTCAGTCTTGCAGTGATACTAGCTCCCTTCGTCGGCTTTCCCTCTATTTTTATTCCAAATGTCACTTTCTTCCCTAAAAGAGATGTACCCCCAGGCCACAAGGTACCCATCCGCCATCCCACCCCTTTTGAAACACCTCTTCGGTTCGGTGTGAAGACCGGTCTGCTGCCTCAGTGTCCCTTTCTCTGGCGGCACCGTCCGCCACGTCAATGTCACGTCACCCCACTCCCATAACACAGAAAAAGCTGTTTTTAAGTTGGTAGGTTTTAGGGTTTCAGGTTTTAGGATTGTAGCTTTGGGGGTTTTAGGGTTTTTGTAGGGTGTAGCTTTCAGGATTTCAGGTTTTAGGAGCATAGGTTTTTAAGGTTTTAGGTTGTAGGATTGTAGGTTTTTAAGGTTTAAGGTTTTAGGGTTTTAAGGTGTTAGGTTTTAGGGAGTTTTGTTTAGGATTTAGGGTTACGGTTTAGGGCTAGGGTAAGGGCTTGGGGTATGAGTATGTACCTAGGGGCATTCCTCCTGTTTCCAACTATCTGTTTGGGAAAAAGAAAGACCTTAATTCTTGACGTCAGAAACGGGAAGCTGTGGTGCGTTGTGTCGACGCGCCACTGAGCTCATAGACTGTCCCATCGTAATTGGAAGTGATCAGAAGCGGGGGGGGGGGATTTCAACTGGATGGGGGCCTCGTTTTTCCGATTGACAGAGATGAGATTGTCATCCAAGGCGTTCCTGAGAAATGGAGTTCAGAAATGTGTTTAAATATAGATGTCCATTACAAAGTGGACATCTATATATTTCGTTATGTAGCAGTATTGTATATAGGCTCATTGACTGTGATTGAAGGACTGAATGTACAGTTAGTTTTCTGTAACTGCAAATTCCAGGTAAAGCAATCAATCAAGTTGTTAATTGTACATTTATTGCGCTGTTAAGGAGAGGGAAGTCTCACTCACATCTCTCCCTCTCCGCCTTCCAAGATTCCAGACTTTTTTTAAAAAATAAAGGTTACAATCTTCTACACACTTACCTGGGAGTAAGACCATTACAACCAGTCAATGGAACTTTAGCTATATAACAATGGAACCCATGACCTAGGGAGGTGGTGGGCTCTCCCACACTAGAGGCCTTCAAGAGGCAGCTGGACAACCGTCTGTCAGGTATGGTTTAAGGTAGGTTCCTGCACTGAACAGGGGGTTGGACTCCATGGCCTTAGAGGCCCCTTCCAACTCTACAATGATTCTATGATTCTATGATAGATGGTGCCTTGCCTTGATCCAGCATGGCTCTTATGTACTTATGCTTTTTAAAGGCAGTGGGGTGTGTGTGTGTGTGTGTGTGTTTGTGTGTGTGTGGTAATACCAAAGAATTCTGCTTTAGGTGGAAACAGCAACAATTCTTTGTGTTCTGCTACTGAATTCCTTCCTGGCTGAACTGACAGTGGTGGTCCCCTGGGTTCTCAGTGCTGCTCACCAGACACTCCCTGTGCCTCTATTTCCCCATCCCTTCTGGAATGTGGGTTGACAGTGGAAGAAGAGTGATAGGACAATAGCAAGAGGGTTGTTTAGTACCTCTTTGGTGAGTTAATAACTTCTATGGGAAGAAAGCTGAAAGGGAGCATTAATCAGGGACAGCAGGACTGCCTGCCAGTTATGTTAGTTCCTTCTGCCTCACCATACCTCTGTTTTCCTCCACTTCCACATTGCTCCTTGTCAAATAAATGAATGAATGAATGATCTCCTACAAACAAATGCAAATTTTAGGCACACACACACAGTTTTCAATTGTATATTTTTTATTTACTTTGAGCACAATGTGAATCACTTCTCTGATAATTTGCAGAGTACGGACACCTCTGTCCAGTCTGCCAACTCCATACGCATTTTTATAGATTCAGAGAATCTAGAATCTTTTCTTTTCTTTTTTAGAAGATGGCAATGAATGTCAAAAGTTTAACAACAAATTTAAAGTGGGCATTTTCACATACTGAAAAAATAGAAATAGAGGTAAACCCAAGAGCTCTCAAGTCCGCTCCGATCTAACTATGGAAACTCTTCAATGAGATACGAGCGCTGTGATAGAAAGTCATAAAAGCAGCTCTCCTCCTCAGATTCCTCCCCAGAATTCATTGGAAAGGAAGAGGTATTCACTGCTGCAGCTGCCCAGATAACAGTTTTGGAAAAGTAACCTGGGGCAGTCATAGAAGTAGAGCAACCAACCACGGTGAGAGACCTGGATGCAGGGAGCAGGTGGCACTTTTTGCTCTTCACTGGGAACTGGGCTCCAAGATGCGCTGTTCTTGCCGGCTACCCTGCCAGTGGCTTTCTCCCCCACCTGTCAACTCCAGGTTAATTCCGACTGAGGCCAGGGCTTCCGTGGCCCACAGTGGGTAGCCGCCTGAGTTTCCATACATGGTCTTCATGAAATCCTGAATAAACTGTGGAAACCTCTGCTCAATAATGCTCTTCCGGATCAAACGCATCAGGTTCAGCTGAAGGGGAAAATAAGAGACACCACCTCTTCAGCCAGTGCACTTTTAACGCTCAAAGCAGGGCACAATTAGACTCAGCAAAGGAACAATTCCAGCCAATAGGGGGGAAATCTGAATTATCATCAACATCCGCCTTAGCCCAGAAACCACAGCTTTCCCACATCCCAATCCAGTTAAACAAAATGACTCATTCATACTGCTAAGCAGTTAACATTGGTGTTTCTGAAGGCTAAACTACACACTACATTAAATGCATACTGTAAAAGCGATCTCCCATTTAGATGATCTGATCTGTATCGGAACCACTGTGTGAGGGCAGGGGAGGATTAAACCTTCTCACCCAGCCACTTTTCCTGAAGTAATTTAGTCCCCCCAACCGAGACCTAAATGAAGGGCCAAGGGGGGGAGAGATTACTGATGCCGATAGAGTACCCCCTCCCTTTTTTTAGTCCCTGAGGTAGTAGTGGGGGCAATTTGGAGGATGGAAGTGGCTGGGCAGGAAGGACTTAGCCTCCCCTACCCATGTGCAGATTGACCCCCATTTGCTTGCAAAATGATGAGGATCAGCTCTATAATATGTATTTAATATAACATGTAGTTTTAGCCCTTAGGCTTCTATCTATGAGAAGTGTGCAAAGAATCAGACCCCCTAACCCCAAGGTCCCAAATTCTATACTAGGGAATTCACATTGTGTCTGTAGAACAAGCCATGCAAAACTGATCAGTGTTTGCGTAATTTGTTATATTTCTCGAAGTTCTGGGCCACGATGGCACAGGCAGAAGGCCAGGGCAGAGAAGGAAATGGGAGACAAGGAGAAGGAGGGAACGTAAGAAGGGAGTGCCCACAGTCAGGGTCGCTAGAAAGAACTGTACCCAAAGGCGCCAACTGTCCTGCTTTTTCATTCCCATCTTACAGCCAGGATTTAACAGAATTCTTTCCACCCCCAAGGGGCACTAGTTCTACTGCTACCTTTTGAGGAGAAGGACATCTTGAAGCCACAAAAGATAGAGAAGCCAGACCAACCTGATAAGCAATATTATGGACAGTAATGTGGTGCATGGCAGCTGTGTCATGGCGGAAAAGAGCATTCAAGAAAGCTCGGCTATACCTGTCAAGAGACAAAAAAGGTGGCCCCTTGTGACTCAGGGCCTGAAAAAGATCATTTATACACCAAAGCTTTGCAGAATAAGAGGGGGCAACAACATTTCCCCTCCCCAACGAAAGTTTAGAAAGTTGGACCCGGAGTCAACTATGGAGTCACTGGCTAAGGGCTATCTTCAATACAGGCAACACTGCAGAGTCATTTCTCTCTGCACACCAGCCTTTGAGACACAGCTGTCATAATAGTTTTGCTAAAGAGATTTAGGGCGCAATCCTATGTATGTTTAGACAGAAAATGGTCAGCAACTCCCAGCATTCCTCAGCCAACCATACCGGCTCGGGAATGCTGGGAACTGTAAGACTTTTTCCTGTCTAAACATGCGCCAGACTGTGCCGTTATTCTCCCTGGGTTCCACAATCCTTAGTTTCATAAAACACCACTGCTTTCTTCAAAAGACACTTCCCAGCAGCACTTCTGAAGCCAGAAATTCAGAAAAAGAGGAAGCATCAAAGAAAACCCAGAGGGGTGGGGGGGTGGAACAGTTGTGACTGTAGAGTTGAGAACAACAAAACCATGTGACACTTTAAAGACCAACAGTTTTACTGTAATTCCATAGACAAGGTGCTTTGATGTGTCAAGACTATTGGTCAATGTGTGGCAGGCCCCATCAAGACCCTATGAAAGAGGCCAGGAAAAAAATCACATCTCCTCTCACAACTTTGATCTCTTTCCAGACAAGCAAAGCTCCTCTAACTGTCTCCTGAAAGTGCACTCAGCTCATCCATTCTTCCATGATGATTTCTGCTGTTATTCTAAGGGAGAGATTGCCTCTGGGCATTTTATCACACAAACAAGATTATACCCGATTAAACAAAATAAATGTAATTTTTATCCCATTCAAGATGGCATAACGTACTCCACCCACACATTTTACCGTCACAACCACTCTGTGAGATAGGTTAGGCTGAGGGGGTGGTGTAACTGGCTAAAGGTTACCCAGTGAGCTTCATGGTTGAGTGAGGATTTAAACCTGGGTCTCCCTGAGGTCTATTCTGATACTCAAGCCTCTATGCCACAATGGCTCAATTCGGACGACACAATAAACAACTGGTGTGGGGTAAACAATCGTCAGTTGTTTTGACTATTGTGTCATCCGAATGCTGCCATAGTCAACTCAGCGCTGATCCTAATCCACACCACAGTTGATTATTTATTACCATGTTGTGTGGGGAGTACCCCCTAGTTGAACAACTGTAAAGTTTATTATTACCCCACCATTGACTGTCGTGTCGTCCGAATTGAGCCAATGACTCTTGTATGAGCCTGGAATGCAACTTCCACTCCTCTTTCTCTCCCTACTTAGAATCACCAAAGCTGGTAAGAATCCCATACTCAATAATCCACCATTTTTTCAATTGTGTGGGCATTAAAACAGGTGGTTAAGCTCTGTCCAGATATCATTGATTCGTCTTGTTATCTGAAGTACTTGCCATGGAGGGGATCTGACATAATCGTATCAGAATTCCATGCCGGGCCGTTCTGATTTACCTGCACAACTGATTATGGATCAGTATACTGTGACTCCTACCCACCCAGCAACACACAAACACACACACACACACACACACACACACACACACACACACACCTCTGATCCCTGCCAGCCCAGTGGCAGGGGTAGCCTGCTCTGCTTAAAGTTGCACTGCCCAAACCCAGCAAGACAGGAACAGAAGCACATCTCTCTTTTCTACAAGGATTATTCTGGTTCCCTGGCTCCTCCGTTGAAAGCACACCTCAGGCCCTGAGGCATGGATGAAAAATAATCTACCTTCCAGGTAAGCCGCCCATCTTCCTATTACCCTTCACTGACTTTGGAGGGGACTTAAAACAGCTATGACTAAAACACACACACACACACACACCCATTCCACCCCAGGTATACCAACCTCTGGCAGGTGGGACAATCACAGTTCTCATCAATGGGTTGGAAGTCCTTGGCATATTGCTTGTTCTTCAGCTGCAGGGAACCCCACGGGACTAAGGCTGAACCAAAGCGCTGGGAGAATGAAGAATGAGCAAACAGGTCAGCAGTACTAGGGGAAACCATGGCTTAATGGGCATTTCAAACCCTTGAGCTTCACAAATCTTTTTCATCATTGGTAGTGCTCTCACCCATTTATGCTTCTTTCCACCAAGTGATGAAATGCTCCTCCCTCCCAACCTGTCCATTCCCAGTTTCCCCACAGCTGAGGCATCGACTTACAGCAGTCCTTGTGGGGAAAACGCAGTCAAACATGTCACAGCCCAAGGCCACACACACCACCAGGTCTGTAGCATAACTTCATGGGAAACAGAGCAGAGAGATGAAGCAGTGGCACGATAAAGCTTGTCCAGACATTACCTACAACACAGCCTGCCCAAAACCAGATTGCTAGGCCTTTGGAGAACAGGGATGAGAACATTTTTGTGCCTCAGAATTGTCTCAGCACACCCAGCCTAAGAAGTAGTCACAGAGGTGGACTTGAAACACTCAAGCCATTCCCCTTTTCGAGCCAGAAAGTGGGATGGTCATGGCAGTTTGGGAATACAAGGAGCCAATCACATTGCCAGCAACAATCCAGTTTCTGTTGGACCCCAAGGGAAAGTGATGGCCCCGGCACCATGGACTTGGTCTGATGCTCAGCATTGACTCCTACCCGACTCCCATAAGGTAGCGAGGCTTGTTCTTGGGGAGATGATTTGTACTGAGGGACACCATCCTCCAGAAGTGATCTTTGGCCTCACCACCGCTCAAGCCCCCAATGGCAAAGCCGGGCACGTCTCGCTTAGTCATCTCTAGCAGAGAAAGAGAGGGAGAGGCTGTTAGAGCTGTAACTTCAGGGAGAGGGGGGGCACTGCATGGAGCATCACCTTAACTTGTGGCCCCTCCAGACATTTTGGCCTAAAACTCCTATCAGTTCTACCAAGCATAGCCAATGGAGAGGAATGATGGAAGCTGTGGGCCAAACATCTGGAGGGCGACAGGTTGCCCATCCCTGCCCTAAGACAACAAAACTGCCCATGGAAAATACAATTGGAAGCTTTCCAGAGCTGCCACTGTGAACATTGGAGGTAGTCTTTATTACCACCAAGGGAAACAAGCCACAGGTTCACTATCTACTCACTTTCCCCAATTTGTAATGAAAGTTTGCAAACACTCTTGGAAGTGGTGTTTACAGACCACCTTTGCCCATGGTCCCTATAGGATTCTACAGAATGGATGACTGGTTGCAACCTGTCTGCAACTCTCCTAGCACCTGTTTAGGCTTTGTATAAACAAAGCTTACAACACATTGTTAGAGGAGGAACGGACATTTTTAATATGCTCTACTAAAACCCCACGCCTGAACCGTAATAGCTTTTTAGAAAAGTAAGTCTGCCCTTTATTTATAATGTATAAAACCGTCTTCCATTGCAACTAAAGCAGGGCTGCAGAGCCTGTTTCAGCTCAAGGGCAGAATGACATGTTAGATAAGGGCTCTCAGGGGCCATATTCCACTGGTCAGTGGAGCTGAAGACCAAAGAGGAGGCACCAAAGTCAAACAACGTTAGCAGATCTCCGTTGAAAGTTCTTATTGCCAGTAGTAATGAAAGCCTTAGGAGAGGCATTTCGGCCTTTTAAGGGCAGATCCTGCCTCTGGCAGTAGACCAAGGAGGGTGGAAGATACTGCACACCGACTGCCAGGAGCCCTGATGCTGCCCCTGCCACCCTATGCCTTTCTCAAAGCGAGGCATGGGATGGATGACTGGCCACTCTGGAGAGCCCTGCTGGCCACTCTCCTGCTGCGGCCATTGTGGCTTTGGAGACAGCAGCAGCAGCAGCCACCACCACCGCCCATCCTATGCTTCACTCTGAGAAAGGCATAGGCAGGTGGCCACTGAAAGAGAGGACCTGGCACAGCTCTCCACGGAGGCTGGCCAGCCCAAATCCCTTGCCCTGAGGGACCCTTTTTCAGACTGAGGCAGTGGCAGGGAGTTGGCCCTGGAGATGGCAGCGCAGGCAATCTCGAGGGTCGCCTCCCTGCTAGTGCCTCGTTCTAAAAAACAACCCCTCAGAGTGAAGTATTGAGGGGAAGGTGGGTGATGGTAGTTGGCAGGGCAGCGTCGTGTACTCTCCTGCCCGCAACAGCGGCACGCGGTGGAGGCCGGCACTTCCCGTGCAAAGGCAGCTCACATCCTACCACCCCGGAGGTAGTGGGAGGTCTGGCACTGTACCTGACTTTTTAGAATGGGGGTGGGGAACTGCACAAGAGCCGGGAAAGGGGCTGGGGCCGGGAAAAGGGGCCCTTCACTACCTGGGGACCCTAGGAGAGCCAGATTTGGCCCCTGGGCCTGAGGTTCTGCAGCCCTGAACTGTAGGTCAAGCTATCTGGGTAGACCAACGGCCAGAGATTGTTTGAAAAGCTTTAGCATTAGCTGGTGGTTCAGTCGTATGTATAGATAAGAAACTGAGGCCCACAGAAGGTGACTGTCCTAGGCCACCCTACCTAATTTCTTCTGGGTCTGCCAAATATCAAGTAGATGAAAGGCTAGAACTATAAGTTGCTGAGAAGCAAAGATCAGACACAGAAGCATGCTCACCTTCCAGACACTTGGTTCGAAGGGCAGGATCCAGGCCGCCCTGGATAATAGCAAACAGATTCTGCTGGCTGACCTTGCTGTGTGCTGCAATGCATCTGTCCAGCCAGCGAATGGACCTGCAACACACAGACCCCTGCTCAATTCAGAAAAAGTAGTGTGTCTCATGCCACCCCACAGTCAGACACCACATTAGTGAGATGGTAGGCGCAGGTGCAGGTGCAGCACATCTATTGATTTGATGTGAACCCCGCCTTTCTACCGAAAATGGCACTACAACTCATTACTTCCTACCACTTCAGGCCTAGGCTTAGCAGACACAATAGTCAGGCTGACTCAAAATCCAACCATCTGGATCTGCAGCCTTGGCCTTGGAGATGTGCAGCCAAAGAAACACACACAGGATTTCCCTTGTAGACAGTAGTGGATACACATGCACCACCTTGATGTTGTCTGCATAGATCAGAACATTGATACTCACGGTGAAGAAAGTTCCTTCTGGGTTGGTATGTGGAAGGGTTCCCACCATGGGTTAACTCCCCCTATTGCTTGGGACCAATAGATTTCTTGAAAACTCAGTCACGTAGTCCCTGCTTTTCCTGGGCGATGGGGGAGTTAAGTCATTGACTTCCTCATACCTGGAGAAATTGTGGGATTCTATTTGTTGGTCACGTAGCTAAAAGTGATTGAACAGCTAAAACAACTGTAACGTTGTAACAGAGCAATATCATACTGCGTGAGTCCAAGTATAACGTACATAGGAAGTTGCCCTTTACTAAGGGATGTGAAGAAAGGGGCCAAGATGGCTACAGTCAGGCTAAGAAAGGCAGAGTCGGCCTACCTTGCAGGACTGGGGCCTCTGGATTGGAAGGGGGAGAATTCCGATGAGAAAATGTTACAAGACTCAGAGCTGCTGGTTCCCAGCAATTGCACCTGGCCTCTCTTATCTTGGGAGGCCCAGGCAAGGACCAGGCACCAAGGTCAGCGTTAATTGGAAGTGGGCTGCAAGAGTTTCAGCTGTGGGAAAGGGCCATTCGCAGGGAGGGGGCTGGTGGCGTGAGCGGGACGGCCGGGGATTGGTCTTGGCTAGTCACGGTACCAGCTAACCCGAAAAGGGATAAATGGGATAGCAGCTGGGTGGAGGCCATCTTCTTCTGGACCGGTGCATGGATGGAGGGATCCCAACCCAGTGAGGTGATGCTGGGGAATAGATAGATTTATTGCTTTCAGGTCTGGCATGTTCCAGGGAAAGACTTGTCACCCTTTGGGTGTGATTTAGAGGGGGTCAAATTGTTTTATGGCTGCTAACCTCTACCTCAAACCTTATCCTACCCCCCCATTCCCCGCTACCCCTCCCCTTCCTTCCTTGCTTGTATTTTAAACGGTTTATTGATCGACTGGAGCCTTACGTGGAATAGAATTAGGATTTTAATAAATTGCTTCAGTCCCTTAACTTGTGTGGTTATTTCTGAAGGCTGGCTCGGGGCCGTTTGGCATTGGGCTCGGGAGGTGGGCTCGGGAGGAACTTGGTGAATGAGTTCCAAGCCTACCTGGTAGAAAGGCGGGTGCTTTCCTTCACATTGATCCAGCTAGCCCAGAAATGTCTACTCTGACTGGAAGCAGCTCTCCAAGGTTTCAGGCAGAGATCTGTTCCAGCCCTCCTCCCGAGAGGCCAGGCTTTGAGCTTGAGACCCTCTGTATGCAAAGCATGTGCTCTACCACTGAACTAGGGCTCTTCCCCAATGCTAGAATGTATTACAAATATATCTCCATCATCAATTTATTTCTTACCCGCCTCTCCCTTTGGATCGAGGTGGGGAACAACATTAATACAGTAACAATATACATCAAATACATAAATTAATTAAAAGAGCATATAAAACAATCAACACATTTTAAAATTCTTGATCTAAAGTTCAACTGGGTAGGCCTGCCGGAAGAGGCTAGTTTTTATAGCTGCCTTAAACTCAGAGAGAGTGTTAAATTGACGAATCCCCTCTGGCAGGCCATTCCAAAGTCTGGGGGCGACAGAAGAAAAGGTCCTCTGGGTAATACCCGTCAACCTAGTTTTCGCTGACTGAAGTAGCGCTTCCCATTTTAATTTTTGTAATCCGCCCAGAGAGTTTTGGCTATGGGGCAGTATATAAATGTAAATAATAACAACAATAATAATAACAACAACAACAACAATAATAATAGGGCTGAGCCAGGAAGAGGGAGCTGGCAAGACAGCTGGGGATCCATATTTTAGGCCACACTCTGTCAAATGTACTTAAATACCAAAACACAAAGTAGTAAGTAGTAACTGGGTAAGAAAATCAGGAATGTATAAGTATAAAAGCACTAGATAAAATCCCCCAAAGTTAAAATAGTCTAAACTAGTTAAACAGAGAATTTCAGGCTGATTGTCATAGCTTCAGAGAAAAGTTTTAAAAGCTGACAGCAGAATCTGCAGAAGGTTCCAGGAGAGTTGGGAGTAGTCCAAGGTGAGACTTCCCCCCCTCTCCATAGATATTTTCCCCTCCACAGGTACCTAGCCAATGTTTACCAATATTCTGAAATAGCGGCACAGAGCTTAACCTAGCACAGATAAACCACTTCTCAAACCACTTCTACCTCTGAAGTATGAAGTTCATGCCTGGAAATATAATACAGGGGATTATAATATCAAATGATATGTCTGCAGAATTTCAACTACTCATACTAAACATGCAGAATTTGCAGGTTTCACTGGTAGTAAACAAAGGAAGACCAAAAGACTAAACGAGCAAGCATCTCAGAAGATAGCGGTGAGGAAGAGCCACGATAGGCTGACCAATGGCATCAAAACGTAAATTGACAGAACCCAGAACGCAAACCTGAACATGGCTTCCTCCACACGGGGGCCACTAACTGTGCTGCTGACCACATCGTCCAGCTGCATCATGATGTCAGACCCTGAGAAAGGAAAAGGCAGAATGGATCAGCAGCAGCAGCAGCAGCAGCAATCCATCCACACTATTTTAAAAATTATATTCCCACAATTTTTGCCCCCAAAGAGGCTCACAGCACAATAAACCAGTAAACAAACAAAAGCTAAAATGATAAAGTTATGATTAGAAATACAGCCTCTTTAGTCCCAATTCGCCCAATTCAATAGCTTTCTAGCAAACATAGGTTTTGCCTGTCTCCAAAAGCAGTGGCTAACCCAGCCCCAAATTGAAGTGGACCATGAAACAGGGCCTCAGGCGATATTTGAGCACGCACACAGGTTCCCATGGAGGCAGGTTGTACCGAGGCCACTTACAGAGCAATCCTATACTCGAGATGGCTGAGAGGTCACTGGATTTGGCGAAAGCTCCACTACCCTGACAGAACACAGCATGCCACCACAATGACAGATGTACTAGGAGGAGAATGGCTAAAATGGGGGCAGAGGGATGGGAGTTCAAAATACCCATTTCCACCAAGGTATGGAACTGGGATGAGGATAGCCAAATTAAGTTTCTCAGACCCTTGCTGCACTTTCTGCCCTGTACTCAGTAGTCCTTATCAGGATCAGTTGAAAGAAGCTCCTCAGAAACATCACATTATGTACTGACAACCTAGAATCAAAGCACAATCCATCTTTATGCTTACTTGTACAACAAAAATTCTGAATTTTTGTATACATACGGGCTACTAAGGTAATTGTTGATTGTTCCCTACAAACAATCAATGTTGATTGTTCCCTACAGAGCTGACAATTCAATATGCTTGCTCCAGTTTGTCCTGGCCACCTTGTTTTTCCATATGCTGTGATGGACATGAAAACAAATGACTGGGCATATGTCTTTTACTCTGTAGGCTTAAGAACATACTGGTGGGCACGTTTTCTGGCTGGAATGGGCAGTAACATTAGGAATGGGCACTAACATTAATCACAGTATTTAGTTTTTTCAGGTCACAAAATGATTTTTTAAAAATTAATGCTTTATTTTAGCTTTTCAGTGAAAATTCAATATTAACTCAAGAAGAGTCACTGATCAGGTAACTGGGTCATACTGACGTCCTACAAGTCTTTGCTATTTCTAAGATAGGGAGGAAATAGCGGTGTTAAGAGAGAAATGACGCACACTGCTATGAAGCAGGAGGAAAGCATCAGCCAGCCCACAAATGGGTGTTATTACACAAGACAAAATAGTTACCAAGAGCATTCTGTATTTCAATGGATTTCTCTGGAGTCAGCAGAATCTCCTTGCCATCGTAAGGAGAACAGAAGCGTACTCCCTCTTCAGTCACCTCAGAGAGCTCCACCAGAGAGACCATCTGAAACCCACCACTGTCCTGCAAAGAAAGACTGACACCATGAAAAGAATGGAAAGAAAGAGAAATGGTCTGTTCTGGTACCTTGATCCCCATAATCATGAGGAGGCCTAGGCTTCATATGAGTGAGTAAACATAGTATTAAGAGAAGGGCTGGTGTGGAGAACAAGATTTTTTTTAAAAAAAAATCTTTGTGTTCCAACTCTATTTATTTGATCAACAGTACTGGTGTGCGTGAGCTAATCTGCACCTCCTTTCAACACTCCAGCTGCAACAGGAATGCTCTTCCCCATTTCTATTCCTGATGAGGCAAATAGCTCAAACAATTTGCCCAAAGTCACACATTGAGCCTGCAGCGGAAAAAGACCTAGCAAAGAGCTCAACAACAGAGAACTCAAACAGTATATTCTTAAGTTTAACCAATTAATATAATCTAAAATGCACAATTCCTTTTCTCTCAACACCTTCAGTAACAGAAACTTTTCAAAAGGAAAGGGAGTATCTGCTTTGTTGCAAATTAACAGGCAATCTCCGAGCAATTCTGCATGATATAGCCCTGGATATGGAACATCTTAAAATAGCCCTGTATGTGCAGATTTCTAATGCAAAGATTTTACTTTTAACTGAAACAAAATCTCTATTTTCAGCATAAGTCTTATCTAGTCCTCAATCTCTGGATGAATACAGATAATGATTTGCCAAATGATGACTTAACTACCAAATGGTCGTGAGAATTTTACCATTCCCATGCTTCCCCAGATTTCTGCTCAGGTGCAATGTGTGCTAAAAGTCTTCTTGCCGCCATTTAACAAGACAATACAGCCAACTGCTTTACAAGTATTTCCATCCACATAACAGTAAATTACCACTTGACAACAAGTTCGTCTTGTGCTGGCCTGGATGGAGGCCTTCATTCCCATGTCTGCCTCATGGGCCACTGCTTCTGGTTTCTGCCAATACCAAAGCTCAACCATAGAGAAAAACTTTGTGTTCCAGTGACTTCCTTAGTTACATTCATACTTACTGTGAGCAGGTTCCGTGGCCAGTTCATAAAGCCATGGAGCCCACTGGCTTTTTTGATAAGCTCAGGTCCCTAGAGCAGGACAAAATATGATCATCAGTGTTCTTCAACACTAGTGCCAAAGAGCCACACCATTCCCACAGATGATCCCAGGGAGAAATACAGAACATTGTCTATTTCAGTTGCTTACACTCTCCTTTCAGAAACTGGCATATCACTCTGTGGTATCCCAAACTAACCATAGCAGCAACAGCACAAGGTCATTCAGACATCCAGCATTCTGCCAGCAGTAATATTCAGTTTATGATGCTCCCAACAAAAGGGCAGATATGGGAGAACAAAGTGAGACTGCATGAGAGCTGCCGTAATGTAGTGCCTGTCGGACTAAGCTATGAATAAGAAAGCCCCTGGTTGGAATCTCACCTCTGCTATAAAATTATGATAATTTGGGCAAGCCAGTCTCTCTCAGCACAGTTGCCTATCTGCAATATGGGGACACTATCTTCACTGAATTGTTGTACGGCATGTGTGTGTGAAGTGTTTTCAAACTCTGAAATACAATATGATGTTAATTATTACCTTCTTTCTTAACAGGGCTCCTGCAGCAGCTTTAACTGTTGTGATGAAGTGGGAATTTCATCAGGTGCTGCATGCGTACAAAGGACACCTGATGAAATTCCCCCTTTCAATACAACTGTTAAAGATACAGCAGCCCGGTCCTCCTTTTCCTAGGGTCACCCTAGGGTTGGGGATGCTGCTGGAATTGTACTGAAATTGTACTCAAATCCTGAGTTTCTGCTAAAGATTTCCAAGGGAAGCTTTCCACTTCCGCCCGGAAGGAGGAAAACTGACACACCCGCCCCAGTTTTACTGATCCCGGAAACGCCCCGTGTCTCCGCCTGACAAATTACATGTCTACAGGGCAGTGGGTCTAGGGCCTTGACTCACGGGGCGCATGCCCAGATGGTAGGTGTTGCCCAGGCACAGGCGGCATCCGAGCGCGTCCAGCTGCGCGGCGGTGAGGCCTTTCATGGTTCCCTGTGTCCCAACCGGCATGAAGACTGGGCAATCCACGGTGCCGTGCGGCAGCCGCAGCTCGCAAACACGAGCCTTGCTTCGCCCGCATTCGGCCACCACGCGCAGCGACAGAGCCGCCGCCATAGCAACCACATTCCCTGGCGCAGGTTATGACGTGCGCCGCCCTAGAGGCGGGGCTAAAAACCCAACTGCTTCTGTATTCTTCTCATAGGGTCGCCCTTTGAGGCGGCAACGTCATTGGCTGCGCCTTCGTCCCGGACATAGAGATAAGAATGTGGAGAGACTGCAAGCAGACAGTCTCTGAACTTCTAGTACTAACGTCTTTGCGAAATGGTTGAACGCCGGCCAGAGCTTCAGTTATGGGGCGGTTGGGAGATCTGCTCCGCGGTTGCCTAGGCTTACACTGGGTGCCGCCATTTCTCTTCCTGTCAGAGATGCTTTTGTCTGCAGCTGACACCTCAGAAAGCTCGTAGAAAAATGAATTTCTGCCTGTCTCGCATTTCTTAGAAGCCACTGGAATTTCGCACTGAATGAAAAAGAATACCCGCCCTATCCGGAAATACGTAATCGACAAGAAACCACAGAAATTAAGGGAAGAAAGTAAGATGAGGATCCATGAAATCAAAAAAAGGATCCTCATGATTTCATATGATTTTTGTGGAGCAACACCTCCAAACCACAATCCAATCACAGGGCCCATCTTCCTCCGCAGACTGAATCACAAAAACGACCGGTATGCCACTCGTGGGTGTGGCAACGGTGCAAAAACATGGAGAACAGGCGGGAATGAACTACAAAAAATAATAATAATAAATATTTGGGGCTTTATGGCAGTAGCATAAAATCAAAGGTATGAGGCGCAACTCAGTGTGGATCCTGGGAATTTTTGCATTGGGTTCCCCACCCCACCCCCGCATCAAAGCACAGAACCCATCTTTGTCCAACTATGCACACTAAGAATACCACATCTGCTTCTACAACTAAAATAGTGTGATCCATTTATGCAAGGCTTGGATGCTGATGGATCGTCTGGATTTTACATGCAGTGCATAAAAAAATCAAAGCTGAATCATATAGCACATCAATGTCAGTAGCATGGATCCTATACTTCTCAGAGCCAGGAAGGGAGGGGGGAAGGATTCAAGATGCAGTTCCTTATGGGTCCACAGGATTTTAATATAGTGTCCCCACAAATGCACTGTTAAATAGAATCACAGAATAGTAGAGTTAGAAGAGGCCTATAAGGCCATTGAAGGCCTCTAGTGTGGGAGAGCCCACCACCTCCCTAGGTCATTGGTTCCATTGTCGTATATTTTCCTGATGCCCAGCCGGAAACTGGCTTCCTGTAACGTGAGCCCATTATTCCATGTCCTGCACTCTGGGATGATCGAGAATAGATCCTGGCCCTCCTCAGTGTGACAACGATCCTATCCACACTATAGATATAAAATGTTTTAAGCCAATATAAAACGTTTTAAACCAATATAAAACGTTTTATATTGGTTTAAAATGTTTTATATCTATAGTGTGGATAGGCTCAACCTTTCAAGTACTTGAACAGTGCTATCATGTCTCCTCTCAGTCCCTTCTCAAGGCTAAACATGCCCGATTCTTTGAGTCTCTCCTCATAGGGCTTTGTTTCAAGACCCCTGATAATCCTCGTTGACCTCCTCTGAACATGCTCCAGCTGGTCTGCATCCTTCTTGAAGTGTGGTGCGCAGAACTGGACACCATACTCAAGTTTTGGTCTATCCAGTGCCGAATACAGGGGAACCAGTACCTCGTGTGATTTGGAAGCTATACTTCTATTAATGCAGCCCAAAATAGCATTTGGTGTGTGTGTGTGTGTGTGTTTTTGCAGCCACATCACACTATTGGCTCATATTCAGCTTGTAATCTACAACAATTCCAAGATCCTTCTCACTTGTAGTATTACTAAGCCAAGCATTCCCCATCTTGTAACTGTGCAAGGCAAAATAAGTGACTGAGAGGGCTGGAGTAGGAGAAAAACAAATGGATGTTCTATCATTCAAAAATACTTCTATGAAACTAAAAGACAACTAGCTTCAGAGAAAAGGAAGTGCTAGCATTTGGACAAAAGCCCAAAACAGAAGATGGATAAATAGTCAAAGAATACGTGTTAAAATACTTGCACCCTAAGGCTGTCTGAACATCTCATAAAAGTTGTGGCATCTCCAAATCTTCCAGTCTTATACTTTATTGGGTGGCAGCCCTCCCCCACTCCTTCCAGGGCCAATAATGATGTCATAAGGTGCATGGATGAAATGAGCAGGATGTTTTGGGGATCCGGTACATAATTTTAGACTGTCAGTTCTGACTAACTTTGACATGGGCGCTTGGACTAAAAGGGCAGCTGTACGTGTGGGATCAGCCATAGCATAAACTCTTATCTAGCATATGGGGGGAAATGCAGACACTTTGGCATTAGGCCAGTGGAACAGCCATGAATTCTATGCATGTTCAGTCCAGAAGGGCAGAAGAGAAAGACACAGCTTGGAAAATCCTAAAACAGGATAAAAATGGCAGGCGTGCCCCCGACTTCCATAGAAAAACCATAAAAGCCCATCAGTTCAGTACTGTGCCAGAGAGTATGCCCACATGCCCCCACATGGAGGAGGGCAATGATAAGGACAGAGCCCCATCACACTTCCCTGCATCACAACACACACAGTGATCCCACAACATTCCTCCTCCATGAGCTTCACTGGCAGCCAGAAGTGACCTTGGCAGCCCTCTAGGCAAAAGTTGGGATCTGTTTATGCTGCTCATAAGCACTATTTTCAGTACAATACACGGGGAAAGAAGAGATCGAACAATACGGCATCCCACATAGTTCACTTGGCAAGAGGTCTAACACTGCCAAAGAGGGGACCAAGACATGCAACAAGTGGAGTTGCAGGCACACGAATGGCAGCATCCTGCAATGGTTTTTACTGCACAGGTTTGAGTACCACCAGGCTGAAAGGGGGAACATGGCTCCACTCAGCTTTTGCATGCCTGGCCAAAAATAGCCATGTCAGGGCCTAGGGTGACCATAGGAAAAGGAGGACAGGGCTCCTGTACCTTTAACAGTTGTATTGGAAAGGGAATTTCAAGGAAAGGTGTCATTTGTACGCATGCAGCACCTGGTGAAATTCCCTCTTCATCATAACAGTTAAAGCTGCTGCAGGAACTCTGCTTAGTGACCAGATACAAAAGAGGGCAGTGCTCCTGCAGCTTTAACTGTTGTGATGAAGAGGGAATTTCACCAGGTGCTGCATACATAAAAATGACACCTGCTGAAAGCACTTAGGAGTCAAACACATCATGAAGCATTTGTCTTCCCCATGTTCCCAGCCCGAAAACCAGGAACATATGGGCTGTACGAAGATCCCTAGCTGGGTAGAACAGCTCATATTTTACATGCAGGAGATTCTAATTTAAAATCCAAGGTGGGGTGGGGAAAGGGCCCTGTGGCCTCCACGCTCAGGTGCACCTTGAGCCAATCAAGAGGAGTGCTGTAGGGCCAATAACCTGGCTCCTGTATCCGCCAACATACATCATGCCAGTACTCATCACACTTGCATCCTGAGAGGCCTGCAGTCTGAGGTACCTGATTGAGCAGAGGGTGGACGGTCCCCTGGTCCTGAAGCCAAAAAGTTCCCTGGCTGACCTATCCTGAAGATAGCTGAAGTCACATTGTATTAGGTTGTAAGAGAGCTCTATCTACCACTCCCTTGCATCAAAGAAATAATACGTGGCATAGTTATGACCTTTATTGAACAGCATCCAGAATAGAATGAACCCTGAAAGGAAAAGACACTTCATATGTATGAAATTAAAAAAAAGTATTTCACTATTATTTTTAAAGCAGAGCCAATAAGTATTTTACGCCCCTAATTAAAATCTTTAATTAAAAATCAAAATGACTAGTAAAATTAGGTTGTACATCATTTTCCTGCAAAAGGGAGAAAGACAACCTAGTCCCGTACAAAAGAGCCACCTGGGCATTGAGCAATGTAAAAGAATGGCTGGAGAAGGTGTGGATGGGCAACGGCCAGGAATGTCTTGGTCCTGTCATGTGCCAGAGGTCAAACTTTTAGAAATTAAAACCAAACAAAAAAGGAAAAAGGGCATGCTCATGAAATTTCAAAAAAGACCGTTGCAGAAGTTGGAAATGGACTTACTTGAGTTTTAAAGGAAATTGGTTGATGATTATTCAAAACATATTTAAGTATGTTTGCCTGAAGATATTGCCAGTAAATCAGTAATCAAACACTGTAAAACTATATTTTACAATATGGCATAGTATACAAGAGATGGTGAGTAATAACACACTTTAATTTGCTCCTGAGACTTCAGAATATTTGCAAAAGAAATGGACTTTGTTCATACTGAAGAAATATGATCTGAACAGCATAGACCCATATCTTAGACTACTAAATTACATTGAAAGAAAATACAGGGTCACTAGCACAACTTTTAATAGGATATATTTGAGAACAAGACTGTTTCTTAGCACTATGGTTACAACTTCAACTGATAAAAGTGGACATACGGACACACCTAATTGCCATCACTCAGCAACTCACCTGATGCACATCTGCTGCATTTGGTTCCACCTCTCTGTACGTGGACACTGAAAAGACCTGCTGTCTTAGAGAAAGAGACAGCCCAAATCTAATTGTATTTTATTTAAGCTTTAATTTAAGCCACAGGGAGGATCCTTCCAGATTGAAAGGTGGCATCAAAATCAAATAAATTAATTAAGGAAGGAGAAACAGTATATAATTATAGTGAAGGTCCAAAGCTTAAGTCTTTACATGTGGGAAATATGCAGTGTACTTCTATATTTGCATGCTCAGAAGTAAGTCCCACTGAATAAAATGGAACATCGACCCAGGTTAGTGTATATAAATATATTTCAGTTTCATTTCAGTAGGATTTTAAGCTTGGCTTTGTTACAGAAACAGCCTTGGTCACCCTGTATGATGACCTATGTTGGGAGAAAGACAGGGGAGTGTGACTCTGTTGATTCCCCTTGATCTCTCAGCGGCTTTCGATACCATCGACCACGGTATCTTTCTGGGATGATGTCTGAGTTGGGAGTGGGAAGCACTGCATTGCAGTGGTTCCTCTCCTACCTGGTGGGTTGGCTCCAGAAGGTGGTGCTCGGGGGACATTGCTTAGCCCGTGGATTCTCCAGTATGGGGTTCCAGAGGGGTCAGTTTTGTCCCCCATGTTGTTCAACATCTACATGAAACCATGGAGTGTGGTCATCCAGAGTTTTGGAGTACGTTGTCATCAGTATGCTGATGACACACAGCTCTATTTCTCCTTTTCATTTTTATCAGGTGAGGCTGGGGATGTGCTGAACTGGTGCCTGGCTGCCACAATGGACTGGATGAGGTCTAATAAACTGAAACTCAATCCAGACAAGACTGAGACGCTGTCAGTGGGTGGTTCTGCTGACCGGATGGAGGGTCTTCAAACTGTTCTGGATGGGGTTGCACTCCCCTTGAAGGAGCAGGTCCATAGCTTGGGGGTTCTCCTAGAACCATCTCTGTCACTTGAGGCTCAAGTGGCCTCAGTGGCACAGAGTGCCTTCTACCAACTTCAGTTGGCGGCTCAGCTACACCCCTATCTGGACAAGTAAATAAATAAATAAATAAATTTTATTACGGTCAACAAGACCAGCAAGTATAAAACATCATAATATCCAGATAGGTTGTCGTGCTTCGGTTGTCGTGCTCTAATAACCTCCAAGTTAGATTACTGCAATGCACTCTACGTGGTCTATCTTTGAAGACGGTTCAGAAGCTGCAGCTTGTGCAAAATGCGTTGGCTAGATGGATAACAGGAACCAGAAGGTTTGAACATATCAGACCGTCTCTGGCCCACTTACATTGGCTGCCCGTACGTTTCCGAGCCCGATTCAAGGTGCTGGGTTTAACCTATAAAGCCTTAAACAGCTGGAGACCACAATACCTGACAGAACGCCTTTTGCGGCATGAACCTACCTGTACACTACATTCAATATCTAAGGTCCTTCTCCAGGTGCCTACTCCGAGGGAAGCTCAGAGGACGGCAACAAAGGAGAGGGCCTTCACTGTAGTGTCCCCCCAATTGTGGAACAATCTCCCCAACAAGGTCTGCCTGGCACCAACATTGATCTCTTCTCAGCACCAGGCATTTAGCAATATGTGATGAGCTTCACTGATCCTAAATCTGTTTTTAAAGTTGTTTATAGTTGTTTCAAATGTATGTTTCTGTGTCTGATGTATGTTTTTGTAGTTTTAAATTTTGCATATTGGTTTAAAGTGTTTTAATCTTATGTAAACCACCCAGATAGCTTCCGCTATTGGGCAGTATAGAAACGTAATAAATAATAATAAATAATAATAATATCGGATACTACCCATAGAAAATAAGTTCCATTGAACTCAGTTGAGCGTACTTAATAAAAATGCATAGAATCAAGCTGCCAGTTACCATTTATCAAAATTAATATTGGAAATTACAAAAAGAGAGTGAGTAACATATGACCCCAAGGTCATATTTGGTTCAGAATGCTGATGCAACTGTTTAAAGCAGGAGGAAGCAACATGCAGCCCTCCGAATGTTTTGGCCTATAACTCCCATCATTCATCACTTTTGGCTATGCTGGCTAGGGCTGATGGGTGTGGTAAGCCCAAACATATGGAGGGCCACAAGTTGCCCACACCGAGGAAGAAAAGATCTGCAGAACACCAAAAGTTTGACTAAGGGTGGATGGAACAGTTGAGAATGCAGAAATACCTACATCTGACATACATGAATTATTGTCTAAAAGGTAGAAAAAATGAAAATATTGCAGAATGAAGTGTCTACAGAAATTCAAAGATGTTGTGACTACTCTCAGAAGCAGAGCGATAAGAAAATCAACCAGATAGTGTAATATTTTCTTTCTTTCAATTTAAACACACCATGTGTTAGGGTGGGGAGATGCAGGGATAACAGAGAATTGAAGTTGGGCAGCAGCCATTTTGAGACCTAGTTGTATGGCTTGTGCAATTCTGAGTGGTTTGTTTATTCTACGCTTCAAGTCTCTTGTTGTAACATTTTATAAAGTTCACAAAAGAAAATATTGCAAATTATAGAAGGTGTCAAATTATATAAGCATGGATGGGAATGCACATTATTTGCCTTCAGCGCTGGAGATGCATAAAGGAAAACTGGAAGCTTGGCACTCATCTAGTACTGTTGACATTCTCCTCCCCATCCATTTTGCTTTGTGTCTTGACCTCAAAGCTGATTATTACAAAAGCATTCTTTAGGCTATGTTTCACCCCCATGTTTCAGGCTTTTATTAGCTTCTTACAGCCCCACCCTAACCATCTCTTCAGAAGTCCATTCACAGTGCACTCCTAATTATGTCTACTGGTATGTTATTTATTTCCAGGTAAGTTTGCACAGGATTCCTCCCTAAGTTCAGTGATCTGTCTGCATCCATCTTAAGGATGTTCAACCCTGTCACCATTTTCTTCTTAGTCAAGTGGAAACTATGATATTTCTGAATCGCCAGGTAGTCTTGTTTTTACAATTAAATTTTTTATTTAACGAAAATCAATTTTCCCGTACCATACTGTAGAAAAATCCAGTTAAATGTAGTCTTTTAAAGGGAATTTTTTTAATAAAATAAAATGCATGAACTCCTCTCCAGATCCCGTTCTAAAATGCGATCCCGTAGAAAAATACTTGCCACCAGGGAAGAAAAAACAGTGCAATTTCAGAAGTAAGTGAATCGCACCCTGAAATCTACGCATTTGGCGAGGAAATGAATCTTGAGACCTCGGGACAAAGGCATATGAATGATTTTTAGCAGAGAAGGATTGACGTAGAAAGTAGGGATGTGCACTGGATCGGACCCGATCCACGATCCGAGTCCGGTCCAGTGGGAAATCGGATAAATTATCCGATTTCCGATCCCGCAGCTGGATCGGCCGATCCAATCCGAACCGGTCCGAAAAAGCTCCGAACCGGTTCGGCGGATCGGCGGATCGGCGGGCGCCCACTGGCGCCCACCGCCGCTTCCATTGGCGGGCGCCAGCGGGCGCCCGCCGATGAAAGTGGACAGCGGGGGGGGGGGAGGAGGGGGGCACTTACCTTCTCGGCCCGGTGGCTCCCGTCCGGCGCCGGCGCCTACTACTACTAGCAGGCTCCGCGGCCTGCTCTAGGGTGGCGCGCCGGGTGATGTCATCACCCGGCGCGCTACTCTAGAGCAGGCCGCGGAGCCTGCTGGAAGTAGTAGGCGCCGGCGCCGGACGGGAGCCGCCGGGCCGGAAAGGTAAGGAGGGGGTGCGTGGAGGGGAGGAGGGGGCGCGCGGAGGGGGGAGGGGGGCCCTTACCTTTCCGGCCCGGCGGCTCCCGTCCGGCGCCGGCGCCTACTATTCCCAGCAGGCTCCGCGGCCTGCTCTAGGATGGCGCGCCGGGTGATGTCATCACCCGGCGCGCTACTCTAGAGCAGGCCGCGGAGCCTGCTGGAAGTAGTAGGCGCCGGCGCCGGACGGGAGCCGCCGGGCCGGAAAGGTAAGGAGGGGGTGCGTGGAGGGGAGGAGGGGGCGCGCGGAGGGGGGAGGGGGGCCCTTACCTTTCCGGCCCGGCGGCTCCCGTCCGGCGCCGGCGCCTACTACTCCCAGCAGGCTCCGCGGCCTGCTCTCAAGTAGCGCGCCGGGTGATGACATCACCCGGCGCGCCACCCTGGAGCAGGCCGCGGAGCCTGCTGGAAGTAGTAGGCGCCGGCGCCGGACGGGAGCCGCCGGGCCGGAAAGGTAAGGAGGGGGTGCGTGGAGGGGAGGAGGGGGCGCGCGGAGGGGGGAGGGGGGAGGGGGGCCCTTACCTGCCCGGCCCGGCGGCTCCCGTCCGGCGCCGGCGCCTACTACTACCAGCAGGCTCCGCGGCCTGCTCCAGGGTGGCGCGCCGGGTGATGTCATCACCCGGCGCGCTACTTGAGAGTAGGCCGCGGAGCCCGCTGGTAGTAGCCGTGCCGAGAAGGTAAGTGGCGGGGAAGGGGGCTTACCCCCCCCCCGGAGCCGTCCGCTTCTATCCGCTGGCGCCCGCGGGCGCCAGCGGATGGAAGCAGGCGGCCCCAGGGGGGGTAGGGAGCGCGGGGGAGGGGGTTTACCTGCCGGGGCCGTCCACAGCGGACGGCCCCGGGGGGGGGAGGGAGTTAGGCCCCCCCTTACCCACCCGCCGCCATTTTTTCCTCATAGACTTGCATTGCAATGCAAGTCTATGGGGAAAAAAATGGCGGCCGATCCAAAAATGTACGATTTTTGGGTCGGGATCGGACTCGATCCGGTCCGGGGGGCCTCCGATTTTGTCCGAACCGGTCCGGGACAAAATTGGAGGTCCCGATCCGGGTCCCGATCCGATCCGGGGGGTCCGTGCACACCCCTAGTAGAAAGCTACAAATATGATCTCATTGTTCACGTGAAAAATATCCCTTAAAAAAAGTTGCCTTTACTAAAGCGATTGGCTCTTCTTTGAGAATGACAAAAATTCTGACCAATCAAAAGCGAACATGGTAGGGCGGGTGGGGACGGTTGTTTTGCTAGATGACTGGAATTGTTATTATTTTTTTAAAGAGATGGATAGGAAGTTTTACCAATTAAAAACAACAATGTTATAAGAGGTGGGGATTATACATGTTTGACCGCGCTCCTAAGGTAACCATTGGCTGGGTGAAGAGCCCGGGGGGGTCGAATGGCAGGGGAGGCTGTCCAATTACAATCCTGACCGGAAATAGACACCGCCCTATCAGTATGATGGTCTGCGAGATCCGCTTTTTCTATTGGCCTCGACTGGGAAATGACAGCTCCGAAGGGCAATAGTGATGGCGATTGACAGAAGGGGGCGGGACGAAGCTCAGAGCGGGGTGTCGCTGAGGCCGGATGAGGAGAATCCGAGGGGGAAGTTTGGTGGTTGTTGCCTGGGGCCGTGAGGGGAAGAGGAGGCGTGCGGGGGGATCTGCCCCCCCATAGGCCGTTGCTATGGGCAACCGAGGAATGGAGGAGCTGATTCCGTTGGTGAACAAACTGCAGGATGCCTTCAGCTCTATCGGGCAGAGCTGCCACCTCGATCTGCCACAAATCGCCGTGGTGGGCGGCCAGAGTGCGGGGAAGAGCTCCGTCCTCGAGAACTTCGTGGGCCGGTCAGTCAGTCAGTCAGTCGCTGGGCAGAGGGGAAGGGAAGGAGAGTGACGGGCAGGCAGGTGGGCAGTAGCCGGCGGAGTTGGCGGAAAGGGCTTCCGTGAATGGGTCGTGCGCGCATTTCCGACGCTTTCGGAAGCTGCTTCTGACAGAGCGGCGGCGGCGGCGACGCCGGCGGCCTCGGCGCCGCCTGTGAATAACTTCCTTCGCCAGAGCGCATCCTGTTCCGTGAATGCCGCGATTTACGCCAGTTGCGTTAGCTGAGCAAGGGGCGTAAAGGGAGCTCGAAGAAAGGCCTGTAACCAGAGTTCGGGGAGGGGAGCGAGTGCGGGTGGCTGTGTGAGGGGCGGAGGGCGGTGTTTCCCTGCATGCGGGCGGTCTGGGAGGGCCCTTCAGCCCGCATTCTTTTCGCCCAGCCCATTGGGCGGCGGAGGGGGGGGTCCCCGAGTTCAGACGCCGCCGTCGCCTCCCCCCCTCCCCCGTGGGCTTGCCTAGGGTTAGTTGCACAGGGCGGCGGCGTCGACATGGGCAGAGCCACGTTTGCGGCTCCCGCCCTTGCCTCCTCCTTCAGCAGGTGCAGTTTCTTCTTTCCCGGTAGGTAGACCTTGACCTCCATTGCGTCATTGGATGTGGAGCAGCTGAACGTGTGAATAAACTCCACTAAAAAGCAAATGGTACTTTAGATGATCTTCTGTCGTTGGTGTTACATTTCTGACTGGACCCATTCAGAAACACGTTTGAGGAGGTTGCCGTTGCCAAGTAACTTGACATGCGTGAAGCAGCGTCTCCTGCATGAAATCTCCTCCAGTGCCAGCTTTCTTAGGGGTGCTGCTTCTGCATGAGGACAGCCTCAAGTGACTAGGCCAAGGGCAGGCAACCTCGTGCCCTCCAGGTGTTTTGCACTACATCCAATATCATCATTGGGGGGCTTTTAGGAAGGCCCGGAAGACTTGTTTACTCTGAAACAACAACAACAGCAACACCTCTCTCTTCCCACCCTCTGGATTCTTAGTCCCTATATCTGCTTTGTCTTCAAAACCTGCCACTGGACATTTGCTGTTTAAGGCGTGGTTAGGGAACTATACCTCAAGGGTTGGTCTTTTCCACCCTTATTTGTGTGGAGAAAATGTTGATGGAATGTAATTGTGACAGAAAAGGAACTCCTTGGCGAAGTTTTCAATCTGTATATACTTGACAAACATTGATTTTGAATAGTCTAAAGTCTTGAACTAAAATCTGTGTCTAAATATACACTGGTCACCTCTACCGGTAGACCAATAGCTGTGTCATCCTGGGTGTATATTTTGATCTAGTATTGAAATCCCTGAATGCTTTAATTGTACTTAAGGCATTTTATGTTTTATTTGGATTTCCTGGGGTGCTTTCTTTTTTCAGGGTTGTGTGCTGGCCAGGGTACAACTTACAAAGTTATGGACCCGTACCATAAATGTCTGGCACCCACTTTGAAGAACGTAGGTGTTGAGGGGAAAATCTTTTTGTTTTTGAGTGACAATATTTAATTTTTGCTGCAATTGTACTATTTTTTGTATGTGGCACACATTATTAAAATTATATGCCAGATGGTCTACACTTTAGAAAAGCGGTTTATCAATATTACTAGATGTATCATCCAGACCAATAACTTGCATTAAGTAGGGCCTGCAATTTTATACACACTTAACTGAGAATAAGTCTCATTGAACCTGATGGGATTACCTCTGAATGCTGCATCACTTACACCACTGATGCAATCTCTAGTGCAATGCCGATAGTGTATGCTGGCGCTATCTCCTTCACTGGAAGTCTTTAAGCAGAGGCTGGATGGCTATCTGTCAGGAGTCTGTGTAGCTTCATCCTGCAATGCAGAGCCTGCATGGAGCAGGGGTTGGTCTTGATGATGTCCAATATCCCTTTCAACTCTGAATCTATGATTCTAAGTCTGTATTGTGTTAGAAGGTTCAGTTGTAACTCTGGGGGCTTTGCATGTTCTGTATGTAAAGCTAGTTTTTGACTGTTCCATTGTGGGAAAGATTCGTTGTTCTCACCTGGTTGAACTGGTCCTTTTTCTTTAAGATGTGAGTGCAGAAATATAGCATCAGAACTCATCCTGAAGCAAAAAGTTACAAAACACTTATACATATCAGTGTGATTCTGTTGATATTTTAAAAGCTCTTTATGTAGCAGAGATCCTTTTTAACCAGAGATTTCATAAAATCGGATCTCATTTTCATAAACATGTGGATCAGGCATCTGAAACTAAATGAGTCTTTAAAAAAAATCTGCTTGACTAATTGTTTTGATATTTGAAGAGTACCTAAGCATTATGTCTCTGGTTGTTGCCTGATTGTTTGTGATTGTTGTTGCAGGTTTAACCTGACTTCATGTACTCTTCTATGAGCAATGAAACCTAACAAGAGATTATTTATTTATTTTTATAGTGTATTTCCAGATTGCATTTCAACCAGTGGTTCCCAAGGGCACAGTCCTATCCATGTTTAGACTGGCTGGCTTGGGAATGCTGGGAGCTGTAGGACTCTTTGCTGTCTAAACATGCATAGAAATGCACCCTTATTTATTTAAAATTAAACTATTGAAAAAGTGGGGCTGTTCACACAACACGTTTACTCACATTCAGTAGTTGACTGTGGTTTGTTTGAACCATGGGTTGTTTGTTGAACCGTGGGTTATCGTGTTGTCTGAATGCAGCTAGGGTTAACCATGCAGTATGGCTTATTTTCTTGAATAAGCCACTTTATGGTTTGTTGTTGGGTTGTTCACGGTGGATAACAAGCCACATTGCATAGTTAACAGACCACCCTGGCTGCCTTCAGACAACACGCTAACCTGCCCTGTGGAAAACATGCTGCATTCAAGCATCACATTTACTCACAGTTCAACAAACAACCCATGGTTCAAAACAACCAAACTCAACCACTGACTGTGGGTTAGCATGTTGTGTGAACAGCCCCAGTGGTGCTAAATACTACAATAACTAAAATAACAGACAGACTCTCAAAAGCGGAACATTAAAGTCGAACAAACCAAGGGGTGAGGATTTTTGGAATTCTGGACTCCACACTAAAAAAAACATGGTCCTTGTTGAAGTCTATCTAATATTACCAACTGCTGATATTCAGAGCAGGATTCCCTTATCAAATAAGAAAGCAAGGGGTCGGTCATAGGGGGGAGCCACCTTAAATGGATACTTGGGACCTAGACTGTTTTGGGCTCTACAAGCTAAACCTAGCATCTTGAATTATTTATTTTACAAATCATAACCTGCTTTTCCTTTTAAAATTTCCATCTGCTTACCTTCAGTGACAAAATAAGTTATGGGATATTTTAGGGTGGAGTGTTGTTTCTCCCTCTAATAAGCCATGCCCCCTGAGTTCGTATAATATGACAACCCGTGTCCAGGCAGTGATTATGACAGTTACTCCTGGCACGTGATTTAAGTTAGCCATCATGGCTTTTTTTTAATCGTGTGAACCGGCCCACTGTGTCACAGAAGGCTGGTGTATTCACCAAACTGCATCATTTAACAGTTAAACAACATTGCTTCAAGGCCAGGTTTCTCCTGTTAAGTAGTTCTCATCAGTCATCATGACTGCAATCCTTGGTTTTAGGGTCAATGCTAAAATGTATCACTTAGGTACAGACAGATTTGAATTCAGCAAATCAAACAACATAAAAATCCAAATAAAGAAATCCCCCCACAAATAACCTGAAAACATATAAAATCTCCTTGACTAATTGCATTTTAGGTTCTATAATGTTCTTAGGATTTCAAAGGCCTTACTGGCAGTTGGGTTTGTTGCAGAGTCTTTTGCCTTGTTGTTGATTCTTTGAAGTCAATTGGTTTCCAGTGGTAAGTAGTTTCAAATTGGATTCTACCTGTAGGTTATCTTATTTCAATGCACTGTCAGTCTCAAGGTATCATCATTCTTGAACATGGGTTTTAAGCCATTTATAATTTGCTGCATTTCCTTCAATTTTCATGGAAGGCCTTTCCACAAACTGTGCCAGCTGCTGTGAGCTTTCCTGCCCCTTCTTCCCTTCCCTTTATATTTTCTAGGGGTAAAGAGTCTCTTTGGCGCAATTATTAAATGAACTCTCTTATTCTGGAACTTCAGAATTGTTCAGTCTTATTAATAACATGCTACTGAAATTGTTTTGTTTTGCTGAACAAAAAGTTTCAACTGTTCAAATGGATTTATATAATCTAACGTTATATGCTCAAGTAACTATCTTCGAAAAATCCTTTGAATAGAAATGTTGGCAGATTTTAATTTATCGTAGAGTTGCTGATAATTACATTGTATTTCAAAACTGTTAAATCTTCATAAAGTTCCTTTCATAGGAGAGGTTAGCAATGTGTTTCTCCTTCAATTTGTGCCTTAAGGAAAAGTTTCATTATCTCTTTAACATGGATACTTTCATTCATACTTTGTGGCATTAATGTTATGCTTCAGAATGGTGGTCTAAATGATGATTAGTAACTATAGGCTTATTACTGGTGAATAGTTAATTTCTGTAAGCTTAAGTATAAGTTACTGGTGGATTGTGTGGTTGTATCATTCAAGGTTTTTCGCTCCTAAATATTTAAAGCAGCCACAAAAGTGTCTTCTCCTCCTCCCCCATCTCAATTAAGCTATTAGAATTCCTGACCTTTAGTAATTCAGATGTCGATTTGAACTTATATATACAGAGTCATCCCAGAATGTTACTTGAGGCACAGCAGATAATTGGCTCCATCTCCTGTTCCCCAATTTTGCATCTAGCGCTAGTTGGTGGACCTCAGGGTTCTAGTAAAAATCAGAGCAGAACCTGCAAGCCTGAAATTTCGCATGCAGTTTATAAACCTGTGGAGCGTTAAGCATTGACCAGATGAGCCCTCATTCTTCCATGAACCTGTAAAGATTCTTTAAAGTTTGGTAAGAAAAGGTAGCTGGCTGCATGCTGCTGATCTGTGTCTGACCACGTTCTGGAAGTGGAAAAATAATTGCTCCATGTGCTGCCTTTGGAATCCAGAGCTCCTCTTTGGAATGGGAAGGCAGCATGTGAGACTGTTCCTCCCCCCCCCCCCCAACGAAGAGCATGTGGGGGAGAGAGTTCCATGCTTTGAGGACAGAGGGACTGTATTTTGAAAGTGCAGTACGCTCTTCTTCCCATCCCTTTCCTAAAAGCGAGAGGGGAACAGCTATTCTACCTATTTCCTTCACCAGCCAGTAGCCCACTCCACTTCAGAATTCTGGGGTTAAGAGAGAGAGAGAACTGTCCCACATCATGTGCTCGGGACACAGCCATGTTTTAAATAGGATTGTGTTCTGAAAACTGGCTATGGAGCACTCTTTCTCTCTTTCCCCTTCAAGAAGGAGGGAATAACTGCACACTGCCTTCTGAAAGCTGCTTATGACCCATTGGGCTGTCTTGTTTCCATCCTCTTAACAAAAGTGTAGTCTTAGTTGCTGTATCTTTATTTCTCCAAGGATGTTTTACATAAAACAAATTGGTGGGGACATGTAATTATTTTATGCTCTTTGGTGCTTGGACCAACCATGATTTAAATGACTGCAGTTTGGTTTTCTCAATACTATTAGCTACTAAGGTTGTCTAAAAGGAAACATGCTTTGCAATTTAGTAGAGCCTAAGCAACTGGTTGATATTGAGAGAGTGCCTCTACAAGAGCGATTTCAAGCTCTTTCAAGGCACATTACCAAATTTACCTCTACAAGAGCGGAGCACAAATCAGGGGTCCAGGCACGTTTTATCTCCGATTATTCGCATTTTCGAATGAGCGTTAAATAGCGACTTTTAATTTACCGCAGGAGTAAGAGCGCCTTATGTCCGTGTAAACTATTTTGTGAGGAGGTGCATTAACGATCAGATGATCTTGATGTCATGCATAGAACTGCCCCTTCGCTGGGAAAACCTCCCACTTTTTCATTTAGTTTTATTTCCTGTCTCCTCCTGGCAACTTCCTCCTTGTTCTCAGTCTCTTTGGATGGAAGCTCCAGGAAGACGAGACCCAATGTGAACTGAAAATAAAGTTTATTTTAACTCCCCTGATGGAATATTTCATTCATTGGAGACACAGGGTCAGATGGAGGTGGTTTCACGGGAAGTAAAGGGGGTAGGAAGGATGTGCGCATGTGCGCATAATTAGGGATCAGCTTGGACATATTGTCCCCTTGCTTTTTGCTGGGTTCCTGACATGAGCTCTGTGTGTGTGTGTTCGTGTTCTCGCTGGGAAGAGGAGGGGGAAGGAACGAAGCAGCTTCCCCCTGTCTGTTTTGGTGTGTGTGTGTGCGAGGCATATTCCCATTTACTCCTGAGCAGTTCAGTTCAAATGGCAATCGGGCAAAGGGGGGAAGGGGAGAGGTAGCCGAACAGGTTAACCACATCATTCCTGGCAGGTAACGTAGGTAACCAAAGGCGGGAGATTCTGGTAGGCGGGGAGAATAAAGGGTGCAAAACCTGTTTGGGCAGTTTCCCGGGACAAAGTGCATTACTTTCAGCAACATTTGCATGCATGTCAACAACTTTAAAGCGAGTTTCATACAGCTAGTAATGCGCTTCAATGCCTCTGGTATATAGGTATTAGGCGTAAAAGCGATTGTCAGGAGATGCGCATAATCGGGGAACTGGGCGTCAAAGTGAAATCTTATAGAAGGGGCCAGAGTCTAAGAGCTAGTGTGATGTAGTTAGACCGTTTGACTAGGACCGGGGAAACCCAAGTTCAAATTCTTACCCAGCCATTAAGCTCACTCGGTGGCGTTAGACTAGTCACACTCTCCTAGTCTAACATACCTTGCAAAGTTGATGTGAGGATAAAATTGGGAGTTGGGAAAAACCTTGTACGGTGCCTTTGGAGAAAGGGTGGAATATAAATGAATAAATACAATAGAACTAAAACTTCTCTTTGGGGAGGTCTGAGACCGGAATATTTGGAGAACTGCCTACTCCCATATGAATCTGCCTGGCTGCTAAGATAATAATTATAGGTCAGACTCTGGGTGTTTCCATCTTCTCAGTTGAGGGCCAAGGATCTGCCTTCATGTTAGTGTCTTTGCTATGGAACTCCCTCTCCTTGTCAGTTTTTCTGGTGCCATATTTGTTCCTCAGGCACTAGGGCAACAACAGCCTTGTTTTGCTGACTTTTAATGGCTTTAGATTAATTTTTAGCTGGTATTTAAGGAAACTATTGCTGGTGGAAAAATACTGCTTTTAATTAACTGGAGTAAGCCGCCTTGCAAGTAGTCTCTCCCGCCTGGCACATGTTTGATTAGAGGAGTGCGAAGTGCTTGTAGTTGCCTGTAGGCCTAGCCTCACTTTCTCCCAGCTTGCATTCAGAGTAGTTGCCTATCAGAGGTGGAATTGAATTGACCCAACTGTCATAAATGATCAGACGCTCTGTATCAGCTCTAGTAGACACACTTAAAGCATTATTAACATGGCAGTTAATTAAATAGAAGTTATATTCAGCCAATGATGATTTCCGACTTAGCTGGCTGCTAAGCACAATGCTCCACCACTCCAATAGTAGATCCTCTATGGTAGGTATAAGCAAGGTGGTGCCCTCCTAATTTTTGGATTCCCAGAGCTCCTTACCATTGGCCATGCTCGCTGGGACTTATGGAAGCTGTACTCCAGAAGATATCAAGGGCACCAGGTTCCTACTCTACTCTACAACACATTGGCTCATGATGGGGAGCTGCCTCTGCTAAACAGACAGTGGTTCAAGACAAATGGAGTTATAGTAGAGCCCTGGCTAATTTTTCAAGAAACCCATCCTAGGCCATAAGTGGGGAAGGGCTCAGTTTAATTTGCAGTCAATTTTGTATTTTGTTGCTTTCCTCCATTATTTTACTTCTTGGCTCTGTTTGCACGATGACAGCAAAGCATGGACCAACTGCTGGGTTGTTTAGCCCCTAAATAACCCAGAGGTCTTGGTTCATATGTCACGCTTCATGACCTACAGGGGAGTCTATTACGGGTTGTGCAATAAAGTGGAAGAGGTGGTTGTGCTGCAGGCAGCATGCCTGCTCCCTCCCACTTGCTCCTGACAAACCATCCATTTTTAAATGGGTGGGTTGCCATTACATGTGAACCAGGTCATTGAATGGTGGATCTCAGCCGTGTCACACCTATGCTGCTTGGTGACATGAAGGACTTTGGGTCCGGAATTTTGGCTTGTATACCACCTTCCAGCTCTGGCTGAAGAAGTAATCAGCTAGGAGACCAGAGACTGCTGGTAATAGGCTGCTTTTCCCACTCTTTTGCCTCCCCTGCTTTCAACTTCACTGAAGCCAAGTCTGACACCTGGGACACAGTTCTGCGCATATCTAGAACCTCCACTACTTTTTTTTTTGTTTCAGACCACAATTCCATAGAAATCTAATTTTGTTTTTAGCACCACAAAATAAATTAGCCTTTTCTGTGAACCTCTATTCCCTACGGCAGATCTATTAGGACCTTTCTCCCCCCTCCCCCTTTCTGGGGTGGGAAGTGGGAGGTGAGAGGGACCAGATAGCCATGCATACAAAGGAAACGTAAAAATGCCATTGCCGCCTTCTACTCAATTCGAGGACTGCAATGAGTGTATGTGGCAACCTAATTTAGCTGCTAATAAGTCTGCTTGTACCTCCCTCTTGTGCATGGATGGTGCCTTTTTGGCTACTTAAGGATCCACGCTCAAATAATTAGTTTGCTATCGTACAAAGGATAAGATTCCTATTTGATGCTTTGTGTGAGGCAAGTATGCTTGAGCTGAAGTGACTACAGAAACACCCTTGGTGTGTCAACTACACAGACGCTGCCATTTCCATCCAGTGGAGGGGTAGTCTGGCCTCTATGCTATGTACAGCTTTGTTTACCTTACTTGCAGAGTGGTGTTTCCTTCTATTTCCATGAAGCAGCCACTTGTTATAGCCACTGTGCAATGTGCCATGAAACTATAATACAGAATGTCTTTCTTCATTCTCATGTGTGACCAACCAAGTTACCCTTTGACCTCAGTTGCAGTAGTCTGCCAGTTATGTTGTAAAGCTTAATTGTTTTCACATTGTGCAATGTAGGGCTTTGGTCCTCTTCCGCTGATTCACTGTGATTATACTTCCTGTTTTGTATACTCATTAGCCACTTGCTAAACACCTCTGTTGCCTTTGCCATGACTTTATCAAATGGTTTCCAGTAGGACTGCCAATTTTAACTGGCAAATCAATCAAGTAATGTTTTAGTTGATTAACTGATGGGAGCAGAGCTTATAGTGGAGTCGAGGTCTAGTTGTTTGTTTGTTTGTTTTGAGGCTAAGTTCCTGTAATGGAATATGAGAGTGAGCATATTTCCTTCTAACGTAAGTGATAGCTTTTATTTGTTAAACTGTAGGTTAGCTTACATTTCTTCAGAACATTTTTCATTTAGTGTAGCCCTGGTTTTTACCTTTCATGATTGCAGAGAGATGTAGTTTAATTCTCACTTCCATCTTTCAGAGGAATCCTTCAGGTGGTATGGTGCTTTTACAGTTAGCCTTCTTGAGTGCTGAAGTCCAACATGATTTCTGTATGTGAATGTAAACTGGAGATGGGAAACCTCATTTTTGTGACACATACCGTTTTGGTACTTTGTTCATGGGAATGGGTGGTCATGTCATGGCTTTCAAGGATCAGCAAGGGCTGCATCTGGGTATTGTCTTGTTGTAATCCAGTAGCGGCCTGGGGAAAAACTAGCATATCATTCCATGACTTTGGTGTAATGGAGTTCTGAAACTTGTAGTCAGTACTTGTCTGATCTGGTTCCCTGAAGAACTTATTAAGTGATACAGCATGATCCAAACAACTGTGCAACTACTTCTCCTGGTCCAAGAGCATTTTTTTAAATAACTGCAGCAACTAGCCCTGCCTGTTCTAGGCTGCTTGTCTTGTTGATAGCAATAAACTGCTTTTGAAAGTGAAAGGAATTTCAAAAACAGATAGTGTCATCTCTGGGGGAGTTCCAGTTCAAAGAAAGCAAATTAACGCCTAACTGGCATGAATTATGCAAAGGCATTAAATACCTTACTGGTCAGCACTTCTGATCTCTGAGCAGCAAATGTACAGAGCAGTGACTTACTCAAATTGGACCACAGCTCCATTGTATAATGTTGCCTGGCCATTGCCTTTGAGGCAGGCTGGTTATTGTTGCCTTCATTTATTTTTATCCTGCGTTTCTGCATAAAAATAGATACAATAAGAACATTAATACAAATATTAAAAACCATTATAAGAAAATAAAATAGCAGTAAAACATGGACACAGTTAGACTCAGCAGATAAACTATTAATTTAATGCTGTGCCCCCCCCCCCCCCAGTCTTTACAGCTGGTCCATAACTGGTGTCATCGCTGGGAAGGCCTTATCTCTGGTACCCATGGACCCTGTGTTTTGTGGATAAAGGCTAGAGAGTTGCACTTCAAAACTCATTTTAAAGTGTAGGAAATATAATATGGGCAAAGGCAGCCCTTAAGGAGGAAAGGCTTTAAAGCTGAAGAACGTTACTTTAAATCTATCCCAGCAACAAATAGATAATCATAAGATCTGAGTAATATGTTCTGATTATCATACTCCAGGCAACGTTTTGGCAGCTTCATCTTGTACCAAATGCAGTTTTTAAACTGTCCTTAAGGGTAGTATCACATAAAATGCATTGCAGTACTCTAGTCTAAACATATTTAGGGCATGAGTATCTGAGGCCAGGCCTGATTTTATCTATGTTTGCTGTCAAACCAGATCAAGCTTGGAAGACATGCTCCTAGCTAGTGATGTCACCTGAGCATCCTTGGTCAATGCCTGGTCCAGGAGCCTGTCCAAACAGCATAGCTAGTCCTTCAGGGGAATGCAACCCCTTCTCAGACAGATTGTATACCTCCACCCAGATCAACAGAGTCCCTGTACATATAGCTTGTCTTGGTTAAGTTTGTTTGCCCTCTTCCACACCAAAAACTGAGCACAGGAAATGAGTGAGCACTATGTGTCATCAGCATACTGAACACATTTCAGCCTCAAACTCTGGATGACTTCTCCCAACAGTTTAAGTGGATGTTAAAAGGTTTGGGACACAAGATGGATCCTTATGGCATCCTGAGATCCCAAAACTCACAGCAGCGCGTTTTGGAATGACCCTCTGAGCTAATCATTGCAGAAGCATGCCATGGTCTATGGTATCAAATGAAGATGTTTCTTCTTAGTTGCTCTGTCATAGAATCACAGAATAGTAGATTTGGAAGGAGCCTATAAGGCCATCAAGTCCAACCCACTGCTCAATGCAGGAATCCACCTTAAAGTATATCTGACAGATGGCTCTCCTCTTGAATGCTTCTAATGCAGGAGAGCCCACTACCTCCCTAGGTAATTGGTTCCATTGTCATACTGCTCTAACAATCAGGAAGTTTTTCTTGCTGTTCAGTCGGAAAATCAGTTGGAGAATTGAGTAGGGCCTTACCTGTGGTGACCCCTGCATTGTGGAACACCTTAACCATGTTACACTATATGATTCAGATGCTTATCAAATTGTGTTTTGGGAAATCCTGAGATTCTCATTCTTGCCATTGAAATAGGCTTGTCCTTTGACCCTATCTTGCACAAAACTATGATGATCGCTGGGCAGAAAGATTTGGAAGGGAAAAAGTTTGCTTGGTCCTATCCCTCCAGGCTGCAAATAGTAAGCTAATAACTTTGGGGGTTGATTGAGATTGGATGAGTGGCATAGCTGGTAACTTTAGAGATCAGCCATGGAAGGTGTTTTGAGCCTGTGTGCTTAATCCTAATCTTGCTGGATCTGAGTTTTTTTGCTAGCAAGTAATCTTTCTCTCTGCCCTATTTTGGTCTGACAGACATTATTATTATTATTATTATTATTATTATTATTTCTCGCTCGTGGTGTTTTTTCTAAATGGACGTGATGGGCTTTGCCAAGTCATGCTGTCTTTAACAGATTCAGGAATTTCCTGACAATTGAGCATGTTTTAATTATGACTGCTTTCTGGATGTTGGTGTGGATGTATTTTGGTAGGCCCAGTTTCTGAAGGTTTTCTGTATAGTTTTTGTATGTGATGCCGGTGACTGATGTGACTAACGGAATAATTGTGACCATTTCCTTTTGCAATAGTTTTTTGACTTCCGTGGTGTATATTTTTCTCTCTTTTCCTCTTCCTTTTCTGCAACATTTTTGTCATTAGGTATTGCTATGTCAATGAGATACGTGTGTTTTCCTTTTTTGTCCATGTCTGTTATGTCTGGTCGGTTGCAAGGTATTGTTTTGTCCATATGATTTGTTCTGTCCCAGTATATTTTATGATGTGCATTTTCCAAAATTGTTTTGAGTGAGTATGTATAGTATGATGTAGGTGATTGATGAGGTTGAATTTGATGGCCAGTTGTTGGGGAATTATTTTTACAGTTCTATTGTGTCTGTCTGTATAGGCCATTCCTGCCAGAATTTTACATCCTCTTGTTATATGGTCTATTGCTTCTTGGAATTGATGGTGTTTCCTAAAGAAGTCTGTTGTTACACTGTTGGCTCTTATGATATATTTTGGTAGTTCTTGGTTTCTATGACCTGATCCTGTACGGCTATTAGGAATCCTTCTGTTTCTGGAAATAGCTCACCCTTCTTGAGCTGTTCATATGGTTGTTCTTTGTTTATTTGTGGGTTCTGTATTATGTTGTGGTGCTTCCCATGGAGTGCTTTTTGTGTCCATTTTTCTTTTTTCTGTGTGAGTGGTCGTGGTTGGTCTTCATTTTGTAGTGCTAGGTTGACTGGGGTGTAATTTTTGTCTGCTTTATGAATGGGGGTGTTTTAGTGTGGAAGAATTCTCTTGAATGATTTTATCTGTTTGGCATGAATTGTGTTAATGTCCAGCAGACTTCTTCCTCCTTCTTTCCTGCTGATTGTTATTCTTTCAATGCATGAGTTGGGATGGAACACATGGTTTTTCGTGTCTTCGGTGCAATTGAGTTTGTTTATTTCTTCAAGTTCAGTGTGTGACCAGTGTATGATTCCAAATGAATATGCGAGGATCGGTATTGTGTGATGTTGATGGCTTTGAAAATGTTTTTAGAATTGAGTTTGGGTTTTATGATTTGTGATAGGCCGGTTTTATATTGCATATGATTTTCATGTTTTGTTGAAATCCTAAGTATTTGTATGTTTCATTTTCTTCCATGTTAGCCAATATTTCATGATTTAGTGTTTCTGCTGTTTCTTCTTCTTTCCATTTTCCTCTTTCTATGTGTAGCATCTTGCATTTTCCTATCCTGAATTCCATTTTCATGTCTGTTGTCAGTTCTTCAGTGATTTGCAGGAGGCCTTTTATCTGTGTCAAATTTGAAGTGTAGGTTTTGATGTCATCCATGTACAGGAGGTGATTGATTCTGTGCTTTGCTTGTTTTTGGTGTTCTATGTCGACAACCGTAGGTGTTGTTGTTAAGGGTGTTGGATAGTGGATTGAGACATTGGCAAAAACGTGGAGTGCTGAATTCATCACCTTGAAATATGCCATGTTTGATATTTATTTTTTTGTCTGTATATTATCCTTGTCTGTTGTTAGGTGTATTGTCGTTCTCCATGATTGTTGTCAGAAGGTTTTGGATTGAGGGGTGTATTTTGTATATTTCAAATACTTTTTTCAGCCAACTGTGTGGGAGGGAGTCAAAAGCTTTTTTTATAGTCTATGTAGCAGGTGTGGAGGTTTCTTTTCTGTTTTCTGTTTGCTTCATGATGTTTGCATCCTCTGATGTTCTTTTTACATCTTTTTGTTCTTTCTGTGGGTATATTATGTTGGGTGAGATGTGCTTCAGTTTTCTGTGTGAGTGTGGCAGTTACAATTTTGTAAGAGTGCTGGAAGGCATGTTAATTACCTGGGTTTTGGGTGTCTGGAGTTTTTGGTTTAATGTAGGTTTTGCCTTTGGTATAAAATATAGGGAATAGGTGTGGGTGTTCTATGACTGTGTTGATCTATTGATCAAGATCTTCGTGTGTTGATGCAAACTATACCAACATTTTTTAATTTGGTCTGGACTGGGTGCTTTCTAATTGTGTGTCCTTTGTATCGTTTCCTTCAGTTCCCCCAGAGTTATTGTATACTGTATTTGTTGTGGTAGTTGTCTCTGTCGTTGTTCTTCTTCTTGTCTTATCCAGTTTGTACTTTCTTTGTGTTGTACCTGTTCTGATGAGATATTTTTCCAGAATGTGGTTATTTCATCTTTAGTTGGGGGTGTAATGTTGTTTTCTTTTTTGTTGCTTATTGTTTGGCATAGTAATTTCTCATTTCTTTTAAAGAGAGTGCTTTGGGCTTTCCTTTCATCTGATTCTGTGTATCTTCTTAGCCTGGTGGTCTGGACTGCCAGTTTTTGTTTCAATGTGTCGAGAGCTACTATTGCTGTTTCTTTATTGTTTGCTATGTTTTTGAGAATGCTTTTTGAGCGATTTTCATTTATGTATTGCGTCCTTCTTCCTATATCCTTTCGTAGCTTTTCAATTTCGTTTTCAATTCTGATTTGTCATTATGGTTTGGTCTCTAATCTTCTGCATGTGTTGTTGTTTGTGGGGAGTTCCTGTTTGTTACAGGTCAGTACTGCTATGGCTGCTGCATGGATGACTGTGTGGATTTCTTCTAGGTTGCTATCGTTATTGATGTGTGTCATGAGTTTACTATTCATTATGTTTATGAGTTTCTGCTTGTCCTTGTTAAACTTTAGTCTAGGTAGTGGGTTTCTTTTCGTTGGGTCAGTTTCTCTCCATTTTGTAAGATTTGTCTCAGTTTCTTCCTTCAATTGCTGCTCTATGTTCATGTTTGCTGTATTGTTGTGTGTTTTGGGTTGTGGCGTTGTCTGGGGTTGCTGTTTCTTCTATGGATATTCGTGTGCTTGTTGTTGGTGCATCTGTGCTTTTCATGTTGGTATTCTGTTGTGCTAATTCTTCTTTAACTTTTTGAATTTCGTGTTCTGTTAGCCTTTTGTTGCTAATTATAACTCTTTTTTGATCTATTAGTCTTTGTTCTGTTACAGTGTCCGTTAGGTGGGGGTAGATTTCCATAAATAGTCTGTGAAGTTCTGTTCGGTATCCTGATGCTATTGTTTCGGGTTGTGTGATTTAATAGTAACAACTCATAACGTTACGGTTCATGTTATCTGACCAATACGTTGCCTTGGGTGTCCCACCTTGGTGGTTGCCTGTGGAACACGCAAAATACCTCTGGGGAAGTATGGGTGGTTGTGCTTTTCCTTGTTCATTGCCTGTTTGTGGGTATGGAGACGCATATGCCGTGTGTGGATGACATACCAACCCGCTCTGCAGTACAGGTAATTGTGTAAACAAACAGGCGCGTGCGGTACATGCAACACACACAGGGACAGGGGGAGAAGCCTTGTGATTGTGCAAACCTGGCCAATGGCATTTACTTTCTTTATATTATTTAGATTTTAAGAGAAAACACAAAGGCACTGAAAACTGGTAACATACTATATTTAGCATGTCTGAAGAGCAGTGTGCAGACGTACATATGCGACCTAAGTAAAAAATTAATAGCAACTTAAGTCTTAGGTTTGACTAGCATCATATTCATTCTACTTGTCCAATTTGACTGCTATTGTATCCATTTATTATGTTACTCAGGGCAGTATCCAACTCTGCTGTGGTGCTAGCGAACAAATGTTAACGCAATGGCGAGCTAGCAGAACCAAAGCCTAGCCCAAATCAGTGCTTCCAGAATGGGACAAGTCAGCAGAACTTGCAGGACGGAGCTCCACTGACGTATCCCATTCTGGAAGTGCTAGTTTTCAGGGTTGAGCTAGCAAGCAGTAACTCCTCAATGCACTAGTGTTTGTTTTCACTAGCACAATGTGTTCAGCAGTGGCGGACTGCCGGCACCAGATACTGCCCTAAGTAATTCTATGAAATAATACATTTCTAAAAGTGGGAAAAAATCCGCTTCACTTACAAGGATCTGATGCACATTGGCAAGAGAACATAATACTTAGATCACTTTCCATCTCTTGTTCATGTTTCATCTGAATACTGTAGTGACTACAGTGTATCCCCTCCTGCTCTAGAAGGCAACTGGAATGCTTTTCTAGGCACCAGACTCTTAGACCACAAAGGCTCTCACAATGGAACTGCACAGCACACACTATGCACTCAGTGGGAGAGGATAGGGAGTGACTCTCTAAGGCAAGTTGCCAAGTGCTTTGTTCTTGCTGCTTATTTAAAATTAGAGACCCTATTCCCTTGGAGAAACATCTGAAAACACTTAAGAGACTTGGAGCAAAAGGAGTGACAAATATGCTTTGGCAGGACCTTTCCAGGTGACTGGTTCTGTGTAGTGAATATGCAATTGTAACAATATTTGTAGGATATCTTGGCATCTTTGCCCCAGCTAACACATCCAGTGTAGGGGGGTACAGTTGTCTTTTCCCCCAACTACCTCTCTAGTTGTCAGGGAACTCTTATTTGTCCACTCCAGCTATTTATGACATCCTTTACTCTGAAGACAAAAATACCTTTCTAATCTGTGTGTGTTTTCCAGGAGGCTTGAGAAAACCAAACTGTATTTGCCAAAGAACTAGAGGTTTTAAAGCTGAGATATAGGGGAGGAGGAGGAGATTGATACAGAGCAAATACTTTCAAAGTATTGTAGTAGCTCTGCCGACTTGGAAGACGTTCAGTTTCAAAGCCTTGGGGACAGGTATTCCTGGATAAGCCCATTGAGTCTTAGCTTTCCCCTCAGAGAGCACCAAATGTAATATTGTAACATCTTAGGAGCTCAGTTTCATTGTAGGACAAAGTGTGTGGTAATATCTGAAATGCAATGCAAATGTGTTTCGGTGGGTAGGGTAGCTATTGGAAGGAGAACTGAAAATTGGGTGGTTTGCCTACAATAGCCCATGGATTATTTGAGGGTTGTTTAACCCTCCAGCAAGCCAGCAAATTTGAATACAATTTAAAAGGAAAGGGCTATCATTAGTAGTGAAAAAGTTATGAAAGTAATGTTGAATTGTATGTACCATTAACATACTAATATATCATAAAACTGACCAGTTTCCTGCAAACTTATTTCCCCCTTGTCTTCCTTCTCATTCTCTTACCAAATATGCCACTTTGTGATCAAACTATGAACATGAGTCTCTAGTTGCAATATATCAAGTATGTAATAGGATTTAAAATATCTTGTTTGTAAATCCTCCTGATTGTATTATCTGTGTCGAGCCATTGAAGTAACATTGTCTTGTAAAAATATTTTGCAGAGATTTCCTGCCCCGTGGCTCTGGAATTGTTACCAGACGACCCCTCATCCTTCAGCTTATCTTCTCAAAAACAGGTATGTGATCCTGTTGTGTGATTCAAGTTCCTGTGTAGGTGTCAGCTTGTTCATGTACAATTTCTTCTTGTTACAATGCTAGAATGTAGGAATCTCTATTGGAGTAAATGGGGATTCCTGCATTCTAGGAAAATAATTTCAATTGCTTTAGGGTGCAGTCCTATGCATGTTAAGACGGAAAAAAGTACTCGTCTCACCTACAACTCCAGCATTCCTTAGCCAGCCAGGATGTAGGACTTTTTTCTGTCTAAGCCTGCATAGACAGAAAAAACTAGGACTAGGCTGACGAGTTTTACCCAGCGGACCTTCTCTTCTGCTGCTCCCAAGCTGTGGAATGGCCTGCCGGAGGAGATTCGACAAATTAGCAGTCTTCTGGAATTTAAGAAAGCCGTGAAGACTGCTCTCTTCCGGCAGGCCTACCCAGTTTAATTTTAAGATGTTTTTAATAATGTATTTGTTTTTATCTGTTTTAATGGTTTATCTATTTTATTGTTTTTATATTTATATTTATTGTTGTTCCCCACCTCGATCTGGATGGAGAGGCGGGTTAGAAATGAAATTAATAATAATAATAATAATAATATGATTGCACCATTAGCTAGGAAAATGGTGGATAAAGGGGGACATGAGAGATGTGGGTAAAATCATTGAATTCTTTACCTCAGGAGGTAATGATGACATCAGTTGGTCAGCTTTAAAAGAGGATTAGACAAATTCATTGAGGATAAGGGTATCAGTGGTTACTAGTGATGATAGCTATATATTACCTCCAGTATCAAAAGCAATACCTGTGGGATCGCCTTCTCCTGTACAATCCGCCCCGCACTCTCAGGTCCTCTGGGGAGAACTTATTTCAGTCAGCCAAAACTAGGCTGATAACTGTTACCCAGAGGACCTTTTCTTCTGTCCCCCACAGACTCTGGAATGGCCTGCTGGAGGAGATTCATCAACTTTCTCTGAGTTTAAAGCAGCTATAAAGACTAGCCTCTTCCGGCAGGCCTACCCAAATGAATATTAACCCAAGAATTCTAAGTTGTCTTGATTGTTTTATATGCTGTCCTGAATCTTCCACCCATCAGCTTCTTGGGATGACCCCAGGTTCTAGTATTATGGGAGAGGGAGAAAAATGTTTCCCTATCCACCTTCTCCACACCATGCATAATTTTGTACATCTCTATCAGGTCTCCTCTTAGCCTCCTTTTTCCCAGGCTAAACAATCCCTGCTGTTGTAACTTTCCATCATGGGGAAATGTTCTGCCCCTTGATAATTTTAGTTGCCCTTTTCTGCACTTTTCCCAGCTCAAGAATATATATATATATATATATATATATATTTAAGTATTGTGACCAGAACTGTACACAATATTCCAAGTGTGGTCGCACATAGATTTGTACAAAGGTAGTATGATATTGGCAGTTTTATTCTCAATTCCTTTTCTAATTATTTCTAACATTGAGTTTGCCTTTTTACAGCAGCCACACACTGGGTTGACATTTTCATCGAGCTGTCCACCGCCACCTCAAGATCTTGTTCTTGGTTGGTCACCACTAGCTCAGATCCCATCAGGTTATACTTGCAGTTAGGATCACTTTAGACTTACCTACATTGTTCTTCGTTTGCCCCATTCTCCCATTTTGGAGAGATCTTTTTGGAGTGCCTCATAAACCCTTTTTGTTTTAACCCACTTAAATAATTCGGTGTCATCAGCAAACTTGGTCACTTCACTGCTCACTCTGCTTTACTATCCATCCAGCATCAAGATATTAAAAAATATATATTGAGACCTCTGTCCTCTCCTAGCGTGGTTGTAAGAATAAAAGGTAAGACTGAAATTGAGGGATGCATTTTCTGATAACTTCTGACACTGACAAGAAGCATATACCCCACTCTCTGATTTTTCAGAGGCTTTTCCAAAAAGGGGATAAAAGTCCACACATTGAGCACAATGCTGATCCAGGGAGCATTGTTCTTGCTCTTAGGGCTTTGTGGCATTGTTACATATCCAAATCTGTCTGCATAGCTTTATGAAATTGTCTTGTTCGCTGTATGATCCCTAGAACAAGACCCTTCCCCATGGCACCAAAGCAGTAGTACATTGGTGACATAGCACAGTGAACAGGTAAGGTTCAACTTGAGCATTTGCATAATTTGGGGATATATTACTTCCCCACCTGTCTTATTTTCATCTCCAAAAATAAAATGGATGAACCTGCAGCGCAGCCCTAAAAATAAGGCAACAGAAGATAAAGTACTTGGTACAGTTAGGTCAGCCCACAAAAGGTCTCCCATAGTTCTACGTCTCACCGTAACCGATGATGTCTTCTCTTTTTCAGAATATGCAGAATTTTTGCACTGCAAGTCTAAGAAGTTTACAGATTTTGATGAAGTCCGTCAAGAGATTGAAGCGGAGACAGACAGGGCTACAGGAACAAATAAAGGCATCTCTCCCATTCCCATTAACCTCAGGGTGTATTCACCACATGGTAGGTGTGGTTTTGTGCTTCTAAACCTGAAAATATTGGACCCCATACATGCATTTAGGGCTATTGGACTACTGAAAGTTCACTATGGGTGGAAATATCCAATAAAAAGGAACCTTATAATTTATTGACAGCAAGAATCTGTATAGCTAAACTCTGGAAAGATGTCAGATGGAATTATGTGCTTTACAATAAAATGGCACACTCTTATAACTCTTTGGTAATAATATCATGGCTATGGCTTTGTGAATACACAATGAGAAGTTGAGCCCATTTTTGGTCATTTTGAATTTGGATTTTAATGGAACTTCGTAAGAGGGAACTCATTTGAAATCCTTGTCTTGGAACATCTGTATTACAGAAAAGATAAAAGAGATCCAACCTATCTACATTAAAGTAGATAGGTTGGATCTCTTTAATGGTTGTGAGTCTTCTCTCCTTTCTTGTGTGGAAAGGCTTTGCAAAGCTCCCAGAAGTCCAGAGTTAGTGACTGTCTTGACCTTCTCAAAGAGGTTCTTCTTCTTTGTCCATTTTTCTTTGCAGTGCTCAATCTGACTTTGATTGACCTTCCGGGTATCACTAAGGTGCCAGTAGGTGACCAACCCCAGGACATTGAGTACCAGATCAAAGATATGATTTTGCAGTTCATTAGCAGAGAGAGCAGCTTGATTCTTGCTGTGACTCCAGCCAACATGGATTTGGCCAATTCAGATGCTCTCAAAATGGCCAAAGAGGTTGATCCACAAGGTAAAGTAATACCCAATTTTTTTCCTTTCAGTTTTCCTTTTTTCCTTTCACTGATAACCACATACAAGCCAATGCCAGGTTTGGATGGGACTCCAAACCATCAATTTGAGCTGATTTCCTGACAACAGGAAGTCCTGATTCCTCCCAGGTAGAACGGACCAATGTCAAAATGGACCTCAGAAGCCTGTTTTTGCTGAGATCCTGATTTTTAAAGATTTTTTTCTAGTGGATTCTGGAAGCAGAGAGCATGTAGTAGAAAACGTGTAGTGGAAGATGTCATACAGTTAAGACAGCTCTTAGTTTTGAATGCAAAACAGAATAAAATTAAATAATTCATATCTTCTGTGGCAGTAACTTTTAATTCAAGAATCAGATTCTCTACAAAGTAGATAGGAAACCCACATTACAACCCTGAGAACCCTGGAAATTTGCAAACTAACTTAACTAATACTGTAATTTATTCTGCTGCAGCTGTCACTATACTGTGTGCCATATGCACCTCACATCTGTGCTGCTACTATATTGTTGAGGAGAAGTTATCTTGGGAATAACAGGGTGTGAAATAGTTCCTGAGGACTTCTTTAATTGCTCATATGCATATGTGTGCCACCTTCTAATCAGCAGTTCTGCTTCTTTCTCAGGCCTACGGACAATTGGGGTGATAACCAAGCTTGACCTGATGGATGAAGGCACTGATGCCAGAGATATCCTGGAGAACAAGCTTTTACCTCTGCGGAGAGGTAGAAAGCTATTCAAACTTATAGCTGAGGGATATTCCATTGAATGAACTCAGCCTTGTGGCAGTGGTCAAAATTCATAGTCCTGAATGAATGTGCATTTCATAAATAGGCTTGAATGAAGGCAGTATCTGGTTTAATTATATGGCACTCAACTATTATTCATTGTACATCTAAAGTGCATTCAACTGGATTGTGTCCAAGAGTGCTGGAGCATGTGAAAGTAGCCAGTCTTTAAGTCTGCTAGCTGTTGTTTTCCTGCCCTTTGTCATCCAGGGCATTCCTGAACCTTTGAGATTTGCGGAGCCTGATGGCAGGCAGCGTCCTTTTATACTGGTTTATACTGGGCACCTCTTTGTGCAAAATTGCAGCACAATGCTTGAGGGACAAGACCCATAGCAAAGCTTGTTAATAAAGCCCAATATGTTTACATGAAGCTATCAATTTTTTGTCCTTTTGCAATAAGCAGTAGGTAGTTGGAGCCATATATACTGTTTGGAAACTGCAAAATTGCACAGTAAAAGAAGCAATTTTATGGTCCTAGCTCAGCCTTATGCATTTAGAGCAGTTTGCCTAACAGGTTATGGATGCCAAGGTTATGATTCTGAACTGCTGTTTCCCTCAGATAGCCTTTAACTTGACAAGCTTCATCTAGTACTTGAGAGATTTTATATGTATGTAGGATTGGAGTAGGACATGATTCATTCTACCAAACAGCTTCTGGCACCGGTGTGCTCTTAACTATCCCTTCAATCAGCGTGTGTGCCATCCTGCTCAAAAATCACAATTCTGCTTCTGGAATAAACAATGCAAAATAGGCACATTTTAATGATTTTATTTGGGTAGTACCTTTTGGCTTTTGATAGATTTCTAGATTTCAATATTTTCATGTACGAAGGAAGACAATTTGGGTCATCAGGGAGAGAAGACAGGATCAATGGGAAGAGCTCGTGGTGAGTGAAGGAATGCCAGGGGTTGCCTTTGAATGTCCCAGCCTGTCCCCACATAATATGTGTTTATGTGTTTTCAAGTCAAGAAAGAGGGATAGAATCTTCCCAATTTTTTAAAGTGTGGCTTGTTAGGCTTCTGTGATAGAAGCAAATATTCCCCACTACTTAGCATCCTGCAATTGCTGCCCTGTCATGACCAACCCTCTATTCAGAATTTGCACTGGAGCCACGTGCAAACGGTACGGCAGAAACTAACATTTGGAGCTGTCCACTCATAGGCTACATTGGAGTTGTGAACCGGAGCCAGAAGGATATTGATGGTAAGAAGGACATCAGAGCAGCCCTGGCAGCTGAGCGCAAGTTCTTCCTTTCCCATCCTGCTTACAGACACATGGCAGACCGCATGGGAACCCCTCACTTGCAGAAGGTCCTCAACCAGGTAAGTTGTTCCTGTGGCAGCTTGGCTTTTTCTGATTAGCTTGTCTTCAGTTGAAACTCCTTGTGTGATGAGACTTCCCCATACTGCATCATGGAGGAAGGTGGCTTACCTCTCAACCCAAATGTGATTTTTCCATCTCCCTGTTCACAGATCAATTAGACCATGCCTCAGTTTAAAGCTGGTTCAAACACTGCAGTCAGGTTTGACTGAGTCTCAGTACCTGGCATGTTACTGGCATTAAATAAGTAAGCAGTAGTGCTAATCTCCTCTTAATATGCAGGCTTCTTGCTGGATGTGTTCCATAAGTCAGTGATTGCTTTGAAAGGGATGAAGGGACTGTGCTGGGAGCAGAAACATGTTCTTCTGTCTTTGTCATCCCCAGCAAAGTGAGCAAGTAGGGGAAAGGATTTGGATGCTAGAAAGGATTTGGATGCTGAGGAGCTGGACAGAGACAAGCCTGCAATGGGTTCTAGGGTGCTTTAAATACCCTATGAAGCCATAGCCTAGTCCAATCTTTTAGAGCAAGATGAGGGATCCATCACACCACCACTCCCATTGTTGAGAGCAAAAGGGACTGATAAGGACCTGGGGATCGATAATGGGCCTCTGGATTAAAAGGGAGACTGACTTGTCCTTAGCAGTAAGCAACACACTGCTTGTAGTACCGTTGATGTAAAACTGTTGTCACGTTCTGTCCTTCTCTTCCACTCAGCAATTGACAAACCATATTCGGGAGTCTCTGCCATCCCTGCGTAGCAAACTCCAGAGCCAGCTGCTGTCCCTAGAAAAAGAAGTGGAGGAATATAAGAACTTTCGCCCTGATGACCCTACACGGAAAACCAAAGCCTTGTTGCAGTAAGTCCAATCGACATTGAGGTCGGCCTCTCATCTGGATAGCTTGATTCCTCCTTGTATTATGTTTGAAGGGGCCACACCTGTGGCTCCTAAGAGGCATGAAAATGTAATTTTGTTTTGTTTTGGAGGGGAAACTGTTGGAGCAAGCATCCAGAAGTGGTTGCGCTGCTCATTTATTACTTCTACAGCACCATTGAAGCACAGTGCATTTTACTGAGTTCCATTGAGCAGAAAAGGAGGATTCTTGTCCCTGAAGAGTGTTTAACTTAAATTTCAGCAGAGGGTAGGTATGAAGGATGGGTAGCAAAAGATAAGTGTAAGCTTATGCAATTACATATACTGAGGCACTGTAGCAAATATCGATGGGGATTAAGGGGTTAAACCAAAGACTTGGAAAAAGCTGTTGCCTGGAGATGTTCAGGGGAAGGCCATGCTGCATCCATTTCACTAAGATAATTTCTTACGGAAGTGACCAGGTTAGTTTCCTTCACAAATGACATATCTATGGAGGATATACTGTTGGATGTATAGGCCACCCTTCCCCAACCTCCAGATGTTTTGCCCTCCAGATGTTGTAGGACTTCAGCTCCCGTCAGCTACCACCAGAATGGCCAATAGTCAAAAATGCTGGGAGTTGAAGTCCAAAACATTTGGAGGGTTTCAGGTTGGGGAAGGCTAGGCTATACAAACAATTTGTATGTGTTGCACTGTCTTTTTATTGGATTCAACTGGCAACGTAGGAGACCCACTGTAACCTTAAAGATAGGCAAGGGACACCTTTAAGAAAAGATGTCTATGTTCCACATTTAATAATGAAGTGTGTGTGGGGAGGCATTTTTTGGTTGCTGCTGTATAAATGTGAAGCTCAAATACTTCCAGGCATACTGGCTATAGTTTCAAGTTGATCTGCCTGACAAGATCATTCTGTTTGGGTGGTACTGTGGCTCGATTAAATCAGCTGATGTTTGAGTGTTTTTAACATCTCATGTTTTATTATAGAATATTTAATATTTAAATCTATTGTTACCCATGTTAAGTAACTCTTTTGAGTTACCTAGCACCTTTCAACTGGTACAATAGGAAGTTGCATTGTGATAGTGATACAAGAACAAAAGTACTTTGCCGTATTGCGATGAGCATTAAGATCAGCCTTAACTAGAAGCTTCCTCTCTTGTTCATACATGCATGCCAACTGAAGTTCATTCACTAAAGCATTCTTTTGAATGTATATTCCTGACTGGCCGATCAGGGCTTCTACTCACTCAGCAGGCCTTGGCACGGTGGAAAGCTGTCATTGATCCCCATTTATCTCTGTGTAGAATGGTCCAACAGTTTGCTGTGGACTTTGAGAAGAGAATTGAAGGCTCTGGAGATCAGGTAGACACACTAGAACTCTCAGGTGGAGCCCGAATAAATCGCATCTTCCATGAGAGGTTCCCCTTTGAGCTGGTCAAGGTAAAATTTATGGGTTTTTTTCTCTCCGTAGCGATGTGTAAGTGTGTGTGAGAGATTTTCAAGTGTGGTGCTTTCCCAGGCTATAGCTGTATGTCTCGTACACAATCCTTGCTAACCACATTCATCTCAAAGTTTGTCATAGCAGTAATGAGTTTCCCTAAGTCAAGCCTTGCATAGTACTGCTGTATGTCTATCCTATTTGTGGGAAATCAACAGTAGAAATATCTCCCCTCAGCAGTGTCTTGCTGCCTCTGGTTAGGACAGAACAAAGCATGGATGTCTACTTTTGGCTAAGGGCAGAACACTACAGCATTTGGCCTCCTGGAGCAGTATGAGGTTAAGCTGGGCAAAGTGGCCAGTGGTTTAGGATCTACTTTGGTTAGTGTTACACAAGGGCACAGACAATGGCTCAGTTCAGACAACGCATTAGTCAATGCAGTGTGAAAACTTCACCAGCAGCTGAGTTTTTAGGAGGTACTCCCCACAACATGTTCTAACTCCACATTTGTGTGACTGTGGGCTACCATGGAGTTGAGTAAAAGTCAATGCGATGTTTTATTGACAGTTCCTCCGCCCTCTCTCCTCCCCCAGTCCTCCTGATGGTATCTCATCAACCTTTGCTGCGAAAAAAAAATCCCTGCTGCTCTCCTAGAGCGGCAGTCCCTCCTTGCACCGCTCTAGCCAGAGAACTCTGTAGCCAGTGGGAAAAGTCAACTCAACGCACCGGAAAGCTCCACGGAGCCCTCCACACAACACGCAACACAATGGTTGTGCAGGAACCATTGCACAGCGTGGATATTCCACATGGAACGTTTCCCAGAAACACTCCACCATTGCGTGGAGTTTTCCCGCCAGACAACACATTTCTCAACGGTGGTGTAAAAACTCCACCGTCGTGTTCTAAAACCACCGTAGAGCCAATGTCTGCCCAGGCAAGAGGCAAAACTGGGAAAGAATACATACATTTGTTCTGCCTTATCTCTCTTTCCCCTAGTGCACTCTGTTTTAATGAACTGTTTCCACGTTGGCAGAAACTATAGTTTGTTTTTGCATCAGAACTGTTCAATATTTGTAAATAACGTTTAATTTTGTAAAGCATTAGAACTGTAATGAAAAGACTAGCCACAAAATAGTTACTTGTGGAACTGAAATGATGAGATTTAAGTATAAACAAATATTACGTATTTACAGTATTTTGAAAATAAATTATTTTCAGATATATTTATATTTGCATAATGTTATTTTAATATTCTTCACAAATTTCAGTTAATAATAATAAAAATTATTATTATTATTTCTTAACCGCTTCTCCGTTTGGATCGAGGCGGGGAACAACAGTAAATATAAAATATGATAAAATACATAAAACTGATTAAAACATGGCACACATTATTAAAACTGCATCAAAACATCATTAAAACATCATAAAAACATTCTGAAATTCCACTGAATATGGCTGCCAGAAGAAAACAGTCTTTATAGCTTTCTTAAATTCTAAAAGACTGTTAAGTTGACGAGTCTCCTCCGGTAGGCCATTCCACAGTCTGGGAGCGGCAGAAGAAAAGGTCCTCTGGGTAACGGTTGTCAGCCTAGTCTTGGCCGACTGTAGTAAGTTCTTCCCAGAGGACCTGAGCGTACGGGACAGATTGTATGGGAGAAGGCGATCCCGCAGGCAACCTGGACCCAAACCATGTAGAGCTTTAAAGGTAATGACCAACACTTTGTACTTCGCCCGGAAACTAATTGGCAGCCAGTGGAGTGATTTTAAAGCTGGCGTAATATGGTCATCCCTAGATGTACCGGTGACCAACCTGGCTGCCATATTTTGAACTAGTTGAAGTTTCCAGACTAGGCACAGAGGTAGCCCTATGTACAGCGCCTTGCAGAAGTCAATGAATACTAAATATAAATCCATAATTACAATGCAAATATAATACCAGCAATTGCATTGTTTCAGATCCACAATCAAAACTTTTTTAGTAGTGTACATCTTTCCATTACAGTACTAGTGCTTTGAAAAATTAAGCATTTGACGAATATTTGTTTGATTCATTATCCACATTAGTTTTACTAGTCACATGGCTAACCTAGTCACAAAGGCAAATAGTCTCAATATCTATGCTTCCAATTCCTCTTGACAGCTATGCTTTCAAATCAAGCATACTCAATGGCTTGAAAAAGGAAATAAAAGATCCATTCCACACATTTAAGATTTTCACAGATCCTGAAATGGAGCATAGCAGAATTCTTTACCTAGAGAGGCATAGTAATAACTTTCCCTTGTACGTTTAAATGGTAGTGAAAATGTTTATTTCCTCAGGCATTTGTGAGAACCCTTACAAGTGTTTTTTGTCTTCCTGCTGATGTGTTAGCTTAGTATTGTGTTTACATTTTGAAATGCAAGAACTTAAGAGCCATGCTGGATCAGACAAGCTGCTAACTAGGAACATACAAGCAGGACATGAGTGCAAAGGCAGTGTAATATTTTATAATTGTACAATGCTGTGTACTCTGGCAGATGAGCCATTTATAAACCTTAGTACAGAATCTTGTGGTGAATTTCCCCGCTAGCACAACAGCTTCCCATTTGGGATGCCTTCTCAACAGCGAGAGAGAGAGAGAAGAATGCTTATACTTGAAGAGAACATATATCCTTCTTTGTAGAAGGAGGGTATCTTAACCTTACTTGTTGGTTTGTGAGACAGCTGACCATCTGTAGTAGGTTTAAGTTTAACTTAAACAAGCAGTTTTAGTTAAAAAATAGTTCAGTTCTTGAGATACTGCATTATATCATACTTCCATGCCCCCCTCCCAAGCAATGGCTAACGTGTGGTGGTCTCACCAATTCGTGGCCCAAATTAATGGTTCATGTAGGTATTCAGGTATTGTCCCAGGCTGAAGTATGCATTGAAATTTGGTGGCCCTACCCCTACCATATGGAAACAGAACTTGCCTCTGGAATTGGATGAGAGGAGCTACCTGTTTCAGGATGCCCTCCTTCCACTGAGGAGAATGCTTGTGGGTAGGTACCCTGTCTTTGGCTACTATACCTTTATATCATGGATCTTGGCATAGATTCTTACCAAGATGGCCAGCAATCATGGCTTGATCAAGGTGCAAGCATCCGCGGAAGAAGTCTGTACAAAGAAGAAAGGAGGTCCCTCTTTGTTATGAAGGTATTCAGCAGCTGTGTTTCCATCTCCTTGAGTCTTTGGCTCTTTTTCTTTTAGATGGAGTTTGATGAGAAGGATTTGAGACGAGAAATCAGCTATGCAATCAAAAACATCCATGGTGTAAGGCAAGTATTGGAACAGTAGCTGATTTGACACAGAACAGTATCCCCTTGAGCTCTGCTGATGAAATGTATATAGTGATAGTTATCTCTGGCACTCAAGGCAAATTGGCATTCAGTCTTAGTGACTGGCAGGGCCTCCCATTCTATCTAAGTCAAACAGAAAAATGGCAGGGAGAAGATGCAGGGAAATGGAGTGATGCGCATCTCCCTGTCAGCATGCTTGGAGCATTACAGACCAAAAGGGAGAACTCCTCGTTTCTTGGGAGGGATTTGAACCAGAAGAGTGGGAAGAGAGAAGCCAAGGCCTGCACATCCATTGGCAAATATTCTTAGCACAGCTCAGCTATACAAGAGAGCAAAATGAATAGCACAGCACTTCTGACTGCTACCTTTTACTCCCTCTCCCATCCAGAAATCTTAGCGCTCTTAATTTTGTTTACCCTGGAAGCAAAGTTTCTGCTGAGGGAGATGTATTTTGGGAGCGCACATGGGCTGCTCCTGTGTGTAGCTAAGTGTGAACTCTACTTGGGAAGAAAGGCATACTATTACTATAAATGGGTCAAAGCTAGGATGTATAAGCAAGGAGGTTCTACAGTCCTGTTGCAGGAGGGGAAGTTTACCGCTTCCTGTGAGTCCCTCCACTTTGGGGATATTGGCATGCAAGCTCCATTGGTTCCAGAGCAATCAACTTGTCTTTACCCCCTCTCCCCCCCCCCCCCCCCCCCCGTCCTGGCAAAAAGGATCTGCAGTGATCTTTGCCCTGTCTGGCTCCTCTTCCGTCCTCTTCCAGTCCATGTCCTCTGTTTCTTAGTCATTGTGGGGCCTCCTCTCTAGAGCCAATATTCTTACCATTTTCTTTCTTGCCACCCACTTGCCTCTCTCCAGTTCTGATGAAGAAGAGAGATGCCTAAGGAAAAACAAAGCACCCCTCTTTAAATAAGTACATTGCAAGATTCAGTTTGCAAAATGTTTTTGTCCTACTTCTTCCCCACCCACAACAACCTGTTCATTTCCTGATGAGCTGCATTATATAGCTGACATGTGCTCCTGGCAGGTGGGAAGGGGCTTCTTTTGGCGCAAGAGCTGTAGTTATGGGGAGGGAATTGTGCTCAGGAATGTTGCCAGTCTTTAAACCTGTTCTCTTCCCCCCTTTGTTTTTCTTCTCTGCCATGTCTGTGCCCTCCCTCCTGCGTGTGGATGACTGTAGAACGGGGCTGTTCACACCAGACTTGGCATTTGAGGCCATTGTGAAAAAGCAGGTGGTGAAGCTGAAAGAGCCTTGTCTGAAGTGTGTCGACCTGGTTATTCAGGAGTTAATCAATACAGTTAGACAGTGTACCAGTAAGGTATTGAACTAGCTGGAGGCAGCCTAGCCCTTACTGTGAGGGTTCCTGCCAAAACTGCATTGTTCTAATCTGCTCACCTTGCCTAGTACAACCTCCAGGCATTGCTGCAAGCATCTTCTAAAATCCTGATTGGCTGGTGTTGAGATGGGGACTGGTGTTCAGCAGGGAAGACTGTCCAGTGTCATGTGCTTTTACAGAAGTGCTAGACTGTGGCCCGATGTGGTCTGGACTACAGCTGTGGTATTGTGTCCCATTGTAAGCAGGCTTGGTCTGTGCCTTAAGCCTCTCCTGCTTTCATCCTCTGCCTACAAACAGAAGCTGTTGTTGTGAGCCCTCTGGAGGTTGCCTAGGCAATTGGGCAGATTCTTCTTGGATCCTGGCCCTTCTCTAAGTGCATGGCTTCTTGATCTGCCATTTAAACCGCTCCCTCAACTTTTTCGCAAAGCCATGGCCAATAGGAGGCAAAGCTGCTGTTCTGGCAAATTAGTTTCCAATGCATTGGTTGGGAAAATTACCTATTTCCATTCTAAAGATCTCTTACCTATTTGGAATTGCAGTTTTACAATATGGTTGTCCTGTGTATATGGATTATGTCCCTATTTAAAAGCTGATCTCTCAAGGAGCCAGCTTCTCCCTGCTTTTATTTTCTGAAATCAAAAGCAGGGTGTACAAACTGAGGCGGCAGGTTCACATTGCCTGTGTGCCTTCTTGGCAAGCACTACCACCCTTCGCAAAGTAGTGAAGATGCTCAAACCCTTAAGAGCGGTTTACATTGCTTGCTTGTTGCAGTGGTGTATGCTGTAGGTCAGAGTTTGGGTCTGTTTCTGACAGAAGAATATGCTTTTGTTGACGTCATGTGAAGAAGCCAGCACTTGCTCTTCAAGGTCCTTCAAGTGCCAGCTATCTGAATGCAGCAGAATCTCCTGCTCTTTTTTGCCCCATGAAGTACCTGAGCAGATGATGGGTAGTTTTCCTGAGTTAAGATACCAAAGAACTCCATAAAGGAGCCTGTCTTCAAAAGTACTCCTAGCCTGAATAGTAAGTGAACACTGAGTGACCCCTTGAGCTGCTTGCACCTCAAAAGAGGTGTGTATGGGTGGTGGTGGAAAACTATGAAAAGGGAGTACTTGAAGATACGGCCTTGAGGAATCCACGTCTCCAAGGTCTGACAATCCCTTGTTTGGAGGAGTGGCACTCGTTGCCGGCTAGATAAATTGAGGAACATTGTTGGAGAAAGTGGATAGGCTGTGAGTATTGCTATGATGAAATGCTGATTGCTGAGACAGACCTCTGTCTTACTGATATGGCCAACCTGTGTCTGGGTTTGTAACACTCTACAGCACAAAACATTTTTTGCACCTTGGAAACTATTATGTTAGGGAGAAGAATTCTAGCCTAGCATCTCATTGACATGTTATTTTTGATATATGGAGGAGCCTTCAGTCATGTGAGCCCCTCCACCAGCCGCCACTTTCTGGTACAGCCCAGATACACATTAATGACCACGGTCACAACAACTAATTCCAGCATCTCATGGCTTATTTAGCAATGTTGGTAATTACCGATCCCATGGGTGCAAGGTCAACAGTGGTGTACTAGATGCTGTAAACATTATTCTCTTCTTCCCGCCCCCCATGCCCCCCATGCCCCTTCCATTGGCCCCAGATGTCTGCCAAGTAGAAAGGGACTTGAACTGATTCCAGAATGTGGCAAACTCCGGCTCAGTGGTGGCCAGCCTTTCTGCCAAGTTTGCCACAAGTGAAGGTAGTAGCACTCTAGTTTTCTCTGTAATACACATGCAGCATTCCAACCCCATGCTCGAGGGAAGTTTCATTGTTTTCCCCTGAGTTGAGAAGCAGGTGGCAGTGCAGCCCTGAAAGGAGGCAGGGCTTGTATGACTGAGGCCTTCCTGCTCCTTTCCGAGAGTTCCACAAATTGCTGTTGCCTGTGGCACTATGACATAGGTTGCCTGCTCATACTTGAGATCAGATTTTCCCAACTTGATGTTCGCCAGATGCATTGGACTACAATTCCCATCATACAATTCCCAGCTAAGTCTGATGTAAATTGTAATCCAAAACATCTGGAGGAGGCCAGGTTGGGGAAGGCTGCTCTAGTTCAAACTGAGCTGTAGACACAGGAAGAAGCAACCATGAACCTCTCCCTCCCTCTACAGAGGGGGCCATTTTTTCTGCCTCTGGGAGCCAGTAAGAAATGGGTTTTCATCCTTTTTGCCAAGCACCTCTTGCTGTCACTTTGAACACTTTGCAAGGAGCAGCCAGTCAGAGCGCAGCAGTACTTGACGTTCGCCTGAGCCCTGCTGAGCAGCTCGACTCTCTTGAGATCCTGGGAGGGGGAGTAGGCCCTGGCTGGCAATTGGCAATGCGAGAAGGATCTTCCTGAGGAAGTGCTGCTGCTTTTTCATTTGCACATTTCTAACCTGTTGAATCTCTTTCTCCCCCTCTCTGTCACTTTCCCCCCCTATTTTTCTTCGGAATTTCTCCTTTCTGTTCGCGCTTTCTGCATGGTGCAGGACGGGGCTCTTCACGCCTGACATGGCTTTTGAAGCCATAGTGAAAAAACAGATTATAAAGCTCAAAGAGCCCAGTTTGAAGTGTGTTGATCTCGTGGTCTCAGAGCTGGCCATGGTCATTAAAAAGTGTACAGAGAAGGTAATGAGTCTCTACTCTTCTTCCCCCTCCTCCACCTCCCTAATGCTTCCTAATATCCGGAATACGGCTGCTTGTGTTGCCAAGCTAAAAGAAAGACTGTGTGCATTCGAGGGAGAGCAATCTGGGTCCGGGCACAGCCTGTCCCAGCAATTGCCAGGGTACATCCTCTCTCAGGGACCTTAATCGGAATATTCAGTTGCTCCCTGGGCTCTTTAGGTGGCTTTTCCGGTGGGTTCCTCTTCTTGGATTGGCTTCATGGTAGGGCCCTGCAGTGACATTGCACAGCTGTTGCTGGGACCGTCACAGTGCAATTGAGCAGGCTTTGAAAAGCAGCTAGACTCCAGGGGCACTTCCCACGCCAGCTCGTTTGAGCTGCTCTGTGCCAAACGAAGTTGTGTATGGCATGGAGTCATGAAAAGAGCTCTGATACTTATTCGCTTTAAGAGCACACTGGCAATATGTAATCAACACTTTCACAATGACTTGTGGTGGCCTTTTCTATTAAATAAAACCGCAAGCAGCTCTCATTCTCCCTCTGACACTAAGAAGCCAGCCTTGTGTGTGTTCCTTTCTCCTGCTAAACTCCATGGGAATCTTGGGCTGTTTCCCAGAGTTAGGCCATGGGGGATTCAGTGACCGCCCCTCCCCAAAAACCCTCCCATGATTTGAATCTTTATTAAGGGGCAAAAATTCCATTTATTTGGTGCATCGATCCTTCCAGAGTGGTAAAACTGGGAATCAGCCCAGCCCCTCTCTTCCTTTGTGTGTCTGTGTGAATTTTGCTTAAGGCTGCAGAGATCTGATCTCTTCCCCACTTGTCCTCAGCTTGGTTCCTATCCCAGGCTGCGAGAAGAGACAGAGAGAATTGTTACTACATACATCAGAGAACGTGAAGGGAAAACTAAGGACCAGGTGAGCAGTCTGTTTATTTACCCTCCAAATAATCTTTTGGACTGCTTGAGAATAGCAGAATCTGAATCCAAAAGGACTTTCTTAGCTGTAAATTACAGCAAAGTCAATCCCTTCTTGGATCAGCTTTCTCAGTGTTTCCAGTGAGCTGGAATTGCGTCAGAGCAGCGTCATAAGGTAGGGCCCTCTACTTAGGTGCAATGCAAATAGCACCGAGCTCTCCATTTTTATGAGGCCACAGCTTTAAAAGGTCAGTGCCCATCTTGATGTCCAGCTGGAAAGGCCCAGACATCTTTTTTCTGTCATCCTGCTATTGGTTGCAGTGGGTGGTAGAAGGATGCAGGCCCAAACCCGACCTGTTAAAAGATGCAAGTGGGCATGATTTCTGCCTGGGTGTGCTGCTACTTGCTGTATAAGTGAGAACCAATACTGCTGCTACTGCCAGTATAAAGATGGGCCAAGTCATATAGACCTAGTAATCTGGAGCAGATGTTGGTTCCAGTTGCGATATGCCTGAGGTCTTGGTTTTGTAGATTAATAGAGTAGGGGAAATAATGTGACATTTTTGCCTGTATTATAAACTTCGTTTTTTGCAGGTTTACTGCTTCAAGAGCACTGGAGTTGATTTTTCCCCTGTGTTTGTAATTTCCCCCGTACATTACTGTTCGAACAAAAACAACAAGCTATTACAAAGCACTGCAGGGGTACCCAGAGACTTGGGTTGATGGGTGGGTATAGTCATAGTGCAAACATGTTCCACTGATTTCTTGTTTGTAATGTTCTTCAAACAGTGTACACGCGCACAGTATTAAGCTATCTGGGTACATTTCATCCCTTCCATTATTTACTCTGAACTCAGTATTTTAGGTTTCTGTTTTGCTTTCTCTTCTGTTTTCTCCTACACAGCTTCCTGATAGCTCAGTACACAAACACACACACACTATTAAGCTATCGGGGTACATTTGATCCCTTCCATTGTTTACTCTGAATCCAGCACTTTAGCTTTCCATTCTGGTTTTTCCTGAATAGCTTCCTGATAGCCCAATGAAGATTGTCTAATTTGTGGGTTATGTCTTTTCCCCAGGCATATGCCACAGGTTTGTTTGTCCCTAACAAAACAAATAAATACTCAACTCTACAGTGCTAGAAATTCACAGTTGCTCAGCAGACAGTGCTCTCTATATGTGCTTTTTTTGGAGTTTAAATATTTCTTTAGATGAAAAGTTCTGATGGAAGAAAGCTCAAACTGAATTCTTGGGATTTAGTGATAAGGAAAGTGTTAATATTGTGGGGTCCAGTAGACCCCAATCATTTTGTGTTTAAAACTATGTTTCTGGAATGTGTTACCAATGAAATGTATTTTATGTTAAACTAGAGTCATTTGAAATCAATGTCATTTATTTTATGCTAATACATAAAGGGATTCATTTGGATCAAGCAGCAGATTAATAACATGAAAAATGATGTAGAAGATTCAAGCAAGTCTGTGAAGAAGACCTTGCTTAAGTAGAGTGGACTAGATGGGTGGACTAGATGGGCCCATTTTTACAAATTGTTGTAATATGGCTGAGCTGGTTTTGTCATCTTTATTCTCTTTAGATTCTCCTGTTGATTGACATAGAACTGTCTTACATCAACACTAACCATGAAGACTTCATTGGATTTGCCAAGTGAGTATCTGCTACCAAGTAAACTACAAAAGGGGCTGGTAAATATTACATGGCCTGGATAGAGTGTCACTGTTAAGAAGGAGGTTCTTTGCTAAGCAGCAAATGAATAAAGAGCAGAAGCTAAGCATACTTGAATTGATTTTGGTTTCTTAACGCAGAGATGCTCTCTATTAGTACAGATCTCAGTACTGTGTTAAATGAAATTGAATGACTAGAAGCTGAAACTAGCCATGCTAGGTTAAGATCAAACTTGTGTTTTTAAGAAGATACAAACTTTTATCCCAAATGCTTGGGCTGCATTTGGACAACACAATGTCAATGGTGGGTTATTAGTCAACTCCACGGTTGATTATTGAGGAGCTACTCCCCACATAACATGATTATAATCAACCATGGTGTGGATTAAGGCCAGCGTCAAGTTGATTATTAATCAACGGTGTGTTTGATTGGCACATCACCCCTCTCTTCCCCCCTCTCTCCTCCTGCTGATATCCCATCAGTCATTGTGAGCTCTGCTGGTTGGACTAGAGCGGCAGCTGTTGCTTTGGTCGCTCTTGCCAGGGGACTCTGTAGTCGCTGAAAATAACCAATTGTGTGCGACAAAATAGTCAATGGTGCCCAACACAAGACCCAATAACCAACAGTTGTTCAAATAATCAACTCTGCACAGCGTTGGGTATTTGTTTTGGTTATTTTGGCCGAATAGCCAACTGTGGTGTGAAAAAGTCCTGACAGATGACACAATAACCAACCGTTGACTATTTAACCCACCGTTGGTTATCATTGTCCAAATCCAGTCTTGGAGTAGTAATTAACACACTAACAGACACAGACACACACAGAGACACATAAGCACACATAGAGCAAGAGAACAAACACAACATTAAGTATTTCATTTGTTTAACTTTGATTTGTGTCCTATCCCATTCTGAATGCTTAGAGCAAGTGCATCTGAAATGCACATTCAAAAAAAGTCTGTTAAAATTAAAACTTTACAACTCATATTGACTTGATTTAGATTCTTATCATGCCCTGTGCCAAAGACTTATGTCCAACTACTAAAAGCCAGTCAAAATAGGGAAGGTCTTACACCACTTCCAGAAAAATGCTTTGGCAAGTCTCCAAGGAAGTCATGCATCGTGCAGCCTCTGAGACTGCCCCTCCCTATTTATGTGTGGCAGTCTGATGTTGTGGATCGGGAGTACTGAGAGCAGTCTCAATAGAGGCATTGTAATAAGGTGTTGTGGTGTTGAGACATCAGAAGGAGAATTGCTTTTTGGCATGTAGAATTCAAAATACTTGGGCTCTGTAGGAAAAAACAACACTTTGAATTGTGACCAAAGGGAAATAGGAAGTTGGGCAAGATGCAGGAGAACTGGTATGCTCTGCTCTGAGTCCATCCTCAAGTTACCAATTCAAGAATAATAGTTGCCAGCTATTAATACATCAAAAAGGGATGCATCCTTCCTTCTATATGGAAATGGTAAAAAACCCTCCTGATTTGGAAGGTATAATCTTGACTTTCACATATGACAGCTGATCCAGGAGCACCTTGTGGCTTGTGATGCTTTCTGATCCTGGGGTTGTATCCAATGTTAGTCAAACTTAAGTCCCATTCATTTCAGCAGGTCTACTCTATGTAGGACTAACATTCAATACACCCCCTATGATTACAGCTTATGCCTTGCTTTGTCCCCTCTGATGCCCATACATCTTGAGTTGCAAGACTGAGGAAAATGACAACTGTAGGTATCCCTTCAACACGGATGTAAAAAAGGGGGGTTGGGGGGGTCAAGTATCTGATTCACACTTATTCTGACTCATACTATTCTTGCATCTTGCATAGCTTCTCTCACTAGTTCCTGCTTCTTGTATTTAAATACATTTGTATTAATTCTTGCAATAGGTTTAGTTTGCTTCTCAAATTCTTCTTGGCTTACCTCATTGTAAGTCTCATTGTAAGTCTTGGAGCCCTCTCTCTATACCAGAAGTGCATCCCACAAGACTGAGCCCTTATTTACTTAAATCTTGGAATCCAGGTTGTTTTGATTGTTTCCCGATATCATATGTACTTCCAAGTTCCCCTCTTAATTGCTGGCTCCCAGCTTTCTCTAGTGACCTATCTAGGTGCCTTTCTGTTCATAACCTTTATGCCAAGCAGACAATGTACCTGTCATAAACTCAGTTATCTATGTTTGTAATAAAAAAATCTCCCAGCAAGAGCAATGCATGAGGTATTTGGCATTAGCATAGCAAGTATTCTGAAGGCAGTCTGGGCATCCCTTCTCTCTCTAGGGTAGTGTGTGTGTTTTCAGTCTTTATTCATGTCTCTTCCTTTCACAATTCACTGTTCTTTCCCCCCCCCCCCCTTAATCTGTCTTGGTTTTTCTTTGAATTACCTTGCTTTTTCCTCTGGATGCCTCTGAAACTTCTCCCAATCTCCCCAGCTGTTACACTGAGCAGCACATGGCGGCTGGGTGCGTATTTGCTTGTGACAGTTTATCCCTTTTATGGCTAGAGTCCAGCTTGTCTAACCCTTTGGAACATTTGTTGAAGAGGGTCTTATGAAGACTGGGGTAAAGATTGGAGCAGTTGTTGAAGGAAGTCTTTCAAGTCTGGGGTAAAGATTGGAATTGGGCAGTGGAAACCAGTTTCCACAATTGCACTCTCCAAGAGCAAGTGCTCGTAACCCTTTGGCAAGCGTCATGTGTCCAGACATGCAAAGATTCTCTTGCTGGAGATCTCATTTGTGCTGCAGATTAGAGAAGGTAAGAAATAGCAGGAGTTTCGTCTATGCTCTAGGGGTGATCCTTGCTGTTTGTTACCTTTGCCGAACCCCCAGAATGCACACATTCACTCTGCAGTGAGACAGGAATGCTTGTTCCGTTTTGTATGCACAGAATTCTAATGGAATCAGAGGCGGGGAAAACATGAGACGATCAGAAACGTCGCTTCCAGTTCTTAAAAATTCTATTCCACCGTAATTATGGAAGTGCTTCTTGCCAAGTATGAAGATGCTGTCTGCAAAAGACTCCAAGTGAGATGGAGCAGGACCATTGGTGCTCTGCGTGGCTGGCTGCCTCTCTCCATGCCTTCATATATGTCCCTCTTGCCCCTCATTTATCCAGTCCTTTCTTCCTGCTGTTGCAACCCCAAAAATCAGATTCAAAATGAAAAATGCAAATTGAGCTGGAGTTGGGTGACTTGTCTATGTCCACTGGTTATATGCTGTTCTTAAAATTACTTGCAGGATAGAGGCCCATGATAGAAATAATGAATCTGCATGCTCTGTGTACATGTAACTGGATAATAACGGGGCACTTGGGGCACTCCCTGGTGTGAGGCAAGTTGCATCTAGCCAACACGGTGTGCCAGCGTTATTGCATTAATACCTCTAAAAGTTGACAATGCACGGGACAGGATCAACATTTTAAACTACCTTGCCTATTTGAAATGCTATGAAAGGGCTAAAGTTGGTGTATTAAAATTGTAGCAAACAGTGCTGCCCCTACCATTAGGTAGAGTAAGGCAGCTGCCTAAGACAGCAGATAATGAGGGGCACAGAATGGATAGATCTGTATGGGCTATGTGGCTGACAGGCATCCACTAAGCTACTCTACTGCCCTCTGGTGTAGTGGAGGATACTGTCCTGTCATCAGTGTTGCAATAAGATTCAGCTGCCAGTTTAGTTGGCTTTTGTACATGGAACTGGGGTGTCATCTTTTCCTTTGACTCAAGCAGCAAAATGTTTAGGGCTGGCTCTGGCAGCAAAGTGATTTAGGCTGGGTTTGGGGGAAGCAGAACAGGATCAACATTGTAAACCAGATTGCCAATTTGAAATGCTATGAAAGGACTAGAGTTGGTGTATTAAAAGTGCAGCAAACAGAGTTGGCCCTACCATTAGTCAGAGTAAGGCGGCAGATGCTGAGGAACACAGAATGGATAGATCTGTATGTGCCATGTGGCCTGCCATGCACCTGCTAACAAAGCCTGACTAACAAATATGGATGGATAGTGAAAAAGATGGCTGGAGAAGGTTGCCAATCCTCCTTCCTTTGATATGGAATGAAACAATATCTGTGGAAGGTGGCATTTTGTAATCCTTGAGATCCTTTTCAACTCAGCTTCTCTGGGAGTCATAAATCCCCTTAAAGTCAGATAATTGACTTGAATGGGAGGATCTACAAATATTTTGTAGCAGCAAATTTTGAATGCATGGGCCTAGAGTTTTTCTGCAACAGTGTGAGCAAATTCCTTAGCATGCTATTTGACAGCTAATTTTCCTTGTTCTAAACTATAACTTGTGGGCTGCACAAATATTCTCTTGGAGATCTTAGATGATCTCTTCTCTTGCCATGCATGTGTAAGTACCAGAACATACTTTCAAAAACAAAAGCTTACTTGAAGTATGAAGTGAGTCCTATACTGGTACCTGTTGTAGCCTCTGAGAGACTACTGTTGATGGCTAAGTTCAAAGATATTTATCTTCTCTGATTTGTTCAGGGTCCAAACCATGACAATGGAGCTTATGTTTTATTGCGGAATATTTTCTGGGTTAGTTACTTTGGTTCTGAGATCAGGCAGTGAGTAAAAACCAATCTGAGCTAGCAATGTGAAGCTTCTTGAAATGCTGCATGTGTAGCTACTGCTGAATGAGCAGTTCTCTCTACTTGTTGCCTCCCAGTTATCCAAACATTAGGGTCGTTCCCTCCACAAGGAGGTAGGTTCTTTGAAGAAAGATTCAGCTGGGGGCTGAAGGCACCTCCTACTTCCTCTCTAAAATCAGTTTTATTCCTGCTTTTGAAGTGGACAGTCACAGTTTTGAAGCCTAGTGTTCCTTACTAGTTTCTACATCTCGAACTTTGCTTGACTTTAACAAGAATTCATGTTTTGCTTGCTCAGAGTGTAACTAACATGCAAGTTCACCTTGGGGGTGGGATATGAAACATAGACATGCTAAATGTAAAGCCATTTCTTTGTCCCTTTTCTTTCAGTGCACAGCAAAGGAGCACCCAAGCAAATAAGAAAAGGCCAATCCCAAATCAGGTATAGATGCATGTCTCTTTCCTTAAGCTACATAGGACTTAGTATTGGCGTTTTCAGTTCAGCCTATTGGGCATGCTGTGTATAATAATTGCAGGATGTGAACTGACTTGTGAGCATGGCCACAGTCTAATAGAAGAGGTAGATGCTGTTCCCTGTGTCATTTGAAGACAGAAAATAACAAGCTGCTGGCCACAAGCTATAGGAAGTTCAGGGCCTCCACCAAGTCATCTGTTGCTTAACTGTTTAGGCCAGAATAAATTCTGCAAAGTGCCCTCCACTTTCTTTCCAGAGGTGGTCACAAAACTATGCCAGTTGTAACACAGTTAGGACAGAAAAACCTCCAAACTAGAAGAATAAAGAATGCAACCACAACATCCCTTCAGGGATTTCCCAGTCTTGAGACTCCTCCTCTTTGTGATAGGCAGGACTTGAGCACAAGACTGGAAATGTAACTTGTTGCATGAGCTTAGTCTGTATATAATGTACCTGGATATGTTAATTCTTGTTTGGAAATACTTTACTGAAACATTAACACTGTACAATGATAAATAATAGCATGTAACGGTTTTCTTTTACTGTTTGTTTCTGCTTTTCTCCCTCCCATTTTTTTGTGCGTCCTGCTTCCCTTTCCCCCTTCTTCTCCATTATTTGGTTTTCTTCACCGTTCTGTCCCCTCATCCTGCTTTTCCTTGTTTTACCTGCACCACTAATTTTGCCAACTTCTAAAAGGGTGAGATACTGGTAAGTACATGTATACTGTGCTAATAAAATGAAACATAAAACTTGGTGATGGAGACTTCCTTGCCCCCCAAAAGTAAAAGTCCTCAATTGGGGCACCTTTCTGCCTCAAAGTGCACTTAAGTGAATGGAAAAGCAAATGACTTCAAACAGCATTCCAGGAGATCCAGACATGGGAACTATAACTTTAAGCTCAGTTGCTAGTGCGGAATTCTTGGTCTTCTCAAGCTGTCAGTGAAGGTGGCTTTAGGTACAGATGGTGGCTTTCTGAACCCTTCATTTAGCCTGCAGAGGATTGGTACTAGTTGCATCCCTCCTGGGATCCCAGGGGCATTTTATTGGGTGAGAAATGGGATAGGGTAGTAGTGTCCTTACGAAAAAGCTTCTCTTTGTACCTGACTTGACACTTTACCCATCCTTCCTTTTGTGCTCTGTTTGTATGGAGTGCCATACACACGCTGGTAACCTTATCCTTACTTTAATAGTTAAGGCTCCAAGTTTCAGTTGCCTAAGTGTCCCTGAGCTTTAGCTTCAGCTGATACTGAGAAGTGGATCTGTAGCTCAGAATGTATCCCAGTACACCTTGGCTGGTAATTGCAGTGTTATGAGCTGCAGGCAGACAGGCTCTCTTCTGGCATTCCTGACCATTTCTACTCTTTTCCTTCATGAAAATACTTCTAAATCCCTCACGTATACTTCTAAATCCCTCACGTAGTACCTCACACCACTGTGATTGGCTTGCTCTGTGGAGTGTAACTTCAAACTGCCCCAGTGAGTCCTAAGCTCCAGATGGGAATAGTAACAGGTGGCTGATAGTCCTGGATGTTCCTGAGATCTGTACTGATGAACACTGTGAGTTGGAGCAGAGAGCTAATCCACATGGACGTACATGTCACTCAAGCTGTTCTGGAAGATGAGACACAATAGTCTCGGTCCTCCAAAAGCAGGATACATGCATATTTTCAACACTTGTTTTGCTGCCACCACCTATTTGCTGAGCGACATGTTCTTTGTTAGAATTGGCCCTATGAAGAATCATCTGCAGTTTTGGTAGTGTCTAGCCCAGTCAGAAGTATTAGTTCTCTATCCTCTTTGCATCTGGAATAGTGATAATGGCCCCTGATGAAAGGAAGATTTGAAGTTCACTTGTAGTCTCGAAGTGGGCCCAGGAAGGTTGCCATCTCTGCAAATGCTGATAAGCAACAGGGGCCATTCAGAACTTGAGTTGCCTGCCCATGCTCAAGATTACATGAAATGCTACATCTGTATGCCCAGTTTGTGTGACAACTGTCATTACCTTACCCCATGAAAGCTTCTGGTCTTCTGATGTATACACATCACCATCTAAGATCTCAGCTGGTGCTGGCTTCTCTGTCATTCCCGGGGTAAAGAGATTTGCATGCTCCATCGTTCCTTTGTGTACTTTTCCCTTGTCTGGTGAGACCGATGCTGCTCTATGCTTTTCCTTTAAGTGCACTAATTCCTAAGAAATTTGGATGGTTGGCTTTGGCTTTGATTTGCTCCTTGATTAAGCAAACCAATATTGCCCATTGAACTCAAAAGTCCCTGAGTGAAGTGTTGTGGATGGTGGTCTTGGAACTTGAAATCAAATGAGTAACTTGCTATTGGCTCTATAAGAAAATGGAATTGCCAGAAATTTTTGAATGGAAGAGGAGAGGATCGTCTTAATCACATAGGTGTAGAGGAACTCCCCTGCCGACTTCTCCTCCGTTTCCTCATGTCCTCTTGAAGGGATAGTATTACCTAATGTTATGCAGTGGCAGTGTACGTATGCACCATGCCTGTGAATGTCCATTATGCATTCATTCTGCTCAGATTTGAGATGTGGGAGGCTTCCTGTTCAAACATGAGTTCCTCTGGACAAGAGATCCCTGCCCTCAATTCCGTATGGGCCAGAATGCGGAGCTGGTGTAAAATCAGTGTCGCAGTATGGACTTGCCTTGGGCAACTTGTTCTGTACTCTCAGGCAGCCTATCTGAAGTTTTGCTCACTACATTTTGAGTCTCTTGAGGAGTCTGAAAGTTCTGACACATCCATTTTCATTATGTTCTAAGGATAATTCTGTGCAAACCTCCGAAGCGTAATTCTCAAATACTGTGCCATGACACACTAGTATGCTGCAAGAAATTAGAGGCTCATCTGAGCCCAACGCACCCATCTACAGAGGAGGTTGCCTATTGCATCTGCTTCAGTTGCTGCTTTGGGCTTGCCTCCTGAGCAGGTGGCACTTTCTGAACAGTAACCCATGCCAGCAAAAGGGTACGCTCCTGGGAGGGTAATGAATTCTTAACTCTTTCACATACTCTCTTTCTCTCTCTCATGGGGTGTAACAGTGAAATGTGCCTCAATTCAGCAATTTCAGTTCAGCAAAAAAGACTACCAGGTATCAGGAGATTGGGAAACACTACCATAAAACCTCCTGAGGACCTGCCTGTTCTCCATGTCTCCAATTGCAATACAGTCCCTGGTCTTCTGTTGCTAGCTGTGAGGCTGGATTGTGCTTCAGTAAGAGGAAAGTGGAGATCTGACTGGCTGGGCTGTGTCTGGTTTTTCATAATGTTTTAAAGTGGAATATGCTTTTCAGGCCATACTAGGGTGTAGAACTCATATTACTGCCTTTATGAGGCAGTAGAGAGCCCTAAAAATACCTGTACTTCCTTCACCATCTTGCAAGCCTGGCTGTGATGCTGGAGGAGCAGCAGGATAAGTAGACTGATACCCAGAAGAGAACTTCTCTTGTCCTTTATGCTCAGAACATTCCCTGCCATCCCTCTCTCTTGTTTACAAACCTGTCTACCCAGCCCATTTTGCAAAGGCCGATTCAGGCAAGTCTCTTCTCTTTTCCCCCAGATGGGAGCAGAAATAGCTCCCCTGGGCTGGTGTCTCTTGTCCTCCTCCACCTCGGTCCTTTTCTTGATCTCTTTCTTCTTCCACATGAGTTCTCAAGGTCTCTTTCCCTCTTCAGGAACTTCTGTCCACTCTTCTGCCGATATTCCCATAAAATTTAATTAGGGTTAATATGTGAATGAGTTCCGAGTCTTTTAAATTAAAAAAGAGAATACTTTAAAGAGAGAAAATTGTGGCTTGAAAATTGTGGCACCTTCCATTCCTCTACCATGCAAACTGCTTGAGTTAAAATCACAGTTTGCAACAGCCCATGCCCACCAGTGCACCACTCCTTGTGTGTGTGACCTTGATCTCTATGTTGACAGCAACCTAAGCAGCACTGGAAAGATGAGGATATGCCTGATTGATGTGCATTTCTTTACCCCATACTTTTTCAATGATGGTTTGGAATGCTTAACTGCAGTACAATCCAGTCCAAATCCCTGGTCCCTTTCCATGGCTGCTCAGAAGTTTTGCTTGTAACATCTGTAGATGTTGTGTCTAACTCTGCTCAGTCGTTCGGTTTGCTCCCCTCCTCCAGTGAATGCTTTGGTGTGACTCTACTCAAATGCCTCAACACCTAGGCAGCTTCCTTTCCAGCCTGCTCCTTACTAACCTGTGTGGTGGTACTAACTCAAGTAGAACACATTCTGTGTGTTGCTAGCTGATTGGGCTTCCTTTTGAAAGGAACAGTGGGATAGAAACATTAAAATGAATTGAAAATTACGAACTCAACATAACTTTGGCTAACTATCCTTGGACTCTTGAGACTGGGCCTAGTTCTGCCTTGCAAAGTTTAGTTGAAGGGCTTTTGCTGCAGTGCCCCTCCTCTAAGGGCCCACCCAGAAGGTGGCATGTTGTTCAAGTTAAGGAAAATGAAAACTTGAGGAGTCTTTAGTGTATTGGGCTCAAATGCAACAAGTTTGTTGAGCTAACTGTCATGTTTTAATTTGTTTAATTTTGTTTTCTGAATTTTTGTAAACCGTTTTGGTTGGTTCCAGAAAAGGCAGTATACAATCGCAATAAGCACATAATTTTAATCAGAGTGCTCAAGATTTTGCAGACATGGCAAATGTTACAGGATATTTCCAGCTGCCCAGTCAGCCACCATAAAAAGCTAGCTTGTTTTGGCTGCTCCTTTGTGAAATTAAGAACTGTCCTTCCCAGACTGTTGTCTATAAAATTGTTCTTTGCTTTAATGTGAGAAGCTATTCAGTTCTAGGGAGAAGTGGTTAATTCTTAAGATACATTGCAGGCCTTGTGAAGTGAATGGGTCATGAGGAGTCCCGGTTAATACAGGTAGAACTGAGATGGTGGCCAGGTCTACACCAAGCAGGATATAACACATTGAAAGTGGTTTGAAAACGGTATATGGAATGTGTCACGGCACCAACAGTTGTCAGTACCATTATAAACTGTTATAAAGCACTAGTGTAGATCCTGCCACAGAAACCAGTTCAAATACCTGCTCAAATATGGCATTCGCCGGGCAGAGCTTGACCTCATGTATTTCACAGGATGGCTGCTGTTCTGAGCTCCTTAGAGCAGCAGTTTGCAAACTTCTTTCAGTTAGGGAATGCTTCCTGCATCAGCTTGTCTGAGGGTTCCTGTGCACTACAGAACATTCTGGGCACACACTGCTCACACGCAAAGTACTAGTCATAGGCCCATTGTTCCAAAAGCACACACACCTCCATGTGGCTGTACGTGCAGGGAGGCTGATGGTGGTGGGCAAAACTGTCTTTCAGAGTAGTACATCCGCCCGTACTCATCTTCTCAATCAAGATAAGCTTCTGAAGAACACTTTCACTCCTTTAAACACTGTATGAAACTTATTGCTTTAGGGAGATCACAGGATATAAATGTAACAAATTAAAATTTGCCTGATTTGAAAAAACAGGCCTTGAAGTTTCTTTCAGGATAAAAGAATGCTGTCATCCTGGAGCCAAGTGCAATTCCAAACAACTTGAGAACAAATCATCTCACCAAGAGACAGAAAAGCATCAGTATTAATATTTCAATGGTTATGCTCATTTTTTATTTTGTGAACGGATGGTTGAGGTCGGGCTAGCTTTGGCAAAAAAAGTAAAAGGGCAAAAGACAATCAGAGCAAAGAGCAGCTCTCATGTTTTTGAACTGATCTGAGTGAAAAAGCAAGTAGGGTTGGCTTCTGATTTGGGTCCACACAACCACGGAGGAGGAAATGAGCAACAGTGGCTTATTTCTCACACAGCACGTGAGAGAAATTACATAATTACAAGACACCCAGAACCCATGGGTTGTTTTAGGGTTTTGGGGTGGCTTGTTAATCATGGCAACAAGCCACCCTTTCCAGGTTCACACAACACAGCAGGCGGCGCCACTGCCAGTAATTATGCAAATCCTGTTGGCACGTGACTGCCGCACGCGGTGGGGGAAATGTGCCACCATGGCTTATTTCTTCTTCTGTGATCATGCGAGCAGGTTCATAATAATAATAATAATAGTATTTATTTATAACCCGCCTCTCCCTCCGGATCAAGGCGGGGAACAACAACAATATATATCACAAGAATCACAAACAGTTAAAACATTTTAAAAACAAGAAAAAATACATCATTAAAAACATCTTAAAATTCATCTGGATAGGCCTGCTGGAAGAGAGCAGTCTTCATGACTCTCTTAAATTCATGAAGACTGCTAATTTGTCTAATCTCCTCCGGCAGACCATTCCATAGTCTGGGAGTGATGGAAGAGAAGGTCCTCTGGGTAACACTCGTCAGCCTAGTTCTGGCTGACTTGAGTAAGTTCTTCCCAGAGGACCTAAGTGTGCGGGGCGGATTGTACGGGAGAAGGGTTCAGTGAGGCAGTTCCCTAAAGTTCAATCATAACTCTAGTTGGAGTTGCCTGCAAAGTTAGTGTAACTTCATTGGGCAGGGAGCTGTTCCTTCAGGGGAATATTGTGTGTCTCACTGCCTACAAGTGACAAATCAATGTATCATAAACTGTCCTTCTGGAGTTCTGGAATGGGCTAATCAAGGAGTGGCCCATGCAACTCAGTGCAACTTCAATCAGGAGTCTCCCTTTTGTCCTGAATTTGTCACTTTCTCTATAGCTACTTTGAGAGAGTTTTATCTTTAAAGGCAGTCTAAAAATAATTTAAATAATAAATAATTAAGAAGTCTATGATGCAGACTGCTTTTCTGCAAATTGACCATATGCACTTGAGGCAGGAAGACTATTGCCAGCAGTATACTGTGGCTGCTGCCTCCAACTTTTCAGACTTTTTGTGTGAGACCTACAAGCTTGCTGATTTGAGGGATATTGTAATATTCTTAGCTGCTGCTTGCTGTGTTCATACTGATGGGTTTCACATCCAAGTTGGACTATAAACAATGTTCTGCCCGTTGCTATAAAGCAAAGCAGCTCCTGCCCAGCTTTTACTTGTGGCAGTGTGGCCTTGTTTGTCAGTGAGCAATGAATTACTAAGCAGAATACTTAAATACTCCATCTTGGCTGTTTCTTGTTGATCTTCCTGGTTTGCCTGTTGCTGCAGAGCCTTGGTTGTGGCATTGTGTAAAAGTCTGCTTTGCAGGCCTATTTCTTCTTGGTTTCCCGCTTTTTCCACAGGTGCTAAGGCCTTTCTTGATTTGCTTCTTGGTAAAGTTAATGCACCCTTTCAATTCAATCTTGAGGAATTCTTACATTTCTTTGCTTAACAATGGTGATAGCTCCTGGTTTCCATTGCCTAGCAGTTCAGAGCTAACCTGAGTCAGTAGGTAAGAGTAATGCTGTATGTGGGAATTATCAGTGGTCTTCAGATCTTACCAAGTCCATGATACTGTATATTGAGGTGCATTTAAGCCTTTCCTGTTTGGTGTCCTCCTGCAGCCAGGGCTAAAATTTTAGTATGTCATTGTCCAAACCTCTTGATCTCGGAGCAACCCCCTCCAGCTTGTGTTCTCCAAGATAGCCTGTAATCTGTTCTTCATTCCTCCATCCTCCCCTCCCCCTCCTTGATTTCCTCCAGGTCATCCGGCGAGGTTGGCTGACCATCAACAACATTAGCATCATGAAAGGTGGCTCCAAGGAGTATTGGTTCATCTTAACGGCAGAGAGTTTGTCCTGGTACAAGGATGAAGAGGTACGTAATTCATGTGTGGCATATAGCTGCATGGAAGAGCAGGCTGGGCTGTATTGAGGTACTCAGATTAAATCCTTGAAGCCATATACATGTGCCTATAGTGGAGTATCATTTCTTCAGGTATTGCGATATTGCCTACACCTCTAAAATTGGCCCCTTATTAACTGATGCTGAGCTAAGCATTTTATTGAAAAGCGAATTTGTAAAATGAAAAAAAAAACACATTGTAATATTCTTACTCCCTCATACATGCATACTTTCTACCATTGATCTTTAGAAATAGTAGTGTAACAATTTGGTGTCTTGTTGCTCCTTTATTATTGATTGTGGCATGAGCTTCTGAGGCTAAAGGCTTGCTTCATCAGTTGCATAATGTGGAAAATCTGATAAGAGACAAAGGAGGACCTGCAATGAATTTTGGGAGTGGGTTAGAAGAAAAATCCCTTTCTGCCTCCCACTCACTCTTGCTCCTACAATAGTCATATCCACTACAACAGCAATCTTTATTGACAGTCAACAGACCATTCTCCAAGGTAAAAACATGCTGATTAATCAGTATGCAGTATACATATCAGTGTACATATCTTATTGGGAAAGATTGCAGTCAGACAGCCATTTGGGCTCTGCAACAGATAGCAAGGTAGAGAAATTTTGATACTTGTATAGTGACATACTTATTATTGCCCTGTAGGAGACTAATCGTCATAGACTCCATAGAGCGACTGGGGAGACCCTGTGTAATTGGTCGTAGTAAAACATTTCTGATCTCATTATAGAAGATACAGCAAAATAGGACATGTACAATCGACTCAGCCTCGGTATTATTACACGAGCAGCATCTATTTTCCACTGGTATTTTTTTATATTTTCCCTCGAGCAATTTGGAGGGCAGAGCGTTGAACCTAGCCAAAGTGAATGCTTTCCTGTACTTTGGGACAGTCAGCCATTCCAGGTACGCCATTTTACCTTTACCAGAGTAATCTGGCAGATCCAGTGTCACGGGAATATGGGCCTCGGGCAGCTCCCCGAAGCTCCTAGAGAGCTATATCGACCAATCTCTGTTTGATAATCCGTTTGGCACTTCCCAGGTCTAAAAAAAATAGATGAGGGAGGGAAAGCTTGAGCGTGGTGACCCTCCAGACCATCGCTTTGGTCCAGGGGGATTCAAAAGAGTCCAGCAAAACCTGGGATGCCAGAGAGTTAGGGGTAAGGGCGTGATACTGGCGGAGCCAGAATTGTAGAGTGAGGTTCCAAGCTAGGCATTTCAGAGATCTTAGATCAGCCTCCAGGTTAAGTGCGGGACCAGACACACACCTTGGGGCACCCAATATTAGCTTTAGGAATACAGACTGGATACCCTCAAAGGAATCCTTTGACAATGGAAACCAGACAGGGGCCCCAAACAAGATCTGTGAAACCAATTTGTCTTTATATACCCTGATAATGGCTGGCACAAATTTACCCCCTTTTAAGTAAAAGAATCGGGAAAGTGCCCCCACCATTTGTTCGGCTTTGGCCTTGGCATATTTACCATGTACATTCCATTTTAGGTTTTCTTGAAACCAGATACCCAAGTATTTGTAAGTGTCCACTTGGTCTATTCTACCACCCACCCACCCACCCTAGACCAAGAGAACCTCACTTTGCTCTTGGCGAAAACCAGCACTTTTGATTTTTGGAAATTGATCGTTAGCTTGTTTTTGTCACAGTATTCCGCAAAGCCATTTAAAAGTCTCTGCGATAGCAGTACTGCGTCATCTGCATAAAGAAGGATACTCACTTTCAGTGGACCAATCTTGGGGGGATGAGATTGTATCAAAGCCAGTGAGGCTGGAAGGTCAGCCAGATACAAGTTAAATAAAATAGACACTAAGACACATCCTTGTCTGACACCCCAAGAGGAAGTAAATTTGTTAGTAAGGTGTCCCAGTTTACTACACTGGACCTGAGCAGATGCATTGTGGTACAGAGACTGTATCAGAAATAATAATCTACGTTCGGTGGATAACTGTTCCAGTTTACTCCAAAGGAGGAGGCATGAAATGGAATCAAATGCCGATTTTAAATCAATGAAGGCAGTAAATAGTTTGCCTCCTTTTGGTGCTGTATATTTGTAGGCTAGATGGGTCAGAACCAAACAATGGTCATTGGTAGAGCAGCTAGCTTTAAACCCGATCTGTTCACTACCCAAAATATCCTTGCCCCGGATCCATTAGTTCAGTTTCATGCTCAGAGAACTGGCATAAAGCTTCCCAATTATGGACAGAAGACTTATAGGCCTATAGCTATGTGGATCGTTCTTGGGACCCTTTTTATAGATTGGAATAACAAAAGCCCTCCGCCAAGCCACGGGGACTTGACCGGTTTTATTTATTGTGGTAAAAAGAGAGGCTAATAGTGGCGTCCACCAGCTAATGTTACTTTTCAACATCTCTGGGGGATCCCATCCAGACCTTGATCTGCTGCTGCTCCATGTTTACAAATACAGAACCATGGAAGAGGAGGAGGCAGCTCCTGCAGCAGGTGATGTGGCTTTGGCAGCAATGTTGCGTGTCAGACAGGAGTGTTTTGCCACCTGAGAGGAGCCATGTGTAGCAACTATAGGGCTCCTACAATTTCTGTCAAGTACGCCTTGGGTGCAATTGGTGTCAGTTTCAGGTAAGTGACAGTGCAGATTTCCAGCAGGAGTGGGAGTTGTTGGGCAAGACTGGTTGATACAGAGATTGGGACTGTGGTTGGGGTGATGTTTGAGATTAAGGAAGGAATTTTGGACCGCATTGTGTAGTTGTAAGCCATTCCCTGTCAACTGCTCACTGTCCTCACTACCTGCCCACTGCAGTTTGAGATGATGGGCTAGATCCAACGTCACGCTAATGGAAGTTCACTAGTGTGGTGAGATGTTTTTCTTCCCCCTGCAGCCCTGTGGGCTGCTTGTAAATCTGCTCCAGGGGATTTCCCAGCCCTTTGGAGCATATATTTAGGAGAGGAGGAGGAATTGGCCTTTTTCCGATTCTGCTGATGGAACAGCTTCCGTCCACAGAATTGCATCGTTGGATCCAATGTGATATGTGCAAGTCAGATGGAGGATGCAAGATGGGGATGGGTGCAGTCTGCACTATTCCTATTGAATATAATCTTCCAGAACAGAGTAGTGTAAGTGAGCAAAAGTTGTTCTTTTTCATAATTTGGCAGGTAACTGGTTTTGCTATTTCTCTGCCTGATTGATTGTTGTAGGCCACCTGTACCATTGATATGTCAGATTTTTTAATCGATGGGTTGGTTTATTTGGCAATTAGTTTATTTGAGAAGTAAAGATTTCCCTCTACTTGCCCCACAACTGTCTCACCTGGAAGTTTAGTTTTCTTTTCCTACCAGATGAACTTATGGTTTGGTTTTGAAAAGGCTGCATGTAAATTATTGTTTTGAGGCATACGTGAGTTTTTGTTACTTGGAAATTCCCAGCTACATTTAATGCTAGAGTCAGGGCTTAGAAGCTCAGCATATTGCTTTGTAGATTTCAGATCCACTTTTTAAAAAATGTAGTCACCTTTGGCAATCAACAAACATACACCGACATAAGTTCCCTTTTGAGCACCTGGGGAGAAAAATCCACAAATTGTGCAGGCGCAAAAAAGCAAATGTTTCGAAGAGCTTTGATTCAAATTACCCCCATTCAGGGGCAAGGAAGCTTACCTCAAAATACATTTACTTGTATGTATTGCAAGGGTAGGTGAGTTGATGCCCTCCAGATGTTTGAACTACAACTCCCAGCAGCCCAAGCCACCCCAGCCACCATGGGAGTTGTAGACCAAAACATATGGAGGGCACTAGTTTGCCTGTCTCTGCTTTGGAGACATTGCTAGGAAATTGTAAGTTAAAGCATCCACCTCAACTTCTGTGCTATGTAAATAGTAAACACATTCTACAGTCTCCCATATTGTTCTTGTACCCACACTTCCCTTTTGGTCTTTCAGCCCCAACCTTCTTCTTCTTCCTCTGCAGGTTGAGGGAACACTGGAGCTGGGCTCAGTGGTATGTCAATCATGTGCTTGTAAATTCTAAACTTACAATTTTGACTGTCAACCTCTGTGCTTGGAAGCTTAAGATAATTTTTGTAAATCATGCATGTTTAACCAGACATAAAATCAGCAAAATGGGGTTTAAGCTTCTCCTTTTGCTTGCTGACTTGTGTGTCTCCTTAAGATGATACAGATACTTGTACCAATAACCACCGTCACCCAGTTTTGTATCTGGGTGTTGGGATACCACTTTCCTTTGGTCCTGTGCCCAGCATAAGTCCTTCCTAGGAGAAGACATGTTTCTAACCAAATGAACAGATAAAAGGAAAGCAGGGAGTCATTGTGCAGTTAAGTGGTTATGGCCTCCATTGTGTCCTGAGCTTTAGCATTCCCTCAACCTGTAAAAGAAGAAATTAGGGCTGAAAAACCAATGGAAAGTGTGGATGCATGGATACTAAATTGTAAGCAAGCATAGTATGTGAGACTGTGAAACATGTTTACGCTTTACATGGCATAGAAGTTAAGGTTGGATGCCTTAATCTACAATGTCAGTCTGTTTTGTTGCATAAGTGAATTTGTAATTACTTTTAACTTTTCTCTTAAATCATAAGAACACAAGAAGAGCCATACTGGATCAAACCAAGGGTCCATCTAGTCCAGCACTCTGTTCACCCAGTGGCAAATCAGCTGTCGACCAGGGACCCATAAGCTGGACATGGTGCAACAGCACCCTTTGTTTGTTTTTTCCCTTAGAATATTAATGAATAGTCTGGATGCTCAGGTTATTAGCACATGTTTTTTCAACAGGGCAGCTTCTGGAATAAGGGTAGATAAGATAATACCTAAGAAACATATGCATATTGTGTACTATCACCACTGAAAAGTCAAAAGATTAAATTTACTTATTGTAAATAAGTCTGATTGTAACTCTAAGCATTCTAAAGACATTGTTTAAAACATTTTTGGCCTGTCTCTCAATGGTTCAAGGTTGATTAACAAACACATCACGAAAAATAAATCATATACATGGTTTAGGGTATTTTAAGCAGTGAAATTTATTATGAAGTTTATTTTGGAATGGGGGAAGACAAGAATTGTAGTATATTATCATTTTATTAGGAAAATGTTGCCCCCCTTTCTGCAACAAGCGCACTTAAGGCAGCTCACAGAAATACTCCAATAGTGTAGCATCAATGAAATAGAGATCACAGCAGTTTGAATATGTAAAAGTGAGCAGATTATTAAAACATATGCTGGAATAAAATCAACGTCACTGCCTGCCGAAAGGCAGACACTAAAAGGGGCCAGGCTAGCCTCTCCACGCAAGCTGTTCCATAGTCTTAGAGCCACAATTGAGAAGGCGCTTTCTCTTGTAGCAGAACAGAGTCCTCTTTAATGTTTCATAGAAGGTTGGAAAGGTATAGATATACTTGGAGCAAGTGATATACCATTAGGTGATATTCCAGGGCGCAATAAATAAAAAAGGAGGAATGTAACAAGAATGAATAAAATGGTATCCTTGCTCTTTAAGCTAAAATGAGACAGAGAAGCAAACATACCAAATATTAGCCCAAACATACAAAAAAATGGCAAACTTCTAACATATTGGAAGGCTTGCTCAAATATTGGGAAAGCCACTGTGGAGATAAAATTCCTTTCAGCTCTATAGAGAACCTGAAAGCAATCTTATGCTAAATGTTAATAAAACATTTTGGTTGTGGGTGTTTTAATGATAGCATTTAATCAAATACAATGCTTGTGAAGATGATAGAAGATCAATTTGGATTGAAGATCATCATATTGCCTAGTGCTGGTTTGGCAGCTAGGTTGGCCAGTGGGCCTGCCCAGCCCTGAATTGATGAGGCATCCCTTCTCCCACATTCCTCACACACCAGCACTCTCTTTGGGGTGATTGCCTCCACTCATGGGCTTGTGGAGAAGTTTCTTTTCCTACTTCAGTTTAAAGTGTGATGGAGTCAGCTACTTGACGTTCTAGTCAGGTTCAATCCCCCCTGCCCCCTTGGAGGCCCGACCAGTGCCAACATTGGCCTTGTTTCAGCGCCAAGTTAAAATGTGCCTTTTTATCAAAACCTTTGAGAGCTGAATTTGCCTGAAAGCTGCACATAGTTTTAATTGTTTTATTGCTTTTAAACTTTCCATTGGTTTTAGCTTGTTAATAATTTAATATGTTTTTAGCTGTGTACATTATTGTTTTATACTGTTAATGACGTTGCTAGCACTGTTAATGACGTTGCTAGCATCTTACTGGCTGATTCCATTGCTCCGTAATGTAATGTGGTGGTCATGGGGAAAGTGTAGGAACACCTAAACACCATACCTGGGGCCAATGGTGTGGCCTTCCACAGGTTATATTCTGCCTACAGGCTGTATCTTGCCAGTTCCTTGCTGTAAGACCCAGAAAGGTTGTGTACTGTGAACAGGTAATATCAGAGGCAAACGGTATGTCAAAAGCGTTATGATGTCAGAGGCGGGAGCAGTTTCCAACTTCTATGGCGTCAGCTCTTTTGTTTATCCCACACCCTCTGCAGTGTGACTTACATAAAGTGGGAAAAATAGGTGGGAGCTGAAAAGCAGGGATAGGAGAGGAAGAGGGGATGAAGTCCACGAAGTAAAGGAGGGGTGAGTAAGACATCAGGGCTTGAGAATGGACCGCTCAGTTTTTGCTTATGGGCTTTTCTTCTCTGAGCTCCTGTTGCCAGAGATCTTAAAGCATGCTAAGGTTTTAAGGGGTGGGCATTGATCACTATCAGCCAAGCCATGTTACAGTAGCTGTCACAGGAAAGGTTGAATTATATTTGGTTTGTATATAGTTATTTAATTATTTAAATTATAAAAAGCCTTTCTGAGTATGTCCAACCAAGGCAAGAAACGTCAATATAAAAATACAGTAGTATTGTAGGTATTATAACAATATAACATTTTAATAGAACTTTTAAAGTACAACAAATACAAATAATCAACAATATATGAACATTATGATTCAATCAGTGTAAAGAAAATGTCCAAATCCACAGAAGTAAAATAATAAACAGTAGCATATTCCAAACCATATCAATTACTGCCATTTGTAATAGGTAAAAGGTTTTTAAAGCCGTTTGGAATTCTATTTCTTACAAACAAGCAATATTAGCAAAAGTTAGTGTGTTTGGGTAAAACCCCTTCCTCCCCCATCTATTGCCATGGGGAATAAAAACCTTGTGAGCTTGTGTAGAACTGAGGCTTTTGCCCTAAAAGAAAAGGAAGCATATTGAGCTAGTATTTTTTCCTTCCCCCCCCCCCCCCCAAAATCACAGCCAGTCCATTTCCGCAGAGAGGCCTCTCTGGGGGAGCCTTGTCTGGAAGATTAGAACCAGCAGGCCCAGCATAAACTACGCTCCCTCCTCAGAAGTGACCAAGCCTGTAAAACCAAACCATTGCTTGCAATGAGTTTGCAGCAGTCTTCCCTAAAAAAATCATTTTAAGTACATGTTCCTAGAACGTATGGGATTAACACGCGTCCTTAACTATCAAACCAACCTACATTTAAAGTCTGACCTGACCCTCAACTCATTTTCTTTTGTGATTGTCAAAGAAGAGCAGTAGTCATTGTGTTCAGTTAGCCAACTTCTTGTTAAAGGTTTATGTTCTTGGTAACATCAAAACTTGGAATGAAGCTGCTCCTCCAAAGCAGAGGCAGAACCTTACCTGAACAGCCAATACTCCTGGAACAGTGCTAGTCCAAGCCCAGTCTAACCAATGTGCAGACTACTGTACACCTTTGTAACTTCCTGAACAGGTAGTCTGAACACTGGGCAGGCGAGACTGGAATTCAGAAGCTTCCCTTCCATGTACTCCTGTTTCGTTCTTCTTTCGTAGGTTTTGTAAGTAGAGCAGTTCCATGAAAAAATCCACTGTCTCCTCTGACGTGGCAAAGTCTGCAGCTGAATCCAGTCTGGAAAATAGTTGGGGCCTTTCAGGAAATCACAGGGAGCAGGGGGGCGGGTGTGAGGTTTGTGGCCTCCGTTCAAAGGAAAACGTCACTTTTGGGATTCTGTATGTGTGCAGGAAAGGAGGGAGGGAGGCAGCATCTTGGAGCTATAAACAATTCCAGATGTGGGGGGTTTTGTAGAGGCTGTTCTGTATGACACATATTTGGGGAACTGGGGGCTCACCATTGCTAGGCTAAAGCTTGTTAAAGAAAGCAGCGTTCTCTAACCAGGAATGCTTTTGCGTTCCCAAGTCTATTCTTCGTACACTAGCCCCATCTACTCCAAAGTCCTGAATAGTAAGGCTGGCTGGGATTGCAACAGACGCCCAGTGGCAAAACAACCACGTGAAATGATTGCCTTTAGTGGCTATAGCAAGAAAAATAACAGCCTTGGGGAGGAATTTTGCTCTGACCTTTAAATTCGATTATTAACTCTTTCACCAGGCTCCTCCCTCTAGGTGCTGACTTCCCTTGAATTCCTCTTAGTGAGTGATGTGAGTCCTTCTAGCCCTGTAATACAGTTTGCCCAGCTAGCTGGGAGAAATGTCAATCTTTTCCCCCATTTCTATTCCAATTACTTTTATGCCATCCATTTTTCCTTTCAGCCATGTTTGAGATGCTCTAAAAGAACTAGGCAATAGTCTACCTTGCAAATTGGCTAGGCTGTGCCTGCTAGACCTGAATACTTCAAAAATGCATAAAACTATTAAACAAAACCCTTTTCCAGACATTACAGGAACAAAATAATTAGGAAAATTAAAATGCTGGTCTACTGCAAGGATGTGGGAGTTATAGCAATTTGGAACTTGGGGACATTGGGTTTGTTTCAGCCCAATAAAGCATGCTAGTGCAATACATTTTCAAATGGAGGGCCTCATTAAAAGCCTGAAAAGGGTTAAAAAAAAAAAGTCACTTGGGTGAACTTTGAACCAGAATCTCTAGATCTCAGTCTTAAAGGTGTGATGTGGACATGGTTAGTACCATGATCTTGCTAAGTCTGGAACAGTCAAAGATTATTTTACTGTTAAATGCATCCTTGGATGTCAAGCAATTTTTAAAAATACATCGTCGTAATGGATTATTGAGCTCCTTGTCACAGAACAAAATCAGCACCTATAACTTTGTGGATCACCCTATCCCCACTTGTCCTCATAGGAGAAAGAGAAGAAGTACATGCTGCCTCTGGACAACCTAAAAATCAGAGATGTGGAGAAAGGCTTCATGTCCAACAAGCATGTCTTTGCCATCTTTAACACAGAGCAAAGGTAAGGACAAGCCGTTTTAGTCACTTGGCCCTATTAATATGTAAAGCTTTGTAAAAGTAGCTGTCCTGGTCCAATAGAAGGATAAAGACTTGAGGCGCGCTCAACTAGTTTGAGTTGTGTCTAATGTTAGTTTAACTTAAGTCCCATTCATTTAATGGGTCTACTCTAAGTAGGACTAATATTGGCTACAACCCTTTATTTAACAAAAATATTAGAAGTGAGCTGCATTATATCCAGGCTTAGTAAAATACAATGTTACCTGCACAGCCCAGGCTGGTAGTACCTGGATGAATTGATTGTGGTATCATTCAAATAATATTTTATATTCTGTCTTATTAATTGTTATGAAACACTTATATACAATCAATACAATTACTATATTTCTTTAACATTTGTGATCATAACTTGATGTAGTATTTGACATATACAGTTATTGCCAGATGTACAACTGATAATATATTTTGATTAAAGTTTTTACAATTGATGTAATACAGTTTTTACAACAGTTTCTACAGACGGTGATTCCGGATTTCATACATTCCGTTTCTGATTATATCTTCATCAGTGTTTGATTGTTTACATCAATAAATATTGTTTCTCTTAAAGAATATTTTCAACTTGAGAAGATCACTCTTACTATCTCGGGGGACTATACATTAAAGTAAACAATGAATAATAGAGTAAAACGGTATTTATTTATTTTTATTTATTTATTTATTTATTACATTTGTATACCGCCCCATAGCCGAAGCTTTCTGGGCGGTTTACATAGGATTAAAAACAATTAAAAACAATATACAAAAATTAAAACAGCAAAAACATACAACATACACACAATCTGTACATTTAAAAACCACTTCAACACTTCAAAAAGCTACAAAACCCAAACAAAACAAACCCAGGCTCCTCAGATATTGCCAAATGCCTGAGAGAAGAGGAAAGTCTTGACCTGGCGCCGAAAAGATAACAATGTTGGCGCCAGGCGGGCCTTGTCGGGGAAATTGTTCCACAATTGGGGAGCCACCACAGAGAAGGCCCTCTCTCTTGTTGCTGACCTCCGAGCTTCCCTCGGAGGAGGCACTCGGAGGAGGGCCTTAGATGTTGAACTTAGTGTTCGGGTAGGTTCATGTCGGGAAAGGCGTTCCATCAGGTATTGTGGTCCCAAGCCGTGTAAGGTTTTATAGGTTAAAACCAGCACCTTGAACCGGGCTCAGAAACATACAGGCAGCCAATGCAAGCGGGCCAGAGTAGGTCTTATATGTTCAAACCTACTGGTTCCAGTTATCAATCTGGCCGCTGCATTTTGCACAAGCTGCAGCTTCCGAACCACCTTCAAAGGCAGCCCCACGTAGAGTGCATTGCAGTAATCTAACTTGGAGGTTACCAGAGCATGGACAACTGAAGCCAGGTTATCCCTGTGCAGATAGGGACGTAGCTGGGCCACCAACCGAAGTTGGTAGAAGGCACTCCGTGCCACTGAGGCCACCTGCGCCTCAAGTGACAGAGATGGTTCTAGGAGAACCCCCAAGCTACGAACCCTCTCCTTCAAGGGGAGTGCAGCCGCATCCAGAACAAGTTGAACACCCTCCATCCGGTCAGCGGAACCACCCACTAACAGCGTCTCAGTCTTGTCTGGATTGAGTTTCAGTTTATTAGCCCTTATCCAGTCCATTGTCGCAGCCAGGCACTGGTTCAGCACATCCACAGCCTCACCTGATGAAGATGAAAAGGAGAAATAGAGCTGCGTGTCATCAGCGTACTGATGACAACGCACTCCAGAACTCCGGATGACCGCACTCAACGGTTTCATGTAGATGTTGAACAGCATGGGGGACAAAACTGACCCCTGCGGAACCCCATACTGGAGAATCCACGGGGCTGAGCAATGTTCCACAAGCACCACCTTCTGGAGCCGACCCCCCAAGTAGGAGCGGAACCACTGCAATGCAGTGCCTCCCACTCCCAACTCAGCCAGTCGTCCCAGAAGGATACCATGGTCAATGGTATCGAAAGCCGCTGAGAGATCAAGGAGAATCAACAGAGTCACACTCCCCCTGTCTTTCTCCCGACATAGGTCATCATACAGGGTGACCAAGGCTGTTTCCATACCAAAACCAGGCCTGAAACCCGACTGAAATGGATCCAGATAATCAGTCTCATCCAAGAGTGCCTGGAGTTGGCTCGCAACCACCCGCTCCAGGACCTTGCCCAGGAATGGAACATTTGCTACTGGCCTGTAGTTATTAAGATTTTCAGGGTCCAGGGAAGATTTCTTTAGGAGTGGTCTCACTGCCGCCTCTTTCAGGAGGCCTGGGACCACTCCCTCTTGCAAAGAGGCATTAATCACTTCCCTGGCCCAGCCAGTTGTTCCATCCCTGCTAACTTTTATTAGCCAAGAAGGGCAAGGATCCAATATGGAAGTGGTTGCACGAACCTGTCCAAGCACCTTGTCATCATCCTCGAGCTGCACCAACTGAAACTCATCCAAGAAAACAGGACAAGCCTGTGCTCTGGATATCTCACTAGATTCACCTGCTATAACACTGGAGTCTAAGTCCTGACGGATGCCAGAGATTTTATTCTGGAAGTGCCCAGCAAATGTATTACAGCGGGCCTCAGATGGTTCTACCATGTCCTTGGGGCCAGCATGTAAAAGCCCCCGGACAACTCTGAAAAGCTCCGCTGGGCGGCAGGTTGATGATTGAATAGTGGCAGCAAAGTATTGTTTTTTGCTGCCCTCACTGCCTCTGAATACAGCTTGCCATAAGCACTTACCAGTGTTTGATTGCATCCATCAGGAGTTCGTCTCCATCTGCCCTCAAGCCGTCTCCTGTTTTGTTTCATCACTCTCAGCTCCGGGGTATACCACGGAGCCGTTCGAGCTCTACACAGGAAGGGCGCTCAGGAGCAATCGTGTCAACTGCCCGGGTCATTTCTGTATTCCACAGATCAACCAGGGTTTCAACAGGAGAGCCAGCCCTATCAGCCGGAAAACTCCCCAGAGCCCTCTGGAAACCATCTGGATCCATTAGCCTCTGGGGACGGACCATATATATATATGGTCCGTCCCCATATATATATATGGGACTATATATATGCTAAGCCATATATATATCCAAGGAACTACTCTTCAAACTGAAGGCAAACATTTTTTATTACCTTTCTAGGTGGGAGTTAAATTTTTCTTATGTAGTAATAAGTATGCTAGGTTCTTAGCATCAACTGTAACAGATAATGTACAAAATTCAGTATAACTCAGTTCAATGATTTTTATACTATACATAAAATAAAATAGATGTATTAACCTGCCTCAATAGCTTGCAACCACTGGTGTTCTTTTCAGTCCTGACCAAGGAAAGAGTGACAAATACTCGATGTAACTATACCAGTATATAACACCTGAACTGCCAGTAATCAAGTGTAATTGGAAATGAGCTTCTTCAATTTAAAGAAGGTTCAGTGTTTTAGCCATCATTAATTAATTAGGCTGAGAAAGAATGCTATCATCATTACATGAGAAAGCTGTAAAGGGCTGTAAAGAATAAACACTGTTCCTGAAGAAACTCATTTTAAATATAAGATGACAGTTCTAATTTATCATTTAACCCAGTTGGCATTAATGATTTCAATTGGTAAATCCAGTATGCTTCTCTTTTTTACAATAATTCAGGAACACAAATACTCTTGTAAGGTTGTTGTATAATATGTTCAATAACAAAAAATGTCAAAGATTCAGGTAAATTATTATTACTTACAAAATGTGATGTTAGAGGGGCTTCCATATACTGATTATGAATTCTGGTCCGGGGGGGGGGGGGGAGATTTGTACTTCTGGAAGCCAGCCAGTTGGGAAACATCTGGAGGGCAGCCGGTTGGGGAAGTACAGAAAATCTAAGGCCAGGATGGAGAAAAGGTAGATCTGGATCTACTGGTGATTTGCAGTAGATGAGCATGGATTTGTGATATCTGACAATGGGTCGTATCCAGGGCTGCACTACTGCTAACATAAATAACGATGTGCTAGTATAAACTCTCCTTGGCACAACAGCAATAGTATTTGCTGGTGCAATGAGTTCTCCAGGGAAATCCATCACACCAGCAAGTGCTATTGGTGTTGCACTAGAGATAGTTTATGCTAGCACAGCGTCATTTACGTTCGCCACCATGCAATATTGCCAACTGCACCTGTTCCTAAAGAGGTCTAATCTAGCCATGGTCACACGTGCCTTCATTACATCCTGTTTGGACTACTGTATCTGTTGGCCAGGGCCAGTTACAGGAATCACATTTTTATAATGGCTTCATCAGCTACTGTTTCCAGGAACAATTCAAAGAGCTGGTTATGAACTATAAAGTTCTATGAAGTTTGGGACCAGGCTACCTAAAATACCATCTTCTCCTTTATGAGCCTGCCCAGCCTTTAAGTTCTTCAGAAGAAATCCTTCTTTTGGTCCTGCCATGTTTTGTGGCCATGCGAGAGAGGGCCTTCTCGGTGTCTGCTCCCAAGCTGCAGAACTTCCTGCCAAGGGAGGCTAGGTTGGCTCCCTCTCTGGTAGTCTTCATCTAGTAGGCAAAGATGTTATTCAAGCTGGCCTGTGGCATGTAAGGGAGTCTATTGGGTTGGGTGCTGTTGTTATCCTGTTTTTGTTGTATATTTTATTGTGCTTTGTTTTTATTATTTGTATTAGTTTTATTCTTGTTTAAATTATTTTTATGTATGATTGTAAGTTACCTTGAATGCCATTTCCTTGGTAGAAAGGTGGGGTACAAATCAACCCAATCACTCAATAAAATAGCAACAATAAAATTATTCCCCCCGCCATAAATTATACTGTTGATAAGAAAGCTTGGGGTAACCAGGAGTGGATTTTTTTGTTTGGAAAGTTTGTGAGCTCTGTTCAGTTCTGGTACTCGCAACAAATTCCTGAACTCCGAATTATTTAATTCTAAGTTGTGTCTTTTGCACCAGGCTTGGTAAGTAAGTAAATAGTTTATTTGTGTAGCAAAAGCCATTACAATAAACAAAACACATAATAATAATAATAATAATAATAATCCAAGAGCATAACACATCAGTTTAAAACAATGATAAAACCTAACAGTAAAAGATTACTCATCAAGACAGTTCAACTTGTCACAAAATTTCCTCCTTAGAATTGCTGCTCTGAAAGCAAAGTGGGCCACCTTTTCAGAAACCTGGGGCAATAAAAAATTGATCAGATACCTATCAGATCTGCTTGATGGCAGGTCTAAATCCCTAAATAAGGCTATCCTTAAAACTTCATAAATTGGGCAGCCAAGCAGACAATGAGGGAGATCTTCAGTCAGATTGGCCACGCATGGGCAGACTCTTCGTTTGTAGGGAATCTGACGTAAATCGTAAAGCTGTAAAGGCTTCCCCCCATTTGAAATTCATAATATTCATTATATATTGTGGGTCTGAATGGGTAATTTGGCATACCAGGGGGCACATTTTGACAGACAGGAAGAGACATGGTCAGCTCGGAAATCCTGTTTTAGCATATAAGATTTTAAATATCGAGATGCCATTTCAAAATTTGAAGAGCTCAAAATATCCAGAGAGAGTTCATACATCTCAATAGTTTGTAGCATTTCCTGGTTCCAGAATAGTTTGTAGCATTTCCTGGTTCCAGCATCTCCCTAAAAGCAACTAATACTAACATAGACCCTATTCCCCTTTTCAGTTTTAACCAGTATCTGAGGGCAAGAATATGTACTTTGGTCTTCAGCGAACAAAGGCCCACTTCCAGACGGAGAATAGGGGACTCCGTTGTCTTGGGTAGCTCAAGGATAGCTCATAAATATTTATTTTGTGGAGTTTCAAGATTCACGTTCTGTATAGACCCCGATATTTGAGCACCATACCAAATCTGTGCTATAACTTTGGACTCATAGGTTTTAAGAGCTGGGAGAGCCTGTCTACCACCTTTGCCCCAGTAAAATCTTACTAGGGAATTCACCGTGTTAGTGGCCAATTTTTTTGCATTGTCAGTTGAGGACCATAAACCTAAATATTTAAAAGATTTTACTTGTTCTATGGGGCATCCGTCAATTTGCCACTTGTATATTTTAATCTATTAGTGAAAACCAACACTTTTGTCTTTTTATAGTTGGTTTTCAGCTCTTCTTTTGTGGCCAATTGACTGAAAGATTTTAGTAATCTCTTTAGCCCTTGTTGGGTCTGAGATAATAGAATAGTGTCATCAGCATACATAAGAACTGTAACTTTCCTAGAACCCAATTTGGGGGGCATATAGTAATCGTTGTTACTAGGGATGTGTATCGTATCATTCAAATGTCTGATAACGATCCGATAAAGTCGTTATCAGACATCCAATTAACAATAATGATGAACATCTGATCCGATCCGAAATCCATATGTCCGATATCGGACATATCGGATTATCGGACTGCCAGTTTAGGGCTGGCCCTCCCTCCCGCGCCTTACCTAGGCCTCCCGGGCTGCCGTCCGCTGTCCTCCGCTGCTCCAGACTACTGAGAACTAGACTTTGCAGCCTAGTTCTCAGTAAAGCAACGACGCTTCGGGTGATGTCATCACTCGGCGCGCCGGCACTCTACTGAGAACTAGGCTGCAAAGCCTAGTTCTCAGTAGTCCGGAGCAGCGGAGGACAGGGGACGGCAGCCTGGATGGCTGCAAGTAAAGGGGGACCCCTCCCTCCCTCACGCTCCTTACCTGCAGCCTTCTGGGCTGCAGTCTGCTGTCCTCTGCTGATCTGTACTACTGAGAACTAGGCTTTGCAGCCTAGTTCTCAGTAGAGCGACTACGCTCTGGGTGACATTATCACCCGGCGCGTCAGCGCTCTACTGAGAACTAGGCCGCAAAGCCTAGTTCTTCTTCGTGGTCTCTGTGCATCACACATATGGGCTCGCGCCGACGCCGATCCCCATTTCGGGAAACTTCTATAGCTAGCTTAGAGATTTTGGCGGGAACCCCTCCCCCACCATCCTACTGAGCACACTCGGCAGGGTCACGCCTACCTCAGTTCTTCTTCGACCGCTTCGCTGATCGCCTCGCGGGAGACTTCGTCCTCTAATCGTATCGTATCTGTGGAAAATATTAGAGAATATAGAGATTAGTTAGCTTAGATAGTTTACTTAGTAGTATTGTTTGTTTCGTAGAATAAATATTTTTTTAAAAATTATTTCTTCGTAATTGTTAGTTAGGTATTTTTCTGCTTATGGCACAATCAGCGCTCTTTAAGCATTGCTCGAAATGTCGAGCTAAATTAACCTTAACAGATGGCCACTCGCTTTGTTTAATTTGTCTGGGCGAGTCTCATTTGGTTGATTCATGCTCACACTGCATGAGTTTTTCGCGCCAGACCCATCGGAACCGTGCCGATTGCCTACGCAGCATTATGTGGAGCAAAGCCCTATCAGCAGTAGACAAGCCGCACCCGGCCATGGAGGCTGCTCTACCTCTTTCTGGGGCGCGCAGGCATCAGCCTTTAAGTCGCTCAGACCCAGCGTCCCCTGGGTCGCCCTCGACAAGGGCTGCAGCTCAGGAGTCTGGCCGCACAAGCCAGCAACTGTCGGCGCCGTCTTCTCTGGCCCGTGAACCAAAAAAACATAGGGCCAAAAGCCGAGACAAGTCGGCAAAAGTTCACAGAAAATCTTCGGTATCGACCCCGGCTCGGCAATCGTTGACACCGGCCATAGCCCCGGTATCGACGTCGACATCGGGGGTGCTACCGGCATCAAAATCCACCCTTTCGACATCGACTGAGACGGCGTCGAGTGACGGAAGGAAAACAAAGACGAAACCCTCGGTATCGGAAGGCTTGACCCCGACCGGCCATCAACCAAAGAAAGCTAAGATCTCGACATCGGCCGTGCGACACCAACCGTCATCTGCCACGTCGGCACCGAAGGCTACGATACCGAGCCGACCCCAACCCGCTGCTGATACCTCTCCACCAGCACAGAGATCCTTGTCCACCCTTACAATTTCTCCGGTGTCAGTAATGTCGGAGCCACAGGGCAGACGGCGCCCCGACATTGTTGCGGCCCGGTCTTCCTCTCTGCCTCCTATACCATCGCTGCCGTCCCCGGTGCCGATTGACTATTCATCGGACATTGACTCGATGGACACGGTACCAATGGAGGAACACCTAGTCTCGGGTCCACATTCTCCTGCGCAGCAGGAGTTACGGATCTCTCACCCAGCCTCTCCTGCATCTCGTACATCAAGGGACGGCACCGTACACTCTAGATCCCGTTCAAGGTCGCGCTCCAGAAACTGGGATGTCTACTCAGATAGATCTTACAGACCAGAGCAGCCGCGTCGACACCGTGAGCGGTGCCGCTTTGACCCCTACACGGGCCACAGGCTGACTACTGCCACTAGAGGCACGATACCCACCCCCTCAGGGGTTCAGGGTGGCGTAGCACAACATCCACGCCATGGGTCTGTACTACAAACTGCCCCACCACAGTCACAACACGCAGATCAGGAATCCTTGGCCGAGGACTACGCGTCAGACACCTCATCACTACTGTCACCGGCTCCATCGATGCCCTCCCCTTCTGACGGTGTGGGCACCAACGACAGAGCTTCCCCGTCAATGGAACTAGGGAGCTTCTCCGACCAAATGCTGCGGATGGCACAATCGCTTGGGATCGAGCACCAGCAGCCTCAAGAGGAGATTGAGGACAGAATTTTTGACGTCATGTACGTCGAGCCATCGCCACAGCTCACACTCCCAATGGTACCAACACTCTTGAAAACCGTCCGACAATCTTGGACAAATCCGGCCACTATGGGTCCAACCTCCAAAAGGCTGGACGCCTTGTACAAGGTGAAGGAGGCGGATGCTCCCTTCTTATTTCTCCACCCCAAGCCAAACTCAATTGTGGTGGAAGCGTCTCAGGGCAAGTCCACACGGAGTCATTCTGCACCCACTGATAAGGAAGGTCGCAAGTTGGACACTTTTGGATGTCGGATCTACTCCTCCGCCGCACTAGGCATTAAGGTGGCAAATTACCAGGCCATGATGGCCCGTTATCAACTTTTCCTATGGGAAAAGATCTCAGCGTTGACAGATCACCTGCCAGATGACCAACGTGATCTTGCACGTGTTTTTCAGTCAGAGGCGATTAGACTATAAAAACAGGAACTGACAACCTCGCGCCACCAGACTGACTGTGCAGCTAAAGCAATGGTTGGTGCAGTGGCGTTACGAAGACAAGCTTGGCTGCGATCTTCCTCCCTTCAGCAGGAGACTAAAACGAGGATTGAGGACCTCCCCTTTGATGGGGAAGGTCTATTTAATTCAACAACAGACACTGCTATGGATAATATCCATAAAGCTAAAATGACGGCTCGGAAAATGGGATTCTCTACCCAACAACAGCAACCTCCATATCGAACTCATAAGTGGTACTGTCCTGTCCCATATTAATCCAGACAGCAGCAAGACCGTGGTCAGCGTTACTCCACTCAATCAACGCACCAGTATCAATCCAGGAAACCAGCAACTCGTTTCAACAAACCTCGTGCCCGGCAGGAACCAGGTTCAAAACGTCGCCTTTGACTCGCCTTACCCAACTCTAACATCGACGCCATGCCCCAACAAACTAAGACCATTTCTACAGAACTGGAAGCACATCACCACCAACCACTGGGTACTCAACATCATTGCCCACAGCTATCACATAGAGTTTCAAGTCCCTCCTTCTCTCGGTACCGTGAAGGTCACCCCGTCTTCAAGCGCGCTGCTCCAAGAAATAACAACCCTCTTGGAAAAGGGCGCTATAACAGCAGTTCCAACTTCTCACCTCAAGATGGGATTTTACTCCCGTTACTTAACGGTCCCGAAAAAGGATGGGGGCCTTCACCCTATTTTGGATCTCAGACATCTAAACAAATTCATCGCTCCAAGAAAGTTCCGGATGGTGACCCTGGCACTCATCCTACCCTTACTCAAAAGGAACCGATGGTTTACCCTCATCGACCTCAAGGATGCCTACTTCCATATAACCATACACCCATCTCATCGCAAGTATCTCCGGTTTATGGTAGACCAACAGATTTTTGAATTTTTGGTGCTCCCATTTGGACTCAAGACTGCACCAAGAGTCTTTACGAAATGCATGGCGGCAGTTTGCGCACACCTTCGTTCCACGGGCATCGAGTTATATCCTTACCTGGACGATTGGCTAATCGTCTCTCCATCACAACACCAAGCAGTCAGGGACGTCAACACCGTCTCATCGCTCCTCTCGGGTCTCGGCCTAGAGATAAACATAGCAAAATCAATTTTTCGTCCAACACAAAATATACAGTTTGTAGGCATCCTACTGGACTCAGTGAAGGGCTGGGCCTTTCTCCCCATCGACAGAAGGGACGTGATACAGGAACAGGCCGGGCGCCTCAGTGCTATGAAATGCGCATCAGCTGATATGGTCCTACGCCTCTTGGGCCTCATGGCAGCGACAGTCTTTGTCGTACATTGGGCCCGTCTTTATATGCGCCCCCTACAGCAGCTTCTCCTCAGACACTTCTTACCAGAACAAGACCCTCGCAAAATAATACTCACCATAACAGACAATGTCCGACCTTCCCTCAGATGGTGGACAAATCCGTGCAACCTGGCACAGGGCATGCCATTCCGCAGCTCGGGCCCGTCCTGGGTAGTGACCTCGGATGCTTCACTGACAGGGTGGGGGGCTCACCTCGACGACCTCAGTGTCCAGGGAAGATGGTCAAGGTCAGAGAGACGCCTACACATAAATATGTTAGAGTTACTGGCAGTCAAGAGAGCTCTTCATGCTTTTCAATGACTCTTACGCGGCCACCATGTCCGTGTCCTATCAGACAACACTACCGTTGTTTGGTATTTAAACAAAGAAGGAGGAACTCGATCCCCTCGCTTACTTCATCTGACGATGGAGATTCTTCATTGGGCCATCACAAAACAGATGCGCTTGTCGGCCCTACATATTGCAGGAACGCAGAACGAGAGAGCGGATGACCTCAGCCGCTCGTTCCGAGACACCCATGAGTGGCAGCTATCACCAAGGGTTATTCACCGCATCTTTGTGAGATGGGGCACTCCATCTATAGACCTCTTTGCAACTACTGCAAATTCAGTTTGCTCTGTGTTTTGTTCCTGCACAGGCATAGGACCCACGTCCCTCGGGGACGCCTTCCAGTGGAACTGGGCCGAAGGATTCCTGTACATGTTTCCCCCCTTCCCTCTCTTGGGCAAAGTAGTTGCCCGAGTACATCGTTACCCCATGAACGCTATATTGATAGCCCCCTGGTGGCCCCGTCAACCGTGGTTCACCCCCCTCCTCCATTTGGTGAGGCACCAAGTTTGGCGACTCCCCGACACTCCGGACCTGCTCTCCAGGAACAGAGGCAAGATCCTACACCCGAACCTCGCCTTGCTGAGACTCACAGCCTGGAGAATTCTTCCCGATGGCAAGATCTAGCAGTCTCCCCGGCTATCAGAACCATTTTTGAGGCAGCAATGAGGCCAGCCACTAGAGCGTCATATGCCCGCAAGTGGGACCGTTTCAAGAAATTCGCTATGAACAATAATTTCCATTGTCACTCAGACACAATCCTAGGGGTTATCAAATTCCTCCACTCTCTTCACTTGGCAGGCTTGAAACCGTCTTCGATCCGCGTCTACTTAGCGGCGATCTCTGTCAGTCATAACCTTGTGGACGGATTCTCCGTTTTCACCCATCCTCCAAGACGTTCCTTAAGGGCCTACGAAATATGTTCCCGACTGTTCGACCGTTGGTCCCCCAGTGGAGTTTATCTGTAGTGCATACAGCACTAACCTCTAAACCGTTCGAACCATTGGCAGCCATTGACCTCCGGCTGTTGACGTTTAAAGCAATTTTCCTGGTGGCAGTCACGTCGGCCTTGCTAATAGACCCGCCATACACACAGTTTTTTCCAAAGAAAGTTGTACTGCGTCCTGGACCAACCTTTATCCCTAAGGTTAATTCAAGGTTTCACCTTACTCAAGACATTGTTCTCCCTTCGTTCTTCAGCTCTCCTTCTGATCCCCTCAGCACCACTCTGCATACTCTAGATGTTAGGCGGACGCTCGCCTTTTACAAATCCAGAACTGAGTGCTATCGTAAATCTCGTCAACTCTTTATTTGTTATGGGGGAAAATCAAAAGGCATGGCCGTATCCCCCCAACGCCTGTCGCACTGGATTGTTGATACCATTATTCTGGCCTACCAAGTCCTTGGCAAGCAACCACCATCCTCCTTCTCGGCTCACTCTACGAGAGGACAAGCAATGTCCACGGCTCTCATCCACGGGGCATCCATCCCTGACCTCTGCAGGGCTGCCACGTGGTCAAATGCCTCTACCTTCATCAAGCACTACAGGCTTGACATCCGGGCAGCCAAAGACGCTTCTTTCGGAAGAGCTGTCCTTACGTCCATATGCCTGTAACTTCTTGGCCAACAGCGTGCTACCCACCTCCGGTAAGTCTGCTTGTTATTTGCCCATATGTGTGATGCACAGAGACCACGAAGAAGAAATGCAGGTTGCTTACCTGTAACCATAGTTCTTCGAGTGGTCATCTGTGCAGTCACACAACCCACCCACCATCCCCTCTTGGCTACGCTGTTGTGTAGGCCAACTGGTTCCTGGGCGTGCTCGAATGTACCTTGGTCGCGAGGCCTCTGCGGTCTCAGGGAACTGAGGTAGGCGGGACCCTGCCGAGCATGCTCAGTAGGATGGTGGGGGAGGGGTTCCCGCCAAAATCTCTAAGCTAGCTATAGAAGTTTCCCGAAATGGGGCTCGGCGTCGGCGCAAGCCCATATGTGTGACTGCACAGATGACCACTCGAAGAACTACGGTTACAGGTAAGCAACCTGCATTTCTCAGTAGTCCGGAGCAGCGGAGGACAGCGTACGTTAACCCGGAAGGCAACAGGTAAGAGGGGACCCCTGGGGACCCCTTCCTCCCCCCCCATCACACTCCTTACCTGTGGCCTTCCCCGCCGCCGGCGCCGGTCCGTAGTACTGCTGAACAGGCTTTGAGGTCTGTCTGTCAGTATGGAGAGACGCTGAGTGTCACTTGGCACCTCTCTGTACTGACGAACAGGCCGCAAAGCCTGTTTAGCAGTACTATGGGGCGGCAGCGGGGGGTAAGGAATGCGAGTGGGGGGAGGGAGGGAGTGCCAGCCCAGTGTTTTCCCCATAGACTTGTATTGGGGGAAAGCTTTCTTCCCCCAATGCAAACCTATGGGGAAGAAACTGTTATTGTATCAGAACTTCAGATATGTATCAGATTTCCAATCTGATCAAATCTGGGTACCCCCCAATATGATCGGACCTGAATTTTTTTTATATTGGAATTTCTGATAATGATACGATATGATAATTTCGGCCGTGCACATCCCTAGTTGTTACCTAGGCCAGTTATTAAAGAATTAACATAAATGTTAAACAGTGTTGGTGCCAATAAATATCCTTGACGTACACCTCGCATAGTGTGAATCAGGTCTGAGAGAGAACCTTGAAAGGTCTGTCCTAACCTGAACTTGGTGGATCTCAGGAATCTAGGAAAAAAACAAAGCAGATTCTTATTCGGTGGGAGGAGGCATCCATCATGGGTTAACTGTTCCAGGACAGGCAAGGAACATGTGACCAAGGATTTTGCCTTGGTCCTGACGTTTATGGCTCTTCCCAGCTAGTTCTTTTAGAACTGGGTTTTTAGACAAAATAGTGGTTGAGAAGCCAGAAACAAAGAAGGAATAATAATAATTATAGTTATAATCATTTCTTACCTGCCTCTCCCTCCGGATCGAGGCGGGGAACAACATCAATACCAACAATAAAATACATAAACTGATTAAAAGCATATAAAATTAATACATTATTAAAATCAACAAAGTCTTAAAATTCGACTGGGTAGGCCTGCCAGAAGAGATCAGTCATTATACAATTGAAGACAGAACAACAGCTGCCATCTCTTAGGCATCAGCACGGTCCCTTCGGAAAAACATAATGAATGAGAATGCATTCCTTGTCTCCACCCAGGACAAAGTTTGTTTTAGTTTCTCTTTCAGCAAGCTCTCTACTGAGGCCTTATTCTTTTCCCCTATTCTTTATCTCTGCAAACCTCGGAATTTTCTCTCCTTTTCCAGTTTTTCTGTTTTCCACTTTAAAGGAGAAAGAGAGAGCTTTATCCCCCACCCCCCCTTCTCTTGGCTTTTTCTTTGTTTGCTACAAAATGGCTCCAACAAACAAACATAAAGGTCCAAATCTGGAAAAGAAAAAGAAAGATCAGTAACTCACATTAGAGTTGTCAGGATCCAGACTGCTGCTCATACAGCACCTCTTCCACTATACTCAGAAGGATGGTTGGTCGCAGCTTCTTCAGAGTTCAAGGATTCTATCCAGAGGGCTGTTGTGTCCGAGCAAAAGCTAACACCTGTGCCCCATTGACACTGACGCCATTACAGCAATCAGCCCTTCCACAATACAGCAAATGGAAGCCAATCACAGCAGGTTTCCTCCCTCCCCCACCCCCCTGAATGGAAGATGTGGAATCACATGCTGTTGCCTCTGTTCCCAGCTCACCTGAGATCGATCAATTCTGGGGATTCTCCTAGTGGGAAGATGCCATGTTTTGCCCATCACTTTCGTTTTCCCAGGACTGTAATGCTTGCGTTCTCAAGCACACTCAGCCATCCTTGGGGGAGAAAGTAGAGGTACAACAGATCCCTTCGGCTGCCCATTCCTCTTTCTCAAGACAAATGGCTAAGCAAGTAGCTCAGTGGTAGAGCACATGCCTTGAATCCAAAACATCCTGGGTTCAATTCCCAGTACCAAGTAGGACTGGAAAGGCCTGTCTGTGCCTCACCCCCTGGAAAGCTGCTGCCATTCAGTGCAGATAATCCTTAGCTGGATGGACTATTGGTCTGACTTCTCAAAAGGCATCTTTTAAGACTCTTGGCTCCCCACTAAAGGGAAGCATGCTAAGACTAAAAGGGTTACCCATGAGCACCTTTCAGACTCAGTTTTTGTTAGATGCACCAGCACAGTTAAAGAGGAATAGTCTGATTCGGGTTCATTGACAGAACACTCTCATGTGTGGGAGGAAGGTTACAATATTTTCCTCACATGTGGAAACAGACAATACCAGGTACCTGGACTCTAAACATGGATATTTTCTGGAGTTTCACTCCACTCCCAGAAGCAGGTTTCTTACTTTCCCTTCTTCCAGGTCTGTCTGCAAGCAATAGCTAATGCCCACAGTCCAAGAGATAGGGTCATAGAATCCGTCTCCCCACTTCTCCAAGCAACCATCAAGGAAGCTTTACACCAGGAGAATTTCCTATCCTCAGTAGACCTAACGAAGACATACCTCATGTTCCCATAGCTGTACAACACACGAGGTTTTTCCCACTTTGCTTACATGGAACACCATTACTAATACAGGGCAATGTTCTTTGGCCTGGCATCAGCACTGAGGGTTTTCTCCAAGCACATGCTAATGGTGGTAGCTCACCTCCAACTCAAGGCCATTCATATCTAGATTATATTCTTCTGAGGTTCCCCCATCACTGACAAAGTCCCATTCAAATGTACACATCGTGCTGTCCTGTCTCCAGGACCATGGGTTCTTAATAAAATTCAAAAGGCCACCTCAAACCCTCCCATTCCTTAATTCACTTGGAAGCAGTTGTCAACACCTCCAAGGGCAGAATACATTTAGCTCCAGGTAGAATCTCCAAACTCAGACTGGTAGCAAAGTTCCTCTTCAAACACTGACAGAACAAGCTTTTGTGCCTGGGGATCCTGCCATGGGCCACTCAAGACCCTTTCTGTGGCTCCTCCTCCCATATCAAACTGAAATCATTCACAGGCATGCCTCAGAATATCTCTGCTCTGGTGGAAAGCGCCACGAAATGGGCCCACCCATTCTAAAGTCACATTGCATAATTGTAGCAACACATGCCAGCCTGTAGGGATGGGGGGCTCTTTGCAGGGGCCCTCCCATCCAGGATCTCTGAGCTCCCAAAGTCAAGCACCACAGTACTAAGTGGTTCAAGCTCCAAGCAATTCACTGCTGAATCAAACATGTTTTTAGTCAGAACAGACAACACAACGGCTTTAGCCCTTGAATCATTAAGGAGGGACGAAATCAGAATCCCTACACGAGGAGGCTTCCTCCTTTCTCCTCTGGGCAGAACACAACACCATGTCCGTTATTGCACAGCACATTCAGGGGACTCTCAATACAGAGGCCAACTTTCTAAGTCGCCAGTACCTCGGCCCTGGGGGATAGACTCCGGAGACAACAGTCTTTCAGCATCTCTTTGCCTCCCCTCTCAACAACCAGTTGCCACATGTCTTCTCCAGACACCTGGATCCATCAGCAGATGCCATAGATACGCTCCACTCACTTTGGCCCAGGGGCAAGCTCTTTGTGTTCCCCCCTCTTCCACTTTGGGCCAGGGTTCTCAGAAAAATAATGGAGGAACAGGCAACACTAGTGGTAAGACCTCCATTCTGGCGCCAGATTCCATGGACCTCTCAAATCCAGATTGGCTTTACCTAGCCACTTGGCTCCTGAGCACAGCTCCTTTCTCTCACTAGGCTACTCTGCCAGGGTAACTTAACACCTTGTTGTCCCCATGAAAACATCAACCAACCCAAATACATAAAATAATGTGGAAGGTTTTTCTTCATTGATGTAGAAAGAAACATCTGGGCTCAAAGACAGCAGGAATCAAGGAATTGCTTCTTTCTTCTTCGTGGTCTCTGTGCATCACACATTATGGGCTCGCGCCGGTGCCGAGCCTCATTCGGGAAACTTCTATAGCTTAGACTTTTGGCGGGAACCCTTCCCCCCACCGTCCTATTGCGCATGCTCGGGTTCCCGCCTACCTCAGTTCTTTTTTGACCGCTGTGCTGTTTGCCTCACAGGAGACTTCTCTTCGAACTTCATATTCCTCTCTAAAAATTTAGATTGATAGTTAGTTTAGCTTAGATTTAGTATAGTTAGCATAGTATTGTTTTATATATATAGTATTTTCATTCTATCGTTGTTTTGCGGCTTATGGCACAGACAGCCTTGTTTAAAACCTGCTCAAGGTGTTGGGCGAAGCTTGCCCTTACTGATGGACATTCGCTGTGCCTCCTCTGTTTAGGGAAGTCACATATTGTCAAAGCTTGTGCTCATTGTATGAGTTTTTCTCGTCAAGCCCAGCGGAATAGGGCGGATAGATTGAGGGGCCTATTGTGGAAGAAAGCTTTGGAGGCGGTGGATGCTCCACCTCAAATCCCCTCCATGTCGGTGGCCACCTCGGACTCTGGGTGAGGCGTTGCCCATAAGTCGTTCTAACCCAGTCATGCCTGCTTCTGCCGGACTTAAGGCAAAGAAGGATAAAAAGGCTACTAGCCAACCTCAGGAAATGGTCAGGCGGAAGAAGACGAAAACAAAACATACGGAAAAATCCGAGAAGTCTTCTAAAAATCGCCCAGCCGCCATATCGAGACTGTCGGTAGTCTCCTTCGGGATCGACCTCGATATCGACCAGAACTTCGGTACCGTCCCCTTCGGGATCGACCTCAATACCAAGTAGACCTCTGCCTCTGGTGGTGCCCCACAAAGAGCGTGCATCTGCGCCACCTTCAGTGACGGGCCCTCCAATCACGATGCTCCCATTGACTAGGCCGCCTCCTGCGTCAGTATCGGAAGGCGAAATCTTTGACTCCCCACTGCTAACCGCCCCGGCTAGGCCACAGTTGGCTCGCTCGGTAGCACTGGCCTCCCCGAGCTCGGGATGCGACTCAAACTGCCACCACTATCGGTCGCGTGAGACTGGGATCGATACTGTGACCGCTCCATCCGTTCCTCAGTCTCGCAGTCCAACTTACCTTTTAGGGGCGAGGCCCTTCGTCGGTACCGGGACCAAATCAACGACTCTCGTCGATACCGATACGCATTCAACCCTTATACAGGCCAACGGCTCCTCGGGGACCAGCCATTCATTCCTCCAACGCCTCCTCAAAGACTGCCCTCAGCCACAGTATCGGTACCACCGCAGGACCCTCTGCTACCGACAGAACCTCCGGTACCGACGCAGATCACCGAAATGCTGACTCCATCCTCACCACAATCGGTTGAAGATTACGCGTCGGACTCCTCGTTGATAGCGACAGCTTCGCCATCGGTACCATCACCGGATGATGCCGTGGGGACTACAGAGCATGCCTCCCCATCCATGGAACTGGGGAATTTCACTGAACAGATGCTTCGCATGGCTCAGTCTCTAGGCATAGAGCATCACCAACCTGTGGAAAAGTGCATTGACCCAATTTTTGATGTCATGTACACGGAATCCTCTGCTCCACTTGCAATCCCATATATTCCTACACTTTTGCATACAGCTAAGGAATCGTGGAAAAACCCATCTACAATGGGACCAGTGTCTAAACAATTGGACTCACTTTACAAAGTCCAGGAGAAGGACGCCGCCTTTTTGTTTGTCCATCTGAAGCCTAACTCTGTCATAGTTGAAGCGGCCCAAGGCAAGTTCTCTAAAGCCCATTCTACCCCTACCGATAAGGAGGGCAGAAAATTAGACATGTTTGGCCAACAAATTTACTCCTCTGCTGGTTTGGGGATGAAAGTGGCTAACTACAAGCCATGATGGCTAGGTATCAGCTTTTTCTCTGGGACAAAATGTCCTCGCTCATGACATATTTACCATATGAACAAAGGGTACTGGCACAGGTTTTTCATACAGAGGCCATCCATTTGTCTAAACAGGAGCTTACAACATCTAGGCACCAAATGGACTGCGCCTCAAAAGCCATGATTGGAGCAGTAGCTCTAAGAAGACATGCCTGGCTCCGTTCCGCTAACCTTCCACAGGAATCAGGAACACAGATTGAGGATCTGCCGTTTGATGGAGAAGGTTTGTTTCATTCAACCACAGACACTGCTATGGATACTATCCAGAAGGCAAAAACAACTGCACGGAAGATGGGATTTAACCCAACTACTGCATTACAGCCTTACCGCCCATGTAAGTGGTTCAGACAGTAGCCGTACCCCCCACGTCAGTTTCAGAATCATCAGCAACACTACCAGGTGCCTCCATCGCAAGCATCCTAGCAACAGAGAAAGCAATATCCATCAAGCCGCTTTCGCCAGCAACGTACCAGACAAGACAATCCCCAGAAGCAGCGTCTTTGACTCCATCCCTCTTTATCACCCTCTACATCTCAAATTTGGAAACCTGCTAACACCGTTTCACAGTTCCTGGAGGGAGATAACATCAGACAAATGGATCTTGAACGTTGTAAAGAACAGCTACCAGATCAAATTCCACTCCCACCCACCCACCGGTGCCATAAAAGTGACTCCTCAATCAGAGGCGTTACTTCAAAAAGTAGCCACTTTACTTCAAAAAAGCGCCATTACTCCTGTCCGTCTTTCAGATCTGCCAACAGGATTTTACTCCCGTTACTTCACAGTTCCGAAGCGGGACGGTGGCCTTCGCCCTATTATGGATCTCAGGAACCTCAACAAATTCATTCTAACCAAAAAGTTCCGTATGATTACTTTAGCTACAATCCTTCCTCTGTTAAAGAAAAATCGTTGGTTTACCCTTATAGATCTGAAAGGTGCATATTTTCACATCGCGATACACCATGCTCATCGGAAGTTCCTCAGATTCATGATAGGCTCGAACACTTATCAATTTTCAGTTCTCCCGTTCAAACTCAAGACAGCCCCCAGAGTCTTCACAAAATGCATGGGAGCAGTTTGTGCTTCTCTAAGAAGAGGCGGTATAGAACTGTATCCTTATTTGGACGACTGATTGTTAGTGTCCCATTCTCAGCTCCAGGCTGTCAGGGATGTGGCCATTATAAAAACCCTTCTGCAGAGCCTGGGTCTGCAGATAAACATGGAAAAATCTGTGTTTCAGCCTACCCAAGCCATTCAGTTTATTGGAGTTCTCCTAGACTCCCCCTTAGGGAAAGCATTTCTTCCACGGGAAAGAGCAATCACCGTTCAGCAGTTGGCATTACACATCCTAGAATCAAGGCAAGTCACTGCTTTCACTCTACAAAGACTGCTGGGCCTCATGGCTGCTTCTGTGGTCAGATGGACGAGGATGTGCAAGAGACCACTACAACAGTTCCTCCTGAACAACTTTGACTTGTCCATGAATCCAAGAAAGATCAAAATGGTCATACCCTCAGACCTGCGTCCGGCTATCAGGTGTTAGACAAACTTTCACAATCTAGTGAATGGACTACCCTTCGTAGATCCAGGTCCAACGCGCATACTCACTACGGATGCGTCCCTGCTGGGGTGGGGAGCGCACTGCGATCATCTAGTGATTCAGGGAAAATGGACATCCCTTGAAAGAACCTACCATATCAACAGACTGGAGCTCCTTGCAGTGAAGAAAGCCCTGTATGCTTTCAAAACATATTTCAAAGGCCACCATGTACGAATCGTATCAGACAACATCGCAGTTGTTTGGTACCTCAACAAAGAAGGAGGCACACGATCCCCTGTTCTCCTCCAACTTACCTTAGACATCCTTTATTGTTGATTCCAAACGATATCCGCCTCTCCGCCATCCATATTGCAGGAACAGACAATATCCAGGCAGACGAACTCAGTCGCCATTTTCAGGACACCCACGAGTGGGAACTTTCTCCTGTAGTGTTGCGCCGCTTGTTCTCCTGCTGAGGCGAGCCAGTCATAGATCTTTTCGCCACTCCAGACAACGCTGTCTGCGACGCATTCTGCACGAGAGCGGGAATAAGTCAGTCATCCCTAGGAGATGCGTTCAGTTTGACCTGGGGGACGGGTCTAACATATGCCTTCCCTCCGTTCCCTCTAATTGCCAGGGTGGTCACGAAACTGTCTCGGAACCAAACAGATGCCATACTGATAGCTCCTTGGTGGCCACGACAAGCTTGGTTCACCCCGCTCCTCAGTCTGGCCAACGGAATGACGTGGCCCCTTCCATTTCTACCAGATCTAATTTCCAAGAACCATGGCTTAGTTCTCCATCCAGATCTAAAACAATTATGGTGACGACATGGAGAATCTGGCCAGATGGCAGGACTTAGATCTACCTCATGCAGTAAAAACTATCCTACAGGAGGCAAGAAAGCCTTCAACAAGAGCCTCTTATGAGAGGAAATGGAACAATTGTTTTCATTTTGCTGCCACCAAAGGGTTTGCTCCTAAGTCATGCCCTATTCAGGATGTTCTAGTTTTTCTTCATTCTCTCTACGAAGCTGGCTTAAAAGCAACATCTATTAAAGTTTATTTAGCAGCCATCTCTGTTAATCATGATTTGGTCTGCAATTTTTCTGTTTTTACTCACCCATTGTCCAAATGCTTTCTAAAAGGTCTACGCAACATTCATCCTCCGTTTCGTTCAGTCATTCCTCAATGGAACCTCGCTGTTGTACTAGTAGCTTTGACTGCAAAGCCATTTGAACCATTGGCTTTGCAGTTGGCTACTATTGACATGAGACTGTTGACGTTTAAAGTTGCGTTTTTGGTCGCCATTACCTCTGCAAGAAGAGCCTCGGAACTTTGTGCCCTTCTTATTGACCCCCCTTATACTCAGTTTTTTCGAGATAAGGTAGTTTTAAGACCTGGTCCGTCCTTTCTTCCAAAAGTTGTGTCCGAGTTTCATGTTAATCAGGACATTGTGTTACCTACCTTTTTTCAAGCATCCTTGGATCCTTTGAGTTCCAAGCTCCATTCGTTGGACGTAAGATGTGCACTGGCGTTCTACAAGTTCAGATCGGGCAGATTTCGTAAATCTAACCAATTGTTCATATGTTATGGTGGAAAGAAGAAAGGTCAACCAGTTTCAGCTCAAAAGTTCGCTTGATGGATTGCGCAAACTATTTCGTTAGCTTACCAGCTAGCAGGGAAAGAGCCACCAGACTCTTTGAAGGCACATTCTACTCGGGCACTATCTACCTCCACTGCTTTAAATCATGGCTATTCCAGACTTGTGTAGAGCTGTTACTTGGTCCAATACTTCCACCTTTATCATCCATTACAAGTTGGATGTTAGAGCCAGGAAAGACTGTACTTTTGGTCGAGCTGTGCTCTCCTCGATTCTTCAGTGATATTCCAGCGAGCCTACCCTCCTCCGGTAAGTTTTTGCTGGTTATTCGGCCATAATATGTGATGCACAGAGACCACGAAGAAGAAATGCAGGTTGCTTACCTGTAACTGTCGTTCTTCTAGTGGTCATCTGTGTAGTCACACAACCCACCCACCGTCCCCTCTTGGCTTCGCTGTAGATTGCCTGGTAAAGAGAGTTTCTATTGTGCATGCAAACCATTGTTGTACATCTCTTTTGTCTACATCATATCTCGTTTGCGAGGCAAAATCGGTCTCATAGAACTGAGGTAGGCGGGAACCCAAGCATACGCAACAGGACGGTGGGGGGAGGGGTTCCCGCCAAAAGTCTAAGCTATAGAAATTTCCCGAATGAGGCTCGGCACCGGCGCGAGCCCATAATGTGTGACTGCACAGATGACCACTCGAAGAATTACAGTTACAGGTAAGCAACCTGCATATTTCTCCAAACATGGCTAGACATGGGACTCAGAGAGAACATGCTTCGCAGACAAGCTACAGCCCTCTTCTCTTCTCTCTAGGCCATGCCACAAGCCAATTGGTTCTCACCTGCTCCTTCAGCGATTCCTCAGAGGGATGACATTGCTATATCTTCCACTTATACATCACGTCCCAACTTGGTGTCTGCGTGTGATACTATCAGCTTTTCCCAGTTCCCCTGTTAAGCTGCTGAGAACATTTTCTCTTTCTCAAGGTGCTGTTACTCGTAGCTATAACATTGGCCAAAAGGGTCTCAGAACTAGCTGCACTGTACATGAGGAATCATCTCTGTTCATTCAGCGAGGACTCTGTCACTCTTCAGCCAGATCCTTTGTTCCTAAAATGAATGCTGTTTTTCACAACGCAGGAGCTGGTTCTTCCTTCAGCCCTAATCCTTCTTATCCCTCTGAGCAAGTCCGGCACATCCCAGATGTTAGGAATGCCAGTAAAAACTGTAACTGAGGAAAGTTGACGTTTTAATTCCCTGTGGGTTTCTTTCCATCCTACTGCATTGGGAAAGAAGCCTCTCCCGCACCGCCCTTGCTAGGTGGTTCAAGGAATGTATATTTGTGGCCTATGAGGTTTTTAAAAAAACCTTCCTAAACCTGCGCATGCCACAGCACACTCCACCAAAACCACAACTGCCTCAGTGTTTTTTCCCTACTATCTCTTCTTTAGTGGAAGACTTCAGGGCAGCTATTTGGTCTTCACATCACACATGCATTAGGAATTACAAACTGAACAAATATGCCTTGGCTGAAACAGCCTTTGGGCATAGAGTATTACAACAGATTCTCCCTCAGACTTAGGTTCAACCTGCTTTGGGATCCACCCTGTGGGAATAGCAATTTTTGTACATCCCATGATGGATGTCTCCTCACACCGGTTGGGAATGGAAAGTTGGCTACTTACCATGACGTTCCAATCTGGTTCAGTGCACAGGAGATATCCATATTGCACCCTAGGGCAGGCTGAGCACTCTCATTAATTATATTTTTCTGAAGGAGTATGCTAATCCCCAAGAGATGGGGGAGTTTGTTCTGTCTCTTTGGTTGTCTCTACATTTCTTCTTTCTTTGTTTCTGGCTCCTCAATCCCTACTTTATTTAAAAGCTTGGCTACAAAAGAACTTGCTGGGAGGAGCCACTGAGGTCAGGACCAAGGCAAAAACTCTGGTCACATGTTCCTTGCCAGTTTTGGGCAGTGGGAGGAGTTAACTCATGATGGATGTGTCCTTGCACCTTATCAGAATGGAACTTCATGGTAAGTAACCAACTTTCCATCGTGCAAGGTTCAAGTCTGCCCACCCTGATCTAAAGCACTTTAAGGAAGCAAAAAGCCAATGGAGACCATGGTGCGCTCAGTAAACACAACTATTCTAAGCACGGATTGGTTATATAAAGCAGCATGTTTCATCATTCGAGTCTTCCTACAATCTCAAATTCTGTTATGCAAAAATATTAGTCAGAACTCCAAAGCATACATCTGCATAATATTCTTATTAGAATATTCTTATTGCATGATAGGATTTTTTCTTGCTGGTTCAGTGAGATTTTTCATTCTCCAACTCTTCCCCTGCACCCTAATTTAGGAATGTGTATAAAGACTTGCGTCAGATTGAACTCGCCTGTGATTCACAGGAAGATGTGGACAGCTGGAAAGCCTCCTTCCTTCGTGCTGGTGTTTACCCTGAGAAAGACCAAGTAAACATTCCTTTTTTTCCTCAGTCCTTCAGTAGGAAGGGAGGGGTGGGTTTGCTGAAATCCTAGTACCAAAATGCCAGGGATCTCCTGGCTGAGAGTTACTGTTCCCTTAAGTTCCCAGCCCAGGCAAGTGGCTAAATAAGGCTGGCTTATGGTGAGTGCTTGAGGCACTAATAGCAGGCTCAGTCATGTTGGGCACCACATCCTGAACAGGGTAGTTTTTATAGGGGTTTCTTTAGAAACTTGGGAGAAACTTCAGCTGTCTTCCTCTCAGCAACCACACACTGAAATTTTGTAGATAAGGCAGTGACAATCTACATGTGAAAAGTTGTCGTAATATGAGTGCAGTAAAGGACTCAAGAGGATGAGCCAAAGATCATGGCAAAGCAGGTAATCCTTTGGGCTGATTCTACAGGCCCAGTCAGGAATGCCAAGCTTTATGGGATGTGGCAGCAGCACTTTGCTGCGATCTCCAAAACCTTGGGAGAGAAGCTGGGCATGCTCAGTCTAGGGCATAACAAAGAAAATGGTTCTTTCACAAGTTGCCTAATAACGTGGACATTTCTTTCATGCAGGTGGAAAATGAAGATGGGGTTCAGGAGAACACCTTTTCCATGGATCCCCAGTTAGAGCGTCAAGTGGAAACTATCCGCAATCTTGTTGACTCATATGTTGGGATCATCAACAAATCCATCCGGGACCTTATGCCAAAGACAATAATGCACCTAATGATAAACAATGTGAGTAGCAGGATGCTGACATCATCAGTTTCAACTTCAATTTTGCAGGCATTGTATTCCCCATGTGTGTCTGTCTTGTCTGAAATCAGGCATATGCATCTCCCTGAACAGGATGCACAAGATTGGTTTTTGATGAGATGGAGTCACGTGGGGAGCAAAAAGCACAAGTCAGTTGGGCCTGTTCTCTTCTTTTTATATTTATTTATTACATTTCTAAGCCACCCAATGGCCGAAGCTTTCTGGTTGGTTCACAAAATACAGCATAAAATACCATATAGAAATAACGGCTTAAAATTGCAACATAAAAGTACAACCAAGTAAAACTTAGTAGCAGTGCAGAGATTTAAAGTGCAATAGCAGATTTAAAACAGCAGAGCTAAAAACTGGAATGCTAAAAATCTTGGGAAAATAAAAAGGTCTTCACCTGGCACCAGAAAGAGCACAACATAGGCACCAGGCGAACCTCTCTAGGAAGCTCATTCCATAAACAGGGTGCCACAGCAGAAAAGGCCCTTTTCCTGGTAGCCACTTGCCTCAGTTCTTTTGGCAGGGGCTCCCAGAGAATGACCCCTGAAGATGACCTTAGGGTCTGGGCAAGTACATATGGGAGGAGACGATCCTACCAGCACTTTGAGTTGGGCCCAGAAAGAGGCTGGAAGCCAGTGCAGCTGGAAAAGTATTGGCATAATATGATTGCTAAGGCCAGTCCCTGTTAATAATCTGTTGGTATTTTTTAACAGCATTGCTTTTTTTTTTTTTTTAGGATGGCTGAGAATAGCCATTTCATAAACCAAACAAAAACCTCATCTCAACAGTGAATTCAGTGACCTGGCCATAGGCAAGCTGTTCTCTCTCAACCCCATCTTTAACACAGTGATAATGCTGGCCTGTTTTACAGGGCTGTTGTAAAGCTTTTTACACACAATTGCACTATATATTAAGAACAGCTGGATCTTACATATATAATATTTCCTGTTTCAATCAAGCAATTTAATAGAGAATATGTACATTAAATCATGGCTTCAAGTGGTAAGTTTACTTTGTGAATTAGCCATTCAAAATGGAGGGTGGTCTGAATCTCGTGAGTGAGTGTACATGTGTGCTTTGTCTTGTCTGACTCAAATTAGCAAGTTTAACCATTTTTTCAGTTCAGCCATTTTTATTTAATAATTCAGTTATACAAAGGAAATCCATATATATATATATATATATATGTGTGTGTGTGTGTGTGTATATATATATGTATGTATATATACATATAATGCGCGCACACAGACAGACCCTTTCAACTGTTACTTTTTCTTGATAATCTTTTAATCTAATCAAATGGAACCAAAACTTTATTAGGAATATTAGATCCAGATATTCTTGTAGAGTAGTTGACTTCCCCCCCCCCCAAAATTCTTAATTGAGGGATATTGCCACCAAATGCAAAGGAAATCTGCCTCAATATGTCTCCTTATCTGAGCTATAAATCAGTGTTAAACCTTGGCAATATATCCTTTTGCAATGGTTTGCCTTGCGTATTATGCATGGAGAAGCTGCTGGACCAAGGGGAAATCAGCTGCCACACGCATTCCATTTTACCGTGGTCTGCCCCTGCTTTTCAGACAAATATTGTCTCTACAGCTGACTCAGTCATTAAAATTCAGTACACAGTGCTGTTGGTGGACATGGTACATAAACAAAAAGAAGTTGTGGGAGCTCATACTCTGGACAATGGGTTAAGCCAGGGTGGTCTTCCTGGGAGGAAGGAGGTGCAGCATCCCAGAGACCCCATAGCCTATGGTGAGCGGCCAGAAGCAAGATTGTCATTCCCGCTCGCTAATGCAGATAAAGAACATGGCCAGGGCTAAGATCTAGGTTGGGGTTTTGACATTACTTCCACCTGAACATATCAAGTCCAGCCTATCAGATTTGGAAAGCGTTACCTCTTCTGTATTGCCTCTCTTTCTCCACCCGCACAGGCCAAGGATTTCATCCACTCAGAGCTGCTGGCCTACCTATACTCCTCTGCAGACCAAAACAGCTTGATGGAGGAGTCTGCAGACCAGGCACAGCGCAGGGATGACATGTTGCGAATGTACCATGCCCTGAAGGAGTCATTGCACATAATTGGAGACATCAGTACCAGCACAGTTTCCACACCAGTTCCTCCTCCTGTTGATGACACGTGGCTGCAGCCAGGGAGCAGTGGGCATAGGTGAGTTGGGGAGTTTGATTCATCTTACAGTTATTTATATCTGCCTTTCGGGATGTAAATCATATCAACACCAACAACAAAACCTCATAGGGATCCATTCTGCAGGGCAGTTGGTGGAAATGGCTGTGGGGTCAGGAGGGGCTGTGCAACTGGATCAGCCTCGGAAGTGGTCTTTGGCAGATATGCTTGCGATTATGTGGGGTAGAGTACGGAAACCAGCAAGGCCAGAAGTTACGAGTGGCATATACTGCAAATGGGTGTGATGTGTCCCAGTCTTGCCCTTTGCAGAACTCCAGGAAGAGCAGGGGAACCTACATTTGGTCCATTTCCCCTATGATTTCAACATTGATCTGGAACCATGATCCTTGATCTGTGTTTATTGGTAGATTTTTAATTCTTCTGTTGATCGTATCATTCAGTAGAATTTTCAGGTTGTTTGGTTCTGGGGCGTTTTCTAAAATGATTCTCTCATACAGATTGTGAAGTTCACATTTTGCCATTGGACTTCATGACTGGAACTGATTGCTTTGCCTTCATTTGAGATTCTGCTATCCTGAACTACAGTAACGTGTCTTCCCTTTTCTCTCCCTTGCAGCCCAACTCCACAGCGCAGACCTCCATCTACTGTGTTACCACCAGGGAGACCCCCAGCTGTGAGGGGTCCCATGCCTGGCCCTCCCTTGCTCCCAGTACCGGCAGCAGGCACTTCCTCTTTTGTGGCACCACCCATTCCTTCACGCCCTGGACCGCAAAGTGCATTTATTGCTAACAATGACCCTTTCTCAGCCCCTCCTCAGATTCCTTCACGACCAGCACGTGTTCCTCCCAGCATCCCTCCAGGCGTACCTAGGTAAGGGCCAGTCCAGGTTCTTCCCCTCTGTCTGCAACGTTCAGGGCTGCAGCAGACACTAACTATGTTGTAGGCTCCAGCGCAGCGGGCAGGCAGTCCAGTGCCCATGGACACCAGTGTGCCCCTGGACATGGGTCTTGTTGCCCTACCCCCCCCCCCCCCCCCACACACACACACACAATTTTTAATAGTTTTTTGTCTGGCAGCTGAGGCTGCTGTACAACAGGTTTCTAGATGTGCTGAAAACTATGGGTTCAAAGGAGTTGTGTTAGGGCTCAGACCCCACCACTGCCTTGTACTCAAGTCTTTTGGACAGATTACGTGCCCTTTGACACACCGCTCATGGCAGCCATGTTGTGGCGCCAGGACAGTTTCCTCAAATTGCTAAGTGTGCCCACGCCCCAAAAGGTTACCTATCCCTGCTGTAGAACTTACAGATTTCGTTTCTTTGTCCCTGTACAATAGTTTCCCTATCAAAAATAAATGGGGATATGGAAGAACTCAGAACTGGAAACTGGAAACCAGTATACAGCATGTTAGTATGGTGCAACCTCCTTAGAATGGGAGAATGTGCTAGGAGAACCAGGTGTAACATCTAGTCCCCTTCCCTTCAGGTACAAAGAGGTGTTCCTGCCTTTTTGCTCATCAGTGTTGAAGTGCTATCCCTTCGAAATTCTCTTTGAGGAGAATGATTTCCCTTTCACTACTGCAGGCTGTGCAAGGAGAGAAGCGGTCTCCATTTCCAAGCTCATTAGATCTTACCAGAGTGCATGATGAGAGTGATGCCTCGTTAACCCATTTTGAGATAGAGATGTGTTCCCAAGACAGCAGTGCTAAAAAAACCCCCACCCATCTATGTTTGTTCCTTACAAGAACAGGAAAAAGTGCAGATTCTGGCATGAGGTGTAGAATTCAGATACCTGAAATTTAGCAGATCTTCATAATGTCTATGTTTTTCAGGATGTTTTCTTGTTGCAGAATTTGGGTTGCCTTGGTGCGAAACTTTGATTTTTTTTTTAAAAAAGTAAACAGCATTTTGACCATAGAAAAGCCTATAATGAAGTCTCCCTATCACATAGTAATGGGGAGTGCCATTGCAGATGATCCCAAGGTCTGTCTTATTTATCGGAGGAGTGGTCCAATCCAACCTCTTTGCATATAGCCTGCCTGATGTTTGCCCAGAGCACTTAAGCAGCGGACAAGCTGGATGTGGTGTCCACTAATAGTAACAAATGTGAGACCTTTGCCCAACGGATGGGGGCGCTGTGAGGCCCTAAGCTTACTGGAGGTTAATTATGAATGAAAGATCTACTTGGCCAAGTATGCCACAGGGTACAGCTGTTTCGCCATTCAGGGCACAGAAATTGCCCAGCTGAAGTGGAATGAGGGTGAGCCAGGAAGCTTGCGAGCGTTAGCTCCCAACATTTGTGGTGATATCTGTCCAGTTCCCCCTTTCCCAGATTCATGTCTCTCTCTTCCTCTGTTCTCTCTGCAGCAGAAGACCCCCTGCAGCACCGAACCGGCCTACCATTATCAGACCAGCTGAGCCCTCCTTACTAGATTAACTGCAACCACTACTCAGCGGGTTGGGTGGTGGCCTTGCTTGTTCACTGTCTTGTGGAGAGAGCTCGTGCCTGATCCATTGTGTAAAAGAGCTCTTTGCAACTGATCAACTGTAGCCAAGACCCATTTTTCCCCCAGCTCCCCTCCCCCCAACAATAGCACAGCCATGGCAGCAGCCATCATGGCATGGGTGCTGTGAGTCTAGGACCTGTAAATAGCTCTGAGAGGCCAAGCATTCCTTGTAGTAGTTCCCTCTCTGTCCCTGGGTCTTGGCTAGGGAAGGGTTTGGTGATTATCATCTTCTCTTCGAAGGAGGAGGGAAGTTAGTTTCTTCTCCCTCTTCTTGATGGTCACACCAGACCCATTCCACATGGGAACCTGGAAGATTCTGTTTTGTGGAGTTGTTTTGCACTTTGTTGAAAATACAGAAAAGAGCCCCCTAGTTGAGTGATTGATTGCCAAGGGATTGCCTATGAATGTGTGAAAGTGCAGAATTTGCATTTCCACCTACACTTGTGCATTTAGCACATAGAATCTCCTTTTGCTATTCATGTTAATTGGACTTGACCACCTCCTCTCACCCCACCCCACAGATCCCTCTTAGATTGCCTTTCCTTTTGCCCTTTAAATTTAAATGCAAAATTTGATCAATTTATTTCCATTTTATGAAATGGGACTGCAGATAGCAAATTGATAATAAATCCAGTTCACTGAACTGGAGCGATACTTTACCAAGCAGAATAATTGGAAAGAGGAAGGCACTGGGTTGCTTTTGAGGCTCAAGTATATATAATGCTGACTTGCATGCCATGCTACCCTATGCACAACCAGTGCTTACACTTAAACAGAAGCAGTGAAGTTTGATCTCAGCTTGCCAGTTGTGGCTTGGATAAGCATGATTGGTGGATCCCTGTAATGTTCCACCAGGGAGACATCCACATGGCCAATTGCAGGGATGTCGTAGTCATTTCAGGCTGTAGTATGAGCTGGCCATGACTGACTGTGGCCATTTGCCACCAGCCCAACCTCATATGGAGAAGTGGGTGAGAGAATCAGGGCTTTCAAGAGTTTGTCATTGTTGTTTCCCCCTGCATGGATCCATTCTGAGGAAAGGCTTTCCCTCCCTATTGACAAGAGGGACTTTGCCCCATGGAAGAAATTTATTCTTCTCTTAAGATCAGGTCCTTCATTGCAAACAGTGTACAGAAATAGCTTACATGGCATTAGTGCTGGAAGGGCCCACTATCCCACAGAAATGACCATAGGAGTCTGCCTCTCTCAAGTGTTTTTTTGGGGGGTAGGGGTGGGGGGTGAGGGTTGGCTGCTCCATCTCCGAGAGTTTGTGGAGCAACACTGGAGCCTTCTCAACAGGACTAGTAAAGCACTCTGCCCTCCCTGGGCTGTGGTTGTATATATTCTTTCATAAAGACAGACTGTATTAATACTTGTATAAATTCTAGATTAAAAAGAAAAAGAAATAATCCTTTAACTCCCTCCCCGCAAGCCTATCCAGGATACCTCAGCCCTTCCTGAGACAAGATGTATGCAAGAGCAACTCACGTACACCATCTGCCTTAACTGTTTCCCTCCGGTGGCTTCTTCCCTCTCTACCTAACCTGGAGCAGTAGTTGCTTGCTTCATGTCCTGAGGATATGACCCTTCCATAGACTGTGCTTACTTGGTGCCTCTACTGCTTGAATTCTATGCGGTCTGCCCTAATAACCAGTGTTGCCTTCCTGTAAATATTCCTCTGCCTCCACAGCCACTATCAAGAGTTTTGACCCTCTCTTGAAGTGCATTTCATAAACCTCCTGCCATTTATGCCCACTGATCACTTCTCCAAAAGCTGCCATTTGCTTCGTAGCATGGACATCTACTTTAATTCATTTTGTTCTGATATTCTTCCTCTTGACTTTTCCTGTTACCATATGTGAAAGGGCTGTGGGGCCTTCTCTCCCTCATCTTTAGATTTAAGAAAAGTTCCCAGCAATTTGAGATAAGTGCCTCTATTATGTACCCTATTAATAAACTAAAATAAAGGGAAATTCTGCTGGTGGAAAGTCTCTGGCAGCTTGTGATACTGAGGTTTTGTTGTTGTGTGTGTGTGTTTTAGTCTCTTGATTCTCAAAATGTCTACACTTGGAGGGTATCGAGTTTGGACTGGACAGAAGAAATTAGAGTTTAATTCCTGTTTCCCTTGAGTGGCATCAGTTGAAACATCAACTTGAGCCTCTATATAGAATGGATTATCTAATAATCAAATCACCTAAAAACAACCAAAGAAGGCTTAAGGACAGCTGCTAACACCACAACCCTACTTGTTTATTGCTGTTCACAATCACCAATCACTTCATTGCTATTTCCTCAAGTAATTCCAGCTGTTCAATACTCTTATTTTGTGTGATGGTGGAGTTCTGTACCACTAAAGGGGGGGGCAGCCCTTCCTATTAGTCACATGGGGTAATACTAGACAATGAAAGATTACTCCTACCAATTGATGGCTTTTGCCATGAGTACTGAAACATCCCTGAAAAGGATTGATACTGATCATTTTTTTTAAAAAAACCTCCCTTCCCCCCCATCCCTCCTGCAACACTTAGTGCTAGTTTCCATGTGCAGGGGCTTCTCCCTCTCAAAATTAAGTGGTGGTGATTGTGGAACAACTAATCAAAGTGGCAAACTATCACAGGTAGCCTTTGCAGGACCCAATGGCACATATGTTTGCAGTTGTCATTTACTACTGTAAACATCCCTTCGTGGCCAGCCCCTGTAGTAAGATGCACTCTATGAGTAGGGATGACCAAGAGCTCAGAGGGCTGTCACATGCTCAACAATTCCATCTCTTGAGGAGGCCTCCATGCAAGTAGTGTACTAGGCCTAGACGATCCGGCCAGCAAATGGTGAGAAACAGGTCCAGTGGCTCATACTGGAAAAAACACCTTGCAAGTCAGTCATAGAACTTCAGGCGCTGTGGAAGGGCACATGCATTATTTTTAAAGCGCCTAAAATAGCATTACCTCTATAAAATCTGGAGCTATACTTTTATCATTTTAGGATGCCATTATACATATAAAAAGCGAAGAGAGCTGTGTTGGTCCATGAGAAAAAAATCCACAGCTGAGCAATACTTTACTAGGATCAATCAACATTTCATAAAGGGGTGCAAGGATCTGACTTCTCCAGATCTCTTCCTCGACACAGGTGGTTCAACAAGTAGGAGATAAGTGAAAAAACACGTCCAAAGGTGTTGCAGCCATCAGGTCAGCATTTTAGATCCTTGTTGAAGATGGAGACTGCAGACTGGATGAATTAGTCACTATTAGGTGCTGCAGGTATCAGTTTACGCTTAGGATTCAGGAACAAACAATGGCTGATCCCATTTCTAACAACAAAGGCTAGTTGTAACCCAGAGGAGTCTTCTGCCTTGGGCAAAAAACAAGTTCATCGTGGTATCTGTGCATCTGTATCACTCATATGGACTCTGCGCCTGCGCAGAACCTCCTTCAGAAAACTTCTATAGCAAAAATAGGCATTTTAGGCGGGAACCTTCCCCTCACTGTGTAGTGCGCATGTCCTTACAGTTCCTGTCCTTCCCTCAGTCTCTCTTCAACCACCATAGTGGCAGCTTCGTGAGGGACTTCTCAGCTAAATATTGAAGAATTATCTTCTTTGTTAGGCATTTTTTGTTATCTCTCTATTCTTTGCTACTTTGGTGTATTTCCTTTCTTTCCTTTTGCATTTGGTTTAGACTTCTGCGATCTTTAGATTGCCCGGTTTGCGCATTCGGCCTTTCGTGCACCTTTCAAAAAGTGTGTACGTTGTGGTAGTAAACTACCATTATCAGATGGTCACAGCCTCTGTCTTCTTTGTCTTGGTGAGGGACACGTAAGGCTTTCTCGAAACAAATGGGAAAACATTTGCTCCAGTGCTGTGGAGTAAGGCTTTAGAAGCTAGGGAGAGACACCCATATGGCCACAGCCACTACTGAACAACCTGAGGAGGCATCAGGCCAAACATCTTCTGTGCCTGATATTTCAGTTATGCCTGGAAGCTCTTATACGGTGGTGTTGGTGGAAAAATTATCTAAAAAAGCCAAGGCATCAAAGGGCTCGTCAGGCCTTTTTGCATAGCCTAAGAAAAAGAAGGTGCATTATTTATTTATTTATTTATTTATTTATTTATTACATTTGTTTACCGCCCCATAGCCGAAGCTCTCTGGGCAGTTTACATAGGATTAAAAACAATTAAAAACAATATACAAAAATTAAAACAGCAAAAACATACAACACACACAATCTGTACATTTAAAAACCACTTCAACACTTCAAAAAGCTACAAAAACAAAACAAACCCAGGCTCCTCAGATATTGCCAAATGCCTGAAAGAAGAGGAAAGTCTTGACCTGGCTTCGAAAAGATAACAATGTTGGCGCCAGGCGGGCCTCATCGGGGAGATCGTTCCACAATTGGGGAGCCACCACAGAGAAGGCCCTCTCTCTTGTTGCTGACCTCTGAGCTTTCCTCGGAGGAGGCACTTGGAGGAGGGCCTTAGATGTTGAACGTAGTGTTCGGGTAGGTTCATGTCAGGAAAGGCGTTCCATCATGTATTGTGGTCCCAAGCTGTGTAAGGCTTTATAGGTTAAAACCAGCACCTTGAACTGGGCTCGGAAACATACAGGCAGCCAATGCAAGCGGGCCAGAGTAGGTCTTATATGTTCGAACCTGCTGGTTCCAGTTATCAATCTGGCCGCTGCATTTTGCACAAGCTGCAGCTTCCGAACCACCTTCAAAGGCAGCCCCACGTAGAGTGCATTGCAGTAATCTAACTTGGAGGTTACCAGAGCATGGACAACTGAAGCCAGGTTATCCCTGTCCAGATAGGGACGTAGCTGGGCCACCAACCGAAGTTGGTAGAAGGCACTCCGTGCCACTGAAGCCACCTGAGCCTCAAGTGACAGAGATGGTTCTAGGAGAACCCCCAAGCTACGAACCCGCTCCTTCAAGGGGAGTGCAACCCCATCCAGAACAGGTTGAACACTCTCCATCCGGTCAGCGGAACCACCCACTAACAGCGTCTCAGTCTTGTCTGGATTGAGTTTCAGTTTATTAGCCCTCATCCAGTCCATTGTCGCAGCCAGGCACTGGTTCAGCACATCCACAGCCGCACCTGATGAAGATGAAAAGGAGAAATAGAGCTGTGTGTCATCAGCGTACTGATGACAACGCACTCCAAAACTCCGGATGACCGCACTCAACGGTTTCATGTAGATGTTGAACAGCATGGGGGACAGATCTGACCCCTGCGGAACCCCATACTGGAGAATCCACGGGGCCGAGCAATGTTCCCCAAGCACCACCTTCTGGAGCCGACCCCCCAAGTAGGAGCGGAACCACTGCAATGCAGTGCCTCCCACTCCCAACTCAGCCAGTCGTCCCAGAAGGATACCATGGTCGATGGTATCGAAAGCCGCTGAGAGATTAAGGAGAATCAACAGAGTCACACTCCCCCTGTCTTTCTCCCGACATAGGTCATCATACAGGGTGACCAAGGCTGTTTCCGTACCAAAACCAGGCCTGAAACCCGACTGAAATGGTTCCAGATAATCAGTCTCATCCAAGAGTGCCTGGAGTTGGCTCACACTTGGACCCATAAGAAGGCTACGGAACCTGCCAGTGCTGAAACGTCAGCCATCACTAGATCTCCTGTGAGCGGGTTGCCGACTCCGGGCCCATTAACGCTCGACGTTGACAGATCAAGTGTGCCTGCAGTCTATGCTGATGCGATCCATGACTCTCAAGTTCGAGAGGTTAATGTGCCATTTACAGTACCGACAGTGCCTCCTCTACTGCTTTCTCCTATTCCAAGTTTGGTGTAAACAGGATAGTGACATGTGATATCCACCAGCAAAGGGGAGATTAGAGATACGTCTCCTACCCTTCGGTGAGACCACAACCGTTGGCTTGGAGAAGGGCAGAGAGTGACAGACACCTCGAATCACCGGGACATGACCGATGTCTAGGATCGCGTGGTTCAGTTTAATCCTACTCTACTGTGGGAAGATATGACCAGAGCTACTATCGACATTGATCACGATCGCCTCATCAATGGGATAGACGTTGAGAGTGGGATTATCCGCCATCACCCTATCATTATAGGGAGTGGGATAGAGCAGACTATTATAAGGATTTTGATGGGTATAGTCGCCCAACACAGAGTGAAGAGTGAAGGATTCCGGAGGCTACAGTTTCAAGGCCACCAGAAAGGGAAAACCAGTTTCTGGCACCTCCAACAGTTACTTACCATCCTTCAGCACCATCGTTGCAGATGGACAGAGCACGTTCAGAGACAGTAAATATTGGCCCTACAGAGACTTCGGTGTCAGGAGATCTTCCTGCCCAAATTCAACACTGTCTAATATTCCTACTGCTACGCATCACACAGAAGCAATATAGCGTGAGTTAGTACAGCCATCAGCTCTGGTGGTAGAGCTACAGCCAGGTGTGAGACCTGTTGATTTCCCTATGTCTGAAGTTTATCTTTCTGATTCCACTTCTCTGTCATCGTGTCAGCCCTCAGTATCTTCACCAGAGGTGGCAGTGGTGTCAAGTGAAACAGTGTCACCGTCCGAGGATCAAGGACATTTTGTGGACCAGGTCCTTCGCACGGCGCAATCCTGAGGGTTGTCAACCCAGCAAACAGCGCCCCCAGTGTTTGATGCAGTCACTACAGAGGTGTATTGACCAGTGGCTATACCGATGCTTCCAGCATTATTAACGGTCATTAAGCAATCATGAAAGAGTCCTTCTTCAGTGCCGCCGACCTCGAAAAGATTAGAGGGTTTATACAAAGTTCAGGAACCAGACACAGAATTTTTGTTTCAGCATCCGGCACCGAATTCTATTGTAGTGGAGGCAGCGTTGGGGAAGTCACGTCAGCAGCATTCATCGCCAGTGGATATGGAGGGCAGGCGTTTGGACCTTTTGGGCAGAAGGTTGTATTTTTCTGCTTTGCTCAGCTTGAAAGTTGCAAATTATCAAGTAGCAATGTCAGTTACTTTTATGGGAAAAGTTAGGAAAATTGTTTGAACATTTGCTAGAGGATAAACGACAGGTGGCTAAAATGTTCCATACAGAGGCATTGAAGCTGTCTCACCAACAACTACATCCCAGTCGTCATCAGGTAGATTGCGATTCCAAGGTCCTTGCAGGGTCAATAGCCTTGCGCCAACACACTTGGTTACGGTTGACAGGACTTGCGCAGGAAGCTAGGGCTATAATAGAGGATTTGCTCTTTGAGGGACAAGGTCTTTTTTATACAAAGACGGACGAGTCACTGGGTTCCATACAAAAGGCTAGAAATACAGCACGTCGTATGAGGTTTTCACAGCAGCAGCAGTGTCCGAGCATCAGCGTTATTGGTATCAAAATCAACCATTCGAGCATGACCAGTCACAAAACCAATCAAATACAAGTAGACCAAAGCCAGTGTACCGTAACCAATATCAGCCTACTAGATTCAGAAGTTCCCAGAAGAAGGATGATGGGGGAGGTAAGTGGCATCTTTGACTTGGACCCATTGCTAGATCTCCAGTTTGGCAACAGACTCCCAGTTCGTCAATCCATGGAGATAAATCCCTTTGGATTCATGGTTCCTGTCTATCAGGATAGAGTTCAACGACCTCCCTCCTGTTGGTACCGTGAAGTCGACAAACCGTCTGTGGTTTTACAACAAGAGGTGGCTACGCTCCTTCAGAAAGGTGTGATAAAGTTGCTTTATCCCATATTCACAACGGTTACTATTCGAGGTACTTCACGGTACCGAAGAGAGATGGAGGTCTGAGACCGATCATGGATCTCAGAAACTCAAACAGTTTAGCACCCTGAAAAAATTCCGAATGATTTTGTTAGCAAATATTCTGCCTCTTCTGTCAAAGGGGGACTGGTTCGCGTCCATAGATCTGAGAGATGTGTATTTCCATATAGCCATCTCTCCACATCACAGATGTTAACATTGGTTTATGATCGCACCGTGGCATACCAGTTCACCGTACTGCTTTTTGGCCTTGCGACAGCACCAAGGGTATTTACGAAATGTATGGCAGTGGTATGTGCTTGGTTACGTCCACAGGGAGTAGACATATATCCTTACATAGACGATTGGCTACTGGTTGCTCCAACAAAATCGCAGATGCTCAGGTCGTTGGACGTGATGTGTGCTCTTTTGACAGAACTCGGCCTCTATGTCAATGAGAAAAAGTCCAATCTTCCCACAGCAGAAAATTCAGTTCATTGGAGTGTGCCTGGATTCCAGAATTGGAAGGGCGTTCTTGCCCAGGGACTGGGCTCACGTGCTGGGATGCCTGGCATTGACCATGTATTCTCAAAAGAGGATTTTGGCTTTTCAAATTCAGCGACTGTTAGGTTTGATGGCGGTGACAACTGCAGTGGTGGACAATGTGCACTTGCAAATGAGGACTCTGCAAGCTTGGTTCATTCACTCAACCCAGCTCTAGATGCCAGATGAACTTATCTAACGATTCCACATTTAGTGAAACAGTTTCTTCTTTGGTGGATGTCCACTCCCAATCTTTTAGAAGGGATGCCTTTTGTTCCACCATCCCCAGCATGGGTGGTGTCGAAGGATGCTTTGCTCTTGGAATGGGAAGCCTAATGCAGAAACTCCATGACTTACAGAAAATGGACTGGGGTCAAAGGTCTAAAGCATATAAACCTACTTGAATTGGAAGCTGTCAACAAAGCGTTGAGGGCATTCGAGATGCATATTGTGGGCAAGACAATTCAAGTAACATCGGACAACACAACCATGGTCGTGTTTTTAAGCAAGCAGGGGGCACAACATCTCGCCCACTGCTTCTCTTAACTCTACATATTTTGCTTTGATACTCAGAATAGCATGTCAGAGTTATAGTGGTGCATGTTGCAGGTGTTCACAATGTTCTAGCAGACAGGTTAAGTCGCTTGACAATTGAATCCCACAAATGGGAAATGGAACAGAGCAGTACTGGAGGACCTATTCCACAGGTGGAGTGTTCCAGGAGTCGATCTTTTTGCCACAGAGAGGACAGCAGGGCAGGAAGGGGACACGCATCGAAGGGATGCTTTTCTTCAGGACTGGTCTGCAACCCTCCTGTACATTTTTCCACAGTTTCCTTTGCTAACCAAGATTCAGAGCAAGATATGGACAGACAACACCGTATGTATTCTGATCACACCGTGGTAGCCCAGGCAGGGTTGGTTTGCCCCTCCCATGAGACTGTCAATGGGGCGCTATGTCAAGCTTCCTATGCGTCTGGACTTAATAATGCAACAGCAGGGTCAGGTTCAACACCCAGACTTGCAGATGTTTCGATTAACAGTTTGGAAGATGGGACACAAGGTGTGGACCACTTTTCGTCACCAGTAAGAAGAGTTTTGGAAGCTGCTAGAAACCTACTGAGAACTCTTATCAGATAAAGTGGGAAATGTTTAATTTTTTTTCAAGTCAACAGGGATTTTTTCCACACCAGTGCTCCATAGAACAATTACTGTTATTTTTACATTCTGTCAGAGAAAGGTTTAAAGTTTACTTCAATTCGTGTTTATTTAGCAACTGTTTCTTCTTACTGCAAAACTGTTGAAGGTTATTCAATTTTCTCTCATCCCACAGTTTAAAAAATTATGAAGGGTTTAAGTAACTTGACACCGACAATAAGACCGATTATACCGCCTTGAGGTCTGTCTGTGGTTCTTAAGACACTTTCTACAAAATCGTTTGAGCCTTTGGCAATGACAAGCCTAAAATTGTTGCCTTGGGAAGTGGCTTTTCTCGTTGCAGTCACTTGAGCTCGATGTGCTAGCAAACTGGGTGCACTTAGGGTCGACCCTCCTTATTTATCTTTTCATAAGGATAAAGTTGTTCTGAGACCAGACATTGCTTTTTTGCCTAAGGTAGTTTTGTCATTCCATTTAAACCAGGACATTTTACTACCAACCTTTTTTCCCATCGCCGTTGTCTCAGCTAGAGACAGTTCTTCGTGCCTTGGATGTTAGGAGAGTACTGGCATTTTATAAGGAAAGAACTGAACCTTTTAGGAAAACAACAAGACTTTTTGTTTGTTATAAAGGGCAAAAGAAAGGTCAACCTATTTCTTCTTAGAGGTTTCCCGCTGGGTAGTAATGACTATTCAGTTGGCACATCAGCTAGCAGGCCTGAAGCTCGCAGCACTAGTTAAGGGACATTCAACTAGGGCTATGGCTACTTCCATTGCTTTTGAGAAGGGCGTAGCAATTCCAGACCTCTGCAGAGCAACTACTTGGTCAACTCCATCTACGTTTATTCAGCACTACCGGTTGGATGTATGTTTCAGAGCAGATGCAGCTTTTGGACGCTCTGTATTGTCTTCCATTTTATCATAAGACACTAGCCTGCCTCTGGTAAGTGAGCTTGCTAATCGCCCGTAGGTGTGATGCACAGAGACCATGATGAAGAAGAAATGCAGGTTGCTTACCTGTAACTGTGGTTTTTCGAGTGGTCATCTGTGCATTCACACAACCCTCCTACCGTTCCCTGCTTTGGTGTCTCCCATTGTTTGAGATACTAGGGGTAAGTTCTCGTTCCTGTGGTAGTCTTCGGTAGGGTGACCAGATACTAGGGGTAAGTTCTCGTTCCTATGGCAGTCTTCGGTAGGGTGACCAGATTAAATCCAGGTCAGGGCTCATGTAACTTTAACAATTGTAGAGAAAAGGGAATTTCAGCCAGTGTCATTTGTATGCAATTAGTTCCTGGTGAAATTCCCTCTTCATCACAACACTTAAAGTTGCAGGGGCCCTGCCTTCTTTTGTATATGGTCACTCTAGTATAGTGCCTGAAACTTTAACTGTTGTGATGAAGAGGGGATTTCACCAGGAACTAATTGCATACAAATGACACTGGCTGAAATTCCCTTTTCTCTACAACTGTTAAAGTTACATGAGCCCTGGCCTGGATTTTATCTGGTCAGCCTAGTCTTCGTGGACTGAGGGAAGGATGGGAACTGTTAGGACATGCGCACTACACGGTGGGAGAAGGGTTCCCGCCGAAAATGCCTATTTTAGTTATAGCAGTTTCCCAAAGGAGGCTCCACGCGGGCCCATATGTGTGAATGCACAGATGACCACGCAAAGAACCACAGTTACAGGTAAGCAACCTGTTCTTTCTAGTTAGGCAGACAATATTAAGGAGAAACTCTGGCTTTGCTAATACATAGATTGTCTAGGAGAATATTTGTATGCAATGAAATAATATCCTCTATATATCTACTCAGAGAAGTTTAAGTCCCATTGTGCTAAATGAGGGTTACTACTTCTAGGTAAGAGGGCATAGCATTTATCTCAATGGGACTTGCTTCTCTGAGTAGACATGTTCTTTTTACTGTCTGTTTTCTCTCAGCCATTAAGTTCTTTCTGTGCCTTACAGAAAAAGGGAGGGATTTAGGCTGCAATTCTACATATACCTGAGAGTAAGTTTTATTGAAGACAATAGGACTAGGCTGACCGTATGAAAAGGAGGACAGGGCTCATGTAACTTTAACAGTTGTAGAGAAAAGGGAATTTCAGCCGGTGTCATTTGTATGCAATTAGTTCCTGGCGAAATTCCCTCTTCATCACAACAGTTAAAGTTGCAGGCGCTATACTAGAGTGACCATGTACAAAAGAAGGCAGGGCCCCTGCAACTTTAACTGTTGTGATGAAGAGGGAATTTCACCAGGAACTAATTGCATACAAATGACACTGGCTGAAATTCCCTTTTCTCTACAACTGTTAAAGTTACATGAACCCTGTCCTCCTTTTCATATGGTCAGCCTAAATAGGACTTAACCTCTAAGTAGCCATGCATAGGATTGTAGTGTAAGGTTGCAGTCCTGTACATACCTGGGAGTAAATCCTATTGAATGCAACATAACTTGCTTCTGAGTAGACAAGTATAAGATTTTATTGTTAATAAAGTTTTTTAGTTTATCATCCAAAAGATGGGTGGGGCAAATGAGAAGAATGTTTTTAAAAATTGCATTTTAGTATGAGTTATGAGAGTTGATGTCTGTCTTCAAGATTTAACACCCTCTCTAGGGTCTCTATAGGATACATTTCCATGTGGGGTACCAGATGCATCTTGTCTTACTGTATATGTGTATAAATATGCATAAATAAGGCAGCATAACTATGCACAACTAGCTAGAACTTTATTTGATTACATTTATATTATTTTCTGCCTTTCCTCCAGGAACTAAAGACCTTCCTATTTTTATCATCTCCTTAAGCCTGTGAGGTAGATTAGGCTGAAAGATAGTGCCTATCCCAAGGTCATCTAGTGAGGAATGAAAGGGGGAATTTGCTGCTCATCGGGCCAGCCTTGTCTGTGTGTGCCCCATCCTGTGTTTGAACCAGGCATTGAGTCAGTCTTTCTGTAGCCTGTGTGTTTGTGAGAGATTTTCTATGTGTATTTGTGTTGTATCTGTGTGCTGTATGCTATAAAAAGGGGAGTGATAATAAACAGGACCTTGTGTTGCATTTGAGTTTTGGATGTGTATTAGTCTTTTGCTTCCAGGAAAGCATGGAAGGTGATTTCTACTAAGACATGTAGAAAGAAGTGGTTTACATGGTTGTACATAAAACAGCTTGCTTTGACCATGCGTATGCATGCATAACATGTATGTGTGAGTTGGGGGGGGGAAGAGTAGCAGCCCCACTAGCCTGCTAGCCTCAGGGTCCTTGTGTCCTTGATATTGCCCTGAGAATGCCACTCCTAAATGATGCCTGCATCATCTAAATGTATCCCCCCCAGGACTATTTTAGTTCTCATATAATTTATGCAGGTTTGATTGGCCAATTGGGTGATGGCCGTAGTTTCCCTTTTCTTTTTTACATCTTCTTTTAGTCTTTCAGGGGCTAAATGACACCATCACAATACTTTCTTTGCAATGGTTCTCTTTAAGACTTACACATGGAGATACAGCTTGACCTATTCATATATTTTTTTCATTTCTCCAACATATTTTAAATCTTAGACCTATATGATCTTCAGATTCTGGCAGTATCGTAGATACCATAGAAAATAAACTTTTCAAATTATAACTCTCAACATCTCAGGTTGTTTGTATCCTGTTTTGATTTGTTTTGTTTTACAGGACTTTGAATTCTGTGCCTCAACTGAAAATACTGAAATCTCAAGGAAGGGGGCATCAGGTTCAGTCCTCAGCACCTCCAATTATGTGGGATGGAAAATACGCTGTCTGAGACCCTGAACTGCTGCTTGCCAGTAAGAGGGGACCATACTGTGCTAGATGGGCCAATGGCCCTAATTCGGTCTAAAGCCACTTCATAGCTTTATGAAGTCACCACACTTTGGGCACATTTTGTGGAAAACTGGGATATAACTTCCAAAGCCATGGCCACTCATACAAAGTTATGGGATTTCCAGATTTTATGGAATTGTTTTGCTGCAAATATATTTAAACGAGCATATTCCTATACTTCGTATTTTCCTATTTATACCAATGCAATACTCCACAGCGACCTATCAGTAGAGTCATGCATGGTTTCCTCAATGGATCTAGACAAAAGCTCAGAGAGCTTTGGCTATGGGACAGTATAGAAATCGTGGTGATGATGATGATCATCATCTGCTGAGTTCCAAGAATACATCATTGCCCTGTCCGTAAAGCCAGGGATGCAGGAAGTAGTTTCTGGCTCAACAGCAGCTGGTGGCGAACACTGGAATAGTTCCATTGAGATCTGGCCATAATTCTGCATTCTACCAATTTCATAATGGTCCAGTCTGTCATAGCTGGTAAAAATGATAGGACAGTTGGTGGCTTCCTAGAATGTTGGTTTCACCATTGCCTTGTGTCTACTGTTGCAATACTGGCATGCCAAGCCTGGAGTTACCTGAGATAAAGCAAACAATGTTACCAGCCCTGTTCTAGCCCAAGTCCAATAACAGATCCAGGAGAGCACAAGCTCAATTTATTGAACCACAAGACATTGACCTACACATTATTTGATTCATTCAAAAGGGTCAATGCTATCAGCCTCTCATATTAATACAATGCCAGGCATTCTGGAAGGTGAGGAAGCCCATGTGAAGCCTTGAGTATTTCAGCACACGCACACAGTCGTTTTCGGCCATCAGAAAAGCAGCCAGGTAATCTGGGATGCAGCTACCAAAAGTCACAGTTCTGGGCCCTGAAGAGCAGCCAAAGGAGTACCATGAACAGACATGCTATGTTGAAGTACATTTTAAGCATGCTATGAACATAAAGGGGAAAAATGAAATGTGACGGCACCTTTGAAAGAGACTAGTAAGGGCTGGGCATCCACTGCTCTTGAACATCTCACCCTCATCTCTAATAACAGAAAAGAAGAAAGCCTCAGACCGTCTTCCCCCAAGAATGTATTAACTCTCTCTGTGTGTGTGCGCGCATGAGCGCACGCAAAGTAAACAAAAAGAGGGCAGGTACAACCGGGCTGTGGGTCAGCCCACTATAATCGGGAGTTTTGCCTATTCATCCCACCTAACATTTAAAGATACCTAAAGAGTTAGCCTTGGAAAGACAATAGTCCTCCCAAGGGAATAAACTTCAGGCGCTTGGCTTGTCTTCCGCTGGGAATCAGCATTTTGGATTAGGGCATATACTAGATCCAATTGAGAGCAATGCCAAGCTTTTCCATCCTTCACAGAATGGCAAGTGCTGGAGCCGAAACTTTCTCAAACAATCCCTTGAGCCATTTCATATACCCTGTTGTCACACTTGGAGAAAATGGAGCACAGAACCATGGAGGGCAAAGATAATCAAAGCTGCTTCTGAAGTTGCTTGATATCCTGAAATACTGTGGGGCTTCTCAGGACAAGGGCATTCAAGAGTCAAGGCTAATAGCCTTTGGACAGCTGAAGAGGCACGGCATAGCTACCTCCAGCGAGGTTAGCAATTGCTAAGGCACACATGGGTGAAGTCTGATGCAAAATAGCCAAGTTTAAGGTCCCGGGACAAGCACAGTTGCCAGCCATAACCCTTGGTGAGACCCTGCAATTGAAGAAGCTATTGAATGTATGAGGCCCTGAATTCGGCTGCTGTTCTTGCTTGTTTGCTGCCACCCAACGGTTCCGCTTCTTCAAGTCACTCTTGTCCTGCTCTCAGTTCTGACACGTTGCTGCCACCACCACCACCACACAAGATGTGTCGATTCAATGATCCCATGCGAATCCCTCCCTGACCTTGGCTGTGATATTTTAACCCCTTCTGTTGAGAGACCAAGACTGAAACTGCAGCTATTTTAGGCAGTACTGAGCTTTGGCAACATGGGTGTTGGTACTGGTCTGAATCCTTGGCCTCTCACATAGGTAGAAAGGAGGGTCACTTTCTCCTCCGGCTACGTCCAGACTCTCCTCTTGTCCTCAAAGAGGCTTTTCAACATAAACACCTGGAGAAATGACACCAGCAGCAGCACACTGAGGTTGACCGCTGACCAGAAGTTGACCCGGCTCAAGTTGCTTTCCTGCAAATTGCGATCTCGGGCTTCAAAGGCTCGCAGCAGCGCCTGCATCTGGATGCTTCTCTCCAGGCGGGTCTTCATGGTTTCAATAGATTCCTATAAAAGTGAGAACAAAGGCTGTTCAGAGTGTATATCAGCTTTGGTATGGTGAGGCAGGGAATCATGCTGTGAGGCGAACAGAGAGGAATAAAGGGCTTACAGTATATAACTCTAGTCAGTTGTATATTAGCTCAGGAGTGGGCAACATGTGGCCCTTGGCTTAATTTCAAAAGCCCTTCGCAAGCAATCTGTATAGATCCCTGTTCCTCCTCCTGCAGCAGCCTAATGGGTGGGGAAGGAGAAAAGAGGCTGCCAGAGACAGGGGTGGGGGTGGCTCTACTCACTCCTGGCTTTGATCTTGCCTGCTGCCACCGGCATGCTGCGCCTCACAGAATACCCTCTTGAGGGAATGTGGCCTTTAACAAATTAAAAAGTTCCCTATCACTGTACTAGATAGACTATACAAAGCAGGATAGTGCAGCGAAATGAGAGAACGCATCTTTGCTGCAGGATCGGATGAAAAGAAAGCCTGTGCTGATCTGGTTCACATGATCACAATGGCTTAAACAAGCCAGAGTGGCTTGTTTAAGCTGCAGTGCATGCCAAGTGTGATTTGCTTAATTACCCATCTGGGCGCAGCCTGTCACATTGTCCAAACTCAGGTAGCATGGCTTGTTGGGAGGGGAAAACTACCCTCCAATAACCCTACAACAGCCAATGGGTTACTGGAGGGTTGTTTCCCCCTCCAACAAGCCATGCTGCCCAGGTTCAGATGACATGACAAGCCATGTCCAGGTGGGTTATTAGGTAAATAGCGCCCGGCACACACTGCAGCTTAAACAAGCCACTGCAGTTTGTTTAAGCCATGGTGATGTGAACCAGGCCAGTGTGTGTGAGGGGTGAGGGTTCCCCTTTAGCCAAGACAAGTGTCTTCCCTTTACCTTATGTCCTTTGGGAGGTGGTTCAATCTGGCACCAATTCAAAGTATCAAACCCAAATCGTATGGAGCCAAATTCCTTACCCTACAGCTGCTCAGTGACTATACCCATAATTTTCATCAAAAATCACCACCACCTAACCTGAAGTGCAAGTATTTCCACTTCCATAGAAAGTGAAAAGGAATCGCTATGCATTCATCCATCACCTACTCTGTGACAAATTTGTGTTTCTGTTGATGGCTGATACTAATAATTTGTTTCTTTTAGATTTAGGACAACCCCCACCCCAGTTTAGCTAGATTAAAACATCTCCTCTTCTGTTGCCTTTGCTGGCTTCCTAAGCATTGTTCTGAAACTGTGAAAATACTGTGTAAAATGAGACACCATGCAAATATGGTCTGGAGATTGGGGCAGGGAGAGAGATATCCTTCCCATCCACCCATCCCATACCTGTAGTTTATAAGGGAAGCTCTGGAATGGGGATGGGACACACATTCTCTGGCTCTCTTTATGAACACTAGGTTTTATCTCTGATTGCGGGGGAGAGATATTGCAAAGTAACACAAATGTGCCCTGAAACTACTTTCTGACCACTATTTCTGTCATACAACGTGTGTGTTAAGCACTCTGACTAATAACTACCTCCAGTTTTTAAACAAAATTACTAATCACCCTGTTTGCATATTCCGATTTCTGTTTTAAACTAATGTACCTATGTACTTGTGTTTTTCTTTTTTAAACTAGATGTTTTACTTGAAAGAATGTTTGCTAGCTTTCCTGGGTTTTCTAGTTTGTCCTAAGTTTCCAAGACCTTAAAATAGCACAGGCCATACACTATCAAACAGCTTTTAATATATCATAGAGGAGGTTGGAGGAGGTGGGACAGTACCAGGGATTCCATAATGCCAGAGAACAGACCTAAACCTCTCCTATCTACCTCTAACTCCTGGTTTTGGTCCATTTTCTGGCTTGTTATTTGGAAACATTACAGATGGCTCTGAAAGAAAATGATCAAAATCCTGGCTTGTAGCACTTTCAACTCCATTTTATTTCATGCCTTAAGCAGGGAGAGCATAAGGTGGTACTAAAAGCAGCACCCATTGCAAAAAATCAATCCATCAAAACAGAGATGAGTGCACAGACACAAAATGCCATCAACAATCACAACAGAAGGTAATCCCCATTTCAAGAATTTCCCTCCAATATAAAAGCTAATCTTCTATCGATGAGAAATAATGAATTCATACAGTTCCCCATATATAGCTCCCCATAGACATAATTGCCCGGGGGGGGAGGAGAACCCAAGAGCTAGTAAGCCCCAAAAGGCACACATCCAAATAAGGACCTAAGCCCCTACCCCAAATGAAATATCTGACCTGGAATACGTAGATATTAAAAAGAATCTCTCTCTCTGAATATGTGTAAACCACATCACAACAACCACTAAATAGCCAAAGTTCTTAGGTTCAGGTCAGGAGATGCTCCTGCAAAAGTCTCCTCTTCAATGGCACCACTTGCTTCTCTCCCCTCTACTATGTTGGGCTTAATTTGAGCCAGGGCTTAGCCCTGACACCTGTTTTCAGTGTCCTGCATCTTGCCTCCCAACTTCTTCTCTTAACTCCTTTCTTTTCTAAAAATGTCTAAATTACCATGACTATCTCCCCTCCTAACTATCTCCTTAAATTGTTTTCAAAATGCAACCCCAAACATGACCACTACAATCCTTCCCCAACGCCAATCTTGCATATACACAAAAGGGGAGTGGGGAGGTGATACTCTGGGAAGCAGTCGCTGTCAACCCTTTGCCCGCTGAAGGAGATTTGCTAAACATTTGTTTAGAATGCAGCACATACCTTCTTGGACAATACTAGGGACTTCCCATTGGCTGTATGTTTGACAGCCCTGTACTAAGCAAGTGAACTCTTGACTGCAACATTGGTGCAAGCAGCAGAGGTTTGGGTTTTTCAACAATGGTACAATCTTCAGGGACGAGGGGCTGCTTTGCAAAGATGGAACTCATCTCACTAAGGCGGGAAAGTACATCTTTGGAAGACGGCTGGCTAACCTGGCCAGGAGGGCTTTCAACTAGAATGCAATGGGATGGGAGTTATAACACCATTGAGGAATAATGAATTGGCAAGGAATAGATTAGATACAGCAGGAAAGCAAAGTGTATTGGAATTTACTAGTTTAACAAAGAAACAAAGGGAAAACAGGCATAAAGGGAAGAGGGGATTGAACACCGGGAGTCTAACCATTCTCTTCAATGCCTCTACACTAATCCACACAGTATGGGAAACAAGCAAGATGAGCTGGATCTCATAAGCCACCAAGGTAAGTATGACATAATAGGAATTACAAACATGGTGGGATGGATCCCACCAGTGGAACATTAGGTGTGATGGATACACCTCGTTTCAGAGAAATGGGCAACACAAGAGACAGTGGTGTAGCCCTGTATATCAGGAATGAACTTACCTGTTCAGAGATCCACAGGACTGATGGAAACACAAGTGTTGAAAGCCTCTGGGTTAAGATAAAAGGACAACCCAACAGAAGGGATATCTTGCTAGGTGTCTGCTACAGACCACCAAATCAATCAGAAGAGCTAAATGAAGATTTACTAAAGCAGATAACTGAAGCCTCAAAAAACCATGAAGTGGTTGTGATGGGAGATTTCAACTACCCAGATATTTGTTGGAAAACTAATTCTGCCAAACACAAGATGTCAGAAAAGTTCTTGATTTGTTTTAGTGATAATTTCCTCTTTCAAAAGGTTGAGGTGGACACTAGAGGGTCTGTTATGTTGAATTTGGTTTTTCCTAACAGGGAGGAGTTGATCGAAGATATTAAAGTGGTGGGAACTTTAGGTACAAGTGATCACACATTGTTAGAGTTCACAACCACACATTGTTAGAGCTGAAAAACATCATCCAATCCTGTTAAGTATTTTTGACTCTTCCAAGGAGAGGTTCTCTCAGGTTTTCCAGCTCAGGATTCAATTTCTCTTATACCTCCAGGCCACCTAGCAGCTGTACTGACCTCCCTATGAATACAGGAAAGCTTAGAGATGCAACCGAAACAGTGGATGAGGGGACTGCTGGTCAAAATCCTATTCCAGCTTTCTTACAGGGCTGGTTCCTGCACTTCATGTCTGATATTACGGACAGTGCCTCAATGCTCATCCCTTCTGAACTTGCATTTGTATCAGCTCATCTATCCACACAAGTGTAAATTACTTCGTTCACATTTCATCCAAGGCCAAATGCTGGGGGGGGGGGGGGTGTTGCATGGAGGCAATGTGTGTGTTTGAAGTATAAATGTGACCAAAGCCCTCATTTCCCAAGCCAATCATTACATACCAGGGGTAGTGCTGGGAAAGACCCATTGCCCCACTGGGCTCTTACCTGATTTGTAATGCTTTGCCCAGTGGTTCTCCAATGGGAGTGGGGCAGGCCCTCAATAGGAGCAGGGGACACTTGGAAAAGGGCCATGAACATCCAGGAAAGGATATGACTGTTAAGCAGGTGATTCCTCCTGAATCAGCCAATACCTGGATGGTTTGAAAGCCTGCTGGCAACAGACTCTCACATTGGCTGGCCCCCTGCTGCTTTGTCTAATGTTATCTTCCTGGGTAAGGTTTCAGTAGGGCTTGGAAAAGTCCCAATCTAGTTCCAGTGATTTAAAAAACTGCATGCTGCATAATTCTACTAGATTTGGATCCAGTCATACACAAAGTAGGTCCATTGGTCATGACTAACATAAGTCCCATTAATTTCAATGGGCCTACAGTACATGTGACTAGGTTTGGATCCAACCCACTGGCTCAGTTCAGACAACACGTTAGTCAACACAGTGTAAAAACTCCACTCAACGGTTGCGTTTTTCGGAGGTACCTCACAGCATGTTCTAACTCTACCGTTGTGTGGTTGTGGGCTACTGTGGAGTTGAGTAAAATCCACTGCGATGTTTAATTGACAGTTCCTCTGCTCCCTCTCCCCAATTCCTCCTGATGGTATCCCATCAGCCACTGCTGCAAAAAACCAATCCCAACAGCTCTCCTAGAGCAACACTCATTCCTTTCACCGCTCTTGCCAGGGAACTCTGTAGCCAGTGGGAAAAGTCAACTCAATGCAACGGAAAACTCCACGGAGCCCTCCACACAACACGCAACACAATGGTTGTACAGGAACTCTCCTCTGCACAGCATGGATATTCTGTGTGGAGTGCTTTCCAAAAAACCTCCACCGTTGCTGAACTGAGCTCCTGTCTGCAGTCAGCATTTCTCATCTCCTTTTGTATCTTTGCCTACCTTAATGTCTTCTATCTTAATGTCAAGCACCTCCTCTGGTTCTGCGACATCTGCCCAGTTGTTCAAGTCCTCCTCTTCCTGGTTGCTGTCAAAGATGAGCTCAAAGAACACCAACTTCTCCGAGATAGTGCTGAAGGTGTTGTCAAAGCACAGCTTGTAGGCACCTCCCTCTGTAGGCTCAATGCTGCAGGCAAAGGAGAGAAACCAGCTGAGCCAAGGCCTGCATAACAAAGGCACATCCTTCCTCCATGGCTAGGCTAGCCAAAGTGCAGGCAGATGAGTGAAAGACAGGTAAGTACCATTCCCATTACTGCTCCTTGTAAAGGTCCATGACTACGAGCAAGTTATGGACGCTCATCTATATCCTTCCTTGTTCCCTTAAGGTCATCTTTATTTCAGATTAATGTTATCAGCCCCTGATTCTGGCCTCAGAAGCAAGACTAAGGCTTGGTTTGGACGACACGTTAGTTAATGGTGGTTTTAGAACCCTGGGATGGAGTTTTTACACTGCCGTTGAGAAACGTGTCGTTTGGTGGGAAAGCTCCATGCGACAGTGGAGTTTTTTTGGAAAACACTCCATGCAGAGTATCCACACAGTGCAGAGGAGAGTTCCTGCACAATGGTTGTGTTGTGTGTCGTGCTCTGAATATACATTCTGAATACTGTGTTGGAGAAGGTGCAGAAAACACCGAGAAGGCCCTCTCCTGCGATCCCACCAGGCGTGCCTGTGATGGTGGTGGGACGGAAAGAAGGGCCTCCCTTGAAGACCTCAGGGGATGGGCAGGCTCATAAGGGAGAATACGATCTTTCAGATAACCTGGATCCGAGCCGTATAGGGCTTTGTAGGTCAGAACCAGCACTTTGAATTGTGCCCGGAAACAGACTGGAAGCCAGTGGAGCTGTTTTAACAGGGGAGTTGTATGCTCCCTGTAGCCAGCCTCGGTCAACAATCTGGCCGCAGCTCTTTGAACCAGCTGAAGTTTCCGAACACTCTTCAAAGGCAGCCCCACGTAGAGTGCATTACAGTAATCCAAACGGGATGTAACTAAGGCATGTGTCACCATGGCCAGGTCCAACATCTCAAGGAACAGGCACAGCTGGCGCACTAGCTTTAACTGTGCAAATGCACTCCTGGCCACCGCCAAAACCTGGCATCCAGGCTCAGGTCTGAATCCAGTACACCCAAGCTGCGACCCTGTGTCTTCAGGGGGAGTGTAACCCCATCCAGCACAATCTGGGTGCCTATTCCCTGATCTGCCTTTCAACTAACCAGGAACACCTCTGACTTGTCTGGATTACGCTTCAATTTGTTTTCTCTCATCCAGTCCATTACTGCTGACAGGCACTGGTTTAGCACAGAAACAGCTTCTTTGGAATTGGGTGGAAAGGAGTAGTAGAGTTGGGTGTCATCAGCGTACTGGTGGCACTGCACCCCAAAACTCCAGACAACCTCTCCCAATGGTTTCATGTATATGTTAAATAGCATGGGGGACAAAACAGAACTCTGAGGGACTCCACAGGTCAATGGCCAAGGAGTCGAACAGAAGTCCCCCTGCACCACCTTCTGAGTCTGTCCCTCCAAGAAGGACAGGAACCACTGTAAAACAGTGAAGGTCATATATAGCCATCTGATAACAGCCTCTATCAATTTGTCTAATCTTCTTTTAAAGTCTTCGCTACATTTTGTGACAAGGAATATATATACAGGTCCAAACTGTTTCCCCACTGTTTAGATCCCGCCATTGTAAGAACTGTCCACTTATTCCTACTCTGTGCTTCCTGTTCAGCTACCCATCCATAAGGGGACCTCTCCTCTTCTTATCCCATGACTGATAGATTTGCTAAGGAGATTTTAGTGAGGTACTTTGTCAAAAGCCTTTTGAAAGCCCAAATAAACAATGTCTATCCCAGCGCTCCTCAACCTGGTGCTTGGCCAACATGAGCAATGACCATGATGCCTGGGGATGATGGGAGTTGCATTCACCCCTACTTTGACATGCTCAAAGAACTGTAAAAGTTTTACCAGTGTATTTTTCATTGCAATTATTCTATCAGGGTTTTAGCCACCAACCAAGATTAGAATCATCACCTGCAAGAGTGAGGGTTGTTCACCCTTGTCCTATTCTTTACCTATGTAATAGCATGAGCCCACAGAGTGGTAAAGAAGTACTTGATGCAACTTTCCTGAAATGGGTGTGGACTTGAGCAGTCCCCTAGATAGAAGGCCAATGACCCACATAACAGCAGGAAACAAGTATATATTAAATAAACACATGTTTGGGCGAAGAAAAATATGACAGTTATTATTGTAGTCCAGATTTAAATCTAGCTCTTTTATTAAAAGATATCTAAAGCAGCATACAATCAAGACTAAAACTTGCAAGGTTGGATCCAGTATCTGCCTTCTGTGAACAGAAGGGGTTCTGCTCCTGGAAGGTGCCATGCGTGATTTTCAGAAATCCCCCCCCCCTTTCCCCTCTCACTGCAGCCACTCCCATTCAGCAGAGAGGCCCAATCTTCTGTGCAGAATTTTGGAAGGGCTGCCGTTGGGAGGGAAATCTGCTTCAGCCAGCCTAGTTGCATATGAATCTGGATCCAACTCGCAATCAACAAGAAAAACAAAACTATCAATAGTTTGCACAAAACAAAAAACCAATAGCCTAATCGAATCCCGTGCTTACCTAATGCTAACTGCTATTATACATTTACTTATAAAGACCAAAGAGATAACTGGATTCCTTATCGGTGTTGCAAGGAACAACTAATCTGCAAGAAATGACGTCTGTCCCCGTTTGTGGTTCTGTGGAGCGACCCTTGGGACAACAAGGCAACAAAGCAATGTTACTCACGTGTGCACCCCATCTGATCTCCGGTACTCATCAACCAGCAAGACGCCTGAAGGGCTCTCCAAGGAGAAATCAACGTCCAGCCCAGCCCCACCAATAACCTGAATGGAACAACAAGGGATGCATGATGGAGACCGCCATGTCCGGAAGAGCCAGTGAAACGCAAGGGAAGTGACAAATGGGTGCAAACCTTTGCTTCAATATGAAATGCACTGCAGGCAAGTCCCTCTCTTTCACCCTAACCTACTACTTAGGGCTGTTGTCAGATAAGTAGCTACTGTGTAAACGAAGGGCAAGATGTCGCTCAGGGGTACAGCACGAGCCTTCCATGCAGAAGATTCCAGGTTCAATACCCATAACTCCAGGTAAGGCAAGGAAAAACTCCTGCCTGAAACCCTGGAGAACTGCTGGCCAGCAGTGTGGACAATACTGGATTTTATGGACATCAGATGGTCTGGCAATTCATGGGCTAGCCAAACTTTCCAGTACAGAAGTAGCAAGAACACAGACTTTTGTTAAACTAATAGCACAGCCTTCCCTGATCTGGTGCCTACCAGATGTGTTGCCCCACAATTCCCACCCACTGGCCACGCTGGCTGGGAATTATGGAAGTTGTAGTCCAACACAGCTGGCGCGCACCAGGCTGGGGAAGGATGAACCAGCACTTCCCGCTGAGTAATACACGCATTGGGAATTTGTCGGTGATCCCTTTGTATCATGTAGCCACCGAAAGCTGTTGCTGCGCACCGAATCGGCCCCGTTCAGAGGCCGGTTGCCTCCCACTACGGAGCTCTAGAGGCAACGACGAAGGGGTCTGGATCCCAACCCCGAGGGCATCTGGATGCGGAGCCCCCACCTGGTACTCGATCTCCATGGAGCCGTTTCCCGGCGCGGCCTGGTAGAAGCACTCCCTCCGCCCGGCCGGCAGCAGGAAGGTGAACTCGGCATCCTGCGGCGGCGGCGGCGGCTGGGCTGCATGGAGGACGCGCCAGAAGGCGCCCAAGGCCATCGCCAGCAGCAACGGCAGTCCGAGGCTAGAGGCCGCCGCCGCCATGATGCGGAAACCTCTCTCCACCCGGAAGGGGAAAGGGGCCGTCGGCCAAAGGAAATCACGAGCCGCCCCTGCGCTCGGGCAGGCGCTGAACAGGGGCAGGAGTTGGCGCCCGGCCCGGCCCGAGAGTCTCCTCTGTTCCGCTAGGAGGACTGTGCCTGCCCGGGAGTCAGCGCAATGCGCTGGTACCTGTGTCCCTTGCACGGGCCTGGGAAGCGCACCGGGCGGAGTGGGCGGCCGAGCGCCCCTTCAAATGGGCTACCGAGGATCAGGCATCAAGAAAGGGCCGTTGCAATCAAAGCTGCCTGGATGTTATGAAACAATCTTCCCCAACCTGGTGCCCTCCTCCAGATGTGTCGGTATATCATTCCCACCATTTTGTATCCTGCCCCCTTGGGGCGCGTATATAGAATCATAGAATGGTAGAGTTGGAAGGAGACTATAAGGCCATCGAGTCCAAACCCCTGCTCAATGCAGGGATCTACCTTAAAGCATCCCTGACAGATGGTTGTCCAACTGCCTCTTGAAGGCCTCTAACGTGGGAGAGCCTGTTGCCTAGATTTCCAGGAAAGCTGGGGCGAGGGGGGGGTCTTTGCCCAGTATGCAGTTCGCCAATCCCACACACAGGTTGGGGTCCAACAGCAAGAGTTTATTTCTGTACAGAAATGGGAACAATCCTGTTTAGCAGCCAGAACTGTTCCAATGAGCAATGACGCAATCATAACTTTTATACTTCTTGAAGACAAAGAAACCACTTTTGATTGGATACAAAGGGAAGAAATCATTCTTATGAGTTACAAGGCATCATGTGAACTTACAAATGGAACCTTGTGCAAAACTACACGAGTAAGCTTTCCAACCACACAAGTGTGATTGCTGTCTGGAAGGAGGTGACTAATTAAAATATTAATTCTCCACCTTTAGGCGTGTCATCTACCATGCTATAGTTTCAAGGCATCTAAAGTTCAGTACCAGAGGCTGTTTGTACTCCCCTCCTCCCTCCTTGCTCTCAAATACCAGCCTTATAAGTTTTTCCAACCTTGACTGGCTCCTAGCAAATTGATGGTTTATTTTCACACGCATCAAGCCCACCACCTCCCTAAGGCCTCCTCCACACGAGACGTTTAATGAGCCTTAGAGGCTCATTATAAATTTTACCTCCACGCCAGCGGAGCGCAAAACGGGCGTAGAGGCGCGTTATTTCCCGGATTATGCGCATTATCGAATGCGCGTTAAATAGCGACTTTTATTTTGCGGCGGGATGTAAAGCGCGTTATGCCCATGTGTACAGTTTTTCAGCGAAGCGCATTTTCGGAGAGGTGTGAGCAGGTAGAGGGCGGGTTTTGACGAGATGGGCGGGGAGAGGGAAGGGATTTCTGGCGGGAAATTTGAAAAAAGGCCCTCGGGTTATGCGCAGCCGCGCGGGTGTGTTCACGCAACGGATTGGCTGGAGGCGCAGGTGTGGTCGCGCGCCTATGCATATAAGCGCGTGCGCGCGATCCGACCGTTGACCTCATTTAACTTCGCGGCGCCAGAGAGACTGCATCCTGAGTTATTTCCTCTCTACACCTTTTCCACCTAACGAAATGGCTGCTCCAGGAAGGGGAGTTTCTTGGAAAAAGGCAGAGATCCTCGACCTTCTGGACATTTTTGGGGAGCAGAAAGTTCAAGCTCAACTGAATGCCAGCCATAGGAACTTAGATGCCTATGAATCCATTGCTCAGGAAATGCAAAGAAGGGGCCATATCCGTACAGCGAAGGAGTGCAGGACCAAGGCAAAGGCAATGAGGCAGGAATATCGCAGGGTCGTGAATCATAATTCACGATCAGGGAATGATGCTGCCACCTGCCCCTTTTTTGAGGAGCTTCGTAGCATTTTTCGGGGGGATGCTACTATTCAACCAAATCGCGTGGGCAGGAGTCTGAACATCCATCGTGTCCAAGCACCTGCTGCTGCTCCCCCAGTAAGTTCCCCCCTGGCTTTCCCGCTCTCAGAAGGCTCAGAAGAACTGTTCAGCAGTGAACTTCAAACAATAGATGTGGAGGACTACCTTGGAACGCCCTACTCTCCCGGAGGTACATTGATTGTAATTGCCATTTTTAAAAAAATCTCGTTCTTCCTTCTATTTCATGCCTATAGCTCACATCTGATGTTTTCCCCTTTTAGAATTCGAGACACCAGAAGATATTGGAAACGAAGAACCTGAAGGTATATACTGTTTCTTTTGTTGGGTTGGGAAGACTCTTAACTTTACAACTTAATATTGTGTTCCATGGAATAAAAAATTGTATTCTAAAATGGGGCAGGCAGATGCGGGTGAGCGGGTGGGGCAGGAGAGGGCAGGAGAGATCTCCTCTAGCTACCCAGCGTTTCTCTGTTCTCTCCAGGGCAGGGGGGAAAAAGGATAAGGAGCAGGCAGCCATTTTGAACAACCACCCCCATTTAAAAAGGAGGGAGGTTTGTGATTGTGCCTATTGATGAAACCTCCTAAAAGCTCTTCTTTTTCTGCCACGGCAGGAGCCTACAGTACCACCAGTGCATCGGAATCCATTGAGCAAGCAGATTTGAGGGCCAGAAATCTCCAGCAGCATCCTGCAGCAGCAGCACCGAGTAAGTACAGGCCTAGCTAATTTCTGGGGTCAGACATCATGGAAGGAAGGGAGTTCCCAATGATCTAGGCTGGGTTTATGGGGGGGGGGGAGGGGGAAAGGGGGCCATTGGACACAACATTGTGGTGCATGGGACCAGAAATTGTGGTCTATGGGAGGGATTCCTGCCTTTTTCTCTACAGCAGTTAAAGTTACATGAGCCCTGACCTCCTTTTCATGTGGTCAGCCTAGGCAGGCAGCCATTTTGAACACACAAACAACCCCCCCTATTTAAAATGGAGGTTTGTGATTGTGCCTATTGGAATGAAACCTCCTAATAGCTCTTCTTTTTCTTCCACGGCAGCCTACAGAAGCAGCGGTTCCACCAGTGCGTCAGAAACCATTGAGCACGCAGATTTGAGGGCCAGAAATCTCCAGCATCCTGCACCAGCACCACCGTGTAAGTATAGGGCTATGTCAATGAAACCTCCTAAAAGCTCTTCTTTTTCTGCCACGGCAGGAGCCTCCAGAAGCAGCGGTTCCACCAGTGCGTCAGAAACCAGTGAGCAAGCACATTTGAGGGCCAGAAATCTCCAGCATCCTGCACCAGCACCACCGAGTAAGTATAGGGCTAATTTCTGGGGTGCATGGGACCAGAAATTGTGGTCTATGGGAGGGATTTCAGCCTTTTTCTCTACAGCACTTAAAAGTTACATGAGCCCTGACCTCCTTTTCATGCCCTGCCCTCTTTTGTATATGGTAACTGTAGTATAATACAGCCTGCAACTTTAACTGTGGTGATGAAGAGGGAATTTCACCAGGTGCTGCATGCATACAAACGGCACCGGCTGAAATTCCATTTTCTATACAGCAGTTAAAGTTACATGAGCCCTGACCTCCTTTTCATGCCCTGCCCTCTTTTGTATATGGTAACTGTAGTATACAGCCTGCAACTTTAACTGTGGTGATGAAGAGGGAATTTCACCAGGTGCTGCATGCATACAAACGGCACCGCCTGAAATTCCATTTTCTATACAGCAGTTAAAGTTACATGAGCCCTGACCTCCTTTTCATGTGGTCAGCCTAGGCAGGCAGCCATTTTGAACACACAAACAACCCCCCCCTATTTAAAATGGAGGTTTGTGATTGTGCCTATTGGAATGAAACCTCCTAATAGCTCTTCTTTTTCTTCCACGGCAGCCTACAGAAGCAGCGGTTCCACCAGTGCGTCAGAAACCAGTGAGCAAGCAGATTTGAGGGCCAGAAATCTCCAGCATCCTGCACCAGCACCACCGTGTAAGTACTGGGCTAATTTCTGGGGTGCATGGGACAAGAAATTGTGGTCTATGGGAGGGATTTCAGCCTTTTTTTCTACAGCAGTTAAAGTTACATGAGCCCTGACCTCCTTTTCATGTGGTCAGCCTAGGCAGGCAGCCATTTTGAACACACAAACAACCCCCCCTATTTAAAATGGAGGTTTGTGATTGTGCCTTTGGAATGAAACCTCCTAATAGCTCTTCTTTTTCTTCCACGGCAGCCTACAGAAGCAGCGGTTCCACCAGTGCGTCAGAAACCATTGAGCACGCAGATTTGAGGGCCAGAAATCTCCAGCATCCTGCACCAGCACCACCGAGTAAGTATAGGGCTAATTTCTGGGGTGCATGGGACCAGAAATTGTGGTCTATGGGAGGGATTTCAGCCTTTTTCTCTACAGCACTTAAAAGTTACATGAGCCCTGACCTCCTTTTCATGCCCTGCCCTCTTTTGTATATGGTAACTGTAGTATAATACAGCCTGCAACTTTAACTGTGGTGATGAAGAGGGAATTTCACCAGGTGCTGCATGCATACAAACGGCACCGGCTGAAATTCCATTTTCTATACAGCAGTTAAAGTTACATGAGCCCTGACCTCCTTTTCATGCCCTGCCCTCTTTTGTATATGGTAACTGTAGTATAATACAGCCTGCAACTTTAACTGTGGTGATGAAGAGGGAATTTCACCAGGTGCTGCATGCATACAAACGGCACCGCCTGAAATTCCATTTTCTATACAGCAGTTAAAGTTACATGAGCCCTGACCTCCTTTTCATGCCCTGCCCTCTTTTGTATATGGTAACTGTAGTATAATACAGCCTGCAACTTTAACTGTGGTGATGAAGAGGGAATTTCACCAGGTGCTGCATGCATACAAACGGCACCGGCTGAAATTCCATTTTCTATACAGCAGTTAAAGTTACATGAGCCCTGACCTCCTTTTCATGCCCTGCCCTCTTTTGTATATGGTAACTGTAGTATAATACAGCCTGCAACTTTAACTGTGGTGATGAAGAGGGAATTTCACCAGGTGCTGCATGCATACAAACGGCACCGGCTGAAATTCCATTTTCTATACAGCAGTTAAAGTTACATGAGCCCTGACCTCCTTTTCATGTGGTCAGCCTAGGCAGGCAGCCATTTTGAACACACAAACAACCCCCCCTATTTAAAATGGAGGTTTGTGATTGTGCCTTTGGAATGAAACCTCCTAATAGCTCTTGTTATTTGCTTGATAAAGTTTCAGTCAGTCCTGCAATTCTTATAAATGTGTGAAAGGACATTCTCATCTTCAGGATGAGGGTGCGAGAGAACCCATGGGACAGGCTGGACATGGAATAAATGATTTTTAAACACACTAAACTTTGCCCTTTCCCTTCAGGTACAGATGAAGGAAGGAGACATCCCATCCCAAAGGCAGCACTCTCGCCTGCAACGCGCCTGGAAATGGCCAGAAACAGAAGACCCCCACGCAGCAGGGACACAGAACGCATTCTGGAGCATGCCTCTGCACACAACGCAAACCTCTTGCAGATGCATGAGCAGATGCATGCGCAGATGTTGCAGAGAAATGACCAGATGTTGGAATACTTGAAAACAGAAGATGCAAGGGACCAAAGAAATCAAGATGCCCTTCTCAGAATTCTAGAAAGACAATGTGTCACGATGGAGAAGATGGTGACGGTGGTGCAACAGGAAGAACCGGGAACATCAACCCATACAGCCAACCCATCATCTGCTAGCCATGGAAAACGCCAGCCAATAAAAAGACGGTTGGCTATTGACAGTATGGAGGGGACCAGCTCTAAGCCAAATGACTTAGGTGGGAACTCAGGAGAGGGTGAGGGGAGAAAATGCCTGGCTAAGAAGAAACGTAAAGTCAGGGTGCAACAACCCCAGTCTGCCCAGTTGCAAAATCCCCAGAATGACATTTTAACCAAAGACTTGGACGAATCACTGCTCCCGTGCTCCCATACAGTACCCCCACAGCGCTCATCATCACCACTTCAAGGTGAGCCAAGCATAAAGCGCACGGCACGGGAGGTAAAAAAACCCTTAAAGTTCTCCCCTTAGAATACATGTTTTATGTTATTGTTAATAATTTGCTGTTAATTATGGGTTTTTTTGCTGTTATTTATGTAATTGTTATTTGATGTTATTTATGTAATTGTTATGTTATTTGCTGTTAATTATGGTATTTTTTGCTGTTATTTATGTAATTGTTATGTTATTTGCTGTTAATTATGGTATTTTTTGCTGTTATTTATGTAATTGTTATGTTATTTGCTGTTAATTATGGTATTTTTTGCTGTTATTTATGTAATTGTTATGTTATTTGCTGTTAATTATGGTTTTTTTGCTGTTATTTATGTTGTATTTAACCATTAAAATATAGTTTTCATATCTCACTGTGTGGTTGGGACTGTGCTTCCTATCTATTATTAAAACAGTTAGGCATCCCTCCTTAATACTGCACCAACCTGAAAATGCTAAGGAAAACCAAAACAATGTTTTAGTAACAAAAATAAAGATTTAGTTTTTTAAACAAATATTATTTTCAACTATTTACAATATTATTTTCAACTATTTACAATTTATTGAGGATCTTGTCCAACTTTTCCTCCATGGAGGACATGCGATTCTGCATGCCTCCAACGGCTGCCTCAAGCCTCTCCAGCCGCTCCTGAGTGGGAACTGCATGGGATGGTAAGAAATTTTTTTTGTTTAAAATCATATAATATAACCAACAGAAAAACATTTCAAGATGTACTACTCAATGACATTGGCTATTCAATGCGATTCAATTTACAGGAATGTGAATATAGTTTTTCTTTTTTTAATTAAAAATTTAAACCATTAGTCCTGTACTGTACAATAGGGTGACCACATAAAATCCAGGTCGGTTAAACTGTTGTGATGAAGAGGGGATTTCACCAGGAACTAATTGCATACAAATGACACTGGCTGAAATTCCCTTTTCTCTACAACTGTTACAGATACAGGAGCCCTGACCTGGATTTTATATGCTCAATGTACTCTACATTATACAAAGCAATGGAACTTCTATTACCTGCTGGAGACACAGCAGCAGGTGAGACAGGTGAGGGTGCATCCTCCTCTTCCTCCTCTTCCTGCACCTCCTCCTCCACCTCCTCCGCAGACGGCGACGGCGATGGACTGAGTATCCCTTCAAAATTGGAAAAAAAATGTTATTTTAAGTTTCTATCATGGTGTTCCCCGCCTCGATCCGTTGGGAGAGTCTGTTAATTAATAAATAAATAAATACATATATCATTACAATTATTAATATTAATAATATTATTAAAGTACGCTGGGCAAAAATAGTATTCCTAATTAATCTGGCTTGCATTTAACTTACGTGCCCTTCTGCGGAGGGTCATCCGAGGAGGAGAAGGAGGAGGAGGAGAAGGAGGAGGAGAAGTCCCCCCAACCTCCTCCACTTCCGGAGAAGGCGCTGCCTCCTCCGCCGTCCTGTTTTGTGCTAAGAAAAAGAGGGAAAAAGGGAAATAACATTAAAATGTGGAAGGGGTCCCTGAAGGGCATCTAGTCCAACCCCAAGATGAATGCAGGAATCCATCTTAAAGCCTCATTGTGTCAGGGGTCATAGTTTTTGGGGCATTCCCCCCCCCCAACCTGCACATCCACCAGAGAATACACAATGAGCAGTGGGCAGAATCACCAGCACACAGGGCTCCTGAAGGGCATCTAGTCCCACCCCACCCAAGATGTATGCTGGAATCCACCTTAAAGCCTCATTGTGTCAGGGGTCATAGTTTTTGGGGCATTCCCCCCCCCCCAACCTGCACATCCACCAGAGAATACACAATGAGCAGTGGGCAGAATCACCAGCACACAGGGCTCCTGAAGGGCATCTAGTCCCACCCCACCCAAGATGTATGCTGGAATCCACCTTAAAGCCTCATTGTGTCAGGGGTCATAGTTTTTGGGGCATTCCCCCCCCCCCAACCTGCACATCCACCAGAGAATACACAATGAGCAGTGGGCAGAATGCTAATGCACTCACTCACCTGCAGTCAGCCTCTCCTCCGGGGTTGGTCTCCCCGCCTTCCGCCACAGCTCCCGGAATTGACCGAAGTAGGGTGGACGCTGACGGAAGGGGGGATGCTCCCCATGGGCAGCAATGGCCCGAAAGAAGCCCGCCTTAATGTACTTAAACTTTGTCCGACACTGCAGGGCAGTGCGGACAAAGTTGTTCGTTTGCAGAGCAGCAGCCGCCCTCCTAAACAGCCTCATAGTCGGGAGGCTGCTGCTCCGCACAATCCTTCCCACGAGGGAGGATTGGAGGAGGAAGGCCAACAATATGCGGACCTCCGCATCGCTCCAATACCTCCCTCTCGGCATCTTGAAGGATTGTGAGGAAGTGTAGGCCTCACTTCCGTTTTGCGATGTTTCCGCGGACCGGTTTAGCGGTTGCGCGCATGCGCGCGGAACCGTCAAACCACCATTCCCGAACCACGCGTAAGTGATTAAACACTGTCGCGTTTGTTCGGAGCAGTGGGAAAGTTACCAGATGTGTTTTGGGTGTCCTGAATGTACCTTTGGGTGTCCTGAACTGAAAACCTGAGAATGTTATTGACTAGATGGTACTATGTTATTCTCAAAAAAACAACCCTGTGAGATAGGCATGGGTTGTGGTCCTGTTACTTGCCCTTCTGCAATGTTCACTGTACTGCATATGTGTGTTGGGTTACCCGAAGTCTTATTGTCTAGGAATACTACTATCAACATTGTTTGAAAGTTGTAGGAACATATTTTATTTAGGATTAGCATTTTTAAAATAAGCATTTTTAATATGGCAACAACAATTTCAGCATAGAACATAAAATGAACAGCAAACAGCATTTACAACAGCATTTAATTTGACATTGAAAGAAACATAGTTGAAAGTCACATTATTATGAACATCTCAAAACAATATCTAATTACTAACAGCAATGTAAAAGAAAAATCTGCATAGAACATAAAATGAACAGCATTTGAAACAGCATTGCATTACACATTGAAATACACATACATAATGAACATCTCAAAACAGCAATGTAAAAGAAAAATCAACATAGAAAATAAAATTCACATATTCTAAAGGGATTGTCTATCAGTAGTCTCATTTCCTAATGAGAATAAACAGTCAGTGCTGCCTGGAGCGGGACTTGGCTTTTGCTTGAAGAATGAATGATCCAGAAAAAGGAAGAGGTTGCCTTCTGGTCTGGTCACATCACAGAGGTTCCACACGACATCGTCTTTTGATCCCCTGCAGTTCTCTCTATGCCATGTTCTAAGGGAAATTTAGAGATGGATTGTTTTAGCATAGGATGTAATAACAATATCCCACCCTCTACACATTCATTCATTCATTCATTCATTCTCAGGCCATGAAGCCTTTATGCGGAAACTTTCCTTATTTGTTTATGCTTCTATCAGGTCTTCACATGATTCCTTCCTGTGACTTGCTGAAATAGAGTAAATAGAGTAAAGTTAGGGACAACATGGCTTACACAAGTTTGGCACAGGGTTTTGGCACTGAACACTCACCTCCCTAGGGGTTCTGCCCACGCAGAGACCAAAGCATGCCTCTTAAGGCATCTCTGACCTTTTCCCCAGCAGCCTTTTCTTGAATTTCTTCATGCGCCATTGGCAGCGGGGCACCCAGGGTTGCCAGTTCAATTTGCCTTGCTTCTGGGAGATCCAATTCAACATCATGTCCTTGACTTTCACAAATGTTGTGCAGAATGACACAGGCAGATATCACTGAAATGATGTTTTCTTCAGCGAGTTCTATCCTGGATGACAGGCATCTCCACCGTGCTTTTAACCTTCCAAAGGCACATTCAACAACATTCCTCGCCCGTGACAGACTGTGGTTGAAATGTTGCTTTGGCTGGTCCAGGGCTCCACCGTAAGGTTTCATCAGCCACTTCCGAATGGGGTAAGCGGAATCAGCCACCACCAGTGGAGGAATCTGCACGTCATTAACAGTAATGGTAGGGTTCCCTGGGATGAAGACACCAGCTTCCATGGCCTCAAAGAGTGCAGAGTTCCTGAAGACATGGGCATCGTGATTTCTCCCACTCCAACCTATTTCCACATCCATGAATCGCCCACGGTGGTCCACTGTGCCTTGAAGGAGCATGGAAAAAAAGCGTTTCCAGTTTATGTAGTCAGGGCCTTGCCTAGGAGGACAGGCAATTTCAATGTGACATCCATCTGTGGCTGCAACACAATGAAAGAAGCCCAGTTTGGAAAATCCACTCATGATCTGAGAGAGAAAACATAAATAATGGAAAATAAATCATTATTGCTTCACCGGCTGGCATGCTTGAGATACAATGATCAAGTTCCATTAGGCCACCTATATAACAGCCTAGCCCATCTTTTCCTATCCCAAATAATAAAAAACAAGACTCACCTCTGGAACATTGCCAAGGCAAACTGTTTGTCTCAGAAGCGCATGCTCCATGGCTAGGCAGACCTCCACAACGATCATGGCTGCCGTTGTTCTACCGATCCCAAATTGCTGAGCCACCACCCGGTAACCACCAGGATTTGCTAGCCTCCATATACAGATGGCCACGCGCTTCACCATTGGAATGGCTTCCCTCATGTTCGTATTGCGACGTTCAAGAAATGGCCGAAGATGGTCTGCAATCTTGAAAAGGGTCGCTCTGGTCATCCTAAAGTGCTCTAGCCACTGTTCATCACCCCAGAGGGCTAGAACATCGTTTTCCCACCAGTCACGACTCCTGGGGAAGCACCACCATCTTCTTGGTCTCTGTTGTTTCATCAAAGGAACATATAATAAATTCTCTTGGAGCCTATCTTGTTGGAGCCTTAAAAGATATGAGTTGTTCTCTTGGAGCATTCTCATGATGATTCGTCTTCTTCTTCTTCTCCGTTGAATCGTTCTCCTTAGGCAAGTCAATGTAAAATGCATATTTGCGATCATAAGTTGAATTGCATACACGAGGGAACGAGAAATCGAGGTAGGAGCCATATCGCCTTCTCTTCCCGTCCAGCTCAAAATGGCGTTTCAGAAAGAGAAAAGGGGAATCAAACTTGCTTCTCTGGTGTCGCCTAGGTAAATGAACTCAACGGTCGACGAAACTCAGATCACGTGCTTGTCTGCATATGCTCGCACGCGAAGGTGCGCGTAACCTGAAGGCATTTTTTCCCCCCGCTCAGCTCTGCCCTCTCCCCCCCTCCCATCTCGTTGCCAGGCAACCCAAAATTACGTAGGCAGGCAGGTACATTCCTGTGGGTGGAGTACAGGAAGGGAGGGCTGGGAAAGGGGTTGGCTCTGATCACGTGCTTGTATGCATATGCACGCGCGCGAAGGTGCGCGTAACCTGAAGGCCTTTTTTTCCCCCCCGGTCAGCTCTGCCCTCTCCCCCCCTCCCATCTCGTTGCCAGGCAACCCGAAATTACGTAGGCAGGCAGGTACATTCCTGTGGGTGGAGTACAGGAAGGGAGGGCTGGGAAAGGGGTTGGCTTTAGGTAAAAAGCGAATTAAAATGTCTGTTTCCTCCTCCCGAAGCCCCGCATGTGAACAATTAAAACGCGCGTCGGAGAAAAGCGATAATGCGCTTCAACGCCTCTCGCTGCCTCCCGTGCAGAGGGATGAGGCGTAAATGCGCCTCCGCGATAGTGCGCATAATACCACAAACGGGCGCAAAAGCGCATCCTTGTGGAGGGGGCCTAAGTCATGGGTTCCATTGCTGTATTGCTCTAACAGTAAGGAAGCTTTTCCTGATGTCCAGCCGGACTTTGGCTTCCTGTCACCATTATTCCGTGTCCTGCACTCTGGGATGATCAAGAAGAGATCCTGGCCCTCCTCTGTGTGACAACCTTTCAAGTATTTGAAGAGTGCTATTATGTCTCCCCTCAATCTTCTCTTCTCCAGGCTAAACATGCCCAGTACTTTCAATCTCTCCTCATAGGGCTTTGTTTCCAGACCCCTGATCATCCTCATTGCCCTCCTCTGAACCCCCTCCAGCTTGTCTGCATCCTTCTTGAAGTGTGGTGCCCAGAACTGGATGCAATACTCAAGATGAGGCCTAACCAGTGCCGAATAGAGGGGAACCAGCATTTTGCACGATTTGGAAGCTACACTTCTATTAATGCAGCCCAGCATTGCATTTGCTCTTTTTTTGCAGCCATATCACACTATTGGCTGCACAGCCATATTCAGTTTGTGATCTACAACAATTCCAAGATCCATATTCAGCTTGTGATCTACAACAATTCCAAGATCCTTCTCACTTGTCGTATTGCTTAGCCAAGTATCCCCCCATCTTGTAACTGTGCATTTGGTTTCTTTTTCCTAGGTGTAGACCTTGGCATTTATCCCTATTAAATTTCATTCTATTGTTTTCAGCCCAGCTCTCCAGTCTATCAAGATCACTTTGAAGTTTGCTTCTGTCTTCCAGTGTATTAGCTAAACCAACCAATTTTGTGTCGTCTGCAAATTCCCTGCATCTCCTCATCCAAATCATTAATAAAAATGTTGAAGAGCACTGGGCCCAGGACTGAGCCCTGTGGTACCCCGTTCGTTACCTCCCCCCAGTTTGAGAAGATACCATTGATAAGCACTCTTTGAGACCAATTCTGTAGTCAACTATGGATCCACCTAATAGTTGTTCCATCTAGCCCCCTTTTAGCTAGTTTGTGAATCAGAATGTCATGGGGCACTTTGTCGAAAGCTTTCCAGAAGTCAAGATATATTATGTCCATAGCATTTGCACAGTCCACAAGGGAGGTTACCCAATCAAAACATGAGATCAGGTTAGTCAGACAGGATTTGTTCTTGACAAATCCATGCTGGCTTCTAGTAATCCCTGCATTGTTTTCAAGGTGTTTACAGACTGACTTCTTTATAATCTGCTCCAAGTTTTTCCCAGGGATGGATGCCAGACTGACTGTCTGTTAGGGTGACCAGATAAAATCCAGGTCAGGGCTCATATAACTTTAACAGTTGTAGAGAAAAGTGAATTTCAACCAGTGTCATTTGTATGCAATTAGTTCCTGGTGAAATTCCCTCTTCATCACAACAGTTAAAGGTGCATGCACTATACTAGAGTGACCATATACAAAAGAAGGCAGGGCCCCTGCAACTTTAACAGTTGTGATGAAGAGAGAGTTTCACCAGGAACTAATTGCATACAAATGACACTGGCTGAAATTCCCTTTTCTCTACAACTGTTAAAGTTACATGAGCCCTGATCTGGATTTTATCTGGTCATCCTATGGTCTGTAGTTCCCAGGTTCCTCCTTTTTGCCCTTTTTGCAGATAGGGACAACATTAGTCCTCCTCCAGTCATCCGGCACATCACCCGTCTTCCATGATTTCACAAAGAAAATAGACAGTGGTTCTGAGAGTTCTTCTGCTGGCTCCTTTATTACTCTAGGATGCAGTTTGTCGGGCCCTGGAGATTTGAACTCATTCAAAGAAATTAGGTGTTCCTCGACCATTTGTTTATCAATCTCAAACTGCAATCCTGCCCCTTCAGCTTGTACTTCAATTTTGCCAGGGGGGTCATGGACCCACTTATTGGAGAAGACTGAGCCAAAGTAGTAATTGAACACTTCGGCCTTTTCTTTGTCATATGTTATCAATTTGCCATCCTCATGAAGCAGTTGAACCACCATTTCTTTCCTCTGTCTTTTACTGTTCACATATCTGAAGAAAGCCTTTTGATTGCTTTTAGCATCCCTCACTAGCCTCAGCTCATTCTCAGCTTTAGACTTCCTGACAGCATTTCTGTGCTACCTGTCTGTACTCTTCTTTTGTAGCCTGGCCTTTCTTTCACTGCCTATATGTCTCCTTTTTGGTTTCAGGTCATCTCTAAGCTTTTTGTGGTTTCTTCTGTCGTCTTCATTGTCTGTTGTCTACATTGTCTGTCTACATTGTCTGTCGTATACATTGGTTTCTTCTGTTGTCTTCTATCTTTTTTCCTTGTTGGAATTGTTTGTAATTGGGCCTTTAAAATTTCCTTTTTAAAAAAACTCCCACCCATCTTGGACTCTTTTTGCATTAGGGTCACTTGCCATGGAACCTTACTTATCATAGTTCTGAGTTTATTAAAACCAGCTTTCTTGAAATCCAGAGTACGCGTATGGCTACACTCAGCTTTTGCTTCCTTTAAAATCAAGAACTCAACTATGACGTGGTCACTTTCCCCCAGAGTTCCTGTAACTGCCACTTTATCCACGAACTCATCCCCATTGGTCAGTATCAAATCAAGGATAGCCGTTCCTCTAGTTCCTTCCGCTATTTTCTATAGGAGAAAGTTATCTGCTACACATGTCTGGAATTTGGAGGGGCTACTTTTGGCAGAATATATCTCCCAACAGGTATCGGGGTAATTGAAGTCCCCCATTACTACTACATCACACTTCCCTGAAACCCTGGCAACTTGCTTTTCAAAAGCTTCATCCTCATCTTCTCCTTGATTGGGTGGTCGGTAGTAGACTCTGATTATCATGTTCCTTTTATTCCTTTACCCATTTATTTTAATCCAGATGCTCTCGATGGGGCTCCCAGGCTCATCCTCCTGTATTTCTGTACAGGGTATTTTGAACATATCATGCAACTCTGCCTCCCTTTCTATTTCTTCTGTTCTTTTTGAAGAAGTTAAATCCTTCAATTGCTGTATTCCAGTCATGGGGGTCATCCCACCAAGTTTCAGTTATACCTATCAAGTTGTGTTTGCCTTCATGTATTAAGAGTTCAAGTTCGCTCAGTTTGTTTCCCATACTCTGGGCATTAGTGTATAGACATCAAAGACCATGTGCTTTATAGTCTGGCTTCTTTCCTACATTGTACTGAACACTATTTTTGGGCGCTATTGGAGCTGTTCTCTCTGTTATGGTGCATAAGCCTTCATCCATTGTTGCCTCAAAGTTTACATCGCCCTCTCCCACAGGATTCAGTTAAAGCGCTCCTGATGAAGTTCTTCATGCTGTGGCCAAATACATTCTTTCCAGCCCTTGTGAGGTGCAACCCATCCCTTGCCAGCAGTCCATCTTCCAAGTAACATAGCCCGTGGTCCCAGAATCCGTATCTCTCACGTCGGCACCACCTTCGTAGCCAGTCGTTTACCCGAAGTAATTTTCTTTCTCTTTCTAATCCTCTTCCAAGAACTGGGAGGATGGATGAAAAAACTATCTGGGCCCCAAAGTTCTTGAGTTTCACTCTCAGAGCTTCAAAGTCTGACGTGATTTCTTTGTAGCTCCGCTTGGCAATATCATTTGTTCTCACATGGATGAGAAGAAAAGGATATGTGTCAGTGGGCTTGATGAGCTTTGGCATCTCTAATCTGTGCTCCAGGGAGACAGCATACCTAGCAAGTCCATGGGTCTTCATGACATTCTTGGGTTTCAATCCCACACAGCAGGGAATCCCTCATAACAACCACTTTCTCTTCTTCTTGGTCGACTGACCTTCTGCCTCTTGTTCACTGTTGCACAGGTTCCCCTGTACTTCTTCATCTGCAGGCTGTCCTCCAGTCTCTTCCTCCAGTAGCTGAAAGCGGTTACATAACTCTAATGGTTCCACTGGTGCAGAGTGTCTTCTAGTTCTTCTTTCCTCATCTCAACATTCTCCACTTCTGCTTCGGCTTGCTGTTGCTCTTCAATCTCTTGCGCTTCTTGTTGCTGTTGCAGTTCCACCGTTCTATCTAAGAACTCTTAACCTTCTCTTATTCCTTGGAAGATGGACACTTGCCACTCAAGTGCTTTCACTTTTTCTTCCAATAGTGCAACCAGCTTGCACTTGTTGCAGGTGTACGCCATGTTGATCTCAGGCAGGAACACAAACATTGCACACACTTCGTAGGTCACCACCACTAAAGACTCCTTTCCATCCATAGTCTCCATTTCTGTTTTGTTTCTGCCTTCCGATTGTGATGGAATTTTGTTATGAACCTCCCCCTTGACCTCCCCTGCCAAACTTGTTTGCTCTCCCTGTTCACTCACTCTGATCGCTCTCTCTCTGGGAGCTCTCTTCCTTATGTACTTTCTAGACCAGCTGGGGCAGCTTCCTCTGCTCTGCTCTGAATCAAGAAACAGAATGAATCTCCCTGCCCACCCAGTTGCTGAGAGCAATCAGGCCACACCCCTTTGAATCATCACTCAGGAGCACACCCCTTTAGGTGCAGCAGCAGCTCTCAGGCCACACCCCTTGAAACAGCACTCAGGAGCACATGGCAAGCACATGGACACTTTGAATAGGCAGCCTCTCTCCACTTTGTCTTGGTCTCCTCTTCCACTACACTCCCCCGACAAACTCCTGTTTGCTCCCCCTGTTTGCTCGCTCTGATCACGCTCTCTCTGGGAGCTCCCTTTTCCCAATTTGGCCTTCACAAACCATCCTGTGAAGAGAGAAGGATTGAGTGGCACAACATTACACATTGAGCTTCACAGCTGAGCGGGAACCCAAACTCAAGCCTAGTTCAATACTCTGCTCATACCTGACACATGCGCTTTTACAACTGACGTCTCAAGACAGGGGAACATTTTGCAGGGCACTTCAAAGCACATGCAGCTTTGGGAAGGGGTGGTTGCATTTTTTAAACAAAAGCAGGAGTTCACTCAAGTTTGGATTCTTCTTAGGATGTGCTGAGAGCTGTGATGTACAGAAATAAGGGTGCCCTTTCCCCAGCTGTAAGTACTCTCAACATTCCCCTCTATATCTAGAAGGGAAGGCGCTCTAGGCAGCTTCCAGCCCCTTCCCCTCTCTCTGAAAAAAGCCCGTGCACTTGCTTGGCCCCAGCAATTCTGCTCCCCCAGCTCCTGCTTCACTTTGCTTTTGTGGGCTTCTCCTTGGCCTGCAACGCCTGGCGACGTTTTCAGATGAGGAAGGAAGGAGGAGACCAATCCATGGCAGACATGGTGGATGGAACAGAAATGGTGCTTCAATGGACAAATGCCTGGGCTGCAGTCCTCCCACACTCCCTTCCAGGGTGCAGCGTATTGAGCCACTCTCTTTAGCACCCCTGTTCCAAGACTGCCAGTTCTTTACATGCTGGCCCCAAGGACCGCTGTAATACATTTGCTGGGCACTTCCAGAATAAAATCTCTGGCATCCGTCAGGACTTAGACTCCAGTGTTATAGCAGGTGAATCTAGTGAGGTATCCAGAGCACAGGCTTGTCCTGTTTTCTTGGATGAGTTTCAGTTGGTGCAGCTCGAGGACGTGGACAAGGTGCTTGGACAGGTTCGTGCAACCACTTCCATATTGGATCCTTGCCCCTCTTGGCTAATAAAAGCTAGCAGGGATGGAACAACTGGCTGGGCCAGGGAAGTGATTAATGCCTCTTTGCAAGAGGGAGTGGTCCCAGGCCTCCTGAAAGAGGCGGCAGTGAGACCACTCCTAAAGAAATCTTCCCTGGACCCTGAAAATCTTAATAACTACAGGCCAGTAGCAAATGTTCCATTCCAGGGCAAGGTCCTGGAGCGGGTGGTTGTGAGCCAGCTCAAGGCACTCTTGGATGAGACTGATTATCTGGATCCATTTCAGTCGGGTTTCAGGCCTGGTTTTGGTACGGAAACAGTCTTGGTCGCCCTGTATGATGACCTATGTCGGGAGAAAGACAGGGGGAGTGTGACTCTGTTGATTCTCCTTGATCTCTCAGCGGTTTTCGATACCATTGACCATGGTATCCTTCTGGGACGACTGGCTGATTTGGGAGTGGGAGGCACTGCATTGCAGTGGTTCCGCTCCTACTTGGGGGGTCGGCTCCAGAAGGTGGTGCTTGGGGAACATTGCTCAGCCCCGTGGATTCTCCAGTATGGGGTTCCGCAGGGGTCAGTTTTGTCCCCCATGCTGTTCAACATCTACATGAAACCATTGAGTGCGGTCATCCGGAGTTTTGGAGTGCGTTGTCATCAGTACGCTGATGACACGCAGCGCTATTTCTCCTTTTCATCTTCATCAGGTGAGGCTGTGGATGTGCTGAACCAGTGCCTGGCTGCGACAATGGACTGGATGAGGGCTAATAAACTGAAACTCAATCCAGACAAGACTGAGACGCTATTAGTGGGTGGTTCCGCTGACCGGATGGAGGGTGTTCAACCTGTTCTGGATGGGGTTGCACTCCCCTTGAAGGAGCGGGTTCGTAGCTTGGGGGTTCTCCTAGAACCATCTCTGTCACTTGAGATGCAGGTGGCCTCAGTGGCACGGAGTGCCTTCTACCAACTTCGGTTGGTGGCCCAGCTACGTCCCTATCTGGACAGGGATAACCTGGCTTCAGTTGTCCATGCTCTGGTAACCTCCAAGTTAGATTACTGCAATGCACTCTATGTGGGGCTGCCTTTGAAGGTGGTTTGGAAGCTGCAGCTTGTGCAAAATGCAGCGGCCAGATTGATAACTGGAACCAGCAGGTTCGAATATATAAGACCTACTCTGGCCCGCTTGCATTGGCTACCTGTATGTTTCCGAGCCCGGTTCAAGGTGCTGGTTTTAACCTATAAAGCCTTACATGGCTTGGGACCACAATACCTGATGGAACGCCTTTCCCGACATGAACCTACCCGAACACTATGTTCAACATCTAAGGCCCTTCTCCAAGTGCCTCCTCCGAGGGAAGCTCGGAGGTCGGCAACAAGAGAGAGGGCCTTCTTTGTGGTGGCCCCCCAATTGTGGAACGATCTCCCCGACGAGGCCCGCCTGGCGCCAACATTGTTATCTTTTCGGCGCCAGGTCAAGACTTTCCTCTTCTCTCAGGCATTTGGCAATATCTGAGGAGCCTGGGTTTGTTTTGTTTTTGTAGCTTTTTGAAGTGTTGAAGTGGTTTTTAAATGTACAGATTGTGTGTATGTTGTATGTTTTTGCTGTTTTAATTTTTGTAAATTGTTTTTAATTGTTTTTAATCCTATGTAAACCACCCAGAGAGCTTCGGCTATGGGGCGGTATACAAATGTAATAAATAAATAAATAAATAAACAAACAAAACAACGCTGATGGGGGCCCTCCTGGAAGGAGCTATGAATGAAATCCCTTACATTGTAATGACACGTTTTTCGGAACGTTTGGCTTTTGCCAGCCTGTTCAATTCAAGAGGTAGTACAATTAGTTGTACCAGATCCAGATGGCTATAGGGGATCAGAATACTGGAAGTTTTTTGAACTGTAAATTGCCATGCACGTATAAGTGATTCAAGCATGTGCGATTCCCTGCTAAGTGTAGTTTTGTGTGCTAGAATGCTATATTTTCACATGGAATTCACTTGGAGTTTTGAAGTATTATATCAAGCTACTGCAGCTAGCTCCACAAGGCAGGCTAAAGCAGCATTCTTAGCATGTTTCCAGATGAGGCTGTTATCCTGCAGTAACTCTGCCCCAGTCACAAATTGAAAAGGGGTCCAGGCAATATCTTCCTCAGTGTTTTCCCACTGCCTTCTTTCTTACCCGGAAAAAAACCCTGTTAACAAGGAAAAGAGAAAATAGCGTCAAAATGCTTTTTGATTGGTAGAACTAGGAGCCTCCCATTTGGATGCACCATTGATTTTAGAGCTTTGTTTTGTTAAGACCACACAGGTATAAGATCTGAACCCCCATACATAGAAATTAGTAAAACATAATTATAGTAATAAATCACCAGTAGAGATGGGTGTCCTTAGAGCACAATCCTAGGACTGTTTAGACAGGGAAAAAGTCCTCCAACTTCCAGGAGTTGTCAGACTTTTTTCTGCCTAAACATACATAGGATTGTGCCCTTAATTGCTTAAATCCTCCAACAACATTTAATTGCATTTGGTTTCTTAATTATGTGGTGCGAACTAGCTTATAGTTTTAAAATACCCTACAGAACGATTACTAGTTTCATACAACTCTCACCATAACACTTTCAGCTTGCACATTGATGAAGCTGTATATCTCTGTATGTGTCAGCTTCTGGAAGTTTTTTTTAAAAATTGGGGTATTCAACAATTTGCTCATGCTGATAAGCCAAGCCAGAGTTAGCAACTGAGAGTGTATTGGCTCCTCGAGTCATCTGATCTTTGCTGGAAAAAAGCTTGGGCCGATATTGGTGCTGTAGAGGAGCAAATATTGGGATGGTTTTTCCCTTTGCTTGTGAACTGTGATGGTCTCTGTAAAGTGTTTGTGTTTGACTCTCAGGAGTCACGACTGCTGGTGCATTAAAACTGATATTTGTTTTTAGTTATTTAACGTCTAGACATTGCTCTTCAGCTGGAAAGACTCCCAGAGCAGCTTACAGATTAATAAAAGAACAAAATACCCCTAACCATGGGCGTGCGCATGGGGTGAACCCAGGCCCACCCTAATATCTTTCGAGGTGGGGCTCCGCTTTTCCACCCCTCCACTGCTCCCATTGTTGACGGGCAGCGTGCGTCCCAGAAATAAAGCAGGCGCGCTGCCTCCTGCTCCCATCCCTGCTCGCTGCCTCCTGCCGCGGGCCTGGTGCCTTGAACAGCTGTCCCAGCAAAGGGTTGGTCTAGCTGCCCCAGCAGCATTGGTCTAGCATCATACAAGGGTTGTTTAACCCTCAAATATCCCACAACACCCAGGTTCACTTGACATTACAAGCTGCGGGGTGCCCACGGGTGAATTAACCCACAAGAAATTATTGTGATGTGAGAATCAAACATGCGATTTCACCATCAACTCAGATTTTTTTCTTCCCATCCAGCTACCAATGGTGCCAAATCTGCTTTTGTAATATCTTGCCTGATGAATAGATCCAAAGATCTTAAACGCTTGAATATTTTTGTGATCTTTGGGTTAATCTAATAAAGATATTACACTAATATGGATTTTGGAATATACGTAATAGTTAAGGCACCATTTTCTCAGAGGGTAGGGGGAGCTTTTCTACATGAGGTTTGTAACCTGTACCTTTACCAAGGTTTCTGCTTCTAGATTCTGTGCGGGGTTAAAATTGGCTCCTTTACACGTATTCCCCCCCCCCCAAGTTTTTTTCATTCTCTGCCTTTCTGTATGTTCCATGATGCAGCACTAGGTGGCACTGTGGTATAGCAGAATTGTGCAATTACACAAAACTCTTATAATGCCATTGTGAAAACATACTAGACTTTCCCCATTAGGAAAAAAAAAAGCCATGATAATAATTGCAAACCACAAAAGAGGCCATGTAGAATACTGACAAAGTGCAAAGGACCCACAAACTATTGTGAGTGAGGAAGCACAAGTGCAAAATAAAAGCCTGGTGTAGAACAGCTCTGGGTCTCATTCTGACAATACATGGGATAACTATTACAGTAGTTACAAAACAACCAAGAATCCTTCATTTGTTGTAACAGCACATTTGAGAGGTAAGCCATAAAGTTCAACTTGCAATAGGAAATAGAAAAGTCTTGCTGGTCAGGAAATTGCAATTTCCTCCTTTGATGATGAAACTCCATGTTAAGCAAATGCCTTCTCCTTTTTGTTCTTTCACATTTTGCAAAAAAATTGTAATAAGCAGTTGGCTTTTTCCACGCATTTCTACAAAAGATGCATGATGTTCCACAGTCATACAGAGCTGAAAATTCTCTTTCTTCTAGCTGGTATGTTTTCACTTCTTTTTTTACCCTGTATTACATGTGAGATCTTTCTGGATACTCCCAAAAGAGGAGAGAGAGATTTCAATGGAGGGAATTTAATCAGTTTTTTTTGTGTATGATGCTTATAGTAGGAAACGTGTTGTCAAGATTACCATTACATTGAGATTTTAATCTTTGGAACAGACAGAGTAACAGAAGGGTTTTTCTCTATCATGTGGTGGGTTCCCAAGAAGACCCACTGCTAGAAGAGAAGGGCTAAAGCTGAGGGAAGTACCTTTGGAGATCAGTTATTTGAACTACTGAATGGGGGGGGGGGGTTATATTGGATTGGAAGGGAAAGGGATCCACCAGGAGATGCAGAGGTAGTAACAATGATGGTCTGAATAACAATTTCACATCTAATAAGTATAGAGGTCATAAGACAGGCTGGAATTTGGAATAGTCTTCACAGGAAACAACTTCAGCTGATACCATGCTCCTGTTCTGGTGGCTGTACTGCGCCAGGGCATATGCCAGGGCAAATGGTAGGTTAATTAACCCAGGATTTGCAACCATTATGTTCAAACCAGGCCCATTCCATTGCTCAGTTCAAAAGGATGGAAATTTATAATCCAAGAGTGCAACTCCTAGCACCACTAATCAAAAGGCACTTTGCAGCCCTTCCATATTCCCTCCTTAACAGAAGATGCCATGGGAAAATAAAGAGGGTTACTAACTGGGAGATGAATTTGTCTGACATTCCCCCCCCCCCCCCCCCCCCCCGTCCACCCACTTTAAAATTCTGTGTTCCAGGCAAGGCAATTGCACAATAAAAGCCTTGTCTGGAAGTACCATGAGTGAAGAGGTGTACTAAGGGGAAAAAGGAAGAGGACGATAAAAGCATCCACAACTTGCACCCAGAACTGGTTGCAGGTATTTCCAGACCCCTCCATTTGGAAGACAGAAATCATGATGCTGCAGTTCTTCTATCTTTTCCTCCTGAACGGATTTTCCATGGTAGAGAAAATAGATGGAAGAAGCAGTAGGAAAGCATGGGAGGTGCACGCTAAAATCCCGTGAGTGAAGCAGGGAGATTGAGGCACATTGAAAGCCTCATACGGAAGCACCCCACCCCAACAGTAATGGAATCGAACGGCTTCTGGTGTCAACGGTTGCAAGGCTACCAATGACCTCTATGTTCCATCATTTTTGAACTTTATAATTTATGTTTCATTTTTTTGGTAACAAATATCATGTTCCTTCATGCTTTACAATGATTGATTGAAGAAGTGTAAAATATTAATGCAATAGCACTTAAATAAAAAAAGAATGTTTTAATGGAAATACTGATTTAAAAACACTCTGCCTTTCTGGTCTTTCCATTTTGTGTCATTAGATCACAATGCTTCCTCCATTAAATTTATGTTTTCTTTATTTTTAACCATTTCCCAAAGTTATTGAAGTAATTGTCCAATAACACTGAAATTTAGAAAGTGCTCTGGCACAAATATTGAAAATGTGTATTTTTTTTAAAAGCAAAACAAAAGGTTAAAATAGAGGAATTGTGGATGGAATGTAGCAGTATATACACAGAGAACTGGTTTGCACATCAAAGTAGCAATTCCTGAGGAGATGAGCAGAGTGTCCAAGCTGGGCACTCATCATTTCCACTTTTAATTTTGTGATGTGTAAACCCGGAACTCTGGTTGTTTATGGGTTAAACAACACAGAGTTAACCCAGCATTTGCCCATGGGTTGTTAATTAAAAGCAGAAACAATGAGCATGTGACTCACATGCTCTGCTCGTTCCCACAATTTCTGGGTTAGTCCAGAAATTGGCACCATAATCTGTGAACCAGATCACAGAAAAAATGCTAGACTGCCAATGTGTGAAAAGTCAGTTATTCCATATGTAGCTTACAGCAGCAGAAGAGTGATTCATTTGTGATAGGAGCAACCTGTTTGGAAGCATCCTTAGAATAACAGCTGAGTAGGCCTCAACCCTTGCTATCACATGGTTTCTTTGACATTTCCCTGTAGCATTTATAGCTGATTGAGAACATTCTGTGGTTTGAATAGCTTGGAAAAACAACTAGAATTGATTTAAAAGAAAAAAGAAGTCTTTAAGGTGTCATAAAATTCTTTGGCTTGGTTGCAAAAGCCTAACATGGCTAACCCTCTTTTCAAAAGTGAATATCTGTAGCTAATCGTGCTGTAGAAAAGATTAGCTGTAGAAAAGATTAGCAACAGATACCTCATTTTAAAACATGTTAAACCCAGTGGTGTTATGAAATTCCATTTCTTCACTTTGTGTGTTGTACCGTTTCAGGCTCTTGGGTGGCTTCCAGTCTATTTCCCTCTCCACTTATTTACCAGTTTGATGAAGGAGAATCCATCAAGATACCGTGTTGGGCACCCAGGGCCTACACGGATGCCTGGTTTGATTTGTTCAAAGGGGACCAAGCTCAGCCGGTGCAGACTCTCCCTGCTGCAGAGACACAGCATTCGGTGACTTTTCTGCTGGAGAATGTCTCTACCAGTGATGGTGGCCAGTACAGGTGCCAATATCGCCTGTTGAATGGGAGTCAATGGCAGCGCTCTGAACTCAGCTACATCCTGGAGATTACAATGACGAGTAAGTCTGTTTGAAGCTAGGTGAGCTCATTTTGGGGGAATTGGCATGGGTTGCAATTGCTCTGTTTGAATGTGATGACTCTCATCGTAATATGTGTAGACCACAGATGGCACGAAGGAAGAGGCATGCATCCATTCACACTGAAGTCAGGCATGGCCAACTGGCAATTTAATCCCTAAATCAGTTTAATTTTCTCCCTTGTGGCATTACCAAATTTTAATGAAGGAACAATAAAATGTTTCAACAGAATTTCACTTGGAAAAAAAGGGGGGCTTCTTGGTTGTGGCACCCTATTTATGGAATGCTCTCCCAGGGAGACTCACCTGATGCCTACTTTATTGGGGGGGGGGGGGGTTGGCACAAGGCAAAATCCTGTGTAGTTTATGCCCAGAAAAAGAGGGCAAGTGAATGGGCAACAGGACACTAGCAAAGAGGGGGTGGATGAGGGAGAGAGTGGGCCCATTGAGGGCATCTTGCCTGAGGACTCACCACAACCTGGAACAAGCATTGGCTAAACCTATGCTTTTTTTTTACATAATCTGCTCTGATTCCCAATCCCCATCCCTACAAAACACATGTGTTTTCTTTTCCTGCCATCTTTTTTACTCTCCTTAATAAGGATGACTAGAGTTAAAGGTAAACTATAGAACATTATTGGAAAAATTAGTATGCCTCTGTTCCTCTTTGCTTAAGCCATATGGGGAATACATACACACACACACATTTTCATTCCAAATTGTGCCCCTCTTACCAGCACTCAAGCTGCACATTGTGTGTTGGGTTAAGCATAATTCTTAGCCCAGCTATATAGTCGTTGCTGTTGCTGCTGCCACTATTGCATAATGGGGGTGTGGAACTGTCAGGGATAATTAATACCTATTAGATTTTTTGTAGGACGAAAAAAGATGGCAGACGCAATGGGAAAATATGAAAGGGATACAAGTGGAAGACAATGTAAAATGCCATGAATGAGGCAGGGCAATTGTACGCCTAAAAGCCTTGTCTGGAAGCACCCTGAGGCACCCACATAAGATTCTTTTCCACCACCCCTCGCTCTGGCAGTGCACACACAAGTCTGTTGTATTTTAAGGGTGTCTTTACCGAGTGACTCCTTCCCCAAGGTACCACATGAGTATGCAAGTACCTTTTTAAAAAGGAGATCAACAGAATGGTTGCTCCTCTGGGTTGTCATCTTTACCATCAGCCAGTCCCTGAGTCCATCTGAAGTTCCTTCTGACTCTTCCCTTGGGAGAGAAGAGCCTGGAACATGGACTAGACATCTGTTGCCAGAGTCCAGAAGAATCTGCCTCCTCACTAACAAATCTCTTAAGTTATAAATCTACCTTTGTGTGGATTTTAATTTTAAGCCATGTTGAGAGTCAAACTGGGCTGAAAAGTGTATATAAATATAACAAACAAACAAAACTAACTCACTCCAAACCGAATATATCTTTTACCAACTGAACAACCTGCTATATTATTATTTTTCTTGAAGTATATGCAGTGCATAGCTCCCAGTGTTTAAAATGGACAAACAAGCTTTTCCCTGGTTGTGTTTTAACAGTTGCAATTCTACCAATGACCTATTTTTCATCATTTTTTAACTTTATAATTTATCTTTCATTTTTTGGTAACAAATGACATGCTCGTTCGTGCTTTACGATGATTAGTTGAAGAAGTGTATCCGTCATCAGGCATGCATTATTATATATGAAAGCAAGATTAGATTTCCAGAACAAAAGTTTAGCAGAAATATGGAAACTAATACCAAATTCAAACTATATAAAACTATTCAAGGCAACTAAAATAAACACTGACTATAAAACAACTATATAAAAGTAACTTCATATCCAAACTGTTTATTATCCAAAGGTATAAAAAGGGAAAATGTAATAAAAATGCAACAAATAAAGAATAAATAAGGGAAGAATTATCCAGACAGATCCCACTTGGGGATGTTTGGGGTTCAGAGCAGCTTTGGGATTCTGCAGTCAGATTTGTCTTGGAGACTGGGGCAGGATCTACATGACTGCTTTATAATGGTTTATAATGGTTTTGACAACTGTTCAGGCCCAGGACACATTCCATATACCATTTTCAAATAGTTTTCAAAGTGATATATTCTGCTTGGTATAGATCTGGCCCAGGAGCCTTTTGATCAAATCCTGAAGATCTGCTTGACTCTTGTGGGGGTGGGGGGCAATGATCTTTAGCAAACCTACTTTTTATTTTACGTTTGTACATTCTTCTCAAAAATAAAAAGCAGCCCAATCATCTCTTTTTTTGTTTCAGCACCCAGGTTTCTCTCACCTCCTCCAACAAGTCTTCCAAGGTCTGACTCAAACGGTGAGCAGCATAGGCCCTAATCTCAGGGCTCCATCACACCACTTCCCCCCCCCCCCCCCCCAGGTTTGTGTCTGCGGTTTCTCCCTCTGTTTCCTTAGCGAGTCAAGCGCTGGGCACTTTCACATCTGTGTGTTTTTACACTCATGTATCTTTTCACCTGTATCGCTACTATGCCTGCGAAATCTCTCGCCCTGCCCCCTGCATTCTCCTTCCCTCTGCGCAAATACAGTAGTACGGCAGCCTGAAACTGTGTAATTACGGTAAAACAACACACTAAGCTTTCCCCTAAGATCATATTAAACAAGATAAGTGAAGAGAAAGTATTACAATTCGTTTTTGGAGAAGTTTGTGATCAATGTTGGCATGGCAAGGGGAAGCCGACATTATTCTGGTCAGAAAACCTGGGCATGCCTACTCAGGAGTAAGACCTAGAGAGTTGAATGGCGGCGACCTCGCTTGCTTTCTCCGCAGGGTGTTTAGGTGCTATCTCTCCCTGCCCCTTCACAGTTGAGCGGAGAACTGCCCCACCCTCCTATTTTGTCAGCGAGACCGCCCCCAACAAAAAATGGCATAGTCTGATATAGTGCAAGGACAGCAATACACGGGAGGGAGGAGTGGCCCTATTGAGCATGGAGGGGGTCAAAACTGGACTCCAAAATAAGATGGGAAAGGGAGGGGAAGAGGCGAGATGAGCGCAGGGCAGGGACAATGTCATGTGAGTACTGCGCTGAAAAAGCACATACCAGGCATGCCGAGTGTGCGATAAATCACTGGTGTGATGGAGCGCTCAGAAAAGGTAACCAGCAAGTGTTTGGGGAACAGCGCCGAGAGCAGGCACTGTAGAAATGATGGAGAAAAAGGAGCAAGAAAGATCAGGTGGAAAGCCTTAACGCAAACCGTTGGGAGCACTTTGTTGAGTCTGTGTGGGGCAGGATTCGGGAGTGTGGACAGTGTCCTACTGTCACGGCTCCACGATCCCTGGACTCCGCGACCTGCTCCTTAAGGATCTCTTGCCTCCTTAAGAGCCTATTTTCTTCTAGTGATTTTGCTCTTTTGCTCTTCTTATTCCCTCCTCTCTATGGTAATGTGGAGGGTTGGCTTTAAGCGTGGTAAAAATCGACTCTCCCACAAATGACATTTAAAACAAAACTCTTTACTATTGCGGATAGTAAGGCAACTGTCTTTTAGGGTATATACAAACATATAGAGCTGTTCCTTGGTGAAGCAGTTACAATAAACACAAAACAGGTCTCACAGAAAAGCAGCCTCCTCCAGCTGGTCTACACTTGCTTCCTGGTAGCCTTTGCCTAGAGCTCGGCTCTATTTCTTCTCCAGACTCTGTATTTGTTCCTCCCAGAGCCTCTGTAACAGACCTCTTCTGTCTTTGGCCCTCTCGGTCAACTCCTCCTTTCTCTGGTTTTTCTGCTCTTTTATAGGTTAGATTTCCCGCCCTTTTTCCCCTTCAGAGATTTCCCGCTCTTTTTCTCATTTTAAACTTCCCGCTCTTTCTAACTTACAAACTTCCCGCTCTTTTTCTTTTACACACAGAACTCATGCTTTCCCCTTCCCCAAATGGATTTCCAGGACTTTTAGGCTTTAATGACAAACAGTCCTGTGTAGCTCTCAACATTACCCACTCTACAAACAGACTTGTGTAGGTCTCAAACCTTCACACCTACTATATAGAGGACAGTCCTCTATTTGAAGGGAAGTCCAGTCCAAGTCCAGTTTAAAAATAAAGGGCCATGAGAAGGGAAAGCAACAGGGGCCTTGAAGCTGCCCATCAACACTTAGCACCTGGGCAACAGACTCTGCAGGCACTTGGGTCAACTGGTCAGTGAGACATATTGTATCTCTATTTAAATATATAGTTTCTAAATTTGCATCTATACGTACAAATTAGTGCAAGCAAATATTATGCAAATTGGCATTTCCTCTTTTTGATGAAGTGTAAGTGGCTGCCCTAGGAGGGGAGGGAAGGGAAGAGAAAGGCTGTGTTCGGACAACACAATAATCACTAGTGGGTTAATAGTCAACTCCATGGTTGATTATCGAGGGGTTACTCCCCACATGACATGATTACAATCAATCGTGGTGTGGATTAAGGCCAGCGTTGAGTTGTCTATTAGTGAACAGTGTGTTTGATTGACACATCCCCTGCCCTCTCTCCTCCCCAGTCCTCCCGCTGGTATCCCATCAGCCATTAAGAGTTCTGCCTGCTGAACCAGAGCAGCAGCTGCCACTTTGGTCGCTCTTGCCAGGGGTCTAGTCACCGAAAATAACCAACTCTGTGCGGCGAAATAGTCAACAGTGCCCGACACATGATGCGATAACCAACAGTTGTTCAAATAATCAACTCTGCCCAGCGTTGGTTATTTGCATTGGTTATTTCGGATGAATAACCAGCCATGGTGTGAAAAAGGCCCGATAGATGACACAATAACCAACCATTGACTATTTAACCCACCATTGGTTTTCATGTTATCCAAACCCAGTCAGAATGTTCTCCCACCCCGTTTCCCTGATTCTACCAAGGAAGAGAAAGGGTAGATATCTTGCCTTAAATGCAGCTGACCTTCTGCTTCCATTTGCAGGTCCGGTTTGGGTTCTCCCCACAGCCCTGAGCGTGACTGGAGTACTGCTTCTGGTGATGATCCTGGTGATGGCCGTGATAGCAATTGGGCGTTGTACGTTGAATGCAGAAAGTGATTTTCTATAATTTCCCTGTTTGTCTAGGATGGAGACCTCTAGGACCTTCTTCCTGACACTGTTTCACTGGTTGCGTTCACATAACACCACAACCCATTGTGGGTGACAAGCTATGCACTGTGGGTTGTTTGGACCTTTGTATATTTGAGCTGCCAAACATACAAGGCAACAGGCAAGTGTAGACTGTATAGAAGCTGGTTTGACAGCCTTTGACCATTGACAGATGAGGAAACAGGATGGAGATCACCCTCTTAGCAGGGTTATGCCCAGGGTTCAAAGAGTTCCCTGAACCTTGGGAGTGCCCTGCTAAAAATCCCCACTTGCCTGAGTCTCCAGCAACTCTTTCATAGAGAAGTGCATGCCCCACCCCATTTTTTGTTCCCAAATGCAGTAACCACATCCAGTTTGACAGCTGTCAAACTAGAGGCAGTTACTGCAATCGGGAGCGAAAACTGGGGTGGGGTGGGCACTTCTCTATGAAAAAGAGTTGATGCAACTCAGAATGGGGAGGACTAGATAGAAGGAGGGGATCCCCAAGGATTAGGGTAACCTTTTAAATCCTGGGGATCACCTGGGTGAACTTGAGCACTTGGACACTTGCCCAGGTGACTCCTGGGGTTTCAAGACTTGGCCTGACCCTTAGCGTTCCCCTTGCCAGTCCACCCCTCCCTGACTTGGCAGCAAGTGTTTTTCATAGAAAAGTCCACATCACCCCTTTTCCGCACCATTTTGTCTTAGCTGCAGGAAATGGGAGAGAAAAGGTGACAGTGTGTAGATCTTTGTCATAGGGGCCCTTTGCCTACCTACCACTCCTCTTTCTGCTCCTGTTTGCACTAACCTCAACAACCTTTGACAGCTGTCAACCACAGCCACAGCTAAGGCGCAAGGGTGTGAAAAGGGGGGGCATGTGCTTTTCTATGAAAACTACATGCTGGGGGCTTGGGCAAGTGGGAATTCAAAGTAGGGCATCCCCAATGGTCGGGGCATTGCTTAAAACCTAGGGGATTACCCAGCTGAGAGGGTGATCTGCACCTCTTTGCTGCACCTGTCAACTGTAAAAGACTGCAAAATCAGCCTATAGGCAGTTGCCCTCTTGTCCGTTTCTGTGCATATTTGACAGCTGAAACATACAAGGTCCTGGACAAAGTAAGCCTATCTAATTTGGACAGCCAGAGTTGCGCAAAACAGCTACTCACAGTGAATGCCCAACCTCCAATGTCTATGCTGACTGACTGGATGAGGGGATATATTTCTGGACAAACTATGGTTGTAAAACATTTGAAAGATAAGAAGCTGTACAAGGTTTGCAACTGTCATGGTGTTGAGAAGAAAAATAAAAAGAGTGGATTTGTGTTCCCACATATCCAGGTTGCTCTGAGAAGAGATAAGATTGCTGAGCAAGCAATATTAATTGGCTGTGTTAATATTAGCTTCCGAATTGGAGAAAAGATTTTGTTTTTCATGTTGCAAGGAAAGGCATATTTTGAGCCCGTCGCTTTCTTTATTTATTATGTATTATTTATAAAGCGGCATCATTGTTCATTGTGCTCTCTCATGAGATAACAGTGAGGAGGAGGAGGAGGAGGAGGAGGAGGAGGAGGAGGAGGAGGAGGAGGAGGTTTCCCCCTCTACTGTTGCCAATTTTTAAACTGGTCGCCACTCATCTTTTTGTCCTTCTATACTTTTTGTCCTTCTTTTATCTAGAATCGCCACCTTCAGCACAGTCACTTTTATGGAGAAGCCAGACAATGGCATTGTGGCAGCCCATTGCAGAGCAGTGTTTTCTGTTATTGTTTTCTCATGTATTTCTGAGATCTGGTTGGTGCCATTTATTTTGTAATAAAGTACAATTGGCGCACCAGCATGAACAGTGTAGACTGGCAAATCACTATTGAGGCTTTTAAGGACTAATGTGCCTTTCATTAGAAGCTTCCTCCTTGCAGGTTCTAGAATTAGTTGCTTCCTGTTTACTCAGGGGTTGTGGAATTTGCTCTTAAGTAGTCAATTCTAGGTATGAAAGAGGACAGGGCTCCTGTATTTAACAGTTGTATAGAAAAGGGAATTACAGCAGGTGCTGCATGCATACAAATGATACCTGCTGAAATTCCCTTTTCTATGCAACTGTTAAAGATACAGGAGCCCTGTCCTCCTTTTCATATGGTCACCTGAGTATTGGCAATACTGAGCTAGATGGGCCAATGGTCTGACTCAGTATAAGGCACCTTCCTGTGTTCCAAAAATATATATTATGAAGACTTGGTGTAGACTAACCTTTTCCAACCTGATACCTACAGATATGTTGGGTTACATCTTGTCCAGCTAGCATAGGCTGACCAGATAAAATCCAGGTCAGAGCTCATGTAACTTTAACAGTTGTAGAGAAAAGGGAATTTCAGCCAGTGTCATTTGTATGCAATTAGTTCCTGGTGCAATTCCCTCTTCATCACAACAGTTAAAGGTGCATGCACTATACTAGAGTGACCATATACAAAAGAAGGCAGGGCCCCTGCAACTTTAACTGTTGTGATGAAGAGGGAATTTCACCAGGAACTAATTGCATACAAATGACACTGGCTGAAATTCCCTTTTCTCTACAACTGTTAAAGTTACATGAGCCCTGACCTGGATTTTATCTGGTCACCCTAAGCTAGCATGGCCAATCACCATGCTGGCTGGGAATGATGGGAGTTGTAGTCCAACACATCTGGAAGGCACCAGGTTGGGGAAGATCAGTGTAGAGAGAGAGGTTGTGGAATGTATACCTGTCCACATCAAAGCGTAGCCAGTTCCTTGCAGAATCAATCCAAGAATAATCTCTGGGGTGAACAAGCCTAAAATAGAACTAGAATGATGGTATAACTTTAGGGGTAACACAGAAACACCCATATCGGTGGAGCAGTCAGTGATGTGATTATAATATACCAAGGTCAAAACTAGGCATTCTGTAATTGCTGTAGATTTGGAAGGCTGGGGGATATATGGCAGAAGTAGGGATATGGGGCAGCAAGCTGGAATTACAGTGAAACAGAGGCAGAATCAGAGCAGCCACAGGTTGGGTCAGTCCCCTTAAATAGTGAGAAGTGTTCAGGGCACACAGATCATTGCTGGATGATCAGGATGGGTGGATAGGCTTACGTGTTCTGTCCTTGCTAATTGTATCCCTTAACTTTGACATGCCAAACCTTGGGCCTCAGTGTACCTCATGATGTTATGAATGCATTTCCCTTTCTGACAACCCCTTCCTTTTTTTTAACCAGTTAAAGACAGAAGAAAGAAGAAAAGGTGAGAGAACTTCACTCTGGCATACGCATTTTCCCAAAATTATGGTCAAGGTGAAATATTCCCAGTGTCCTTCAAGGCTGGGGTTAGCCAGACATCTGTTGGGTTGGAGTAGAAAATAGTTGTGTGAGGGCGGAGGACAGGCAGGTAGAAGATAGCTTTTCCCCTTGTGGATTCTTCTCCTGAAATGCTTGCTGTAAAGAATATTTTCCCCAGCAAAAGGGTGCTAAAGGGTGGCTATCAGTGAAGTGCTCTTGCTGACCATAGCAGCCACACTCCATAAAGGACAGGGTTGCTCAGTTGACTTTTCTATACAGCTCTGCCAGAATACGAGCCTTGTCCTGGTATGTGAAAGGGCAAGCCAATCCCCCTCACCTGTACCACCTCAGCAAGGGGCTAATGTGGACAGTAAATAGCTTTCTTTGGAACAGATGATAGCTATTGTAGGATTGCAAAATATTCTCCTTAGTTACGTATTTTGTTTGCTTAGGGAGCTGGAATCCTGCTGGACAGAAACAAGCTACCCCACAACAGGTAAATTAATTTTGGTTCTGGAGATTATCCACACTCAAAACCTGTATCTATTACGGTCAGAGCAGACTCTATTGTGTACAGACAATAAGCCACCTGCCATGTTGTTCAAAGAGATGACTGCTAGTCTCTTCCTTCCTGATAGGGAAGCTGGCCTCAAAGGGAAGTGTGTGTGTGGGGGGGAAGAACCCCCCTTTCTCTTTCAAGTATGATAATGGGCTGCCCAGAGCCAGCAGGGCCAGTGGCAGCCCTGTCTCTGGGATGTTTCCTGGATGCTCAGCCTTGCATCCATGTGTTCGTGGTTTCCCAGCAGTGTCCAAGAAGTTAGTGGTAAAGGAAACAGCAGGCTGAGACCATTGCTTTAGGCAGAAGACTCCTGAGACACATGGGTCACAGGCTGGCGGCAGCTCATAAACTGGAGACAATAGTCAAGAGAAGCCCTCACCCCACCCACCCACAGCCTTCTCTGTCTGTGTATGGAGGGGTGCATTTGATAAAGAAGCACAAGAACTATTAATTTTATAATGAACATTTTTCTTGAAAGGATCAGAACTCAAAATTTCTCTCTTCCCTATCAGTTCACTACAAAAGAGCCTACGTTTATGTTGTCATCAGTGGTAATCCTACTGCAACATGTCAGATGGGGTGCCTCTACAAGAGTGATTTAAAGCTCTTTCAAGGCGCATGAAAATTTTTACCTCTACAAGAGTGGAGCACAAATCGGGGGTTGAGGCGTTTTTTCTGTCCAATTATGCGCATTATCGAATGCGCATTAAATAGCGAGTTTTAATTTACCACGGGAGTTGAAGCGCCTTATGACCATGTAAACAAGTGATTCTCCACATTTAAACACTTTAAAGCGCGTTTCATACAACCCGTAATGTGCTTCACCGCCTCCTGTGTATAGGGATTAGGCATAAAAGTGATTGCGAGAAGAGGCGCATAATCAGACAACCGGGTGTCAAACCGAATTCTTGTAGAGGGGACCATGGTGTCAAACTTCCTTGATAAATGTTTCTGGGTCTGGAACCAAAGAAAAAATATTACTAGTGCTGCCTGCTTGTTTATAAAGGGTGCATCTGTTTAGATGTTAAGATGTTGATATAACTCAGTTCCTAGTTACCCAAGTAAATTTTCTCACACTGTTTATTCCACAGAGACATCCTTTGATAATGGCATGTTCACTGTTTCGGTGGTAAGTTATCACACCAAGTTTCAGGGATAGGATTCCTGTTGCTTTAATCAGTGATAGAGGAGGGTCCATGGGCCATTATAAAGAGGCAGCTCTCTGGCTGGGAATCAGCTAAGACAGGCACAGAAGGGCTGTATAGCAGGGCTATATTGCCCTACCCAATGCAAGCAAGAGAAGTTTCTGTGTGATGATTTGACTATAGGTGGAGCCCCTCTTCATGCTTTACCCCTCCCCGTCTCTTTTGTCTCCTTCATGTCTCTCCATCTTGACCTTTTCATCCCACAAGAAAGCGGACCAAGAAGCTGTAGAGAATCAAGGTGCCTGCAACTCCTCAGCCAGGGGCAAAAGGGTTGCATTCAGCATCTCCCTGGAAAAGCCAGACTTCTGTACATTCAGAGCTTCAGAATAACCTCTTGCTTCTCTTACATCAGTGCCCATTATGCTATTCCCCTTATAGCATCAACAGAAACAAAATTTATTGGGTTTCTCCAACTAAAGGCTCTTTGTTCATGGCATTACTAGGGTACAGCCTTCATCTCTCTGGGTAATCCCCAGCACCACCAATACTCTGAGCTTGGATTACCTGAGGAAAAAAAGATGCTAATTTCATCCAGTTCTAGAATATTTCCCCAATCCTAGTTTGGGAGGAGTAGAAAAGAAGATGAATATACCTCCAAGAGTTCTTCAAGGATGCAGTACTGGAAGGAATTAGGAGATGAATGGAGAATAGATGTCTGAACCTTCATAAATAATAACGTTGTCTATACATTTGCATATCCACGGAGAGGCAAATAACATTTTTGTTGTTTCTGCTGGCAGCATAGCAGGACAGAAACACAGCAGCATTTCAATCATACATCCTTTTACACTTTCTTTGAGTCTCTCCAATCAAGTGTTTTGCTCTATCTTCCCAAACAGTGGGAAGTTCAGACCATATTTCTGGATCAAACACAGTTCCTGTTACAGTATTTCCTAGATCAACTTAGAATGTCTCATGGGGGGTTTTTTGAGGTGAAAATATATTTGTTGATTTATACTACAATTAGTGCAGGAGATGTTAGCCTTGATGAGAGAGAATCTGTGCAGGTCAGGTGGCAACATCCATGAAACTCACATCCTCCTGCCTCAACCTGTTCCTGTTCCCTGTAGCTGGAAGAGACTGAAATTGCAGCCAGCTGTACTCCTGTGGCTAGCCAGGCAAGCTGGTTTACCAGGCAGGCTGTTCCTATGGTCCAGCTAAGATGACTACTGCTGAGTCTCTGCTTGCACAGTATTCTTTCTTCAACTGGCAACAATATAAGCAATGCTGTTATCATCACATGTACAGTGCTCAAGCATAATTTCTCTGGGCCCAGTACAAGTATGTAACAGGCCTTCTTTCCCACCCACCCCACATCCCTTTTCTGTTTTGAACCATTGGGTGATTTATTAGTCTCCTTGGTTTATTTTAGTTCCCTTTCTTTAAGTGCCTTACATTTTGCGCTGCATAATTTTGTATTTATAGCCAAAGTTGGCAGTATGACATATATTACTTATTCATTATGCATGTGTACAACATTGACCTAGTTTGTAATGACAACCCATGGTTTAAGCAACCCATGGGTTGTGGTACATGAACTGGAGAGAGAGAGAGAGAGAGAGAGCACTGCCTCCCTTGCGCCCACCACATCTGCTTTTACTCAATAGGGTATAAAATAATTTACTTGCATTTTCTGGTGACTATAAGCCCTATCAGCAGCACTGACTCCTTCCCAGTGTCCCTGGACTCACAAAGTTCTTGATTATTATGGTGGTTGTCCCTCCCTTCTGTTTCCATTCCTGTTGGCTTCACCATGCACACAAGAAATAGCTGCAAGAGCTAACAAATTCTGGGATTTGCTGTGCTTGAGAGAGTATGCCTCACAAAGGGTGCCTCTACAAGAGCGATTTAAAGCTCTTTCAAAACGCATTACCAATTTTACCTCGACATGAACAGTGCGCAATCGGGGGTTGAGGCGCTTTTTCTGTCCGATTATGCGCATTATCGAATGCGTGTTAAATAGCGAGTTTTAATTTACCGTGGGAGTTAAAGCGCCTTATGACCATGTAAACAAGTGATTCTCTGCATTAAACACCTTTAAAGTGCGTTTCATACAAGCGGTAATGTGCTTCACCGCCTCCCATGTATGGGGATTAGGTGTAAAAGCGATTACGAGAAGATGCGCATAATCGAACAACCGGGTGTCAAGCCGAATTCTTGTAGAGGGGACCCAAGAGAGGCACACATCTCACCATCTCAAAAGCTACAAGAATTGCACAAGGACATCCTTCTCTTTCTCTTATAGAGAAAGCCCTGGTTGGCTCCAACAAAATCTCAAAATGGGTGCTTCCAGACAGAGGGCGCCTAGTGCTACCATCTAGAAGACCTTAGGCAGCTGTTCTGCCTTTTCTTCCTTAATATTTTCTGCAGGAAGAGAAAGGAGAGAAGAGGTGAGAAAACACAGGTGTATGAGTAGAACATGATGCTATCTGGACCCCCTGTAAACTTCTGTGAATGAGGCTGGGTGATAGTGTCATAAAAGCCTCTTCTGGAAGCATCCAAGATCTGGATGCCTCCAAGATCTGGATGCCTCCTAGAGATACAGGGAAATGTTTTCATAAAGAAATTCAAGCATGACCTACAATTCAGCATCATTTTTTCTTCCTTGCAATGAGCTTGCAGCCTGTGCTGGAAGTCCTAGTTGATCTCTTAGCTCAAGACTTTATGAATACCTGGCACTCCTTAGAGTATTAATAATGTTCCTTTCTCCTCTGTTCTGTATCTTCTATTTGAGAGGTAAACATTTATTAGTGTGTGGAGCAGACCCTTTTCTGATTTATGGAGTAGCTTGTCTAGGGACATTCCTCTCACCATCTCCATATACATTAAGATCATTCTGTCTACAAAAATGTTTAGTTCCTTCTCACTCTTGCTACTTTTATCAGGAGATTATCAGTTTTCTTTGTTATTCAAGTGCTGCTGTTTTCTAGATAATTTATTAAATTATTTTTTGAAATGGTCTGATTTTACAAGACTCCTTTTCTTTGTACAGAGCTAGAAGCCAACACTGGGCAATTATACTGGAGAAAAAAGCACAGTTCACTTACAAAGAAGTGGCAAGGTGCTACATTACTCTGCTTACCTAACTATAGAGCTGTAACTCTACAAGAGGGAAAGTGGTGATGGTGAGTTATGGCAAATGGGCACTTAGCAATGAGCACAACCGAAAATCGAGCACAAGCAGCAGTCCCTCATTATTCAAGAACAGCGTTCCAAGGGCTTTTATCACATGTACCATTTCCCCCCTGGATTGCTTCTGCAGGTTCCCCCTCCCTTTCCTATGCGAGTGTAGCCTTTTGAATCACACGTAGTTGGTTTTGCTCTGTTACCTCAGCTCAGCCTGGTGAACTTGCCTGAAACAGAGTTTGCCCGTTCAGGGTTAAATCGAAACAGAAACTAAAAACGGAGCACTCAGGGCACAAGAACACCGCGAGGGGGACGACATCATGCGAGTCCCACGCTGAAGAAGTGGATCAAAGTGAGTGTGCTTAAAACCACGCATGAGATAATGGCCATAGATATGATAACAGGACAATGGTCTAACATCTGTGTTCTCAAATCTCCCACAAATATGCCTCAAGACTTTGGATATGAATCCCCAACCGCAGGGATGAAGAAAAATGGAAGATGATTGTTGCCCCCTTCATTCACAGCAAGTAGAAACCTATCATTCTACAAGAAGAAATGCCAAATTTTGCCATTTACAATGGGACTTACTTCTGAGTAGATGGGTAGGCTTGTACTGTTAATCTGTCTTCTAATTAATTGTGCAAACAATGTAACAGACCTTGTTTACACATTTGCTCTATCTAGCACAGAGTGACAAGATAATTTAGGAATGTGGTAATCCGTCTAGTGCTGCGTTACAGGATCCTGGACTGAAGAACTCCACAAAAACTGTTGCCTGGAAGGACCATGGAGATTTAGCTCATTCTTGGGGTGCCTCTACAAGAGCGATTTAAAGCTTTTTCAAGGCGCATTACAAATTTTACCTCTACAAGAGCGGAGCGCAAATCGGGGGTCGAGGCGCTTTTTATCTCCAATTATTCGCATTTTCGAATGTGCGTTAAATAGCGAGTTTTAATTTGCCGCGGGAGTTAAAGCGTCTTATGGTAATGTAAACATGCGATTCTCCGCATGTAAACAACTTTAAAAAGCGTTTCATATAGCCCGTAATGCACTTCACCGCCTCTCGTGAATTGGTATTAGGAGTAAATGCGCTTCTCCGTATATGCGCATAATCGGGCAACCGGGCGTCAAACCGTAATCTTGTAGAAGGGACCCTAGATCGTAGGCTGTGGTGTGCTAGCGCCTACTGATGAAGCCTGGTGTTTGTGCCTCAGCTTTGAATTCAATGGCTAAAGTGTGCCATTCTTAGTGCTTCTTGGATTTAAATTCTGTTTGTTTGCCTTGGTAGGAGGTGAGCGTGGTCTAGTGATATCACCAGGACACCTGAAGCTGAGTGGTGGATGTTAACACTAGTAGGGGCAGCAGAGCCCCTGACCCTGCATTCTTCAGCCTTGCTCCTTCTTCCTTAGTACCTCAGATTCCTGCTGTCCAGAATCACTGCAGTAATAGTTACTAACCTCATGAAGCTGTGGAGGACAAACAGAAAGGGCCAAACAACTTGATGACGTATCCAGTTTCAGTATAAATTCTTAAAAGGCCTTTTCTGACCAAATGAAAATGACAACATGGAAACCTATCTATCCTCCAAATCATAAAATTGAGACTATCTGTGTCTTGTGGTTTGATCCAAAGCATTTCTGTTCCAGCAAATATGTTTGGGGAGGGCCATCCTGACCTAGGCTGACCAGATAAAATCCAGGTCAGGGCTCATGTAACTTTAACAGTTGTAGAGAAAAGGGAATTTCAGCCAGTGTCATTTGTATGCAATTAGTTCCTGGTGAAATTCCCTCTTCATCACAACAGTTAAAGGTGCATGCACTATACTAGAGTGACCATATACAAAAGAAAGCAAGGCCCCTGCAACTTTAATTGTTGTGAAGAAGAGGAAATTTCACCAGGAATTAATGGCATACAAATGACACTGGCTGAAATTCCCTTTGCTCTACAACTGTTAAAGTTACATGAGCCCTGACCTGGATTTTATCTGGTCAGCCTATCCTGACCACCACATCAGAACAACAACAGGAACGTACTACTTTATTTAGGCATGCTTACAGTGCCATAAACTAGCTTTCAGGGCCAAAGCTGCAAGGCCTTCTGCTAGATAAGGGTCCTGTGGTCAAAGTGAGATTCCTAGGTAGAGACAGATACCAAGAAAAATGCTGCTCAGTTAATTTGCTCAGGGTGGGGGCTAACTCTTTAGAGGAGCCTTGCTGGATGGTGTGCATTTGCTGTCACCTTCACTAGAAGTTAGAATGTGGCTCCTTCCCGTGGAGCACTCACACACTGAAGCAGGGTGGTGTTTAGCAAATGCAGCTAGCGTGGCCCCAGCTGGGCCGGAGAACAGAGACAAGAAGAGGCAAAGCAAAGCTCCTTTTCTCTTCTCTTTTTAGCTGCTATCTTACGTGTTTCATTTTTATTTTGTGCTTCCTTTTTATCCTAACAACAGCCCTATGAGACAGGCTAGGCAGAGAGAGAGACGTGACCAGCTCAAGGTTAACCTGGGAATTTTATGGTAAAGTGGAGATTTAAACCTAGGGATGAACAAATATCCTCTTTGCACATGTGTATAAGTATACACACATTCTGAGATACATGTATATAAGGGATATTTAGAGCGTCATCACACGGGGGGGGGGGGATTGTGTTTCCTTAACTTCGCTTCTCCGCCTGCGTGTTTGTCCCTCATTCCTCTTTTGAAAGAGGAAGTAAACAATTTGCACGTGGCCCATTCAGTGGGCTGGTTTGATCCTGCTGCTTCTCCTGCACACAGAAGGAGATAGCAGCATCTTCCATCTTTAAAAATAAGTTGGACTTACTGGGGTGTTTTTTTGCCGTGCAAAGAAGCCTAGATGGGGCACGAGGCGTGCGGGACACAGAGGACGTTGTGAGAGGGACCTGCGCAAATCTTTGAGTGCCCAGTAATGAGCGTGCAATAAAACACTTGTCTGATGGAGCTCTTAATGTTGGGAGCAGCATATGTCAGGCATATTTGTCCCAGAAATGCATGTACACACACACACACACAGAGAAATGAAAAAGCCAATGTAAGTGGAGCTCTCCAATATTCCACTGTATCTTTCAGCAGCATACTTCATTTGTAGCATATCTCCAGTCCCAGTGTGAGTATAGGATTGCTCTGCTTGACACTAAGGTGAAAGGTTGATATGTGTACCATGTCACAACCGAAGCAGAAATTTTCTACAAGTGCAGAAAAACCCACCAAAACTTGACTGAAATACAAATATTTAATATTAAATCTCAATCTCTCTCTGTCTCATTTTAAAAGAGCCTGTACAACAGGCCAAAATTCAACAGGTGCAATATTTCCCCACTGCTATATCATCATAATAGAGGCTGTATCTGTTGAATTTCTGCCTGGTAAATGGCACAGAAACCCTGCCTTCCTTTAGTTAAAATCCTATCTAGTTTAAATCAAAAAGGGGGGAAATTGGATTCACATGGAAAGAGACCTGAAATCTATTGAAGAAATATAAGGCTTGATTTACAGAACAGTTAAATAAAAAAGCCACAAAGAAATAGAAAATCAATTTCTTAAGTAGACGTTACTAGTTTGGCATAAATGGAAAGGTAAAAATTCATGCCTGACCCAGCTCCCACCTTCCGTTATCCCCATTCTGTTACATTCCTTGTTTTACCAGAAAGATAAAAAGCTCCAACAATTCCAGGTATGGGTTCGAACAGTTTATATAGGATAAAAGATTTATTTATTTATTTATTTTATTTAAAACATTTCTTGGCTGCCTTTCAGGGCAGAGGCCCTCACAAGGCAGGTTTACAACATGGGATTAATCTCTAAAATGGGAACACAAATCACAAGTCAACTACAGGAAGTAAAATTCAATTGGATGCAAATACATAAAATTCTTATTTGTTCTAATAATCTTACCAAAAAGGCACAAACAGCCACTAATGGAATTTGAGACCTTAGTAGTAAAGAAAAATTGAAATCACAGAAATAATGTCAGTTCTGTATGGGTTCGTTTCTGATTTGCAATTTGGAAATACAGAAGGCATCAAACAAACATGACAAAAGGCTCTGGGCATGAAATTGAGCAAAAAAAAAAAGGGTAAAATTATGGACAGAGGGTTCAATAAAATTTATTTCTACCAAAATAAAAACACAATTACATTTTATACAGGTGGTACTTAACACCATAAAAGTTGAGCCAGATGTACAAATTAACCACCCCTGAGTGTTGGCGAAACTGTAATATGACTGGTACATTTTTTTTTCATATGTGGTGGTCATGTGTCATTATAGAACAATTTTGGCAGGAGGTGTTTGCAAGAGCTGGTAAAATAATAGGGCAAGTGATTAATCTGTCTCCAGGTATAGGTTTGCTATCAATATATGACAAATGATGATGACAAACTATAAAACAAAGAATTACTGGAGAGCCAGTGTGGTGTAGTGGTGAGGGAGTGAGGAGATCTGAGTTCTAGTCCTCACTCCGCTTCTGGGTGACTTTCACAGACTCTCAGCCTGACCTACCTCACAGGGTTCATAGAATCATAGAATAGTAGAGTTGGAAGGGGCCTATAAGGCCATGGAGTCCAACCCCCTGCTCAATGCAGGAATCTACCTTAAAGCATCCCTGACAGATGGTTGTCCAGTTGCCTCTTGAAGGCCTTTAATGTGGGAGAGCCCACCACTTCCCTAGGTCATTGGTCCATTGTCGTACTGCTCTAACATTCCTGATGTCCAGCCAGAATCTGGCTTCCCATAACTTGAGCCCATTATTCCGTGTCCTGCACTCTGGGATGACTGAGAAGAGATCCTGACCCTCCTCTGCGTGACAACCTTTCAAGTTTTTGAAGAGTGCTATCATGTCTCCCCTCAATCTTCTCTTCTCCAGGCTAAACATGCCCAGTTCTTTCTGAACACGCTCCAGATTGTCTGCATTCGTCTTGAAGTGTTGTGCCCAGAACTGGACGCAATACTCAAGATGAGACCTAACCAGTGCCGAATAGAGGGGAACCAGCACCTCGCGCGATTTGGAAGCTATCCTTCTATTAATGCAGCCCAAAATAGCATTTGCTTTTTTTGCAGCCACATCACACTGTTGGCTCATATTCAGCTTGTGATCTACAACAATTCCAAGTTCCTTCTCGCTTGTCGTATTGCTTAGCCAAGTATCCCCCATCTTGTAAGTGTGCATTTGGTTTCTTTTTCTTAATTGTAGAACTTGGCATTTATCCCTATTAAATTTTATTCTGTTCTTTTCAGCCCAGCGCTCCAGTCTATCAAGATCACTTTGGAGCTTGTTTCTGTCTTCCAGGGTATTAGCGATCCCACCCAAATTTGTGTCGTCTGCAAATTTGATAAGCATTCCCTGCACCTCCTCGTCCAAATCATTAATAAAAATGTTAAAGAGCACTGGGCCCAGGACTGAGCCCTGCGGTACCCCGCTCGTTACCTCCCCCCAGTTTGAGAAGGTACCATTGATAAGCACTCAGTGGCTCAATTCGGATGACACAATAGTCAATGGTGGGTTGACTAACCCTAACCCTAGGGGGCACTCCCCACACAATATGGTAATAAATAATCAACTGTGGTGTGGATGAGGATTAGCGCTGAGTTGACTATGGCAGCATTCAGATGACACAATAGTCAAAACAACCATTATAATATTATATTATTATTAACCCCATAACTCCCAGAACAACATCCAGAACAGAATGGATGGCCCAGAACGGCCACTTCCGAATGACTGAAACCAACCAAACTCAACCATCACACATTACTAGGTGGGAAAGATACGGCACAAAATAGCCACGAAAACCACGTTCCGGTGCCTGTTCCGGGCCATGGTCCGTATTGCGCAAAACAGGCCGGAATAGAAGCTTCCAAGTGACGTAAGTCAACCGAAGTCAACAGTAACACATTACTAGGTGGGACAGATACAATTCGCTATGAAACAACCACAAAAACCACGTTCCGATGCCCGTTCCGGGCCATACTGCATATTGCGCAAAACAGGCCGGAACGGCGGCCACCAAGTGAGCTAACTCAACAGAAACACATTACTAGGTGCGAGAGATACAATACACAATGAAACAGCCACGGAAACCACGTTCCGATGCCCGTTCCGGGCCGTGGTCCATATTGCGCAAAACAGGCCAGAACGGAGGCTTCCAAGTGAACCAACTCAACCAAACTCACCACTCACACATTACTAGGTGGAACAGACAGAATACGCCAGGACACAGCCACAAAAACCACGTTCCGATGCCTGTTCCGGGCCATAGTCCATATTGCGCAAAACAGGCCGGAACGGAGGCTTCCAAGTGAGCCAACTCAACCAAACTCACCACTCACACATTACTGGGTGGGACAGATGCAATACACCAATAAACAGCCACAAAAACCACGTTCCGATGCCCATTCCAGGCCATGGTCCATATTGCGCAAAACAGGCCGGAACAGCACCTTGCAAGTGAGCCAACTCAACCAAACTCACCACTCACACATTACTGGGTGGGACAGATGCAATACACCAATAAACAGCCACGGAAACCATGTTCCGATGCCCGTTCCAGGCCATGGTCCATATTGCACAAAACAGGCCGGAACGGAAACTTCCAAGTGAGCCAACTCAACCAAACTCACCACTCACACATTACTTGGTGGGACAGATACAATACGCCACAATACAGCCACGAAAACCACGTTCCGATACCCATTCTGGGCCAAGGTCCATATTGCGCAAAACAGGCCGGAACGGCGGCTTCCAAGTGAACCACTCAATAGATACACATTACCAGGTGGGACAGATACAATACGCCATGAAACAGCCACAAAAACCACGTTCCGATGCCCATTCCGGGCCAAGGTCCATAAAGGGCAAAACAGGCTGGAACAGCACCTTCCAAGTGAACCAACTCAACAGATACACATTACTAGGTGGGGGAGATACAATACGTCATGAAACAGCCACGGAAACCACGTTCCAATGCCCATTCCGGGCCAAGGTCCATATTGCGCAAAACAGGCCGGAACGGAAGCTTCCAAGTGAAGTAAGTCAACCAAATGTACCACACACACAGTACTAGCTGAGACTGATACTATAACCTCTGATACCTGTTCCAGGCCATAGTTCGTATTACAGAAAATGCCCCGAATGTCAACTTCTAAGTGAATGAAATTCACTCCAATCTCTTTTGGGAAATAGCACAGTCTTACCAGGTTTGCAAAGACAGTTTCTAAAGGAGTTTGTTGCTAGTCCTACTCAGAAGCCCTAGGTCGCGAAATCAATCAAATTCATACATTGGAACTGACTGAAAATTATCCATGATTTTAAATAAGATACTTTTTAGCAACATCATGCCATTTAGAATGTCTGAACGCCTGTTTCCTATGCATCCTTGCAAAAGAAATTGACATACTTTATTGAATCAAATGAAAAGAAATAGTCTGAAATGTTAACATTTAATACCTTCCATACAATCAAATTTTCTGCTATCTGGCTCACACTCACAGCGTCAGATTAAGCTGACATGCTGCTATCACTTTCAGTGTTAATTGGACAAATATAACTTTGGCTGGCTGAATAATAGACAACTTTAATTTCATGATGACTGCAGTTCGCTCTTCCATCCACTAGGGGTGGTAAAAGGTCTGCTGATTTCTAAAGAGGCAGGGTGTTCCCTTCTTGTTTCAGAACAAAGAGGCAACATTACCTGTGAGCTGAAATCACATTTTAGAAGTGATCCAGAAGGAGCAAGTAGTGTCTTCTTCATTGCCCACAGAAGGAACAGTGGAACAGACTTTCCATACCATGAGTATAGTGTTCGTGAGTAAGTCTGAGCAATTTTCAGCACATGAAGTTCTTGAGATTTTGAAAACCCCACTAGCAGGCAAAATATCAACTCTCCCAGCTGCTAAGCCAAAATGTGGCCAGCTATTTGTATATAGCTACGAAGGTCCAAAACATCAAAAAGATGATTGGAGGTAAACTGTTAAAATTACGGGTGTGCAACCGATTGGGTTTGATCCATGATCAGGACCCGATCCTGGGGACATTGGATAAAATTAATTGAACCGATCCCCAGCACCTGGATCGGCCGATCCAATATGATCCGATCCAAAAAGGACCCAATCCAGATCGTGTTGGATCAGAGGATCGGACCCCCTCCCCCCGCTCACGCTCCTCACCTGCCCCGGCAGGTAAGGAGCGTGAATGCGGGGAGGGGGCTTACCTTCCGGGGCCATCTGTAGCGGATGGCCCCGGCCCCAGCAAGTAAGGAGCACGAGGGGGGAGGAGGGGGCTTACTTGTGGGGGCCGTCCGCTGGTGCACGAGGAGGGAGAGACAGGGAGGGGGGAGTTAGGCCCCCACTCATCCCCCGCCACCATTTTTCCCCATAGACTTGCATTGGGGGAAAGCTTTCCCCCAATGCAAGTCTATGGGGAAAAATGGCGGCCGATCTGAAAATTGGACATTTGATTTTCAGATCAGGATTGGGTCCAATCCGATCCAGGGGACCTCTGATTTTGTTCTGATCTAATCGAGAACAAAATTGGAGGTCCCGATCCGGGTCCCGATCCGATCCGGGGGGGGGGTGTCCGTGCACCTCCCTAGTTAAAATACTGTGAGAATAAGAAGCTCTTCACCTGGCATCTAAATGGTTATAATGTAGGTGCCAGGTGAACCTCTCTTGGGAGCTCATTCCAGACCCGGGGTGCCACAGCAGAGAAGGCCCTCCTCATGGTAGCCACATGTCTCACTTCCTTTGGCAGGGATTCATGGAGAAGGACCCCTGAGGATGATATTAGGGTGTGGGCAGGTAGATATGAGAGAAGGCGTTCCCTCACATGACCTGGCCCCAAGCCATTTAGGGCTTTGAATGTTAATACCAGCATTTTTAATTGGTCCCGGACCTGGACGGACAGCCAGTGAAGCTGGAAAAGGACTGGCATAATGTGGTCTCATTGGCCAGGCCCTGTTAACAGTCTGGATGCCTTGTTTTGTACCACTTGAAGTTTTTGGACCATTTTCAAAGGCAGCCTCACATATAATGCATTGCAGTAATCCAGAGGAGAGGTTATCAGAGCATGGATAACTATAGCTAGGCTATTTCTGTCCAGATAAGGGCACAGTTGGCATATCAGCCTAAGTTGATAAAAGGTGGTCCTTGCCACTGAGCCCACCTGTGCCTCAGGTGACAGTTCTGGATCCAGGAGCACCCTCAAACTACAAACCTGATCCTTTAGGGGAAGTGCATCCCCCTCCAGAATAGGGTGAACATCACCTAGCTGGACAGATGAACCACCCATGAACAATACCTCCATCTTGTCTGGATTGAGTCTCAGTTTGTTGGTGCTCATCCAGTCCATTACTGTGCTCAGGCATTGATTCAGAACAGCCACTGCCTCATCTGGGTTTGATGAAAAGAAAAGGTAGAGCTGGGTATTGTCCATATAGTGATGGCACCTCAACCCACATCTCTGGATAACCTCTCCCAACGGTGTCGTGTAAATGTTGAAAAGCATAGGGGATAAAATAGAGCCCTGTGGAACCCCATGGCCTAGGTGCCATGGCACAGAGCAATAATCCCCCAGTACCACCTTCTGGAATCGGCCATCCAAGTAAGAGTGGAACCACTGTAACACAGTGCCTTCAATTCCCAGCCCAGACAGTGTATCCAGAAGGATACCATGGTTGATGGTATTGAAAGCTGCTAAAAGGCCCAAGGGAATCAAGAAGATCACACTCCCCTTGTCCCTCTCCTGGCACAGGGTGACCAAGGCAGTTTCAGTTACAAAACCAGGTTTGAATCGTGATTGAAATGGATTTAGATAATCAGTTTAATTCAAGAGTGCCTGGAGTTGCCCTGCAATCACCCGCTTAAGCACCTTGCCCAAAAAGGGGATCTTATCCACCAGCCTATAATTGTTAACATCCTCCGTGTTGAGGTTAGGCTTTTTCAGGAGTGGTCTGATTACTAGGGATGTGCACGGACCCCCCGGATCGGGACCCGATTCGGGACCTCCAATTTTGTTCCAGATTGGATCAGAACAAAATTGGAGGTCCTCTGGATCGGATTGGACAAGATCCCGATCCGAAAATCGGATGTCTGATTTTCGGATTGGCCTCCATTTCCCCCCACAGACTTGCATTGGGGGAAAGAAAGCTTTTCCCCAATGCAAGTCTATGGGGGAAAATGGTGGGGGGGTGAGTGGGGGTCTAACTCCCCCTCCCTGTCCCTCCCCACTCACGCTTCTTACCTGCCGGGGCCATCCGCTGCCGTCCACTGGCGCCCGTGGACGGCAGTGGATGGCCCCGGCAGGTAAGCCCCCTCCCCGCATTTGCGCTCCTTACCTGCTGGGGTCGTTCATGGATGGCCACGGCAGGTGAGGAGTACGAGTGGGAGGAGGGGGCTGGTACTCCGATCCAATACGATCCAGATCGGGTCCTTTTCGGATCAGATCGTCTGGGATCGGCCGATCCAAGTGCTGGGGATCGGCTCGAATAATTTTATCCGATCCAGCCCAGATCAGATCTGGATCGTGGATTGGACCTGATCTGGTGCACACCCCTACTGATTACCATCTCTTTTGAAGAGGCTGGCACCACTCCCTCTTTCATGGAGAAATTGATAACTTCCTGGATCCAGCTGGTGATCCCCTCCTTATTTGATGTAATAAGCCATGAAGGGCAAGGATCAAGTTCACAGATGGCCAACCAGACTTTGCCAAGCACCTTGTCCACATCCTCGGGCCTCAGATATTCATTGCATTCCAACAAAGAACTCTGAAGAAGGACCTGAGGGCTGAAATGTGTTGGAGTTCTTTCACTACATTAAATATCCTCTTTCTACACCTTTGACCTGGGCTTTTTTGGCAGAACATTTATATCCCACCTACCTGCCAGAAACTCATGGTGAACAAAAGTGGTATTTAGCAATTTTGTAACAACCTTGTGGGATAGGTTAGGCTGAGAGAGGTGAATGGCCACAGGTAATTGTAAGCTTCATGATGGAATGGGTCCTACCCATCCTAGTCTGATATTTTGAGGGCTACACCACACCACACCACAACTATGGGCTTAGGTATGAAACTGTCTTTGCAGATCTTGGTTCTGGATTCTGTGACAGTTTATTAGCTTTTCCATTTAGAACACTGAAAATGGTTTGCTCAATTGCCTTCACTCACACAGAACTTGCCATTCTGGCTATATCTCAAATGAGTTTCTACCTCATTTTGCTCACCCATGATCTGCTTTTCCAGGTTGTTTTGTACAATATGAACCATGGCCCGGAACTGGTATTGTAATGTGGATGTTGTGGAGGTTTTGGAGCTTATTGTATCTGTCGCACCTAGTAATGTGTGAGTGGTGAGTTTGGTTGAGTTGGTTCACTTGGAAGGTGCCGTTCCAGCCTGTTTTGTGCTTTATGGACCTTGGCCCAGAATGGGCATTGGAACTTGGTTTTTGTGGTTGTTTCCGTGGCGTATTGTATCTGTCCCACCTGGTAATGTGTATCTGTTGAGTTGGCTCACTTGGAAGTGGCCGTTCTGGCCTGTTTTGCGCAATATGGACCACGGCCCGGAACGGGTATCGGAACGTGGTTTTTGTGGCTGTTTCCTGGCTTATTGTATCTGTTCCACTTAGTAATGTGTGAGTGGTGAGTTTGGTTGAGTTGGCTCACTTGGAAGTTTCCGTTCCGGACTGTTTTGCACAATATGGACCTTGGCCTGGAACGGGCATCGGAACGTGGTTTTTGTGGCTGTTTCGTGGCATATTGTATCTGTCCCACCTGGTAATGTGTATCTGTTGAGTGGCTCACTTGGAAGCCGCTGTTCCGGCCTGTTTTGCGCAATATGGACCTTGGCCCAGAACGGGTGTCGGAACGTGGTTTTCATGGCTGTATTGTGGTGTATTGTATCTGTCCCACCTAGTAATGTGTGAGTGGTGAGTTTGGTTGAGTTGGCTCACTTGGAAGTTTCCGTTCCGGCCTGTTTTGCGCAATATGGAACATGGCCCGGAACGGGTGTCGGAACGTGGTTTCCGTGGCTGTTTTGTGCCGTATTGTATCTTTCCCACCTAGTAATGTGTGATGGTTGAGTTTGGTTGGTTTCAGTCATTCGGAAGTGGCCGTTCCGGGCCATCCATTCTGTTCCGGATGTTGTTCTGGGAGTTATGGGGTTAATAATAATATTATATTATAATGGTTTCAGTCCTAAAATATTGTTCTCAAGTGTTTCTAACACATGCCGCTGTTTTTGACGTGGTTTTTTTAATATAAAGGGGTTGTTCCGGCCCGTTCCGTTCCGGTTTTGGAAAGTCTGGCAGCCGCTTTTGCCCCCTGGAGCCCCTCATGGGCTGCACTTTGTGTGGTGCCATACAGTTGGCTTGATGTTCTCCAAATTTTTAAGTTGCTGTTTAGCTGTTGAAATTTGGTGGCAAACTGCCGTGAGCTACAGAGCACCAAAAGGTAGTGTGACCAAATGAAAAGGAGGACTGTGCTCCTGCATCTTTAACGGTTGAATAGAAAAGGGAATTTCAGCAGGTGTAATTTGCATGCATACAGCACCTGGTGAAATTCCCTCTTCATCACAACAGTTAAAGCTGCAGGAGCTATACTATAGTGACCAGATACAAAAGAGGGCAGGGCTCCTGCAGCTTTAACTGTTGTGATGAAGAGGGAATTTCACCAGGTGCTGCATGCATACAAATGACACCTGCTGAAATTCCTCGTTCTATACAATTGTTAAAGATACAAGAGCCCTGTTCTCCTTTCCACACGATCACCCTACAGCGCAAGGAAACCTGAAAACCACCGGACTCAAGGTCAATGATGGAAAGACTTGTTTGGATAATAGGATATGAATGGAGTAGGATAAATGAATAGAATATAGGTGAGGCAACCTGTAGGGCATTGATAACACATAAATAGTACTCAACGTGTCCCCCAGTTGTCTTACTGTTTATTAATATTTTATCAGTTAAAAACATCCATAAAATTAATTATAAAAAATCCTATCTAGTTGGTTTTCTACCCTTGGGAACTGCCATTGGGAACCGGAAGTTTAGCGAAAGCCTCCTTGATGCTGGCAGCTCCTTTGTCTCTCCTCGGCCTCTTGAACGCCCCAGGGGACCGTCGCTCCCCTTGCAGGCGGCAGGGGGCGCTGGCTCGCGTTTTCTGAGGCAAGCGGCCGTGACCTCCCCGCTCCAAGCTGTCTTTCGCTCCGCCGGCCGGCCGGGGGCGCCTTTGCCGCCGGCCCTTTGCTCCGTCGGAGAGAGCGCGAGAGGCGCGGCTTCCGGCCCCGCCGCTGCCGCCGCCTTCCGCCTTGTCCTCAGCCTTTGCCTGCAGTAGCCGCCGCCGCCGCGGAGCGGGCCTGGGATGCCAAGATGGCGTCGGCGTCGGTCTTTCCCGGCGTGCGGCTCCTGACCATTGGCGATGCCAACGGCGAGATCCAGCGGCACCAGGAGCAGCAAGCGCTCCGTCTCGAGGCCCGTACTGGGCCGGACGCCGCTTGCCTCGCCCTCTACAGCCGTGAGTGGCGGAGCTCTGGGCGGCCGGCGAGCGGGCAAGGGGGGCCGGGCGGGTGGAGGGGGGGACACGGCGTGAATGAATGAACGGTCGACAGGCAGGAAGAATGGAAGGAGGTGCCCTGGGGCGGGGTCTTCCCCCCCTCCTCAGCACAAAGGGAGCCTCTGCTTAGGGTGGTGGGGCGAGGGAGGCCTGTTGAGAGCCGCTGTTGAGAGCTTGAGGCCAAGTGCCTCTGAACATGTGGAGAGTGTCTTCCGAGCCACATCTGAGTACAGGGAGGGATTTCGAGAACAAGGCGTGCGCGGCTTTCAGGCCGGGCAGACGTGAGTCCGGCATAATGTTTCGAAGGAACCGACGGGATTGACCACTTCACTTCTCAGTAATCTCTCACATTTCCGTCCTTTTGGATTGGCCTGGAGAGCAATGGTAACCTCTTCCCCCATGCGGATCCAGTTTCCTCTCCTCCTAGGGGGTTTACTTAGCCAAGTGGCAATAGCTGTTTCTTACTCTTAGACAAGCTGACATATTACTCAGAACTCTTCATATCTGCTTGATGTTTCCTGAAAACGTTTCATGCTCCTATAAAAGTATGGGGGGAAATTCCAAGACATCATCAGCCACTTGACTTTTAAAAATGTGATCTAAGGCACCTTAAGTGAAAGTATCAGTTGCTTGCCACCCATACTTTCTCAAATTATCATATCAATAAGGGGTTGGGGACCATAGTGAAAGCTGAATGTGAATGTCTATTATGATTCTAGAACAAGAAAACAAATGGGACTGAAGTGGATTGGAGCAGGCAGGTAATGATTTTAAACAACATTAGGATCAATAAATGAGATTAAAACTTTTTAAAAGAACGTTTCACTTGCAAATTTAGAGAAGATAATTAAAGCTTATTTTGGGGTTTGAAGGCCAAGGGCTTTATAATCTGACAGTTTTCCTTGAATATTGAGAGAAGATACTGCAAACCAGTCCTCACCCCTTAGAAGCAGCACATGTAGCAAGGCTCATTTGTCCAGGGTACAAAACAGTATTTAAGAGTATGTTCATGGTAGCAGTTAGTTACTGCTGGGACTGTTATGTGAATGCTCCAGCCAAAGAGTGAGTAGTTACAGAATTTAGCTTCTATTTAATACTTTATAGTTCTTATACACTATAGCAGTCATCCTTACAACAATTCAGGAAGATAGGCCAGTATTATTGTCATATTAGAGGGTGATGCTGGGGATGAGAGTCAAATGAGCTTATATCTGCAATTGAGATCTGAACTGGATCTTCCTAGATCACGCACAGCTCCCACTTTAAGTTGTTGTGCTGCACTGTTGGCAGATCCAGCAGCGGTTTTACCATCCTGATCCTGTGCATGTTCAGTAAGCTCCATTCATTTAAAAGAGACTCAGTTGCAGCCCGAGGATCCCAAGTAAATCAGGAAGGAGCTGTGCAAGTAGCTTTTATCTTCTGGAACTAAAACCCTTTTCCATATGTCTGTGGTTGCTGGCAGAAAAATTCCTAGCACTAGGGAGAAATGAGAATGTGGAAGGAAATTGGAGCATGTAGTCCAAAGGGAGCCAAATTGTTACTGTGAAGTTATCAAAAGATGCTGGTATTCGAAGGGAGTTAGCATGTCTCACAGCAATCAGAGAAGGGCCAGGGTGCTTCTGATAGGTGTGTACCTGACAGTTGACAGCCTTGAAATTATTGGGTGCCCTTCTAAAACAGATGTTTTTAGCTGTAGGAATGTGTATGCTTTTACGGGTAGTTCTTGCTTGATGATTATGGCTGTCATAGAGATAACTGTGGAGGAAAAAACCCTTAGCTTACACTTACTGTGTTTATTAGTTGATTGTGATAAACATGGGGAGAAACCACTGGCTGTGTAATATGAACACTACAAAATATGTGATTTGATACCTTGTATGTTGTAACTTCTTTTGCTACATGGTGACTCATCATTATGGTTACCACAACCCATTGCTGGACTTGCTGTGCTAGGCAGGTTCAAAACACTTGATCTCTAAATCTTTTGACAGCTATGTCAATATTATTATCCCCATACTGCTGAGAGAGAGGAGGCTTGTAGCTCTCTTCTGAATCCTTTTCAGCTTGTCATCACCCAGCTAGAAGGGTGCTTAGAAGAGAGCCTAAAACTGCTGGGTGGTGTGACAACTGCTTTGGAAACAGTGCTGTTTCTGGCTGATTCAGATTAAAACAGAAGTCATCTTTGCTACAGGATGTGTTTTCTCTTGCAAGTTCTGCTCCTATGTTAATTGTTTCCCTCCTCTTAATTAATCTGTCATTTTAAAGAATCGTGCACTGGCCAGGAGCCACACATAATTGTTTACTCCTGATAACCCAGAGCTGTCTTGCCTTGTGACAATTACAGTTTGTTTGAGACAAACTGTATTTTAAAAAATATCATTCTTGAGAATAACCTGTAAGACAAATCTTTTTTGGATTTGGGGGAGGGTATGTGGTGAAAGAGCAAGATAATGAGAGACTGCATGTTATTTCCTAGTGCTTGGTTCTAGTATCCTGAAACAGCAGCTACATTCACACAAAATAACAAGTCAGCAATGCATGCTGAAGAATCCTGGCTTATCATTGTGCATGCTGGCCAATTGCTCCTACTTGGCTCTTCTTGCCAGTAAGGCGTGGTTCAGTAACCAGGAACCAATGAGGGTGAAAAAGCTTAGTGTTACATCTGAATCAAGACTCCTGGTTTGCCGCTCCTCTAACAAACCAGAATTTGAAGTTGGCTTCTGATTCCAGGTTTGTTTGGGAGTGACAACCCAAGAGTTGGGTTTAGACATAATGCTAAGGCTTTTCTTTGTGTGAATTTAGCCATTTGTGCGATGTGCTTACTGTATTACCAGTGTTCTTTGAAAGTGTAGTCTGTATCCTTTCCCACCCAAACCGTTCCTTCTCTTTTAGCTGACGTTAGGCATTTACTAGTATAAGCACTTTACAAACCTCATACTGCACTTTGTTGCTTTTATATATGAATGTAGTTATTCATTATTTCTTTTATTTATATCACATGTCTTCAACCAAAAGATCTCCAGAATGGCAGGTATTTAAAAGATTCAGAGCCCAGACATAAATTCTGCATATGCTAATTTATACCTATATATACACATTTAGAAATAATTACTAGGATTTATTTACATTTCACAGCCAATTAATTTCTCATCCAAATAATCTTCAATAAAATATTTTTTCAATTATTTTGCACCCTTGCCCAGATCATCCCAAACCAATGCAAAAAAGTTTTTTTTCTACACTTGATTTCATGCAAGTTAAGATTGGGGGGGGGGAGGGAGGAGGTGCGTGTGTATATTGCAGCATATGCCTTTGTCAAAAGTATATTGGTGGAATATAAATGTGAGCAAAATCTCCACATCTTGGATAAAGGCTGTCATAACTGGCTGCGCTACTTTTCCTCTTGTAGTGTTGGTTTTAAAAGATGCTTGGCCCCAAGAGACGCACATTTCTAGCTTGCTGTAGTTTATATTCTTTGTGGGCCTCAGCATCTTCTGAGCTCAAGCAAGTTCCTTGATCTTCTTTTTCCTATTATTACCAAAAGTCCTTTAAAGAGACAACTCCAGGAAAATGATCTTATATATTTTAAATTGCATTTTCTACTAAATTGTAATTTTTGTCTGAAATAATGCCATAAACCAGAGGTAGCCAGCTTCTCCTTTTTTTGCAAGCCACTCTGTTGTTTTGACTCTTGTTCAGGCCCTGGAAGTCTATTTTGACACACAAACTGATCCAAGGCAATGGTCAGGCACTATAATATGCACAGCCTGACCTAGTAGGAAAGGTTGACAGTCATTGAGCATCTCTGCTTGGTCATAGCAAAGATATTGCATACAAAATAAGAAAGCAACGTTAAAGTGTGGGACAGTTCTCTCATAATTTGAATTGTTTTAATTTCCCTTATGACGAAGTCCTGGACAAACTTTATTACATCTTTATTACATCTTGGTTAAAATATGGTAAGGCCATCAGGAGCCTGATAAAATTACTTTGGGATCTCAATCTGGCCAGCCACTATAAATAAGAGAACTTTTTGCTTTTTCCTTGTTTCTGTTGGTTTGGAAATTAATGACACCCAAGCAATTTGGAGCCTCCTTTTCTTGTCAGATGGGATAAAGTTTGCAATATTACGACAGGTAGATAATATCTAGTCGATTTAGTTCAGTGCCTGAAAGTGTAGCTAATGCTTCACAATAGAAAGAAATGATGTCCAGTAGTTGGACATCAACTTACCTGTTCCTTGGGAAGTTTTCTCTAATAGCTGTTAGTTACTTACATAAAGTTTCCAGTTATTAACAATAACTGAAATTATGACTGCATGCAGAAGAAAGCCCAGCTTCTGCTACTTTGAAATTCAGTAGTAGCCGGTTCAGTGACTGATTATATAGCTGTGGGAGCAAGGTGTGATCATTTGTTTTTACTTTCTACCATTATAGAATATGAATGTTTTATTAGTCCTCTGAATTTAACATTTTATATGGGAAAATCTCCTTGGTGAGGTGAACAAGCTATCCAAATTTCAGAGAAATGGGATAAAAACTTGCTGTTAAAGCAACTTATAAATTGGATATTTTTTTCATTCATCTACCATGAAGTTTCAAAAAAGATAGTTACAACTCCTGAGTTCTTGCTACAATAATATGGTGGTTGAATACCTCCTTAGGTGAGTAGGGTTATGGGAACCCCACATATGATGGTCTTCAACTAGGAATTGGAACTCTGAATGGTAACTTTCTTTTTCTAACTGTATGATATGTGGGCATGGGATGGGGTGGATTGGATTTAAACTTCCAATGGGCATTTTTCATCTGATTTCTTGGATTGTCCTGAATTTTTAAAGAATGTAAACAAATAAATCCCCAGACAGAAAATTCAACCCAGCAACAAGTATAGTAAATATCCTGGAAGACATCCAATAAGAGCAGCTTTCCAAATAACTTGCTACATATGCAGCTAATGAATTCCTACCTGACAGGGACAAGATTGCTTGAATGAGTTGCTGACTTGCTGTGCAGATAGATATGCATTGTGAAAATAAGTGGTCTGGAATAGAGGCAAGTTGTAAGTGACCAGGCAGAAACTCAACTGGTTCATCTTTCCCAATCACTTGCTATATACATACATGATGATCGCATACTATTCAGGAATTAAATTAAAGTGAATGCTTGCATCTTCTTGCAGGTATCCACTAAGTGCTGTTTGTTGTTTCTGTTCAGTATTGGTTTATAAGTAGGACTGTTTAGAAACATTATGCAGGTCAGTGTTGCCAACATAACTGAGGACAGACCAGTCTGCAAAGGAGAAAAGTCTTAGGGATCGTATTATACCTTTTACACATTTATATAGTACATAGCTGGATTGTAGATCTTGTGTATATGTAGCTATTCCAATGTGACATATAAAACATGAAGAATGTAAACTTCGAAAACCTGTTTGGAAACTAGGGAGTCTCTCAATCTCTTTTTCTAATAGCTTGCATAGGTAATGTATTACCTTGGCATGTGTGAAATATTCAGTTAAATGCTGCTGAGCATGGAGTGATCTGTACATGTGTTGCTCATTTGTGTTTATGAGTAGAGTTCATACTGAGCTATAAATCGGGAAGTCCTGATTTGAATCTTGCCTCCACCATGAATTCACTAGGTGGCCACCACTGTCTGAGCCTCTGACCCTTATCTGGAGTATTGCAATGCTAATAATACCAACCCATTGTATAGGGAAGCCCCAAAGTTCACAAGATAAAATGAGTGCTTTGAGCACTTCAAAACACAAAATGCTAAGCACTGATGTTGACTGTGCTGAATAGTAAAGAGAATCCTTGGGAGACCAGAAGTAGTAGAAAAGATCTATGCCTGCTTGAGCGTACTCAGATATGCATTATGAGTTTAAATCTGCTAGCCAAGTAAATGAAGTAATCAGCAGAGCCCATGTAAGCCAGAGACTTTGGACCAAACAGATGAAATTAAGTGCCTTATTTTAGCTGTCACATTTGTATTCTACTATCCTGTGAGGCAGCTTACATTTGCTTTTCCTCTATGCTTTCAACCTCTGTGAGGGTACCTTAGGCTTGAAAAAGAGTGATTGACCCGAGTGAGCTTTTAATGACCCAGTAGGGATTTGAATCTAGATCTCTCTGGTCCAAATGCAACTTTTTTATCCACTATACCGGAGAGGGGGGAGAACTTGCGGCCCTCCAGATGTTGTTGGACTCCAGCTTCCATAAGCCCCAGCCAGCATAGTCAGTGGTAATGGGATTTCTCATCCACCACTATCTAGAGGGCCACATATTCCCTACTGCTGCACTACAACACACTAGCTAGGTGGAGCAATCATTCTTCTGTAGTAAAGGCTGTTGTTAATCTGATGACTTAGCTTCCCCAGTCTAAATGAGTCTGTCCATATAGTGGGGTTAACTTGTCTACAGTGGAAAGATTTGAAAACCTCCATAGAGAGGTTTCAGTGTGTATAAGTGGTTTTACTTATAATTGGCCTTATAAGTATTGAAAAAAAATACTTGCTCAGCTGATCAAATGCTGTCCTCTCCTTGGGTATTTCAATAACTGTTTAGTAGAATTGTAATAAAGTGCAACACCAAACTTATGAAATTAAATTCTCAACTTTTGTCTATTCAGTTATGTGGAATGATCAAAGATTATACAGTCCTTGGCATTTATTTAGAACCATAGGGAAAGCCAAGCATTTTATGACGATTTTATTTTAAACTTTGTTGAAATGTCTGTGTAGCCATAATCCTGCATGGTTAAGGAACAAGGAGCCCTCTCTCCTGCCTATGACACTAAAAACAGTCTGTCACCTACCAAATTATCTTGGTTTCATGTGATAATTGACCACTGCCCAGGAGGCAGTTGGTTGACTGGTATCGGATATTATTATTATTTGTTGTTGTTGTTGAGATTGTCTCCTTTGTGGAGAAGCCCTATGATTTTGTGCCATGAAATCAAGCCACAGGACACTTCTGTAAACTTATGTTAATTCTAAAATAGGGTGTATTTTGAAGAAAGCCTTTTAAAAGTGAGTTTATACACAAATCATAGTGGTTTTGTATTAATGTGAATATTTTATGATTGAATTCTGTATAAGTAAAGTGAACGTCATTACCTTATGGTTACTATGTTTGCTTACTGAAGGTTTAAAAAAATTATTTTCATTTTTGCAGAGTACTGGCATTAGAAAAGATATGTAAGTGAATGGCATTTGGAGTGGGCAGGTTAGTGACTAGAAGTCATGAGAGGCCTCCATCATCTGCACACTGGTGTCTACTATGACTTTGGATATTGGTGTCTCATATGCATGTGTTTACGCAAAAGGTTCTTGAGCACCAATAAATAGCTAAGGTAGTGTTGTATAGCCGAGCATGCAAACAACTCCCACTCCCCTTATATGTAATAGTCTTAGTATCTTGGTTTACAGCAGAGCTTCTCAAAGTGTGGGTTGCTCAGAGGGCCTTTTTTCATTTCCACAGCCAAGAGCACACAGTGGCTGTTATGCTGCTGCTGCTGCTTTAAGAGACCAGCTCCCTCATTTGCTTCCTTCCTCCCTATATGTCATGTTGAAATTCTATTCAAATGTATACCTAAATAAACTTATAAACATAAAAATGACAAATGAATTATAAATTTGTTTAGTATTAACTACTGATGTGATGTCCTTGCATTTTCTTTTGTGGAGAGCTCAAAAACTAATGTTAGTTGACAAGTGGATCCTAAAAACTGAGGTTAGGTTTACAGGTGGGTCCCGCTTCAAAATGTTTAAGAAGCACTACACTTTATGGTCCTTGTATTCAGACTCAGCAATCCATGAGGTAGGCCACTTGCCGTTTCTAGATGGGGGGCTCAGGCTGATGTAGCAGCTTGCTCAAGCCACTTAGGCCTATGACTGAGGGCTGACTAGTTCTTCCAGTTAAGTCATTCCCAGCCCTTCCACTGAGGTCCATTGGCTCTCCAGTGAACTCCACACATTCCTGGCTGCTGGTGGGGAGGTAGATGGGCATGAAGCTGGTAGTTACTAGGTTTTTTCCCATAGGGAAAGGTTTATTGGGCTGTGACAGATTTGGGGAATGAAGTTTAATTCCATTTGGAGCCAAATGTTGGTTTCATGGACTGTTCTGTGTGCAGACCTACTCTGGGTTTCTTGAAAGAAGTGCCTGGGATCTACCAATATGTTAAAATATCTCCAAATGTCGAGACTGTGCTGTATGTGTTGATGGCAAGCGGAAAGTCTTGTTTATTGCTTCACAGCCATGGTCTGCATGAACCTAACTGATGGATTTTGATGATTTTAAAACCCAGCATCATAAATTGCTTCTGAAATGTTCTTCTGCATGTGATGAAATGCACATAGAAAGCACCTGAGTAAAAGTACGTGCCAACTCAACATCTTCTGGCTTTGGAGCACTAGCAATGGAGCTTACTTGCCATTCTTGATATAATACTGTAGTTAAGGGTGGGGTGGGGGCTAGGTACTAGCTTCATGCTTGAAAGGAGGCCAAACTCTGGGTGGGGCAAGCATCTCTCAGCTCATGAATCCAACTCTGATGTGTCAACGCTCTGGCGGCCTTTTTGAATCCCTTGAATTCACCAGGCATTCAGCTCTTTTGTGTTATGTGTATGAAGCCCAGGGCACATCTGCTGTCCCTTTTATTGCTCACAAAGAACTTAGAGGCCCAGCTTGACAGCCTAATTAATGTGCATGGGAGACATTTGCATTGAACAGCTTTCAAAAGCATTATCTTGAAAAGGCAGGGCTCTCCTTTCTAGGTCCTGAATTGTGTTCTTTGCAAGGCACACAAATGCTTTTGGGGGTTTTATCCCCTCCTGGTCTTGGGCTAACCCTTGCCTTTCCAATCAGATTCAGTCTGAGGCATTGTTCATGTCCTGTCGAGGCTGCTTATGTCTTCAGGAGACAACGCCTCATTGTATTAACTCTCTGTAGTAAAATGACTCCTGCTGAGATTGTGGCCTTATCTATGACCCTAAATCGAAATGGCAGTTTTTGGTAAGCAGGGAAATTGCTTGGTAGAATTTTTGATCTTAGATCCTGCTGTCTGGATCTCTGTGCCCTGTACAACATGTCATGTTCTGCCCAAGCGCTAGAAACTGGAACTCTAGAATGGGGGAAAAAAAGTTTGGGAAATGTGGGGATGTGAAATGAGGAAGTCAAAAGGTATGGATGGGAGAAACTGGTTGGTGGTAAGGAGGATGCAGATGTCCCGCTGAACACTGTCTTCATTTTCTCACGAGGGCTACACTGGAATTTTGTGATTGACATTCACTAAGCAGTTCCCTATCTAGAACATTTTGACACACACTGACTGGGTACACGCAACACACTAACCCTTCATGGGTGACTACTCATGATGGGTTAGCGTGTCATGCGAATCAGAACTGTTCTGACCAGGGTGGGTTGTTCTTCCTAAACAACCCACCCTGGTAATCAAAAACTGCAGTAGGGGTTGTTTTACCCACAAAGGGTTATTTGGGAAACCCATCGTGGCTAAAGGGCATTGAGCAATGAGCCGCTTGACAAAAGCAGCAGAAACCCTTCCTGCTCTTGCCATTCTCGATTGTAGCCAAGGCACTGAACATGCCCTTTCCTCCTTGACAGGGAGATTACAAACCCTTACTGGCACCGTTTGCCCCTGCATATTCTCTCCCTTTTTCTCCCTTGCCCGGTTTTTCTGCAAAACAGGACGAAGAAAATTTTCTCACACGTAGATTTTGCCACCACCCCTTTGGGCACAGGGGTGCTTTTAAATTGATAGACAAGCTTACGGAGCAGATTGCTCCATAGGCTTGTATAGGAATTTAAAAGTGCCCCTTGCTGAAAATCATCTTGGGGTGGCAAAATCCAACCTCCTGACAAAGATCATGTTGCTCCAAGCAGGATACAGAGGTAACAAAATACAGAGCAGTTGGCTTGATGGTTCAGCCTGCTAGCCCATTTGAGGTTACAAAGCCAAGATTTGGCTAGGAGCTTCTCTGATTTCTCCTTATTTTTGTTCTGCTACTTTAAAAGGCTCCTCCCCTTTATTAAAAAGGAGGTAGCTTAATCTTTATTTCCAGTGAGTTGAAAGCTTTATGGGTGCGTCTATATTTAGCCGAGCGTGTGCTTATTTTTTCTGGAAGTCTGCAGAGACGAGTTGTTATGTTTTTTGCGTTTGTGTGTATGTTTAAATCACTTCTACAGAATTCACTTGGCAAAATAGGAAGTACATTCCTTTCCATGCTGTCTTTCATTGGGTTGTCTTTCATTGGGGAGGGGTTTCTGGTGGCTACTGGTGTCTTGTTGAGACTGAGCAGTATAGTGGATAGCACACTTATAGTTATCTATAAACGTGGACTGATAGGTAGATGGATCTGGAGGGGTGAAAGAGTCATAGGATTGGTGATTCTGCCTCCAGTGGGGATGGCTGCCCCTTTCAAAGAATTCTGATAAGAACTTAGTGCTTGAGTTATGCTCATTTATTTTCATTCATAATGTACGGGACATCCAGCTTAAAGTGAGGGAGGCTGATGCTGGTAGGCTTGCCCAGGCCTCCCTAAAGTAACCATTAAAGGCCTGCTAATCTGTAATGGATCCCTCAATTCTCTTGATTTACAAAGTATAAGGCAGGTACCTGCTAATAATGAACCTTTGATATGTCTGTTGCATGCCTGTTATTGGTGGTTGTGGCTATAGTTTGTATTCTTTGTAAGGTCATAGCAATCCTATTCTACCCTTTTTAATCCAGAGTGGATTAAAAAGAACATTTACATGTAATGTCCATTAAATCATAACCTGGTTTAAAATTATATTTAACTATGAAGTCTGTACTAAACTATTAAAAATGAATATCAATATCAGGGCAAACTTGTCTTATGAAGTCAAGCATATAAATATGACACAATAGGTCATAAACTGAATTTATTGTTTAGATTATATACACTCCGTCAACTAAGCAATGTAGACATTTACTTCTCCTGTCATGGAGAACATTGTTCTTCACCGTAATACTAGCCCTTGCTTTGGGGAAGTTTTAGACGCCTAGTCTTCAAGCAAGTAGTGTTTGCGGCCTAACATGTGAATACATAGCCAAACATAAATTCTTGATTTCAGATTTGTTCTCCCAAGTTTGTGTAGATTCTGTAGTACAAAAAGCACGTGCCCTGCATGACTTTGGCTTTCAGTTACATTTCTGGATTGTGTAGAGGTTCTGTTTCGTTCAAACAAATACATTTTATTTGTGTAAGTTGCTTTGAGACTTCCTTAGCAGTGAGAAGTGACACATACATGTAATTAATGAATATAATAATTGAATGCTAGTTGTGTTAACAACCAGTCAGCATGCATGCTTGTTCAGAAAATATATGAATTATTGGAATGCAGGGAAAGTAGGTAATGTATCAATGCACAACTCTGCCTCTCCTGACCTGTTTGAATGATGCCCACTCAGCTTCCTAAACTTTACTGGAAAGGGCCCACAGGTATTGAGGCATTTGGTTGCAAGCACGAGGATTAGGAAGCTGTTGAAAAGGTTCTGTGCCAGGAGCCGTATCCTATGATTGTTGTAACCATCTCAGTCTGATTGACAGTAGATACCTGGTGCTTTTATATAGCTATCTACCAGCCATGAGAGTTATATGCTACCTTCAGAATGAGAGGCAGCATAGCTCTTAATGCCAGTCACTGGGGAACAGCAGCAGGAGAGAGCCGTTGCCCTCCTTTCCTGCTCGTGGGCTTCCCATTTGGGGCATCTGGTTGGCTACTGTGGGAAATGGGATGCTGGCTTAGATAGGCCTTTAATCTGATCCACCAGGGTTGTTCTATATTCATATTGGCTGCATGTCACCTTAGATGTGAGTATTGATTCCCCTCTCCCCAGAATTTTCCATTACTCTGATTTTGGATTTTCTGTAGGCTGGTGAAGTAAAATAGAATTTTTCGAGCAAGGATTGGTGGGAGCTGTAGGATGTCTTAGCTGTTGCAGAACTGTATTGTGTTGCGCATCACCATAGACCTGTCTACCTGTCTGGGGAATGAAGTAACCCATATGTCCCCTCTCTGAACAAAACAAAACTTTCAGCTCTTGATGAAGTCATTAATGATTTTCTCGCCTTTCTTCCCCTTTCCCTTCACAGAAGATGATGTTTGTGTGTTCAAGTGTTCTGTATCGAAGGAGACAGAATGCAGCCGAGTGGGCAAACAATCCTTCATCATTACGCTGGGATGTAATAGTGTCCTTATACAGTTTGCAACACCAAGTGGTATGTATCGGCACATTTGTGTTTGATTTGTGCAAATATGTTGCTCAAGGTGATCGGAAGTCACAGCCTTGCTCTGGCAAAGAAAGGTACTGTATGCCCTGCCAGTACATAGCAATTATCAATGTGGAAATGGAACCTTCCTATTATTGTCTATAAATGGCAGTTGAATGGCTGTTCTTGTTAAGAAAGTAACACAATGTTTAGCTCAAATCTACCTTCAGGTTAACTTTAAACCCTTGCTGCTTCTCCTGTCTTTAGTGGATGTGCTGAACAGTTGTCATCTCTGTCGATTCAGGGTGAGCAAGAGCAAGAGCAAACATGTAAAATATCTGGAAATGTTGAAGTCATGGGGAGAGGGAATGTTTCAGAAAATGGAAATATATGTAATAATGACTGATTTGACTTAATTTTTATTTACCGCTTTTAGATCATGAAATGTATAACGTGTAACACAGTCTGCAATCCTTAGACACACATACTGGGGAGTAAACTCCGCTGAACATAGTGGGACCTATGTCTGAGTAAACTTACATAGAATTGCACTGCATTTACTGTTCTTGCATATTTATGTGTTAAATGGTATACATCCATAACAAATATATCCAATATTGGAGCTGGAGCTGCAACAGTTTTTTCGATTGGTAAATGGGGTGATGGAGGGAGGGGGAATTTAAAACAGCAAACATCAATATTATGATATACAAAAAGGTTACATTATTTTGGCTTGGAAGTAATGGTGCAGAAGTTCGTGAAATCTGTCTGGAGAAAAATGTCAGATGAACACCCCTCTAATGATGCAATTAATTGGTCATTATAAAACCAAAACATATTTTATGGGAGACTTTTTAAAATTCTTCCATCCATAGGCTTTTCCATCTCTAATAGATTTTTGAGAACAACCATACACAGGTTCACTCTGAGGAGAGCTTGGACTAGATGACCCTGGCATACAATCCCCCCCCCCACACACACCAGTACCCTTGCAGGTCATCTCCACAGACCAGGCAATAACTCAAGGAAAATTCTGCACCAAAGTACCTTTGGAACGGATCATGAGAAATCCATTTGCTAATGTTTGCATAGTTCTGCTTCCAAGATACAGCTTATCTTAGAGCTTTGTGTGTTTGGTAGTGGAGCGGGGGAGATAGCAGGACACTAGGGCAATCAATTACAGTTCTGCTGAGAATATGAACCTGCTCAGGATACTTAAGCCAGTAGCTACTCCAACCTTTTAACTTCTGTTCAATATTGAGGGCTAGAAGCTTGGCTTTACAAATGAAAGCTCAGACTTGCAGGGTGCAGTTTTCATAGTCTGTGTTTGCACGATTAGCCTAGTGTAATTTGAAATAGGCACAGACTGGTTTTCACACAATTGGCCCATCACAGGAATAAGGCAGCTTTGTACCACCTATTCCAGAGCTAAGGCCATTAATATGCAAAGTGGCTCCTTTTGTTTTTAGGAAATGAGAGAAAAAGCTTTAGTGTACAACAGGCAGCTTCAAATTATGTATTTGTTGGGCTGTGCTACTTCAGCTTTTAGGTGGAGGATTTTATGCTCTTCCATATTAAAACAGGCAAGCAAGCAACAACTTCTCTGCTCTAGCAAAATAATATGGGGCTTTGTACTGTATGTCACTTATCCTTTTCCTTTGGGATGGATGAATTGGTGGGAGGAGGTCGGGAAGGGTGAAAAGGGCAACTAGAAGGACTAGAACAATGGAATTGGATTTATGGGCACAGATGGAAGTTGAGAGGGGATAGAATGACATTCTGAGACACGTTGGAGAGGGCAGAGAGGTGAAGGCCCAGGAAATTTTAGAAAACATTTCCCCCCAGTTTTTTCCTCCCAAAGATGCTTTTGTTTTGTTCCCCAAAATTGAAAAAAATAGATTATGAAATATTTTCTTATAGAATAATGAACACAAGGTGTCTTTTATAGGAAGACTAGAGGTGTAACATTTCTGAGATTTTAAAGTCATGGAGGAAAATGTATTTTTAATCCTATCTATAAGGTTCCCAGGCATAGTCATTTCCTGCATTCCTTATTGAATTATTGATCTAATGTATCTTTTACTGATAAAAAAATATTCAGGGATGCACCGAGTCATGCTCATTTTTCTAGGGTCCCCCTATTATAATTTATGAAGAAAATATGCATTCTTGATAGTTGGGTTTTGTACTATGGAGTCCTGTGCTTCTGAGCTTGTTCTGGTTGGATTCTGTAGTTCTAAAATCCACATGTCAGAGAAACACTGCCACCGCCATTACATAGAATGGAACAATATGTGGGTTATCCCACCTGTATAGAGGGGTGGGGGGTTGAGGCTATGGAACTGACCGTCATAGCTTTTTAATAAAATTCCCAATAATCCTTCATTGTTAGGGAACATTGCCTCAGCTATAAAAAAAAACTTTAACTGCTGACATCCAAATAAACCCTCTGTAACCTAACAACAATTCAGTAGTCTGGTTTCTATGGTGTAGACATGGGATTGACACCACCACTAAAGACAACCTTTCAGAATGATCACAAATTAAGATGTTTATTGCAGAGAAATATTTACAAAAGGGAATAAAATGTCACTTCAAATAATAGATTGAGATTGCTTAAGAGAGCAATCCTATGGTCCCTGGGAGAGCGTCCTGGGGACCGTAGGATATTGAGTGGGTTGGGATGATTGCGTAGGGGGAAGGAGCCATCTTGGCTTTTCTGCCTGCGCTTGTGACTGCTGCTTGCTTCATTCCCCACACTGTGGTGCAGGTTGGTCTGTCATTCAAACCCAGTGTATCACAGGAGTGGCTTTGTACACACAACATGCAGTAGAGGTTGTAAGGTGGCTACGAAGCCACCCCCATCACTTCACACGCCTGGTTTGGATGATGCGCCAACCTACACTGCAGCGTGGGGATTAATGCAAATGGCAGCCACATATGCAGGGACAAAGTAAGAAGCCACGATGGCTTCTTACCCCTACATGATCGTCTGAACAGCCTCGGGGGCAGAATCCAAGCAGGAGTCCAACCCTCCCTCCACTCCCCCCACCCTTGCAACTGCTGCAGAAAGTACTGCAGTGGAGGTTGGACCTCTGAACTCAGATGCAGGAGGGGGCAGAGGAGGCACCAAGGATCTACAGGATCCTAACGCTTCCCAGTTCCCATCTCCCTCCTCTTCCACTAGATGTGCTCAAAGGCATGTCTAGTGCAAAAGCAACAGAATGGAGGACAGCAAAACGTGGGATGTTCAGTGTCGAAGTGCTCCTTATACGGGCTCCTTGTATTGCCCCACCCAAGTTCTTAAATTAAATATGTTAGTTACCATTCCAAATAGGTAAGAGATTTTCCCCAGCTAAATAAGCTCTCAATAGCTTTTCCTTCAGACCAGATTTCCCTAAACTCTTTGTCAACCAATTCCACACAAACAGGAACAGATGCTGTACACCAGTCTTCCTCTGCCTCCAGCTGTTCCTCCTGCTTCTGATTTCTAGGAAGATTCAGAAGTTTCAAGACCTTTCTGAAGTTTGCTCTGGAAAGACATAGACTGGGTTGGATGACACAATAGTCAATGGGAGATTAAATAGTCCGTGGTATACTAAATAGTCCACCATTGACCATTGTGTCATCCGTGGGACAACGAATGTTTCAGGGTTGGTTATTTCAATGAAGTAACCAACTCCAGTAATCAATGCTGTGCAGAGTTGTTTATCTGCACAACCATTGATCATTGTGTCATCTGTCATGCTCCGTGGATTATTTCCCCTGCCTGCAGAGTCTCGAGGCAAGAGCTGCAGAAGCCCCTGCCACTCTTGCCCAGTGGGGCTGTATAGACAGGGGAAATAATCCTAGCCCAGGAAGTGCTTGGGGAGCCACCGATCATGCTGTCCCTTGGTGGGGTGCCATAATCCACAGCGCCCCATGCTCTTCCTGGGACAGGCTCTCTGGCCTCGGTGTCAAAACAGATGGGTGTGCACCAGCTGTGCAGGGATATCATCCCCGGATCGGGGCTGATATCCCTGTGCCACATGTGCATACCCATTAGTTTCAGGGCTGAGCGCAGGGAGAGGTGACATTGTCAGCCCTCCCCGTGGTCAGCCTTGATCCAGGGATCCAGGGATGGTATCCATGCGCATTGCATCCTTTTCCATTTGTTTCTATGCTGAGGCCGGAGAGAGCTAACAGTGTCAGCTCCCTCCAGCCTCGGCTTCGAAACAAATGGAATGGGGAAGGAGCTGGTGAAGCGCAGTAATTTCCTCCCAAGGAAAGCACTCCACGTCGCCAGCTCTGTTCCCATTTCTTTTGAAATAGCGGGCAGAGAGAGCTGACAGCTGTCTCTGGCTGCTGCTTTGAAAGAAATGGGAACGGAGCTGGAGACGCCAAGCAAAGTCATCCCCTGTCAAGGGATCAGTTGGCTTGCCGCCACTGTCTCCTTCGCCACCACCTTCCTGGTTCCTATGGTCCTGCTAGCGAAGGAGGTGGTGGTGCTAAGCCAACTGATCCCGACGGGATGACTTTGCTCTGCGCTGACGTGTCCTTTCGCGGCGGACGGGTCTTCTCCCCTTACAGGTAAGAAAACCATTCTGCATCTACTTGCTTCTGCGGTGTGTGGTCACAGAGGAACACATGGCCGCGCCTGCCGCAGAAGCAAGAAGCTGCAGATGAATCTCTTCCCCTGCTAGTGGAAGCAATCCGTCCGCCAGTTCTTGTTGTGATGGTGCCTGCAGCACGTATCCCTCCACAGCTGCCACAGCCGGACTCTTAACCCTCACCCCTGGTTCTGGCTGTAGTGGCCATGGAGGGATGGGTGCCACGGGCATCCCTGCACCAAGAAGGAGGCAGGGTAGCTTCTCTCCTCCCCCCCCCCCCCCCCCGCCATGGAATGACAGAGCCCTGATCATGTCAGGAGGAACCAGCACCACTATTCAGTGGGGAGAGAGCAATAGGCAACCCTGCCCAGATAGCTTACTCAACAGCTTACTTGGATGTTGCCCATCTGTGGAGTGGTCCATGAGGGCAGGGTTGGCTAACTTGTCATCCAAACGCGCCCACAGAATAAGAACTTAAAATGTGTTATGTATAATTTTGTTTGCTAATAACATGATCTTGTTAGGCATATTAAATTTAAAAGTGTACTTTATTCAGGCAGTAATTTTTGTTTCGAGATTTTACTTTTGCACTATGAGGTTTGATATTTTGTGACCCGCCTGGAGAATTTCAGCTATGGAGCGGTATAAAAACGTAATAAAGAAATAGTTACAAATTTACTGAATTTACATTTGTACGTTTTTCAATTTAATTGAGCAAATGATACATAATACATGTTATGTTCCTAAAGGAAAAAGTGACTTTAAATCTGTAAAAAGCATGTTAAAATAAGGAAAGAAAGAAAAGTATTGCATGTTTTTTAAATTTCTTCCCAAATTTCCATTTGTATTTGGGGGGAAATGAGTATTTTTCCATGTCTCCAACATTTCTGGAAATGTTACATTTTCAGCCAATAGTATCATGAGTTTGGGGAAAGCTCTTTTTAATAGGTTGGAAATCAGATGCTGTGAAATTCCATATTTCTTCTCTAGAAATTATTGGCAGCAGAGAACTTTGCTGGCTTCAAGATGGCACCTGGAGACATTTATGAAGGCAGTCTTCTGAATTGCGATGCCTCAGCTGTGGCCTGTTGGTTGCTGCATGGCCATGGGGTCTCTCTGACCTTGTTGCTGAGGCTGTGGAACTTCATAGAGCCATGAGGACCAATTTCTCTGCTAACAGCCCTTATAGGTTAAAGGCTGATAGGATAGTCCCTCTCCTAGCCAGAACATTGGAATAGGCACAGCCCTGTGTATTGCTGGATGGTTTCACTCTTCTCTTCCTCCCCACAGTCCCAGTCCAACCAGAAAGGCTATTGTTCTCCAAGTTGTGTGTTCCTTCTTGGGTCTGATCTATGACTTGAATGCTAAAGAGGCAATGCTTGGTTTATCTTTAGACTTCTGCTCGTTTTATAATATCTTGAAAAACTGCCGGGGCCACAACATGGAACAGTCCGTGTTCAGTGAGCGCACAGAAGAGTCATCTGCCGTGCAATACTTCCAGGTAGGTGGGTTAACAGTTAATGCCTTTTTTTTCTTGTGTGTTTGTGCGTGGAATTGTGTAAACTCCTCTTGCCCCACTGCACAGTGTATGCTGTCTGCAATTTGGAAGTTTTTAAAAGCTCCAGAGTGTTAACTAATTGAATTCTGCAAATTGGAAATGTCTGCTTATTTGCCGCTTACTTCTATAAAAACATACACGCTGTAAATTCAGCATCAGAATTAGTGATCAAGGTGTATACAGGGCTTTCCCCGACACCATGAGGTCATAAACCTTAGCTGGAGCGGTACAGATTCTTAGGTGCATACCCTGGTCATTAGCAAAAACTCTGGGGCAGTGTGGAGGAGTAGTTCTATAAACAAAGATCAACAGGGCTTGTATGTTGCCAATATCTGTGTATTTAATATTTTCAAGTGGCTTCACCAGCATTGTGGAATAGAGTCCATTTAATTAGAGTGATGTTCACAAGCTTTGTCAGCATTTGAGATATTTAAGAATATACATATATCCTGTGAAAATTTCCTTAAAATGATGTGGCAGTTGTGGTAGTCCTTTTTTGGAGGGAAAGTTTATAGGCTTTAGCAAAGGCTCCTTGTTTTCCCTTTCAGTTTTATGGATACTTGTCCCAGCAGCAAAATATGATGCAAGACTATGTCAGAACAGGCACATACCAGAGAGCAATCTTGCAGAACCACAGTGACTTTAAAGATAAGGTAAGAGGGTGGGATCTAATGACCCTTTTTGATCTGTTTTGCATGTAACGACAGACCATTGTCTAATTAACCTTGGTTGTTGAATCATAGGTTGTTGGTATGTGCGAACTCAGAACTGGTACAGCTCGAGGACGTTGACAAGGTGCTTGGACAGGTTCATGCAACCACCTGCATATTGGATCCTTGCCCCTCTTGGCTAATAAAAACTAGCAGGGATGGAACAGCCAGCTGGGCCAGAGAAGTCCCTCTTTGTAATAGGGAGTGATTCCTGGCCGCCTGAAAGAGGTGGTAGTGAGACCACCACTAAAGAAATTTTCCCTGGACCCAGAAAATGTTCCATTCCTGAGCAGGGTACGTGAGTGGGTGGTTGTGGGCCAGCTTCAGACACTCTTGGATGAGACTGATTATCTGGATCCATTTTAGTCGGGTTTCAGGCTTGGCTTTGGTACGGAAACAACCTTGGTCGCCCTGTTTGATGACCTATGTCAGGAGAGAGGCAGGGGGAGTGTGATGCTGTTGATTCTCCTTGATCTCTCAGTGGCTTTCGATACCATTGACCATGGTGTCCTTCTGGAATGACTGGCTGAGTTGGGAGTGAGAGACATTGCACTGCAGTGGTTCCACTCCTTCTTGGCAGGTCGACTCCAAAAGGTGGCGCTCGGGAGACATTGCTCGTCCCCGTGGATTTTCCAGTATGGGGTCCCTCAGGGGTCAGTTTTGTCCCCCATGCTGTTCCACATCTACATGAAACCATTGAGTACGGTCATCTGGTGTTTTGGAGTGCATTGTCATCAGTATGTTGATGACACGCAGCTCTATTTCTCCTTTTCATCTTCATCAGGTGAGGCTGTGGATGTGCTGAACCAGTGCGTGGCTGCGACAATGGACTGGATGTGGCCTAATAAACTGAAGCTCAATCCAGACAAGACTGAGATGCTGTTAGTGGGTGGCTCTTCTGCCCGGATGGTGGCCCAGCTATGCCCTATCTGGACAGGGATAACCTGGCTTCAGTTGTCTATGCTCTGGGAACCTCCAAGTTAGATTACTGCAATGCACTCTAAGTGGGGCTGCTTTTGTAGATGGTTCAGAAGCTGCAGCTTGTGCAAAAGGCGGTGGCAGATTTATAACGGGGACTAGGAGGTTGGAACATATAAGACTGAATCTGGCCCACTTGAATTGGCTGCCTGTACATTTCTGAGCCCGATTCAAGGTGCTGGTTCTAACTTATAAAGTCTTACATGCCTTGGGGACCACAATACCTGACGGAACGCCTTTCCCAACATGAACGCTTAACATCTACGATCCTCCTCTGGGTGCCTGCTCTGAGGGAGACTCGGAAGATGGCAAAAAGAGAGAGGGCCTTCTCTGTGGTCTCCCCCCCCCCCCCCCAATTATGGAATGATCTCCCCGACGAGGCCTGCCTGTCGCCAACATTAATATCTGTTTGGTGCCAACTCAAGGCTTTTCTCTTTTCCAGGCATTTAGCAATATGTCATGAGCTTAACCAATCCAGATTGGTGGTAAAAGTAACTGTCTATACAAACCCTTTTTAAAAGTAAATAATAAGCTTTCTTATTTTATTTCTTTTTAATAAAATGTAATAGATCTTTGTTTATTTTCCTGGTACCACTGATATGTTATGTCTCAAGCCTAATGACCAGCTTCCCTAGGGGAAAAGGTATTTTTTAAATAAAGGTGTATTGTTTAATAGCGGCAGCGGAAATGAAAGAAGATATGCTCAATAGTGAGGACTAATTCTCCACATTTGGGGATAGGGGTGGGATTGCCCTTTTGTATAGGCCCCATCCTAAGGAGAGGTTCTCAAAGAACCTGGTATTTGAGTATATCCTATGCTTGAGATGCAAATTAATAAAAAATTCAAGAATGAAGTACAGACTCTTCTAATGATCCACAGTTTGTAAAAGACAAACCTGAAATTACTTCTTGAACATATGTATGCAAATTTCATATCCAGGCCACATTTCGTCTGTGCTCAAAACAAATTTTATTCAGCATATTTGAAAAGCTGTACATCCTATGATGTGCAATTCAATTTACAACATTAAAAATGAGTGCTTTCAAATAAAAGCAATAAGGCCAATAAATGCTAAAATAATTCAATCAACAATTATTAAACTTAAAATGTTATTTACATTAGGGAAATGAGCATAATCTATATTAAGTTTAAACTTTCCATCTTCTGTGATTCTTGCACACTTGGCTTCAGGATTCAAGTTCTCTGCAGGGTTCTAAACGTGGATTCTAAGACATTCTGCCTGAGTACCACCACCAAATTCTAGCTGAAAGAGGAACTTCAGGATGACTAGGAAAGAAATCCTGAATGGCAGTAGACTAGAGTGTGTCATCTGGTGAGGCTTTAACCTTATAAAGGCTTCCAGAGCAGGCTTGTTCTCTGATTTGATGAACGAGAGGACACTGCCACCCAAGAGGCAGTTTGGGGATGGATAGGGCAAACAAACCAAAGGCACAGAATTGGAGGTACTTTGGATAGGAAAAAAGCCCTGATATGGATGTGGTCGGTCTTAGATGGAGTGACACCCCACTGAAGGACTAGGCATACAGCTTGGGGGGCTCTCCTGGACCATGTGCTGTCTATGGAAGGCTAAGCAGTGTTGGGGACCTGGGTGAGTCTTTATCAGCTTTGGATGATTTGCCAGTTGCATCCCTACGTAGAGACAGCAGACCTTGCCTTGGATATTTATGCCCTGATTCCATGTAGATTGGACTGCTGTAACACACTCTGTGTGGGGTTGTGAAGATCCTACTCATGTGCCCACCAGTAAGATCCATCAGGTTGGTGGGCACAGGAGATACAGCCTTCTCTGTGATGGCCCCATCATTGTGGATCTGGCTCCCTCATTGACTACTTTTAAACAGGGCCGTAAGATCTGGTTGTTTTGGATTTGCTTTTAACTGAAACTGCTATTAGTTGACTGGTATGTAGTTGAAGATTTTTTATGGTTGCTGCTATTGAATTTTCTTATTACATATATTTTAAGGTTTGTAATGGTTTTTAAAACCATTTTCTAAACTACCCTGAGCATGCTTTCTGCCAGGAATAAACAAATAAGACCTCTGAGCATTGGAACTGCAGCTTTCAAGAAGGGAAGAATTTCAGTCTCCAGTATTTTGCAGTTGCCAATAAAGGAGCCTTGGTTACAATTTCCTGTTATAGCTTAAGTATGTAATACTTTGTAAGAAGTTACTTTGAAGGAGAGATTTTGTTTATTCTCAGTTTATGTGATGAACGGGACTATGTTTTTGTTTCTCCACTATTTCCTACAGATTGTATTAGATGTTGGCTGTGGTTCTGGCATCCTGTCATTTTTTGCAGCACAGGCTGGAGCAAGAAAAATCTATGCAGTGGAAGCCAGCACGATGGCTCAGCATGCAGAAGTAAGTGCCGTTTCAGGGCTGATGGAGCAGTCTCTGGCAGTCCACCCTCATTTGGGTTACAAATGTTCAGGTTGTGCAGCTGGTGACTCTTCCGCTCTGACTCTGTTATTGCCCTTAAGGTGCAGGCAAAGCTTGGGATCTTAAATCCTTCTTCAGGTTTGAAGCTAGCTTTAGAACAGTTGTTCACTTTCACCCTAATCTAATTCACAGACTGGTTGTGAAGTCTACTGGAAGCCCCAGTGAGTCTTTTGGAGGAAGGGTGACAAAGTAGCATCTCACTTTCCCAGCAACCGCCTTTTTTTTTTTTTTTTAGTATAATTTTTATTAATTTTTCAACAAAACAAACATACACATAATACATAATATAAAAACACAAACTAACTCCCTCGACTACCCCCGTGCACCCCCCCCCCGAGACCTACTCACATTCATCCATCTTCCTTCCAAAATTTTAATGATTCTTTTGAAGGCGACTGTCCCTTTCCCGATCTTAAAACATATTCCAAAAAGGGAGTCCATATATCTCCAAAATCACTCTTACTGGACATTCCCCTCATTATTTTCATTTTACATGTCAACATATCATTCAATGCTATATCCCAAATTTCTTTATACCAATCTTCTATTTTATAACTTCGTTGCCCTTTCCAATTTTTAGCAATCATTATTCTAACGGGTGCCAGGAGGTTGTTTACCAATTCTCTATTAATTATATGCTTATTCCTACTATCCCATATTGCTAGTAGAGCTAGCTTCGGGTTTAATTCCAATTTACTTCCAATTATATCACTTATTTCTTTAAAAACCTTTTCCCAGAATTTTTGTATTTGTTGACAGCTCCACCACATATGAAAATAGGTCCCAACCTCCTGACATCCCCTCCAACAATTCTTGGACACTTTTTTATCAATCTGGTGAAATCTTACAGGTGTTAGATACCATCTCCAAACTGTCTTATAATAATTCTCCTTAATTCTAATCGACAATAATTTCAACATTCTTACATTCCACATCCTCCCCCAATTATCTTCATTAATTTTTTCCCTTATATCTTCTTCCCATACCTCTTTTATAACCTTAAGTGAGTCCTGAAATTCCTCCTCTATTAAAATTTTATATATCTCGCTAGTGAGTCCTTTTTTAGCTCTGGCTTCATCTTTTTTTTCTGTTTGTTCAATTAAATCTTCAAATCTGGTATTATTTCTACATTTCTTATTTTTTATCCTCCATTCCTCTGTCCATTTTACCAGTTGCAGACACTTGAACCACGCTATCTTCTGTCCTTTAAACAAATCTTTAATATGCTCACTATCTTTCATCTTTCCCATCCAATTCCTTAGCTTAAGAATATCTTGTTCTTTCAGTCTCGCTTCCATCTCTGATTTTAATGCTCTTGGGAAGTTTCCCACTACTACAACTGGGGCTAGCGGAGAATCTCCTGGTATCAACTTCCCCCTATACTTCTCCCATATCGATATTATATTTTCCAATAATGGGTTGTCCAGTACCTTCCATTCTTTCTTCTGCATTTTGGTAAAAAATATATTTCGCAATTTACATTCTATCTCTACTGTTTGCGATTCCAGCCATTCCAAATCTTGCTCCCCTAAAATAGCATGAATAACATATCTTAACTGATTAGCAATATAGTAATTCTTAATGTTAGGAAGTCCTAAACCTCCTTTCTTTTGAGTCTTATACCATAACCCCTTGTTTATCCTAGCTCTTTTATCCCCATTACAATATGCATTAATCATATTTTGCCAATTTTTAAGCTCAGCTGCTGAAATTCTAATAGGTAGCATTCTAAACAAAAAATTAATCTTAGGTAATATCTTCATTTTAATAACCGCTATTCTACCAAACCAAGAATGTTTTAATTTTCTATAAATCTGTAATTTCTCCCCTACCTCTTTTCTTAAGCTTACAAAATTAAGTTCCTCTATTCTTTCTAATTCTTTATCTATATTAACTCCTAAATATCTTATTATATTTTTATGTCTTAATCCTAACTTAGCTTTACATTTCTCCATCTCTTCCTTGTTATAGTTATACAACATCATTTCTGACTTCCCCCAGTTAACTTGTAATCCTGTAATTTCCCCAAATTCTCTCAAATGTTTCTGAATCGTCTCCCCACTTTCTAGGGGATCTTCTATTGTCAATAACGTATCATCCGCAAACATATTTACTTTAATCTTGTTTTTTCTTCCTATCCCCTTTAATCTTTCATCTTCCCTAATTACATTTGCTAAAATTTCTATAACTATTGCAAATAAAATCGGTGAAAGTGGACATCCTTGCCTAGTTCCTCGGGCTAGTATTATTTGTTGCGTTAACCCATCATTAACCATTATTTCCGCTTTATTATTTTTATACATCTGATTTATCACTCCCATAAATTTATGTCCAAACCCAAATGTTTTTAATATTATTTTTAACACCGGCCATTCCACGCAATCAAAGGCTTTGAAAATATCTAAAGCTAATAATCCTGCTTTTAAGTTCCTTTTTTTAATAATATTTATTATATTTATAACTCTCCCAATTAAATTCGGCATTTTCCTACCTAAAATAAATCCACATTGATCATTTTTAATATATTTAAATATAAATGTACCCATTCTTTTAGCCATAATTGCTGAAAATATTTTTGCATCCTGATTTATTAAAGATATTGGTCTATATGACACTGGATCTGTCAAGTCCTTGCCTGGCTTCTGTATTAAAACAACCAGGGACTGGTCCCACGATGGCGGGGTCATTCCTCCTTCTATTATATTATTAAATAATTTTTTTTAATCTAGGTATTAAAATATCTTTAAATATTTTATAAAATTCCGGCCCCAGACCATCAATCCCCGGAGACTTACCTCCTTTTAGTTTTCCAATAATTCCCTCAATTTCTTTGTCAGTAACCAAGGCTTCCATACACTCCCTATCTTGTTCATCCAGTCTTGTTTTCCAATTCCTTTCTACATATTCCCGAATCTTTTCTTGTGAAAGCGCCTCTGAAGTATATAAATCTTTACAAAATTCCTGAAAAATACTTAATTTATCTTTCATTACATTACATCTATTTCCTAACTTATCTCTTATTGTCCCTATCATATTCTTAGCCTTCTCTGACTGCGTGGATCTAGCCAGCAACCTGGAATTTCCCAGCAACCGCCTTGTGAGGTCAGGGCTCTGTAGCTTAACTCTATGTAATGACAACTTATGGGATATCAGGGCCATGCGGGAGCAAGCAAACTGCCTTCTACCCACTCAGTATTTCCACTTTGCAGCTGCTTTGCTAAACAACCCAGGAACGACAACAGCATGTTAGTTCTTGCGTGAAATCTCTGGGTTGTTTAACCCTCAACAATCCAGAGTGCCAGGTTCAGACATCATGATTAACAACCAGGAATGGTGTGTTCATGGCTTGTTTAGTAAAGCGAATCCAAAGTGGAAGTAGTGAGCGCGCGGGAGACAGCATGCTCAGTTGTTTCCATTTAGTCCCAAATTCGTGAGTTGTTTACTTGCGAAGCAGGTCTGTACCTCTCTTACTGTTGTTGTTGGTGCTGTATTGGAGCCGAGCCAAACCCTGAATTAGCTTGAATCTGGGCATGTTTAAAGTGCTGGTGTGATCCCTGCACTTCAAAATGTCTTAGAGCGCAGCTTCTTGAAGGTAGTTCATTCTGTACTAAGGAAGGCATTTCGTTCCTTTAGGCTATTCAGTAGGGTTTGCTTGAACCATTTTAGCATCTACAAAGGCTGCTTGTGTTTATATATGGGAAAAGGAGCGCTGCATCTCTTGTGCTTCTTGCTTTTATTTTAAAGGAGAAAGTGGCATATTTGCCGCATCCTTAAACTGCCATGCTACACATGCATTTTGTACTTTGATATCTCTTGGTGCCAGGTACTTGAACTGGCAACTCGTGCGGTATGGCCTAGGTGCTTTACTCTCTGTGTCACACTGGCAGCTTGCAGGTTCTGCAACACCTCCACTGCTGATGTCCAGAAGATTTATTAATATGTATATATTATAGAAAATGTATATCCCCCCCTTTTTGATGCTTATCAGAAGGATAGGACATACTATCATTCCAGCATGACCAGGTGACAAAAGAAGCCAACAAAGATGCTCATATATAGCTTCTCAGTCTGAGCAGCTTGTTGCTTAGGTTCAGAATGGATTACTTACCCACTGGCTGAACTGCTTGCTGAGCCATCCACTTGTCTCCATGTCACCAGTCCTGACAATAACATAAGCAGCAGCCCTCAATGTGTCTCTTTTGGTATGCTTAACTTTCTGGTCTGTGGAATAGATGGGGGAATAGAGAGGACAAATAGATGCAGAATGTCTGTGGGTTGATGGTCTCTTTCTGACCTTTCCCCTTTCTTGTCCAGGTTTTAGTGAAGAGTAACAACCTCACTGACCGGATTGTGGTCATTCCTGGGAAAGTAGAGGAGGTCTCACTTCCGGAGCAGGTGGACATCATTATCTCTGAGCCAATGGGTTATATGCTTTTCAACGAACGTATGCTGGAGAGTTATCTGCATGCCAAGAAGTATTTAAAGCCCAGTGGTAAGTAACTAAATGCTTATGATGATGGTGGTGCAGTGGAGGCAGAGAAGGCAGAGACGCTGTCTTCAGGGCTGTGCCTGGCACACTCAATCACACGGACAGGCAGCCTTGGGTTGCTTAGAGGAGGGGAACGTCTTTTCAGATGGCAGCCGTCTTGGGCACTACAGTAGGTGCTGCCAGTTGTTCTTCACGATGGCCTCCAGTGCCGTTGAAGGAGAAGCTAGGACTTGGGGGCAAGGCCTGGTGTCTTGTTGAAGGTTTAATGGTGGATTTTAGCCAGGAGTTCACTCACTGTTGATGTTAGAGTATAGTAAAGGAAGATGAGGGGGGCATGTTTGGCAGAGTTTTCAGCAGGGGCTACAAGATCCAATTCTAGGATGAAAAACTTTGTCTTAAAAGAAGGCTATTACAAATTTACTCACGCACCAAAAAGCATTGGAATTGTAAGCTGGCACCTGCCTTAATTTCTGTTGCATGCAAGCTATGAAGACATCCTTTAGTCTTGCATGTTGTGTTCACTTACATCTTAAGCTCTATGCGCCGAACATTTCCCTTCGTCTTTCAGTCCCAGTCGCCTTGTTTTGTGGGATAGGGCAACACTGAAGCTCAGGTCAGGTATACCAATGTTGAATAAGATTTATACTATTGTTGTGAAAGGGCAGGAGAAAACTAAGCAAATTAAACACATAATTTGTGTGCACGTAAATCCTACAACTTTAGTTCTGGCAACCAGCTTCTTACAAAATTACCAGAAGCTGCAGAGCCTAATTATCTGCATTTATAATTAAAATTTTATCCGTTGTAAATTCTAATCTTTTAAAGTTCTGGTAGCAAAGTGTGCATCCAGCCCTGACGCCTCTGTTCCAGTGCAAGGAGCCTCTGTAGTAGACTTGGGTTTTGTGCTGGGTGTACAGCAAGCTGCATATTAAGCCCAGAACCTTCTCTGTATTGTGTGTGTTTCATGCTGTCCCCCGTCCAACTTGAGAAGGAGGAGGAATTGGGTTTGGATGATGCCTCATGGCTCATATTTGCCAAGTCCAATTTCCTCCACTTCACCCCAGCAGACTAAAGAGAAGTAAGCGGCAGGCTCCACCATGCTAATGCATCTCTTCAGTAGCACAACAGAGTGTGCGCTGGGTAAGTTGCCGCACTTCTTTCTTCATTGAGTCAAATAAGAGCATTTCATCCTATTAAGTTACCCAGTGGATTTTCCAAACCAGCAAAAGCCCTGGCCCAGCTGCACAACAATCTGGAAATCTTTTGAGCCTTCAAAAAGAGAAACTTTAGAGGGTAGGAACAAAAAGCCCTTGCTCTTCTAACAGAATGTCAAAGTTGCTGAACCTCAGTAATTTTTCATCTGTCTCTGAAAGTCAACCAGCTTGTGCAACTGAGCAAGGGTATTCTCCATTCAAATTCTATTTTCATAGAACAAATCATATAAATCTTTCAAGGAGCAAGTTTTTATAATGTATCACCTCCCCAAGAGTACTGTTTCTTGGGTTCCAGGCAGCTTGGAACAGGAACCTTGTAGTGTGTTCTGGCCTTGAAGAGGGTGAAGGGGGAAATGGTAGCTTTTCTGCACTCTCACCCCTCCACCCCCACCCACTGCCTGAGGCTTTCCCCTTCTGTGCTATATAGTGCTAGAAGGCTCTGCTTTGGGGATGGCTTCCAGTCCAGAACCTGAGGCTCTAATTCTGGTATAATGGGTGTAGTGGCTTTAAAGACTAAGTAAGAAAAAGGTGTCTTTCTGTCTTTCCTTCTAAAGCATCCCAGTACAGACAGGGAAAGGAGTTGTGTTAATTTATGGCAGTAATCCTCCACCTTCCCCACCCTTTGGATACATGCTGTAAGCTGTTAAGGCCTTGTGAAAACCAGTATTATTTATGTAATAAATAATAAATAATAATAATATCTCCTCCTTCATGGTCTCTGTGCATCACACAAGTGGGCTCTGCACCTGCATGGAGCTCAACTTCAAGAAACTTCCATAGCTGAGGAGATTTAGTGGGAACCCTGCCCCACCGTCCCACTGTGCATGTTCCATTGGGTTCCCGCCCAGTCTCTGAGTTCTTTGTTGACTGCCAACGTAGGGCTGCCTTTGAAGACGGTTCAGGAGCTGCAGCTTGTGCAAAATGCAGCGGCCAGATTGGTAACAGGGACCAGAAGGTTTGAACATATAAGACCGATTCTGGCCCGCTTGCATTGGCTGCCTGTACGTTTCCAAGCCTGATTCAAGGTGCTGGTTCTAGCCTATAAAGCCTTACACGGCTTGGGACCACAATACCTGATGGAATGCCTCTCCCAACATGAACGTACCCGTACACTACGCTCAACATCAAAGGTCCTCCTCCAGATGCCTACTCCGAGGGAAGCTCGGAGGACGGCAACAAGGGAGAGGGCCTTCTCTGTGGTGGCCCCCCAATTGTGGTATCCCTGATGAGGCCTGCCTGGCACCAACACTGTTGTCTTTTCTGCGCCAGGTCAAAACTTTTCTTTTCTCCCAGGCATTTTAACAGCTTAAGTTGAGGTTTTAACTGACTTTTTTGGCCAGGCTTAAAAAGTTTAAAATGTTTTAAATATCAGCTGTTCTATGTTGTATGTTTTTAAATTTTGTATATTGACTTTCTAATGTTCAATCTTTTAATTTATGTAAACCGCCCAGAGAGCTTAGACTATGGGGCGATATATAAATATAATAAATAATAATGTGGCAGTATTGACTAAACAGACTTCTGCTCCTAAGAGTTGCTGAGGGGATTTTCTTTCGTTTTCTTCTCACATTTAGTGTTCTTTTATCTCTCTTAATAGTGTTCCTTCTCTCTTTCATTTTTTGTGTTTATTTTCTTTGGTCTCCTGTTTTTCGAGCGATCTTGGATCACAGCATGCCTCCAGGTGCATGGCCTTTAAGGCCCCATTTAAAAAATGTATCCGCTGCAGGAGTAAGCTCCCTCTTCAGACGGACACTCTCTCTGTGTTCTGTGTCTTGGTGAGGGCCATGGCGTTGAAATGTGTCATCAGTGTATGGCCTTCACCAAACAAACTCGTAAGCGCAGAGCAGATAGGCTTCGCTCTCTGTTGTGGGAAAAACCCCTGAAGGCTGTGGATGTCCCCCAAAAGACGCCAGCTACTCGGGCCCCAGGATGCCAGCTTCCTCCTCTCTCGGCAGAGAGGGCTCAGTTGGGGCACGCAAGCCTTAGAGTGATACCAATCTGATCCCGCCTGCCCAGGCAGCCCAGACCCTAAACCTGTGCTGGTCTGACCCACTGACTGTGGGCAGGAGCCTAACGGCTATGGTGGCCAAGAAAATCTCTAAAAAGCCCAGGAAGCCCAAGCACCAAGACGGCAAAAAGAAACAGAGGAAGGAACCAGAATGACCCCCTCCTCCACCGACGCCAAAAAGGGTCCCAACCCTCCACAGATGCTCGATTCTCTGATCCTGATGTTGATTGAGCCAGTACCGTTACTAGTGTTTTTGGTGTCCGAGGGTGTTCAGAGGAGGGCTGGAAACAAAGCCCTTTGAGGAGAGATTGAAAGAACTAGGCATGTTTAGCCTGGAGAAGAGAAGATTGAGGGGAGACATGATAGCACTCTTCAAATACTTGAAAGGTTGTCACACAGAGGAGGGCCGGGATCTCTTCTCGATCAACACAGAGTGCAGGACATGGAATAATGGGCTCAAGTTACAGGAAGCCAGATTTCGGCTGACATCAGGAAAAACTTCTTGACTGTTAGAGCAATATGATAATGGAACCCATGACCTTGTGAGGTTGTGAGCTCTCCCACATTAGAGGCCTTCAAGAGGCAGCTGGACAACCACCTGTCAGGTATGCCTTAGGGTAGATTCCTGCATTGAGCAGGGGGTTGGACTCGATGGCCTTATAGGCCCCTTCCAACTCTACTACTCTGTGATACCAAATCTGGGTCCAACCATTTGGGTTCGCCACGCCCCCCTATGAATTCACAAAATGCATGGTGGTCTGTGCCCACTTGAGACTCTTTGGAATACAGGTGTACCTCTTTGCTGGTGGCACAGTCCAGCAGCCAAATATGTCCCTTGGCCTCTGCATCAACCCAGAAAAGTCAAGGATAACCCCCTCAAGGGTCATCCAATTTATAGGCACTTCCTTAGATGCGATGAAGGGCCACACCTTCCTCCCAGTGCTGCGAGCTGAGAAACTTGTGGCTCTCGCCTCGTCTATCCAGAATTGCAGGAAGGTCACGGCTTTTCACATACAAAGGCTTCTGGGTCTTATGGCATCGTCCACAGCTATAGTTGCTTTCACGTGTCTGAGGAGGTGCACGCTACAGAATTTGTTCATCAGGATGTTCGACCTTCGTATGGACGCCAAGAGGGTCACTTCACCCATCACAACATGTCAGAGCCACGCTCGAGTGGTGAGGACAGATAACCAACCTAACTGCAGGCTTCCCATTTCATCCATCCATGCCTACGAAAACAGTCAAGAAGGCTGCTTCCCTGTCGGAATGGGGCACGCACTGCAATTCCCTCGCAGTCCAGAGTACCTGGTCGACTGCAGAAGCATGGCACCATATCAACTGTCTGGAGCTCCTGGGAGTCCAAAAAGTGTTGAAAGCCTTTGAAACCATCATCCACCCTCGTCACATACAAGTGGTCTCCGACAATACCATGCTCGTTTTCCATTTGAACAACCAAGGGGGCACACATTCCATTCCTTTCTTGTCCATATTCCTGAGAAGTGGGGACTGGTGCTTTCGGAAAGGGATCTCCCTCACTGCCATCCACATCGCTGATGCACTCAGTCGTTGATGCACTCAGCCGTTCCAGGTGTACGTCCCACGAGTGGGAACTGAACCCGTGTGTTTAGAAGGACCTCTTTGCCCTTTGGGGGACACCGTCGCTAAACCTCTTTGCCACAGTGACGAACAAGGCCTGCAACCGTTTTTGCAGCCGTGCAGGCAAAGGTGACCGCTCAATGAGAGACACCTTCGCCATCCCCTGGACAGGGACACTTCTACATCTTCCTGCCATTTCCACTCCTGATGAGGATTGTCGCAAAAATAGAGGAGGATTGCACAACTTGCATTGTAGTCTCCCCATGGAGGCCTAGGCAACTGTGGTTCACAGGCTGCCTCTGATCCCAGACCTCATCTCCAGGGACAGCGGTAGGGTACATCATTCAGACCTCAAGACGACAATGATGCATGGCTCATTCACCATTGACTGTTTATAACTTACTTAGGCCAATACTAGGCATCCTTAAGGAGTCTCGACGGCCATCAACTAGAAAATCCTACTCTTGGAAATGGGAATCCTATGTTGCCTTCGCAGCATCACAGGGCTTTGACCCAAATTCTAGCTCACCACAACAGATACTTCAGTTCTTGTACTCACTTCATTGGAAAGGTCTCAAGCCTTCCTCCATTAGAGTATACCTTGCGGCCATATCAGCTAACCATCCACCTGTCGGGACTGTCACAGTGTTCACTTACCCTCTAATCCACAGATTCTTCAAGGGCCTCAAAAATTTAATAGGATCAACTCAGTCGCTCCAGCTGTCATGGATCCTTTCCATTGTGCTCCATGTTCTTACTAAACTGCCTTTCAAGCTGCTGGCAACAACCAACCTCAAGCTCCTGTCCTTCAAGCTAGCATTTCTAGTTGCAATTACGTCCGCCGGGAGAGCAGGTGAATTGGTTGCACTGAGGGATTAACCAACCCTATCTCAATTTCCATGGGGACAAAGTTATTCTCCACCCTGACATTGCATTCCTGCCCATAGTTGTCTCCACTTTTCACTTGGGCCAAGATACAGTACTTCCAGCCTTTTTTGCATCCCCCTCAACACCGCTCATATCAACAATGCGCGCTCTGGAGGTTTGACGTGCATTAGCCTTTTATAAAGCTGGGACAATCTTTTCGTTGCTCCCCTAGCTTGTTTGTATGCCATGGGGCAAGACTAAGGGACTTCCTGCTCTGCCTAGAAATTAGCTGCCTGGGTTGTCCAGACTATTGAACTTGCCTGCGATCTTTCGCGCTTGCAGTTATCAGACCAGATCAGGGCACACTCCGCTAGGGCGGTTAGGAAAGGAGCGTCGCTCCCGGAACTCTGCAGAGCGGCAACATGGCTGAACCCGTCCACAGTTGTGAAACACTATCGCCTTGGTGTTTGGGCAAGGGATGACTGCTTTTGGGGATGTGCTATTCTGTCAGAAGTTCTCCGCTGAAACACCTACTCGCTCCCATGGTACATCAGCTTGCTAAGCGCCCATGTGTTTTTGATGCACAGAGACCACGAAGAAGAAAGTCAGGTTGCTTACCTGTAGTTGTAGTTCTTCGAGTGGTCATCTGTGCATTCACACAATCCGCCCACCGTCCCCTCTCGGTGTCAGTTGTGTTTACTGTCGATACCGGGAGGCCACGCTGGCGGTCTCCATGGAACTGAGATTGGGCAGGAACCTGATGGAACATACGCAGTAGGACAGTGGGGGAGGGTTCCCCCCAAATCTCCTCAGCTATGGAAGTTTCTTGAAGTTGAGCTCCATGCAGGTGCAGAGCCTACTTGTGTGATGCACAGATGACCACTTGAAGAACTACGGTTAGAGGTAAAAGCAACCTGCATTTTCTCCCTCCCTACCTTCTGTTTTCCATTTTTCTGAACTAACTCCCTAACCTTTCATTTCTCAACTGCTCTCAAGTATAGACTGAATTGATACACTCACCCAGTCTGCCAAATTCCTTGCTCCTTTAGAACCCCCCACCTTTCCTGCCCCACCCCCAAGGGCAGGAGTGAGAGCTGCCCACAGAAAACAATCGAGAAAACCAGGATTGTTGCACAGCTCTGATTGGGCAGGAGCATGGAATAAGCAAAAGGTAGCAGTAAGGACAGGGATGTTCTTTTGATGCTCACAGGGAACCTGCATGTTCTTCTCCACCCCCCACCCCCGAAAATGAATTATTCTCCGAGTTTCTTATGTCTATGCTTTCAATTCTGGAAGCTCACTTGTCCTCGCTGGGATTTTTTAAACCTTTAAAAAAATGTTTATACTTCTGTGTACCCCCGAGAATGGAGAAACCACTGCCTTATTTCTTCTGGGTAGCCCAGTTTTCCTTCCAGACTGGTCCTCAGCCACCCGTGTTTGCTATTGGAAGGAATGATAGAATGTCCATCCCTTATAATGGTCATATCTAACTATAATTAGCTTGATATGCGGATGGATGGTGCTGGTCTTTATATAATATCATTCCACTAAATTGCACTTGAAGTTGAGTTCATGTACAATTCGAATTCATGGGTTTTCCCATAAATACAGTCAACTAAATTAAGATTTTTTTTAAAGAGGAGTTTTGGGGGAAATGAAAAAATACACGGTGGGGCTGTTGGCACAACATGATAGCCCAGTGTGAGTTTTTTTAATCCATGGTGAGGCTGCGGCATATGCGTGGCCATTATTTTTAATATGTAATCCTGTTCGGGCACAGGGTGGTAGTGGTTCTTGTCATGTGAATTGGGGGAGCATGGTTTAAATAACCTTCACATAATCTATGGTCTGTTTTAGGATTATAGAGGTTTGTTTAACCCTCGCATAACCGACACTCGCCGTGTTCACATAACATGACGGCCCTGAATAAGGGTTGCAAATGCAACTTAATGCCTGTGGGCACTGCAGCTCATGTGAATTAAATAACCCACAATGAGTCATCTGAACCCAATCAGTGATGAACAACCACGATGGCTTGGAATATATGCATCTTCAGGGGGATTTTGGTGAGGTGATTTAGTGGAGCACTGGTTAGTATTAAATGTCCAAGTCCCTTTTGTGAGACTGGTTTGTGCTGTTGCTTTCAAATATCTATTTCATTGACTTTGAGTGGTAAGGAAATGATGGGTTTGAAGGTGCTCATACCTAGTACAAGATGAAATAGCACTTCGAGAGCTGGCTTGCCATGATTAGGGATGGAGTTCTAGCTATACTTCTATTTGATGCTCCTGTTTGTTTTAACTTGCTTTTATTTTAATGTCTTTAAAATTTTGGAGTTTTTAAAAATGGGATCAGTCTCACTTGCCATTCTGTCTGGATTTTAACCTGTGCATTGGTTGTTGTTGTTGCTGTTGTTGTTTTAAAATTCCGATTACTTTTTTTTTTAAAAAAGAACATTATCCATTTTTTGTTAAAACAAATTTGGGATAAAATATTTCTATAAATAAAAATACCATTTCCATCTTCCTCCATTTCAGGAAATATGTTTCCAACCATTGGGGATGTCCACCTAGCACCATTCACAGATGAGCAGCTCTACATGGAACAGTTCACAAAAGCTAACTTTTGGTGAGTCTTTTCTCCCATGAACTCAACACACATGGCCCAGTTGTGTGACTGCACCCATTCATCCATGAAAAACTGGAAGTGCTTGTCTAACAAATGTGTCAGTGTTGATCTGTGCCAAAGAAGTCCAGGCTTGGTTAGACTGTAGCAGCAACAACCCTTTTCTAGTCTCCTCTAGTTAGATAGCAGTGAAGAATCTCAATGGTTTTCTGCAATGTCATTGTTGTCTTTCCACAATATGTGTGCTTTGAGACAAGATTTATCTTCCTGATGTCAGGGTGTCCCTCTTCAACATCCTGCGTCAGTGTCTCCTTAGATTTCTCCTCCCCAGGTAATCTAGCCTGCTGTGTCTTGTCTTGCAGGTATCAGCCATCCTTCCATGGGGTAGATTTGTCAGCACTTCGTGGTGCAGCAGTAGATGAATATTTCAGACAACCTGTTGTGGTAAGTTTGATTGTTTTATTACGCATGAGTTTTGGCAGAAATTGAAGTTCTTTGGTGTGGTGGCAGGAGCCCTCTGGGAAAGGAAATGGGTTGGGGGCAGCTCAAGATGGCAGTTTTGGGTGCCCTGCCCCAGCCAGCAGTTTTCATGGGTGTGCTTTTCTTTCTTAGGACACGTTTGATATTAGGATTCTAATGGCCAAATCTGTTAAATACACAGTGAACTTCTTAGAAGCCAAAGAAGCAGATTTGCACAGGTAACTTCTTTCTCCATTAGGGTGGGGAGGGGAGACAAGCATCAAATCTGGGTCCTCAGGAGAAACTAAAAGTGGCATTTTATTTCTTTAGGATAGTAGCAGTCATGCCTGCATTGTGTGCCTTCATGGCTAATGTTATGCTATGTAACAAAGCTAAATGGAAAGACACAAGCCATCCTTCCATAGCTATCCTTTGGTCCGGTTTGGCAGTACATCCCTCACCCTGCCCCATGTCGGTTAGCCAGCCATGTGGGCTAATACTTTAGGAAGATGCCACATGGGTATGAGGGTGGACAGGCCTTCCCTTTCCTTCTGCCTCTGGAAGAAAATGGGCACTGCCTTTCCCAAAACCTCCATCCTCTCTCCGCTGATTTTAGGGGGAATAAAATGACCTAAGTAGTGATCCAGCGTTGGATCCAGTGGTAGTCTAGCTGAAGTCTCTTTCATTTCAATGGGTCTAATCTAACGAGGACTAACATTGGATACAATGACCTGGTTTGGACAACATGACAACCCACCATGGGTTAATTAACCCTCGGAATGCCAGGAAGGAAGCTGTCTGCCATTAAACAACTCTTGCAACACCCATGGACTAGGTTCAAATGACACTATAATCCACGATGGTTTGAATAAACCACAATGGTTTATTTAACCCATTGTGGATATCATGTCATTTATGGGAATTTTTAAAACCGCAATGGTTTATTTGTCCTAAATAACCCACTCTGGTCTGCTGTAAAGGCTACTTAACCCACTGTGGTTATTATCATTTTGTCTGTCGGGCACCATGGGTTAATTTGCTCAGTCACTTGACCAGAGTGGTTCAGATTGCTGCTGCCACATCTCTGTACTTCGCAGGCATTCTCTGTGTAGTGGGAATAGTGCTGCTGCCGCTTTGGCAAAAGCTTAAATGGGCCACTGCAGTAGCATCTATAAGTTAATGCCCTCTACTGCGCTTTAGCAAATGAAAGAGCCCATGCAGCTTAAACAGGCTACTGTGCATTTGGGTGGGAGGCTTCAATGGGCTTAAACCTCAAGGGAAGATGGGATCCCAGTACACTTGGATGGGAGGGCAGCAGGGGGCGGGGGATATGTCAGATTACACACAATGAGCTTAATAAACTGCAAACAGTAGTTTATTAGCCTTTTCTTGTGGAGAGGCATCATGGACTATTTAAAAAATAAGCTGTTATTTGTAGTTTATTAATCTATCATGCGTTAGTGATGTCCAAACATGCCCATGGTTTGGTTTTAGGGTTATGCAAGGATTGTTTAACCCTCAAATAACTCCCTCCTGCCAAGTACACACGACAAGCCACAGCAATCCCTGGCCGGGGTTTGCATATTCATAATGGCGGCCAGCACACACTGCAGCTTACCACAGGTAAATTAACCCCCAATGTGCTGTTGTGTCATGTGAATTGGCCCAGTGGTTTGTTGTTGGATTATGAACTATGATTTGTGGTTAACAAACCATAGTTTGTTATCATGGCTGGGATTGCACAACACAACAATCCACGGTTCAGTGAAAACCTACACAAACCCATTCTTAACCTTGACTGTGTGGGTTCTCGTTTTGTGTGAACCCAGTCACTGGCTCAATTTGGACGACACAATAGTCAATGGTGGGGTAATAATCAGCTTTACAGTTGTTCATCTAGGGGGTACTCCCCCCACAACATGGTAATAAATAATCAACTGTGGTGTGGATGAGGATCAGCACTGAGTTGACTATGGCAGCATTCAGATAACACGATAGTCAAAACAACTGACGATTGTTTCCCCCACACTAGTTGTTTATTGTGTCATCCGAATTGAGCCAATGGCTCAATTCGGACGACACGATAGTCAATGGCGGGTTGACTAACCCTAACCTTAGGGGGCACTCCCCACACAACCTGGTAATAAATAATCAACTGTGGTGTGGATGAGGATCAGCGCTGAGTTGACTATGGCAGCATTCGGATGACACAATAGTCAAAACAACTGACGATTGTTTCCTCCACACCAGTTGTTTATTGTGTCGTCCGAATTGAGCCAATGTGTCCATTTGCCTGACTTGCTGAAGAGATGCTGAATGTCAAGTGATACTGTACTGGGCTGAGTCGTTATAAGACAGTTCCAAGTTCCAAGTGGGCCAATATATAAGGAACTTCTGAAACGTTCATGCTGACCTATTGTTCTGCATGTTTTCTGCCATTGATGATTGTTTCTGTTCAATTTTCAGTACAGATGTTGACCAGGTTCAGATGACATGCTGCCATTTGTTGTGGGTTATTTAACCCATGATGAGCCACAATGCCCACAGGCGCCACACTGCATATGAAAGCCCTGCACTGGGGTTGTTTTGTCATGTGAACCCAGTGAGCGTGAGTTGTGCGAAAGTTAAACAACCGTTGCATAACCCTAAAACAGGCCATGGTTTATGCAAAGATTATTTAACCCTCACATAACCCATGCTTGCTAGGTTTGCATGATACAAGAAGCTCTGAGTGGGGGTTGCATATTCAAAATGGTGACTGCATGCACTGTAGCCTCACAGTGGGTTAAATATCTCATGATGGGCTGTCATGTCGTGCGAACAGCACCACAAGTCTTGCACTTCATCACTTGCCACAAAAGAACATAAACCCATAAATAAATAAACAAACAAATAAATCTCTTCTAGCCAATTCCTATCTACATCTGTTAGGCATGTTTCTGAAGGAAGGCTAGTGGTTTGTCCAGTTAAAATTGAAATTCAACTGAAATCTTTGAGCTATGAGTGGATGTAAACGTTTGGTGTAAAATTACTGTTTATAGTATTACCATGTCTCAAGTTTGCATTAGCATTCTATCTTTTGTTCTTCTAGAACTGTGAATGTGCAAATTTTATATTAAGGTGTGTATTAAAAATTGATGTCTCCCTCTAAAACTCAGCCTTCATGTAAGACTTACCCTTCTTTTCAAAACTGTACTGCATACATACACCACTGTGTGAGTCTCTGAAATCTGCATTGAGAGGCCAGGATCACATTACATGTGAGAAGTTTGTGATTCACTGCTTCGCTCTAGACTGTTTGGCAGCAACATTGTTTCGTTTCCTGTCTGGCTCTATCCTGGACTGAGTATGTCTGGACAGAGCCATACCTGAATCCCAGTGACATTTGGAGGAAGGTAGAATCTAAAGTTATGGCCATAGCCTAATAAGGCGCAAAGTAAAATCCTAAATGAAAATGGCTGGCTCTGTTAACCATGCCTTTTATTTGGGGACTATTTCAGATCTCCAGCTGTAGAGCATTCACCGTGTGACTGCAAGGGAGAATGTGACTTCATGTAGCTTAACATCTTTTCTTGTTCTCCAGGATAGAAATCCCGTTCAAATTCCACATGCTGCATTCAGGTCTAGTCCATGGGTTGGCTTTCTGGTTTGATGTAGCCTTCATTGGTTCAATGTAAGTTGTGGCAAAAATGCTCTTTCCTCCCATCAGAACTTGGATTTTCAAAACAGATAACTGATTATTACTCCTATTCTATAGTGCAGTAAACTTGCAAGTTCAAATTAAGTTATCTTTTGACTTGTGTCTTTTTGTAGATGAATGTAATTTTTTCCTATACCCGGTGGTAGTGGAAGTTAGAAAAGATTCTGATGGGAAATGGGATTCTACAGTTATTCCCTAAAGTTGAATTGCTCTTGGCTGGAGGTTGCACAGTTTGAAAGAGTAATCTGGCATGCCAATGGGGCCCAGTTAAACTGCTGGTTGGCTGCATTGTTTGATTCTGCATATCTTGGGGAGTGCTACCTCCTGTATGAGATTTTGAACATCTAAGGAGGTCTCGTTGTAGATATCGACACATAGCTGAATCCTTTTTATACTTGCCCCAGAGTTCTAGAACTTCCTTGGGGGTTTGCTTGTCTTGGCAAACAGACTAAGATGGCCCATTCTGCTGGGCATTTTGAAGGAGATTTTTGTTGCTTTAATTTTTATTCTTTTTAATAGTATTTTGTTTTTAGCTGTGTTAATTTAAAAGTCTGTATGTGTCTTATGACTTAGTTTACATTTTGTAGTGTGTGCTTATTTGAGAACAATTGCTTTCATCAACTGTTAAGCAAAAGCAGTTGTAATGATTAGAAGAAAAGGAAGTATTTCATTTTTAAATATTTCCCATTACTGAAGCATTATGGTAGCCTCAAAAAGTAACACGTATGCTCTTAATCCTGGCCTCACCACTTAAAGTATGCCTCACTGACTGAGCAACTAAAGCTCTAGCTGGCTCATTTTCCAATTTAAATGGATTAGAAATGGCCATCTTGAATGCCACTTTCCTGGAAGAAAGGTGGGGTATACATCACTTGAAATTGAAATTAAAGACAGCCCTAATGAAAACGTATTGCAATTATTGTACTCACTTAACTTCTACCATTGGAAGCAAGCCCAAACAAGGAAGCCTTACAGGTACTTCCAGACTTTGTACATTGCCACTGCACTAAATGTTCACAATGACCTGGTTCACATGTCATGATAAGCCACCGTGGGCTCTGCGGTGCATGCTGGTTGCCATTTGGAATATGTGAGCCATGGTGGGAGCACACTGTGGCTTGTCATGTGGGAACCTGGTGTTGTGGATTATTTGAAGGTTAAACAACCTCAGATAACCCTAGAACTAATCCAACTGGCCCAATGAGTATTGGTATTGGCTTGAAAGAAAAAAGCTGGACCTGTGGTAGCTCTGTAGTGAGTGAAAACAGGCCAGCATGTGATAAATTAGACCTGGTTGCTGCCAGAATCTTAGGCTGGATATACTGACTGTTGGAGACAGAGGCATGCGAAGGGGCTGCACTGTGGATTGATGAAACCGCTATACTTGTTGTTATTTCTCAACATGACCCTAAACATGCCTCCCTCCTTCCACTAGAATGACGGTTTGGCTTTCGACTGCTCCCACAGAGCCTCTTACCCACTGGTACCAAGTTCGGTGCCTCTTTCAGTCTCCGCTTTTTGCTAAAGCTGGTGACACCCTCTCAGGGACATGCCTGCTCATCGCCAACAAGAGGTAAGATGGGAGGGAACATCTCATTGAAAGGAAAAGAGCATCCCCTAAAGCAGCCAGGCCAAATGCAGCTGGATCCAGGGTGGTCTACTGGATTGAATGTGGGGCTTGGATTAGAGAAAGATGAGAAATAGACACACATTTGCCACGCGCCTCCTAGTTCAGTTGTTACCTCAGCCTGTATTGCTCATCTATGATGGTTACCTACTCAATGAGATGATGTGACTTAGTTCAAGGCCTGTGTAGTTGGAATCCAAGCCTAGCCCTCTTAGACACTGGATGTCTTTGGCACTTCAAAAAGCCTTGTGAACCCTATACTGGTCCCTCTGTTTGCATAGTCCACGTTGCTCATAGCAGCCTCCCTGTGGCACTTGGTGCAACTTCTCCGAATCCGACAGTCTGGGAAAGTCCATTCACTTCCAACATTTTATTATTTGTCTTCTCCTGTGATTCTCTTCCATTGAACTGAAACAGAAGCTGACTTTTAGCCCATACCAGGCTTCATTTGCTTACCGGTTTGCCTGTCTGCATGTTTTCAATGGGAATGTTTCTGAGCGTTTAGAACCAGTGGAGCACCAGAGTTACGATGAGGATGATCTGACCCCAGAGGTTTATGGAACCAATCATGCAGGTGGCTACCACCAAGCGGTCTTTTGTGGTTGTGGCTCCCAAGCCTGGGATTACAGTGTAACAGATCCAAGAGCCTGGGCCTTTTTAAGATCACCTTTTAAGATCACCTTTCTCTGATGTTCTGCAACTGATGCTGTTTTATTGCCAGCTCTGTTCCATTTTATTGTTTTGTTGTTGTAAGCTATTTTGAAGATCGTTTTTGAAAAATGGGCTTATACATTTGCCAAATGAGTAAAATGAAATAAAATTAAAATAGATATAAATAAGATCCTCCTCATCTAGATGATATGCCTGGTGCAACAGAAGTTTGAGGCTTTCTGCAAAACACCCCTGCAAGAGGGGTGTGATGCTGGGATTGCTGCCAGTGTGTCTGCTTTGTCTCCTTTCTGCATCAGCAAGTTCACAGCTGCTTTCATCTTCCTATTTAATCCTGGTCTCCATGAGGTAGAAATGGTCCTGCTGAGTTGTCAAAAAGGACTGATGGAAACAAGACGGGAAGGCATTATGGGTTCCAAAACAAAAAAGAAAATATTCTCAAAAAGCGTTTATTATGCCCAGTGTGATTCAGAAAAGACTTTCCTTCCTCAGGAGTCTCGCTTCTCTTTCTCCAAATGTGTCGCAAAGAATCTTTCTGATGCTTCTTCTGTCTTAAAATGCTCTAAAACGGAGGACTGGTGATCATCTTTTTAGTATTTCTTCTTGCCCTTCTCTTTCAGGCAGAGTTATGACATCAGTATTGTTGCTCAAGTGGATCAGACAGGCTCCAAGTCCAGCAACTTACTTGACCTGAAAAATCCATTTTTCAGGTATGTCCCAGTGAGCCCCCAAGGGCTCTTTTCCAGGTTTGTCATCCAAGCATTTGAGGGGTGCTTGAGAGTGCAGCATGTATGAGGAGAGGCCACTGTAATTCCCTGTCAAACAGCAAGAACCTAACTACAAGTGTAGTTTCACTTAATATCTTTGAACTTGGCTAATGTGTTATATTTCATGGAATTGCCAGACCCCAAGCTGCTTGTGCCTAATCCAGGTGTTTCTTGTGGCCTGCTCATATGCAGGTTAAGGAGATGAATGCCAGTGGACATACCCAAGTGACAATCATCCAAACCTTACCCCCCAGGCTCCCTGATCTGGGGATAGGGATAGTAGCCTTTCAAAATACGCACATGTTTGTATTGACGTTTAGGCTGTTGAGGGTCAACTTGCATCCTGCAGGCTGAATCTAGCCCCAAACTTGTTTATTTTGCTCCGTTACTTTATTCCATTGTATGAAGCAGCATTCACAGTTCCTGATACTACGGAGGGAATGCTGTACCCATGGCTTTGCCCTCTTCTCATATACTCAGAACATAGTGGGATTTTGTAATGATGAGTATAGACAAACAGGAAAGCATCCACCACAGATACAGAACTAGAGAACACATCTCAAGATGCTGAAAAAGGTTATTTGTAATAAAGCGCAAAATAAAGAAATCTTTTCCAGCATCTTGAGACTCTTTCTCTCTTTGGGGATTTTGCAATGTCAGTCATGTGTGATGCAGCATTGAAGGGATCCCAGTTTATTTCCTGCTGCTTCTCCTCAGCAGTAATGGAAATGTCCAAGTACAGGCTAAAAGCAGTGCTGAGATGTCTCATCTGAATGGCCCATGGAAGAGAGAAGCAAATCTGATTGGGCAGGTTTTATTGACTCTGTTGGAAGCTGGCTGGAATTGCTTTTGCAGACTTCCTCACCCTGGTTGAATCACGTTGTTTTCATGGGTTCTGCTGGGAGGGGCTGTGGGAACAGAAATAAACGTACTTATGGTGGAGGAGAGGACTGTACAGCGAGCTGGAAAAGAGGGTGGCAGAAAAATATTTCTTTACACCCATTTTTTAGCCTGAGATTTCTGTTTTACTTTTTTGCTGGAGAGGGAGAACAAGAGAGAGGATGGTGACAGAAAGATGCCTATTTCTTCCAATTCCTTTTTATCATCTCTTGAAGGTAGTTGCTTCAATGAAGTGAGAGCATCTGAGCATGTAGATAAACTGGACCCAGAGCCACTGGTCACAAGAGAATGTGGATTCCTTTCAGGAAGCCTAAGCATAGAAGACTCTTCCTGGATCAGACCACAGCATCTTGTTTCCCACAACGGCCAAATAGCCCCTGAAGAATTTAATGTCCTCTCCACAAACCTGGCCACTTCCCTGCTTACTGCTGGGACATCGGAGCACGAGTTGCTTCAGTGTTCTCATTTTTCAAATATTTCTGAGGTGTTGGGTGTTGTTGTTGTTTTTCAACACATACATTTTGCGTACTTCATTCTTAACATTTATATACAACCTTATCTGCTAAAAAGCCATCAACGTAGTGTATAATTTAAAACAGCAAAAGCCACACGTTTTAAAAGGCTAAATTGAAAAGATGTATCTTCATACCTTTTCTAAAGCCGAGAGAGTAGGAGCCAATCATGGTTCTTGAGGGGAGCATATTCCAGAGTTTGGAGGCAACACAGGACAAAGCCCTTTCCTGCGTGCCTCTGTCGGTAGTGGTGCCCTCAAAAGCGCTAACCCTTAGATAGCCATTATCTAAGTTGTTTAGGGCTTTAATGGTTAGGATCAACCCCTTGAATTGTGCCTGTAAGCAATCGGCAACCAGTGCAGGTCTTTCAGATCAGGTGTAATATGGTCCTGATACCATGCACCATTTAGTAGCTTAGCTGCTGCATTTTGCACCCATTGAAGCCCATGTAGGGCACGTTGTAAGCATGAAGTAACCAAGGCATAGATAACTGTTGTACATGACTTGCAGCTAATGGCCTTGGTGAAGATGTCGAGTTATGTGGAACCATATTTTAAAATAGGATTGGGTGGTTGTCCTCCTTTTAAGACCTTGGGGATTCACTGAGACTGGATTGGTGACTGATAGTAGAGAATCATGCCTGAAAAGAATGCTGCTTAAAATATAATTGAATGTTTGGAACAACATGGCCTAGATGCTACTGTGCCCTAAAACCCTGAATCTTATGTACCCACCTCCAGAGGGTTAATAATAATAATAATAATAATAATAATGATGATATAATATATTTATTTATTTATTACCCGCCTCTCCTGCATTACTCCCTCCTCTACCTCTGGTTTCTGAATGGAGTTAGGGCAATAGGTGAATGAGTTCCTTGTAGTATGGCTGACATTGTAAAGTTTGTGATAGCGTTGCCTGAGTTGATATGGGGAGCAGAGGTGGCATCTGGGTTTGTTTCCAGGATTTAGGCCCTGAGTTTGTCTCCATTAGGTAGCCATCATTGCTGCTGAATAGTTGCTTTAGATTAGGGGTCTATCTATAAGGAAGGACTGGCCTGCCTGCTCCCCTCCCCCACCTCCATCTCCCAGGTTTTAGGAGAAGTATCATCCAGGATGGGCTATGAACCAATGATGCATTGGAGTGCATTTACCTGGGGACTAGTTAACAAGTGATGTTCTGTCTCCTTCTCTTCTGGGCCTGGCCAGCAGTGGGCTAGTCAGTCTTCATTATCTAGTCCCAAAGGAATTTACTTGGATTTCACCATCAGCTTGAATCTGAACCAGCCCATACAGTCGGTTCACTTTCTAGACACCACTGTGCAAGTAAGGACTACATTATACTGGAAACCCACTGTGACCCACTTGTCTTCATGCTTCCAGCTACTACCCAATGCACACTATATGATCCATTGTCTATAGCAAAGCTCTATGATACAATTGTGCTCGTTTCCGTTCTTTGGTCCAGGGCTCACACCTTAACGATGCCTACTATAAATTCCTCAAACTACAATATGCATTCAGTGAAGTGGGGAAACAAATTGACAAGACCATACCATTGTCCTGCAGTAGCTTACTGCAGAACAGGCCCAGAGGAGTAAGTGGCATGGAGAATCTGCCTGGTGGAGGTTTATACCCCTGGCCACATTTCAGAAAAATCCAGTCACATTGGTGCATTATAGCAATTGAAATATTTAGCGTTGAGCTGTAAGTCATAGAATCATAGAATCGTAAAGTTGGAAGGGGCCTATAAGGCTATCGAGTCCAACCCCCTGCTCAATGCAGGAATCTACCTTAAAGCATTCCTGACAGGTGGTTGTCCAGCTGCCTCTTGAATGCCTCTAATGTGGGAGAGCCCATCACCTCCCTAGGTCATTGGTTCCATTGTCGTATTGCTCTAACAGTCAGGAACTTTTTCCTGATGTCCAGCCGGAATCTGGCTTCCCATAATTTCAGCCCATTAATCCGTGTCCTACACTCTGGGTTGATCGAGAAGAGATCCTGGCCCTCCTCTGTGTCACAACCTTTCAAGTATTTGAAGTCTGCTATCATGTCTCCCCTCAATCTTCTCTTCTCCAGGCTAAACATGCCTAGTTCTTTCAATCTCTCCTCATAGGGCTTTGTTTCCAGACCCCTGATCATCCTTGTTGCCCTCCTCTGAACACGCTCCAGATTGTCTGCATCCTTCTTGAAGTGTGGTGCCCGGAACTGGACGCAATACTCAAGATGGGGCCTAACCAGTGCCAAATAGAGGGGAACCAATACCTCGTGTGATTTGGAAGCTATACTTCTATTAATGCAGCCCAAAATAGCATTTTCTTTTTTTGCAGCCACATCACACTGTTGGCTCATATTCAGCTTGTGATCTACAACAATTCCAAGATCCTTCTTGCTTGTCGTATTGCTTAGCCAAGTATCCCCCATCTTGTAACTGTGCATTTGGTTTCTTTTTCCTAGGTGTAGACCTTGGCATTTATCCCTATTAAGTTTCATTTTGTTGTTTTCAGCACAGCACCCCAGTCTATCAAGATCACTTTGGAGTTTATTTCTGTCTTCCAGGATATTAGCGATCCCACCCATTTTGTGTCGTCTACAAATTTGATAAGCATTCCCTGCACCTCCTCATCCAAATCATTAATAAAAATGTTGAGGAGCACTGGGCCCAGAACTGAGCTCTGCGGTACCCCGTTCATTACCTACCCGCAGTTTGAGAAGGTACCATTGATAAGCACTCTTTGAGTCCAATTCTGTAGCCAACTGTTCCATCTAGCCCACTTTTCACTAGTTTGTGAATCAGAATGTCATGGGGCATTTTGTCAAAAGCTTTGCTGAAATCAAGATCTACTATATCCACAGCATTCCCACAGTCCACAAGGGAGGTTACCCGATCAAAAATGAGATCAGATAAGTCTGACAGGATTTGTTCTTGACAAATCCATGCTGGCTTCTAGTAATCACTGCATTGTTTTCCCAGGGATGGATGTCAGACTGACTGGTGTGTAGTTCCCAGGTTCCTCCTTTTTGCCCTTTTTGAAGATAACATTAGCCCTCCTCCAGTCATCCGGCACTTCACCCATCTTCTATGATTTCACAAAGATAATAGACAGTGGTTCTGAGAGTTCTTCTGACAGCTCCTTTGTTACTTTAGGATGCAGTTTGTCGGGCCCTGGAGATTTGAACTCGTTCAAAGAAATTAGGTGTTCCTTGACTCAAACTGCAATCCTACCCCTTCAGTTTGTACTTCGCTTTTTCCAGGGGTGTCATAGACCCGCTTTTGAGAGAAGACTGAGCCAAAGTAGGAATTGAACACTTCAGCCTTTTCTTTGTCATCTGTTACCAATTTGCCATCCTCATGAAGCAGTTGAACTACCATTTCTTTCCTCTGTCTTTAGTATTCACATATCTGAAGAAAGCCTTTTTATTGCTTTTAGCATCCCTTGCTAGCCTCAGCTCCTTCTCGGCTTTAGCCTTCCTGATACCATTCCGGCACTTCTGTGCTACTTGTTTGTACTCTTCTTTTGTAGCCTGGCCTTCCTTCTACTTCCTATATATATCCTTTTTTGTTTTCAGGTCATCTCTAAGCTTTTTATGGAGCCACATTGGTTTCTTCTGTTGTCTTCTATCTTTTTTCCTTGATGGAATTGTTGGTAATTGTGCCTTTAAAATTTCCTTTTTTAAAAACTCCCACCCATCTTGGACTCCTTTTCTCATTAGGGTCACTTGCCATGGGACCTTACTTATCATAGTTCTGAGTTTATTAAAACCGGCTTTCCTGAAAGCCAGAGTACTCGTATGGCTACATTCAGCTTTTGCTTCCTTTAAAATCAAGAACTCAAGTATGACGTGGTCACTTTCCCCCAGAGTTCCCATAGCTGCCACTTTATCCACTAAATTCTCCCTATTGGTCAGTATCAAGTCAAGGATAGTTCCTTCCTCTACTTTCTGTAGGAGAAAGTTATCAGCCACACATGTTAGGAATTTGTTGGAGGGGCCACTTTTGGCAGAATTTGTCTCCCAACAGATATCAGGGTAATTGAAGTCCCCCATTACTACTACATCGGATTTCCTTGCTTTTCAAAAGTTTCGTCCTCATCTTCTCCTTGATTGGGTGGTTGGTAGTAGACTCCGACTATCATGCTCCTTTTATTCCTTTCCCCATTTATTTCAATCCAGATGCTCTCGATGGGGCTCCCAGGCTCATCCTCTTGTATTTCTGTGCAGGGAGAAGTATTTTTAACATATAGTGTGACACTGCCTCCCTTTCTATTTCTTCTGTTCTTTTTGAACAAGTTGTGTCCTTCAATTGCTATATTCCAGTCATGGGAGTCATCCCACCAAGTTTCAGTTCTACCTAGCAAGTCATATTTGCCTTCATGTATTAAGAGGTCAAGTTCATTCTGGTTGTTTCCCATACTCTGGGCATTAGTATATAGACATCGAAGCCCATGTGCTTTGCAGCCTGGCTTCTTTCCTACATTGTTTTGGGGCACTATTGGAGCTGTTCTCTCTGTCTCTCTTAACTCCAATTGCTTTTTTGCCCACCCAAACCATAACTTAAACGTTTCTTTCTGACAGGTCGGATAATTTCAAATATTCCAAGGTATTGCAGAGGTCTCCCTTTTTCCGGTTGAGTGAACATGTTATGTGTTCCTAAAATATTACTCTCATTTTAATAGTTTGTGTCATCTGGGGTGGGGATGAGGGGGTCATACAACACCTGTCTGTTTGGAAAATGGGAGCTTCCCTGACAGAGCCGTTTTCCAAAAAAGAAAAGCTGACTAAGCAGGCTTGTAGGAGGAATGAGGTTGCTTGAGGGAATTAACATTGCTCAAGTCATTTCTCTCTCTTTTCTGCAAAATATGTGAATATTTTCTATATGTATATAGTTCTTTGACTATCTGATGCCAAAGTAGCTCATCCAATGTGAAATGCCTCTCCTAGGGATACTGAGCCAGGTTAGAGAAGTCTTGGGCCTGGGCTGAATGCTGCTGCTGCTGGTGTTTAGCCCTTTTGTTCTGGAGTTTATATCCCCCACGCCCGGTTTTGCTACTGCATGTTTCTTGTATTGTGGCTCATTTCGGCTGTTAAATGCTGTTTCCTTTTTTATTTCATGTTGTAAGCTGCTCTAGTTTGTGTTTGAATAGCTGGGTAGAAATCTTTACCAGTAAACAATACAGTCAGTCTTGGGACTTCATATTTAATTTGGGGCTTGGCTCACTTCCTTGAGTGATCTGCTCTATATGTGTTTTGAGATCTTTGTCATTTTCAGTATTTGGTAATGGTGGACTACACCAGTGTTGTTGTAAGTCACTCTGTCTCAGAACAATATGAGGATAACACTGGACAAAATTTTGAAGGTGATAATAGAAACAGGAATAATACGGAAATAGTAACATTTGACTCTTACAGGACTGATGTGTACTAAAATAATGCAGTATTAATGCTAAATATAGAGCTGTAGAGAAGTTAAAAATATGCCCTTCCCTTTAGAGGGTTTATAATTCAGTGAATTTCCTCTCTGAAAAGCAATCAGTAGGATGAAAAAAAAAACACCTTCAGTTGAAGAGTGTAGGTGCCATGGGTAAGTTGTAAGTATATGTGACACGAAAAAAAGGTTTATTTCTGATATGACACAGAAGTTGCTTTAATTTACGGTTTCCATGCTGTTTGGTGTATGTGAGTCTGTATTCTCTTAAACTGAAGGAGATTTGATCCTAGAATACATTTGAGCTTCCCATAGAAATGTCACGTTCTTTATTAATTGCATTCAGTAGCTTTTTGGCCTCTCAATTTTACAGGTTTTTTTTTCTCTACACCTGTACATGTGATCTACTTTCATGCATCAGAAATGGGCAAAAAGTTGTGGCTCAATAAATCTGTTACACAATCACCAGAAAGTGAAGGCTTCCAAAATTTAAAATCAATTTATACAGATATATTACAACATTAAAACAGAGCAATTGATTATACAGAATAAAAAATGCTGAGTGAAAACTCCTTCAGCAATTATTAAGACAATTATCTCTGTGTAATTAAAATAGAAGGGCCAAACGCGTTTCGACGATTTGTCTTCTTCAGTGGCCTCCGGCACAAGCTGATATGGTAGACTTGATATATATATGCAAGAAAAGATATCTTGAGTGTGGGGCTGACTATCAATATCCCTAGATTAGGTCAGTTTGTATCACTCCCCCAAGACACGAAACCTGCAACAGGTGCTCACTGACTGTAACAGCCTCCATTTCTCAAGCCAACGGAGGCTGTTACAGTCAGTGAGCCCTTGTTGCAGGTTTCGTGTCTTGGGGGAGTGATACAAACTGACCTGTTCTAAGGATATTGGTAATCAGCCCCACACTCAAGATATCTTTTCTTGCATATATATATATATCAAGTCTACTATATCAGCTTGTGCCGGAGGCCACTGAAGAAGACAAATCGTCGAAACGCGTTTGGCCCTTCTTCTGTTTTAATTACATAGAGATAATTGTCTTAATAATTGCTGAAGGAGTTTTCAGTCAGCATTTTTTATTCTGCATAATCAATTGCTCTGTTTTAATGTTTTAATATATCTGTATAAATTTATTTTAAATTTTGGAAGCCTTCACTTTCTGGTGATTGTGTATTGTTTTTTGGTTAAGGATAGCACTTTTTTGTCGTGTCAATAAATCTGTTAGCCACAAGACACTCTCTTGTGTCAGCTCTTCAGGGTGGTTGGAAATTAGCCATTTTGTCCAGAATGTGAATCAGTTGGGCCTGTACTCTCCACCTTATTGGCTTTGGGGCTGGTGTTTGAGTGTGTGTGTCTGCCTTCCAGGTACACAGGTACAACTCCTTCACCCCCGCCGGGCTCGCACTACACATCTCCTTCAGAGAACATGTGGAACACAGGTGGCGCCTACAACATGAGCACAGGGATGGCTGTTGCTGGTACTGTACCTTCTTGTCTGTCACTCCTGGGCTAAGCTGATGGGTTATTCCCTCCTCGGTCACTTTGGGGCCTGGGATCTGAACAGTCAGGATATCAGCCAGGAGCCCTGAAAGCCGCAAGACTCGCGTTTTGCTCTCTGTTTGAAAGTTCACTGGATGCTTGAGCCAAGTGATGGCCTGTGGCAAGTAATATGCTTTTGTTTGCACCAGTTTTTAAACCAAATTCTAGAGGTTGAAATCCTACAAGGAAGCATAGGAGCATCTTAGATCCATGATTGAATTGAGCAGAGGCAGGCACAACCAGTAGCCACGTGGCCTTGTTCCCCTGGGAGGGAGAGCGTTCTGGCTGACTTGTCTCAGGGTTCAGATGTTAGCTGTCCCCACCCCACCCCATCCCCGCTCTCCAAGGATGATGGAGAGCACATTTCTCCTTCCAGGGCAAGTCTTGTTGATACGGTGGCTTTAGTTACTTACTTAAATAATCAAGTAAATCATTTGCATTAAGAGTCGTTTTGCTCGGGATGCGGCTGCTGCTTTCTCTCTCAGTGCACGGTGCAGATGTGAAGCGGAATGTCACCCTCTGGTAACCAGCACTCTTGAAAGAGCTTTGGGATGTTCATGCCGCTACCTTGATCTTAGTGGCAGTGGTTATGCAACATCCCAGATATCTATAGCCCGTGCACTGTCAGTCTGCCAAGGATCACACCCAGAACAGAAAGCCGTGGTTGGCTTGTCCCGAGCACACGGGTGAAGCTGCTCTTCCTCCTGCAGCCAGGGTGGCCTTTCCTCCTCCTCCTCCTCCTGTTGACTGGGGCCCTGAGGCTGAGGTGTCCCTGTTGAACTGGTGCTATCAGCCCTTCCCTGTTGCCTGTGTTCTACTGCTGTCATCTCTCGGTCGTGCTTTCCCATATTGGAATACTATTTGAGCAGCTCCTGCCCCTTGATTGGGACACGCACCTTCTAGAATAACGCTCAGCATCTGGTCCCTGCCTTCTCCACATTTCTAAGATGCTTTAGTATGCTACCGTTTGTGGCTCTCAGCAGCTCATTCACTCTTGTGCCTCATTTCACTGAATGGGATGGGGGAGCATTATCCCTGAAGCACTGGTGAAGCTAAGGAGATGTGAATTGGATAACTGCTTAGATGGGGGCTCCATGTAAGCTGCTCTGGGTGTTTTAGAGGAAGAGTGGGACAGGAGTGTAATACAAAATAAACCTGCAGAAATGCACCACATCTCCAGGACTCTGCAGGAAACAGCTTGGAGATGATCTGCCCATCCACTTCCCATTGATTTGAAGGCACAGCAATCTGGTGCAACTTTGATGTGAGGCACTCTGTGATCTGAGGCACTCTGTGATCTCTCCTCGACTTAATACCTTCGAAGGAGGACATGTCGTGTTGTCTTCCGGTCATGCTTCTCTAGCTGGTTACTCTGATGGCCAACTGCTGTGTCTTCATCTGTTCAATGCGAGATGGCCAATACTGTCTGTGCTTCAAGGGTGGCCATCTGTTGCTTCTTGTCGGCTCCATTAAATGTTGAGGTGATGCCAAAAGGCTGCCAACCTTTTGTGAGAGAAGCGCATTCAGGTTTCATCCACTACTGTCCAAATTTCTATTAACTGCTGTGCCCTTCAAACACAGTACAACCGAGGCTGTTCCCTCTCTCATGCACCCCCCCCCCCAAACATATGGAAAAGATGAGAGAACTTCCAGATTCTGTGGAGCAAAGTGAGGAAGTCCCACTGCTGTTCTAGACAGAGGCCTGAGTTCACAGCAGCATCTGCCCAGGAAACTCCATTGCTTTCTTTGGGAACAAACTGCCGTTCTGAGAAATGTCTTGCGGGGAGAGGGGCAGTTTAGTATCTGCCCAAAGAGGTTCATATGTTTGTAACACTTTCCATCTAGTGTCTTCTCCTGCCATAGAAGGGCTGGGCAGGTTCCTTGATGGTCTAGGGGTGTGTGTGTGTGTCTTGGTTAGTGCCTTCCTCGTTTCTCACCCTCTTCCCTTCTACCCCGTGCTGCAGGGATGCCCACAGCCTATGATCTCAGCAGCGTGATTGCTGGTGGCACCAATGTTGGCCACAACAACCTTATTCCTCTAGGTGAGTCTGTCTGCAATGTGGAGCAGATTGTATCTAAATGGGAGAATCCTAGGAAGCATAGTGTCTGTGGCCGAGATGAAGGCCCCAGGCTACAATATTCTGAGCAGCCAGTCTTTGGGGCAGAACTATTGGCATGCCATTTCATCCAAGTGGCTGGCATCTGAGTACCGAATGGGGTATATCTCTGGCCACGGAATGGTTTTTTTGTTCTTTGTCCTTGAGCCCAATTGTGGGAGAAGAGTGTTCCTGCTGGTGCATTGATGCTAATGCTAGAAATCAGGGAGCTCTGAACCATTCCACATTTGGGTTCCGTCCTACTTCATTGGTGTTTCTTAATTCTCTGGTTCAGACAATAACTTCAAAAATGGCCCAGTAACTGCTTTTAAGTAACTTGTTTGCTTAGAGTGCAATTCTTTTTTTTTTTAAAGGAAGGAGAATACATTGGCATATTTGTGGAAAATTATTTGTTCTTAATCTGTTATTTGCATGTGCTGATACCATACCCCTCAGATCAGATTTGACCACTGATGGAACAGAATCAGTCTCCAAAGTGTTATTTTCTATGCTGACCTATGTAGGGGGGGAACAACAGATTGTTTGAGCCAATTTGTGAATTGTAAAGGAGAGCAAGTATTATGTCTTTTATGTAAATCTGTACTGTGGCCACACTTTGAATATTGTGTACACTTCTGACCACCCCACCTAAAAACAGCAACAAAACACCAGTAGGCTAAATCATTTGGAGCCTTTTAGTTTGGACCAGGGGGACATATTTTTAGAACAGCCACCTGTTTACGAGCCCATCTTCCCATGCATACCTGGGTCAATAAGCATCTGAAGGCTATTATCGGTACCCTAATTTAAAACAAATCCCAATTCTCAGACAGTGCAGGATAACTTCCCTACCTGCCTGGAGGGAATTCTTCCTTGCCATAGGTAAGTGTCTATGACATTGCAATTAATATGGAGAGTATCAAGAAGCTTTTCTCTAATACTAGAGAAATAATACAGGAACACCAGGGCCTCATATATTCTGGTTGGCCTTGAGAGTAATATCCCAACAAACACCCTACAGAATAGACATAATCCAAACAGGATACAATATCCACAAGGAGGGCTGATGAAATTATATAAAGAAATTCATTATTATTATTATTTATTTATATCTCGCCGTTTTCCCAATAATGGGACTCAAGGCAGCTTACAAATAGCGATATACAAAAATTAAAAATATAATTAAACTTAGTACAATTTTAAAATTTTCATTCTACTCAGCTTATCGCTTTTGTGTTTTAAGGTAATAGGAATCCATATGTGAACATGGCTTTTATGGGGATTTAAGTCTATGTTTAGATTTATTGTATTAAAAGCAAGTCATTAGAGAACTTCCTTATATATAATTTGATCAACGCCTGATATGAATATTGGCCTTGGTTGCCTCTGACCCTCCTACCCCAAAGGAGATTCTCTGACACTCACAGAGGATTTGTGGAAATAGATGTGTTGGTTTCCTGCTGTGCAAGAATCTAAAAGAGAAACAGCAAGAGCGATTCAGCAGGTTGCTTTTTTGCACCAACTGTTGTTCAGGTCTCCTCTGTGCAGTCACACCCGTGAGTTCTGTGTATTTGTGGAGGCCCCTTCAGGAACATTTTAGAGCTGTAGCCCGGGAACAGGTGCTCACTCCGTGTCCCCTCGAGAGGAAACTTAAACTGCACGTGCAGCTTTCTTGCTGATTTCTTTTGCAGTTGCCTCATGAGTGTAAAGGCACCTACAGTGGGGGATGCCAGCAGGTTCTGTGACTGCATAGATAACTGCTTTGAATAGGTAGGCAACCTATTCCCCCCTCCCCCCTTTTGTGGTCTCTGTCCATTCACACGTCGGTATCTAGGAAGCTGACATTCCATGAAGGTGGATGTAGGTGTTCTCATGAAAACAGAGAATGCAGAACAGCCCTGCTAAAAAGTTGGCTCCTCGTGCTTGAAGAGAAGTGTTTTTATTAAAGAGTGAACAGTGTGACCTAAGTAACACTGTTGCAGAGTTCCTTTACAGACACACCTGAAAAAATATAGAGGAGTGACAAGTTGAGTGATCCTTGACACCTGTTGGAATGGGCTATTGAGCTAGTGGATACCAATGGATACTAGCCAGCAGTAGTCCTTTTGAGAAGAAACATACTGCACACAGGACCATCTCTTTTATGAAGGAGATGGTTTTGTGGAGATTAACAGCCAGGGCCCTCTAGACATCCTATATGTGCAGCAGTTATCCTTGAGGTCAGGAAATAATACTAGCAGGATGATATTTTGAGTGGTACAATTTTGAGAACATCTTGGAGAGAAAAAAACAGACTCTAGACCACCTTTTATATTCAAAAGTTTGGCAGATAGATCATGACATAGGCAGAGTTTGCTAACAGACGAAAGCCATTAGGAAATTTCCTTACGGAAGAGCAGTTGTAAAGCTGCAGGTTGCCATGGGATTGAGTGACTTGCCCATGGGCTTGTGATCAAGGGAAAACTCCAGGCTGAAACAGGTGGTTTAATTATGTGTTACAGGTTATGTAACTCATTAAAGAACTGTCCGATCCAAATGATTAGGGGGGAAAAGGACAACTTTCAAAAGGAGAGTGATAGGTGGGCATTGAAACAGTCTGAACTTGCAACATAGATGTAACAATCTGAATGTTTCATAACTGCTCAAACAAGCTTCAGTAATTCCTGTTAAGTGCTAGGAAGCTGCTCATGCCTGCTCACGGAGAGGAGAGCAAGTGCCCTAAGCTACTGCTCAGCCTGCAGTGGTCAAAATAGAACTGAGCTGGAAGGTGAGGCATGTGCAGTTGGATAAAAAAAAATACTCTTTTTAGAAGTAGGAAGGGAGGGAGCACCAGTGCTAGAACATTCCTGTGCCAGCTCCACTGAGCCACAGAACCCACGTATATGACTGCATAGAGAGCACAAGAAGAACTTGCTGCTTCATTGAGCTTGACCCTTCCTATGAGCCCTTTCCTCTGCCATGTGTGCATGTGAATTTCGGGGGGGGGGGGGGGGAGGTCTCCTGCATGATTTTTGTGGATCGACAGTTCTCAACTGGCACTAGCCTTAGAAATGTCTCGCAGAACATATAAACTGAGTTTTAAGCTAATGCCATCACCATATTTTGTGGTAGTGAATCCCATAGATAACTTTAAAAACTATAGGCACATTTTGCAGAAGTCTCTTGATAGCATTTAGCTGTAATACTTAAATGAATCTTCCATAGTCAGTGGCACTATTCCATTACTTGGAAAATGGCCATCACTACGGTAGGTGAAGCGTGTGTGCCCAGGATCATTGGGGGGGGGGGGGGGGGGTGATACAATCCCCTCAGAGATTTCTTTCATTGGTGGAACGCAGGCTTTGCCCTCACAGCCATCTTGTCCCTTAGTGCAACGCTTTAGTTTTATGACAAGCTTTACATTTATGGGTAACCAAACGGGTGTATTCTAGGACTGGACTGGACTGAGGAATAACATTTGCTTCCTGCCTCATTTGCTTCCTGCCTCTTGTGCAAAACGTCTCACCATTAAGAATTAAGCCTCCTCCAGTCTGCATAGCCCCATCTTGGCTTCTGTTTCTTGGTCAGATTGGAATGTGAAGAAACTTTAGGAGATGCTGAGAGAATGCGGAGAGCTGGCTTAGCTTGTTCAGTTAGCATACATAAGCGACGGACCTGTACCTGCCCCAAGAAGCTTCCACTCTAAATGTAGCTTGTAGGAAGGATAAGCAGGGTGGGGCGACAGGGTAACAAGCCGTGAATGTCCTTGGAATTTACAACACACCCACCCACCCACCCTCCAGCACATTTTAATTACGTTTCTTTGCACTGAGACCTGGCTAATGCTTGGGGTCAAGGGAATTTCAAGAGACAAGACAAAATTACCAGTCCCAGGACACCCCCCACTTTTCCTGGGAAATGTTCTCTCTCTACAGTTGAATTGGTGAGAGGTCCTTTGCTACCACCAACAGTAGAATCTCTGGACAACATGACTGAGACTTTTATTTTGAACTAGTTACCATCTGGGGCAGTTTGGGTTAGGTTCATGTTCAATTCTGGTTTGATATTCAAAGCACCTCTAAACTGGTATTTGGATTCAGACTTGGAGGTTCATGACCTTCACCTCCACGGAGTTGCTAGCAGGCAGAGGTCTGGGTAGTATTCCCCTTAAACATGGCCTGCTTTTGAGCTGGTGTTGGACGCAGTACTTACATGTTATAGTAAGCAGCTTAATTAATACATTTGAGGTTAAATAGCCTAATGCAGAGACTGAGCATGTCTGAATATTTTTCTTTCTTCCCAAGCAGCCAACACTGGGATTGTCAATCACACCCATTCCAGGATGGGATCCATCATGAGCACAGGGATTGTCCAAGGTAAACCTGGCCTGGGCCCTCTTTGAGTTGGAGGGGGCAAGGGGGTTGTGGGCTTTCTTTTCCTTTGAGGGGTTTTGAGTTGCTTGGCTGTGGAAGTAGCAGGCACCTCAGTGGGACTGAGGAAGGGCAAAGTCTGTTGCATTAATTTTTGATGCAACATTATCCCTGAAACTGAAATTAAACTTGATATTCCAAAAATGCCCACAGTAGTCCATTTTGGTATCAAATCAGTTTGCATCATGATTGGTAAATTCTTGTTGGCCTTTTAATAGGGGAGTGTGAGGGCACCTTGGTGGATTCACTGTCTTATTGTGTGGCATGAGCTTCCCGAGGTAAAAGTGCCTACTGAATGGGGCAGAGAAGTTAGTGGGTATAATCCAGGCAACTCCTCGGTTCCACTTCAAACATCAGAGGCCATAGTAGGCTCTTGCCTACAGATCGTTATGCTACAATTGGGTTCTAAAGTTCCACAGCATTTTGCCTGTTTAACTTTTACAGATGTTACCCCCCTCCCCGATTTTGAAATTCGTTTTTCAGATTTGTTTGCAGATAACATACCAAGCTGTTGGATGGAAATTGAAACTTATCAATTCTAATTACTTTGGCTCCTTGTTAGAACTTTCCCTGGCACAGGAAAGTAGGTGGCTAGAGTACTCAGGCCTCTCTTTGCTAGAAAATTGGATCAATTGATTCTTTCTGCTGAATGGAAATGATGAATCTCTCCTCTCCTCTGCAGGCTCGTCTAGCGGTCAGAGCGGAGGAACATCAAGTGCTCACTACCCTGTCAACAGTCAGTTCACCATGGGAGGGCCAGCCATTTCCATGGCATCCCCCATGTCCATCACCACCAACACAATGCATTATGGGAGCTAAGAGGCCCTCACCTCGAACCTCTGAACTGACAGCACCAGGAAACCAAATGAAGAAGAAAAATGCCTCTCTGCCCATCTGCCTGCTGCACCTCAACAGTTCGGCAATTGCTTCTCTGGATCTCTTCTACCCCTCCCCACTAGCCTCACCAGAGACGTTCCGACCTTTGTACAATAGGAGACACCCCCCCATTGGTTCTTTGATAGCGGACTCCTACACTTTTTTATGAAATGTTGGAAACTTCAACATGCTCAACTATGACTGAGTTCCTGTGCTCACTGTGTCTTACAACCAATCATGTCGCTAATGGTATCACTCACTCTTCAATCTTCCATGACTGATCGGCATTAGGCACAGGCTGTAGAGCAGAACTGCAACAAGGCCTCTAGCATGCTCTGGGCAGCCCAGCAGCAGCAGCAGTAACCTGAACCTTCATCCCTGCTCCCAGTATTTTAAACACACGGGCTGCAGCTGGCTGTAGAATGGGCACAGATTAAAATCCAGCAGCACATCCTTCATATCCATGTTGATTTCTCACCCATCTCAGCCTCTGGGTTTGTTCGTTGCTTTGCTAAGACCAAGAAGTGACTCTCCTACTGGGAGGGAAAGGCAAAGCCTAATCCCTCCTAGCTGTTTGGGGAGTGCCAGCATCTTACTGCTGTAGGTCTTGGGCCTTTGGAAGAACATCTGAGATGAACTGTTGTGCCACAAGCATCTTATCAGCAGGTCTGATGATTGCCTCTGTCTCTTGGGAAATCTTGATGTAACATCAAAGGGTTTAAAAAAAATTTAAAACATGAATGTACCAAAAAAAAAAAAAGGTTGCTGGCTGAAAGAGAACAGTTTGTGTATCAGTTTCCTGTTGCTCATCTGATGGCTATGCTCAGTTCTGGCTCCATTCTTTGCTCTTTGTTCACAAGGCTGTTGCAGCTGCTGTGTCTAGTCCTTCCTTCCTCACCTGGGCAGGCAGTGGATACTGGGTGCCAAGTGGCTTAGTATGTAGACTTGCCTGCTCCCTGTAGTAGCCACCAGGGACTCTAGAGTAGATGGTTCTGGCCTCTGATATAGAATCCCCTTTGTAGTACTTGTATGTGTAACCTGTAACCATTTATGGTATTTCTCTTTTTTCCTTTTGAAGAGCCACTAGCTGGCATTTTTAAAAGGACTTGGCAGGGACCCATTTTATGGAGAAAAGTTGTGCTTTACTTAGGCAGTTTTCTTTTGCTCCCAACATGGACTTGCTGGGCTGAATTGGGATGGGGGTGGGGAGGAGGGAGGGCATTGTGGAGAGGCTCCATAGTGACTGAATTGTGGGAACTACACATAGCCAATTGTTAGGTCTGGCTGATCAATGACTTTGTGACTATTGAATAAACTGGGAGGGTTTTGAAGACTTGTTTGCAGTGGCTGGTTTCCCCCACCCTAGGTTTAGATGGAACTGCATAAAGCTCATTTTCCTTCCATTTGCAGTTCAGAGACTTGCATTCTGGGCAAAAGCTGTCTCTAGCCCTTGGAGTTGGTTATTGATTCCTGTCCTCCAAAGGGCTATTCAAAGCTCAAGCTGGAATCCCAGCAGAATTCAAGCACGCTGCGCAGGTGTTCCCTGCCCATGCTATTTGCAGCTTCTTTTGAAGCTTTTAAGCCCCCTCTCTCACAGATAGGAGAGGCACAGTCTTTTAAATGGGTACAATCCTGGATAATCTAATGTGCCCATGCAGGAAGTTAGGAAAGACCCAGTCTACTCTCAGAACGCAAATAATTTAATTTAAATTAGCTTTGCATAGAAAACAGAATCAAATGGCTGAAATAAAGTAATCTTTAAGTGATCTTCCTCCCTCTCAGTCAAACAAACTCAGAGAAGCTGTTCCTTCGACTGCTGAGAATCCCAAATAGCAGGGTATGCACAAATTTATCTAAGTATCCTCCACTACTTCCCTACCTTAGAAAAAGCTTAAGTTTAGCTAGAAGGGGCATACCAGCCCATCCCTCCATGTGGTCCCTTTCCTCAGTCATGTCACTGCTGCAGGACCCTCTGGCTACGAAGGCGCAAAAGGCAGCTCCACCCACCCAAGCAGCACTTGATGATCTGAACTGCCAGGCCTCTTCGCTGGTGTCCAAGAGTGGGCTTTGTTTCAAACCAGCCACCATGCTGATGTTCTCTGGCAGCCTTGAAATAATAGCATGACATTGCTTGGCTCACTAGGGTCTCCCTGTTCCAGCGGAGGTGTTTCCATGCCTCTTCAGTGGATGACTTTAGTGGCAATGCACTGTTGTGGTTTTTCCCATGGGCTTTCCCTGAGGCCAGACACTCGCGATCAAAGCCTGTAACAAAAGCAGAGTATTGGGTGGGTAGAAGCTTTGCTGCCTCCCTCAACCTTTCCCAGGGATCCAGTCTTGTTTCTAGTTTCTAGATGCTGGAGGAAGGATGAGGGGGCTGGACTTGTTACTCCTTGGCTCCTGCACTTCCTTCAGTAGGGATGGGACCAAGGGGGCAGTAGGTGCTTTAGCAAACAATGTTTGAAACCCAAGAGTGTTTTCAGATCCCTTTGCATGCCATTCAAGACTCTTACCATCTCCCCTTTCACATTTGCACTGAGAGGTTGGCCAGGTGAGAGTGTGTGCTTCTGCTCTGTGGGGCTGCTGATGTGGTGTGAACAGCGGGAGAAACAGCATTTGGTTTCTGGAAGAAATACAACTTCAAGAAGACAAGATTAAATTGGCTGGAGCTGAAGCAGGAATCAGTTAGTAGTTCTTCCCTCCCCCACCCCCACCCCCACCCCCACAGTTGATAAGATGTATTTTTAAATTTCTAGTGTCCTCTTTTAAAGAATAGCCTGGCTTAGAACAGAATTTGGATACAAACAAGTTTAAGCATGTACACTTCATAATTACAGTTCCAAAACTGAAAATGTGGTCTATAAACTAACATGCTAAGTTAGGACACTTTCCTGGATTCTAAAATGGCAGAATAGACTTTCATATTGAGACCCAGAGACAGGTTTTGGCAACCAGCCCTTGGCTTCAAGAGATCTCATCCTGTGTCCAGACTAACCCACCGAAGTAGCGACTGGTTCAATGCTCTATCCAAAATTTGGCAACTTCTTCAGTTCTAGAAGTATGATCAAGCATGAATATTTATTTCCCATTTTGTGGAGCATCACTGTTCAGCTGGCTTCTGAAAGGTTTTAGAGCATGGTTAGGTAGCCTGATACCACAGGATGTTTTCAACTACAACTTTCATAAACTCCTGCCAGCCCTAAGCAATGTCTGGTGTTGAGAGTTGCAGTTCACATCATCTGGGCACATCCTGGAGAAGGCTCACAATAGCTACTAGTCCTGATAGCTATATGCTGCTTCCAGTATCAGAAGTAGTATGCCTATGTACACCAGATGCTGGGGAACATGGTTGTGTGTGTGATGGGGAGAGGCAGTGTTGCACTCATGGTCTGCTTGTGGGTCTCCTGTCAACAGCTGACTGGCCGCTGTATGAACAAAATGCTGAATTAGATGGACCCTTGGTCTGAACCAGCAGGGCTCTTAAGATTATCTACTGCTTTAGACATATGCACTGCAAATAGATTTCTCAGTTTCCTTATACATGTATGGATAAATTCTTGTTTTGAAACATGTTATGTCACAGTGTAACTCACTTGTTAACATTCCAGTTCTGTTTGACACAAATAATGAGCAAAGAAAGTAGAAAGGATGTGCACTTTCCTAAAACAGAGTTGTAGTTAACTCGCCTCAAAAGAAGAGCCCTGCTGGATCAGAACAAGAGCTCCATCACACCAGCAGTTTAACGCACTCTTGCCACGTCCGGTAGCTGGTTTTGCAGCATGGGACTCACTCTTTTCCTCTGTTTGGCATATTATTTTGATGCTGGGAAAGTCTGGATTCTTTTCCCCAAGTGGATTTAATGTGCCCTTAAGCCTCTGTCTATTGCTGTCCTCATGCTTTTTCCAATGTTGGGGCATAAGTGCTTTGAGAGAAGGGGTGGGGTGGAGCAGAAGAGCAAACCAGCAAAAGGGAGCTTTCATGGTGCAGCGCAATACCACAAACCCACGTGAAAGGGACCATTCGCTTGACATGCTTACGAAACGGAGATAAACATGGAGGCAAACCAGGGGGAAAAATAGGTGTGAGGATGCCCCTAGTCCAACATTCTGTTGACACAATGGCCAACTAGCTCTGGGGAAACCCACAAGTGGGACATGAAAGCAATAGCCCACTCCTGTTCATGTTCCCCAGCAGTTGCCTGGTGGTAGCATATAACCAACAGGACTAGCAGCCATTGATAGCCTCCATGAATGTTTTTAAAGCCTTCCAAATTAGTGACCTTCGCTATATCTTATGGTAGTGATAGTTGTAGCTGTGTGAAGTACTTCCTTTAATAAGTCCTGAATCTCCCACACAATCAGCTTCGCGGGATGCCTTGGGTTCTAGTATTATGAGAGGGAGAAACATATCTTCCGCTCCAAATTCTCCACACCATGCAGAATACTGTACACCTCTATCATCATTCCCCTTGCTCACCCTTTTTCTAAGAGAAACAGTCCCAAACCTAACATTTTCTCATATGGAACTTGTTCTAGTTCCTTGACAGTTTTAGTTGCCATTTTCTGCACCTTTTCCAGCTCTGCAATAGTCATTTCTAGATGTGGTGACCAGAACTGTACACAGTATTCCAGGTGAGGTTGCACGGTAGATTTGTTCAAGAGCATGATATTGGCAATTTTATGCCTAGCCTGGAATTGGCTTTTTTTCACATCAGCGCATACTGGGTTGACATCATCAAGCTGTCCACTGAATCCCTCTTTCTTGGTCAGTCACCACTAGCTCAGATCCCATCAGCATATACATGAAGTTGGGATCTTTTTTCCCCAATTTGAAACATTTTACACTTGCTTATATTGAACTGCATTTGCCATTTGGATGCTCCTTCTCCCAGTTTGGAGAAATCCTTTTGGAGCTGTTTGCAATCCTTTTTTGTTTCAAACGCCCTAAACAATAATTTGGTGTCATCAGCAAACTAGGCCACCTCCCTGCTCACTCTTAACTGTCTGCAAAGAGGACATTCATTATTGGGCAGATTAATAATACAAACTGGAAATATAAATAAAAGCATTAATCCCAATACAGACCCCTGTGGGACTCCACAAGTAAATTCTCCCTCCACTGTGAGAATTTGCCATTTAGTTCTACTTTCTGCTTACTGTTCTTTAAAAACTAACTTATTCATAAGAGGACCTCTCCTCTTATTCCATGACAGGTACGTTTGCTCAGGGATCTTTGGGGAGGGATTTTGTCAAAAGCCTTTTGAAAGTCCAAGTAAAGTAAGTCTGCCAGATCACCCTTGTCCACATGTTTATTAACACTCTCAAAGAATACTAAAAGGCTAGTGAGACAGGACTCACCTTTGTGGAAGCTATGTGGATTCATTTTTTTAAGCAGGACTTGTTTTTCTATATCCTTACTATTTTTTTAATTACACTTTCCATCTAATTATCCAGAACATATATTAAGATAACTGGTTTAATACCTCCTACGTTACTATAATGGTTTAAAGTTATAAATCAACACATTCTGCTATTAATATGTACCATTTAGGAAATATTTAAAGTACAAGTGAGAAAACATTTAAATGTTTAAGGGTTCAATCCTATGCATGTTTAGACAGAAAGAAGTCCTATAATTCTCAGCATAGCTGACTGGCGGGATGCTGGAAATTAAAGGATTTCTTTCTGTCTAAACATGCATAGGATTGCACGCTAAATGGTAGTTTCCATCCTGCTGCACACTAGGCTAGACTTGCATCAAACATCTCTGCAAACAGCTTTCTATTAACAAGGCCCTCTTAAACTGCACAAGCAGCTGCATTTTGCATGACATTTCCCTCTGCCTCATATTCCTCTCTTGGCACCACCAAAAGGAGCTAATCCAACAACGTTAGTGGAAGTGGCACTTTACCTTACAAGCCTTTGCCCTACAGCACAGATGGGGAGCCTCCAGCCTGCTGGCCGAGTGAGGCTTTGGGTGAGACCCTGCCTTCTGAAGGGCATTTGGGAGGGGAATCCCTTGGATCGAGAATCCTGATCACTGGAGAGATCAGTGGGGATTGCCCATAGTAACCACTTGCCATCCCAACTGGAAGGGGGAGTGCATCCCCCTCAATCCTCCCCAATAAGGGACCATCTGGGGCAGGCAAAGCAAGCGCTGGAGAACGGCTCCAGCTGGCACCTCAGTTGGGGCTGCTTTGCTGTGTGCAGGCCTAGAGTGAAGAGAAAGAAGCATACCTTGCAGCCAATAGCCAGGAGGATGTGGAGAGAAATAATTACAGCCATTATGGCACAGGCAGCTGGCTTAGTGTCTGAGCGGATAATTGGCCAGAAAGCAAGGACCAGGACTGAACCAGAGAGGCCCACTGCAAATATGATCAGGAGCCACTGCAGCCATGGTATTGGGATCAGCCACAGAATCTGTGAATGGAAGTGGTAGCGAGTAAGTCAGTTGAATGGAAAAATCCCATAATACATTTCAAGAGGAACAGGTCTTTAGCAAGCAGCAACTCCCGGGAATTCATATTCTTTGTGCTGAAATCCAGCTGCAGAAAACTGGAAGTGCTGAGGGACGCATGAAAAAGCACAGCTTTGAATACTTGGTACCAGAAAGCTCAATTCTATGTTCGGAAGAGAAACAGACATAAAAACCCTCCTCCCCCTGCAGGCCCATCTGCCTACTCACAGCAGTGGGAATGTACACGAACAGTGAGTAGCCGTAGATGCACACCATCTCCAGGAAGGTGTAGGAATCTGTGTTGATGTGAACTCCCTTCCGCCACTGCAGATAGCCCCACAGGCCAACTGGTACCAGCCAGGTATAGCAGTAGATAACTATTCCCGCAATAGTTACTGTGGGAAAAAAACAATGTCAAGGGCAGCAATCACTATGAGTATTTCTACATGAGGCTTTTAGTGTTTGCTCGTGATTGGTCACTCATGGTTTTTTGTGGGTTCTTTACCTCCAGGGCCCCTCCTGTGCTTTCTGGCCATTCTAGTGGTGTAACTTTCAAGAGAGAAAATGCGATAAGAGATTTTCTCATGCTCTAAAGTGCAATAGATTTCTGGTAAATTTCCGGAATCCTGCTATATTGCAGCTAAACCACGGAGCCATCTAATGGCTGTATAATGAAACATATAAAACTTGTCCAGAAAGAAAAACCACATGTAAAGGGGGCACTCTTAATCCTGCAAGGAATCCAGAAGCAGAAGCCCCAGTACGGATGTGGGATTTCAGCCTTGTGTGGAGAAGCCCTATGACAATAGCACTCACAGTAACAACTGAACCATGTCCTACTAGCAGAAATACCCCCGACACACACACACACACACACACCCCTTCTACAGCCTTTAGGCAGAGACAGGAATAGAAACTCCCTAGAAAAACAACAATAAACTGCATAGTAACTTTTAAATTAGCCCTCAGTAGAAACAAGATGGGTATGGCATGCTTGTCCCAACAAGGAGTGTGAAGTACAGCAAAGATAACTACTGGAACTAGGACTTCAGCATTCTGAATACTACTTATTTTACCCATTTTGCACAGCCCAGCTAAGGAGGGGGAGGGGTTGTTAGTATTGCTCTGTTTCCTGCATTACCCTGTCCAATAGGTAAGCAGAAAACATGCAGCTTATTTCTTATCTTTTCCCCACATCACAATCTGGCCCATGCCTGATGTGGCCACAACAATACCCAATATTTAACAAAAGACTAGAGCTACTATTAAACCAACTCCTTCATGTACTAGTTGCAAGATACATTTCCATGGCAAACCTCACCTTTGTGGAACTGGGGGTTGTAAGAGGATGGGGAGTTGTTCATTTTCTCCAGGAAGTTGGAAACATTGCCACTGATAGCCAGTGTGAAGACTAAGGTGGCACATATCCAGAAGGGTCCTGTGAGGGGCACAAGTGTAATGTCAGAAAATCAAAAAGAGGAGTAGATGGCTTTCTCCAAGAAGACAAGCCTCCTGTCTCAGCATGGACCATAGTATGGAGGCACACAGAGGCTCACCATTATTTGATGATTAATTATCAAACTCAGAAAATAAGAAAGCTACTAACAGAACAGCACTTGAGGCTACCCTAGAGAGAAATCTGCATGGTCCAAGAATGGTCATGGATGTATAAAGCTGCTGTATACCATCAGGCCATTAGCCCATCTTATCTATTCTGACTGGCAGCAACTCCCCACGGCTTTCCCCAGACGTGGGGAGTGTCTGGAGATGCCAGGTACTGAACCTGGAACATTTGCATACGAAGTACATACTTGACAATGCAGAAAATAAATGGAGAAGATGGAATTGCATTCAGATGCCCAGCAAGCATTTGTAGCTTTCATCCCTGGAGAGCTTTTGCTTCTGGTTGGCTTGTAAGGTGTAACCTTTGTTCAGGGCGCTTCATGCTATATTGCACCTGAAAGTAAATCCAACATTTGAAGTAAGGGATGCTGCTCTACTTTAAGTATGAGTGTTTCTATACTCACCATACAGGTCAGGGTTGTTCCGCAAGTTGTGTCCTATAAAGTTCTTCCCTGGCAATGGAAGCAACGAACCCTTTATTCTGTCCAGGACCTGATAAATAGAAAAAGGCCATGCCTCAGCAAAATGGCTCCCAAGGAGACTGTGCTGATACCCAAGGATTCAGAGCTTCCTATGTCTCATCTTAGGGACTGCTGGAAGTCATGAACAGATATTCCAATGGCTTGCACCAGACACTATTGTTCATGTATGGAAATGAGGAGAGCAATCCAACTTGCCCAAGGCCACCCAGCAAGTTCATTGTGGAAGGGAGACAGAACTCTGGTTTCAGGTCAACATTCTGGCTCATGGACCTCACTCTACTGAGATGCAGCGCAAATTCACACACACCCATTTTAGGCCTGCTCTAAGTTCGAAGTTAGAAATTTAATGAAAAATGTCCCCTACCGTCACATGACAGAGCATCTCCTAAATATAACCTAAAGAGGACAGCCCCTATTCTGTAGCTAACAAAACAGAAGCCACCACAGTTCTAAGGAAATATTCATAGCAGATTCTGGAACTGAACCAGGTTCAGAGCACAATGCTAATGTATCAGCCATGAAGCACAACTGCTTCCAAAGGGCACAGCATCAGAATGAAAAAAGGCCCTATAGTTCATCTAGTCCAGCCCCAAACTATAAGGAAATCATTTTGTACTTTGATATCTCAGATGCCTTAGTTCCTGCTAAGTATCCCAGAAAGTTTTTGCAGGCTCTGTTGCTACACTCCCCTCTCTCGCCAAGTACATTTGATTCTTGGCTGTGCCTATGAAGCTGGAGCAACACAGGTTTCATTACCTGATATGTGTCAACATCAAAGAAAGCCTGGTAATATTCAAAGGTCCAGAAATTGGATTGCTTCTTCTGGAAACTCAAGAGCTGCAGGAATGAAAGTATAAGTTACTGCTTTGTCCTTGGCCAGAGGAGAGAATAGAGCTTATATGACAAAAAGCAAGCTTTCGACCAGTTGTAAAGGTACCAAACTCCTGGTCACTTGCCCAAGGTGTAAGAAGGCAAACTGGTTCATTTCAAACCATCACCACAGTGTCAGGACTCTTTTTCTTTCCTTAAAATGGTGCCTTCCTGCCCCACTATTCAGGAAGTTTTATCTTTTTACAATGCTCCACATGCTGCTGCTATTGTGCATTAAGAGGAGCGTCTTTAATGTTGGGAGGACTGAAATCCTTATGGAAGCATGTTTATTTTTACAGTAATTCTCCCACATACTCTTCACACGGGAATGGTGGAGGTTTCTGATGCTCAAGGGCAAATCAGGCAGGCAGGTTTCAGTATATGTAAGTTGTTCTAATGAACAATTGATGTGCAACAAATATGTATTTTAACTGGTTTGTTGTTGTTTTATGCTGCTGTTTCAAGGTGACTCATGCCCAAAATGGCTTACAATAAAAATCAAATGTCAAAATACTGCATCATATTTGGGAAAAGAAGTTACGAAACACCTCATCAAATATACACATAAGTAGCTTTAGGACACAATACAGCACTTTTATCTAGGGGCCTGGTACCACAGGTACTTGCACCTGCATGCCAGCCTAGAATGGAAGGTGCACTAGTTCTTCTCCCTTACCCAGTCACGGAGCAGGGAGTTGGGATGGAAGAGCAGGAGGCCAAGTAAAGCAGAGCACCTCTGACCTTATATGCAGCTTCTTCCTTCCTCCCAGCTTCAGAGTCCCAGCCTGGTCAGTACAGGGCATCTGGGGATGTCCCTGAATATGCCCACCCCAGTGGGACTACACTGCTAGCATGCTACACGCTCAATAGTTTTTTTAAATGACAATATAAGTTTTAAAGCAATTAACAGCCCTGGAATGTTTCATTCCAGAATGTGGCAGAAGTTTGCTCTTAGACCTTAGGGAGAAAGAAACTGGGTAATGAGGCAAAATCTGTGAGAAGTTACATTTGGAGGTGGAGAGGCTTTGAGATGGAGACAATTAAAAGCTTCAAGAAAAAAAAATGGGAAGGGGCTGAGAGTTCCTATTTAGGAGGCCTACGTTTAGTGAGGGGGTGGAAATGAGAGGGATTGCCATGGGATTTGCATTCCTCTATATCAGTCTAATTTTCTTCTAATCCTTATTTTCCACCAAGACAGTCTTCTTGGGGGATGGGGGCATGTGCCACATAAAGCTTTTATTACCTGGGGAACTGTGAACCTGCCATCCTAACTTTGGTGTTGGGATTCATATCGCAGTCTCTGAGGCACAGGTTGGATCTAGCATCATGCTGGAGGCTGGAGCTTTGCGCTTCCAACTTCATGGTATCCTGGGAAGAGCCTGTGAGGAAAACTGCTGTGGCAACTTACAAAAGCTATCCTTGAGGGCCTTGGAGAGCAATCCTATAGTCCCTAGAGAGTATCCTAAGTGCCACAGGATTTTTCAGATTCGCCCTCCCAAGGCTATAGATACCACTAAAACTTTAGGAGGGGGAAATCCAGATTCCAATGCCTCCCCCTCTCCAAAGGAACTGCAGCACCTGCCTCGAAGAGGGGCGGAGATACTTGTCTGCCCAAAAATAAAGAGCCGTAGAAAACAAAGAGCTGGTAACAGATGCTGTCAGGGCATATGGAGACATTTCATATATTTCTGCTCTCTTGTTATTAGGATCCTGAGGAGGAAAGGTATTCTGCTGGAGTTTTTACTAGTAGTACTTTTAGGACCTTCATGATTTTTCTAGATTTTTTTTAAAGTGGCGCACAGCCTTGCCCCTGGCTGGCTCCAGCTACTCACTTTTAGCTACCTATAGTCTTAGAAGGGAATACTAGCTTATTTATTTATTACATTTGTATACCGCCCCATAGCCAAAGCTCTCTGGGCGGATTACGTAGGATTAAAACAATTAAAAACAATATACAAAAATTAAAACAGCAAAAACATACAACATACACACAATACACACATACATTTAAAACCGCTACAACAGCCCAAAAAAGCTACACACAAAAAAAAACAAAAAACAAAACAAACCCAGGCTCCTCAGATATTGCCAAATGCCTGAGAGTAGAGGAAAGTCTTGACCTGGCGCTGAAAAGATAACAATGTTGGCGCCAGGTGGGCCCCGTCAGGGAGATGGTTCCACAATTGGGAGGCCACCACAGAGAAGGTCCTCTCCCTTGTTGCCGACCTCCGAGCTTACCTCGGAGTAGGCATTCGGAGGAGGACCTTAGATGTTGAACGTAGCGTTCGGGTAGATTCATATCGGGAAAGGCATTCCGTCAGGTATTGTGGTCCCAAGCCGTGTAAGGCTTTATAGGTTAAAACCAGCACTTTGAATCGGACTCGGAAACATACAGGCAGCCAATGCAAGCGGGCCAGAGTAGGTCTTATATGCTCTAACCTTCTGGTTCCAGTTAACAATCTGGCCGCTGCATTTTGCACAAGCTGCAGCTTCTGAACCACCTTCAAAGGCAGCCCCACGTAGAGTGCATTGCAGTAATCTAACTTGGAGGTTACCAGAGCATGGACAACCGAAGCCAGGTTATCCCTGTCCAGATAGGGACGTAGCTGGGCCACCAACTGAAGCTGGTAGAAGGCACTCCATGCCACTGAAGCCACCTGAGCCTCAAGTGACAGAGATGGTTCTAGGAGAACCCCCAAGCAGAAACACCCACTAACAGCACCTCAGTCTTGTCTGGATTGAGTTTCAGTTTATTAGCCCTCATCCAGTCCGTTGTCGCAGCCAGGCACTGGTTCAGCACATCCACAGCCTCACCTGATGTGGATGGAAAGGAGAAATAGAGCTGTGTGTCATCAGCATACTGATGACAATGCACTCCAAAACTCCAGATGACTGCACTTAACGGTTCCATGTAGATGTTGAACAGCATGGGGGACAAGACTGACCCCTGTGGAACCCCATACTGGAGAATCCATGGGGCCGAGCAATGTTCCCCAAGCACCACCTTATGGAGCCGACCTGCCAAGTAGGAGCGGAACCACTGCAATGCAGTGCCTCCCACTCCCAACTCAGCCAGTCGTCCCAGAAGGATACCATAGTCAATGGAATCGAAAGCCACTGAGAGATCAAGGAGAATCAACAGAGTCACGCTCCCCCTGTCCTTCTCCCGACATAGGTCATCATACAGGGCGACCAAGGCTGTTTCCGTACCAAAATCAGGCCTGAAACCCAACTGAAATGGATCCAGATAATCGGTCTCATCAAAGAGTGCCTGGAGCTGGCTCGCAACCACCCGCTCCAGGACCTTGCCCAGGAATGGAACATTTGATACTGGCTTGTAGTTATTAAGATTTTCAGGGTCCAAGGAAGCTTAGGTATTTCAGCTTAGGTATTTTTCATTTATTTAAAATATTTTAGGCTGCCTTTTAGGGTAACAAACCCAGTCAAGACGGCTCACAAGATAAAAACAATACAATAAACTTCAGAATTAATAAAAGCCAGTGGAACAATTGCAGGCAACACTATCAACAATCCCACAGAGCACCCTACGCAACCTGCTGTCTTCCAGGTGGGTTGGATCACAACTCCCATCATTACCTGCCAACAGGGTGGGGAAGGCTGCCATATTGGAGCTTCTAAAAATGCCCTTCAGTAGGCATCTGACCTTCTAAAAACAGGCTGTCCAAGATCACTCATCTTTCTGCATGGTAGGCAGAAATGGTAGCTTGACTGGGGGAAGGCCAGGCTAGAACCTTTTCCGTGACCTACTATTTCACTATAAATACAAGTTGCTGCATGTGGGAGCCTTCCCTCACATGAATCCTGGCCTATAGTCTGAAGTGGTATAAACCAGACCCACGATTATCACCTCCTTTGTTAGTGAGAACTAGGCCCGAGTTCTCTAGATCCCAGGAGCAGTATGAAAAACCAGTATGTTTCCTAGACCGCTCAATACCCAGGATGCTTTGGGCGGTGTGCAGTTAAAACTCTCCAACCTAGGAACGTTTTTTTCTTAAGTGCCATTCTTTTCTATACTGAGTCTCAAAAGTGTGTGGGGTGGGGGGGTTAACTCCTCTGGGATGTTAGGGAATGAGGTTCTACAAAATCAGCCCCCCCCCGACCCAGCTTTTTATTTACTTTCTCCCCCTTCCCTAAAGTACTTCATTTCAAAACTCTCATTTGACATCCCATTATCTCCTTCCCACTCTTTTCCAGGCCTACAGCAAGTAGCCCCCAGGCTGGGATCATGTCCCTGTCCCCATCTGCCCCTCACCCAAGTATAGGCTGACCATATGAAAAGGAGGACAGGGCTCCTGTATCTTTAACAGTTTCATAGAAAATGGAATTTCAGCAGGTGCCATTTGTATATATGCAGAACTTGGTGAAATTTCCTCATCATCACAAAATTAAAGCTGCAGAAGCCCTGCCCTCTTTTGTACATGGTCAAGAGGACAGGGCCCCTGCAGCTTTAACTGTTGTGATGAAGAGGGAATTTCACCAGGTTCTGTATGCATACGAACAACACCTGCTGAAATTCCCTGTCCTTTGCAACTGTTAAAGATACAGGAGCCCTGTCCTCCTTTTCATATGGTCACCCTACCCAAGTAGCCACTTTTCATCGACATACAGGACAGAAGCAGACGTACCTCAGTTTTATCCTCCTCCTCCTCCTCCGGCTCCCGCTCCTCATTATAGCTGGAGCTCATGTCCAGGGCTGTGTGGCTTGGCTGCTCACCAAGGCTAGGAGTGGTGGCATCTGCATTTTCCGACAGCAAATCCATGGCCTCCTCAAATTCTGCGTAGAAAACACCAGGCCATTAGGGCTGGCATACCAACTCAAACAGACTTCATTCTAAAGACTCCCAGGCTCAAAGGGCCAAGCTGCAACACTGCTTTCCCAAAAGCAGGGACTCCACAAGTGCAACACCGAAAGAAAGCAGAACCACACATAAGCGGAAGTAGGATCAAAATAAGGTAAAAGGCCTCTTGCCTATTCCATGGTGGCCAAGTACTTGTCTGGAAGAGGTTGCAAATTTGTGATTTACTAACTAGGGTCCCCTCTACAAGGATTCGCTTTTGCGCCCGGTTAGGCGATTATGCGCATAATCGCTGAAGCGTATTTACACCTAATACCTCTGCACGAGAGGCGGCGAGAGGCAGCGAAGCGCATTAACGGATGACCAAAATGCGCTTTACAAGTAGTTAATGCGCATAAGTGCTTGTTCACATAGTCAAAATGCGCTTTAACGGCCGGAGCAAAATAAAACTCGCGATTTAACGCGCATTCGATAATGCGCATAATCGGAGAGATAACGCACCTCTACGCCCGATTTGCGCTCCGTTCTTGTAGAGGTAAAAAATTTTAAGCGCCTTGAAAGAGCTTTAAACCTCTCTTGTAGAGGCAGCCTAGAAGTTCCCACTTCAGAACTCTGGAGGACCTAAATGCTGCTGTGCACCATTGTTCTCATTCAGTATTTAAGATCCCAGAGGGATGCTTGGAAGAGAGGTGAGAAACACAGAATCACACTTTTCAAAACTGTATGCTTTTAATACAGGCAGTTTGTATACCACATTATGTGGAATTTGGTACCTGATGCAAAATTTGAAATCCTGACATTTGTTTTACAGAGCAGGTCCAATTTGTTTCTTTTTTAAAGAGCAGATATAGGATCCCACCATTCAGTCAGCAGAACGTGTGTATTTCTCCCTCCCTCCGAGGGTTCCTCCAGATGAAGCTTTTCCTAGGTTTCCCCCCTGCTTCTTCCATCTTCTTTTCTTACCAAAGAAAATCAGTAAAGGAGGGAAAGATGGGATAGCTTCACAACTGAGACTCTACCACTGTAGTTCCCAGTTTTGTAGACAAATTACTGCTCTTTTAGCTGCACCTTTTTGCCTTTCTGTGACCCCCCTCTAGATGGATTCTGTTTGACGTCTGGTTAGCCGATTACGCGCATACTCGCTGAAGTGCTTTATCGTAAATCCTTGTACGCAGGAGGCAATTGAGCGCACAACTGGTGGCCTTACCGGTTGTTTGAAATGCGCTTTACAAGTAGTTAATGCACAGAATCGCTTGTTCACATAGGCAAAATGCGCTTTAACAGCCGGAGCAAAATAAAACTCGCTATTTAACGCGCATTCGATAATGCGCATAATCGGAGAGATAAAGCGCCTCAACTCCTGATTTACGCTCCACTCTTGTAGAGGTAAAATTTTAATGAGACTTCAAAGAGCTTTAAACGTCTCGTGTAGAGGCAGCCTGTGATAGCTGTTACCATGCCTACCATGGCAGCCATTTTGTGAAAGCACCCACAACACCCCTGCAAAGTCCCAAGCGTGCCTGCAAGCCCAAAAAGGTTGGGGACCCCTGCCCGAGCGTGTTTAATCCAGCTCCTTTATTCCTACAGGTAAGCGCTTGACAAGTTACCTGATGGGCTGGAAATGTCACTTGACATTCCTGGTGGTGCAAAACAAATGAAATAGGGAAACTGGATGGCACAACAAAGGCTTTTTGGCCCGGGAACATCCCTACAGAGCAGGCAACTTAGTGTCCTCCATATGTTTTGTACTGCAACTGCCATAATCTCTGATCATTGGCCATGCTGACTGGGGTTTATGGGAGTTGTAGTCCAAAACTCCTGGCAGGCACCGAAGTCCGTATCTCAAGAGGAAGGAGGGCGCTTACCGTGGAATTTGAGCTCATCTGGAGCAGCCATGACGTGGCCGGATGATCCTGGAACGGGAAAGGAACAGCGCCGTTGGGGTCGACGTGGCCGCTACAGCCGGCCTGACGCAGGCGGGGCGAGACGAGGCGGGGCAGGGCGAGGCGGGGGTCGTGGGCCTGGTCTCCCTCCCCCTGACCCCGCGTGGTAAAACAACGCTGCAAGCCTCGCCACCCCCCAGGGCCACGCCTGCCTTTCCGGCCTGGCCCAGAGCATTGGACTCCCACACCGCGTACTGCTGGGGCCCGCAGTGGCCGTCCAGGGACTGGGCAAAGGCACTCGGCAGGGGCTCAGAGGCACGCCGCAGAACTCTTAGGGCCGCCGCAGCCGCGCCCCACACCCCGAGGGCCGCACGGCCCCCTTGTCCCAACCGGCGCGGCCCCGGAGCCTCGGCACGCCGACAGACTCTCCTTCTTAGGCACCTTCCAGAGGCGGCGGCAGGAAGGAAGGAAGGCGCCGCCCGCTCTGCAGCCTGAAGGAAAGACGAGCGGCGGCGACAACAGCAGCAGCTGCCCCTGAGCCTCCCGAAGCGCCGCCTCTACCGGAGCATTTCAAAGCCTCCGGTGCCCCATAGACTGACACCGTCCCCCGTCGCGCAGTTCCCCCCCTGCGTGCTTCTCTCCCACCCCGAGCCCCCCCTACTGCGCGTGGAAGGGGCGCCGGGAGTGACGCCCCTCCCCCCACGCCCCTCCCCAAGGAAGAGGGTCGCCCCCCCCTCCTCCTCCTCCTCCTCCTCGAGCCCAGGTCTCCTGTCCTGGGGTCAGAGGTTCACCACCATCCCTAAAAGCAGCCCCCACCACGATGGGGCCCAGCGCCAGGCCCGGCGGGGAAGACGCCCATTCGCGCCTGGCCGCTTCCCCCGTTGGAGCAGCTGCTTCGGGCGTCTAGAGGGGACGAGGACTTAAACGCCCCACGCGACCCGCGCCTCCGCTTGCGCCCACCCGCCGCGAGGCCTCCACGGGGCTCCGCTCACCTTCCGTGGCGGCGCGCGGGGCTTTTGCTCCCTGCCACGGATAAAGCGGAGAGCCCAGAAGGAACCCCAGGTAGAGGGGGGCGTGTCAGTCTACCCTTCTACCTCTATGGAGGCGTGTGAGTCTACGTTTCTACCCCTAGGGGGCGTGGCCACAGTGTTCTTCTTCCGGGCACCGCGAACGGTGGTCCGTCTTGCTTTTGGATCCGACCGGAAGCCCCTTCCTCAGTCGGATCAGCGATGACGGAGCCTTCGGGCCTGGGCCGGACGGAAGAGAAGCGGCGCCTCTGGGGGCGGCTCCGCGCTGGACGACTAGGTGAGCGGGAGTGGGGGCGGGGAGGTGTTTGGCCGGCGCCAGCCCGGCTCGGCCTTCGTTGTTTGGTGGTCCTGTGAGCCCGGCTGCATTAGGCCTCGCCGCCGCCATGCCGGGCGCTTCGCCGGGAATAGTCTCGGGGCGGCTCCGACAGCGCACCCTCCCTCGGCCAGGACGTGGCACTGCACCTTCGCCCCGGGGGCGTCTCCCGGCTGCCCCTTAACCCCCCTCTCCCCCCTCCCCAGCTTCGTGGTGCAAGAGCCTCCTGCACGACTACGCCGAAGCCTGCAGAGAGGCGGCCCAGGGCATCCGGCAGCGCCCGGGGAAAGCCGGCCTTTACGTCTCGCTGCTGGCCGGAGCGGTGAGCTGCAGCCTCCGCAGCCCCTGCGAAGCGTCTTTCGAGGCCAGCCTCCTGGAGGCCTCGGGCGCCCTCCTTCTCCTCTCGCCCTGGACCCGCAGCAGCCGTTCGGAAGGGCACGTGCAGCGGCTGCTGGAGCTGAGGAACCGGGGCCAGCTGCGCTTCCGGAGCCTGCTCTTCTTCTCCCTCCTGCACGAGGCGCCTTTCGACCCGGGAGCCGACCTCTACCAGGTGCACTGCACGCACCTGAAGCCACGCTGGGCAGAATTTCCCCGCCGCGTCCTCGACGTGGGCTTCTGGGGCCGCTGGTGGGTCTTGCGCGCCAAAATGCAGGATTCGGACATCAATGATGCGGAGTTCCAAAATCTGCCTGAGCATCTCAGGACAGTTTCTTTCAATCATCTGCATTCGGAAGCCAATGAGAAACTTTTTGATGAGAAGTACAAGCCCGTTGTTCTGACAGAGGAGCAAATCCAACAAGCAGAAAGGGAGGATCGGGAACAACTGCACTAGTGATGTTGTTTGGGGTGGGGTTCCATCTCCCTGGAAGGTGGTGGAACAAAGCAAAAAGACCAGTTATGAACGGACTCTTTTCTTGTAGGATGCTGGTGCTTAGTGTGCTGTTCCTTTAGACTTGGCTAGTTATGGGTGAATAAATCTGTTTGAAAATGGGCAGACTCCTGTGCTGTAACTCCTACTCTTGCTTAATGTGATAAACTAGCTGACGGCTCTTGTTCATCAAGGATTCAAATTTGAGGCAAATAGATCAGTCCATCACCTAAACAACTTAAGCCACTCCCCCAGCCTAAACAAATGAATCTACCTACCTGTTTCGCTACACCACATAAGTAAAAATAGTAGCGCAAGTCCTATACTGCTTGGTCCCTACCTGGATTGGGGCTCAGTTTCCATTCATATATTTAGTCTGCACTCCTATACCCACTTATCTGAAAGTAAACCTCAAGGGTTTATTTCTGAGTAGACACGCATAAGCTTGTACTGTTAATCTCTGTACTATAGACTCTTGTAGAAGATTTATGGGTCACACATTGTAGCTTCCAAGCCCCAACACTTTTGTAGAAATTAACCCACATGACATTAATTCTCCACTTTATGGTGGAATCCTCAATTGCACTTTTAAAAATCCATACCCTGATTTGAAGTGCTGTGTCTTCAAAGGCCCTATTTCCAATCAGTGGTTGAATTCGGACGACACAATAAACAACTGGTATGCGGGAAACAATCGTCAGTTGTTTTGATTATCGTGTTATCCAAATGCTGCCATATTCAACTCAGTGTTGATCCTAATCCACACCACAGTTGATTATTTATTACCATGTTGTGGAGGGAGTGCCCCCTAGATGAACAACTGTGAAGTTGATTATTACCCCACCACTTCACTATCGTGTTGTCCGAATTGGGCCAATAACTTGGCCCCAGCCTGTTTCCTTTCTGAATATATTTTCATTCTCTTTCTTTGTCCAAGTCAGAAAGATCAAACCTTTTTTAAAAAACGGCATGATTGAAACCCCACAAACCTGACATCCGTTGTAAATTCTCTGAATTCATCAAGACCCCAACATGCCAATGAAATCTTGAATAAACAGTACTCTAGTTTCACTGAATACATGGCTCACTGATTTTTTTTTATGTTGCCCCATGTAATTTGGAATTGTATGACCAAGTTGTGTTTTTGTGTTTTCAGAATGAGGAGTGCACATTCACAACCTTCCAAAGACTGGCCAAGCTGCATATTGTCAGACCATGGTCCTTCCTGTGGTGGTTTTGTTGTCATCCATGGCTAGCCATATTGCCTTCAGTGTTGCGGTCAGCACCTTATGAAACCTGGCAGGAGCTCATTGATGTGCATTAGGTGTTTTCATGATACCTGCATAAGATTAACAATGAATTAAAATGAGAGGGGAGGAAGACCAAGTGCTTGGTGTGTGTATATGTTTATGTGAAAGAATGTTACTTCCAAGATAGGAAAAATAACTGACGTAAAATCTAAGAGTGCAAAATAAAATTACTATTTAAAAAGGAATTTGGGGGCTGAAATAAAATAGTCATGGATAACTAATTCTATACCCTGGAATTGAGAGGCACCTTCCCAAACAAGGTTGTGTTAGCTAGAATATTTACGTAAATGATGTAAAGGCATGGTTCCTAAAGACTACACGGATTGCCCATGAGGCTGGCTTTCTTCTCTACATGGATTGCATTTCTCCAGCATCCAATTCAACCTTTTTTCTGTAACCTTAATATAGTCCTCCAAATATGTAGCTGTCATCAGAATATTCACTTACAAAAATGTAAGTGAAAGACACCACACAAAGTGAGGTGTCTTTCAAAAATTGAAAAGTTCAATATGTAAGAAAATTTCATAAGGGGTCAAAAGTTTGAAAACAATTATATCCCACAAAAACACCTGTAGGGAGATGTGATGGTTTTCTGATGTTCATGGCATGCAAACTGGTGGCAAATTAATCCAGGAAGTTGATGTTATCATTAGCCCTAGACTCTTCAGATGGCTGAAACAGATCTGTGAGTCTAGAAAGCATTAAGTTAGTCCTATAGCAAGTGATAGAAGATTACATAGTAAAAGTCAACTGAGGCTCAACTACTCATTTGACAGGATCATGTGCCCTTAGGAATACCCATTGGCAGTGGTATTTTTTTTTATGTAGAAGGACCATCTTCCAGTGGCTCCTAAAGACTTTTTTCAGATGGTTCCTACTTTACAGGGATATGAGGCTTTCAAAAGTTGATGACTGTAACACCCTTGAGGGATGCTCAAGAATAGTCCAGAAGCCCAGCTAGCGCAAAATATCAGTGTTGGGTCATCAAGAGCATATTGTACCAGCGCTGTATCTTTTATAGTGTTACATGTTTCATTCCATTCTGGTTTTAATCAATACAGTCCTAAATGGTTTGTACACTTCATAACCATGACCATCTCCTTTGGTAACCTTGCAGTTTGTAAGGGCCACTTTTTATGTTTCATTTTGTACTTGAGTACAGATATCTGGTTACAAAATAACACAAACAGGACATTATGCACAAAGTGTATGCAAGAAGAAATGACTGCAGTTTCCTTTACAAGCTACACAGATGAGCACCACATGAACCTCCTCTGCAAATGATTCCTAAACTTCCCTGCTATGGTAAAAGTTAATACAGCCCCTCATAACTTGTCATGAAGATCCATCTTGCAAAGAGTTAAGCCTCAGTTTGACTGCAAAGAGCAAAGGAGCTGCAATTGCATGATTTCTCAATAAGGGGGCAGAGAGAAAAAAGCCTTGGGTTTCAAATGTGATTGGCGGTATAGTTTTGTCTGCCAGATGGCAGCAAAGGGTGTGGGAAGGAAGAGGTCGCAATTACAAAAGTTGCCACCCGGTGGCAAAAGTGGGGGGGGGGGGAGAAGCATAGAAGTAAAAAAATGAAGAGTACAAACATTCTTCGGAGGCAGAATTTCCTGGTTTCTTTTGAAGCGATTTACCCCTCTACCCATACAAAACGTTGTCTAGGAGTTTAGCATGGCTGTTATTTGCCAGCAGTATTTCCCCCACTCCCAGCAAAAGGCAGAAAATAATTCATACGCTTTCTAAGGATTTTTTTAAAAAACACATTTAAAAAATTACCCTGACTATGCATTGAATCCATGAGAGAGAAGTCCTTATGCTGTACGAATCTAGCATTACATTTATGGGTCAATCAAACAAAGTAGGTGTAGCGATAATCAAGCAGGATATGCATATAATATGCACAAAGTGTGTAGTAGCATTGGGATTGGGGAGGAATATCTGTACAATGAATAGCTTAAATGGAAATCCGGTATTAAAACACTGCAGTGTTGTTCATGGATAACTGTCCTGTGGTTTGCTATTTGCTAAGGAATAACTTTTGTTGAGCTCTTTAGGAGCTCTGAGTAACTGATGCTTAGGATCATACCACATGGCTGCAAATGTTATACACACTTATCTGAAAGCCCTCTTGAACTTGGTGCAATTACTTTGATTTCCTTCATGTAATTAATGTCACTTCATTTGGTCCTATGGGCTTCGTAATGTGTGGGGATCCCACACCTCCAAATCTCAGGATCTGTTTCTCCTTTCAAATTGCTGCTAGAGCAGGTGGGTGGTTCTGTAGGCTACCGAGCAAGCAGAGCAAATATGTGTCCTTCCACATGGCTAGTGGAATACATTGTCACAGGGTGCGGTCCTCCTAAACTGTCCCCCAATATGCATTCTTCTCTCATCAGCATGTAAATCAACTCGATTGTGAAATCTTGAAGTCCTCCTCAGGCAAGAAAAGGAGGTGGTAGCATCGTCTGCATTACTTCAGACAGGGGAATCCTTTTTAATGTATCATAATACATGTTTTTAAAACTCCATGTAAATAGAAAATTATCACACCAGGAAGAAAGATTCTGTAACGACATTGTCATCTATTCTTTCCTATTTTCAGGGAGTTTTAATGCACCAAAACACTCAAAGGATATGATTCCCATCGGTAGTCTGCATTGTTCCAGCCCGTTCTAGCACCTCATTCTGCTCCAAAAGTTGAACAATCCTCATTTCTCAATGATATTGATACTTAACTTCATGCAAGCCGACTTCAGAAGTGCCTCAAGTTTTAACCAATTTTTATTGTGAGTTTTAACAAAACAAAAATGCAAGGGTACTTTAAACGTACACTTTATTATTACAATGTTCTAAATGAAAAAAGTGGGTGGGTGGGTTGCAAATTACACATCAACTTCAGTAAATATCAGACCAAATATCCAAAAATAAGTCCATTCGTAAATAACGCTATATACCACTCTTTCAAACATTGCTAGTTTGTTAGGTCTTCAATCCATTGCATTGCAGGAATGTTGTAAGTATCAGTCTTTTAGCAGGCAAGAGGGTGTGAAAAATCCATCTACGCTGACCATGTGTTTCATTCCAAGAAGTAGGTACACAATTTAAGATAACATGTACTTCAGAAAATATGAAAGAGCTTTCCAATACAAAGTTTATGCGTCAGATAACTTCCTCAAGTTGACTAGTAACCACTTGCTCAATCACCTTACCCCCAAATGGAAGATTATTGCAATGTGATATATATGGGGCTACCTCTGAGAATGGTCAAGAAACTTCAGTTAGTGCAGAATAGAGCTGCAAGGCAACTTACCTGAACTGGCTGTTTTGAACATATTACTTGAATACTTGAAAGGTTGTAACACAGAGGAGAGCCAGGATCTCTTCTCGATCAACCCAGAATGCAGGTCGCGGAATAATGGGCTCAAGTTACAGGAAGCCAGATTCAGGCTGGACATCAGGAAAACCTTCCTGGCTGTTAGAGCAATACGACAATGGAACTAATGACCTAGGGAGGTGGTGGGCTCTCCCACATTAGAGGCCTTCAAGAGGCAGCTGGGCAACCATCTGTCAGGGATGCTTTAAGGTGGATTCCTACATTGAGCAGGGGATTGGACTCGATGGCTTTATTGGCCCCTTCTAACTCTACTATTTCTATGATTCTATGATTCTACGATTCTACTCCAATGCTGTGTCAAGTGCACTGGTTACCAGTTTCTGAGCCCAATTCAAACTGTTGATGCATGCCTTTAAAATCCTAAACAGCTTAGGACCAGTTCCACCTGAAGAAGGGCCTTCTCCCATATGTTCTTCTTCGGAGTCGCTTTGGAAGTTCTCTGAATGCCACCACGATAGTGCAATGGGCCGCTATCAGGGAAAGAGCCTTCTCTGTAGTGGTCTCCATCTGTGGAATGCCCATCCCAAGGCTATCTACTTGACATCTTCATTATATACATTTAGACACCTTCCTCTTTAATGTCTTGGTTGTATTATCAGATTTACTGTTGGCTCTTTACTATTTTAATATTATCATTGTTGTATTTATTGTTTTGGTTGTTTTATTGGTTTTTTAAACTTATTTTTATTAAATAATAATAATAATTAATAATAATAATAATAATAAACCACAAGGGCATCTGCTCGTTGGGCAGTATACAAATACATACATACATACATACATGGAGGGAAATGTTTTCCTCATGCAGAAATAAAATATTGGTATTTATTTAATAATGCAGTTTCATTGTAGAATAATTATGTATTTTGTTGGGGAGGGGGCTATTCTGCAAGCCCTCTGCAGGCCAGATATTTTCCTCCCATTGAGCTCTGACACTTTCTTATTGTGTTTCCACTGACTTATAGCTAACAAAATTATGGTGTTTAACTTCTTTTATTGTATTCTGTTGAAAACCAATTGGTTTAAATCCAATGACTCCTTTAAACTGCTTGTGTATCCTTTGGAGTGGGCACTTTTATCTTCTTCTTGTTATCCTATTGCTTGTGCAAGCATATCTTAGTTCTTCCAGATGGGAAAATAGAAAAATAAAATGAAAGTTGAAAATAAAAGGCATCAACATTGTAGCAAACAAATTTACTTTTAAAAAAATTCTGGACTTCGCAATCGTCTCTTCTATACTAGATATGGGACACTGATGTTATTTTCATGTTATCATGTCGGATGCTTCCATCTCCCAGCTCTGTTTGTGACAGGCAACAGCCTAGCCTCCTACATGTCACAAATAAAGACATGGACTCTTTTGTGTAACTTCCTCTCTTGGCTATAATATACTACAGCCATCCACTCAGGAATAGTTGGTTCTGCATTATGAGCTTTTGAAGCAGCTTCTGCTTGTAAACTGCCTGAAACCTCCATTCCCTACATATATTGGGGTTCATCAGGTGAGCGTTTTATTGCCCACTCAGTTTTTCATATGTCCTTTAGATGCGGCCATTCACCTTTCACCTACTCCTTCCTGCCTTCTTTCCGTCACAAAATAGACCCCAAAAATCCATTTTTTGGGGGGAAAGGAACGTGCCACCATTTCCTGCTGTGTGCAGGAAAAGCGGCACAATAACAATGGTCCCAGAATGGGCCATGTGGTCTTTGTTTACTTCCTCTTTTTTCCAGGAAGAAAGAGGAAGTATTGTGGGACAGGAGTGGGAGCGGAGAAGCAATGGTAGAGAACCCTGATCTCCCCACCACATCTGATGATGCTCATTATATCTTGTTTGCTGATCCACTGGGCTCTACTTTTTTTTAAGAGAAGAAGGTTTAATTAGGGTGACCATATGAAAAGGAGGACAAGGCTCCTGTCTCTTTAACAGTAGTCTTGAAAGGGGAATTTCAGCAGATGTTGTTTGTATGCATGCAGCATCTGGTGACATTCCTCTTTATCACAACAGTTAAAGCTGCAGGAGCTATACTAGAGTGACCAGATACAAAAGAGTGCAGGGCTCCTGCAGCTTTAACTGTTGTGATAAAGAGGAATGTCACCAGATGCTGCATGCTGGTCACCCTAGGTTTAATACAACTTTTAATCTCAAAATGGAACTGGGTATTATAGAATAGCTGCAATTCAATGTTTTAGGCAATTACTGAGGTGGCAGGGGTGGGGTGAAATGAAAACATACTTTTAAAAAATAAAGGCCTTTCCCAATGGTTCAATAGGGAGAGTGAATCACTAGAAAACAACGAGCGCTCCTGGTGAATAGGGAGAATATCGAAGATAGCTACGCTCTGGAATCCTCACCCAACCCAACCCTCAGTGTTGTTTGTCTTTCCTGGACCTGGTGCAATATTTATTTATTGCACTTTTCAAATTCTCAATAACTCAAGTTCTCTAGGTGGTGTACTATACATTAAAAACCTAAAGTACAAACAATTAAATAAAAACAGCACAGAATACAACCAAGCTAAAAAAAACAGAAGCAGCAAAAAAGCAAAACCGCAACAGCACATAAAACCAAAATAAAAGCAGCACCAAAATCAAAACACGCAAAGATGTAAAAGCACCAAAAAGTTCTTAAAATGCCTAAGAGGATGAAAAGATATTTTCCTGGTGCCCCAACGACCATAACAGGTGCCAGGCAAGCCTCTTGGAGGGGGCCTCTCTCTTACCAACTTTGCTTCATCTGGCAGGGGCACCGGGAGGAGGGCAATTAAGTATGGGAATCGGTCATTAAACATGGGAAGTGGCACTCCTTCAGGTAACCTGGTTTCAACCCAAGCTCCCAGAAGCTTGAGAAGGAAAAAGATCCGAGTTTGGGCGAATGCAGATTGAAATTTCTGCGTGACAGGTTGCTGTTTTCGCCTCACATTGCCAATGTGACACTTGCCGCCAAGTTTAAGTAGCCTATCAACACCGATCAATGTGCTCGCTTGCTTACAATACAGCTTCCCTACAGTCTGAAATGTTGCTGCCTACCTGTTCTGCCAAATTGAGTTCTATGTAACTCAGCAGCTGGCATACTTTAACATGCACAGAAGATGCAAGGGAGAAGTCCCTACTCCAATATTGCAAATGGAAGGGGTGCATGTGTGTGAAGTTCTCGATGCATCTCTGAGTTAGCTGTCTCTGGGATTTCATTGCAGGACACATTTGATTGCAGCTCAGTCCTGTATTACTTTACACATACCCCCCTTAAAAAAAAGCAGAACGTAAAAGTTTGACTTTTACACAATGGGGGCAGTAGGAAGTAATATGCAGACCTGTCCTTACACCTGCCCATGAATTGGATTTCCTATAACCTCTGACAAGCCCACTGCTCAGAAACTTAATAATACTTAGCATTTATATGGTGCTCCAGAGTGCTCAAAGTGCCTTGCATACATAATCCTTGGAAGACACTGGTAAGGTAGGATGGTTGGTACATACTGGGCGGGGTGGTGAGACAGAACAGTGACTTGTCTAAGGCCACCCAGTGAGTTGATGGGTGAGGCTATCTAGCTTCAGGCATTAAGGCTTTCGTGTTGCAGTTTCTTATGCAAAATTTCTTCCTCAAATGCAGGTCAAGAAAGTGTCAAAAGGATCGCCACGGGTCACCATATTCCAACTGGCACTTGTCGGGACTGGCAATTCATTCAATCAACATCCTCAGCCCAAGGTTTCCTGAAACAGCAGACATAGCCTAGGGGGGCAAGATGGCCCCTTTTGAGCACTGAGATATGAAACGTTTTCTCCTTTTCTGGCAGGAAGGTGATAAAGTAAAAAGGTTTGCAGAGGGAGGCAAAATTTCCCTTGCCAAGCTCTTGCATATCGTCAGTCTTTCAATGTTTCAACTAATTACATCCATATATAGGTGGAAATACAGGGGGTCCCTGGAATAGCACATGGGTAGGTGATCACCCAGAGGGAGGGAGGATTGTTATACCAAACGAGGAAATAGTGCTTCTTGAGTCCAAGCCAGTTTAGCACAGGATGACCACCATTCCCTTGGGCAGACATATCAGCTACCCACAGTACCTCTGTCATATATGGGGTTCAGCTTCAGTGTGTTAGACATCATCCAGTCTGCTATGACAACCAGGCACTGTTTTAGCACTTCCTGTTTCACCTGAATTCAATTAAAAAACGCTTGGCTTCATCCACATCCTTAGCAACCCAAGAGTCAGTCCTATCGAATTCCATAGCGCTTACTGGTGATTAGACATGTATAGGATTGCACTGGAGAAATGTGTATGTAGAGGCTTATGAATGTCAAAGTCTTTCTATTTTGGCCAATGTCCTGTGCATCCTAGGCTGACCATATGAAAAGGAGGACAGGGCTCATGTAACTTTAACAGTTGTAGAGAAAAGGGAATTTCAGCCAGTGTCATTTGTATGCAATTAGTTCCTGGTGAAATTCCCTCTTCATCGCAACAGTTAAAGTTGCAGGGGCCCTGCCTTCTTTTGTATATGATCACTCTAGTATAGTGCCTGCACCTTTAACTGTTGTGATGAAGAGGGAATTTCACCAGGAACTAACTGCATACAAATGACACTGGCTGCAATTCCCTTTTCTCTACAACTGTTAAGGTTACATGAGCTGTGTCCTCCTTTTCATATGGTCAGCCTAGTGCATCCACTATATTTGCAAACACCATTCATGATGTTTTGGGGAAGTGACCCCCCCCATCTTACCAAAATGGATATTTTTATGACTCTATGGAGTTTTAAAGCAGCCTTCCTCAACCTGGGCCCTCCAGATATTTCGGACAACAACTTCCACCATTCCTGAGCACTGGCAGTGCTGGCTGGGGCCGATGGTCGTTGGAAGAGGCTGCGAGGACAAGAGCATCAAGAAGAATAAAAAGGAAAGGAGCTGCGGACTGGGGGTTGCCACAATAACAAATCGAAAAGCAAGGGCAGATGTTCTTCTGCAGAAAAGTAGAGCTGCTACCATGTCTACATGCTTCTTTTTAAAAAAATCTGCGGTAGATGATTTCCCTTTACTGAATTTCTTCATGTTGGCTAACCTTAAATGCATAGTAGCATGGGCCAGTCAAAAAAAGTTATCAATGAGAGAGACTTCAGTAAGTGCAGCAGTTACCTAAAATTTGATCCACATGTTCCAACAAACCTTGTTCAATAAGGCATGCTCGATTGTGCCAGAAAGCTATTAGAGGATTTGTGTGGAAAACAGAATCAAAAAAATCTTTCAGTTTACTCACACAAAACAAAGCATATTTACAAGGAAACGTGACAGCATAAAAGCAGAAACCAATGGAAATTTTTAAGTGTCTTTGTGCAGGATGACTTGTCAACCATGGAAAACCTTAGAATGACTCTATAACACTCCTCTCCCACAAGCCAAATTTATGGGATTAAAAATTATCCATAACAGTAGGTACTTTCAGCAGTCTTGGGTGGATATTTCAGGAAAAAGCCCTATTAAGTCAAGCCACTGCATTTGTGGAAGTAATGTGGGTCACTTGATAGATCACTAACATATTAGAACCATCTTTAAGAATTTAGCAGATTTTGGCCAGGTCAGTTAAATATTATGAACCTACTAAAATAGGAGTTAGCTGGTTTTGCATATACTGCAATTAGAGAAATAGATCTAGTTTAAATGATTCCATTTCAATCATTTCCCCCTCCAAACTGGTATCATTTTGCCTATGAACTGAAATAAAGATTTGCTTTGCTTTTGCACCTGAAAACACTTAGCTTCTGGAGTGTTGCAAGAGCAAGAAATGCTCAGCTCCTGTATTTCTACATGCAACAGTCATGCCTGCTACACAGAGACAAGAATTATCCATTGTGGAAGCTAATCAGAAGAGCCATGAATAATAGAGGGAGAAAACCATGCAGACACAGCAAGCAGCCTTCTGTGTAGATGGGTGCTTTGGGCAAATGGGAATGTTTGCTTGGAAGTAAATTAAATTTTAATCAATAGCAATTGTCTCCAGGGTTTGGGGAGACCCATTTGTAAAATGGCCTGTGGGGAGAGGCTTAATCTGGAAGCAGCATTTGGCATGCCTTGGGGTCTTGTGTTTATATCAAAACTTGTACTGTAATGAGAATTGAGAATTTTTTTCCTGCCATGAAAGGCTCTAGGGCAAACTACTGACGGGTACTTCCGACAATAGCCAGGAACTATACTTTGCATAACAGTAGTCCAAGACACTGGGATAGGGAATCCCAAGTAGTTGTCAGCCAAGGCATTAAAAACAAAACAGTAGTGGGAGGCTTCAGGCTTGCAGGATCTACTTTGTTTTTGCTTTTTAGAAGAACCCTGAGCTTCCCCAATTGAACCAGGCACAAAGTTGTGGCCTATGCTAAGAATTAAGCAACAGGGTGCCTCTGAACACTAACTCAGTCCAGGAATTTGTGATTCATACTAGAACCAATTACTCCTACTTTTATCTCCCTCTGCTTCCCTGCATAATTTTTCAGCAACCTAATTTAGGGGGGAAAGATTTTAATCTTGTTATTGTTCAACAACTGAGAGTAAGAAATCCTTGTTGATTTACTGAAAGTCACCCAAAGATCTGCCAGTAAATCCTAATCTACTTTCTGCCCACCCCTGTCCTACAATATATGTAAATAAAGTTGTAATTCAATTTTAAATTGTAGATTATAACACATCCTTCAGACAGTGTTGCAAATATATATATATGTGCATGCGCATGAGTGTGTTAAAACGTGGCATGGATATCTTGCCCATTATGTAGAGAATATAACAGAATGTGCATTACTTCATATCTATTTAGTGCAAAGGTTACCCACTGCAGCCATTTGCCTTTCTTGGGGCTCAGATGCCTTTCTTCCAGGTTGCTCTGGACAAAAGAGAGGTAAATTGGGCTGAGAGCAATAGCCCGGCTCATAGCTAATCCCTGGGCTTCATGACTGAGTGGGGATTTGAAATTGGTCTACAACTCCTCATGGCATGACGCTAACTCAGGAGTAGTGTTTTGGACTACAGTTCCCATCATTCCTGATCAAGGCAACTGGGGATTCTGGGAGTTCTATTACATCTGGAGGGCACCATATTGTCTATACTGCACCATTCTGGCTTGGTTAACAGGAATAGCAGTCGCTTTCCCCATCCAATACTACTTAGTTATTATGCTATGTTCTTGACAACTGAATATATTTCCATATGAATATTATAGTCAAATGGAAGTATTACTGCAAGTTGAAACATAGGTTCCTCGATAGCTCTTGCCTGTGGAGAGCAAGGATTTGCTTCTACAACCAGGCAGGAGCAGTTTACCAAAGCTTTTTGTTTTTATTTTCCATTTCAACCCACTAACAACTAATATTGGGATGCATATGGCGAATTGGCAGTCTAGCAACATTTCCCCCTTAGTTTTAAACCTTATATGCACTTTTTGCAAGATTATTGTAGGGTGAAAATGAAACTAAATTAACTAAATGAAACTAAATCAACAACCGAATCCATTAAGACACAGGTAACAGTTTTGTGCTTTTTACTAAAGGAATAATTGTAGCATAAACTCCTTGTGCGATTTAAAAACCAATGACAGCAATACAGTAAAACATTGTACATTAACAAAAATGCCTGTGTGCTTTGTATATGAATGATAACTCCTATAACAACATATACTATTAAAAAACCAAAAAAAATCATTTAAACATGTCATTACCTCTTAAGTTCTACTGGCTTTGTAACAGGCTACTAATGAGTGGAGGTAGTTTCACAGTAATGCTGGATGGGAAAGGGACATTCCCTCCCTTCCTCCAGTTAGGGTTACATTATGTAGTGCAAGACTTACTGAGTAAGGCTAGTTAGAAGAAAAATGAGTGTCCTACGATTTCATAGAAAAGAGCTCATAAGGAATAACCTTCTGTTACAATAAAGACACTGAAGACTGAAACACTCCTACACAATAAATTGTAAGAATGGACGGGGTTTTCTTCATATCCAGTTTCTAAAGGAAATGATCCACCTACCACATTGGCCATAGCTTTTAAGCTCACCAGCCATGCCACAACTGAGAGCCATTGGCTAGAGTTACAGCCTTGTCTCCAATGTTTTAATGTCAGTGGTTTATATAAACAAATATGTGAACCAAAGAGAAATGCACAGAGGCCATCCATCCCTTGAGCTTGCTGTACAGTGAGAAATCCACAGTCCAACAGCTGGGTTGGGTCACTTGCTGCAAAAGGAAAGCCAGGAACCTCACTATTCAGCCTGAATGGGTTTGACCTGTTGGTGCCTTGGTCATGGACTGCAGGCAACTCAGCAAATGTTGAAGAAGGCGAAGAAGAAAGACTGCTGTGGGGCACAGGTGGAGGGGAGGCGCTCTTTAGAGAAGCAGCTGTAGATGCCTTTTGAACTTTTCCTTCTTTCCTTCGGACTTCTCATTCTCCTTTCTAATAAACAGAAATTAAAACCCAATCTCCATGCACAGTGTTTTGTATGTTAAAACTAATGAAGAAATCGAGAATAGCTTCACTTCCTGGATTATACCTGGCTCCATCTGTAATGTTTTAGGAGGTCTCAGAACAGGCTAGATGCAAAAGGATGAACAGTTTAAATAGCTGCAACTTGCCGTACAAAGGTAAGAAGTTACACCTGCTGGAAATCTCTAGTTACAAACTATTAAGTATACCCAACCAGAGACGTGTCCCCTCCTTTACCCAAGTCACCCTACTCTTGATATGCAGTTCAAAAAGAAATAAACAAGTTATTTGGAAGCACCCAAGTTGGCAGGCCTGGATCATAAAATCAATTTCTTAGGACAGGAGCAAGATCTTCATGAAATATCAAATAGGTGCGGAACCACAACAAGGGGACTGGCAGAAAGAGAGTATTAAAGAGAGTAGAAGCTTCTTTCCAGTTGTGTTGAGGGGACAGCCTTCAGGTTTTGGTGCTTTTAAGGGACGATTTATACAGCAGGCAGTCAAAGGGTGGGGGAGGTGACCGATTCCAGCGTTCGCACTGTTCCTCTTTATGAAAATGGCCTTCCACATACACAGTGCCTTTTCCTGGAGCCAGCCAGGGTTGATCTGATGAAAGCCAAATTCAGAACCGCGCGCACACACACACACACACACACACACACACACGAGGTACAAGAGGGGGCTGGGAAGAACCTGGTTCTCTTGCTTATGCCAATGGGAGTTGGAGGAGATGGGAAGGTGGGGGGGCGAGGGGCATTCTATCTTTCAAGATAAAGATTCAGGAGGGAAGGGAAAGAATGAGAGCGTGGGAGGGAGGGGAGTTAGAAGCCAAGGAGTTAAGAATTGCTCAGAGCTCCTGGAACTGGCAAAGGTGTTTGATAATGCTGGAGGACAGAGGCGCCTGGTAATGCTGCTGTTGCAGTGGGAGATACATTTACAAAGGGATAACCATCCTCCACCTTCACCGTGGCATATTCCACACTGGCAGAGAAGCCGTGATAAAAGTTCATCTTTTGCTGGCTGATGTAGCTGATTGCCTGTTGGCTGTAACAAGCCCCAGCAGCTTTCCCAAAGAAGCTCCCATCCTCACCACTCACAATTGGATAGAAAGTTTGCGGGCTACCGTAGATCTGGTGGTCGTTGCCATAGTTCTGGTTGTTGCCATAGTTCTGGTTGTTGCCATAGTTCTCATGCACACTGGCCAATGAATGGATGCTTCTAGCGTCACCAATGCTGTAACCTTGGTGATAACTGGGATTTATATCCAGGTAAGCATTCTGTCAGAAAAAGGTAGTCATAAATAAAATAAAACCAACACAGAGAAAATGGTAGTAATACATAACATTCAAAGGACATCTTGTGTCCTCTATGTTCAAAGAACATCACATCTATGACCGCAGTAATTCTTACAACAACACTGTGTAAATTAGGCCAGTATTATTGTCCACATATTGCAGCCAAAGGCTATAAATGTTGCCCCTCATTTTCTGAAATCTTTCCCCCATCCCAAATCTATATGGCACACCTGTTTCAGTAATGTGTAAGGTGGACACAATACAGAAATAAACTGTTACTGCCATGTGCTCTACCCACTGAACACTATGGCCTCACACACTTCAGTCCCACTACAAAGACCTCACCCTCAAGCATCTTCTTAATGGATCCGAAAACAGGAGAACTTTTGCTCCATCACAGAAAGGCTGCCTTTACCTGAGGTGGGCACAATCCTTTTCTCATCCACAGACTTTCCTTCTGGGTTCGCTTGAACTTCATCCGTTGATTCTGAAACCATGTTTTTATCTGGAACACAGCACAGATAAGACACTTCTTAATTAGTTTCTAGTCAATCCATGCAAAGATATGTTTATAGCCCTCATACAAATGCACTTTTCTTACTTCTTAGAAGTGTCAGCTAAATAGGCAAAAAGCTAAGCAGTGTACACAACATACTTATACAAAATACTTAAAATGGGTTTGCAGTTCTTTCTTTCTAGGGATCTCTGAGAACTGTAGTTTGGTGGGGTGGGTGGTTGCAGCATCTCATTCTCTCTATTTCCAATGTTTGGGTGTTGGTGCCATTGCTACATGCAGCCAAAACAGCACCATCCACACAGAAGAGGAAGGCATCAGCTGGCCTGCAGAAACCCAAAGGTTTGTAGAAGGATAAAAAGGGTTGGATCTAAACTTGAGTCATACCTTTTTTAAAAAAGCCACTGAAATGAATGGGACTTATTTCAATGGGTCTATTTTGACCTTAGGGAAAACCCTAAGGTAGGGGAGAACCCAAAAAGTGTTCAGTGAGGATTGAAAGTGTTCAATAGTCATGGAAAGTTGACTGGCTATTGAGTGTAATGGAATGGAGTATACTGGAGGAAGGGCATGGCAGACTAGAACACTGAACTGGAGCCCACCATACTGCATTTTGTTGCAAGCCTCACTTGTAGACCTCTAATGAAAGTCTCAGGACCATCACCAAACTACAAATCCCAGGATACTTTGGGGGAGGGGGGAAGACATGGCAGTTGAAGTAGCATAAGAGAGGCAGTTTAGATATGCCCAGAGAGAAAGGATGAAGGGAAGGGAAGGAAAAGGGCAGGCACAAACAATACAGACATATGGCAAAAAATATGCTTCCCATGTGGCACATTGAGGTTAAAGGTGGGTCCCAAGACTGACTATATACAGAAAAAGCAAGCGCCATTAGAGTAACCAGAATTCAGACCCTGGACAGTTAATGCTACAGTTCCAGATGTATGGGGAGTTCCAGTCCAACATATCTGGAGAGCACCAGGTTGGGGGAAGGCTGCTAAAGTTATAAGAAGGGAAGATCCTCAAGAAAGCCTCAAGCCAAAGGTGTGCAGCAGAATCAATCCTGACAGTGCCAGATGCAGTTTCAGCCACCTAGCCAAAGGCTTACTTGCTTGTAGGTGAGCTCCAAGGCAGAGGCCATTTCCCGGATCTGTTGTGGACTGAGGTACTTCTGGCTCTGGAATCTGTGGTGTAGGATCTGGAGCTGCTCTTGAGAGAAAGCTGTGCGGGTCTTGACCTTCCTGCTTCCTGCACTTTCTTCCTTGCGTCTCTGGGGAGTAGAAGCTGGCCGGGGGGAAGAAGGCTGCCTGTTGGGGCTGGTGGCAGAGTCTGGTGTGTAAATGGTGAATATGCCAGAGCTGGAGGACCTTGGAGAGAGATCTGTGGAGCAAGCAAAGAGAGCACTGTTAAGGAAGGATGCATAGAACATGAAAGGCAGAACTGGGACACTTTCTAATAAAGAATGCATGGAAGATGGCAGTTAGAAATCTTACCAGATACACCTACATTGGTGAAACAGTATCCATGCAGCTTCTAGACTACATAGAACTTTTTATCAGGAAGGAGAAAAGTAGCCAGTTCATACATCTATGAAATTTGGAAGCTTGTGCACTCATGACAAGAAATCCACCCAATAAGGCATTTCTTTTAAAAGCTTTCCCAGCCTTCCCCAAACTAGCACCCACCAGATATTCTGGATTACACTTCCCATCACCTCTGACAATGGCCCAGCCTGGCTGGAGTTGATGGGAGTTATAAACAATAAGATAATTATTGTTACCATTATAAATTATTTCACATTGAGATACATACTGCTAAACTTTAACTCCTTATTATGCAGTCTCACAATCAAAATGATACTGCCAACAATGAACTATATGAGGCCCAATGAAACATTTGTAAATTCCATGGATTATAATTAGCGTTTTAACTCTTGTTGAATCACACTTGGGGCACTTAACTTTGGCTGTCCTGTCCCCAATTTCAGTTAGATGTGCTCCATGAAATACTTGGCAGGCTATGATCTAGTCAAAATTAAATGTATTTTAAAGTTCCATTGTTTTCAAAGAAAGAAAACTAAATTAATGCTTAATGTTTTTTCATTGAAGTCAATGGCACTTAGGAGGCAAACCCATTTAATTTAAGAATAAACCTCACTGTAGTGATAGTCTGCAAGTAGACACGCCTATAATTGTGCTGTTAAAGGAACTTTGATTAGTATCTTTGATTTATAGGAAAAATAAAATTTAAGGGCAAATTCCTAGATTCAAGAATTACAGCAGGGATTTGTCTCAATATTCACTAGTACATTAAAAATGCAAGCACAAGGGAAAATAACTTCTGAGTATCAACATGCTTGCATTTAAATAAAGTTAATTGGCAAAACACAAGTTTACGCATTCACAAGAGTAGCTAAGGACTGGATGAGCCACCTGACAGCTCTAAAATTCAGCCCTTGGCACAGAGCCATTCGTGGACCAAAGACCACAAAGAACAGGGCTGCATGCAAGCCAGCCCCGCCCCATTCCAGCCGGCGACGCGCAGCACCAGCCTCAGGTTTTCTGACCAGCCACCTCCGCCTCATCCCCTTCCCCCCCACCCCACCCCACCCCACCCCAGTTGCAGGGCAGCTTCAAACGCCGGCCGGCTGCTTCCGTGGCAGCCCCAGCTTTCCCTCCTCCTCCTCCTCCTCCTCCTCCTCCTCCTCCTCGTGCTTTCCACGCGCCACGTTCTCCGGGCAATGCAGAGCGACCATCCCACCAGCTCTGCCACACCTACTTCCCAGTCACCACGCTCAGGGCCGAGCTGCAAGCGTATCGTGGAGGGAACAAACCGGGCCGCAGCAGGCCACGCTTGCGAAAGCGCGTCTTCCACGGAGTCGCTGCGGCTCTTTTGCGCTGCTGCACGCAGGGATCCTCGACGCGCTCGAGAAGGGCGCCCGCTTGCCAAGGAGGAGGCGAGCTCAGCAGCCCAGCTCAGCCCAGCCCGGTGGCCCTGATGAGCCCGCTCCCTCGGAGGCAACGGAGCCCCTCGATTTGACCCCGGGCTCGCAGGGGGCCGTATGGCCGGGCTTAGCCGTGGCTAGCGTGGGACCCCCCGCCCCTGCCCCGGTCAATGGGGCTGCACGCCTGGCCCCCCGGAGCCGAGCTGCGCGCTCCCGGGAGCCCTTGTGAGGCTGGGCCTACCTGCATGGCTCTGGGGAGCCTTGTCTGCCGAGCCGTTTAAAGCCTCGGGGCCAAGGAGGCCCTCCTGCGAGCAGTGCACGGGCTCCGTCCCCTCCAGAGAGGACCAGTAGTAGTCGTCGACGTCGAAGCCCATCCCGGCTGCTGCCGCCGCCTCGTCTGGGTAAACCTGGCAAGAGGCATGGATCGCCCGCGGGGAGCTCATGGATGGTGGAGCTGCTGCCTTAGGGAAAAGCCGCGCAAGGACCAAAGGGCCGCGGGCCCCGGGGGATCTTTTATGGGCAGCTGTGCAGCAGACAGGCTTTCCCAAGCCATTGTCATGTTAAGAGCAGACTAATTGGCTGGGAGTGGCCTGGGCAGGGCAGGGCGGGGCCTACTCCAAAGTAAACCCCGGTAAATGGTGCTCAGTCCCAGGAAAGGGTGCATGATAGGATTGCAGCCTAAGCCCTGCTGGACTCAGTAGTACTTTCTTCTGAGTACAGGATCACAATAGTCGGTATCTTAGCACCAGTGCAGGCTCCAGGTTTGGAGGGTGGGATGGCTCAGGGAGTCTACACCACCACCACCATGGTTGCCTGCTTCAATGTCCCAGCGATTTCAGCAGAATCGCAGGACCGTGTAAAAGCCGGAACAGAACGGGCTGGAACAAAAAAACCACACCAAAAACAGTGGCAGGTGTTAGAAACACTTGGGAACAATATTTTAGGACAAAACCCTATTGCAATATTATATTACTATTAACCTCATAACTTCCAGAACAACATCCAGAACACAATGGGTGACCCGGAACGGCCACTTCCAAATGGCTGAAATCAACCAAACCCACCAGGCACATGGAACTCCATGGCAGGGATGCAATAAAAACACCAAACTTTCCACAGAAACTACGTTCCGATACCCATTCCGGGCCATGGTCCATGTCGCGCAACACAGGCTGGAACAGCAACTGCCCAGTGAGCCAACTCAACCAAACTCACCACTCACTAGGAGGGACAGATACAATAAGCCACAAAACAGCCATGAAAACCATGTTCCGAAACCCGTTCCGGGCCTTAGTCCATATTGTGCAAAACAGGCCGGAACAGCAACTTCCAAGTAAGTCAACTCAACCAAACTCAATCGTCACACATTATTAAGTTGGACAGATTTACTAAGCCCAAAAACCTCGTTCCAATACCCATTCCGGGCCTTAGTACATATTGTGTAAAATAGGCCGGAACGACAACTTTCAAGTGCCACATTGCTAGCCACCCTCATCATCGGTCACCAGCATTGCCAGCCGCCGCATCACCAGCGCCCACCACATTGCCCACCGTGACCAGGAAACGCAGCGCTCCAATGAGAACCAGGCCGCGATTTCAAGATATCACCGGAGCTCTGTTTAATAAATCTATGACTGCCATAATTTGTGACCATAGATTTACTAAGCAGAGCTCCCACTATATCTTGAAATTGCAGTCTGGTTCTCATTGGAGCGCTACATTTCCTGTATTGCCAGCCATGAGGCTGACCAGCGATGCAGCAGCAGCTGAGTGGGGAGAGAGGGGAGGGGGAGGGGAGTCTACCTCGGGGCCTCTGAATCTCGCCTCGGTTTGGGCACAGAGGCAAGGCAGGCAACCCCCAAGGCACCCCGAGGCGAATCGGAGCTGTTTTGGGGGCTCCGAAATGGCTTTCGAGGGAAATTGGGAAGGCATGCACAGCCCCAATATTCACTCCATAGAAATCATTTCTCATTATGCAAATAGCAGTTGTGGGGATTAAAGCCCTACTAGCCCTCATGATAGAGTTGCAATGTGGATTACCCCCAATTTTGCTAGTATAGGAGTAAATTATATCTACTGCATTCGATCATAGGATGCTGAAGAAGGACCTGAGGGCTTAAATGCGTTGGAGTTCTTTCATTACATTGAAGATCCTTTTTCTACCCCTTTGACCTGGGCTTTTTTGGCAGAACACTTATATCCCACCTACCTCCCAGAAACCCATGGTTAACTATAATGATCTTCCCCCAATTTTGTCATTGCAACTACCCTGTGGGATAGGTTAGGCTGCAAAATACACCACTACACTACAACAACTATGGGCTTCTGTAGGAAACCGTCCTTGAAGATCATCGCTCTGAATTCTGTGAAAGTTTATTAACTCTTTCATTTAGTACAATTAAAATGGTTTATTTGATAGCCCAGAATTACAACTTCTGTGTGAGTGAAGGCAATTTCCCAACAATAATTTATGCCTCATTTTACTCACCCATAATTTGCTTTTCTGGCTTATTTTGTGGAATATGAACTGTGGCCCAGAATGGGTATCAGAACCCGGTTTTCATCAAAGTTCTGGAGGCTATTATATCTTTCCCATCTAGTAATATGTGAGTGGTGACTTTGGTTGACTTCCCTCACTTGGAAGCTGCCGTTCTGGCCTGTTTTGCGTAATATGGACTATGGCCCAAAATGAGTATTGGAACGTGGTGTTTGTGGATGTTTTTGGGCTTAGTAAATCTGTCCAACTTAGTAAGAAGTGAGTGGTGAGTTTGGTTCAGTTGGCTCACTGGGAAGTTGCTGTTCCGGCCTGTGTTGCGCAACATGGACCATGGCCCAGAACGGGTATCGGAACGTGGTTTCTGTGGAAAGTTTGGTGTTTATTGCATCCCTGCCATGGAGTTCCATGTGCCTGGTGGGTTTGGTTGATTTCAGTCATTCGGAAGTGGCTGTTCCGGGTCACCCATTATGTTCCGGATGTTGTTCTGGGAGTTATGAGGTTAATAGTAATATAATATTGCAATGGGTTTTGTCCTAAAATATTGTTCCCAAGTGTTTCTAACACCTGCCACTGTTTTTGGCGCGGTTTTTTAATATAAAGGGGTCGTTCCGGCCCATTCCGTTCCAGCTTTTACACAGTCCCTGGAATCTCTTCCTTATCTTTGCTGCCATCTGCTTGCTTGCTAGGCAGAGAACCCAGGAGCATGCAGGCAGTGGCTGCCTCTCCTTCACGCTGCCGCCATTGGCTGGGCTGGAGTTAGAGGCAGGTGAACGAACAGGTTGCAGTGGGGAGATACCCCAAAGCCTGCTCCAGAAGTTGCAACTGCTTCAGGATGCAGTTGTGAAGTTACTAACAGGGCCCTCTTTGGGGCAGTGTTTTTCCCTTCTGCTAAAAGAAATGCACTGTCTGCCAGTAATCTATCAGGCCATCTAACATTCTGTTGTTAAACAAAAGCCCTATGGGGAAAGATTGAAAGAACTAGGCATGTTTAGCCTAGAGAAGAGAAGATTGAGGGGAGATACAATAGCACTCTTCAAATACTTGAAAGGTTGTCACATTCGATCAACCCAGAATGCAGGACACGGAATAATGGGCTCAAGTTACAGAAAGCCAGATTCTGGCTGGACATCAGGAAAAAGTTCCTGTCTGTTAGAGCAGTACGACAATGGAGCCCATGACCTAGGGAGGTGATGGACTCTCCCACATTAGAGGTATTCAAGAGGCAGCTGGACAACCATCTGTCAGGGATGCTTTAACGTGGATTCCTACATTGAACAGGGGATTGGACTCAATGGCCTTATAGGCCCCTTCCAACTCTACTATTCTATGGTTCTATGAACATGGGACCAGCTTCCCTTTGGCATCGCCTCACCCCATCTATCCCTGCCCAGTCCTTGCAGCCCTCAGAAGTAACACTCCTAGCACTTGTTTAGTGTTGCAGCCACCGCCCTCTGAAAGTACTCCCTGATGACATCAGGGCATTCTGATCTTTGGACATCTGCGCAAGACCCACCACCTCATGCAGGCTTTCCCGGAATGGTAACCCAACCAAGTATAGTTATAGCCAACTAATGATTGTTTTATTGTACTTTAATTTTATATTTTATGGTTTTAACGTTTTTGTTAACCACTGTGATAGTTCATTGGAAAGCGGCATATAAATCTGTGTTATTTACGCAGCACCATCAAAGGATACTTTAATAATGATCAGACAAATTCAAGAAGGATTAGTCTGTCAATTGCTACTAGCTATGATGGGAGCAGAATGGAGCCTCCTTGTACAAGGGCAGAATGCCCAGGTGCTGGGGACAAATAGGGAAAGACCATTGGTTTCAAGGCTGGCTAATCCTTGTGATTTTAACATAACCCCAAAAATGAAATAAATGCCCTCTCTCCCTAATAAGGGTCTTACAATCTAAATTTCAACAGGATTAAGAACAGCTTCAGAGTGCCTTGCTTGCAGACCTGCCAGTGTGATCGATCAGCTTGTCGGGGGAAGAAAGTAAAACAAGGATCCATGAAATCAAAAAGGGACCCTCATGATATCATATGATTTTTACAGCGGACACCCCCAAAACCATTATCCAGTCACAGAGCTCATCTGCCTCCATGGATTGAATCATAAAAATCACGGATCCACCACCCATGGGTGTGACCCCAGCACAAAAACATGGAAAACAGGCAGGGATCCTCATGATTTCTTGTAATTGTTATTTATTTATTTAAAATGTTTCTTAGCCGCTTTTTAGGGCAGAAGCTAGGCTGACCACATGAAAAGGAGGACAGGGCTCATGTCACTTTAACAGCTGTAGAGAAAAGGGAATTTCAGACAGTGTCATTTGTATGCAATTAGTTCCTGGTGAAATTCCCTCTTCATCACAACAGTTAAAGGTGCAGGCACTATACTAGAGTGATCATATACAAAAGAAGGCAGGGCTCTGCAACTTTAACTGTTGCGATGAAGAGGGAATTTCACCAGGAACTAAGTATAAACATTAAAAGCGATAAATACAGACAGTAAAATGTCAGTTAAAAACAATAAAAGCTAGCAGTAAAAATAAACAATAAAAACAGCAAGGTCAGTAGCAGCAAAGCAGGATTCATTTATGAGACGGCTGAAGTAAAATAAAATGCTTCTAAGGCCTTCTTAAAAGCCTGTACGGATGGCGCATAGCAGGCTGCAGGTGGGAGTTTGACATTTAAAAGAACAAAAAACTTAAAAGATTGGTTGATCCACACAGATCATACAAGATATAATAATAATAATAATTTTAAAAAGCCCATGGTGCAGGTTGTCAAATTTACCCAGGCCTCAAGGACATCACCATCCATGTGGCCATTGCATGTATTGCAAATTGACCAAAAAGAGGCCCTCATTTATTCATCCCATCAGTGGGAAATCCACACAGATTTGAGCTGCAACACCACAGGGGTCATTTATATGATCACTTGTCCCTGCAATAATAGGCTGACCATCTGAAAAGGAGGACAGGGCTCATGTAACTTTAAGAGTTGTAGAGAAAAGGGAATTTCAGCCAGTGTCATTTGTATGCAATTAGTTCCTGATGAAATTCCCTCTTCATCGCAACAGTTAAAGATGCAGGGGCCCTGCCTTCTTTTGTATATGGTCATTCTAGTATAGTGCCTGCACCTTTAACTGGTGTGATGAAGAGGGGATTTCACCAGGAACTAATTGCATACAAATGACACTGGCTGAAATTCCCTTTCCTCTACAACTCTTAAAGTTACATGAGCCCTGTCCTCCTTTTCAGATGGTCAGCCTATGCAATAAGATCTACGTAGGAAAGACTACAAGACCACTGAAGATCAGGATAAGTGAACATTTATACAATTTAAGGCATCAAAAAACGGGCACCTTTGGTAAAACTTTTTCTAGATAAAATACATGGGCCAGAATCTTTTTTGGGGGGGCAATAGAAAAGGTGAGGGGGGTGAGACAGTACTCAGCAAAAGAGAACTTTTCTGAATCCTTTTCTTAAAAAGCCTAGAACCCAGCGGATTGAATGATTCTCTAGATTTGTCCTCATATAAACAATAGTAGAATTTATAACAAGCTTCCAGCATGAGGAGCAGTGGATTGGTGAAATCTCTTGATAACAAACTCAAAAACCTGTATTAAAAATAGATCAAGAAGAAAACAAAACACATTTCAAATAACAATGAAGTGTGTTCGTAGTCAAGTGTTGACAGGCATCAAGGCTGCCGGCTGTTTATAGAATTACTAAAATTGCTCTCAAATTGACCTTGGCTTCTGTGTTTTGAGACACTACTGAGCCCACTGGGATGTCTAATGAGCAGAGAACTTTTGTTTTGCATTTAGTCTTGTTTGTTTTAATTGATTATTGTTGTGATAACAATCACGAAATTACAGAGAAGTGCCTTTTTCCCTCTCAGGTCAGTGCATTTGTTAAATCTCTAGATGAATGTGCAAAAGTTTAGTATTCATGTCTGTTGTTAGCAAAGGAATGCAAAAAAGGTGTGTTTTAACTGATATGGGTGTTGTTTTGTGCTTCATTTGAAGCGATTTTATGTCTTATCTTTCAGTTGTCTAAACTGTAGCTATACTTGTTTTCCATGTAGCTCCTGACAAAGGATTTATCCGAAATGCATCGAGCATTTTAAGGATAAGATTAAAAAATATATTTTCATATAGCACCAGAATGTGGCTCTCTTTTTTTTTTCAGTTCGGTGGTGCTCTTTTCCCTCTTCTTTCCATTCACAGGTGTGGGGCCACTGCTGAGAAGGCCCTCTCCTGTGTGGAGACCCACCTAATTTCTCTCATTGATGGGCAAATGAGAAGGGCCTCTCTTTCTGATCTTAAAGTGTGGGCAGGCTGATATGGGTGAAGGCGGTCCTTCAAGTAGCTTGGTCCCAAACTGTTTAGGGCTTTAAAGTTCAAAAACAGCACTTTGAATTGGGCTTGGAAACACACAGGTAAGCAGTTCAGCTGGCGCAGTATTTGCATTATGTGGTCAGATTGCCTTGCCCCACCAATACTCGAGCAGCTGTATTCTGCACCAACTGAAGTTTCCAAACCGTCTTCAAAGGCAGCCCCACGTACACTGCATTACAATAGTCCAGCCTGGACGTGACTTATGTGTGGATAACTGAGGCAAGGTCTATCCTTTCCAGATAGGAGCTGGCGTACCAGCCTAAGCTGGTAGAATGCACTCCAGGATACCGCAGTCACCTGGGCTTCCCCAGTTAGCTCAGAGACCAGGAGGACTCCCAAACTCCATACTTGGTCTTTTAGGGGAAGTGCAACCCCCTCTAAGACCTCTATCTGAAGTAGTTGGTTTCCCTACCCACCGAACTCCGTCTTGTCTGGGTTAAGTTTCATCTTGTTCACTCTCAGCCTTCCCAAAACAGCCTCCAGTCACTCACTGGTTCAAGAGTTCCACAGCCTCCCTGGGATACGAGAGGTAGAGCTGAGTCTCATCTGCATACGGATGTCACTTTAGCCCAAAGCTCCTGCTGATTTCCCCCAGTGGTTTTAGATGTTAAAAAGCATGGGGGACAAGATTACACATTGAAAAAGATTTTAAAAAATGAATTAGAATATAAGGAATGCCTTGGAATGATTGTTGTTTCCAGTCACCAGTAAATATCGTAGGAGACTATCATCCTGTTAGGAGTATTTCTGCAGACATCTCTTATCAAGTAAGATAATCTGTATATTGTACTTTTGTTAAAAATGTTTTTATATGATTCATACAAGTTTTAATGTGCAATGTGGACAGGCCCCAGATAATATATATTTTAAACTTACATATGGGTATAGGCCTTTGTGGCAATATGCCTAACTAACCTCTAAACATATATATTACTTTATCTATGTTATGTGTTATCCCTGCAAACATAATTTAATGTATTTTTTAATATTACAGCCCCCTGAAGAAGGCCTTAAAGAAACAACACAGGCCGAAACATGTTGGGCTTTGAAATAAAGTATTTTAGCATCCTGAGAACCTGTTTCTCCCTTTTTAGTCTTCAGTCCTCCAGGCAGTTTGTCCACATCCTCAGGGTGCACAAGCTGAAACGGATCCATAACATGACTAGATGGTGCAATATTCCCGTCCATATTAGACTCTGGCAAGACAATGGCATCCAAGTCAGCACAAATACAAGCAATTTTATCTGAAAAGTGTCTCACAAATTGTTCACAGCGAGCCTTTGAGGGTTCAGGTTGTTGTTTTGTAAGGCCTACACCTAAGAGACCTTTGACCCCACCCAAAAGTGCTGGATGACACTGAGAAGATGCAGTGGTGGAGGAGAAGTAGGATTTCTTCTCCGCCATCACTGCCACAGAGTAAGATCGCAAATGGATTCTCTTACCTGTGTTCGATCTGAGTTTTGTGCCATTTGCGCTCTAATCGTCAACACAGGTGTTTCATTGCCCTCAGCTCCTCAGAATACCAAGGAGCTGCACAGTCCTAAGACTAGGTTGAGGACGTTTGGGAGTGATCATATTAATAGCCTGGGTCATCTCATTCCAGGCGGTGACCAAGACCTCGGCAGAACCACCGGCTAAACCTGCAGGAAAATCCCCAAGAGACCTCAGAAAACCATCCAGATTCATCCGCCTCTGGGGGTGGGCCATCAAATTTGGTCTCCATCCCTGCAGAGGTTACAGGTGGCCTGAAGGTCAAAACTGCAGATCATTTCCTCCCAATCCAGCACAGAAGACCAGATCCAAAGTATGTCCTGTCACATGTGTTGGGCAAGATATCATTTCAGCAACAACAACAACACCCCCAACCACAATCCAATCACAGAGCACATCAGAATCCACGGTCTGAACCACAAACATCAGGGATCACCATTCATGGGCATAGCCATGGCTCAAAACATGGAGAAGAGGCAGGGACTCTCATGATCTCATACGATTTTTACAGAGCAACCCCCCAAACCACAATCCAAGCACAGAGCCCATCTGCCTCTACAGACTGAACTACAAACATCACAGATCTCCCACTCATGTGTGCAGACACAGTACCAAAACATCAATAACAGGCAGGGAGCCTCAGGGAGCCTCACGATTTTTACTAGAAAAATACCCCCAAATACCAGCATATCATTGGATCTCTGTCTCTTCTCCATGTTTTTACTCTGTGGCCACGGCTACTAGTGGTGGATCCTTGCTTTTTCTGGTTCAGTCCGTTATGGTTTGAGGTATTTTCCATGTAAAAATCATGAGGATCCCTGACTCATATCCATGTTTTTGTGCTGTGGCCACACCCAAGAGTGGTGGAACCATGTTTTTTGTGGTTCAGTCCATTGAGGCAGATGGGCTCTGTAATTGGATTGTGGTTTGGGGGTGTTGCTCTGTAAAAAATCGTATTAAATCAAGTGGATTCCTGCCTGTTATCCATGTTTTTGCCCCATGGCCGCACCCACAAGTTGCAGACCCGTGATTTTTGTGGTTCAGTCTGTGTAGGCAGATGGGCTCTGTGATTGATTGTAGTTTGGGGGTGTTGTTCTGTAAAAATCATGTGAAGTCATGAGGATCCCTTTTTAATTTCATGGATCCTTGTTTTACCCAGAGGCTGGACCTTTTAGCAGTGGGCCTATGCTTGTGGAAAAACCACCCGCCCGCCTCACAGATGTGTGCATAGCTGCATTAATTCAAGCTTTTAAATAGGCTTTAAAGACCCATTTATTTCAAGGGGTCTTTCATGCTTTCATGGTATTGCTGCTTTGATGCTGTTTTTACAGTGTTCTTGCTGATTTTTAATCGCATGATGCTGTTGGGTATAATTTATTGTAATTTATTGTGTGTAATTTATTGTGTTATGGAACTTGTGATACTATATATTTATAATTGTTCATGTTTGTTTTTATACTTTTATGTCAGCTGCCTTGAGAGGGTTTTTACCCAAAAAGACACAGCCTAAAATAATAATAATAATAATATTTATTTATTTATTTATTTATAACCCGCCTCTTCCTCCGGATCGAGGCGGGGAACAACAACAATATAAAACACATGAATCACAAACGGTTTAAATTTTAAAAACAAGAAAAAAATACATCATTAAAAACATCTTAAAATTCATCTGGATAGGCCTGCCGGAAGAGAGCAGTCTTCATGTGAAGCATTTAAATGAGAGCATTTAAATGTGAAATGGGGAGCCTCTGGCCCATGGACAGATCCATGAAAGATCCATGTTCACCAGTTTGGAGATCTAAGACAGTGATTCCTCTTTAAGGAATAAAGAGAGTGCCAGGCCCTTGTTCTGGGAGTTCATTGGGAATATCACATTGTTTAGGAGAAGTGAAGGGCTTGGGAGAGAAGCTGGTGGGCCAGATGTGTAACCCTTCCTGGTGAGAAAGGATTTTGAGGCAGATGGATCTTTCTCTGTCTCTCTCCAGCCAAAGTCTGGCATCTCAGCTTTCAGGTACACAGAGGAGGGGAAGCAAAGTTTCATGAAGACTTTCACAATCGAACCAATGGAAAGAATAAATTACCAAAGGAGAAGGGGGATCCTTCCAGCACAATTGGAAATGTGTCCCATCCAAGTTCAGTGGAAATTGCTTCTGAGTTAATGGCAGGTTTCGGGCGATGCTTTAGGCAACGGAGGGCGGAATAGCCAACTCACCCGTATGTTATTTCACTCCCCACACAACATGTTGCTCCTCCCTCCCTCCTCCCAGGGCTATCCTATCAACCAGTGCAAGTTCTGCCAGCTGCAGAGGAGCAGCTGGGACGCTCTCAGATGCTCCTGCCAGAAGGCTCCATGTCCTTCTGAAATAACACACACAACATGGGAAAATCAGCAACAGAGCCTGCCACGCGACATAATAACCAACGGGTCTCCGGATATGCAATGGAGCAGCCCGTTGTTTTTCTCTGTTGCTTTATTCCAGAAATTAGCGCACCGTGAGTTGTTTGTCCCCCTCCAGACGACACAATAAGCAACACAACAGACGGTTGACTCTTTACCCCTGCCCTGTTGTTTATTGTGTCATCCGAAACCAGCCAATGTGTCTAAGATTGCAGTCTTAAATATCTTTTTTCTAATCTGAACTTGTGGAGTATAAATATATATATTAATTACACTGATTCTAATCTGAACTTGTGGAGTATAAATATATATATTAATTACACTGATCAGAAAGGATGGGGAATATATAACATATCATCCCAAAATGCAATTCATTCTGGATGCAAAGAGTTAATTTCTAGCCAAATGGAGTCCCTAGTAAGAGGGGAGCATGTCTGTTTGTAATTCTAACAATAACATGGACATATCCCTTTTTACAAGTGAATGCTAAAGACAGCAGAATGCTTTCCCCATGCAATGAAATTGTGGCCCTGAGGCTGCAATGCTATGTGCACTTACCTGGGAGCGCTCCATATTGAAGACAGTTGGGCTTACTTCTGAGTAATCATGGATTGGATTGAATGAGTGCATTTATTAGCTTGGATGAGATATAGTATGAAATTGAAAACCTTAACATCTCCCAATCCCATCCTTCTTCTGTTATGTAATGTTGCCAGGGTAGCCGTACATTTTAGTGGCTAATTACATGTTATAAGAACCAAATTGTCTGTACTGTTAAAGAAATGAATAAACAGCTTTGGGGTCTATTATGTCTGCTTGCATATACAATATGAAGTAGCTGCTATACCATTGCAATAGATCAAAAACAGGCTGTAGTTTTGACTTGTTGACAGCTTTGTTCTGTATAGGGGAGGGAATTTTGGCACATGCAGCTTCTCCCTGCCCAGCCTGAAACAGAGGTTCTGTGACTAAAGCATCACAATATGTATCTTTTTCGAGTCACAGAAGTGACCGCTGTGATCTTTCATGTTTTCCCACTCTAGACATTCATTTATATGCAAAAACAAAAAAACCAGAAACTCTTCAGAGCTTAATTTCATCACTGGCTCTTACAAGAGAATTCCAATGAACCTTGGAAAGAATACATTTACCAACAAAATAGTTTTAAAGGTGGACAACAACATCTGAAGAGTCAAAACTCAAAGAAAAAAAATCCACAGTAGCTTGTGGTGATAGTAAATTGCCAACAAAACTCCCTCTCATGGGTAGGCAAACCCAGTGGTCTCCTGATGTTTTGGGCCACAACATCCATAATTCCTGGCCACTGGCACTGCTGGCTGGGGCTGATGGGATAGTCTAAAACATCTGGAGGGCAACAGGCTGCGTACCCCTGCTTTATAAAAGATGCCCCTCTTTCTCTTCAGGGCACAAACCTTTCTTGTTTGCTTACATTACTCTCTAAAGTACCATGTCGTTGATGGAATAAGAATACTGCTGAAAATAAAAGGTTACAGGAGAAAGATGCAGTTCTGACTGCAGACATCACAGCCTCCTCGCAGCTGCAAGGCAATTGTGGAGTTTAGCTAGCATAAAGCAACTATCTATTTATTTGCAAATGAAAGGGAGGCTTGTTGGACTCCTTTGATTGCCCCAAAGAAAGAGAAAAAAGATGTGAGCAGGTGAACGTGGCAAGCTACTAGTTTTATTTCCTGTTGTTTTAAAAAACGAAACTAAAACCAAAGTGGTACCAGGAAATCAAAGGCAACATTAGCAAATGGTGAACTAAGCCAATTCAGTTCACCTGTGCTTTCACCTCAGAAAAGGGTGTCACTGTGATGAAATCTTGCTAATTTAGTTTCTGTTTCCTAATTAAATTGACCAACAGAAAAAACAACCGAAGTGGACCAGTGGGCTTTCAGGAAAAGAAGCAAATCATAAGGGTTGAGAACAAGAAGCTAGAGTTGATTCTCCAATCCCCAATAATCTTTTGACCCAAACAACAAAGTCTTGTGACATCTTAAAGACTAACAAATGTATTCTGGCATAAGAGGTCCATGCTGTCCACTTCATCAGATGCATCCAATGCATGGTGCTACCCCTCTAGAAATTGATCTAAATACTCTCCCCCCCCCCCCCCCTATGATTGTAATGCCAGTGATGGTGGAAAACTTAAATCTCTGCAAAACAAGCGCCGTCACTATTCACATCCACAGCACTTAGCGATAGCAGAACCATCTTCGAGGAGCTAGCAGTACAATCCTATGTATCTACTCAGCTGTAAGGCCTATTGAGTTCAATAGAACTTACTCCCAGGTTTCCCACCCAGCCCTCCGGGGTTTCCCAAAGGCCCATCCATGCCCTCTTCCCCTTCCCATGGCCCCACCCCCATCCCAACAACCAGCCATTCCTTTGGTGGGTTCCTGGCTTTGCCGAAGGTTCCCCCCTCCCCCACCCCCGCGTTCACAAAGGTTGAAATGCCTCTCTGAAGAAGAGCTTTAAGGTAAAATATACTGGTATTTTGGGTTTTTTGGCCCTGTGGCCCCTTTCGCCTTCCTCCCCACCCCAGCACTGCCTTCCTCCCCCCCAGCACTGCAATCCCCCCCCGAAATGGAATTTGGTCCTAAGGTTGAAAGAGGATTGGAACCACTGGGGTATAGAATGCCAGCCTAAATCAGGCCCAAGTGAATGGAAACCAGTCAGTTATGAGTTTCGATTCAGCTGTATTATGCTTGAGTCTCCCTTTGAAATATATGCTGTCATCTGTCAGCAATTCCATTCTGATTTCTATATCGGACAAATAGGTCAGTATCTATGCAAAGAGAATGAATGGCTACAAATCAGACATCACAAAGGGCCACATGTATAGGGTGACCATTTGAAAAGGAGGACAGGGCTCCTGCATCTTTAACAGTTGTGTTGAAAAGGGAATTTCAGCAGGTGTCATTTGTATGCATGCAGCACCTGGTGAAATTCCCTCTTCATCACAACAGTTAAAGCTGCAGGAGCTATACTAGAGTGACCAGATACAAAAGAGGGCAGGGCTCCTGTATTTTTAACATTGCATAGAAAAGTGAATTTCAGCAGGTGTCATCTGTATGCATGCAGCACCTGGTGAAATTCCCTCTTCCTCACAACAGTTAAAGTTGCAGGAGCCCTGCCCTCCTTTATATCTGGTCACTCTAGCTATACTCCTGCTGCTTTAACTGTTGTGATGAGGAGGGAATTTCACCAGGTGCTGCATGCATACAAATGACACCTGCTGAAATTCCCTTTTCAACACAATTATTAAAGATGCAGGAGTGGTCTCTCCTTTTCATTTGGTCACCCTACACATGTTGAAATGAGTAGGCAAATTTTTCAGTCTCCCTTTGCTTACCCCAAAGTGGTGCCTCCAAATGTGTTGGACTTCAGCTACCAGCATGCTGTCTGGAGTGACAGGACTTGTAGTCTACATCCAGAGAGCACCAAGTTGGGGAAGGCTGTCCTGGACACTGCTGCTGATCTAGGCGTTCCTGAGCAAAGGGAGTTCAAGGGTGTGGGGGGTGGAACTGATAATGCAGTTTATTCTGTTCTACTCAAGATAATTATTATTTTTGTCACACTCACAGGTGTTAACATGATTGCGTTATCACCAGTTATTGTGACTGTAAATGGACACTGGGCTTCTTTTGCATACATTTAAGCTTTAGTTGAATTATCTCAGATTGTATGCTTTGCATTGCATTTCCATTTAGCTCCACCTTTTACCATTTATGTCCTCAACTTATCTAGGTGTTTATGTATCTGCCAACCCAGCCATGCATTGATGATGTGGCCTGCTGCAAGACTTCTTGGCCTATTTGAGAGCCGGTGTAGACATAAACTGGGGAGCGCCAGGTTCAAATCTACTTGGCTACAAAACTTACTGGATGATCTTGAGCCAGTCAATATCTCTCAACTTAATCTTGTTGGGAAGGTAAAAGTGTGGACCATGTATGTCACTCTGAGCTCCTTAGAAAAGATAGACAGAATAAAAAATTAAAAAATAATGGATAGTAGACTTATTAACAAATACAAGCAATGAAAACTAAGAATGGATCTTCCATGTCCAGAAGCAGTATAGACCTCTGCAGATTACCAGTTCAAGGCCACCAACCAAAGGGGAAACCCATCCCTTTCTTGCCTGGCCTGTGACAGCCTAAATTAGGGGTGGTGAGAAACCTGTGACTTTCCAGATATTGTTGGACTTCCAACTCCCATCAGCCCAGCCACCATGGTCAGTGACCAAGGATGATGGGACATGTAGTCTGTCAACATCTGGAGAACCCTCCCAAACCTAGATGCTTGTGACTGTCTGCTGTGGGAAAGAGAATGCTGGACTAGATAGACAGACCCTGCTCACCCGGCAAGGCAATTCTTACATTTGTTGTTGTTGTTATTAAAACAAAAATAAATAAATTCACATATAGTGTTTTTCTAAGTATAGGTTATCTCCTTAACCTGTAAAGTAGGCTGTTGTTGTTAATGATTATGATGGTGTAGATAGGAGAGGCTCAGAGAGAGTAGCTTGCCTGACACCACCTAGTGGCCAACTCAATTATTAATTTATCTATTCTGTGTCAAGAAGAGCTACAGCCCTCTGAGACTCAACATTGTGATGATGTTGGCTTGTTCCCTGGGTTCATTATCTCATGCATGAGGATCACTGAAATGCTGGTTGTCTTTAGGCAAGGTTGCTGTCTCTGTAACCCACCTCGCAAGTTCATTCTGAGGACAGAAGAGAATAATTCCTTCACCACCATCATTAGACACTGCGTTGGGCCCTTTGGGGAAAGGGAGGGAAATAAGTGATATTAGTAGTAGTAGTAGTAGTAGTAGTATTTCTTACACTTATATACCGCCCCATAGCCGAAGCTCTCTGGGCGGTTTACAAAAATTAAAAAGACTGAGCATTAAAAATACAATATACAAAATTTAAAACCATAAACATAAAACAGCTGTCATTAAAACACTTTAAAACATTTTGACTGTAAAGCCTGGCCACAATGTCAATCCAAACCTCAACCTGAGCTGTTAAAATGCCTGGGAGAAAACAACAGTTTTGACCTGGCGCCGAAAAGATAACAGTGTTGGCGCCAGGCGGGCCTCATCGGGGAGATCATTCCATAATTGAGGGGCCACCACAGAGAAGGCCCTCTCCCTTGTTGCCATCCTCCGAGCTTCTCTTGGAGTAGGCACCTGGAGGAGGACCTTTGATGTTAAGCGTAGTGTACGGGTAGGTTCATGTCGGGAAAGGTTAAAAACCAGCACCTTGAATCAGGCTCGGAAACCTACAGGCAGCCAATGCAAGCGGGCCAGAATCGGTCTTATATGTTTGAACCTTCTGGCCCCTGTTACCACTCTGGCTGCTGCATTCTGCACAAGCTGCAGCTTCTGAACTGTCTTCAAAGGCAGCCCCACGTAGAGCGCATTGCAGTAATCTAACTTGGAGGTTACCAGGGCATAGACAACTGAAGCCAGGTTATCCCTGTCCAGATAGGGGCGTAGCTGGGCCGCCAGCCGAAGTTGGTAGAAGACACTCCATGCCACCGATACATATGTATATGTATCCCAAATATGTATCTAGATCACTCATTGACCTTCTCCAATCATCCCTGCTGCATTTAATTCAAAAACCCACAATTTGTTCTGCTTATCATAGGCTCAGTTTAAATTATGAACAGGGTGAAGAGAGGGAATTTTAAAGGAAGCAAAAGCTGAGTGCAGCCATACTCCCACTCTGGATTTCAGGAAAGCCGATTTTAATAAACTCAGAACTATGATAAGTAAGGTCACATGGCAAGTGACCCTAATGAGAAAAGGAGTCCAAGATGGGTGGGAGTTTTTAAAAAAGGAAATTTTAAAGGCACAATTACAAACAATTCCAACAAGGAAAAAAGATAGAAGACAACAGAAGGAACCAATATGGCTCCAAAAAAGCTTAGAGATTACCTGAAAACACAGAAGGATACATATAGGAAGTGGAAGGCGAGGCGACAAAAGAAGAGTACAGACAGGTAGCACAGAAGTGCCAGAATGGTATCAGGAAGGCTAAAGCCAAGAAGGAGCTGAGGCTAGCAAGGGATGCTAAAAGCAATAAAAAAGCTTTCTTCAGATATGTGAAAAGTAAAAGACAGAGATAAATGGTGGTACAACTGCTTCATGAGGATGGCAAATTGGTAACAGATGACAAAGAAAAGGCCGAAGTGCTCAATTCCTACTTTGGCTCAGTCTTCTCTCAAAAGCAGGTCTATGACCCCCCTGGAAAAAGTGAAGTACAAGCTGTAGGGGAAGGATTGCAGTTTGAGATTGATAAACACATGGTCAAGGAACACCTAATTTCTTTGAACGAGTTCAAATCTCCAGGGTCCAACAAACTGCATCCTAGAGTAATAAAGAAGCCAGCAGAAGAACTCTCTGAACTACTGTCTATTATCCTTGCGAAATCATGGAAGACGGGTGAAGTGCCGGATGACTGGAGGAGGGCTAATGTTGTCCCTATCTTCAAAAAGGGCAAAAAGGAGGAACCTGGGAACTACAGACCAGTCAGTCTGACATCCATCCCTGGGAAAATCTTGGAACAGAGTATAAAGAAGTCAATCTGTAAACATCTTGAAAACAATGCAGTGATTACTAGAAGCCATCATGGATTTGTCAAGAACAAATCCTGTCAGACTAATCTGATCTCATGTTTTGATCGGGTATCCTCCCTTGTGGACTGTGGGAATGCTGTGGACATAGTATATCTTGACTTCAGCAAAGCTTTTGACAAAGTGCCACAGGACGTTCTGATTAAGAAACTAGTGAACGTGGGCTAGATGGAACAACTATTAGGTGGATCTACAGTTGGCTACAGAATCGGACTCAAAGAGTGCTTATCAATGGTACCTTTTCACACTGGGGGGAGGTAACGAGCAGGGTACCACAGGGTTCAGTCCTAGGCCCAGTGCTCTTCAACATTTTTATTAATGATTTGGATGAGGAGGTGCAGGGAATGCTTATCAAATTTGCAGACGACACAAAATTGGGTAGGATCACTAATACCCTAGAAGACAGAAACAAACTCCACAGTGATCTTGATAGACTGGAGTGTTGGGCTGAAAAGAACAGAATTAAATTTAATAGGGATAAATGCCAAATTCTACACCATAGAAAAAGAAACCAAATGCACAGTTACAAGATGGGGGCTACTTGGCTAATCAATACGACAAGCGAGAAGGATCTTGGAATTGTTGTAGATCACAAGCTGAATCTGGGCCAACAGTGTGATGTGGCTGCAAAAAAAGCAAATGCTATTTTGGGCTGCATTAATAGAAGTATAGCTTCCAAATCGCGCGAGGCACTGGTTTCCCTCTACTCGGCACTGGTTGGGCCTCATTTTGAGTATTGCGTCCAGTTCTGGGCAACGCACTTCAAGAAGGATGCAGACAATCTGGAGTGTGTTCAGAGGAGGGCAACAAGGATGATCAGGGGTCTGGAAACAAAGCCCTATGAGGAGAGATTGAAAGAACTAGGCATGTTTAGCCTGGAGAAGAGAAGATTGAGGGGAGACATGATAGCAGACTTCAAATACTTGAAAGGTTGTCACACGGGGGAGGGCCAGGATCTCTTCTCGAATCCCAGAATGCAGGACACGGAATAATGGGCTCAAGTTACAGGAAGCCAGGTACAGGCTGGACATCAGGAAAAACGTCCTGACTGTTAGAGCAATACGACAATGGAACCCATGACCTAGGGAGGTGGTGGGCTCTCCCACATTAGAGGCCTTCAAGGGGCAGCTGGACAAGCATCTGTCAGGGATGCTTTAAAGTAGATTCCTGCATTGTGCAGGGGGTTGGACTCGATGGCCTTATAGGCCCCTTCCAACTCTACTATTCTATGATTCTATGATTGATTGATTGATTGTATTATATTTGTATACCGCCCCATAGCCGAAGCTCTCAGGGCAGTTTACATAAGATTAAAACAATTAAAAACAATATACAAAAATTAAAACAGCAAAAACATACAATATACACATAATATACACATACATTTAAAACCACTGTAATAACTTTAAAAAGCTATAAACCTAAAAACAAAACAAACCGAGAGAAGAGGAAAGTCTTGACCTGGTGCAGAAAATATAAGGATGTTGGCGCCAGCCGGGCCTCGTCATACTGAAGCTCTTAGTTATCCAGTGTAACTGATTGGCAGACAAAAGGAAGTACTTCTTCACACAATACATTATTAACTTGTGGAATTTACTACCATGAGTTTAAAAGCATACATTCATGGACAATCGGTTGATAATGGTTAGCCATGAGATTATTTGAACCTCCATATTCACAGGTGGAATACTAGGTTCTGGCAATAAACCTCAGGAAGGCAATCAATCTTACAGCCCACAGACCATAAGTACATCATATTAAATATACACATACTAATAAAATGGAGTGATACAAAATCTGTAAAGGACTGAACAATTAATTTTGTGTCCATGAGCAGTAAAACCAAACCAAAAAGCATCTGACTTGTAATTTCTGGAAACAGAATACTGGGCTAAATGGGCTTTTGAACTGCTCTAGCAAACCAGATCTTATTGTATCGGTGGTGTGGATTGCCACTAATTATTGCTGCTGCATGATCAGGGCTCCATTTGGCTCCACTTCCCTTTGTTTGTTTGTTTGTTTATTTATTCATTCATTTAAATAAACCAATAATTTAATTATTTTAATATTGATTTAATATTGTATTATATATGTATTTTAGTTCATATGGTTAGGTGAAAGGGGTGATCATGCTGTAGTGGAACTTTAGCATATGTGCTTTTAAGTTTTTAGCATAATTGATGTACTGAATATAACATGGGCAGAATTATATAAAGGAGCCCCCCCTTTTCTAAAACATTTTAGGAAATAATTTCAACCCTGTCCTGGTCAGATAAAATTATCATCCCTGGCCTTCCCCTTGTAGCTCTTTATTCATGCCCTGGAGCTACTTTACTTCTTGTGTCATTCCAGTGTCAATGCTCCTTTCAGGATCTCAGCTCTACCAGATGTCACTTGTAGAAATGAAATCTTCATTCATATGGACAGTTGTTTCCCATTTGCCTTTGGGGAAGCAGGTCAGGGAGAGGACAAGCTTCCTCTCAGATTCCTGATGATCTCAATCATAAGAGCATTGAGGCTTTTCTTATCACGGGAGATGCAGACTCAGACTCGGGTCCAACATCTAGCCATGGGCCTAAAGCATCAGTGGGCAAGTGTGAAAGGAGAACACACAGGTGGGCAGAGGAAGCCTTATGTATACAACATTTGTTTACTTCAGTAGAGTAAATAATTTGATGATATCAAAATGTAAAAATGCCAAGAGCATATCAATTTTTGTAAACTGCCCAGAGAGCTTCGGCTATAGGACGGTATATTTATTTATTTTATTTATTTTATTCCATTTATATACCGCCCCATAGCCGAAGCTCTCTGGGCGGTTTACGAAAATGGATTAAATTGAATAAAATAAATAAATAAATAAATAAATAAATAAAATAAATGGTATATAAATGGAATAAAATAAATAAATAAATAAATAATCCATTGGGCTACGTTTATGGAACTTGCCATCTGGCCTGCTCCTGCACACTTAACAGTAGCATGATGTGTAGTAGTAATTAAGCAAAAGCTTTTCCCATCACTAGATTCCATTGGTAGAAAATGTTTCACCTGCTTAATTTCTGCATCTCAGACAACTGTTAAAAGTACGAAATAGGAGCAGCCACAATATGGTAACTTTACTTTGAACTCATTGGTAAGAATGTTGAAATTAGTTTGTTTCTGACCTGCATTTCCCCCTAACTCGTTGAGTAAAAGGGTTAGAGACAGCAAGCATGGACTGAGTTATGCATTTTAAAATCCCATTTTATGTTATGCATTTAAAAATTGCCCACAGGCTTATAGTCCAAATAAAAGACATGATTATTGTATAGATTAGATGACATATTCCCTGATCACTCCCATACTGTCCCCCCTTCAATGAACGAGGAATGGGGACATACATTCTCTTCCTGCCCAACTGGCATATATATGCCTGTCTCACCTCTGATGCTACTGGACATCCAGACATGGGCATAAGATGTACTAGGATAAGGTATACATGCATACTGTCCAACAGAATATTCCCAGACTGTGTGGTCAACTTTCTAGATAAAATCCAGGAACTGATTGTGCTCTCTGGATTTCATGTGTATGTATCCTGTGAGATTGTGTACATTGAAGGCAGGGCAGTTGACCCAGGTGGGCAGAGAAGGGAAGTGTTCTCCCGTTTCCCGCAGTCGGGAATGTATCATCCAATCTGGTCCCATAAGGAAAGGAAAGAGGCACATAAAAGGAAAGGAGACGGAGAGCCAGAGGAGGGAAGTGATTTCAGGTTTTTAAAAGACATGCAGCCAGGGAGAACAGTCCAAAGAAAAAAGGGGGGGGGGGCGGCAAGAGAGAGATGATGGGTATGTGAAACAGAAATAGCCCTAAGTTTAGCCAAGAAGGAAGTATTAGCAGAGCAAGGCTTGAGGGAAGGCAATTAAAGAGAAAGAAGAGAAGACAGATCAGAAGAGGCCAAAGAATGAAGACTTCTAAAAACAAGTAGTAACATAATCTAGATCCAATGAGGAAGTGAAAAGTAAAGGAAGGAGTGTAAAGTACAAATACAGAAAAAATGGAGTTGGAAAGGGGGAAGCTGAAAAAAAGCCAAACCAGAAAGAAATGAATCCATTAAAAATGAAGAAACTGGTGTGGCATTTTCTTCCTGCCGGATCAGGAACATTTTCCTCTATTATATTTTAACCACTAAACCATTTTTCAGGCTATTCTTCATATTTAGATATTGGCGTAGACCATGTCTCTCAGCAATATCTTTACTCCATTAACTCTGGGCTCATCCCTTCATTTTATGATCCCTAACTATTCATTTGGAGCCTGCTGTAGTTTTGTTCATTTTCCTCTGTGGATGAAATCCTACCATCTAAATTAAGCTTTGATCTTCTGAGGCTTTGAGATGAAAGGAATGTGTTCACACAACTAAAGCAGTGTGATTCTACATAATCCTTTATCTAGAAGTATTTCCTTATGATGGGAATGAAGAATGACTAAGATGTGGAATAGATCCTTTGGCTAGGACAGGACAAATTGTGGGGGAGGGTTATGGATCTAGGGAGATATTAAGTAGTGTAGCCCAGAGGATTAAGAGGCTAAAGCCAATGTTACATGAAAAACATATCTGAATGTGTGCTGGATTTTATATTCTCGAAAGCTGAGTTACTATTTATCCCAATATGTTTTTGTGCAAACTGAGGGTTTACACTTGACACACACGAATTAAAGTGACTCCGGAATCACTATCAAGACTGTCAAGTGTTGCAGATGGCCTTCCACTGTGCCCCTTGAACATCTTTTCTACCTACCCACTCAATTGTTTTGTTTAACATGAGTCCTGAGTCCTGTGACACTCAAAAGCTAGCTCATTACTTTGTGTTTTTTTGCTGGTTCTAATACAGCACAGTTAAGAGCAATGTTGGGTGGGGAAGATGGGGGTTGTAGCCTTCGCATCTGGAGGGCACTAGATTGGGGAAGGGTATAATAGAGGTAATATGCTACTGTTTGAATTTTTCTCCTATTAGATGAAAGTGCCTGCATTAAAAAAAATATCAAGTAGGAGTTAGCCTTTGCTACCTGATGGGTTGCCATATGGTCATTGTAAGGATAACAGATGTAATGTATGTGAAAATGCAATATAAATATGAAGCCTTATGTCAATATTACCAAAGTCTGTGCATGGAAGGATGTATTTGAAGGATGTAAAGCAACAGACTAATCTACTGCCTAATAGAGCTAATGTTTGTGCGAGTTGCTAGTTTACTAGTAACTATTTTTAATCATTTCAGCTGGGCTTGTATTACTCAATTTGCTTGTATTACACAATTGTACCCAAAGAAAATTAGCTGCTAATTTATAAAAGCAATTTACTGGTAGAAGCTAAATGAACCCAAGTGACGCATCCTGCTATACAGTTAGTTTGCCAAAATGTGTAACTGTTGGCAAAACATGTAACAGTTTCCCATTTTTCTTTAATTATTAAAATTTTAAATTTAAGTTAAAATATTATAATTGGTTATTTTAATTTGCCTCTTGTGGATTTGAAAGAGAACCAGGCTGCAATACTTTGCACATCTGCTTGATAATAAGTATCTCTGAAATCCGTGGGACTTAATTTAAAGTAAATATATATAAAACAGAGCTTCCAGGCTGCAATCCTCTGCAAGATTAAATCCCACTGAATTCAGTCGGCACACGTCCAAGTTAACTTCCAAATAAACATCACTGAGTTGTTCGCTTTTGCTTGAACCCTCCATTCCCCTCACCTCAGCACCTCACTTAAGATTATATATATTATATATTCATACACACGGTATATATGTATATTCGATATTCCCAACGGTACACAGCCCCTCAATGCCTCCAGGGCATGGAACCATGCACCCCAGCTGGGACACTGGTGAAGCATTCATCATGGGTGATTAGCAAGTACTCAGCCCTCAGGCTTCTTGGCCAAATAGCTGCTCTCCATCTGAATGGAGGCCTGGAAAATGCTAGGTAAAGGTCAGGGACTGTGGAGTGGAAGTGGCAGGTGAATGTCTGGGACTAAAGGAAGAAGGCTATTGACATGCTTTTGTTGGGGTGGTTGCCATGGGGGGGGAGTGGAAAAATAAAGGGGAGGGAAGGGGAGGGGAGGAGGCCAGTTCTGGGCTTGCTTGCTTTTTGCCCTGGCCCTGTACCTTCAACATGCCTGGACTAGTTTTACCTGTTTCATTTCTGCATCTTTGGTTGATGTTAAACAAAAACAAAAGTTGGAAATCTTATTGTTTCTCCCTTTCCTCCCTCTTGTATTCATAGTGCGGACATTTTAGATGTTAGCTTTAAAGCAAGGGCATGTATGTTTTGATCTGTTGCTTCATAAAAGTGCTGTGTAAATTGCTGGTCCTGTATAAATAAATGAGAAAGCCCCAGGCATGGGCAACTGGGTGCCTTCCAGAGGTTTTGAACTACAACACCCATAATATCTGATTATTGCCAAGCTGCCGGGACTTATGAGAGCTGTAGTCCAAAAATATGGAGGGCACCAGGTTGCCTGCCCTAAAATGACCCTAATTTCTGTAGTGCTTTCAGATGTTCATAGCACTTCACATCCATTACCTACTTGTAATCCTTACAATTGCAATCTGTTCATTATCCCTCCCCCATCCCCACTACTCAGTATCAATCCATCCTGCCAATTCCCTTCATCTGTCTTGTCCATCCAGGGTAGGCTGCAAACATTCTGAGCAAAATCCTGATTCATGACACTTCTGATTGCCATCACCTGATACACCATGTATATGCAGGCAGTACTTGCACCATTAGCAAAATGAAACAGCCCCCAGTATGACTTAGGAACAAGGGGATTCCTGGGAAGTAATAGAGGACAAATTTCCCTGAAAGACAACTTACTCACTACTCTTTCCTTGCAGCATACAGTCACGGGAGCATTGGGTGTGTCGTTCACACTGGCCCCATTCAGAAGACACCTTAAACCATGGCTTTAAGGACCTTCTCTTCTGCCGCTCCCAGACTCTGGAATGACCTGCCGGAGGAGACTCGTCAACTTAACAGTCTTTTAGAATTTAAGAAAGCTATCAAGACTGTTCTCTTCCGGCAGGCATATCCAGTGTAATTTTTAGACTGTTTTTAGGATGTTTTAGGATGTTTTAATGCAGTTTTAATAATATTTGTCATGTTTTAATTAGTTTTATGTATTTTATCATGTTGTTGTTCCCCGCCTCGATCTAGACGGAGAGGCGGGTAAGAAATAAATCGTTATTATTATTATTATTATTATTATTATTTAACCACAGTGAAGAAGGCTTTTTGCCTTATTCACCTTGGTTAAAGCTGTGGTTTAAGATGTCTTCTGAACAAGACCACTGTCATTTTACATGGCCAACAGGAATATGCCCTAGAACCTGTCCCAAAATCCTCTGTAATATGAGAGGCACCATGGCAGAAATGTCAATGTGGAATATCTTATGCGAAAGTTAAAAAGTTTGAAAATAATTATGCTAAGCTATATAAAGGGATGTAAAAATTTATTACCATTAATCCAGTTTACTGCTGCCCTCTGTGGTCAGAAATTAACAGTCAGGTTCTTCCCTCCCCCCACAACATTTCTGGTTTAAATATAGTAGTGCAAATGGCTAGGCGAGAGTCCTTTGTAGTTGCTTTGTATTTTAAAGGTTTAGCATTTAACATTTTTCTTCTGTAAAAATTTAAACTTTGTTGTTTGAAACGTTATGGTCCCTTTCTCACTCTCTGGTTTACCTGCCCGATGTCTATAGTCACTTTACCTAAAGTATACACCTGAGATCCAGAGAGTTTTAAGGTTGATTTGGTGAAGGCAGCCAGAATAAAAAAGATTTCTTCCTGGTGGCAGTGGAAAAGCAGAAAAAAAGAGAGAAATGTCTCAAGATGCTATAGACAAGTTTATTGTGGAAAAGGCCAACACTTTTTGTTAGGCCTTGTTCAAGGAGTTGTAACAATGTCTGCAGAAATTATATACAACAGATAACATTATGAGACTTTTCTCCCTTATTTTATGTTCATCTTGGATGCTCACCTGCCTTGCACCCTGGCAGTGGAAAAAGCCACAGGAAGAGAAGGGCAAAAAGCACAATAACTTCCCTTTTTTCCCTTCCATGCATGGAACAGGGGACAGATCTACACCAAGCAGGATAGAACACTTTGAAAGCAGTTGAAAACGATATATGGAATATGTCCTGGGCCGCAAACTGTTGTCAATACTGTTATAAAGCCGTAGTGTAGATCCTGCCAGGGTGTTGCTGGCCAAAGACACGAGCCTTCTAGTTTCTCCAACACTTCCTCCATCTCCTTTTATCACCACAGAAAGCCCATTAAGGAGAAATAGGTGGAAGAGCTGCACAACACCTTCTAATTGGTAGTATTATTTGGAGCCCTCTGTCTGGAAGCACCTATAGGGTAAAACAGGGGTGCAAAACCTCTTTCAGCTCAAGGGCTGAGTTTCATTTCAGAACAGCTTGATGGTAAAAGGGGCAGGGCCAACTGACCAAAAATGCCAACATAGTTGGGCTGAAAGCTCTTATTGCCAGTCACTAAGCACTCAGAGAGGCATTTCCACTTTTTAGAATGAGGAAAAACTGCACAAGAGTGAGGAAACCGCCAAACAATTGGTGGTTGGGAGGAAGGAGTTGGGCCAGGGGAAGTGGCCATGGCTGTCTGAGGTCCCCCCACAATGGGCTGTATTGGGGACATCCCGAGGACCAGTTTTGCCTCCCCCCACGCCTGGGATTCAACGTCCCTGAGTAGAAATATCACAGAGCTGATCTGACACTGATGACATTTTTAACATCTGCAGAGACGCTGCCAGATAGCAAAGATGAAAATTTTGCTCTGAAAATGTTACTGGTTCTCTCACAGAATGTCTGAATGATAGTGGAGTGATTTATGATGGAGGCATCTAGAGAAGCACTTGGAGAAACTGGGCAGCAAATGTTAGAAGCGTTTACAGTTGTTTCTCTGTCTATCTACTTACAATTGTTCTGTTCACCTTCATTATGTTGTTAGCCACAGCAGCTCTTCATAATGAGGTGATAATGAGATGGTTGCTGTGAAGCTGAACCTCCTCACCAATTACATCTGGCAGTATTTTAATCTTTTTTTCCCTTCTTTTTGTTTTCTTTTTAATGTTTGCTGTAAAGCCTGCCTTGCATTTCTGGTCTTGCTCTTGGCTTCTGACTGCTCTTTCGGTGTGACTCCAGGTTTGCCCTCTGGGCCTGTCTTCTAGTTCATCCTTGGATCCTGGCTGCTCTTCTATCCTGACTTTCTCCAAACCACTGTCCAAAGCCAATCCAGACAATATCAAACAAAATATGTATTTAGATTAACATGCAGCTCTTGTAGGGGAATAGAAAGAGCAGGGGTGGGCACTAAGGACATCTCCAGAAGTCTTGGACTTCAACTCCCAACATTTCTGACTGTTGCTCATGCTGGCAGGGGTTTCTGGGAGTTTAAGCCCCAAAAAACCTGGAGATCTACCTTCTTTCAATCCTTGGAATAGAGTGTGTGAATGTGTAAACGTATTGCCAATTTATATTTTATTATAACAACGAATGGATATTAAAAACTGGAGGCACGATTCAGAAATCCTCTGAAGAGGCTGAGGACATGGAGCCCACAAATGTGGAGGCAGCCGTCTTTCTACTATAACACCAAGATTTATTTCCTGGGAAGTTGCAGTCAGTTTAAACCCCATTGACCTTTATAGTTAGGACTTGGAGGGGTGGGGGCTGTTGCAAAGTGCTTCACTTTGTATTTGCTGAATCTCCTCTGCTCTTTTATTGGTCATTCACATTCACCCATTTGGGATAGATCCTCATCAAGCTGTTTATGTCTGCTGAATAATATTACGCTGAATAATTTGGTGTCATCTGATATTCAGCTACTTCACTATCTTGCCTTGTTCATAAGTTTTAAACAAAACTGGTCCCCCTTACACATCCTTTAGAGTACTCTACTCCATTTTGAAATCTGCCCGTGTATGCCTACTACCTGCTTCCAGGGATTTTTTAAAAGTTTATTTCAAATTGCTTCCTATATAGAAAGACCTCACCTCATTCTATGAATGCTAAGCTTCCATGGGTGCTTTTAGGGAGGGACTAGCCAAAAGCATTTTGATTGGTGTGGTGGTTCAAAGCTGAAGGCTTATATCCTTTACCCTGGTGCCCATTTCGATAGACTTTCTGGTCATTGACCCACAGTGTCCTTATTCCTTGTTTAACTGACCTTCTCAGCAAGTATAAAGTTCAGTTAGATCTGTTCCAGAACATTTCTAGATTAAACTTCAATAAACAGTGGACTTAGAAGAGTACATTTGCCTGGTGCAAGGGTGTAGTATGATGAGGCTGAACTGAAACACTTACTCAGTGCCTCCTCGGCCAGTCTACATAGGAGGAGATGTAGACGGCGCAGCCTGCACAGCCCAGTAAGTTATGTCTGTGCTGGGTTCTCCTCCTGCATCTCACCTTCCCATTTTATACCAAGCTTCTGGTTTATCAATAAGCCCTAAACAAGCTGGAACTGTGGGTAGTTCATAGGCGGATGTGCCCTTAGGGTATGGAGGTCAACTGACAAAACATATTAACTCAGCTGACATCACATACAGACTGGGTTCAGATGACACGATAGCCCACGATGAATTAATTGAGCCATGATGTGTTTAATCCATCATGGGTTAGCGTGTTGTGTGTTGTGAACATTTTAATCCACAGTGGCTTATTTGACAAAAATAACCCACTCTGATAACCCATGGTCTGCAGTAGGGGTTATTTAAACCACTGTTGTTTATCATGTCATCTGTCAGGCACCGTGGGTTATTTTGCTTGCCTACAGAGTCGCATGACGAGAGCGTTTCAGATTGCTCTGTTCTTCTCGGGAGGCACCTGATGCATCATCAGGACCCTACACAAAGGAGCGAAAATCCTGTGTACAGGTATAAAAAGGACAGGTTGCTTACCTGTAACTGTTGTTCTTCGAGTGGTCATCTGTGCAGTCACACATATGGGGGGGCTTCTGTGCCTGCGTGGAGGCTCGATTCGGGAAACTTCCATAGCTATTAGTTAATTTTCGGCAGGAACCCTTCCCCCATTACCAAGTGCGCATGCGTAGAAGGGTTCCCGCCTGATACCTCAGTTCTTCTGAGACCCCAAGAGAAAAGGGTTCAGGCTGAAGCAATAATATTCAGATACCAAATTTTAGGCCTGAACCATCCAGAGGGGATGGCGGGCGGGTTGTGTGACTGCACAGATGACCACTCGAAGAACAACAGTTACAGGTAAGCAACCTGTCCTTCTTCTTCATGGTCTCTGTGCATCACACATATGGGCGATTGGCAAGCTCACTTACCAAAGTGTTGGGAGGCTGGCTCTAGGTGAAGATAGAGGAAAGTACAGCTCTGCCGAAAGAAAAGTCCGCTCGCGACCTGACATCCAAACGATAATGCTGGGTGAAGGTGAGAGGTGTGGACCAAGTAGCCGCTCGGCAGATCTCTGGAATAGAAACGCCTCGGTGGAAAGCTGAGGACGTGGCTATCGCTCTAGTAGAATGTGCCCTAACTGAGGCCGGCATTTCAAGCTTTGCCAGTTGGTATGCTAGGGTGATACAGTGGACATGCCATGCCGACAGGTGTTGCAAGGAGACTGGCTGACCCTTCTGTAGCTTACCATAACATACGAATAAAGTTTGGTCAAGCAAAACGTCTCGGTAAGGGCCTTATAGAGGAAAAGGCTCGACGTACATCCAGATCTGACGTTGGGGACGGAAAAAATGTTGGAAGGACTACGTCCTGGTTGATGTGAAAAACTGAAACGACCTTCGGGAGAAACTGCAGGTCGGGTCGCAGGATCACTGTGTCACGGTGGAATATCATCGATACGTAAGGCCGCTAACTCACTTGCTCTGCGAGCGGAGGTAATTGCTACCAAGAAGAGTACCTTCAAGGTAAGTAGGCTGAGGTCTGTTGTGGCGAGTGGTTCGAGTGGTTTAGCAGTTAACACCTGAAGCACGACCGATAAACTCCATGCCGGTTGAATAGGTTGCCTTGGCGGAGCCAGGTTCAAGAGGCCCCTGAGGAAGCGTTTCATTAAGGGGTGAGAGAACACCGTCGCCCCCTCAACTCGGTCGTGTGAGGCTGAAATAGCAGCCAAGTAAACTTTAACGGACGATAACTGCAGGCCCTTGTCAACTAACTGAACCAAAAAGGACATGACCTGCGGAATTGAACAGGAAGTTGGGGAGAACCCATTTCTAAGTGCAAAGGCAGAAAAAGCGTTCCATTTCCTGGCATATGAAGCTCTAGTAGAGGGCCTAAGAGCTGCCAGTAGAATGCGCTGGACCTTTGCATTCAATAAGGAGGCATTAGCCTCCAGGCCATGAGATGGAGAGAGTCCAGATCTGGATGGGAGACTTGGCCGTGAGCCTGGTAGAGCAGGTCCCGTTGGGACAGGAAACGGAGGTGGTGTCCGCGGGACATGTTCAGGAGAGGGGCGAACCAACCCTATCTGGGCCACCACGGGGTCAGTAATATACAGTCCGTGTGGTCCTGATCTTGGCTAGAACCCGTGTTATAAGTGAGATCGGCGGAAATATGAAGAATAGATTACCTGTCCAGTGTTGGAGAAATGCGTCTCCTTGAGATCCTTGGCCGTAACCCACTCTGCTGCAGAAAAGGCTGCATATTGCGTTGCCCTTTGTTGCAAACAGGTCGAACGAGGGCTGACCCCATCAGTTGTAGATCATTTGGAGTGCCACTCGTGAACTAACGAGATTTGCTGACTGAGTCGATCGGCAAGGTGATTGTGACGGCCTGCAACATGGAGTGCAGTCAACATGATTTGTCTGCGGAGACACCAATTCAGGATGTGAATGGTGAGTTTCGCTAACGCTGGAGATTTGGTTCCGCCCTGCTTGTTTATGTAATAAACTATGGTGGTATTGTCCGAAGTTATCTGGACATGATGGTTGCGTAGGCATCGTTCGAATGACCTGAGTGCTTTCTGCACAGCTAATAGTTTGAGCAGTTTGATGTGGGCTGTTCGTTCTCTGGCGGACCAGAACCCTTGCACTTGAAGTGCGTCGCAATGAATGCCCCATCCGACTGGGGACGCGTCCGTGGTGACCATCCTGGTCAGTGTCAGGGATACAAAAGGGACGCCTTGCAGCAGATTGGAGAGGTGGGTCCACCACCGAATAGACCTTATGACGCCCAATGGTACACAAAAGGAGGGTGCGTTTGGCATTCACCTGAGGGCGGAAAACCCTGGTGAACCAAAGTTGAAGTGGACACATTCGCAGACGAGCGAAAGGAATGACCATCGTTGTTGCTGCCATATGGCCTAGCAATCTTTGTATCCTGAGTGCCCGTACACGAAGGTGGTGCACAACATAAGTAGCCAGGGATTTTAGGATGAGCGCCCTGTCCTGTGGCAGGTAAGCCTTCCCTTCTGGCGCATTGAGGAATGAGTCTATGAAATTTATGGTCTGTTGAGGCTCGAGTGTAGATTTCTTTAGGTTGAGGAGGACGCCCAGTTGATCGAGGAGGTCGAGGATGAATTTTACGTCGTTGGTGAGCTGAGCGTGGGAATGACTCACGAGCAGCCAGTCATCTAGGTACGGGTGGACCTGGATTCCCTGCCTTCGGAGAAAAGCACACACGACTACCATGCACTTGGTGAAGACCCATGGCGCCGATGAAAGGCCGAATGGTAGGACCTTGAATTGGAAAGGCTGGCAACCGACGGTGAAACGGAGGAATTTCTGACTTGACTCGTGAATATCGATATGGAAGTATGCATCCTGTAGATCGATGGAAGCGAACCAGGCGTCTGTTGTTAAGAGAGGCAGGATTGTGGCGATTGAAGCCATGCGGAAATTTTTGGTGGTGATGAAAGCATTGACATCCCTTAGGTCCAAAATAGGTTTGGAACAGTGAAATATCGGGAGTAAAACCCCTGGTATTTTTGGGAAAGTGGCACAGGTGCAATGGCGCCTTTTTCCAAGAGAGAACTGACCTCCGTTAACAGAGGGGCGGACGGGCGTGTAGTCTGAAACACCCCAGATGGTGGTAGGGTGTTGAATTCGATATAATAACCATTTCGTACGATGGAGAGGACCCAAGTGTCAGATGTGATGCTTTCCCACGTTGGCAGGAATGGGGAAAGTCGATTTCCGAAGGCTGTCGTGTGAGCAGGGAAATAGTCAAAGGCGCCGCCTATCCCCATAATCACTCTTGTTGTGTTGAGGACGAAACTTAGACGACAGAAAGGAGTGCCTCCTTGTTTGTTGGGAGGGTTGTTGTTATTGTTGAGGTTGTTGTTTAAAAGATGTACGCTCCATGTGATATCTACTCGAAGTGGAGAAACGTTGGCGGGACCAACGCTTTGCCCGGGAGTGTTGTGAGAAGGTAGTGAGGCCCATTTTCTTGGCTGTGGTTTTAGCTTTCTGGACTGTGTCCATGGCATCGTCTGTCGTAGTGTGGAAGAGGCCGGTGCCATCGAAAGGTAGGTTGCCGATCCGAGTGCATGCCTCCTGTGAGAGACCAGCGGAGCATAGGCAAGCGTGTCTGCACAAGGCAATGGCACTAACCATAAGCTTGGTACCACAGTCTGTTTGGTGTTGTGCCGTATGTAGTTCTTGCTTTGCCAGACGTACCGCCTCTGTTTGAAAAATTCGGGCTAGTTCTCTTTGATCCCCAGCAAGATGATTGCACAGGGATCCCATCTTTTCCCAAAGAAAAAGATGATAGCGTGCCATGGTCGCCTGGTAGTTTGATATCTTCAAACTGAGTGCCGCAGTGGAATAAATTCGACGCCCCATTAAATCCAATTTCCTTCCTTCCTTATCCACAGGTGTGGAATGTGTTTTCTGCGAGAGTCCCTGAGAAGATTCCACTATGACTGAATTCGGAGGAGGATGAGTAACCAGAAACTCCAGAATCTTATACATGTTCTCCAATCGCTTTGAGGTAGGTGCTAGTGAAGCCAGACTTTTCCAGGCTTGTTGAATGGTCTGTAGAAGGGTCGGAATAAACGGGATGGCCACTGGTGTGGTGGACTCCAAGTGAAGGACATCATAAATTGTGTCTGTTACTCGTTGATCAGGTTTCTAATCCTAGAGATTGCGCCATGCTCTGAATGAAGTCCAAGAAGGATCCGAAGTCATCGGAAGGTGAAACAGGCTCTTGGGATGCCACCAACGTGTCCAGTGATGCTGTAGATAGGACACCCGAACCCAAAGATGAAGAGTCCAATTGGTAACCGTCTGAATCCGAGTCAGACCAAAATTGTAGGGTCTTGCCAAGAGAGAGAGAGAGCTGCTATGGAGACTGTCCGACAATCGACCCTACAGGAGATGCCTGTCGATGAGAAAGTGACCCAAGGTGATCCGCAGAAGATAGGTTTTGCCCCGTCTGCAGGTGTGCTCCGGTGCCTCGGTGGAGATGTCTGGGTGATGACTTAAACGGGACCCCGTAGTAATCCCTGTAGGGATCCTGTTGTTCACGGCCATAAGCCTTTCTAGAAGACTGAGACGCGTATGAGCGTCTATCCCAGTCTGATTCGGGAGAGAGCGAACGATAAGAGTGATCCCGCTGGCGGGAGCATCCCCTACGATAGTCCTGTGCTGGTTTGTCTTGGTAAGGCGAAGACAGAGTTGAAGGCAGGATAGCCGTTTGACCCGGTTCCGGATATGAGCTTGGCGAATCCTGAATTTCGCCCTCCGAGATCAATGCCGGGAGGCGTCTCGGTGTCGAGCGTTGAATAGCTCCAGTGTCAAGCCTTGGTGACAGTATGGGAGCAGCCCTGGTATTGAGCGTCGGTGTCGAGCTTCGAGGTCGACAGAGTTGCGGTCCTTCGAGTCGAGGGAGAGTCATGTCTCGGTGTTGATGATGGGACAGATCTCGCTGTCGCTGAGGGCGGTTCTGTTGGATTCGATACGGTATCGAGGGTCGCAGTCGGTATCAAAGTAGAGATCGATGCCACTGGAGGCCTCGGTTCGACATTGAGACCCGGTGTCGAGGTCACGGTCGGGATCGACCGATGTCAATCGGTATCATGCTTCTTTTTCTTCTTCTTTTTGTGTTTGTCCTCAAGCGGTTTTGGCGGTAAGGTCTTTTTTGAAGGTGCCTTTGCCACCGCTGTCGAAAGAGATTTTCCCTGTTGAGCTCTACCATGTTGGGAGCTAGCTGGTGACCCTGGAACCGAAAGGATTACCAGGTCGCGAGCGGAGGTAGCTGAAGGAGAATTGAAGGAGAATCCGTTGCTGCCAGAGATTTTGTCCAAAGTTCTGCCCTGAGCTTATCCGCTCGGTGTTTTCTAGTTTGCCTCGAGAATGCTTGACAACTAGAGCAAGAGGCAACTTTATGGCTCTTGCCCAGTCAAAAAAGACACAAATTATGACCATCCGAGGTCGGGAGTTTGCTACCGCAATGGGAGCACTTTTTAAATGGAGCCCAGAGGGAAAAAATCCTTACTAGAAGAGGAGTTCAAAGTCTTTAAAAACTCTATTTCTTTCAATTTATTTTAATTTCTACAGAGGTTTGAAGACGGCATTCCCGACGATGCAGCCGCGATGGCGGTCGAAGAAGAACTGAGGTATCGGGTGGGAACCCTTCTACGCATGCACACTCGGCAATGGGGGAAGGGTTCCCGCCGAAAATTAACTAATAGCTATGGAAGTTTCCCAAATCGAGGCTCCGCGCAGGCACAGAAGCCCCCCCATATGTGTGATGCATAGAGACCACGAAGAAGAACTTGGAGGTTTGTGGGATTGGGACCAAATTTGCAATTGTGGGATTGGGAACAAGTTAAACCATCTCTGCCAACAATGTCTATGTGGAAAAATGCACAATTACACTTTAGAACGTTAGTGAATGAATGCTATAGAGCTTTGGTGAAACAGCGAAAAAATCCTACAGCTGTGTTTGGTCCCGATCCTGCAAACCTCCAAGGTTTTAATTATTATGATTATTATGATTATGATTATGATTATTATTTATAACCCGCCTCTCCCTCCGGATCGAGGCGGGGAACAACAACAATATAAAACACAGAATCACAAACAGTTAAAAAAAAATTAAAACAAGAAAAAAATACACACAGGATTTTTGCTTTTTTGTGAGTACTTGTGCAGGGTTTCAATGGTGCATCAACTGCCTTCTGAGTAGGGGAGGCTATCTATGAAGTTTGGTCCCGATCCTGCAAACCTCCAAGGTTTCATAGCTGCCACCCTCTTTTGGTGTACCTGGGATTTCCATTCCTTGAAGTTTGAAGTTTGAAGTTTGGTGCCAATCCTGCAAACCCCCAAGGGTTTCTAGCTGCAACCCCCTTTAGGTGAGTCCAGGATTTTTGCTCCTTGTAGCTTCTGCTGTGATATAATCAATGGGAAAAACAGTGCCACTGCTCTGGCGGGAGGTCTGCAGCAGGACAGGGAAAGGGTCAGATTAGGCACACAGTAGCAGACTAATAAGCTACACACAGTAGCTTATTAGCTCAGTCATATGGTGAGGCATGGTGGGCTAATTCTAAAATAAGCTACTGTGTTTAGTTTATTGAGCCATAATGGACTAAAGTGACATCCAAATGTGGCCACTGTCTCTAGAGCATTAGATTCCCAGTTAGGGTAGCCTCTGTTTGAAGTTTTCTTCTATTTGAAGGGTTGTCCAGTCCAAGTCCAGTAAAGAACCATAAGAAATGATAGCAGAGGATCATCAACAGTGAGCACCTGGATAGCAGACCGAGCAAGTCTTCAAATGCCATGTGGTTATGTCTGGCAAGACTTTACTGACAAGCCAGCTCACGGCTGCCAAAGATTTTCTGGATTGCTTTCACCTCTCCGATGGGAAATGAAATCACCCTATCCTGATGAAATCACAGAGATTCCACAAGCCTACAAAACTTATTTTGCATGCTGCCTTTTCCTTGGTTCTGCTCAGATACACCCTGTTATAATAGCTAACACACCCAAAGCTTAGGCTTCACTAAACCTCTGCTCAGTACAGACAGGAATCTCAGTATCATTCTTAGCTGCATTCCGTTGCCCTATTAGCTGCCTCTCTATCTCATCTGAAATAGACACAGTAATGTCCCAGGCCTGGGGTTGGTGGGAAAAGAGTTTGAGATTTGTGTTGCTTACATAGCACTAGAGAAGGGGGAAAGTAAACATGGGGAGTCATTGACCCAGGGACATGAGGTCCATGCACCTCGTGATGCCTGTGTTCTTTGGAACAGAGGGATCTCTGGGAGGCTATTTAGGCCTGTGCACCAGGACTCTGCTGCTGGCTGCTGCTCAGAGCTCCAGCGTGGATCTACCTTCTGCTGCCCACTACAAGCCATGGGGGCAGCCACCCTCCTCTGGGTCCTGGCTCTGCTGTCTCTCACAGCTTCAGTCATTTCAGATCCGTAAGATTTTTATTTTTCATTTCTCATTGCTCAGCCAGTTTCATGGAGGAAGATGAGAACATCTAAGTATATGAGAGGAAGAGAGTAATAATGCTGAGCTATGGGTGGCATTGTCCGAGGTTATCTTTAAACAGGAATTGGATGCAGGGGGTGTTGAACTTCTTTCAGCCCAAGGGGCTGAAAGCTCTTGTGGGCCGCATTCCAATGGTGGGTGGGGCCTAGGGCAAAAGGGGTGGGCAAGATGCCAAAATTGCAAGCACATTTTAGCTTAAAGCTCTTACTGTCGGTAATTAAGCTTAAGGAGAGGCATTTCAGCCTTTTAGAGAGGGAAAAAAACATGGAAAAGCCAGGAAACCATCAAACAATTGGCAGCTGGAAGAAAGGGGTGTGGCCATCTGGGGAACACTGGAGGGCCAGACAAGGACCCCAGGTCAGAGGTTCTGCACCTTTCTTTTAGAGGTTTTTCAGAGATGAGCTTTACATCACCTTATTCCTATGTGAGAAAGAGTGCAAGTCAGTCCTGTGCAGAGTTCCTTAGAAGTAAGCTCCATTAGGTTAAACAGATGTTACTCCCAAGTAAGCTTGCATAGATAGGATTGTAGCTTTTGTTTCTTCAGGAAGGGAGAGCACTGGGGACTTGCAATGGCTTTGTAAATATTGTGGTATTGATAAATGTACATGCACAGCCCAAGTCAGCCTTTCCTGACCTGGTGCCCTCCATACTACAATTACCATCAGCTCCAATCAGCCTGACCAAGGATGGGGACAAAAGGTTGGGGAAGGCTGGCTTAAGTGGAGGCAAAGGAGTGTTTCCTCCACAGGCAGAAAATTCCCCACAGAACAACTTGTGCAGGCCTCAAGGATGCAGCTTCAGTTCCAGATAACTCCAACTCCTCAAATGTGCTCTCTTCTCTCTCATTGGTGATATCCAATCCTAGTCCTATCTAGTACTGAAATTATGCTGACCACTTAAAATCCAGGTCAGAGCTCATGTAACTTTAACAGTTGTAGAGAAAAGGGAATTTCAGCCAGTGTCATTTGTATGCAATTAGTTCCTGGTGGAATTCCCTCTTCATCACAACAGTTAAAGGTGCAGGGGCCCTGCCTTCTTTTGTATAGGGTCACTCTAGTATAGTGCCTGCACCTTTAACTGTTGTGATGAAGAGGGAATTCCACCAGGAACTAATTGCATACAAATGACACTGGCTGAAATTCCCTTTTCTCTACAACTGTTAAAGTTACATGAGCCCTGACCTGGATTTTATCTGGTCACCCTAACTGAAATGAATGGGATTTAAATTACTCATGGGATTTAAATTACTCATGACTAAATTACTACATCCCATACATTTCAATAAATATACTCTAAGTAAACTAATGTTGGATTACACCCTCTCTGGTGTGGAGAATGTGGATAGGGAGACATTTTTCTCCCTCTCCCATAATACTAGAACCCATTGAGGTCATCATATGAAGCTGATTGGTGGGAGATTCAGGACAAATAAAAAGAAGTACTTCTTTGCAGAGTGCATAGTTAAACTCCGGAATTCTCTGCCACAAGATGTAGTGATGGCTGTCAATTTGGATGGCTTTAAAAGGGGGTTGGATAAATTCCTGGAGGAGAAGGCTGCCGATGGCTACTAGTCCTGATGGCTATGTGCTACCTCCAGGATCAGAGGCAGCAAGCCTATATGCACTAGTTGCTGGGGAGCATGGGTGGGAGGGTGGTGTTTGCGGTTCCCTGGTTGGCGCCTGATTGGCCACTATGTGATCAGAGTGCTGGACCCTTGGTCTGATCCAGCATGGCTCTTCTTATGTTCTTAAACTGCGGTGTCTCATGCAATTATCTGTGGGATCTGGTCTCTGCCCCTCTTTGCAGCTGAGAAGTTTTGGAGCCATCAAGAAACATTCATATTTTTTGTCATAACTCATTCGCATTTTTTGTCATTGACAGTAGTCAAGCCAGCCAAATCACAACAAAATTTACAATCAAAGGGGAGCGCTGGTGATGTAAAGGGCACAGCCTTTGGGGTGGGGGTGGAATACAAAACCCAGGTCCATGAAATGACAAAGGTATTGAGGTGGGTGGGTGTGGCAGGAGCTTGCCACCATTTTAAAAAGAACGAGTGTCCTTTTACAAAGGGGCCTGCTGAGCTACTAAATCAGAGGTGGGAACTTGTGGCCCTCCAGATGTTTTGGCCTACAACTCTCATCATCCTTCACCATTGGCTCAGCTGGCTAGGGTTGATGGGAGTTGTAGGCCAAAACCTCTGGAGGGCCACAAGCTGCTCATCTCTGCTCTAGATATTTCTAAAAAATGTACACAACATCGCACGGAGCTGGGAGGAGCAGCCTTGGGGCTTGTCACAGGCATTGTGCCGTCCCAGGAGCAGCCGACTAAACTCACACAACCGTATAGAATAACAGTATTTGCACTAAACGGAGAACTTCATTTTTCCAAGGACAAAATGTTGTAACTTGAATAATAAGGAAAAACTATTTCAGGGCATTGTTTAAGCAAAGGCTATAAGCAGCATTATTGAAAGAAAGAAAGTACGGGAAACAAGCTATCGCTTGATGAGAGCTCTCTGAATCCTAACAACTGTTCTGTTCTTGAACTGAAATGGACCTTTGTCTGGCAAACCACCTGGAGCAGCCTGAGCGATCCCCATTCTCTTTTCTGTTCCAGTCATTATATGGTCATTGTTCCAGCCATCATTAGCCATCCCAATATGGAAAACATCTGTGTACTCCTAAGTTCCCTCCCAGAGACTGTCAACCTCCAAGTAACATTGACGATAAAGACTCAGAACTACACTTTAGTACACAAGGATGTGGAGAAGCCAGGGATCTTTGAGTGCATCAGCTTCCGGGTAAGTTTGTCAACTGCAAGCTACTCAATAGGAGGTGTCCCCCACTTCTTTGCAAGAGAAGAAACATTGCCCTGGAATGATGCCAGAGGGCAGTGGCCTATGACAGGCAACTAAGCACTGATCTGGACAATATACTCATTGTGATGGGGACTGGTGTCACTGTAGCAATTCCCAGCTACAGGTTTTAGTAGAACTCACCTTTCAGTGGGTATCATCATACCATGCATGGACCAGTTCACGTGACGTGACAGCCCACCATGGGATAGTTAATCCACGGAGAGGCTGCAATGCATGTTGGACTGGGAGTCAGGAGATCTGGGTTCTAGTCTCTACTTAGCCATGGAAGCTCACTGGATGACTTTGGGCCAGTCACAGACTCTCAGCCCAACCTACCTCACAGGGTGGTTGCTGTGAGGATAAAATGGAGAGAAGGAGGATTATGTACGCCACCTTGGGTTCCTTGGAGGAAATAAGGCAGGATATAAGTGTAATAAACAAAATTTTGCATATCCATCCCCTACTCGAAGGCTGTCGTGTCATGTGAACTCAGTAAGTGTGGGTTATGTGAGGGTTAAACAACCCTTGATTAATCCATGGGCTGGGTTCACACAGCACACTAACCCTCCCAGTATGGGTTGATGTTGAACCGTGGGTTATCATATTGTCTGAATGCAGCACATTTTCCATAGGGTGGCTTGTTAAACATGCAGTATGGCTTGTTAAACACCCTGAACAAGCCATAGGTTCTCAAGGTGACTTGTTCAAGAAAAATAAAGCACATTGCAGGGTTAACAAGCCATCCTGTGGAAAACTTGCTACATTCAGACAACATGTTAACCCACCATGTGGAATACACACTGTGTTCAGACAACGCATTAATCTACCCTGCGGTAAACACGCTGCATTCAGACAACACAATAACCAATGGTGGTTAGCATGTTGTGTGAACCCTTTTAAATAATCCACAAAAAGCCACGCTGTGTCATCCAAACCTAGTCAATGAGCTTCTCTACCCCACCAGTGACCACTAATGGTATGGAGTGGGGCATCGATACTCCATTTTGTTGGGATTTAGCTTCAGTTTATTGTCCCACATCCAGTCAATTACTAATCCCAGGCACAACTTTAGCACTTCTACTACCTTTCCTAAATCAGATGTAAAAGAAAAGTAAAGTTGTTCCTTAGCCCTATTTGGGCAGTCAAAATTTGACTTACCTAATCATGTGAGTGGGGAACAGGACCGTTTCATAGCGTTGATACCGTGGCTTCCAGATTGTATGGAGGCCCACATGAATACAGCTGTATACACATAGGCCTGCCTTCTACAGACCTTCATACCATATAGCATGGGGTCAAAATTAAGTATAGATGGTGGGTGGTTTATCTGTTCAAGATGATGATGGTCAAATAGTTCTGGATGGGATTGCACTCCGGGATGGGGTTGCACTCCTTTGAGGATCAGGTCAGCAGGGTGGAGTGCTTATTGATCCAGCTTTGTCACTCGAAAGCCGAGGTGGCAACTGTAGCACACCTTTCACTGGAATGGAACAAATGCCACTGGTTGAGAGAAGCAGCTCCCCAGCACCACCTTTTGGAATCAGCCGCCATGTTGGAGTGGAATCACCAAAATACTATGTCCCCAATCACAAACAGAAGATCCTATCCAGGAGAATGCCATGGTATAAAACCCACTGAGGGAAATTAACAGGGTGGTTGTCCCTGTCTTTCTGCCCCCATAGGTCCTATCAGGGTGATCACTACAATATCTGTGCTAAAACTGAAATGGATAAAACAGTTGCTGCTGCATGTTAATCACCCAAGCACCTTGCCCAATAAGGGGATATTTCTGACCAGCCAATTATTATGATCATGAGGTATAAGGGAGGGTTTCTTTAGGGACCACCTCATAATTGCTTTCCTTAGTTGGAAAGTTTAGTCAGTATTCATAGGCCCAGATAGTCTGTGGAAGAACAAGCAAACCCAAAACTGAACAGGAAAACAGAAGTAACCTTAAGAATTCTTCAGTTCCAACCCCAATATAGTGAAGATTTTAGGTGAAATGATCTTTCCCCCCTGACAGAACTGCTTCTGTTAGCAGCACTTGGATGCAGCCCCCCCCCCCCCCATACACCTTCAAAACCTACTCCAGAGTTACGGACCAAAGTAAATTTCAAGGGGTCTCAAGGGGTTGCAGGAAGGAAGGAGAGTGGGGGAAATGCTGTTGTATGTATGGGTGGACCTCTGCTCATTCCAGCTCCCAGATTTTTCAGGATTCTTGGGTAAGATGCCTTAATAGGCTCCCTCCTTCAATGTGTCCACCTTCTCACTGCCATTGTTGCCAGCTGCTATGGCCCCTCATCCTCTTTCTCATCATTGACACCACTTCCTTGCATGACAGGCAGAGGCTGGGTTCAGAGTGGTGACCATATTTTGAAAACCAAAAAGGAGGACAACATGGCCACCCTCGAGGGGGCATGCCCACCAACATGCCCAGCCCCCAAGGGGGTGTGCCTATCAACATGCTCAGCCCCCAAGGGGGTGTGCTCACCAACATGTCCAGCCCCCAAGCGGGTTTGCCCACCTGAACATGGCCTTGGTTACAGTGTACAGCTCATAATTATGACAAACTTGTTCTAAATAATATGTTAATGTTAGAATCACTGAAATAAAGAACAAGTGAAACATCCAATGTATCTGAAATTAACATGTATTTTTAGTTGCTGTACAAATTTCTTTGTGGTAGATCAACAGAAAAGAAAATCTATTTTCCATTTTTCTAAAGAAAACAGGTCCTAGATTAGAAAAAAATAGTTAAAGAACACTGTGGTTAGGAGGGGGTACACCAGTGCTAGACTAAACAGAAAATGGGAAATATGTGGTAAGGAAAGAATAGAAAGGTACACAACAGGTGCAATCCTCTAGCCAGAAAACAAATCCTATAACTCCCAGCATTCCACAGCCAACATGCATAGGATGGTGGCCTAACCAGAAGCAAGCCTCACTGAGTTTAATAGGACTTATTCCCAGGTAAGGGTGGAGAAAGAAGAGAGAAAGAATGATTGAGCCACTGTAGCAATCTTTTCTCAGCCTATTCAGTGTGATTTAATTAATATTAAGAAAGGAAGAGTGTTTCTCTTTGAAACATTGTAACACTTGAGATGTAATATAAACTAAAGATTTTGCTCCAGAAATAGCCTTTTGCAGATTTTTATGTGTCACACACTATTGAGAGAACTGGCGATAAGCACCCACAATATGGCCTCAGTTAGGGTTTAGTAGAAACTCGTATTAACTATACCTCTATCAAAATATCTAACTACAAGTTACAAGATTACAGAGTTTACATTTTATTTATTCCATTTATATCCTGCTATTTTTCCTCCAAGGAACCTAAAGCAGTGTACATAATCCCCCTCTTCTTCATTTTATCCTCACAACAACAACCCTGTGAGGTAGGCTGTACTGAGAGTCTGTGACTGGCCCAAAGTCACCCAGTGAGCTTCCATAGCTGAGTAGGAACTAGAATCCAGATCTCCCAAATCTCTGTCCAACACTTTAGCCACTACACCACAACCCACAACTCAGACATTTAATATACTAGCAATATTAAATGGATAATCAATGTGAAGTTCAGGTTAATTCTGGTTAACTTTGTATGAATGCCTAGACAGCATAGCATAATCCTACTCAGAAGTAAGTTCAATTGAGTTTACTGAACACAAAAGAAGAAGAGCTCCCTATGCTTCTCTTCACATTTGATCACCTTTCTCTAGCAAGTGCAAACCCCTCATATCACCACAACCTGGCCTCATGGATCATGTAACCAGTAGATACAGACTAGAAAGATGCTTTCAGAGCCAAGGAGATCCAGACACAAGCAATTCAAGCCAAATCACATTACATACCCACATATTACCTTGCCACTAGTCCAAACATGACTGCTCACATCCCTTTTTGCTGCAGTACCACTTCTGTCTCCTTGCCTGGGCAGCTTGGAAGAAGCAACAGGTAAAAGCCTCTGGCACTCCAATGAATATGTCAACAGTCAGTCTACAGTTCATAATTGGCTGGGCAGCTCTGTCTGCATAATCAGGTACTAGCTTACAATGGTGTAGTTAAGCAATTTTAGATGCTGAATGTCATAGTCTTATAGCCCCTTTTATATCTAAAAATGCATTGCTTCCCTTCAAATGGCAGGTATATCTTCCACAATGACAACTGCTACATTCCTGATACTAGAGCAAATATATATATATATATATATATATATGACAATTCCACACATGTGAGGAGTTTCACATTTTAAACTCACTTAAGGTGCAACTCTATGCATGTTTAGTCATGTTTAGCCATGCTGGCTAGGGGATTCTAGGAGTTGTAGGATTTTTTTCTGTCTAAACATGCATAGGATTACACCTTTTTTTGTTTAAGAGTAATTTTTATTTTTATTTTTTGGGCATGGAGCTTGCATTCTGTTTGTGTTCCTGTTGTTGGGTCGCTCCTGCCTCGCCTCTCGCCCGTCTCTCATGTCATGCCTCGCCTGCCTCACCTGCTTCTTGTGCCCTGGGATTGTGCTGCTGCTGCCTTCTGCAGCAGCAGCACGATCCGGACTGATGGTCACCCTAGTTCAGACTACACAATGAGCAATGGGGTAAAGAGTCAACCGTCCGTTGCGTTGCTTATTGTGTTGTCTGGAGAGGGGCAAACAACTCACAGTGTGCTAATTTTTGGAATTAAGCAACGGAGAAAAACAACGAGCTGCTCCACTGCTGTCGCGTGGCGGGCTCTGTTGCTGATCGTCCCATATTGCGTGCGTTATTCCAGAAGGATATAGAGCCTTCTGGCAGAAGCGGCTGAAAGTGCCCTGGCCACTCCTCTGCAGCTGGTAGAACTTCTGCTGGCTGATGGGATAGCCCTGGGAGGAGGGAGGGAGGAGCAACGGACTGCTGGAAGGACGGGAGTTTCAGCCGCGCGACTGGGCAACATGTTGTGTGGGGAGTACTGGCAAAATAATGCACGGTGAGTTTGCTCTTCCCCCCTCTTCGTTGCCTAAAGTGTTGTCCGATCCCTCCCAGAGGCACATCTACTGCTCCTCTTCCTCACCACTGCCACTACCACCGTCATCTAGGCCAACGGAAGAGGCAGTTGACCAAGCAGGTTGCAATGGTGAAGAGGAGGGGCAATTCCAGGGGGCTCTTTTGTCAGTGGGGCCCTGCTGGGGTCTTGGCCATTGGCAGATGCCCATCTATGTCCATCTTTGACTTTGGGCCTGCCAAATTTACTACAGCAAAACCAAAGCAGTAATTCCACATATTGTATTAGCATTGGTTCATGAATCTATGAATAAATTAAAGAGAACCTTTGTGCTAATTTAGCCTTCCCCTTCCCCTTCCCCCTCTTCCTTTTCTCTCTCTCTTCAGGTCCCTGCTTTTGTTCCCAGGGCAATGACTAACTATGACGTAAGTCTGGTATCTCACCCCCATCCCCTTTCTCCTCATATTCTGGACACTGGAATGATTCACATGATAGAAGAGGGTGAGAGGGAGAGCTTTTAGAAATGCTTTAGGAGGAAGGGTTCCCCAAAAAAGGGAGGAGGGAATGAAGAGAGAAAGGCAGAGGGTGGGTGTGGGTGTGGAGAAGAGGGGAAAGGGGTAAGAAGTGATTGTGTGTATGTGTGGAGGGGAGCTTGACTCCCCATTTTCTGGGGAAGAAGGAACGGGATAGCAGAGAGGAGCCTAGTATGGGGTGGGGGTGAGGATTCTACCTCCTGCAAAATATTCTTCCCTGTTCTCAGTTTTCCTGCTCTTGAAACAATTTTCCTCCTTTGCTCCATGAAGAAAGACACAGTGGCCAATGTGCATGTTCTAATTCGAAAGGACGACATTGTGAGCTTTGAGGGAGGGAAGAAGGTGCTGGTGAGGAATGCTTACACAAGACATATCATAGAACCAGACAAGCCCTTTTACAAGCCTGGACAAACAGGTAGGCATGAGCAGCCAGCGGAACCTGGAAGAAGTCTGCAGCTGCTGCCTCATCTTTTGGGGTGTGACGATGTTAAACAGGATAACTAACTGGCAAACAAGCTTTGCAAGAACTGAACTGCTACATTAGAGCAGAGCTCCTTGCAAGAGCTCAGATCCTCTGCAGGGTAGCATAAAATAATTAATGCAAGCTAAGTTTGCAGAAGCAAGATTCCTTTGCAAATATTGTAGTGGCTAAAATAGAACTGGAGAGAAAAAAGATTGTCACCTACATTTTGTTTTTTTAAGAATAGCAACATGAAGTAGGTTGGCAATCCAGCCTTTTCAAAACACGATGTAATAACAATTAAGATCTTTATATTTGCTTTTCCAGTCAGCTTTCGTATTGTGAGGCTTGATGAAGGATTTAAGGCCATTAATAGAACGGTGAGTATTACTTTCTGTTACAGTAAGCAAAGGCTGTTTCTATTTAGGTCTTCCCTGAAAAGATCAGTTCCAGGGAAGTCTCCTCACTGGATCCATTGTTCCTTTTTTAAAACATGGAATCAGACCAGGGGTGCTTCCAGGAGGAGGGCTTTTAGAACAGAAGCCGTTGTGGTGCCACTGTCTTTTTCCCCCTGAGTGAATTTTCCATGATGAGAAAAAAAGAAAACACGAGAGGGCTATGAGTGGAAGTTGACAACTGGAATAAATACTCTGTAGTTTCTATGGGAAATCCCCTCTGTAGATTTATGCCACCGTGCCTACCATATGTGAGCTTGTGCATAGGCTCTGGAGAATGTTAAGATTTTAATTTAAATTAGCCAGTCAGGCAGTTTAACTTCATATAAATTCTTTGGTTGGCTCTGCAGAATATGGAGAATACTGGAGATTTTTCTATTCCTCATGAGACTGATCTGTCTCTTTTGTTTTTTGCAGATCCCTCTGATACAGCTGAAAGTAAGTAATTAGGTCATGATCTTATTAACCTTGTACTCCATCCTTCCTTTGAGACAACTTAGCATATCTATTCTACAAATTTAAATAAATGAAAGTGTTTAAATTATAAATTTACTGATTTATTTACTTACTTATTTCATTTCTATATCGCCCAATTGCCGAAGCTCTCTAGGCAGTTCATAAAAATTAAAACAATAAATACAGCATAAAATATAATATAAATATAAAACTGCAATTACAACCAGAATAAAATGCAAAGACTTAAAATGCAGATTTAAAACAGCAGAGTTAAAATACCAGGAAAATAAAAACGTCTTCACCTGACACTGGAAAGAATACAACATAAGTGTCAGGCAAACCTCTCTAGGGAGCTCATTCCACAGCCGGAATGCAACAGCAGAAAAGGCCCTCCTCCTGGTAGCCACCCGACTCACTTCCTTTGCTGTTGTACAGTTTCTAAGAACTGTACTTTTATGAGGGTGCTGAGAATTCTTTGTTAATGTTCAAAAGATGTTCTAATAGTTAGGCACCATTATTCTTAAACCAGTTTGAAACTGGTTTTAATGTATAACTCAAAATAATATCATTCATCAGTCCTGTTCGCAATTGTCATTTAGAACCTGGAAGTTTTAATAATAAGCAGAAGAGAACTATAAGAAATGTGACCTGATGGGAAACATCCATGTTTCAGCAAATGAGGAGGAACTGAAGACTCAAGACTGTTTTCCACATTGTTACGTTCAATGAATTACTTCTGTCCTCTAGGCCTCTCCTGAGATTTTCTCTCAGTGATCAGGACCATGAGGCTGAATTGCTCTGTAATGAATAGCACGGGGCCAAAGTAGATGTATAGGGCATCAATGTGAGGCATGTGCAGCCATAGGTTGGGAGAATACCCTGCACATAAAATGGAGTGAATGGAAGAGGGCAGCAAAATCAGCTTCATTCCCCTAGTCAGGCTTACCTAACTTGGACTCCCTGCTTATAAGTAGTTTCCCCCCAGCCCAGTTTCATTACAGGGAGGAAATGGCTTAAAGCTACAGAGTGTGGTGAGGCGAGGCAGTTTCCCCCCTCTTCTTGACCTGCTTCTTCAAAGGAGTGGCACCCCTGCCCTTCACTTGATATGTGAGTAGGGCAAACATGTGCTTAACAGGCATGTGGTTCACTCATATGTCTAGTGTGGTCTGCAGAGTGTGCCGAGGGGTGAACAAATGCAATCAACTTTGGAGAAGGTGATTTGTTCACAGTTCAAAGACACAGGGAATAGGGTCTGTGAATACAACAGATCACCACCCACAACCAGTATGCCCTTGAATAACTGTCGATTTCTGCACACCAGTCTCCAAATGTATGCAAAAATGCCGATCTGGACATGTCAGGTTGCTAATGTTACAAGAGGAATTCCCTAAATACTGTCTTGCTGATCAGATGAAATATTCATCCAGTCTTGTCCTGACTTTTCAGTTCAAGGGCCTGGGGAAGCTCACAACAGGACACAATTGTCAATGCCATTCTTTTTATTTACCCACTAACAGCTGCCAATAACTTCCTCCGAATAAGGGTGTTTGATTTTCTAGGTCAGCCTTCCCCAAACCTCTAGGGATTATGGGAGTTGCAGTCCAACACATTTGGAGGACACCAGTTTCGAGAAGGCTGTTCTAGGCAGAATGGCTCTAACAGCCATGTATCAGCATAGTCTCCAGGAATATATCTAAAATAAATGGACAAAGGGCTCCCTTCCTTCTAAATAAGTCCTTTCTTGCTTGTCAGGTGATTCTCAGTTTAGGCTTTCCCTTTGATTTCAAGTGTTGCATTATTGATGTTTCATCCTATGTCATCTCAAAATAGAAAGGGATCTAATGGGTCATTTAAGAATTATTGATAACGAAAGGTGCAATCCTATCCATGTTTAGACAGAAAATTGTGTTGCTGGGGATGCTGGGAATTGTAGGACATTTTCTGTCCAAACATGCATAGAATTGTGCCCTAAAGCACTCTTTACATATTCCAAGCTAGTACAAATTCTTCATCAGACATTCACATTAAGTTTTTTAGAATTGTTTTAATATTCCATTCTGTGAATCCCAGCATTATTGATGACTGAAGTCAAGTGAACACGCATGACAGTTCTTTTGGTCTTACTCCTGCACACAGGATCCTAATGCGAATCGAATTGGCCAGTGGGTGGATGTGAAGCCTCATCATGGCATTGTGGATTTGTCCTTCCCTCTGGCCTCAGAAGCAGCCCTGGGAACATACGTCATCACAGTGGGAGATACTATGCCTGATCTGGGAGAGAGAGAATTCACAGTTCAAGAATATGGTAATATTTTAGAAAAACATCACTTTGGTAGGAAAGGAGGGATGAATTAAAATTAAAATGGGCCATTAAATTCCTAGGATTCCTTCCCTTTTCTTTCCCTTTTTCCTTCCTTCCTTTAGAGTTAAAATGTAGAAGTTGAAATATTGTGTTTATTGACTGAGCATACAGCCTACCTGTCCTTCTTAAGAAGCCTAGCTGCCTTGGATGTTTAAAAGAACACCACCAAAACCCATCAGAAAGGCAGGTATCTTACAGGTTAGGCTGCAATCCTATACATGCTTACCTGGGAGTAAATCCCTCTGAACTCATTGGGATTTACTTTGAATAAACCTGTTTAGGATTGGACTGTGTATTTTTCTTAATAAATGAGGCTAGGTGACATATTAAACACAACAAGGAAACAGATCTTATAAAACAGTAATCAGCAGAAATGGGAACAAAATTATCAGACCATAAATACACAAACCAACAAACATTATTCCTTCTGAATTATTATAATGTAGGGCTCTGGTGGCCACAACTAAGGAACTTCTCTTACTCATTGTCTTGCTAAAGGCAAGAGGATGATGGGATACAGGGGCAAGGACTACACAAGTAGGGGAGATTTACAGCTTTTGTTAGATAGCAGGTAAGGAAAAAAGGACACAAGAAGCTGTAGCTTCTGAGCAAAGATGATTTTATGCTCCGTTCTGTTGTTGGGAGCCCCAGGAACGACAACAGAGTGATCCCATCTGCTGGCCAATCATGTACACGGCACCTTTTCCTGCAGTCTAAGTCTGTGTCGGAGCTCCTTGGACAGAAGCCAGGGAGTCTTATTTATATATGAGAGAGAGTTTTCTAGATCACGTGCTGACTTGTCCTGTCGGCCTACTTGGTCACACCACGGGATGGTGTTCTCGACCCTTATCATTGTTTATGAACAGCTTCACGGGAAATCTGCTGACCGCCCTCGGTAGACAAGGGCTTCTCCCAGACTTCAAAGTCACACTATCTTGTGTTTACATAAGCAGTACTGGGAAGCATGCCAAGAAAGCCCACCTGGCCAGAGATAAGGGCTTTTCCCAGACTTCAAAGTCGTGGCTGTCGTCTGACACAGATAACTCTGGTGGCTTTCTTTTACTCCCTATTTGGTATCACATGGTGCAGACAACTGATTATGTAACACATAGAAATCATATTAAGCGTTCTTAAAGGAAAAAGCTTTCTCATAGAAATTCAGGCACTGAAGGGCCAATGCTCCTCGATATACCAAAGCCGTTTGGTTTATTTTCCCATATGCTCATCCTCATTGTATCAATACTAAAACTCTGATATTGTATATCCCTTTCCGTGTCTGACAAGGAGCTCAAAAGTAGACTAGAGAAAACTGGGACATTTTGCCTGCCAAACAGTTTTGTTTGTAATATCCAAATCTGGACAAACTATGAGTAGTCTTAACTATGGTGAAGAACAAGCCAACTTCATTCCATGATTTACAATCCTAATTTGTAAACCAAGGGTGGGCAACTTTAGGGGCTCTGGGGGTCAATTCCACCCCTCTGGGCCACCCCAGGGACCACTGTCCTGCACACCTGTGTGCATGCACATACACATACTTCCCCCCTGCATCCCAGCAACCTGGATTGTGATCATTGGGAGGGGGAAGGGGCTTTAACCTCTCCCTCCGCCCAGCAATCAGTATCTTCCCCCCACAGCCCGTGCAGGTTGGAATGACGCCAGGATGCCTGCGGCTGACCATGTTGCCCACTGCTGTCCTAAGCCATAGTAAAGATTAACCACAGTTTTGTGACTGGATAGAACTGTAATTCATACTTAATTGAAAATGGTAGCAAAAGATTCCTCGTTGTGGTTGTGCCAGAAGGGGAGAGGAGAGGGTGAGCATATGAGCCCGAGGCTCATGCATGCAATGCTAACAGTTCTCAGTGTTATCGCTGATCCTGAACTTTTTGTGAAAGTTGTAGTGAGAAACCAGGTCTCCTGTATATTGTAGGGCCAAACTAGATACGATGTTAATTGTGTAAATGCAGTTAACCTGCACTTTTTAAAGAGTTGCATTATAAGTGGGATTGCTCTTGAAAACAACTTGGAAGTTTCAATTACTGCAAATTTTATCTGGTACAGCTGGGTTGGTTCATATTAAATAATTCTTAAATTCCAGTTTAAAAATTATGCTAATTAGGTGGCTTGTGATCAGCAAACTCAGGGAGGGCAAATAAGCTAATATTGCTTATTTTCCTTCCAAGGTTGTGTGAACCCAGACATAGGGGAAAACACAGAAGAACAATGATTTGATGATAATGTTACCTAGGTTCCCCATTAAAAACAGGGAATGAACAAAGAGTAAAAATTTTAAACCTCCCCCATTCCATGTGCAAAAGCCAACCAGACCTGCAGTTGAATCTAATTTCAACCCTTTCCATCTGGCCGCATCCATCACACCTGAAAGAGGCAGGCAAGCTTAGGGAGGCAGATGCCGCACTCAGCTCTCCCATCCAGTATCTCACTCCTGCTTCCCAGCATGAGGCCCTTGAAGTGGCTGCCTCACTCTGCTTGGGCCATCCCTGGACATGGAATCCATATATTTCAGAAGTAACGTCAGGAGCAGATCTCAGTCCAAATCAGGGCTGCATGTACTTACACTGGAGTAAAGAAACCTATGTGTGATTAGAATAATGTTTGGTTTGGCCCTTAGTGTTGGGGTTTAGAGATATTGTAGGCTGACCATCTGAAAAGGAGGACAGGGCTCATATAACTTTAACAGTTGTAGAGAAAAGGGAATTTCAGCAGGTGTCATTTGTATGCAATTAGTTCCTGGTGAAATTCCCTCTTCATCACAACTGTTAAAGTTGCAGGCACTATACTAGAGTGACCATATACAAAAGAAGGCAGGGCTCTGCAACTTTAACTGTTGTGATGAAGAGGGAATTTCACCAGGAACTAATTGCATACAAATGACACTGGTTGAAATTCCCTTTTCTCTACAACTGTTAAAGTTATATGAGCCCTGTCCTCCTTTTCAGATGGTCAGCCTAGATACTGTATCTCATCATCTCCCAATGTTAGTGATGGGATTTAGAGATATTGTATCTCATCATCTCCCAATGTTGTTAGTGTTGGGATTTAGAGATATCGTTGTCGTTTTTCACGCTGGGTTCAGCCTGATGTGAGCCATTTTATCTGCTTATTTTCTTCTCTGCCTCTCATCATGTATCATTTCAGAGCTACATAAGATTGAAGTGTTGCTTGAGCCCCCATCACTGATCAGCACTTCAGATGAAGAATTTAAGGTCAAAGTGTGTGGCAAGTAAATAAACTTTGTAGTAAGCAATATCCTCATGTCGTCTTCAACCTTTTCAGATCTGGAACCCATGGGACCCAGTTTTAAGGGGTGGACTTGTATGTCCCTCCCTCCCTCCCTCCTCTGTGTCAATGTATTATAGGAGGCAATCTGTAATGGAGAACAAGCTCTTTCAAGGAAGCTTATCTATTATTACTAATATTCTCATTGAGTGAGGAGCTCCAGGTTCTCCAGGATACAATGAGCAAGTTTGCATGGCAGAAGGGTGGTTAATAATATGAAAACCATTGCTTTTTGCTAAAGCATATTTCTTCCATTTACTCCAATTTATCTTTGACACAGGTACACATATGGAAAGCCTGTTCGAGGAAATCTATATCTCCGTTTGCAAAGGAAAAGATCATTTATTTTTGTAGGCAATACAGAGGAACCATTATTTAACATTAGAAAAGAGTATACAGGCCAGGTAAGGTAACTGAGAAGGAGTTGTCTTCAGATAAATGGGAGGATGGGATGCATTATCTGTCCCTGCTCTTTAGTTCAGAGACTGGAGATCTTGTCCTGTTGCCCAAATTTCTCACTGAAGCCAAAGAAGGTGGATGATAATGAAGAGAGAAATGGTCCTTGGGGCCATATTGGACTATAGGAAGGAAATCTTAATATTCATATATATATATATATATATATATGGGCTTTCAGCACAGCATTATTCATACAAAAATAGCAATTTCCTGCAGTTGTTTTCCAGCCAATGGTATTCCGAGGTTTGCTGCCTCTGAACCTGGCGGTAGCATATAGTCATCATGATTAGTAGCAACTGATAGCCCTGTCCTCCATGAATTTGTCTAATATCCTTTTAAAGCCATCAAAGTTGGCAGCAATCAACACATGCTGAATAAGCAAATTCTGTAGTTTAACTATGCACTGTGTGAAGAAATACTTCTTTTGTCTGTCCAGAATCATTTGACTTAATTGGATGATCCCCAGTATTCAAGTATTCTCCACATCATGCATAATTTTTATACACCTCAATCATGTCCCTGCCTTATTTGCCTTTTTTCTAAGCAAAATAGCCCCAAACCATTGTTACAAATAGTATTGTAACGTTTCTTTGTAGGAGATTTGCTCCAGCATCCTGATCATTTTGGTTGCCCCTTTCTGCACTTTTTAAAGCACTACGCTATCCGTTGTAAGGTGCCCCCAACCAGAAATATATCCAGTATTCCAAGTTTGGTCTCACCATAAACAGAGGCCTTACCATATGAGCAGTTTTGTTTTTGATCCTTTTCATAATGATCCCTAACAGTGAATTTGTCTTTCACAGCTAAATTATGTAAACTAGCTGTTACAGTAAATACTTCCAAAAACGGTAGCTGTGCATCTATTCACCTTTCTCTTACTATAATGTCTAGTTCAGGAAATGTTTCATATGGTATGATATCGCTACATCATGACATTACATCACTACATTGTGCATTTCCCTACTCTACGTTATTAGTTGACATGGGACAAGGGAATGTATGATATGGTGATATCATGTTATGCATTTCCCCAGCTAGGTTTTACAGTGCGAAGGGAGGGAACTGGATGCATAGCTCCTTTTTGTCTGTGGCAAACATACATTTACCATAAAATCCAGTTTTATTCAAGCTTCCTATTTTTACGTGGCTGGTACTATTTGAAAAGGAATGAGTGCATGGCAAAGGTGCAACAAATGAAGGAACATACTTCTCTACGATGCCACTTCCGTCTTGAATGTTATAGCAGTTGCACAAAACCAGGAAGTGCTACTCACAAAGACTTCATTTCATTTATTTTAAATAGTTTTTATTTACAATATTACAAAAAAAGAAAGAAAAGAGAGAGAGAGAGAGCTGTTTCTATACTGCCCAGTAGCCAAAGCTCTCTGAGCAGTTTACAAAGATTAAAACCTTAACATAATATAAAAAAATATTTACATACAAAAAATAGAAACAATCTTAACGATCAGCCAGCAACTTCCTCTTCCCCACATACACAGAACCCACCCTGAGTGATAACTGGGGCAACAGCAAAGAGTCTCACAATCCACATGTACAGGGGATAACGTTGCTAACATAGACTCTTTTCTTTTGATCTCCAGACAGACAAGACTGGTTGCGCTACTTTTACTATTAATGGGACTGATATTAATCTGCATCGAAATGGCTATGACAATTACGTTGAGGCTTCTGCAGAAATGGAGGAGGAAGGAACAGGTACAAGGGAAATTAAAAGAAAGGGGACATACTGATTTTAGCTCATTTTGGTGAAACAATTTTCTCCCTGATTGCCAGGTTTGATAGTCTTGCCCTCCCATTTTTCCTGTCAGGTGTGCAAAGCTTCTCACACATGGGGTTATATCAGGAGCTTGCATGCAGATATTCTTAATCTGAGTGGGCATGGTCTAGCAGTTTCACATCATAATAGATCAAGTATTTTGATCTACATTATTAAGGGTTATTGGTCTAGTTTAACATAATGTCTGTATTTTTAAGGGCAGCATATGCTAGAAAATCATATCTATCTCTCTATCTGCATCTCATAACTCTGCGCTACTAAAAGGTGCTGGCATTAATCCTAGTAAACTGAAGAAAGTAATAGTCTATAACAAATTCTAGGATCAAAAACATTTCAATTTAAGAGAAGAATTAAGGCTAACAAATTCACTCATGCCCCTCCCCCTCAAAGTATGACATGAGCCCAGACCACTCTTCAGTGTAAGGCCAACTGAAATGGAAACAAAGGAAAAATAGAGATGCTGTTGTGTTTGTGTAAGGGAGAGAAAAGCTGGGTTCAGATGACACACTAACCCACTGTGGGTCGCATTTGGGAGCAACCTATGGGAATTAGTGTGTTGCGTGGGTGGAGCCCCAAGGTGGCTTACCATATTGTCTGTCAGGCTCCTGGTGGATAAATCCAGGCAACTATAGACTCCCCAGACGTGCTGGTAACCTCTAGCCTGTGTGGCTGATCTCTATGGTCGCGATTGCCAAGTGATGGCTGGAGTGGCCAGCATGACCTATTCCCACCACAGTAGCTGCTGGGATGCATGGCTGCCATGACAGGAGGACAGCAGTGGGACTGTGAGGAGAGGAGAGGTAAGGGAACACTATACCGCCCAGCATGGTTTTGTGATCCTGTGGGGGATAGGCTTGTTGTGATTTCTCCTTTTGTAAACTGCCCAGAGAGCTTCGGCTACTGGGTGGTATAGAAATGCAGTATATAAATAAATAAATAAATACCCTTCCCCACACCCTGGTTCCACTACCACCCCCATGATAGTGCAAACAGCCCAAAGAGATGATCCAGAGGGAAAGAAACAGCGGGGGTGGGTTGTGGGGGTGGAGATATTGAGAAAAAGACAACACAGTAATTAATGGTGGATTAAATAGTCCACCATTGCTTAAATAGTCCACAGTTGACTATTGTGTCACCTGTTGAGCCTTTTCCACACAACGGTTGGTTGTTTCTCAGAAATAACCAACGCAAATAATCAATGGTGTGCAGAGTTGACTGTCTGCACAACCATTGATTATTGTATCATGTGGCGGGCTCCATTGACTATTTCACATGCCTACAGAGTCACGAGGCATCAGCGGCAGAAACCCCTGCCGCTCTTGCCCAGTGGGGTTCTGTAGGCATGTGTCAGCCGGCCCAGGATGTGTGCGTGGAGCCATCGTTTGTGCCATCCCTGGGTGGGGCGCCGCCACTGGCAGCTCCCCATGCGCTTCCCAGGACATGCATATGCCATTCCTGGGTGGGGTGCCATGATATGCGGCTCCCCACATGTTCCCAGGTAGGTGCATGTCCTGGGAAGTATGTGGGGAGCTGATTGTGATGCCCCACCCAGGGATGGCATGATCGGTGGCTCCACATGCGCAACCTGGGATCTCTGACACGTCTGGGTGAGGTGGGGCGCCACAATCGGCAGAAGGATGTCTTCCGTAGTTTGATGTTACATGCCAAGCCGTGGGAGACATCCTCCTTTCCCATGATCCATTTCCTTCCATCCTCCTGACCCAGGGATGGCACGTGCCTTGAGAATGCCCATTTGTGCTGGGTCCTGACAGTGGGGGGACATGGCACAAAGGGGATTCTCATGGGAACCAGTGCCGCTATTCAGTGGAGAGGGCAGAGAAAGGATTGGGGTTGGGCAGTAGTCAACCCTGTGTTAATAGTCAACTCCATGGATGACTATTTAGGGGGCGGGAACCCCTGATGATAGGTTAATAGTCATCCGTGGAGTTGACTATTAACACAAGGTTGACTATTGTGTTGTCCGAAAATGGCCAGACAGTGTATTTTTTGGATTGGCAGTGTGGCGTGTGTAAGTTTTGTGTGTATTTCCAATGTAGAGTGCATAGGCATGAGCAGCACTTTTCATTAGGATTTTTTAAAAACGCGAGTATTTATTGAATACTCAATCATAAAGGACATTATTTTTATTCATCAAACAAACTAAAGAAGCTAAAACTCTGTACTGATAACCATGCACATACAAAGATACAGTTAATGATCTTTATCTTTAACCAGCTATTGAGCTAACCAAAATTGACCAAAACCGATGAAGGTTTCTTCATTTCCCTGTCTTATAGAATGAGACAGCTCTCTCCAGGTGTTATAGACTTAAATCACATCATGTTTCACTACGACAGAGTCAAGGGGCGGTTGGGGGGTTGGGAAGGCATGCGAGACTGAGTTGTCCTGACACCCTCCTCCCCGTCAGCACCCTGCAATGCCGCTGCAACCCTGGGCCCTTATGAGGCACAGGAGGCCGTGCTGCTAGAGAAGCTGTGTTTCCAAGTGAGCTCACTGATGCTAGTCTGTGGTTATGTGGGGCAGAAAGTGGGAGAGAGAAAGAGAGAAGGGAAATCTCTTACCAGCTCCTCTTGTGGCATCACCGGCGAGTCACCCCACCCTCCTCGCCCATTCTACTCCCTGAGAGGGGCCAGGGCTTTGGTCTCTCCCCACTGCTGTGGCAGGGAGGCCAGATCTGGAGCAACCAGCAGCGGCTACTGCTGCAACGGCATTTGCAGCTCAGCTAGGGCCGAGCTCACCACTGCAGCAACGTGTCATGTTCGGGAAGCAACCTGAACGTGGCATGTATTCCAGTAAAGCTGCGTATCTCTGTCCCTTTGTACAACAGGAGGAAGGAGCCCGGGCTGAGCAGGAAGCGTCCATTAGCCACCTGCCTGGCCATGGAGCGTGCACAGCAGCCTTGTGAGACATTAGGGTGTGCCTGGGCACACCTGACACACATCCTACGCATACCTGTGGTAAAGTGTGTGTGTTTTTGTGTTTGGGCAGTGTTGGGTGTAGCTTTTGTGTATGCAATTGGAGGTAAATTATTTGTGGAAGATCATCCAGTTTGGGGAAAATACATTTTGGAGAATTCAGTTTAGGATAATTTATAATTTATTTAAAGGTGATTTGGGAAAATTGGCTTTCCTTTCTGTGAAAAAGTGTTTTGTTGAGCAGAAAACTATGGATTCAAAGGAGTGTGGTTTTGTTTGTCTTTTAGGCTCACTGCAGGAGTGAGCACTGCTCACTGTGATTGCTCACAACCCATGGCAGCCATTTTTTTACTCCCACCATGGCACCCATTTCGCCCCTTCCCTGTCTTTCTCAGTGAACATCTTCACTGCAGACATATTGGTTTAATAGCAATTCCTTCTCCCTAAGGAATTCTGGGAAGCAATCTGTAATAGAAAATTCTTAGCACTGGCGTCATATCATTTTCAGGAAAAAAAATTTTTTTTTGAGGAACAAAAGAGCTATGACAGTTCAACTAGAACAGAACTTATAAATTTGTAGTGTAGACATATCCTCATTGTTTCTCCTTCGGCTCCGCACTCTCACCTTTTTAGTTCTTCAAAATAGGATGAAAATGGTGTTGTGTCAGCCATGGGACCCAGCATTAAGTGTCACTTGTGGCTTCAGGGATGCAGAACTGCTGACTCATGGGCTTAATCTGGCCCACATCGGTCCACATCCAGCTGGTGGAGCCTCCGTGGAGCACGAACTCCAAGCTGCCCCCCTAAAGGAATTTTCTCTGTTATCTCTGTCCTGAGATTGGGAGATGGAGCAGTGTGCAGGGGAATCCCCACTGATCTTAGGTCAGAGATAACAGTGGGGATTTGGGCTGCAGGGGACATGGTCAGTTCTGGAAGGAGCGACTGTTCCTCCCAGCACTGGCAAGGGGCTTCCTGTGCACAGCTCTCCTTCCAGCACTGGCGACGTCCCTTTCCCCAAGCTGAGAAAGGTCCATGCTTCTCCCAGCACTCGGAAAGGCAAAATGGGGGAGGGATTTATTTATTTATTTACTGCATTTTCATACTGCCCAATAGCTAAAGCTCTCTGGCCGGTTTACAAAAATTAAAACCATAAAAACCATTCAAAATATAAAGCAATGACAGTACAAAAACATAATTGAAAATACAGTATAAAACACAACCAGGATAAAAACTGAGCAGCAGTGCAGAAATTGATAGGGATTTAAAATACAAATTTAAACAGCAGGTTAAAAATCAAAATAAAGGACTGTTAAAACACTGTGTTGCAAAAAGAATGCTTTTAAGATTCTTTTCTGGAGGCGTCCTAATTATCCACAGAAAAGCGAAGTAGACAAAAGTGGGGGTACAACAGATTTATTCTCATGAGAATTGATCAGACAGCGGACTCGTGTCCAAAGGATATCTGACCCTGGGTTGAGGAATTCAAGCAGGTTAAATACAAAGATGAAACACAGCATTTCTGGCTGAACGCCCAGAATGGTTATCTGTAGCTATATTTCAAGAAGCGTAGAAGGAGACAGCTCTCAAGGCCTTTGAAGCTACAGAGAAAAGATTAGGCTGTCTGTTACAACAAACCCCATCAATGGTCTTTGTTCTTTGTGTCTCAAAAGCTGGCAGGCATTAGAGCATGCGCTGAGTGCAAAGCAAGGAACTAAATATAGACAAAGACAAAATGGAGTAACTTTGGTTCTAACTATTATTCCAACAACTGTGAGAATAAAAAAGTCATCACCTGCCGTCTCAAGGAGTATAATGTAGATGCCAGGTGAACCTCTCTGGGGAGCTTATTCCACAGCCGGGGTGCTACAAAGGATGACAAAGATGGGCATGGCCACAGCTACTGACATCAGTGACCATCACCACATCCTCCTGCATTGTCTGGCCCATGGAGGGCCTGGTTGGAAGACAACCCAAATGCAAATTGTCCAGCAACCTGCCTTAATTGAAGGCCAGTGCCATAGAACACACAAATGTTTGCTGGAGAAAAGTACCTCATTCTTAGAAGTAACTCAATATTGTATCTTCTCTCTTCCTTAGTCCCTATGTTCCTCTTCCTTTATTCCTTCTCTCTTCCTTTATTCCTCTCTTCCTTTGTTCCAACCCCCCAAAATCTTTTCCTCTATGCAAAGTGGTTGTTTTAGTTTGCTCCATTCCATTTGCATTTGTTTCTCATTTGCACAACCAATGGCAGCCATTTTGTGACAGTGTCCAGAAGATTTTTTTCAAAAATCCAGATATGCCCACAGGCCCAAAAGGCTGGGAGACCCCTGCTTTAGCTGGAGATTCTAAGAATTGGCTCTAGGACCGTCTACATGAATAGCATGTATTCTACCACTGAGCTATGAACCTCTAAGAAGACATTATAGAATATTTAAATAAAGCCATATAAATAACAAATAGTATCTAGAAAGAAATTGGACTTTAGCAAGATCCTCCTTCAAGAATAAATATAATTCCAATTTGCAGAAAGAAGAGCCAGAGGGAGAAATAAGCATCTTCCTGTGTAATCTGAAGCGACCCCTTTCCAGTAACTTGCAGACAAGGTTTCAATAATCCCAACGCTCCCAATTAATTGCTAACATTATGCAGCTATACTTCCCCCCCTCCCTCCTTTATGGATTTTCTGAGGAAAGAAAACAGGTGGAAGCAGCAGCAGCAGGCAACATGGGAGGATTGTAGTTGCCTGGAGCTGCCCTAAAACCCCATGAATAAGGCAGGGTGATGGACTCATCAAATAATGGTCTGGAAGTGCCCAGAAGAGTGAAGCTTCCCTTCCCCAACCTCTCTTGTGGTCCTGATGCTGCTATTTACATAACAAAACACACTCTGATGAATTGCAGTCATGGAATGAGCTAATCTTCTTTGCTGAAGGTATGTAAAGGTATGCCTCACATAGCTTCAGGCTGTTTTCTGGGCTCTTGAAGGAAGGGAGGACATGGCTTTGACATCATGCTTCTTGTCAAACTCTTCACACTCCTGAACCAACGTATCATTTCTCTGTGCAGGAGTGAAGAACACAGGAAAGGTTCAAATCTTGATCTCTGCCAAGGAGGTGGAATTGCAGTTTGTCCCACACAATCTATTCTATAAGCAAGGTTTCCCATACACTGGAAAGGTAAGGTCCCATCAGACCACGCTTCCTTTTAATAAGACAGTCCTTGGACCAAATTACCCCTTTTTCAGATTGTAAAGTTCTTAGGCAACGATGTTGTTACCTTTTGATGAACTAGCCCCCCCACCCCCCATGTGAAAAGTTTACCTAGCCAGAAATATACTGAAAAGCAATGTTGTCTCTGATGAGATAAATCTTAGTTTTTCATGAGGTGGGTGGAAGCTGTGGTAACGTTGAGGTGATACAGACTGTACAAGATTGTATGTGAATTTGCCATACTGGGCTGATCCTATTTTGGGTATAAGGGAGGTGGCTGGAAAAAGTTTGCCAACGGAGGAACTGTTAGTCAGAAATATTACAGACAATAACACTGAGCCCAACAAGGCAACCGACACAACTGAGGAGAGCTGTCTTGCCCTGAGATAGGTTGGTTGTCTGTATTGTCCTGTCAGCTGGTAAAGAGAATTTTACCATACATCAGGAAAATGGTAGGTTGTACCCACCCTCTAACCCTCTTCAGACATTGTCTTCCATGCAAAGGGCTAACTGTGTGAAGTGGGGTGTGTTTCTGTTTGGATCCCAACTCAGCAATTTGGAAAACAGCCCAGTATGTCTCAGACCAATCTGGACTCCTGCTGCTTCAACTCAGATCTCAATACAAATCATGGATCCAAATTTTCAAGGCTTCCATTGATTTTCAGTGGGAATAAACAAATGGCCATGATTTGTTTTCTGTTGGTCAGGAGTAGATGAGGCCTAGTAGTCTATATGCCACATTTTAGACAAAGAGATGCAGGGTTTTTTGTCCTACACACCTTTATGTTTTGATTTTTATTCTTTTATTTTTAAAGGGAAGTGCTGACAACTTTTTTATTCCTTAGCAGAACTGGATGAAATTTGCAGAGAAATTTGCTGCCCCTTCTTGATCAAGCCTGACAAGTTTCAGATGACTAGATACAGGGCTGTTTTGTGCAAAAACAGCATTTATAATTTGGGTTTTTTCAAACATTATGCACTTATATCCTTATGTTTTCTGAAAACAGCATAGATGTGGCTGTAGATAAGGAATCTGAAAAAATTCAGAGGGATAGGTGCAGCATTTTTTTGTGGAAGGGGAGAGTTCAGACCTCGGAGGGATTTATTTAGTATTTATTACATTTCTATACTGCCCATAGCTGAAGCTCTCTGGGCGGTTCACAAAAATTTAAACCATAAAGTACAATTTATAGTATAAAACATAAACCACAATATTATTTATTTATTTATTTATTTATTAAAACATTTGTATCCCGCCCTATTATCACTGGTATCTCAGGGCTGCATACAGATACTTTACTTAGCTAAAAATGTATTAAATCGTTAACAAATTAAAACTGGTAGAAAAAAATTAAAAGCAATAAAACAATTTAAAACAATTAAATCTATGTATAATCATGGAGAATTTAGCCCTCAAATGCTTTGATAAAAGGCCATGTTTTAACTTGGTGCTGAAATGAAGCCAGTGTTGGCGCCAGGCAGCCTTCAAGGGGAGGGTATTCCATAAGTGGGGTGCCACGACAGACAAGGCCCTCACCCATGTCCCATCATAATGTATGTCTCACATTGGTGGGATGCAGAGGAGGGCTCCTCCAACAGATCTCAAATCTCGGGCGGGCATATATAGGGAGAGGCACTCCCTTAAGTACTGAGGTCCCAAGCTGTTTGAGGCTTTAAATGCCAATGCATTGAATTCCGACCAGAAGCGTATAGGCAGCCAATGCAATTCTTTCAAGACTGGGGTTATATGGTCTTTATAGGATGTTCCAGTGAGCAATCTAGCTGCTGCATTTTGCACCAGCTGCAACATCAGAGTCATTTTCAAGGGCAGCCCCACGTTGAGTGCATGGCAGTAGTCTAATCGGAAAGTTATCACTACTGTGACTAGGTTATCCCTGTCCAGGAAAGACCGTAGCTGGCAAATCAGCCAAAGCTGACCCCAAGTACTCTGAGCCACAGAGTCCACCTGGGCCTCCAGTGACAAGGATGGATCTAGGAGTACTCCCAAGCTACGTACCTGCTCCTTCAGAGGGAGTGCAACCCCATCCAGAACAGCTCACTTATCCAATTCCCGGACTCGGGAACCACCAACCAACAGAGCTTCCATCTTATCAGGATTCAGCTTCAGTTTATTAGCCCTCATCCAGCCCATTACATCCGTTAGGCACTGGTCCAGCACCTTCACCACCCCATCTGACTTTGACAAGGAGAAATAGAGCCGAGTATCATCAGCATACTGATGGCACTCAGCCCCAAAACCCCTACTGACCTCTCCCAGTGGCTTCAAATAGATGTTCATATAGAGCCCTGTGGCACCCCACAGTTCAGTAGCCATGGGGTGGAACAGGACTCCTCCAATACTACTCTCTGGAATCAGCCCTGCAAGTAGGAGCAGAACACAGTGCCTCCTACTCCCATCCCGCAAAGCCGTTCCTGTAAGATACCATGATCAATGCTGTCAACAGTTGCCGAAAGATCCAGGAAGATCAACAAGGTAGCACTCCCCCTGCCTTTCACCTGGAATAGGTTGTTGGTCAGAGCAACCAAGGCTGTTTCCGTGCTGTACCCTGGCCTGAAACCAGACTGAAATGAGTCCAGATAATCAGTTTCCTCCAAGGACATCTGAAGCTGCCCAGCCCAAAAAGGGGTTATTAGCAACAGGCACCACCCCCAACAGAGTGAGGCATTTACCACCCACTGGACTCACCCAATCAATCCACCTCTGCTAGATCGTATTAGCCAAGATGGGCAAGGGTGGGACAGACTGATTCAAGTGTCTTGTCTACATTATCAGGCTGCAACAACTGATCCCAGGAAACATGACCAGATTGGACACCTCCCCAGGCTCTGCAAGAGCTATGGCATCAAGTTCTGAGCGAATACAAGCAACTTTCTCCTCGAAGTGCCTAGTGAATTTATTACAGCAGATGACCAAGGGTTCCAATCCTGGATTCTCTGAATCCAAGTTTGGTCCCAGGAGGCTCTTAACCACTCGGAATAACTCTGCTGGTTGACATTTCGAGGATGAAATAACAGGCAAAATAAGATTTTTTGCATTCCTCACTGCCGCATAATGGGCAATCAATCATACTCGCTCCGAGTCATGTGTCACCTGCACTCTAGCCGTCGTCCAGCCTGTTTCATTGCCCATAGATCTTCTGTAAACCAAGGGGAGTTACAGGCTCCACAGCACCAGAGTGGGCGTTCGGGAGCACTTGTATTGATGGCCTTTCCCATCTCACCGTTCCATAGTGAGACCAAGGCCTCAACCGAATTGCCAGCCCTATCAGCTGGAAAATCCCCCAGAGCATTCAGGATACTTTGGATTCCATAAGTCTCCAGGGGCAGACCATCTTAATTGCCGCTCCCACCCCTGCAGGGAGGACCTGCTACCGGCAAACCAAATTTCACAAGGGAATGATCTGTCCATGACAACGGGGTTGTTGAAAGTGCCCCCAAAACCAGATCATCCCCATCTGAACAACAGTAAAAAAGAAACAGGTTTAGGGGGTATGTCCTGGCACATGTGTCGGGCCAGCGATGTACTGAGACAGCCCCATGTTTGTCATGGTAGCCGTGAAGTCCTGAGCAGGCCCTGTCAGGATAGCCTCGGCGTGGATGTTGATGTCCCCCAAGACTACAGTCCTAGGGTTCTCCAACATCACCTCCGAGACCAGCCCAGCCAGCTCAGGCAGGGAGACTGTTGGGCAGCGGGGTGGGTGGTACACCAGCGGCATACCTGTTCTGTCTCTGTGGCCCAGCACAAGGTACAAACTCTTGAAACTGGTGCTAGGATGGATGGGCTTCCTCATGAAGAAGATGGAATCATTATGGATGATGGCAACTCCTCCCCCACCCCCACCCCTCCAATCTAGGCTGGTGCTGCACTGAATATCCAGGTAGACAGAGCTGAGACAGATCCACTCCACCCAGGTCCAAGTAATGCACACCAGGTCAGCCCTTTCATCCACCATCAAGTTATGGATAGTGATTGTTTTATTGTGGACTGACCTGGCATTCAATAGCAGCACCAGCAGATCAGAGGGTGGGCTGATAAGGCAACCTGGATCTTGAGATATGGGGGAAGAACCAAAAGTTGGGACAGACTTCAAATATCTTTCCCGCCTTTCCCTTACCTGACATGTCCAACCCCCAACATCATACCTCCCTCTGCCCAAGATTACACCAATAGAGTCACCCCCCCTCCCCCGTGATTCACCTAGGGAATAGACAAACACTAAAAATAAACAAAAGCCAGTGGAGTCAGGCAGGGAAGCCTGGCCAATAAGAAATTGAAGCACCAACCTAAAATTAGAACAGGCCTAGTATACCACCCTCCTCAAGCAAAGTTCCACACAAGGCTGTCTTCTAGGCTATGGCCAGTCTCTCACCCTAGCCAATTGTCCCCACCCCTCAGCTCTCACCTGAGGGATGGTTGGATCTCAGCCCCACCAGCTATCCTACGCTCTCACCCCAGGATAGCTCATACACACAAAACATCCATACACACACAGTTGCCCGAGAAGGGGGTAAGGCCCTTGTCACTCCCCAAAGGACCAACCCAAAAGGGCAACCCACTTCGGAGACAGGCCTGCCACCTCAGCCAGCCAGACAGCTTATATAACCCCTTCCATAGAGGAGAACAGGTGGAGGCTGTCAGCAATGGCTGGCCCAGTACCTAAGGGCCCTGTTCCTGCAGGGAGCAGCATCCCACCAGGCAGCAATCCACAGCAGAGGTGGTGGTGGTGGCAGTAGCTGCAAGTATTCCCTCTCTCCTGGACCATGGTTTCTCTTTCGGCTGTAGGTACTCGCTCAATATAAAAGTACAACCAGAATAAAACCGAGCAGCAATGCAGAGATTTACAGTAGATGTAAAACAGCAAAGTTGAAAGACTAAGATGGTAAAATGTTAAAATACTGGGAAAATAAAAAGATCTTCACCTGACATTGAAAAGAGTATAACATAGGTGCCAGGAAACCTGTCTAGGGAGCTCATTCCACAGCCTGGGTGCAACAGCAGAAAAGGCCCTCCTCCTGGTAGCCACCTGCCTCACTTCCTTTGGCAGGGGCTAATGCAGAAGGACCCCTGAAGATGATCTTAGGGTCCAGGCAGGTACATAAGGGAGGAGGCGTTTCTTCAGATAACCTGTCCCCAATCCGTTTAGGGCTTTGAATGTTAATATCAGTACTTTGAATTGGACCTGACTGGCAGGCAGTGAAGCTGGAAAAGGACTGGCATTATGTGGTTTTGTTGGCCAGTCCCCGTTAACAATCTTGCTGCCCTGCTTTGTACCAGCTGAAGTTTCTGGACTGTTTTCAAAGGCAGCCCCACGTATAACGCATTTCAGTAATCCAGGAGAGAGGTTATCAGAGCATGGATAATTGTAGCTAGGCTATCTCTGTCCAGATAAGGGCACAATTGGTATATCAGCTTAAGTTGGTAAAAGGTGCTCCTTGCCACCTGTGCCTTATGTGACAGTTCTGGATGCAAGAACCCCCAAACTATGAAACCCATCCTTTGGGGGGAGTGCAACCCCCTCCAGAACAGGGTGAACATCACCTAGCCAGACAGATTTACCTCTGTCTAGTCTGGATTGAGTCTCAATTTGTTGACCCTCATCCAGTCCATTACCGTGCCCAGGCACTGATTCAGAATAGCCACTGCTTCACCTGGGTTTGATGAAAAGGAGAGATAGAGCTGGGTGTCATCCGCATATTGATGACACCTCAGCCCACACCTCTGGATAACCTCTCCTAGTGATTTCATGTAGGTGTTGAATGGCATTGGGGATAAAAGAGAGCCCTGTGGAACCCCATGGCCAAGGTGCCATGGCACAGAGCAATAATTAGGGCTGTGCAAGCCTTGGCCTCTGATTCGGAAATCAGAGGGTGGCCATTTTATGATAGAACTGGCATTCTAAAGCCCTAGGGCTCCGCAATGGAGGAACAGCCTACAACTCCCAGATAGGGGCAGGAGGTAGGGAATTTTGAAAAATGAAAAACAATTTAAGACATTTATTATTTTATTTACTGCATTTCTATACCTCCCAATAGCCGAAGCTCTCTAGGCAGTTTCCTTTTTCGTTTTGAGCTCAATTGGCACTAAAGTCATCAAAGGTCCTCTAGGGCCAGGGGATGGGGTGGGGGGGATGATGGAGCATAATAGTGGCAGAAGTTGCAGGTCTTCAACACCTAACAGTTTTCAAGCAAGACCAAATGCTACGCCCTGCCACAAACACCACCAAATCTCTTTTTAACATTTCTGGTCTTGGGAGAAAGAACATTGGATCAATCCTGCCCTATATTACATCAATATCTTTTCCCCAAAGCATTGGAATTGGACAGCATTGTCAAAACTATTCACAGTTTTCAGAAGCTAGAGCTGCCAGTCACAAAATCGCACCCCCGCCTTCTCCCTGCCATGGAGTTTTCTTCTATGGTGAGCTTGGGGAGAAATTAATAAATTTTTGGAGATGCACTGTGTCTCTGTGTCCCTCCAAATCCAAGACCTTTAGGAGTGTTCAGATTCACTTCAGAGGAGCCCTGCGTCAGTTCAGACATCTCCTAAATCTGGTCCAAATCATCCAGATTCAATTATGAATTTGGCTGAATCTGAAGCAAACCAAGTAGACCGCGTAGTCTTCTGGCACTGCTCTCTGCATATCTGTACGCTGAGTATGACATCTGCAAAGGCAGAACCCATGTATATAAGAGCAGGTGGTGCACCGACCACCTGCTTTAACTTGGACCCTGATTCATTTTTTCAGAAATTAGCCTAATTCGGCTTGGATCAATGAGGAGTCAAGTCTACTTTTATTTCCATTTCATTTATTACATTTTTATACCACCCAAAGCTCTCTGGGCAATTTACAAAGATTTGTAAAGTTTTGAATTGAGGTTTGGAAATCTTTACCTTTGCACTTTCCACTGACTATCATGGGGAATCCAAAAATGGCATTTCCCCCCCTTCTGATTAGAATTCAAGGATAGTTGTAGGCATAGTAGCCCCTTAGGAAAGGATTACACCTGCAAAAATAGGTCCTTAAGCTAAGCACCTTTATCTTTTGATTGCTTGATTTTTTAAAGGAAACTGCTAATAACTTTTTAATTTTTTTTTTACAGAATTAGATGAAATTGCAGGGGTTGTTCTCACCTATTAAGGGGATCAAACCTGTCAAATTTCAGAATGATTGATGCATGGAGTTTATTGCAAGAGCAGCCTTGACATTTTGAGGGCCTGCAAAAGAAGACACACTTATTCCCTTATGTTCCTTACTCTTCTGAAAATTACAGTCAGACTGGTTAACCGAGTAGGACCTTTGTTTTTTTAAAGGCTAAATGAATATTCATTAACTCAAGTGGTATCAGGAGAGATCTCAGTCAGAAATGAATGAATGATTCATAAAGTATTTTTTAAAAAGTTTGCAAAATGTTATAGGAATGGAGGGAAAGATCTGTGTCCTCTGTCACTAGTGATGTCACAGACCTCTGTCACTAATGATGTTTGATATGTGCCCATGGGATTTCCACACAGCTTGTAGCCACATGCTACAAAACACTCAAAGACACAACCATGACAAATGTGACAGCTTGAATGCCGAGAAAGCACAGTGCCTTACAAGAAATAGCCCCATTTTAAGCAAAGATACCTGGATCCCATGGTGAATAATACTTGGATATTTATTGCACTGAAGAACAATAGTCTATAAAGGAACTTAGAAGTTGAGTGGCTGTTTATTTCCCTTTTATTCCTGTAGATGTATGTTTCAGTCCGTGGATCACCTGTCATGAATCGAACTGTCTACCTCACCGTTGATGTTGATGACATCCAGACCCACATTCCATATGTCACAAATGAGAATGGTGAAGTCCACTTCTCCCTAAACACCACAACCTGGAATAACACCATGGTATCCCTAAGGGTGAGTTAAATATAGAAGCATATTCACAAGGAGATTTGCAGGAGAGAGATGAAATGTGAAGGTGCTGGCTCTAGTAATTGCTGGAAAGCAGTAGAATTTGAAATGGCATTTTGTTAGATAATCAAAGTACAAGTGGGACCTGCAATAAAATGTTGCAGTGAGGGTTCAGCCAATCATGCTCTTTTCTGGAACCATTCCTTTTCCCTCACAGTTTATTATTTTGTGCCACCCCAAACACAGAGTTCTGTGGTCACTATGCTGTTTTGGAGGCATTGCACCTTTACACATTTTTCTTCTAGGGAGTTCTACAAACCTTGGGCTCCCCTGAGCATGCCAGTACCTCCCTCTTGTGTGTGGATGGTGCCATTTTATGTACAAAAGGATTGGACACTTGGATAATGAGTTCAATATTAGTATATAGAGTTCATGTATACAGTACCTGGGGGGCAATTTTCAGGAGGAATCAGGCTCAAGGCACTTATATCGACGAGGAGTGTATTCTGGTGTTGTGGCTGGCTTTCCTTCAAAATAAAAGTAGTCAGTTTAAGTACACTTTTAAAATGTATGAACAACATAATATGCTGATTGGCTTTTAGAGTGTGCTTTATATACGTTATTCCAATAACCTTTTCAGCAGCCCTGTAATGTAAGCTTGTAGTATGATTTTATCTGAGATCCTAGTGATATAGGATGGGATATAAATGTTTAAACAAATAACAAACAAACAAACAGTATGATCCCAATGTTATATATACCTGAGTAGCTGAGGCAAGAGTGTCTGGCTGGAGGCTGCTTATTGGGGTCCATGACTAAGGCAAGCCTTTAATTGGAGACCCCCTCCTGCACACGCCCCCTGCTTTTTGTTGTTAAAAGGAACTTGTTAAAAGGAACTTTACTGTTTTGACTTGCTCCCCTTCCCTTGATAGTTTTGAAGAAGCCCAACAAGAAGATAGGAGGGCTGACAAAAGATCGCGAGGGATATGCTGGAAAAGAGCACATACCCATATTATCCCTAGCACATATCAATATATCACAAAATTGTAAGAAGGCTGTGGGTCTTTCCCTTCCTCTAGCTGCCACTCCCATTATACATGTATGAACACATCACAGTATCCAGGTTGTGTATGGTTATTCAGCTTTGTATGGAAGAAAAGCATGACAAAGTAACGCAGGATAGTTAAATTGCTTTGAAAACGGGTCTCCGGTTGAACAATCCCATTTGTCACTCCAAAACACCCTTGATCCATTGATCTCTCCTGATCTCTGCCATGCCTTGTTTGCTCTGTAGGGTAGATACTCCATGGAGAATGCAACCCAAAGTGAGATTGCTGTTATGACAGACTTTGAAGCATTCACATGGCTGAAGCCATTCTACTCAGAGAGTAGCAGTTTCCTTGAGATCCAGCAAGTGGAGGAAGAGCTGCCCTGTGGAAAGGATCAGGAAATATGGGTGGATTACATCCTTGACCGGAAAGAATTGGGCCCTGAAGCCGACCATGTAGATTTCTATTACTTGGTAAGCATCTGACAATTTGTGGGAAGTGAAAAGGAGTGAGAAAGAAAAAAATGAATGGTATATATTGAGAAAAAGTGGATTAGTATTTTAAAAAGGGAAATATAAAATGCGAAGAAAAAGAGAGAGAAATAAATCATTAGTAAAGGCAGGAGATTGAAACAACTGAAAAGGGGAAAGGAGAACTCTAAACAGGATAAGGTAATACAATAATGAGAGAGAAGGGGGAAATTGCAAATAACATTTCCTGAAGTACTGGTATTGCTATTTCTTATGCTGGTGGTTCGCAATGTGAAGCCATGTTGGTTGGATCCAAGTTGCAGAAATGTTGGGGTGGAACGTGTGCCTCCTTGTATGTTTAGGGATGTTTAGCCATTAGCAGAATCACAATAATAGCTGAGGTCCATCTTCAGTGGTTCATTCCCCTAGCGGCTCATCAAACAGAGAGTTTTGCAGAGATTTAAGAATAAAAGTGAAGGGAGCAGCTGTAGTTATGCCCAAAACAGGAAAGATGGGAAACTGCAGGCTTTCCTGGTCATTGGCGCTGCATGCAAATTTGAAGCAGCCACGGTAAAATTCTGTCACGTAGTCACGTGGCCACATCTTATTCTTAGCATAACCACCTCAAACTCCAAGGCTCAATCTACCTGGAAACGGTTTCAGAAGCATTTTCTGGTTATATCTGGATTTTCATGAATTTGCTTTGTTCTGTCAGTTGTCTACCTTGTCTCAAAGCCCACTTTCACGGGTCCAACAGCACTTGAAGCTACCATCCTTTGGGGCTCAGTGGGTGGAGTCCAGCGAGTAGAACTGAATGTCATCAACCATGTAGTTGCTGCTCAGCAAATGAGAGAGGCTTTGCTTCCCACCCCTTTCAATGCTCTTCTGCTCAGGGAACTTTAATGATGAGATGAATTACATCCTGTAGTTTACCCCACACCTCTCCCCTCCTGTCCATCTGAACTGAAAATTAGCAATATTGAAACGGTGCTCCCTGCACTCCTGGTCATTGTGAGGGTGGAGAATGAGTTACTGCCCCAGTACAACTCCATTCCATAGGCGTGCGCAGCGCATTTCATTCAGGTGTGGAGCAGTGGGGGATGGAAAAGCATCTAATTCCTTCCCTCCCCGTAGCACCAATGGCCCTGATTGGGTGGGTCTGGAGCAGAGGAAGGGAAAGGGGCGGCGGCGGGGGGAAAGAACGTTCTCCATCCATGGCCTCTGGAAACGGTCCCCTCCCCGCTCCCCCTCCCACAACCCCCCTTCCAGGGCCTCCTCCGCCTCCTTCCTTGCTCGCGCGCCCAAGAAAGGTGCAGCAGCCTCTTGAAGTGTGTGCCGCCGCCTCGCCTTATCTCGCCTCCTGACCCTGCCTGCCCGCTGCCAGGCAACTTACTTTCTCGCAGTGGAAAGGGAGAGGACTCAGAGGCGTGAATGAGAGGATCGTGGGAGGGGGCAGAGGGGCTGGGGCCTGTTTCCGGAGGCCCTGGCTGGAAACGAGCCTCCAGCTTCCAACCCTGCCTGCTGCTGACTGACTTTAGCGGGCGTGGGCCGGGGACACACATGCCGCATCGCTGGTGCGCTGCGTCTTTAAGACCAGGACTCCAAATCTTAAAGAGGCAGCGTACTGGTGATGCAGCGCACATGTCCACGGCCCGCTAAGGAAAAGTCAGCCAGCCGGCTGGCTGGAATGGGACCAGAAGGCCCTGCACCTGACCGCCGTTGCCAATGGAAGCGGGGGGTGGGTGGAAGTGGAGCCCCCCAAAATATTAGGGTGTGCCTATGCTCAATTCTGACTATTACACTAATGTGACATTGCATAATTGTGGAAGTACAGGACTGTGAAGTAGCCGTCTTGTAGCCTCTCTACACAGAAATGGCAGTCAAGCTTTAACCCGCCTCTGAAGCACTGAAATAGCACAACTGAGAAATAGTTCAAAGTAAAAATAAACAGGAAAGGCCAGCAGCCAGATAGCTCTATGGTCAGGGTGACCAGATAAAATCCAGGTCAGGGCTCATATAACTTTAACAGTTGTAGAGAAAAGTGAATTTCAGCCAGTGTCATTTGTATGCAATTAGTTCCTGGTGAAATTCCCTCTTCATCACAACAGTTGCAGGGGCCCTGCCTTCTTTTGTATCTGGTCACTCTAGTATAGCGCCTGCACCTTTCACTGTTGTGATGAAGAGGGAATTTCACCAGGAACTAATTACATACAAATGACACTGGTTGAAATTCCCTTTTCCCTACAACTGTTAAAGTTACATGAGCCCTGACCTGGATTTTATCTGGTCAGCCTATCTACGGTGTAATACTGCTAAGTGGGAAAAGAACCCTGTGTCTAAAGTGGCTACTGCCAATGGGGGAAAAAAGAAATGGAGGGGGGGAGAGAAAGGGACAGCCCCACCCCTAGACCAGGTCACAGACACACCCCTAGGCATGGCCAATATGTAGGCTTTAATTTGGGGGAACAGGACATACTGCAGCAAAACTGCGTGGGAACTGCATTTCAGGGAAGAGGATGCACTAAAAGGAGGTTGCAAAAATGTGCCTGTTTGAGAGGGAAGCTGCACAGTTTTTTTTTGTGTGGGGGGGTGACAATGTGCTCTCACTCCACATTATATCACCCATGTAGATTGGGCCTAGGCTATTTCCTTCCTACTAAGCCAGGATAGTTCTTTTTTTTTTTTTTTTTTAATAATAATAATAATAATAATAATATTTATTTGTAGCCCGCCTCTCCCTCCGGATCGAGGCGGGGAACAACAACAATATAAAACATAAAAATCACAACAGTTAAAAAAATTTAAAAACAAGAGAAAAATACAACATTAAAAACATCTTAAAATTCATCTGGATAGGCCTGTCGGAAGAGGACAGTCTTCATGACTCTCTTAAATTCATGAAGACTGTCAATTTGTCTAACCTCCTCCGACAGACCATTCCATAGTCTGGGAGCGATGGAAGAGAAGGTCCTCTGGGTAACACCCGCCAGCCTAGTTCTGACTGGCTTGAGTAAGTTCTTCCCAGAGGACCTAAGTGTGCGGGGCGGATTGTACGGGAGAAGGCGATCCCGTAGGTACCCTGGACCCAAACCATGTAGGGCTTTAAAGGTAATAACCAACACTTTATACTTCGCCCGGAAACTGATTGGCAGCCAGTGAAGCGATTTTAAAACTGGTGTAATGTGATCACCCCTAGGTGTACCGGTGACCAACCTGGCTGCCATATTTTGAACAAGCTGAAGTTTCCGGACTAGGCACAAAGGTAGCCCTATGTACAGCGCATTGCAGAAGTCGAGCCTCGAAGTTACCAGTGCGTGCACTACCGTCTTTAGGTCTTCCAACTCTAGGAAGGGGCGCAGCTGGCGTATCAGCCGAAGCTGATAGTAGGCACTCCTGGCCGTCGCATCAATCTGAGCTGTCATCTGGAGCGACGGATCCAGGAGTACCCCCAAGCTGCGAACACAATCTTTCAGGGGGGGTGTAACCCCATCCAGAACTGGTTGACACACCTCCAGACCCAGGTTGGGGCCTTTGACAGCAAGCACCTCCGTCTTGTCTGGATTCAGCTTCAGTTTGTTTTTCCTCATCCAGCCCATTACCGCCTCCAAGCATTCATTCAGAGGAGACACACTATCCTTAGCTGACGATGTTGTCGAAGGCATAGAGAAATATATTTGGGTGTCATCAGCGTATTGATAGCACCCTGCCCCATGCCTCCGGATGATCTCTCCCAGCGGTTTCATGTAAATGTTAAACAGCATTGGGGAAAGGATGGCACCTTGTGGTACACCACATAGCAGCTCCTTTTTTGAAGAGCAGCTATCCCCAAGCATCACCATCTGGAGCCTGCCCGAGAGATAGGATCGGAACCACTGAAGCACAGTGCCCCCGATTCCCAATTCCCCCAGGCGCTCCAGAAGGATACCATGGTCGATGGTATCGAAAGCCGCTGAGAGGTCCAAGAGTACCAGCAGGGACACACTCCCCCTGTCGATACTAAGGCGTAGATCATCTACTAAGGCGACCAAAGCGGTCTCAACTCCGTATCCTGCTCTGAAGCCGGTTTGAAATGGGTCTAGAAAATCAGTGTCATCCAAGACTGCCTGGAGCTGAAAAGCAACTGCTCTCTCGATCACCTTGCCCAAAAATGGAAGATTTGATACTGGCCTGTAGTTATTAAAAAAATAACTGTTGTTATTTTTTAATAACTACTGGCCTGTAGTTATTAAAAAAATAATATAGAAAAAATCATCTCACTATTCTGGGTTCTCCCAGCCCTATGTTTTTTTTCTCTTCTGTTCCTGTATTTCCAGCTTTCTGCAGGGGCTTTTCTCCTTGTCCCAGGCCTAACATTGTTTCCCTGCAGGTTGTATCAAAAGGGAAGATTGTCTCCAGTGGACAGAAGCAAGTGACAGTTGGCCATGATGAAAGTAAGTGGGAGAACCATGTTGTTCCATCAGATACATTGTGGGAAAGGAAGCACTCATTAGACCAGTGGTCTTCAACTGGTCCAGACCTGACACCTACCTTGGACTCCCAACCTGCAATATGGGACCAACGTTCACAATTTTCTCCATGTCCAGCATGGTGGCAACAGCTTTGCCATAACCCATCCGGATTGATCTCGTGACCCACCAGTTGGAGGCCACTGCACTAGACCAGGCTAATGGAGTTTGATGGGCCCTGCCTTCCAATGTGCAAGATCCTGTTCTGTCTAGTCTGTTGTTTATTTCATGTATTATTCATTCATGTTTACCCCATCTTTGAGACAGGGCTAGATCCACAAATTGGCTCACAATAAAAATAGAATACAGTAATCTTGCCACCTGTGACAAAGGGACATATACAGACCTTGTAAGGTGGGCTGTATGGAATGCTGTCTTCTTAAAATCTACCACCATTTTATACTAGTCAACTCAGGTTAATGGGGTTAAAGGATCTTCCAAAAAGGCATTGGGCCTCTTACTTGAGAGGAGGACACTGCCAGCTGAAATCCCTATTGCAACGGAATAAGATGTAACATTTCCAGAAAATTTGAAACCATGGAACCCAGCCCCGCAACCCAAAGGAAAGAAATTTGGGGGGAAATTTGGGGGGAAATACATACTTCTTATCAAATCAACTTATTTTACTGTTTTAACAACATAAAATACATCAATTGTAACCTTAGCCAATAAGATTGTGCTATTTTCTATAGTTAGGAAATATGAAAGTGTAAATGCCTTAGTTTTGTACAAGTAAAATTACAAAGATACCCAATACTGGTGAGGGGGAGATGCAAACTGTGGCACCCTCTGCTACCTAGAGAGATGGACCTTAGTTTTTGCAAACTGAGTAGGAAAAAATAAAAATTGAAATTAGAAATCCCAAATTTAATAGTAAACCAAAGGAAGTCTATTATTGGGCAGAAACGGTATTATATAGTCACAATATTAAAGACTATCATCATATTTGCATATTGAGTTAAACTTTGTAAAAATATTGAACTCTTCTATAGTATATTATCATTACATTACAGCATATTAATTGTGAATGATGTTAGTCACATTTAAACATTATTATTAATATTATTTATTACATTTATATACCGCCCCATAGCCGAAGCTCTCTGGGAGGTTTACAAAAATTAAAAGATCGAACATTAAAAAGTCAATAAATAAAATTTTAAACCATAAAACAGCTGATATTTAAAACATTAAAAAATTTTAAGCTTGGCCAAAACGTCTGTTAAAACCTCAACTTAAGCTGTTAAAATAAACATATATTTGCAAATACTAGCAGCACAAGTGACTAATCCATATCACAGTTTAATTTCTATTTTTGAATCTGAGCCTACATGGACTTCAAAAAACTTGAGATTTGCACAATCTTCTCTTCTTTTTCACAGTTTATTTCTTGACTTGGTGTATTTTCAAACATGGACTAGGTCCTTTTAGTAAAACTTTGTTTTAAAAAGCATCTCACTTATTCTAAAAGATAAAATATTTCATAGGATTGTGGGTTCAGTTGTTCCCCAAACTTCATAATTTTTCTATTGGAAAAATGTGGTGGTGGGGGAGCCCTCAGAAAAATTGGGGAAAACCTTGTCACCTGCCCCACCCCATGCTACCCCAGGCCTTCGACTGTAGGAGTTTCGGCCCATTTCTCCTTATTCCCCATAGATCAATGCAAATATTCCTTGGCTTCTTAAGGTAGGCAGCTGATCCCACTATCTAATTTAGAAAGATTTTATTAAACGTAGAGTGCAAAAAGGGATCAGAGAGAAATCAAACAAGGTATAGTAGCAAAACAACAACAACACCACCTTCTATATCTATGGTGACCATATTTTGAAAACCAAAAAGGAGGGCAACATGACCGGCCCCCAAAGGGGCATCCCCACCAACATGTCTGCCTCCATGGGGCATGTCCAGCACCAAAGGGGGTTGTGCCCACCTGAACATAGCCTTGGCCACATGTCTGATTTTACAGCACACAATTAAGACAAATCTGTTCTACATAAAATCACTGAAATAACCAGTGAGACACCCAATGTATCTGAAATTAACTTCACTCACTCCTACTTGTGTAGCTTTTGCTGTACTTTGTTGCTATACTCTGTGTGATACATTCTCCCCTTCCCTTAAATATCTTTTCTGATTGTATCCTTACTGCACTGCCAGCTGCTACTTAACAGGGCTTGCTGCCAGCCAGCCAGCGGGCTGCTGTTTTTTTATTTTTCTTTGTTTTAAGGTTCAATTTTGTTTTGAAACTTGCTAAAACTCAACAGATGAACAGATCTGCTTCGAATTTGGCATGGCTAAAGTCCTGCATAGGAGCTATCAAAGTGCCAAGTTTCATCTCTATCTTTAAAAATGTCATTTTTAAAGAAAAATAATAATTTTAAAACCTCAAACTTAAAAAAAAATCCTAAAAATCAACGGATGAACAGATCTGCTTCAAATTTGACATGGCTAAAGCCCTACATAAGTTTCATTTCTTTATCTTTAAAAATGACGGAGCTGTAAGGATTTCTGTTAATTCCCATTGACTATAAAGTAGAGCTGCCCTTTGGGTGGGGGGAGGATGGGAAAAATCCAGATTTTTCTTCAAATTTCTTAATTCCTCCCCTTCCTGGATTTGTTACCAACAATCCTGACATGTCCTGGTTTTTCCTGACATATGGTCACCCTATAATATTGAGCAGTTATAAAGTTAAGTTCCAAAGCTTACTTGCTAACATCACAGGTATCCAGCTGAAGACAAAACATAGTAAAAATAATCCCACCTTTATTCTGTGTAAGGAGTTTATTGATTGACAAGCAGAGGGAACCTTTCCATTCAGGACTGGCAAAAAAGTGTTTGGCCTAAAGATGAGGTAGGCTGGAGATGGCCATTTGTTTGTTTATTTGTTTGTTTTTACATTTATGTCCTTCCTTTTTTCCTCCAAGGAACCCAAAGTGGTGTACATAATCCTCCTCTTCTTCCTTTGATCCTCACAACAACAACCCTGTGAGGCAGGTTGGACTGAGAGTCTGTGACTGCCCCAGTGTCACCTAGTGAACTTCCATGGCTGAGTGGGAACTAGAACCTGGATCTCCCAACTCCCAGTCCAGCACTGTAGCCACTACATCACACCACACCACACCACACCGACTCGCTTTTCATCAGAGGAAGACATGAAGGAGAAGTGAGAGAACGGGGAGCTATTTCCTTTGTGCCACTGACAGATAGTTCTAGAGCATCTTAAAGGGACTATATGCTCTATCTGTTCAGCCTCACATGACAACATGCAGTACCAAAGAAGAAGATAATATATAGCATCAGCAAAGCATCCTATTGGAAACGAATATTGAATGTTAGCAGCACATGGAAACCAGCAGAAACATCGTGATTCTGTAGATTTCTCTTTGAAGGAGACCTCGTTCTCTGCGCCCACTCAAAATTCTTTGAAATCTTCTGGATAATTTCCCTCATTTTAATATCTTGGGTGCAGAAGTATTCAAATAAAATGAATTACCACAATGGACTGATAGGCTGGACTAAGTGGATTAAAATAAGTAGATTTGTTTTAATTTGGTTTTTACTTATAATTATTATATACTGAGAGCAGGAAAACAATACATTTTTCAGACCATAACATCAAGGGACAACTCATAACATTCACACGTATGGTTACTTGTACAACTAAATTAAATCAATTTTTAAAAAAATACTTTCAGCAAAGCATCTTTTACAACATCCAGTTAGAAGGCATCCTTCCAGAGCTTGAGGAGCGTAACTGGTGGATTATATGACATTGAGTTTGTGTTGGCATATATAAAAGTCAGAAACCAAGAGGTATTTTTTTTACCTCTTTAGCACTATCAGTTGATGTGTCATCTTTTCTGAGAACAGAATTGTCCATACCCTTTCTCTCCTGCGTAAAATAAGTTTATTTTGCAACTCTCCAGGTAGAACAGAACAGAATTTGTTCTTGGCAAGAAATCAGAGCGTGGTGGTTAGAATCCTTCTGAAATGCACAGGCAAGGGGATGGAGTGAGCGGATTCCTTGAGTCTCCTTTGTTTTACCATCATCTAACAGAAGTGAGATCCACGGGCAGGGCCAGCCCTACCATTGGGCAGTCTGAGGCAGTTACTTCAGGTCACAGATGCTGGGAGGTAGCAGCAAAGTATTGGCGGAGAGAGCTGTGGGCCTGCCCTTATCCCCTAATGCAAGCCTGCTGCCTTCAGGTGTGGTGAAAGATGCTGTTCCATTGCCAGTGTTAAAGAAAGATTCAGTGGCCAATCTGGTGAGCTTTTTCTCTATGGAATGGAAAAAGGTTCCATCTTGCCCATCTCATCAAGCAGAAAAAATGTCTTGGGCCAGCCCTGTCCACAGGGTTGTGTTTATCAGAATGTAGACTTAAATCCCCTCTCTTCTTTCCTTTCCACTGACCCAGCGCTGAAGGGCAGCTTCTCTCTCATCCTGTCCACAAGCTCTGACATGGCACCCATAGCCAGGATTCTGGTGTATGCTGTGTTTGATGATGGCGAAGTGGCAGCTGACGTGGATTTCTTTGTCATAGAAAAGTGCTTCAAACAGAAGGTTGGTGAGGTAGAAGGCTTGTGGGGTAGAGTGAGATTTGTATTCTGAAAAACTTTCGATTGTTTTTCACAATTGTTTCCTACTGCCATTGCTCTTCCTCCATCATGCTCCCATGGTGTGCTTGCCTCTGGTGCTTTCGATTATCCACTCTCACCGGGGGTCTCCTGATTGATAATATCCCTCTCATCTGCCTCCATCCACAGGTGTCATTGAGTTTCTCAGAGGAGGAGGAGCTTCCAGGGTCCAAGGTCAATCTGCAGATCGAAGCTGCTCCTGGAGCCCTGTGCTCTCTCCGTGCCGTGGACAAGAGCGTCGCCCTGAAGGAGAATGACACTCTGACACCAGAAAAGGTAAGGAAGCTCATTCTTCCTTGCTAGGGCCAGTGAATTACACCACTGTCCCTCCCTGTGCCCTCTTGGCTGCATTTACTTCCTCGGCTGGTAGATGATTAACTTTGCCATCCAATTTCTGCCCTCTTCCAGCAGAGACCTTTTATTCATTAATCCCTTCGCCCTGGTAGCATTTTAGCAATCCCTCTCCCCCACTTCCCATTTCCTCACCACATTTCATCCTTTCTTACCTCTATTACCTTGATGGCCTTTGTTGTTAGCCAAAACCCCACCTCATCCCTCAAAAAACATTTCCTTCTTATTCTTAGTGCTATATTGGAAAGAGCAGTGGTGTTTACTTTTCCCCTTGTAATGTACCTAAGGGGGAGATGTGCTCTTGTGCAGTGGAGAATTTGAATGCACAGTCTCCAAAGTACACAATTATAATGAAGAAGAAGAAGAAGAAGAAGAAGAAGAAGAAGAAGAAGAAGAAGAAGAAGACGACTAGAAATTGAGGCACTTTTGCCATTATTAAAGGCTTTGTGAGTGCTTCTGTGCTTGAATGATCCAGTAGATGAATGCTTAGAATCTATAACAATAAAATAAAATAGATCAGCTTTAAAAGGCTACATAATGGAATCAGAATATGGGCAAAGTATCTAAGGTGTCACAAAACTCTGCTGCTTTTTCTGCAACAGACTAAGGGCTCCAACACACCTAATTTTCCCCTGGTTGCCTCTGCGTTTTTTACCTCAGTTTCATAAGCGCTGCAAGCGCTCCTCCCTTTCACGATCGTAGCTATACCGGTGAACTCTCTTTTCACTTGTTTGCTCTCCCGCTGCTATTGCACCCACCCTGCCCCTTCTGCTTCCCCTTCCAGTTCATTGGTTCTTGTCGTTGATGGATCGATGTGGCAGCCTTCCCCCCTCCTTCATTTGAGCTCCTATGGGAATTAACCAAAATGCTTACATCTGTGTAATACACAGAAGTAAAACCTCAGAAGTAAGCATAGGGTTGCAGAGCACTTCTTTCCAGTTCACTATTTGAGACTTTAAAAAAAAGCTTCTGAGTGATCACACTATTAAAAGTCAGTTCTATATGTGTTTATTCAGAAATAAGTCTCTCTCGGTTCAATGGGGTTTACTCAAAGGTAAGCATGCATCGGATTTTAGTATGACTTGGATGTAAATGCGGTTGAAATCAATGGGATTTACTCTTGAGTAAGGGAACAGCGGATCTCTGTTTTATGAACTGGAGATGCACAGCTTTGCATGATCAAAGGAAAGGAAACTAGATCCTTCACAAATGCAAATAGGTGGAAGTTTGTCCTGATGGGCTATCAGGGAAATGGTTTAAGGGGGGGGAAATAAAAAATTCCTAAAGTATCAAGGGATGAACCGATCTGATTCAAACTTGGCATGCTGAAAGCTCCACTTAAGAGCTCTCAAGGTCCCAAGTTTCATCTCTTTATCTTTAAAAATGAGAGAGCTGTGGGCAGGGAGGGTGGGGTTGGAGCAGTAAAACGTCCATTCATTTGAACATTCCACATGGAGTACTGGAGGAGGAGAACTGTCCCGCCCTCCCCTTTCATCAGCAAGACTCCATTCAAAGCACACACACACCCCCCCAAGGAAAAAGCGAGGGGACAGCACTACATGGAGTCTTAAGGGCGCATTAAAATTGCTTGGAGAAAATAATCCAGACTTTCCCTGCACCAAAATAACATGCAAAACAGAGGCAAAGAGGCGAGATGGGTGCAGGACAGGGATGAGGTCATGTGAGTCTTGCCCTGCAAAACCAGAGACCAGGCGTGGCGAGAGTGCCCAGTTCAATTGCTTGGGTGATGGAGGTCTAACAGTTGTTCCTGTGGGGATTTTCACAGCTATTTCCCCTATCACAGGTATTTCGCAAAGGTTGATTCAGAAGCCACCTACAGCCACTTACTCCTACATCAGCACCCTCATGGGTTGTTTATTGGCTTCCCCCCTTTTTGTACTTGATCCCCTTGCTTTTTCTTCTTTCCAGGGCCTTTTCTGCCTCTAAGACAGGACGGGGAAATGGTGGCCTCCCCGATGCTTTGGCTTACAACTCCCGTCAGCCCTAGCCAGCAGAGCCAGTGGGAGGCATGATGGCAGTTGTAAGCCAAACCATTTGGAGGGCCACCGGTTGCCCACCCCTGCTCCTGAGAACTGGAATTAGGAACTTTTGTATTGCTGCTTTACTTCCCTTCCCTGAACTTGTGTTACTTAGCTTCTCTGACGCTGCTTAAATTCATCCCACTCCATATCCGAACCTGCACACTTCTGGAGGGAGCTGTTACTCTTTACTTTGCTGTTGCATAGCTGTGCATCTCCGGTTAATAACAATAGAGATCTGCTGCATTACGTCCTTACCATTCCCATTCATACTACCAGTAGAGCCTGGAGAGTGGTGAGTAACAAGCCTCCCTGATTGATGACATTGGTTCTACTCCCTGCCACCCCAACTGGAAGCATGTTTTTCCTGGCACTGAAACACTGGGTGTTAGGGATGGCTGGCTCCGCGGTGTAACTCTGATGGAGGAGAGCCAATTTCATCATAATGTGGAGAATAAGAGCAATGTGCTTTCCTCCTGTGCTCGTGAAGATGAGGCCCTGTTCTAAGATAATCCCTGTTCCCGAGAGTTGGCAACTTCTGTAATCAGGAGTCAGGCCTTTCTGTGGGACACTAGAAAGTGCTATAACTCTAAATGTGCTGTGCCATTGACACCAAATCTGTGTGACTCTGCTTTATCATCACTGAATTCAAATGTGTGTTTCTTTGCTTTCAACTCCTTTAAGCAATCTTTTGCCTCCAGGTTTACGATGCTTCTTTGTTTTATTTGACTGATACGTTTGCTGGAAGAGGATTTCCCTATCGCTTAGAAGATTTTGAGCCATACCCTTGCCTGCGCCCTCTGGGTCCCCCTAGTCAAAGGCAAAAGCGGTCCTTGAGGGTAGCCCCTTGGTATCAGAGTGAGGCTGATGTTTATAGTCTGTTTAAGGTGAGTGGCATCTGCTCCCGAGTCCGGGCTTTGCTGAAAGCAGCCATGTTCATTTCCATGAGCCACTAGGGAGTTTCTTACTGTTAAAGATGACCAAACATTTTGAGACTCATTAACAAGTTTGCTTAAATGCTTCACAATCATTCTTCCATACAGGGCCTCTTTTTTAAATATAAAATATATAATATTACTTTCATTAGAATCTGCAAGGTGGCTTATCAAGAATATAAAACAAAACTTACAAAATGGAAATGAAAAATAATGTAGGCCCTGTCTTCATGGTTCCAAGGTGGTTCTGCCTCCCCACAAAACCCTGTGTTTTTATTCACCCTGGATGGCGTCAGGTAATCCCAATGCCAAGTAAGGAGTGCGGGGTTTCTGGTGGATATCTGGCTCTCGCTGGTTGCCTTCCCCCAGACAACCCCCTGGATTGGCCCTGGGAACGAGGTCAGATGGCGGAAGAGCCATACTGACCTCACTCTCACTGAAAAAGTTGGGTATGTCCCTGATTTTTTCAATGCTCAGCTTTGCGGGAAAGCCCCGTGGTGGCTGCAAATCTGCGTCTGCATCAAATAACCCTGGCAGTGCATATTGGCAGCCGCCGCAAGGCTTTCCTCGTGTATAGGCAGCCCCTTAGCTACAGCGCCAGCAGCAATAAAGCAACAAAGCGGAACCAACATCGAACAACAATGAACAGGGAGCCTCCCTCCCTTCGAAGTGAGGGGGGTCCACAGGCGAGGTGCCACCAGTCTCCCTTGCCTGGTAGTGGTTTGCTAGAGTCATGCTAGCCCATCCATATTTCCACTAGGGTTGTTGCTAGATTAAAGAAATCTTAGTTGACTGCTTGTTTGTGTTTTTGTTGACTGATTAATTAATGGATTAAATTTGCATATGCATAAATCAAGATAGATGAAAAAGCAGCATTTCATACACATACATTACTGAGATAATGCTTTGAATGCTTGAATATATATATATATATATATATATGCTAAATGCTGATAAAACAGTGGCTTATTTCTTTTTATAAAGTAAGTTCTGAGGTGCAAATCCATTTGGAGCTCTACTCTCCAGCCTCAAGCACTGGCTTTTTAATGCCACATGGCATGTAGAGGTTATGATTTCACAGTATTGAGAGGATTGTTTCCTGGGATGTGCACATCCCATCCCTGTCTGGGGCGCACGATCGGTGGCTTCCCACATGGTCTGAGGAACGTGCATGTGTTGTCCCTGGGGGGGGGGTGCCATGATCGGCAGCTCCCCACCTGCTTCCCGGGACGTGCATGTCCCATCCCTGGGTGGGGCGCCGTGATTGGCAGCTCCCCACAGGTTCCCAGGGATGTGCACGTCCCTGGGTAGGGTGGGGCGTCGCGATCGACAGAAGGATTTCTCCCGCAGTTAATGTGAAGCCGCGGGAGAAATCCTTCCGCTGATCCTTCCGTTGATTGTGGCATTTGCCCCACCCAGGGACAGGACGTGCACATCCTGGGAAGTATGCAGGGAGCTACCGATTGCAGCACGTGCATGTCCCAGGAATCACCACAGTGGAACAGGAGGAGCAGAGTGTGGCTCTGGCTTGCTGGGAGAGCCCCATGCAGGCTCAGGCATACTGCCAGGTACTGACAGTGGGGGACCTGGCAGAAAGGAGGATTCTCATGAGAACCAGCGCCGCTATTCGGTGGGAGGTCAGAGAGGGATTGGGGTGGTCGGGGGATCAGTTAGTCAATGCACAGTTAGTTAATAGTCAACTCACAGTTTTATTTTATTTTATTTATTTTATTTACTTCTAACCCGCCTCTCCATCCAGATCGAGGCGGGGAACAACAATAAATACAAATATAAAATCATAAAATAGATAAACCATTAAAACAGATAAAAACAAATACATTATTAAAAACATCTTAAAATTCAACCGGATAGGCCTGCCGGAAGAGAGCAGTCTTCATGGCTCTCTTAAATTCCAGAAGACTGCTAATTTGTCGAGACTCCTCCGGCAGGCCATTCCACAGTTTGGGAGCGGCAGAAGAGAAGGTCCTCTGGGTAACACTTGTCAGCCTAGTTCTGGCTGACTGGAGTAAATTCTTCCCAGAGGACCTGAGTATGTGGGGCGGATTATACAGGAGAAGGCGATCCCGCAGGTAACCTGGACCCAAACCATGTAGGGCTTTAAAGGTGATAACCAACACTTTATACTTCACCCGGAAACTAATGGGCAGCCAGTGGAGTGATTTTAAGTTTGGTGTTATGTGGTCACCCCTGTACCGGTGACCAACCTGGCTGCCATATTTTGAACTAATTGAAGTTTCTGGATGAGGCACAAAGGTAGCCCTATGTACAGCGCATTGCAGAAGTCAAGCCTCGAAGTTACCAGTGCGTGCACTACCGTATTTAGGTCTTCCAACTCTAGTTGATTATTCTGATGTTGTGTGGAGAGTACCCCCTAAATCGTCAACTGTGGAGTTGACTATTTATTAACACATGGTTGACTATTGTGTCATCTGAACTCTTGCATAGACTTGCCAATATCCTTTTCAGAGCAGTTAAAACTAACATGAGGAGCTCTTGTTGGAACTTGACCAAGATGTCCTCCATGCCGGCATTCCTTTACGGAATCTCAGAGCCAAAGTGGAGAGTAATAAGTGATGTGAATCTCAAATAATTTTCTGGGATTTACCTCTCTATTCTTGGGGTGAACAGTGTCATTGCAAGAGTTTAGGGCAGTTTGCAATACTTCCATGGCCATTTATTTGAAAGTTCTTTTCAAACGTTTCTTTGGTTGTGCAGTGTTGACTCCAGGTTTGTGTAGGAATGCCCCCCCCTGCCCCTCGGTCTCTCCTTTCCTCTAAAAGTCTACAATAAATGGATGGGTGGGATCTCACCACATGGAGAGAGATGAGAGAATGCAATAACTCCAGCAGTGGAATGTACAGGGGAAGTGAAAATGGCAACAGGGCCTGGGAAGAGGAGGAGGGGGGGGGGAGGTGGTGAAGGGAAGGCTCTCGGCCCTCGGCTGCTGCCTGCTGCTGCTGCTGCTGCTGCTGCTGCTGCTGCTGCTGCTGCTGGGTTGATGACATTCCTCACTATTCCGCTCTCCTTATTTCCCTCAGCAACTGAGAATGAAAATTTTCACCAACCTGCAAGTTAAAAAGCCTGTTTCCTGTGAGCTTCCACATCTGGATAGAATACTTTTCAGCAGAAATTTCGGAAATAATTTTGGTGAGAATTTCAGGTTGTTGTTGTTGTTATCATCATCATCATCATCATCATCATCATTATTATTATTATTATTGTTTTGCTTCTGGGAAGTCTTAGAATAGAGAGACTATCCCTGGCCCTTTCTGTCCTTATTTCTTTTCTTTGACTCTACAAAACCTCGCTATCTTTTATTCCCATGGATATTTGCTTACCTTATGGTGACTTCCTCTCTGCTGACTTTCTGTCACTTGAGTCGGCAGTTTGTTTGCTGGATGCTCTACATTAGCTCTTGATGAGGTTGGTTTTGGCATTTGCATTGGCATCATAATGTCCCTCTAAAACTTGACCACACTGTTGCGGATCCATGTTTACGAATGGACTTTATCTCTTTGTTCCTCTCCACAGGCCCCCCAGGTGCCCCAGGTCCTGTAGGTGATGCCATAGATACAGAAGTGCCTATGGTTCTTGATTCCATAGAAAACAAGAGGGGTGAGAAAGCCAAACTCCGGACTTACTTTCCAGAGACCTGGATCTGGGATTTAGTACCTGTCAAGTAAGCAGATTCCAAACTTTCCTAGGGAGGAGTTGACCACGTGTCATAGTTGTTGTGATGCCACCCATCTTGAATGGCACTTCATCTTTGCCAGTGCACTGTAGAGATTTAAGCAGCTGTCCAATTTAAGGAGCAGGCAAAATGATTTGCCACAAATCTCCATCTGGACATGTCTGGTGTTTTTTTTTAAATTTGTTGTGAATGTCCCTATTACATTTCTGAAAACATAAAGTATATGGTATACCAGGGAAACTTTCACGAGACAAACAGTTGGCCTATTCGGTTTTTATCTATTCCTCTCTATACCTCTATACCCTCCATGGATTTTCACCAATGTATCTGAGCATATTTATAATTGGACCTGTTACTGCATTCTTCAAGCAGAAGCTAAACATGTCCCTGCCATTCAGCATCCTATTCAGAGGTTTCCCCCTTTGTTGGGAAATGTGTTCTAGCATTCAGCACAGAATAGACAGACTGTTTACATGAATGCAATTCCACAAATTCAGGATCTTTTGGGGGGTGGGGGCAGGAATTGGAATCCTGGGGTAAGACAGGGAGATTGGATAGAAAGGGACAGAAGTCTATTGTGCCAAATGCATGAGTGAAAGAGCCTGTGAATGCAAACAAGACACCTCATGATTAAACCCTTTCATCGGGTCTCCATCTTCCCTTTAAGACTTCCTGTGTGTGGCTAAATCTGAGGAACTCTGAGCTATCGATCAATGGGGAGAACAGTCATGGCTTTCCAGTTCTGGAGAATGAAGCCTCTTATGCGATGGTTACATAGCCTAGAGCCTGGTTTTACACAAAAAATTGCTCTGTAGTTGCTTTGGGTGTTTCCAGACTGAGGGCTCCGAGTGCGGCCCGTCAAATTCCTCCATGCAGCTACTCCTCTTTTCCTTCCTTAATGGATTTTTGTGGTCAGGAATGAGGTGGATGAAACAGTTGGAAACCACAAGAGGATCACAAATGGAAAATAGGGATAGCTGCCCCTCCATGAAATTCTGTATTTGAACTAGGATGATTGCATAATAAAAGCCTGGTTTGGAAGCATCCATACTGATTGATAGGTCAACCCTCTGTCTTTTCTTCAGTGAGGAAGGGAAGGCAACTCACTCCGTCACGGTTCCGGACACAATCACCGATTGGAACGCAAATGCCTTCTGCGTGGCGGACATTGGCTTTGGACTGTCCCAACCGGCCACGCTCAGGGTTTTCAAGCCGTTCTTTGTTGAGCTGGTGCTACCATATTCTGTGATCCGTGGAGAGACGTTGCAGCTAAAGGCCACTGTTTTCAATTACCTCAAGGATTGTATCCAGGTGAGTGAGCATTTAGAACAAGCCAAAAGCTCCTGAGTATCCAGAAAAAGAAAAAGAAAGGAAATCCTATGATCAGCTTTGGAGAGGAGGGAGGTGGAAGCCAGGGACTGGACTCACAAGTGCCCTGTCCCTCCTGTGTCTGCACTCCTGGGAATCGTCCAAATTTCTCCTCACACACAACATATGCCAAAGTTCCCTGTCCATAACCTGCCATGGACTAAGATGCGGACATTCCATTTTGATAAAATACTGAAGTGAAGAGAGCAGGAAGTGCAAGGTACTTCTGCTTCCTGTCCCTCTACTCCGTGTCTATGTCTGGAGATGTTTGGCTCCCTCAAGTATCTATAACACAGTCATAGAGTTGCAAGAGCCCATTCCCCTGCTCATGTATGGGGCACCCATCGACTGGCTCCACTCCTTTTCCCACAGGTTAACCCATACAATTTAGGCCGCAATGTGCCACAAACAGTGGCTAGAAGAACTGCTCGGGCTGCTTACAGACACCACAGACTCCTTGGAGTTGTGGTGCTGGTGGTGTGAGATAGCCAAATCATCCACTTGCAAGGCAACAGATGGTTAGTAGCCAATCTGACCTGGGGAGAACTTCCTTCCTGACTCAAAGGTGGTGCTCAGTGAGCCAGAGGACAGCCTGCCCATGGATAATTTGCTGGGCCTGGTTCCACACTACCCAACCTCTTGTCTCTATTAGCTGTGGCAAGCCCAGTCATGGGCACATGGTTCTCAGTATGGCTCCTAACCCTCACCTGCATCAGGCCTTCCCCCAAATGGTTGCCACTTGCCCTGGACTAGCTGCCTGGTCCGTATCGTGTGTGTGTGTGTGCCTTCTTGCATCCTCCAGGTGCGAGTCAACCTGCTGGAGTCTCAAGACGTGGAGGTGAAACCATGCCCAGAGTGCCAGTTCACCACTTGCCTCTGCGCAGATGAAGCCAAGACCTTCTCCTGGAATGTGACAGCTACCCAGCTAGGTGAGGCTGAAGTGCCCGAGGGAGTGGGGCAGGGTGGGTGGGGAGGTGGGGATGCTGAGGTGTCCACAGGTCCCCCCTTCCTTCCTTCCTTCCTTCCTTCCTTCCTTCCTTCCTTCCTTCTGGGAGGGGATCGGACCTGGGTGGGGTTTCCTCCCCAGCCAAGATGTGCTGCCTTCCCTTATTCTGCTACTGTTTACAGTGCTGCAGACCTGGGAGCCGGTGTGGGTGTGGGCACCCGTCTCTGTGTGTGTGTGTGGAGTCCGTTGGAGAGGCACTCAACCCTCTGTGTGCCGTGCCTGCTCTTGTGTCCGCTCCACCTGGGCATCTGCTCTTGTGTCCGTTCCACCTGGGCATCTGCTCTTGTGTCCGCTCCACCTGGGCATCTGCTCTTGTGTCCGCTCCACCTGGGCATCTGCTCTTGTGTCCGCTCCACCTGGGCATCTGCTCTTGTGTCCGTTCCACCTGGGCATCTGCTCTTGTGTCCGCTCCACCTGGGCATCTGCTCTTGTGTCCGCTCCATCTGTTCTGCAGAGAGGTGCCAGGGTGGGCTTGGCAGAGAAGGGCTCCCACACCATGGCTCAAGCAGCCGCCTAGTGCTCGCTGATCTCCACCCCCTCCTCGTTCCTGTAGGGCAGGTCAACCTCTCGGTAACCACGGAGGCCGAGGAGACGCAAGAGCTGTGCGGCAACCAGATCTCCGTGACGCCGACCCGAGGCCGGTCAGACACGGTGGTCAAACCCCTGCTTGTCAAGGTCAGTGTGGTGGGCAGCACATGAGGCAACTCGGGCTCACAGCGCTCAAGCGCTCCCCGCTGTTCCACGGTGGTGGATCTCTCCTCAAGGGCTTGCGCTGGGATTCTTTTCTCTGGATGCCTGCAGCCTGGCAGCCTGGGGAAGGAGCGTGCCTTTGGGTTTTCACATCGCCTCTGTGTTTCTGGGGCTAAGACCAGGTCAGCCAGGATGATGCCTCCTCTTCTTTGGCCCAAGCAAAAGCTGTGCTCAGCCAGAAGGCCTGGCGTTGAGAAAGCACGTTGGTGGAGCAGGGGAGAGTGTAGAGCTTCCACTGAGAGGGCAGCTGGGACGCCACTTGCCCTCAGCTCCGCCGGCCTCCGCTTTGGGCTAGCTTTCCTCTCTGAACCACCCGCTTCAGCCCCTATATTCTCTAGGTAAAAGAGACACCCAGTATGCCCTACGGTTTCCCTTTACCCAAACGGGAGAAGGACCCAGGAAACACGGACACGATTGGTAGTGCAGAAAGATGAACGACACATGGGGTTTTACATTTTAAAAACACACAGATTGAAGTTTATGTACTACAAGAGGCATTCTGTCTTATAATTAATCACTCTCTTCTGGGTCTTTCCCTGCCCACGCCACCCCTTCTCACTCCCATTCACTAGATGTAGCTTCATCGTTCCTTAAGGCCCTATCTCCCTGGCTACCTGTCTGCTCTCCCCCTCGATGAACACACACAAGCCGCTCCCACCTTTCATTCACTCTCTCTAGCGTGCAATGAACTCTAACTTCCCTGGGTTCTAATTAACACATCTGACCCGTAGCAGCATTCGTAGGAACTCAACATGGCAACAAGCATTGTGATGTTGTCGCAGCAACCCATGACTCGCTTTTCCTCCCACAGCCAGAAGGCATCCTTGAAGAAGAGACCCACAATGCATTCCTCTGTTCTTCAGGTACGGCTGGGCTGCATCCCTTGCGCAGGACTGCTCAGCTTGTGACAGGGCCCAGAGAACACAGTCCAGGGAGAACATGGGGAGTGTCCTTAGCTGGGGACAGAAGCCCTCTCGGGGGCACTAGCCTGATGCACAAGGCAGAAAAGAGGCTCCCCACCTTCTGAGGGAGGGAGAGGTGGGTGAAAGCGCCGAGTGGCTCTGTGCATGCTCTCTGGGCCAGCCAGCTCCTGGTTCAGTCCGCACATGGGGCAGTGTTAGAGCAGCCTCAGCTCCCCGTTGGCTGGGCAGGGTGACTAGAAGACTTCATGCTTGGAGCACTTGGGGGGAAAAGCTCTAGAAAGAGTGTCAATTGTACCTGTACGCAAATGCGCGCTACAGCAAACTGATGAGGGAAAGAACCACTATTAATTCCTAGGCTTGATCTTCCCACAGGGGACCCAGTGCTGGATGAGGTTTCCCTGGAGCTGCCAGAAGATGTGGTGTCAGACTCTGGCCGAGCCACCGTCTCTACTATTGGTGAGGAAGTAGCAGCCGTTGGCCAAGAACGGCCAGGGCAACCGCCCCCTCCCTGGCCCCATGAGAGAAGAGAGTTCCTGACGGCCATTCTGACAGACTGAAAGAGTGGCTTGATGGTGGCGGGCCCTGCCCCTCACCGATCCTTGCTTATGAAGAGAGGCCACCTCACCCAGAATCCTGCGCGCCTCATGGCACTCGTCACATTAAACGCGTGTGTATGGATTGGGGGAGACCCTGCTGTTGCGATGCTGTCTCCCTGCACCTGGTTAGAACCAAACCAATGCCCCCCATAGACTGTCACATTGGGGCACCGTGGGAAATCAAAATGGTGGCTCCCAGACCCAGCCACCTAGCACACAAAGACGTGCTGTAATGGAGGGCCCAGGTCGGGCCTCAGGGGCGAGACCTGCAAAGACATGGGTGGGGGGCGGTTTCCCTGACAACTGCTTGTAGGTGCCGTGTGCTGACACCGGACCTGTCTGGCCTGACTGTACTGGATGTAGTTCCACAAGGGCTTCCCTGGGCCCTTGACATTGCTTTACGTTTCTGGATTCTCCACGGTTGTTTGGAAGAAGGACGCTCGTGTTTTCTTCCTCCATTTCCCCCCCTTTCAGGAGACATTCTGGGTGCTGCACTACAAAATGTAGACCAGCTGCTTCAGATGCCCTTTGGCTGTGGTGAGCAAAACATGGTCAAGTTTGTTCCCAACATCTTTATACTCCAGTACTTGGAGAAGACCAACCAGGTGACCGCTGAGATCAAAAAGAAGGGGACAGAATACATGAAGAGCGGTGAGTCAGGCCTCCTTCTTCTGTTCTGCTCTTATTTGATGGAGAGAAGGCTGCTGGGTCAGGCACATCACCTGCAAGGAAGCTGTAAACTATTGAAGGGACTGAATAGGATGGCTCCCTCTGAGTCCCTTGAAGAACCTAAACAATGAGGTTCAGAATGCTGGAAAATTTCAAAGATTTGTGAATATTCTTTTGAGGTCTGCATCAGAGCCTGTGTGGTGCAGTTGCCTGAGTGGTGAATTTCATGTGGGGATGGGAGAGAGATCTGGGTTCAGATTCTTACCCTGCTGTGAAGCTTCCTGGCTGAACTTGGACTACTCATTATGTTTCATTCTAACTCACCTTACAGGATTGTTGTGCAAATAAAATGGGGAAACCGCATGCTCACCAACTATCCCCTGGAAGAAGGATAGGAAACATAATGTACAAAATGCTTCTCATGGATAAATGGCTGGAAATGAGGCCATGTGTCCTTGAGAGCTTGCCCCAAGGACTGAAACCACCTAAGCAATTTTCAAAATGGACCTCTCTAGGGCAGGGAGAGTTCTATGTCTTGTTACTTTCCGGGTTCTCCTATAACACCCCCTCCATCCTAGCTATTTTCCATCTGCAGTTTTCTATTCCTGGGGCTGTTTTCAGTGCCACCTCCCTCTCAAACCCCACGCTTTCTGATGCCGAGAAGGGAGCGCAGGGTTTGTGGGCAGCAGCTGGCCCCTCCTTCCAGGGGCGGTGCCAGGGGGCACGGGGACTTGCTGGCAGAGCTGGCTTTACCAGGAGGGCTCACCCAGCAAGGCAGCCTTGGCAAGGCACAGCAAGGGTTAACAGTTAGCCTTGCCAGATGCCAGGCGCCTGCGCTGTAGCCTTTGTTGTGGCTCTCCACAGTTTCAGAGAAGGAACGAGAAGGGGCCACGTGGGCCGGGCTTGCGGCTGCCTTCTCGAAGGCAAACCTCAGCTGTTTTAGAGGAGAGAGAGGCGGCCTCTCCTCTTCAGGCCCTTAGCCCTTTCCCCTCAACCAGCAGCCAGGCAAGCCCAAACGCTGGTTGATTTCTGCTGATAATCACCTACACTTTCCAAGTACTGGTAATAGGATTTTTTATATTCCATCATGACGTGTTAGGGCTATTAGCTGTATACAGACTTTTTTATGTTGATACTAAATCCCTGTAAGATCCCAGGCTGAAATTAGGAATAGGGGAAGAATTTGTGGGAAGGGGATGTTTAAAGCTCTCACACACACACCCTGCCCTAGACTCTGCTTTTTGCGCTAACTGGGGAAGATGCAGAGTGGAGTAGTTTCTCTCTCTCTCTCTTCCCCCCCCCCCCCCCATGTATTTGGTGGGTTGGTTGGGAGTAGCTGCTAGAGAATGACTTTAAAAGCAACCATGCACAACCTCGCACTGTCTAGATGGGTTGGACCACAGCTGCCGGTATTCCTGACTATTGACCATGCTGGCTGAGGCTGATGGGAGTTTAAGTTCAACACCTCTGGAGAGCACCAGGTTGGGGAAGGCTGATTTAGAGGAAGACTAACTGGCAGTGTGAACAGCCCTTACCAAGATTCCTTCCTCTCTTCCTAATTGCAGCTTTCCACTTATTTTCATTTTTTAAAGAAGTTAAGGGTAGAACTTTGGGGAAAACTTCTACGCCTTTACATTTTATATTGTAATCTATAATGCATGTTGTGGTTTTAATTGTGTGAACTGACCAGAGAGTTTCGTTGTAAGAATTGGTTTGTGCCAGTTTTTATCACACAATCCTATGCATGCTTACTCAGAAGTAAGTTACTGCCAATGGGTATTAGGAGCCCTTCTGGGCAAGGAAAGGGTTAATGGGTGTTTTCCCTCCCCTCTTTGCTTTCAGTTTCCCCAACAGTTGCTAGGTTCAACTGTTTCTAAATCTGGCCTAGAATCCATTTTGTTTTACTGTATTTCAGTCATATTCTGAAAATGTGATTTTAAACAACACTTTCTGTCCTTTTCGTGGTGCAAGTTAACACATATTCCTGGCTAAATTCCTTCTGTTTTATAGGGCATACTTTTTTCTTTTTCTTTAAACCTGTGATTATGTAACCCAAACTCACTCACTTATAGCCATTGATTCTTATTTTTCTGCTGTCTCAGTTTGCTTTGACTAGTACTTCACATGCATTGGGTTTCCTAGGTGTACAGGGCCCAGGTGTCTCCGTTTGCTCTTTCCTTACACTAAGAGGCCAGATCTACTACTCCAAGCAGGATACCGCACTATGGAAAGCGATATGAAAGCGGTATATTAAAGGCAGGAGCCACACCAAACAGGATATAGCAGTATATGGAACGTGTCAATGGGCCCTAACAGTTGTCAGTGCACTTCAGTACCACTATAAAGCAGTCATGTGGCTCCTGCCTTTTATATACCGCTTCCATAGTGATTTATCTTGCTTGAGGTAGATCTGGCCAGAATCTACCTTCCTGGTTCTCCTGCACTGGTTCAAAAGAAAGTGTTCTGTCTGTTTATTCTGTACGTCAAGTGTAGTGACTGTACCTTTTTTTGAAAGCTTTTCTCCTTACAGTAATTTGAATTTGGCTAATACATGCTTTTTAAAAAACAACAACACCTACATTTATCAATATATGACTTATTTCAGATATGGTTGGGAGGGCAGTTTTAGTGTGAGATACACTGTTGTTTTTCCTTCAGAGATCTTAACATATGGTATACAGCCTGCCCACCTAAAAATATACTTTGCCCCTTCTGTGCCCCCCCCCCCCAAACTTATTTTCTGGTGCCGCCACTGCTTCCGGCACTTTGCCCAGAGATGTCAAGGAGGGAAGGGAGCTGAGAACCACTGCAGAGTGGTGCCCCCCACTCTTACTTACCACCCGTTGACACTGGATTGGCCCTGGAGTGATGTGACACGGTGGAAGGGCCGTGTGGATGCCGCTCCCTCTGAAAAGTCTTTTTCAAATTGGTCGTTAGCACCCGGGCGGTGTTCAGCACACCCACCTCGACTTTGCTCCACTTCTTCAGCGCTGGACTCACATGACTTCATTCCCCTCCTGCTGTTCTCTCGCCCTGAGGTCACAGTTTTTAGTATCTGTTTCTATTTATCCCTGAACGGGCAAAGTCTGAAACAGGCAAAGTTCAACAGGCCAAGCTGAGGTATCGCAGCAATAACGTCCACGTGTGATTCAAAACACTGGACTCGCATAGGAATTATGTGTATTCAAAATGTTTTTAAATGTTTTAAATATTTTAAAATTGTACTATGTTTAATTAATTTTTTTTATTTTTGTATCTCATTATATGTTTTAACTGTACATGTTTTAATTTGAAGCCACCTTGACTCTCATTATTGGGGAAAAGGAGGGAAATAAATAAATATAATAATAACAATAATGATGATAATAATAGGAAACGGAGGGGGAACCCACAGAAGCAATCCGGGGGGGGGGCAATAGTAGGTGTGACAAAGCCCTGACTGACAGCCCCCACTGTCATTGCCAAGGTCCTCTTTGCAACAGGAGAGTTGGATGGGATTCTACTGAAAGTGCAGCCATTTCATTTTGAAAGACAAAAGGTGCTGAAGAGGCTGAAGTATTTCTCTCCCCATATAGCCCTTTTCTTGTTTCCTACCGGTTTGCTCCCGTAGACGTTTTCACAAAAAGCAGGGCTTCCCTTCTGACTCGGCCCTAGATCTTGAGCTTATGTGGGTCTGGCCTGGTTTAAAGTCGCTAAGGATTTTCACTTCAATCTTTTGGTAATCCCTGGAGGCTACATTTTGTGTCTTCCTATCGGACCTGCAGCCCATTGGTTCCCGATTTGTTCAGTAGAAAGTGGACAGGGAACTGCAGCCAGGTAACCAACAGGTCCATCCCAATGAAATCACACTATTCCCCCCACCCCGTCTCCTGCAGGGTACCAACGCCAGCTGCTCTACAAGCATGACAACGGCTCCTACAGTGCCTTTGGGAAGCGTGATAGTGAAGGCAACACCTGGTGAGTAACGATCGCACTCGGGTAGTGCTATGGCTAACTGCTGGGCAGAGCGCTCTTATGATGGTCCTGAGGGGTGTCGGGGGTGGGCGGTGTGTGTGTGTGTGTGTGTGTGTGTGTGTGTGTGCAGCTTTTTCAACCTTTCCTTCCAATGAGAGAGATCGAGAGATCCGGAGGCAGGCCGTGGCACGCGTAAGCTTGGGGGCCAAGCACAGAGCGTGGCAGCTAGACCATCTTTTCAAAGGATGCCATGCTTCTCTGGCTGCTGTGCTGCTGAGCTCACGTGTGCTCCTGCCTGATGGCCTTTCTTTTGTTCTCCTTGTGATGGCTGATATGGGGAAGGAAGGGGAAACACTGGAGGTGGGGCTGCTGGGGCCGCATAAAGGAAGGCTGAGGGCCGCATGCAGGCTGCAGCTTGCCCAGCTCTAACATAGTGAATGTGGTGACCGTGCAATGCTATGTGGCCAATCGGATTAGGCCACTGTGGTCAATTGATGAATTACGGAAAGGCTTCCTGGCTCAACAGTTCCTCTCATTCGGACTTTCAGAGCAAACCCACCTGCCAAATCCGCAAACAGTGGGAGCTGCTTTTAGCTGATCCTGGCAGTTTTCACAGAAGTAGGGCTTCCCCTTTGACTCAGCCCCTAGACCTGGAGCAGAGATGGATCTGCCCTGTTTCGGGACACTCACGCCTGCCGAGCTTTCCACAGGTGTACCAGGCCATGGAGGTGCCATCCTGCAGGTGGAGCAACGTGCTATGGCAGCTGTGGGGCCATTACCCCCTTAGTGAATCTGAGAGCAGAGCTGCTTGCCATCCTGCATTTCCTTCTCTTCTTGTTTCCTGCTCTGCAGGCTGACCGCTTTTGTGGTTAAGGCTTTTAGCCAGGCAAAGGCCTACATCTTTATCGACGAAAACCACGTCCAGGATGCCCTACGATGGCTGAGTCAGCACCAGCGTCCCAGTGGCTGCTTTGAAAGTGTGGGGAGGCTCTTCAACAACGCCCTGAAGGTGTGTGAGTTCTGACGACACAGCACCCTACGCACAGGGGCTACTGCAATCGCTATACCTTAATAGAGCTGACCACCCTTTCAGGGCTCTTGCAAGGGTGACCCAAATCATAAATATGCTGCTCCTTGAGAGTGCTAAAACACTTCTTGAAATGCCGGGAATTGGCGGTAATAATAAGGAGATCCACATACCTAATTAACCAAACAGTCATTCCTTTTTCTTCACTGCGTATGTAGTGGTTTGTTTGTTTGTTTGGTTTAAATCTGTTACTGTTTTTAATTTTTTTTAGTGTTTTTAATTTTACTGAAGGTTTAATTCTATTTTGACTTTTGTAAATTTATATTTATTTGTTTTAATTGTGCATGTTTTTATCTTGAAAACTGCCTTGAGTCCCAGCCTTGGGGAAAAGGCGGGATATAAATAAATATAATAATAGTAATAGTAAGAATACTAATACTAATACTAATACTAATAATAATAGGCAGGATCCCTGCTGCAGAAGAAGAGAGCCGGCTCTTTCCTGCCTGCGGAGTAGAGGGAAGGGGGAACCGCTTGGGCTGGCCCAAGAAGCGCAATGCCTGTGGCAGAAAATCCCATCCCAATGTGGGGTACAATCCAGCATGAAACTCTTCAGCCCAATCCTCATAGGAAATGGGTGGCATCTTCCTAAGAGACCTTTGTGCAAGTGAATTCTCCTGGGGAGTATGCCCCTTTGTGAGTCTCCCACCCTTCATTGCTCCAAGGCCCACCACTAGAAGCAGCCACTTCCCATGGCCTCATGGTAGGCCCACCTCTGCGCCTTCCTCGTGCGCTTAAAGAATGGCCACACTGGCCATTTTCTCACCTATGACCTAAACCGGATTCTCTGCATGTTTGCTTTTTTTTTTTTTAAAGCCCTCTTTCTACTGCATTCACCACACACACTCCCAAGTGGCCCATTTCTGACTAAAAGGTCTTCTTGCCAACACGTGTGAAAATGTCCTTCATATTTGCTGCCTTTTGAAATGAGAGTTGCATGTACACAAGTAACTGCCTGACAAGGGTCAACAACATTGGTGCTTCTAGCTGCTGCTGAAACGCCCCCTGTGAGGCCTGAGAACTGTCTCCCAAACTGTGAGGAAATGGGCTCTCACGGCCTTCTGGCCTGGCTTTCTGTCTTCATCCACAGGGCAGCGTGGATGATGATCTCTCACTGACGGCTTACGTTACTGCCTCACTGCTGGAGGCCCACCTGGAGAAGAATGTAAGTCCTCCCTTAGGCTCAGGCTTGGAGAAGAATGCAAGTCACTTCTTGACTTTTCTGCAGGGTTCTGGGGTCTCCCCAGTCCTTTGTTAATCCAGGGTCTGAAGGATGGACTCTCTGGGCAAACTTGACACAGCTTCTGCAAACTGATGAATATGAGCCATTTTTTTCTGGTGTCAACCTATGATACCAAAACAAGGAAAAGTCGATAGGCAGATTCCAACAACCATTATTTTGTTTTATGGTCTGGTACAAAAGGATATCCATAGAGTGAGTGACCATCACCGTGGTTGTCAGATGAATGACCGACATTTAGGAAGTCCTGACTAAATATTTATTAGGCGGATTTTTATCCTACCTCTCGCAATGATTCAGAATAGTTAAGAGCATGTATATTAATGGGGCCATGTCTCTTATGAATACTAGCCGCTTTGCAACCTACCTGAATATTGTGTGTGTGTGTGTGTGTGTGTGTGTGTTTTAGCATCCCATGGTACATGATGCCTTACTCTGCCTTAAGAAGAACTTAACTTCGGTGCGCAATGCCTACCCCAAGGCCTTGTTTGCTTATGTCTTCACATTGGCTGGGGACACAGAGACGCGGCAACAGCTCCTGAGAGACTTAGATGAACTGGCTGACAGAACAGGTAGGAGGAATTGTTTCATTCAGTATCCCTACATACTTTGTTCTATTTTGTAAGCCTGCTTCTCATGCTGTTTTTTCCCTATTCGGAGTACCAGTCCTTTCCCCTGAAGATGTGGGACTGAATTCTGAGCACCTCACTAGCTGCCCTTATTCCTGAAACGTATATGCCAACTCATGTCATTTTCAATCCCTGTAAAACAGGAAATAAATGACTCCAAAATTATCAAGATTAGTTAGAGCAGACATTTAGATACGAGTTCTTTTTCTCTTCCCTCCGTATAAATAGCCAGGTGTGTCTGTCCCATTCCAATGAAAGGGACCCCTAGTCTTGGCTTTTTGCACTTGGCCTAGGGCACTGAGTGGTTACTAGCTGCCGTTTTCAATTTCCCACAATGCCCCGGAGGGATTGACACAGTTTCTCTCCAGGACATTGTGAGAAACTGAAACCTCATAACCACTCACTGCTGCTCCCAGGTGACCGCAAGTCTGCAGAGGTCCTGCCGGTGTAAAAGACACTTGGCTGAGGCGCACCTAAAACTTTAGCTGGTCCTGCACCTTGCTCTGGGTATTGTCTATTAGGATATAAGATCCTCTAGCTCTTGGAACAGGGCCTTTCAGTCGTGGCACCAAAACTATATACGTTGATGGAATCCACTCCAGAGAACCCAGGGTCATCCCATGAAGCTGATTGGTGGGAGATTCAGGACAGATAAAAGGAAGTACTTCTTTACACAGCGCATATTTAAACTATGGAATTCACTACTGCAAGACTAAGTGATGGCCACTAGTTTGGATGGCATTAAAACGAGGTTGGATAAATTCCTGGAGGAGGAGGAGGAGAAGGCTATCCATGGCTACTCACCCTGATGTCTACCTGCTTCCTCCAGTGTGCCAATGTACACCTATAGGTGAGGAACATGGGTGGGAGGTGGTCTTGCACTCACGTCCTGCTTGAGGTTCCCTGATCGACAACTGGTTGGCCACTGTGTGAACAGAGTGCTGGACTAGATGGACCCTCCTGGGTCTGATCCAGCCTCAGGGTCCTTCTTATGTTCTTATTATGATTTCTCCCAGTATAGTTTTAAATGGCTCAAAATAACTTTTTCCGATCTTCTGTTTAAAGTCCTATTAGTATTTTGCTTCTTTTGTCTTTCTCTGCTATTTGTATTCCAGTATTTAATTAGGGTTCTGGGTTTTTTCCGATTGTTTTATTTTTCATCTGTTTCTTTTATTTTATTTTACCTAGTGAACTGGCCTGGCTTCACACAGGTTGGAATAGCCCTTAGTTTGATTCAGCTAAGCCTTGCATGGCTGTGTGAGTTGGACACTTTGTGCCCACCTGTCTGAGTGAATCTGTACCCACTGGCACCCCTAGGCACCTACTTTGGTGTGATCCTATAGCCTATAATTCTTTTTTTCCATCAAAAAATAAGACCCATAAAATCCATTTTTTGACTATAACAAAATGTGCCACCATTTCCTGCTGCGTGCAGGAGAAGCCGCTCGATAAAAACGCCCACTGAATGGGCCACATGGTCATTGCTTGCTTCCTCTGTCTTCCCTGTGTAAAGACAGAGGAAGCTTTTCGTCTCTGTTGTGGTACAAAAGCAGGAGGCAAAGCAACGGTAGGGAAACACAATTTCCCCCCGCCTGATGAGGCTCGAGATGATCCCCAATGAAATTCCATTCCATTCTTGCTTCCTCTTTTGTAGAAGGATCCATATCCTTCAAAGAGACGGAAACAACCGCCTACGTCCTCTTGGCTTACCTCTCCACGTCAGAGGTGTCCACGGATGACATCACCTATGCCTCCCAGCTTGTGCGTGCCCTCACCCGGGAACAGAATTCGTACGGAGGCTTTTCCTCTACACAGGTAACAGGGCCACAGGCCTTTCCTCTGGGGAAAGGGCAATCTAGGAGATGGGAGCCAATCTTGTCGTTTATTTATTGCATTTCTATACGGCCCAATAGCCGAAGCTCTCTGGGAGGTTCACAAAAATTAAAACCCTATGTTGAACAAGGACATAAAACGGTACGGCCATGGAAACTTGTCACATGAAATTGAATGCAATGGCTGACAGGGCCAGTAATGGTAGACAAACCACACAAAGCAGAGCTCTGAATGATCTTCCATGTGAAATGAATGCAGGAAATGATGACATCTGTTTCCCTGGAAGTCACATGTTGATGAGCCTCATGTCAAGCTGAGCCACAAAATCAGAACCACAAATCAAAGTTGTGAAGAAAAGTAGCATTTGGAAAATGGGATCTAAATGGTAAGGAAGGCATTGGGAAGGTCCAACCTAGGCCTGTTCCATGTCAGAGATGCCCGTGGGGGCAAGGAGTCACCCGCCTGAATTCTCCATCATGTTACAGCCCTCCTGCAGATGCATTCACTGCTGGGAGCTAGCCTTCCATGGGCAGGGGCATTTGTGATTGGGTTGAGCATTCAGAAGTGCACCCCCATATGGATGACGGAGTTGGTGCAGTGAATTGAAGCTGGTTAAAGAAAAACTCCACAGATTTTGAGAAGCACAAGTTGTGTTTTGCTTCATGACCAGCTAAGGAATTTGATGTACAAACTCACCTGAATGGGACATGCAGGATCCCTACGTGAAGATCTACTGCTTTAGATTCATTCCTCAGTCTGATGATGATGATGGTGTGTGTGTGTGTGTGTTCCAGTAATACTAAATTGTTCCAGTAATACCGAAACCTGTCATATCTGTATCACTAAACTATTTTTGCCACAAGTATCAAATGTCAGGGTTTGTGCCATGGTTAAGTAGAAGGTTTGCTTCGGATCTCAGGCTGGAGTTGGCGGTTTCTGTGTGAGAATTGACAGTAGCACGATAGAAGCATTGTTGCTTTTGCTGCCTCCGACGCGATTAAAAAAACCTGTTTGAGCCAAAGGTGTTCCTCACAGCTAGCAATGCCTCCAGCCTCTGTCAGAACTTCTTCAGTTCTCTTGAAAAATATCACTGTCTCCATCTGTTACAGAATGGAGAAGTCAATATTTTATACACATTTTAGTACTGATTGATACCCTGAAGAGATGAGATGTATCTCAGGACAACCGCTTTGTGTCTGATGTGCGTCGAGGGTTTGGGGGTGACATTTGAACATTTTGTGAAACAAGTATGTGAATAATTCATAGAGGACCAAAATCACCACATTTCAGATCTGGCCATCACTTGATGGTACAGTTTTTAATAATCTTTTGAAAGCCTTCCTGAAGTTGTGATTCAACTAACTGCCAAAGTTGAAAAATTAATTGTTAAGCCCTCTAACTATAGACATATATCACTCAAGCTCAGACCACCCTCCAGCCCCTCTCCAGCCTGTTTTCTGGACTGGCTGCATCCGGCTCTGTGAGAGCGATTGCCACAATTGGCCAAGATTCCCATCTCATTTATTTATTTATTTATTACATTAGTATACCGCCCCATAGCCGAAGCTCTCTGGGCGGTTTACATAGGATTAAAAACAATTAAAAACAATATACAAAAATTAAAACAGCAAAAACATACAACATACACACAATCTGTACATTTAAAAACCACTTCAACACTTCAAAAACTACAAAAACAAAACAAAACAAACCCAGGCTCCTCAGATATTGCCAAATGCCTGAGAGAAGAGGAAAGTCTTGACCTGGCGCTGAAAAGATAACAATGTTGACGCCAGGCAGGCCTTGTCGGGGAGATCGTTCCACAATTGGGGAGCCACCACAGAGAAGGCCCTCTCTCTTGTTGCTGACCTCTGAGCTTCCCTCGGAGGAGGCTCTCGGAGGAGGGCCTTAGATGTTGAACGTAGTGTTCGGGTCGGTTCATGTCGGGAAAGGCGTTCCATCAGGTATTGTGGTCCTAAGGAAGGAGATGCGCCCTCGCCATACCCAAGACGACTCTTTCCTTGTCCCCAGGACACTGTGGTGTCCCTGCAGGCTTTAGCCAAGTATGCCGGCTTGACGTATCGTGAGATCGAAGATCTAAAGGTGCTGGTGAAATCCAGCGAGGGTTTCCAGCATGAATTCCATGTGGTCAAGAAGAACCGGCTGGTACTGCAGCAAGCCTCACTCCCAGAGGTGCCTGGTCAATACAAGGTGGAGGTATCGGGGATTGGCTGCGTGTATGTGCAGGTGAGCCAAGTGAGCCTGGCCTTTAATCCTCTGCGAGGATCAGAAGGAAAGGATCCTCTGAAGGATCCTACAAAGGAAAGGACAGACTATGGCAACTTCCGCTGAGATAAGTCACAGGGCAGAGGATGGATGGGGTGTCTCAAATCTTGAGCAGTACGGAGAAAATGGATGGAGAATTCCTATTTGTCCTGCTCTCCAGCAGCATACCTGGGTAACATCCAGTGAAATGTTGCAGTAATATTTGAAGAAAAACAAGAACTCTCCTTATTTTGCAAAGGTGCATAAGTACCAGGTGGAAGTTCTTGCCGTAGGATGTTAGCAGGGCCAACAGCACAATGAATTGGACAAATCAATAGAGTAGAACTTGGTCAATAGACAGAGTTCTGTCATTGTTTTTGGGTAAATACTGTCCCATATCGTATGTATTGTGAACCCAGGGGATGAGTTGTGACAGTTTTGTAGCCGAAATCAGGCCACTGAGGAACAAGAGGGAGGTGCCAGCAGGCTTGGGAGAATCCCAAGGATTACAGAAATACAAACATTTTCAGAATCAAAAACATTAAGGGTGGTGGACCCCCCCCCCCAACAGCCCAATGAGGACTGAACCTTGCTCAGAGGACACTAACTGACTGTTGCTGGTGGGGGGGGTATTGGGAAACCAGGGTAGAAGAGGGCATGGCTAAGTCATGGAGAATAAAGCTAGAAGTGGCTACTAGAGCTGATGGCTATATGCAGTATGCCTATGTATATCATTTGCTGGGGAACATGGGTGGGAGGGGGCTGTTGCACTCATTTCCTACTTATGGGTTTCCTGTGGATAGCTGGTTTGCCCCTGTGTGATTAGAATGCTGGGCTAGATGGATCCTTGGCTCTTCTTATGGATAGCTGACTCAAGTCCTGAACAAGAGAATTCCGCCCTGCAACATTTTGCTGCATTTCCCACTTGTGACTTCCTAATGTTGATGCTATTACTGGTCACAGTCAGAAATGGTGGAAAGCATTACATGGACCCCTGATCCAGCCCACAGTGGTAGTAGTATACTCTTGAAATACAGTTGATGCACTGCAATATGCCTCCATAAAGGAGGTTACCAACTCTGTCTGCCTCTCCTATATGCCAGCCTTCCCAGTGTGGTGCCCTCGAGATGTTTTAGAGTATGTCTCCTGTCAACTCTTGGTCTGGGATGATGGGCTTTGTCGTCTGAAACATCGGGAGGGCATCAAGTTGGGAAAGACTCTGCCATATCCCGTAGGTTTATAGGACTGGGAGGTGCATAACATCCACATTGGCCATCCACACCATTTTGCCCCCCCCAAAAAAATACGTTCCAAGAAATCTAATCCAATGTTGGGAGAGGCCTGGCCACTCTGAGCCAGTCAGAATTCCTCTGGAGGCATTTCCAGTTCTGAGGCCGCCATTTGCCAACCTCTCTCCTAGGTCATTATTGTTATGTATAAGGCAGCAGTGGCAGGAGCTCAGATTACAGCCATATTGTTCTCCTACTTAGACTAATCTTCGATACAACGAAGTGCCTCCAAAGCCTGAAGGTTTTCTTTTGCATGTGGAGACATCACCAAAGGCGTGCAATGAGACTGCCAAGAAACATTTTGATGTCAACCTACAAGTGAGGTACTGTACTGGAGGAACCACAGCAGCAGGGAAGCTACTTGTGGTGCTTTGGGAACCTGAACTGTTGCTTGCCATCTCTGTCAGGCCTCCTCCACACGAGACGTTTAATGAGCCTTGAAGGCTCATTATAAATTTTACCTCCACACCAGCGGAGCGCAAAACGGGCGTACAGGCGCGTTATCTCCCCGATAATGCGCATTTTCGAATGCGCGTTAAATAGCGACTTTTATTTTGCTCCGGCCGTTAAAGCGCATTTTCGCGGTGTGAACAAGCGATTATGCACGTTAACGTCTTGTAAAGCGCTTTTTGGACATCAATTAATGCGCTTCGCCGCCTCTCGCTGCCTCCCGTGCAGAGGGATTAGGCGTAAATGCGCCTCCGCGATAGTGCGCATAATCCCACAAACGGGCGCAAAAGCGCATCCTTGTGGAGGGGGCCTCATTTACTTCTGCCCACCCTGAGCTGGATTCCCTTTGTGGCCCTCGATTCAGATGAATTGGCTGAATGGAAGCTAATAGGCATAATGGAAAAACAAGACAGAGTCTTGCGACTATTAAACGCTAACCCATTTATCATGGCATAAGCTTTTGTGGACTAGAGTCCATTTCATCAGTTGCAAGAAGTGTAGTCCTAATAAGAGCTAAACTAGATGGTACATTAAATATGAGTAGAGTTTAATTTATTTACAATATTTTTATACCGCTCAATTATCTAACACAGATTCCAGAGTGGGGAACATAGGTATAAACAGTAAAAGAAAGAAGATTAAAGAGAGTTTAGCTTCTCTTCCTCTTTTCACTTACAAGTGAGTGTGTGGGGCTCCAATCTGGGTTGGGATAACGCACAAGCTGCTTTTCTTCAGTTACACCCCACACCCTGTCACTGTGTGAGGACTAATTTTTTAAATATTGAGGGATTGAGTGTTATAAGATTCTTTCATTTAAGTAATATAGCCATGCTAATTAAAATATCAGTTTAAAAATGTGATAAAAACAATGCCTACTGCAAAGTAACATTGTGCTGAGGTACAACAGACCAATAGGTCACTGCCCACTTCAAAATCACAGTAGTGCTAAGAGCACCTACACCTGTGGAGATTGTGTTACTCTTCCATCCAGGTAGAAAAGTTCAGTAAATCCTTGTCTGGAAGTTGCCTTAATCAATGGGTGAGTGAAGGATGAGGTGTTCTTTTCACTAGGACTGGGGTGTATACCCTCGTGATCGATTAAACCTACCCTTCAGGCTGTTCACTTGTGAGGAAAGAAAGTACATGGACAGCTGAGTCCTGCCTTTCCCAGAGTTTTGACAACTACCTGCATTATTGAAACTTATTTCCCTTATTCCTGAAGCTACACAGGGCAGCGAGAGACAAGCAATATGGCCTTGTTAGAGGTGAATATGCTATCTGGGTATATCCCTGTGAAGAAGTCTGTGAAAAAGGTAAGATAATTTGGGTTGTCTTTTATGTATCTCTGATTGTTTTGGGGTTGTTTTTTTAGAACTTTTATACCGCCAGACTGGTACTCAGGTTCTAAGTTATCCCATGAAAGGATGTGACAAAAAATAATACCAGCTGAATATATCCTAAAAAAGGTTCAGCTGTGAGTAGCATGTTTCAGTTAAAATCTTCATTACAGTACTAAAGATCAGCCCTTGACCATAAGTGCCTGCTGGAATACAGAAGTTTTCACCATCCTTCTAGAATGTAGAAATGCCTCCTGGAAGGAGAGGGTGTGTGTGCTGTCCATAATGAGCGCACAGCCATTGAGAAGATTGAGGCTCTTGTCTGTGCCAAGGTGTTGTCAGATAGAAAAGGAATGCAGAGCAGGGCCCCATCTGATGCTCTAGGGGCTGGTTGTAAAGAGGTTGGAGACTAAATACCCTGTTTGCTTCAGCAAGTGAATGGCAGAGGAAGGACTGGAGGATGTGTGGGGCAGGAGAAATCACGGCTGCCCCCCTTTCACAGCTGCAGATTTGTTTTTGAAAAGAGGCCACGCCCTCCAGGTGGCAACGAGGCAGCCCTACTTCAATCCCACTGACAAGCCTCCCCCCCCCCGGGTGGGGGTGGGGGCTTTTTTACACAAGATGTTTCTCCTGTGCTCATCAGTCTCTAGACGAGGATGTAAGCCTCCAATTTCGCTTCAGTGTCTGATTGGTACTTTGGGGGAGGTGTTTTTTGTTTGTTTGTTTGTTTTTAGAGCAGGGAAAATCTATCATTTAATGAACATGACAGAAAGCATCATTTCCTTGTGTGTCTTTGCACTATTCCGCCCTACCACAATGGCACGTAGAGGCTCTGTAGTGGAAAAGCTACAGGAAAGGAAACACTCCTCATGTGGTGCTCAGGTCTCAGGTCTGCCATGAAACCGAAAGTAGATACTGTGGATGAACAGCTGAGCAATCTAGCCTCATGTGGACACACTCTTTGTCCCTCTCCCATGATGACCTATTCTCTGAAGCCATCTCCACTTGCCCATCCCATCCCCAGCCCTCTTGACACACATTCTGCACTTGCTGCTCCTCAGACACATCCCAACCTTCCTTTGCTCCTTGCCTCCTTTTGGGGGGGGATCCTTTCCTCATTTTTCCTGCTTCCCTTTCATCACCATCATCATCACAATGAAGTGGGCCTTCTGGGTAGACAGATAGGGGCTAGGAGGGGGTTAAGAGGGAAGTATGTTTCTACCATCTCCCTTCTTTTGCGGGTATTTCTTTGGTTTGGATGGTCGGCATGTTTGTTTTTGTTCTGTGTAAGAGTTGCATTTTTTTATTACATTCCATTGACAGATAATGTATCCATTTTCTCTCCTTGTGCTGCTGGTCCCATATATGTGATGCTATGCTATATAATACTGTATTTATCTGCCAGTAAATGCTATCTGGTCAGCATAACCCTCTGCCTTTCTGAGTGCCATCCAACGTGGGATAATGCACCAACTGAATAACTTTGGGCTCAAAGTTTCAAAATTCAATCTACTGCATGGGTCTCCAACTCTTTTGGGCCCGTGGACACATTAGGAAAATTGAGAAACTGTTGTGGGCACTACTACAAAATGGCTGCCATGGGGTTGTGTGGCTAGTCACAAAGGACAAGTTACTTATCCAAGAAACTGATTACAAGCAAGAGGAAATTTTTTGACCTCACATAGCACCCTACAAAACACTCTGTCACCCACAGCCCCTCATCTACCCATCAATACACACTCAAGCAGACACCCCATCCCTCAATCTTCACCACCCTTCTCCTCCCCAATTAGGGTGACCAGAGGCAAAAAAAAGGACAGGGTTCCTGCACCTTTAATAGTTGTGTAGAACAGGGAGCATTTTAGCAGGTGTAGTCATACAAGCTATGCTTGCTGAAATTCCCCCCACCCACAACTATTAAAGGTACAGGAGCCCTGGTCCTTCTTTTGCCTCTGGCTGATCTCCCATCAATGCAGCCCCAGCCGTTTCCCACTCTTCTCGCCCAACTCCCACCATGTGCCACACATAAAGAATTGGGCAGGTACAAGCCCCCCCCCCCATGCACAAGCACACACAGGGCCAAACTACAGGTATGCATCATTCTGCCCTTGAGTGCAGGGATTTTCTCAGAATTGCCTGCGCAGGGGCCCTGATCCAGATTGGGAACCTAGTGCTTTTCCCCGCAGTAGCTTCGGAGTGGCAGCAGGTGGATTACATGAGGCTGCCACTGCTCCGAAGCTATTGCGGGGAAAACCCCCAAAGCTCCGCTCTAAAAAAGTTGGGTATTTACCCCGACTTTTTTAGCTTGGAGCAGTAAGATCACTGCACCGCCTCCGCAGTCCTCCCCCCACCCCATTTTAAAAAACAAAATTTAAAAGAAACACTTACCTTGGAGCAGGGGGGCCGATACTCCCAGCCGCTCCTCCAGCTGCTGCTGGGCAGGTGCGGTGGCAGCATCAGGAAGACCCACCGTGGTGCTCCTTCTGCTGTAGATGGGCGGAAGGAGCGTCAATGTGGGGCGCGCCAGCTGCTGCTGCACGGCGGAAGAGGTGCCGTGAAGAGGAGGGCTGTGTGTGTTGGGGTGGGGAGCTTTAACCGTTTGCCTCTCCCACTCTGATCCTGAGCCAGATCCCACCCACCCCTCATTTTTCTGGCTTTGGAATGTTACCTTTCAAACATCATCCTATTTCTGTATGATTCTTCCTCAAAAGTAGTCTACTTACGCATCTGCATGCTTCCGATCTCTTTTACCCTTATGAGGTAGGACACACACGAACATTTCTTTTGCCCTTGGAATATAACCCTTTACTCATTTTCTGTGGAGCAAGTTTGAGGATGTATAAAATGTTATTTTCAGAAACTGCTGGCCAACCGAGATTTACTGAGACACCAGCTGCCTCTATACGCACACACTCCTAGTGGCCCAGGGCTGAATGGCTCAAGGCCACCTGGAAGTTCAATAATGGCCCTTTTTCTCTATATTTTGACAGCTGCTAATAAATCCCTTAATTAAAAAGGTGGAACCTGAGCAAGACAAGGTCAGCATCTATCTGGATCAGGTGAGGGTTACACAGATCTCTCTTGGATGGGCATAAAAGGGAGTGTGGAGAAAGGGTCCAGGGGTATTATTCAAGGTCCATCTGGGAATGAGGAAAGGCCACGATCCATGGTTGTTGCCTGTAGGAAAAGGGCCATGGAGAAGCTTGACTTAGATGAGAGACATTTCATCTTTTTTTTACTTCTGGGGAACTCAGAAGCATGTAGTTGGACCTAATAAAGAAATTACCCTACCCTGCTGTTCCTTTTGGGAAAAAATTAATAGATGAACACAAGTATCTGCAACCTTACTGTCTTTTCCCCTCTCTCTTCAGCTGGATCATAATGTTCAAAATTATGGTTTCTCTGTGGAGCAGGAAACTGAAGTGATGGACCAGAAGGCAGCAACTGTGATTGTCTATGATTACTACCATCCAGGCAAGCATTCCACCGGAGGGTGGATGGGTATCATTTAGCACTAACAGCCCTGTCATGGCCCCACAATCTTGTCTTTCTCTCAGTCCTCTACCCCTCTAGCCATACATTCCCCAAATGGCTCTGCCTGGGAGCCTCAATGCACCTTTCAATCCTTCTCTGTCTGTTTTCATACTAAGCCTGTGTTTTCTGCAGTCATGCACAATATTTTTGGTCCCAAGGGAAAATATACCCTCTCATAACACTTGTTCACACACACACACACACACGCCCTGCCCCTGCGTCTCAGCACGCAAGGCTGGGGTGGTTTAAACCTGCTGAGATCCAGGCAGCAATCTTACAGGTGCAGTCTCCCGTGGCATTCTTGTTTCTCTGCCGCTAGCAGTGGTAGAGAAACAGCAGCCTCACCGGCAAGGTTGCTGGGGGCTGGGAGAGGCAAACGTCTCTGCCACACACCCCACCCAGGCATCTCCAGCAAGGTCACTGTCCTGGCACTTCTAATGCCAGCATTGCCAACACAGTTGGACTGTGGGGGAAAGTGAGCAGAGCCCCCATGGTCCTGTGGGCTGCACTGGGGGTGGCCAAGGGCTACATTTGAACTTCTGTGAACCGCCCAGAGAGCTTCGGCTATTGGGCAGTATATAAATGTTAGATAAATAAAATTCTGTCCAGACCTTGTCTATCTTCGATACACAGGATGAATCCAGATGTGCACTTAACAGTCCGTGTCATGTTAGTTTCAATCCGTCCAAACCATGTATTGACATGTATGTCTACATACGTTGTTCCGCACAGATAACATGCAGCCTGAATGAAATTTCATCTGTGAATTTTAACACCTGACAACTCATATTGACACCTATGGACACAAGGGTGGACAAGCGCAAGTAGGGGAGGTGGGGGGGGGGCAGAAGTCCCCATCAGAAAACTGGGGGCTTCTCTACCCAGGGGGTTTTGTCATGCAACTGTCATTCTTCAGGCATGGCATTTTCTGGGTGCTTTGCGCATTTGCTGCCTAGAAAAGTTTAACCCTGTTCTACCCAATCACCACGTACACACACATGAGAAAAGGACAGCTGACTGCTTTGTGTGTGTGTGGGGGGAGTGAAAGTATTGTGGATTCTCTATCTGGACCCCCTTTCACCTGCCTCCTCCTCCTCCTCTTTTCAGCACTTGGGATCACTTGGGATCAGGGGATCACTCCGCTCTGCAGTTGCTGCCCAGAAAAGTTTTAACCCTTTCCCACTCAGTCTCCATGTACACACAAATGAGAAACAGGGAAATTGCTTGCTTCGGGGGATGGGAAAGAGCAGACTGTGGAGTCTATGTAAAAGTGGCTGAGGTACTAGGATCAGAGGAAGCTGAGGTGGAAATGTTCATGTCGAGAGGGGGAGGGGACTACCTCAGAGGGGGTGGACAGCCACTGGGGACCTCCAATAACATCCTGCCAGGCTCCACCCACCAGTGTAAATGGCAGGTAGCATTTAAGGAAAAAGCAGCTGTTTGTAAAGAACCAATCGTAATCCCACAAAGAAGAATCCAAAAGCAGAAGGTGCCGGATAAAAGCCTCATGTAGAAATGCCCATAGTGAAAACCCCTGGCTGGGTTGCAATAAGTAAATGCCCAAATTCAACTTCTTATCTCCTTGACTCTTCAGAATAAAAAAACCCAGTAGTGTACTTTTCACATAGTTCAGACACTCTCACGTCATTTTGAAAAGGATCCTGTGTAAACATTTATTTATATTTTTGTACTGCACTTCAATTGAAAGTGCCATGGGTGTTTTAGAATCAATTGAAAGGCAATAAAACAACCCTAAGCAATGAAAGGATTGACTATAGTGAATGGCAGCTCTAAAAACTACCCCAGCAGAACTAACATCTATCTGAGATTAAAGGTTTTGGAAAATAAAAAGGTGCCTAATAGTCTCAGTGTAGGATATTAGGGATGAGGGATCTCTACAGGAATGCTGGTGGGGCTTGAAGAGAGGGTGGAGTTTGGGCTTCATCTTGATCTCACAGACCCTTTTCTCTTTCACACAGAAGATAATGCGGTTGCTGAATATAACGCTCCCTGCAGCACAGGTAAGGATTGGATGGGACTATGCTTGAGAACTTCCCAAAAGGTAGAGGTAGGAATGAGACACATCAATTCAGAACTGCCCATGGGTTATTAAAGTGTTGTTTCCTCCTCCAACAAGCCATGTCGCCGTGGTTGGGCTGGCACAACAAGCTGAGCCTAGGCAGGGGATTAGGCAAATGGCATCTGGCCTGCACTGTGGCTTGTTTAACCCACAGTGATTGTGCAAGTGGCTCTTTGACTAGCTAAGTAATGTATCAGTCAGTTATTCTTTCCAGACATTGGTTTGCTCAGGAACTGCTCTTTGTTAGAGTATGTAATGAGAATTGTGAAATTATACAAGCAACTATTATACTTTAAAAAACCCACATTTGAGACAAATACTATACTTGCTTCCTTTTGCCCTCTTGACCCTCCATGGGAGCAAATCAGCCAACACCGCATGTGACTCATGTTTCCAGGGAGCAGATATCTAGGGTAATAAGGTGTGCTTGTGAAATACTTGGAGCTAAAGGTGACTCATGGAATGAATGGGAAGCAAGTGCAGCAATAGTCCACATAGGGCCAAGCTTGCCACTAGCACTTACCTATCTCACATGGAAAGTGTGTCTGGAACAACTGCACAGTTGTAATCAGAAAAGTATTGTGTGTGTGTGTGTCTCTCTCTCTCTCTCTCTCTCTTTTCATGTTTGTCTGCTATGGCAAAGAGACATTTCTGGCATGGCAATGAAGTGAAAGAATGAGAGTTTTATTTTACTTAATAGTTTACATGCTTTTCAATTGGAAGTCTCCAAAGTGGCTAATAAAACACATTAAACGCAATACAATACTATATACAACATCACATTTTGGTATGTGCTTTCTTGTGCTTCTCCACCATTGAGATAGGAAAGGACACACAAGAAACAGGGAACACAAGTCTTTCTTTGAATACTTTTCCCAAAGTCACCTTATCAGCCCTTGCTTCAGCTCCCATCTTCATTCCCATTTGCAACAAAAGCATATAGGATTAAATTTGCTCACATTGCATCTTCCGTTCCTCTCTTCTCTATGCTGCTTTATATTCTTGCCTCTGTCATCCCTTAGTTCTCCCCCACACTGAAATGTATAAGTGATTTATTGCACGCTTGTGATTGGCCACTCATGGAAGTTTGCTGGTCCTTTACCTCTGTCAACCTCCAGGACATCTCCCGTGCTTTTCCCTGGTAATCAAGCATTAAAAAAAACACAGATAATGCAGTATTTAAATAACCACAGGATGTCCCCAGTATGTGAAGCTGGCGTAGCGCTATAATTCCATCACTAGATGGCATGTTTCATTGTACGTAATAGCATTGCCGAGAGGGGGGGAGTTTTCAATTCAAAATCAATGGTCGCCGTCTAAAGGAGCCAGTCGTAAATGCAGAAAAACTCCAGAAAAAGAAACCCTGGTAAGTCACCCTGAAAGTGTTTGGGGTAATGCTCAAAATTAGGATTTGAAACCTTGTTTATATAGGCTCTTTTTTCAACGATACTATCGGTCAATAGTCCCTATCTATGAAGGCTTTCTTAGTTTCTATTTTTTACTCACTGACAACTTGCATCATACTTTCCTTGAATCCTTACGTCTCTCCAAATCCCCACTAATACACTTATTATCTCTCACTGGCCTGGTCCTACAACAGCTTGAGGTGTAGCATCTTATTTTCTTTGTGTTTCTTCCCACAGAGAGCATGAAGGAAGATCAGCACTAGTTTTGTACCTAAAGCATGAGGCAACACTTGTGAATATTGAAACTGATGGAGAAGAACTCCCATTTTATGTCATTGCTCTTTCAGGCTGTGTATGGCCTGGACCCAAAAATCCAGATCAGCAAGTGGAAAGCACTTCTGCGCGTATATGTGGAGGTGCTGATTTCCCCTTCCTGCTTGTATCCCCAACTCCACCCGCAGGGCCCCACAGAGCTGCTGGTCCTAGGCGCAGGCCAGATGGGAAGTGGGTGCCCCTCCCCCATTTCAAACTGCTCATTAAGTATTTTTTAATGTTTTTTTAATGCCCACCAACATGTCCGTTCTATATAACAACTTCATATTAAACCTGTTCTACAGCATCTCAATGTTGAATCAGAAATTAACATTTAGTTTTAGTTGCTGTACAAATAGAAGCAACAACAGTAGAACAGTCCATCATTATCAAACATTATCATCCCCATCCTCATGGTATCATCATCATCATTATTATCATTAATGACTATCATCATCATTACCTCACCCTCCGCTCCAGAGATTATATGCCATGGAGAAGATTGAGGAAAGAGACGCAGTCAGGACAACCATCGCAATTTAGGCACATATATCCCCACCCCGCGTGCGGCATATGGCCCTCTGGAGCTTGTAGTCTGACCGTGGTCTTCACGACGCACGGCTTCTGCACTGTTTCCGCAAGGTGGGCTCCTCGCTTCTCGATGGGCCGCTTACGCTACGGGAGCAGTAGTGTAAGCTGGGGGGGACCTCCTCGTCGGAGTGCCCCCCCTCAAAATTGTGGGCCCCAGGCCAACTGGCCCCACTGCCCCCCCCCTGCATGGCCCTATCCACCCATGCCCTCCTGAGATGCCCTCAACCCTCAGAAGTAGCTTTTGGGTGTTTTTTTTTGGTTAAAGGGGAAACTGGTAGTGCCCCATGCATCTGCAGAAATGCTTTCCACTCATGCCTAAAGTGACTTTGTGATAAGAGCTGAAATTTTTATTTAAGCTTTCAATTTTCTTGTCATGGAGTGCAAAGTCAGAATACGAAGCTATGGAGAGAGAAAAAAGTGCTATGTTCGTTTTTTCAAAGATATATAGTTTTACTTGGATGGACCAAGATATAAAAGCAATATGGGTTCAGAATAGTTTTGTCTATAGTCACTATGATATGCTATTGAAGAGTTCAGTGTTATAAATAAATATCAGAATGTAATGTTGTTTAATTACTTTATAAGGATGATTACTTTTTGAAATAATACTATTTTCTCAAATTAAAGAATGAGAATTATTACCCACTGTACACCAAGCGTCATCACATGAGTGAAAATTGTGTTTCCTTACCTTTACTTCTCCGCCCACGTTTTTGTCCCTCATTGCTGCTTCTTTTGAAAGAGGAAGCAAACAATTTGCACGTGGCCCATTCGGTGGGCTGTTTTGATCACACTGCTTCTCCTGCACATAGCAGGAGAGAGCGGCAAGTTCTGTCTTTAAAAATAAGTCAGACTTACTGGGGTGTTTTTTTGTCATGCGAAGGAGGCTAGAAGGGGCGGGAGGCATGCGAGAGGCAGACGTCGTGAGAGGGAATTGTGGAAGTCCGTGAGTGCCCAGTAACGAGCGTGTCTGATGGAGCTGCAAGACTTGATAATAAAGCCTTCTTTTTGTTTACTACAGTGTTGGTGGTTTATATGCACATTTTATTCCCGCTCTCACTGCTGGCAAAAATCTATATCTATTGGCTCTGCTGGGGAAGATGCACCAGCAGAACAGGCCAACAAGGGCAGAGTCATGCCCCCCCCCCCGGGGTAGAGCAGGGGAGAGGCACCCTTGCCCCAGTGTTTACAGGTTCCTCAGCCTTCCAGGGCTCAGGCCTCGCAGGGCACATGAGGGATGGGGCTGCTGTCACAGGGTCTGGGGCAGTCAGAGAGGAGGGGCAGGGACGGGGAGACGTGCTGTGAGATCAGCCAATGGGGCTGGCCTAGACATCAAAGTGGCAGCAAGGGGTTGGCACATGGGTTGTGGGGGTGTCCACAGGGCTATTGGCCCATGCAGCACTCCTCTCGATGGACTCGATGAACCCCTCGCCACTATACCCTGTTCTCCCAGGTATGGGGCTTCTCCCGCAGCCCATGTGATCCTGACACAGATGACTGGGTCTTGAGGCTGGTAGCTTTTGGGGAGGGGGAACTAACACCCTGGGATATTTCTGTTCTCTGTCTGTTATGTGGCTGGACTTGCCCCCCCCCCCTAAACACATAACTTAGATTTTGATCATACTTTTGCTGTCATGATTCTCTGGGGAAGCTCTGTGACTCCCCACCAAGTCCACATTAGGGGTGTATCAGCTGAAGATACTCTCAAAGTTTTACTGAATTTATTTAAGAGGTTAGGACTTGTTACAAAATCACTGGGTCCCCCTCTCTTTTTTTTATGCGACTCCTATTGCGTTACTCACTGAATGGACTCCTTTAGTAAAAATCATAACAATTAGAAGCTTGAAGTTGAGTATGTATTCTGCCCCGCAAGATTCACCCTTAGATTCACCCCTTAACACTTCATGCTGAAGGAAAGGTACTGGGGTATTACAGATTGGACTCTCTGGCTGCCTGTCATCAGGCAGGAGTTTGCAAATAGCTCCCCCTGCTTCTCACCTAACTACACCTCACAAATCTAGGGTTTCTTCCTCACTGAGACCTAGGGGCTGTGTTCACGATGCTGTGTTGTTGGCGCCGCCTCCTTCTTCAACCCCGCACTTTCCGTCTCCTGGAGCGGTGTCGGATAATCTCGATGCCAAGGAGGGAGCGTTGGGTTTCTGGGTGGCCCTGCCCTCTTGACCTCAGATTGGCCCTGAAGCAACATTTCACAGCAGAAGCACCATGTTGACTTTGCTCCCTTTGAAAAAGTCGGATTAAATCCCCAACTTTTTCTAAATGCAGCATCGTGCATGGAAGCCCTGTGGTGGTTGCGAACCTGCGCCTACGTCGGTCCACAGCCACCCTAAACTCGCTATTTAATGCGCATTCGATAATGCGAATAATCTGATGTTTAAAGCGCCTCAGCTCCCAATTTGCGCTCCTCTCTTGTAGAGGTAAAAATTTTAAAGCGCCTTGAAAGAGCTTTAAACCTCTCTTGTAGAGGCACCCTAATTTACAGAAAACTGCAAACTACTGATAAACTTGCTCTCTTGCTCAATTCTACTTTTCTACTTTGCAGGGTAATCAGGAACTGCTCATCCTGTCACTGTGGGCCTGTTCAGAAGACACCTTAAACCCTGCTGGTTCAGGCTTTTGGTTAAGAAGCAGAGTTTAAGGTGTCTTGTGTGATGTGTTTTGCTAATCCCTGCTCACTCACTAACCACAGTTGGACTGTCTGCAGCAGCTCTAACCATGGCTATTTCCCACCACAGTGCGATAATATGGCTTGTGGTTCGTGCTAACCCCAGAGAACCATGGTTTGGCTAACCACAGAGCCTGACGTCTGAACAGGCCCTGTGTAAGACTATAAATACTCTCTGCATGGCAGAGTTCTCCTGACTGCATGGTTTCAATATGCTGGTCTGAGATCTCTCCTTGCAGACTTCTTGTACTCAAAATAAAGTGCCTCTGGCAGATCTCTTCCAACCTCAGAGAGATGGCTTGTTTTTCTTCCACAACTTTTGCTTCCCTGATGCATTTGTGTGTGAAGTGGTGGGGAGCAGCAGTTTGGCATTTGGAGACCATTCTTTGCTCTGAGGTTGTCAGACTGACAGATTGTCAATCACACACACACACACACGCACACACACGAGAGAGAGAGAGAGAGAGAGAGAGAGAGAGAGGTCCCCTCTACAAGAGTTTGCTTTGACGCCTGGTTTCCCGATTATGCGCATTTCCTGATAAGCGCATTTGTACCTAACACTTGTACACGAGAGGCGTTGAAGAGCATTATGGGCTGTATGAAACGCGCTTTAAAGTTGTTTACATGCTGAGAATCGCATGCAAATATTGCTGAAAGTAATGCGCTTTGTCCTGGAGGAACTCCCCAAACAGGTTCCCTCTCTTTATTCTCCCCGCCCACCAGAATCTCCCGCCTTTGGTTACCTGGGTTACCTGCCGGTAATGACCTGGTTAACCTATTTGGCTACCTCTCTCCCCTCCCCTTTCGCCTGATTTCCATTTCAAGTGAACTAGTCAGGAGTAAATGGGAATGTGCCTCGTGCACACACACATGCCAAAACAGACGGGGATGCGGCTTTGTTCCTTCCCCCTCCTCTTCCCAGAGAGCTCAACCGTAGTAAAACATCCACATGCACACACACACACAGCTCACATCAGGAACCCAGCAAGAAGCGAGGGGACGATATGTCTAAGCTGATCACTAATTATGTGCACATGCACACATCCTTCCTACCCCCTTTGCTTCTCATGAAACCACCTCCATCTGGACCCGTGTCTCCATGTAAAAAATATTCCATCAGGGTACTTAAAAGAAACTTTATTTTCGGTTCACGTTGGGTCTCCTCTTCCTGGAGCTTCCATCCAGAGAGACGGAGAACAAGGAGGAGGTTGCCAGAAGGAGATAGGAAATAAAACTAAATGAAAAAGTGGGAGGTTTTCCCAGCGAAGGGGCAATTGCTTACATGGACATTAGGCGCTCTTACTCCCGCGGTAAATAAATCTCGCTATTTAACGCGAATTCGAAAATATGCATAATAGGAGATAAAAAGTGCCTGTACTCCTCATTTGCGCTCTGCTTTTGTAGAGGGAAAATTGGTGATGCGCCTTGAAAGAGCTTTAAATTGCTCTTGTAGAGGCAGCCAGAGAGAGAGACCTATCTACACTACTGCTTTAAAATGGTTTGTAACAGTTTTAAAGCAGTAGTGTAGATAGGCACAGAGAGCACACGAGAGAGCTAGTGTTAGCTAGCCAGGTTCAGAGCAAGTGGAGGCTCCCTTCCTCCAGTCATTGGCTGAATTCGGATGACACAATAAGCCACGGGGGGGGGGGAGGGGACAATCGTCAGTTGTATTGACTGTCATGTCGTCCGAATGCTGCCAACTCAGTCAACTCAGTGCTGATCCTAATCCACACCACGGTTGATTATTTATTACCATGTTGTGTGGGGAGTATCCCCTAGAAAAACAACTGTAAAGTTGATTATTACTCCACCATTGACTATCGTGTTGTCCAAATTCAACCATTGTCTCTCTCCCCCACTACAAAGGATGAACTAGAGGGGAGAGGCTCCTTGCGGTCCTTAGTGGGTTTTCTTGCCTTTTTAAAAAGGTGTGTCCACTATGTCCTCCTTTCCCCTGCCTTGGGGTTTCCTTCCTCATCTTGCCCTATCACTGGAGTCCACTTCAGCTTGGCTCTCTCAACTTGTGGTGCACCCAAAAGCATTCAAATAATTTGGCAGAAGCTACTGAACTTGAAAATAAATATTTTTAATCAACCTCAAAGTTTTGGATACCAAGCATTCAAAATATACATAGATACTTGGGTGAGAAGTTGAAAACATGTGTACCAGTCATGAGGATTTGCCATCAGTTTCTTTGAAGCCCCATCTGGGGATGTGGCAGCCAACTTACAAGGAAGGTTAGCTATGGGTTGGAGCATAGATCCTGCGGAAGCACAAATGGGGAATAATATTAGTAGTGGTACAGTAAACACGATGTGGCTAGGAGATTGTTCACAATCACCTGAAAAATAGAACTGTCCATCAGCCTTGCCTGGGCTAGCCAACACTGATAAAAACCACCGAACGGGTTGCAACTGGCCTCTGAGCTTGCTGCAGGAGGAGGCCTGGGGCCATGCAAGCATACAGACCCACCAGACCTTAGCAAAATAGCTGGGACTTCACTAGCCTAGAATGTCTTCTACCAGTGGGGATGAAGCCTCCAGCACTGATTGGCTGAGCTGGTGTGATGGCTCAGAATGGTCCCTTGTTCAGGAAATAAACCACATAGTCCCCTTTTCTCTGAGGGGAGGGAAAGTTTTCGGCTTGAGGTTAAAATCCCACCCAGGCCAGCCGTAGGGCAGAAGGAAGCAACGTGATACTCCTGGGTACCAGTGAACCCCTGGACACCTGTATTGGAACCTGCCAAGGCACCCTACTCCTCCCTATTATTATTATTGTTATTATTATTATTATTATTATTATTATTATTATTATTATTATTTTATTTTAAATTAAGGGTTAGGGTTAACTTTTAAATTAAGGGTTAACTTTTAAATTAACACATTTTCTTATCAGCAGGTGGGATTGCTGTGAAATGGGCTTCTCTTGGTGCTGAAAACTGAGTTCAAATGAGCTGTGTAGTGTGTTGGAGTTTAGACCTCTTTTGGACATGTTACTTGTCCTGTGCCATGCCTTCTATGGCAACCATTTTGTGTTACTCCCCAAGACAGTTTCTCAACTCACCACCTGTGCATATGGCCCCAAAGGTTGCCTACCCTTGCCCTAAGGTGAGGCCTTCTTTAGTGGGGCAGGCTTGGAAAGGATTGGGAAGAAAGCCTGGGGAGAGGAGTAACTAGGGTGACCATCAGTCCAGATTTGCCCGGACATGTCCTCTTTTTTCTGGACTTGGGGCCATCCGGACGGATTTCTTGATTTTTCTTAAAAAGTCCGGAAAAGGTGCAGTGGGGGGAGCAAGCCATGCATTCTCCAAAGCTCCGGTAAGTGCGCAGATGACCTACGCTAATAGCGTAGGCCACCCACACACTTTCAAGAGCCCCAAAGAACGTGCGTCCTGTTCCGACCTGCACCTTTCCCGGGAGGAAATAGTCTCTCAATGCTTGAATTAAGAAGCCCTTTCATCCTGGGAAAGGTGCGGGGGGGGGGGGGCAGAGCAGGCCGCGCGTTCTCCAGGGCTCTGGAAAGCGGTAGATCACCTACTGCCATTAGCGTTGTTGCTGGGATCCTCTCAACCACGCTAATGGCGGTAGGCAATCTCCATGCTTTCTGAGGCCCTGAAGAACACGTGGCCTGCTCTCCCCCACCTTTCCCAGGATGAAAGGGCCTCTTAATTCAAACGTTAAGAGACCCTTTCCTCCGGGGAAAGATGGGGGGCGGAGCAGTCAGAGCTTACCTGCTCCTGCTCCAGCTCCTGTCTTGCAGCAACACGTCCTGTCTGGATCTTCTCCCACAAGTCTTGCGAGACTGGAATGAGATGTCAGAAGTCTCGTAATCCCAGTCTCACGAGACTTGTGTGAGGAGAACCAGACAATGGAGGCAGCAGCAGCAGCAGCAGCAGGGGCCCGTAATGATGGGGTAAGTGCTGGCGGGGGGCAGGCAGGCAGGTGGGCGGGCGGGCACAGGTGGCGTGGGCGACAAGTGGTGCGAGCGGAGCGCGGGCGGCAGGGCGCATGGCGTGGGCGGGCAGCAGGGTGCGCTGCATGCTGTGCGGGCAGGCGGCAGGGCTCACGGCTTGCGGCGCAGGCAAGCAGTGGGCACGCAGCTGAAGTCCAGGTATCCAAGACTTTGAAAGCTCATTGAGCGCCGCCACCCCCAACTGGATTCCCAGCAGCTTCCTTTGGCAAGGACAAGGGAGTCTCTGTACTCCACGCTACAACTTCTGAACCATAGCAATCCAAATTGGGTCTGCCCCTGAAAAGTGTCTGGAAAGTTCAAGTAGTGCAAAATGTCAACATCAGGGAGGGAGAGAGGGATCAGAGTATTTTTCATTAGTGTCAATTTTACATATGTCCGTTCATAAATCCAACCGGTCCTCCTTCTGTATTAATCTCTCAGTTTAAAAAAATACCTAGAAATTGTGTATTGTTATGTATTTTACATCATGTGTGTTCTTGTTTCCATAAGACAGTATTTTATTCCTATTTAAATTATAGTGCTTATTTCTAAATTTATAGCTATAAATTAGCATATGCAATATTACGCAAACCTATGTCCTCTTTTGTTGCTGTTTTCCTCCTTTTGTGTTTGTGTGGGGGTGTTAACATGTAAGTGGCAAGCCTCTAGTCAAACCAGTTGGACCTTACTGGGAGTCTGGGTGTACTGAGAGCAAAATCTCTGCAACACAAATAAATTCTTCAGGGTAAGGAGTTTGAAAAACCTCTCATCTAGTTACATATGCTCATCAATTTTATAGATGCAGTATATTCTCCTTTTGCACCCAGTCTCAAAAGTAAAAGTAAGTTCCAAAATATACCCATGATGCAATAATCAAAGAAATAAATGTTTTGTATGGCAAACTTCAGGGGGAAATTAAAAGCCAGCCAAGTTTTTTTTTTTTTTTAAAAACATCTTCAGTAACTGCATTTCAAGATCGCTATACATTATGGCTCTTAAATTATCCAGAAGCCTTTCCCATAGCTCACTAATGAAAGGTCATCCAGATCTTCTCATAATGTGCCATAAATATCACTTGGATAGCATGCAAAAAGCCACATGAAATGAGTGGGGCATACATGAAACGCAGTATGAAGATAAAAATTATATTTTATTTACCAATAGACATAATTGAGAATCAGTATGTGATCCATGAAATGATTTCTTTGGCTTCGTCCCATTCACTTCAATGGGATTTAAGCAGTTTCAGTGCTTTGTAGAACACACAGCCTTGGTTTACAAATATGTAGGATCATGGAGGTTTAGTCTGGGATTTTAAAGCTCTTTTTTCCCAACTGGAAAAGGCTTCTAGCTCTGGAAAGATTTATCAACAAAGCATTAATAAATGGTTGATGATGCTTGATTCTTAAGTGATGTGAAGAAAGCAACAAACAAGGCTGTGCATGTGTGCCACTCCATGCGTTATGGCCTTTCCTTTGAACTCAGGTCATTACTGTTTCCAGCCAGCAACTATTTTGCAGGTCCATCCGGTGTGGGGTGCAGGCGGCAGGGTGCACAGCTTGCGGTGCAGGGTGGGCAAGGGGTGCGGAGCGGGTGAGCAGCGGGCGGGGGGCAGGCAGAAGGCAGTCCTTGGTTGAGTGTGTATGGGTGTTTGGTTGGTTTTGCCCTGGTGCGTTTTTGGATTTGTAGTCTTGTTGTTGTTGTTACCTTGGGTAAGTATGTGGGTTGGTGTTGTATTTTTTATGTTATTTTATTTTTTGCCTTGGGGTGTGTGTGCATGTCGGTGTGTAGATTTATTGTGTTGATGAATGTCATCGGGTGGGTGGCTGTGGATTATTATTATTAATATTATTATTATTATTATTTTGCCTTTGGTGGGTGTGGGCATGGATTTTTATTCCCCCGTTAAGTGTGTGTGTGGAGGTTTTTTTAATTGTCTTGGAGAGGGTGTGGGTTTTTTTTCCACTTTGGGTGAGTGTGCAGGGAGTGGATTTAATTTTTTATTGTCCGTGGTAAGCATGTGTGAGGGGTGTGTGTGGATTATTATTATTATTTTACCTTGGGGGTGTGTGTGTGTGTGTGAATGAATTTTTATTTTTGCCGTAGGTAGGTGGATTCCCCACCATCAACAGCACCATTGGTTTGTTTCTATAATAAAAAAATGTGGCTCCAAAACTGCTTTTGTGCTGATGCTGACACATATGTTGATTTATTATTATTATTATTATTATTATTATTATTATTACATGCAAGGGGGCATACACTCTCACAACTTTCAGCTCGGTTCCAAACATTGCTTTTCTGTATGGCTTTCAGATTATGATTATTTTACAGTGTGGCTTTGTAGATTTCCCACACACCCCAACCTGGTGAAAGGTTAACAGTTAAAGTTGCAGAAGCCCTGCTCTCTTATGTATCTGATCATGTTGAGAATTGTCCTGTCCCAGCCAGATAATATGTGAGTGCATAGTGTGGCTTGTCTTGTCTGAGTGTGTCTGGATCTCCTAGGCTCTGAAATCATCTTTCTGTAGAGCACCTGCTGGTTGCATGATCCACGAGGCCAGGTTCTGGTGACTGGATAGTTCTCCTTGACAGGAGGGGCTTGCACTTGCTAGAGAAAGGTGAACAGATGTGAAGAGGCTGCGATTCTATATTCATTTCTCTGGGAGCAAGCTTTATTGAAATCAATGGGGCTTGTTTCTGAGGTTTCTTTGGGCAGTTTTTTTGGGGGGTCCCTGATTGGATTTCTGTTCTCTGCACACTGAGGCAGTGTAAATTCAGGAGATATTTGATTAAAAGGAGGGAAAGATCTTTGTCTAGCATTGTGATAATGGGCATCTGTTTCTTTGTACCTCTACTGACCATGGGCTTGTTTACATGGCTAATGAACCAGAGATATAATGACACATTTTTAGATTAGTTTCTCACTGATAAACCAGAAGTTGAAACAAGCTAAGAGATGCTAGTGAGAAATAACTGCTACAAGCCTTTAGTCCATTTTGTTCCATTACTGTTTGCAGGGTAATAGTATTTTATACTCTTTCTGAATGCTACGTTACTCATTTATTGTACTAGATTTTCCTGTGCTAGATTTTTCTGCACTTGTCAGCTGCTTCATTTGTTCAGTGCTGAATCTGTGAGTATGGATATGAGAAAGGTGATGGGGAAAGAGTGTTAAATGTTAGGAAAGGTGAGACTACGGTCATCCAGTGAAGGATTTGCAGTCAGAAAAGATATTTGAGGGAAGGGGAGACTGTATCACACAAAGTACAGCAAAAGCTACAAAAGGAGGAGTGAAGTTAATTTCAGATACACTGAATGTCTCAGTGATTTTAACATTAAGATGTTATGTAGAACAGGTTTGTCTTAATTGTGTGCTGTGAAATCAGACATGTGACGAAGGCCATCTTTGGGTGGGCATGTCCCTTTGGGGGCTGGCCACGTTGGTGGGCACGCCCCCTTGGGGCGGCCATGTTGTCCTCCTTTTTGGTTTCCAAAATATGGTCACCCCAGGAGTAACATCAGGAACATAAGGGTGAAGGTGAAGGAGCCTTAAGGAAAATCACAGAGGATACAGGGAACTCAGAGCTTTTCTATAAAGGTTGTTAATCAATTGTTAATCAGTGTACCTACTTTTGTTTTCATCATAGAATTGAGATCCAAGCACTGCACGAGGAGCGTTTCTGTACCTGCTTTTCATTACATAACCTCTAGATGGTGCTCTAGTATAGCAAAATAGCGCAAATACACAAAAGGAAATTTTGTTCTTTCACTTTCACAATTATATGCCATATTTTCCTTACTCTAGAAAATATTAGAAGGGAGTTTATGCTATAGAAAGAAAGAGAGAAGTGCTAGGAAGGCTGGCCAAGAAATAGGATGGCTAAAGGAACTAAGACAAAATTGGCAATTGTCTAAAAAGCACATTCTATCACTGGAATGCCAGAAGTCACATATACACCATGCAAGGTTTTGGATTAAGCCATTGTTTTTTCTTATAAAAAAACAGGCACTTACCTCAAGGATTGAATAAAGTTGTTGGGAATAAAAATTTATTTTAGAAAAGAAATGCCATGGCCAATAATCTTCATCCTCCTTTTGATGAACAAATATTTTCCAACAATAGCGATAATCTGAAGAAATAAACATCCTATTAGTATGAGTGTGTACAGAGGGCAGAGGGTTTATTTGCACAGAAGTTTATTTGATTGGTTTCCTCTTCACTAAGGTTACAATCCTAGATATACATACCTAGGAGTAAGTCCCAATGAACTCAATTGCCTAGTCCCTGGTCCACTATCAATTTGCTATGTTTATAACGACATGAACATACCAGGCAAATGCATGATAGATATCTTCACTCCACAGTTAACTAAGTCCCTGAGGCCATTCTGGTTACGCTCCTCTTGATGCCTGAACAGCTCAGCGGCTCTTATTTCCAGGGTCACATTAGAGTTTGCTTCCAAGAATTCAATAATTTTGCGGCTACATGAAGCACAAGGACTCCATGATAGAAACCAAGTGATAGAGCATGGTGTGGTCTTCCGGCGGCTTATTTTCTTACAGGCATTTTGCAAAAAGTTGATTTCAGCATGTTGGATATGGTTCCTTGTACACCAGTTCTTCCAAGTCCTGGGACTTCTCCCCCAGTGGATTTCATACAGTAGATGAGTAACTTCTGGAGGTCCTGTTGGAACATAATTCTTCAAAAACTTCTCAGGTTCTATTTTCCACCTTAAGTACAAATTTGACAAAAGAATTTTAGCCTTTCACAATTCAACATGTAAACATAAGAAGAACCATCTTGGATCAGACCAAGGATAGTATCCATTGCTAATCCTACTTACAGTAGACCTATTGAAATAAATCATTTCAAGGGGTCTACTCTAAGTAAGGGTAACACTGGATAATATCCATTGGGTCCATCTAGTCCAGCATTCTGTTCATACACTGGCCAACCAGCTGACTGTAGGAAAACCACAAATAGGACATGAGGGCAACAGCACCCTCTGGTTCCTTTTCCCCAGTAATGTAATAATAATAATAATAATAATAATAATAATAATAAATTTATTTCTTACCCGCCTCTCCATCTGGATCGAGGCGGAGAACAACAGCAAACATAAAATATGATAAAATACATAAAACTGATTAAAAACATGGTACACATTATTAAAATAGCAATAAAATATCCTAAAAACATCCTAAAATTCCACTGGATATGCCTGCCAGAAGAGATTAGTCTTTATAGCTTTCTTAAATTCTAAAAGACTGTTAAGTTGATGAGTCTCCTCTGGCAAGCCATTCCACACTCTGGGAGCGGCAGAAGAGAAGGTCCTCTGGGTAACGGTTTTCAGCCTAGTCTTGGCCGACTGTAGTAAGTTCTTCCCAGAGGACCTAAGAAGGCGATCCCACAGGTAACCTGGACCCAAACCATGTAGGGCTTTAAAGGTAATAACCAACAGTTTGTACTTCGCCCAGAAACTAATTGGCAGCCAGTGGAGCGATTTTAGAGCTGGTGTGATATGGTCACCCCTAGATGTACTGGTGACCAACCTGGCTGCCATATTTTGAATGAGTTGAAATTTCCAGACAAGGCACAGAGGTAGCCCCATGTACAGCGCATTGCAGAAGTCGAGCCTCGATGTTACCAGCGTGTGGACTACTGATTTTAGGTCTTCCAACTCTAGGAAGGGGTGCAGCTGGCGTATCAGCCGAAGTTGATAGTAGGTATACAGAAGCTTCCAAATTGGTAACCATCACTACATCTTGTGGTTGTGAATTCCATAGTTTAACTAAGTGCTGTGTAAAGAAGCTAAAATCTAAGTGAATTTTGAGGAAAACAGAGTTTTGCTAACACTAGCAACATTTAACAGGGTGGGGAAAAGGATTGAGGTTCATATGTCATTACTTGTGTGTGATTTGTGAGTACTTCACCTTCCATAACTATATTCCAAAATAAACATGGAATTAGAGGGCAAGAACATGTTAAATTTGCCAAATGAACCGTAGCTGTGACAAAATCCCAAACTAACTCTGTGGGAAAAGATCTGCTCCCTGTGCAGCTCCTGGCTAAATAGTCCGGACTAGGCTGACCATATGAAAAGGAGGTCAGGGCTCATGTAACTTTAACAGTGGTAGAGAAAAGGGAATTTCAGCCAGTGTCATTTGTATGCAATTAGTTCCTGGTGAAATTCCCTCTTCATCACAACTGTTAAAGTTGCAGGGGCCCTGCCTTCTTTTGTATATGGTCACTCTAGTATAGTGCCTGCACCTTTAACTGTTGTGATGAAGAGGGAATTTCACCAGGAACTAATTGCATACAAAGGACACTGGCTGAAATTCCCTTTTCTCTACAACTGTTAAAGTTACATGAACCCTGTCCTCTTTTTCATATGGTCAGCCTAGTCTGGACTATTGTAATTTTCTTAAGTTAGTTCACTGGTTTCTATTCATCATTCTGCTGCTAAGATCATTTTCTTGGCTTGTCACTTTGATCATGCTACTACACTCTTGAAATCCCTTCATTGGCTTCCATTTCACCTCAGAATCCAATATAAGCTTATCCTATTGACTTTCAAAGTTTGTCACGGTCTCTGTGTGATACATTCTCCCCTTCCCTCAAATATCTTTTCTGAGTGTATCCTCATTCCTCTGTAAGCTGCTGCTGCTGCCAACGGGGCTTGCTGCCAGCTGGCTGGCTGGTTTTTTTATTTTTGAATTTCAGTATTTTGTTTGGAAACTTGTGTATGATTGTCAGAAGTTTCTCTACTCTAACATTAGGGTGGGTGTTGTGAGCGGCGGACACTACTTCGCCCATTCACACTTCTCACTTATATACAATAGCTTCTCAAGGCTTGTGTGTTGGCACCACTTTGCACATCCAGACTTTGAACTCCTATCTACTTCCGGCACAAACATGCGACTCTGAGACCCTCTTTCTAATGCCCTGTGTTGCATGCCAGCACCGTGGGGCTAAGTTACAACAGGTGACTCTGGGCTGTCTGTGCAGCTTGTGTTTCCTCTCTCTCTAAGTCATTGCAGCCAAACCAAAGCCTCCAGCCTCAAACAATCAATCTCTCTGTCTCTCTCTGCCAAAGTCTCCTGATGGTCCAGCTGGGCTGCACACTTGTACCCTGTGGCCAGGAATAGGGTGCCATCTTATTGCTTGGTCATGTCTGGTGACTCTTACTTTAAAAACCAGCTCAGACGCCAGCTGCCTCCTCTGCTCCTGCACAACTGCTCGACTCTGATGCACTCTTAAAACACTCTGGGTGGCAAGCCAGCCTCTCAGGGCCAAGCTACAGGTGCATCTGGGTTGCCTTTAGCCTCTCTCTTGACTATAAAGTAGAGCTGCCCTTCGGGCAGGGGAAGGATGGGGAAAATCCAGATTTTTCTTCAAATTTCATAATTACCCCCTTCCTGGATTTATTACAAAAAATCCTAACAAATCTTGGTTTTTCCTGTGTATGGCCACCCTAGCGCCTTCCTTCCTTCCTATATTCCTTCTCTTATTTCACATTATAGCCCCATTTGTGCTCTTCACTCATCAAATGTTTTTTTACCCACCCAAGGCTTTCTGCTTCTCTTGCTTGGCTTTGTCCGTTTTCTTCCAGAGCATTTGCGGACCACGAGTTCAATCATGGTCTTTAAAACTCAGCAGGAAAAAAAATATTTTTTCAAAAGATTTTGGAAGTTTAGTTTGATCTTACTGTTTTATAATGTTGTTTAGTTTTATTGTCCCCTGTACCTGAACTCCAACTTCAGCCCCAGGCAGCATGAACAACAGTCAGGAATGGTGTGTGGTCATTAAAAACACCTAGAAGGCATGTTTAACAGGACTTACACATATAGTGGAATCTTTCCCATGCTGAAGGGCATTGCAGGATCTCTGCAAGGAATATAGTACTCCATTAAATTCCATGTGTAACCACAGTTTTAATTTGGCTTCCTGCTGATTGCAGAAAATCAGCACCAGCATGAGATATTTTGCTGCCTGAAAAGAGCCCAAATGGTGCTGCATCACTTAGACACAAATTCCTGCCTTCTTCTATCCCCCTGAGCCTTTGTGGCACCACTTGCTGAAGTAGGTTACTGCTGGGGCCAGTCAATATTCCTCCCCTTGCACTGTAGCCTTGTCTCCCAGTGAAGGCGGGAGTCGGTTGACGTTTGCTGATCAAGAAGGTTACTTACAAGACCTTCTGAGGGCTTTTCTGTTTTACAACTTTACCTAAGAGATAAACTTCCACTCCCAACAGTGGCTAGAGGGCGTGCAGCAAAACCTGCTGCCTATCGCTTTGAAAAATGAATTGACAATGCCCCTGCTGGGACTGATGCTATACAGTGATGAAGTCGCAGGGTTCCCAGGGGCATTAGCAACTATTTCAGGGATGGGGAACTTGTGGCCCTCCAGATGTTGTTGAGTTGCAGCTCTCCTCACCCCTCACCATTGGTCAAACTGCCTAGGGCTGATGGGAGTTGCAGGCCACCACATATGGAGGCCACTCACTGCCTCCCCCAGGTCCAGTTTTTGAAAGCTCTAGGCAGTGGGCCTTACTGCCTCTACTCCAGTCGCTGCTTGGATTGGGAGATAAATGTCAGATAAGTTTTTTTTTAAAAAAAGAAGCTCTTGGGGCACTTCATAAGTAACCCACTAACTGAACTTTCATTTTCTTTTAACCATTGTGCCCCCATCCAGAGTTCAGGATGGTTTTTGCATCATCACAGCCCCCTGACGTCCAAAGAAGCTGAGGCTCCCTCTAGAAGAGGTTGCTTTTACGCCTGATTCTCCAAATATGAGCATTAGCCTACAGTCGAGTTTACGCCTAATACCTATAGACGAGGCGTGGAAGCAAATGACGGGCTCTATGCAATGCGCTTTAAAGTTGTTTATATGCGGAGAATCGCATTATAAATTAAGCATAGATCGAGGCTCGAATGAGGAAATGTTGATGAAAACACCGCCCTGATTCCTGGTGGAATTGCCCCCTCATTTTCCCGCTGTTTGTTAACCCAGCCCACCTGAATCTCCCGCCTTTGGTTACCTGGGTTACCTGTCCTTGGTCACCTGGTTTACCTCTTCCTTTGTGCCCAATCACCATTTGTAGTAGTCCCCCCAACTGCTCAGGAGTAAATGGAAATGCAAGCCTATGGCTTTGGACAGGCTCTTATGGGATGGGAGGGGAGAAACCCTCCGAGGGACACTCCACCCCCATGCTTTAAACACCCTCCTTTAAACAGCATTGTAGTCATATCTCAGTAATAACTTGTCTTTTTGGTGACCTACAACATACACACGCACACACACACACACACACACACACACGCAACTCAATGTCAGAAACCCAGCAAGGGAGAGGACGATTTAGCAGATCGCTCATCATACACACATCCTTACTCCAACCACCTTGCTTCCTGTGAACCCACCTCCATCTGGCCCCGCGTCTCGATGAAATAAATATTTGGGTAGGGGATTTAAAAGAAACTTTATTTTCAGTACAGGTTAGGTCAGCCATTCCAGCAGATTCCATTCTGAGGGACGACGAAGCAGAAGAAAGTAGGAGGGAGGAGACAGAACAACTGGGAGGTGTTCCCAGTGAAGGGGCACTTATTCATGCATGACATCACCACCAAAGTCCGCCCACTATCACTGTTAATGCGAATGATCAGAAGTTGTTTCCACTACGATAAGGCGCTGTAACTTCGGAAGAAATAAAAAGTTGCTATTTAATGTGAAATCAAAAATGTGCATTAATGAGGATAAAAATTGCCTGCACATCTGATTTAAGCCTCATTCGTGAAGAAGTAAAACCGGTAATGCACCATAAAGGAGGCTTAAATCGATCATCTAGAGGAACCCTGAGTTGAATTTCATGTCACCTTGCTGCACGGCATTCCAACCATGCAACCAAAGCAATGCCTCAGTAGTTCTAAGCGCCCTTGGGAGAAGCAACCTCTACTACAGAGCTGCCTATACTTTACTTTAGCCAAATTGCTACTTGTAATTTGTGGGGAGTATAATACAAAATTGTCTTTCTTACCTTTGGCTGGTTCCTCTGTCTGACTGATCTGTTGGAAATAATTTGTCTAATTAGCCAACTTTAAAGAGACCACCTGATGTGATACTTTTAAAAATGAATGTTCATGCAATCCCATGAGCAGTTATGCACATGCAAGTCTGTTGAAATCAATAGAATTTAAGCACATATAATCCCATATTAGCAAACTCTTAAGTATAGAGTTTTCTGTTTCATTTTATTTTTCCTTATAAGGCTATGAAACCAGTGTATAGGTCAATTAGATACAAACATTGGGTTGGATCAAGACTTATGTAGAGCAAGTCCATTGAAATCCATGGAACAAGTTAGTCATGACAATCTTGTCTGATTGATTTCAATGGGTCTATTCTATGAGCTTCTGGAAATGAGTGATTTAATGAACGCTCATGATTGGCCACTCATGGAAGTTTGGGGGTACAATACATGAGGTCGTCAACAGCCAGGACATCTCCCGTACTATATCTTGGAGATTTAATACCCAGATAGTATCTGTGGTATTATCTGGGAAATTGCGGGATCCCCCAATGTGTAAACTCAGCCTTGCACTATAATTCTGCCACTAGATGGTGCTGTCTCATTAAATTCAATGGAGCTTTTCATGTGGTGAGTGTAAAGGACTGTGTCATCATGGTGGGAAGACTGTGCAGGACAAAAGCCCGGGTAAATCTGCAGGATTTTTCCAGTGTGAAGAGAAGCTCTATGTATCTATGTATCATATCTATATTTGTACTGTTTTATTCACTTTATTTTTTCTAAACCACCTTGAAATGGTTGATAAAAATGGCATTAAAATGTTTTGAATAAATTAACAGAAAAGCATATGACATAATCATGCACTGCAGAACCTGTTGTCAGCAGCAGCCAGTAAAAATGTTTATGATTAATTTACTGAATTTTGCTCACAATTTATACAGATGAAAAGGAAAAACACATCCATAGAAATGTGTATATATATTTGTAAACAGATAGATAGATAGATAGATAGATAGATGATAGATAGATAGATATCTGCCAAGAAACAGCCCCAAATAGCAGGGTTATATGACACACACATACAAATGTGATGTAATTTCACATATGTTTGTACAACACTTATTCCAATGTGTTAAGTTAATGTAGGCTTAAACAGAGTACGTTTTCATACATTATGACTAAATCACCTTTTGTGTTTCCATTGAAACCTGATCATAAAAATACTAAATATCAGTTGTTTGATCCATCAGTCATTATTCATGAGGAAGAGAGACATTTGTAATGAAAAGGGAAATTCTTGCAATTCCAGGTTATAGCTTTATAGTATATACATCTGACTGATGCAAGAGTCACTTTAAGCCTCATATGTGAAAATGCCCTTATAGAAGTTACAATGTTGGAATACACTGTAAATTATGCATTTGAATTGCATAATCATCAGATGCACATACAGCCCCTTGCCCAGAGAAGCAAACAATCTGATGGGAGGATGAGACCCAACAGTCTTTGCTGCCAGCTACCAAGATTCTATTAATTTTCCCTTGGTAGCACTGGAGTCCACAAGATCCTGGATTCCTTTGGAGAACCTCATCCTGTTGGCTTTCTTCTAAGAAAGGATTGCAAAAGGCATTTGTTGTCCACCAGATTTTGCAGTTCTCCAAATGTTGTGATGCAGTTCTCGGCAGTTTAAATTTGTCAAGATACATTGAAAACATGTATTTTGAGGGAGAAATGCTTAGAAATGTGCATTTTGAGGGGAAATGCATATAAAATAATATTTAAATGCAAATGAGTATGCAGATTAAAACAACGATCCTGATTAATCTAGCCAAAGGACTGAACAGACTTATGTGTGATCACACGTGAAAGCAACACGGACCAGAATAGATTGATTCACCCATTTCTACAGTGGAGTTCACTTTTGATCCTTTTGATGAATTACATTCTGCTGTTTTTCCACTGACGAACTGTAAAAGTAATTGTGCACTTGTGGGAAAATCCTTCATTACCTGAAGAAAAAACATACACATCCTTATTTACAGAACTGAATTTTTACCTGTTCCTGTTGGCCCCGGTAGATCCATCCTGTTCTGTCTGTCTTGTCTGAAACTGGTTATGTCTTTTATACAGAGTTTACTATTTTCAGTTTCTATTCCCAGAAAATGCTCTTCTCTAGCACATGAGCATTGCAGAGTCCTCTCACCACACCCAGATTTGACTACATCAGGATCATAGCGTCCCCGCACCACACCCAGGTTTGACAACTCAGAATTTCAAGCTATAGGGGACATTTGGAGGTCAGTAGCTATTGTATCTTGAGGTTTCAGAAACTCTGCCCATGGCACCACACCTGGTTCTGGTATAATGTATATGAGGAGGGTGGGGTGTAGAATTTGGAAGCCCTCTATGTTAAATAAGGGAAACTGCACACTTCTGCACCAGTGGTTAGGAAAGAGTTTCCTGTTGGCCTGGCTGGTGCGCCAATCAACCCTGCTGCCCTCCCACCCACCTTTGAAATTAGATGACTCAGGCAGTGGAAAAGTGCCTTCTCTTGCTGAATGGAGCCAGTGGTGCCTTAGTAATACTATAATAAGACCTATGGGCAATGACACAGTTGGGAAGAGGCTAGGACAGACATTGGGAATTAGGCATGGTGTGGAGAATGTGGACAGGGAGATATTTTTCTCCCTCTCCCATAATACTAGAACCTGAGGGGGACATCCCATGAAGCTGATTGGTGGGAGCTTCAGAACAGGTGAAAGGAAGTACTTCTTCACACAGCTCATAGTTAAATTATGGAATTCGTTACCACAAGATGTGGTGATGGCCATCAATTTGGATGGCTTTAAAAAGAGGTTGGTGATATAAAGGGAGTAACACTAAATATAAGAGGGATGGGCAGTACAATCAAAAGGTCCAGATTATACAAACTTTTTAAGGAACTACAACCAAAAATATTCATGCTTCAAGAAACGCTGCCATTTTCTAGGCACCCAAGCTCCGCCCCCCTTTTATATGATTTTATATGATTTTAAATTTGGAATGTTTAATATGTACCTGGGGAACTCAGGGGCACAAGGGAGTGCCCCCATAACAGTGGTCATGGGTAGGTGTTGGAGGGTTAACAGGCCAGATGAGGAGAAGAGGGATTAGATTCCCCTCTTCTGGTTCTTCCCCCAACCAGATGGTTCCTGGTGGCCTGACCAGCTTGTCTTTGGGGCTGCTGCTGCTGCTGAATGACAGGTTGGTTAAAAAAAAAAATCTTCATCCATGCTTTGATTGTAGATGAGGGGGCCAACCTGGTATGTATCACTGAGACCTGGCTGGATGAACTGGGAGGGGTTACTGTGACAAATATGGGTCCCATATTGTGCCAGAGTGGGCCTTTTTCTCCTGAGAAATAAAGATTGCACCTGCGAATAAAACTTCCATCCAAACTTTTTCAGCTCTGGCTTCCTCTACCAAAGGGGAGAGTCATCTGAAGGCCTGTAAGTATGTTGTGGGTGAATTTTGGGAAGATGCTCCGCCCAGAGGTAAGGTAAGGGGGGAACCGCCTTACCTCTGTCATACTGCACAAATCAATATACTGGATTACACATCCAACTACACGAGAGGTTTAAAGCTCTTTCAAGTCTCATTAAAATTTTTAACTCTACATGAGCGGAATGCAAATCGGGAGTTGAGGTGCATTATCTATCTGATTATGCGCATTATCAAATGCGCGTTAAATAGCGAGTTTTATTTTGCTGTGGCAGTTAAAGCGCATTTTGACTATGTGAACAAGTGATTCTCCGCATTAACTACTTCCAAAGCGCATTTCAAACAACCGGTAAGGCCACCAGTTGTGCGCTCAATTACCACCTGCATACAGTCATTTAAGCATAAAGCGCTTCCGAGAAGATGCGCATAATCGGAGAACCAGGCGTCAAACCGAATTCTTGTAGAGGGGGTCTAAGGGGTGAGAAGAGTTCTTTCTGGCGTGAACCTTTTCTTTCCCATTGAAAGCAAGAAGAGATCCAGGAGGCTCTGCTGTCAAGACGTAGTTGGCACAGACTGTGTTCTCTGACAGAGTAAAACTGGATAAAACAATGCCATGATAACCTGGAGTTGAAACCTTCTTAGGAGAGGCACTACCAACCGGGGACCGCAGGAGAGCCTTCCTGGCGTGATTCACTCACTACCCATTAAAGGCAGGGTACGTTCCAGAGGACTCTTCTGTTGGGGCTTAGTTGGCTGGATTGGTGCAACTCAATGGGGCTGTGCTACTGATCAGAGAAGGGGCTAGAAAAGTAGCTCTGGCGTGAATTGCAGTTTTGCCCCTTGTAAGCAGGGCTGCGATCCAGAGAGCTTTGCTCCCCACTCCCTGATTGTGTTTCTGCTCTCATAAGGTTCCTGTGACTTTGTGAAGGTTCTGTGACTTCATCTTTCTACCCAGAGAGGGGGGTGAGACTCTCTGTGTAACATTTGCATTTGCTGATCTTGTATTGATATAACTCATTGCCACACTCCCCTTCCCCAATTCCCCTCAAATAAATTATTTTGTTTGCTTCACAAACTGGGTGCATTTCCTGTCTTCTCCCTCATAAGGTCCGAGTGGTATCAGCCTGATCCACTGATCCACTCAGGGGTTATTTAAGAGGGGAAAAAAACCCATTTTCCTCAACTGTCTCCCAGCTGTGGCTTCCTGGGTACTTGGTGCAGCACCAACTTGAGGGCCGGGTTTGCTGTGGTCTGTAGAAAGATGATCTCCTTTCTAGGCTTTCTGTTCATTTGAGTGTGGGTCTTAAGTGTCTCTACTTTGTCTTGGGTACCCAGGATAGGTTAGGGATTCTGCTGACGTATGCTCGCCCCGCTGCTTATTAGACTCCCTGCCTGAGCTGAAGGAGGTTGTCTTGGATTTGATGTTGAAGACTCCCAGGATGATGGTTCTGGAGGATCTCAACTTCCATGCTGAGGCTGCTGTATCCGGGGTGGCTCAGGACTTCATGGCTGCCATAACAACCATGGGGCTGTCTCAACATGTCATTGGCCCAACGCATGTAAATGGACACAGGTTTGTTCTGGTCTTCTTGACTGGGTAGGAGGATGGTGATCTGGGATACATTTTGACAAAGGGTTTGCCCTGGGGTGGCTTTGGAATAGCGGCAGGTGATCTACATGGTGCAGCTGCCCTCCTGAAGCCATCCAGGGGCAAACCCCCAAAACTTCGCTTTAAAAAAGTTGAGCACTTACCCTGACTTGTTTTGCTGCGGAGGCGTGCCACAGCCGATGGCAGGCCCTGATTGGTCACCATTGGCTGGACAGGGAAAGGGGCAGACCTCTGGGAAGTCCGAGGCAGGAGTGCAGAGTCCAGGCACCCTGCGTTCCTCTCTTCCTCCCCCTCCGGCTGCCCCCTTCTTTCTCCCATGTTTACAATTTGTTTATTTGTTTATTATTATTTTATTTGTTTAATTAAAAAAAATTAAAAATGGGTGGTGGTGGTGGGAAGGAATGGGGCAGCCAGAGGGAGGTCAGAGGGAGGAGAGCTGGTTCGGGCTCTGTGCATCCCTCTCTTCCTCCCCCTCTGGCTGCCCCTGTTCCTCTTCTCCCCCACCCCGTTTTTATTTTTTTTATTTTTAATCTGTACATGCGAACCTTCACATTGTTGCATAAATCGCTTTGTGGATCTTTATTCTGGCGGGCTTGCCAATATCCAGAACCAGAATCGAAGCAGGCAAATCAGTGGGGAAACAGATTTATTACAAAATGTTGTACAACAGGTTAGCCCAGTAGGCTAACGCCACGAGGCAAGGCTAACAAAGAGAAAATGGCTACTTGATGCTTTTTATACTCCTTTCTCAAACTATGAGCTAATTCCCATGGAATTCAACTCCCCTTCACTCTCTGCAGCTCGTGTAGCTGATAAGGCAGAAGCTGCAACTTCAAGGAGACAAAAGAACAAAGAGACATACAGGGTTTGCCAGACATACAGGGTGCAAAGTTAGTCTAAAATGGCATTGCATTGGTTCAGTTATTATGCTACTACAAAGCCCATTCTACTACAAAGCTTATTTTTCTATCAGCATGTACAGATCAAAAATAATAAAAATAAAACCGGGGACTGGGGAGAAGAGGAACGGGGCAGGGGCAGCCATAGGGGAGGAAGCTTCCCATTCTCATGCCCTGCAATGATGAATTCCCCAAGAGGGCCCGAAACAGCGCTGGTGATTTTGGACTCACTGCAGGAAATCTTAATGTACGGCTCATTGTCCTCAATCTGGCTGGGGTCACTCAAAGAAGCTCACAAAACACGGGTAGCCCATTTGCTTATCTGTCGAGAAGGAGGAGAGTGGTTCACGCGCTGTGTGTCCGTCTCTTCCTCCTCCTCTGGCTGCCGCGTTCCTCCCCTCCCCGGTGCTCTTGGCGCAGCGGTGGCAGCTCCGCTCTTGCACTCCTTCCCATGCAGATGCTGGGAAGAGCGCAACTGCAGGAGCCCGAGGCCTCGCAGCACTGCCTGTCAAGACGGGCCCCTGAAAGTGGGGGTATTAACATCTATCCCCTTGTCATGGTCAGATCAATTTCTATTGCACTTTCTATTGCACTTTCTCTGCAAGGGGGGTATTAAAATGGCCCAACCCTGGAGGCTAATGAACTCTGATGGATTCCAGAGGGCTCTGGGGGATTTCCCTGCTGGTACGGCTGGTGCGTCTGTCAAAGGCCAGGTTGCTCTGTGGAATGCAGAGATGACTCGGGTGGTTGACATGGGCCCAAGCTCCCTCTCCCTGCCAGCTCCTTGGTGAACACCTGAGCTGAGGGCAATGAAGCGAGAGGGGAGATGGCTAGAATGCAAGTGGAGGAAAACTCGTGCTGAGTCTGATTGAATATTATCGAGCCTACTCTGAGGTGGTGAGGGTGGCAAAGAGATAGTTCTTTACCATCAGCATTGCATCTCCTCAGTGTCGTCTAGTGGAGCTTTTCCAGGTGGTTCATGGCCTGCTACACTCTGGGCCAGGGAGAAAGATTTTGGAACCCTTGGTTGCAGGTTGTAATGAGTTTTCATGGCACTTTGAAAACAAAGTCACTCAGATTGTCATGAATTGGACACCATAAATGATGCAATTCCATTAGTAGAGGCATCCAGAGCACAATCTGGTCTAGTTTTATTGGAAAACGAGTATCAGTTATTGACGCCCGAGGATGCAGACAAGGTGCCTGGCCAAGTCTGGTCGACCACCTGGGTGCTTGACCCTTGCCCTTCATGGCTCATCATATTGAATAAGGAGGAGATTTCTGGCTGGGTCCAGGAGGTTGTAAATTCCTCCCCAAGAGGAGTAGTGCCGGCCTCTTTAAAAAAGGCAGTAATCAAGCCACTCCTGAAAAAGCCTAACCTGGACCCAGAGGATGTTAACAATTATAGGCCAGTGGCTAATACGCCTTCCTGGGCAAGGTGCTTGAGTGGGTGGTTGCAGGACAACTCCAAGCACTCTTGAATGAAATGGATTATCTAGATCCATTTCAATCAGGCTTCAGGCCTAGTTTTGGAATGGAAACTTCCCTTTTTGCCCTGTGGGATGACCTTTGCTGGGAGAGGGACGGGGAGAGCGACCCTGTTGATTCTCTTGGACCTCTCAGCGGCTTTCTATATAATAATAATAATAAATAATAATAATAATAATAATAATAATAATAATAATAATAATTTATAGCCCGCCTCTCCCTTTGGATCGAGGCGGGGAACAACAATAATATAAAACACAAAAATCACAACAGTTAAAACCTTAAAAGCAAGAGAAAAAAAATACAACATTAAAAACATCTTAAAATTAATCTGGATAGGCCTGTTGGAAGAGGACAGTCTTCATGACTCTCTTGAATTCATGAAGACTGTCAATTTGTCTAACCTCCTCCGACAGACCATTCCATAGTCTGGGAGCGATGGAAGAGAAGGTCCTCTGGGTAACACCCGCCAGCCTAGTTCTGGCTGGCTTGAGTAAATTCTTCCCAGAGGACCTAAGTGTGCGGGGCAGATTGTACGGGAGAAGGCGATCCCGCAGGTACCCTGGACCCAAACCATGTAGGGCTTTAAAGGTAATAACCAACACTTTATACTTCGCCCGGAAACTGATTGGCAGCCAATGAAGCGATTTTAAAACTGGTGTGATGTGATCACCCCTAGATGTACCGGTGACCAACCTGGCTGCCATATTTTGAACAAGTTGAAGTTTCTGGACTAGGCACAAAGGTAGCCCTATGTACAGCGCGTTGCAGAAGTCGAGCCTCGAAGTTACCAGTGCGTGCACTACCGTCTTTAGGTCTTCCAACTCTAGGAAGGGGCGCAACTGGCGTATCAGCCGAAGCTGATAATAGGCACTCCTGGCCGTCGCATCAATCTGAGCTGTCATCTGGAGCGACGGATCCAGGAGTACCCCCAAGCTGCGAACACAATCTTTCAGGGGGGGTGTAACCCCATCCAGAACTGGTTGACACACCTCCAACCCCAGGTTGTCGCCTTTGACAGCAAGCACCTCCGACTTGTCTGGATTCAGCTTCAGTTTGTTTTTCCTCATCCAGCCCATTACCGCCTCCAAGCATTCATTCAAAGGAGACACACTATCCTTAGCTGACGATGTTGTCGAAGGCATGGAGAAATATATTTGGGTGTCATCAGCGTATTGATAGCACCCCGCCCCATGCCTCCGGATGATCTCTCCCAGCGGTTTCATGTAAATATTAAACAGCATTGGGGAAAGGATAGCACCTTGTGGTACACCACATAGCAGCTCCTTTTTTGAAGAGCAGCTATCCCCAAGCATCACCATCTGGAACCTGCCCGAGATATAGGATCGGAACCACTGAAGCACAGTGCCCCCGATCCCCAATTCCCCCAGGCGCTCCAGAAGGATACCATGGTCGATGGTATCGAAAGCTACTGAGAGGTCCAAGAGTACCAGCAGGGACACACTCCCCCTGTCGATACTAAGGCGTAGATCATCCACTAAGGCGACCAAAGCGGTCTCAACTCCGTATCCCGCCCTGAAGCCAGTTTGAAATGGGTCTAGAAAATCGGTGTCATCCAAGACTACCTGGAGTTGAAGAGCAACTGCCCTCTCGATCACCTTGCCCAAAAACGGAAGATTTGATACAGGCCTGTAGTTATTAAGGTCCAGGGGATCCAGGGAGGGCTTTTTTAGAAGCGGCCTTACCACCGCCTCTTTTAAACATGATGGAAAACTCCCCTCCCTGAGAGATGCATTAATGATATGCTGTAGATGTGATCTAACTGCATCTCCTCCCTGGACGACCAGCCAGGAAGGACAGGGGTCGAGAGGGCAAGTCGTCTTCTTCACACATCCAAGTACCTTGTCCACATCCTCAGTACTCACTAACTGAAACTGATCAAGTGTAATCCTACTCGCGGAGTCACTGGACACTCCACTGTCAACCTCTGCTATAACAATGGCATCTAAGTCGGCTCTTATCCGAGAGATTTTATCTGAGAAATGATCGTTAAAGGCATCACAGCGAACTGCCGAAGGTTCTAAAATCGGATTCAGGGGAGAATGAGCCTGAGTTAGACCCCTCACCACCCTGAACAGTTCTGCTGGACGTGCATTCGCAGACACAATGCGTGCAGAGAAGAAAGCTTTGTTCGCTGCACGTATTGCCACTCCATAGAAACAAAGATGTTCTCTATGTCATGTCTTGTCGGATATAAGTCGAGTTTTCCGCCATCGGCGCTCCAGTCGTCGTCCTTTCTGCTTCAGCTCCCTGAGGTCTTCTGTATACCAGGGCGCCCTATTAGAAGCGGGCTGGAGAGGACGTTTGGGGGCGATCGTGTCGATAGCCCTAGTTAGGTCTTGATTCCATCTATTGACCAGGGTTTCTACAGGATCGTCGACGATACCAGCCATGGAACCCTCCAAGGCTTTCTGGAATCCAGAAGGATCCATCAGCCTCCGAGGGCAGACCGTCTTAATAGGTCCGCCACCCCTGCAGGGACGGGTGGTAGCCGTGATACTAACCCTGACCAGAAAATGGTCTGTCCATGACAATTCGGAGGTATTCAGTACCTCCGCCCACAGATCCGTCTGTTCGGAACTGAAAACAGCATCGAGGGTGTGGCCTGCTGAATGTGTGGGTCCAGAGACCAATTGGGATAGGCCCATGTTTGTCATGGATGCCATGAACTCCCAAGCTCCACCTGACAAATCGAATGGGATGTTGAAATCGCCCAGGACCAAAAGCCTGGGCGAATCCAACACCAGCTCCGAGACCAGTTCCGTGAGCTCGGCCAGGGAGTCTGATAGGCAGCGGGGGGGCCGGTACACTAACAGAATCCCTAGTCTATCCCTGGTCTTCAGACTCAGGTACACACACTCGATGTGATTCAGTTGCCGGACAGGATGTCTGGTCAGGTTAAGATGGTTTTTGTAGACCACAGCTACTCCGCCCCCCTGCCCACTTTCCCTCACCTGCTCACTAACACAGTACCAGCTGGGAGAGCCTGAGCCCATGTCGGGCCACTGTCATCTCCCAGCCAGGTTTCCATGAAGCATGCCAGGTCGGCCTCCTCTTCTGTGAGGAGGTCAAAGATTATGTTTGTTTTGTTTTTAACCGACCTGGCATTGCATAGGAGCAAAGAAAGGTTCTGTGGGTGGCCTGGATCGTTCCCCAAGATCCCTGGGGTAGCAGGGCGACCGGAAGGTAAGATGGGTATTAAATATCCATCTCTCCTTCCCCTGTAACGGCATTTCGCCCTGCTATTGCCATATCTCCCTCTGTCCCACACAACAGATATTGGTGCTCCCAGAAACATTTCAATTGCCCGTGAGAGAGAAAGAAGATGTCTGTTGTCCTGTCGCCTCTCGCGCGCGTGCAAGAGAGAGAAGGAGGCGGTGGGTGGGGGGCCGTGCAAGATGTCAGCTGCACTTGTCCTCTCTTCCCCCACTCACGCCGTTCTGTTTTCCCGGTGTCCACTCACTCACGGCTTCCTCTGTTGTCCCGTCGCCTCTCTCTCGCGTGCAAGAGAGAGAAGGAGGAGGTGGGTAGGGGGGCGTGCAAGATGTCAGCTGCACTTGTCTTCTCTTCCCCCACTCATGCCGTTCTGTTCTCCCAGTGTCCACTTCTATCTTTCTCTCTCTCTTTGCTCTTCATTCCTTTCCCAATTTTTGGTAATGATGGAGTCCGGTAGTTAGGGACTCCTTAGATTGCTAAAATGGTATGTAATTAAGAATGGGTGACTTAGCTATTATGAAGTTGTTCTGCAGAGAGTTTAGGAAGATGCTAGAACATAATATGAAGTTGGCCGTAACTTAGAGTGTCTTCAGACGGAGGAAACTGCATTTCCTTACCGTTGCGTACCGTAGCTCTTGCTTCCTGCTTTCTAATACATTGGGAACCAGCAGCAATTGACCTTGGTATCTGTCATGTGTACCACGAGGCCAGAGGCCGTGTGGATTGTAAATTGATGCATTAGAAATAGTGTTAGAAAGTCTATGTCTCTGGAAACTTATCTCTGTCAGTGTTTCCCATGGGAGTTGCTTGCTGCGCTCTCTGTCTCAGCCTTGAAGTTGCTAGTTTCTCTGGGAACTTAGGAGTGTTTTGATAAGGAGGGGGCACTCTTGGAAGCTGTCACTCAGATTGTAGCATCATTCTAGTGGGTGGAACAATCCTGCCCTGTTGCTACATGGGCATGGGTTACAGATCAGAGGACCTGTCTGTCAAGTGGCTTTGAATAGGCCTTAGTATATAATAGCTGAGCAAGACTGAAGTAGCCTTTGCTAGAGATCATCTTTTGACACAAGTCCTAAATTTTCTCCTGTTGGATTCCATCACAGTTTTTGACTTTGGAAGCACTCTGAACATGCTCTCTCTCTCTTGCTATTTGGACTCTGGATTTCTAAGGATTGTGCGATGGAAAGTACTGTGAGGCTTTTCATAGACTGGAACTTGTGTTTGCTGTGGATTGTGTGTTTGACAGGCCTGAGGTTTTACTTACCCTGTGATCACGCGTACTGTATCAGCTCAGCTTTCGGCAGGCTGGGTTTGAGGCAGAGTGATCTTTTGTCTCTACCTGGCTCTGGTGGCTGAGCATAAGTGTTTCTCTCCCCGAGACTTTGTTTAGGCTATTGGCCATGTCCCTTGAGGTGTCGGTGTATGCGGCGTCTGGAGAAGCTCAAATTGGATGGTAGCTAACCCTAACACCCCCGCCCCTTGAGTGCTTGCCTGAAGGATCGTATCAAGAAAGGAGCCTAAAGCGTTCTAAACATCGGTCAGCTTTAAGTGGGTGTCATTTGAAGAATGTAATCATTATGCTTTTACCGTGTGATTTCCTCAATAAAAAGAAATCTCATGTCAGTTTGCCAGAACATGTGAATGCTAGACGGAACGGGCATGCTCACAACAGTATCATTCTGTATAAGTTATCTGGGCTGGGAGTTGGAGGCACTGTGCTGCATTGGTTCCGCTCCTACTTGGATGGTGAATTCTAGAAGGTGGTGCTGGGGGATTATTGCTCTGTGCCGTGGCACCTAGGCCATCGGGTTTCCACAGGGCTCTCCTTTATCCCCTGTGCTGTTCAACATCTACATGAAACTGCTAGGAGAGGCTATCCGTAGATGTGAGCTGAGGTGTCATCAATAAGGGCCAACAAACTGAGACTCAATCCAGGCAAGTCGGTGGTACTATTAGTGGGTGGTTCATCTGTCCAGCTAGGTAATGTTTAACCTGTTCTGGAGGGGGTTGCACCCCCCTAAAGGATGGGGTTTGTAGTTTGGGGGTGCTCTTGGATCCAGAACTGTCAGTTGAGGCTCAGGTAAACTCAGTGGCAAGGAGCACCATTTATCAGCTTAGGATGATATATCAACTATGCTCTTTTCTGGACATAGATAGTAGGGTGACCAGATAGTAGGGTGACCAATTAGTTCCTGGTGAAATTCCCTCTTCATCACAACAGTTAAAGGTGCATGCGCTATACTAGAGTGACCATATACAAAAGAAGGCAGGGCCCCTGCAACTTTAACTGTTGCGATGAAGAGGAAATTTCACCAGGAACTAATTGCATACAAATGACACTGGCTGAAATTCCCTTTTCTCTACAACTGTTAAAGTTACAGGAGCCCTGACCTAGATTTTATCTGGTCACCCTAAGAGATAGCCTAGTTATAGTTATCCATGCTCTGTCTATGGCTGATTTTAAAAATTGCCTATACTGCACCAGCTGCACTGGTTACTGGTGTGTTTCCAAGCTCAATTCAAAGTGCTGGTTTTGACCTTTAAAGGTCTAAATGGTTTGGGGCCAAATTACTTGAAGGACCGCCTTCACCCATATCAGCCTGCATATCAGTACTTTAAGATCTGAAAGACAGGTGCTTCTCATCTGGCTACCTGTGAGAGCAATTAGGTGGGTGATCACAGGGGAGAGGGCCTTCTGTGCAGTGGCCCCACACCTTTGGAACAAACTTCTTTCGGATGTCCGCTATGCACCATCCTTGCAGGCTTTTAAGAAGGCCTTGAAAACATTTGATTTTATTGTGGCCTTCTTATGATGAGTCCTGTTATTGCTGCTATTGCCACTGTTGTTCTTCCTGGTTTTATGGTTGGCTTTTATTGTTTTAAATGCTACTGTATTGTGTTTATATGTTTACTGCTTTTAGTATTTTAACTGCTTTTATGTGTTTTATTGTTATTGTTAACGGGGACTGGCCAACAAGTCCACATTACGCCAGTACATTTTCAGCTGCACTGGCTGCCAGTCCATGTCCGGGCCTGGTTTAAAGTGCTGATATGAGCATTCAAAGCCCTAAACAGCTTGGGGCCAGGTTATCTGAAGGATCGCCTCCTCCCATATGTATCTGCCCAGACCCAAAGGGGTCCTTCTCTGTGAGCCCCTGCCAAAGGAAGTGAGGTGAGTGGCTACCAGGAGGAGGGCCTTTTCTGCTGTGGCACCCCAGCTGTGGAACAAGCTCCCTAGAAAGGTTCACCTGGCACCTACGTTGTACTCTTTCTGGTGCCAGGTGAAGACCTCCCCCCAACCCCAGTATTTTAGCAATTTACTAGCAAAGTCTTTTAACTCTGCTATTTTAAACCTATATTTTAAATTTGTATTTTAAATCTCTGCATTGTTGCTCTGTTTTATTCTGGTTGTACTTTTGTACTTTCATATTGTGGTTTCAAACTTTCATATTATAATTTATGCTGTAAGTATGATTTTAACTTTTGTGCACTGCCTAGAGAGGTTTGGCTATTGAGTGGTATAGAAATGAAATAAATAAATACCTCCCACCCATGAATTATTAAATTTCTTGGGTATTATTTTGAAAAGGAATTGCTTTAGGTTTAAAGAGGATTTCTACCTTCAAATTCAAGGGGTAGCAATATAGCCCCCACTATTGCCAATTTGTTTAAGGCAACTTTGGAAGAAAAATACATTTTCACCAGTCTAATCCCTTTCTTGAACGTGCTCTCCTTTTTCTCTGATATATCGACAATATCTTTTTTATTTTTTAGAGGGGCCAACCTTTTTCCTGATTTTGTTCTATGGATTAACGAATTACCTCTTACCATCAAATTCACCAGTCAATTTAGTATATCCCAGATCCCCTTTCTGGACACCATGGTTTCTGTTGACAAAAGACATCTAGCAGTTAGACTCCCCACCCCCTCAAATCTACAGACAGAAATACCATATTTCATTATTCTAGCCACCACCCACCACCCATGCTGCATGACATACCATATGGTCAATTTCTATGTGTTAAGAGGAAGTATACCTCCCAAGGGGACAATATTCATTTGGAATTCTTCACTAAAAAATTATTAAATAGAGCATATCCCAATCACATATATAATGCGAAAAAGAGAGCAGAGAGTGTTTCACATGATCAATTGTTTTCTAGACATCCTCGTCATTCCATACCAAGAATAGATTGTGTTATGCTAGGGTGACCAGATTTTGGAACCCAAAATCCCGGTCCCCCCCGCCACCCAAAACAACCCCCCCCACCAAGCCACCCCCCAAAACAAACCCCCCAAGCCACCCCCCCACCCAAAACAACCCCCCTACCAAGCCACCCACCCCCAAAAAACATCAGCCCGGACCTACCGGGTTCTCTTCCGCTGCCGCCCCCGCCGGGTCCGCCGCCCCCCCCAGGTCCCCCAACGCCGCCGCCAGGTCTTCCTCCGCCGCCGCCGGGTCCCCCGCCGCTGGGCTCATAAGGCCAGCGGCCGCGCGGAAGAGGCAGGGCAGGGACGGATCCGGAAGTGACGTAATCGGCCCTCCCCCGCCTCTTCCGCGCGGCCTCTGGCCTCGTCGGGGCTCGTCGCGATGGCGACGACCCCCGAGGAGCCCGGATGCCCGTGCGGAAGAGGTGGGGGAGCTCCCCCGCCTCTACCGCGCAGGCGTCCGGGCTCCTCGGGGGTCGTCGCCATCGCGACTAGCCCCGACGAGGCCAGAGGCCGCGCGGAAGAGGCGGGGGAGGGCCGATTACGTCACTTCTGGATCCGTCCTTCTCCCATCCCTTCCGCGCGGCCTCTGGCCTCACGAGCCCGGCAGCGGCGGTGGAGGACCCGGCGGCGGCGGACCCGGCCGCCCCAGCAGGTAAGTGCCCCGCATCCCACGCCTCGCGCTCTTTACCCGCAGGGGCGTCCGCTTCCCTCCGGTGCTCGAATCTACTGAGAAACAGGCTTCGCGGCCTGTCTCTCAGTATCGCGCCAGGTCACCCGGCGCGCTACCTTGGGACAGGCCGCGAAGCCTGTTTCTCAGTAGATTCGAGCACCGGAGGGAAGCGGACGCCCCTGCGGGTAAGGAGTGTGAGGCGCGAGGGAGGGCACTTACCTGCTGGGGCGGCCGTTTCCCGGACTCCTCTGTCGCCACCGCCGCCGGGTCTACCGCCACTCCTCGCTTGCTGCCACCGCCGCACGACCCCCCGCCACCCTGGTTTGCCCCCACCGCCCCCCGGTTGGGCCGGTTCGCCCCAGGTTTCCCGGTTAGGACCGGGAAACCCCGAGCCATCTGGTCACCCTAGTTATGCAATACTCACCTTTATCTTTTTCAATTAATAAAATCATTAGAAATCATTGGCATTTAGTAAAGGATTTATCTTGCTGCTTGAATACGTTAATATGTAGCTGCAAAACTACATCCTTCAGGGGTCTCCTAGACCATTCTGATTTTTCCTATTCACATTCCAAGCAGGAAGACACCACAGACCACTGTAGATGTGGACATTGTGTCAATTGACCTTGTTACTTCAGATTCAAGAACTTATACATCCTGTGGATGGTTGTTGTTTTAAATTACATCATGTGTCAAACTGTAATACCACTAACATTATTTATGTTTATATGTGGGTAAAACGGGTAGGTCCCAAGCAGGATGCCTGAACACCACAGTAAAACTGAGAACAGAGTCATAGAGGCCCCATTGGTTTCACATATCATAGACAAAAAAACCCAAAGGAGGAGAGCAAACACTCAGGGTAAAAAAAGGAAGAGAAGCAGGTTCCCAGAATGCAAAGATACTTTATTATTATTCACGCCCAACGCGTTTCGGCTTATGTTGTTTTTCTAAGGCCGCCTTCAGGGGGCTGCAACATCAAGAATACGTGACATTATGTTTATGGGGAGAACACACATAACGTATCAGTTTAGGGGGTTAGTTAGGCATATTGCCTCAAAAGGCCTGTGCCCATGATAGAAAAATAGGCTTTGTAGTAGAATAGGCTTTGTAGTAGCATAATAACTGAACCAATGCAACGCCATTTTAGACTAACTTTGCACTCTGTATGTCTGGCAAACTGCCTCCCTTTGCTCTTTTGTCTCCTTGAAGTTGCAGCTTCTGCCTTATCAGCTACAGAGCTGCAGAGAGAGAAGAGGAGTTGAATTCCATGAGAATTAGCTCATAGTTTGAGAAAGGAGTATAAAAGGCATCAAATAGCCATTTTCTCTTTGTTAGCCTTGCCTTGTGGCGTTACCCTACTGGGCTAACCTGTTGTACAACATTTTGAAATAAATCTGTTTTCCCACTGATTTGCCTGCTTCGATTCTGGTTCTGGATATTGGCAAGCCCGCCAGAATAAAGACCTACAAAGCGATTTATGCAACACCCATATATATGTTTCTTATTTTTTTACAAAATTAATACAATTTCTATGAATCATATAAAAACATTTTATGACGTAAAAACACTTTTAACAGAAGTTCAATATATTGGTTCTTACTTGGTAAGCGATGTCTGCAGAAACCTCTTAGCAGGATGATCGTCTCCTATGATATTCACTGGCGACTGAGGAAAGTTTACCCAATTCTTTACCAGGTGCTTCCATGCCTAAAGGACTTTTGTTAAAAGTGTTTTTACATCATAAAATATTTTATATGATTTATAGAAATTTTAATGTATATTGTGAACAGGCCCAAGAGCCTTCATATTGTATTAATTTATTTATTTTAAAAGAAACTTATATATGGGCACAGGCCTTTTGAGGCAATATGCCTAACTAACCCCCCCTAAACTGATATGTTATGTGTGTTCTCCCCATAAACATAATGTCATGTATTCTTGATGTTGCAGCCCCCTGAAGGCGGCCTTAAAAAAACAACATAGGCCGAAACGTGTTGGGCGTGAATAATAAAGTATCTTCGCATTCTGGGAACCTGCTTCTCTTCCTTTTTTTCATATCATAGTCAAACAACATAAATGGGAAAGGCTTTTCCTTCTTTGTTATTGAATGCTTTAAACCACAGCTATATGATAGAACTAATGTGGATAGATTCTTGCTTCAAAGGGAAGCATTTTGAATTTTCACCCTTAAGTCATTTGCCTCAGATGGTTGAAATGAGAGGATGGATTTGCCTAGGGTGACCATATTTTGGAAACCAAAAAGGAGGACAACATGGCCGCCCCAAGGGGGCGTGCCCACCAACATGGCCAGCCTCCAAGGGGGCGTGCCCACCAACATGGCCGGCCTCCAAGGGGGCGTGACCACCAACATGGCCAGCCCCCAAAGGGACGTGCCCACCCAAAGATGGCCTTCGTCACATGTCTGATTTCACAGCACACAATTAAGACAAACCTGTTCTGCATAACATCTTCATGTTAAAATCACTGAGACATTCAGTGTATCTGAAATTAACTTCACTCCTACTTTTGTAGCTTTTGCTGTACTTTAAAGCTTTTGCTATACTTTGTGTGATACAGTCTCCTTTTCCCTCACATATCTTTTCTGACTGCAAATCCTTCACTGGATGACCGTAGTCTCACCTTTCCTAACATTTAACACTCTTTCCTCATCACCTTTCTCATATCCATACTCACAGATTCAGCACTAAACAAATGAAGCAGTTGACAAGTGCAGAAAAATCTAGTACAGGAAAATCTAGTACAATAAATGAGTAATGTAGCATTCAGAAAGAGTATAAAATACTATTACCCTACAAACAGTCATGGAACAAAATGGACTAAAGGCTTGTAGCAGTTATTTCTCACTAGCATCTCTTAACTTGTTTCAACTTCTGGTTTATCAGTGAGAAACTAATCTAAAAATGTGTCATTATATCTCTGGTTCATTAGCCATGTAAACAAGCCCATGGTCAGTAGAAGTACAAAGAAAGGCCAGAACAGATGCCCATTATCACAATGCTAGACAAAGATCTTTCCCTCCTTTTATCCAAATGTCTCCTGAATTTACACTGCCTCAGTGTGCAGAGAACAGAAATCCCAATCAGAGAGTTTAATACTTTACCCAAAGAAAACTGAGTAGCAGATAACTCAGAAGCTATCATCTCCCTATGTCCTATCATACAATGCTATCCTATGACAACTCAGGAATAAGTCCTGTTGACTTCAATAAACCGTACTCCCAGATACATATGGGATTGCAGCTTCTTCACATTTGTTCACCTTAATATAGCAAGTGCAAGCCCCTCCTGTCAAGGAAAACTGTGCACTCACCAGAACCCGGCCTCGTGGATCATGCAACCAGCAGATGCTCTCAGAACGATGCTTTCAGAGCCTAGGAGTCCCAGACACAGTCAAACAAGACAAGACAAGCCACACTATGCACTCATATATTATCTTGCTGGGACAGAACAATTCTGGGACAAGGCAACACTTTGCTATCAACCAGACATAACAGTCATAAACAAAAATGAAAAACACACTACTTCATTGACATAGCACTACATAATGACACAAACGTTGCATTAAAGGAAGAGGGAAAGAGAAAACTATACACCACTGGCTATGTAAGTTAAAGAACTATGGTAACAGGAAAAAAGTTACAATTATTCCATTAGTTAGAGTGATTATGGAAAGGAGGACAGGGATCCTGTATCTTTAATAGCTGTATTGAAAAGGGAATTTCAGCAAGTATCATTTGTATGCATGCAGCACCTGGTGATTTTCCCTCTACATTACAACAGTTAAAGCTGCAGGAGCCCATCCTAGCATGACCAGATACAAAAGAAGGCAGACATACACACCCCAGGAAAGATCAGCAGTAGCAGCATCCACGCACACCTCATGCTCACTAAAGGCAATAAAAATTAAAATTTACATACCCCTGCACACTTGCCCAAAGTGGGGGAAAACTCCACATCCTCCTGAAAGCAATTTAAACAACAACAACCTCCACACACACACTTAACTGGAAGGGGGGATAAAAATCCACCCCCACGCTCTCCAAAGGCAAAATAATAATGACAATATTAATAATAAACCACCCACACAATGCAAAATAAAACAAAAACATGCACACACCCATTGCAATAAAATAATATTAAAAATACAACACTCACCCACATACCCACCCAAGGAAAAATAATAAAAATCCAGACAAGCACCAAGGCAAAACACAACCAACAGAACAAATACACACACTCACCAAGACTGAAAATACAATAAATATCCACACACACCAGCATACTCACCCATGGCAAACCTAATAATAATTTTAAAACACACACACATGCACCACCCCAATTAATTCATCAAAATATATCAAAAATATTAAAGAAAAGTTCACTAAACAGTAGCAGCACCCAACGATAAATGAAATCACATCCAGGCAGCCCCAGCCCCGAGTGCCAGGCCAGGCTAAGATGCCTGCACTCCCGACTGGGCCAGGCCACCCCATGGGCTTGAAGTCCAGCGTGTCACACTCCAGGCCAGGCCAGACTGCCCCACACCCGGCCAGGCTGTGCTGGGCTGGGTTGCCCTGCGCTGGGCCAGCTGCAACGCTCACCATGATGCCCCGGTGTGCCAGGAATGCCCCAGGACACCGGGTGAGGATGCTCCCCCACTGCGCCGCCCCATGGGTCACACTGGGTCAGGCTGCACTGGGTCAGGCTGCACTGTGCCAAGCTGTGCTGCCCGCACGCCATGCCAACTTGCGCGCCGTGCCAGGCCGTGCCACCCTGCACTGGCCCAGCACCCGTCCACCCCGCTTCCGCCTCGTCAACCCCACGCCCGCCCATCTCGCATGACCTGCACACTTGCCCGCCGCACCCTATGCCCGCCCCACCCACCCCGCAACCAGCAGCTGTGCACCCCACAACCACTCCACCTGCCTCACCTGCAGTTTGCCTGCCCACCCCGCACTCCACCCCCGCGCACCCGCTAGCCTCGCCCCACGCCCACCCCACAACTGCACACCCCACAACCGCACACCCCACAACTGCCTCATCCTACCCCACAACCCACTTGCCCCACCTGCACTGTACTCACCCCGCGCCCACCTACCTAGGGTAGGCTGACCATCTGAAAAGGAGGACAGGGCTCCTGTAACTTTAACAGTTGTAGAGAAAAGGGAATTTCAGCCAGTGTCATTTGTATGCAATTAGTTCCTGGTGAAATTCCCTCTTCATCACAAAGTTGCAGGGGGCCTGCCTTCTTTTGTATATGGTAGGGTGACCATATGAAAAGGAAGACAGGGCTCTTGTATCTTTAACAGTTGCGTAGAGAAGGGAATTTCAGCTGGTGTCCTTTGTATGCATGCAGCACCTGGTGAAATTCCCTCTTCATCACTGTAGTTAAAGCTGCAGGAGCTATACTAGAGTGACCAGGTACAAAAGCGGGCAGGGCTCCTGCAGCTTTAACTACAGTGATGAAGAGGGAATTTCACCAGGTGCTGCATGCATACAAAGGACACCAGCTGAAATTCCCTTTTCTACGCAACTGTTAAAAGTTACAGGAGCCCTGTCCTCCTTGGTCACCCTAAGGAAGCCCCAGCAGGTGCCCCGCGCCCCCGCGCCGCCCCCCCGCCCCGCGCCCCCGCACGGCACCCCCACCCACCCCGCACCCCCGCGCCTCCCCCCCACCCGCCGTGCGCCCCCGCGCCGCCCCCCCGCCGCACGCACCCGCACCGCCCCCCCGCCGCGAGCACCCGCGCCGCCCCCCCGCCGCGAGCACCCGCCCCGCCCCCCCGCCGTGAGCACCCGCCCCGCCGCCCCCCACCCACCGCGAGCACCCGCGCCGCCGCCCCCCACCCACCGCGAGCACCCGCGCCGCCCCCCCACCCCCCACGCGCTCCTTACCTGCTGCTGCTGGGGTGTCTGTTTCCCTCCGTGCTTGGAATCTACTGAGAAACAGGCTTCTTGGCCTGTCTCTCAGCAGTGCGCCGAGTGATGACGTCATCACCCGGCGCGCTACTGAGGGATAGGCCGCGAAGCCTGTTTCTCAGTAGATTCCGAGCACCGGTGGGAAGCCCCAGCAGGTAAGTGCCCCGCGCCCCCGCGCCGCCCCCCCCCGCCGTGCGCCCCCGCGCCGCCCCCCCCGCCCCGTGCCTCCCCCACACCCGCCGTGCGCACCCGCGCCGCCCCCCCCGCCGCGCGCACCCGCGCGGCCCCCACCCGCCGCGAGCACCCGCACCGCCCCCCCCACCGCGAGCACCCGCGCTGCCCCCCCCGCTGCGAGCACCCGCGCCGCCCCCCCACCCCCACGCGCTCCTTACCTGCTGCTGCTGGGGCGTCCGTTTCCCTCCGTGCTTGGAATCTACTGAGAAACAGGCTTCTTGGCCTGTCTCTCAGCAGTGCGCCGAGTGATGACGTCATCACCCGGCGCGCTACTGAGGGATAGGCCGCGAAGCCTGTTTCTCAGTAGATTCCGAGCATCGGAGGGAAACGGACGCCCCAGCCGGTAGGTGCCTCGCGCCGCCAGCCTCCCGCCACCGCCGCGTGACCCCCCGCTGCCCCGGTTTGCCCCCGCCGCCCCGCGGTTGGCCCAGCTCGCCCCAGGGCCATCTGGTCACCGTTTTGGGGGGCTAAATTTCCGGATTTGGCCCCCCCAAACGGTATTTCCGCCCGGATGCGGATTTGCACCCCATTTCCCGGATATGTCCGGACAAATCCGGGCGTTTGGTCACTCTAGATTTGCCAGCATTTCTGAAAACCTTTGGTTATGAGTACTACATCATTAAATTACAAACAGTGCTTTAGTATATATACAGCTGTACTCAGTTTTTAATTTGTGACTACTGCGCCAAAATAATTGGTAGTAGGGGTATTAATCTCCTGGGAAGGGTGACCTGGAGATAAGGTGAGAATTGTTTGATATGGTATTGTTTATCAAATTTAGTCACAGTTGTTATTCAATTTGTTATTCAAGTTTTTCCTTTTTAGAAGATTTATCTCATCTCTATTCCATTAAAACAGGCTATTTTGCCTTTATTGTTTGGTAGAGGACTGAGGACACAGATGTCTAAGAATGTTAAATTGTCCTTCCCAGACTATCGGCCTGTAAAAAGAATTGTACTATATATAAACTGTCATAAATTATATCTATTGTAACACTTGAGGAAGATTTCCTGTTCAGAATAGAACTCCACCAGGGGTTCGTTGTTGTGTTGTTTAAAAGCAGTATTTAAAAAAACTGTTATCATTTTAAAAATTATCTAAATACTTGCAGTCACACAACTGCCGAGTGTTTGGTAATAACTCCACTGTAAAATGTGTAGTGAACTTGTTTAACAACATCCTTTCTGATATTGTTGGTTGAAACTCTAATGATCTATTCATACCAATGATATATTATATATAAAAGGGTGTATTGTGATTGGTTCCTTGCACTTATAGCATTTCGGTTTAACTGAACAGTTGTTGGCCACGTATCTGTCGTCTCTTCCTGAGATTCTTCCAGACAGCAGAATCCTATTGCTAGCAGTTAGAAGGCGTCGTGTATCTATTCCATTTTCCCCTCCTTAACAGACTTTTCAGTTGAATATAATGACACCTGGACCTCTTGTACAATTCTATGAATGAGGCAGGGCAATGGCGTGATTGCATCTGGAGGGTGGAGGCACCCCTATTCCCCCTTAGAGCTAAGCATTGTCTTTCATTGATCGGCTTATTTTAACCCAAACAAACATGCCAAAACAATATTTACAATTATTGACACAACCCAAACTGCAGAGAGCAACCTCGCTACCTCTGTAAAGGCAGGTTAAAAACTGAGGGGGTGCTTATAGATGAGGCTTTTATGATGCTATTGGAAGCTCCACCAACAACATTATGTGGGGTGTTGATGGCTGTGTAGGAGCATTCCACCACCGAAACGGCAACAGCAAATCCATTAACAGTGCAATCCTATGCATGTTTAGAGGGGGGAAAGGCCTATAACTCCCAGAATGCCCCAGCCAGTCATGCTGGATAGGGAATGCTAGGAGTTGTAAGCCTTTTTTTCTAGTTGAGGGATGCTGGGGGTTGTAGGCCTTTTCTTCCTGTCCAATCATTTATTTATTCATTTTATTTCCATACTGTCCAATAGCTGAAGCTCTCTGGGCAGTTCACATGCCTAGGATTGCACCATAAAGAAGAAAAGATGGAACAGCTGCAGAAGGCCTTCTGATTGCTATGGCTCAAAACCCTCTCTCTAGAAGCACCTTTCATTTCTGTATGTTTGCATTATTTGTTGCCCGTTTCTTTCACTGCATACTATCAACACCTGGATAGCAATCCTATGGCCCCTAGACAGCGTCTGGAGGACCATAGGATTTTTCAGATTCCCAGTGCCAACGTTGTAGACAATGCTATGACCTCAGAGCTGGGACTGGGAGCTCCCTGCCCCCTCCCAGCAGAGAACTGCCTTGTCTGCCTCTACCAGTTTGCAAATGCAAGATTAGAAGGGAAATGGGGGGGGGGGGAGGGACGGAGGGACAGCTTATGCCATGTCCTTAGCTCTCCCCAAAGGCTAAAATGCTTGGTTGCAATGGATACTTGTTAAGCTTCCGTGTTTGGAGGCTTACGAGTACCCAGGGTGGATCTAACAGGATTGCACCATAAAAGGGCAATCCTATGGAGGCTTACAGAGAGACAAGTCCTATTGGGTTAACTGGGACTTACTGCTAGGCAAGTGCCCTTAATTCTTATTCAACAATATACCAGTAATTTAGGTCATTATCATAATTAAGCTTCTATTATACTCAACTTTTCACATAGCTTGCACAAACTCATTCAGAAAACTTCATAAGGTATTTATTATTTTTAAAGCAAGGTGGTCAGTATAAGTAGGTAAAAGCTCCTGCATTTAAAATTACTTCTTATTCAAGTAATATGTTTCTGACACTAAATATCCATAGACCCTAACAGCAATACTAGACACTAAATTATGTTTTTTTGTTTTACAAAAAATGAATAGGGGGCATGGAATTCCCACTTTTTTGTCGAGATTGCTGCACACAGGGAGGAGATGCTTAACTCTTTCCTCCTACCCTGGTCCCACATTAACCCATCCCCTGCCAAAGCTGCTGTTAGCTTAGGAAGGAAGCTTCCATTGACAGCTTTTGGAACTTTGCATTAGGGGCTCATAGTGGCTTCAGGAAACCAATTTTCACAACAAAAGTTTTAAACCTCCTCCCCTCAAAAATCCAACCACCCCAACCCTATTGCTGTTATTTTGTTTTCAAAAAAGGACTGATGTGATATCAGCATGTCAGTAGAATTACATTTAGTTTGGCCCTGAAATAGATACCGACACTAGGACTTGGCAAGAGAGTCAATAGCTGGTTCTGCTGGGTATAAGGACATCACTAATCAGTAGCAAAGTGTGACTGTCCAGAATGTTTTTGCAAGTACAAGCAGCCATGATGGGAGTTTCTGATTTGCATATTTCTAGTTTGTCTCTTCTGAGTTCCTGTGGAATCCCACTGGCTCAGGCCAGAACATGGCAGGTAAGCTTCTTAAGGCTTTTCTGAATAAAGATGTCTTCTGGTAGGCATTCCTGTGTTCGAGGTACCTTACAGAGCACCTGAGACAACTCAGAAGCTGTAAAGAAAGAGAAAAGCAGAGTTGCAAAGCATTCCTTAAACAATGCCATTTTGGAAAGAGGGAGCCAGTATCTGGAAGATGACTGGGATTTTTTGGTCTTGGAGAAATGCAGAACAATAGCTCCATAGGACAATTCAGAACTTGCATGTCCCTAGTGAAACTGCATACGTGACTTCTTGCAACAACTTTCTGGTTAGCCATTGTGTTTGGATGTTTCAGATTTTGCCTCAGGGTAACAGCCACAGAAGCATCCCCCAAGAAATAATTTATGCTAATTTTAGCCTTCCTGTTTAAGCCAGATGAAAGGAAAAAAAACATTAAAGAAAAGGGATAAAAGGAGCACCCCAAATCTCTGGTTTCTAGAATTCTTTCTATCCAGGAAGATCCACATACGCTCCCCCTTTTCCCCTTCTTTCTACCTCTTCTTGTTCCAGATGGAACTCAACAGAGCTTCCAGCACTTACAAGCCAGCAAATAAGGAGAAGTAAATCTTTGTATTGACTTCTGCTTTCATAGAATCATAGAACAGTAGAGTTGGAAGGGGCCTCTAAGGCCATCGAGTCCAACCCCCTGCTCAATGCAGGAATCTACCTTAAAGCATCCCTGACAGATGGTTGTCCAGCTGCCTCTTGAAGGCCTCTAGGGTGGGAGTGCCCACCACCTCCCTAGGTCATTGGTTCCATTGTCGTATTGCTCTAACAGTCAGGAAGTTTTTCCTGATGTCCAACCGGAATCTGGCTTCCTCTAACTTGAGTTTTCTTCTAACAACGTCCTTAAGGTTCCCCCACCCTGTTTTTTCCTACTATTTTACCCTATCACCAGCTCCAAAACCCTTGGATTTGGAATTCCCTTTTGCTCTCTTAAGTCTCCCAACATATTTTCTTCCCAACCTTTTGCATTTATTCTATCCTCCCACCCCAAAACTCTCAAAATTCCATAACTTCTGTTTGTTTCTTGCGCAATTCATCCTAGGTCGAAACTTCTTTTCTCCCCTCTGTTCCTTCCCCCTCCCCTTCTCCATGATCAGGATCACAATTGTGGGCTAGCATTTGCCCTCCCCTTCAAGGGCTAGTTTTCATTTAAATGCCAGCCCTGCTGTCTTTTTGTTCAATGCTTGAATGAAAAGCGTTCTCTCTGAAGTGCCACACTTCCGTCACCCCTTTTTGAACATACCCACCATCCCCCACCATTTTCTATGTGTTCCATTGCATCTACTATTTTTTAAAGGCCTGTTATCTTTTGACCTTTTCAATGACTTTTGGATGTATGAATCGGATTCCCCCGATGTGCAATTTTGATCATTTGTAATTCTTCTTTAATAAAACAAAAATGCTTTCAGACCTTGTTTGTGGTCTCTGACTCTCTTAGCTTTTGGGATATTAGGTTTTCCAGTGTGGCCACAGTTCAACACTAAAGGTCTGTACTTGGTTTTCATGTATGTAGGCACATGTTCATATAATTAAAAGCCTACTTCTTAACAGAGTTGGGGATGGAGCAAGATCCTTTTCAGGGAAGCATTATATGAAAAAAAGGTGGGGCTGGGGTCTGCACCCAAAGCCCAGGAATCTCCACATTGGATGGCTCAGGCATCACCAACAGCAATGTCGCTGTGCATCTATGCACACAGAATGTTCTTTCTCCTCATGAAAGCAGCTGCAGGGTTTCTAGGCATGGGCAAAGTGTATCTCAAATTTCCTTGCCACAGAAAAAGGGGACAGAGACAATGCAGAGCTGTAACAAACATGACAAACATTTATTTCTTGTAGAAATGAGGTGTTTATGATTGGTGCTCAGTGAAGGTCACACGTTAGCTAGGCATGGCCATAGTGACATAAACAAGATATGTTGTAGATTCAAGAATACCTCTTTATTAAGGGAAATCCTTGATTTCATCCAAAACTTCCAAGTGATTGCTTAGAAGTTAAGTGACTTAGAAGCAAGATGTTCTATTAAAAGGGATTCCTCAGGTTTGTAATGAATAGCCCCTTGGGAGCAAATAGCAGCAGGGAGGGGACAATTTTCAGTTGGAAACTGGCACAGTGCTTCATAATCAGGAGTGTGATTTGGATTGGACTCCTGCATGGCTGGTTTTCCTTACAAATCAAAGTGGCCAAGCTAAGCATGCTTTTAAACTGAACCCATGGCAGAGATATGTTGATGATAGATTTTGGCTAGATTCTCAGTGGCTCTCACAAAGTTATAGGACAAAGTGTGCTTCCAGATGAAGCTTTCATGGGTTCACCATTGCCCTGCCTCATTCACAGAATTATACAAGGGGTCCAGGCAATGTCATAATTAACTCATAACTCTTCCATATTTTCCCACCACGCTCCAGGCATTAGATGCCATTCATTCCTCATGGAAAAGACGTAGAACATTATTGCATGGGGGTGGGGGTAGCGATGGTGGGAAAGACCCTTGGCCTGGTGGCCTGGTATCTACGGACAGGAACTCAGACAGGTTTTTGTTTGTTGCGTACACATGCAGTGTGCGCAGCACAAAGAGAAATGCAGAAAATCAGACCTGACAAATATACAGCAAGAGAAGGGGCAAGAAAGTTGCAACGCTGAAATGCTAGCCGTCTTCCCTGTCACCCTGATTTTGGATTTAGCTCTTCTTTCAAAATGACCACTTACTTATAATTGAGGATTGAGTAAAGACATCTGGAATGTTTATGTATGTGCTGTGTATCTGGTGGGAAAAAGACCTCCCCTTGGTGATCCACAAATGTTCTCCAACAGTATTGATAATCTGAAGAAAAAAAATATCTTGTGAGTGTGTGTTGAGGACAGATGGTTTTAATGAGGGATGAGCAACACACAGATCACAGGCTGCCTGCAGGCACACACACACATACACACATTGCCCATCAGATGCTGGCAAACTGCTAGAGTGCCTCTTATGTCTGTGTATAAAGCTCTGTATATGTTTTGAAGATAAATCTGCCTTTTGAAGGCTCAGTGGTGGTTTGCAACTGCTGTGCAGCCTAATTCAGTGGCAGCTGCAGGACTGCGGCTTGTGGGAAAGCCCCTAGACTACCTGAAGTTTCCTGCCTCTGGCTTAGATGGAGGCTAATAATAATAAATTTATTTCTTACCCGCCTCTCCCTCTGGATTGAGGTGCAGAACAACATCAAATACAAATACGTAAAACTGATTAAAAATATATAAAACAAATACATTATTAAAATAACAATAAAACTCTGAAAATTCAGCTAGGTAGGCCTGATGGAAGAGATCAGTCTTTATGGCTTTCTTAAAGTAAAAAAGATTGTTAAGTTGATGAATCTCTTCTGGAAAGTTCTGGAAAACCCAAAAGCTTGCTCACTATTTTATGACATTTTGATTGATCTTACCCACTGTGGATTTTGGCATTTTCTTCCCTATGGAGCAACTTAGCCTCCTTTGTGCTCTGTTTTTATTTTATTTAAAGGTGCAGGTAATTCCTGTGAAACTAAACTACACTATAAACGCAAATAGGTGCCATCAGATAAGGATTCTGTAGCATTCTTAAGAAGGTTTGGGGCTTTTTCAGCTGGCAGTGCCTGATGCAGCTGTCTTAGAAATGTTTCACTAAACCAAAAGCAAGGAGAAAAGTAAAGAAGGAGAACAGTACCCATTAGGGTAGGGATTTTGTGCAATGGCCACTCTCCTCCTGCGCCCCATGGCCCTTTATATCTTGCGCCTCCTTTCCCCCTTGCTTCTCCTTTCTCTAGATTGTAAGATGGTGGGCAGGTACCGCCTTATATTTTAATGTGTACAGTGCACAGACATTGGAGGTCTTTAATAATAAATGTCCTCTTTCCTCTTGTATGTGAGGCCCATGTTAACTGCTCCACAGCCTAGGCAGGCATCTACCACCCATTTATTGACCATAAAAAGGGCTTATTAACTTACCATCCTGATCCATGATAGATATCTGGACTCCAGATCCATGATAAAGATTCCTGAGGCCTTTTGGATTACGCCAGTCATGAGGCCTATACACCCGCGCTGCTTTTATCTCCAGCGTAACGTTATTATATTCCTCCAAGAAATTAATTATTTTTTGGGCACAAGAACCACAAGGAGTCCAAGATAGATACCAAGTGATATGGCATGGTGTATTTATCCGTTGCTTAACAATCTTGATATGTTTTCTATATTCCAAAAAGATTATTTCAGCATGTTTGGAGTCATTGCCACAGCCTTCCGTCCAGGTCTTGTGACTTGTTCCCCAACGGGTTTCAGACAGGAGGTAAGTAGCCTTTGGGTAATACGTGGGAGTGTAATTGTACCCAAATTCATCTGGCTCTGTTTTGTACCTTAAGTAAAAACGGTGACAACAGAATTGTAAGTTTTCAAACTCATTAGCTTTGTTTTGTAGGCCACTGTCTGTTTTAGCACCAAGCATGGTCAGTTGAAAGTAGACACATTTTGCTTAAAGAGTAAGTCAAAACAAAAAAAATGTTTTTTTGGGGGGGGGGTGTCTTCCTGAAACATTCAAGGAATTTCGAGTGATGTCAAATGTGTTTCTCTTAGACTACTAAAATTTCACAGAGGGGTAATTCACACATCCTAATGTGAGACGTATTTTATAAAGCAAACAGTAATTGGAGGCAATAGTAAAGGATCATGTTAAATTTGCCAATGACCTGGATCTTTGGGCACTTCTAGAGCTAATTTTTTTAATATCAGCAATCGGGGGATGGTAGGTTGATTAGAATTGTGTAGACAGCGGTAAGGGGTTTCACCCTTTAACCCAAAGCCATTTCTCCCCTGAAGTTGCTGCTTGCCTTGTGGGACAAAACGTATAGGTACTATTTAGATACCTATACATTTGCCCCTATAGGGCAAACTGCAGCTTCAAAAGTGTGTGGGTGGAATTCAGATGAAGAAACATGCCTCTTGAGGAAAAGGTGAACTGCCTTCCCCCCCCCCCCCCCAGAAGCATGGTACCAATTTGAATTAGGTCCCGTGGATCTCCTTTGTCATCTCTAATTGTACCACCATGTGGGCAAAATCACAAAGTCAGGCACTCTGTGGAAAAGTAAGAGCCGTGATTTCCTCATTTTCTTCTCAAATGTGGTGTGTGACTGTTAGTGGAACCAATTCAGTGGAAAGGTCGACTACACAACCACCTCTGGCTGACAGCCCCCGTGGCCAGTCAGAAATGATTCAGAGGCAGAAAGTAAAGAAATGCAATGCACAGGCAGAAAAGCCTCATGCCAGAAGGAGTGGAACCAAACTACTAGAGAGAAGTGGATATTGCAAAAAAAAAAAAATATCAAGAGAAGCTTGGTTACCACATAGTTGGTTTGAAGCGAGTTCCCGCTTCACTTCGATCTCAGCGCTTCCAATTCCTTATTGCTGCTCAATAGCTTGGTATATTTCACAGGGAGTGTAATATATATAAAACCACCTTTCTTATCCTTGGCTGTTGTCTCAAACTAATTGACCTGTTGGAAGTAAATTGCACAATTAACCAGTGAGCTGTAAAGAGCTCCTACAGAACGGTCACTTTAACAAGAACTGTCAGAGTCCAATGCATTGTTATGTGCAGCTGCTGAAACCAAGGCCAGTTCAGCACATACAATCCCACTATGAGAAATATTTTAGTTGACTTTTATTTTTTAATACATGAGGGTTTTTTTTGAGAATCCTAAAATAGCTACAAATCAACTTATAGGACAATCCCATCCCAATACAGCCATATAACAGCAGAACGAAAAACCATTTCTACCCCTGCAGAACTAGGAGACGGCTATTGGAAGGGGGCATCCAGTGTTTCTTTATTATGACATTATGATCTGAATAACTAATTGGAATAAAGCCCAGCATCAGCATCAGCCATTATTGGGCAAATGTCCAGGCTCTATGTGGCCCAACCGGGCTGACATTGGCCAATTAAAAAAAATACCAAACCCTCCCAGGATTGTAGAAAAGTCTTGGGTGAAGCAATTACTAGCATTGCTGCAGTCATCCTCTTTCTTCTGAGCGGTGCCTCTGGGCCCCATGCCTGAGAGGCATAAAGCAGAAGGGAGCGGTATGGTGTTGTGGTGGCAGAGCTGTGCCCAGCCAGGCTAACGCTAGAGGGGAAATGCTTCTTCCTGTCTTACTCGGGGCTGTTGGTGACTTCAGAAACCATGCACTACTCTGGGTTCCTCCGTCAGTCCCAGAGTAGTGCAGGTAGTGGGGGCCCCTCCTGCCCACTCTCCACCTTGCCCAGGGCCCCCCTCAAACCTGGAGACAGTTTTGTGGAACCTCTGCATGTAGACATACAAAGGGACAAGAAAATGCATTCATGGAGATGCATGGCCGTAATTATAAATAAGTGTGCAGACATATAGAGAAACTGCTGATAGACTCTTAGATGTACACTCACACAGGTATACAAATATGGGATGTATTTTCACAAGAAAGAAGGGATATTTGGTGGCTTTTGGGGGGTTAGGGTTGGTAGTAGACGTTGACTATTCCAGTTGACCAGTCCTGCTTTTCAGCTCTGTCCATGGGAATGACAGGACATTGTGTCTTTCACATTGGAGCATTTGAAAATAGAAAGAGACTCCACTGGGTTCCAACACTGCTTCCGATGGCGGCGGCAGCAGTGTGTGTGTGTGTGTGTGTGTGTGTGTGTGTGTGTTTAGGGTGATAGTGGCGGAACAAATCCTTGTCTGGAATGACATCACTGTCTCCCCCAAAATTGTAAGGCATCACCCATGTAAAAGTCATTGAATATCCCCCTCTACTTTCATGTAGTACAAGTAGTAGTAAAAGTAGAGGGGGATATTTGGCTCAGCTTTAGGCAGTATTTTATTATGACCAACCAATATGTCACCGAGATATGAGTACGTCTTCAAGTTCTCCAGAAACCTTCATCAAGCTGGATCTTAAAGAAAACTATGCGGGTAGGATGAGATATGACTGTCTTTACTGCAGCTAGTAAGGTGCCATTAATATTCTCTTCATGGCACCAAATTTGGACATGACTAATGTGTGGATCTAACTTTAGCAATCCACCAGTCCCAAGATATTATGATGTATCAAAACAGAGTTTGAAAAGTGTATTTTGAGAGAAGATACATCTAAAATGCATAGTGAAATATATATTTAAATGCACATTCTCATGCAGATTAAAATAACCACACAGATTAATCTAGAAAACTGACTGAACGGACTTATAAGTAATCACATGTGAAAGTGACACAGACAAGAAATAGACTAATTCATCTATCTCTACATTGAAGTTTACTGGGTAAATTGGTGAATTTCATTTTGTTGTTTTTCCGCCATTGACGGACTGCAAAAGTAATTGTGGATTTGCGGGAAAAACCTACATTACCTGAAGAACCACCCTGCATGCCCCCCCACCCCCGCTGCCTTGAATCCACCCACAGAACTGTTTTTTTACCTCTCCCTGCTGGCAACTGTAGATCCATCCTGTTGTGTCTGCAATATCTAGGACTTGTTACTTCTTTTATACAGAGATTACTGTTTTCAGTTTCTGTTCCCCAGAAAGAGCTCATCAAAACAAATGAAACTCCAGTACACCAGCATCACAGAGTCCACCCACTGCAGACAAATTCTAGTCTATATAAGTGACATTTTGAAATCAATGGTTGTTATCTTGGGGATTCTGAAGCACTGTCCAAGACACCACACCTGGTTCTAGTATAATGTTTGTGAGGAGGGTGGGGTGTGGAATTTGGAGGCTGGCAATGGTGGCTGGTAAGGAGTTTCCTGTTGGCCTGGCTGGTGCTCCAGTTGAACCTGCCCCCCATTAATTCTAAATAAAAAGCCCTCCCTGGATCCCCTGGACCTTAATAACTGCAGACCAGTATCAAACCTTCAGTTTTTGGGCAAAGTGATCGAGAGGGCGGTCGCCTTCCAACTCCAAGCAGTTTTGGATGAAGCAGATTTTCTAGACCCATTTCAAACCAGCTTCAGAGCAGGATACAGAGTTGAGACCGCTATGGTCACCTTAGTGGATGATCTATGCCTGAGTATTGACAGGAGGAGTGTGTCCCTGTTGGTACTTCTGGATCTCTCAGCAGCTTTCGATACCATCGACCATGGTATCCTTCTGGAATCCCTGAGGGGACTGGGAATCAGGGGCACTGTGCTTCAGTGGTTCTAGTCCTATCTCTTGAGCAGGTTCCAGTTGGTGATACTAGGGGACAGCTACTCCTCAAAAAGTATGGCATACCACAAGGCACTATCCTATCTCCAATGCTGTTTAACATCTACATGAAGCTGCTGGGAGAGATGATCCGGAGGCATGGAGCGGGGTGCTATCAGTATGATGACACCCAAATATATTTCTCTATGCCTTCGACAACAGCGTCAGCTAAGGATAGTGTGTCTCCTCTGAATGCATGCTTGGAGGCGGTAATGGGCTGAATGAGGAAAAACAAACTGAAGCTGAATCCAGACAAGGCAGAGGTGCTTTCTGTCAAAGGCCCCAACCTGGGTTTGGAGGTGTGTCAACCAGTTCTGGATGGGGTTACACTCTCCCTGAAAGACTGCAGCTTGGGGGTATTCCTGGCTCCGTTGCTCCAAATGACAGCTCAGATAGATGCAACAGCCAGGAGTGCTTATTATCAGCTTTGGCTGATACACCAGCTGCGCCCCTTCCTAGAGTTGGAAGACCTAAAGATGGTAGTATACGTGCTAGTAACTTCGAGGCTCAACTTCTGCAATGTGCTGTACATAGGACTACCTTTGTGCCTAGTCCAGAAACTTCAATTAGTTCAAAATATGGCAGCCAGGTTGGTCACCGGTACACCTAGGGGTGACCATATTACACAAGCTTTAAAATCACTCCTGGCTGCCAATGAGTTTCTGGGTGAAGTATAAAGTGTTGGTTATTACCTTCAAAGCCCTACATGGTTTGGATCCAAGTTACCTGCGGGATCGCCTTCTCCCGTACAATCCGCCCTGCACACTCAGGTCCCCTGGGAAGCATCTACTCCAGCCAGCCAAAACTAGGCTGACAACCATTACCCAGAGAACCTTCTCTTCTGCCGCTCCCAGACTGTGGAATGGCCTGCTGGGAGAGATTCGTCAACTTAACACCAAGAAAGCCATAAAGACTGATCTCTTCCGGCAGGCCTACCCAGTTGAATTTTAAGATGCCTTTTAATAATGTATTAGTTTTATATGCTTTTAATCAGTTATATATATTTTATGGTGTTTTGTATTTGGTGTTGTACCCCGCCTCGATCCAGAGGGAGAGGTGGGTAAGAAATAAATCATCATCATCTGTGGAATGCGGAGAATACACAGGGTGCTTCCAGATGTGGCATTTATTGTGCAATAGCCATGCCTCATCCATTCCACATTTAACAAGGTCTCCCCAAGACGTGTTACCTTCCTGGGCACTGGGTGAAGAACTGACATTTTAAGAACTGTTTTAGTGCTTTTATTTATTTGCACTGCTTTATTTATCTGCTGCTTGTATTTTGTTTTTATTATATGCTGCTTTATTATAAATGCTTTACTGCTGGATGTCTACACAATGCTGAATCTGCTGGACTGTATCTGGCAAGAAGTGGATGGTGTTTTGAAACTACCTGCCTTATGCCTTTACCAGAAGAATTGATTACCATGCGCAGGTATAAAACATGTCACGCAAGAACATGCAAATGCAAGAAGTTCTCAGTGATTTGCTGAACTTTCTGCACGTAGGAAATGCTGTGTCAAAATGCATCTTATATAACAGACCCAAGTTCAACAAGTTAATTGCATGTATCAATCAACAATGTATGTTATTGTTTGAACGTATGTCTCTGATTCAATGTTATTAAATAAATATTGATTTACTTCACTTTTATTCCACCCTTCCACAAAGGAACATGCTCACCCCTCCTCTTATCCTCACAATAATCCTGTTGAGGTAGGTGGCAGGCTGAAGTGCACCCAACAAGTTTCAAGCAGAACAAGTATTTAAACTCAGGTCTTTCTGCTCCTAGAGCGTCATCAGACGGGGGAAATCACGTTTCTTTATTGGCGCTTTCCCCCCACTTCTGTCCCACAATACTTCCTCTTTCTTCACACAGGGGAAGAATGAGGAAGTAAACAATGACCATGTGGATCATTCAGTGGGCATTTTTATCACACTGCTTTTCTTACACACAGCAGGAAATGGCGGCACATTTCACTTCCAAAGAAAAAATGAGATTTACCGGAATCTTTTTTTTGGGGGGGGGGGGGGGGGAAGGAGACCAGAAGGAGTGGTTGATGTGCGGGAGGCGGACGTCGTCGTCAAAAGGACCTGCGAAAAACTGTGAGTGGGCAGTAAAAAGCGTGAAATAAAACGCTTGTCTGATGATGCTCCTAGGCTAGCATTCTATCTGCTAGACCATACAGGTGGTAACGGTGACGAATAACACCCAAGGAAAGGCGTGCCAATGCGGGGTTCAGGATCCCATGGGGGCTTCGTCCCTCCACCGCCTCCGCCGCCCCACCCCCGTTGTTTCCCCTCCCCTCCTCCTCCTCCCTGCCTGCCGCAGACAAGAAAGGAGTGGCGGAGGGGGAAGCGGGCGCCTTGCTCCGTGTTGTTGCTGTTGTTGCTGGTGTGTGGGTGTGTGTCAGTTTTGTGTGATGGCGCCGAGGCGGCCGTTTGGCTCGCTACACCGTCCCTCCGCCCGTCGCGGCTGAGGGGGGCCCGTTAGGGCTGGCCCGTGGCCAGGGACGCGGCTCCGGCGCAGAAGCAGAGGGTGGGACATAGACGGGAGACGCGCACCTGGGCCTCGTGGTCTGCATGGTGGTGCGAACCCCGCACTTGGAACACAATCATACAGCCTCAGAACTAGGGACAGTTTCCCCAGGGGGTTATAAATCATTTCCAGCCAACATAAAAGGATCCTGGGAGTGGGGGGGAGATAGATTTGATACACCAGTTTTCCTTCTCTTGGTGATGCAATGGTTCTTGTTGCCTTGTTCTCCTCTTCCTCCTCCCAGGTGCTAGGAGCTGTGGTGCCCCAGAGACCCAGGGCACCACAGATGATGTACTGTCACCAGCCCAGCAGGAGCCTGGGCCCTCAGGGGTTATGGTTGCAGGTCCATTCCTGTTAGAAGGAGGGTGCTCTGCTTCTGAGGCAGAGGCTGACCAGCTCTTGGCCTCCAGGAGTGTCGTCGCCTCAAGCGACAGGCCAGCAGAACCCCTGTGAGGACTGCTTGCTTGCAGAGAAGGACTCCTTAGGGGAAAGTAATTCCTCAGGAACAGGGAGCTCTAATTGCTGCAGCTGAGCTCTGGGTAGGGCTCAGCAGGCTTTGTGGTTAAAAGCCTTCACTGTAGACCTAGCCAGTGTTAGAACAACACTGTTCTTCCAATTCACGGGCTGTGTTATTGATCATTGGACTCCTTTTTGACTCTGCCTCTGGACTGTGTAACATAGCTGACTGATTTGACTGTGTTTTGACCATTGTCTGTTATCTGAACTCCCTGCTATAGCCTGATCACACTTATCTGACTGCATGCCTGTGCTTTGACTTATGCCTACTGTTTGGACCATTCCTGTCTTAGCCTGAACCCCCATTGGGTAACCTGTATGCTGGCTTCATTGCATAGCTTCTGCTACAGTTCAAGTATACCCACATCCCCACATCCCCAGAGCTGCCTGCCTTCTGGATATTCCTTAGGGATGTGGCTATGGGGACTGTCATGATAGTAAGTTCTTGCTCTTTAAAGTGTACCACTGCACCACTTATGACCAGCCACTTAATTCATTGTTGTTCTTTGCTATGTTACTCCTGGAACAGGGATGTCTCCGAGATCAGCAGTGGAATCCCCTGCTTCAAACTCTATAGGATGCTTTTTGTAGTTTGTATTGGTTTTCTTTTAAAATTAATATATATGTGGTCAGAGAGTGGTGGGGGCTGCTGTTGATGTGCTGTTGAGGCTTTTTTACACTGCAGTAATTCTGTTCAGTGTTTTGGGGTTGGGGGGGAGAGAAGTATATGCATTTCTTCAATGAGAAGTGGTTCTGGCTCTTTCAGAAGCCGCTTAATTAATCATTTCCTTTACTGGAATACCAGGGCTCTTCAATATAAGCACTGCAATTCACTCTGCAGTTTTTCTTTCTTTTTAATAAATGTGTGTGTGTTTTTAGTAAACATTTTTGTAGTATATATAATATATTACAAAATCGTACGAGACAATATTCTGGTAGTAATCGAGGCTTTCTTTCTACAAGGGAGCGATGGTGATGCTGAGGGGGAGGGGAGACTGCTTAGTTTCCTGCCTCTTCTTTGACTAGCAAAGTGCTTCTTGTAGTGCAATTAAGGGACAATTAAGTGAAGGGACACTTTAGGAGTCTTCTCCTGGCAGCAGGAAGAACCCCCCTTGTTTTAGAACAACAACAGGCTCCTTTAAGCTGGAGTTCTCTCTTTTGGCAACAGTGCCAGGCAGCAGTTCCCAACAACCCTACCAAGGGAAATGAGGTCTTCATATTTGAGGGGGGCACACTATGGCCAAGTATGGATTACATCAGCTCTGCAAGTAGTCCATAGTTGGAATATCTATATTGCTGGGAGGGAGAGTGGTGTCTAATACCACTGCAGTCTAGGCTAGAGCTATTATCTATCTGTTTGCGGGTCGGTTTTATTAATTTTTTTTAAGGAAAAGCAGTGTTCAAGTGGGGGGGGGGCTTGTGAAGTTAGGTGAATGTTTGCATAAAGTTTAGTAACAGTACAATCCTCTACATATCAGCTCAGAGAAGTAAGTCCCATTGAGCCAAATGGGTCTTAGTCCCAGGTAAGAGGGTATAGGATGGGGGTGGGGGAGTCTCATTTAGCTCTTACTTACTTTTCTGAGTAGATATTTAGAGTAGACATTTCTTGGTGACATCAGCACACCTGGCCACCTCATTACTCACTTCTAACCCTGGAACATTTATGAACCAGCAGTAAGCCAGATCCCTTGGGGGTCCTAACTGTTTACAATCCTCCACTGAGAATTGACTACTTGTTCCTACTTTCTGCTCCTCACCCAGTTACTCTTCTACAATTTAATGACTGCTAAGTTTGCTCATGAGGGTCTTTGTCAAAAGCCTGTACAAGCAATCCCCCCCTATTCACACGTTTACTGACTCTTCCAGTAAACGTTGCTTCCTAATGGTAAGCCGCATGCTGCCTGCAAAGATCCTTTGGACAAGTTAATGAATTAGCAGCAAAAGCCTCCTGTTGGACTCCCCAAATCCCGAACTTTGAGACATTGATTTGTAGAAAGGGAAGGAATTAAGGAAGCTTGGTGGTAGCAAGCCAGAGTCTGTCTGTCTCTCTCTCTCTCTCTCTCTTTTTACACGCTCTCATTTACTCAAAAAGTAGATGTGGGCGATGAGATCGCTGCCTGCCTGACCGCTAAGTCTGGAGCAGTGGACAAGATGGAGCAGCGCCGTCTCCTTTCCGCATCTAGTGCGCAGAGAGTGGAGAAGGGGCTACCTTCATATTGCTGCAGAAAACTTGAAATGTATGGTATTAAACGAGGAGAAGAAAGTCACGGTGAAACTGATACTCTTACCGTAGCCCATTTTTTGGAGGAGGAAGGGGGGGCTGGGTGGATGGGTGGATTTTGGAATTCGTGAAAGCCGCAGCCGCCTCTTGCCCGCCCGCCTCTCTGCTTTCCAGCGAGGGAGAGAGGAAATGAATTCATCACCGGACGGGGAGGCGTGGGCTGGGCTGGGGGGCAGGGGGCCTGGATTGGCTGCGCCAAGGCGGCGTTGGGCTTCATCTAGGCAGCCAAGGAGGAGCTACAAGGCAGCCCTGGGACGGCCCGTTCCGCGCGGCCGGGGAAGGCGCCGCGGGGCCTCCGTGGCGCCGCGCCGTTTCTCCAATGAGCCCCGCCGGGAGCGACTTGCCGGCATCCGGGACCCCGGCGGGGCCTACGTGATGGCGGTGGCTTCCAAGCGCTGCCTTGCCCAGTGGCCTGGCAGCCCCGCTCATCGCGCACTTCCCCGAGTTCAGACGGCACGGCGGTGCGCACGCGGCGCCGGGGAAAGGCGGCGCCCTGGCGGCTTTCGCTTCCCTGGGCCGGGTCGAGGTTGCATTGCCGCCTCGGGATCCGCGACATCCTGCGCTTGCGCTCCTCCAGGGTAACACCAAAAGAAAGGCGTGCCAATGCGGGGTTCAGGATCCCATGGGGGCTTCGTCCCTCCACCGCCTCCGCCGCCCCACCCCCGTTGTTTCCCCTCCCCTCCTCCTCCTCCCTGCCTGCCGCAGACAAGAAAGGAGTGGCGGAGGGGGAAGCGGGCGCCTTGCTCCGTGTTGTTGCTGTTGTTGCTGGTGTGTGGGTGTGTGTCAGTTTTGTGTGATGGCGCCGAGGCGGCCGTTTGGCTCGCTACACCGTCCCTCCGCCCGTCGCGGCTGAGGGGGGCCCGTTAGGGCTGGCCCGTGGCCAGGGACGCGGCTCCGGCGCAGAAGCAGAGGATGGGGCATAGACGGGAGACGCGCACCTGGGCCTCGTGGTCGGCATGACAAAGTTCCGGATGGCTCCGCGATGGCCGCTGCGTGGAGGGAATGAGAGGGTGCGCCTACACCTGTGCTCCTAGCAGGTGAGGGACGCCAAGAACAGACGATGACTTTGACCTCCTGTAAGAAGGCCAAGGCAGCGAGGGGTAAGAGCGGTGCTATAACTGCAAAAGGCTCGAGGCTTCAGGACTTTGCTTGCTTATCCCCTTAAGACCCCACCCGGCCAAAGCTGAATGTGTAGAAGTGATAAGGAGCTGTACATGTTAATGCCCTACGCCCTTTCTAGCATAAACAAAAATGTTGCATCAGACTATATTGGATTGGATAATAATCCAAAAACATATATGCTCTTTCTGGCTGGTGCTTATATTTGGTTGGTTGTAAATTACACAGTGTAATATGCAAGGTGCTTTTTGAATCCCCAATAACTAGGGCCCTTACCCCACGCGCGGTTTTGAGCACACTCACCGAGACTTTGATCCACTTCTGCAAGGAGGGACGGGCATTACGTTGTCCCCCTCGCCCTGTTCTCGCCCCTGAGTGCTTCGTTTTTAATTTCTGTTTCCATTTAACACTGAACTGACAAAGTCCGTTTCCGGCAAGTTCAACAGGCTGAGCTGAGGTATCCGAGCAAAACCGACCACGTGTGATTCAAAAGGCTACACTGGCATAGGAAAGGGAGGGGGAACCCGCAGAAGCAAACCGGGTAGGTGTGATAAAGCCTTAAACGTTACCCTTATAAAAGATGTAAATCGCTGACCAAACGGCAGTCTCACTTTGGGCTATCCCTTGAGTGCGGACTCCTTGCAATTACCTGTAATAAACTTTCTCTCAAGAAAGGAGACCACACCTTGAGGTTCTTTAACCCCCACTGCAACGATCCTAAAAGGGAGGAATCAGAGTTTTGAATTCCTCCACGCTACATCATGTAAATGACCTGCTGCCACTGCAGATCCACCCCGGGGCAAACTCCTCCTCACCACAGGCCCTAGGTGGTGCGAACCCCGCACTTGGAACACAATCATACAGCCTCAGAACTAGGGACAGTTTCCCCAGGGGGTTATAAATCATTTCCAGCCAACATAAAAGGATCCTGGGAGTGGGGGGGAGATGGATTTGATACACCAGTTTTCCTTCTCTTGGTGATGTAATGGTTCTTGTTGCCTTATTCGTAAATTATTTTTGTGTGTGACTTTTATCATTCTTTCCCCCTCCCCACTTTCAGCCATGCTTGATAGGTCCAAGAGTGACCAGACTTTTTCTCCTAGCAGAGATGAGTTGCTAAGAAAACAGCCATTGCCAACAATCTTCAAAATATAGGACCATTGGAAGATGCCTTAATATTAAATCAGACCCTTGGTCCTGTTGGGAATACTCGGGCTATAGGACACCAAGCATGTAACTAAGGGGTTGATCCGTTGGGAGAGGTGGGTAATAAATAAATATATTATTATTATTTAAGGGGTTGATGTGTCTTATAGCAAGGTGGGAGGGATTGTTGGAATGTTTGATCTGCCCCTTCCTGTCTCCTCCCTCCCTCCCTCCCTCCTTCCCTCCTTCCTTCTTCTTGCTCTGGTAATGAGAGCGAGAGGGGGGGTGTTACGTGAACTGCTGAGGAAGGTGGCTGACACCAGCAGCCATGTCCCAAGTTATAGGAAGTTGTTTTGTCTTCTCAAGTGAAGTTTTTCTTAATCCTCGCTGGAGCGTTTGTTTCTGACTATCAGCATTGCTGCTCGCAGGGTTCTGATTTATTGCCCTGCCAAGAGGTCCATGTAGGCAGTAGTGGCTCTCCAGGTTTTCAGGGAGGAGTTTTGTTGTTTTAATTGCAAAATAGGGTGGGATACCATTGTTTTAATGGTATCCCATTAAAGTACATCCCATTAAAGTACAGAAAAGAAATAAGACCAGTCATATAGTTTTGCTTTAAGCAAGAGCTGCTTGTACCCACTCAGGATCTCAGAGTTAGTGAAACATGCTTTCTGAATTGTCGTGATCAAGATCAGGGCACCACATAATGGCACATAACACTTTTTTATACAGCTAGGTCCAAGCTAGCCACTGTGCAATTTGCCAAATATGGTAACACGATTCAAACTTGATTGTTGGCCATTGAGGTCCATATGCCCTCTGGATTAAAGTATGGTAATAATGGTCCACATCCTCCTAATTTTAAAAAAAATCATTCTGGTAACTCTTTTCCTGTTGAAACTCACCAAATCACCACAACCTTTATGTTTTTGTGGTTCTCATTTCTGTCTTTCCCTTATTTCTCTTTTTTCTACTTATGTCGTATTAGAATAAGCTAGTGGTTGGTTTTTACTTAAGAACAGAAGAAGACCCATGCTGGATCAGACCAAGGGTCCATCTAGTCCAGCATTCTGCTCACACAGTGTCCAACCAGCTGTCAATGGGAAAGTCACAAGCAGGACATGGGTGCAACAGCACCTTCCTACCCATGTTCTCCAGCAATTGGTGTACATAGGTGTACTGCCTCTGTTACTAGAGGTGGCACTTAGCCATTGATAGTCTTCTCCAGGAATTCATCTAATCCCCCTTTAAAGTCATTCAAATTAGTTGCCATCAATACATCTATTGGAAGCAAATTCCATAGTTTCATAGAATAGTAGAGTTGGAAGGGGCCTATAAGGCCATCGAGTCCAACCCCCTGCTCAATGCAGGAATCTACCTTAAAGCATCCCTGACAGATGGTTGTCCAGCTGCCTCTTGAATGCCTCTAGTGTGGGAGAACCCACTACCTCCCTAGGTCATTGGTTCCATTGTCGTATTGCTCTAATAGTCAGGAAGTTTTTTCTGATGGCCAGCTGGAATCTGGCTTCCTGTAACTAGAGCCCATTATTCTGTGTCCTGTACTCTGCGTTGATCGAGAAGAGATCCTGGCCCTCCTCTGTGTGACAACCTTTCAAGTATTTGAAGACTGCTATCATGTCTCCCCTCAATCTTTTCTTCTCCAGGCTAAACATGCCCAGTTCTTTCAGTCTCTCCTTATAGGGCTTTGTTTCCAGACCCCTAATCATCCTTGTTGCCCTCTTCTGAACCCATTCCAGATTGTCTGCATCCTTCTTGAAGTGTGGTGCCCAGAACTGAACGCAGTACTCAAGATGGGGCCTAACCAGTGCCGAATAGAGGGGAGCCAGCACCTCTTGCGATTTGGAAGCTATACTTCTATTAATGCAGCCCAAAATAGCATTTGCTTTTTTTGCAGCCATATCACACTGTTGGCTCATATTCAGTTTGTGATCTACAACAATTTCAAGATCCTTCTCACTTGTCATATTGATTGTTTAACTATGTGCTGTGTGAAAAAGTACATTATTTTGTCCTGAATCACCCACCAGTCAGCTTCATGTGATGACCCTGGGTTTGTCACATCACACCAGTTTTAAAATCGCTTCATTGGCTGCCAATCAGTTTCCGGGCGATGTATAAAGTGTTGGTTATTACCTTTAAAGCCCTACATGGTTTGGGTCCAGGTTACCTACGGGATCGCCTTCTCCCGTATAATCCGCCCCGCACACTCAGGTCCTCTGGGAAGAATTTACTCCAGTCAGCCAGAACTAGGCTGGCGAGTGTTACCCAGAGGACCTTTTCTTCCATCGCTCCCAGACTATGGAATGGTCTGTCGGAGGAGGAGGTTAGACAAATTGACAGTCTTCATGAATTTAAGAGAGTCATGAAGACTTTCCTCTTCCGACAGGCCTATCCAGATGAATTTAAAATTGTTTTTAATGTTGTATTGTTCTCTTGCTTTTTAAAATTTTTAACTGTTGTGATTTTTTATGTTTATATTGTTGCTGTTCCCCGCCTCGATCTGGAGGGAGAGGCGGGTTACAAATAAATATTATTATTATTATTATTATTATTCTAAAACTTTTAGAGAGGGATAAAAATGCTTTCCTATCCACATTCTCCACACTATGCTTGATTTGTACAAAATTATGCATGGTGTGGCGAATGTGGATATGGAGACATTTGTACACCTCTGACAAGTCTCTCCTTACCCTCCTGTTTTCCCAGCTAAACAATTCCAGGTGTTGTAACTTTCCCTCATAGGGGAGATGGTCCAGCCCCTTGATCATTTTTTGTTGCTCTGTTCTGGATGTTGTCATGATATTGCGGTTTCATTCTCAATTCCATTTCTTTTACTATCATCCCATGATGCTTTTGTGGGTCTGTAGGTCATAAACCACTGTCTGAATAGCTCTAGGAGCTCTCCATCTGGAAGGACCCAGGTGCTAGGAGTCATGGTGCAAAGCTGTGGAGAGCTATATGGATGAAAAGCTCATGCTAGGTGGATAGGAGAGGGGGTGAGGAGCCCGTGGAGGCATTTGAAGGGCTGTACTCTGAGGGAGGTGCATAGTTCTGGCACCAGAGCTTTGCATAGAGAGTTGCTCCACACCAACCCTTTTTTCAGGAACGACATCCTTCATTCACTGCGGCAGGGAGGGGGTAGGATCCAAGCAATGCCACTGCCAACTCTGTGCAGTCCACTCTTTCTTTCATTTTGCCGTTCCAGGCATTAAATTACTGATTTAAAATAAATATTAAAGCATATTTGCAGTACCATGTCTAGGATGCACTATTAAGTCTATTTTCTACAGGCTACTTTGTCCCCCATAAATTGCTTCCTGCCAATTGACCTTTAAATTAGTAATTTTCTAGTTTTCAGGCTGCATCCTTCATTCGGCAAAGATCTCCTTGCTTCCACGAGCAGTGTCTAATGCTGATCACCCCTACCCACCCTGCACCACCCATATGTGCCATACACCATATTGAGTAATTGATTCATATCCTTTATAATTGCACCTTTCCAACTCCTGTGGCCCAGTGGAATCAGTTTCTTTTTCTTCTGCTTTGTGTTTCTCAAAACATGCCTGTTTGCATAATTAGCTCACACAGCCAAGGACATGGTTTTCCTAATTTGTGCCTGGGGAAGACTGGATTCCTGCACAAGAAGACATAACTTAACACTCAGTATACAGAGATAATGCTGGGATACTTGGAGGGACAGAAGAGACACTTGAAAGAAGTCTTCAAAAAAAATTGAGGAAGGCAGTCAAGATGGAAGACTTTTCGAAGTAGAATCATGCGTGCTACTTGAGATAGAGTTTTGGCCTCATTGGCTTAAGGACAATGAGAGTTCATAAAAAGTGACAGACATGGAAAGGGAGGGGCATTGCATGTTTCACTTTTAGTATTGAAAAATATTTTAATTACTTATTGTAAGAAGTTATTTTTCTAAATAAAAAGATTGCTGATGAAAGAGAACAGAACCCACTTAATTTTGCTTTGGCATGTGATGCCCCAATTCTGAATTAACGAGGGCTTTCTGAGTTTTATGCGGATAAATCTCTGCTCAGGCCAATTGGACCTATTAAATATGCACCCTCCCCGAATCTTTGAATAGCCTATTCACTGCCCACTGTGCCCAGAGCCTCCTGTCTACTGCTCATGTGGCATTGTTCAAGAGAGTGTTGGGGAGAGGAAATCTGCTGTATCAATGACACTCCCAGAAGTGCCAGATTTTAGCACTAGAACCAAGGGGGGAACCAAATGGAGCTTTTACGCTGGTTCTACTCCACCCCCAAATCGATTGTGTCAGATAATGCATGCCCTTCTCCATACCTAGCATGGTGTTTCTTGCCCTACATCCATTTCCCCCCAAATTCTTTTGTGATGGATTTTCCCATCACTGCGGATTCAGTACAGTTTGTGAGGACCTGTGATCTTAGCTGGCTTTGGCATGGGCTGGTGGAAGCAGCGAAGGGGAAGTTACATAGAGACAGCTGGGTGAGAGCAGAGGGCGAAACATGGCTACCAGGAAGTAGCACATTGCTCCCCATTGCACTTTGCTGAGTACAGGAGTGGGGAGGGGAGCCAGCCCTACTGCTTTGAGTCTGGGGTGTTGGGGACATGGGCTCAGTCACTGCCTTTCCACTCTTTACTGCAGGATTTTGCAGTTGGGCACTTGGGGCTAACTCCTCCATTTCACTTGATGAGCTTGCCAGTGAGGTGGGGGGAAACCTGTTGATTCAAAGCTTCACATCTATGAAGGAGCATAGCTGAGAGAGGGTGGGGCACCTGTTGATTTGAAGCTGCATAGATGTGTGGCGGCAGCCTTTGTGCGTTCCTGCTGAGTAACCGATCCTGTGAAGTTCCAGGGCAGGGGATTCTATGGTCAGTCCTGCCCAGGCATCACGGTGGTTGTCACTTCGCAACTGCAATGCTGCCGATTTTTGGAGGGATCAGCAGTGAAAGCAGCACCATGCAGAAGATCCCCAAGACATCTGGCATCCAAAATAGCTTCCATCAACTCTTCTGGAATGTAGGTAGAATAGGAATGGAACAAATCCCCCCAAACCAGCCATGTTTTGACGTGAGATGTAGGGATTCTGCTTATCTTGACTAGACAAGCCTATTTTTTCCTGTTTTCAACGACATGCAGCAGTGCTTGTTGGCTTGGGATTGCTGGATTTGTTTTACAAAACATCTCCTTCTTCCACACCTTTTTGCATTGGTGCCCTCCAGATGTCTTGGACTTCAACTCCTATCAGCCCCAGCCAAAATCTGGAGAGCAAAAGGTTGGGGAAGGCTTTCCTACTAACTATCCAGAAGGAACTTACAATTGAAGGGTGGGGCAAAGGAGAGAAGACTGGTCTGAACAGCTCTTCCGTACAGTTTTATCATTCAATAAGCAATCTCAAAAGAACGACACAAGACAGAGACAGCCTTCTCCAGAAATTTCAATGTTTACACTGGGGTGTTGCAGGTTAAAAAGTAGATTTTTTTTTAAGGTTATCTTCTTTTGTGGTTTCTGTGGAAAGAAAATCAATTTTGAAAAATGAATCTATATGGAAAGAGCTCAAGAGTATTATGCATTATACACTGAGTTTTTGTTAGACATGGGGTACTTTAAGATAGATGGCTCCTAACACTACAAAATAATTGCTCTTCTACTGTAAGCTACAAGCGGACTTGGAATTGCATTTCTAGCGACTGGGGCTAGAGGGGGCTTCCACACCGATGGCTCCTAGTGCTACCAATCCAAACACATTGTGCAGCTCCTCGATCTTGTCCTTCTGAACAGCTGTTTTGTGGAACGAAAAAATATAGAAGCAGCAGTGGGAAAACATGAGAAGCTTAAAAATGGGAAACAATCTCATTTGGACCCCTCATCAAATGCTGTGAAAGAGGCAGAGGGATTGGAGAATAAGAAAGCCGCCTCTCAAAGCAGCAGGTAGTGTGGAAAATCTGCCAAAATTCTGCTTATACCAGAAGAGCTCTGATTTTGTAGTGCTGGGAACCTTCCATCTGGAGCCATCTAATGAGCTGGAAGCACCAGGAAGAAACAATGGCGACGTTGTGTATGGATGCCCATAAAACGTGAGCCAAAACATGGGTTTACAGGAGGGACCAGATGTTGTTGTCTTCTACTCATAACCCCCCTGACTTTTCCCACCATTTCTTCCATCTTCTTCTTGCAGGAAATCCATTAAGGAACGAAAGACAGAACAACTGCACAATGCCTGTTGATTGCTACCACTGGAGCCTTCTTAGAAGGACCTCTCATTTTTGTATTTCCATATTATTTGTTGTCCATTTGTTTCACTGCATGCCATTAACATCCCAACTGTGCAATCCTATAAAGGTTTACCCAGAAGTAAGTCCTATTCAGTTCTATCCACCTTATTAAGGATTCCCTCCCTGGAAAGGACATTACAAATGATTAGAAGAAAAAACTTGCAAATAACATGCTTTTCCAAAATGCTCCAGCTTTTCATAATAGCAGCTGCTTGAATAGATAGAGTTCCTCTTTACAGACTACAAAGAAGAGGTGCTATTGAGCCAATGAATGACCACGAAAGGGCCCAGGACAAAGAAAGCAGCAACTCACTGGCAGATAAAACCCAATAACGCAGAGGTAACCCCATTCCGTCCTTACCTGGGCTGCAGGGGGCATTATATTCAACAACTGTGTAGTCATCTGAGTGAAAGAGAAGAATTTCGGGTGAGATGAGCCTATTTTGATGCCACCTTTCAGACTATAGCCCCACTCAAGGCAAGCAATACAATAACAGAGACTTCCCCAACCTGGAGCTTTCCAGCTGTGTGGCACTACAACTCCCATGAGTGCAACACATCAGGAGGGAACCAGGTTGAGGAAAGCTTCAGCAACGTACAACTGAAAATAAGTTGTAAAAGAGCAATAAGATCTTTAACACAATGAGCACCGTCACATGGGGGAAATCACATTTCCTTACCGTTGCTTCTCCGCCCCCGTTTCTTCCCTTCATTACTTCCTCTTCCCTCCTGGAGAGGGAAGAGGAAGTAAACAAAGACCAAGTGGCCCATTCAGGGGCCATTTTTATCATGACGCTTTTCCTGTTTTTTAAAAAACGTCGGATTAAAAGGTGTCTATTTTGCGACAGAAAAACAAGGGGAAGGCATGTGGGAAGTGGATGTTGCCCTCTAACGAACGTGTGAACATCTGTAAGTGGGCAATAGTGAGAGCGTGCCATAAAACGCTTGTCTGATGATCCAGAGAGTAGGCACATTAGTCTATTGCAGCAACAACAATAAAGAGTCTTCTGGCACCTAGTCTTTAAGGTGACACAAGACTCTTTGTTGCCTTTAAAAGGAAAAACTGAAAAGCCTAACTCACCCACCCACCCTCCTAAAACCAAAAACTGGCTTCACCAAAATACCAAGAGTGCAAGAGGCAGTCTCAAAATGGCAGCCACTCTCCGGGCAACAGCTCCTGATAGAGGCCCTAAGCAAGGTGTTGGGAAAAGCTCACCCTTGAGGGCTCTCACAATCTTTCCCCCATGATGATGATGATGATGTATTGGTATGTGGACATACATGCCCCTGCATGGTTGGGGCAGAAATTGCCACCACGTTTATAGTGAACATATATGACTTGGATGTGGTGAGAAGTGTGCATCTGAATCCATTCATGCAGTACACATGTGTTCCTCAAATACTAGCCTGAAGTAAAGTCCTATTACACTTCCAGTCATTTCAATATTCCCAAAAGACCACAGGAAGAGAGCATTGCTGAGAAAAGAGGCCAGCCTCTTAGGGCACCTGGATTGAGAGTTCTTACAGGCAGTCAGGTTTGAGGGGGGCCCTGAGCAAAGTGCCTTCTGGTGGGTCCCCTCCTCTATTGAGGGATCATGGCAGGCTTACCTTGCAACTGTGGTGGGCAGCAACCCACCAAGCTGTGTTGGCTGTCTGAGAAGAGCCTTTTAAGTTCCCCCAAATCCTGGAGTGAAACCTTGTTGAGGGCACTGAGGGAACTTAAAGTGGCAGCTAGATTGAGTTGCCTGGTGTCGGGAGTGGGCCATGCCAGGATGCTGGGGCTCTGGCAGCTGGCCAAGGATGCCAGGTGCTGGCCCTCGCCCTGAGCATGGCGCTGGGGAGCCTGAACAGCCCTGGCAAAGAACTGTAGGGCCTAAAAGGCAGGACCACAGAGCAATGATACACACCTGCACACAAATGGGGAGTAACCAGGAAAGCACTTACCTGGATGGTAATAATCATAGACTTTCGCTGTTGTTGGCTTAAGATCTGTCACTTTAAATTCTTGCTCCACAGAGAAACTGTAGTTTTGAACAGTGTTATCCAACTAAAGGGAGACAGAGGTCTCATATCAATGCCAGGCTTTTCTCAAGCCTCCTCCTACAGGTGACAACTGTATTTCTCACACCCACTTTTCCTTATTGCTTAGAAGATGCACAAATGTCCTCTGGCACAAATGTCCTCAGACCTCCTGCTCCCCACTCTCCCGCTCCCAGCTTCATGCCAAGCTGATGGAGATCTCCATAGCTCTCACCTGATCCAGGTAGATTGTGATCCTGAGAAATCTACCTTCCACCTTCTTTACATGGGGTTTTCCTTCCAGCTGCCGGAAAACAGAGCAGGACAGGGTTAGGGAACATCTCGAATATGATGCTCTTCACCATGGCCATGAATTGCAACCAATAATGGTGAATGTACATTCATGCAAAATGCGAGGTGAGATCACATGCATTCTCAGGGATGACCAACGAATGGCCTGTTCTTCACAGCTCCTGCCTCTCTGTGGCCATGGTGAGTCCGCATGGCCAGGTGCGCCGCTTGTGAAAAGTGACAGAACACCCAGAGGCCTCTGCACAGGCTTGTGGGAGAGGGGCAGTTGCCATCAGACGTTACTTGAGGCCTCACATACTGTTGTTTTTTGGTCTCAGCAGCACATAAAGAGACTATTCTGCAGTTTAGCCACATCCGCTCTATCGGATCTTGAACTGGAAAGGACATCTACTGGGTTGCCAGCAATTCTTCTGGCAGGTGCCCTTCCCAGACAAGACTAGGTCCTTTGGGATGTCCAGGCATACTGGTCTGTGAAGATCGGAGGGAGCTGGCCTGCTGGGGTTCAGAACCAAGCTAAGGCAGCATCCTGGCATAAAAAGGGGTGACAACAGTAGATCATATTTCATGGCAACAAGTGTACAGGTTAAGTGTCCATTTGCTGTTGAGGAATGCTAGAAATTAGGAATGGAAGAACCTGTCAATTTCAGTTTCACTCCATTTCCCATTTCCCCAACCATATACTCATACAGATTTTCATGCTCATTCCTCCCAATATCTGCATTTTTGTATGCAATTTTGTCTAATACACTTTCTTTGCCAGTAATTCTGCCTAATAAGGTGTATTTTTGTATGTTAGTTCCTGTAATACATACATTTTCATCCACATTTCTGATTGGCGAACTCTACAGCAAAATTCAGAAAAGTGTGACTATTGAAGTAGAACTTTGTTTCTATCTGCCAATTGGTTCCGAATCTGCAAATTAGGCAAGAGTCTCACCATCCCTAAGAGAAATGCATCCTGCACATGACTGAGGAAAGACAAAAGATGGAGGTCAAGACTTCCTCACCCTCTTAACAGATTTCTTCACAGGGATGTATCCTGACACCATGCTCACTTCTATTAGGGCCATGTTGCTTGTCTTTCGTTGCCCTGTGTAACTGTGGGAAGATGCAAGGGGAGTTTCAATTAAGAAGGCCGTTCTTAAAGTTCTGGGAATGATGGGGCTGTATGAGGAACTTTTCTTGCAGGTTTGGGATGAGGCTCAGCTGAGAAGAGGGAGAAGTGGGGCGCCATTCTGAGTTTTCCTCCTACAGCCTCAGAGGCTACTTTTCTCCAACTACTATTCTCAGATCTCAAGAAGCAGCCAAGGTAAAATGCCATACCTCACTTGTAGATGGAGATCAAAAAATTTCCCGGAAGTCTGGTTGCATTCTTTTGGGGATGTCTCCACACTAGAGTGAAAATGTTGTTCTTCTTAGGTGAGTAATTATATCGAAGGGTGGTCTAGGTAAGAGAAGAATGTTACTGTAGTCTTAACTGCTGCCGTCTTCTAGGCGACAAAATTGAGTGCTGTGTTTGGACAAAGTTGCACTTTTCTATTCTTTCTCTAGTCTCAAAGCTAAATGGGAAGTCCTGTAGATAGAGATATGGGGCTTGTATCCACATACAACATACATCTCCTTATTTAAGTAAACACCTTATACCACGCCAAGCCATTCACTTGGTTCACACCCAACAGAGTGATGTGAAATGGCTAAAGGGGTCCTTTTGTTTCAACAGGAAGGGACTGAATGATACTATTTCTCCAGTGCCTGAATGTGAAGGTTAGAGGCTTGCTGATAGGCAAAACACAACTTTACGACTAGCAGAGCTTGTGAGAGAACAGGGACAGGTTCTCTATAGGAGCCTCTAAGTTTGCTGTAGGGCAGTTTAGCATGAAAAAGGAAAAATTACCCTTCTGCTAACTTGAGTTGCTATGACCTTCACATATCCTTTCGTCTGCCCTGAACGTCATCAGTTGGGGAGAAAGCATTCATAAAATGATAGCTATGGAATATGGGTTTGGAGAGATGTCTCCGAGCTATTTTCTTGCTCAACCTACATTTCTCTCAAGGCTATGTAACAAAGATTCAGCATGGTTTGTCAAATCTGGTAAAACAGGATGGTTTGATATGGATTGACATAGGCAGGAAAGGCCTATTATCTTCACCTTGTTTCTGGATGAGCATTTCTCAAACAAATGTAGAGAACACTGGGAAAAGGTTTCTCGGTATTCCCTAGTCATGATGACCAGATCACTACTTGGACTTGGCTCTAGGTAGATGGCATCCTGGATTTACAACTGGAAGCAATGTATTCTTGCACAAGGAACATATTTTAGTGCAGATGTGACAAAGTTATTCAAGGGATATGTAATATCAATACTCTATTGTGCACTTTTGTCCATTTACAACAGTGACTTGTATCTCCATGAAAGTCACAGGACAAGTATTTCCCAAATACTTTCTGTTATTGCCTTGCTAACATCCCATGGCGAGAACTTCCACCTCTTACTAATGTGTTGTTGCTTTTCTTCAAACATTGTTACAGCCTACCTACATTTCACTGGATGTTACCCAGGTATGCTGTTGGAGAGCAGGACAAATAGGAATTCTCCATCCATTTTCTCCGTACTGCTCAAGATTTGAGACACCCCATCCATCCTCTGCCCTGTGACTTATCTCAGCGGAAGTTGCCATAGTCTGTCCTTTCCTTTGTAGGATCCTTCAGAGGATCCTTTCCTTCTGATCCTCGCAGAGGATTAAAGGCCAGGCTCACTTGGCTCACCTGCACATACACGCAGCCAATCCCCGATACCTCCACCTTGTATTGACCAGGCACCTCTGGGAGTGAGGCTTGCTGCAGTACCAGCCGGTTCTTCTTGCCCACATGGAATTCATGCTGGAAACCCTCGCTGGATTTCACCAGCACCTTTAGATCTTCGATCTCACGATACGTCAAGCCGGCATACTTGGCTAAAGCCTGCAGGGACACCACAGTGTCCTGGGGACAAGGAAAGAGTCGTCTTGGGTATGGCGAGGGCGCATCTCCTTCCTTTGGAGCCATGAGATGGGAATCTTGGCCAATTGTGGCAATCGCCCAGAAAACAGGCTGGAGAGGGGCTGGAGGGTGGTCTGAGCTTGAGCGATATATGTCTATAGTTAGAGGGCTTAACAATTAATTTTTCAACTTTGGCAGTTAGTTGAATCACAACTTCAGGAAGGCTTTCAAAAGATTATTAAAAACTGTACCATCAAGTGATGGCCAGATCTGAAATGTGGTGATTTTGGTCCTCTATGAATTATTCACATACTTGTTTCACAAAATGTTCAAATGTCACCCCCAAACCCTCGACGCACATCAGACACAAAGCGGTTGTCCTGAGATACATCTCATCTCTTCAGGGTATCAATCAGTACTAAAATGTGTATAAAATATTGACTTCTCCATTCTGTAACAGATGGAGACAGTGATATTTTTCAAGAGAACTGAAGAAGTTCTGACAGAGGCTGGAGGCATTGCTAGCTGTGAGGAACACCTTTGGCTCAAACAGGTTTTTTTAATCGCGTCGGAGGCAGCAAAAGCAACAATGCTTCTATCGTGCTACTGTCAATTCTCACACAGAAACCGCCAACTCCAGCCTGAGATCCGAAGCAAACCTTCTACTTAACCATGGCACAAACCCTGACATTTGATACTTGTGGCAAAAATAGTTTAGTGATACAGATATGACAGGTTTCGGTATTACTGGAACAATTTAGTATTACTGGAACACACACACACACACACCATCATCATCATCAGACTGAGGAATGAATCTAAAGCAGTAGATCTTCACGTAGGGATCCTGCATGTCCCATTCAGGTGAGTTTGTACATCAAATTCCTTAGCTGGTCATGAAGCAAAACACAACTTGTGCTTCTCAAAATCTGTGGAGTTTTTCTTTAACCAGCTTCAATTCACTGCACCAACTCCGTCATCCATATGGGGGTGCACTTCTGAATGCTCAACCCAATCACAAATGCCCCTGCCCATGGAAGGCTAGCTCCCAGCAGTGAATGCATCTGCAGGAGGGCTGTAACATGATGGAGAATTCAGGCGGGTGACTCCTTGCCCCCACGGGCATCTCTGACATGGAACAGGCCTAGGTTGGACCTTCCCAATGCCTTCCTTACCATTTAGATCCCATTTTCCAAATGCTACTTTTCTTCACAACTTTGATTTGTGGTTCTGATTTTGTGGCTCAGCTTGACATGAGGCTCATCAACATGTGACTTCCAGGGAAACAGATGTCATCATTTCCTGCATTCATTTCACATGGAAGATCATTCAGAGCTCTGCTTTGTGTGGTTTGTCTACCATTACTGGCCCTGTCAGCCATTGCATTCAATTTCATGTGACAAGTTTCCATGGCCGTACCGTTTTATGTCCTTGTTCAACATAGGGTTTTAATTTTTGTGAACCTCCCAGAGAGCTTCGGCTATTGGGCCGTATAGAAATGCAATAAATAAACGACAAGATTGGCTCCCATCTCCTAGATTGCCCTTTCCCCAGAGGAAAGGCCTGTGGCCCTGTTACCTGTGTAGAGGAAAAGCCTCCGTACGAATTCTGTTCCCGGGTGAGGGCACGCACAAGCTGGGAGGCATAGGTGATGTCATCCGTGGACACCTCTGACGTGGAGAGGTAAGCCAAGAGGACGTAGGCGGTTGTTTCCGTCTCTTTGAAGGATATGGATCCTTCTACAAAAGAGGAAGCAAGAATGGAATGGAATTTCATTGGGGATCATCTCGAGCCTCATCAGGCGGGGGGAAATTGTGTTTCCCTACCGTTGCTTTGCCTCCTGCTTTTGTACCACAACAGAGACGAAAAGCTTCCTCTGTCTTTACACAGGGAAGACAGAGGAAGCAAGCAATGACCATGTGGCCCATTCAGTGGGCGTTTTTATCGAGCGGCTTCTCCTGCACGCAGCAGGAAATGGTGGCACATTTTGTTATAGTCAAAAAATGGATTTTATGGGTCTTATTTTTTGATGGAAAAAAAGAATTATAGGCTATAGGATCACACCAAAGTAGGTGCCTAGGGGTGCCAGTGGGTACAGATTCACTCAGACAGGTGGGCACAAAGTGTCCAACTCACACAGCCATGCAAGGCTTAGCTGAATCAAACTAAGGGCTATTCCAACCTGTGTGAAGCCAGGCCAGTTCACTAGGTAAAATAAAATAAAAGAAACAGATGAAAAATAAAACAATCGGAAAAAACCCAGAACCCTAATTAAATACTGGAATACAAATAGCAGAGAAAGACAAAAGAAGCAAAATACTAATAGGACTTTAAACAGAAGATCGGAAAAAGTTATTTTGAGCCATTTAAAACTATACTGGGAGAAATCATAATAAGAACATAAGAAGGACTCTGAGGCTGGATCAGACCCAGGAGGGTCCATCTAGTCCAGCACTCTGTTCACACAGTGGCCAACCAGTTGTCGATCAGGGAACCTCAAGCAGGACGTGAGTGCAAGACCACCTCCCACCCATGTTCCTCACCTATAGGTGTACATTGGCACACTGGAGGAAGCAGGTAGACATCAGGGTGAGTAGCCATGGATAGCCTTCTCCTCCTCCTCCTCCAGGAATTTATCCAACCTCGTTTTAATGCCATCCAAACTAGTGGCCATCACTTAGTCTTGCAGTAGTGAATTCCATAGTTTAAATATGCGCTGTGTAAAGAAGTACTTCCTTTTATCTGTCCTGAATCTCCCACCAATCAGCTTCATGGGATGACCCTGGGTTCTCTGGAGTGGATTCCATCAACGTATATAGTTTTGGTGCCACGACTGAAAGGCCCTGTTCCAAGAGCTAGAGGATCTTATATCCTAATAGACAATACCCAGAGCAAGGTGCAGGACCAGCTAAAGTTTTAGGTGCGCCTCAGCCAAGTGTCTTTTACACCGGCAGGACCTCTGCAGACTTGCGGTCACCTGGGAGCAGCAGTGAGTGGTTATGAGGTTTCAGTTTCTCACAATGTCCTGGAGAGAAACTGTGTCAATCCCTCCGGGGCATTGTGGGAAATTGAAAACGGCAGCTAGTAACCACTCAGTGCCCTAGGCCAAGTGCAAAAAGCCAAGACTAGGGGTCCCTTTCATTGGAATGGGACAGACACACCTGGCTATTTATACGGAGGGAAGAGAAAAAGAACTCGTATCTAAATGTCTGCTCTAACTAATCTTGATAATTTTGGAGTCATTTATTTCCTGTTTTACAGGGATTGAAAATGACATGAGTTGGCATATACGTTTCAGGAATAAGGGCAGCTAGTGAGGTGCTCAGAATTCAGTCCCACATCTTCAGGGGAAAGGACTGGTACTCCGAATAGGGAAAAAACAGCATGAGAAGCAGGCTTACAAAATAGAACAAAGTATGTAGGGATACTGAATGAAACAATTCCTCCTACCTGTTCTGTCAGCCAGTTCATCTAAGTCTCTCAGGAGCTGTTGCCGCGTCTCTGTGTCCCCAGCCAATGTGAAGACATAAGCAAACAAGGCCTTGGGGTAGGCATTGCGCACCGAAGTTAAGTTCTTCTTAAGGCAGAGTAAGGCATCATGTACCATGGGATGCTAAAACACACACACACACACACACACACACACAATATTCAGGTAGGTTGCAAAGCGGCTAGTATTCATAAGAGACATGGCCCCATTAATATACATGCTCTTAACTATTCTGAATCATTGCGAGAGGTAGGATAAAAATCCGCCTAATAAATATTTAGTCAGGACTTCCTAAATGTCGGTCATTCATCTGACAACCACGGTGATGGTCACTCACTCTATGGATATCCTTTTGTACCAGACCATAAAACAAAATAATGGTTGTTGGAATCTGCCTATCGACTTTTCCTTGTTTTGGTATCATAGGTTGACACCAGAAAAAAATGGCTCATATTCATCAGTTTGCAGAAGCTGTGTCAAGTTTGCCCAGAGAGTCCATCCTTCAGACCCTGGATTAACAAAGGACTGGGGAGACCCCAGAACCCTGCAGAAAAGTCAAGAAGTGACTTGCATTCTTCTCCAAGCCTGAGCCTAAGGGAGGACTTACATTCTTCTCCAGGTGGGCCTCCAGCAGTGAGGCAGTAACGTAAGCCGTCAGTGAGAGATCATCATCCACGCTGCCCTGTGGATGAAGACAGAAAGCCAGGCCAGAAGGCCGTGAGAGCCCATTTCCTCACAGTTTGGGAGACAGTTCTCAGGCCTCACAGGGGGCGTTTCAGCAGCAGCTAGAAGCACCAATGTTGTTGACCCTTGTCAGGCAGTTACTTGTGTACATGCAACTCTCATTTCAAAAGGCAGCAAATATGAAGGACATTTTCACACGTGTTGGCAAGAAGACCTTTTAGTCAGAAATGGGCCACTTGGGAGTGTGTGTGGTGAATGCAGTAGAAAGAGGGCTTTAAAAAAAAAAAAAAGCAAACATGCAGAGAATCCAGTTTAGGTCATAGGTGAGAAAATGGCCAGTGTGGCCATTCTTTAAGCGCACGAGGAAGGCGCAGAGGTGGGCCTACCATGAGGCCATGGGAAGTGGCTGCTTCTAGTGGTGGGCCTTGGAGCAATGAAGGGTGGGAGACTCACGAAGGGGCATACTCCCCAGGAGAATTCACTTGCACAAAGGTCTCTTAGGAAGATGCCACTCGTTTCCTATGAGGATTGGGTTGAAGAGTTTCATGCTGGATTGTACCCCACATTGGGATGGGATTTTCTGCCACAGGCATTGCGCTTCTTGGGCCAGCACAAGCGGTTCCCCCTTCCCTTTACTCCGCAGGCAGGAAAGAGCTGGCTCTCTTCTTCTGTAGCAGGGATCCTGCCTATTATTATTAGTATTATTAGCTGGGACTCAAGGCAGTTTTCAAGATAAAAACATGCACAATTAAAACAAATAAATATAAATTTACAAAAGTCAAAATAGAATTAAACCTTCAGTAAAATTAAAAACACTAAAAAAAAATTACAAACAGTAACAGATTTAAACCAAACAAACAAACAAACAAACAAACCACTACATTCGCAGTGAAGAAAAAGAAATGACTGTTTGGTTAATTAGGTATATGGATCTCCTTATTATTACCGCCAATTCCCGGCATTTCAAGAAGTGTTTTAGCACTCTCAAGGAGCAGCATATTTATGATTTGGGTCACCCTTGCAAGAGCCCTGAAAGGGTGGTCAGCTCTATTAAGGTATAGCGATTGCAGTAGCCCCTGTGCGTAGGGTGCTGTGTCGTCAGAACTCACACACCTTCAGGGCGTTGTTGAAGAGCCTCCCCACACTTTCAAAGCAGCCACTGGGACGCTGGTGCTGACTCAGCCATCGTAGGGCATCCTGGACATGGTTTTCGTCGATAAAGATGTAGGCCTTTGCCTGGCTAAAAGCCTTAACCACAAAAGCGGTCAGCCTGCAGAGCAGGAAACAAGAAGAGAAGGAAATGCAGGATGGCAAGCAGCTCTGCTCTCAGATTCACTAAGGGGGTAATGGCCCCACAGCTGCCATAGCACGTTGCTCCACCTGCAGGATGGCACCTCCATGGCCTGGTACACCTGTGGAAAGCTCGGCAGGCGTGAGTGTCCCGAAACAGGGCAGACCCATCTCTGCTCCAGGTCTAGGGGCTGAGTCAAAGGGGAAGCCCTACTTCTGTGAAAACTGCCAGGATCAGCTAAAAGCAGCTCCCACTGTTTGCGGATTTGGCAGGTGGGTTTGCTCTGAAAGTCCGAACGAGAGGAACTGCTGAGTCAGGAAGCCTTTCCGTAATTCATCAATTGACCACAGTGGCCTAATCCGATTGGCCACATAGCATTGCACGGTCACCACATTCACTATGTTAGAGCTGGGCAAGCTGCAGCCTGCATGCGGCCCTCAGCCTTCCTTTATGCGGCCCCAGAAGCCCCACCTCCAGTGTTTCCCCTTCCTTCCCCATATCAGCCATCACAAGGAGAACAAAAGAAAGGCCATCAGGCAGGAGCACACGTGAGCTCAGCAGCACAGCAGCCAGAGAAGCATGGCATCCTTTGAAAAGATGGTCTAGCTGCCACGCTCTGTGCTTGGCCCCCAAGCTTACGCGTGCCACGGCCTGCCTCCGGATCTCTCGATCTCTCTCATTGGAAGGAAAGGTTGAAAAAGCTGCACACACACACACAGAGACACCGCCCACCCCCGACACCCCTCAGGACCATCATAAGAGCGCTCTGCCCAGCAGTTAGCCATAGCACTACCCGAGTGCGATCGTTACTCATCAGGTGTTGCCCTCACTATCACGCTTCCCAAAGGCACTGTAGGAGCCGTTGTCATGCTTGTAGAGCAGCTGGCGTTGGTACCCTGCAGGAGACGGGGTGGGGGGAATAGTGTGATTTCATTGGGATGGACCTGTTGGTTACCTGGCTGCAGTTCCCTGTCCACTTTCTACTGAACAAATCGGGAACCAATGGGCTGCAGGTCCGATAGGAAGACACAAAATGTAGCCTCCAGGGATTACCAAAAGATTGAAGTGAAAATCCTTAGCGACTTTAAACCAGGCCAGACCCACATAAGCTCAAGATCTAGGGCCGAGTCAGAAGGGAAGCCCTGCTTTTTGTGAAAACGTCTACGGGAGCAAACCGGTAGGAAACAAGAAAAGGGCTATATGGGGAGAGAAATACTTCAGCCTCTTCAGCACCTTTTGTCTTTCAAAATGAAATGGCTGCACTTTCAGTAGAATCCCATCCAACTCTCCTGTTGCAAAGAGGACCTTGGCAATGACAGTGGGGGCTGTCAGTCAGGGCTTTGTCACACCTACTATTGCCCCCCCCCCGGATTGCTTCTGTGGGTTCCCCCTCCGTTTCCTATTATTATCATCATTATTGTTATTATTGTATTTATTTATTTCCCTCCTTTTCCCTAATAATGGGAGTCAAGGTGGCTTACAAATTAAAACATGTACAGTTAAAACATATAATGAGATACAAAAAAAAAAAATTAAACATAGTACAATTTTAAAATATTTAAAACATTTAAAAACATTTTGAATACACATAATTCCTATGCGAGTCCAGCGTTTTGAATCACACGTGGACGTTATTGCTGCGATACCTCAGCTTGGCCTGTTGAACTTTGCCTGTTTCAGACTTTGCCCGTTCAGGGATAAATAGAAACAGAAACTAAAAACTGGGACCTCAGGGTGAGAGAACAGCAGGAGGGGAATGAAGTCATGCGAGTCCAGCGCTGAAGAAGTGGAGCAAAGTCGAGGTGGGTGTGCTGAACACCGCCCGGGTGCTAACGACCATAGTCAGTCAAATTTTATTGCTTTCGGGTTGGGGCTGTCAATATGCGGAGAAAGCCCTGCGACGGCTGTGGATCTGCATTGCATCTGTTAGACGATGCAAACGCAGCTAGGTGCTCCAATTTGAAAAAGACTTTTCAGAGGGAGCGGCATCCACACGGCCCTTCCACCGTGTCACATCACTCCAGGGCCAATCCAGTGTCAACGGGTGGTAAGTAAGAGTGGGGGGCACCACTCTGCAGTGGTTCTCAGCTCCCTTCCCTCCTTGACATCTCTGGGCAAAGTGCCGGAAGCAGTGGCGGCACCAGAAAATAAGTTTGGGGGGGGGGCACAGAAGGGGCAAAGTATATTTTTAGGTGGGCAGGCTGTATACCATATGTTAAGATCTCTGAAGGAAAAACAACAGTGTATCTCACACTAAAACTGCCCTCCCAACCATATCTGAAATAAGTCATATATTGATAAATGTAGGTGTTGTTGTTTTTTAAAAAGCATGTATTAGCCAAATTCAAATTACTGTAAGGAGAAAAGCTTTCAAAAAAAGGTACAGTCACTACACTTGACGTACAGAATAAACAGACAGAACACTTTCTTTTGAACCAGTGCAGGAGAACCAGGAAGGTAGACTCTGGCCAGATCTACCTCAAGCAAGATAAATCACTATGGAAGCGGTATATAAAAGGCAGGAGCCACATGACTGCTTTATAGTGGTACTGAAGTGCACTGACAACTGTTAGGGCCCATTGACACGTTCCATATACTGCTATATCCTGTTTGGTGTGGCTCCTGCCTTTAATATACCGCTTTCATATCGCTTTCCATAGTGCGGTATCCTGCTTGGAGTAGTAGATCTGGCCTCTTAGTGTAAGGAAAGAGCAAACGGAGACACCTGGGCCCTGTACACCTAGGAAACCCAATGCATGTGAAGTACTAGTCAAAGCAAACTGAGACAGCAGAAAAATAAGAATCAATGGCTATAAGTGAGTGAGTTTGGGTTACATAATCACAGGTTTAAAGAAAAAGAAAAAAGTATGCCCTATAAAACAGAAGGAATTTAGCCAGGAATATGTGTTAACTTGCACCACGAAAAGGACAGAAAGTGTTGTTTAAAATCACATTTTCAGAATATGACTGAAATACAGCAAAACAAAATGGATTCTAGGCCAGATTTAGAAACAGTTGAACCTAGCAACTGTCGGGGAAACTGAAAGCAAAGAGGGGAGGGAAAACACCCATTAACCCTTTCCTTGCCCAGAAGGGCTCCTAATACCCATTGGCAGTAACTTACTTCTGAGTAAGCATGCATAGGATTGTGTGATAAAAACTGGCACAAACCAATTCTTACAACGAAACTCTCTGGTCAGTTCACACAATTAAAATCACAACATGCATTATAGATTACAATATAAAATGTAAAGGCGTAGAAGTTTTCCCCAAAGTTCTACCCTTAACTTCTTTAAAAAATGAAAATAAGTGGAAAGCTGCAATTAGGAAGAGAGGAAGGAATCTTGGTAAGGGCTGTTCACACTGCCAGTTAGTCTTCCTCTAAATCAGCCTTCCCCAACCCGGTGCTCTCCAGAGGTGTTGAACTTAAACTCCCCTCAGCCTCAGCCAGCATGGTCAATAGTCAGGAATACCGGCAGTTGTGGTCCAACCCATCTAGACAGTGCGAGGTTGTGCATGGTTGCTTTTAAAGCAGGAGCTATACTAGAGTGACCAGGTACAAAAGCGGGCAGGGCTCCTGCAGCTTTAACTACAGTGATGAAGAGGGAATTTCAACAGGTGCTGCATGCATACAAATGACACCAGCTGAAATTCCCTTCTCTACACAACTGTTAAAGATACAGGAGCCCTGTCCTCCTTTTCATATGGTCACCCTAGTTTAAAGGATTTTATCTGGTCACCCTACACTGAGAGCATCTTGGCCAAGAGTTCCACAAAAACTCAAATCAGCACATTCATTTCCTGTACTACCCTCCCCCCCTCCCCCCCGCTTATTTATTTATTAATTAATTTATTGCATCTTTATACCTCCCTACAGCTGAAGCTCTCTGGGCAGTTTACAAAAATTAAAACCATGAAAACCGTTTAAAATATAAAACAAACAACAGTGTAAAAACATAATATCAAATGCAGTCTAAAAGCACAACCAGGGTAAAACCGAGTAGCAACGCAGAGATCTATACAGTTTTAAAATGCAGATTTAAAACAGCGAAGTTCAAAATTAAGCTGACAAGCTGTTAAAATACTGAGAAAATAAAAAGGTCTTCACCTGGCGTCGAAAAGTGTATAATGTAGGTGCCAGGCGAACGTCTCTAGGGAGCTCATTCCACAGTCAGGGGGTGCTTAATATTTGCAGGTTGGCTCTCACTAGCAAGTATGCCCTTGCTCACAAATATAGGGCTTTATTCCAAACCAAGCTATATTTGCTGTTCCTGTCTGGGGGAATGTTTCAGGCCAAGAGGCCTGTTGTTGTATGCCCCTCTTCTCTTGGGTCAGCTGTTGCAAAGATAGCTTTGGCTATGGGGCGGTATAGAAATATAATAAACGTAATGAAAGGAAATGAAAGCTAGACCCAGCTGACACCCCCCTGGTCAGGCTAGCGGCACATTGCATTGTTTAACATAATTATTAGTAGTAAGTTGTATATTGCTTAGACACCAGTTCCTGGGGAATATGGGTGGGAGAGTGCTATTGCATTCATGTCCTACTGGTGGGTTTCCCGTGGGTATCTGTTTGGCCACTGTGTGAACAGAATGCTGGACGAGATAGACCCCCCAGGGCTCTTCTTATGTTCTTAATATCATAAAGTCTCTAATGGGTTTACATACTATATATATATATATATATATAGTATGTAAACCCATTGTTAAACAATTTCAGCTTAGAACAACAAAAGTAAGATTGAAAAGAAAAGAAAAAGAAACAATAAATGGACCAGTGCCATGATAATCAATTATGAGCCAAGGCAAGCTTGCATAAACAAGTATGTTTTCAGGAGGCGTTTCAAACGTGCCACATTTTTGGCCTCCTGAACTGTTTGTGGCAGGGTGTTCCAGAGGGTGCGGCCATCACTGAGAAGGCCCAGTTTTGAGATATTACTTGGTCACATTCTATTGGTTGTGGAATGGCCAAAAAGGCCTCCTCTGAAGTTCGTAGAGGTCTGGGCATACCATCGACATAAGGAGGCTGCTTACACATTAAAAAAAGAAAAGGGCAAGAGGACATAGATTTGCATAAAATGTGCACATGTTAATTTATAGAGATAGATGCACATTTAGAAATAATTACTGTCATTTACGATTCATCTCAGCAGAGTGGAAAAGACTGCGGCCAGTTGACCCGTGGGACCTGCTACTCAATCTGCTCTCCAGGTGTTAAATATGGGAGGGCAACTTCAAAGCTCCTGTTTATTTTATTTATTTATTACGTTTATTTATTTATTATATTTATATCCCGCCTTTTTTCCTCCAAGAAAACCAAGGTGGCATACACAATCCTCCTTCTCCATCATTTTATCCTCACAATAACAACCCTGTAGGGAGAGGCAGGTTATAAATTATTATTATTATTATTATTATTATTATTATTATTATTATTAGGGTTGGGCTGAGAGTCTGTGACTGGCCCAAAGTCACCCAGGGAGCTTCTATGGCCGAGTGGGAATCACAAAGCTTTGCTTTAGGGCATATTTCCCCTTCCCTTCTTTTGGCCATTGAATGTTTCACATGTTCTTTATTTCAGTGATTTTAAGGTTAAGATGTTATGTAGAACAGGTTTGTCTTAATTGTGTGCTGTGAAATCAGACATGTGTCCAGGGCCATGTTTGGGTGGGCACACCCCCTTGGGGGCTGGACATGTTTGGGTGGGCATGCCCACTTTGGGGTGGCCATGTTGTCCTCCTTTTTGGTTTCCAAAATATGGTCACCCTACACATGGCCTCATTTCCAGCCATTTATCCATGAGAAGCATTTTGTACATTATGTTTCCTATCCTTCTTCCAGGGGATAGTTGGTGAGCATGCGGTTTCCCCATTTTATTTGCACAACAATCCTGTAAGGTGAGTTAGAATGAAACATAATGAGTAGTCCAAGTTCAGCCAGGAAGCTTCACAGCAGGGTAAGAATCTGAACCCAGATCTCTCTCCCATCCCCACATGAAATTCACCACTCAGGCAACTGCACCACACAGGCTCTGATGCAGACCTCAAAAGAATATTCACAAATCTTTGAAATTTTCCAGCATTCTGAACCTCATTGTTTAGGTTCTTCAAGGGACTCAGAGGGAGCCATCCTATTCAGTCCCTTCAATAGTTTACAGCTTCCTTGCAGGTGATGTGCCTGACCCAGCAGCCTTCTCTCCATCAAATAAGAGCAGAACAGAAGAAGGAGGCCTGACTCACCGCTCTTCATGTATTCTGTCCCCTTCTTTTTGATCTCAGCGGTCACCTGGTTGGTCTTCTCCAAGTACTGGAGTATAAAGATGTTGGGAACAAACTTGACCATGTTTTGCTCACCACAGCCAAAGGGCATCTGAAGCAGCTGGTCTACATTTTGTAGTGCAGCACCCAGAATGTCTCCTGAAAGGGGGGGAAATGGAGGAAGAAAACACGAGCGTCCTTCTTCCAAACAACCGTGGAGAATCCAGAAACGTAAAGCAATGTCAAGGGCCCAGGGAAGCCCTTGTGGAACTACATCCAGTACAGTCAGGCCAGACAGGTCCGGTGTCAGCACACGGCACCTACAAGCAGTTGTCAGGGAAACCGCCCCCCACCCATGTCTTTGCAGGTCTCGCCCCTGAGGCCCGACCTGGGCCCTCCATTACAGCACGTCTTTGTGTGCTAGGTGGCTGGGTCTGGGAGCCACCATTTTGATTTCCCACGGTGCCCCAATGTGACAGTCTATGGGGGGCATTGGTTTGGTTCTAACCAGGTGCAGGGAGACAGCATCGCAACAGCAGGGTCTCCCCCAATCCATACACACGCGTTTAATGTGACGAGTGCCATGAGGCGCGCAGGATTCTGGGTGAGGTGGCCTCTCTTCATAAGCAAGGATCGGTGAGGGGCAGGGCCCGCCACCATCAAGCCACTCTTTCAGTCTGTCAGAATGGCCGTCAGGAACTCTCTTCTCTCATGGGGCCAGGGAGGGGGCGGTTGCCCTGGCCGTTCTTGGCCAACGGCTGCTACTTCCTCACCAATAGTAGAGACGGTGGCTCGGCCAGAGTCTGACACCACATCTTCTGGCAGCTCCAGGGAAACCTCATCCAGTACTGGGTCCCCTGTGGGAAGATCAAGCCTAGGAATTAATAGTGGTTCTTTCCCTCATCAGTTTGCTGTAGCGCGCATTTGCGTACAGGTACAATTGACACTCTTTCTAGAGCTTTTCCCCCCAAGTGCTCCAAGCATGAAGTCTTCTAGTCACCCTGCCCAGCCAACGGGGAGCTGAGGCTGCTCTAACACTGCCCCATGTGCGGACTGAACCAGGAGCTGGCTGGCCCAGAGAGCATGCACAGAGCCACTCGGCGCTTTCACCCACCTCTCCCTCCCTCAGAAGGTGGGGAGCCTCTTTTCTGCCTTGTGCATCAGGCTAGTGCCCCCGAGAGGGCTTCTGTCCCCAGCTAAGGACACTCCCCATGTTCTCCCTGGACTGTGTTCTCTGGGCCCTGTCACAAGCTGAGCAGTCCTGCGCAAGGGATGCAGCCCAGCCGTACCTGAAGAACAGAGGAATGCATTGTGGGTCTCTTCTTCAAGGATGCCTTCTGGCTGTGGGAGGAAAAGCGAGTCATGGGTTGCTGCGACAACATCACAATGCTTGTTGCCATGTTGAGTTCCTACGAATGCTGCTATGGGTCAGATGTGTTAATTAGAACCCAGGGAAGTTAGAGTTCATTGCACGCTAGAGAGAGTGAATGAAACGTGGGAGCGGCTTTTGTGTGTTCATAGAGGGGGAGAGCAGACAGGTAGCCAGGGAGATAGGGCCTTAGGGAACGATGAAGCTACATCTAGTGAATGGGAGTGAGAAGGGGTGGCGTGGGCAGGGAAAGACCCAGAAGAGAGTGATTAATTATAAGACAGAATGCCTCTTGTAGCACATAAACTTCAATCTGTGTGTTTTTAAAATGTAAAACCCCATGTGTCGTTCATCTTTCTGCACTACCAATCGTGTCCGTGTTTCCTGGGTCCTTCTCCCGTTTGGGTAAAGGGAAACCGTAGGGCATACTGGGTGTCTCTTTTACCTAGAGAATATAGGGGCTGAAGCGGGTGGTGCAGGGAGGAAAGCTAGCCCAAAGCGGAGGCCGGCGGAGCTGAGGGCAAGTGGCGTCCCAGCTGCCCTCTCAGTGGAAGCTCTACACTCTCCCCTGCTCCACCAACGTGCTTTCTCAACGCCAGGCCTTCTGGCTGAGCACAGCTTTTGCTTGGGCCAAAGAAGAGGAGGCATCATCCTGGCTGACCTGGTCTTAGCCCCAGAAACACAGAGGCGATGTGAAAACCCAAAGGCACGCTCCTTCCCCAGGCTGCCAGGCTGCAGGCATCCAGAGAAAAGAATCCCAGCGCAAGCCCTTGAGGAGAGATCCACCACCGTGGAACAGCGGGGAGCGCTTGAGCGCTGTGAGCCCGAGTTGCCTCATGTGCTGCCCACCACACTGACCTTGACAAGCAGGGGTTTGACCACCGTGTCTGACCGGCCTCGGGTCGGCGTCACGGAGATCTGGTTGCCGCACAGCTCTTGCGTCTCCTCGGCCTCCGTGGTTACCGAGAGGTTGACCTGCCCTACAGGAACGAGGAGGGGGTGGAGATCAGCGAGCACTAGGCGGCTGCTTGAGCCATGGTGTGGGAGCCCTTCTCTGCCAAGCCCACCCTGGCACCTCTCTGCAGAACAGATGGAGCGGACACAAGAGCAGATGCCCAGGTGGAGCGGACACAAGAGCAGATGCCCAGGTGGAACGGACACAAGAGCAGATGCCCAGGTGGAGCGGACACAAGAGCAGATGCCCAGGTGGAGCGGACACAAGAGCAGATGCCCAGGTGGAGCGGACACAAGAGCAGATGCCCAGGTGGAACGGACACAAGAGCAGATGCCCAGGTGGAGCGGACACAAGAGCAGGCACGGCACACAGAGGGTTGAGTGCCTCTCCAACGGACTCCACACACACACACAGAGACGGGTGCCCACACCCACACCGGCTCCCAGGTCTGCAGCACTGTAAACAGTAGCAGAATAAGGGAAGGCAGCACATCTTGGCTGGGGAGGAAACCCCACCCAGGTCCGATCCCCTCCCAGAAGGAAGGAAGGAAGGAAGGAAGGAAGGAAGGAAGGAAGGAAGGAAGGGGGGACCTGTGGACACCTCAGCATCCCCACCTCCCCACCCACCCTGCCCCACTCCCTCGGGCACTTCAGCCTCACCTAGCTGGGTAGCTGTCACATTCCAGGAGAAGGTCTTGGCTTCATCTGCGCAGAGGCAAGTGGTGAACTGGCACTCTGGGCATGGTTTCACCTCCACGTCTTGAGACTCCAGCAGGTTGACTCGCACCTGGAGGATGCAAGAAGGCACACACACACACACGATACGGACCAGGCAGCTAGTCCAGAGCAAGTGGCAACCATTTGGGGGAAGGCCTGATGCAGGTGAGGGTTAGGAGCCATACTGAGAACCACGTGCCCATGACTGGGCTTGCCACAGCTAATAGAGACAAGAGGTTGGGTAGTTTGGAACCAGGCCCAGCAAATTATCCATGGGCAGGCTGTCCTCTGGCTCACTGAGCACCATCTTTGAGTCAGGAAGGAAGTTCTCCCCAGGTCAGATTGGCTACTAACCATCTGTTGCCTTGCAAGTGGATGATTTGGCTATCTCACACCACCAGCACCACAACTCCAAGGAGTCTGTGGTGTCTGTAAGCAGCCCGAGCGGTTCTTCTAGCCACTGTTTGTGGCACATTGCGGCCTAAATTGTATGGGTTAACCTGTGGGAAAAGGAGTGGAGCCAGTCGATGGGTGCCCCATACATGAGCAGGGGAATGGGCTCTTGCAACTCTATGACTGTGTTATAGATACTTGAGGAAGCCAAACATCTCCAGACATAGACACGGAGTAGAGGGACAGGAAGCAGAAGTACCTTGCACTTCCTGCTCTCTTCACTTCAGTATTTTATCAAAATGGAATGTCTGCATCTTAGTCCATGGCAGGTTATGGACAGGGAACTTTGGCATATGTTGTGTGTGAGGAGAAATTTGGACGATTCCCAGGAGTGCAGACACAGGAGGGACAGGGCACTTGTGAGTCCAGTCCCTGGCTTCCACCTCCCTCCTCTCCAAAGCTGATCATAGGATTTCCTTTCTTTTTCTTTTTCTGGATACTCAGGAGCTTTTGGCTTGTTCTAAATGCTCACTCACCTGGATACAATCCTTGAGGTAATTGAAAACAGTGGCCTTTAGCTGCAACGTCTCTCCACGGATCACAGAATATGGTAGCACCAGCTCAACAAAGAACGGCTTGAAAACCCTGAGCGTGGCCGGTTGGGACAGTCCAAAGCCAATGTCCGCCACGCAGAAGGCATTTGCGTTCCAATCGGTGATTGTGTCCGGAACCGTGACGGAGTGAGTTGCCTTCCCTTCCTCACTGAAGAAAAGACAGAGGGTTGACCTATCAATCAACCATGCAGACCTTCACCCCTAAGGTAAACCCAGCATTCATTAATGTAATCATCAGATGGTTACTCAAAGGATGCTACAGTTCAGTATGAGTTGTACCAAGTCTCTTCTTCTCCTGTACGTTTCAGTACAGGACATGGAGATTACTGCATAGCTTTTTCTTCCGATGTCATTGGTGTTCATGAAAACAACTGCAAGCCTTTATAGTGTGAGCCTCAATTATTAGTTGCATGAATGTGGGGATGTTAAACTCCCTTGCCCTCAGGCGGAGGGGGGAAATTCAGATTTCCCCCCCTCCGCATAACTGCTATGAAATAAATAGGGCCATGCATTTGCTAATCTTATGACTGCTGTCACCTCTATTTTGCTCCTTAGAGAGTCCTGCTATTGTCACACGCTCCGTGAGCCCCCTGCTTTAGAAAAACAGGGATAAGAGAACAAGATTGAAAATGATCACCAATCAAGGATTAGTTTATTTCCCTCTTTTTCTAAGGGTGTCTCTACATTTCTGGGTATACATCTGAGAACTGGTGTAGACACTCCGGAGTCCTACTTGTATGCTTTTATTAGAATCATACAATCATAGAATAGTAGAGATGAAAGGGGCCTATAAGACCATCGAGTCCAACCCCATGCTCCATGCAGGAATCTACCTTAAAGCATCCCTGACAGATGGTTGTCCAGCTGCCTCCTGAATGCCTCTAAAGTGGGAGAACCCACCACCTCCCTAGGTCATTGGTTCCATTGTCGTATTGCTCTAACAGTCAGGAAGTTTTTCCTGATGTCCAGCCGGAATCTGGCTTCCTGTAACTTGAGCCCATTATTCCGTGTCCTGCATTCTGGGTTGATCGAGAAGAGATCCTGGCCCTCCTCTGTGTGACAACCTTTCAAGTATTTGAAGAGTGCTATCATGTCTCCCCTCAGTCTTCTCTTCTCTAGGCTAAACATGCTTAGTTCTTGCAATCTCTCCTCATAGGGCTTTGTTTCCAGACCCCTGATCATCCTCGTTGCCCTCCTCTGAACACGCTCTGGCTTGTCTGCATCCTTCTTGAAGTGTGGTGCCCAGAACTGGATGCAATACTTAAGATGGGGCCTAACCAGTGCCAAATAGAGGGGAACCAGTGCCTCACGCGATTTGGAAGCTATACTTCTATTAATGCAGCCCAAAATAGCATTTGCTTTTTTTTACAGCCACATCACACTGTTGGCTCATATTCAGCTTGTGATCTACAACAATTCCAAGATCCTTCTCGCTTGTCGTATTGCTGAGCCAAGTATCCCCCGTCTTGTAACTGTACATTTGGTTTCTTTTTCCTAAGTGTAGAACTTGGCATTTATCCCTATTAAATTTAATTCTGTTGTTTTCAGCCCAGCGCTCAGGCCTATCCAGATCAAGCTGACAATGGAGTGTCCAGTCACTCCGCGAGTAGAATTACACTGGATCAGTTTCAGTTGGTGAGTACCGAGGACGTGGACAAGCTGCTTGGTCGAGTGAGGAGGACAACTTGTCCTCTTGATCCCTGTCCTTCTTGTGTGGTCGCCCAGGGAGGAGATGCAGTTAGATCAAATTACAATATATTATTAATGCATCTCTCAGGGAGGGGAATTTTCCATCATGTTTTAAAAAAGCGGTAGTACGGCCGCTTCTAAAAAAGGGTTAGGGTTAGGGTTACTACAGGCCAGTATCAAATCTTCCATTTTTGGGCAAGGTGATCGAGAGGGCGGTTGCCTTCCAACTGCAAGCAGTTTTGGATGATACAGATTTTCTAGACCCATTTCAAACTGGCTTCAGAGCAGGATATGGAGTTGAGACTGCTATGGTCACCTTAGTGGATGATCTACTCTTAAGTATTGACAGGAGTAGTGTGTCCCTGTTGGTACTCCTGGACCTCTCAGCGGCTTTCGATACCATCGACCATGGTATCCTTCTGGAACGCCTGAGGGAATTGGGACTTGGGGGCACTGTGCTTCAGTGGTTCCGGTCCTACCTCTCGGGCAGGTTCCAGATGGTGATGCTTAGGGATAGTTGCTCTTCAAAGAAGGAGCAGCTATGTGGTATACCACAAGGTGCCATCCTATCCCCAATGCTGTTTAACATCTACATGAAACCGCTGGGAGAGATCATCCGGAGGCATGGGGCGGGGTGCTATCAATACGCTGATGACACCCAAATATATTTCTCTATGCCTTTGACAACAGCGTCAGCTAAGGATAGTGTGTCTCCTCTGAATGAATGCTTGGAGGTGGTAATGGGCTGGATGAGGAAAAACAAACTGAAGCTGAATCCAGACAAGACGGAGGTGCTTACTGTCAAGGGCCACAACCTGGGGTTGGAGGTGTGTCAACCAGTTCTGGATGGGGTTACACTCCCCCTGAAAGGCTGTGTTCGCAGCTTGGGGGTGCTCCTGGATCCGTCGCTCCAAATGACAGCTCAGATAGATGCGACTGCCAGGAGTGCCTACTATCAGCTTCAGCTGATATGCCAGCTGCGCCCCTTCCTAGAGTTGGAAGACCTAAAATCAGTAGTGCACGCGCTGGGAACTTCAAGGCTCGACTTCTGCAATGCGCTGTACATAGGGCTACCTTTGTGCCTAGTCCGGAAACTTCAACTAGTTCAAAATATGGCAGCCAGGTTGGTCACTGGTACATCTAGGTGTGACCACATTACACCACTTTTAAAATCTCTTCACTGGCTGCCAATCAGTTTCCGGGCGAAGTACAAAGTGTTGGTTATTACCTTTAAAGCCCTACATGGTTTGGGTCCAAGTTACCTACGGGATCGCCTTCTCCCATACAATCCGCCCTGCATGCTCAGGTCCTCTGGGAAGAATTTACTACAGTCAACAAGAACTAGTCTGACAACCGTTACCCAGAGGACCTTCTCTTCTGCCACTCCCAGATTGTGGAATGACCTGCCGGGAGAGATTCTCCAGCTCACCAGTCTTCAGGAATTTAAAAGATCTATAAAGACTGATCTTTTCCAGCAGGCCTACCCAGATGAATTTTAAAGTGTTTTATTGGTGTTTTATTGGTATTTTAATGATGTATTGGTTTTATGTGCTTTTAATCAGTTTTGTATTTTATGTTTAATGCTGTTCCCCGCCTCGATCCGTTGGGAGAGGCGAGTAATAAATAAATTATTATTATTATTAATAATAATAATATTATTAAAGGTGCTTTAAAAAGGGGCAATGTTCTGTAGTGCAAAAAAAAAAGTGACAGGGCACAAAAATCCAAAACCATCCTTGTGCGTGACCTTCATAGTGGTCATTTCTGGATTGAGCTCCTCTCTCTTTGTGTCTTCTTTTAAGGATGATTGGCTCCCCACTATCTAATTCAGCCTGTTGTCCTCTAGATACTAGGACCATCAATTTCCACCAGCCCCAGCCAGTATGCTCGATGACCAAAATGTTGTAGGCAAAATATCTGGAGGGAAACAGATTGTGGAAGGCTGGTCTAATTCATAATTAATCTTGGAAAACTGGAGTAATTATGGATCAGGGCTCCACACTCGGAAGCATGCAAAGGACTTGGCAACATCTGGGCCAATGACATCATGGCCTCTGATATGTTGTACCCATTCCGGTATAGATGAAGCCCTCTATGCTATCCCAAGCTGGAAGAATGCTGGCCATACATCAAATCAAAGAAGCCCCCAAGGTGACATTTGGGCTAAATGGCAGGATTTATGTATGTATTTATTTATTTGCATACCTTGCCTTTCTGTCTTACAGGGATGTTCCCAGGGCAGCTTCCAAATCCAAACAAGATTAGAGAATGATCATAGTATCTGTTATCAAAATAATTAAAATAAAAACAGCCCAATAGGGGTATGGCACTGGATAAATTTCAATGAAATTTGAGAAATGCAGGCTTGAAATCTTAATGCCAATTATTTGCCACCCATATACATGACAAATACAGTATTAAATGACTGCAAACCGAATGGTTAAAAAAGAAAAGGAAAAAGGAAACAGATAGATAGATAGATAGATAGATAGATAGATAGATAGATAGATAGATAGAGACTTCCAGCAGAAACAGAAATGAGCATGGCCCCAGTTTAAGCCCTCTACATGCTTCAGGTTTGGGGATATGAACTAAAATGATGAGTGGAATAAGAAAAATAGACTAGACTGGAGAAGACAAAAGTTTGATGCCTGTAGCATTCTGTGTATTACAGTGAGTGCATCCAAGAAATATAAACCAGCTTGAATGCTTATATCAGCCTCCCCAACCCTGGTGTCCTCCAGGTGTGTTGGACTAATTCTAAGCATCTCCAGCCAGCATCTCTGGCTGGAGGATGCTGGGAGTTGTAGTCCAACACATCTGGAAGGCATCAGTGCATATTGGAGGAGTGTTTGAATTCTTACACTGGAGCTAGGTATAGCCAAGACTGAAGATGTCGTGCTCATAAATGGCTTTTAGTTCCCTCCTCAGCAGAGTTTTACTTACTTGACAGGGACCAAATTCCAAACCCAGGTCTCTGGAAAGTATGTCCTGGGTTTGACTTTTTCTTCCACTGGGGTGCCTGAATCAAGAGTTTGAGGTCCACCTCCAACTAGAGAAACAGCCATAGGAGCAGCACCATCAAAGGGGTCTGTAGGAAGAGGCAAAAAATAAATAAATGCAAATCTGTGTTAATAAAGGTAGGGTCAGGCACCACCAGTATGCTTGGAGGCAGGTGGGGACATAACTCATAGCATCCCCGGCCAGCATGCTGTTTGTAGATGGTGGGAAGCGTCGTTCAGCATTTCTGGAGGGGGCAGCACATGGGGAAGGCTGTTTTCGGCTATGGCTAGCCAGACAGTCAGCTGCAGTAGTATAGGGCACTCCTGGTTCAAGCATCTTTTGTGCTTCACATGTTTTTCAGCTCATTCATGGCACCAAGGCACATAGGTGGGTAGGCAGCAGGCACATTGCAGCAGGCACCAGGGCAGCACCATCTAAGGGTGCCTCTACAAGAGCAATTTAAAGCTCTTTCAAAGTGCATTACCGATTTTACCTTGACATGAATGGAGTGCAAATCAGGGGTTGAGGCGCTTTTTCTGTCCGATTATGCACATTATCGAATGCGCGTTAAATAGTGAGTTTTAATTTACCGCGGGAGTTAAAGCGCCTTATGACCATGTAAACAAGCGATTCTCCACATTTCAACAACTTTAAAGCGTGTTTCATACAATTGGTAATGCGCTTCACCTCCTCCCATGTATAGGGATTAGGCGTAAAAGCAATTGTGAGAAGATGCGCATAATCGGCCAACTGGGCGTCAAACCGAAATCTTGTAGAGGGGACCTAATACTCGACATATGGTAGAGCTAGCCAGAAAGGTTGGCCACCCACACTGTTTTACATGTCTAATTAAGATCTTCCTTTTTTGCCAAGATTCTGGAGGCAGGTGAAGTTTGTGATGACAGTTCTGGTCAATTGCTTCTAGCTGTACCCAGCTCTTTTGGTCCTTTATTGCTCTTGTTGCCATTATTAAAACGTGTAATTTGCTTTAATATTTTAGTGTGGTTTTACAATTGTCATATACTACTTTGCATATTTTCAAAAAGAAAAGCAATACAAAAGTGAAAGTAAATGAATGAAACTGTATATTCATTTTCCCATAATTATATACACTTTGCACTTTCTTCCTGGAAGTCAGACTTCTCTTACTAGGCTATTGCATTTCACCAGCATGCATGTTTTCATGACCAGCCATGACCATCACAGGAGCCACTTTATGAATGGGCAAGACCCTATGACAACCATTTTGTGAGAGCGCGCACAACACTTTATCAAAATTCTAAATGCCCACAGACAATTGTCTATTGGCAATTGTTTGTAACATGACTGGTGGTGTGTGGCACCACCTCTGTTCCTCAGGCCTGAAACGTTTTGAAAAAAATTGTTTGCGTTTTATTTCATGTTTACATCTTTGTTTTAAAGTTGGACTCTAGGCTGGGATTATTCATTTACTTATTGTTAATTGTTCGGAAACTGTGTGCTCCCTCCACCCCTGTTGCTATGTTGGGGGAAACTGCAGCATGTTTTTCCTTCTTGCAGCAAGTTTCCCATTACTGTCACTGAAAAGGGATTTGTGGAAGTGTGGTGCAAAGGTTAGGATGGAGCTAAAGGAGTCTCTTCCTCAAGGGTCCCCTCTACAAGAGTTCGCTTTGATGCCCGATTCTGCTATTATGCACATCTTCTTACAATCAAGTTTGCGCCTAATACCTACACACGAGAGCCATTGCTGCGCAGGATGGGCTTTATGCAAGGCGATTTACAAGTTGTTTACATGCGGAGAATTGCATGCAAATGTTGCTGAAAGTAATGCGCTTTGTCCTGGAGGAATTGCCCAAACAGTTTCCCTCCCTTTATTCTCCCTGCCCACCAGAATCTCCCGCCTTTGGTTACCTGGGTTACCTGCCGGTAATGATCTGGTTAACCTGTTCGGCTACCTCTCTCCCCTCTCATTTTGCCCAATCGCCAGCTGAAGTTGTCCCCCCTCCTAGAACTGCTCAGGAGTAAATGGGAATGTGCCTCATAAGTTTCCCCCTCCAGCACCCTTTGAAAACTTATTTTTAGTGAGGGCTGCCTCTCTCCACCCCCCCTTCGCCCGATTGCCATTTCAAGTAAACTGCTCAGGAGTAAATGAGAATGTGCATCGCACACATGCACACCAAAACAGACAGGGGGATGCTGCTTCGTTCCTTCCCCCTCCTTTTCCGAGCGAGCTCAACCGTTGTAAAACATCCACATGCACACACACACACACAGCTCATGTCAGGAACCCAGCAAGAAGCGAGGGGACGATATATCTAAGCTGATAGCTAATTATGCGCACATCTGCACATCCTTCCTACCCCCTTTGCTTCTCGTGAAACCACCTCCATCTAGACCTGTGTCTCCATGTAAAAAATATTCCATCAGGGTACTTAAAAGAAACTTTATTTTCGGTACACGTTGGGTCTCCTCTTCCTGGAGCTTCCATGCACAGAGATGGAGAACAAGGAGGAGGTTGCCAGGAGGAGACAGGAAATAAAACTAAATGAAAAAGTGGGGTTTTCCCAGCGAAAGGGCAGTTCTATGCATGACACCACTCTGATCGTTGATGCGCTTGAACAGCAATTGTTTACATGGACATAAAACTCGCTATTTAACGTGAATTTGAAAATGCGCATAGTAGGAGATAAAAAGCGCCTGTACTCCTCATTTGCGCTCTGCTCTTGTAGAAGGAAAATCATTAATGCACCTTGAAAGAGCTTTAAATCGCTCTTGTAGAGGCAGCCAAGGTGGCAGTAGGTTGAAGGTTAGCTAAGGAAGCTTCAAGTGGGAATCAAAGATAACCGAGCACTGCAAAGAAAGCTCAAAACAGAAAATATGTGTGTGTCCCTCCAAAATTTGGGGGTTATATGATAGAGCCATCATTTCCCATGGTATTCACACTCATCCCATGATCATCACTGTTCACAGATTTTACATGCTTGCATTTTGTAATGCTTCTGATACCTGCAAAACCTTTGGACCAGATATGACACTGGGGATCAAAGAAATGAGTTCATCATGAACCGTCTTTCTCATGATGGTGCCCTCCAGATGTTTTGGACTGATTCTGACCATAGCCAAAATATCTGGAGGGCAGCAGGTTGGGGAAGGCAAATCTAGGGCAATGCTGCTTCTGCCATCCCATTTTCAACTCTTCCATAGTATTGCTTGTCTCTAGCCAAGCATTGCTTCCAGGCAGATTGTTTTTATTGCCATGAATTAGAAGGCATTTTGAAGCTATTCTGGCTTCCCCTCCTTAATGGCTTTTCTATGGTAAGAACAAAACAGAAAAAATGACAGGAAAACATTGGAATTAAAAGTGGAATACATAATCCTCTGAACACCCGATAAATTTTTTTGACTGAGTCAAGTCAATTGCACAATAAACACCTTGTCTGGAAGCATTCCAGGTTTCAGCAAAAAGAATGAAGACCAGAATGGCTGAGACTGGTTATCTCCTTCCTTCCCTCTGGCCCCATCTTGGCGGTGCTGCGTCAACGCTGTGAGGCCTCGGCCTCCCGCAATTGTGCTCCTTCCCAGCATCTGCACAGGAAGGTGTGCGGATGCAGAGGCAGGAGGAGCACGGCAGCCAGAGGAGGAGGAAGAGAAGGACGCACTGAGCCCGAACCGGCTCTCCTCCCTCCCTCTGGCTGCCCTGTTTCTCTCCCCTCCCATTTATTTTTTTAATAAATAAATAAACAAGTAAAAACAAACAAACAAATTAAAATGGTTTGTTTAAAACCATCTCTGTCACTTGAGGCTCAGGTAGCCTCAGTGGCAAGGAGTGCCTTCTACCAACTTTGGCTGGTGGCCCAGCTACGTCCCTATCTGGACAGGGATAACCTGGCTTCAGTTGTCTATGCTCTGGTAACCTCCAAGTTAGATTACTGCAATGCACTCTACGTGGGGCTGCCTTTGAAGACGGTTCGGAAGCTGTAGCTTGTGCAGAATGCAGCAGCCAGATTGGTAACAGGGACCAGAAGGTTCGAACATATAAGACCGATTCTGGCCCGCTTGCATTGGCTGCCTGTATGTTTCCGAGCCCGATTCAAGGTGCTGGTTTTAACCTATAAAGCCTCACACGGTTTGGGTCCACAATACCTGATGGAATGTCTTTCCCGACATGAACCTACCCGTACACTACGCTCAACGTCTAAGGTCCTCCTCCGGGTGCCTGCTCCGAGGGAAGTTCGGAGGATGGCAACAAGGGAGAGGGCCTTTTCTGTGGTGGCCCCTCAATTATGGAATGATCTCCCTGATGAGGCCCGCCTGGCGCCAACACTGTTATCTTTTCGGTGCTAGGTGAAAACTTCTTTTCTCCCAGGCATTTTAATAGCTCAAGTTGAGGTTTTGATTGACACTGTGGCCAGGCTTAACAGTTAAAATGTTTTAAAGTGTTTTAATGACAGCTGTTTTATGGTTTTAAATTTTATATATTGTCTTTTTAATGCTCAATCTTTTTAATTTTTGTAAACTGCCCAGAGAGCTTCGGCTATGGGGCGATATATAAGTGAAATTAATAATAATAATAATAATAATAATAATAATAATAAGGGGGGAGGAACGGGGCACCCGGAGGGGGAGGAAGAGAGGGACACGGGGCACCTGGAGCTGGCGCTCCTGCCTTGGACCTCCCGGAGGTCTGCCCCCTTCCTTGTCCAGCCGATGGCAACCAATTAGGGGCTGCCATGGGCTGTTGCACACCTCTGCAGCAAAAAAAGTCGGGGTAAGTGCCCGACTTTTTTTACACGGAGTTTCAGGGGTTTGCCCCTGGATGGCTTTGGGATGGCGGCTGTGTCATATAGATCCCCTGCTGCCATTCGTAGAACTGTACCCCCTGTCTGCCATTAAGGAATGTCCCAGCAAAGGAACAGCCAAATTGTGGCTGTGATTCTCACCATTCACCATGGGCACTGCTTTCAAAAGCCTTCTCTCAGCAACTGGCAGCTCACAGGACACTGGCTTCTTAACTTTGGTGTTGGTTAAAAGTTTCATCCTCAGTTGCTGTAGGAATCAAGGAGAGCAGAAATATGAGGAGTGGAATGAGAACAAGATACTATGAAACAAAAGCTCTATGAGACAAAAAGCCATTTGAATTTCTTAGTTGTGGTTCCCCCACCTGTGAAGAGCACCAGTGTGGAGAAGGTTGGTTCAGACCAGGCCTACACCATGGGTGGTGGGTGGTAATGGAGGGAACTCGGTGCATCTAGTGGCGGAATTCTTGTAAGTTTCCTTTACAGAGTTTGCACGGCTGAACAGGCACGCGGCTCTTCCGTTTAGATTTTAACTAAAAAACGGGTTGCCTTCTCCATCCAATAGACTTTCAGTTCTTCAGCCTTTCCCATGGCACCTGCCTCCTCCTCCTCCTCCTAAATGTGATCTTGAGAACCATGTGAAAGTGCATCCTGGGTTAGTGGTTTCCAGTGCTTCCAGATAAGGGTTTTCATATGCAATTGCCTTCATCATTAGCATATTTTTTTAGGGGGTGGGGTGGGGGGCACATCCAGATGGCATTATCTTCAATGTGCAACTGTGATGAGTCAGAGGCTGAGTTCGGACGACACTTTAGGCAATGGAGGGGGAAATAGCATACTGACCGTGCGTTATTTTGGCCACCTGCCACACAACATGTTACCCCTCCCCCCGTCACGTGGCTAAAAGTCCTGGCATCTGTCTGGGCTGCTGCTTCCCACCTCCCTCAGCCCTCCAGCTGTATCCCAGCATGCACCGCACGTTCTGCCAGCTGTAGCGGAGCAGCTGTGTTTTTTTCGGCTGCTCCGGCCAGCGAACTCTATGACCAAATGGAATAGTACATGGAGAGAGGGGGGTTCCCTCCACATGGCACTTTAAACAACGGAATTTGGGATAAACCATGTGCGAGCCCGTTGTTTGACTCCATTGTTTAAGTGCCCCAAATAGCGTACTGTCAGTTGTGTGTGCGTTGGGTGTTGCCCTCCACATTACACAATAAGCAACAGGGCACAGGGGCACCTCTTGACTGGCAGTGTGAGGGGCCTCCATCTGGACGTACTCTAGATCCCAGTTTAAGAACCACTGATCTTACCAATGCAAACCAACCAAAGCCCAAATAGAGCAGGTTCCAGACAAGGCTGGTTTAGGGGCAGATGCCACTCACCTTGAACAAGCCATAGACATCAGCCTGGCTTTGAAACCAGGGGCCTATCGTGAGCCTTTGATGCTCAGAAGGTAGACAAGGATATGGCTCAAAGTCTTCTAAGGGATAGTCAAATCCTCTGGCACCAATCAGCGTATCAAAGTGGGAGTAAGGTACACGATACACCTGAAAACCGAGATCACTGGAATGAAGTAACCTCACCACACGTGCCCCTGCCATCGGTGTTCATGCAGTAGGACTGCAGAGGCATTGCAGGGCCAAGGTTTGGGTTAGGCTCTTTTCCACAGTACCACAAAGAGGCCCCTTGCCCCTTGCCCAATTCGTGGGATGAGTGAGAAACAAAAGGCCATATCAACAAAGCCTCTGCCCCCACAAGCAGGTCCACCAATCCACCAATCTACCTACAGATCAACCAACCCAGGTAACAGAATGATACAAAGGATGAGCAGGGATGCTGCCAAAAGGTGGGCAGTAGGACAACTGACACATGGAAGCAAGTCAAGTAACAAACGGCAGAGAAAGGCAAAACCAAACCTATTTTTTTAAAAAAAACAAACAAAAAAAAACACCAACCATCCCAGGATCAACAGCTGATGTGCTTTTGAAGGGAAATGGCTCTTCATCTCGACTATGGCAACCGAGTCACCTCAGGCAAAACACTCTTCCTGGAGAAAAGAGGGGTGTGTAGCTGCACTTCCATCCTGCCCACCCAACCTCCATCCTGTCTCTAGTCTTGACAATCCCTGATGCCTCCTCACTGGCTACGGAATAAAACTAACCCAAAATCATATGCAGGGGATGATAATAGCAGTAAAATATCCACACTAATATGAAATACTATCATTAACAGTATCAATAGATGAATATGAGAGCATTCAAAACATTCCACACACATTACCTTAGGATTTTTAAAAACTCTGTTGACCTTCATATTGCTCGCGATAGGCTGAGGCTGAGAAATACCAGGGCTTTGTGCCAGGCAGAATTCTACAGGAGTGCAGGGAAAGTGCAGAATGTACCTCTCTCTGGGGAGAGAGTTTAGCTTCCTTGGAATGGTAGCTTCATTTTAAAAAATCAAGTTTCTAGCTCTTACAGCTGCAAATAGGTGTTTGAAAGTGTGTGGACTATATCCCTGGGGAAATCTGAGGTGCCAAAGAGGCAGCTGAATGCGATTTACAGTGACTCTGGGTGGAGTTCTGGCACAGTCCATAGCTCCTAGCCCCCCTTTCATGAATTTGAGTGACATTCATTGCAGCTGCAGAAATCAGTGTAAAATTTGGATTGTCTGGCACAACTCCCCCCCCCCCCCCAATGCAAACTAAGTACAGTGGTTAAGGTGTCGCACTAGGGCCATGGATACGTGGTTTCAAATCCTTACTCAGCCATGAAGTTCACTGACTGTATGACTTTGGGACAATAACGTTCTCTCAGCCTACTCATTATAGGATCGTTATGAGGATAAAATGACACATTGGGTTGAGGGAAGAGAACCTGAATGCCACCCAGGGCTCCTTGAAGGATTATGTATAAAAATGTCATAAATAAACATTATATTAAAAAAAAATCACAGAGCAGACATGGGGAAGCTTATTCCTCCTCCCCAGCTGATGTTGGATAAGCCTGGAAACAAGCTGAACTTCCCCTGACTCCATACTGGAAAACAGCTCAGCAAATTTCTGAGCCAATCTGGATTTGCTACTGGAGGGGGGGGATGCACTTTCTCTGATAGGGACCCTCTTACCATAAGGTCACCCAGCAGGGGGTAGGCATTCCCTCACCCCATTAACTGCAGCAAATGCAGGTAGCCAAGGATTATGGAAGTCTGTAAGTCTTTGTAAGCCAATGCCAGGTTGGCTGGGGATGGTGGGAATTGTAGCTTAACTCAACTTGAGAACACCAGTTTGGGGAAGTCGGCTATATAATTTATTTTACTCTAGTTCACAAAGCCATCTAATTTTCTCCTTATGGTGGAGATATGATATCTTGTAATTTTATACTAATTTTGGTAGCCCTCTTGACTACAAATGGGCTTATTCCCAAAGTAACATTTGAGTCAACAACTGATCTTCCTCACTACAATAAAGCCCGGTCTTTTCCCAGGTCAATGAGCTTCCTTACCTTTTCTGGTGTCAGAGTGTCATTCTCCTTCAGGGCGATGCTCTTGTCCACAGCACGGAGAGAGCACAGGGCTCCAGGAGCAGCTTCGATCTGCAGGTTGACCTTGGACCCTGGAAGCTCCTCCTCCTCTGAGAAACCGAGTGTCACCTGTAGATGGAGGTAGATGGGGGGGGGGTTAAAATGAGACACCTGCACTGACAGAGGCTGGTTTCGCACGACACATTAGGCAACGGGGGGGGGGGGAAGCAACCGTCAGTTGTGTTGCTTATCGTGTCATGTGGAGGGTTACACACCACGCACACACAACTGACGGTACGCTATTCCGCCCAATTAAGCAACAGAGAGAAACAACTGGCTTGCAAGTTGTTTTGCCCAAAGCCCCATTGTTTAAAGTGTTGTCCGAAACCAACCCCCCTCTCTCCGTGCACAACTCCGTTTGGGCATAGAGTTCTGCTGGCTGGAGCAGCCGTGAAACCCCGGCTGCTCTGATACAGCCCATCAAAACAAAAGGAAGTGGCCCTCACTTATAACTAAGTACCCAAAAGTGGATTCATTAATTGCACAATAAAGCACTCAAGCCTGTAATGTCAAATTTGGAGTGCTCACAGCTGAAGCTCCCCTCAAGCATATGAATAGTCAACAATGCACTTCAGTGGCATTCTAGCAGTCTGGTGCTCCACCCTTCCTCCTCCCAGGGCTATCTCATCAGCCCTTGCAAGTTGTCTGGCAGGAGTGGCTGGGGCACTTTTGGCTGCTTGCTCCTGCTGGAGAACTCTATGCACTCCCGAAATAGCGCACTCAACACATTAAATTCGATATTGGAGCCCGCCACACAACATGTTAACAACAGGTCTCCAGACAAGCAATGGAGCAGCCCATTGTTTTTCTCCATTGCTTATTCGGGAAAAATAGCGCACTGTCCGTTATCTGTTTCCTGCCAGATGACACAATAAGCAATGGAACAGGTGGTTGCCTAATTAATCACCCGTTGCTTATCGTGTCATCCGAACCCAGCCTGTGAGTTTACCTCTCCATTGGACTTCATAGGCCTTGACCACATAGACTGGAGTTACCAACAAAAGATTCAAAGTTGGAATAACTCTCTGTGAGTGTGGTTTTGTTTAGGTCTTTTGAGAATTTACCCCTTTGATTGCCTGAAGAAACATGCCAGGAATCATTCCTTTTCTTTGTGCAGGGTTTGGAATCCTGTGTATGGATTGCCTGGGTTGGATTTCACCAAGATTCGTGAGACCCTTCTCTTGTGTTTAGAACCATGGAGATGGTAACAGGGAAACTACATTGATGAGGATCTGAGTCACGGTTGTAGTGATTAGCTTTTGACTATTCTGGAATTTCTTAGAGCCTGTAACTACTGACTAGGGTGACCATCCACCCAGATTTGTCCGGACATGCCCAGGAAATGGGGAGCAAATCTGCATCCAGGCGGAAAAACTGTTTTGGGGGGCCAAATCCAGAAATTTAGCCCCCCAAAAGGGTGACCAGATGGCCCTGGGGCGATCCGGGCCAACCGGGGGGCGGCAGGGGCAAACCGGGGCGGCGGGGGGTCACGCAGCGGTGGCGGGAGGCTGGCGGCGCGAGGCACTTACCTGCTGGGGCGTCCACTTCCCTCTGGTGCTCGGAATCTACTGGGAAACAGGCTTCGCGGCCTGTCCCTCAGTAGCGCGTCGGGTGATGACGTCATCACTCAGCGCGCTACTGAGAGACAGGCCAGGAAGCCTGTTTCTCAGTAGATTCCAAGCACCGGAGGGAAGCGGACGCCCCAGCCGGTAAGGAGCGCGGGGCGGGCGGCGCGGGTGGGGCGGGCGGCGCGGGTGGGGGGCGGCGCGGTGCGGCGTGGGGGGGCAGCACGGCACGGGTGGGGGGAGCAGCGCGGGTGGGGGGTGGCGCGGCACGGGTGGGGGGGTGGCGCAGGGGGGTGGCGCCGTGGTGCGGGGGGGGCGGCGCGGGGGGGTGGGCGGCACGGGTGTGCGGTGGGGGGGTTGTTTTGGGTGGGTGGGGTGGCGGGGGGGGGTCCGGGATTTTGATCCTCAAAATCTGGTCACCCTACTACTGACTATCAGCTATATAATTTCTGAAGCATGTAGCCATTAAACTTTTGCTGTGAAATCTTGGAATTGTTGTAGCACACAAGCTGAATATCAGCCAACAGTGTGATGTGGCTGTAAAAAAAGCAAATGCTATTTTGGGCTGCATTAATAGCTTCCAAATCGCGTGAGGCACTGGTTCCCCTCTATTTGGCACTGGTTAGGCCCCATCTTGAGTATTGCGTCCAGTTCTGGGCACCACACTTCAAGAAGGATACAGACAAGCTGGAGGGGGGTGTCAGAGGAAGGCAATAAGTATGATCAGGGGTCTGGAAATACAGCCCTATGAGGAAAGGCAGAAAGAACTGGGCGTATTTAGCCTGGAGAAGAGAAGACTGAGGGGAGACATGATAGCACTCTTGAAATACTTGAAAGTCTGTCACACAGAGGAGGGTCAGGATCTCTTCTCGATCAACCCAGAGTGCAGGATGCAGAATAATGGGCTCAAGTTACAGGAAGCCAGATTCCAGCTGGACATCAGAAAAAACTTCCTGACTGTTGTAAATCACAGGAGTTTGCAAGATAAGCCGCAGCTAGAATTGTCAATTAGCAGTCTGAGGTTGGTATGCCAGAAATATACATCAGGAGCCAAGTTAAACAGTAATGGTTTCAGGGACACGCTGAGGAATAGTTGTTGTCTTTCCAGGATCAAATCACATTCAAAACACAGTCAAGGAGCTGGTAGGCACACGACAGAAACAGAGCACAAGACAATTGTTTCCAGCAATCGCACAGTGTCTTTGGCTTGACTTATATTGGGATAGTGATTAGGCTGCAGCTGGCTTCGGCCTGCTCATGTGAAGGGCCACTCCACAAACACTCAGCTGCTCCGCCTTCTTCCTCAATCCCAAACTGAGGCACAACACTGACTGTTAGAGCAGTACGACAATGGAACCAATTGCTTAGGGAGATCATGGACTTTTCCACACTAGAGGCATTCAAGAGGCAGCTGGACAACCATCTGTCAGGTATCCTTTAAGAGAGATTCCTGCCTTGAGCAGGGGGTTGGACTCAATTGCCTTATAGGCCCCTTCCATCACTACTATTCTATGATTCTGTGAGATTTCCTGCATTAAAGAAGTCTTGCTGATTTGGGTGTCCCGTGTCAATTTGCCAGAATGTGTGTTTGCCTGAGGGACTGGGAAACCCAACATTCCTCCTTCTCTGAAGCAGTCCAGAAGAGGCCTGGATGATAAAATGTACCTGGCTTGTCAGTTTTACTACCGTGGGCTCCAGTTTTGGTCCACAGACATGCCTCCCTTTAAAAAAACCTGCCCACTCTTAGGGCATTGTCCACATGGCATTTGGCACTCTCCACATGTGTGCTTTGCTTTCTTTCTTCCAAAAGAGAAGTAGCAATTGTCTACTTGAAGAGAGAACCGACCATGGAGACAGAGCAGCAGAGGCAGCCATACCCTCTGCCATAATGGAGCAAGACCAGGAATGCAACAAGTAGGTAGGGGGAACTGGAGAGTTGGGTGGGCTGCTGTGATTGTAGACCCTGCAGCTTTCTCTCACTTCCATGATGCTCCCTGCAGCTGTGGGGATGGAGAATGTGCAGCCCATGCTGATCAGGGCTAACCCTACAATAATCCTATGATAACATTTGGAAGCTTCTAGACAAGGCCTTTGTCATGTAAGCATCCTGCCTCATTCACAGAATTTCATGGAGGGTGCAGGCAACATTGCCTTCCACTTGTAACTCTCTCATCTTTTCTTACTGCTTCTTCCCAGTTTTTTCTTTCTTTCTACAAAAAATCTAGAACAGAGAAGACAGAACAGAAGCTCCAAAATGGGGTTTCTAGACAAGGCTCTTTTAACTTGCTATTTCTACTTCCAGGTTCTTTACAGGATTGATAGGATCTCTGCTTACAGTTTTTGTTTCCTTTCATGCCTTTTGGTACCTTCTGCTATGGAATCGTTAGGTGAGATAGTGTTATAGAGAACAATGCAGAATAAGACAACTACACTGGTGCTTGGTTTCAGGGTTGTAAAGACCACATTTCCCACCCACTCCCAAAAAACTAGGAAAGTTTCTGAGGAACAAAGCAGAGAAACTGGAGGGTGACAACTCTGTCTAAAGCCCTGGTAAACCACCATAAGTAAGGAATGGTAAACATGCAATAAAAGCCTCATCTAGAAAAGTCCATGGTCATTAGATTGGTAGTGCTGGGAGCTCTCTAGCTGGAAGAATTATCCCACCACTTTTGGGGTGCTCCAAGAGCTCTTTGGAGTTGAGAACAGTTGGGAAGAGTGATATGCATATGGTGGGCAACACCTTTTCAAACACTTTATGGCACTATGATAACAGCTTTATTTCCAGCGTATATACAAATATACCTTTTGTGTCGCGTTGACTTATTAAATCGGCCTTGCATGTTTTGATCAGATATGACAGTGAAAACAACAACCCAACAACCCAAGAGTATACATGGGTAGCAATGGCTCCATCATATCACATTTAGCTCACCTGATTCAAGCCATAGATTTGCAGAGATCCGCCCTTCACACGTGCCGCTTTCAGGCAACAGAATTATACACCAACCTTATGTCTGAAGCATTTGTCTATTGTGAACACATCCACGTCAGCAGCCACAGCATACACCAGAAGCCTGGCAGTGGGTGCCAGGTCAGAGCTTGTGGATAGGGTGAGAGAGAAGGTGCCCTTTAAAGCTGGGACAGAGGAAAGGAAAGATGGTGGTGAAGGAGAGAGAGGATTTAAGCAGTAAAGAGAGGAACAGCGCTACTGTGAACAGCTGGCCCAACCACGAGATGATGCAACGGAAAAACTCTCATTGACCACGTCATAGACACACCCCTAGGTATGCCCAGAAGCAGGATTCAATTCAGGGGGACAGAGCACATTGCAGCACAGCCATGCGGGAGCCATATTAAAGGGAAAAAGAAGCAGTACAATAACTTTGTACAAATGCATTTTTAAAGAGGGAATTGTGCAGTTGCTGTGGAATAGCCACAATGTCACGGGTCACGAAAGACCATGATGTACTCTCCCTCCGCACTAAATCACCTGTGTAGATTGGATTCATGTAGCCTTTGTTTGAAGAGTTTAAAATACAGCAGATGGATCCCAAAATACTTTCTTTTTAATAATAATAATAACAACAACAACAAAAAAACCAAAAGCCAAAACCAAAATGCCACTAAGTTGAGAGCAAGCTTCTGAGCAATTAAAAAAACTTGAGATCTTGCTCACAAGTTTATGACATTTTGGTTGGTCCTTATACAGGCACTAAAAATATCACAGACTTTGAATTTAATTATTTTTCTAATGGATCAACATTGCTTCTTACTTCTTTCTCAAGATTAAAAAGATTGTGAATACTCTGCCACAAAATGGCAATTATTGAATCAAGGAATCCAAATTAGAAAAACAAAAATGCTTTCCTTGCACACGCACACACCTACACCCAGCCCCATAAACGGACACATCATGTACACTGCCCACTCCAACCCTGTTCCATTGTCTGGGGTTTCCTGCATGGACTGGGGTGGGGCAATAGCAAGGCTACAAGTGACAAAGTTCTCCCACTTACTCTCATCCTGGCCAACGGGCACCTGCTTCTGCCCACTGGAGACAATCTTCCCTTTTGATACAACCTGCAGGGAGACAATAAATTAGGACTGGGACAAGGGGAAAAGCCCCCCTTTGACATGGCAGAAACTAGAAGAAATTCAAGAAGAGAAGAGAAAAATGTGAAGAAAAGCAGAGATTAGAGTAGAGCAGCTTTCCCGAACCTGGTGCCCTCAGGCTGGCTGAGCATGATGGGAGTTGCTGTCCAACATATTGGGAGGGGAAGGCAGTCATGGGTTTTGCCATAGAAAGTCTGGGATTTAGGAGGGGAATGCATTTTGGAGCTATTTGGGTTTCAGGGGCAGAAAGATGAGGCCACATTTCCTGTCTGATAGAGATGTTTGCAAACCTGGTTTACAAATCCATACGATGCATTTTTAGAGGGAACATCTCAGGGCCACAGGAGATTTGTAATCAAGATCTCCCCATTTTTGGGAGGGAGGATAAATTAGATGCAACTCCAGAGAGCTGGAAAAGCAGTGTTATCTCCCCAGGATCAGAGGCTCAGTAGCACCCAAAGGAGGACTCAGGATCATTGTCATGGATTTCCCGCATCACATCTAATTGATCCTTAAAATGTATGATATGATTTTGAAGTGTCCCTTGATGTGCTTAAATGGACCTGAAACAATCAGGGGAAGGGGAAGGCAGATGTCGGGCCACCCAGTGGACAGAAGACACACAAGGACAAGAATCAGCTGGGCTGGAGCAGAGTCAGCTTGGGTTAATTTAGGAGAGAGCCACAGATTATCATTCCTGGAGGCCACCTCTAGCTCTGGCCATTCTGCAGCTTCTTACTGATAAAAAAATGGCATGGGCCTTCTCTACACTAAGTGTGCAATGCATGTGTACTAGATTTGGTTACAGAAGAATGCTGAGGAGTCAGCTGTGAAATTACACAAAATCATGTATATATGTATAGCATACTACTCAGTAAAGTATACTGATTTGTTAGAGCTGTTGGCATTTTTATGATTCTAGAGTTGGTTCTCATAGCTATATTCACAAACAACAGTTTTGCTACTAACAAAACAATGCACAGTAATTGCTTTTCACAGTGTGTACCTTCTAGCTGATAAGGATGCTTTGTTTCCTGACTCCTAGCTCAGCAGAACAGAGAAGAGGAAGCTGCCCCAGCTGGACTAGAAGGTACATTAGGAAGCCAGCTCAAAGAGAGCGAGCGATCAGAGGGAGTGAACAGGGCCAGCAAACAGGAGTTTGTCAGGGGGAATTGGCAGGGGAGGTCAAGGGGGAGGTCCCTAACAAAATTTTGTTCTCATAAGACACCCTCATGTAGTACGGGACTTTGTTATTCAGCTTCAGAGAAGATAGGACAAAGCACAAGCAATTCCAATACTATCAGAAAGGCAGAAGCAAAACAGAATAGAGACTATGGACAGAAAGGATTTTCTAGTGGTGGTGACCTGCAAAGTGTGTGCAATGTTTGTGTTCCTGCCTGAGATCAACATGGCGTACACCTGCAACAAGTGCAAGTGGGTTGCACTATTGGAAGGAAAAGTGAAAGCACTTGAGTGGCAAGTGTCCACCCTCCAAGGAATAAGAGAAGGCAAAGAGTTCTTAGACAGAACGGTGGAACTGCAACAGCAACAAGAAGCGCAAGAGATTGAAGAACAACAGCAAGCCGAAGCAGAAGTGGAGAATGCTGAGATGAGGAAAGCCAACAAAGAGGAAACTCCCTGGAAAAGGGTGACAGTTAGGAGTGGAACAACCAGAAGACCCTCTGCACCAATGGAACCATTAGAGTTAGGCAACCATTTTCAGCTACTGGAGGATGAGACTGGAGGACAGCCTGCAGACAAAGAATTACAAGAGACCCCGTGCAACAGTGGGCAAGACGCAGAAAGTCAGTTGACCAAGAAGAGAAGTGTAATCGTTGTGGGAGACTCCCTGCTGTGTGGGATTGAAACCCAAGTATGGCCCCCTCCACAAGGATGCGCTTTTGCGCCCGGTTCGGGGATTATGCGCATTATCGCGGAGGCGCAATTACGCCTAATCCCTCTGCACGGGAGGCGGCGAGAGGCGGCGAAGCGCATTAATTGATGTCCAAAAAGCGCTTTAGAAGACGTTAATGTGCATAATCGCTTGTTCACATGGCGAAAATGCGCTTTAACGGCCGGAGAAAAATAAAAGTCGCTATTTAACGCGCATTCGAAAATGCGCATTATCGGGGAGATAACGCGCCTGTACGCCCGTTTTGCGCTCCGCTGGTGTGGAGGTAAAATTTATAATGAGCCTTCAAGGCTCATTAAACGTCTCGTGTGGAGGAGGCCTATGTTGCGAAGACCCATGGACTCGCCAGGTGTGCTGTCTCCCTGGGGCACAGATTAGAGATGTGACTGAAGGATTGCCAAAGCTCATCAAGCCCATTGATACATATCCTTTTCTTCTCATCCATGTGGGAACAAATGATATTGCCAAGCGGAGCTACAAAGAGATCATGTCAGACTTTGAAGCTTTGGGAAGGAAACTCAACTTTTCTCATCCATCCTGGTTCTTGAAATAGGATTAGAATGGGAAAGAAAAACACTGCGGGTGAATGACTGGTAACGAAGGTGGTGTTGGCGGGAGAGATTCAGATTCTGGGACCACGGGGAAACATGATAGCACTCTTCAAATACTTGAAAGGTTGTCACACAGAGGACGGCCAGGATCTCTTCTCGGTCATCCTAGTGTGAGGGATGCGGAATAATGGACCAGGTTACAGGAAGCCAGGTTCCAGCTGGACATCAGGAAAAACTTCCTGTCTGTTAGAGCAGTACCTAGAGAGGTAGTGGGCTCTCTTACGTTAGAGGCATTCAAGAGGCAGCTGGACAGCCATCTGTCAGCTGTGCTTCAAGATGGATTCCTGTATTGAGCAGGAAGTTGGGCTCAATGACCTTATAGGCCTCTTCCAACTCTACTATTCTATGGTTCTATGATTCCTTTGCTGTGAGAAACCTTCTTTGCTGCCAAGAAAGACCTTGGGAAAGTGTGGGGGGCAGTGTGTGTGTCTTCTGACAGTTTGACCTAGATGATGAGAGCAGACCTATAAAATCCTGATCAGATTGGCCTGTTACATGTTCTCGTCTGAGAGGGAGACTGTGCACCATCTGCTCAAATAACCAGCCCCAGGACAGCATCTGTCACTTCTTTGGGAACTGAGTTAAGGGATGTGCAGGCTTTCTTTTGCTTTCTCTGCATCCATTTTCCATCAATAAACTCTATAATTCTTTCACACGTGGACTTAAGTCATTGTTGTGAGCTTGCCCATCCCCAGGCTTCTTCTTACGAGACACTCAATATGGTGAGACTCCTTTTATTGGCGAAATCACACGGATGACAAGCATGACAGTTTCATTTTTGCATACATCCACTTAAAGCTGTTAAAGGCCAGAAAGCTTTAAGCTCCAGTCTTGACACGATCCTTTAGGCAATCACTCGGGGGAGAGAAGTGTAGGGTTAGCCCCTATCCTATCTGAGCATTTACAGACGCCACACACGCTGACTCTTCAAGAACATGGCTAGAGCCCAAGGAGGTGCTCCAGGGGACAGGGCCGCCTGGAGCCCGGCAGAGACAGATTGGTCTAGCGCTAACCACACCCAGCCTGTCAAAAACACTGAGCTGATCAAAGTAAGCAAGACCCCAGGGAACGAACCTTGTCAACCTAGGAAACCTCCCTTGCATGTACTTTAGCTCCGAGGGAGGCTCTCAGGCTACAGACACACAATGCAGAGCAAACACAAGTCCAAGTCTATGAAAAGCCTCAGAGCACTTTCTATGGCACAGTCCTTAGAAATTCCAGGTCCAAATAGCAAATGAGCATGTACAGAGTGCTTCCAAAATCTCCAAACAGGTAGAATCCAAAAACGATAATCTCTAGCAAAGGTCCTCCCCTTTGCTCATCCCTCTTATAGACTGGAGGTCTGGCTAATTCCAAGCCAAACCAAACCCATGTGCCAACAGGGCAGCACAGTTCCACCTCCTCTTGATGATGCCACAATGCGAGTGACCGCTTGCAAGAGAGCCCCCACCTTTTCCAAACATTCTTTGTTCCCAGGGAAACTATCTAGCTCAAGGCCTCAGCTAGCACTTCCCGTGAGAAACAGAGACAGATGATAAGCTTACAGAGAAACAGACTTTCTCAAAACAATCCCCAATTCTTCAACTTTCCATCCACTAGGCCAGAGGCCTGGTGGTACCTGACAGTCATATTGGTATCCCTAGGGTGACCAGATAAAATCCAGGTCAGGGCTCATATAACTTTAACAGTTATAGAGAAAAGGGAATTTCAGCCAGTGTCATTTGTATGCAATTAGTTCCTGGTGAAATTCCCTCTTCATCATAACAGTTAAAGGTGCAGGGGCCCTGCCTTCCTTTGTATAGGGTCACTCTAGTATAGTGCCTGCATGTTGTGATGAAGAGGGAATTTCACCAGGAACTAATTGCATACAAATGACACTGGCTGAAATTCCCTTTTCTCTACAACTCTTAAAGTTACATGAGCCCTGACCTGGATTTTATCTGGTCACCCTAGGTATCCCTGAATCTGGTTGGTGAGGGCCCTGAGTAAAAGACAGCATGCTAGAGAAACAACTCCTCTTGCTTCTGCAAATCAGATACTCTGTTGATAACACTGATATATTTTGGATGAGATATTAAAAGAAGCTAACCACAGCTAATGCTCCTAGAATGTCTGTTTTGTAATTGAATTCAACCAAGAATATTTCCCAAAGTGTGCCTTTGAACCGTGCTGTGAATCTTTCCCCCGATCCCTCCACTTCAACTATCTCCATCTTGCTCCTCTTGCCCGCTCCCTGCACATATCCCAGGGGCCTTTGGGGCACAACTCCTCTCTATTCCTGTTCTAATGAGATTCTCTTCCCCCCTCTCTATCTTTCTTTTAAAGCACCTGTGTTGGTGCACCGCCTTGGGCCGAATCCCCGAAATTGAGGTGAGGCGGGCTGATTTGGCCTGCCTCGCTTGCTTCAAGGTGCCCCGAAGCCAAAGCAGACGAGTACCAAAGCTTTGGGGTGCCTTAGGCCACTTCAGAGTAGCACTAGGCCCTCCCTCCTTCTGTCCCAGGAAAGCCGGCACAAGGCCGGCTGTGAGCCCATTGGACTCACCTTCCTCTCCCTGCTCTCCATGTTCACCTGCTGCCGCTGCCGCATTGCTGCTGCCGCATTGCCACTGCCATCGCTGCCGCAACCAGGAAACACCTCCTCCTGAGAACCAGGCCGTGATTTTAAGATATCACGGGGGCTCCGCTTTAGTATATCCATGGCCGCAAACTACGTCAACCGTCAAGAGAAAATGGCGTTTTGTGGCCGCCATACTTTGTGGCCATAGGCGTACTAAAATGGAGCCCCTGCGATATCTTGAAATCGTGACCTGGTTCTCAGGAGGAGGCGGTTCCTGTTTGCAGCAGCAATGGTGGTGGGCAACAATGGCGGTGCCAATGCAGCAGCGGCAGCTGAGCGGGTAAGTCCTGGCGGCAGCTGTTGTGGTTTGGTGGGGTGAGGGGGCCACGAGGGAGAGAGCAGGAAGGCAGGAGTCCAATGGACTCCTGCCCAGCCTTGCTACCGGCTTTCATGGGTGCTGGCTGCGTGGCTGGCATCCAGGGTCCCGCAAGATTGAGTCACCTCAGGGCCCCCGAATCTCACCTCAGCTTCAGCACCAAGGTGAGGCAGGCAACCCCCGAAGCACCCCAAGGCAAATTGGGGGGTGTTTTGGGGGCTCCGAAACGGCTTCCGAGACAAATTGAGGGGCACAGCCCTAGTTGACATACATATTGGCTGAGTTTGGATCACACGTTAGTCAATGGTGGTTTTAGAATTGCGCGGTGGAGTTTTTACACCACCATTGAGAAACATGTCATCTGGTGGGAAATCCGCATACAGTGGTGGAGGGTTTTCTTTGGAAAACACTCCACAAGAATATCCATGCTGTGCAGAGGAGAGTTCTTGCATGACCATTGTGTTGTGTGTCATGTGGCAGGCTCCATGGAGTTTTACACATGACTACAGAGTTGCCAGGCAAGAATGGCAGAAACCCTAGCCACTCTTGCCAAGCAGGGCTCTATGGGCTTGGGAAAGAATTCCGTGCTGGAATGTGCTTGGGGAGCCCTGATCATGTCATCCCTGGGTGGGGCGCCATGATCACGGTGCCCCACGTATTCCCAGGGAAATCCATGTCCCTTTGTTCACCCACCCTCGACCTGCGATCCATGTGGATATCGACTCGAGGGGATGGAAAGAGCTTACCTGATGCTTCCAGGAGAGAGCCCGAGCTCGTTCCATCCCCTCGCGCCAATCTCCAAATGCTTCGCAGAGCTGAGGGTGAAGAATATCTCCCACAGCTTGACGTACATAATCAAATCTTGAGAGATATCCTTCCTCCTTTCAGCGTGGCTACAGCAGCCTTACTGAGTCTGACCTGCAGACAGATTGCTGTTCCTCCAAGGATAGATCCACCAATCGCCCCGTTCTTCCTATGGCTACAGCTGTGTTGGCAACAGATGCGAAGTGCCCATCACCCTAGCAACAAGCGGTGGCACCTCACTGCAAAATGCATCCATCCGTCGAGGCTGTCGCTTTCTTCCTTCAGTGGATGGATCCATTTTCCAGGGAGGTGTGGCACCACCGCTTGTTGCTAGGGCGACAGGCGCATCATGTCTTTCAGCTCTCTGCCCCACTTCACTCCTCTCCATGGAATGGTGGTGCACCAATATGGTGAGCGGGAACCAGCACCACCATTTGGTGGGGAGGGCGGAGTGGTGGGAGAGACTATTACCCTATTAAGCAGGTGAACTCCACCCCTTGAACAATGTTTACCATGATGCTAGAAATCCACACCACTCAGCCTGTGAGGTGGAGTTCATCCCAAAGTGTCATCCGAATGCAGCCATTGCCATATCTTCAGAGTGGGTGGCAGAGGGGCTTACCTTACTTTTTAGGATGAGGTGGCTGAAGGTTTTTATTTATTTTCTTTCTTTAACATTTTAAACAAAAAGCCTCCTTGGCTGCTCCTCACAGCATGTTTCTCTTCCTAGCACAGCTATGCATGTATGTGTGATTGTCGTATCTCTGGGTAACCATGCCATTTCCACCCACCCCAATTTGGGACCACGGCAATTCAGGAGGGGGATTTAAGCTTCTCCCCCTTTTGTTTTCATGCTGACACCCATCCACCCCTTGTGAGAAATGGTTAAAAAAATTTAAAAATAGTCCTTTTTCTTTTTTTAACCATTTCCCAAGGTTGGGGATTGGAACTTTGGTGTGAAAACAGCGTAACTTCCCCCTTCATCATGGCCTTGAGCTGGAGGCGTGGGCACTTACCCAGTTGTGCTAACTTAGCTTACAAGGGGATAAAGCCGATCTTCGAGCTGGAGGAGGAGGGACAGAAGGCACCGTAAGGAACTGCTTTTCCCAAATGCCTCTGTAGCCCTTTCAAACAAGTCATGCAGAACCCACTGTGCTGGGTTCAAATGTAATGACAAGTAGGGCTGTGCACAGATCCGGATACCGAATCCGGAGCGGATCGGGATGATCTGGGCCTCCCGGATCCAGATCTGGATTGGGCCCAGATTGGGCCGGATCGGATCCCTGACCTGGATCCAATCTGGATCCATGCACAGTACTCCCTCCTACTCTCCCCCTCCCTCCTTCCCCTCACTCTCCCTGCTTACCTGCTGCCTCCTCCACGTCCCCCCGGTCGTCCTCTCTCCTTGCTGTGTGCCGCCGCATTTCATGCTCGCATCGGGTGATGATGTCACCCACCACGACCGAAAATGCGGTGCTCTAATTGGTTAGAGCGCTGCATTTGCCGGCTCCGGTGGGTGACGCCATCACCCAACGCGAGTGGAAAATGTGGCGGTACACAGTGAGGAGAGAGGATGATGGCAGGACGATGTGGAGGAGGCAGCAGGTAAGCAGGGAAAGTGGGGAGAGAGAGGGAGAGAACGGGGAGAGCGGGAGGGAGTGCTGTGCATGGATCCAGATCGGATTGAGCCCAATCCAGACCTAACAGATCCAGATCGGATCAGGGGGTCCATGCACAGCCCTAATGACAAGCCACCCTGAAAACAAGTTTTCCTGAACTATCCAACAACAAGCCATTGGTTCTCAGGGTGTTCATGAAAAGTAAGCCATCCTGCGGATACTGTGCCAAGTTCGGACATCACAACTAGCCGCCACAAGTGATGGCTTGTCATGTCATGGGAAGCAAATGGCACAGTAGGGTGTTCTGGAGGGTATATGAGTTTTTAGCCCTATGAATTGCAAATGTGTTCTGGAGCTTGCTGCAAACGTATTTCTGCCCTCTCACTTCTCTCTTTCTTTTGGGCCTACATCATCCAGCTGCCAGGTGCCCCACCATCACTGGAATCAGAAATATCTGTGCTTCAGGCGATGCTCTTTTTCACTTTAGCTGTTTTCCTCTTATTCTTTCTGTGTTTTTTAAAGGTTTTTGTCCTCTTTCCTTAATTTTCTCTCCTTTTTAGTTCTTTGTTCTACATTGCATTTCCTTCTGTTTGTTTCTTTTCTTTCCTATTTGCCCTTCCTTTGTATGCTCATTGGTTCTTTTCTCTGTCTTACACTGCACCTGGGGTCTCCCCACTTTTCACAAATTGTCAGATGCTCACCACATAATAGAAATCGACAAGGTCTGCATCAGGGCCCAGTTCTTTCCGGTCCAAGATGTAATCCACCCAAACTTCTTGATCCTTTCCGCAGGGCAGCTCTTCTTCCACATGCTGGATCTCAAGAAAACTGTTGCTCTCTGAGTAGAAAGGTTTTAACCAGCTAAAAGCTTCATGACTCACTGCCTCCAGGTCAGATACATCACCCTGGGTGACATTAAAAATTTGATGCCTGCCCTACAACACAAAAAGGGCAGAAACAACCAATAAGTCAAAGCATCCATGTCATTCCTTCTGTTTTATGCTCTTTTTGCTTGAGCCTTCCTACGCTTGCAATTGCACAATTAACACTGACCAAAATAACTGCTACTCCAAAATATTTGTCAATCTCTGTTAGAATTGGTGGAAAATTCACTCGTTCAAATGCTTATGGTTAGAGTTTTAGTCTTCACATCTAAATCCTTTCCTCCAAACTTCTTTCGGGGCTGACAGTTCCTTTGCCAATATGTGTACAACTCACCCGTAGAGCTACAAGAGTGTTGTTCCACTTTGTGGTGTCTAAGGAGAAATGAACTTCACCGTTCTCATCTGTGACATATGGCAAGTGTGTTTCCACATTATTGAGATCAACAGTAAGATAGACAGTCTGGTTCTTGTGGGGAACCTCATTGACAGTAAATTTCATCTGTGGAAACAAAATGGGAATAAATGCCTTGCTATTCCAATGGCTGTTAAGATGTTTATGAAACACCATTCCAGGCTGTTTTTATAGGTTGGACATATATATATATATATATATATATATATATATATATATATATATATAAAATAAGTTATAAAAGCTATTCTGCTTTTAGAGAAATCTGATTTGTATCCTGCATTTCAGACTTCGTGTGCTTATTCCTCAGGAGCATCTTCTGGCTAACTCACTAGGCATACATATGCTGAGGGACAACTGCTACTTACAGTTAAATGGGCCTGGTGAAATTCCCTCTTCATCACAACATTTAAAATTGCAGGGGCCCTGCCTTCTGTTGTATCTGGTCACTCTAGTATAGTGCCTGCAACTTTAACTGTTGTGATGAAGAGGGAATTTCACCTGGTACTAATTGCATAGAAATGACACCGGCTGAAATTCCCTTTTCTTTACAACTGTTAAAGTTACATGAGCCCTGTCCTCCTTTTCATATGGTCACCCTAGGTATAACTGAAACTTGGTGGGATGACTCCCAGGACTGGAATATAGCAATTGAAGGATATAACTTGTTCAAAAAGAACAGAAGAAATAGAAAGGGAGGCAGAGTTGCACTATATGCTAAAAATACTTATCCCTGCACAGAAATACAAGAGGATGAACCTGGGAGCCCCATCGAGAGCATCTGGATTAAAATAAATAGGAAAAGGAATAAAAGGAGCATGACAGTCGGAGTCTATTACCGACCACCCAATCAAGGAGAAGATGAAGACGAAACTTTTGAAAAGCAAATTGCCAATGTTTCAAGGAAATCCGATGTAGTAATAATGGGGGATTTCAACTAGCCTGATGTTTGCTGGGAGACAAATTCTGCCAAAAGTGGCCCCTCCAAGAAATTCCTGACGTGTGTTGTGTCCACAGACCTAGGACCCTTGGAAACAGGAATCTGGTTCCAAACAAAACTTAGGTGGTAAACATTTATTTTAGTGCTCCTTCTTTGTAGGTGGCTACAGGCAGACTGGCCTTTGCATTGCCAGCCTGCTACAAAACCTGGGATGGATTATCTGTGCTTAATTGCAGGTCATTCATAAATCCTGGCCTGGCTCAAAGAATGGGCCTATCACAAACACTACAATGTGTGGCTGATAACTTTCTCCTACAGAAAGTAGAGGAAGGAACTAGAGGAACGGCTATCTTTTTTCCCCCCAATTCAATTTTTTATTATTTTCAGACAAAGATAAAACTTACAAAGACACACAACATTTAAAATGGACCCTCTACCTTCCCTACAGCAATTATGTAAATGCCACATTTTCTCTTGCAGAAATTTTCATTCATAAAAAAGAAAATTCCCCCCTCTTGCTAAAAGTAAAATAACTAAGTCTTCTTTTCTCTCTTTTTTATGCGTTTCCCCTCTCTTCTTTCTTTTAAACATTTTTTACTTGAAATCCCAGATGTTCCGCTCCTTTTATAGAAAATTACAAATGCAAATTACTTTTTATTTCATTATTTAGCATACCTAATTTCTTACCCTCACTTTTCCTTTCCCCATATCCATTTTTTATTTTCTACTCTTTTTTTATAACAACATCAAGCTTATTCTTATACAATTCTTATCCCACTTAAAAAAACCCAAGCCTCTTTCTTTTCTAAACAAACATTTTGCTTACATCCCCTAAAAAATCTCCAATTTTTTATTTTCCACTCTTTTTTTCTTCTTCACAACAACGTTTAGCTTATTCTTATTCTTATTATAGGTGTATATTAAAGTTCCCACAATTTTTATCCCACTTAAAAAAACCTAAGAAGAAATAGAAAGCCCCAACTTCACTCGCAGGTCACAACTCCAAGTCCTACTCAAATGCCTTTTTTTCCAGCCGACTTCAAAGTGTTTTTCAACCCGTTTCAAAAGGAAAATCTTTTTTAAAAAATTCTGCCAATCCTTTTGGGTTTCGCCTTGTAGACACCTTACATCTCTTGACCAACGGAATAATCCATCGAGACATTGCTCTCTGCTTTGATTTTGCACTCACAGCTTTCCATCTAAAAATAGACTTCCTTTGTTCTCTGCTTATCGCTGAAACAACCTTTTCAAGCCTTACTCCATCACAGAATTCTTTCGAGATCACCCTTGGAAATCTTTTTTCTTTGTTATCCAAAAAGCCTTTAGCCTCATTGTAAAGTCCAAGGTTTTCCTTTCTTGGACCTTCTCTCGTTCTAATTCTGTGACTTCATCCGCCATCTTTGTCCCTCTTTGTTCCGTCTTCTTTTTCCACTCCCATTTCTCTGCAATGTCATCCATTTTGTCACATAATCGTTGAAAACAATTTTGCATACATAATTGTAATTCCTGGATTACTCTCACACATTCCTTCAATTTTCTTCAATGTTTCCCATTACAAAAGCCTTTTTTCTCAATACACTGTTTCTCCCTGCCACTTTCACAGGAGTTCCTCTCAAAAGGGAAGAGGCACCTCCCTTTCTTTCTTATTGCTTTTTTTCCCTTCTAAGTTCATATGTAAATTACACAACTGTGATTTCTTGTGTACTTTCAAAGCTTTTTTTAAAAAAGAAAGTCTTTTTTACACAAAAGGTAAGATGACTCACCCACAAGATGACTTGCAAGAGATCATTGTCTTTTATCCCTGCAAGTCAGTTGTTATTCTAATTGATTTTGCTGCAGTAGAAGTACCCCCTTCTCAATTAGATGTTATCCTTCTTGGGGAATGAAAGCCTGGCCGATCTTATGCCTTTCGGGTCTGGAACGGGCTTGTGAGTGATGGATGCCTGCATCTCCTCCCTCTTCTGCTGTCCTTCTGACGAAATTTCCATTTCGACTTTGTTACCTCATCAAAGGGTTTACGAGATACTTAATGGCATGCTCTTTGTAGTCCCCTTTAATCTTGGGAAATTAACTCCGTCTGGGAGCCCAGACGGCAGCCAAGCCATCCAGTTCCGCAGAGCTCACAGCTCGTGGCACCAACCGACCATGCCTTCACCGGAAGTCCGGAACGGCTATCCTTGTCTTGATACTGACCAATAGGGATGACTTAGTGGATAAAGTGGCAGTCACAGGAAAGTGACCACGTCCTACTTGAGTTCTTGATTTTAAAGGAAGCAAAAGCTGAGTGTAGCCATACGCGTCCTCTGGATTTCAGGAAAGCCAATTTTAATAAACTCAGAACTATGATAAGTAAGGTCCCATGGCAAGTGATCCTAATGTGAAAAGGAGTCCAGGATGAGTGGGAGTTTTTAAATGAGCTGAGACTAGCGAGGGATGCTAAAAGCAATAAAAAGGCTTTTTTCAGATACGCAAATAGTAAAAGACAAAGGAAAGAAATGGTGGTTCAACTGCTTAATGAGGATGGCAAATTGATAACAGATGACAAAGAAATGGCTGAACTGCTCAATTCCTACTTTGGCTCAGTCTTCTCCCAAAAGCAGGTCATTGACCCTCAGAACCACTGCCCAACGACTGGAGGAGGGCTAATGTTGTCCCCATCTTCAAAAAGGGCAAAAAGGAGGAACCTGGAACTACAGACCAGTCAGTCTGAAATCCATCCCTGGGAAAATTTTGGAGCAGATTATAAAGAAGTCAATCTGTAAGCACCTTGAAAACAATGCAGTGATTACCAGAAGTCAGCATGGATTTGTCAAGAACAAATCCTGCCAGGCTAATCTGATCTCATTTTTTGATCCTCCCTTGTAGACTGTGTGAATGCTGTGGACATAATATATGTTGACTTCAGCAAAGCTTTTGACAAAGTGCCCCATGACATTCTGATTCACAAACTAGTGGAAAGTGGGCTAAATGGAACAACTATTAGGTGGATCCACAGTTGGCTACAGACTCAAAGAGTGCTTATCAATGGTACTTGTCACACTGGAGGGAGGTAACAAGCAGGGTATCGCAGGGCTCAGTCCTGGGCCCAGTGCTCGTCAACATTTTTATTAATGATTTGGATGAGGAGGTGCAGGGAATGCTTATCAAATTTGCAGACGACACAAAATTGGATGGGAACGCTAATACCCTGGAACATAGAAACAAACTTCAAAGTGATCTTGATAGGCTGGAGCAATGGGTGACCAGATAAAATCCAGGTCAGGGCTCATGTAACTTTAACAGTTGTAGAGAAAAGGGAAATTCAGCCAGTGCCATTTGTATGCAATTAGTCCCTCTTCATCACAACAGTTAAAGGTGCAGGCACTATACTAGAGTGACCATATACAAAAGAAGGCAGGGCCCCTGCAACTTCAACTGTTGTGATGAAGAGGGACTATCACCAGGAACTAATTGCATACAAATGACACTGGCTGAAATTCCCTTTTCTCTACAACTGTTAAAGTTACATGAGCCCTGACCTGGATTTTATCTGGTCGCCCTAGTTGAGTGCTGGGCTGAAAACAACAGAATGTAATTTAATAGGGATAAATGCCAAGTTCCAAACCTAGGAAAAAGAAACCAAATGCCCAGTTACAAGATGGGGGATACTTGGCTCAGCAATACGACAAGTGAGAAGGATCTTGAAATTGTTGTAGATAACAAGCTGAATATGAGCCAATGGTGTGGTAGGGTGACCATATGAAAAGGAGGACAGGGCTCCTGTATCTTTAACAGTTGCAAAGGACAGGGAATTTCAGCAGGTGTTGTTTGTATGTATACATAACCTGGTGAAATTCTCTCTTCATCACAACAGTTAAAGCTGCAGAAGCCCTGTCTCTTGACCATGTATAAAAGAGGGCAGGGCTTCTGCAGCTTTAACTTTGTGATGAAGAGGGAATTTCACCAGGTTCTGCATATATACAAATGACACCTGCTGAAATTCCCTTTTCTATGAAACTGTTAAAGATACAGGAGCCCTGTCCTCCTTTTCATATGGTCAGCCTAGTGATGCGGCTGCAAAAAAAGCAAATGCTATTTTGGGCTGCATTAATAGAAGTACAGCTTCCAAATCGTGTAAGGTACTTGTTCCCCTCTATTTGGCACTGGTTAGGCCTCATCTTGAGTATTGTGTCCAGTTCTGGGCACCACACTTCAAGAAGGATGCAGACAATCTGGAGCGTGTTCAGAGGAGGACAAAGAGAATGATTAGGGGTCTGGAAACAAAGCCCTATGAGGAGAGATTGAAAGAACTGGGCATGTTTAGCCTGGAGAAGAGAAGATTGAGGGGAGACATGATAGCACTCTTCAAATACTTGAAAGGTTGTCACACAGAGGAGGGCCAGGATCTCTTCTTGATCAACCCAGAATGCAAGACACGGAATAATGGGCTCAAGTTACAGGAAGCCAGTTTTTCCTGATGGAAAAACTTCCTGATCGTTAAAGCAGTATGACAATGGAACCAATGACCTAGGGAGGTGGTGGGCTTTCCCACACTAGAGGCATTGAAGAGGCAACTGGACAACCTTCTGTCAGGGATGCTTTAAGGTGGATTCCTGCATTGAGCAGGGGGTTGGACTCGATGGCCTTATAGACCCCTTTCAACTCTACTATTCTATAATTCTATTAATATTGAGTTGAGGTATTTCTACATGAGGCCCTTATCCTGCACCTTCTGCTTCCAGATTCTTTGTGGGATTAAGATTGGCTCATTTACACATGCTTTTTCCAGGAGTTTTCTTTGTCTTTCTATATGTTTCACCACACAACCAGTAGATAGCACTGCGTCATAGTGGAATTGTGCAATTACTCTAATTCTGCCATATCCAAATAATACCATACTTTCCCTGTTAGGACAAAAACACCCTGCAATAATAGTTGGAAAGCATGGGAGAGACCCTTGAGGCTGATAACATCATGTAAAAGATCCACAAATTACCATGAGTGACCAATCATGAGAACACAGTCAAAGCTTCATGTAGAAAGGCTCTCAGTGTACAAGGAATGTGGTACCCCATCAGAACTCTGTCTGACAGAGGGATTAGGTAGGTCTGCTAGGAATTTACCTTTCCAGTATATGGAACTCCATGCTTATAGAATGAATTGAGATTGATGAAGGCTGCTGCAATTGCTCTGGTGACAACAGCAATGGTGTCGCTTCCTGAGATTGTCACTCCTGTAGAAAGAGTTGAAGTCCTGGGTCAGCACAGCTGTGGGAAAGAACGTGACCAGGAACATGTCATAGGAGTAGGCTGACCATATGAAAAGGAGGACAGGGCTCATGTAACTTTAACAGTGGTAGAGAAAAGGGAATTTCAGCCAGTGTCATTGGTATGCAATTAGTTCCTGGTGAAATTCCCTCTTCATCACAACAGTTAAAGTTGCAGGGGCCCTGCCTTCTTTTGTATAGGGTCACTCTAGTATAGTGCCTGCACCTTTGAAGTGATGAAGAGGGGATTTCACCGGGGACTAATTGCATACAAATGACACTGGCTGAAATTCCCTTTTCTCTACAACTGTGAAAGTTACAGGAGCCCTGTCCTCCTTTTCATAGGGTCAGCCTACACAAGAGACACATCTCTTTTACCTGAGCAACTCTGATGGCCTAGAGGGGCATGCAAGCCAAGAGCCAGAGAGGGACTTTTTAGAGGAAATCTGAATGTAGAGGTATGTGAGCCAACTTGTGTGTATATTAGTTTAGACTCCTGCTAACATGCTCAACTGCATCTGGGATATTGCATTCCCAGTTTAGCACTGTGGGGGGGGCAGTTCTTATGGGAAAGGACACAACTTACTGTATGGATTTTGCCTTTGGTGGTGACACTTTCTTTGTGTGAACTGCTCAAGAGTCCCCCAATTTGTCATGTGGACTATGCATAGGTGTCTAAACACCTGTGCACAGTCCATATGCATAGGTGCTTGTGTGACTAGATGCATTGTAAGAATATACTCAAGGCCTAAAAATGCATCTCCTACAAAAGCAACCTCCCATAGTCACAGGTTGAAAAACACTTGCAGTTCTAAAAGCACAGAGGAAGAGAAAGGAAATCAAACAAGCGTATCAGGACTAAATTAAGATTACCAAACATAAAACTGAATCTTGCCATTTCTTTTTATTTCCCTCGTACCTGTTCCTTCCTCCTCCAGTTCTGCAGAAAGTTTAACATAGTTGTGATAGCCCCTTTGAGACAGGTGAATATCTTCTGCCTTAATAGTAAAAGAGGCGCAACCGGCCTTGTCTGTCTGGGGATCCAAAGAAGAAAAATGATACTGAGTCATTTTAGCACAGCTTAGCAGTTTACAGTTACGGTGCCCCATATCATAGCAATTGTCTCCACTATCGCGAAGTATCAAATAAATGTTCCATCTGTTACAGAATTTATTTATTTTAGAGGAGCACATGAAAAAATAAATTATTATGCAAGAAAAAAATAGTAAAAGCAGTTCTCAGACTTCATCATGATGACCATACAAGACAGAGAACCCAGTTCAGGGATCTTGCGGATCTTCTGCTTCAAGCCTTTGGTTTTCAATAAGCTGAGGCACTCCGAACTCCTCAGAGTGTTGCACAAGTACAACTCATACTGTGTCAAAACTAAGAAAACAGGAACCCTAGAAGAGCCCTAATAGCTCGCACCAAAGGACCCTATTGTTGGACTTTTCTCCCTCTTTTCTCCCCCCCCCCCGTCGCAACCCTCTGCACCACCCAAAAAACTGCTTCAGAGGGTTTCCCAATCAAACGTTCCATATAAGCATTCACAATGATTAAATTCCTCAAGCATCCCTAGAGAAATGGTATTTGACATTTCAGTGAGGGAAGAATGAAGGCGCTCATAAGTCCAACTAGTGGCCAAGTGGGGTCATCTTCTATACCATGTAGCATTAAACACTGACACTACTCCATGCATTCCTCACTGCACAAGCATTCTTTTTGCTAGTCCTTTATCTTTCCTGCTTTCTATTTGCAATGCGCAATTATGCAGATTCAGCAGGTCTAAAGAAGACTAGGTTGTATTGAGGTCCTCTATTTGCTACTACTTTGTGGGCCACCACATCCTCTTGCTTTGTATAACCATCATGTGGGAGCCATGAAAGACTCCTGTTCAAAACTCTGATGCATTTGCCATTTGTGACTCTGCCTTTCCAATAAAGCAGAATGTGGTCTATGCACACTTTGGGAGGGCTATGTGTGCGCATACAGCTTGTCTTTATTTCACATTTCCAATGCAGTCTCAGTGCATTGCTGACATCTAATTGTCATTTTGAAAATGTAAACAAAAAAAGATATTCGATCTTCCTTAGGTGGTGGGAACTTCAGGAGACCCCAATTTTCCTTTGTTATTTTTGTTACAGTCTTAGGGACCACTTGAAATTCCACCAGGGACAACTGACTACAGATTAACAACCAACACCAATCTAGATGATAATAGCCAGGGCTATCACAGGTCCCTGTGATTTCTTCCTGCCTTCCAGTATAAATTAAATCTGAAATTCATAAGCCAAGGCATGAATCTAACAGTTTAAAAACTATTGGGCCTGTTCAGACAACATGTTAAACCAGGGTTAAGCCAGCCAGATAAACTTTTTTTCCAACAAGTGGTTAGTGAGCGTGTTTAAACCGTGGTTATGTAGCCACCATGGTTAGGAATGGTGACTTTCTAAGTCAAGGCGGGTAGCTCTCCAGTTTGTCTGGGGTCTCTTTCTCAGTTAACTCACCTGGCCTGTGTAATCCAGTTCAATTTCAGGCAATGTTTCTCTATGTACCTCTGCATAAAAATAATATGATACGCTCTGAGTCAAATGCAGCTGTACGTTCCCACGAACAGGTTTTCCATATGTGTACCTATATCAGAATGTAGAAGTTCATGAGTGAGAACTGAACCATATTTTTGACTATACAGTAAAAGTTCATGATGACCTGGGGGCTGTCTTCAGAACAATGTATTGGTGTTGCGAGCCCCCAAAACCCTGCACTTGCACTCTTGCGGGTTGTCCCCATGCTAAGGAGCAAGGTTTGCACTGGAGGAGCCACTGCCATGCCCGTGCATCTGCACGACCCTCCATGTTTTGTTTAAAAAAACATTTTTTAAAACATTTTAAAAACCTTTGCTCATTTTTCCATGCTGGAGAAGTACACAAGTGTTCCAGTGGCCATTCGACTTGCTGGCCCGCCCCCTCCTCCTTATCTGGGCAGATGGTGACCAATCAGGGGGTCGCTATTTGCTAGCCCCGTCCCCCATGACTCCTGAGTGGTGACAGACACAGACACGCCGTCGTCGCCTTGCTGCACTGGAAAAAGTCGGGGTAAGTCCCCAACTTCTTTATTTCTTATCTTCAGGGGAAAGCCCTGGGATGGCTCTGCAATGGCTTCTGCATCATATAAACAACACAGAACCACTGTGGAGCCACCCCACCGCTTTCCCCTCATATAGGCACTCTCCTATCTAGGAAATGAAACAAGTGGGGGAAATGGAATGAGCAACACCAGAAAATGGAAACAGCAAGGGGACATATGGAATTGAAAGGGTTATTGTTATACAAGGAAATTAACTAACAAGCCAAAAGGAAGAGATCCATTCAGAGCAAGGTACCCTCTATAAATTCTCATGGAAAGAAAAGATTTCATATTTCACAGCACCTGAAGGAAGGTTTTGGGTATTAAATTTTTATGCATATTTTATGCATGACTTGCAAGGAAGTGTGCAGTGGAGGGGCCCAATCTAGATATGGACCACAGTGCACAGGCGGGGGGGGGGGGGCGTTTAAACTTTCCTCTCCCAGCCTTTGTTTCCCTAAACCATTCTCTCTCTCTCTCTCTCTCTCTCTCACACACACACACACACACACACACAAACACACCTACCTGCACAGGTTTTTTCTTAGCTTCTGTGCAGTGTGTGTGTGTGTGTGTGTGTGTAATCGCACACACATTTATAAGTAAAAGAGGAAGAGAGTATGCTGCACCCTGCGTAATTTAACATACCATGTCATTTAGCCCTCTGCCTGGAAGCACCTCAGAAATGGAGGATCAGAGATGATGCAGTCTTGGTGCCCATCTACTCTGTGGCTCTGACTTGTTGACAAAGAAGTGCAACTCTCCAGCTGCCATTGGCATGGGACCAACAAGATTTCACTCACCTGCCAAGCACGTTGATTTGAATTTCTTCATCTGAATGGGTAACTAGCTGTGGGAGTTTAAAGAACACTTCAAATGTAGGTAGTACTGTAATGGAGAGAGTAGAATGGAGCAGGTTGAGAACAGGGCTTCTACAACATTATCTGAGCAAGACTGGAAAAGGTTAAGAGCTGAAGGCGTAACTATTGCTTCTGCAGCTTCCCCCTCCATTTCGTATTCGAGTCTAGCGTTTTGAATCACACATGGATACCTCAGCTTGGCCTATTGAACTTTGCCTGTTTCAGACTTTGCCCACTGAGGGATAAATCAAAACAGAAATTAAAACCTGCGACCTCAGGCGAGAGAGCAGCAGGAGGGGGATGACATCATGCGAACCCAGCGCTGAAGAAGTGGAGCAAAGCCGAGGTGGGTGTGCTTAAAACCGCCAGTGTGATAACGACCTAGATCTGTTGGCGGGGGGACCCATACGCTGATCTCCAGTATAGTTTTTAATAATGAGAAGGAGCTACTGCCCCACCCTCCCATTTTGACTGGGACTGTGGAATGGAGGATGGGAGTTATTTTAAAACATCACATTAAAAAAAAATCCTAAAAATCAATGGATGAACAGATCTGCTTGAAACTTAGCATGGCTAAAACCCTACTTACGATCTATCATGATGCCAAGTTTCATCTCCTTATCTTTAAAAATGATGGTATTTTAAAAAATAATAATTAGGTAGGGTTTTTGCAATGCCAAATTCAAAATCATCCATTGATTTTTAGGAATTTGTTTAAATTTGAGGCTTTAAAATAATTTCTTTTAATAAAAACATCATTTTTAAAGAAGAAGATTAAACTTTGAATCATGATAGCTTTTAAGTAGGGCTGTAGTTGGGCCAAGTTTAAAGCAGATCTGTTCATCTGTTGTTTTTTAGGATTTTTTTTTTTAATTTGAGGTTTTAAAATTAATTTTTAAAAATATCATCATTTTTAAAGATAAGGAGATGAAACTTGGCATCATGATAGATCTTAAGTAGGACTTTAGCCATGCCAGCTTTCAAGCAGATCTGTTATTCCATTGATTTTAGGATATATATTTTTTAATGAGATTTTAAAATAATTTATTTTAATGAAAACATCATTTTTAAAGATAAGGAGTTGAAACTTTGCATCATGATAGCTTTTAAGTAGGGCTTTAGCCATGCCAAGTTTCAAGCAAATCTGTTCATCTGTTGATTTTTAGCAAGTTTCAAAACAAAATTGAACTTTAAAAATAATTTTTTTAAAAAAGCCAGCCGGCCGGCTGGCTGGCAGCAAACCCTGTTAAACAGCAGTTTGCAGTGGAGTGAGGATACAATCAGAAAATATATTTGAGGGAAGGGGAGAATGTATCACACAGAGTATAGCAACAAAATACAGCAAAAGCTACACAAGTAGGAGTGAAGTACATTTCAGATACATTGGATGCCTCACTTGTTATTTCAGTGATTTTAACATTAAGATGTTCTGTAGAACAGATTTGTATTTATTTATTTATTTATTGCATTTTTATACCGCCCTATAGCCGAAGCTATAATTGTGTGCTGTAAAACCAGACATGTGACCAAGGCTGTGTTCCGGTGGGCACCCCCCCTTGGCACTGGACATGCCCCCTGGGGGCAGACATGTTGGTGAGGACGCCCCCTTGGGGGCTGACCATGTTGTCCTCCTTTTTGGTTTCCAAATATGATCACCCTAGCCTAGCCAATGGTGAGGGATGATGGGAATTGTAGGTCAAATCAGCTAGTGGACCACAAATCCCCCACCCCTACCCTAAATGCTAACTGGTGGCATGAGTTGGGTACTTTCACAGCACTCTCATACTGGTTCCATATACAGTGAACAAGCCATAATACTCAGTTGACCTAGGGGCCATTTAAATGGAAATACTTGCAATCCAATTGTTTTAAATCATGTTTTCAAGAAATTGGATTTGCTCCTTCTATGGTACATGCAGCCAATTGCAGCGGGATATCCCCTCAAAAAGAACTGCTTTGGCATGGTAGACAAGGGGGAGCATTGTGGCATCAACAAACTCCCCCCAAATAAATACCAATGCCATAGGCTCCCCCATCACTCTTAGCCCTGCTCTTAAGGGCAGTGTGTGTATGGCTGAATTCGGACAACACGATAGTCAATGGTGGGGTAATAATCAACTTTACAGTTGTTCATCTAGGGGGTACTCCCCACACAACATGGTAATAATAATCAACTGTGGTGTGGATTAGGATCAGTGCTGAGTTGACTATGGCAGCATTCGGACGACACGATAGTCAATACAACTGACGATTGTTTCCCCCCGCCCCCAGTTGATTATTGTGTCATCCGAATTCAGCCTATGTGTGTATGCATGCACCATCCTCTCTCTAGCAGCTCCAAGCACCTTGCTCAGCGGGAGCCATAGGGGCTAAAAGCAGGAAGTCAGGAAAGTGCTGTGGCTCAGTGGTAGAACATCTGCTTTGCATGCAGACAATTCCAGGTTCAATCCCTCCAGGTGGCTGTCTATACATGGAGAAAGCCCTGCAATGGCTGTGAATCTGCACTGTGTCAATTATATGATGCAGCTACAGATTCACAGCCACCACAAGGCTTTCCCATGAATCTGTGCTTTGAAAAAGTCGGGGACTGATGCCAACTTTTTCAGTGGGAGTGAGGTCAGTATAGCTCTTCTGCCATCTGACCTCGCTCTGGGGCCAATCCAAGGGATGGTCCTGGTGGAAGGCAATCAGCAATTAGTCGCCTTCCACCAGGAAGAGGGTGTGTGGCTCCAGTACCCAGATGACTGTCAGAAACACCATGGTCCCTCCTTGGCATCGGGATTATCCGATGCCACTCTGGTAAATAAAACTGTGGAGAGACAGCACCAATTTGGCATTGCGAAGACAGGCCCAGGTAGGGCTAGAAACAACTCTTGTCTGAAACTCTGGCGAGCTGCTGCCAGTCAGTGCTCACAATACAGGGCTAGATGGACCAATGGTCTGACTCAATATAAGGCATCTTCCTATATTTCTAGGTGCTGCAGTGGAGTATTCGCAGAGCCCCTCTTTTCCACAGCGGAAGTGCCCCAGCCTCCAGGCCCCACAGAAGCCCTTCCCTAGAAGGAGGCGGAGGATTCAGCAGCCCCCCAGCCTGGCCCTTTTCTTTTTATTCCCGCCACACACACCTCCACACTTCCTCAGTTCTGTAGCTGCGAAGGGGTAGCATCTCAGTGAAGTGAATGGGAATTATTGCCCAGTTGAGATATTTACCAAGCTGTTCTCAGACAAGGAGTGGAAATTTTTTAAAAATGAGTCATTTGGGAGAAAACAAAGCACACTTTAAACTCATTAAGCCTGTAGTGATGCTTTGTACCTATGGCTAGGTGCAGAACGGACAAGAAGTTTTGCCCTCCAACTCCCATCAGCCCTAGCCAGTGTTGAGGGATGATGGGAGTTATAAGCCAAAATAACTGGAGGGCCACCCCTGAATTAGACAAATGGCATGGAAGGAAACAATGAACCCCAACCAGTTCTGTAGCCCTGATTGGATTTGGCTTCTCCTGGGTGCTTTGGGAATGAATACTCATAAGGCAGCACAAGCAAGTTCTATCCCTTAACCCACCTAGAGAGCTGTATAGGTGGGGCATCGCTGCAGATGTTCTGCTGAGCATGTGTAGGGTTGTAGGGCAGAGCCTGCTGGTGTGCATTCATGAGCCACATTTTGAACACCTGAAAAGGGCTGCGTTGAGAAGGACGCTGGACTTCCTGCCTTTTCTTCATAGAGCCATTTTTGTCAGCAACCACAATGTGGGTTTGAATCTTTTGAATCTTACCATATTCCTCCACACTGAACTCTCTATTATTTTCCCACTCTTCGCCCATTTTGAGGGTGTATGTTCCCAGGGCTGCTTCAGAGGCCAGAGGGAAGGACAGATCCACAATGCCGTGATGAGGCTTCACATCCACCCACTGGCCAATTCGATTCGCATTAGGATCCTGTATGCAGGAACAAGACCAAAAGAACGGTCATGCTTGGCTGCTTGACTCCAATCATTAACAATGCTGAGATTCACAGAACCAGATGTACAATAGCCTAAATGGTGTGTGTGTGTGTGTGTGTGTGTGTAGAAGACATGATGTATTAGATGCTCTTAAACATCCCATTGGGTGATAATACAAAGCATGTGAGACCAGTCACCCAAGATCAAAGGACAAGACTACGTTGGAAGCAAAGACCAAACAAGCACCAGACTTGCATATTAACTGTAATTAGTAGGGGTGTGCATCAGATCCGATCCGATCCACGATCCGAATCCAATCCGCCCCAAAATTGGGAAAATCCGATCCGATCCGACCAACCTCCGATCCAATCCGATCCGATGAGGTCCGATCCGGATCGGACGCCATTTTGAATGCTTTTCCCCATAGCCAAGTATTGTTTTACAAAAACGCCTATAACTTTTTCATTTTTAAAGATAGAAGGATGAAACTTGGGCACATTGTAGACTGGTTAGGGATAGTTATCTGTGAGAAATTTCAGAAAGATTGGTGCATACATTTTGTGGCAATTAATTTTTTAATAAATACCCAGGAATGCCTATAACTTTGTCATTTTTAAAGTTACACACATGAAATTTTGCCACATTGTAGGTGGTACCTTGGGACCTATGTGTGTGAAATATTTGGTAGGTAGAATATTTGCCTCTTTATGATCTCAAGCCTAAAAAAAAGAAGCATCTTGTTTCCCAACATACTGCTTCCAATACTGTAGGTAGAATATTTGCCTCTTTATGATCTCAAGCCTAAAAAAAAGAAGCATTTGTACACACCAGTCTCCTGGTACTCTCCTTGCTTTGATCCTAGCACACATGGCTGCAAACTGAGCTAGGCTCAGCCGTTCTGCTTGAGTAAAAAGTGAAAGTAGCAAAGCAGACACGAGCCAAGTTCTTTAATGTAGTTACTTTGTTTCTCCTTCTGTAATGGATACTAGCTCAGTTTGCAGCCATGCATGCAAGGATCAAAAAGATCGTCGAGAGAGTGTTTCCTTTTTCTTCACGGGAGGCGGGAGGGGAAGGCGGGAGAGACCAAGCCTCTGTGGAAAAACTTTTGAAACTTTTAATCTAAAAATTCCATAGCCATCAAATGCCTGGACCTATCATTCTGAAATTTCTGACACATATCTACCCCTAACCCATCTACAAAATGAGCAACTTTCAGACTTCTAACTTTTAAAATAAAAAAGTTATAGGCGTTTCTTTCCTCATTGTTTCAAAAATACCTTGCCACCACATGCCTGGACCCAGCTTTCTGAAATTTTACACACATATCAAGCAAAGTGTTCCCTGTAATGTGCCCATGTTTCCTGTTTGTATCTTTAAAAATAAAAAAGTGGGAGGCATAATTGTATTTACCCCACTACTACCCATTTTTCTAAAATTAATTGCCACACAAGGCAAGCATCTATGTTTCTGAAATTTCACACACATAGGTCCCAAGGTACCACCTACAATGTGGCAAGGTTTCATGTATGTAACTTTAAAAATGACAAAGTTATAGGTGTTTCTTTCCTCATTGTTTCAAAAATTAATTGCCACACAAGGCAAGCACCTATGTTTCTGAAATTTCACACACATAGGTCCCAAGGTACCACCTACAATGTGGCAAAGTTTCATGTGTGTAACTTTAAAAATGACAACGTTATAGCCATTCCTGGGTATTTATTAAAAAAATAATTGCCACAAAATGCATGCACCAATCTTTCTGAAATTTCTCACAGATAATTATCCCTAACCAGTCTACAATGCGCCCAAGTTTCATCCTTCTATCTTTAAAAATGAAAAAGGTATAGGCGTTTTTGTAAAACAATACTTGGCAATGGGAAAAAGCATTCAAAATGGCGTCCGATCCGGATCGGACATCCGGTCCGATCCGATCTGACCATCCTCCGATCCGATCCGATCCGACCCCCCAGGTCCGATTCCGATCCGCTATCCGATCCGATCCGGGGGGTCAGTGCACATCCCTAGTAATTAGTGTCCCCTAACCTGGTGCCATCAACTTCCATCTCCCCAGTCAGTATTATCATTGGTTGGTTCTGCTTGCTGGGAATTATGAAAATTGTAGTCCAGCATATCTGGAGAGCACCAGATTGGGAAATACTGCTGTAATAACTAAAAATAAAAAATTTCTGAATTTTCCTGGCTTTTTTCCAGACTTCACATCTCTAGTGCCGCCACATGAAGAGACAATCCCAAAAACTGTAGAGCAGAGAAAGAAGGGGGGAGTCACTTTCCCGCCCCCTCCCTGCTTCTGCAGGAAATTTAACCTTTTCTTTTCTTGCCACGGTCCTCACAAAAATGGCCTCAATGGAGGCTTCCCTTGAAAAACAAATAGCAGCTCTTTTATTGGGATTGTGGCAGGGAGGGAAAGTGTCATGCCCCCCTCCCAATCCCCCAGCAGCCCTGAGGCTGCTCAGCCTCCCACATGGCTGATAATTTAAAATGTGCACAATAATGACACTCACACAATTAACCTCATGTGCAAGATGGACCTTTGGTCTCATTCAGCAAGACAATGGCTGCATTCGGACAACACGATAGTCCATGGTGGGGTAATAATCCACTTTACAGTTGTTCATCTAGGGGGTACTCCCCACACAACATGGTAATAAATAATCAACTGTGGTGTGGATTAGGATCAGCGCTGAGTTGACTATGGTAGCATTCGGACGACAAGCTAGTCAATACAACTGACTATTGTTTCCCCCCACCAGTTGCTTATTGTGTCGTCCAAATTCAGCCAGTGTCTGTGTTCTTAAGACATTTCTTATGTTAACAGTTGTCAGGTCTTTGGGAGAATACAGGCAACCATTTACCACAGAATGTATCTTTTAACTAGGACTGTGTCTACACCAGCTGTTTATTCCTGAACAATGTCGCAGTTGTCCCTACCAGGCCACATGATGTTCACCTATTCCTGCGGTGATTTCGGGTTGACCCCTCAGTTATTCAGGAATATCGCTGACTGGATTTGTCATAGCTTTTCCGTCTCACTCACTACAATCCTAACATCCATGGCAGGTGTGCCCCACCTTCCCGAAGTTGTTGCTGTTTGGCATGAGCTCCCAACTTGGCAAACAGACAACCCGCTGTCAGGGGCATGTCCAGTGGTTTCAGACGAGTCCGGGAGTGGGCATCCACCATTTTCAGCTCATTTTTGGTTGGTTATTGGTGTGTTTTGGCGACAAATGTGTATATTTTTTGTAAACACAAACATATTGATGCAGAGGAGTGCATCTTCGACACAGTACCTATCCTCCCCCCACATTGCTGGTGCGCATCTCGAAGGAGTTATTAAAAAAATGTCTATGCCCTGTACCCATCTGTCCAGTCCCGCCCACTTCTGCCAATGCACGTTTGGAACCACTGTCATGGGCACGTGTCCTTCTGCAATAGCTCTCCTTTACTTGTGGGAAACTTCCCTCGCGTGTGCCCCATGAGTGATGATCGCGAAAGCAGGAAACCTCACAATTATCCCTCCTCTGTTGTGAAAGGGCTGTAGGTGTAGATTAGGCCTAGGTCAACCTGCGCTGGTTTGAGGAGAATTTTACCACAGGGCTATTTCCCAGGATTTCTGTTCAAGTGCAGATGTGTGGTTATATCAATTCTCATCACTTGGCTGGACAATATAGACACCTGCCTTATCAAGGGCGTACCTATGTGCACCATGGTAACTACTGCAGAAAAGATCATGTTCAAAAAAAATTTCACTTCAGCCCTCAATTTTGCACCTTGTTTTCCATCCAATTTCAACCAATCACAAGTCTATTTCACACAGTAGTGGCTGACAGAAGCTGCCCTTGGAATTGTTGTTATTTCTATCAAAACACTTTCAGACCCCAGATTTTTACATTTATAGTGTAGACATGCCCTAATGTTCAAGTAGTCTCAAAGGGTAAGATGGGTACATCCAAAAGTAAACATCAACTGGACCATCCCTAGTTACTCACTTTCAGCTCTACGAAAGTGATCTGCAAAGAACAAGAGAGAGAGAGGGGGGGGGGGGAATCAGTGCAACAATGAACAGACCTGTTTCCATTTCCCTCAGCAATATGTAAAATTAGCAGCCAAGGGACTGATAGCAAAGTGCTTTGCCATGGTGGCTGTTGAGCTAACATTCGTGGCATGAGGGCCACCATTACAGATCAACTATGAAGGAGGGGAGGGAGGCCTTGCTGACTCTTTGCTTCACCCAGGGTCTTCAGCTATGCCTGTTGCTAAGGTGGCAAGGAGAGGAAGTGATGCCTGGTTAGGCTGACCAGATAAAATCCAGGTCAGGGCTCCTGTAACTTTAACAGTTGTAGTGAAAAGGGAATTTCAGCCAGTGTCATTTGTATGCAATTAGTTCCTGGTGAAATTCCCTCTAGAGTGACCATATACAAAAGAAGGCAGGGCTCCTGCAACTTTAACAGTTGTGATGAAGAGGAATTTCACCAGGAACTAACTGCATACAAATGACACTGGATGAAATTCCCTTTTTTCTACAACTGTTAAAGTTACATGAGCCCTGACCTGGATTTTATCTGGTCACCCTATGCTTGGTGCCACTTACGTTGCCCCCCATTTCCATTTCAAACCCTTTAATGGAGCCCTCCCATGCTGGCACACAAGATAAAACAAACAGTACAATAGGGTGACCAGATAAAATCCAGGTCAGGGCTCATGTAACTTTAACAGTTGTAGAGAAAAGGGAATTTCAGCCAGTGTCACTTGTATGCAATTAGTTCCTGGTGAAATTCCCTCTTCATCACCACAGTTAAAGTTGCAGGGGCCCTGCCTTCTTTTGTATATGGTCACTCTAGTATAGTGCATGCACCTTTAACTGTTGTGATGAAGAGGGAATTTCACCAGGAACTAATTGCATACAAATGACACTGCCTGAAATTCCCTTTTCTCTACAACTGTTAAAGCTATATGAGCCCTGACCTGGATTTTATCTGGTCAGTCTACAGTTCAAGACAGTATTTACAAATACAACTAGCCACCCAAACATTAAGAAAAAGGCCAATATGAACTTGTGGGTCTTTCCTGAAGATCGGGGGGGGGGGAAGGCCTGATGAACCCCTGGTGGAAGCCCATTCCAGAGGTAGGGGGCCATTACCAAAAGGCCCTCTCCAATTGGTGGTGGGCAAGTGAGAAAAGCCACGGCTGGTGATCTCAGAGTGTGAACAGGGAGATACTGGTGAAGGCAAATCCTCTAAGAAACTTGAGCGCAAACTATGTAAGGCTTTCAAGGCTAAAACCAGCTCATTTAATTGGGCTTGAAAATGCACTGGCAAACGGCAACCAGTATATTGGTGGCTGTGTTCTGCACAGGCTGAAGTTTCTGAGGCATTTTTAAAGGCAGCATCCCAGAGAGCACATTACAGTAGTCCAGTCTGGATGTCACCAGAACATGAATAACCGATGCTAGATCAGCCCCAGGCCCGGCCCAAGGTGGGTTGGATGTCTGATGCCCCCCTGCCCACCTGCTTGCACTCACAACCCAGGCACCTCCCGCGCATGCCAGTTGCTTCCCATAAGGCGTCCCTGGCGAGACACTGTACAGGAGGCACGTGGCCGGAGGGATCAAGGGGGGGTGAGCGCAGGCAGTGCCGACTACCCAAGCAAGCAGCCTGGGAGGCCGGGAGGCACCCAAGTGAGCGGCCACGTCTTGGTCCTGCTGCCCACCTGCACGCCTCCCACCCCTCGAATTGCTTGCCTGGCTGCCAGCGGCACACTTACCTCCGTCCTGCTGCTTCCTGTACCAGCTGCTCGGAACCGCAGACCGTGGGCTGCTCCCTGGCTTGCCTGCCTCTGCCAGTTGTCTCATGACCAAGGGGCAGTGGGCACGGTGGGTGGGCGCGGCCTGCCGGCTGCCAAAACAAGCAGTCCAGGTGGGAGGGAGCCAGCCGAGGGGCCTGCGGGAGGAGCTGCTTCTTGGTCCCGCTGGCTGCTTGCAGGTTGCCAGTGGGGCCAAGAGGCAGTAAGTGCACCCATGGATGCTGTAGGTGCAGCTCCTGCTGCTGTCCCCGTATTTTACCGCCTGATACACCTGCATCAGGCAGCTTCAGGGAAGGCTGACCTTGATCCACCCTCTCCTAATCGGGTTGCAGCCTATGATGGCAAAAAGTTCTTCTGGCCACCGTCACCACCTGAACTTCCCCAGTTCGCACAGAGTCCAGAAGGGCTCCCGAGCTGCCCACTGAACGGCTGTAACGTCATATGCCTCCTATGCTCAACCTGGAGAAATACAGCGTAAGTCACCTATTAGGATAACCAAGGCTGTTTCTGTCCCAAAATGAGGATATGAACCAAATAATCAGCAGCATCCAACACTACCTGGAGCTGAGAAACAACAACATGCTCCTACGTCTTGCTGAAGAATGTGGCAAATTTGAGACTGGGTTGTAATTCAAAAGAGCCGGTGGGTTCTGTAAGGAAAGTGGAGGCCTTTGCGGTTGTTTCCTGTAGTGTTGAGAAGCTTTGGTGAATCAAAAGCCTATCCCTCCTTCTTATAATAAGAGTAACATACTCACAGTTTCACCAGTGGCCTTAAATTCTTCATCAAGCCTCACTATTCGAAACTTAACTGGGGGGCAGAAAAGAAACATTGTTGCTTTTTTCCGCCCTCTCCAGATTTTTGGCTGCTGTTCACAGCCTCTTCCCTTTTCCCTAAAGATCATGTACTTTAAAACTAGACAAATGTTTGGCAGACTTTATTCTTTTCTTTCAGAAATGGGACTCAGCCTTCTTCATTCCAGAATCCAAGGTATAACCTGATACTGGGGCTGTCTTTACTGTGCCAGGTTGGCGCTGCTCTGCCACCAATGCCCGTGCTATTGCGGGTGCGCAGTGGTGGCAAGCTGTCATTACGAGGGGAGGCAGCATGGGCTGTCCGGCGGCCATTAGGCTTGCCGGGCCCATCCCCTCACACCCTTGCAGCTCCCAGCAACAATAGGAGGTATTCTTCCACCCAAAACAACCCCAGAGTGGCTCCGAACAAGGACAGACCAGCAGGAGGGCCGGGCTGACCTTGCTCTGGCATGAAAAGTCAGGGTAAGGACCTGACTTTTCAGCTGTGCATCTTCGCCTTTTTGTCCCGGGGTGGCTTCAGATCTGCAGCTGTGTCATATAACTGATGCAGTGCAGATTCGGAGCCACCCTGGGGCAAAGATGACATCAAGATAGCCCCACCTTCAGCGCCAAGCAGAGACAAATTCATTCACTCTGCAATTTCTATCTTGAGACCGGGGCAGGATCTACACTACTCTGTAAAATGGTTTATAACTAGGCTGACCATCTGAAAAGGAGGACAGGGCTCCTGTAACTTTAACTGTTGTAGAGAAAAGGGAATTTCAGCCAGTGTCATTTGTAGGCAATTCGTTCCTGGTGAAATTCCCTCTTCATCACAACTGTTAAAGTTGCAGGGGCCCTGCCTTCTTTTGTATATGGTCACTCTAATATAGTGCCTGCACCTTTAACTGTTGTGATGAAGAGGGAATTTCACCAGGAACTAATTGCATACAAATGACACTGGCTGAAATTCCCTTTTCTCTACAACTGTTAAAGTTAAAGGAGCTCTGTCCTCCTTTTCAGATGGTCAGCCTATTTATTACAGTAGTGACAACTGCTGGGGCCCAGGGCACATTCCATATGCAGTTTTCAAACCATTTTCAAAGTGTCATATCCTGCTTGGTGTAGATCTGGCCAAACTGCAAGTCTTATGGCTACAATACCTATGGTGACCATATGAAAAGGAGGACAGGGCTCCTGTATCTTTAACAGTTGCAAAGGACAGGGAATTTCAGCAGGTGTCGTTTGCATATATACAGAACCTGGTGAAATCCCCCTCTTCATCACAACAGTTAAAGTGGCAGGAGCCCTGTCCTCTTGACCATGTACAAAAGTGGGCAGGGCTTCTGCAGCTTTAACTTTGTGATGATGAGGTAATTTCATCAGGTTCTGCATATATACAAATAACACCTGCTGAAATTTCCTTTTCTATGAAACTGTTAAAGCCACAGGAGCCCTGTCCTCCTTTTCATATGGTCAGCCTAAAATACCTGGCCTATTTATTATTTGTTTTGGTTTAGTTTCCCCTACCTTCGTGCTTTTTGTACCATCCAGCCTAATGAAGATCTCTGGGAAGTCCAAAGCTTGCTCACTATTTTGTGACATTTTGCTTGGTCCCAATGAACATATTGCTGAACTGTGCATTTTGTAGTTTATTATTTTCTAAAAAGCCAGCAAAAGACTGATTCTGTGTATGTGGAGTAAGCCAAATTGAAGACATGATGCACTACATTTCATATGCCTCCCTTAGGGTCAAGTTTAGGCTGACCATATGAAAAGGAGGACAGGGCTCATGTAACTTTAACCGTTGCAGAGAAAAGGGAATTTCAGCCAGTGTCATTTGTATGCAATTAGTTCCTGGTGATATTCCCTCTTCATCACAACAGTTAAAGGTGCAGGCACTATACTAGAGTGACCATATACAAAAGAAGGCAGGGCCCCTGCAACTTTAACTGTTGTGATGAAGAGGGAATTTCACCAGAAACTAATTGCATACAAATGACACTGGCTGAAATTCCCTTTTCTCTACAACTGTTAAAGATACAGGAGCCCTGTCCTCCTTTTCATATGGTCAGCCTAGTCAAGTTTATCCTCCAGACTTTACTAGAAGGCCTAGCAGATCAGACCTTAAGATCTGATGGCTGCTGGAGGACACAGACAAATGTGCCTGCCAGGGCCTAGCACTGTTTGGGCTAGCTGCAGCAAAGGGAAGAGGGGCCTCTCTGAACCATGCCAGTGACAAAAGCTAAGGAGAGGGTACTTTTTCCATTTAAACAAATGCTTAACATTTTATGACTTGTATTTTCACAGCCTTACCAATGCTCCTCCCTTCTGATCGTTCAGCGTTTTACAAATATATTTTCCGTGTTTATATTGTAATGGCCATTGGCTACAAGCAATCAAATTTGAACAAGTTTATTGTTTTATGGTAATCTAAAAGATACAGAGGGTCTGGAATGCTGGCTTGGTTTTTGTAATGCCTAGCTTGTCCATCTCATTCCCAATTGCTGGTAATTTTGTTTTACATCATCACATATTGCAAATGATGGGACAACAGCTACAGCATCTTCCTGAATCCCTGTCCAGTCATGCCTACCTGTCTCTCCAGGCTTGTAAAAGGGCTTGTCTAGCTCAATGAGGTTCTTTGTATAAGATTGCTTGACCAGCACTTTCTTCCGTCCATCGAAACTCACACTGTCACCATTTCGGACTAGGACATGAACATGGGCCATTTCTTCTTCTGCCTTCACAGTGAAAAGGATAAAAGAGAACCATTTTTCAGGTGAAGGTGACACTTGGGAATTCATCAAAAACTGGGCCTTAATCTGCTTTCCCTCTTCCCTCTTTCCCAGTAATTGGGGAGTCAAGGGCACACCTACATCCATGCACCACCATTTATTACTCCTTGGCTCAGTTCAGACAACACATTAGCCAACTCAGTGTGAAAACTCCACTCTATGGTTGAGTTTTTAGGAGGTACTCCCACACAGCATATCCTAACTCAACCGTTGTGTGACTGTGGGCTACCGTGGAGTTGAGTAAAATCCATCACAACATTTCATTGACAATTCCTCCACCCTCTCTCCTTCCCTGGTCCTCCCAATGGTATCCCATCAGCCACTGCTGCGAAAAAAAATCCCAGTGGCTCTCCTAGAGTGACACTCCTCCCTTCTTTCTCCACTCTTGCCAGGGAACTCTGTAGCCAGTGGGAAAAGTCAACTCAACACAACAGAAAACTCCATGGAGTCTACCACACAATGCACCACACAACAGTTGTGCAGGAACTCTCCTCTGAGCAGTGTGGATATGCTGTGTGGAGTTTTCCTGCCAGACAGCACATGTCTCAATGGTGGTGTAAAAATTCCACCGTGGTGTCCTAAAACCACCGTTGAGAAACACGTTGCCTGAACTGAACCCTCCTTCTACTTACAACTTCTCTTTTTTTCTCCCTTCCCAGACCCATCTTGGTTTTCCTTTTTTTCCTTGCTTTCTCTATTCCTTTCATAGAATCATAGGAGGGGCTTATGAGGCCATTGGGTCCAACCCCCCCCCCCCCCCGCTCATTAAAGCATTTCTTGATCCCTTCTCCCTCTTCCTCCTAAGCCATTTTAAAAATCTCTCCCTTTTGCTTTCTGCTCCTACTTTATAATGTCAATGCTTTCAGTAGCCAGGATGTCTCAGAGAAAGAGAACAGCTGGGACATGTGAGACTTACAGATGGAAACAAACTTATCCTTTTCTCGGGAGCAAAAGCTGGGACCTGAAGAAAGAAAAATGGATGGGTGAGAGGGAGGGAGGGAAGGAAGGAAGGAGGGGAAAGCAAAATTAGCTTAAAGCTTCTTAAATTGAGCCACAAACTTACACACTGATCCTAATCACATTAACTGGAAATAGATTTAATGCACATTTAGGATTAGGGGTATCAGTAAGGGGAATATTTGAATTTGCACTAATCATCCATCGCTTTTGGCCTTTTAGTACTACGAAAAGCATGAACAGACTTTTCTCTCTCTCTGTGCTGGAATTCTGTGCCTCATTCTAGACTCCTCCCAGCATGGAGAAAAGGACCCGGTTGGCACAGGGAGAAGCATCCACTCCTCCTGGTACTGGTGGAGTCCCTACCTTCATATAGCTCCCAGGGCTCCTAGATGCTGTGTGCTCTGCAAAGCTACTTGTCCTGCGCTTCCATGGTCTGAGTCAGGCTGCTCCACATTGGGGAACCACTGTAACAGCAGGAATGTGGGGCGGCTGGACTCAGCCCACACCAGCTCAAGTAATGACTCTCCCTTTACATGGGTGAGTCCTGTCTCCCCACTGCTATCTCACAACTGGAGGTTGCCTCACTGGCATATGGGGCCCAGGGGAACCCCCACCAATTTCAGAGTGAAGATAATAGCAGAGATGTGGGGATGTTGGACTTGGCCTGCTCCAGAAAGAGTAGCCATTCTTTCCTGTATAGGCAAATCCCATTGCCCCACATCCCTGCTGTTATCTCCAGTCTGAGATTGGAGATAACAGCAGAATTGCCATTGTTGGCATGTGCCAGCAGGAGACTCCCTGCAGAGCAGAGATAACAGGGAGAGATGCTCTCTGAGGAGTTTCCTCCAAGGGGCCAGGTTTGAAGGCTAACCCTAATCTCCTGGAGGAACCCAAGGAGGCTCTGTGGGCCAAGCTGTGATGCCTCATGGGCCACAAGTTCTGCACCCCTGAGATACAGCATACCCTACAAGCAAGTAGACTCAGGTTTACTTTAAACCAAGAGGTAATCTAAAGCTAATTCACCAGTCTAAAGGTAGTTAGACCAGAAATAATGGCATCTTTCTGCAGTTTTCTGGGCGCAAAAGCATTGTCCATGGGATCAGGTACTATGGAAAAGGTTGGCTCCCCATTCATGTGGAATATTCTGCATGTGATGTATATTTGTATACATGCAGGGTCTTTCAGATATTAGGCTAACAAACATAGGAGCTGTGCATTCAAATGTAATTCTGTTCTCCCTTCTGTCCTAATGTATAAAGAAGGTTAAGGGAAACCTAAGTGCATAAAATAATTGTAAATCTATGCTTGACATGAGACATTTAATCTATATGATTCTCAACTCATTCCTAGATGTTTATATGCGATGTTATGCTGGGTGTATTTGCTGAGTAGCTAATATACTTATATATTATATACAATTATGTATTAATAAAAGCTTATATAATTGTTTTCCTTGACATAAACCCCTTACCCTGTCCTTCTTTTTACAGCACTAGATAATAATAATAATAATAATAATAATAATAATAATATTTATTTATAACCCGCCTCTCCCTTCGGATCGAGGCGGGGAACACAATGCAAAATACAAGAATCACAAAGTTATTTTTTTTTAAAAAAACAAGAGAAAATACATCATTAAAACATCTTAAAATTCATCCGGATAGGCCTGCCGGAAGATATATATAAATATATATAAACACAAAAATTCACAACAGTTAAAAATTTAAAAAACAAGAGAACAACACAACATTAAAAATATCCTAAAATTCATCTGGATAGGCCTGTCGGAAGAGGACAGTCTTCATGACTCTCTTAAATTCATGAAGACTGTCAATTTGTCTAACCTCCTCCGACAGACCATTCCACAGTCTGGGAGCGATGGAAGAAAAGGTCCTCTGGGTAACACTCGCCAGCCTAGTTCTGGCTGGCTTGAGTAAATTCTTCCCAGATGACCTAAGTGTGTGGGGCAGATTGTATGGGAGAAGGCGATCCCGCAGGTACCCTGGACCCAAACCATGTAGGGCTTTAAAGGTAATAACCAACACTTTATACTTCGCCCGGAAACTGACTGGCAGCCAGTGAAGTGATTTTAAAACTGGTGTAATGTGATCACCCCTAGGTGTACCGGTGACCAACCTGGCTGCCATATTTTGAACAAGTTGAAGTTTCCGGACTAGGCACAGAGGTAGCCCTATGTACAACGCATTGCAGAAGTCAAGCCTCGAAGTTACCAGCGCGTGCACTACCGTCTTTAGGTCTTCCAACTCTAGGAAGGAGCGCAGCTGGCGTATCAGCCGAAGCTGATAGTAGGCACCCCTGGCCGTCACATCAATCTGGGCTGTCATCTGGAGCGACGGATCCAGGAGTACCCCCAAGCTGCGAACACAGTCTTTCAGGGTGTGTGTGTGTAAGAAACAGCTGCAAAAAGCCCTATTTTCCCCATCTCCATTGCCTCTAGGTCCCATTCCGATAGTCATGGAGTGCCTCATGGGCACAATGGCATGTCTCTATGGGCACCAGGATGCCTGTTGGTGATGCCTGTTGGTCTGCACGTTGCTGTAACCAGGCAAATAGTGCTCTTGGAAGCACTTGCTCTATTTGGAACCATACACAGCATGGATCCTCCAAATCCAAGATACTGTCTACCCTGATACATGCTGCTGCCACAAGAAAGGGGCAGCAGGGCTGTAGAAATTCTCCATATAAATAGAGAAAAACATGTGATGAATAGCTATGAGAAGGCACCTTTCACACAGGAAATCTAACATGTAAGCAAGCTAATATGATGGAGAGCGCCTCCTGTTGGGTTGCATACAGCTGGCAAACTTATCTGGAAGCTGGTACACTCATAGGTCCCCAGGTTGTCCACATCCTTGTCCAGCAGGGTGCGGTTCTGTATGTTCAACTCTAATGTTACTGTCAGATGGACAGTCTCAGGGAGGGAGCGCAGGAGCACACAGAACTTTTCAACACTTGGGTGGTGAATTACTGCTGGGAAGACCACCAGATAGTGCCTGGAAAAGAAAGAAAAGGGGAAATTGGAGCAGTTTCTCATAGAGCTTCTCTACATTAAAGAAAAAGAAAGGAAAAGGAAAAAAAACTGCGTTCTGCTTCCATTTTCGTCCCAAGATCACAATCAGCTCATTAGAGGAGTGGCTGCTTGGTTTGAATGGAATACTTCCTATCTCTGCTTTGAATTTGAACTTCATTCAAATCAATGAAACATCACCATCTAGTGGCCGAATTATGGAACAAAGCCACCAATACACTGGGCGATTTGCCAGATTTATTTTCTAAAGCTGATTTTTTAATCTGTATTTTCTACTGCAGGGTAAGGGGGGGGGAGGAAGGGCAGGAGACATCCTGCCTGATGACGTCATGAAATTGACTCAGAAACTTCTGTAACTGGCCAGTCATGAATGTGCTATAAATTGTTCATTTAGAGACAGCCATAGTCTAGGAAGAAGAAGCTAAAAGGATAGGCACCAACTGCTTTCTGCAGCAAGGACGGTCAACTGGCATCTTGCAGTTGATCATCCATGCCCTAGAATTTATTTGGCTTGTGGCTATGCTTTGCTATAGAAAGTGCCAGATGATGCTTTTCATCTGACAGGAAAGAAATAACTTCCCACTTCCCTTCTGCCAGGTTGTGCAGTCTGTATAATTGGACTTGCCCTGGCCAAACAGCTGGAGTGGGGGAGGAGGGCTTGGAGTGTGAACAGTTTGCTCAGAGGAAGACACAGATCTTCCCAGGCTAAAGGAGTGGACCTTCACTGTTCTGGAGGCATAAAGAGACTCTCTGCATAAGAAGATATCTGTTGGGTGTCAGGTGCTTCGTAGACAATTCACAGGGCTGGCCCTGTGAATTGTAGACTGAAGACTTGGCAATTTGTTATGAGAAAATGTATCTCTGCTTTCTGGTATGTGCTTATCTCAAATGGTAGGCTGAAGGCCTTGAACGTTCTCTGGGAATTAAACTATGCTTTGCAAAGGTGGGGGCTATCTTCCTCACACTGTGGCGTCATCAGAAGAGGTTGAACCGTGCCGCCCTGTTGGTACGTGAGTTTAGATTACAGGCCTGAAGCCCTGTCTATCAAAGTAGCTTAGAATTTGCCCAGCCTCCACACTATATTGCCTTGGTCCTGAGAGTAATTCCGTTGCTAGGAATTATCTCGTCTATCCTCTTGCTGCTCTGCTGCTGCTGTGAGTTACTATTCTGATGTGGAATTGTGTGATGCACTCTGTACATGTTCTATTGCTGTGTGGACTTGTTGCTTCTAAAAGAACTATGCCATGAAAAGTGCACTGTAGCTTTTCATAGATTTGGACTTGAGATTACTGTTCTAGATTCGTGTTCTATAGCTTGCTGTCTCTCTCCATGGAGCCAAAGTTACGGGCAGAGAGAGGCAGAAGCTCATTGTTGCTGTTCTACAATTCTGTGTGTGTGGGACCTGTGAGAGGACCTTCCTCAGAGCTAAAGCTACGTGAATTGGGAAGGCTCCCTAGGTCGAAGAGGTTCATTTCCTGACGTCTTGGTTCGGTGATCTGCTCAGCGTTCCCCGACAGGCTGAGTCTGATTTAGTTCAAGATAGTCTTACCTACTGTCTGGAGGCTTTCCGAGAGTGTGTCTCTACGTTCCAGAGGATTCCAGTGCAGTGTGGCCGCTCCTGACCTCTAAGGACTAGAGCTAATCTCTAAATGTCTACCCCTGAGTGAGTGCTGTTCACATTAAGCTGTTCTACCTGAAAGCTGTCTAGTCTGACTTCAGCTTCAAGTGTGTGTTTGCAGAAATGAAACCGTTATGCTTTGAATTCCGTGTGATTACAATAAAAGAAATCTCACTGTTATTGTTGTGTATCAGTGTACATGAAGTCGTGAGCAAGAACTTTAGAGAGTTAGCCAGAGTCACGACAGTATAATTCCTAGCCACAAAGCCAAGACCTGCTGTGTCCAGAAATCTCCCGCTGGAGTTCTCCCTCAAATTCAAAAAGACCTGCAGGTGATTCTCTTCAACACCGAGACTGTATAAATTCTTCAAAAGAGTAAGTAGATCTCCCTGTTCCTTGGATTTTACAAACCTTTGCCTGCATTCCAGTAAGAAAATTTATGATCAGCCTGAAAGATTCACACACACCCCCTCCACCGCATCGTTTTTGCTAATTGAGATCTATCTGCGAATTGTACTTTCATTTTCCTCGCCAATACAAGCTGCTTCAAAGAAGAGAAGAGAGGGGGGGGGAGTAAAAATAAAAAATAAAAAGAAAACCACCTGTCATCAGCTTTCGTTTTTTTCAGAAAATTTAGAACTCTTTTTTTTTCTTTTCTCTCTCATCCTTGCTAAAGACACTGTTCATTTGATTTAAAACTTAAAATTTTGCTGTTATCTGCCTTGTCATTTCTACAGTGATTTTGTTCTATATTATGTACCACATGTTTTGCTCTGATTCTGCCTTTTTAATGTTTCTTACCATGTACAAAATATTTTTAAAATATCATTGTTGATTTTTAGAACTTAAATCAAAATGTTCTGTGTAGAAAGTTTTTTCTCCCTGCTTGGAGGCTTTTCTCTTTTCCCTTAGCTGTCTCCGTTTGCGCGCCGGAGAGAGCTGGGGGGAGGGGTAAGTGTTTTCCAAGTTGGGGGGCATTTTGGGGAGGGGATAGTGTTGGGTGTCAGGTGCTTCGTAGACAATTCACAGGGCTGGCCCTGTGAATTGTAGACTGAAGACTTGGCAATTTGTTATGAGAAAATGTATCTCTGCTTTCTGGTATGTGCTTATCTCAAATGGTAGGCTGAAGGCCTTGAACGTTCTCTGGGAATTAAACTATGCTTTGCAAAGGTGGGGGCTATCTTCCTCACACTGTGGCATCATCAGAAGAGGTTGAACCGTGCCGCCCTGTTGGTACGTGAGTTTAGATTACAGGCCTGAAGCCCTGTCTATCAAAGTAGCTTAGAATTTGCCCAGCCTCCACACTATATTGCCTTGGTCCTGAGAGTAATTCCGTTGCTAGGAATTATCTCGTCTATCCTCTTGCTGCTCTGCTGCTGCTGTGAGTTACTATTCTGATGTGGAATTGTGTGATGCACTCTGTACATGTTCTATTGCTGTGTGGACTTGTTGCTTCTAAAAGAACTATGCCATGAAAAGTGCACTGTAGCTTTTCATAGATTTGGACTTGAGATTACTGTTCTAGATTCGTGTTCTATAGCTTGCTGTCTCTCTCCATGGAGCCAAAGTTACGGGCAGAGAGAGGCAGAAGCTCATTGTTGCTGTTCTACAATTCTGTGTGTGTGGGACCTGTGAGAGGACCTTCCTCAGAGCTAAAGCTACGTGAATTGGGAAGGCTCCCTAGGTCGAAGAGGTTCATTTCCTGACGTCTTGGTTCGGTGATCTGCTCAGCGTTCCCCGACAGGCTGAGTCTGATTTAGTTCAAGATAGTCTTACCTACTGTCTGGAGGCTTTCCGAGAGTGTGTCTCTACGTTCCAGAGGATTCCAGTGCAGTGTGGCCGCTCCTGACCTCTAAGGACTAGAGCTAATCTCTAAATGTCTACCCCTGAGTGAGTGCTGTTCACATTAAGCTGTTCTACCTGAAAGCTGTCTAGTCTGACTTCAGCTTCAAGTGTGTGTTTGCAGAAATGAAACCGTTATGCTTTGAATTCCGTGTGATTACAATAAAAGAAATCTCACTGTTATTGTTGTGTATCAGTGTACATGAAGTCGTGAGCAAGAACTTTAGAGAGTTAGCCAGAGTCACGACAATATCCATCACAGGGCAAATTTCAAAGGAGGTGATGGTGTGTTCACATGAGCTACTCTAAACAAGCGATTTATAGCACGCTCATGATTGGCCACTCACAGAACTTTGCAGGGTAAGGGGGTGCCCACATAACTGTAGTCACTGGTAGGGGGAGGTTTTGCAATGGGGGAACAATGGGCCAGATGACGAGAAGGGGGCTAGATTTCTCACAGCTATCACCACTTCTGGCTGATGGATCCTTCTGGATTCCAGAAAGCCTTGGAGGGTTCCATGGCTGGTATCGTCGACGATCCTGTAGAAGCCCTGGTCAATAGATGGAATCAAGACCTAACTAGGGCTATCGACACGATCGCCCCCAAACGTCCTCTCCGGCCCGCTTCTAATAGGGCGCCCTGGTATACAGAAGACCTCAGGGAGTTGAAGCGGAAAGGACGACGACTGGAGCGCCGATGGCAGAAAACTCGACTTATATCCGACAAGACACGACATAGAGAACATCTTCGTTTCTATGGAGTGGCAATACGTGCAGCGAAGAAAGCTTTCTTCTCTGCATGCATTGCGTCTGCGAATTCACATCCAGCAGAACTGTTCAGGGTGGTGAGGGGTCTAACTCAGGCTCCTTCTCCCCTGAATCCGATTTTAGAGCCTTCGGCAGTTCGCTGTGATGCCTTTAACGATCATTTCTCAGATAAAGGCCTCCTCCACACGAGACGTTTAATGAGCCTTGAAGGCTCATTATAAATTTTACCTCCACACCAGCGGAGCGCAAAACGGGCGTACAGGCGCGTTTTCTCCCCGATAATGCGCATTTTCGAATGCGCGTTAAATAGCGACTTTTATTTTTCTCCGGCCGTTAAAGCGCATTTTCGCCATGTGAACAAGCGATTATGCGCATTAACGTCTTCTAAAGCGCTTTTTGGACATCAATTAATGCGCTTCGCCGCCTCTCGCCGCCTCCTGTGCAGAGGGATTAGGCGTAAATGCGCCTCCGCGAAAATGCGCATAATCCCCGAACCGGGCGCAAAAGCGCATCCTTGTGGAGGGGGCCACAATCTCTCGGATAAGAGCCGACTTAGACGCCATTGTTATAGCAGAGGTTGACAGTGGAGTGTCCAGTGACTCCGTGAGTAGGATTACACTCGATCAGTTTCAGTTGGTGAGTACCGAGGATGTGGACAAGGTACTTGGATGTGTGAGGAAGATGACTTGCCCTCTCGATCCCTGTCCTTCCTGGCTGGTCGTCCAGGGAGGAGATGCAGTTAGATCACATCTACAGCATATCATTAATGCATCTCTCAGGGAGGGGAGTTTTCCATCATGTTTAAAAGAGGCGGTGGTAAGGCCGCTTCTAAAAAAGCCCTCCCTGGATCCCCTGGACCTTAATAACTACAGGCCTGTATCAAATCTTCCGTTTTTGGGCAAGGTGATCGAGAGGGCAGTTGCTCTTCAACTCCAGGTAGTCTTGGATGACACTGATTTTCTAGACCCATTTCAAACTGGCTTCAGGGCGGGATACGGAGTTGAGACCGCTTTGGTCGCCTTAGTGGATGATCTACGCCTTAGTATCGACAGGGGGAGTGTGTCCCTGCTGGTACTTCTGGACCTCTCAGCGGCTTTCGATACCATCGACCATGGTATCCTTCTGGAGCGCCTGGGGGAATTGGGGATCGGGGGCACTGTGCTTCAGTGGTTCCGATCCTATCTCTCGGGCAGGTTCCAGATGGTGATGCTTGGGGATAGCTGCTCTTCAAAAAAGGAGCTGCTATGTGGTGTACCACAAGGTGCCATCCTTTCTCCAATGCTGTTTAACATTTACATGAAACCGCTGGGAGAGATCATCCGGAGGCATGGGGCGGGGTGCTATCAATACGCTGATGACACCCAAATATATTTCTCTATGCCTTCGACAACATCGTCAGCTAAGGATAGTGTGTCTCCTCTGAATGAATGCTTGGAGGCGGTAATGGGCTGGATGAGGAAAAACAAACTGAAACTGAATCCAGACAAGACGGAGGTGCTTGCTGTTAAAGGCCCCAACCTGGGTCTGGAGGTGTGTCAACCAGTTCTGGATGGGGTTACACCCCCCCTGAAAGATTGTGTTCGCAGCTTGGGGGTACTCTTGGATCCGTCGCTCCAGATGACAGCTGAGATTGATGCGACGGCCAGGAGTGCCTACTATCAGCTTCGGCTGATACGCCAGCTGCGCCCCTTCCTAGAGTTGGAAGACCTAAAGACGGTAGTGCACGCGCTGGTAACTTCAAGGCTCGACTTCTGCAATGCGCTGTACATAGGGCTACCTTTGTGCCTAGTCCGGAAACTTCAACTTGTTCAAAATATGGCAGCCAGGTTGGTCACCGGTACACCTAGGGGTGATCACATTACACCAGTTTTAAAATCGATTCATTGGCTGCCAATTAGTTTCCGGGCGAAGTATAAAGTGTTGGTTATTACCTTTAAAGCCCTACATGGTTTGGGTCCAGGGTACCTGCGGGATCGCCTTCTCCCGTACAATCCGCCCCGCGCACTTAGGTCCTCTGAGAAGAACTTACTCAAGCCAGCCAGAACTAGGCTGGCAAGTGTTACCCAGAGGACCTTTTCTTCCATCGCTCCCAGACTGTGGAATGGTCTGTCGGAGGAGGTTAGACAAATTGACAGTCTTCATGAATTTAAGAGAGTCATGAAGACTGTCCTCTTCCGACAGGCCTATCCAGATGAATTTTAGGATATTTTTAATGTTGTGTTGTTCTCTTGTTTTTTAAATTTTTAACTGTTGTGAATTTTTGTGTTTATATTGTTGTTGTTCCCCGCCTCGATCCGGAGGGAGAGGCGGGTTACAAATAATAATAATAATAATAATAATTATTATTATTATTATTATTATTGTTATTATTCCCCCAACCGGATGGTTCCTGGTGGCCTTACCAGCTTGCCCTCAGGTTTGGTGGTGCAGCTGCTGAATGCCAGGTCGGTCCAAAATAAAATCTCCCTCATCCATGGTTTGGATGAGGGAGATCGGGGTGGGTGAACTGGAAGGGGTCACTCTCACCCAGCTTTGCCCTCCCAGGCACTCCGTGCAGCACCAGCATCTACTTTAGGGCCGGGGCAAGGGGGTTGCCATGGTCTATAGAAATACGATCTCCCTCTCTAGACTTCCTGTTCATTCAAGTGCTGGACTCGAGTGTCTCTACTTTGTGTTGGGTCCTCAAGACAGATTAGGGATTCTGCTGGTGTACCGCCCACCCCTCTGCCTGAGCTGATGGTGGTTGTCTCGGATCTGGTGTTGAGGACCCCCAGGATGATGGTTCTGAGGGATCTCAACTTCCATGCCGAGGCTCTTGCATCCGGGGTGGCTCAGGACTTCATGGCTGCCATGACAACAATGAGGCTGTCTCAACATGTCATCAGCCCAACGCACGCAAAATGACACACACTTGATTTGGTTTTCTTGAATGGGCAAGAAGTTGGTGATCTGAAAGTGGAGGAACTAACATCTACCCCCTTCTCATGGCCAGATCACTTTCTATTGAGATTAAACTTTTGGCAGACTTTCCCCTCTGCAAGGGTAGGGGGGGTATTAAAATGGTCCGTCGCCAGAGGCTAATGGACGCCGATGGATTCCAGAGGGCTCTGGGGGATTTTCTTGCTGGTATGGCTGGTGCTCCTGTCAAAGCCCAGGTTGCCCTGTGGAATGCAGACATGACTTGGGCGGTTGATACGATTGTGCCCAAGCGTCCTCTCCCTCTGAGCAGAGCCCGGCCAGCACCTTGGTATACACCTGAATTGAGGGCAATGAAGCAAGAGGGGAGACGGCTAGAACACAGGTGGAGGAAAACTCGTGCTGAGTCTGATCGAACACAGGTTAGAGCTCACTATCGAGCCTATTCTGTGGCAGTGAGGGTGGCAAAGAGACAGTTCTTTTCCACCAGCATTGTGCCTTCTCATTGTCGTCCAGCAGAGCTGTTCCAGGTGGTTCATGGTCTGTTACATTCTGGGTCGGGGCGAGAGATGGTGGAACTCTTGGTAGCACACTGTGATGAGTTTGCACGGCACTTTGAAGATAAAGTTGCTCAGATTTGTCATGAATTGGACACCACTAGTAGAGGCGTTCAGAGCACTGTCTGGTCCAGTCTTGTTTGATGAGTTTCAGTTACTGAGGCCTGAGGATGTGGACAGGGTGCTTTGCCAAGTCTGGTCGACTACCTGTGTGCTTGAGTATTGCCCTTCATGGCTTATTATATCAAATAAGGAGGGGATCGCGGGCTGGGTCCAGGAGGCTGTAAATGCCTCCCCAAGAGGAGTAGTGCCAGCCTCTTTAAAAGAGGTGGTAATTAGGCCACTCCTAAAAAAGCTTAAACTGGACCCAGAGGACATTAACAATTACAGGCTGGTGGCCAACATCCCCTTCCTGGGCAAGGTGCTTGAGCGGGTGGTTGCAGGACAACTCCAAGCACTCTTGAATGAAACTGATTATCTAGATCCATTTCAATCAGGCTTCAGGCTTGGTATTGGAACGGAAACTGCCTTGGTCGTCCTGTAGGACAGGGGGAGTGTGTCCCTCCTGATTCTCTTGGACTTCTCAGAGGCTTTTGATACCATCGACCATGGTATCCTTCTGGATAGGTTGTCTGGGCTGGGAGTTGGAGGCACTGTTGCAGTGGTTCAGCAATTACTTGGATGGCCAATTCCAGAAGGTGGTGGATTATTGCTCTGTGCCATGGCACCTAGGCCATGGGGTTCCACAGGGTTCTATTTTATCCCCTTTGCTGTTCATCATTTACATGAAACCGCTGGGAGAGGTTATCGGAGATGTGGGCTGAGGCGTCATCAATATGCAGATGACACCCAGCTCTATCTCTCCTTTTCATCAAATCCAGGTGAGGCCGTGGCAGTTCTGAATCAGTGCATGGGCATGGTAATGGACTGGATGAGGGCTAATAAACTGAGACTCAATCCAGACAAGATGGAGGTACTGTTTGTGGGTGGTTTGTCTGTCCGGCTAGGTGATGTTCATCCTGTTCTGGATAGGGTTGCACTCCACCTAAAGGATCGGGTCCATAGTTTGGGTGCTCCTGGATCCAGAACTGTCACTTGAGGCACAGGTGGACTCAGTGGCAAGGAACACCTTTTATCAGCTTAGGCTGATATACCAACTGCACTCTTATCTGGACAGAGATAGCCTAGCTACAGTTATCCACGCACTGATAACCTCTCGTCTGGATTACTGCAATGCGTTATATGTGGGGCTGCCTTTGAAAATGGTCCGGAAACTCCAACTGGTACAAAACAGGGCAGCCAGACTTTTAACAGGGACTGGCCAATGAGACCACATTATGCCAGTCCTTTTCCAACTTCACTGGCTGCCGGTCCAGGTCTGGGCCAGATTCAAAGTGCTGGTATTAACATTCAAAGCCCTAAATGGTTTGGGGACAGGTTATCTGAATGAACACCTCCTTCCATATGTACCTGTCCAGACCCTAAGATCATCTGTGGGGATTCTTCTCTGTGAGCCTCTGCCAAAGGAAAACTGGGGCGGGAAACCTGGGGTGATACGGGCCAACCGGGGGGCGGCGAGGGCCAACTGGGGCTGCGGGGGGTAATGCGGTGGCGGCAGCGGAGAGTGGCAGACCTGGTAGGTCCAGGCTGGGTTTTTGGGGGTGTGGGTGGCTTGGTGGTGGGGCTTGTTTGGGGTGGGGGGACCTCCCCTGCCACCACCTGCCGGGTTGTCCGCTTCCCTCAGGTGCTCGAATCTACTGAGAACTAGGCTCCGCGGTCTAGTTCTCAGTAGAGCACCAGGTGTCATCACCTGGCGCTCTACTGAGAATTAGGCCGTGAAGCCTGTTTCTCAGCAGAGACGCGTACCGGAGGGAAGTGGGCACCCTGGCAGGTAAGTGGGGCCCCCTCCCTCGCACTCCTTACCTGCTGGGGCGTCCGCTTCCCTCCAGTGCGCATCTCTACTGAGAAACAGACTTCTCAGCCTGCTTCTCAGTAGCGCGCCAGGCCACCCCCACCCACCCAAAACAAACCCCACCACCACCAAGCCATCCCCCCCAAAAAACCCAGCCCGGACCTACTGGGTCTGCCGCTCTCCGCCACCGCCGCGTGACCCCTGCAGCCCCCTCACCAGTGAGGGGGCTGCGGGGGGGGGGGTCACCATTACGTGGCGGCGGCGGAGAGCGGCAGCGGAGGAGCCAGTAGGTCCGGGCTGTGTTTTTTGGGAGGGGGGTGGCTTGGTGGTGGTGGGGTTTGTTTTGGGTGGGTGGGGGTGGCAGGGGGGGTATCTGCTTGTTGGCCGCATGGTGGGCAGCCTTTTTTAAAAAAATTATTTTATGTTTTTTGGGGTGGGCATGCCCCTTTTGGGCGGCCATTTTGGGTGGCTATTTTAGACTGGGATTTTGGGTTCCAAAATCTGGTCACCCTAGGCAGGTGGCTACCAGGAGGAGAGCTGTCTCTGCAGTGGCACCCTCGCTGTGAAATGAGCTCCCCAGAGAGGTTCGCCTGGCATCTACATTATACTCCTTTAGACATCAGGTGAAGACCTTTTTATTCTCACAGTATTTTAACAGTTCTTCAGTTTGATTTTTAACCTTGCTGTTTAAATTTGTATTTTAAATCTGCATGGCTGCTCAGTTTTTATCCTGGTTGTGCTTTTATCCTGTATTTTAAATTATGATTTTATATCTTGAATGGTTTTTATGGTTTTAATTTTTGTAAACCGCCCAGAGAGCTCTGGTTATTGGGAGGTATAGAAATGGGGTAAATAAATAAATAAATTTCACAACATCATCAGCATCCATAGCCCCTCCCATGCTACCCCTTGAAACTGGGGGTTTAAAAAACCCAGAGATTATGTGGAAATATCACAGCAATAGCACCCTCTCCCAGTGGTAATCTCAGCATTGTGTTATAATTATGCCATGAGATGGCACGTCTTATTAAAATGAATTGAGCACATGGGGCAAGCAGACAGAGGAAGTATTCAATTTCAAACTGTGTGGCCACCCCGTGTAATGGTGCCAATCACATTCAAGTAAGAAAGTAGATGCAGAAAGCCATGGTAAGGCAGAGCGATTTTTTAAACAAATGTAGAGAAGCCCCTATATCTGCTCTTTTGTATCAACATTCCATTAGTGCACTGCTAATGAGGGGCAGTGTTAGCAGATAGACATGGCTTTTTTTTAGCATTGCCCAGTCATAGCAGACTACAAATGGCTGTAACTGGTTTGTGTCTGAGCTGTTTGAAGGCAGTTCCTTGAAATCTGTGGACAACTTCTCATTTGCAGGAAGGTAAGCCAATTATAATGAAGGAGTGCCCTTAAAATAATGATGGGGCAGAGAGACCATATTAGTAAAAGCTTCTCCATATATGGTGAGTGATGGCACCACCAAATCTGAGGGTTGCAGGCACTTCCCATATCCCCAATGGACCAGGCAAGGCTAAGATCTAATTTTCTCTCTGTTCTAAGAGTGGGCAGATTTCTTCATGCAGGGCCAGAAAAGGATCTGTCCTCTTAATTGTATGCCCTGTGTCATCCAGAATCCAAACTCTGGAGCAGATTTTGTCTTGGTAAAATGATAGAAAAGTAAGCCAAAATGGCGTAGCGCCATCTTGGAATTCACCCTGCATGTTGCAGTCAAGGTACCCTACCCTTGGAGACAGATTTGATTTTTGCCACTTCTGAGATTGGACTACATAACCCACCATATCCTTTTAGAGTTATAAATCTAATTTTGTCCTCCATTACTCAGTGATGATAACCTGAGCCAAACCACCCACAAGCACTTCTAGATTGAGGGTGCTTCTGGACTGAGAGTATATATATATATCACTCTTGGCCATTTCTCCTCCACTGCAAGCCACGTGTGGGATTGAATTGCAACCAACTGTCCACACTTTGGCAAGAAACAACAACGATGATGATGATGTAGGTGTGCCAATTAAAGAGGCCTGCTGTGGCGTTCAACCACGCAAAACATGACAGCCCACAGAAGAGGCTCTTGCTGCTTCAAAAAGGCTGAAGAGATCTTTATCTACGAAGATAGTGATGCTGTTCTGTTCTTTCCCCAAAGTAATAAAAACACAGAGCAATGACTGGATGATAACACTATATAGATTCCCGTAAACAACAAGAGTAGAGAGTGGCAATTCCATAGTTAGCACCTATATTACACTTTACGGTGGATTGTATGCTTTAAGGTGGATTCCTGCATTGCGCAGGGGGTTGGACTCGATGGCCTTATAGGCTCCTTCCAACTCTACTATTCTATGATTCTATGATTGTGGAAATGCCTGGGGATTACAGCTCCCAGCCAGATATTCCCAATTGCACTCATATTCCATTTGAAATGTGCCCAGCAACAAGAAATGAAAAATAATAATCTTACGGATCTGAAATGGCTGGAGCTGTGAGAGACAGCAGAGCCAGGACCCAGAGGAGGATGGCTGCCCCCATGGCTTGAACTGTGGTTGGTAGCAGAGGGTAGATCCACGCTGGAGCTCTGAGCAGCAGCCAGCTCCGGAGTCCTGGTGCGCAGACCTAAATAGCCTCCCAGAGATCCCTCGTTCCAAAGAACAAATTGCCTATGCGGTACACGGGCTTAATCTTCTCTGGGTCAGTGACATCCATATTTACTCTCTTTCTCCTCCAAGCAAACACCACCTATCCCTGAGTCCCCTCTCTCCAACCCTATTCAGGGAAACATCTGTGCCTGTTCAGATCAAATTGAGCTCCCGGCCTATAGACCATGAGACAAACTGAGCAGGAATTATGAGAAGCATGACCTTAAGGTAGGGTTAAAGAGAATCAACCAAAGGGGAACACATATGCCTGTTTTCTTAGGCTTATGGAATTTCTGTGACTCCATCACACGGAGGGGAAAAAACAATTCAGAAACCAAGAGTCACCCCATTTGCAGATTGTGTGCACGATGGCTAGAGGGCTGCTAGATAACCGTAGGAAATCTGGGAGGCCTGAGATTTGGAAGGGAGGTCTGTAGGGCAATATTTTGTATTGGCCAACTGTCCTTCAGTCCCCGAGGGAACTGCCCATGTTTCCTTTGAGGTTTGCCTTTGACAACAGCGTCAGCTAAGGATAGTGTGTCTCCTCTGAATGAATGCTTGGAGGCGGTAATGGGCTGGATGAGGAAAAACAAACTGAAGCTGAATCCAGACAAGGCGGAGGTGCTTGCTGTCAAAGGCCACAACCTGGGTTTGGAGGTGTGCCAACCAGTTCTGGATGGGGTTACACTCCCCCTGAAAGACTGTGTTCGCAGCTTGGGGGTACTCCTGGATCCGTCGCACTAAATGACAGCTCAAATAGATGTGACGGCCAGGAGTGCCTACTATCAGCTTCGGCTGATACGCCAGCTGCGCCCCTTCCTAGAGTTGGAAGACCTAAAGTCAGTAGTGCACGCACTGGTAGCTTCAGGGCTCGACTTCTGCAATGCGCTGTACGTAAGGCTACCTCTGTGCCTAGTCCGGAAACTTCAACTAGTTCAAAATATGGCAGCCAGGTTGGTCACCAGTACACCTAGGGGTGACCATATCACACCAGCTTTGAAATCTCTCCACTGGCTGCCAATTACTTTCCGGGCGAAGTACAAAGTGTTGGTCATTACCTTTAAAGCCCTACATGGTTTGGGTCCAGGTTACCTGCGGGATCACCTTCTCCCATACAATCCGCCCTGCACAGTTAGGTCCTCTGGGAAGAATTTACTAAAGTCAACAAAAACTAGGCTGACAACCATTACCCAGAGGACCTTCTCTTCTGCCGCTCCCAGACTGTGGAATGACCTGCCGGGAGAGATCCGCTAACTCACCAGTCTTCAAGAATTTAAAAGAGCTATAAAGACTGATCTCTTCCGGCAGGCCTACCCAGATGAATTTTAAGTGTTTTTATTGGTATTTTATTGGTATTTTAATGATGTATTGGTTTTATGTGCTTTTAATCAGTTTTGTGTATTTTATGTTTGATGTTGTTCCCCGCCTCAATCCGGAGGGAGAGGCGGGTGATAAGTAAATATATTATTAGTGTTATTATTATTATTGTCATTATTATTATTATTTAGGACAATAAGTATACTGGGTTGTAGGGGTACCCAGCACTGACATAACTTAGTGGGCTATACAGGATGCTCATCTGTTCAAGTCCTGCCATCTCTCTATTATCTTTGTGGATAGGCAGAGGACCATTTGGGAGCTCAAGACGCAGTAAGAGGGGCTTATCCTTAAGTCCCATACTCTCCCTGTCCATCAGGGTGGAGGACCAGTAAAGGGTGGTCTCAGGATTGGAATGGGTGAGAATTTGGTTCTGTTCATCCTTTGATAAAAACGTATCAACTTTTGACAATGTCTTCAGAAAAAGGATGAAAAGAACTTGAGTATTTAAATTTTTTTTGGACAAAATAAGCATAGGAGAAAGCAAAACTGAGAAATGCGTCCATCAGGCAGAGAGGGTTTTGCGTGATTAGCTCTTCAAGTTTGGGTTTGAATCCTTGAGTATTCAGTCATGTTGATGATGCTGAATTAGGGTTGCCATTACGTTTTTCTGTTGGGCACCTCACCTAACAATTATATAGCAGGCAGGTACAACAAGGCCTTTTCCATTCTGGGAAAAGGTGTACCTATTGAATTGGCCAGCGCAGATGGGTGAGCATTTTATTCACTTCATTTTTGGATAAGAACTGAACAAAAGTTGCAAATTCCTTCATAAAGAGGATAGAGAGAACCATAAAAAAAGAAATGAATGCAGGAAAAAGCAAAGCTAATAGATTCATTCATCCCAAACTTGGTGTATGTTGTGCGTGGATTGCAAGAATTAGAGGCCTGAATGGTTGCTTTAGGAGGCCTTGCCACAGCAGGCACGATCACCAGGTACATTTGCACTGCCTCCTATTTACTGATCTTTAAATGAGGCTCCCAGATTGATGATGACCTTGTCTGCACGTTTGTCTCAAAAGGTACAGAATAGATTTAAAATGAACTTTATACTTGGCAAGAAGGACGGACAAACATGGGAGGAGACCCATCTGTGGGTCAGTGACCAGCCAGTCTGTCCATATGATGGCATCAGGGTGAAAGGTAGTAGCTTTCAGGTTTGCTTCAATAACTGGCAAGGCTTTGGCCCCCTCCACAAGAATTCGCTTTTGCGCCCGGTTAGGCGATTGGGCGCACTATCCCTGAAGCGCCTTTACGCCTAATACCTCTGCACGAGAGGCGGCGCTCCCCTCCCCTTCCCTCTGGCAGGCTGTCAAGTCCGTTTCTCTCGCTCTCTCGCTCTCTCTTCCCCCGCCACCCTCCTGATGAGCTGTTCTTGAAGCGCCCCCCGCGTTTTGCGTTTGATATTTTTGAACCGTCGGTGGGGGAGAGCTTGTGATCGGGCTTGGCAGCACTGGGTTTGGGGAATGGGAAGGCAGGAACCTTGGGGGCAAAGCGGCGGGAGGGAGGACGGACGGAGGGAGGGAGGAGCAGGGAAAGCACACACACACACACACACACACACACTCGGCTTTGAATGACTGCAGCAGCAACAGACAGACCTGCCAAGCTTTGCCATCTGGCTCCTTGCTTTGGCTGCTGCAACGCTGGGGGGGGGGAGGAGGAGGCGGAGCGAAGGAGGGGCCTCGATCACATTATTATTAGAAGTATTAGTGTTATTCTTGCGAGGATTTCTCTCTCCCCCGCCGCCCCATCCTCGCAATTCCCTATTCCTCCCGCTCTCTTCCTCGCCAACCTGAGCTCTCTCTCTCTTTTTCTGCGTGGGGTGGGCTGTGGGGGGCGCCGCCAGCACGCTCCGCATCCCTGTTTGTGAATTGCTCGCTCGCCCCCCCTCCCGGCCCTGCAGAGGCTGCTGCTGCCGGGGGCGAGGAGGAGGAGGAGGAGCGGCAGAGAAAAGTTGAGCCTTCCTCACCCCGCGAGCCGAAAGACAGAGCGAGGAGCGACCTCCTCGAGAGCTCGCTCGCTGGCTGCACGTCCGCCACGACTGGCTGATCCCCCAATCTGCGCCGTTGCAGCTGGGGGAGGGCTTTTGACAGCGGCGGCAGCAGTCAAAATGCGCTTTAACTGCCGGAGCAAAATAAAAGTCGCTATTTAACGCGCATTCGAAAATGCGCATTATCGGGGAGATAACGCGCCTGTACGCCCGTTTTGCGCTCCGCTGGTGTGGAGGTAAAATTTATAATGAGCCTTCAAGGCTCATTAAACGTCTCGTGTGGAGGAGGCCTTTCAATCCCTGCCTCCGGAGGTGTTCCATTGCCTCTGATGGCTGCCTGGCAAGTGGGGGAATGTTTGATCAGGTGAAGCAACAAGTACTTGAGCCCTCCAAGCCCAGTAGCTGGTAAAGGCACGGGAGCCCTCTTTAGGTGAACATCTGGTTGGCTAAAATGGCAAGGGAACTCACTCTTCAGACAGCCTCCCATTACTTCTGCTATTCAAGTTCAGAAAGGGTTAGGATTGGAGAGAGCCAAAATAAGGTTGCTCCAATTATTTCTTCCCAACATATCTTGGATATTCACTTAGATTATGGCAGCAATGGGTGTGTGGACAGTAAGAATTACACTTGCCAGCATTTGCACATTCCAAACAGATAGATTTGGGAAGCCCTTGCCTTTATTTACATTCACCATATCCTGACCAAGAACTGCCAGTTTCCCTAGAATAAGTCTCACTGGACTCAGTGGGATTCACATCTGAGAAAACATGAAAGGTCAGGATGCACAAGCATTTTGTGATGTCAGGGAGAGTGCTGGTGGTAAAACATTCATGTGATATTCAGGAGGATTTCAACAAGGTGAGGACAAATAAGCTAAGACTGTAGAAATTGGGGACACTCAAAGTCAAAAGGCAGCTATTCTATCTTTCTCTCCTTAATGATTTTTCTGTAATAATAAAAAAAGACGGATGAAGTCGTGGGGAAATCCAGATTACAAGTGGAAGACAAAGATGCCTAGACAACTTGTAAAGTTTTGTGAATGAGGCAGGATGACTGCAGGATAAAAGCCTTATCTAGAAGCACCCTGGATCCGATCACTTCCTTCCATCCTATTTACATTACAGGTACCACTATTTCCTATTATATTCTTCCCTTTCAGTTACTTCTTATTGGGGAGCATTAATTGTCATTATCTGGTTTATTGTTATACGTTTAACACCAGAGGGAGATCATTTGGAGTTTTCACCTCAGGCACCAAAATGTTTTGGGTTATTTCTGACCATGAAGCCAGCTAGGTTTCTGCTATGTGGGCAAGTCAAAAGGACCACTCACCAACATAATGCTCAACATTTCAGTAAGGTGTTCGAATGCTCGTAAGAGGTATAGGGGAGATGTCTAACTCAACCTGCTGTCACACCATCATATTCTGCAAGATGGTCTCAAATAGGGCCACAATTTGAAAACTCACTGAGAGAGGAAAAGACAAAAGGTGTCTCCAGAATCTTGAATTTACAGGAGGAGGCAACCATCCCGTGTAAGGTTTCTTATAAGCCATAACTCTTTGGAGGGATCGGTTAAGCAAAGGGATATTGTAGAAGAAAGTAACACAGGAGCCATTCAAAATTCTGTTTATTGTTTACTTGCTGATTTTGTAAAAATTTCTGAAGTACCCTAGAATTCCACTGCAGGGCTAGTGCTGTAAAAGGCTGGTTCGCTTGTCTGAATTGCCCCGTCCACCTCCTTTAATTTCCTTTTCCATCCTGCGCTTAAATGAACTTTTGTCTGTTTACACTGCAGGAATATTCCCATCTAAACAAAAGAAAAAAATATAATGTAGATTCTCTTTAATATATAATTCAGAGTGGAGAATGCAGGCACTAATGCTTCCTGTTTTGGCAAATAGAACTAAAATTTGATTGCAAATTCTGTGGCAGGAATGGGCCACATTTCTTTTCCTGAAATAGGGAGAAAAACATTATAAGGGTTTATAAGGTTTCCTCATGTCTCTCAGCCTGAAGGAAGAGATCAGGATGTATTTACAGATGTCTGGGAAGATCACATGCACTCTGTCATAGGAAATAAAGTAGTCATTAGCATCACAGAGAATATTAGAAATACATTGAGTTCCGCTTTGTCAGTAAGCTTTTTGAGTGTTCTTCTGCTATTGCATGCATATCAGATCTCTCCCTCTCCCTCTCTATACTGAGTCAGTTTATTGGTTCATCTAGCCCTGGACTGTCTAAGACTTTCCGGGACCTGAGGCAGGGATTCCTTTCCCAGTTCCCAGCCCTGCTCCCTCAGATTATTTAACCTGAAGATACGAGGGGCTGAGCCCAAGGCCGCCTGCAAAGAAAGCATGTGTGCCACCGCCAGCCAAGGCTCTACCCCATAATGCAGCCTGCCCCAGCTTGCTGCCCTCCAGATGTGTCAGATTGCATGCTGGGAATGATGGCAGTTACAGTCTAACCTATCTGGAGGGCTCCAAGTTGGGGAAGGGTGTGTTAAGGCTTGGGACAGTCTGCAAGCTATGTAAGGTCCCCTCTACAAGGATTCGCTTTTGCGCCCAGTTAGGCGATTATGCGCATGATCGCTGAAGCGCATTTACACCTAATACCTCTGAACGAGAGGCGGCGAGAGGCGGCGAAGCGCATTAACGGATGACCAAAATGCGCTTTACAAGTAGTTAATGCGCATAAGCGCTTGTTCACATAGTCAAAATGCGCTTTAACGGCAGGAGTAAAATAAAACTTGCGATTTAACGCGCATTCGATAATGCGCATAATCGGAGAGATAACGCGCCTCTACGCCCGATTTGCGATCCGTTCTTGTAGAGGTAAATTTTTTAAAGTGCCTTGAAAGAGCTTTAAACCTCTCTTGTAGAGGCAGCCTAAGATTATCAGCTCTCTTTGAAATAATGGAACTGCCTTCTACTAAGTCTATCTATCCCAGTCTTGTTTTTGATTAGAAGCTGCTATTCGGGAACTCAGGGAGAGAGAAAGTGAGACATATAGACAGATGGACAGAGAGCAACCATTCCTTGATGCTGAAACCCTTTAGGCTGACCATATGCAATTAGTACCTGGTGAAATCACCTCTTCATCACAACAGTTAAAGTTGCAGGCACTATACTAGAGTGACCATATACAAAAGAAGGCAGAGCCCCTGCACCTTTAACTGTTGTAATGAAGAGGGAATTTTACCAGGTACGAATTGCATACAAATGACACTGGCTGAAATTCCCTTTTCTCTACAACTGTTAAAGTTACATGAGCCCTGTCCTCCTTTTCATAGGGTCAGCCTAAAACCCTTTAACTGCTAATGCCAGAGATTAGACCTCATTGGTGCCAATGGAGCTTTCTTCCCATTGCAGATAGCAGGCATGAGTGGTGGTGGTGGGAATAGAGCTGGAGTCTGGGGTTGCAGTGGGGCCAAAAGGTTAAGTATCTTGCCCCTCACATCATGATCCCAATCTGGCTTGGGCCTCCCTATACTAGCCCTTTTTAAGAAAACTTGCATGCCAGCACTAGCCACCTTTCTGCAAATTCTGATACCCTTCAATAAACTCTCTTTTACTTTTTTTATACCCTTCAATAAACTCTCTTTTACTTTTTTTATCTATCTATCTATCTATCTATCTATCTATCTATCTATCTATCATCTATCTATGCCTTCGAGGGTGATTTACACTTTCCCTCTCACTTATGCTCAGTTGATTTTTATAGCAACTATCCCAAAATAGGGAGAGACTTTTATAAGACTCCCCATAAGCATTGGTGGGGGAGGGGCCTCTTTGATGAGATTCTCAATACAGTGTGTTATCAGAGACAGAAACCACAACTGGTGTCTTAACCGACCTCATTGGCAGGGGTCTTCGTATTCCACAGTGGACTGTTCATCTGTAAGAAATTAAGGCAGTCCATTACACTCAGCACTGGCTGCAACCAGACATCCTCCCTCCCTCCCTTCCTCCCTCCCCTATGCCATCCCATTCTCATCCTTGTCTAAGGAGTCAACTTAGGGTAATCAGATGGAGAGACCCACTATAATTCTCAGTGGGTGGCATCTCCCACAGAGATGGGACAGAGAAGTATACTGAGAGCATCCTGCCTCAGAGCAACGAGTCAGATTTAGCTTTGGTCCAATCCCACTTCCCCAGCCAGGGCCTCCCAGATGCTTCAGACTCTAACTGCCATCAGCCTAAGCCAGCATGGCCAATGGTCAGGAATGCTGGGAGTTGTAGTGCACAACATCTGAAGAGGGTGGCTGCACCCAACCGATATGATTCTAAACTGGAATTCTGAAAATCCCAACAGGCCAATTGTGAAAACTGGATCTCATGCCTTGTGGCTCATCAAGCCACGAATGGTGGCCCACCAGGTGGATACACCGCTGATTTCCCCCACCTGCCTAGGACTGCAAAGACAAGGAGGCTTGACAGCTCTAGAACACATGGCTGTTGGCTTGGCCCAAAGGGCAGGCTGGGTAAGAAATCAATGAATTAAAAATGCTCATAATTTTCAGCATGGAGAAAAACCCACCTGGCTGGTAATAATCGTAGACTCTGACAGCTGCTGGCTTCAGGTCTTTGACTGGAATGTCTTGGCTCATGGTGAAGGTGTATGTCTGCTTCTCCTTTTCTAGCTGAGAGAAAGGTTTGAGATGTGAAGAGAAGTCAAGAGCAAGGTGTAAGTTGAGCTCAGAATTAAATGTGAAAGATCATCCTACAATAATTTACAGAGTTACCTACCCATCCTTCTATCCTGGAATTCCTCATATAGCAATGTTGGTGCAGTTCCACCAGGGAACCACAGAAAGAGCAGCAAATATGCTGACATTTTAAGGAGGGTTTAAAGACAATTTAAAATAAATGAATAGATAAATAAACAAACAAATAACAATAGTTTCCACAGGTTTTGTGATTTGTCTGAGGTGAAGCAGGGTGTCCCCAAAGAAGCTTAAAGTAGATCAGCCTACTCCCAAAGATTTGGTACCACCTCAGAGATCCACAGGCTACAGACAGCGTCAGACACTAACAGACTGTTAAAAATGCTTTATTTTCCCCCTTCAAGCTCTCCATTAAAGATAAATGGCTCTTGGGAGAGGGCGTGGGAAAGAACAGCACATGTAGTTGTGTGAGTGACAGCTTTAGCTTCCAACCAGGGAACAGATCTTTTGCAGTGCTTTTGGGAGTGACGTAGAAGGAACTTCTCCGTTGGTATCAAGGGCATTTCCACATGAGGCTTTTAACCCATTTCTTTACCAAGGCTTCTGCTTCCAGATTGGGCATCACTTTTGGTTTAGCTCGTAGCTGTTAATAGTTATTTTGCTTTCCATCTATGTTCTAGTACCTTCTCTACTGGACAGAACATACCTAACAAGAGAACACATACTATCTCGAGGCCAGGATTCTCCTCAAGAAACTTGTGTATATTATTTATTATTAATAAGTTTAATAGCACTCATTATTAACCAAGAGCATAATGGTCCTGTGTTTCCTCATCATTGTGCAGTGCTGGAGGTCACTAGATCTCAATGATTCCATTGGTTCAGCTGCCTATCGAATCATGAGTATGCTTGCCTATTACAAAGCTATAATCCTTTTCCCAACACTGACCTGGTCCAGGTAGATTGTGAGATAGTCCTCCCCAATCTCCACTCTTTTCACAAGCGGATGCTGCTTAAGCTGTGAATAGGGAATGAAAGTGTTAAGGTCTAATCCCAGCATGCCATTTTGGCAAAGAAAGGAGGAGTCATCCATCACATACAAAACAAGGAATCACAAAGAGCTCCAAAAGATGTCCTACAAATGACCAAATGCAGAAGGAAAAAGGCTGCATGGAATTGCTCTTTTAGCCACAGTACTGCTTCACTTAGCTACAACTATGAAAGAGTTTTGAGCCCCATGGCATCATGATCATCTTACAGTAATGGATTTTTCCCAGGTTTTGCCAAGGAACAGTTTTCTCATGATTTGTAGAGTTTTGGAAATCTCACAGCAATTAAACTGTTAAAACCAAACTTTTATGGCAATTTATCCAGTTACACATAGATCATTGATGTTTCGGTGAGTCTTCCACCACTTTTGGGGGCCTTTTTGTTTAGATCAGCTTTCCCCAACCTGGTACCCTTCAGATGTTTTAGACTAGCAGTCCCAGCATTCCTGACTATTGGCCATCCTGGCTGGTGCTGATGGGAATTGCACTCCAAAATATCTGGAGGGCATTAGTTTGGTGAAGGCTGCTCTAGTTCAATACAGTATTTGGAAACGTTTATGGGATGGACTCTATTTGTATCGCTAAACTAGTTTCCTGCAGGAAAGGAAAGGGCTGGGGGTATTTAATTCAGGCAAAATAGACTTACAAAATAGTTAGTACCCTGGACAGGATGGAACCCAGACAACATCTTCACCAGTATAATGACCATGTTCGAGGTGCCTCGGCTGCCCACATAACTGCCAGAGAAAAGGGAGAGTTGAACATAAGCCACACCCAGCTGCAGCTTGCGACTTTCCCATGGCCCTCTGATTCTTAGTGCCCACAAGCATCTCACTAGTGATGGGTGAGCGTACCTCAGTTCAACTTGTTGGAACTGGCAAACTGAACCATGTCCCCTCCCCCTCGTAACCCCACAAAATACCTACATTTCTCCCCAAACCTAGATCCAAAATTCAGACCCTCTTGCACTCCCAAGAGCATTATCGGCCTGAATGCCACTCACATGCGAGCTCCTCTGTAATGACATCACCAGGAACCAACATGTTGCAAGACCCCCTGTGAGGGGGTCTTGCACCCTTCTTTTGGAAAAGCCTCTGAACAAAGGCCATGCCCAACTGTGATAGACCCCATCCCCCAAATTAATATCTCAACACATTCTTCCATGGCCCAGCTTATGTTAACAAAACACCGAAGAGATCACCTGGAGGATGTATGATCAGGTGGGCAAAGAGTCAAGACAAGACTCTTCCATACTCTGGTGGCCCACAGGGAACACCATCTTGGACCCAATCTGCATGGAGACGGTTTTGAGGCAATTGAGTTTAAAATCAGATTTTCATGAATTTGGATTTACATCTCCTGTGGCACACATAGGTCCCCTCTACAAGATTTCGCTTTGACACCCGGTTGCACGATTATGCGCATATACGGATGAGCACATTTACTCCTAATACCTATTTACGAGAGGCGGTGAAGTGCATTACAGGCTGTATGAAACACACTTTAAAGTTGTTTACATGCAGAGAATCGCATGTTTACATGGCCATAAGGCACTTTAACTCCCGCGGTAAATTCAAAGTCGCTATTTAATGCACATTCGAAAATGCGAATAATCAGAGATAAAATGCGCCTGGACCCCTGATTTGCGCTCCGCTCTTATAGAGGTAAATTTGGTAATGCGCCTTGAAAGGGCTTTAAATCGCTCTTGTAGAGGCACCCATAGCCGGGTAATGTTACATTAAAGGAAAAAAATGCCCTCATGGGGCAAATGGCACCCAAAACCACATTAGTTTGAGGTTATGTGGGTACGGAGTCCTGTGAGTAGAATGTAACATCATAAACTATGGTGATGCATCCTGCTCTATCGTGTCACACAGTTTAATGTCAGTGTAAATGTTACACTGGAATGCTGAATCTTTCATTCTTTACTTTTCCAGAATTTATCACTTCCTGAGAAATAAATTCATAAGAATCTATATTCCTATGACACGACCTAAGCTGATTGAGGATTTCTAAGTCTTTCCAAGAAACGCCATGGCCTTTGCTTGCTGAATCTGCAGCAACAATTATGAAAACTGGAAAGGACTGGATAAAGACCCTTTGTAGATGCGTAAGTGTGTAGGACCGAGGCAGGAATTTTTTTTTTAAAAAAAGGACAGTGCATTTACGCGGACGCAACATCAAAACGCCACAGTGTCAGGCCACAGACACGGCCCTAGTCATGCCCCTAGCCACACATTTAATTTGGAGATATGGGGCACACTCAAATGGAACCATACGGAAGCCATATTAAAAGGAAAATCTGTCAAAAACATCTTTGCAAAAATGCAGCTTTTACAACAGGAACCCCCATGGTTGCTGTGGAGTGGGGATAATGTTATGTGTTGCACCTGTCTGTAAGGTGCTGTATCACCGCAGTAAATCCCCTGTGTAGATTGGGCCCTGTAAGCTGCTGTGATGAGTTACTATTAGGATCTTGATAAGCAGGGTTTAGTAAGCTAGTTGGATACTTCATTTTATTTTAAAAGCAACTGGCTATTACTCAACTTCCCTCTGCTTGGTTCTTTAATAAATATATTGGACTGGAAACTGGAGTTGATTTGATTGTCTTGCCTGGCTTGGACCTTGGCTTTCCCATGTGCTAGACCAGCTTGTCAAGGAGTTTCAAGGAAGCTCTTTGAAGAGGGAGGGGGCTCTCCTTCTCCATCTATAAACTCCATTCACCTCTGAGGAATAGAGGCAAAAGGGTGTCTCTCCTACCTTGTAGGGTGGAGCTGTCGACACAGTGGTTCTCCACACCCATATTGCTTGCAATACTGCCAGGGTGCAAGTGCCACAAAGGATGGGCGAGGGGTGCACCAGCTTGGATGACAATGTGAGCCAAAGGAAAGCTTTCAGAGTCAACACTGCTTGGCTTGTCATGCAACTGAGCGTTATCGACGAGAGAAGCCTGCATTCAGACCTGGTCAAACACAAACGTAGACAACCACACGACCTCTCACCTGGCACTGATGCTAAGGGACAGGAAGCGGGGTGCTGCCTGTGGTTCACATCCTTTCCCGCCCACTTTCACATCCAGGGTGAAGGTGTCCACATTCTTCGGGGGAGGCACGTGATAGCGCAGGACTGCCTAATGTGGGACAATCGCCAAAACACAAGAGTAATGCAGTTGCACAACAGGAGCATGTTGCCAAGCTGGAGCCCAGCCCTGGAGAGCCCATCCTTTGGAGGAAGACTGGCAACTCCTGTCTACAAGGCAGCCGTTTCCCACCCCTCAGTCCCTTGTGATAAATACTTTTCTGCAACTGGAAACTCCAAGTTGGGGTTAAGCTTTTGAAGTCCTCTCTTAAAAAAGGAGAAGTATGGCAACGGTTACTGAGGAGCTCAGCCATGATGACTATTCCACACACATTTCGTAGGCATCACCCCCTAGCATCTTATCTAATGCATTTCATTCTTCCAGAAAGGCTGCTTAGGCAAGGAGCAAAAGGTTCCTGACAGTTATGTGCCAACTAATAGCGCTTGAGGGTTGTAACATCCACGACCTGTATATGTTGCCCACAGCAACTGGGGCTGGCTCTACAAGAGGCATTTAAAGCTCTTTCAAGGTGCATTAAAAATTTACCTCTACATGAATGGAGCGCAAATCGGGCGTAGAGGCGTGTTTTCTCTCCGATTATGCGCATTATCAAATGTGCATTAAATAGCGAGTTTTATTTTGCTCCGGCCATTAAAGCGCATTTTGACTATGTGAACAAACGATTCTCCGCATTAACTCCTTGTAAAGCGCATTTGAAACAACCGGTAAGGTCACCTGTTGAGTGCTCAATTACCTCCTGCATACAAGCATTTACGATAAAGCGCTTCCGAGAAGATGCGCATAATCGGCTAACCAGGCGTCAAACGGAATCCATCTAGAGGGGTCTAAATTAATTGGACTTGCTCTCAGTGCACACAGTGGGGACTCCAGATAAATGCAAAAGCTTTCCTGACTTCCACGTTGCCACAACCCGTGAGTGTCATCTAAATAGGCCAAATCTAAAGTCTTGGAGCCAAGCGACTGCCTCTTTTGTTTAGCCTCAGGCTGAGTATGCCCCAAATTGCCTATGCGCCTTGCCTGTATCCTATACCTGCCCTTGAGTCCAAATCTTCTTTGAGGAGAGTTCTTTGTGGGACCCAAAATACACAGACTCGATGTTGCATATTCCTTTAAGAACACCCCAGGTTTCGCTTAGCATGCTATCCATTCCCTGCTGTGATCCCTCTCTCCCTCTGAGCCTGGATCCATGTTTCCAGGCCCAGAGCTTTCTCTCTGACGTCCTTATTGCCTTTTATGCTCACACAGAGCTTCATATCCTGTGAAGAGGAACCCATTGCTGCATTTAGGCAACGTCCATTTCAATATTGCTGCCCAATCACATTGGGAGCTTTGTCATCTGCCTGAGATACTTGCTGGACCCACGCACTGTGCATGTAAGTGCAGAACCTGGGTTACAGGCCCTCTGCACGTGGCTTGGCCATTCAGAGAGCCTGTGCCTTGCAGTGGGCATAAGGGGCGTGTCTGTTAAGGATTGGTGGCTTTAAGCTCAGTGCATTGGTGGCTGAAACCCTTCTTGGTTCATGTCACAAAACCAAGTGAGAACACATTCCTTTCACTAACCCACTCAATCAGGCTGACCACTTTCACTGAAGAACCATCAGTTACCTGTACATAGCCGCAGCCATTTCCAGCAGCCTGCACTGTGTATTCCCCAGGAACGTCTGGAAGGGTGGCTTGCTGCAGGACCAGCCGATTTGTGTTATCCACATGGAATGACTGTTGGAAGGTCTGGTCAGATTTCACTGCTACTGAGAGGTCTCCAGATTTGAGATAGGTCACTGCCCCATATCTGGCCAGACCTTGGAGGGCAACTACAGTGTCCTGGGAAAGAAAAACAGTTGCATTGTGGCCCATGAAGTCCAGGAGGAAGCAAGACACACGATCTACCCAGCTTAACACTGTGCAGAAGGGCTGGCCTTTCGGAACCCGGGCTTCTTCTTAAACTGGACTAGCAGAGGGACACAAGAGCCTGTATTTCTCCTGCTGAGGGTTTGACTACAGTTTGGAGTGGATTGGGATACAGGGCATGGGGAAAGGGTCACCCACTCACCACCAGTGTCTAGGCAGATCCACCCCACCCCACCCTTCCAATAAAATTCAAAGTCCCCCATGCCTGCTGTATGGTCTGGTCAGGGATCTCCTGCATCCCATGCAGCTTGTCCCCGCTGTGGCTTATTTGAAGGCTATGCAGAGAATTTCACAGAAACATGTTCACATGTTACTGCAAGATCCCTGTCACTGTATGCTAGGGTCAAATGGGACCAGGCGGAGGAATCAGCTTGGCCCCAGCATCCAGTGCTTGCATTCTAGGCTGAAGGATTTCTGGCACTCCATAGCCAAGAGCGGCGCTGAGAAACAGCAGCAGCAGTAGCAGGGGCAGCAGGGGCAGCAGCAGGGGCTGTGGGGAATGGTTTCCCTCCTACTTTGCCCTGCAACATCCAGCTGTTCTCCTGACAAGAGGAACCTCACGTGAACCTTCGCAGCACCGTCCTGGTTCCAATATTTCTCGGGATGAGCTGATACAAGGAAGGGGCCAGTACAGTTTTGTGGTCAGAGCGTTGGATTTAAGTGAAGGAGAGCCAAGTTTAGTTCCTCACCCCACTCAGCCACAAGTCTCACCTTGGGGCAGTCACTCTCTCTTTCAATCTAATGTACATCATGGGATTATTATGAGGGGAAATGGGATGATTTGCCATCCTTCAGAAAAACGAGATACAATTGTGACAAATCCTGAATTTTTAATAAATTATGTGGAAAAAGGAATTTCAACAGATGCAGCTTGATCTGCATAGATGAGAAAAAAGTTCCCTCTCCCACACAAATAGTAAAGGTATAGGATCCCCCTTTCCTTGTTTTTATCTGATCACCTACCCTTCCCACCATGACTCCATTTCTGACTCTCCCACTTCATTCTGTTCAAATTATGTAGCCAAAACAAAACAACAATTGAACCATTTTTAAAAAACCATTTAATTTGCATAGCTTTTCTGGCCTGGTTCACACATAATGCTAGCCAATGGTTTGTTGCCATACCAAGGAGTTGTCCAGCAGGTTCTATGATTCTATGATAAACTATGGTTTGTTTTTTCAATATCCGAGTTGTTTGTTTACCTCCTCCTTCACCCACTCCCTCTCTGTATCCCAAATGCTTTTTTGGGACTGTAGTACTGGCAAGTAGAGTGGGTGGGTTGTTGTCTGATCTTGCTCGCCACCTCTGTAGCCCGGTGAAACAACCTGTGAACAACTCACAGTTCTGGGTTCAACCATAATGAAAACCTATGGCTTAAACAACTCAGAGTTCACAACCCAATAACAAATCATGGGTTCTTTTTCTGGATTGTTGGTGGTTAACAAACCATGTTTTGTTAGTGTGTCTGCATCTGCATGTCACGACAACCCAGAACTCAACAACACATACAATGGGTTAGCATTCAGTGTGAACAAGGCCCCTGGGTCCAGAATTTGGGTTTTCTGCTCACAGGTTTTGCGAAAGCCAGATGTGCTGGGGTGGGGAGCAGCTATGAGAAAGGAACTGTGTTACCTGAGTAGAGGCAAAGCCTCCATAGGCATTCTGCTGCTTGGCCAGCCAGGCCACAATGCCTGTGGCCTTCCCAAGGTCCTCTTTGCTCACAGGTTCCACTGCGAGGACAGCCAGCAAGACATATGCTGTCAGCTCCACACTCAAAGAGTCAGGTTGGGACCAAGGATCCTGGTTGGAAGTTGGATCAGGTTTTCGGCTCCAATGTATCTGTCCTCCTATTGGAGAAGAAAAATAATGTTTACCACTTGGAAAAGCCCATTTAATTTGGGGAGGCGGTTTGCGGCTAAGATCCAGCTCATGTTCTGTATGGGAGGGAAATCTGAAGTTTCTCCACTGAACATAAACTGACACCGGCACTGTGCTCACTCAATAATGGAATGTGACGTGTTCTTATGACACAGTTAGCAAGCTCACATGCTTAAGATCAGGAAGCACAGAGGGGGACTTTTTACCCCCCATTATATACTCTAAGGGCTCCATCACACTTATTTTCCCCCTGGTTTGCCTTCACATTTTCCACCTCCATTTCAGAAGCGCTGCAAGCGCTCCTCCCTTTCACAATCATAGCTATACCAGTGAACTCTCTTTTTGCTCTCCTGCTGCTATTGTGCCTGCCCCACCCCGCCCCATCTCCTTTCCCCTCCAGTTCATTGGTTCTTGTCGTTGATGGACGTTGTGATGGACGTGGCAGCCTTCTCCCCTCACTCATTGGAGCTCCTATTAGGATGTACAAAACTGCTTACATCTGTGTAATTTTTAAAGATGAAGAGATGAAACTTGGAGTCTTGAGAGCTCTTAAGTAGAGCTTTCAGCATGCCAAGTTTGAATCAGATAGGTCCATGCCTTGATTTTTAGGAATTTTTACAAATGCAAATTAACCAAAATGCTTACATCTGTGTAATTTGTACAGATAAAGAGATGAAACTTGGAATGATGATAGGTCTTCAGGAGAGCTTTCGGCATGCCAAGTTTGAATCAGATCGGTTCATGCTTTGATTGTTAAAGAATTTTTTAATTCCGCCATTTAAACCCTTTTCCTGATAGTTCACCAGTGTGATCTTTCATCTGTTTGCATTTGTGAAGGATCGATTTTCCTTTACTTTGATCATGCAAAGCTGTGCATTTCCAGTTCATAAAATAGAGATCTGCTGGTTCCCTTACTCAAGAGTAAATCCCATTGCTTTCAACTACATTTACATCCAAGTTATACTAAAATCTGACGCAGGCTTACCTACAGGTATAGAACTGACTTTTAATAGTGTGGTCACAATGGCCTCATCTACAAGAATTCGCAATTACGCCTGGTTAGGCGATTATGCGCATATTCGCAGAAGCGCATTTATGCCTAATACCTCTGTACGAGAGGCGGCGAAGCACATTACTGGACGACCGAAATGCGATTTAAACTGTTGACATGCGGAGAATCGCTCGTTCACATAGTCAAAATGCGCTTTAACGGCCGGAGCAAAATAAAACACGCTATTTAACGTGCATTCGATAATGCGCATAATCGGAGAGAAAATGCGCCTCTACGCCCGATTTGCGCTCCGTTCTTGTAGAGGTAATTTTTTTAATGCGCTTTGAAAGAACTTTAAATGCCTCTTGTAGAGGCAGCCTAAGAAGCTTTTTTTTTTAAAGTCTAAAACAGCAAACTGGAAAGAAGTGCTCCGCAACCCTATGCTTACTTCTGAGGTCTTACTTCCGTTTACTCAGAAGTAAGATCTGCTGGTTCCCTTACTCAAGAGTAAATCCCATTGCTTTCAACTGCATTTACATCCAAGTTATACTAAAATATGATGCAGTCTTACCTACAGGTATAGAACTGACTTTTAATAGTGTGGTCAATAAGAAGCTTTTTTTTGAAGTCTAAAACTGCAAACTGGAAAGAAGTGCTCTACAACCCTATGCTTGCTTCTGAGGTCTTACTTCCGTTTACTCAGAAGTAAGTCTCTCTCTGTTCAGTGGGGTTTACTCATTCCCCAACAAAGGAAAAAGTGAGGGAACAGCACTAGACAGAGGCTTAAGGGCGCATTGAAGTTGCTTCAGGAACATAATCTAGACTTTCCCCACACCAAAATAATACGCAAAACAGAGGGAAAGAGGCAAAATGGGTGCAGGACAGGGCCAACGCCATGTGAGTCCCACGCTGCAAAACCAGATCCCAGGTGTGGCGAGAGTGCGTTAAACCACTGGTGTGATGGAGCTCCAAATAACCTATCGCGCAGGCAATCAGGGAGTGTGGTGTTTCCTTCCTTACCCGTTCAGTACATGCTTCTGGGCAGTGAGACTCCTAACCTGCATTTGTGACTGTGGAATGAAGCAAGAACATGTGCACAAGTGGCGGCTCATCAGCCAAACAGAAGGAAAGACACCTAAAGGGAGTTCATTGTCACCAAGTGAGCAAGAGCCAGAATGAGGTGCCAGAAAACTCATCTCCTGCCTTCATTTCCCTTTAAGAACATCAGAGGAGACACGCTGGTTCCATCTAGTCCAATACTCTGTTCACACAGTGGCCAACCAGCTGTTGACCAGGGACCCACAAGCAGGACACGAGTGCAACAGTACCCTCCCACCCATATTCCCCAGCAACTGATGTACATAGGCTTACTGCCTCTGATACTGGAAGTTGCACTTAGCCATCAGGAATAAAAGCCATCCATAGCCTTCTCCTCCAAGAATTTATCCAACCCCTTTTTAAAGCCACCCAATTTGGTGGCCATCACTACATCTTGTGGTAGTGAATTCCATAGTTTTAATTATGTGCTGTATGAAGAGGCACTTCTTTTTATCTGTCCTGAATCTTTCACCATTCAGCTTCGTGGGATGACTCTGGGGTCTGGTATTTTGGGAGTGGGAGAAAAATGTCTTTCTCCGCCTCCTTCCCCATCCTCTGCCCCCAATTCCCTTTCTGCCCTATCAGTCTAACCTGGAAGGGATGGGGAGAAAAGACTGGTCTCAGCATGAGTACTCTGGATCATGGAGCTCGCCCAGGACTCGGAGGGGCTTCAGGAGAAGATGTAGACAACTGTACTGTGTCTCGCCTTGCCTGGGCAGTTCCGCCCATTCAAGGATACCCTCCTTCACTTGTAGAGCATTTTGTAACTAAACCCCAAAATGCAGTGTAATGCAGTGACATCCCAAACTTTGAGCATTTTTTTTTCAATCTTTAGTAGTTCATCCCGAATGCTGCTATTCTTTTAGTAAAGTTTGTAACATAGAATCATAGAATAGTAGAGTTGGAAGGGGTCTATAAGGCCATTGAGTCCAACCCCCTGCTCAATGCAGGAATCCACCTTAAAGCATCCCTGACAGACGGTTGTCCAGCTGCCTCTTGAAGGCCTCTAATGTGGGAGAGCCCATGACCTCCCTTGGGGTGCCTCTACAAGAGAGGTTTAATGCACTTTGAAGGTTCATTAAAATTTTTACCTCTACAAGAACGGAGCGCAAATCAGGCGTAGAGGCGCGTTATCTCCCCGATAATGCGCATTTTCGAATGCACGTTAAATCGCGAGTTTTATTTTGCTCCGGCCGTTAAAGTGCATTTTCCCCGTGTGAACAAGCGATTATGCGCATTAACTTCTTGTAAAGCGCTTTTTGGACATCTATTAATGCGTTTCGCCGCCTCTCGCCGCCTCCCGTGCAGAGGGATTAGGAGTAAATGCGCGTCTGCGATAATGCGCATAATCGCACAACCGGGCGCAAAAGCGCATCCTTGTAGAGGGGGCCTTGGTCATTGGTTCCATTGTCATACTGCTCTAACAGTCAGGAAGTTTTTCCTGATGTCCAACCGGAATCTGGCACCACCTTCGTAGCCAGTTGTTCACCCGAAGTATTTTTCTTTCCCTTTCTAATCCTCTTCCAAGAACTGGGAGGATGGATGAGAAAACTATCTGGGCCCCAAAGTTCTTGTGTTTCCCTCCCAGAGCTTCAGAGTCTGACAAAACCTCTGAAAGCGGTTACATGTAATAAGAGAAATGTGCACAAAAATGCATACACAGCAAGCTGAAGCAGAAGTGGAGAATGCTGAGGTGAGGAAAGCCAATGAAGAGGGAACAGTTAGGAGCAGAAGAACTAGAAGACACTCTCAACCAGGGAAACTATTAAGTGATGTAACCACTTTCAGCTACTGGAGAATGAGACTGGAGGGCAGCCTGCAGAGGAAGGATTACAGGGGACCCTGTGCAACAGTGAGCAAGAGGCAGAAGGTCAGTCAACCAAGAAGAAGAGAAGAGTAGTCGTTGTGGGAGACTCCCTGCTGAGTGGGATTAAAACTCAAGTATGCCGTGAAGATCCAAGGACTTGCCAGGTATGGTGTCTCCCTGGAGTACAGATTAGAGATGTGACTGAAGGGTTGCCAAAGCTCATCAAGCCCACTGACACATATCCTTTTCTTCCCATTATGTGGGGACAAATGATATTGCCAAGTGGAGCTGTAAAGAAATCACGTCAGACTTTGAAGCTCTGGGAAGGAAACTCAAGAACCTGTAAACACCTTGAAAAGAATGAAGTGATTAGAATCATAGAATAGTAGAGTTAGAAGGGGCCTATACGGCCATCGAGTCCAACCCCCTGCTCTGTGCAGGGATCCATCTTAAAGCATGCCTGGCAGATGGCTGTCCAGCTGCCTCTTGAATGCCTGTAGTGTGGGAGAGCCCACGACCTCCCTAGGTAATTGGTTCCATTGTCATATTGCTCTAACGGTCAGGAAGTTTTTCCTGATATCCAGCTACAAAGTAGTCATGTAATATGATCCGCTCTACTGTTTCCAGGAAAGACCCTGGCGACCTTTTTTTAAAAACAACAACAACAACTGAAGCTTCCAAAATATGCTCACTGGTAACTCCATGTAAAGGGCATTACATTATTCTAACTCATAAGTGGCTGGAGCATGAATTAGTAAAGCTAGCTCAGGTTTCTTCAAGAGAGGGTGCCATATATATGAAACTGGAACTGAATGAACTGAATAAAGGGTAGATAAGAACTCTCTCCTCATGTGAGTTGTCAAGGGCCAGGGAGAATCTGATGTGGGGAAACATTAACATATGTGATAACCTCACTGGCAGTCTGAAAGAGTACAGTCTCAGGAACTCTATCCTACCTGACTTATCTGAATCTATAGACTGGCTCTAAGAACATCTTTGTCGATACAACATTCCCCTCAGTACCTGACTTGATAGCTTGCTGGTCTAACTTGGCGAGCAACAGCTGCCTCATGGCGGTGTCTCCAGCCAGTGAGAAAACATACGCCAGCACCGCCTCTGTATACACATCAGTAGTACTGGAGACAGACTTTCTCAGGCAATCCAAGCCATTTGTCACCATTGGATCCTGGGTGGGAAAGAAAACATGTAATTCCTTCAGCAAAAGGGGGGATGGGCCATGTATGTGCAGGGCAAGGGGATGTGGTTTTAACCTCTCCTAGTATGGGTGGCTGTGTGCCATTGGAAAGTGAAGACTGGAAAGTAAAGGACATGTCCAAGCAGGCTATTGCCTTGAAAGAGGAGTGACATCCACTTTTAGTTGAGGGGCAACCAAGTGAGTTCTTCATTAAACAGAGAGACACTTTCCTTGGCGGTTCTGGGTGATATCTGATCATTGCTTTAGTTCTCATGAGAAAGAGCAAGTTGAAATGTGAATACACTAAATCTGAAAATTCAAAATTTAAGTTTTATTATGTAGTCAGTCTACAGGTCAGCTATACAAAGTCTACAGAGTAACCAGAATAACTTAATACTTTAAGTAATTCCGATAAACAGCAGTGAAGTTCAAGAGATTACATAGATCCTGCTGTCAATTTGCTATGCATTTTAATGCATAGCAAGCCAAAAAAGAAGCCAAACAATTGTTGCTTTTTTCCATAGAAGAAGCCCCCCCAAAAAGATGTGGTGTTTTTTCCTGGCAAGTGCTATGAGAAAATTGACATGAAAAGACTGTCTTGTTAAAGTGCAAGTGGTGGGGCAAATAAATGCTTCATGTACACCAGCCGTGTTCAACTTTTAGAGGTTCAAGGGTCACTTCCCCCCTCCCTCCCTGGGGCATCTCAGAGAAGAGTAAAAATAAATAAATGATGTAAACAAAAAGGAATCGGGAACACTACGCACACCAAAAAGGTCAAACCTAGCTGACTTGCAAGCTCAATTTGACCCTTTTAGGACTCTGTAGCAGGCAGTCTGCTTTCCACCCCGGATATACACCTTTGTAAACATTACATTGAAAAACTACATCAGATTTTCGACTGCTTCAGACACACATGGACATGTTCTGCAACTAGAATTCCTGCCAGGAATTTAGGCTGTTCCCTTCGTGGTGTCCAAGGAAGCTAAATATTCAACGTTACATCTCTTGTTCCAAGGGAAGCGAGTCAACATCTCACTATACACCAGTAGCTGCTGGGAGAGAACACTCACCTCACGTGGCTTTTTGGCCTCCAAGAGAGCAGCAATGATGTAAGCAGCAAGAGAGACTTCATTATTTACGCCCCCCTGTGAAGCACATGGCAAAAGACAGAAAGATGGCGCATGAAGGCTATGAAGATATCTGTAGATCATTTTCTACGAAAGAGAGAAGTCAACCCTTCCAGTCCTTGCAGCAATTCATAATGACCTGGCGGGTGGGGATGAATTATTTCAATGCTAGTCCCATGCTAGAGCTTATAGTTCCATATAGGCTGTCCTTAGGCAATGGGTAAAGCAGGGGGTAGATTGAGGGTGATGGGAGACTTCAGTGTTTGTTACAGGGGAGAGGTGTGCTTTGATCTTAAACACGAGGGAAATGTGTTCCCCTGCAGCAACAGAAGATAAAGCAGTTGTGGGAAAGACATTTGGATTTTCCATAAGAGTCACATGTTCATTGTGAAATAAAATTATTGCCTGGAAATGTTCTTAGGGTGGCCTGGATCTAGCAGACCTGGACGTGACCACGGCTGCTTGAGCACCTGAACCCTCTGCCCTTCAGTCTCTTGGGATGGTGGGGAGAGAAGCTGCCCTGGCACAGCAGGCCTCCCTGGGCCAGCCCTCCAAAAAATGATGCCTCAATCATGGGATTTATGGATTTATTTCTTTATTTTATTCCATTTATATACCGCCCCATAGCCAAAGCTCTCTGGGCAGTTTACAAAAATTAAAAACATTGAACATTAAAAAAACCGATATACAAAATTTAAAACTATAAAGCATAAAAACAAGTTATAATTACAATATCCTTCTGGGTCAAAGCACAACAACAACACAACAACACAAAACCCTCATCATATGCTGTTAAATGCCTGGGAGAAGAGGAAAGTCTTGACCTGGCGCCGAAAAGATAACAATGTTGGCGCCAGGCGAGCCTTGTCGGGGAGATCACTCCATAATTGGGGGGCCACGATTGAAAAGGCCCTCTCCCTTGTTGCCCCCCTCCATGCTTCCCTTGGAGTAGGCAACCGGAGGAGGACCTTAGATGTAGATCGTAGTGTACGGGTAGGTTCATGTCGGGAGAGGCGTTCAATCAGGTATTGTGGTCCCAAGCTGTGTAAGGCTTTATAGGTTAGAACCAGCACCTTGAATTGGGCTCGGAAACGTATAGGCAGCCAATGCAAGTGGGCCAGAGTAGGTCTTATATGCTTGAACCTTCTGGTTCCTGTTATCACTCTGGCCGCTGCATTTTGCACAAGCTGCAGCTTCTGAACCGTCTTCAAAGGCAGCCCCACGTAGAGTGCATTGCAGTAATCCAATGTAGAGATTACCAGAGCATAGACAACTGAAGCCAGATTATCCCTGTCCAGACAGGGGCGTAGCTGGGTCACCAACCGAAGTTGGTAGAAGGCACCCCGTGCCACCGAGGCCACCTGAGCCTCAAGTGACAGAGATGGTTCTAGGATGGATCTGTGACAACTTGCCAGACCTTTGTACAAGCCTAGGGAGGGCTAACAAGGATACTGGCCACTTGACAGACTTTCTCAACGCTTACCTTACCTTCATTGACATATGGAAGAGTTTTCCCACATTGGCAAAGCAGCCATTGGCCTGCTGGTTACTGGCCAGCCAACTCAGAGCAGCCTGGACAATCTGGTCATCTATGAAGGTATATCGCTCAGCTTGGATGAAGCACTTAGTCACAAAAGCAGTCAGCCTTGGGAAGAAATTGAGAAACCATATGAAATCTTCATTACACAGAGATATTTCAGATTGTTTTCAGAGGCTGTTAATTCAGGGTTGTTACCCTCAATCAAAAAATTCTGCCATCTTCAGCTGTGCCAGTCAGGTTCACCTGCTCTCTTATACAACACAGCCCATTTTCTTTTGATGTGCCTAAGGCCCTTTCTACACCTCCTGGTGTTCTGGGAGGGAGCGGGGAGGCTCTCATGATATCCCAATCGCGAGATCCTCCCCCAGCATGCTCACACATCGTACCTGCCATTTCCTCCCCCCCCCAGAGCCAGAGGAGGGAGTGCACTTGTGCTCCAGAGCAAAAGGTAAGGTTTTTTTAAAAAAACACACACAAAACACCTGAAATTGGCCCCCTGGGTGGCGGAATTGCTGCCACCCCTTCCCCTGATGGGCACAAAGCTGCACGGCATGGCTCCGTGTCTGTTTCTGGTGCCTGCTTACTCACAAGTAAGTGGGCACCAGGCGGGACGGCACCCACACCTCCCACGGTCTCAGGATGTTCCCGGGACCACAGAAAGAATCGGATTTTTCCAGGGATTCTTTATCCCTGGGAAAACACATGCCCATCTCTCTCTGTCCCCAGGACTCCCTGTGCACCATTTGGATGCCCCAGGAGCAGCCAGGGATGGTCCCGGGGGGAAAGGCTGGTGTGCTTCCAGGGGAGGCTTTTATTGCGGCATCACTATGTCTCATTCACAGAATTTTATGGTGGGTCCAGACAATGATCTCTTCCAGTCATGATCTTCCCATTACTTCCTCCACCTTTTTCCTAACCGTGGAAAAATAGTGAAGGGAAACAAGATGGGAGTTCTGCACATGGCCTTCCATGTTACGGTGCCTCCATCTGGAAGCGCCACTCTGAACCTCTTATCCAGTACACCTCTGTCTCCTTCTGAATATACCTTCTCACAAGCCACTTCCCCCCTCCCCACTCATCCCCTTGTCAGCTTGCCTCTTCCATTCCCCCCACCAACTAGTTCTTCCTGTTGTTTGGGGAAGGAATGTGTTTGGGTTTTGTTTCTATATTTTTGCTTATAGGAGTCTGTCAAACACCCTCCAGTAGCAGGGTCACAACACAAGAAACACTGAAAGATGACAATATCAGTACAGGATCTGATGTGTTCATTCTTCTATGTTCTACTGTGAAAAGGCAGGGGACTTACCATGTATTGCCTTGTCCATCAGTCTGCCCAAAGGCACTATAAGAACCATCACTGTGTTTGTAGTTAAGTTCTCTCTGGTACCCTTGTGTAAAAGAAAAGGAAACTGAGGGTCAGATGGTAAAAACAAAAACTCCTGATGCAATGCCAATGCACACACCCAACTCCCAAACTGCTACCCAGGTCCCAGGCGGTAAAATCCCGTGCTTGCATACAACTGGGCCTGCAGCGCCACTCAGTCATGCCACCAGGAGAAGAATGATTCATCTGAGCTCCTCTTCCATCTCATTTAGGCACCATGACTGTGGAGGTGTTTTGATTGGAGGGCTTTGCCATGGAAGGAGCTAGAGAAGAAAAAGCTAACACACCTGACTGCAGGTAGCCTAGAGCTTTGGTCTTCAGCTCTTCATTCAGCTGCCCAGTGCTCTCCAGGTACTGCAACACATAGATGATGGGGGCAAACAGCACCATGTTCTGTTCCCCACAGCCACTGGGCATCTGGACCAGTTTGTCCAGGTTCTGCAGGGCCGTCCCCATGATGTCCCCTGGTCAGATAGGTAGGCAGATACAGATAAAAAGTAACATATTTCTGACTCACTGAATATTCTTCTCTCATACTCATACAACCCAGAAGCCATGCCAAATGCCCTGTTAACAACTCCACGCACACAATTCTAACTTCATGCGATTTTGCCTGCCTTGCCACACAGTTTTGCAAATCCATTTCTGCAAAACTAGGGTTGAAAATGGATTGCAATTTTCACTGAAACTTCAACAAGCCATAAAACGTTCTCCCGTCTGTTATGAGCCCTTACAAAAGAAAACAAAATTGTTTACAAATGGTAGGTGCTGGAGAATGGGATGGGTAGAAATCTGGTTCCATTGCTGAGGCAACTTGGCCAGTGCTTCAGGAAACCAGCTCAGCACACTGTGGCAAAAAAACAGGAAGCTTCAGTAATGGGACAAGCCCCCCTGCAGCACATACACACATTTTGGGTGGGGGCAAAACAATGGACTATGTTCGCCCTCCTCCCAACCAAATCTGTTTAATTACATTGCACAGTGCTGTCTTCATGTTTGCAACATGGTCCCTGATTGGCTGAGATAATGTCACTTAAGGAGAAAAAAGAAGCCCTTTCAAACTTTGAAAAGGGCATAAAAGCAACAGCAGATCAGGAGAACATCTACAAACAGATGTGCAAAATTAGAAGGTAGTGGATCTTCTGGAGAACTTTCCACATTCTCAAAAGCAAAAATACTTGTGCTCTCTCTCTCTCTCTCCTCCAATGTATGGAGGGCAGGGGTGGGGCTGGCAGAAGACATGAGGGCAGCCCTGCACTTCCCCTCAGGTAATGGGAACCATGTGAGGGAAGAGTAACTGAGTAGGGCTTCAGACAGGTTCTCTCCTTATGTCTGCCCCATCCACCCATCCATCCATCCATCCATCCATCCATCCATCCATCCATCGTGAATCACTGATTGCAAGAGATGACCCAGCTAGGTTCCTTACCAAGAACAGACACTTGAGCCCTGGCTGAATCTTCCACAACATCCCCAGGAAGCTGCAGGGAGAATGAATCTGAAGCAGAACCTCCTAACAACAGGATGAAGAAAGGAAGGTGAATGTGTGAATGACAACAGTGCACCCAGAAACCTTTGCAAGCGGAGACGGCCACCTAGAGTCGGAGATGCAATTGTGAAGAGGACAAAAGAAAGGCACAATTTATCTTTCCTTTTAGTTTATATTATTTTGTGGGATTCTATGTGAATGTTCAGGTAACATCGGACCCCATGACTACATGACAATAGAAACGTCCTCTGTTGACGGGCAAGTGGTTCCTTCCTTCACACTAGAGCCACAGTTCTGCTTTGTGATCAGAAGCAGTCCTACTACAAGAGAAGGTGAAGCTGCTGTCACAGGAGGCAATGTTTGGGTACCAGTAAAAATAGCATAGCAGGAGACAGACAGATTTGCCACAGTCCCAGGAGAAAAGGGAGTTCTCTTGCACAACCTTCACCAGACATAATGGGAGCAGTACAGCTGTTGAGTTCTCAAACCTAATTTCAATTAAGTGTGTTCAGGAGAACTCCCTAGCGATTACGACCTATGCTCATAATCTTTCCCCCTGACTGTATTTCTGATCCCAGGGTTGAATGTGAAGTACTACTGACCTTTAGGGCACATCAGAGAGCTGTAGGATTTCTCTACCAGGACACCCTCAGGCTTGGTAGTGGTGGTGGTGGTGATGGTGGTGGAAGAAATGAACAGGTTACAAATCACCATAACATTCACTTAGCATAAGTCTACACTGTTCAGACTCCACTGTACAGTCTCTATGGTCTTCAGACTCAACATTTTTAAATGAGTAGTAGGGTGGATTTGAAGCTCATTCAGAAGCAGTACAGTAATACATGCACCCTTGGAAGGATGGTTTTAATCCCAGACATGGAGGAAAGCTACAGAATGTCAAAAAAATGGAAGGTAGCCATACAAAGATGGTGTTTTGCTAGTGGTTGACAAGGGAGCTATATAGCCTCCTGTGACCCTTCTGTGGCCCATTACTGTGTGTGAGCTGAACCATGGAACCCATCTGAGATAAATTCCCCAAGGTATACGACAGGCAGTATCCAATGGTAGACCTATGTAAACTAGGCCTATTCATTTTAATGGGTCTACTCTATGTAAGAGTACCATTGGATACTGCCACAAAGGAGAGCTTTTTCTGAAATTAGAGACCACTCCAGAAACAACAACAACAACAACTATCTGGAGTAATTCAGTCTCTTGTGGTTCCCAATTTCCACAGATACAAGGTAGCATCCAGGGCCTGAGACCCTGCCAGGGCCCTTCCAGCATTAACAGAGTCCTACCCACCACCTCCACTTAGGCCCTTTCCACACCAGGCATTTTGCCTGGGATGGCCCCTGGCTGGTCCCTGTGCTCCGATGGTGTGTATTAGGTCCTTCCGGGATCGCCCTCCCTCCCTCTACACCCAGGGACTATCCCAGGCAAAACGCCTGGTGTGGAAAGGGCCTAAGAAACACAACATGAGGGACGGGGAAACAGGATGGGCCCCACTGATATCCTAAAGACTGCAATAGGGTCCCTGTAGGGTGACCAAATAAAATCCAGGTCAGGGTTTAACAGTTGTAGAGAAAAGGGAATTTCAGCCAGTGTCATTTGTATGCAATTAGTTCCTGGTGAAATTCCCTCTTCATCACCACAGTTAAAGTTGCAGGGGCCCTGCCTTCTTTTGTATATGGTCACTCTAGTATAGTGCCTGGACTCTGAGAGTCTCGGTTCTGTCCCAAAATGGAAGTGTGAAGGGCAGGCCTCCCTTAAAGCCCAGTATCCCAAACTCCTTATTTTCGACTCTGGATACAATTCTAGATGAAATACACCCCCACTGAAAATGGCATGGAATGTATGTCTGCATGACCTTCAAGGTTTTTGCTCAAGGATGGGGAACCTTTTCCAGCCCAATTTTGGAGAAGCCCTCAGGGGCTACATTCTAGTGGTGGGAAGGGCTGTAGGCAAAGGGGATAGGGACAAAAACACTTTAGCTAAAAGCTCTTACTGCTAATAGCGCAGTCTTAGGAGCAGCATTTCCATCTTTTAGAATGCGGGGGGTGGGGGGCTGCACAAAAGCTGAGGAACCAACAAGCAAACTTTGTTTGGGGGAAGGAGGGTGGGGCCAAGGGAAGAGGAAAGGAGGGTGACCATTTGGGGAACCCTAAAGGGCTGGGTTGGAATGCCAGGAGGGTCGGATGTGGCCCCTGCTGAGGTTCCCTACCCGTTTCAGCCCTTATCTTCACCCCTCATGTTCCTTGCACTCCTTCCTTATGTCCTCATGGGCCATTGACTCCACTCGTGGTCACATGTCCCACGCACATTTCCATTATTTCTGTCAAGCAGCTCCTTATATGTGGAACAGTTTTCTTCTCTTGGCTCATCAAGTGTTTACCTCTCCTCCTTGAATTCCCTTCTCCGCACCTACATTTCTGTTTGTTTGTTTGTTTGTTTGTTTAGAGAAATCTTCCCTGAACCATCCTAGTCTCACTTTGCTTGTACCTCCACTCTCCCATCTGAATCCCTCCATCCCAGTGATGATTTATTGTCAAATGCTCCATCCATTTCCACCCCGCCCACTTGGTTGACTGCAAAGAGATCTAGTCTGGAACTGAATTACTCACTTCCATATTCTATTCAGCATCTGCTACATCACTCATCATTTTTAAACAGTAGTACAGTGCATAACGAGGTGGAGGAGGAGGAGGAGGAGGGCCCTCGTAGTGGGGGTTGCTGGAGAGAACACTGCAGGCAACAGTTTTAATGCTTTGACTCTTGTGAAGTGTGGAATAGTTTGCTTTTCTCCACATTTAGCTTGTAGGGGGTATCTATCAAATACTACTTCTTAAGACTCTGAGCATGCAGACATCATGACTTCAATATCAAGTTAGCCCTTCCTTCCTTCCTTCCTTCCTTCCTTCCTTCCTTCCTTCCTTTCTTCTATTCTCCGGTCCCTCCTGCTTTTTGCAACATCTTGCCTGATGAAGAGATCTGGAGATCTCAAAAGCTTGTACATTTTTGTGACCACTGAGTTGGCCTAACAAAGGTATTACATCACTATGGATTTAGCAGTGTTAAGGTACTTGACTCCCCAGATAGAGAACTGAAAATTAGTATGTATGAATGTATGTACTCTAAGGAAAACAGAGCATTTCTACAAATCTCATGCAGAATATAAGGCAGAAAGTCCTCAGAAGAGCAGCTCAGGCACAGAGCAAGCAAAGCCATGGTGGGCCTGAAGAGGGAGCTGGGGCAGTTCCCCCTTCACCTACTGAAGCAGCCTCATGCTAGGAGGAAGGGATTTGCCCTTTGCAGAGGCCAGGAACACTGACTGGGTCATAGGCTCACCTGGACAAGGAGAGGTTTGATCAAGGTGTCACTTCGGCCCTTTTCAGGAACGATGGCTTGCTCGCTGCCACAGAGTTCCCTGCTGTTCAGCGCTACTGTGGTGACAGTGAAGTTGACCATACCTGGCACCAAGTGACAGAAAACACATTCAATGCTGCAACCTGCTAATCCAGAAGTCAGTGAATGAAGGGGCTTTCCTAATCTGTCCTCCTCCACTGCCACCACGGCCTGATCCTACTGATCTTTCCCAAGCCCAGCTCATCCCTGACGGTAGATCAATGAGGCGATTCAACATGCTTTCTTCTGTGGAGCACTTTTATTAATGGAAGATAAAATAATATGCCTGACAGTTTCTCCAGGCTGGACTGGGCAGCCGGACTCTTTTCAGATGTAGCTCTTACACTGTTCAGTCCTGAAAAGACTTCTGTCCTGTCCCATAACTACACTGTGGCCCCTTCACCCACTCCCATCCCTGCTTACCGTTGTCATTTCCTCAGAGTTGGGAAGTCAGGCTGGGCCTGAAGTTGTTTTGGTTTGGTTTCCACAGTCTCCAATAAAGACCATAAAACTATGTGGTTGATCACTTAATAAGTGCAGCTACTTTGCCAGGGCCATATTTTGTGACATGGCAGTGTTAGATGAGCTATAATAGTAAGACTTCCCCTATAGCGGAAGAAGTTTAATCACATAGAAAATTCACACCATCCACACCACAGCCCACATGCAGGGGGGGGGGCGCAATTTCAGATTTTAGGAGGGGAGGAGCAAAGGGATTCACTGAAGGATTCAAAAGCCCATACTTGGATCGCTCAAAACTGCACAACGCACCCACCCACCCACCCACCAATATGCTTTTTTTCCAAGCAAAGTACCTGTGACACACACAGCCTACTATATGAGCCTAATGTATTGCTTATAACTATAGCCATAGAGGCCAAATCCAGCTCAGGTTAGTCACGATTAAGCCCTATTGAAGCTAATGGCACAACCGTAGAATCATAGAATAGTAGAGTTGGAAGGGGCCTATAAGGCCATCGAGTTTAACCCCCGTCTCAATGCAGGAAACTACCTTAAAGCATCCCTGACAGATGGCTGTGCAGCTGCATCTTCAAGGCCTCTAATGTGGGAGAGCCCACCACCTCCCTAGGTCATTGGTTCCATTGTCGTATTACTCCAACAGTCAGGAAGTTTTTCCTGATGTCCAGCCGGAATCTGTTTTCCTGTAACTTGGGCCCATTATTCCATGTCCTGCATTCTGGGTTGATCGAGAAGAGATCCTGGCCCTCCTCTGTGTGACAACCTTTCAAGTATTTGAAGAGTGCTTTCATGTCTCCCTTCAATCTTCTCTTCTCCAGGCTAAACATGCCTAGTTCTTTCAATCTCTCATCGTAGGGCTTTGTTTTTAGGCCCCTAATCATCCTCGTTGCCCTCCTCTGAATACGCTCCAGATTGTCTGCATCCTTCTTGAAGTGTGGTGCCCAGAACTGGACGCAATACTCAAGATGGGGCCTAACCCGATTTGGAGGCTATACTTCTATTAATGCAGCCCAAAATAGCATTTGCTTTTTTTTGCAGCCACATCACACCGTTGGCTCAGATTCAGCTTGTGATCTACAACAATTCCAACATCCTTCTCGCTTGTCGTATTGCTGAGCCAAGTATCCCCCATCTTGTAACTGTGCATTTGGTTTCTTTTTCCTAGGTGTAGACCTTGGCATTTATCCCTATTAAGTTTCATTCTTCAGCCTATCAAGATCACTTGGAAGTTTGTTTCTGTCTTCCAGGGTATTAGCTAAACCAACCAATTTTATGTTGTCTGCAAATTTGATAAGCATTCCCTGCGCCTCCTTGTCCAAATCATTAATAAAAAATTTGAAGAGCACTGGGCCCAGGACTGAGCCCTGCGGTACCCTGCTTGTTACCTCCCCCACAATTTGAGACTGTATCATTGATAAGCAGTCTTTGAGTCCGATTCTGTAGCCAACTGTGGATCCACCTAATAGTTGTTCCATCTAGCCCACTTTTCACTAGTTTGTTATTCAGAATGTCATGGGGCACTTTGTCAAAAGCTTTACTGAAGGCAAGATATATTATGTCCAAAGTATTCGCACAGTCCACAAGGGAGGTTACCCGGTCAAAATATTAGATCAGATTAGTCTGACAGGCTTTGTTCTTGACAAATCCATGCTGGCTTCTAGTAATCACTGCATTGTTTTCAAGGTGCTTACAGACTGACTTCTGTATAATCTGCTCCAAGATTTTCCCAGGGATGGATGTCAGCCTGACTGGTCTGTAGTTCCCAGGTTCCTCCTTTTTGAAGATAGGGACAACATTAGCCCTCCTCCAGTCATCCGGCACTTCACTCATCTTCCACGATTTTGCAAAGATAATAGACAGTGGTTCTGAGAGTTCTTCTGCCAGCTCCTTTAATTCGCTAGGATGCAGTTCATCGGGCCCTGGAGATTTGAACTCGTTCAAAGAAAGTAGGTGTTCCTTGATCATTCGTTTATCAATCTCAAACTGCAATCCTGCCTCTTCAGCTTGTACTTCATGTTTTCCAGGGGGATCATAGACCCGCTTTTGGGAGGAGACTGAGCCAAAGTAGGAATTGAGCACTTCAGACTTTTCTTTGTCATCTGTTACCAATTTGCCATCCTCATGAAGCAGTTGAACCACCATTTCTTTCCTCTGTCTTTTACTATTCACATATCTGAAGAAAGCTTTTTTGTTGCCTTTAGCATCCCTCGCTAGCCTCAGCTCCTTCTCAGCTTTAGCCTTCCTGATACCATTCCGGCACTTCTGTGCTACTTGTTTGTACTCTTCTTTTGTAGCCTGGCCTTCCTTCCACTTCATATATGAATCCCTTTTTATTTTCATGTCATCTCTAAGCTTTTTGTGGAGCCCCATTGGTTTCTTCTGCTGTCTTCTATCTTTTTTCCTTGTTGGAATTGTTTGTAATTCTGCCTTTAAAATTTCATTTTTTAAAAACTTCCACCCATCTTGGACTGCTTTTCTCTTTAGGGCCTCTTGCCATGGGACCTTACTTATCATAGTTCCGAGTTTATTAAAATCGGCTTTCCTGAAATTCAGAGTACGTGTATGGCTACACTCAGCTTTTGCTTCCTTTAAAATCAAGAATTCAAGTATGACGTGGTCACTTTCCCCCAGAGTTCCCCTGACTGCCACTTTATTCACTAAGTCATCCCTATTGGTCAGTATCAAGTCAAGAATAGCTGAACCTCTAGTTCCTTCCTCTATTTTCTATAAAAGTAAGTTATCAGCCACACGTTAGGAATTTCTTAGAGAGGCCACTTTTGGCAGAATTTGTCTCCCAACAGGGTAATTGAAGTTCCCCATTACTACTACATCGGATTTCCTTGAAACACTGACAGTTTGCTTTTCAAAAGTTTCGTCCTCATCTTCTCCTTGATTGGGTGGTTGGTAGTAGACTCCGACTATCATGCTCCTTTTATTCCTTTCTCCATTTATTTTAATCCAGATGCTCTCGATGGGGCTCCCAGGCTCATCCTCTTGTATTTCTGTGCAGGAATAAGTATTTTTAACATATAGTGTGGCTCCGCCTCCCTTTCTATTTCTTCTGTTCTTTTTGAACAAGTTGTATCCTTCAATTGCTATATTCCAGTCATGGGAGTCATCCCACCAAGTTTCAGTTACACCTGTCAAGTCATATTTGCCTTCATGTATTAAGTGTTAAGTTTGTTCTGTTTGTTTCCCATACTCTGGGCATTAATTTATAGACATTGAAGCCCATGTGTTTTGCAGTATGGCTTCTTTCCTACATTGTTGTGAACACTGTTTTGGGGTACTATTGGAGCTGTTCTGTCTTTTATGGTGAATAAGCGTTCATGCTTATTCACCATAAAATGGTGAATAAGCATTCACCATTTCGGCATTTCCGGCAGGCCTATCCAGTTTAATTTTAAGATGTTTGTAATAATGTATTTGTTTTTATCTGTTTTAATGGTTTATCTATTTTATTGTTTTTATATTTATATTTAGTGTTGTTCCCCGCCTCGATCTAGATGGAGAGGCGGGTTAGAAAAGAAATAAATAAATAAATAAATAAATGCATTGTTGCCTCAAAGTTTACGTCTCCCACCCCCTTAGGGTTCAGTTTAAAGCCCTCCTGATGAAGTTCTTCATGCTGTGGCCAAATACATTCTTTCCAGCCCTTGTGAGGTGCAACCTATCCCTTGCCAACCGTCCATCTTCCAAGTAGCATAGCCCGTGGTCCCAGAATCCGGATCTCTCACGTCGGCACCACCTTCGTAGCCAGTTGTTCACCCGGAGTAATTTTCTTTCTCTTTCTAATCCTCTTCCAAGAACTGGGAGGATGGATGAGAAAACTATCTGGACCCCAAAGTTCTTGAGTTTCACTCCCAGAGCTTCAAAGTCTGACGTGATTTCTTTGTAGCTCCGCTTGGCAATATCATTTGTTCTCACGTGGATGAGAAGAAAAGGCTATGTGTCAGTGGGCTTGATGAGCTTTGGCAGCCCTTCAGTCACATCTCTAATCTGTGCTCCAGGGAGACAGCACACTTGGCGAGTCCATGGGTCTTCGCGACATACTGGGGTTTCAATCCCACACAGCAGGGAGTCTCCCACAATGACTACTCTTCTCTTCTTCTTGGTTGATTGACCTTCTGCCTCTTGTTCACTGTTGCACAGGTTCCCCTGTACTTCTTCCTCTGCAGGCTGTCCTCCAGTCTCATCCTCCAGTAGCTGAAAGTGGTTGCATAACTCTATGGTTCCACTGGTGCAGAGTGTCTTCTAGTTCTTTTGCTCCTAACTGTCACCCTCTTCCAAGGAGTTTCCTCTTTGTTGGCTTTCCTAATCTCAGCATTCTCCACTTCTGCTTCGGCTTGCTGTTGCTCTTCAGTCTTTTGCGCTTCTTGTTGCTGTTGCAGTTCCACTGTTCTGTCTAAGAACTCTTCACCTTCTCTTATTCCCTGCTAGCTCAAGTCCCACTGGTTTCAATGGAATGTCCATAGTAACAACCAACTTTATCTGGATTAGAGCCTCATTGTGCAGAACCTGTGACCTGACCCCAAAACACAAGTGTGCATGTGACCACCCTCCCTAAAGACATCACTGCACAAATTATACCAAGACAACCCCCCCACCATGAAAATGGAAGTTCATGGAACCAGCCGCCTAGGTTCCATCATAAGCATGTGGTCTGCCCTACCCATCCCAGTGTCTGCTTGTGAAAGGGCTGACTCCTCCTCGCCAGTTTGCAAGAGATTTGTCCCTTTGTCCCATTCATTACTCCTGTTAATCTGCTGGATTGGAGGTACAGGGCATGTAGTAATCTCCCTAGTCAGAAGGAAGAAGGAAGCTGCCAACTCCACTAAAACCTTAGTACCAAGACTCCTAGGTGTTATTGTAGGAGAGTTAATTATTCACTTCTTTTTCAGCATCAGATCTTTGATGTGGGTTTGAGAGAAGGGGTGCAGCAATTTTAAGGGCTGGAGGTAGGCTAGTGATAGACACATCAAGGGAATGAGTCAATGGTGGGTGGGTGGGACACTGGTTTCAAACATAGGCCTAATTGGAGCTCAGGCATGATGAGGTACATCCATCTTTGGTCTACCTATCTCTCATTAAGCTGCCTCACCCAATTTGGTAGGTTTTACATTCCAGGAGTAAGTCTTGGCTTCATTAGCACACAGACAGCTACTGTATTCACAGCCTTTGCACGATTGCACCTGATATTCTTCTGACTTGGACAGGGCAATCTCGATCTATGCAAGAGAGAGAGAGAGAGAGAGATCAAGGGAAAGGTAATCAGCTACACCAAATGGAAGAAAGTGGGGAGAAAGACTGAGATTAGAAGCCAAGGGAGAAAGAAACAAGGGACACTTTTCAGACAACTTAATCTGGAGCTTTTCTTTGAAAACTTCTGTTTGGCTGATGCAGTTATTTCTAAACTCTGTGCTGGGTGTATCAGAGTGCGACAACAGAATTCCTAGGGTAGCATGAGAAATAATTAATTAATAATTAAATAATTAAATTGAATGACTGAATGACTGACTGAATAAAACAATTAAAGGAGGGCCCACACCACGGCCCCATGGCTGCCCTGACCCCCTTGTTACTGAACTCTCCCCTTGCTGATTTCCCACTGATGGTACTATGGCTGCCTCTACAAGAGAGGTTTAAAGCTCTTTCAAGGCGCTTTAAAAAATTTACCTCTACAAGAACGGAACGCAAATCGGGTGTAGAGGCGCATTATCTCTCTGATTATGCGCATTATCGAATGCGCGTTAAATAGCGAGTTTTATTTTGCTCCGGCCGTTAAAGCCCATTTTGCCTATGTGAACAAGCGCTTATGCGCATTAACTACTTGTACAGCGCATTTTGGTCATCCGTTAATGCACTTCGCCGCCTCTCGCCACCTCTCGTGCAGAGGTATTAGGTGTAAATGCGCTTCTGCGATTATGCGCATAATCGCCTAACCGGGCACAAAAGCGAATCCTTGTAGAGGGGACCTTTGTCTTCTCTCCACCCCCTTCCCAGATTGCTTTTTTCCTGTGACTGAAAGAGTGGTCTGTAACGGGATCCCTAGGGGAGCGGGATAGAAAGGAGAGAACGTTGAATTCCATTCTCCAGACAGCCTCATATAGATTTATTTATTTACGTATTCAAACATTTGTATCCTACCCTATATTATTGGGATTTCAGGGTGGCATACAGATAAAATTAATACAAGCAATATAAAACAATTAATAATTTGCACAGCTAAAAACATATTAAATCATTAACAAGCTAATTCGAGAAAAAACTTTAAAACAGTAAAAACAATTAAAACTATTGCAACTTTAGGCAAATTTAGCTTTCAAATACTTTGATAAAAACTTGGTTTTAACTTGGTGCCAAAATGAAGCCAGTGTCTCCATCAGTCGGGCCTCCAAGGGGAGGGCATTCCACAACTCGAGTGCCACCACAGAGAAGGCCCTCTTCAGATCACTCTTCAGCAGTTCTCTAGCGGTGAGGAAAGGGGGATCTGTGACGTGTCTCTGTGCGCATGTATATGTGCACATGCATGTGTGCATGTTCATGTATTTCAGCACACACATACGGCTCAACACTTGAGCCAGCATCACATGCTGCCTTTTGGGCTGAACTAAAGGCTCCTTTGAGTCCAAAGCACCCATCCACAGAGGAGTCTGCCCAGTAGATCTCTGTATGACTCACTGCTCTGGCCTTGCCTCCACTCGAAACAGGTTAGCCTCCCACATCACCTGGATCATTCAACCATGGATTATTCAATTATCCATCCTTAGAAGAGGCTGCTCATGGCATTTCTGCAACAAAGAAGTACACCCAGAACAGTGACAGATGCAGAAACCTGGGTGGTGAGGTAGACTCTTTGGGTATGTCATTCTTATTCTTTTGCACTCTAAAAGTAACCTTTTCAGGAGCAAAAGGGAAGCATGCCTCCAATTTTATTTCAATTTACTTAGCGATCAAAATGCGGAGAAATCATTTTCTGGGCTCAATTCAAATTCCTCACACTCTCGCCTCTTGCTGAGAGTCCTGATCCAAACCTTGGACTTAAGAAGAGTTACGCTTACTCAGAAGAGGTCTCACAGCTCACATTGATAAGAAATTAAGATCTTCCTTACCCTCAGGCAGTGTTTCAAATAGTTGAAGACGGTGGCGATCAGTGAAAATGATTCCCCACGAATCACGGAGTAGGGCAAAGTGAGCTCCACGAAAAATGGCTTAAAGACCGTCAACCCCACCATGGAGGAAATTCCAAAGCCACTGCTTTGGGAGGTGCAGAACATGCTGGCTTTCCATTCCGTGATAGAGTCAGGAACTGTGACTAGCACTTGCTTTTCACCTGAATCTCTGCAGAAAGTTCAAGGTGTGACAAGAGGGGAAGACAGCTCCTGTTACGAAAGGGAGTTTACTACTTAAAATCAGAGCCCTGGCAATTCAAACGTGCTCATCTGCATTTTGCTTGTCATGTTTTTATGTATTATTTGTGTATTTATTAACTCTTTTTAATATATTTGTGGATTAGTGACATGTCAATGCAAGTATTAGGTTCTGATAACTGTAAGAATTATTTGTATATTTGTATCATTGTTTGTATAAATAAAAAAGAAAACAGAGCCCTTGCTTGTCCCAAGTAAAGTTATAGCCTTGCTTCCATTCCAAAACTTCCCTGTTCCGCTTTAGTGCTTGAGCAAAGACACCAGGCTATAGCCATGAACATGTGGCTTAGCCTTTAGAAGGCTGAAACCACCAGATACAGCCCAGAACATGTTGGAGCCCCAACAAAAACCCCAAAGGACACCTTGTCCACTGCCCATGGTGGTCAAATATACTAATAAACATAATAATTGACTGCTTGCTGTCCTTTCAAAGTTCCCTAAAACAGCCTTCCCCAACCTGATGCCCTCCAGATAGACTAGACTGCCACTTCTGACATTCCTAGCCAGCACAGCCAATTGCTATGAATATAAGAACATAAGAAGAGCTGTACTGGCTCAGACGGAGGGTCCATCTAGTCCAGCACTCTGTTCATACAGAGGCCAACAAGCAGGACATGGTGCAAAAGCACCCATGTTCCCCAGCAACTGGGGCACACAGGCTTACTCTTTCTGATACTGGAGGTTGCACTTAGCCATCAGAACTAGAAGCCATTGATAGCTTTCTCCTCCTCCAGGAATTTATCCAACCCCCTTTTAAAGCCATCCAAATTGGTGGCCATCACTACATCTTGTGGCAGTGAATTCCATAGTTTAACTATGTGCTGTGTGAAGAAGTACTTCCTTTTATCTGTTCTGAATCTCCCATCAATCAGCTTCAAGGGATAGTCTTATGGAAGAGGGAGAAAAATGTCTCCCTATTCACGCTATGCATAATTTTGTACACCTCTATCAGGTCTCTCCTCAGCTTCCTTTGCCCCCAGCTGTTGTAACCCCTCATAGGGGAGATGCTCCAGTCACCTGATCATTTTAGTTACCATTTTCTGCACTTTTTCCAACTGTACAGTATCTTTTTTTTTTAGGTGTGGTGACCAGAAATGTACACAGTATTTTAAGTGTGGTCGCACCATAGATTTGTATAAAGGCAGTGTGATACTGGCAGTTTTATTCACAATTCCTTTTCTAATTATGCCTAACATGGAGTTTGACTTCTTTACAGTGGTCGCATACTGGGTTGACATTTTCATCGAGCTGTCCACCACAACCCCAGGATCTCTTTCTTGGTTGGTCACCACCAGCTCAGATCCCATCAGGTTATACTTGAAATTCAGTTTTTTGTTGTCCCAACGTACATCACTTGCTTACACTTGCTTACATTAAACTACATCTGCCATTTGGATGCCCACTCTCCCTTTTTGTTTTAACAACCTTAAATAATTTAGTGTCATCAGCAAACTTGGCCACTTCACTGCTCACTCCTAATTCCAGATAATTTATGAACGAGTTGAAAGAATTGGTCCCAATGCTAATCCCTGTGGGACTCCACTATTTACTTCCCTCCATCGGGAGAATTTGCCATTTATTCCTACTCTCTGCTTTCTGTTCTTTAACCAGTTACTAATCCACAAGAGGGAAAAGCCAAGGGGAGAAGAGCATCCACTCAAATCGAAAAAAGGGGGAGAAGCAAGTTCTCAGAATGCGGAACTATTTTATTAATTCATGCCCAACGCCTTTCGGCCTGTGTGGCTTTTGAAAAGGCCTTCTTCAGGGGGCTGCAACATTCAGAATACAATACATTATGTTATATATTAAACCTTAGATACAAATGTTTTTATACTAAGAGATGTTTTATATGTTTTATGATGTACAACATATATAGGCCCCAGAGCCTTTATAATGTAAGTTATAATATTCAAACAGTTTTTAAGAAACCTATACATGGGTATAGGCTTTTTGAGGAAATGTTCCCAATTCATCTTTATACAGTTATATTTATATTATGTGTTATCCCTATAAACATAATGTATTGTATTCTTAATGTTGCAGCCCCCAGAAGAAGACCTTTTCAAAAACTACACAGGCAGAAACTCGTTGGGCGTGAATTAATAAAACATTTCAGCATTCTGAGAAGTTGCTTCTCCTCTTTTTTTTGATCCATAAGAGGACCTCTCCTCTTATTCCATGACTGCTAAGTTCTAAGTCCTCTTTGGTGAAGAACTTTAGCAAAAGGCTTTTGGAAGTCCAAGTAAACAGTGTCCACTGTATCTCCTCTGTCTACATGTCTACTGACTTTCTCAAAGGAGCTAAACGATTAGTGAAACAGAAATTACCTTTGCGGAAGCTGTGTTGAATCTTTGTTGACTTGTCCTTCCATATGGTTACTAATTTTGTTTTTAATAGTGCTTTCATCCAATTTACCTGGAACAGATGTTAAACTAACCGGCCTGCAATTTCCCAGATCCCCCCTGGATCCCTTTTTAAAACCGGTGTTACACTGGCCATCTTCCAGTTGTCTGCTACAGAGGCTGAGCTTAGGGACACGTTGCATCTTTTGGTTAGAAGATCAGCAGTTTCATATTTGAGTTCTTTGGGAACACTGCGATGGATCCCATCCAGGCCTGATGATTTGTTTTTTATGGAATGTCTTTCCCAGGGAAGCTGTGCTGTCATTTTGGTGCCAGTTGAAGATGTTTTTATTTGTTCAAAATGTGAACTGGCCAATGGAATAGGTTCAGTTTTAATGAAGGACAGCCACAAAATCATTCATTCAAACCAACAAACAAGGCAAACTGGACACCATCCATATGATTAGTAATTGTGTGAATGGCTTTTTTAAACTAAATAGCAGGTGGGGGGATGGCGGAGGTAGCAATCTAGATTGGGACCCTGGCATGGGGGATGGTAATGGGGGGGGGGGGGGTGATAGGGATGCTGTAACCCTTTCCCTCCACACCTGCTATTTCCTTTGGATAAAAAGCTCCCATTTGCATTGAGTGAAGCTTTCTTTCCAACTGAAAACAGCAGGCATGGCAGGCCTGATCCATATCAGGACTGCAGTGGGGCAAAGGGTTGTAGCACCTCTACCACCAGCCCCACCAGGATCAGGGTCCCCACAACCATTGTTTACTTTTAAAAAGCCATTCACACAATTGCCAATTAACTCTTAACACAGCTCTCTACAATATTGGTGTCGGGTCCCTCTTTCCCCTTACGTTATTTGAAGTCAGCTTCAGGGGTTCTTCTCCGTGAGCCCCTGCCAAAGGAAGTGAGGCAGGTGGCTACCAGGAGGAGGGCCTTCTCTGCTGTAGCACCCCAGCTGTGGAATGAGCTCCCTAGAGAGCTTCGCCTGGCACCTACATTATACTCCTTTCGACGCCAGGTGAAGACCTTCTTACTTTCACAATATTTTTACAGTCTATTATCATAAACTTTTAACTCAGCTGTTTTAAATCTGTATTTTAAATCTGCATTGCAGCGTGGTTTTTTACTCTGGTTGTGTTTTTATATTGTATTTTTACATCGTGTTTTTATACTGTTTTGTTGATGGTTTTAATTTTTGTGAACTGTCCAGAGAGCTTCGGCTATTGAGCGGTATATAAATGTAAATAAATAAATAAATAAATACTTATTCTGCTTAAAATTTGGGAAGCATAGCTCTAAACACAAGGTCTGGATGAAGCTCCTTTCTAATCTTAAACAAAACTTACGCTACAAGATACAAATCCCAGATCCAGGTCTCAGGGAAGAACTGACGGACTTGAGATGCAAAGGTTGGGTCAGGTGAGCGAGGCTGCGATCCGGAGGAAAGGGATCCTTTGAACAAGAAAGGTGCGGCTGCTTCTACAAGACAAACCATCACAGGACATTACTTGTTTTTTCTTCCCCTAAAAATGCCTCCGCTAGCAAGTGGAGCACACACACAAGCTGAGAGAGAGAGAGAGAGAGAGAGAGAGAAAGAGAGAGAGAGAATTGAAGGCACAATGAGAGAAATCTTGATTGCCTTGGGGTATATATTCATTTTTTTTAACTGTCTCTGGTCAAATGGGTTTTGCAGGTTTTTGAAGCACCACAAAACCTGTAAAACCTGTGATGATACTCGGATGAGAATACCCATCCTGGCTCTATCAAACCTCCTTCCATTTACTTCTACGATATACACATACCACACCCACAGAAACCAATATCTGTCTCCACTTAGGAAGCTGGAAACATCCTTACCAGAAGCTATACCACTGCTGTAGTGGTGAAAAGGGAAGTGCTTGCATGCTACAGGCTTCTTCATTTTGTTGTTTGACAAGACTTTCAGCCCCATGGCCTGTGATAAGTCAGTAAGGAAAGAGGGAAGAAGGTTGGATTAGCTGCGCACACACCTTCAAGCCAGAAGCACCAGCTTCCTCATTCCGATCTATCTACAATTCTGCACCTGCACAGTTCCCTTTCCCCCTGCCTTCCCATCATACATGAGAGCTGGAGGAAGAATAAAAAGAGGCATGACATGTGCGCTCATCCTCTCCTCTCCTCCTCCTCCTCATCACATAGGTGATGTTTTGCTTCAAAAACCTGCAAAACCTGTTTGGCCAGAGGTGACAGTGGGACCAGGACAGTGTGTACAACGATGCATTGATCCTACTGTCTTCAGCTCTCTTAAAAACTATTGACTGTTTTCTTCTGCCAAATGCAGCAGCAGCTGGGATGCCGAGACCATGAAAAGACGGACCATTTCACTGGTCTCAGTGCAAAACAGGCACAAACAGACAAGCCTCTCATCAATGATGTTTGGTTTGTTCTGTGTTGAAGATCATGTGCTTTCGGGTTCTCTAAAAGTCATTCAGTGCCTCTTCTACACTAGCTGTCGACACGCAAGGAAAGCCCCACGGTGGCTATGGATCTGCGCCCTGTTGGTTAGATGAGACAGGTGCAGCTTTGCAGCCATCATGGGGCTTCCCTCCGATGCTCCGATTTGAAAAAGTTGAGGATTTACCCTGATTTTTTAAAAAAGGGAGTGCTGTCCACACAGTGCTTCTACCATGTAATGGCGCTCTTTGGCCGATCCAGGGTCAACCTGGGGGCGGAGCCTGGTGGAAGGCAACCAGCAACTGGTCATCTTCTACCAGGAAGAGGGCAGGGTGGCTCCAGGACCCAGATGGCCGCCCAGAAAGCTCGCGTGCCCTCCTCAGCATCGGGATTACCTGATTACCCTGGGAGAGGGAAAGCGTGGGGTTGAGGAGGGAGGCGGTGCCAACTTGGCACCATGAAGACAGCCCCCAAAGATGCCATAACAAAGGAAAGGAGGATACTTACTCTGAGGAAACTGAAGAAATCTACTCCACCCTCATCCCAGGGTCTCCAGCTCCAGCGTTTGCGACGTGCCAGCGGTGCAGGATCAATGATGGGTGCATCGCAGGTGTCATACTCAGAGACTTGATACGGGTGGCCTCCTGGGAAAGAGAACATGCCATACACCTGCAAAGGGACAGAGATGCATAGACCCTTAAGCAAAGGGATGCAGATGAAGCTGCCGGGACCCTGGCAGGAAAATGCACCTGTGCTGCTGCTGCTGCTGCTGCTGCTGCAACCTTCTGAATGGATTTTACTCCCTCATGTGTGATGGTTCCAATGGTTCTCACTGACTTTCTTTGTGACTTCCAGTGTGCAATCCCACCACATTGGCCACCCCTTAGATTGAAGGTGTTCAAGTATCCACTGCCCTTGGGTATCTCCTGCCAGGGCAGGAGGAGTGACAGAGGCTACTTTCAACTCTCCATCCTCTTTGCCTGCAAATCACATGTCACATTTCTCTGGGTGGGGGCAGGAGTGGTGGGGTCTGTAGATCTGGTGGACCCGTGGCCTTCCCCTTACTCCCTCTCTGCCCTCTTCCAGGGTTGCAACACCAACCTCGGAGGAGGAGCTGCTGCAGAGCTTTCTGCAGCAGATGGGAGGTGGAGTGTGAGAAATCCAAGCAGGGATTCCATTCCCCCCACTCAAGGTTGGTGGGGAGTGAAGTGGACTCCTCTATGTGCGCTGGTCCCTGGGACACCCTCCCAGGGACCACAGGATTGCTCTCTTAATCATTTTTTTTGGGTAATTTTAAGAGATTGGACAGAATCTAGGTGACAAATGGTGTAAAGCAGGGATAGGCATGGTTTACATGGTGCCCTTCAGAGCGTTTGAACTACAGCTCCCATAAGTCCGAGCCAGCATGGCCAAATGGTTGGGATTATGAGAGTTATAGACCAAAACATCTGGAGGCCACTGGGTTGCCTGTCCCTGCTGTAAACCAACCAACAAGCTGTTCACGTCTCTTCCTTAGTCCCTGTCATCATAGTTCACCTTCATTCTCCCTCCCTCCCTCCCTCCCTCCCTCCTTCCTCCTCCTCCACTACTGTCCCTTACACTCTCATTGGAGAGCTCCCTCTCATTCCTGAGGAGCAAGATGCTTTGGTCCACAGCACGGACAGCACACCAGGAGCCAGGAGTTGCCTTCAGTTCAAGGTTGATCTTTGACCCTGGCAGCTCTTGCGGCTGAGAGAAACCCAGGCTGACCTGAAGAAATGAATGTTGGGAATCAGTAGCGCCCAAATGAATACAAGGCAGAAGGTGTCAAACCACAGGCGAGTAGTTATCCAGATAATAATACCTATAGCCTTTTCACAAACATAACCATGTTCAGCCTTGTATGAGACCCTTACATTATTACAACCTGCAAGGCATGCCAGCATTGTTATTTTTGTATTGCAGCCAAAGGCTACCTGGGTTCACAATTCAGGTGAGGCTTGAAAAGTGAACGTTTCAGCTCACAGATTTCTTTCTTAAAAAGCTCTCATGATGCCCATGTGCACACCTTACCCAGGATCTCCCATACAACATGGGTGCCACCTGTTACAGATCAACCTACATTAGCCAGATTACATTATTCCACAAGCAGAAGGCAGGAGCAATTATGCAGCAGGATGCCAAATGTACTAGCAGAACAGGTTAACTTTAGATGACTCAAGTAAGCAAGTCAAGCTGCACATAACAGGTAATGGTAAAAAACAACAACCTCCAGGACCATTTGTGAATTTCATGTAGCGGAAAACATTCTTTCCAGAGTCAAATTTGTTGATCAACAAAATTAGATTCACATATTTTCCCTCTTTGTTTGTTTTAATGTGTCCTCGTTGGTTCTATAGCTCAGTGTTAGATTATCTGTTTTGCATGCAGAAGGCCTCCGGCATCTCCAGTTTAAAAGTTCAGGCAGCAAGCATGGGGAAGAACCCTGCTTGACATCTTGCTAGAGCTGGGCAATTTGTGGCCTTCCAGATGTTTTGGCCTACAGTTCCCATCATTTCTCACTACTGGCTATGCTGGCTAGGGCTGATGGGAGGTGTAGGCCACAATGTCTGGAGGGCCACAAGTTGGACAAATAGTATATAAGACAGCTGGACCTGGAATAAGGCAGCTTCCTGAGAAGAGGGATAAATTCATGGCATGCTTGAGATGTACAATTCTGGATTGTGGGTTGCATCATTCACTAAACCAAGTTAAGACATGCATATTGAGCCCAAAGGTCTTTAGCTGGGGGTGGGATTAAAAAAAATTGTGTGTGAATCCATCCTTAGCCTTTGAGCCTGAAGACCAAACCATCCACCCTACCCACTGTGTTTTCTTTAGCTGTGGAAATCATAAGGCTGTTAAGAATGGGGGGTGCGGGTGGGGGGCATCTAAAGTCTTGATGGGTTCTTATGCAGGTCAGAAAAAAGGGAGAAACAAGTTCTCAGGATGCAAAAGATGTTTTATTTCAAAGCCTGACGTATTTCAGGCCGAAGTCTTTCAAAGGCCTTCCTCAGGTTATTAGAAGATGTTTGCAGGGGCGGTGCTTGGATGCCAATAAAGATGGCAACATGATCTCAGAGCTCCTCACCTAAAAGAAATGATTTAAGCCAAAAAAAAAAAAAAAAGATAAATCAAAGGGAAACAACTACTGAAAATGAACCTCTGGTCTGCTATAAATGAATCTGTCTGGGAGAATCGAGAATGGGATCAAATTCTCCTTGAAATCAATTAACAGAGAAGATAAAAGAGCATTGGTCTCAGGGAGACACAAGATGGACGCTCTGAAAACGCCAAGTAAAGATAAGATTACTGGCACAAAACAACAAAAAGGAGACGGGAAAGAAATGGCAGTGGTAACAAAAGAAGAACTGACTGAGCAACTAGGAACCCTTAAACAAGATTTAAGTGTATTTAAACAAGAACTAATGACTGCCTGGACGGAAATACTTGACGAGAAGCTTGGACAGATCAAGGAGAGAATTGAGCGAACAGAAGCTGAAGTTGCTGATCGTACAGACCAACGTGCTTCACATGAGGGCCAAATTAAATCTTTTAAAAAGTTAACTGAGGAAAATAGTTTAAAGTGTGAGGCCCTGTCTAACAGAAATCACAGAAAGAATTTACGCATTTGCGGGATTATGGAGAAAGCAGAAGGAGATTCTGTTAAAGAATTTTTAGTAAAACGGCTCACAGAATTATTCCCATCTTGTAAAATGGAGATTGATGATATGGAGCGAACACATTGGGCATTAGGACCCAGAAGGCAAGACACAAATGTTCCACGGGACATATTAGTCCGATTTACAAATTACTCCACAAAGAAGATAAGGAAGGAAGCAAGATTATTGAAAGAAATGAGATTTATGGAAAGGCTGTGTTATTTTTAAAAGATTTAGCTCCAGACACACTACAAAAAAGCAAATAATCTAAGTGTTTACACAAGAAAATTGCGAGAAGACGGAATTAAATACTACTGGGGCTTTCCTTTCAAATGGACGATAATACATAAGGGAAATCTGGGATTAAAGAACTCTTTGGGGAACTAAGGATAAAGTATCCAGAAGAAGAAGAAGAAGAAACAGAATTGAATGCAGGACTGAATGCAGTTTCTTCTTTGGACGAATCAGAGCCAGATGAGGAATGGAGTGCAATTACAAAGACCAATCTGAATAAAAAGGTGAAGAACGCAGGAAATACTTCGACAAGAGAGCTAAGAGTATACCCACAAATAAATAAATAAAGATAGGACTTAAAAAATCTCATGGACGTAAAATCAGGAGGACATTAAATAAGTATTGGCCGGGGGGGGGGGGGGGGAGGTGAGGGAGTCAGAGACATGTAGCCAGCATATGAAGCAATAAGTTGGCTGAACACCCTGGAGAGGATAATAAAGGTATCCTCTTGTACAGTGTTTAAATTATTTTTGTTGATAATCCTTCTCCTTGATCTTATGTTCTCTACCTCCCTTTTCCCTCTTTTTTCCCCTATATAATGTGTGTGTGAAAAGGGAGGGGGAATAGTATACAAACTGGAGGTAAGAACTGGCTCAAAGAAACAGGGGCACAGAACCTTCCAGGAAAAAGGGGTGGGGGAGGAAAGAAATTCAGGGGGGAAATCGAAGGGGGAGAAGTAAGAAAGTTGAAAGAAAACCATATAATAATGCTTGGACATGTATAAGGAGAACGTGACACCTATAGTGGTTGGTATAATTATAATCATAAAAGGGATGACTCAGTGCATCTCTTTAAACATTAGCGGCGAAGGAGGATGCATTAAAAAAGCGTGAATGTTTAAACTAATAATAGAGGTGAAACCAGAAATATTATTTCTGCAAGAATTGCAGAAACCAAAAGTAAACAGAGGAATACTAGGTAGCAGACAATGGAGCCATACATTTTTGGCTTTAGGATCCAGAAGTGCAAGAGGAGTAGGAATATTAATTAGCAAGGAAATAAACTTTCAACCAAAAAGAACACTGAATGACAAAAAGGGAAGATATATATTCATAGAAGGGATATATAACGACAAAGAGTCAATAACATTGCCATCAGTGTATAGCCCTAATTCAAACCAACTAAATTTCCTATAGAAGGTTTTGACCAAAATAAACAAATTCTCTCAATCAGAGAAAATTATTGCAGGTGACTTAAATTGGAATTTACAGGGGGCAAGAGCAATAAATAATATGACACAAAAAATAATTTCAAAGCAAGATAGAAAAGTATATCGCTATACGGAGATTCTAAGAAAACATTATATTTACGATGCATGGATTGAAATAAATCCCAATGACTACAGTCATACCTACTATTCAGAAATACACAAAAGCTTACGTAGGCTGGATACAATTTTAATGACAGAAACCCTGTTACAAAGAACCAAAAACAAACAAAAGGAAATTGGACAAATAAAAGTAACAGACGATGTCCCAATCAAGACACTGCTAGAGACTGATCAAAAAATAAAAAAGATTATATATGGAGATTGAATCCCTTATTATTAACTACTAAAATCGAGAAGGATCTTGGAATTGTTGTAGACCACAAACTGAATATGAGCCAACAATGTGATGTGGCTGCAAAAAAAGCAAATGCTAATTTGGGCTGCATTAATAGAAGTATAGCTTCCAAATCGCGTGAGGTACTGGTTCCCCTCTATTCGGCATTGGTTAGGCCCCATCTTGAGTATGGCGTCCAGTTCTGCGCACCACACTTCAAGAAGGCTGCAGACCAGCTGGAGCATGTTCAGAGGAGGTCAACGAGGATGATCAGGGGTCTGGAAACAAATCCCTATGAGGAGAGATTGAAAGAACTGGGCATGTTTAGCCTAGAGAAGAGAAGATTGAGGGGAGACATGATAGCACTCTTCAAATACTTGAAAGGTTGTCACACAGAGGAGGGCCAGGATCTCTTCTTGATCATCCCAGATTGCAGGACGCGGAATAATGGGCTCGAGTATCATGAAGCCAGATTTTGTCTGGACATCAGGAAAAACTTCCTGTCTGTTAGAGCAGTAAGACAATGGAACCAATTACCTACGGAGGTCGTGGGCTCTCCCACATTAGAGGCATTCAAGAGGCAGCTGGACAACCATCTGTCAGGCGTGCTTTAAGTTGGATTCCTGCATTGAGCAGGGGGTTGGACTTGATGGCCTTCCAACTCTACTATTCTGTGATTCTATGACCTTTGTGCTGGAGAGGATGCAAAACCAAAGGAACTCAAATGCATATGTGGTGGGAATATAGGAAGGTCAGGAAGTTTTGGGATAAGGTTTTTCAAGAAATAAGAAAAATTATTGGTCAAGAGACTTGTAAAAGGCCACAGCTAGATTTACTGAATATGTTTGTTAAAGAAAACAGAGAGATAAAAGAAAAAATATTAATTGTTTTTTGTTGACAGCTGCAAGGGAATTAATAGCAAGTAATTGGAAGACAGCTTGGATGCTGACAGTATCTTTGTGGGAAAAGAAAATTTGGGACATAGCAATAAACAAAAAGTTGACACAGAAGTTAAGAATACATATGAATAAAGAAAAGAGATACTTTCAAGATGGATTGGCAAAAATATGTAGACTATTTGAAAAAGGAATTGAACAGAATGACTTTGGTAGAAGCTTACAGAAATTTGTGGGGCTCATGAAAAGCAGATGATTAATAAATGAAATGAACATTTAATATACCATCCTGGATAAGAAAATGAAAATGTAAGAAGGAAACTCTGTAATTGACCAAGCGTGGGGAGGGAATGGGGATTTTATTATTATTAAAATAATAATAATAAAAAATGTCTGCAGCAATACTTCTGGCAAGATAGTTGGGACTCCTATGATAATAACCATCAATGGCAACAGCAACCACAACTGGGGCACCATACGAACAGTGTGAAGATACCTTTCCTAAACAAAACAGTTCTGTCTTGAAACCCATGAGGTTCTTGCCTCTCGTAACCATTTTACTGCTAGGATAGGTTCTACAAGGCCCCCTCCACAAGGATGCGCTTTTGCGCCCGGTTCGGGGATTATGCGCATTTTCGCGGAGGCGCATTTACGCCTAATCCCTCTGCACGGGAGGCGGCGAGAAGCGGCGAAGCGCATTAAAAGATGCCCAAAAAGCACTTTACAGGTAGTTAATGCGCATAATCGCTTGTTCACACAGCGAAAATGCGCTTTAACGGCCGGAGCAAAATAAAAGTCGCTATTTAACGCGCGTTCGAAAATGCGCATTATCGGGGAGATAACGCGCCTGTACGGCCGTTTTGCGCTCCGCTCGTGTGTAGGTAAAATTTATAATGAGCCTTCAAGGCTCATTAAACGTCTCGTGTGGAGGAGGCCCATGACCCGCAGCCAGATCAGCCTGCTAAGGCCTTCCGCCAGCCAGAGTACCCTGCGCAGGGCAAAGGCCAGGCTGCCCAGACACAACCCATCAAAGTACGCTACAGTGGTTGGAGATCCTACTCTAGTCCCACTTCGCCATGAAGCTTCCTGGCTGACTTGGGCCAGTCACTGACTCTCAGCCTAATCTACCTCACAGGGTTGTTGTTGTGAGGATAGGATGGAGAGGAGGAGGAGAGGATCATGTACGCTGTCTCAGGCTCCTTCATATAAATGTAACAAATAAATATTTTGCCTGACCCTCTTTTAAGGATACTATTCAAAAATACTATCCTGAAATTATTAGGAATCTTCTGCAGTTTAAATGTATTGATGTCCAGTTAATCACCATCCGTCCTTACACAATGTAATAGACATAACCCCATTGTATTTACGAGTAAGATTTGGCCTGATTAATGTGGCCAACACCAGTTTTAAAAATAGGATGCTCTATTTTGAAGACCTGAGTCTATGGAGTCACAATTGCTGTGTGGTGTGAGCCAGCTAATGTTTCATTTCCTGTGTTGTGTACAGCTTCCTCCCAGAGTGACTGGCTGTTTACGAGTTGTCTTTGGTTCAGACCATCCTGGGCAGCACTTTAGCTTCATTGCAGTGTGTGAGGAGATGTCGTTAGCCACACATGTGTCTGAACTGCTGATGACTCATAGGGCTCTGGCACTTTGGAGGTCTGACCTAGTTATTCAGGTAGAAGGCTCAAATTTAAAAATCTAGGGCATCTGTCTCAACCTGCTCCGCTCCAGATATGTTGGACTACAAATCTCATCATCTCCTGCCAGCATCATCTGGACTAGGGCACTGATTGATGAGAGAAATCTGTTGGGTTCATGTTCATCTGATACCTGCCAGGCATGGGCAGCCCAGAAAGCATCTGTCTAGTTCCATCCTGGTCTTGAAACATAGCAAGAGCTTTGAGCTCAGCATCAGAGGCTTTGTTTGTAAGAGCCATTGGGCTGGCAGGCTTCAGAGGTAGGGCCTTCTTCTCAGTGCCACCCCCCGCCATATATGGAACTCTGCTCCAATTGACATCTGTGCCAAGCCCCATCACTGCAGGCTTTCACATGGGCTCTAAAAACTTACCTTTGCACCTCTAAACAAACGCGCTTATTGGGTGCCCTTGTGTAAATGGTGCTAGGTGGTTGAAGTTGTTCAGTTCTGATATTTTACTCTTGCTGTTTAATCCTACTTTCCTCAAGCTGGTGCACTCCAGATGCTTTTGAACTTAACTCCCATCAGCCACAACCAGCATGACTGTAGTCCAAATCATCTGGAGAGCCCCAATGTGGGGAAGGCCGGTTCAATCATTGTTTTATGTTGTTCGATGGCTTTAATTTTTTATGCCAACTTGGGAGGGTTTCCCTTATAAATCTTTTACACATATACAAACGTAAGTGAGTTGATGCTCAGACTGTCAGTTCTGTGTAAGCCCAATTGAGAAGAAAAAGGCTAGCTGAAGGTAAGTGGAAAGGTTTGTGCTGTATTTCTCTTATTCTGACTGTGCCACTCAGGCCCTGAACTCTAGAATGACCCTATGAAAAGGAGGACAGGGCTCATGTGACTTTAACAGTTGCAGAGAAAATGGAATTTCAGCCAGTGTCATTTGTATTCAATTAGTTCCTGGTGAAATCCCCTCTTCAATACAACAGTTAAAGTTGCAGGCACTATACTAGAGTGACCATATACAAAAGAAGGCAGGGCCCCTGCAACTTTAACTGTTGTGATGAAGAGGGAATTTCACCAGGGACTAATTGCATGCCAATGACACTGGCCGAAATTCCCTTTACAACTGTTAAAGTTACATGAGCCCTGTCCTCCTTTTCATAGGGTCAGCCTACTGAACTCCTTCTTCTTGCTGCCACTCCGTCTGTCCCAACCACGGGCCTGCTCACCTGGTTTTTGAAGCACTTGGACAGTTCAAACTCAGTTTTGTCTGCAACGAGGCCTCCATCCGGGAAGAGAGCATAAATTACCAGGGATGGTTGCGGTGCAAAGTCGGCGTTGAAGTTCAACGAGATGGAGAAGGAGCCTTGCAGGGCTGAAAGTGTGAAAGCAGCAGACGGATTAATCATACCACCTCCTCATTGCACACCTAGTCCCGCCCCTCCTCCTCCTCCTCGCTTTGTTTCCCTTTCCAAAGTCCACCCATCTGGACCCTTCCACGGATCCTTCTTCACAAGTCATCTTCTTTAACCTGCCCCTTCTCCTGTCTAACATAACAGTCTGACATCTCAGATTTTTAGAGGAGTTTAGGTGGACTTACCTCCACCTTTGCTATTCACATTTTCTTGTCCATGCTCAAGGATTTTCCCCTTTCCTGTCACCTGGGGAAGGAAGAGACATCTCTGGGATGAAACCTGCAAACCTGACAATTTGGCAATGCAATGCCCCACCTCCCTCTGACAGACCACAGTTGTTTGACATCAGAGGCCTCTGGACGGGAGAAAGGATGCTGGACTAGCTAGGGCTTTGCTCTGATCCAGAAGGGCTCTTATATTCTTAGACTGTGGGGTTGACAGAACATGGGGCACAATCCAGCAAGAAGCTCTTGTGTGCAAGTCTCCATCAAATGTACAAAGCAGGTTTGAGCACCTGGTTTTTACATCTCAACCACCAAACTGTCTTGGCCTGGCCCTGCCCAGGGTTCAGCTTCTGTTCAGTCCAGGACTAACTATTTCCTGGCGAATGCAGCACAGACCCTGACCTGGGAGACAAGAGGCTGCTTGTGTTGTGTGCAGATGTGTTGTGTGTATATTATGAACAGTGAGCAGCACTATGCAACATACGCACATTTACCAGTCTCATGATAGATATCCCTTCCTCAGTTGTGGCATAACACTCCCATAAAAACCATTTCTAAAAAGTTTGTTTCACCCAACATTGAGTTAGATACAGTTTCATCCTGCATCATAGGCATTTATTTTGGCTATTGTGTGTTGCGCCTGTATGTGTGGCCTCTAAGCTGCAATCCGCCCATGCAAGGCCACGCTCCCAGGTACATTCTCCAGCCAACCACTCTCATTTACTTCCCTCTCTTTCATAAGCACCATTTCCAAATATCTGCTCCCTGATTATTATTTTGCTGCCGGAGTTAGGCAGACAGGACTTTCCCATCTCAACATGTTTAGTTTTTATGTTTAAATGTTCATACATTTTATTTTTTGTTCTTTTTTACTGGTATCCCCTTCCAAATAACCACCGGTGTGCATGGAATAAAATAGAAGCACATTAAGATCTCAGATTGAACTGATACATTTGAAGCATAAGTTCAGAGTGAACTGAACAAAGGAGACAGAAATAGCCATGTGTTTCAGAGAGAGAGTGAGCCAGCTGTGGTATATGAAAATGATTCTCTCCCCAAAACTGCAGCTCTGTGCAGAGAAAGACTTCTGAGATCAACAGAAAAATATTTGCATTTGTTATCTGTGGTGTTGAAAGAGAAAGAGATAAATGACGAATACTGAAGGATGAGCAGGGAGAGGAGAAGGATAGTATCCATTTTCTCAGTCCAGATGTAAAATGCAGTTGCTGACAACAAATAAAAATGGAAGAATGTATCAGAAAATATATAAATTATGGAGGAATATTCAGATATACTTACATCCCATGAGAACTCACAAGAAAGAGTAATTAACCCAAACACTGAGAAGAGGGGCAGGAAAAGCAATCACTACAGTTTCAGTATTAATCAGTCTTGATGGGGCGGGAGAAGGCAGCGTCCTGCTGCTGGTTTGACACAGGAAACAGACGCACCATGACTGCCCAGCGTCTAACAAGGATGGGTGTTGTATGAGCCAGGGTGGGGAAAACCACACGAGGTTAAAAAAGAATAAACATCTGCAAGTGCTGTCAGCTTAGATCCCCTTGGCCTGCCTGATGTCCCCCTTGCAAGGAGGGCTGGTGGGCTGTGCGTAGTAGGCTTGATTGTCTTCAGCCAGGGTTTCTCATTTTGGATGGCATTAGGCTTTCCAGCTTTAGACATTAGTACACAGGGAATGTGTTGTGGGGAGCTGATCTAGAGCTGAACAGCCTCTTCACTGCCCCTTACTATTTCACTATAATTAAAAAGAAAACACACACACAAAGAAACCATCAATTAAAGCCTCCCCGGCCCCCATAGCAGTGAATAGGAGAGGCTGTTCAAGGGTCAATGAAGAGACTACTCATCACTAATGCCTACTCAAAGCAAGCAATACAAAGACTTGAGCTCTAGAGAGAAAACTTGTAATTAGCACTGGAAAAGGAGTGACTTGTGGGTAAAAATTATATAAGGCACTTTGCTATGGATCATGCAGTGCTATATTAATCCAGAAAAGCAATGCCCCAGCAGTGCTAAAGGGCATTCGTGTGGAAGCAGCCCAGGAGAGAAACGTAGTCCTGGGAAGTGCACCAAGAATTGAACCAGAGAGGATGGGAACTGAAGTCCTCCTCCTGGCCTTTCTCTTTGGCCCCCTGGCTCTTATACCTCCAACCTCAACCTCTTCCACCTTCCACTCCCCACTGACTAGGATGCTTACATAATAGGAGAAGAGGACTCCTCTGGCTTGAGCTTCTTCTCCAAGATCTCTGTCATTGATGGCGTAATCCACCTGAACCTCTTGCTTCTGATTGCAAGGGAGCACCCCCGGCAACCGCTGGATTTTCACATAGCTTTTGGTGGTGGTATAGTAAGGCTGCAGGTAGAGGTAAGCATTCTGGTAGTACTGATTGATCTTGCCTGTTTCATACACTGGATCCTGCAGATGGAATTTTCCCTGGGAAAGAAGTACACCTTCAATCTTTAGTCCAAGAATTGGTAGGATTAGTGAATTAAAAACATCCTGACAGACTACAAAGCCACTCTCAATAAATTGGGTGGGGCAACCCATTCTTTTTTTATATTAATTTTAATACAAAAATTGCAAATAGCAGACACTATTTTAGAAGAGGCATTTCCCCTCTGCTCTCCCAAAGGATGGCATATGCCCACGATGACGAATGTGTGTGTCACAGCAGCACCACCTAGAAGAAAATAAAATAGGTATTTTCCCCTTCAAAACAATTATTCTATTCATATGCAAACAGAGGGTGATGTAATCAACCAATTAGAACATAAAATTAATTAATTGATTTAATCAGGTGACAGCCCTAATAAGATAATTCTCTAGTATAACTTGCCATTTGCTCCAGGGACTGTCTTGACTAGACTATGTGTGACTGTGCTGCCATCTGCTGGGGAACAGCAGAAGCACCCCAATATGGCCAGAGCCATTGTTCCACAAGAGACCTAAAAATACCTCCGGCACAAAATCACTTTGCATAAGAATAGGAAATCTACACTGGTCAGAAGCTCATTTATATCACGAATGTCTCATTTCCGCCTCCTCTTCCATATTAGCAACCGTTAGACTTTGGTAAAAGGAGCAATGGAGGGGCTTAAAGCAGTGGAGGCTGCTGGCTCCGATTCCAGTGGGGCTGTAAATCCATTCTGAGTTTCAGTCAGAACCAGCCAGAACTGCAAAGGAGCCCTCCGAGGGGCTTGACCCATAGGCCCCAAAATGGATTCGGCACCTTGGGCAGCTCCTTTAGAATTCTGGCTGGTTCTGACTGAAATCCAGAATGGATTCACAGCCCCACCGAAATCAGGGACACCACTGGCTTAAAGGTACTTTAAGGCTCACATATGAAGGTGATCCGTAGCCCTGCGGAGGGCTTAGCCTGAGCATACGAGGGCTACACGTGGGGGACAGGACATGGGGACACGCATGACAGCCCCCCCTCCAATATGCCCCCCACACACTATCCCTGTCTGTTTCACCTACAACCTTTGCATGTTCAATGTGAATGTCCGAAGGGAGCTTCTGCATACGCTGAGGGGGCACCTCACCTTTATTGGAACATTTATTGTGCAGGGGTTTTGCTGACAGGGATGTCCGGATTGGGACTCACAAGGAGCCCTCGGCATCCTGTCCCCTTTGGAGCCTTCACGCGTTCAGGCCAATGTCTGAACTGAGATTTTGAGCGTCGTCATCAGACGGGGTGGGGGGTAGTGAGATCGCATTTCCCTACCGGCACTTCTCTGTCCCACAACAGGACGAGCAGATTCCTCTTTCTTCACATGGGGGGAGAAAGAGGAAGGAGCCATGACCACGTGGCCCATGCAGGGGGCGTTTTTATCATGCAGCTTCTCCTGCACACAGCAGGAAATGGCGGCAAGTTTCACTTCAAAAAAAAAATTTTTTTTTTTTAATCTACCAGGTCTTATTTTGTCATGGAAAATAGAGCAGAAGGAGCAGGAGAAACGCAGGAGGTGGACATCATCGTCAAAAGGACTCATGAAAAACCATGAGTGGCCAGTAACAACCATGCGATAAAACGCTAGTCTGATGACGTTCTTTGTCTAACCAGCTCCTGAACTTACCTTCTGTCCCTCCCTCCCCCCCCACTAAATGTTTCCCTTCCCACGTCTACCCAACTGTTCTGAACTTTGGAGGGAGCTCTGCTCTGCATCCCAGAATTTATGCTGCTGAGTATGTGGGACATGCCCCCCTCTGCCACAGCACCTCGAGAGGGCGTATTGGGCTCCTCTCCTTTCTGTTTCCAATGGATGCACACAGACTGCTCCCTTCAGGCACTTGATGATGATCACGAGAGTTCTGCCGGGCCCCTTATTCTGCTATTCCTCGCTGCTATGTAAACTGGTTATTGTATTGTGGCTCATGGGATGTTGATGTGATTTTGTTTAATCTGTACTTGAACTGTATGCATGACACTTTCAGGGCTTATGACCAGAAAGTGACATATAAATACATTTCGACTAGCTAACTAAATGATGTCCCCATGCGTGGTATTACGCAAGGACTCTCCCATGTGTTCTGTCCTGTCCTGATTCTGCGGTAGTTGGAGGGAGGGTCTAACAAACAGCCCATATGGCCAAAAAACCCAGCCCTTACTTAGCCTTGATTGTAAAATATTAGATACTTTGGGAACAGGAGCAAGTCAAACAGGGAAAGGAAATCTGAACCTTTTGTTACTGTCAAAACCATGCTGTGAGAAGCCATGCCTGTGCGCCTGGCAAGGGCCACATGTGCACAGACTGCTGCGCATGCACCTCACCTCCAGAGAGACGGCGTTTCCACTCCAGGCATCTGTCTTCAAAGTGAAGTCAGCTACTCCACTACTATCAGTCACAAGCAGCTGGTTGGTCTTGCTGTCATTAAAATTGATGACTAAGAACACCTTGTGGTTCTGCAGGACAGATCCATCTCTTTGCCAGGCTTTGAGCTGTCAGAAGAAAGAGCAAAATAATTATGACTTACTCACAGAATCAAGGAATCTGCACTGACAGCTCTACCTGAAAACATTTTAGAGTCAAGGATTACAGAGTCAGAAGGGATCCTGAATCTCTTTGCAATCAGAGGCACTGGGCTGTAAGGGTTCCTGAGAGGTCATTCAGGCCAACCCCAATCCCACCACAGGGCACTGACACCTAGACTGGCTTCTCCTCTATTGCCTGGCGCCTATGTTGAGATCTTTTCAGCACCAGGTAAAGACCTTTCTATTTCGCAAAGCTTGAAAAAATATTTTAGTAATTTAAAGTATTTTTTGGATATTTTCTGAAAAAGGAAAGATCCGTTTAAACTGAGTTTATGTGGCTAACAGCCCTGTTATATTTATTTAATTTGCTACAGAGGTCTTATCCTGGCTATTGGGAAACATATAAATGTTGTTAATACATAAGGAGAGTGTTTTAGCCCTCACTAATTACCTCAGTTCACTCCACTATATTGCTCTGGATTTGAAATCCTCCCATGCCTGCAGACCCAAGATGCCATTTATCCCGACACGAGGCAGAGGGGATTCAAGAAACTCTCATGATCCAGGGGCTCTTTTTCAAATCTCCATCTCACTCAAGTGTCTGATTGATTCCTTGAGAAGGAATTGTGATTGCCAGGTAGCAACTCCTCTCATGAAGCCCTTTGAAATGGGCTGAGCAAATGTAAAGGACGACAACATCCCACCATCACGATACCAACTGTTATTAGAGTGCTTTCCCCAAAGATTTCAAAGCCCTTCGTATCCTTACAACAACCTCCACTGCAAGTTCAGAACAAGGTGACAGACGGAGATGCACCGTCGTCGCCTTGCTCCACCGAAAAAAGTTGGGATAAGTCCCCACGTTTTTTATTTCAGAATATTGGAGGAAAGTCCTGGGATGGCACATCCTGGGGCTTTCCGCACATATAGACACCCCTAGTGCTCATCCTGACACTCCCTTCTGGTTACTGATCATGCCCAGACATGCTCAGCTTCAGAAGTCCTGCATCATGTGCCTCCAGACTACAAGCCTAGGACCTGTTGCACTCAAGGGCTGAATTCCATTTTGCAGAAGCTCTTGGGAGCCATATCCCAGTGGTGGATGGAGCTGTAGGCAAATAGGGCAAGGCCAAAACCATCTAAAATACCAGCGTGTTTTAGATAAAAGCTCTTTCTGCCAGTAAGTGAGCCCTATGAGGGGCATTTCAACCTTTTAGAATGGAGGAAAAACTGCACCAATGCTGGGGAACCACCAAACGATAGGTGGTGAGGGGAAGCAGGCAGGGCCATGTAGGAAACTCCAGAGGGCCAAATAGGGATCCCAGAACTGCAAGATTTGGACCCTAGGCCTGAGATCCAGTACCCCTGACTTTAATTTTTATGCAGAAGTGCTGCAATTTCAGCAACTGAAGAAGCTTCTCTCATATCTACCCAGCAATTTCCTTCTACTCAGCTATAAAAGGTACAGGAGCCCCCCCCCCCGACCCCCCCAGCATCTCATCAGAAAATAATTAATTCAACAAGATAATAGAACAGTATCTGAGATGAGAATGAGGATAAAGGACAGGATATATGCAGAGACAGACAGAAGTGTGCAAGTCCTATCAAAGAAACACCCAAAGAAAGAGAGAGGAGTTAGAAGCAAAGGGAATGCAAAGGGAATCACCAATCAAAGGGAAAGGATGGATTTTAAAAAGTGTTTGTGGTCAGTTATGCTATTGAGCTTATTCCTAACATTGCACTGAATTTTAAGAGCTCTTAAAAATTAGGGGAATTACCTTTCCCTTGAAGGGATATCCTGGGTGGTAGTAATTATCTGAATCCACAAAGTTCATAGAACCTGCTTGATCGGACATATAGATTTCACGAGTCACATTTGCTTGAACTCCTGTAGAACACACACAGGATGTGCTGTTATTCAGTCCATCAGGTCATTTTCCAAAGAACAACACATCATATACACATCCTTATGAAAAAGCATGAGCTCCATCTTCATTTTGCCTTACGGTAATAAGACACTGGATGACCTAAACATGTTCACAGTCCCAACACTTGTTCACATCATATATCATGGCATTATATATGTGTGTGTGTGTAATCCAGCACTTGGGTTTGCTAATAGCAAACCCAAGTGCTGGATTATGATAGCTATGGTAGTCAAAACAAGGCAACTGAGAAAGAAGAGGGAAGGGCTCACTGAAAACCTGAAAAGTAGTAGCAAAATTTTTACCAAAAAACTGGGTTGGGGGACCACTTCAAATGAGGGTTGTCATGGGACGCTGCCTGACTATTGAGAGTGTGTGGCAAGCATATCGTGGAAAATAGTGTGGAATGCATATCATGGAAAGAGTCCTGGCTGGTTGATACCTTGAACAGGAGCACACAGCACTGCAACATTTTGTTGCAGGTCCAACTTAAAAAACACAGGAGATTGCTTTTTTGACTGGTAGAACAGACTGTTGTAGAGTCGGCACAGAACATTCTATAGTACCCCATTATTCACTGGGATACTTTACAATCCCAACTGGTATAGACAAGAACTAGCCATTGGTAGTGGAGACCTTAAATGTTGACAATCAGCATATGCCAGCATAATATTATCTATCTTTAAAAAGAATAAAAGAAAAGTTAGTTCCAAAGATTCTGTAGTGTGATATGAAGTAGAGACTAATGTATATGAAGGGTGTACATCACATGACACACACTCACACACCCAAAGTGTCCTCATCATCCTATTTCTTCCTCAATAGCCCATTGTTTTCCAAACTACTTTTAGGATGGTTTTTCTGGTGCTTGCAGTTTCCATGTGCTACAAAGACCATCTTTCCCTCCCATGGGGAAAAAGAAAACACACCCACATCGCGATTGGAGTCAAGCCTGCCCCTCCACTCCTTACACTGTGTCCCCTCAACTCCTCCTTACCCCATGTATCACTCCTGAGGATCTCACAGGGAGAGCATCACACAGTTCCATGCGCAACATGCATAAAGATATATTGCATACACATCACAGGGTTCCATAAAATATAAGGGCCCTCTCTCCGCCTAGATCACGATGAGCATTTTGCTAACTGGAAATGGGCAAAGGTTGCTCAGGACAATTTCATAGACTCTTCTTCCATCACGTTCTCTTTTTCTTGTCTTTTTGTCTCTTCAGAAGTAGATCTGAAGCGAGACAGTCTCCCACCCTCTGTCTCTCATGTTCACACCAACTACAGTTCCCTGCAAGCACCTGGGCTTACCTGTCCCAGCTTCTTCCAAAGTGGCCGCCACATCTATGCTGTGCCTGTAGTCATAGCTCACAGGCATGAAGTGGGACACTTCCACAGAAGTGGAGAAGCAGCCAGTCCCATCCGTCTGGAAAACAGTCAGAGAGGCAACGTTTTCAAAGGCTGCCTTTATGGCCCAGGGCAGAACTAGGCATGGCCCTCAGCCTCTTCCTCCCTCCTACTTCCCTGCCACTCTTTAGGCCACTCTTCCCCAACCTGGTGCCCTCCAATTGTTGGACAGCAATGGCCATGCTGGCAGGGTATTAGTCAACACATCTGGAGGACAGCAGACTGGGGAAGGCTGGCTTAGGGTGACCGACCCACATCCACTCCATGCCATTGGCTGCCACTGGTAAGTGTGGGGAAATAAGGTAGCTAGGTCTGTGTAGACATTACAGAAAGAGGAGGGAGAAGGCCACCTGGGGCTGCCATATGCAGCAGCAGCTCCGTGTGAAATGTCCCATCTAGTTCCACCCAGGGATGTTTGAGAAATTTGTTTCCGTTAATTTTTTTTCTCAGGACCTAACCAGTTTGCACCTTCCAGACTGAACACAGGCTCCACTCGATGTCGGAACATTTTGCAACGTGATTGGTGGACCCCAAAAATAGGTTCGGCAGCATATGCGTCTATCTGAAAATGGTACATTTTGGAACATGTGCACAACTGCGCTTCAATGAATGGGCCAGGAATGTGCACATTTCAAAGATGTGCACAACTGATGCATACATTTGCCTCTGCGTTTGGGAAAATAGGCATAAAAACACTCCCAGGCTCAGTCAGAACGAGCTTTGAGACGGAATTCGGAGAACTCTAGCAAGTTCACGTTTGTCGCTTTGCACATCCCTAGACTCCCACCCTCAGGTGCTCAATAGGAAAATGGACATTAATTAGCTCTTTATTGGCTTGGATGCAGCCCATATCATCATTATTCTTATTATTCTTATTATTTTAAAAAGCTCGCTGTTTCTTTGGGTATATGTGATGTACCCACCCACCCACATGCCCACCCACTCACCACCGGCTGTTGCAATTTTCTTCTGATCCACAGTGGTTCATTTTCTGTGGAATCCACCAACAAATGCAAGAAGAGAAGCCCGGGAACAGGGCTGGGGAATAGTGACCCTGTCAAGTGCCACAGTCCCGTGGGGCTACATGCTGGCATTGGGTTGGGCTAATGCCAGGGGGGTATGGAGCAAGAGCAAAAAGTGGGCTGGGCCACGCCTTCTGCCTCTCTCCTTCTACCACCCCATTCTTCCCTGGTTAGGGGGCTGCCAGGGAAGGAACCCTTTCCAGAGGTCGGAGTTGCTTGCTTTGCAGAGGGCTTTTGAATTCAGGGAAAAGATTGTATGGAATTAAACTGAGGACTATTTGTGGCTCTGGGGCCATGGCTGGCCCAACGTGCCCAATTCTGCACTAGAGATTCCTGTCCTTGCCATTTCTCCATCCAAGCCTCAAGAGACCCTATTGGTATGAGTGGCGATGGTGGAGATGAGCGGAGACAGCTACACTGACTGAGGTTTCCTCCTCTGCCCCTCCACTCCACCCCCCTTTGACCATTCTTACCTGGCCTGTGTAATTCTGGCAGATATCTGTAGGCGCCGATGCTGTTGTATCAGGTGACCTCCAGGAATATCGGTAAGCTCTCTGGCACAAGGATACTTGCACTGAACCCTGGACACGCTTGCCATAGGTGTACCTAAAAGAAGAAGATACAAAAACTAGGGAAACAAACACAGAAACACACACACACACACACACACACACACACACAGAGCACAGAGAACATGCAAAACATGCCCTTCCTTGTTTTGCCCCGCTCAACCCCCTCCCAATGCTCCCCTCCCTTTTCTTTGATTAAAAGCAGTGGGGTCCTGCAGTCCTGATCCCCAAGTTAAATCACCTTTGAGGGGAAATGGTGCAATCACCGATCTCCCATGGCACTTAGCAAATGGATAAACAAATATCCTCCCAAAGGAAAGCAGAAAAGTGTTAACAAAAACATCATTTCCAAAGGAAGGCAGCGGAAGTATTGGTAAAACCACGTTGCCTTTGGAGTAACTCTGCCCTCCCAAACAAAGTCATGGGACCACCCAGAGAGCTTCGGCTAGGGGCGGTATATAAATGTAATAAATAATAATAATAATAATAATAATAATAATAGATGTTTTTATGCAGGAGTGAGTGGAAAGTACATTAGTAGAGCAGCTAGTATTTTTAATTCCTACTTTCTTAACAATTGCAGCAACAAAATGTATTTCCTGCTGCACCCCTGCCCTATATTATATTATTAAAATGTAGAAAGCTGGAGATAACCAGAAATGGATTGTTATGTGGAGGGATTGGGAGTTGCGTTCAGTTCTAATACTCAGAACAAATATCCCCGGGCTCAGAATAATTCCTTAAGTGTCTGTCTGTCTGTCTTCTGCACCAGGCTTTGGTTGGTGGATCTCAGGGTTCTAGAAAACACAAAGTGGATCCTGTAAGCCTAAAGTCTGCCCACCCCCTACCCTGAGGTGTACCTGCCACAAACTTTTAGGCGGAAGTTGCTATCTGCTGAAAAGATCGTAATGGGCTCCACCACATTCACTTCAAATTTGGGAAGCACTGGAGGAGAAAAGGAAGAGAACAGATTTAACTTGGCTCATCATGAATCAGCTTGCAGAGTAGATGTACTGCTATATGGCTGGCTTTAAACTGGATTGATTCAAACTGTTTTTAACTCCTTGCCTTTTTAATTTATGGTGTTTTATTTTTACAGCAACGTTTCACAGACACACTAAAGGACTGACATTTCTCTGATTTATTTATTTATTTATTTTATTTCTAACCCGCCTCTCCATCTAGATCGAGGCGGGGAACAACAATAAATATAAATATAAAAACAATAAATTAGATAAACCATTAAAACAGATAAAAACAAATACATTATTAAAAACATAATATCCGCATGATTTCTCCTGGGAGGTTTAACCACTCTATCCCCTCAAAACTCACTCCTTTCTCCTTGTGGGATAGACCATCTGGCGGTAGCAGACTCTGAACCAGAGCCAGGACTCCTCATGGGCCAGGGCTCACAGGCCCAGTGTCTGTGCTCAATGGAGCAGATGATCTGCGTATTATGAGAAAAGGGCCTTGAGAGGGCCCAGAGGGCATTCCTCCTCTTAATGTTGACCACTTTTATACAGTCTTCCTTCTCAGGGATTAGGCGGAGGGGCTCCCAAATCAGTGGGTGGCATTTCTAGACTTAACCCTCAATATCTTTCTCTAGAAACTGAACACTGATGAGCGATAATGAACAAAGGAGGTGAATCTTCTCCAAGACCCTTGGGATACTTCATTCCAGCCAGGGAAGCCCTCGCAGTTTCATACCATAATCCATGACGTCGAAGCTTAAAAAGGCCTTCCAATTATCCACATTGATTGTGTACGTCCCCAGAGTTGGTTCAGCTGCCAGCTGGAAGGACAGTTGCACGATTCCATGATCGGGTTCCACATGATCCCACTGTGCAATCCGGTTCATTGCAGGATCCTGTCTCCACACATGTTAAAAGAGGAATGTTTGCAGCATGTTCCTGTATTTCTCTAACAGGATCACGGCAGAGGCCCAGACAGTGTCTCTGTTAGAGGGGAAGCTCTGCAACCTCCTCACCCTTCTGCCCGCCCTCCTCCGTGCTCTCAAACACAGGCCCCATTCAAGGTGCTTACCTGCAGCTCCACCAGCTGGTACTGAAAAAGAAAACAAGAGGAGACCCCTGTAGCCACCAGCAGAAGCAATGCAACTTCCTGGACACAATGCAAGTCCCACACCAGGCCTCATCCTCCTAGTTAAGGCACAGTATTTTGAAAGACCAAGTCTCTTTGGCCATAGGACTGAAGAACAGAGGAAGCTGCCTTATCCTGAGCCACACCATTAGTTAGGGTGACCATATGAAAAGGAGCACAGGGCTCATGTCACTTTAACAGTTGTAGAGAAAAGGCAATATACTAGAGTGACCATATACAAAAGAAGGCAGGGCCCCTGCAACTTTAACTGTTGTGATGAAGAGGGAATTTCACCAGGAACTAATTGCATACAAATTACACTGGCTGAAATTCTTTTTTCTCTACAACTGTTAAAGTTACATGAGCCCTGTCCTCATTTTCATATGGTCAGCCTACCATTAGTCCATCTAGCTCAGTATTGTCGACACTGACTGGCAGCCAGTTTCTCCGGGCTTTCAGGCAGAATCCTTTCCTAAGGCTTTATCACACCTACTATTTCTCCCCTGGGTTGCTTCTGTGGCTTCCCCCTCCGTTTCCTATGTGAGTCTAGCGTTTTGAATCACACATGGTCGGTATAGCTGCACTACCTCAGCTTGGCCTGTTGAACTTTGCCTGTTTTGGACTTTGCTGGTTCAGGGACAAATCGAAACAGAAACTAAAACCTGCGACCTCAGGGCGAGAGAGCAGCTGGAGGGGAACAACATCATGCAAGTCCAGCGCTGAAGAAGTGGAGCAAAGTCGAGGTGGGTGTGCTTAAAAAAAAAAAAAAAATTTCAAGGTCTGTTTAAAAGGAGAGGCCATGGGTACCTGTCAGGGATGAAAAAAATACAATCTGCAGAAGAGCCTGGAAAGAAAAAAATGACATCATCTGCAGGTGTTGCAGATATACAGAGGGAGCCAAACCAAGAAAGATAAAGAGTGAAGATAGTTTTAATTGCTTGATTGGCTGATGCAATGTGTGTGAAAGAGGCTGTAAAATTGTATAAATATGTAACAATTGTTTGACAGTGTTGGGGTTGTGTAGGAAGAATGTTATACTGGAGGTGGTGTGTTTTTCTACTAAAAAATTGTTTGAAAGACTTTAATGTGTGTGTGTGTGACTTATTCCTTCTTGGTTGCTATCTGGAGAGAGAGCAAGTGGAGACTGGACATTGGATTTCTAACAGAAACTCTGCTGTTTAGAGAAGTTTTTCCCTTTCATTCCTTAACAGTACCTCCCTATGGAGGTAGTTCCATAAATACGGGCTACCATTGCAAAGACCTATCTTTCGTTCCCATCGACCTGATGACATACATCCTGATGACTGGCCCACAAGCAGGCCTTCAGAGTTGATACTTAGACCAAGGCATCGCTTGCTTATTCCACCTTTTATAGCCTTTGCCATTCACACTTCTCACCTCATTTGCTAATGTCATAAATTCAGAATCCAGGGTGATGATTCGAAATTTCACTGTAACACAACAAATGCACAGAATACTTTAAGGGCTAATCAGTTTGTTGTGCACTCCACTGTTGTACTATGTTGAAAAAGTAAGGACAAAGGAGAGGTTATTCAAGCTTTTACCAATCCCCACCCCTTAGCTTTTTAAATCTTTTTCCCCCTGTAAAACGACAGAGAAAAAGAAGATGAGGGATAGTTTTGGGCAGAGTGGGCAGAAAATCTAAATAAAAATCCACATCACTTCTCAGAGCCATACTGTTTCAATTTGCATAGGCCTCTGAGGCTTTTGCCTCTCCAGGGCCTTGCAAAAAGGAAGAAATAGCACGTTTAGAGCAGACAACCCATCAAAACTTGAGGCCAGGGGGCTGCCTCAGATGGTAGGGCATGGCTTCCGTTAAAAGCAGTGGGATTCAGACAGACTGATGTGACAATGGGGCACAATCCATAGGAAGGTTTTCCTGGGGAAGCCAAATGGGAGTTGCACAAGAGCATACCTGCTCTGATGCAGAGGCAAAGATGGGCATGCTTTAGGAATAGTCACGCGAGTTATACACTCCTCTGCAGTAGCCCTGCTCAGATATTACAGCAAACCAGCCCTAGGGGCTATTGTCTCCTCACCCAGTTGTCCAGAGGTATAGATGGGCTTGTCTGTCTGCACGAAAGTACCGCTTCTAGCCTTTTGAATCAGAACCTGCTTCTTCTCATTTATCTTCCCCTGGGCATCAGAAAGCCGGATGGCAGCAACTTCCTCAGAGCCATCTGTAGGAGGTGGTACCTGTTTATCAGAAAGTTATGTAACAGTTAATGTATATATAACATGAAATACATGTATCTGGGAGGGAGGGAGACCAGCAGTGAGGGGGACATGTTACCTGTGGCATACCACAGTTTTAAAAAAGTTTGCTATTGTTGCTAACTAAAGGACTTGAGGCTGTAACAAAGGGGCTCTACCTTAGAGGAAATGCATTGGCATTTGTGTTCTAAAAAGCTTCCTCGCTGTTCGTTATTTAGCTCTTGCTTTAGCACTTTTTGTCTTCAGATCTCAAGGAATGTTGTGGAAGACGATGTTATTACTCCACTAATTTGGCATTCCATTGTCAGTATTATTGTTGTCATTTTTATTTATTTAATTTATTTAATTTAAAACATTTCTAAGCTGCTTTTCAGGGCAGAAGCCCTCCCAAAGCGGCTTACAATGACACATAAAAACAGTATAAACATTAAAAGCAATAAAAGCAGAGACAGTAAAATATCAGTTAAAAACAATAAAAGCTAGTAGTAAAAACTAACAATAAAACATCAAGAACAACAAGGGCAATAGCAGCAAAAGAGTATTCGTCTATGAGAAGGCCATGGTAAAATTAAATGTTTTTAAGGTATTCTTAAATGGTGCATGGCTGATCGTCAGTGGGAGTCTGTTCCACAGGTGTGGGGCCACCACTGAGAAGGCTCTCTCCCATGTGGAGACCCACCTAATTTCTCTCACTGGTGGGCAGATGAGAAGGGCCTCTCTTTCTGATCTTAAAGTGTGGGCAGGATGACAGGGGTGAAGGCAGTCCTTCAAGTAACTTGGTCCCAAACTGTTCACGGCTTTAAAGGTCAAAGCGAAAAGCCAAGGGGAGAAGAGCATCCACTCAAATCGAAAAAAGGGGGAGAAGCAAGTTCTCAGAATGCTGAACTATTTTATTAATTCATGCCCAATGCCTTTTGGCCGGTGTGGTTTTTGAAAAGGCCTTCTTCAGGGGGGTTGCTGGAGAAGTCTGCAGAAAACTCTAAATGAAAAGATAGTCACTTATTGCATTCACTGGTCACTATCCTTTCGTTTAGAGTTTTCTGCAGACTTCTCCAACAACCCCCCTGAAGAAGGCCTTTTCAAAAACCACGTAGGCCAAAACGCGTTGGTCGTGAATTAATAAAATAGTTCAGCATTCTGAGAACTTGCTTCTCCCCCTTTTTTCGCCTTAAAGGTCAAAACCAGCACTTTGAATTGGGCTCAGAAACACACAGGTAGCCAGTACAGCTGGCGTAGTATTGGCGTTAAATGGCCAGATTACCGCGCCCCTCACCAATACTTGGGTGGCTGCATTCTGCACCAACCGAAGTTTCCAAACCGTCTTCAAAGGCAGCCCTACATACAGTGCATTACAATAGTCTAGCCTGGGTTTGACTAGTGCGTGGATAACTGAGGCAAGGTCCGTCCTCTCCAGATAGGGCCACAGCTGGCGTACCAGCCTAACTAAGCTGATAGAATGCACTCCTGGTCATTGCAGCCACCTGGGCTTCCCCAGTAGATGACCCCATGTGTTGCTACAATAAGGACTGAGAGGCCATTATTCCTTGCAGAAGCTCCAAGAGCATCCTGGGCAAAGCAGTCAGGACATCAGACCTTCCCCTATATATCTAGTAGCAGCTGGGAACATTCTATGATGAAAGTGAAGGAGGAAATCTCTGAGAACATATGTGAAGTTCTAAGCACATATTATAGTGTACATACTATACACACTCAGATATAGTCCATCTGAAGCCTGTGTTTTCTGTATGTGCTACATGCAGTGCTAAGCTGACCTATGGCTGCCAACCAGATGTGTCCTCCTGTCAATACTTAGGGAGATCAGGGCTAGATCTTCATGAGTGCTTTTCATTGGTATTGAAGTGCAGTGACAACTGTTGGGGCACATTAGGCTTTTTATCCGGTATTATCCAAAATACCGCTAAAATGTCCTTGTGTGTGCTACGAGGTATTAATGTGCAAGAGAGAGAGATGAGTGTTACCATGATGGGGTTGTACTGAAATGACTTGAGATGCAGATCTGCCCCCACTTCTCCTTAAGTCCGTGAGGGGCAAAGGAGAAGGCGGCAAAGAGACAGTAGTAGCTTTTGTTGCATATTTTCTAGCTGCCTCTCTTTCTAATAGACATACAGCAAAAAGCAGAGCTTTATCCTGGTAGTGCCAGCTGTATTAATCGCTTTGGAAGAGTAGGAGGTTAGCCTATACAGGTTAAAAACACCCTCACACTTCACTATGAATTGAGGCACAATGGGAGCTGTAATAATTTCTGCTAGCATGTAACTCTGGCCTGGGCAGTCAGCCAGTGGCTCAGGAACAAAGTATAGGTGACGTTTGTTAAACCCTTACCTAGTTGATTTTCTTTCATAAATAGCCAACTGGGGTGGGATGGGGGGTGGGTGAATCTGGCTCATTCAGGACTGGAGTGTGGGGGAGGGAGGGAGGGAGGGGAGCTCCTAATGAACATGAGAGGTATAGGAAGGACTCCAGTTGCGATAATGGTGGGCCAAAGGCTTAAAGGCTTCCCCCTTCTTCCAAAGTCCCAATCCAGGTTTGCTCCCCGTGCTGGGAAAGGAAAATCAACTACGCAAGGAAAACTATGTGATAAATGTCACATCTAGTTTGGCCCTCAGCAATCAAGTACTCAAAATGTATTTGGTAACATAAAAACATTGCCTACTGTGAAAGTCACTGTGATTTAGTAATAAGAGTGTTGGCTTTGGCTCTGGAAGTGTCAAGCTAAATTCTCTGATGAGCCATGACGGTCATTGGGTGAACTTGCTTTGCTTAGAAATGTGCTAATTTTTACTGATCCCAACCACTGCTATGTATATCTGACAGCTAACCAGTGGAGGGAACGGACAAGCACAAAGGTAGTGTGGGTGTGTGGGGAGCCATAAGCAGCTGGTGGCCGCAGGAGAAGGCGCAGGTTGGAGGACTGAGGAGGAAACAAGCCATGGCAACCTGCAGAGCATCCAATCATCTATCAGAAGTAACAATCAAACCACCGACCCACTGTGGTTAGCCTCAGGAGGGCTTGGCATGACATGCAAACTTTCCCAGCAAATCAACAGCTTCCAGTAGGTGGCACTCTTGCAAATATGCAGCAACATTTCTGTGACTTCTGCTGTTGTATTGCAAGTTTTTTAAGAGTGATATTTGGGAATTTCATTAGATGGCAGGAAATCATAAAAAGGATATAAGATGTTCATTCACATCTGCGCTGACTCCTGTCACATGCAGTGCAGACCTTCAATGTCAATCAGAGCAGTGGGACACGCAAAACATTACTCCAGCCTTCCCAAAGCTGGTGCCATCCAGTTGTTTTGGACTACAACTCCCATCAATCACTATCAGCATGACCAAGTGTCATCAGTATGTAGATGACATGCAGCTCTACCTCTCTTTTCCATCTTTTCCATCTACCAGTCCCAGGGAAGCTGTGGAAGCCCTGAATATGTGTCTGGAGGCAGTTCTGGGATAGATGAGGGCAAAGAAGTGGAAACCTAACCCAGATAAGATAGACATACTGCGGATGGAGAAATCTCCTGATCTGGATGGTGCATGCAAGTGGTTCTGGATGGGGCTGCATTCCCCCTGCAAGACCAAGTTTGCAGTTTGGGGGTTCTCCTCTACTCAGCTTGGCACTGTCAATAGACACAGAGGTGGTGACACTAGCTGGGAGCGCCTTTTATCAGACTGATTCACCAGCTGTTAGCAACCGGGTGATTGGGAGATGTGGGTGGTCACTCCACATGACTACGGAGGCACCCATTTATAATACGACCACCTTATGGGTGGAATGAGAAGTTTTGCTTGCTGCCAAAAATGTCAGCCCCGTGTTGAGCACCTTTCCCTCTCCCTATAATATTTAGGCAGCCTGACCCAATGCCAGGAATGAGAAAGTACGAGCCACCGCCCTGCTCTGAGCGGTCCCTTTTCAGCCAGGGCATAAGTGGGGATAGAGGCCTGGGGATATAGGCCTATGCCATGGCAGCACAGGAGATGTCAAGGTTCCCTCTCCACCAAAACCTTGCTCTGAAAAATGATCCCTCAGAGCGAGGCTTTTGGCTGGGCAGGCTCTGAGGAGAGCTTTGCCGCATGTTCTCCTGCTGCAGCCTTTGCTATAGTACGGGAGTGGCTGGCACAGCTCCGCATAGCAGCCAGCCATCTATGCCTGACTCAGAGTGAGGCAAAAGGTTTGCAGTGGTGGCAGCAGCCATGGGGTTCTCTGGAGTACCCACCTTCCCCATATGCCTTACTTTGAGAGGCAAAGACTCAGAGCACATGTCATGGCAGCAAATGTTGGGTAACTAACCTAGGGTGACCAGATAAAATCCAGGTCAGGGCGCCTGTCACTTTAACAGTTGTAGAGAAAAGGGAATTTCAGCCAGTGTCATTTGTATGCAATTAGTTCCTGGTGAAATTCCCTCTTCATCACAACAGTGAAAGGTGCAGGCACTATACTAGAGTGACCATATCCAAAAGAAGGCAGGGCCCCTGCACCTTTCACTGTTGTGATGAAGAGGGAATTTCACCAGGAACTAACCCATAATTTGCCAGAGTTGTGTGTTGCTGCCATTTTGAATATGCAACCTCCAATCAGGGGTCATTTTGTGACATGCGATCCCAGACACTATGGGTTAATCATTACTTAAACAACCCACAGTCAACCCATGATTAGTTCTTAGTTTAACTGTGTTTTGTTTAGCCCACAATTAACTTATACTGCTTGAGTTCGCAAAATCACCTCCAGTCAGGCTAATCAGAGGTTGCATATTCGAAATGGCAGCAGCATGCACCAGGCACACAAACCAGCAAATTATGGGTATCCAGAATGACAGCAAAGCATTAACCTATGCTTTGCTGTCATTCTGTGCAAAAAGGCCCATGGGGCGGGAGTAGGAGTGGCTGTGGCCAGCATCGGGACTTCTTGCAATGGGCACATATGGGATAATAATAATAATAATAATAATAATAATAATAATAATATATTTATTTATTACCCACCTCTCCCAACAGATTGAGGCAGGGAACAGCATCAAACATAAAATACAAAACTGATTAAAACACAAAACCAATACATCATTAAAATACCAATAAAACACCAATAAAACACTTTAAAATTCATCTGGGTAGGCCTGCCGGAAGAGATCAGTCTTTATAGATCTTTTAAAATCCTGAAGACTGGTGAGTTGGCGAATCTGTCCCAGCAGGTCATTCCACAATCTGGGAGTGGCAGAAGAGAAGGTCCTTTGGGTAACGGTTGTCAGTCTAGTTCTTGTTGACTGTAGTAAATTCTTCCCAGAGGACCTGAGCGTGCGGGACGGATTGTATGGGAGAAGGCGATCCCGTAGGTAACCTGGACCCAAACCATGTAGGGCTTTAAAGGTAATAACCAACACTTTGTACTTCGCCCGGAAACTGATTGGCAGCCAGTGAAGAGATTTTAAAACTGGTGTAATGTGGTCACCCCTAGATGTAACGGTGACCAACCTGGCTGCCGTATTTTGAACTAATTGCCACCTTTCTGATCTGGATCTGCCAGCTGAGGTGGAGGAGAATTCAAAATAGAGCTGCTGTTTTGCTGACAGCCCTATGCAAGCACATCTAGTTCTTCCCTCAAGTACATGCTTAACTTTCTTACTGAAATCTCTGGGACTTTCAAGTGCTTTGATTTGGCAGGATTGTGCCCTACAGTAGGCTGACCATATGAAAAGGAGGACAGGGCTCTGTATCTTTAACAGTTGTATTGAAAAGGGAATTTCAGCAGGTGCCATTTGTATGCATGCAGCACCTGGTGAAATTCCCTCTTCATCACAACAGTTAAAGCTGCCAGATCCCTGCCTAATGTGACCATATACAAAAGAGGGCAGAGCTCTGGCAGCTTTAACTATTGTGATCAAGCGGGAATTTCACCAGGTGCTGCATGCATACAAATGGCACCTGCTGAAATTCCCTTTTCTATATAACTGTTAAAGATACAGGATCCCTGTCCTCCTTTCCATATGGTCACCCTACCCTACAGCAGCACAGAAAGTCAAAGCTTGGAGACATTACAGGACAATTTAGCAAGCGATGTTGCCCTGAGGGTAACATGCTCTGGTCACTTCAAGGCTTGACTTCTGCAATGCGCTGTACATAGGGCTACCTCTGTGCCTAATCTGGAAACTTCAACTAGTTCAAAATATGGCAGCCAGGTTGGTCACCGGTACACCTAGGGATGACCGTATCACACCAGCTTTAAAATCACTTCACTGGCTGCCGATTACTTTCCGGGCGGAGTACAAAGCTCTACATGGTTTGGGCCCAGGTTACCTGCGGGATCGCCTTCTCCCATAAAATCCACCCCTCATACTCAGGTCCTCTGGGAAGAATTTACTACAGTCAGCCAGAACTAGGCTGACAACCGTTACCCAGAGGACCTTCTCTTCTGCCGCTCCCAGACTGTGGAATGGCCTGCGGGGAGAGATTTGTCAATTTAACAGTCTTCCGGAATTTAAGAAAGCCATAAAGACTGATCTCTTCCAGCAGGCCTACCCAGCCGAATTTTAAGACTTTTAAGAGTTTTATTGGTATTTTAATAATGTATTGAGTTTTATATGTTTTGTGTACTTTATATCATTTGCGTTTACTGTTGTTCCCCACCTCGATCCAGAGAGAGAGGCGGGTAAGAAATATATTCATCATCATCATCATCATCATCATCATCATCATCATCATCTCAGGACCAGATTTAGCAACACCATTCAACCAAGCACCACTGGATTAGGTGCCCAACAGCATTAGATAGGGCACAGCAATCAAAGAAGGAGATATGCAGGCACACCTAGGCACAGGTGTGACATAAACATTGGCACAGAGTGCTGCCAATTTTGAGGCACAACAGCTGCCCTGGTCAGATTTCGCCCACCCTGAACTGGACTTTTCAGGATCCTGGACGGCTTTAGCAACATCCTGATCTTTTGTTTGCTTGTCTGAGACCACTCCTGACTCTGCCCAAGCCTCTTCTTACCTCTTTTGTTTTATTATCATTAGCAGACTCAGACCTTTTTGTCACTGTGTAATCTTTGTTCTAAACCTTATAAAAACCCTGGGCTTCAATTATTTACTTCCAGCATTTTGCTGCATAACTCACTTTGATCCAGTAACTGATATCAGTCCCACCCTGCTGAAATCACTTGGTTTCCTGGCTTCCCCTTACATAGGCAGGACACCATCCTTGCTCCTAGTATGGGGCAAGCTCTGTAGTTCTGTGACCTTCCAAATGCCCATTGCCCCCATTCTCTGGTTATGTGACAACAAGCCCAGTTAGTTCTGGTTGCATCAGTTGACCCTTGACTTCTGAAATTAGTTTCAGCCCAGGAACACCAAGGCTCTGCCACTTAGCCTTGCTACCTGCTTATTCCAAACCACCTTTGTCTGGCCATCTAGGTCCTCACATTAACTGAAGCAGAGACCCACTTGCAGCCTCTTTCAAGGACCCCTTTTTTTGGTGAAACCTCCGGAATTCCACTGTACCCCAGCTTTGTCTACAGGACAGATCTAGCAAGATCTCAGGAAAAGTATATTTCAAGCTGTCTCCTATCTTCTGGGGATCTTCTATCTACAAATCATAGCCTCTACCTCTGCATCTTCTTTCCCATTGTATGCTTGTCTGAGTGTGTTGCAATTCAGTCTATTTTGAATCAGCGTTTGGTTGGAAGCCCAGCCACTTTAATTATCCAGTGGCAAGGATCATGGCTGAATATATGACCTGACTGGATCCATTTTGGAATTCCTACAAGTGCCTTTTGCCAACCAGCTGATTCCACAGTGTAATTACTGTATAGTTTTTTTTAACTCATGTGGTTCAATCAAGTTCCTTGTTTTCAAAGAAACCTCTGCATGTGTGTGTGTGCACACACACCCATCATTAAGTCACCTCTGCCACGCCATGCGGCAACTAATGTTCAAAGGGCCCTGAACAGGTTCTCTTAAAATGTGTACATACTTGTGCGCATGTCCAGGAACAGCCTAGTAGCCCTTTTATCCATTAACTCATTGGCCCACATTTTCAGTCTCCAAAACTCCTTTGCCTGTCAACTTCCTTCTTGTCAATAGTATCCAGCCCTTTCTGTCTCTAGGGCGTCTGTTTGGGTTTGCCCCATTTTACTTTCTGCTTGACTCTTCCTTTCTTCAGTTCAATGTCTCTACTACTCATTGATAAGCTGACAACTTTCTTCTCTTCCCTCATGGAAACTGGACTGCAAACAATCTAAACAATATGTTGGGATGTTCTCAAACATTCATTGCCATCATACCAAGTTGATGGCAATGTGGATATCAGAGGCTTCACCACTACAAGTGCAATACAGTATATATTAAAGAGGACCAACATGTCCAAATCAGGTTAATACACATGATAAATTAGGTATAGATTAAAGAGCATTCACCAAATCAGGTTAATTCGCATGATAAATTGGGTTTCCACACAATCCTCTATTTTTCTCTTGGGTTCAAAGCCGTTCTACCACTGATACACAGAGACTCACAGGGAAGGTGAAGCAGTTCAACTGTTTCTGACGCCAGATGAATCTATCGAGCAGAATGTGAGTGTTGCTCTTGGTCTCCAATGTGATGTTAAGTACTAGAGGAGATGTCTGCACATCACTCAGGTCCATGCACAGCTTCTCCCTGGATGGGTAGCTTAGTTGAGCTGGAAGGACCAGCATGTATTTCCTGAATGCAAAGAAAGCAAGGGAGAATGGCAGAGAAACAGGAACATACATTTGTAGAGGGAGAGACTGACAGGCAATCAGTCCAGTACTTTGCACATGAAATGCTATCAAAATGATCCCAACAAAAACGTAAGTGAGGAACATTTTGAAAAAGTCAAATCAGCCTGGCCTCCGCCAGGTTCAAATTCTCCCACAGTCCTCTTGTTCTTTTCCTTTGCTTTTTGGTGCCTGAAGAGGGCCATGAACATCCCATGCTACCTGATGCTGTCAGGCATTGGTTCATCTGGCGCATTGTTGACACCAGTTCTCCAGTGGGGCACTTGCCCGGTCCTGCCACTGAGGCAATGGGAGACTGGAGCCCTTCTGCATGCAAGATTTATGCTGCGCCCCTGTGCTGCAGGGCTAGGGAGATCATTCTATCTTTTTCTCATGGTCTACATAGGACAGATGGATCATAAAACCTTCTGGAGGGACTCGAAAGCCTCCACAGAGCAAAGCAAGGACAGTATTGATTGCAGGGCTCAATCTGCTGTTTTCAACCTGTTTTTTTCCCTCACCCCTCTCTAGGAGGATCCTTTGCCTTCATGATGTCCCTGTCTTCCTAGCTGCAAACGATGCCTGGACCTTCAGTTATACTAGCCTCCTCAAGAAAATTGCTAGGTTTTTGGGGGGAACTGTTGACTTCTTTCAAAAGCCCTCTGATATTCAGTTCAAGTGCCAGATCTTCTACATTTGTGTCAAAAGTTTACTTTAGTTGAAATATGGTTTAATCACTAAGCTCTGCTTTAGACTTCCTCTCAGAAGAAACTGTAAGGTCCCCTCTACAAGGATTCACTTTTGCGCCTGGTTAGGCGATTATGCGCATAATCGCTGAAGCGCATTTACGCCTAATACCTCTGCACGAGAGGCAGAGAGAGGCGGCGAAGCGCATTAATGGATGACCAAAATGCGCTTTACAAGTAGTTAATGCGCATAAGAGCTTGTTCACATAGTCAAAATGCGCTTTAATGGCCGGAGCAAAATAAAACTCGCTGTTTAACGCACATTCGATAATGCGCATAATCGGAGGGATAGCGCGCCTCTATGCCCGATTTGCACTCCGTTCTTGTAGAGGTAAATTTTTTAATGCGCCTTGAAAGAGCTTTAAATGCCTCTTGTAGAGGCAGCCCCAGTTGCCCCTTTCTTGAAGTATGTATTTCCCAGCGTTCCCTGCCTGTATTCTCAGTAAACTGCCCTCCTTCACTTGTCATGCTCCACCTTCTCCAGTTCCCTCATAGCCAGTTGTCTGCTCTGACCCTTCTGCCTTTCCCTTTGGTGCATATTTCTATCTGTTCTTTCCCACAGTGACATGTTCAAAGTGCTGGTACTAACATTTAAAGCCCTAAACGGCTTGGGGCCAGGTTATCTAAAGGAACGCCTCTACAGGGGTCCTTCTCCGTGAGCCCCTGCCAAAGGAAGTGAGGCAGGTGGCCACTAGGAGGAGGGCTTTCTTCGCTGTGGCACCCCGGCTGTGGAATGAGCTCCCCAGAGAGGTTCGCCTGGCGCCTACTTTGTACTCTTTTCGTCGCCAGGTGAAGACCTTTTTATTCTCCCAGTATTTTAACAGTTAAATTAACTCAATTTTAATCCTTGCTGTTTTAAATTTGTATTTTAATCTGTATTAATTCCTGCTGCTGGTTTTCTTCTGGTTTTCTTTTGGTTGTGTTTTTAGATTGTATGTTATTTGTTGTTTTGGGATTGTGGCTTGTTTTATATTTTTAAAATGATTTTATGGTTTTAATTTTTGTGAACCACCCAGAGAGCTTCGGCTATAGGGCGGTATAAAAATGCAATAAATAAATAAATAAAAATAAAAATGTTCTCCCTTCCATCTCCCTTTCCCCCTCCCCACTGCCAGGGCTCCCACAGGTCAGTGCCTTGGCTTTCACAAGGACCACCTTCTCCCTTCCTCCCTCCCTCCCAGCCACGTTCTCCATACTTCCGTTGTCCCAGTATCACAAGCCTTCCAGCCAGACAACAACTTACGGGATGGAGTCATCTGCACCAGCTAATTGGAGGAGGAGAGCAAGAGCCCGGAGGGAGAGCAGCCACATGGAGACCTGCCAGCAGGGGACACCCCAAATCTCTGAGGAGGAACTTGACGAGGGCAGGAAAGAGTGAAGACTGGGTGTCTCACCTCACTTGCTTTCTTCTCGGCTTTAATCCCCATTTTATATCCTCGTTCTGTCAGGGGTGTGACTCCCTGCCAAAGCCTTTATGAAACATGATCCACTAGCTGAGGTGCACAAAAGGAACAAGGAAGAAAAGTCAAATATAGAAGAGGTGAAATAAGCTGGCTATTGAACAGTGGCAGGTGTGTTCTGAGAAACTGACCAGGCCACTTACTAGCAGGCCCGCTCTCTTGTTCTCCTTCAGAGAATGCAACCATGTGGGCACGGACACCTTGCAGTCTTTTAAACAGCAAAAACATACAATATACACACACATTTAAAACCACTATAATTATAAGCCTAAAAACAAAACAAACCCAGGCTCATCAGATATTGTTAAATGCCTGAGAGAAAAGGAAAGTCTGATATTTAAAACATTTTAAACTTTTTAAGCCTGGCCACAAAGTCAGTTAAAAGCTCAACTTAAGCTATTAAAATGCCTGGGAGAAAAGAAAAGTTTTGACCTGGCGCTGAAAAGATAACAGTGTTGGTGCCAGGCGGGCCTCATCGGGAAGTTCATTCCAAAATTGGGGGCCACCACAGAGAAGGCTCTCTCCCTTGTTGCCGTCCTCCGAGCTTCCCTCGGAGGAGGCACTTGGAGGAGGGCCTTAGATGTTAAACGTAGTGGTCGGGTAGGTTCATGTCGGGAAAAGCATTCCATCAGGTATTGTGGTCCCAAACTGTGTAAAGCTTTATAGGTTAAAACCAGCACTTTGAATCGGGCTCCGAAACATAGAAGCCAATGCAAGAGGGCCAGAATCGGTCTTATATGTTCGAACCTTCTGGTCCCTGTTACCAATCTGGCCACTGCATTTTGCACAAGCTGCAGCTTCCGAACCGTCTTCAAAGGCAGCCCCACGTAGAACACATTGCAGTAATCTAACTTGGAGGTTACCGGAGCATAGACAACTGAAGCCAGGTTATCCCTGTCTAGATAGGGGCGTAGCTGGGCCACCAACCGAAGTTGGTAGTGTCAAGTGACAGAGATGGTTCTAGGAGAACCCCCAAGCTACGAACCTGCTCCTTCAGGGGGAGTGCAACCCCATCTAGAACAGGTTGAATCTATGGCTGGTTTCAGATGACATATTAGGCAGCAAAGGGGGATAGAGCGTGAACTGACCGTGCGTTAGGGAGGCGGAACTCCACACACGACATGCTGCAACTCCGGTGCTTGTGCAGCTGAAAGTTCCGGCGGCCATCTTGGTTGCTACGTCTGCTCCCTCCCCCCTCCCTCAGTCCCCCAGCTGTATCCCAGTATGCACCGCGAGTTCTGCCGGGGGGGTTCGGCTGCTCCGGCCAGCAGAATATGCCCAAACGGAATAGTCCACGGAGAGAGGGGGGTTGGTTTCAGACGACACTTTAAACAATGGGGCTTCGGGCTAAACAACGTGCAAGCCCGTTGTTTCTCTCCATTGCTTAATTGGGTGGAATAGTGTACCGTCAGTTGTGTGTATGTGTGGTGTGTAACCCTCCACACAACACCATAAGCAGCACAACTGATGATTCTTCCCCCCGCCCTCCGTTGCTTAATGTGTCATCCGAAACCAGCCATTGTCGAACAGCTATGTCTTTTTTGTTTTTACTCTAGCGTAGGTGCAAGGGCCCCAGTCTGTATTGGGACCCTGATGTGGGGGCTTTAAGATCTGGATCTGGGTTGAAGGTACTGCTGCTGAATGCCCAGGTCAGTGATGGGAAAACAACAGCCATCAAGGCCTGATCCTGTATGAGTGTGCTGACCTGGTCTGTATCACAGAGACCTGGTTGGATGAGACTGGGGGAGAAAATCTCTCCAAGCTTTGCCCACTTGTCCCAGTAGGCAAGACCTGGGGTGGGGGTGGGGAGTCGCAGTGGTCTATTGTGATTCTAATTCCCCCTGTCCAGGTGCCCCATCCTGTAGTCTTGCAGTTCAAGAATGTCTTGGTGGGTGTTCAGGACAGAATAGAGATTTTGAAGGTGGGTGTTCAGGTCAGAATAGGGGCTGTGTTGGTGTATCACCCACCCCGCTGCTCAACAGTCTCCCTTCCTGAGCTAGCCGAGGTTGTCTTGGGGTTGGTGCTGGAGTCTCCATGGCTTGTTTCACCGGGGGACTTCAACACACATGCTAAGGCCACCTTGCCAGGAGAAACTCACGACTTCATGGCCTCCATGACAACCTAGGATTGGCCCTGCTTATTCAGCTTTAGATTTGGTCTTCCTGATAGGGGGGATGATGGTGATAGTTCTGTTGTCATGGAAATCACTACTTGGTGGAGTTTAGCCTTGCTTGGGACTCAGAGCCTCTGTAGAGGGGTGGAGTCAATTAAGATGGTCCACCAAGAGACTGATGGATTTGGATGGTTTTTTGATGGCTCTTGGGGATTTTCCTGTCACCTTGGCAGCCAATTCTGTTGAAAACCTGTTGGTCTCTGGAATGAAGAAGAATAGCTTGGGTGGTTTACACAATCACTCCTGAGTGTCCTTGCCCATGGAGTAGAGCCCAGTGAGCCCCCTGGATTTCCAAGGCAATGGCAATGACAAAACAAGTGGGATATTAACTATAGCAACGTTGACAGAAAACCTGAAACGAATCTGATTGAACATGGGCTAGAGCTCATTTGAAAGCCTACTCCATGGCAAAGAGGGCAGCAAAGAAAGCACACTTCTCTGTACAGACCATTGCATCTGAATAGTGGAGCTTTTCTTGGGTGGTCAGAGGTCTATTATGCTCTGGCCCACAAGAAGAGGAGGCAGACCACTCAATAGCCCACTGTGGCTAATTTGCACAACACTTTGCAGATAAAATCGATTGTATCCATGCTGATTTGGATGCCATAGATGATACAGATTCGGTGGATGTAACTTTGACCCCCTGCTTGTCTAGTTACAATGGATACTTTTCAATTTGTACAGCCAAAGGATGTGGACAGGATCATTGGAGAAGTGAGGCCTACCTCTTGTGTGCTGCACCCTTCCTGCCTTATGAAAGCAGCGGGGGTGGGGGTGGGGTTGGCTGAGGAGGTAAGGATAGCAGTGAATGCCTCTTTATATCAAGTGGTGGTTCCATCTTGCCTAAAGGAGGTGGTGGTAAGACCTTCATTAAAAAACAACAACACACACACACAAACACCCTGAACCCCACTCTTGGATAATTTCTGGCCAGTTTCTAATATTCCATTCTTGGGCAAGGTGTTGGAGTGTGTGGTGGCTTCTCAGCTCCAGGAATATCTGGATGATGTCAATTATCCAGAAATATTGATTTAAACTGGCTTCAGGCCTGTTTATGGCACAGACACAGCTTGGGTTGCCTTGGTGGGCAATCTACCCTGGGACCTGGACAGGAGGAATGTGTCCCTGTTGGCTTTGCTGAACCTCTTGGCTACGTTTGATACCATTGACCGTGATATTCTTCCGAGGTGCCTGTCTGAAATGGGAGTGGGAGTCACTATTATATGGTGGCTCCACTCCTTCTTGGAGGGACAATCTCAGAAGGTAGGCCTGGGGGACTCCTATTTGATGCAGTTGGGCTGTGGTGTTCCCTCAGGGTTCCATCTTATCCCCTATGCTATTTAACATATACAAGAAATCACTGGGGGGAGCTTGCCCAGAGTTTTGGGGTTCAGTGCCACTAGTATGCAGGTAACACCCAACCCTCTCTCTCTTTTCAATCCAAATTCAAGGAAGCAGTACTAGTTCTAAATTAGTGTCCAATGGACTGGATGATGACAAACAAGTTGAAGCTTAATCTAGACAAGACAGAAGTTCTCCTGGTTCATCAAAAGTCAGATCAGGGAATAGGGATTCAACTGGTGCTAGCTGGGCTTACACTTTTCCTGAAGACTCAGGCTCACAGTTTGGATGTACTTCTGGACTTGGCCTTGAACCTATATGCCCAGGTTTTGAAGGTGGCTAGGGGTATGTTTGCACAACTGAGGTTAATGAGCCATCTGTTCCTTTTCCTAGAGACATCTGATCTGGCCGTGATCACGCAGGCCTTAATTATATCCCATTTGGGCAGTTTCTACACCAGGCTTGTGGCCTGGGATGGCCCCCAGCTGGTCCCTGTGAGTCCAAATGATGCACAGGGACTCCTGGGAGCGGGAGGGGTGGACATGGGAATTGCCAGGGAGAAGGGATCCCTGGAAAATCCCAAATCTTTCACGGTCCCAGGAAGTTCCCAGGACCATGGGAGATGTGGCCACCTGTCCTGGGTGCTGCTGCACTTACTCGTGAGTAAGCACGGCAGCACAAATGGGCATGGAGCTGCACCACGTGGCTCCGTGCCCATCAGGGGAGAGGAAGATATCAAGTTCACAAACCCTAGGATGGTGGAAGGAAGGCCCCCACCCCCCGATCGCGCACTTTTTTTTATACTTACTTTTTCCAGAGGAGAGCTCATGCCCTCTTCCTGGATTAAAAACAAACAAACAAAATGGCGGTCGCAATGTGTGACGATCTGGGAGGAACCCGGGACGTCGTGCCCAGTGATGTATATTGACAGCGACAATCCCGGAAGCAGATACTTCCGGGATTGGCCACCCTCCTGTCCTCTATACCCCGTGAAGTAGAAAGGGTCTTGGACTACCGTGAGGTGCCCTACATGGGGCTGCCTTCAAAAACTGTTCAGAAACTTCAGCTGGTCCAGAATGCTGCAGCCAGACTGTTGACTGGAGCTGGTTACAGGGAACATGTGACTCCTTTGTTACAACTGATTCACTGGCTAGCAGGCTGCTTTGGGGCAGAATTCAAAGTGCTGGCTATGACCTATAAAGACCAATACAGCTTGGGTGTAACTATACCAGGCTACCTGAATGGCCACCTTCTCCCATATGAGCCTGCCCAGTTCTTAAGATCTTTGAGAGAGGCCTTGTTTTCCAGGCCACCATCTTCAGGGATACGTTTGGTGGCAACGCAAAAAAAAAAGGGGGGGCTTTCTTGGTGCCTGCTCCTTGGCTGTGGAATTCCATGCCAAGGGCGGGGGTGAAGTTCATTCCCTCTCTGCTGTCCTTCCACCAGCAGGCAAAGATCACTTTCTTCAAGCTTTCTTCAAGAAGGGCTTTGGTGTGTTAGGTCTGTGAAGCTAGATGTTGTTTTTACTCTCTTATTGTTGTGTTTTTCATTGTTTTTCAAGTATTTGCTTATTATTGTTTATATCAAGCTTTAATAGTGATTGTAACCCCGCCTTGAGTGCCATTTTTAGTATAAGGTAGTGCTGTGCACCGCCTCAGGCCACATCCCCAAAATGGAGGTGAGGCAGGCTGATTTGGCCCACCTTGCCTTGGTTCTGAGTTGGTTCCAGGTCAGCCCGAGGCACCCCGAAGCAGACGCAGGTCAGTACCGAAGCTTTGGGGTGCCTCGGGCCACTTCGGAGTGGTGCTGGGCCCTCCCTCCCGCCATCCCAGGAAAGCCGGCACAACACCCGCCGTGAGACCATTGGACTCACCTTCCTCTCCCCACTCTCCCTGCATACCTGCTGCCACCATTGCCGCTGGCCACATCACCGCCGTCGCTGTCCAATGCCATCACCACCCACTGCCACCTTATCACAGCCTGCTGCATCATTGCTGCTGCCGCTGGCGGCATCACTGCCTCCCTTTACGGCCACTGTAGTTTGTGGCCATAGATGTACTACAGAGGTCATGCCATATCGCGGCCTGGTTCTAAGGAGCATGGGCGATGCTGCGGCAGGCGCCGATGGCGGCAGCAATAGCAGCGATGCAGCGGCAGCGGGCAGCGATGGTGGCGGGTAAGTCTTGGCAGCAGTGGTTCTGGGTTGGGGGGGCAAGGGACGGACTCTGGCCTTGCTACCGGCTTTCTTGGGTGCCGGCTGCGCGGTCGGCATCCAGGAACCCGCAAGGCCAAGTCGTCTTGGGGCCCTCGAATCTCGCCTCGGCTTCAGCACCAAGGTGAGGCGGGGCGGGTAACCCCCGAAGCACTCCCAAGGTGAATCGGGGCTGTTTTGGGGGCTCCGAAACAGGCCCTGAGGCAAATCAGTGGGGCCGTGCACAGCCCTAGTATAAAGTCAGGGTACAAATCAAATAAAAATATAGATTGTTAGTATGAATAGCAACTGATTATAACACAATTATCAATTAAACACAATTAAACTTGTTAGCTGCGAGCATAACAAGTTTATGTACACACATTATAAATCCATCATCACGGAGCCAGCTGTATCCTATGCTAGAAGAAGAAAGAATAATTGTGCGCCAAAAAGTCGGTGAGCCAATCCACATGGCGGATTTAATGTGGAGGAATTGTACAGATGCCTCTGTCACTAATCCACTGCAAACCCACAGCTTCCCTTTGGGAAAAGGTGCATTTTTGAAAAGTCATGTTAGTGCGCATTGTTTGTCCTTGAATGTCGCTCCTGAGCACTTCCGATGCCGTGTGCCCTGTCCCCCACATTCAATCCTGGGTGAGCCTCTTTCCATGACCTGGCAGTGACCTGGGTCAAGGGCTGGCATCGCCCTCCCATTGCACCCTCCTTTCCCCATTTGCAGCAATGCTGTTTCATTCACAAGAATGGAGTCGCCGACTTCTATGTCGTGGTGCACAATAGAGACGACCCAGAGGGAAAGGAGAAGGGGTGGCCTGTAGCAGGAGCTTGCAGCAGCGGCGGCATTTCGCAGTATCATTACTGCGAGACAATGAAAACGAAAGACTACAAGGGAAGAAAGGGAAGGGGGCAGCCGGAAGCAGGAGCATGGAGAAGGTGGGGAACCAGCCTCCCCCGTTAGCCAAGCAGTATCTCTGTGGTTCATGATGTTCACGCCAACTGGAGGGACTCTGCCTCCCCAGCAGAGTGGTTTAAAGTGCTCTGTGGGAGTTGTGAATGTGGGTTTCTGGGGGGTGTCTATTCCCCTTTTCTTGCTTCATGTGCAGCTGACGGACCAAAGCTGATTTCATGGTAATCTGGATTAAAGTTGACACTACTTCTGCAGGCATTGCTTATAGATTGGGCCTATGACAATGAATGCCGAGTCCTGCGACCTGAATAAATTATGCAAAATTAATGCATCTCAATGCAAGGCAAATGTTTGATCTTTTCTTTTTGCTCACTCAGTACATTCCTAAAATTTCTGCTCATGGGAGGTTACATAATGTCAAAATGACATGAACCTACCTGTACGCTATGGTCAACATCTAAGGTCCTCCTCCGCATGCTTACTCCGAGGAAAGCTCGGAGGATGGCAACAAAGGGGAGGATCTTTTCAGTAGTGCCCCCAATTATGGAACGATCTCCCCGACGAGGCTCGCCTGGCGCCAACATTGTTATCTTTTCGGCGCCAGGTCAAGACTTTTCTCTTCTCTCAGGCATTTAAGTATGTTGAGGTTTTTTTTCTTTTTCTTTTGACCCAGAATAGTTGTTTTAAATGGATATTGTATTTGCAATCTGTTTTTATGCTTTTTATATTTTGTATATCAGTTTTTAATGTTCAATGTTTTTAATCTTTGTAAACCGCCCAGAGAGCTTTGGCTATGGGGCTGTATATAAATGCAAATAATAATAATAATAATAATAATAATAATAATAATAATAATAATTTAAGGGGGAAGCGTCGTGTGTGTGTGTATAAGAGAACAAAGGAGAGCAGTTGCCACTATGCGTGTGTGTCATCAGGAGAAGCCACTTGCCGTTGCTTCTTGTATGATGGGGGGGGGGTAGGGGATAGTATACAATGTAGAGCAGACCCCTTGAAATTAATAAAGCATAAGTTAGTCATGACCAATGTAAGTCCCATTCATTTCACGGGGCCTACTCTGTGTAGAAGTGACACTAGGTACCACCCAACGATGTGTGTGAAAATGTGTTGGCATAGCTGACCTAACCCTTGTACTGAACCGAGAGAAGACGCTGTGAAGGAGCTGGCTGGCTGGCTGGGGAATGACCATGTTCTGGGGTCTGGAAGGTGGGCGTGGCTCTGCTGCAGCCCTGGAAGCAGCACCTGAGGGAGGGGTGGAGCCTCAGTCCTGGAGGGGCTTCTAAAGCACCCTGATCTTCGGACGTTAGCAAATGGCCCATGGAAAGCTTCCCATGCTGCCATGGTGCTGCCAGCAGAGGTAAAGGGACAGAGCCGGCACCTGGGCTTGTTGCAGTGCCTGGTCCCTGAGTTTGTTTCTTCACAATGTGGCCTGTTTTGGGAATTGTAGTCCAACAGACCTGGTGCACCAGGCTGGGGAAGACTGCAAATTCTTCCGGCCTGTTACTTTTGAATGATGTGACTTGTACTAGGCAGCAGTGTGTGGAAGGTTAGGAATTGTACCCGGGGCCTGTATCCACCTGACTTTTCTAGTCTGGACTGGTTTCTCTTCTCAATAGGTCTGGTGCACGGGTGAGAGAATTCCATGAATGACTGACATTTATGATTTCAGTGATGACACGGTGGAAATGGAAAGCCTTTTCCTTTTCCATCCAAGAGAAAAGACTAGATGATACTAAGTGGTGAGATATTGCGAAAGAATTTGCCTTCAGCAACTCTACTGAACACTATCAAGGATAACACTGGTTATCGTCAGGTGAATTGCTGCATATTATTTCAAGGGTTTAGTGTTGGATTTTTTGGAGCCATTCTTTGTTTACTTTTAGATAAGGGTCATATATTTACATTACGTGTGGCATTTGGGTCCAGTCATTTCTGTTGAAACTGGCTGCAGCTGAAGGCTTTCCTTTAATAATCTGGATAATGATAATTTGCACATTCAACAGACTTGATTTCACACAATCCTTCTTGCTCTTGAGTGATTTGCATCATTTGCAGAACCACCAGCCTCGCCTGTGTCTTTCATAATCCATTGAAGCCTTCATATTGATTGGGTAACAAATCCTTAACATTTCATAGTGCTCTTTGAATGTTGAAACAAAGTACTTAACATTAAATACCCGAAGACCAATTAATTCTTTCAGCACAATCCAATGTTAAAACTTATTTGTTAAATTTATATTGCACCTTTCTTCTAAGGACCCCAAGACAGCATACATGATCCTCTTCCTCCTCTCCATTTTATCCTCACAACAAACTTGTGAGGGAGAGCAGACTGAGAGTCAGTGACTGGCCCAAAGTCACCCAGTGGGCGTCATGGCAGAGCGGAGACTAGAACCTGGATCTCCCCAGTCCCAGTCTAACACTCCAACCACTACACCACACTGGCTGTACGTTCAGGCTACAGATGGGACAGATGTGGATGTTTGAATTCTCTCTCTCTCTCTCTCTCACACACACACACACACCTCCCTTCACATTAAAAAAGGCTATACTTAACCCTTCTCTTTGTCACGCAAGGAGTTTTTGTGGAGGGAGTGTTCAGACCTAGAGCCTGAAGTGGTACAATTCCAGAGACTGACACTTTATTCTGCTGACTAGTGCCCAGTTAGAAGTTTCTCTTCTCTATATTGAATTCCTTATTCACTGAGGTACTAAAAATTGTCAGTTCCATTGATTCTGTAGCATAGCCCTCCCCCAACAGAATGTTCATAATAACCCCCCAAATCTCAGAAACCAATTTTTCCCTCAACCCCCAAATTCCTCCCTCCACCTTTTAGTCTTTGTTGGCAAACACGCTTTCATATCTTTCTTCTGGCAATGAATTCAATGGCTTGGAGGAGGAGTTCAGGCTGTTGTAGTTTAGATAAAGCCTTGAGACAATTATGTGTTCTGCCCAAAAGGAAGTGAGTCCCTCAAATTGGAGGCTGGCTTCCTTGACTTTGTGCATTTGATTGAATCACAGTGAACCGCGTGCCTTCCAGTGGGTTCGTACGCATATGGAGGCAAGCAAACCAGTTCTCCTCACGAAAGTAGCGGGGAATGACTCCAAGTAGGTACTATGGCCATTCTGACACTTCCATGGTGCTCATGGTGCACCAGACGCCCTGCTCCTCTAGCCTCCATTCTCCCCAGTTCTGGCTTGGATTCTGCCCCTTTCTCCCTGACCATTTGGATTGTCAAAGGTTTTTCTTACCAAACATCTGCACAGCCACTTTTATGCTTTCAGTAGTGGTTGCTTGTATCAAGGGAAGAGGAAGCAAGAGGCATATGAACAGAGTGGGCATCTTTTGCAGGAAGAGGCACGTATCTAGTGTTCTGAGTACGAAAGGGCAGTTTCATACATGGGCCTAGTCTTCAGGCGACATAGCTGTGTTCACTACGGGGAAGGAAAAGAGAATTAGGATCACAATCACTTTCCCCACAGGGATTGATTCTATTTCTCAGTGTCCTGAGTGTCAGACAGCCCCAGCAGTTCAGCGAGCAGGAGCCCAAGTCCTCCACACCTGCCAGCCGACTGTGCTCCCTAGCTGCTGCCATGCCACCCAAGCTTCAATCAAGAGAGAAAGCCAGCGGTGGCCATTGCCCAGCCAAGCACTCCGTAGCGCTGCCACCATCTGACTGGGCAGCAGCTGCCAGCAGATTGAAACCAGACCATGTGGGGAGAGACCATGTGAGGAGAGGCCTTCAAATCCTGCATGGCGCTAGGGTGACCACTGGTAGGCTGACCATATGAAAAGGAGGACAGGGCTCCTGTAACTTTAATAGTTGTAGAGAAAGGGGAATTTCAGCCAGTGTCATTTGTATTCAATTAGTTCCTGGTGAAATTGCCTCTTCATCACAACAGTTAAAGTTGCAGGGGCCCTGCCTTTTTTGTATATGGTCACTCTAGTATAGTGCCTGCAACTTTAACTGTTGTGGTGAAGAGGGAATTTCACCAGGGACTAATTGCATACCAATTACACTAGCTGAAATTCCCTTTTCTCTATAACTGTTAAAGTTACAGGAGCCCTGTCCTCCTTTTCACATGGTCAGCCTAGTGACCATACGTCAGGAAAAATCAGGACGTCAGGATTTTTGGTAACAAATCGGGAAATGGGGTAAATTATGAAATTTGAAGAAAAATCCAGATTTTTCCCATCTTCCCCCCACCCAAAGGGCAGCTCTACTCCGTCATTTTTAAAAATAAAGTGATGAAACTTGACAACATGATAGCCCTTAGGTAGGGTTTTAGCCTTGCCAAGTTTGAAGCCGATCCGTTCATCCATTGATTTTTAGGATTTTTTTTTAAAGAATTGAGGTTTTAAAATTATTATTTTTAAAAAAAACATATCATTTTGTAAGATAAGGAGATGAAACTTGGCACTTTGAAAGCTCCTGTGTAGGGCTTTAGCCATGCCAAGTTTCAAGCAGATCTGTTCTCTGTTGATTTTTAGCAAGTTTCAAAACAAAATTGAACTTTAAAACTAAAACTAAATTTAAAAAAACAGCCAGCTGGCCGGCAGCAAACCCTGTTAAACAGTAGCTTGCAGCGGAGTGGGGATGCAAGCAGAAAAGATATTTGAGGGAAGGGGAGAATGTATCACACAGAGTATAGCAACAAAGTACAGCAAAAGCTACAAAAGTAGGAGTGAGTGAAGTGAATTTCAGATACATTGGATGTCTCACTTGTTATTTAAATGATTTTAACATTAAGATGTTATGTAGAACAAATTTGTCTTAACTGTGTGCTGTAAAATCAGACATGTGACCAAGGCTATGTTCCAGTGGGCACCCCCCCTGGTGCTGGACACTCCCCCCCGGGGGGGGCAGACATGTTGGTGGGGATTCCCCCTTGGGGGCTGACCATGTTGTCCTCCTTTTTTGGTTTCCAAAATATGGTCACCCTAGTAACAAGACTTTGTTGAGACCTGACAGATTTTCCAAAGCTCATGAGTCTTTGGAAAAATAGCATGAGACCTGGCAAGATGACATAAGACGTGATGAAATCTCAAAAGACTTTGGGAGGCTTGTATAAGGCCTCTCTCCATGTAGCTGGGCCTAAGTGTGTGGGCAGGCACTGCCAGCTTGGGTGTGGTAGGTGCTGGTCAGCACAGCTAGGTGTGGCCATGGAGTGCCTGGCTACGTACTGCAGTGGTGTGTAGGGTGTAGGAGACCTGACCTAGCAATGCTCCTGCATGCCATTCAGGTGTGAACAAAGCCTCTGTGTGTGATGTGAAATCAAACATGTGACTGGGGACCCTGGTTTTTGGCAGGATTCCCAATTGTGCAGAGACAGCCTACATACAAATTGTACGCGTGTAGACTCTATTCACAAGTGAACATATGGAAAATTCTACCCCACCCACATACAAACTTACCGAGGCTGCAATTCTGTGCATTTAGGAGCAAGCCCTATTTAACGAAGCTGATTTGCTCTGGGTGCCTCCATTAATGGAACTGCACAAATAGTGGAGTCCAAGTCATGCTGGATATGAGTAATTTAGCCTGCAAAGTGCCTTGCGGACTTATCACAGCAAGCTGTCATGGGTGTGATCAACTCTCTCACAGGATCAGATTGTAATAACCATTTCATTACCTGAAACAGCTCTGCTGGGTGACATTGTGAAGATGCAATGGAGGTGGAAAAGAACTCCTTCTTTGCCATCCTCATCGCCATAGAGGAGGCTCAGTAATGTGCTCTAAACCTTTGCTTGATCGGATTCAGCATGAATCTTTCTCCACTTGGGTTACAGGCGACATCCTGTTTGCCTCATTGCCCTCCTATCCAAAGTGCACGAAATAGCTAATTTGGCTCTGACAAGGGGGAGAGGGCTCTTGGGTCAACCTGGTCAACTCCACATCCCATAGAGCAACCAGGATTTTGACAGAAGCACCAGTCAAACCAACTGGAAAATTCCCCAGAGCCATTTATTTATTTATTTATTTATTTATTTATTACATTTGTATACCGCCCCATAGCCGAAGCTCTCTGGGCGGTTTACATAGGATTAAAAACAATTAAAAACAATATACAAAAATTAAAACATCAAAAACATACAACATACACACAATCTGTACATTTAAAACCACTACAACACTTCAAAAAGCTACAAAACAAAACAAAAACAAAAATAAACCCAGGCTCCTCAGATATTGCCAAATGCCTGAGAGAAGAGGAAAGTCTTGGCCTGGCGCCGAAAAGATAACAATGTTGGCGCCAGGTGGGCCTCGTCAGGGAGATCGTTCCACAATTCCACCACAGAGAAGGCCCTCTCTCTTGTTGCCGACCTCCGAGCTTCCCTCGGAGTAGGCACTCGGAGGAGGGCCTTAGATGTTGAACGTAGTGTTCGGGTAGGTTCATGTCGGGAAAGGCGTACCATCAGGTATCCATCAGGTCCCAAGCCATGTAAGGCTTTATAGGTTAAAACCAGCACCTTGAATCGGGCTCGGAAATGTATAGGCAGCCAATGCAAGCGGGCCAGAGTAGGTCTTATATGTTCGAACCTACTGGTTCTAGTTATCAATCTGGCCGCTGCATTTTGCACAAGCTGCAGCTTCTGAAGCACCTTCAAAGGCAGCCCCACGTAGAGTGCATTGCAGTAATCTAACTTGGAGGTTACCAGAGCATGGACAACTGAAGCCAGGTTATCCCTGTCCAGATAGGGACGTAGCTGGGCCACCAACCGAAGTTGGTAGAAGGCACTCCTTGCCACTGAGGCCACCTGCGCCTCAAGTGACAGAGATGGTTCTAGGAGAACTCCCAAGCTACAAACCTGCTCCTTCAAGGAGAGTGCAACCCCATCCAGAACAGGTTGAACACCTTCCATCCGGTCAGCGGAACCACCCACTAACAGCGTCTCAGTCTTGTCTGGATTGAGTTTCAGTCCATTGTCCATTGTTGCAGCCAGGCACTGGTTCAGCACATCCACAGCTTCACCTGATGAAGATGAAAAGGAGAAATAGAGCTGTGTGTCATCAGCATACTGACGACAACACACTCCAAAACTCCGGATGACCGCACCCAATGGTTTCATGTAGATGTTGAACAGCATGGGGGACAAAACTGAACCCCATACTGGAGAATCCACGGGGCCGAGCAATGTTCCCCAAGCACCACCTTCTGGAGCCGACCCCCCAAGTAGGAGTGGAACCACTGCAATGCAGTGCCTCCCACTCCCAACTCAGCCAGTCGTCCCAGAAGGATACCATGGTCGATGGAATCAAAAGCCACTGAGAGATCAAGGAGAATCAACAGAGTCACACTCCCCCTGTCTTTCTCCTGACATAGGTCATCATACAGGGCGACCAAGGCTGTTTCCGTACCAAAACCAGGCCTGAAACCCGACTGAAATGGATCCAGATAATCAGTCTCATCCAAGAGAGCCTGGAGCTGGCTCGCAACCACCCGCTCCAGGACCTTGCCCAGGAATGGAACATTTGCTACTGGCCTGTAGTTATTAAGATTTTCAGGGTCCAGGGAAGATTTCTTTAGGAGTGGTCTCACTGTCGCCTCTTTCAGGAGGCCTGGGACCACTCCCTCTTGCAAAGAGGCATTAATCACTTCCCTGGCCCAGCCAGTTGTTCCATCCCTGCTAGCTTTTATTAGCCAAGAGGGGCAAGAATCCAATATGGAAGAGGTTGCACGAACCTGTCCAAGCACCTTGTCCACGCCCTCGAGCTGCACCAACTGAAACTCATCCAAGAAAACAGGACAAGCCTGTGCCCTGGATACCTCACTTGATTCACCTGCTATAACACTGGAGTCTAAGTCCTGACGGATGCCAGAGATTTTATTCTGGAAGTGCCAAGCAAATGTATTACAGCGGACCTCAGATGGTTCTACCATGTTCTTGGGGCCAGCATGTAAAAGCCCCTGGACAACTCTGAAAAGCTCTTTGGGGCACACCTATGTAGCATGTAGGGTTGCTGGAGAAATTCGAGACGGACTAAAATGAGTTTGGATTTCTAAGAATTCGAACTGTGGAATCCGATGCAGACCAGCCTCCCCAGGCTGCACGGAGTCCACAGACTTCCAGGGTTTTTTGGTTTTTGTTTTTACTGTCCCAAAATTTACACAAATTCATTCACAGGAAAATATGCAAGTTTCTGCTGAGACACCTGCTATGCTGGAAAATATATATGGGAAAAGTTGAATGAAATGGGGGACAATATGCTAAATGTTACGTACTACCATAAATCATGTAAATTGGTGTGAACTTTCTTACGGAGTTATTTGCATATTTTTCCACATAATGGAAAAAGAATTGAATCTGTCTGTGAACAAATGACACTGTACAATCAACGAAACACAGGTGGGATGGATGTTACGAAATCTGGACATCATCCCTAATAGCGCAATCACATTTAGTACATACCTTACAAAAATACATAGGAAGACGCACAGAGATGCAAATTGCCAGATGAAAAAGATTCATTTCATTCCCAGAGGCATAACAGTTATTCTAGAATCAATTGTAACTTGTTCTCTCAGAATTCAAAACTGGTGCTGATGGGTGTGACAATGGGGCTTATCACGGTCTGGGATCACACACCAGTAATGGCAACTTTCCACCTTAGGCCCAAAACAAAGCAAAACATATGCTTGGAAACTTGATCCCATTTTATTATACAGGCAAGAAGCTAGAGAAGAAATAAGGAAAGAAATTTTAAATTACGTTCTTTATAATTATATTTTCAAACGTTATTGGATGATTGTAAACTTGTAATTAGAGGGGAATGCATAAGCACTTTACGAGAGCAGCCCTGTGGTCCCTAGGCAGAATCTGTGGGGTGGCATAGACCATAAGGAGGGCCAGGCTGGATCAGATGGAAGGTCCATCTAGTCCAGCACTCTATTCATACAGTGGCCAACAAGCAGTCAGCCAGGGACCATCAAGGCAGGACATGGTGCAACAGCACTCTCCTACCCATGTTCCCCAGCAACTGGTGCATATAGGCTTACTGCCTCGGATACTGGATGTAGCACATAGCCATCAGGGTTAGCAGCCAATGATAGCCTTCGCCTCCAGGAACTCATCCAACCCCCCTTTTAAAACCATCCAAATCACCACATCTTGTGCTTGCGAATTCTATAGTTTAACTATGCGCTGTGTGAAGAAGTACTTCCTTTTATTTGTCCTGAATCGCCCACCAATCAGCTTCATGGGATGACCCCACTGGGTTCTAGTATTATGGGAGAGGGAGAAAAATGTCTCCCTATCCACATTCTCCACACCATGCATGATTTTGTACACCTCTATTATGTCTCCCCTTAGCCTCCTTTTTTCCAAGCTATACAATACCAACTGTTGTAACCCCTTATAGGGGAGATGCTCCGGTCCCTTGATCATTTTAGTTGCCTTTTTCTGCACTTTCCCCAGCTCTACAATATCTTTTTTTAGGTGCAGTGACAAGAACTGTACAGAGTATTCTAAGTGTGGTTGCTCCATAGATTTGTAGAAAGGCAATTTGATACTGGCAATTCTAGTCTCAATTCCTTTTCTAATAATGCCTAACATGGAATTTGCCTTCTTTAGCGAATGCACACTGGATTGACATTTTAATCTATCTGTCCACCACAACCCCAAGATTTCTTTCCTGTTTGGTCACTGCCAGCTCAGAAACCATCAGGTTATACTTGAAGTTGGGGGTTTTTTTTGCCCCAGTGTGCATCACCTTACACTTGCTTACATTGAACCACATCTGCCATTTGGATGCCCACTCTCCCAGCTTGGAGAGATCCCTTTGGAACTCTTCACAATCCCTTTTTGTTTTAACCACATTAAATAATTTGGTGAAATCAGTGAACTTGGCCACTTCACTGCTCACTCCTAATTCCAGATCATTTATGAACAAGTTGAAAAGAATTGGTCCCCCTCCCCGTGGGACCCCATTATTTACTTCCCTCCATTGGAAGAATTTGCTATTTATTCCTACTCTTTGCTTTCTGTTCTTTAACCAGTTACTTATCCATAAGAGGACCTCTCCTCTTATTCCATGACTGCTAAGTCTGCTCAGGAGTCTTTGGTGAGGGACTTTATCAAAAGCCTTTTGGAAGTCCAAGTAAACAATGTCCGCTAGATCACCCTTGTCTACATATTTGTTGACACTCAAAGAATTCTAGAAGATTAGTGAAACTGGACTTGCCTTTGCGGAAACTGTGTTAATTCTTCTTCAGCAGGACATGCCCTTCTATATGCTTACTAATTTTGTCTTTAATAATGCTTTCAACTAGGGATGTGCATGGCCGAAATTATCGTATCGTATCGTTATTGGAAATTCCAATATAATTTTTTTTTGGATCTGATCATATCGGGAGGTACCTGGATTTGATCAGAACCAATATTTGATAAATATCAGAAGTTCCGATACGATTATGATGTTTTCCCCATAGGTTTGCATTGGGGGAAAGAAAGCTTTTCCCCAATACAAGTCTATGGGGAAAAACACTGGGCTGGCACTCCCTCCCTCCCCCCACTAGTGCTCCCTCCCCCACTCGCGCTCCTTACCCGCCGCTGCCGCCTCCATCGCTGCCACCTCCATCACTGCCATCGCCTCTGCTGCAGCCCTGTACTACTACTAAACAAGCTTTCTGACCTGTTCATCAGTACAGAGCCATGCTGAGTGATGTCGTCATCACTCGGTGCCTCTCTGTACTGACAAACAGGCCGCAAAGCCTGTTTAGCAGTACTACAGACCACCAGCAGCAGCGGAGAAGGTTACAGGTAAGGAGCGCGAGTGGGGGGGAAGGGAGGGCCGGCCCTAAACTGGCGGTCCAATAATCTGATATGTCCGATAGTTATCAGGCATATGGATTTCGGATCCGATCAGATAGGGCCTCCTTAGAAAAGTATTGTTATTGTTAATCGGATGTCCGATAACGATACGATACACATCCCTACTTTCAACCAATTCACCTGAAACAGATGTCAAGCTAAATGGTCTGTAATTTCCAGATCCCCCCTGGATCCCTTTTTATAAATTGGTGTTACATTGGCCATCTTCCAGTCCTCTGGTACAGAGGCTGAGTTTAGGCACATGTTGCATATTTTGATTAGAAGATCCACATTTTCATATTTGAGTTTTTTGAGAACTCTAAGATGGATACCATCCAGGCCTGGTGATTTATTTGCTTTCAGTTTGTCCATGAGGTTGAGAACTTCATCTTTTGTCACCACTATTTGCCTCAGTTCCTCAGACTCCCTTCCTGAAGACATCAGTTCAGGCACAGGTTTCTGTCCTGTATCTTCTGCAGTGAACACCAACGTGAAGAATTAATTCAGCTTCTCAGCAATCTCCCTATCCTCCTGTTACAGCCAGAAAGCTTGCAGGCCATGGTTGTTCTCAAAGGCTTATGGGTAGTGGCTTTCTCTGTTCTCACAGTACAGCCTGCTAGTTTTGCTTTATTCGCTGCGTAAGCATCTTCCTAATGGCTGGGAAGGATGGATCAAGGACGTCTCATGCTTTAGAGACACCTGGACTTTATCTGTCTGGCTTAGCAAGCCGGCTACAGTTAATGAGCTTACATTCCAAGGCTGTTGTGTCAAGAAGCAAGGTCAAAGCTTCCCCATCAATCAACTAGTTCCCAAGATATGTTTGTTTAGTGAGGTATCTGATTCATCATAGTATTCTATGGTGAGAACATGCGCTTTGTTATTGTATCACTCACACCTCTGCCAAGTTCAGAACACTATAACTGTTGCTTCCATGTCCATTTGTGTATACACACCTATACACGGTGTCCCTCCCCAGATGACTCTGGTGTGCCCATTTTTCACTGTGGCTGTTTAGATACTTTGATTGGCTATCATGTTTGTTCCCCTTCTACATTGGGACAATCAAAAACATTTTCATATTTGTCTCCTTAAGATGATTTAACCTGAACTGAGTGCTTCCCAGCTCCTGTTGGCTCTCCCCCAGGGTTTATTAAAAGCTGCTCTGCACCATTTTTTTTAATGTTTAGTGCCAGCAGTCTGGTTCCATTTTGGTTTGAGTAGAGCCCATCCCTCTTGTATAGGCCCGGCTTGTCCCAAAATGTTCCCCAGTGCCGAACAAATCTGAACCCCTTCTCCCTGCACCACCGTCTCATCCATGCAGTGAGACTTCTCAGCTTTGCCTGTCTAGCTGGCCCTGTGTGTGGAACTGGTAGCATTTCAGAGAAAGCCACCTTGGTGGTCCTGGATTTCAATTTGGCTTCCAGGACCTCACAACTACATTTCCCCACATCATTGGTACCAACACTGATCATGACAACTGACTCCACCCCAGCACTGACTACTATGCTATCTAGATGGCATTTGATATCTGCAACTTTCACACCAAGCAGGCAATTCACCATGCGGTCTACACGTTCAGCTGTCTATGTGTCTAGATTGAATCTCCCACTACCACAACCTCCCCCCCCCCCGAGGCACATCCTTTGTGTGAGAGGATATTTGCTTGTCTTCTGAGGAATGGGTCCCTTCTAAGGGATCATTTCCCTCTTCCTAGGAATGATGCCCTCCTTCCTTGAGACCCACTTTCTCCATGATTGCAGAGGAGCTGTTACCTATGGAATGGGATGTTGCTGTTACGTCTCTGAAGGTCTCATCTATCAACCTCTCTGCTTCTCTTAGCTTCTCCAGGTCAGCAACCTTGGCTTCAAGGGAGCAAACTTGTTCCCTGAGAGCCAAGAGCTCATTACACTGAGCACACACTCATGACTTCTGTCTAGCAGGCAGAGAGTCACACATGAGGCACTCAGTGCAGTATAATGGGAAGCCCCCACACCCCTGCTGGCTTTCTACCTTCATAACTGGTTATTCTTATTGTTATTTGTGCTGTTATAGGGTTTGCTTACTAGGAGAGAACTAATTTGTTACCGGGAGAAGGTGAGGAGTTTATTTATAGTTTGGTTAGTTGTGTTTTTTTTAAAAAAATTAAAGTTACTTACTGTGAGTGGGGAGGGAAGAGTTTACTGACCTGGCTTCCTCGCCCTGCTGCTAAATTCGTACGGTTGCTTAACTCGCATGTGTCCTGATGCTTTGTCACTGGGGCTAAGACGCTTCATCACTGGGGTTCCTTGCTAGTGTGCCTGCTTTTATAGATGGGCTCAACTGCTGCTGCAGTGAATCCGATTGGAGGGCCAAGTGTGAGAAGCAAGGAGAGCTGTGTGTGAATTCCTGATGAGCACTAGCTTCCAGTGGCTGGGGATGTAGGCCAATTGGCCCCTCCCAGGGAATAGCGATTCCTGTTCAGGAAGGAGGACTATTCAGGAAAGATCCTCTACTCAGTGGGTTGCTGAAGAGGACAGCAGACAAAGGGTAGATGATTTGGGATTCCTACTGAGGTGATTTCTATTAAGGATGGAGGACTATTCAACTATGAAAAATCTAGCAGCGTATGCATAAACATCAGTAACAGTCAGCAATTACTGGTAGGCTGACCAACTGTCTAGTTTTGTCCAGACAGGCCTTCCTTTTTGTACCCTTGGGGGAGGGGTGTCTGGGCAGAATTTTAAATATTTATTTAATCTCTGGGAAAGGAATGGGGGAAGGAGCAGGGGCACATATTTCCTGGGCCTCTGGAGCATGCACAGATCACCTACAGCATTAGCATGGCTGGGAAGGTATATGTGCAAGCGCAAATATCCTCCCAGCCATGCTAATGGGCGCAGGCGATCTGTGCATGCTCCAGAGGCCCAGAGAACGTGCACCTGGTTCCAACACCCCCACCCCCCTCTGCACACCAATCCAGGAATGAAAGGGTTACTTAACGCTTGCATTAACAGACCCTTTCATCCCTGGACTGACATGCGTTGGGGGGGTCAGAGCAATGTGCACATTCTCTGGGCCTCTAGAAAGTGAGCAGATTAGCGTGGAGCCATGTTCTTCATTTCACATCTGCACTAGCCATCAAAGCACAGGTGGTGCATCAACTAAACAAATTTGAAAGTTTAGTGATTTGGGCAAAATCTCAAAAAACACCCCAGCTGTTGATAAAATTTACAAGTTGTTATGGTTCTTAGTAATGCAAAGGGGGCGAAAATGACATATGAAAAAGATCTGAATTGCACTATCAGCTCAGAACAGTGGGTAGCACTATGCTCTAAGCCCCCCACCCATGAAGTCTATGTCACACAGAGTGAAAGAAAATGCAGTGAAGATAAGGCACGTATGGTCTGTTATGCCAGTAAACCAGAGCTATTTTAACTGTAATGTGGAACCTAGTTGTTGGAGGAACCTACCTATACATGTGGTAAGGTTGCCCACTGGTGCAAAGGTTTTCGGTCTAGGTCTTTGCCTTCACCGGTAAGGTCACACAAGCTATAACATGGGCTGCCTCTACAAGAAAGGTTTAAAGCTCTTTCAAGGCGCTTTAAAAAATTTACCTCTACAAGAATGGAGCGCAAATCAGGCGTAGAGGCGCGTTATCTCTCCGATTATGTGCATTATCGAATGCGCGTTAAATCGCGAGTTTTATTTTGCTCCAGCCGTTAAAGCGCATTTTGACTATGTGAACAAGCGCTTATGCGCATTAACTACTTGTAAAGCGCATTTTGGTCATCCCTTAATGCGCTTCGCCGCCTCTCGTGCAGAGGTATTAGGTGTAAATGCGCTTCAGCAATTATGCGCATAATCGCCTAACCGGGCGCAAAAGCGAATCCTTGTAGAGGGGACCATGATCTCCAAAACTGGGACTAAAATTTCTTTATATGGGCTCTAATACACAGATAGGACATAAAGAGCTCATGACTTTTTTCTGGACAACAGCCAGGCTGGTCATCGCTGCCAACTGGAAATCAGCAAATGAACTTTCTCTTATCATATGCAAACAGTAAATTTGGAACCTTGTGCTAATGGAGAAACTCAATACACATCTTCAGTTAAAAAGAAGCCAAATAGAAATTGACAGTTTTTACTGAACATGGTATCTATTTATTGAATTCACTAATCCAGGGAAGAATTCACAAAATCCTACTAAAACACCCGGAACTCTATGGAGTGATCTATGAGGATGATGAGTGATAATGTTATCAGGTAATCTTGCTTGTTCCAAATATAAATCTTGAGTGATCAGAAAACTGTAAAGAAAATGACTCTCGTGGTGAACTTAAATGTATTTATTTATTGCGTTTATACTCCACCTTACTTCCGTTGTGGAACCCAAGGTAACCAGAAACAGTTCCCAGGTGGTTTCCCCTCCAAGCATTGACCAGACCCAGACCTGCCATTTTTTAAAAAAAGCACCACATGTCATTGTCCCCGATACAATCAGATCCTATAACCTGGACAAGGCTCAAACTGGTACCCTTTGGGTAACCCTATTTTCTTTGCAGCAGAAGATAGATATGCAGCAAAATCTTCTAGGCTTCTAGGAACACATGAAAAGAACGACCCTTTAGAAAACTGGCAATGATCATGGGCTTGTTCATGTGCAAAATGCAATTAAGCTGCTATTTGGAGGTGGCAGACCTATTTCCCTATGCTCATAGTACCATCTGCGCCATGATCGTCATCCCAGAAGTGGCTCCAACCTGACATGGGGTAAGACAGCTGCCCCAGGTGTCGGATTTGAAGAGTTATTAAAAGGCAGGCGAGTGAGAGTAAGAGAGATCTGGCATGTCCTAAAGTAGCACAAGGGGCTTTGTGTGCAGCTTTCTCCAGATGCATTGGTGTACCACATGGGAAAGTGTTCAAAAACAGTGCGTACACACACCCTTCCCACCTGAGGTCTGGAATTCCATCAACTCCTCCTATGTAATGTGTAGATTTGTTCTCAGTCTAAAAGAATTTATCTCCATAATAGACCTCCAGAAATGATAATATTTCCATTGCAAACAAAGGATGGACTTGGTGAGGTTCCCAAAGTCACATAGGCCAAGGTAGGTGGCAACAGGGGCAGAGGGGGCATTTGTAGGGGAGAATGGGTGGGCAAGAGGAGGGATACTTAACATGCTCTGTGCCTCTGCTGATACGCTCTACAAGGAATTGCATCATGGCTGTTTCACCTCAGAGCCAGGCGTATGTTTGATTTCAGAGCTTGGATGGGGAAGAAAATGATTAGAGTTGACCAAGGGATGGCATCTGCAGGGAGAGTCAGCAATTGGGGAAAGGGGGGGTTACATATCTATCTGCCCGTCAATTCTAAGATTATCCTTGAAGGGTTATACTGAGTCAGTATACGGAGTCCAGGGATTTTTCAGGCCCTCCCTGGAGATGCCCAGGATTGAACCTGGGAACTTCTGCATGCAAAGCAGGGACTCTACCATTGAGCCACTGCCCTTCCCAATTTACACTGACAATATCATAATTGTTCTGAACTAAAATTCGTGTGGTTCTTCACCACAGGTTCTGGGCTTCCTTGTCCAACAGAATTCCATGTAGTTTGGGTTCTATGATTTAAGGTCGATAATTTATACTAACTTTCAATGAGTGGTGTAGTGGAGCCAAGACTCACAGGAACACAGCGCTGGCACTTTTTGATTAGCAGGGATGCTGATATAAACTTTTCCCTTCCTCAGAATTCCCTGCTCCCTCTGAGCTTAGCTGCAATTCTTACAGTAGCCAGGGGTGAGTGGAATAAATTGTCCCAGCAACAATATTTTGTTCCCTTTTGTAATGCAATGAATTGAGTGTGTGTGTCTTGAATGGGAAATTAAGATGCATTAACTTTATCTCCACCACTACTCCTGGTGGGGATAAAACTGCTAGAACAGGTTTGTTGATATGGGTCAACGTAACTTTCTGTGTTTTGGGACTCTCCTCAGGGGTATGGCTATGGGGACTGTCATGAATGACCACTACACAATTGCCATTAGTACACTGTGACTGGGTTCAGACAACCATTGCAGCCCACCATGGCTTATTTAAGCCATGGTGGGTTGAGGTGCATGCCCCCCAGGTGGGGGTTGTCATGGTTTATAGTTTGTCTAAACACAGGCAGTAGGGGTTGTTTGAGGGTTAAAGAACGGCCTGTTGTAGAGTTACCTGAGAGTTGTTTAACCCTCAAACAACCCCTGTCTCCCAGGTTCAGACAACATGGCAAATCATGGCACCCCCTGCCGGGGTTTGAATATTCCAAATGACTGCCAGCACCCCCACCCCACTGTGGTTTAAATAAGCCACAGTGGGGTGGATGATCTTGCAAACTGGCACTACATCTGCTTACTTTTTATCTCTGCCTGTTTCTCATACAATGGCCCTGGTCAGAAGACACCTTAAACTATGGCATAAACCACATTGAATAAGGCAAAAAGCCTTATTCACTGTGGTTAAAGCCATGGTTTAAGGTGTCTCCTGAACAGGCCCAATGATGCATGTGACCACATGTGCCATCCCATGGGTGTCAGACAAAGCACCTTCATCTGTGTTTTGCAAAGGAGTGTTATCTGGGCCCAGCACCATGCAGAGGCACTTTGCACCTTGCTGTGCTTGTACATTATTTGGATTTTTCATCAGTAAATTACTCAATACTGAGACCTGGTTCATACATGCATGAACTCCATATTTTTCAATTGAGTGGAGTTATACATTCAGCTGCCCATCATTGAGTGTTCAGTAATCAAGGGTAGAGAAACCAAGTTGAAAAATCGTCATGTATGTGACACATGCAAACATTTCTAAAAGACTTGTACACAAATGTGTAATCTGACTCCACTGAAAAGTCTTGTGCTTGGGGTGACCTGAAAACTAGACCTGTGGTGTGTTAGCTCTATGGTGCTGCAGTCATACCTAGACATCATTATTTGTTCTGTATTCATCAAATGATAGACATATCAACCCTCAGACACAGAGGAGAAAATAAACAGATCTGGCACAATGAATATATGTGCAAAGTGACTCTTAAGGGTCAAAAGAGTCTGTTTTAAATTTGTATCTAGCAACTCTGGAGTAGGTGCTGAGACCCTAGCATGGGCAGTCAGCGGGCTTTAAGATCCTGCTCAGGGCCCTGTCCCTACTCTAAAGTATTTTTGTTTTCAAGCTGTAGCTCCTACATACAGATTTAAGGTAAAGCCTGTTTTGGCCCTCATTCTATTTTTATTGCTGCCTTGCAGATACTCACATGCTGTTCACATTTCTTGCAGAGAATGATGAACTCAAAGACATGATGAACTCACATGACAAGTGAAGCAGAAGTAACTTTTGGCACAGGTGCTCTTAGGTCCTCTCTCTTTGCTTGGCTGAAGCGAGGTTTCTAACAACCTCATGCCCCTTCCCCTGCAGATTTTAGAATGTCATTACTCTCGGGGGATTATTATTATTATTATTATTATTATTATTATTATTATTATTATTATTATTTACACTTATATACTGCCCCATAGCCAAAGCTCCCAATTAACCTTGGAGCTGAGAGGTCCCATTACACCTGGAGAGCTGATATCCTAAACAGGTTGCACCAGTTTTAGAAAAAGATTGTGAGCACATCTTCATAGTTGAACAGGTTCTTCTTTCTTCCATCTTGCATAGATTTACAAAGAGATCGAAAGAAGAAACTGTTTTAGAGCTTCCTAAATCTTCCCAGGAAATGACAGAGGGAGAACATCTTCCTGCTGTATTTCGAAAGACTCAGCGTACCAATGCAAGGGTTGCCTCCAATATTGTCTGCGAATTCATCTGTAACAGGTCAATCAAACGTAAAATATCTTCCCTCCTGGTTCTCAAGAAACTTAAAGATAGAGATCCTCCATGGTGAGAAGGCAAATGCTAATTGACCAAACTGACAACAGGTTAACCTAACAGGTTTATAGCACTGGAAGCAATATGTACTTTCTGCTAAAAAACAAAAAACAAAAACCCAGCTGCTATAACCCAGTTTCTGGGTCACAAAAAGTGGCATTCAGTAGCTGTATACATTATGCAGATGTGCATAATATCTCTCGTTTAGCATAATCATGCTTCTGCTAATCTTGGGAAGGGGAGGGATTTATAAAGGGCTCTGCCCTAACTAGTGGAAAGCCATCGCTTGCAGGAGAGGGAGGCCTGCTGCTGCCCAGGGAGGAGGAAGTCGGTGTGGCTGTTGGCTACAGCTGCCTATTTGTTTCTTTGTTTTTTCCAGGCTTGAGCCATGTGCCTGGGAGGGAGGATACAGGGCCAAGTGGGGGGATCTGAGGGGGGGCCATTAGTGTAGTGACGGGTAGAGGGAGATATGGCATTGTGAGGAGGACTTGCCAGGTAAGGAGAACGAGGCACAGTTAATGGCTGTGTCTTGTTCTGGTCCCCCCTCACACCCACAGGCTTGTTAGTTGCCCGATCAGCCAGCCCTCAGGCCTCTGGGTGCTGCTTATAAATGCCAGATCGGTACATAATAAGACCTCCCTCATCCACGACTTAATTGTGGATGAGGCAGCCAATCTGGCATGTATAACCGAGACCTGGGTGGGAGAGCAGGGAGGAGTTATCTTAGGGTGACCAGATTTTAAAAATCAAAATCCCGGTCCCCCCCCGCCCCCCCACCCAAAACAACCCCCCCACCAAGCCACCCCCCCAAAAAAAACCCAGCCTGGACCTACCGCCGGGTTCCTCTGCCGCCCGCGCGGGATCCTCCGTCGCCGCCTCCGTCGCCCGCGCGGCTGCGCCGGGTCCTCCTTCGCCGCCCGCGCGGGTTCCTCCGTCGCTGCCCGCGTGGCCGCGCCGAGTCCTCCGTCGCCCGCGCAGCCGCACGGGGTCGTCCGTCACTGCCTGCGCGGAAGAGGCAGGAGAGGGCCGGATCCGGAAGTGACATAACCGGCCCTCTCCCGGCTCTTCCGCGTGGCCTCTGGCCTTTCTGGGGCTCGTCGCAATGGCGACGAGCCCCGAGGAGCCTGGACGCCCGTGCGGAAGAGGCGAGCGTCCGGACTCCTCAGGGCTCATCGCCATCACGATGAGCCCCAAGGAGGCTAGAGGCCGCGCGGAAGAGCCGGGAGAGGGCCGGTTACGTCACTTCCAGATCCGGCCCTCTCCTGCCTCTTCCGCGCGGCCTCTGGCCTTACGAGCCCGGCAGCGGCGGTGAAGGCGGCGGAGGAGCCCGGGAAGCAGCCGCCCCAGCAGGTAAGTGCCCCCCTTCATGCTTACCTACAGGGGCGTCCGCTTCCCGGGCTCCGCCACCGCCACCGGGACTACCGGCACTCGTCGCTGCTCACTGCCGCCGCAGCGTGACCCCCCGCCACCCCGGTTTTCCCCCGCCTCCCCCAGTTGGCCCGGTTTGGCCTAGGTTTCCCGGTTAGGACCTGGTCAGCCTAAGTTATCCTCTCCCAGCTGTGCCCACTGGGGTACTTGGTTCAGCATCAGGGTAGACCTGAGGGCCGGGGAGGGGGGGTTGCTGTGGTCTATAGGAACTCCATCCCCCTCTGCAGGATCTGTATACATGTGACTACTGATCTAGAGTGTTTGCACCTTGTGTTGGGCCGACGGGACAGATTAGGAATTCTGTTGGTGTACTGCCCACCCCCGCTGCTCAACAGACTCCCTAGCTGAGGTAACAGAGGCGGTCTTGGGGTACTGTTGAGATCCCCCAGACTCTTGGTTCTGGGGGATGTCAACATTCATGCTGAGGGCACTTTATCTGGGGCAGCTCAGGATTTCATGGTCTCCATGGCAACCATGGGACTGTCCCAACATGCCCTCGGCCCAACGCACGTAGCAGGGCATACTCTGGACCTGGTTTTTTCAACTGGACATGGAGATGGTGAACTGAAAGTGGGGGACTTAACATCAGTCCCTTTATCAGGGTCAGATCACCACCTGCTGAGGTTTAGACTTTCAGCGGCTTTTCCCCTCTGCAAGGGTGGGGGACCCATTAAGATGGTCCGCCTCCAGAGGCTAATGGATCCAGATGGTTTCCAGAGGGCTCTGGGAAGTTTTCCGGCTGATAGGACTGGCTCTCCTGTTGAAACCCTGGTTGATCTGTGGAATGCAGAAATGACCCGGGCGGTTGACACGATTGCTCCTGAGTGTCCTCTCCTGTGTAGAGCTCGTACAGCTCCGTGGTATACCCTGGAGCTGAGAGTGATGAAACAAAACAGGAGACGGCTTGAGGGCAGATGGAGACGAACTCCTGATGGATGGCTGCAATCAATCACTGGTAAGTGCCTATGGTAAGCTGTATTCAGAGGCAGTGAGAGCAGCAAAAAAACAATACTTTGCCGCGACTATTAAATCATCAATCTGCCACCCAGCGGAGCTCTTCAGAGTTGTCCGAGGGCTTTTACATGCCGGCCCCAAGGACATGATAAAACCATCTGAGGCCTGCTGTAATATGTTTGCAAGGCATTCCAGAATAAATCTTTGGCATCTGCCAGGACTTAGACTCCAGCGTTATAGCAGGTGAATCAAGTGAGGTATCCAGAGTACAGGCCTGTCCTGTTTTCTTGGATGAGTTTCAGTTGGTGCAGCTCGAGGACGTTGACAAGGTGCTTGGACAGGTTCGTGCAACCACCTCCATATTGGATCCTTGCCCCTCTTGGCTAATAAAAGCTAGCAGGGATGGAACAACTGGCTGGGCCAGGGAAGTGATTAATGCCTCTTTGCAAGAGGGAGTGGTCCCAGGCCTCCTGAAAGAGGCCTACACAAAGTGTGTCATAGCACAATGTTCACCATACACAGGCGAGTGATGGCAGATCTGTTGCATGGCTAGCTGCAAATAATACCGCATTTTCCACATACAGAAATATCACAGAATCATAGAATAGCAGAGTTGGAAGGGGCCCATAAGGCCATCGAGTCCAACCCCCTGCTCAATGCAGGGATACACCTTAAAGCATCCCTGACAGATGGTTGTCCAGCTGCCTCTTGAAAACCTCTAATGTGGGAGAGCCCACGACCTCCTTTGAGCCTAACCAGTGCCAAATAGAGGAGAACCAGTACCTTGCACATTTGGGAGCTAACCTATTAATGTAGCCCAAAATAGCATTTGCTTTTTTGCAGCCACATCACACCATTGGCTCATATTCAGCTTGTGATCTGCAATAATTCCAAGATTATAGAATCATAGAATCATAGAATAGTAAAGATGGAAGGGGCCTATAAGGCCATCGAGGAGGGGAGTTTTCCATCATGTTTAAAAGAAGCGGTAGTACGGCCACTTCTAAAAAAGCCCTCCCTGGATCCCCTGGACTTTAATAACTACAGGCCAGTATCACATCTTCCATTTTTGGCCAAGATGATGGAGAGGGCGGTTGCCTTCCAACTGCAAGCAGTTTTGGATGATACAGATTTTCTAGACCCATTTCAAACTGGCTTCAGAGCAGGATATGGAGTTGAGACTGCTATGGTCGCCTTAGTGGATGATCTACGCTTAAGTATTGACAGGGGGAGTGTGTCCCTGTTGGTACTCCTGGACCTCTCAGCGGCTTTCGATACCATCGACCATGGTATCCTTCTGGAACGCCTGAGGGAATTGGGACTCGGGGGCACTGTGCTTCAGTGATTCCAGTCCTACCTCTCGGGCAGGTTCCAGATGGTGATGCTTGGGGATAGTTGCTCTTCAAAGAAGGAGCAGCTATGTGGTGTACCACAAGGTGCCATCCTATCCCCAATGCTGTTTAACATCTACATGAAACCGCTGGGAGAGATCATCCGGAGGCATGGGGCGGGGTGCTATCAATACGCTGATGACACCCAAATATATTTCTCTATGCCTTTGACAACAGCGTCAGCTAAGGATAGTGTGTCTCCTCTGAATGAATGCTTGGAGGCGGTAATGGGCTGGATGAGGAAAAACAAACTGAAGCTGCATCCAGACAAGACGGAGGTGCTTACTGTCAAGGGCCACTACCTGGGGTTGGAGGTGTGTCAACCAGTTCTGGATGGGGTTACACTCCCCCTGAAAGGCTGTGTTTGCAGCTTGGGGGTGCTCCTGGATCCGTTGCTCCAAATGACAGCTCAGATAGATGCGACTGCCAGGAGTGCCTATTATCAGCTTCGGCTGATACGCCAGCTGCGCCCCTTCCTAGAGTTGGAAGTAGTGCACGCGCTGGGAACTTCGAGGCTCGACTTCTGCAATGCGCTGTACATAGGGCTACCTCTGTGCCTAGTCCGGAAACTTCAACTAGTTCAAAATATGGCAGCCAGGTTGGTCACTGGTACACCTAGGGGTGACCACATTACACCAGTTTTAAAATCTCTTCACTGGCTGCCAATCAGTTTCCGGGCGAAGTACAAAGTGTTGGTTATTACCGTTAAAGCACTACATGGTTTGGGTCCAGGTTACCTACGGGATCACCTTTTCCCATACAATCCGCCCCGCACGCTCAGGTCCTCTGGGAAGAATTTACTACAGTCAACAAGAACTAGACTGACAACCGTTACCCAGAGGACCTTCTCTTCTGCCGCTCCCAGATTGTGGAATGGCCTAGCCAGATGAATTTTAAAGTGTTTTACTGGTGTTTTATTGGTATTTTAATGATGTATTTGGTTTTATGTGCTTTTAATCAGTTTTGTATTTTATGTTTAATGCTGTTCCCCGCCTCGATCCGTTGGGAGAGGCGGGTAATAAATAAATATATCATTATTATTATTATTATTATTATTATTATTATTATTACCTGACAGATGGTTGTCCAGCTGCCTCTTGAAGGCCTCTAGTGTGGGAGAGCCCACGACCTCCCTGGGTCATTGGTTCCATTGTCATACTGATCTAACAGTCAGGAAGTTTTTCCTGATGTCCAGCCAGAATCTGACTTGTGATAGTGAATTCCATAGTTTGATTATATGCTATGAACCCCTTAGGATTGTCATGTATTTCCAACCTAAAATGTTATTAGATCATAGACTCATAGAATAGTAGAGTTGGAAGGGGCCTATAAAACCATTGAGTCCAACCCCCGCTCAATGCAGAAATTTACCTTAAAGCATCCGTGACAGATGACTGTCCAGCTGCATCTTGAATGCCTCTAGTGTGGGAGAGCTCACGACCTCCCTAGGCAATTGGTTCCATTGTCGTACAAGTTTTTCCTGACGTCCAGCCAGAATCTGACTTCCTGTAACTTGAGCCCATTATTCCCCGTCCTGCACTCTGGGATGAACGAGAAGAGATCCTGGCCCTCCTCTGTGTGACAAACTTTCAAGTATTTGAAGAGGGCTATCATGTCTCCCCTCAATCTTCTCTTCTCCAGGTTAAACATGCCCAGTTCTTTCAGTCTCTCCTCATAGGGCTTTGTTTCCTTCTCAGTTGTAGTAATGTTGAGCCAAGTATTCCCCATCTTGTAACTGTGCATTTGGTTTCTTTTTCCTAGGCACAGAACTTGGCATTTCTCCCTGTTAAAGTTCATTCTGTTATTTTCAGCCCAGCGCTTCAGCCTATCAAGATCACTTTGAAGTTTGTTTCTGTTGTCCAGGGTATTAGCAAATTTGATAAGCATTCCCTGCACCTCCTCATCCAAGTAACTAATAAAAATGTTGAAGAGCACTGGTCCCAGGACTGAGCTCTGCGGTACCCCGGTCATTATCTCCCCCCAGTGTGAAAAGGTACCATTGATAAGCACACTTTGAGTCCGATTCTGCAGCCAACTGTGGATCCACCTAATAGTTGTACCATCTAGCCCACTTTTCACTAGATTGTTAATCAGAATGTCATGGGGCACTTTGTCAAAAGCTTTGCTGAAGTCAAGGTATACTATATCCACAGCATTCCCACCGTCCACAAGGGAGGTTACCTGATCAAATTATGAGATCAGATTAGTCTGACAGGATTTGTTCTTGACAAATCCATGCTGGCTTCTAGTGATCACTACGTTGTTTTCAAGGTGTTTACAGATTGACTTCTGTATAATCTGTTCCAAAATTTTCCCAGGGATGGATGTCAGACTGACTGGTCTGTAGTTCCCACGTTCCTCCTTTATGACCTCCAGTCATCTGGCACTTCACCCGTCTTCCATGATTTCGCAGGGATAATAGAGAGTGGTTCTGAGATTTCTTCTGCCAGCTCCTTTATTACTCTGGGATGTAATTCGTCGGGCCCTGGAGATTTGAACTCCTTCAAAGAAATTAGGTGTTCCTTGACCATTTGTTTATCAATCTCAAACTGCAATCCTTTCCCTTCAGCTTGTACATTACTTTTGCTGGTGGTGGATGGGTCATACATCCACTTTTGGGAGAAGACTGAGCCAAAGTAAGAATTGAGCACTGGTCAATCAAGGTAGAGGATGCAGATTGGTCAAATTTGTTGAGGAAATTCCCGTTCAAATCTGACTTAATGTCCACAAAGGAAACAATGTTAAAGATTTTGCAAAAATTGTATTTAACCCCAGTAAGGGTGACACGATTCAATAAATCTATTTCACAATATTGCTGGGGGGGGGGGGGCTGGGGCTGTGGAGAGGTAGGCTCTTTCCAGCATTTGTGGTGGCACTGTAATAAAATAAAAGTTTTTTGGGACTTAATTTTCAAAGAAATTGAAAAAATAACTGGGCAAAAGGTTGTTAAAACCTCAGTATTAGCACTGTTAGGATTATTTCAGAAGTTTTATTTAAGCCATTAATAACAACTCTTTTGGTTGCTACCAGATTGGTTATAGTTAAATAGTGGAAGGATTTGTCTGGTGCCACGCTAACAAATTGGTATAGCAAGGTCTGGCACGTATCCTGAATGGAGAAACTGACAAATAAACTGAGATTGGTAAAAGGAACAAGATCTAAAGACACATTTAATACAGATTGGCATTACTTCATAGTATATTCAACCTCATTGGAATGGGTCAGAAAAAATGGTGGGTTAACTAATATTTTTTTTCTTTTTCTTTTTCTGACCTATAAAGAAAGGAGCAAAATGTTTAAGATCTGAAGAATGAGATATTTATATATATTATGTTGTAATAGATATTTTGCAATAGTTATAATATTATCACTGATTTCCTGTAAGGGGGGAGAGGAAGGATATTTATGTTAAGGTTTCTTTTCTCTTTTTTTGGAACTTCATTAATTCTGTATCTCTGAAATTTAAATTTTTTTTTTAAGAAAAAGGTTTAAAAAAAGGAATCAAGCACTTTGGACTTTTCTTTGTCATCTGTTATCAATTTGTCATCCTCATGAAGCAGAGAGAAGGTGTGGGAAAGCTGTTGCAGGATGACATTGTGCATTGCATGTGGAAAATACTGTGGATGAAGAATAACAATCACACCAAAAAAAAAAAAAGGTATTAAGTTGCCCTTTGCTTCCAGACAAGGCATACTATTCTTATCTCTTTGGTTGCTAGGCATGCAAATAGATTTGAGAAGAATTTGAGGTCTGGTGTAACTGTAGCACCAATAAACTGCCTGGGGTGGAGAAGGTTGATAGAAAAACAGGATCCAAAGATAATGAGTGGGCAGAGGAGCAAAGGAATGTGTCTTTAGCAATGAGGACACCGGTTATTAAAAGCAGAAGTAGCTTCATAGTTGTACTGTTCACTCTGGTGAAGAAATTGCTTTGCCACCAGTTCACCAACAATCCTAGGGGCCCTTTTTGTATGGAACACCCCCCTCCCCTCCCCAGGCTTACACTGCTGTGCTTTTGCTGAATGCCTGAACATCTTGTTGTGGTTGCATTAGCAGAACTGCACTCTCAGCCCATCTTGATACACAGATGTTGACAATGTAAAACATTTACTAGCTGTAACATGCTGATTCTGTACTTTAAAAGCAGGGGAGGGGAAGGGGAGGGGGAAATGCCAAAGCATCTCTTTCCACTATGCAAGCCAGCTTATTTTCGGTGAAACCAGGCTCTAATATAGCCACTGTATCAATAATGAATGTAGCTCTGCTAAAGCGACTGGCTTCCAAATAGGTTTGAAGTGCAATGCTCAGCATAAAATTACCCCCCAAGAGTTCCCTTTGACAGGGCTGGCCCAAGACTGTTTAGTGAATCCTGGTGATTTGCCCTCCTACATGGGTCACAATCCATCTACTGGAATGCTCTCCTGCAAAGCAGGACCATCCCTTGATATTTTGGCACCCACACAAGGTGGTATTTGAGTGCCCCACAGCAGACATGCTGCTGCCCTCTCCTCTCCCTCCCCCCCATGCCCACCATGCTCCTCCTCCTCTCCTTCTTCTCTCCGCTGCCATCAGCCACCCCCACTAGCCAGCGTTAGTGCACTAGAGGTCATTTACATGAGCGGCATTGCTCAAAATGTCTCAGTTGAACTGACGCATGAAATGAACTTTTTTCTTTTCTTTTCCCTCAGCCTGAGCAATGAGACTGATGGTTTTACTTGTGCTTTTGCCAATGGACAATCTCTCTTGCAGCTGATTGGTGCTGCCATGCCTGTTTTTCCTGGAAATATTTTTATACACAATGTGATTTGGCTATATATGAATTTTCTTCTCCAAATGTCTTTGTTTTGGATTCAAAAAGATCAGTGACTCCTTCCACTTTTGGAAGCTAAATCCTATGTGTTAAAATATGGATAAGCAGGAAGAAACGTCTAGAAAACAGAATGAGGAAGACAAGCACAGATTGAACAATCCTTCACCAGGGGGCGAGAGAGCCTCAGGGAATAACTGGGACACTAGTTATACTGAAGATATTTGCTCAAAACCATCTCTGGTCAGAGACTGCATAGAAATTGGTGGCCCCATGCCAAGGCTGTATTGAACACGAGTGCAAATGTGGCAGCCAAGCCTGTGTTGTGCTGATATCCCACAGTTGCTCAAGATGGAAGAATGGAACTTGGCTACTGGCGTGCTTTCGGATGGAAAATGGATGAGGGTTCTAGGGGGGCGTATTTCAAACAATGCAAACGCAGGGAAACTTTGAATGTTGCTGAAATTAGAGAAACACTGATAACTCTGGCAGAAGGCAATGTGCGGGAATTAGGAAGGATGTGTGTCTGGTGCTGCATATATGTATCCAGGAGGCCGGTCAAATCCTCCTCCCTTTGCTTCTAAATGATGGCAGTTCCCACTGCAAAGAAAGGGAGGCATTTCATGGTATCAGGTCGTGCTGGGAAGTGTGTGTTGTGTAGAGGGCAGTGGGAGGTTTCCAGAAGGCAGGGCATGTCATAGACAGAGGCCTGTCTGGGGAAAAAACACAGATTGAGAGGATCTGAGGAAGGATCTAAAAATAGGCAGAGGAGGAAGAGATGAGGGTGGCAGTATTTGCTGGAAACAGGGAAATCTCCTCCCCCACCCTCTTCCTGACTAGCACCTCGGACTTTCAAAAATACCCCTAACCTGTTTTCTCAGGCTGTTGCTGCCTTGGAAACTCAAGCTTCTGAGAATTATCATCTGTTCCATGGGGACTTACATAAATCTATACAATCCAAGAAGACCATTTCAGGCAGCAAAAGCAAAACTCATTTGTGGGCCTAAGAAATGAAAAAAACATGCTTTTGGCAGGTCAATAGAAATGGAGCAACTGTTTCATTGCCGGAGGGAACCTAGACAGCATGGAGATCATAGATAGACGCATGCCAAAGAGGAGGAGATGATTGGGCTGATGCAATTTAGCCTATTTGCTTCGCAAATGGGAAACTCTCTCTCTCTCATATCTATCTCTTTCTCTCCCTCAGCATTTCCAAATCTTCAGGCTTCTCAGCCAAAGCTCTGCTGAGCCACAAGGGCTGTTGTTGCTGGTGCAAGTAGCTTTTTCTTATTGCCTCAGCTGAGTGAAACCCAGGGCTCATCTACACCTAGAGCCCTTTCAAGAGGGGGGAGGGATGAGTGTGAAGTTTTCTGCTTCAGCAATCGTTCCTCACGGGGTACACACCAGTGAGTTTGCCTGCAGTTTAAGGAGAGCCATTCCAGGGCAAAAAAAAGGTTCGACTCCTAACTCTTGAACAAGAGCAGAGTTGCAATCCTGCACGAAGATACGTTTTTAAAAAAAACACATGCACACACACTCGGCGCTGAAAGATCCTGAGACCCATTCAGAATGGGTCGACAATGCTCTCCCCCCTCACCCCTGATACCCATGGGCTTGCTCTGCACAGCTGGTTGCCTGTTCGCTGAGCCCCGCATCCAGTCCATTGTCACAGCCAGGCTCACCTGACAAAGATGAGAAGGAGAAGTTGAGCTCTGTGTCATGAGCGCACTGATGACAACACACTCCAAAACTCCAGATGACTGCACCCAACGGTTTCATGTACATGTTGAACAGCATAGGGGACAAGACTGACCCCTGCGGAACCCCATACTGCAGAATCCACGGGGCTGAGTAATGTTCCTCAAGCACCACCGTCCCAGAAGGATACCATGTTCGATGGTATTGAAAGCTGCTGAGAGGTCAAGGAGAATCAACAGAGTCACGTTCCCCCTGTCTTTCTCCCAACATAGGTCATCATACAGGGTAGCCAAGGCTGTTTCCATGCTAAAACCAGGCCTGAAACCCGACTGAAATGGATCCAGACAATCAGTCTCATCCAAGAGTGTCTGGAGCTGGCCCTAAGCAGAAGTTGTATTGGAATGTATATTTTTAGGTGGGGAAGAATTGATTCAATACAGAATAAAGACTTACCAGAATCCACAGTTCAAGCTGATAGTTTTGTTTAAGTGTTTGCTGTTCATCCTCTATGCACCACTGTGGAAGCCTCTAAAGCAAGGGTGGGAGATTGCAGGGATTGGAGGGGGGACTTTTCACCCCCTGGTCCTGCCCAGGGGCCACAGCCCTGCTGCCCCCACACTGCTAAAGTTTGGTAGCGCAGCAGCAGCAGCAAAAAAAATCAACCACATGTTGTTGAGTTTCAGCAGCATGATGCAACAGGGGCTGAAAAGGATCAACTTGAGCTTGTTCTAAAGCTCCATGTGCTCCTTCTCCGTTTCCATCACATCTGGCCATGGATTGTTGTTCCACCACTTCCCCACCGTATTTCAGCATGTAGCCGTGGTGGGCAGTGTGAGTGCCTGAGTCCCCCAGGCCACATGTTGCTCACTCCTGTTCTAAAGCATCATCTATAATGATGACATAATTGTGCCACTTTGCAACAGGACGCACCAGTGGTCTCCATACGTGTGCAGAGAATCCCAGGTCAGCTCTGGGATGTTCTGTTGGCTAAATGTGTCTTCACCAAATGTCAACTGAGGTCTCCCTTGTGGCATCCAATCAATGCTGTCCTGTGATGCTTCCAGGCGGACAGAGGGCCCCTAGGAGTCACCATCCAGCTCTTCCGTCTTTTCTTCCTGAACTGATGTTTTCTGTAAGAAAAATAATGGAAGAAGCTGTGGGAAACAGGCGAGGGCTATCAATGGAAGAGAGTCATCGGGAGCCAGGTGAAATGCTGTGAATGAAGCAGCGTAATTGCATGTCCAAAGCCTGATCTGGAAGCATCATCATCAGCCACCATGCTGCCTTCAGAGGCTCATGCAGCAAAAGGGCTCTAACCACTCTCAAGAGGGCACCATGCCAGAGACATACGTGGCGAGGCCTGGAATAGCAAATGATCATACAGCAATGTGAGACAAAATGACATCCTAGCCCACAATGAACTAGTGACCCTCCAAGCATGAATGCAGAGGCCCAATACAGCCCAAAGGCCTAGTGGAACCGATTGGAAGAGTTGGGGCTTGCACTGAGAGACCCAGCAGCTCATCTGGAATGCACAACTTTAAAACATGACAAAAGTGTTGAATGTTCCTTGCTGTGATGTCGAAAACACTAAAACACTTTCTAGATGAGCATGACATGGCTTTGACCAAAGCCACTGTGCATTTCAGCTAGGCTCCCCACAGCTTCAGAACAATATTCTTATTATTTCATCAACACAAACCGTTTAACCCAAATTGTGCTCCTGTTGAAATTTGAGATCAACCCTAATTAGTTCTGACTCGGAAAGCACACCCTGTCTACCAAGATCCACATATAATGTTATTTACCATTTGGAATATCTCCCATATAAATAGCAATGGGGAACAAAGCTTCTTAATTTTAACAATCAGGTCAATGTATGGCTGTAGAAGGGATGGTGGTGGTGATGACTCCCTTATGCACACCACTTCACACACCCGTACATGCAATTTCAAAGCCCAACTGCTGAAAAAATGCATCGACTTCCTTTCTCTTTCCCCCTTTCACAGGGGCCTCTTTTCTCATGTTTCAGGCTTTCCTTGTTTGCAGTCTGAAGTCAGCTGACTGCTACAAGCTGCAGTTTTTTAAAAAAAACATAATTGCTCACAATTTACCCTTTCCCCACAATTAACCCAATATGTGTATTATTATATAATGCAAAATTAATGATTTAACTATACAATTTTAATTTCATATAATCGTTGATTATTATTTTGTTGTTATCCCTGGTATGGCTTGGATTGTTTTTAACAGCTTTATCATTGTTTTTATTATTTTTTTCTGTAAACTGCTTTGAAATCTCTTTTGGGTGAAAGATGCTATACAAATTGGAAACAACAATATTTACTGTTTACTGCATCACAAACCTCTTTTTGTAGGAGAGGAAGAGAGGAAAAGCGGGGAGGGTACCAACACAGTAGGCTGACCAGATAAAATCCAGGTCAGGGCTCATGTAACTTTAACAGTTGTAGAGAAAAGGGAATTTCAGCCAGTGTCATTTGTATGCATTTAGTTCCTGGTGAAATTCCCTCTTCATCACAACAGTTAAAGGTGCAGGCACTATACTAGAGTGACCATAGACAAAAGAAGGCAGGGCCCCTGCAACTTTAACTGTTGTGATGAAGAGGGAATTTCACCAGGAACTAATTGCATACAAATGACACTGGCTGAAATTTCCTTTTCTCTACAACTGTTAAAGTTACATGAGCCCTGACCTGGATTTTATCTGGTAACCCTACAACACAGACAGCTGTTTATCAAGTTTACCACAGCATGTAAGTAACCACTTCTTAAAAGGTGGATTATTCTGCTAATTCTACCATTCCCCTGCTGCTTCCCCAGATTTCGGACCAGGTGAAGAAATGTGGTCAAATTCTTCTTACATCTTGGCAAGACAGTCAAGATGACCAAGATGACTGTGCATGTTTAGACAGAAAAACATCCTACAACTCCCAGTCTTCCTAAACTACCTCCACAGGCCTTGCTGAAGAGACTTTCATGGTAGTCCCACATCCAGTTCCTTGAGAGATGTGCCATTTATGTGGTATGCCAAACCTACAGTTGGAGCCCTTCCTGGACTACAACGCCCTGCCCCACTGGTCACAGTGGCTGAAGCGGATGAAAGCTGGAGTGCAGCAAAATGCGGAGGCTCACATTCCACCGCCACCTCCACCTGCCTGTGCCAGAGGAAGCACATTGGTGGAAGTCTTACTTAGTCCCAGATCTGAGTGGGCGCGACCAATAAGGTGGTAGCAGCCACACTGCTTGGGAGATGTGCAAAGGGACGTTAGGGCAGAAGGTCATTGTACAAGGGAAACACAGTGTTCCCAACCCCGTGTTTCCCATGCAATGTTATTTTAGGAACCGGAGACATTGGCAGAGCAGAATTGATGGACTGTGGCGGTGATTAACTCAGTCACCAATTCGTTCCTGCAAATGTCCCCTACAAATACTTTCATTCAGCTTCTAAGACTGGAAGAATCCTGCCTGTAGGGGGAAATGATTGGGAGGGAAGTAGAGTTAAATGGTGTTAAATAGTTTAAATAGTTTAATAGTTTAAACTATTTTAGTTTAAATAGTTTAAATAGTTTAGTTTAAATAGTTTAATAGTTAAACAGTCAATAGTTAAAGGTGCCCCCATACCAAAAGTTAATAAATCAAGAAGAGTTAATGGGAAGAGTAAGTCAATCAATCAATCAAGACTACCCCATCTCAAAGAAAACCAGAGCAGAAGGACCCTATCAAACAGAACAAAATCCTATCCATCACATCAAAGCTGCCCATCCTATGTTCTCATAATCTGTGTTAAAGAGATATGAGGGTCAGCAAATAAAAGTCAGTCTCAGTCTCTCCCTCCCTCCCCCTTCTTGACTCAATCTAACACCACAGATGTCAGGCTAAGGCAGCATCTTCTGTGGATAACAGAGATTCTAATGAAACACCTGGGGAAGAGGCAACCTCAAAGTTATGTTGCACCTTAGGCATTTAGTGTTTTTTAGGGCAAAATCCAAGGCATGTTTACACAGAAAAAAGTCCTACAACTCCCAGCATGACTTTCAGCATTGCTGGCTGGGGAATGCTGGGAGTCATAGGGCTTTTTCTCTCTAAAAATGCATAGGTTTGCACCACTTAATTTACAAAAACTAGTGATGAATGCGCTCCTATTTTCAAATTGAAATTGGCTCATCAATTACAAGCATCATCTGACAATAGTAAACAAAAAAATTTTTCTTCAGGAGTTCTAAATTGACTCATAAATTCTTTCATGCATAAACATTTGCATGCTGTTGCAAGGGCAGGGGACAGAAATGTGTTGCTTATTGTCCCTTTACCTTTGGATACATTGACTAAGTTCACACAACATGCTAACCTACACTTAGTGGTTGTGTGTGGGTTGTTTGTTGAACTGTGGATTGTTTGTTGAACCATGGGTTAGTATGTTGTCAGAACCTAGGCCATTTTCCGCAGAGTAGCTTCTTAACCATACAATATAGCTTATATTTCTTGAACAAGCCACCTTGCGAATCCATTCTTTGATCTTGGGTGGTTCAGGGTGGTTAACAAGCCACTCTGCAGAAAATGTCCTGGGTTTGGACAACAACAAACAACCCACAGTTCAACAACAACCCATGCTCAATCATTGAATATGGGTTAGCATGTTGTGTAAACAGTGCCACTATGTATCTCAATACCTAGCACTATAGTTCCTCTAAAGTGCAACCTCTCCTTGGGAGATGTATCATTTATTTGGTATGCCTAACATAAAGCAGATGTGGAGAACCTGTGGCCCTCTGGATGTTATGAGTACAACTCCCATAAGCCCCAGCCAGCATGGCCAATGGTCAAAAATTATGGAAATTATAGCAAAACATCGGGGGGGGGGGCACCAGATTGCCTACTCCTGTAGTAGCTAGGTGGTGGCTGCCACCTGAAAGTAAGCACTGCTGGCAATGGCTTGAGGTCTCCTCTCCAGGTGGAAATGGAGTCAGATCCTGGTAAGTGACAGTCTTGGTTCCTGTCAGTCCAGGAGGAATACTTGATTCCAATATTGGGATGGGGAAGGAAGACCATGGAATCTTTGTCTGGAATGAGTGCAAGTCGAATGAATAGGGTAAGGTTATTGTAAGCAACTACTTCTCAACCCCACCCCCACCCCAAAATATGGAGATTCAAATCTGAGATAATGGCACCACACTGCAGTGGGCTAGGGCTTTATCCAAATTAAATGATGGATCCAAAGATGGGGATAGGCACGCACTCTTGTTGAATACAACCCTCCAGAACAGCACACTGCAAATGAACAAAGATCCCAAGCGTTCTTTGTTCATTTGTTCAATTCACCAGGGCCAAATCTATGCCTTGTGTCATTACAACCCCATAATGGTAATGCTATATCCCTCTTGCACATTTATACCTCGTAGGACACACAATGACATTTGTTGCAGTATTTTGGATAATGTGGAATAAAAAGCAGAAAATGACATTATGATAGTGGCATATTGAATATGTCCTGTGCCCTAACAGTAGGGTGACCATATGAAAAGGAGGACAGAGCTTCTGTATCTTAACAGTTGCAAAGGACAGGGAATTTCAGCAGGTGGCGTTCGTATGCATACAGAACCTGGTGAAATTCCCTCTTTATCACAACAGTTAAAGCTGCAGGAGCCCTGTCCTCTTGACCATGTACAAAAGAGGGCAGGTCTTCTGCAGCTTTAACTTTGTGATGATGAGGAATTTTCACCAGGTTCTGCATATATACAAATGACACCTGCTGAAATTCCTTTTTCTATGAAACTGTTAAAGATACAGAAGCCCTGTCCTCCTTTTCATATGGTCAGCCTACTTAACAGTTATCAGTGCACTTCAATTCCACTATGAAGCAGTAGTGTAGATCTAGCCCAGGTCACTACATTTACATTTTCTGCTATTCCTCCCTGTTGTAGGTCACCTGTACCAATTAGCTAGGCTGACCCTATGAAAAGGAGGACAGGCTCATGTAACTTTAACAGTTGTAGAGAAAAGGGAATTTCAGCCAGTGTCATCTGTATGCAATTAGTCCCTGGTGAAATTCCCTCTTCATCACAACAGTTAAAGGTGCAGGGGCCCTGTCTTCTTTTGTCTATGGTCACTCTAGTATAGCACCTGCACCTTTAACTGTTGTGATGAAGAGGGAATTTCACCAGGAACTAATTGCATACAAATGACACTGGCTGAAATTCCCTTTGCTCTACAACTCTTAAAGTTACATGAGCCCTGTCCTCCTTTTCATAGGGTCAGCCTACAATTAGCATGCCAGTTTTTAACATTGATGAATCATGTCTTTCCCATGTAGTCAGCATTATGTGCAACAGAAGAGTATCACTTGGGTGGGAAAGACCAATGTGACTGACTCCACTTGTATGGCTGCAGTGTTCACACACACATACCCCACAGCAGCATGCATGGAACAGTACAATGGGAAATAAAATGGCTCCCAAGCAGCTTAGCAAAAGTGCCAAGGGACCCTTTCCAAATCTCCCCATCAGCTGTTTATTGGTGCTGAACAGCCCATTTTCAAACATTCGAAGTGAACATATTGTACTTGCAGTAGTTAGTTTGTAAATTGCTCAGAACACTGGCAAATATTAAACACCTCTCGTGAAGCATATATACAAACAAGTACGAGATGCTCAGGGGCAGGTTTCTGACTAGCAGAACAGAAGCCCAGAGTTGCTTTGTGTTCTGCAAAGTGCTGCCAGCTTCCTCCTCTTCCATGCACTGAAATAATGCTTCTGCAGAATGATTCTCTTCTCTTCTCTTAATGAATTGCTCATTCATTAAAAAAAAGGGGGGGAAACAAGAAAGAAGATGTTTCAGGGTGGAGCAGAGTTTCAGATTGCAACGAAGAGATCTGTTCTGTAGCTTTAGAAGTACTGAAGGAACCAGAAGATCAAGCAGCTGCAGCTTGATGTGCCCATTCCGCCCTTAGCCCTTTCATCTGCTACCTTCCCCTGCCTGCTTTGTGGCACACCTGGAAGGGTGGGTGGATAGACGATTTGTGGCTGCTTCACTGTCAGTTCTTAAGGTGCAGAGCAATTCTCCACGATGGAGCTTGAGAGCCCTCTTCTGCCTCTTAGGAAGATAGGAAATCACCTGAGATTGGGTCTGACCATTGGTCCATACTGTAGGGTGACCAGATAAAATCCAGGTCAGGGCTCATGTAACTTTAAGAGTTGTAGAGAAAAGGGAATTTCAGCCAGTGTCATTTGTATGTAATTAGTTCCTGGTGAAATTCCCTCTTCATCACAACTGTTAAAGTTGCAGGGGCTCTGCGTTCTTTTGTCTATGGTCACTCTAGTATAGTGCCTGCACCTTTAACTGTGGTGATGAAGAGGGAATTTCACCAGGAACTAATTGCATACAAATGACACTGGCTGAAATTCCCTTTTCTCTACAACTGTTAAAGTTACATGAACCCTGATCTGGATTTTATCTGGTCAGCCTACCATACTGAGTGGTAGCTCCTCTTCCCCAGTTCTACCTGGGGATGCTTGGGACTGAATTCAGGACCTTCGGCAGGCAAACTGTGTGTTGTACATCTGTGCTAGGGCTCTTAAGGCTCTTACAACTACCAGAGTTTAGCATGAACAGTTTTATATCACAAGAATGAAGGTTTTGTCCACCCCCCCCCCTCACCCATTCCACCTGTTACAACTACAATCAGGAAAACATTTATTCTTGGTTTGCAGTTTGAATGATCACAAAAATGAAGGTGTTACTGTTTATTGCAATATAACCACCTGTTTAAGTCCTCATTACCATGTCTTGAACTTTCTTACGAAGAATAGATTTCTGTTCTTGATGCATTAAATTAGCAACGTTATATGATAGTTGCACCATTGTAGAATATTATCATAATGTATCAGGTATTTGTCCATGCAATGTATGTTATGCTTTTTATAATGCAGAGTGGTTTTGGGGGTGTTATTGTTTATTGAAAGGTTTTTGAGATTTTTAGCAGAGGGGAATCCCCCTCCCAATTCTCTATGACATCCATCAATTTCCCATGATTCCACCATTTCCCTTACTGCTCCCCACAATCTCTTCGCCACTGTAAAGTGTTTAGTATGTAACTTTTTTTTTTTTAAAGAACATGATAAAATTGCTGATGCAAGTTCCCTGGAAAATTGGCCTGGAAAATTCTCCTTAAAGGGGAAGGTAGGAAGCTATTCCTAATAAATGCAATCTGCTTATAAACTATGGGATCATTTTTTTCTTCCCATCAATTCATAATGTAGAAATCCTTTCTTTTTTTATTTCTTTTTTGATTGATTTTCAATATTAAAACAACTTTACAAACAATTTTAACACAGCTTCATGGGTAAGTATACCCATCATTACAATGTTTTCAACTTCAGCAAGAAAAATACAGAAATATACCAAAAATATTTTTCTTTTTCTTTGCTCATGCAGGTAAGTTCAATTTGTTATCAATATACTTTCCCCCCTTATTAATTGTAATCACAAGTTTTGAAAGGCAGCTGGGACTTGTATTGTTGCATCATCTTGATTTGTGTGTTTAATAAAGTCCCACCAATCAGCAGTGAATGTTTCCCTTTTTGTTTACCCACTTCCAGATGAGTTAGAAACTTGAAATTTGACACGGTGATAGGTCTGGCTGTACACTGCACTAGAAAAATCTAAAAACACTATTTTTGGGGTTCTAAGTATTTTTAAAGAGTTTAATAAAAACCTAGGTTTATGTCCCAAACTCCCAGCATGCCTTGGGTGGGAGGCCAGACCTACTGGTCTTTGGCGGCCATTGTGAGTGCACAGGTGGGTGGCTGCTGCGTGTCTTGTACAACCCCGACTCCTAAGGTTGACCTCGAGCTTTAGTCAACCCAATTCCACATAAAAGGAAACAACCCACAGAAATGGTCTGCATCCATTTGCAGTGTTTCTTCCCACCCTCTACGTGGTTTTAAAATGTAACTAGACACAACAGCATGGCTTTGAGGGGCCAAACATGCTCAAAGGTACTCTGTCCTGATATCGCTGTTTTCTCAGAATCTGGGAGAAGCAAGTGTGTGGCCTTTGCCCTTAAGAGGGAGGAAGGGGAGGCACTCTGCGCATGCCCAGAAACATAATAATGTTTAAGATTAGGAACTCCCCATCCTCCTTCAGCTAATGGCCTGTATCTTAATGGTTTTGGAGTATGAGGCTTCTTACTGTTAAAGATAATTTTTTCAATTTTGGTTTGCCAGATCTTAAGCGGTTGTATTGGGACTTCTATTGGTAGAACATAAAATAGATAAGTGAATTTAGGAATTATCATCAGTTTAACTGTTGATATTCTACTTAGTAATGAAAGGTTTAAACGATTCCATCTTTTTAGGTCAATTTGCACCAACTTCCAAATTTTACCATAATAATTATTAAAGGTTTTGTTGATGTTTTTACTAATTTGGGCTCCCAAATATCAAAAAGACGAGTTAACTAGGGGAATGCCCATTATTTTAGAAGTAGCCAATTGTGTGTTGGGGTTGACATTATAACATAATAAATCAGATTTATAAAAAATTACTTTAAGGCCAGATACATTTTGGAAAGACTCTCATTCTTTTTTTATGGCTATTGCATCTTCTTTAGGGTGTTCTGTTACTAAAATTATATCATCTGCATATAAACTGATTAAATGGGTTTGAGCATTAATTTGTGCATTACTTCTCAATTTGTCTGCCAGAAATTCGATAACTAATGTAAAGAGTTCCGGGGAGAGTGGGCAGTCCTGTTTTGTTCCAGCATGGATATCAATCTTTCAAGTTTCCCAATTGTTAAATCTAATTGTAGCTGTGGTTTTTGCATAGAGTTCAGTACATTAAATATTTTTTGGGCAAATTTAAATTTTTTCATGGATTCCAAAAGAAAATCTAAATTTACGCGATCAAAGGCTTTAAATAGGTCTATTGCCATGATGGCTAAAGATTTTTTTTAATGGATTGCAAAATTTGGTTATACTATATATTCTACAGATTGGATCTGCTATGTAATGTTTTGGTAAAAAACCAAATTGATCTGGACGCATTACAGATCCTAGCACTGTTTTTAGTCTATTAGCCCATATCGAAGTAAATATAGGTCTATAGGAGTCAGGATTGGTTGGGTTATTGTTAGGTTTAAGTATTAGTACTATTCTAGATTGTGACCAGGTATTGGGTAGGGAGGCTCCATTCAGAATAGTATTAAATAATATTTTTAAATGTGGAGCCAGTAAGTCCTCATATATTTTGTAATATTCTCCTGTATATTCGTCAGGCCCAGGAGCTTTATGGGATTTAAGATTTTTTATTACTTCTTTGATTTCATCGTCAGTAATTGGCTGTTCCAAATGAGCTTTTTTATCAACTGAAATGGCTGGGATTTTAGCTTCTCTCTGATACTTCTCTATTAATGTGTCATCTATTTTTCATAGTTCAATCAAAATAATTAGAAAATATGTCACCCATTTCCTTTAAATTATGGGTCATTTCTCCCTTCCCTGTTCTTAAAGCTATGGTTCTCCTTTTGTCCCTTCTTTTCTTGACTCTGTTTGCTAACACCTTGGATCCCATTCCATCAAACTTAGAAGCAGTTAGTGAGTTTGGGAAAGAAAAGAGGGATGGAGTGCACTTTTCTATGAAAAGGGGGTGCTGCTGAATTGGAGAGGGGTGCACTAGAAGGAGGAGTTCCCCAAGGGTTGGGACAACACTTTAAGTCCTGGGGGTCACCTGGGTAAGTGGGTGGTCTTGAGCACTTTCCACTACCTGTCAAAGTGCTCAAGATCACTCGTTTACCCAAGTGAACCCCAGGCTTTGAATTTTTGCCTTGACCATTGGGGATTCCCCTCCTCTATTCCCCCCATCCCAAGTGGCAGCACCCTTTTTCCATATAAAAAGCACATGTCATCCCTTTCCTCTTAGCTGTGGCTACATTCATCAGCTCCTTTGAGGGCTGTCAAGCACAGCCACTGCTGAGAGGAAAGGAGGAGGACAAAGAGGTGGAATGCATTTCAGAAAACAACCCATCGTAGGGAGGGGCAAGAGTGAGGAGGGTGATTGCCACTGTGTCCTCCTTGCAGACTTTGCACAGGCATTTGGCTGGCCACTGTAGGCAGCAGGATGCTGGGTTTCTTATGTTCTTCGTCCATGAAAATATTTGCCATAATGAGTATGTTCCATTTTTTTTAAAAAAAATGTTTTTATTAGTATTTTATCTCTTTTATGTATGTTGCCTTGAGTAATTTCAGTTGGAAAAGCATCTTAAAATGTTTTAGAAATGAGCAAAGACATAAATACTAAAATACATACATATATTTTGAGGCTTTGTGTTTCTCTGGAGTTCATCTCATACATAATTTGTGACCCCTTGACACTTAACTCCTCAAATATTGCAATTCTGTTGTTTGCATCTACGATATTTCTCAAACCTTTTGAACTTACAGCCATATACAAAAGTATTCCATCTTCTCCGAATCAACTCCCAACCAACCACAGCCCTGTTTGGGTGACATAACTGTGTAGTATGAACATGTGGAGGAGGGTGGTTGGGATCCTGCCCACGGGCCTTCCCCCTCTCCATGGAAGCTTGGCTTGATGAAGAATATGTGGAGTTGTGTGTAGCAGGGTGGAGCCAGCTGTCATGATAGTGGGCGGCCCCTCTGAGCATTCATTCTACACAGATATTGATAGAACAGGTTAGTGGGTGAACGTGGGGAGATTCTTGTGGGCTGAGCTGTCCATGCTGAAATCTGTAGATTAGGGCAAACTGTTCTTAGCACTAGCGCTGCTCCCTTCCCCCACTGCTCCCCCATTACCTTGATTTGCTTGCTTGGCAACGGAGGTCAGGCTGACTGTTCTAGGCATTGAACTCAAGGGCAATAACTGAGCAGCTCCTTCCACCTGACCACATCAGCCTCAGAGAGAGGGGGGAGGGGGAGAGAATCAGTAGATCACTCCTAGAGATCCAACACCTGCAACCTCCTTTCCACCTGTTGCCAGCTAGCCAGTATGGGTCTGACAAAACAGCAACTGCAACATCACCAACACCATGTTCTCTAATATCTCCAGTTTGGGATCAGAAAAGCCAGATGCTGCCAACTGATGTTCATGACCAGGGTCAGCCCAAAACATTTTGCTGCCTAAGGCAAGTGCAGAGTACCCAAGGCTAGTCAAGTTACTTGGGGCCTATGGCAGAAAACTCCACAAGCCTCTTTTTCCTCCTTGCAGTAAAAAATAGAATAAATTAAATAACTAACAAGTTGCTACCCTTCCATGACACCAGAAATCAACTGCTGAGGGAATTGCCTCACTCTTCTTAATAGTTGGGCCAGCCCTGCTCATGATCTATCCTTTTCTGATCATCACCACCAATAATGTTTCATTGTGGCTCCACTCCTGGCCCCTAAAACCAAACCATTCTCTGCTGGCTCCACTCCAATATACTGGCTAGGCCCAGATTCCATCCTCTATCATTTGGCTTTGGCTCCACTCCCTGCCCCTGCTGCAGGCATTTTTAATGTCAAAAGTATTAAGTATTAGGATTTCCAATGCTGACTGCCCTCTAATAGACAGCATTTGGTATATACTGATTGCTTGCTTGTGCATTTGGTATATACTGATTGATTGATTGATTGATTGATTAATTGATTGGTTGGTTGATTTTTCCAGAGCTAGCTGAAGATATTATTGAGCTTTCAAAGGTCTTTTAGTAGTTTTTTTTTTTTTACAAAATTCATATTTATAGTTGGTGGTTCCTACATAACTATATGCTTGAATGGACCATGGTACAGAAGAAACTTCTTCTTCTTCTTCTTCTTCTTCTTCTTCTTCTTCTTCTTCTTCTTCTTCTTTGTATTTATCTACCGCCCCATAGCCGAAGCTCTTTGGGCAGTTTACAAAAATTAAAAACATTGAACATTAAAAAATCGATATACAAAATTTAAAATCCATAAAAAGCATAAAAACAGATTATAAATACAATATCCATTTAAAACAACTATTCTGGGTTTAGAGTTGGATATAGGCAGCAAAGGAATTTTGTAACTGTTTGGTAAGAGATGCCTTAGAACAAGCAAGCACATACTGTTCTGCTTTTAGGGAACTGATGGTGCTTTGAAGATAAAATGTATTTGGGATGGTTAAAAGAAAATAAACCACAGCATCAAAGTGATTATCTCATAATATGCTGAAAAAAGAGAGAGAAGGACTGTTAGTTCCTAATTCGAAACTGTGCTACATGGCAAACTGCATTAATTGGATAACTGACTAGTTGAGAAGATGCAATACTCCTGCCTATTCAAAAGGTCTTTAATAAAAGTTCAGCTTCATATACCTTGTGGGATAATAATGCCCCCAGAACAAACTATGCAAAACAAAGTTTTATCAAATTTTATTATCTTTGTTAAGAATGTGGGATCAATATAAAATGCTTTTTAAGTCCATCAATATCAGCAATCAAGTCAGTGATTGATGATTTTGAGTCAAACTCCAGTTTAAAACTTCAAATGCTACATATAATTTCCAATCGAATCAGAATACTATCCTACTCTGAGGTGAGACCAAACAGTGTAAATCCGTCCTGTTTCAAGTACTATCACTTTTGACTGAACAAACATCTAAGATTCAGTCAGCATATAACAGATTTTTTTGAGGGGGGTGGAATTGAAGAAAAATAATCACATTATCTCAATTACTATTAGGGTGCAACCCTAACCAGGAAGAATGTTCCAGGGACCATAAGATTTTTTTGGATTCTTCCTACCAAAGTCCTAAACATGCTTATGACTTCAGGAGGGGTACTTCGAGATCTGATACTGTCCTTGCCTCCTTACAGTCATTGCAGAAAGTGCCTGCGTTCCGAGGTCACAAATGTGACCTAGAATGACCTTGTAGAGGTTAAAAGGGGGTATTCCGGTGGGTGGGGAGGGGAAAGCCTGGGATCTGCAGAATCCTATGGCCTCTCCAGCCCCAGCTCTGGCAGCACAATTGTCCTAGATGGGCGTAGAGGTCCGAGTATAGAAAAAAGGTTTAAAAGGAAGATGAAGAGGCAAAAATTGCCTCTGTCACTCCACCTACCCTGCTGGCAGTAGCCTGGGACTGGAAGATTCGGTCTAATGGGCGGCAACCCAATAGGTAGCCTACGACTCTGGTTTTGTTCAGTACTAGTCTCCAATCTGTTGGAAATGTAAATAATAAAAACAAAGGAATGAGGGAAATTGTATCGTGATCTCTGACCCAAAGTATTGGAAAACTTTAAATATTGCATTAGTTCCCATTGTTCTCTCTTTTAATTCAACATGACTACAAAGAGTGAACATCTTCTATGGTCACTGCAGCCAGGATGCTGTACACAAACTATTTGAGGGTACAAGTCACAGGACTGTATTCCATGGTATCCAAAATGGGCTCTGCCAGTGGAATGGATCCCCACTCCATCCCCTCAGCCCCCTGGATCCCCCCATCTGCTCCAAAGAGTTGGAGACTCTACAGAAGATTTGGGGGCTTCAGGGGAGAGGACAGGAAGGGAAGTCTGCTCACAGGATGTTGCATGCCCTCTGTAAGAGAAAGAGTAAATAAAATGTGGATCTTGCACGTATGGTAAAATTAACACATTATAGAAGAGCAGGGAGAAGAAGACAACAGCAAACTCCTTTCATTTGTTATGCTGTATATTTTTGAAACACAACTGCTGCTCTGGGGGCCCATCTTAATGAATACAGAGCAGTATCAATCATGTTTATAATGTGGTCACGCATCACACACAAATGCACTGTGTTGTAGCAAGAGACGGGAGGAGGAGCTTGAAAAGTCCTGCATTGTATCATTTCTGTTTATAGCATGAGCATCGCATAGCACTGCAATTGTGGAAGAAGTCAGAGGCTCCTGGTTCAGGTTTCTTTAGTCTATGAACTACATGCCCACCTTCACAAATGTGCAGGAATTTAAAAATAAATTGTGTAGTTGTTCACAGCTGTGTACAAATGCAGTGAAAAACAGCACCCCCTCAAAACAACAACAACAACACCCCACAGATTCCCTGTCCACCAGTCTCATCAAATCCTTCCAAAGAAAAAGCAGGGAACAGGAGGAGGAGGAAGACCTGGAGGCAGGGTGGGAAAGGTGGTGGTGGTGGTGGGGAATGTTACAAAACAGGCTCTGCATCTTTAAAGCCACTCCCACAGGTAAAAGTTGCAATACTACTGGATTGGGACACACATGAAAATGGCAAGTGCTGGAAAAGGAGTAAAGTGTGGGGGTGGGGGGAAACAAAATATCGAGGAAGAATATATAATGTGCTCTGCGTCTGAGCCAGACATTATAGCAACAAGTTCAAACACTAGTGTAGATTAGCTCAAAGATGGAACGCGTTTAGTGTAAAGTGGTCTCCTGTTATTCATCTTTGTAAAATCAATACTATCCAAATATAAAACTCGCTTAGTGCTTTAATTATACTGATGGAAATACCATGATATTTAAGCACACTATTATGCCAAGCAGTGAATGTTAAATTTTGTAATTTATGTTTTTATCAGATTGCTGGCTTAAATCCTAATATACAGTGTTTTTGTTCTAAGATATATTGTAAAGTTTATTCATTTATTTATTTATTACATATTTATACTGCCCAACAGCCAAGGCTCTCTGGGCGATTTACAATTAAAACCATAGTATATAAACATCAATTTAAATATTTTAACTCATTTGCTTAAGTTTCCATTTAGAAAAGCAAGTAACAGTCTCTTGTAAGTTTCACCAAAGCAAGTCCCACTATTGCACTAAATAATGGCTCAGTTCACATGACCATGGCAATGGAAACAAGCCACTGTGGCTTGTTGCAGCCACTGCACATTCCAGATGCATGCTGGCTGAATTTGCCTAATTAACCACATCAGCCCAGGTTGCTGTATCATCTGAACCCAGGCAGCATGACTTGTATGAGCGGGCAGCAATCCTCAAATAACTCGTGGCGTTTTGTTAGGTTATTTGAGGGTTGCTGCCTACCCCAAACAAGTTGTTGTGTGTCAGTTAAGGAATCAGCTGGAGAGAGGAAACAGCTGAGCCTGGGAGTGTTGGGGGCATGACACTTCATGGAAGCAGGCAGGGACCGGCTTAGTTTCAATCCAGCTGACAGCAATTGATCATTAGTCTACTTCCCATAAAAGTTTGTCCAGCGCTCAGCCAGAGTGCTGGAAGCAACTATCATATTTGGTGTCCTAGCCATTGCTCTGTGCTTCTCAACTTTGTGTTCTTGACTCAAGCCTTGTTCTGACCCTTGGACTGTATCCTAACCATTCTTCTGTGTGTTCCTGTAACCTTGTACTTGCCTGGACATATCCTGACCCTGTGGACCGGATTTCTGACGATGCTTCAATGCTTTGCGATTCCAAGATTGTTAACTGGACTTCGGACTGCAACTTCAGCTTTGATCAATGGACTGTTTCATCTGACTCTGATATCTACATTGTGTTGAGTTACAACATAAGCCATACCGCCTGGGTTCAGACAACATGGTGAGCTGCGTATAGTGTGCATAATTAGGCAAATCCAGCCAGCATGTGTCTGGCAAGCCTGGCAGCTGCAACAAACCATAATGACTTGCGTGAACTAGACCAATGAGAATAGTACCAACTTCTCTAAACCTCTGCTAAAGCACCTGAGCCAACAGAAATTGAAATATATGTAAATTGTATATCACATGTGATGAACACATACGTCTGTTTTGCCATGTGCAAACACTCTATGCTTTGTGTTGGTGACCCTTTCCTCAAACAATCTGGTTAGTACTTAAAGGCTGAAATGGCTTCATGGTTTTTTATTTTCAGCGCTTACTTCTTCCTTCAGTTCAGAATGCCCTGGCTGCCATCATATTGAGCCCAAGGCTTTGTTTTGGCAAAAAGCACTCTCTAACTGATCCCAGGGCAAGCATGCAGTGCAGGGGGATCTCAACTGGGATTTGATCAGCTTTGTAACCCACAATAAATGTTGAGCCACTCCAAAGCTTGTATTTATGCCATTCAGAGAGGTGATTGAGCGTTGCTGCATCCAGATCAAACATCTCTCAGTGATGCGACTTTCACTGATCTTAAATAAAGATCTGTCAGAGTAGTGCATTCGTAATGTACCTACAAATTAGGAAATGGGATGTGCTCTGCGCCAAAATAAAGCTATGGTATGTAAATTTCCATTGGTTTACGTAGCAGTTCCTCACTTAGGTTGCATCAGCTCCTCTATATTAAAAAAGGAATCAGAAACCAACCAACTTCATTCTAGAGGGGCAGTTCACACATTAGCAAGTGTGGGTCAGCCACCAAATCAGTCAATCCTGGTTCTGACATGTGTGTTTCCATAATAACATGAAAAAAATTTTTGGGATGCAACAACATCCTTGTCGTACAAGTAAAACATGTGTGAAGATGTCTTAGATACTGAGCTATGTGGTGTTTTCAAACAGCCTCTTGTAGCACAGGCTAATCATAATGACAGTCAAGCATTGCAAATATTGACTCAAACCAAGATCCCTTGAGAAGCGTTCTCAAGGGTATGGTGCTTTTCCAAGCCACGTATCCAGAAAATGGGTAAGTTGGCACATAGCAATATCCTGTGTCCATTACCTAGAGTGATGGTTGTGGGGAGGGAAGAAGAAATTAAGATACATGTAAAGAATGAACGAGGTGGCAGAATTATGGATTCTACCACTTCAAACTGCAATGTGTGGTCATTTTTTTAAAAAAAATTCCTTGCATACATCTAGTACTATTGTGCTTTTTGTGAGGACACAAACTTCCAGTGTGTGTGTGTGTATGCATGTATATGTAACTCTCTTTGAATGCAAAACTAGCAAATCAAGGGAAGGGATTCTAAGCTAGCTTTTTTTGGGGGGGGGGGGCATATTCAAACGTTCAGCAGCTACATCTTGTGAACTTGCAGATTCTGTAGCCATAAGTCCACTGCTGATTGTTCCCGTTCTTCAAGTCCCCTGCCAATTACCTGGATTGTTGCAACTATTCTATGGTCAACACACTCCCTCAGCAGGAAAAAAATCTATGAATTCTTATAAACTCAGATAGTGGGTACCATGGTCTTCATTTCCCTTGCTACAAAATTCATCAGTGCATCACAGTACTGAGGGAGAGAAGGAAGTTGAGTATTTTCACAAAGTTGAGTATTTCATCACAGGACTGTAGTGATCGAAAAGACCATACCTGGGAGAACTTTCCTTTTCATGGAACTTCTTAAAAGATACAGAACTTCACAGCCCTCCATGAGCTTTTCTTCAACCCACTTTCTCCTTAATCCCTTTTCATTTCAATGCCAAGTGTTCTGTCTATACTCATTGGTTTCTAGCAGTTCTTTGGTTGCCAGTGAATGGCGTTTTCAAGTTGGGTTGCTGTCTCAACATATCACCTTGAGCACTGTTTTTAGTAGAAAGATGGAATAAATAAATACATTTTAAAAAATTGCTCTTTTCTGTAGATGTCATCCCTCTCAAGGATGAGCAGCAGAACTCTTGGTAATTAGTTTTCCAGGGTCCTAACTCGCCTGGGGAGCCTTTGCAAGTAGAACCAGCTCCCCGCTGCCAATGTGCAGCCCCCAACATGTGGAAGTCTATAAGACAAGCAACAAGGATGTGATGGAGAAGGGCCAAGGGTAAAAGTCTTATCCTAACTCTCCCCGTACACAATTCTGACCAAGTAATGGGTGAAGTTCGGAATAGAGCTTTGGTGTGCTTCTTTGGTGGTTTGTTTTATGTAAGTTGTTCTTGGGATACAATTTGGGTATGTTATAAGGCAGGCTTCAAGTACCCTTTGTGTAACATAACCATATCTATAAAATTGATGTATTTCTGAGGAAGAAATTTTTTAGAGATTCCTACATAAAGGGTATAAATGATTAACATATCATCAGTGTCCCTGAACTATGCTAGTGGAATTAGTATGCTATGGTAGTTGTTCAGAAAGCATTGCTCTAGAGTAGTCATGAAGACTTTGACCTCCATCACACCTAATCCCCCCCCAACCTGGTTTGCTTCCGCAATTTTTTTAAAACGCGCGTCAAGCTTATGACTCCTTTCACCTGAACAGCTGCTCTTTGGCTCCTAAGGTCCTTTGCTCCGTTGCTCTTCCACTCCACTCCACCCCTCCCCTTCTCTTTCTCCCTCCAGTCAGGTCCTGTCAGATGAGCACTTCAACCAGACCGCCTTTCTGCCTGCCAAAAATGGAAGGACCCTTTAGTCTGGCTCTTTGGGGGCATCGAGGGAGTACAATCCTGTCTCTGCAGAGAATCAGGCATTGTATGATTTTTAAAAAACGCTTTTAAGCCTGGGATGCAAGGTTTGGGTTTTATATTGTGACTTGGAGCCGGCTGCTGGGAGAGATTGCTTTTCCCTGCCAGGACCTGATGCAATCCATTCAAGCCCTCAGTCCTTTAAAACCACACGGAGGCTTACAGCAGATTTAATGCGCTTAGGGAAAATAATCCAGACTTTTAGTGTTCTAGGAAAGGCTAGGAAAGAGGCGGGGGTGTCAGCAGGATAGGCACAGCGTCATGTGAATACCGTGCTGCAAATCCACACACCAGGCATAGCAGCAGTGCAGTAAATAGCTAGTGTGATAGAGGCCTGAGGTATACTGAAGTGCCATATGTATATCTATCATATTGGCTTAGATTTATAGCTGTAACTGTACCACCGCCATTGAAATAATTGTAAGGACAAAACATTAAACATCTGAAATGGTGATGGCCTTATTGTTTCCAGGGATAGTATTTATGATGGCTCGTAGCCCATCAACATGTGGAGTATTTATGTAGTAGTTACTAAAACAATTTCCCCTGGAAACAAGACGTAGGTGGCCATTTAGTACTTCAGTCAAAAAGGAAAGTATGCTAAGCATAATAATCCAGGGGTCCTACTTTGTGAAGAAAGCTTCCCTACAGAGACATCAGTTGCTTGAATGAAATATCTCACCCTCCCTGAACCCTTCCCCAAACCAGATTGTGTAAGTCTTGACTGAGATACAGGGCAGAATATGGACCTGCCCCATGCCTATCCCAATCCACCAAAACACTGATGTTGGCCGATTGTGTTGGTAGAATTTTTCCAGTTTCTCTTCTTATAAGGCACAGGGTCCTTCCTCTGATCTCATGCTTGTGACAAGACTGAGATTTTTTTTATCTCCTGTTACATCTTAGGCACTACAAGTTTCATTATCTGTTTTCTGTGGACCCCTCTAATGGGATAACCGGATTTGGCAAAGAGGAATTACATGATCAGCGTGATGTGTTACAAGTGAGTGTCTTTCTGTGAGGAGGAGTATCATTACAAAGCAGGTGGGGAGAAAGCAGATGTGTAGAGTAGCACCTAGTTACACTTAAGGCACAAACCATCTGTTTGTTGATGGTGAAATGTTGACAGGCATGGCTTGAGAGCTTTTAAATGATCAGTTTAAGCACCTAAATCAGTTAACTGGAGAAGTGAAAATCTGACCCCCATGCTCCAAATACCAATACTAGAAATCCCACTAATTGTCACAATTATGACATGCAGTTTTGCAGCTATCTAGATTCCACAACAGGCAGCAGAGCAATATTCAGCACGTTTGCATGACACACCAATCCATTGTGGGTGACTATCCACGCAGTGTGGGTTGTTTTGCGATCAACCCACAGCCGTGGATGGTGCACCTATCAGATGATGATCATGCACACATCACATGCAGTGTGTTTTCCCTCTCCTTCCCTGTCAGTCATCCAGCCACCTCCACTTGGGATTTATTTATTTTGCTTTTTGTTTTTGCTTTTTATGCACACATAGTCCTTTTATTATTATTATTTTAAATTGCTATTTGCAGAAACACACTTCTGCAACTGCAGGTATCCAAATATTTGTCATAGTCTTTTGGAAGCTGATCCACTTGTTCCCCCCTTTCCACTAACCAAGCTGAAGTTAGACAGCTCCTGTGACAGCTGCTAAAATCCTGCAGGGCTAATAGAAATCCAGTGAGAAGGGGTAGGGGGCACTTTTCTATGAAAACATGATCCTGCCAACTCAAGGTGGGGTACTCCAGAAGGGGGGCACCCCCGTGGATCATGACAAGACCTTAAATGGGGGGGGGGCTTGTGTGGCTAACTGGGTGATCTTGATGACTTTCTCCATGTCATTCGTTCATTCTTTATTTACGGCCAACAGGCCAAACATTTACACATCATACAGTTGTATGAAAAAATAGAGAAATTATGCCCAATATTAACATAACTCAACTCCTGATACAGTACCGAATCGAGCAGTCCTATCTGTTATTAAACGCCTATTTGGGTTCTTATAGTGATTACACAGTGTAAAAACTTAGCAACTTGGATAGTAATTTGTTGGTCTCTAGTCTGTAATAAAAATGAAACCAAGGAACGTCTACTTAGCCCATCAAGGACTCTTATGATCTGGTATATCATATCAATCCTGGCATCCTTATAGAGGCTACAGCCCAGTATCATGTGTCCAGCTGTCTGTACCTCAGCATCATTGCACGGGCAGAGTCTGGCTTCATAGGGATTTTTTTAAAATTTGCCTTGCAATAAATTAGAGGGCAGAGCATTGAATCTTGCCAGCGCAAAAGCCCTTCTATATTTGGGTACTGTCAACCATCTAAGATATGCCATTCCTCGTTTATCTACTTGGATTTGTAGGCCAAATGAAAATGGAGAGCAGGGGCCACGCACCAGTGACCTCTGCTCCTGTAGATCAATGTCTGCTAACCTTTGGCCAACAATCTGTTTAGCCTTGTTATAATCTAAATATAACAGAACAAAAGAGATACCCAAAGAGTTAACTTTAGATACTAATGCTTTTAACCACGGTGCTTCATACGTGTCTAAGAGAACTTGGGAAACCAAGGAGTTCGGGGCTAGCCCATGATAAAGTCTGAGCCAATATTGAATGGTAAGTACCCAGCCTTATAGTTCATTGTGGATAGTCTGGCCTCCAAATTAAGGGTCACCCCCAACACACATCTGGGGACGCCAAAAAGTATTCTTAAGGAAGAGGATTGGAGACTGTCTAGCGAGCCTTTTAATAGTGGATACCAGACTGGAGCGCCGAACAAAATTTGGGAGATCATTTTAGCCTTGAGTACTTTAATAGCAGAAGGTAAAAAGCTACCGCCCTTTTGGAAAAAGAATCGGCAGAGCGCTCCCAGGGTCTGATCAGCTTTATCTTTAATATGCGTTCTATGCACACTCCAACCAAGGTTCTCTTGAAACCAAAGCCCAAGATATTTGAATGAGTCTACCTGATCTATATTATGGCCACCCATTGACCACGTGAATCTTACCTTTCTCTTTGAAAATACCATTACTTTTGATTTTTGACAATTAATAATTAATCTGTTGGCATCACAGTATCTGGTAAAACCGGCAAACAGTCTTTTAAGGCCCAAACGGGTCTGAGAAAGTAACACTGCATCGTCGGCATATAGAAGTAAACTCACTTTGATTTGTCCCAATTTGGGGAGATGCGATTGAGTAAGTTGCAACCATGCAGGGAGATCTGCCAGAAACAGGTAAAATAGAGAGGGTGCAAGTACGCAACCCTGTCTGACCCCCTGGGAAATACTGAACTCCTTAACAATCTGACCCTGCATGCCACAGCGTACCTGGGCAGAGTTATTGGAGTAAAGAGATTGAATCAGATATAAGAGTCGGCCGTCGATATTAAGTTGCTCTAACTTATTCCATAATCGGGAGCGGGATAGGGAGTTGAAGGCAGCCTTGAGATCAATGAAGGCACAAAATAGCCTTCCTTGTTTGGGATCAGTGTATTTATGTGCTAAATGGGACAGGACCAGGCCGTGATCCAGGGTAGAACTGCCGGGTTGGAAGCCGATTTGCTCCTGTCCACAGATGTTCCCCTTCCTAATCCATTCCTGCAGTTTTAAATTAAGATGACTTGCATAAATCTTACCAGCCACAGACAATAAACTTATTGGTCTGTAATTGCTAGGGTCAGATCTAGGGCCTTTTTTTATAAATTGGGATTAACAAGGCTTTCTGCCATTCCGAGGACACAGAACCCGATTTGTTAATCAGGGTAAACAAGGGCGCCAGGACCTGGGCCCACCATGTTGGATTGTTTTTCAGCAGCTCCAGGATAATACCATCAGGACCTGGTGCTTTCCCGGCTTTTAATTTTGTTAGCAATTCCTCAATAAGACTGGGCTCGACATCAGGCCAATCGGGGGAGTCTAATGTTCCCCTGGGACTGGACTCTAACTCTGGAAATTCATTGAAAACAGCTTTATAGTGCTCTTCCCAGATATTAGCCAGTATATGACAATCTGGCCATATAGACCTAGAGTTCAATGAGCTGGCAACGATTTGCCAGAATGTTTTAGTATCATTCGATATAGTTGCCCCTATTAGCATCTGCCATACCCCCCTTATCGGCCGCCAATTTTTTCTGTCGAAGGAGCCTTTTATAGGTCTTTTTTAAGTCGAAACAGACATTTGGAAGAATCCTCTCATTATTCTCACGATAGGAGGTGTATATGGCCCGAAGATAGTTTCTTGCCGCCACCAGTAATTAAGTATTGAGCCTTTAGCACCTTGGCTAACAGGCTTGGGTTGTAAGGCTTGAGTTATTTCCTGGATCAGAGTTTGGTATGCCTCTATAGAGTGATCCAATGATGATGATTCTTGAATTATACTGGCATAGATGGAGTACGTATCAGAATCAAGCAGACGAGTAAGTGATCTAACCGTTTCCACTGACCACTTAATTCTTCTAGTGTGGGTGGTTGACAAGTGATTAGATGAAAGAGGATGGCAGATTTCCAGCCCAAAGGCTCCTGGAATGGCTATAGCCAATTCCAGTGGACGATGGTCACTGTCCAAACGTTCAGCAAATAGGAATCAGTCTTTTGAAGGTAGATATGTAGGATGAAGTAATCAATCACACTGGAACCTCGGGACGCTGTACAAGTAAACTCGCCCCAGGGATCCATAACTGAGCAGCCATTAAGTATAAAAAGATTGTTTCTATCTATCATTTCAAGCAGGCAATGACCTGCATGATTGGTGTGTCAGTCTTTTGATTGCCGTGAATAAGCATTGACAGGCTCTGGACTGGCTCCAGCAGCGTTTTTGGTCTTTCTTGTAGGGGCCTAATAGTTGCTGGTTCTTGCATTAAAATCGCCAGACAGAATCAGGAAGGCAGCTGGGAATTTAATCATCTGCTCCGTTAAAAAACTTTCTAGCTTCAGCCAGGTAGCCCGTGTTGCCTTTTGCTTACTGCTGGTGCCAAATAGAGGTTGAACAACAGGAGGGCGGTCCTGGGGGTTCCCAAATGAATTACCAAGGCCTGGACCGAGGAATCTTTCCCCATGTCAAGGTCACCCCCATTAGCCAAGGACCCCAGGGATTTAAACTGCCATGCCCAACTTTGGAGATACTGTCCTTTTAGTTCACCTCTCCTCAAGACCTCAGCATCGCGTTTTTATAAAAAAGTGCACACCACCCCATTTTTCTATCCCAAAATAAGTAACTGCTTCTACTTTGACAGCTGTCAAAATAGAAGAGGTTACAGTGATCTTAAGAGGAAAAATGGGGTGATGCCTTGGGTATTTGTAAAACAGGTGCATGGGACTTGGGCTAGTGGGGATTCTTTGCCAAGGTCCAGGCAAAAAGAATTCAAAAAGAGATTTGTCATAGTCTTGGAGCAGGGATGGGGGGGTTGGCAGCAGCCCCTCATGACGTGCCATTTCAGCACTTTGGAGGGGTTGCTGTTGGCAACAGGAAGGAGGCACTGGCAGCGTCTTGGCATGTTCGTGAAAAGTGATAGTGACCATGCTCAAGAAGAGCAGCAGGGGCTTCTACTGTTCTTGGCTTGCGGCTTGATGTCCTTTACCCACAATGGGTCAGCATGACCATGGGTTATCGTGGGTTATTTGGGAAAAACGAGAACAGTCTAGGTTTCAGAGAACCCATCATGATCTTGCATTCAGCAGGGGGTTGGACTCGATGGCCCCTTCTAACTCTACTATTCTATGATTGTATGAGTTGGCATGTCATGCGAACAGTAATTGGCTATTAGGAAGACATCTGTAACGGTGATGGCTGTATTTCTGCCAGAGATAGTATTTATGATGGCCTGTAATCCATCAGCATGTTGGATATGGAAATATCCAGTAACATCAGGGATGATAAAGTAACACTGAGATGTAGGTTTGATTAAAGAAGCAGCAGGGGCCAACTTGCCCGAGGAGCCATGATTTGTTTTGTTTTTTCTGGAAGAGTGTTTGTTATACATGGTCAGAGAATGTATTTAATCATCTATGTTAAAGTGGTCTTTTCAATACCTGTGGAAATATATAGCTAATTTTTCATTTGTTACTACTTTTTAAAAGTGCTTTTGCATTCTAAAGAATGCTAGGAAAGCAAAAAACAAAGATGCCAGCTAGCATTTGTGTTCTGTTACCTGCTATTCAATCTTGCTATAGGATACCATCAGCTGCATTTTAAAGAAAAGAAAATCACCACACATATACAAATTAAAAGTAAAATTTTATTGAGGATCTTCTATTATATGACGAATGCATTAGTACCATTACTGCCGGTTTGTCTCAGTCTCTGGACATTATGCCACCCTGCTCCGTTCCCTTCAGAACTGACGAAGCAAAGGGCAATGAACAACTCCCCCCCACCCACCCAAAAAGAACAGGAAGGAAGGTCTCTTGATGCTTCATAGGCCCTACAGAAATAAGTCAGAGAGATCAATGGTCACCATAATATAAAACTTTGAACTGGGGAAGGGGGAAGGGGGAAATGGAGAGACAAGCATCACAAAAAACACCAGAATAGTTGCCTCTTCACTGGTGGCCACCAGAGACACATCAAAGATACTGACTAGCCTTGAAGATGGTTCTTTATTATTGGAGGAGAAAGAGGCACAGTAGAGAATATGAGCACACATTGATCAGAAAAGCATGCTGCTGGAATTAACCCCATGCCATGCATTACCTGTCCTGTGGTGAGATAGTTTCAGTCTCTGTGGCTGCTGACATAGCATTGAAGTTCTGTGAAAATATTTCATAGAAAGGAAAAATGCGCATAAGTGGTTTCACAGGATCTTTTAAGACTACATTCCCTTTGCAATACCCAAAGCTGGCCTCTGATATGGCCTTCTGGAACAAAAACATTTCTGGAATTCAGGGAGAGGCAGTTTTGCCTCCAAAGCCTGCAATCCTGCTTATTTCTCCAAGGTCTGGTCATAGGAATGCGATTAGAATGTGGGTGCAGCTTCTGCTACCCATTTATCTGTGGGGTAGTGGGGTCTACGTGAAATCTTCACTTGAAAGAAAGAGATAGAGTAAAACACCTTAGAAGGGATTCCCTTTGCTTCTTTATCAAATGAATTTGCCATTGTTGTTGGTACAGACTGACCATATGGTCAGGAATCTGCTTAAGTCAAAACTGAGAATCCAACTGTCCAAAACTCAAGATCGGTACTACATAAAGTCAGAGAAATTATGAAGATTGCACAAAATATACATTCTGAAATGTATTCGTTTTTAAATATAAAATGAAGCATGTGAAACCCTTTCTCTGCGTTATGTTGTTGCACTCTATCACTTTGAGACATTTTCTCCTCAGCTCAGTCACTTCTGCTATCACACCTGGATTGGAAGAACAGTGCATGAAACAATGGAGTGCAGGAAGGTAAGGGAGGGGACAATTTCATGCCAAAAAAAAAAAAAACATGCCTGGGGGAAAAATACATGTGGTTGCCCTGTCATGTTTAGTTTGCCCACAGCCAGCCATTTCACATTTTGCCAGAAAGTTCAGTTCACTTGCAGAAGAAATGCTAAATCCCAAGGTAAAAGTGGGCAACGAAAGAAAGCTTTCCCAAACAGCTCCTTTGGAAACATGGCTAGGAGAGCAAGTCAAACCTGTCTATACGCAATACACTCTGAAAAGAGATAGCAGCAGGGTTCTGCTGTCACAACAAGAACCGTCAACACCAGCAAACAAATACAGAGGGAGAAAAGCCTCTTTTATGAAGGTCAGTCCTGGACAGATGGAAGTATTCCACTAAAGAGCCTTGTAGTCTGTGCACTCTACATGCTAGGGCACTTTTTATTTTATTATTATACACATTTTTTTAACCAAACCTTTCCATAAAATGCACTTAAGGTTGTTCACAATCAGTATCCAATGAACATGTTTATATTAACCTGTTTATTTAAACTAGCCAAAGAGAATCAAGAGTAAAAAAATTATAAGGTATCAAATCAAGCTTGAGAGACAACGGTCTTTCATGAATGCCTAAATGGTCATCCGTGTGGGTACAAAGCAAGTGCCTCTGAGAAAGGTGTCCCTCAAATTGGAGAACCACCACAGGAAAAGGCCCGATGCCCCATCACAGTCTGCCTAAGCGCTGAAGGCAAGAACACCCCTACCAATGCCTCAGGTTAGCTTTCAGAATAGAAAGATTTGTATGGGACATCTTGTATGCCATTTGCAGCTTTACAAACACACAACAAGATTTTGAAGCCACTGCAGATCTTTTAATACTGGCAAAATATGTTCATTATGACAGATGTTTGTTAATAATAATAATAATAACAACAACAACAATGACCTGGCTGCTCTATTCTGAACCAGCTGCAGTTTACAAATGCTCTTCAAAGGCAGCCTCACATATAATGCATTAGGAGAAGCAGCTGACACACCAACCAAAGTTGGGAAAAACACTCTATGCTACAGATGACACTTGGACATGTATAGACAAGGACAGATCTGACAATACCCTCAAATCAGCCCAACAGGACGTGCCAATCAAGCCCACACAAGCTAAATGCCACCTTCCTGGCCATCCTAACCATGTACTGACAGCACCTCTATTTTGTTTGGATTGAGCTTCCGCCTATTAGCCCTCAACCAGCCCATTACTGGAACGTTTGCTGCATCCACTGCCACATCTGGATTTGATGAATACTGTATCGTTGCATGTCATCCACATACTGATGTCACCTCACCATGAATCCTTGAGCAACTTCACTCTCCCGGTAAACGTAGCTGTTAAATAACATGGGGAAAGAACAGAACTCTGTGGCATTCCACAAGATAAATGCCATGGAATAGAACATAAATTCACCAAAACCAACTGGTGTACAAGGTAGATGAAGAACCATCAAAGTGCAGTGACCTCAATACCTCTCCCAAAGAGACGGTCCAAGCATAGGCCATAAACCAGGGCAGATATGTTCCCCCCCCATACCAAAACTAAGATGAAAGCAGGATTAGTGTTATCCAGAATGGTTGTGGGTGAGCTGCCACTACCTGCTCAAGTGCCTTGCCCAAAACAGAACTGTTGAGGTCCAAGGAGGGTTTCTTTAGGAGTGGCTTCTCAACGGCATTTTCAAGGCGGCTGGAGCTGCCTCTTCTCTGTGATGTACTTACCACTACTGACCCAACCGGTCACTCGTCTTCATCAAGATCGGGTAAAAGCAAAAGAGGTGGTTGCCCACACCTCTCTAAGCACCCTGTCAACATACTCAAGATAAACAACTGGAATTCATCCAAGCAATAATGTCAAGGATGAAAATCCAGCATACTTTGGATACAATACAGAGTGGAAGCAAGCAGTTTTTTCCCCCTGTAAAATTCATGGCAAATAATTTAGTGGGCTATTGAGGGTTTGTTACAATCAAAGCTTCAGTCTATGTTTGGGTAGGCTTGTCCTGAATGTTTCCCCACTTCCACTATAGTTGTTTTCCCTGCTGTTGCACTACACCAAATCCCCTGGTATATGTAGCTTTATTTGCCATCAGAAAACTGGACTCATTTGCTTGATTTCTATTACTCTCAACAACCCCCTCATGCGCTTGTTCATATTCTGCAAAAAACAGGAAGGAAAAAATAACATTTTGTAGAGAACAAAAAATGGATGACATATTATTTGATAATGCCATATCAGCACAATATAAAATTCTCTTGTCTCAGCCCAATTCTACTCTACAGGGTACTGGACCTATGTAGGCTCTTAATTCTATATGCCCTTTCTACAACTTGGGAGGAAAGAGAATGCTCTCTCTCTTTCTCTCTCTCTCTGTATGTGCGTATACTCAATGATAAAAAACCTGCCAATTAAGGACCAGAGTTAGGGACTATCTCATGCTGGCTGGAGCTCCACAAAACCAGGAAATGGAAAGCTAACTGCTCAGTGATGCTGTGCAATGTCACAAATCGTGCTTTCTTATAACTTACCTCCCATCCACCCACCCTTTTCCTTGGTCTTTAAGGTCCAAATCCAGATGGGGAGGTTGAAATGCCTGTGACCAGTAAAGATACCCCACGTTGTCCTGGTCTGCATTGTTTCATGAAGCATCTGAGTCTTACTATTTTGATAGAGAAATCCTCCTGAATATTGACCCATAGCAATTAATTGCTCACATCAGTTGTTGTCAGGATGGGTTAAACACTGAGAGGGGGATCTCTCCTGAAATAAGGCTAGATGCTTCATAAGGTAATACGGGACCAGGACAATATGGGGCATCTTTGCTGACCAAGGAAAAGTGTGGGTGTATAAATGTTAAGTTGTAAGTAAGCACAATTTGTGACATTACACAACATCATCAGTGATCATGGGGGATGTCAGTTAAGGCATCAGCCTTAGCTTCTAATTTCCAGGCTTTGTGCAGCTTGAGCCAACATGAGATAGTGGCTGAATTCGGACAACAAGATAGTCAATGGTGGGGTAATGATCAACTTTACAGTTGTTCATCTAGGGGGTACTCCCCACACAACATGGTAATAAATAAATCAACTGTGGTGTGGATTAGGATCAGTGCTGAGTTGACTATGGCAGCATTCGGATGACACGATAGTCAATACAACTGACGATTGTCTCCCCCCCCACCCCAGTTGCTTATTGTGTCGTCCGAATTCAGCCAGTGTTAACGCAGGTCTTACACAGGCAGGTGTGAATGCATATTCAATGTAACATGTGAATATAATCCTAGGGCTTGTCTATACGTGCTAAATAACCCTGTTGTGGCTGTGCAATTGTGGCCTGTTGTTTATATGATGCAGCTGCCAATTTGCAGCCACATAGGGCTTTCCCCTGTAAAATTGCACTTTTTCCAAGTGTCGATTTACTGTGATTTTTCCCACTGCTCCAATGTCACTTCAGTGGCAGCTTCAGTTCGGGGTTTACAAAAAGTGGGCATAACAGGGGCGGATCCCAGCACAGGGTAGGCGCAGGAATGCAGGGCAGAGTTAGTAAGAAATCCATGGGTTTAAGAAGAGCATCAGCGAGCTTGCAAACTACAGATTTGGTGGTGGTGGTGGGGAATCCAGGCTAGATGGGAGCAATCCACATGGCTGGAAGTGGAACCCCTGCTGCATCTGGACTGTTAGAGCAGCTGATTGGGGGCCAGAAAGGGAGTAGATGGCAGAAGAGCAGGAAGCAATTGGTGCATTGCCAGCGTGCCCCTATTTACATGGTGCAATCCCATCCAGGTTTACTCCAAAGTAAGCCCCATTTGCTCCCCATTCCTGCTGTCTCACAATGGTGCTATATTTCCCCCAGGCAGGAAAACCCCTGCTCACTTCTGCAATTTAACTCTTTCGATTCTGCTTTGCAGCAGTAATACTCTCGGGTTTTGGGGGAATCAGGAGGTAAAGTGGAGTCATATAGGCAAGGCCCTATTGAGAGGCACAATCCTTGCATGTCTGTTTCCCACCATACAAAAAGTAAGCCCAAAGATAGGGGCCCTTGGATTGCATTTCTGCTTTCAAAAAGATGGGTGTGAGGCCCTGATCCTTCTGCTCCCCCTGCCTGTGCATTCCAACCCCACCCAAATTCTTTAAGAGCCAAAATGCACGTTACTTTAAAGATGTAGCTGGGTTTTTTGTTTGTATTCAAAAGTAAGCTCATGGGACCTCATCTGGAACAGAACATTAGAGTGGTGGATAAAAAGGCGTTTACCCTTCGCGCTATGCCTGCAATCTACATTACAGCTGGATGCCCTTTTGGCAATATAAATTGAAGGCATGGGGTCTTGACTGGGGTGGAGAGGAAGCAAAGGATTAAACTCTCCCTATCTCCCCATGCTACGGTCCAAAGGGTAGTAGTAACATGTAGTCTCATCTCGTGAGGCCATATTCCATAAGTAAAGGAATGGGCACATAGAAGCCCTCTGCAATAGAACTCCTCTGAAAACTTTTGAGTACTGACAGCATTCTAGCTTCAGACTGAAATTGAGCCTGCCCAACATATCGTTGCCAGCGCCTGCTGCCACAGGCTTTCATGGGACAGAAAAATCACTGTCCAACACTTCACCAAACTAACGAAAGGCACACCTCCTTAACAAGCCTGAATACCCTACATAGGTAGTTTCACCAAAATTTGAAAGAAATATATATGCCAAGCCGTAGTTTGGAGTCAAGAAGATGAATGTGACAATTTTTAGCACATTAGCTTGTTGTACCTATGACAATTTGTATTGAATTGGTTTGAAATGTTGCACAAATATAGACCTCATCAGGTAGATCATGGAAACCAAGGATCAAGCTATTAACTCAACAGGCATCGTTTTTATAAGCAGCAGAATTTGGAGGATTCTAATAGTGGGGCATTTTTTTTGGCTCACCTTAACTAAGGAGCAGCCGTCCGCCCACATAGATGAATGAAATGAGTAAGACAGTAAGGGGGCTCCTATACATTTTGTGCACTGTGGTTGGGAAAGTTGTATCAGGGTTCAGCTTTACTTTTCAAAACATCAATACTATAAAATGGTTACTACCTGAAGCCTTGTGTTTGTAAACAGATTCACCATGTCTATACAATTCCTTTCCTAAAAGAAGGCAAGCTGGCCAATGGCCGAGAGAGGTGGCCAATCACTTTGCTTCTCAGAAATGCAGCACTAGTTTTTGCCCAATTTCTTTCAGGCATGCAAAGACCCCTTGCAGAGCCAGGAGCATCTTGTTCTAGCCATGTACAAATGAGATTCACCCATGTGATAGCCCCAGTAAATTACTTCCAAGGAATAGTATTTCCCACAAGTGGAACTACTGCATGGATTCTATTGATTCCTGCAATAACAGCACCATTCACATAAATGAGAACTATTTGACTTTAATACAAAACTCTTCAGATGGTAGATCATGTTCATAGAAAACCGGTGAAGTATTTGCATTGAATTAGGTGCTCATATTTATTTTGGGGTAAAAATCTCTGTGATACATAACTTCCAGCTTAACTGTGATGTGGTTCCCTGGTGGCAAGAATCATTAGCAAAAACGTATAACGAGCTCTTCTGTGGCAATCGTTTGCACCGTTACCATCAGTTTCTAGTAAACTTCCATGGGGTATTTCAAAGGGTTTTATAAAGGTTTTAAAGAAAAGTGTGAAAGCCCAAGGAAATCTTATTTTAATATGTTTACAGATGACATACAGTTGCTTCTCATTTTACTCAACTGCTGAAAGTTCCCTTTAAAACATCCATTATGGTGGATAAGAATTGACCAAGAGTCAGACTCACCATGCAGATGGACAATTCAGGGAAGCTGCATTTCATCTTTGCACCAGAGTTAATGTTTTGGAATCCATCTCTCCCCACATGGCAGCATTCTCAGTTCATGGCGGCCATCTCTGCCTTCGTTTCTTCTTCAGCTGCCACCTACCAGTTTTATTATTCTGTTGCAGCACAAGGGGTATATAGAGAAGTTCTTGTTCAGCTCGCAGGGAAATCATACAATGGGGATCCTTTTAAGGCACCAAGGCGTGATCCAAGCATTTCCCCCCATGTCTGCCCCACACCCTTCACAAAAGCATTGGATAGAAGAAAACGTAGTAATAGGCTTTGTAGATGGAGATATCTGGATAAGAGCCAGATTAAAAACAGATGCCACCAGGTGCTGCATTTGTGATCCCCATACATTTCAACAGGAAGGCCCTACTAGCAGTACTGCTAGTTGAATTCAGTTATTTCCCATTTAGTGTAGTACCCTCTATTCTAGTGGGATAGTTAATTCTTTCTTCTAGTATATTGCTAGACGAAGAGCTGAACTGCGTAGACTTCAGACAGATAAACCATTACAAAATACTACTACTACTAATCCTGAAAGATGCAACACTAAGGGCTGTGCAAAATGTTTGTCCCACAAATATTGTCCTTTCAAGGAGGACAAAGTAGTTCTTAAAAGGGAGGGGGGAAGCCATCCTCCAGGGGCCTACTGCTTCAATACCACTTTCCTCCTTCCCCCCTTGATCTCAGCTAATCAGTGAGCATAACAAAATCAACCAGGATACACCCAGTCAGAGAAAGGGCTTCCAGCGCTTGTCCTATGGGTGAATCTCACTAGCTAGGGACAACACATTTTGTTTCCTCTAAAACCACAATAAATGAGATTTCCATAAAGGGAGGAATCCCACCGAGGATTCTCAGCTTCCCCGAAACTGTCACTTTGCACGGACTTCTGCAGCACTGCCTTCTTCTTCTCCTCCTCTTTAAGCTCTTTGCAAGTCACAAGAGGAGGAGGAGGAGGAGGAGGGACTCTGCATGCATTGCTCTTGATGCTATGGCAAAGTGCTTAACAACTGACAAGAGGGGAGAGGGACCATGCTGAAGCAGCCACCTCTATATGTAAGGGAATAAGCCTTGCCAGTGATGCAAAGGAAGAAATGAGCATTTATGAAAAGGAGAAGAAGGAGAAGGAATATACAACACCATTTCTGAAATCTTAAACTTAGTTTTTAAAAACAAACAAACAAACAAACAAACACAAATTCTGCACTTCGCAAACCCAAGCAGAAGAATAGGATTCTATTAAAAAGATATCTCAGTTACTAATTTAAAAACATGTGGTATAAGGTTAAAAGAGCAAAGAAATGTTTTTCTCAAGGTGCTGTGTCACAGAATAATAAAATGACTATTAGACTCCATAGCATCTTAGAAAAAGGATTTTATTTATTTATTGATGACCTTTATATACCTACCGCCCCATAGCCAAAGCTCTCTGGGCTGCTTCAACATGTATACTAAAAGTGATTTTAGGGGATGTTTATTTGAAACATTTTGTTCTTGCTGCTTAAAAATTCATATTTTGGCTGCATTGTTGGAATTGTACTTCCATACAGGTCTTGGGTTGTTAATAAATTGCTTGCAAAGTAATGAAATTTTATTTGAATCACCATATTACTGAGATGGGAACAATGCCGAGCAGCACATTCTAAAAATTCTTGAAATATGGTCACCCTCAAAATCTTACAAAGAATACCATCACCCTTCACCCCAACCCTATGGTAAGAATTTTTATATAATATATAGAGAGCTTTTTACACCTAGTTTTTCATACCTGTTATTAATTGATGCCGATTAGTTTTGTGCTGACTGTGCCCCTGGAAAGCACCAAAGCCCTGTAAAGACTTAAGCCAAGAGTGTGTATTTGGGGTGAGGGGTAGTGAGAAGAGGGAGATAGGTACATGGGAGGTTGGATGGTACAGTTTATGGAATTACACACCATCCCATCACTCCTTTCTGACAGTGCATGTTGTTTAAATTCATCATTGCCATGATCCCACCTGAACACACAAATCCTCGAAAGGGTTATTAAAATCTGGCTCTAGGGAAAAAAAACAACAACAACCTTGAAGCAAAAAAAAAAAAAAAAAAAAAAGCAAAAGCCTCAACTTGCTTCCTTAAGACTCATTCTTTCAAAAAGGTAATTCTGCTAAGACTAGAGGAGAATAGAAAGCACTGTTAGCAAACATGGGATGATCAAAATAGCGGAAAGTTACCTGCCAACAGGTCGGTACTGGATGCCACCAAACTGCTGCATTTACTGTTTTACCACAGGGGGGAAAAGTTTAGGGAGGAACATTCTCAAGGATTTTTCATAAGCTTTCTCTCTTGCCATCAGAAAAGGGAGAAGGGAAGTTTTTCTCTGGATTGTGATACTTTTTTTTGGCTCCTGAAAAGTTTTGCAAAGAACAGTAAGAAAGTGTGAACTGTTAGAAACTTAAAAAAGGGAATACATATATATTTACACAGCAGAACAGTGTTCATTAAGAACTACGAATTCCCACCCCAAACCATCAATTGTCATAAAAAACATTCAACTGAAAACTGTAATGAGGGGTATGGAAATTTCCAATAATGGTCCAATCCACTATCAGAAGGTCCCAGAAATCGCCCTCCAAGGTCAGAGAGACTCAAATTAAAAAAAGAGAGAAAAAGAAAGAAAACAAAAGGGAACATTTTGTTATAAATCCTACAATACTTTAGACATTCCTAGAACAGTGAAAAATTAAAAATAAAAGAGACAGTAGCAGCAGAGGTTACCTGTCCGAGCACCTACAATTCCATAGAGAGGACAGGAGTGGGTCGTGAGTCTCACACCAGCCAAATAGCTCATAAACCTTCTCAAAAAGAGTGAGCCATGAGAAAGAATTGTACATACTGATACATCTTACAAATGTTAAGCCCTTACACATTTAACCAAATTGGCTTTGCTTTTCTAAACTGAGAGACTTATGAGAAGTTTATTTGTTCCACTTGTTGAGTCTGGCAAGTGTCCAGTGTAGCAACTCTAGTCGCATCTTTGTATTTTTATAAGCATCGCCGGTCCAGAGCATATTTCTTAGTAGATCTTGTGTATGATGCACTGCTGGTCAAAGTCACTGAGGTACGATCACACCACTTGGAAGTTGAGTGTAACCCAACAAGAAGAAAGGAGTCCATGAGGATGCTGTCCTTCCATTATATATTATTGATGATCTATCACAGTGCTCCAGAATGAGAGAGTTTATAAATGTATCAACACATTAAACCATTAAAGTCCTGAAAATATACAAAGCCAGAAACACAATCTGCAATTCTATACAATACAAAAATATATAAATGTAACAATTTGATCTGCAAAAATTGCTATCTATCTTTTTAAAAAAACCACACACCAAGCACATATAATGTCATGAAACTCTCCCGCCAACCCCCTTGAATCACTTCCATTTTAATGATTTGTTCCAACATTGCCTGTGCTGCTGATACTATGACATTTGTCTCATCAATGTTCCTTTTAACACAGTTTCACATTATGCTAAGTGATGTGGATGCTCATAATGTACTTCAGGAAAGTGCAACATGTAGCACAAACCTGTGTGGAAGCTACATCCTAGTTATTAAGAGCTTGATTCATTTTCTTTACCTATGATATAAGTAATGTTTTAAAAACCTCCTTCCACAACATTTTCCTGGTGCAGCTACAATAGGCAGGAGATCTGCTACCCTCGTTTCTTTAGGTAGAATTTCCCATGAGATTTTGGGAAGCAATGTCAGTTTCTGCTTAAATGGAAGTGTGAGAGGTTCTTCTTCTCCCACAAATTATCCACAGTCTTTTCTCCAATCCTCACAATGCACAATGTACTCGAGACCATCTCTGACATTAGGCAGACAAACCAAAGTATGAAACTTCATGTTTTGTTTGTGTATGTTTGAGAAAGGTGTGCTTCATTTCACGGCATTTATAGTGCTGAAAACTGGGTCTAGGAATTTGGGAAAAAAAGTGTGATGTAAAAATCGCAGTTGCCACAATCTGTTCAATTCAATCTAGGAATTCAATATTGCCCATATCAGAACTGTCAAAGAGTTACCAGCTCCTTCATGGACTCAACTTTACTTCTTGTGAATGATGCAAGAGTTTTCTAAACTTCTATCAGCTAACCAAGGGTTAATTGTTTGAGCATATTCCTGAAAGTTTTTCAGTGTTTTAAGGCAAGTATAATGGGGGGAAAAATACCCAACTGGGTTTTCAATGATATCTATATTTTAGAAGACACACATTTAGTTGGCAGAGGGTTGAAGAACCAGCAAGCAGGAAAAAAAACTCCGGTTGTTTGTTTTTTTAAAACGAAACCCTTTGTATCTTTCATTCCAACCTGGGCACTCTAAAAGGTTGCTTTTTGCTTCACCAGCTAATGCCAACAGTCAACCTTCCATTTGATTTTAATCATCATCATCATCATCATCATCATCATCATCATCATCATATTAATTCTACAAAAAAGATCATTATTACATTTTGTTTAAAAAAATCTGTACAAACAGGCATGATCAAACCTTCATGAAAGCAGGTTAACATTCTCTGTTTATTGCCTCCTGACGTTTCTGTGCAGAGTCCACAAGTTGTGTGTATTTAAGATCCGAATGAAGGTAAGACAGCCATAGGGATGAAACTCAGAGCCTCGGAGGGCAGAGGGGATATGCTACTTTGAAGCATCCAGATAAAAGCAGCATTGCACATACAGGCTACCCGCCGCCCTCCAAAAATGTTCTGTAAACCATCTTTCTGTTACAAACATTTCACTTTGTGATATTCTTGGTTGTTTTTAAACTAGGATATATATTCATTCAATGCTGTATACACCCCAAAGAAAATAAATGAGTGAGAAATGGGTGAGGAGGAGGAAGATGAGGCCATTAAAACAGACCCAAAGCTGCTGTTTTGGTTCTTTTATCAAATTTAATAAGAAAATGCACAGCCAGAAGTATCAGGGTTGGGTGAGGGTTGGGAGGAGATCATCAGGCATTCTGGAAAAAAGAGTGACGAACTAGACAGACAAAACCAATGACAAAACAAAGCAAAATACAGACACATACATAGGGGCCTGAGATCCACATATTTGTGGCCTTAAATCATAATCCCATTCTGGCTGAGCCATACTGGCAAAGTGTCCTGCATTGTTTCCCAAAAACAAAACCTGCTTGTTTCTCTTCAGGATTAATCCTTAAGAAGCCAGGCTACTTTAGATTTTTAATGTCTTCTATAAAGAAAAGTTACTAATGATAGTAGTAACACATTATGTTTACTGCAAAGTAGTTTTGAAATTTGCAACCACTTCAACCCTCCTCCACACCCCCTCCCACATTTTTCTAGGTAACAGATTAAAAAAAAGTGTCGAGTTGTTGTTAAATAGTGGTGATGTTAAATAGTATGGGTTTTTTCAAGTTTGGCCACTGTTAACGATGCAGGCATGGAGAAGGAAGTGTAGGACAAGGCATGTATTAAAAATGAAATATTAACATAGCAATACCTTGCAAAAAAGGACTAAAACACTAACAAATACAAGTCAATGCACATTTGTTTTAAACTAGTGTTATTCTTTTTCACATTGGATTAAACATTATTTTGTACACCAAAAGTTAACAATGCTGTTTATCTTTGCTTTTTGTGCAAAAGAAAACATGCCCACTTCTGCCATCAAAGAGCAAGACTGAAATTTATACACATCTTCTTCACCCCCCACCCCACCCCACCCCCCAGGATGTAAAATTATTTTTAAAATCCACACATAGACTCAATCTTTCTCCCAAGAAAAGTAGTTTTTGTTTTAAATATAGATATTTGGACACAAACCCATCTGTTAATACTGAAATGGCAGAAGTCGCATGTTTGTTTCAAAAACTCATGCTGAACTAATAATTGTTGCATCCTGGTAACCTGCTGCCTAAGGGCCAGGCATTGTAAGGCCATTATGCGCTGTTCGTTAGGGATGCAAGTTCACCAATCCTACTGGTGTTAGATTGGAAATGCTGATAATATTTAGAACCTTTGAATGGAACAAAATTGCCTGCCCTGACTTCTTTCAACTCCTATGAGACATAAAGCAAGAGACATTAAGTAACCGATAGGACTGAGCTCCAATGAGGTGAGGGGATGGTTGCAGATATATTAGTTCACATGTGTTTTTGGAGAGCTAAACTTTCCAAACTCTGAAAGCACAAACTAAGCTGACACACTTCCCGATGAACACACATGCTCTGCAATACGTTTAAAGATCACAGTGGCATCCCTAATGGAAACGAAAAGGGTTTACATCCCCTACCCCCAAATGCAGATTTTTAAGAGGGCATTATCAAATGGGAATTGGCTGGTAAAAACACCAACTAAACATATGTTCTGCAAGATTAATGAAAGCAAAAGCAGCATTCACAGAACATGTGTGTTTTGATTTTGATCCCCAAGCTAAAACCTTTCCCCTCACCTCCATAAGCTGCTTCTGATAAACAGCACTACAAGTTGGTTGCTTAAAAAAAAAGTACAAGAAAGTTGTTCTTATTTATTTACATGTGGCATCACTCCACCAGGAGCTTAATCTCATTGGCTATTAGCTGGTTCATGTTGAATATACCCCCCGGGAGCTTGGTGAGCAACTCTCTCTCTGTGGTTTCAGGGTCGCTGTCGACAGAGCTGGAGCTGGCGCTCATATTGTCGACAGTGGCGCTAGCTGGAGGGCCCAGCTCTGGCTCGCTAGTCTCGCTAGCCGTGGACACCACAGAGAGTAAGGACATGCGTCGTGTCAAGCGACCGGGGGGAAGAAGGGAAGCGGCATAGTCTGCTATGATCCCAGCTACATCTAGATTACAAGCCTTGTCGAAGGCAATGAAACCTACATTTGCATTGGCCTCACAGACGTAGAACGAGCCATCATCCTTCATTAGGAGGTCGATGCCACACACATCCATCCCCAAGATGTTAGACACCTGGATTGCCAGCTGTTTGCCTTGTTCGCTCAGCGAGCACATCATTCCTATGCCACCTGGCAAAAGAAGGAAGGATACATTTTAGCCCATAGTTTTGTTCCAGTCCAGCTACTGAAAGTTAGAAGGATTACTTATTCTTTGGTTGTGGCGTATCTCTAAAAACCCATGAGTCAGATGGTAGAGCTGTGTGAGGTCTCAATACCAAATAAGATTGTGTTATCATGGCTAGCCACTGGGAAATGTTTTGAGCAGTTTGTACTGAAAAGATGACAGAAAAACTGAATGACAGAAAAAGTCGACTGTTAGAGCTTAAAACCAAACAGGTTTTAGAGAGAGAGTGGGGCAGGGGACAACAGACACTGAGAAGATTTTGATTGATTGATTGATTGAATGTGCATAACATTTTTCAACTACTGTGATTCTCAAAGTGCTTCACAAGTTAGGGCACTCACATTTGGTTCAGAGATGACGTCAAGGAATGAATGAAATAAAGTAGAATTATAACAAACTTGGTGAGATAATCAAAGCCAATGAGATAGTGTTAACCCACAACTCACAAAGGTGACCTGAATGTGGGTCATTTCAAACAGGCAAAGCTTATAGACAAAATAAATGACCGTGAAGCTTATTTGCCAATCATTTAACCATAGTTAATTGGCAGCTACATTTGCATCAGCCTTAAAAAGTGGCTGAAGAAACAACATTGAGAATAATCCTAACAAAATACAGCCATGTCAACTGACAGCAGAACATTAGACTACACCCGAAATGCCATTATTTGCCATTTCTTTCTAACTTTCACATAACAACTGAATTATTTAGAATTGCATGAAACACCTGCTACTTAAATTATGGTTTAAACTCTCCCTAGTGGGCACTACATGCAACCAAAAGTAAGAGCACACTTCCATTCTTACCAAGCGAGCAATTGCTCTGCATTCTACCATCTGTTGAGCAACGCAGCATGGTTCCCACTACGCGGCCTCCCACGACGATTACACGTACATCTTTGCCATGGGATTCCTGGACGTATTTTTGGAATAGGTAAGGAGCCTCGTGACGAATTAGGTGGCTCAAGTCTGCCAAATGGTGCTTGTCTCTCGCCAGAAACACAGCTTTACCTACATCAAAAGAACATGGAAGGTTAAGCAGTTCATGGATTTTTCTGCATATTCCTAAAGTGTGAGAAACACAAGTGTTGTCTATATATCCTCAATCTCAGCACTGGTGTATGAATGAATACAAACACAAATTGCAAAGCACTGTGCGCTTATAGTGCCATAACAATAGCAAAAATGTAAAAATGTTACCTTAAAAGTCCACAAAGTCCAGGGCTTACTGCAGTTCTCAATTCCCTCAGTATCCTTCAATCTTGGCCTGTACCATTCCATGCTATTCTAGTAGTGCTAGGTTGCAAGAGGGTTTGTTTTGCAACAGGTTTGGGGTTCTCTAAACACATAAAACATAGGGCTGCACCAATCACAGTCCAAAGAGGACGGAGATTCCAAGGTGCTGAGTATGACTAATTGACTAACCAGTCCCAATTAAATGATAAATGCCAATTACACTAATTATCACAAAAATGGAACAATACAAAAATCAATTAAAATCCTGCCACGTGTAAAATCTGCTGTATATATATAGTTATAAAAATTTTATATAGTTATTTTAGATGTAAATATTCTTTAGTTAAATGAACAACATTTTAAAAATATCATTAGAAATATTAATCATAATTAAAAAAGCATAATTTTGTGGTCCTATGGCAAAAGGATTCCATAAGTCACCAGAAATATCCCAAGCACAGTGAGGATTGGGGGGGGGGGGCAGGGGAGGTAATACTCATGCTATCCTGACTCTCCATCCCCTTTTTTCCCTTATGGCTTAATAGACATATTTGACCTATCATACGGCCACAAGAGGCTGGTAGAATGAAGAGAAGCTATCCCTTTTAGACACTGATAAGGCAAGCAAGTTACTTCTATTTAAAATGTCTACATTAAGGAATCGGCCTTTTCATCCATATATTTCCGTGCAATCCTATGCCCATAGACTTTGGGTGTGTACGGCTTGTCCTTGCTTAAAGATAGTCCTCAGAACTAAAATGCTACTCCCTTGCAACAATAGGCTACATAACAAAGCCTGAAAACAAGCCCTGAAGCCAACTCGTCTCCATATCCACCCTGGCAACACTATCGCAAACATGATATACTTCCAGCAGTGCCCTTCTAACATTCTACAAACACACCAGACTCAGTGCAAAAAGAATAAATGGATACAAATCTGACATCAGAAAGGGCAACGTGAAGAAATGAGTAGGTGAACTTTTTAGTCTCCCTAGATGCTCTGATGCTGACCTAACAGTTGCCATTCTCCAACAGAGGAATTTCAAAGGGAGACTCGTGTGAAATAGCTGAATTAGAAATGCAGGTTGCTTACCTGTAACCGTAGTTCTTCGAGTGGTCATCTGTGCATTCACACCTATGGGCTCTGGGCCTGTGCAGAGCCTAGGTCGGTAACTTTTATAGCTGAGGAGTGAGTTTTGGCGGGAACCCTCCCCCATCGTACTACGCATGCTCCACTGGTTTCCGCTCATTCCCTCAGTTCCTTAGACAGCCCTAAGAGGCCTCGAAACTGACGGAGTGGTCCAACCTCGGTATCAACATCTAAAATTATAGACACACCGAAGTGGGGAGGGTGGGAGGGTGGTGCGAACGAACAGATGACCACTCAAAGTGCTACAGTTACGGGTAAGCAACCTGCATTTCTTCGTGGTCTCTGTGCATCACACCTTTGGCCGAATAATAAGCTGACGTACCGGAGGAGGGTAGGTGCACCTCCCTAAGGCTGAAGACAGCAGGACCGCTCTCCCAAATGCAGAATCCAATCTCACTCTGACATCAAGCTTATATTGCTTCATGAATGTCAAAGGTCTAGACCAGGTTGCTGCCCTGCACAAGTCCAGCAGTGGAAGGCCCTGCCATATGCCGTGGACGTGGCCATGGTTCATGTGGAGTGAGCTCTAACGTGTCCAGGTAACTCCTTTTTGCTAGGCTATATGCTAGCCTAATAGTCTGTACCAGCCATGACACAAGTCTCTGCGAAGACATTGGCTCACCCTTATGTTGTCCACCATAGCAAATAAAAAGTCTATGTGTAGAGCAGATGCTCTCTGTTCTGGAGTTATAAAAGGTAAGAGCCTGATGTACATCAAGGGAGTGCAACGCTTTCCTTATTCCTGATGCAGGAGTTGGGAAGGAAGTTGGCAGAGAAATGCACTGATTGACATGGAAGTCAGAAGTCACTTTTGGTAAAAAGGAAACATCTGGGCATAAATCCACCTTGTTTCTGTGAAAGACTAAGTATGAAGAGTCGATCCGTAAAGCACAAAGGTCGCCGCAGTGTCTAGTAGATATAACTATCACCAGGAAGGCCATCTTCCAGAAGAGCAAGTGTAAGAAGTCAGTTTTAGCTAGAGGCTCAAAAGGTTTGTACATAAGGGCTTTGAGAACTATAGGGAGGTCCCACGCTGGTACTGGTGATCTAGAAGGTGGCACTAAATTCCACAGTTCCCTAAGGAATTGTCTCACTATAGGGTGCAAGAAAAAAGAATGCTCATGGACCTGGGGCCAAAATACAATACTAGCTGATAGGTAGACTTGGATAGATGAGGATTTCAGTCCCTTGTTGAACAGGTGATGCAGAAAGGTCAGTATGTCCTGCATGGAGGCTGTTAGACTCATAGCCTTAGAAGCTGCAAATCTCTGGAATGCTAGCCACTTTGCTTCGTAAGACTTCCTAGTGGCAGGCTTCCGTGCTGCTAAGAGGTCCGAACTCCGTCTGGCATTGATGGAGCGTTATCTGTTACCGGATCCGCCACGCTGTCAATTTCAGAGTTATTAGATCGGGATGGTACATCCTGCCTTGATCCCGATACAGGAGGTTCGGTATGGATAGTAAGATCCAATACTCCTCTTTGGAAAGACTCAGGAGGGCAAACCAAGCTTGCCTGGGCAACCAGGGAGTGATGATTATGCAATTTGTCTTGTCCATTGATTTTTGCTAGGACCTTCAAAATCAGTGGGAATGGGGGAAAGAAGTACAGGAGATCCCCTTACCACTGGAAATGGAAGGCGACTTCTAGGGATGCATGTCTGACCCCCCCCCCCCCCCCCGGAACAAAAGTTTCTGCATAATTGTATTGTAATTGGTTGCAAACATATCTATGGCTGGAAGACCCCAACTCCGAAAAAGGTCATTTGTGTGATGTCACGCTCAAGCGGCTTAAGGAATCTGCTAGAACATTGTCCACTCCGGCTATGCAAATAGGTGTAATACGAATGTCTCTCGGTATCATCCAGTCGAAGATTTTCAGAGTCTTGGTAATCAGCCCAGATGATCGCATCCCTCCCTGCTTGTTCAGGTGCCATAGGACAGCTGTATTGTCTGTTAGAAGTTGTATATGATGTCCTCGAATCTCCAGTTTGAACGCATGGAATGCCTTCCACACAGCTAGGAATTCTAGTTGATTGATGTGTAAATGAGATTCTTCTGACGTTCACCCTCCTTGAATGTGTGGGGAATCGCAGTGGGCACCCCAGCCCGTGAGTGACGCATCTGTCGTAATGGTATGTGAAGGGGGGCGACTGAGGAAAGGAACTCCTTGGGAAAGGGTCCGCTGGTTCATCCACTATCATAGCGAGAGGGCAGTGCTCAGTGGTATTTCGAGACAGAAGTTTTGTGCATCTTAACTGAAAGGGAAGATCCAAAGAAACCAATTCTGCAGAGGCCTCATTCTCAAACACATCCACTGGATGATGGAAACCGTCGCTGCCATATGCCCCAGTAGTTTTTGTATTGTACGGACTTTGGTGCCCCAGTGTCAATAAAGGTGACCAGCTAAGTTGACCAGGGTAATCAACCTGTCTCGAGGTAAGTAAGCGCAACCTTCCCTCAGGTCCAGAACTGCCCCCGTGAAATTTATGTGCTGCATAGGCATAAGGTCGATTTCTTGCCATTCACACATAGGCCCAACGCTGGTAAAAGTTTGAGAACGAAGTTGATGGTATTTTCTAGCAAGGTTCTTGATGGAGTCAATTGTCACTAGGAGTCAATAGTCGAGATATGGGTAAATCTTCATTCCTTGAAGAAGAAATGCGCAAACAGTCGCCATGCACTTCATAAAAACTCTTGGCGCTGTTGCAAGGCCGAATGGGAGGACTTGAAACTGAAACATGTCGTCCCCGATGAGGAAACTGAGGAAACGATGGTAAGAAGGATGAATCTCTATGTGAAAATAAGCGTCTTGTAGGTCCACAGCCGCGAACCATGCATCTTGATTGAGAAATGAGAGTATCATGGATAAGGTTGTCATCCAAAATTTCTTGGTAGACAGAAAAGCATTAAGGTCCTTGAGGTCCAGAATAGGTCGAAGTCCTCCATCCCTCTTTGGCACCATGAAGTAATGGAAGAAAAAATTACCTGTTGGACAGGGAGGCGATATACGGCGAATGGCACCCTTCCACAGGAGAGCCAATGTTTCCTGTCTCAAGGCCTCTGATGGGGCTGTCACTCTCACGGTACCAGTAGGAGGGAGGACCTCAAATTCTATTCTGTGCAGGAGAGTTCCTGCACAACTGTAGTGTTGTGTGGCAGACTCCATGGAGTTTTCAATTGCCCTGAGTTGACTTTTCCCTCTGGCTACAGAGTTCCCTGGCAAAAGTGGTGAAAGGAGCGAGTGCCATTCTAGGAGAGCTGCTGGAATTGTTTTTTTGCAGCAATGGTTGATGGAATACCATTGGGAGGACCAGGGAAGGAGAGAGGGCGGAGGAACTGTCAATGAAATGTTGCAATGGGTTTTACTCAACTCCACAGTAGCCCGCAGTCACACAACGGTGGAGTTAGAACATGTTGTGTAGGGAGTACCTCCTAAAACCTCAACCGTTGAGTGGAGTTTTCGCACTGTGCTGACTAACGTGTTGTCCGACCGGAGCCTTATCCCTCTAGAAATCCCATTTCAGTGAAGCTGACTGAACAACAATAGGACACTTTAAAATTCCCTTGATAGTTACTAATCTGCTTGCTTGTTTTTTACATTAGCCTCAAGTGCCTGCCAGTGTGCCTGGCTTTTGTAGTACCATCAGCAGTGGAAGGGTAGGATAGTAGGCCAGCTAAAACTGAAAGAAAAAGATTTAAAAAATGCCACTGGGTAAGTTTGGGAATGGTCAGCAGGGAATGATCTGGGGGATGGGGGAGAGGAAGGTCAGCAGAGAGGTTAGAAAAGCCAGCAGCAAAGGGAAAGTGGGCTAGGAAAGCCAGGAGGGGGAAGAAGGGTGGGACAGCCAGGAGTAGTCAGGAAGGAATATGTGTGTATTTGTCTGATGGATGAATGAGGTGTGTGTGTGTGTGTGTGTGTGTGTGTGTGAGAGAGAGAGAGAGAGAGAGAGAGAGAGAGAGAGAGAGTGTGAGTTTAGGGGTGATCTGACAGGAGGGATTACTTTTGAAGGTGATCAAAAGATCTTTATGTATTGGCAATGTGGGATTCTTGTGGCCTATCCAGATGAATTTTAAGATGTTTTTAATGATGTATTTTTTCTTGTTTTTAATTTTTTTTAAAACTGTTTTGTGATTCTTGTGTTTTATATTGTTGTTGTTCCCCGCCTCGATCCAGAGGGAGAGGCGGGTTATAAATAATAATAATAATAATAATAATAATAATTATTATTATTATTGTGAGTTTGTCAGGAATTGATATGGAAGTGATCTTCCTATTTGGGGGAAATAAAATTGGGGAAATTAATTTTAGAAGAATTTATTTAGAGATAAAAAGGAAAATTGTCTTGTCTTTCTTTAACCATGCTTGGTTATAGCAGAAAATGGTGGGTTCGTAGGGAGTGTGTTTGCCTTCTATTTTTACCAGTTTGTCTTCCTATGAAATTTGTGTATTCCTGCAGTAGTAAATTTGGTGAAACCTACATCCTATAGTAGCAATTTTGCAATCCACCCTGCAATGGTGGCCATTTTGTGACAAAACCCACAACATGCTCTCAAAAATCCAACTGTCTTGTCCATCGGCATAAAACATTTGGCTGTTGCCTCCTTGTCTTGCCTAGCAAAAAGCTCATGCTCTCCTCACACAAGGGACTGAACCTTTTGTGTTTGGAGCCCCTTGTTTATATTCTTCCCAAGTGAACTATGGAGCTATATCTAGATGATGTGGCTACGGCCATCCCCATAGGGTTGTGCCCTTAAATACAGAGTCTAAACTGGAATGCCAAGCCAAAATGATGACTCAAAATGATGGCAAAATAAGGATTTTAATTTCTGTTATTATTACAATGATTTAGCATGCAAAATACAAATAAACATATATGAGTTTTGCAGTTAGATAAAAAAACTTGATCATATACTTATCCACGTTGATAAATGTATACCAATTTAGTTGAGAAGTGCGGTTTATTATTTGAGCAGGGGTTGACTACTACATGACTGTAACAACCTGTTTCTTCTTGGCATGCATGAATTAAAGATGTTCTGAGTATTCCAAACAATTTTGCTCCCAGAAATAGTCAGGACATTTTGGACAACGCATAATCCCAAATGAGGATCCTATAGCAATTATGCACAAATTCTTACACCCACCTCTGTGACCACGTGTGTTCTTCACAACCATGGGGAACTCCAATACTTCTGCTTCATCAATCATTTTGGCAAAATTTTCATGACCCCCTGGTAAGAAAAAATAATGACATGTTGCTATCCTAGGGCAAAAGCACCCCGCATTAATTACCCTCTTGTTATTTTACAGCAACAGCATACTCCAAAGGCCGACAACCCTGGAATCCAGTTTTGCTCATTCTCACTTGAGAAACTATTATGTTTATCTATTCAGGCTGTATCCTGGATAAAATAAATTCCCTATTTATTTACGTGTTGGTTAAAATGCATCTTTCGAATATGAAACCAAATCATCCACCATTGCACTGGAATCTCATGATGCCTTTTCCTTCCCCAATTTAAAAGGTCTGGCTGAAAACAATCCCAGATGTATTGGTGGTGTGGGGGATACGGATTGATTCACCATTTCACAAATGGTTTGGTGGCATGCAAGGTGGCGTTGTAAAATTTCCAGAAAAGTTGAGGCCATGGAAAAAATACTTTTTTTCCCCTTGGGGGTGGGGGGATAGTTTGGAAAAACAACAACGGAAATTTGGGGAAAATTGAAAAATAAGCAATACTTTTCAGATCTTTATAGAACTAAATTCACTTTGTTGTTCTAGGACAGCCTTCCCCAACCTGGTGCCCTCTGGATATTTTGGACTTCAGTTCCCATTAGCCTCAGGCAGCAATGCTGGGCATTGTAGTCCAAAACATGGAGGGCACTGCGTTGCGGAAGACTGCTTTAGGAACATAACACATCTTTTCTGTACTTAAAAGTTATTCTATGTATGACTTGGTTATCTCATAAAAATATTATATTTTAAAACTTTTAAAAGTAAACTCATTTAGCAAATTTGTAATTATTGTCTAAATATATTAGAACTACATTAATTGACTGCGAAATCATGGAAGATGGGTGAAGTGCCCGACGACCGGAGGAGGGCTAATGTTGTCCCTATTTCCAAAAAGGGCAAAAAGGAGGAACCTGGGAACTACACACCAGTCAGTGTGTATTGGAGCAGATTATAAAGAAGTCAATCTGTAAGCACCTTGAAAACAATGCAGCGATTACTAGAAGCATGAATTTGTCAAGAACAAATCCTGTCAGACTAACCTGATCTCACTTTTTGATAGGGTAACCTCCCTTGTGGACTGTGTGAACGCTGTGGACATATCTTGACTTCAATAAAGCTTTTGACAAAGTGCCCCATGACATTCTGGTTCACAGACTAGCTAAAAGTGTGCTAGATGGAACAACTATTAGGTGGATCCACAGTTGACTATAGAATCGGACTCAAAGAGTGCTTATCAATAGCACCTTCTCAAACTGGGGGGAGGTAATCCAAAGCTGCTCAATTTTTCCATTTAAAAAACACACAAAACGAAACAGTAACAATCTTTGGGAAAAATGGGTTTTTTCCCTTGAATTTTTTTTTGTTTTTTTCTGGGCCTTCACCTCTCGAATTCAGGGTTTTACCTGCTAAAGATGGTGTGGCAGCTGCAACCCCTCCTGGCGAAAAATAGCCAGACCATAGTGATCCATGACTGGACTAGTACAATGAGCCTGTATGTGAGGTTGCCTCTAAAGACTTCCCAGAAACTTCAGTCATCACAATAACTGGATTCCAATCATCACATAGGAAGAAACCATAGTGACTTCTCCTTTGCGCATGTAGAAATTCCCCACGATGCAGTGTGGGTTGGTGTGTCATCCAGACCTGGTGCACAGTGCGGGGTGGCAGCGGCTTCATACCACCCCACAAACCATGACTTGCAGCAGGGGTTGTAGGGTGAGTATGAAGCCACCCCTGCTGCATCGCATTTGGATGACACACCAACCCTCACTGCATCGTGGGAAATTATGCTAATAGTGGCCGCATATCCCAACGCCCCAAATATAGCTTCTATGTTGCTATTAAGTTTATATATTAAAACATTTTAAAACTGCCCTACATCCTTGTAGATACCAGGTTAGTGTATAGGTATGATTACAATAATACACAATACAATAAAACCACTAAAACCACATCATTGTCATAAGAACAAAGAAGGCAGCAAATATAGTAAGACAAAATCAACAGATTAAAATGCTTGGGTAAACAACAAGGCCTTGAGCTCATGCTGAAACAATTGCAATCTTGGGGCCATGAGAAGGGTATTCCACAGTCAGGGTGCCGTAACCGAGAAGGCACACTCCCTTGTTGACACATAATGTACACAATGTACTTGGGAAAAGGCCTCCCCAGATTATCTTAATTCATAGGCAGGCTGATATAGGGAGAGGTGTGCCTGTATTTATTTGGGTTCCAACCATTTAGGGCTTTAAAGCAAGCACCAGCTTCTTGAGTTGAGCTCAAAAGCCTATAGGCAGCCAATACAGCTCCTTCAAAATCTATGCAAGATGATTCTGCAAAGAATCACGCGTTTTGCCCTAGCTGATGCCGCTTGGATATCTTTATGGCCAGTCCAACATGCAATGTTTGACATCAATCTAATCAGGTTATTAAAGCACGAACCAATGTGGCCAGACTATCCCCATCCAGGAGGAACAGTTGTAGCTGGCGAACCTGCTGAAGCTAGTAAAAGGCACTCTGAGCCACTGAGGCCACCTGAGCCTCAGAAGATAATGCTGGATCAGTGAGTACCACTAAGTTACATATCTTCTCTTTCATGTCTGCATCCCCATCTAGAACAGGCTACATAGCCAACTCCTGGGCAGTGCCTCCCTCTTGAGGGAATTCAGCATTATTTTATTGGTCCTTATCTAACCCATTACCACCTCCAGACATCAATTCAGTACCTAACATTCGATCTCACTCATGACCAATATCAATAGAGCTGGGTGTCATCAGCATATTTATGGCACCTCAGCCAATGTCTTCATATAGAAGTTAAAAGCACAGGGGACAAGATGGACCCTTGCAGGACCCCATCCCCCTCCTTCTGCTCTTCCAGCCTATGTTGGTATTACACTATATAACCAGCTGGACAGATCCACTCCCCCCACACCAGCTTATCCACCTAAGTTGCAGGGACACACCTAGTCAGCCCCTTCATCCACACTCAAATGTCTTACTATGGACTAACCTGGCATCTAGGTAAGAGGGGGGTTAACAGGACAACCCAATCATACTAACTGGACTGACTACAGAAAACAGATCTCACCAATGCTTAGCCACGGTTTGCCATTCCATTTCTGGCAAAGTTCAATGTGTTGATCATTACTTATAAAGCCCTAAATGTCTGGGACCTGGCTATTTGAAAGAAGGTCTTCTCCTGCTTGATCTTGGTTTAATCCTTCATCCTTCATCTGAGGCTCTTCTTCCGAGTCTTCCTGCCATCTGAAGTTAGGTGGGCGATGACCAGATGGAAAGCCTTCTCGAATATGGAATGCTTCCTCCCTGACAAGCATGCTTAGCACCAACTTTAATATCTTTATGACACGAGGTGAAGACTTGATTTGCCCAGGCTTTCCAGCTAGCTGGTTTTGGTGTTGTTTTCTAGCAGGGGTGGGCATACATGGCTTGCAAACAAGCTGCAGGTAATTTTTGCATATGCCACTGAATTTGCTGTAGAGGCAACAAAATTCACAGTGATTTTGCAAGGAAACAAGGCACATTGGGAACGCACACCATGTTTGCAAGCAGAATCACACTCTTGGAAGTTTTGTGGGAGTGCAATTCTGCTTGCAAACAAGGCACATGCTGCATGGCTTGTTTCTTTTGAAAATTATTGTGATTTCTGCTACTGTGGAGGTAAATTCAGCGGCAGCAACAATTTCAGTGGTGACGAGAGCTTTGCCTTCCATGTCTGAGTTAGAAGGGAACTCTAAATATTCTTTGGGAGCTGCAAATGTAATAAGCATTGCCTTTGGTAAACAGGTATGCATTGGGATCATAAACATTGGTGCAGTGGACTTTTTGTTTGCTTTTGACTTTTACAGCTTTTAAGATCTTATTTGTTGTTGTTGTAGGGATGCAGCCCTCAGTGGGTTCTAATGTGGGTGCGTGTGCGCACAATACCCCCAACCCCATCTCCCTGAAGCTGCCCACCCGTTTTATAGTTTTGCTGGATTTTGATGGTTTTGCTCCAGCTTCTCTGATGTTATTGTGTTACGTTTATTGTTTTATTCTATTTGTTTTTGAATTGTACACCACCCTAAGAGTTTTGTTACTGAAGGGTGGCTTAAACATTAAACAAAAAATGTGAAATCAGCACACAGAAATTGAAATCTCAGTTCTGAAAAAGGAAATCTCTTTTATTTTCAAGTCTCTTCTTGTTGAACTGTTTTCCTCAAAGCAAATGGGAAGTTGTTGTTCCATACAAATAGACCAATACTATTTTGTTTTCAGTACCTGCTTAAGACATTTTTATTTAAACAAGTATTCCCTGACTGATTAGCCATGGTTTTACTGGCATAATTTGACTTTAAATATTTTAATCCTGTATTTTGATTCTTTCCTTGCTTATTAGATATAGAGTGGTATATAAATCCTGTAAATAAAAAAATAAAATAAGCTTTCTAAAAGATTAGGGTATTTTTATTCTTATGAAACTAGTATACATTTCCAAACTTTATATCATATTCATGGATGATTCACACCCATGTCAGTCACCGAATTTATTTCATCCAGCACTTGTGCTAGACTCAGAAATTTGCATTTACTATGGTCACACTGCTTTCTTTTTAAAGATATACTTAGAAGGGAAACATTCTAATCTCCTGGTCTCCAGCATCCCAAGAGGGTATAGAAATTAAAGTGGAATGTGTGTAACGCAGCTTGATTTTCTTGGCAGCACAGGTGCCGGCACTTCAGGAGGAGGGCAAGTTGGAATTCAGCTCCTTATACATATGCATTAAGAAATCCATTCTCACTAAGCCCTCCACACATTGGATTCTTAAATATACCCCCATCCTGGACCTTACTTCTATACCTTACATCTTCCTGAACTAGAAAAGCAGCAGCTGGCCTGTTGAGAAATAGGGGAAAAGATCGGGGCAGTGAGATGGCTTGTGTCATTTACCACCACTGACACACCTGCACCTCACCTATGCTCAAAAAAGATGACATAATAGATATGGGTTTTGTTTATTTACACATTTATTGGCAGAAAATGTTCGAATGACAGTCCCAATTATAATATATATTGCTGCTAAGCTTCTAGAACACAAAAATGCTGCGGAGGAAGTTGTGTAGTTACCCATCTTCAGTGCTTTGACTCAACATGGCTACTTCTTTGGAATTTGTCACTAGTTAAGCTCTATATTCTCTTCTTAAGTCTTTCATGCACTCACACAGCACTTCCTCAAACCTTCCTGAGTTTTAGTTAATATCTTACTGGCTGCAAATGCATAGTCACTGTGACCATAATGTTCTTTTAAATTAGGTGGCTTACCATAAGAAAAGGTATCTGGAAGAGGCACACCATGGCCAGCCAGCTCTTGAAAAGTCCAGAACTTGTTGACACAATTGAGTATGGCTTGGGGGCGGTTCATCAGTCGGCAGCCCATTTTTTCCAGATGGCGAAGGACTGTAATGTCACTGTCACTCTGGACCCATGGTGTTGGCACACGAACCACCACTACTTGTGGGTAAGCAGTAATGAGTTCCCCATTGACTCGAAGACCTGGAGCAAGAAGAAAAGGGACAAGACTCTGATGAAAATCCAAGGGCTACCAACTACAATATCATACAGGAGCCAACTTATTTAGGTAACCAAGCCATCTTATCATACATACATACATATCCAACCCTAATTCACTGGAATAGTCCAAGCTGTCAGTTACTCTTTTTGCCAGGCCTTTTCAATCAAGACACCTTTCTTGAAGCTATGGTACAACAACTTCCCTGATGTTTTTAGGTCGTATACTAAAATGAGTTTATTTTACTAGGCTTTGGAAGGTCCTTAGGAGACGAAGGATAGTCTCCTTTTAATACAGCAAACCTGTTACAAGTTTTAGAGATTGGAATAATTGTGGGTTTATTGTTTAACTTAAGTCAATTGATCGTTGGTTTTGCGTACTAAGTTACTGCTGCTGGCTGACATGCAATGTAAAAATCTGAGATATTCTCTTCCCCAAAAAACATTATTCTTCTGTTATGGTGGGACACTAATATAAATGATATTATTATTACTGATGGCAGATGCCCATATTTTACATTGTGAAGGGGAACATTTTCTTACCTGTAAAATACCCATTCTCCTGCAAGTGCCAGGAAGGTAGTCATCACATCTAAGATAGCACCTCCTCTTGGCTGCATCAAGTGGCTAAGATACCAAGGGGAGGAGTTACCAAACTTCCTAGACAAAACCCAACAAGCTAAGATTTGTCAAAGCTTATTCAATACATTTTAGGAATACTGCATACAAAAGAAGATATTAAGGAAGACAGGATAGAAGGGTATCTCTTGGAGTTGGAACTTTCTAACTTACTGGATCTCAGAATGCAACTGTATGGTTCATAAAGTAGGACAGGGTAACTGCTGCTCCATGCCACTTGAGTGGACAGGAATGTAAAGGCAGTCATTTATTTATTTATTTATTTTCATTTGTATAAGCTCTCTGGGCGGTTCACAAAAATTAAAACCATGGAATCATTTAAAGAAATATAAAACAACCACAATCTAAAAACACAAAATAACCTACAATATAGAAAACACAACCAGGATAAAACCAAGCATCAGAGATTAATACAGATTAAAATAAAAAATTAAAACACCAAGGATTAAAATTGAATTAATTTAGCTATTAAAACGCTGGGATAATAAAAAGGTCTTCACCTGGCGACGAAAGGAGTGCAAAGTAGATATAAAAAGGAAAAGAGGGGAAAATAAGCATTGAACACTTCCATTTCAAATAAATGCATTAATATAAGCAGTAACAAAAGATGGACAAAAGCAGTGTCAACCATAGGGTGTGTCCATTACCCAACAGCTTGTGGCCACATGGGCACCACACTCTGCCAGACATTTCTGCCAAATCATTTCAGCCAGAGAGAAATGTCTGTTTGATGCATTATGTAGCTGTACTACATGTGTCCCCCTGAACTGCAAAGGAAACCACGTCCTTAACAAGTGAGCTCTGGCTCCCCAAGGAGCAACAGGTTCTAATGAAAGACACACAAGACTAGTCTCTCTCACTGAGGCATCTGGAAACGGTAGATTTTGGCACATTCCTTCCCTGAGAAATAGATATAAGGAAAATTCAAAACTTCCAGGCCTATCCAGATAGGATCACTGCTTTATTGGATTTTACACGCATCTAATTTGCACCATTCTCCCCACCTCCCCAAAATGAAAAGCTAGGAGTGAACATGAGAAGAAATGCTTCCTACACTTCGTGGAACATGGTGGCTTAGAGCAGGAATGAAGTGCCAAACCTCAGTAGTCTTTGGTCCTTTCGAAGACATATGGATTTAATGCAAACTACTAAGCAAACATGGGATAACAGGAGAGGTCCTCTTATAGATCAGTAACTGATTAAAGAACAGAAAGCAGAAATAAGGAATAAATGGACAGTTCTTGCAATGAAGGGATATAAACAGTGGGTTTATAAATGATCCAGAGTAAGCAAGCATAAATTGATGCACATTGGGTGAAAAATCCTAACTTCATGCATATGCCAATGGGGTTTGAGCTGGTAGTGACTGACCAAGAAAGGGATCTTGGGGTTGTATGGATAGCTCTGTGACAACGTCAGAATACTGTGCAGATGCTACGATAAACATACATTCCATGTTAGTGTCCATTAGGAAAAGAATTGAAAATAAATCTATCAATATAATAATGTCCTTATACAATTCTATGGTGCAACCACATTTGTAATGTGTAATGTACCACAGCTCAGAAAGGATATTGTAGAGCTTGAAAGGGTCCAGAAATGGGTAACCCAAATGATCAAGGGGATAGAACAGCTGTCCTATAAGGAAAGTTTATAACATATGGGACTTTGTAGCCTAGAAAAAAGGTGAAAAGGGGTGTGGACATGATAGAGCTATACTAAGTTGGAAAATGCATGAAAAATATGCCAAGGCCAAAGCCAAACAAAATGTGGGTGTGCTAACCCAGTTCTTCTTTATGAAGGGTGGGAGATTTTTACCAGCAGTCACCCGGGTTTTTAAAGCCAAAACTGTGTCTCAGGTTCTGTTTGGGACTCCGATGTGGTTTCCTCGCTCTAAGAGTCCTCTTGAAGGAATTCAATATCTTTTCCTTAGGCTAATATTTGGTGTTCCCAGGTGTGTTTCTGGAGCTGCTCTTAATCTGGAGGCTGGGCTGAACTCGCTAAAATGCTCAGCATGGACATATTCTATACACTTTTGGCTCCATTGCTGCCTTCTGCTTACTCTCAACTCTTTGGTCTCCAAGGTATTGTCAAATTCCTTTGAATCTCCTTGGACAAATGTTGTGGTGCAGAAAGTCACCACTGTAGGGCTTTCTCCCACCTACTTGCTATCTATGGACTTAGAAAGTACCAAATCAACTGTTAAACAGAGATTACTGGACATAGACCAATAGGAGCTCCAAGGAGCTGCATGGGAACCATGTTCCCCTCAGTCATTGGGTCTACCAGGTCACTCCTGCAAAGATGGAATGCCATACTTGGGATGGCTAACTATCCCTAAATAGGAAGGCCTTCTCCTTAGCAAGGTTCTATGTTCTCCCCTCCAAGCTATTAGAGGGCAGATTCAAGGAAATTCCAATGAATAATAAATGCTGCCCCTGTAATAATGCCGAGGTGGAGTCCATCTTGCATGATCTATTCTACTGGAGTAATATCAAGAGGCCAGGAAAGACCTAATATGTCTTATTATGCCGTGTTTCCCTGATCGCTCTCCTGAGTCTCTTATGATTATTTTAACTCCAGGGCACCAATAAGTCTATTACTGAGCAAGTGGCCAAATATCTGAATCTGGCTATTCTCATTAGACCACTCATGGATGATGTTTGATCTTTTTAAAAAAATTGATTAGCATTTTTACAGATTTTGTACCTTTTTACCATCATGTATTTTTATTAATGTGTTTGTACTTAACATGTTATTATAATGGGCTGTTGATTGCGAATAAAGATTGATTGATTGAGCTATATAAAATTATGCATGGTGTTGACCAAAGTGGATAGGAAAAGTTTTTCTCCCTCTCTCAAAACACTAGAACTCAGCGTCATGTAATGATGAGAGATTCAGGATAAATAAAAGGTTTTTTTTACCATGTCAATAGTGAGTTGCGATAGGAAACTTGCAGCTTGACATGTCCTGTGCAACTAGGTCTTGTTCATGGTCTTGCTCATGTTCAGATAAAATGGAATTGTTTGTTTGCTTGTGGCAGGGAATGGGGAGACACAGAATGGCCTTAGAATCTTGCTATCTGGCAGCAGGAGCTAATTCTCCAAGTAGCATTTGTGATAGGTCATGTGACCTGTATGTTTTCAGAGCTTGCAACTCTGATGGCTAATAAAACATAAAAGAACCCTGTCGGATAAGACCAAAGGTCAGTCCAGCTAGAATCCATGGTGGCAAACCCTATGGGGAGTCCACAAACTAAACTTAAATGCAATAGCACCTTCCCTTTCGTGTTTTGAGCATCTAGTATACAGCAGCACACTGCCTCTGATACTGGAAATAATACATAGTCATCATTACAAGTAACCATTGATAGACAAATTCATGGAGGAGAAGGGTAGCTCCTTTTTAAAACCATCCAAGTTAGTATCCATGACTACATCTTGTGTAAGGGGGAACAGAGCATCCATTTTGACTGGCTGAGAGTCTGTTTGCGGTCATTTCATTTCCACTATGTGGATAGTTTGAAAAGCAAGCTAGATGGACTATTGCCTTTGCTATGACCTCACTGGTCTTCTGCTGGAAGATGAACCCTCTTCTGCATCTCTGGCAACTGATACAGGCCTTTGCAAATATGTTGTCCAAATGCATGAGAATTGTCGCGTCTTTGATATGATCCTGGAAGCCTAGAACCCAAGATGCCTTCAATGACAGCTAGTTGATGCTTTCTTGATTATACCTCTAGACAGGTACTTTAGGGGAACCCATTTCCAAAAGATGGGAGACTTATCTAAAAGATCGCTATCCACCATAAGCAGGACATTTAGTGGCTCTTTATGAGTACCCTTATGCTGAATTTAGTGAACAGACCCATGATGTGGTGATGCCCAAACATTCTCCATGTCCTGACCCTGCAGGCATGTCTGTTCCACAATCACAAAATAGAAGGCAGAGGAGGCCTCCAAAGCAGCCATGTCAAATCCAGACCAGTCATAAACATCAGGAACTTCTGGGAGTGTGCTCTAATTTAAATGAAAAATCTGAGGAAAGGTAGGCAGAGAGCTTCCCCAGTAAACCACTTTTACTCTGAAAAATCTTATAGGACAACTTCTTCTTTGATCTCATGTACAGGAGTTCCATAGTCTCCATGGACTGGAAAGGAGGAATAAGAACCATCCTGCTGGATCCAACCAAAAGCCTAATCTAATTCAGCATCCTGTTCCCACAATGGTCAATCAATATAGAGAGCCCAAGTGGCCATGGTGACAATTCCCCTAGGTTGAAGGTACTGCTGCTGAATGTCCTGTCAATGAACGGAAAAACTACCTGGATGAGCATGCCAACCTGGCTTGTAACACCAAGACCTGGCTGATCAACATGGGAGTGGGTGGGTAGAGGTGGATATCTCCCAGGTTTGTCCGCTTGGGTTCTCCATGCAGCAGCAGACGAGACCTGAAGGTCAGGGAGGTGGAATGGCAGTGGTCTATTGTGGTTCTATCGTCCTGGCTAGATGCCCCATCCCATAGTCTTCCTGTTTTGAGAGTGTGTACCTGAAGATGGGCTTTCAGGACAGAATAGGGATTCTGCTGGTATATGGTTTACCCTGTTTCCCAACAAGCTCCCTTTTTGAGCTAGTCAGGGTAGTTTCAGGAGTAGTGCCAGAGACTGCTTTGGTGTTTATGCATCATGGCTCAGGACCTTCCTAATGAGGGAAGAGATTTGTGAAACATGGTTACCTGTTCCTCATCACTGGGGCAAGGGGGGAGGGAAGAAAGCTGCCTTGACCCTCTAGTTATGCCTCAGAAAATGCTTTTCTCAGTCAGGGGAAAGAAAACTGGTGTCATGCAAAGTATTATCTTCCTTTTTCCTGTGAAGCATTTCCTTCCTTGGAAGTAAGGAAAGAGACAGTGAATTTTTTAAAGTCTCCTCTCTCTCTCTGTGTGTGTAGATGTGTGTGTGTGTGTGTGTGTGTGTGTAAGCTACACTATGAATTCCAATGAAGTCTGTTAACTGCTGCCAGGTAGAGCAACTCTGGGAAGCACACTTCCCTTGGTATCCTAGCAACTTACACATGACTGCAGCCAAAGGAAGTGCTATATGATGACTATCTTCCCAAGCATCTTGGAAGAATAATTTCTTCTTCACGTTCTCTTGCTACCCAAGACACATTTCAGGCCTCACTTTGTAGTAGGGATAAAAGGACTTAGGAATCTACAGCACACAGCTTATCATGCCTTTTGCTCTGCCCACCTGACGCTTTTCTACCTCCACAATTAAAAAAGAGAGAAAACCAAGCCAGTTTATAAGCCCTCCCCTTCCCCAAACCTGACCTCATAATTTTGCAGAAAGAGCACTAAAAGGCAGACTGCTGCAGAGCACTTCATTAGCTGCAAGCAAGCACTGCCGCATTGCAGCTGAATTGTGCTTATAAGCAAGTGTTGCTACAGAAAGAGATGCACATGATTTCAGAGCAAATTTCCAAATACTGACAAAAAACCCAATAGGATATTTTCACATTAGCAAGAGGGCCAGCATCTCCTACATGCGTTGGAGAGTGATTCTGGTTTGGTAGAGTGGCTAGTCAGTCAGATGATCTCTCTTAAACTTCCAGCTATATCCACTATATTTCCAAGACAATTTTCAAATTTACATGTAGAGTAGTGATACGAAGGCCCAGAAAACACAGAAAGATTGAGGAGGAAACCATTCTCCCTACTCCAAAGCATTTTTTAGACATTTCCGGTGCAAAAAATGGGAAATTTGGGGAAAACTGAAGCGCGTACACACACACAATTTTCAGAGTAGCAAGTGTATACATTTTAAGGCAAGGTTTAAAAATATTAGCGCTAGCTGAACTTTACTCCCTCAAAATGGTTTCCAATAATTATGTAAGACAATGTACAATATTAGATCATTAGAATCATTGCATACTGTAGACATGCACAACTAAATACTATCCTGCTAGCTTAAATGTAGTCATTATTCCTTTACGGGAGTTGGAATAATTTTAAAAATGTTTGTTGCTTATGGTGTGGCCTGGGGAATTATGGGGGGGGGGGTGAAATTCAGTATATCTGGGAAAGGCTGGTGTTTTTACTGGGAAGACAGTGGTCTTTCCATTGTCATCATAAGGAGTTGCAGGGCAAGGTGGGGCGGAAGGTTGTTTCTTTGTAATACTGGGACTGTTTCTAAGTAATAACAGCTTCCTTTTGTTGACTACAATGTTGATAGTATCTGTTTTAAACTCTATTTTCCCTACTGGCAAAAAAGCCAACATATATTTGGTACCTTAGGGTACAGCAGCTTACTGCTCTAACACTGGGTACAGCTTTCATTATTGTTTGAATAAAATTAAGGCATTTAAAAATAATATAATGAACAGTACAATTTTACCTGCTAGATCAAGGGTGGACAACTTTCAGCCCTCCAGATGTTTTGGCCTACAACTCCCATCATCCCTTACCATTGGCAATGTTAGCTTGGGCTGATGGGAGTTCTAGGCCAAAACATCAGGAAGACCACAACTTGGCCACCCCTGTGCTAGATTAAGCATTTTATGTTCTTAAAAGTAGTAAAGTAAGTTTAGAACTGCATATTTCAATTTCTCCCCAAATTTCAGTTAATTTTCTGGGGTGCGGGTGGGTGGGTTCTTTTCCATGGCTTCAACATTTCTAGAAAATTTACATCTCTAGTATAGAGTCATAGAAAATCAGCCCTCTTTATGCTGAATAACATTTAGAGTGGCATATAAACCAGCCTACAAAAATTACTAGCCTGCAAAAATTTTACTAACCAGCATGGATACGTAGGATACTAGGCTTTTAGCAGGCTAGTGAAAAAAAGTGCCTTCTGTGAAATGGGCTGATGAAAGAGGAGTGGAGCAATGGGATGGGCTTCATTTCTCTTCTGCAGGCAACATGAAAACCAAGGAGACTGGGAGAGGACTGATTGAGAGATCTGTCCATTCTTCGCCAGTATGCTCATTAGTCTGCATGAAATTCCTTGTTGCCTATGGCTACTAGGTGAGTTGACTTGTATCCAATTGGTCTCCCTCTGCTGATGGGGATAAACAACACGCCGCTGGAAGTACTAACAGAAAATCCTCGTAGAGAATGCTGGCATGAGGCTGTGGAGAGGCGAGGCCGCAGGAAAACACAAGGAAGACTGGTTGGATTAAAATTTGAGGAATTTTAACTAAAAGCGTCCTCCCCACACAGTATAGTTAATTCATTTATCTTTGCTCTACTGATGGGAAAGCTCTTTGATTCAATGGAGACTTCCATCAGCAAGATGGGGAGGGAGGCAATTTTTGGCAATACTGGAGATTGAGGAATTGCTGATACAAGCCTCGGCTGGTCAAAGTGCCCTCCATCAGCGAAGACAGAACAAACGGATATAATCTACAGTAGTGTTCATTATAGTTTGTGTGGTTCGCAGTCTGAACACTGTTTTGGCCATCCCTTTAAGATGAAAGAATATGCCATTAAGCTTTGTGAAATTTTACACACATATTAAATTTGAAGGTAAATGAAAAGTAGCTTCCAACAGCTTCCTTAGCATTTTGAGAAATCTGATTGCTATACTGGTCACTTCAGCAGCAGGCCAATTCTATAGTGTGAATGTAGAGTTAAGAAAACGTAGTCCAAAAAATGATTCCCTATCTCATTAAAAATATATTCCAGGAAGAGGCAATTACCAAAATATGGTAATTCGAGTCATCACTACTGAAGTACAACACAGTGATTAGTTGTTATTTCTGGCAAAAGAAGTTCAAAACAAAGGTGGAAACAAGGGAGAGGAACAGGCTGCCATTTTCTGTTTGCCTGCGGGAAGGAATCATTGTCAGAATATCACACACTAAAAATGTGACATCCACCCATTAGACCAGGCAGAATATCTAAAACGTCTTTAATTCTACCCCATACAAAACTATTAACTGCACAGATTTTAGCTCCGAACCAGATGTAGCTATCCCCAATGCATAACTGAATTCAAATGTAGAGGACCTGCTATTTTGGGGGCATTATGAGGTGGAAGCAAAGCTGTCCCTGTAGTCACCAGAGTCATGGGCAGGAGACAGGTTCTCTGGCATTCAAGTCAAGGGATGCACTAAAGCAGGGGCAGCAATTTCTGGGGGTCGTGGGGCTGCACTGCTCTCTGCCCCACCAGAGCCCACAACCCTGCCCTCTACCACTAAATTAGTCACTGCCATGCTGCCAACTTTGCCAATAAAGCCAGTACCAAGTGTTATGATTGTACAACATGTCGCATTGTACAACAACCAGCACTTTGAACTCTGCCCAAAAAGCACATTGGCAGTGAATGTACACTTTGAAGTGCAGCCATACTTGTGTCAACCTATCATTGCAGAGAAATGAGTTGCTGCATTCTGCACTAGTCAAAATTCTAGACACTTCTGAACAGTCTTAGAGCTTTTAAAAAATACCTTGAACAGGAAAAGGAACAAAATCAATCAACCCCTGAAAAGACAGAAAGGCCACAATTCAAGATGAGGATGGGGAAGATTTTCATGTCAATCTCTTCAATGACACCCTCAGTAGGAAGAGGAGTAAGTATCACTGCTGTAGTCAATAAAGTAAATGGGCAACAGCAAGAGCAGAGACTGACAACGCCCTCCATGTGGGCAACAGGATTACGACTACACTGTTCAGTTGCTCTATCTACAGCTGTTCAGCCTACAAGTTTTATCTATTTCATTCTCACCTGTTTTTTTTATAGGTCTGTTGTTATCTTGAGGCAGTGGTGGGCAACATGCCCCTCTAGTGTCTGTCCCTGCTGCGTTCCTGGTGCCTGCCCACCCTCACACACTGCAGTCATTGGTGATTAAGAAATGCAGGTTGCTTACCTGTAACTGTAGTTCTTCGAGTGGTCATCTGTGCATTCACACATATGGGCTCGCGCCGACGCCGAGCCATCTCGGGACTCCTATAGCTAGCCTAGATACTTTTTGGCAGGAACCCCTCCCCCCACCGCTCCAACGCGCATGCTCCGGGTTCCCGCTCACCTCAGTTTCTGGAGACTGCCTGGCCTCGTGACCGAGATGAGTTATTACTAAATTTAATACTAGCAGGAGCAAGGCGTGTAACCAATTGACAGTGATGCCAAGAGGGGACGGTGGGGGGGTTGTGTGAATGCACAGGTGACCACTCGAAGAACTACAGTTACAGGTAAGCAACCTGCATTTCTTCTTCGTGGTCTCTGTGCATCACACATATGGGCGATTAACAAGCCACACTTACTGGTGGTGGGATGCTCGCTGTCTTGGTTACTGCAGGACTACAGACAGCACCGATCTTCCAAAGGCATAATCCTGTCGGGCCCTGATGTCAAGTTTGTAGTGCATGACGGAAGTGGAGACCCTAGACCACGTAGAAGCCTTACAGAGGTCGGGAATATTGACTCCGCGGTTCAGGGCAGTAGAGGTTGCCTGTCCACGCGTTGAATGGGCCCTCAGCTGTTGTGGAATTTCTCTTCCTGCCAGTTGGTAGGCCAATGAAATAGTTCTAACGATCCATTTGGAGAACCGCTGAGGGGATACGGGTAGTCCTTTAGTCTGTCCCCCATAGCAGACAAACAGGCTGCGAGACTTCCTATAACGGTCAGTCCGGGATTTGTAGAACGCTAAGGCTCTACGAACATCCAGAGAGTGCAACCTTGCCGACAACGGGTCTGTCGTTGCTTGGAAGAAAGAAGGCAAGACAATGTCCTGATTGACGTGGAAATCAGACACCACTTTGGGTACAAAAGAGGGTCCTGGTCGTAACACGACTCTGTCCCAGAAAAACTGCGTATATGGCGGGTCGATCAGTAGGGCGCAGAGCTCAGATGCCCGTCTAGCCGACGTGATAGCAATCAGGAAGGCTGTTTTGAGTGTGAGAAGCCTCAAATCAATAGTGGCCAACGGCTCGAAGGGCTTAGCAGTGAGGGCTGTAAGCACTACTGAGAGGCTCCATTGCGGGACCGGTGATCGGTAAGGTGGATGGATGTTGTGAAGTCCTTTGAGGAAACTTTTAGACAGTGGATGAGCCATGATAGAATAGCCATCCAAAAGGTCATGGCACGTTGAGATGGCCGCCAAATAAACTTAATTGATGAGGCCTTAAGGCCTCTCTCATGAAGAGAGTAGAGAAACTTTAAAATTGATGCCATGGAGGACGTAGTAGGATCAAACCCTTCTGCCCGTGAGAACTGCGTAAAGGAGTTCCACTTCCTAGCATATGATGCTCTAGTGGCCGGCTTTCTTGCCGCCTCCAACACTGTGGTGATGTGACGTGGCAGTCCTAAGGTATGCCACCTGGAAGGATTCTCCATGTGGTTAGTTTGAGAGTGTCTAGATTTGGGTGCAGCAATCCATTGCTGGAGTTCGTCAACAAGTCCGGATGGACCGGAAGGCACCATGTTTGGCCCCGTGACAGACGAAGAAGCGGGGTGAACCACGTCTGCCTGGGCCACCATGGGGCGATCACGATCTGGCCTCGCCAATCTGGCCACTACAAGGTTCAGTAGGGGAAAAGGCGGAAAGATGTATAAGAGGCCCATGGTCCACGGTACCACAAAGGCATCCCCCAGAGACTGAAGACCTAGACCCGCTCTGGAGCAGTAGGTTTGACAGACCGCATTCTCGCAAGTCGCAAACAGGTCCACCAATGGAGCGCCCCATACTTTGAAGATACGTGCGAGGACAGTTGGTGCCAAGCTCCATTCGTGAGTGTCCAGGAAACGCCTGCTGAGCACGTCCGCTCGGCAGTTGTCCTTTCCTGCAATATGTACTGCCAACAGCCTGATGTTGTGACGAATGGCCCACAGTAATATGGTTCTGGTGAGGTGGAGTAAGGTAGAGGAGCGGGTCCCCCCTTCCTTGTTGAGGTACCATACTACTGCAGTGTTGTCGGAAAGCAGTTGCACATGCTGACCCCGCAGGTGGTAATGGAATGCTGACAGGGCACGCTGTACTGCCAACAATTCTAGCACATTGATGTGAAGGGTCCGTTCCGAGTGGGACCAAAGACCTTGACAACTCAGATCTCCACTGTGTGCCCCCCAACCCCGGAGGGATGCGTCACAAACGGCATCCCATTTAACAAGTTCCACCTGTCCATCCACCAATGCAGAGAGGTCCTGACATCGCTGGGGATGGAAAATCTGACCTTCCGTGGATGCAGGGAAGGATTGAATTTGCGGAGCAGGAGATGTTGGAGCAACAGCATGTGTAGTCGTGCCCATCGGACTACGAAGACAGCTGCTACCATAAAGCCCAGGAGCTGAAGGACGTGGAAGGCTGATGTCTGACGACGGAAGTAAAGGCGACGAGCCGCTCTCACCAATGTCAACGCTCTGTCCTCTGGGAGATAGGCCCGGCCAACTACCGAGTTTAGTCGAACTCCAATAAACTGGAGTGACTGCGTCGGTTGAAAAGTGGACTTTTCTGCGTTGATCAGAAGGCCCAGCAATGAGAGGAGGGCGATCACTGTGGCGACATCCGAACGCGCGCTTTGGTACGAAGGCGAGACGATGAGCCAATCGTCCAAGTAGGGGTATAATTCTATGCCCTGCGAGCGTAAGTGAGCGCACACTGCTGCCATGCACTTTGTGAAGACCCGTGGAGCCAACTTGAGTCCAAACGGCAGATCTGCAAACTGGAAAACTTGGGTTCCTACTGCAAATCGAAGGTACTTGCGATAAAATGGATGGATGGTTATGTGAAAGTAGGCATCTTTCAAATCTATTAACGTGAACGTAGAAGGGGCAGTATTGCGGCCAACATGACCATCCTGAATTTCTTTGTAACTATGAATTTGTTTAGGTGTCAAGTCCATAATAGGGCGAAGACCCCCATCCTTCTCTGGGACCGTGAAATAACGTGAGTAAAAGCCTGTTCTGAGACTGGTGTGAGATAGTCTTGTTATGGCACCCTTCTTTAGCAGGGAGGCTGTCTCTTGTTGTAACGTGGCCGGTGGTGGCGTTATTTTCACGGTTCCAAGAGGAGGGGGGGCTTTGAACTCTATTTTGTATCCTTGACAGATGGTTCGTAGAACCCATTTGTCTGATGTTATTCCCTGCCAAGCATGCCGGAACTGGTAAAGGGTATGTCCAAATTGGTTTAGCTTCGATGGACCGGTGGAAAAGTCAAAGGCGCCGTTTCTGCACTGGATCCTGCCTGTTGCGAGACTTTGCAAAACGTGATGCAGGCTTCCTTGGCTGAAAAGTGGCAGCAGAGGTTGAAGGCTGATAACGGGACGTACGGTCGTGCTGTTGGCGTGGTTGGTAAGGCAGGGGCCTGTACCATTTCTGGGTGCGGAAAGACGGCTCATGTTGTTGCACAAATCCCATTTTCCGTGCTGTAACTTTGGCCTTATGGATAGTATCCATGGCCGTATCCGTGGTAGCGTTGAAGAGGCCCTGACCATCAAAAGGTAAGTCCTCGATGCGCATACGGGTCTCCTGCGGCAGCGTGGCTGAACGCAGCCAGGCATGTCGTCGCAATGCCACAGCCCCTATCATGGCCTTTGCGGCACAATCAGTTTGGTGCTTCGTGGTCTCCAGCTGTTGCTTTGAGAGCCGTAGAGCCTCCCGTTGATCTTCAGGGAGATAGTTGGTGAGGGTTGACATCTTTTCCCACAGGAAAACCTGATAGCGGGATATCATAGCCTGATAATTAGTAATTTTGATGTTCAGGGCAGCTGACGAATATATTCGTCTCCCAAAGGAGTCTAGCTTGCGCCCTTCCTTATCAGTTGGGGTAGAATGACTCTTTGAAGACTTCCCCTGAGATGCCTCAACGACAATGGGCTTGGGATGGACATATAAGAATGGAGCTTCTGACTCTTTGATCTTATATAGAGCGTCCAAACGCTTAGATGTAGGGCCCATTGTCACCGGGTTAGACCAGGACTGTTGGATCATTTTCAACAGTGTAGGGACCATCGGTAGAGCAAGTTGCGCTGAGGGTTCAACATACATCACGTCAAAGATGTGGTCAGTGACGGCTTCCTCAGGTTGATGGTGTTCAACACCTAACGATTGTGCCATACGTAGCATTTGCTCAGTGAAGCTGCCCAGCTCCATAGACGATGAAGCACTGTCTTTGGTACCAACCTCAACTTCAGGTGAAGGTACTGATGGTGGCGGAGACCTCACAGAAGAGGAGTCGGAGGCATAATCCTCAACGGAATGGCCTGACGACTGAGCTGGAGAACACGAACGATGCTGCCCGGAAACAATTGAAGCAGCAGTGGCAGCAGAGACAGTAGGCGGCTTGGAGATGGTGTGTGTTGCTGACCGCTGTAGCCGTTCCCCAGTATACGGGTCAAATCTATAAAGGGACCTAGAGGAGTGAGAATGGAAGGATCGGGCAGAACCTCTCTCCCAGTTCTGGGCAGTGGAGTGAGATCTAGAGCGTGAGCGGCGTCTAGATGTCCGATGAGCCCTAGAACGGGATCAGGAACGTGATTGGCGACCCACTGTATATCGGGACGCCCGAGAAGCTGGGGAAGCTGTACGGGACGAACCCACAGGTGACGTTGGAGCCATCAGAATCGAGCCTGCAGTAGACGAAGGCCGTCATCCTTCTCGGCGAAAGTTGAGCCGAGGGGAAAAGCTCTTCCAAGGGAGACAATGGTGGAGCGGAACGAGAAGGAGACGGCAATGACAGCCCTACATCGTCCGCTGGTGAAGATCTAGCCGGCACCGAAAGAGACTTCCTTGCCGTGAAGGGCATCGACATCGGTGTCAACGGTACCGACTCCGTTGGCATCGACAACGGCGACTCTCCCCGTGATGGGAGGTTAGATGAACTCCTGCTCGGTATCGGCTTCGGTGTCGAGGAATCCCTGGCCGGAGCCGACGCCAATTTTCTCAGTACCGATGTCGGTGTCGATGAAGACTTGCGTGATGTCGACGCCGATGGGGTCGAAGTCAAGTGCTTGCGTGGTGTCGATGTCGACGCTGATGGGATCGAAGTCGAGTGCTTCGGCATAGCCAACGTCTGTGTCGATGAGGACGGTATCGACGGACTCGATGTCGGCTGTTTCGACGTTGATGCCGATGTCGATCCCGAAGAATGCCGCGGTGCTGCCTTAGCAGAATGATGCGGTGCTGACATAGCAGAAGTGGAGGACTTTTTCGGGATTTTTGGTGGCTTCCCATGTTTCCCCTTCAAAGTCCGCTTCAGCCCTGAGTTTTTTGAGGACTTGGGCTTCTTGGGGCAGCCCGTGTCCGGAGGCCCCAACGGTGCTGGGTCTGGGCGGCTTACAGCGACTGGCTCGCGCTCCCCAGAAATGGCGGGAGAAGGTCCCTGCTGAGGGGTATCCATGGCCGCCAGGGCATTTTTCCAAAGGAGACCCCGAAGGTGATCAGCTCGGTTCCGTCGAGTTTGCCTCGAAAAAGTCATGCAATGGGGGCATGTCTCTACGATGTGTGCTTCCCCCAAATAAAGCAAACACAATGAATGCCCATCTGTGAGGGTGATCTTTGCCCCACAACGAGAACATTTTTTAAACAAAGCGGTCTGCGACATAGTGAAGCAGGCCGCAAATCCATGCTACAGACAAACTTACTCTACTAACACTATACTATATATATTTATATATATATCTAATAACAGTATCTAAGGTAACCTATCCTAACTAAATTCTTATCTCTTTTACAGGAAAATACGAACGATCGTTCTGAGGAGTTGATCCGCGAGACCAGACACGACGGTGGTCGAAAGGAGCGGTGGGGGGAGGGGTTCCCGCCAAAAAGTATCTAGGCTAGCTATAGGAGTCCCGAGATGGCTCGGCGTCGGCGCGAGCCCATATGTGTGATGCACAGAGACCACTAAGAAGAAAAGACAGTTAAAATACACGATTATTTCATATATTCCAGGGCATGTTGCTGTATGTTGCTGCACATCTTTGCAAATGGCACACTCCAGTCCTTGTTTGCGGGGGGGGGGGGGGATTCTGTGTGTTTACATACAGCACACTCCTGCCTGAATTTGCATGTGACATATTCTACAAGCAAACATGGACAGCAACACACAACAAGGGTCATAGAATCATAGAATAGTAGAGTTGGAAGGGACCTCTAAGGCCATTGAGTCCAACCCCCTGCTCAATGCAGGAATCCACCTTAAAGCATCCCTGACAGATGATTGTCCAGCTGCCTCTTGAATGCCTCTAATGTGGGAGAGCCCACCACCTCCCTAGGTCATTGGTTCCATTGTCATACTGCTCTAACAGTCAGGAAGTTTTTCCTGATGTCCAGCTGGAATCTGGCTTCCCACAACTTTGGGTTAAACAGCAAGAAGCGGGAGGTGAGAAACCACTAGCTAAATTCAAGTACCATTACAATCTGGTATCCCTATGGTAAGGATTGGCCTCCATCCCTGTCAAGATCGAGTCAGCAAGGGAAAAGATCTATGTGGCCTAAAACTGATACAGATTGAGAGACACAGGAAGAGTCCAGCCAGTAACAGGAGCTAGAGAAACAAAGCCTCATCTTCTTCCCCTCTAAAATACTTCAGCTTGTTCATCTTAGTCATAGTCACTATCTGCACACAGCTTTTCTGTATACGATTAAAGTGGTTTAATGATGTGGGGTGGAAATTTTTCCAGTGCTTTATTTTTCTGCAAAAAAGAAAAACCCATTTCTTAAGTTCATTAGTAAAAAGTAAATGTATGTCAATTGCAAATACAGTATTAGCCAAGTTGGCATTCAAAGTTGTAATTAATGCTTTTCTGATGATTATCCTCAGCAAGCATGTCAGAGAATACATATACATAATTGGAATACATATATGTCTCAGAGTGACAGTGAAACTAAAGGTGTCCGAACACCTAAGTGGAAGTGAGTTCAACTCTGGTGAAATAGATGAGTGGTTGTCAGCATATCATGCACATTTCCTTGGGATGCTAAAATTAGTAAGCCAACAGTTTCACTACTTTTGTTTTTCTTCTTAAATTTAAACTATGTAAGGAAAGTACAAATACTCCAGTAAACATTTCTACATAAAGGAACATTTAAATTACATTAAGGGAGCAATTCTATGGCTCCTAGACAGCATATGGCTTCTAGACAGCATATGGGTGCCACTATGGATTCCTGGATACGGAGTCAGAGACAGTCCTCCAACCTAGGATACAGGAATCCGTGCTCTCCCCCTCCCCCCATAGCTGGAGCAGAAAGAACCACACCTCTCCAAGGGAGTGTTCCAGTAGGCGGGGAGGGGACTGGAGAGTCTGGGATACAAAGTACCTTGAGGTCCCTCCAGCATACTTCCTTCCCTTCTGGAATGCCCCAGCTTGACAGGCAAAACAGGCTGTCTAGCAAAAATGCAGAGTAGGAGGAGCAGTGGAGGCAACGATCACCTCCATCTCCTGCTCTGCAACACTGAACGCTCAGAAGCCCCTGAGTTTGAATGCTTATTAGCATCAAAAGCATAAGTCTAGGATTGCACCGTAAGTGTACTTTAATGGTTTTTTTTCCAAATATTTCAGGTTAAACATTTGTGTATTGGGATAAAAAATTAACATGGCATGCATTTTTTAAATTTTGTTTACTAAATACAAAAAAAATAAACATGTTAAATTGGATGTTTAGGCAGGGGTAGGCAACTTGTGGCTCTCCAGATGTTCTGACCTATGGCTCTCATCAGCTCAAGCCAGCATAGCCAATGATAAGGGATGTGGGAGTTGTGGGCCAAACCTTCTGGAGGACCATAAGTTGCCCACCTCTGCCCAGGGCATCAGAACATTTTCTGATGCAAAATTAATTTTCCTAGGCAAATGACCTTATGCATATGACTTAATTTGCACTGGAAAATTTTCCAATTCAAAATTTTCCTGAAAACCCACATTACTGCATACATATCAACAGTACATTGTTTTCATAACTTCTCCCTATAAAAAGAAAATTCAAAAAGTTTAATCAGAGATACATAATAAAAAACACCCGGATTGCTGCCAGCTGTGGCTGATGTACGGTCTGAGTGGCTAGTGATTTCAGGGCGAGAGCCCTGTCTCCTGGAAGATAGGCCTTTCCTTTTGGAGCGTTGAGGACTGAGCCGATAAATTTGATGGTTCTTTTTGGCTCGAGTGACGACTTCTTCAGATTCATGAGGAGACCGAGATGGTTGAGAAGCTGTAGGACATAGTCGACATTCTCGCTGAGTTGGTTGCGTGAACGAGCGACAAGAAGCCAGTCGTCCAAGTATGGATGAACTTGGATCCCCTGTCTTCTGAGGAAGGCGCACACCACCACCATGCATTTGGTGAAGACTTGAGGTGCTGTTGAGAGACCGAATGGTAGGACCCTGAACTGGAAAGGCTGATGGGCCAATTGCGAAGTGTAGAAATCGTTGACTTGCCTCGTGAATATCTATGTGGAAATACGCATCCTGTAGGTGGATGGAAGCGAACCAGGCGTCCTTCGTTAGGAGGGGAAGGATTGTGGCGATTGATGCCATGCGGAATTTCCTGGGAGTCCAAAATGGGGCGGTATCCTCCATCTGGCTTTGGGACGGTGAAGTATCTGGAGTAAAATCCCTGGTACTTCTGGGAAGGCGGAATTGGTATGATGGCGCCTTTTTCCAAGAGCCGCAACCTCTGCTAGCAGAGGGGTGGATGGTTGAGTTGTCTGAAAAAAACCAGATGGTGGTAGGGTGTCGAATTCTATGTAGTAGTCCCTTATGATGGAAAGGACCCAGGTGTCTGATGTGATGGTTTCCCACATTGATAAGAACGGGGTGAGACGATTTCCAAACGTTGTGCTGGTAAGGGGGAAGGAGTCAAAGACACTGTCTATTCCCAAAGTCAGTCCTCTTTCGCTGCGAACGGAACTTGGAGGACAGAAAAGGTTGTTTCTTTGCCTGTCGGGAGGGTTGCTGTTGTTGTTGGGATTGTTGCCTGGCAAACGGGTGATCTGACTGGTATCTACCCGTATTGGAAAAGGGCTGGAGGGACCAACGCTTTGCTTTGGAGTGTTGTGGGTAAGTTGAGAGGCCCATCTTTTTGGCTGTGGTCTTTGCCTTCTGGACGGTGTCCATAGCGTCATCTGTGGTAGTATGAAACAGTCCGGTGCCATCGAAGGGGAGGTTATCGATACGCGTACGTGCTTCCTGCGATAGGCCGGCTGCGTAAGGCAATAGAGCTGACCATAAGTTTAGTGCCACAGTCAGTTTGATGGCGTGCTGTATGCAGTTCCTGTTTAGATATGCGTACTGCCTCTGTCTGGAACACACGGGCGAGTTCTCTTTGATCGCCTCTGAGATGGTTATATAGAGAACCCATCTTTTCCCAAAGGAAGAGGTGATATCGTGCCATAGTCGCCTGATAGTTAGAAACGTTTAAACTAAGTGCTGCTGTAGAGTACATCCGGCAACACATCAAATCTAACTTTCTTCCCTCTTTATCAGCAGGAGTGGAGTGTGTCTTCTGCGATCGTCCCTGTGAGGATTCCACTATAACCGAGTTCGGTGGAGGGTGAGTAACAAGGAACTGTGTGTCCTTATCCAGAATTTTGTACATATTCTCCAGGCGTTTGGAAGTGGGCACCAGGGAGGCCGGGGTTTTCCATGCCTGCTGTACAGTTTGAAGAAGAGTTGGGACGAAAGGTATGGCTATTGTAGAGGCAGATTCAGCCTGGAGGACATTGTAGATAGTGTCCATTACCTGCTGATCAGGCTGATGTGTCTCGAGTCCTAAGGACTTGGTCAGATGTTGAATCAGGTCCATGAAGGAGCCGTAGTCATCCAATGGGGATACAGGCTCCTGAGATGCTACTAGGGAGTCCGGCGAAGCTATGTGCCTGTCCCTCGAGGTCGAAGAGGAAGAGTCAGAACGGTGGACGTCTTGTTGGCCGATGGAGCGTGGCGATGGAGAACGCCGGTGCTCTGACAGAGGGGGAGATGGTGTCGGTTGGCGTGTTTGTTGTGTCCGATACTCCGCAGACAGCACGAGTCTTCCCGTCTGGCGGGATGTTGTGTGTTTGTGAGGCGGATGCCCGGGGGGTTATCCTTCTATTGCCCCATACTCCTCTGCGTATGATGTTCGTCTGAGCTCGGAACGAGGTGACCTTGACGCGCGAGAACGTGTCTCCCAGTCAGAAGCTGGAGAACAAGAGCGATATGAGGCTTCTCGCTGTCATGTGCGTTCTCTGTAGTGAGCCTGTGCCGATCTCTCCTGATAAGGAGAGGATAGTATTGGGGGCAGCGTTGTTGTTTGTCCTGGTTGCAGGTACGACTTCGGAGAACCCTGCGTTTCCGGTTCCGAGAACGTCGGCGTTGACCGTCGGTGTTGAAGCGCGTACGTTGTCGAGAGTCGGTGTCGAGTGATGAGGCTCCAAACCCGCCTTGATGTGGACGATGATGACGCCCTCCGTGTCGATGGGGATAGAATCCTCAGTATCGGGGATGCTCCCGACACAGTCCTTGGTGAGCCGATATTGAGTCTCGATGTCGAGAGAGACCTCGGCTTGGTGTCGAGCCTCGGTGTCGACGTTCTGGTCGGTTTGTCGACGTCGAGTCTCCTCTTTTTCTTTTTCTTTTCTCGGCCTTCGAGTGGTTTCGGCTTTTGACCCATTTTAGATAGGGACTTTGCCACCGCCGTTGCGAGAGATGGACCCGGTAAATTGGGTGACTCTTTGAGCTCTACCATGTTGGGAGCTTGCCGGAGACGCTGGTACCGAGAAGATGACCAGGTCGCGGCCCGAAGTAGCCGAAGGGGACCCCATGGCCGGGGATTCGGTTGCTGCTAAGGCTTTGGACCAAAGCTCTGCTCTCAGCTTGTCAGCCCGGTGTTTTTGTGTTTGCTTTGAGAAAGCTTGACAACTGGAGCACGCCGCGACCTTATGGCTTTCGCCCAGGCAAAAGAGGCAAAGATTGTGCCCGTCCGACGCCGGCAGCTTGCTACCGCAACGGGAGCACTTTTTGAAGGGGCCCTGAGGGCCATAAGAAACACTCGAAGGTAAGTCTTACTAGATCCGAAGATTGAACAATGTTTTCTTTTGATTTTCTACAGAAGTCTGAACACGATGTTCCCGACGATGCAGCCGCGATGGCGGTCGAAGAAGAACTGAGGTACTGGGCCGGAGCCCTCCCACGCATGCGCACTCGGCAGTGGGGGAAGGGTTCCCGCCTAAAATTAACTAATAGCTATGGAAGTTTCCCGAATCGAGCCTGCGTGCAGGCGCAGAAGCCCATATGTGTGATGCACAGAGACCACGAAGAAGAACCAACGGTATTCCAAAAGTCAACGCTGCACAACGTTGGTTATTTGCACTGCTTATTTCGGCCAAATAACCAACTGATGATTAAATTCCCTCTGCACAACACGATAACCCATGGTGGGTTAAATAACCAACCATCGACTATTTAAACCACCAATAGATTACCATGTTGTCTGAACCCAGTCCTTATGTACTAATAGCAATCGCAATTATCTGAGTAAAGTCAGTTTGCTTACCTATAATTGGTGTTCTTTGAGTGTATGCACACATATGGGCTCTGCGCGTGCACGGAGCTTGATCAGAAACTTCTCAAGCTGAGATTTTTTACGGGAACCCTCCCCCACCATCCCAACACACATGCTTGGGTAAATTCCCACCCTCTCCCTCAGTTAAAGGAGGAGACCGACATTGTGGCCCCCTTTCAACTGAGAAATAACTCAGTATCAACACCAACATCAGTATGAATACCAGAGTGGGGACGGTGGGTTGTGTGATGACCGCTTGAAGTCAGGTAAGCAACCTGACTTTCTTCTTCGTGGTCTTTGTGCATCACACATATGGGTGAATACCAAGCTTACCCACTCGGAGATGGGTCGGTATCCTAACGCAATACTTCTGAGAGTACAGTCCGATCAAAGGTGCAGTTCCTTCGAGCCCTCATGTCGAGTCAATAGTAACGTATGAAGGCTGAGGGAGAGGACCACGTTTTTGCTCTACAGAGCTTGGTAAGCGACACTACTTTCCTGAATGCCACGGAGGTGGCTGTCGATCTCGTTGAGTGTGCAGTTATTCTTCCTTGTGGGTCCAATTTCGCTAAGTCGTAGGCAAAATGAATCGCCTGGACCACCCACGAAGCCAGTCTTTGGGAAGAAACCAGGTGTCCCTTCTTAGGGCCCCCCGTGGCACACAAGTAACCTTGGAGACAGCCAAAATTGTTCCGTTCTAAGCTTTGTAAATCGCAAAAGCTCTACGAACGTCCAAAGAATGTAATGACCTCTCAACTGTTGTCGTAGGAGATGGGGAAAATGCCGGAAGAACAATGTCCTGATTGACATGGAATTCAGAAATCACTTTCAGGAGAAAGTTTGGATTGGTATGCAAGATGGCTTTATCCCTGTGGAAAACCATGTACAGGTGGTCCACTCTTAGAGCACATAACTCTCCAGCTCAATGGGCAGCGATAATTGTCACCAGAAACACCACTGAGAGTCAGGAGCCTGAGGTCGACTTTAGCAAGGGGTTTGAAAGGTGATTGTGTTAAGAGCATGGAGGACTACTGAAAGGCTCTACTGAGACACCAAGCTCTTCAACAGAAGAGCAATATTCCTGAGGCCCTTAAGAAAACATTTTAACCAATGGGTGCGCAAAGAGAGAAGACGTTGATATTGAGGCTATAAACACTGAGAGAGTCGCTAGGTTTACTCTAACAGAGGTAGCTTTGATACTCTTATTATGGAGGAAAAGCAAGAAATCAAATACTTGTGGTATTGAGGCCATTCGTGGGTTGAAACCATTATCCATCGTGAAGCTGGCAAAATGAGACCATTTTGCTGCATACAACTTCTTTGTTGCTGGTTTCCTGGAGGCGTCTAAGATCGCTTGGACAGGAGCTGAGAGTGTTTGATGTAAACCGCCCAGAGAGCTTCGGCTATGGGACGGTATATAAGTGTAATTAATAATAATAATAATAATAATAATAATAATAATAATAATAATTTCTCTATCCTTCAAGCTGTTAATTTGAGCGTAGCGAGGTCCGGGTGCAGCATCGTTCCCTCCCTCTGCATCAGGAGGTTAGGTATCAAGGGGAGCCGTTGGTAATTTCCTAGTCATCAATGGAGAAGCCTGGCAAACCACAGCTGCCTCAGCCACCAGGGTGTGATGAGAACACAATTCACCCCCTCCCTTAGGGCTTTCGCCACCACCTTCGTTAGCAGTGGGCAGAGGGGAAACATGTAACGAAACAGCCCTTTGCAAGTGTGAGCAAACGCATTGCTGAGAGTGCACGATCCCTTGCCTGCTCGACTGCAGAATGCTCTGCATTTGGTGTTGTGGCTTGTGGCGAATACATCAACCAAGGGTTGTCCCCATAGGTCGAAAAGGTTCTGTATGATCGTATTGTCCATCTTTTATTTGTTGGATGGGGAGCAGGATTGGCTGAGCGCATTGGCAGCTATATTGTCCTTGCTGGGGATGTGAATGGCTGTAATGTCTATTTCCCTGATGATGCACCACTGCAGAATCTTCAGAGTAAGTGATATCAGTGGGACTGAATGCATGCCCCCGTTTTTAGGTGGTAAACTACCATTGTGTAGTCTGCATCTATCTGAACATGGTGATCTCTGAGCATGTTATCAGGAAGTTGATATGTTTTGACGCTTGCTCAATAGTCCATATGCCCTGGGTCTGCATATTGCCTCAATGCACCGCCAGCGCCCCGCAGCCTATTTACAAGGTGTCTGTTGTTACTGTCCAAGATGGAACAGGCAGGTTGAAAGGCATGCCCTCAAGGAGATTCCCCTGCTTTGTCCACCACTGAAGGGATCTCCTGACTGACGACAGAATGCGTAGCCTTACGCGCCGGGCATTCTGCCTGCAATCGAACTGTCAGATAAACCAGTTCTGAAGCTCATTCTGAGCCTGTGTACTTGATGACAGCCGTGGTGACCACCATGAGTCCCAACAGTTTTTGTATAGTGTAGGCTCTTACGAGGGGCTGGCCCTGCACCCTGGATGCTAGTTTGGACAGAACCAATGCTGTGTCCTGTGGTAGAAAGGCTCTCACCTTGGTAGCGTCTACCTTCGCTCCAATAAATTGAATGACCTTGGTCAGTTCCAGGACTGACTTGTCAACGTTCACGCAGAGACCAAAGCATTCCAGTAAGTCCAGGGTCAAAAGTATGATGTTTTGTAGCTGATGATTGAATTGGGCTATGAGGAGCCAATCATCAATGTAAGGGTAGACCTGGACTCCTCATACCCGGAGATGGGCACACACCGCTGCCATGATCTTTGTGAAGACCCTCGGGCCATGGCAAGCCCAAAATGAAGGACCTTGAACTGGAAGCAATGGTCTCTGAACGAGAATCAAAAGAACTTCTGGCTTGCTGTTTATCGCGACTGCATACCAATCCATCTCTTGCAGTACAGGCAGAATCAACGTTAAAGTCGTCATCCGAAATTTAATGTCAGACTGCAATTAGATTTTAAAAAATGCCAGGTCAGGGTGGGGGGAAATCTGATGAAGCTTTGAGGGTAGAAAATTATGCCATTTTCCCTGATTAAAGTTGCCTCCTGAGGAAAACATCTTCAAGGCAGTGTATTGATACTTGCAGGATATTTCATGAGGAGCAAACAGAATTGATTAGTTGTAAATCAGGAAAATGGCATAGGGGAAATGGTTCTGATCCACCCAGCCAGCCAGCCAGCATAAGAGGAGTCCTGCTGGATCAGAGTAAACATTCAACATCCTGTTTCCCATGATAGCAAAATGTGTGAGGGAATGCCACAGCCGAAGTTCTTCCTAAACATGAAAACCTATGAAGGAAAGTGTGTGCTCTACTACCAAGCTCTGGTTCCTGCCTTAAGAGCCAATTTGGTGTAGTAGATAGAATGTTGTGCTTAGACCAGAAGAACCTGGGTTCAAATCCTTAATTATCCATAAAATTCATGGGAGGACAATGAGCTACTCACTCACACACTCTCACCCTAGAATACTGCACAGCAATGCACGACTGCACTGCATAGAAGGGAACTGAACCTCAAGTTTGGAAGTGAGCAACCTCCCCACAACGCCCACATCCTGGCCACTGCACAGAAAATGGAGACTTCTCAAGGAAAAAGTTCTGAATGGTGAAACTGCAAAGGGCAACAGCAGGAGTATCCCAAAAGAACAATTCCCAAATAGAACAAGTTTCTGAACAAACAGTCTGAATCCAGAAAACAGAAGTCTACCCCTTGCACAGAAGGCCCCAAGGAAGTGACAAAACAGTCAATTCTGCAAAGAAAGTGGATGTAAAGAAACAGTATTTGTCTCCTGACTGTGTAAAGATGTTCACTAGAATCTTGGCTGATACGCCACCTGCTGCGCCCCTTCCTAGAGTTGGAAGACCTAAAAACGGCAGTGCACGGGCGCTGGTCACTTCGAGGCTCGACTTCTGCAAGGCACTGTACATAAGGCTACCTCTGTGCCTAATCCGGAAACTTCAACTAGTTCAAAATCTGGCAGCCAGGTGGGTCACCGGTACATCTAGGGGTGACCGTATCACACCAGTTTTAAAATCTCTTCACTGGCTGCCAATTAGTTTCTGGGCGAAGTACAAAGTGTTGGTCATTACCTTTAAAGCCCTACATGGTTTGGGTCCAGGTTACCTGCGGGATCGCCTTCTCCCATATAATCCGCCCCGCACTCTCAGGTCCTCTGGGAAGAATTTACCACAGTTGGATAAGACTAGGTTAACAACCGTTACCCAGAGGACCTTCTCTTCTGCCGCTCCCAGACTGTGGAATGACCTGCCGGGAGAGTTCAGTCAACTTACCAGTCTTCTAGAATTTAAGAGAGTTACAAAGACTGATCTCTTCTGGGAGACCTACCCAGCCGAATTTTAAGACTTGGTTGATTTTAATGATGTATTATTTTTTATATGCTTTGAATCAGTTTTATGTATTTTATATTGTCTGTATGATGTTGTTTCCCGCCTCGATCCGGGAGGAAGAGGCGGGTAATAAATAAATAAATATATTATTATTATTATTATTATTATTATTATTATTGGCCCTCAATGCCCATCAGAGAGTTTACACTGGTGAGAGGCCATTCAAGTGCAAGAAGAGCTTCAGCAAGAGTTCACACCTTATTGCTATTACCCATTCCTGTTATCTCTTGCATAATGTTAAACTTTAAGAAACCTTTGGACAGGGATCTGTTCATTCTATTCTTTTATAAAGCAATGTATCAAAGAATATATAAAAGCCAACTTGTGCACCAATTTTTGGTGGAAAGGAAGTATTTAAATAAAGATGGCCAGATAATTAATTCGCAGGACCACATAGATTCTGTATTAAAAGTGTTCCAAGAGCATTTGAAATGGTGAATTCACTTTAGCACAGAGAAGACTTGAACTGCACCAGGTTGCGTTGACAACAACCCCTTGCCCCCTCATGACATCCAGCCATGCTACAGCACTGACGAGTCCCTGCACACACACTGACATCTCCTCATAGGGAGAGACAATCAGACAGCAATTCTTTGCCACTACAACCCACAGACTGGGGTTCCACAGACACAGAGACAAGTACAATAAATCCCCTGCCACTATCCGTCTCTAGGAGCTCTTAATCCCTAGAAGCTGCAGTGGCTCACAGAATTAGGAGCAAAAGCAGCCTCTGGCTTCCAGTTTTGGTGCTGTGTTGCAGTCATGAGTCTAGAATACAATAAATTGCCGACATTCAAACATCTAAGGTTTGTTCCATTGAGGGCTTTACTTTATACCTCTCCGCTTGCTTGCTTGCTTGCTTCCTTCCTTCCTTCCAGGCATACCAGAATAATCTCTCAACATGCCATCCCCCCCGCCACCCCAAAGTGCTACACTGTTATGTCTAAGCAATTGCAAGATTTTAGATTAACCATACTTTTCAAGTTTACATTTCATTGGGCTCTAATAGTTAAAATATGAATAGACAAGCCTTCAGGGGACAAATGGCAATTTAAAATAAAATCTAAGATTTGTCTATATTTCAACATCTATTTAAGTGTAAGATAGCAAATAGGTCAGAAGATGTTGGAAACAATATGGATTGGAGGATTATTCAAGGCCAACTCCCAACTGCCGTCAATCCCCGTCATTCCAGAACTCCATGTTCAATTCCTTAGCCACGCATCCATTTTGTAATCTTGCAAGCTTGTCACACAAGATTCTTCTTTCTCCAGCTCTCCTTTGTCCTCCCCTGTCCACGTCACCTTGCCATAAGCATTCTTTGTCATAGTGACTGACTTTGGTATCCCCAGGTGGTGACAATTTGCCATGCTAACAGCTATAAAGATGCAGCTGCTCAGCTCCAGGCTGGCATAGCAGGGAACTATTTACTTATCTGCACATAAAAGCCTCCTGTTTACAACTATCCTACCCTGGCACCATCTTTACAAAGCCCCCATCTTCAGCATGAACCTATTCTCAAGAGCTGGATATAAGCTATGAATAGATCTAAGTTCCTATAATAAGGGCCCCTTCCAATACTATTTTTGATTCTGTAGTTGGCCACTCCCTCCCATGTCATGTGACGCATTAAACCAGAATCCCATACCCCTCTAGAGAGTATGACAAGCACCTGACCTCTTAGTGAGGTTGGAGCCTTCAGCGCTCATGGTGACATCTGACACAAGATACGATCTCCTCCCCAACCAGAGCAGGGCGGGTCCATGAATATGGCAACCACACATTTTGGCTAGCTACAACATTTCTGGGTATCAGCCATAAAACCCATCAACACAGAGTAGTGCATCTATATCCTACCCTTCTCTCATGAAAAACGGGGGGGGGGGGGGGGGTCAAGCTGGTACTGGAACTTGAGATGGCGAATTATGTCCTGAATGTGTGATCATTCTGATCTCAATCTTCTAGGCATATTCACTTTACAATACGATTTGCATTTTTTTCTCCCACCCCTTGGCAAGGATCAAGCTAGCATTCAAAAGTGAAACATAAAATTATATCCTGAACGTGTATACCAAATCTCATTCGGTTATCTCTGATAGCACTCCCTGTCAGTAGCCATGTTCACAAACAGAAGTAGCTTCATCAACAATACCAAACCCTCAATTTATCTCCCTCCTGTGTCTAAGTTCATTTATTCCATGAGCCTCATCTCCTCAGAACACACTCATTTTTATTCAAGTTATTAATATACTTCATCAGACTCTCCTCTCCATACCACCAAAAAGCAGTTTTTAAAAAGTTTAGAAATGAACTTCACGAGTCTGACTCACGCAAATTCTAAAATGGTGTGAACTGCTTCATTAGTACAGGAAACAGATGACTTACCTGTAACTGATGTTCTTCAAGTGGTCTCTGAAGTCTCACATGTGGATTCTATGCCTGTGCAGATCCCGCTTCAGGAATAGTCTAGATTTCTAGCCAGGGAACTGGCACCCACATTTTCTTCCCCTCAAGAGTTTTTCCACCTTGTGCGTATGCCTTAAGGGAGGGGAAATTGCTTTCCTGCTCAGTTCCTTCATAACAATCATGATGCACAGGCATATCAGTAACAAGGAATGGGGGCAGGTTGCATGACTGCACAGATGGCCACTCAAATAACATCAGTTACAAGTAAGCCACCTGTTCTTCTCCCAAGGTCTCTGTGCAGTCCCACATATGGGCAAGTGAACTGATGCAGTTGTAGGAGAAAGATGCTGCTGCTGTTCTCAAGAAAACATTGTGCAAAATCGCTCTGCTGAAAGCCGTGCCTGCCTTAGCATGGAGGTCAAATTTATTTACAATATTGTATGCCACTTATCAACGTAAGTTATCTCTGGGTGATGTACAAAAAATGTTATTGTAATTTAAAACCCAGACAGCTCCAACCACCTGGCAGGCACAGAGCCAGAGAATGGAGAGAGAGGAGAGGTAGCCCTGTCCACTATCAGCTCCAGTCCCTGACTGACTCTTCCCATGGGCCAATGGCTGTCCAAAGGGTGTGGGGGGGGGGGAAGTCTCACTATCCCTGCTCTGCTGGACATAGGAAATCAAAAGTTAGAGTCCAAACCCAAGTCAGAAGACAATATAATAGATCTCTCCCCTCTCAAAGAACAATGGGGTTGCAATGCAGCCATGTCTATGGATCTGGGAGTTTGTTGGCATAAGGATCACAGGAGTTAGAAGACTTGGAACACCATGAGAGTCTCTGTAGACTTTAGGAGCCTGTGTCCAGCTCACATGATTGTTAGGTCTAAGGGAGTAATAGCCAGCAAGCTGCTGTTCATAGGGTCATCAGGAAATAGCTGAGAAGCCTCTCCTGCGCCTCAATCAATGTGCACAAGGAGGAAAGTTTCTCTTCAAGGGGAGAAGGAGGATAGGAGTGCCTCAAGGTCCCTGCCTGGAGATCTAAAATATTCCTGAAGCTGAATTTGCACAAGCACAGAACCCACATGTGAAGCTACACAGAGAGCATGAAAAAAGGACTGCCGGCCCTACACTGATGGAGGAAATTAGTGCAGCATGTAAAGAGTATTTATGCAATGCAATGGAGTATACTACCAGAAGCCACACAGGAGAAATTATTACAGCTAAGAATGTGCTAACTCCCTTCAACTTGATTCAGAACAGGATGCAACAGAGCTATTTATCAAAACAAGCAAATAAATACAAATCAGAATCAATAAATAGCAATTTGTTTCCTTCAAATCCTACTCTAGTTTAGATCCTACCATGTTCCTGATGACATCCAAACTCTTCTCTTTAGTCACTTCCTGCTGAGTGCCAAGGACAGAGCTCAGACGTTGCATTCTAAGCCAGAGAAGTAGTCTTGGAAACATGGCACTCTTTCCAGAACACATCCTAGCATTACAAGTTCAACAAATTTGTATACTGAGCCAAGCAGAAATCAAGCTTCAGTGACACCAATAGTTTTGGCACTTGACAAATGTGTAACCATCTTGACAAATGTGAAACCAATCTCGGGGCCAATTCCATCTGCCCCAGACCCACTGTGGGCTGCATTCCCACAGCCAATGTGCTGTTGAAAGGAAGAAAAAGGGTGAGGTTCTCCCCCCCCCCCCCCTTTTTTTTAAAGTGACAGTTTGCTGGCAAACAGCTAGAGGCTTAAAATGGACAAACTTCAGCAGCAAACTATGATTGTATAAAAAAAAATTCCCAGTTAAATAATAAATAAATAGGCACGGCAGGGGGCAATACAGGTCACATGCCAAGGATTGCCCACTCGTGGTATATTGGGAAAGTGTTGTTGTGACTGGGGATACTTATTTCCTTCTTTAGCAGATTGGGAGTCTTGATGTTGTCTGGCAAAAATGGCTTAGACTTCTCTTCTTTTGGGATAGACACAGACCCTGGGAGCGGGGTGGGGGTGGGGAAAGAGAACTAGGCTCTCACATAACCACATACCAATACAAAGCTCACAGTTTAGGTTCCATAATCACATCATTATCAGCTAACACTGATCCCTAGGCTTTAGCTTTAATTTCTTTGGCAAAGCCTTGGATAGTCAAGATTAAGAGACAGCCACAGAATAAGGGACACAAGATTAATGAGTTTGGTTAATTTTCCAAGTAAAAGACAATGGCCTTTCCCCTCTGCAGAATCCAACTGGGTAGCTGGAAACATATTATTGCTTAAACACAGCTTCAAACAAACACACTCAAATGCAGTTTTGCTCTCTTAGTCCATAGTATAAGGGGTATTAAGTATAGTTTAGGCTTGTCAAGAGTCTCTCATCTATTCATCTGTGGTAAGAATTGCCTTCAGATGAGGAAGGAGAAAAGGTTTTTATGCTTTTGATGTGCACTTATAACAGAAGTATTTTTCCATGGGCTAGAAATATATGTATGTGGCTTTGCAAGGACAGGATAATAACATTCACAGAAGAAGGAATTCACATATAATATCCCACTTAAATCTTATATAGTGACCTAGGAAAGAATTCATTTTCCTCGGAGAATGAAAATTTTGTCCATGAACTAGTAGATAGAAAGCAATAATCCAGCTAAGGCTTTCCACTGCAACTCAAGCTCCAGTACTGTTGACAATGCAGCATGATGCCAATGCGTGATAAAACATGGAGCAAGTTTTCCATGCCAGAAGTGGGTGATGGCATGACATCATATAATAATAATAATAATAATAATAATAATAAATCTTGTGCCACTGTGAGAATATCCAGAGTTTGGGGTTGCTATGAAGCAGCGTTCACTGTCATTTTTAACCACTCTCCTCCCTTGCATACTATTTGCACCAGTTCAGATGTTTCTCAAAAAGAGCATTACATTTTTTTAATGCCAGACTCGAGGAATTTTAAACAACCGTCACATCTGAGGAGTCCTACAACCGCCCCACTATCATCATTCCATATCATCTTTATTCTTACCCAGGTTTCCTTGCTCAATGGTTAAGACCACTTCATCCATCACTAAGGCCCGAAAGTCCAGGTCCTCTTCACAACACTTGGCTTTGAGTGCCCTCAAGATTTCCTGTTGAGGGTAGTCTTCCCTGATACGACGATCTGTTAAAAACCAGAGCCTGGGAGCTACGGAGCTACACATCTTGAGTCCCACAGACTTTAAGACTCCTTTGAATGGAATGTCTAGAAAATTAAAGAAAGAACATTAATGCACACACACAAACACCAAGTTTCTCGAAGTACAGCTAATTTATGTCCTCTAGTTTACATTCTTAAATTTAAATTCTTATTTTTATTAGTATGAAGTGATCCAAGGGCAAGTTATGCAAGAAGTCCAATAGTTAGACTGAGACTAAGTGAAGCATGTTTCCCAAGAGAAAATGGTCCAGAACTGGTTGAGCAGATTCCAGTAATGAACACTAGTACTTATAAGAAGGGCCCAACTTCCCATACATACAAGATACGAGGAAGAGAGATGCTGCTGCTGCGGTGTGGGCCAGTTCGCACGGAATAAACTACAATGGCTTATTTTAAACATGGCCCATACAAGGCATAATTTCCATAAGCACCACCCAGGCATGTCATCCAAACTCAAGCAGAATGGCTTGCTGGAGGAGAAAATAACTTTCCAATAACCGACGGGCTATAGTAGGCTTATTGGAGGGTTGTTCCCCCTTTAACAATCCCATGTTACCCAGGTTCAGATGAAATGACAAGCCGCACCCAGATTACTTTGATTGTGATAACCAGGTCTGTGTATGTGTTTGTACACTACATGCACACACATAGGGGAGGCACATGTAGGAGAGCACTTGTACACCTCTTCTATAACATGAGGAACATAGCAGAGTACTGACAGAAAGCAGCTTACTAATCTTATAGTTGGTGACAAAGGAATGCGTTGATGGTTAGCCTGAGGAGGTTAAAGAATTGGCGTGTTCAAACCAACACCCTTATGACTGCAGCGCTAGTATGGGGAAATCATTACATTATTATTCTGATGAAGTCTGGTATCAGTACGACGAAACGAGGAGGTATCCGTACTCTCGTAAAATAATGTCATTGTACTCAAAAAGAATTGTCATATCCTCATTGTATTTTGAAGAATTCTCAATGTATTTTGAAAAATAATTTCGAGAGTCTCATTGTACTTTAAATACTCTATTAGCTTGCATCATTTGTATTAACTTGTGAGTGAGATTATATTTAAAAATATAAACTACACTAGTGTGACTATTTTTGAATTAGAGAAAATTCTTTAAGCAGGACTGGGTAATGTCTGTGTTGCACAGTTGTATGCCAAGGCATTCTTATAATATTCATAAATACATAAATAAACTTCCCTAATGTTGATCCAACAATTGGCATCTCTTTCCATTCATTTATCTTTATTCTCACACTTTAAAAATTATTTCTGCAAGCGTATTTGACTAGGTACTCCATATTGTGACTTTATTTGTACTCTTGTTTTGGCTCACTTCCTTAGATGACTTCCTCTGAATCTGTTGAGGCCTGCCACAGATTCACTTGATTTGCTATCTACAACAGCAACACTGGACTACTCCACAGCTATTTTCAGCCACTGTCCCAGCTTTAGCCCAGCCTCTAATGCAGAGTTGGGTAACTTGTAGGCCAAAACACCAGGAGGGCCACAAATTGCCCTCCCTTGCTCTGAGAGAGCAATTGGCTACATTTCACATGATTGAAATAAGCTATAATCACTACCCAGGCGTGGTTTGTTGTGTCATCCCAACCCAGGCGACATGCTGCCAGACTTCAGATGATACAACAAGCCACACCCGGGCAGTGATTATGGAAACTGCATCCCACACACACAATTTAAATAAGACATGGTGGATTATTTTAATCTTGTGAACCAGATCACTAATATACTTGCTGTGCTATTGGACAAACTGAAGTAATAAAAACAGGAATACTATGGGGATAATAATGAAAACAACTTGTCTTTACAGGGTTGATGGAAAGATCATTGAGATAAAACATATAATTTTCATCAATACATATATAATTTCAAGATCTTAATGTACAGTATAAATACATGCTGTAGTGCAGAGCCACAGAGAAATTACTTTTGACATACCTCTAAGCCCACCGGAGAGGGCTCATAACTTTTTTTAAAATGCAAAAACTGAGTGTTATACCACCTGTGGTAGCCTTAACTACTAAAGAGGGATGAAGTCACTCACAAAGCCTCTTGCAGTTTGGTCATGGCTAGAAACAAGTGTCAATTTAATGGATTTTTCACATGTAACAGTGGCATTTGGTGGCAAATCATAGGTTAATTAGCCCAAGATTTGTTGGGGATGTGCAGAATATGAATGTCGCTTCTGAGTTGCAAAACAACCAATGGTTTGTGTTATTCATGGATTAAACAAACCAAAGTTAATCTAAGAAAAAATCGTAGATTAACTTTGGGTTGTTTAACCCACAAACAACCCAAAGTGCAGTTTGGAAGGTTGTACTTTAAATGCAGAAGTAGCAGGTGCCCAGGAGGAAGCATGCCCACTCTCTCCTAGCCATACATGACATCCCATTGGTTGTTTAAACCATGGATTGATGTTATGTGCAAACCAGATCTATGTTTTGCTGATATACACTGCAGATGCCATACTTATTATATATTTATTTATTGCAGTTATATCCCGCCTTTTTTCCTTCAAGGAACCTAAGGTAGTGTACATAATCCTGCTCCTCTCCATTTTATCCCTACAACCACCCTGTGAGGTAAATTGGGTTGAGAGTCTCTGACTGGCCCAAAATCACCCAGTGAGATTCCATGGCAGAGTGGGGACTAGAAACCGGATCTCCCAACTCCCAGTCCAACATTCTCACCACTACACTACACTGGCTCTCACCACACATTGCCACACCAGCCTCTCACACTCTTTGACTTTCTGCAATTGTAGTTGATACATAATCACAAGAGGTTTTAATGCTGGTCTATTCTAGTCTGTTAACATTTAAGCCAGTTTTAAACACAAGGTATCCCAGATACCTTCTTGCATTTATGTACAACACTTATACCACTGTATTGAAATGATTGGAAGAAGCATAGTGCCTAACAGCATAACCCTATACATATCTACTCAAAAGTAAGTCGCATTGAGACTTATTTTGATAATGGTATAGGACTGCAGCCCTAAAGGTTAATACACACTTAAGACTTAATCTAATGCAGGTCACACTGTTAAGGCTATCTATTCAAGATCAGATAAAGATTAGTTATTCCATGCTAATAATCCAGTTGGCTAAATGATGATTCCCTCCCCACACTTTTCAGCACATCGTTTAGGTAAAGCAGGAATTCAAATCTACTTTATTTATTCATTTAATTTAGTTGTTGATAATTCCAAATTAAAGAGAGTTAGTTATTCTGGATTAAAAGACTATGAGGGTGTGATCCTATGAGTGTAGGCGTGTGTGTAGTATAAAATTTGGTTTTAGTGTGCAGTTTAAATCTTTTCAAAGAAAGCTGAATGGGAACATGTAAACTGAAAAAAGTCACACCCGATTGAAAAACTCACACTACAAGTGACAGAAAAAGTTCTACAACTCCCAACATTCCCCAGCCAGCCATACTAGCTTGGGAATCTTGGGAGCTGTAGGGCTTTTCTCTGACAAAACATACACAGGATTGCACCTTACGTTTCTAAAGGCACACTCCTATGGATTGTGCCCTTTTTGATCAGAAACCTCCAAATCTAGAGGCTTCTGAACATCCAAAGCCCTGCTGGGCTGATGTCAGCAGGACGAGAGGAGCAGACGAAGTTACCGGTATCCTGTCTTTAGTGTATTTTGCTAGAAGGGCTTCTGAACCCATCAAGCAAGGGCACCCTGGAGGGGGAGGGTAGGAGAATGCTGAGGCTTCAGGATATCTTGTACCCTGGCCTCTCAAGTCGCCTTGCTTCCCCTCCCCTTCCATTATAACGCTCGCTTTCCCCCTCATTTTAGTTTGATTTTCCTATCGTGGAGGGCAGACAGAATGGTTCCTTCTGCGCTGGCTGCGAGGGTCAAGTGGAGGGGGGATGGATCTCCAACTCCCCCTTTCAAGTTTGGAGCACTGTCTCCAACCTTGGAAGGGATTTCCTAGCTATCCCATGGTCTCTCTCAGGGATCACAGGACTGCTCTCCTAAATGCCCTAAGAGTAGGTCTTATTGCTGCCATAGGCCATGGGAACACTTGCGGAATTTTATTTTTTTTTGTATTGGTTAAAGCAGTTGTATGAAGGTTTCTTGCATCCAGCCCTTATTGGAAGATCATTATACAACAAATGAACAAATTGGCTGTTTTAAGAATAGATAGAAACCTGTAATCTGCTTTTTAGAATATCAAACCTATGTAAACAGTCTGCTTTAATTAAACAATGGAGTAAACTTTGGAGAGCCAGGACTCTGTGGCTCATTATTTTCTTCTCTCCCTCCCCCAAACAACAGCAGGAACTGTTCTTCAATCACCTAAATCATTTTGTCTGCAGTGTGAGATTTTGCAGTAAGCAACGTGAATGAACAGATTTTACATGTAACTCTATTGCTATAATTTATCAGTCTCCTAGTATAGCTCCTCAATATGCAGCAGCAGCAAACTGTATTTTTTACAATAAAAAGCCCTCTTGATTTCAGGCAAGAGTTGAGAATAAAATTCCAGATTTTTTTTTAACCACTAACTCAGCTTGCAGGCAATTTAAAAACCTTTCATCACTTGGTATGAGATCTATATAGCATGTGATCTAGAGTTGTGATTTGTTCCTTCACTGTCTACAAAAAAAGCAATAATGTTAGAAGAAGAAAGACCAGCATTATTTCTTTGCCTAACATTTGGGACGGACCTCAACGTAGAATTCACAAGTGTCTACCCAAATTATTCCACTGAAGAAAAGGAACTTTTTGAAGGAAGCTTCCATGTAATTTTTTTGCATTTCCTTTATATTCTGAGGAAAGGGGGGGGACAAAGAAATGGCCTGAATTATCTGTTAGGAAAACAATCATTCAAAGTAAAAAGGGAAGAGAAGCTTTTTACCTAATCTTGTCACAACAACATTATTTATTTATTTAAACATTTCTATCCCGCCCTGTATCACAAGGATCTCAGGGTGGCATATAGATAAAATCATACATATAAAATAGAACAATAAATATTAATATGTTAAAACCAATATGAAATTCTAAAACAGCAAAGTCCAATTAAAACAAGACAGTGTGTAGGATGGTGGATTTAGCCATCACGACACTATTTCATTGCTTAATGCTATCTTCTGTACCACTGCACTTTATTGAGGTAAGAAAGAGTGTTTTCTCACCAGAAGTCATCCTGAATTACTCGATACTGTTAACTGCAGGGCACTAGCAAAAGAGCCACAATTTTAACAGACAGGATGGGAGGCCCTGGAGGGATTTCTAGGAATGATGCAATAGGTCTCTGCACACAGACACGTCGTGTACCCACAATGTTCCTGTAGGTGGAACTATCAGGATTTGTATTCTCCTCAAGTGCAGTGCTTTATTTTTCCCCACTGGAGTGAAAGACAGCCGCTCATGTATATGGGAGAATTAATGGAACATATATGGCTGCCTTAGACCAGTCACACTATCTGTTTGCCGAACCCCGTATGATCTATTCTGACTGGCAGCAGCTCTCCAGGGCCCCCAGAGGTCTTTCTCATCATCTGCTGCTACACGATCCATTTAACTGGAGATGCCAGTTATTGAACCTAACAGCAATCTGTATGCAAAGCATCTGCTCAGCCCCAGAGCTATACTCCACTTGCATGTAAAGGGATGTGCTCATGGACTAGAGGAGAAACCCGCTCTAGTGACCCCAGTGCATCTTCTCAGCTGTACCCCCAAATTGCAGTTTGCAGCTAGGAGAACTGAGTCAGACCTTGTTCGCATGGCCCCGCCCCTTAAATCTGCATACTGCAAATCCCAGATCCCAGATTCTGTTTCTTAGTGTGAAACTAGAGTGTGATAGAATCCTGTAGGAATAACTTTTATAAAAAATGATGTTGATGCTTTAAAAGATAAATTGGCTACACTAGGATCCTTGCTTAACTCTTCTGAGAGTAATTCCAAAAACTTACAGCTTCCAAACATTTCAATAATGCTTTCATGAAAAATATACTTATCAGAAAATTATCAGCCATGGAAAATTGTGGGATAATTAGTCAGGTGCAATCCTTCATATATGACAGAGAATAAAAATTAGTGTCTGATTGAATCAGACAACCACTACACTTGGGAGGGGGGTACACACAAAAAAGTTCAGTTAGCACATTATGGAGTCATGAATTTTAAATATACATCATTTTAGATAAAACTCATGTAAACATAAAAACAATCAGCTAAATGGTGACTTCCAATGTTACAAAATTAGCATAGGATTAGGATGAACCTGAGTAAGAATCTACATTCCATGAATTGGTTCAGGCATAGCAGCAAAGTATGGCTTCGCATTACATGCATGAGCCTGGCTGGACCCTCAGGCTCACATTCCCATTCCCTCCTCCAGTGCCTCCGACACAACAATTCCAGGCCTACATTCCTAGTCTGAAGCAAAGCATGGTTAACCATTTCATCCAAACCAGCAAACAATGATCTCTGCTTGCCCTGCAAGCCAGGAGAATAACTAGAGTGCACATACCTTTGAACCACCCCAATGAGATTAATGCAATACCTATTATATCCCAAGCCACACTTCAAATACTGCACTGTGAACCAGCCCGTAAATTATTTATTGACTGAACACTTGGTTCCTGTGCTCTATATAAGTAAAGCTGCCCCCACTTAAAAATGAAAATAATTTTAAATCAAGCAAGAGCTAACACAACCAAGGTAGCCTAAACCAGGAGTGATGAGACTTCAGGCTTTCAGGATCTATTTTATTTTTTACTAGAACTCCAAGATCTACCTGACCCTGGTTAAAAAGACATACACTTTGAAGCACAGTATTCTGAGCCCAGGAATTTCTTCTGAGAACTAAAACTGAACAGAGCTAATTAAACCAAGCATTTTCATTTCAGCAGTATAATTTGGGGTAGGGGATGTCTGAAGAAATTTATCTGCTACTATTGGTAAACAACTGGAAGTCAGAAATCTTGCTGGCAGGCTGCAAATCACCCAGGATATCTACCAACAGATCCAGATCTACTTTCTGCCCATCTCTTGTCTAAACAACAGCTGATAGTCTGTTTGTTCATCCACTCTCTACATCTCCATTATAGAAATAACCATCACAGCCACGGTGATCACCTGCAGATTTCTCTGACAGCATCAATACTGTCAACAACACCCCCCTCCACTTCTCTTTGCTATTTGCAAAGGACGCCACAGTCTTGAGAAAGGAGTATTTCAGCTACTGTGTTTGCCAACCGCAGAAACATAAAACACTTCTTAACCTTCATATAACTTCTTCTTCTCTGTTGTGTTTTCCTATATGGACAAGAAAACACAACTGATCTTCTAGAATGGAGTATGCATCCCTTTAAACACATTAGCACAATTCCCCTATGCAAGGAAGAGCATTTCTTTCCTTACTTCCTTATGAGACTAAAAGAATCTCTCTGCACCCAATAAGCCTACATTCTTTTTGTTGAGGTACCCACCATACGGGTGCTTACTATTTATACATCTATAGCACATAGCCTTAATACCAAACTAATAATACACAAAAACAGAAACCCACTTATCAATGCTTCTTACATACATACACACGCGCACACACACACACATCCCTGGACACTTTCCCCACCGGGCTCACAATCTCCAGGCATGCCTAGGCATGGGATGGGGGTGGGGTGAAAGAGACTGGAATGGACCAATAAGTGACTAACGGTAGTGTGACTTACCAGACACTGGGGGTGGGAAAAATGGCAATTCCTGGTGACTGTTCCTACAATCCCCCTCAGTGTGAAGAGGTATTTCTGAGACCTTCCTTTTCCCCCCTTTACCACCCCCTTCGGATGTAATCAAGTTCTCTCAGTGCCTTTGGCTCTTCAAGAGCGGTTTGGTCACAGAGCCTCCAAAAGAAGGAAGATTTCATGTGAATTGTATTCTCCTGGTACCCCAATGGCCGATGCTGAACTGCTGCCCAGAAGACTGAAGTAATTTGGTGAGGGGGATTAATACTCCTGCTCCCTCCAAGAAAGGGAGGACAGAAGAAAGAAACAAGAATTCAAATAACAAAAAACTTCTCCAGTGTTTTTGCTCTGTCAGAACTAGGCCCTTAAGAAGGCTGCACCAGGCATCATCAATATCTAGGAAAAGAAAGAGAAGATCTAGGTTAGTTTACTGCATTCATGGCCCAACTAGGAAAAAGCATGCTGTGGGGCACAGTAGAAAACCATCTAAGGCTGCAATCCTATGCCCACTTACCTGGGACTGACTAACCTCCACTGAAATCAACAGGACTTACTTCTGAGCAGACATGTATAGGATTTCTGTATGTTTAAATTTCTATGCAAGGTAAGTTGACTTCAAAAGGGGAAAGAAACTGCCCCAAGCACAATTTTACACATCTTGACACATCTATGGTATAAACATGACTAATGAGACAAGATATGTGCCTCAGTTTTGGCAAAAGCAGGCATTCCACGCTACGTTTTTAATGGAACCACCATCACCCGCAGAATCATCCCAGGGAGGACAAGAGAAGGCAAACTAACAGCATGCAAAGCGCCTGACGAAAAAGTAATGGTTTCTAACACTGTTTGCTTACAATATGGATTTAATCGCAACAAACTGTAGGTTATGGCAACACCCTGCAAAGCTCTACGCCAAGGAGTATAAATTAAAGACACACACGCAACCCCCCCCACAGACTATTAAAAAGCCAGCGAGGTCCTATAGCAAGGGCGTTGTTTGCAGAACACGCATGCAGAGCGAACTAGGCACACCGAACACACGACCAGCACGTCGCCACCAACGGCGTGCAAGCGTCGGCGCTCCAGACAAAGAGTTCTCAAACAAAATGGGCACGTGCGCACTCTCCGCGCCCCGGGCACAGGCGGCCAGGCACCGGCGCATAGGCGGGTTTCAAGTCGGCCGGGGGAGTGGGGGGGGGGGGGGAGGCCCGTGCACCGGCCACTGACCTGGGCGCGCCGCCCTCTTTCTCTCCCTCTTCGCCTCGATTTCCAATCCTGAACGCGGCTTGGGATGTCGGGAGATGCGGCGAGGCCTCCAGACCTTCTCCCGCCCCTCCTCCTCTCCCTCTCTCGATGTCGGGGCTCAGGAGGATGTCGGGGCGCTCGGGAGAGGAGAAGCCCCTGTGGAAGCGGGAGCGGGGCAGAAGCCGCAGGAGGGAGGGAGGGCCCAGGGCTTGGAAAGGCCCCTCCTCGGGTCGCCCTTCGCTCTCCCGCGCCCAGGCCAACTATCGCCCGGGGATCATGGCCGAGAGTCGGGGCCCCTCGAGGCAGCTTTTAGAGGGGGGGAGGGGAGGAGGAGGGCGAGATCCGCCCCGCCCCCACGAGCAAAAAGCCTGACGGGGGAGGGGGGCGACTCGCCCTCCTCGGAGGCAACGAATAAGCTCGAGGGGGGCGAGGGGCGACCGCCTCCCTTCGGCCGAGGGGAGGAGGGGGCAGCCGCGAGGCTGTTCCGCGGAGCGAGCCCCGGCCTCCTCCGCCTCCGCCGCCCCCCCTGCGGCTCCCGCCGCTGCTGCGTGAGTCGCGGTAGGAGCAGCAGCAGCAGCCGCCGCGCAGAAACCGCCGCCGCCGCCGCCGCCCGACTGGCTCCAGAGGATGGAGACGAGAGGAGGAATCGGAAGACGCCGCCGGCGCGCGCACGACGAAGGAAGGAAGGGCGGGGGGGGGCGCGGCTGGCCGACGCGAGCGAGTTCAGGGACGCCCCGGCCGCCCCCGTTCCGCGCGCGCGCGCCCGTCGCCTGGCAGCCCCCTCCTCCTTCCCCAGCCAATCCAGGCCCCGGAGTGAGAAAGGCGCGCAGATCCTTCCCGCTCCCTTCCCCCCCCCCACTCCGGAGCGCGCGCTTCAGAGGCGGCTCCGCTTGGGGGAGGGGGGGCGCGCGCGCGCGTCTGGGCAGGGCGAGGAGGAGCCGCCTCAGCAGCCTCAGCAGCAGCAGCAGCAGCAGCAGCGAGGAGCTCCCCAGCCAGCTAGTCCGGCAGGCGCCGGTTTTCCTCGGGCTCTTCCTTTCGCGCGCCGCCCTCCCTCAGCCCCGACGCCAGGTTCACCTTCCTCCTCCTCTCGCCCCCCTCCTCCGAGGCGTTCGCGGCCGCCCCCCCCCCCACAGTTGCTGCGACCCCGCTTTGTAAGCCTCTGTATGAACGTGAACGCGTCAACCCTTCGCCACACGGTGTGAACGTGCCTTCACGAGCACGCTGGGAAAGGGTTAGGGTTCGCCCCTTTTGCCCGGCCAGTAGCCAGCCTGCGGGGGCTCCCGGCACGCCCTGGAGGTCCATTCTGAAGGCCTGTAATAATAAAACAGGTGGGACAGGAGGGGCTTTTAGGGAGACCCTTTCTCTCCCCCCCTCCTCCTCCTCCCCCCCCCCCCCCGGCCACCGCTCCCTTGTAATGGCTTCTTGTCAGCCGGTGGAGATTTGTCTTCGGCTCACCGGTATCCGAGATTGCACCGCTGCCCCCTCCCTGCCTGGTTGCAGTGAGGGTGTTTCCGGACGGCGCGCGTGTCTGTGTGTGCCTGTGAAAGTGCAGACGTTGCCTTCCAAGTAACCTTCCTGTGGCGTTTTCCCACTGCTGCTTCTGCCTTTGCTCTTTCCAAAAAGAATACGTTACAGAGGAAAAGATGGGATAGCTGTACAACGCCTTTTCGATTGGAAACACTCCGACACACCCTCTGCCCTGGGGATGAAATCCTAGATGCCAAATTTGGCCTCTGGCCCTCAAAAGAATGCCACCCTGCAAAAAGAAGCCAGACAGGAATGCCCCCACCCTGCTTAGGGCAAAAACAACAGCAGCAACAACAACAAAATATATCCTCCCTCTTTCAATACAATAATAAACATAACAGTAAAGAATGGGCTGATGGGACAGGCCATCTGGCACAAGGATGTCACTAAATGTTGATTCTCCTTGATCTCCTGGTAGCTATTGAAACTATTGACCCTGTGGGTGGTGTGTCTGAGGAATGGTGATAAGAGTGGTTCCTCTCCTACCTGCAGAGTTTGTTTCAGAAGACAACATGAGGCCCTGAGGTCTGTTAGATCCTGTGGCACCTCCGTTGTGTCGGGGGGAGGAAGAACAGAATGGAATCACAAGGTTCCATTTCATCGTGCTTTTAAACATCTATGTGAAGCTGTTTTTCAGAAGGTTTTCAGTGAGATGTTATCAATATGTAGGTGATCTGCTTCGTTGCTTTCTGTCATCGGAGTCAGCGAAACTGAAAGGTTTCGCTGACTGAAATGGCCAATAAACTGAAGTTGAATCCTGAGGGCCAATAAACTTAACATGAGTCCTGACAACATGGAGACACCGGCTGGTTTCGGACAAAACAATAAGCAACAGTTGATTAATTAGGCAATTGTCCGTTGCATGGCTTATTGTATTATCTGGCAGGAAATGGACAACTGACAGTGCACTATTTTTTTCAAAATAAGCAATGGAGAAAAACAACAGGCTGCTCCGTTGATTATCCGGAGACCCGTTGTTTCATGTGTCGTGTGGCGGGCTCCATTGCCTAATTTCACATGTTGAGTGCGCTATTTCTGCAGTCCATAGAGTCCTATGGCAAGAGCGGCGGAAAGCGCCCCAGTTGCTCTGCTGCAGCTGGCACAACTTGCAATAGCTGCTGGGATAGGACCGGGAGGGAGGAGCAATGGCCGGCCAGAATGTCACTCAAGCGTAGCATCAACTATTCACGTACTTGACAGGAGCCTCACCTGTGCAACTGCGACATCTGTGGGGAGTACCAGCGCAATAACGCACTGTCAGTTGACTATTCCCCCCTCCGTTGCCTAAAATGTCTGAACCCTCCCACCATGAGTAGATTGCTCTCATGATATGCCAATTGTTCTAGATTAGGTTGCATTTCTCCTGAAATAGCAAGTTTGTAGCTTGGCGGATACTGCTTGATCTAGCTTTGTCACTTTATGTCTGTTATACAAACATAAATGTGCACAATCTTATAATATTCCATTAGGTATCAAAAACCAAAAAAATTAAATTAAAGACAAATCAACTACTCATTGGACTCAAAACATAGAAAAAACATAGTGTTTTGGGAAGCAAAGAAATATACTTACAATATTGAAAAACAGATTCCGGTTCATTATAAACTTATCCAGTTTCACTTTATGCAAATTCCCATTTTTTTTCTATTACTTACTTATTGTAAGTAATCTCCGTTTATAACATCAGATCCAAACTGCTGTTTCTGTGTAAGAAGTTAATTCTTAGAGGGCCTTCTCAGCAGTGGCCCCACACCTGTGGAACAAACTCCCACCAACGATCCGCCATGCACCATCCTTACAGGCTTTTAAGAAGGCCTTAAAAACGTTTTATTTTACTGTGGCCTCATAAATGAATACTGTTTTGCTGTTATTGCCCTTGTGGTCTTTATTATTAGTTTTTAATGTTAGCTTTTATTGTTTTTAACTGATATTTTACTCTCTATATTTTTATTGCTTTTAATGTTTATACTGTTTTATGTATGGCTGTAAGCCGCCTTGGGAGGGTGTCTGCCCCGAAAGGCGGCTAAGAAATATTTTAAATTAAATTAATTAAATTCTTTACGTTCTTGATAAACTCAATCATCTATCTATTTTAACAACACTGGATCAAGTGGAATTTCCTATTCCAATAACTTAATCAACTATTTTTTTCGAATACTTCTTTGCTAAATGACATTGCCCCCTACATATGACAAAAATATCTTTTCCTGACATTTCCAACAAGTGGGTGAATAATAATAACAACAAATCTTATTTATCATCATCATAGTTATATGCCAACTTGCCATTGTTTTACAACAATTCTCTCTCACAGCCATGTTCAAAGAGGAGTTGCTCATTAGATGCCAGGTTAAAACTCTTCTGTCTGGGCATTTTAAATTCAGTTGTTTGTCTTACTGTATTGGCTGCTTTTCAATTGCTTTGATTGCCATATATTTTGTTATTGTACTTTGTATTTGTATAACAATATACAGTTATACTTATTGCACACTGCCCTGGTATCCATAAGGATGAAGTGCAGTTTATAAATTACGTATATATAATAGATGCCTCAGGTCTGTGTACTATAAGCATATAAGTGAATTTAAATGATGCACAGGCTCAGAATATTTCTTTTTTTATCTGGATTGGGAAACTAGTTTTTGTTTATTGCACTCACCTAGGAATATAGAAGCTGTTGTAAAGCATGGACTGATGGGATGGGTTATTAGTTGTGTTCTTCACAACTGAAGTAATACACATGACTGTGGAAGGGTCCCCCCCCCCCCACACACACACAATAACACCATTAAGTCCAGAATATAAAATTACCTAGCGGCATCACTGAAAGTAGGCCAGTATTATTCCCATATTAAAAATTAGTCAATTGCTGCTCCACATTGTCATTCCCCCCCCCCCTGATAATCATTGCCTAACACAAGCTTTCTTAACCCTAATGGGCAACTCCCCAGAATGTATGTCCACATATCCCCACAGCACCCCACAAGTAACCCTCTTAATATTTACTATTTATATAGTGCTGTCTTCATTAGTACTATCTCAATAATTATTAAACCGCAACCTTACATATTATAGCTGATCCTTGAGGGAAAAAAACCTTCTCTGAAGGGTAGGAGGTCATTCCTGATGGAGACTGGGAAATGAAAGGCTGAAAAGCTGCTTCCTGAAAGGGTAGAAGTACTTGGGTGACTATGCAGTGATCCACAGCTACAATGAGGTAAATCAACCTGGCCGGCCAGTGAGGTCACTAGAGGACATGCTTCTGAGGGTTCCACAAGGACCTATGGCCTGGTTGGAGTCCGTCAAGAAAGGACTTTTAAAGTGTGGTCTCTTTTTTTTGGAATTCCCTGCCCCTGGAGGTCAAGTGGACGCTGCTTCCGGTGACTTCTGAAAACAGCTCTTTTCTAGGGAGCATTCCTCAGATGACCAGCAACCATTTTTATCATAGAATCATTGAATAGTAGAGTTGGAAGGGGCCTATAGGGCCATCGAGTTTAACCCCCTGCTCAATGCAGGAATACACATTAAAGCATACCTGATAGATGGTTGTCCAGCTGCCTCTTGAAGGCCTCTAGTGTGGGAGAACCCACCACCTCCCTAGGTAATTGGTTCCATTGTCGTACTGCTCTAACAGGAAGTTTTTCCTGATGTCCAGCCGGAATCTAGCTTCCTGTAATTTGAGCCCCTTATTCTGTGTCCTGCACTCTCTGTGTGACAAACATTCAAGTATTTGAGGAGTGCTATCATGTCTCCCCTCAATCTTCTCCCCTATACTTCTATTAATGGAGCCCAAAATAGCATTAGCTTTTTCAGCAGCCACATCACACTGTTGGCTCATATTCAGCTTGTGATCTACAACAATTCCAAGATCCTTCTCGCTTGTCGTATTACTGAGCCAAGTATCCCCCATCTTGTAACTGTGCATTTGGTTTCTTTTTCCTAGGTGTAGAACTTGGCATTTATCCCTATTAAATTTCATTCTGTTGTTTTCAGCCCAGCGCTCCAGCCTATCAAAATCACTTTGAAGGTTGTTTCTGTCTTCCGCTGTATTAGCAATCCCACCCAATTTTGTGTCCTCTGCAAATCTGATAAGCATTCCCTTCACCTCCTCATCCAAATCATTAATAAAAATGTTGAAGAGCACTGGTCCCAGGACTGAGCCCAGCGGTACCCTGCTCGTTACCTCCCCTCAGTGTGAAAAGGTACCATTGATAAGCACTCTTTGAGTCTGATTCTGTTGCCAACTGTAGATCCACCTAATAGTTGTTCCATCTAGCCCACTTTTCACTAGTTTGTTAATCAGAATGTCATGGGACACTTTGTAAAAAGCTTTGCTGAAGTCAAGATATACTATATCCACAGCATTCGCACAGTCCACAAGGGAGATTACCCGATCAAAGAATGAGATCAGATTAGTCTGACAAGATTTGTTCTTGACAAATCCATGCTGGCTTCTAGTCATCACTGCATTGTTTTCCAGGTGTTTACAGATTGACTTCTGTATAATCTGCTCCAAAATTTTCCCAGGGATGGATGTCGGATTGACTGGTGTGTAGTTCCCAGGTTCCTCCTTTTTTGCCCTTTTTGCAGATAGGGACAACATTAGCCCTCCTCCAGTCGTCCGGCACTTCACCCGTCGTCCATGATTTCGCAAAGATAATAGACAGTGGTTCTGAGAGTTCTTCTGCCAGCTCCTTTATTACTCTTGGATGCAGTTCATCGGACCCTGGAGATTTGAACTTGTTCAAAGAAATTAGGTGTTCCTTGACCATTTGTTTATCAATCTCAAACTGCAATCCTTCCCTTCAGCTTTTACTTCTCTTTTTCCTGATTTAAAGTTTTATTATTATTTTCAAACAAAGATAAAAGACAAACAATACAATATACAACATTAAGATGGACTTCTGAATTTCTCCAACTTACAAAATATCTACAGTTTCTTTTACATTTTATCACAACAAAGATAGATAGATAGATAGATAGATAGATAGATAGATAGATAGACATACAAGAATAGTCAGTCAATTCCCGGACTTCCCTATGTTATCAATTGTTTTTCTTCCAATTTAATTGCTGAATCCACATGCAATTATATCCTTCCCTTCTCTCTCTTTTAAAAAAATCTATCAGAGGTTTCCATTCCTCCCTAAACCTTATAGTTGTTTTCTCCTTTTTTATTGCAGTGAGTTTTGCCATTTCCTCCAACTCTGTCATCTTCAATATCCATTCCTCCTCTGTTGGTATTTTCTTACTCTTCCAGTTCTGAGCATATATTAGTCTTGCTGCTGTTATGATATATAAAAACAGAGTTCCATAACTTTGACTCAGCTGTTCATCTATTAGCCCCAGCAAAAAGTACTCCTGTCGCAGTTGTATTTTAATCTTCAATACCTTTTGCATTGCATTATGCATTTGTATCCAAAAAGATTTCGCTTTTTTACACATCCACAAAAGATGATAAAAGGTTCCTTCTTGATCTTCACATTTCCAACACCTTCCCGATGTCCCTTTATACATTTTTGCCAATTTTGACGGAGATATGTACCATCTATACATCATTTTATATTTTAAAAAATTCAATCTAGCGCATAATGTAAATTTCAAGCCTCTCAACCACATGTTTTCCCACTGATCCATTGTATTTATTTATTTATTTATTTATTTTATTTCTCACCCACCTCTCCATCCAGATCGAGGCGGGGAACAACAATAAATATAAATATAAAAATCATAAAATAGATAAACCATTAAAACAGATAAAAACAAATACATTATTAAAAACATGCCAATGTTATGTCCAAAATTTTGAGCCCATTTTAACATACAATCTTTTACCTGTTCATCCTCAGTCTCATACTTTAACAAAAGTTTATATGTCTTTGAAATAATGTGATCATCATTTATACATAAAACTCTCTCAAATTCAGAGTCTACTACCGACCACCCAATCAAGGAGAAGACAAGGATGAAACTTTTGAAAAGCAAATTGCCAGTGTTTCAAGGAAGTGTGATGTAGTAGTGATAGGGGACTTCAATTTCCCTGATATTTGCTGGGAGACAAATTCTGCCAAAAGTGGCCCCTCCAAGAAATTCCTGACATGTGTGGCTGATAACTCTCTCCTACAGAAAGTAGAGGAAGGGACTAGAGGAACGGCTACCCTTAACTTGATACTGACCAATAGGGATGACTTAGTAGATAAAATGGCAGTCATGGGAACCCTGAGGGAAAGCGACCACGTCCTACTTGAGTTTTTTATTTTAAAGGGGAAAAAGGCTGAGCATAGCAATCAGGAGAAGACTCAGCCAAAGTAGGAATAGAGCACTTCGGCCTTTTCTTTGTCATCTGTTATCAATTTGCCATCATCATTGAGTAGTTGAACCACCATTTGTTTCCTCTGTCTTTTACTATGGGCCCCAAAGATTTTGAGTTTCCTTCCCAAAGTTTCAAAGTCTGACATCATTTCTTCATAGCTCCACTTGGCAATATCATTTGTTTCCACATGAATGAGAAGAAAAGGATATGTGTCAGTGGGCTTGATGAGAATTGGCAACCCTTCAGTCACATCTCTAATCTGTCCTCCAGGGAGACAACATACCTGGTGAATCCACGTGTCTTCGCAACATACTTGGGTTTCAATCCCATGCAGCAGGGAGTCTCCTACAAAGACTACTCTTCTTGTTGTAGGCCTTAGTATTGTTGCCTCTGCTTGACTGACTTTCTGCCTCTTGCCCACTGGTACATGAGATCCCCTGTAGTTCTTCCCCTGCAGGCTGTCCTCCAGTCTCATCCATCAGTACCTGAAAGTGGTTACATAGCTCTCGTGGTTCCTCTGGTGCAGAGTGTCTTCTAGTTCTTTTTCTCCTAACACTCACCCTTTCCCAGGGAGCTTCCTCTTCAGCTTTCCTCACCTCAGCATCCCTCACTTCTGCTTCAACTTGCTGTTGTTCTTCCACCTCCTGTGCATCTCTTTGTTGTTGCAGTTCCAGTGTTCTGTCCAAGAACACTTGGCCTTCTCTTATTCGTTGGGGGGGGACACTCGCCACTCAAGTATACTCACTTCTTCTAACCATAGTGCAACCAGCTTGCACTAGTTGCACGTGTACACCATGTTGATCTCAGACAAGATCACAAACATTGCATAGACTTTGCAGGTCACCAGCACTGGAGAATGCCTTCCGTCCAAAATCCCTTTTTGTTTCTGTCTTTCTGCCTGTATTGGAATAGCCTGTGCTTTGTCCTGTCCTCCCTGAAGGTTAACAGCTGAATCCCCCTATTATATGAGTGTGTTACAAGAAAACAATTATTTTGTTAGGGACCTCTCTCTCCCTTGACCTCCCCATGACAAACTTCTGTTTGCAGTCCCTGTTCGCTCGCTCACTCCGATCGCTCGCTCTCTGTGTTTGGTTCCTTATATAACTTCTAGGCCAGCTGGGACAGCTTTCTCTGCTCTGCTCTGCTCTGCTCAGCTAGGAGTCAGGAAACCAAATGAAAACCCCTGCCCACTCATCTGCTGAGAGCAATCAGGTCATGCCCCTTCAGTCCCAGCACCAGCTCTCAGGACACCCCTTCAATCACAGCTCTCAGGAGCACATGGCGAGTATATGGTGACTTTGAATAAGCAGCCTCCTGGATTTACTCGAGGCCTCTCTCCTCTTTGCTTTGGTCTCCTCTTCCACTATACCTCCCGTGACAAACTCGTGTTTCTTCTCCCTGTTCCCTCGCTCTGATCGCTTGCTCTCTGGGAGCTCACTTCATTAAGTACCTTCTAATTCAGCTGGGGCAGCTTGCTCTGCTCTGCTAAGAGTCAGGAAACAGAATCACATGTGTATTTAATTATGGCATTTTATTAGGAACAGAGGTAATATTGTATGACTTTTTGCTGTCTAAACATGTATAGGATTGCACTCTAAGACTGGTATTTGTAGGGGAAACTGGAGATGGGATATAGGTTGGATAAGTAGATGTGTTGGTTGCTGAGGGGAAAGGTTATATGTATTAGGTTGCTAAGTAGTTCTGTTAATATTTGGATGTAATGCTATTTTCCTATATATAACACATATTTGATGTTGGCTAGTGATATACATAATGTTCTTCTTCTTAGGATGCCTTCTCCTATCGGAGGTTAGCTATCATTACAGCTAACATCATGTTTAAAAATAAATAAAAAGAAAGACATCTGATTCCCTCAAAAAGAAACAAAATCTCAAAAATAAAAATTTGTAATTTGAGTAAATGGTGGGGTGGGCAAAATGTCCTATCCATGAGGAGAATAGAAGTTCATTAGGCAAGAACTTGGTTTTCTCCCCTTGTGTGCAAGAGGACATTCCTGATTGATATGTTGAAAAGCAGGACATCCCTAGGAGGAGGGACTCTAAGCCCAAGTACCCCTGTACAAAAGATTTAGGACTTAAGGACTATCTGAAGGGTCCTCTAGCCAAAGGCCACATCGGTTAAGGCATAAGTGTCAATCTTTGAAAATGCACCTCAACTGAATATACCAAAATACTTTTGCAAGCTTGCAAATTATTTATTTATTTGATTTGCACCCACCTTTCTACCAAGAAAATGGCACTCAATGTGGCTTATGATCATAGATAAATAAAAGCTTGATTAAAACAATAATAAAATAAGCACAATTAAAAACACCACAATAATGGAATAAAAGCATTACCCAATCCAACAGTCCTGTTTATATGTCAAAGTCTTGCTTGAATTAAAAACATCTTTGTCTACTAGTGGAAGGACAGGAGAGAATGAGCCATTCTCTAAGACTTAAAACCGTGCCTGTATACCTTACCCATAAAATTACTGTTGTTTCTATCTATGAATGGGTTCAGATGTTGCAATAAACCATGATGGGTTAAATATGCAATGATGGCTTATTTAACCTATTATGGGTTCTCATGTCATCTGTTGATGGGCTATTTGGGGCAAAATAACTCACTCTGATAACCCACGGTCTGCAAAGTGGGTTATTTAACCCATCGTGGGTTATCATGTTGTGTGGCATAAGTGGGTTATTTTGGTCACCTACAGAGTTGCTTGGCAAGAGCAGTCAAAACCACTGCTGCTGCTCTCCTCCAGCCAGCAGATCTCTATTTCCATGTTCTGCCTGGCCACTGATTGCGCTCGCAGCCTGCCCCCACCCTAACTCTTCCCCCGGCAGTGTGCTCTGTAACTTCCCCAAGTTTCAAACACTGGCTGAATTTGGATGACATATTAGGCAACGGAGGGGTAAATACCGTACTGACCATGCGTTAGGCAGGCGGTACTCCCCACACAACACGTTGCATCACTGGTGCTTGTGCAGCTCAAAGTTCTGGTGGCCATTTTGGTTGCTACGGCTGCTCCCTCCCCCTCCCCCAGTTGTATCCCAGCATGCACCCTGAATTCTGCAGGCTGTATAGAGCGGCTGGGTTTTTTTGGCTGCTCTGGCTGGCAGAACTCTATGCCCAAATGGAATAGTCCACGGAGAGAGGGGGAGCTGAATTCGGACGACACTTTAAACAATGGGGCTTTGGGCTAAACAATGTGCAAGCCCGTTGCTTCTCTCTGTTGCTTAATTGGGCGGCATAGCGTACCGTCAGTTGTGTGTGTGTTGTGTGTTACTCCCCACATGACACAATAAGCAACACAACTGACAATTGTTTTCCCCCTCCGTTGCCTAATATGTCGTCTGAATTCAGCCACTGTCTCAGTCAGATGGCAGCAGTTGCACAGGGTTGTCATTTTGCCTTGTGTGCATCCTTGCCAGGGGATGTTGTGTATGAAGTTTTGTCCTGCTCCTGCAAACTTCCATGGCCCCCTGCATGGCTTTGTTAGTGCACAGGGTTTTCAATGGACCTCATGTGCTGTGTATGACATTTAATCCTGATCTGTCAAACTTCCAAGTGTTTATTTGTGCCCCCCCCTTTTTGGTGCACCCAATTTTTTGCTCCTTTATGTATAATCACGCAGGTTTTTGATTGTGCATTGGGTGTCTCCTGACTAGGGGAGGCTAAATATGAAGTTTGGTCCTGATCCTTCAAACTTCCAAGGGTTTATTTGTGCCACACCCTTTTTGGTGTACCCAGGAGTTTCACTTCTTTGTGTGTAATCACACAAGGTTTTGATGGTGCTGCCTAACTAAGGGAAGCTGTGTGTGAAGTTTGGTCCCAATCCTGCATACTTCGAGTGCTTTAGAGCCATCACCCCCTTGTTGGGATGCTCTGGAAGTGCTGAATGAACCTTTCCCCTCTCATTGGGATATTGTGGAAGGTTAAAATAGGCTGTTGTGATGTTGTCAGTGGGTGAAATAGTGCCATTGCTGGTGCGGGATGACTGTAGCAGAACAGGTGGATATCTCACATGATGCACAGTAGCTTATTTGCCTGATTGTGTGGGGGATAACAGCTTGTTTTCAAAGTAAGCTACTTATTAACTCATCATGGTTTAAAGTGACGTCTGAATGTTGCCATGTGTCAGATCCTGGTCTTTTGCTGCCCTAATTGCACTTTTGCAGCCTCAGCCCTTCCGGCTTCCTTTCTTTCCCCCACTCTGGTTTGCTTTTCCTCCCAGGACCACCTCCCTCCCGTGCTCCTGGATCTCCAAACCTCCCAGCAAACAGGCAAGGTTGCTCCTCTTCTGTTGCTTATCCTCCCAGAAGGCCGTGCTCCTTGTCTTAGTGGTGGCGGAAGCAGCGTTCCTCTTCCCTGCTTGGCTTTTTGAGGTCTTTTGCCTGCTCCTGCTTTGTGGGTAGGTGGTGGGGGGGTGGGGTTGCTTCTGGAGCTCTTTTGCAAGCTCAGCGAGCTCTTTCCATTTACTCAGCAACTGCAATCCTGGAGCCACATGGGAAGACTGCCTTTTGGAGAGTCAGGTTGAACTGGAGGCAGAACATAGGAGAGAGCGCCCTCTGCTGGGTCTGCCTCTTTGGCCACACCCCATCAAAGCACTGATTGACTCACCAGTCCTCTCCTGGGAAGGAGATGCTGCTGCTGGGTGTGTGCTGCTGCTGTGGAGGCTGTGCCACCACTCTCCACCAGCCTTTTCCCCTTCACTGCCAGCTAGCGTGCCTCACAATTCACTACTCCCCGTTAAGTGGGGAACTTGGCTACTTTGAATAGTTTATTAACTCGTCACTGTTGAAAGTGATGTTTGAATGTTGCCATGTGTCAGAGTGATTGCTGATAGCCACCGGGGTTAGTACAGAGGCACTTGCCTTTAGTCACTGATCAAACAGGCACACGACTGACATCTGCATTTATTATCTTGGTGGCAGAGGTGCGGTTTCAGACATGTAGACTTTCAAGGGCTGTGTTATATGTGGACATGGATCACTCTAACAAACAGAATACATCTCAGAGTCCCACTAAAGGAATTGCACAGGGCAATAGAGGCAAGCATCTGCAACGGCCTATTTTCATGTCACAGAGGCATATACTGGAAATACCCATAGACTCATAGAATGGTAGAGTTGGGAGGAGATGACTATAAGGCCATCGAGAATCACGGAACGTGCTTTCACACATAAATATGAATGAAGCTTGATTTCCTGGGCCTCCTACTGTATGGTAAAGCCCAGCAGATAGTTGAGTGACTAACACAAGAGGCACTAGGAACCTACACTTCAGTACAGGATGTCTAACAGAACAATAGAACCTGAGTAGAAATGATCACCTTTCAGCAAGGAGGCAAGAGGAAAAGCAATCTGTCCAAGACTGTGGACATGCCCTGAAACTCTGTTGCCACTGCTTTCCTAGACTATGATGACAGCATGAGGAACTATGAGTTCCATCACACCAGCAATTTAGTGCACTCTCGCCATGCCTGGTGTGTGGATTTGAAGCACGGTACTCACATGATGCCGTGCCTGTCCTGCTGACACCCTGCCTCTTCCCCAGCCTTTCCTAGAACACTAAAAGTCTGGATTATTTTCCCTAAGTGCATTCAATGCACCCTAAGCCTCCGTGTAGTTTTAAAGGAACTGGGGGCTTGAATGGATTGCATCAGGTCCTGGAAGGGAAAAATGATCTCTCCCAGCAGCTGGCCCCAAGCCTCAATTTAAAACCCAAACCTTGCATCCTGAATCTCTGCAGAGACAGGATTGTACTCCTTTGATGCCCCGAAAGAGCCAGACTAAAGGGTCGTTCCATTTTTGCCCAGCAGAAAGGCGCTCTGGTTGAAGTACTCATCTGTCAGGACCTGACTGGAGGGAGAAAGAGAAGGGGAGAGGTGGAGTGGAGCGAAAGAGCAGGTATTCAGGTGAAAGGGATCATAAGCTTGATGCACTTCTGCCTCAGAGATAAAAGAAAAATGCGGAGGCAAACCGAGGGGGGGTGGGGGAATTAGGTGTGATAGAGTTCTACATTTTGCCTGAAACAAAGGTCTGAATGTGGAGAGCACCCCAGAAGCAGGATGCAGAGGACATTTGGTAGTATTCTGTATTCCAGCAGAATGATGCAGAGATGGATTTTTCAGATGTGTATCTAGCCTTCTAGATGTTTTGGACTGCACCACCATCAGAGAATCATAGAACAATAGAGTGGGAAAGGGCCTATAGGGCCATCGAGTCCAACTCCCTGCTTAATGCAGGAATCTATCTTAAAGCATCCCTGACAGATGATTGTCCAGCTGCCTTTTTAATGCCTCTAATGTGGGAGAGTGTTGAGGATGGAAGCAAAGGGCCAAACGCTGCGAGCATTTGTGTTAGCGCTTGGTTCAATAGTAATCCCAGAAGCAGAAGGAATACTCACACACCAACTTCGTGTATAATACAGAGTTGTTTACTCGTGGTCCAATTATATACAGCACAACAGTTTTCCATCAGATATGTACACAGTCCTTTACACAATTCTCCACACGTCCAAATACACCTAGTCCGACCTCCAACCAACCATACAAATAAGACTTACTTATATATGTTTCTTCATATCAGCCATCCCTGCTCAATTATCTTATCTGCGCTGGTACTTAGCAATAATTAGGTTGACCTTTTCCAGTACTGTACATACTCCCTCAACCTCATTGCTTGCAGCTGGCTGTGTCCTTCAGACTCTTCTCAAACTTTCCTCCAATCCCCTTAGTCTGGAATTTTCCCCCAACAGAGAGCCCACCACCTCCCTAGGTCATTGGTTCCATTGTTGTATTGCTCTAACAGTCAGGAAGTTTTTCCTCATGTCCAGCCGGAATCTGGCTTCCTGTAACTTGAGCCCCTTATTCTGCATCCTGCACTCTGGGATGACCAAGAAGAGTTCCTGGCCCTCTTCTGTGTGACAACCTTTCAAGTACTGAAGAGGGCTATCATGTCTCCCCTCAGCCTTCTTAAAGCTCAACATGCCCAGTTCTTTCAGTCTCTCCTCATAAGGCTTTGATTCCAGAGCCCTGATCATTCTCGTTGCTTATAGATTGACTTCTTTATACTCTGCTCCAAGAGGGATTGCTGTCAGACTAACTTGTCAGTAGTTCCCAAAATCCTCCTTTTTGAAGATAGGGACAACATTAGCCCTCCTCCAGTTATCCGGCATTTCAACCGTCTTCCATGACTTTGCAAAAATAATAGAGAGTGGTTCTGAGAGTTCTTCTGCCAGCTCCTTTATTACTCTAGGATGCAGTTTGTCGGGACCTGGAGATTTGAACTTGTTCAAAGAAATTCAGTGTTCCTAGAACGGTTTATCTTTCTTAAGCTGCAGTCCTGCCCCCTTCGGCTTGTACTTCACTTTTACCAGGAGGGGTCATAGACTTACTGCTGAGAGCAGGCTGAGCCTAAGTAGGAATTGAGTATTTCGGCCTTTTCTTTGTCATCTGTTATCAATTTGCGATCCTTATTGAGTAGTTGAACCACCATTTATTTCCTCTGTCTTTTACTATTCACGTACCTGAAGAAAGCTTTTTTGTTGCTTTTAGCATCCCTTGCTAGCCTCAGCTCATTCTTAGCTTTAGCCTTTCTGACACCATTCTGGCAATTCTTTGCTGCCTGTCTGTACTCTTCTTTTGTTGCCTAGCCTTCCTTCCACTTCCTATATGTGTCCTTTTTTGTTTTCAGGTCATCTCTAAGCTTTTTGTGGAGCCACCTTGGTTTCTTCTGTTGTCTTCTATCTTTTTTCCTTGTTGCAATTGTTTGTAATTCTGCCTTTAAAATTTCCTTTTTTAAAAACTCCCACCCATCTTGGACTCCTTTTCTCATTAGGGTCACTTGCCATGGGACCTTACTTATCATAGTTCTGAGTTCATTAAAACTGGCTTTCCTGAAATCCAGAGTACGTGCATGGCTACACTCAGCTTTTGCTTCCTTTGAAATCCAGAACTCAAGTATGACGTGGTCACTTTCCCCCAGAGTTCCCGTAACTGCCACTTTATCCACTAAGTCATCCCTATTGGTCAGTATCAACTCAAGGATAGCCATTCCTCTAGTCCCTTCCTCTACTTTCTGTAGGAAAAATGTTATCAGCCACACATGTCAAGAATTCCTTGGAGGGGCCACTTTTGGCAGAATTTGTCTCCCAACAAATATCGGGGTAATTGAAGTCCCCCATTACTACTACATCGGATTTCCTTGAAACACTGGCAACTTTTCACAAGTTTAATCCTTGTCTTCACCTTGATTGGGTAGTAGACTCCGACTATCATGCTCCTTTTATTCCTTGGCCCATTTATTTTAATCCAGATGCTCTCGATGGGGCTCCCAGGCTCATCCTCTTGTATTTCTGTGCAGGGATAAATATTTTTAACATATAGTGCGACTCCACCTCCCTTTCTATTTCTTCTGTTTTCTTGGAACAAATTATACCCTTCAATTGCTATATTCCAGTCATGGGAGTCATCCCACCAAGTTTCAGTTATACCTATCAAGTCGTATTTGCCTTCATGTATTAAGTGTTCAAGTTTGTCCTATTTGTTTCCCATACTCTGGACATTAGTATATACCAAGTCGCCCAAAAGTAGGTAAACAGTTGTTTAGAATGTTGATGGGAGGGGGAGAGAATGTGTGAGTAGAAGATGTGTGGGTGGAGTCAGAATGACAGTTGGGAAGAGTGACAGGTGGTGACAGGTGTGGAGAGTGAGGGGAGTGAGGCCCAAAAGTAGGTACAGTTGTTTCGTTTTTTAATTTTTTTTTTTACTGATATTGTGAATGATGGCAGCGAACTTGAGTCAAGAACAAAGAAAGTGGATTCTAAAGCAGTACTGGAAGACTGAAAATGCCGAGCGGGTGCGCACCGCGTGGCAAGAAGCATCTGACACTCCTCCACCAACACGTCTGACAATTTATCGTCTTAGAGATAAATTTGAAGCAACAGGTGCAGTGGCTAATGCAACGAAATCTGGACGTCGTAGGATGTCTATGACAGAGGAAAATGAGATGAGAGTCGCTCTGACATTTGTGAACAGTCCGAAAAAGTCCACACAATGTGAATCTAAGCAGCTATCCGTACCTAGAATGTCCTTGCAACGCTTAATGCGTAAATTGAAATTGAAGCTGTACCGTCCAAGACAGTTACATGGTCTTCTGGAGGACGACCCAGACTGTCAGTTGCAATTCTATGAGATGATGCGTAACCAAATCTCTAACGAACCAGACCTTCTTGATAAAATCATCTGGACAGACGAGGCTTCTTTCAAGTTGTCAGGCCACGTGAACAGGCATAACTGTGTGTATTGGGCAGATGAAAATCCTCATTTGACTATCACATCTCAACTGAAGCAGCCAGGCGTCACAGTGTGGGGTGCACTGTCCAGTGAAGGTGTTGTAAGACCAGTTTTCTTCCATACAACTGTGGATAGTAACAATTACCTAAACATGTTATGCGACGTGGTAGTGCCACAACTCAGAACCAGGGCTAACTTCGCCGAACTGCTCTTCCAACAAGATGGGGCACCTCCTCATTATGCTTCTGCAGTAAGGGACTATCTTGACAACACTTTCCCACAGCATTGGATCAGACGACGTGGCAGCATTGAATGGCTGCCACGTTCACCTGACTTAACACCATTGGACTTCTTTTGGGGGGACGTGGTAAAGAATAAGGTTTTTGAGAGGAATCCCCAGACAGTGAACGAATTAAAAGAGTTCATCTCGGAAGCATTTATGGACATTGATGCAGACCAGAATTTGTGTCATACTGTGTGTCACAGTGTTCTGAACAGGTTCAAGGAATGTTGCAACATTGATGGAATACATTTCGAGCACTTACGAGATTAAACAGTGTTAAACAAATAAACAATGTAATAAAATGCAAATAAACTATACTGTATACCTACTTTTGGGCCACTTGGTAGACATTGAAGCCCATGTGCTTTATAGTCTGGCTTCTTTCCTACATTATTGTGAAGACTATTTTTGGGTGCTCTTAGAGCTGTTCTCTCTTTTATAGTGCATAAGCCTTCATTCATTGTTATTTATTTATTTATTTATTTATTACATTTGTATACCGCCCCATAGCCGAAGCTCTCTGGAGCATAGGATTAAGACAATTACATAGGATTAAGACAATTAAAAACAATATACAAAAATTAAAACAGCAAAAACATACAATATACACACAATACACACATACATTTTAAACCGCTACAATAGCCCAAAAAAGCTACAAAAACAAAAAACAAACCCAGGCTCCTCAGATATTGCCAAATGCCTGAGAGAAGTCTTGATCTGGCGCCGAAAAGATAACAGTGTTGGCGCCAGGCAGGTCTCGTCAGGGAGATCGTTCCACAATTGGGGGGCCACCACAGAGAAGGCCCTCTCCCTTGTTGCTGACCTCCGAGCTTCCCTCAGACTAGGCATTCGGAGGAGGGCCTTAGATTTTGAAGGTAGTGTTCGGGTAGGTTCATGTTGGGAAAGGCGTTCCGTCAGCTATTGTGGTCCCAAGCCGTGTAAGGCTTTATAGGTTAAAACCAGCACTTTGAATCGGTTGCCTCGAAGTTTACGTCTCCCGCCCCCGTAGGATTTAGTTCAAAGCCCTCCTGATAAAGTTCTTAATGCTGTGGCCAAACACATTCTTCCCAGTCCTTGTGAGGTGCATCCTGTGACTTTCCAGCAATCCGTCTTCCAAATAGCATAGCTTTTGGTCCCAGAATCCGAATCTCTCACGTTTGCACCATCTTCGTAGCCAGTCGTTCCCCTGGAGTATTTTTCTTTCCCTTTCTAGTCCTCTTCCAAGAATTGGGAGGATGGATGAGAAAACTATCCAGCCCCAGCCAACATGGCCAATGATCAAGTATGATGGGAGTTGTAATCCAAAACTCATGGAGGGCACTGGGTTACCTATCCCTACTTTAGGGTAACACTTTTTTGAAGTTGTGGTGGTACTGTTGTTTGTGTCTGCCATATTTACACTTCTTTGGTGGGGTGAATTGTGTGAGAAAGCTTTTAGCTAGATATATAAATTTAGGTCCTAGTGTTTCTTGAATGGTGGCTTGAGTCAGTAGAGGTAACAGAAAGAAGATAACATTGACTCCGAACCCAGCCTTTGTTTCTATTACAAGGATATGGGATAAGCAAGTTGTAATAATAAATTCTGGTCATTTGATTTCTTGTGAAATAACTGTCAGCTACAATTGGTTCTTTGAATCATTCAGTACTATTTTAGTTCTATGGTTGAAGAATACATTTCAAAAACAAAGCAGTCTCTTGCTTTTACTCATGTGAGATATGGATGCGTCTAAGGGTAGCTGACAATATTGGATAGTTTACAATGAAAAAAAAGTAATTCCATCGCTGTTTTGCAGTATTAAAAATGTGGAATGGCAGAAATACAAATATTCCTGTAGTGTATATTTATTTTGTAGCTTTCTTTAAATATAAAACTAGCCAGCACTTGTATCTTTAAGCAAAGCCACTTTTCCCCTCCAAAATGTTCCTTTCCTTTATACCTTATTTATTTATTTAAAATACTTCTAAACTGCTTAATTTATTAAAATCCCTAAGTGGCTTACATTAAAATACAATGTGACAATATAAAAACAAGATTAAATTAATACATAAAGATAGCTGAAAACAATGAAAATTGTTATATTATCATAACAATAAAACAGGATGGTGACAGAGTCAGGGAAAGCTTGTGTAAATAGCTATGTTTTCAAAAAGCATTTAGAACTTGCCCGTTTCTGACTCTTGAGTCCCATATGGGAGAGTGTTCCAAAGAGTGAGTGCCACCACTGAGAAACCCATTTACGTACTGCTACCTTGTGACATTCCATTGGTCACCAAACGACTAATAAGCCCCCCTCAAAAGATCTCTGGACCCACACATTCAGCAGGTCACACCCTTGATGCTGTTTTCAGTTCCGAACAGATGGATCTGTGGGCGGAGGTATTGAATACCTCTGAATTGTCATGGACAGATCATTTTCTGGTCAGGGTTAGTATCACGGCTACCACCCGTCCCTGCAGGGGTGGCGGACCTATTAAGATGGTCCGCCCTCGAAGGCTGATGGATCCTTCTGGATTCCAGAAAGCCTTGGAGGGTTCCATGGCTGGTATCGTCGACGATCCTGTAGAAGCCCTGGTCAATAGATGGAATCAAGACCTAACTAGGGCTATCGACACGATCGCCCCCAAACGTCCTCTCCGGCCCGCTTCTAATAGGGTGCCCTGGTATACAGAAGACCTCAGGGAGTTGAAGCGGAAAGGACGACAACTAGAGCGCAGATGGCGGAAAACTCGACTTATATCTGACAAGACACGACATAGAGAACATCTTCGTCTCTATGGAGTGGCAATACGTGCAGTGAAGAAAGCTTTCTTCTCTGCACGCATTGTGTCTGCGAATTCACGTCCAGCAGAACTGTTCAGGGTGGTGAGGGGTCTAACTCAGGCTCCTTCTCCCCTGAATCCGATTTTAGAGCCTTCGGTAGTTCGCTGTGATGCTTTTAACGATCATTTCTCAGATAAAATCTCTCGGATAAGAGCCGACTTAGATGCCATTGTTATAGCAGAGGCTGACAGTGGAGTGTCCAGTGACTCCGCAAGTAGGATTACACTTGATCAGTTTCAGTTGGTGAGTACCGAGGATGTGGACAAGGTGCTTGGATGTGTGAGGAAGACGACTTGCCCTCTCGATCCCTGTCCTTCCTGGCTGGTCGTCCAGGGAGGAGATGCAGTTAGATCACATTTACAACATATTATTAATGCATCTCTCAGGGAGGGCAGCTTTCCATCATGTTTAAAAGAGGCGGTGGTAAGGCCGCTTCTAAAAAAGCCCTCCCTGGATCCCCTGGACCTTAATAACTACAGGCCAGTATCAAATCTTCCATTTTTGGGCAAGGTGATCAAGAGAGTGGTTGCCTTTCAACTCCAGGCAGTCTTGGATGACACTGATTTTCTAGACCCATTTCAAACCGGCTTCAGAGCAGGATACGGAGTTGAGACCGCTTTGGTCGCCTTAGTAGATGATCTACGCCTTAGTATCGACAGGGGGAGTGTGTCCCTGCTGGTACTCCTGGACCTCTCAGCGGCTTTCGATACCATCGACCATGGTATCCTTCTGGAGCGCCTGGGGGAATTGGGAATCGGGGGCACTGTGCTTCAGTGGTTCCGATCCTATCTCTTGGGCAGGCTCCAGATGGTGATGCTTGGGGATAGCTGCTCTTCAAAAAAGGAGTTGCTATGTGATGTACCGCAAGGTGCCATCCTTTCCCCAATGCTGTTTAACATTTACATGAAACCGCTGGGAGAGATCATCCGGAGGCATGGGGCGGGGTGCTATCAATATGCTGATGACACCCAAATATATTTCTCTATGCCTTCAACAACATTGTCAGCTAAGGATAGTGTGTCTCCTCTGAACGAATGCTTGGAGGCGGTAATGGGCTGGATGAGGAAAAACAAACTGAAGCTGAATCCAGACAAGACGGAGGTGCTTGCTGTCAAAGGCCCCAACCTGGGTTTGGAGGTGTGTCAACCAGTTCTGGATGGGGTTACACCCCCCCTGAAAGACTGTGTTCGCAGCTTGGGGGTACTCCTGGATCCGTCGCTCCAGATGACAGCTCAGATTGATGCGACGGCCAGGAGTGCCTACTATCAGCTTCGGCTGATATGCCAGCTGCACCCCTTCCTAGAGTTGGAAGACCTAAAGACGGTAGTGCACGCGCTGGTAACTTCGAGGCTTGACTTCTGCAATGCACTGTACATAGGGCTACCTTTGTGCCTACTCCGGAAACTTCAACTTGTTCAAAATATGGCAGCCAGGTTGGTCACCGGTACACCTAGGGGTGACCACATTACACCAGTTTTAAAATCACTTCACTGGCTGCCGGTCAGTTTCCGGGCGAAGTATAAAGTGTTGGTTATTACCTTTAAAGCCCTACATGGTTTGGGCCCAGGCTACCTACGGGATCGCCTTCTCCCATACAATCCGCCCCGCACTCTTAGGTCCTCTGGGAAGAACGTACTCAAGCCAGCCAGAACTAGGCTGGTGAGTGTTACCCAGAGGACCTTCTCTTCTATGGCTCCCAGACTATGGAATGGTCTGCTGGAGGAGGTTAGACAAACTGACAGTCTTCACGAATTCAAGAGAGTCGTGAAGACTGTTCTTTTCCGGCAGGCCTATCCGGATGAATTTTAAATGTTTTAATGATGTGTTTCTCTTGTTTTAATTTTTTAACTTTGTTATGCTTGTATGTGTATTGTGTTCCCCGCCTCGATCCGTAGGGAGAGGCGGGTTATAAATTATTATTATTATTATTATTATTATTATTATTATTATCCCGAGGATTAATGTATAAGAGAAGACGGTCAGCTAGGTATCCTGGTCCCAAGTCATTTAGGGCTTTGTATGTCAGCAACAAAACCTTGAATGTGGTTCAGTAGTTAATAGGCAGCCAGTGCAGCGTTTTCAACATTGGTGTCGTGTGTGCATCTATCTAGGTGCTCCACTGATCATCCTAGTTGCTGCATTCTGCAAGACCTGCAGCTTCCGAAACAGGCGCAAGGGGAGCTCCATGTAGAATGCATTACAGTCTAATTGTGAGGTTACAAATACATGAATCACAATGACTAGGCTATCCCTATCCAGGAATGGGTATAGTTGGCATACCATCCAAAGTTGGGAATAGGTGCTCTAAGCTACAGAAGTCACTTGGGTCTCTAGTGACAAACGATGGAACAATGAGCACCCTAAAATCCAGGTCAGGGCTCATGTAACTTTACCAGTTGTAGAGAAAAGGGAATTTCAGCCAGTGTCGTTTGTATGCAATTAGTTCCTGGTGAAATTCCCTCTTCAGCACAACAGTTAAAGTTGCAGGGGCCCTGCCTTCTTTTGTATAGGGTCACTCTAGTATAGTGCATGCACCTTTAACTGTTGGGTGAGAATTTGGTTCTGTTCATCTTTTGATAAAAACTTATCAAAATTCGCCAATGTCTTCATAAATGGGATGAAAAGAATTTGAGATTTATTTATTATTATTATTATTATTATTATTATTATTATTATTTTAAAATAAGCATAGGAGAAAGCAAAACTGAGAAATGCGTCCATCAGGCAGAGAGGGTTTTGCGTGATTAGCTCTTAAAGTTTGGGTTTGAATCCTTGAGTATTCAGTCATGTTGATGATGCTGAATTAGGGTTGCCATTACGTTTTTCTGTTGGGCACCTCACCTAACAATTATATAGCAGGCAGGTACAACAAGGCCTTTTCCATTCTGGGAAAAGGTGTACCTATTGAATTTGGCCAGCGCAGATGGGTGAGCATTTTATTCACTTCATTTTTGGATAAGAACTGAACAGATTGATGATGACCTTGTCTGCACATTTGTCTCAAAAGGTACAGAATAGATTTAAAATGAACTTTATACTTGGCGATAAGGATGGACAAACATGGGAGGAGACCCATTTGTGGGTCCGTGACCAGTCAGTCTGTCCATATGAGAAGCACTCTGGATTCTTTCACTTTCCTCCATCTACTCTTCATTCCTGGCATCATCTAATTGTGGTTCATCTGTTTAAAAACATGCCTCTTCATTGCAACCTTTTTTGCCTGGCACAGTAAAAGTCAATTCAAGAACACAAATTCTCACATGATATTGTTCTTTGTTGTGGCTGTACTAGAATTCATATAGGGGATTTACTTGTTTGAAAGTGACCACGTATCAAAACTGTCCAATGGGAACTTGTGACCTCAGATATTCCCGTATATTTGACATCATGTATGCTGACTATATTGAGAAAGATTTTGACATGGAGCAGTTTCAAATATGTAATTTCTCACATGATTTTTGAGGTTATGCAGTATATAACGTATAAAGGAATGTATAATGTCAGAAGCTTTATATTTGAATTAGTGAGTTAGCAGTTATGGTGAAGAGATACATTCCAGTGTGAGGCAATTTGCCCCTCCCCTTCCCCCTGCAGCTCCAGATGGTTGAAGGACCTTCCAGGGCACAAAAGGCTGCAGTGAGGTGGCGAGATGGAAAAAGCCACGTTCTGCTCACACGATGTTGGATTCCACTCTACGGAAGCAAAATAAAGCAACTTGAAGAGGAATATTTAAAACATCTGTTGGCTGCCTTTCAGGGCAGAAGAGCCCTCCCAAGGCAATTTAGAGCAATAAAACTTATAGAACCATTAAAACATTAAAAGTGATTAAAAAAATAAACCCAGTAAAAGCAGCAATAACCAACAATAATAACCAACAATAATAAAAAACAGCAGCAGCAGCAAAGCCAATCATATCAAGAGAAGACCAAAGTAAAATAATATGTTTTCCAGGGTGCCTTTAAAATTTGCTATGATGGAGCATGGTAAACCTCTGATGGCAACTTATTTCAAAGGTGTGAGGCTGTTGTAAAAACCTGATCTGTAATTTTCACCCCAAAACACGTCCATTTCCCCTGACACGCATCCTACATGTGTCTGCTGACACGCACACCCAAACCATCCACACACAGCACCCCAAATCCCTATTCCCCACTGCCTGTCCATTGTATCCATTTCTGCAAAAGTCAAGCTGCTTGCAAGTGATTTAGCACCGCAAGAACTAGGAGCTTGTCAATATCTCCATTGCTCCTTCTTCTCCAGGTCAGACTCCATTATGCACAATCAGGGACGCGTGTAAGCTACCTGACTTAGAGGGACAAAATGACCATATAAGGGAATGATAGAAGTGAAGAGACATTGCAAAGCATCTCTGGGTACAAGTAAAATCACACATGGCAATACAACGCCACATCTGGCCACTATTTGGGACTACTCGAGAGTAAAACAGAGTTGGCCAAATGATGTCACTGGGGCGATAAACCAATGGGATGAGGGCTGATGACGTGTAACATTTGGAGTATAAGAGTATTGTTTGAACCTTGGTGTGGTGTGACTCTGGAAAGCAGCGTTAGCGTCCAGAGGTCACCTATTCTGCGCAGAATAAAATCAGTTTCCATAGCTTTAAGAGGTCTTTCGTCAAGTGTTTCATATCTGGACTTTGGACACTTGGAAATAGCATAATTTATGCAACAGCTGGCGATCATGGCAGGACCCTGAGGACCCGTGGACTGGAAAGAGGTCTGATACCCCTGGGGAGAAAAACAGGCACTTGGACGGGAATTTCCCCTCCTCTCCTCGGAGCTCAGGTCTCTGGCCAGGATCATGGCTAAACAGGGTACCAGAAAACCGAAAGACCCAGAGGCTGCGGAATTCAGGCAGGGGCACCGGTGTTCCATCTGCTCCCCACCCGTCCTCTGATACACGGTACGTTTTCAACCCATCTTTTCTAGGCTGAACTTCTGAGGGACTCCCTTAGCGCTAGGGTAGTTTCCATCTGGGTGGAGGAACAGCATAAAGCCTGTTCTAATCTGCCAACGTGTGTGTGTGTGTTAGGTAGGAAGATGGGGGTTAAGTGTACCACTCAGAAGGATAAGACCCCCCCTTGACTGTGTATTGCACAACTACAAGTCATTTTGTGGGGGTGGGGGAGATCTGAAAAAGGGAGACTTGATCAAGTACTGTAATTTTGTCTGGATGTCTTTTGTGGGATGTGGGTGACCAAAAGGGGGAACTTGGGATCCGAAGGTGGTGAGAAATGTACATGACTATGTTATTGAAATGAGGATGTGGGATCAATTGCCTTACTTTGATACATAGTTGGGAGCAGTTGAAAAGTAGACCCCAGCAGGGGAAAGAGAGATTCCTCTCCCCAGAGAAACGTGGGAAGTTTAAAGGCTATTGTATATATTTTTGTATTGTTATATGAATCAGATGAAAAGAGTAGAGTTTTAAAATATAGCTTTTCTCATTTGAAGCCTTTTGTTTCTCATGCATTTTAAATCCATAAGAAATGGAACACCAAAAAGAAAAGTTACACAAAATAAGGCTTCAGAAGAGTAAATAAACTGCAGGCAGACAGATAGAGTTAGAAAAGTTACTGAATTAAGAGAGCTGAATATGTAGCTAATACTAATAAATTTTATTACGGTCAACAAGACCAGCAAGGAATATGTAGCCGGTACAGCCAGAAGCAAAAAGTGGGTTTTTAAAAAAAATAGTGAGAGAAAGAGAGAGCCAGTGTGGCATAATGGTTAGAATGCTGGACTGGGACTTGGAAGATCCAGTTTCAAGCACCAATCAACCATGAAACCCACTGGTTGACTTTGGGCCATTAACTGACTCTCAGTCTAACCTACCTCTTAAGGTTGTTGTGAGGATAATATGGAGAGGAGGAAGATCGTGTATGCCACCGTGGTCTCCTGGGAAGAAAAAATTGGATATACATGTAACAAATAAAGGTTCAGACCTGGGACAGGTTTCTAGCTGCAAAAGCTGTAAAGGAAGGCTTTGAGGCAGCTGAAGCCATGGAATCCTGCTCCACAGACACAGGGGGTTTACACCACTATTTGGGGTTTATGACAAGTAATATTATTTTAAGCTGTTTTGAGAGGAAAGCTGGAGTTGAAAATATAAAAGCTGCTGCTCTGATCTGATTCTTTTCGATGGGAATAGGGGATATTTGCAAGCAAACAACTTAAGTTGAACTCTTCCCTCTCCCCCACTTCTTCCTTTCTATGGCTCGTTGCCAGCAACAAAGGGCAGTACTTAAAGAGGTAATTAATACCTACTGGACCGGTTTATGTACTTAAAGGAATCCTTTTGTTCCTGAGAAGTATCGGCGCTACCTTGAGGCAATGGGCCATCAGCACAGAGATAGACAGAAAGAAAAGCCATAGCTGTCCTGGCCATTTCTTTTTTTAGGTGGGGAGGAGGGAAAAACTAGTCTACCTGACATTTTGAAAGAGACCTAGGCAAGCAATGTTTGCAACGTGGCAAGGGCGGTGTCCCATGGAAATAAACTGGGTTACGTTTGGGCAGGTGTAGGGATTTGTGACATGTGTCTTTTTGAATTCTGTATAAGAACCCTGATCAACAGATGGGTGACTGCATGGGGATTTTTGTCTGCTTTTGGGTCAGATAAGCCTCACTCTGCAGAGGGATTAATAAACTGGAATTTGGAAGATTGAATGTAGGTTAGAATGCACAAAATAGAGAAAATGGCCACCCATTTTGCATGACTTGGGTTTGAGGGAGGGATGGGAAGAGATGCCCCCGCCTTACACCCCAAACCCCGCCCAGGTGCCCCAGCAGTCCCCGCAGCAGCTGCTCCAGCTGTAGCAGCCCCTCCTGCCCCATTTTTCCCATTTTGCCCCCTGCCAACAACTGCCCAAGGAGAGGCCATTTTTCCGAGAAAGCACTGGTCAGCAAAACTACTCCAGCAGTGGGGCATTCAAAGAAGTCCCTGGCCAGCCAGCTTACAACCCGGGCTGGCAAGGAGCAGCATAGAGAGATCCATCCCAATGGCTGGATCCTGCCAGCCCCCAGCAGCGCTCAAAAGCAAGCCTCGCCTCACGAGCCCTGCTCTCTCCCCAAGCAGTTTTAAAAGTTGAAATCCATGGGCTTGGTTGAGGGGAACAGAGGAAGAGAGGGCAGAGAGGTGCAGCAGCAGCTGCTGCAAAGATTCTCCAAGAAGCAAGCCAGTAACTGCAGGCAAGCCCTATATCCCAAACATCCTGGCAGAAGAAGGGGGCTCTGATCCCCCTCTGGTGGGCTAGTGAGCCATGCGGCAGCAGCCGAACCAGTTTTTAATCCAGGATGGCAGGGAGCAAGCTGCAATGTTCCCCCCAGTGGTTGGATCTTGCTAGGACACAAGAGCACACGGCAAGGAAGCCTTGCCACGCCAAGCGCAACCAACCCATTGCTAGCTTTGGGGGTTGGCATCCATGGGCTCCATGATGGGCAACTGGGAGAAGACAGCCAAGAAGGCGCCCTGATTGTAGCAAAGGTCCTTCAAGAAGTCAGCAAGGCTCTAGAAAAGCTGTACAGAGCCAAAGAATTCTCTCCTCGGCACCTCCGCTCGCAGGAAGCAGCAACTGAAAGAGAGTTTGGGGAAAAAGAAACAGGACCCAAGCCTTCCAACAGCAACATTGGCTGCGCCACTCAGCATTCCAAACTGGGAACCACATACCCTAGATGGCAGAGCAAGCCTGGAACGCTATTGTAGGCTGATTCTCCATGGAATGCTTGCTTCAGTGCACAAAGTGGTGAACCTAACCAAAGTCTACCAGCTCAAACAAGAACCGAGTGAGAATCCTGCTGTTTTTTTGGAACGCCTGATAGAGGGACTTAGAAAACATTCTGACCTGGATCCAGAGGCACGAGCACCCCAGCCAATCCTATCCACAATGTACGTAGCAAAACTTACAACTGGCGGGAACAGCAAGAAGAAAAGAAACAGGACAGCAAGGCAAAGCAACAACTGGCACTACTGGCGATGGCAATTAAAAGAGAAGAACCAGGTAAGAAAACTGACAGAGGGGGGAAGCCGAGGCCCCCTGGACGACTGCAAGAAGGTGAAGGAGCAGAAAGAGAGAAGAGCCAGAGTGTTGTCTCCTCCAGTGATGGAGAAGAAGCATGTTGAAGATGGCCCGGATCCCCTATGCCCACCACTGAATTGCTGGCTGCAATTGAAGAGAAGTAGAGGGTAAAAGAATCGAGGGACTGATTGTCTCGGGTGAGAGACAGAGGAAGTGAACAGAAAGAAAAGAAAGTTGATTGAAAGAATTGAAAGAGAAGCATTTCAAGTGTTCAGCACGCGCCCCCCTCCTCACAAAGGTGGGGGCAGCAAAGCTGAAGCATGAGTTTTTGGTGTCAGAAAAGTGCCCAGTCACCCTGCTTGGTTGTGATCTGCTAGCAAAATTGCAAGTAGAAATCTACTTTGAAGGAAGAAAAATGATAGTAGAGTTAAACAAACAACAAAGCTCTAACTATCAGATGGCCATTTTTGAGAAAAGTGCTGAACAGACAGCAAAAGATGCTTTGAGTCATCTCTTGGAGCAAGTTCCACCCGAAGCTTGGGCTGGAAGTGGACCTGCTCGAACAAAGAATACAACACCAGTGAAAATACAGGTGAAGCCAGGAGATCTGCTATTGGAAATAGACACCAATCATGGAGAAGGCTGTCCTTGAATTGAAGAAGGCTTTGATGTCACCTTCAGAAAGGCATAGCGTTGGGAGTGCTGACTCAAAGAATGAGAGAAGACATCAAGGTACATGTTCCACATGGTGTCCCCCAAATTTTGGGCACAGCTGCAGAGAAACTTCTGAATCCCAGCAGACAGTCCCGCTATGAAATAGCCCTGCTAGGGACACCAGGACTGACCTTCAAACTCAGCAACATCCTGAACCCAGCAACCCTCATGCCAGTAGAAGGAACGATAGAACATGACTGTGTGGAAATCTTAGAGCAAGTGACAATTGCACAACCAGACCTGTCAGATGTGCCTCAGGATGATGCAGAAATGGAGATGTACGTGGACGGATCCAGTCGTGTCATAAGAGGTGCTACACAGGTTGTGCTGTAGTAGTCCTGAAAGGAGAGACTTTAAAGAAAGACTTCCAACCAGCTGGTCAGTGCAAGCTGCAGAGTTGAAAGCACTTGCAAAAGCCCTAGAACATGCAGAGGGCATGAGATGCTATGGAAAGAGAGAGGCTTATAGGCATCCTATGGGATGTAACTAAGTCCCCCAGCACACCTGAGACTGCTCCTCCAGAAAGGACTGGGACCAGTTAAAACCATGACTTCCAATCCATAAAAATGACTCAGAAGGATATCATGGTCGATGGTATCGAAAGCCACGTAGAGGTCCAGAAGAACCAATAGGGTTGCACTTCCCCCTCCATCCATTCCCCACTGTAAGTCATCAACCAGGGCAACAAGGCTGTTTCCATCACAAAACCAGGCCTGAAAACCGATTGGAATGGATCTAAATAATCAGTTGTGAGGCCACTACACACTCCAGCACCTTGCCCAAGAATGGCAAATTTGGTACCATGTGGTACTTATCAGAAAGCATAGGATCTAAATTTAGTTTTGTCAACAAGGACCTCACCGCTGCTTCTTTCAAAGCTGCGGGATCTCACCATCCCTCAAGGAGGCAAGTACCACTTTGGAGATTCATGTACTCAGCCAGCTCTGGCAGATTTCACAAGCCAGGATGGACAAGGATGTAAAGGGCACATTTTGTCCACATTCTCAGGTTGCACAGGCCAAAACCTGGTTATATGGTGCACTAGCCTGTCTATCTCAGACTCTGTCAAAGCAATGGCATCCAAGTCAGCACAAATACGAGTAACTTTATCTGTAGTGTCTGGAAAACTGCTCATAGTGGGCCTTATTGGTAGGGTGACCAGATAAAATCATGTAACTTTAACAGTTGTAGAGAAAAGGGAATTTCAACCAGTGTCATTTGTATGCAATTAGTTCCTGGTGAAATTCCCTCTTCATCACAACAGTTAAAGGTGCAGGCACTATACTAGAGTGACCATATACAAAAGAAGGCAGGGCCCCTGCAACTTTAACTGTTGTGATGATTTTTGCGGGAACAAGCAGCAAAGCAAGGTTGTTCAAGGCACCCCACTGGATTCAGCCTCTGTGGGTGGCCATCAAACTTGGTCCCCCACTTCTGCAGAGGTTATAGGTGACCTGAAGGTCAAAACTGATCAGATAATGATCTATCCATGCCAAAGGAGTCACCACAGGCTTCCCATTTCCTTCCAATCCAGCACAGAAAGCCAGGTCCAATGTATGTCCTGCCATATGTGTTGGGCCAGATATTATCTGAGACAGGGCCATGGGTAACATGGCAGCCATGAAATCCTGAGCTGCTCCTGACAAAGTAGCCTCGGCATGAACATTAAAGTGCCCCACCTCAGCCACGACATTAAAACCTTGGGGTCCTGAATACCACACTTGAGACCACCTTAGTCAGCTCAGACAGGGAAACTGTTGGGTAGCAGGGTGGGCGGTACTTGAGGAATCTATTTGCTGCTCCAGCCCCTTAACAGGTATTAATATATTTACTGTTCTGTCCCTTTGTCCAAAGCTTGTGTGTAAACAGGTAGGGTTAGCTAATGTGATTATTAGTGACACATTGTACAAGATCCATGATTTCTGAGTTCACAAAATTAAAAATGAGGCAGTCCAGATCTGTGAAAATCAGTAGGGATTTTGTCAGTGAATTTAGTATGAACACAATATCAGCCTACCTTTTCATTTGATTTTTAAAAAATCTGTCCCTCATATTTGCAAGAGAAAATTGTACAATGTGACTGCAGAGTGATGCAGCTGAATGAACAAGCAGGAGAGTTAAGGAATGGAACGGAATGCGGAGATGACCGCATTTGGGGTTGTGATGATGGGGCTGCGTAACATTCCTGACATTCACAATTTTGTCTTCAAACCAGTACCTATCAATTACATAAGCCATTCAAGGAACATATGTTGACGGATGGTCAACCTAATGATGATTCATCCAGGGCTATTGTAACCTTGATTCAGAAGCAGCTTCACCACAAAGAAAGAATATGGAAACATGTTGAATTTAATGATGTATTAATTTTATATGCTTTTAATTAGTTTATGTATTTTATATTTTTGCATTGATGTTCCCCGCCTTGATCCGGAGGGAGAGGCGGGTAGGAAATAAAGATGATGATGATGATGATGAAAGGGCTACAAGTGGAAGGCGACAACATCTGGACCCCTTGTCAAATCCCGTAGCTGAGACAGGGCGGGGGCACAACAGAAAGAAGCCTGGTATGGAAGTACCCTCCCCCTCCTTCGACAGAAGACCCATTAAGGAAGGCAAGAGAGAAGAAGTGCACAATGCCAGTGCACAATGCCTTCTGGTTGGGAACTGGGAGTCCTCCGTATCCTCCCGCAGAAATCCATTTGCCCCCAAGGGGCTGTGGGCTCCCCACTTTTAGAAAAGCCGCATGGAGCCTCCAAGCAGGCCTCTCTGCATGAATGTGCTGGCGAATCGGGGGAATATCACTTCCTCCCACCATGTTCTGCGGCACTGGGATGTTCTGAACTACGAGCCAAGTTTCTCAAGCGCGCGCAGGCCTTTGGGCAAACCTGGGCATCGGCTAACCGGCGGCGGCGGCGGCGGCGGCGCTGGATTCCCAACGGGCCGCGCAATGGACGAGGCGAAGTGCGCAACGCCGTGGGTCTGTGGCTGCTGGGCAGCAGCAGTGAGCGGGCGCCGGGGAGGAGCGGGAGCGGGAGGCGCGCTTCGCGTCCCAGGGACGTGGCAGCGCTCGGGGCGTGCAGGCGAGCGGCGCGGCGCGTTCTCTCCCCCTGGAGCGCCAGCTGGAGGAATACGAGCAAAGGCTTTCCAGCTTTGCGCAGTCTTCCCCTCGCCTGGTACCAGCCGGCTAGAACCGGCCTCAGCAGCAGTAACGTGCCAGCGGCAGAGGCGGCTGCATGACTCAACGCCCGCACGTCCCTCCGGCCTTGCCCACGCCCCTTACTAGCGAAGAGGGTGGGTGGGTTGCTCCTGCTCGCGCTGCTGCTGCTGCTGCTGCTGCTGCTGCTGCTGCTGCTGTTGTTGTTGTTGTGGCGGCACCGCGCGACATTACATCGAGGCGAGGCTGGAATTCAGCTCGTCTAAATGCCAGTAGCTCTAGTCTAGGGGAAGAAGTCTTATCCAGCCCTCACCTGAACCACTAACGTGATGTGACCACACTGGGAATACTGAGTACATTCTGGCCACTGTCCCCTGAAAAGGAATTATTATTATTATTATTATTATTATTATTATTTATAACTCGCCTCTCCCTCCGGATCGAGGCAGGGAACAACAACAACAACAACAACAACACAAGAATCACAAAACAGTTAAAATTTTAACAAGAAAAAATATTGTACTAAAACTGGGAAAGGTGCAGGGAAAAGCACCCAAAACGACCAAGGGGCAGGAGCAACTCCTCTGTGTAGGAAGGTTACATTTGGGGTTTTCTAACCTCAGAAAACAGGCAAGTGTATGTGGGGTGGGGGACGACACGTTAGACGCATATGAAATTACGCATGATAAGAGGGAGAAAGTGGATACGGATAATGCTAGAAGCTGTGAAGCAGACCAATGGGACATTCAGGGCAGAAAAAAGGAAGCATTTCATACAGTGCATAGTTAAAACTACGGACTTTGGAACCACAAGTCGGCCTCCAACTTTGGTTACTTCCAGGCAGAGGGCGCTCCTTGTTCTAACATGTAGAAGGCATTGTACACCTAGTCAGTCTTTTTCTCCTTCATGGATTTTCTGAGGTAAGAAAAAAGACAGAAGAGGTGGTGAGAAAACATGGGATGGTAATGAGTGTAAGACGTTGAACGTCATCAGACGGGGGGGGGGAGGGGGATCACAGTTCCCTACGGTTGCTTCTCCACCCCCCTTCCTGTCCCATGACACTTTCTCTGTCTACTCCTCTTTCTACTGGGAGAAGAAACAAAGGCTACATGGCCCATTCAGGGGCCATTTTTATTGTGTGGCGTTTCCTGCACACAGCAGGAAATGGCAACACATTCCGTTTTTTAAAAAAAGTTGGTTTAAAAGGGGTCAGTTTTGTGACAGAAAACAGGCAAGAAGGAGCGGGAGGTATGCAGGAGGCAGACCATGTTGCCGTCTAAAGTAGGGTGACCAGATAAAATCCAGGTCAGGGCTCATGTAACTTTAACAGTTGTAGAGAAAAGGGAATTTCAGCCAGGGTCATTTGTATGCAATTAGTTCCTGGTGAAATCCCCTCTTCATCACAACAGTTAAAGGTGCAGGGGCCCTGCCTTCTTTTGTATATGGTCACTCTAGTATAGTGCCTACAACTTTAACTGTTGTGATGAAGAGGGAATTTCACCAGGAACTAATTGCATACAAATGACACTGGCTGAAATTCCCTTTTCTCTACAACTGTTAAAGTTACATGAGCCCTGACCTGGATTTTATCTGGTCACCCTAGTCTAAAGGACATGTGAACATCATCAGTAAGTGGGCAGTAGTTAGCATGTGATAAAACGCTCGCTTGCCTGATGACGCTTGATGTCTGGGCCCTCTGTAAACTTACCTGAATGAGGCAATGGCATCATAAACGGCTCATCTGGAAGAAGGGGCATTGCAAGCCCTGAACTCATGGGGCTCCAGCTCAAAATCTTATTTCACAGGCCTCTGGATCTATTCCACAGAGACCAGATGAAGATATTGTTCACATTTGTGTCCTATGAACCTGGGCCCAAAATCTTTGAAGTGTCTAGCTAGGAAGGTCAGACGATTTCACACCCTGCCTGTATTGCTACCGAGGGCCATTTGGATGAGGAGGAGTCTGGCTCATAGCCATAATGAAGCCTCAGGGGCCAAGCTGCTTCTCAGAAACGTAAAGCCTCAACTGGTGTTTGGAGCAAGGAGTAGAGACGAGGCAGTTCATATTTTGAGAAATAGAAACAGCTTATCAAGAGAGAATTGCTGAGCAGTTTGAGCAGAGGGGTTAGTTAAGCCAAGGGTTAGAGGAAAAATAACCAGAAAGAACATATCCCTGCTTCTGACATCACTCTCATAATTAAAGGATGGCAAGTAAGATCACAGGCTGAGGAGACACTACCAATTATACTTTTGATAAGGACAGATAATGGAAATAGTAACATGGAGGGAGTTGGGGGGGTTTCATGGGGGCCATGGGGATTGCAGGGCACCACCCTGTCCTCACTTGTAAAATAACTATCCATGGTGTTACATTAAAAGAGATAAAATAACATGGGGAAACAATAGAAGATAGACTCTAGTGGATGGAAACAACCATTTAGGGTTCTGAGTCCGAGGCTGTAGTCCTTTTGCACACTTAAAATCTCAGTGGAGTTAATGTATGTACAGGATCAGGCTGGAAGGGAAGGTATGTTGCTTGAGTTGTACAAAACATGGAAGGAATGTCCTTTGCTTGAGTTGGACAAAACATGGAGAGCTTTGGCTATTGGGCGGTATAGAAATGCAATAAATAAATAAAATAAAATAATCAATTCATAAGGGATTTTGCCTGTTCAGCTTTAAATGCTGCCTATTCCCACCTTCCACTTTCTCTTTTCTGTTCCTCTTGTTCTGTCTCTCTTTTATTTTCCTTTGTTGCTCTGCACTTCATGCATGAGACATGACTGCTGTAGATACCAGTGAAACATCAGTATACTTGAGGAAATAGTGTCTGCCATATGAATTGTGGAGCATCTTTGTGTTCTTCTTTGTTTTTCTGCTTCTTTCTATCCATGACAAAGTCACTCACTGCTCTTCATGCATTCCATATTTACATCCCACCTCTGCCAGATTGCCTTCTGCTGAATGATGTCTGACAAAGAATAGGCTGGATCTGAATTTCATCTGAGTCTTCTGTACTGGCATAGGAAACTTGTGCATTTCAAGAGCTTTTCATCATTTGCTCTGTAGTCTAAATGCTTCTATTGAATAATGTAAAGAGTATTTATATCCTGGTTCTCATAACACAGTGCCTTTGTGTACTGAAATAATAAAAATGATGTGGTGGGGTGGAGGAAGATGGACCAGTCTTTTTGTTGGGAAAGTAACTCTTTTTCTCAATTTTCTTTTCCAGTGGCATTTTACAACCAAATAATATTGAGTATAGAAATAAGCATATATGCTCAGAAGATATATGAGAAAGGCCTCTTTTGCTGTCCCATTTCTTGCATGACAAAAATGGTGAATGTGTTTAATGAGAATACAATCCGTCATTCTCTACACTTTCCTTCTGTTTCAGGCAGTGCCACTGCTGGAAACAGGGGAAGGGGAGGAGGTGCCTTGCAGAAAGAAGTAGGTCAATATGTGGATGGCAGCTGCCTCTGATGCAGTGTGATGCTGGACGGGAGATGTGGAGGGGTGGGGGAAGAGAAGGGAATGGTGGAAAGGGATGGGAAGCCTGCTTGCAAGAGAAGCTTCAGTAACAGTATGGAGGAGGGAATTGAGTGGGAGTTTCTGGTAGCAGCTGCAGGGTGGGGACTCTTCCTGAAGGCTGATTGCACAAACACCAGACACACACCCCCTCTCTGCGCTGCCTCCCCACTTTCCCCTCCCGGTTTGTTCCCTCTGTCTGGAAGATACCATGTCTGAGCTTGAGAACAAGGCTGCCACAAGCGTACTTCCTATTGCCTGCCTGGATCTAAATATATCATAACCGAAGGGTGCAGAAGAGGCTTCTTTTTCCTAAACAAAACATAAGAATGAAGCATATTCTTCAGTTGAAATGGATGAAACAAACGAGGAACTGGAGGTGAAGAAGTCAAGGGAAAGAAGGAAAGAAAGAGGATCGATTTTAAAAAAACGTTGCAGAAATATGGATGGAAACAGAAAGGAGAAAACCGCCATTACAAGGGGCAGAAAGGAAGCAAGAGATTTGAAGTGTGTGGTGTGTGTGTGTATGTGTGTGGTGTGTGTGGTGTGTGTGGTGTGTGTGGTGTGTGTGGTGTGTGTGGTGGGGGAGGGGAATAAATGGAAGGAAAGCTAGCTTGTGAGGGACAGGGAGGAAGACAGAATGGAGAACAGTGGAGACATTCTAGAAGAGAGTAATCTGTGCAAACTCTTGGAATCAATGTTATGGAAAAATATCCACTTTATTTGGGTGAAATGTTCCAAAATATGATACATGGAAATCAGTGCTTTTTACATGGCTATTCAGTGCACACTCACATCACCAAATTCTAAAACCCTCATGACGACATACCCTAAAGCCAGTCAGCCAGTTTTGGCCTGTAACACTTCTAGCTCTGGCTAGGATACTTCCTTATACTTCCAGTCCTTCCAGCCCCATCATCCTTCTTGCCGCAGAATCCCTTGTGCGGTTTGAGGTACATTCTCCTCACTTTGCTAGTTCTGATCTGAAGGTCATATTATCACATTTCTCTACTGCATAATGATCCCATGTTTTTTATGATCAATAAAACACCAATAAAGTGTTTTATTGGTGTTTTATTGATGTACTGGTTTTATCTGCTTTTAATCAGTTTTTGTATTTTGTGTTTGGTGTTGTTCCCCGCCTCGATCCGTTGGGAGAGGCGGGTGATAAATAAATATATTATTATTATTATTATTATTATTATTATTATTATTATTATTATGTCTCAAGAAGACTGGCAATAGCCAGCCCTCAGCTCTTTGTACATTTTAACATTACTAGCATTGAGCAGTTTGGTGAAGTAGTAAGTAGCTGGTGCAAAAGGCAGGCATTTGGGGAGCATTGGCCATACTACAAAGGGTACACATTCATTTTGCATTCCAAGCCACATCCTACCTTTTTTCTCTCTCCCCACCACACCCTTAAATCCTGCCACACTTTCTTTGTCTGCCTTCTCCATTCTTGCAAACACAGCCTTTTCTGCTGTTTTCTTCTTATGTACTTTTGTCGCTTCACCTCCTCTTTAGATGCCAACACAGCAACCAGTTGTGAGAGCCTGTCTTTTGGCTCCCTTTGTCAAATGCCAGCTCCGTCTACTGAGCTATAGACAGAATGGTTTGTGCGGGCGCACACACTCATTCCTCTCTTTCCCACTCTGATGCTGACAGCCTTTCTTCTGCTCCTCCCTTCCCTAGCCTTTTCTTTCTGCAGGCCTCCTCCTAGCCTCCACTGCAGTGTAATCCATCACTCCCAGGATCGGGGGTGGGGTGGCGTGGCGTGGCTAGAGAGCATAAGTATTCACTTACTATGGAGAAGAAAGACTTTCAGCGTGCAAAACCTTCAGCGACAGAATCTGCCTGCCAGCCAGCAGGCTTTTAAGACATTTAATTTATTTAGTTTTGTTGTTTGGGGTGGGGGGGGGAGAAGATGTCCTTGCCAACATTCCAGTGAAGGTGACTGAAAGGATACCAAGGAGACAGGCAGAGCGAGAGGCAGCATGGATCACAGATGGAAACTGTGAGGAAGACGAACAGAGGCAAACAAAATGAGGGACTAGGGATATAAAGAAGGAAAACAGCCATCATGGAAATAACAACAACAAAAACGAAAATGGAGAGCAGCAGACACAGAAAAGAAAATGTGGGCAAAATGTGCAAATAATAATGAAATTAAATGATGAGCAAATATAGGAAATGGTGGATTTATAAGGGGAAACTATTGCAGAACAAAAGGAAAGGGAACAAGAAGGCAGAGAGACGTTTGCAGGCAAATTTAATTTTAGAATGTTTTCACTTATCACTTTGCTACAAAAAAGAAGCCACTACAGATTGAGAAAGTTTTAGGCAATTCTATAGAAGGAATATAAAGAAAAATAGTTCTGATGTTGAGTATTAGTTCCATGCTCAATTGTGGGAAAGATTCAAGGCATTTCAAAGACAGCTACAGTGAGGTGTAGCAAGAGATAAATTATTAAGCATTGTCTGACAACTTAGGTTTCATTCAGGGCTTCTCCACATGATAATTTTGTGGTGCAGTCGACATTCCCCAAGCATGGAATTTACTGGGAACATTACATGATGCCGTCATCCTACTGTTTCTTTCCCGTGAGTTCCCCTCACCTAACTCGTTTTATTTTAAGCCGGGGAAAATGTAGAGTTTTTCCTACTCATGCCATTGGATCGCCATTGCCTACCCATGTATTGTTGCCATGTCGCTTTATGTGGGTGGAGCTGAGGGCTGTGGTCATGAGGTTGTGACAACAATGGAGCAGTGTGTTGCCTCCCCACTCCGGGCACTTCCACCTCTGTCATTTGCAGTTGTGCCAGCTGGTTGCAGGTCAGCAGGACAGCCATTGCTGAACAAGGATAGATATAACGACATGGCTGGGAATGTTGAGCACATTGTTTCTCTCGCTGCTGCTGCTGCTCTGCATGCTTGCCAGGGTCATGGGATTTCTTGGCGGCACCAAGAAACCCTCAATCTCCTGGATAGTTGTGGGGAGGCTAAAATACAGGAGCAACTCCTCCATCTTATCCCTTTTAAGTAGGATGACCAGACGTCCGGATCCCCCCGGACAAGTCCAGAATAAGGAGGCCAAATTTGAATCCGGGGGGAAATTTCAGAATATCCCCCAAAGTCTGGAAAATTGGACCTCACCTGTGCCATCTACGTCTTGTTCTTAGCTGGCGCTACTGCGCCGGCCAAGAACAAGGCCTAGATCAGCCGGGGAAGAGGCCGGAACGACGCGCGCCCGCACTTCTGGGTACGCGTCGTTCCAGCCTCCTCCCCTGCGCCATCCGGGGCTTGTTCTAGCCGGCAGCGGACGGCAGCGGATGTCCCTGCAAGGTAAGCAGGGGGGAGGGGGGTGCACGGCGCGCTTACCTTGCAGGGACGTCCACTCCCGTCCGGCGCCGGTCGGGAGCGGACGTCCCTGCAAGGTAAGCAGGGAGCGGGGGGGAGGGGGCGCGCGGCGCGCATACCTTGCAGGGACGTCCGCTCCCGACCGGCGCCGGCTGCTACTGCGAGCGGGCTTCACGGCCTGCTCCAGAGTGGCACGTCAGGTGATGACATCATCACCCGGCGCTCTACTGAGGGACAGGCCACAAAGCCTGTCTGTCAGTAGATTTGAGCACCGGAGGGAAGCGGATGCCCCTTGCAGGTAAGGAGTGTGAGGCGGGAGGAGGACCCCCCCCACTTACCTGCATGGGCGTCCGCTTCCCTCCGGTGCTCAAATCTACTGAGGGACAGGCCACGAAGCCTGTTTCTCAGTAGATTCGAGCACCGGAGTGAAGCAGTTGCCCCTGCAGGTAAGGAGTGTGAGGCAGGAGGAGGAGGGCCCCCCACTTACCTGCATGGGCAGCTGCGAGGCGGGCGGCCGGGCGGCGCGAGGCGGGTGGGGGTGCGGGTGCGGGCGCTGGTCGGTGCGATGCGGCGTGAGGCGGGCGGGCACGAGGTGAGCGGGCGTGAGGGGGGGTTGTTTTGGGTGGGTAGGGTGGCAGGGGGGTGACCAGGATTTTGGTTCCCAAAATCTGGTCACCCTACTAAGTCCCCCCCCCCAACACACCACTTAAATCTTGCATACAAGGGTTGTGACTGTGTTGTAAGTTTGCTGGATTTGCCACTTTCCTTCAACTTGCTTTATCTCTGGGAGCATGAGATTTCCCTCATGCCTGTAGAGACCTGGGTAGTTTTTTTTTACAGTGAGGCTGGGTTGCCAGTCACCTGTACTGGAAGGCTGTATCAATCATGACTGGGTGATCAACAACTGGCTAGGGGGAGGGAAATGGGCGTGGACCACAAAGGTGAATGTGAGAGTCAAACCTTGGTATAAAGGCTTGACTCACAACAATGCTGCTGCTCAGGAGAGGTGCTGCCACTCCGTTAAAAGAAAAGAAATGGGAAGTTCCAGGATAAAAACAGCCAGTGTAAAGGGCTGGTGACTGAAGAGGGAGCAAAAACAGTGGTACAGTTCCAGGAAGAAAACCTTCACGTCAGTCCAAAGGAGAGTTTGCACTGTTACTACTGTACAGGGTATGCAGAGGGAACCTCTCTTCCCCATTCACCTATTGGTTGAGCAATGAGACCCAACCAATTAGTTGTGCCTTGACTTGACAAGTGCAGTTTATCCCCTCTTGAAATATGAAAATGGCAAAGTGTCTTACATTAATTTGAACCCAATGTTGCTGTGGTGAGAATGATCCATGGTGCTGAAGCATGGGTGTGTTGTCCTGTGTTAGACTCCCCTCAAATTCTAAAATGAAATGCTGTGACAAATGTGAGGCACAGTTGAATCTCTGTCCAAGTTTGAGCTGTTTCTCCAGCTAGAGGTTATTACCCTTAAATCCTTAGACATATCAGCCTTTTGGAGCCTAGGTATGAGCGTGTTAAATATGGGCATTTGTGGACATTAATTCAGATAATAGAAGATTGTTGCTATCTAGTGCAGAAACACTCTCTTGTCAGAATGCACTGGATTTTGTGTTGCAATATTTAGGATAGTTTGTGGAGGTGGTAAAGTATTATATCGTCCTAAAGTTTTGCAACAATTTAAAGAGAAAGGCAGCTTCAGGGAGCATCCTATACATTACCTCTGGAGTAATTTATATGGGATTGTATAAAACCATGAAAGGGAGAAGTGACCAGGAATGGCATTGGCTTGAAGATGGAATTGAAGATGGATAATACAAGCACAGAAGGATAGATTTATCTCTGTCAGAAGCAAGGGGCATGATTTAATTGAAAATTTTAGAACTCCATCTTTGTTTTCTCACAGTCCAGTTAGTCATGTGCAATAAATGGGCAGAGAGTTAAATAACACTTTAAAGAATTGATGAAATGCTCTTTTGGGTCATGTGCACTTCAGAGTCATGTTCACTTTGAGATTTAAGAGTTGCCACTGCAAACTAGATCTGCAAAAATAAATGCATATGAGGGGAGAGCAAACAGAGAGAAATTTCTTGTTTTGGGGTGAAGAATCTGCTGGATCTGGGAAGGAACACTTCCCTCCAGCCGCAGCCAAGATCTTTAAAGTGTGCCTCTAGATCTGCTTTTGGAATAGAAACAGCCTTAATTGCAGTGTTGAGTGGTTTGTGTCAGGAGGATGGGGGAGTGTGTTCCTGCTAATTTTTCTTGATCTCATAGCAGCTTTGAATAGCTCACCAACCATGTTATTCTTCTGGATCAACTGTGTAGGTTTGGAATCGGGGGATTTGTCTTGTAATGATTCCATTCCTACCTGACTGATAGATTCCAGCTGCTGCTGCTGGAAGATTATTGTTCCTCTCCATGGGGATTATTCTATTGGATTCCTCATACTTTAATATTGTTTCACGTGCTTTTTAACATCTACATGATACCACTAGGTGAAATTGTTCAGAGTTTTGGATTCTAATATCAACAATATACTGAGGACATTCAACTCTCTGACTTTCATCAGACTCAGGTGGGGCTGTTACCTCCCTTAATGAGTGCTTGGTCAGTAATGGATTAGGTAAGGATGAATACATAGTTAAATCCAGACAAGACGGAGATAATGATGATGATGACGATGATAGTGGGGAAACTCAGACAACTGGTTTGTTGAGGAAATATCTGCTCTTGATACATTCACACTCCTGCTTTAGGGATCACGTCTGCCATTTGGGACCCACTCCTAGACCCAGTATTACTTCTAGATGCACAAGTAGCAGCTTGGCCTGGGGTGCTTTAATATGCCAGTTACGCCCTCTACTGGCAGAAAAGGATCTAGCTATGGTCATTCATGCTTTGGAGACTTCTAGACTAATTTTAGTAGACCAGAAGCTAAACATGAGTGTGTGATGTGGTGGTTAAAAAGGCTAATGAAATTCTTGGCTGCATGAATCGATGTAGTGCCTAGATGATCAAAAGTCATGGTACCTTGCTTTGATAAGACCACTTCTAGGCACCACAGTTTAAGAAGAATTTTGGGAAATAGGAACATTTACAGAGGAGAAAGACAAAGATGGTGAGAGGCCTGAAGACCACTCCTGTGAAGAAAAGATCACAGAATTGGGCATGTTTAGCCTGAAGAAAGACAATTTCGAGGCAATATAATAGTCATCTTCAAGGGCTGTCGCATAGTTGATGGAGAAAATTTGTTATCTATAGTTCCAGAGGTAGGATCCAAACTAATGGATTCAAATTGCAAGACAGGAGTAATCATTTTAACATCAGGAAGAACTTCCTGGTGGTATTAACTGCATGACAGTGAAACAGACTGAACCTCTAGGTCCTTTTTAGATGTACTGTTACCCGCTCTATATTTGTACATCTACCTAAAAGCAGAACTTTACATTTCTCTCTTTTGACATTCATCTTGTTAGTTTTGGCTCAGTTCTCCATCCTGTTTTTTTTTTTTTTTTTGTATAATTGTTATTAATTTTTCAACAAAACAAAACAAACATACATAATATATAAACAAACTAACTCCCTCGACTACCCCCGTGCACCCCCCCCGAAACCTACTCACATTCATCCATCATCCTTCCAGAATTTTAATGATTCTTTTGAAGGCAATTGTCCCTTTCCCGATCTTAAAACATATTCCAAAAAGGGAGTCCATATATCTCCAAAATCACTCTTACTGGACATTCCCCTCATTATTTTCATTTTACATGTCAACATATCATTCAATGCAATATCCCAAATTTCTTTATACCAATCTTCTATTTTATAACTTTGTTGCCCTTTCCAATTTTTAGCAATCATTATTCTAACGGGTGCCAGGAGGTTGTTTACCAATTCTCTGTTAATTATATGCTTATTCCTACTATCCCAGATTGCTAGTAGAGCTAACTTCGGGTTTAATTCCAATTTACTTCCAATTATATCACTTATTTCTTTAAAAACCCTTTCCCAAAATTTTTGTACTTGTTCACAGCTCCACCACATATGGAAATAGGTCCCAACCTCCTGACATCCCCTCCAACAGTTCTTGGACATTTTTTTATCAATCTGGTGAAATCTTACGGGTGTTAGATACCATCTCCAAACTATCTTATAATAGTTCTCCTTAATTCTAATCGACAATAATTTCAACATTCTTCCATTCCATATTACCCCCAATTATCTTCATTAATTTTTTCCCTTAGATCTTCTTCCCATACCTCTTTTATAACCTTAAGTGAGTCCTGAAATTCCTCCTCTATTAATATTTTATATATCTCGCTAGTGAGTCCTTTCTTAGTTCTAGCTTCATCTTTTTTTTCCTATTTGTTCAATTAAATCTTCAAATCTGGTATTGTTTCTACATTTCTTATTTTTCATCCTCCATTCCTCTGTCCATTTTACCAGTTGCAGACACTTGAACCACGCTATCTTTTGTCCTTCAAACAAATCTTTAATGTGCTCACTACCCTTCATCTTTCCCATCCAATTCCTTAGCTTAAGAATATCTTGTTCTTTCAGTCTCCCTTCTATCTCTGATTTTAATGCTCTTGGGAAGTTTCCCACTACTACCACTGGGGCAAGCGGAGAATCCCCTGGTATCAACTTCCCCCTATACTTCTCCCATATCGATAATATATTTTCCAATAATGGGTTGTCCAGTACCTTCCATTCTTTCTTCTGCATTTTAGTAAAAAAGATATTCCGCAATTTACATTCTACCTCTACTGTTTGCGATTCCAACCATTCCAAATCTTGCTCCCCTAAAATAGCATAAATAACATATCTTAACTGATTAGCAATATAATAATTCTTAATATTAGGAAGTCCTAAACCTCCTTTCTTTTGAGTCTTATACCATAACCCCTTGTTTATCCTAGCTCTTCTATCCCCGTTACAATATGCATTAATCATATTTTGCCAATTTTTAAGCTCAGCTACTGAAATTCTAATAGGTAGCATTCTAAACAAAAAATTAACCTTAGGTAATATCTTCATTTTAATAACCGCTATTCTACCAAACCATGAATGTTTTAATTTTCTATAAATCTGTAATTTCTCCCCTACCTCTTTTCTTAAGCTTACAAAATTAAGTTCCTCTATTCTTTCTAATTCTTTATCTATATTAACTCCTAAATATCTTATTATATTTTTATGTCTTAATCCTAACTTAGCTTTACATTTCTCCATCTCTTCCTTGTTATAGTTATACAACATCATTTCTGACTTCCCCCAGTTAACTTGTAATCCTGTAATTTCCCCAAATTCTCTCAAATGTTTCTGAATCGTCTCACCACTTTCTAGGGGATCTTCTATTGTCAGTAACGTATCATCCGCAAACATATTTACTTTAATCTTATATTTTCTTCCTATCCCCTTTAATCTTTCATCATCCCTAATTACATTTGCTAAAATTTCTATAACTATTGCAAATAAAATCGGTGAAAGTGGACATCCTTGCCTAGTTCCTCGGGCTAGTATTATTTGTTGCGTTAACCCATCATTAACCATTATTTCCGCTTTATTATTTTTATACATCTGATTGATCACTCCCATAAATTTATGTCCAAAGCCAAATGTTTTTAATATTATTCTTAACGCTGGCCATTCCACGCAATCAAAGGCTTTAAAAATATCTAAAGCTAATAATCCTGCTTTTAAATTTCTTTTTTTTTATAATATTTATTATATCCATAACTCTCCCAATTAAATTCGGCATTTTCCTACCTAAAATAAATCCGCATTGATCATTTTTAATATATTTAAATATAAATGTACCCAATCTTTTAGCCATAATTGCTGAAAATATTTTTGCATCCTGATTTATTAAAGATATTGGTCTATATGACGCTGGATCTGTCAAGTCCTTGCCTGGCTTCTGTATTAAAACAACCAGGGACTGATCCCACGATGGCGGGGTCATTCCTCCTTCTATTATATTATTAAATATTTTTTTAATCTAGGTATTAAAATATCTTTAAATATTTTATAAAATTCCGGCCCCAAACCATCAATCCCCGGAGACTTACCTCCTTTTAGTTTTCCGATAATTCCCTCAATTTCTTTGTCAGTAACCAAGGCTTCCATACACTCCCTATCTTGATCATCCAGTCTTATTTTCCAATTCCTTTCTACATATTCCCGAATCTTTTCTTGTGAAAGCGCCTCTGAAGTATATAAATCTTTATAAAATTCCTGAAAAATACTTAATTTATCTTTCATTACATTACATCTATTCCCTAACTTATCTCTTATTGTCCCTATCATATTCTTAGCCTTCTCTGACTGCGTGGATCTAGCCAGCAACCTGGAATTTCTATTACTATATTCAAAAAAGTCTCTCTTTAAATATAATAAATTCTTTTGAACCTGTTCTATTTCTTCTTTCTCCAATTCCTTTTTTTTAGCCTGAATTAGGGCATATAACCGCTTATCTTTTGACTGTCTCAGTCTCTCCTCTAAACTCCTTATCTCTTCTTCAGCCTTTTTATTAAGTACTTCCTGTTGCTTTTTAAGTGTGGACATTTCCCTGATACAAATCCCTCTTATTACTGCTTTCATCGTATCCCATAATAATCCTTGCGAGTTAACTCCTTTTTCATTTATTTGCCATATTTCCTGCACTTCCTTTTTTAATTTATCCACTATGTTTTTATTTTTAAAAATTCTTCCGTCCAGTCTCCATCTCTTTGCTTGTTTATAATCCTTCTTTATCTTGATATCCATCATCATTAGTGCATGATCTGTAATCTTAATTACTCCAATATCACAATCTGTTAATTTAGGTACCATATTCTTTGATATAAAAATATAATCAATCCTTGAATAGCTCTTAAATCTAGGTGAGTAAAAAGTATATTTTCTTTCTTGCCCTTTTACAACTCTCCATACATCCATTAATTCTTTCTTCTCCATTAATTTAGCTAATTCTGTCTTACCCTCTCCTCTACTACCTCTTATTATATTATCCCTGTCTTTCCCTTTATCTAGTACCATATTAAAATCTCCTGCCATCACAATATTCTTTTTCCCTAGATCTCCCACCATATTGAATACTTCTTTAAAAAAATCAATTTGTTTCCCATTTGGAGCATAGACATTTATCAACACAAATTCTTCCTCTTCCAACGTACAGTAAATTATAAGGCTCCTTCCATTCTTATCTTTCTTTATACTTTGAATATTAATACCACATTTCTTCGATATTATTATTGCCACACCTCTCGCTTTAGAAGTACCAAATGACTTTTCATACACTCCAACTTCCCTCATTCATAACTCATTAGCCCCCTCCTTTATCTGATGAGTTTCCTGCAAAAAAATTATATCTATTTTTTTTCTTTTCAACAATGTTTCAATTCTTCGTCTTTTAACCACCGTTCCTAGCCCCTTAACATTTAGAGTTGCACATCTTAATCTATTCTCCATTTCTTACTTTCAACCACGTCATTATATTGGTCTCGGTCAGTGACACCCCCCCCACCCTTCCCCCCCACCCCCATTTTTACCCCCCTCCTCACCAGTCATCTGGGCACTGGTCCCAATTATTTTAGAACTCTTCAGGGGGGGGGGAACACGGCCTAACCCACAGAGCAAAGTCCGATCCTCCCCTCCATTTTTACCCTTTCCCCACTAATCCCTTTTCATTGACTGGAACCTCCAACCGCTCCTTCTACTTGGTCTCTGGAACCTCCAACTGCTCCTTCCACTAGGACTATTTGTCCCACATCATTGGCATCGATTATGCCCAACTTCTCCAGCAGCTCGATTCCCTGTTCGCACTATGTTATTCTTTCTTGCTTCCCTTGCCAGTAGAATCTCAGGAATACTGGGTAACCCCAGTTGTAGGTTATCGATTTCTTCCTCAATGCTGCTGTACAAATTTTAACGCTCTTCCTCCACTGGATGGTCTGCGCCGATAAATCCTGATAGATTTCTATTGCTGTTGCTTGAATCTTTGGTTGAGCTTGTCGTCTGATTGCCTGCATAAATTTTTCTTTTTTATAATAATTTGCAAATGTAACAATTATGTCCCTTGGAAGCACTCCTTTACGTTTAGAACCAACTCTATGCACCCGTTCAAGATCAGCTTCAGCCCAAGCCTCATCTGGAAGTTGTACTCTTATCCATGTCAAAATTGTATCTCTTAAATCTTTTAAAGTCTCTCCTTCTTGTTCTGGATATTTTCGAATACGAATATTTACCCGTCTATCCCGATCCTCCATAGCGATAAGGCGTAGTTCATGTTGCAAGAGCTGGTCTTCCTGTTTCTTACAAACTCCCGCCAAAACTCTAGTATCTGCCTGGAGCACTCCAACATCTTTCACCACTTGCTTTAATCCCGTCATAAGCTCAGTCTGCGTATCTGAAATGCGCTTCGCCAAGCGTTCTTCTAAACCAATCAGCATGTTTTTTATATCATCCTTTAATTCATCCATTGGGTCTGGCTGCCCTCCTCTGGCTGTCTTTGGAATTGCAGCTGGCTCTGAAATTTGCGACACAGAGCCCTTAACAGGAGATTTCTTCTGCTTATCTGGCATATCTTGATCCACACGGGCCAATCTAAACCACGATCGATCTGAACCACGCTCTTTTGAGGGTCTTACCCAGGCGGGGGTGGGAATAGAGGGCTTCTGCCGTCTCTGCTTCTTACTCATAAATTTCCCTCCTCCCCCTTCTGCCTGGAGATCCTTAACTCGAGTCTCTGCCTTGCAACCAAGACTTCAAATTCACTGGGAGTTAACTTTCTTCTCAAACTCCCTCCAAGTATACTATAATTCAGGCTAGCTGCCAATTATAATCCATAAATCAGCCCAGTAATGGCGTCTCTCTTCTCCGTATGCTTAGTCTTTCTTTTACATCCAGCTGCAACAGCCAGCAGCCAGCAATTTCTTGCTAATAATTGTTCACTTCCCGTTAATATATAATGCCTTTTAATACTATAAGTCAAGCAAGCTGGGTTATATCTTCAATTATAAGTCCATAAATTACCTCATTAATGGCGTCTGTCCTCCTCCTTTTGTCCGAAAAATTTAGTTTCACTTTTACAGCCAAGACGCGCAGGCAGCCTCCGGCAAGCTCTCGCCCGTTTCCAACTCACCCACAATGATTTATCACTTCCTTTTATTACTCTTCACGATAAGGAATTAGTGCTCAATTCAAAGCTTTTTAGGGAGCTCAGGAGATCTGCGACCTTACTACAATCAGGGCACATAGGCATGGAGACAGCACAGTAAAAAAGGAGTAAATCAAACACCAGAGTAAAAATGGAGTCAAATCAGATTCCAGAGTAAAAACAGAGTGAAAGAACTGGGAAAGGAGTTTAAAAAGGATTGCAGAACCTCCATATAAAAGGATAAATTATAAATCATCTCTCCAAAATGTATTCTCACAAAATGTATTCTCACAAAAAGACAAAACTAGAAAGAATGAGCGGAGAATGAAAAAAGGGGTCAACAAACGCTCTTTCAATTTGGATTAAGTGCGGCTTCAAAAAGATTTTCATTGAACTCACCTATAGAATTGGAGCAAGAAGAAACTTTTGGAATCCTCATCCCCAAACAAGGAGCAGTTGATTTGGGTAATCATGCACAGTATTTTGATGACGGGGCAGATACAAAAAATGAAAATGGAAAACAGAAAGAAACAGGCATTCAGATGCGTGTGGAAGTGAATTTGGAAGATGAGAGGAGTAATCATAATGTAGGCCTTGACATTGGATGTATCACAACGGAGTTTCCATCTCAAAAGGAAATGGAAAGTATGTTACGAATGGTCACATCCCTCTGCCTAAAACATTCCCAAAAGACACCTGCAATCAAGTTTTCCCAGAAAGCATACTGAAATTTCAAAGCACTAATGGAGAACTACATGTAAGAGACTGAGTTGTCTGGAGTCAACAGAAACAAACTTTATATGGCTTTCCATGTCGATTATTTTGGCACAAGAAAGTCAAGACTGGCACTTCTACGCCTAAGTCTGCACTGGTATCTGCTGAAGGCTGGGATTCTAATGGGAAGTGGCAGAAACTTTCCAACAGGATCCCAAAACATGAAAAAGGCAATAGTCACAGAGAATGTTACCTAGCTTGGCGAGAACTAGAAAAGTGCCTGCTGTCTGGGACAGGAGTTGACATCATCTTAGAAGCGTCAAACAAAACTGAAGCTGTGAAATGGAACCTTTTAAAGCGTATCTTCGATGTTGTACTCTTCTTGGGAGAACGTGGTCTAGCATTTACTGGTTCATCCCAACGATTTGGTGATTCAAACAATGGAAATTTTTTTAGGACTCATTGAACTGCTCTCCAGGTGGGGCCCCATCCTTCAGGAACATGTGCTAAGTGTAGAGGAGTCACAGAAAAGGAGTGAGTGGCTTCAAGTTCGTTATCTGTCCCCTGACTCACAAAATGAATTTATCGCAGAATGCTGGAATCTTCTGAAACAACACATTTTGCTTGAGAGACAATCTGCAAAGTACTTTGCAGTAATAGTAGATTCTACACCAGATTCTTCCCATATTGAACAAACCACATTTCTTTTGAGATATGTACTTTTAAAAGAAACACAGTATGAGATTCAGTAAAGATTTCTCAAGTTTGCAGATTGTAGCAACAAAAGAGGGGAAGAAATTGCTCAGTTGATAATTGATACATTGAAAGAACATGCTATTCATCTCAGTGATTGTAGAGCTCAAGTTTACAATAATGGGGCAAATATGGCCGGAAAATACAACGGCGCACAAGCAAAAATATAAGAACAATGCTCAACAGCAATTTTTTCACTTTGTGGTTGTCATACACGCAACTTATGTGGAAATGCTGCTGCTGAATGCATACCTGAAGCAATAACCTTTTTTTGGAACAATTCAAACTGTGTATCACCTGTTCAGTTCCAGTCCTAAGCGTGGGAATTACTACAAAACCGTACTGGTTTTTCTCTTCATAGTATGTCTGAAACAAGATGGTCAGATTGTGTTGAATGTGTAAAGCCTTTTGCATCTCATTTGCCTGGCATTAAATTGGCACTGGAAGACCTAAATTTGACGGCCAAAACAAGAAATGAAGTCCATGGAGTTTTATTATATGTGACATCTTTTGCCTGTGTGTTAATGTCAGCTGTGTGGTACAAAATATTAGCAGGCATAGATATTTGCAACAAGGTCATTTAAGCTAGAGATGCCACACTGGATGTTGAAGTAGCAAACATAGAAACTCTCCTCATAGAGCTGAAAAAACTTCGAAACAACTGGAAATGCATGTGGAATGAAGCCAAATTGGTTGCGTCAAACCTAAATATAGAAATAAAACTCTCCCGTAGATGTGATGGAGTTAGGCACAAGAGCGCAAGGCCGCATGGTAGACAACATTATAGCAGGATTAACTGTCCACTTCAATGCAGTTAAGCAGTTGGCAGAAAAAAATGATTTCTTGTGGAAATATCTCACCATGTCTGAAAGTGATGTGGAGAGAAAAGCTTTATCTTTATCAGAGCAATATCCTGCTGACCTTAATGGTGATAATTTTGGAAAAGAAATGCAAGATTACCTTCAGCACATAAAGCAAATTTTGCAAATGCACAGTTAGCCATTAGATCTGTTGAACTTGTTAACAGAGTACAGACTTGGTGACCTGTTTCCAAATGTTTGTGTTAGCTTAAGAATACTATTGACAATTCCAGTAACAGTAGCTTCTGGAGAGCGGTCATTTAGCAAACTTAAGCTAATTAAGAATTATTTAAGGTCTCAGGAACGTCTTGTGGATTTGGCTAGGCTAAGTATTGAATCAAACATTGCCAGAACAATTAATTTTCATACTGTGATTTGAAATTTTTCACAAAAAAAGGCCAAGAAGGCTGTTTTTTTAAAAGTAAATAGTAAGTTTATCTACCTTTTTTTTTTACTAATACTGATGTCTTCTGATGATCTGATCTACATTGTAATATAAAAGGATGTTTCAATGTGAATTCTTTCTCCTTATCTGTATTGTAGCATAAACAAAGACGTTCAAATCAAATGTGCTTTCTTAACTCTGATCCTCTTTTATTTTTTTATATTTATTTATATTTATCGTGGAGGGAGTATAAGAGCATAAGGCCTTAAATGCAGAAAATGAACAGAGCACTCCACTCCACCCCTCTCTCATCTCCATGCCCTTTTTGACCTTACAGGCTACAGCTCATGGCATAAAACCATAGTGGATAAAAACAGAATGACTAATGGAGAAGGGAAGGGGCCCAAAAGAAACCTTGTACCCCCTGATAAAATTCCTCTCAGGGGCCCTGCATTACCCTCCATCAGAACAGATCCCCCTCCCCCACAAACACCCACATCCCCCTCTATCTACTCCAGAGGGTTGGGGGACCTTCATGCAGATTTGTGGCATGCACAGGAGGCTACAGGGGGAAGCAGTGGTCAGGGGAAGTCATGTTGCATGAGCAAACTTCCCCTCATGCGCGGGATTGATATAACACTATGAAACCTGATATATATAGATGTCCAGAAAAGTTTGTTGAAACAGAATGGGGGAGTTGCTTCTTTTGTTAAGGCAAGTTGCAAAACCAAAACCAAATGTCCCATCCTTATAAAATTCTCTCTATATACAACACCTGTTGAGTGAATAACTTGAACACGGGCATCCATGATCTATCTAATTTTTTCAGTTCAACAAACAATAAGTAGAACACTTGTGGAATGGGACTTTCCTGCTCCTCTTCTGCATCCCCCAAAATGCTGATCCTGGGTGTGGGTGTGAATGCCATGAGATGTGGTGTTGGGGGATGCAGGCGGAGGTGGTGTTGGCAGAAATTGCTGACACTTGCTAGGGTCCTTTTGGATTCAACCCAAGTGTATGTGAAGTTCTGTGAACTCCCCATAACACTACAAGTGAAGCCAAGAGGAGGCTGCTTTCCCTCCCTCCCTCACCTCCCACCCTGAGCTCCATCACACTTATTCCCCCCCCCCCCCGGTTTGCCTCCACATTTTTTACCTCCATTTCATAAGCGCTGAGTAAACACATATAGAACTGACTTTTAATAGTGTGGTCACTCAGAAGCTTTTTTTAAAAGACTAAAACAGCAAACTGGAAAAAAGTGCTCTGCAACCTTAAGTTTACTTCTGAGGTCTTACTTCTGTTTACTCAGAAGTAAGTCTCTGTTCAATGGGGTTTACTCTAAGGTAAGCATGCATTGGATTTTAGTATGACTTGGATGTAAATGCAGTTGATATCAATGAGATTTACTCTTAAGTAAGGGAACAGCAGATCTCTATTTTATGAACTGGAGATGCACAGCTTTGCATGATCAAAGTAAAGGAAAATCGATCCTTCACAAATGCAAAGAGGTAGAAGATTGCACTGGAGGACTATCAGGAAAAGGGTTTAAAGGGGATTTTTTTTAAAAAAAAGTGCTAAAAAATCAAGGGATGAACTGATCTGATTCAAACTTGGCATGCTGAAAGTTCTACTTAAGAGCTCTCAAAGTCCCAAGTTTCATCTTTTCTGTGGGCACGGAGGGTGGGGTTGGAGCAGTAAAAAGTCCATTCATTCGAACATTCCACACGGAATGCTGGAAGAGGAGAACTGCCCTGCCCTCCCACAACAAAGGAAAAAGCGATAGGACAGCACTAAACTGAGGCATAAGGGCGCATTAAAGCCGCTTGGGGAAAATAATCCAGACTTTCCCCGCACCAAAACAGTATGCAAAACCAAGGAAAAGAGACAAAATGGATGCAGGACAGGGATGACATCATGTGAGTCTTGCGCAGCAAAACCAGATACTAGGTGTGGTGAGAGTGCGTTAAACCACTGGTGTGTTGGAGCTTCTCTCCCACACTTGCATGAGTTTGAGAGGAGGTAGCAGATGGCCCTCCTATAGGCCAGGTGAGGTGACCACTTCAGGTAACAGATTTTGGGTGAGAGATACAGATCTGTAACGCCTGTGCAAGAGCATTTTTGTGTTGATTCTGCCCCACTGTAATCAGTAGGGCAGAAAACCCAAAGAGTTTCTGGTTTGGATGCTATTTGGATTTTCAGTTGCATTTATGAAAATTATATTTGGCTAGTCCAGGGGCAGCAGTCTGAGGTGTCCCCTTTCCCAATATCTTTCAATGGGTAATGTCTCAAAAAAAAGACCCTGACATTTCAGTATTGTAATGTCACAGTCTAACAAAGCACACATTTAAGCTATAAGGCTGTTCCAGGGATACAAACAGATGAAAGCTTAGGACAGGATGCTCACACTAGTGTATGGTATTAGTGGTTAAGCTGCTAAACAGATATGGGCTGTATCATACCTCTTAGAACTTAGAACACTTTTTAACACTTTGATAAAAGTCAAGATGTGGGTAGATACCATTATCTGAGGCTCTGGAGCAGCCTTCCCCAACCTAGTACCCTCCAGATGTGTTGGACTACAACTCCCATCATTACCAGCCAGCATGGCCAAATGGTTGTGCTGTTTCAGATATACACTGAATTCAGAGGAAAAAGAAGAAACGTGTGTGCCCCGTGTCTGTCCAGGAATCTCTTTGTGGAGGTCTGTGGATGGGACATGGTCTTTGGGTGAGTGCACAGTCATGGACAGTTTGGAACTGGCAATTATGAAGAGATTTCACCCACAAAAGAAACAGCAAGTTGGTTATTGCAAGAATTTTATTTTGAAATGTTCAAGAGGGAATATCTGGCATCTAGAAGAATACCTGCCACTTTTAAAAACTGCTCTGCAAAAGTGGGACAAATAGGTTGTTTGTCTCTCTGTGGAGCTTCTCTGTGGAGCTTTCTGCAGCTTTATCTTTTAGGTTTGATCTTGAGATGGGAGACAGTGGCAAGAAGAAAGTTCTATATCAGCCACCAGATCCAAGTGCATCTACTACCCAAAGAAATACAGGTGAGAAAAATAATTTTACCAGTGCTCTCATTTTTAAAATGTCTTGAACATTATTCCATTTAGAAATTAATCATGTTTGGGAAAGAAATGGCACAAAGAAACGTGAACAGTTTAAGGATCATCTCCACTGGTATCCAATGTGTAACAAATGAACAGATAAAGCAGATGGGAACTATGAAGTGCAGGCTTCCTCAACCCATCATCTTCCAGATGTGTTGGACTACAACTCCCACCATTCCATCCAACAGGCTAGTGGAACAGCTGGCTGGGGATGGTGGGAATTGTAGTCCAACATATCTGGAAAGTGCCAGATTTGGGAGGCTGATTTTGTGGGATGCAGTGAAGTGAGTTTTGTGACTCAAGAATAGCCTCCATTGCCTCAGCTGAATGCACAGTTGCTACATTATTCACACCAATGCATTCATACATGGCCATCCCTCCCTCCCTCCCTCCTTCCATCTCAGCCCAGCCCACAACTCCCTGTTTCCTTCTGAGCAGCCTGTTTGGTGCAAAATTGTGCAATTTTTGTAAATAAAAGATAAAGCTAAGTCTAGAAAGTTCATGGAGAATCAAACACCAGCACATTTTTCATGGGGCAGGGCAGGTACCTTTATAAAGTAGATATGGAGCAGCGAGATGGTGTAAAAGCCAGAAAGGAACGACCCTTTTATATTTAGAAAAAAAAATGCCAAGGATAGTGGTATGTGTTAGAAACACTTGAGAACAATATTTTAGAACTAAAACCCTTGCAATATTATATTACTGATAACCCCATGACTCCCAGAACACATCCGGAACACAACAGAATGGCCCAGAATGGCCACTTCCTAAGGAGTGAAATCAACCAAACTCACCAGTCACATGTAACTCTATGGCAGGGATGCAATAAGCCACAAAATGTCCACAGAAACCATGTTCCAATATCCATTCCAGGCCATAGTCCATATTGTGCAAAACAGGCCAGTACAGCAGCTTCCAAGTGAGCCAAATCAAACTCACCAGTCACACGTTACTAGGTAGGACAAATATAATAAGAACCAAAATCTCCATAGAAACCATGTTCCAATATCCGTTCCAGGCCATAAATCATACTTTGCAAAACAGGCCAGAATGGCAACTTCCAAGTGAGCCAAATCAACCAAACTTACCAGTCACAGCTAACTAGATCGGACAGATATAACAAGTTTCCAAATTTCCACAAAAACCACATTCCAATTCCTGTTCCGGGCCATAATCTAGGGCTGTGCATCCCTTCGGATCCAAATCCCGAATCCGAAGCGAATCGGGATGATTCAGACCTCCCTAAAACAGATCCGAGGTGGATTGGGGGTGGTCCGAATCAATCCAAACTGAATTGGTTGAGGCAGAAACCATTTGGATTGATTCGGCGATTTGGACGCCATTTAAAGTGTTTTTCCCCATAGGGTTGCATTGGGGGAAAGAAATGCCTATAACTTTTTTATTTTTAAAGATAGAAACATGAAACTTGGGCACATTGCAGATGGCCTAGAGCTACTCATGTGTGGCAAATTTCAGACACAGAGGTGCAGGCATTTTGTGGCTATGAATTTTTGCAAAATAATCATTTTGCCCATGTGGTAACTTATAGGACTTTGCATGGACTGGATTGCCTGGAAAATTGCATTTTTAAAAATTCCTTGCGAGTAAATGCCTGCACCTATGTTTCTGAAATTTGTCACACATGAGTAGCTCCAGGCCTTCTTTAAGGTCATCAACTTTCATGATTCTATCTTTAAAAATGAAAAAGTTATATGCGTTTATTTCTCCCAATGCAAGTCTATGGGAAAAATGAGTAATCAGAATCTCAATTTGGAGGTCCGAATCTCGCTTTGGATTCAGATCCAAAGCGAATTGGGGAAGTCCAAATCGACCCGATTCAAATCAGGCCGATTCGGAAGTGACAAATCTGGATTCAAAGCAAATTGGGTGGTCCATGCACAGTCCTACCGTAATCCACATTTTGCAAAATAGGCCGGAACAGCAAAGTCCAAGTGAGCTAAATCAACCAAACTCGTCAGTCGCACACACATTACATTAAGGGTGCCTCTACAAGAGGCATTTAAAGCTCTTTCAAGGCGCATTTAAAAAATTACCTCTACAAGAACGGAGCGCAAATCGGGTGTAGAGGCACGTTATCTCCCCGATTATGCGCATTATCGAATGCGTGTTAAATAGCGAGTTTTATTTTTCTCCATCCGTTAAAGCGCATTTTGACTGTGTGACTAAGCGCTTATGCGCATTAACTACTTGTAAAGCGCATTTTGGACATCTGTTAATGCACTTCGCCGCCTCTCGCCGCCTCTCGTGCAGAGGGATTAGGCGTAAATGTGCTTCTGCGATTATGCGCATAATCGCCTAACCAGGCGCAAAAGCGAATCCTTGTAGAGGGGACCTAAGGGACTTATTACATCCGTCTTATCTAGTAATGGTTAACTCAGTCGGATATAGCTATTCCAGACCATTTTGTTCTGTTCCAGATGTTCTGGGAGTTATGGGGTTAATAGCAATATAATTGCAAGAGTTTTATGTTGAGGTAAAATTTCTCATCAGATGAATAAAAAAGTACTGGACAGTTGCAGAGTGTCCAGAGGACTGATTATTGCACCTGGTTGTCAATTAACAGGGGAGTGTTTTTCTATCTACTGTTTCTAAAGGTCAAAGAGATCGTGGGTTTTTCCCCTGGAGTTTTTTCTATATTTTGTGCATAGTCATTGTCCATTCAAATGTATATATATATATATATATATATATATATATATATATATATCTGTAAATGTCTCATAGTAAGAGGAATGCTGGTGTTAGATGGTTGATGGCAATGTTATGTGATGTGGATTTTCCTCGTAACCTGTATTATATGGATGATCAAAACTGCTGTAAATATATTGAAGGAAATACTGAATCTCAGTAAAGCTTTTACTAAAGAGAAAACCGCTGGTGTATGAGTATTGTTCCTTGCATGGATCTCTGGAGCACGCTAACTCTGTGACAAGTGAACCGGGATCACTAAATTCCCCAACATTTTAGTCCTAAAATATTGTTCTCAAGTGTTTCTAACACATGCCACTATTTTTGGCAGTTTAAAAATATTAGGGTGACCAGATAAAATCCAGGTCAGGGCTCATATAACTTTAACAGTTGTAGAGAAAAGGGATTTCAGCCAGTGTCATTTGTATGCAATTAGTTCCTGGTGATATTCCCTCTTCATCACAACAGTTAAAGGTGCAGGGGCCCTGCCTTCTTTTGTATATGGTCACTCTAGTATAGTGCATGCACCTTTAACTGTTGTGATGAAGAAGGAATTTCACCAGGAACTAATTGCATACAAATGACACTGGCTGAAATTCCCTTTTCTCTACAACTGTTAAAGTTACATGAGTCCTGACCTGGATTTTATCTGGTCACCCTAAAAATATATATATAAAGGGGTTAGTCCTGCCCGTTGCATTCCATTCCAGCTTTTACACTGTTCCAAGAGTGGCCATTGAAAGACAATGTGTCTCAACAGAATGCACTGTAAGTAACATGAACCAAAGCAGCTAAAAAGATGAAAGAATGGGAATTCCAAAATTTGTTGGTGTTCTGAGAAGGTAAGCAAATAGATATGACTTGAAGTCCCTTGCAAAAGCCTATTTTGAAAATCTAGTATCTTATAATTTTCATTAGGACAATATACAGGAGGAGAACTGAAGATTTCTCATCAGCCTGTGGTCTAGGAAATAAGGATACTTCTGGAGGGAGGCAAATCAGGTGACCTTGATCTCCAGCTGATAAAGCAGAGACCCAACATTATTTGAACAATCATGGGCTGTAATAGAGACTGATTGAAACGTGTGCTTTGTTTTGTTGCTATACTGCACCCCCCTCCAGTGTTTGCTTTGTGTAATAGCATCAATGCCTAAAATGTTATTCTAGATAAGATTTAGAAGAGCATCATCATGGGGCGGGGGCGGGGGCGGGGGCGGGGGTGGGGGGAATCGCATTTGCTGACCATTACTTCTCTGCCCACATGTTTGTCCCTCATGACCTCTTTCAGAAGTGGAACTAAACAATGTGCAGGTGGCCCATTCAGTGGGCTGGTTTGATCGCACCGCTTCTCCTGCACACAGCAGGAGATAGTGGCAACTTCCATCTCAAAAAATAAGTCGGACTAACTGGATTTTTGTTTTTTTTTGTCATGTGAAGAAGACGAGGAGGGGTGGGAGGCGTGCAGGACGCAGATGACATTGCGAGAGGGACCTGCAAAGATTTGTGAGTGCCCAGCAACGCGTGTGCAAGAAAATGCTCGTCTGATGGCACCCTCAATTAAAAACATTCTATAGCAGTGTCAAACAACAACAACAACAACAACAAAGTGTTAGAGAAGAGTTCTGTTATATGTATATATTGTCAAGAATATACCTGCTTTTCACACTGCCAGTTGAGAAGTTCTTTGCCTGTAGGACTTTCTCCATACAGCTGTATTAAGTTCAATTAAACAGAGTTGCCTTTACAACTAAAGTGGATTTGTATCCTTGACCATTTGGGGGCTCTTGTCCAGGATGAACACACCTTGATGGGAGAAAAGGTTCAATTGGATGGCTTTGTCTAAACTCTACCCATGCACAAAACCAAGGTAAGAGGCTTTTTGAAATCTCTCACTGTGGAGCTTTGACTTTGCCATTCCATCTCCCTTGTCCACTCTGGGTAAGCCTCATCTCCTTTTTTTTACTACAACTCTGTTAGACTGACCTAACTTTCTCTTAGGCTGTGTCTTGATGGCGATGCACTAAAAACTCCCACATTGGCGTCCCTTCCCGTTATCTGCATGGCAAGGAGCACATGTGTGGGATTTGCAGGAAGCAGCTTGGCGAGGCGAGTTGTTGCCAGAGCCAGGCATCCTCTGCCCCCCTCCTCCTTGGAGGCTCAGTGGCTGGAGGAGGCGGTGGCAGCAGAGGACGAAAGCAGGGAGAGGAGGGGTGCTGTGGAGCGGGGCCCCCAGGGAAAGTGCTTCCCACCAGGAGATGTTTCTGATGCTTGCCTTCTGCCTGGCTTCGCAGCAGGAAGGAGCCTACTCAACAAGTACCTGCCGCCACTGCACCTGTGCACCCAAGCCTGTGTGCTGCTGCGCATTGTTGCACAGGCGCTGGGGCACATCTGCGTCCCCCTTTTCAAATCTTTTTTTAAATGCAAAATGCCACGGTGCCGCAGAGGTGGCCCAACGGCCATTTGGCTGGGCTGCCCCTGCCCCCTTCCCCCTTCCCCCTGCCCCTGTTCCTCTCCCCCAGTTCTTTCATTTTTTAACTTTTATTTTTAACTTTTAATTTTTTTAAAAAGCAATGATCCGTGGAGGTAGTCGAGCAGCCATTCAGCTCGCTGGCCCGCCTCCTCCCCAGTGCAGCCGATGGTGGCCAATCAGGGCTCACCATCGGCTAGGGCATGCCTCCGCCACAGCTCCAAAGCAGGCAACAGGGGGCAGATGCCATTGTCGCCTCGCTCCAAGAGGAAATAGTTGTGGTAAGTGCCTGGCATTTTTAAACCGGTGCTTCGGGGTTTGCCCCTGGATTGCTTTGCGATGGCAGATGCGTCATATAGATGCCCTGCTGCCACTGTGGATTCACCCTGGGGCAAACGCCTCATCAAGACAAGCCCTTAGATTAATCTAAGGGAATTTTGTGTTATTTTCTGGGTTGTTTTCTGGTTAAAGCTGAGTATGAGAGTGAGGTTGCCCTAAATTGGGCTGAGTACCAGATTTAATTCTGGGTCCAGCAGCCACACCGAACCCACTGCAAGGGGCAACCCAGTGACTGGTGCTGTTTCAAAAGCAAGGGCTGGTCTCTCTTTGAATAATCCTGTGTACTTCTTGGTATGCGAGGTGGAGTGAGTCTAGCCATTTTCCTACTCCCTCCAAATATGAGCCATTTATTGGACCTCTCAATAAGCCATTCCTTGTGAAAGTGGTGTGAGTGTGTATGAAAGCCCTGTGTGACTGTGAAGCTACCATGTTTTCCTATTTCCTCCCAAACGTGAGCCATTCTGATTGAGCTATTCTTTGTGCCTTCTCCAATGTGGAGACTGTGCCGTATAGGGTGAAAGACGTTCAACCCCCTCCCTCAATAGGCAATTCCATATGAAAACCCTGTTTGACCGTGAGGTATGGGAGCATCGGGCTCCTTTGCCACCCAAAGGGACCCCAGTACATTTTATATCTGTCCATTTTGGGCAGAAAACATGCAAATTCTTAGAGGAATGGAATTGGCATACCAAAGATGACCCCTCTAAGCAGTTTGCCTTGGGTGGGACTTCTGACTTGGGCCGGATCTACATGTGGTCCTCGATGCGCCCTCCCTGTGCCACAAGCCGCTTTGGAGCGCTGCACTTCGTCTAGTGTGGCTCAAGCCTTGGAGGCTCTGCTCTCCCAATCGCTGGCTTTTGTTTACAACCCTCCCCCCTCCCTCCCCGGGACCGGCCTGATTGAAAGGGCAGCGGCCGCGGCGGCGCAGCTGGCACAGGGAGGGCGCATTGAGGACGATGTGTAGATCCTGCCTTGGATAAAGTAGTCCAGTTGAGGGGAGCCCTGGAAGGTAGAGGTAATAAGGTTAATAAGGGTGAATGGGATGTGTTATTTTTCTTGATTTTAGGAATCCTCAAAGAGGCAACACAACTCTCAACTTAGGAGTCTAAAGGACTCCCAAGAGAAGCTCAAAATAAAGCTTAAGACTCTGCAGAGTGCCAAACAAGGTCTTTACCCACAGCTGGGAAAAGAATCTGCACCAGAAGAAAGTCTTCATGACAACCTCCTGGATTTGTGCCCAATTGATCCACTGCCATACAATCTCCAGAATGCGCAGAGGCAGCCATCCCAGCTATTCCCCCTCTCCCTGCTGCGGCTCAGCCACAAGCAGCCCAGGCACCCCAGAAACTCCCCAAAGAGATAGAGGCTGTGGCAGGGGACAGGGTGGTTTCCAGAAGGGGCGAGGCAGAGGGTGGGGCGATCCTTCAAATATCCCAAATCAGAACAAGCCTGGCATTTGTTACTACTGTAAGCAGCCTGGGCATTCAAAAAATGAGTGTCCATCCAGACCTGGCCAGTCTGTGGACACTGCATGGAGGGTTCATACAACCCACCTCCTATGCCTCCCCACATCCAGGCAAACCCCTCATGCCCCCCTCCACCACCGGACAATGCTTTCCATTGTTAGTACAGTTCGGGTGACTATTCAAGTAACTTTTTGGCACCTTCTCTTTCTGTAGGCCAACCTGGTTCCTATGTCTGTTGCTGCATTAATGGGAAAACTGCTAAGTGTCTTGTAGACACTGGAGCTAGTCACTCCACTTTACACTCTGAAGAGTTGTCTTCTGTTCCTCTTTCCTCTAAAGTTATAAATGCAGTAAGAATTTCTGGCCCACAATATTGGGAAAGCTGTGAAGACAACCCATGCAGCACATCCCCCACCTTGAGACCCTTTGTGAATATTCAAATAGATTTTATTCAAATGAACTAGTGTTGTGAGTTAGAATATGTTCTTGTGTTTGCGTGTCCATTCTCTGGGTGGGTAGGAGCCCACCCTTGTGCAGAAGCAGATACTGTCACTGTCAGCAAGAAGCCCTAAGAGACTTTATCCCCAGGTTTGGAATACCTCCGTCTCTTAACACTTCACTGGACAACTTGTTAAAGAAATCTGCAAGGCTCTACAAGTTGAAGAACAATTCTTTGCCTTCATCATGTTCAGTCAGCAGGCCTTGTGGAAAGGAAAAATGATGTTTTGAGGAATGGCAAAGATTTGTGCAGAGACTGGACTCTCTCCTGTCTCTCCTGGCCAGATGCTCTCCTGTTAGCCCTTGTGAATATGCATGTCACCTCACACAAACAGACTGGACTTAATCCTCATGAAAACCTGATGGGAAGACCCATAAGGCTTCCCTCCTCAGCACCTATAAAAGAACAATTTATTGACTTTCAGTTAACTGATGAATCATAGAATCGTAGAATAGTAGAGTTGGAAGGGGCCTATAAGGCCATCGAGTCCAACCCTCTGCTCAATGCAGGAATATACCTTAAAGCATCCCTCACAGATGGTTGTCCAGCTGCCTCTTGAATGCCTCTAATGTGGGAATGCCCACCACCTCCCTATGTCATTGGTTCCATTGTTGTATTGCTCTAACAGTCAGGAAGTTTTTCCTGATGTCCAGCCAGAATCTGGCTTCCTGTAACCTGAGCCCATTATTCCGAGTCCTGCATTCTGGGTTGATTGAGAAGAGATCCTGGTCCTCCTCTGTGTGACAACCTTTCAAGTATTTGAAGAGTGCTATCATGTCTCCCCTCAATCTTCTCTTCTCCAGGCTAAACATGCCCAATCCTTTCAGTCTCTCCTCATAGGGCTTTGTTTCCAGACCCTGATCATCCTTGTTGCCCTCATCTGAACACGCTCCAGCTTGTCTGCATCCTTCTTGAAGTGTGGTGCCCAGAACTGGATGCAATACTCAAGATAGGGCCTAACCAGTGCCAAATAGAGGGGAACCATTACCTTCCGCGATTTGGAAGCTATACTTCTATTAATGCAGTTCTAAGCTATTACACTAATGAAATTTGTTCAAGCTTTCCATTCACAGGTTCAAGAAGCTCTTCCCTCCACTCCATCGGTGCAGCGTCACGACCTCCAACCAGGTGATTGGGTGGATACCAAGATACACCAGAGAAAGACATCCCTTCGCCTCACTGGAAAGGGCCATTTCAGATCCTCCTGACTACTAGTACTGCTGTTAAGCTTCAAGGTGTGCTTACCTGGATCCACGCCTCACATTGCAAAAAAGTCTTGCCTTCCTTGGATCCAGGCATCCCTGACTTCGTTGCAGCTTCTGCTTCAGCATCATTCCCTGGGTCCCTAAGATAAAGACACCTAGGACCTCACTCAGCCTGAGGTAGAGGAGACTAGCGCTCCAGCCTACAACTTGAAATCTAAGAAGGGTACATAATAACTAGGGGTGTGCATGGACCCCCCGGATCGGATTGGGACCCGGATCGGGACCTCCAATTTTGTCCCGGACCGGTTCAGACAAAATCGGAGGCCCCCCGGACCGGATCGAGTCCGATCCCGACCCAAAAATCGTACATTTTTGGATCGGCCGCCATTTTTTTCCCCATAGACTTGCATTGCAATGCAAGTCTATGAGGAAAAAATGGCGGCGGGTGGGTAAGGGGGGGCCTAACTCCCTCCCCCCCCGGGGCCGTCCGCTGTGGACGGCCCCGGCAGGTAAACCCCCTCCCCCGCGCTCCCTACCCCCCCTGGGGCCGCCCGCTTCCATCCGCTGGCGCCCGCGGGCGCCAGCGGATAGAAGCGGACGGCTCCGGGGGGGGGGGTAAGCCCCCTTCCCCGCCACTGCTTACCTTCTCGGCCCGTCCGGCGCCGGCGGCTACTACCAGCGGGCTCCGCGGCCTACTCTCGAGTAGCGCGCCGGGTGATGACATCACCCGGCGCGCCACCCTGGAGCAGGCCGTGGAGCCTGCTGGTAGTAGTAGGCGCCGGCGCCGGACGGGAGCCGCCGGGCCGGGCAGGTAAGGGCCCCCCTCCCCCCTCCCCCCTCCGCGCGCCCCCTCCTCCCCTCCACGCACCCCCTCCTTACCTTTCCGGCCCGGCGGCTCCCGTCCGGCGCCGGCGCCTACTACTTCCAGCAGGCTCCGCGGCCTGCTCTAGAGTAGCGCGCCAGGTGATGACATCACCCGGCGCGCCATCCTAGAGCAGGCCGCAGAGCCTGCTGGGAGTAGTAGGCGCCGGCGCCGGACGGGAGCCGCCGGGCCGGAAAGGTAAGGGCCCCCCTCCCCCCTCCGCGCGCCCCCTCCTCCCCTCCACGCACCCCCTCCTTACCTTTCCGGCCCGGCGGCTCCCGTCCGGCGCCGGCGCCTACTACTTCCAGCAGGCTCCGCGGCCTGCTCTAGAGTAGCGCGCCGGGTGATGACATCACCCGGCGCGCCATCCTAGAGCAGGCCGCGGAGCCTGCTGGGAGTAGTAGGCGCCGGCACCGGACGGGAGCCGCCGGGCCGGAAAGGTAAGGGCCCCCCTCCCCCCTCCGCGCGCCCCCTCCTCCCCTCCACGTACCCCCTCCTTACCTTTCCGGCCCGGCGGCTCCCGTCTGGCGCCGGCGCCTACTACTTCCAGCAGGCTCCGCGGCCTGCTCTAGAGTAGCGCGCCGGGTGATGACATCACCCGGCGCGCCACCCTAGAGCAGGCCGCGGAGCCTGCTAGTAGTAGTAGGCGCCGGCGCCGGACGGGAGCCACCGGGCCGGAAAGGTAAGGGCCCCCCTCCCCCCTCCGCGCGCCCCCTCCTCCCCTCCACACACCCCCTCCTTACCTTTCCGGCCCGGCGGCTCCCGTCCGGCGCCGGCGCCTACTACTTCCAGCAGGCTCCACGGCCTGCTCTAGAGTAGCGCGCCGGGTGATGACATCACCCGGCGCGCCACCCTAGAGCAGGCCGCGGAGCCTGCTAGTAGTAGTAGGCGCCGGCGCCGGACGGGAGCCACCGGGCCGAGAAGGTAAGTGCCCCCCTCCTCCCCCCCCCCGCTGTCCACTTTCATCGGCGGGCGCCCGCTGGCGCCCGCCAATGGAAGCGGCGGTGGGCGCCAGTGGGCGCCCGCCGATCCGCCGATCCGCCGAACCGGTTCGGAGCTTTTTCGGACCGGTTCGGATTGGATCGGCCGATCCAGCTGCGGGATCGGAAATCGGATAATTTATCCGATTTCCCACTGGACCGGACTCGGATCGTGGATCGGGTCCGATCCAGTGCACATCCCTAATAATAACCTATCCTCCTAGTGACTGCCTGAAGTGACACTCTAAGAGGTCACTGACAAAGACAGGTTGTTGCCAATATCCATGTAAAGCTCAAAGATTGCTTACCTAGATATGTGCAGAGTATACAACAAGAAAGTCCCTATCTCAGAGGCAACACACTCCAATCCTAGACAATGCAAAGCATAAATTGCATACCCCAGAACTGAACTATACTACATGCACCCAACAAACAAGTCTCCAAGTTGCCTGTCTACTGGACTTTGCCCAGTAACTGAAAATACCTTGCTTCTTTGGTTCTGTTTGATCCCCATTTTCTTCCTCCTGTGTGCAATTGCCGTATGGTACTTGTATGCTATGGGCAGCAATAAATCTGAATGTAACCAATTGTATGCCAAAGTACCACGGAAGTTTTGTTAGGGTTGCAATGGTTCTGCCTTCTGGGTAAGGAGAAGTGAATGTGCCTGAACATCTAACGGGACATGGTTACCTAACTTGAAATCTTCTTTTCCAGGATATTATATGCAGTGGATGATGAGACCTTGGTGCAATTATGGGTTCACTGCCTTAGCAGGTCATTATTTTGTCCGTGGGAATAAAGTATACAAACACCTCCCCTCAGGATGGGGGGGGCATGTGTTATGCGGCTGTGTTATTACCTGCTATTAGAGTGCTTGACCATCTTCCCAAAGGTAAAATCAGGAATGCTGGTGATGCCAGAGAAGAAATAAAATCCCCAAGTACACTCACTGATGGTGAAATGCTTGGTGGCATATTATTCCCTATGTATGGTGGAGGTAGAATTGACTCAGCTGTTATTAGACTGCAAGCTGTAATTGAAGTTATGGCAAATGGAACTGCAGATGCCATTGGTAGCCTAGCTACTGAACAAAAAGAGATCAGACAGATGGTGTTACAGAATCGCATGGCCTTACATTACATTCTAGCCAGTCAAGGTGGAGTCTGTGCCTTTGTGGGTAAGGGATGTGGTGTATACATACCTGATGACTCACAAGAAGTATCTGACCATGCTACAAAGATCCGTGAGATGGAAAAAGCTGTCCATGAAGAGCCCTGGTCCATCTGGTCTTGATTTAGCAACATGTTTGGCTCTATTGGTGCTAAAATCATGCAAATAATTATGCTTGTGCTTGGTGTAATCATTGCTTTGCTAAAATACTGTATTAAATCTACTACTAATGCTCTCACAAAGACAGAATTAAAACAAATGGTTAGTGTTACACAGAAAGAAATACTTGAGGAAGAGAAAGAAAAAGAAAGAGAAACTGAACTATTGATGGCAATGCAAGTTTAAGATGGCTGGTGGGCCTAGTAGCCCAAAAGGGTGGGGGGCTGAGAAAGCAAGGCCAAAAGTCTTGATATACCTGCTCTGTATGTAGTTTGGTTCTTGCAAATGAACTGCATGATGGGATTGGAATGATGTATGTGCCTGAATGCTATAATGCTCAAACTGCTTAATTGGAATGTCTAACTGTCAAGACCTTTTTGATATAGTAGGAGACAAATAAGCCAGCTTGATAAGGAGGACTGACCATCCAGGTCAATCCGACATTGCTAGAAGAGTTATGGGCCACCTGTTGATAAGGTATAATGAAGAAGTTTTCTTTGATCTATCTTTGTTTTGCTTTAGAATGTTGCCAACTGCTAATTGGTTAAGATGCTACTATGCTTTTCACACTACCAGTTGAGAAGTTCTTTGTCTGTAGGACTTTCTCCATACAGCTGTACTACATTCAATAAAACAGAGTTGCCTTACAATCAAAGTGAATTTTTATCCTTGACAATATAAAATATAAAATTGTAATTTATGGCTTCCATCCTAACTTCCATGCCATGTTCTAAATATGTTCTATCAGGGGTGGGGAATCTTTTTCACCCTAATGGCCACATTCCCTGATGAGTAACCTTCTGAGGCCCACCTGCCAGGAGTGGGTATGGCCAAGGTCATATATGTATAGCCCATTCACACGTATCCATCAACACTCGCCATTCACATACATTCATATGCCTGTGTCACAACTAACCTGGCTACAGGAATGCGTTGAAGTGGGATACAATTTAAGGGAAGATAGGAAGTGGGCTGGATCCTGAGACTGACACAAAGGATGAGGCAGCAGGCAGAGGTGTAGATGTCAAGCAATGTCACAATGGAGAAAGCAGAGACCAAGGGGAAGGAAAGTTCAGGCAAGGTGAGCTGGGAAGAGATGAGGAGCCAACACTCATCCATTCACTCGGCAGCAGTTTATGGCCATATTTACCGAATTCACAGAAACCTGGCTGGGAGATGGCAGTGGCCCAACATGGGCCCAGGTCCTCTCAGTTGGGTACTGTGTTAGCGAGCAGGTGAGGGAAAGTGGGGGCAGGGCAGAGTAGCTGTGGTCTACAAAGGCAGTCTTAACCTGATCAGTCTTCCTGTCTGGGAACTGAATCACATCAAGTGTGTGTACCTGAGTCTAAAGACCAGGGATCGACTGGGGATTCTGTTAGTATACCAGCCAGACTCCCTGGCTGAGCTCATGGAATGGGTCTCAGAGTTGGTGGTGGAGTCGCCCAGGCTTTTGGTCCTGGGTGACTTCAACATCCCATTTGAGGCCAGTTTGTCAGGTGCAGCTCGGGAGTTCATGGCATCCATGACAAACATGGGCCTATCCCAACAGGTCTCTGGACCTACACATTCAGCAGATCACACCCCTGATGCTATTTTCAGTTCCAAACAGACAGATCTGTGGGCAGAGGTGATAAATACCTCTGCGTTGTCATGGACAGATCATTTTCTGGTCAGGGTTAGTATCACGGCTACTGTCAGCCCCTGCAGGCATGGTGGACCTATGAAGATGGTCTGCCCTCAAAGGATTCCAGAAAGTCTTAGAGGGTCCTATGGCTGGTATCATCAATGATCCAGTAGAAGCCCTGGTTAATAGATGGAAACAAGATCTAACTAGGGCTATCAACACGGTTGCCCCCAAATGTTCTCTCTGACGCACTTCTAACCGGGCACCCTGATATACAGAAGATCTCAGGGAGCTGAAGCAGGAAGGACAATGACTGGAGTGCCAATAGTGGAAAACCTGACTTATATCTGACCAGACACAACATAGAGAACATCTTCGTTCCTATGGGGTGGCAATATGTGCAGCGAAGAAAGCTTTCTTCTCTGCGCACATTGCATCTGCGAATTTGTGTCCAGCAGAATTGTTCAGGGTGGTGAGGGGTCTAACACAGACACCTTCCCCCCTGAACTCAATCTTAGAGCCTTCGGTAGTTTGCTGTGATGTCTTTAACAATCATTTCACAGATAAAAATATCTCGGATAAGAGCTGATTTAGATGCCATAATTATAGCAGAAGCTGACAATGGAGTGTTCGTGAGTAGAATTACACTGGATCAGTTTCAGTTGGTGAGTACCGAGGATGTGGACAAGCCACTTGGATGAGTGAGGAGGACAACTTGCCCTCTCGATCCCTGCCCTTCTTGGCTGGTCACCCAGGGAGGAGATGCAATTAGACTACAATTACAACATATTATTAATGCATCTCTCAGGGAGGGGAGTTTTCCAACATGTTTAAAAGAAGCGGTGGTATGGCTGCTTCTAAAACAGCCCTCCCTGGACTCCCTGGACCTTAATAACTACAGACCAGTATCAAAACTTCCATTTTTGGGCAAGGTGACCAAGAGGGCAGTTGCCTCCCAACTCCAAGCAGTTTTGGATGATACAGATTGTCTAGACCCATTTCAAACCGGCTTCAGAGCAGGATACAGAGTTGAGACCACTATGGTTGCCTTAGTGGATGATCTACACCTGAGTATTGACAGGGGGAGTGTGTCCCTGTTGGTACTTCTGGATCTCTCAGCGGCTTTCGCTACCATAGACTATGGTATCCTTCTGGAATGCCTGGGGAGACTGGGAATCAGGGGCACTGTGCTTCAGTGGTTCCGATCCTATCTCTTGGGCAGGTTCCAGATGGTGATGCTTGGGGATAGCTGCTCCTCAAAGAAGGAACTTTGTATGACATACCATAAGGCCCCATCCTATCTCCAATGCTGTTTACCATCTACATGAAACCGCTGGGAAAGTTCACCAGGAGGCATGGAGCGGGGTGCTATCAGTATGCTGATGACACCCTTTGACAACAGCGTCAGTATGGATAGCATGTCTCCTCTGAATGAATGCCTGGAGGCGGTAATGGGCTGGATGAGGAAAAACAAATGGAAGCTGAATCCAGACAAGATGGAAGTGCTTACTGTCAAAGGCCCCAACCTGGGTTTGGAGGTGTGTCGACCAGTTTTGGATGGGACTACACTCCCCTTGAAAGACTGTGTTTGCAGCTTGGGGGTGCTCCTGGATCCGTCACTCCAAATGACAGCTAAGATAGATGCCATGGCCAGTAGTGCCTACTATTAGCTTCGGCTGATACACCAGCTGCGCCCCTTCCTAGAGTTGGAAGATGGTAGTGTACGTGCTGGTAACTTTGAGGCTTGACCTGTGCAATGTGCTGTACGTAGGGCTATCTTTGTACCTAGTCTGGAAACTTCAAATATTTCAAAATATGGCAGTCAGGTTGGTCACAAGTACACCTAGGGCTGACCATAATTACACTAGCTTTAAAATCACTTCACTGCCTTGAAATTAGTTTCCGGGCGAAGTATAAAGTGTTGGTTATTTCCTTTAACACCCTATATGGCTTGAGTCCAGTTTACCTGTGGGATCGCCTTCTCCTGTACAATCCGCCCCGCACACTCAGGTCCTCTGGGAAGAATTTACTCTAGCCAGCCAAAACTAGGCTGACAACCATTACCCAGAGGACCTTCTCTTCTGCCGCTCCCAGACTATGAAATGGCCTGCCAGGAGAGATTTGTCAACTTAATAGTCTCCTGGAATTTAAGAAAGCCATCAAGACTGATCTCTTCCGGCAGGCCTACCCAGTCGAATTTTAAGATGTCTTTTCATAATGTATTCATTTTATATGTTTTTAATTAGTTATATGTATTTTATGGTGTTTTGTATTTGGTGTTGTACCCTGCCTCGATCCAGAGGGAGAGGCGGGTAAGAAATAAATAAATAAATAATAATAATAATAATAATAATAATAATATTATTATTATTACTGATTCCCACCATTTAGAATGCATTTAACTACTTGGCATTGAAACAAAACATCCTGGTAATTTACTGGATCCTGGGAGTGCAGCCCAGAATAAGCTCAATGGAGGAGCCAAGAGGAGGAACTCAGAGGTGTTTGCTGCTTCTGGGAGCAGAGCCCAGCAAAAAAGCTGGTCTCGTTTACAGGTTTGTTTGTTTTTAAAAGACAGCTGCATGTGGAGGGAGGAAACTTTGCCCCCTTTTCTAGCAACAGACCCAAAAAGAGAACAACAACCCCCAAACCCCCAGACTCTTCTCTACCTCTTGGTTGGCAGTCCTACATAAAACCCTAAACCAGCTTTCTCCAACCTGGTGCCCCCCTGATGCTTTGGACTTCAACTCCCATCAACTTGACGACATGACCACTGATCAGGAATGCTGGGAGTTGAAGTCTAAAACATCTGAAGGCTGCTCTAAACAACTTGGGTCTCCCATGCCCAGGAATCTGTCTACAGCCTATGTCAGATTGTAAACTCCAAGATAAACCGATGATGCCCTCTTATCAGTACTGGAGATTCACCCAAGTCCAAATGTGAGAAACTTTGGGAAGCATTGCAAGACCTATCTATTTGAGGTCCCCTCTACAAGGATTTGCTTTTGCGCCTGGTTAGGCGATTATGCGCATAATCACAGAAGCGCATTTACGCCTAATACCTCTGCACGAGAGGCGGCGAGAGGCGGTGAAGCGCATTAACGGATGACCAAAATGCGCTTTACAAGTAGTTAATGCGCATATGCACTTGTTCACATAGCCAAAATGCGCTTTAACGGCTGGAGCAAAATAAAACTCGCTGTTTAATGCACATTCGATAATGCGCATAATCAGAGGGATAGCGTGCCTCTACGCCCGATTTGCGCTCCGTTCTTGTAGAGGTAAATTTTTTAATGCGCCTTCAAAGAGCTTTAAATGCCTCTTGTAGAGGCAGCCTGAGATGTCTCAAACTCAAGGAATAAGTTAAGTGGACTTACAGACAACCATGCCATAAATATTTGACTTTCCCTTCACCTGTCTTTTCCACTTGCCTGTCTTCTGTTTTTTTCTATGTGCATATTTTCTGTTGTGCTTAGCTGCTTAGAGAAGCAAAATGAAATTCAAAAGGCTCAGCTCCCCTCCCCTCCCCTTCCCTTCCCTTCCCTCTTAACCTGCACATTCTGTTCTTTACTCTCCCCATTTCCCAGCTACTATACGATCTAGCTCCTTGGGGCCAGGTTCCACCCATGTCTAAGGAGCCAGCTAAAGGGAGGATGTTTAGCTTTTTAAGAATCTGGCTTGAGGACTCTCAGCTGATGTCATCACACTTTTTACCAGCTGATTGGCTGAAAGCCAGGCCCTCCATCTGTCAGAGTTCTGTATAATAATCATGAATCTTTATTCTAGGGTTGTCTCTCCTGTGCGTTCCTTTTCTGACCTGTGCTCCCTTCTGACTCATGAGAAATGAGCTGTGGGCTCATGCACGCAACTATCTAATTTTAGGATCAAAATGGGAAGAGTTAAAGGTGCTTATGAATTCAGTCATGCACAAAAAGTATGAAAAATGTATGCTATATAAATGATATGGCCTCTGTGCTTGATTACATCTTGCTTAGTTTCACATAAGAACATAAGAAGAGCCATGCTGGATCAGACCAAAAGCACCATCACACCAGTGATTTAGTGCACTCTCGACATGCCTGGTGTGTGGATTTGAAGCACGGTACTCACATGATGCTGAGCTTCTCCTGCTGACACCCCGCCTCTTCCCCAGTCTTTCCTAGAATGTTAGAAGTCTGGATTATTTTCCCTAAACGCATCAAATGCGCCCTAAGCCCTTGTGTAGTTTTAAAGGAACTGGGAGCTTGAATGGATTGCATCAGGTCCTGGCAGGGAAAAGCGATCTCTCCCAGCAGCCGGCCCCAAGCCTCAATATAAAACCCAAACCTTGCATCCAGGCTCCAAAGTGTTTTTTTAAATCATACAATGACTGAATCTCTGCAGAGACAGACTAAAGGGTTGTTCCATTTTTGGCGGGCAGAAAGGTGGTCTAGTTGAAGTATTCATCTGTCAGGACCTGACTGGAGGGAGAAAGAGAAGGGGAGGGGTGGAGTGGAAGAGCGAAGGAGCATAGGAGTGACAGAGCAGCTATTCAGGTGAAAGGGATCATACGCTTGACACGCTTCTGCCTCAGAGGGAAAAAAAGGAGAGGCAAACCAGGGGGGAAATTAGGTGAGATGAAGGTCCAAGAGTCCATCTAGTCCAGCACTCTGCTGACACAGTTGCCAACCAGCTGTTAATCAGGGACCCAAAAGCAGGATACTGTGCAACAGCACCCTCCCATCCATGTTCCCAGGAACTGGTGTGCAGAACAGATCTGCTCCTCCCCAAAATTCAGGGTGGCGCTCTGATGAGGCACTTCTCCACTCTGATGTTTGGGGCGGGTCCTTCTCTCTGCACCATCAGATTACCCGTTGGAAAACCGCTCCATTTTCAGAGAACAGCACTATTATTGTCAATGGGAATTAACAAAAATGCATACATTTCCATCATTTTTAAAGATAAACAGATGAAACTTGACACCCTGGTAACTTTGGAGTAGATCCCTTCATCCCTTGATTTTTAGGATTTTTTAAAATCCCCCCTCAAACCATCTCCCCATACACACACACATGCACACAAACACACACACACTTCAGATGCATTTCATCTTTTCGAGAGAGAGCTTGCAGAAGTTTCAGAAACTAGAAGCATCCTGCAAAAATCAAAGTCCCCTGTCTCCATGTGTGGAACAAGAACACACACACTAACACACAAAGGGGAACGTGGGGTGGTACTACAAGAAGGAGCAAATAAAAGCAGACAGACCAACAGAGAGAAAAGCAAAGCCAGCAAAGAAAACCGGCTCTGGCTGTGTTGGGCGAGGGAGGCCTCATCTACAAGAATTCGCCTTTACGCCTGGTTAGGCGATTATGCGCATATTCGAAGAAGCGCATTTATGCCTAATACCTCTGTACGAGAGGCGGCGAAGCGCATTACTGGATGACTGAAACGCGATTTAAAATGTTGACATGCGGAGAATTGCTTGTTCACATAGTCAAAATGCGCTTTAACGGCCGGAGCAAAATAAAACTCGCTATTTAACGCGTGTTCGATAATGCGCATAATTGGATGTTTAAAGCGCCTCTACGCCCGATTTGCGCTCCGTTCTTGTAGAGGTAAATTTTTTAATGCGCCTGGAAAGAGCTTTAAATGCCTCTTGCAGAGGCAGCCGGAGAGGGGTTTCTTCTAGTTCCCTTCCCCCGCCCAAAATTAGGCCCATCCTTTTCTCTGCCTTGATGTTGCCCATGAACAATTCTTATCTGGACAACAATCAACTGAGCAAGGTGTATCAGTCACTGGTCACATTCATGTCCACTATGGTGAGATGGATTGTATTTCTACTAAAATTATAATAATTCTAAATTGCATCTTTACATATAAATAAGCATATGTACATTTTATGCAAATCTCTCTAGTCTTTGATTCTTTTTTTCTGAGCATGCATTTCCTCTTTTTTGGTAATGCGGAAGTGGCCACCCTAAAATTAACATTTTACCAATAGGAATTTTGTGGGTTTGAATTCTCTCTCTCTCTCTCTCTCTTTCTCTCTTTCTCTCTTTCTCTCTCTCACACACACACACACACACACCACGCACATACACCAGCAACTCTTTCTCATATATGCAAATGCAGAGATACCCACATGCACACGATGACCCCTTTCCCCCACCTACTGGCTTGGTGAAGCCACCCTGGAAGATTCTGCATAAGGTGCATTTGCTGGGACTTTCCCCTGCCCTCAGAATGTATACTGGACATGCAATGCATAAATTGTCCTACATCTCTCCCAATTTAAAGTGATGATTTTGAAACCTCATAACTTTAATAATAAACAAAATGTTTTCACACAACCTGCAAAAGGGAGACTCCAGCAATATCCTTGGCATTTTTGCATGTCATACATGAAACTGTGAGACAACAGTTTTTACAAACTCTTCACCCAACTGATGAACTGATGAAGCTATGTGAGTTGCTGAAAAAACGTCCTAAAGACATTCAGGAAGAAATTTACTCACTCCAGGAACCTCAACCAGGGCTCTCCTATTTGCTAACCCAAATCCACAAACTGCATAATCTTTTCTTGTGCATTGGCATTCTTAGTTGCTATATTCATTGTATCCTCAGGTCCTAAGCCACCAGCTTTCCCAATTATTTTTGAAATACCAAGATTTTCTGAGGAAATTATAGCCCAGTGATTCTTTCCCACGTAGAACATCCCACTTAAAGATGGGCTACAATCCATCAAGACTAATTGCTTATTGATTGATTGATTGATTTGAAGCACTTGATGCTCTATGTAGAGATTCACACCAAATATAGAGATCTAATAGAGATTCCCAGAGAAGCATACAATAAGGATTTAAAACAACAATAAAGGCAGTAAACAAAAATAAGACCTTTAAAAAATAACAACAACGTATCAGTAGCCTAACAAATAAAAGCGGAATTAAAATCAAATTTAAAAGGCCCGGGCAAATCAAAAGGATTTCATCCGGTGCCCCAAAAAACCATGAACAATGCAAAGCAACCCTTCCAAGGCCAGGGTGCCATCACAAAGAAGGGTCTATCTCTAGTAATGGCACCCCTCACCAATGATGATGAGGGAACCCAGAGAAAGGCTTCCAAGGCAGAAGTTAATGTAGAGGCAGGCTCAAGTGAAAGTCTCTGAAGTACTCAGCTCCTAAGCTGTTTAGAGCTTCAAATATGAATGCCACCACTTTGAATTGTGTCTGGAAATGGACCAGGATCAAGTACCGCAATTCCAACACAAGGGAAAATGCCCCCCTCCACATTTGTTCATATGATTTTGTCTCTAGGGCAAGTGTACCACTTCTTGGGCAGCTGAATAGACGGTGGTGCCTGGCTGTTTCTGGCAGCAGTGGTGACAAGCAGTGGGGTGGGGGGTATGACTGTGATGTCTAGGGTGACCAGATTTTGAGAATCAAAATCCCGGACCCCCCGCCCCCCCAAAACAACCCCCCCACCGCGCGCCCGCGCCGTCCGCATGCCTCGCGCCGCCGCCCGCCCCGCGCCCGCATGCCTCGCGCCACCCCCCCACGCCGCCCCCCCCGCGCCGCGCCGCCCCCCCACCTGGTGTCGGCGTTGGCACAAGCCCAGCGTCGGCGCAAGCCTGGCGGCATCAGCGCAAGCCCGGTGGCGGCAGAGGACCCGGCAGGTCTGGGCTGGGTTTTTTGGGGGGTTAGTGGCTTGTTGGGAGGGGGTTGTTTTGGGTGGGGGGTGGCGGGGGGGACCGGGATTTTGGTTTCCAAAATCTGGTCACCCTAATTGCATGTGGATCATATTGCTAGCTGGTTAGAGCCTTACAGTTATTTATTTATTTTCTGCCTTTCTCTGCAAAGCAAATGCAAGACAGCTTACAACAACTTATGAAAACAATGAACAAATTAAAATTCAATAAAGGAGCACTCTATCATCAGCAAAAATTGCATGGACAGAAGGGAAACAGCTCCAAATCCCAAGGGGCTTTAAACACAAAAAAGAAGCTTAAGGATGTCCACAGTTTTAAGTTTCCTCTTTCATGCTAGCCATGGGAGGTTCAGGTACTCTTGCCTGTGGAGGCCATTCCATCATCTGGGTGCTGTGTTGGAAAAGGTTGTTTCTCTTGTCCCCAGTAGCCAAATATCTATTAGTAGTAGTGGGATAGCAAGAGGAGCTTCAGAAAATTAGCAAAGTTTCTCAGCAGGTTAATGTGAGAGAAGCCATTCCTGAGATAGGGCAGCCCAGGGCCATTTAGGGATTTAAAGGCCCTGCTAGCCCATGTAGTGAACAAAGCATTTTCTGAGGGCTCCATTCCAGGCACCTTCAGACTCCGCTCCTAAGCATAGACTCCACCATAGGGCTTTCCCAGGCTTCTTCTCCATGTACAAACTCTGCCCTGGGCCGCAGGCAATGTACAGGTGTCAAAATAGGCAACCTTAATGGTGTCCAAACTGAGGTAACCATTTGGGCTAGAGATGACCCAAAGCATTTTGGTGCTTGACAAAAAATAAAATAAAAAATCATCCCAGTATTGGCTGTTTTGGTGGTAAAAAGCTAACAAGAAATTATTGATCATTTGCTCCCCTTTGAGGATACACCCCCTCCAAATGCATTGCCTGAGGCAACCTGCTTGAAGCCAGCTCTGGTTTATGGAGGGGAAATTCAGGGAAAAGATATATTCTTTTAGGGAGATTATGGAGAGGAAAAACACACACCACGTACTTCTTCATCCTCTAAAGGGCAGCGTGAAATCTGACCCACATGCAGGACAGTCAGTGGGACTCTATCATTGGCCATTCCTTACCCAGAGGGAATAGGAGGAGACAATTTCTCTTGAGTTACAATAAACTTTGGAATGAGGTCATGGGACAATTCCCCCCCTTCTCATTCCATTTGCATTATGACACCAAATCCTACTACTTTCTTGAGTTGAATTTTGAAGACAAGCCAAGGAAGAACATTTGGTGGGATTGGGAGTGGCTGTACACTCTGTCCAAATTAGGGGACCAGCTGAGGGGGAAAGAGACAGTGACTGCAGTGGAAAAGAGCACAGTGCATGGATAACAGTGAGTGGAAGGAGTGGTGCCACTAGAAATATTTTTAGAAGGTGACCGTTTGAAGGCTATATTGGTTTTTTTCAAATAAATAAATAAATAAATAAAGGAGTCATCAACCCAGCTCGTGAATGAGAATTGTAGGATAGATGTTTTGGTGGATATAAGGCGGGGAGGAGGAGGAGGAGGAGGAGGAGGAGGAGGAGGAGGAGGAGGAGGAATAGAAAGAAAAGGGAGTGTTATGTATAACTTGAATTATTTGGTCTTCAGATGGGGAAGCAAGGTTGGTGATCATAGAAAGTGGGGGGGGGGAGAGCACTGAGAATGAAACTATTGCTGTGCATCTGTCAGCGAAGGAGGGAAATGTACCAAGAAATGTGCGAGGAGCTCCCATTTATTCTCTTCCTTTCTCACTTTACAGGGATGGTGGCCTGTGGAGCTCAAATGCTGCTGTGCCTCACAGCTCTTGCTGTCCTTCCATCTGGTGAGTCTGGCCCATCTGGGCATTCCTGATTGATCCTGCACTTTATATGGTGAAGAAAAGCTAATGTTGTGTGCTAAAAGAGAGTTGTCACCAAAGTGATGGAAGGGAAAGAAAGGACAGGAGGAGGAGGAGGAGGAGGAGGAGGAGGAGGAGGAGGAGGAGGAACTAGGTTGGGGTGATAGAGGCGCATTTGCCACGGGTGCAAAAGTGACAAAGAGCATGCACCGAATTGACAAAATTCCCATTCAAAGTCATATGAGTCTGTGGTTGCATAATAAAAGAAAAGACTTTGGGTGCTTTCAGACAGATAGCTCATAGAGCTAAAATCAAAAGACATGGTGCAGTTATTCCATCTTTCCTTCCTTAATGGCTTTTCTGTGGAATGAAAAAAGGTGGGAGGAACTGTGCGAAAACATTAGAGAATTGTAAATAGAAAACTGGCTGGGGGTAGATGGGCAGTGATTCCAACACATCTGGAGGGCATGAGGTTGGGGAAGGCTGCTGTAGAGGCTGCAGCATGGCTACTAGCAGGATAGGTGATAACGGTGTGTCTATATTAAAGACATGCAAGCTGATCCTCAGAAGTAAGACTAATTCAATTCAGTGCACATAATTTTACACAGGATTTTAGAGTCAAATTGCTTTTAAGAGCAATCTGTTCCTACAGAATCTTGGGATCTCTTCTATGACAGATAATTCTCAGCATCATCACTAAACTACTATTCCCAGGATTCTTTAAGGGATTCATGGGAATTAAACCGACATAAATCCAATAGAAGTTTGTAGTTCACACATTCTATTTCATGGTGTGCTTCCAGACAGACAGTTCCTAGCACTACCAATCCAAAGACACTGGTTCAATTCCCATGTAACATGGGTGAATTTCCTTGTGGGCTTTCTCAGCGTGGCAGTCACTGCCATTTTTATATTTGGGGCACAGTAGCATCTCATTACATGTGAAACCTGGTGAGTGTGGATTGTTGAAGTGGTTGACAAGCCACCCGCAATGCTAAAACATCCCATGGAATCTGGGTGGATTGTCAACCACCCCCAACAGCCATCCTCACCAGGTTTACATGTATGAGAAGCTGTGGTGGTGGGGAGCTTAGACTGCCAACTTGGCTCCTGAGGATGATGTAACCCAACATGGCAAAAGCCAGGTCATTGACTGGGTTCATATGAAATGAGGCTGGTTAATAAACCATGTTGGCTAGTTAATAGGGTGACCAGATAAAATCCAGGTCAGGGCTCATGTAACTTTAACAGTTGTAGAGAAAAGGGAATTTCAGCCAGTGTCATTTGTATGCAATTAGTTCCTGGTGAAATTCCCTCTTCGTCACAACAATTAAAGGTGCAGGCACTATACTAAAGTGACCATATACAAAAGAAGGCAGGGCCTCTGCAACTTTAACTGTTGCGATGAAGAGGGAATTTCACCAGGAACTAATTGCATACAAATGACACTGGCTGAAATTCCCTTTTCTCTACAACTGTTAAAGTTACATGAGCCTTGACCTGGATTTTATCTGGTCACCCTACTAGTTAACCACCCCTGCACATGGCAATCAATTGCCACTTTTACCTTTGCCAGTTGCAACTTGTTACTATGTTTGTACCCAGCAATGTTGGATGGATGAGTTGGTTAACAAACCACTCAACAGCCCAAGAACAGGCCATAGGTTCTGGATGGTTTGTAAACCACACTAGCCACACACTTTTGCCAGGTTGGAACCTCATCACAAATTGCGCCTGGCGAGGATAATTATGTAAATCAGGCAGCACATGACTAGCATGCATGGGAATGGTTAACTAGCCACTGTGGCTTATTAACCACCCTCATGTAATGTCAACTGGGCTGCCATGACACTATGCCATCTTTCCCTCCTTAACAGATTTTTTTTGTGGCAAGAAAAAGACAAAAGAGCCCGTGTGGTGTAGTGACTAGAGTGTTGGACTGGGAGTCGGCCATGGAAGCTGATTGGGTGACTTTGGGCCATTCACAGGCTCTCAGCCCAACCTGCCTCACAGAGTTGGTGTTGTGAGGATATGAATGAGAGGAGGAGGATTATGTACGCCACTTTGGGTTCCTTGGAGAAAAAAAAGGCGGGATATAAATGTAATAAATAAATAAATAATAACAGAACCAGTGGGAAAACACAGGAGGGTTATAAATGAAAGACCCCCACCCTGTAAAATCCCTGAATTGTGCAATTGCATGATAAAGTCTTCTTCTGGAAACAGCCGTTGTCTCCAGCTGCTTTCATTCGCTGATTGCTGCTACTTGTCATATTGCCCAGCTTTCTTCCTTCTCTCTTCACTACTTTACCTTTTTCAGCTAATGCAGATGTGTGTTTTTCCTGTCCGACTCTGCAGGGAACCTCCTCCATATTTTCTCTACCTGAATAATCAACTATCTTGGATTATGTACTTTCACAATCAAAGTGTTGTTTTGTGTCCATCTGGGGTCTTTCAGACATAGGGCTCCTAGTGCTACAAATCCAAAGAGATTGTGTAGCTATTCCTTCGTTCCCTTCTGAATGTATTTTTTATGGAAAGAAGAAAAACACATGCAGAGAATAAGTGGTGGGGAAACACAAAAATGGAAGACAATGTGGTCAGGATCCCCATTAAAATTCTATGAATGAGTCAGAGGAGTCGCACAATAAAAGCTTCATCTGGAAGGACTCTTCCTCACCCACATCCACACCCCAACTTTTTTGAGGAGAGAGTTTTTCTACATGAGGCTGTTAAACAGCTGTCTATCCACTGTATCTTCTTTCATTTCATTGCAGAATTGAGATGTTTGTGCTACATAAAAAGCATTTCCTTTTCTGTTACATTACCTCTATATGAGGTATGTATCATGTGCTTGTCATTTCCTACTCACAGTTGTTTAGGATTCTTTAGACAATGTCATGACCCTCAAGATTTGCTTCTCTTTTTAAACAGCACTTTTTAGCAGGTTTTTAGAGCAGGGAAAATGTGGTATTTAATTGTAAAAGTGAAAGAAACTGATTTTTTCACTTGTGTATTTGCACGATTCTGTTATACCACAGTGCCATCTAGAGGTTATATAGCAGAAAAGCAGAAAAGGAAATGCAGATCTCAATTCTGCAATGAAACCAAAAGTGGATTAAATGAATTAACAGCCAATTAACAGCCTTGTGTAGAAAAGCTCTAGGAGAGTAGTACAAATACACAAGCAAAAAAAGCAGTTTCTTTCTCTTTTACAATTAAATACCACATTTCTCCTGCTCTAAAAAAAACCTAGCCGAAACTAGAAGTTAAACTGAGGGATCACAATGTTGTCTAAAGAACCCATCAACAACCATGAGAAGGGCATGATGAGTGCACAGTAAATGCCTAGTGTGGAAAAGTCCAGAGTTTCCAAGGCAGCTTCGCAGGTCAGTTTCTTTTGGAGGAGAGAGGACTGGAGACTTTATTTACAATATGCAGACTGAGCAGGTAGCAAGCAAGTTGGCATTCTAGCAGGTGGTGCTTATACAAAGCAACTGCAGCAGCCCTGAAGCCTTCAGCCAATAATTATTAGGCAGATGTGTAAGAGCCAAGCTACATTTGATGATGAATCATTGGCTGGATCACCTAATGTCTTTTCTCTTACTCCAAAAGTTCACTGTGGAAACCGTGCCTCCCCCACCCCCCAGCAGTATTAATATTAGTTTTAGATAGTAATTCTGATTGGGGAAACAGATACTTAGAAGTATACTGCTGCTATATGTGGAGGCTCCATTTAGCAATCCAGGCAAAAAGATGTAGATAGACCTCCCTTCTTCCACGGATTTGTCTAGTCCTTTCATCTAAGATAATGGCCATCACTGCATCTTGTGGCAGACTGGCACGTAGCTGTTGGCAGAGTCCTCCTCTTTTCCCAACCACCATGGAGGCAGAAGAATCCCATTTCAGTTCCCACAGTTTCATTTCCCTTATGAAATTAGCACCCCCCCATGTGCATCGAAGTCAAGAGCGCCAACCTCAGAGCTCCTCTGTCACATGTAGTGACAGAGGAGCATTCCAGATGCTTACCATTACATGCCAAGCTACACAAAATACTAGAGAATGGGGTTTACTCTTCATAAAATAATAGTATGGCAATAACAGTATCTCTTTAGCAATCTGGGAACTACAGTTCTAACTTCGGGGGATGGGAGGGGGGAGAAACCATCACTAATTTGTAATAGGGATGTGCACTGGATCGGACCCGATCCACGATCCGAGTCCGGTCCAGTGGGAAATCGGATAAATTATCCGATTTCCGATCTGACAGCTGGATTGGCCGATCCAATCCGAACCGGTCCGAAAAGGCTCCGAACCAGTTCGGCGGATCGGCGGATCGGCGGGCGCCCACCGGCGCCCACCGGCGCTTCCATTGGCGGGCGCCAGCGGGCACCCGCCGATGAAAGTGGACAGCGGGGGGGGAGGGGGGGAGGAGGGGGGCGCTTACCTTCCCGGCCCGGCCGCTCCCGTCCGGCGGCGGCAGCTACTACCAGCGGGCTCCGCGGCCTGTTCCAGGGTGGCGCGCCGGGTGATGTCATCACCCGGCGCGCTACTCTAGAGCAGGCCGCGGAGCCCGCTGGTAGTAGCCGCCGGCCCCGGACGGGAGCGGACGGGCCGAGAAGGTAAGCAGGGGGTGCGTGGAGGGGAGGAGGGGGCGCGCGGAGGGGGGGAGGGGGCCCTTACCTTGCCGGCCCGGCCGCTCCCGTCCGGCGGCGGCGACTACTACCAGCAGGCTCTGCGGCCTACTCCAGGGTGGCGCGCCGGGTGATGTCATCACCCGGCGCGCTACTCGAGAGTAGGCCGCGGAGCCCGCTGGTAGTAGCCACCGGCCCCGGACGGGAGCGGACGGGCCGAGAAGGTAAGCAGGGGGTGCGTGGAGGGGAGGAGGGGGTGCGCGGAGGGGGGAGGGGGCCCTTACCTTGCCGGCCCGGCCGCTCCCGTCCGGCGGCGGCGACTACTACCAGCAGGCTCTGCGGCCTACTCCAGGGTGGCGCGCCGGGTGATGTCATCACCCGGCGCGCTACTCGAGAGTAGGCCGCGGAGCCCGCTGGTAGTAGCCGCCGGCGCCGGACGGGAGCGGACGGGCCGAGAAGGTAAGCAGTGGCGGGGAAGGGGGCTTACCCCCCCCCGGAGCTGTCCGCTTCTATCCGCTGGCGCCTGCGGGCGCCAGCGGATGGAAGCGGACGGCCCCAGGGGGGGTAGGGAGCGCGGGGGAGGGGGCTTACCTGCCGGGGCCATCCACAGCGGACGGCCCCGGGGGGGGAGGGAGTTAGGCCCCCCCTCTCCCACCCGCCGCCATTTTTTCCTCATAGACTTGCATTGCAATGCAAGTCTATGGGGAAAAAAATGGCGGCCGATCCAAAAATTTACGATTTTTGGGTCGGGATCGGACTCGATCCGGTCCGGGGGGCCTCCGATTTTGTCCGAACCGGTCCGTGACAAAATTGGAGGTCCCGATCCGGGTCCCGATCCGATCCGGGGGGTCCGTGCACACCCCTAATTTGTAACAGCTATTTTATGTTAATTTATTAAATTACAGAATGGAAACAATATTTTCTTCCTCCTGTCTAGATTGGCTGTTTCCTGTGGTCACTGCTCAGGATGTTCCTGAAGACTCAACAGGTACATTTCCACTGTTGCAAAAGGGAGTAATTGGACATACATCAAAGCTGAGTGGACATAGAATCATAGAACAGTAGAGTTGGAAGGGGCCTCTAAGGCCATCGAGTCCAACCCCCTGCTCAATGCAGGAATCTACCTTAAAGCATCCCTGACAGGTGGTTATCCAGCTGCCTCTTGAATGCCTCTAATGTGGGAGAGCCCACCACCTCCCTAGGTCATGGGCTCCATTGTCGTACTGCTCTAACAGTCAGGAAGTTTTTCCTGATGTCCAGCCAGAATCTGGCTTCCTGTAACTCGATGTGATAGAAGGGAAAAGCAACAATGGCAGTTTTTTTTAAAAATTTAATTTTTAAAAACATAATACAACATAAAATACAATACATAACCACATACCCCCCGTGCTCCCCTCCCCCCAGGAGACCTTCAATTATACATTATTCTTCTTTCCAAAATTGTAAAGACTCTTTTGAAGGTATTTGCCCCTTCCCCGTTCTTAATACATATTACAAAAATGGGCTCCATATATCTCCAAAATCATTCTTACTGGACATTCCCCTCTTTATTTTCATTTTACACGTTAGCTTATCGTTAAGTGCGTGTCCCATATTTCTTTAAACCATTCTTCTATAGTATATATCCCTTGCCCTTTCCATTTTTTACCAATCATTATTCTGATGGGAGCTAGGAGGTTGTTTATCAATTCTCTCTTGTTTATATTCTCATTTCCTTTATCCCATATTGCTAGTAGAGCCAGCTTTGGGCTTAATTCCAATTTACTTCCAATTATTTCACTTATTTCTTTAAACACCCTTTCCCAAAATTTTTGTACGTGTTCACAGCTCCACCACATATGGAAATAAGTTCCAACCTCCTGACACCCCCTCCAACAATTCTTGGACACTTTTTTATCTATCTGATGAAATCTTACCGGCGTTAAATACCATCTCCATACTGTCTTATAATAATTCTCCTTAATTCTAATCGACAAAAGCGTTAACATTCTTGCATCCCATATCCTCCCCCAGTCATGTTCATTAATTTGTTCCTTTAAATCGTCTTCCCAAATCTTTTTGAGAGAGTCTCGATATTCATCATCCTCTATCAGAATTCTATATATTTCGCTAGTCAAACCTTTTCTAATTTTAATTACTTCCTTCTTTCCTCTTGATTCAATTAAATCTTCAAATCTTGTATTATTTCTACATTTCTTATTTATCTTTTTCCATTCCTGTGTCCATTTTTCCAATTGTAAGCATTTGAACCAAGCTATCTTTTGTCCTTTTAACAACTCTCTAAATTGCACCTTATCTATCATTCTTTCCATCCAATTCCTTAACTTAATAATTTCCTGATCCTTCAGACTCCCTTCCAACTCTACTTTTAAATTCCTTGGGAAGTTTCCCACTACTACCACTGGGGCGAGTGGAGAGTCTCCTGGTATTAACTTTCCTCTAACTTTCTCCCAGATCTCTAGAATATTTTTCAGCAACGGGTTGTCCAGTCTCCTCAAATCTTTCTTATGAATTTTAATAAAAAAAATATTTTGCAATTTAAAATCTAGTTCCCCTGTTTGCATTTCTAACCATTTTAAATCTTCCTCCCCTAATATACTATTTATAACATATCTTAACTGATTAGCAATATAATAACTCTTTATATTTGGAAGTCCCAAACCACCTTTCTTTTGTGTCTTATACCATAACCCTTTATTAATCCTAGCTCTCTTATCTCCATTGCAATAAGCATTAATCATATTTTGCCAACTCTTTAACTCTACATCCGATATTTTAATCGGCAGCATTCTAAACAAAAAATTAATCTTAGGTAATATCTTCATTTTAATAACCGCTATTCTACCAAACCAAGAATGTTTTAATTTTCTATATGCCTCTAACTTTTCCCCTACCTGTTTTTTCAAACTTGCAAAATTAATTTCTTCTAACCTATCTAAATCTTTTGCAATATTAATTCCTAAATAATGTACTATATTTTTAAGCCTAAGACCTAACTTGACTTTACCTTCCTCCATCTCCTCTTTGTTATAATTAAATAACATCATTTCTGACTTCCCCCAATTAACTTGTAGACCAGTAATCTCCCCAAATTCTCTCAAATGCTTCTTAATCAACTCCCCAGTCTTCAGGGGATCTTCTAATGTCAGTAATGTATCATCCACAAAATTTTCTCCTTCCCTCCTATCCCCTTCAATCTTACATCCTCCTTATAACATTTGCCAAAATTTCTATCACTATCGCAAATAAGATCAGTGAAAGTGGGCATCCTTGTCTAGTTCCTCAAGCTAGTGTAATCTGTTGTGTTAACCCATCATTAACCATTATTTCTGCTTTATTATTTTTATACAGTTGATCCATCACTCCCATAATGTTTTCAAAATTGTTTTAAGTTCTGGCCATTCCATGCAATCAAAGGCTTTGAATATATCCAATGCTAACAAACCTGCTTTTAAATTCCTTTTTTTAAATAATATTAATTATATTTAAGACTCTTCCAATTAAATTAGGCATTTGCCTTCCTGAAATAAATCCAAATTGATCTTTTCTAATATATTTATATATAAACGTACCCATCCTTTTTGCCATTATTGCCGTAAAAATTTTTGAGTCTTGATTTATTAAAGATATTGGTCTATAAGATGCTGGATCCGTCAGATCCTTTCCTGGTTTCGGGATTAATATAATAAAGGAATGATCCCACGATGGCGAGGTCTTTCCTCCTTCTATTATACTATTAAATAATTTTTTCAATCTTGGTATTAAAATTCCTCTAAAAATCTTATAATATTCCGGCCCCAAACCATCCATTCCCGGAGATTTCCCTCCTTTTAATTTATCAATAATTCCTTCTATTTCTTTCTCAGTAACTAATCCTTCCATATAATCCCTATCTTGCCCTTGTAATCTTATTTTCCAATTCCTCTCTACATATTCCAATATCTTAACCTGTGACCCCATATCTGATGTATACAATTCTCTATAAAATTCCTGAAATATATTTAATTTATCCTTCATTAAATTACAACTTTTCCCTGTCTTATCTCTAATTGTCCCTATCATGTTCTTAGCCTTTTTTGACTGAGTGGACCTAGCCAGCATCTTCAAATTTTTATTACTATATTCAAAAAAATCCCTCTTTAAATATAGCAAATCCCTTTGGACTTGTTCTAACTCTTCTTCCTCTAATTCCTTTTTCTTAGCTTGAATTTGGGCAAGCACCAATGGCAGTTGAGGAACCAAAAGAGACTGGCTCTGGTGCCAGTGTAAAAACCTTCCCCATTCAATTATAAAAAATTTTTTTAGAACAATCCTCCAGACAGCCCAATGTTTTGGATTGGAAACAATCCTTCTTCAGGAGCTGTATCAGAAGGCTAGCTGTTCAACATCTATTATACGCTATTTTTCGACACAAATGTGTCTTAGTGTTTTCTTGCCCGAGAATAATCTCTTGCGTGTGACAACCTTTCAAGTAATTGAAGAGTACATGAATCAGAACAAATATGATTAGGATCATGATGTAAATTTCTATCTAGTCTGTGAATTTGGTGAGCTCACCTACACAAAAGGGAAACATTAGTAGGTGTTTCGTTGGATCCCTATATGTGGTGTGTGCGTGTGTGCGTGTGTGCGTGCACAAGACTTGTATTGAAGCATAACTCATGCAACACCATGTAAAATGTGACCTTCTCATATATCAAATAGGGCTTGGTCCCTTTGAAGATGCCACATGCCCCTCATTTTGAGATGTTTACCCTTATTACTGTAGAAAGACTGAAAGTCTCCATGGAAATTAGCTGCAGTCAACAAGATTTCCTAAACCATGTCTGAATGTCAATACACTATGGGAAACCACATAGCTGAGGAACTCCAGTATCCTGCATGACTTCTTCAGTGATTTCAGGTGTATATGAAAAAGGATGGAGACAGAATGGAGCCCTCTGGAACTGTAGAGAACAAATCCCATGAGGGCAGAACAGGAGTCTCCCAGCACGGCTCTTCGTAACCTACCTGACAGAATGGAGCAGAACCACCTCAAAGTAGCAGTGGTGTAGCTAGAGCTGGACCTTGAGGCCAGAGTCAAGACCCCACAGCACAGGGGTCACCCAGATGACCATCCAGCGTGTGGCAGCATCCACACTTGGACTGGCACGGGCATGTGAGGGCCCACGAGAGTTGACCCTGGTCACTGCAGTAACATTTTATCATTGGAGCAGCTAACTGGGCATATACATAGTTTCAGATGAACGTTTTGTTTTTTTTACTACAATAGCTTACTATGCTTTTCTTCAACAATATGGGGTTTATTCCCAAGTAAATGTGTTTTGTCAGCTGCATGTGGTCTGTCTGTCTGTCTGTCTGTCTGTCTATCTAGCTTGGCATACTAGATTTTGTTTGGGGGATTTGGGGGAGTTGCTGAAAAGTAGGAGTTGTAAAGCATGGAGAAAATAGAAATGCTGGCTGTGTACTTCGCAACTGAAATGATACACGTGATGGTCTGAAGGCACCCCACCCACCCCTGGTAAGACCATTAGGTCCAGGGTCTAAAATTACCTAGGGAGTGTCTTTACGGGTTTTCCCTGCAGCTTGGATGCACTGTGTGGCCCTTTGTGGCACAGGATAGCGTGGCCACCACCCACCCAACCTCCTCCTTATGCCTCAAAGAGTCGCAGAATCACAGAGTCATTGTACTGCCTTCTTTTTAGTTAAAGTTGCTCCCATGTTTGCTCTGCAATGTGCCCCCATTCCTCCACATTAGGGGAACTTTCAGATGGGGCGGAAATCGCGACAAAGAGAGCAGCGACCACGTGGCCAGTACATTTCAATGGGACAGTACCCTCTAGTGGGCATTTTATAGCGTAACCTCCCCTGCACATGGCAGGAAATCCTGACAAACCTGACATATCTCAGAAGAGTCAGGTTTTTTGAGGCTTATGTTGTGCCGCTAAAACTGAGGAAAGGAGCGGGAGACATGCAGAAGGCTCACATTGTTGTCAAATTGACCTGCGAACATCCATGAGTGGCCAGTAACAAGCATGCTATAAATCACTCGTTTAAAGAAGCTCTAAATCCACATTAGTTCCTTCCCATTCTCATGTATACAACCAGTAGAAGCGGGAGCCTGGAGAGGGGCAGGCAATAAGTGCCACTCATTTATGTAATTAGTTCTATCTATTCTAGGGTGACCAGATAAAATCCAGGTCAGAGCTCATGTAAGTTTAACAGTTGTAGAGAAAAGGGAATTTCAGCCAGTGTCATTTGTATGCAATTAGTTCCTGGTGAAATTCCCTCTTCATCACAACAGTTAAAGCTGCATGCACTATACTAGAGTGACCATATACAAAAGAAGGCAGGGCCCCTTTTCTCTATAACTGTTAAAGTTACATGAGCCCTGACCTGGATTTTATCTGGTCAGCCTAATCTATTCCGTCCCCCGCTCCACCTGGAAGAATGTTTTTCCCAGCACTGAAAAGCTAGGGTTTAGGGATGGCTGGTTCCACAGTGTAACACTGATGGAGCAGAGTTGATTTCATTATACTGTGGAGAATAAGAGCAATATGCTTTCCTCCCGTGAAGATTTGGGGGGAGGACGGAGGGGGGGCTAGCTTGCACCTCTGCAAAGCAATGCCATTCAGCCTCAGTTCTGCCAGATAGTTGGAAAGGATCCCATAGTGGATGTTACTGAAAGCAGCTGAGGAGTCCAGAATGATCCAGGGGGACACATCTCACATCAATCTACCAGTGAATGGATTGAAATGGATCCAGATAATTAGCAACCAAATTCTCTATGGGCCAAAGTACATGTGAAGTTAGAGCCCCATGTCTGAAGCTGCCAACATCATTTTTCATTTTGTAAAAGCAGCTGTGGCGCCCTGATTTGGATCAAGGCTGCAGCATGGGAGGAAGGTGTAATGACCCTCAGGTGGAAATGACAAGTTGGGAGCTGATGGAATGGAAGTGAGCATGGCTGTTTACTAGGGAGACAGGTGAGACTGTGGGAAAGGGAGAGTTAGGTCAGTTAAGGGCCGTTTCTAAACCAGCCTTTTCCCCCAGAATCATCCTTGGGTCAGCATTTGGACGCACAGGGACTCCCATGGGTAGGGGGCAGGCGGGAACAGGTTTTTCCCGGGATTAAGAATCTCTGGGAAACCCTGAACTTTCTGGTGGTCCTAGGAATGTCCTGAGACCACAGGAGGTACGGGTGCCCATCCTGGCTGATGCTTGCTTACTTGCGAGTAAGTGGGCACCAGAAATGGGCATGGAGCTGCACCGTGTGGCTCTGTTTCCCCCCAGGGGAGGGGGTGGCAGCAATTTCACCACCCCTGGGATGGCAGGGAGGGGGTTGGGGGTGATTTAGTTTTTTGTTTTTGAAACTCACCTTTTGCAATGGAGCGCTAGTGCTAGGCTGACCATATGGAAAGGAGGACAGGGCTCATGTAACTTTAACAATTGTAGAGAAAAGGGAATTTCAGCTGGTGTCATTTGTATGCAATTAGTTCCTGGTGAAATTCCCTCTTCATTACAACAGTTAAAGCTGCAGGGGCCCTGCCCTCTTTTGTATCTGGTCACTCTAGTATAGTGCCTGCAACTTTAACTGTTGTGATGAAGAGGGAATTTCACCAGGAACTAATTGCATACAAATGACCCTGGCTGAAATTCCCTTTTCTCTGGAACTGTTAAAGTGACATGAACCCTGTCCTCCTTTTCATATGGTCAGCCTAGCTAGTGCGCTCTTTCCTCCTGGTAAAAAAAGAGAAACTGGTGGGCGTGACAGTGCGACGGCCCAGCACTTCCTGGTTTGGAAAGAGGACAATTCCGGAAGCAGGTACGTCTGGGATCGTCCCCCCTCCCTCCCTCTACACCTGTAGGTGTAGAAGGGGCCAAGGTGGGCAGTTGAGGGATAGGGGTTATGAAAATGTCTGGGGAATTAGGAGCTATAGGGTTAATTCCAACACGTCCTACTTAGTGTAGACCCATCGAAAGGAATAAGACTTGCCCTACTCATTTCAATGGGTCTATTCTAAGTAGGAATTACACTAGATTTTACCCATAGAATTGAATTTATTTTGAGCATATGAATCATTTATACTGCTGTTCTTATATTGAGTTGTTTTAACCTGAGGCCACAGGTTAGTTAAATGGAGATCTGAGTTGAAGATGAAAGATCGAGGCAAGTATGTGAATGCCAACAGTGTTTTATTGGCTTTTAAATAAATAACAATAAATTCCTCTCCCTCTCTCACTTTAACAGTTGGATCACCCCTTTTCCCCTTCTTGTGATTCCTCAATTCCAGCTGCTGTGTGCATTCACAGTCTCTTAGCTCTTTCCACTGCAACTGTGTTTTTTTCTGATGTCTTCTTCGTAGCAAACCTGCTCAGGCTCCTGCCGCCATCCAAGGTGATCCGATGGGTCCTTAATGCAACCGATTGGTTGAAACAGTGGTTAAACTCCCTCTTCAGAAAGATAAACTCGTCTTCTCTGCTCTCATATCTTCCCTCCTTTGCCACTATCCCTTTTCTGCCTTTTTTAAAATCACCCTCCTTCAGCCACCCATTTCCCTTAGCAACTGTTGCCATGACTCGCCCTCTTTTCATCATTCCATTTCCAATGACCCCTATGTATCCTATGCCACACAGACTCCTGCCGACCGAAAATATTCTGATCCTATACTGTAAATAAACTGTAAATAAACTCAGTTTATGTTTTTTGGGGGAAATCCAGAACTGTACTGTACAGAACCCACAGAACACCTTCCCAGGAAATATTTCATTTCACAAGGGAGGTCTAACCCTTTCCCTCCATGCCTCCTTGGAGTTGCTATAATGAATTTCAATGATTATTGGAACCAGTGCAGCCATAAGTGCTCATCATGACTATCAAAATGTTATGAATTAATGTGGGCAGCACACAGAGTGTTTACATGCAAGTAAAGTTACACAAATAGCAGAAGGTAGCAGTTGACAAAGCCAAACAGATATAATGCAGAAGGCACACACTGCATATAATGAAAAACTTCAAAACTGGGGTAAACGAATACTTTTTATCAACTATATCAATTTATATATACTATATATGATGCAGCAGCCATTGCGGAGCCATCCCAGAGCTTTCCCACTAACCCTTAAAATCCCATTACCTTTGTTATTCTACACACTGCTTTGTCTTCTACTCCAAAAGCCATATTTGCACTACAAACGTTTATGCCACTTCTACTATCATAGCTTCTTCCCCCAAACAATCTTGGGAACTGTAGTTTGATGAGGGTGCTGTCAGTGATCCTGAGCTGCCAATTGTAACTTCCTCTCCCATTCCGCCCCTCCTTTCTGTTTCTTCTTTTCTTTCTTTCTAGCAGTGTCCCCTCTCTGCTGCTCCCTCCCTTAAACACCATGCTCTGGAGGTGTTTTTAAAATGGACGTGAGACTTGCCTGAGGGCAGCAAAATGTTTGTGTAGGCATAAGAAGGGGAAGAGAATAGTAACCTTATAACCCCCACCCCCCACCCCACCCCTCATTCATGGACCTGACCTGTCCTCAGATCTGCGAGTGCAGTAGCCAGATGTGCACTTCTGGCACCTTTGCCCAGCTGTGCACAAAACAACGGATGCCTCTACAAGCCATTGTCTCTTTTTTCAGCAGCGCCTGATGCAGAATTGCCCACTGATGCAAAAGACTTAGGTGAGTACTTCCTTCATTTTCCAATCCCTCGCTAGTGTCAGGGCTGATTCAAAACTGAGATTTTTAGGGGCATGCCTAAGATTTTTAAAGTCTGCAGCTTAATGAATTAGGCGGTGTTTGCAAATATGGATGTCATACACTCATCAGTGAACCAGGATTGCCTGATGCTCCTTGTGGAATGTCTCCTTGCTGGACAACCTGGATTTGAAATGACTCTCCAAGGCATTTCTACTAGAGAGCCTCTTTTTTCCTTTTTTTAATGCTCCCATTCCCATTCTTGTCCATTGCACACACACACACACACACACACACACACACTAAGGGTGCCTCTACAAGAGGCATTTAAAGCTCTTTCAAGGCGCATTAAAAAAATTACCTCTACAAGAACGGAGTGCAAATCGGGCGTAGAGGCGCGTTATCTCCCCGATTATGCGCGTTAAATCGCGAGTTTTATTTTGCTCCATCCGTTAAAGCGCATTTTGACTGTGTGAATAAGCGCTTATGCGCATTAACTACTTGTAAAGCGCATTTTGGACATCTGTTAATGCACTTCGCCGCCTCTCTCCGCCTCTCGTGCAGAGGGATTAGGCGTAAATGCGCTTCTGCGATTATGCGCATAATCGCATAACCAGGCGCAAAAGCGAATCCTTGTAATTGGGACCTAACAGTATTTCTTCTCTCTCCAGCTTTGGACGATCCTAGAAAAACAGCAGCAGATGAGCGAGGTAAGTGCAGGACCTGTTTTGCTGCACATGATGACATATTGCCTCTAAGACACGAAAATACACTCCACCTTCTTCTTAGAAAAATGCTTAGCTTAATTTCTGGGTAAGGCTTATGGTGCTGATGCTACAGTTAGAGCTGAAATGAATAACTGAAATTTACTGAAATTTCAAATTTTACCATTCAAATCCTGAAAACTTTAATTAAAATTTTCAATTTGCATTTAACCTAGTGCTGTGCCAAAAAATTTTCCCAAGAGAATTTTGACCATTCTCATTCAATTTGATAGAAAAGAAATTGCTTTCGACAAGAAATTCAAAGGAGAAAAAAAATTCAGAGAAGCTCCCATGGGTTTGGTTCAGGGTTCTTGTGCTGCTGACCTTCCTTATGCGATGACTGAGGAGTGTGTGTGAGGGTCCTGTCTTTCATGGTGCTGTCATCTCTCTGACAGCTTGTAGCCTCCTTGGGTTCCTGCACTTCATGCCCAGGGGAAAATATCATGAATTTATTCCCCCCATAGGGCCTTTTTCAGATCAGGAAATGCAGGCAGCCTGGGAGACTGTGGAGCAATGGTGAGATGTGTAACAGAAAGAAAAATATAGGCAGTACCCTCAGTAACTGATAGGCAGTATATAGGCAGTACCTGATTAGGTAAGGTCAAACCCACCACCCACACACATTCAAAATAAATTATAAAATGCCCTTAGAATGAGGCAGAAAAATGGAAGCCCCTTTCCTGGCAGTGGGGATGGGGGACTGGGACCTTTCAGGAAATTCCTGAGCTTTTTCTTTTCTTACCTCCAAGAAATAAAAGGACACCTTTCAGAATTTTTTCACATTTTCTTCACTATTATTTTTTTGTGGTGGCTGCATTCCTGCCCCTCAATGTCTTGGAGTGATGCCAGGTATATCGGGCATTCTGGGGGTTGAAAAATGGGAACCAGGCTGCCCTCAAAGTTGATGTTGTTGCCACTTGCAGGGACAGGGCAAACAAACAGAACAAAAACCTTTAGGAAAAGAAAGAAAGAAAGAAGCTGTTCTTGGCAATGGTGACGCCTCCCTGTGAGAAAGTGTTGGAGAATTTCTCCTCCTCCTGGAGAAATTCTGTGAAATTTCCCCTCCCCCCCAATATCTCTACCAACAAATAGGGTGGAGAATTTTGAGAGGCCCCTTATGCACAGCTCTAATTTAAACTGTTAAACTTTACCTCAGCTTTTGAAATTCAAAGACTTTAGACAGCATCTCTTGATTATACTACTTCTTAGCAGACATAAAATATGGAATGAAAACTCATGCCAACCACTGAATACCACTGTATGTCAGCCATCAAATATTATTCAATTTGAAACACACAGTTACAGAGCAATACACACAATTATGAGCCAGCACAAGCACGATTAAATACCAAGTGGCAAACATTTACTATTGAAATCAAGCAGCCCTGGTTGTCAAATGCAGATACTAAATATTCAGTGACTACCTGTCTTAGAATCATAGAATCATAGAACAGTAGATTTGGAAGGAGCCTATAAGGCCACTGAGTCCAACCCCCTGCTCAATGCAGGAATCTGCCTTAAAGCATCCCTGACAGATGGCTGTCCAGCTGCCTCTTGAAGGCCTCTAATGTGGGAGAGCCCACCACCTCCCTAGGTCATGGGTTCCATTGTCATACTGCTCTAATGGTCAGGAAGTTTTTCCTGATGTCCAGTCGGAATTTGGCTTCCTGTAACTTGAGCCCATTATTCCGTGTCCTACATTCTGGGTTGATCGAGACGAGATCCTGGCCCTCCTCCGTGTAACAACTTTTCAAGTATTTGAAGAGTGCAATCATGTCTCCCCTTAATCTTCTCCTCTTCAGGCTAAAATGCCCAATTGTTTCAGTCTCTCCTCATAGGGCTTTGTTTCCAGACCCCTAATCATCCTCATTGCCCTCCTCTGAACACATTCCAGCTTGTCTGCATCCTTCTTGAAGTGTGGTGCCCAGAAATGGACGTAATACTCAAGATGAGGCCTAACCAGTGTCGAATACAAGGGAACCAGCACCTCGCGCGATTTGAAAGCTAACCTTCTATTAATGCAGCCCAAAATAGCATTTGCTTTTTTGGCAGCCACATCACACTGTTGGCTCATATTCAGCTTGTGATCTACAACAATTTCAAGATCCTTCTTGCTTGTTGTATTGCTTAGCCAAGTATCCCCCATCTTGTAACTGTGCATTTGGTTTCTTTTTCCTAGGTGTAGAACTTGGCATTTATCCCTGTTAAATTTCATTCTGTTGTTTTCAGCCCAGCGATCCGGTTTATAAAGATCCCTTTGAAGTTTGTGTCTTCCAGGGTATTGGCGATCCCACCCAATTTTGTGTCATCTGCAAATTTGATAAGCATTCCCTGCACCTCCTCACCCAAATCTTTAATAAAAATGTTGAAGAGCACTGGGCCCAGGACTGAGCCCTGCGGTACCCTGCTTGTTAAGTCCCCCCAATGTGAAAAGTACCACTGATAAGCACTCTTTGGCTGAATTCGGACAACACAATAAGCAGCTGGGGAGGGGGAACAATCGTCAGTTGTATTGACTATTGTGTCATCCGAATGCTGCCATAGTCAACTCAGCGCTGATCCTAATCCACACCACAGTTGATTATTTATTACCATGTTGTGTGGGGAGTACCCCCTAGATGAACAACTGTAAAGTTGATTATTACCCCACCATTGACTATCGTGTTGTCTGAATTCAGAGTTTGAGTCTGATTCTGTAGCCAACTATGGATCACCTAATAGTTGTTCCATCTAGCCCACTTTTCACTAGTTTGTTATTCAGAATGCCGTGGGGCATTTTGTCAAAAGCTTTGCTGAAGTCAAGATAAACTATGTCCACAGCATTCCCACAGTCCACAAGGGAGGTTACCCAATCAAAAAATTAGATCAGATTAGTCTGACAGGATTAGTTCTTGACAAATCCATGCTGGCTTCTAGTAATCATGGCATTGTTTTCAAGGTGTTTACAGATTGACTTTTTTATAATCTGCTCCAAAATTTTCCCAGGGATGGATGTCAGACTGACTGGTCTGTAGTTCCCAGGTTCTTCCTTTTTGACCTTTTTGAAGATAGGGACAACATTAACCCTCCTCCAGTCGTTCGGCACTTCACCCGTCTCCCATGATTTTACAAAGATAATAGAGAGTGGTTCTGAGAGTTCTTCTGCCAGCTTCTTTATTACTCTAGGATGCAGTTTGTTGGGCCCTGGAGATCTGAACTCATTCAAAAAAAGCCTTGACCATTATTTAATCAATTTCAAACTGCAATCCTGCCCGTTCAGCTTGTATTTCACTTTTTCCAGGGGGATCATAGACCCGCTTTTGGGAGAAGACTGAGCCAAAGTAGGAATTGAGCACTTCGGCCTTTTCTTTGTCATCTGTTACCAATTTGCGATCCTCATTGAGTAGTTGAACCACCATTTCTTTCCTCTGTCTTTTACTATTCATGTATCTGAAGAACGCCTATTTATTGCTTTTAGCATCCCTTGCTAGCCTCAGCTCTTTCTCAGCTTTAGCCTTCCTGATACCATTCTGGCACTTCTGTGCTACTTGTTTGTACTCTTCTTTTGTAGCCTGGCCTTCCTTCCATTTCCTATATGTGTCCTTTTTATTTACAGGTCATTGCTAAGCTTTTTGTGGAGCCACATTGGTTTCTTCTGTTGTCTTCTATCTTTTTTCCTTTGCCATTTAATTTTTTTTATTTTTCCAAACATAAAAAACATTTAACACATACACCTTACCTACACCCACAAACAACAAAAATTACATAAAATGGACATTAAAACATTAAAATGGACTTCCGAATTTCCTCATTTTCTTAATAATTTGTCAAAGTAATCCAAAATAAGCCAAAATAGTGGGTGAAGTTTCCCCTCCTGAATTTCTTTAACAGATGTTTTTCTTCCAGTTTAGTCGCTAAATCCGCTTGCAAATATGTCCTTCCCTTCTCTTTCTTTTAGAAAATCCACCATTGGTTTCCATTCCTCAATAAACCCAGTTATTGTTTTATGTTTTATAATTGCAGTAAGTTTTGCCATCTCTGCCAGTTCTGTAATTTTCAACAACCATTCCTCCTCTGTTGGTATTTTTCCGGTCTTCCAAGTCTGGGCATAAATTAGTCTTGCTGCCGTTGTCATATATAAGAATAAAGTTCCATAACCTTGCGTCAACTGTTCATCTATTATCCCCAACAAAAAATACTCTGGACGCAATTGTATTTTTATCTTCAATACATTTTGAATCACCTTATGCATTTGTATCCAGAAGGATTTTGTTTTTTTACATGTCCACCATAGGTGGTAAAATGTTCTTTCCTGTTCTTCACATTTCCAGCACTTTCCCGATGTCCCCTTATACATTTTTGCCAATTTTGACGGAGATATATACCATCTATACATCATTTTATAAAAATTCTCTTTCAATGTAGCACATAATGTAAATTTCAGACCTCTCAACCACATATTCTCCCATTGGTCCATAGTAATGTTATATCCCAAATTCTGAGCCCACTTTATCATACAATCTTTTACTTGTTCATCTTCAGTCTCATATTTTAACAAAAGTTTATATATCTTTGAGATAACATGATTATCATTTGTGCATAAAGCTTTCTCAAATTCAGATTTTGTACACTCAAAGCCCCATTTTTTATCTATCTTAAATTTTTCCATCATTTGTAAATATGAGAACCACTGACAAACAAGTCCTTTATTCCGTAGCTCCTTTTTTGATTTCGTTTTAATCTCTCCTTCCTTTATTTCTAAAATTTCACCATATGTCAGCCATTTTTTCGTAGTTGCCAAATCTCTTCTAAAAAAAGCCTCCTGTGAGGAAACCCATAGCAGCATTTTCTGACACAGTTTTGGTTTATATTTATTCCATATTCTCAAAATTGCTCGTCTCACATAATGGTTGTTAAAGTCTACATTCACCTTAACTTTATCATACCACAAATACCCATGCCAGCCAAATCTTAAATCATGACCCTCTACTTCCAATAATCTACTGTTTTTCAACAAAATCTACTCCTTCATCTACATCATGCAACAAGCAGAGAAATACATCCTCAAATCTGGCAAATCCAAGCGTCCTCTCTCTTTAGCATCTTGTAATATTTTAAACTTCACCCTTGGTTTTTTGGATTGCCATATAAATTTAGAAATCTCTCTCTGCCACTGCTTGAATTGTACCTCCGGAGTTACAATAGGGATTGTCTGAAATAGATACAACATTCTTGGCAAAACATTCATCTTAATTATTGCAATTCTCCCCATCAATGACATTTGAAGTTTGTCCCATCTTATTAAATCTTGCTTAATTTCATTCCAGACCTTGACATAATTATTATGAAACAGCATACAGTTCATATTTGTCAAATTTATACCCAAATACTTCACCTTTTTTTCTACTTTAAAACCTGTCTTTTATTCCACCTTTATTTGATCTTGCTTATTCATATTTTTTGTAAGCATCTTAGTCTTTTGTTTATTAACCTTAAAACCTGCTAATGAACCAAATTTGTTCAACTTCTTCATTAAAATTTCAATTCCGCTCAATGGATCCTCTAATGTAAACACCAAATCGTCTGCAAAAGCTCTCAACTTATATGATTCTTTTCTAATTTTTATTCCTCCAATTTTTTCTTCTTGTCACACTGCTCAGTTCAAAACTTCCAAGACCAAAATAAATAACAAAGGTGACATTGGGCACCCCTGTCTGGTCCCTCTTGCGATCTTACATGGTTTCGTCAAATCTCCATTAATAATAATCTGTGCGCTCTGTTCAGTATAAATTTACTTCACCCACGCTGTAAAGTTAGTCCCAAAATCCATGACTTCCAATATTTTAAACAAAAAAATCCCAATTTAGGTTGTCAAAAGCCTTCTCCGCATCCAAAAAAATCAAGGCCGCTTGTTTTTCTGGATGTTTATCCAAATATTCTACAATGTTCAATACTACTCTGATATTGTCCTTTATCTGTCTTTTCGGCAAGAATCCACATTGATCTTCATGAATAAATTCCCTCAACACAGACTTCAACCTTTCCGCCATTATCAATGTGAACAACTTGTAATCGTTATTCAACAACGAAATTGGCCTGTAGATTTGGTCAGTGTGAGGTCCTGGTCTTCTTTAGGTATCAACGTTACATATGCTGTTTTCCATGTCTCAGGTATATTTCCCTCTTTCAAAATAGAATTCATCATACTCTGCAATGGTAATGATAGTTCTTCTTCAAAGTTTTTATAGTATATACCTGGAAGACCATCTGGTCCCAGTGTTTTCCCATTTTTATTCTTTTTATAGCTGCAACCATTTCTTCCATAGTAATCTCTCTATTTATCATTTGTTTCTGTTCTGTAGAAATTTTAGACAAATTCTATTCCTGTAAATACATATCTGTTTTATCCATTGACATCTCGTGTTTCTTATATAAATTTGAATAATACATCCAAAACTTTCTTTGAATCTTCACATCATCCATTATTTCTACATCACCATCTTGAATTTTCATTATTGTCTTTTTTTCTTTTCCTTCCTCAATTTGTAAGCTAGCCATTTTCCTGGTTTATTCGCACCTTCAAATTCTCTCTGTTTTATAAAATTTAGCTTCCTTTCCATTTCTCTAACCATCAACATGGACAGTTGCTGTTCTAACATCTTGATCTGGTGGCTGATCTCCGCCTTTCTTGATACGCTCTTTAATTCCTCTTCCTTCTTTTTAATCTCATCTGTAATTGCTTTCATTTTTGCCTGTCTTTCCTTTTTTAGTTGACTATTCTTCTGAATGAAATAGACTCTTATAAAAACTTTACTTGTATCCCAGACAGTGCTTTGGCTAACCCCTTTATTCAAATTCAACTCAAAAAAATCCTTATTTTTTTCCGACCTTCTTCCACCACAGCTTTATTTTGTAAAGATTCATTTAATCTCCATCTAAACGAATTTATTTTTCTTTTAAGATCCATCATTACTGAATTGTGATCAGAAAAAGTCCTTGGCAAAATCTCTATAGGCTTTACTTTTGTAAGTACTGTCCTAGACATCAAAATCATATCTATTCTTGAAAAAGATTTATGTCTATTCAAATAATAGGTACATTCTTTAGAGCCTCCATTTCTATGTCTCCATACATCCACCAATCCCAGATTTTCCACCAGATCAAAAAAACTTTTTGGAAGTTTCCCCTGTTGATCCTTAATATTTTTCTCTGAAAGTTTATCCATTTGTGGTGATATTACATTATTCCAATCACCCATTATACACCAACTATCACTTGAAATTTCCACCAGCCTATGCAACAATTGATCATAAAATTCTGCTTTTTGTTCATTGGGAGCATAGACCCCCCAAACCATAATTTCCACTCCATCTACAATAATTTTTACTCCCACAAAACGTCCTTGTTCGTCAGATACTACCAATTCAGGTTTTAAGTGGGATTTTATATATAGGACCACCCCTGATTTTTTCTTTGTGTTTGCGGAAATAAATTATTCTCCTAAACCTTTGTTATATAAATATTTTATGTCTTTTTTTCTAATATGAGTTTCTTGCAAACAAATGATATCCAATTTTGATTTTCTTTTTTCCTTAATGGAATTGTTTGTAATTGTGCCTTTAAAATTTCCTTTTTTAAAAACTCCCACCCATCTTGGTCACTTGCCATGGGACCTTACTTATCATAGTTCTGGTTTTATTAAAATCGGCTTTCTTGAAACCCAGAGTACGCGTATGGCTACACTCAGCTTTTGCTTCCTTTAAAATCAAGAACTCAAGTATGACGTGGTCACTTTCCCCAAGAGTTCCTGTAACTGCCACTTTTCCCACTAAGTCATCCCTATTGGTCAGTATCAACTCAAGGATAGCCATTCCTCTAGTTCCTTCCTCTACTTTCTGTAGGGAAAAGTTATCAGCCACACATGTCAGGAATTTCTTGGAGGGGCCATTTTTGGCAGAATTTGTCTCCGAACAGATATCGGGGTAATTGAAGTCCCCCATTACTACTACATCGGATTTCCTTGAAACACTGGCAACTTGCTTTTCAAAAGTTTCATCCTCGTCTTCTCCTTGATTGGGCGGTCGGTAGCAGACTCTGACTATCATGGCCCTTTTATTCATTTCCCCAATTATTTTAATCCAGATGGTCTTGATGGGGTTTCCAGGCTCATCCTCTTGTATTTCTGTGCAGGGATAAGTATTTTTAACATATAATGTGACTCTGCCTCCCTTTCTATTTCAAATGTCAGGAGTGAATTCATTTCATCTCTTCTGCAGCCAGCCCTTAAGTGGAATAACAGTGCAATAGACTATTGGGCATAAACCCTTTCCCCTTTTTAATTCCAGGTGATGGTGACCCAACAACAGCATCTGGTAAGTTTAATTTTGTTTCTGTCCTATTTGTCTTCATCCATTCAACCAACATCAGTTCCCTCATATAGCTGAATGTTAATCGTTGATGGTATATATACCTTTGTTGATCTGATTTTGCAACTTCTGTTTCCAGGCAGCAACAGGACTTGGGGGTGTGTGTGTCTGTACAAGGGGAAAGCCCCAGGGTGGCTCCGCAGTGGAGCTGTGTCATTTATATGACACAGCAGCCATTGCGGAGCCTTCCCAGGGTTTTTCCCCAAAGCTCCAAATTAAAAAAGTTGGGGACTTACCCCAACGTTTTTCTGTGGAGTAAGGCAACAATAGCGCATCCACATCTGCTGCCTTGCTCTGGTGTTGCAGCGGAGGCATGGCTGGCTGATGGTGACCCCTGATTGGTCACCATTGGCTGGACAGGAAGGAGGGGTGGACCAGTGAGCCAAATGGCCGCCTCCACCCTCCTTCGGTGTGGGGAGAAGGGCTTGGAAAGCCCCATGAGGTAGGAGGGGGAACCGGTGAGGGATGCGATGAGGCTCAGTAGTGATCGTGTGGCGGAGCACGGGTGGCAGAGGCTCTTTTCCCCCCTTCTTCCCCCTCCCATCAATGGCCAGTAACCCCATGCTTGCTCCTTGGCGAGGGAACAACCGCCAAGGAGGTCAAGCGTGGGGTTGGGGGGCTCACGGCACCAATGCACCCTCATCGTCATGACACCCCCAGTTTAGCTTTTAAAATTATTTTGGATATGGAATCTTTCATTTATTTATATAAAAACTATCCCACCTTTTTAGGCAAAATGCCTACTCATGGTTCTAAACAATATATTAAGACAAATCAATATAACAAAACAATGTATAGTCAAACAATAAACCAACAATAATAAAAGCAATACAAATGGCCAAAACAGAAGAGCAGAAAGCTTAAAAGCAATGAGGGGGCAGTCAAACCCCATCCAAAACAGACTGAACACCTCCTTCAGGATCACCAGCATTTTCTCTGTTGGTTATCCATCACAATATGGAGACAGGGAACAGAAAGCAGGGGGTGGGCAGAACACAGGCTGAGACCCATCCTGGGCTATTGGGCAATTTCTGGTTAACCATCTAGCTACTGCTGGTTGCTGGGATTCTTGCAAAGGATGCTGGGATTCTCTAGTGGATCTTGATCTGCTCCAGCCAGGCACTTCTTATGTTCTTAAGCACACTCAGTGCATGCTCAGGAACACTGAACAGATAGAAGTTTATTCCTTAATGCAGGGTGGGGAACCTCTGGTCCTCCAGACGTTGGACTAAAATTTCTACAATTAGTAATAAAGGTCATATCTTAAACCAAAGTTAATATGGAGAACAAAATGGTTTAATAGAACGAGTACAATACAAAGTTCAAATGGAACTACCACAATACAAACTAAGATGAAAATTAATGAAATAACTAATCCATACTGCTAAGCATAAAAAGTGATAGTACAAATTTAATAATTTAAAATTTTAATGATTTAACACATAACATAAAATTATACCAAAATAGAAGCTAAACAGTCACAACCACTAAATAGAAATTACACATTCCACTTGTTTCTACTGGTGATATGGGAGGCTATACACATCCACCTGTCCAATACACATTTCGACCACAAGGGTCTTCATCAGTAGGATAAGAAATTGGTCAAAATTATTTTTATTTTATTTATTTATTTATTTATTGCATTTATACCACCCCATAGCCGAAGCTCTTTGGGTGGTTTACAAAGATTAAAAACACTGAACGTTAAAAACCAATATACAAAATTTCAAAACCATAAAAACCGAGTACAAATACAATATCCATTTAAAACTATTCTGAGTCAAAAGAAAAAAAAAAACCCAACATACGCTGTTAAATGCCTGGGAGAAGAAAAAAGTCTTGACCTGGCATCGAAAAGATAACAATGTTGGCACAAGGTGAGCTTTGTCGGAGTGAGCGTTCCATAATTGGGGGGCCACCACTGAGAAGGCCCTCTCCCTTGTTGCCATCCTCCGAGCGTAGCGTTCCATCAGGTATTGTGGTCCCAAGCCGTGTAAGGCTTTATAGGTTAAAACCAGCACCTTATAGCCCAAAACACTGTAATTTTTGGTTAACTGAATTGTTCCATTCAGACCAAACATTGACTCTAGTATAGCTTATCTGTGTCGGTCAATTTATGGATGCATCAGGAGAGGAAGAGGGACTTAGTGTTCCCTCCTATCTTGTAGTTGTTAGTATATAGCTGAAGCCTCCTTCAAGCAAACCTCCACTCAAAACAGGCTTTCAGTAAAGCTCTGCATACAAAGGAGCCTGTGCATGGCAGGCTGATGGTTCACTTTAAAGGTATTTGAAAATTCTGCCTCCAGGCAGAAAGACTATATTAAGGACTATATTGTGAACTGCACCACCAAGGGAGTGATTTGTGCTGTTTGATGTCCATGTAACCTGGGGCCTGTCTTGAGGAGGGATTTGCCCCCGGGTGGATTCGGAGTGGTGGCAGGTCATTTATATGATGCAGCCACCATCCCGAGGCCATTGGCTGGAGGAAGGCCGGTTTGGGCGCTGTGAGCCCCTCTCTTCCTCCCCCTTCAGCTGCCCCATTCCTTTCCCCATTTTATTTATTTATTTTATTATTTTTATTTTTTTTATCTGTAGATGTAAAAGATCGCATCTACAGATAAAAAAAAATACAAACAAGGGGAAGGAACAGGGCAGCCGGAAGGGGAGGAAGAGAGGGACATGACTCCTGAACAAGCTCTCCTCCCTCCGGCCTCCCTCTGGCTGCCCCATTCCTTCCCCCCCTCCGCCGTTTTCTTCTTCTTTCCTAGCTGAAACCCACCACCCCCGGAGATTGCTTGGGGTTTAACACACATTACCCCGGGGAGACCAAACTGTGCATCCCATCTGGTTTCAACACCACACTAGTTGCGAGTCTCTTCCCTCAGCTATAAATACCCTCATCTCCATCCTCCTTCTTTGGCATCCCAAATTTGCGATGAAGCCACAGCTCCTGTTTTATGTCCCTTCCCAAAATTTAATCTGCAAGATAAATAGCTTAGAACTGAAGGCACGTCAGGGTAGATCGAGGCTGTGCGTGTGGGGAGGAGAAGGCAGAGGACTTTTCACAGGCCCCGAAATTGCGTATTCAAAAAGTTGCAGACTTACCGCAACTTCTTCCTCTGTTCCAAGGTCATCACCGTATTTCCATCTGTCAGTGGTGACCTTGATTTGAGTTGATGCTGGGGGCCTTCTGGGGGCAGACCAAGGCCAATGGTAGGTAGCTTGGAGCATAGGAAGGCAGGCAGATTTCGGGGGGGGGGGGTGCTCCACAAGCCAAATGGCTGCTGGAAACCCTAAGCACCTTTCTGCCATGGGGATTAACTATTCCCACCCCGCAGCTGCAATACTACGGGGGTTGTAAGGAGCAAGTGGCCAAAGCGGCACTGTAAAGACACTTCCCTGGTCTCTAGGCAGCTGGATTTGACGAGTCTCTTCCATCGAGTTGACTGAGGCCGATCACAAGCCCCACAAAGATCAGTGGCATTAACTTGGCCATGTCCCTCTTTGCTTCCAGGATGCCATGAAGAGAAATTTCCTTGCACACGTTTGTACTCTGTTCATAAGCCTGTGCAGCAATGCATCAGTTACTTGTGTGTTACCAGGTAAGGGGGAAGAAGCCAAGAGCTTTTGGAATTTTGTATTAAGATGTCTCATATTCTATAGTTAGACTAGATTATGTAAATTTGGCTTGTTGCTGAGTTTCTGTTGTACAATATTTTTGCCAACTCATTGTTTTAATGGCCTGTGAAAGAATAATGGGGTTAACAGATAGGGATGATGATGATGATGATTTACATTTCTATACCATCCCATAGCTGAAGCTCTTTGGATGGTTTACATAAGATTAAAACAATTAAAAACAACACACAAAATTTAAAACCACAAAAATATGAAAAGTATAAACAACATTAAGCTATGAACCTAAAAACAGATCCAGGATCGGTGAAGTTCATCACATATTGCTAAATGCCTGGGTGGGCCTCATCAGGGAGATCATTCCATAATTGGGGGAGGGGTGCACCACAGAGAAAGCCCTCCCCCTTGTTGCCAATTGGGATATCATGATAGAAAGACAAAACCATGAAAGCCAGGAGAGGCACAACAACCTGTGACATATTACCACTGGAACATCCCTATGCCACTCCATTGCTTTGCGCATTTAAGCAGGAACTAGACACCAATTTTCATGTATTTTCTGCAGCCATGAAGGCTGTAGACTTGCCCTCCCCAAAAAACAATAAACAACATTTCAGATCATCCATATTTCTCAGCAATCATCTCACCATGGTCCACAGCCATTACCAGCATCCTAAAATGCACATTTGGTGAACAGTTGACAATTGATAATCAATTGATCATTTATTTCACTGGCCTGAATCTAAAAAACCTTCCTTCCTCCCTCCCTCCCTCTTAGGTCAACCTGGGTTGAAAGTTTCCAAAATGTGAAGAAAAAATTGGATGTTGAGGCAAAAGGATTTATCACTAAGAACTGAGCAAGATATTAGGATCCAGCTATATGTGATATGCCAGGGGTTTTGAACCTTAGGCCTGCAGGCCAAATTTGACCCATCTGGGGTCCCAAACCAACTTTCCAGGATTCCCCACACACCCTCTTACCCATAACTACCAATCATTTTGGTAGTTTCCCAGCTTTTGCATGTCAGTAAGAGGTTTAAGCTAAAATAGGCTGGCATTTTGCCCCTTTTTACCTTTAGCCCTTTGGCCTCACCCGTCACAGGAATGCAGCCCCTGAAAGCTTCTCTGAAATTGAACTTGGCCCCTTGAGCTGAAAGAGGCTCAACACCCCTGATATATGCAAACTTATAACCAAACCTCAGTGGCTCTTCTTTTTTAGGGAAATTTCCTTATGGAGAGGGAGATTTGAAGTGATAAGTGAAGGGCAAAGGGTGCTTCACTCTTTCCTCATCTGCTGCTTTTCCAAATGACCCTCTTCAAGGTCTTCAATCAAGACCCATCCCACACTGGGGTTTCTAACCTAAGTAAGCTTGGATACAGGAACAGAGGGAAGGGAAGGGATTAAGTACCCTCCCCCCACCTCTCACCCCATCACTGCTTTGTCACTCTAAATCATCCACATGTCAGCAGCTTTTCCTGAAAAATAGGGTTTAGTGACACACATTTGTATATAACATGTTAGGTTTTGCATCCTTGTTAGCAATGGTTTGTCCACAGGTACTTGCCTCTGTCAGTTTTAGTTTTTAATTGATTTTCGGTTCTGTTTGCCTGTCATCTCCCCACCCATATCCTATTATTTCCCATGTCAGCGTCCGTCGGACATACATGATAAATAAGGAGATCTGCTCTCGTATTGTCTGCAAAGAGGATGAAGCCATGCAGGGTGAGTAAAGATGAGAAAGATTTTCCCCACAAACAATCTCATACCAGGAAGAAAGGAAGGTATGTCAAGATTTCTTCTCTTAGAGGAAGAAAATGGTTTATTTCAGTCTACCCTGGTGCCCAGCTGGCCACAGCTGATGAAAGTTGAAGTCCAAAACATCTGGAGGCCACTTGGTTGGGGAAGCCTGGCATATGCCCTATGTGTATGAGCTCACACATACCGCGATGTTTAGTGGTGGACACCATAATTCAAGAAGGATACTTATAGATGGGAAAAGGTACACAAGTGATAAAAGGGGTTAATGGCAAAGCAATCAAAAAGGAAGAAAGGCTGAGGGCCCAGGGTATTATATTCTGCCTGAAGTAAAAGGAAGTTAAAAAGAGAATATGCTCACAACGATGTCAAAGGACATTGGAAGAAGGAAGGAAGGAACACATCTCATCAAATGAGAGATTGGATGCTGCTGTTAGCTCCCAAACAACTGGATAGATACCCTCCAGTCCTGCTGCCCTGACCCTACATATGTTTGAAGTGTGTCTGCACTGAGGACACTCTCAGAGCAATAATTCACTTAGGCTGCAATCCTATGCACAGTTACATGACAGTAAGTCACATTGAGGTTAAAGCTATGTTGGTTTATGTCTGAGTAAACATGTATAAGATTGCAGTGTTAAAAAATAAAGTGCTGAACTGACCAGTCAACTTAGTGTTAGGGATGTTCTAAGATTTCATTTGGTCTTCTGTAGTTTTAAGCAAACCAACTTAATTTACACCTCCTGGAGGAATACATGGACTGAATGCAGTTATCCTTCAGTTTTAAAAGTTCTCTGAATTTTCCAACACAATTCTCAGCTCAGAAAATGCACCACCAACATGCATATCAAATGCATATTTTATATTAAAATGCATACTGAATGTGTGTACAAAAATGAGCATTTTAGGGTTAAATGTATAAAAATGCATATTTTGTGAAAAACTATGTTACAAATAATGTGGATTTCTGTGTGGCTTTAAAAAAACTGGAGATGGATGTAGAAACAGGACTGAACGGACACATGCGAAACTAAGACTGATCTGTCCATCCCTAACAAGTATAGTGTAGTGGCCAAGAGACTGAGCTATGGAGCTGGAAACCCTCAATTGAAATCTTGCCTCTGCTATGAATTTGCTAGCTTCTATATTTCAACCTCAGTTTTGCATCTGCAGTATGGGGCTAATAATACTCACTTCCATGCAGGTTGCTGTAAGGATTACAGAGATGATGCATGTCAGGGGTGCACAACCTTTTCTGCCCTGAGGACAACATGTGATGCTGGTTTGGGGGTGGGGTAACACGTGCGCGCACACACACACACACACACTATATATATATGAAGTATTTTGATCACTTTCATGTGAAAGTTCAGTATTAATATTATGATTACATTATTACTAAAGTCAACCATTACTATTTGAGACCATTAAGACAAATTCACTCTTCCTTATAATTTTTTGAATAGAGCTTACTCTCAAGGACTATATGTGCCGAAAGCCCCAGGGTGGCTGCGCTGTGGCACACTAAGTCAATTATATGACACAGCAGCCACCTGGAAGCCATGATGAGGCTTTCCTGCGAAACTCTGAATAAAAAAGTCAGGGTCTTAGCCCAACTTTTTTCTCCGGAGCGAGATGAGTATGGTGTATTTGCTAGGGCTGTGCATTGATCCGGATCCAGATCCCGAATCTGGATTGGATCTGCGATCTGGATACACTTTAGGTCTGTGCAGAGCCCTCCGTCCCGCTCTCCCCACTCTCTCTCTCCCTCCCCCCAATCACCCTCCTTATCTGCAGCCTCTTCCGCGTTGGCCTCCACGTTGGCTGGCCTCCTCAATGTCGGCCGGCCGACATCGAGGAGGCCAGCCACCATGGAGGACGATGCAGAGGAGACTGCAGGTAAGCAGGGCGATGGGGGGGAGGGAAGAAGTGGGGAGAGCGGGAGGGAGGGCTCTGCACAGACCCGGAGTGGATCCAGATCCAGATCCGGACCTCCCAGATCGGGATCCAGATTGGATTGGGGGGTCCATGCACAGCCCTAGTATTTGCTGTCTAGCCTCACTCCAGAGGTGTGGTGGAGGTTTTTGCTTTCCCGGGCAGAGGACAGGGGACAGGCTGGCACAGGAAACATTGCACTTTCACTGCGACATTGGGATTACCCACTGCCACCCTGCAGCAGCAAAAGTGAGCTCATCACAGTGGCAACCTGCCGCCATATAGTCAGCCCACTGGTCTTGCAACTGAAGATGAAATGTCTTTGATTCTAGACTCGGCACATATGGAAGCAAGTTTTAGTTTATCCTTACTCAGTAGCTACAATGCAAAGAGTCTGAGATAGGCACATACTAGTTATAACGCCCCCAGTGCTTTTGTTTTGTTAATAAGGTAAAGGTGTTTTGGAAGGAGAAAATTTAGAAGAGAGAAGTGGGAGGGGATGGAAGGAGCTGCTGGACTCTTTGCTGACCCAGGGTTTTCTCACTCCAAACTCCCCCCCCCAGCACCTTTTACCCTCACAGGGTTCCAGATGCGTGTAAAGTTGTAAAGTGCTAAGATCCCTAGGAATGCCTCCTTCTCTCTGGCCATGACAGACTGTAATTCTATGTCCACATGGAAAGATGGTTGCAAATGCGGTAAGGCGTGCAAGTGATGGTGACCAAGCAAGCCCTTCTTTCTCTGGTTTTCTCTAGATGAGATCTGCCGCCAGCTGGCTGGCCTGCCACCACGCCGCCTCCGCCGTTCTGGCCAGCCTCGAGGACCGCTTTGCCGGCAGGCTCAGGCTCAACAGCAGAACACCATTGAAGCTCAGTGAGCATCAGCTAACAGGGATGTTATGGAAGAGGAGGAACTGAAATCATGGTGAACCCGAACAGCCCACTGGTGGCCACACAACATAAGTTTGCTTTCTTCCCACAACTCCTTGCCTTGGGAGGTGCTCCAGTGCTGGGAGCCTCCTTGCCTGCATGCCACTAGTGGCAGCTGATGTCACCTTTGGGATGTGATACTAAGTCCTGTATCATATGCTCTTATATATGTGTCACTCTTGCCCAAAGGCTGCTTATATAAACCCTATGCACGCCTACCCTAGCATACACATACATATGCATATATTCAATATATGGAGCAGTGGGATCATGCCTGCCCTGCCCCAATGCTTGTCTTGTCTCCACTCAGTCTAGAGCCAGTTTGCCTACAGATACTGGCTGTAATGTGTATAGGATATGCACGTTGCTGTCAATTTGCATAGGGCTGATAATGTACAAACCTTACTCTGCAAAATCAGGAGGCAAAGATCATATAGTAGATTCAGTGAACAAAACAGCAGTGCATTTGTCTGTCTTGTGCACGTTGTTAAACCAGCATAAGAGCAAGGTTGCTGGAATCCCATTGCCTATATCACCTTAAGTAAACATGATATGTGCATCTACAATTAAAGTCAACTCTACTTGTTTCAGGAATGACATGAAGATGGAGGCCCAACATAGCGATGGCCAGAAGTTAATAAGCTTAATGCCTGCATGGCTCTTGCCGTAGAAAGGAAGCTGGTCTTTTGCATACACCCCTGTGAAGCAAGCTTAGTTATTTGGACTGTCCCTTGGGGTGCCTTAATGGGGCCCAGCTGGGGCCGCATCCCTCAAAACCCCCGCTCTTTCCCTCCCCCAGGGTGGCATCGGGAATGAAGTAACCCCTGCCCTCTTCCAGGTGGAAGGCAACCAATTACAGGTCTCTTTCCATCAGGTACCGCACGGCCACACTGCGACTCTGGAGTGAGGCTTTGGGCTGTCTTGATGCTGTTTTGCACATCCTTGCCTCACTCTGGAGAAAAAAGGTGGTGAAAGTCCCCAACTTTTTTTCTCTGCAGCTTCAGCGGAAAGCCCTGGGAGTGGGTGCACGATTGCAGCTGCGTTGTATAATTGATGCCACACCACTGTGCAGCCATCCCAGGGCTTTCTGAGCATTTAGATAGCCCCCAATCTCCACTTGATAAATCTGTTCAGGACAGCTGTTCCACCAGAGCATTGAGACTAAGGCAGTGCAGGTGGATGTACTGCAGAGTCTGCCCACTACAGTTCGATGTCACATGGCAGAAAGGCAGGGGAAAAGCATAAGTAGGAATACATTTTAGGGTCTTTGTATGGCAGTGATGGATGGGGCCTTAAATGTACCTGGCCATATGAACCCCTTTGGGGGTGTCTCCAGACTTAGCCTTCCTCAAACTGGTGCCCTCCGAGATGAGTTGGACTGCAACTTCCATCATTCTCAGCCTGCAAGTCTGTTCTAAGGTGTGGTGACATCATTGCAGTACACCAGCAATACCAGTTTGCTCCTTCTTGGTCTCCACTCGGCTGTCTTGGGTCCTGGCCCCATGTTTCCCCCAGTCCCCCATCAAAAAAATGACTAATGAATATAACATCATTCTTTTGGTGGGAGGTACAAGGGTGGGGATGAAACATTCTAATCCAATTCTGTGCCAGAGTAGACTGAAATACCACCCACTCTGCAAGATTAGGTGGAAATAAGCATTAGCTAAACCTTAAACTAAGGTGTAATTACTGCTAGAGAGGTATGTGCCCCTCAATGGTCCTGGACAGCTGCAGTGGTGGTCACATGTTCAAAACAAGTGCACGGCCATGTCTACACCATTGGGTTTTTTCCCGGGGTCATCCCTGGTTCATCCCTGTGCGTCCAAATGATGCACAAGGGATCCCGGGGACAACCAGGGACTTTCCCCAGGATATCTGGGACTACGGATTTCCCATTTTTTTCTGCAGTCCCAGGACCATCCCAAAGAGTAAACGCAGCTTCCAAAATGGGTATGGAGCTGTGCGGGGAGGCTACATGCCCTTCGGGGGTGGCGGGCAGCATATTTGCCATCCCTGCAATAGCGGGGGGGGGGGGGGAGGGCAATATTGGCAAGGATTTTTTTCTTTTCAACTCACAGTTTTGCGCAAGATCGGGGCCTTGCAATTGCATGACCGGCCCCTCTTCACTTTTTAAAAATGGCTCCCACGATGTCCCTCTTGCCTTCCAGGACGTCACACTGGCATGTGTATGCTGGGGGATGATCCCAGAAGCAGGAAATCCTGGGATCCTCCCTCCTGCGTCCTGGAAGGCCCTGTGGTGTAGAAAGGGCCTAAATCTCAGGACGGAGGCGGTTCATGCTCTTTCTTTCCCAGTGGTCACAGGGCCTGCTTACACCAGTGGTGTTCCAGGCAGACAGCTCCTAGCTACCAATCAAAAGGCATTGTGCCGCTACCCCACCTTCTCCTGCCCAACAGGTTTTCGTCATTATAAGAAAAAGAGATGGAAGAAGCCATGGGAAAACATGGGAACATGGCACCTGTGCCTTTCCCAAGTCCCTATCTAAGATGGGTCAAAATGATCCATGCTGCCGCCTGATGCTAGAAGTTTATATATACGGAACGGAATCCATTTACCAGCCTGGCTGCCTGCAGAACAACAGTACAAAGTATTGTTGTAGGCTTATAATTTTGTAGCACATTCCTGATCCAGCTGCACCATTGATCAGATTGCAATAGATAAGGCACTTGGTTGAGCCTTCTGTGAACACAAGCCCTCCTGCTTTCATATGGAATGTAAAAGGATGCTTTGACTGACTAACTAAGAATGGGCAAGGTGACTGATGAAAATCTGATGCTGCCTTATGACTAGGGAAACAATCCACCAGGCTGTTCTCTTCCGTGGGCAAGTCCCACTATATGAATGGTAGTTGTGCAAGAGCAGTACCAATCCATCATTCACTTTAGTAGAACTTGTATAGGAGAACCTCCCAGTGGGTTGTACCACAGGGCCATATCTGTGCTAGCTGTTTTGTGCAAGGGAATGCTGACTGTAAATGACATTGGCCCGGCTGCAGGGTCCATGTCCATCCAAGTCCGTCTGCACCTGAAGATCAGGGAATGAACATCAGAACACCACCAAGGCTGGACTAAACTGCTCCTGACTTAAAGTGGGGGAAACTGCCCCCAGCTGTCTTTGGAAGTGAAGAAAATCAAGATAATTGCGGTGTGATTGTTTTTCATTTGTCCAGTTAATAAGAGGAGGGGGGGGGGGAAATACTGTCCCAATGAAACAAAAGTAGGAATGACAACTGTGGTGCCATCCATGGAACATGGCACAGACAAAAATTATAGTAGGGAGAAAAGTGTTTCCTAAAGATAACATGGAATAATTCTGACCTAGAGTAGGCCACCAGGAGTTGCCATTTGTGATGCAGTCACTGGGTTTGAGAATGCTGTGACATGTGTCAAGGTTGTGCCTTACAGAACACCTGCTTGCTTAACCCACATTTACACATCAGATTGCCATGTTAGTTACTCATGATGGCTATTCTCATGGTGCCACCATGTTTGTGTGATGTTTGCCTTTCATTCCATATATTTATAGAAGAGTATTCCCCTTTAGAAAGCAGCATGGCATATATGTCACCTGATCTCTCTCAGCACTTGATAACCCTTGACTGAATGTGTGAATGGTTTCTACTGAAACTGTTGGTGGCAGCTTATTCACACATGCATTCATTAGATGTTACAACCAGTGAATGATGAACATGCATATGTGAACAAGCCTGTAGTTACTAAATGGGTAGGCAAGTTCATCAATAGGGCAGCTGACCTTCTTAATGAAAAGCATTGGGCCCTTCCCCATAGCTTTCAGCAGCAGTCTGATGGGCAGAAATTAAGCAGGTGAAGTGTATCCCAGCACTTTATCTCTGTGCAGGGAAAAGGTTTAACCACTACAGTTTTGTATTATGTCTGGTTGCTATTAAAGCCACAGATGCAGATCTAGTAAAAAAAAAAAAAAAAAAAGCAGGAAAACCAATTTGTAATGATAGAAAATATCTACCTGCTTTAAAGAAAGAAAGAAAGAAAGAAAGAAAGAAAGAAAGAAAGGCCCATACTATGGAAAGTTGCTATACATCAGTTGTTAGAGGCAATCTGTTCTGAATACCAAATATAAGATCAAATGTAACACATATGAATGTATTTCATAGTTATTGTACAAAATATTGCTATATAAAATTCACATTCACACATTTTGAGAGAATGCAAGATATTCCTTGTGCTGCTTCACCGTCATACTTTATGCAGAGTCATGGAGTGGAATTTCTAGAAAAGAGCACTACATAAATAAACTTTATATTTTTTTGGAATGCATACATAACATATTAAAAGACAAATTGTGTTCTCATTGCTCTTTTATATGTTCTGGTTTCGATCTCTTTATTTCTTCAGGGTCTGCTAAACAATTTCCTTCTTAGCAGAAATAATTATTTGTGGGACCTTTTCACACAGAGGAATGAGAAGAACCAAAAGAAATGCAAACTTGCACAAAAGAAATGCAAAACAACAAGGAATACACACACACACACACACACAAATTCAAGGAACATGTCACCTATAACATTACGACCAGCAATAGCAAAAAAAACTTTAAATGCAACAGAAGCAAGAAATCGCCAGGGAGGAAGGTGAACCACTGGATGACAAAGGAGTTAAAGCAGTACTAAAGGAGGATAAGGAGATTGCAGAGAAACCAAATGAATTATTTGCATCTATCTTCACTGCAGATGTAGGACAGGTACCTGTGCTTGAACTGACATTTTCAAGAAAGGAGTCTGAGGAACTGAGACAAATAGTCATGTTGAGGTGGAGGTTCTAGATCTTATTGACAAATTGAAAACAAATCATAAGGTCCAGATGGTATTCATATGAGAGCTCTGAAAGAACTCAGATGTGAAATTGCTGAACTTCTAACAAAAATATATAAAATGTCCCTTACTTTGGTCTCTGTACCAGGGGACTTGAAAGTGCCTATTTTAAAATAGTGATTTGGGAAATTACATGTCAGTTGGCTTAACATTTGTTCCAAGCAAATTGGTAGAAAGCATTGTTGACGATAAAATTATCACGCACATGAAAGTCTTGCTGAAGAAGAATCAATATACCTTCTGCAAAGTTCTCTCTCACTAACTGTTTAAGGTTCTTTGAGAGACAACAAATATGTGGATGGGGAATCTGATAGACATTCTTTACCTGTATTTTCAAGAGGCTTGACAAGGTCCCTCAGCAAAGTCTCCTGAGCAAACTTAGCAGTCCTAGAGCTCCATCACACTTCGGGTTTATCACACTGTGGTATTTCCTCATTTCCGGTTTTGGTGCTGTGGACTCGCATGACGTCATCCCTGTCCTGCACTATCCTCACTTCCCCACCTCACTTCTAGCGCTTTATTTTGGACGTTTCCAAGGAGACCAGATTTGCAAGACAAAAGGCTATCCTTTCCAGTGAGTCAGTACCAGTGAATTGCTAGCCACCTCCTTGGCAACAGATTAACATCTGAAAGAACGTAAAAGCGATCTTTCGATCTGACAGGAAGAGAACGTAATGTAACTATGAAGTAAAACAGAGCTATGGGGGTGCGAATTTAGAACAGAAAGCAGAGAGTAGGAATAAATAGATAGTTCTTGCAATGGAGGGATGTAAAGCCACACCCAAAAATCTGTATTGGGTAGTGATCATATGAAAAGGAAGACAGGGCTGCAGGAGCCCTGCCCTCTTTTGTACCTGGTCACAAAGAGCTTTAAAAGGATCTCTCCAAATAGGGAATGGGCAGTAAAATGGCATATGCAGTTCAATGTAAGCAAGCTTAGGTGATGCACATAAAGTGATGCAATGTAAGCAAGCTTAGAGTGATGTAAATAAAATTTCAAAATTCACATATATGCTGATGGGGGGCATTTCTACACCGGCCTTTTGACTTGGGATTGCCCCTGGGTGGTCCCTGTGAGTCCAAATGACGCACAGGGACTCCCGGGGCAGGGGGGATGGGAACAGGTTTCCCCTGGGATAAGGATCCCTAGATAAACCCGAACCTTCTTGTGGTCCTGGGAATGTCCTGGGGCCACGGGAGATGTGGCCACCCATCCCGGCTGCTGCTGTGCTAACTTGCGAGTAAGCGCAGCAGCAGAAATGGGCACGGAGCCACACCATGTGGCTCTGTGCCCATTGGGGAAGGGGTGACAGCAATTTTGCCACCCCTGGGATGGCAGGAAGGGGGGTGGCGGTTGATTTCATGAGGGTTTTAAAAAACTTACCTTTTCCTCATGAGCATGCGTGTGCTTCCTCCGCCTGGAAAATAAATGGCGGGTGCAAAATGCGGCGGCCCAGGAGGAAGCCGGGTCGTCACACTTTCATTTGCATTACAGTGATGATCCCATAAGCAGGTACTTCCAGGATCGCCTCCCCTCCCTCTACACCCCTATGGTGTAGAAAGGCCTGGGGTCTGAGCTGGCAGTGACTGACCAAAAAAGAGATCTTGGGGTTGTGCAGGCTGTCAACCCTGCTGTGAAGAAGGCAAATTCCATATCAGGCATAATTAGAAAAGTACTGAAAACAAAACTGCCAACATAATAATGCCTTTATACAAATCTATGGTGTGGTCACACTTGGAAAACTATGTACAGTCCTGATCCCCACACCTCAAAAGGGATATTGTAGGGCAAGAAGAGGGTAACCACAATGATCAAGGAACTGGAACAACTTCCCTATAAGAAAAGGGTACAAGATTTGAGGACTTTTAGCTTAGAAAAAAAAAAGGCAAGAATGGGGGAACATATGACATTACAGAGACATATAAAATTATGCATAGTTTGGAGTATGTGGATAGGGAGACATTTTTCTCCCTCTCATAGAATGAAAACACAGTGAACAGCACTCATTGAAGTTGGGTGGTGGGGATTCAGGACAGACAAAAGGAAGTACTTTACACATACAACATATGTGTTCTATCACTGGGCTACAGCCACTACATGGGAATCTTGTAGTCATGCTGCTCAGGTTAGATGTGAATGTGCCTTTGTATTTGGATCTCTGTATTTGTCTTATGTCAAAGGGCAATGCAGGCTGCAGTGGAATGTGCAAATGCTTTGAGCCATCTGCTGGTGAAGATGAACAGGACTTGCTGCAGGTGGCACCCTGCTTCAAACCACATCCTCCCTGACACTTGTGCAGCAAGAACTTGTGACCTTCAGTTGTCCCTCCTCCACCAACCCCAAAGCATGAACCTAATCAACTGGGCCAAATAATGTCACGGTGATTAATAAGCACCAAATTCTGAGAGCAGAAATACCTATTCTTGAGAGGGCTGATGGGAGAGATGGATTTCATTAAGATAGGGCTCTGTTTTAGACCTTACATTATTCGTCTCCAGGAGCACCTCTGGTCCCCTCTAGAAGAATTTGGTTTGGCACCTGGTTGTCCGATTATGCGCATCTTCTCACCATCGCTTTTACGCCTAATTCGTATAAATGACAGGCGGTGAAGCGCATAACCGGTAGTATGAAACACGCTTTACAGTGGTTGAAATGCGGAGAATCACACGTTTACATGGTCACAATGTGCTTTAACTGCTGAGGTAAATTAAAACTCGCTATTTAACGCGCATTTGATAATGCGTATAATCGAACAGAAAACGCGCCTCAACTCCTGATTTGCACTCTGCTCGTGTAGAGGTAATTTTTTTAATGTGCCTTGAAAGAGCTTTAAATCACTCTTGTAGAGGCACCCTCAATCTCAGGCCAGCAAACTGGTGCTACACACTAAGTGATGACTGGTAAAAACATTTACATGGACTTCTGTATGCATGCCCAAGGTGCATAAATATCACTTTGCTTCCAAGACAAAGCAGTAGGGAAGTGATTCTCCTGTGTCCAAAAGGCGACTATAGGTTTTCCCAACCTACCATGGGTTGTAGCCTTGTTTGTTTCAGCATGCCTTGTTGTAACATCTGAACCCAGCATCATTTCCTTAGTGTGGTTTATTAACCATGCACAAACCAACCTCAGAACCCATGGCTTGTTGTTGGGTTGCTCAATGTAGCTTGTTTCCAGAGTGCCTAGTTATGATGTGCGAACTTGACATGATGGCTTGTTCATGGCTTTTTGGAAATGGCTACAGAGCTGCCTGGCAAAAGCAACGAAAAACCCAGTTGTTCCTCACAAACTTGCTAACAATATCCCCTCTCTTTTAAGTCTTGAAAAAATGCCAACCAATTTACTCCTCTGCTGTGTTGCCTCCCTAGTCAATGATAGGGTGACCATATGGAAAGGAGGACAGGGATCCTGTATTCCTGTATTCCTTCTTCATCACAACAATCCTGTATTCCTTCTTCATCACAACAGTTAAAGCTACAGTAGCTATACTAGAGTGACCAGATACAAAAGAGGGTAGGGCTCCTGCAGCTTTAACTATTGTGATGAAGAGGGAAATTCACCAGGTGCTGCATGCAGACTAATGACACATGCTGAAATTCCCTTTTCAATGCAACTGTTAAAGATACAGGAGCCCTGTCCTCCTTTTCATAGGGTCACCCTAGCAATGACACCTTCTCACCTTTTTTCCCACCTTTGGGGAGTTTTGAACATCTTTATCATTATTATTATTATTATTTATTTATTTATTTATTTTCACCTTTGGGGAGATTTGTGCAAACTGAACTGTATTCTTTTAAAAAAAATTTTAACTTTTGGGAATATTTGTGCAAATGAGCTAAAGCAAGCACTCATTAGCAGAGTGGGAATTGTACTTAAAAGATGTTGACATTTTGCAATGTAAGTATCCAAGAGTGGGGATTTGGACTTTGTCCAATCTTGTTGAATCTTGCCCCCGTCTTAATGAAATCTATTTACATATACTCTGGCATGGCAAGCTGATTGAGGATAGTCTCAGTTGCTCCTGGGGCCTGCCCTCGATAAATCACTGGGCACGATTTTGTCCCTCTTTTTGCCTTTTGGTAATACTTTATTGAAATGTTAGTGTCAGTTGCTAGAGTTGTCATTCTTCAGGTTAACCTTTTCTCGTGGTCTCTAACAGCTACATCTCTAAGTAAAAGGATGATGCAGTTTGCACATGGATGTAAGTACCTGTAGAACCTTCAGCAATGTGCAATATTGGTGGTGGTGTGATGCCATCCCCTTGATCTTCCTTTATTTCCCTTATTAAATCCAAGGCTCCTAACCAAGGGGTATGGCTATCAGAATGCTGCCCACTGACTCTGTGACTCACCACCCTTGTCTGGCCTCACAGCAGCCCAGCCCAGCACTCTATACTCGTACCTTCCCTTTTGCTGCCACCATTGAATCCTGTACCCTACCTCAGGTACCTCACAAAACATTCCAGTGTGAAACTAAAAGAATGTTTATTAACAACAAGTAAGGTTATGCAGTTAAAGAACGTAATGTTCATCATGTTAAAGCTTATTTGTTTCAGTACAGTTCCATATACAATCCTGTCTACTCTACCCTCTAGACTACTTTATCTCTCCACTCTGTCCCCCCAAAATAACAAAACACGTTGTTCCTACACCAAATCTAGACCCTCCACAGACAAATCCCAGCTCTCAACTAACTCTCTCTCACACATACAATCTCTCCTGTTTCCCTTAACTTTCCACCCTCACTAACAACCAGTCCAGACCTTTGCACCACCAGCCAATCAGCATTCACTTCACATTCTCTCCACTCTCTCATTAGATTTATTTATTTATTTATTTATTTATTAAAACATTTATATCCCGCCCTATAGCACAAGGCTCTCAGGGTGGTGTATAGATAAAATCATACTTATGCAATAGAATAAATACACAATTCTAAAACAAATTAAACCATTAATATATCAAAACCAATACAAAATTTTAAAAAAGTAAAATCCAATGAAAACAAGACAGTGTGCAGGCTGGTGGATTTAACCATTAAAGGCTTTATTAAGAAGCCATGTCTTCACCTGGCGCCAAAATGAAGCCAGTACTGGTGCCAGTCAGGCCTCCAGGGGGAGGGCATTCCACATCCGGGGTACCACAACAGAGAAAGCCCTCTCCCAAGTCCTACCAGAGTATATCTGACAGATCTCAGGTCTAGAGCAGGCAGATATAAGGAGAGGCGCTCCCTCAAGAATCGAGGTCCTAAGCCATTTAGGGCTGTAAATGTTATTACCAACACCTTGAATTCCGACCGGAAACATATTGGCAACCAGTGCAAATCCTTTAAGACTGGTGTTATATGGTTTGTATGAGATCTTCCAGTCAGCAGTCTAGCTGCTGCATTGTGCATTAGCTGCAGCTTCTGAGTCATCTTCAAGGGTAGCCCCACGCAGAGTGTATTGCAGTAGTGTAGTCTAATTAGGAAGTTACCAGTGCATGTATTACTGTGGCTAGGTTATCCCTGTCCAGGAAAGGCCGTAGCTGGTGGATCAGCAGAAGCTGAACCCAAGTACTCCGGGCCACGGAGTCCATCTGGGCCTCCAGTAACAAGGATGGATCTAGGAGTACTCCCAAGCTACGTACCTGCTCCTTCAGAGGGAGTGCAACCCCATCCAGAACAGCTCACTTACCCAATTCCTGGACTCGGGAACCACCAACCAACAGAGCTTCCATCTTATCAGGATTCAGCTTCAGTTTATTAGCCCTCATCCAGCCTATTACAGCCTCCAGGCACTGGTCCAGCATCTTCACCGTCCCAGCTCACTCTGACGACAAAGAGAAATAAAGCTGAGTATCATCAGCATATTGATGGCACCCAACCCCCAAGCCCCCAATGACCTCTCCCAGCGGCTTCATTCAATAGCCATGGGGTGGAACAGGAATCCCCCAATACCACTCTCTGGAATTGGTCCTGCAAGTAGGAGCAGAACCACTGTAACACACTGCCTCCTACTCCCATGTCGGAGAGCCAATCCAGTAAGATACCCTGATCAATGGTATCAAAAGCCGCCGAGAGATCCAGAAAGATCAACAGGGTAGCATCTTCACCCCCTGCCTTTCACCCGGTAAGATTTACATACTTACCAATCTTGTATTTGAAATCACACAGCACGTACATCTTAAAGGTCAACATCATTCAAACATCACAAATACTGACATCATAGAAATAACTGGCAATCACATTAGGCAGGCATTGAACAGAGATCATTGGTATGAAAATCCGTGTGCTACAACGGTGTCCCTGTTTTAACAGTGAAATGTTGCCTAGGCTGACCCTATGAAAAGGAGGACAGGGCTCATGTAACTTTAAGAGTTGTAGAGAAAAGGGAATTTCAGCCAGCGTCATTTGTAGGCAATTAGTTCCTGGTGAAATTCCCTCTTCATCACAACAGTTAAAGGTGCAGGCACTATACTAGAGTGACCAGATACAAAAGAAGGCAGGGCCCCTGCAGCTTTAACTGGTGTGATGAAGAAGGAATTTCACCAGGAACTAATTGCATACAAATGACACTGGCTGAAATTCCCTTTTCTCTACAACTGTTGAAGTTACAGGAGCCCTGTCCTCCTTTTCATATGGTCAGCCTAATGTTGCAGTGTATGTAAAGAGACAAAACTTGGTGGTTCAACACGGCAGGAGTTGCTGAAAGATGAAGGAAGAAGCGGTTGTGCAGCAGGACCTGGTGGGGGAAGTGCTAGACCTAGATGGGACCTCAACACCCAAGTGACATCAAGCATGATGGCTGCACAAGGGCAGGAGGCAGGGCGCCTGCCCCGGTCACCTTCACAGGGATATGGCAGTTAGGAAGGGGCAGCAGCAGCAGCAGCAGCAGCTCCCGATTTCTTTCAGTGCTCGCGCACCAGATTTTACACATAGCCTCCATTCACACTTGACAACAGTTGCATTCCTTGTATTCAGATATCTTTGTACAGAATATGGCAACCTGCTTATTAACTGGTGCCAGTTGCAGGGAGCTATTGCACCAGTTCTGAAGGAGATCCAGCAGTTTCTAGTGAACTTCTGGACCCAATTGAAGGTGCCTTTTTAACCCCTTAAGCCTCACACCCTCTAAGGGTGATTCCAAACAAGGATTTTATTGTACAATTGGCCTGCATCATTCACACACTTTTTCAGGTGGTGGTGGGTCCAGATGATGTTTTCCATTTATAACCCTCCTGGTTTTCCCACTATTTCTCTGTCTTTCTTACCACACACACAAAAACTATTAAGGAGTGAAAAATGGAATAGCTCTACAATGTGTGTTGGCTGCGTAGGGTGACCATATGTTAGGAAAAACCAGGACATGTCAAGAGTTTTGGTAACAAATCCAGGAAGGGGGAAATTTGAAGAAAAATCCGGATTTTTCCCAACCTCCCCCCTCCCCACCCAAAGGGCAGCTTTTTTATATATAGTCAATGGGAATTAACACAAATGCTTACAGCTCTGTCATTTTTAAAGATAAACAGATGAAATTTGGCACTGTGATAGCTCTTAGGTAGGGCTTTATCCATGCCAAGTTTGAAGTAGATCTATTAATCCATTGATTTTTAGGATTTTTTAAAAAATTGAGGTTTGGGAATTATTATTTTTTTAAAAATCATTGTTAAAGATAAGGTGATAAAATCTTAAGTAGGGCTTTTGCCACGCCAAGTTTCAAGCAGATCTGTTCATCTGTTGATTTTTAGGAATTTTAAAAATTTTGAGGTTTTAAAATTATTCTTTTAAAAAACCATTGGAGCCATACCCTTCAAACTCAGGTTGTCAAACCTCCTCTTTGAGGTCTTGCACCTTGAGCAGTTTCAGCCCTTGACATCAAGGGGATCTCAAGTTTTTAGCTAAGAAGTGCTGTGTGAGCATGACACCTTTCCTGTTGCAGATTTGGTGGGCAGTTGGGCACCTGGAGCTCAGCAGAGGCAAGGCGTCCACAGATCAAAATGTGGGAAAAGAAGGGTCTGTCGAAGCAGCCCACAGGGCAAAACAGAACGAGCCAGAGGCTTTTTTCTCACAGTTCCACCTCATAGGTGACGAAGGGTCATCCTTAGAGAAAAACCCTCATGACCAGCGGTGAGGTGTCAGTCGAGAGAGAGGCTCTCATCTTTGCAGATGTTGGAACCTGGCATGCCGTTGCTTTGCTTTGCTATCCCTTCCCTTCCACTTCACTTGTGAGCCAGGCTCTGTCTGCACTGCTGGCATGCAATGCAGAATGTTTGAAGTGTGTGCCAGAGAAAAATAGGTAGATTTGCGGTTATGTTCAGGTGGGCACATCCCCTTGGTGCTGGACATGCCCCCTGGGGGGGCGGACATGTTGTCCTCCTTTTTGGTTTCCAAAATAAGGTCACCTTACCCTAGGAGTAGGGTGACTAACTGTCAGGATTTCCCCGGATTTGTCCTGGTTTTTGTTCTCTTCTGGGTGTCAGGGGGGATTCTCTGTAATTTTCTATAATGTCCTGGAAAGACACGCTTTCCCTTTGAAGGCTGCATTAGCATGGTGGGAGGGAATGACACACCTTCTGGAGGTGGGTCATTTCCCTCACACTGCTCCAATCAGGGCCTGAAAGGGGAAAGCGTGTCATTCCCAGACATTATAGAAAAGGCCCTGATTGGAGCAGTGGAGGGTGGGAATGACACACTTTCCCCTCCTCCACCCCATTTGGGGCCTTTAAGGTGGTGGAGGTGAATGACATGCATCCCAAAGGCCCCTGAAAGCTGCTTTCCCACCCCCACCCCACTGGGTGTCCTCTTTTTTAGTTTCCCAAATGTGGTCACCCTACCTAGGAGCATCCTATGTCTTGTATACATTTCAGATGGCCTTTTCCATATGTACTCTGCCTTGTGCTCTGGACATCAGAAGAGATTCATCTCTGGGTGTCCTGGATTTTGGAAGTAAGACTGATAAGTGCAAGAGATGGGGCTTTTTCACTTAATGCCTTGTCTGACAAATTTACCAGACACACTTTTCATGGCTTTTAGAAAGATGGCAAAAGCCTACTGGGCCTTTGAGGCTAATTGGGTGATGCTTGTTTTTATTTTGCTGCTGGCTTACCATTTTATTGTTTGAAATTTGGATGTTCTATGATTCATCATTATTTTACTGGTTACACAGAAGGCTTGAATTGGGCCAGAATACTGGGAATATAGATTTGAAAAATAGAATAAAAGAATGAAGATCTATACCAGAGTACAAAATGAAACGTGATAATCAGCCCATAGAGCTGAAGTTGCAGCAACTTGCAATCATTAGTTTCAGCTTCTGCCTTTAGCAAGCAGAGAAAGTTTAACCATGAGGTTTTCACTTTAGGGGAAAGGAAGTGAATATTCAGATGTGGCCAAGAAAAAAATTGATGAACTGAAGCTGATGGCGCACAATTCAAAATGAGATTTCTGAGCAAAGAGGTGAGTGGAAAACAAACAGTTATTTATAACCAGATCACACCACTTCCTGTTGATTAAAACAGTCAACCTGCCCCCACTCCCAAGGCTTGGCTAAAATTTGATTTTTTTTCCTCAGGGTTCTTTTGACTGAATCTTCAGCAAGGACTGATGATTTGTGAGATATTTTAGGACAATGTCCATCAAATACAAACATTACTAAGTACTTAATTTATTTATACTTAATTTACCTGCTGACAGAACAATCTAAAGGTGAGGGCACCTCCAAATCCCTACCAGTTCATATTGGCCAGAGTGGGATGTGGGGATAGTTTTATCAGGCTTTTTAGTCTGACGGATCTTAATATTTTGGAATTCCCCCCCCCCCCCCCATTGAAACCAAAGTGTAGACAGTCTCCCCACCACCCGGTTGATCTCATCTCTGGCAGCAGAAGGATACCTCCCCTATTGTAGCCATCTATAACAAGTACATCTGGGGGTTAGGGCTGCACTGTGACTATTCAACTGGCTCCATTGTAGAGGATTGCATCAGACGTGAGAGCTTTATTCAATACCACATGATTTGGTTTGGACCCCAATTTGGTGATTTGGAAAACAGACCAGTTCACCTCAGACTGATTTGGAGTTGCCCAATTCAGTTCAGGGCCAAATCCGATTCTTGATTCAGAAATCTGAAGCTTCAAGCTTCAACAAATAGCTATAATGTTTTTGCTGTTTCAGAATGGATGAAGCTGTGAGCAGATGAAATCTGCCAAATATCAAATAGGTCCATTGGTTTTTGTACTAAATGCCTTTATGTTTTTGTTTAGTTAAAAAGCAAACTGCCAATAACTTCTTTATTTCCTGGTAGAATTGGATGAATATTGCAGACACAATTGTCCCTTCTGAGGGGATCAAGCCTGCCAGGTTTCAGATGAATAAGTTCAAAGTATTTTGTGCAAGAGCAGCCTTTACATTTTGGAGATTTCCAAAAAAGAATGAGCTGAAACCCTTATGTTCTTTGTGGGCAAATGTTACAAAAATGGCATACGGCACAGGGCCTAACCCTAATCAACATCCTTGTTACCTGCTGAGGTGCAAATCAGGCATTATTTTAATAGCTAACTGCATCAAGGATTATATAAAAAAAGTTAAAACATCATGTGTGGGATGGTGATTTTCAATGGGACGGCAGTCCATGGGGAGGTTTAACCCTTCCCACCCAGTTCTGATCATGACAAATCCACCCCCTCCGACATGCAGCTAAAAGGACTCACAGCCACATGAGGGAATTAAATCTTCACTTCCTGCATGTGCCAGTGGAAATCACACACCCACATTCACATGCACCTGGTGTTAATTTTTTCAAACCCCAGATATGGTTAACAACAACTACACTAACATTTGATTTGGTCCTTCTCAGAGGCTGGGACTCCTGATGAAAAACCTTCTTGCAACTGCCAGGTTATATTATTCCAGAAGCAAATACCACCCAATACAAAGCCATCCTTAAGGTAGAAATCAGAAAAGCAAGTCACTAGGAGTAGCATATAGTGCAGCTGCTTGCAACTAGCTACTACTGCATTGGCACTTTATGTACTTGTAGTTTATTGTGGCATTGCGCTTTCATATGCAAAATAATACGCTGACTCCATCCTATGAATCATAATAATGCCTATTGGGAAACTAGATGGGACACAATAGCAGCCACCGAACAGCTTATAGGCGCCTCAGTCTTCTGCTGTAATCAATTGCTATCTTGGACTACCTACATTTTATTCTAATTAATTGGCAGATATATTTCTTAGTGGGGGAGGGGACTGATAAAATTGGGGGCTAAGCAGCCAATCGGGCTCAAGCATGGGTGCTCACAGCTCCAATGAACTGTGTAACTCCACCCCAGACAAGCTGACTCCTAGGGGGGCGTTGAGAATGGGGTGGGGATACTCACCCACCAGTACTTCCCATTTCTGTACCTCAAGTTGAAGGGCTATTCAGACACAGCATAAGAACTTGGTGGCTCAAAGAGATTTCTCATAACTATCCAGCACAGTCATGGACAGGTAAATGGGCAGTTCTGCCCCTGTACGTAATTACTACATCTGGAACATAATTGGTATGAACTTGCTCTGTGTACGGCTCTCTTTTTCCCCATCTGACTCAGCTCCCCAGATGGCTTCTTCTTATCGCTCTCACTAACTAAACTTATGACGCTGTCACATTGATCATCACTCTTTCTGGTCAATATTTTATCTCATTATTGTTTTTGTAATTCCCCCAGTAATCTCTCTCTCTCTCTCTCTCTCTCTCTCTCTCTCTCTCTCTCTCATATACACATAATCTGTTTGCTTAGATGATCTCTATATATCCTTTATTCATCTTTCATTCAATCTGTTCCATATGCCTTTCAAAGTAAGGTACAGATTATTATCCTTGTTATTATTTTTACCCTCAATATACCTGGTGTGTTATAGAATAACATAAGCAAATGAGACAGGTACCTGCCCCATGGAGCTTACAACAGTAAGGAGTTCAACAGATGGGAGGGAAAGGTAGGAAAGAGAGAAGAAAATTTAGTTACACAAACGTACATATGTGCAATGGGCTTACTCCCAGTTACGTGTGCATAGGATAGCAGCCTTAGGCTTTCATTACAATGCCTTTTTCTTGTATTAAGATAATTAGACAAGCAGACAGGAGAATTCTGTGTAATTACATGTTCCTACATCAAGAATAGTTGCTCCTATAAAGATAACAAATGCAGCATCTTTATTAGTTTGTATCTTTTATTTCAGAATTAGCCAGCTAGTAACTTACTATTTATGGGATGGATTTAATTACAGAGTTTTCAAATCCATATCTGTCTGTCTGTGTCTTAATATTTTTGTCTCAAAATTTGGCTCAAAATGGGATTACAAGGCACCTTATTAAAATTCAAAATTTGAAAGATAATAAAAAATTAAATAGAAAAAATAATTTTAAAATGAATTTTAAACTAACGTAAGTAGTGCTGTCTTCACCTGGTTGGTCTTAAATTAAATTTGTCTTCCAGTCTCTTTAGTGATTTTGTGGTTATCCTTAGATTCCTCAATTAAGACACAGATAGATCTATTAAAGTTCCTCAATTAAAATTTTCAAAATGCATAACAAAATGTTTCATAAAACACTTCAACCTGCCTGGTTAGAGGTTTTCCTTCATCACTGAGAATTGTACATTGTATTGTATGCACCTCTGCTGTTGGATTTCTTTAAATTAAACATGTAAGAAATAGATGCCATAGGGCTATGTCTGCAGCAACCACAGAAACATTTCTCATTTTGTGCAGTCTGTCACTGAAAATAGCGTAAGGTACAATTTGGCTTATTTCACCTCCTTCTGCAATCTGTCTCCAGTCAGGGCTCTAGTTCCTGGATTCCCCCCACCCTCTGAAAAGTATCACTTTTGTAAAGAGATGAAAATCTTCCTTGATCAGTTTGGACAGATGTGAAAGTTAAAAATGCATTCAAGTGGTATAAGCCTTTCCATGAGTACCTGGACAAATGTCTCATGATATCTCTTTTCCCAACTATTGTTCCATCCTTCCTTATTTGGAGAAACCTGAGGGGCTTCTATACACCACTGCTTTGTAGTTGATTCCCTCAAAACCCTACAGCATCGCTGCTGCAAGGTGGGAACAATAAATTCAGACGGCAGGAGGGAATGCAGGCTATCCGGCCAGGAAAACCGCAGCACTAGCAGCCATTCAGCTTGTCAAGCCCACCCCGTGGCCCTTGCCCTGCATTCCCATGCTTACCCTGGACTTTGGAGCTGCCCCCAGCAATACCCACGGGCTTAACCTGAACCAAGGCAACCACTGTTAGATGGAGGACCAATGTGGTGACCTCGGAGCAACTAAAAAAAAAATCACGGTAAAACGACACTGCAGTTTCGGGGGTAAAAGCCTGATGTGGTTGCGAGTGGGCAGCTGTGTCATATAAACGACACAGTGCCAGTGTGCAGCCAAGATGGGATAAATAGGCCACATGAACACGTCCATGTAACTTTTCATTTCCAGAAGCTAAGCACTTTCAAGTCCCATTTATTGCAATAGAAAGAGATAAACATGTGTATAAATCTCACCCTTTCAACAGTTGCAAGGATGCTTAAATTTGACTAGAACATGTCATTCGTTTCCATTCTTCTGTGTACTGAGAACATTGCATTTGAAAAGTGGTAAGAACATTGCATTTGAAAATTGGAATTCAAACTGTATCCAGTTCATGAGGTGAACTTGGGAAATCATTATTTTTTTACTGTATCTACCTCACAGGGCTGTTATGAGGCTAAAGTGCTACCCTGCGCTTTGTGTAAGAAAGGCTAATGTGGATGAGATGTGATTTAGTTGCAAGGACTTGTCTCTGAAAGTCTGTTCTAATATGACATATGATCAGTTTCATCACTGGTATCCTGTTGTAGCTAATATCCTATTGAAATTAACAATTCTGGGACCAGACTCTTGAACAGAGCCCTAGTACTTGAAAGTGGTCTAGAGTCTTCTAGACATTACTAAAGCTGAGAGATTCAAACCCAGATGCTTCAGAACAATTTCCTAAAGCTTTATAAGAGAGACATACTTTTCCCCTGAATTAAACTTGCAAGGCACACTTCAGTGATATTGCTCCAAAAGGTTGTTTTTAGGGTGTGAACACACGTTTTAGTTTTTTCCTGACCCCTTTGCACTGTGGGCTTGGATTTCCTATCCCCAGTACAAAATACGTTTGATAGTTGTACTACTGGCCAGTAATCAGCCGTACAAGTCTCTCCTGCCACCTCCCCACACCCCATACTTCTGTGGAGAATGAATGCCCTTTTTATTATTTCCAAAGCATTTATGTACATTTTTCAATTAAGGCTGAAATCCTACTTGTGTAGGATTGCACTGTAAGCATATATTTGGCAATGTTTTAAAATGTTGTAAAACTGCTTAAGGAATGAGAGGGAATGCAGATTGGCTTCACACAAGTTGAAGCCAATCAGTGCTATGCACAGTCAGCTTCTGCTGCAACATATAGAAACCACTTTACCTTGAACATGATCCTGAAAAGGAAACTGTATGTTTGAATACAACATGGTGTGTGTGGTTCTGCCATTGTCGTCATCGTGGTCATCATCATCTTTAGCGCAGGAGCCATTGGCCTTGACAGTTTCCAGGTAAACGTTCCATATAATAAGTCTGCTACAAAAACTACTACAAAAGCTACAATGCAAAATCTTCCTGTCTTGAAAATTCTGTATAAAACTGCATCTTACCAAGTACAATAAAATCCTAACTTTCACAGTGGGACCCACTGATCATATTATGCATGATGTGTGTGCACCCTTAGAGTGTGCGAGGAAGCAATCTTATCACCCCTAGACAGCGTCGGGCGGGGATACGTTATTTTTGACTCCTGGATCCGAGGCCTTGGATTCAGAATCAGTGCTCCCGGCCTTCTCCTCCTTGCAGCTGGCATGGAGAGAACTGCACCAGCTGTCTCTCCAAGACTGCAAACTCGGAGAGGAGGTAAAGGGAGTATTTCTCTGAGTGTGGAGGGGAGGGGACTGGAGAGGCCCAGCTAACGAAGTGCCCTTTCCAGCCTCCTTCCCTGCCCCCCCCCTGCAGTGCCCCAGCTAGACAGGCAGAAAAGCCTGTCTAGTGAAAATGCAGAGCGGGATGAGCTTGGGGGCAAAGTTTACTTCCGCCTCACCTCCCACTCTGCATTGGATTCCCATCAGCCTATGTGTTTGAATGCTTACAAGCCTCAGGATAGGATTGTGCCCATCCCTGTTTCTAACATGAGTCACTGTTCTGGGCATGCTCCTGATTGGACAGAAGCAAGCCCAGAACCGTAACTCAAAAATACCCACAAGAGGCAGCCTGTTCTTCTGTATCTCTGCATCATAGGTGTGCGTGTGCAGCACATTTCATCACGGTGTGCACCCAGGGAATTTTAGTATGTTTTGAAAAACATTTATTGAATACTCAGTCATAAAGGGCATTATTTTTATTCATTCTTTATTGAACAGTGTAGTCACGAATGCCCTGCTCTGTGTTCAACTTGCCTCACCACAGGAGGGCTATAGCAGGTGTGTGTGTGTGTGTGGGGGGGGGGGAAATGAGGAGACGCTCCTCAAGCCCCAGCATTGGTAGGGCTTTATGGTGACACTGGCCAGAGGAGGGGCTTACGAGGCGATATTAGCCTTCGGGGGGTGGCGCTCCTCCTGGCCTCTTTGAAGTGTGGCTCCCAGCAGAAAGATTCCTTTTCACTCCTGCTGCTGAGGACAGTGGCAGCAGAGTAGCCACAGGGCAGCCAGAGGACTGTTCCCACTGCAGCTGGATCCCCCTCTGCATCCCTACTCAATGGCTACCTCAATTTGGCACTTATTGCTTGAAACCGGCACACCCCTTGCGCACACCTATGCTCTGCATCCAAAGTGGCTGGATGATCCAACCACACTTGCTATATCAGAACTACCTACATCCAAACAAGGCAGGCAAAGCCAGAGCAAAAGTCCAGTGAGCAAAAGCCTCCTGTATGGGTATTGTATTGTATTTATTTGCTTAGTTACATTTCTATACTGCCCAACAGCTGAAGTTCCCCGGGGTAGCTAGGTACTTTCAGCTACACATAGGATGTTTTAGTCAATGAATGACTTACTTCTTCATGGCATACTAGCTGTTCGCTCGCAACTCATGCTCTGACCGACAGTTTGGAAATTATAACCCAGAGAATGATGGGTATAACCTGGCACAGACACTGTTTCTTGTGGGGCAAATAACTAGCTCATATACAGAGGAGAGCCTCTTCCAGTGATAGCCCTAGGGAAAAAAGAACTGAAAACAAGGCTCTGTGAATAAGCTGCTATAGCATTCTGCCTGCATGAAGTAGCCACTGTGATCAAGGCTGCGTCCCAGTTTACAATAAAAAAAAACAGTGTTGTGTTTGTTTTTTAAAAAAGATGGTATAGAACTCTCTTCTGATTTTTTTGCTGCTACAAACTATATCCCTGTTTGGAATTTAGTCAGTATGTTGCACATGCCTGAGTGCCTCAAATGATAACACCTCCATTTCACCTCTCTGGCCATAGGGATATGCAAATTAGCAAAATTTGAGCTCGTCAAGGTTCTCTAATTTCCCCATCAAAACATGTTCTGACTCATGTCCATATTAGATTTTGTTTTTTATGCACATTTTTCCAAATGTACCCATCAATTGCGTGCATTTTTAAATGTACACATTTTCTCTCCTTGAGCTAGAGCTGTTGGGAGTTGGAGGCTGATGGGAGTTGGAGAGCCACAAGTTACCCACCTGTGGACCAAAGTATGTTTCTGCACATTTTTCAAATGTACACATTTTTGTATGCGAATTGCATCATGAACTTGGAAATGTATGGATTTCAAACTGTAGATTGGATCAGTGTCCAGTTCTGGGAGGTGCGAACTAGATAAATTCTGGTGAAAAATGAACTGAAACTAATTTCTCACCCATCCCTCTCTGGCCGTCTATGCAAGGTTTCTAACATGAGGTTAAAATAGCTGGTTGAGTTCTCACTGCAACTGAAAAAGAAGGTGATGATGGGGTGGGATTATTTTTAACCCATTCATTCCTGTTTTGCATTGCCTGGGGGTGGGGGAGCGTTTTGCTTCACTGAGCACAGTTGTTCATGGCTTGTTGTCCTCTTCACATGCCTGCTCCCAGCCTGTTAGCAGATTTCACAGTTTCTTACTTATTTCCACCACTACCCCTCACCACCATACTTTAAGTTTTTTCCCTTTAAGTCGTACAGAGTTATTCATACAATCTTTTGAAACAACTTTTGCCCAGTCTCTGATGTGATTAGGAAAGGAAAGGGCCTTCTCTCTTTCAAGGCATTAGGAAATGTTTCCTGATTTTCCCAGATTCCACCTCTTCAGGGCATCATCCAGATAGGCCAACTAAGGGGCTCTAGCACCCTTTCTCAACTTGGCTCCCTGCTGTATGTTTTGGACTACAACTCCATCAGTCACAGCCAATGTGGCCAATGGTCAGGAACTCTAGGTGTCGTCATCCAAAACATCTGGAGGGCACCAGTTTGAGGAATGTTTGGCTGTATGCTATGGAGAACCTCCACTACAGCAGTACAAGATCACATATGCTGCCACTGCCATCATGGAACATCCGCTGGTGTGTAGGGTGACCAGATAAAATCCAGGTCAGGGCTCATGTAACTTTAACAGTTGTAGAGAAAAGGGAATTTCAGCCAGGGTCATTTGTATGCAATTAGTTCCTGGTGAAATTCCCTCTTCATCACCACAGTTAAAGTTGCAGGGGCCCTGCCTTCTTTTGTATATGGTCACTCTAGTATAGTGCATGCACCTTTAACTGTTATGATGAAGAGGGAATTTCACCAGGAACTAATTGCATACAAATGACCCTGGCTGAAATTCCCTTTTCTCTACAACTGTTAAAGTTACATGAGCCCTGACCTGGATTTTATCTGGTCACCCTAGCTATGAGCATGCACAGAGCACTTTCCCCAATAACTGCCCAACTGTACCCTTCTGCCCATATGCTTCAAATTCGGAAGCATGATTCCCTCCCAGGGAATCCCTCCACTGTCATCTCTCCTTAGAGAAATGAAAGACTGCCTCCACCTGCCCTGAAGACAGATCTTTAAAAAAAGAAGAAGCTATTAACATTTTATTGAATGCTTTTTCACAACAAGTGATATTAAAGCAGAGGTGTGGAACCTCTTTTATCCGGGGGGCTGAACACCGCTTTGGAAAACCCCCGGGATCTGCATTCCAGTGGGGGTCAGGGCAAAGAGGAAAGGGGGCACAGCCAAAATTTTAGCTTAAACTTTTTATGTCAGCAAGCAAAAGCCCCTTAGGGTGAGGCATTTCAACCTTTCAGACTGGGGGAAAACAGTGCAAAAGCTGGAAAACCACCCAGTGATTGGTGGCCAGGGGGAAGGAGCTGTGGGCATTGTTGTCAATTACCAGCATTGAACTAATAAGCAGGAGGGAAACATTCATAAACCGTCCGTGGTTGAAAGCCAAGTATCCGTCAGAAACCGGGTCAAACAATACTGGGTTCAAGAATGGGCCAAAGAATAGTCAGAGTCCAGTCCAAGGTCAGGTTATGTCCAGGCAATATCAAGGAGTTGGTTTGCAAGCAATGAAGATGAAGCACCAGGAACAATAGTTGCTTCCAGCATCACTTCTGGGTTCTGGCATGTCTTTTATGGGGATGGTGGTGATTGGGAATTGCTGTCAGCTGCATTGGCCTTCAGCTAGCTTCTGCCTGTTCCTGTGAAGGGCCACTCCCCAAACATTCCCAGGTTCAGCTGTTCCTCCCTTCTGCTTAATCCCTGAAACTAAAGCACAACTCTACCCCTGGTCCCATGATGGGTGGCGGTTGCCGTGACTAAGTACATAAGGGGTGTAGCTGGGATGCCAGGACCAACAGCGACCGGTGAAAGACTGGGTGCACCCAGAGTGATGCTTGGAGACACAACTGGAATGCCACAGGGTTGATTTGCTGGGAGATGACAAACGGCCCCACCTGTCGGGCATCCAACTTCCTGGACGGCATCTGGGAGTGCAAGAACCTAGTAGACAGCCATACCCGATCCCCCACCTTCAAAGGGCCCCCTCCTGGTGGTGGCTGTCTGCCTCTCTTTTGTAGGCCTCCTTGGCCTGTTCCAGATGCTCCTTCAGAACTGCCTGTATTGCCAGTAATTCTTGGGCTGCCAGTTCTGCAGCTGGGACCATGGAGGAAGGCAGAACTGTTGGGAAGAACCTCGGGTGATGGTCATAACTGGCAAAGAATGGAATTAACTGTGTGGAGACATGCACTGAAGTATTGTAGGCAAACTCCGCTACCAGCAAGAGCCCCACCCAGTTGTCCTGCTGGAAACTGGTATAACAGTGCAGATACTGCTCCAACGTCAGACTGGGAATGGTGAGCTGAGGACAGATGGACCCTGACGTCCAATGACTTAAACAAGGCTTGCCAGAACCGGGAGGTAAAGTGAGCCCCACAATTGGAGATAAGGCTGTCAGGAAGGCCATTGGAGGTGAAAAACCCAGTCCACAAACATTTTTGCTGTCTCCTGAGCTGAGGGGAGACCTGTACAAGGGAAGAAGTGAGCTGTTTTGCTGAACAGGTCCACTACTACAAGGATAGAGGTCTTCCCCTGAGAGCGCAGCAAGTCTGTAATGAAGTCCAAGGACACAGTCTGCCAAGGTCCTGGGGGAGTTGCCAGAGGAAGCAGGAGCACCTGTGGCTGACCTGGCTGTCCTTTGGCCCAGCGGCAGGTGTCACAAGTTGCCATGTATCCCTTGACGTTGGCCTGGATCCGCAGCCACCAAAACTCCCGCAACACCAAGTGGAGGGTCTTAAAGGTCCCAAAGTGTCCTGCTGGCTGGCTGCCATGGCACAGATGAAGCACCTCCTCTTGAAGAACGCCTGGAGGGATGTATAGTCAGTCCCTGGGAAGCAAGAGCCCATTCTTTAAAGAAAATGGGGTGTCCATGCCCTGACTCCCACCACTCCTGCATGTGTGCCTGAGCGAATGAATTGCCCTGTTGCAGGTCCTGCACCTGATCCACCAAAGACTGTGACTGGAGTGTGGCTGCAAAGTTCTGAGGAGGCAGGACGGGGTGCAACAAGACCTCTTCCTTTCCAGCCAGGTACTCGGGTTTCCGGGAGAGCACACCTACCTGTTTATTTTGCTGCCCGGCAAATACGTCACAGTAAACTGGAACCTGGAAAAGACAATGGACCACCGGATTTGCCGCTGGTTGAGATGCTAAGCCATCTGCAGATGTTCCAGATTCCGGTGGTCAGTGTGTACCTGCACTGGATACTGTGCCTCCTCTAGCAGATGGTGCCACATCTTGAATGCCACCGTGATTGCCAACAACTCCTTCTCCCAGATGGTATAATCCTGCTCAGAGTCATTGAGCTTCCGGGAATGAAATGCACATGGGAGGAGGTTCTGATCCACCCTACAGGCTGCAGCAGCACGGTGGCCACTGCCTTGTCTGAGGCATCAGCCTCCATGGTGAAGGGTTGTGCAGGATCAGACTGCTGCAGAATGGGCTCTGATGTGAAGGTCCTCTTCAGGTGCTGAAAAGCCCGTTGGGCAGCCTCAGTCCACTAGAATGGCCCCTTCCCTTTGAAATGGGAAGGGTATGGTGAGTTGTGCAAAATGGGAGATTAACTGATAATAATAGTTTGTAAAGCCTAGGAATCACTACACATCCTTCAGCGACCATGGAGCCTGCCACTGCACCATTGCCTCCACTTTAACTGGGTCCATCTGGATCCCTGCTGGGGAGATGCAATGACCCAGAAAGTCCACAGTGGTGAGGTCAAAATCATGCTTTTTGAGCTTTGCAAACAAGTGGTTGTCCCATAAGCACTGCAACACAGCCCAAACATGCTGAAAGTGTTCCTGGGGGTCTCGGGAATAAACTAAAATATTGTCCAAGTAGATGATCAGGAGGTGGTCCAAGAAGTACCTGAGGATGTAATTCATCAGGTGCTGGAAGGCAGCAGGGGCATTGCACAGACCGAACGGCATTACCGTGTACTCAAAGTGCTCGTACCAGGTTCAAAACGCCATCTTCCACTCTTCCCCCTCTCTAATACAGACCAGATTATACACCCCCGAAGATCCAACTTGGTGAATATTTTGGCTTCCTGGAGTCGTTCTATCAGTTCCGGGATCAAGGGTAGGGGGTACCTGTTCTGGATCAAAATTTGGTTGAGGGCTCTGTAGTCATTGCAGAGACAGAGCTCCCCACACTTTTTCTTTAAAAAGAATACCAGAGCCACTGAGGGTGAGGTAGAGGGCCTGATAAAACCATGTTCCAAATTCTTCTTTATGAAGTCCCACAGCTCAGTTAACTCTGGCTTGGACAAGGAATAGCTCCACCCAGCTGGAATCTTGGATCCTGGGATCAAGTCGATGGGACAATCATAAGGGCAATGTGGTGGCAACTGATCCGCTTCCCTCTTCCCAAACACATCCTGGTAATAATAATAATAATAATAATAATAATAATAATAATAATAAATTTATTTATTTATTACCCGCCTCTCCCTCCGGATCGAGGCAGGGAACAACATCAAGCATAAAATACATAAACTGATTAAAAGCACATAAAACCAATACATCATTAAATTACCAATAAAACACCAATAAAACACTTAAAATTCATCTGGGTAGGCCTGCTGGAAGAGATCAGTCTTTATAGCTCTTTTAATTTCTTGAAAACTGGTGAGTTGGTGGATCTCACCTGGCAGGTCATTTCACAATCTGGGAGCAACAGAAGAGAAGGTCCTCTAGGTAACGGTTGTCAACCTAGTTTTTGTTGACTATAGTAAATTCTTCCCAGAGGACCTGAGCGTGCGGGGCATATGGAAGAAGGTGATCCCGCAGGTAACCTGGACCCAAACCATGTAGGGCTTTAAAGGTAATAACCAACACTTTCTACTTTGCCCGGAAACTAATTGGCAGCCAGTGGAGAGATTTCAAAGCTGGTGTGATATGGTCACACCTAGGTGTACCAGTGACTAACCTGGCTGCCAAATTTTGAACTAGTTCAAGTTTCCGGACTAGGCACAGAGGTAGCCCTGTGTACAGCACATTGCAGAAGTCGAGTCTCGAAGTTACCAGCGCGTGTACTACTGACTTTAGGTCTTCCAACTCTAGGAAGGGGCGCAGCTGGCATATCAGCCGAAGCTGATAGTAGGCACTCCTGGCCGTCGTATCCATCTGAGCTGTCATTTGGAGCGATGGATCCAGGAGCACCCCCAAGCTGCGAACACAGCCTTTCAGGGGGAGTGTAACCCCATCCAGAACTGATTGACACACCTCCAACCCCAGGTTGTGGCCCTTGACAGTAAGCACCTCCGTCTTGTCTGGATTCAGCTTCAGTTTGTTTTTCCTCATCCAGCCCATTACCGCCTCCAAGCATTCATTCAGAGGAGACACACTATCCTTAGCTGACGCTGTTGTCAAAAGCATAGAGAAATATATTTGGGTGTCATCAGCGTACTGATAGCATCCCGCCCCATGCCTCCGGATGATCTCTCCCAGAGGTTTCATGTAGATGTTAAACAGCATTGGGGATAGGATGGCACCTTGTGGTACACCACATAGCAGTTCCTTCTTTGAGGAGCAACTATCCTCAAGCATCACCATCTGGAACCTGCCCAAGAGATAGGATCGGAACCACCGATGCACAGTGCCCCCGAGTCCCAATCCTCTCAGGCGTTCCAGAAGGATACCATGGTCTATGGTATTGAAAGCCGCTGAGAGATCCAGAAGTACCAGCAGGGACACACTCCCCCTGTCAATACTCAAGCGTAGATCATCCACTAAGGCGACCATAGCAGTCTCAACTCCATGTCCTGCCTTGAAGCCGGTTTGAAATGGGTCTAGAAAATTTGTATCATCCAAAACTGCTTGGAGTTGGAAGGCAACTGCCCTCTCAATCACCTGCCCAGAAACGGAAGATTCGATACTGGTCTGTAATTATTAAGGTCCAGGGAATCCAGGGTGGGCTTTTTTAGAAGCATCCATACTACCACTTCTTTTAAACAAGATGAAAAACTCCCCTCCCTGAGAGATGCATTAATAATATGTTGTAAATGTGATCGAACTGCATCTCCTCCCTGTATGACCAGCCAAGAGGGCAAGTCGTCCTCCTCACTCGTCCAAGCAACTTGTCCATGTCCTCAGTACTCACCAACTGAAACTGATCCAGTGTAGTCCTACTCATGGAGTTGCTGGACACTCCATTGTCAGCCTCTGCTATAACGACAGCATCTAAATTGGCTCTTATCCAAGTGATTTTATCTGTGAAGTGATTGTTAAAAGCATCACAGTGAACTACCGAAGGCTCTAAGATCGGGGTCAGGAAGGAAGGTGCCCGGGTTAGACCCCTCACCACCCTGAACAGTTCTGCTGGATGTGAATTCGCAGACACAATGTGTGCAGAGAAGAAAGCTTTCTGCGCTGCACGTATTGCCACCCCAAAGGAACGAAGATGTTCTCTATGTCGTGTCTTATCGGATATAAGTCGAGTTTTCTGCCATCGGCGCTCCAGTCATCGTCCTTCATACGTCAACTCCCTGAGATCTTCTGTATACCAGGGTGCCCGGTTAGAAGCAGGTTGGAGAGGACGTTTGGGGGCGATCGTGTCGATAGCCCTAGTTAGATCTTGATTCCATCTATTGACCAGGGCTTCTACAGGAACGTCAACGATACCAGCCATAGAACCCTCCAAGACCTTCTGGAATCCAGAAGGATCCATCAGCCTTCGAGGGCAGACCATTTTAATAGGTCCGCCACCCCTGCAGTGGTGGGTAGTAGCCGTGATATTAACCCTGACCAGAAAATGGTCTGTCCATGACAATGCAGAGGTATTTGTTACCTCCGCCCACAGATCTGTCTGTTCAGAACTGAAGACAGCATCGAGGGTGTGACCTGCCGAATGTGTAGGTCCAGAGACCAATCGGGATAGGCCCATGGTTGTCATGGATGCCATGAACTCCTGAGCTGCACCTGACAAACTGGCCCCGAATGGGATGTTGAAGTCACCCAGGAGCAAAAACTTGGGCGAATCCAATACCAGCTCCGAGACCAGTTCTGTGAGCTCGGCCAGGGAGTCTGATAGGCAGCAGGGTGGCCGGTACACTAACAGAATCCCTAGTCTATCCCTGGTCTTCAGACTCAGGTACACACACTCGATGTGATTCAATTCACGAACAGGAAGTCTGGTCAGGTTAAGATTGTCCTTGTAGACCACAGCTACTCTGCCCCCCCCGCCCACTTTCCCTCACCTGCTCACTAACACAGTACCCAGCTGGGAGGGCCTGAGCCCATGTCGGACCACTGCCAGCTCCCAGCCAGGTTTCTGTGAAGCATTCCAGGTCAGCCTCCTCATCTATAAGGAGGTCATAGATGATATTTGTTTTGTTTTTAATCGCCCTGGCATTACATAGGAGCAAGGAAAGGTTCTGTGGGTGGCCTGGTTCGTTCTCCAAGATCCCTGGGGTAGCAGGGCAACCGGAAGGTAAGGTGGGTGTTAGATATTAGGGATGTGCACTGGATCGGACCCGATCCACGATCCGAGTCCGGTCCAGTGGGAAATCGGATAAATTATCAGATTTCCGATCCCGCAGCTGGATCGGCCGATCCAATCCGAACCGGTCCGAAAAAGCTCCGAACCGGTTCGGCGGATCGGCGGATCGGTGGGCGCCCACTGGCGCCCACCGCCGCTTCCATTGGCGGGCGCCAGCGGGCGCCCGCCGATGAAAGTGGACAGCGGGGGGGGGGAGGAGGGGGGCACTTACCTTCTCGGCCCGGTGGCTCCCATCCGGCGCTGGCGCCTACTACTACTAGCAGGCTCCGTGGCCTGCTCTAGGGTGGCGCGCCGGGTGATGTCATCACCCGGCGCGCTACTCTAGAGCAGGCCGCGGAGCCTGCTGGTAGTAGTAGGCGCCGGCGCCGGACGGGAGCCACCGGGCCGGGAAGGTAAGGAGGGGGTGCGTGGAGGGGAGGAGGGGGCGCGCGGAGGGGGGAGGGGGGCCCTTACCTGCCCGGCCCGGCGGCTCCCGTCCGGCGCCGGCGCCTACTACTCCCAGCAGGCTCCGCAGCCTGCTCTAGGGTGGCGCGCCGGGTGATGTCATCACCCGGCGCGCTACTCTAGAGCAGGCCGCGGAGCCTGCTGGAAGTAGTAGGCGCCGGCGCCGGACGGGAGCCGCCGGGCCGGGAAGGTAAGGAGGGGGTGCGTGGAGGGGAGGAGGGGGCGCGCGGAGGGGGGAGGGGGGAGGGGGGCCCTTACCTGCCCGGCCCGGCGGCTCCCGTCCGGCGCCGGCGCCTACTACTCCCAGCAGGCTCCGCGGCCTGCTCTAGGGTGGCGCGCCGGGTGATGTCATCACCCGGCGCGCTACTCTAGAGCAGGCCGCGGAGCCTGCTGGAAGTAGTAGGCGCCGGCGCCGGACGGGAGCCGCCGGGCCGGGAAGGTAAGGAGGGGGTGCGTGGAGGGGAGGAGGGGGCGCGCGGAGGGGGGAGGGGGGAGGGGGGCCCTTACCTGCCCGGCCCGGCGGCTCCCGTCCGGCGCCGGCGCCTACTCCTCCCAGCAGGCTCCGCGGCCTGCTCCAGGGTGGCGCGCCGGGTGATGTCATCACCCGGCGCGCTACTCGAGAGTAGGCCGCGGAGCCCGCTGGTAGTAGCCGCCGGCGCCGGACGGGCCGAGAAGGTAAGCAGTGGCGGGGAAGGGGGCTTACCCCCCCCCGGAGCCGTCCGCTTCTATCCGCTGGCGCCCGCGGGCGCCAGCGGATGGAAGCGGGCGGCCCCAGGGGGGGTAGGGAGCGCGGGGGAGGGGGTTTACCTGCCGGGGCCGTCCACAGCGGACGGCCCCGGGGGGGGAGGGAGTTAGGCCCCCCCTTACCCACCCGCCGCCATTTTTTCCTCATAGACTTGCATTGCAATGCAAGTCTATGGGGAAAAAAATGGCGGCCGATCCAAAAATGTACGATTTTTGGGTCGGGATCGGACTCGATCCGGTCCGGGGGGCCTCCGATTTTGTCCGAACCGGTCCGGGACAAAATTGGAGGTCCCGATCCGGGTCCCGATCCGATCCGGGGGGTCCGTGCACACCCCTATTAGATATCCATCTCTCCTTCCCCTGTAATGGGACTTCGCCCTGCTATCACCATATCTCCCTGTGCCCCACACAACAGATATTGCCACTCCCTTACACCTTACAGCTCAGCTACACTCCCGGCCACCCTGAGTGTCTCAGAGGGGTGGGCTGGGCCGGTGTTTTAAGCCTCTCCAGAGGTAGACTGGGGCTGGACTTGTAGGGAGGTGCAGCGAGCTCCTACACCTCCTCTTCCTCCCCGTCGGTGTTCTAAGCTTCTCCAAAGGTGGACTGGGGGCTGGGCTGTAGGGAGGTATTATTGATATTTGAGGGGTAACCCCTCAAGTTGGACTCCCCCTTTGATGGTCAAGAGAGCCTGTTCTCTTGAGGCCACACAGCAGTCCTGACATTCCTAGAACCACTGGGAAATGGGGAGCCGTGGCCAGATAAAATGGGAGTTTATCCTGATGCCCATTTAGATTCATCAACAAGGCCTCTATTTGTTGCACTGCTGGCCCCAAAGATAGTATCTGGCCATCAATCATCTATACCAGGATGGTGCTCTAGGGGTTGTCGAGGAATCTGGTGGAGCACTGCAAAGGAGATGTCCATAAAGTTACATGGCCTGTATGTGGATGTTCCCTTGTCCTGGGACTGTAAGGGAAATACGCACCGTCAAATACCTGGACACAGTGGACTGCGAGTCTCGGGCCCTTTGAACGTGATCTCACCTCGACCCTGGAGCCTACAGGGGTCGAGGTGTGGTTGTTTCCCAAACCAGTGTGAGTGGGCATCTTGGTTGGACAGAGACTAGCAAAATGTCCCCTCTGCCCTCAGTATAAACAGAGGCCAAGCTGGCGTAGTCGCTGCTTTTCTCCTGGTGACAGGCAAGGGCAAGCTCTGCCCAACTGCATGGGTTCCTCAGGGGGTATTGTGCAGTCTGCACTAGGAGCTCCTGGAATCAGTAGCTTAGTGGCAGGAATCTCAAGGCCTGCCCTAAAGCTAGAGTGGCTTCGCCTGGACTCCAATCTCCCCTCAATCCTGAGATAGAGCTGAATCATTCGCTGCAATGTTGTAGGTCTGTCCACATATGCCGGTGCATCCAATATCTCTCCTGAGAGTCCTTCCTGGAACTGGTCCAAGAAAGCTGCCTCATTCCAAGCAAGGTCCTGCTGTAGCAAATGAAGCACCGTCACATACTCTGCTAGTCGGCCTTGTTGCAGCCTTCAAATGCGATGGTTAGCAGTAGCAGCTTTCTCTGGGTCCTCATACATTTCCTTCAGCTGTTTGAGAAAGTCATTGAAATTCCCCAGCACTGGGCTTTTCTCCAGCAGCAAGGGAGTAGCCCATTTAGCCACCTGACCTGTCAGCAGACTGATAAGAAAGCCAACCTTGGTTGTTTCATCTGGAAATGTCTCAGCTCTTAAGCTCATAAAAAGCTGGCTTTCAGCTAAAAACACTAGCAGCCAAATCAGCCAAGCTATCAAACTTCTCAGGAGAAGCTATGGGGCATTTCTGCTTCACCACCAGGGCTGAAGCAGCAGCTTTAGTTTGCAAGGCTTGAACAGCCATCACTAACTGATTAATTTGCCCGTGCAACTGTAGGTTTTCTTGTGCTAATTGCTTCATAGGGAAAACAAATTAATGGCTTTTCTGCTGTTTCCTTTTGAAGAGGCTGGAAGCAAGCTGTCGTAAATCACTGGTGTTTAACTAGATAAGCAGGAGGGAACCATCAATAAACAGTCTGTGGTTGAAAGCCAAAGTATCCGTCAGAAACCGGGTCAAACAATACTGGGTTCAGGAATGCACCAAACAGTAGTCAGAGTCTGGTCCAAGGTCAGGTTATGCAAGCAATGAGAATAAAGCACCAGAAACAATAGTTGCTTCCAGCATCACTTCTGGGTTCTGGCATGTCTTTTATGGGGATGGTGGTGATTGGGAATTGCTGTCAGCTGCACTGGCCTTCAGCTAGCTTCTGCCTGTTCCCGTGAAGGGCCACTCCCCAAACATTTCCAGGCTCAGCTGTTCCATCTTTCTGCTTAATCCCTCAAACTGAAACACAACAGGCATGGCCCTCGGGGAACCCGAGAGGGCCAGAGTGGGACTCAGGAGGGCTGGATTGGTCCTGTAGACTTGATTTTGCCCACCCCTGATATAAAACATCAAATAATAAACTATGACTTAAACAGATGGTTTTAAATTACCAACAAGAAAATTGTCAGTCTAACTTTTAAAAACTGACCTTTACAGTTCAAAATCTTATGTTGTCCCTTTGATCGTATTGATTGTACCCACTCAGTTTCTTCAATGATCTTCCTTCATCTCTTGTATTTTCACTCTGCATGTGAAATATTCCTTTGCCCCAGTGGAAAATGGGCTACATTTTGTTTTTTGTTTTCTCCACTCCTAAAGCTGCCCTTTGTTCAAAACACAGCTGTCTTGTAGCTCCCCACAATGACCTTACCACCTTCATACTTGAATATGTTCTGTTGATTCTTTTGATATCTGTGTTCTCCTGCAGTCTCCTAATGAAACAGAAGAAATTCCTCTACAACTTCAAGAACTTGCGTTGGGCCAAAGGCCGTCATGAAACATATCTTTGCTATGTGGTGAAACGTCGGAACAGTGCCACATCCTGCTCCCTGGATTTTGGATATCTGCGCAATAAGGTAGAACATGAGTGAGGCTCTTGTGAACAGCCCATTCATAGTCTGACTGAGCTACCAATGTAGGTCTCTGTGCCTACATATGCCATCTTAACCATCATTTTATTAAACCACTCCCAGTTTAGGGTCATTTCTACTAATATCCTAGCGATACGATTGCCATTTCTGCATGAACACTTCCAATACTTCAGTACACACACACACACACACACACACACAGAGTACTGTGCAAAAGTCTTAGGCCACTTGACATTAAGTGTTTATTTGCTCGGAAAAACGCTATATAACGTTAATGCAATTAAAAAGTTACAAGAATTCCTTGCGTTTTCCAAAAAGTTATTGATATCTTGTGAGATGGCTAGAAGAACACAGGTTTGTTTCCCAAACCTCTCCTCTAGGCACCTCAGCCATTCTATGTACAGTTTCATTCCATGTACTGTATTTGTTAAACTCCACCACCAGCACACCTTAAAGTGTTATTAATTAGCTGAACCTGGGGCACATCTTGATGAGTGGTTTTCCCCACAGTGGCTTCAGAGTGGTGGCAGGTGATCTACATGATACAACCGCCATCCCGAAGCCATCTAGGGGCAAACTCCCAATGCTTCGCTTTTTAAAAGTCAGTCGCTTAGCCTGAATTTTTTTAGCTTGGAGCGAGCGATGACGGCATCTGCCATCTGTCACTCTTGCTCTGGAGCTGCTGCGGAGGCGTGCCACAGCCAGGTGACCAAGGGGTGGACCAGCGAGCTGAAAGGTTGCTGGACCACCTCTGCTCTTCTGTGGACCATAGTTTACAAAAAATAATAATAATAATAAAAAAAATTAAGGGGGGGGTGGATATTCAGAGCGGGTTTGCCCCGTTCCTCCCCACCCCTGGTTTGTTCTCTTGTTTATCTGTAAATGTGATGGCTCGCATTAACAGATTATTATTATTTTTTTAAAAAAAGATAAAAAAAGGCAAAACCCCCACCCCAACCATGAAGGCACCCATGTGCACCAATGTGGGTGTGTTTGGGTAGATGGGTGCAGTGGCGGTGGTGCTGCCTTCTGGACAGCCCGCCATTGCACTCCTTCCAAGGTAGATAGCTGGAAGGAGCTCAAATGCGGGAGCGCACCACCTTGCACCGCCATTGCACTGCCGCCAAGACACTGTCAAGATGAGCCTCCAGTGTGCTGGTGGTGGAATTGAACAAATACAGTATATGGAATGGCTGGGGTGCAGCAGGAAATGGCTACGCTAATATAGTTTGATAGACATAAAATCATAGTTTATCATCAACAAGGCAATTCTTAGCGAGCAATAGCCCACCTAACCAGATTTTCAAGATGTGTTGAAACCATGCACCTCCATTACCCATTCTTCCATTTCCCCTGCCAATTACTCCTATACTTCCTCAACATCTACAAGCCGGTAAATACAATTTACAGAATCAAATGACAAAACCTTTATCTGGATTGCACTACTTTGAGACAGAGATGGGAAGTTGCATGATGGAATGATTTCTCAATCCCTGTTCCTTCACACATAAATTATACATAGATATAGATAGATGTAATGTTCAACTAGTCTTCTGCCACACTGCTTTTCTGTGTGCCTAGAAGGTTTGGTGGGGGTGGGTGGGGGATCATTCACATATGCAACTGCTAACCTAGAGCTTGAAATGGTACAGTCCAGGAAAACCTTTGATTCTGCTGATTGCGTTTTAAACTAGCTGATATACCTGGTGTTGCCCAGGTCCCTGAATATCGTGTATTTGATGAATAACAAATACCTCTGTGACTTATTCATCTTTAAGTTGGTAGATTTTTATTTCAGCAAGAAGCATAGGGAAGCGGCTTTGTGTAGCTTCAGAGGTTCATTTTCTCAGGACTGAGTGTTTTCTCACAATGGCTACCAAAGGCTGGTAAGGCTGGCATCCCACCCAAGGCATGCTGGGAATTCCACCCAAGGTATGCTGGGAGTTGTAAGCATAAGCCTATTTTTTTTATGAAATTCTTTAAAAAATACTTAAACCCCCAAAATAGTGTTTTTAGATTTTTCTGGTACATTGTACAGCCAGTCCTATCAGCACAACAAATATGAAGTTTCTAACACATCTGGAAGTGGGTAAACAGTTCCGGACATACATCCCACACGTATACGTTCAGCTTTATAGGTAGAGACTAGCCCTAACACTTATTTGTGAACCGACCAACCCACTCCTGGAAGTGGGAAACTTCTGGACCTGTCTTATGTTATATCTTGCCCTCAGTTCTTGTACCTGTAAACTCACCCCTATGCTCTGATGATTCATTTGTCCATCAGCCATATCCTAGTCCTATTCACCATCCTTCTATGTCACTGCTTCAGTCAGGTTGCCATGTTGAAGTTCTCTTTCTGCGTTACATTTCCACTTGGGATTTGGATCCAAGGCACTGCTATCGGATCACCTGGTTCACATCCTGGAGCCCCTGTTATGACTGTGCCCGGCATGTGGCTGACTTCTTGTGTGCTTATCCTAACCTAACACTGCGCATCTTTGCTGCTCGCCTGTACTTCTGTGAGGAGCGCAACGCTGAGCCTGAAGGGCTGCGACGTCTCCACCGTGCAGGAGCTCAGATTGCCATCATGACTTTCAAAGGTGAGACAGGGCAGAGTGTTGGATTTAAGAGATAGAAGCAGATATAGGAAGGGGGAGAGGGAGAGACAGGCAGATAAAGAAAGATACAGCCATATATTGAAAACAAGGGAACAGCAACACTACAGATTTAAACAGGATTAGTAATAATCTTTCCCTCTCCCCCAGGGAGCCTAGGGACTGTGGTTCTGTGGGGAGGCCATCACAGAACAAACTACGATTTCCAGAATTCATTGGGAACAGCTATGATAGTTAAAACAATATAAAACTGAAGCCGATTTGTTATGTAGATACGTGTTAAGATGCCAAAACGAATTTGACTCTTCCATGTCCCCCTTTTGTTAGATTACTTTTATTGCTGGAACACCTTTGTAGAGAGCCGCAAGAAGACCTTCAAAGCTTGGGATGGGCTTCATGAAAATTCTGTGCGTCTTGCCAGAAGGCTCCGTCGAATCCTTTTGGTGAGTATTTTTTCCTTCTCCCTCTCTCTTTTTCTTCATCTTCCTTTTCCTTTGTTTCTCCCCCACCCCCACTCCTGCTATTCTGTTTCCCTTCAATGCTGTTTTAGGAATAACTAGCTCCCAGTTGCTCTTTTCCTCTCCTTACCTTTTCACTTTTCACTTCTCCTTCACCTTTTTCCCTTCTTCTCCTCCTTCTTCACCCTACTTTTCCTCTACAGTCCCAGCTTTTCCTACATTTCCATTTTTTCTGCTCCTCCTCCTTTCTTTGGCTGGCTTTCTTCCTCTTGTGTCCCTAAAACAATTGCTTCCTGAAAATCTGACCACTCGTTACGTTCTTTCACAGCCACTTTATGAGGTTGATGACCTGCGAGATGCCTTCCGAATCCTTGGACTTTAAAGTGTTAGGGTGGTTGGAAAAGAGGAGGAAAAGTGACATGCTGGCAAAATCCTGGGAACAGTAGGCTTGAGGTATTCAACTCTTTGTCCCAGTCTTTCCTTCTCTTCTGCTATGAACATCTGCGTCCTGAGAAAACTCTTCCAGAAAAAAATGAGGACGGCCCACTAAGACTACCTTCATTTGCAGACTGGGACACTTTGTACTGTTCTTTGTTGGGAGAAGCCAAAACTAGAATTGGCTAAGCCATGAGGCTCTATTGATTATTGCTGTCAGTGAGGACAGCTAGACAATGGACATTTTACAGACATTATAATTAGAGCTAGAAAAAGTCTAGCCAAATCAATTAGGAACATCATCGATATGGAGCTCAAAACCTTAGACTTGGCTTAAATTGCAGAGGTGCTCAGCATCTTACAGATGTGGAGGGGAGAAAAACTGAATCTTGATAATCTTGAATGCCCCGTACAATGCAGACAACTAAACCAATTACGCATCTTGTCATACATATTTTCAGCAGAGACTCACTGTCACTGGATGGATTTGGAACCATGACACCACACCAGCACAGCTGGTTTGGCATTGGCTTTATGCTGACATGCAATGACTTAATGGAGTCTTCAATGTGTCATGGTTCTAATCTGGATTAACATTATAAGCATTGGTGAAAATACACTACAGTGGTCTGACCCTTGTTGGGAGTAGTGCTAACTTGTTCTGCGCTGTGATCTTGTTTTTTTCACCAACTTATGAAAAACCTAGTAATGTTTCCTTCCATGTTTTGTCACATTGTATGACAAGAATATATAATATTAATAAATAATATTAATCAATAGAATTTATCAATTAGGATGCACCCCTGTTCCCTTGGAGGACATCCCTGGAGAGGGAGGTCTGCTGTGGACATCCTCCCTTCATCAGTGGTATAAAACTCCACTGGCGTACTTGTCCAGTGGTGCTCTGTGGGCAGTACGGGCAAAAAAGGGGCAGAGTGAGTGGAACAGGGGAGGTGTTGGATCCACCAGATCCAAAACGCCTTGTTCTTTGGACATACCTCTGGAACTGTGGGTGGGGACTATGCCAACTCTGGAATTGGTGTAGTTATTTCCCTCCCTTTGAACCAATGTGTAAACTATTTTTTTTAAAAAAAGAAAACCCAGCAAGAAAAAGGGGGAAGTAAAATGCTGCCCTCGCACCTTCTGCCCTGGCTGGCATATACCTGCTGGGGTTTAGGAACTGGCAGTTCTTCCCCCACAGACCCCTTCTGCCGCCACACTCCCCTCCACCCATAGGATTGCTTTTTTAGACTAAAGCTTATATGGTTTTAAAATAATTTTATTGTCAACAAATATGTATAACATGTAGAAATTACGTATATACATACACACACATATACATGTGTATGTTTGTAATAAAAATACATAATATAAATACATACTACAATAATACACTTAAAAGCAAATAATATTAAAGAATAAAGATGTAAATGATAGGTATCTCCATATCTATCATTCCAAAAAGAAAGAAATAACGTCCATCTTTACACAAAATTTTCTTCCTTTTCCACATTGTCTTTTAAATAAAATCTTCAGGTGGTCACTAGAGAATTTATTATTTGCTCAATATAAATTACAATAGTTAAAGTTGCAGGAGCCCTGCCCTCTTTTGTATCTGGTCACTCTACTATAGTTCCTGCAGCTTTGTGAAGAAAAGGGAATTTCACCACGTGCTGCATGCATACAAATGACACCTGCTGAAATTCCCCTTTCTATTCAACTATTAAAGATACAAGAGCCCTGCCCTCCTTTTCATATGGTCACCCTAGCTATGCCTCCACCAAGAGATATGGATAGCTCCTAGGAGAAATGCAGACTCCTTCTTAAGCCCTGTCAATCAAGAGCTGGTCAACACAGAATAAGGTGAAAAAAACTGTATTTTAGACTGCAGGTGTATGGATGTTCTTGAAAATAAATGTTACTTACATGTAGTAACCCTAAGATAGAAAGCTATGCTTAACTGTGTGCAGGTTTTCTCCATGCACTTATTCATGGGCAGGGGGGCAGATAATTTAAAAATGTGCTATCTTCAAACTAGAATCTGAGGTTGCATAGCCCAAGAACTCTCCAACTCACTCTACTATCTTACTATTGCATAACTTATAAATTGACCAGATACAAAAGAGGGCAGGGTTCTTGCAGCTTTAACTGTTGTGGTGACGAAGGAATTTCACCAGGTGCTACATGCATATAAATGACACCTGCTGAAATTCCCTTTTCTATGCAACTGTTAAAGATACAGGAGCCCTTTCCTCCTTTTCATATGGTCACCCTACTTATAAAAAGCTGTCAACACTATGCCAGAGACAGCTGTGAAGTCCAGATGCCCAAACAGTAAAACTTAAGTATTGTTTGGTTGTCAGAGATAGAACCAAAATTAACTTTCTTCCCAAATCCTCCTCAATATTCCCTAAGAAATTTGTATTAAATAGTCATCAGTCTCTTAATATTTGCCAAATAGCCACAACATATTTGGTATCTGTATCTGAGCTATTTGATTTAATTATTTAAAATTTGATAGTTGATATGTAATTATATTTAGTTTTTGGCAAGATTTGATAAATGACATGCAATGGTATTAATATTTAGCAATTTATATTTGCTTCACCTGTAGCTGAAAAATAACAATTTCCTTTTGTCCATAGAGATCTTTGTAGCTCCGCAGAGGGAAGTCCAGAATTATAGTAACTGCGAAATTTCTTTACTAAGCATTAATTCCTTTGTATGTAGCTGAGTAGTGTGCTTTTCCATGTATATAAATAAATACATATGTGAATGCTCCAAAATACATATGTGAGCCAACTTCTTTTGCTATGGTAATCTATGTCAAAGGCTGAGGACAAGAGTTAAAACACTGTGAAAAATCAAGCTTTTATAACTGAATAATTTAAAGCATAATATCTTTTACAAGTAAACTTAGGAAATATCTACACCGCAAATTTGTATTAGGTTCATCTCAGTTTTCTTCCACTCCTTCTTGCCAATTTTGGGGAGTGTAGTTTGGTGAGGATGCTGAGCTTTCTGTTAGAGATCCCTAGCCTGGCTCCTACACAGAACATTTGTAGAGGATCCTGGACCAAGAGGCGCGTCCTCCCAGACCAGAGAAACCTGCAGCCAGGCAAAAGCAAACTGAACCTGGTTGTGCACCACTAGTTAAGCTATGGAGGTGGATCAGCTGCCCATTTTGTGTGTGCTGGGAGTGAAGAGCCCATCACCTCACTCTGTCCTTTTCATCCTGCTATCAATTTATCTAACATCTATCTATCTGTATCCTGTTTGGATTCCTACCCTGATGCTCTTACAGCACTTCCCTTCCCTCTCCCCAGTTGCTAATTCCCTTCTAATATGAAATTGGCCACATCTGAAACCAATTACTGAAGATGCTTCCTTATATGTGGCTGTATTCCTAGTCCCCAGGTTAAGTGGGCATGGTTTAGCTTCCTTGTACATGAGGTAGGGTGACTGGTGCCTCTCCCTGGAGAGGTGGGCCTCACTCTGGTCCTCCCATTGATTTAACTGCTTCTAGGGCTCCATCCCTTGGTTGCCCTGGTTGGTCAGTTGCCTGCTAGTTGTGCACTGTTCTTTCCCCTTTCTTAGTAGCTAGCTGCCTCTTCCCTCCTAGTGGGCTCTCCACTCTACTCTCCTACCCTGCTGGATGACGGTTTATGTCCATCCAGCACAGGTAGTCTGCAGAGCCTGGGAACTCCCTTTCCCTGGTTCATGCTCAGGTATCCCAGGGGGTGGCTGGAGACTTCCTGGGATGTGACTCCTCCTCTTCTGATGTTTCCCCATTGCTTGGCTATGGCTAGCTTGCCCATGGGTGTGGGGAAAACATCTCTAGCTGTCTATCAGCCCCTAGCAAACACAGTAGCACCACATGGAGAGAATAGAAAGCTGCCTTATATCACCCTTCTGCAACCTGGTGCCCTCCATTGTATTGGACCAACTCCCAGCATTCCATGCCAGCATGGCATGTAGTTGTAGTCAAACACATCTAGAGGGCACCAGGTCGGGGAATGCTGCTTTATACTGACAGACCACAGCATTTTGTACCAGCTGGAGCCTCAAAACACTTTTCAAAAGCAGCTTCAATTAGAGCATATAACAGTAATCTAATTTTGATATAACCTAAGGCTTTTGTGACTGTAGCTACATCTTTAGCAACCCATATATCAGGTTGGGCAACTTGTAACCCGCTAGAGTTTTTGGCCTACAACTCCCATGATCCCTCATTATTGGTTCCGCTGGCTAGGGCTGATGGGAGTCGTAGGCCAATATTATCAGGAGAGCCATACTCCTGTCCTATATGTTCTTTCTTGGGATGGTCCAGGTTAGAGATGTAAATTTCTGGAAATCTTGAGACTATAGAAAAAAATGGAATTTTTGGAAAAATCGAAACATAAGCAATACTTTTTTTTAGTGCTCTTTACACATTTAAAGTTACTTTGTTGCTTTAAGACAGCTTTCTCCAACCTGGTGCCCTCCAGATATTTTATATTTCAGCTCCCATCAGCTTCAGGCAGCATGGCCAATACTGTAGTATTGCAGTCCAAAACATCCAGATGGCACCAGGTTGGGGAGCGCTGCTTAAAGTTATTTTAAGTATAACTTAGTTTGCTCATTATATTTGTTCATTGCTTAATCATCACTGTATTTTAAAACTTTTAAAAGTAAACATTTAGTATATTTGTAATTATTGCCTGAATAGATTAGAGCTACATGAAATGACTGCTACAGCATCAGAAACACAGGACTCTGTGGAACGAAACCCAAACTGTCAAGGAAGCACATTTACTGCACTACACAATAGTGACTCTACTCACATGTTGGAAAACCGAGCATAAATTTATACCAGTAAAATATATGTTAGAGCAATAATTTTAATAAGGAATGAAAGAAATAACTATGCGGGGAAGTTTACAGAGAGGTTTGTTGTTGTTTTTAAAAAAGCCCCTGGCTTCATTATTTCAAGACATTTTACATCTCTAGTCTTTCTATAAACATGTTCTGATTCCATAGTTTGTAGAAATCATTTTGGGGGGTAACAATATATAAATAGTTCGACTTGAATTCTAAAAGAAATATTTCATAATCCAAAGCTGTTTCAGAAAAACAAACAAAACCGGTCCTCGGGAAAAAAAAAACCTGGGCTTCCCCCGAATGTCTAGGCCAGGCCAGGCTCCTTCAGGCCGCGCGGGGTTCGCGCGCCTAGAACAGGTGATGTTCAACAGGCAGAAATCCAACCAGCAAGGGCGGTTTCCCCCATCCCAGCCGGGTCGGGGGTCGGGCGGTGGGTGGGGGCGCCGAGATCTGCGCGGAAGGCGGGAGCGACGCCCCCTCAGCCTTCGCGCCTGGGCCATCCCGGAAGCAAAGCGTCGCGACGGACAAGATCGGCGCGCAAACCCGCCCTCGGCCGACACCAGACGGGCGTACTCGGCCCGAAGAGGCCTACTCGCCAATCTCCATGGCAACCGCAAACCTCAGCGAGGCGAGGAGGAGGAGGAGGAGGAGGGGGAGGGCGGCGGTCATGTGTCCCGGAAGAGCGGCCCTTTTCCGCCCCCTCTGGCAGGAAGTGGAACGGAGAGAGAAAGAGTGAGAGAGGGGCGGGAGGCTCGCGGCCAAAGAAACCGGCAGCAGCAGCAGCAGCAGCGAGGTGGTTTCGTGTCGTGTGAGAGGAAAGTGCCGCTGCCGCCGCCCCTCAAGGAGGAAAGGAGGGAGGGAGGGAGGAGGTCCGCCGAGGGGGCGCGGTGGCTGCCGGCTGCGCCCCTCCCTCCCCTCGCCTCTCCCGTCGCGCTCGCCGCCTGCAGGGCCCCGGCACCGCCCCCGTCTCCGCCTCCCGTGGGGGCCCGTCTGGTTCGCCGCCGCGCCCCCATGAGGCGCGACCCCCTCGGGGCACAAGCGGGGCCTAGCCGGGAACGCAGGTAAGTGAGTGTCTCCCGCCCCGCTTCGCAGGGGACAGCGAGCGGCTGAGCCTCCCCTCCCGGGGCCGTTGCAGCCGCCGCCGCCGCACCCCCACCGCGCGCAGTCTCTGCCCCATTGGTTTGTCATTGGGCCTCTTAGTCGCCGCCGTGGGGTCCACTTTTTCCTGCCCTTTTCCCTTTGCCCGTGGGGGAGGGGGGAGTCGCACCCTTTAGGCGCCGTAAATCCAGGTTCTGTTCCATGGCAGCGCTGTGCTCTTCCTGCTGCTTCCTTTGGTTGCCCTTGTAAACACGTGTTTGTCGTATTCATATTTTAGGGGTACCGCGTTTTTAGGGTGCTCCCACAAACGTCCCCCGTGAGGAGGCGCACATGTAAACAGTTCTTCTTCTGTCGGGGATCTTTTCAGTGTCCTTCGCTCTCCAAGTTGCCTTTGAAACTCTGCTTCCTTTTCCTCTAGCTGGCTGCTGTTCTGACTGATACTGTCTTCTTCAGGAGCCTCGGAGATGACTTCTTGTGGTTCTCCTGCTGCAGGCGTAGCTGTATTCAGTTTAGAGTTTAGGTTTTGCTTCACACTTCTTCTCTGCAATATGGGGATAATAATCCAGGCCTATGTTACATTTACTGAGATTAAGTATGTAAAATGCTTTGAGCAGGTGAAATCTGCTATATATAAAGGCTGCTACAGACTTTTGTGTGACAACCATGTTTGCAGTGGCAAAGCTAGTGTTAAAGGAGGGTTTCCCACAGTAAATGTAACATGTAAAGGATTGATCCATATGTATATCACAAAATATATAGTGAACTTGTACCAGAAGCTACAGACTACCTCAAATTTAGAGAGATGCTTCATGCCAGCTGTGAGTAATAACAATGAAGCTGCTATGAACCGAAGATGTGACGTGACCCTTGTATAGTGTGTTTCAGGTGTCAAAGCACTTTGCTGAAATAATGTATCTATGACAGCCTTGAACTATGGGGGTGAAGGCTGAGAACAATGCCTTGTTAGTGAGTGTACTGTGTACTGTTACTACACCAGCTCTAAAGTTGTTGTTGTTTGGTTCAACTGCAGTCTTGGAGGCAACTGGCCTTTTTATGTTGCACAAGTTTTCTTTCCCATGTGGACTGTAACCCTTTGAGGACAATGAGGTCTAAAATCTCGTTGCAGTTTGAAGCAAGCCTCCGAAATGATCCTACTTATACTGTTTAACCCTGAGCCCAAGGCTAAACAGAAATCTAATCTTGGATTTGAGTAGAAGATGTCTAATTGATGAATCAACCAACAGGCCTTTTTGTGTAGCAGAGGGCAGCTTGTCACCCTCCAGATATCTTGGCCTATAATTCCCGTCAGCTCTAGCCAGCAGAGCCAATAATGACGGATCATGGGAGTTGTAGGCCAAAACATATTGGAGAGCCACAAGTTGCCCACCTCTGCAAAGGATAGAAGTGAACATGAAGTGAAACCTAACACATCAAGTGCTTAAAGTCATGATTATTTGTTTATAAATATTGCTTCATGATAATGTCTTCCAATGCAGTTGAACAAACATGTACAAAATACATTATTGTGCAAAAATTAAATGATTTTTTTCCAGTTATTAAGTCTATTGGGAAGCACTCTGCTTCGAAATGTACATAATCAGGATAAGACATGTGATTTTTTTGGACATGGTGCTTTTAAAAAAAATCATTGACATTTCCTCTGGTGAAGGAAAATGGTCAGGCACAGCAACATTCATATATGGCTATTCTGAGAATTCTTGAAGAGGCTCTCCATACTTTCTCACTGGTGCAAAACCAGGGGTTCAAGTAGTTCTGATGTTAAAATTTTAGTTCTGTAAACTTGTGAGAATACTAGCAGTTGCCACCTTAGTGTCTCTTATTTTCTAAGACAAGCCTAGTTAATGGTTGATATTCACACATATAGATTTGCAGAACTTATCCCAGATTTTCATTTCACTCCACAATAATGTTCTTATTGAAATTGTAATAGTATCAAGGTAGAGGTAGTGGACAGAAGCATATGTGCTGATCTTTCATATTCCCAGAGCAAGATTTAGAATCTAGTGTACTCTTTTTTAATTTCCTTTGTCTCAACAGAGAGTTCACCCTATCGTAAATTCTCTAAAAACGAGTTTAATAAATATCTTTTTAAAAATAAAAAATTAAGGTGAGCAAAAATTCTACTGTGCATTTTAGTCAATTTATGCTTTTCTTTAATTATAGAGCTGTAGGAGCAACTCTGTAGTTAAGGTGTTTTGGTTTTTCAGCGTTCTACCACTATAAAGCTAGAACATTCCATTTCTATAATATACTATGGTTGAGCCCAGCTTCTTTTCCGTTGATAGGTGAATTCCTTGAGTGGAGTTCCACTTGGAATGTGATTTCCACTTGGAATGTGATCACCACTTCCCTTCAGTACTGCTTCCTACCAGCATCACATCCCTTACTATTCTGAAAGGTCTCCCAACTTTCCTAAGCAGATCTGGTGGGGGCAGGGACTGCAAGGAGAGGCGAATCCACAGTGATTCTCCATTCTGCCATTGGGATTGCTCCACAGGGTCACAAGCTCTCTGCAAGTGGAAGGAGTGTTTCCATCTGCAGGAGGTACATTTTGAATTAATTGCATTGTCTTGATTTTATCCGTATGAAATTTTCTGTTAATAGGCCACATTTCAGTGGGGAAATCTACTGAAAAATTGCTGTGTGGTAGTAATTCCCAAATTTTGCATTGAGATGTGAGAGTCATCCTTTCAACCACGGTTGTCTCTTGATTCCTGTCAATGTTGTCCCTGTCCTCACCATTGACATCTTGTCACTACAGACAATACTGCATAAGGAAAGCAAGGAGTCTTTGGGTAGCTGGGTGGCTGCTGCACCTACGAGCCCTGTTCAGACGATGCTAAGCCTCAGGTGGAACATTCAGAAACATAACCCATGATATAAATGCAATAATAAAAAAACTTGCAGCAGCCCCGTGGTTATTTCATTGTTTTGGCAAAAAAAAAAATACATTTTTAAAATGGCAGCAATCATAAAGTCTGCCGTCAAGAATGACCGCCACATCCAGCGATGCTCTGGCTGCTGCAGGACAATTTCTATGGTCTTCAGCCATTTTTTTCCATTTTCCAAATGGAGTGGCTGCCGCCCACCTGTTCAGGGCTCTGAGGTCACCAGGATGAGCGGTTAAACCGTGCGGAGGTAAGCGACCTAACCATGGAGGGTTGGTGGGTAGGGGAACCATGCAGCACTGTGTAGTTTCTATTCTTGTGGTGGTCCCCCCTGTAGTGGTTGGTGTCCTACTCCCTGTTGTGTGCTTCCCCTTCCTACCCACCCACCCCCTGAACAGGGCCATGATGTCTTGAGCTTCAGTGTAGGCAGGAAGATGAAAAGCGGAAACACAAAGTACATTCCATGTAGTGTTTTCTTGAAGGAGGGTACATTGATCAATTTACCAGGAATTGTTTTTAAATAACTGATTTAAATAAAGTTTTGCATTTTTAAATTCATATATTTCCTGAACAGGCATGCATACCAACTATTTATTAAACAATAAAGCATAGATTCTCTAGGTGACATACAATAGTACCATTTAAAAGAATTGAAACACAGATTCTATAAAACACAATCACAATATACATTAAAAGATCAAATAATACAGAAGCCATACAGAGAAAATAACCTAATCACAAAAAATAAAATAATTTAAAAGGACCAAACACATCCCAACCACAATAAGTAACTAAGTGTGCCACCCTATGGATATTTAGACATAAAAAATGCTAACTGGGGAATGCTGGAAGCTGTAGGACTTTTTTCTGTCTAAATATGCCTAGGGTTACACCCTAAAATGTTAATATCAAGATTTAAATGATTTTAGGAATATTAAGATGTTTAAAAGGCCCTGATGTCAGTGAAGGCACCAGGCCAGGCGAGCTTCTCTAGAGAGAGCATTCACTGTGAGGCCACTGCCACAAAGGCCTTCTCCCTCACTGCTACCTTTAAAACAATATATTGATGAGGTATTTGAAGAAGGATCTCCATTGATGAACTGAGAGCTTAAGTAAATACTTATGGGAAGAGGTCATGCTTTAGATATCACATTCCTAAGCTATGCATGTCATTATTGTTCAAAACCAGTGCTTTGAATTGGGTGTAGAAAATATATTGTTTTCCCATCTTCATTGGCTCTCAGTGGTGTAATAGAAAACCCAATACTGTAAAACCAAATATCTTGTAGTTATATTCTTCACCATCTGATGTTTCCAGACTGTCTTCAAAGGAGCCCCTTTGAATATTGCAATAATTCAAACAGATTACCAGAGTGTGGACCACTGCAGTTGGATTAGCCACATCCAGACAGGGTTGTAGTCTGTATACCAGCTGATCTGATAAAAATCTCTGTGCCAGAGGCCATTTGTGACTTGAATGACAGAAATGGATCCATGAGCACCTCCAAGCTGTAAACTTGATCCTTTAAGAGGAGTGCAACCTTTTTTGGAGGGAGTTGACCACCATTCATCTGAATAGAGGAAGCACCTATGAACAGTGCTTTTATCTTGTGGGAATTAAACTTCAGTAGACTGTCTATTATGGTTTATGAGCAAAATCTAAAATCTTTGGTCATGTAGCTCACCTTCCTCCTTCACTGCAAAGCATTAATGTTTGGCACTCCTTTCACGTGTGTAAGAATACTAAACAAAATCACTAAGGCTGTAATCCTGTGCACATTAATTTGGAAGTAAGCCCCACTGAACCATGTTGGACAGTTTCTAAGTAAACATAACATAGGCTGTTAATGTTCAGAAGCAAGGGATAGTAGATGGAAAGTAAATGTTCATGCTGTTTGGTTATTAGTATCATAATTGGAGAACTGACTACATTGGGCCATTCACCACATCATGCTAAAATATAATTTACATAATGAGCAAGAATGAGCCTGCGTGAAGTTCTAAGTTCACACACTTCTCTCTTCTCCTCCCCCCGTGCGCAGGAGCAGGAGTAAACCACAATTAATCTTGCTTTAGCTGATTCCTGGTACATCATTATACGTGAATCAGAAATTGAAGTTTAAAACACCAGTTTTAAAATTGCTTCATTGGCTACCAATTAGTTTCCGGGCGAAGTATAAAGTGTTGGTTATTACCTTTAAAGCCCTACATGGTTTGGGTCCAGGGTACCTGTGGGATCGCCTTCTCCCGTACAATCTGCCCCGCACACTTGGGTCCTCTGGGAAGAACTTACTCAAGCCAGCCAGAACTAGGCTGGCGGGTGTTACCCAGAGGACCTTCTCTTCCATCGCTCCCAGACTATGGAATGGTCTGTCGGAGGAGGTTAGAGAAATTGACAGTCTTCATGAATTTAAGAGAGTCATGAAGACTGTCCTCTTCCGACAGGCCTATCCAGATGAATTTTAAGATGTTTTTAATGTTGTATTTTTCTCTTGCTTTTTAAAAATTTTAACTGTTGTGATTTTATGTTTTATATTGTTGGAGGGAGAGGCGGGCTACAAATAATAATAATAATAATAATAATACTTTAAGCTTATTTTACTTTAAGCTTATTTTAAAATAGTTAAACACTATTCAAAATATATACAGTTAGGAAAATGAGTGTGATATTTCTGTAAATTTACTGGTATATTGTGGTTCATTAGACTGCATCTAGATCAGTGGTTTCTTCTATGATCTGCAACAGAGAATAGCCAGTTATCCCCATTATCTGTTATGGTTGACACTCGACTTCCTGGCTCTGACAGAAATGTTGTTCTCTCCTTTTCAGAACCCTGACCTGCTTCATCTTTTTCACATTTGGCAGCATTACGGCTGTGTGCCTTTGCCCCTTAGGGACAGAAGTGCTAAATCACAATGAGGCTTGGATGGAACTTTTTTTGGCTTGGTATCCTCCAATTCTGGCAACTGGCCAAGAGGGAAAAATTGTGAGCAATCCAATGAAATGTTTGCTCACTGGTAATTCTAGATCTGTGTCACTCTCATTGCTTGTGCATTTGTTTTGTACTTCCTTCAGGAACCCTACATCCCTGATTAGAAATGCTGTCTGGCATAATTGGGATAGGAGAGTATCTGTAGAGAGTTGCAAAATAGAGGGTAACTGATCCTAAAAAACCCTATTGGGTTGAGAAGCCAAGGCCACAGCTATGACTTCATGCTACAATAAAAAGGGAAGGCTGCAACTTGCAGAAGGGTATTCTCGATTATACGAAATCTTTGGTCCATTGACTACCACTCCAACTAGAGATATAACATTTCTGGAAATTTTGAAGCCATGGGGGAAAAATGGGGTTTTCCGTGGGTTTTTGTAAAAAACAGAATATTTTGGGGAAATTGAAAAAATACATTAGCACTTTTTACAAATTGAAAGTCGCTTTGTTACTTTAGGAACATAAAATGTAGTTATGTACAAGTTGGTTTGGCATACAATTATCACATTTGGTATATTAAAAGCATACTTCTTTACATTTTTACCTTCTTTTAAAAAAAAGAAATGGAGCTACAAGCTCCTGAACTGTAAGGAACCTCTTTGGTTTTGCCAGTTTATGAGGAACAGGCAAAAAACAATTAAAAAACAAACAGAAGAAACCATCAACATTAATAACAAAGAAAATTATTTATGTCTCCGCTAGTCCTCCACAGGGTCAAGCAGACATAAAGCACCCATTCCCATGAAAAGAACGGAGAAAAAAGGGGGACCAAGATTCAATGAATATGCATGAAATTTAATCAGACTCATTTTCTGAGCTATCGCTATCAACTATCAGTTTCAGTCTCTGCTTCAATGGCAGTGCCCCCTAGAGGCAGAAATGCATCTTGCTCTTGTATTTGAGAGTTGTAGTCACCGTATGCAACCTAGGACTTGCTTGTCTTCGGTGCACAGAAATTGTAATAAACTGATACTGTACATAGTTTTTAGAATTTTTTTGGAGAAATAAATATATAAACATCTTGTCTTAAACTTTTTATTCATCATGCTAAAATAAAACATTCTATAATCCTTTTATTTCTTCATTTTTTTCTAATTTTTCCAATTTTTGGGGAAAAAACAAAAAAGGGCGTTGGGAAAAAAATGTTTTCCCCTGAATTTTTCCGTGTTTGTTTTCTGGGCCTTCACATGTCTAGTCGGAAGGGGTCTATAAGGCCATCAAGTCCAACCCCCTGCTAGGTGCAGAAATCCACCTTAAAGCATACCTGACAGATGGCAGTCCAGCTGCATATTGGAGAGCCAGTGTGGTGTAGTGGCTAAAGTGTTGGACTGGGAGTTGGGAGATCTGGGTTCTAGTCCTCACTCGGCCATGGAATCCCCCTGGGTGACTTTGGGCCAGTCACATTCTCTCAGCCTAACCTACCTCACAGGGTTGTTGTGAAGATAAAATGGAGAGGAGGAGGATTATGTATGCTGCCTTGAGTTCCTTGGAGGAAAAAAATGCGGGATATAAATGCAATAATAAATAAATAAAAATAAATAAATCTTGAATACCTCTAGTGTGGGAGAGCCCACGACCTCCCTAGGTAATTGGTTCCATTATCATACTGCTGTAACAGTCAGGATGTTTTTCCTGATGTCCAGCTGGAATCTGGCTTCCTGTAACTTGAGCCCATTATTCCGTGTCCTGCATTCTGGGATGATCAAGAAGAGATCCTGGTCCTCCTCTGTGTAACAATCAGTGGTATCAAAAGCTGCTGAGGGATAAGCATAACAGAGCAGGTCTGGTAAGGCTTTTATAGGGCAGTTAAGAAGGGATTCACCCTTGGGGTGAGTTGACTGGGTGCTCAGGCTTGTTGATATTGATACATAGATTATGCTTTCAAAGCACAGAGTTTAATCTGCTAGGCTTGCAGTGGAAACAGCACAGGGGACAAGGCTCTAGACTGACCACTAGGAGTCCCAGATTGAAATGCGTGTGTGCGTATACACCACACTGCTCCATGCCTTAAAATGCCTCAGTTTATACTGTAAGATTTGTTTAATTCACCAGAATAACATAACTGGCCTGTTGCTGAAGGAAATCTCTTTGCCAGTCACAAGGTCAGGAGATGGGTCTTATAAAACTCGCATTTGTTTAATGTGTAAGACCCATTTGTAAAAAGTCTCACCAGACAACACATAGTCAGAAGTGGTTTAAATATTCAACCGTTGTGTAAATAGTCAACTGTTGACTATTGCGTTGTCTGGTGAGACTTTTTCACACCACAGTTGGTTATTTGGTTGAAATAACCAATGCAGATAACCAATGCTGTGCAGAGTTGACTATTTGCACAACAGTTCATTATTGTGTTGTGTGGTAGGCACTATTGACTATTTCAGAGTGCACAGTTGGCTATTTTCGCTGGCTACAGAGTGTCCTGGCAAGAGCAGCCGAAACGGTGCCTGCCGCTCTAGTAGAGTTGCCACAACTTGTTTCCGAAATCTACTTAGCAATAGATTGGAAACAGAGCCCCCGTTGCACCCTTACCTTGCCCACAAAATGCTGTAAAATTGTCAGACACCCATTCCCTTCCATGCCTTGGGCTGTACGGGCTTGTCCAGTGCTGTTCAGAGTGGCGGGAGGAGGAGGGATTGGCCATGCACGTCTCAATATAAACCTCACATTCAACTGTAAATGGGGGGGTGGGGGTGGAAATTACCTGCTCCTTGAAACTTTTTGCCCAAGAAGTGCCCAACATGTTTGCGTACTTTGGTTTCCTTCGTGTTGGTTGCTCGCGTGGTACGGATGCACCTTGATGGGGTGGTGGTAGTGGTTTATGGATGAACTTTGGACACATTTCAGCAATTCTTGAGATGTGAGCATCGCCATCTTTGCCCACGCTGATGCTTTGTTTCCTCCATCTGTGATCTCAACCTCCCCTGCAGCTGAAATTCAAGCATTTTGCACTCCCAACGCATCCTCCCATCCCACCAGAATCTACTCTGAACTTTGGGCATGATTCCACCAACTGAATCGTAGCTGGAAGCCAGTGTTGGGGGTGGCAGCGATCCCTCCCTCCCTCCCTCCCGCCCGCCCCACCTCCCTTCCCCTGCATGCCTCCCTGCTGGCTCTCTTCCCCAAGCTGCTTCAAATGGCCATTGCTTGGCGTACACAGGCAATCCAGAAGGAAAACCATGTCCTGCCGCCACCTCTGTTGTGTGTTACTTTTGGAAGTATTCATAACACTGTGATGGGCTTGGAACCTCGTACTGCAAGCACCCCCTCCCCTTCCCAGTGTCCATGGCTAGTTCCCACAGCTATCGCCAGGTCCTTAATCTTTACTCCCCCGCTGCTGCTGAAGATCTTTCCTGGCAACTGACACTGGAAGCTTCTCACTACCCCTGCAGCCTTTCAGCTTCACCAGCATGGATCCTAGCAGCCAGGATCTCACGCACAGCCAGACTGAGGGCATGGGATCACAGTCCCTTTTCTCAGATGACTTACTCTTGGGGCAACCTGTTCCCAGTCAAGAGCTCTTTGGCTCTCTAGTGGATAATCCCCAGGAGGTCAAGGTCAGATTTCGAGCTCAGCTCTGGTCAGAAACAGAGGTGGACACATTCATTGAGTTCTGGAGCAGCCCAAGCTATCATCACCATTGCCAGGCATGACAATCTCTACCCATGGCTCTCCAATGAGATGAAGCTATGGGGAATGACCACAGCGCCAAGCATTGGACAAGCTCCATGGGCTCAAGAAGTTGTTCAAGGAGATTGTGACACACAACAAGAGCGGGGTGGTACGATGAGCTGGCACGGCTCCTGGAAGAGCGCCATGATGTCATGCCTGGAAGTGGGGTCCCACTATCATTCTCCCTGCCGATGCCAACAGCCTCCAAAGGGGCAGTCCTCAACTCGTGATGACAGCTCCAGTAGCCCCGACTGAGAGCGATGAGCCAAAGCCTTCAGCCACACACAGCGTCCCGTGACCAGTGCGCTTGCACAGAAGACTGCTTCTGCCCTGCCACAGCCACGGGCAGTCGGCCCACGAGCCCGTCCCAGCTGCCTCAGTGACTAACCACTGCCTTCAGGGCCCTTCTGACTTCCACCAGCAGCTCACGAGCCACCGTCTCATCCATTAGCAGCAGCCCAACTGTTTTCCAGTCTTTATTTCAAGGAGACCCTCTGCCAGGAGCTCTTCCCAACCACAGCCGATCCAGAAGGAGCTCCTGCCGGGCTCCTCCTGACCACAGCTGGTTCAGAGGGAACAGCACCCATCAGGGCACCAGGCCGGTGCGCTCAGAGCAGCCATCCGGGAGGCAATATAGACAGCTTTCCCCCTAGATATGCATAGAGATGGAAGATACCCCTGAGTTGGTCCCTCTTGTCCCTGTATTGCAGCAAGTCATGGAAAAGGCCCTTCAGGAACACGCTGTTGCTGTGGACTGCCAAATGGAAGCAATCCAGGCATTACCTGCATCCTTCCAAGGGGCCATTCACGCCAGGCCGGTGCAACCACTCTGCCTGCTCCTCCTCCAGCCCTTGGATTTGGCCCCCAGCGCCCAGCAGCACCACCAGTGGCCTTTGAGATGCCGGGGCCAGCAAGTGGTGGTGGTGGGGAGATGGAAGCTGCTCAGGCTTGATACTCTGGTAACCTTCCTAAGTGTGCTCATTCCATGGCTGCATTCAGACAACACAATAATCAACTGTGGGGGGACAATCGTCAGTTGTATTGACTATCGTGTCATCTGAATGCTGCCATAGTCAACTCAGTGCTGATCCTAATCCACACCATGGTTGATTATTTATTATCATGTTGTGTGGGGAGTACCCCCTAGATGAACAACTGTAAAGTTGATTATTACCCCACCATTGACTATCGTGTTGTCTGAATGCAGCCCATGTTGGGTGAGACGGCTGGTGAGGGTGAGGAAGGAGCAGCACTGGACCTCTCACAGGAGGTGGACTAGGTCCCCCCACCCAGCCCTTTCCACACGGCTCTATCCCTTTTGCTTAGGAGTTTGGCCACCCAGCCCCCCCTCCACTTTGTGCTACCTGGTTGCTATCTCCCACCATTGCTTTAGCAACGGCATTTGGGCAGTTGCAGCTGAATGCTTAAGGCCAAGTTGCCAGACCACAGTGGTAACAATCTTGCGGGTTTGCAATGTGTCTGAAGCACAGCAATCCTTTCTCCCACTTCTTCACAAAGCCCTGGAGATGCCAGCGCTGAATCCTTCAGGATGGGCTCAAGGGGCTCACTCCTGCCTTCACACCCTTCTTTGGGCCCAGTGTCAATGCCACAGGCTTCTGCACTGACAAGGTTTGTCTGGGAAGCAGAGGGTGGGTTTTAGGGAAACCCTTATCCTCCTTTGGACTGACCTCTGTATTTCTCCCTCTTTACTCCAACCTTCCTCCCCTATGACCGTGGATGTACTAGAGCACTGCTTCTCCATGGTCAGTGACCTCCACCTGCAACTTGAGTATCGTGTTTGGGCTCTGCACGACCTCATACATGCTCGAGCATCGGGTGAGACGTCTAGAATGCCTTGTAATGCGTTTCTGCCTCTCGGTGCCACTGAACCCCCAAAGAGCCCAATGGAGTCACTGAGCAAGGCTCCTGCCCAAGCCCTGCTTCACACCTCTTTCCTCCCCTCTAGCCCAGCTGATGCACAGCTGTAACTATCTCTGAATGGAGTCCACTTCCCAAGCTATGGCTCTCCATTCGCCCAACCCCATTCTCGTCCACCGCCTGTTGTCTTCCAGTGGTGCGATGCCCCATCACACACCCAGCCCACGCCATTCTCACTCCACCCCACCCACCACAGGTCGCCTTTGGAAATAAACACGGAGGAGACAGTCGGTGCTGCCATCAACCTCTTGCTTCCTGCCTTCATGGATGAAGCTGCAGACGAAGGAGAGGAGGACTTCCTTCAGGAGCAGCAGCAGCGGGAGGGTGTCTTACACCCCATCCCTCAGCTTTTTGGTGATGGCGCTGTAAACTTGGCTGGGTCTGCTCGTGCGGTCGCGGCAATGCTCCTGGATTCAGTCACGGCCTCACTGTGTGCCCACGAATGGATAAGTGTCACGGTATGATGACCAGTGCATCAGTGGGTGCCATCAACAGGATCCCCATGTTGGTGACATCAGCGGGCTTGATGGAGCAGTGCAATGTGGTCCCCTGGTGGGTGCTTCCATGAACTGGCACTGTCTGGACAGAGATGCAGGATTCATCAGACTGAGATGATGAGCGCTTCAGAGGCAGCTTCCTCATGTCCCATGTCAGCTTTGATCTGATTGTGGCTTAGATCACCCCAGTTTTGCACAGACAAGCCACAGTAATGCACCGCTGTATTCTGGTGGACCATTGCCTTGCCCCTGTACAAGCTGGCTTTCAATATGGGCTACCTTCCTCTTTCTACCATCTTTGGGATTGCAAGTCGAGCGTCTGTGAAATTCTCTGCGAAACCGTTAGAGTTCTGAACGAATTGTACCTTGAAGACATCATCCGGGTCAGTGACAAGAAGAAAAACATGCATGGGTTCCGTGCACTGGGCTTTCCTTGGGCCGTTGGGACCCTGGACTCTACCCATGTGCACATCCTGCTCTCACCCTGCACAGAGTGATGAATACTACAACCAAAAGCACTAGTACAGCATGGTTCTGCAGGTGCTGGTCAACACGAGGGGAAGGTTTTGGGATGTCTTTGCCGGGGTCTCCAGGAGGAGCCATGATACAGCCGCCTTCTGGAACTCCCCACTCACTGACCACAGGCAGATTCATCACCTTCCACCCCACTTCTGTGTGTGGCCATGCCGTGGGACTGCTGGTTCTAGCTGACAATGCATTTGTCCTAGCTGTGGCTGATGGTTCCCCCCCTCAGACTCCCGTTGAGAAAAACTTCAACTAGTACCATAATCGTGCACGGATGCCTGTTGAGTGTGCTTTTGGTCATCTGAAGTTGCACTGGCAATCTTTTTACACACTTCTGGACATAAAATCTGACATTATTCCTGATGTCATTGTGATGTGCTACATTCGGCACAACATCTTTGAATTGTGGGGTGATGTATTGCCTAAGGACCACCCTGACTTGCCACGACTGGGTGACATTCCTGTCAATGGGAGCGGTTCCCCCCACTTCTGTGCCCCCAAAATCCAGTTCAAGAACAAGCATCTTGCTCAGAGGCAGTGGCGGTGCGCGCAAAGATAGGTGAATGGATCTGGGCCCACTATCCCTATGTCTCCTGTGAGTAACTGGGCTGGCCTTTTTCCTTCACTAATAGGGACAACCCTTAGCCTGGAACTTGTTACTGCAGTTTCAGGTGCAATGCTCAGAGAAGGCCTAACAGTTATGCTTTAGCTTGTGCCAACCGTAAAAGTGATCTTTCTTCCTCACGGGGGTAACATTTACTTATTCGTACTTGTGCTTTTTGCCTAGAAGCATTTGAGCGGGGGGCGTGGCTAGCAACGGAACGAGATGGCCGCATAGAACATCAGCTCCTCCAGGGCAACATGAAAATGCTAATTTAAAATATATCCTAGCTCAATGAAAAGCACCAAAAAAGACCCGGGTGTAGAGAAATGTCAGCACGTCAAAAAGATTTGAAAACGAAACCGATATCAGAGTACTTTGAGCCAAGAAAAGAAGAACTATGAGGGGAGTTGCCTGCGAGGCTTCAAGCCGTAAAGGTGGCATCAGAGGATTTAGCCAACAATGGATCTTCCCTGGCCTCAATTGCTGCTCTGAGGGCAGAAATGACAGCACAATTTGCAATGCTAAAAGCGGAGTTTGCCTCACAACAGGGTACCTTAAAAGCAATGTTTATAGAGGCGTGAAAGGAACTGATGGCCCCCATGGAAAGTAACTTGAAAGAACTGGGCGAGAAAGTTGGAGTAATTGCAACCACAGCCCCGGAAGCACTGGACACAGGTATAGAAAATTCTAAAACCTTAATGCAGGTTCAGAAGGACTATGTACTCTTAAAAGGTCGAGTAGATCTCTTGGAATGTACAGCACGTCACAGTAATTTGCGTGTGAAATACATTAAGGAAGGAGCTGAAAGTGACAATTTGTGTTGCTTCATGGTCAATTGGCTTAAGTCTAAAATCCCATCCCTGATGTTATCTGAGGAAGATATTAACTGTATATGTAGAATTCCAGGGAGATGGAGACGAGAAGCAACCCCTCCGAGGGATATTATAATTAAGTTCACCCGCTTCGACAAAAGGGAAGAGATAAGGAAGAAACTCTGTTCTTCACAGGAGCTTACACACGAAGGGCATCAGATAATGATTTTTGAAGATTTAACTTTTGAAACTTTGCAAAAACGACGTGAGTTCCGTTCATATAATAAATGTTTGTGAGATGCAGATATACGCTACAGGTGGGGGAATCCGTTCAAGTTGTCTGTCATGAGGAGCTCACAAGTGCTGACCGCCTCCACGAGGGAAGAAATGGTGGAGCTTCTGCAAACACTGAATATTGGAAGTGGGCCAGATGTGGAGACACAAGAAGAAGAAGCAGGATACACTTCAGATGGAAGTGGGGAGAACACAAGAAGAAAACGGCAATAGAAATAAGAAACGTGAGAAACCAGTTATAAGCCGACAGAACCTAGAGGCTTGCGCTCCCACACTGCAAAAAAATAGAAATGGGACAGTTGAAGGAGTGATGGTGCGTTTCAATTATTATAAATAAAGTACTATATTGACAGTGGAGCTATGGAACAGGAATAGGTAAAAAAATGTCTCTGGAGGAAGTAATGCATTGACTTAGAGTCGTAGGAATTACCCTCAATGGGCATGGTTATGATTTGTTTGAACAAAGTTAAGCGGAATGTAAAGTTGTTCATAATTGCTTTTGGCTGGCTGATTTGTCAGTGTATATCTCATAAGCTGACCTGCACTCAGTTTCGAAAGAAGTGCAGCTTATCAGTAAAGCTGTGGGAGGGAGGAGGGGGAGGGTGGGGGATAAGGGGGAAGTGGAATTTTGAATCAAATGGATACGAGGTTGTAACTTTTACAGTTTACAAGAAGAACACCGTGACAGAGCTCCAAAACAGAAGAAAGACTATTACTACTATAATAAAGAAAAATGACAAATCTTAGGATATTAACTTTAAATGTAAAGGGACTTGGAAATGTGATTAAAAAAGAAAGACTAACACGTTATATTAAGAATAGTAAACCCCATGTTGTCTTTCTACAGGAAACACACAAGGCAAGAGAGAAAATCCCACTGTTAAAAGACAAGTGGTTCGGCACACAGGTGATTGCCCCTGGCAACTCCAAATCTAGGGGAGTCGCAATTATTCTTAGCTCCCAGTTACACTTTGTGATAACAAAAATTTTAAAAGATAAAGGAAGTAGATTTGTGATTGTGGAAGGGAAATTAGATGGGGACAAATTAATAACACTGGTTTCAATGTATGCTCCCAATAAAGGACAACTGAAATTCATAAATAGAATATTAAAGAAGATTAAAACCTTCTCCCAAGGGGAGCTGATACTGGGAGGAGATTTGAATTGGAACATAAAAGGTCTCTCCAGCAAGGACCTTGGTGTGACTGGAAAAAAAAAGAAATAAGATTGGGAACCAACAAGAGAAAAGGGATGCAACAACTAAAACTGCTAAAAATCTTCCAGAAGTGGAAGGTTTGGGATTTGTGGGGAGAATCGCATCCAGGTGCAGAGTTATACTTATATCTCTCCCAGACACTCCATTGCAACACGCATAGATTATATTTTAGGATCCCAAACGGTGATGCAACAATTAGAAGCAGTAGATATTGGTCAAATTAAAATCACTGACCACGCCCCCATTACAGCTACCCTAGGACCTATTCATTTCTCCAAGACCTCTCCCACATGGGCATTTAATTCCAACTTATTACTGGACAACAATAGTAAAATGAGGCTAAGGGAAGTTCTAATCAACTATTTTCAAGAGAATGATGTAGATAAGATCACCAGTAGCTTGTTATGGGACACAATGAAAGCTGTAATGAGAGGTCATTCTATAAAAATGGGAGCAGTTCAAAAAAGAAAAAGAGAAATTATAGGAGCATATATTAAAATAGAAATAGAACATTTGCAAGCGGATTATAAGAGGTTGGGTACCAACAAGATATACCTGTTATTGGAGAAAAAAACACAAGGAATTGGATGCACTAGAAATTAACCAAATTGCATGTAATATGCTTTATTTAAGACAAAATTTTTATGAATTTGGGAGTAGGGGATCCAAAATAATGGCCAATAAGCTGCGGAAAAAAATGAGAAAAAAGACTTATTAGATCTCTGAGGGGAAGGGATGAGGAAAAGATTCTTGATTCAGAGCAGATATGTAAAAAATTTGCAGAATTTTACTCAGAGTTATACAGATCCTTCAATCCATCAGAAAAGGCCATTAGGAGTTATTTAAGCACAATTAATTTACCTGCCTTAGGATACTCGAGGAGATTAGGGGAATTATTAAGAACCTTAAAATAGGGAAATCACCAGGTTTGGATGGATTCACAGCTTCATTCTACAAACGTTTCCAGGAAATATTAAATCCATATCTGGTCAGAGTATTTAATGACATATTGACAGGAATGCCTCTACCTGGGATGTGGACGCATTAAAAAATAATAGTGATACCCAAACCTTTTAAAGATCCAGACTGTATTGAATCATACAGACCTATAACTCTGCTCAATCTGGACTACAAAATTTTCACAACAGTCATGGCAAATCGCCTGAAGAAAATCATTAATAAATATATTCACTCAGACCAGACAGGTTTTGTCCCTAGGTGCCAAATTGCTGACCCTGTTCGAAAGTTACTAAATATAATTTACTATTCTAAGGCAAATAAGATACCTCTTGCGATCATGGCATTAGATATTTTCAAGTAAGATGAAATTTGAAAATAAATTTTTGGACGCAATTGATAAGATTTATAGCGACTCAATCGCAACAATTAGGGTAAATAATGTTAACTCAGAAAAAATTAAGTTGAGGAGAGGTACAAAACAAGGTTGTCTTCACTCTTCACTGTTATTTATTTTGGCATTGGAACCCCTGACACAAAATCTTCGGAATAACCCAAATGTTAAAGGAATCAAAATAGAAAACGAGGAATACCTCTTAGGTCTTTATGTGGATGATATGGTTTTGACCACAGACCAACCAATTAGTGTAGCCCCATATTTGAAAAAAGAACTAGAGATGTTTCAATCTATGGCTGGTCTGAAGGTAAATTATAATAAATACGAGATACTGTGCTTAAACGTTTCTCCATCTGTACAAAAGCAGTTGGCTGAAAAAATGGGAACCCCAATTTGTCAAACCAGTTTTAGATATTTAGGGATCCAAATTAAGAATTTAAATAAACTATATGAAGCAAATTATAAAAAAGTCTGGAAAACTATTAGTTCTGAAATAAAGAGGTTGAAGAAGCAGCACTTGGGCATTTCTGAACGCTTAATCGCTGTTAAAATTATATATCTTCCTAAATTGCTATTTCTATTTCAAACATTACCAGTCTGGATCCCAAAAAATCAAATACAACAATGGCAGAAGCAATTAAATGAGTTTATATTTGGTATGAAGCGAATGAGAATACGAAAATCATTATTGTATAAACATCAGGAGGCTGGTGGATGGGGTATCCCTAATTTAAGTGGATACTATGATGCCAATCAACTTAAACATATCGTCCCTCTGATGGAAGAAGATACGTCTAAAGAGTGGGTGAAAATAGAAGGTTTTGGGAGCGAGGGAACTTCCAGCTCCTCAAAGTTACTCTGGAAATGTAGGTATAGACAGGATGAGCAGATGCAGAATCCATTCACATGGACTACTTGGAACGTTTGGAAAATAAGGAGGGGGTCATTGTCACCAGGACTCTCATCATTTACCCCAATATACTATCACCCTGAGTTTGCAGATAAACTTACTGCCAGAGAAAAACTCAACTGGAAATCCAAAGGTCTATTCGGCCTTAGGGATTTCTTCCAAAGGGGACATTTGATTAGGCAAGAAGAAATGGCAGAAAAGTTAGGATAAGAGAAAGGACAATGGTTAAGAATTGCACAAGCTCATGTGCTCCTTCTACAACCAGAGTTGCAAACTGCGGCAATGAGGGCCTTAACTGTGTTTGAACTTGAGATGTTGGGCTACAAAGGGGTAACTAAAGGATTGAGTTCGAAACTTTATAGGTGGATGATGACCCAGGACATTGGTACTGAGGACCCTCTTAAGATGGTATAGGAAGCCGACTTAGGAATTCAAATTGAGGAAAAAGACTGGAATGCTTTGTGGACTGGAAGTCCATTTGATACAGTATCATGCAGCAACAGGGAATTAATGTTAAAATTAGTGCATAGGTGGTATCTCACTCCAAGAAAAATATCTTTAATGAACCCAGGGACTTCCCCAGATTGTTGGAGGGGTTGTTCTGGGGTTGGAACCTATTTTCACATGTGGTGGTCATGCCCAAAGGCAAATATTTTTTGGAACGAGGTATTCCAGGAGATAAGTTTAAAAACTGGACAATGAGTACATCCAACTCCTCACCTAGCACTATTAAACTTAAACAAAACATTGGATAGCAAACTCTCTGATAAGGGTTTAATCAGCCATCTATTATTAGCGGCTAGATGGCTGGTCGCCAAACATTGGAAAGATGGCAAGGGGCTTCATGTAAAAAACTGGTACCAGAGGGTTTGGCAAATTGCTCTTTTGGAAAAATTGACTGAGAAAGTGAGGAAAGTGAAACTAAGGGATGAGAATTTTATGGAAATCTGTGGCAAATTTATTGATTTCACAAATAAAGAGGAAGGGGGGAGAAAGCCTCCCTTATAATATATAGATATCTGGAGTAGATAGAAGATTGTCAATACTGGATAATTATTTTCCACTCTCTAAATAGAAAATAATAAATTGAAATGTATAATTCTGTTTTGTTTGGGACTGTCACGAAATTCCAGGGGTGTGTGTGTGTGTATATATATATATATATATGAAATTGTAATACTTGATGTTGTATCCATAAATAACAAAATAAATAATATTTGAAACTAAAAAAAAAAGAGAAGCATTTGAGCAAGTCTTTTGTAGCAATGGTTGAATAAAAAGCATTTGAAATATTTACCATCCTTCATTTGCTTTGTGCTCTGACTGGCGGTAGTGGGTTGGGGCAATTGGGGAGGAAGTGAGGTGGGATGCGGGGGAAAGGAGGAGGGACAGGAGGGATTGCTGGTGATCGCCCACTTGTGCCCAAGCAATGGCCATTTGGTGCAGTTTGGGGAAGAAGGACAATGGGGAGGGATGTGGGGGAAAGGAGGGGGCGGGAGAGATCACTGCCGTCCTGTACAAAGGGGGTAATGTTTATGTCCCCATGAGGAACTGCTGCACTGTGCCCAAATTTCCTACATGGCTGGGGAAAGTGGGGTGAGTCTCACCAGCGTGTTTTTCAGGGACTATGCCCAGGCTTGCTTGCTTGGCAGACCTCCCAGGCAGGGAAGAGGCAGGGCGAAAACCTTGTAGAAAGTCCACAGGTGGGGTGGGAGGGAAGGATCGCTGCAGTGTGAGATGGGAAGCGGCCAATCTCAACAGAGAATGGAGGGGGACAGTAACGCCCACAATGGGGAGGTGGCGATGGTAGAGCACAAAACGCGTGAGGGAATTGTGGGAGCCAGGAGCCCCCATTGCAAACAGCAGACCCTGGCAGTGAGTGGAGGGGGACTGGAATGCCCACATACGAGAACAAGCCAAACGTGGAGGAGCAGTGACATTTCTGGAATGTGATGGATGCTGCCATTGATTTTGTGCAGCAGTGGCTGATGGGATACCAATGGGAGGACTGGGGGGGAGAGGGCAGGGACTGTGTCAATCAAACCTAGGGTTGACTAATAGCCAACTCGATGCTGGCCCTGACACACACAACAGTTGACTGAAAACATGTTTTAAAATTTCCTCCTTTTTATTGTGAATATTAACAAAACAGAACATATATATATATATATATATTGTGAAAAACAAAAACAAAGAAAAATTACATATATAGGAATATCATCATTTTTTCCATTGGGTATACCGTTCATTTAAAAAAAAGAAAAAAGGAGAGAGTTATGCATAGGTGTCAAGAAAAGCAGACCATATATCCATGTACACCCATTCAAATATTGATAGCGTTAAGTCCTCAATCCATTGCATTATGGGAGGTGAGCATTTGTCCATCCAATGTAATAGTATAAGACTTCTAGCTGTCATAAGGGCTCTGAAAATCCATTTGTGCAGAACGTGTGTTAACTTCCAAGATGCCGGTAGGTAGTTTAGGAGAACATGCACATAGTTCCATATTAAAGATTGTTTCAGTAAAAAGTTAATACTTAGTAGATCTCCTCCCAAAAGTTAGCAACTACTGGGCATTGCCAAATGAATTAAAGAAGCATTAGGTGCATTACCTCTACAACAGTTATGCAAGTTAGACAGACCCTTATTGAAAAGGCGTTGTGGAGCCCAATAAACCCAAAACAAGATTTTTTGCTGAATAAGATGTAGCCTAAGATCCATAGAAGCTTCAGATACAACATTAGGACAACAATCCATTGATTAGGCAAAGTAGGGCACTCTAATTCTCTATTCCAATCCTGTCTTATACCATGGGCTTCATATTTATTTACTACTACTAAATGCTTGTATATATGGGTCATGGGTCGACGTGTCTGTTCAGATGCTATAAGTGTTTCTAACAATAATGGAGACTCTGAAGCTGTGAAAGCAGCCAGACCAAACCTAGATTCCAGCAAGTGTTGCAATTGCAAGTATTACTATTCAGCTGTAGTAGGTAAATTATTTTACCACGTAAATCAGAAAATGACAAAAACTCATCGTCTGGGCCTATTAATTGATCCAAAGTAAAAATAATCTTATCCGTCCATGTCCTCCACAAGAACACCTTCTTTCCAATTCTTAAATCCAGATTTCCCCATAATGTCAATTTTGCGTGAGAGAATGGCTCAAAGTGTAATTGACATGATACTATATGCCACACCTCTCTGACAGCCAAAATTGTAAGAGTTTTTTTTAATTCTAATATGTCGAGAACTGAGTGCCATCCATTTGGGAAGAGGTTATAACCATAAGGATTTCAGAACTGACCAGGGTGGCAAATCTACGCGAACTAGAAAAGATCAAAACTTAGTACAAGCCAATAGATCGGCCCGATGGTACAAAGCAAGGACTGGAAAACCAAACCCACCTTCTTTAATTGGAAGCTGCATCCATTTCAAGGATATTCGAGGTGAGGAAGAACCCCAGAAGAATTAAAGCATTAAATTGTTGAAAGTATTTGCCAGGTATAAGTAAAGGATTCCCACGTATAACATAGAGAATTCAAGGTATAACATTCATCTTAACTGTGTTGACTTTACCCCACAAACTCAACTTTAACGATGCTCATCTATCTGTATCTTGTGCAATCTCACTAATCAGCTCATACAAGTTTATTTTAATCAATTGAGATATATCTCTGGGAATGAGTGTTTCCAGATAGGTAATAAAATGAGGACACCACCAAAATTGACCATTAGCCAACACGCTAGGAAATATGCTGTCTCCAATCGGCATCAATTCAGGCTTTGACCAATTAATTGAATAACTGGACAGATCACCAAGAGTATTAATCAATTTCATTAAAGCCGAAATAAATGCCTGGAGTTTAGAAATAGACAATAAAAGATAATCAGCATAAAGAATATATAAAGAATAAAGAATAAAACATGTCATGTGGGGATTACCCCCTAAATATTCAACCGTGGGGTACTCTCCACACAACATGTTTTTACTGTTATGTGCATTAGGGCCAGCATCGTGTTGACTTTTCCTTTCCCACGTTTTATTTCCTGCAGGAAAAATCCTTGATGAACACCAGTGATGAATGATTACTCAGAATAATTAATATCTGGCTCTTTTCTTCTTTGTCTTTAAACCTATTCAGGTTTCCTAACTTTGCTGTACTGCTACAGAAGAATGGCTAGAAATTTGGAAAATCTGCATATCAAATTGTGTAATTTTTCATGGTCATTTAAACAGTAGTGCTAATTATCACTCCTCTCTGTACTGGAGGGCAGATTTTTGAGAGCTTTGACGAAGTTGTTAGTCCAGGAAGGAAACATTAAAGTAATTTGCAATATAGGGAGAGGCAAATGTGGCTGTTTGACATAATACTTCTAATTTCCATCATCTAGGGCTTGAGAGAAAATTTCAGGCAGACAACTTTGGGACCTAACATCATGGAGACGGAAAGCGAGCAGAACTCAAACTCAGCCAGTGGCAGCTCAGGCTCTGGAGGAAGCACTCGCCCTCAGATATCGCAAATGACCCTCTATGAGCGGCAGGCAGTACAGGTCAGAAGTTATCATTGTTCTTGGGATGGGTGGACTGCCCTTGCAGGTATAACTGGACTTATTCACAGAATGACTAGCTAAGATGGCCAACTCACTTATGGCTGAAGAACTTAGCATCCATCAGACAGTGAGGTTCCAACACGCCGTTTGCTAGTGTGCTAGACCAAATGCTCAGTTTGGTACTTCCTCTCTATTAGATCAAGCAGTGGTTCAGTCATCATTCCACAGCACTGTTCAGTGTAAAGCTTTTCCTCTTTTATCCAGATAGTCTTCCCACCTCATGTCCTTTCTGTTGGAGATAACAGGAATTAATGGTTGTCTTATTGTCTAAGCTAACAGCTCAGTGAGGCCAACTTTTTTTTATAGTACTTTTGTATTTGGATGAGGAAAAGTGGCTGCTTTTTTGAGAGAGAAAGGGGCGATTCTCCTTGACAACGTCCTCCTGACTGTTACACCACTGCCTCCTTCCCCCAGAAGCATGACCAGGAGAGATGATCACCTCCTCAGCCTGGCTCAGAAGTTAAAGGGAAGGAGCACCTGAAAAAAGAAGCTGAGCTGGGAGAGTGGCATGCTGTTGCCTGTCCATTAGCTAAGAGGAGGTTGCGCCAAAGGCGCCTCTGCAGTACGTTGCGGCTCTGGCAGACCAGTATTGCATTGGCTATTGCAGCATGTAAGAGTTGCAAATTCCATTTGAACCATTGGGCTCCCTTCTCTTCAGGAAAGAAGAGGTCAGTCTAGAGGTGCTATGTAATACCTCTGGAGTAACCTTTCCTTAGCCAAGGTAGGGTGGAGGTGTGGTACTGTTGCTTATACAGGCACCTCACAGTAAATGAGAAACACTTGACAGGTGGAAGGTTGTGCCTTGCCCTGCACTCCAGTGTGGCACAGTGCAAGGGGGCTAGGGAAATTTGCCAGTGGGCCATTGCTGTTTGAAAACTAATCTAGCCCAAGGTCCTGCTCCCAACCATTCTGATAGCCTAAGACCTGCTGCTTTTGCATTGGGTGTGGTGGCCCAGATCTGTTTATATGGGGTTGAGATTCTATTTACTTTCATTTCTAACGTCGTCGGTGGTAGTTCTGCAGATTCCCTAGATATGTTAAGATGAGCATTCTGTATTCTGAATTTGTGTCTCTTCTTTACTATAGGCACTTCAAGCACTGCAGCGACAGCCCAATGCAGCCCAGTATTTCCATCAATTTATGCTCCAGCAGCAACTCAACAGTGCTCAGCTACACAGCCTGGCTGCAGTGCAGCAGGTGAGACAGATAGGTCAAAAGTCAAGAGTTGGCTGGAATAGGGCTGTTTGTGGAAGTGAGAAACAGCTGGATTTGAACTTCTGTTCTACCCCATGGTTATTAGCTAATGGGATGCCAAAGAGTTCCATCCTGTTCCCCATGCAGTTCAACATCAAAATGAAACTGCTGGGGAAAGTTGTCCAGAGTTTGGGCTGTAGTGTCATCAGTATGCAGAGGATACCTGACTCTACTTCTTGTTTCTGTCTACTAATCCAGTGTTGGACTGCAGCTTGGGAGATCTGGGTTCTCATCCCCACTCAGCCATGAAGCTCACTGGGTGACGTTGGACCAGTCACTGACTTTCAGCCTAACCTAACTCACAAGGTTATTGTGAAGATAAAATGGAGAGGGGGAGGAGGCGGCTCCTTGGAGGAGAGGCAGGATATAAATGAATTCATTAATCCAGCTATCTCTGACCTGGTAGCCATGCTGGCTCAGAATTAAGGGAGTTGCAGTCCAACACCTCTGGAAGGCTCCAAGTTGGGAAAGGCTATACTAATCCCAGGGAGGCTGAAGAACACTTACACTGGTGTTTGAAGGCAGTTTTGTGATAGATGAGAGCAAAAAAGCTGATATTTAATCTAGACAAGATGGAGGTACTGTGAATAGGGAAATGAGCCACTCAGGATGGAGGCTTACATTTGGTCTTAGATGGGGTTGCCTTTCCCCGGAAGGACCACATGTGCAGCTTGGGAGTTATCCTGGATGCATCACTAACTGGGAAAGCTGATGGCCAAGAGTGCTTGTTTGGAGAACTTTTACCTTTCCTTAGTTATTCATGCAATACTGACATCCAGTCTGGACTTCTGTGATGTGCTCTATGTAAGGCTGCTTTAAACACAATTCAGAAACTTCATCTGGTGTAAATGTGGCTGCCCAAGTATTGTGTGTGTGTGAGGTTGGCTCATGCAAAACCTACATTGTGCCAGCTGCATGGATTGCCAGTATGTTTCCAAATTCAATTTATTGTGCTAGTTTTAATCTTAAAGCCTTCAACAGTTTGGGGCTGAGTTACTTGAAGGACTGTTTCTACCCATTCTAGCCCTTAAGATTGGCAACAGAGGCCCTTCTAGAGCTGTTGGGTTGGTGAGTACAAGGGAGAGGACCTTTGCTGCAGTCGCCCGACATCTCTGGAATCCAAGACCAACTGAAATCTGTTAAATCGCATAATGGCAAGCACTCAGGAAAGCCTTGTTTGTTTTCCTGGGTCCCGAGTTGTGTTTTTTATAGGACAGCTGATAGTTTTCACTGAAACTTTTTTTGTTTTAGTATTTTTCATGTTTTACGTCAATTTTATTTCTGCCCCTGGCTTTTATTCTGATGTTTGTTATTCTGATGTTTATTCTGATCTTTAATGGTACAAAGCCCTTGAGAGGCTTTTTTACCCTGAAAGATGCCTAAAATACCTTAAATAAATAAATAAATAAATAAGGAAATTAGATTTTGAATATTCCTGATGCAGAATTTTGTGATCATTTTATTGTGCTTTTGAGGACAAGATAGGATGGGAATGCGGAGTAAAGAACTATGGCTTGGCTAAATCTTGGTTCTGTAAGAAAAGCTTGTTGTTTCTTGCAGGCTACAATTGCAGCCAGTCGACAAGCAAGCTCTCCAAACACAAGCACCCCTCAACAGGCAGCTACCACACAGGCTTCGGTACGTAACTGCCCTTGAGAAACTTGCCATTTCTTTACCGAATTACTTGGCTCTGGAGTTTGGCAATTTGGAGCCCAGAAAGGATGTTTGCCATTGCCAATTGGAGAGGAATGAGAAAGATCTCCTGTTCTTGGGAGGAGGTGGCTGTTTTTTTGCGCGTGAGAAGACTGACTAGCATCTGTAAAGAGGGATGCCCCACCCTAATAAAGAGGAGGCTGAAGGGAAGGGGAAGCCTACATCATTAGCCACAGAAAGTGGGTTTTCCTTTATAGCACTTGTGACCTGTCCTGTTTACAGAATGATACTGCATGTACTGCTTTTCTTAGTAATTTTGATGATGTGTGAGCCATAATTAGATGGTATTGGTTTGCAAGTCCACTGTGATCCCCACCCCACCCCCACAATCTACCCCAGCTTCTTCTGATCAACTTAGTGCTGCTGAAAAAACTAGGTTGCGTGACCAACTCTTTCTTCGTCGAAGTTCCTTACCTTGGGACTCCAGATGTTGTTGGTCTTCAACTCTTATCATCCACAGCCAGCATTGTCAGAGATGGTGGGAGTTATAGACTGACATCATCTTGGGGACCCAAGGTTGCTCCAGACTTTCTCTGGGTCCTTGGCCAGCTGGGAAAAGGCATGAAATTAAGAATAAGAAGTAACTGTTGGGATCAGGAGTAGGGCATAGCCTTTCCAGGCCTGGAATTCAGTTACACCTTTGAAACTGTGTTCAACTTGGATTCTGTTACAGATAAATTTGGCCACCACATCAGCTGCACAATTAATCAGCCGTTCGCAAAGTGTGAGTTCACCTAGTGCCACCACCCTGACACAGTCAGTTCTCCTGGGGAACACCACATCACCACCTTTAAACCAGTCACAAGCTCAGATGTATCTTCGGGTAAGAGATGTACAAACATTGCTTTCACCTGTGATAAATAAATTATTGGTCTTGGTTTCCTTACTCAGTCACATGTTTCTGGACCAATCTCCAATTCTCATATAGTCTGCTAACCCGTGTTCAGTTGTGAGTTGGCAACCTCTATGACCTTGAACTCTTGGTTGATTTACAGTGTAGATGTACTACAGGGACAGAGGATACTGTGTGAGTGTCACAGTTTTATTTTCCATGAACCTTAAAGATCTCATGGCACTTAGTATGATTTTGTAGAACGTGTTGGAATATAGATCCTGTCTTTTGGTTAATCTGTGCCTCAGGTCATAAATCACTTTTCAGATTAGTGAAATGAAATATGAGCCCCATCTCATCAGTTTAAACACTCTGGTTTATAATACTGCCTCTGTCTGTATATCTGGAGGGAAAGCCATTATCTTAATTAGGCTTAATGAGAAACAAGTGACTTGCTTGCTCGCTCGTTCTCCTCCCCCCACCCCATTTCATCTGGGTTTTAGATGCATATCTGCAAGTGAAGTCTTTAGATCTAGTTGGACTCAGATTTTTGACCTTCTACTTAATGAAGCCATTATCTTGGTTATAGCTCTCCATTATGAAAAATCTGTTTCTCAGTAGAGCCTAAACTAGCTCCATCAGCCCCACCCTTCACTGCCACACACAAACCCATAGGTATTTATTCCTAGGTGACCTATGCTGCTGGCCCAGTATGGGGAGTGAAGGGTGATTTGGCTTTTAGAAGTAAGAAAATTCTGCTTTCCATCTCCTGTGGAGTGGTCATCCTGAGACAGGATGAGTGTCTGTTGGAGACCCTAGGCTCCATGTCACATTATAACCTGTTTGCTTGTGGTTCGCTTTCTTTCCTCCTTTCTCTCCCTTCTACTCTTTTCATCTCCACACCACCTAATCCTCCCCCAACAGCCGCAGCTGGGGAACCTGTTGCAGGTGAACCGGACATTGGGCCGCAATGTACCTCTTACCTCCCAGCTCATCCTGATGCCTAACGGGGCTGTGGCTGCTGTTCAGCAGGAAGCACCACCCACTCATTCTCCTGGGGTCCACACAGACACGGACCAGGTCAGTGACACCCTCTTCCGGGGTTCCCACGACCAACCTGGCCTGTCCCAGTCTTGGGTGTGTCCCTGTTGCTCAAACATTCCGTGGGTAGAGCATTATTTTGTGCTGTACTCTAGGGTTCATGGCAGCATCTATTCAATTTCTGCACACTTCAGGTAATGGCCTACTTTCTATAGTTGACTTACACCAGATAGTTGTACTTTTGTGTGTGTTTTGTTTATCCTGTGTGGAATGCCCTTGTACTCTCATCCTAACAAGAATATGCACTATTTGCTGCTTAAGCATTGACAAGCGTTCCTAATTTAACAAGTGCTAGTTCAAAGTTTGATTGGGCTTAAGAATACTGAAATGTCTGCTTTCTGCATGATAGGGAATTTCCCAAGTACATGGGGAATTAATTTGGTAAGGTAGGGGAAACTTTTACAAGTTGCTTTGGGGTTGAAATGGATAAACGATAGACTAGGACCTCTAGTCTTTGGCTGCCTCTGTGACTTGACCTGACCTCTTTTTCCTCCTCCCCTGCACTTCTCCGAACACTTTTGGAGCTAAGTGCTCTGCCTTTGTTCTGCATCTATTCTCTCTCCATTTATTTCCTATCCTAACTAATGTGGGTTTTGTTTTTAGCAAGGTTCAACTTCAAGTTATCCCAGAAGTACACAGGCAATAAGATGAATTAGGCCTAGTGAATATCAAGCTCTGCACCAAAAGGAAGGCAATGGAGGAGAAAATGGGCAGTTTGAGCTGGAGAAATATGAAGAAATTAGCTATCAGGATGCTAGCAGCAGAAGTCTGAGAAGGGAGTATTTGGGATTGAGTTAGAACCCATAACTGAACCCGCTGGGGGGCGGTGATTTTCTTCAAGCCCCATCCAGAAAGTGCCATGAGATCTTTAACTTCACTTAGAAGGAAGAAGGAGGGAACTGAGAATAAAACTTCTTCCAAAGGGTTGATCTTGTTTGTTAATCAGTTGATTCTCACTCTCTGTAGTACCTTGTGACAGTGGTAGTGATATATGGGTCTGGTTACATCTGTCAGGTGTCTTTCATTTTGTCATCCACTCATTGATGGAATTGGATTTTTAAAAGAGATGTATGAGAATTCTGTTCCTATTTGCATTTCTGCGAATCCCCCCCCCAAGTAAAAAAACCCAGACTGCAAGTCCGTGGAATCCGCAAAAGCTTGTTCACTGTGGAATCTGCAGGTCAGATTCATAGAAATTCAAACTCATTAGAATCTGCTACAGATTTCTTCAATGTCCCTAGACACCAGCGAACACTTGGTCTGGGGCACAAGAGAAAAGAGTGCAGCAAAAACAGCTGATCCTCATCACGGCTTTTCAGCATACTCCATATGACTGTTTGCCCAGCTAGAGTAGATTCCAGGGCTCTTTGCCCCTCGGAACATAAGCGAATGATTTTTTTCTCTCTGCCTTTTTTTCCAGGTGCAGAATTTGGCTGTTCGGAGTCAGCAGACCTCAGCAGCTAATGCCCAGCTCCAGTCTTCAGCTCCAAAGGCTGCTTTGCCAGGGAATTCCCAAGCTTCAGTTCTACCCCAGGCCACACATGCTGGCCAGACCTTAACAGTGACGCCAGCCTCTTCTGGCAATGTAGGCCAGTCGCTCAATCTAAGCCAAGGGGCAGCAGGAAGTAATGGCATATCTGGGGGTGTGGCACCTTCTGTGGGGAATCATGCTACCTCTGGGCTGAGCCCAGCAGCCTCATCTGGCCCGGGGGGCAGCTGCCAGAGGAAAGGTACTGGTGTAGTTCAGCCTTTACCAGTAGCTTCTGCTGCCCAGGCAGTGACTGTGAGCCAGGGAAGTCAGACAGAGGCAGAAAATGCAGCAGCAAAGAAGGCAGAAGCAGATGGTAATGGTCAACAGACTGTGGGGATGAACCTGACCAGGACAGCTACACCAGCCCCAAGCCAGACTTTGATTAGTTCTGGTAGGTGACAGTTGACACTTTCCTTTCTTGAGAGCCTTCCTGTAGCTGCTTGGTACCTTCCTCCATGTGTTCCTTCACTGGAGTCACTATCTTGAAAGTTATACAACCCTTGTTGGGTGCCCCAGGGAAGATTGGCTCTTATTCACTTTAGCCCATTGGTTACTTTTCACTGAGCTATTGGCTTGGGAGGGAAAGGCTTGATTTGGAGAGGAGAGCTGTGCTCTGTCACCCATTCTTAATTCTGGGCTATTAATAAGGTGTTGAAAGTATGACGCTTCCCTCTACAGAGTCTGGCAGCTTGTCCATCTTGCCTGTAGTGATTCACAGTGGCTCTCCAAAGTCACAGGCAAATGTTTTACCCAGTCTGGCATCCTAGCTTCCTTTTTAACTAGTGATACCAGTGACTGGACCAGGGACCCTCTGCATGCCAGTCATGTCCTCTATTGTTGAGCAATGGTCCCTGCCCACTCCTAAGGTGTGTATGTAAATGTGTATGGTTGCATCAAGCCCTTGTTATCTTGGCATTTCCATTTCTTCATCTTCCTCAGATTGTAATTGTCTTGGGGTGGGTGCCTGACTTACTTTGCTTAAAGTTATTTTAAGATGGCATATAAATAACTCTGATGGGACTCTGTAATTTTTCTTGTGGCTTATAGCCACATATACCCAAATCCAGCCTCACTCGCTGATCCAGCAGCAACAGCAGATTCACCTCCAGAAGCAAGTCGTGATCCAGCAGCAAATTGCCATCCATCACCAGCAGCAGTTCCAGCATCGCCAGTCCCAGCTCTTGCACACCGCCACTCATCTCCAGCTGGCCCAGCAGCAGCAGCAGCAAGCTCCGTCTCTGACCCAGCAGCAGCAGCAGGGGCCACCACAGGCTCAGCAGCAGGCCCAACCTCTTCAGAGCCAGCAGCAGGCCCAGACCCTTGTGGTCCAGCCCATGCTGCAGTCTCAGCCTCAAGCAGTACAGCTTCAGCAGGATAGTCTTTGCCAGGCAACCACTAAGTCACCTGTCCCAATTCAGTCCAAGCCACCCATAGCCCCTCTCAAACTTCCACAACTTGGTGCTGCCAAAATGTCAGCATCCCAGCAGCCTCCACCTCATATCCCTGTGCAAGTGGTGGGCAGCCGCCAGCAAGGTTCAGCCCAAGCTCAGGCACTGGGGCTTTCTCAGATGAACGCAGCTGTACAGCCCCCCCGGGGCATGCCAGCTGTAGTTCAGCCGGTGTCCCAGTCCCATATAGCATCCTCGTTGTCCCAGACCTCTTCTGCCTCCTTTTCTTCTTCTTCTTCGCCTCCTCCTCTCCAAGAAGCCCCTCCCCCACTCTCTGCTGGAGTCACGGTGGCACAAGTCCAAGGCATGGCCCAGGTGAAGAGCACGGTTTCGTCTCCAGTCATGCAGGCATCACCAGCAGCATACTATGTTCAGCCTGTCCAACTGCCAGTAAGTGACATCATTAGAATGGAGTAGGGAAGATCATGGGTGTGTCGGATCCTCACTTTCCTACACATTTGGATTGGGGTATGATCTAGCTCAGTTAGCTAGGAATTAAGGGTCATTTCCTTCACCATGTGCAGCTCAGACCTACATATTCATGCTTGCCTTGCTATGTGTTCTACAATTCCCTTGTATTTGTAGATGAAGTTAGGCAGCAAAATAAGACACGTATTGACACCGTGGTTGGTGGGCTGCGTTTTAGATCCCAGGCTCTCTGGTGGCCTTGATTAACAGGAGGAACAGACACATGTCAGTCAAGGTAGCGTTCACCAATCTCTCCAGTTTTTGTCAAGCCAAAACAAGGATGGTGAAGGGAATGCGAAATGTTGCCCACTGGATATGGATCTTTCCAAGGCAAACAAATGATTGGGAAACTTTTTTCATGGCGTTTCATGGGAGATCTTCTCTCACGGCTCATGTCCAGTGGTTTCATCCATCACTAGGCCTTCCTTAACTAGTGGCCGTACATCTTATCTCTTGCTGGAGCTGCTTGGGCCCCTGTGCCAATGTCTGCAGGACTTTTCCTTGCTTATGCATCTGGCATGGTTCAGAGTACCAAATTACAATGGCTACCTAAGGCAGCAGGTTTTGGATTAAGAGTGGCATAGTGGGATAAAGACAGATTGAGCCATTATGGGCACAATCCACTAAGACGTTGTTCTGCACAACAGTACTCTCTTCTTGTGCAGCTCCTGTTCATTTTAATGGGACTACCTAAGGACAACTTCCCAATGGATCATACCACCTATTAATGAAAGAGGGGGGGGGGGGTTCCATTTGATTTTTTTCTGCCACAGGCACTGAAATGTCTTGAGGCAGCCTTGATCACAGCAAAGGAAAAAATTCAAAATAGCCCTCTGGATATTTTTCTTTTTGTGTGTGGAAATGGGAATCAACTGATCCTGGGATTGAAACTCTAACTTGATCACAGAGCATTCCTCACATTTGGGTGTATAAGATGGTAATAGTATGTCATGTATTACTGTTGGCACAGATTCTTTGTCCTGTATATGTTTCTGGCTGGGATCCAGAGTCCCTTGTGTGAGTGGAAGGCAATTCTGTTGACACAAGCTTCCTTCTGCCTGTCCCAGTGACTCCCCACCCCGTCCTTCCGCAGCACCTTCTGTACCAAATCCTGTGCAAGGAAGCTTGCAGGAGGTGGTCAGCATTTCCCTTTCCAAATGCTTTCCAGAACGAAGTCCATTCCTCCCTTTGCTTGGTTTACCTGTTCCTTCAAACCACCTTGTTCTTCCCACACAGAGCAAGCCTCAGACCTTGGCAGTCAAGCGCAAGGCAGAATCAGAAGAAGAGAGGGAAGAGGCCAGTGCACCACCTTCTCTCCTGGCTGCCAAATCTTCCCCTGTGGCTGAGAGTCCTAAAGCCACAGAAGAGAAGAATGGCCTTGCAAATGAAGGGAACAAGGGTGAGTTCTGTCTGCTTCTTGTAGAGCATTTATCTGGTTGGGTCTAGTGGCAATTTCAGGATAGGATGTATAAATGGACATGGATGTCCCTGCACACAAAGCAGAATCTGGTTTTAAAATAGTATACACAAACAAAGCTCTGAATCTTGAGGAGGGATTTGGTCCAGGCCTTTTTTTCCATAGATAGCTTCCTTCCTTCCTTCCTTCCTTCCTTCCTTCCTTGGTTCATAAATACACAGTTCTATCTGTGCCTTTGATCAACATGTCATCATCTCCGTCTCGAGCACTTATGGCTATATGTAGACATGAGCAGCAGTTGTCCTGCTGCAGCTGACTCCTGCAGCTCACACTTTATGTTCCCCGTACAATCCATACTGGTACTGCAGGAGTGGGCAGAAGGTAGAACAGAATCTACTGGTAGATAGAGTGATCTGAAGTAGATCACCAAGGGTTTCTGACTCGCAGTAGCTTAACAATAGCTATAACAAAATAAGTGGATCTATGTATGAAAGGATTTGTGTGTGAGCTGAAAACAAATTCCTAGGCTGTGTATGTGCTCAGAGACATCTTGTTCCACAGTTATATGTCTACATTCCTGCATTGGTGGACCATAAGATTTTGATGCAAAATGTCAGGTTGCCTACCTGTAACTGAAGTTCATAGAATAGTAGAGTTGGAAGGGGCCTATAAGATGCTCAATGCAGGAATCCACCTTAAAGCATACCTGACAGATGGTTGTCCAGCTGCCTCTTGAACACCTCTAGTGTGGGAGATCTGCCTCCCTAGGTAATTGGTTCCATTGTCGTACTGCTCCAACAGGAATTTTTTCCTGATGTCCAGCTGGAATCTGACTTCCTGTAACTTGAGCCCATTATTCCGTGTCCTGCTATCTGGGATGATAAAGTAGAGATCCTGGCCCTCCTCTGTGTGACCTTTCAAGTATTTGAAGACTGCTCTCATGTCTCCCCTCAGTCTTTTCTCCAGGCTAAACATGCCCAGTTCTTTTAGTCTCTCCTCATAGGGCTTTATCCCACACCCTTGAGCATCCTCGTTGCCCTCCTCTGATCCCTCTTCAGCTTGTCTGCATCCTTCTTGAAGTGTGGTGCCCAGAACTCAACACAATACTCAAGATGAGGCTTAACCAGTGCCGAACATAGGGGATCCAGTACCTTGTGTGATTTGGAGGCTATACTTCCATTAATGCAGCCCAAAATAGCACTTACTCTTTTTGCAGCCACATCACACTTTCGGCTCATATTCAGCTTGTGATCTACAATTCCAAGATTCTTCTCACTTGTAGTATTGTTGAGCCAAGTATCCCCCATCTTGTAACTGTTTCCACCCCACACCCCCCGATGTAGAACTTGGCATTTATCCCTATTAAATTTCATTCTGTTGTTTTCAGCCCAGCATTTCAACCTATCAAAATCACTTTGAACTTTGTTTCTGTCTTCCAGAGTATTAGCTATTCCACTCAATTTTGTGTAATCTGCAAATTTGATAAGCATTCCTTGCACCTCCTCGTCCAGATCATTAATAAAAATGTTGAAGAGCACTGAGCCCAGGACTGAGCTCTGAGGTACCCTGCTCGTTACCTCCCTTCAGTTTGAGAAGGTACCATAGATAAGCACTCTTTGGCTCAGTTCGGACGACATTAATAGCAACGGAGGGGAAAATAACGTACTGACCGTGCATTAGGCAGGAGGAGCTCCACAGACGACACACTGCAGCCGGCGCTGCTCGGAACCGGCAAACGCCCCGGCTGTAAGGAACTTGTGGCGGCCATTTTGGTTGTAGCCTCTCCTCCGTGTGTCCCCCAGCCGTATCCCAGCATGCACCGTGAGTTCTGCCGGCTGCATAATGCGGCTGGGGTTTTTTTGGCTGCTCTAGGCAGCAGAACTCTATTCCGAAACAGAATAGTCCACGGAGAGAGGGGGGGCTGAATTCGGACGACACTTTAAGCAACAGGGCTTCGGGCTAAACAACGTGCAAGCCCGTTGTTTCACTCCGTTGTTTAAAGTGCCTGACTAACGTACTGTCAGTTGTGTGTGCGTTGTGTGCTGCCCTCCAGACGACACAATAAGCAACACAACTGACGATTGTTGCCCCCCTCCTCCGTTGCCTAATGTGTTGTCCGAACTGAGCCTTTGAGTCCAGTTCTGTAGCCAACTGTGGATCCACCTGATAGTTGTTCCATCTAGCCCACTTTTCACTAGTTTGTGAATCAGAATGTCATGGGGCACTTTGTCAAAAGCTTTGCTGAAGTCAAGATATACTATATCCACAGCATTCCTACAGTCTACAAGGGAGGATCAAAAATGAGATCAGATTAGCTTGGCAGGATTTGTTCTTGACAAATCCATGCTAGCTTCTAGTAATCACTGCATTGTTTTCAAGGTGTTTACAGATTGACTTAAAATTTTCCGAGGAATGGATGTCAGACTGACTGGTCTGTAGTTCCCAGGTTCTTCCTTTTTGCCCTTTTTAAAGATAGGGACAACATTAGCTCTTCTCCAGTCATCCGGTACTTCACCCGCCTTCCATGATTTTACAAAGATAATAGAGAGTGGTTCTTAGAGTTCTTCTGCCAGCTCCTTTATTACTCTAGGATGCAGTTCATCGGGCCCTGGAGATTTGAACTTGTTCAAATAAATTAGGTTTTCCTAGACCATTTGTTTATCAATCTCAAACTGCAATCCTGCCCCTCCTGCTTGTACTTCACTTTTTCCAGGGGGTGGGCATAGACCCTCTTTCAGGAGAAGACTGAGCCAAAGTAGGAATTGAGCACTTCGGCCTTTTCTTTGTCCCATTATCAATTTGCCATCCCCGTTAAGCAGTTGAACCACCATTTGTTTCCTCTGGCTTTTACTATTCACGTATCTGAAGAAAGCCTTTTTATTGCTTTTAGCATCCCTCGCTAGCCTCAGCTCCTTCTCAGCTTTAGCCTTCTTGACGCCATTCCTGAACTTCTGTGCTACCTGTCTGTACTCTTCTTTTGTTGCCTGGCCTTCCTTCCACTTCCTATATGTATCCTTCTTTGTTTTCAGGTCATCTCTAAGCTTTTTGTGTAGCCACATTGGTTTCTTCTGTTGTCTTCTATCTTTTTTCCTTGTTGGAAATGTTCGTAATTGTGCCTTTAAAATTTCCTTTTTTAAAAACTCCCACCCATCTTGGACTCCTTTTCTCATTAGGGTCACTTGTCATGGGACCTTACTTATCATAGTTCTGAGTTTATTAAAATTGGCTTTCCTAAAATCCAGAGTACGTGTATGGCTACACTCAGCTTTTGCTTCCTTTAAAATCAAGAACCCTTCCAGGTTTTTTTCCCTGGTACCGCTGACTCCACTTGAGTCCACCTTCATATGTTCGATGTGAGGAGGGCTCTTGCCTTTTATAAGGCAAGAATAAAGCACTTTTGACAGATTCAGCAACTCTTTGTCTGTTATGGAGAGCCACACAAGGGTCTCCCGGTTTCTTCGCAGAGTCTAGCACACTGGATTGCTAAAACCATCAACTAGCTTACTGCCTGGCAGGATTGAAATTATTGGAACCGATCAGAGCTCATCCTACTAGAGCAGTAACTACTTCAGTAGCATTTGGAAGGGGTATTGCTTTGGAGGAGTTATGTAAGGCAGTGACGTGGTTGACCCCATCCACAATTGTTCAGTACTACAGGCTCGATGTTTGAGCGAGACGGGACTGCTCATTTGGCAGAGCAGTCTTATCGGAGGTCTTTCGATGACACACCAACCCACCTCTAGGTATGTGAGCTTGCTTAAACGCCCATATGTGTGATGCGTAGAGACCAGGTTGTTTACCTGTAACTGAAGTTCTTTAAGTGGTCATCTATGCATTCACACAACCCACCCACCAGCCCCTCTATGGTGTCCCAATTGATACTCAGTTCCTTTGAGGGGGTCCTTATCAGGTCAAGAGGGGCACAATGGTGGTCTCCTTGGGAACTGAGGGATCGGTGGGAACCATTAGGACATGCACACTGGCAATGGGGGAAGGGGTCCCACCAAAATTCTTCCTCAGGTGCAGAGCCCATATGTGTGATGCATAGAGACCACGATAAAGAATAATGTGTAACTTGCAATCCTAAAGTCTGCCTGCTAAAGTCTGTTACAAACTGAATAAATCCTGCATATTTAGCAAATGAATGCAAATATATAACATGCACAATTAAATACAGAATTCGGATGGATCTAATTAGTACTGTTTTTGTTATTTCAGACAAATCTGAGTCCTTCCCTAGTGCCACCCCAAATGCACCCCTAAGTGACCCCAGCTCTGTCACTCCTACAGCTGCTCCTGTGCCTACCTTGGCCATGTTGTCACGCCAGACAGGAGACTCCAAGCCTCCACAAGCCATTGTCAAGCCTCAGATTCTTACGCACATCATAGAGGGCTTTGTCATCCAGGAAGGGGCCGAGCCTTTTCCGGTAAGAGCGTCAAGGGTCAGAGTATCCTGGGCAAGGCCTGCTCTCCTCCTTCCTTGTTCTCCTCTCCTTATCCTACCAGCTTGTGCAGCTTGCTAATTTAGCCCATGCTCGCTGAAGTCAGAAGATGTTGCATTGGTCTTGTGGACCTCAATACAAAGGCTCTAGCAAGGTTGCTTGTTGATGCAGGTTTTCTTTACCTCTCTTTTCAATGCAGGTTGGTTGCTCTCAGCTTCTAAAAGAGTTTGAAAAGCCCCTTCAGGGAGGAGCTCCACCTAAACAGACTGAGAACCAGCCTGGCAACTCCCCAGGAGGGGAAAGCATAACGGCAGGTGAGTGTCTTAACAGCGTGGGGGTTCAAGTGAATTATTTTCTTGTTTCTCTCTATGTGGCCTATCCTGTCAAGCACAGTGCTGGGCACAGGACTTGGTTGGAGGTCTTTTCTCCCCATCCCTCTCCACGTTATCCAAGGAAGGCCTTATTTGTCCCCAGGCATGCCAGTCCTAGCAGGCTCACTTGGTCCATGGATTGGGGTAGATCTTTTTCTCATCACTGAAAGACTGCTTTGCTCTGTTCAGTGCTGCAAAATCCATCTCTCCATCTCTCTCCATCAGATCCAACTCTCTCTCTCTCTCTCTCTTGCCTGCACATTTCATTTTATTTCCCCTCCAGTGCTTGTGCAGGGCACTGCTGCAGCTGGGCAATCATATTGCTCTTTGCCTTTTGGGCGTCTCTCGCAACACAGCGAATTGGCTGACAGCTCCTGTGTTCATTTCTTCCCTGCCTTCTAGCCACCTTACAGCCAGTTTTTTGACTCCCCACCTTCAGTGTCTCAGATCACAGCAGCCAGCCCATCGCGAAAGCAAACAAAGCAAAGCTAGAAAGCCTCTGCTGAGAACGAGTAGCTATTGCAAAGGAGAGAGAGGGAGAGAAGGAGAGAAAGAGGTAGATAGGTTCCAGTGATTGAGAGCCACCAGTGGCTCTCAGGCCTTGTTGTGAAGAACACAGGTGCCAGTGGTGGAGAGTTAGGCCACGTACTTTGATTTGATTACTCTTCCTTGAAGGGGTGCCTGGAGCAAAGGAGCTCAAGGAGATTGGTCTGTTTCTTTACCCCCAGTGGAGTTGTTTGATGAGTTTATATGTTGCATATTAACTGCCACAGCATTTGCAGTGTAGCAACTAATGCGGGTTCCAAAGTTTCCCTTTGGGAACTCTTCATCAGACCGGATTCATTTGCTGGGTAGCTCTCTCTCTCTCTCAAGGAGACCAACCCTTACACTTACATTCTGCTGCTGTTGCTACTTGAAGTTATTTTTTTGACTGACTAAATGTGTCTTCATCTCTTCAGAGCAAGATAAGAAAGGGAATCTGCTGAAATGTGAGTTTTGTGGAAAATATGGCCCAGCCAATCAATTCCGTGGTTCCAAGAGGTTTTGTTCTGTAACGTGTGCCAAGAGGTAAGGATAATTGGACATAATCTTTTTCTTGTGGCTTTGGTTCAGGTTTCATGTGGTCATTGAACTATAATTTAATATAGTAGGCTTCTGATTCTGCTATCAAGGTACATCTAAGGCAGAGGCCTCATGTGGTCCTAACTTTGGAGCTCTTAACACACACAGTCCTGATACGGATCTCTCTGGGGGGGAAAATGAAATGTACAGGAAGGGGGCAAATTGGTTGGGGGGGGGGAATTGGGTGGCAAGCTGCATTAAAGACTTTGCGGGAGGCACATGGAGCCTGCGTCTGATGCACCCCTGATCCAAGGTATTAATTTGTAAGCCTGCAGGCATAGACCTGTTCAATAATTTTCAGGTGTTTTTGAAATAGGTGACTTCCCTGGGAACTGAGTCTTAAAGTTGTGGCAAAACCTATACTCCTGATAGAGTCATTACTGTTATTGTTTTTCCCATTTGGGGTTCGTCGTTCCGAGATCTGACAGGGGTGCAAATGTGATTAAATTGTTCCTGCCTCTACCTCCTGTTGGGAAGATTATATCGAGATGCCTCGGTAGGTGGCTGGCCTAGGAATAACGCTTTGAGCTTTAGCACCCCAAGCACCATCCTGTTTTGCTGGAAAGGGACTTGCAGTTTGCAGAGAAGTTCTCCAAATAATGCTTGCTTCATATCAAGATGACAATACTTTTTAAAAAAACAACGAATCTTTTTCGTGCCAGGTACAATGTCAGCTGCAGCCACCAACTTCGTCTGCAAAGGAAAAAAATGAAGGAGCTTCAGGAAGCAAACTATGCCCGGCGGCGGCGTGGGCCTCGGCGTAGCAGCTCAGAGATTGCTCGAGCCAAGATCCAGGGCAAGCGCCACCGGGTGAGGGTGCAGCACTATCCTCCTTTTCTTCCATGCCCAGGACTTTTTACCTGGAGATTTTCCTAACTTTCTGCACTGATGCTGTGAGAGGCTTACATAGCAGTAGGGATGTGTATCGTATCGTTAGAATTCATGATAACGATACAATATGCTCTCTATTGTGCCTAAAAGTTACGATGACGATACGATAGAAAAACCGACGATAATCATCGAAGACGATAATTTTCAGGCGATTTTATCGTTTTATTGGACTGCCATATAAAAATGCTTATAATGTCTGTATTTTAAAAGTTAGAGGCTTGAAACTTGGTCACAGTGCTTATGGGGTATGCCTAAGTATGTGTATGAAATTTGAGATCGATCCCTCCGACTTAATTTTATATGAATTTTTTAAAGATCGTTTCCATTCTGACAGGTCTGAATGAATGCACGGGGCGAGCTATCATTCTGATCTGTCAGAACGAAAACGATCTTTTAAAAAAATCATATAAAATCGAGGGTTGGAGGGATTGATCTCAGATTTGGCACATATGTGTAGCAACATGTGCTACACATATGTGCCAAATTTGAGATCAATCCCTCTAACTCTCGATTTTATATGAATTTTTTAAAGATCGTTTCCGTTCTGACAGATCAGAATGACAGCTCGCCAGACCTGTCAGAATGGAAACGATCTTTTAAAAATTCATAGAAAATTGAGAGTTGGAGGGATTGATCTCAAATTTCATACACATACGTAGGCATACCCCATAAGCACTGTGACCGAGTTTCAAGCCTCTAACTTTTAAAATACAAAAGTTATAGGCATTTTTTTCTTTCTGTCAAAAATATCATTTTTAACGATAATTATCGTGAAGACGATACAAATCACCTACGATATGAATGAAGACGATAATTTTTTTGGTCTGAAATGACGCTAACGATAAAAGACGGTATATTTTGGCATGCACAGCCCTACCTAGCAGAGGCTGAAGGTCTCAGGTGTATAGTTAGGCGCAGCCAAGATTCTTTAGTGTTTTCATGTACTTCCTTCCATCCACCAGACCCCATTGTTTTCCTCTCCACGGTTTCAGAGAGCAGTATCAGTTTTATTGCATGTAGGAGCCCGTAATTATTTGCAAAAACATTTATCCCAAGAACTGCTCATATAAATGTCTGTTGAGATGCCAGCATTGTTGAGCTTTAAGATGCTTGCTGACTATTAGGAGATGTGAATGACCTAAGGAGGCAGAAGCAATCTTAGCCTCCCTTGTCTTTTCAAGTTACTTCATTTCTGTAAGCAGCGCCTGCCTGTATGACAGTGGAATAGAGCCCAGGGACATTGCACACACCGACCCTATTCAAAGATATTTTGCACGTGGGGATTGTGGATGGAGCAGGCTAGAACCATGCACTGCCTGCCAAGTGTAGGCTATATGATATTCCAGCTGTTTATGAGCGAGTATTTCAAGACATCGTAGTTTAAGATGTGGGTGAGTGATTGGCGTTGGCCATACAGCTTTTTCCCCAGCCAAGACCTCCCTAAACTTAACTGCTTTGTCCAGTTTTTTTCTTGCTTGCATTCTTCTCCCCATTATTTCATATTCATGATGTGGAGTCAGGGTTTCCTGTATATAATATGAATGATAGCTGATCTTTTGACCTGGACACAATGTTGTGTATCCTGTAGTTGAAAATAATACAGAATATTTTGCATGAAATTTGGAACCCAAATATCATACCAAGAAAAAGCACATTCTGCATTTCACTTGTGTGTAGCGATGCAGGATGGATTGTGCTGGTCATAGGAAGAGGAGGCAAGGAGTTGCGCAGGGCAGTGAAGCCCCAAATCTTCTGACCATTGGATTGCTTATTCTCCCCAGGCGCCCCCCCCCCCCCCGGGTCCTTTCTTTAAAAAAAAAAAGAGAGAGGAGCAGCTCCGTTTGTTTCACTCAGCAAAAAGCTTTCCAAAAAGAGTAACAAATGGGAGGCAGAAAAGACTGAAAGAGAAAGTCATGATGTCTGCGCGACAAGAGTGTGTGCAGGAGCGGAGAGGGATGAGCTCTTCCCCCCCCCCCCCAATCCTTATTTGTTCTATGAGGGGAAAGGGTGCAGTGAGCAATTGTTGCTGTCTCTCTACCTTCCCTAGACTTGTCTCTTCTGGAAAGACATAAGAGGGGCCGGGAACATTGTGGACTAGGCAACGGTTGCTGTGGCACTCCCATCGCAGAGGTGGGGGGGCGTGGCTCTCCTTCTCCAGGGTCCGCCTCTCCTGGAAAGACATAGGGAACACACCCTTTGTGTTGGGGTGAAAATCTGCCTGGGCCCATGAGAGCCTCACAGGGCCAGGTGGACGTGCCTGGCAGATTGTCACCCCAAAGCTAGCAAGGGCGCAGGTCAGGTTAATGGCAGCCGGCGTTCATGCAGCAGGGGGAAATATGCAATTTTGCCATATTTGGGGAAATTGCATGTCTCTCCCCCCCCCTTTCTGGCTAATGGGGGCCTTAAAGGCCCTATTGACAGGGCCTTTAAGGCCCCCATCAGTGTGTGTGTGGGGGGAACCATTAGAGAGGAGGGGGGAAAAGACACGATTCCCCATGCCTTGGGGAAATCATGCATCCTCCCTGTGCCAATCGTGACCTTCAAGGCCCTCTGAAAACCTTGGATTAAGAGGGCCTTTAAAGCTGTGATTGGCATGCGGGGGGTGGGGAATGCAAAGCGCTCTTTTCCGTGCGTTGGGAATGTTTGCTTTGCTGAGGGCTTTTCCGGACCGGCTCCAGGAACAGGGCTGGCTGAGCAGTGCTGCGAGTTCTCTAGTCCCTATACATCCCTCCTTCCCTTTCATCACTCGCCAGCACCAGCAGCTTCCCCACCTGGAAGAACACAAAAGTGCAGGAAGGGAGCGGGAGAAGGGGTGAAAGCAGGTCTCCTCCTCCTCGATTTCCCTTTCCCCACCCTGCGTGCAATGAGACCTATCCATCCACACCCTTCCACATCTCTTCTTCCCCTGGAAGTAGTAGAAGGGTGGGAGTCTTCTCTCTACCACGGCAGTGCTCTGCTCGTCCTCCCAATCTTCCTCCACCTTTGGGTGTGGATGGCAGGATTGTGTGGGATTCCCCCCCATTCCCCCCACCCCCTCCATTTAATATATATGATGCCTAATTCTGTGTGTGTTTAGTCAAAAGCAAATCCCAGTAAGTTCACTGGGATTTACTGTAAAGTAAATGTGTGTAGGACTGCAGCCCCTACACCTGGGCTTAGGTTCCCCTAGCGTTCTTTTTAGAATAAATTGTGGGTGTCTTTATAGCTGAATATGGCAGAGTTCAATGCTCAGAGTCTTTACAGTCGGTAGAGGAGCAAGGAAAGCACAGAGCATCTGCCCAGCACCAGCCAAGCTTACTTTAGATGAGGCAGTAAGACCAGCAGGAGCTGCTGTGTCTGCTTCTTGCAGTGGCAGCAGGAGCTGTGGCTATGGACCATGCGGGTCAGTGTGAGAGGAGGAACAAAAGAGCAAATTTCTGACAGGTCCATGGAGGTGTGAGCTCAGCCCCTTCTGCCAGTGCAGTTGGGACAGCCTCTGCCAGTAGAATGAGCTAGGCAAGTTCTTGCAGCAACTTGGCAGGGCACTGAACACCACCTTTATGTATTTATTTCCCCTCTGCAAGTCCTTACTTTTTCCTAGAAAGTATAAGTCTTGAGGGGGTCAATAGAGAGGCATTGAGCTGTGCAGTTGATAAGCAAGATGCGTAGCAGGCAAGTGTGTGTGTGTGTGTGTTGATTTAAGAATTCCAGTAAATGTGAAGTTTGTACAGATTTTCTGAGCTACGTTTGTGGTAAGACAATAAAAGTGCATTATTGTGGTTTCTGCAATATGTGGGCCTGAAAATAGTATAGACTTGCAGACAAAAAATCAGTGCAGGAGTTCTGTACCTGCTTTATTTTGGTTGATTTCTTCAAGTTGAGAAATTTCTCCCCCCCCCTTTTTCCTTTTCCTACTCCTTAAAAAAAGTCCCTTTGCTTGGACTAAGTGCGGTAAGGGTAGGAAAGGGGGTTGATGGGGATTTTGAACTTATACAAATTTAATGTTTTTGCATAGAATATACATTTCATCATTCCAACCAGGTCTTTCTGTATTTATTTGTAGCGTTAGAATCTTGGATTTGTAGTAAATTGGGTATCAGATGAGGCAGTCCACACTGGCGTATGACTTGCAATGGAATGAAGCTGTCATTTTGTAACTGGTTCCACGCCAAAGCCACCATTTTGTGATGGATTCCATCCTCCCTCCCACCATTTTGTGACAGGCTGTTGGGGGATCTTGACCAGAAAAAAAGTAAATACCATAAGCCAAACGTCTGCCTACCCCTGATGTAAATCATGGTGGTATAACTTGAACCAGTCACATCACAGCTCCATGGTAAATACCGGCTACCTTCTAATATTGTAGGAACAATTGAAGGTCATCTTGAACTGTAGAGTCTTCAGTAGCTTGTCCCTTATGTGACCAACTTCCTCCCATGTTAGTTGCCGAGATAAAGGGAGAGTGCTTCTTAATCCATAATAGTCTTGAATCAAATTGGGCTAATTGGGTCCAGTTATTTAGAAATGGGTTTTATGTGGCAATAGCACATCCTCTACTCTCTAGGCACTTGCCAATCGGTAACTAATACAGAAAAGCAGATACGGGACTGTGTCGGCTGGCTTTTTTTTGCGTCTTCTTGTTTGGTATTTTAAAAAATCAAAATGTCACAAAACAGTGAGCAAGCTTTTGAGTTCTCCAGTTGGAGCTTTTTCTTAAGGACCAGCATGGCTACCTTTGTGCTTTTTGTTATAATGATTCCCCCACTCCCTAAGCATTTCCCCCCTCATGATCCATTTTCTGCTGCTTGGGTTTTACAGGGCCAGGAAGACTCGAGCAGAGGATCTGATAACTCCAGTTATGATGAAGCTCTGTCCCCTACATCACCAGGACCCCTCTCAGTGAGGGCCAGTCATGGAGAACGAGACCTTGCCAGCTCCAACATGGCTCAACCTCCCCCTGACCTACATGGCATCAACCCAGTCTTCTTGTTGAGCAACCCCAGCCGCTGGAGTGTAGAGGAAGTGTATGAGTTCATTGCATCCCTACAAGGCAAGTCTGACATCTCTCGACTGCCCAGAAGCGAAGGAGTGGGGTGGTAGTTGTAAGTTGGATAAGGTGCTCACGTATAATTGCAGCTTCGATTTGTAGAATTGTAATAGACGGTAGCTCTATTTGGGCCTTTAGTTTTCCCATGCAGTTAGAATCAAACGAGGGAAGGGGCCATGCTTACTGGTCCTGCCCCCTCTACCAGACCTATGTATGTACAGCAGTCTGCCCACTTCAGACCTTCCACCCACCCCTGCCATGTGGTGGGGCTGGGCATGGAGGCACAACAAAGGGAGTAGCCAGCAAGAATGGCCCCACTGTTCCCTTATGTGATTGTAATATTGTGAAGACTTGAATGCGCAATAGGGCTAGTGTGAACCCTATTGCCCATGGTCCAGAAGTTTTGAAGGTGGCGATGACTGTGATCGGTGAATAGTATAATGGCTAAAAATGTGCCTTTCTAGTTCACGGGTGGGCATCTTGTGGCTCCCCAGATGTTTTGCTCTACAACTCCCATCACTCCTAGCCAGCATAGTCAACAGTAAGGCGGCATGGTGGGAGCTGTAGGCTAAAAGATCTGGAAGGCCATAAGTTGCCCACCTTATTCTAGGTTGAGGTTCCCTTAAATAAGCCTTTATTCTATAATGGAAATAATACAACAACCTTACAGAATCAGACTGTACATGATGTGTCTTGAATTGAGAGTACTATATAAATCCTAAGTATTGCATCCTATTCTTCAAAATGGCACCTCTGTAGGCTAGGTGGAGCAGTTACTTCTCTTTCACAAAGTTTCTCTGCTCTTGACTCCCTTAGGCTGCCAGGAAATTGCAGAGGAGTTTCGCTCCCAGGAGATTGATGGTCAGGCTCTGCTCCTACTGAAGGAAGAGCATCTCATGAGCGCCATGAACATAAAGCTGGGTCCTGCCCTGAAGATCTGCGCCAAGATCAACATCCTCAAAGAGACCTAATAACATAAGCCTTCTCCAGGCTGCAACCATTACCTCAGGCTCTCAAGACTCTGGAGGGAATTGACCTCTCATGAGCCTGTATTTTGGTGCTACATAGGGGAGTAATAACTCCCTTGGAGGCCTTGAAACATCTCCTCAGAAACCTCTCATGTTGTCAGCAAGTTCTCTAGCCTCCAAATCGTTCCTGAAGCTAACACGGCAAAGAGAATAAGAGTTGTTCTGTACTGAGGCGCCTGAGGAGAAAGGCTGAAGAGCGTCCTTCCTCTTCTCAGTAGATTGCTGGATTTTCACATTGTCCTTGCTGTGGAATCTTTCTCCTTCTACACAGATTCTCTTTGCGAAGGACCAGTTAAGTGTCGAAGCTTGGCTCGTGTTTTCTCATACTGAGGGAGGGAAGTTGGAAGATTCCATTTGGAACATGGGGAATTAAAGTTTGAAATACATTTTCCAATTCATAGCCAATTGGAGGTCAGTAGCAAACTGATTTTGTACAGAAACTGGAGGCAAAGCGTTATAGATAACTTAAAGTCTGGAACTGATTCATGCCGAATGGAAACCTCCTAAGACAACATGAGCACTTCTGACGGTGGCATCAAAGGGGATTTTTTTCAAAAAAGATCTTTAATCCACTTGTCTGTCTTGTGTGGTTGGGAAATATTCAGGATCTAAAGGAGAATCCAAACGTACGGAAGTTCCAGTGGTTTCTATCTTGCTTTTAAACGTTTTCTTTTTTCAGTTTTGTATCTTGCCCTCTCGCCATGAGAGCATATGGAGCAAAGCTTCTTCTAACAGGTTTGTATCCCCTGTCAAAGCCTGTTTATTTTTGTTTATTATACAAATATTCTCTTCCTCAGTAAAAAGAATGCTTAAAAAAGTATGTTTCTGGTCCTCTTTTGGCCTGATTTTTCTCCTGAACCCCCATGTTCATGATACACACCAGCAGAGTAAACAGCTTCACTAAACTTTCATTCAGGTTTACAGCAGGCTTTGAATGAACACAAGCTTTGTTGCTGCTCCTTGGATTAAGAGACATCCCAGAAAGATGTGCTGTTCTCTTTCTAATTACAAGAAACAAATTTTACATCCATGCAGAGCATATTCTGATGCTTAGGTCCTTGAAATTCTTGTAACTTTTATACCTGTCACCAATTCTGTGCCTTTTCAAATTCGGTGTTGTGCTTATAGGCATTTCCCATATGTTTGGAACAAGCTGAAAGATGCAAAACGACTTCCATTATTACATTTGAAGCATGACACACTCAATAATGGGGTTGGAAAAAAGTCATAGCAACTGCTGGATAATAGCCATTGCTCTTAGGTGGGAACTTGTTTTTGTACTCCTTTCCTTTCTCATAACTGTATTTTAGTGCATATGATCCTATAAAGCAATACGTTTGGCCAGAAGACAGCTTGCAATGAAAAAGGAGGGCATGGAGAAAGCTTCCTTACTTGTAACTATTAAACCAGACGTGGTCTTTGTCACTGTAGAATGCAGTTAAGGCTACTGAAATTTGCTACATGCATTAGCTTCATGTAAGAATGACAGTATATGTACCATGCCAGTTTTGGAAGGTGTTATACAAAGTTTAACTATACTTCTTGGAATAAAGTAGTTCAAGACAATTAAATCTAACCTTCAATCACTACACAGATTTCAACATCTCCTTAGCTGTGTCTATATAGCAATTTATACATGTTTATTTCAAAGCAAGTGTGCTTAACACCTTATTGGAAAGGAAAGCATATTCTCTTTGGAATAGTAAAATTGCACTGTATGTAATTTTGCCAATAAGTTGTATCTAACAAAAGGTGCTTTCTTTTTTTAATAGAAGGGAAAATAGTACTTGCAGGATTCAAGTGATTTTACCTTTGTACACATGCAAAACAGTTTAACGGTATTAGTTGATACCATCCAGCTGTAGCCTAGTGCATGTTTTTGTAATCCTGACTCAAACTGAATATAAAATTTCATATTTACAAAAAATGGGAGGGCTTTTAATCATGAAAAATTAGCCTAGAAGTGTATTGAGCTAAGAAGCATTAAAGGGGGGGGGGGGGGGCAGGTGATGAGATCAGCATATGTCACTGATTGACAGCAATCTCTAGTTTAGTCTGGGCTAGGAGATTGACCCCCGCTAATATAGGCACCCCCCCCCCCCACACACACACTATACAGCCTATTTATTTAACCCATGATGAGCTACAGTGTGTGTGGCTTCCGTTTTGAATATGCAGCCCCCTATTGAGGGTTGCACCAAGTCATACAAACTCAAGACATCATGGGTTATTTGAGAATTAAACAACCCTCACACAACTCTTGGATTAGTACTACAGTTATAATTTTTAAATGAACTATGATGGCCAGGTTCGCACAACACAGTGCAACCTCTGATCGGGGTAGCATATTCAAAATGGCAGCCACTTGCACTAACCAGTGCAAGATGAGATGGCCATACAGTGTAAACCACCATATTGTGTGCTAAACGTTGTACTTCAACAGCATGACCCCCTCTCCAATGCTGGGGAAATGTTTAATGCTATAACACTGAAGCAAAGGAGGTGCTGCTATATGAGGCTGCCTTTTACAATTTGTGCTGTGTTGCTTTCCATCTCTTTCCTAGGTATGCACCTGGAGTTCTTCACTAGAATGTCAGAAGCTGTGCTCTACCACTGAGCTACAGTTCCTCACGTGCAAGTAATTTTCAAAAGAGCAGGGTAGAAGTATAAAAATAACTGTAGCATATCCCTAAATACAAAAGTAGATCATGGCTTGTTTTTTTATCTACAAGCTTGCTGCAGTTATTTATTCAAGATGACCCTCCTAATCAGTAATTCACAAACCATTTTCATTAAATGAAGCACGTTTTAGGGCTTTTGAGCCATTTTAATTTCAAAGTTGTAGCTCTTTGTACAGTCTCATAAACACCACCATGAAAAAGTGACATTTGCAATGACCCATTCTCTCCTGTTAGGGAGGAGCTTGACAACAAAGTCTGCATCAAGTGTAATCTAATCTTATTTCAGCAAGAGTGCCTGTCCCTGCTCTTCCATAAGTCATGGAAAATAATAGGTTTTCTTCTGATAGGATGGTAAACAGATGTAGGTGGTGTATTTTTCTTACCAAAAGAGCTAGTGTTACTATCAACTTCAAGTGAATTCAGGAGTCCTTAAACTTTATTTGAACAATAGTTGGCTGATCTTCAATAGCAAGGAGTATTTTGAGTTGCAGTGCTGCCCCCTTCATTAGGTAACAGTACAATATGCACCCCCTTAAAAGCACCCCCTGCATTCCCTAAAATAATACAGCTGCAACGTACCATCCCATCAGAAAGCAAATGCTGTAACAGATTAGACTTGACATTTCCACTAAGAGTAGACAATGGTATTATCTGCACCAGACTAAGTATAAAAGATTTCTCATTTATTGTAAAAGTCTTGGCAGAAACTTGTTTTTTTTCACTTGTTCTATCTTCAGGCTACATGTCATAGCCAAAGTTCAAAAAATCCAAAAAAGGTTTGGAACCAGCAATTATACAAGACTTACATTCTTCATACAGCTGTTGAGTTCTTCCCTCCTGCTCCTTTTAGTTAAATTCTACCCATGTGTATCTGTCTTCTCTATGTTTTGCAGCTGCAGACACTATCAATTAAAGCTGAATGACCCATTGTGTTAGTAAAGCTTTTAAAGGGAATGGAGTGATAATGCAGAAATGGTCTGTTAGCACTTTTTAAAGACAAATTTTCCCTGTGCCTTTCTAAAATCTTCACCTCCATTTCACACTTCAGACCATTTTATAAAATATACATATTATTGGCAGCATCCTTTGCCAGTGACTGAAAAACTCTCAAATCTGCATTCTATTCAAGCTTTGGTTAAGGAAAAAAGATGGAGATTCTCCAGACTGTTTGTCTACTGTACACCAGAGGAAAATACTCCATCAAGTTACAAGACAAGAAAAATGTACCAACTGAATAACTGAAAATAGAAATCCAGTGTTTTCGAGAATAAAGCCCACAGAGAATATGTAAACTATACTCAAACCCAGCAGCTCCAACCCTGCCATCTACCAGTATTTCCCAGCACATTTAGGCCTTTTTTCCTTCCATGTACTGAAGCCCTGGCTGCTCCCTTCTGCAGCCAGGCCTCCAAAAATTTGTCCGCAGGTTGTCTTTGCAGGCATTGAAGTCAGCATTTTGCCACACAACTTTCTAGGCCGCCCCTTATTCCAAAGCCCATTAGCCCACTTTTACATTCATAAGCCTTGACCCAGAATAATTCACTGATAATCAGAAGTGAGAAAGAGTGGGGCAGTCATAATGAAAGCAAGCAGATTAAGGGGCAACTAGAAGAGAGAGATGAGGGAAGAAGGGCTTATGTGGGAAGGAGAGGGCATGAAAACAGAACAAAAGAGGCAGATCACATGGGTAGCAAGTGGTCATCACGCTCTTCAGACTCCTCCCCAAGTTGGTCATCACCGACACCACGATAGGCAGCCGGTACATTTCGCGGTTTGGACCGGCACACAAAATCACAGCCATCCTGTAAATAAAGGTGAATCTACTAACAGCAGACCACAAGCAAGGATTGCAATATTAGCCCCCTCTCCTCCATACAGAAAGTTTTACCTCTTACAATAATCTTACACTTTTCCTATAGAAAGTGAACACAATTACCTCCTCTATCCTAATGGCAATTATAAAATATACGATGGGCAATCAAACAAGTATATGCCCTACATAAAATGTATCAAAAGGTGGTGGCCTCAGTGTAGACTAGCGATAGAAATTTAGTACTGACTGTTTTCAAAACTTGGATTCAGACAAATTTTCAATAAAACATTGTTCCAAAGCATTCTGAAATAGAAGTGCCTCCTTGCAACTATGCCTGAGGGCACAAGTTCTACGGTTGCTGTGGCTCATTTCCACTTCATTCTCCATTGACATGGTTGCAAGGAGTCCAGTTCAGAAACTTTTATTTAAGCTAGTTAAAAGTTTCACCACCCAAGGCTTGCTGTGAGTCGTTTCCATCACGATAAACACAACCATTCCTTTCCTGTGGCATAACCAAGCACTGAAGAGCCTCCGAATGCGAGATCTGACACACAAACCTTTAAAACACCAAAGGCCGCCCTCTTCCTATTGCAGCATGTGAATATCAGTTTTACTACTTACTGCCACTAGGTTGCCCAGATCTTGCCAGAGAGCAAAATGGGGAAACTGCTCCATGCCTTTTGCTCCCACTAACAAACGCTGGTAGAGAAATCCCCCAATAATGTATACTGCAAGCAGTGAAGCAAACCTGGAAGAGAAAGTCAACATAAAGAGAACTGGCAAGTGATTCTAAGACTAGAGGGGAACTCTACAGGTGCAGACGACTCTACGTCTGCCAGGATCCCTTTACTGCTATGAAACACTGAAGAAGACATGGTTTCGTGAACCAGGTTCAGCCCTCATGCTTGCAAAACTTCAATTATAGGATGATTCATAAATTAAATAAACGAACACACATTTTAAAGAACACCAAACTGCTTAATAACTAATCAGGAGGTCAGTATACTCAGGAGATCCGAACTTGCCTTGCATAATCGCTAATTCCCACCCCCTTTATTATACAGCTGCATTCCTCATCCTCTACAATTAGTTCTAATTTTGAGGAAGGACATCAATTTGCATAGTTACACCCAACCAAAACCTTAGGTTTAATAGTTGTAAGATTTTGCACCCACCATTAAAAAATGAGAAGGGAAGGAGGAGAGAGAGAGAGAAGGAATTGCTATCACGGGGCAACATTTTGGTAGATCTCTTTTCTTAAGCACCTCTTCTTGTAAGAAGTTTGGGCATTGCAATTCAAGAGAGAGAGACACACAAGTGGCCTGAACATGCCACTCACTGCTTAGGCCTGTGTTAGTTAACACTGGGCTGAACTGAGGGAAGGGGAGGAATAGCTGAAAGGTCCCTTGCTGAGGTTCAGGCTTGCAGAGACTGCAGCGCTGGTAGGAGAATCAAAATGGTCTGTGCCTGGCAGTTGATAAGATTCAGTTTTCTGGCTGGAGTTCCTGTTAAAGCCCTAGTTACCATTATGTGAAACGCGACATGATTTGAGCAGTTGACATAATTGCTGCAAGGGCCCTCTCCATCTGTCTAGAGCTTGTTTGGCTCCTTGGTTTACCAGATAGTTGAGGGCAATTAAACAGATGGATCAACTGCTTGATCACAAGTTGCAAAAAACATGGAACAAGACTGACCAGAGTTGATAGCTCATTAGAGCCTACTCTGTGGTAGTTATATGGCAGTGAAGCAACAATACTTTTCTGTAATATTGAGTCCATCCAGTACTTTGTGGAGATTTTCAAAGTGGTTTGTAGTGTTCTCCAATTCAGCCCATGAACTTAATGAACCTGTATCAGCTTGCTGTAACCTGTGCGTTAAGCATTTTAAAAATATAAATTAACACAGCCACCTTGACTTTCGCAGTTGTGAGTCAGTGACTGTCCAGAGCACAATCTAGTCAGATTTTGCTGGGTGAGATTCAATGATTGAGGTCTGAGGACATAGATAAGTTATAGGCTGACCAGATAAAATCCCAGCCTCCTCCCCATTCCAATCATTATCCCTTGCAGCACTTCCTTCCTTCACTACATTAAAAACAAGGTGCTTCAGTATGCAAATGAGGTCATGGTTCCCCCTCTTCCCCCGTTCTTTTGTAAGTGTGCAAGAGTGCAGATTTGGCTGTCTGATATGTGTAGCCTTGCCATGTCAACTTCCTTGTATGTTTCAGTTGTCAGAAGCACTGAAAAAGGTAAAAAGTGAACAAAGTGCACCAATGTTTCCCACTTGGAAATGTAATTCTCCCACTATTAATTGTTGAACTGACACTTGTCAGTGGCCTCCCCGCTTTCAACACTTACCAGTCTCCAGCAACTCTAGAAAGGGGAATTATTGGCTCCCCCTCCATTTTGTGGCTCCTTTTAGAGCAGTTATTGCAGTTGCACAATTCTCCCTCCATTTACCTTCCAGCCTTAAAATATGTGCAAATATTATTGACAGTTTAAAAAAGTGTCGGGTAAGTGATGAAAGGGGGGAAGCCACTGACAAATGTCAGTTCAACACTTAATAGCTGGAGGATTACACTGCCAAGTGGAAAATATTGTCCCCTTGACTGCTGTTTTGGTACTCCTTAGATGTTCAAGGAAATTGACAATGCAAGACTACACATACTGTACAGCCAAATCTGCACACTTGTGAAAGAACGAGAAATTGTTTTTGCATCCTCTCAAAGCATTATTCCCCCCCCCCCCCATGGTGGCAAAAAGTGACACCCCCCTGAAGTGCTGCTTGGGCATCATGTGGGGGCAGTCACCGTTGAGGGAAACCATAGGCATCATGAACAACATTGCTAAGAGTGGCAGGGTTTTTTGTCACACTGGCCAAGTGGCTCTCTAGCAACCCATGACAAAACCATCCTGCTGGGTTCAGATGACATGACAACCCACCATGGCTGACCATCCATGGTGGGTTGTTGTGTTGTGTGAACCAGGTCACACTCTTACTCTATCCCGAGCATGGCAATTCGGACTAAAAAAAGCTCCTGTTAGAGTAAATGGGAGCTTTTTACCAAATCTAAGTGGCTGGGGAAATCTTCATTAAGATTAAAGTGCACAGGGATGAGAGCTTTTTAAAAATGCCCAATTGCTACTTGGGAGTGAGTTGGGAAGGCTAAGGGCAGGGATATGGATAAGCAGCTCCCCATCCTTGCCTTAAAGGGTCACAGCTGGGGGTGTTTTGGATTCATCCTCGTCTTGGATGCCCAAGTGGCATCTGTGGCTTCTATCAACTAAGTGTGGTGCACGAGCTGCGACTCCTCCTACACAGAGAGAGGCTGGTGGCCATCACTGTTTGTTAGGAACTGTGTGAATCATACATATGAGATTGTTATCAACTCAAGGGCTGCCTTTGAAATTGCTATTTGTCCAAAGTACAGCTCTTAAATTTCTAACTGGAAATAATAACGATAATAATAAATTTATTTATTTCTTACCCGCCTCTCCCTCTGGATCGAGGCGGGGAACAATATCAAATATAAAATGCATAAAACTGATTAAAAGCAGATATAACTAATACATTATTAAAACACCAATAAATCTCTTAAAATTCAACTGGATAGGCCTGCCGGAAGAGATCAGTCTTTATGGCTTTCTTAAAGTCAACGAGACTATTAAGTTGACAAATCTCCTCCGGCAGGCCTTTTCACAGTCTGGGAGCGGCAGAAGAAAAGGTCCTCTGGGTAACGGTTGTCAGCCTAGTTTTGGCTGACTGTACCTAGTTCTTCCCAGAAGACCTGAGCGTGCAGGGCGGATTGTATGGGAGAAGGCGATCCTGCAGAAAACCTGGACCCAAACCATGTAGGGCTTTAAAGGTGATGACCAACACTTTGTACTTCGCCAAAGTACATTGGCAGCCAATGAAGTGGTTTTAAAGCTGGTGTGATATGGTTACCCCTAGGTGTACCACTGACTAACCTGGCTGCCATATTTTTCACTAGTTGAAGTTTCTGGACTAGGTGCAGAGGTAGTCCTATGTATAGCACATTGCAGAAATCGAGCCTCGAAGTTACCAGCGCATGCGCTACCATCTTTAGGTCTTCCAACACCAGGTTCATTTAGTGCCAAATCTCATATCTTTCTCTTTAAACTACGTTATTAGATTGGTTTTACCAAGTAGCTTTTTCTGTTTTAATGGTGTTTTAATTTTGATTTCTCTCTCTCTCTCATTGTACATTGTTATGAAAGTTGCTTAACTGAAGGATGGAGTTTTAAATAAACAAACTTACGTGATGAGCAATATGGAGCCAACACTTAGGTGTGAGGCAACTTCCAAGTCCTCTGGAGGGCAGGCCAAGCTGCTCTCAAATTCAAAGATATAGGAACAGTCTTTCGACTTCTCCCGCTCTTCTGACACCATTATTAAACCGCTCTGTTGGGGTAAGATAACAGTCTCATGGCAGCTCAGCAAAATACATCTCTCCCCCTGTAGCTTATACAGGAACAAAATCCACCCAATCTTTCCGAGATACATATGAACTGGCCACAGTCCTCTACCTCACCCACAGATCAGCTCATTTAGAACGAGTACCCCACTTGTGAGCCAGCAAGGTTCATATCATCCTCTTGGACTGCCTACCACTTCAGAATGCAGGTGGCAGGCTGAATATCTGACTGGTTCTCTACCTCAAGAACTCCTTGCTCATGGAAAACTGGTCAGGAGGAAGGGCTCTCGCAGAGCGGTCTCCATGAATACGGTTCCTACTTGTTCAGCAAAAGGACCCTAGAAGCATGTAATATGCCTCCCCACCCCATTCTGATATGACGTCATCCCTGCCAGGCTGCCTCACTTCCCTTTCCGGAGCACACAGCTCAGCTCTTAAGTTATAGTTTGTGCAATCAATAATGGAGGTAGTGAGATGAGGGCTGACTCCTGAAAATGGAAAGTTGGGTACTTACTGAGAAGTTCCATTCTGATTCGGTGCGCTGGAGACATCCATCATGGGTTAACTCCTCCCACTACTTAGGGCAGGCAAGGAACATGTGACCAAGCTTTTTGCCTTGGTCCTGGCCAGTTCTTTTCTAGCAGAGCATTTGGACAGCGTAACTATTGAGGAGCTGTTAATGCAGTAATTCAAAATCAGGAGGTAGAAAGGAATGGGAGAAAAACCCCTCTCTGGGGACTGGCACACTCCATGAGAAACATTGTAAAATAAATGCCAGTATCCCCAGGGGTGGTCAGCCTGCCAGAGAGCACGGTATGGATGCCTCCTGCGCACTGTGAATCAAAATGGAACTTCACGGTAAGTACCAACTTTCCATTCCGATCCGGTGCGAGGGGACATCCATCATGGGATGAACAAAAGCTACTATTCCTATAGGTAGGGACTAAAAACAAGCTAACCCCTCTATCCGATAATGCCCTTATAAATGTGTGCTGTGAGGACCATGTGGCTGCTCTACAGATCTCTGCTAAGGAGGCATTAGTAGAAAATGCAGCTGAGGCAGCTGTGGCCCTGGTAGAGTATGCTGTAAGATGTGCAGGTTTAGGGAGTTTTTTTAACCTCACAGGCCGCAAATATACACATCTTGAACCACCAGATATGAGTGGCACAGGAGGCATTCTACCCTAAGGCTGTTGGATAAAGGGAAACAAATAGGGAACCAGAATGTCTGAGTTCCTTGGTCCTCTTAAGGTAGATTTTGATGACCCTTCTAACATCCAGTGTGTGCCAGACCCACTGAGAAGGATTAGGGCAGAAAGAAGGAAGAACATTTTTTTGTGTTCTATGAAAGAGTGTGAATTTTCAGAATGAAGAATGGATCTGACCAGAGTGTGATGGAGTCCTTGCTGAGAGGTGGTCCCTCAGGGAGAGAGCCAATAACTCTGACACTCTCCTGGCATAATAAAACTTTAGTGAGAGGAAACATAGAGATAAAATTCTGAGAGGATCAAAGGGTGGAGAGGTGAGAGCAGAAAGGACTGTATGCAGATTTCATGTAGGAAAACGATGTATAACGGGAAGGGAGATAAGTGATGCTTCTTTGAGGAATTGTTTAAGGTGCGGATGTACACTAAGGGGCTTGTGGCAGGGCGTAGAAAGGACAGAAGAGCAAGTTGCGGTTTGCCTGCAAAGCGTATTTGCTTTGAGTCCCATATCTAGCCCTGCTTGCAGAAAAAGAAGCAACTTTGATTCCTGCCATCTTATGAGATACACGTCTTCTCCTGCACCAACTAATGAATGGCTTCAAAGTTGTTTCATATATTCGATTGGTGGATGGTCTCCTGGAAGATAAGGTAGCCTAGGGAGAGGAGGGTGTGGTGTTCAGTAGCCAGGTGGCAAGGCGCAGCCATTCAGGGGTAAAGATGACACACTGGGCCTTGCGTGAGGTCGGGTGCCAACAGAAGGAGTCTGACTCTGCCAGTTGTAGGATTTGGGAGACCCAAGGTGTTAAGGGCCAAAAGTGTGCTATGAGTATCCTCCTTGATCTTCCTGAGGACCCTGGCAAAAACTGGAAATGGCGGGAATGCATAGTCTTTCCCTGGGTCAGGGGGAGTGGAGAGCGTTTGTAGCTTCTGCTCTTTGAGCTAGGTGTCTGAAGAAGAAGCGAGGTAGCTGATTGTTAAACGGGGAGGCAAATAGGTCCACCAGGTGTGGGCTGTTGTGGCAGAAAAGTCTCTGAAAAACGGCTGGATTGAGAGTCCACTTGCCTGGGTTGGCCTCTGTGTTGAGGGTCCTGGATGTGCTGTGCAGTGATGGATAGAATGTTGTGCTCTGCCCAGTAGAGGGAGGCTGAGCTTTTGTTGTGTAGAGATATGGAACATGTTCTTCCTTGATGATGGGGGATACTTGGCTCAGCAATACGACAAGCAAGAAGAATCTTGGAATTGTTGTAGATCACAAGCTGAAAATGAGCCAACAGTGTGATATGGCTGCAAAAAAAGCAAATGCTATTTTGGGCTGCATTAATAGAAGTATAGCTTCCAAATCGCGTGAGGTACTGGTTCCCCTCTATTCGGCACTGGTTTGACCTCATCTTGAGTAATGCGTCCAGTTCTGGGCACCATACTTCAAGAAGGATGCAGACAATCTGAAGCATGTTCAGGGAAAGGTAACGAGGATTAGAGGTCTGGAAACAAAGCCCTATGAGGAGAGACTGAAAGAACTGGGCATGTTTAGTCTTGAGAAGAGAAGATTGAGGGGATACATGATAGCACTCTTCCAATACTTAAAAGGTTGTCACACAGAGGAGGGCCAGGATCTCTTCTCGATCATCCCAGAGTGCTGGACACGGAACAATGGGCTCAAGTTACAGGAAGCCAGATTCTGGTGGAACATCAGGAAAAACTTCCTGACAGTTAGAGCAGTACAATGGAACCAATTACCTAGGGAGGTTGTGGGCTCTCCCACACTAGAGGTATTCAAGAGGCAGCTGGACAGCCATCTGTCGGGTATGTTTTAAGGTGTATTCCTGCATTGAGTAGGGGTTTGGACTTGATGCCTTATAGGCCCCTTCCAACTTTAATTTTCTATGATTTATGTGGGCTGAGGCTATGGTGCTGTCTGTTCTGACTAGGAAATGGACAGGGCACGTAAATTGGATAGTGTTTGATGGCAAGGTGGATTGCTCATAACTCCAGCCAGTTGAAACTATGGTGTTTCACCTCGGGAGGCCAGATCCCCTGAATGGAATGGCCCTGGCAGTGAGCTCACTATCCCTCCTGGCTGGATCTGTGGTCACAATGATACAATGGGGTTCCTAAATGGAAGTGTCCTTTACTATGTTGTGTGGTGTCTGTCCTCCACCAGAGGAGAGAAGTTCTGACTGAGGTAGAATGACTTTGAAGTGGCATGTGAGAATTATTTTGGTCTGAAAAGGAAGCAGCAGCCACTGCATGGGTCTGGGAATGTAACCTGGCGCATGGGATGATCCCTAAGCAGGACATCATGACACCCACTTGCGCAAGGAGCATGGTATCTGCTGAGCAAACTTGAAGGAGAGACTTTGCTACCTGGTGAATTTCAGATAACCTGTCAGAAGCCAGGGTGATTATTCCTTTAGAAGTGTCTAAAACTGCCCCCAGGGAGAGAAGTGATTTGGAGGCTGAGGTGGCTACCACTGTTAGCATTAGCTTGGAAAAGATTCTTCGTGCTGATGCCAGGCCGAAAGGCATTGCCCTGTACTGAAAATGGCGCCCCTTATAGCAGAATTGGTAGAAATCTCTAGTGTTGTGCAGCAAGGGGGATGTGGAGATAAGCCTCCATTACACCTATGGATGAAAGACAATCCCCGATTCAGAGCCTCCTTGATAGTCCACGACTGTTCAACATCCATGCTGAGGCTGCCTTGTCAGGAGCAGCTCAGGACTTCATGTCCGCCATGACAAACATGGGACTGTCCCAAATGGTATCTAGCCCCACCCATGCTGCTGGGCACATGTTGAACCTTGTTTCCTGTGTTGGATGGGGTGATAGTGATCTGAGAGTGGAGGAACTTTGTATAGTTCCGTTGTCATGGACAGATCACTACCTGGTAGGGTTTAGACTTGCTGGTACTCAGAACCTCTGCAGGGCTGGAGGACTGATTAAGATGGTCCACCCCCAAAAGGCTGATGGATCCGAATGGTTTCCTGACAGCTCTTGGGGATTTTCCTGTTGCTTCGGCAGACAATTCTGTCGAAGTCCTGGTCGATATCTGGAATAGAGAAATGACCAGGGTGGTGGACCCGATCGCTCCTGAGTGTCCTCTCTCACGAAGTGGAGCCACGCCGGCCCCCTGGTTTTCTAGGGAGCCGGCGGCGAAGAAACGAGTAAGACAGCAACCAGAGCGATGGTGGCAGAAAATTCAAGAGTGAATCCGATCGAACACAGGCTAGAGCCTATTTGAAGGCCTTCTCCGTGGCAATACAGGCAGCAAACAACCTATTTTTTTTCTGCCACTAGTGTGTCTGTAAAGAGCTGTCCAGCGGAGCTGTTTTGGGTGGTCAGGGGCCTTTTACACACTGGCCCCCAAGAGAATTCAGTCCTGTCGACAGCCCACTGTGACCAATTCACCCAGCACTTTGCAGACAAAATCGCTCGGATCTGCTCTGACTTGGATGCTATAGTACATACAGACCCAGTGGATGTAACTTTGGCATCTGCTTGTCCAGTGTTATTGGATACTTTCAATTTGTACAGCCCGAGGCTGTGGACAGGATCCTTGGAGAGATGACAGCCACCACGTGTGTATTAGATCCTTGCCCTTCCTGGCTTATAAAAGCAGCCAGAGGGGGACTGGCTGAAGGGGTAAGTGGAGTGGTCAATGCCTCCCTTCGCCAAGGCAGGGTGCCAACCTGCTTGAAGGAGGCAGTGGTGAGACCCACATTGAAAAAGCCCTCCTTGAACCCCACTGTATTAGATAACTATCTGCCAGTCTCCAATGCTCCATTTTTGAGCAAAGTATTGGAGCGCATGGTGACTTCCCAACTCCAGGGATTCCTGGATGAGATGGATTATCTAGATCCATTTCAATCTGGCTTCAGACATGGTTATGGGACAGAAACAGCTTTGGGTGCCTTGGTGGATGATCTATGCCAGGAACTGGACAGAGGGAGTGTGTCCCTGTTGGTTCTGCTGGACCTCTCAGCGGCGTTCGATACCATCAACCATGGTATCCTTCTGGGCCATCTTGCTGGGATGGTGCTTGGAGGCACTATTTTACAGTGGCTCCATTCCTTCCTGGAGAGGCAGACCCAGAAGGTAGTGCTGGGGGATTCCTGTTTGACTCCTTGGCCGTTGGCCTGTGGAGTCCCTCCGAGTTCTGCTTTGTCCCCCATGCTATTTAACATATACATGAAACCATTGGGAGAGGTTGTCTGGAGTTTTGGGGTGCAGTGTGACCAGTATGCTGATGCCACCCAACTCTACTACTCCTTTCCACCCAACTCCAAGGAAGCTGTTTCTGTGCTAAACCAGTGCCTGTCAGCAGTAATGGACTGGATGAGGGCAAACAAATTGAAGCGTAATCCAGACAAGTCAGAGGTGCTCCTGGTCAGTTGACAGGCAGATCAGGGAACAGGGACCCAGATTGTGCTGGATGGGGTTACACTTCCCCTGAAGACACAGGGTCGCAGCCTGGGTATACTTCTGGATTCAGCCCTGAGCCTAGATGCCCAGGTTTCAGCGGTGGCCAGGAGTGCATTTGCACAGTTAAAGCTTGTGCGGCAATTGCGGCCGTTCCTTGAGATGTCTGACCTGGCCACAGTGACACACGCCTTAGTTACATTCCAATTGGACTACTGTAACACGCTGTACATGGAGCTGCCTTTAAAGAGTGCTCAAAAACTTCAGCTGGTTGAAAGCGCTGCAGCCAGATTGTTGACCAGGGCTGGTTACAGGGAGCATACAACTTCCGTTACAACAGCTCCAGTGGCTTCTGGTCTGTTTCTGGGCACAATTCAAAGCGCTGGTTATCACCTATAAAGCCCTATACGGCTTGGGTCCAGGTTATCTGAAAGATCGTATTCTCCCATATGAGCCTGCCCGTGCTCTAAGATCTTCTGGGGAGGCCTTTCTCTCAGTCCCACCAACATCCCAGGCATGCCTGATGGGTACGTGGGAGAGGGCCTTCTTGGTGGCTGCTCCAAGGATCTGGAACTCCCTTCCCAGGGAAGCTAGACTGGCTCCCTCCTTGATGTGTTTTCGGAGGCAGGCAAAAACTTTCTTATTCCAGCAGGCCTTTGGTGAATAATGTGGACCTCCATCCATGTTAAGATATTTAAAAATTTAATATGTATTTTAAATGTGGAAATGTTTTAATATTGAAATCTATATTTTTAACTTTTGTATATTTTTGTTAATAGCTTTTAACTGTATATGTTTTAATTTTGTAAAGCCGCCTTGAGGCCCAGTATTGGGCAAAAGGCGGGATACAAATGATGATGATGAGGAGGAGGAGGAGAAGAAGTCTGGAGAGTGGGGGGAGTGGCCTAGCAAAGATGGAATAGAGACGGAACTTTCCTGCTCTCACAAGAAGCAAAGAAATATTTATAAAATCCCTAATTTGGAGGTGATGGATTCCTGATTAATGACTTGATTCTGGGTCCGGAAATTTTACTGCATCTGCAGAGAGATTAACAGCTGGATAACTGCCTGGACGGCGGATGGAAAACGAAACTAATGAGGAGGAGGATCGGGAGTTCGACAGAGTGCCAACGGAAGGTAATTAATGGACTTTAATGAGAAACCGCAAGGTTAAGACAATTTTAGAGAGGAGGAACTGATTTATGTGGAAAGTAGCTTTTAATCTCCAGCCGAAGGAGATAGAAGCAGAAGTTTATTTGTTTACTTGAGCCTAGACGAAGGGGTGGATTGGTGAATTCAGCTTTATGAAAAGAAAGCAAAAAACCCAGTCCAAAGCCCTCGGCTGGAGCAGAGAAACAAAAAATCACCCTTCCGATCGGAATTGGCAGCGTCTGGTGAGAGTTACTGGAATTATGCCAGACAAAATGTCGGACAAGCAGCAGCAAGCCGACAAGACAGGGAAATCCCCTGTCCATTCTGGAAATACCAAAGGCACAGCTTCTAAAGACGCAGGTGCAGTACCAAAACCGGCCAGAGAGAGGCAAGTAGAGTCCTCAGAGGATTTATTCAGCAAAATTCAGAAGATGATGGAGACTGCTTTATTTAAGCAGGAGGAAAGGATAATGTAAAGGATTAAGGACTCACAGAAGGATTTTATAGTGGATCTTCAAACTGTGATGGATAATATGGATAGAATGGAGATGAATATGAAGAAGCAGCAGGAAGATACCAAGAAACATGGGGACCAACTGACAGAGATGGATTTACGATTAATTGCTTTGGAAGATCGGGACAGGAGGGTTAATATTCGAATTAGATCTTTTGGAGAAAGAGAGGGAGAGACTCCTAAGGATTTAAGAGTCATAATTTTGGGTTGGATCAGGGAAATTGAAACTCAAGAAATTTGGGAGATGCAGGACCTTGAGAGGGTTCATAGAGTTGGTTATAAGAAGAAGGGGCTGCTCCCAAGAGATATAATTGTTAAATTTGCTAATTATTACAAGAAAGAAAAGTTGATGCAAGCAATTAGACGTCAAGCCCAGCTGATGATACAAGCAACATCAATCGAGGTTTATCAAGATTTATGCCCTAAAACGGTGCAGTGGAGGAAGAGTGTTAGACTGTGTACAGCGGCTTTGCGGAAGAGATCGATAACATATAGTTGGGGATATCCAGTTTTTTTGAGATTTATGTGGAAAGGGAAGCAACAAAGAATAACATCGTGTGAGCAAGGGATGGAGCTTCTGGAAAAGTTGGGCTTAGTGGATCCCATGGTTGCTGGAGAAACAAAGCAGGATGCTGCTGCAGGAGGGAGAGATGGTCCTGATTATCCACAGGAGAAAGGAGCCGTGGGTGGAACCCGTCAATGAAGAAATAATATTGTAATAGGGATAAGAAAAGATTATATGAGAGGGGAGGGTCGGGTTTCTGTTCTGGAATGCTGGATTGCTTCTCCCCCCCCCCCCCCCCCCAAAGAGTTCTAAGAATAATTGGGGCCATTGCCCAGGAAGGCCTGGTGAGGAGGGGGGTGGAGATGGGGGGTAAATGTGGGTGGGTGGGTGAGGGAGGGGGGGTATGTATATCACAGAGGGAGACCAATATAGAGATGCATTGGAAAGAGAGAGATAGATAATAAATTAAGGGTTGCAACTTTAAATGTTAAAGGGCTTGGAACTGTTATTAAAAGGAAGAGAATAGAAATGTTATTAAAAAAAGAGAAAGCTGATGTAATTTTTTTGCAGGAAACTCATCAAGGAGGGTGTAAATGAGCTTCGGATGAGGGAGGTGGGCATTTACGAAAAGTCTTTTGGTACTTCTAAAGCGAGAGGTGTAGCGATTATAATCTCAAAAAAATGTGGCATTACTATACAAAGGGTGAAGAAGGATGAAGTGGGAAGGTTTCTGATTATTTCCTGCAGGGTAGGGGAGGAGGAATATGTATTGATTAATGTATATGCTCCAAATGGGAAACAGATGGAATTTTTTGATGAAGTTTTTAATGCAGTGGGAGAAGTAGGTAAAAAGAATATTGTAATGGCAGGTGACTTTAATATGGCATTAGACAAAGGGAAAGATAGGGATAATATATTAAGAGTTCTCAAGAATGGTGGGAGGACGGGATTAAGCAAATTAATGGAGAGAAAATAATTAATTGATGTCTGGAGAGTATTAAAAGGGGAAGAAAGGAAATACACTTTCTACTCACCAAGGTTTAAGAGTTATTCCAGGATTGATTATATTTTTGTGTCAAAAAATATGTTGTCTAAACTTATAGATTGTGCTATAGGGGTAATTAAAGTCACAGATCATGCATTAATGACGTTGGATCTTAAAATGAAGGATTATAAACAAGTTAAGAGAAGGAGAATCGATACAAGGTTACTAAATAATAAAAATATAGTGGAGAATATTAAAAAAGAAATGCAGGAAATATGGGAAATTAACGAAAAGGATATAAACTCGCAGGGGCTAATATGGGACACTATGAAGGCTGTAGTAAGAGGGATACGTATCAGGGAAATGTGTACCCTAAGAAAACAACAAGAGGCTCAAAAGAAAAAGATTGAAAAGGAGGTAAGGGACCTAGAGGACAAGCTAAGAGAGACAAAAGATAAACGCCTATTTGCCCAAATCCAAGCTAAGAAAAAAGAATTAGAGAGAGAAGAGTTAGAACAAGTCCAGAGGGATTTGCTATATTTAAAGAGGGATTTTTTTGAATATAGTAATAAAAATTCGAAGATGCTGGCTAGGTCCACTCAGTCTAAAAAGGCTAAGAGTGCGATAGGGATAATTAGAGACAAGACAGGGAGAAAATGCAATTTAATGAAGGATAAATTAAATATATTTCAGGAATTTTATAGAGAATTATATACATCAGATATGGGATCACAGGTTAAAGTATTGGAATATGTAGAGAGGAATTGGAAAATAAGATTACAGGGGCAAGACAGGGATTATATGGAAGGTTTAGTTACTGAGAAAGAAATAGAAGGAATTATAGTTAAATTAAAAGGAGGAAAATCTCCGGGATTGGATGGTTTGGGGCCGGAATATTATAAAGTTTTTAAAGGAATTTTACTACCAAGATTAAAAAAATTATTTAATAGTATAATAGAAGGGGGAAAGACCCCCCCATCATGGGATCATTCCTTGATCATATTAATCCCGAAACCAGGAAAGGATTTGACTTGACCCAGCATCTTATAGACCAATATCTTTAATAAATTAAGATTCAAAATTTTTTACAGCAATAATGGCAAAAAGGATGAGTACGTTTATACATAAGTATATTAGAAAGGATCAATGTGGATTTATCCCAGGAAGGCAAATGCCTAATTTAATTGGAAGAGTTTTAAATATAATTAATATTATTAAAAAAAGGAATTTAAAAGCGGGATTATTAGCATTGGATATATTCAAAGCCTTTGATTGTGTGGAATGGCCAGCACTTAAATTAATTTTGAAAACATTTGGGCTTGGAGTGAAATTTATGGGAGTGATGGATCAACTGTATAAAAATAATAAAGCAGAGATAATGGTTAATGATGGGTTAACGCAACAGATTACACTAGCCCGAGGAACAAGACAAGGTTACCCACTTTCACCGATCTTATTTGCGATAGTAATAGAAATTTTGGCAAATGTTATAAGGGAGGATTCAAGATTAAAGGCGATAGGAGGGAAGGAGAAGATTAAAATAAATATGTTTGCGGATGACACATTATTGACATTAGAAGACCCCCTGAAGGAGGGGGAGCTGATTAAGAAACATTTGAGAGAATTTGGGGAGGTTACAGGTCTACAAGTTAATTGGGGGAAGTCAGAAATGATGTTATTCAATTATAACAAAGAGGAGATGGAGGAAGGTAAAGTTAAGTTAGGTCTTAGGCTTAAAAATATAGTACGTTACTTAGGAGTTAATATTGCAAAAGATTTAGACAGGTTAGAGGAAATTAATTTTGTAAGTTTGAAAAAACAGGTAGGGGAAAAGTTAGAGGCATATAGAAAATTAAAACACTCTTGGTTTGGTAGAATAGCGGTTATAAAAATGAAGATATTACCCAAGATTAATTTTTTGTTTAGAATGCTGCCGATTAAAATATCGGATGTAGAGTTAAAGAGCTGGCAAAATATGATTAATGCTTATTGCAATGGAGATAAGAGAGCTAGGATTAATAAAGGGCTATGGTATAAGACACAAAAGAAAGGAGGTTTGGGACTTCCAAACATAAAGAATTATTATAGTGCTAATCAGTTAAGATATGTTATAAATAGTATATTAGGGGAGGAAGATTTAGAATGGTTAGGAACGCAAACAGGGGAACCAGATTTCAAATTGCAAATTTTTTTTTTTAATAATAAAATCCAAAAGAAAGATTTGAGGGGACTGGACAACCCGTTGCTGAAAAACATTCTAGAGATCTGGGAGAAAGTTAAAGGGAGTTTAATACCAGGAGACTCTCCACTCGCCCCAGTGGTAGCTGTGAGAAATTTCCCAAGGAATTTAAAAGTAGAATTGGAAGGAAGTTTGAAGGGTCAGGAAATTATTAAGTTAAGGAATTGGATGGAAAGAATGACAGATAAGGAGCAAATTAGGGAGTTGTTAAAAGGACAAAAGATAGCTTGGTTCAAATGCGTACAATTGGAAAAATGGACACAGGAATGGAAAAAGATGAATAAGAAATGTAGAAATAATACAAGATTTGAAGATTTAATTGAATCAAGAGGAAAGAAAGAAGTAATTAAAGCTAGAAAAGGTCTAACTAGCGAAATATATAAAATCCTGACAGAGGAAGCTGAATATAGAGATTCGCTTAAAATGATTTGGGAAGATGACTTCAAAGAACAAATTAATGAACATGACTGGGGGAAGATATGGGATGCAAGAACGTTAACGCTTTTGTCGATTAGAATTAAGGATAATTATTATAAAACAGTATGGAGATGGTATTTAACACCGGTAAGATTTCATCAGATAGATAAAAAAGTGTCCAAGAATTGTTGGAGGGGATGTCAGGAGGTTGGAACTTATTTCCATATGTGGTGGAGCTGTAAACATGTACAAAAATTTTGGGAAAGGGTGTTTAAAGAAATAAGTCATATAATTGGAAGTAATTTGGAATTAAACCCAAAGCTGGCTCTACTAGCAATATGGGAAAAAGGTACTGAGAATATAAATAAGAGAGAATTAATAAACAACCTCCTGGCTCCCGCCAGAATAATGATTGCTAAAAACTGGAAAGGGCAAGGGACATATACCATAGAAGAATGGTATAAAGAAATATGGGACATGGCACTTAATGATAAGCTAACGTGTAAAATGAAAATAAAGAGGGGAATGTCCAGTAAGAATGATTTTGGAGATATATGGAGTTTATTTTTGGAATATGTATTAAGAACGGGGAAGGGGCAAATGCCTTCAAAAGAGTCTTTATATTTTTGGAAAGAAGAATAATGTATAATTGAAGGTCTCCTGGGGGGAGGGGAGCACGGGGGTATGCGGTATGTATTGTACTTTATGTTGTTTAGGTTTATGTTGTATTATGTTATGTTGAAAAATTAAAAAAAAATTATATAAAAAAAAGAAGTCTGGAGAGTCTCCAACCTGAATTTACAGTATGCCGCAAATGAGGTGTTTCAGATCCAATATGGCATGCCAGGAGGACCCTCCCTTTTTGGGGACCAGGAAGAGAATGGAGTATACCCCCTGGAAATGCTTGGGAGATGGAACAGGTTCTAATTCTCCTATCTCTTGAAGATGGGCAATTGCTGCTACTATCAGTTGTTGTTTGTGAACAGACCTGGAAAGTGGGGAGGGAAGAAACCTGTTCCTGGGAGTGGAGTGAAACTCCAGGAAATAGCCATATTGTATAATGTTGACTAGATATGTACAAAGTGGGTCTTCTCCGCCTCTAAATTTGAGCTAGAGCTCCGTTGAGGTGATTCTCTGCCTTGCTTTCCGAGCAGCTCCCCTTATTCCGCCCCATAGGATTACCCATCAGAGAACTGCCCGTTTTTGGAGAATCACTCTAGTCAATGGAAATTAATCAAATGCTTACAGCACTATAATTTTTAAAGATAAAGAGATGAGACTTGGCGAATTGATAGCTCTTAAGTAGGGCTTTAGGCATGCCAAGTCTGTAACAGATCCATTCATGCCTTGAATTTTTAGAATTTTTTAAATCCCTCCATGAAACCATTAACCCCTTTAAACAGACACACACACACGTTAATCCCCACTCCCCCTACACATTTATGGAGGGATTTTTATCCTTTACTTTGCTGATGCAGAGCTGAGCGCTCTGCCGCTGCTGGTGGAAATTTCTACTCCAGCCTTCTCCAACCTGGTGCCCTCCAGATCTATTGGACCCCCCTCCAACAGACACACTGGAAGCTCAACCAGCCAATAGGAGTAATAGTCTACCTGAAACAAGCCTGCAACTCAGGTGTAGAAGCTTACTCACTCAAGATGCCAGCCAGCTCAGCCCAGTAGCACTTTCACACTGTGGATGATTGACTTCTAGGAGTCCGAGCAGAAACGTGCTCCCCCCCCCCCCCCTGAACCAGCAGCCAGTTACAGTCACGGACAGTACTGCGGCAATTCCTAATTGGTTAGCCACAGATGTCAATATCAAAGCTACCCCTTACCCCACTCAGCATCTTCCAAATATGGAGATTGAGACACACACACACACACACAGAGACAGCATTGACATCTGAAAAACAGTAGGATAATTCCAGAGACTTTAGAATCTCCGATTGGGCACGCCTCCGCTGTGATATTAATCAATGGGTTTAGAAGTGGCCAATCCCCGCTATGGAAGATCGAATGCTCCACGGATGTTCAAGGTTACCAGATAATTCCAAGGCGGTAAGCACACCCCCAATGTTGACAGTCCAGCTGTCCGTTCCCATGTGTGAAGGAAGTGTTGTAGCCTTCCTCTGACATGTGCAGGAAGCGAATCAGAATTGTTGCTGAGGGGCTTTGGAGGGTTGGGGTGGGGCTGAGCTCTACGTTGGAATCTGGTTCTGGACAAGGTGGGCTTTGTGAACTTATAATTGCGTGGCCGAAAGGATGACCTGAATGGAGATCTGAAGGAACAACAGGAAGAGGAGGAGGCTCAGTTAGAGAACCTCCTGCCATCGCTCTTCTTTTCCTTTGTTTCCTGTGATAGGGTCTGTGCTAGGTTTCCTTCGGGATAAGCACCCACATTTCAGGGTTTCAATCACAGCGAATGCCTTGCTCCCGTGTTTGAAGCAATGGAACGTGCCGCGAAAATCATGGAATCCTTTGTAGCATCTGAAATGAAGGTGTATAACCGAGAAGAGCTCCTAAGTAATGAAGAACTATCCCACTTTGTAGCGTTGATAATATCGTTAACCCTCAAGAGCGTGCTTGGGAGAAAACGGGGGCCGCAGAGGAGGTCCAGATAGTGAAAGCTGTATCTTCATGAGCCTTTTTCAGTGCTGCTTCAATACATTTTTCACTAAGATCCTTGAGAAGAGAGTCCCCATCCTTAGATTTACAGCTCCTGAAAGTAAGGCTGCCACTGGAGCATCAATTAGAGGAACCTCAAGTTCTTCCATAATCGGCAGTGGTAAGGAGTAGAATTTTTGAGCTATACTAGAAACCCTTTTGCATTGGAAGGAGGCGTTCCATTCAGCTTTAACAATGGTTCAAAGGAAGAAGAAAAAGGTATCTCACAGTTAGCTGGCTTAGGATCTGGGAATAATGCTTCACTGCTGGAAGGCTGCTTGGTTGTTTCCTAAGAGGAATTAATTTTCAGGGAAGCCAGAGCTTTGGAAAGAATAGGAAGGAAATCATCATTGTTAAATTATCTTACACTGGAAGGGTTCACTCATTGTCCCAGGCTCTGTCCATTCATCTAGCAAAACAAGAGAATCTGTGTCAGAAGGGTGCTCAGGCAAGATTCTCTTTGATCTATGATGTTCTCCCTTGACCGTGAGATTGGGGGAATCAGCAGGTGATTCAGCAGAAGATGTGGGCAATTTATTTTTGGAGTGCTTGTCCTGAAGTGCCCTCTTTGTTTTTTCTTTGGCTGTGGGGAAGTAGCAGAAGAGGAGGAAGTCTTTTCCCTGTGTTTTTTATATCCCCTTCGTAGAGCCAATTCCCTTATAAAGGTCTGTTGAATTGTTTTACACAAGGCCTGATCCTGGGGAAGAAGGGCCTGTTATTCAGCTGAATCTCCTGTAGGGGGATGAGGGGGTGCCTGGGGGGTGCTGCTGCTGCTGCATATTATCCCTTGCAAAAGGCTGAGTTTACAAAAACAACTGGCTGAACAATCCTGAGAAAATGAAACTGATTTTTGGAAAGAAAGCAATGAGTGTGTCCCAGCTTCCTCCCGTTCCCAGGGCCCCAAGGAATGCTTACATGCAATCACAAATTCATCCTGATTGCCCCCTGGGTCAAGTTCCGAGGCAGGAACTATGGAGAGGGTGCAAGATCCTGCGTCACCCAGTTCCACAAGGGCTCCACTCTGATCTGCTAGGTGTGCTGTAGATGCTATGGCAGCAGGGGGGCACTGGTGCCAGCTATGCCTGAGTGCTACGGGCCCTCCCATAAACTCTTCACCTTCAGAGGCAGCAGCGACCGTCAATTCTTCAAGGTCGAGCGGGGGTGGTGCCTTGAGAGAAGCAGTTACGAAGGCCTCCAATATCCTTTTTTTCCCCTTATTACGTTTGGAGCGCTTCACCATCTTGTGGTGAAAAGGCAGAAGAGCCAGAAAAAGATTAACAAAAAAAATTCTTCTCTGTTTGTTAAGTTTTTAAAGAAGAGAAAGGACTAAACTAGAAAGAAAGAAAAGTTTGCTAAGGAAGAGGTAGAACAAGTATAGGGGGAAAAATGAAGCCTAGAAAGAGAGGTTGTTGAGGAAAGGTAAGAACAAGCTCTGTCCCAGGCAAAGGCATGGAATGACCTGGCTGTCCGGGAGGACCCACAGAGCCAGGACTAAGGCAAAAAGCTTGGTCACATGTTCCTTGCCTGTCCAGGGCAATGGGAGGACCTAACCCATGATGGATGTCTCCTCACACCGGATGAGAATACATGCTGGATTTTATTTCCCCTTCCTTAGTAGCTACTCACATTTAGTGTCTTCCGGTTGCAGAAGATCATTACTATGGCTTTTCTGTTCTCTTTTCCACAGTGATTATTATAGGCATCTCCCCCCTTATAGATCAGCAGAATCCACTTACCTACAAATACAAAAAACACCCAAGTGAGGCAGGAGTGCTAATGGCAGAGCAATGAAGATGGTCCATTGAGAAATCGAAGTGTCTTACTTCCATTGATCAGGTGAGTCTCGTTGATCCGCCCCACCACTGTCGTCTTGTTGGTCTTCTTATCGACCTGCACCAGGCCAGCCATACTGCTGTAAACTTCTCGACATACCCTGAACGTGTAGACGTAATGTTCTTCTTCATTCACACTTTCTGTTTCGAAACTGCAGACGTCACAGAGCCATTTAAAACTTTAGGACTTCCACACGTAGACCAATATTAGGGGAATAAAGCAATTGCAAAGCCCTTTTGAGAACTCTGATTTGGTCCTTGCCTCTCAAATGCAGAGAAACTAGTAGCCAGAATCCTCCTGTTCATTCCCAACTTCTGTAGCGCATAGCTTTCTCTCACATTTTCACATGGTTCGACATACATTGTTCCATATCAAACAAGAAACTCTCTAAAATTTGGATTAGATTAAAACATGCAAAATAAGATTGCATAGCACTCCCTCTATATTTATTTTTATTAATTTCCTTTTGCAGATTTTCTACAAGGGGATGGGGAAAGGGGTTGAGAGACTGGGAAAGGATTAGAACTACCACACCATGGGAGAGTACATCAAGTGGAGTGAGGAGAGGTGTTGATGAATAAAACTTTAGCTGTGTGTGGCATAATGGCCATTACAAACATACAATACATTACACAGGGGCCCAAACAGGATGGCAGTAACTCACCTGCCATTTCAAATTTATCTTTTAGATATGCTCTTATTTTATATTAGGGTTTTTCCCTTATAGCAATTCGTCCCCTCTGCAGTCTACGCCGACCTGCCTTAGGAAGTTTTGACGAATATTTTGGGCTGCTATTGCAAATTTGGCCAAATTTCTTGTGTTTATTGCATCATAATCAGCTAGTAAAGCATGAATGTAATCCTTAATTGACAGCCCTACTCCTCTCCTAAGGGGCCCTTTTAAAAAACGCTCCCTAATTCCTTGGTACAGGGGGCAGTACAACAGATAGCGAACTAGATCTTCCACCTCTTCTGACCCACAGATGCACTACCGTTGCACATAAGGTATCACCCCTTTGTACTTCCCTTCCAAGTAGGCGGATGGCATTGTTTGGAATCGGAGGGCCATGAAAGCTTTTCTCAGCGCCGGGAATGTTAGATCTTGCAAATATTGCACCCAATATTGTTCTTCCTTTATCTGGCTGTACCATATAGAGAAGGCCTGCCGCTGGCTAGCTTGGACATTCTCAAGTGTATCTACCTCGTAGATTCTATTTCTTTTTCTTTATTTTGTTTTAAATTTTTTTAAATATATTTTTCAACATAATACAACATAAAATACAATACATAATCAACATACCCCCCGTGCACCCCTCCCCCCAGGAGACCTTCAATTATCAATTAATTATTCATTCTGATTCTATTTCTGATGCTCACCTTGTCATAGGCTGACAAATTTTGGGCCTCCTTAAAATAAACTTGCGACAATTCCATCCACCTTCGTGCCCACCCACCTTTCCTGATCAGCTCTGCGAAACACTGTCTGGGGAAACTATTTTCCTCCATACTCATCATTTTCTTCCCATAGAGAATAATAGCCTTCTGTATTTTGGCTTTAATGGAGGGAAGATCTACTTCCATCCTTAAGAGGGCTGCGGGCACCCAAACTGGGAGGGCCAGCAATTCTTTCAGCATGTATGCTCTCCATTGCAGCGGCGACTTCCTGCCCCCACAGTTCTGCCCCATAGAGCAGTTGCGGGAGCACTTTTGCAGAGTATAGCTTCAGGACGGGGACCACCTGCGAACCGCCTTTATACCTTCTGAATGCTAATATGGCTTTGGCTGTTCTCCCAGCAGTTTTGCTGAGTTTACATGCCTTTTCCAGCTACCATTGCAAGAAAAGAGCACCCCTAGGTATTTAAAACTTGCACATTGCTCAATTTGCTGTCCAACTAGCCACCATCTATGCATCCGTTTTTTCCTTGAAAAAAACACTAGTTTTTGTGTAATTTATCACCAGCTTTTCCTCTTTGCATAACCTGCCCAATTTTCTTAGCAATCTTCTCAATCCAAGTTGCGTGGTTGATAAAAGGGCCATATCATCTGCGTATAGGAGCATCTGTATCTTCCTTGCTCCAACGGTAGGAGGAAAACAGTCCCTAGCTATTAGGTCTTCTATTAAGTTGTTCACATAAAGATTGAACAGGAAGGGGGCCGGTATACAACCCTGTCTGACTCCTCTTCTAGTGTCAGTTTTCTCTGTCAAAGAGCCCCCCAGCCCTATCCTCACTCTTGAGTCTGTCTGTGTGTAGAATTTGCGAATCAAAAATAATAGACGTCTGTCTATATTTGACTGTGCTAATTTATGCCAAAGGCGATCTCTATCTACTGAGTCAAATGCTAAGGCAAAGTCCACAAATGCCACATATAGACTTCCTCTCGTTTGGCTACGATATTTTTGTATCAGGTGGTTTAACACAAAGCAGTGATCAATTGTACTCCTTCCCTGTCGGAACCCTGCTTGTTCATTAGCCAAAATATTATTTTCCACAGCCCAGTCTTGGAGCTTGTCCAGGAGAAATCTACCATATATTTTAGATGGTATATCTAACAAACTTATTGGCCTGTAGCTCTTAGGGTCAGGAGGTGTTTAATGCATATGATATTAATGTCTTAATTCTTGATGACAACAAGTTTCATGAGAAACAGAATCTTGCCACTGAAACGTAGAAAAAATTCTGAAGGAGCTAATAGCAACACCGATGCAGTAATTATGAGCCAGCAGGAATCTCAGGACAAGTGCTGTCTATCCTAGCAGCACTAACAAAATTCCAGGACTGACGAACAGCTGTGATTGTTGTATGCTCCCTATTATCAGTGGCTCAAAATTCCCTTTGAGCAATTGCCCCTGACTTTGTTAGATTGAACCCACCACAACCACCCATTTTCTGAGCAAGTCTAATCGCTACAAGCACTGTACCTTTGGTTGGTAAGTGGTTCCAGTCTCCTCAGCAGTGCTAATTCTTTGGAGGATTCCTTGCCTTTATCCCCAATAAGATTACATGTATTTTCCTCTGCCATCACATTGGTTATGACTGCTAGCACCATGGCACAGAGGCAAGAGCGAGCCAGGAACATTCTATAGAGAAAGGAGGATAAAGAACAAATGTAGACAAACCATTAATACTTCTGCCTAATGTGAGAAACCTGAATTCTACAGATCAAAATGACAATTAAAATGTACTTTTACATTGATGGCTTTTAAGGTGAGAGGTGAACACTGTCTGTGATGATGGTCTCACAGCCCCAAATTAGGACAGATACAAGTGGGACATCATTGGTCTCATATAAATGACAACTTGAAGTCATACGGCACAGGGATAAAGGAGAGTCACTACTTAAGGAATCCCCTTGTATGATGTATATTAGGGCCATCTCCAACACAGTCACTCTAAAGCTCAAGGCCAGAGTTATAAGGAGGAGACTGTCAGGATATTCACTAACTAGCATTCTTTTTGACAGATTTTGCGGCCCTTATGTAAAGTGCCTACAAAAAGGTAACTGGGATTACTCAGGTTCGGTTCAATTCAAGTGCCTAGATCCCAGTAACTCTTCCTCTGTAGCTGAAGATCTGAAAGAGAGCCAGTGTGGTGTAGGGGTTAGAGCATTGGACTGGGACTCAGGAGATCCAGGTTCTCATTCCCACTCAGCAGTGAAGCTCATGGTCACTTTGGGCCAGTCACTGATTTTCAGCGTAACCCACCTCACAGGGTTGTTGTGATGATGGAGAGGAGGAAAAGGACCATGCGTGCCACTTCAGGTTCCTTACAACAGCAGAAAAGACAGGATATAAATATAATAATAAAAAATGTCAAGACATTTAAGTTGCACAATATTATAATGATGAATCACCTTATTGTATGAACTAGGAAATTATGATGAAAGGGATTTAAAGTTTATGACGTGATGAAAGGACCACTGACAGGAATGAGGTTGAATTTCTTTCACCCAAGGCTCCCTTCCCTAGGGTAGACAGTTTGTGTTAGACAGGTTAAGAGTTTAAATGAAGGGACTGTCCTAGGGTCACCTCAAATATTGTAGGACTCTGCAAGAGGAAAGGAGAAAGCCACAGTGCTCGGGTGAGTTGCAGACACCATATAGTAAACCCCTAGTACTGGCTGATTACAGCAAACACATTTTCGTCCCACTGCAATTATTGGGGAAAAACAATGTTTATCATTGGGGTTGCAGGACTTCCAGCCGTTCTAGCATATGAAACAGAAGTGACTTCTTGTAGGGAATGTGGGTTTCGTTGGCATTAGAAGAGCATCCTCAAGACATGGCGATAGTCTCAGATATTAACTCACATGACTTTTTAAAAAGGTTAGATAAATCAGTGGAAGATGATAGAAGCAGATGGAGCCATCTTGGTTTGATCCAACAGGGCATTTCTTGTGACTGATTCTTCAGAAAGCATCATACCAGCATTTCCATAACATTTCAGAACTGGCTATCACTCAAAGAAAGGTAGTTTTGCACATTAACTATAGCTTTTGCTATTGGGCAGTCTAGACATGTAACAAAAATGTAAAAACTATAGCTACTAGACATGTAACAAAAATTTAATAACTATAGCTACTTTCAACAGGCGGAATCTGACTCTTTACCTTACCAAAGCCCAGCAAAAGCACACAATGATTCTGGTCAAGGAAAAAGGTAAAGTGGAACTGCAAGAAGGCATGCAGAGGAAAGGTGATGTAAATTTAGAGGGCAATGCTCCCAACAGATGTTCTGGACTGCAACTTCCATCAACCCCAGCCAGCACGGCCAATTGTCAGAAATGCTGGAAATTGTAGCCCAAAACATCTAAAGGCCCCAGGTTGGGGAAATCTGCTTTAGATCCTTATGCTGTGCCCTATAACAAAGCCATAAATAGACAAAGCCCTGTGTCCTACAAATTCACCCAAAGTAGAACAGGACTGCAAGGGTTAAACTGCAAGAGTTAAGACTCCACAAGCAACAAACTTTCCAATGACACACAAAGAACTCTGAATCATGGGTTCTTCTAACCAACAGATGTTTCACATCCTCTTTATGCCACCTTAACATGTATGACCAGAAGCACAAGTAGTCTTCATTGTATCAGTTTGTCCAGTGCCATTCTCAGCAGTGAACAGCCTACTCTGAAGTCTCTTCCTCTTAATAAAACAATGACTAGCCACACACTTTTTCCTTTGCTAGTCAAATGCTGTCGTTACCACCTCCTTAAACAGTCTTCAATTTTTTAAATTGTATTCATTCTGCAATATCAGATGCTGTTTTTATGTTGTTTCTTAAACAGCAGCCAAGAAAGTGATTATTCATTTAGAGCAGACATTATTATTATTATTATTATTTATTACACTTATATACCACCCCATAGCCAAAGCTCTCTGGGCGGTTTACATTAGAGACTTTTGGCACTTGAAAGGTAGTTGGTAACTGCTTTTTCTGGAGTTTAATGGCGAAGCAAGGCCTGAAGGCCCTATTAGTTTATTACTTTTTTACACTTCAAGCCATTTAAATGTGAGTGCGCTAGTAAATGTTTCCAAATGCCAATAATTTCTGCAAACTTATCTGCAAAGCTGCCCATTCTGGCTCGATTTGGTGGGAATTGTAGTCAACACTTCTGAAGGGTACCATGTGGAAGAGGGTTCTAATAAAACCTGTAGGGCATTTAATACATTCAGGATAATCTAATATCTAACTATGGGCACAAACTAGCCACACTTAAATGGGAAAGTTTAGTACCTGCTTAATAGTTTCCTGTTGAAATATATTAAGGCATGGAAGTGCTCAGCTTTATTTGGATTGTTGATTGTTCATTGCACTAAGGGAGAAGAACAGACTCTCCAGGTTCTTAGTATGTTGGAAACTTTTCCTGTGTGCCGCCCGCCATCTGTACTCACTACTGCACTCCAGGTGTGAACAGGGAAAGGTCAGCTACGACCTCCCAACACCCTTGGTCTGAGGTCAAGTGAGCATCCCTGTCAATCACTGCGAACCATCCACACTTTAATGGTGTGAAGTGGACAATTCAAAGACAAAACATCTGCAGCAGTTGTTTCTGAACAAGAGTCACGATGGGAACCGCCCGACACCCCCTCCTGCCATAGCAGGCTGCTGGTCCGTGGGGGCCCAGTGTTGCCTTTCTCAGTCCTGCTGCCTGAGGACCAAACAGCCACGTGCAGCATCTCCTCCACACGCCTGCCCCGTTCACGTAACAAGGTAAGAGAATACACGTGGCCACCCCGCCCCGTGTGCTTTGTCCCCGAGGGCCACGTTGGCTGGGAAGAGCAGCACCCTGAGCCATTCCGCAGGCCGGGGCCGGGCTCTCCCGCCCACCCCGCAGAGCCTCCTGGCCGCCCCGCCGACTCCCACTTCCAACCACCACTCCACGAGAGGAGGACACGGAGGAGGAGGGGGGGTGGGAGCCACGGCCAGCGCTGAAGGAGCCGAGGGAGGAGAGAGCGCCGGAGCCGGCAGCGAGGCAGACGCCGAGGAGAGCGCGAGGGGGAGGGGACGCTGTCCTCACCTGGGGCCGCCACAACCCCCCACCACCCCCAATGGGGCGCTTGGCCACGCCGTGTGACGTCACGGCCTGCCGACGACGCCGGGTCCCGCCGCTGGTCCGCGGAGCCGCTCGAAGCCCTTTGCGGAAAGCGCAGCGGGGCCTCCTCGTGACTCGCCCTTGCGGCGTGAGGTCCGCACAGGGCGCCTGGGCGGAAGAGGAAAGGAGCTGCACCCCTCCTCCCAGGCGGCCCCCATATACCGGAAGCAGGAAGCGGATGGGAGGACGCGCCCAGGCGGTCCCGCCCAAGTTTGCTTCCTGTCCAATGGGGAGCGGAGACAACCCTATTCCTTTCCCGGCCTACGCGCCCTTCCACGTGACGGTCGCCTCGCGGCCCAATCGCGGGTGATGAAGCCGCCCTCTTCTCACGTGCTTCAGTTCGCTCAATGAGAAAGCGGGGGGGGCGCGGGAGGAGGATCGCCTCTCCTCGGAACGCCCCCCCTGCCGACCCCCGCGAGGCTAGGCCTGGGCAGGTCATGGGATGGGAGGCGCCGCTGGCTCTTCTGATGGGGGTCGGTGGCGCTAGGGCGCCCCACACGCCGGGCGTGAACTCGGTGGCCCCGCTACAGGCCCCTCAGTGCGAGGAGGAGGAGGTTCTGGCGGCTGTTTGCCTCATCCCCGCCATCCCCTCCCCCCCCCGCAAGGCCCACTCAGCTACTGACCCCCCCTGAGGGCAGCACATTCCCTAAGTCAGTGGTGAGGTGTAGCAGCCCCGATCCGTCCGGTTGCCCTCTGGTGCCTGTTTTCAGACTCCACCACACAGGTGGGCACCTTGCGGCCCTCCGGCCTGCCGCTCTCATAAGCCCTAGGCAACGTAGCCACTGGTGAGGGATTATGGGAGTTGTAGTTCTGGTCACCACAACGAATATATCTATATAGTAGAGCAGGAAGAAGTACAGTAAAGGGCAACTGAAATGAACAGGGAGGGACTGGAGCATCTCCTCTAGGAGGGAAGGTCACTACAGCTGGGATGGTTCTGCTTGGAAGAAAAGGAGGCTGAGGGGGAGGCATGATAGAGGAGGGGCACAAAGATATGCCCGATGTGGGGAATGTGGAGAGGGAGGCATTCCCCCTCCTCCTCCTCCTCCTCCTCCCACTCCTCCTCCCATAATACTAGAACCCAATGGGGGTGGCCCAATGAAGCTGATTGGTGGGAAATTCCTGGAGGAGGAGAAGGCTATTGATGTCTTCTAGTCAGGTTGGCTATGTGGTACCTGCAGTATCAGAGGCAGTAAGCGAATATATATTATGCTAGGAACATGGGTGGGAGGGTGCTATTGCACCATGTGCTGGACTAGATGGACCCTTGATCTGATCCAGCACCAGGAAATATCTTCTTATGTTCTTAGGCTGTAAAATCTGGAGAGCCACAAATTGCCTGCCCCTGCTCAATAATATTCATCTTTGGGAATGGACAACCAGAACTTTATGCTGTATTCTTAGTGTGACCACAACATACATTTGTATAAATGTATTATGATACTGGCAAAATTATATTATTGTAAAACCTAGCATGGCATGTGCCTTTTCTTGCTGCTATCACACACTTTCATTGAGCTATCCACCAAAGTCTTTCCTGGTTAGACACTGCCACTTCAAATTACTTCTTTTTATGTGTGAAGTTTGGGAGTTTTGCTCAAAATACATCACTTTACACTTATTTACGTTGGATCTCATATCCCATTTTGTTGCCCATTCATTCAGTTTGGATGGATCCTTTCAGAGCTCTGCCATCTGTTTTCACCATCCTTAATAATTTGGTGTCCTCTGCAAACTTACCACTTCACTGCCCACTCCATCATTCACAAACTAAATAGCACCAATCCCAGTGAAGGTCCCCTCTACAAGAATTCAGTTTGACGCCCGGTTGTCCGATTATGAGCATCTTCTCGCACTCGCTTTTACAGCTAATCACTATACACAGGAGGCGATTAAGCGCATAACTGGTTGCATTACCAGTTGTACGAAACGTGTTTAGAGTTGTTTCATGCGGAGAATCACTTGTTTACATGGTCATAAGGCGCTTTAACTGCCGCAGTAAATTAAAACTCGCTATTTAACGCGCATTTGATAATGCGCATAATCAGACAGAAAAAGCGCCTCAACCCCTGATTTGCGCTCCGCTCTTGTAGAGGTCAAATTTTTATTGTGCCTTGAAAGAGCTTTAAATTAATGGAGGCACAGTTGTGCCTCCATCGTTAAGGGCCGTCAGTAAAAAACACATTCCGCCATGTTAAAGTGATAATTGGGGGGGGGGGTCATTCTAACAGCCATAAAATTGAAAATGTTTCACCAACCTTTCTGAAATTTACAGGTGCCAGAAAGAAATGTTTGTTTTACATTACCTGAAAATTTCAAGAAGATTGGTGAAAGATTGAGGGAAGGAGAGCAGTTTAAGGTAGAAAAGGAATACAAACCTCTCTCCCTGCTTTTGTAAAATTTACTTCCAGGTTGAGACTTTTTGTGCTCTCAATTTGCATAATTTCTAGAGCCTTATTAACTAATCCAGTGGTGGGGTCTTCTTCCTCCTTTACTGTAGTTAATGGAAAGCTTTTCGTTTTTTTAAAATTCCCTTCGGTTGACTTTTAAGGACTATTTTAACCTCTCATTCAAGTCAATGAGGCGGCCATCTTCCCTCATAACGCGACACTGACACACGCTCAGTAGCGTCGCTCTCCCCCCTCCCTCCTGCCTTAGAATGTGGGGTGGGTGGGTGAAATGGCCGCTGCCTCTAGCACAGACCTTTTGAGTGAAGAAGAAGAAGAGTTTCTCTTTTCTCTTCTGGAACATGCATTCCTTTGGCTCTGAGAGTATTTTGGGCTATCTTCATAAGGCCAGTTTGCTCTTTTGCTACCTGGTGAAGCATGGTGTGGTTCCTCTGGATCCATGACAACCTGATCTTCAGATCTCTCCTGGGAATAGGTGGCTATACTTTTCTTTCTTTCTATCCACCCCGCCCCACCCCATACACACACAGTGCTCCTTCCCTCTTTTCTAAGAGTTTGGTCCATACTGCTATAAGTTGAAAGCTTCAAACACTTCATTTAATTAGTTTGGACTGGTGTTAAGTTTTAAGTACAACGTTGAAACCTTTCAAAGTGCTTCTGGGCCTACAACACTGGTTTCGGCCTAGTCACCCTGTTTTTCTAATAAGGTTTAGAAACAGTTGAGCTGTCGTTTATTTTGCATAGTGTACACACATGGATTTTCTTTCTAATCCTTGCAGTCTACACTGGCTCCCTCCTTGATGTGTTTTTGGATGCAGACAAACCGTTTTTTGTTCCAGCAGGCCTTTGGCAAATAATCTGGACCTCTGTCTATACCTTTGACTTATAAATTGTTATGTATTTAAAATGTTTTAAATGCTTTAATATAGAAAAGTATTTAATTATATTTTTAACTTTTGTATATTTAGGCTGACCATATGAAAAGGAGGACAGGGCACATGTAACTTTAACAGTTGTAGAGAAAAGGGAATTTCAGCCAGTGTCATTTGTATGCAATTAGTACCTGGTGAAATCCCCTCTTCATCACAACAGTTAAAGTTGCAGGCACTATACTAGAGTGACCATATACAAAAGAAGGCATGGCCCCTGCAACTTTAACTGGTGTGATGAAGAGGGGATTTCACCAGGTACTAATTGCATACAAATAACACTGGCTGAAATCCCCTTTTCTCTACAACTGTTAAAGTTACATGAGCCCTGTCCTCCTTTTCATATGGTATATAGTATATTCCTATTTATAGGTTTTAGCTGTATATGTTTTAGTTTTGTAAGGCTGTCCTGAGGCCCAGCATTGGGCAAAAGGCAGGATACTACTACTACTACTACTACTAGTAATGTTTCAGATTTCACTTCTGCATCTGATGTTCTTTTGCATTTACTTTTCTTTATAAACCATTCATATCTTAAGACTTCTTGTGTGGCATGTTTTCATCTGATGTGTTGCTCTGGGTAAGTCAAATGAAGCTCAACAGGCATCCACTAGGAGCAGAGCCTTTTCAGTAGTGGCACCAAAACTGGGGTCACAAAGGGGCACATCAGGCACCAACATCTTCAAAAAGTATTTGGCTCATTCAACACTGCTTTTAGATATTAACCTAATATTTTGTAATGTTATTTGTTATGGCGATCTGTTGAACTTTTTTGCTTCTATGGATAGGTATTTTCTATGTCGATTTTTGTTTTTGCTCTTATTTTTAAATTTTATTATGATTAGATTGATATTAACTTGTGAACTGCTTTTGGGTTTGCCTTCAAGTAAGGAATAGCAAGACATACATTATTAAACAAATTTTAAAAATAAAAGCTTCATGTGTCTCTGCCACCATGGACAAAGAACAGTTTTGTGCTTTTCAACATACCACTCTTTTCGTCTCTGTCCCGCTGACTTCACTGGGTAATCTAGATCAACCAGCATTTTAGTTTTTGGAGTATGAAAAGCTACAGCAACAAAAGAGATCCATCTAAATGGCTGTAGCAACCAGATTATGTTTATTTTGTAAATGAGACATTGAAAATGTTGATCAGGAACTGGGGGGGGGCGGAATCTGCAAGATCCCCGCCAAAATGTAACCACCATCCTCTATCTTTTTAGGACAATTGCTTGAACGGTGATTTTCTGTTCCACATCAGACTTGGGGACACAGCTTCTGATCCTCCTGCTGAAATAAATATTCTCATTTTAAAGAAAAAACAGAAAAGAATACAGACACTAAAAATATGATTTTGGTTCTCATCTGTGTCAACATGTTGAACAGTTTTTTCCTTCTTCTTCTTCTTCTTCTCCTTCTGCCTCCTCTAAGGGGGAAGAGCCCCACTTGCCATTGTTGTGGTAATACTACTTTCATCAAAAGAAACAGAGACACACCAATACCAGGAAAAAATGCAACAGGCAAAACCAATAAGATGCAATTATACTGAAATAAAAGAAACATTATTTTATTTATCTTTTTCTGTGAAAATTATTCAACAGTTAAACAGACACAAAAGCAAAGCTGAGCCAAAATTTGCTTAATTTTAAGGTGTGTGTGCCAGGTGAAATAGTGCGAAAAGGGATGGAAAAAATGGGTCACACTTCCAGATTTTCTCATTTAATTTTAAGTTTGTTTCCATTGTCTTTAGATAGATTGAAGTACACAACCTTTGGGATTTGGTGAGCTAAAATTTCAACCAATATTAGCGACCACCTTATATGCAGTCTAGATGCAACCAGGCCATGGTAACGAAGACCCCCTCTAGAAGGATTCGCTTTGGCGCCTGCCTGCCCGATCATGCGCATATTCGCAGAAGCGCATTTACCGTATTTTCCGGCGTATAAGACGACTTTTTAACCCAGGAAAATCTTCTCAAAAGTCGGGGGTCGTCTTATACGCCGGGTGCTGAAACTCCCGGTCCCCCCCGCCCCCCCAAAACAACCCCCACCCGTCCGCCCACGCCGTGCCCCCTCCCCCCTGCCCCCTGCTTACCTTTCAGGGACGTCCGCTCCCATCTGGCGCCGGCTGCTACTGCCAGCGGGCTTCGTGGCCTGCTCCAGGGTGGCGCGCCGGGTGATGACATCACCCGGCGCGCCACCCTGGAGCAGGCCGCGAAGCCCGCTGGCAGTAGCAGCCGGTGCCGGACGGGAGCGGACGTCCCTGAAAGGTAAGCGCGCCGCCGCCCCCTCCCCCCTGCCCCCCTCCCCTGCCCCCTGGAAAGAAGTGGAAAGAAGTGACTACTAAGGAGCGCTTTGTCTATTCGCCGTACAGCGTTGACCAAGGCTACGGGAGCACCTTCACTCCTAGCCACAACGTGGCTCCCAGGCCACCCTCCAAGCAGAAACAGCCAAGCTGGAAGCAAAGCAAGAGCAGCGGTGCTCCCAACCCCTACAGAGGGGTCTCGTCTGCCCCTTCCTCGGCTCCGCCCGTGGCCTGGCCGGACTACATAGACACCTGCAAGCGAGCCCAACTGAAGGCGCTGCTGTCGCACATCAGCCCAGGCCTCACCCCGCGGCTCCGCAAAGCCAACACTAAGGAGGTGGGCATCCAGGTGAACCCGCGGGTGGATGCCGCCGTGCAGTGCTCGCTTGGCTCCCGCCCGCTCCAGGCTGTCCGACCCCAGAGCCCCTCCGGTCGTCGCAGCCGAGAGACGGCGCCATTGCCGGGCGTTTCTTCGCCCATCCAAGGCCGCCGCCTTTTCACCTTGCCCGAAGTGGTCGCAGAACCGAAAGAGCAAGACGAAGCACCGGCTTCACAGCGGACCCCGAGGAGCTTTTGACGAAGGAGCCGTTATTGGAGACGGGGGGAGGCGGCGGCGGCTGCTAAGGAGAATTTGGAGAACAGAGACGAAGAGTTCGCCCAGCTATGGGGCGGGAAGGGCGAAGTAGCCAAGCAAGGAGGCAACGCCGAAGAAGACAAAAAAACCACGTTCCAGTTCCTAGAACAGAAATATGGCTATTTCCATTGCAATGATTGCAAGACCAGATGGGAAAGTGCTTATGTATGGTGCATTTCTGGAACCAATGTTTACTTTAAACAGCTCTGTCGCAAATGCCAGAAAAGCTTTAATCCTCATAAAGTGGAATCAATTCAGTGCCATATCTGTTCAAAGACCCGTTGCTCCTGCCCCCAGAAGAAAAGGCACATTGACCTCAAGAGGCCCCACCTTCAAAAGCTGTGTGGCCGCTGCAAAGGCAAAAGGCGGTCTTGTGACAATACCTATAGCTTCAAATACATTGTTTAATATGTCCTGACTTATTTCTGTGTCCTGACTTATTTCTAATGTGTGCTGTTCTTGCAATTGGCACTATGCACTTTGTCACTTGACTTAACTTTGGAAAGAAGTGGAAAGAAGTGACTTTGGTGTGCATTGGAAGAGGGGTAGTCTTATACGGCGAATATATCCCAAACTCTATATTTTAACTGGAAAAGTTGGAGGTTGTCTTATACGCCCAGTCATCTTATATGCCGGAAAATACGGTACTCCTAATACCTCTGTACAAGAGGCGGCGAAGCGCATTACGGAACGACCGAAACGCGCTTTAAACTTGTTGACATGCGGAGAATCGCATGTTTACACGGCGGTAAGGCACTTTAACTGCCGCCGCAAATTAAAACTCGTGGTTTAACGCGCATTCGATAATGTGCATAATAGGATGTTTAAAGCGCCTCAGACCCCAATTTGTGCTCCTCTCTTGTAGAGGTAAAAATTTTAATCAGCCTTGAAAGAGCTTTAAACCTCTCTTGTAGAGGCAGCCGAAGACCATAATTATATTGAGATTGGACTAATATAATGCACTCTGCATGGGGTTGCCTCGGAAGAGTCTCCAGAAACTTCCATTGCTCCATAATGTGGCAGCAGCAGCAGTGTTAATGGAGGCCTGGATATTGGAACATAGCAGCATATTGCACCCATTTTACAACAGCTGGCACGGGTTACAATATGTTTCTAGCCACAACTCAAAATGGAGAGGATTACTCTAAAGCTCGACATTGGGCCCAGGTCACCTGAAAGATCACATCCTTTTGTACTATCTGTCTCACAGCCTATGATCTGATGGGGGAAGCTCTTCTGTGTTCCACTCGTGGCTGATGCAAGACTGGTGGTATGCAAGAGACACCCTTCTCTGTGGCAGCAGCCCAGTTGTGGACGTTCCTTCCCCCTTGCTTTTAAACTTCCCAATGTCTGCTCAAGCCAGTGTTGACAAGGCAGGCAAGTTAACTAGCCTGGAAATTCTTCTCACTATATTTTGTTTTTGTTTTTCTGCTTCACTGTCTGTGGGAGGGGTTTTGTTTGCATGTTTTTATTGTATGATTAATTGCTTTTTATGTTGTGAGATTCCTTGAGTGCAGTATTTTCCAGTGGAAGAGCAGGATATATATATTTTCCAAATAAATGAAATTGCCTTTATTGGGGCTTATAGAAGTTATATTTCTTTAGAAGCACTCAAAAACAAGAGGCTGCCCTTAACCATAGCAGAGATGCCGACACTGGCCTTTAGTTAGGCAACTCTTGCTTGCCCTTGCCCTCAGGCTACCTGTTTTTCTCTCCCTTACAGCAGAGATGGACAGAAAGTAGCTGTCCAGATGTTTTGGCCCTTAAACCCTTAGCATTCCTGACCATTGGCCATGTTGGCAGGGACTTCTGGGAGTTGAAAGTTTGAAACATCTGGACCCAGAATAGTTGTTTTTAAATGGATATAGTATTTATAACCTGGTTTTATGCTTTTTATGCTTTTACATTTTCAGTATTGGTTTTTTAATGTTCAATGTTTTTAATTTTTGTAAACCGCCCAGAGAGCTTCGGCTATGGGGTGGTATATAAATGTAAATCATCATCATCATCATCATCATCATCATCATCATCATCATCATCTACCTCCTGCCCACCCCTGCCTTACAGCTAGCATCTCTTACCGTTCTTTTTCTTGGTTTCAATCTGAAGCTTGCTGGCATGGCATGCTATATTCAGCCAGTGCAAACACATCTGGTAGTGGTGAAAGAAAGATAGGTCACACAAGTATAAATCAGATACTGCATGGATCCAGTTTCCCTTTTCAGATATTCAGGAAAAAGAGAGCTGGATTTAATTTTTAGGAGAAGTAATTAAAATGCCTTTGAAATACAAACATAAGACAGGCATATTCATTGATCTAAGGAATCTTTGGATTGCCAAGTGATTAAAAAAAAACCACCGACCATAACCTGCTTCAGTGTCTTTAACAGTGTCTTCTGCGCTGCAGAAATAATCAGATGAAGCTTTTTCACTGCATGCTAGAATCTGCAGATCTGTTAGACACTGTAGCAGGGAGCAGTAAAAACAAAACAAATCTGGCAACCATAGCAAATTGAAAGTGGCCTCTGGAGACCAGAGAAAGAAAGGACATAGATGCCAAAGTTACAAAAGATGGCTAAGAGTCTGAATTGTGAGCATTCAGTGCCTCAGGTCATAAACTGTTATTAGGTAGCTTTAGACCAGCCTACAACCACTCAGCCTCAGATCTGCCATATGCCACATGGGGATCATACTGGCCTACCTTACTCAGAAGCTCTAAGTTTACAGACATGCTATATGTGAAACACTTGGAATGCACTATATAAATGCCAAGTACTATTTAAGCAGTTAGTTTTAACCATTTACTGGAAAGAAAACCATTTAATAATCAGCATAGCACTGTTACTAAGAGAGACTATCTGGTGAGAAATCCACAATCCCCAGCTTTACTACAAGTGGTACAAACTTGAGTTTTCTTCTTTTCAAAAGAAAGTTGCAACTGTAAAAAATTATCATAGCTGCCAGTGATAAGAAGGATCCTCACCTTTTTGTATAAATCAGCTGACCTGGAGAAAACATGTCAGCTGATTCATACAAAAAGTCACAGAGGATCACCAACCTCCTCTTGCTCAAAGAGCCATTAGCTCTATAGAATTCTTATTCTAAGGACTTCCAGAGGTCTTACCTGTTTCATAATAATCATAGATCTTAAGTTGAGCTGGTTTGCTATTGGTCACAGGATGGGCTTGTTCTAAAGTTAATGCAAAAGTAACTGGTTTTGACGATACCTGAGCATAGGAAGAAACAAAGTATTAGAGAGAGCTTCTTTTGAGAGTGTTTGAAGTTGCACCTTTACAATAAAACTACAAAAGTTTTTTTCCTGAAAAACTCACATCTGGCAGATAGATGAAGACATGGTCATTCCTGGTTTCCACACGTATCACCTGTTCCCGGAGCTGTACAAGACAAAAAGAAAGGAGGAGTTTACTTACTTACAGGAAAGAGGGCACATCATGCAAATGACACCAAAGTGAAAAAAAATAGTTTTATGCAAAATCATGACAATTCAGATGGCTCTCTCTCTTTCCCCCTCCCTCCCTCCTTTTTCTTTTTGCAGAGTTTCTAACTGTTTGAAACATTACTCATGCTGAAAAACTCATATCCGTTTGAGGGTCCTTCCATGCAGAGATTTCAAAGCTTTTTACTGGATACCTCTGCCCCAACACTAGGAGCTTTCCATGCCAGTGCTGGACTTCGCTGGTGCTGCTGAAATGCAAACACCACACATTTGGGTAGCATGTCGATGTCATGACTTCCACTTGGAAACAAAAAAGGGTTTTTCCATGGTGATCACAAGCAGGAGTGGTAACAAACTTTGAACTGGCTGTCAGATTCAGAAAAGATTAATTGTAAAGTGTGTGTGTGGCAGGGGGGATTAGGAACAGATGGACTGAAATCCCTTTTGGAGTTCCAGTTTCTGATGGATGTAAAGGTAGTTCCAAAATGAACCCAGGGGACTCACGGCAACTCAGGTTCTTTTCAGACTTAGCATAAAAGAGAAGGCCTTGCAAAGCCTGAAGGTATCTCCAAGGCATGCTGCTTGTCCTCCTCTTCCCAGGGTTATATGGTTGGCCATGGTTGGCCATGGTCAGAAACAGGATGGACTAGATAGGCCTTAGATCAGATCTGTCAGGGCTCTTGGGGTTTCAGTATCAGGGGCAGTCTGCCTGTGTACACCAGTTGCTGGGGAACATGGATGGGAGGGTGCTGTTGCACTCGTGTCCTGCTTGTGGGTTTCCTGTGGGCAGCTGCCTGGCCACTGTGTGAAGAATTCTGGACTAGATGGACCTTGGTCTGAACCAGCAGGGCTCTTCTTATGTTCCTATGATTGCACAACCTAGGGTTTTAGTGAAATGAATCTAATCCACTCCACACTTTGCCAACACTGTTTTGGAGTGAAACCAAGCATCTTCATTCTTCTGTAGAACAAAGGGGAAGCAGAATGGCATACATTTATAGCAACCTTCTTTACATCTTCTGCCCATCGTGTTCAGGATATGGATTCAAATTCTTTCTGCTATGCTTTTTAGTGCCCCTTATTTCTTATATAGTACTCCATATTCCATCACTTTTTCAGTACTGACACTTTATCTAGATCAGAGGTGGGCAACTTGTGGCCCTCCAGAAGTTTTGACCTACAATTCCTATTAGCCCTCATCATTGGCTAGGCTGACTAGGCAGATGGGAGTTGTAAGGCGAAACATCTGAAGAGCTACAAGTTAGAAACAGAAGAAGCTGCCTTATACTGAGGAAGACCATTGGTCCATCTAGCCCAGTATTGTCAACACTGACTGGCAGCAGCTCTCCAGGGTTACAGGCAGGGTTCTTGCCTTGAACCTAGGACCTTCTGCATGCAAAGCATGTGCTGAGCTATGGGGCCTCTATGATTGCCCACCCCTGCTCTACATAGAATCATTCACTTAGTTCTGAGCTTTTACCTGCTGTAGGGATGATGGAATGGGAACACAACCAGACAGCATCTTCACATCAATGATGGCCATGTTGGACATGTTGCGCTCTCCAGTGTAGCTTGAATCAAGAAAAACTGGGTTATTTTGTATTCTCACTGAGTCCAGTCTAAAGCAAGCTACAAATATATTATGAAGAGCTCCTTATATGACATACTATACAGTACCCTACATAGTTCACTAAATTTGGGGATTCTTTCTATGGCCTAAGCACAAAATTCAGAATTATGTATAACTTAATTTCCATTTCCCACCATTTTAATCCCCCCTGTGAATGAGAAGAAAAGGGCATTTTACCAGGCACTGAAAATATTCTTCAGCCTCTTCCCTCTAACTTTCAAGGCCCATACATTTCTAAGCACCTCTTTGCAACCATGAGAGCTAGAGACTTGCGTTTATTTTTAAATGAAAGCTGGAGAGTTGTATGTAGCTGAATTCTGCTTCCACAGAATCATAGCATACGCAGAGCTCTGTCAATCCCAGTCTGCTTTAGTTAGCAATGAGCAAGTCTACTGCGCATACATTCTACCTCATATAGACAAAATGGCTTCTCAGCAACAGGAGGAGCAATTTATATTGGTGCATTGCAAAATGATCAGCAGGGGATAACGTTATGTATGTTCCCATTCCTTGACTCAGTTGGGACATTACCTGGCTGTCAGAACAACTTCAAATCTGGGCAGGAAGTCACCTGTACAGGAAGCATTTATTGTCTGCACAGTTAGAGCAAACCCAGAAGCCTGTGCAGGCAAGATGATGTTGTACCTCAGGGTTGTCTGAAAGAGGGGAAAAATGCTTATATAGCAGAGGCAACTGTTTCATCAGTGGCTATGGGGCTGTGGCTCTAATAAATAGCAGAGGTGTTTACTGAAGGGCATGGCTTGTCATTTACCTGTGTGTAGACACATCCAGAGCCATTCACTTCCACGATGTAGTTCCCTGGGACGTTGGGCAATGCAACCTGTTGCAGCAGAACACTGTTGCTACTGTCTACTTGGAAAAGCTTCTGGAAAGATCCCCCGGCACTGATCTCTACCGTGTTTTGAGCATCTTTTGTGAAGGTGAGGGCCCCATACCGAGCTAAAGCTTGGAGAGCCACAGGAGTGTCCTGGAGAGCACAGTACAACTCTGGGTTAGAAAGTAACGCAGGCCTTCTCACTTCTCACCCTGGACACCCACTCTTCCTTCATGTAACCCAGGGTGATGCACACGGGGGTTATTGACTGGTTTTCTGACAAGAACCCTGAAAGCCAAGTGAAGCTCAATGAGTTTCATGGCTAAGCAGAGGTTTGAACCAAGGACTCTCGAGTCCAGTTTCAACACTCTCCACTGCATCACCCTGGTTCCTCCCAGTATGTGCTAAGACTCAAAAGAGAAAGTACAAAGGAATAAAGGAGAAAAAAGAAATAGATGTGGTAGAAAGTAAGGAGCCTTCAGGGCTAAGAAACTATGATGACCATTGCCAATTAACTGCTTGGGCATTTGGTTCAAAGGCCTCCAAATACAGAACAGAAACAATTGCTTTAAAATGGGGACTTTATATCATACAAGTCATATGCCATTTGGGGCCTTTTAGCATAGAAAGAGTTAAGGGGGGAGATGATAGAGATTTATAAAATTATGCATAGTGTAGAGAAAATGAGCAGAGAGACATTTTCCTCCCCCAATACTAGCATGTCTGGTCATCGAATGCAATTGGCTGGCAGAAGACTCAGGGCAGGAGTAATTCTGTACGCAGCCCATCATTCATGTAAACGTCACCTGGGTGGAGGAGAAGCCGCCACTGGGATTCTGCTGCCTGACAATCCACTGTGCAATCTGAGAGGCAAATGTCAGGTCCTCCTGGGATAGGTTGGGTTGACCAAGGAAAGCCAACAATACATAGCTTGTAATCTCAATCTCAGCAGATGCGGCACGAGAATAGAAAGATGGGACATCTTCTGCTGGAGGTCTCTTTTTCCTTTCCCAGTGCACCAAACCTCCTGAGAATGGTGAAGAGACTATTAATCAGTAGGAAAAATGGCTTAGCGGTAATTGCATATACTTCCAGATCTAACTTCTTGTCTTTCATCTAGACCAGTTACAACCGATATGTGCACAAGTTAAGTCCAATATATAAGAGTGAGACACACACAAACGCTGCCTTGAAGTAATTTTCCTTTGAATTTACTGAGGGGAGGTGCAGGCAGCAGTGCAGAGTGGAATCCAACTAGGCCTCATCTCGAGTATTGCGTCCAGTTCTGGGCACAACACTTCGAGAAGGATGCAGACAACCTGGAGGGGGTTCAGAGGAGGGCAATGAGGATGATCAGGGGTTTGGAAGGAAACAAAGCCCTGTGAGGAGAGACTGAAAGAACTGGGCATGTTTAGCCTGGAGATGAGAAGATTGAGGGGAGACATGATAGCACTCTTCAAATACTTGAAAGGTTGTCACACAGAGGAGGGCCAGGAGCTCTTCTCGATCATCCGAGAGTGGAGGTCAGGGAATAATGGGCTCAAATTACAGGAAGTCAGATTCCTGACTGTTAGAGCAATACGACAATGGAACCCATGACCTAGGGAGGTGGTGGGCTCTCCCACATTAGTGGCATTCAAGAGGCAGCTGGAGAACCATCTGTTGGGTATGCTGTAAGGTGGATTCCTGCATTGAGCAGGGGTTGGACTCAATGGCCTTATAGGCCCCTTCCAACTCTCCTATTCTATGATTCTAATTTTCCTTCACCAACAGAAGGCTTCCATCAGCAGAAAGGAGAGGGGAGCAATTTCCCCTCCTCCCACAAAATCTGCTCTAAAGGGTTCCCAGGAGGGGGGCACAGGAGGCTGCAGGGATCACAGAATCATAGAATGGTGTTGTGTCACTTTATTCTCGGTCTAAGGGCAGACCTAGGATGACTATATTTTGGAAACCAAAAAGGAGGACAACATGGTCGGCCCCCAAGAGGGCATCGCCACCAACATGTTCACCCACAGGGGGCTTGTCCAGCACCAAGGGGGGGGGGCACCTGAACATAGACTTGGGCCTCCTCCACACGAGACGTTTAATGAGCCTTGAAGGCTCATTAAAAAATTTACCTCCACAAGCACGGAGCGCAAAACGGGCGTACAGGCGCGTTATCTCCCCGATAATGCGCATTTTCGAACGCGCGTTAAATAGCGACTTTTATTTTGCTCCGGCCGTTAAAGTGCATTTTCGCGGTGTGAACAAGCGATTACGCGCATTAACTGCTTGTAAAGCGCTTTTTGGACATGAATTAATGCGCTTCGCTGCCTCTCGCCGCCTCCGGTGCAGAGGGATTAGGAGTAAAAGCGCCTCCGCGATAATGCGCATAATCGCGGAACCGGGCGCAAAAGCGCATCCTTGTGGAGGGGGCCTTGGTCACATGTCTGATTCACAGCACATAATTAAGACAAATCTGTTCTACATCAACATCTTAATGTTATAATCACTGAAATAACAAGTGAAACATCCAATGTATCTGAAATGAACTTCACTCACTCCTACTTTTGTAGCTTTTGCTGTACTTTGTTGCTATAGTCTGTGTGATACATTTTCCCCTTCCCTCAAATATCTTTTCTGATTGTATCCTCACTCCGATGCATGCTGCTGTTAACAGGGCTTGCTGCCGGCTGACTGGCTAGCTTTTTTATTTTTAAAGTTCAATTTGTTGTTAAAACTTATGTATGATTGTCACAAGTTTCTCTACTCTAACATTAGGGTGGATGATGTGGGCGGCGGACACTACTTTGCCCATTCACACTTCTCACTTATATACATTAGCTTTTCAAGGCTTGTGCAACACTTTTCACATCCAGACTTTGAACTCCTGTCTACTTCATGACTCTGAGACCCTCTTTCTAATGCACTTACGTTGCATGCCAGCACCATGGGGCTAAGTTACAACAGGTGTCTCTGGGTTGTCTGTGCAGCCTCAGTTGACTCTCTAAGCCATGGCAGCCAAACCAAAGCCTTCAGCCTCAAACAATCAATCTCCCTCCCTCTTCCAAAGTCTTCCAACAGTCCAGCCGGGCTCCGCACTTGTACCCTGTGGCTGGGGGGAAGGGTGCCAGCTTATTGCTTGGTCATATCTGGTGACTCTTGCTTTAAAAACCACCTCCACTGCCAGCCACCTCTGCCTGCACCAATGCACTGGACTCTGAGACACTCTGAAAAGGCTCTGTGTAGCACGCCAGCCTCTCAGGGCTCAGCTACAGCCATCTCTGAGTTGTGTCTTCACTCTAACTCTGTCTCTAAGACAAAGCTGCAAATCTACCTATTTTTCTCTGACATGCACTTCAAACGTTCTGCATTGCATGCCAGCAGTGCAGCCAGAGCCTAGCTCACAAGTGAACAAAGGGAAGTGGAAGGGAAGGGGCAGTGAAGCAAAGCCATGACATGCCAGGTTCCAGCATCCGCAGCAACAGGACATCCACAAAGATGAGAGACTCTCTCTCGACTGGCACCTCACCATTGGTCATGTGGGTTTTTCTCTAAGGATGACCCTTCGTCACCCATGATGTGGAACTCTGAGAAAAAGTCCTCTGGCCCATTCTGTTTTGCCCTGTGGGCTGCTTTGACTGACCTCTCCTGTCCCACATTTTGATCTGTGGATGCCTCACCTCTGCTGAGCTCCAGGTGCCCAACTGCCCACCAAATCTGCAATAGGAAAGGTGCCATGCTCACACAGCACTTCTTAGCTAAAAACTCGAGTTCCCTTGATGCCAAGGGCTGAAACTGCTCAAAGTGCAAGAACCCAAAGAGGAGGTTTGACAACGTGAGTTTGAAGGGTATGGCTCCAGTGTTTCTTTAAAAAAATAATTTTAAAAACTCAAAATTTAAAATTTCCTAAAAATCAACAGATGAACAGAACTGCTTCAAACTTGGCATGGCTAAAGCCCCACTTAAGAGCTACCATGGTGCCAAGTTTCATCTCCTTATCTTTAAAAAAGATGTTTTTTTTTAAAAATTAATTTTAAAACCTCAAATTTTAAAAAACTTCCTACAAAATCAATGGATGAACAGAACTGCTTAAAACTTGGCATGGATAAAGCCCTACCTAAGAGCTATCATGGTGCCAAAAGTCATATCTTCATCTTTAAAAAATTTTTATTATTATTTTAAAACCTCAAATTTTTTAAAAAACCTACAAATCAACAGATGAACGGATCTGCTTCAAATGTGGCATGGCGAAGCCTTGTGTAAGACCTAACATGATGCCAATTTCCATCTCTTTATCTGTAAAAATGACAGTGCTGTAAGCATTTTTGTTAATTCCCATTGACTATAAAGTAAAGTTGCCCTTTGGGTGGGGGGAGGATGGGAAAAATTCAGATTTTACTTCAAATTTCCCCCTTCTCGGATTTGTTTCCAAAATTCCTGACCTGTCCTGGTTTTTCCTGACAGAGGGTCATCCTCGCCGCAGACCACTTACCAGTTTTGTTAGCAGCTTTGATTAAGGCATCCAAGATAGGCTTCTGTTTTTCCACTTCACCAGCTAAACCATACATATAGGCCAGGAGAGCATTTTCGTAAGTGTTTCCCATATCCCTGTTGGAAGCAGCATCCAAGCAGGAGAGACCGTTCCGCACGACAGGATACTGCAGTATAAGATACATTCGATATACACGCATTATATAATGACATACTTAAAGAGACTAACAGAGGTCCCCTCTACAAGGATTCGCTTTTGCGCCTGGTTAGGCGATTATGCGCATAATCGCTGAAGCGCATTTACACCTAATACCTCTGCACGAGAGGCGGCGAGAGGCGGCGAAGCGCATTAACGGATGACCAAAATGCGCTTTACAAGTAGTTAATGCGCATAAGCGCTTGTTCACATAGTCAAAATGCGCTTTAACGGCCAGAGCAAAATAAAACTCGCGATTTAACGTGCGTTCGATAATGCACATAATCGGAGAGATAACGCACCTCTACGCCCGATTTGCGCTCCGTTCTTGTAGAGGTAAAAAATTTTAAGCGCCTTGAAAGAGCTTTAAACCTCTCTTGTAGAGGCAGCCTTATAGGGGTATCAACATTGTCAGGATACAAACCTAAAATCTGGTGCTAGAAGTGCATTTGTACATCACTCCCTCAGAAGAAGGGAATGGATGTATGCCAAATGGTTGAGCTGTACACACAGGCCAAGACCCCTTTAGTACTCAAAACATTTTAAAGGTATATTTGGAAGTGTTTCCCTAGAAATGGGGACAATAAAGGGAAGTCCAAATGGATAAATGACTTGTAGTCCACCTACAAAGATTGGCTTTGGTACACTCACAGACTAAGGCAGGATCTACACTACTGCTTTAAAACGGTTTATAACAGTAGTGACAACTGTTGGGGCCCAGGACACACAAAATATTCAGCTTTCAAACCATTTTCAATATGTCATATCTTGCTTGGTGTAGATCTGGTCCTTGTCACATTGATGGCTAGAAAAGTTTCAAGATGGAACATTTTTATGCCAATGAAGCCAGAAATTTATTTCAGAAGTGAGGCCAGCATTCCAGCAAAGAGTGAACCAAGCTGGAGAGGAGCCAATGAAGGTCACTGGAATGAGCCAAGACATGTGATTTGGGGGCTTATAATACCCACTTCAAAGAAGAGTCAAGCAGGACAAATCTCTGGCTCAGGATGCCTCTACAAGAGCGATTTAAAGCCCTTTCAAGGCGCATTACAGATTTTACTTCTACAAGAGCGGAGCGCAAATTGGGGGTTGAGGCGCTTTTTATCTCCGCTTCTGTGCATTATAGAATGTGCATTAAACAGCAACTTAAAATTTACCACGGGAATTAAAGCACCTTATGGCCATGTAAACATGTGATTCTCCGCATGTCAGCAACTTTAAAGCGTGTTTCATACAGCCCGTAATGCGCTTCACTGTCTCTCATGAATAGGTATTAGGAGTAAATGAGCTTATCCGTAAATGCACATAATCGGGCAACCAGGCGTCAAAGCGAAATCTTGTAGAGGGGACCTCAGATTAAAATCCAAATGGAATAATAATTTCTAGGTTAACTGCCCCTCCCTCCCTCCTAGCTAGCCCCTCCTCCACTCCTGCTTCTGAGCAAGAGCAGAATTTGCAGTATTTTAGAGGAGCTGCCAGTGAGAACTAAATAGATTTACAGTATATTCATACTGAGTTGGGAAGTCCACTCTCCAGTAGAGATGCAGTGACGTAAGCTGTGATTAGAATGGTATAATCTGCTCCATCCTGTTTGAAAAGAAAAAAACAGTTCAGACAACAGGGATGCCAAAACACACATTCCCACCCCTGAGAAATTATGCGAGACTTATTTTATTTTTTGTTTCCAACTTCTGAAATAAAAATATTACTGAAGCACCCCTACCCCCAAATTCATTTGGATTTCAATTTAGGTAAAATTCCGTGAAAACGACTCACTCATTTTCATAAATTAACACTATGACACACTTTGTAAACATCCTGGGAGGCTCCTATCCCTAACTCTTTCCTCCTTCTGTACTAGAAAGAATTCAGCATCTCAAGCCAGCACAAAGTAATCTGAGGGCTGTCTTCATGGCGCCAAGTTGGCACTGCCTTCCCCCCAAAACCCTGCAGTTTTACTTACCGGGGTGGCATCAGGTAATCCCAGAGGTCATCCAGGTTCCAGAGCCCCCCCCCTTCCTGGTGGAAGGCAACTAACCATCAGTTGCCTTCCAGTAGGACCACCCCCCGAATCAGCCCCAGAGTGAGGTCACATGGCAGAAGAGCTGTGTGGACCCACTCCCACTGAAAAAGTCAGGATAATTCCATGACTTTTTGAAAGCGCAGCTTCATGGAAAAGTCCTGCAATGGGTGCAAATCTGTGACTGCGTCATATAAATGTGACTCAGTGCAGATTTGCAGCCACCAAGGTGCTTTCTCCACATATAGACAGCCCACAGGAACCCTTTCTCAACAAGTAAAGAAAGAAGTTGCCCGGCTGTCCCTGCATGAAGGTGTACAGACCAGTGTCCAAAAGGTCAACTGGGATTGATCAGCCCTCCTCACATGTCCCCCAATCCAACCCATTTCCCTCAAAAATGTTTAGCTTTTTCCAAGGGCCCTTCAATGCCCCTAGAGAGGGAGAGAGTACAAGGGAATTACTATGTCAATGAACTTTAGCACCATGTGTAAGTTTTAAAAATTATGACTTGAGACCATGAAGAGGCAGTTCTAAGCATAATAATAATAATAATAATTTTTTTTCTTACCCGCCTCTCCGTTCGGATCGAGGCGGGGAACAACAATATAATAAAATACATAAAACTGATTAAAACATGACACTCATTATTAAAACTGCATTAAAACATCCTAAAACATCCTAAAAACATCCTAAAAACATTCTAAAATTCCACTGGATATGCCCACCGGAAGAGAACAGTCTTTATGGCTTTCTTAAATTCTAAAAGATTGTTAAGTTGACAAGTCTCCTCCGGCAGATCATTCCACAGTCTGGGAGCGGCAGAAGAGAAGGTCCTCTGGGTAACGGTTGTCAGCCTAGTCTTGGCCAACTGTAGTAAGTTCTTCCCAGAGGACCTGAGCGTGCAGGGCGGATTGTATGGGAGAAGGCAATCCCGTAGGTAACCTGGACCCAAATCATGTAGGACTTTAAAGGTAATAACCAACACTTTATACTTCGCCCAGAAACTAATTGGCAGCCAGTGGAACAATTTTAAAGCTGGCGTAATATGGTCACCCCTAGGTGTACCGGTGACCAACCTGGCTGCCATATTTTGAACTAGTTGAAGTTTCCGGACTAGGCACAGAGTTAGCCCTATGTACAGCACATTGCAGAAGTCGAGCCTCGAAGTTACCAGTGAGTGCACTACCATCTTTAGGTCTTCCAACTCTAGGAAGGGGCGCAGCTGGCGTATCAGCCGAAGCTGATAATAGGCACTCCTGGCAGTCGCATCTATCTGAGCTGTCATTTGGAGCGACGGATCCAGGAGCATCCCCAAGCTGCGAACACAGTCTTTCAGGGGGAGTGAAAAGCTTCACAAATTACTCTGAAAGCAGAACGCTGTGAGCAGCACAAGTAGATAAAGATCCATGGCTGTTCTGGTGTAGTTGTAAAACCCCACAATAAATACATTAAACTCAGCTGCTGTGGCTTTAGATTGAAAATATTATCAGAACAGCAATTTGTCTTTCATGTTTTAAATGGATTTTCATTATTTTCTAAGCCATCTTGAGATCAAGATTGGAAAGTAAATACCTATTCAACTGGCATCCTCTATGCACTTACTTGGGAGTTGAACTCAGTGGGACTTACCTCAGAGTCACCATGCAAGGTTTATAGCTGCATGGATCGGGCTTGCAATCGTGAGATAAAACAGCATGTCCCTCAACAGGGAATGAGCGCTTAGCACAGATGTGGAGAACCTGTGGCCCTCCAGATGTTCTTGGACTAGAACCCCCATTGTTCCTGACCATTGGCCATGCTTACTTTGGCTGATGACAGCTGGAGTCAAACAGCAACTGGAAGGCCACAGGTTCCCCACCCCTGCCCTAGCAGGCAAGCATAACTTCCATGCTGATATTATGCCCTGCTGCTATCAGCAGGTAAAAAGGGATAAGAATGTACGTGTGTGTGTGTGTGTAATCAAGTGCCATGAGTAGGGAGAAAGAAAGGCAGCATTTGCTGGAGTCAGAGATCTCTTTAGGGGGAGTGCAACCAGGTTTGTAGGTTGGGGGAGCTCTTTGATCCAGAGTGGTCCCTTGAGCTCGAGGTACAGGTGGACTCAGTGGTGCAGAGCGCCTTTTATCAGCTTAGGCCTTATCTGGACAGAGATAGCCTAGCTACAGTTATCCATGCTCTGATAACATCTCATTTGGATTACTGCAATGCATTATACACGGAGTCGCCTTTGGAAATGGTCCAGAAATGTCAGCTGGTCCAAAATAGGGCAGCCAATTCATTAACGGGGACTGGCAAACCTGATCATATTATCCCAGCACTTCCCACATGTACTGGCTGCCTGTCTATCTCCAGGCTGATACTAACATTCAAAGCCCTGAGTGGCTTGGGAACAGGTTATCTGAAGGATGGTCTCCTCCCATCTGTACCTACCCAGATCTGAAGGTATCTTCAGCAGCCCTTCTCTGGGAGCTCCCACTAAAGGAAGGGAGGTGGGTGGCTACTAAGAAAAGACCTTTCCGGTTGTGGCACTCAAGTTGCAGACTGAGTTGCCCAGAGAGGCTGGCATGGTGCCTACATGGTGCTCTTTCCGTTGCCAGGGGAAGACCCTTTTATTCTCTAAAGCATTTTAGTTTTTCAGTTTCTCTTTTATATCTGGAGTGGTATTTACATCTTTGCACTACTGCTAGCTTATATTTGGTTATTATTTTTGGTTTTATACTGAAATTCTAAAACATTTATATTGCAACTATTGGATAGTATAGAAATGTAATAAATAGATAATAAATAAATAAATCTCCATTATACCTGTAAGGCGTTGTTGTAGATTTTCCCTTCTGGTTTGAAACAGCCATTTGCCTCCTGTTTGCTTGCAATCCAAATAAGTCCTTGATTCAGAACATTGTTATCTATATATACAATGGGCGTGCTCTGTGCAAATGTTTTGAAGACTAGGGCAGTAAGGCTGAAAGTAAAGAGAGCAGAAGGGGCTGGCTTAAAAAGGGACAGGGAACAGGTCTAGGAATGGATATTAGCCATGATAGGTCTGATGGAGCCAAATGGATTAGAGTCAGTGCTCATCTAACTTTGAGGGGCAAACAAGGGGGCTTCATGCCCTGCCTGTGAGCTTAGCTCAGCATATGGCTGGCCAATGATGGAGTAAGAAGGCTGGACTAAATTGATGCTTACCCTGATTTAGCAAGACAATTCTTTTGACTCACGCACAACTAGATACAGTTTCAGCAGTGGCAATAGGATTAGTCTGGAAGTGAAAAGCAACTCATCATCTTCCCTGTGCCCTTCCCAAGTGCTCCCCATGAGGTCAAAGTGGAACCTAAGGGCCACTGCAGATATTCAGCCCTGGTAGAAGCCAATCCCCCCCAAGTTTAAAGGAACAGTCCTCTGCCATCTTAGCGAGGCAGGTTTTTTCTCTACTTGTAATCTTAAAACAGATTCACAGCTCTTACCAAAGGGTTCCTTCCGCATTCCTGCTGCCAAATGTGCTGAAAGATCCACCATGGAGTCTGTATGAGAGCTGCCTCTGGTATCCTAAAGCAGAAGAAAGTATACCAAATGCAGGTTCATTTGGTGAATTTCCAAGAATTCTGCATCACTTAAAATTTGCATCCCCCTACAGCAACCTATATCACTGTCATTTGGGTGAGAAATGTAGAAAAATGCAACTAGACCAAGCTTGAGAGCAAAATCTAATAAGGATTTGGTTTGCATGTAACATCAGCTCATCTTCAAACAACTCATGGGTTGTCACTTTTAACCAACAACCTATGATCGGATTGTTTGGAGGTTGTTGAGCATGATGTGTGAACTCAGAGCACTGAGTTGTTTAGGGTCTAAGGAACCCAGCAATTAACTGAACAAAAAACCTAAAAGTACATCATGCTCAACAATCTACGAACAAGCCAATCACAGGTGGTTGGGTAAAAGTGGAAGTGGAACCTTGTGGGGGGAGCAGCATGTCCGATCTCTACTGTTCGTACACAACAGCCCATAGGCTGTTTAACCCACAGGCTGTTACGTGCAAACTGACCCATTTTTCAAGCTAAGGAATCAATGATTTATCAATTCCATTTCTTAGCTTGATTTTTATGTGTGTGTGTGTGTGTGTGTATGTGTGTGTGTATATATATATACACAAATGTGTTTTATTCTTTAGAATTTCTGAGTTATATTTATTTCATATTTTTCCATTTTCAAATCAAAAGCCCTTGTCTGTGGTTTTAACAAAGTAGGTAAATACCTAACGGCAAATTCCCTCTTTGTGCTTGTGCTTCATCTCTGTTGGCCTGAATGAGTAAAAGTGACATTCCAGCCACTGAAAGGGTGGTATTGCTAGGCTGACCATATGAAAAGGAGGACAGGGCTCATGTAACTTTAACAGTTGTGATGAAGAGGGAATTTCACCAGGGACTAATTGCATACAAATGACACTGGCTGAAATTTCCTTTTCTTTACAACTGTTAAAGTTACATGAGCCCTGTCCTCCTTTTCGTATGGTCAGCCTAGTATTGGCAGACCCAGTCGCAGACATCCAGGGTGCCAGTTTTCAAAGCCACTCACCACCGGTTAAGTGTCCAACAATCCTGGATTTTTTCTCTTCTGTCAGCTGCTTTGTGTTGTTCAGATAGTTCAAAACAATGAAGTTGGACAAGAACATGGCGATATTCTGCTCTCCACACCCATAGGGCATCTGGACAAGATTCTCAATGTTTCTCATGGCTGTGCCCAAAATGTCACCTGTGGAGCAAGAGACAATGGAAAATCAGAACTAGGAAACAAACCATTTTCTATCAATGAACTTCAAACTTGTCATGCGTTCATATGCAACATTTCACAGATCTAAGGCAATCAGAACAGTTTAAATCACAACCTCTGACCTCCACCATAGAAGTGATTTAGTGCACTCTCGCCATGCCTGGTGTGTGGATTTGCAACACTGTGCTCACATGATGCCATGCCTGTCCTGACACCCTGCCTCTTCCCCAACCTTTTCTGTTTTTTCCTAGAATGGCTACAGTCTGGATTATTTTCCCTAAGCATGTTTAATGTGCCCTTAAACCTCCGTGTAGTTTTAAAGAAATTGGGGGGGTGTGCTGTGATGGGAATCTTGCTCTTGGCTTGAATGGATTGCATCAGGTCCTGGCAGGGAAAAGCAATCTCTCTCGGCAGCTGGCTCCAAGTCTCAATTTAAAACCCAAACCTTGCATCCCAGGCTCGAAAGCGTTTATTAAAATCATACAGCACCCGAATCTCTGCAGAGACAGGATTGTACTCCCTCAATGCCCCCAAAGAGCCAGACTAAAGAGTCCTTCCATTTTTGCCCAGCAGAAAGGCAGTCTGGTTGAAGTACTCATCTGACAGGACCTGACTGGAGGGAGATAGAGAAGGGGAGGGGTGGGGATGGAGTGGAGTGGAAAAGCAAACCAGTGAAAGAGTGAAAGACATGCCTAGCATCAGAGGTTAAAAAAATGCAAAGGCAAACTGGGGGGGGGGGATTAGGTGTGATGGAGCTTTCTATTTTATACTCTGCATTGCTGGACATTCCAGTGATAATTTGTACTGCCTAGGTTTGCCTAGTTCAAAGAGCATAAATCTGGCATCAGGTGCTCCGCTCGCCACATCTTAGCATGTATTTAACATAATTTCCTTCAGTCACACTTGGATTATGCCATTCCTTGGATTATGACAATTGCAGTTCATTTGTTAAAGCATCTTGCAGTGTTCCAGTATGGCATGCTGAAACAATACATTTATGTAAACAAGCAAGAGAATTCACCCCCCCCCCCCACCACACTGCCATAACTACATTGACTTTGATCAGCCATGGTGGTTAAGCATTTTGAGCTAAATATTATGGCTTAGAGTGTCATATTATGTCTTAGAGTGTTGTGTGAACCATTCCTAACCATGGTGGCTACATAACCATGGTTTAAATGCTAACCAGTTGCTGCAAAGGGGTTAGCTGCCTAACCATGGCTTAGCATGTCATCTGAATAGGCCCACTACCATCATCATCATCATCATCATCATCATCATCATCACAACAACAAGAATAACAATCAGCAGGAAAGAAGGAGGAAGAGGTCTGCTGGACATTAACAGAATTCATGCTGAACAGATAAACTCACTCAGAGAATTCTTCCACACTAAAAACACACCCATTCATAAAGCCATAGTAAAAGCAGATAAAAACTATACCCCACTCAATCCAGCACTACAAAACAAAGATCAAACACAACCACCTACACTCACAGAGAAAAAAGAAAAATGGGCACAAATAATACTCCATGGGAAGCACTACACTATAATACAGAACCCACAAATAAACAAAGAACAATCATATGAATGGCTCAGGAAAGGTGAGCTATTTCCAGAAACCGAAGGATTCCTAATAGCTATATAGGATCAAGTTATAGCAACCAAGAACTACCAAAAATACATCATAAAAGATAACAGTGTAACAACAGACCTATGCAGGAAATGCCATCAGTTCCAAGAAACAATAGACCATATAACAGGAAGATGTAAAATTCTGGCAGGAATGGACTATACGGACAGACACAATACAGCTGCAAAAATAATTCACCAACAATTGGCCATCAAATTCAACCTTATCAAACACATTTCTGCTGGATGTGAATTTACAGACGCAATGCGTGCAGAGAAGAAAAGCTTAAACATTGGGCAAGGGAAGGCACAAGATCAAGAAAGGCTATACTTTCATTCATAGGCATGCGCAGCCCATTACATTAGGTGGTGCCCCCAGGGAATTTTTTAAAAGGTAAACATTGATTGAATATATACAGGTGAAAACAATTCCAATACATTTATGGCCCCAGAAATTAAGTAGTTAGCTTATGGCTCCAAGGCTCAAGTGTTTACCTCTTCTTAAATACTGTTTTATATTACCTCTTGGTATATTTGTAATTATACACACCCACACACAATACAAGGCACAACATTCTGAGGACAGCTTTTACAACCTTGTATTTTTGAGCACTTAAAAACAATGAAAATTCCATATTCTTGCCATTTGAAAATTAAATGATTTCCATTCATTCTACATTTCTTAAAAATAATAACTATTATTGCAGTAATTATTCCTAAATTCCTGAAATTCCCACATAAGGAAATATAGTCTACAGACGTTGGGCTACACCAGATTTTAGCTGGTCAATTTACATTCTTTCCAAGACATTTTGCTTAAAGAGACTAAAAACTGCAAAGCCAACTATGTATAAATGTAACCATGAAGAGAGTTGTCTGCCAGACCTTCACAGCAAACAAATCCACATTATATTTTATAAATAACTCTATAAAATAAGCCATTTTGAAATATTGGTTGAGGGTTTCTGCTCAGCTGAGTTTGAAGAGAAGACAGAAAAATGAAATACCCTATGAGACAGATGCCATGGACATAAGACCAGTACAAAAGTAAGATATACCTTGTTTCTGTCTCATATATGGCAAAAATTGGTAAGTTTCTAAAAAAAGAAAGGTGCCACAATTCAAACTTGGCTGAAAACCAAATGGGGGTGGAAACTATAGCTACTGAGTACTCCACACATGCTCAGAGTTGCCCTTCTTGATTAAAAATATGTTGGAGGATCAGGACCAGCTGTAGTGACAAAATTAAAACAGTTCCAGGACCGAAGCCTGGATCTGAACAAGTCCTGAGCAAAAACCTGTTCCAGATAAACAGTACCTTTAAAACAGAATTATCTACACTGTTTTTTAGGGGAAAGACTCCAGCGAAATCTTCTCTGCAATAAACTAAGAGCCTATCCACATTGCCCTTAAAACAACTTATATTCTGTTTAAAAATGTGGTTTTTAAGTCATTTCATTACGTGGTAGGACACACTGAGCAGTATTTACGTTTCATGGTGACTGCTTCCTCCATCCTCAGAGTGTTCAATGGTGTATTACAGGGTTATTCCTTGACTCTTCTTCTTTAGTTTTTGTTTTGCAGGCTGCTTGAGTTACGGAGACAGAAGTGGGTCGCCATGCTGCTTGCTGTTGCCACCGCCACAGGAGCGACCCAGGCAGGCGCGGCAGCAACTGGGAAAGGGACTTGCTTCCCGCCGGCTGCTAGGCCCTCCCGCCAGCTTCTGTGCGTGCATGCGCGATGCTAGCTTCCGGGGGGAGGGTCTAGCTGCCAGCGGGAACACCTAACAGCCGGGGTGCTGCGGAGGACAGCAGCAAGTGCACCCCAGTAGGTGGTGCCTGGGCGTGGCGAGGGGGTGTTGGGCATTAGGTGGTGCCTGGGCACCAGGTGAACTAGCCGGGTGCAAGCCAATGCTCTCACTCAGCCATTTTAATTCACATTTCAAGTTCTATATACACATATTTTTGCACTATTAACTGCTTTGGGTGTGGATGTAAAAGAGGAGAGGCACCTTTTGCATTTCTCTGCACACTCTAGTGCTCCAATGTCTGCTGAGGTAAAGCAGCTGAGCTGTGAAAAAATCTCATCAATGCATTCATAAAGCAGTGCAATACTAGAAAATTCATACTCAACATGAAACATGACAACAGGTTCCTAGCATTAACAATCAAAAGGCATTGTACAGCTATTCCCCCTTTTTCTCTGTGACAGATTTTTTTTCTGATCAAGACAAAAGTAAAAGTAGTTGTGGGGAAACATGAGAGGGCTACAAGCTGAAGATGGCATCCTCTAGCCCCCTGGTAAAATTGGGTGACTGCACAATAAAAGCTTCACCTGGAAGTACCCGTAGACATGAACTACAGACAAGAGAGAATAAAAAATGACCACATGTTAAGAACATACCAAGGACAGAAAAGGAGGCTATGGCTGATCCTTCCACCAATTTTTCAGGCAAGTTCAATGCCACGGATTCAGAGACTGCTGTGCCTGTGGATGTACAGATAGAGATAATGGGAATATGGGTCCCTTTCAACATTCATTATACAATATGAGAGCAAAACATATATCAGGCAAGCCATAGTCATATTGCCTTCTGGGGAGGGAACTGGCAAAAAGAGCTGAAATGAAAAATAATTAGCAGAAAATTTAAACATAATAAACACATATTTGGCAGTTGGCAGCTGAGCATGTTTCATGCCTGGGGAAGGGGGCCTGTAGCTCAGTGTAATAGAGCACATGCTTTGCACGCAAAAGGTCCCAGGTTCGATCCTCGACTTCTCCAGGTAGGGTGAGGAAAAGATTCTCACCTGAAACCCTGGAGAGCCCATGGCTGCCAGTCAGTATTGACAATACTGGGCTAGATGGACCGAGGGTCTGGCTCAGTCTAAGGCAGCTTCCCCTGTTCCTATATTCCTAATGTCAATGTCTAAAAGCAATGGTAGAAAGCTTGCCTATTCATGGCATGTTGCTCACAAAATCCCCCCTTACCTTTTGCACAGATGAAAGCACTCTGGGTGACCTCCTTTTTGATGCCTTCAGGCTGGAGGATGCAGAAAATGGAAGAATAGGCAACACAACATGAATGCACAATTAAGAAGCAAAACAACAATCCAAACAGTAACACATGGAAGCCACCTACAAGCTTTTTGCAGCATCTTGCCTGATGAAGAGATCTGGAGATCTCTTTTGTGACCTTTGTGATGGGTGACCTAGGGCTTACCATATTACACCAGCTTTAAAATTGCTCCACTGGCTGCCAATTAGTTTCCGGGCGAAGTACAAAGTGTTGGTCATCACCGTTAAAGCCCTACATGATTTGGGTCCAGGTTACCCGCAGGATCGCCTTCTCCCATACAATCTGTCCCACCCGCTCAGTTCTTCTGGGAAGAATTTACTACAGTTGGCCAAGACTAGGCGGACAACCGTTACCCAGAGGACCTTCTCTTCTGCCACTCCCAGACTGTGGAACGACCTGCTGGGAGAGATCCGCCAACTTACCAGTCTTTCAGAATTTAAGAGAGCTATAAAGACTGGTCTCTTCCGGCAGGCCTACCCAGTCAAATTTTAAGACTTTGTTGATATTTTAATAATGTATTAATTTTATATGCTTTTAATCAGTTTTATGTATTTTATATTGTTGTACTGATGTTGTTCCCCGCCTTGATCTGGAGGGAAAGGCGGGTAAGAAATAAATTATTATTATTATTATTATTATTATTATTATTAAAGGTATTACCCTAATAAGGATTTTGGATATTATTATTATTATTATTATTATTATTATTATTATTATTAAAGGTATTACCCTAATAAGGATTTTGGATTTTTTTCTTATGGCCAACATGGCTCCCTTTATTTTTTGTACAGAATGTTTGTTATACATACTAATATCTATACCTTCAAATAGCTACTCTGCTTTGTTTTAAGGCTCTGCAGTCTGCAACTCCTAATGAATCCATTAATCACACCATTGGAATAATGATTTCCTACCTCTTCTTCCTGCTCCAGCACACCGGGTTTGTCAGTGTCCGCTAGCCTCACCCATTGCCTGGATCTTCAAAGCCTTCTCCTCCCCTTCATGGCTAACCTAGACATGCACATCCCATCTCCCTATTTTATTAATGGAATAAACATTCCTTTTCCGAGGTGAGTGTAGGCTCATATACTGTTTACTACCTATCTGCAAAACATTTTTTTCACCTATTGCAGCAGATGCCCTTTTTCTTTCATGCATACTTACCTCAACCAAAAGTGGCAGGATTACTGTGTCTCTTCGTCCCACTGTTAGCTCCCCTGCTTTGGCTTCAGCAGTAACAGTGAAATTCATTGTACCTGAAAGAAAACCCAAATGCACATTGAAAAGAAAGTTTATTATCTCCAAAGTAATAGTTATCGCAGGCATGGCACAGAAGCAAAACGAAAAAGACATCTTCAGTTTAATTGCGTGTGTTTTAGATCAGCCTTCCCCTAACCTGCCATGAGCCCCAGCTAGCAGGACCAATAGTTTGGAATGCTGGGAGCTATAGTGCAAAACATCTGGAGGGCACCAGATTGGGGAAGGCAGTTTTAGATAAATGAAATACTAGTCACTGATATACCATGCTTTGGGGATTTCTAATGAAAAGATGGTTAATTTAATTTGTTCAAAAAAACCCAGAACAAATAGAAAGGGAGGCGGAGTTGCACTATATGTTAAAAACACTTATCCCTGCACAGAAATACAGGAGGATGAGCCTGGGAGCCCCCTTGAGAGCATCTGGATTAAAATAAAATAAAATAAATGGGGCAAGGAATAAAAGGAACATGACAGTCAGAGTCTACTACTAACCACCCAATCAAGGAGAAGACGAGGACAAACTTTTGATAAGCAAATTGCCAGTATTTCAAGGAAGTGCAATGTAGTAGTAATGGGGGGCTTCAATTACCCCAATATATGTTGGGAGACAAATTCTGCCCAAAGTGGCCCCTCCAAGAAATTCCTCACATGTGTGGCTGATAACTTTCTCCTACAGAAAGTGAGGGAAGGAACCAGAGGACCGGCTATCCTTGACTTGTTATTGACTAGTAGGGATGACTTAGTGGATAAAGTGGCAGTGACGGGAACTCTGGGGGAAAGTGACCATGTCATCCTTGAGTTCTTGCTTTTAAAAGAAGCAAAAGCTAAGTATAGCCATACGTGTACTCTGGATTTCAGGAAAGCTGATTTTAATAAAATCAGAACTATAATGAGTCCCATGAGAAAAGGAGTCCAACATGGGTGGGAGTTTCTAAAAAAGAAAATTTGAAAGGCACAATTACAAAGAATTCCATCAAGGAAAAAAGGTAGAAGACAATAAAAGAAACCAATGTGGCTACACAAAAAGCTTAAGAGATGACCAGAAAACAAAGGACACATATAGGGAGTGGAAGGAAGGCCAGGCATACAAAAGAAGAGTACAGACAGGTAGCACAGAAGTTCAGGAATGGCGTCAGGAAGGCTAAAGCTGAGAAGGAGCTGAGGCTAGCAAGGGATGCTAAAGGCAACAAAAAAGCTTTCTTCAGGTACGTGAGTAGTAAAAGACAGAGGAAAGAAATGGTGGTTCAATTACTCAATGAGGATCACAAATTGATAACAGATGACAAAGAAAAGGCCGAAGTGCTCAATTCCTACTTTGGTTCAGTCTTCTCCCAAAGGCAGGACTATCACCCCCCACCCCCTGCAAAAATGAAGTACAATCTGACAGGGCATGATTGAAGTTTAAGATTGATAAACAAATGGACAAGGAACACCTAATTTCTTTGAACGGGTTCAGATCCCCAGGGCCCAATGAACTGCATCCTAGACTAATAAAGGAGCTGGCTGAAGAACTCACAGAACCACTCTCTATTATCTTTGCGACCTCATGGAAGTCGGGTGAAGTGCTGGACGACTGGAGGAGGGCTAATGTTGTCCCTATCTTCAAAAAGGGCAAAAAAGAGGAATACAAAAGTCCGCCAAGATTTGCTCAAAGCAATTGGGATCATAACCTCCCTCCTACCCTCCACCCCGGAGTGCCCAAATCTTTTAACATATGATAAAGATTGTTCATTTATGAGGGGAAGTTGTAATTCAAGGGGAAAGCATTCAGAATCAAAGGAAGGCTAATATTGCAAAGCGCTACAAAAGAAGAACAGAGATGTTTACCCATCCTTTGAGGGGTAATTGTCCAGGTACAGGATTTTGTTTCATTTGCACATATTCTGGAGATAGTGTTCTGTGACAAATTTTCTGCTTTGAAATCCTCAGACTCCTGCAGTGTAACAGTTATCTGAGACAGGGAAAAACAATGGGAATATAAATAATGAGCTAGAATATGTCAAATCAGACCTCTGGACTAATTCTGCCAGTTTGATGGGAGCAGGTCTCAGTCATCTTTGCTTTCCTGTTTCTCACTCCGGCTCAGCCTTTAGCCTCGCTTTTTCTCTCCCCTCCCTCATTTCTTTTGACTAGCCAGTTCCCCACAGCAGCCATTATGTGGCTAACCACATCCTCTGGGGGAGCCATATTGTGGTGGTCCCACAGCAGTTTATTCAATTCCCAAATATCCCCATGGATCCAAAAAGGCTGGTGACCCCCTGCTTAGAGAATTGCTGCATTTGCTTTAAGCTGCTCATCTGAAAAACTAATAGTATCAAAATTTGTCCACACTGGTGTTAGACAAACATATATTGCAATTCCACTGCTCTGAGCTTTGCTGAAAATTCACTGGATGCTGGATGAACATGAGCCACCGGCTATCAGCACATGTCATGGCCCTGGCTTTGAGCAGTGACTAGGGCTTGGATTCAGAAGAAACAGCACCTGAAAGTCTTGGGGAGTCAGCTATGGCCACACTAGGCACTGGCATAGACTCCAATATCAGTCCTGGATCTGTTTACCCTGTCCCCCCCCCCCCCAAATTGAGCCCCTTGAGCTAGGGTCAGAATCTCCTCTTCCTTTGTGGAGCCACTGCCCTTCCCACAAGGACCTCATAATCTCCTTCCCCCACCTCCACAACAAATGACAATGGACCTGGCTAGAAGTAGCAATGGTGTGCAAGGTTAATCTCCATCCATCCCAGAGGGGCTGGGACCTAGATGAATAGCTAGGCCAGTTAAAGAGTTCAGTTGGGGGCTGTCCAAACACTCGGAAAGCCTCAGGTGGGTGTGCAGTGGCGCGGTGTCGATTATACAACGCAGCTGCAATTGCGTACCCACCCCAGGACCTTCCACCAAAGCTGTGGGGAAAAAAAGTGGAGAACTTACCATGACTTTTTTCTCTGGAGCAAGGCAAGGACGCACAAGATGATGTCAACACAACCCCAAAGCCTCGCTCCGGAGTTGCAAGCAGGGCCTGGTGGAAGGCGACCAGTGATTGGTTGCCTTCCACCAGGAAGAGGGTGGGGCGGCTCTGGTTCCCAGATGGCCGCCCAGAAACTCCATGCTCCCTCCTCGGTGTTGGAATTACCCGTTGCACCTCGGGGAAGGTAAACCGCGGGGTTTCCAAGGGATGTGGCGCCAACCCTGCGCCATGAAGACACCCCTGTAGACTCCAGGTCTTGTTGAAGTCAGTAGTCAACTTGGAGCTGTGTAATGTTCTCCTGCTCTAGTCTGTCTGACCTAGCTGCTTGACATCTAAGAGCCTATCTACACTCTAGCTTTGTAACATTTCATAATGGTTACGAAAACTCTTTGGGCCACATGACACACTCCCTTGAACTATGTATACCTAAGTTTTTTTTAAACTCACTTCAGCTATATACAACAGTTTTTACTTTTAAAGTAAAATAATGTGTCCTTCCTTACCGTTTGTGACTCGTGGGGGCAGTGCTTCGTTTACTGGCACTCAAATGCTTTGCCATTGACTGGTGGGGAAGAAAGAGGGGCTAAGGAGGAAGTAGGCAAGTGAACTACAGCACCCACAATGCTTAGCCCTAAACTCATTGAAAGCTAGGGAATGAAAGGGGAACTAAGGAGGAAGTGGGCAACTGAACTACAGCGCCCACAATGCTTTCCCCTAAACTCACTGTAAAAACAAAACAGAAAGAGATGGACAGAAGAGTGTGATACTGCACACACTGCTTTGAAGACTGAAGAATTTTTCTCCTGTAACGTGAGTACTCCTTAATGTGGCCTAAGACGTTTTAGAATGCACCTATTTGGAATGTTTAAATACTATTTAAAATGTTCCAAGGAACTGTGTAGATCGGCTCTAAGTCTGCTCCCTTTTCCCCTGCAACCACTTTTTGCCCTGTGAGCTCCTAAGGAAGATGATTAACATATGCACAAAAGGTAGCGGGTTCTTCAGTTCTACATTTCAAAAATAATGTATAGTGACAGGTCATAATGCCAGACCTATAGTTCAAAATGTCACCGCCCTCACTTTTGTTTGCAGAGGCCACCGTTTGCCACCGTTATGGGATCATACAGTTTTTACATCTACATTGATGCCACACTCGGAACCAGGTCAGAAGTGTGGTCAGTGGATACAGAAGAGGAAGCTGTACCTCAATGCAGGAGTTCTGGTAATTGAAGACATTGGCTTTAAGAAGGAACGTTTCACCTCGGAGAGCAGAGTAGGGTAAGCTCAGTTCCACAAAGAACGGCTGGAAAACCTTCAGGGAGACAGGCCTAGATATGCCAAATGCGGCGTCGCTTTCCACACAGAACATGCTGGCTTGCCACTCCGTGATGGTATCAGGTGCAGTATAGGAGAGGTTGGCACTCCCGCTAGAAATGGAACATAAGAGCAGGAATGTGCATTGGCCACTACAGGCGGAGTTAGTTATCAATATCAGCCATATACTATATCAGAGAGGATAAGAGCTCCCTGCTCAGACACTGGAGTACATCTGATAAAAAGATAATTACTTTTTCATTAAATACCCTGAATGGGTTTGCTACTGAAAGCCATTGCTGACATTGCCACCAGCTTCTGAATTCATGTTACTAATACCCACATTTCATTAATGACCTGTACTATACTTTTTCAAAATCTCGGTATTTGGGGATTTTTCTTCAAGAGTTCAACAAACATCTACTAATGAAACTAGCAAAATAATGATAATCAAGAGGAATAGTAGAAAGACTCACTTGACTTGAACTAGATCCCAAATCCAGGTTTCAGGAAAGTTTGTTCTCACTGCCTCAGCCAGACTGTCAGCCGAAGCACCAAAACCAATCGCCTTTTCCACTGGAAAGCAAAACAAAGACACAATGAAGGAGACTGGGAATCCGCTGTTTTAATAGCATGGTATTGGGAAAAGTCCAATATTTATTCAAAACACTGCATTTTGTACCCAGAATTTATTGAACACTGCATTAAGCTATACCTACTTCCATATTGGCATAAGACAGTACTTAGAGCTGCCAAAATAAGGAGACTCTCCACAACAGCCTTCCCAACCTGTTGCCCTCCAGATGTGTTACACCAATGGCCACGCTGGGTGGGAATGGTGGGAGTTGCAGTCCAACGCATCTGGAAGACCCCAGGTTGGGGGAGGAAGGCTGCTCAGCACCATTCATGCTTGATGTAGCTTAATGTTGGGAAAGGGGCTGAAGAAAAGTCAGTTGGTGATAAGAGTAGGAGGAAGAGAAGCTGAGGAGAAAGAACTGAAAGGACACCAGAGGGAGAAGACAAAAGTTTTACATCATGTGTTTTCGACCTCAAACTTCAAGAAATGTAAACAATCTTTTTTGGAAAAAAAAAAGAATATCTATTTTGTTTTTGTTTTCACACCCTTGGTGACACGGGATTTGCACTGGTTTTGAAAATGATTTTACTGACAGAGTGGTTCTTTCACTTTACATGTGACGTGGGATTGAAATGGGCAGGTAAAACAAAGGCAGTCTATGATTTTATCCACATTGCCCTTAAAACGACTTATATTCTGTTTAAAAACGTGGTTTTTAAAGTCATTTCATTACGTGGTAAGACACACTTGACCCGCCCACTTCTGTCTCCATAACTCAAGCAGCCTGCAAAACAGAAACTAAAGAAGAAGAGTCCAGGAATTAACCCTGTAATACACCATTGAATACTTTGAGAACGGAGGAAGCAGTCACTATGAAACTTAAGTAATGCTCAGTGTGTCCTACCATGTAATGAAATGACTTTAAAAACCACATTTTTAAACAGAATATAAGTCGTTTTAAGGGCAATGTGGATAGGCTCTATCACTCCCTTCATATAATTTCATTTAATCCAGTCTTCCCAAACCTGGTGCCCTCTAGTTGGACTACAATTCTCATCATCCCAAATCAGCATGGCCAATGGCCAAACAGGCTTGGGATGATGGGAATTGCCCTGGGCAGCACCTGGTTGGGGAAGTCTTTAATCCTTCTCCCACCTTGATACCTACCGTGAGCACCACCACCACCACCACTATCAGGATCATCAGTGGAAATTTTCTTGCACTCAAAGTCACCTTGGCACACAACAGGCTTCTGCAGTGTAGAGTTGGTGTAAACCTTGAGTCCCATGTTCTTAAAAGGATAGATAAATGCTACTTAATTGATTTCTTCATTAACTAGCAAAATGAACCACACTTTGTAAGACTTTCCCACTGACAATTTGCTCCTGGACCCAGCAAGCCTTCTTGCTTGATGAGTAACTGGGGGGGGGGGGCATTTAGGGAGGGTAGAATGGGCACCCCCTTTTCCAGACTACTTATAAAGTATTTCTCAGGAACATCACATATCTTTCAGGTCATCTCACTGGTTTATCATACAGAGTGACTGTTAATTATTAACTGGGCTTTCATACTAGGTATGCACCCAAAAGACACAAATCCCTTTTTCCTTTTTTTAAAAAACACTGAGGTGGGCATTGCCTTGCAAAAAGGGTGTTGTTTATTGCATTGCTACAAATATTTGCTTGTGAAAACTTAATCTCATGCTTCAAATATAATATAAAGGGCTTCTCAAGTCCATCTCTGCTCAGAAGGCCAAATGACTCGAGGTAGTAGGGTTGTCATATTTATTCACTTGTGTGCAAACAGGGATATAGACCTTGTGACCTATGGGAGCATTCTTACAAACACATGTCCACAATGTATCAAGAGGAAGTGGATTACAAAATCACTACCCTGCCCCCGCTAACCTGGCAGTGAGGCCCACTGAAAACGAGACTTCATTCTGAGTCCACAGTCATCACATTGTGCTGTGATATTCAGTGGACACATCTGCAAGCGACAGGCTCAACTTCTGCAGGAATGGCAGTTTCTTCACCAGTGCAGAACGATCTACCTTTACCAGAAGTACTCATAGCAAGGGTAGGCAAACTGGTGTCCTCTAGATGGTTTGGACTACAACTCCCATAGTAATTCCTTATCACTGGGCAAATGGGCTGGGACTCATGGCCCCAGATTGCCGATCCCTGCTTTTCAGTATACAGTTTAAATAGTCCTTTGACATAGACAACAATGCATATTTTGCTGGGGAAAGAGGTGCCTGCCAGTTGGGCCATAGGGCTGCAGCAAGCTTCATGGGAAGGAAGGGGGGTTGGCCCATCAGCCACCTCCTCCTCATCCATTGGCTGCATCCACTTGGGTTTCTGACATCCCTGCGCACGCTCTCTCAGGCCTCCTCCACAAGGATTCGCTTTTGCGCCTGGTTAAGTGATTATGCACTTCATCGCTGAAGCGCATTTACGCCTAATACCTCTGCACGAGAGGCAGGCAGGGGGAGGGGAGGGGGGAGGGGGGAGGCAAGATCGAACCCCAGGGAGGGACGGAGCAGGGAGGGGGGCAGCTGATGCAGGACCGCTACATCGGGGGCCGGGGGTGGATCAGCCCGGAAAACTGCTGCTGGCTTCCAAAGAGTGACTGCAGGGGGGGGCAGTGTGCAGACCCCCGGAGGCAGGAGCCGATCTCGGCCGGGGAGCAGCGGAGGGGGCAGCGAGAGTCCTCCGCCGGCCTTTCTCCCCGCAAAGGCAAGAAACCGGGGGTGGGGGGGCACTCAGGGGAGCCAGGAGGAGTTGTCTCTGCTGGACGGGGAGCGTCTCCTTCCTGGTGGGGGCGGCGGCGGCAGCGGGGAGGGGGGGCGGTGGCAGGGCGACCCCTTCTTCGGCCACGCGAAGCTCTCCCGCGCGCGCTGGCTGCAGCCTCAGCGCTCCACTCCATTGCCTGCCTGCGTGCCTGGCTGCTTCGCCCTCCCCCGCCGGAGGGAGGGAAGGAGGGGCTGGCCGAGGCCGGCCGGGGTCTCCCCCTGCTGTCTGCCGAGGGACGTGGGCGGGCGACGAAGGCAAAAGACGGAGCCAGAGGAGCCGGCTAGGGAAGCCAGGAGCCGAGCGGGGGAGCGAGCAGCAGCAGCAGCACATCCCGCCGCAAAATAAAACTCGCTATTTAACGTGCATTCGATAATGCACACAATCGGAGGGATAGCGCGCCTCTACGCCCGATTTGCGCTCCCTCCTTGTAGAGGTAAATTTTTTAAAGCGCCTTGAAAGAGCTTTAAACCTCTCTTGTAGAGGCAGCCTCAGATTCACCCGGGCCTCACAGTGTTCATCAGTCTTATAAGAAGAACACCCCTACCAAACTCTATTGCTACCTTTTCCCTTCAGTGGCCTCCTACTATACTCTTACAGATTCCAGACCCATTTACTCCTGCTACATAATTATACTGGAAACACAGGCCTAGTCTTTTCATACTTAGATGTGGAAATTGAACAAAAATTCTATATAGAAAATGGGTTGTGGATTTCTAGGTTTTCAGCATGGCTTCTGGCAATAAACCCATTGCCCACAAAATAGATATAAGCAATGCTAGGCCAAAGAGAAGTATATATACGGACAAACATACCTGGAAAATATCATAGACACTCTCATCGTCACTAACATTCACAGGAATATGGTACAGACCATTAAAAAATGTGTTTTGCAGCTCAATGCACGGCTCTTTAAGATCATCTTTAAGGTCCAGCCCATTATAGAAATAACCATAAAGTTCTAGATAAGGCATCTGGTTGTACACCTGGTAAGGAAAGGGAAATGTGCTTAGGTGAGAACAAGGGGAAGCCTTGGAGGGACATAAAAACACATCCTTTGCCAGTAGTGATTTGCTACAAGCAAACTTCAAGATGTCCCTAACTCGGTTAAGGAAAGTATGAAAATGCTGAAGGTTTGTTGATGCAATATTTCATTGATTACTTAGTACTGGCCCAAAAATTCTCAGAGGAAGACATTTCTGATAAATATTCTGAGAACAGAATTTCATTCAGTATTAACTGAGCTGTAATTTCTCAGGTGAGAACTTTTGAGTAATTTTCTTCTTCTTCTTTGCCTTCCCCTACCACTCGCCAAATAATATTTAACAGAGTAATCATCCCAAATTTACTTCCCAAAATTGGGGCAAACAATTTCAGGAGGCCATTTATATGGCTGCCCAGTAAATTATGTTCTCTGGGCACCTTAAAGAAAACAATATTAAAGTACAGTTATCAAAATACTAAAAAGCAGCATAAAAAGGGTTATTTATGTTGCAGAAAATACAACGACATGCATCATACATTGAGATGCTCAGATTGTATAAAAACAAAAAATACCTAGTTGGTTAGATGGTTAGAGGGTAAATAAGTAGGTTTTCACCTGGCCTGAAACCCCCATCAAGATAGTGCCCTGTGATCCTCTCTACCTAGGAGCCACCCCTCTCAGTTTGCATAGCCGGGCAACTTGGAACAGAACCTCCAAAGAGGATCTTGAGGATCAGGTAGGCGTACCTGTGACAAGGTGATCTTTGAGGTAACCTGGTGCCGAGCTGTTAGGGCTTTGAAATTTAAAAGCAACACTTGAAGTTGGGCTCAGAAACAGACTGGGAGCCAGTGGAGCAGCCAGAGCACAGGCATAACATGGCTGAAACACCCAGTCCCAGTGAATCTTGTGGCCCTGATCGGGACAAACTTCAGTTATTTTAAAAAGGCACATACAAAAAGCATTCCACTAGTCTAAATGGGAGATGACCACAACATGGATAACTGTGGCCAGGGCCCCCTCCACAAGGATGCGCTTTTGCGCCCGGTTCGGGGATTATGCGCATTTTCGCGGAGGCGCATTTACGCCTAATCCCTCTGCACGGGAGGCGGCGAGAAGCGGCGAAGCGCATTAAAAGATGCCCAAAAAGCACTTTACAGGTAGTTAATGCGCATAATCGCTTGTTCACACAGCGAAAATGCGCTTTAACGGCCGGAGCAAAATAAAAGTCGCTATTTAACGCGCGTTCGAAAATGCGCATTATCGGGGAGATAACGCGCCTGTACGCCCGTTTTGCGCTCCGCTCGTGTGTAGGTAAAATTTATAATGAGCCTTCAAGGCTCATTAAACGTCTCGTGTGGAGGAGGCCCAAGCTATCCCCATCCAGTGACAGTTGGAGCTGATGCACCACCGGAGGCTGATCAGGAGGCACTTTGTGTCACAGAAGCTGCCACTTGAACCTCAAGGGACCATGCATAAGCATCCCCTCAGGATGCAGATCAGATCCTTGAGAGCGAGGGTGCAGAAGCTCTTTCAGCCCAAGGCTCAAATTCCACTGGTTTTCATACTAGAGTTTACACACATGGGCATTGGGAATGTGGTTACATTAATGTGACTCTTCCTTCCCAGGTTCCAGTGGAGAGATGGGGCATGTCCACTCTGTCTTGGTTTGAGATAATAGTCTCGGGATTGGAGATATTCAAGGCCATTTCAATTGCATAAACAACCCCCCAAAGTGAATGTGGGATACAATCTAAATCCCATCAAAATGATAAACAGGCTTTCTCTGAGGTTCTTTCACATCCTGCCTCCTCATGTTCACACACAAGGTTGGAGAATTCCGCCTCCACTGAAGGAAGAGCCCTGATACTCTGAATGAAAAAGTTAGGGCTTACTTGTTCAGGAGACAGATCATCTCCAGGCCTCAGAAGCAGGACACTCTTATCCACAGCCCGCAAGGCACAGAAGGAATTGACAGAAACCTGCAGATAAAGACCGACCTTGGAGGCGGGTAGAACTTGCTTCTCAGAAAACTGCAGCCTGACCTGGAATTGAACAGAGATGTCGGATCACCTTCAGAAGCCAACAATTTGACTGGCTGTTTCAAGTTAATATATAGGCGTAAGGAGAGCCTTCTTTCGCTCTCCAGTTCTTGGCCAGATAACCGCCTTTCTGTCCATTCTCTCCCAGTTTTATTAGCTCTGCTTTCAGCCCACCCAAACTCCCCTTTGACCTCTCACTCTCATTCTTCTAGGCTTGTTCCTCTTCCAACTCTTCCTCCCCTGGCTCTCCCTCCAGTTGAATGAGCAGGAGGCAAATGACGTAGTGAGAGGGACCCGCGAAAATCCGTGAGCGCTCAATAACAAGTGTGCACTAAAACGCTCATCTGATGTAATTTAAAAGGAAAACTTTCAATAGTGCTTCTGATAGTGTCTTAACCTTTCATGTTGAGGTCAAAGGTTAATGTCAGAAGCACATATCCATAGCTTCTTGACCACTGCCATTTATCCATTCTACTTTCAAACATTTGCTAATGTTTATTTTATTATACATTTTACAATTAGGAACCAGGCTAAATTCCAAGATATGAAGAGAAACACACTTTGCTAGGGGGGAGGGACTAGTCCATTCTTGCCTTGTTTCTGAAGCACTTTTCGACCTCGAAAGAGATACTATCAGCAACCACCTCGCCATGGGGCTGCAGGGAGTAAACCAGCAGCCTTGACCTTGGGGCCAGCTTCTGATCAATCTTCAGTGGGATCGAGGTGGTGCTATATTGTCCAGCTGTAGGGAAGAACATGAAATTAAAGGAGGGGGCAGGAGATCCTAGCACCCCCTCTCCCCATTGGCCACTGCTTTCTGATTAACAAGGGCAGGGTGCCAAGCATCTCCGTCAGGAGATGCTTGCACACCCTGCCCCGATATCCTGCAATTTGAAGTTACACATTAAGCTGTGGGAGTCATCCTTCGCCCCCCTGCCTCGCAATTCATTTGGATATTGGCTCAAGGGGATGGAAGGAGCTCCTTCCATCCCCTTCAGCTGATATCCAAATGGATCACGGGACGGGGAGATGGAGCCACGGAACGTGCACGTCCCTGGGAACACGTGGGGCTGATGGCCGATGGCAGCGCCCACCCAGGGATGGCGGCTCCCCAGGGCATTTCCCAGGACGTCTGACACATGCCTATAGTCCCCTGCTTGGCAAAAGCAGCAGGGGTTTCTGCTGCTCTTGCCTCGCGACTCTGTAGGCATGGAAAACAGTTGATGGAGCCCAACACATGACACAATAATCAACAACTCTGCACACCGTTATTTGTGTTGGTCATTTCTGGGAAATAACCAACTGTTGTGTATAAAATGCTCAACTGACGACGCTGTAGTCAACGGTGTTAAGCAACCATTGCCTACTGTGTCATCCAAACCCAGTCAGAGTCTCTTAGACAGCCAGATCCTAAGCTATTTAGGGCTTTCAAGGTTAAAACCAACACCTTGAATTGAGCTTGGAAAGCAATTGGCAACCAGAGCAGGTCTTTCAAGCAAGGTGTAATATAGTTCTGATACTGTACACCCCAGCACAGCTAATGGTGAGGGATGATGTGAGTTGTGACCTTTCAGATGCTTTGGTGTACAAACTGCACTATAGGAAAGTTGATCATGGACACTGATCATGGCGAAATTAATTTGGGTTCATGGCAACTAGCGATATGCCAAAGAAATATTAGTCTCACTAAAACTTCCTTGCTCTTGAAATTCCTAAGATACTTCACCCATGGAGAGTGTTGAGACTTACCCTGAATGACTAGCACCCTGAATGACTGCCTTCACAGTGCCACATTGGCAAACCCACAGTATCATTGCTGCAGGGTGGCGGCAAGTAATCCTCACTGGAGGAGGCAGCGTGGGCTTTCCGGTGGCCATTCAGCCCACCCCCGTCCCTTGCAAGGACAGACAGTGGAAGAGCCATAGTGACCTCACTCCAGTAGGAAACCATTCTCATTTCTCCACTATCTGGTAGCAAAATTGGAGCTCTTACCCCTAATGCTGACTTGTTGTTTACCGCTGTCAACAATTTTACCTTTGGTCATCAGCTGCATGTAAAAAAGAAACCAAGAAATAAGGTTACAACATACTTGCTTCTGATATTCCAAAATGCTTCACCTGAGCTAAATAATTCTATATTGGGGGGGGGGGGGACTTTTCATGGTCATAAAACAGTTGCGACATAGTTAAATGAATTAAAAATAGATTTGCAGGCAGGCAAATCTTCCCCACTTGGAGATCTTGGGTTCCTAGGATTCCACTGCCACTCTGATGGTTTCTCTGTCTTTCCCTGCCACTTTATATTCTCAGTACTCCAGCCACATCCTCATCACCCAGCAATGCTAAGCATTCAACCCCAATCCGTGGGTCTTCTTCTTGCTAATTGTGACATCCCCAGGCTTGAGGATACTTCAAGACAAGGGTGATTTTCACTAGAATTTGCTTCTTAGTCCTCATTCCATCCAGCAGCCAGAGGGAGAGGCAATACATATTTATTTAAAATATGTATATCCTGCCCTTCTGCTTGAGAGCCTCCAAGGTCCTCTCCATGGACCGACTACCAACTGGCACATCACGCCTCCCCTCCTAACACAGAGCCTATCTACACTACTGCTTTAGAACGGTTTATAACAGTAGTGACAACTGTTGGGGCCCAGGACACAGAGCTCCATAGACAGTTTTCAAAATGTTTTCAAAGTGTCGTCTCCTGCTTGGTGTAGATCGGCTCACAGTCTCGACCAGTAGCTCCTCTGCTTGGCCATTCTGTAACTTAACTTTACCTGAATTTGCTTGTTTCCCCTCTACATCTTTCTTTTGTCTTAGGTCAGTTAAATTTAATTCATTCTGACAGAGGCCTGTTCCTTTTATTCTTCATACAGTACACATTGTGAGTTGAGAAGTGGGCATCATTGGACCACTAACTTTCTTTGTATTACTGTTACATTAATTAATGTATCAGAGACTTAGTACAGCCTTAATACATTAATTAATGTATCAGTAATACAAAGAAGGGTAGTGGTCCAATGATGCCCATTTCTCAGCTCACAAACTTTAGGGAAATGCTACCTGGACTTGTTAAACTACAGGTAATTTCTTACTTGTCTAAAGGTTAAGAGCCAGCAAAAGGATCATAGCAAAGCAATGTTGCCTGTTTGCACCTACAATATAACGGAAGTAAACGTCATTTGGCTCCATATCCTTATACTGATCTTTATTCAGGATGTAGTGCACAGTGATTGGCTTTTGCTGGCCACATGGCAGTTCCTCCAAAAGTGGTTCTATCTTCACAAAGCTGCCAGTCCGGGAGAAAAAGCGCCGGATGTGGTAAACGCTTTCTGGTTGGTACGTTTCCAGCCAGCCATAGTCAGTGCACTGATCTGGTTGATAGATAGCCTGTTAAGAGAAGGGCAGGAAAGAAAGCAAAATATACTAGAAGGTTTACTTAAGCAGAGCATCCAGCAACCACTGTGGGAGAAAGAGGAGCCTTCTGACAGGGTTTTCCCAAAAGAGGGGATCAGTCACTCCCCTAGCCTGCAGTGCATGTCTGGGGGTGGGCAGCAATGACGCAGCAAGCACAGAACCCTGACTCAGCAGAGCGACTAAACAGAGCTTCTTTCATGGCCCTATTCCCCGACAAACCTCGCTCCTCAGCCTTCAATACTTACTTTCAGTTTATAATGAGCTTCAAAGAGGTTAGAAGTATCAATTGAAAACTGAGCACCGCCATCCTTGCCCGTGGTGTAGTTGGCAACAGTCTTCCCATTGAACTCTAGGAAAATAAGTCCATTTGCCAATGGCACACCATCCTCATCTCTCAGCATGATCTGAGGGGGCAAGAAGTAGGGACGGACAGATCAACCCATTGCCAGCCCATCTCATATTCACATGGGTTCACTTGTGAAACTCTTCCATTTTGTTTCTGCATTAATCTTTCATAGATGTATTCAAAACAGATGAGCCCTGTCCACTATTGTTGGGGTGGTGGCTAGGAATGGCTAGATAAGGGTGGCTAGCCCTAGGTGCTGGCTGCACAGGTGCATTGTCTAATGACATCAGGCAACTGCATCGGCATCGCTGAGGGACGATCCAACCCAGTTTGTGTGTATGTCTCCCATTGAGATTAGCGGAACTTCTAAGTGCATAACAGTCACTGGCTGAATTCGGACAACACAATAGTCAATGGTGGGGTAATAATCAACTTTACAGTTGTTCATCTAGGGGATACTCCCCACACAACATGGTAATAAATAATCAACTGTGGTGTGAATTAGGATCAGCGCTGAGTTGACTGTGGCAGCATTCGGACGACACGATAGTCAATACAACTGACGATTGTTTCCCCCCACCCCCAGTTGCTTGTTGTGTCATCCGAATTCAGCCACTGAATTGTCTTCCAGCCCATTAAGGCCCTTGATGCCAGTGTGTGTATACACATGCACACATGCTAAATCCACATGGGCTGTCCCTGATTTTCAAAGTTCAACAGTTTGTTAGGGTGGCCAGGTGTCCTCTTTTACAGAGGACAATCCTTTATTTGAAAGGCTGCCCTGTCCAATTCCAGTTGAAAGGTAACAAACCACAAGAACCAGCTACTACCTGAGCAGCAGGTACTAAATAGGCAGAGGCACAGGGGTCACCTGGCCTCCCTCACAAAGTGTGAGACTGACGGTATTTCTATTTAATTTATAGAAATTATTTCTAAATTTGCATCTGTACATATAAATTAGCATATGCAAATATTATGCTATTCTCTTTATTGGAAATTCAGAAATATTGCTTAGAAAGTGTAACTGCTCTTCTATTCAGCATTTCTTGCCTGAAAATAGGGCCCCATGTATCACAATAGTTAAAGCTACTGTTCTTATTAAATAAACAGTGCATTGTACAAGTATAGCGGTGCATGGCAATACAGTATTTGTCAAAACCAGGCAGGGGTTGATGCTAGTGGTAGATTCAGAAGACAAGAAGACTTCCCTTGTTCTGTTCTTTTATGATTCCAAGGGCTCACTCTGCTCTGCATTCCAGTCCTCCTGAATCCCAGTTTCACTAGAAGACTCTTAAATGAATTGCAGTTTTAGCACATGGGCAGTTTGATGTACTTTCTGTTCCTACGGTTTATTTGCATCCCCCCCTTCCTGTTCCACTATTTATTTATTTATTTATTTATTGCATTTCTATATCGCCCCATAGCCGAAGCTCTCTGGGCGGTTCACAAAAATTAAAACCATAAAATCATTTTAAAAATATAAAACAAGCCACAATCCAAAAACAACAAATAACATACAATCTAAAAACACAGCCAGAATAAAACCAGAATAAAACCAGCAGCAGGAATTAATACAGATTAAAATACAAATTTAAAACAGCAAGGATTAAAATTGAGTTAATTTAACTGTTAAAATACTGGGAGAATAAAAAGGTCTTCACCTGGCGACGAAAAGAGTACAAAGTAGGCGCCAGGCGAACCTCTCTGGGGAGCTCATTCCACAGCCGGGGTGCCACAGCAGAGAAAGCCCTCCTCCTAGTGGCCACCTGCCTCACTTCCTTTGGCAGGGGCTCACGGAGAAGGACCCCTATAGATTATCTTAGGGTCTGGGCAGGTACATATGGGAGGAGGCGTTCCTTTAGATAACCTGGCCCCAAGCCGTTTAGGGCTTTAAATGTTAGTACCAGCACTTTGAATTGGGCCCGGATGTGAATACATGCATTGGTATGTATGTATTCACATCATATGGTATGATGTGAATACATGCATTGCTAAAAGTGGTGGTGAAACGCAGAGTGCCTCTACAAGAGTGATTTAAAGCTCTTTCAAGGCGCATTAAAAAAATTACCTCTACAAGCGCGTTTTCTGTCCGATTATGCGCATTATTGAATGCGCGTTAAATAGCAAGTTTTAATTTACCTCAGCAGTTAAAGCGCATTATGTCCATGTAAACATGCGATTTTCCGCATTTCAACCACTTTAAAGCGTGTTTCATACTGCCGGTTATGCGCTTCACCGCCTGTCGTTTATAGGAATTAGGCGTAAAAGTGATGGTGAGAAGATGCACATAATCGGACAACCAAGCACCAAACCGAATTCTTCTAGAGGGGACCACAGTCTTGATGAGATTGTATACAAGATTCCTTTTGCACTGGTAAAGCACCATATAAAAAGCTTGATGCCATCACACAAATAGCTACTGTCAAAACATGGCCCATGTATTAGAGACCTAACCAAGTCGGTTCATGCAATGAAGAACAATTCCAAATTTACTTTTTTCACCTGTCTTTCAAGTCGTTTGTTAACCAGTTTTCTCCTACTAGGAAGATTTTGTTCGTCACAGATTAGACTTTCCCGTTTCTTACCTTTCCAGTTAAAGGAAGCCCTCTTTTATAGTATGGATCTATGTTCTCAAATGTTATGGATTTCCTTGTTTGGTACACAGAGATGTAGCTAGAGGCTGATATCTGGATACCTGCAAGTCACATGAAAGTGAAAGAACCTGTAAGCAGCTATTTCAAAAAGCAAAGAAGCTCTTACAAGGAGTACTGGAGTGTTGCATAGGACACCCACAGTTGACTATTCTGAAGGCAATGGGTGCCTCTAGACGGTCAGTACCCATCATGGTGGCTTCGGAATGGAGGCAGATGCATTACATGATGCAGCTGCCAATCCAAAGGCATCTAGGGGCAAAGCCCAAAGCTCCACATTAAAAAAGTCAGGCATTTGGTCTGACTTTTTTAGGATTGAGCAACGCGACGACGGCTTTTGCTGTCTGTCGCTGTTGCTCTGGAGCTTCTCGGAGGCCTGCCCAGTCTCTGGCGACCACTGATTGGTCACCATGGGCTGGGCAGGGAAGGGGGTTGTCCACCTCTACCCCTCCACAGACCTCCCTCCCTTCTCCTCATAAAATAAATAAAAAATAAAACAACCCCCTTCTTCCCCACCCCATGTTTAAAATAAAATAAATAAATAAAAAAGTTTTTTTTAAAAACCCACTTCCCGCTGCCGACCACCCGCCCTACTTTTCCACCCCACGTTTAAAGTAACATAAATAAAAATAAATTGTAAAAAAAAACCTTCCCGCCACCGCCCTACTTTCCCACCCCAGAAAAAACTAAATAAACTTACCTTAAATGCCACTTGGCGGGCACGACGGCGGCTGGAAAGCCCGCCATCGCTTCCTTGTGTGTAAAGGGACGCAAGGAGCGCAATTTCATGTTGCACCGCCTGCTGACGCCAGCGCGACGCGGAAGAGAAGCCGTCTAGAGGCGGCCAATAACTCTCAGAGCAGTGGTTTCAAGACTCCCCATTGCTAACCAGATTCTGCCATGCCCTGTTACATAACCGTTACCTGTTCCAGACTCTGTGACGACTCCTTCCACTTGGAGTGACAAAAAGAAAAAACGATCTGTATCCAGATTTGCATAAAGGCGGAATGCTTTAGTGCTGATCATTTTGGAAATGCAGCCATTTTTGCCCAACTAGAAATTGAAGAAAAACTACGGTAAGCAAATTGAATTTCAGAGGGCAATCCCATTGGTCTGTTGTAGCAAAAATAACAACATCAAAGCACAAAGACTAATAGTGCTGGTTGTGACATAAGCTGTCCTGGGCTTGAGCTTTCTCATTAGATGCATGAAGTGGTCTTCTACACTGGCGTGTGCATGCATATATGAATATGTGTGAGAGAAAATAAGGGGCAGAGTGGGTGGGTTAGAATTTGTAAACAGGGTAGGGCTAAACAACCATGAAATACCAAGGGTAGCAAAGTGTGTGACCAGTTGTTGAACAAAGCCCAAACATATACAAAGCAAAATTAGTGTGATTGCATAGCAAGCAAGAAAATATTAGCATCTAAAGAGAAACAATCTTTGCTTTCTGCAGTGAAGAAGCAACATCTGTCAATCACAAAGGATTCTGTATTTTAGGGGTTGTATCTGATGTTAGCCCTTCCTGGAGCAGACCCATTGAAATTATTATTAATTTATTACATTTATATACCGCCCCAGAGCTGAAGCTCTCTGTGTGGTTTACAAAGATTAAACATTTAAATGAAAGGGACTCAAGTTAGACTAACGTTGGATGCCACCCTATAGTATCAAAAGGTACTTAGTGTAATCTGGTTCAGCATTATGTTCAGTGAGTATGATAACTGTTCTTTAAAAGGCCTTCTAGGGTGACCATATTTTGGAAACCAAAAAGGAGGACGACATGGTCGGCAACCAAGGGGGCATCCCCACCAACATGTCTGCCCCCAGGGGACTTGTCCAGTGCCAAGGGGGGTGCCCACCTGAACATAGCCTTGGTCACATGTCTGATTTTACAGCACACAATTAAGACAAATCTGTTCTACATTAACATCTTAATGTTTGGATGTCTCACTTGTTATTTCAGTGATTTTAACTTCACTCACTCCTACTTTTGTAGCTTTTGCTGTATTTTGTTGCTATAGTCTGTGTATGTGTATACTCCCCTTCCCTCAAATATCTTTTCTGATTGTATCCTCACTCCGATGAAAGCTGCTATTAATAGGGTTTGCTGCCAGCTGGCTGGCTTTTTTATTTCTAAAGTTCATTTGTTTAAAAACTTGTGTGTGATTGTCACAAGTTTCTCTACTCTAACATTAGGGTGGGTGTTGTGGGCGGCAGACACTACTTTGCCCATTCACACTTCTCACTTATATACATTAGCTTCTCAAGGCTTTTGCTTTGGCACCACATTTCACACCCAGACTTTGAACTCCTGTCTACTTCCTGCACAAACACATGACTCTGAGACTCTCTTTCTAATGCCCTGTGTTGTATGCCAGCACCGTGGAGCTAAGTTACAGCAGGTGTCTCTGGATTGTCTGTGCAGCCTCTGTTGTCTCTCTCTCTAAGTCATTGCTGCCAAACCAAAGCCTCCAGCCTCAAACAATCAATCTCCCTTCCTCTTCCAAGTCTCCCAACAGTCCAGCCGGGCTCCGCACTTGTACACTGTGGCTGGGGGGAATTGTTTGGTCACGTCTGGTGACTCTTATTTTAAAAACCACCTCTGCTGCCAGCTACCTTTGCCTGCACCAACACACTGGACTCTGAGACACTCTGAAAAGGCTCTGTGTGGCACGCCAGCCTCTCAGGGCTCAGCTACAGCCATCTCTGAGTTGTGTCTTCAGTCTAACTCTGTCTTTAAGAGATATGCCAGCCAGCCAAAGCTGCAAATCTACCTATTTTTCTCTGACATGCACTTCAAACGTTCTGCATTGCATGCCAGCAGTGCAGCCAGAGCCTAGTGGAAGGGAAGGGGCAGTGAAGCAAAGCCATGACATGCCAGGTTCCAGCATCCGCAGCAACAGGACATCCACAAAGATGAGAGACTCTCTCTCGACTGGCACCTCACCATTGGTCATGTGGGTTTTTCTCTAAGGATGACCCTTCGTCACCCATGATGTGGAACTCTGAGAAAAAGGCCTCTGGTCCATTCTGTTTTGCCCTGTGGGCTGCTTTGACTGACCTCTCCTTTCCCACATTTTGTTCTATGGATGCCTCGCCTCTGCTGAGCTCCAGGTGCCCAACTGCCCACCAAATCTGCAACAGGAAAGGTGCCATGCTCACACAGCACTTTTTAGCTAAAAACTCAACATCCCTTTGATGCCAAGGGCTGAAACTGCACAAGGTGCAAGACCCCAAAGAGGAGGTTTGACAACCTGAGTTTGAAGGGTATGGCTCCAGTGTTTTTTAAAAAAAATAATTTTAAACTCAAAATGTATAAAATTCCTAAAAACCAACAGATGAACAGATCTGCTTGAAACTTGGCATGGCTAAAGCACTACTTAAGGTATATCATGATGCCAAGTTTCATCTCTTCATTTTTAAAAATGTTTTTTTAAAAAAATAATTTTAAACCTTGAACTTTAAAAAATTCCTACAAAATCAATGGGAGGATGGGAAAAATCCGGATGTTTCTTCAAATTTCCCCGCCTTCCCAGATTTGTTACCAAAAATCCTGACATGTCCTGGTTTTTCCTGATATATGGTCACCCCTTAATCTTATCTTTAAGAATCAGGCTTACAGGGTCATCGTGTGCCCATCTAGTTGTCTCCATCAGAGAGCATTAGTGGTTATTTAAAAAACATACAACAAGCCCCACCCCCATTGAAGTGGTCTATTTCTTGTCATTATTTACTCTAAGCCTCTTACAGTGTTATCTTACACATTTCTACTCAAAGCTAAGTCCCAATGAGTTCAGTGAGGCTTACTTAAGTGAGTAAAGCATTGCATCCTTTTGGTGCACAAGAGATGATCAAACATTTTAAATGTTGACAAAACAAGCATACACCAAATATGTGTCCCCCCCCCCTTTCAGGACAGAAGCAAAATGTAACTATATTCAAACTGGGCTTAATTGTACAAATGCAACATTTCATGAAACTTACATTTAATGGTGGGCCTAAGGTTTGCTAGTGAATCTCATGCTTTGCCCACTGGACAACTGCATACAAGCTATGTAGTTAAATTGGCGTTTCTACTATAAATCTTATTTGGATGAACAACTAGTAGTCTTTTTCAGACCAGCATTGTCCTACAAACTTCATTCTGCCAAGACATCTTGCAGGAAAGCACAATTAACACTAACATGCTGAGGAACTGCACATACTTTCTGATATAGTTTTTACCTATGTTTAAAGAATACTTCTATAGCAGCTAAATACCCAAACAAAAGACTACACATATTTGAAGCAGGTAAGGAATAGTATTTCTGATAATTCATGTGGCCATAATAAAGACGATGGGAGAAAGAATCCTTTTCCTTTCAATGTTGTTCAAATGTATCCTCACAAAATCCTCACAAAATTTTCTTTTCTTTTTACCCCAAAACACTCCTACAGTGAGTGGCCTGAATGCCCAAAGTTACAGGGAAAGAGCACTCTTGCCCTGTTACTGTTATACCTCTGCACTAATTGCTTCACAAATCCCATTGGAATCTCGATTGCATCTTGGATGGTAATAGTGTCGTCTGCACACTCTGAGCTGAACTCTCCCCTGGACAGGCTGGCCATAGGTATACCTAAGAAGGAATAAATAAACCCGTAAAAACAGTTGAGATGGGGGGGGGGGGGAATGCAGGCCAGGTTTCCAGTCACACCTTACCACAGGTTCAAGGAGTGGCCTCAGACAAGCCAGGGAGGAGAGGGACCAAATGGTTCTCCTCCACAAAGTTCTGACAGGGACCAGAAGAGATCCATTCCACTCCAGTAAAGTCTAGATTCCTGGAATCCATTCCAGACATTCCCAAGAGGCCTAGCAAGTTTAAAAGCAGTGCTAGAGGCACTTTTCCTAGCTTCAACTTACTGAGCGCAAATGTCTACTTTAAATTCTTCATCCAATGCAGAGAGTCTCTCTGGTGCTTTGATGTCCACCTCAAACCTTGGCAACACTGAAAATATATGGTGAATGTAATTAAGAAAGTCTTAGCTCGGTCACAGAACAGATTGAATATACAGTGGGGAAGAGGGTCTGTTTGGGGCAAATGCTTTGCACAGTGATGAAGAGTACGTGTTAGAAGGGCAAAGACATTATAAGGAACAAGGCTATGTATCATTTAATTCTGAGGCTAAAACACACACCCTTTAAATGTGTACAGTGATCAAAATTAAATAATCCAGACACAATTACATTGGGGAAAAATATCAAATGGGATCATTTGGGATTAATGTTTTGTGATATAGCTGAGATGTGCAGGTGTCAAAGTTGTTCTGTTGTAGGGTAGCAGCAGCAGCTTCGCTCACAGCCAGTCTATTGGTCAATCACTTCCTCCTATCTGTGATTACTTACTTAGGCCTATTCAACCATTATATTAATGCACTGAAGGAAGGGGCAGGATCACACACCTGCACCCGACCACCATGAATTTATTATAATATCTGAAAGAACCCTGCATTACAATGGTATGTTGCCATGACTCCTCCATTGGGTTAGGAACCCTTCCCTTTCAGGATTCCCATTGACACAAAGAGAGCTCTTTACATGTGATACAACAACTCTCACCTTCCACATATTCATCTGACGTCTGAAAAGGGCTATTACTAGCTTATTTACCCCTAGGTAAAATTCGTTAGGGCTCAGTTTCATGCTTGGCCATGTCTCATCTGTACAGATCTACCAAACCTCATATTTCTGTTCAAACATCAGGTGCCCACAGGTGTAGGTCCTGTAGGACAGTGGTGTTAGGACATTTAAAGGAAAGTACTTCGCATCGGATCAATACTGGTACTGGAACAGAGTCAGAAGTAAAATTCCTAATCCAGGTTAACTTCACTGTGGTACTCACTCACCATATTCTTCTATACTGAACCAGTGATAGGTCTTCCTGCTTGGTGTTCCCTCGCTTGATGTAGTCTCAACAATGATCTGGTGGCTTCCTAGATTTGCATCTGGGACTATTTGGAGATCCAGTTGGAGGATGCCAAAGGAAGGCCTTTGATTCAGCCACTGAGCAATCCGATTTCCTTGAGGATCCTTGAGGAGGGAAGAGGAGGAAAATTATTTCATTTCCTATCATCTTCCTTCTTTGAAACCTGCTTAGTGAGATTCAGTTTATGACTGGATGATTCATAAGGTTTATCTTATGATTAATAAGAATAGTCTTATTGATATTTATTCAATGCCAGTTGGAATGCCTCACTGACAACCTGTCAGCATCTTTTAGTATCGTCATGAAAGATTATAATACAATGTAGAGTTCAACTGGTTATTGGCCATACCAGAAAGAACTGCTTGATTTTTTTTTACCACAAGCCAGCCATAATTCTCTGGAACATGCCCCATATAAAGGCTATTCTTATGAACGATAATTCTAACATAGTTTTTATTGTGTGTTTTTTAGAAATCCCTCTAATTATTAATCTAAAACTCATGTAATTTCAGCACAGGATTTGAGTGTCCATTTATAGGATGGATCAGTTTGGCCCTTATGCGTTTGACACATGGAAAATGGAATCCTTAGGTGTTATCACAGTCAACATAACATCCACAGAAGCTCAGACTGAGACTAAACTTTTGACGTAAAAATAGTTTTAAAATAGTATAGTGTCATAATTATCACAATTACACAGAGAATATCAGTAGATACAGGAAGAGGCTTTTACTTCTTTATAGCCCATGAGGGGCAAACTTTACAAAACAAATGGCTGGGTGTGGGAAATAGTTTAAACCTCCCCTACCTACATGCACTGGCCCTGATCCAGATGGGGGCTGCACACACTTATTTACATATTTTATGTATCATGTAGTTTGACACCTTAACGCAACTTAATTTGATTTAGATTAGCACTTAGAATAAAATATTTTATGCATGACCTAGCATCTGTACGTCTGATATTCCTTGGATTTTTGTAAAATACCAGGAGCTGGGTTAAATGTTTTACATGTATATAGTGTCACCACAATTATCTGCAATCAGAGGGAAGCGTGTGTTACCTGAAATTGTTATGTTGCCTGACTCCTTCCTTTTATTCCCTATATAACCTTGTAGATTTGCCTGATGATATGCCTACGAATGTAAACATCAGGCTATCCAAATGCCACAGGCTATTTGGACAAGAGAAGCTTCAGTATGGGTGTATTATATTAGAAATATATAAAAACAAAGAATGCACTGTTGTAATGATAATCAAACAAAAAAGCAGATTACAATGGAAAATCAATTGCTATGGAAATATTTTATATCTGCCTTGCAGTCCTTAGGGAGAATTAACTTATGTTGCAGTGGCGCAAGAACGCTTATGATAAGTCATCTGAACCGGGGGGGGGGGGGGGGATAGACAGAAAAGGAACCTCTTTCTTCCTCCTCTAGTTTCTTCTTGTAACTACTTGTTGATATAGATTGCAACTCTTAGGTTTCACTTCCTTCCTCCTTCTTCTCAGTTAGTTAGCTACCTCTTTGTCTGAAGCATACAACCATAATGGCTGCACACAACTCTCTCCCTGAAGGTGCTTTTGTTTTCCCAGGAGCTATAGGCTCGTAACAATACTGTCTTTTAACTAAAAGTACCAGTGTGAGTGTGTTTCTTTCTATAGCCTCGCCTTGCACCAATTACACGTTGAAGCTACGCAGCTATAGTGTACCAAACAAAACATAACTCTAACAAGTTATGGGCCCAGGATATCAAAAAGGTGCTTGAGGCTAGAGGCTTAAGAGGAAAGGAAAACATGGCTCAGGCAAGTGTGGACACACGTGCCTCGATTCCAAAGCTTCAGCCAGAAAACTTCCACGCATGGCTGTACAGAGTGGAGATGCAGATGGAGGAGGAAGGGCTATAGAAGTCACAAAGGAAGATGTACCCAGAAGTCACAAGGGCAGATGTACCCACAACAGGAGCTGAGAACATCGCTGGATTCAACAAAAGGACCGTAAGGCTAAATCCTTAATAATACAATGCTTAGCAGATTCATAGCTGATCCATGTAAAGAGTGAAGACACTGTGAAGAAAATGTTGTTAGCTCTGAAAAATCTATATGGGAAAATGGGGATGCAAGACCAGATTCAGCTTCATAAAGAGTTATTTTCTGCTCAGCTGAGGGATGGGAGTTGCCCCTTAGAACATATGGAAAAACTGCTGGATTTAATGGACAAACTCAGCACTGCAGGAGGAACTTTAAATAATGAGCAAAAGATTGCAGTCCTGCTGGCTTCTTTACCAAATGCATATTCCTCTTTTATTTCTGGTGTGAATGCAAAGGTGGATGTGCTTTATGAATTCAAAAGTGAAGCACAGATGCAAAATATTGCTCTCACACGTGAGAAAAATTATGCTTCTGAGTCAAATTCCACTGCCAAAGAGAGAAAAGGTGGCAGGACGCCATCTAATGGTCAATGTTATAATTGCGGGGGAACTGGACATTTTAAAAGAGTCTGCCCAGCTCCAGCTCCAAGCAATGGGAACTCTTCATTCAAACAAAGAGCTGCTGCTGAGAGCAGGAAAGGGGAGAAACAAAGAAAGGATTTCTCACACCAGTCCAAGCCAAAGACTCCTTACCATTGTATGGATTTTTCAGTAACGCAAAATACCCAAAGAGCTGCAGTGGGGCTAATTGACAGTGGGGCTAGCTCACACATGACTTCAGATGAAAACTTCTTCAAAGAGTTAAACCCAATTGAATGTGGAAAGATGTTTCTAGCAGATGGAAATTCTGTAGCCATAAAGGAAAGTGGAAAAGGTGAGCTAAGCTGCAACACAGAGAATGGAAAAAAATTAATACAAGCAAAAGATGTCATGCATATTCCAGATTTAGATGGGAGTGTCCTAAGTGTTTCTACATTAACCAAAAAGGGGTTTAATGTGAACTTTTGTAGCAATGTGTGCACAATACCCCTGGATGGGCATCTCTATGCCAAAGCCTTCAAGAATTAAGGGGTCTTTGAACTAGATTGCTCAAAAGAACTGGCAAATCTGATAAGATGCTGTACCAATGCAAATTGTTTTGAGTTATGGCACAGGCGACTTAGACATAATGATGTGAATGCCATACTTGATATGGAAAGAAAGAATTTAATAAAAGGCATGTCAACAAAGTTACGCAGCAATAGCAAAGATAGATGTGTGAATTGCATTTAAGCAAAGAGTGTAAGGCCATCTATCCCTAAACAGAGTGAAAGGCAATCAAGAAAGCCACAAGAGTTAATACACACTGACCTGAGTGGACCCATCCAAACATCTTCCAAGGCAGGAAACCGTTATTTAATAACATTTGTAGATGACTATTCCAGGTACTGTGTAACCTACCTACTGAAAGAGAAGAATCAGACCCTGCAACCGCTGAAAGAATATGTTGCAACTGTGTGCAACAACTTTGGAAGAAAGTCCCAAGCTTTTCAAATGGACAATGGTGGTGTGTACATGTCACACCACACACAAACATACTTGAAAGAGCAGGGCAGAGCACACAGACGTGCCATACCATCTACACCTGAACAGAACGGGGTCGCAGAGAGAAAGAACAGGATGCTGATGGAGATGGTGGTGAGGTGCAGGCTGTATTGGGGAGAGGCAGGGATGTCAGCCACCTGCCTGCAGAACAGACTGCCTACCAAAGCAACAGGCAGGACTCCATTTGAGCTGTGGCATGGACAAAAGCCAGGCCTAGGCTCACGTACCAAAGGAGAAGACATCAAAACTAGATGACAGAGCCAAAGAAGGAATCGTGATTGGCTACGCTCCAGGATGTAAAAGCTACAGAATACATGACCCAGAAACAAGACAAATCACAGTAAGCAGCGCAGCGATGGAAGTGAGGAAGTCAATGCAAGCCACACGGATGCAGATGCCCCAACAGAGGAAATTCTAGTCCTGGAGAGGCAAATAGACCAGCCCACGTCCAGAGATGAGACCCAAGCACCACCTCCATCACCACCTCCGTCACCAGTCCAACCCGAAGGGACAGAAGTTCAAGCACGAGCAGAAGGGGGTGTGGAGCAGAGAGAGCAAACACAGGAGCTAGAAGTCACCATGCAGGCAGATGAGGTTCCTGACACTCATCCTGACCCAACGATGGCAAACCAGCCAGACGACGATCCTACCTTGCAAGAACGGTGGCACCGCACGAACCATCGACGTGGGAAGAAATTGAAAGGAGGATGCCCGCAATAGAAGCAAGTAAGTGAAGAAAAGCTGCACAAGAAGAAATAAAGACTCTACATAAAAATCATACTTGGACACTCACAGAGCTACCAATAGGCAAAAAGCCTGTAGGACCCTGCAAAGCTAAACGGAATGCAAAGGGGGAAATGGAATGATACAAAGCCAGGCTAGTCGCCAAAGGCTCTTCCCAGAAGGATGGGGAAGATTATGATGAGGCATTTGCCCCCGTAGTGAGGTATACTACAATAAGGACTGTTTTAAGAGTAGCAGCTTCAAGAGAGATGCATGTTGGACACCTAGATGTCAAGACTGCATTTTTACATGGAGAAGTTAAAGAAGTCATCTACATGGAGCAACTTCCTGGATTCAAGGAATCAGGAGACAAACCACTTGTATGTAAACTGCAGGAAAGCATATATGGCCTGAAGCAAGCTGCAAGAGCTTGGAATGAAAAACTTAACCAGATGCTCATCAGAGAAGGCTTCAAGCAAAGCAAAGCTGACCCCTGTCTCTACACATGGTATAGAAATAACAGATGGACATACACAGTGACATATGTTGATGACCTGGTTCTGAGCTATGAAGATGAAGCTGACTCTGAGGAAATTATACATCACTTGAATCAAGAAATAGAAGTGAAGAGACTAGGAGACATCACCTACTACATTGGAATTCAAATGGAAAGAGAGAAAGATGGAAGTTATCTCTTCAGCCAAGGACAAAAGAAGCATGAACTCCTAGAGTGCTTAGGACTCAAAGACGCCAATGCAGTAGCCACACCAAGGGAGACAGAGGCTGAATGCGGACAACACATTAAGCAACTGAGGGGTGGGGAACAATAATCAGTTGTGTTGCTTATTGTGTTGTCTGGAGGGTAACACCCCGCTCACAAACTACTGACAGTATGCTATTCCGCCCAAATAAGCAACTGAGAGAAACAACTGGCTTGCAAGTTGTTTAGCTTGAAGCCAGTTGTGAGTGTGTTAATAGTGTGTGGTGAGTGGGTTAAAACACAAGCCCATAGAGACAGGCGGCAAGAGCGACCAAAGCAGTGGCTGCCACTCTGCTGCAACTGATGCAACTTGCAGAGGCTGCTGGGATAGAATAGGAAGGACTGAGGGAGGAGGGAGGGTGGGGAGAGGGGTGGGGGCTGTGTCAGTCAAACGCTGGGTTGACTATTAGTCCACTCAACGCCAGCCCCAGCCACCCACAGTTGTGTAGGAATATGTTGTGTGGGGAGTACCCACAAAATAACCAACTGTGAGTTGGCTACTCAACCCACCATTGACTAATGTGTTGTCTGAATTCAGCCAGACTTTCTAAAAGGAAATGAACACAGTGAACTCCTACCACAGAACAACCAGTACAGAACAGCTGTAGGAAAGCAACTGTACTTAGCCACTACGACAAGGACAGATATAGCCGCAGCAGTAGGGAGACTGTGTAAAGACCAATTCACCCAGTAAAAGAGACTGGACTGCTGTGAAAAGAGTAGCCAGATACTTAAAGAGCACTGCACATCTGAAACTAAAGCTGCAAGCCACCAATAGTCCTAAACCAGTGACTTATACAGATGCAGATTGGGTTGGAGACACCACCATAGCAGAAACCTGTTATTTTCCCGAAATGGACTAGTTACTTGGATTAACAAGAAGCAGGATACAGTGGGGTTTCATCCACTGAAGCTGAATATGTGTCAGCTGCCCAAGCATGCCAGTAACTCAAATGGCTATGCCAATTACGTACTCGAGGATCTAGGAATAATTGAGCCAAAGCCTATGCAGATCCTAGAAAATAACCAAAGTTGCATAAAGCTCTCACAAACTGAGAAAGTCAATTCACGCACCAAGCACATTGATGTGAAATGCCACCTGTTGAGAGATGCACTAGAAGGATCTTATTGAAAGAGAAGATTGCCTTACAGGAAGCATGATGGCAGACATCCTGACAAAACCACTCGCCAAACATTGCTTCCAGTGTCTATGAGAGAAGATGAATCTTATAGACTTATCCACGCGCCGTTGAGAAGGGGTGTTGGAGGGGAGCAACAATGCTCATGATAAGTTATCTGAACCAGTGGGGGCGACAGACAGAAAGGGAACCTGTTTCTTCCTCCTCTAGTTTCTTCTTGTAACTACTTGTTGATGTAGATTGCAACTCTTAGGCTTCACTTCCTTCCTCCTCCTTCTCAGTTAGTTAGCTGCCTCTTTGTCTGACGCTTGCAGTGGCTGCACTCAACTCTCTCTCTGAAACTTCTTTTGTTTCCCCCGGGGCTATAGGCTCTCTTAACAATGCTGTCTTTTAACTAAAAGTACCAGTGGGAGTGTGTTTCGTTCTATAGCCTTGCCTTGCGCTAATTACACACTAAAGCTCCGCAGCTGTAAATTTACCAAACAAAACATAACTAACAATTTGATGGGGTTGGCACTCAGGGAGATTTTCTACACTTGTTCCAGCTAGGGAGATACACCTTGTGGTCATACTAGAACACTAGTTCCCCAGCAGGTATCTTCTGGGCATCATAATATCTACAAGACCTTTAAAACAGAGCATTCTTTTTTCTTTAAAGTCAAGCTAGTGAGTTAGTGATTAGGTTGGGTCGGTGTTTATATAACATATTTATATCTAGAAACAGCTTGCTGTTTTTATGTTATGTTTTCTGTTCAGCACTGTTGCTCATGAGGTGTGCTGCTATGCTCACAATGTGCCATAGGCTGCCCAGATAAAATCCAGGTCAGGGCTCATGTAACTTTAACAGTTGTAGATAAAAGGGAATTTCAGCCAGTAACATTTGTATGCAATTAGTTCCTGGTGAAATTCCCTCTTCATCACAACAGTTAAAGGTACATGCACTTTACTAGAGTGACCATATACAAAAGAAGGCAGGGCCCCTGCAACTTTAACAGTTGTGATGAAGAGGGAATTTCACCAGGAACTAATTACATACAAATGACACTGACTGAAATTCCCTTTGCTCTACAACTGTTAAAGTTACATGAGCCCTGACCTGGATTTTATCTGGTCACCCTAATGTGCCATAACAGAGAGACCACAATAATCAAAGTTGAGCCAAGCTCACACTGTTAATTCAGACAGCAAGTCCAAAAATAAATAAATAAATAAATAAATAAATAAATAAAATTAGGTGATATTCTTACCTGGATGTAGATCAATGGATACTGGAGATGAAAGAAAGAAAGAAAAAGATCAACATTAAACTTGGAGGGTGGCAACAGAACAGACTGTTAGATTTTAAAGATTTCAGTTGCTTAAAAATTTATAGACTCTCAATTACACTCACCGTTTCGTTAACTGGCTTGAAATTGGTATCCAGAGCAACAACTCTAAACATCACTGAAAGGAAAGGAGATAATAAGCCCATTTAATTTTTTAAAAATTGTATGTTGAAAAGTCACATTTCTGATAGCAATATCCATGAACATGTCTGTGCTAGCTATTGCAGAAATACCATTGGCAATCCCAGATCCTTTCAGCTGGTTATTTATCAATATTGTGCAGCTGGTGATACAAACAACTGTGGATCTCCTTACTTGAATTAGGAGGAGACATGAATGCACTTACCAAGTACGAATTACTATTAACTCTGCATTACTTTCAGTAGAATGTGTGCATGGATGCAGATTCAAACACACAATGTACACCTGCTTTTGAGCCACTAAGAGGATCCACATGGAAAAGCACCCATCTCTTTAATTGGATCAGGATACCCAGCTCCATGGAGCTGGCTTTGCAGGCCACCCCTCTGCCATTCCTGTGCTCCAGATGCGAAGCACGCTGCTCAAACAGAAGGGTGATAAGAGGAAGAGAGATGTGCACTTGGGTTGCTTCACAGGCTTTGTACTCAAAGGATGAGCACAACAAACGTTGTTCCTCCCAGGAGCTCAAGGCACTGGGCACCTTAATATACATGGGCCTACAGAATGGGGGAAGCTTATAGAATCATAGAATAGTAGAGTTGGAAGGGGCCTACAAGGCCATGGAGTCCAACCCCCTGCTCAATGCAGGAATCCACCTTAAAGCATCCCTGACAGACACCTGTACAGCTGCCTCTTGAAGGCCTCTAATGTGGGAGAGCCCACCACCTCCCTAGGTCATGGGTTCCATTGTCGTACCGCTCTAACAGTCAGGAACTGCTTCTGAGGCCAGTTCCTCTCTCACCCTGGGCCCTCAAAACCATGACTTTCCATTTATATTTTAAAGGATCTTCAGGAACCTGGGGTCTGGGTTCAACCCCAGTTCTCCCTTTGGAGGCCTCAGGCAGAAGGAAATCAAGTAGCTGAACACTCGCTTCCCTTCTGCCTCATTCCCAGGCCTGGTGCTTGAGGGCTTCTGCTTGCACACAGCTGCCAACACTCTGAGAAAGTGTGAGGGCAGCTGCCCATAGGCAGCCTAGGCCACCTCTCAGTTTTAGGGTCGTTTGGGGGAGCTAACAAAAGCTAACAACATTTTAAAACACGATATGCCTCTACCTCAGCGGTGTCTGACCCTGACTCTTGCCCTGCTGCGCCCATTTTTGTCCATTACAACTGAGGATTTGTCATGAACAGAGGACAAAAGGCATCTTAAAAACCCAGCAAGGTGCTCAAAGGCCGGGCCTACACCAGCCGTTTATTCGCACTCGTCTCAACCGGGACACATGATGGCGTTCACCGACTCCTGCGGTGATCTTGGGTTGATCCCTCAGTTATTCAGGAATATTACTGACTGGATTTGTCACAGCTTTTCCCGCTCACTCACTACAACCCTGATGTCCGCGGTGGGTGTGACCCCCTCTTCCCAAAGCTGTTGCTGTTCGGCGTGAGCTCCCGACTCAGTGAACAGCCAACCCGCGGTCAGAGGCGTGTTCAGCGGTTTCGGACATGTGCGGGAGTGGGCATCCACCATTTTCAGCCACATTTTTGGAGTGGTTATCAGTGTGGTTTGGCGCCAAACGTGTATCTTTTTTTTTTAACACAAACATATTGATGCGCCGGAGTGCAACTTCGACACAGTACCTATCTCCCTGCATTGCTGTGTGTCTGTGCTGGTGGGCATCTCGGAGTTATTAACACAATACTAATACTACTACTACTACTACTACTACTACTAATAATAATAATAATTCTGTGCCTCGTACCCATCTGCCCAGTCCCACCCACTTCTGCCAAGGCACATTTGGAATCACCTTCACCGGGCACACTTCCTCCCGCAACAGCTCTCCTTTACTTGCGGGAAACTTCCCTTGCGTGTGCCCCATAAGCAACAATCGTGGAAACGGGAAACCTTGCAATTATCCCTCCTCCATTGCGAAAGGGCTGTAGGTGCAGATTAGTATAAAGACAAAGCAAATGGGGGGGGGGGTTGTTTGCTTTTTGTTTTGCAAGAGATGGCTTGACTGACACGGTTTGCTCACCGCAGACTCTTTGTTCTGTACTGTTTGCCGATAAATCCCTGGTGATCCTTCCCAGGGATCATTCTTCACTTACCTTTCTGGCCAGGTTTGTAGACAGATTTATCTGTCTGGACAAAGACAGCTGTAGTTATGTTTCGAACAGCTACAGACCTCCTTTCATAGAAGCTGATGAAAGAGCCTTTGACAGAAATAACTATGAAAGCTAGTGGGGTAGGAGAAGCCGGAGGAACCTGTGGACAAGAACACATTTAAGACACATGTAGATAGGGGACAGTGAACAGTAGAAGGGGTATTGCCACCCATGCTTAGCAATAAATTCTGTACCGTGAAACTGATGCACTGGAAGGAGTTTTTCCTGTTCACAGATGCCTCCCACAGAAGATATTTTTCAGTGTTGTACTCCAGTGTAACATTCACAGAGACGGTCTCATTTTGGTTCTGGAGTTCCAGGCAGGCCACATTTGAGGTGCCGCTCTGCACTACTGCAGGAACTACCAGAATGTACTGCCTGTAATAATAACAGAAGAACATAAGTCACTAGCAAGACATGCTGTTTAAAATAACCCAGATGACTAAAATGGAATTGTCATAAATCTATATAAGAATGTGGTAGTCTAAGGCTTATAACTTGTGATCCACGATACTGATTTTGCTCATTTTTGTTTTATACTGAAGCTTGAGCAGGGTAGATGTGCAGAAAATTTTGAAAGTTTGAAAAAGTTCAACACTTGAGCTTTAATAGCAATTAATTTCCTCCATGCCAAACAGGCAGGGCAGCTCCTCTACCAGCGGGATGACAGACAATCCTATGCAGCCAGTGTGGTGCAAAGGTGAGTCCCAGGCACAATCATGCAATTAGGCTGTTGCGGCCAGTGGGGAGAGGGAAGGGGACAGATGGAGCCAATTGGGGTGAGGGAGGGGGCAGGGCCATACAACATACAAATTTTGGAGGGGGGTTCACTGCGCATGAGCCACATTTGCATTATTTGTGGGCTCCTCTGTGTTGAGGGGACTGAGGGACAAAAAAGCGGGAAAGGAGCAGCACTACTAATGCCTATGGCAACATGGGCTTTACACTGAGGGTAATTATATTATATCCATAGCATTTTGTCCCCAAAATGAGACAAAGAAGTTATACTCCTACTCTGGGTTTGCATGACATGATTGGTTGGTTCTCATGGCATCTGAAACTGGAGCATTTTCTACAGGGTGGCTTATTTTTTTGTGAATAAGCCACATCAAGAACCCATAACTTGAAGCAGGGCTGTTTGTGCCTATGGTGGGTAGTCATTGGCTGAATTCGGACGACATATTAAGCAACGGAGGGGGAAATAGTATACTGACCAGGAGTTAGGCAGGCGGAGCTCTCCACACGACACGCTGCAGCCGGCGATGCTCAGCACCGGCAAACGCACCGGCTGCAAATAATGAATGTGGACGTGATGGACAGCCCGCCCATCATGTTGCCCGCCCTCCAACCACTGCTAGTCCTCCCACAGGTATCCCAGCACACACCGCGGCCAGAAAGCCATGGGTGCCGCCATCGAAGCGGCAGGAGGACACGCCTCTCAAACACCATTGGATGCTCACAGGCAATGGGCGGGACACAACAGCCCCGGCCAGAGAAGCAGGCAGGAGGAGCGGCCACACCGACACAGCGCCCGCTCCACATCCCCGGCACAGCGCCCCAACCAGAGCCACCCATGCCCCAACACACCCGAGGCTCCGATGGGAACAGGCATGGGCCAGCCGGCAAGCCAACACACGTGCACAAAGCACGCACGCCCCCCATCCAGCCCCTACAGCGCCCCACACACCCATCCACAGCCGAGGAAGACCAAGCAATGCCAATGCAGGTGCAAGCCGCTGCTGGAAGGCACAGCCAGGTGCCACAACTGGACGCAAGGCAGCCCGTCCCAGGGAGTGGCCCACACCCACCCTACATGGGAGGTGCAGCAGCCGCGAAGGCAACCCATGTCCCTGAGCTCCCACCCAACACGACCCCCCCCCCCCGAGTGCAACTACCCACAATCACAGGAAAGAAGGCCAGAGAGGGGGAAAGTGAAAAAACTTTATTCAGCGGGGAGTATAAAAATGGTTACATAGGCACAAGGCCACCACGAAGCACGGACACAATCTATGGAAAGGCCGGTCACCCCTGGGACGAGAGAAGGCGACCAGGAAGGTACAGTGGTGAAAAGGGGTCAGCTGAGCAGAGCACCTCCAAGCAGCAAGCGGCAGAAAGGGACGAAGGGAAGGCGGAGAGGGGCGCTATGCCAGGAAACAAAGCCAGTCCACAGAACCAACCCCACAGCCCCAGGTCACACGGGGTGGGGGTAGTGCAGCCAGATCCAGTCACCGATGCTCTCACGCATCCGGGATGCCTCCAAATGGGTGCACCGCTCCCCAATGGGATTCACAGGACCGGGCAACGGCGCAATATCATGCCCGTCCACAGCAATGGCATCGACATCCTCGCCTGGCCAGGGGAGGTCAGGGTGCTCGGCCAGTAACATGTCCCCACGGGACTCGCAGATGTTGTGCAGGATGCAGCAGCACACCATCACATCCAGGATGATGTCAGTCTGCAAGTCCAGCAAGCTGAACAGGGAGCGCCAACGCTCCTTCAGATGCCCAAAGGCCTCCACGGGAAGGCAGGCACGGCAGTGGTAGTAGTTGTATGTGCGCTGCATGGCAGTGTAGGGGTAGCGGTACAGGGCCATCAGCCACGGCTGCAGGGTGAATGCCTGGTCAGCCAGGAGCAGCGGACCCACAGCACGCCCACACACGGAAGCAGGACCGGACGTCAGGAAGCGGCCTGACGACAGCTTGGCAGCCAGGGGGGAGTTCCAGAAGACGGCCATGTCGTGGCTCCGACCAGACACATCCGCATACACATCCAGGAACCGCCCCTTGGTATCCACCACCGCCTGGAGACCCATGCTGTAGAAATGCTTGCGGTTGTAGTACTCCTCGCCATGGGAGGAGGGGCTAGGATGCGCACGTGGGTCGAGTCCAGAGGCCCCACCGCCCGTGGGAAGCCCAGAACATGCATGGAAATCACGCACATTCTCCTTCTCGTCTCCCGGAAGATCTCGCACGCGGTGGACACGCCCATCCCGAAGATCGTTGACAGCGGCAGGTACCCCATGTTGAATGCCAACTTATACAATGTCAGGCCCAGACAGTGAGAGACCGGAATGGACGGGCGCATGATGGTACACTCTCTCTGCAGGACAGGGGTCACCTTGGCCACCAGCACATCGAACGTCACGCGGGACATGCAGAAGCTCCCACGGAAACGCTTGTCGTCCCAGTCCTCCAAATTCTGCATCTCCTTCCACACGGCATCCGTCCGGGGGAGCACCCAGCGGTGGACCGTCTCGCGCTCATCAAGGAGCTCGGCCGACGTCGCCAGGGGGGTCTGCGATGCAGGGCTTCCTCAGCCGTGCTGCTGGCCAACGCCCCCATAGTCACCATGCCCGCATCACGGCAGCGAAGCAGCGGCAGGATGGTGGCCCACAAACAGGGCAAGGCCTCTGCAGCGCCGAGGGGCTAGTGACTGTTGCCCATCCCGAACATTGGCCCGTGGGCAAGGCGCCACCCAGGTGGCGCAGCCGGGAATGTAGCACGTCCTCCTCATCGCCGTCACCGTGGTTCTGCGTGGCCGCCTGGATCGCCGCCTGCAAGCCAGCTGTAGCGATCTCTCGGCGGGACATAGCCAACAGTGCTGCAGAGGTCAGAGGGGAGGCAGGCACGATGGGAGGGCCGGTGGGCGTGGTGGAGCGGGAGGGCGGAGGGAGGGTGGGAACGGGCGGCAAGGTGGCATTGCTATGGCTGAAGCGCACCTGCGAGAGAGGGGAGTGAAAGGAAGTGGCAGGGGGGGCGGATGGGGCAGTGCTGCTTCAGGAAGAGGCAAAGGCACAACAGAGGGGGCATGGGCGAAGGCCGCTCATGCCGGCGGAAGGGCCTACGGCAGGCCATTGTTGGGATGGTGGCAATGCCTGACGCTCCGCTCCAGACGTTGAATGTGATGCAGGACTTCTCCCAGGGCCAGCTCCAGAGCATGGCGGCGCTGGGCCATATGCGCCCTCTGCCTTCTGCGGATGGCATGGCAGAGGGAGTGCAGCTTCCCTGGAAGGGGGGGGGGAACAGAAGGGGAGGGGAGGGAGGGCAGCTATCAGTGACAGGGAGGTCAGAGCGGTACCCCTGCATCCGGCCCAAATGACCTGTAAACCAACCTCCACGGTGCAGGGTGGCTCGCACGGAGCCCCGCGGACATGTAGGGTGCTGCTGCCATCTCGACGGGAGTGGGCTGCAATGAGGGGCGCTGGGGCCGGGGAAGAATGGCATCCAGGGTTTGCTACAATGTAACAGGGGGACGCTGCATCAGCATGGCCTTGAGCGGGCTGAAGGGGCCGAGGGAGGCAGTTGCCAGAGCGACAGGAGGCGAGAGGGGGCTTATTGCGGCATAGGGAGGGGGTGTCTCGTCTACTGTCTACTATAAAGGATCCTCGCCGCCTGGCCCAGGGGGGCCATTCCATGTCTGTGGCTCAGGACATGTCGTGCTGGGAGGCGCACTCCTCCTCTTCCTCCTCCTCCTCCCCCCTCCTCCTCTCCCTCTTCGTCGGAGTCGGGTGGGATGTTCCGGGGCCTCTTGGCCCGGATGCCTAAGCGTCTCTGCTCCTGCCCGCCAGCCTCCCCCACTGCCATTCCTAAGGCACCTGCTGCAGCCGGCGCCGCTTGTGGGGCTCGATATGCTGCAGCCGTTGGGGGAGGCAGGTACTGTGTCGGTGGCGGCAGCATGTATCCATATAGCAGCATGTAGGGGGCGGGCTGTGGGGGGCCATGGTACGAGCTCCCTGGGCAAGCTCCCTGAGCACCTTGGTTTGATGGTTGATGGCTGCTGTGTGCTCGCGCATGCCTCGGTCAATGATGGTGTTGGTGGCCGCCGTGGCCTCAGTCATTCCGGTGACATGATCCTCCAGACCGCGGCGCATGCCATGCCCCGCCTCCCATATGATGAGGATGGAAGCAAAGGGCCAAACGCTGTGAGCATTTGTGTTAGCACTTGGTTCAATAGTAATCCCAGAAACAGAAGGAATACTCACACACCAACTTTGTGTGTGAGTATCACATACACACGCCTTAGTTTCTCCCAACACATTTTGGAATTCTCATTTTTGGAGATGTATATCAATTGACTGTTTTCCAAGCTCAGGACTATATTTGCTTTGGCTTTTGTGTCCAAAGCCACCCATGCCGCTTCCTCATCTGCGCTCAGACTGGTTGGCATTTCATCCGTCACGGCTTGCCAGCACCCTTCGCGCCTCAGCAGCATTTCCAGTTTGAATGACCACGTAAAATAATTTGTTTCGTTCAAATGCTCCATAGGAATCCCTCCGATCAAGCTTGGTGCCTGTGCCATGTTTTCCAGCTTACTTGTACACACAGCCTCACACTGGCCAGACCCACTGCTCGCTTCAGATTCCTCTCCGGAACTCTCCTCTGAGCTTTCCTCTTGCTTAATCATCCGATTTGGAAACCATAAATCGTTGGCTCAGTAATTGGACTCCTGAGTATTCAATAGCCTCCTGGCTGGACTCTATTGCCCCACGGCTCTGCTCCAATGCTCTTAACCCTGGGCCCATAACCCTGATGAGGATGGAAGCAAAGGGCCAAACGCTGCGAGCGTTTGTGTTAGCACTTGGTTCAGTAGTAATCCCAGAGCAGAAGGAATACTCACACACCAACTTTGTGTATAATACAGAGTTGTTTACTCGTGGTCCAATATATACAGCACAACAGTTTTCCATCAGATATGTACACAGTCCTTTACACAATTCTCCACACGTCCAAATACACCTAGTCCGACCTCCAACCAACCATACAAATAAGACTTACTTATATATGTTTCTTCATATCAGCCATCCCTGCTCAATTATCTTATCTGTGCTGGTACTTAGCAATAATTAGGTTGACCTTTCCAGTACTGGACAAAATCTTCCCCTCAATCTTATTGCCTGCAGCTGGCTGTGTGTCCTTCAAACTCCTCTCAAACTTTCCTCCAATCCCCTTAGTCTCTGGAATTTTCCCCCAACACCGTATGGCTTGGGCGCAATCTTCCATGGCTTGTGTGGCTGTGCGCATGGCCCAGACGGTGAGGACGCGCTCCTTGGTGTGCCTGGCCTCCTCCTCGCCCACCATGCATGTGAATAGCTTGTGGATGCGTCCCCCTGTCACCTCTGTGGCTGTGACCAGGTCCCTCGCCACCTGCTGCCGGTCTACCTTGCGCCTGTTGCGCATACAGGCACACCTCTGTGCATTGGTCAGGGGATGGGCTTGAGCGGCTGGGGCCATGACATCCACTCCGGCGGGCGGGGGTGGTGGCTTCTCCTCTAGGGGGGCTGCACCCTCCATCTCCCCGACCTGTGGCTGCGGGGCGGCCCTCAATCTCCTCCGCGAGCACAGCCTCGCCGACCTGGAGCTCGGCTTCCAGAGGCGCGTCCTCCTTCATCACCTCCACTTCCATGAAGGTCTCGTCGGTGGCCTGCGTATCGATGTTCCACAGCTCATCCTGGGACAGTGACAGTTCTGGCTCCAGGATGTCGCCCACCTGTAGCTCCACGAGCTGCTCCATTTCAACGTGCTTCTCCTGTGACACCGGCCCTGTTGCTGTCACAGCTTCCATGATGCTGCAGGTGAACCCCTCCACCATGGTGCTGGGCCTCGCTGACCCTAGCCGCATATGCGGTGTGGCCTGTGCCAGCCCTGCTCCCCCTATGGCGGCGGTGGCCGGATGTGCCTTCATGGGCGGCGCCCTTGGACGTGACAGCCCTGGTCGCTTATCCTCCTTCTGTGTGTCTAGTACTAACGGGATGGGTGTGGGGTCCTCTACCTGCAACTCTGCACAGATCAGCCATAGGAAGGCCATCGGGCTGTTGGTGCTGGAGGAGGCTGTCACGGGGGAGGTGCTCCTTGAGGAGCAGACTGTCCTGGGCAGCATGGGTGGCAGCCACAGCAGCAGTGATGGGCTTTGAGATCCCGTGGGGCCGGTCCTCAGCTTTGGCGTGGCTGGCCGTGGTTCCGGTGTTACCCTCCTTGCCTGTGTGCTGGTGGTTGGCGGTCGTGGGGTGTCCCTCCATGGCGGTGGCTGGGGTTCCTGGGTAGCGGTGTCCTCCTTGCGGCTTTGTCTATGGGCTTGTGGGGCTCGTTGTCACGTCTGTGGCGGCTCATTGGTGGCGACCCTGCTGCCTGCTGTGTGTCCCGGCACGACATCGTGGCGCTCCTCCAGCAGGCGTGCCAGTTCATCGTAGAAGGGCATGGTGAGTGGCTGAACGCCAGTTCTGTTATTGTGTGTGATGGTTTCCTTGAACTTCCTGTTGAGTCCATGGAGCTTGTCCTTGCATTGCTTGGCGCTGTGGTTCCTGCATCTGCCTGGAGAGCCAGGGGTAGTGGTGGTTGTGCCTGGCTGTGGCCATGATCCTCCTTGCTTCCAGGCTGCCCCACAGTTCGATGAAGTCCCCGATCTCTGCCTCGGACCAGTGCTGGGCTCTGCATCTTCCCGGGGGTCCCTGGCTGCTTCCTTCTCCTGGGGTTTGTGAGCTGGTGTCCTTGGGCTGGCTGCCCCAGCTGTCCTCTCCCTCAGGGTTCATGCTGCTGGCGGGGATACATTACGGTGGTGCCAGGTGTCCCTGCCGTGGCCTGGTGTTCCCCGTCCCGTGTGCTTGTTGGATGGTGGGTGCTGATGGGCTGTTGTATTTGGTGGGAATCTGCCCTGTGTGGCGCCCACAGGTGTCCTTTGTCTTGGTGTTCTGTGCATCTTGGGGAGGTGTATGGCCAGTGCATGCTGTCCGTCCATGTTGGGTGGATGGGGGGGCTCGGCGAGCGCCGCTTCCCCAGGCTGCCTGCTTCGGCCGTGGGGGCCGATGTTGCCTGGGTGGCTGTGCTCCCTGGTGGGTGAGTGGGCGGGCGGTGCACCCCTTGTTCCTGGGCGCCTGGGTGCGCCTCAGGGTGTTGGTTGTCCCATTGCGTGCCCCGTCCTCTGCCCTGGTTCCTTCTGGCGGCATTGCTTTTCCATTTGGGTGGCTGACTGGGCGCACAGGGTGCGTGCTTGCAGGATCTGGCCTCTTGTTGCACTCTGTGCCAGCTGCCTGGTTTGGGTGGGCGGGCGTCTTTGGCTGCTATGGCGGCACAGCCGGCGAGCTGTTGGGTGTGTGGCTGAGCGGCCGCCCGCGTTCTGCCACTCTTGCCGCTTGCCTCTCTGGTCTTTTGTGCTAACATACTCGACGCAGAGGATTAACGCACGCACCCTCCAGACGACATTTTAGTCAATTGAGTTTGCTCTAAACAACGTGCAAGTGCGTTGTTTCCCTCCGTTGTTTATTTCTCCCGCTTAGTGTACTGTGTGTTGTGTGTTGTGTGTTACTCCCCACACAACACGATAAGCAACGCAACTGACGGTTGTTTCCCAAACCCTCTGTTGCTTAATATGTCGCCTGAATTGAGCCATTGTAAAGGTAGCCCAAGGGTGTATCACCAGCTTACACCCTCATCCCCACTGCCAACATCCCCCAGAGGCCTCCTAGCACCAGAAGCCTCTGGGAAAGGACACCACAATCCTGGCACAGGAGCAAGAAGATAGCAGAACAAACAATCAAGGTAGAAAGGATGTATTTACAAGTAAGAGTAACGGTTTGGGGAGGAACGAAAAGTAAAAACAACCATGTAAGCATGCATAACATAGGAAACCCAGTAACCTTAAAACAAAAAAACCAAAAAAACCTAGCTAGACTATCTACTTACTCCAAAGTAGGGTCTTGTAGTCTGAGCCAGCCATGGACACCTCCATCCAAACTAGGCTGACCAGATAAAATCCAGGTCAGGGCTCATGTAACTTTAACAGTTGTAGAGAAAAGGGAATTTCAGCCAGTGTCATTTGTATGCAATTAGTTCCTGGTGAAATTCCCTCTTCATCACAACAGTTAAAGTTGCAGGCACTATACTAGAGTGACCATATACAAAAGAAGGCAGGGCCCCTGCAACTTTAACTGTTGTGATGAAGAGGGAATTTCACCAGGAACTAATTGCATACAAATGACACTGGCTGAAATTCCCTTTCCTCTACAACTGTTAAAGTTACAGGAGCCCTGACCTGGATTTTATCTGGTCAGCCTAATCCAAACCAGTTGAAAAGACAAGACAAGACTGGGGTGGAATCCTCCAATATTTATACCCTCAAAGCTCCCCTCTCCCTCCAGGCTCCCCCCTCCCTTCGGCACAGCTCCAGAGGCCTGGTTTCACACCAGCTGCGGCGGCGCCTCCTTCCCTCCACCCCTGCTGCTTTATGGCCTTGAGTCCTGATAAGATAATTCTCCTCTGGCACCTGCTTCCCTCCCCAGGTGTCCTGTTATTGAATCCTTTGGCTGGCGGGTGGACACCCTGCTTCCTCTTCCTCTTCTCCATCTCCTTCCCCTTCCCCTTGTCCATTTTAAAAATGCTGTGCTAAAACTACCTAACCACTTAACCCCTTCTATGCTACATGCAATCTATCTGATGTCCTCTCCTTTACAGTCATGTTGTCTGAACCCAGGAGATTGATTTTATTGTGGGTTGCAACAAATTGCAAGGAGCTGCTCAGCAAAAGTAGCAGAAACCCCAGGCCACTGGCTCATCACAATCTTTCCAACAACTGCCCTTCCACTAATGCCAAAAGAGAACTTTGGAAGGACTGTCACTTGTTCCCTGCTTCAAAAATGTGCAATTGGTACCACTAGTATTATTGTATTATTATCACTAGTATTATTGTGTTGTTGTTGTTGTTGATGTTGTTATTATTATTATTATTATTATTGGTCTTTTGCAAGTGTGCACTTACAGCTGTCTGATATGTGTAGTCTTCCCTGGTCAATGTCCTTGTATGTTTCAGCTGTCAAAGTGGAAAGGTCACATACAAAGACAGTGACAAGGGGGAAATCTTCACCAAAATGCAATGAGAATTGCCTTCAGCCTTTCTCCACTTTCCCCCCCTGAAATCGGCTTTGGTCCATCAACAGCACACAAAGCTGAAAAAAGCAGACTATATCCCTCCTAAACCAATGGCTTTCACAGGTCACATTGCACTCTAATCCACCTTACTTGGGATAGGTTGGGCAGAGTCCCGCCAGTCAAAATGAACATTATCAACCACATATGAGAGGCTAGGTCCTGCCTCCTCTTTCCTTTGCTCAGGGACAGGGAATGTATTATAAGGGATATCAGGCATCCAGAGAAAAGGCGTGGCTTTCTACTCTAAGGACACACCTATGCACGTTGAGATAGAAAAACAAGGCCTACGGGTGTGTGCCTTCAGTCACAGAACGCCTGTTCAGATTATTACATTTCTTCATAAGATTGTATTATATGGGGGAAGATTAATAGGAGTTTGGTGATACACATGGTAAGCTCTAGTCAACTCCATGATCAGAGTGGGGTAAAGTGGAGATTTTTTGGATTTGTTTTTGCAAATTTAGTTTTCTTGGCATCTCCTGTCATTCCAGCTCTGTCAACACAAACTTCATTAATGGCAAGCCAGTGTTTATTAGTTTTTGATGGTTATCATCTTTGAGGACACAGAACAATACAGCTGAAGAAAATCAAGCAACCTTCTGTATCTGACTTGTGGGGATGAACGGGAAAGAACTTCTACGAAACTGCAACTCCACCCTTTGTCTCTGTGTGTGCTTTAAAATGTAAATTTCAACAATGAGTAGTATCAACTCATTGAAGGCAAACTTAATTTTACAACCAATTCCACTCCCTCAAGAAGTGCCCTAGCATTCCGTAACTCATGCATTTAGAGGGAAAACTGAAGCTATTCCTCTTTTTCAAAGACTGTACAGTTTGCTCTTGGTATTCTGACAATGATCCTTTGAACATCAGTCCACTTAAGTTCAACCTCCTCCCATATGTACCTGCCTGGACCCTAAGATCATCTTCAAGGATCCTTCTCCATGAGCCCTTACCAAAGGAAATGAAGCAGGTGGTTACCAGGAGGAGGGACTTCTCTGCTGTGGCACCCCAGCTGTGGAATGAGCTCTCTAGAGAGGTTTGACTGGCACCTATGTTATACTCTTTTTGACACCAGGTGAAGACCTTTTTATTTTCCCATTATTTAAACAGTTCATCATCTTAGTCTTTTGACTTTTAAAAATCTATATAAATCTCTGCACTGCTGCTCAGTTGTGTTTTTATATTGTACTTTTATGTATTGTTTTTAATATTGTGGTTTGTTTATACCTTGAATTTTATTTGATGGTTTTAATTTTTGTGAACCATCCAGAGAGCTTCAGCTATTGGGCAGTATAAAAATACAATAACTAACTAACTAACTATAAATGCTTGAAAAACCAGAATCTGGCTTGTGGGATGCAACTGATGTTCTTTCGAAAGGAGGGAGAGAAGAGAACTTTTGTGCAGGCGCAAAGGACATTTAAAGCTTCTATTGTAGTCACAAGCCACAGTTTCTCATTTCATCTGAATATGGGAAACTGTGTTTTCAACAAACCATGGTTACTTTACAGATCAGGATAAAATTGCAGTTTGTTACAAGCCATGATTGAAGTTTGACATCTCCCTTCTTACATAGAGGAAGGAAGGTAACAGCCTGAGGCTCACTATAGTAGGCTGACCATATGAAAAGGAGGACAGGGCTCCTGAATCTTTAACAGTTGTATAGAAAAGGAATTACAACTGGTGTTATTTGCATGAATGCAGCACCTGCTGAAATTCCCTCTTCACCCCAACAGTTAAAGCTGCAGGAGCCCTGTCCTCCTTTTCATATGGTCACCCTACACTATAGACCATGTATGTAATAACAATCATGGTTTGTTGTTATGTCTGAATTGGGCCTGTGTCTCCCTGCCTGTAATAATACCCAGGAAATGTCAAATGTTATGGAACTGGGCATTACAAAGCACCAAAATTTGTAAAACGCGACCATTTGCTTTGCACACTAGAGTCTTATTATGGTATTTCTGAACTAATATTCAATGAATAGGGGATGAGGGCTGCTTGTTCCAAACCCAATGTCTCTGGTTCCTTCACCCAAACTCCCATGCATTCAGTGTAAAGGTCTAAAATGTTACTTTAAAGATGTAACTCTTTTCTGTGCTCCTCTAGAGTAAACATAGTGGTCCCAATCCAGATTGAGACCCTATCTTGGAGGTATGGGGCTTTAGCGCTTTCCCCTACTGCTGCAATCCTGATCTAGATTGGGAGCCCACAGCCGCAATTTATATCGCCAAAAGTGATCTATTAAAGCAAACAGATCACTATTTGGCAATATAAATAGCAGGTATGCCAGCCCCAATCTGGAGGATTAAAGCCCCTCCAAGCCCCATGCTAGGGTCTTGATTAGGCTGACCAGATAAAATCCAGGTCAGGGCTCCTGTAACTTTAACAGTTGTACAGAAAAGGGAATTTCAGCCAGTGTCATTTGTATGCAATTAGTTCCTGGTGAAATTCCCTCTTCATCACAACAGTTAAAGTTGCAGGCACTATACTAGAGTGACCATATACAAAAGAAGGCAGGGCCCCTGCAACTTTAACTGTTGTGATGAAGAGGGAATTTCACCAGGAACTAATTGCATACAAATGACACTGGCTGAAATTCCCTTTTCTCTACAACTGTTAAAGTTACAGGAGCCCTGACCTGGATTTTATCTGGTCAGCCTAGTCTTGATCTGGATCAGGGCCCTTATGCTTACTCTAGAGTCTTGCATCTGGCCATAAACTGGTAATGTCAAGTGTTTCAGTGCCGCTCTGCTTTTGCCTCTTGCTTTCAATGAATCATGTCCCTGCCCTAATAAACTGGATACTCCCCTGGGTGGAGACTCAAGCCTTCTCTTTCTTTGTAGCAATAAGAACCACCCTTCAAACAGGGCTCTGGCCATATCTCTAATTCTTTAAGTCAGCTCTTCAAGTTGACTTACAGCTGCTTCTAAGACTGCCTGCCTCTGACAATAACCTCAAGATCTGTGCTGCTTCCTCTCTTCAAGAGAGCTTCAGCTAGTGGGCACTATAAAATGAATAGATAAATAAGAGAACAAAAACACTTAGTAGTCTGATTTGAGACACCTTAGCGAACCAAATGCACCTATGAAGTTTTTAAAATGATATCCTCTTCAGGAGCTTAAAGAGAGAGGAGCTTGCTTTAAGTGTGCAACTTCTTAAATCTGCCATGTTGGGTTGTATTGTGTATTTTAGGGTGACCAGATAAAATCCAGGTCAGGGCTCATGTAACTTTAACAGTTGTAGAGAAAAGGGAATTTCAGCCAGCGTCATTTGTATGCAATTAGTTCCTGGTGAAATACCCTCTTCATCACAACAGTTAAAGTTGCAGGCACTATACTAGAGTGACCTTATACAAAAGAAGGCAGGGCCCTTTCCATGAGCCCTGACCTGGATTTTATCTGGTCACCCTAGTGTATTTTATTATTTCCCTTGTGTTGTGCTTTTAGCAGACTCTGCTCTTGTACTCTGAAAAGCTACATGCACATGGATGATGCGAAATAAGATAAAAACAACAACCACAACAACAGCAATCGTTCATGACTTTTTGATCTGGTGGTTTTTATATTTCAGTGATGTCAGCAGCCTTGGGCACTTTAGAAATGAAGCAAAAAAGTAATACATAAATATCTTAAACAAACACGCCCACCCACTGAATTCACGGATCAGATAAAAGTTTGAATTGGGTAGGCTGACCATATGAAAAGGAGGACAGGGCTCATGTAACTTTAACAGTTGTAGAGAAAAGGGAATTTCAGCCAGTGTCATTTGTATGCAATTAGTTCCTGGTGAAATTCCCTCTTCATCACAACAGTTAAAGTCGCAGGGGCCCTGCCTTCTTTTGTATATGGTCACTCTAGTATAGTGCCTGCAACTTTAACTGTTGTGATGAAGAGGGAATTTCACCAGGGACTAATTGCATACAAATGAGACTGGCTGAAATTCCCTTTTCTCTACAACTGTTAAAGTTACATGAGCCCTGTCCTCCTTTTCATATGGTCAGCCTAGAATTGGGGACTTCCAGCCAGATATGTCATATTCTGCACCACGGGTGCACATCATTGATCGTACATCCTAAGAAACACCTGCCTGTCAATGTCCTCCTGCGCTTAATGAACCATCACCTGAGTTAGGTTTTAGCTATTGCCACCACGAAGTTTTTGAATCCCAAACAAGAAAGCATTGGATATAAATACAATTACTTACGGCTTTGGAGTTTCTGCGGTGCTTAAATGAAAGAGAAGGACCACAAGGAAAACCCATGAGCCCATCTCTGCTCTGCTGTGGGAACTATGAAAAGGGACTGAGTGCCTTGCCTTTTAAGCTGCTTTTAAGCGCTTGCTCCTCCTCCTCCTCCTCTAAAACCCAATGACTTGTGTCAGGGACAAGATTTGCATGCTGTCATTCATTTCCTTCCTCTCTGGGTTTTTATGCTGCCTCTTGCAGCAGCTTCAGGAGATTCCTGTATTGCTGCGATGCTTGCTTTTCTCCCAGGTACGTCACATCTATCTGCATTCTTTGCCAAAAAGTTTGTTAATCCTTGAATGCCTCAGTGACTCATGTCCAGCTTTTGTTCTACTGCTGTCATGAAAAGCCAAATTACACAAAACATAGTGTGCCTGTTTTGTTGGAGGACTATTAGGGCAGAAGAAAATTCCTCTGGTCATCCGAAGAAAGGAATACCAAGGCTCTGATGCATTTTAATTGACTTTTCCACGCCAGGCAGCCAATTCTACTTTGTTATCGTGACATTAAAGATGCAAAATCTTTATCATTATGCCTTCCAGTAGTATCTGAGCCAGAATTTGTCTAAATTATGGGGCGGCCCCTGACCTTTGGTCAGCTCATAATAGTAAGAGTGGATTATTTATATGACAAACTTAAAACTGCTAGGCCCTGTACAAGAATTTTTAAAAATGTAGGCCCAGACTTCAGGGTTATAATGTCAAGATAAAGAGAAGATTTGCTCGATCGTGGAGGCAAAATAAGCTATGGTGACTTATTTTCCCTCTCCATGTGTGCTGGTTGCAACTTGCCTGATTAGCATGATTACACTTGCCATGCATGGGTTGATGTAATGTCTGAACCCAGTGAAGGTAGCTGGCTGGTGTGGTTAACAAACCCCATGGGTTTCAGGGTGGCTTGTAAACCACCCCAACCAAACACCCTCACTGGGTTTGGACATCGCAACAACCCACACCTGGAAGTGGTCATTATGTTCATTATGTAGGTTGTGACCAGCACACACAGAGGAAAAATAAGCCACCGTGGCTTATTTTCCCTCTGTAATTGCAAGAACCTGGCCAAAGACACACATATCAGGAAAGATAGGAAAGTAAAGGAAAAAGGGAAATAATTGGAATCAGAAAACCACATTATTTTCTCCCAGGTTTGCAAAGTAGTTGGATTTATTCCAAGCTGAATCCTGAGCCAAACTGGGCTTTATTGTGCCCACAATAATGCTTGACTGCTGGTTCTGGTGGTGCCAGCAGCAAAGGGATTTCTACCTTACATACCACTGCTCTGGCAATCCAGGCACCACTAGACCCGATCCAGTGCACACCCCTAATTCCCAGTGACATCAATGGGAACTGCACCAGTGCCCAAGAAAACTCATGTTTGCTGCTTTCCTGGGAGTGTCAAAAGTCACTGAAACTGGTAGATGATCAGAGGTCATGAATTGTGAGAGAGCGCCCTTCTACATGGCGTATTTATTGTGTGTGCTTGATTCCTCACTTAAGGTAGTTTGCAGGTCCTCTACATGACACCTTCATCCTTCAAGGCTTTGCAACTATTTTAGGGGGGTCCTAATGAGGAAAGTCTCGTAATATTTGTTGGCATTGCGTAATTCTGCTATACCACAGTGCCACCTAGTGCTTGGGTAATGGGACATGAGGAAAGGAAGAGAAAGAAACCCACCAGAAATAGCACATGTAAAGGGGCCAATTTTAATCCTGCAAAGAACCTGGAAACAGAAGCCATGGTAAAGTGGCAGGTTAAGTCTGTAGTATAGATATGCCCCTAGTGCAGAATATGCCCTAAATCTAACTGTATCAACCATCAGGACCAGTCCTGGCATTAAGAAGAGAGAGTCAGCAGCCTCAGGCAGCAAGAAACAACAGCAGGGTGTTGGAGGACAGAGTTGTGTGTGCTGCACCCCTAGACATGACATGTGCTGCACCCCTAGACTTGTTTGTTGCTCTCAGTTGTGGTGGAGGATGCTGTCTTGTCACCAGCATTGAAGGAAGATTCAAGTGCCAGTTCAGCTGGATTCTATACGTGGAATAGGTGAGGGGGATTTTATCCACCTGAAAGCCTATCTACACTACTGCTTTAAAATGTTTTTAAAAGCTTTAAAATGGTTTATAACAGTTTTGAGAACTGTTGGGGCCCAGGACACACTCCATATACAGTTTTCAAAATGTTTTCAACATGTCTTATCCTACATGTGTAGATAGGCTCTTAGACAACAAAATGCCTTGGGCTGGCCTTGTACACTATTTAATTCTTCTTTATACTAAAAGTTAAAGAGTTAGGAGTTGAGATAATACGAAGTATGGCACAGCTTATATCACCTCAATGAAGAGGTGACTTTGTGAACAATGATGTAGGACTAGGGGATCAGTGCCTAGGGAACCATTCATTGGAGCCAGGAGGCTCTTGCAATTTATTAAAACTATTACTGGCCGTGTGGTTCACCTCTGCCCTAAAGTGGGTTTGCTAAATCTAAGGCAAATACATTGGGCAACTTCCCGATCACTGCTCAATGGAAATGTAGCAACCCTCCAGCTGTAGCACTATGGTGTGACAATGGGATGGGGCTTTCTAGTTTGGGATAGGATTCCTCTCAGATCAAAGGCAACTTGAAATCTTTTGTAAAAAGATGTAATTTTGGAAACATGGTTCCCCGTTATCTCTTTCATGGAAGAAGTCATACTCCAAACCCAAGAGGTTGGAATGCATTCTTATTTTGTAATAAAGCCAAGGCATGTTCATTTGTATTAATTTTGGTAGCTGAGAGTGATTTGCAATATTCTTATATACGTATCATAGTCTGTGTCAAGCAGCTTGAGGTTGTGCTTCCTTCTCAGTAATCCTGATAATTTATTCATGGATTCATATCATGTTAATCATACTTCTTCTTTTTAGTTATATAAAAGGGGGGAAATGTTGTTAAAGAACAGGGAGTTTGCCAAGTGCATGGCAGGCCATAACTCTTCCATTACGTGTGCTTAAAGTTGCAGTCTAAAATTCTAAAAGTTCACCCCATGAGATTAGAATCAGGAAAAGGGGAGAGTCGAGATAAGGTCATTGGCCCTGTCCACCTGCTTGCATCCTTGGGTACCTCTACATTGCTTGTTTTCCCTGATGTAAATGCACAGTGGCATCATTTTGGACAGATGATGCAGCCGCAATGCCACATTTGACCCGATTTTTGAACCCCGATACTGCGCACTTCCATAGTGTTGTTTTACTATGACTTTTTCTCTTCCACTGTGTTTGCATCGGATTTAAGTAATGTATCAGGAGGGGCGTGAATTTGGCTTCTGGAAGGGTGTGGTTTCAATGGGAGGGCATTTTGATGTCACCTCTTTGGACTGCCCATTTGCCCGCCCCTTACCTGCTCCTAACTACCATCCATTTCTCCACCTTCCTCCTGCTGTGCATTCTCAGCTTAGAGCATTCCCCCCCCCCCCCCGATATGTTATTCCTGAGCTATGGCTGAATCTCTTGCAAGAGGGTGTTTTGTGTCATGGGAAAAGGAGGAAATTTGGGACCCTTGGGACATATGGGGGGAGCAGAAAATTCAGGTGCAGCTTAGGACCACCCATAGGAACATAGATTCCTATTAGGTTATTGCCCAGGCCATGAGGCGCAGGGGCCATAACAGATGTGCAACCGAGTGCCAGACCACGGCCAAAGCCATGAGGCAGGAGTACAGGTGGGTGATCAGTCACAATGCCCGCTCTGGCAATAATGCTGCAACCTGCCCTTATTTTGATCCGCTCCACGGCATCCTCAGAGGGGGTGCTACCGTACAACCCAAATGGGTGAGTAGGAGCCAACAGATTCATAGGGTGCCGGTTCATCCTGCTGCTCCTGTTGCTTCCCCCTTGGCTGTGCCAGTGGCAGAAGGTTCAGAGAAACTTTTCAGCCAGGAGTTCCGAACTGTAGATGTGGAAGACTACCTGGGCACAGTTGAGGCAGGTCAAGGTAAGGTTTCTCCATATCCTCCCCACCCACCCCATCTCTCTCACCCCATGCCCTGTTACCCCATGTTAACCTCTGCTGTATAATTTCAGATATGTCTATGGACGGTGATGGAGGAGAGGTGGAGGCAGAAGGTTAGTTTTCCAAAATCCTGTTGTATAAGTGGGTGGACAGGGCCAATAGCCTTATCTCGACTCTCCCCTTTTCCTGATTCTATTCTCATGGGGTGAACTTTTAGGATTTTAGACTGCAACTTTAAGCACACTTAATGGAAGAGTTATGGCCTGCCATGCACTTGGCAAACTCCCTGTTCTTTAACAACATTTCTCCCCTTTTATATAACTAAAAAGAAGAAGTATGATTAACATGATATGAATCCATGAATAAATTATCAGTATTACTGAGAAGGAAGCACAACCTCAAGCTGCTTGACACAGACTATGATACATATATAAGAATATTGCAAATCACTCTCAGCTACCAAAATTAATACAAATGAACATGCCTTGGCTTTATTACAAAATAAGAATGCATTCCAACCTCTTGGGTTTGGAGTATGACTTCTTCCGTGAAAGAGATAACGGGGAACCATGTTTCCAAAATTACATCCTTTTATAAAAAGTTTCAAGTTGCCTTTGATCCGAGAGGAATCCTATCCCAAACTAGAAAGCCCCATCCCTTTGTCACACCATAGTGCTACAGCTGGAGGGTTGCTACATTTCCATTGAGCAGTGATCGGGAAGTTGCCCAATGTATTTACCTTAGATTTAGCACTTTAGGGCAGAGGTGAACCTGGCTCCAATGAATGGTTCCCTAGGCACTGATCCCCTAGTCCTACATCATTGTCCACAAAGTCACCTCTTCATTGAGGTGATATAAGCTGTGCCATACTTCGTATTATCTCAACTCCTAACTCTTTAACTTTTAGTATAAAGAAGAATTAAATAGTGTACAAGGCCAGCCCAAGGCATTTTGTTGTCTAAGAGCCTATCTACACATATAGGATAAGACATGTTGAAAACATTTTGAAAACTGTATATGGAGTGTGTCCTGGGCCCCAACAGTTCTCAGAACTGTTATAAACCATTTTAAAGCTTTTAAAAACATTTTAAAGCAGTAGTGTAGATAGGCTTTCAGGTGGATAAAATCCCCCTCACCTATTCCATGTATAGAATCCAGCTGAACTGGCACTTGAATCTTCCTTCAATGCTGGTGACAGGACAGCATCCTCCACCACAACTGAGAGCAACAAACAAGTCTAGGGGTGCAGCAGAGGTCACGTCTAGGGGTGCAGCACACACGAGTCTAGGGGTGCAGCACACACAACTCTGTCCTCCAACACCCTGCTGTTGTTTCTTGCTGCCTGAGGCTGCTGACTCTCTCTTCTTAATGCCAGGACTGGTCCTGATGGTCGATATAGTTAGATTTAGGGCATATTCTGCACTAGGGGCATATCTTTACTACAGAATTAACCTGCCTCTTTACCATGGCTTCTGTTTCCAGGTTCTTTGCAGGATTAAAATTGGCCCCTTTACATGTGCTATTTCTGGTGGGTTTCTTTCTCTTCCTTTCCTCATGTCCCATTACCCAAGCACTAGGTGGCACTGTGGTATAGCAAAATTACGCAATGCCAACAAATATTACGAGACTTTCCTCATTAGGACCTCATTAGGACCCCCCTAAAATAGTTGCAAAGCCTTGAAGGATGAAGGTGTCATGTAGAGGACCTGCAAACTACCTTAAGTGAGGTATCAAGCACACACAATAAATACGCCATGTAGAAAGGCGCTCTCTCACAATTCATGACCTCTGATCATCTACCAGTTTCAGAGACTTTTGACACTCCCAGGAAAGCAGCAAACATGAGTTTTCTTGGGCTCTGGTGCAGTTCCCATTGATGTCACTGGGAATTAGGGGTGTACAGTGGTTCGGGTCCAATCCACGATCTGGCGCTGATCCAGGGGAAATTGGAAACAATTATCCAATTTCCGATCACCCCTCTGGATTGTCCGATCTTTCCCGAACCGGTCCGGTAGGACCCGATCTGGTTCGGGAAAAATCGGAGGATCGGCGGGCACCCGCCACCGCTTCCATTGGCAGGCAACAGCAGGCGCCTGCTGATAGAAGCGGACAGCGGGGGGAGGGGGGCTTACGTGGCGGGGCGTCCTCCTCCTCCCGTTGCCAGCTGTAAACTACTGCAAACTAGGCCTCGCGGCCTAGTTTACAAGAGAGCGCCTGTAAACTAGGCCATGAGGCCTAGTTCGCAGTAGTTTACAGCCGGCAATGGACGGAGGAGGACGCCCCGCCAGGTAAGGAGCAGGGAGGGCTTACCTGGTGGGGGCTGTCTGCTGCCATCCGCTGCCACCCAGGTGGCAGCGGGTGGCAGCGGACGGCCCCGGGAAGTAAGGAGGACCGCAAGGGGGAGGTGGGAGGGGCCCCCACTTACCTGCGGGGTCGTCCGCCGCCTTCACCTGCATAGATCTACTGAGCACTAGGCTTCGCGGCCTAGTCCTCAGTAGAGCGCCAGGTGTTCTACTGAGGACTAGGCCACGAAGCCTAGTGCTCAGTAGATCTATGCAGGTGAAGGCGGCAGATGGCCCCACAGGTAAGGAGAATTGCCGGGGGGGCTTACCTGCTGGGGCCCCTCCGCTGCCATCTGCTCCCGCCCAGGCGGCAGCGGATGGCAGTGGACGGACCCCGGCAGGTAAGGAGGATCGCGAGGAGGGAGGAGGGAGGGGCCCCCACTTACCTGTGGGGTCGTCTGCCGTCTTCACCTGCGTAGATCTACTGAGCACTAGGCTTCCTGGCGCTCTACTGAGGACTGGGCCACGAAGCCTAGTGCTCAGTAGATCTACGCAAGTGAAGGCGGCGGACGTCCCCGCAGGTAAGGAAGATCGCCGGGGGGGCTTACTTGCCAGGGCCCCTCCGCTGCCATCCGTTGCCACCCAGGCGGCAGCTGATGGCAGCAGATGGGCCCGCAGGTAAGGAGGATTGTGAGGGGGAGGAGGGAGAGGGCTCCCACTTACCTGCCCGGGCTGTCCGCTGCTGTCCGCTGGTGCTCGCGGGCGCCAGCGGACGACAGCGGACGGCCCCGGCAAGTAAGGAGCGCGAAGGGGAGGAGGGGGCTTATCTGCCGGGGTTGTCTGCTGCCATCCGCGGGCACCCGCGGGCGCCAGCGGACGGGAGCAGAAGGCCCCTGCAGGTAGCTGAAGGGGGGAGGGACAGGGAGGGGGGAGTTAGGCCCCCACTCACCCCCGTGCTGCCATTTTTCCCCATAGACTTGCATTGGGGGAAAGCTTTCCCCCAATGCAAGTCCATGGTGAAAAATGGTGGCTGATCTGAAAATCAGACATCCGATTTTCGGATCGGGATCGGGTCTGATCCGATACAGGGGACCTCTGATTTTGTTCCGATCTAATCCGGAACAAAAGTGGAGGTCCCGATCCGGTCCCAATCAGATCCAGGGGGTCCGTGCACACCCCTACTGGGAATTATACAGGAGCACTTTTGAGGGACCCCGCATATTAATGGGTCGAGAGTGCCATTTTTATTTCCCACCTCTGGCACCAAATGTCTAGGGCTGGCTTTGGATGTCCTCTGCATTCTAACCCATCTAGGAGAAAATTGACTGAATGCTTCTTTTGTATTGCAGTTCTACCAACAAAATACTTCCCCCTCTTTTTTTTAGACAATGTGCCTGTGGCCCCTTTAAATTTAGGAATGCTAAGGTATGGCACCTTGAGCTATAAACAGAGAGAGGTTAAGAACCAGATTAATTTACACTGAAGAATCCAACAGCAACTCAGAACATTCTAGAGGAAACCTGTGTCTTCCGTAGTGAGGGGGACTGGATTTCAGGGGCTGAATCAGACTCAGAGACAGAAGAAGGAGCAGAACCAGAAGTACAACAGCCAAGACAGGAAGCAGGGGAGAAGGTTCTCCAATGCTTTTCAGGAGTCCAGGATGACTCTTCCCAGGAGCTTATTGGGCAGGACATCCAGGCTCAGAGATTATTCTCCCCACCACAGACTCAGTGGGAACTCAGTTTCTATTAGAGGCGGAGAGAACATTGGAGTGGACAGATCCCAGAGACCACCACAGGATTGGGTCAGCAGAGTGAGAGGAGGTGGGAGGCAGTCTGCTAGGGTAGCCACTCACCTGAGGTTTCAACTCAAAGAACCTCCCTGAAGGAGGGATTCAGTAAAAGCCTGTTGGCACTGCGGGGAAACTATCAATTTTAGTTGAAAGGGGAACTGCCTTGCTTTGTTAGGCTAATTAAGCTTAGAGGAAAGCTCCTAGCATTCACACTCCCTTCAGGTGTGAAGAGATATCTATTCACTGAATAAAGCTTTGTGGATTGTAGAGCAGATCTCTTTATTGTATTACATCTCAGTGGGAGGGCTTGGAAACACAACAGTTGTGAAGATAGTAGGGAGAGTTTTGGGAGGAACCTCTATCTTTGCCAAACAGAAGCAGGAAGTGGGATCTGCAACAAAATGTTACACTTTTCCAATCAGTCAGCCATGCCCTTCTCGATTATATGCCACCACCTGGTTTTTCTCACCCCACAACAGTCAATCAGTATTCTGTGATTTTTTGAGCATGCTTACTACTCATTTGACTGTTTAGGGGGGACAGTTTCTCCTCCCTAGTTTTTTTCTTTTTTTAAAAAATGTACATCTTCAAACTTTGGGATTCTCCCAAGCTTTTTCCCTAGTGCACAGGTGTTGCTGTTTGGGATATACAAGCAAGAGTGCTCTTGTCTGAATACCAGAAATGGAGGAAACAACTGGTCTGTGCGTAGTTTCCAAATGTGTATGTGGTTTCATTTAATCCATATTCTCTTCTACATTTCATGGAGCAAACCAGAATAACAGACTATTGCTTAAAACTCTGTAGAATTGTGCATGAAGACATGAATAGAGGGAGAACTGACACAGGTATTTAATAAGAATGAATGTCTATAGCAAGTATTTCCCAATGTTGGGAAACTTCCCAAAGTTAACCTGTGGGTTATAGAATCCAAATGGAGGGCTTTAATAAGCAATGGCTTTTTTAACCTAGGGAAAGTGCGGAATTTAATTGTAAAACTAAAAGAAAGCACTTTGTAAACTTGTGCATTTGCGTTATCCCACTATACCACAGATCCACTAGAGGTTCTGTAGTCAAAACGTAGGAAAGGAAATGCTCCTTGTGTAGTGCTCAGATCTCAATTCTGTGATGAAACCGAAAGTTGGCACAGCAGATTAACAGCCAATTAATAGCCTTGTGCAGAAAATCATGTAAACACCCTGCAACAATTCCGCTGGTGGTGAAAGTTCTTCTGCTCTTATAAGGAGTTTGATTGATGCATTTAACTCCAGTGATAATTGCACGGTGGTGTTATTGTGGAATGAGTGACTTTGGTCTTGCAAAAGCCTTCTCACATACGCCAGGAGTAATGAATGCTGTTATGTATTACTGTGGAGCAATGCTGCATACGTATAAGAAAATATAAATAACCCTACTGAATCAAACCAAGGTTCCCTCTAGTCTAGGTTCCCACAGTGGCTAGCCAGATGTATCTGAAAACTCTCAAGCAGAGGCATGCACAAGGGGTGTGCCCAGGCACACCCGAATGTCTCAAGCAATAAGCATCGAATTGAGGGCGCTTTGAGTCGGGATCCAGAGGGGGATCCGGACATAGCGGGAACAGGCCTCCGACTGCCCTCCATCTGTTCTGCCACCGTGTTGAAGAACCGCTGCCTTGGCGAGAGCACCGTTATGCCCAGCAGCAGGAGCGAAAAGGAATCGCTCTGCTGGGAGCCTCTCTGCTGGAAGCCACACTTCGAAGAGGTCAGGAGGAGGAGGGGCCCCAGAAGGTTCATATCACCTCGTAAGCCCCTCCTCTGGCCAGTCTCACCACAAGGCCCTACCAATATCAGGGCTTGAGGAGCGTCTACTCATCCCACCCCCGCCATGGCTCTCCCGTGGTCAGGCAAGTAGAACGTGGAGTAGGGCAGCAGTGTACAGTGTTTAATAAGTAATTGAATAAAAAGAATGTCCTTTATGAGTATTCAATAAATATTCACCTTAGGGTGAAATATTCACACATTAGGGTGTGCATCCCTGGGTGCACACCCTAATGAAATGTGCTGCGCATGGCTATGCTCACAAGCAGGCCATGAGCAAATCCCCTGCTTGTTTAACATCTAGAATTCATAGGTCTACTGCCTTTGAAATGGGAAGTTCCATTTAGCAGTTGTGCTGATCACTAATGACAGATGGACCTTCTACGAATTTAGGCAACCCTTTATTAAAGCCATCTAAGTCTGTCGCCATTGTGAAGGGAAGGATCTTTTAAGAGATGGCTTTAAGGAAGAACAAGAAGAAATATATTAGAAGGGAAGTTGCCAGCAGCAGAGAGGGGGAATAGGAAAGAACCAGTTGCAAGGTTAACTGAAATGGAGAATTCATGCACTAAATCACATTAAATGGTTTGTTGACATACAACAGTTTCCCCAGTATTGTTAATAATCCAATAGACAACACCACAAGGGTCTTGTGCCCTGGTGAAAACAGATTCCTGCTGGACTGTGCTCAGGCAAAAATTAAGCCAGAACAGGGCAAAGAAGCGGGCAAGTGCAAAGAACTGAGCCTGCCTAAGGCCAGGGAGTTGGTGTGTTGTGCAAGAAAGTTTTAAAAAAGAAGAACTTCAGGTCAGGAGTTTAAAAAAGCCAAGACAGGTTTTGTGCATGTGTGTGTGTGTGTGTGTGTGTGTGAGAGAGAGAGAGAGAGAGATCATAGAGGTAAGGCTGCACATGCTCAGTGGAAGGAGAAAGGCCATTTTCCTGTGTTCAGAGGCACATCCAGTATATTCCTCCTAGCAAGTAGAAATCACTGTTGGCTAGGCTGACCATCTGAAAAGGAGGACAGGGCTCATATAACTTTAACAGTTGTAGAGAAAAGGGAATTTCAACCAGTGTCATTTGTATGCAATTAGTTCCTGATGATATTCCCTCTTCATCACAACAGTTAAAGTTGCAGAGGCCCTGCCTTCTTTTGTATATGGTCACTCTAGTATAGTGCCTGCACCTTTAACTGTTGTGATGAAGAGGGAATTGCACCAGGAACTAATTGCATACAAATGACACCTGCTGAAATTCCCTTTCCTCTACAACTGTTAAAGTTACATGAGCCCTGTCCTCCTTTTCAGATGGTCAGCCTACTGTTGGCTACCAATCACAACCAAGTAGTTCTGCTCTATAAAGCTTTGGTTGAGATTGGAATAGATCCATTTTGTCTTGCCAAAAGTCTAGAATGGATTATGAAAGCAAGAATGACTTCCCCAACTCACTCTGGGCATGTGCAGAGAGGCTTGGCTGGTCTCTTAGGCATGTCCCATTTGGAAAATGCAAGTGGAAGCACTCTTATTTTCAGAATTTGCCTCTTGGGTGAGGGGAGAGGTCCTGGTCTCATACCAAAAATGCTTACTCCAGCCAGGATCTGGAATTCTTTTTCAGATTCCAGCTAGAGCAAAATCGAGAGGATCCCTTATCGTTAAGTGTTCCAGAAACCGTAATTACAACAGTCATTATGACTGTTATATTGTTCAAACAACTATTCATATCTGTTCCAACTAACTACATTAGGCTGCTAGTAAAGGAGTAAAAGGTAGCAAAAGGTCAATCTGTGTAATTTGCATAGCAAGTCCTTCTACAAACACTTACTTTGTGTTGTAATCCAGAGGATTTGTCTACAAAAGCCAGCATCGTGGAGTTTATTGAAACCAAAGGCAAGTTATTTGATCAAAGTAGAAGCATTAATCAAGTTATAGAATCTTCACTGTATTAAAAAACACAATTTTAATCTGGGCTGAGAGGGGGAAATTGGTTTTTCATATACTATATTTAGAATTTGAGGTAAGCACAGATGCATTTAATGTTCTTTCTCTCAAGCCATTTCTGCATATTTGCAAAATAATTTTATTTACAAAGCCTCATGATTAGCCTCATTCTATAAAGATTAGCCAAAGGAAGTGAGGCAAGTGGCTACCAGGAGAAGGGACCTTGTTTTGCTGTGATACCCCGACTGTGAAATTAGCTCCTTAGAGAGGTTCACTTGGCGTCTGCGCTATGCTCTTTTCGACGCCAGGTGAAGACCTTTTTATTTTCCCAGTATTTTAACATTTTACCACATTGGTCTTTTAACTTTGCTGTTTTAAATCTGTTTTTTAAAATCTGTATTTTAAAGCTCTGCATTGCCGCTTGGTTTTATTCTGTTTGTACCTTTTTATTGTGGTTTAAGTTTTATACTTTAAATTAGGGCAGTGCACGGAACCCCCGATTCGCTTCGGATCCTGATTTGGACCATCTGAATCTACCCCGATTCACTTTGGATCGATTTGGACCCAATCTGTCTCACCTCGGATCCTAATCTGAATAGATTTTTGGATGTCCAAATCGAGATTCGGATGTCTGAATCATTCAGATTTTTCATTTTCCCATAGATTCGCATTGGAAAAAATAAACGCCTATAACTTAAAAAAAATTTTTTTTCAAGATAAACATGAAATTTGGAGACCTTATATATATGCTATGGGGGTGATCATGTTTGCCAAATTTCAGACAGATTGGCGCAGTGGTATTGATGCAATCAACTGGTAAAATTTGCTTTTTTGGGGGGAAATGGAGGAAGGGGGAAGGATTGGAATAAATAATAATAACAATAACAATAATCCCACAAGGGGTTACATGGGCACGGCATACCCATGGACCCTAACCAACCACCACTAGTAAGAGCTAACCACCCTGCTAGTGTGAAAAAAATGGTTCCAGAAAGCAGAAAAAAGCCTCAAACGGGCAGCACGAACAATGCTGCACGAACCTAACAGTCGGCCAAAATGGAAATGAACACGCAATGAACAAGGAAAAGCGCAACCACCCAAATTCCCCCAGATGTGTTTTGCCTGTTCCACAGACAACCACCAAGACGGGACACCCACAGCAACGCCTAGTTTGGTCAGATGAAATGAACCGTAACATTATGCGTTGTTACTATAAAAGCACACAATTCGAAACAATTGCATCAGAATACCGAACAGAACATCACAGACTATTTATGGAAATCTACCCCCACCTAACGGACACTGTAACAGAACAAAGACTAATAGATCAAAAAAGAGTTATAATCAATAACAAAAGACTAACGGAACATGAAATTCAAAAAATCCAAGAAGAAATAACACAACAGAACACCAACATGAAAGCACAGATGCACCACCAACAAGCACACAAACATCCATAGAAGAAACAGCAACCCTAGAAGACACAACAACCCCACCAGAGGACTCCCGGACTACACCACAACACAAAACACACAACAATACAGCAAACATTAACATAGAGCAGCAACTGATGGAAGAAATTGAGACAAATGTGAGAAAATGGAGAGAATCTGACCCGACGAAAAGAAACCTACTACCTAGACTAAAGTTTAACAAGGACACGCAGAAACTCATAAACATAATGAATAGTAAACTCATGACACACATCAATAACGATAGCAACCTAGAAGAAATCCACACAGTCATCTATGCAGCAGCCATAGCAGTCCTGACCTGTAACAAACAGGAACTCCCCACAAACAACAGCACATGCAGAAGATTAGAGACCAAACCAAAATAGCAAATCAGAATTGAAAACAAAATTGAAAAGCTACAAAAGGATATAGGAAGAATGGAATGGAAATTGCTCAAAAAACATTCCCCAAAACACCCAAGACATAGCAAACAATAAAGAAACAGCAATAGTAGCTCTCGACACACTGAAACAAAAACTGGCAATTCAGACCACCAGGTTGATACAAAGAATCAAATGAAATAAAAGCCCCAAACACTCTCTTTAAAAGAAACAAGAAATGATTACACCAAAGAATAAACAAGAAAAAAGAAAACAACATTACCCCCAACTAAAGAAGAAATAACCACATTCTGGAAAAATGTCGAGTGACATTTGGTCGAGTGAGGAGGACGACTTGCCCTCTCGATCCCTGTCCTTCTTGGCTGGTCGCCTAGAGAGGAGATGCAGTTAGATCACAATTACAATATATTATTAATGCATCTCTCAGGGAGGGGAGTTTTCCATCATGTTTAAAAGAAGCGGTAGTACAGCCGCTTCTAAAAAAGCCCTCCCTGGATCCCCTGGACTTTAATAACTACAGGCCAGTATCAAATCTTCCATTTTTGGGCAAGGTGATCGAGAGGGCATTTGCCTTCCAACTGCAAGCAGTTTTGGATGATACAGATTTTCTAGACCCATTTCAAACTGGCTTCAGGGCAAGATATGGAGTTGAGACTGCTATGGTCGCCTTAGTGGATGATCTACGCTTAAGTATTGACAGGGGGAGTGTGTCCCTGTTGGTACTCCTGGACCTCTCAGCGGCTTTCGATACCATCGACCATGGTATCCTTCTGGAACGCCTGAGGGAATTGGGACTCAGGGGCACTGTGCTTCAGTGGTTCCGGTCCTACCTCTCGGGCAGGTTCCAGATGGTGATGCTTGGGGATAGTTGCTCTTCAAAGAAGGAGCAGCTATGTGGTGTACCACAAGGTGCCATCCTATCCTCAATGCTGTTTAACATCTAGATCATCCGGAGGCATGGGGTGGGGTGCAATCAATACGCTGATGACACCCAAATATATTTCTCTAAGCCTTTGACAACAGCGTCAGCTAAGGATAGTGTGTCTCCTCTGAATGAATGCCTGGAGGTGGTAATGGGCTGGATGAGGAAAAACCAACTGAAGGTGAATCCAGACAAGACGGAGGTGCTTACTGTCAAGGGCCACAACCTGGGGTTGGAGGTGTGTCAACCAGTTCTGGATGGGGTTACACTCCCCCTGAAAGGCTGTGTTCGCAGCCTGGGGGTGCTCCTGGATCCGTCGCTCCAAATGACAGCTCAGATAGATGCGACTGCCAGGAGTGCCTACTATCAGCTTCGGCTGATACACCAGCTGCGCCCCTTCCTAGAGTTGGAAGACCTAAAATCAGTACTGCACGCACTGGTAACTTCGTGGCTCAACTTCTGCAATGCGCTGTACATAGGGCTACCTCTGTGCCTAGTCCAGAAACTTCAACTAGTTCAAAATATGGCAGCCAGGTTGGTCACTGGTACATCTAGGGGTGACCACATTACACCACTTTTAAAATCTCTTCACTGGCTGCCAATCAGTTTCCGGGCGAAGTACAAAGTGTTGGTTATTACCTTTAAAGTCCTACATGGTTTGGGTCCAGGTTACCTACGGGATTGCCTTCTCCCATACAATCCATCCCGCACGCTCAGGTCCTCTGGGAAGAATTTACTACAGTCAACAAGAACTAGACTGACAACCGTTACCCAGAGGACCTTCTCTTCTGCCGCTCCCAGATTGTGGAATGACCTGCTGGGAGAGATTCGCCAACTCACCAGTCTTCAGGAATTTAAAAGATCTATAAAGACTGATCTCTTCCAGCAGGCCTACCCAGATGAATTTTAAAGTGTTTTATTGGTGTTTTATTGGTATTTTAATGATGTATTGGTTTTATGTGCTTTTAATCAGTTTTGTATTTTATGTTTAATGCTGTTCCCGGCCTGGATCCGTTGGGAGAGGTGGGTAATAAATAAATAAATAAATAAATTATTATTATTATTATTATTATTATTAAATATCCAGTACAACACAAAGAAAGCACAAACTGGATAAGACAACAAGAAGAAAGTCAGAGACAATACCACAGCAAACACAGTATACAATAACTCTGGAGGAACTGAAGGAAACAATACAAAGGACACACAACTGGAAAGCACTCAAAACTTCTGGTACAAACAGCTTACATCAACACATGAATACCTCACTCAATAGATCAACACAGTCATAGAACCTCTCCCGACTCGCTTCGGATCTGTTTCTGGGTCTTCCGAATCACCCCGATTCACTTCAGATTCGGGATTCTGAAACAGAGTGCTGCACAGCCCTACTTTAAATTGTACTTTATGGTTTTAATTTTTGTGAACCACCCACAGAGATTCGGCTATTGGGAAGTATAGAAATGCAATAAATAAATAAATTCTGCAAGCTGAAAGATATATGTAGAGTTTCTTTGACTGTGAAAGGAGTTGCAGTTGCAAGCTGTTATCTTACCAGTTACAGTGTTTGCACAAGTAGGTAAGTTCATGAAAACAGACAATGTCCTACAAATTTATTTATTTATTATTTATTAAATCATTTGTATCCTGCCCTATTATCTCTGGGATCTCAGGGCAGCGTACAGATAAAATCAGAACAATATAAACATAAACAATTTACACAACTTAAAATGTATTAAATCGTTAACAAATTAAAACTGGTAGAATTTTTTTAAAAAAAACAACAATTAAAAACAATTAAAACTATGTGTAACCATGGAGAATTGAAGGCTTTGATAAAAAGCCACATTTTAACTTGACACCGAAATGAAGCCAGTATCAGCGCCAGTCAGGCCTCCACAAGCAGGGTGCCACAACAGAGAAAGCCCTCTCCAATGCCCCCCATAATGTATGTCTCACATTGACGGGACGCAGAGGAGGGCTCCTCCAACAGATCTCAAATCTCAGGTAGGCATGTGTGCCACCACAGCCTCAAACACTAGGCCTAGGCGAGCACACCCCTCTCAGGCTAAGCACCAACACTTAAATACCTGAGGGAAGGGTAAAAGACGCACCACTTTTTCCTTATAGCAGAGGGGGAAAGGGTATTAAGGTTTTGAAAAAGGTTCTCCTGTGAGTATATTGGCTGAAGGTTTAATGTTATGTGTTTCTTTATAAACTAATAGAGCAGGTTATAAAGCCAAGCTGACACATGATTTGTGGTAGCAAAAATAAAATAAAAAGTTTATTGTTGTTTGCAGTCTTTTCAAAATCAATTTAAAACCTGCCTATTCTTAATACTTCAAATAATCTTACTAATAATCCTAAATCCTTAAAATCTCTTCACACATTCCTAACTAGAACACTCACAGCTATCTTCCACTTAACTACCCTCCACCCAACCAACCCTCTACTAACTGCCAAACCCCTCCCCTCACACTATATATACTCCTCCTCCCCCTCCCTTTTCCAGCATCATCAGCCACACCCACTCAGTCCAGCATTCCTTACTCTTCAAACACACTAATCCAGACATATTTAAGGAGACAGAAATGTGGGGTATTGCCACATATCTCCCCCCTTCCTTTAAAACTTGAGTATGGCACTGATGTGCTTGATGCAGGGTTTTGGAAATATAAATATTAAAACCTACCTGCATAACAATATAACTATGCATAAATATTTAATAGTCCTATAAGGAAAAAACAAGTTAACAACCCTATCCCCCCAAAGTTATTGGCTCAAATTCCAGTCCATGAGCTCAATATTGAGGTCCAAATCAAAAGTCTCATTTTCCTGCTGAACTTAAAGACACCCTGCGAGATAGTCCATCAGCTACGATGTTCTCCTGTCTGGCCACGTGCTGAATCTCTGCCTGGAACTCCTGGAACTGCCAAGACCACCACTGCAAAAGTTGGCCATGGCCTCGCATCGACTGGAGCCACACCAGTGCTCGATGATCCACCTGGAGGACGAAACGCTGGCCCCACACGCACGGTCCGATCCCGTCCAAGGCCCATATGATCGCCAGACACTCCCTCTACACCGATGAGCAGCCACGCTCAAGTTCTGACAACTTCCAACTGAGGTATGCCACAGGGTGCTGGATACTGTCCCTTGTTTGCATGAGGACAGCCGCTATCCCGACCTTAGATGCGTCGGTGGCCAAAATGAACTTTTGGTCAAAGTCTGGTGCAATTAATACTGGGGTGGTACACAGAGCTTGCTTCAGCATCTCAAAAGCACTCTGGCACTCCTCTGACCACTTGGTTTTCTCTGATTTTTGCTTCTTGGTCAATTCATGCAAGGGTGAAGCTATCTCCCCAAACTTGGGCAGAAATACTTTCACTCTGCCTCCAATCTCAAATGTTCTAGCTTTAGCCCCTTTGTCGAACCAGTTCTTCTGTTTTGGTTGGGCTTTGGCTAGATTGGGGTGAGCCAGATCTATAGCTTCGTGCATATCAACTTGCAAGTTAAGCACGTAATTAAAAACTGACTCCTTCTCTTCTTCTACTTCCTCTTCCCAGCTCTTCCTAAAAATACTAAGGGGACTCTTCACATTTCTCCCTAGCGTTAACACAATAGGTGAAAACCCCATAGAATCTTGGGGCACCTCCCGGAAGGCAAATAGGAAGTAGGGCAACTTTTTATCTTTGTCCATGGGATGATCAGCGGCATATGTTTTAATCAGGGGTTTGATGGTATCACTAAACTTTTCCACTAGCCCATTGGTTTGGGGGTGAAACGCAGCAGAAATGAGAGGTTTCACTCTACAGCACCTCCACAAACATCTCATAACATTTGAAAAGAATACAGTGCCTCGGTCACTATTTATTTCATGGGAGAACCCCAGCCTACAAAAGATATGTAACAAGGCCTCAGCTACTGACAGGGCATCTACAATTCTAAGGGCTTCTGCATCTGGAAATCTTGTAGCAAAATTAATCACTGGTAGTAGAGATCTTTTGCCTGATTGGGTAGGTCTAGAAAAAGGCCCTACCAAGTCCAACCCAATTCTATAAAAGGGTTTATTAATCAGTTGCAGGGGATTCAGAGTAGGGTGACCAGATAAAATCCAGGTCAGGGCTCATGTAACTTTAACAGTTGTAGAGAAAAGGGAATTTCAGCCAGAGTCATTTGTATGCAATTAGTCCCTGGTGAAATTCCCATATCATCACAACTGTTAAAGTTGCAGGCACTATCCTAGAGTGACCATATACAAAAGAAGGCAGGGCCCCTGCAACTTTGTGATGAAGAGGGGATTTCACCAGGAACTAATTGCATACAAATGACACTGGCTGAAATTCCCTTTTCTCTACAACTGTTAAAGTTACATGAGCCCTGACCTGGATTTTATCTGGTCAGCCTAATTCAGAGGAGCTTTGATTGTCCCCACTGTTCCCTACTCTCTGGCAACTTTCACAAGAAGCCGTGACTTCTCTGGCCATGTCTGGCCAGTAATACTGTGCCATCACTTTCTGGTCTTTCCCATACCCATGTGGCCTGCCAAGAAGGAATCATGGGCTAATTTCAACAGTTGGTCCCTATATTGCTTGGGCACCACTAACTGTTTTTCAACCCCCCAACTCCCGGGTTTTTTTTAGGAGTCTCCTTAGGTTTGTCACTAGGAGTCATTTCCATATCCTCTGCTTGTGACTTTACACTTTCCAGGCTTGAATTGGCTACAGTAGCCAATTTAAAATCTTGATTTGCTTGAGAAAAGTCAGGAGCAACAAAGTTGTTCACAGCTGGGTTGCTAAGCAATGCTGGGGGTGAGCTCTCAGCTTTCCCTGCTTCGATACAATTCTCAGCAGCTGCCTGAGATTGCATTATAATATACACTTTCCTGCCATTTGATTCCATCAAGTCTTTTCCTAGAATCAAAGGTTCTTCCTGACAGGAATTTACGCCCACAATAAATTTCGCTTTGAGACCTCTCCAAGTAACTTCTACTTCTGCCATTGGTATCTCAAAAGTAGGCCCTCGCACAGGTTTTATAGTAACTGACCTGTGAAGAACAATTTCTTCAGGTTTCACTAAATCGGATCTAATAAGAGAAATAAGGGCACTTTATGTCTTCTGCCATTCACAAGTACTTCTTCCCATAAGGACTGATCTGAATCCTGCATGTCTTTCCACTGCAATCGGTAACATTGTGGACTCATGTCACTCTCAGTATTTTCAGTCACGTACATTCTCCTGACTGAGGTACTTTTCTCTTTCTCATCTTTAAGCCTGGGACACTGAGGTCTTATATGCCCTACAAGCCCACAATGATGGCAAGTGAGATCTGTTTTGCCAAACAAAGGTCTTGTGGTGTTTCCCGCATTTTCTACTGTCTTCTGGCTTTTGGCTCCCTCAGCTTGAACCCTCCCGGATTAGATATAGGCTTCATGTCAGTCTCTTTCTTAAATTGCCTGCCATATTATAACCCCTGTTCAAGGAGAACTGGTCTGCCAACAAAGCAACTCCTCCCCCCCCCCAGCCCTCCAATCTAGGCTGGTGCTGCACCGAATATCCAGGTGGACAGAGCTGAGGTCCCCTCCACAAGGATTCGCTTTTGCGCCCGGTTAGGAGATTATGCACACTATCCCTGAAGCGCCTTTACGCCTAATACCTCTGCACGAGAGGCGGCGACAAAAGGCGCTTCCCTCCCCTCCCCTTCCCTCCCCGCAGCTCCCCAGCTGGCTGGCTGGTAGGCTGTGGGCAGCAGGCGAGCGATCCTCCTCCTCCTCGCCTTCCTTTACCCCCTCTTCTTCCTCCTCCTCCTCTCGCCGGGCCCCCCGCCGCGGGTGCCGGGGATCACAGAGAGCCCGCCGCCGCCGCCGGCACCGCCACCTCCACCCCCGAGTGCTCGTGCCCCATGCAACGCGCGCGGCGGCAAGAGCAGGAGGCGCCCCTTTGGCATTCCCGCTCCCCACCCCTCGGTTTCACGAAGACGCAGAGAACAAGGCTGGAGTGTTCCGTGCCAGGAAGCGCTTCTTGCCATTGTGTTCTGGTCAAAACCCTGCGGACTAGCAACCTGGAGAGAAATAGTCAAGTGCGCCTTTCGTGGGGGTCCGTTTCCCAGCCTCCCCTCCCCCTTCCCCAAGGAAAACGTTCTCCCACGGCCCCTTCTCATCCCCTCCCCCAAGAGTTGCTCCCCGTACCTGCGTGGCTCATCTTCCGGAGTCTCCCCCTGCACAGCTCGCCCTCTCTTGCTCTCCCCCTTCTCGCCTCGCCGGCTTCAAATCATGTTCCCGGCAGCCAGGCGCTTAGACTAGCTCCCTCCGCCGGAGCCCCCGGGGTTGCTGAAGTTCAGGTCGGGGCATGGAGCGATCGGAAAGGGGGTGAGGAAGGAAATCTGCGCCGTTGCAGCCGGGGGAGGGCTTTTGACAGCGGCGGCGGCAGCAGTCAAAATGCGCTTTAATGGACGGAGCAAAAAAACCCTCACTTTTTAACGCGCATTCGATAATGCGCACAATCGGGGAGATAACGCGCCTCTACGCCCCATTTGCGCTCCTCTCTTGTAGAGGTAATTTTTTAATGAGACTTGAAAGAGCTTTAAATCGCTCTTCTTGTAGAGGTAAATTTTTTAATGCACCTTGAAAGAACTTTAAATGCCTTTTGTAGAGGCAGCCAGAGACAGATCCACTCCATCCAGGTCTCAGTAATGCACACCAGGAGCTCCATCACACCAGTGATTTAGTGCACTCTTGCCATGCCTGATGTGCAAATTTTCCGTAAGCGCATTTGACACGCCCTAAGCCTTCATGAAGTTTTAAAGAAACTGGGGGCTTGAATGGATTGAATGAGGTCCTGGCAGGGAAAACCGATCTCTCCCAGCAGCTGGCTCCAAGCCTCAATGTAAAACCCCAACCTTGCATCCCAGGCTTAAAAGTGTTTTTTAAAAATCATACAATGCCTGGATCTCTGCAGAGACAGGACTGTACTCCCTCAATGCCCCCAAAGAGCCAGACTAAAGGGTCCTTCCATTTTTGCCCAGCAGAAAGGCACTCTGGTTGAAGTGCTCATCTGACAGGACCTGACTGGAGGGAAAAAGAAGAGGGGAGGAGTGGGGTGGAGTGGAGTGGAGTGGTGGAGCGAAGGAGCGAAAGAGCAGCAATTCATGTGAAAGAGATCATAAGCTTGACACGCTGGTAAAAAACAATGCGGAGGCAAACCAGGGGGGAAATTAGGTGTCAAGTCATGGATAGTGATTGTTTTATTGTGGACTGACCTGGCATTCAATAGCAGCACCCGCAGATCAGAGGGTGGGCTGATAAGGCAACCTGGATCTTGAAATATGGGGGAAAGACCGAAAGTGGGGACAGATTTCAAATATCTCTCCCACCTTTCCCTTACCTGACATGTCCAATCCCCAATGCCATACCTCCCTCTGACCGAGATTACACCAATAGTCACCTCATTCCTCCCCTGGGATTCATCTGGGCACATAGACAAACAATAAAAACCAAAACAAAAGCCAGTAGAGTCTGGCAGGGAAGCCCAGACAGTAAGAAAGTGAGGTGACAACCTAATGTGGAATGACGTTTTCAGGAAGAAAATATGTACTGTTTGACTCTTAATCCTATTATGCCTTCGCATTGCAATTATCTCCAGAATATTTCTTTGTTTAAGAGACTAGCTGCTGTTGCTGGGTTGATCCTAGGCAGAATAAAATCCCAGGTGTGTCTGGGAACTCACTGATTTCTGGATGTCATTGCATTACGACATTTTGCATGTCATCCCATTATGGCTGATGCCTTTCAAACTTGTTCTGCAAGCTACTGAATGCAAACGTAACTCTTGCTATGGACATGCTTCTTTGAAATGCCTTTTCAATGGTTGCTCTTCCACTTACTTTAGACAGGCACACATGTTTTCAGCAGATTTCTCAAACCAGTTTTTCACATTATTTCCAGGCATGCACAATGGCTTGCACAGACATGTATAGGCGTTAGCAGAGGTCATGGCCCGTGAGCTAGAGGCTGTGGCATTGTCATGCATTTGCTACATTGGACTAAGGAACCTGAGGGGTGTGTGTGTGCGTGTGTGTGGGGGTGTTCTGTGATTTTAAGACAGGGACCACTTGCTCCAACAGCGAGCCTGATCTAATAACTGGGTATGCAGCCAACCCTCCTGTCCCCACTATTGCTCCTTCAAGACACAGCCAATGAGAGATGGTGAAAGAAGGGGATGGACCAGAGCTGCCAGTGGAGATGTCACAGAATAGGCATTGGCATCCAGCAGAGGTCAAGGGTACAATAGACCCATCCTGGACACCATTGGGTTCTTTCTGCCCCCACCCCCTGCTGTCTAGTAAGTGCACTGTTCCTCTGCCCTGCCCTTGTCACTGCTAGTTACTGGGGTTGTGCATTCCACCCCATCTTCTTAGACACAACTATTGTCCCTAAAATTGGCCAAGACCAGCAGACTGAAGTTAATGTTTCTGCCCTTTCAGTCACGTACCAATTAATGCTTTCATTTTATGTGCTCCAAATTCTAAACCTCTTCAAAGATGAATTGCATTTATGTTTAAAGAAATCCAGAAAGTCTGAATGTAGCAGAGAAAATGTATACTTCTATGACCAAAGAAATTTTACAATGGTGGCAAGCAGCAGGTGAGCAACCAATTACCTTCTCCTGGGGGAAAAAAGCAACTACTTATGGTCCTTCAGATGTTTTGGCCTACGACTCCCATCAGCCCTAGCCAGTGTAGCCACTGGTAAGGGATCACAGGAGTTGTAGGCCAAAACATCTGGAAGGCTGGAAGTTACCCACCCATGTCCTAGGAACTGTAAGCTTTGCATGGTGAGGCTCATCTGTTGATAGGTGAAATGCATTAAGCGTTCTACTCCTGAAGGCATAGGACACTCTAGAACACCTTGGCTGTCCAGCAAGTGGAGATTCAAGGATGGAGAGCAAGGGTGTGTATTTCTTCTATGACAGTTTTGCAGTCACAATAATTAGTTCTATTTTGCTGTTATGCAGCCAATGTGGGGCATACTTTTCTGTCTTTTGGAGCTGTGGGTGACAAAAAAAGTGTCCCTGCGGTGCCTAAGCAACTGGGTGACCCTGTTGACCTCCTGGCAAAGAACAAAATGCAATGATCGTTGTGGCTATGAACAGCCACAGAAGAAATTCATTTGCAGGTAAATCCAGGGAGGAGGTGGGGGGCAGACAGTGCAGTGGGTGAACTTCATGTCCCCATGAAGCTTCAGTGAAGAAGGCTGTGAAGCTAGTTTTGGCTCAGCTGTAACATAAATCATCGAGATAGCAGAGTTGCAAGCTGAGATTTTTTTGTTTTGTTGACTGTGCTCTCGTTGAGACGAATGTAGTAGCAAAAGTCAGGTCATGTTTATGCCAATGGATCAACACCAAGGTGACATTGCAAGATCTGTAGAAGCAGCGACAAAAAGCCGATCTACACGCTAGGTTTTTAACGTTTTAGAAGGGTTACGAAAACTCTTTGGGCCACATGACGCACTCCCTTGAACGTTGTATACCCGAGGTTTTTTAAAACTCACTTTAGCTATATACAATGATTTTACTTTTAATAAATCGTTTTAAGTAATATAATGTGTCCTTCCTTACCATTTGTGATTCATGGGGGCAGTGCTTCGTTTACCGGTGCTCAAATGCTTAGCAGTTGATTGGTGGGCAAGAAAGAGGGGATAAGGTGGAAGTGGGTGAGTGAACTACAACACCCACAATCCTTAGCCCTATACTCATTGAAAGCTAGAGATTGAAAGAGGAACTAAGGAGGAAGTGGGTGACTGAACTACAATGCCCACAATGCTTTGCCCTAAACTCATTGTAAAAACGAAACAGAAAGAGATGGGCAGAAGAGTGTATGACCACACACACCGCTTTAAAAACTGAAGAAGTTTTCTCCTGTAACATGAGTACTCCTTAATGTGGCGTAAGACATTTTAGAACGCACCTATTTGGAATGTTTTAAAATACTCAAAGTGAAAGCAGAGCTCTGATCGGTAAAAGCAGAGTTCACAGCACTACAAAATGAAAGGAGTCTTAAATCTAAGGTGGTGAACTCTGAGACAGTGAATTATGCAATGTAACTTCCCCCACCCCATGCTTTGTGCATATTTGTGGAGAGGTATTTGTGTGCTTCCTGTTTGTTTTTGTTTCTATGGGATTGTTATATCCTAGGGGTTTACCAGCCTGATGTGACCAGTTTGCAAAGCACTTTGCAGATAAAATCACTTGCTTCTGATCCAACTTGGACATGACTGTTACAGCAGTTCCTGTGAAGGTTCCAGAAGAGGCTGTTCATCCAGTTATATTGGATCAGTTTTCAGCTAGTTCCTCCCAAGGAGACAAAACTGCTGGGAAACTCTCATCGTACATCAATCCAACTTGACACTTGCCAATCTTTTGGTCTGCTGCTGACAATTATGGCTGCCTCTAGACGGACAGTTTGCGTCGAGATGTCTTCACACTGGCAGCAGTTGGGTTACATGACGCTGCCGCCAGTGTGAAGCCATCTATGGGAAAGCCCCAAAGTTTCACACTAAAAAAGTCGGGCACTTAGCCCGACTTTTTTTTAGCTTTGAGTGATGCGACGATGGCTTTTGCCATCTGTCGCTATTGCTCCAGAGCTTCTGGGAGGCCTGCCCAGTCTATGGTGACTACTGATTGGTCACCATGGGCAGGGCAGGGAAGGGGATGGACCAGCGAGCCATAAGCTTGCTACACCACCTCTTCCCCTCCACAGACCTCCCTCCCTTCTTCCCCACCTCATTTAAAAAATAAAATAAATAAAATATAAAAAATAAAAACAAACCTTACCACATCCGCAGACCACCCCACTTCTTACCCACCCCATTGAAAAACTTACCTTTCTTGTAAGAATGCTGCTTGGCGGGTGCAGTGGGTGCGGCAGCAGCAGGAAAGCCAGCCGTGGTGCTCCTGCTGGTGAAGAGGGGTGGAATGAGCGCTAATATGCGTCGCTCCGCCTGCTGCCGCCGCCGCCGCCGACACATCAAAGAGACGCCATGAAGAGGAGCCCTATGATGTACTCCTCTTTTTCAGATGCTTTTTGTCTTTAAAAGAGGCACAAACTACCCCTGTATGGATTGGGTTAGGCAAGTTGAATCATTCCATGTTCCAATTTTTGGCAATGTGATTGAGTGGGCAGTGGCACAGCAGCTCCAGGTGGTCCTGGATGAGGCTGATTATCTTAATGCAGATCATTCAGGGTTCAGACGGGCCTTTGGGATGGAGGCGGCTTTAATGGCTCTGGTTCATGACCTGTGCCTAGGAGTGTGACCCTGTTGATTTTTATTTTTTTTTAATTCACACCAACTCCTGATAGAATTGATCATCAATGCCTTTGGGGACAACTGGAGAGACTGAGACTGGTAGTGATGAAACTCAGAAAGTAGTATTGGGTGATTTCTGCTTCCTCTGTAGGAACTAATCTGTGCAGAATGCAAGATTTGACCCTTTTTAACATCGAGATTTGGAGTGTGCAGCCATTAACATGCTGACACTATTTTTTCGTCTGCCTTTGATCCAAGTGCAGCAATCACTTCCTTGCCAGTGTCTGTAGTTGGTTATAGGCTAGATGAAGGATACTACATTGAGGCTAAATTCAGACAATACAAGAAGGGCTGTGAATGTGATCTTGAGGTGGCATGTTTACCTGTTCTACAAGGAGTCACACTTACTCTGAAAGATCAAGTAAGCTTGGGAGTGGTCCCGAACCCTGTCTTGCTGCTCAAGTCACAGCCTGTTGCAATCCCTCCATTCAGAGCCAGACATTGCCTTTGTCATCCATACCTGGGTGACCTCCCATTTTGGTTACTGAAACGTGCTGGATGCTTCCAGATGAGGGATTTATGGTGCAATCTCCCTGTCTCATGCGAGGAATTTTATGAGGGGTCCACACAACGTTGTCATGCTGCTGAAATCCCACGCTTTCTCGACACTTCTCCAATCTTTTCTATTAATGCAGAAAATCCATTACGTAGGGAAAGAGTGGAATAGATGCACAACCATTTTGCAGGTCATAGGTGTGCACAAGGGCTATGCCAGGCGCGCCAAGGCACACCCTAATGTCTCAAGCAATAAGCACAGCATTGCGGGGGCCTTTGAGTAGGGATCCAGAAGGGGATCCAGATGCAGCAGGAATGGTCCTCCAGCTGCTCTGTGGTGGCAGTGAAGAACCGCTGCCTCAGAAAGAGCTCTGTTGCTCCTGGCAACAGGAACAAAAAGGAATTGCTTTGCTGGGAGCCACACCCCCTCGGCCACCAGCCACTGCTGGAGTGTCTGTTCCAACTAACCTCACGCTAACAGAGGCACATGTAAATGATACCAGGCACGCTCCACACCAAAATGTCACTCATGTGGTAAGAATGGTCCTCCGGCTGCTCCACTGCTCCCGCCTCCAACAACGTGCTGCTGCTCCTGGAAGCAGGAGCAAAAAGAATCACTCTGCTGGGAGCCTCTCTGCCAGGAACTGTGTTCAAAGAGGCCAGGAGGTGCCCCCCCCCAAGGCTAATACCACCTTGTGAGCCCCTCCAGTGTCATCACAAAGCCCCACCAATGCTGGGACTTGTGGAGTGTCTCCTCATCCACCCCCCTCACTTGCAATGGACCTCCCATGGTCAGGCAAGCAGAATGCAGAGTAGGGCATAAGTGTCTAAAGTGTTTAATCAATGAATGAATAAAAATAATGTCCTTTATGATTGAGTAGTCCATAAATGTTTGCTTAAAAAAAATCCCTGGGTGCACACCCTCATGGAATGTGCTGTACACGCCTACGTTGCAGGTATAGATAGGGAAATGTTGGATTGAGACACAGTGGGTGCAGTTGTCCTTGGAGCAGGTGGAAGACATGTTGGGGATGGATGCCCCTCCTTGCTCTGTTGCTTGACTTGCTTTTCCAGTTGCAACGTCATCTCATGTCCTGCACGGCAACTCCTCTAGAGCGTTTGCCTTGGTTCTTGTTTTGCCTCCTCTTGAGTTTTTTGCTTTCTAAACCTTTTATTTGCAAAAAACCCAAAATGTAAATGAAAGCATTTTGTGTTTGCTAAAGCAGCTCCTGCTACTGCCTCTCTGCATGGCTCTTAACAACCCCTTAAAGGTCCCTTCTACAAGATTTTGGTTTGATGCCCGATTGCCCGATTATGCGCATCTCCTGACAATTGCGCCTAATACCTATATACGAGAGGCGATGAAGCGCATTACTGGCTGTATGAAACTCACTTTAAAGTTGTTGACATGCATGCAAATGATGCTGAAAGTAATGCGCTTTGTCCGGGAAACTGCGCAAACAGGTTTTGCACCCTTTATTCTCCCAGCCTACCAGAATCTCCCACTTTGGTTTCCTAGTTTACCTGTGGAATGATGTGGTTAACCTGTTCGGCTACCTCTCTCTCCCCTCCAATTTCGCCACCAGCTGAAGTTTGTCCCCCCTCCCAGAACTGCTCCAGAGTAAATGGGAATGTGCCTCAGAAGTTCCTCCCTCCAGCAGCCCTTTAAAAAGTATTTTCGGCTGCCTCTCTCTCTCTGCCCCCCACCATTTGCCAGAGAGAGAGGAAGAGAGCGAGAGACCAAAGAGAAGTAGCGAGCGAGCGAGAGAGTAGAGATCCGCACAAACATACACCCAAACAGACAGGGGAAACTGCTTCGTTCCTTCCTCCTCCTCCTTATTTTCCCAGTGAGATCAATTGTTTTCCCTTCTCTCCTTCTCAATAATCCATTGTTGTTTTGGTGATGTAAAACATTCAGATGCGCGCGCACACACACACACACACCCAGGAAGCAAGTGAGGGGAGCAAGTGTGTGTGTGTGTGTGTGTGTCTATGGATGGAGGCAGGCATGCAGGCAAGCATGAAAACACCCTCCCCCTGTCCGCCCCCCCTTTCCCTGCTTCCCATCTCTCAGGAACCCAGCAAGAAGCGAGGGGACGAGTTGTCTAAGCGGATCACTAATTATCCACATATACGCATGACAACAAGACCATCTGATTGTTAATGCGCCTCCTCACAAAATTGTTTACATGGACATAAGGCGCTCTTACTCCCACGGTAAATTAAAACTTGCTATTTAACTTGCATTCCAAAATGCGAATAATCGGAGATTTAAAGCGCCTGGACCCCTGATTTGCGCTCCGCTCTTGTAGAGGTAAATTTGGTAATGAGCCTTGAAAGAGCTTTAAATCGCTCTTGTACAGGCACCCAAAGGATTGCTTCTGGAACCTTACTTGTTGTCCTACCCGCCCCCTGTAATTAGAAGATTTTACTGTACTATTTTCTTTTTCCTTCATTTTTTTAAAAATTGAGTACTTCCACAATTATCATCTGATGAAATAAAAGTATTGGAGGAAAAATTAAAAATGGGCTGATTTGTAATCTGACTCTGGGGGAAGGACACTGAGACTTTCTGCTGAAGGAAGAGTTATAGAGCCAACTAACAAGCGGGGGGGGGGGGAGGGGGAAAATCAAACAGCCAAAATAGATGCATTTGTGCAGTTTTACTGCAGCATGCAAATGGCAGCAAATGATTGAAGCTGTTCTCCTGCCTGGGGTCTGCCTCCTGCAGAGCGTCAGGGAATGGAGAGGTAGCAGGGATGAGCACAAAGCCTTGCTTCACATGCTGGCTCTTGGAGACTGCCTTGCCCCATGGTAGCATTGGATGCTGGGAGGGGGATTCTTAAACCTATGGGACTTACAGCCCATCATAAACATCTTTACTTGGAAGTACATCTGGTTCAAAATGTCAAAAGAAAGGAGTGTGTGGTGGCTGCAAGGAGTGGGGAAAGTGGAGGGAACAATTCCGCCCACTCAGCTATGTCCTGCTCACAGTGTGGATGCAGCAGAGCGAGATGCAGAGGCCAAGAACACAGGAGATCCCCTAAAGTCTGGACTAGGCTGGCCCTATGAAAAGGAGGACAGGGCTCATGTAACTTTAAGAGTTGCAGAGAAAAGGGGATTTCAGCCGGTGTCATTGGTATGCAGTTAGTAGCATACCCCTCTTCATCACAACAATTAAAGTTGCAGGCACTATACTAGAGTGACCATATACAAAAGAAGGCAGGGCCCTTGCACCTTTAACTGTTGTGATGAAGAGGGAATTTCACCAGGTACGAATTGCATACAAATGATGCCGGCTGAAATTGCCTTTTTTCTACAACTGTTAAAGTTACATGAGCCCTGTCCTCCTTTTCATATGGTCAGCTTAGGCTCCCTCTACAAGGATTCGCTTTTGTGCCCGGTTCAGCGATTATGCGCATTATCGCAGACGCGCATTTACTCCTAATCCCTCTGCACAGGAGGCAGCGAGAGGCGGCGAAGCGCATTAATAGATGTCCAAAAAGCGCTTTACAAGAAGTTAATGCGCATAATCGCTTGTTCACACGGGGAAAATGCGCTGTAACGGCCGGAGCAAAATAAAACTCGCGATTTAACGCGCATTCGAAAATGCGCATTATCGGGGAGATAACGCGCCTCTACGCCCGATTTGCGCTCCGTTCTTGTAGAGGTAAATTTTTTAATGAACCTTCAAAGCGCATTAAACCTCTCTTGTAGAGGCACCCTTAGTCTGGACTGTCAACTGCAATACCACTTGTGGCTTACAGTAGAAAACTAATGATTTTGTAGAACTGGGAGATTTCTGTCTGGAAGCACCCACTGTCCTAGGGCCCTGCCCTGTGGAGGTTATTTGTAAACTGTAGTTTGTGCTCAATTCTTCAGCCTACTTTTGAACTAAAGTGGACTGCAGGGAGCCAAAACAGGACTACTAGAAGTGAGAGGACGGTATATCTTTGAAAAACCGAAGGGGCAACAGAATGTTAAGGGTCAGCTGAAAGAAAAATATGGGCAACAGAGGGAGGGAGTGAAATGCCCCACTTGGCCATTTCTCCATCGGGCTTTGATGTTGTGCCTTTAATGGGGCCTTCTGCTTCCGGATTAAGATTGGCTTTATAATGCATTTTCTAAATAATAGCACACTTTCCAAGTTAAAGTTTTTTTTAAAGTCTCTTGAACTCTTTACATCGTACAACCTAACTGGCTGGCTGGCAGGACCCCTGAACAGGAACATCCCAGCTAGGAAGTAAGGATCCACTGCAACATTTTGTTGCAGGTCCCACTTGTTATATCCATTCTTGTTTATCTACAATAGTTGCCAGTTAGCTTGCACACCCAATTCAATGTGTTGGGAATTTTACCTCCAAGGCCTGCCTGTCCTCTGAGATTGTCAAAGGAGGCTTTGCTCCCCTCCCCTTCTTCAAAAGGTGTGATTGTTGAGAACTCAAGATAGGGCTTTGCATGGGCCTCTACTATCTTGCCTTGAGAAGACCACCTTACAGCTTCTTTATACATTTCTTACTCTTTCATTACAACTGTTTAAGAGAGCTTTTCCTAGGGTTGCCTAGTTTGGGTTTGGGTTTTGAATTACTGTTGCTGCTAAGTTATGATGTATTTTTCTTTATTTTGATTGTTGGATTACTTTTTAAACTTTTTATTTAATTTTGTTGAGCAGTAGGAAGGGGTAATTGGCAATAGTCAAGAGGCAGGTGAGGAGTGGGTCCTTAACTCTTTCCCTGTTCTAAGCCACCTGCAAAGTTTCAAATACATGTTTGCTCTATATTGAAGTTCTCAATCTGAAATGTTAATTATGTTGGTTCACTTAAAAATGCAGAAATCAAACCAAATTCTTCCCCATCCATACCTGTAACATCCCTGCTTCTCTGGCTTCCACCTCTTCACAACCAGCTATGGATTCCTGGATCTCTGAACCAGATGTGTGTGTTTTAAACATGTGCTATAAAGGGAAACACAGCTTTCTCAGGCAGGACTCAGGCATCTGCCAGGGCCTGCTATACATATTTTCAGAGGCTCCAGTAGTCTGAGGCCAAGCTACTTACTTACTTAGGCCACAGTGCAAATGTCCTTGAAAACCTTCCTGAGTCAACTCAAATTCTTTACGTCATGTAGAGGGAAGCTAACTTTGACACTGGTAGAGAACATACCTTGTTATCTCTCCAGCTTCTCTGATCCAGGGTGTAATGGGGGAGAGCTGGGCATCCCAGGAGATGACAGACTGACAGCCTAATATGAAAACATGGGGTGGTCTGAGGGTCTCCTTTGAATGCCAGTCTTCAAAACTAAGAAAACTCCTTTTGGAGTCTTATCTGAGCCAGCTGATTTTGCCCCTGAAGAGGTGTCATCCTGGGTGGCATTTCAGATTAATGTTTCTCAGGCAAGCTGCTGACTTATTAAAGAAATAATACTAATACTAATTTCCCCCCAAACTGCAAAGGACACTGTCCCCCATGCTCCATTTGGCATGCAGATAGATCTACTTTTCTCAGTAAATTTGCTCCATATGAAATAGCAGCCAGTGTGTTTGTTCATGGATCCTTCTTCTTGTGCTGCTCGATGTACTGCATACATAAAGAAGAGCACAAGGTCAGATTTGAATTGGGCCAAAAGCCACAAACAAAGAGAACTACAAGAAACTTTTTGATGCAAGTTTCCCCTTATTTGCAATCTACTGAATGTATAAGACTGCCCCTGAGAACCTGTGTCTTCCCCACCTAAAAACATGGCAATGACTTTGAAGGTCAATTGATTTCAGTGGGAGCAGGACCAGCCCAAAATATTTTGCTGCCTGAGGTGATGGACAAGATGGAAGCTCCTCCCATTCCATATACAAAACCTGACTGGACTGGCAGTTGAATTGGGACAGCATCTTCCACCACACCTGAAGGCAGCAGGTTAGCTGAAGAGCCCACAGCTCTATCCTCCAACACCTTGCAACTATCTCCCAGCTTCTGCTGCCTGAGGCAACTGCCTTACTCCGCCTAATGATAGGGCCAGCACTGAGTGGGAGAAAATTAAACTTGTCTGTAATGTTCCTATTGAAACCAGTGGGCTCAATTGCATTAACTGGATAATGTCAGTAGCCCCAAGATTGTAGTTTTCTGTAGAGTGATTTTTTTCTCACATGTGAACAGCAGTAAAAAAAAAAACAACACCTTCAAAAGACTTTCAGGCCACAATACTGAAAATTAAAATCTTTTTATGGTACTTACAGAGTACTTCCATTGCATACAGAGAATTGGTGACATCTAGTGGCTAAAACTTGCAACACAAGATTTCAAATCATGTAACCAGGAGGCTTTCTATATTACCTCAAAGCCCCGCAGTGCTGCGAATCAGTGCTGCATTGGTTATACAATGCAGCTGCCAATTCACAGCCATAGCTGTGTTGTAAAAAAGTCGGGGACTTACCCCAACTTTTTCCTGGTGAGTGAGGTCACCACAGCTCTTTTGCTGCAAGACCTTGCTCTGGGGTCAACCGGGGGGGATGGGGGTGGCATTCCAGGGTGGATGGTGACCCTGATTGGCATGGGGATTTCCCACTCCCACCCCATAGCAGTGATAATGTGGAGTTTCAGCAGCAAGGAGCAGCAAAGCGGCACTGTGAAGACAGGGGTCAGATTGCCTTTCAAATTAACAGCATTAAGGACCAAACTGCATGTGATGTCAAGCGAGTAGTTTGGAGCTGTGTGTATCTTTTCTTGAATTGTAAATAGCAACCACTGGTGATCAGGACTATGGCACACAGGGATTCTTTCTTTCTGTGGGCAATTCTCATTGCATTGCAGGAGGAAACTGTGAAAAACAATCCTGCCTTCATGTCTGAGTTCAAATCTTTTTGAAAGATACTTAAGGGTAGGGGTGTGCATGCCAAAAAATATTGCAGTTTATCGTTATCATCATTTCGGACCAAAAAAATTATCAACTTCATTCATATCGTAGGTGAACCGTATCGTCTTCATGATAATTATCGTGAACAAAATGATATTTTTTGCAGCCCTATTTTTAAAAGAAAAATGCCTATAACTTCTGTATTTTAAAAGTTAGAGGCTTGAAACTTGGTCACAGTGCTTATGGAGTATGCCTAAGTATGTGTATGAAATTTGAGATCAATCCCTCCAACCCTCGATTTTATATGGATTTTTAAAAGATCGTTTCCATTCTGAAAGGTCTGAATGAATGCACGTAGTGAGCTGTCATTCTGATCTGTCAGAACTGAAATGATCTTTAATAAATTCATATAAAATTGAGGGTTGGAGGGATTGATCTCAAATTTGGCACATATGTGTAGGTCAGGAATGCTGAGACTTGTCATCACAAACATCTAGATATGTAATATGATATGCAGAGGTGACTGGGGTTGTGGGAAATGATGATGAACAACTTAGGACCACCTACTTCTCTTTTTTAGAGCATCTCCTCATGTTGAGAGTTGCAATCCATCACATCGGATGGGCACCAGGTTGAGGAATGCTGTTGTAGAACAAGGGCAGGCAGAATGTAGATCTCCAGATGTTTTGGAATTCAATTCATAAAAGCCCCTATCAGCATGGGCAGTGATCAGGAATGGTGCAAGTTGATGTCCAAAACATCAGGATAGACCTATTTTCTGCCAACATCTGTTCTAAGGTATGATATTTTCCAGCATTAAGATATGTGTTGTGTCTAATTCCTCCCCCCTTGCGCAGGGCGAAAGAATGTCAGACAGTAATTCAGAATCAGATTTTGAACTCAAACAGACAGAGCAGTTTGTGCCAGGAAGAGACCAGGTTCCCATCGTTCCGCCTTCAGAAAATGTATTGGCTGATGTACATAACCTTGCTGATAAGAAACAGCTTTCGTCTTGCGGAGACGGCAGCCAACTCAAAGATCCCATTTTCCGTAGGAAAATGAAACGAGCACAGTTCAAAGGGCTTACAAAGCGCCGCTCGGAAAGACTTCTGGCTCAGAAGAGGCTGGATGTGAATTCGTCTTGAACTGACTCTCGTTTCCTTTTAGATGGATCAACTGGTTTGTTTGCTTAGCTAATTACGCCTTGGGGCAAAACGCTTTCTAAGTTTTAACTCCTTTCAAAGGGAGAGAAGGGATCATTTGCAAAATAAAAGATTGTGTTTTCTAAGAGGCCTCCTTATTGACTTCGATGGGCACTAGAAGTTAGGGAGTCATGACAATATGCGATCAATAAACAAATTACAACAGAGCTGCATCACTTTAAATAAACTGTCTAAACGAAATGAAGCAACAATGAATGAATCTTGAATACCTAATCCAGATAGTCTTTCAGACCTCAACATTAGTTTTCAACACAAGGCATAGGATGTTTGTTTATTGAATATCATATATGGTGTTGGGGGACTAACATAGAGGATTTCTCTTATGTGTTCAGCAGTGTGAGTTCAAAGGCAAAGCTATTATTGTAATGGAAATAAAAAAGCTAGGATTAATAAAGGGAAATGGTATAAGTTACAAAAGGAAGGAGGGTTGGGACTTCTGAATATAAAGATGTATTACATAGCTAATCAATTAAGATATGTTATAAATAGTATAGTAGGATTTAGAATGGTTAGAAACGCAGACAGGAGATATAGAGTTAGAATTGCAAAATATTTTCTTTAGTAAAATAAAAAAGGAACAATGGAAGGAAATGGAAAATCCCCTTTAAAAATATTGTAGAAATATGGGGAAAGTACAAAAAAAAATTAATACCAGGAGTTTCTCCCCTCACTCCAGTGGTATTATTGGAGAACTTCCCAGGGGATATAAGAAGAAATATGGAAGGGGTATTGAGGGAACAGAAAATAATTAAAATGAAAGATTGGTTGAAAAGAATGGTTAATAAAGAGCAAATAGAAGAAGTATTAAGAGGACAAAAGATCTCATGGTTCAAATGTATACAGTTGGAACAATGGGCACAGAATTGGAAAAAGAAAAATAAGGAATGTAGAGAGGAAACAAGATTTGAGAAGATAATTGAATCAAGAGGAAAGGAGGGAGAAAATAAAAGTAAAATAGGTATGACAAGTGAAATATATAAAATATTGATAGAGGATGGAGACTAACAGGAGTCTCTTAAAATGTTATGGGAAGATGATTTAACACAACAAATAAGTGATTATAGCTGGGGGAGGATATGGGAATTGAGAACGTTAAAGTTATTATCAGTAAGGATAAAAGAGAATTATTATTATTATTATTTAATATTTAAAACTTCCTTCATTGAAAGACTCTTTTATTTTGAGTGTTCCACCCATCTTTTTTTTTAATTTTATGAATTTTATTTTGTTATTTATGGATACAACATAAATAACAAAATAAATAACAAAATATAAATAACAAATAACAAAATCAAGTATTACAATTTCAAATATTATATATATATATATATATATATATATATGTGTGTGTGTGTGTGCATGGAATTCTGTGACAGTCCCAAACAAAACAGAATTATACATTTCAATTTATTATTTTCTATTTAGAGAGTGGAAAATAATTATCCAGTATTGACAATCTTCTATCTACTCCAGATATCTATATATTGTAAGGGAGGCTTTCTCCCCCCTTCCTATTTATTTGTGAAATCAATAAATTTGCCACAGATTTCCATAAAATTCTCATCCCTTAGTTGTCCTTGCACTTTCCTCACTTTCTCAGTCAATTTTTCCAAAAGAGCAATTTGCCAAACCCTCTGGTACCAGTTTTTTACATGAAGCCCCTTGCCATCTTTCCAATGTTTGGCGACCAGCCATCTAGCCGCTAATAATAGATGGCTGATTAAACCCTTATCAGAGAGTTTGCTATCCAATCTTTTGTATAAGTTTAATAGTGCTAGGTGAGGAGTTGGATGTACCCATTGTCCAGTTTTTAAACTTATCTCCTGGAATACCTCGTTCCAAAAAATATTTGCCTTTGAGCATGACCACCACATGTGAAAATAGGTTCCAACCCCAGAACAACCCCTCCAACAATCTGGGGAAGTCCCTGGGTTCATTAAAGATATTTTTCTTGGTATGAGATACCACCTATGCACTAATTTTAACATTAATTCCCTGTTGATGCATGATACTGTATCAAATGGACTTCTATTCCACAAAGCATTCCAGTCTTTTTCCTCAATTTGAATTCCTAAGTCGGTTTCCCATACCATCTTAAGAGGGTCCTCAGTACCAATGTCCTGGGTCATTATCCACCTATAAAGTTTCAAACTCAAGCCTTTAGTTACCCCTTTGTAGCCCAGCATCTCAAGTTCAAACACAGTTAAAGCCCTCATTGCTGCAGTTTGCAACTCTGGTTGTAAAAGGAGTGCATGAGCTTGTGCAATTCTTAACATTGTCCTTTCTCTTGTCCTAACTTTTCTGCCATTTCTTCTTGCCTAATCAAGTGCCCCCTTTGGAAGAAATCCCTAAGGCCGAATAGACCTTTGGATTTCCACTTGAGTTTTTCTCTGGCAGTAAGTTTATCTGCAAACTTAGGGTGATAGTATATTGGGGTTAACGGTGAGAGTCCTGGTGACAATGACCCCCTCCTTATTTTCCAAACTTTCCAAGTAGTCAATGTGAATGGATTCTGCATCTGCTCATCCTGTCTATACCTACATCACTTTAAATAAATGAAATGAAGCGACAATGAATGAATCTTGAATACCTAATCCAGATAGTCTTTCAGACCTCAACATTAGTTTTCAACACAAGGCATAGGATGTTTGTTTATTGAATATCATATATGGTGTTGGGGAACTAACATAGAGGATTTCTCTTATGTGTTCAGCAGCGTGAGATCAAAGGCAAAGCTACCACCTAATACTTCATGTGTATGTATTATTTTAAAATTAATGATCAAATGATTTTTGTCTTCCACATATCACATAATGTGGGAGTTACAGTGGAGCACATCTGGAGAGCACCAGGCTGGAGAAGGGTTTTTTTACACTTCAATCCTATACATGTCTTCTCAGAAGTCAGTGCCACTGAATTCACTATGGCTTACCTCCAAGTGGTATAGGATTGCAAACTAATCTCATCTGAAAGGAGTTCAAGACGGCTCCTCTGTCACTTTGATGAGATGATGTTATAAAGGGATTCTGGGGACTGAACACCCTATTTGGTATAAACACATTTTAAGAAAACATTGGTTCTTTGATGGGCAGGATATTGACCAAAAGTTGAAAGTGCCTGGCACATGCTCTGGTTCTACATTTGCAACAAATACTGCCCCTTTTGTTATCAGTGATGCTGCTATATGTGTGATGTGTGTCAGAGAAAAGTATTGGGCAGACCCTGTATTTGGTAAGGATACGGAACTGCATTCCCCCATCCTGCTGCCCTCCAGATGTTTGAGATGACAAGGGTGCAGGACACAGAATGATGGGCTCAAGTTACAGGAAGCCAGATTCTGTCTGGACATCAGGAAAAACTTCCTGACTGTTAGAGCAATACCGAAAAACAGGGGGAGAGAAGCATCCAAATCAGTTGAAACAAAGGGAGAAACAGGTTCTCAAGATGCTGGGTTCCCCCCCCCCCCACAAAGTTGAACAGCCCGACACATTTCGACCTATAACTTTATACGGCCTTCTTCAGGGGGCTGTAAGCATTTTAAAATACATATTGTAAAAAAACATGGTGGGGACAACATGTGCTAAAATATATTATCATTATAAAATCAAGTCGACATATTGCCACAAGGGCCTATGTGCATATGTAAACTGGTTTTACAACATTTTAAATTATTACATGAGGACAGATGGCTTTATATACTGGTATTTCATTACATACATGCAATACATTTCTAATCAAAAGAATATCTGTGAAATCTTATGTGTAGGAAGGTATTTGCAAAGATCTTCTGCTCAACAGAATGTCTTTCTCTGATCAATAATAACAGTTGCAAAGAGTGGCATGCAGAGCCATGGATTATATATCCTTGCACACCTTTTTCTTCTTTTTGGTCAGGTGTTATCTTTTAAGTAAATGTCAGGGTCATTGTGCTATGATGATCTGGAGAAAGCTTTTTTCTTCAGCATTTTTTTTGCTAAGTCACAATAATGGGAGGAGTTCCAAGTTTTTGTTTAGTCCAATTGGTTCCTTAGATTAAAAAGTTTAAAACCAATTGGACTAAACAAAGACTTGGAACTCCCGCTCTTTTCGGGGGGGGGGGGGATCCTTGCCATAGCCCAATGCTTTCCTATGGCCATTCTAACATCTGATATTGTGGCTGTGCGAAAGGAGGGGATGAGTCCGAAGAAGCATGCCTCAGGGAGACACTGCTAAGATGCTTAGGGTACCAATTTGAACTTCCATGCGCAGTTTAGGGGCTCCTGCTCTTTTCTGTGGGGTCCTTGTCACAGCCCAATGCTTTCCTATGGCCATTCTGAAGAACACCTGATATTGTGGCCACGCGCAAGGAGGAGGCCAGTCTGAAGGAGTATGCCTCAGGTAGACACTGGTGCTAATTTGAACCTCCATGAGCAGTTTGGGGTCTCCCTCTGTTTCTTGAGGGGCTTGCGGTGGTATCACTCCCATTTATTCCTATGGCCATTCGCAAATACAGGCCTGTTGGAAGTAGTGGGTGCTGGGGGGGGGCATGTATAAACATGGAAATAATCTTTGGCAATTTTTGGCAAACCCTCCTCCACGTATCTGGGCGTTTTAAAGCTGGTGTTCTTAAAACATTGTATAAAACATCAGGCATCTGTTTATTGTATTCTGTCTCCTTTTGGTGTTTGGAGATGATCCCTAGAAACCGCTGTGTTGGGAGGGGTCATAGGAGTTGTTCCCTAAAATCACTCTGTTAGTTTGTATTTTGATTCTGTGTTGTTTTCTATGAAAACTAAATGTTTATCCCCATTAAGTATTTTGATTTGTAGATGACCCCTAAGATTCTCCAATGGTTTCATATGGCCATTAGGAATGAACCCATGCATTTCAATGGCCATTCGGTGTCCTTCTTTTTAGTATGTCCCTTTCTCTCCTGCCAAAAATGCCATTCCACTTTTGATGCCTACAGATGGGGCTGTGAAAATGGGAGATCATCCTTTGCCCAGCTCTAGTACATACCACAAAATTTGTTAGGTCTGTAATCAAGCAAGAACCCTGCTCTGCTACACACCTTCAAGGTCTTTTCAGAGCAGTGGTTGGCAACTTGTAGCCCTCCTCCAGAGATTTGGCCTATAGCTTAGGCTGACCAGATAAAATCCAGGTCAGGGCTCATGTAATTTCAGCCAGTGTCATTTGTATGCAATTAGTTCCTGGTGATATTCCCTCCTCTTCACAACAGTTAAAGGTGCAGGCACTACACTAGAGTGACCATATACAACAGAAGGCAGGGCTCCTGCAACTTTAACAGTTGTGATGAAGAGGGAATTTCACCAGGAACTAATTGCATACAATTGACACTGGCTGAAATTCCCTTTTCTCTACAACTGTTAAAGTAGGGTGACCAGATTTTGGAACCCAAAATCCCGGTCCAAAATGGCCACCCAAAACGGCCGCCCAAAGGGGGTGTGCCCACCCCCCAAAAAACATTATATATATATATATATATATATATATTTATATTTAAAAGGCCACCTGCCATGTGAGATCTGAACCCCCCCACCCGAAACAAACCTCACCACCACCAAGCCACCCCCCCAAAAAAATACAGCGAGGGGGGAGGGGGCTTACTTGCTGGGGCCATCCGCTGCCGTCTGCTGGCACCAGCGGATGGTCTCAGCAGATAAGAAGCGCAACGCGGGAGGCGGGAGGGCACCCACACTTACCTGCCGGGGCAGACGCTTCCCTCCAGTGCTCAAATCTACTGAGAAACAGGCTTCGTGGTCTGTCCCTCAGTAGCGTGCCGGGTGATGACTGTTTCTCAGTAGATTTGAGCACTGGAGGGAAGAGGCCGCCCCAGCAGGTAAGTGGGGGGGCCCTCCCGCCTCTTGCTCCTTACCTGCAGGGGCAGCCACTTCCCTCCGGTGCTCGAATCTACTGAGAAACAGGCTTCATGGCCTGTCTCTCAGTAGCACACCAGGTGATGTCGTCATCACCTGGCACGCTACTGAGGGACAGGCCGCGAAGCTTGTTTCTCAGTAGATTCAAGCACTGGAGGGAAGCGGATGCCCCGGCAGGTGGTGGCGGGGGGGTGTCCTCCCACCTGAAACCCCACCACCAAGTCACCCAACCCCCCCAAATCCAAGCCCGGACCTTCCATGTCTACCGCCACTCACCGCCGCGTGATCCCCCGCAGCCCCGGTTGGCCCGGATCGCCCCAGGTTTCCCGGTTAGGACCGGGAAACCCCGGGTGATCTGGTCACCCTAGTTAAAGTTACATGAGCCCTGACCTGGATTTTATCTGGTTACCCTACTATAGCTCCTACCATCCCTTGCCCTTGCTATGCTGGCTGGGGCTGATGGAAGTTGTAGGCCAAAACCTCTGAAGGGCCACCAGCCACCCACCTCTGTTTTAGAGCACACCCATAAATTGTGTATATAAATTTGGTATATAGCAGGAGTGATCATATACGCCTATATCAAATAAGTACAATTATGGGCCTACTTGCTCCTTATCAATGAGCCCAACAGGCTCCTCTACAATCGGGTATCTCAGGTGACAAGCATCCGGGGGAAGGGAGGGGCTATGTCATAGCTGTGATGCATGGGGAATTAAAGCACCTGGGAAAGGTGGAGTGTTTGGTGAGGGGAGGTTGCCTAGCTTTAAAAAGAACCAAAGAGAGCAGGCAGGCAGCAGACTGAGGGAGGGGAAGCAGCACTGATGGTTGCCCCACAAGCATTCATTTAGCCCCTTACATCCTTTACTGGATCTAAAGCATAGAAGCCCTGAGAGACTGTTGGGAGAAGGAAGGGGGTACCACCAAAACTGTAGGAAAGCAGGAGAGCTCATTGCTCACCCTCCCACCATGCAGCCATCAGTTTCATAACAAGTCTCAGCTCCCTCAGTATTGCATGAAGACCCCACTGCATTTACTTCTGAGGCAACTCTCCCATTCCTCCTTCCAAGGAACTCTTCCGCCAGTGAGATCAGATCTTTGCCCTGTACACATTTCAAAAGGCTTTGATCTAGGTCCCCTCTACAAGGATTCGCTTTTGTGCCCAGTTAGGCAATTATGCGCATAATTGCTGAAGCGCATTTACACCTAATACCTCTGCACGAGAGGCGGCGAGAGGCGGCGAAGCGCATTACAGGATGACCAAAATGCACTTTACAAGTAGTTAATGCACATAAGCGCTTGTTCACATAGTCAAAATGCGCTTTAATGGCCGGAGCAAAATAAAACTCGCGATTTAATGCGCATTCGATAATGCGCATAACCGGAGAGATAACGCGCCTCTACACCCGATTTGTGCTCCGTTCTTGTAGAGGTACATTTTTTAAAGCGCCTTGAAAGAGCTTTAAACCTCTCTTGTAGAGGCAGCCCTAGTTAGTCACTGTGGTTAAAATATAGAGCTGTCTTTACATGGCTGTATTTGTGCGAAAGAGCTATTGCAGGCACAAACCTTCATAAGGTAATATTTGTCCCTCCCTGCTCCCTCCCAGGCTATAATGAAGTGGAATGTGCTTTTCTGTACAACAGAGAGGACGTGTGTACTACAGCAGACTGTAAGTATGATCAATATCAGTGGATATGTGTGAAGGCAGCCTCTGAACTGACTGTAGCGGATGACCTCGCCTGCTGGAGTGGCTTCCCTTTTGAAATGATGGGGCTCTAGAAACTATGTATCTCTGATATTATAGCTTAATAGCTTAGGGTGACCAGATAAAATCCAGGTCAGGGCTCATGTAACTTTAACAGTTGTAGAGAAAAGGGAATTTCAGACAGTGTAATTTGTAAGCAATTAGTTCCTGGTGAAATTCCCTCTTCATCACAACTGTTAAAGTTGCAGGGGCCCTGCCTTCTCCAGGACCTAATTGCATACAAATGACACTGGCTGAAATTCCCTTTTCTCTACAACTGTTAAAGTTGTATGAGCCCTGACCTGGATTTTATTTGGTCAGCCTATAATAGCTCAATGCTATGCATGTTTAATCAGATGTTTGACATCCTATATTTGATGGGGCTTACTGGCAGGAAAGTGTGCACAGGACTGAAAGCTACATGACACTGTTGGTTGTCAATGTTAAACCACATCTCAAGTGCCTTAAGGCAGAGAGGTAACTTGTAAATGTTGTACATTCACAAATAATAAAAGCCAGAAACTGTAACTGCACTTTCCTTTTTAATTATTGTGCCATTTTAAAAGGAGACAGAATAAATATCAGAAGATAGCAGATGTACCATGTTCTGAGTACAAAACAAGTTACCACAACGTTCACCAAAACATCACCATTTTTCATTGATTAAGAGATCCATGAGTAGTATAAATGACGACCTCTCCTGAAGTTTCCTAGGTCGAATCTTCTGGGAAGAGTGAGGGGCAGGAGAAGACAAGAGGAAGGCTCTCGGGTGTTGCTAAAGAGCTGGTATAAGCAGGAAGCAACTTATTAAGAGTTTTGATATTGCTTAAAACCAAAACGTAAGAAAGAACTTCTTTAGTTGAAATCCTGTCCCTCCAGCCATGTTGGATGGCAACTCCAATGAAGGCCAATGGCCATGCTGCCTGGGAATGATGGGAATTGCAGTCCAATACACCTAGAAGGCATCAGGGCAGGATCTACCCTACTGCTTTAAAATGTTTTATAACAGTATTGACAACTGTTGGGGCCCAGGACACACCCCATACACAGTTTTCAAACTGTTTCCAAAGTGTTATATCCTGCTTGGTGTATTATTATTATTATTATTATTATTATTATTATATTTATTTATATCCTGCCTTTTTCCCAATACTGGGACTCAAGGTGGATTACAAATTAAAACATGTACAGTTAAAACAAATAAAGATAAACAAAAATTAAAAATATAATTAAACATAGTACGATTTTAAAATATTTAAAATATTTAAAACATTTAAAAACATTTTAAATATAAATAATTTTAAAAATCCAAACTATAAGTAGTACATCTACAAAGGTCTGAACTACTCCCCAAAGGCCTGCTGAAACAGAAAAGTTTTAGCCTGCCTCCAAAAGCACACTAAGGAGGGAGCCAGTCTAGCTTCCCTGGGAAGGGAGTTCCAGAGCCCCAGGACAGCCACCAAGAAGGCCCTCTCCCGTGTTCCCACCAGGCGTGCCTGTGATGGTGGTGTAGTTCTGGCCTAAGTTGGGGAAAACTGTAGTAGGGGGATACTTACAATAAATAAACTTGTGGAGAGCATCTTGAGGCTACATGAACTAGCAGTAGTCATGTCCACCATCACCACTGTTATGTCCATCTGACATCTGTCATAAATATTTCTCTATATCTACACATATATTGAACTCCTACATGTGAGACAGGATCCTGGCCAATCAGGATTGTTCATTACTATAGAAGCTCTCCGCTTGTACATCTGTACATGTGAGAACTTCTTTCAATGAACATCAAAGGGATGTTTGGGGGAATCATGGCAGTGGAGTGGGGCTAGCCTGTGGTCCTATAACTCCCTCCACACATCTATTCAGCTTGTGAAGAGGGTTGCGTACATCCCCTTGTTATTTCCAATCAATACAGCCAGAGTAGAATCAATGAAGAATGTTGCTGTTGTTGAAGTTCTATACTTTAGTGATGTCCAGGATTTGCTGGATCTGTCACTTTCTCACAGATGCTGAACCGGTACCCCAAACAATCAGAAGCAATTAGATTCCCACCCTGAATCGACACACAGATGGGATAATTACTGGAGCCAACATCTGGAATGTTAAACCTATAAAAGAAAGTAATAATATGTACACACAAAACATACATGCTTTATTAGAATTGCAAATATGTATTACCAAATGTACTTCAGAGCTAATCTGGCCAACCCCTCAACACTAATCCGAGATTCTCCATTATCTCCTGTATTCCTAATTAGGGACAGGCCTAAGGCCACTGAACATGTTACAGAAATAGAGGGGATTTATGATCAAAAAGACCACATGTCATGTTCTGCTCATGGACTAGGGCAGGCATGGGGAACCTGCAGTCCACAGGCCAGATATAGCCCAGAAGAATTTTCCCTTTGGGCCACCAGTTTCTTCCTCAGGCTCTGCCCCCTCTCTTGATAGGGAAAAGCTCTAATCTTTTTCCTGCTGGCCATCGAAAGAGGTTCCTGCTTCCGAATAGAAATGCAGAGGTCTGTTATTTGGGATGCTGTTTGAAAGTGCTAATGAATGATTCATTCCTGCTTACTTCTGAGTAGATATGCAGAAGCTTGCCCTGCTTATTTCTGACTTGGCTTAAAATGTATAAGAATGACATTTTGGCACTGTCCATTCTTCCCTTGGTCAAATCCACTTGGATCAGAATAATGGAGGTAACACCCATCAATGACTTTAGTTTGGTATCATTTCAGTAATAATAAGCCCAAGCAAAGCCCCATTTGGGTTGGTGATGTCATCTGCTATTTCAAAAAAGTGGGGGGATTCCCAATAACCATGTCCTATCTGACGTCGGGTGCCCATATGTCAAGAAAAATCAGGACATGTCAGTATTTTTGGTAACAAATCCAGGGAGGAGGGAAATTATGAAATTTGAAGAAAAATCCAGATTTTTCCCATCTGCCCCCCACCCAAAGGGCAGCTCTACTTTATAGTCAATGGGAATTAACAAAAATGCTTACAGCTCAGTCAATTTTACAGATAAAGTGATGAAATTCAGCACCTTGATACCTCTAAAGTATGGCTTTAGTCATGCCAAATTTGAAGCAGATCTGTTCATCCGTTGATTTTTAGGATTTTTTTAAATTTTGAGGTTTAAAAATTACTTTTGTTTTAAAAAAACATCATTTTTAAAGATAAAGAGATGGAACTTGGTAGTTTGATAGGTCCTATGTAGCCATGCCAAGTTTGAAGCAGTTCCGTTCATCCATTGATTTTTAGGATTTTTTTAAAAAAAGTTTTGGTTTTAAAATTAATTTGTTTTTTAAAAAAATCATTTTTAAAGATAAGGCGATGAAACTTGGCATCATGATAGATCTTAAGTAGGGTTTTAGCCATGCCAAGTTTCAAGCAGATCTGTTCATCTATTGATTTTTAGCAAGTTTCAAAACAAAATTGAACTTTAAAACTTAAAAAAAAAAGCCACCCACCCAGCCTGCTGGCAGCAAGCCCTGTTAAGCAGCAGCTTGCAGCGGAGTGAGGATACAATCAGAAAAGATATTTAAGGGAAGGGGAGAATGTATCACACAGAATATAGCAACAAAGTACAGCAAAAGCTACAAAAGTAGGACTGAGTGAAGTTAACTTCAGATACATTGGATGTCTCACTTGTTATTTCAGTGATTTTAACATTAAGATGTTCTGTAGAACAGATTTGTCTTAATTGTGTGCTGTAAAATAAGACATGTGACCAAGGCTATGTTTGGATGGGCACTCCCCCTTGGTGCTGGACATGCCCCCTGGGGCAGACATGTTGGTGGGGATGCCCCCTTGTGGGCCAACCATGTTGTCCTCCTTTTTGGTTTCCAAAATATGGTCACCCTGTGATAGCATATAAATACTAGAATATAAGTTTAATGATACATCAACGGCATAGAAAACATGCCAAATAAACATAATTAAAACTCCGCAACACTTCTGAATGGCTTTTTCAAGTACTTAAAACTTACAAGTCAGTAACAAAGGTGCTATCATCCTCCCATAACCATGGCCCACCAGCTCCACTGCGGAATAAACCAATCCAATAAGAATTATAGGCCTGTGCTGATGCAAGTATGAACTCCTGAAAGGAAACACAAGCAATGACCCAAATGACATTCCGCTAGAATCATGACAGGCAAATAGAGGCAGAAGAATGAGCTTTCTGATAAATTGCAGTAAGCTGTGCATGCAACTTTTCAGACTTTAAAGGATGCAGCTTTTTAGACTTCAACGCAGGACACAGAAGCAAAGTCAGGCATTGTATGCAATGACTAGTAAATATGAGAGGTTGAGGGCAGCCCCCACCTCATGTAGCAAAACCACTGTATCATCTCAAGCAGGGGTCCCCAACCTTTTTGGACCATGGTGATATTTGGGAATTTGAGAAACTGTTGTGGGCACCACCACAAAATGGCTCCATGGAGGATGTGGCTGTTTAAATAATGGCTGCTGGGGGGGCTTGACTAATCAAGAGGTAGGTGTGGGGGGGGATGGAGAGAAATAGGGAGTCTAAAGGCTGAGGAAATGGAAAGAGTTGCTTCCTAGCCTGGCCAATCTTCTTCTGTCCCCATAGATCCTTTCTCTTTGTGCTCTCTCTCTCTCTCTCTCTCTCTCTCTCTCTCTCTGCTTCCAGCCTCTAGCCTGGCTATTTCTCGCCCTTCCCTGTCCCTAGCCTAATTTCTCTCCCTTCCTAGCCTCCAGCCTCACTCTTCCTCTTCCTCTTCCTCTTCCTCTTCCTTTTCCTCTCCCACTCACCACTTTCTCTTGCATTTCTCTAGAGTCACTATTTCTGCCCCCTGCACCTCTTTACCTCCCTGTCCCTCACCGCCTCCTAGCCTCCACCCCATAGGTGTGCGCAGCACATTTCATTAGGGTGTGCACCCAGGGATTTTTTTAAAAAGGTGTATACTTATTGAATATTCAGTCATAAAGGACATTATTTTTATTCTTTTATTAAACACTGTAGACACTAATGCCCTACTCTGTGTTTGGCTTGTCTGACCACGGTGAGCTGTTGCAGCTGGGAGGGGGGAATGAAGAGACACTCCTCAAGCCCCAGCATTGGTGGGGCTTTGGAGTGACACTGGCCGGAGGAGGGGCTTAAGGGATGATATTAACCTTTGGGGCCCTTCCTCCTGGCCTCTTTGAAGCATGGCTCCTGGCAGAGAGGCTCCCAGGAGAGTGATTCCTTTTTGCTCCTGCCGCCAGGAGCAATGGCACGCTTTTGGGGGCAGCAGAGCAGCCAGAGCGCAGCCAGAGGACCGTTCTTTCTGTGTCTGGATCCCCCTCTGCATCCTTACTCAATGCCCCCCCCCCATTCTGCCCTTATTGCTTGAGACATTAGGGTGTGCCTGGGCTCACCCGGCACATCCCTTGCACACCCCTATGCTCCACCCTCTTGCTCTTTCTCTCCCCTCTGCCTCTTTGCCTTGCTTTGTCTTTCTTCCTGCTGCAAAGCAGATCAGCAGCAGGTTCAGGAACAGCAAGGAGAACCTTTTGCCTTAAGGGGGTAAAGAGCTTTGCAGGCACCCTGGCGTCTGCAATTGCCACATTGGGGACCTACTAGAGCATGCATGCCATCAAGGGCCTCCACGGGAGATAGACTGAGAGCTACTGAAGCCCAGGCTTAAAAAGGTTAGGGTTATCTATCATCTATCTATCTATCTATCTATCTATCTATCTATCAGTCATACTTAAATGCCACTTAATGTAATAAAATCTCTAAGTGGTTCACATGTGAATATTAAAAATCACATTTAAAATACACTATTAAAAAATTTCAACTACAATAACAATACAAAACCAAACAAGGAGCAGTAAGATGGAGCAGCATATGAAACATTTCAATGAATTACAAGCCAGAGAACATTTTGTTCTCGTTCGGTGCTTCAACCCTCTGATTTGGAGAGGCAGAGTTGGAATTCCAGGTGATTTGTTCTGGCACATAAAATGGAACTTGAGTTGGAGAAAGGTTTCGTGCTGACTTCGCAAGAATTCAGATGTGGATTCAGGGTTCTTCCCTCTGGATTTTATAGTGCAATTCTTGTAGGAGCCAATGAGGATTCTAGTCCACAGTTTAAAAACACTCCTACACCTCAAGGAGTACACCTCAAAACGGGCTGAAGAACACTGTGTTCTTTAGTTGCACTCCATTTCTTCATATGCCAAATGTGTTTTGAGTATAATATGCGATTCATCAGAAGTTTGCAGGTTTAATCTCCACCTGTTCTTAAAAACGTAATTTTTAATGACATTTTTATTCTGTTTTTATTCATTTACCTCATTTGTCCACCACTCTGAAATCCTCAGATAGGGAATGGTGTAGAAATATTGTAAATAGAAATAAATAAAAATAAAATGTTTCCAGGGCCTTTTCATTATGTCATCAACCTCTGGTGCCTCTCCCATTGTCTTTAAGCTTTATTCCACCATTTTTAACTTGCCAAAAATGAAGTAATAAATATAAACCGCCATCAAACAGGTGGTCTATTTCCAGCATGGTGCAGTGTTTCAGTGCTACCTACCGGCTGTATAAATGGAACATATGGAACTTGCCTACAACATGAACGGCCAAAAGCAAAACAAAACAAAGCCAGTGGGTGGGACTGTGCTGACTGCATTGTGCTGACTGTAATCCCGCAATGGCTCTGAAAGGTGAAGCTCTGGCCTGGGGGAGGGATTTGTACTTCAGTGGAGAGAAGCCCTAAGACTGAGTACATCTAACTGGCGAAAGGCATGCCTGCGTGTGGCTCAAGGCCATGTGCTGGGCCTTTCAATCATCTGAGTGTGATGCATTTGCTTGACGTAACCTCAGCAAGACCTTGTATGCCTGCTTATAACAATGCACACACAAACATTCACCCAAATCGGGGGGGGGGGGGGGGGGGAGGAGGAAAGAATCTCAGTCTTTACCAGCTCTTCCTTACTCTCTATTTTAAGAAGCCTGGAGTCCAAGGTGGTGCACTGAGCTTTGCTTTCTTCCCAAGAGTTCCATTTAGCTGAAAAGAAATAGCACGTCTCTCCACGCTGATGCCACCTCTCTGGGCAAGGGCTGCATTGAAGGCCTTTGAAAGGGAATGAAAGGCCATAAACATTTCACAACCACCAAGAGAAACAGAGCTGTTCAAAGGATAGCAACAATATTACTCAAGTATCATACGAGAGCCATGAGAGCCTATCCACACTGACCTGAATAACTCATTTGGTGGGAGATTTTGCATTTAGTATAGGGGTGGGTGAGAATTTCAGCTTGGTTTCAATAAAAATGTGAGGTTTTAAAAAATGGAATGTGGGAGAAACTGAAATTGTCAGATTTGTCCATTGGGCTCAAGGGTCTGAGTGCTTCGCTCTTGGGAGCCTGGGTTTGAATCCCTGAGTCGTCAACCATTACAGTTGCTACATCTTTTTTCTAACAGGCTCCTAATCTATAACATCTATATGGCAGGCAGGTACATCATAGTCCTCCTCATGGTGGGGATGGCTGGTACCGATAGGTGAGAATTTCATTTCAGTTCATTTTTTATAAGAAATTACCCAAATTTACAAATTTCATCACATTGGGGAGAGAAAAAACTTGAGACTTTTAAGCAGTGAATACAGGAGAAAGCAAAATTGACAGCTTCACCTATCCCTAATTCAGAAAAGCTGACTACAGCCATGTCTACACTGGCCTTTCCCCCCAGGGTCATTCCTCTGCATCCAAATGACACACAGGGGATCCCAGGAGCAGGCAGGGATGAGCCGTCCATTTGACTGGGATAACTGGTTGCCCAGTTATCCTGATTTTTCCCATGGTTCCAGGATCATCCCAAGGACCACGGGCAGTGTGGGCGCCCGTCCCGGCTTCTTTCCTCCTCCCCATGAGTAGCAGGGGTCAGCAAGAGGGAAGGAGCCAGTCCGGGGGGAGTGCAGAGGCATCGGGGGGGGGGGAGCAGGGTCGGGGCCTTTTTTTCCTTTTTTTTTTAACACTTCACTTTTTTCATTGGATGAAATTGTGCTCCTGGCTGAAGTTTCTTTTTTAAAAAACCGTGGGTGCGATGGGTGCGACGTCCCTTTTTCCTTCCGGGATGTCGCACATCAGTTTGGATGCTGGGTGAGGATTGCAGAAGCAAGTAAGTCTGCGATCCTCCCCCCTCCCCCCCACGACACCCTTACTTGTAGAAAGGGCCTACTTGTACTAGTTTTACCTTAGAGTGCAGTGATGCTCAAATAATAAAAAATGCAAAGCACATGCTAAAACCCAGACCTCCATTGTCAATTACCTCTGTAGTTTGACAGCTGTTGCACAGTCTCTGAAAGGTTTCGATTTTGGGCTTGGAGAACATTCAGCTTTGTGAATAGGATTTCTAACATCTCTTTCTGCAGGGTCAGGTTTTCATTCTGATTGTTCACTCTTCGGGAGGTCTGCATAACTTGAATCCACAACAAAGTTACATTAATCATCATCATCATCATCATCTTCCATTGTATTGAGATCGTGACCGTGAAGTCTTGCCACAAACAGTGTGGCAGGGAGAAGGAGTAGAGACTCCCAAGTAATACAAGGGTGTGTCCCCACTGCCAAGGAAGCCAAGGTGATGCTTCCTGACCAGGTAGTACAAGTAGTAAGATGGGAGCACCCTCCAAGTCCCATCTCATGGCTCTGGGGCAGTTCCTCCTAAGCTCACCTATACAATTGTCAGTCAGGCAGCCTTGCCAGTTTCTTCCTCCAATTCAAGTTGGGCAGAGAGCACCCAACAACCTCCTTTTGTGTGCGTGCATGTGTGCACGCATGTTGTGCTAATTAATTAAAGTTCGGATGGCTGAGGCAATTACAACACAAGTGGTTAAAAGTCTAAAGCTTTTATTATCTATCTAGTAGACCAAATATCAATACATTGATATAAGATTAAAAGCAGAGCAAGCTAAGTTATTATTCTTCCCCATTCAGTTATCGAGAACTCCGAAAGATAACGGGATTGACTCCTGCTTCTGGTCGATCACATCTATGGCACTCTGTACTGCACATCAGGTCCATAGCAAAGTTCTGATTCACAGAGGCTAAGGGTCTCATATTTATAGTATTTTCTAGACTATACAAGGACATTACATCACTTTATTCCCATGAAAACCAGTTCTGGGAAGCATGCCATGAAGACCACCTGTGAGTCCCAGACCTCACATCAGCTTGTTCCCACCTCGTATCAGATCATACAAAAATGTCCTTGGACGCATGCCATGAAGGATACCTGGACTTGTTTGTGCAAGCTTCAGGACATTACATCACTTCCGTCTAGACAAATGTCCTTGGGAGCATGCCACGAAGACCACCTGTGAGTAGAAGATGTCCCTTTCCCAGGCTTCAAGGCATTACATCACCTTGCTTGTGCCTACTGTAAATTTTAACTCCTTCCCAGCATTACAGAGCTTATTATGTAATACATAGGAATCATATTGAGGTCAGGTGTTCTCATAGGATTTCAAACATTTGGGTCGGAATGCTGTACATCACACCTCATCTCCTCAAGCTAACAAAGGTCTTCCAGATTTCCCTCTACAATGCGCACACACAGAGAAATGGAAAAGACAGTTGGCACAGAGAGAGAAATAGAGAAATAGACATGGAGGGGAGAGAAAGGAAGAACTGGGTGAGAAAGAATTTGAAGGGAGATCTGGAAATAGCTGACAGAGAAAATGTGCATAAGGGTTGGAAGGCACAGAGGAGAGTGCTGATAGCTGTGTATGATGTGATGGGGAAGGGATGGCTGTGGTTAAGGGATTAAGGCAGAAAGCTTCCAGTACAGAGTGGTCTAACTAGGCAGGGTGGCTCTAGCCAGCAGGCTCTATGGCTGCTCTGGACTGATGATTGATATGCTCGCTGCGGTTGCCATTTCGTGTTTTGCATTAGTTTTTGGGAGCGATTTTTGCTCTCCTTAGCAGAGTGTGCTTACAGTAGAGCTTTTTAAACCCCCACTTGCAATTTCCCCATATGAAGCATCCTTTTCTCCTACTTTGTTGAAGCGCCATTACACCCCTCAGGTTCTGATTACTGTGGTGGTGCTGCCTGATGATGCGGCCAGCACAGCCATCTCAGAAGGCTTCCGCCTCCCCTGTGATGACTGTAGAGGTAAAGCAGGCATGGCAATGCAGAAAGCAAAGGAATCGCTCACTAAACGGGGCAATGCACGTATGTATTTCATTGGTGCCTGCTCTAAAATGATGGTCGTAAGTGCCAGGGCTCCTAGCGCTAGGGCTGCTGGGATACAGGGTGGATCACTTGGAGGAATCAGGTGCTCCACTAACCACTTTGTGGTTAGCATGTGGTTAAGGAAAACTTAACCACAAAAGGGTTAACAGTGTCATCTGCAAGCCTTCTGCATGTGGTTAGTGTTAACCACAGCTGAACATGGTTAAACGAACCACAAAGCCCCGAGTGTCCTCTGAATGGGGCCATTGTGTATATTATAGTCAATAGCACCCAACAAAGAGTAGGCTCTCTTTAGCCAAGGGGTAGAGTGTGTACAGAAGGACTGCAGGGCGGCACCTGTAGTCCCACCACCTGCTGCTCCTCTTGGGTCCCATCCCCACCAGCATCTCATTTGTGTGGATATCTGAGGCAGAGAAATATTCACATCTAGGGCCCATTAGCACAATCAAATAAGGCATTGTGGCATATTTAAGCCAGGTTGGGCTGCAGATTGTTGTATTATCTGAACTCAGCAGAGGTGGATTGTCCAAGGGTTAAACAACTCTCACCCATGGTCTGTTATAGGGCTATGCAAGAGTTGTTCAACACCCCCTCACTCATTCATGCACGCACACACACACACACAGGATTGAACAACATGACAAGCCACAGTTGTGACTTGTATATTGAAAAGTTGTTGCTGTTGCTTTGAGCCAATCTCTCAATTTATACTGACGTTGCTTCAGAAAATCAGGGCATTTCTACATGAGGCTTTTATCCCGCACTTGGGGCTTTTGCTTCTGGATTCTTTGCAGGATTAAGGTCAACTCCTTTATACTTGCTTTTTTTCTTGGGGTTTTCTTTCTCTGCCTTGCTATATGTTTCATTATACAGGCACTAGATGACACTGTGATATATCAGAATTGTGCAACACATAGCGCCATTCAGGATATACCAGACGTTTCCAGTTTTGGAGGGTGACAACTCATACCAACTACTGTGAGCAAGCAATCACTAGCACACAATAAAAGCCTCAGGTAGAAAGGCTCTTAGAAAAATGAGGGGTGCCTTGGGGTTCTGCTGCTCACCAAATTCTGCTCATGATGACCAATATTCCTGTGGTTATGGAATCAACAGATTTCATATTCCCATTTCAAATGGTAAAAACCTGAATCCAGCACCAAGATAAAAAATTATAGAAGCCACAAATAGCTTGAAGGAGATGCTTGGCATAAAGCAAACCCATGAACCACTGTTTGAACACTTTCCTAACTGTTGCTTACCCTTGAAACCCAGAGTCCCAGCTGCTCCAAGCAGACCCAGGCAGACAATCCCAAGAATCACTGCTGCAGGTCGCCAATGATGGGATACTGAGGGGGATTCTGAAGTAAAAAAGAGACAATAAGAACTATGTCACTTGAAGGCACCTAACTAACTAACTAACTAACTAACTTAAAACATCAGCTTTAGTTTGCTCCTGACAGGATCCTCAGGCAAAGCCGCCTTGAGAGGGCTCTTGTCCTGAAAGGACTTTGGGTGACCCTATGGAAAGGAGGACAGGGCTCCTGTATCTAACAGTTGTATAAAAAAGAGAATTTCAGCAGGTGTCATTTGTAGGGATGTGTATCGATAGGAAAGCCTACGATAATTATCGGAGACGATAAAAAATCCTACAATATTTATCGTATTTTATCATTTTATCGGAAGTCTTTTTTTCTTTTGCCACCACATGGACAGATCTAGAAGGTGGGGTGTTCTTGATGAGAGAGTGACCAATCGTCACTGGCTCCGATCACAATGTTGGAGGAGGGCTAAGGATATCCCCACATAAAACCCCCACACTTGGTGTTCCAGCTCTGTTGGGAGTTAGGCGTTGAGGGGAGAAGGGTGGATTTTGTTGGACCTCTGTCCTGGCTCCTGGGTCTTATAGTTACTTGGTGGAGAATTGTTAGAGATTCATTGTAGTCTTGAATCTTTGTGTCTCAGATTCATTTGGCTGTTCGTTGCTTGTGTGTTTGAGTTATAGTTTTTAAGTTTTATATGTTTTCTGGTTGGTTTGATTGAAGGGTTAGGTTAGCATGAGTGGGGGTACTGTGACGGAGGGAGTGTGTTTTGTCCTCTTCCCTGTTTAACTTGCTTTAAAAAAACAAAAGAAAATAACAAAAAAATTATTTATCTCCCCCCCTCTCTCCCTCCCTCTGGGTGTGTGTGTGTGTTTGCTTGATTGACTGTGAGTGTGCTGGTGTGTCCTGTAGCCTGCTACACAGGATAACACTACACAATCTCTAGTCAAAGTAGCACACAAACTGTTTGCAAAGGATTGTTATTAATATAAATAATAATTTCATTTTCAATCACTTTGTACCAGTATGAAACGCGGCTCTAAGGCGCACATTGGGCGAGGTGGCTCTGGCTCTAGGAGAGATGCTGTTGCTGCTGGGGGCAGTTCTGGGGTGGCTGTCTCTCCCTCTCACACTTTTTATTTCTTTTTGAAAGACGCTGCTCCAGTCAATGTTTCCAGTCAGGAGGGACTGCTATAGGGAGCCTTGAGTTGAGAGGTTCCTGTATTATTATTTTTTGTCACTACATCCCTGGGTCATGGAGTCCGTTACTGAGGGACTGCAGAAGCATCCCCCTCACGCTTTTTTTTTTTTTTTTTTTTTTGAGACTCTGGTCCAGGCAATGTGCCTACCTGTACCCTGAACGTGACTTATATTATTTTGGCAAAGTGCCTACCTCTACCCTGAATGTGACTTATATTACTTTGGCAAAGTGCCTACCCAGAATGTGACTTTTATTTGCCACTGCTCCAGTCAATGTGTGCAGCTCTGGCATGAAGAACTGCCCACCTGCCTGCACGGAGATGGCGGGTAGTCTGGGTCATTTTAAGTTTCAAGCATGATGAGGTCAAAGCGGTGTGTGAGGGTTGTTTTGATGAGATCCTGCAGGTTGGCGCGCTTCCGGGGTATCTCCTGGCCCAATGAGGCCCAGCCTGCTACAGCTGACTCTAAAATAAGTGTAACACCCGTGCTATTCCACTACCCCCAATCTTTTTAATTTGTAAACATGTGTGGCCTAATCAATGAGACAAGGCAGCAGCAGTTCACCATCTTCTGATTAACACATTTTACTTTTATGACTGCATATGGAAGACACTGCCTAGGTTTATCCACAGGTTTTGAAAGTTCATTGTATTCATAAAAATATACCAAAGTCACATGACTTTTATTTGATGAAGTGCCTACCTCTACCCAAAACGTGACTTTTTATTTATTTGGCAAAGTGCCTACTTCTACCCCGAGCATGACTTTTATTTGGCAAAGTGCCTACCCTGAACGTGAGTTTTATTTGCCACTGCTCCAGCCAATGTGTGCAGCTCTGGCATGAAGGACTGCCCACCTGCCTGCATGGGGATGGTGGGCAGACTGGGTCATTTTAAGTTTCAAGCACGATGAGGTCAAGGCAGTGCGTGAGGTTTGTTGTTTTGATAGGATCCTCCAGGTTTCCTCGCTACTTGGGGTATCTCCTGGCCTAATGAGGCCCTGCCTGCTAAGGCTGGCTAAACCAACTGTAACACCCATGCTACTCCCCTACCCCCCAATCCTTTTATTATTTCATTTGTACTTAGACATGCATGGCCTAATCTAGAGACAAGGCGGCAGTTCTACTGCAGCGGAACGCATCCACTCACTGTGCCATGCACGCATAGGCGCTATTGGGATCCTCCGTAATTCCTGACTGTCTGTACAGTGCTGCTTGTGGGATCCTCCAGGTTTCCGTGCTGCAGGAGTATCTCCTGGCCCAATGAGGCCATGCCTGCTAAGGCTGGCTCTAAAATAGGGCGACCATCCGCCCGGATTTGTCCGGACATGTACGGAAAATGGGGAGCAAACCCGCATCCGGGGGGGAAAACTGTTTTGGGGGGCCAAATCTGGAAATTTAGCCCCCCAAAAGGGTGACCAGATGGCCCTGGGGCGATCCGGGCCAACCGGGGGGCGGCGGGGGCAAACCGGGGCGGCGGGGGGTCACGCAGCGGTGGCGGGAGGCGGGCGGGCGGTGCGAGGCAGGCGGCGCGAGGCACTTACCTGCTGGGGCGTCCGCTTCCCTCCGGTGCTCGGAATCTACTGAGAAACAGGCTTCGCGGCCTGTCCCTCAGTAGCGCGCCGGGTGATGACATCATCACCCGGCACGCTACTGAGAGACAGGCTAGGAAGCCTGTTTCTCAGTAGATACCAAGCACCGGAGGGAAGCGGACGCCCCAGCAGGTAAGGAGCGCGGGGCGAGCGGCGCGAGGCGGGCGGGTGGCGCGGGGCGAGCGGGCGGCGTGAGGCGTGCGTACGAGCGGGGCGTGGTGTGGTGTGGGGTGGGCAGCGCGGGGCGGGCGGCGTGGGGCGGGCAGTGCGGGGCGGGCGGGCGGCGCAAGGCATGCGGGTGGGGGGGCGGGGCGGGTGGCACGAGGCATGCGGGCAGGCGGGCGGCGCGGGGCGGCTGGCACAAGGCATGCGGGCGGGGGGGCGGCGCGGCACGGGGCGGGCGGCGCGAGGCATACGGGCGGTGTGGGGCGGGGCGGGCACGCGGTGGGGGGGTTGTTTTAGGTGGGTGGGGTGGCGGGGGGAGGCCGGGATTTTGGTTCTCAAAATCTGGTCACCCTATCTAAAATAAATGTAACACCCGTGCTATTCCCCTACCCCCAATCCTTTTAATTTGCAGACATGCATGGCCTAATCAATGAGACAAGGCAGCAGCAGTTCACCATCTTCTGATTAACACATTGTACTTTTATGACTGCATATGGAAGACACTACCTAGGTTTATCCACAGGTTTTGAAAGTTCATTGCAGTCATAAAAATATACCTATAAGTCTCAGCAGCAGCAGCATGGAGTGGATTATTGGAAACAGTGCAAGGTGTTAAGAGCTTACTTCCGAGTAACGCCTGCAGCTGTGCATCTGAAATTGGGCACAGCTGAGTCCCCTCAAGGCCATCTGTGAGATGCCCATGAGTACTGGACAACATCTCTTGAAACAGGACCACATTTCAGCCACCTGAAACAGTGTATTTGAAAGCTTACTTCCGAGTAACACTTGCACCGATTGCTCTAAAATTTGGCACACAGAACTAGCAACACTCAGTCTGCACTGTGACCAAGTTTCAAACCTGTAACTTGGAAAATTAAGAAGTTTTAGGCCTTTCTCTGACTCAAAAATCAACACTGTAGGGCAAAATGGAGAAACGATATAATATTGGATTTCCGATAATTATCGGAAACACAATATGATACGATACAATATGGTTCACCTATGATATAATTGGAGACAATAATTTTTTTAGTCCGAAATTCCGATAACGATACGATACAATAGTTTTGGGCGTGCACATCCCTAGTCATTTGTATGCATGCAGCACCTGGTAAAATTCTCTCTTCATCACAACAGTTAAAGCTGCATGAGCCCTGCCCTCTTTTGTATCTGTTCACTCTAGTATAGCTCCTGCAGCTTTAACTGTTGTGATGAAGAGGGAATTTCACCAGGTGGTGCATGCATACAAATGACACCTGCTGAATTTTCCTTTTTCAATACAACTGTTAAAGGTACAGGTACCCTGTCCACCTTTTCCTATGGTGACCCTATGAAAGGTAGCCTAAGAATATTTTAAATCAATATATAAAAGCCTAAACTCTGAGAAGGGAATATCTGTGCCATGGAATATTTAACAAAATAAAAATGGGAATTTAAGCATTAAACCCATGTACACTGGCACCTGAAATCTAAAGCTGGTAGATTTATTATTTCTTTATTTACTACAGTTGCATCCTGCCTTTACTCCAAGGAGTTCAAGACAGCTCTGCCTCTATTTTATCCTCACACCAACCCTGTAAGGTAGATTAAATGGAAAGCCAGTGTTTGGCCCAAGGTCACCCAGTGAGCTGATGACTGAGTGGGGATTTGAACCCTGGTTTCTCCTGACCCAGTCCAACACCATACAGGCTCTCAGATTTAAACTGTTCCCCTGGCCTAGAGGTCCATGTCCTACCACCACAAGGCTAAGATTTCTTTGGGTAAGATCCCAGCTTCTAGAAAGAGATGGAATTGATGGATCATGAAGTCAGTCACACCCTGCTTTGTTTTTCCTGTGATTCTGTATTTCTCACTGATCATTGTGGATTGTTTATAAGAAACTAATTTATGTAACATATTCCTCTTTCCACCCAATGTTCAAATAACAAACATTTTATTAGTGATTAAGCCTGAAATCAGATCATCTTGTAGATTCAATATGAGAATGGAGACACCAGTAAGACCTTTCCTAGCCACACATTACTTCCACATTTGGATTTCCCCCCTAACTTCTATTTTATATATTCTGAGTGGAAGAGTCTCACTGGTTCAAAGGGACTGCCAATTTTGTCTGAAATAGGCAGGGAAAAGTAGGTTGGTGGAGTCAGTTTTTCCAGAACAAACTAATTATATTTAGCTTGTTTACCAGTACAATTTACCAATTAAGAGTCAGTGTCAGACTGCTGAACTAGAACTGGCTAGACCTGGGTTCAAGTCTCCATTCAGCCATGAAGACCACTGAGGGACCTTGGTCCAGCCTCAGCCTAACCCTACCTCACAGGGTTCCTGTCAGGGCAAAATGGAGGGGATAGAGAAGCTTGTACAGTTTCCTGAGAACCTTGGAGGAAGGGTCTGATAATAAAACAAAATAAACTCTGTTATCTTAAGTAACCTAACCGAAGGGCTATATACTTATGGATGCAGGACAGGGAACTCAGCAGCTGATGAAGGCATGTTCATTGCACTTTCAAAAAAGCCAGCATCCCATCCGCCAGCAGTTTTGGATGGGGAGAATGGGGCTGTGTTGTTCCCCTTGCCTCATTCTCCTTTCTCTGCTAAAATTGAATGGCAAGAGTCCAACTTCTTTTACCAGCAAGACACAAGCAGGCTTGATGGCACATGGATTGTGGTGATTATCTTTTACTCTACAAGTAAAACTGCTCAGTGTCCCAGTTCTGTTTGCAAAAAGTAGTTATCCTTCTTTAATAAAGGCGCAGCATGGCCTAGGGAATGGTCTGAGAGGAAACATCTGAGGCTGTAACATTGTTGAAGCAAAGTAAGTTGTCCTCATCAACCCCTTAGGTGGGAGAGCAGTAGAGCTTCATATAAATATAATACATATTGATTAAGATAATTTAGATCAAAGGTTTTTTTTAACAGATGGCAAGATGTACAATAAATTCCACTTTGCATCCATACTGCATTGCTTCCATGGGATTATATAAACAGCTCTTTTAATCTTTTCTGGTAATAATTCAGTTCCTCAAGCTGTTCAGTGACCATATCTGATAGGTTTTTTTCTAGGGGTTTGCACTGCCTCAGTCCCAAATCCCAAATCTGAGTTAAAGTGGGCCGATTCAGCCTGCCTTGACTCAAATCTGGTTCGGGACCAGACTGGTCTGCCTCATACCAAAGCAGATGAAGCACTTTGGGCTGATTTGGCCTAGTGGCCAGCCACCACCACCCTGCCCGCCCACCTGCAGGACTTCCTTGAAGCCTCCGTTCACACTGGCAAGCCACCTGTCCTCCAGGAGAACTGCTCAGGTCTTCCATAGATCTACTGTTGTAAACTACGGCAGCCAGAAATGGGAGCAGCAGCAGCAGCAGTGGGAAGGAAGTAGCATCTCACTGGGTTTGTGGGTGAGCAGGAGGGGAGTCCGATGGATTCCCAGTCAGCCTCACACTCAGCTTTCCTGAGCACTCCTGGGCACCTAGGAAACTGCAAAAGCCAACCTGCTTCAGATTAAGAATTGAATCCAAAGTGTGCTAGGGCGGTTCCAAGGCCCCCTCTACAAGGATGCGCTTTTGCGCCCGGTTGTGCAATTATGCGCATTATCGCAGACGCGCATTTACTCCTAATCCCTCTGCACGGGAGGCTGCGAGAAGCGGCGAAACGCATTAATAGATGTCCAAAAAGCGCTTTACAAGAAGTTAATGCGCATAATCGCTTGTTCACACGGGGAAAATGCGCTTTAACGGCCGGAGCAAAATAAAACTCGCGATTTAACGTGCATTCGAAAATGCGCATTATCGGGGAGATAATGCGTCTCTACGCCCGATTTGCGCTCTGTTCTTGTAGAGGTAAAATTTTTAATGAACCTTCAAAGCGCATTAAACCTCTCTTGTAGAGGCACCCCAATATGCCCCGAATCAAATCAGGGCCAATTTGGAAGCTCTGAATCAGCCTCCAAGGCAAATCGGGGGTCTGTGAACAGCCTTGTTTTTTCCCCTTAAGGGCAGCTTTAGAATCCTTCAAATATTTCTCTCTAGTCTGATCCATCTAGGAATGCTTCCAAAATTCTACTTATCCAAATTTCAACCCACATTTTGGAGTTTGAAATACCTGGGTTGGATTCCAAAGAGAACCAATCCATTAGGAAACTTCCATTGTTTTGGTTTTTTTAAACTTCCAGATAGTTGTACAGTGCACAACTGTATGTTTCCATTCGTTTACATCTCCCCCCCTCCCCCGCTACCCCCACATTATTGATGCACCTGAGTTTTAACAGAACTGCACTAAAAAAAGAAAAAGAAGAAGAAAGAAAATGTGATGGCATTCTATGCACTTGTTGTTGAAGTTGTGTTTTATCATTGACCAGGACTTCATGTGGTCATTGATAAAACACCTGGAAAAAAGCAATTAATATAATCCTATTTTCAATCACATTCATGATTGCTCTTTTTGCAGAATTTTCTCAAACTACATGTGAATCACTCTGGCAATATAGAGTTGGTGGGAGAAGACAAATGAACAGAAAGATATGGTAAAACGAGAATGCTCCAATTGCAGAATTTATTTTAGAAATGATCCTAATGAAACTTACATTCAGAATGAGTAGAAGATCCACCCTGGGAAGACCTCCAGATATGAAAACAATCCTGCAAACATGGATTTGTTCATTCCCCACATTACCTTTGCTTTTGGTTTTCTCGAATTCCTCCTTCTTGTTCTGCTCTAACATAATGAACTTCAAGTCAGCATAGGTAACTTCTTCAGCCATTTCTGACAACATTTCAAAGCAAACTGCAGCAATGTCTGGCTTTACAGAGATGAATTCTTCCAGACAGTTACTTTATAGTCACAAGAGGATGATGCACACACATATGGAATCTGTGACTTGTATGACACATCCGTGTCCTCCCAAACCATGGGACAAAGGCAGACTGAAGGGAAGGGTGTTCCATTCTGGAAAATGAGAGGAGGGGTTTAAGCAGTGGTTAATAACATCCCAATGTTCCCACCCCCCGCAATGAAAGGGAGGAAGACTGGGAGAGGAGGAATGGAGTCTTGCAGCATAGAAAATACAACCAAATGAGTTGGAGTAAGCAGGAGCAGCAAGTTCTGAGAGCTTCCACAATCCCTCCCTTTGCACATCATAATGACTTGGAACCCAGCAGTGACCCTTGCAAAAGATGCAGACACGCAACCCCCCCTCCCCATACTCACACATGCACACAAGCTTCCATCCCCATCCATCTTGTTGGCTGTAGCCTCTTATCTAATTCCACCTTGGACTGAATCTCCTGGGAGTCCCTTTTGGGACTGCCTATTGCTCACTCTTCCTAACTGAACCCTGCCTGCTACAGTGCCTTAGTCCTCTTGCAGCTTCACACGAATCTGCCTTGCCTCTGCTCTCTGCTTATTCCTAATCTGTGTGGAACTCCCAAGGACCTCCTGGCGATTGACTTTGGTCTGTCAGTTAAACCTGGGCCTTGGGAAAACAGGGCACATTCACACCCATGCCCCCAGTCACTCACACAGGCTAGAGACACAAATCCCAAGGCATCCCCTCTCACACACGCTCAGAGCCAAACTAAGGCCTAATTGCGATTGGCACTCATGGGGCACATGTGGGGGATGTTTTCCGCAATTTCAGGAGTGCCATTGCGGGAGGATGTGTGCCCATGGCGGTGCTTCTGCATGTGGATTGGCAGAAGTGGGTGGGGCTATGCAGATGCTGCTGCTGCTGCCACAGAGCTTGTTTGTGTACGACTTATGAAGATTGCGAACGAACGCAAATGCCAAGCTACACATGGGGTGGATAGAAAGTTCACTGAATGTGCAATGCTGCGCACAGATGTTTGTATTAAAAAAAAACCTACACACTCACGGCGCCAAAACACACCAATCCACGTCCAAAACATGTGGCAAAAATTGAGGCCGAATCCACTCCCACACACCTCTGAAACTGCTGGCAGCTGCTTGGGTGTTCGCTGAACCAGGAACTTGCGCCGAACAGCAACAGCTTCGCACCAGCCACAGACTTCGGGAGGGGGAAAAACATGACAAAAGCAGCCAGCGATATTCCTGACTAACTGAGGGGTGGAGCTGAGATCACCGCAGGAGCAGGTGAACACCGTTTGGCACATTAGCGATGACTGCGATACAATCCTGCCATAAACGGCTGGTGTACACGCCCTTTGTGTGTCACAGTTCGTGATCACCGATGGGATTGAATAGGGAGATTAATATGGGGTATGGTGGAAGAGGTTTAAAGGTGATGCTGGTTGCATCTTGGAGCTGCTGCCAAAGGCAGAACGAGGCAGGCACAGCAAAGGGAAACACGCACGTATGAGAGAGAGGTTTCCCCCAAACACCAACATGCCGAACCGGACTAAACAATGCTCCATCCTCCACTGCTGTGCTTCCATGCACCACATTACGTCCCCCACCCCAATTACACATGCACAGACACACACACACGCCCTGCACCCCCCTACCGCCACCCTACCTCCCATTTTTCCATGTTGTCTTCACTGAACTTCGTAGGGTGCAGGAACACCGCAGCAATTGCTTCCTACAAACCTCGCACTTGCCGTGCAGATAACGGGAAGGAGTGTAAATGTGGGGGATTGAGGGTTTGCGGCACCAAAGCGGCATCATCAAGAGGAGCCCCTGCACTGAAGCAGTTTCCACAACTGTTGTATTTTAAGAATGACAGTGAAGCTGAAACATTCTCCGCTCACCCTTTTTTTTTTTTTTTGTCCAGATGCCTATAATAGATTCTCCTCAGTGCTGCTAGCCCAACTTTGCAGGAAATCAAAATAAAACACAAAATTCATTAAAAGAATACTGCTGTGGCTGAGTTACTGAGCAAAGGTGGTCAGAAACAGTTCCACGAACAAAGTCCAAAGCAGCAGGCCTATCGGAACAAGAGCCCCTCTTCTCACTACATATCAAAATCTCCAGGCTCATTTATTTAGAAGATTTGTATATCACCCCCCAAACAGAGCTTCTAGAGCATATAGAATGTCTTTGTTATCTGAGATTATTAAAATTAAACTTAAGCCTTATGTCCTGTAATGAATGACGTTCACTTGAAAGTTTGTACTGCACAATTGGGTCCAAATTTTCGGATAAGCCATTTTTCATACTTCCTGTTCTTAGTTCTGGACATAAAATGCAGGTCTCCTTGTTGTAAAACCTGGAATAAGGGTAAAACAAAAATGCTACATAATAACAGGGGCCTGGATTTGCCTTTTGTAGTTGCTACTGTCTATCCAATAACATAAACCAGGCCAGATCTACACTTGTGTCAAATCATTATGAATGCGGAATAAAAACCAGGATATAACACTATGAAAGTGGTATGCGGAATGTGGATTGTGCCCCAACAGTTGTCAATGCACTTCCATACTGCTATAAAGCAGTAGTGTAGATCTAGCCCAGGAAGAGCAAACAATGTTTATATATTCAAACATCTTCCTCTCCTCTGTGTTTCCGTGCTGAAAGGAGAAACAGGGCTTGGGACTGAGGCCCTTTCCACACCAGGCTTTTTGCCTGGGTTGGCCCATGGCAGCTCCCTGTGAGTCCAAACGATGAACAGGGAGCCCTGGGGGTGGGGGAGGCACTGGATTTTTCCAGGTTTACAGAAACCAGAAAAATCCTAAATCTTCCACGGTCCCAGGAAGTTCCCGGGATCACGGAAGATGTGCCTGCCTGTCCCGGGTGCTGCCGCGCTTGTGCGAGAGTAAGCATGGCAGCGAAATGGGCCTGGAACCGCACCACGCGCCTCCGAGCCCATCAGGGGAGGGGGGAAAGGATGCTCGCCATCCCCAGGATGGGGGGGGGGGGGTTCATACACTTTTTAAAACTTACCTTGTTGCTGGAGCCAAATCAATTTAATTTGCAGGGAGAAGAAACCTCACTGGATACTTGACTGCGAAGTTTAATTGCAGTCAAGTATCCATGGCAGATCAGGGGTCCTAGTGCATCGTTGCGCCCAGTGCTTATTTTAGGGTGACCAGATTTTGGAAAGCAAAATCCCGGTCCAAAATGGCCACCCCACCAAAGCAGCCTCCCCCCCCCAACATAAAATAAAAAAATTAAAAAGGCTGCCCACCATATGGCTAACAAGCAGACACCCCCGCCACCCCCCCACCCGAAACAACCCCCCCCACCAAGTCACCCCCCCAAAAAACCCAGCCCAGACCTACCTGGTCCTGCCACCGCCGATCTCCTCCACTGCCGCGTGACCCCTGCAGTCCCCTCACCCTTCTTGCCCTGCTCCTGGGCTCCCTGGAGGTATCTGAGAAACAGCAACAGCAGCAGCAGGCAAAGGAGGAGGAAGAGCCTGCTTTAAAATGCTGGCGCTGCTCCGGCCTCCGCAGGAAACAAGTACTCAGGGTTAGGGAACGTCAACAAATTCCTTGTCTGGTGGCTAAAGCAGTTAGCCACCAGACAAGGAATTTGTTGACGCTCCCTAAGGCTGAGCACTTCTTTCTTGCCGTAGTCGGGGAGCAGCGCGGGCATTTTAGGGCGGGAGGAGAGCTGATCCTTTCCCCGGTTTGCCCCCGCCGCCCCCGTCGGCCCGGATTGCCCCAGTTTTCCCGGTTAGGACGGGGAAATCCAGGGTGATCTGGTCACCCTAGCTTATTTGGGCTCTTTGTCGTCACCATTGTGATGATGCACAAGGAGCCTGGATGGCCGGAGGTAGGCGGCGCGCACCAAGAGAGAGGCAGCAGTAAGTGGCGGCGACAGCAGTGAGTGGCCTGGACTGGGCTTGGAGATGTGACCTGGCCTGGTGGCCCACTAGGCACAAAGGCTGCCTGGCTTGGCTTTGGCCTTTGGAGCCGTGGCCTGGCCTGGTCCTCTTCCTGGAGCCCTGGCCTGGCGCGGCAGCGGCTGCCTGACCATTCCTGCCCTTGATGTTAAGATCAGGTAACAGCATTATAAGCAGGCTTAAAAGTTTTAAATGTTTTAAATATCAGCTGTTTTATGTTTTATGGTTTAAAATTTTATATATTGATTTTTTAAACATTTTTTTAAAATGTTCAGCCTGTTAATTTTTATCAGGTACTGTTTTGCTACCCCTATGTAGGGATCAGCACACTAACAAAAATCAAAGTGTGCAGATCTTTGAGTTGACTAAACTTCTGGAAATTGTTGTTCCAGTTGTTCTGGAAAAGACCCTGAAAATGTATAAATAAATAACTACATGCTACTGAAGATTATTAGTTTGTGTATAGGATTCAATTTAGAACAGCACTATTCTTTGGAGCAGGAAGTGGGTAGTTCTGCAAAATGGGTTATCATGGCAAATATGAGTAAAGTCTATTTTGGTATTTTATTTTTTCAGTACAGTCCAATAAATGTTTCTGTTCCTATGTTCCATATATTTTATAGGGCACACTGTTTTTCTAATATCTCCATTCTTTACGTTAGGAAAATTTCAGAAGACAGAGAGGAAAAAGAATGAACAGCAACATCCTGATTTAAGATAAAATATGCTGGATGGGATAGAGATAGGCCTAATATAATTTATGTAAGCTGCCTTGGGGATTCTTCTGGATCAAAAGGAATTCTAGAAATAAAAGAAAAATGTTGTAGCTATTTTTCTAGACTGGGATGCAGAGAGCTGCTGCAGTTACTCCAGTGCTTGTACTTGCTCAGTGGGATTTTTTGGCTCCTTCTTTCTTTTAATAGTAGTTCCCCTATCCCAAATCACAAACTGCTTTTGAAGTTCTCCTTGGACATGCAGCATGGTGTGTGGCTGTTTGAGAAACATGTCCAGTGCTTCCTTGGGCATATGGAACTGAGCAATTGTTTGAATGTCAGATTTAGTGTAAGGACTTTGACTGTTCCTCCTTTGAATAGCAAACCTCACACACTGCTTTTGGAATTCCTTTCAGTTGAAAATTGATTTGCAGTGCTTGGGTGCATGAGCCTCTGGGATATAGGTTCCTTGGATTCTGATCTAAATTTGGGGCACACAGCACAATCCTATGCTTGCTTTCTCAGAAGTAAATCTCATTGACTTACTTCCCATATAGTCCTACCTGAGCCCTTGGTTATTGGAGGTCCTGTTCCAAGTGCCCTCATACGCTGTGGTGTGGTGCAGGGCTACATGGGGGTGGGCCTTTTCAGTAGTAGCCCCCTGTTGTGGAATTCTGTCCACAGAGAGGTCTGGCTAGAACCTACTTTGCTTGAGATGTTTGTGCCTACTTGCTTCCATAGTGCAAAGGAAGAGGTGGGTCTCTAGCTGGTGCTAGAAGATAGTAATTCATTTTTAAATAATGCATTTTGACCCATAGACCTTCCTCTCCAATTTGCGTTGAGTAAATTTGATGAATGTTTTGTAACAATTGCTGATAATTGTTCTTCCTTCTTAAAAAAATGTTTTAAGTATGACTGCTTCCTGGATGTTGGTGTGGATATATTTTGATAGGCCTAGCTTCTGAAGGTTTTCTGTACTATATATATATATATATATATATATATATATATATATATATGAATGATGCTGGTGACTGATGTGATTGATGGAATAATTGTAACTTTTTCCTACTGCACAGTTCTTTAATTTCCATAGCCATTGGTGTATATTTTTCTCTCTTTTCCTCTTCCTTTTATGCAACATTTTTGTCATTAGGTATTATTGAGTCAATGAGGTACGTCTGTTTTTCTTGTTTATGACTGTAATGTCTGGTCAATTACAAAGCATTGTCTTGTCCCAGAATTGTTCTGTCTCAGCAAGATGTGAGTGTGGCTTGTCTTGGCTTGTCTGAGTGTCTGGATCTCCTAAGCTCTGAAAGCATTTTTCTGGAGAGCACTTGCTGGTTGCGTGATCCATGAGGCCAGGTTCTCATGACTGCATAGTTCTTCTTGACAGGAGGGGCTTGCACTTGCTAGAGTAAGCTGAACATATGTAAAGAGGCTGCAATCCTATATTCATTTACCTTGAGAGTAAGATTTATTGAAATCAATGGGACTTGTTTCTGAGGTTTGGTTGAGCAGTTTTCTTTGGGTCTCTGATTGGGATTTCTGTTCTCTGCACACTGAAGCAGTGTAAATTCAGGAGATATTTGTCTAGCATTGTGATAATGGGCATCTATTCTGGCCTTTCTTTGTATTGCTACAGACCATGGTCTTATTTACATGGCTAATGAACCAGATATATAATGACACATTGTTAGATTAGTTTCTTGTTGATAAACCAGAAGTTGAAGCAAGCTAAGAGGTGCTAGTGAGAAGTGACAACAACACTCCTTTAGTCCATTTTGTTCCCTGGCAAATGTTTGCAGGGTAATCATATTTTATACTCTTTCTGAATGCTAGGTTGCTAGTTTATTGTACTAGATTTTTCTATACTTGTCAACTGCTCCATTTGTTCAGTGGTAGCAGTGTGCTGATTCCGTAAGTATGGATATGAGAAAGGTGATGGGGAAAGAGTGTTAAATGTTAGGAAAGGTGAGACTAGGGTCATCCAGTGAAGGATTTGCAGTCAGAAAAGTTATTTGAGGGAAAGGGAGACTGTATCATACAAAGTATAGCAAAAGCTTTAAACTACAGAAAAAGCTACAAAAGTAGGAGAGTGAATTTCAGATACACTGAATGTCTCAGTGATTTTAACATTAAGGTATTATGCAGAACAGGTTTGTCTTAATTGTGTGCTGTGAAATCAGACATGTGACCATGGCCATCTTTGGGGGCTGGCCATGTTGGTGGGATGCCCCCTTGGAGGCCAGCCATGTTGGTGGGCATGCCCCCTTGGAGGCCAGCCATGTTGGTGGGCATGCCCCCTTGGGGCAGCCATGTTGTCCTCCTTTTTGGTTTCCAAAATATGGTCACCCTAGTAATTTACAGGGTTTAGGCCCCAAACCAATTTTTCATTAAAAGTCTCACCCTGAAACACATGAAATAAGAAGCCGAGTTCCCCACTTATTGAGGAGCTGTGATTCATGTAGGCACACAGGCCAGCAGTGAAGTGAGGAAAGGTTGGTGAGACGTGACCACTCAGCCACAACTTCAGCACTTTTCCAAGGAGAGGCCTACTGAAAGCTCCCTCACACCTAATTTTTTCCCTGGTTTGCCTCCACGGTTTTTTAAAATCTCTGATGCATAAGCGCATCAAGCTTATGATCCCTTTCACCAGAATAGCTGCTCTTTTGCTCATTTGCTCTTTCACTCCACTCCACCCCTCCCCTTCTCTTTCCCCCCCAGTCAGGTTCTGTCAGATGAGCACTTCAACCAGACTGCCTTTCTGCCATGCAAAAATGAAACGACCCTTTAGTCTGGCTCTTTGGGGGCATCAAGGGAGGACAATCCCATTTCTGCAGAGATTCGGGCATTGTATGATTAAAAAAAAAACGCTTTTGAGCCTGAGATGCAAGGTTTGATTTTATATTGAGGCTTGGAGCCGGCTCCTGGGAGAGATCGCTTTTCCCTGCCAGGACCTGAAGCAATCCATTCAAGCCAACAACAAGTCTCCCATCATAGCACATGCCCCCAATTCCTTTAAAACTACATGGAGGCTAAAGGGCACATTAAATGTGCTTAGGGAAAATAATCCAGACTGTAGGCATTCTAGGAAAAAACAGAAAAGGCTGGGGAAGAGGTGGGGTGTCAGCAGGACAGGCACAGCATCATGTGAGAACCATGCTGCTAATCCGCACACCAGGCATGGCAAGAGTGCACTAAATCGCTGGTGTGATGGTGCTCAGTGTCAATCAGCAATCTGATAGCAAAACTCTTCATTACTAAATATTCAGAAAACAGTTTATATTTGTCACATTATTCACTGATTCATTTTTAAAAATGTATCAATCACCTTTTCAAAATGCCTTCCAAAGCAAAGTACAATAAAATATATACAACTGAAACAATATAATATAATAAAACTAGACAAAAGTCTCACATTCCCCAATCATGACCTTGCATTGCAAAATACTGGTATGGGTTTTCAACCAGATTTCTCTAAATGGGTAGTTTATCAACATGCATTGTCCTAAGGCAATACCTGTCCAGGCTTGTAGACTTATTCTTTTTTAAATTAATTTGTTATTTTAAAAATTCCACAAAACAAGGCAAAACAAAACCATAAAAGAAAAAAATGTAACACTATCAATTTCAATTAATTCATATGAAATGTGTGTGTGTGTGTATCTATGAAAATACAACTTTCTAGAAAATGAAAGAACTTAAAAAAATGCAGACCAAAAGTCCATATGTGTATCCTTATGAGAGTGGTGGCTTTCTAGCACCTGTTCAAATTTGAAAACATTGTTAGGTCCTCAACCTATTGCATTATATGAGATGAGCATTTCTCATTCCAGTGTTGTAATATCAGTATTTTCAGCTGTCAAAAGGGCCTGGAGAATCCATTTACACTGACTGCGTGTTAACTTCCAGGAAGCAGGTAGATAATTGAAGAGAATGGCTCAATTCGGACGGCATGTTAACCAACGGTTGTTAAGTTAAACAACCATCAGTGGGTTAACCAAACGTGTTGTCCGAATTCAGCCACACAATGGTTAACCAACCCATGGTTGTTTAAGTTGCAGTTTTAAACAACTGAGTTAAACAACTCGCTTGCGAGTTGTTTAAAAGTTAGTCAATTGACTAACGTGTTGTCCAAATTCAGCCACACAACGGTTAACCAACCCACGGTTGTTTAAGTTGCAGTTTTAAACAACTGAGTTAAACAACTCGCTTGCGAGTTGTTTAAAAGTTAGTCAATTGACTAACGTGTTGTCCAAATTCAGCCACTTGAGGTGCGTTGGTTAAACAACTGAGGTGAGTACATTAACACAAAAGACCATAGAGGAGAGCGGCAAGAGCAGCAGAAAGCGGACGGGAGCTCAGGTGAGGATGAAACAGATCGCTGGTTTCGCTGCCATAGCAACCAGGATGCCCGCCTCCCCCACCAGGCAGCCGGCATGGAGCTCAAAAAGGAGCCAGCTCCTGCAAGCACTCACGCAGGGTGCCCAGTCAGCTACCCAAATGGACAGGGAAGCGCACCAGAAGGGCACTACGGCAAAGGGGGGGGGAGGGGGAGATGGAATACGCAACAACCCCAGACAACCTGGAGCAAGGGGCAGCCCCCCCTACACCAAGAGGGAGAACAACACCCCATCCAAAGTAGACCCCCCACTGCACCGCCACCTCCACCCTCGCATCACCCAGAAGGACTAGGGCAGGGAAAGCGGCGACCAGAGAGCCCCCTCTCATCCGCCCAACACGGTTGGACAGTGAGCCTTTGCCAGGCCCCGAGAATCCCGTTGGGGAGCGTTGCGCCCATGCGGAGGTGTCCCGGGTGCGTGAAAGCATCAGTGCCTGGATCTGGCTGCGCTACCCCCACCCCGTGTGAGCGTTGGCTGTGGAGTCCCATCTCTGGACTGGCATCTCTCCCTGGCATGGCCCCCTCTCCACCTCCTCCCCTTGGCACGTTCCATGCTTGGCTCCCTGGGGGTGTGGCGTTCACCGCTGTGCCTTCCAGCCGCCTCCTCCTCCCTTCCCGGGGGCGCCTGTCCTCTCCGTAGGTTCTGCCCTGGCATAGTGGTGCCCATGTGCCTTACTGCCCATGTCTGATTTTCCTGCTGAATAAAGATTTCCCAACTGCCCCACTCTCGCCTTCTTTCCTGTGTGTGCGGGTGGCTGCTCTGGGAGGGAGGTGGGAGGGGGCTGGGGGAGGTGCGTGACTCTCGCAGATGCCGGGTCTCCCGTATAGGGTGGGTGGGGGTGGGTCCCTGGGGTGTGGGTGTCAACGTTTGGGGAGCATTGCTGGTTGTTACTCTTGTGTAGGCGCTGCGGTTCCTCCTGGCTGCCTCTTTGCCCGAGGCTGCTGAGTTCCGCCCAGTGACTGAGGCGGCCAATGGGGTTTGGGAGGCGTTCCTGCATTGGCTTCAATGGCGGCAGCCATGGTTTTTGGCCGCAGTGCCTTCTGGGATACCTGCTGGAGGACTAACGGGGTTTGGTAGGCGGGGAAAATGGCGGCCGAGCTGTCAGTCAGAACCGAGTACGTTATTAACCACCAGAGTGGTTAACTTAACTTTGCATCCCCTGCTGCAGCGTGTTGTCCGAATTGAGGCCGCCTTTTTAACCTACTGTCAGTGGGTTAAGTCCTCTCAGTTGATTAACGTGTTGTCCGAAATGAGCCAATATGTATGTCAGTAAATATTAAGGAGTGTTTCAATACAAAGTTTATCCATATAATAACCTCCTCCCCAAAAGAGGCAACAATTGGGTGTTGCCAAAACATAGAATGAAAAGAAGCATTAGTAGTATTACCCCTCCAGCTATTAGCCAACTTAGATAAACTTGTATTAAAGAGACGTTGTAATGTTCATTAGGCATGGAACAAGAGTTTTTGCTGAATAAGGTGTAACTTGAGATCCATAGGTGTTTCAAATATAGATGCTAAAGTGGTGATCCATTGATTAGGTAAAATGGGACAAACCACTTCCATATTCCATTCCTCCCCATGTATCATATTTATTTACTGACAGTAAGAATTTATAAACAATATAGCTGGGTCAATATAGCTGATAAGCCTCAATACATGTTTCCAAAAGCACAGGAAACACTGAAGCTGTAAAAGCAGCTAGGCCAGCCTGGAGTGCTGCAATTTCAAGTATTGCCATTCAGCTGTAGCAGGCAAATCGTATTTGGCACACAAAAACTCATCATCTGCACCCAGCAATAGATCCAAGGTAAAAATCAACTTATCCATCCAAGTCTGCCACAAAAAAAATCTCTTACCTATTTGTAAATGTGGATTTCCCCATAGAGTCAATTTAGCATGAGAAAATAGATAAAAAAGGAGTTGACATGACATTAGAGGCCACATAACTCTAACAGCCATAACTGTGGGAGGAACCCTAACTCTATTTTAACATGCTGAGACCCGAAGGCCATCAATTTGAAGAGAGGTTCCAAACAGGCAGATTCCAAACTAACTAAGATGGAAAATCTAATCTAAATGGAAAAGACCAAAATTTAGTACAGGTCTACAAATAAGTTAAATGACATAAAGCACGATATAGAAAGGGTTAGGGTTAGGGTTAGGGACGTTGTATCCATTTCAAGGATATTCATTGTGGGGAGGACCCCCCCCCCCCCATTTCTGAAACAAATTTGGAAACATTTGCCAGCTATAAATAAAGGAGTCCCACATATAACATAAATAGTGTGAGCTAAACAATATTCTCTCTCAGCAGGCAGAATTTGCCTTAACTTGCTTGCAACAGACATACTGGGAAAATGGGGAACATCCTGGTAAAATTTTGGCACACCGTTTTATACATCAAAAACATGGAATAACACGATACATGCTTCTCCTATGGATATAAATTTTACAGTTTTTAAGATTTTATACAGAGTTGTATAGTAAGGGTGGTGTCAGGATTAGGCCTGTTTCTCTTAGGCCAGAAGAAGGAGTTTCAGACAATCAATCAGAATCAGATTCTGACGCAGAAAAGACAGCACCAGAAACATACCAGCCTATACAGGGAGTGGGAGAGGCGACTCTCATGGGCTCTTCACCAGCTTATCTCTGGAAGTGTAAGCAACCCTCAAGCTCTGGGAATTCAGGATTCTTCTGAGGGGGAGGACACTGAAAGGCCAGCTGATCCTAGAGTACACCACAGGCTAAAACAGGCAGAGCTAAAGGAAGGTGAGAGAAGGTCGGCCCTGCTAGCTTCTCGCCAAAGGCTTCTTCAGAACCAGTCTCCCTGAAGTTGAAGTGTACTGGGAAAAGGCTTTCCCTTTTTCTTGAAAGGACAATTGTCTCACTAAGTTTGCATAATTTTGTCTAGAGAGAAGTTCCTAGAAGTTAGAGTCCCTTCAGGTGAGATGTTCATTGCCTGAATAAAGCTTTGTGGATTACGTGGTAGACTTCTTTATTGTCTCCCAATAAAGCGAGAGGTTTTGGGAAACATGACAGGTAGCGAGATATCAGAGCAGGATATGAATACTTGTTTTGCTCAGATTAAGCTCCCTTGCTTAGATTCCTTGCAAAGGCAACATCTTATGCCTCCTATAAGACTCGAAGAGACTACAAAAGTAATTATGAATATGAATAATGAGAAATCTCCAGGTCCAGATGGGTTCCCAATTGAGTGGCATAAAACCTTTTTTTACTTTTCTAGCTCCAAAACTTTATCAACTCTGCAAATATATATTTGAAGCAGGGTTGCTTTCTTCATCATTAAATGATGCTTATATTACAGTCATCCCTAAACCTAGCAAGGACTATACTAACTGTGCTAATTACTGATCGATCTCACTAATAAATGTTGATATTAAAATATTTATGGTAATTTTAGCTGATAAGCTGCAACAAGTCATTACAACATTGGTCAGACCAGATCAAGTGGGATTTATTAAAATAGGCAGTGGGGGGCGATAATTTGAGATTAGTTGTGGATTTGTTAACTTTAAATAAAGAGCTGACCAGTGGCCATTTACTCTTTGGATGCTGAGAAGGCCTTCAACACAATTCATTGGAAGTTTATGCTTGCTACATTGAGTAATTTTGGTTTTCCAATGAATTTTTGAAGTGGGTTAGAATTTTATATTCAACACCAAGAGCAAGAGATATGACCAACGGTTGGTTGTTGGCTTTTTTCGTGCTTGGGTGAGGTATTCAGCAAGGATGGTGGCTTTCTGCATTGATATTTGATCTATGTTTGGAACCCCTGGCTTGTGCAATTAGACAGAATAGTAGTATTCATGGGTTTGTGCATGCTGACTTAGAATTTTAAATTATTCTTTACGCTGATGATCTTTTATTGTTTATTTCTAAACTCCAGGCATCTATTCCTGCTTTGATGAAATTGATTAATACTTTTGGTGAGCTGTCCAGTTATTCAATTAATTGGTCAAAGTCTGAATTGATGCTGATTTAAAGGAAACATATTTCCTAGTGTGTTGGTTAATGGTCAGTTACGATGGTGTCCTGATTTTATTACATCAGGGAATATTCCCAGAGATATATATCAATTTCGGAAAGTCTTCTGGGGTTCTTCCTTGCCTCGAATATCTTTAAAATGGATGCTGCTTCCAATTAAAGAAGGTGGGTTTGGTTTTCCAGACCTTGCTTTGTACCATCGGGCTGATCTTTTGGCTCATACTACGTTTTGGTCTTTTCTAGTTCGCGTAGTTTTGCCACCATGGTCAGTTCTGGACTCTTTATGGTTAGAACCTCTTCCCACTTGGCTCTCGACATATTAGAATAATAATAATAATAATAATAATAATAATAATTGGCTGCTAGAGAGGTGTGGCATATAGTATCATGGCAATTACAGTTTAATCCATTATTTCATGCAAAAATGACTTTATTGAGAAATCCAGGTTTAAGAATTGGAAAGAAGGTGTTCTTGTGGAGGACATGGACGGATAAGATGATTTTTACTTTGGATCAATTAATAGGCCCAGACTATGAATTTTTGTCATTTTCTGATTTACGTGGTAAAATAATTTACCTACTACAGCTGAATAGCAATACTTACAATTGCAACACTTGCTGGAATCTAGGAGGGCAACTACACGTAAGTTATTTTACGTGAAGAAATGGTAACAACCACTCATTGCGCCACATGACGCACTCACTGTTACGTGTTATCATCGTCCGTTTTAACTCCCTGTCAGTAAGAGATATATCGTTGTATGTTCTGGTTAATTCATCACAAGAAGGAGCTTGTGTTCTGCCATTGCGTTAGTTCATGCTTCTCTGTTGATACGTGCTATCCAATGAGGTTGCTGTGTGCATTAAAAAAAATTTTTCGCGGGTTACGTATGTCCGTCAGCCATTGAGTTCTGGCTGGTTTGTTAGTAAGCTGTTGATCTTCCACCATGAGTTCTCTTTGCTGCTATGACTTCAACGTAATTAAAACAATACTGTTTTTATTGATTAATCTGACTACACGTATTTTGAAATAGTAAGTAAATTATGTTTTGATTTACCTCTCAATGGCTCATTTAATGCTATGTGCTTTTATATTAGTGCTGTAAGTGCTCTCATTCTGACTTTAAAGTTCTTTAATGTTCCAGTAGTTAATGTCTCTATGGCCTTACTTAACATTAGCAATGTAATTATTGCCATTACCTTTATGCATGTTAATTCTCCCTAACCCATATAATACCATTACATAGAGTTTATGCAGTTATTAATAATATGAAGACCTGTCCTTTTGCTTTAATATATATATATGAAACATTTTGTAATCTGTATAAATACTTTGAGTTTCATATTACAGGAAAACCTCTGTACTATATCTTGTAATGGTGACCAAATCGCCCTTGGTTTCCCGGTCCTAACTGGGAAAACTAGGGCGAAACGGCAAGACAAGGGGGCGGCGGGTGCAAAATGGGGCTAAGGGTAGGCTCCCCTCCTGCCCTAAAATGCCAGCACTGCTCCCAATTTACTAGCCTCGGCAAGAAACTAGTGCTCAGCATTAGGGAGCGTCAACAAATTACTTTTCTGGTGGCTAAAGCAGCTTTAGTAAAGCTGTTTTAGCCACCAGAGAAGTAATTTGTTGACGCTCCCTAACGCTGAGCATTTTTCCCCGCCTTCGCCGGTATATGGGTAGCAGCGGTGGCATTTTAAAACAGTCTCCTCCTGCTGCTGCTGCTGCTGTGGTTCCTCAAGCCCCTCCAGGGAGACCATGAGCAGGACAAGAAGGGTGAGGAGGCTGCTGGGGGTTACACATTATTGGAGGAGATCGGTGGTGGTGGCAGAGGGCCAGGTATGTCCTTTCTTCTTTTAGGGGGTGGGGTGGCTTGGTGGTGTAGTATGGTTCCGTTGGGAGTGTGGTGGGGGTCTGCTTGTGGGCAGCATTATGGTTCTCCTTTTTAATTACTTTTTTGTTGTTGTGTGGGTGGTCTGCTTGGGTGTTTCTTCCTTTTTAGATCGGGATTTCTCTATCATGAATCTGGTCATCCAAAGTATTCAATTATACATCCGTGACCAACTCTTACTTCCACTCTTTATGCTTCATTGACTTCTCCCTTATGTAGTTTTGTACTTTTTCCCCCCAGTCTGCATTACCTTAGAGAGACCAGATAAAATCCAGGTCAGGGCTCATGTAACTTTAACAGTTGTAGAGAAAAGGGAATTTCAGCCAGTGTCATTTGTATGCAATTAATTCCTGGTGAAATTCCCTCTTCATCACAACTGTTAAAGTTGCAGGGGCCCTGCCTTCTTTTGTATATGGTCACTCAAGTATAGTGCCTGCAACTTTAACTGTTGTGATGAAGAGAGAATTTCACCAGGAACTAATTGCATACAAATGACACTGGCTGCAATTCCCTTTTCTCTACAACTGTTAAAGTTACATGAGCCCTGACCTGGATTTTATCTGGTCAGCCTACATTACCTTATTATTAACTCGTTAGTTAGCAGTGTATTACTATAAAGTTTTAATTTATCAGGGCACAATGACAACTTCAAAGGGAAGAGGAACGTCTTGGCGACATCAGGAAATTTTGGACTTGCTTGATATTTGGGGAGAGCAAAAACTCCAGAACCAGCTGCGTATGAATCATCGCAACATTGACTCATTTGAAATTATTTCTAAACCACTAAGAGAGAGAGGGCACTTCAGAACAGCAATTGAATGTAGATCCAAAACAAAATGCATGCTGTATGAGTACAGAAAAGTTGTCAAGCACAACGCAAGGTCCGGTAACAATGCTACAACATGCTCTTACTATAACGAACTTCATAGTATTCTGAGAGGAGATGCTACCATTCGACCAAAAAGAGTTCCCAGTAGCTTGAAAATCACTAGAACAGCCACACATAGTCATGAAGACTCTGAAGATAGACCTGCTATTAAAAGCAGTACTACACTGGTCAACAATCCAGCAGCTCATTATCAAGAAGACAGTACTGCATCTGACATTATTTCTTGTGGTAATTACTAAACCAACAGTAATCTCAGTTTTTGAATTAATAATTTAGTCATAAGATATGCATTAATACTTTCTAATACATCATCAGTATGGACTCCAAATTTCAAGTAACCAAAATTCTTTTATTTTTATTTATTTTAAAATAATCAATTTTCAAAACATTATGCATTGTGGTGATTACTCTAAGTTCACCCAATATTTGTATCATGATGTCAATTCATGGTTTTTAAATTCCCGACTAAACCATTTTTCTTTTTACATCATTGTCTTTCAGACTACAGTGCAGATAACTACACTCAGATAACCAACATCAATGATGTTACAACACAAGGAACACAACATGCATCCAGTGCTGACGATGAAGAAGGTAAATAAATTTAAATATCACTGTATGGTCAAATAAATGACATTTGTAATTGATTTCGTACTTTACGTAGTCTAAGCTTTATATCAAAGTTCTTCAGAGCAACTCACCTCCCTAATAGCTTTGGAGAATCAATATCCTTAATTAAAACTCTATAAGTTTCTGGAAAAAGAGGCACTTTCCAATCTTACAATTCTACCATTAATATGGTTTATATATGAGTATTGTATAGTGATATATTACTCCTATTCATACAGATTTAACCAACCACAGCACATCACAGGAGGATACAAGTACAGAAGACTTCCAGGAGGTAGGTATTACCAAGAAAACATCAGAACCTTTAGATTAAGATATCCTATGTTCCTTCAATACATGTGATTTAATGTTTTAAAAGTATGTTTCAGTATATACAATGGTTTCAGTCTTTCTTTTAAAATATTTTATAATCACTTAACATTCTCATGTAATCCTAAATAATGAATTACTTTACATAATAACGTTATATTTATCTTTGCAGAGAACATCCCTATTACTTTGCAATACCAAAGCAATATATATGTAAATGTATCTGTATTATTAATTTAAAGTTTAACATAGTTCTGACAAAAAGCTGTCTGCATGCTTAACCTGCTAATGTTGTCTTCTTGCAGTTCATTAACATTCATTAGAAAAATGGACCTTTAGGAAAAAAACATATTCTACAAAACATGTTTAATTACAAGCAACAATACTGCTTTTAAAAATTAAACTAGTGCTACTAATGTTGTTTTAAGGATTTATAGAATTTCTATTCCTAATTTTTTACAGAATCTATAATAAACAATGTGAAAGCTACTCTATCACCAGCATCCAGAATAGCAATTTTAAGGAACAGAAAGAACAGACGGGCTGGACAACAAACTGCCGAGCGTATTATGAAGCACTGTAGGATGGATTATTAAATTGATTTTAAATGCTTTTATTTCCAAGAACATTGAAGAACTAATAATTTTAATTCCTTTCTGTGGTTAAGTAACTATCAGAAATGATTCCCTTCAAAAATTCTTAATTAGCCATCACATTTCACAGTGCAGGAATGGAAATTAGAAATAATAGTATGTGTACATTTCTATTGATTTTTTCTCAAATATTGAAATATATAACTGGTTATAACTATCACAAACATTCTATACAAAGTAAGATATATATTTCCAATACTTAGAAGATAAGGTTAAATAAAAGTATTAATATAAAATTTCTTTAATGTATTGTTCATTACACTTTACACCTACATGATTTCTCCATGTCTAAATGTATTACGTTTAAAGTCTCAACCACATCCTCAGTACGTACTCCTTCGGCAAGCAATAGATGGTTTCTTTTAGTCTCTTTGGATTGCACATCATGTTCCGCACATGCAGAGCTAGATGGTAAATGGCTTTTGTGTTTCTCTAAATAAGTAATAGGTTAAATGAATTTTTAAAATCAAAATTTCTTAAATATATCTCATTTCATATAGTATGTACAACAGAAAATACAATAAAATTTGTAGTTACTTTTTTAAAAAAAATTTAAAAAAATTTAAAACATCATTTAAAACATTCAGAGATGGTTGTTGATATATGAACCAACCACAGAATAATTAAAGAATTTAATGCAAACATTGTTAAAATAAAACGAAGGATGTATTGGTGCCGTACGCCAAGCCATAAAGACAAGTATTTGGTTATAGTATGTTTAACTTTAACTGTGGACAAGTTGTGTGCTTCACATTACCTGTATGGGCATCAGTATCAGCTTTATATAAAAGTTTTTCTGCAGCAGTAAGGAAGCATGGTTCTGCATCACTGCTTATCATTGTTTCTGAAGAACTTTCAGTTGACACAATTGTAGATAAATCATCTATATGAAATGAAGGATTAAACAAAGCATGATATTACAATCTTAGGAATATAATAACTATACTTTCTGTGTTTTAATGAGTTATTAACAACTTATAGATTTTAAAAGCACATATGTTAATCTGGAATATAGTTTTAAAAGAAATGGTTGAATAGAACTTATGTTATGACACAAACACAATCAAATAACAGAACGAACCCATAGGGAAAACAAAATTTTCAATAGGAAATCATGGCCAAGTGTGGTCCTAAGGGTCCCTACAGGCAAGTATGATTTCCCAGTTGGAAACTTCTTTCCAATGTTTCCCAAATGGCCATTTAATTATCTTTGAATTCCAATGGGAACGTATGGGTTCGCAATGGGCAATTACAATTCTGTAGTTTCCTTAGGAAATACAATGGTTTTCTGTTGTGAAATTTTTGTCATTTGTAGTAGTTTTCACCTTGGATAATCCCTACCTTTATGGTCTGTGGATGTAACATTTATAACTGAAGAAGCAGTACTTGCTGAAGACAGACCTCTATGAAAATAAATCAGATTGTCACCAAAGAAGCTTAACATACTATAAGAGTCTCTAGTGAGTAATGTAAAGAATAGTGTACTCACTAATAGAATCTACATTTTCTGTGGAATCACTGGAAGCAGTCAGTACAATCACTTCGGATGAGCTGTTATTCTCTATATCAACTGAAAATGTAATTACATACAAAGATGAGTTTTTATAGTATTGTACAATGTATGTCTGGCATGTCAGTTAATTACTTGTAATGTTCTAGGTTTAATAAAAATTATGAAGTAAATTCTGAAATTAAAATATTTTAAAAATAATTTTAAAAAATAAAATAATAACAGTTTTGCAGACTCTTTTAATTATTAAAATAAAAGTTTTCATAGTCTACATATTCCTTAACAAAAGTTTAAAAGGTTGTAGGTAATTTCTCTTTAATAAAAAGAACTTATATAAATACAGTACTTATAAAATAATTTTCAATTATAAACCCATTTATTTGTAAATAGTAAACAATAATAAAATTCACATTTATGGCAAACAATCAGGAATATAATTTTACTGTCATACCGCCCACATTGTCATCATTGTCAGTTATTATGAGTACTCCTGGGCTATCACTGCCCCCACAAACATTTTGATTCTGTGTTTTTTTCCTCCTCGGCGCCTAGAATTAAAATAAAGTAGCGATTTCAATTTATTTAATTTAATTATGCTGTAATATTAAAATGAAAATTGAGATAAAACTTTAAAATCTGAAAACATAAAAGTATATATAGAATAAATATAAAATTACCTGTGTCGTAATGGATTTCTGGAAAGGGCTTGCCTACTATCACCCACATCCGAAGCAGTTGCTTGAAGAATGGGAGTCTCATGCGTGAAGGAGGATTTTCTCCGAAAGACTGTATGGTGTGGTAGAATGAGTTTTTTAATTTTCTAAATTTGTTCTGCAGCTGAGATTTTGTTCGAACATAACCTTTAAAATTCATTTGTTTTGCGATACCATTGAACGATACTGATTTTTTACCAGGATTGCTACGCATCAGCATTGGGAGAACAGGAGATTCCCTAATAATTCTTAAGAAGGCCTTCAGTTCTCGGTCTGTCCAGTACCATCTTTTAGTTTCCATTTTGTAAAGTATTGTGCACTACAAAGGTTTCTCAGTGAGGCGTACATTATAGGAATGCAGATGCGCATGCTTCACACATAATGCTTAACTATTTCACCATATTTGGCCAAGTCATGGACGTTGCTTATTGAATATTAGTATATATCTAATCTACTGTGTGATTGGTTGTCAGAAAGTTCAGATGGTTCTCCTCTCAATGGGAGTTTTCACGCGGTGTTGTCACAGTAGTTGCTTTAAGCAGTTTCTGAACAATTATTCCTGTCACATGGCTACCAAATTTCCCTTGGGTTTCCTGTTGGTTTATTAAAAAAAAAGGGGGCGATCTCTAGAGAACTGGGGTCTGCGGAGGAAAAACAGCAGAACGTTTCTTATTAGACCCGTGCTCCTACTCGGAGGAGGTGTGCAAGGGCCTTATTAGGGAAATGATATGAACGCACTCTTCTGAATCGCCATCCGTTCTTGTCGCCATCTCAATAAACACCAAGGGGACTGCATGAACACGCGGAAGAGGCAGCTGAGGCCGATTAAAACCCATCCGGATATGGATCTCGAACCCCTATTCCTCGCGGCCATGGCCCTCCTCTCAAACAAGCAAGCAAGGCCACGAACATGGTCCCCTTCTTCCCCATCATACGATACTCATGTGGCAGGGTACACAGCATGAGAGAGAAAAGGATTGTCATTCCCCGCCATGGTGAATGCAGCTGCAGGCAGTACTAATGTTCAGCATTTAAGTATGGTTGCCAGGCTTGTTAAGGGGGCTGTATTTTACCATGAGTGTTGTCTTTTAGTTTTTTGATATGCGCTCGTAATTTAGGAGTATTATTATTTTTAGTTTTTGAAGGGTGATTATGTTGGTTTGCAGGGAACCTTCTGGCAGTTGATTTTGAGGCAGATTTAGTTGTCCTACTACAATTCTAAATTTAGTACTTTGTTGCAGGGTTTTTGAATTGGATAGTGGTTTGGTGTAGGGGATTTATTAAGCCTGGGGGTGTGTGCTTATTGACAGCATGATGTGTAGGCTTTGGGGAAATAATGTTTTATTCTTTTATTTTAAGAGTTTAAAATTTGTATAGTGTACACCGCCTTAGGGCAAAATTTAAGGTCCTCTCCTTTTTTGTAAATGCAATGTTTTCTCCTTAAAAAAAAGTTTTATTTAATCATTGGCCGTAGGTTGACTAGATTACCCTTGGTTTGAAGCTCCAAAATGGCAAAAGTAGGGCCATACGGGCCAACAGGTTGGTCGATGTGGACAAAGAAGGCCAGTAGGAGCACTGACGGCTTGTCTGCCAGTGCTGCAGTAGCAGCCACCTCCGGTTCCACCGCCGTAGCCTCCAATGCTTCCTCCGCCAGTGCCAGCGGAGGCCTCGTGAGGCCATTGGCCATGCTTAAGAGGCAGTGGTGGGCTGATTCCAGATGTGAATTCTACCTCTTCTGCATGGGCAAAAGTGCTCCTCGGGGCTCGTCGGCATTGCGGCAAACCCCGAGAAGGCTTGAGGCCACACAGAAGAGGAGAGATATGACCGATTACTTGTCTTCCGGATTCTGCCCTCTCCCGCCTCTTCCTAGCGGCCTCTGTCCTCATGATCCCGGAGGCGGCGATGGACCAGGTGGAGGATTGTGTGTCGACGGTGGTGGACCAGCGGGCCCCGGTGGCAGTGGCAGCGGCAGCACCACCGGTGGAGGTTGTGAAGCATGAGGAAGCATCAGGGGAGGAAAAAAGAAGCAGATGGAGGCGGCGGTGGAGTAGGAACCAATTTCTTCTTGCAGGTTTTTTGGGGGGAGTTAGTGGCTTCATGGTTTGGAAAGTTTAGGGGGTGGGGGGTGGCGTAGATGTGTTTGCCGCATGGCAGGCTCCCTTTCAAAATAACAATAGTTAATGTTTCTGGGGGGATCTGCTTGTCTGGGAACGCCCCCTTTGGAATCTCCTTTTTAACTTTGAATTATATTTTTCAAATCTGGTCTTCCAAAATTACTATAGTCATGAAGCAGTAATTGATTTCTCATGTAATTAAGGGAAATTATAGTTATTGCCCCCTAAATGAACCACTGTAAATGTAAAGTTGTTTAAAGGCAGCTGTTGTTTTAAATGTTTAAATTTCTCCTAATAATGTAAGATATTAACGTTTTTTAATTCTAAATATTATAACTTAATTTATAAATAGCTAATTATATATAGATGAATACTGATAACTTCTTATATCAAATACATGCCTATTTTAATCCCATTACCAGAATCACCACTACGTTGAAAGTAGTGTAACAGTTAGATTGTAATGGTTCAAATTGTTTCTGTCCTCTAATTTTCTTTGTTTCTTCTACAGTTCTGTAATGGCAATATTGAATGTCATTCATTTAGTAGAGCAACTTTGCCACTACTTCTGAGACTGAAGAAATATAATTACAACTACCTTGATATTATATTATGATAATGTGGTGTTATACATACAGTAGTATCATGAGAAATGAGAGGAAATGGATTGCAATTAAAATGTTTGTAACCACAACAGAGTGAAGGGTGATGTTTTTGTATGTCTTGTAAATTCTTATTTTCCAAAAAATGTGTTATGTGTTAAGTTCTGGACTGTAATCAGATATTGTAAATGTACATTTGGAAAATTTGAAAAGGATGGTCAGATTTCTAATCAGTATTACCACTGTGTTCTTTACTAGTTATTGGAGTTGTAAGAATTTGATATGCCATGTCTATGTGCATTTTTAACTGATGTAAAATTGTCTAATTAAATTATAATAAAACATCAAAGTACACTACTAATTGAGTGTTTGTTTGGCTTTGGAAGAAATCTCAGTTTTAAAACTATCAAATATATTTTAGAGTAAATTCTTTATTTAATATTAAAATATTGTTTTTTTAGAAATATTTTCTAGTTTAATTTTTTAACAATACTGAACATATAGATGGTTTCTTTACATTGTACATAATACAGTAATTGTATTACAAATTGTCTATAGTCACGTATGCTTATTACAGGTTGTTCTTTAATGTTACATTGATAATGTATTGATTCCAAAATAAGAGTTGCAAAACATTTACAAACGTAATGTAGAATTCCTTCAACAACTTAAGTAGCACAGATTGATGCTTGTAAAGGTGTGTTTGTCTTAAGCTATGGAGGAACATTTTCAATATAATTATAATATTATTTTGGTACATTTTCATTACTTTTTGTTGTTCATGTACAATTTTCTCTTTCTTTTTGAAATGTAGTAAAGGTAATTTTACACTTTTCTGTCAACCATAATTAGAAATAAATTCTGATTTACATTGACTTTTTCTAAGGATTTCATACTGCTTAGTATTGCAACCTTGAAAACAACAGCATTCCTCTAAGATATAGCAATGTTGGTTCGTTTTCTTTAAAGCATAATAAATATGCTTCTTTAAATTTTTGAAAACATATATTATGAACATACACATAACATAGCTATCTCAATTATTCACGGTAACGTATTATAACATAGATACATTCCTTTTTGTCTTCAGGAAAGGGAAGTCGTACTGTACAGTATTTTTAGAACTACACGTGTAAAGTATGGATGCTTCCAACATACTATAAGACTAATCACTTGTATCTTTGGACTAGTAGTTGTGGATAATAATGATAGAAATCAATTAGCTATTTTAAAGTAAACTTGAATATGGGATATATTACAACTGTAGACATAACACTCAACGTGTCTGCCACAAAAAAATGGCAATTTCATCTCTTAGTTTATTGCCTTCCTCTGACTGATGGCATCTTCACTTTGGAACGGTTGATCTAGAGTTGCAAGGACTATTCTGTTTCCAATTTCACCATTATTACTTAATGCATGTCCTTTGGTCTCGCAAATGTTGTGCAGTATAACAGTTGCAGAGATCACTGAAACAATGTTTTCTTCTGCCACATTAAGCCTACTGTTTAGACACTGCCATCTACTTTTGAGTCTTCCAAAAGCCCTCTCAACAACATTTCGTGCTCTATTTAGTTTGTAGTTAAAGTGTGCTTTTATACCTGTTACGCCCCCCCCCCCCCCCGGTATGGTTTCATTAACCATGTCCTTAGGGGATAGGCACTATCTGCTACTAGCAGAGGTTTAATAGAGCGATTTCCAATTGGCCATGTTATATCTTCTTGTATAAATTTACCTGCACTCATAGCTTCATAAAGTTGATAATTTGCAAAGACATATGCATCGTGGTTTCTTCCACTCCATCCTATTTCTACATTTATGAATCGTCCCTTGTGGTCAGTTGTTCCTTGGAGCAGCATGGAGTAGAACTTCTTCCTGTTGATGAAGTCTTTGCCTTGTCGTACTGGGCAGCAAATCGAAATATGGGACTCATCCACAACGCCAACACAGGCAGGAAAGCCCAGATCATTGAAACCTTTCATTATCTTTGAATGAATATTAAAAATATAAAGTTGAAACACTATTACATTTCAATTGTTATATTACATATAGTCATGGAGATATGTAGCCATAATCCATCACATCTGTGGGTAAATTTGGTTTAAAAACAATCTATTCAAGGATATATGGTATTCCTATAGGCCTTATGTGAACAAATTTATTAATCACAATTGAGTCCATATATATCTTTAGAAATATAAAACGTTCAGTCATTGGCATATTATAAGTGTGTATAGCAGGTGAGTATTAAGTGTTCTAGTTTTGCTTTTACTCTGGACTGTCAAGAAGTCATGAAGGTGGATGTAAGTAACATGCCTTGAAATAAGATATGCCAAAAATTTTGCTAGTAACACTATCAAAACATGGATTGTTCTTTGTAAGATTAAAAGTTAAAACATACACATGTTCACAGGAAATATGTATATAATGACAGTTATTTTATAGGAAGAGTAAGAGAATAGTTATTTTTCTAGTACAAACCTGCATAGACATCTAGAGCTGATTACATGTTACATACATGATATTAATGTATTATTAGAAATATATATACCCTTCCTGATCTTAGGTGTATCAACTATACATTTCATTCTTCTTCTGTGTATGTGTATTCCAGGTATGCATGAGATCTTGTAGTAATGTGATGAAATATTTAAAATCAAATTTTTAAAAATAACTTAAAAATATGTACTGTTAAAATTTTCAAAGGAAACGATGGTAAATATTGATATGTTAATGCTAAGTGAATAAACATTTCAAATATTAAACTATTTAATTTAAATAGTTTAATTTAATAGTTTAATTTAATATTAAAGCTGTTTAGGTAAGATACGTTAGTTAGACACACAGTACATATTCACATATTGTAATATAATTTACAAGAAAGTTAGTCTGGCTTTTTTAAAAGTAACATATGTACTGTTAGGTTCTTTTCAGTAATCATTATCATTTTTCTTACCTTTCTTGCATCTCCAACACATACTGTTTTAGCTAGTAGTTTGTGCTCAATTGCTAAGCAGAATTCTATAAATACTTCTGCAACTGTTGATCGACCAACACCAAACTGTGACGCTGTCACTTTTAGTTTCCTGGATTTGCAAGTTTCCAAATTGCTATTGCTACACATTTTTCCACACTTAGTGGCTGGCTCATAGAGGTTCGTTGTCTCTGGAGTAAAGGAGTAACCACTGCCACAAGTTCAAATAGTGTTTCTCTAGTCATTCTGAAGAACTCTATCCATTGGGAGTCACTCCATACTTTTAACACAAAATTCTCCCACCAGTCCTTGCTGGATGGTCAAACCTAGTATCTCCTGCAAATATAAGGCATTTTGATGCTATGAGACAATGTAATGGTGCTCATGGCATTACTTATTAATTGTGAAAGTATAATACATTTTCTGGCACAGTACTTCTGGGTAAGTAGTATACGAGACAAACGCAGACTTTGGATGGATGGATCAATGCAAAGAAACACATTAGAGTATGCAAAACAAGTTCTTCAGAATTCGAACCTCTCCTGAGCGAAGTAAACGGCGACATATCTAGCACAGAAATATTACTAAGAAAACAAGACCTGAAACAGTATGTCTCTCTAATGGCAGCCAATCACGACCACTGCAATGCATGCACACTGTTTTATAACAGGGCTATGAGATTGATTGAAACAACGCGAGAAAAAACAGGAAGTGGTAGAACGGAAGCCATTTTACAAAGAAACGAAACAGCATGAAACTACAAAAACAAAAGGTGTGTCCATTTAATACGTTAATAAAAATAATGGCATGACAAAACAATGCGGTAATGAATCAGTAATGTGGCCTGTGACGTTTTAAAATGACACATTTTATACCGTCAAAATGACCATTACAACACCTTTTCAATAACGGTCTGTCTAACTTGCATAACTGTTGGAGATGTAATGCACCTAATGCTTCTTTAATTCATACATTTTGGCAATGCTCAGTAGTTGCTCCCTTTTGGGAGGAGGTCATAATAAGGATAAACTTTGTACTGAAACAATCTTTAATATGGAATGATGTACATGTCCTCCTAAACTACCTACTGGCTTCTTGGATGTTAACACCTGGTCTGCACAAATGGATTTTCAGAGCAGCTGAAAGTTATATATTATCATATTGAAAGGACAAATGTTCACCTCCTATAATGCAATGGATTGAGGACTTAACAATGCTGTCAACATTTGAACAGGTGTTATATAGGCGTAACTTGCGAGTAGATAAATACATGAATATATGGTTTGCTTTTCTTGAAACTTATGCAGAACTCCCTCCCCCCCCTTTTTTAAATGAATGGTATACCTGATGGAAAAAAATGATGATATTCTTAAATATGTAATGTTTCTATGTTTTTCTTTTTCATTTTATTGTTCTGTTTTGTTAATATTTGCAATAAAAAAGAGAAAATATATGTAACATAAACAATCTGAGGTATAATATTAATCTTAAATGTATTCACTTTAACCCACAAACTCAACTTTTAAGATGCCCACCTATCTATATCTTGTGAGATCTCCTTAATTAATATATTCAAATTTAGGTTGAACACTTGAGATATGTCTATGGGAATAAGTATTCCCAAATAAGTAGTTAGATCAAAATTGTGAATTAGCTAATATGCTATGAAATACAGTATCTCCAATTGACATAATAATAATAATAATAATAATAATAATAATAATAATTTATTTCTTACCCGCCTCTCTGTCCGGATCGAGGCGGGGAACAACAACATGATAAAATACATAAAACTGATTAAAACATAACACATATTATTAAAACTGCATAAAAATCCTAAAACATCCTAAAAAAAACATCCTAAAAACACCCTTAAAACATTCTAAAATTCCACTGGATATGCCTGCCGGAAGAGAACAGTCTTTATAGCTTTCTTAAATTCTAAAAGACTATTAAGTTGACAAGTTCAGACTTTGATCAGTTGATTGAATAGCCAGACAAATCACCAAAAGTATCAACTGCATCAAAGGAGACTGTTGATAGCCATAATATTCAGGTGATTTTTAGGCCATGGTAAATAAGATAGCCCAAGAAGGTTAGGTGATGGTTGGAGGTGATAATTCTTCTGAATTTTGCCTCTCTAGTCAGGGGGAGGAGGAAAAGTGCCAAAAGTCCCACATTAGAGGCCTTCAAGAGGCAGCTGGACAACCATCTATCAGCGATGCTTTAAGGTGGATTCCTGCATTGAGCAGGGGGTTGGACTCGATGGCCTTGTAGGCCCCTTCCAACTCTACTATTCTATGATTCTATGAGAAGACTACAGTTTGAGACAAACAAAGGCAGAACCACAGAAAGCTGAATTTGGGCTTTGTAAGCATCTTAGGAGGCTGACTGTCTTGAGTTGTCATGGGGGACCAGTGGACTCTAGATGTCTGTTTATCAGAGGTAGACAACCTGGTGCCCTCCAGATGTTTTTGGCTGCAACACCTATAAGACATAGCTAGCATGGCCATTGGTCAGGGATTATGGCCATTGTAGTTCAAAACATCTGGAGGGCACCAGGTTGCCTATCCCTGTTTTAATTTATGCCTCCATCTGTGTTCAACCTCTATATTTGTAAATAAACACAGATACTATAAAATGACGATAAGCTTCCAGTGACCTCCTTCCAAAGGGAAACAACTCTGGATAAGCCCTGTGCTCCTGGAATGCCTCACCTCTTGCAAAGCTGGAGTAGGTAACAATACTCAGTTCAGTTTGTATATCAACATCTTAGGCTCAGGAGCTCCTAAAGACACCCAAATGAAAGCCAATTTCTGGATCCACTAAATGCACCAACAAGCTGTGAGTTTATTTGCATGCTGTGCATAGACAACAGAGAGCAGTAGAGGCCTGACTTAAAAATGGTAGTTGCGTGCGTTGTGCTGTGTTCAAAAATCGATTGGTTCTGCTTGCTGGCTCTAAAAGCTATGCCATAGTAAATGATTCACCAGCTTAATTGTTGCAAGAACATGGTTGTAGCACGGGACAACAAGCCTTTTTAGATCCAACAGGGGCCAGCCTTTCACAGATAAGGACATTATATGTCCCAAAAGAAGAATTGTGAAGCACAAAAAAAAGATGATATTATTAACTGACAGAAATTTGATTGACTGCTTATCGGGAATGTTTTCTATATCTCAGATAATGGAAATTGTGCTCAGCTCATATATATGCACACACTAGATGCAGGAATGTAATAGCAATCCCTGATAGTTATACAAGAGAGAAACAACTGATCATTAAGGAACACTGTTTAATGGAACAGCTTGAGGGAGAACAGCTGCAGTTTGAAAGCAGAAAAGCAAATCCCCATGAAAGGGGACAGGGTGGAGAGCTGTGTGGGGACCAGAACTGAAATAGCAGCAGTTTGCTATAGATTAACATTTATGATGCCTCTGATGAGTTTTGGAGGAAGGGGGGCATGTGGGATCCATGCACCTCATGGGCGGAATGCTGGGAAATACTTTCTCCGTTATTTTGCAGATATCACCTCCTGTCCCTGAAGGAGCACTTCCCTTGCAAACGGTTGGGCACATAGGTGCCAAAGCAACAGAGCTCACATCCTTGGTAAAGCAGAAGGTCAAACCCTGTGACCTTCAACCTGAACTAGACTTTCTGGGAGAGAGGGCGGGGAGAGAAGTGACGCCACTCAAAAGAGGCAGGAACACTCTTCACAGAGCAATGGAACTGGAGTAACCTTTTGGCTTTAGTGAGTTTACCCACTGAGTTTCTGAGAGAGAGATGAACAGACATTGAAAAAGTGTGTGTACAATGTGCATATATATGGGAGAGAGATTGACAGAACACTTTCAGAAACAAAAGAAGAAAGAACATCTGAAGAATTAAGAAAGTCTATATGATAGGAAAAAGATAAGAGGGAAGAGAGGCTGTGATTCGTGACACTCCAAGACTGTTTCTTTCTTTGTCTGTTATCCTGGCTTGGACTATGCATGATGAATGTGAGTTAGGAAGGAGGTCCCAGCTTTAGAAAAGAGAAGAATTAACAAATCTACTGATGGGAAGGTGTACCCATGTTGTGACCATCTCTGCTTTGACATGTCTATCTCAGGTAAGATATCTTGGATCCCCCTTATAGACCAACCAGAAGTGAAAGCAGAGTAGTGGAAAGCTAGTAGGACAAGAGAATAGGAAGAGGGTTTGGGATCGATCTATAATATAGAATGTAGAAAGCATATCTCAGTGGTGCAAAGGAGAGAGAAGAGATGAGATTCAAATGTCAGACTAGATGGTGTGGGTGTGGGGAACAATTATTAACATTATAGCCATTAAGGGAAAGGGGAAAGATAAAATCGAGATGGATGTAGATTGAAGATGAAGGAATGAAATCAGTGTCTTTGATATTTTTCTCTTTGAAGATTCCGCAAGTAAAACTGCAGGAGAGTTGTACAAACACAACCCAGTGAGTATATACACAGAATTAACTGCTTCTTATAAACACAATAAAATGTCACAAATGTGAATTAAATTTTGCCTCATTGTGAAACGATGAGGATTTGGGGAGGGAAGATGCATTTTATTTGGTGACCGGACAAGGGAATGCTGGGAATTTTGACCTGAGCCAAAATTTTCTTTTTCAACTATTTGTTGGATGCATGGGGATGGAATGACTCCCACCCCAAAGGATCATGAAGGGAAGACATGTTCAGGTGTTGTGGTTGCCACTTGCATTCTTTTACCTTACAAGATAGTTGAGAACTTTCCATTTTCTCTTGCTTTTTGAACTTAAAAGAAGCAGCAGCAGCTCTGCATTGCTCACACTGAAACAACACTCTCTCCACAGCTTCATGCTGTCGGCCCTTCTTGGAATGCCCTGGGAATATGGCATCATGTGGCATCTCATCGTTCACAAGGCAACCTGGGAAGTGCAGCTGGTGAGAACCTGTGGAGAGAACCTTGTGCCGCTGTGACTGGCAGGGAGATAGATAGATAGATAGATAGATAGATAGATAGATAGATAGATATGCCTCTACAGCCAAGATTAATTAAGATAAGCATCCACATCCTTGAAAAAATTGGTGACATTTCTCCCCCCACACCAAGAAATCCGTAGAAAACTGCTCTCCCAATTATGCATTTGGAGTAAATTTTGGGGAAATGGGTATGAGGCGTGGGATTGCAGGGAATTCCTCATGATATAGTCTGGAGCCAGGACAGAAACTTCTAGGGCCAGATCTACACCAAGCAGGATATGACACTTTGAAAAAGCTTTGAAAACTGTATATGGAGTGTGTCCTGGGCCCCAACCGTTATCGCTACTGTTATAAACTGTTTTAAAGCAGTAGTGTAGATCCTGCCCTAGAGTTGCATAGGGCAGGAGAGTGAGGTGCAGAAAGTTGGATGGAGGCTTTAAAAAAATGGTACTGCAGAGAGTTTGGTGTTATGATCCTGAATAATTCCCAGTGCCCAGATTACAGGGGATCAGAGAGGCCCTTTGTGTTGCCTCCCAGCTACTAGTTTAGAAGCCTACTCAGAATATGGTTTGCGCCACAATGGGGGGGAATCAGGGAGTGGGGCTTGCAGATTTCATTAAGGGCTCCGTATGCCCCCCTCACTCATAAATCAAGTGCTAACATTTTATAGTTGCAAACATTTCCCTGGGGTTTTCAAACCTCAGAGGTCTTCCTATACAGGAGGGATGTAAATTAATACATACATATAAGAGTTTATAAGGTGAGGAGGAGGAGAACCTAATGAGGGGGAAAGGATTAAAGGAAGAAAAATCTTCAGATAGGATTTGGTTCCTTCCTGGGTTTTTTTTAAAAAACATATACTATGTAAAATGATCTTATGAAAGGGAAATGGTAAAAAAAAATTCACCTTTAAGGGAACTGCTTTTTCCACTAATTTGGAGTGGGAAAATCATCCTATTTTCAAAATTTCCATCGAAGTCTGGCCTGTTTTTATTTCCTTTGGGCTGATTCAACTTCACACATGCATGGAGACTGCTGCATCATGACTTGGCTTGATGGCTACACTATTATGATGACTTGAATGAACCCTAACAATTATGTTAGAGCAGGCTTCAAATCCCATCCTTCCAAGCTACCATGGCTCAGACTGGCTGGGAATGAAGGTAGTTGCAGTACAACACATCTGGAGAGTTGGGAAAGGATGTGTTATCTACCATGCTGGATTTTACTTTTAAGAGATCCAGTTTGTTGTTTTTAATTTTGCTCAAAATTATGGCAGAACGTAGGAAATACACAAAATAGCACCGTTGGTAGAACTTTCATATCTCTTCAGAGCTCTTCAAATGCCAAATGCTTTTCAGTTGAGTTATTTCATACATCCAGGTGCTAGTTATCAAGTCTTGAGTAACAAAGCGAAGTGAAAACTATTTGCAACCTAATCCATTATTTCTGTGACATTAATATTTTCTTGAACCCCTTTTTCTCCTGAAGCTGCTCAAACACAAACTGGGTCCATCTCTGGTACATCTGGTAAGTTTAGGGAAACACCCCACCCTGTACGAGTTACTGTGTAATTTGTGGCATTTCTGTGGATGAATCATGTCAGTAGCTCCGTTCTGCAGGTTTCACACAACATTTTAAAAAATCCTCTCCACAACCATCCAAATATTAGATTGCTGAAACAAAAAAAAATATTGAGGGGAAAACCAGGTGTGAATTTTTATATGAGAGGTCTACAAGTTCAGTTTCGGTATTGAAAATATGTTCCTGGGTGAGCATTGGTTCATTGTTTCTTATTTTCTAGGCTGTAATCTGAAATTCACTTGCTGAGGTTTTGCTTCCAAGGCCCAATCTACATGGAAACGTTCTGCTTATATCAGGATTTTCATGAAATCACTTTGGTCTGTCAGGAGTATGCCAAGCAAGAAAAGGGGAGTACACACTACCTAAAAATGCTTTCAGGGGTCAAACAGCACAATGTTCTGCATCACAAATTACCCAGATGTGCTCTCCCTCCACATTAAATCATTGCTGTAGATTGGGACCAAGTAGACAGTGGCTGAATTTGGACGACATAATAAGCAACCGGTGGGGGGGAAACAAGTGCCAGTAGTATTGACTATCGTATCGTCTAAATGCTGCCATAGTCAACTCAGCGCTGATCCTAATCCACACCACGGTTGATTATTTATTACCATGTTGTGTGGGGAAGACCCCCTAGATGAACAACTGTAAAGTTGATTATTACCCCACCATGGACTATTGTGTTGTCCAAATTCAGCCACAGTGAATTGTTCTGTCCGTGTGTGGCTTACCCATCCCAGATGCTATTTTGATAGGCAGACCTTGGGGTACTAGTGAAACACCAAATAGATCCCACAAGCTTGAAGTCTGCCAGCCCCTGCTACATGACCATGCCCCAACTGCACATGTTATGACATTTATGGCACAGGCAGTAGGACTGTACTTTCAATTTGGGCAATTTTCTCCCTTGTAGAGTTGACATGTGTTGTACATATGTAATGAGGTGATGTAATCGTAGCAGGCACAGACCCACAGATGCAGGAAGTAGAGCCTGGGAGCTGAAGTGTGGCACCTGGCAGATCAGGGGGTGGAGCCCAGTGGTACGGGACAGAGCCTAGCAACTCCTGGTGGGGATAGAGAATGGCATTGGGCAGGTTAGGGGAAGAGCTTCATTGTGCTTGGTGCCCAGAAGTAGAGAAGGAAGCCAAAAAACGCCAAAGGCAAAGGGGTGGAATCAGAGAGAAAGATTTAATAAAATTAAAATAAAATATACTATCAATGCATTTCAGACAATATATTGTCCTTCTTCAGAGCAGTTTAATTTCACAACACCTCTCATATGACTGAAAACCTCCCATGCTCTGCAGAAGTAGAGCCTGAAAGACAGGGTGGAAGAGGGCAGAGGAAATGGAAAACCTCTCAACCCAAGCACAAATAGCTTGCTCCCTTGCTACCCTGAAATTTTATTTTATTTTCCCTGGAGACTCTGAGAAGAAGACTATAACTCTGAAATTTCAGGTACATGGGGGAAGGAGGGGAAGCCTCAGCTCTTCACAGCTCCATCACACCTACGAGTTTCTAGTTGGGGCTAAGTGGGTGAACTAGCTTAATGGTGGAAACTTGCTCAGTTACCAGTTCCTCATCCAAACATGTCTGAAATTGTAACCTATGCTTGTTTCCACAGTGAATCTGATACATTGGGGGGGTGCATTTCCAAATTTTGTACAGAGAACTGTGCTTGCTCAGTTTGCTGCATTTTTCAATTCATAGAATCATAATATAGTAGAGATGTAAGGGGCCTAAAAGGCCATTGAGTCCAACCCCCTGCTCAGTGCAGGAATCCACCTTAAAGCATCCCTGACAGATGGTTGTCCAGCTGCATCTTGAAGGCCTCTAGTGTAGGAGAGCCCACCACCTCCCTAGGTCATTGGTTCCATTGTCGTATTGCTCTAACAGTCAGGAAGTTTTTCTTGATGTCCAGCCGGAATCTGGCTTCCTGTAACTTGAGCCTATTATTCCGTGTCCTGCATTCTGGATTCATCGAGAAGAGATCCTGGCCCTCCTCTGTGTGACAACCTTTCAAGTATTTGAAGACTGCTATCATGTCTCCCCTCAATCTTCTCCAGGCTAAACATTCCCAGTTCTTTCAGGGCTCATCTTCACAGCATCCCCACCTTGGCGCTCCTTCCAGCCATCTATATTGGAAGGAGCGCATTGCTCCTTCCAATTCCAGGAGCCGCCGCCACCATGCCCTTCCACCCGAGCCCACCCTCATTCATGCTCTTCATATCTACCCCCCTTTAATTATGTTTTTTAACACTGCTCAGCAGAGGTGTAGTGGTGATCCACTGACCTTTCAGCTCGCTGGTTCACCCCTTCCTTGCCCAGCGTATGGCGACCAATCAGTGGTCTCCAGACTGTGGCACGCCTCTGCAGCAGCTCTGGAGAAAGAGTGACAGACAGCAAAAGCCATCGTCGCCTCGCTCCAAACTAAAAAAGTTGGGGTAATTGCCCGACTGTTTTAAAGCGGAGCTTTGGGTTTTTGCTTTTGGATGGATTCGGGATGGCGGCAGCGTCATGTAGATTAGCTGCCGCCACTCCGAAGCCACTGCAGGGCAGACCTCTCATCTAGATGTGCCCTCAGTCTGTCCTCACAGGGCTTTGTTTCCAGACCCCTGATCATCCTCGTTGCCCTCCTCTGAACCCCCCTCCAGCTTGTCTGCCTCCTTCCGGGAAGTGTGGTGCCCAGAAATTCCTTTGTAACTTTTCCTGTCTAGATTATCAGTGGGCATGTGTGCATTGAAAAACTGCACAAAAGGAATCTTGATGCAATTATATGTACAATAACATCAAGAATGGGTGAGGATGGGAAGAAATTGAAGGAACTAAAAGCAATGGCCAACTGTGTTTGCCCCAATTCTGGAATTGATTTTAGATGCGTAGCTGTTGTGTTCTGCTTCTTTGAAAGGCCAGCCCAGAAGGCTTAGTGTTAGCAGGGTATGTGAGAAGCCTAGAAGAGAAGGCATTCACCTTTGGCTGAAGTCGGTAGGAACACTTTGGCTTGCATAATCTCCTGAGACGGTAGGACAAACCTGGACCTACGTAACTGTACCAGTTACCAAGGACAACTTTTAAGTTGTTCATGCTCCTCAAAGAAGGTGGCTCTCTGTTTCTGAGAGTTATAATAAATAGCTTTTGGGTTTGAATATACAGAAGTAGCTAAACCAGAACTTTCAGAACAATAGAAGGATGGAATGGGGGAAATCTGTGAGTCTCTTGGTTTATTTATTTGTTTATGAGAATCCCCTCTTAGCATTTCTTCACAGTATGAAAACAAATGGCATCAGCTCTGACCCTCTTTCTTCGCTTCTAGGCTTGTGATTGCGATTGGGGGGCTCCTCCTCCTCTGTGGCCTTGTATCTGTTTGTGTGAGGTGCTGTTGCCTGAACTGCCATCCAGCAGGGGATGACACCAGCCCCCAGCCATATGAGGTCACAGTCATCACATTTGATCATGACAGCACCCTACAAAGCACCATTACTTGTGAGTAGAATGGCAGTGTTCGCCCCAAAGAATCAGAGAGCTGTGAACATCCCTGGAACTTTGCCGGATCGATTGAAGAAGTTCCTAACCAGAATTCTGTTCTAAGGATATAGCCATGGCCTAGCATATCTTAGGAAACATCTTCCCCATATGAGTCTCCACTCTTCCAATTAAGATTCCCATCTGACCTACAGACAAAAGCAGCAATAACATGATGCAGGAGTTCCTTAGGGTGGCTTTGGATGTTTCATCCTGGGAAGAGGAAGTGTGAATCTTCCTGTTTTCTAATGGGGGGTTATGCTCCTCCCTTGTGGAAAGATAAATGAGCTCCAGATGTATGGAGACTGCATTCATCTTACCGCAAGACACCTCACACCTCTCCAGAAGCATAAAAACAAGACTTGCTAGTCACTCATACTTCCTGTTCCCTTGCAAGGTGTAACATCCAAAGCCACTCTTAGCTGTGATGCTGCAGTTCAGGAACTTCTTCCCAAAACCGTACAACCATTTAGAACACATGTGAAAGTATTTGTTTATTCTTTTAACTTAGACAAGCATTACTTAATAATTTGGGGTGGGTTTTCTTTGCTATTGTGGTTCTGAAAGTAGCCTGCTCTCTTCCGTTCCAGCTCTCCATTCCGTGTTTGGCCCAGCTGCCAGGAGAATACTAGCAGTAGCTCATTCCCACAGTGCTGTGCCAGCTGTGCATCACCCTGCTGGAATGGAGACACCCCCCATTTATGAGGAGGCTGTACACATGAGTAGATTCACAGTGGCTCCAAGTGGGGAAAGAGGCCCAGAGTTGGAGCCGGTGCCAGAGGAGAAACAGACCATGGATACTGTAAAAGAAGATTTGCAAGCAAGTTGCCCATAAAGCCAAGGCTTCTGAGCCAAACTTCAGCAAGTACTGTAGTAGGCTGACCATCTGAAAAGAAGGACAGGGCTCCTGTAACTTTAACAGTTGTAGAGAAAAGGGAATTTCAGCCAGTGTCATTTGTATGCAATTAGTTCCTGATGAAATTCCCTCTTCATCACAACAGTTAAAGTTGCAGGGGCCCTGCCTTCTTTTGTATATGGTCACTCTAGTATAGTGCCTGCAACTTTAACTGTTGTGATGAAGAGGGAATATCACCAGGAACTAATTGCATACAAATGACACTGGCTGAAATTCCCTTTTCTCTACAGCTGTTAAAGTTACAGGAGCCCTGTCCTCCTTTTCAGATGGTCAGCCTAGTAAAGGTTAATGCTCAGAGAGATTCAGAAATGTACATTGATATGCCGGAAAGTAATCAAACTGTTCTCATTTGGGTAGCTAATTTTGTTTTCTAATACCATAATTCCCAGACCGTATAGGGCAAGAGATATACACATAAATGTTTGTAGTAAAGTGGCAATACACCAAGAAACAAAGATGCAAGAGCAGAGACTTACACAGATGTTTCCAACGTTTGTATGCATTTTCTCTTCTAGACCCACCTATCACTAAATCCCTAAAAGATATCCCAGGATGCACAATTCCTTCTCCTTACAATATTTTTACTGTCATTGGAGAGTGGCATCAACTCATGCTAATGGGTTCACCTTCACAGAAGAAGAAAAGATTTGGGCCAATGGGTTAGTGGCTTTTGTAATCAGGCCCAGAATAATGTTTCCTATTCTCAGGACTGAAATTCTTCAGTGATAGTCTGGAATATTTCTTGTTTGGTTTGTGCTACTGAAGTGAGGTTCAATAGATTAGAGTATTGGCTAGAAGCGGTGCCAAAATCCACCGCAATGAATTTGGGTTGAAATTACAAGTTTTGGTTAGGACAGAGTAACCTGACCTAGAACCTACCCATTTCTGGCAAATTCTGGGTCCTGACTGGAAACAGAATGTGAGGCAAGTCTTAGTGTAGTCTAGGGTTGTCCCAGATCACTGGCTGCCATTGACTGCTTGATGCACAGGAAGTCTCTGCAGTTTTGCAGTGAGGCCAGCTGCAAATTGATATTCCCAAGATATGCTAAGTTTCACTGCTCATCCCAGTAGGCTATTCTAGGCTTCATTTGGGCAGGTCAGGATTAGCTTATTCTACCAGGACCATCTCTCAGACTTTTCCCATTATACCTGTAAAAAGGAATATCCCATTCTCTCTCTCTCTCTCTCTCTCTCTCTCTCTCTCTCTGTGTGTGTGTGTGTGTGTGTGTGTGTGTGTGTGTGTGTGTGTAAAGGCTACTGTGGAAGACAGAACTATTAGGGTGACCCTATGGAAAGGAGGACAGGGCTCCTGTATCTTTAACAGTTGTATTGAAAAGGGAATTTCAGCAGGTGTCCTTTGTATCCATGCAGCACCTGGTGGAATTCCCTTTTCATCACAACAGTTAAAGCTGCTGGAGCCTTGCCCCCTTTTGTATCTCGTCACTCTAGTATAGCTAGGCTGACCATATTTTGGAAACCAAAAAGGAGGACAACATGGCAGCCCCACAAGGGGGCATGCCCACCAACATGTCCATCCCCCAAGCGGGCATGCCTACCAACATGTCTGGCCCCCAGGGGTCATGTCCAGCCCAAAGGGAATGTGCCCACCCTAACATAGCCATGTTCACATGTTTTATTTTACAGCACACAATTTAGACAAATCTGTTCTACATTATTATTATAATTATTATTATTATTTATTACATTTATATACTGCCCCATAGCCGAAGCTCTCTGAGTGGTTAACAATCTTAATGTTAAACAAATCTTAATGTTAAAATCACTGAAATAAAGAATAAGTGAGACATTCAATGTATCTGAAATTAACTTCACTAACTCCTGTTGTTGTAGCTTTTGCTGTACTTTGAAGCTTTTGCTATACTCTATGTGATACAGTCTCCCCTTCCCTCAAATATATTTTCTGATTGCAATTCCTTCATTGGATGACCACAATCTCACCTTTCCTAACATTTAACACTCTTTCCCCATCACTTTTCTCATATCTATGCTCACAGATTCAGCATACTGCTACCACTGAACAAATGAAGCATTTGACAAGTGCAGAGAAATCTAGTACAATAAACTAGCAATCTAGCATTCAAGAATAGTATAAAAGAGTATAAAATACTATTACCCTGCAAACATTACCCATGTAACAAAATGGACTAAAGGCTAGTTGCAGTCATTTCTCACTAGTACCTCTTAGCTTATTTCAACTTCTGGTTTATTAATGAGAAACTTATCTAAAAATGTGTCATTGTACCTCTGATTCATTAGCCATGTAAACAAGACCATGTCAGTAGCAATACAAAGAAAGGCCAGAACGACTGCCCATTATCACAATGCTAGACAAATATCTTTCCCTCCTTTGATCCAAACATCTCCTGAATTTATACTGCCTCAGTGTGCAGAGAACAGAAATCCCAATCAGGGACCCAAAGAAAACTGCCCAAAGAAACCTCAGAAATAAAGCTTATTCAAGGACTCACAGAACCTGACCTCCTGGATCATTCAACCAGCGGTGCTCTCCAGAAAGATGCTTTCAGAGCCTAGGAGATCCAGACATGCTCAGACAAAAGAGGGCAGGGCTCCTGCAACTTTAACTGTTGTGATGAAGAGGGAATTTCACCACATTGAGGGGGATCCACAAAGCCACACTGTAAAATAACCATAATCATAATCTCAAAGCCATACAGAGAAGAAATGTTTGGAACTAAGATGAAAGTTGTGAGATCGTGTACCCCTTTGCATGTAGCATGATAACAGTAATCAGCAGCACAACAGCAGTTTTGGAGCCACCTTTTTTATTACAGCAACAAAGCAATGGTGGTGTTGATGGTGGGGAATCCACTTACCCAATGCAAAAATATAATAATCCACAGCAAAATAATCCACAGCAATCCACATGACAAAATAACATCCATCAACATAATAAATCTATACACAGATATGCACACACCCAAGGCAAAAAATAAAACAACATTAAAAATACAACACACCCCCACATACTCACCCAAGGCAAGATAACAATAACAATCTTCCACACATGCACCAAGGCTAAAAATAAAATATAAATCCACACACATCAACATACGCATCCATGGCAAAACTAATAATAGTTTTAAAACACACCCAACGCAGTCCCCCTCCCAATTAATTCATCAAAATCAGTACCCAAAGAATGTATAGAAAATCAGTGACAATTTATTTCATCAATGCAGCCAGAGATGTAATCCAGTCTACCTCCACCCCACTAGACTTAGGCCTCCTCCACACGGGGCGTTTAATGAGCCTTGAAGGCTCATTATAAATTTTACCTACACACGAGCGGAGCGCAAAACGGGCGTACAGGCGCGTTATCTCCCCGATAATGCGCATTTTCGAACGCGCGTTAAATAGCGACTTTTATTTTGCTCCGGCCGTTAAAGCGCATTTTCGCTGTGTGAACAAGCGATTATGCGCATTAACTACCTGGAAAGCGCTTTTTGGGCATCTTTTAATGCGCTTCGCCGCTTCTCGCCGCCTCCCGTGCAGAGGGATTGTGAGTAAATGCGCCTCCGCGATAATGCGCATAATCGCGGAACCAGGCGCAAAGGCGCATTCTTGTGGAGGGGGCCTTAGATTGCAGCTAGAGACAGTTCATTTGGCCTTCAATTACTTTAATACCCACCCAGCCACCCCACACAAGAGCAGAAATTCCTAGTTGAGCATAGAGCAGAAGTACAGAGAAACATAGCAGTCCTTCTATTAAAAAAGGGGGAAGATTAATTCTAGGTAATGCACTAGGTGAACAAGTCAGTTGAAGCCAATCGTATTACCTGGTGGTTGGAGGGGATGACGCACCCTCAGTGTAAAGCCCCTTTGTAGGTAGCAGAAAAATAAAATCCCATCAGCCGCTCCAGCCCCTCGCACCAGGCCGGGCCAGGCCATGGTTAAACCACGAGGAGGGCTGCACTGGCCCAGGCGGAAACAAGCCCAGACAAGCAAACCAAGCTGCGTGAAAACAAAGAAGGGGACCGCGCTGCCCGGGCAGCAAATCAAGCCTGGTGCAGAACATGCCCTAAGTGAACAAAGAGAGCAGCGCTGCCCCTGGTGAGTGCAAATCATGAGCAACAGTGGCGGCAGCCTCCTCCTCCCTCTCCCCTTCCTTCTTCACCCATGGGCTCCTGCCTGGGCCAGCACTGCCCCCTCTTTGTTCGCAGCGGCTTGAGCTTCCGTGCCTGCCCCATTTGCTTGGCTGTGCTGCAGCCAAGCAAAGAGGGGGCCACGCTGGCCCTGGCAGCAAATCAAGCCATGTGCCGAGCGCACTACTGCTGAACAGAAGGCCGCGCTGGCCCAGGAGGGAGCAAGCCATGAGCTGCACGGCTGCCAGCCTCCTCCTCCTCCTCCTCCCCTTCCTGCTTTCCCCGTATGCAGCTCGCAGGGGCCTGCGCAGACCCCTGTGCCTGGCCATGCCGCAGCTAAGCAAAGAGGGAGCGGCGCTTGCCTAGGCAGCAAATCAAGCCATGCTGGCTCAAGCAGGAGCAAACCACGAGTGGCGGCACCAGCCTCCTCCTCCCCTTCATTCTTTCCCTGTGGGCTCTTGCCCCGGCCAGCACTGTTCCCTCTTCACTCGGGTATGCAGCTTGCACGGGCCTGCGCAGCACTCTCTTTGCTCGGCTGCTACGGCTGAGCAAAGAGGAGACGGCACTGGCACCGGACAGCAAATTAAGCCACATGTGGAGAATGCCGCAACTGAACAAAGAGGGTCACGTTGACCTGGGTGGGAGCAAGCCATGAGCAGCGGCGGCTGCCTCACCTTCCTTTTTCTTTGCCAGTGGGCCATGGGATGTTCGCCGCTGCCACCGCCTCTGCTTCTCCTCCTCCATCGCCCCACCTTTTTCTTTCTTTCTTCTTCGCCTCAGCGGTGCCCCTGGCCCTGCTGCTGCCGATGTAGCTGGGGGTCCTCTTTCTTTTTGGCGCACGTACTCTTGCCCTGCCCACCTTTTCCAGAAGCCTCAATCTCATGAGACATCTGGGATCAGTTGGGTCTCAATGGAAGTCTTTTGAGAGTTGAGGATTCACTTCCGGTTTTTCAACGCTGCATCCCAGGCTGTCTTCTAAGCCGGCTTTTGGTTGCGCCAAAATGCAACCTCCAGGCCTTCCCCAGTCCGATCCGGGGATTTTCTTGGCCTGTGCTGTCCCGCCGGCCAAGGACAACCCCGGGATAGCCCCTGGGAAGGATGCAATTCCCGGACTTTAGAAGAAATACACGAATTTCCCCCCTGACGCCATTTTGGCGCCCCATTTCCGGACTTGTCCGGGGGAAACCGGACGTCTGGTCAGCCTAAGTATAGCTATACTACAAAACTGCCAAATTCTGCTGTACCTCTCAAACACCACAGAAGATTAGTGACAGTGTCCTCAGTACAAGGATCATAATACCATAAAAATAGAATATCATGAAACTGTCCAGACAATCTCCCTGCTCCAAAGTGGTTTGTATCTGCATTCATATGTGCTTGTTGTGTGAGGCAAAAATTCAGATATGGGAAGGCACCGAAATGAACAATGGCATTGTCTTATTGATTTTGTTTTATCATTGGATTACATTTAACTAGAACTGTTAGACCAGATATTATTAATAAAGACAATTTTAATATGAAATCCTATTTTGTTTGCCTCTCATTTTTCTGAACTGTGTGAACACTTATTTATCTTCAAAGAAATGCTGTTTTCTTAAATATCTCATATTGCTTTCCTGCATAGTGAGAATTTTATAGCATGGTAGTTCAAGAAAGATATAAGTGCACTTAATAACCAGAGAGGTCTTGGGTGTCTTATCCAGAGCTGCCCTTGTTCTGCATTCTGTAAATAAATATTCTGGACTAGAGAACCCTCCTCATCAGTCTTATTGCAACTCATTAGCATCCCATGAAATTCCTCAGCTGTTTTAACTGAATAGGAACTTCCAAATTCACCTTGAATTTTGCTTTATGCCATTTCAGCAGACACTCTTGTTGGACATGGGTGAAGTATTAGATTTTGTACATAAATATATTTGTCTTCTGCTTGTGGTTGTCTGACAAGTCCCAACTCCTCAACTTCAAAGTTGCTAACACATTGTTTAGTTCAAGGTTTGGCCTGGAGTTTCCAGGAATAGATGACCCCTGTCCTTCTGTCTCCTGCAACGGAGTGAGTGCCCAATATTTGCTGTGCAACAGTGGGACAGGGAATGAGCAACTCTTCATGCTTTCTTTCATAGTGTTGCTGCTTCCTATTAATGCTTCCGCAGGATGGAAAAAAATATACAATGCCCTTGTTGCTTGCCCCCGCCCCCATCAAATCCATTTGAGCTGAGATGTCCCTTGTCACCTCCCTTAGCTGGATGGATGTTCTTTTAGATTTTGGTTTTCTGAAGTAGCTAAGATGGACATACCAGAACAGACTCAGCACAACATAAGATCTGACAAAATAATACACACATTGGAAGGCTTATATGGTTGGGAAGATAAAGCACAGCTGAGAGAAGGAACAAGGATCTAACAGATAGTGACTCTAACCAATTATTTAAACAACTGCTGAGAAGCCTGCCTCTTCTCCCTAGGGGGCACTTTCCCCTCCAAGACAAAGCATTTGGCAAATGAATTAGGTTGAAGGCTGAGCCTCTCCCAGCTCTGTAATCCTCAGCTGCAGAAATCTAGGCAAAGCCAAGATATTGGTTTACTATAATATAAGACATACTGACTGAGGATGATGGAAGTTGTAGTTGAAGATGCCTGGAAGAGATCAGGTTTGGGGTGGCTGATATAGCCATCTGCCCATATCATTAAAGGCACAGGATTGAGCCATAAACCCAGAAAATCCCACAGCTTAAACCTTGAGATATTATGAAATAATTTAATATTTTAATTAGCTGACTGTAATTAACTGTTTTAGGGAGCCAGTGTGGCTGTGTTGGACTAGGACCTGGGAGACCTAGGTTCAAATCTAGACTTAGCCATGATGCGCACTGGGTGACCTTGGGCCTGTCACTCTCTCAGCCGAACCTACCACACAAGGCTGTTGTGAGGATCAAATGGGGGCAGACTCTGGGCAATATCCAACAGGGCACTTATGCCTCCACCAATGCTGTTGTGCCCTGCCAATTCCCTTCTGCAAGCGGCACCCACCGCTTTCAGAAAGGAGATTTAGTGCTTCTGAGGGTAACTGGAAACAAGCAAAACACTTGTTTCTGGAACAGGATAGGAGCTCTGCTGACCTTTCCTAATGCAGAAATGAGAATTTCCACTCATTTCAAGGCTTCTTCTGGAAAGCTCTAAATGTCTGATTCACAAGCAATGGGTCCCACTTGCTCAACAGAATCGACAGGACTCACCACTTGCACAACAGAATCAGTGGGGTGCAAATGAATCAGCGGGGGCATAGTTGCCCCACTGGAAACTGCTCCATATATGCCATCTTGAGCTCCATGGAAGAAAGGTGGGATATAAATATCTATATAAGAATAAAATAGTGTAAAGCTTATTCCTAGAGATCTACCAGACCAATTTCCTCATTTTTTAAAACTGAAGCTTGAGCAGTGTAGACATGCAGAAAATTTTGAAACTGCGAAAAGGTTAAGAGCCGGAGCTTTAATAGCAAAACACGCCAATCTCCTGTTCTTCTGATAAAGGAATCTTATGCTACCCTTTGTATACCCATCACAGTTGCTGCCACTGCCCATAACCAACATGGCGGCCTTGGTGAGGCCCACCCGGGCTTCCCTCGTGCTCCTGAGGCTGGTCTAGGACACCGCAGCACTTGGCTGGAGAGGGATGCACCCACTAAGGAGCCCCATCCATGGGCTGCCCTCAATGGGGCAGGTGCAGCAGCAACAGTGCATCCTCCCCAGCCCTGCTCAGGAGGCCCATACTGGCCTATCCTGAAGCCCTGAGCCCAGCCAGAGGAGACGCTGGAGATGCTGAGGTACAGCTGTCTGAGCAAGCAAGTGAGCACACAGTTCTCTGGGAGTTGTAGCTTTTGGTGGGTAGTGATGGGGGAGGTTTATGAAATGGTAAAACATGCTTCAACTCCCCCACAAAACCATTTGCATTGGTGGTGGGGGCGGCAGTGAGCAATCCTCTACCAAGGCATGCACAAAGAACTCTGATAATTGTGGTTTTGGAGGTTTAGCCTTTCAACTTGAAGAAATGGTAAATGTTCTCTCTCTCTCTCTCTCTCTCTCTCTCTCTCTCTCTCTCTCTTTCTCTTAAAAAAAACTTTTTTTTTCCACCTTTGCCAGTTTATTTGCAGTAGATTTATTTTGAAATTATACAGTTCTTCCAGTTGGAATGGAAATGGGCAAACATATTTTTATCCAATCATTTTCACACTATTAGACTCCATGGCAACATGGGGTTTTCACTAGGGCTGTGCAAGCTTCAAGTCTCGGATTTCCAAATCCGAAGCCTGGAGGCCATTTTCTGATGGATCTGCCATTTCCTCGCCCACTCCCAGGCCCCCATACAGTCTACAACTCCCAGGATACAGTGCCTGGGGGGGCTGGACTTACTGGGGCCCAGGAGCAGAGGGTAGAGCTTTGTTGCTGCCATTGCCTGCTCCTTGGCACCATCGAGTCTATCCTTCTGGCACCATTGCATCCTTTCCTGGGAGAGATCTCACGAGATCACTGTCTTCCCTGTGACAGATCTCGCAAGATCGCTGGCTCTCTCACAGGGAAGCTGGCAATCTCGTGAGATCTCTTGCGGGGAAGCCAGCAATCTTGCGAGATCTCTCCCCGGAAAGGACGCAATGGCGTTGGGAGCCAGGAGGATGCAATGGCACCAGGAAGATAGACTCGACGGTGCCAAGAAGTGGGCAATGGCAGCAACTATGACAGCTCTACCCTCTGCTCTTGGGCCCCAGTAAGTCCAGCCCTCCCAGGCAATGTATGCTGGGAGTTGTAGACTGTACAGTGGTCCTAGAGTGGGTGAGGAAATGGCAGATCCATCATAAATTGCAGATCTGTCATAAAATGGCCTCTGGGCTTTGGATTCGGAAATCCAAGGCCCGAGGCCTGCATAGCTCTAGTTTACACTAGTAATAGATAAATACATTTACTCAAGTATTGACTTTTCCCCAGAACTACCTTATGATAACACGCACACACAAACTACATGTATAGCCATAAATCAAAATAATCTAGCTTTTGCTCCAAAAACCTTTCCCTGAAGGCCTGAAATAGCTGTATTGTTTGCAGTGGATTTCTTCTTATGACCATTATTTCATCATGGACTTCTCATTGCCATGTTGAGTTTAATATGGCATTTTCTTCTCAACAATGTACCTGGCGCATTATATCCTGTCTGACTTTGAGTTCTTAAACTACCACTATTCATTATTTAATGATTTGAAGTTGACTATTGAAGTATTGGCAGGGAGGGAAGAGTATGCAGATGAATCATTTGTTAAGCTAAGAGTCAAGCTTTGAATACTTCCTCTTCATGGTGTATGATTAATTGTTTGGGTCACATGGCTCTTTTTCCATGCCTGAAAAGATGGACAAAAGGTGAATGTTGAATCGCAAATCACTAAGCCTGCAGTTTTATGCCTACTCAAAGGAATATATGCCACTGACTTACTTTTGGGTAGGAAGTTTATGATAAATCTACTCTTAGCTTCAGTTGTTGATTCACCTTTACTCACACATGTTGTGCGCAATTAGTGGATCAGGACACAGATCCACATGTGTTGACAAAGGCATTCAACACAGTGCGAATACACTTCTACCTTAGCTCATGGATCTTTCTTGTTGGATTGTGGCAACTATGAATAAATTACATAAATATGGTGCAGCTATTAAAATCTATAATATTTGCTTATGCTAGCACAAAATGCGTCATAGAACATAGAATCATAGAATGGAAGAGTTGGAAGGGCCCTATAAGGCCATCAAGCTAACCCCCTGTTCAATGCAGGACTCCACCTTAAAACATCCCTGATAGATGGTTGTCCAGCTGCCTCTAATGTGGGAGAGTCCACGACCACCCTAGATAATTGGTTCCATTGTAGTACTGTTCTAACAGTCAGGAAGTTTTTCCTGATGTCCAGCCGGAATCTGGCTTCCTGTAACTTGAGCCTATTATTCCGTATCCCGCACTCTGGGATGATCGAGAAGAGATCCTGGCCCTCTGTGTAACAAACTTTCAGGTATTTGAAGAGTGCTATCATGTCTCCCCTCAATCTTCTCTTCTCCAGGCTAAACATGCCCAGTTCTTTCAGTCTCTCCTCATAGGGCTTTGTTTCCAGACCTCTCATCATCCTTGTTGCCCTCCTCTGAACACACTCCAGATTGTCTGCATCCTTCTTAAAGTGTGGTGCCCAGAACTGGATGCAATACTCAAGATGAGGCCTAACCAGTGCTGAATAGAGGGGAACCAGTACCTTGTGCGATTTGGGCCTCCTCCACACGAGACGTTTAATGAGCCTTGAAGGCTCATTATAAATTTTACCTCCACACCAGCGGAGCGCAAAACGGGCGTACAGGCGCGTTATCTCCCCGATAATGCGCATTTTCGAATGCGCGTTAAATAGCGACTTTTATTTTTCTCCGGCCGTTAAAGCGCATTTTCGCCGTGTGAACAAGCGATTATGCGCATTAACGTCTTCTAAAGCGCTTTTTGGACATCAATTAATGCGCTTTGCCGCCTCTCGCCGCCTCCCGTGCAGAGGGATTAGGCGTAAATGCGCCTCCGCGAAAATGCGCATAATCCCCGAACCGGGCGCAAAAGCGCATCCTTGTGGAGGGGGCCTTGGAAGCTAACCTTCTATTAATGCAGCACAAAATAGCATTTGCTGTTTTTGCAGCCACATCACACTGTTGGTTTATATTCAGCTTGTGATCTACAACAATTCCAAGATCCTTCTCGCTTGTCGTATTGATTAGCCAAGTATCCCCCATCTTGTAACTGTGCATTTGGTTTCTTTTTCCTAGGTATAGAACTTGGCATTTCTCCCTATGAAATTTCATTCTGTTGTTTTCAGCCCAGCACTCCAGCCTATCAAGATCACTCTGTAGTTTGTTTCTGTCTTCTAGGGTATTAGCAATCCCACCCAATTTTGTGTCATCTGCAAATTGGATAAGCGTTCCCTGCACCTCCTCTTCCAAATCATTAATAAAAATGTTGAAGAGCACTGGGCCCAGGACTGAGCCCTGAGGTACCCCACTCGTTACCTCTCCCCAGTGTGAGAAGATACCATTGATAAGCACTCTTTGAGTCTGATTCTGTAGCCAACTGTGGATCCACCTAATAGTTGTTCCATCTAGCCCACTTTTCACTAGTTTGTTAATCAGAATGTCATGGGGCACTTTGTCAAAAGCTTTGCTGAAGTCAAGATATACTATGTCCACAGCAGATATTACCCTAAATGCTGTTCCACTATTTTTAATGTTATTATTACTGTTTGATCTATATGTTATTGCACATTATTAGTCACACTGCTCCATAAGTTCTGGGAAATGAATATGTTATCTTGGCTTTTGTAGATGTGTGTTTTTCAACCTGCATGACCCAAAGTGTTGAAAATACTGTTTGAATCAGATCTGGATATGCTTGCTGTATGTCTGAGTACTGCTTGGAGAGTTTGTACTTATTGACCTCCAGAAGAGGCATTGGGGCCTCTGGATTGCAAATGATGGAAACTACATAGAAATCCAAGAATAGACACAGATCTTTCCAGCTTCAGTCAACCATTCCTCTCACCCCCACCTCCTTCCATATAGAGCAGCTCAGATATTAAATTTGTAGGGAAGTAAAATGGACACTAGGTGTCAGATACATTCCACTTCTTGGTGCTTTTCTTTATTCTATAAGGTGTTGGAGCGAAAATTGGTCCAGAGCAGGGATGGCCAAATACTTCAGCAGAATGTGTGCACATGTGCATTGCATGCAGTCAACATGCTTGTGGTCTGGAAGGTCTGTTCCAATGACATCAGACCTACCCAGCTTCAGTGGCTTGGTTGGAGAGTCTGGAGCCTACACACTAAAGACTCTGGCAGACCTCTTCTTCATTATCACTTAATTCTTTCTCTTTAGGTATGCGTTCTTTCCATCTGGAAAAAGATCAAACCCTGAGACACCTATGGTTATCTCCCTTTTTTTGGTGAGAGAGGTACCTGCTGGCTTGCAGAAAAGCACAGCTTACATGCTCCTTGTGGGTCACCTCTTGTTGCTTCCTGAGTTCAGAGGACGGGCTAGCCAGCCCCAGAAAAACACTGCTTCTCTCTTGGCCACTAAGCAGCTTTCCATCTGGTAACAAGAAATCACCCTAGAGGCCTCTATGATGCTGCTGAAGTCTTTGGGGCAATCCTCCACATCTTGATGGGATGGCAGTGGAAGAAAAGGAGCCCAGCTGTCTCATACACTTTCCTGCCAGGGTATGGTGCAGAGTGGGAGATCCCAAATAGACGTTTGTAACTAGATGCTTGAGTAACAAATTTTCCTCTAATGGTACATCCATTGCATATGGGCAGAAAGGGAGATTACATGATGCCTCTCATTATAAGTCTGGCAGCATCCATTCACTTTAACCCCAACATTTCTGTGTTGTAACTTGAACTAACTTGTGATTGATGTAGTGTAGTTCCCATTTATAGGCACCTTTCCCTACAAAGTATATAAGAATCCCTTTCTGGTTACCACAGCAAGAGTAATTCTGCTGGTTGCACAGGACAAGATCAGTGTGATAGAGGGAGGCCATGTGACAAGCCACTAATAATTTAACATACACAGCTATCATTAGGATGTATCACCTCTTATATTAGTCAAAAATCACTTGAGAAACAGGAAGAAACAACTGATTGTCTTTAAAGGTAAAGATAATGGCTCTCAGAATCAACATAGATAGGATCACCCTGTCATAATAAAATTGTATTAAGCCTTCCACCCTTCTCTGAAAGTGTTTACTGTTTGTCCTTTGAACATTGAAAATGTGTCCAGGCTACGCTGAGGCAACATCTGAGCAAAACATCTTAGTACTGAAGAACATTACCATTTCCCCATATTTTTTTCAAATAATCTTCTGGTGTCCATATTTTTAAAGTAACGAAGAGACAGCTGAAGCAAGCACAATCCACCTTATTCTGAAAGCCAGAAATTTAGTGATAGGAAGGGTGTGAGATGCAGCACATCGTGTGTATCGTATGCCAAAATGAAACTACACACACACACACACACAACCAATAATTTAAGGTAATCTAAAATGTTTAAAGTTATTCAACTTACTACATCATTTTACTAAAATAAACAACAACTGTCAAATACCCAAATGCCAGTCATATATTATTTATTATATTTTTATCATGCCCTTTATCGAAACAGTCAGGGTATAGAGCTCCATCACACTAGTGGTTTAACTCGCCATGCCTGGTATCTGGTTTTGCAGCGCATGACTCACATGACATCTCATTTTGCCTCTTTTCCTCTGTTTTGCATATTATTTTGGTGTGGGGAAAGTCTGGATTATTTATTTTCCCCAAGCGACTTTAATGCACCCTTAAGCCTCTGTGTAGTGCTGTCCCTTCACTATTTCCTTGCGGGGGGGGGGGGGGGGATGTGCTTTGAATGGAGTCTTGCTGATGAAAGGGGAGGGCGGGGCGGTTCTCCTCTTCCAGCACTCCGTGTCCAACATTCGAATGAATGGACTTTTTACTGCTCCATGTAGCTCAACTTGGGGCTTTGGTTGGTTACTGACACCAGGCCCATGTAAAGGACGTTCTGCCCTCAAAGCACCAGGATTGGCTGCTGAATGTACACATGGCAGCAAACCCAGCCTGGTGCCACACGCTGTGTGAAATTCCTCTAAGAACCCAGGCTCAGAGACAAACTAAACATAGAATCATAGAATTATAGAATGGTAGAGTTGGAAGGGGCCTGTAAGGCCATCGAGTCCAACCCCCTGCTCAATGCAGGATGTTAATTACATTCATGCCGTTAGTGTGCACCAATGGGGGCGTCTCTTGAAATACAGATAGTAGAGGTGACTTGGGAAGGGGAGATCAAGAGTTAGTCACCCTTCCCACCTCACACCTGGGTTCCTATTTTGGCCTTCAGAATGCAGATAGGTGAGCAGCTGGGACTTCCTCTAATTCCACCCCTCCCCCTTCCCTGCCTCCTGCTCGCAATTCCGCCAGTTGCGGGGATCATCTGATGCAGTTGTTTACACCGGGGCTGGGCCTTGGGCAGGTGATCACAAGACCTTGCAATGCTAAGTAAGAATTAGCCGGGCCAGCTCATATCTAGGACAGAAAGAGGGGAGGAGGAGGAGGAGGAGGAGGAGGAGGCAACAACAACAACACAGTCTTTTGAAAGAGGCACGTTCAGAACGCAGGAGAAGCGCTTCCCTGAGTCACACTGCTGCCGTCTGCCTCCCCCCCTACTCCTCCCCCGCCTTGCAGAGCGGTTGCGATCGTCTTTCTCCTGTGTTACACAGCAGGATAGTGCGTGCCGCATACAGGTTGCGTTGCATTGCCTTGATTCATCACCGACCACATCTGCATGAATAGAGAGGATTGCGGCTGAATAGGGGAGAGGCAGCCAGACCAGCGTTAAACCAACAAATTCGACAGTCTCCTCTGTGCAGGGCTATGGTGCTGCAGAAACACCCTCACTCACAAATCCGGGATGCTTGCAAGGGTGTGGGTGGGTGTGAGGTGAGGATGACCAATTTGAAATTTCTGGTTTCTCCTGATGCTAGAACAAAAGAGTCTCGCAGCACCTTGAAGATTTATTATAGGTTATCAACATGTATTATAATAAATCGTAATTATAATGGCATAAGAAAGACACATTTTTTATAGCAGACACTTTTGTAGACTAGAATCTAGAGATGTATGAATTATCCTCAGTTGGCAGCAACACTCAAAAGTTGTGCGCTGGTGCGTTGTGTAGTGGGATTATAAGCAGTGAGGTCAGAGGAAAATCAAATGCACATACACAGGCTTTGATAATTATGTTAAAGCTTAACTTTGTATATAAAATAAACAGTGACCATTCAGACCTTGAGACCAGGAAACTTGGAAGATGACCTGGCCTCAATGTGTTGGCTGCATCAGGGTTGGCATCGGGGATTGGCACTGCCAAAGCTCCAAGCCCTCCACAGGCTTCAGCGCCAAATATCCAACACAGCACAGCAGCCAGCACCATCTGCCCTTGTCTCTGCTCAATAACATGGGGCTGATCCTGGCCACTACTGCCACTCACTTGCTCACCTGCTGCAGATAAATAGCAAGGGGTGACCAGGAGCCCCCTCCCCCTGCCGCAGTTTGTTTGTCTGCTCCTAGCAGCCATCACTACTTGTGGGCAGATGGGCAATAAAGTGGTTGGCTTCTCTGGAAAAAGCCACCGTAGGCATCAGTATGTGTACATACACTCCAATTGACAGGAGGAATTGGGGCCACCAATCCCTGCCTTCATTTCATTCAAATGGGTTGCAGGGGAGAAATGGGCGTGGGGGCACCTCACTGCTTGCTTACGCACCTGCCTCTGTAAGAAACAAGCAAACAACTATTGCTCGCTCATCTGTTTCCAGCAGCTGCTATTCCTAGCAGCTATTGCTGCATGCTCATTTGTTTGCTGGTGGGTCCCATCGATTTCTTCGGGAAGGAGGAAGCCCTCCCTTCCTTGGAGACATATCCCTATTGGTATCCCCCAGACAGTATGTTGCTGATGAGCTTGGGTCAGGTCAGCTTCAGAATTTGTACTAGAGAATCATTTAGAGTAGCCCAGGGCATTTGTCACAAAACACTCAATTCCCCTCTTTACTGTAAAATGCAGTGTGCAGAGGATGGAGTTACCACCTGTTCCCCACATCAAGGGGCACAGTAGCCAACTTATTTTGGCACCTGAAGCAGGAAATCCTAGAAATGCCACTCCCTAACAGTAAACCCCCCCCCCCCCAACAATAATTAAATTCATTAAACAAAAAACCTACAGTTTACAAAAACAATGTTAAGGCTCTACAGTTTCCAACCAAGCACCAAAAAGCAGGAAAATTGGGAGTTAAGGCTTACAAGCCTTAACGCCACATCCTCCCTAAGGAGGCAGAAAGTGCAAGTGAAATTCTCATTCTGTAGGGAAGGAGCACACTGTGTGTGTTTGGGGTGGGGATGGATAGAAAGGGATGTATATAAAGGGATGTATATACCCACTTATTCCCAGGAGAGATCTGGAGATCAGGTTGTCATGGATCCAGAGGAACCACACCCTGCTTCACCAGGGAGCAAAAGAGCAAACTGGCCTTATGAAGATAGCCCAAAATACTCTCAGAGCCAAAGGAATGCATGTTCCAGAAGAGAAAAGAGAAATTCTTCTTCTTCTTCTTCTTCTTCTTCACTCAAAAGGTCTGTGCTAGAGGCAGCGGCCATTTCACCCACCCACCCCACATTCTAAGGCAGGAGGGAGGGGGGAGAGCCACGCATGTGTCGCGCTATGAGGGAAGATCGTGGCCTCATTGACTTGAATGAGAGGTTAAAATAGTCCTTAAAAAGTCAACCGAAGGGAATTTTTAAAAAATGAAAAGCTTTCCACCAACTACAGTCAAGGAGGAAGAAGACCCCAGCACTGGATTAATTAATAAGGCTCTAGAAATTATGCAAATTGTAAGCACAAAAATCACAACCAGGAAGTAATTTTACAAAAGCAGGGAGACAGGTTTGTGTTCCTTTTCTACCTTAAACTGCTCTCCTTCCCTCAATCTTTCACCAATCTTCTTGAAATTTTCAGGTAATGTAAAACAAACATTTCTTTCTGGCACCTGTAAATTTCAGAAAGGTTGATGAAACATTTTCGATTTTATGGCTGTTAGAATGACCCCCCCCCCCAATTATCACTTTAACATGGCGGAATGTGTTTTTTTTTTACTGAGGGCCCTTAACAGTGGAGGCAGGGCTGTGCCTCCATTGATAACAACAATAATTAAATAACTAACTACCTGCTGCCTACTTATAACACGCAGTCTCGGGGCTGCCTCATCTTACTACTGCTGTGGGTGGTCAAGAGTTGGGCAGTAGAGCCTCCTGACAGTGTGGGGCCTCAGGAACTGCCCAACAACACCTGTTCCGGATGCCAGCCCTGCCCATAACTGCGCCTCTTTTTAAAGCTTGTTTGTTTGTTTGTTTGTTTTGCATCCTAGTATAGCAAAGAGGCGCCTTTGCCTTCGTAGTTCCTTTAATGGTGGCAATGGGAGTGCTCCACTAATCAACTGGGGGGGGGGGGGTGTCTGGCGAAAGAGAAGCGGCCTTTTTCACACAGTCCTCAATCGTCATGAGAAGAAGAAGAATTAGGACAGCATGCAAAACCCCTAGGCAGGAGGCGCTTATGCAACACCCATTGCGCGCGTCGCCCTCTCAGGGCCTGGCGGCTCCGGCTGAGAGGCGAGGCTGTTTTTCCCTCAGGACTCTGCGCCGCCGCCCCCACTCAAGCGCCGGAATGGTGGTGGTGGTGCCGAGGGAGGGAGGGAGCGGCAGGCGGAGCTCCTCCTCCCTCCCTCCCTCCCTCCCCCCCCGCGCCTGGCTCGGACCACGGGTTGTGTCGCCTTCGGTATCAGCTGGGCTGCAGGCGGGCGGGGCAGGAGAGAGAGAGAGAGAGAGAGAGAGAGAGTCTCAGAGTGGCTGTGGACGCCGCAGTGGCCGGTCGGGGGCGCGGAGTGCGGTCCTGGGAGGCCTCGGGAGCTGCCGGCTGAGCGGAGCTTGCAAGGGAGTGTCAGCGCAGGGATAGAAGCCGTCGCCGCCGCCGCCCCTCTGCCCCCCCTCGAGCCATGAAGTTCCAGTACAAGGAGGACCACCCGTTCGAGTACCGGAAGAAAGAAGGGGAGAAAATCCGAAAGAAATATCCCGACCGGGTGCCTGTGAGTGGACGCGGCGCAGCCCTTCTTGGGCCCCGCTGCATAGAAGGAATCGGGCTGCCGCGCAGGGCCTGCCTGTCTGCCTGGAGCCGCGGGCTGCATCCTGGGGTTGGGGGGGGGGAGGGGGAGGGGGAGGGGGGCCTCCTCGAACCCCCCCACCCCCACCCTGCCCGCTTGCTGCTATCGTAGCCAGGGTGGGGTGGGTCCCCCTGGTCCCCCCCCCGGTCCCCCCCGGTCCCCCTTCCCCTGAGCTTCCGTATCCCATAGGGAGCCGTGCTGCTGCTGCTGCGGCTGCTTGTGTCTGAACACGATGCCCCGATCCCTCCTGGGAGGTGTGTGGGCTGCTGCTGCTGCGGTTCTGGAGGAGGGAAAGAGTTCAATGTCCCCCCTCCCTCCCCGCCAAACAAAGATGGAGGCAGAAGGGCAATGGCTGCGTTCATGATCTAACCTTCAGAGCAAGCTTGAAAAGCCTCCGCAGGATCTTCCAGGAAGGGCCCCATTTTTTGAGAGGAGCCCTTCTTCTTCTTCTGGCGTCTCGCCCGGTCCTTCGCTTTGGTCAGGCTAGGCAGGCCGTCTCCTGTACGGGCTAATCTGAACGTTGGACAGGAACCGCAGGAAAGCAAAGTCATGGTGCCTCCTCACTCTCCTGATGGCCCATCTTTAGGCCTTCTTGGGGAATAGGGAAGAGGACCCTTCCCCACCTTAATATTGTAAAGAACTGTGCCTTATGGTCAATGGACAAATGATGCCTTCTCATTAAAAACCTACATAGCCCAACGGTCCTATCCATAATTACTTGGAAGTAAATCCCACCGAGTTCAATAGGGCTTGCTTCCAAGTAAGAGCATGCATAGAAGTGTAGTCTCCCACCCACCCCAGACCTGCATACTTTTCCTAGTTCCCAATTTTGCACCCTGTTTATTTTTAGCACATGCGCTATGTTTTAAGACATTATCTGTATAAACCAGAATGAAGGGGCTTTTAACCAAACTTTATTGATAATTTCTTACCATATTGTGGTGGTTTTTTTCTTCAATTGATTCCTCACAGCATTCCTATAGAGCAAATTATGACATCGTGTTATTCCTAAAGCAAATAATTTGTTAATCTGTTACAGAAAACATCAGCACCTCTGTATGTTGTGATTTACTGGTATTTTTATATTTTAAAAAATTGGTGGCCTGGCAGGAAATGGCAGAAATATTTGTGTCATGCTGTGTGTATTTACAACATCAAATATAATAATAATAATTATTATTATTATTATTATTATTATTATTTATAACCCGACTCTCTCTCCGGATCGAGGCGGGGAACAACAACAATATAAAACACAAGAATCACAAAGAGTTAAAATGTTAAAAACAAGAAAAAACACATCATTCATATGGTAAATGTACTTTATTTATAAATAGCAGAACTGTGGATGATACTTGGACATTTCCTTAAGGCAATGAGTAGGCTTTGAGATTTACTGATTCATGTCAGTTTTTCCAGACATTTCCTTCTGGGCCTCTTAACATGAAACGCTACTTGCGTCAGCGTTCGTTCACCAGGTTTCTGATGCTGTTAGCGACACCTTAGCTAGGGCTGGATTTTGGGGCAGGGGGATCCCACATTGAAACCAGATAGAGCACAGAGGTAAGCAGTGTGGAGGGTGTGGTGACACTTACAATATGTCCGGCCCAAGATACAGGCTCCTTGGAGGCATTTTTGAAATGAAGGATGTTGACAAATTTGAGCAGATGATGCCAAGGTTAGAAGAGCCGACAGTGCTGCAGAATACAATTCTGAGGCATTAGAAGAGCCATGTAGGTGGAACTGAGGGCTTGAATAATAGGAGATTGATCAAGGTGGGAATAGCATGGTGGGAAAATAGCCAGCCAGGGGCTCTGTGGCATGGCTCTCTGAATTGTGTCTGTCTGAGAAAATGTGAAAGGTAGCCAAGGCCATTTTGCCTACGATTGGATGGCTCTGAGCTTGCTGCTTCATGCATAGGGTGCTAGCAGGGAAGTTCGCCTGATGCCTCTGAAAATTCACCCCACAAAAGTGCCATAGCCTCACATGCAGAAAGTTCCAGGTTCCATCCTTGAACCTAGCATGATCAGGCGCCAGGGGTGAGAGCCCTTGGAGAACTGTTGCCAGTCACAATAGGTGGTATTGTGTTAGTAGTAGGGCCGGTGATCTTCAGACTCTGTGTGTCAGCTTCATAGGTCACAGGGGAAGAGTGTATGGGGAGGTAAACAAAAACAACTGATGCAATTTGACCAGAGCATCCTTGCATTTGCTCTGTTTTCCCTGGCTGCTGAATCCCTGCTGGTTTCAATTCCACCAGCTGACACTGCAGTGCACCCAGCATGCAACCTTTCAGCTTTCTAACAGAGAGGAAGTCTGGCTGGCACAGGTCCATGGTTACAGCAGATGCTACCATGTGACAGCCATATATGGAGAGAATCTGTACATAATCCTTTGGTGATTTTGTTTTTCTGTTCTACAAAGCAAGTGGGCTCTGCAAAGAAATGTGGCAGTGTGGTGCTGCTGTTCAGGATTGCCAGCCAAATCCGCCAGCTATGCCTTTTTATAGGATGTGTTGTTCCATTTCCCCGCTTCTGCCCAGGTGTCCCATCAAACCTCCCCTCCTTCCTGCAACGTTCAGTGCCCACTGAGCAAGCTTGGTTCTCATAGAGCTGTTTGGGGTGGGGAGTCGGTCTCCTTCCAAGGGTGGTTTTCCCCCTATGGTTTTTTGTGCTTCTGCAAACCTTGGGGTTCTCCTAAGCCTGCTGATACCTCCCATTTGTGTGAGGACAGTGCCAATTTGGCTAAATAAGAATCCGCATTAGAAGAATTGAGTTCACAGCTGGACTATATGACGACATATTTACTTTCCACACCTGTGTTTATAAAAGCAAAACCAAACATCTTGGGTTTCAGGTTGGGGATAAAAGAATGCAAGGATGCAAAAGAGAAATGAGATTAGGGATGCCCATCTTAAATAACTCCATGACCCTTCTATGTCTTTACTAATTCATAAGGGCTGCATCACTGAAACGGCAACAAAGCATGTTTAACATTGCAATTCCGTGTTTACTTCTTAACCAGCACTCTGTTAATCTCCTTTTTCTCATTGCATCCCATGGTGTGTATAATCCTCTAGTGCTGGCTCCAGAGTCTTGGGAGCTCTCATGGAAGGTATCCTCGGTGAGCCCCCTTAACTTCAGAAGAAACGGGGGGGGGGGGCTGCAATATGAGAGTTCTCTCATTCTGCCCCTGACCTGAGTTAGGGCTCCAAGCCATGTGGAAATGGTGGGAGCAGTGAGCCTTTTTCTCTAGCAGGGGGCCTGGCAAATGCCACTTCTTACAATCCACTGAAACCAGCTCCCCCTTCCCCCTTTCTCCCTCCGGCAACTCGGGTCTCTCCTGAACCAGCATCACACGTGGCCCTCAGGACTGAAAAGGTTGCTCATCCTTGCTGTAGATAATAGCATTTGGTTTCACAATCTGCAGAAGAGTCAACTCTGATCATTCCTTATCTAGAAGAACTGGCACCAGTGGAACGTTAACAAAGTATGTTTTTCACATCTACCTGCATGAAAGGGAGGGAAAAGCCAGAGTTATAATTTACATTAAGCCTTAACTGTGGATACCTCTATTTGCTTTCTGCTTTTTCACTGTAGTTGTGAAGTCCTAATAACCTTCTAAGAAGAGCTGTACTGGATCATGCCTCTCTAGTCCAGCATTCTGTTCCCAAATGGCCAACCAGATACCTGTGGGAAGCGCGCAAGCAGGACATGAGCACAACAGCACCCTCCCACTCATGTTCCCCAACAAGTGCTATTGAGAGGTTTACTGCCTCTGATCCTGGAGGCAGTACATAGCCATCATGACAACCTCCTCCTCCTCCCATTGGAGGTCCTTGCATAGCTATTTTTCACGTCCCTTACATTTTGTCACACACCCTTTCTTCCTTAGGCTCAACAGGGAGAATTTGCTGGGGAGGAACAGGTAGAATGGTGTCTCTTCACAAGGTGTTCATGAAAAGGGTTGTGAAGAGGTGTTTCTCACCTTTCCTTTTTGTTCAGGTTATTGTGGAAAAGGCACCCAAAGCCAGAGTACCTGATCTGGACAAGAGGAAGTACCTTGTCCCATCTGATCTCACAGGTAAATGAGTCCTGTTTCATACTTACTAACTGTATTGCTATTCAAGGAAAGTTTTCAACAAGCACTGTCTAGAGGCAGAAATGGGATGCCTCTCTCCCCTGTTTGCATCTTTGCAGCACCGAATGAGGGGAATGCATCAACCCTGAAATTTAATGCTGCGGATGAACAAGCCAGGAGTAGGCAAACTGGTGCCCTCCAGATGTTTTGGACTATAGCTCCCACAATCACTGACCAGTGGTCATGCTGCTTGAGCCTGATGGGAATTGTAGTCCAGGACATCTGGAAGACACTAAGTTGCCTACCCTTGCTGTAGCCTGTTTGACAGCCACCTTACCAGTTGCCAGCATTCAGATTCTTTAACCGCTAAGGATCCAGAATAGAGGCCAATGGGACCAAACGAACAAATGTAAAGCTAACCTTACGGCACTGGCAAGGATTTTGGGAGTTGTGGGAAGCGGGATTGTATACCAGGGTTTTTATAGTTTTTTAAAACTGTACTTAACTAAAATGTCTTGATCAATGGGAAACTTCCTCTTTGGAGTTAAACTTTGCTTTGGATGGTATGTGTAACTTTTCTAAATTGCATAATATGGTGACCATGTTTTTAAAACTTCTTAAGTGTGAAGGTGTGTTTTGTGGGTGGATTTGTCGAGTGGTATATTAGTCAATGTGCTTGCCTTCCATGTCTGCAGTTTCTCTACCATCTCACCACACAATTCATCAGGATATGTTTTTTAAAAATTCTCTGGCAGGGATGACTGGTCAAATGAAAGGAAAAGGCACTGGCCTGGTTCATGTAACCAGCACCTCCCTCATGTAATCGCATTTGCCTCTGAGAGTGCACAGGCCTGCTGGGAGATGCTCGGGTGGAGGTGCTGCTTGCATGAACCAGTGTCTAAAGTTGCAGGGGTGGGGGAAGGGTTGTACATGTAGGTGCTTCAGTATGCACAGTCACGGCAGATTTCTGGTGAACTCCCATGAGTAGTCATGTGGGGACTGCTGCGTGGAACGAACTGAGCCTTTGGAAGAGTTGTAAGCTGTAATTCCAAAGAATGCTATAGGATAGGATGGAGTGATATTGGCAAAACTATAAGTTGTCCACAGCAAATATAGCTTGAGGCTGCAGCATCTAATTCAGGGGAATTAACAGAACTGTATATTAGTTTGTTTTGCCTTGGATATTTATTTTATTCCGTAAATCTCTATCTTACTCTTCAACAGTGCTCTCAGGGCAGCAAACAATTTTTAAAAAATCAATAGAATAATAACAAGAATTAAGTATCACAAATAAAACTGCATAGCAGTAGTATAGAACATTGAAGAACCAGATTAAAAACTACATTTGCTAATATTTTAAAAAGCCCAGGATAATAAAAACATCTTTGCCTGGTATATTAAAAAGATAGAAACGTAGGTGCCAGATGAGCCTCCCTGGGAAGAATGCCCCACAATTCAGGCGCGGAAGCCGAGAAGGCCCTTTCTCGGGTTGCTGCCCACCGTACTTTAGAGGGCAGGGCAATCAGAGAGCGCCCCTTGGATAAAGATCTCTGTGCATGGGCAGACGTGTGTGTGTGTGGGTGTGGGTGTGTGGGGGGGGGGGGAAAGTGATCTCTTAGCTATGCATGTCAAGTTCTATAGGACTTTGAAACTTGAAGTTTTGCCAATTTGGTTTTGTTTTTCCTTTTGCTTCTTTCCCACCCTGGCAATTCTAGTTGGCCAGTTCTACTTCTTGATCCGAAAGCGAATCCACTTAAGGCCGGAGGATGCCCTGTTCTTCTTTGTCAACAATACCATTCCTCCCACCAGTGCTACTATGGGCCAGCTGTATGAGGTAAGTAGAGGCTGCCTTTCCTTCCCAGTGGTGGAATTGCTAGAACAGTGCACACTATGCAGAACAGCTTTGCATTTTGCACATGAAACTAAATCATCCTGATTCACTCGTGCGCACAGTTTGAAGGATGCTGCCAGCTGCAACTTGCCACATTACACCTTCAAGCATGTTTTGCAAGGCTTCTTTGGAATATCCTGTGGGATCTCCAAGGCACCGATAGGCATTAGTAGGAAGAGTCATCCACTTAATCCAGGGGGGCACCACATATGACTTAAGTGTGGCACGTGACTCATAGACACATGATGTGAGGCCTGCACAGGACTGGCAACACCCTCAGGCAACTGCCAATGTACCACCATCCCTTTCCTGAGTGCTGGGGAGGGGTCTTTCCTCCTTGGTGTGCCCAGCAGAGGAATACAAAGCTGCCAGCCCACTCTGTCTTTATGCTGGAAGGAACATCCTCCTCCTCGGCACTCAGCATGAAAATGGGCTCTCAAGTCTGCAGCCGTAACTTAATCAAAACTCATGCACAGTTGTCCAGTGATTGATTCCCTGCCCCTTTAACATTTCAGAATATTCCATTCCTTTTCATCAGTTTTGTGTTGTAGATAATGGAACTTCTGCATTGGTTCTTCTAAGACCACCAGGGTTTCCTAATACTACAAATACAGGATTGGAAGCCACATCTCTTGCATGCTATTGCAAAACCTCCAGGCAACTGGGACACTAAGCTGTCCAGAGTAGCAGGTATACTGAATCACACGACTCATCACTTGCTAGAACGAAATAAAGGCTGTCCTGAGTGAGGTGACACTTGCGATGGCCTTGAGTCTGAAAATTGGACAATATCCAATTTATCTTTTTTTTACTCAACAGCTGAGAATATCTAACACCAGGTTCTGGCCAGCTATTGGTTTGCTCACTCTGGCTCTTAGACAACAATAGGAAGAGAGGCTGATATCATACCTAATGTTTCCCATCGTAATACTAGAACCCAAGGTCACCCAATGACACTGATTGACAGTAGAGTCATGACAGACAAAACAGAGTATTTCTATTTTACAAAGTGATTTATCTTACAAAATTCTCTACCACAAGGCGTAGTGATGGCCACTTGTCTAGGTGGCTTTAGAAAAAGGATTAGGCAGATTAAAGAGGATAGGTCAATCAGTACAATGAGCTGTATTGAGTGAATTGATCCTCCATGTTCACACGCAGTATAACTCAGAATATAAGGTGCTGAGAACCAACGGGAGTCAGCCTTTCACCTGCTTGGCTCCCAACAGAGTTTCAGAGGCATCTGGCTGGCCATTCTCTTTGTAAGATGGCCTATGCTCTGGTGATTCAGTTAATAAAAACATTTAGCATTTATATTCTAAACATTACTATTCTAATGTTTCCCACTGAATCAAGCCTGTATGATAGGCCAGAATTATTTAGCCCCATTTTCTAGTTGAGGAACTAAGAGGTGGACTAAGGCAAGATTTGAATCCGGGGCTTCCTAGTTCAAAATTTAGTCTCTTAGCTACTATGCTATGTGGCTGGATTAAACAGCAGGCAGACGTACACTGATAGCCAGAAGCCAGCTTTACAAAATTAAAAGGTGGCTTTACAAAATTAAAACATATGCAAGCCACCTTGAGGCCCAACATTGGGGGAAAAGGTGGGATACAATTAAATATCATCATCATCATCATCATCATACTGTCAACTCATACTAGTCCTTAGTGGCTGAGCGTAGGCTGTTAATGAATCTGATGGGCACCTTTGGGATGTATGGAAAAGGCCTCTGGAATTGCTAAGTGGTAAGAGGATGGAAACTCCTATGAAATATATTTGTAAGGAATTAATGCAGCAAATTCTACATTCCTCTGTATGAAATTATATTCCCAAAGTGATTACATGAGTTCTGAGGAAGATGAGTTATAGAAACCTAGTTATTAATGATCCATCTTTCCTGCCTAAAGAATGACATATTTTATTGTTAATCAGACAAGAAGGTATCATCCTGCAGGACAAGATATTAAGGTCACTTCCTAGAGATGATTAGGGTAAACGTCTGAATTAAGTCCCCAACTTGTCAATAGCCCACTGCAGCTAGTAGCTTGTCTTCCTCAAAACAAAGTTAATAATGTCTGATATCTGCAGCAATGCTGGCCTTCTCCAAAAGCCATGTCAGTAAAAGTAATGTCAGTAGGTTCCACTGAAGATCAAATGTAGTACAAAATATAGAGGAGGAGAAGACACTTTGTCAATGTCAGAGTCTTCAAGGAGAAGCTTTTTCCAGATAGTAAGTAGTCTTTGGTTTCTATTAGGGTTTTCAGATAAACTTTTTTTACAAAAATAACTAGAGACTGTAGTATCGTGGTACCAGTGTGGTGGAAGTTTTGTGGGTCTGGAATATTTTGAAATGAAAACCAGGTTACTGTTGTCCAATTTGCAGAGCAGAAATGTTCTAGAATAGGAGAGGAATTCAGTTCATATTACTACACAAACACAATAAGCCATGGAGGGAATGTTAATTGGCATATTTTGGTTAAGCAGAACTCGTATCCTGTATATATGGAATCATAGGGAGAGATGCCTATACCACGTGTCAATTTCTGACAAACTCCATCCACATAATTCCTATCCTATTGGTCATGGCAGAGGGAAATAATTTGCAGCACCTTGATGATTCATAAAGCATGATGAGCATCTCTCCCATGTGCAATATATTTATATGTCATGTGACCATCAGGAAGAGGAACAGGTCTGCTGATTGGACTTAGCAGGCCACGCCGGATAAATGCTGTCCTAAGAACATAAGAATTGACAAGTAACTTAGAGAGGTTGGTGATCCATGATAATTTCCATCCTTTGCATAGTTTCATACAGATGGATACACTAAAAATGTTAATACGCTTGGCTAGCTTAGGGACATCAGTGACAATCAGCAGGCTTCCTAGTGTTCATCCATTTCTTTCTGCTAGTGACTATCCTCTGTCCTGCCCAGACTATCTCCTTTGACATTACTGTTTACATCTCTTCCCCACCCCCACCCCCCGATGCATATATAGATGGACCACTTCAGAACTTCAGGTTGATACCACATGATCTGATGAAGCGGACAGTGTTCATGAAAGCATATGCCAGAATAAATAAATGTGTTAGTTTTTAAGGTGCCATAGGATTCTTGGTTGTTTTGCTTCCAGGTCTAGTCTCTAGATTTAAGCTTTTTTTTTTTCAAGTACCAGGTAGGAGTGTGCACACCAAAAAATATCGTCATTTATTGTTATCGTCATTTCGGACCCAAAAAAATATCATCTTCATTCATATCGTAGGTGAACCGTATCGTCTTCACGATAATTATAGTGAAAAAATGATATTTTTTGCATCTCTATTTTTAAAGAAAATTTATTAAAGATCGTTTCAGTTCTGACAGATCAGAATGACAGCTCGCCACGTGCGTTCATTCAGACCTGTCAGAACGGAAACAATCTTTAAAAAAATAATATAAAATTGAGGGTTGGAGGGATCAATCTCAAATTTCATACACGTACTTAGGCATACCCCATAAGCACTGTGACCAAGTTTCAAGCCTCTAACTTTTAAAATACAGAAGTTGTAGGCATTTTTATATGGCAGTCCGATAAAACGATAAAATCGCCCGAAAATTATCGTCTCCGATGATTATCGTAGGTTTTTCTATCGTATCGTTATCTTTAAACACCTGCACAATAATGACCTTATCGTATCATTATCATACATTTTAACGATACGATACACATCCCTAGCACCAGGTGTCAATCTTGCACAAGTTATCTCTTTGGTGGGTATGTGTTTAGAGATCCTTTTCTCTTTCTGTAAACACCCTATTGCTATGCATAACAATTTCATCATAATGTTAATATTTCACGAAGTTTATTTTAGCAGGAGTACTCTCAATTTGACTTTACCTGAGTCTTGAGTCAACCAAATATTGATCTTACTGAACAAAATGTTGACAAAAACCATTGGTGATAGCTTAAAATTTTGTCTCATGTTTCAAACAGGCCACTGTAAACTGAAGGCTAAAAGCAATTGTCACCATTTACTGCTGAAGCTAAATAGGCTGACTTAGGGTGCAATCCTATGCATGTTTAGGCAGAAAAAGGCCTACAACTCCTAGCATTCACCAGCCAGCCAGGTTCTAGGACTTTTTTCTGTCTAAACATGCATAGGATTGCACCTTTAGTCTCCTATCCAGGCAGCTGACCATCTTGGAACCATGTGTAAGAGCAGGACATGAATATAATAAATAATGCCTTAAGAAGAGGATGGACTGGAAGTCTAAAGAAATAAATAGTATCTTTTTCATAGGTTATCCCATTTTTCTGTTTCTAGTCAAAGTGGAACTAATTGGAATTTTGAACCTGGGAACCAGTTGAGTTGAGTATAGGCTGGCATGAATGCAACGATTTTATATATGGATGATGACGACCTCTCCTTCTCTCTTCCCCCGCCCCATTTTTTCCAGGATAATCATGAGGAAGATTATTTTCTCTATGTGGCTTACAGCGATGAAAGTGTGTATGGAAAGTGAACTCATGAGTTGCTGGCCTCACAGATGCAATGGACTGAAAGGACTGTTGTGAGGAGAGGACTTTTGTGTCAGACAGAAGCATGAAGAGGGAGAAGGAACTGGACAAACCACACATTTCATGCCATCATTTCTTGCATTTTTATTATTCATTATTACTATCATTTTACTTAACCACTAGGGGAAAGAGTGAGGCTTTTTAAAGCCATCTGGTGGTTGGTGCTTTTTGCCAAGTTCTCTTGCCTTCTATTTGGCTAACTGGCACTACCATGAGTGCCCAATGAGGGGAGAGGAAGAAACTGTGAGTGGGAAGGGGGGATATTTTCCATGCCCTTCCTTGCTAGGGAATTAATGGCAAGACATCCAGCTCTAATTGGGCCTCCAGTCAATACCTAATTTTTAACTTACCTAGCTTTAAGGCGGTAACCCCCTCCCCCTATGCATGAAGAAGGCATAATATACATTCCTGTTTTCGGAAGCCATTTCTGCCCCTTCTTGCCCTGGCCCCAGTGGTATGTGTGCGGAACTCCTCCATGCGTAGCATCTTTTATCCATATATTCCAGTAGCAACCTGATAGTCACTTGTAAAGAGGCTGCCACTCAGTATGAGGGAAACTGTCTGGAGTAGCTTCCCAAGTGGTTCAGCCAGTTTTGACAATGACTGCATGCCCCTTTTCAAGGTATAACCTATGAATTGGCCATCCAGCATAATGATACATTCTCACCTATTGCATGAGTGTTTTCTAATGTTATGTGTCCTTGCTTATCAATCAAAGGCAGTCCCCCTTCCCATCACTACTGAAACCTGTGCTATGTTTCATTTTTTGCTATCAATACAATACAACATGGGATGGGGGAAACTTGGAGTTCACTTTTACTCACAACCTTGCCCTAAGTATATATCCTGCAGCTCCTTGAGAAAAAAAACTATTTTTATGGAGTTGGCAGTCTTTAAAGGTAGCGAAGAAATGCATTAAATAAAAATATTGTTATGCTGCAATGCCAAAGCATATTTTAATGCCACGGATAATGGTATTCCCTCTTTACATTGGTTGTTCTAAATCAAGGAGTTGTAGTGCAATTCAGGACGTGTTGTGTTGAGGCATATATTGATTTAATTATTGTAACAGATTTCCTAGTTTCGTAGCAACTTTGGGGCTACGTCTAAGAAGGATGGGAAGTACATAATCTGAACCCATTAGAAAAGGTAGGTGCTGGAGAGGGGCCCCCAAATGTTTGCCTCGGGAATCTCAAACTCTTGAGTGATGGCTATGAGTTATGGAAATGGACAACATGTTAGTCTCTGCTTCTCTGTTTGAATTCCCCTGTTCTAGCTTGGAAGTGTTATTCCTCTAATGAGAGCTTGAGATAGCAAAGGGTGCAGTGCGTCATTATGTGATACCAGAAGAGCCCAGGATATAAAGGGAAGTTTTAAAAATGAGGTTGAGGGAGATTTGCAGAACTGAGGGGGTCTTCTTGATGCCAATAACCAGAGGTGTACCAGTAATTAATGACTGGGATGCACAACAATAATAACAACCAGGCAATGAAGATCAAGCAAGGAAGTCTGGGATATTTTTCTGTCTAGGTCCAAGCTAAATTCACCTCGTTCTGCATAGGATGCTAAATTCCTTCTACTGCAAATTCCAATTTACTCTGCTTCCAATTGCTCGGTCTTCTGTATCTTTGAGGCTGTCATTAAAAGTCACATTTCAAATTCTTTGCGCTCTGGCAAGTCCAGTACTTCCCATGTGAGCCAAGACACTTCACTCACCTACACACGGGAGATGCAATGATGAAAGAGAACTGGAGTTACCCCTTATGCTGTTGATGGTCTTCAAGCAATGTTAATAGGTTTTCAACATAGCTGTTTGTGCATTTGAATGATTATGTTTAAAAGTTTTACTTTAACTGGAATGTGGCAATTCTCATTTTTGTTCTGTTCCAATTTGTAAAAGGTAGTGTTGATTATTCTTTGTGTCATTAATTCCATCCAGCTTCAGGTTCTTGTAAGATAAAAACTTCATGTTACATCAGCTCAATCAATAAACACGCACTTGAAAATCTGAGACACAGCATGGAATGGTATTTTGATAATGCCTTGGACTTGGACTGGCGCTTCTTATTTAAATGTTAATTTTGCCAAAGCTTTGAATAATTCTAACTGCCCGTATTTATTATTTGAGTTCATTTTCTATCTATGGCTGCTGTATTTGGAGTAGTGAGGGATACACGTGAAGAGTGCTGTATTTCTGTTTATTTGTATCCTATCCTTTCAGGAGAATGTATGTGGGATTATTTCATTTTAACATTACAGGAGGTAGGTTAGGCTAAAAGTGGAAGTGACTGACCCAAGGTTATCCAAAGTGAGCTTTATGGCTAAGCAATGTTTGAACAGAGGTCTCCTGTATACCACAAAGATTCACTGGAAAATGGAAAAGGTACCCCAGTAGCTTTGATTTTGGGCATTTTTTTTACAAAAGTAACAATTCTAATACAAAAACACATACACAATTTCCATTAAGTTAAGGTATATGACATACCCCCTCCCCCCCCCCCCCCCCCGAGAGAACAAAAACTCTGATACTTTAGCACTGCAATCCTAAACATACCTTCCTGGGAGTAGGTCCCATTGAACTCTGGGGCTTATGTCACACCTAGGATTGCACTGTTAGGGTCATAGGAGGCCTATGGCCTTCCTGAAAGAACCTTTGTGGTCTCCGGTATGTGTATATTATTTTATAGATTTAAAAATATTCAAATACAAAAGTAACGGTATAATCAAAGCATCTAATATGTGAAATACAGAACTTTTAAAGAAAAGAAAAATAGCATAGATATGCATTATCATGGAGGTTAAAATTCCAGTAATTAATAAATAAGTCCAAGTTCTCCAATAAGCTATTTACTGATGTACTTTCTATTTTTTCATAATACCAGTTTTAACTTGTCCACTAAATTTTTTAAAAAAAAATTTAGGATTGTATGGTGTGGTATATCTGATAATGTATTGAATGTTAACTTTATTTATTTACAGAAGTTAAAAATCACTCAACTAAAAAATAATAATGTACTGCTAGCATTTGAAATCAATATTGGAAGAGTCTTAAGATGTTTTTCTCTGCCAGGTCTTTTATGATAGATGGATCATGACCAAAACCCCAAATTCTAGGCAGAGTGTTCATTTCAATCAACACTATTTATTGTCCCCAGTGAAGTGGGCTTCCCAGTTCAAAGTCCTTCTTAATCCTTTGTCACTATTAGACCATGCTAAATCCCCACATAACCTCCATTCATAATTGAAGTAGATTGCCTATTAAAAATATTCTTGGAAATCTACAAAAATAGAATAAAAATTACAAATTCAAAAAATAGCCTATGAATTGCCCTAATGATGAATCCTTTAACTCCACAGTTCCTTCCATCTTCCGTCTTACGTTCGGTAAAAGTGCAATTCTATGCAAGTCTACTCAGAATTAAGACCCATTTATTTCCATGAGATTTACATTTACTCTCAGGTAAGTGCATATAGGATTACAGCTTTAAACTCTCATGTGAAACCTGGAGAACATTCAATCAGGGAGGGACATAACTCCATAGCAAGCGGCTGGAGGACAGCCCCCCCCCTTATTCTTGAATTTAAAAGCACACCTCTCCCTGCCACACCCCCCCCCCCCCCCACGGGTACCTTGTTTAGCCAAACCCAGTTCTCAGTCCAGGTTTTGTGTGAGTCTCCTTTAAAATATGTAAGACTATTTTAAAAGGTATTTTAACCCTTTCTGTATAAAATGACCTGCATACTTGCACCCTAAATGCTACTAGTGTAAAAGCCATGGGTACTAGCCGTCCCCCTTCCCTGCTTCTTTTGTCCCTCAGTCCCCTCACCACAGAGGGGCTCAGAAATGATGTAAACATGGCTCATGCATAGTGAATCCCCCTTCCTAAATTTGCATTGCAGTAATGCCCCCTCCCTCATGCGCCCAATTGGCTGCCTCCGTCCATGTCCCTCTTCCCCCTGGCAGCAACAGCCTAACCACGTGGTTGCCTTTGTGCTACACCTGTATCAGGCCCGTATAAAAGAGAAAACCAGTTAGCCAGATAGCCCAGGTTCTAGCTACCCTCCTCTTTCTTAGCCTCTCTGTGTCCTTATCTGCCCCTTTCCCTTTGTCATTGCTCTCCAGCTCCTGAAAGAGCAAAGAAAATATGTCCATATAATCCCCTTTCCAAATTGTCTCCCTTGCGGCAGGAAGCAGATGATAACCCAAGGGGGCTGAGATGCCTCCTGTGGGAATGGCATCCCGATCTGCCCCCGCTTATGCATCTTTGATTCCATGGCTAAGCCTGATACGCTTTGTGCCTGACGAGCTTGCTGGCCCCTGCCACACTGCCACGCAGGCGGTGTCTGCAGCTGGGGTCTGCTGCACCGTCAGGCCCTGAGAAACCAAAGGTGTTTCTGTGGAGCTAAGACTAGTGGTTATGATGCCCACCTGTCCTCCCATGTCTGTGCCCGCTTGAATGGGGGAAGGCACAGTCTGAGTGCTTAGTGAGATTGGTAAATTGCTGCACGCTAATGTTGCTTGATCCAATCTATTGCCCTCAGTTGTGGAATGAGATTTCCCACTGTCATCTGTCCCTGACGCGACTGACTGTGAAACACTTGAAGATGGCCAACTCATCCCCGCAAACCATGGGAACCACCCCCATGGTGGGGGAAAGACACCCATGGCTTGCGGTGGAGCTATTGTTGTGTATGTACAGTCTGTTCACCTTGAGTTTGGGGTGGATGCCCCATCACTGATGGATTAGGTGTCGGAGCAGGATCTGATGTGGGTAGGTCCCTCTGCTCAGATGTAATGGGTGCTGGTGTAACTTCCTGAATATATTGCTCCACCACTTGAGGCTCCCTCTGCTTCTGAGTATGGTTGGATGAGGACTCAATGGCATCCAATCTGGCGGAGACAGATAGTATTAAATCCTCTTGCCTTTGTTTCCAAGTGTGGTGTCACCTTGCACTCTGGATGCCTGGCTGAGCTGGAGGGGCCAGGGGCATAATAATACCTTTCTCCTTCTCCACTGCCTGCAATCTGGATGGAATTGCAGCAATGTGTAGATTTTCTTCCTCATCAGAGAATGAATCATTCTTAGATCTCACCCTTTTAGCAGGTAGGTGGGGGGCTTTCCCCTTAGCCTTCTTGCCATCCACACCTTTTTGGGGGGCATGACCGATGGATGAGGTTCAATATTCCCCGCAGATGCTGTGATGATTGGACAAGGGCAATGGCCCAACTCCCAAGGGGTTACTCCCAACCGAAAAGGCCTGGAGGGGTGATTGGCTTAATGATGGGGGGAACTCAAAACTGGCCCTTTATTGCTTCCCCAAGATGGGCTGAGCCAGCTAGAGCCACCCTCACTTCTTTCCAAGGAAAAGAAGAGGGCTACTATTTTGTAGCCTAGCGGTGACTGCTGCTTTATGGCCTAATGCTGACTGCCCAAAACTATGGGCCCTAAATACCCCCTGCAGAGGGGGGGAGGGCACTATCTGCAGTGAAGCCCATCAGGCCTAGCAGCCCCACTGTGGGGAACTTCATGGCCTCAAACCCCTTCAGCTGAGCTGGCCCAGTCACAGAGCCCTTCAGTGTCAGGGGAATGCTCACATCGCAGCTGAGAAGGTGACGCTCATGCAGACCGGTGGCCACCAGCCCACACACCCACTAGTTGCTGCCTACGCTGCCCTGCAGAACCACGGATTGCTGCGGCCCATGCCACCTCTCAAAGCTGAGCAGCACTGACACACCTGGCATGGCTGAAATGGAGCACCTGTACCTCTGTGGGCCAGCCAGCCCTTTCCCCTGCAATCCAGCCTGTTAAGTTAGGATCGGTTCAGCCGCATGAGCAAGTGGTGCGCTGCCACGTAGATGAGGGAGGACCGGCTGGTCATCCCAGCAAACCTGCGGCCTGAAGGCCCAAGTTGTCTCCTCGCTCTGCCGACACAGCTGCACCCTTCCTTACCGCGTGGAGTCGGCTGCCAGCGCACGTCCACTGTGTCCAGCCGTGCAGCAAAGGGAAAGCTGGGAGGGGTGCAGAGTGCCTGGTCCAGTGGCACCTCCCTGGTCCAGTGGCACTATAAGGAGGTTAACAATTAGGGATGTGCACTGGATCGGACCCGATCCACGATCCGAGTCCGGTCCAGTGGGAAATCGGATAAATTATCCGATTTCCGATCCCGCAGCTGGATCGGCCGATCCAATCCGAACCGGTCCGAAAAAGCTCCGAACCGGTTCGGCGGATCGGCGGATCGGTGGGCGCCCACTGGTGCCCACCGCCGCTTCCATTGGCGGGCGCCAGCGGGCGCCCGCCGATGAAAGTGGACAGCGGGGGGGGGAGGAGGGGGGCACTTACCTTCTCGGCCCGGTGGCTCCCGTCCGGCGCCGGCGCCTACTACTACTAGCAGGCTCCGCGGCCTGCTCTAGGGTGGCGCACCGGGTGATGTCATCACCCGGCGCGCTACTCTAGAGCAGGCCGCGGAGCCTGCTGGTAGTAGTAGGCGCCGGCGCCGGACGGGAGCCACCGGGCCGGGAAGGTAAGGAGGGGGTGCGTGGAGGGGAGGAGGGGGCGCGCGGAGGGGGGAGGGGGGAGGGGGGCCCTTACCTGCCCGGCCCGGCGGCTCCCGTCCGGCGCCGGCGCCTACTACTCCCAGCAGGCTCCGCGGCCTGCTCTAGGGTGGCGCGCCGGGTGATGTCATCACCCGGCGCGCTACTCTAGAGCAGGCCGCGGAGCCTGCTGGAAGTAGTAGGCGCCGGCGCCGGACGGGAGCCGCCGGGCCGGAAAGGTAAGGAGGGGGTGCGTGGAGGGGAGGAGGGGGTGCGCGGAGGGGGGAGGGGGGAGGGGGGCCCTTACCTGCCCGGCCCGGCGGCTCCCGTCCGGCGCCGGCGCCTACTACTACCAGCAGGCTCCGCGGCCTGCTCTAGGATGGCGCGCCGGGTGATGTCATCACCCGGCGCGCTACTCGAGAGTAGGCCGCGGAGCCCGCTGGTAGTAGCCGCCGGCGCCGGACGGGCCGAGAAGGTAAGCAGTGGCGGGGAAGGGGGCTTACCCCCCCCCCCGGAGCCGTCCGCTTCTATCCGCTGGCGCCCGCGGGCGCCAGCGGATGGAAGCGGGCGGCCCCAGGGGGGGTAGGGAGCGCGGGGGAGGGGGTTTACCTGCCGGGGCCGTCCACAGCGGACGGCCCCGGGGGGGGAGGGAGTTAGGCCCCCCCTTACCCACCCGCCGCCATTTTTTCCTCATAGACTTGCATTGCAATGCAAGTCTATGGGGAAAAAAATGGCGGCCGATCCAAAAATGTACGATTTTTGGGTCGGGATCGGACTCGATCCGGTCCGGGGGGCCTCCGATTTTGTCCGAACCGGTCCGGGACAAAATTGGAGGTCCCGATCCGGGTCCCGATCCGATCCGGGGGGTCCGTGCACACCCCTATTAACAATAGTGAACCTCCACATCTTGTCTCACCACCCTCACCCACAACTGGCTTCCCTCTGCTCAGGCACGCTAGGCATGGGTTTAAGCCACTTCTGTTCTCACAACTGACACCTCATGCTCCCTTGGGAAACAAGCAGGCTACGAATGCAATACCCCCCTCCCACTCTTATTACCCGGTAACTGGTATCGAGAGGTATATATAGCCATCATGACCAGTAGCCGTTGATAGCCGTACTCTCTATGAATTTGGCTAATACCCTTTTGAAATCATCCAAGTTGGTGGCCATCATGACATCTTGCAGCAGCTATGTAGCTATGCTGAATGGCCATAGGCAAACAATTATTTTATTCTGAGCCTCAACCATTCCAATTTACGGTATGCTGATAATAGTGACCTACTTACAGTGGTAGCTTATAAAGATTGCTGAGAATGTATGTGAAGTGTGTGAATACTCAAAAGAGATATATTTAAAAGGAATTATTAATATTCAATAACAGCACAAATTGCATGAAATAGCTACACAGATGAACTATTATTTTGGAAGTTTCCTGAACTAGAATATCCAGACTAATTGGTAAGCAACTAATCTAAATCAATGAATTTAGTATATAAAAATATTTTGAGACATTTTTTTTAGCCTTGCCTAAATTCCAATTATATAGCGGCAGTAAAATGTCCCACAACAAAAGCAAAAGTGTGATTTCAGAAGAAGCCTGCTCCCATGGATCAGTTTTTTCTTCAACCCACATGGGATACGTGCTATTTTAATATGTTAATATTGATTGGGATAATAAAAATCATCCTTCTAACAAAGATTCAATTGGGTTTGGGGGGATATTTTTTTTAACCAGGCACCTTTTTTGTACAGTAAGAAAATTGTATATATACATAGCTGAAATGTGAGGACATTTTTTCACTACTGTGCAAATAATAATAACCTAGGAGGACTACACTGTAGGTCTGCTTCTGGGTAAATTCTAGGGATGTGCACTGGATCGGACCCGATCCACGATCCGAGTCCGGTCCAGTGGGAAATCGGATAAATTATCCGATTTCCGATCCCGCAGCTGGATCGGCCGATCCAATCCGAACCGGTCCGAAAAAGCTCCGAACCGGTTCGGCGGATCGGCGGATCGGCGGGCGCCCACTGGCGCCCACCGCCGCTTCCATTGGCGGGCGACAGCGGGCGCCCGCCGATGAAAGTGGACAGCGGGGGGGGGAGGAGGGGGGCGCTTACCTTCTCGGCCCGGTGGCTCCCGTCCGGCGCCGGCGCCTACTACTACTAGCAGGCTCCGCGGCCTGCTCTAGGGTGGCGCGCCGGGTGATGTCATCACCCGGCGCGCTACTCTAGAGCAGGCCGCGGAGCCTGCTGGTAGTAGTAGGCGCCGGCGCCGGCCGGGAGCCACCGGGCCGGGAAGGTAAGGAGGGGGTGCGTGGAGGGGAGGAGGGGGCGCGCGGAGGGGGGAGGGGGGAGGGGGGCCCTTACCTGCCCGGCCCGGCGGCTCCCGTCCGGCGCCGGCGCCTACTACTCCCAGCAGGCTCCGCGGCCTGCTCTAGGGTGGCGCGCCGGGTGATGTCATCACCCGGCGCGCTGCTCTAGAGCAGGCCGCGGAGCCTGCTGGAAGTAGTAGGCGCCAGCGCCGGCCGGGAGCCACCGGGCCGGGAAGGTAAGGAGGGGGTGCGTGGAGGGGAGGAGGGGGCGCGCGGAGGGGGGAGGGGGGCCCTTACCTGCCCGGCCCGGCGGCTCCCGTCCGGCGCCGGCGCCTACTACTCCCAGCAGGCTCCGCGGCCTGCTCTAGGGTGGCGCGCCGGGTGATATCATCACCCGGCGCGCTACTCTAGAGCAGGCCGCGGAGCCTGCTGGAAGTAGTAGGCGCCGGCGCCGGACGGGAGCCGCCGGGCCGGGAAGGTAAGGAGGGGGTGCGTGGAGGGGAGAAGGGGGCGTGCGGAGGGGGGAGGGGGGCCCTTACCTGCCCGGCCCGGCGGCTCCCGTCCGGCGCCGGCGCCTACTACTACCAGCAGGCTCCGCGGCCTGCTCCAGGGTGGCGCGCCGGGTGATGTCATCACCCGGCGCGCTACTCGAGAGTAGGCCGCGGAGCCCGCTGGTAGTAGCCGCCGGCGCCGGACGGGCCGAGAAGGTAAGCAGTGGCGGGGAAGGGGGCTTACCCCCCCCCGGAGCCGTCCGCTTCTATCCGCTGGCGCCCGCGGGCGCCAGCGGATGGAAGCGGGCGGCCCCAGGGGGGGTAGGGAGCGCGGGGGAGGGGGTTTACCTGCCGGGGCCGTCCACAGCGGACGGCCCCGGGGGGGGGAGGGAGTTAGGCCCCCCCTTACCCACCCGCCGCCATTTTTTCCTCATAGACTTGCATTGCAATGCAAGTCTATGGGGGAAAAAATGGCGGCCGATCCAAAAATGTACGATTTTTGGGTCGGGATCGGACTCGATCCGGTCCGGGGGGCCTCCGATTTTGTCCGAACCGGTCCGGGACAAAATTGGAGGTCCCGATCCGGGTCCCGATCCGATCCGGGGGGTCCGTGCACACCCCTAGTAAATTCAGCAGCTAAAAGTGCACCTTGGGTATAATTGAAACCCTCCAAAGGTCTGGATAAAGGTTTTAACAGGATCCAGCTCACTCATTAAAACACCAATTTAACCTTCAGATTTGTGCCTTCTCATGAGCTGCATAACACAGCCTGAAATGCATTGTTTGGAATTCTGTATTGAGGGGGTGCTTTGCTGTTGCTTGGAGCATGCTGCTATCCTCTCTCTCCACTTGGCATTATATCCATGAGGATACCAAGAAAAGTAGCTGGAGGCCAGCAGGAGAAAACAGCTGCTTTTGAAGTATTATTTTCTGTAGCTGAAATCACAACTTGCTAGTTGGATCCTGCCAGAAAGAGAGATTAGATCACAGCTGCAAGCAGTAGATTTCAACATTCACAGGTAGGAGGTTTCCTTTTAAGTCCTTTATACTCCCTCAGTCTCAATTACCATGGTAACTAAGCAACACACATTGACTGTATGACTGCACTTTTCCTCAGGCAAGAGCAGACCTGCCTGTAGAATATGAAGTGGAGGAGTGGATTGGTGGGGTGGGGAAACGAAACATGGCAGAGAGAGGTTGTACCAGAAGATGTGGCCTGCTCTGGGGGGAGGTGGCAGTATGTTGTCTTGCCTTGTTCCTTCCCTTTCAATCTTTTGCCTTGGCAGAGGCAAGAATGACCTGGTTCACTTATTTATTTATTTTTAACTCAGTTAGCATGCTCCAATTCTGGCAACCAGTCAAGAACAACATCTGGTTACCCCAGGAAAATTCTGGCTAGTGGCAATCATGTTGATGGTTGATGTCACCCAACTTGGGACTGAAAGACTCAGGACAAGTGTGGGTGCTCAATTTATGACATTGTATAACATCATGACTGATCACGGGGCATGTCAGGTAAGGCATCAGATTTGGCTTCCAATTTCCTGGCTTTGTGGAATTTGGACCAATGTGAGATAGCCTTAGCTTTCTTTAAAGTGGCAGTTTTTTTTTGATGACTGAATCTATACAAAGTCACTGAGCAAAGGGCCATGAACACATACACAGCTCCTTGTGTATCTATTTGTGTTATACTTTTGCACGTTGGATGAGAGGAACTACAATTCTCTGAAACATACAGTGCAATCCTGTCAAGAGAAGTAACTTCTACAGTGTTTACTGGGGTTTACTCCCTAGTTATCTGGGTTTAAGACTGCAGTCCAAATAATGAACGTTAGATCCCATTTTTTACTGATGTGTTACAGATATCCACTATTTACAACACTTCTCGTACAATGATTTCTAAAATGTACTAGGGCTTAAATGTATGTGGAAGGTTTTCGTTTGTTTGCTTTTACCTTCATGCCTCTGCCATTCAGACTATGAACTGGAGCTCTACCTCAGATTACATAATTGGTGACTCATCCAGATTAAGTGATCTCATTATCCCAGCTGTGCCACCACATTGTTGTAAATTAACTCTGACTAAAAAGGATGTGATGTTGTTTATTTGATGCACATTATTGATTGGGTGTGGCATGGGGGGATGTTGGAAGAGGTATTGGCATTACTGATGCATTACTGATGCACTTCCCCTAGAATTTCTTTACTTGCTATTCCACCCCTTTCCCCTCAGCATGTAGATATGCTGGGTTGTACCCTCCCAGCCTTATGCTTTTCGAAATGTCTATGTAATATTCTAATAGTGATCTCAATTCTCTAGAGGGCTCTTAGCACTACCAACTGAAAGACATTATGTAGCTATTCTATCTATTCCTCCTTAATGTATGGGGGAGAGGGGTAGGTAGAGGCAGAAGAAGTAGTGAAAAACCAGGGGAGGTGACAAATAGAAGATGTCATTGTCTGGACCCCCCTCCCCAGTAAAATTCCAGGAATAAGGAAGGGAAGTTGCACATTGAAAGCTTTTTCTGGAAGCACCTTGTTCTTTATATTGTCCAAAAAGCATCACCCATGCACAAGAGGGAGGCATTGGCAAACTCTGGGGAGTCTGAGAATTGCAAAAGTAAAAAAAGAAAATTTGAGAAAAAAACAACACCATTCCAAAAGAGGCCAATGATGGCTCAGTGTGTTCAGTAGGCATGGAATGCTGACTGACTGTGGAGGTGGGGTGGAGTGGGGGATGGAAAATCAAGGGGAATAGAATGGGGTAGTTGGAATTCTAATCAGGGAGCACTCCTCGCTGCAATATAATCCCAACCCCCTGGTGAGAACGCACATTTAATACAGTTACACTGGGTATATTTAAATGCATGCTGTTACTCTTACCCCACTTTTGAGTGGTATAATATTTCAGGGGCAAAGAGCTTACCCAGGTTTGCTTCCTTTTGGAAGGAGATCACTGAGAGCTCATTAGCATTTTGTATTATCTGAAAGTGGAGGCAGAACTTAAAAGCACCAACAGACAGCCACTGTCCACTGTGCCCACATCAGATCTCTAGGAAGAGATGCCCCCTCTGTGGCTAGATTGTGGTGGGGTGGGAGGATAAGGATGAGTAATCTCCTCTAATTATCACCTACTCTTCTTTGGCAGTCCCAGCTCCCATGGAACACATCACTGGGCTATCAACACTCTTGCCAAGTCCAGGTTTTTCCTCAGAGAAGCCCATGCTGAAATCTGATGGAAAGCCTACATCAATACTTTAATGTCTGGGCTCCACCCCTACAAAATTAATGTGAGATTACAAAGACTAATATTTACTGTTGTATCAGCTTTGATGAATTTATAGCCCACTTCGTCAGATGCATGAAATATATCACAGCTGTATTTGTCTTTAAGCAGTTCACATTATGGATTGTGTAACTAATAACAAAAAATTACTTTGACTTATGTTTTCATCAGTGGGTAGACCTAAAAGCAGAATTATACCACAGTCAGTTATAGAGATCTGTTATATGTGAGAAGTGCCAAACGAAAAGCATGGGGCAGGGAGCCTCCGAAAAGTAGGTCACAACTGTAACCCTGCCCCAGAACCATTTCCATTGGGAAGAGAAGCTGCAATCCATTACAGAGATAACGGTATGGCCTAGATTCAGCCCTTCAATGCTGAGAGGTGTGAATAAAGGTAGGCCCTAGTTAGACTTCGGGCGGATCTACACTGCTGCTTTAAAGCGCTTTAGAACGGTAGTGACAACTGTTTGGGAGTGTGTCCTGGGCCCCAACAGTTGTCACTACTGTTATAAAGTGCTTTAAAGCGCTTTAGAACAGCAGGGTAGATCCTGCCTTCCTTAACTATTCTACAAATTAAGAGAACAATATACAAATAAGCCAGCTCACTCAGTGAACTCAGTCTAAGGAATAGGTTTGCTCCTAACCATAGTGTTTGATCCAGACTTCCCCATAACTAACTTAAGGCCCATTGATTTAAAAGGTCTACTCTAAGTATGACCAATTCTGGATCTAACTCAGCCTTTTCATACATTGCACATGAGTTTGCCACTAAAAGTGCACACAACATGGAGCCACAGACAATACTGTCTCCCAAAAAAGTGTATATATAAAATTATTTACATGTTTGCAAACACAACGTTCTCCCCAGTTCACTTTGTAAATTGTCAAGTAGACACTCAAGATATCTTAGGTATTCACCTTAAACATGTAATGTGAATTGATCCTTACTTATCCTTTTCCATCCTGAAAAGCAAGCAAGATCTGTTAAGTCCTGAAACTTTAAATTCGTTTCCCTCTCTTTCTCCACCACCTATTTGTTTTTTTATTCCAAAAAAAATTGCATGTATGCAGCTGTGGATAATGGCTGATTTAGATGAGTGTTCAGACTTTTTTAGCCTGACCAGATGACCAGAAAGTCACAAACATGTCCAGAAAATGGGGGGGGGGCAAAATAGGGGTCCAGGGGGAAATCCTTTAATTTGCCCCAAATCTGGAAAATTCACTGCACGGCAGAAGCTGGAAAGGCCTGTTTCCAGAAGTGCCCAAACAGGCCCTTTCCAGCCTCTACTGCAGCCCATCTGAGCTTCTTGTGGGTCACCGCCATAGCGACGACCCACAAGAAGCCCAGACCACTGCGCCAGAGAGGTTGTAAAAACCCTTATCAGCGCTTCCAAAAATGGGGCTTTCCAGCCCTCCCAGCTCCTGCGCAGACATCTGGGCATTTTCATAGCCGCCCAATGCCATAGCCTGAAAGACCCACACCTTGCCCTCCTTGTCTGTGCTTTTCAAGATGCTTTGGCATTTGTGAAAGCTCTTGGGGCTGTTAGAAGACACTGATGAAGGTAGGATGCTAAACAGGAAAATATTTGATTTTTGGGAAAAGCTTTTCCAGAAAAAAAATAGCTTTGAATAGTTGTATGTACTGGGGGTGGAGGGATGGAAAGATGAACTGAATTGTATATGTCAGCATGATGATTTTGTTTCTAAGAGATACTTTAAATTTGAATCTTCTTCTATATATATTCCCTATTTTTACTGATTATATGTCTGATTTTTAAGGAGTAGGAAAGAAGAATTTAAAGGAGCCTTTATATAGTTAAATGTTTTTTCAATAATTTCATTGCAGAAATGTGTTTTGTACAAAGACTGTAAAAAGGATATATTGATTGGTCAAATATTCTAGTTTAGCAACTTTGTTACCCTATCCTATTTCAACTCTAACTGTTGCTGGAAGTGTTTGTTTACAGAAGTCATGTATTTTGCTGCTCCAAAGATATGTATGGTTATTTGCACTGTTACCCAGAGGACCTTCTCTTCTACTGCTCCCAGACTGTGGAATGGTCTGCCGGAGGAGATTCAACAAATTAGCAGTCTTCATGAATTTAAGAGAGCCATGAAGACTACTCTCTTCCGGCAGGCCTATCCAGTTGAATTTTAAGATGTTTTTATTTGTTTTTAATATCTCATTAATTGTGGTCTTTGTATTTTATATTTGCTGTTGTTCCCTGCCTTGATCCAGAGGAAGAGGCGGGTTGTTAATAATAATAATAATAATAATAATCTCAGATAATTTGTTTTTCTACATTGTCACACTTTTACTTAGTGCATCAACAAACTTTCCTTAGCTAAGTTTCATTTTATAATCTTACAAGTGTGTCAGTCAGGAAAGCATTACAGTCTGACTCAAACATAAATATCTGGTGTTGGGATATATTTAAGGGCTTGCAGGGAGAGAAAATCTGGTTGTTGCCTTTGCTATCTTTGTAGTGAAAAGGATGATTTGCATAGATAGGAAAATAGAAATAGATGGCATAGAAATGAATGTAGAGAAGACTGCTTAAATTAAAGATCAAATATATCTAGATTAATTTAAAATATGTAAGGGAGATAAGCTCTGATGGTTAAATATTTGCTTGTATGGAAAATGCAGGTTCAGTCTTGAACTAAAAAGTAGGCATAGGAAAACAGCGTATCTTTTTAATGCATTTTTTTTTTTTTGCTCCATGCTCCATAGCATATGTTATAAACATAGGCGTGCATAAGGGGTGTGCTGGGTGTGCCCAGGCACACCCTAATGTGTCTCAAGCAGTAAGTGCTGAATTATGGGGCCATTGAGTAGAGAACCAGAGGGTGATCCAGATGCAGCAGGAATGGTCCTTCAGCTGCTTTGCTCCCCCCCCCCCCCCCGGCAGAGAGTCCACCATTGCTCCCAGCAGGAGGAGTGAAAAGGAATCACTCTGCCGGGAGCTTCTCTGCCGGGTGCCACGCTTCAAAGATGCCAGGAGGAGGGTCCCCAAAGGCTAATATCACCTCATAAGCTCCTTCTCTGGCCAGTGTTACCACAAAGCCCACCAATGTCCCACCTGCAATGGCCCTACCATGATCATGCCAGCTGAACAGGAAATAGGCATCAGTATCTACAGTGCTTAATAAATAAATGAATAAAAATAATGTCCGTAATATTCCATAAATATTCCATAAATGTTCACCTTTAAAAAAAAATCCCAGGTGCAAATCCTAATGAAATGTGCTGCGCACGCCTATAGTTATAAAAGGTGTAATTGTTAGGATATGAACTATTTGATGGTGTTTACTCCATTCTAAATCTGGTTTCAATTACTTTGGAAGCAAAAGAACTTTGTCAAAGTTTCATGGAGTGTGGTATGGTTTAATTAATATGTGTCTGTAAAGGTGTATCATTCCTATGACATAATCCTCTGCATTAGATTATTTGGTGGTTTCAAAGGAAACTATTAATTAGGGTATTTTATAAAGCTGCTCTATTTATCCTTGTTAGGATTACTATTCATCTATGTTAGGACTGCAGATTACACTGAGATGATATAAATCCGAAACCATACAGAAAAATACTTTTATTTGACTTTCATCAGCCTTTAGGAGAATGTAAGCACACGAACACTTAACACAGGACAAGAGGTTATAAATGCTCTGTGAGAACAACAGATTCCATCTGCAGCTCCATATAAGGAGAAATGTTTTTGCTTTAAAATCTGTTTTGTTTTTGTTTTTAAGAAAAAACAATCCCTTGTGAATAAATTTACAAAGGTATTTTGACATCCCTTCAAAGTACTGGAAATGATGGAATGAAGTGTACAAAGTCCTGTAGATTTTCACTGGCAAATGCGTGGCTACATGTTTCCCTTGATACAGCAGCCTAAAGGGTATGATCTCAGTGTGTCCATGTAGATATGTGTCCATCTCTCTTTCTCATATAGGAGGTGGATCCCACATTATACTTTGAGCTGTTTGAGTTTCCTTCCCAGAGCTTCAAAGTCTGATGTCATTTCTTCGTAGCTCCGCTTGGCAATATCATTTGTTCCCCCATGGATGAGAAGAAAAGGATATGTGTCAGTGGGCTTGATGAGCTTTGGCAACCCTTCAGTCACATCTCTAATCTGTGCTCCAGGAGATAGCATACCTGGTGAGTCCATGGGTCTTCGTGACATACTTGGGTTTCAATCCCACACAGCAGGGAGTCTCCCACAACGACTACTCTTCTCTTCTTCTTGGTCGACTGACCTTCTGCCTCTTGCCCACTGTTGCACGGGGTCCCCTGTACTTCTTCCTCTGCAGGCTGTCCTCCAGTCTCATCCTCCAGTAGCTGAAAGCAGTGGCATAACTCTAATGGTTCCACTGGTGCAGAGTGTCTTCTAGTTCTTCTGCTGCACACTGTTCTCTGCACACTGAGGCAGTGTTTGGATAAAAGGAGGGAAAGATCCTTGTCTAGCATTGTGATAATGGGCATCCGTTCTGGGCTTTCTTTGTATGGCTACTGACCATGGTCTTGTTTACATGGCTAATGAACCAGAGGTATAATGACAATTGTTTAGATTTAGATCTGAGGGTATCACACAGAGTACAACAAAAGCTTCAAAGTTCAGCAAAAGCTACAACAGTAGGAGTGAGTAAAGTTAATTTCAGATACATTGAATGTCTCACTTGTTCTTTATTGCAGTGATTTTAACATTAAGACGTTGTGTAGAACAGGTTTTTCTTACTTGTGTGCTGTAAAATCAGACATGTGACCTAGGCTATGTTTGGATGGGTATGCTCCCTTGGGGTTTAACACGTCCCCTGGGGGCTGGACATGTTGGTGGGCACACCCCCTTGGAGGGTGTCCATGTTGTTCTCCTTTTTGGTTTCCAAAATATGGTCACCCTAAACTTGTTAAACAAAGACAGTTGCAAGTTGATCAACTCCCACTATTCAGAATCTACAGTAATTTATCACTTCTGTAATTGCTATCTGTCACAACTGAAATATACATTTACCCAACCAATGTGAGGATAGCTGAACCAACCCATTATTATAATATTTTATTCTTTGGCTGCCACCCTGACCTCCCACCTCAGCCCCATCTTACTGTCATCCTCAAAGCTTTGGTCAGGATGGCAATAGCATATACCCCTCTATACTAATTTATTTGTCAGGTCTAGTATTTCCACCCTCACTGAGTCTGTGAAGGAGCTTGTTTCTCCTGTATTTTTGAGTTCATTGGACTCTGTGCACACTGTGCCCATCACAACCTTCCCAATCTGTAGATTTTATATCCAGGGATAACAATGAGTACCCAATGTATCTACGTTTTCTTTTAGTACCAAGCATTCCAGTTGGCCTGAGGCCTTATAGCACCACAACTCGGAGGCGTCATGATGCTCCTTGGTGTGGTGACCCCTTGTGGTCCACCACACCCTTCCAGTCAGGGACAGCAGCAACATTATTGAATAATAATAATAATAATAATAATAATAATAATCCAAACGGAGAGGCGGGGAACAACAATATGATAAAATACATAAAACTGATTAAAACATGACACACATTATTAAAACTGCATTAAAACATCCTAAAACATCCTAAAAACATACTAAAAACATTCTAAAATTCCACTGGATATGCCCACCGGAAGAGAACAGTCTTTATGGCTTTCTTAAATTTTAAAAGACTGTTAAGTTGACGAGTCTCCTCCGGCAGGTCATTCCACAGTCTGGGATCGGCAGAAGAGATGGTCCTCTGGGTAACGGTTGTCAGCCTAGTCTTGGCCGACTGTAGTAAGTTCTTCCCAGAGGACCTGAGCGTGCAGGGCGGATTGTATGGGAGAAGGCAATCCCGCAGGTAACCTGGACCCAAACAATGTAGGGCTTTAAAGGTAATAACCAACACTTTATACTTCGCCCGGAAACTAATTGGCAGCCAGTGGAGCGATTTTAAAGCTGGCATAATAAGGTCACCCCTAGGTGTACCGGTGACTAACCTGGCTGCCATATTTTGAAATAGTTGAAGTTTCCGGACTAGGCACAGAGGTAGCCCTATGTGCAGTGCATTGCAGAAGTCGAGCCTCGAAGTTACCAGCGCGTGCAGTACCGTCTTTAGGTCTTCCAACTCTAGGAAGGAGCGCAGCTGGCGTATCAGCCGAAGCTGATAGTAGGCACTCCTGGCCGTCGCATCTATCTGGGCTGTCATTTGGAGTGACGGATCCAGGAGCACCCCCAAGCTGCGAACACAGTCTTTCAGGGGGAGCGTAACCACATCCAGAACTGGTTGACACACCTCCAAACCCAGGTTGCGGCCTTTGACAGCAAGCACCTCTGTCTTGTCTGGATTCAGTTTCAGTTTGTTTTTCCTCATCCAGCCCATTACCGCCTCCAAGCATTCATTCAGAGGAGACACACTATCCTTAGCTGACGCTGTTATCGAAGGCATAGAGAAATATATTTGGGTGTCTTCAGCATACTGATAGCACCCCACCCCATGCCTCCGGATGATCTCTCCCAACGGTTTCATATAAATGTTAAACAGCATTGGGGAAAGGATGGCACCTTGTGGTACGCCACACAGCAGCTCCTTCTTTGCAGAGCAGCTATCCCCAAGCATCACCATCTGGAACCTGCCCGAGAGGTAGGACTGGAACCACTGAAGCACAGTGCCTCCGATTCCCAATCCCCTCAGGCATTCCAGAAGGATACCAAGGTTGATGGTATCGAATGCCACTGAGAGGTCCAGAAGTACCAACAGGGACACACTCCCCCTGTCAATACTCAGGTGTAGATCGTCCAATAAGGCGACCATAGCAGTCTCAACTCCGTAGCCCGCTCTGAAGCCAGTTTGAAATGGGTCTACAAAAACAGTGTCATCCAAAACTACTTGGAGTTGAAAGGCAACTGCCCTCTCGATCACCTTGCCCAAGAATGGAAGGTTTGATACCGGTCTGTAGTTATTAAAGTCCAGGGGGTCCAGGGAGGGCTTCTTTAGAAGTGGCCATACCACCGCTTCTTTTAAACATGATGGAACCCTCCCCCTCCCTGAGAGATGGATTAATAACATATTGTAATTGCGATCTAACTGCATCTCCTCCCTGGGCAACCAGCCATGAAGGACAGGGATCGAGAGGGCAAGTTGTCCTCCTCATTCGTCCAAGCAGCTTGTCCACATCCTCGGTACTCACCAACTGAAACTGATCCAGTGTAATTCTACTTGTGGAGTCGCTGGACACTCCATCGTCAGCCTCTGCTATAACGACGGCATCTAAGTCGGCTCTTATGCGAGAGATTTTATCTGTGAGGTGATTGTTAAAGGCATCACAGCGAACTGCCGAAGGCTTTAAGATCGGATTCAGGGGGGAAGGTGCCCGGGTTAGACCCCTCAACACCCTGAACAGTTCTGCTGGATGCGAATTCGCAGACGCAATGCGTGCAGAGAAGAAAGCTTTCTTCGCTGCAAGTATTGCCACCCCATAGGAATGAAGATGTTCTCTATGTCATGTCTTGTCGGATATAAGTCGAGTTTTCCGCCATCGGTGCTCCAGTCATCGTCCTTTCCGCTTCAACTCCCTGAGGTCTTCTGTATACCAGGGTGCCCTGTTAGAAGTGGGTCGGAGAGGACGTTTGGGGGCGATCGTGTCGATAGCCCTAGTTAGGTCTTGATTCCATCTATTGACCAGGGCTTCTACAGGATCGTCGACGATACCAGCCATAGAACCCTCTAAGGCTTTCTGGAATCCAGAAGGATCCATCAGCCTTTGAGGGCGGCCATCTTAATAGGTCCGCCACCCCTGCAGGGGTGGGTGGTAGCCGTGATACTAACCCTGACCAGAAAATGGTCTGTCCATGACAACACGGAGGTATTCGTTACTTCCGTCCACAGATCCGTCTGTTTGGAACTGAAGACAGCATCGAGGGTGTGACCCGCTGAATGTGTGGGTCCAGAGACCAATTGGGATAGGCCCATGGTTGTCATGGATGCCATGAACTCCCGAGCTACACCTGACAAACCAGTCTCGAATGGGATGTTGAAGTCGCCCAGGACCAAAAGCCTGGGCGAATCCAACACCAGCTCCGAGACCAGTTCTGTGAGCTCGGCCAGGGAGTCTGATAGGCAGTGGGGGGGGGGGGCGGCATACACTAACAGAATCCCTAGTCTATCCCTGGTCTTCAGACTCAGGTACACACAGTCGATGTGATTCAATTCACGAACAGGAAGTCTGGTCAGGTTAAGATTATCCCTATAGACCACAGCTACTCGGCCCCCCCCCGCCCACTTTCCCTCACCTGCTCACTAACACAGTACCCAGCTGGGAGGGCCTGGACCCATGTCGGGTCACTGTCATCTCCCAGCCAGGTCTCTGTGAAGCATGCCAGGTCAGCCTCCTCATCTGAAAGAAGGTCATGGGTGATATTTGTTTTATTTTTAACTGACCTGGCATTACATAGGAGCAGGGAGAGGTTCTGTGGGTGGCCTGGTTCATTCTCCAAGTTCCCCGGGTTGGCAGAGCAACCGGAAGGTAAGTTGGGTGTTAGATATCTATCTCTCCTTCCCCTGTAATGGCACATCGCCCTGCCAACGCCATATCTCCCTTTGCCCTGCACAACACAAATTGCCGCTCCCCTACACATTGTGGTCAGCTGGAAGGATGGGGTGCAGGTGGCTCTCCTCTCTTGTGCTCTTCATCCACAGTGGCAGTTTTTGTCTGACGACTTCGTTCCCACGGCCTTCGGCTCGCGCCCACAGGCTCACGCCTTCAGCAGGCTGAAGGCTGAAATACCTGTGGAGATGGGTGGGGCAGACAAACACTCGTCAGGCTCAGGCCCAGGCAGCAGCACAGCACAGTACTCCTTGCAACGACCACCCTTCATACTCCTCCATGGGTTCTAACCTAGCTTTCTCCCCAATATTTTCAAGTGTTTATTTTCTTTGTTACAACCCGAAGATCTCCCACTGCTACTTAAAGTGATGCAGTCCAGGAGCAGTTTCACCACTTTTTTGCTCTCTGGATAAACTAGGCCATTAGTGGCTCCTAAGCCTAGCCTCACCTCAAAGAAAAATTAAAGCCTGGGGGATGGGGAAATTTTAGTTGCTGCATTCTCAGATGTAATAGAACTTTTTAAAAGCATTTCAGGTTTAGTGAACTTAACAGCACCTTCACAAGCAGTGTATGATCACGTCTCTCAACCACATTAGCATTAACCCACACATCTGAAATGCCCTCCATGAGAAAACTGGACTTGGATAAACTTGGGCTCATCACTCACAACTTCATAAGCCTGTCGTGGCTGTGAAGAAAGACTACCTTTGGGTTGGGGCGGCCTGCCTTGCAAGAGTGGCCGGCCTGAAGGAGGCATTGGCCTTCGAGTAGGAAGGGAGTTTTTTTCCAGAGAGGGGAAGATGTTGTGGAGTTCAGAGTTGCTCATTCCCAGCTTACCACCTGGGCCTCTTGTCCTTATCTCTGGAAGAGCTACCAAGGCCAGAGATAAAGGGCAGGGAGTTACTGGGCTCCAGCTGTGGGAAACAAGGAGGGGGTCGAGTAGCCTGAGAGGAGTAACGGGAGGGTGGTTCCCATAGTTATGGTACCAGTGGCCCGAGAGGGGATAAAAGAAGATACCAGATGAGCCATCGCCATCTTCTCCAGAGCCAGGGCAAGGAAAGGATGGATCTCTTTTGCAGTGAGGAGATGCTGTGCGTTAGTTAGGGTTTTTTTTTTGTTTTCCAGTCTAACTCGGTCTGGGGAAGCTTCGACACTCTTAGGGGTGTGATTGATTGTGGGTTAAAGGGTTAATTGTTTTATTGCTGCTGCTGCTACAATCTTACCTCAACTCTCCTTCCAAACACCCCCCATCCCCCTCTCCCTGCCCTTTTTATCCTAGCTGGCATTTTATTCTTTTATTGACTGAGGCCTTAATGTTAGAGATTAGCTTGTAAATAAATGCTTCAGACCCTAAACTGTGTGTGGTTATTTCCAAACCTGGCTCAATCCCTGTTGGGCTGGGGAACCGGGTGGAGGGAGTGTGAGACCCAGGGAAGGGTTGCGCGCCTGCCTGGCTAGGAAGGGGTTAACCTTCCTTGACAGTGGCTACCATTCTATCCTCACACCATGAATGCCCCACTGAGCTCCTTGAAGGAAGGGTATTGTGAGCCCAGCCGAATGGTCCTCTCACTCACCCTGCCTTTTTGGCATGGACATGGCCTCTGGCACCCAGATATGATAGGAATCTGCAGGCCGACTTAGAAGCATTTGGTCACTGCTTGGAGTATAAGGGATAATTTGTGTGAAAAGCTGTGGGCTCATTTATTAAAAACAGGATTCCCTTTTGCTGTGGATCTACCCACACACAACCAGCCAATCTCAGGTGAGAGAAAAGCATTCATTGCAAATAAGTAAAATGTAATGCTGAATTCTTCTTCTTCCTGTGCACATGGTTTCAAGGTTTCTCTTTTCTTTCTTCAGTTATGTCGTGTTTGTTCTACATACAAAATAACACATGCACACCTATTCTTTGTAGATTAGCCAGTTTCCTAAGCTGTTGAAATTGCTCTTCTGTTCAGATTTCTCAGTTTGTACGTAGAATATGCTGATCACTTGTACTGTATGCTCCTCAATCCAAATGGTTTGCAACCATTGCAGGCAAGAAGGATGCCCACATCAGTGACAGGAGCAGGACGGAGAGAGGAGGAGGTTAATTCAATCTTAATATTGCCTCCAGCACATTTTCATGCTGTTTTGGCCATTTAAAAAAAAAAATTTTTTTCTTTGACGAAATTTGCACAAAATTACTGAAGGTTTAAGGGAAATGGCCTGCAAATCTGCGGACTCCATCCAACAGGGGAAATGCTGGTCAGCTGCATAATCTGCAGATCAGATTCCTAAAAATCTGAATTTATTTGGTTCTGTTGCAGATTTCACCAACATCCCTAATTTCACTTATAGTTTTTTGACATAACCATAAAGTGAAGTACATCAGTATTTCAAAAGTGTAGACACAACTTTAGTAACTGCATATGAACATTGGCTTTAGCTGGTACATGTGTAAGGAGTGCCCAAACAAAAATATCAACTGTTTCTTTAAAATCAGGACTATTAGAGAGTGGGAATTTCTCCAGGGATAGGAGTCTGTAAACCAGGACTATCCCAGGCAAACTGGGACAATTGGAGAGTAGGTAATAACCAAAGCAGTTAGATTACCATGTTTAAAAAACTCTGCAAATTTCTAACTTGAGGATATATTTCCAAATTCAAATGAAACACAGTCCAATTTACTGGAAGGAAATACTTGTTGAGGAATTCAGGGGCAATTCTTCCTCCATAATCACTAGAAATTATATGGATCTATGAACTTCATTCTTGAAATGGCATTCCCCTCCCCCCTCCCCTCAGTTTAAGAGACAATGTTGTTGAATTTTCCAATGATTTTACAAGAAATTCAATCCCATTCCCCGCTATTAACACTGTTGCACTGACATCCCACAAGGTGGCAATATAACTACAGTCTCAGAATAGCAATCCTTTAAGATAATGTTTATTTCCACCAAAGTTGATGCATTTTGGGTGCAATCCAGTTCTTGAGTTCCACTGGCTGAGGGGCTACAGAATTTAGCAGGAGCAGCATTGGCACAGCATCTAGATGTGATCTACACAGCACCATGATAGTTACACTGGTGGAACCCTCTGCAGGTGAAGCTATTGTACTGGTGAAGGAATGGTCAGCAGAATGGTTCAACTGGTCAGCAGAGTGACTAACATGGGTCAGCAGAGTTGTGGCCGGGTGAGGGACAGCACAAGGAACTCCATATCCCATTGCCCTCCTGGTCATGACTACGTCAGCAGTGCATTTTTTGTACAGCCCTAGATGTAGCAAAAGTAGTTTTTGTCCTATTGATTTCAATGGGAGGTAAAGAAGAAGAAAAAATAGCCACCACATGTTAATGATCATTCAGCAATGGGGAGGAGCGTCCTCTACACAGAGGAGGTACACTCTAACCATTGCCACTACTGGCCAATATTGATGAGCATTTTTGCCTTGCAGCATCACAGCCAGGACACATGGAGCTGCCACACCCACCCACACACCATTCCAGTGTGACTCCCCCAAGGGGAAGAGGCCCCTATACTCACAGATCCTGCAGTCTCCCTTCGCCCCATGCAGGAGGAGGCTGAGACCTGAGCACACAGCTGGCCCTGCTTCCTCGCCTTGCCCTCCCTCACAAACTCCTCCTGTGCATCCAAGTTCAGGGGCGAGATGCTCCAGCTGCTTCCTATTGCTAGTCCCTTTCTCCCACCATCTCCCCTTGCTCTCCACAGGTGCCACCACCCCATAGCCTGTCCCATGCAGGCCGTGAGGAAGGCCCAGCCTGTGAACAGCACCATGACGAGGCTCGCCTGGCGCCAACGTTGTTCTCTTTTCGATGCCAGGGCAAGACGTTTCTCTTCTCCCAGGTATTGAACAGCATAGGTTGAGGGTTGTTCTTGTTGTTGTTTGACCCAGAATAATAGTTTTAAATGGATACTATATTTATAATCTGTTTTTATGTTTTTTATTCTTTTTAAATGTTGTGTATCGGATTTTTAATGTTCAATGTTTTTAATTTTTGTAAACCGCCCAGAGAGCTTGGGCTATGGTGCGGTATATAAATGCAATTAATCATCATCATCCAGCTCTCAGCTGTTACTCTGTGGAGTTGTCAACCTTCTTGCTCCAGGCAGGCTCCAGCAACCTTGTAAGCTCCATGACAAGCAGTTGTGCAACAGCTGAAGATGTCCCTAACATGGAGCAAGAGCCACGAGAACCGCTACACTTGCTACCCTCTGTCAGTTCAGTCTGTTGTCCAAGGCACCAGAGCTCTGCTGGAATGTCACTTGTGTCTCTTCCTTTCAGGATCTCTTCCATCCAGAATGGTCTTCAGCAAAAACAAACAAACAAACAAACAAACAAACAAAAAACATGACAGTTCCTTTGTTACTAGAGAGTGGTAGTCAGGGATCCATCTCCCACATCCTGGAATGAAGAGGCTTCAGCTGGCATCAGGAGGGTGTATTCATGGTGCTGTGTTGGCATCAAGTCCCTCAAAACCCCTGCACTTTCCCTCCCCCGGTGTAGCATCTGGTAATCCCAATGCCGAGGAGGAAGTGTGGGGTTTCTTAGCAGCTATCCAGGGACTGGAGCTACCCCTGCCCTCTTTCTGGTGGAAGGCAACCAATCGCAGGTCACCTTCCACCTGGCCATACCTCCGCTGTGACTCCAGAGCAAGGATTTGGGGCTGTCTTGGTGCCGTCTTGCATGTCCTTGCCTTGCTCCAAAGAAAAAAGTCGGGGTAAGTCCCTGCCTTCTTTCTCCACAGCTTCGTCGGAAAGCCCTGGGGTGGTGCGTGATTGCAGTGGCATCGTATAATCAATGCCGTTCCACCACACACACACCCCGGGGCTTTCTGAGCATTTAGACAGCCCCCTGGATTGGACTCTGAGGTTTCAGGTAGGAAATGTGATTGTCTTCAGTCCAGTGGTTTCCAGCCATATTTTTGCACAAAAAAAGGGAAGAGAATTTTCTTTAAAGGTCTCTGACCATGACCGGAATCAAGATCAGAGTGGGGATAGGGGATTTGGCAGCAGACAAGACGAGTTCTGCCGCCAAGTTCCCTGGCTGGCAAGTTTTTGGCAAGGGATATTGCTCTTCTTGCTGCGCAGCTTCTTGATGATCCCAGAGCTAAACTGCACAGTGGGCCTGTTTAGACAATACAATAAGCCATGATGGTTAAAGGATTTGAGCTAGCCATGATGGCTTAGTGTGTCATGTGTAGGTCACTTTCCTTAACCACGGTGGCTACATAACCATGGTTTAACCATCCTCAGTAACCACATGCTACAAAGGGGTTTCCAGCGCTAACCATGGCTTAGTGTGTTCTGTAGAGATGTAAAATTTCCAGAAATTTTGAAGCAACAGGAATTTTTTTCTGGGGGGAAACAGACATTAAAAAAAAAAAAAAAGGAAAAATGCATATTAGCACTTTTTACAGATTGAAAGTCACTTTGTTGCTTTAGGAACATAAAATGAAATCATGTAGATAGAGATAGATGATAGATAGATAGATGATAGATAGATAGAGATAGCAAATGGAGCTACAAGCTCCTGAATTGTAAGGAACATCTTTGGTTTTGCCAGTTTATGAGGAGCAGGCAAAAACAATTAAAACAGCAACAACAGAAGAAACCATCAACATTAGTAACAAAGACAATTATTTATGTCTCCGCTAGTCCTCCACAGGGTCAAGCAGACATAAAACACCCATTCCCATAAAAGGTTTTTAGAAATCATTTGTAGAAGTAAATATATGAACACCTTGTCTTAAACATTTTATTCATCATGCTAAAATAAAACATTCCATAATCCATTTTTCTTCATTTTTTCCAGTTTTTCAGAAAACAACAACAAAAAAGGCTTGTTACTTACACAGGCAATAAAAACAAACAAACAAACAGAAATAAAACCGCAGTTCCATCTGGCTTGGCTACTTAGTACTTGGTAGTTCAGTCCAGCTTTTCTCCATTAGGCTCTGGGTCCTTCCCAGTGCCCAATTATCCTGCCTCGCTCTGGGATGGCTTAATCCTCCATCCCCAACGACTTGAATCAGTTCTCCTCCAACTGACCAGCCAGCCTTTCTCATTGGCTCTCTGGCTAGCTCTTTCTATTGGCTCTCTGGCTAGCTCTTCTCATTGGCTCTTTGTTCCCACTTCTCTAGTTTGAACTGCTAACTGCTGTTTTAACCCCACCTCTCAGTTTTTGACCTTTTCCCTAGAAACCTTGTCAGAGAATTGTTAAACTAATCAGGAAACCTTTTGAGCGTATGTTAATCTTAACAGTTCACCCATTGTACATACATTTTAACTTGTTACATCCAATTTAACCCTTGATAATACAGTTGAACCCTCACATGAACATTACAAAACTCCAAGACCCATGGTTAGGACTCATATTTGGGAGCCAGGAAATATTTTGACATCTCTTGGGTGGTGGTGCTAGGGTGACTTTAATTGCTGTATTTTGTTTGCATTTTTATGACAGTTTAAAGAGGCTATATAATCTAAAATTAGTTTGATCGCTCAGAAGAAATGCTAATCCAACCTCCTGGTTAATCTTTATTCAATACACAGCCTTATGTTTACAGACAAAACCCACAGTATCGTGAGTCAAACATTGATTGAGAAAACCTCATTCATCCATCAATCATTTTGAATATATTTTGAAACATTGACATGGTTAACATGTTGTTTATGCATTACAGTCACAACAAATAAAATAACAAGAGACCACAAGTTATTTATTTATGGATGTTAAGGATTAGCTTCTTTTTTGTTTTTTTTTGCACCAAAGGAGAAGGCAAAAATCTTGCATTAAAAAGCCAGTCACAAATGCTGATGCGATTCCTTCCCAGCCCCATCAACTGGAGGTGGCTCTCATTTGTCCATATCATAAGAACATAGGAAGCTGCCTTTTGCTGAGACAAGCTTAAGTATTTCAAAATTCATAAGCAACACTTTAAAGCGGAGAAGGAAACTCTATAACTCTATAGATAGGGGAATTATTCTCCCATCCAATGTCACCTGCCATAGATTACTAAAACGGACAACCAACTTACCAAATGAAGCCTCTACAACCAACCTTTACCACATCCACGGCAGGAAAAAAATTCTCACCATACTTCCTCTAATACAGGTGGCCAAGCAAATCTATGACAGAAGATTTCACTGCTTGGTGAATTGATCGTCTGCAGTGGGCCATTATTCCCTAAGAATCAAGTGTGAAGAAGAAGAAGAAGAAGAAGAAGAAGAAGAAGAAGAAGAAGAAGAAGAAGTCAAAACTAGCCATCACAGAACAAACCATTTCAATAATCAATACAAGACTCAATCCTAATTCCAAATGTTGCGTGACGGCCACTAGCTTAGATGGCATTAAAATGGGATTAGATACTTAGAGGAAAGGTCTATTAGTAGTTATAAACTAGATAACCAAAACTGGGAAACTTCATATTTGGAATCCAGGGGAAAGCATTCCAAAATCTACAGGTAGGCAATAGCTTTATTAGGAAGCACCACAAAAACCTAATGAACGATTGCACAAGCTTTCAAGCTCTCCAGAACTCTTCTTCCGGCTAGGTGCTATAAGAGGCAATGGATGGGGGAAGAAACAGAAAAGTTCATAAATTAGGCCAGATCCTGTGGCTCCATTTCAAAATGGCAATTGCTAACTGAATGAGTCACTGGTAGGTGCTGGAGGTCTCAGATTGGGCAAGTGCTCAGAGACAAATCAGCACTTGCTGACACCTATTTCTGAAAACATAAAGGCTGTCTGCAACTCAGGACTGCCTCTTGCATGACCAAGACACACAGGTCCCTGAGCGAGCAGAGAGCACATTTGGAGGCTGTACACATCTGACTGTCAGGTGCTCAGCACAAACTCTTCAGGGCAATTTATATTGCCTTCATGCTTGTTTGTGAGCCTACCAGAAATATCACTTTTGCGAAGAGAATGGTGGACTAGATGGACCTTTTGTCCTATTCACATCTGTAATGTCTATCAATTCACAGGTAGTTCTGAGTTCTTTGGCAAAGTGCTGGACTCATGCACTTCTCAGGGTCAATACAGTAGACATCCATAGCATTTCTAGGAGATGTATATTGATATCCAGAATGACAACAAAGGAAAGAGGACTTTAAGACCGGATGGATCCCTCTGCTTGCCTGGAGAAGTTTGGACATTTGTTACAGAGCTCCTAATCTGAATGCCTTTGGAAAAGCCTTTATTTTTCTTCAAGCTGCAACTGTTCAACATAGGAAAGTGCCACTATTAATGACAGTTCACTATTCAGAAATATGTAATATCAAATCCATTCAGCATACGGAGCTGAAACAGGGACAGAGGAATTCTGCAACATGCCCTAAAAGGTTTGCTACATACCAGCCCCATTTCTTTCGATCGGCTATTCATAGCAATTGTAATTATTGATTAGGGTTTTTTTTTTTTCTCACCTGAAGGAATTGTTGCTTTTCATAATTCATAACATGTACAAATGATTGCAGCTGTTAATGGAGGTGAGTGGTTAAACTATCCGTTTTAAATTAATCAATTTCAAAGCCTAGCAAAAAGAGTCTTTAAAATAATATTTTTGCACACATGACTTCAACCTTGGTGCTGTCTTGACATCATCTTTGCCCTGGGGTGGCTCTGAATCAGTGCCACATCAGTTATATGATGTAGCTGCTGATTCGGAGCCCCCTGGGGGGGCAAAGATGAGTATGAAAAGTCGGGGACTTTTCCAGCCAAAGCGTGATCTGCACTCACTCCAGAGCCGTGCCTGGGGCTTTCCTGGGTAGAATGCAACCTCATATTGGTCACAGTCTACCCAGGCCTTTTCTCCACCTCCTTTTTGCAGAGACTGACCCTTTGCACAGGCTCTCCTCCATCTCCTCCTGTGGAGACAGTGGATAAAGTGGCAGTTACGGGAACTCGGGGGGAAAGTGACCACGTCATACTTGAGTTCTTGATTTTAAAGGAAGCAAAAGTTGAGTGTAGCCAAACACGTACTCTGGATTTCAGGGAAGCCGATTTTAATAAACTCAGAACTATGATAAGTAAGGTCCCATGGCAAGTGACCCTAATGAGAAAAGGAGTCCAAGATGGGTGGGAGTTTTTAAAAAAGGAAATTTTAAAGGCAGAATTACAAACCATTCCAACAAGGAAAAAAGATAGAAGACAACAGAAGAAACCAATGTGGCTCCACAAAAACCTTAGAGAGGACATGAAAATAAAAAAGGATACATATAGGAAGTGGAAGGAAAGCCAGGCTACAGAAGAAGAGTACAAACAAGTAGCACAGAAGTGCCAGAATGGTATCAGGAAGGCTAAAGCTCTGAGGCTAGCGAGGGATGCTAAAAGCAATAAAAAGGCTTTCTTCAGATATGTGAATAGTAAAAGACAGAGGAAAGAAATGGTGGTCCAACTGCTTCATGAGGATGGCAAATTGGTAACAGATGACAAAGAAAAGGCCAAAGTGCTCAATTCCTACTTTGGCTCAGTCTTCTCTCAAAAGTGGTTCTATGAACCACCACCCCTTGGAAAAAGTGAAGTACAGGCTGTCGGGGCAAGATTGCAGTTTTAGATTGATAAAGTCAAGTTCAAGGAACACCTAATTTCTTTGAACGGGTTCAAATCTCCAGGGCCCAATGATCTGCATCCTAATGTAATAAAGGAGCTGGCAGAAGAACTCTCAGAACCACTCTCTATTGTCCTTTGCTCTTGAGATCAGGACTTCAGAAACAGCCTGTGTAGGAGGCCTGATCCAGACCCTGATTTAGGGGGTTGGAGGGCTTTAGTTCTTTGTCCCCCCCCCCACTGTGGTCCCAATCCAGTTTGCGAACTTTGCAACTTCAGGTTGCATGGGCAGAAAAGCTCCCACTGGAGCATGCAAATTGAAGGCAGCATGTATGCATGAAACACAGATTGTGACCACAGTGAAGGGCAAAGGGCTAAAGACTAGGGGTGTGCACTGGATTAGGTCCAATCCACGATCCAGAGCTGATCCAGGGGAAATCAGATACAATTATCCGATTTCCGATCACCCCTCTGGATCGTCCGATCTTTCCCGAACCGCTGATAGAAGTGGACAGCGGGGGGGGGGGGGCTTACCTGGCGGGGCCCATCTGCTGCCATCCACTGCTGCCTGGGTGGCAGCGGATGGCAACAGATGGGCCCCGGAAGGTAAGGAGGATCACGAGGAGGGAGGAGGGAGGGGGCCCCACTTACCTGCAGGGCGTCCGCCGCTTTCACCTGCATAGATCTACTGAGCACTAGGTTTCACGGCCTAGTCCTCAGTAGAGTGCCAGGTGATGATGTCATCACCTGGCGCTCTACTGAGGACTAGGCCACAAAGCCTAGGACTCAGTAGATCTACGCAGGTGAAGGCGGCGGATGCCCCGCAGGTAAGGAGGATCGCCGGGGGGGGGGTTTACCTGCCGGGGCCCCTCTACTGCTATCCGCTGCTGCCCAGGCAGCAGTGGATGGCAGCGGACAGGCCCACAGGTAAGGAGGATCGTGAGGGGGAGGAGGGAGGGGGCTCCCACTTACCTGCCGAAGGCGTCTGCTGCCGTCCACTGGCGCCCGTGGGCACCTGCGGATGGGAGCAGAAGGCCCCTGCAGGTAGTGCAAGGGGGAGAGGGAAAGGGAGGGGGAGTTAGGCCCCCATTCACCCCCTGCTGCCATTTTTCCCGATAGACTTGCATTGGGGAAAAGCTTTCTTTCCCCAATGCAAGTCTATGGGGAAAAATGGTGGCCGATCCGAAAATTGGACATCTGATTTTCAGATTGGGATCGGGTCCGATCCGATCTGGGGGACTTCTGATTTTGTTCCGATCTCATCCGGAACAAAATTGGAGGTCCCGATCTGGTCCCAATCCGATCCGGGGGGTCCGTGCACACCCCTACTAAAGACCCCGACCTTATACACTAGGATTCCATTCTAGCCTGTGGCTGCACAGTGGGTATTTCTGAAAGATGAATGGTGTATCCAAGGGCAAAAAATGTGATTAATGTCATGTATAGTATGACCCTCAAACTTGCAAGTAGAAGCAAAAACTTGAAGCGAGAGAGCATACATTTGTTTCAGAACCTAAGAAAAGCCATGCTGGATCAGACCACGGGGCCATCTAGTCCAGCGGCCATACAGCTGTCGACCAGGGACCCACAAGCAGGACATGGTGCAATAGCACCCTCCCACCCGTGCTACCTAGCAACTGCTGTATATAGGCTTATTGCCTATGATACTGGAGGTAGAACATAGCCATCAGGACTAGTAGTCATTGATAGCCTTCTCTTCTAGGAATTTATCCAACCTCTTCTTAAAGGCATCCAAATTTGTGGCCATCACTACATTTTGTGGTAGTGAATTCCATAGTTTAACTATGCACTGTGTGAAGAAGTACTTCCTTTTATCTGTCCTGAATCTCCCACCAATCAGCTTCAATGGAATGAAATTTAATAGGGACAAATGCCAAGTTCTACACCTAGGAAAAAGAAACCAAATGCACAGTTACAAGATGGGGGATACTTGGCTAATCAATACGACAAGCGAGAAGGATCATGGAATTGTTGTAGATCACAAGCTGAATATGAGCCAACAGTGTGATGTGGCTGCAAAAAAAGCAAATGCTATTTTGGGCTGCATTAATAGAAGTATAGCTTCCAAATCGCACAAGGTACTGGTCCCTCTCTATTCGGCACTGGTTAGGCCCCATCTTGAGTATTGCATCCGGTTCTGGGCACCACACAAGAAGGATGCAGACAATCTGGAGCGTGTTCAGAGGAGGGCAACGAAGATGATCAGGGGTCTAGAAACAAAACCCCATGAGGAGAGACTGAAAGAACTGAGCATATTTAGCTTTGAGAAAAATGAGGAGAGACATAATAGCACTCTTTGAATTCTTGAAAGGGTGTCACACAGAGGAGGGCCAGTATCTTTTCTTGATCATCCCAAAATGCAGGACATGGAATAATGGGCTCAAGTTACAGGTTGTGGGCTCTCCCACACTAGAGGCCCTCAAGATGCAGCTGAACAGATATATTTCAGGTATGCTTTAAGGTGGATTCCTGCAATTTCCTTATAGGATTCTAGTATTAAGGTAGAGAGAGAGAAATTTTGTACACCTCTATCAGGTCTCCCCTTAGCCTCCTTTTTCCCCAAACTAAACAATCCCTGCTGCTGTAACCTTCCCTCATAGGATATCTTGATCATTTTAGTTTCCCTTTTCTAGCTTTACAATATCTTTTTTTTAGGTGGGGCGACCAGAACTGTACACAGTATTCCAAGTGTGATCACACCATAGATTTGTATAAAGGCAATATGATACTGGCAGTTTTAGTCTCAATTCCTTTTCTAATAACGGTTAGGGTGACCATATGTCAGGAAAAATTAGGACATGTCAGGATTTATGGTGACACATCTGGGAACAGGGGTGGGGGATTATGAAATTGGAAAAAAAAATGGGATTTTTCCCATCCTCCCCCCACCCAAAGGGCAGCTCTACTTTATAGTCAATGGGGATTGACAAAAATGCTTACAGCACTGTCATTTTTACAGATAAAGAGATGGAAATTGGCACCTTGATAGCTCTTAAGTAGGGCTTTAGCCATGCCAAGTTTCAAGCAGATCCATTCATTCATTGATTTTTTTAAAAAAATTGAGGGTTTAAAATTATTTTCTTTTAAAACCATCATTTTTAAAGAGATGAAACTTGGCATCATGATAACTGTTAAGCAGGGCTTTAGCTATGCCATGTTTGACACAGATTTGTTCACCTGTTGATTTTTAGGAATTTTTAAAAGTTTAATGTTTTAAAATTATTATTTTTTAAAAAAGAACACTGGAGCCATACCCTTCAAACTCAGGTTGTCAAACCTCCTCTTTGGGGTCTTGCACCTTGAGCTGTTTCAGCCCTTGGTATCAAGGGGATCTCAAGTTTTTAGCTAAGAAGTGCCAGGCATGCTCAGCACCTTTCCTGTTGCAGATTTGGTGGGCAGTCAGGCACCTGGAGCTCAGCAGAGGTGAGACGACCACAGATCAAAATGTGGGAAAGGAGAGGTCAGTCAAAGCAGCCCACAGGGCAAAACAGAATAATCCAGCGGCCTTTTTCCTCAGAGTTCCACATCATGGGTGATGAAGGGTCATCCTTAGAGAAAAACTCTCACGACCAACAGTGAGGTGCCAGTCGAGACAGAGGCTCTCATCTTTACAGATGCCCTGTTGCTGCCAATGTTGGAACCTGGCATGTCGTTGCTTTGCTTCACTACCCCTTCCCTTCCCCTTCACTTTGTTCACTTGTGAGCTAGGTTCTGTCTGCACTGCTGGCATGCAATGCAGAACGTTTGAAGTGCATGTCAGAGAAAAATAGGTAGATTTCTGGCTTTGGCTGTCTGGCATATCTCTTAGAGACAGAGTTAGAGTGAAGACACAACTCAGAGATGGCTGTAGCTGAGCCCTGAGAGGCTGGCATGCCACACAGAGCCTTTTAAGAGCGTCTCAGAGTTCAGTGTTGGTTCAGGGCAGAGACAGCTGGTGGCAAAGGTGTTTTTTAAAGCAAGAGTCACTAGACATGACCAAGCAATAAGCTGGCACCCTTCCCCCCAGCCACAGGGTACAAGTCCGCAGCTCGGCTGGACCTTTGGGAGACTTTGGAAGAGGGAGGGAGATTGGTTGTTTGAGGCTGGAGGCTTTGGTTTGGCTGCAGTGACTTAGAGAGACAACAGAGGCTGCACAGACAACCCAGAGACACCTGTTGTAACTTAGCCCCATGGTGCTGGCATGCAATGCAGGGCATTAGAAAGAGGGTCTCAGAGGAAGTAGACAGGAGTTCGAAGTCTGGATGTGAAAAGTGGTGACAAAGCAAAAGCCTTGAGAAGCTAATGTATATAAGTGAGAACAACACCCACCCTAATGTTAGAGTAGAGAAACTTGTGACAATCATACACAAGTTTTTTTTTAAATGACCTTTAAAAATAAAAAGCCAGCCAGCCAGCAGCAAGCCCTGTTAAGCAGCAATCAGAATACAGGATACAGTCAGAATACAGGATACAGTCGGAAAAGACATTTGAGTAACAAAGTACAGCAAAAGCTACAAAAGTAGGAGTGAGTGAAATTAATTTCAGATACATTGGATGTCTCACTTGTTATTTCAGTGATTTTAAAATTAAGCTGTTATGTAGAACAGATTTGTCTTAATTGTGTGCTGTAAAATCAGACATATGACCAAGGCTATATTCAGGTGGGCACGCCCCCTTGGTGCTGGTCAAGGGGCGGACATGTCGGTGGGGACACCCCCTTGGGAGCCGACCATGTTGTCCTCTTTTTTGGTTTCCAAAATATGGTCACCCTAACTAACATGGAGTTTGCTTTCTTTACAGCTGGTGCACACTGGGTGGACATTTTCATTGCGCTGTCCACCACAACCCCAAGATCTCTTTCTTGGTGAGTAACCACCAACTCAGATCCCATCAAGGATTTGAATACACGATCTCCTTTGGCCCTGCTTTGTGTATTTTCTCTCGGTGTTATTTAAATACCCAGGCTCAACAGAGATCCTGCACTTGAATAACTGGCAGGATTCCTTGATTTAGGCCCTACTTTAGAATATGCTATTTTATAAAAATATTTAATTCCCCCCTTAAAATCTGTATGACATTTCTAGATTTCAAGATGTGCTTTTGCAGTAAGGTGGACAAAATAAAATTGCTATAGCAATCTATGTAACTTTCTGCTGCTGCTGTATTGTAACTAGAAGCAAATAGTCCAACCAAAGTTTTAATTTTCGTATGTGGATTTTTGGATTTCAAGCAAAATTGCTGTTCCCATATCAGACCTTTTATATTTCTGAAATTGGAGGACTATTTTATATTGTTTATTTGTTTGCCAGTAACAGTCCTACAAATTTGTAATCCCCTTAATCCACATCACAAGATCTGAATTTAACACAAATAATTAATTCCAAATAAATGCAAATAAGTGGTAAAATTCTAAGTTCTGAAAATTTTACACAGACTATAAAAGTGTATGAATGCAAATTGCAGCGTGTTAATTTCCCCAATATATCCTTTTACCAGAAAAAGACTGTATTCTTCAGTAAGTATGTGTGTAGGTGCACCTATAAATAGATAGATAGATAAATAGATAGATAGATAAATAGATAGATAGATTAGATATGTATATGGTAAAAAAAATCCCTAGCAGTATTAGAACTAGGGATGTGCACTGGATCGGACCCGATCCACGATCCGAGTCCGGTCCAGTGGGAAATCGGATAAATTATCCGATTTCCGATCCCGCAGCTGGATCGGCCGATCCAATCCGAACCGGTCCGAAAAAGCTCCGAACCGGTTCGGCGGATCGGCGGATCGGCGGGCGCCCGCTGGCGCCCACCGCCGCTTCCATTGGCGGGCGCCAGTGGGCGCCCGCCGATGAAAGTGGACAGCGGGGGGGGGAGGAGGGGGGCACTTACCTTTTCGGCCCGGTGGCTCCCGTCCGGCGCCGGCGCCTACTACTACTAGCAGGCTCCGCGGCCTGCTCTAGGGTGGCGCGCCGGGTGATGTCATCACCCGGCGTGCTACTCTAGAGCAGGCCGCGGAGCCTGCTGGTAGTAGTAGGCGCCGGCGCCGGCCGGGAGCCACCGGGCCGGGAAGGTAAGGAGGGGGCGCGTGGAGGGGAGGAGGGGGCGCGGGGAGGGGGGAGGGGGGCCCTTACCTGCCCGGCCCGGCGGCTCCCGTCCGGCGCCGGCGCCTACTACTCCCAGCAGGCTCCGCGGCCTGCTCTAGGGTGGCGCGCCGGGTGATGTCATCACCCGGCGCGCTACTCTAGAGCAGGCCGCGGAGCCTGCTGGAAGTAGTAGGCGCCGGCGCCGGACGGGAGCCGCCGGGCCGGAAAGGTAAGGAGGGGGTGCGTGGAGGGGAGGAGGGGGCGCGCGGAGGGGGGAGGGGGGAGGGGGGCCCTTACCTGCCCGGCCCGGCGGCTCCCGTCCGGCGCCGGCGCCTACTACTACCAGCAGGCTCCGCGGCCTGCTCCAGGGTGGCGCGCCGGGTGATGTCATCACCCGGCGCGCTACTCGAGAGTAGGCCGCGGAGCCCGCTGGTAGTAGCCGCCGGCGCCGGACGGGCCGAGAAGGTAAGCAGTGGCGGGGAAGGGGGCTTACCCCCCCCCCCCCGGAGCCGTCCGCTTCTATCCGCTGGCGCCCGCGGGCGCCAGCGGATGGAAGCGGGCGGCCCCAGGGGGGGTAGGGAGCGCGGGGGAGGGGGTTTACCTGCCGGGGCCGTCCACAGCGGACGGCCCCGGGGGGGGAGGGAGTTAGGCCCCCCCTTACCCACCCGCCGCCATTTTTTCCTCATAGACTTGCATTGCAATGCAAGTCTATGGGGAAAAAAATGGCGGCCGATCCAAAAATGTACGATTTTTGGGTCGGGATCGGACTCGATCCGGTCCGGGGGGCCTCCGATTTTGTCCGAACCGGTCCGGGACAAAATTGGAGGTCCCGATCCGGGTCCCGATCCGATCCGGGGGGTCCGTGCACACCCCTAATTAGAACTGCTTAAATTCTAAGCAACTTCTGTGACCCTCTGAGCTTTTGAGTAACAGCTCCATGGTAACAGCTTTTTGCAAGCATTTAAATTTTCACAGATGAGTGGGGAGTTGGGAATCTATTCTTTGAATGTGCAAGCAGTGCCCAAAATCACTTCTTAGGACCAGTACAACTCTGTTAGAAAAGCAGTAAGCCTATCGGTGCAGGAAGTTCAGTATTTCAATGGCATTTGATGCCTGCTCGGCTTAATAAGATATATTCAGATAAACAATTTAAGAAATAATAATAATAATAATAATAATAATAATAATAATAACGATTTATTTCTTATCCGCCTCTCCGTCTGGATCGAGGTGGGGAACAACAACATGATAAAATACATAAAACTGATTAAAACATGACAAATATTATTAAAACTGCATTAAAACATCCTAAAAACATTCTAAAAATTACACTGGATATGCCTGTCGGAAGAGAACAGTCTTTATAGCTTTCTTAAATTCTAAAAGACTGTTAAGTTGACGAGTCTCCTCCGGCAGGTCATTCCACAGTCTGGGAGCGGCAGAAGAGAAGGTCCTCTGGGTAACAGTTGTCAGCCTAGTCTTGGCCGACCGCAGTAAATTCTTCCCAGAGGACCTGAGCGTGCGGGGCGGATTGTACGGGAGAAGGCGATCCCGCAGGTAGCCTGGACCCAAACCATGTAGGGCTTTAAAGGTAATGACCAACACTTTATACTTCGCCCGGAAACTAATTGGCAGATCTATTCCTTGCCAGCGCACAAAAGGCCTTGGCTATTTCCTTGATGTGAAGGACTGGTTGAGGTCTTCTAGATTCTTTAGACCCCTTTGTTCGAATTCCTGATATGCCAGGTTTCCTGTTTACTCATACACAAAAATGCCTGCCAGCTTTTATATATCCACAGCAAAGATTCCATATAAAGCACTCCCATTTTTCAGCAATAATACCTCTGTGATGAACACCACTCATCCTATCAATTAACTTGTCCATTCCTGCTAAATCTACACATTTTAGTAACTACTCCCTTAGTGAAGGTGTTGCATAAAACGCTTTGTGGATCTTTATTCTGGCGGGCTTGCCAATATCCAGAACCAGAATCGAAGCAGGCAAATCAGTGGGAAAACAGATTTATTACAAAATGTTGTACAACAGGTCAGCCCAGCAGGCTAACACCACAAGGCAAGGCTAACAAAGAGAAAATGGCTACTTGATGCCTTTTATACTTCTTTCTCAAACTATGACCTAATTCCTATGGAATTCAGCTCTCCTTCTCTCTCTGCTGATAAGGCAGAAGCTGCAACTTCAAGGAGACAAAAGAACAAAGAGACATCAGTTATTATGCTACTACAAGGCCTATTTTTCTATCAAGCTCCCCCCTTAAAGCAATTATAGACCTTCATTCATTACAAAGCATACATAAATAAGGCAATGGTAGACTACATTCATCAAATTCTTGTATCACATGCAATTCTGAGGCACTATCTTTTTGATAATTCTTCAGTCCCCAAAAATACAATTTTTCCTATGGGTCATCATATGTAGGTTGTTCAGCATATTTCACTAAAGCTTTATCTTGGCACATTGAAAGGTATGAAGATGCTTGCTTATCTAATTGCTTTCTCTAATTCTCATTAGAATTCGATTCTATGACCATACAGGGAATGCCATAGCTTCTGAAAAGAATAGCAGATCATTAAGTTTCTCTGTCTCTAGGTTTATCTACTTCTACATCTTGGTTATTCTAGGCTAGCAAAGCATCTTGAACATACATTTCTTGCTGAACTACTAAATTAACAATACAAGGTAAACAACATGGTAAAATTAACTAAATAAGCAATGTTACACAAAAAACATAAATTCTGTTTTAACTAACTAATGTTTGGTAGCCAAGAGATTAACCAATCAAAATTCTAACTTTTCTAAGTTTGTACTGGGACATGGGTAACTTTACGGACATCAGTAGCTAATCTTTTTGCAACACTGCAGCTCTAAGTTGTGTTATTTGATCAGCTGCTAGGTCTAAAGCATCTACTGTTTTGTTTGCAATTATTTCTATTACAGCTTGCAATCTTATTATTTGATTGGTCAAATATCTTGATGATTTCATTCTTGTTACTAACTCATGTTGGTCTCAAGTAGCAGGTCTATAATGTTCAATAATCTTTTGAGGCAGCCACTCATTAAAGCCTCAATGTTGTTTTCTCTAAGAGCTACACTTTTGATTTCACTACATTTTGCACACATTTTCAGTTCTATCATCCGTCCATACGTCTCCTCCTCTCTTTTTATAAGAAGAGATGGAGGACGGATGACTCTCAAATACTATGTTCTATACCACTGTGGAGGAAGAAGGTGGTATTCTTTGTTTTCACAGACAAAAAAATGCTTAGCTTTGGCTTCTTTCCTATTTTCATATAAATATTTCTCATAATGTCTTCCAGTAAAGGGAGACTTCCAAACACACTTTGTGCAATTTGGGTTATGTTTGCAATTCAGGGTTTGGGGGTTTGGATTTTCTGAAGTTGGATAGCATATTCTCTCTGTGGGTTTTTCTGTGCACCTTACACCAAAAGAGAGCTGGATCAGGAACTTTACCATTGGTTTGATTTGCACACCATTTTGTGAATTGGGCTGGAAAGTGACTCTTCTCAGTAGCATTGCATTTCATCTTACCCAAGTGAGCACTATTCTAAGTACAATTAATAGTTTTTCACTGGGTCCCATCCAGTTGTCCACAGACAGCTGGAAAATCTCATTGCTATAGTGGCATTTGGTCTAGGCTTTTTTTTTTTGAAACACTATTTACTCATTTGTTTTCTTTTCAAAATTCTTTGGTATTTGTAAAACTCAGGGACTTTCAAGTATCATTTTCATGTGAGATGTCAGTTCTTAACACTACAGGGCTAGCTATGTCTTCCTCTCTCAGTGGGTTTACTAGGAAAGGAAAAGCTTGTTCACTTAAAGGGGAGTTCACCAAACAGATCTAACAATTACTCAAATTGAAAGTGTGCTGTATGGCTGTCACCAAGTTTCTAAATTCATTTTGTTTTACTCTTTTCTTTGGCAGGGCTATCTTGCTCAGCGTCTCTGCAATACAAAAAACAATACAAGAGACTCTATTTTGGAATTCAGGCCTGCTTAAGTTTCAATCTTAAGTTATCTAAAGGAGTTGAAATCCAATTGCTGGCTTCTTCTCCAGAGGGGCTGGCAGCTTCCGGTGTGTCAGTCCCTGTGGTGTTGGGAGTCCTGTTTCTCCTGTAGGAGAGCCAGCCTCCGGTGTGGCTTCTCCTAGAGGTGTCGTCTGTCTTGCTTCTTGGTACTGTCAGACAGCGGCTGCTGCTTCTACTTTTTCACCAACACCTGGTCCTCTGGCAGGAATGTGCAGGGACATCAAGTGGCAAACTCTGGAATCTAGCCGCGTATCTGTGTAAAGAGGATAAAACAGACTGGAGGCAGTTACATGTTCTTTAAGCATTACATTTCTCACTTCCCTATTTACAAGTTCTTTTTGACCAGCTGGCAAAATCCGGGGGGGAAATCTATACAACAGCTCAAACTGAGTCAATTTGATTCCTTTCTTAGGCATGCACCTGATTTGGCTTAAGGCAATTGGCAATGCCTGAATTCATTTTAACCTGGTCTCTGAACATATTTTGGTCAACATGGTTTTTAAAGTGCAATTCATTTTTTTTCTACCTGGCCTGAAAACTCTGGGTGCCAGGGAGTATGAACTTTCCAATTAATTCTCAATGCTTTGCTGACCAATTGAACCAGAGACAAAATAAAATGGCTTCTTTGATCTAACTCTATTACTTCGGGCAAAAGAAACTTAGGTATCACCTTATTCAATAGTTTCTTTGCTACTTCTCTCACTATGGAGGTCTTAGTTGGGTGGTCAACCAAGACCAGTAAATATCTGAACCCGCCCTGAGGTGGTAATTCAGCAAAGTCAATCTGCAGTCTTTGGAATGGATAGTGTGCTTATGGACACCCTCTCATTGGGGCTGGGGGTGTTTTCTCTTTAGGATGAGTCTTCTGACACACCACAAATCTTGATACTATGCGCTGAACCTCTAGGTACAGTCCCGGGGAAACCATGGTTCTAATAAACAAATCTCTCACTGCATTGGCATTCATGTGAGCTTGATGATGACAGTCTGTCAGCAACTTCATCATTGGAGGGTGCAGAACTATCACTTTCTCTCCTGGAACAATTTACCATCCCTCTGGTGTTAGCGTTGCTCGACATTCATATTCCAGTTGGTTTTCTTCTTCAGAATAGCTGGGAGCTTTTAGTTTCAAGTTTGCTGAGCAGAACGTGAGTTGTTTCACTCCTTCAAGCTGCTTGCTTGGAGGCCAAATCTGCTGTACGGTTTCTTTTCCGGATTTCTTCTATGGGACACTTCTCATGAGCTTTCACATGCATGACTGCCACAGCCTTTTGCAACATCAAAGCTTCTAGGAGTTCTGCAATTTGGGGTCCATTTGCTATCTTCTGACTTGATGAAGTGATGAATCTTCTTTCTTTCTGCAGTACCCCATGGGCATGTATATTTACATGAGTCTCTTTGCTGATCTGAAGTGCCCGTGTCAAAGCAATGAGTTCAGTCGCTTACGCTGATAGGTTAGGGGATGGTGCCTCTTCTCATAAGGTTTGCCTTTGGGAAACCACTGCACATTCTGTATACCTTCGCCCGGTCTCGACAAGGCTGGAACCATCAACATATAAAGCTTCATCTGGATTCTCCAATGGTTCATCTTGCAGATCTTCATGGGCCACTGTCACTTGGTTCAGGACAATCAAACAATCGTGAGCCTCGCCTGGTGAGGCAACAGGTAAGTAAATGCGGGGTTGAGTGCTGCCACCCTTCAGTAGGTAAGGCTTGGATCTGACAGTAGAAAAATCTCGTACCTGGACTGCCTTTTTGGATTCAACAACTTTTCTCTTTCACAGCCCCAAAATCTGTGGCCTTCTATGGCTGTGTCTGAACACCTGATGCTACCCCTTGGTTCTCATGGACATAGAACCAGTAGGGTTTTCGAAGATTTGATAAGGCCAGTGCTGGAGAGTTCACTAGGGCTGATTTAAGGTCTATAAATGCTTTATTCATATCTTTAGTCCATTTCTACTGGGGCAATTTCTCTTTAATCAAAGATTCATATAGCACTTTCACTTTCCCACCATAGTCCAGTATCTATAATATACAAAAACTTGTCAATCTCAAAAATGCTTTTCTCCTTGGAATGAAATGGTGTTTTCATCTCTCTAACATGGGTACAAAATTGTAATTCATGTACATGATGAAAGAGTTCAGATGTTCTGTTGGCCACAAAGACGGTGCAGTCTGGGATGGAAAATTGGAATAGACCGTCCTTAACCAGAGTGGAGCTGTGAATTCAGTCTTTATAATGCTGCCCAATGTGGAGGCAATAATCTATTCTCTCTTGTTCAAATCCATTCTTTAGAATGATTTTCTCCAGTTGTAACTGGGTTGAATTGACAGCATAATATGAACCATAATGTTGATAAAACACCTGGCTTGTGCACAGGGGGTTTTCAGGAACTAGCACTCTTTGAATAGATCTGTTCATGGCCAAGAAATTTGACACTCTCTTGGCATATCTGCCTCTCGTGCATGCCCAAGCTCATACTTGAAGCTTCATTCTCTCAAGACAAAAGGCTTCTCACCACAAAAATATATTTCTGCCTGTAGCTTGTCAGCAAGTCACGTCCCAACAGAGCAACAGGGCAAGAAGGGGATATCACAAGTTCATGGCAGAAAGTCTGATCTCCAATTTTGGTTAGGAGGGGTCTAACGGGGAGGTTTTGCTTCTGTCTTTCTATGCCTTCAATAACTACATGCCGCACTGCTTTCTTCAAAGGGGCTTAGGTAACAACTTTACCAGCTGCCACTAGAGGGACCCCAGGTTGTCAATCATTTTCTAGTGGCCCTGCCCCCGGCAGTACACACTTCTGAACCCATCTCTCTTCTTTCTGATTTTTAAACTTATACACTTTCTGTGCCACTTTTAACAATTCTGCTATGTGCTTCCTGCCCCCCCCCCCCCCTTTTCAGCTTTTGCAGATTAAAGACGCTCTAAAAAACACAGCCAGGCTCTCTTTCTCTGGGCGCATCTCATAAATTTTAGACATTTTTTTGAACTTTCACTACAGCTTCTGCATCTTCTCAACAACAAGACTCAAATAGGTGGCGTTCGCCGCTCTGTCTGCCTTTTCCGTCACCCACACAGCCGCAGCCATTGTTAGAAAAGTGCTGGCCAAAAGGAGGGATTCTGATTTTTCCAGTTAAACAAATCCAAGTTTTTTCTCTTTTAATGACAAATGAACAAAAATAGGGGCTCTGCCGCTTGCAGGAGGGGCATTTGTTCTATTACAGACTGTCCTCTGTTCTTAAGGAGGTCTGAGCTTTCCAGATTTTTAAGGCGGTCTGCCCTCTGTAGTCCCTTAAGGACTTCCATCATTTTTTCAAGTGCTCGAAACAAATCTTGTTCTTTCAATGGGGTTGTTAATGTTTCACCCCCTCCCATCAGCACATTCCCTTGCTTCTTTCAATAAGCTTCTATACGGAGGAGGAGGTGCCAAGGAATTCTGAAGCTCTGCATAGCTCCGGGGTGCCTCGGCTCACGGCCCCCCTTTCTATCTGCTTGTCTGTAGCAAGTCCCTCTGATCTTGTGCGCATAAGGGAGAATTTTACGTTTGGGGATTTTGAGGGAGATGCCTGTCTTCTAATCAAGATTGAAGTCTACGTTTTCCCATACACAATCTATGCGATTCATCCCATTGACTAGAATCGGGCAGTTTCCCTGTGGATTTTACCATCATGATCTTACAACTCACAACCAAACATTTAACCATTTCGGTTTCATTGTACCCAATATTGCTACATATCTATATAAGGAAATTGATCTTATAAACTCTTATTTACAACACTATTATACAATGTCCGGATCACCTCAGAATTAAAGCTTCCCGTCGACGGCCAAGATGGACTTATTTGTGGCCATTCAAGTTTACATAGTCTGATTAGCTCATCTTTATTCAATTTCGCAGCATAATCAACACATTTCATAAATCCTTCCAAGTTACGTAACAAGCAGCCCAAGGGGTTAGTTGCCTTCCCTTCACTGGAGTGAGTTGAACCCATGGAACCCTTTGCCATATTTCAGGCTGGTTCCCAATTGCAAAGCAGAATTGCCCTTTCAGACAGATTCCCAAATGCAAAAAAAAATACAATACTCACTCGGAGACCTGGCTCCCCACGGCGCATCCGCCTTTTCCAAACGGCTGCTCCCAGAATCCACACTGTGCCTGGTTCTTTTTTCCGAAGGAACGGCCCCTTATCCTCCCAGGTGTCCCGATGCGTCTCAGTGAAGTCTGAGTGATGAGTTTCAAGGGAACCCGGCGGCCGCTTCACCCAAACCTCAAGCAGAGACGATCGTCCGACCCCGGGGTGGCTCAGAACTGTCCCATCTGGGGTGCCAAACTGTTGCATAAAACACTTTGTGGATCTTTATTCTGGCGGGCTTGCCAATATCCAGAACCAGAATCGAAGCAGGCAAATCAGTGGGAAAACAGATTTATTACAAAATGTTGTACAACAGGTCAGCCCAGCAGGCTAATGCCACAAGGCAAGGCTAACAAAGAGAAAATGGCTACTTGATGCCTTTTATACTTCTTTCTCAAACTATGACCTAATTCCTATGGAATTCAGCTCTCCTTCTCTCTCTGCTGATAAGGCAGAAGCTGCAACTTCAAGGAGACAAAAGAACAAAGAGACATCAGTTATTATGCTACTACAAGGCCTATTTTTCTATCAAAGGTGCTTGAGGATTTTTATTTTTATATAAAATTAGCAAAGGACTTTGTCCTAATCTGTATAACTAGGGAGCAGGGATACCTTCTAGGTCCCATGCTTAAAGGTGACATAAAATATTTTTTGATAGATTCTTCCATGCTGTTCAACATCTACATTAAATGGTTGAGTGTGGCCATCCGGAGCTTTGGAGTTTATTGTCATCAGTACGCTGACACAGAGCTCTACTTCTCATCTTCATTAGGTGAGGCTGTGGATGTACTGAACTGGTGCCTGGCTGCGACAATGGACTGGATGAGGGCTAATAAACTGAGAGCTCCATTAGATTAGTATTTTATTGCATGCTCCTTACTGGGCACTGAATGGGCCACATGCAGGTTGTTTAATTCATGGAGTAAGGGGAGAGGTCTTCTTATGGATCAGCAACTGCTTAAAGTGCAGAAAGCACAGAGTAGGAATAAATGGTAAATTCTTCCAATGGAGGGAAGTAAATAGTGCAGTCACACAGGGATCTGTATTGGGATCAATGCCTTTCAACTTGTTCATAATTGATCTGGAATTAGGAGTGAGCAGTGAAGTGGCCAAATTTGCCAATGATTCGAAATTATTTAAAGTGGTTAAAACAAAAAGGGTTTGTTTGGATCTCCAAAAGCTAGAGAGTGGGCATCCAAATGGCAGGTGCAGTTCAATGTAAGCAAGTGTAAACTGATGCATGTGGGGACAAAAAAAACCCCCAAATTCAGGTATAACCTGATGGGAGTGAGCTGGTGAATACTGACCTCAAAAGAGTTCTTGGAGATGTGGTGGACAGATAAATGAACATGCCAATCCAGTGTTATCAAGAAGGCAATCTCCATGTTAGGAATTGTGAATAAAACTGCCAGCATCATATTGCTTTTGTACAAGTCTATGGTACGACCACACTTACAATGCTGTGTACAGTTTTGGTCACCACACCTAAAAAAAGATATTGTACAGCTGGAAAAAGTGCAGAAACGATCAAGGGACTGGAGCATCTCCCCTGTGAGGAAAGGTTACAATAGCAGGGATTGTTCAGTTTGGAAAAAAGGAGACTAAGGCTGCCTCTACAAGAGAGGTTTAATGCTCTTTCAAGGCGCTTAAAAAAATTTACCTCTACAAGAACGGAGCGCAAATCGAGCGTAGAGGCGCGTTATCTCTCCGATTATGCGCATTATTGAATGCGCGTTAAACAGCAAGTTTGATTTTGCTCCGGCCGTTAAAGCGCATTTTGCCTATGTGAACAAGCGTTTATGCGCATTAACGACTTGTAAAGCGCATTTTGGTCATCCCGTAATGCGCTTCGCTGCCTCTCGCTGCCTCTCGTGCAGAGGTATTAGGCGTAAATGCGCTTCTGCGATTATGCGCATAATCGCCTAACCGGGCGCAAAAGCAAATCCTTGTAGAGGGGATCTAAGAGGAGATATGATAGAGGTGTACAAAATTATGCATAGTGTGGAGAATGTGGATAGGGAGACATTTTTCTCCCTCTCCCATAATACTAGAACCCGGGATCATCCCACAAAGCTGATTGGTGGGAGATTCAGGACAGATAAAAGGAATTATTTCTTCACAAAGTGCATAGTTAAACTATGAAATTCACTACTACAAGTTGTAGTGATGGCCATCAGCTTGGATGGCTTTAAAAGGCCATTGAATAAATTCCTGGAAGAGAAGGCTATCAGTAGCAACTAGTCCTAATAATAATAATAATAATAATAATAATAACACATTTATTTCTTACCAGCCTCTCCCTCTGGATTGAGGCAGGGAACAACATCAAATATAAAATACATACGTGCTACCTCCAGTTTCAGAAGCACTATGCCTGTGTACACCAATTGCTGGGGAGCATGGACAGGAGGGTACTGTTGCACCATGTTCTGTTTGTGGATCCTGGTTGACAGCTGGTTGGCCACTGTGTGAATAGAGTGCTGAACTAGATGGACAACACAGCGGGTGACGTCATCACCTGGTGCATCGTCGCTCTACTGAGAACTAGGCCACAAAGCCTAATTCTCAGTAGTCCTGAAGCAGTGGAGGCAGCAGGAGATGGCCACAGGTAAGGAGTGCAAGTGGGGGGGGAGGGATGGAAGGGTCCCCACTTACCTGTGGCCATCCCCCACTGCCGTCTGCTGCCCTCCACTGCTTCCAGATTACTGAGAACTAGGCTTTGCGGCCTAATTCTCAGTAGAGCGACGACGCGCCTGGTGCCGTCATCACCCGGTGTGTCATTACTCTACTGAGAACTAGGCCACAAAACCTAGTTCTCAGTAGTCCAGAAGCAGTGGAGGGCAGCAGACGGCAGCGGGGAAGGTTGCAGGTAAGGAGTGTGAGTGGGTGGTAGGAAGGGAGGACCGGCCCTAAACTGGCGGTCTGAAAATCCGATATGTCCTATAGTTTTCAGACATATGGATTTCAGATCCGATTAGATAGGGCCTCCTTAGAAAATTATCGTTATCATTAATCGGATATCCAGTAATGGCCTTATTGGATCGTTATCCCTAACTACACTACTGCTTTAAAATGGTTTTAAATGGTTTAGTAGTGACAACTGTTGGGGCCCAGGACACACTCCAAATACAATTTTCAAAACGTTTCCAAAGTGTCGTATCCTGCTTGGTGTAGATCAGTCCTCAGCCTGCTTCTTGCCTCCCTTTGGAGAGAAGAAGAAGAGTTCTCCTTTCTCTTTTGGAACATGCTTTCCTTTAGCTTTGAGAGTATTTTGGGCTATCCTTTCTCTGGACCCATGATAACATGGTCTTCAGATCTCCCCTTGGAATAGGTAGCTATACATTGCCTTTAACACTCCCCCTCGCGCCCCCCCCCCCCATACACACACAGTGCTCCTTCCCTTTTTTCTAAGAGTTTGGTCCACACTGTTATAAAGTTGAAAGCTTCAAACACTTCATTTAATTAGTTTGAGCTGGTGTAAATTTTAAGTACAATTTTGAAACCTTTCAAAGTGCTTCTGGGCCTACAGCGTTGGTTTTGGCCTAGTCACTCTGTTTTTCTAATCAGGTTTATTTTGCATAGTGGACACATGTATTTTCTTTCTAATCACTGGCTTCCTCCTCAATGTGGTTTTGGAGGCAGGCAAAACCATTTTTGTTTCAACAGGCCTTTGGCAAATAATCTGGACCTCTGTCTATACCTTGGACTTTTAAATCATTATATATTTTAAATATTTTAATATTGAAATGTATTTAATTATATTTTTAACTTTAGTATATTTCTATTTATAGGCTTTAGCTGTATATGTTTTAATTTTGTTAGGCCGCCTTGAGGCCCAGCATCAGGCAAAAGGCAGGATACAAATATAATAATAATATCAACGATAGTTATGTTTCACATTTCACTTCTCTAGCTGACGTTCTTTTGCATTTACTTTTTTTTATATAAACCATTCATATCTTAAGACTTCTTGTGTAGGGTGACTATATTTTGGAAACCAAAGAGGAGGACAAAATGGCCACCCTAAGGGGGGGTGTCCACCAACATGCCCAGCCCCCAAGGGGGCGTGCCCATCTGATCATAGCCTTGGTCACATGTCTGATTTCACAGCACACAATTAAGACAAACTGTTCTACACAACACAAGAGCCATCCCCAATAGCTGGCAGTGTGGATTGTTATGGATGGTTGCTTGACCTGGAAATGGATGGTAGCAAACATACAATGTACCCACAATATGTGGCAATGGACCATAGATTGGTAGTAGAGCCCATGCTTAGCCTGCAGAAGGCCCCAGGTTCAATCCCTGGCATTCCCCAGCTAAAAAGATTGGGCAGCTAGTGATGGGCGGGGGGGGGGGGGAGCTACTTGAAACCCCAGAGAGCTGCTGACAGTCAGACTAGACAAGAGAGGACTAGACGGATAATGGTGCATATCAGGCAATTTCCAGTGTTTCTGATATAGCAGCTTGTGAAGGGGCAAAGCATTAAAAACAAGAAATATGCGAAGGTGTGCATGTGAAAAGTCAGGTGGAAAGACTGAAAAGGAGGCAGGTATTGAGGGACTCACCTTCCACTTCTCCAGAGTCTTCTGAGGACAGAAAAGGAAGACCCACTAGCAGCAGCAGCAGCAGCAGGAGAAGGCTACTATCCATCCAGTAGAGACGAGGTGCCCCCCTGACCATGAGGCAGAGTGAGTGAGGGGGGTGCCTCAGGCAGCTGAGTTGGGGGGGTCTTGAAGGGGCCCCAAATCCTTCATTACTTAATTCACTCTGGCTGTCCTTTAGCTGCAAGGGAGCAGGGGAGGCACCTGAGGGAGTTTTTGTACCTCGGGTGCCCATTGCTGGTGTGTGTGGTTTTAGGCTCATAACTTTTTAAGTGATTCTAGTGGTTTTAAATGTATGTGTACATTGTATGTTTTTGCAGTTTTAATTTTTGAATATTGTAAAGTGTTTTAATCTTATGTAAACCGCCCAGAGAGCTTCGGCTATGGGGTGGTATACAAATACAATAAATAATAAATAAAATAATAATAATAAACGTAGGTACTAGACCTGATGGCCATAAGCTATCTCCAGTATCAGAGGTATATGCCTATGTACAACAGTTGCTGGGGAACATGGTGCTTTCCAGATGTATTGAACTATACCTCCCATCATCCCCATGGCTGGGATGATGGAATTTACAGTCCAACACATCTGGAGGGCACTAGGTTGGGGAAGGCTGCTTTAGGAATTGATGGTTATGTTCCCATGGAATGGAGCAGAGCACCATGGAAGATTTGCAAACAAATGCTTGGCTCTTTATCCCCCTTCTTCATCTCATAATTTTAATAGCATCCAAAGGACAAACAAACCAAGTCAGGAAAACTGATTGGCTTAGGTTATCAGCTATCCCATAAAGAAGAGCAAGTGGTTTTAAAAAAATGTATGACAGGTTACATTCCTTCATAATGCTACAGTAATGTAATATGTGTTCAGATAGCTCACAAATTTCAGCTACAGCCGCTGTGCTATGATTCTACAACATACATTTTGGAACACTGAAAAAAATGACAGAAGTCACCATGCCCAAGAATAATTTGCTACTAGGCTAGCTCATATATTATATTTCTCACACAGACTGTGCTCTAACGGATTGTAGTGTGCTACATACTGGAGATCAAATATAAAATTGCACCTCTCTGCAGTAGGAGTGAAGAACTTGTCTGACAACTAAGGGCGCCATCCTATGCATGCTTAGACCGAAAAAAGGCCTGCATTTTCCCCACCCCCACTTAATTTCCCACAGAAAAATATAGTTGGAATCCATTAGCTGCATGGAAGTTTTCTTTATATTTCATAAGAACAAATTATATTTGGTCTCTTTTCCATAATCTGAGGATTATGGTTTGTATATCAAATAAAATAATTCCCTATGTTGTGAAAATCAGATATTCTGCCTTTGCCTCCCCTAATTTCATCTGGTACATCATATGTTTCTCTTACGAGGTGAAGAAGGCATCTCTTTTTGTGATGCTGCTGCTGGGGTGGTGGCTGCTGCTCATGACCCAGCCAGCTGCAGCATAGTCATTAAGAAATTTGGTCTAAGAACTCAACTTGAGGATATTTATTTATCTTTTAAAACATGTCTGCCGTGCCAAGAGTACCCAAAGTAGTTCGAAGAATCTGCAGCAGGACAGGCTAGAATAGCTGAGGGCTCTGTATCAGGGCACACCAGAACAGCAGAGGGGAGCAGAATGACAGATGTACTGCTATTCTGACATCAAGTGAAAGAAAGATTTAAGTGGTTCAAACAGTACTAAAATTAGAATAATAGAATAGTAAGAGTTGGAAGGGGCCTATAAGGCCATCAAGTCCAACCTCCTGCTCAATGCAGGAATCCACCTTAAAGCATCTCTGACAGATGGCTGTCCAGCTGCATCTTGAAGGTCTCTAGTGTGGGAGAACCCACAACCTCCCTAGGGAATTGGTTCCACTGTCATATTGCTCTAACAGTCAGGAAGTTTTTCCTGATGTCCAGCTGGAATCTGGCTTCCTGTAACTTGAGCCCATTATTCCTTGTCCTGCACTCTGGGATGATCGAGAAAAGATCCTGACCCTCCTCCATTCAAGTATTTGAAGACTGCTATCATATCTCCCCTCAATGTCCTCTTCCCCAGGCTAAACATGTCCAGTTCTTTCAATCTCTCCTCATAGGGCTTTGTTTCCAGACCCCTGAACATCCTCGTTGCCCTCCTCTGAACACGCTCCAGTTTGTTTGCATCCTTCTTGAATTGTGGTGTCCAGAACTGGACGCAATACTCAAGATGAGGCACAACCAGTGCTGAATAGAGGAGAACCAGTACCTTGCGCAATTTGAAGCTATACTTCTCTTCCATCGCTCCCAGACTATGGAATGGTCTGTCGGAGGAGGTTAGACAAATTGACAGTCTTCATGAATTTAAGAGAGTCATGAAGACTGTCCTCTTCCGACAGGCCTATCCAGATGAATTTTAAGATGTTTTTAATGTTGTATTTTTCTCTTGTTTTTAAATTTTTTAACTGTTGTGATTTTTATGTTTTATATTGTTGTTGTTCCCCGCCTCGATCCGGAGGGAGAGGCGGGCTACAAATAAATATTATTATTATTATTATTATTATTATTATTATTATTATTCTATTAATGCAGCCCAAAATAGCATTTGCTTTTTTTGCAGCCACATCACACTGTTGGCTCATATTCAGCTTGTGATCTACAACAATTCCAAGATCCTTCTCGCTTGTAGTATTGCTGAGCCAAGTATCCCCCATCACTATACGATCCATTCTTTAAAAATTGTTTTGAAGTCTTTTGAATGGATATGCTTCATCGATTGAAATAAATGTTTACAACCACAAAAGCTTTGTTGTGCAAAAGGTGGGTCCTGCAAGCGCAATGGAACCAGTGAAGGTCTCCTCAGGGAACTGCTAATGTTCCTCAAAACATATCTGGCAAGGGGAGTAGAAGTTCAGGCCGACCATATACATCTTTTCTCCAATCCCAAGATCCTACACAAGACCATGCTTAAAATGTGCCTTTCTTCTGGACAAGGGGCCCTAGTTCTCCAGCATATTAATGCTGGTGAACAAAACCCCATGGCTTCCTCATTGGTCTCCCTTACTGTTACACTGGGGACCAGTTCTTCATTTGAAGCCAGGATTGCTACAATGAGGGCCAACGTGGAGATGCAGTATGAGCTAGAGAATGTCAGAGCGAGGAGGTGAGTTTTTAATCAGGTATTTAAATGCAAAACCAGAAGGAACTAGGCAGATTCTAGGTATTGTGAGTTCCAATGGTAGAAAAGTTGTATGGGGGGAAAGGAGAAGTCAGCAGAATGGAAAGTGTATTTTATATTAATAGAGCCCAAACATACCAGAAATGTGAGGAGAGTAAGAAGAGGGCATGTACTGATGTAGGGTTTCTGGAAACCCTCTCAAGAGCAGCTCATCCCTTGCATCGCTGTGCGCAGCACATTTCATTAGGTGGCACCCCCAGGGAATTTTTTTAAGGTAAACATTGATTGAATATACAGTCATAACGGACTTTTTTTATCCATCAAAACTAAATAAACTAAAAATTAACTAAACTGTATTTTTTAAATTAACAACTAATCTGTACTTAAAAAATACAAATTTTAAAAATGAGACCCTGAATACTATTTTTTGCTGTAGTGATAACCAGGCATATATAAAGATACAGTCTTTATATATATACAGCAGGGACTTGGGTGTCTCCAGACAGTGTCAGAATACTTTAAACAGACCATTAGCATGGAGCTTTCCTGACTTCAAACACACCAGACCCTAACATTATTATTTTTTAAAAAATACAGTGTATGAAACAAATAACCTGCCTATACAGATAGCTGCAGCTGTTTTGCATCGCTTCTGAAATCCTTGCCCTTTTGGGGGGGGTGGCAAAGAAGACAGGAAGAACCCCAAAGCGGGGGTGGGGTGTGGGAGAGACTGGTTTGGTTGCAGGGCTATCTCTTCGGAGTAGCAGCTGGACATCTTTCAGTGGGGCTGGGCAGCCTGTCGTTTTGGAGCATGTCCGAATAACTAATAATGATTTATGTTAATTCCACTCTACTTCGGTGAAAGAGAATGGGCTGGGGGGGAGGAGGAGGAGGAAAACTAGCTGCCATTTGACTAGCTTTGGGAGGAATTTAAAAAAGGACCAGAAAAATAGTTGTTGTTTGAATCCAATGCAATCACCAGCTCCCTCCCCGACTGGGCTCTCCCCAACCCACCCACTCACCGACACCACCGTCGCCTCACCTCCCAGGACAGAGGTTTTCGCACGCAGGAAGCGGGAGACTTCGGAAGCCTGGAAGTCTCGTGGGGAGCACACTCTTCCTCGCCGCTGCTGCTCCTCCACCAGCCGTGGCGCCGAGTCCTCCAGCTTTCTTGGCGTGCCCCTGTGCTGCGCCATAGAGCTCGGGCCAGGGGGTCGGCGGTGGCGGCAGCGGTGGCCCTCGCTTGCTGTCTTCTCTCCCTCGCTGGATCCGTCAGCCTGGCCTCGGCGGCAGTGGTGGTGGGAGAGTGGTGGCAGTGGCGGGTGTTGCAATGGGCGGCGGTGGTGCCTGTGCACCAGGTGAAACTGCCGCGCACACGCCAGCGATCTTGCCTTTCCCCCACCCCTCCTCCTGGCTCTTTCTTCCTCTCTCTGCTTCCCCACTCTGCTGTCTCCAGGAGAAGGAGTCTTCCAATCACACTAATAAATAATAATTCAACACCACCTTGCTTTGCCTCTGGCTGCAATCCCTGAAATGGCAGCAGCAGCAGCAGCACCCTCCCCATGCTGCGCTTCTAGGCCTGCTTTCGCTTTGCTCCCAAACTTGGCAAGGGCGCACATGGGTTGATCGGAGTTGAGCTTGTTTTATTTTTTTCCGCTTGCCCTGCTCCAAACTTCAGGTGATCTTGGCGAGAATGGGGGGTGGGGGGCTTTCTGCAGCAGCTCCGCCACAATCAAACACACACACACACACACACATGCATCCCATCATGGAGTTGCTTCCACGTGCCACTTCCACATGCCACATCGCACCACTTTTACACGCCCAGAGGAAGAGGAAAAAAGAACGACAGAGTCAGACTCACTTTTTATCCCTTTTTTACACTTGTGCATGTGCTCCAACCCAAAGTCTGTAGGGGGGTAGCCACTCCAGATCAACTGGGGAGGTGGATGATGGGATGGAAGGGGAGGGAGAGAGAGAGAAGAGGAAGGAGGAGAGGGAGGGCTCTCCTTCGCGCTGCCGGCTGGATCCGTCTCCCTCCCCACGCGATGGGGCTGGAGGATTTGGATCTGAGCCCAATGGCCAATGTGGAGGACATACCTGGGCTGGTCTAGGCTCCTGCTGGGTTGCCACCATCATGATGACCCATGAGGAGCCCGGGCCACCACTCTGGAGAGGCTAGAAAAGGCCCGTTTCATTACTTCTGTAATCAGCCCTTCCTAGCTCCACCCACGCTACGTACGGGCTCCTTGGGGGCCATTGCAATGGCGATGAACCTCAAGGAGCCTGTACGTAGCGTGGGCGGTGCTAGGAAGGGCTGATTACAGAAGTAATGAAACGGGCCTTTTCTAGCCTCTCTTGAGCAGTGGTCCAGGCTTCTCGTGGGTCGTCATGATGGCAGCAACCCAGCAGGAGCCTAAACGGGTGGAGGGGGAGGCAAGTTTTCCAGATTTGGGGGCAAAAATGAGTTTTTCCCCTGGATCCCAATTTTGCCGCCATTTTTCGGACTTTTCCGGGGGTTTCCGGTTGTCTGGTCACCCTATTTGTGTGGCATGTTTTCATTGGCTTTACAAGTTAAAAGGGGTATTCACTGTTTTCCTGCTTATGTTATAAAATCTACTTTCAACAGGCCTAGTAACTTCATGAGTAACAAAGTTGGGGGGAAATCCTCAGTCTCTTTGAGATCAGAGGCACTGACCCCTAGAGATAATTTAGACTGACCCCAACCATATAATACTATTCCCGCTTCTGAAGAGATCTGGACCGCAGATTCGTAAAGACAAACAAAGTAGCAAACCATAATACCAGTTCTCATGTGGCCCTTTGCTTTCTGAGGCAGGTGCTCTACGGGCTACCAAATGGAGGGACTAACAGGCCATAAAGTTGCCAGGCTGAGTCTGCCAGAAATCCACCCTCAACACTCCTGGAAGGTCCATGTTCTACAGCACCTGCTCTCAGATGAACTTGAGGGAATCCCACCCTCCACCCTTGGGTTTAATTTACTGGCCTCCCCTGGCTGGGCCTTGCAGGAAAATATAGAGACAGATAGAACAGGCATTCATAGCACACATTGAGTGTGAGATGGGTAGGGTGACCAGATAAAATCCAGGTCAGGGTTCATGTAACTTTAACAGTTGTAGAGAAAAGGGAATTTCAGCCAGTGTCATTTGTATGCAATTAGTTCCTGGTGAAATTCCCTCTTCACCACAACTGTTAAAGTTGCAGAGCCCCTGCCTTCTTTTGTATATGGTCACTCTAGTATAGTGCCTGCACCTTTACATTTTATCAGATGTATAAAAATAACAAAGCGGAAATAATGGTTAATGATGGGTTAACGCAACAAATAACACTAGCTCGAGGAACTAGGCAAGGATGTCCACTTTCGCCGATTTTATTTGCAATAGTTATAGAAATTTTAGCAAATGTAATTAGGGAAGATGAAAGATTAAAGGGGATAGGTAGAAATGACAAGATTAAAGTGAACATGTTTGCGGATGATACGTTATTGACACTAGAAGATCCCCTAGAAAGTGGGGAGTTGATTCAGAAACATTTGAGAGAATTTGGGGAAATTACAGGATTACAAGTTAACTGGGGGAAGTCAAAAATGATGTTGTATAATTATAACAAGGAAGAGATGGAGAAATGTAAAGCTAAGTTAGGATTAAGGCATAAAAATATAATACGATATTTAGGAGTTAATATAGATAAAGAATTAGATAGATTAGAGGAACTTAATTTTGTAAGGTTAAGAAAAGAGGTAGGGGAGAAATTACAGATATATAGAAAATTAAAACATTCTTGGTTTGGTAGAATAGCGGTTATTAAAATGAAGATATTACCTAAGATTAATTTTTTGTTTAGAATGTTACCTATTAGAATATCAGTAGCTGAGATTAAAAGTTGGCAAAACATGATTAATGCTTATTGTAATGGGGATAAAAGAGCTAGGATAAACAAGGGGTTATGGTATAAGGTTCAAAAGAAAGGAGGTTTAGGACTTCCGAATATTAAGAATGATTATATTGCTAATCAGTTAAGATATGTTATTCATGCTATTTTAGGGGAGCAAGATTTGGAATGGTTGGAATCGCAAACAGTAGAGATAGAATGTAAATTGCGAAATATATTTTTTACTAAAATGCAAAAGAAAGAATTGAAAGTACTGGACAACCCATTGTTGGAAAATATATTAATGATCTGGGAGAAGTATAGAGGGAAGTTGATACCAGGGGATTCTCCGCTCGCCCCAGTTGTAGTAGTGGGAAACTTCCCAAGAGTATTAAAACCAGAGATAGAAGCGAGACTGAAAGAACAAGATATTATTAAATTAAGGAATTGGATGGAAAAGATGAAGGATAGTGAGCATATTAAAGATTTATTTAAAGGACAAAAGATAGCCTGGTACAAGTGTTTGCAATTGGTAAAATGGACACAGGAATGGAGGATAAAGAATAAGGAATGTAGAAACAATACTAGATTTGAAGATTTAATTGAACAATCAGGAAAAAAAGAAGAAGCCAGAGCTAAGAAAGGACTCACTAGTGAGATATATAAAATATTAATAGAGGAAGAATTTCAGGACTCACTTAAGGTTATAAAAGAGGTATGGGAAGAAGATCTAAGGGAAAAAATCAATGAAGATAATTGGGGGAGGATATGGAATGTAAGAATGTTAAAGCTATTGTCGATTAGAATCAAGGAGAACTACTATAAGACAGTTTGGAGATGGTATTTAACACCTGTTAGATTTCACCAGATAGATAAAAAACTGTCCAAGAATTGTTGGAGGGGGTGTCAGGAGGCTGGGACATATTTTCATATGTGGTGGAGCTGTGAACAAGTACAAAAATTTTGGGAAAGGGTTTTTAAAGAAATAAGTGATATAATTGGAAGTAATCTGGAATTAAACCCGAAGTTAGCTCTACTAGCAATATGGGATAGTAGGAATAAGCATATAATAAATAAAGAATTGATAAACAACCTCCTGGCACCCGTTAGAATACTGATTGCTAAAAATTGGAAAGGGCAACGAAGTTATACAATAGAAGATTGGTATAAAGAAATCTGGGATTTAGCATTGAATGATATGTTGTCTTGTAAAATGAAAATAATGAGGGAATGTCCAGGAAGAGTGATTTTGGAGAAATATGGACTCCCTTTTTGGATCATGTTTTAAGATCGGGAAAGGGACAAACGCCTTCAAAAGAATCATTAAAATTTTGGAAGGAGGATGAATGATCATGAGATGGTCTTGGAGGGGGGGTGCACGGGGGTAGTCGAGGGGGTAGTTTGTTTTATATTATTGTTTTATATTATGTGTATGTGTATGTTGAAATCAATAAAAAAATTATTAAAAAAAAAAAAAAAACAAGAAAATTCAATGGGTTGTACTATTGAGTAAATATCTATGGATGGAAATGCAGCCTGTGCAAGAATTAAGCCATGCCAAGTTGGAAGCAGATTGGTTCATGCCTTGATTTTTAGGATTTTAAAAAAAGTTTGACTTTAAACAAATTCCTAAAAATCAGGGCATGAACCGATCTGCTTCCAACTTGCCATGCCTAAAGCCCTACTTCAGAGCTACCATGCTGCCAAGTTTTATGTCTTTATCTTTAATTTCATTAAAAAAAAAACGTGTACTGCTCAAGGTCCTAGAACCCAAAGAGGAGCTTTGAGTTTGAATTTTTTAAAAATTCCTAAAAATCAAGGCATAAACAAATCTGCTTCCAACATGGCATGGCTCAATCCCTACTTCAGAGCTACCATGCTGCCAAGTTTCATCTCTTTATCTTTAAAAATGACAAAAATGTTTGGTTTATTTCTGCTTTGGCTATGGGGTGGTGTATAGGTGTAAATAATAATAATAATAATAATAATAATAATAATAATAATAATAATAATAATTTCCATTGGTTATAATGTGCTGTTTATTCCTAATTTTAAAAAATCATAAAAATCATGGTGTGAACCCATCTGTTTCCGACTTGGCATGGCTAAATCCCTACTTAAGAGTTACCACAGTGCCAAGTTTCATCTCTTTATATTTAAAAATGATGGTGTCGTGTCTAATTCCTTTTACCCTGAACAGGCTGATGAGCTGAGAGAGGAGGGGGCAGAATCAGATTCTGAATGAGAAGAGGACCTGTTGGTAACACCAGGGGAGAGACTGATTCCCCAGGACTTTGTTCCAGCTGCAGAGGATGTAAACTCAGAGATTAGTGCTGAGGAGGGGAATTTATCTTCAGCTGAGGAACCCCGACCGGTTTCCCAGGAGGAGGAGGAGCCAGTGGACGCTTTAAAGGATGCAACATTCCAGAGGAGGCTAAAGCGGGATGAGGACAGAGTGGGGAGACATCGGTTGGAGTGGCTCCGTAAGAAGAAGCACAGCAACTGAAAGACAGATACTTAAGTCCCAGCTGGAAAGGATTCTCTCTTTGGCTTCTTACAGAAAGCAATTGTTTCTTTTGCCGTTTGCCTAATCCTCCCTTGAGGTGAGCTTATGTTAATTGGTTTGTTTTGTGTTTACGAGTTATTCGGTGTCTACCTGAAGTAAAAGGGGGTTTTGGTTCAATTCTGAGTTGGCTTCTTATTTGGTTGCTGCCAACTTCCCAGGAAAAGAAAACACGACAGATGGAGATGTAAGCATTTTGGGTAATTCCCCTAGGCTATAATGAAGAGGTTATCCATAAATGGAAAGGAGATTTGATGTGCACATCTCCGCACAAGCAGGTATTCAATGGTTTTGAAATGATCTCCTCTCCACACCGAAAACTCAGAGCTTCATCGGACCTCTGACGGACTCTTGGATTTTCAGGGCGGAGTGCACACCCCTAATAATTAACTTAATAAACTGTAACTTATTCTAATATAGGATATTTTCCTGTATCACAAAACATGAAATGTTTCCTTTTCCTGAGGCAGTCATAAAAAGCTTTTCAACTGGCTGTTGAAAAGTTCAAATAAGACCCCTCAGATTTCAAGTGAGAGAGCATAACTTCTGGGGCTCATTTATTGTTTTGAAAAGTGGGTGCACCTCTTGTACTAATTGTACTAATTAAAGTGGAACTTACACAGGCCATATTATCAACATCTACTGCCTCTGCGTTTCTCCTCCATGAGTTCTCATTCATACATGATAACAAAACAAGACATAACCCTATTATTTTGATTGATTGATTGATTGATTGCATTTCTATATTGCCCAATAGCTTAATCTCTTTGAGCGGTTTACAAACATTAAAACCATCTTCTCATTTTGAGAGTTGCAATCCAACACATCTGATGGACACCAGGTTGGGGGATGCTGTTCTAGAACAAGGGCAGGCAGAATGTAGCTCTCCAGATGTTTTGGAATTCAACTCGTAAAAGCCCTTATCAGCATGGGCAGCGATAAAGAATGCTGTGATTTGATGTCCTAAATATCAGGGTGGATCTATTTTCTGCCCACATCTGTTCTAAAGTATGATGTTTTTCAGCATTAAGATATGTGATCAATCAAGGAACTACAAAAGAGCCACATCACTTGAAATGCAACACATCTGGAGAGCACCAAGCTGGGGAAGATTGGTTTACACTTGAATCCTATACATGTCTTCTCAGAAGTCAGTGCCACTGAGTTCATTAGGGCTTACTCCCAAATTGTATAGGATTGCAAACTAATCTCATTTGAAAGGAGTACAAGATAGCCAAACCAAACCTTTTCTGCTTCTCTGTCACTTTGATGAGAAGATGTATTGTAAAGGGATTGTGGGGAGTGAACAGTATATTTTGTATAAATACATTTTAAGAAAAAAACATTGGTGCAGCGTTCCCCCCTCCTGCTGCCCTCCAGATGTTTGAGATGACGGGTCCCAGCATTCCTGACCACGGGACATGCTGACTTGCAATGATGGGAGTTGTAGTCCAACACCTTTGGAAGGCACCAGGTTGGGGAAGGGCTGCTCTAAACAAAAAAAGAGAAGTAGATGGCCCTAAGTTGTTCATCATCAGTTTTCCACAACCCCACAGTCACCTCTGCATAATATTCTCCATCCCATATTCTCCATCCTGTCCTCATGATTTATCTGCTTTGGGAGAATGAGAATTGCACTTTCTGCCTCCTTAGGGAGGATGTGGCATTAAGGCTTGTGAGCCTTAACTCCCAATTTCCCTGCTCTTTGGTGTTTGGTTGAAAACTGTAGAGCTTTAGCATTGTTTTGTAAACCGTAGGTTTTTTGTTTAATGAATGTTCTTGTTGCAGATTGGGAGACTGTGCTAAGAGACAGTGTAACTTATTACAATCTTGCAATACAGTCCACTGTTAACAGTGAAGGTCAAAGTTGTAGCTGAGGGTGAGCTGGATTCCTAGCAAACCAACCCCTCATTTATAACTTCCCTCAGTTTGCCACAAAGGTCAGTCAACTTAAATTGCTCCTCCAATCACCTAAATTTGGCTTCCAGGACCTGATGTCATTTCCACCACGGCACTATCTACCAGGCTATCTAGATGATGTGTGGCATTCACAGTCTTCTGGGCAGAAATCAGTCCAGTTCATTAGACAAGCAACTCCATGCTATGTCTCACTGATTTGTTCAGTACTGAGGTGGCCCAATGAAACTAGTGTTTTTCTGTGAGAAGGCTCAGTGTTTTCTACTGCACTTGCCATATGAATTGGGCTAAGAAACTAGCTTGTTTCATGATCGATGGGAACTGCTTGATAGCCATGAAATACTCTTTGTATACATAGTTAAGTCCCCCCCCAACAGTCCATTAGTGCTTACTAATTAGGATAAAATTAGGATAAAAGAAAGCAAAAATGAAATAGGTAGGGTTCCCTGCCCCTTCAGCTTTGTCATGAACATGTGTGAAGGTCAAATTAAGCTAATGTCATGCCAGAAGGGGAGAACAAAAGGTGATTATTACAGTGGTGGGCAATGTATTCAGGTACTTAGCTTAAGTTGGCAGAACGTGTTCACCCCTTCTTTTTGCAGAGAGATATCACAATGGTCGAGTTTGAATGTTACTTTGAACCATGATGGGTTAAAAGCTACTCACAGTAGCTTATTTTGAAACTGTTATCCTCCACGTGATCAGACAAATAAGCTACTGTGCATAGTTTATTAAGCTACTTTGCAAAATTTGTGCATCCTGTGTCATCCCGTCCCACTGCAGTCCCCTTCGCCTGAGCAATGGTGCTGTTTCACCACTGACAACATTGCAGAAGTCTGTTTTAACCTCCCACAATATTTATTTATTTATTTATTTATTTATTACACTCGTATACCACCCCATAGCCGAAGCTCTTGGGTGGTTTACATAGGATTAAAACAATTAAAAACAATATACAAAAATTGAAACAGCAAAAACATACAACATACACACAATACACACATACATTTAAAACCGCTACAACAGCCCAAAAAAGCTACAAAAAACAAACAAACAAACCCAGGCTCCTCAGATATTACCAAATGCCTGAGAGAAGAAGAAAGTCTTGACCTGGCGCCGAAAAGATAACAATGTTGGCTCCAGGTGGGCCTCGTCAGGGAGATCGTTCCACAATTGGGAGGCCACCACAGAGAAGGCCCTCTCCCTTGTTGCCGACCTCCGAGCTTCCCTTGGAGTAGGCATTCAGAGGAGGGCCTTAGATATTGAACGTAGTGTTCGGGTAGGTTCATGTTGGGAAAGGCGTTCCGTCAGGTATTGTGGTCCCAAGTCATGTAAGGCTTTATAGGTTAAAACCAGCACTTTGAATCGGGCTCGGAAACATACAGGCAGCCAATGCAAGCGGGCCAGAGTAGGTCTTATATGCTTGAACCTTCTGGTTCCAGTTATCAATCTGGCCGCTGCATTTTGCACAAGCTGCAGCTTCCGAACCACCTTCAAAGGCAGCCCCACATAGAGCGCATTGCAGTAATCTAACTTGGAGGTTATCAGAGCATGGACAACTGAAGCCAGGTTATCCCCGTCCAGATAGGGACGTAGCTGGGCCACCAACCGAAGTTGGTAGAAGGCACTCCGTGCCACTGAAGCCACCTGAGCCTCAAGTGACAGAGATGGTTCAAGGAGAACCCCCAAGCTACGAACCCACTCCTTCAAGGGGAGTGCAACCCCATCCAGAACAGGTTGAAGACCCTCCATCCGGTCAGCAGAACCACTCACTAACAGCGTCTCAGTCTTGTCTGGATTGAGTTTCAGTTTATTAGCCCTCATCCAGTCCATTGTTGCAGCCAGGCACTGGTTCAGCACATCCACAGCCTCACCTAATGAAGATGAAAAGGAGAAATAGATGAAAAGGAGAAATAGAGCTGCGTGTCATCAGCATCCCAATGAGACGGAAGAGGTGTGGGGTAGACAGACAATTCAGCACTTCCAGCATCACCCCGACAAGGGCTAGTGGCTCCAAAGTGCTGGAAGTTTGGAGGATAGGGACAATACTTCACACACAGCTTCTCATAGTCAGGAGGCACCTGATGCACCATCAAAATCCTGCTTGATACACACAAAGGAGTGAAAATCCAATGTGCAACAAAAAGGGGGTGGAGCAATTAAACCCTCGGAAGTTTGCACAAATGGGACAAAATCTCCCACAGATGACTATTTTAGGGAGCCACACAATGCACCCTCAAAACCCTCAATTGTGCATTTTCCTCCATAGTCATTGCTGGCATAGATGCCATAAACTTAGGGCTGTGCTTCACCTCAGTCCTGAAGCTCAAACCCGAACCGAGATGGGCTGATTCGGCCCTCCTCAGCCTGCTTCAGCTTTGGGACCCAATTGGCCCACCTTTGCCCAAAAGTGGCCAAACTGCCTCGGCCCAATTCGGCCCAATAGCCAGTCACTGCCCCCAGCCCACCCACAGGAATTACCTGCAGCCTCAATGCACTGGTGAGCTGCCTGGCCTCTTCCTGGACTGCCATAGTGTTGAAAACTAGGGTGTCCAGAAATGCCCATTTTCAGCTGCCATAGTTTTCAACACAAAATCTATAGCAGCCCAAAATCCATGGCTCACTGGTGTACAGAGGCTGCAGGTAAGTTGGGTTGCCAGGCAGGTGTTGGGGCATGGAGCGGGTAGCAGCTGGGAGGGACCAGAGGGTTAGAAGCTGGGAGGGGAGAGTCTAATGGACTCCCAGCCGGCCTCGTTCCTGGTTTTCCCAGGGGTCCTCAGGCACTGGTTGCCAGGTTTCCTGATTTATATGGGAATGATTCAACAGCACTTCCCAGATAGAGATTGCATTTTGACAAAATACCTCAATATGATTTATCAAGCGTATTCAGAATACGAAGACGGGACTTGGCTCACTTATGATGAGTCCTTCTGCCAAAGAGCAGCATTCAACCACTAAAGTGAGATGTCAGGGATCATGATTTGTGGTTGCAATTCATGACACCTGTTAGGCCAAATTTTGCAGATAGGGCAGACAGTGGCCATATATTGGCCAAGCCTCAACCCACCCCCACCTTTAGGGTGGGCATGGGGCAGGGGGCTCAACACCGCCTTCCCTGCTGGGAATATAGTGCTAGAGGCTCCTGCTCTCATTCCCCCTGCCATTATAGGCACGAATGCCCCGTTTGCAGTGGGCACCACCCTGCCACGAATTGTCCCATGACCAGAGGTGGCAGAGGCAATAATGAAGAGGGAGAAGAAGGTAGAAAGACAGGTGGGTAACAACCTCTCCCAAAGGGTCCCAGCCTGATCAAATCTGAACCTTTGCAATGCCTCTTGGTGGTTTACCCATGGCATCATGATGCCACTTATTTAGAAAATGGATATCATGAAGGATTTCGCATTTCCTTTCAAGGACCGCGTTTGGCGTCTTTCTCTAATAATCAGAAACCTATATGCTGCATGGAGCTATTGGTAAGGGAAGAGTTGCATGCTGACCTCCCTATAGTCAACCTTCGCATATCCCCTTTGGGCATAGTTCCGAAGAAGACTCCTGGAGAATTCAGGTTGATTCACAACCCATCTTTCCCAAAAGGGGGGTCAGTGAATGATTTTATTCCAGAACATTTGAGTTCTGTACATTACGAATCATTTGCTAGTGCAGTGGCAATGGTGTGTAGGAACGGCCAGGGAGCATTGATGGGCAAGTGTGACATTAAGTCAACTGTTTGCATCCTTCCCATTAATCCTGCAGATTTCGATCTATTAGGGTTTCATTTTCAAGGACATTATTATATAGATTGGACCCTCCCAATGGGCTGTTCCATCTCGTGTGCCATGTTCGGAAAATTTAGTACATTTTTAGATTGGGCTTTACAAGAGAGGACGGGCTCTAGGGACTCTATTTACTATTTAGATGACTTCCTGTTTTCTGGTCCCAGAAATTCACATCAGTGTGAATTTCAGGCCTTAGCATGCAAGTTGGGCATCCCCTTGGCACAAGAGAAAACGGGCCACTGACCAATATCAAGTTTTTAGGCATTGAATTAGATTCCCTACAGCAATGTTCCAGACTAACTCTTGACAAGTTACAGGCATTGTCATTTTATAAGGCCAGAAAGATCATGCTGTTACAGCTACCTGAACTGCTAGGTCACCTCAATTTTGCCTGCAATGTCATAGTCCCAGGTAGGGTATTTCTAAGGCACCTGTGTAATGCCATGAAGGTTTGACTAACCCCTGGCATCATCTACGCGTAACAGGGGCAATGCGGGAAGACCTGGAAGTATGGCTACGTTTCCTGGAAGATTATAATGGCATTTCTTTCTGGAGACAAGAGCTCTTGATGGAGGCTGAAATGCAAATACATTCTGACGCATCCGGTGCATTTGGGCTTCAGGGTAATTTGGAGGGTTTGCTGGTGTACCGAGCAGTGGCCAGAGGAATAGGCTAGGTCTGAGGTATCCAGGGACTTAACATTCCTGGAATTCTTTCCAATATACGTAGCAGCCCACCTTTGGGTGGCTGAATTGACTAATTCAGTGGTCTATTGCTGGTGTGACAACCAGTCCACTGTCCAAGTTATTAACACACTGTCATCCCACAATACCCAAGTCATGGTCTTGGTACAGGCCTTTACCCTGCATTGTTTGCATCACAATATATTATTTTGAGCTAGGCAAATTCCAGGAATAGATAATGCAATTGCTGACGCTTTATTGCATCACCAGATCAAGAGATTTTGGGAATTGGCTCCCTGGTAGAGAAAGCGGTGTGGCAGTCCGTAGCTCCCAGCACCAGGGCTTCCTATGCAAGGGCAGGTAGGGATTCCGGTGCCTTCAGATCTCAGCTGTGGTTACAGCAGGTGAGGCCCATCCCTTTGGACCACATATTGCAGTTCTGCGTAGCCTCCAAGAAAAAAGGCCTAGCACAATAGGAGGTAAGCTGGCTGCCTTGTCATTTTTAGCCAAAATGCGAGGATTGGTAGATAACACCACTGATTTCAGGGTGCGCAGTGTGTTTCATGGTTGGGCCAAGGTCTCACCTCCCATGCCTGACATGAGGAGTCCACTGTCACTGGACATTTTGATAGGACTTAGAGTGCAGTGGGCAGGCATATGTATTTCCTCGTATGAAGCTGCCCTTTTTCATGTGGCAGCCTTAACAGCATTTTTTGGGGGAGCTGAGAATTTCGGAGCATTGGGCATCTTCCAAGACCAATAAATCAGCTCTGACATTACAATTTTCTGATCTAAACATTAATACACAGGCAGCGCAAATTCCTATAGATGTTCTAAGACCAACCAGTGGGGAAAAGGCGCAGATATTGTGCTATTCCTGGCAGCGCTAGAGGAATTGTGTCCTATTAAAGCTTTGGGGGGCTTTCTTTCCCTGAGAGGTAACAGCATCGGTTATTTCTTTTGTCACCAAGATATCACCCCACTTAGCACATGCCAATTTTGGGCAAGACCTAAGCGAGCCCTGCGGGCCCTGGGACTGAACGCACAACAATTTGGCACACGTTCCTTTAGGATAGGCACTGCTTCTACCACAGCCTCACTAGGGTTTCCCTCAAACCAAATCCAGAAGGTTGGAAAGTGGCGTTCCAAAGCGTTCCAATCTTACGTGCATCTCCATCCACAATAGTTTCACAGATTGCAGCAAATTCTTAGAGTGTTTTGTTTGCGTGTAGATTTCTGGATTGGCCAATCGCCTGTGTGAGTGATCATCTGTTGGCACAGTATGATCTCCTGGGCCAGTTGGAGGGCTTCCAGATCCAGCTTTGGGACACAGCAGGGATTGAGTCATTATGCCAACTTACAATGGTTGGGCAGACGCGGCATGCGTTGAGAGCGCCTCCTGCCCACTTTGTTCCAGCGGTGTATGATCAGCATCCCTCCACAGGTCTTACTCATACACCTGGGAGGTAATGGTTTAGGGCTATGGAAAGGGAAGGCCTTACTCCTTCAAGAGATTGCTGATTTCCATACAATTCGGCAGCGTTGGCCAGGCATTATGATCATTTGGTCCTGTTTATTACCCAGATTCAACTGGTGGGAGGGCAGTGATCACCGGGCCCTGGAGAAGGCCCTGAAAAAAGTAAATGTTGCGATTTATAAAGAGTTAAAAAATCAGGGTGACTATAGCATTCAGCACTGCAATAGGGCTATTGCGAAGGGAGCTATACAGAGAAGACGGGGTTCACTTGTCGGACCTCAGCAATGATTTGTTTCTTTTTGAACTGCAGACGGGATTGTGTGATGTGGTTTTGGCACGGTGGGCAGGAGGCAATGAAGGAAGTGCCTTGTGGCTCTCCGTAGCTGGTAAGAGTGAACAGATGAAGCGGGATTAGGGTTGGTGAGCCTTCTGAGGCACTGTTCGGGTGATTGGTAATGCCCGAGGCCCCCAGCTCTGAGCTTTGCAGACACAGCTGCCGAGATAAGGGTTACCTTTGGGGTGGACTTTACTCATCCACTCGGATAACAATGGAAAGCCTCCTTACCCCAAAAGGGGGAAGACTGGGAAGAGGTGATATAAACACCATGACTCAGACTGGGAATGCTCGCCCTATTCAACAACAGCCAACAATGGCAGAGGATAGGATGCCTGCTTAGGCCTTCACCCCTTCTGCAGATCAGTCAATAAAATGTGGCCCTAATTTCAATCCATACTGTTGTCTCGTCTCATTATTCTCCACCCTACACTTTCCTGCAATGAGGAGGTTTCAGAGAACTCACCTGTGGTATAGGTAAATCATGTTCAAACCCTCAAAAGGTTTGAAAAACAGTGCTCTGTTATTTGGGACCAAAGTAACAACTATTATGTATGCTACTAAAGAAATTAGGATAAGTTATCCAATGTACTGGAAAGTGTTTCATTTGGAACTTCATTTTGAAAATGCCTGCTTCATGTTCACACCATCAGAAGTGCACTGATTCGCTTTACTATCTTCCTTCCTGAGCTCTTTAAGCATAATTCTGCTAAGAACGTCTCCTTTGTAAGGTAAATGATAGGGCTGTAATATAGCACCAGAGAAGTTCCATTCAGCCTACAAGACTCTGAAGTGTCTACAGAAAGACTTTGGTGCTTTGTATAATTTCTAACATAATCACACATTTCCACACAAAGCTGAAAAAACAGGTTACAATATTCCTACTTTAGAATTTGAGTTTGCCATTTGCAGCCCCAGATGGTCACAGCACAAAACCTTTGTGCTTTCCTCCCTCACTACTGCTTATTCTGGATTCTGCATTCTCATTAAACCATGCAATAATACTGTGAACATATCCCTTAAATCAGCACATGAGTAAGAAAATGTATCAAGAGGTACAATTATGTGGTCCTCATATGAGCAGTTTATTCTAAGAATTTTTATTCAATATAATAAGCAAGAACAACAATGGAAGAGATAGAGATTCTGTACAGATTTCAGTTGGGAATGCTTCCAAAATTTTCTGAATTTCCCCTCAGATTTTGGACTTTTGAATGACCTGGACTTCTTTCTAAAGTAGAAACCCTGCATTAGGTATTCTTTGTGACTCCTTTCTTTATCTCTGAATTTTCTACAGAATCCTACGCAGGCACAGCCTGTTGCTGCTTTCAGGTACCTAATGCCTGTTTCTGCCCCTCATTCCACCTCTACGCTAATGTTGCACATACATATATACTGATAAAACACTGGGGTGGGGAAAGGGGGAGGGAAGCAGAAATGAAAGGGGACTTTGCATTGTAATCATGGATGTGACTGTATCAAATTAGTGATTCCTATCAAATGTTGATAATGTTGTTAAGTCCTCAGTCCATTGCATTATGGGAGGTGAGCAATTACCCTTCCAACGTGATAGTACAAGTCTTTTAGCTGCCATAAGGGCCCTGAAAATCCATTTGGCTGACCCTGTGTTAACTTCCAAGAAGCCAGTAGGTAGTTTAGGAGGACATGCACATCGTTCCACCTTAGATTGTTTTAGTACAAAGTTTATCCCATTATAACCTCTTCCAAAAGAGGGCAACTACTGGGCATTGCCAAAAGATACGAATTAAAGAAACATTTGGTGCATTACATCTCCTACACTTATGCAAGTTAGACAAACCCTTTTTAAAAAGGCATCGTGGAGTCCAATTAAACCTGAAACTTTTTTTATGCTGAATAAGGCATAGCCTAAGATCCTTATTATTATTATTATTATTATTATTATCCCACTTTTTTCCCAATAAGCTTAGGGAGTAAACCTGAAGGGAGTGGTGAGTATACCAAAGGACTTCCACCCAGTGCGTCTCCCCACGATACTGCCTCTTGACCCTCTTCTCTTTGCCTCCTTTCCTGAGCTTTCCTGCTTTTCAACAGTCTGGCTGGTTTGCAATCTGATAACTCTTGCTGTTGCCGCTGCCCCTATTGGATTCAAATGTAAATGAAGAGACTTAGGGGCCAACAGCCACTCCAGGAATCTTTCTGAGCCAGGACTGTTTCCCTGCGTCTCAGAAAGAAAGCCTTTCTCAGTGCAAGGGATGGAAACCCTCTGGCAAGTATGTCAGTGGTGCCCCAGATTCACCATCTGGCCCACAAGCTTCTCTTGCTGTTAGGGGGTATTTAAAGGCGATTAACCTTCAAATTCCCTGCAAAGAATTGAGTTGTGCTTGGCAGGCATGAGACAAGTTGCGTAAAATTGAGGTGAGCATTTTGCAGGTATGAGAATAGTTGCACTGGGGCTGTCAGAGTTCTCACATCAACAGGAAAACAGAGCTCGGTCAAGTCTTGATTCAGCTGCATGAGACTATAGCCTTACTGAGGAGATCCTTGAATTTCATAACTGTCTGAATATTCTAAAAGGCATGATTAGCATTGGCTGATCTGCATGAATATTTCCATGCCAAACAGGGATTTTCAAGCAGTCTCCTTGTGGTGGAAATAAGCTTTTGTATATTCTTCAGCCCTGCTGGTGCTTGCTGGTAGGGTGGTTGGGCAACTGAGCCCATTTGTGGCTCATATTATTCATTCCGCTACTTAATTCCCCATGTACTCTTCTTAATAGTATGCATTTTTGTAGATAAGTGAAGCTAGAACTAAACAAGAAAGAACAGAACATGCACACTTGAATAGTGGAAGGCACTATAAGGAACAGAGTGTCAAATGGGGTGGTTTTGAAAGGGAAAGAAGAACCTCTAATATATATGAACAAAGAACACGCTGCCTCCCTTTTCTTTTTCATTCTGAAACATGTGCAACTAGACAACCATTTCTATTGCTTGGGTTTTAGACATTTGTTTTTAGGAAGGGAAGGTGGAAGAAGGGAAGGGAACAGTAGGCAACAAGAGGGAAATGAATACAAAGACTGCAGGACAAGGTGGAGAGGAGACAACATGGGGAGAGAGCAGGACGGGAGGGGAAGAAAGATGGATAGCATAGCGAAGATAGATCTAAGGCAGGGGTAGGCAACCTGTGGACCTCCAGATGTTTTGGATGACAACTCCCATAATCCCCAGCTAGCACCATTAATGGTCAGAAGTTATGATCCAAAATATCTGGAGGGCATCAGGTTGCCCACCACTGATCTAAGGCTACAATTCTATACAGTGGTCAAAAGTTGTGGTCCAAACTATCTGGAGGACACCAGGTTGTCTAAGACTAGAATTCCATGCATCTTTATTGGGGAGTAAGCCCAATTAAATACAATAGGACTTACTTTGTGATATATGTGTATAGAATTGGGCTGTGTTCCTGTTAAATGTGTGCAGGCAATCTGTCTGCTTGAAAGATATTGAGGATGGCAAGTCATCAGTGGCCTACTCCTGAGTGTCCATATTTGGACTTCAAATATGGATGGATAAGAACCTCCTCATTATCTTCTTCTCTATTTGACAACTTCCCATAGTGTTAAGGATGTGCAGAGCCTCCCCAAGAAATTTTACTGGCCTTATTACAACTCTTCTTCCTTCCCACAATTCCTCAGAATTTTTTGTGAGCAAGAACCTCCAAAATCACCTCAAAATGTTGGTTTAGCTGAAACTTGACGACAATATAGGGATATGCAGATTTCTCCTGTTGCTTGTCATTGAAATTCCTCAGTAGTTTCACCCAAGTTTCTTTATTAACCCAGAATACAGGACACAGAATAATGGTCTCAAGTTACAGGGAGCCAGATTCTGGCTGGACATCAGGAAAAACTTCCTGTTAGAGCAGTACGACAATGGAACCCATGACCTAGGGAGGTGGTGGGCTCTCCCACATTAGAGGCCTTCAAGAGGCAGCTGGACAACCATCTGTCAGGGATGCTTTAAGGTAGATTCCTGCATTGAGCAGGGGTTTGGACTCGATGCTCAGAAGGTCCTACAATGCTTGCTTGAACATTTTGTCCAATTCTGGCAAAAACTATTAAAGTTATTGGAATTCATTGATCCCCCTCCCCCCCCCCCCACTATAGTCAATGGGGAAGACATTCAACATTGGGGGAAACTCTCTCTCACCTGCACAAATGTGCATGAATCACATGTGCATGAACTGGCTACAAAGTTGCAATCTTCTGCATACTTCCACCATATCTGAGAAGGTTTAGCAATGACCAAAATGTGCAATTAATATGCAAGACAATGAAGCAATAAGGCACATTCACATTATAATTATAATTATAATTATAATTTATTACATTTATATACTGCCCCATAGCTGAAGCTCTCTGGGCGGTTTACAAAAATTAAAAGACTGAACATTAAAAGTCAATATACAAAATTTAAAACCATAAAACATAAAACAGCAGATATTTAAAACAGTTTAAACTTTTAAGCCTGGCCACAAAGTCAGTTAAAACCTCAAGTTGTTAAAACGCCTGGGAGAAAAGAAATTTTTGACCTGGTGTTGAAAAGATAACAGTGTTGGCGCCAGGCGGGCCTCATTGGGGAGATCATTCCATAATTGGGGGGCCACTACAGAGAAGGCCCTCTCCCTTGTTGCCATCCTCCGAGCTTCCCTCAGAGTAGGCACTCTGAGGAGGACCTTTGATGTTGAACGTAGTGTATGGGTAGGTTATGTCGGGAAAGGCGTTCCATCAGGTATTGTGGTCCCAAATTGTGTAAGGCTTTATTGGTTAAAACCAGCACCTTGAATCGGGCTCAGAAACATACAGGCAGCCAATGCAAGTGGGCCAGAATCTGTCTTATATGTTCGAACCTTCTGGTCCCTGTTACCAATCTGGTCGCTGCATTCTGCACAAGCTGCAGCTTCCGAACAGTCTTCAAAGGCAGCCCCATGTAGAGCGCATTGCAGTAATCTAACCTGGAGCTTACCAGAGCATAGACAACTGAAGCCAGGTTATCCCTGTCCAGATAGGGATGTAGCTGGGCCACCAGCCGAAGTTGGTAGAAGGCACTCCATGCCACCGAGGCCACCTGAGCCTCAAGTGACAGAGATGGTTCTAGGAGAACCCCCAAGCTACGAACCTGTTCCTTCAAGGGGAGTGCAACCCCATCCAGAACAGGTTGAAGACCCTCCATCCGGTCAGAGGAACCCCCCACTAACAGCATCTCAGTCTTGTCTGGATTGAGTTTCAGTTTATTAGCTCTCATCCAGTCTATTGTCGCAGCCAGGCACTGGTTCAGCACATCCACAGCCTCACCTGATGAAGATGAAAAGGAGAAGTAGAGCTGCGTGTCATCAGCGTACTGATGACAACGCACTCCAAAACTCCAGATGACCGCACCCAATGGTTGCATGTAGATGTTGAACAGCATGGGGGACAAGATTGACCCCTGCGGAACCCCATACTGGAGAATCCAAGGGGCCGAGCAATGTCCCCTAAGCACCACCTTCTAGAGCCGACCTGTCAAATAGGAGCGGAACCACTGCAATGCAGTGCCTCCCACTCCCAACTCAGCCAGTCGTGCCAGAAGGATACCATGGTCGATGGTATCGAAAGCCGCTGAGAGATCAAGGAGAATCAACAGAGTCACACTCCCCCTGTCCTTCTCCCGACATAGGTCATCATACAGGGCGACCAAGGCTGTTTCCGTGCCAAAACCAGGCCTGAAACCTGACTGAAATGGATCCAGATAATCAGTCTCATCCAAGAATGCCTGGAGCTGGCCAGCAACCACCTGCTCAAGGACCTTGCCCAGGCTGTGCCAACTGAAACTCATCCAAGAAAATAGGACAATCCTGTGCTCTGGATACCTAACTAGATTCACCTGCTATAACACTGGAGTCTAAGTCCTGGCGGATGCCAAAGATTTTATCCTGGAAGTACCTAGCAAATATATTACAGGGGGCCTCAGATGGTTCTATCATGTCTTTGGGGCCAGCATGTAGAAGCCCCTGGACAAGTCTGAAAAGCTCTGCTGGGCAGCAGATTGATGATTTAATAGTGGCAGCAAAGTATCGTTTTTTTGCTGCCTTCACTGCCCCTGAATACAGCTTACCATAGGCATTTACCAGTGTTTCCTTGCATCCACTAGGAGTTCATCTCCATCTGTACTCAAGCCATCTCCTATTTTGTTTAATCACTTTCAGCTCCGGGGTATATCATGGAGCCGTACGAGCTCTACACAGGAGAGGGGGCTCAGAAGCAATCGTGTCAACCGCCCAGGTCATTTCTGCATTCCACAGATCTGCCAGGGTTTCGACATGAGAGCCAGCCCTATCAGCCGGAAAACTCCCCAGAGCCCTCTGGAAATCATTCGGATCCATTAGCCTCTGGGGGCAAACCATCTTACTGGGTCCCCCACCCGTGCAGAGGGGAAAAGCTGCTGTAAGTCTAAACCTCAGCAGGTGGTGATCTGTCCATGACAGAGGGGTGGATGTAAAGTCCCCCACGTTCAGATCACCATCTCTGTGTCCAGTGGAAAAAATCAGGTCTAGAGTGTGCCCCGCTACATGCGTTGGGCCAGTGGCATGTTGGGACTCCCATGGTTGTCATGGAAACCATGAAATCCTGAGCCGACCCAGATAAAGTGCCCTCGGCGTGAATGTTGACATCCCCCAGAACCAACAGTCTGGGGGACCTCAACAGTGCACCCGAGACCACCTCTGTCAGCTCACCTAGGGAGTCTGTTGAGCAGCGGGGGGGGGGGCGGTACACCAACAGAATCCCTAATCTGTCCTGTTGGCCCAATACAAGGTGCAAACACTTCAGACCAGTAGTCACATGGACAGGGAGCCCGCGGAGGGGGATGGAATTCCCATAGACCACAGCAAACCCCCCTCCCCGGCCCTCAAGTCTACCCTGATGCTGAACCAAGTACCCCAGTGGGCATAACTGGGAGAGACTAACACCTCCCTGCTCTCCCACCCAGGTCTCGGTAATGCAAGCCAAATCGGCCGCCTCATCCACTATTAGATCATGGATGAGGGAGGTCTTATTTTGCACCAACCTGGCATTTAAAAGCAGCATCCGGAGACCCAAGGGCTGACTGATAGGGCAACCAACAGACCTGTGGATGTGAGGGAGACCGGAACAAGGCACAGGTATTAATTCTCTGGGCCGTGTTCCCCTTACCTGGCAAGTCCTCCTCACAACACCATATCTCCCTCTACCCGTCACTACACCAATTGGGGCCCCCTCAGATCCCCCCCCACTTGGGCCTGTATCCTCCTTCCCAGGCACATAATTACAAGCAGGAGGCAGCTGGCACCCTCTCCTCCCCTGGCAGTAGGCCTCCTCCTCCTGCAGGTGCTGGCTCTCCCAAGCCCCCTCAGCCAGCCAGCTTATATATCCCCCCAAGGAGGGGGACAGATGGAGCAGTCCACAGCAGCTGGCTCAGTACCTGGGGGCCTGGTCCTGCAGGGAGTGGCAGTGTGCCAGGCAGAGAAGTCTTCAGGGTGGTGGTGGTGGCGGCAGCAGCAGCAGCAGCAGTGAAGCAAGGAGGGAGGGAGGCAGGCAGGCAAGCAGCAGGCAGCAGATAAATTCTATTGAAAAACACCCTGCCCCAAGGATGTTCTTAAGTGTAGTTTTCTTCTGTTTTGAATGAGTTTGTTTGCTGAAAGTTAGAAACAAGGGGTTCTTTTAAAAAAAACACCCATGATTTATTATATGTACAAGTACATCTTGTTCTCATACAGAGCTCTCAGTGGTCTCCCATTCAAATTGCTGACTAGATCCACACCTGCAGCATCTGTTGTTTTCACACTATTCATCAAGGGCCCTGATATAATCTGTGAGTCAAGGAAGCATGCAGTTCAGGAAACAAGGATGGACGACTGCTTATGCCCACACAACCAAGACAGTTATGCAGTATCTGGTCATTCAAGGTGTAATGCCATAATTAATATGGCTGGAAATTGCCTCCTGCACATGAGTTAGTTGCACAGTGCAGTAGTGCTGGTTAAAACAGCTAATTCTGATCAAAGCAAAGTGGAACATCAGCAAGAAGAGCTCTCCATATACCCCCATCCCTGGGTGTGTGTCTGATTCCTGATAGGCACAAATTGTCAGGAATGTTGCTCTGTAGCATGTCCAGTTCCCAATGATTTTGGGTTATTTTAAAAGGAAAGAGGATCCCTTATCTGTTATTGCACCTGGTGAGGAGGTGTGAAGACTGATGAGGTGCTGCAAGGGGGCAAATATGTCCTTTTTGCTTTCTTCTTCCAAAACAAACATTTTACAGAGGGCTCCATCCCACCTACTTTTTTTCCCTGGTATGCATCTGTGATTTCCAGTGCTGGTCACTTCCACGTGTGTGCATTGTTGCGCTAATTTCCCTTGTTTACCTTTTCACTTGCACTGGCTCAGGTTTCTTTTCACTTGTTCGCTCTCCTGCTATTGCATCCACCCAACCCCGCCCCCTCTCCTTCCCCCTCCAGTTCATTGGTTCTTGTGGTTGATGGACATTGTGATGGATGTGGGTGCCTTTCCCCCCTCACTCTAGTTTTGTAGTTTGATCGATTAGCTTTTCTGCCTTTTGAGGTCCGATAATGCTCCCTTCTATGTGGGGTGTTTGCATGCCTGCTCTCCCTTCCCCTTCCTGGCTGGCTGAAATGGATATATGAGAGTGGATGAAAGTGAGGGCAGATAGGCATGAGGGTGTAGCAGTGCAAGTCCACTGGAGCACCTCATACAGTGGGGGGAGGGAAGTTGAAATGGGTGGATGAGAGAGCCATGAGAGTGGGGCTGGAGCAGTGAAAGTCCGTTCGACTGACTCAGCACAAGTCCTTTCATTTGACCGACTCAGCATGTGTTCCCAAGCAGAATGAGAGAAGGAATTCAAAGGGCGCACTGGAGGAGAACCCCCCCCCCCGCCCTCCTCTTTCATCAGCAAGACCAACCTTGAACTAATATGCCCCCACAAAAGTGGGATGTTCTGACATAGCATGAGGACGGAAAGATGCTTATCCTCTTCCTAGAATAGAAGAGACGTTTTCATTGCTTGCAGGATCCAAGTGGTTTTCTATCCTAGATCTAAAGTGGATATTATCAGGAGCCAGTGGAACCTGCAGATTGTCAGAAGACAGCTTTTACCACTCCATTTGGCAACTAGCAATTTAAAATGATGCCCCAAGGCCTGACAAATGCCCCAGCTACATTTCAGTGAATGATGGAAAGTGTTATGCATGGCTTAAATTTAACAGAAGTAGTTGCTTTCCTAGATGATTTAATTATCTTTTCAGCTACTAAAGAAGAACATGAAGAACGCCTTCTAAAAGTCTTGAAGAGACTTCAGAATTATGGATTGAAGCGGCCCCCTATAATTGTAAGCTGTTTCAGACATCAGTAAAATACCTTGGCCATGTAATATCTGCAGCAGGCATAGAGCCAGATAAAGAGAAAACAGATGCCATTACAAACTCGCCAGTACTTACCACCATCTGAGAGCTTCGGAGATTTCTTGGATTTGCTGGATATTATAGGAGATTCGTACAAAGATATTCTGTCATAGCTAAACTGCTAAACTCAGTTTTAGTAGGTAGTCATAAGGGGAGCAAGAACAGTAGCAATCAATCCCTTCAAAATAAATGAGATGAACGTTGCCAAGAAGCCTTTGAGACCATGAAGCAGAAGTTGACAACAGCCCCAGCGTTGGGGTTTGCAGATTGGAAATTACCATACATATTACATACAGATGCAAGTACTGCTGGTTTAGGAGCAGCTCTGTATCAAATCCAGGATGGAAGACTTTGAGTCATCGCCTATGCCAGCAGAGGCTTGAGTTGTAGTGAATGTAATTATCCAGTGCACAAGTTAGAATTCTTGGCCTTAAAATGGGCTCTATGTGACAAATTTCATGATTTTTTGTATGGAACACAGTTTAAGGTGATGACAGATAACAACCCACTAACTTATGCATTGACTTCAGCCAAACTAGACATTGCAGGACAGAGGTGGGTGTCAGCATTATCTTTAAATAATTTTGAAATTGTTTACCGATCTGGACAAGCCAATGTAGATGCTGATTTCCTCTCTAGAAGACAAGCTAGTACTCCCACAGAGGATGAAGAAGGAACTAGGCAAGTAGAAAGAATTTCTAAGATGCTCTCAAGAAGACAACAAGATCCTAAAGTTTGGAACTCATGGGATGTTGAAATTTGCAAAGCTGTTATCCAAGTACATACAGCATTCTCTGAACATTCTGCAACAGAAAAGATATTAGGTAGAGAGGGCAATCTTATTGAAACACTACCATCTTCAGAAGGCAGCATTCCCACAGAGTTTGAAAATCGAGGACACCAAGTTGCAATCTTCCATAACCAAGATGCTGGTCCTCCAGACTGGAAAAGGTTACAGAGAAAAGGCAAATACATAGCCAGAATAATAAAGTATTTAGAAAGAAACCACAAACCAACCCTAGAAGAGGAAAGAAGTGAAGATATGAAACAAGACTGTATCTGAAGGAGTGACATAGACTTTTCTTATTAGATGGAATTCTCTATCAGAAGATACAACGAAAAGGAGTAGAACCCTAGAAGGCATCCATGATGAAACGGGCCATCTTGGAATAGAGAGAACTTGGATCTTTTTGGCCTAAAATGACATGTGCAATAGAACAGAAATGCCATAACTGTGAATGCTGTGTAAAGAGGAAGGCTAGAGTACAAAAAGCAGCTGAACTAGTCAACATAAAAGCATATGCTTCCCTAGAACTGATTTGTATAGATTTTTTGACTCTTGAACCTGATTCAACAGGCACCAAAAATATTTTAGTGGTTACTGATCACTTCACTGAATGTGTACAAGCATATCCCACTAGAGACCGGACAGCGAGGACAGTAGCTATAACTTTATGGGAAGATTTTATCAGTCACTATGGATTTCCCAGAAGATTTCATAGTGATCAAGGTGCAAGTTTTGAGTCGGAGTTAGTTGTTGAGCTAAGCAAGAGTGCTGGAACATACCACACCCTATTACCCTAGAGGAAACCCTGTTGAGAGTTTCAATCATACCTGATTGGATATGCTAGGTACCTTGGAAGCAGATAAGAAGATTAACTGGAAAAGGTATATCAAACCATTGGTTCGGGTGACCAGATAAAATCCAGGTCAGGGCTCATGTAACTTTAACACTGGTAGAGAAAAGGGAATTTCAGCCAGAGTCATTTGTATGCAATTAGTACCTGGTGAAATTCCCTCTTCACCACGACAGTTAAAGTTGCAGGCACTATACTAGAGTGACCATATACAAAAGAAGGCAGGGCCCCTGCGACTTTAACTGTTGTGATGAAGAGGGAATTTCACCATGTCCTCTTCAGGGGGGGTGTCCAGCACTAAGGGGGCATGCCCATCCAAACATAGCCTTGGTCACATGTCTTATTTTACAGCGCACAATTAAGACAAATCTGTTCTACAGAACATCCTTGGTCCCCTCTACAAGAATTCGGTTTGACGCCCGGTTGTCCGATTATCCACATCTTCTCACAATCGCTTTTATGCCTAATCCCTATACATGGGAGGTGGTGAAGCGTATTACCGGTTATATGAAACGTGCTTTAAAGTGTTTAAATGTGGAGAATTGCTTGTTTACATGGTCATAAGGCACTTCTACCCCCGTGGTAAATTAAAACTCACTATTTAACACGCATTCGATAATGCGCATAATCGGACAGAAAAAGCACCTCGACCCCCGATTTGCACTCCACTCTTGTAGAGGTAAAATTTTTAATGCACCTTGAAAGAGCTTTAAATCACTCTTGTAGAGGCACCTTTAATGTTAAAATCACTGAAATAACAAGTGAGACATCCAACGTATCTGAAATTAACTTCACTCACTAGTTCATGTAGCCACAAGATGCTCTCCACAAGTTTATTTATTGTGTGTATCCTCTTACTACAGTCTCCCCCAACTTAGGCCAGATCTATACCACCATCACAGGCACACCTGGTGGGAACGTGGGAGAGGGCCTTCTCGGTGGCTGTCCTGGGGCTCTGGAACTCCCTTCCCAGGGAAGCTAGACTGGCTCCCTCCTTAGTGTGCTTTTGGAGGCAGGCTAAAACTTTTCTGTTTCAGCAGGCCTTTGGGGAGTAGTTCAGACCTTTGTAAATGTACTACTTATAGTTTGGATTTTTAAAATTATTTATATTTAAAATCTTTTTAAATGTTTTAAATATTTTAAAATTGTACTATGTTTAATTATATTTTTATTTTTTGTATATCTTTATTTAACTGTACGTGTTTTAATTTGTAAGCTGCCTTGAGTCCCAGTATTGGGAAAAAGGCAGGATATAAATAAATATAATAATAATAATAATAATAATAATAATAATAATACACCAAGCAGGATATAACACTTTGGAAACAGTTTGAAAACTGTGTATGGGGTGTGTCCTGGGCCCCAACAGTTGTCAATACTGTTATAAAACGTTTTAAAGCAGTAGTGTAGATCCTGCCCTGGTGCCTTCTAGATGTATTGGACTGCAATTCCCATCATTCCCAGGCAGCATGGCCATTGGCCTTCATTGGAGTTGCCATCCAACATGGCTGGAGGGACAAGATTGGAGAAGGCTGTCTTATTGTTTCAACTAAAGAAGGTCTTTCTTACGTTTTGGTTTTAAGCAATATCAAAACTCTTAATAAGTTGCTTCCTGCTTAGACCAGCTCTTTAGCAACACCTGAGAGCCTTCCTCTTGTCTTCTCCTGCCCCTCACTCTTCCCAGAAGATTCGACCTAGGAAACCTCAGGAGAGGCCGTGATTTATACTAGGGATGTGCACTGGATCGGACCCGATCCACGATCCGAGTCCGGTCCAGTGGGAAATCGGATAAATTATCCGATTTCCGATCCCGCAGCTGGATTGGCCGATCCAATCCGAACCAGTCCGAAAAAGCTCCGAACCGGTTCGGCGGATCGGCGGATCGGCGGGCGCCCACTGGCGCCCACCGCCGCTTCCATTGGCGGGCGCCAGCGGGCGCCCGCCGATGAAAGTGGACAGCGGGGGGGGGGGAGGAGGGGGGCACTTACCTTCTCGGCCCGGTGGCTCCCGTCCGGCGCCGGCGCCTACTACTACTAGCAGGCTCCGCGGCCTGCTCTAGGGTGGCGCGCCGGGTGATGTCATCACCCGGCGCGCTACTCTAGAGCAGGCCGCGGAGCCTGCTGGTAGTAGTAGGCGCCGGCGCCGGACGGGAGCCACCGGGCCGGGAAGGTAAGGAGGGGGTGCGTGGAGGGGAGGAGGGGGCGCGCGGAGGGGGGAGGGGGGCCCTTACCTTTCCGGCCCGGCAGCTCCCGTCCGGCGCCGGCGCCTACTACTCCCAGCAGGCTCCGCGGCCTGCTCTAGGATGGCGCGCCGGGTGATGTCATCACCCGGCGCGCTACTCTAGAGTAGGCCGCGGAGCCTGCTGGAAGTAGTAGGCGCCGGCGCCGGACGGGAGCCGCCGGGCCGGAAAGGTAAGGAGGGGGTGCGTGGAGGGGAGGAGGGGGCGCGCGGAGGGGGGAGGGGGGCCCTTACCTTTCCGGCCCGGCGGCTCCCGTCCGGCGCCGGCGCCTACTACTACCAGCAGGCTCCGCGGCCTGCTCCAGGGTGGCGCGCCGGGTGATGTCATCACCCGGCGCGCTACTCGAGAGTAGGCCGCGGAGCCCGCTGGTAGTAGCCGCCGGCGCCGGACGGGCCGAGAAGGTAAGTGGCGGGGAAGGGGGCTTACCCCCCCCCGGAGCCGTCCGCTTCTATCCGCTGGCGCCCGCGGGCGCCAGCGGATGGAAGCGGGCGGCCCCAGGGGGGGTAGGGAGCGCGGGGGAGGGGGTTTACCTGCCGGGGCCGTCCACAGCGGACGGCCCCGGGGGGGAGGGAGTTAGGCCCCCCCTTACCCACCCGCCGCCATTTTTTCCTCATAGACTTGCATTGCAATGCAAGTCTATGGGGAAAAAAATGGCGGCCGATCCAAAAATGTACGATTTTTGGGTCGGGATCGGACTCGATCCGGTCCGGGGGGCCTCCGATTTTGTCCGAACCGGTCCGGGACAAAATTGGAGGTCCCGATCCGGGTCCCGATCCGATCCGGGGGGTCCGTGCACACCCCTAATTTATACTACTCATGGATCTCTTAATCAATGAAAAATGGTGATGTTTTGGTGAACGTTGTGGTAACTTGTTTTGTACTCAGAACATGGTACATCTGCTATCTTCTGATAGTTATTCTGTCTCCTTTTAAAAGGGCACAATAATTAAAAAGGAAAGTGCAGTTACAGTTTCTGGCTTTTATTATTTGTGTATGTACAACATTTACAAGTTACCTCTCTGCCTTAAGTAAGCTGACCATCTGAAAAGGAGGACAGGGCTCATATAACTTTAACAGTTGTAGAGAAAAGGGAATTTCAACCAGTGTCATTTGTATGCAATTAGTTCCTGGTGATATTCCCTCTTTATCACAACAGTTAAAGTTGCAGAGCCCTGCCTTCTTTTGTATATGGTCACTCTAGTATAGTGCCTGCAGCTTTAATAGTTGTGATGAAGAGGGAATTTCACGAGGAACTAATTGCATACAGATGACACTGGCTGAAATTCCCTTTTCTCTACAACTGTTAAAGTTACATGATCCCTGACCTGGATTTTATCTGGTCACCCTAAGCTATTAAGCTATAACATCAGAGATACATAGGCTCAATTCGGACGACACAATAAACAACTGGTGCGGGGGAAACAATTGTCAGTTGTTTTGACTATTGTGTCATCTGAATGCTGCCATAGTCAACTCAGCGCTGATCTCATCCAAACCACAGTTGATTATTTATTACCATGTTGTGTGAGGAGTGCCCCATAGGGTTAGCGTGAGGGTTAGGGTTAGTCAACCCACCATTGACTATCGTGTCATCCGAATTGAGCCACTGTTTCTAGAGCCCCATCATTTCAAAAGGGAAGCCACTCCAGCGGGTGAGGTCATCCGCTACAGTCAGTTCAGAGGCTGCCTTCACACATATCCACTGATAATGATCATACTTACAGTTTGCTGTAGTACACACATCCTCTCTGTTGTACAGAAAAGCACATTCCACTTCATTATAGCTTGGGTAAAACCTAGGGGAGCAGGGAGGGACAAATATTACTTTATGAAGGTTTGTGCCTGCAATAGCTCTTTCGCACAAATATGGTCATGTAAAAGTAGGGTGACCATATTTTGGAAACCAAAAAGGAGGACAACATGGCCGCCCCCAATGGGTCATGCCCACCAACATGGCCAGCCCCCAAGGGGGCATGCCCACCCAAACATGGCATTGGTCATATGTCTGATTTCACAGCACACAATTAAGACAAACCTGTTCTATATAACATCTTAATTGATTTCAATAAAGCTTATTCCCAGATAAATGATTATAGGATTGCAGCCACATCTACTCTAGCAAGCGCAAGCCCTTCCTGTCAAGGAGAACTATGCACTCACCAGAACCTGGCATCGTTGATCATGCAACCAACAGGTACTCTCCAGAAAGATGCTTTCAGAGCCGAGGAAATCCAGACACACTCAAACAAGTCAAGCCAAGCTATCCTATGCTGGGACAGAACAATTCTGGGACAAGACAATACTTTGCAATCGACTAGACATAACATTCATAAACAACAACAAAAGAAAAACACAACTATCTCATTGACATAACAATACCTAATCACAAAAATGTTGCAGAAAAGGAAGAAGAGAGAAAAATATACACCACAGGCTATGAAAATTAAAGAACTGTGGCAGGAGGGAAAAGTTACAAATATTCCGTTAGTCACAGCAGTCACCAGAATCACATCTTTTTTGTTTTTTGTTTTTACAGAAAACCTTCAGAAACTAGACCTACCAAAACACATCCACACCAACATCCAGAAAGCAGTCATACTTAAAACATGCTCAAGTCAGGAAATGTCTGAATCAGTAAAAGACAGCATGACTTGGCAAAGCCAGTCATGTTCATCAAGAAAAACCACCAAGAAAAGAGACCAGATACAAAAGAAGGGAGGGCTCCTGCAGCTTTAACTGTTGTGATGATGATGGAATTTCACCATGTGCTGCATGCATCCAAATGACACCAGCAGAAATTCATTTTTCTATACAACTGTTAAAGATACAGGAGCCTTGTCCTTCTTTCCATATGGTCACCTTTCAGTCCTAGGGGTTTGAGAGGCAAGTTGTATAAGGTTTTGATCCATTTGGTGCCAACTATAGCCACTTGAACTTTTTGAAGTTTTTGCAATATTAAGGGAGGCACGGCAGTGCCTCCCTTGTTAAGGGCGGTCAGTAAAAAACACGTTCCACCATGTTAAAGTGATAATTGGGGAGGGGTCATTCTAACAGCCATAAAATCGAAAATGTTTCACCAAACTCTCTGAAATTTACAGGTGCCAGAAAGAAATGTTTGTTTTCATTACCTGAAAATTTCAAGAAGATTGGTGAAACACTGAGGGAAGGAGAGCAGTTTAAAGTAAAAAGATTAAAGAATCCCCTGAATCCGAAACTGAAAATTGAACTCAGAGCTTGCGACCATTTTTGCGCAGCTGTCCTTACCTTCAGGGAGCCTTTTTCATTAATCCAATGGCACGGTCTACTTCCTCCCGTTCTAGTGTAGGTGGAACTGCTTTTCTTTTTAAAAAATTCGCTTAAGTGGATTTTATTAAATTAAAGCTGTGCCTCTTTAAGAAATCCGGTGGCCGTTTTGATTATGGCACACGCTCAGTAGAGTCTCCCCCCTCCCTCCTGCGTCAGCTACAATGGCTGCTTCCTCTAGCAAAGACAGTGCTGTAGTCTCTTCTCAGAAGTACGTTCCATTGACTGAATGCAATGGTCTTACTCCCAGGTAAGTGTGTAGAAGATTGTAGCCTTTATTTTAAAAAAAACAGTCTGGAACCTTAGAAGGCGGAGAGGGAGAGATGTGAGTGAGAATTCTCTCTCCTTTACAGCGCTATAACTCTACAATTAACAACTTGCTTGCATGCTTTGCATGTGTGTATGTTCATTTGATTATGGCTGCTGATCATTAATTTTCATATCAATTCAATCCAAGGCATGTCTACTCAGAAGTTAGTTCCACTGAGTGCAATGAGTCTCATTCCCATTCCACTAGCTTGAAGGGGTGTGTGGATTTGGCTGTACTTCTCTTTGAGAGCTCTGTGTATTTAGGGACCAAGGCTTTTTGTAAGAGAAGAGGTTAAGCTCCCCCTCTTTTTTTCCTTTTTTTTTAAAAAAAAATTCCATGTATTTGATTTTAAAAGAATTTTTATTCCTTCATTATTATAATTAATAATAATAATAATTAGTAGAAGTAGTAATACGTTTATTAATGTTACATTTATATCCTGCCTTTTTTTCCTCTTGCAAGGAACCTAAGGTGGCTTACATAATCCTCCTCCATTTTATCAGCACAACAACCCTGTAGGGTAGAAGAGTCAGTGACATTCTGAATTCTCTTAGCTTTTCTAATATTTTTTTATCAGGTTGAACAAAACTATTGTGTATTGTTATCTCCAGCACCAACATCTTTGACAGGCTTAATATAGGATTCATTGACCACAGGCTATTTTTAGAGCAAAAAAATAAAAATAAAAATCCAAACTTTGATAGATTAAAATTAAATTGAGCAATATTTCTAAACACCCACATGGCTATTCTTGGTACTGGGTCAGATGTAGTGATATAAGAGGATGTTCAGACTCCATTTAGTTGATCAGTTGCAAAGAAGCTTCTCTAGTAAGGAGGAAGGGGAAAGCCCTAGACTGATCATTCTTTCAAGTGCCATATCTCCCCCCACAAAAACCCTTGAGGTAGGTTAGGCTAAGAGTCTATGACTGGCTCAAAACCATCTAGTGAGTTTCTTCTGCTGCTCACTTTCACAGAAATGTAAAACAAATGTTTGGTAATGTTTGGGTGTATGGCATGTGCTACTTTTACCCTCACAACAACCCTGTAAAATAGATTAGGCTGGAAATTTAGGCCTGGCCCACTATCTATGTCTGTGTGCCTGCCTCTTTCATATATACACACAGAAAGGCATCCTTAGGTTTGTTCTTTACTTACTACATACCATAAACTATGTATGAATAGAGCTGTCACAAATGATGCAATACACTCACTTTTTGCACTTCCTAATACATTTGTTTCCCAACTAACTTACTGCTAATACAGTCGTGAATCTAAAACTAAAATATGTTATTTTTACTATAGTAAGATTAAAGAATCCACATACATCAAGTGCAAATCAGAGAACCTACTATTTTTCATATTAGTCTTCAAGAATTAGGATTCTTTTCCTAATTATACCTTACACGGAGGTTGCCTTTTTCACAGCGGCCGGATCAACATTTTCATCAAGCTGTCCACCTCCCCTGCTCCAAACTCTTTCTTGGTCAGTCACCGCTAATTAGCTCAGATCCTGTTAGTGTATATGTGAAATTGTGATCCCCCAATGTGCATCACTTTACACTTGCTTACATTGAACAGCATTTGCCCTTTTCATGGCCATTCTCTCGGTATGCAGAGATCTTTATGGAGCTCCTCACAATCCTCCATTGTTTTAGCAAGACTAAATAATTTGGTATCATCACCAAACGTGGCTACGTCACTGCTCACTTCCACCCTCATTCTAATATTATGAGAAAGGGAGAAACTGCCTCCCTATCCACTTTCTTCACAACATGCAAATAGGAGTGAGCAGTGAGATGGCCAAATTTGCTGCTGACCTCAAAATATTTAGGGTTTTTAAAATGAAGTGAGATTACCAAGAGCTCCAAAAGAATCTCTCCATAGTGTGAAAATGGGCATCAAAATGGCAACAACAGTTCTACGTAAGCATTGTAAAGTGATGCACACTGGAGCAAAGCATCTCAACATCACATATACACTGATGGGATCTGAGCCTGCAGTGACTAAACAAGAAAAAAAAATTGGGAATGTGGTTGACAGCTCAGTGAAAACGTCAACCCAGTGTGTGGCAGCTGTAAAGACAGCAAACTCCATGTTAGGCATTATAAGAAAAGTAATTGAGAATAAAACTGCCAGTTTCATACTGCCTTTATACAAATCTATGGTGTGACCACACTTAGAATACTGTGTACAGTTCTGGTTAACTATAGAATTTAGTATCACAAGATGTTGTGTTGGCCACCATTTTGGATGGCTTGTCCTCCTTTCCATGTGGTCACCCTATAACATGACACTATTCCCCCTTCTGAAGAGGTCTGGACCTCAGACTACTAAAGACAAAGTGGCAGACCATAATAACTGTGTTCATATGCCGATTGCTTTATGAGGCTTCTGCAGGCTACCGAACAGAGAACTATCAGGCCATAAAGTTGCTTAAATGGGTCTGCCAGAAACCTGACCTCACCGTTCCTGTTAGGTCCATGTCCTACAGGAAATGCTCTCAGCTGAACTTGATGAAATCCCATCCTTCATCCCTTGGTTTAATTTACTGACCTCCCCTGGCTGGGCCTTGCAGGGAACAATAGGGTAGACGGAGCAGCATACATAGCACGCGCAGAGTGCTGAGAGTGGCAAATCTAAAAGCAAATACGTTGCTTTTAAAGAACCAAGGAAATTCAATGGGTCTTTTAAATAAATATCTATGGATGGAAATGCAGCCCATGCAGGCTTGAAACTTGACCACAAACATGATCATTATCTGCTACTTTAAGATGCAAACAGGAAGAAAAAGCATGTAGCATAAAATGAGCTAAAATAATTAATATAGTAAACTGTAACTTATTCTAATTTAAGATATTTTCCTGTATCATCTTGTGTGCTTCCAGAATAAATTGGGGAGTTTTTAGTCTGGTAGAATTTTTTTTCAGGTTCTCTCCAAATACAGACACAAAACATGAAATGCTTCTTTTCATGAGTCAGTCATAGAAAGCTTTTATTTCTGGACATTGGCTATTGAAAAATTCAAATGAGACCCCTCAGATTTCAAGTGAGAGATCATAACTTATGGGGTTCATTTATTATTTTGAAAAGTGGGTGCAACACATATCACTAGCTTTGATTTTATATTGGATGTCAAAATGGTGTAACATCCTAGCTGATGCTGGCTGCTTGTCAACTGTATAATATCCAGTCATCCGTTACACAAAGCCATGAAATTCATTAAACAAAAAACCTACAGTTTACAAAAACAATGTTAAGGCTCCACAGTTTCCAACCAAGCACCAAAAAACAGGGAAATTGGGAGTTAAGGCTTCCAAGCCTTAACGCCACATCCTCCCTAAGGAGGCAGAAAGTGCAAGTGAAATTCTCATTCTCCCAAAGCAGATAAACCATGAGGACAGGGTGGAGAATATGATATGCAGAGGTGACTGTGGGGTTGTGGAAAAAGGGCCACCTACTTCTCTTTTTTTGTTTAGAGCAGCCCTTCCCCAACCTGGTGCCCTCCAAAGGTGTTGGACTACAACTCCCATCATTGCAAGTCAGTATGTCCCATGGTCAGGAATGCTGGGACTTGTCATCTCAAAAATCTAGATATGCAATTTGATCTGCAGAGGTGACTGTGGGGTTGTGGGAAATGATGATGAACAACTTAGGACCAGCTACTTCTCATTTCTTAGAGCATCTCCTTATGTTGAGAGTTGCAACCCAACACATCTGACAGGCACCAGGTTGGCAAATGTTGTTCAAGAAGAAGGGAAGGCAGAATGTAGATCCAGATGTTTTAGAATTCAACTTGTAAAAGCCCCTATCAGCATGGGCAGTTGTCAGGAATGCCGCGAGTTGATGTCCAAAACATCAGGATAGATCTATTTTCTGCCCACATCTGTACTAAAGTATGATGTTTTCCAGCATTGTAATCAATCAAGGAACTACAAAAGAGCTGCATCATTTTAAATAATAAACTGTATAAACCAAATGAAACAACAATGAATGGATCTTGAATACATACGGTAATCCGGATAGCCCTTCAGACGTTAACATTAGTTTTCAACACATGGCATAGGATGTCTGTTTCTTGAATATCAGATAAAGGATTTCTCTTACTTGTTCAGCAGTGTGAGATCAAAGGCAGAGCTACTACCTAATACTTTCATGCATCAGTATTATTTTAAAATTAAGTATGAAATGATTTTTGTCTTCCCCATAACACATGAGAGTTAAAGTGCAACACATTTGGAGAGCACCAAGCTGGAGAAGGTTGACTCCTATACTTGTCTTCTCAGAAGCCAGTGTCACTGAATTCACTAGGGCTTACTCCCAAGAGGTATAGGATTGCAAACTAATCTCATCTGAAAGGTGTTCAAGACAGCCAAACTAAACCTCTTCTGCTACTCTGTCGCTTTGATGAGATGATATATTGTGGAGGGATTGTTGGGAATGAACAGTATATTTTGTTTAAATACATTTTTAAGAAAAAAAAACATTGGTTCTTTGAAGGGCAGGATATTGATCAAAAGTTGGAAGTGCCTGGAACATGCTCTGGTTCTAGATCTGTAATGAATAGTTCCCCTTTTGTTATCAAGCGTGCTTCTATATGTGAGATGTGTTTGAGAGATGTGTTTGAGACCTTGTATTTGGTAAGGGTATGGAACAGCATTCCCCATCTTGTTGCCCTCCAGGTGTTTGAGATGACAAGTCCCAGCATTCCTGACCATGGGACATACTGACTTGCAATGATGGGAGTTGTAGTCCAACACCTTTGGAGGGCACCAGGTTGGGGAAGGGCTGCTCTAAACAAAAAAAGAGAAGTAGGTGGCCCTTTTTCCACAACCCCACAGTCACCTCTGCATAACATATTCTCCACCCTGTCCTCATGGTTTATCTGCTTTGGGAGAATGAGAATTCACTTGCACTTTCTGCCTCCTTAGGGAGGATGTGGCGTTAAGGCTTGGGAGCCTTAACTCCCAATTTCCCTGCTTTTTGGTGCTTGGTTGGAAACTGTGGAGCCTTAACATTGTTTTTGTAAACCGTAGGTTTTTTGTTTAATGAATATATATATGGTTGTGTAATATAAGACAATAGCCCCGACACTGTTTTGTGAGATCTATGTCAGTAGACCCAACCTTTATAGCTTGCTAACCAGCAATTACTTCGTGGTTGGATGCTACATAGAAAAATAATTTCTCTAGTTTTTTTTTAATTGCTACCAAGTTAGGTTTTCCTCCTCCTTTTAAAATGTTGACTTTAGTAATGTTTGCTCATATACATAATTTATTTATTACTTTTCTATCCTGCCTTTCCTCCAAGGAGCCCAAGGTGACATAATGGAGCTCATTGGGTGACTTTGGGCCAGTCACAGACTTTCAGTCAAACCTTCCTCACAGGGTTGTTATTGTGCGGATAAAATGAAGGAGGAGGATTATGTATGCTGCCTTGGATTCCTTGGAAGAAAAAAGGCAGGAGCTAAATGTAATAAAATAAAAATAAAATAAAATTAAATTAAAAAATGGACATCAAAGAGTTAAGAGAGGCTCCAGGAAAGGAGAGTAAATGGGAAAGGCTCCCTAGACCTGAGGCTCTTTGTACCTGATGCAATGTTGACATCACCTGGCGCGCTACCTAGGGACAGGCCGCGAAGCCTGTTCACAGTAGCGGCCAGCGGCAGACGGGAGTGGACTTTCCCCCAATGCAAGTCTATGGGGAAAACAACAATGGCGGCCGATCCAAAAATCGGATGTCTGATTTTTGGATCGGGATCAGACCCAATCCGGTCCAGGGGGGCTCCGATTTTGTCTGATCTGATCCGGGACAAAATTGGAGGTCCCGATCCAGATCCCGGGGGGTCCGTGCACACCCCTACAGTATATATCTTTTGTAGACAAGTACTGACTTGGGTAAAATTTATGCTGGTTTGCATTCTGAAGTAGGGCATAATCCAGGCAAAGTAAAGCAACTTAATCAACAACACTGATAATTAATATTTTCTTCTCTTCCCCACAAAATCCTTCCTTTTACTCAGTGTGTTCACATATATTTAAAGCACAATCCTACACATGTCTACACAGAAGGAAGTCCCATTGAGTACAATGAGGCTTTCTTCCAGATAAGGGGGTACAGGATTGCAGCTTTAATTTTTAGATCCTCTTAGGTTTGTCAGTAGCATTTATACTACAAACTAATCATGCATATTAAAATTACCACCACCTCTCCCCATGCTGCTGGTGTCCTGCAGCTGCTTGCCCTGGCTTCTTACCTTCCACATTTTCACCATGCGGCCACCCGCCAGCCAGCCAGCCAGCCCCAGCTTCTTGCTCTGCATGCCGCTGGAAAGCTACCCATCTGCCGCACCTAGTGGGCCACTGCGCTAGGCCAGGCTGTGGCTCCAAGCCCAGGCCAGGCCAATCACTGCCGAAGCAGGCGTCTGAGGCCTGTCCATGGCAAATCTGGAATCCTAATGCCTCATTGCCATAGCGACAATGCACTAGGACCCTAGATTTGCCATGAGTGGCCCTCGGAATGCCAGTTTCGGCTACTTCCGAAAGTGCCTGAAACAGGCCTTCTGAGGCTAGCCCTCTGCAGATCCTTCACCCTAGTGCTTTGTCGCCATGGCAACAAGGCACTAGGATCCCAGATCTGCAGAGAGCAAGCCTCAGTAGGCCCGTTTCAGGAAGTGTCCAAAACGAGTCTTTTGGGGGTCTAAATTTCTGGATTTGCCTCCCGAAAACAGGATTTCTCCCCAGATTTGGATTTGCCCACCATTTTCCGGACATGTCCTGGCAAATCCGGGCAGATGGGTACCCTAGTGTTATAGGCAATTACAGAGTATCCCCATGACCATGACACCATCTCGGAATCTTGAAACGAAAACCTTGCTGCTTCCTACCATCCCTTTTTTTCTAGTGGCTATTTGGCAAAAGGGAAGGATTCTCTCCCAGGTGCTGCTTTATCAAAACCTTAGCTGGACAAAAAGGCAAGCAACTGTGATGCCTGTTAATCAAACAAACAATGAGAGATCCACAGGTTGGCACGCTTCTCCAGAATTGCCCTCTTCAAAGACTTGAAAGGTTGTCACACAGAGGAGGGCCAGGATCTCTTCTCTGTCATCCCAGAGTGCAGGACGCGGAATAATGGGCTCAAGTTTCAGGAAGCCAGATTCCGGCTGGGCATCAGCAATGGCACCAATGACCTAGGGAGTTGTGGGCTCTTCTACACTAGAGGCCTTCAAGACGCAGCTGGACAACCATCTGTCAGGTATGCTTTAAGGTGGATTCCTGCATTGAGCAGGGGGTTGGACTCGATGGCTTTATAGGCCCCTTCTAACTCTACTATTCTATGATTCTATACCCTGTACATTAATTGAAAAGTTTCTTTGTATTTAACATTGCAAAAGGAGTTTGATTAAAGCCACTTACTTTACTCTGGAGTTATTTCCACCCTGGTGGTGTTCTGAAGCTGAAGTGAACACACTTCAAAAGACAGCTAAAATGGTCCCTTTTTTGTCCTTCCCAGCAGTGAATTCCTACTCCCATTCCTGTTTTAAGCCATCATTTAACAAACATATTGAAAATAAAAACCCACTCCTTCCAGGAGCTGCTCTTACCTCCCACATTCACCATTTCAAGCTATAATTAGTACAAACATTGAAAATATAAATAATTCCCTACTGCAAATTTTGCCACTATTTGCAATGAGCTCCCTTGGCATCAATTCAAAGTAGTTTTATTTTGCGGTCTCACTGTGCAGCCATCTAGATTTACTGATGGTCACATTGCTCAATCCTATGGTAGTGAAGAGGCAACATCCTTGCAACTTAATTAAAGGGGGTGGGGACAAAGCAACCATCCTCTGTACTTCCTCACTATTCTAGAAGCTTGGCACTGTATCCAGAAACATTTTGGCAACTGCAATTAATTGTCGCTGTAGTACCTGCTGTTATGACATCTTCTTTGAGTTCTCACACATTAGAGGACTGTAGCCAAGGGTATGGCTGCACATTTCAACTCTTTTGCTGGCTTCACACAACATACTAACCCACCATGAGTTATTGTGTAGTCTGAAAGCAGTGTGTTTTCAACAGAGTGGGTTAACTTGTTGTCTGAACTCAATGCATTTTCAACCTATTTGGATTTTTATTGTTTCAGATCATAAACAAACACTGCCAAGGCTAAAACAACTCAATGTGTTTTCCACAAGGTGGCTTGTTAACCATGCAGTGTGGTTTATGTTTCTTGAACAAGCCACCTTGAGAACCCATGGCTTGTTGAGATAAAAAGCCACACTGCATGGTTAATGGTCAACACTGCAGAAAACAAGCTGTGTTCAGACAACACAATAACCCACCCTGTGGAAAAAATGATGAATTCAGACAACACAATAATCCACCCTACGGAAAACACATTGTGTTCAGACAACACGATAACCCACGGTTCAACAACAACCCACACTGGCTGGGTTAGTGTGTGAATTACAGCCTTCCTCTCCTCAGCAGCTCCTAATGGCAATCCTTGACTTGATACTGATCAATAGGGATGATGTGGTAAATAAAGTTGCAGTCACACAACTCTGGGGGAAAGTGACCACATCATACTTGAGTTCTTGATTTTAAAGGAAGCAAAAGATGAGTGTAGCCATACTCATACTCTGGATTTCAGAAAAGCCGATTTTAATAAACTCAGAACTATGATAAGTAAGGTCCCATGGTAAGTGACCCTAATGAGAAAAGGAGTGATCTTGATCGGCTGGAGCGCTGACCTGAAAACAACAGAATGAAATTTAATAGGGATAAATGCCAAGTTCTACACCTAGGAAAAAGAAACCAAATGCACAGTTATAAGATGGGGGATACTTGGCTCAGCAATACGACAAGCGAGAAGGATCTTGGAATTGTTGTAGATCACAAGCAGAATATGAGCCAACAGTGTGATGTGGCTGCAAACAAAGCAAATGCTATTTTGTGCTGCATTAATAGAAGGATAGCTTCCAAATTGCGCGAGGTACTATTGTTGCATAAGTTGCTTTTAGGGTTCATTTTTCTTGAGGCAGTCCCAATATTCCAACCAGAAAACAGAAACAGATCAAAGTAGGGCATAAAACAAATTTATTTCCATCGGAAGAGTCAGCTAAGTTGCTCATGCTTTGAAATCCAAAGCTGACCAAAGGACAAAATCTAAAATATATCTTTATATTCTCAGAGGCACTATTGGCAGAATGCTCAGACCTTGTTCATCTGGCACCTAGCCCAGACCTGGGGCTCTGCTATTTACAGCCTCTGTGGACATCAGCTTACATAGGCGAGATTTATTGCAAGCCTCAAGTTTCAAATAACTAACTAGCGCAGAACAGAAACAAAAACTTTCTTGTTACATCTTGAAGCAAAAGATTACACTACCTATCAGGCACTTTCTGTTCAGAGTAAACTGAGCATGGGCCAAGTTCTTCTTTGCACATCATACAGAAACAGAGCCTCTTGTTTCAAGCAAAGCAGAATACAGAAATGCAAAAGAGCTGATTATCAAGGCTTCAGAGTATTGTGTAGAGTGCAAGACAAACCAACATGGAGTCACTTTAGTTATATCTTTTTTCTCTAATGCTATTACACTGCAAACATTAGCCATGGAACAAAATGGACTAAAGGCTTGTTGGAGTTCTGGTTTATCTGCAGTTCTCACTAGCACCTCTTAGCTTGCTTCAACTTCTGGTTTATCAGTGAGAAACTAATCTAAAAATTATACCTCTGGTTCATTAGCCATGGTCAGTAGCAATACAAAGACAGGCCAGAACAGGTACCCATCACTACAATGCTAGGCAAGGATCTTTCCCTCCTTTTATCCAAATATCTCCTGAATTTACACTGCCTCACTGTGCAGAGAATGGAAATCCCAATCAGGGACCAAAAGAAAACTGCCCAAAGAAATGACAGAAACAGATCCCACTGATTTCAATAAAGTAGGGTGACCATATTTGGGAAACCAAAAAAGAGGACAACCTGTGGGCAGGGCAGGAAAGTGACTTTTCAGGGCCTCTGGAAAAAGTGTCATCCCCCCCTCCCGCCACCTTAAAGGCACCAATTGGATTGGAGGAGGGGAAAGTGTGTCATTTCTGCTTCCCCCCCCCCCACACTACTCCAATCAGGGCCTTTTCTATAATCTCTGGGAATGACACACTTTCCCATTTAAGGTCCTGATTGGAGCAGTGGGAGGGAAATGATGCACCTCCAGAAAGCACATCATTCCCTCCCAAAATGCTAATGGCAGCCTTAAAGGGGAGAGTGTGTCTTTCCAGGACAATATAGAAAATCACAGAAAATCCTCCCTGACATCCAGAATAGAACAAAAACCAGGACAAATCCAGGGAAATCCTGACAGTTGGTCACCCTAAAAGCTTCCTCCCACATAAATTCCTCCCACGGCAGCCTCTTCACTTCTGTTCACCTTACACTAGCAAGTGCAAGCCCCTCCTGTGAAGGAGACCTATGCACTCACCAGAACCTTGCCTCGAGGATCATGCAACCAGCAGGTGCTCTCCAGAAAGAGGTCCAGACACACTCAAACAAGTTAAGCTAAGCCACGCTATGCACTCATATTATCTTGCTGGGACGGAACAATTCTGGACAAGACAATACTTTGCAATCGACCAGAGACAAGATTCACATCAGTCACCAGCATCACATCAACTGTGCCTATATGGTGCTATAAAACATGATGATTTGGGAAAGCACCATGAATCTGAATCAAGATGGATAAATGCATTGATTTAACTTATAGCATGATAGGCAGAGATAAATGAGGCTTAAGCATTGACACCCCCCCCCCCTTTAGATATTTTACCTCTGAAAGGATGGAGAGAAAGAAAGAATGTGTGGGGAATCATTAGAAGGCATGCAAGTGGAAATTAGGAAAACGGGAAAGGAGAAGCGCTGTCTGGCAATCTGATCTAATGGCTAGAGTGTGGGACTCAGACCTGGGTAAGCTGGCTGGTATATATCACAACTCATCCCAACTCAAGGGTCTCTCTGGGTTAGGCTGACCATATGAAAAGGAGGACAGGGCTCCTGTAACTTTAACAGTTGTAGAGAAAAGGCAATTTCAGCCAGTGTCATTTGTATGCAATTAGTTCCTGGTGAAATTTCCTCTTCATCACAACAGTTAAAGTTGCAGGGGTCCAGCCTTCTTTTGTATATGGTCACTTTAGTATAGTGCCTGCAACTTTAACTGTTGTGATGAAGAAGGAATTTCACCAGGAACTAATTGCATACAAATCACACTGGCTGAAATTGCCTTTTCTCTACAATGGTTAAAGGCTCCCTCTACAAGCAGTCGCTTTGATGCCCGATTCCCCGATTATGCGAATTACCTTGCACCCGCGTTTACGCCTAATACCTACACACATCTCATGTGTGGGCAGGGGCGGCTGTTGCAGTGTGTGAAGCCAGCGAGCAAGCGCGGCGGCGGCGGCTGAGCGTGGCCTTCCTTCCCTCTTCCCTTCTCCCTCCTCCTCCTTGGGCTCTGCCTCTCCTCTTGCCCATGTGCGGCCGCGGAGCTGATGTCATCGCTTCGGCTGCCTAAGGCACACCAGATCCGAACAAGCAAAAAGCAGGAGAGGACGGCAAGGGAGGGAAGGAAGGTGGGTGGAAGAGACTGGTCGGTGTGTGTGTGTGTGTTTAACCGAGCCTTTCCTAGGCAGCAAAAGAAAAGAAAATCCTTGCCTCCCTCCCCCCCTTCCCCGCCCATAAGATAAGGCGCCATAACTCTGGAGAGAAAAAAACCTAGCTATTTAATGCGAATGTGAAAATGTGAATAAAAGGAGCTAAAACCCGCCTGTACTCCTGATTTGCGCTCCTCTCTTGTAGAGGTAATTTTTTAATGAGACTTGAAAGAGCTTTAAATCGCTCTTGTTGTAGAGGTAATTTTTTTAATGCACCTTGAAAGAGCTTTAAATCGCTCTTGTAGAGGCAGCCAAAGTTACATGAGTCCTGTCCTCCTTTTCATATGGTCAGCCTACTCTGGGTGGTCTTGGCCTCAATTTTCTCCCTGTGAAATGGGTTGAGTAGTGACTTGGCGGCTGTGAAGTAAGGGCTTGTGGTTATATATGCTGAGTGTTAAAGTTCGATGTGGCTATATATATTGAGTGTTAAGGTTGGATTGATGTATCTGTGTTGGGGTGGGGCATATTAGGTAGAAACATCTAAAAAGTGTGTGTCCATGAACAGAAGCTTGGACATAGAACAGATCTGATAAACATGACATCCTAAAAGGTGTGTTGAAAACCAACAGACTTTTCAGTCTTTCATGCAAACTCTATTAGGTAAAGTAAGCAAAGGTGGGAGAAATGAACAAAAAATAAATCCCCCTTCCAATTGATTTGTCTTACAGTGGGCCTGGGGCTGTTAGCCTTGCTAGCCTATTATTCTCTGTCATGTCCTGTTTAAGAGAATGCAGCAGATGGGGCTGGCATTTTGTTGCCCCCAAATCACTAGGCAACACCATCAGAGACCAGTGCTCCAGGAGTGTGCACAATTTCATAGTGGATGCTGGGATATGCTACTTCACAAAAAATATTTAAAATATTGTCCAAGATGGGTTGGAGTTATTAAAAAAGGAAATTTTAAAGGCCCAATACAAACAATTCCAACAAGGAAAAAAGAAGACAATAGAAGAAACCAATGTGGCTCCACAAAAAGCTTAAAGATGACCTGAAAATAAAATAGGATACATATAGGAAGTGGAAGGAAGGCCAGGCTACAAAAGAAGAGTACAAACAAGTAGCACAGAAGTACCGGAATGGTGTCAGGAAGGCTAAAGCTGAGAAGGAGCTGAGGCTAGCAAGGGATGCTAAAAGCAATAAAAAGGCTTTCTTCAGATACATGAATACTAAAAGACAGAGGAAAGAAATGGTGGTTCAACTGCTTCATGAGGATGGCAAATTGGTAACAGATGACAAAGAAAAGGTCAAAGTGCTCAATTCCTACTTTGGCTCAGTCTCTCTCAAAAGGGGGTATATGAATAGGCTGACCATATGAAAATGAGGACAGGGCTCATGTAACTCTAACAGTTGTAGAGAAAAGGGAATTTCAGCCCATGTCATTTGTATGCAATTAGTCCCTGGTGAAATTCCCTCTTCATCACAACAGTTAAAGTTGCAGGGGCCCTGCCTTTTTTTGCATATGGTCACTCTAGTATAGTGCCTGCACCTTTAACTGTTGTGATGAAGAGGGAATTTCACCAGGGACTAATTGCATACAAATGACACTGGCTGAAATCCCCTTTTCTCTACAACTGTTAAAGTTACATCAGCCCTGACCTCCTTTTCATAGGGTCAGCCTATCTATGACCCCCCCCCCCCTGGAAAAAGTGAAGTACAAGCTGTCAGGGCAGCATTGCAGTTTGAGATTGATAAACAAATGGTCAAGGAACACCTAATTTCTGCCTACAGCCATACTACCCTGAACACACCCAATTGTTGTGAAAGACAACTTCTTTCAGTTTGGTTGATAAAAGACTACACCAAATGTGAACCAAACCATGCCTTTTATTCAGGCCAAACAAAGCTGAGCAAAACAGATAATAATTAAACAAAGATTTACCCAGTAGCCCCAAGGCAAGATTAAATAAAGCAAAGTAAACTTAAAGTTGAATTTGACAATAGCTAACAAACAAGCATTTTCTTTTGAGGAGACTTCAAACCTGTCTCCCAGGTCTGCATTTGCTGTAAACGTAATCTTTCCAACCAACATCGAACACCTCTTACTTCCATCCTCCCCAAACACCTGCATTCCTTAGCATCTTTTAAAGTTTGCACTGACTCCTCCTCAGATGATAAGGGCGCTGTCACACCTGCCAGTGAGTCTGTAAGATCAGCACTCTTTTCAGAGCTTTGGTTCTCCGCAGCTGGAAGAGAGGAACTGGGAATTGTTTCCTCTTCAGCACCAGCATCCTGATCAAGATCATTGTCTGCTTGTGCTGGGCTTTTTGACAGCTGCTTCTCCTGCTCAGAAGAAAGAGGGTTAAACACAACACCGATCTCGTCTGATCTTGGAAGCTAAGCAGAGGCAAGCCTGGTTAGTACTTGGATGGGAGACCACCTGGGAATACCGGGTGCTGTAGGCTAAAAAAAGAAGAAGAAAAAAACGCCTAATTTCTTTGAACAAGTTCAAATCTCCAGGGCCCGTTGAATTGCATCCTAGAGTAATAAAGGAGCTGGCAGATTAAATCTCAGAACCACTGTCTATTATCCTTGCGAAGTCATGGAAGATAGGTGAAGTGCTGGATGACTGGAGGAGGGCTAATGTTGTCCCTATCTTCAAAAAGGGCAAAAATGAGGAACCGGGGAACTACAGACCAGTCAGTCTGACATCCATGCCTGGGAAAATCTTGGAACAGATTATAAAGAAGTCAATCTTTGAAAACAATGCAGTGATGACTAAAAGCCAGCATGGATTTGTCAAAAACAAATCCTGTCAGACTAATCTGATCTCATTTTTTGATCGGGTAACCTCCCTTATGGACTGTGGGAATGCTGTGGATATAGTATATCTTGACTTCAGCAAAGCTTTTGACAAAGTGCCCCATGAAATTCTGATTAACAAACTAGTGAAAAGTGGGCTAGATGGAACAACTATTAGGCGGATTCACAGTTGGCTACAGAATCAGACTCAAAGGCTCAATTTGGACGACACAATAAACAACTGGTGTGGGGGAAACAATCGTCAGTTGTTTTGACCATTGTGTCATTGCAATGCTGCCATAGTCAACTCAGCGCTGATCCTCATCCACACCACAGTTGATTATTTATTACCATGTTGTGTGGGGAGTGCCCCCTAGGGTTAGGGTTAGGGTTAGTCAACCCACCATTGACTATCGTGTCATCTGAATTGAGCCATAGAGTGCTTAGCAATGGTACCTTCTCACACTGGGGGGAGGTAACGAGTGGGATACCACAGAGCTCAGTCCTGGGCCCAGTGCTCTTCAACATTTTTAATATATATATTTTTATTTATTTATTATTTCAACATATAATACATAAAATAAACATAATACATAACCAAAACCTTAACATCCCCGTGCTCCCCTACCCTTGAGACCTACATTGCTCTAATATATTATACATTTTTCCAAAATTGCAAAGATTCTTTTGAAGGTGTACAACCTCTCCCCTTTATTAAAACATAATCTATAAATGGTCCCCAAATACTTTCAAAATCATTCTTTTTGGATAATCCCATCCTAACTTTCATTTTACTTGTTAGTCTGTCATTAATTGCAATATCCCACACCCCTTTATACCATTCTTCTATACTATAATTCCCTTGTATTTTCCAATTCTTCGCTATCATTAATGTAGCCGGTGTCAGGAGATCATTTATCAGTTCTCTTATGTTTTTATTCCCATATTCTTTATCAAACATTGATAATAAAGCTATATTTGGACTTGCTTCCACTTGATTAGCCAATATTTCACTTATTTCTTTAAAAACTCTTTTCCAAAATTTTTGTACATACTCACATGTCCACCACATATGGAAATATGTCCCCACTTCCTGACAACCCCTCCAACATAGCATTGAAGTATTTTTATCTATCTGATGTAGTCTTACGGGAGTGAGATACCATCTCCAAATTATTTTATAATGATTTTCTTTTATCCTTATTGATAACAACTTTAAAGTTCTTAGTTCCCATATTTTCCTCCAGTTATCCTCAGTAATTTGTTTTGCTAAATCATCTTCCCAGAATGTTTTCAAAATTTCTCGTTGCTCCCCCTCTTCTAACAATATATTATATATTTCACTTATTATACCTTTTTTACTTTTATTTCCCCCTCCTTCTCTCTTAACTCAATTAACTTTTCAAATCTTGTTTCCTTTCTACATTCCTTATTTTTCTTTTTCCATTTCTGTGTCCATTGTTCCAATTGTATACACTTATACCATAAGTTTTTTTTGTCCTCTTAAAACGTCTTCTATTTGCTTTTTATTAACCATTCTCTTCATCCATTATTTCACTTTAATTATTCCCCCCCCCCCCCAATAACCCTTCCAATTCTCTTCTTAAATTACCTGGGAAGTTCTCCAACAAAACAACTGGGGCTAAAGGAGAAATTCTTGGAATTAATTTCTTTTTATACTTTCCCCAAATATCTACAATTTTTTTTAAGATGGGATTTTCCATATCTATCAATTGATTCTTTTGTATTTTACTAAAAAATATATTTTGTAAACCTAACTCTATTTCTCCTGTCTGATTCTCTAACCATTCTGAATCCTCTTTCCCTATTATACTATTTATAACATATCTCAACTGATTAGCTATATAATACATCTTTAGATTCGGGAGTCCCAACCCTCCTTCCCTTTGAATTGTTGCTTTTCTATCTCCGTTACAGTAGTTATTTATCATGCTTTGCCAACTTATTATTTCTACTTCTGTTATTTTAATTGGTAACATTCTAAACAAAAAGTTAATCTTTGGTAATATTTTCATTTTAATAACCGCTATTCTACCAAACCATGAATGCTTTAATTTCCTATAAGCCTCTAACTTCTTCATTATCTGTTTTTTTAAAACTACTAAAGTTTATTTCCTCTAACTTTTCTAAATCTTTCGTAATTTGAACTCCTAAATACGCACTACGTTTTAAATCTTAAGATCTAGTTTTAACTGCACTCCTCCCTTTCTTCTTTATCATAGTTAAATAACATCATTTCTGATTTCCCCCAATTTACTTGTAGTCTCTCAAATGTTGTTTTATTTCTTCTATGCTATCCCTCTGGTTTTCTAATGTCAATAAAGTATCATCCACAAACATATTAATTTTTATTTTATTTTTTTCTTCCCCTCCTATCCCCTTCAGTATCTCATTATCCCTAATAACATTTGCCAATATTTCTATGACTATGGCAAATAATACTGGGGAGAGAGGACACCCTTGTCTTGTTCCCTGGGCTAAGGTAATTTGTTGTGTTATTCCATCATTCACCAATACCACCGCCTTATTATTTGCATAAAGCTGATTAATCACTCCTATAAACCTTTCTCCAAAACCGAATCTCTTTATAATAATTTTTAACGCTGGCCATTCCATGCAATCAAAGGCTTTAAAAATATCTAAAGCTATCAACCCTGCTTTTTAATTCCTTCTTTTAATAACATTTATTATGTTCAATACTCTCCCTATTAAATTAGGCGTTTGCCTCCCTGGAATAAAACTGCATTGATCCTTTTTTATATACTTATTTATAAAGGTATTCAGTCTTGTTGCCATAATTGCTGTGAATATTTTAGAATCTTGATTAATTAAAGAAATAGGTCTATATGATGCTGGTTCCGTTAAATCCTTATCTGGTTTCGGGATTAGTATTATCAATGAATGTTCTCACGATGGCGGGGTCTTCTCTCCATTTATTATATTATTATACAGTTTTTTTCATTTTCGGTACTAAAAGCTTTTTAAATATCTTATAATATTCCGGCCCCAACCCATCTACTCCTGGAGATTTCCCTCCTTTCAATTTATCAATAATTCCTTCTATTTCCAACATTTTTAATAATGATTTGGATGAGGAGGTGCAGGGAATGCTTAGCAAATTTGCAGACAACACAAAATTGGGTGGGATTTGTAATACCCTGGAAGACAGAAACAAACTCCAAAGTGATCTTGATAGACTGGAGCGCTGGGCTGAAAACAACAGAATGACATTTAATAGGGATAAATACCAAATTCTATACCTAGGAAAAAGAAACCAAATGCACAGTTACAAGATGGGGGATACTTGGCTAATCAATACGACAAGCGAGAAGGATCTTGGAATTGTTGTAGATCACAAGCTGAATATGAGCCAACAGTGTGATGTGGCTGCAAAAAAAGCAAATGCTATTTTGGGCTGCATTAATAGAAGGATAGCTTCCAAATTGCGCGAGGTACTGGCTCCCCTCCATTCAGCACTGGTTAGGCCTCATCTTGAGTATTGCATCCAGTTCTGGGCACCACACTTCAAGAAGGATGCAGACAATCTGGAGCGTGTTCAGAGGAGTACAACGAGGATGATTAGGGGTCTGGAAACAAAGCCCTATGAGGAGAGACTGAAAGAACTAGGTATGTTTAGCCTGGAGAAGAGAAAATTGAGGGGAGACATGATAGCACTTTTCAAATGCTTGAAAGGTTGTCATACAGAGGAGGGCCAGGATCTCTTCTCGATCAACCCAGAATGCAGGACACGGAATAATGGGCTCAAGTTACAGGAAGCCAGATTCCAGCTGGACATCAGGAAAAGCTTCCTGACTGTTAGAGCAGTACGACAATGGAGGTTGTGGGCTCTCCCACATTAGAGGCATTCAAGAGGCAGCTGGACAACCATCTGTCAGGGCTGCTTTAAAGTAGATTCCTGCATTGAGCAGGGGGGTTGGACTCGATGGCCTTATAGGCCCCTTTCAACTCTACTATTTTATGATTCTATGTTTCTATCCTCTGTTCGCCCACCAGAAATGATGGGTGGAAGGCCAATGTGGAGTCCATTGAACTCTCTGCCTCCTAGCCACTACCCTCTGCTCACCCACCAAGAAAGCTGGGTGGAAGGCCAACTGAGAGTCCATTGGACTCCCTCCTCCCTGCCGCTACTCCCTGCTCACCCACCTGCCAAACCACGGGACTGATCCGAGGCCTCTGCACACACCAATGAGCCGCCAGCCCCCTCTCTGGACTGACATAGATTTAGTGTTGTAAACTATGGCAGTCCAGAGTGGACTAATTCCGTGGCAGTCCAGATAGGAAACTGGGAGGCTCATTGGTGCATGCAAAGGCCTCAGGTAAGTCATGCGGGTGGGTGAGTGGGCAGGGTGAGCAGTCCAAGGTGGCCCCATCTGGTCCCAAATCAGATTTGGGCTGAGGTGTGCCAAATCGACCCACCTTGACTTGGATTTGGGCTTCGGAACCAAGGTGAAGCACAGCCCTAGTGCCAACACAGAGGCACAGTAGTGTCCATTATAAATGAACCAGATAATTGAGCTGTCCTGTGCAAATATACCTGACTAACTGCAACAGCAGTATTCAGATGTGATAAATGATCGTCAATGAATAACAACGGATTGCCCGATGAAAAAATGGTGATGTGAATCCATCCTGGTTACCAGTTAATTCATCCCCGTGTTGCCTATGCAACTGAACAATCCTTGTTCTCTGCCCACACTGTGCTGCTAGGCTACATACAACACACTGCAGAAAGGGAACAAGCATTGCCCAGTTTCCTAGGCAACATGGACATGCTTGCTTAGTTTCCATCATATGCTGCAAGGCTGCAGCACAGCACAGAAGTGAGGCAAGCAGCCTCCCGTTGCCTAGGCAATTGGGCAATGCTCTCCCCTGTCCTCCCATGATGTACCAAGGAGCTGTACCAAGTGATCTTGGAGGTTCCTGCTTGAGAGAAACATTCAAGGGAACCCCATCCCTATCCCCCCAAAATTCTGGAGGTGCTGCACATCCAAAATCTTAATAAAGAACTAAAATATTTCAGCAATTATCAGTCATGACATCAGAATAGGATGACACTGTATCAGAAACTGTTCCTACATTGCCCAGGAAAAAAACAGGATTGGCAACTGGATGACGCAACACCCAGTAGGGTGCCACACTCTATCCCAGCTCCCTAAGGAATACAAACAGATGATATTCGTTTGAAATTTTATTCACACATTACATTTTGATCTCCATTTAAACAGTTAAAGTGTATGTATGCCTAAAGCAATGCTGAATGTGAATCAACAATGCAGTGTGTAAATCCCCTGATTGAGGTAGGGTGGGTGATCTGAAATATTCTCTCTCTCGCTCCACCAGACCAGGTGGGCAGGACAGATTGTTGCTCCTGAAGATCATGCTATTGACCTCCACTACTTTTGTTACTTGTTCACATTTTGTAGTTTGTTTGTTTTTGTTTCTTTCAGTCGTTGGCATGAATGCCACTGATCAGCTGTTTCCATGGTTACAATTCCAGCACCAGCAGCACCGGCCTCTCTTTGCCAATGAGAATAAAAGATCTGAATTCAGAATTTCTGCAGAGCGTTTTATTGCTTGTTCTTTTCTTTACAGTACTCTTCCTATCTTAGTGATTTAGCTACATGTTGCTGGCTTGGGTTCTGTGTTCTTTACTTTCCTATGTAGAGCTTTCAAGGTACATGTGTGCTTATAAGAGGTTTATGAAGGATTTATTATTAAATCCATTTCCATATTCTGCTTTTACCTCATAGGCAAGCTGCTTTTCCTTTGGAGAGCCCTGTCGTCTGTTGCCTGATGTTTCTCAGCCCAAGTATGCAAAAATATTTAGATTTCAGCTACTCAAATCCCATTGACTAATAGGACAAAATATTCTTACATCAAAGTACTTCAGTTTAAGTGAGTTGTAAATCTGAGATCTAAAAGATTTCTAAATAAATAAATAAATGTGTCAGTCATCTGCTCAAGTTGTCCCTGCCTGCTCGGCAAGAGCACTCAAACTACTGGAAATTTTCCTCTGTATAAAAGCCACTTCCCAACAGCCCACCACACTAGCCCCATGCAGCCATGTGCCTGTGTGTTTCTAGGGCTAAAGGAGGGAGGGGGGACATGGGCGTGCAACATCATCATGTGCCCAGCTGCCAGAACATGCTCACAGAGCAACCCTGCTCATGAACCCTGCCTTATCAGGATTCCCAGTAACAGAAGCCTAACACACAAAGGTCTAACCAGCAGCCAGAAATAATAATAATAATAATAATAATAATAATAATAATATCCTGCCTTTTTCCCAATACTGGGACTCAAGGCAGCTTACAAATTAAAACATGTACAGTTAAAAACAGATAGAGATATACAAAAAATAAAAATATAATTAAACATAGTACAATTTTAAAATAAGAAATTTAAAAACATTTCAAATACAATTTTTTTTAAAAAAAATCCAAGATATAAACAACACATCAACGGCAGCCGAAACTACTCCCCAAAGGCCTGCTGAAACAGAAAAGTTTTAGCCTGCCTCCACAAGCCAGTCTAGCTTCCCTGGGAAGGGAGTTCCAGAGCCCCGGGACAGCCACTGAGAAGGCCCTCTCCCACGTTCCCACCAGGCATGCCTGTGAAGGTGGTGGAACGAAGAGAAGGGCCTCCCCAGATCTCAAAGCATGGGCAGGCTTGTAAGGGAGAACACAGTTGTTCAGATAACCTGGACCCGAGCCATATAGGGCTTTGTAGGTCAGAACCAGCACTTTGAATTGTGCCCAGAAAGAGACTGGAAGCAAGTGGAGCAGTTTTAACAGGGGAGTTATATGCTCTCTGTAACCAACCCCAGTCAACACTCTGGCTGCAGTTCTTTGAACCAGCTGAAGTTTCCGAGTGCTGTTTAAAGGCAGCTCCACGTAGACCACATTCTAGTAATCCAAACGAGATGTAACTAAGGCATGTGTCACCATGGCCAAGTCCGACATCTCAAGGAATGGGCGCAGCTGGCACTCAAGCTTTAACTGTGCAAATGCATTCCAGGCCACCACTGAAACCTGGGCACCCAGGCTCAGGGCTGGATCCAGGAGTGCACCCAAGCTGTGAACCTGTGTCTTCAGGGGGAATGTAACCCCATCCAGCCCAAGCTGAATCCCTATTCCCTGATCTGCCTTTTGACTGACCAGAAGCACCTCTGACTTGTCTGGATTACGCTTCAATTTGTTTGCCCTCATCCAGTCCATTATTACCGACAGACACTGGTTTAGGACCGAAACAGCTTCCTTGGAAATGGATGGAAAGGAGAAGTAGAGTTGGGTGTCATCAGTATACTGGTGGCACTGCACCCCAAAACTCTGGACAGCCTCTCCCAATGGTTTCATGTATATGTTAAATAGCATGGGGGACAAAACAGAATTCTGAGGGACTCCACAGTTCAATGGCCAAGGAGCCGAACAGAAGTCCCCCTCCATGACCACCTTATGAGTCCTCCCCTCAAGGAAGGAATGGAGCCACTGTAAAACGGTGCCTCCAAATCCCATCCCAGTGAGGAGGCCCAGAAGAATACCATGGTCAATAGAATTGAACACCGCTGAGAGGTCCAGCAGAACCAACAGGGACACAGTCCCCCTGTCCAGTTCCTGGGATAAGTCATCCACCAAAGTGACCAAAGCTATTTCTGTCCCAGAACCAGGTCTGAAGCCAGATTGAAATGGATCTAGATAATCCATCTCATCCAGGAATCCCTGGAGTTGGGAGGCCATCACACACTCCAATAACTTGCCCAGAAATGGGATATTAAAGACTGGCTGGCAATTGTCTGATACATTGAGGTTCAAAGAGGCTTTTTTCAACATAGGTCATACTACCAACTCCTTGGCAGAGGAAGGCATTAACCCACTCGGCCACTCCCCCTCTGGCTGCTTTTATGAGCCAGGAAGGGCAAGCATCTATCATACGTGTGGTGGCTCCTACCTCATCCTCGGGCTGTACAAATTGAAAAGTATCCAATAACACTGGACAAGCAGGTGCCAAAGTTACATCCACTGGATCTGTATCAACTATAGCATCCATGTTAGAGCAGATCTGAGTGATTTTGTCTGCAAAGTGCTGGGCAAATTGGTCACAGCAGGCTGCCGACAGGTCTGAATTCTCTTCTTGCGGGACAGGATGTAAAAGGCCCCTGACCACCCGAAACAGCTCCGGTGGGTGGCCCTTTGCAGATGCCATAGTGGCAGAAAAAATAGGGTTTTTTTGCTGCTCATATTGTCATGGAGTAGGCCTTCAAATAGGCTCTAGCCTGTGTTCGATCAGATTCACTGAGTTTTCCGCCAACGTCGCTCTAGTCTCCATCTCACTAATTTCAGCATCGCCAGCTCCTTAGAAAACCAGGGGGCTGGTCTGGCTCCACTTTGTGAGCGAGGACATTCAAGAGTGATTATGGCCACCGCCCTGGTCATTTCTCCATTCCAGAGATTGACCAGGACTTCGACAGAATCACCTGCTGAGGCAACAGGAAAATCCCCAAGAACTGTCATGAAACCATTCAGAACCATAAGCCTCCTGGGCCAGACCATCTTAATCAGTCCCCTGCAGAGGTTTTGAGTACCAGCAAGTCTAAACCCCACCAGGTAGTGATCTGTCCATGACAACAGATCTATACAAAGTTCCTCCACTCTTAGATCACCATCACTCCATCCAACACAGAAAACAAGGTCCAGAGCCCGCAGCATAGGTGGGGCCAGACACCATTTGGGACAAACCCATGGTTGTCATGGCAGACAGGGCAGCCCCAGCATGGATGTTGAAATCCCCCAGCACAACAAGCCGGGGGGGGGGACTCCAAGACCAACCTCGAGACTACCCCGGCTAGCTCAGGAAGGGAGACTTTTGAACAGCAGGGTGGATGGTATACCAACAGAATCCCTATTCTGTCCCGGGCACCCACCTTCAGATACACACACTCAAACCCTGCAGACTGTGGGACAGAGCACCTGGTCAGGGGGATGGAATCTGGATAGACCACTGCCACTCCACCTCCCTGCCCCCGAGGCCTTGCCTGTTGCTGGATGGAGAAGCCTGGTGGGCAAAGATGAGAGAGGTTAACACCCCACCCCCCAGCTTCATCCAGCCTGATCTCTGTGATACAGGCCAGGTCGGCATGCTCATCTAGGATCAAATCCTGGATAGCAGATGTTTTACCATTCACTGACTTGGCATTCACCACCAGCACTTTCAACCCAGGGGGTCTGTTGCCAGGGCCTTCCAGGTTATTTGAGTTGGGGGGAGACAGTTTAGGGACAGTGAATACCCTACTGCTGTTCCCTCTCTTATTAGGGTATAATTGTCTTCCCCCTCCATGACCTCCATCACACCGAAGTCCCCCCCCCTCGGTTTGCCTCCCCGTTTTTTTTACCTCGTAGGTAAGCGTGTCAAGCTTATGATCCCTTTCACCTGAAGAGCTGCTCTTTTGCTCCTTCACTCCTATGCTCCTTAGCTCTTCTGCTCCACCCCACCCCACCCCTTCTCTTTCTCCTTCCAGTCAGGTCCTGTCAGATTAGTACTTCAACCAGACTGCCTTTCTGCTGGGCAAAAATGGAAGGACCCTTTAGTCTGGCTCTTTGGGGGCATTGAGGGAGTACAATCCTGTCTCTGCAGAGATTCAGGCATTGTATGATTTTTAAAAATGCTTTCGAGCCTGGGATGCAAGGTTTGGGTTTTATATTGAGGCTTGGAACTGGCTGCTGGGAGAGATCGCTTTTCCCTGCCAGGACCTGATGCAATCCATTCAAGCCCCCAGTTCCCTTAAAACTACACGAAGGCTTAGGGTGCATTAAATGCACTTAGGGAAAATATTCCAGACTTTTAGTGTTCTAGAAAAGTCATGTGAGTACTGTGCTGCAAATCCACACACCAGGTATGGCGAGAGTGCACTAAATCACTGGTGTGATGGAGCTCCATATCTCCCTCTGCCCTGTATAATGGTGATGGCTGCTCCCTGACTCCCATCACCTCCCCTTTTCTCTGGAAAGCTCATCCTTGCTACAACAGACTGGTGGTACCCTTCTGTGGTGTTAATTGCAGGCAGGCTTCCAGACCAAAACTGGAAGCAAGCAGCCCCCCTCCCCCTTTTGAACAGGGAGCAGGCCCTCACCCTTGAGGTGGCTCCCCCAAAAGGGGCAACCCACTTTAGTGTCATCCCATTGGTGGTGAACCCAGGATCGGTGGTCCGCAGGGGGCTGCTTTTTATGCCTCATGTCTGACAGTTGTTTGCAGCTGTGAGGGGGTGGCTTGGCTGGACCAAAGCCTGCAAGGAGGCAGATGCAGAGGAGAAGTCTCACAGGTCAGGCTACTCCCCAGCCAGGCAATAGTAGTAGGAGCAATAGATGGAAGGTCATGCAGGAATATTGGGTGTAGGGCTTGTGTGTGTGCCCACATCCGTCTCTCCACTTGAGTTCTATACATGAGCAGATGAATACCTGCAAAGGGCTACCTGCAAAGTGCAGGGATGGAGAAACTCTAAAATAAGGGAACTGCTGAAAAGGAAGTTGAAAGGGGAGACAAGGGGGTTAAATCCCTTTAAAATGTGTGGCGGTTACTCAAAACCACAATAGTAGAAGCTCAGCTGAAATGTATACCACAGGTTAGGAAATGTAGCACCAAGTCCAAGAGCTCATCAGCATGGTTAGCAAGCAAAAGAGGGCTTTCTTCAAAAAATGGGTCTTGCCCAAGTGAGGAAAATAAAAGAGAGCACAATGGTGATGCAAGCAGACAATAAGAGATGCAAAAAAGCATTTTGAAAAATGTATTGCTAACAATAAGGCCAACAATAAAGAATTCTTTAAATATATCAGAAGCAGGAAACCAGCTGGGAAAACAGTTGAACTGTTGGATGACAATGGAGTTAAGGGAGTACTAAAGGAGGACAGGGAGATTGCAGAGAAGCTGAATGAATTCCTCATGTTGGTGTTCACTGTAGAAGATATAGGACAGATACCTGTGCCTGAACTGATGTTTTCAGGAAGGGCATCTGAGGAACTGAGACAAATAGCGGTGACAAAAGATGAAGTTCTCAGCTTTATTGATAAATTGAAAATGAATAAATCACCAGGCCCAGATATATCCATCCTAGAATTCTCAAAGAACTCAAATATGAAATTGTTGATGTTCTAAGCAAAATATGCAAGCTCAGTCTCTGTACCAGAGAATTGGAAGAAAGCCACTGAAACACCAATTTTCTAAAAAAGGATCCAGTGGGGATCCAGGAAATTATAGGTCAGTTAGCTTAATGTCTGTTCCAGGTAAATTGGTTGAAAGCATTATTAAAGGTCCTCTCTACAAGGATTCGCTTTTGCGCCTGGTTAGGCGATTATGCACATAATCGCAGAAGCGCATTTACACCTAATCCCTCTGCACGAGAGGCGGCGAGAGGCGGCGAAGCGCATTAACAGATTCCAAAATGCGCTTTACAAGTAGGTAATGCGCATAAGCACTTATTCACACAGTCAAAATGCACTTTAACGGACGGAGCAAAATAAAACTCGCGATTTAACGCGCATTCGATAATGCGCATAATCGGGGAGATAACGCGCCTCTACGCCCGATTTGTGCTCCATTCTTGTAGAGGTAATTTTTTTAATGCGCCTTGAAAGAGCTTTAAATGCCTCTTGTAGAGGCACCCAAAGATAAAATTAGTAAGCATATAGAAGGACAAGCCCAGCTGAAAAAGAATCAACACATCTTCTGCAAAGGAAATTCCTGTCACACTAATCTTTTAGAGTTCTTCAACAGTGTCAATACAAATGTAGGCAAGATTGATCCAATGACATTGTTTACTTGGACTTCCGAAAAGCTTTTGACAAAGTCCCTCACCAAAGACTCCTGAGCAAACATAGCAATCATGGAATAAGAGGAGAGGCCCTCTTATGGATCAATAACCAGTTAAAGAACAGAAAGCAGAGAGTAGGAATAAATGGTAAATACTCCCGATGGAGGGAAGTAAATAGTAGGGTCCCACAGGGATCTGTATTGTGACAAATGCTTTTCAACTGGAATTGGAAGCGAGCAGGGAAGTAGCCAAATTTGCTGATGACAACAAATTATTTATGGTGATTTTAAAAAAAAAAGTGATTGTGAGGAGCTCCAAAGGGATCTCTCCAAACTGGGAGAATGGGCAAGTGTAAAGTGATGCATGTTGAAGCAGAAAACCCCAACTTCAAATATAACCTGATGGGATCTGAGCTAGCAGTGACCAACCGAGAAAGAGATCTTGGGATTGTGGTGGTGGACAGAGAGATGAAATGGTCAACCCAGAGTGCGGCCACTGTCAAGAAGGCAAACTCCATGTTAGGCATAATTAGGAAAGGAATTGAGAATAAAACTGCCAGTATCATACTGCCTTTATACAAATCTATGGTGCGACCACACCTAAAATACTGTGTACAGTTCTGGTCACCACACCGAAAAAAAGGATATTGTACAGCTGGAAAAAGTGCAGAAAGGGCATCTTAAATGATGAAAAGGCTGGAGCATCTCCCCTATGAGGGAAGGTGACAACAGCTGGGATTGTTTAGCTTGGAGAAAAAGAAAGATAAAGGGGCACATGATAGAAGTATAGAAAATTAAGCATGGTGTGGAGAATATGGAACATTTTTCTCCATCTGTCATAATACTGAAGCTGATTGGTGGGAGATTCAGGACAGATAAAAAGAAATACTTCTTCACACAGCACATAGTTAAACTATGGAATGGAACTCACTACCACAAGATGTAGTGATGGCCACCAATTTGGATGGCTTTAAGAGGGTGGTGGATAAATTCCAGGAGGAGAAGGCTATGTGCTACCTCCAGTATCAGAGGCAGTAAGCCTGTATACACCTGTTGCTGGGGAGTATGGGCAGAAGTGTACTGTTTCATCCATGTCCTGCTTATGGTTTCCTGGTTGGCAGCTGGTTGACCACTGTGTGAACAGAGTGCTGGACTAGATGGACCCTTGGTCTGATCTAGCATGGCTCTTCTTATGTCCTCCATCCTGCAGGCAAATTTCTCCATCAAGCTGACCCACCTGACCTGTGGGGCCTGTGGTGAGACTCCTCTCCCTCATTGAAGCCCCTCCTTTCCCCCCAAGGCTTGCAGGCAGGAGAGTATTCACTGTTCCCAAGAGCAGGGAGCCAGTTAGCACCTACGTCAGTGGTGTCATTGTGGGCATATCTTCCCTTTCTACCTTACTTCCCAGCCACCGCACACAGGCCTTCCTATTGTGACCCCTATGTAACATGCTGCCAATTGCTTTCCCCCTATTGATGCCCAGGAACAATGTCCCCCTGCTTCCCAAGCCCCCATTCCTCAGCCAGCCTGCAACAGCATCCCCTCCCTCCTGCCTCCTCTCTGGTCTCCCTCCTATTTCCCCCCTTTCTTCCTTGGCCTTCCTCAGTTCCCTGCTCTTCCTCAATTCTAGATAGCCAGTATCTGCTTCCTGGCACACACATCTCCCCCCTTAAGCCTCACCCTCTCCTGTCTCTAAGCTCTCTATGAGTCCTCCCACCCAACCACGTCTGTTCAATATTGCCCTTCAGCAGTTAGAAAATTAGGGCAACTTATATGCTACCTGCCTCACTAGAATCAGGGGAATTTGGCAGCAGGGGGTGGGGGTGGCAAAGTTTAAAGCACCATTCTCCCAGTCCAGATCCAGATCTTGGGCCCCATATCACAATTTCGTTTTTAAAAAGCCATTCACATAATTGCTAATGGTGTGATCGGGATCATGTCTAGTTTGAACATTCTGGAGCTTATAGCAGCTCAGCCGATGACTGGGCTTAGAGGAAGAAATTTACATTCAGGTAAGGGATGCAGACAGGCACCATAGCTGCACCACTTTGAAGAAATGAACATGAAGAGTAAATTCAGAAAAGGATTGTTTCACGCATGAGATTCTGATAGGGCTGTGCATGGACCCCCCGATCCGATCTGGATCTAGGAGGTCCAGATCAGGCCCTATCCAACCTGTGTTGGATCGGGCCCAATCCAATCCGCCTCGTATCTGGATCTGGATCCACTCTGGGTCCATGCAGAGCCCTCCCTCCCGCTCTCCCTACTCCCTCCCTCCCCCCAATCACCCTGCCTACCTGCAGCCTCCTCTGCGGCATCCTCTGTGGCATCCTGCCTTCTTGATGTCGGCCGGTCACTTTCCCACTCGTGCCGGGTGATGACATCACCTGCCGTGACCAGCAAATGCAGCGCTCTAACCAATTAAAGCACTGCATTTGCTGGTTGCGGTGGGTGATGTCATCACCCGGCATGAGTGGGAAAGCGGGCGGCCGACACCAAGGAGGCAGGATGCCACAGAGCTTGCTGTGGAGGAGGCTGTAGGTAAGGAGGGTGATTGGGGGAGGGGGAAGGGAAAGAGTGGGGAGAGCGGGAGGGAGGGCTCTGCACGGACCCAGAGCGGATCTGGATCATATCCGGATCGTGGATCCGATCCAGCCTGATCCGGGCCCAATCTGATCCAGTTTGGATTGGGCCCAGATCGGCCTGGATTGGCCCAATCCACTCAGGATTTGGGATCCAGCTCCAGATCTGGTCACAGCCCTTGTTCTGATTCTTTGGAATTATCTAAAAGGGGAGGAGCCCTAGCTCAGTACTAGCACCTGCTTTGCATGCAGAAGGCCCCAGGTGACTTCCATTCAAAGGAATAGGTCACAGGCAATAACTTCTGTCAGCGGCCCAATATCGGCCTTTCCCATTGGCCAAGCTGACTAAGAATGATGGGAGTTGCAGTCCAGGGCATCAGGTTGGGGAAGGCTGCCCTAGAGTGTCACTGCTGGTCAGAATAGGCAGTATTAGGCTGGATTCAGTATAAGTCAACTTCCTTTTCCCACATGGTCCATGCACCTGGCCCCAGAGGTCTAAGGCTTCCTCCACAAAGTCAACCTTGGAAGTTAGATTATTGGGGGTTGTTTCCCTTTGAAAGAAAGACCTTTTCACAGTCATCATACTTCTCTAACCTTCCTTGCTTGTCTATTCTGACAATATAAGCCTGCATGGTTCAAAGTCTGCATGCACTTTGGGGGCTGGGCTCTGGAAAGCTTTGGCCACAGCCATTTCATTTATAAAGCTTTTCATATTGTTTTTGTATCCTTTAAATAGATTTTAAAACCCCTTTACTGCTAGTCACCCATTGACAACCCAGAACTGATTTGAAGGTGTCCATGAGGTAAATATTTATTTTATTTTATTTATTTTATTTATTGCATTTTTATACCACCCTATAGCCGAAGCTCTCTGGGCGGTTCACAAAAATTAAAACCATAAAATCATTTTAAAAATATAAAACAAGCCACAATCCAAAAACAACAAATAACATACGCCCTAAAATATGAACCAAATGGTTTTCTCCCCCATCCTCAATGCTCTTCCTCCATCTACTGCTGTATTCTGATGGGGGGGGGGAGGAATAGGGTTTTCAATTAGCTATATAGGGTTCCAGAAGTAGTGATATATTTACACAAACTACATGAATTCTTGACAATAATTGTGGAGATGAGCATCCATTAGTTGTGTATTTTCTGAAAATTATAGTAATTATGTTGTATACATTTTGCTATTTATTTTTGTGCTTGGAGGGTTTAAATACACCATTCAGAGCTAAATTATCTGCTCACAGTCTTCTGACACAATCTTGTACAGACTCCAAAGACATGGGACCTGAATAGTTGGGGGCTTAATGGCTGCAAAGATAAAACCAGCTTCCATGACTAGAGTGACTGTGTTGGACTGTGCTGAGCAAACTTTGAAACCTCAGAGCTTAAAATAAGAGCTTTTCTACAGAAGGCATTTATTGTGCACTTGTGATTCCTTATGGTTGCTTATGGGTTTCTGTAGATGATGACCACCCAGTTTTGCTTCTGTTTTTAAGAGCACTTTCCCAAAAAAATTTAGAGCAGGGGAAATGCAGTATTATTTCTGGAAGTGAAAAAAGGTATTTTCCAACTTCTGTACTTGTGTAATTGTGATTTTCTGCTATAGCACAGCACCACCTAGAGGTTATGTAGCAGAAAAGCAGAAAGGAAAAGTTCTTTGTGTGGAGCTCGAATCTCAATTCTGCAATGGAACCGAAAGCAGATACTGCATTTAACAGCCTTGTAGAAAAGCTCTAAAGCACATAAAATGGATGCTTCCAAAGGGAGGCCTCCTAGTGATACCAGCCAGAAGTCCTTGTGCAGTTATTCCATCTTTTTTCCTTACCATATTTTCTGTGCTAAGAAAAAAGATGGAAGAAGTGGAAGGAAAACACAGGAGGGCTATGAGCAGAAGATGACCTCATCTGGACAACCCCTCCCCCCCACACCAAGAAAAATCTGTGAATGGGGCAGGGAGATAGTGATAAAAGCTTTGTTTGGAACCATCCAATGTGAAATGCAACTATTTTCTGGTTTTAAAAAATGAGGGACACCTACAATTGTAGTAATTTATGCAAATTAATTTATTCTAATCTAAACACGTGGCATAATTTATCCTGAATACAGAATTTTTATTTTCTTAACACAGTGGGTGGATACAGATGTTGGAATTGATATTGAGAGGGCTTCTCCTTTATTAAATAAAATCTGGTTTTGAGGTTGGTATAAATGAGCAAAAGAAAAGAATTTAAATTTTTACTTCTCACCAAATTTGCTCAGTATCAGACCGACTAGGCAAACTACAAACACACGACATTAAATTCAATCACAAGGAAATAAGACAGCAATGGGCCTAAATAAGAATACTTCCAAATTTTTCCTCATCCAAAATTGTCTCCAGATGTTATGCATAGGTGAGTTCACACATCATGCAAGACCTCCTGTCTGCTATTGAGCCGAGCCTAACCTATATCTCCTCTTGTCAATATCACTGTCAATTTCATCCTCCACTTCCACACTTCCTGAGCCAAACTCCCCCTGCCCCTGCATCAGATTGCAAAAAACAAAATAATTTTCTGAGTCCTCATGAACATGGGAATGCATTTACAAATTGTCTTCTAATTTTTTGTTTTATTTTAGGGTTATTGCACAAGTAGACAGGAACGCAAGATCACCTGTCCACTATTTAGCCAAGCATACTGATATCTGCCTCTTGTCAGTGTCCTTGTTAATTTCATCCTCCACTTTGACATTTCCATTTGTTAGTGAACACCTTTAACAACAACAACAAGTTGCTGCTCCATTTTAACACCTGTCCCTAAAGCCCCTTCTCTCCTGCAACCACCAGCTGTTTTCAGTTCCCACCTCTCAATTCATGCTTGTTGCTTCCCTTCACTGTTGCTAGCTGTCAGATGTACATGAGGTAGGGTGACCAGATAAAATCCAGGTCAGGGCTCATGTAACTTTAACAGTTGTAGAGAAAAGGGAATTTCAGCCAGTGTCATTTGTATGTAATTAGTTCCTGGTAAAATTCCCTCTTCATCACAACAATTAAAGGTGCATGCACTATACTAGAGTGACCCTATACAAAAGAAGGCAGGGCCCCTGCAACTTTAACTGTTGTGATGAAGAGGGAATTTCACTAGGAACTAATTGCATACAAATGACACTGGCTGAAATTCCCTTTTCTCTACAACTGTTAAAGTTACATGAGCCCTGACCTGGATTTTATCTGGTCGCTCTACATGAGGGTTACATAGCAGTGAGTGGAATCGCTACATATATGCAAATTTCAAGGCAGAGAAGTTAGCTAGATTACTAAAACTGTGCATATTTAATGGGAAACCGAGTTATCTGAAAATCTGTATTCTCCTTTATGAGTCTTCCTGTCCCCTGAGGTCCTCGGGGGAGGCCCTTCTATCCATCCCACCACCATCACAGGCATGCCTGGCGGGAACATAGGAGATGGCCTTCTTGGTTGATGCCCCAGGGCTCTGGAACTCCCTTCCCAGGGAAGCTAGACTGGCTCCCTCCTTACTGTGCTTTTGGAGGCAGGCTAAAACATTTGTGTTTCAGCAGGCCTCTGTGGATGTGTTGTTTATATTTTGGTGGGGTTTTTTTAATGATTAAAAATGTTTAAAATATTTTAAAATTGTACTATGTTTAATTATATTTTTAATTTTTGTATATCTCTATTTGTTTTAACTGTACATGTTTTAATTTGTAAGCTGCCTTGTGTCCCAGTATTGGGGGGGAAAGGCAGGATATAAAATAATAATAATAATAATAACAACAACAACAATAACAATAACAATAATAATAATAATAATATGGAGGAATAAATTGCTCATGTTTCATGGCAGAGCTGTAAAATGGAAAGGAAAATTGCACAATTTTCATGGCAGAGGAGTAAAATGGAGGGGAAATTTGTGCAAATTTCAATGTAGAGCAGTAAAACAGATGGGGGAATTGCACAAATTTCAAGAAATGAAGGAGAAAGGCAGCAGCATTAGTGAGATCACAAGGAGCGGGTTTTTGTCACTCTTGGTGGGTGGCTCTCTAGCCATTCCCGACAATGCATGATAAAATCACCCAGCTGGGTTCCAACATTACAACAAACCACTATCAACAATCCCAAGCCAAGGTTTCTCAGGATGGCTTGTTTGTGAAAAACAATCCACAAGGAAAATACTGTTCCAGGTCATGCTAAACCTCCCTGCAACCACCCATGATAATAACCCACTGTGGTCTATTTGTTGATTGGGGAGGGGGAAGGGAATCTCCAAAGCAGGGTAGAATTCTCAGTGAAAACAATTAAAACAGCATCATTATAAAAACAGCAGCACAAAAGAAACAGCATAAGATGTTAATGTTCCAAATTACCTCCTTCCATTGTTCTGTTTTTTTAAAAAAAATCCAAATGGTTGTACAGAGTACTGTGGGGTTCATCAGACGAGTGTTTTATCGTACCCTCACTACAGCCCACTAATGTTTTTTGTTGCGTTTAAACCTGTTCCCCTTGAGCGGGGAGAAGGATTGTCAGACGATAATTCAAAGTCAGATCCTGGAGCAGAAGACATGGCATCAGCCTGTACTGGGAGTGGAGGAGCTGGTTCCCAAGGGCTCTTCCCCAGCTGAGAATGAACTTTTGCCAGCTCTTATCTCCGAGGGTGTAAACAACCCCCAAGCTAGATTCCGTCGGAGGCAAAGGTGGGCTGAGACAAGGGAAGGGGGGAGGAGGTCAGCCTGGGGGATTGCTAAGAAACATTTTTGTCAGAACCAGTCGCCTTGGAAGTAAGGTGTACTGAAAGAAATGGGCTTTCCCTTTCCTTGAAAGAACAACTGATTTGCTTACTTTGCATAATTTTGCCTAGAGGGAAAAGTTCCCTTGAACATTTAGACTCCCTTCAGCTGGGAGAAGATGCGTATTGCCTGAATATTGCTTTGTAGGTTACATAGCAGACTTCTTTCTTGTTTCCAAATAAAGTGAAGAGTTCGAAAAACATGACAGTTTTTTCCGTGTCCTTTAGATGACACTGTCTGCCTCCCATGTGCCTCCAACACCGTCTTGCCTGTTTTCCATCACAAAATGGAACCCTTTTAATCCAACTTCTTTTTAGGAAACAAAATGTGCCACCATTTCCTGCTGTGTGCAGGGAAAATGGCATGATAAAAACGCCCCCTGAAAGGTCCATGTGGTCTTTGTTTACTTCTTCTTTCTTCTCTGGAAAGGAAGTAATGTGGGGCAGGAGTGGGGGCAGAGAAGCGACAGTAGGGAACCACGGTTTTCCCCATCTGATGATGCTCTAACCTCCATCACACCTAATCCCCCCGCCTGGTTTGCCTCCATGTTTGTTTGTTTTTTACCTCTGAGGCAAAAGCGCATCAAGCTTATGATCCCTTTGCACCTTCTCTCTTTGGCTTGTTAGCTCTTTGACTCCACTCCACACCTCCTCTTCCTCCTTCCAGTCAGATCCTGGCAGATGATTACTTCAACCAGACCACCTTTCTGCTGGGCAAAAATGGAATGACCCTTTTGTCTGGCTTTTTGGGGCATTGAAGGAGTACAATCCGTCTCTGCAGAGATTCAGGCATTGTATGATTTTAAAAAATGCTTTCAACCCTGGGATGCAAGGTTTGGGTTTTATATTGAGGCTTGGAGCCGGCTGCTGGAAGAGATCACTTTCCCCTGGTGGGACCTGATGCAATCCATTCAAGACCCCAGTTCCTTTAAGACTACAAGGAGACTTAGGATGTGTTAAATATGCTTAGGGAAAATAATCCAGACTTTTAGCATTCTAGGAAAGGCTGGGGAAGAGGTGTGGTGTCAGCAGGACAGGCACAATGTCATGTGAGTACCATGCTGCAAATGGTAAGTGAGTACCATGCTGCAAGGCCTGGCAAGAGTGTGCTAAATCGCTGGTGTGATGGAGCTCAAAGTCTGCCCAGTTTATCACAGATTTCAATTGTGTCTTCACCCGTACATTGCAGAAGTACATGTGTGGATTGATAAAACATTGCAAACAAGCAAGCTTGATGTGACCATGTGCATGATGGTCACATCAAGATTGCTTTTGAGCAATGTTTTACCAATACGTATGAATATACCTGTGCATTGATAAATTACTGCAATACCCACCAGACAGCTGGACAGCTATCTGTTGGGGATGCTCTAGGGCCCAGTGCTCTGCAATATTTGTATTAATGATTTGGATGAGGAGGTGCAGGGAATGCTTATCAAAGTTGCAGATGACACAAAATTAGGTGGGATAGCTAATACCCTGGAAGACAGAAACCAAAGTGATCTTGATAGGCTGAAGCGCTGGGCTGAAAACAACAGAATGACATTTCATAGGGAGAAATGCCAAGTTCTACACCTAGGAAAAAGAAACCAAATGCACAGTTACAAGATGGGGATGTGGGGATGGAGCTTGGATGCCAATGAAGATGGCAGTGTGATCTCAGAGCTCGTCGCCTAAAAGAAATGATTTAAACCAAAAAAAGATAAATCAAAAGGAAACAACTCCTGAAAATCAACCTCTGGTCTGCTATAAATGAATCTGTCTGGGAGAATCGAGAACGGGATAAAATTCTTCTTCAAACCAATTAACAAAGAAGATAAAAGAGCAGCCATCTCGGGAAGACAGAAGCTGGAAGCACTGGAAATGCCAAGTAAAGATAAGATTACTGGCACAAAACAACAAAAGGGAGATATGACGGCAAGAAGAACTGACTGAGCAATTAGGAACCCTTAAACAAGATTTAAGTGTATTGAAACAAGAACTAATGACTACCTGGAGGGAAATACTTGACGAGAAGCTTGGACAGATCAGTGAGAGAATTGAGAGAACTGATCGTACAGACCAGCTTGCTACACATGAGGTACAAATTAAATCTTTAAAAAAATTAATTGAGGAAAATAGTTTAAAGTGTGAGAGCCTTTCTAACAGAAATTGCAGAAAGAATGTACACATTCTTGGGGCTATTGAGAAAGCAGAAGGAGATTCTGTTAAAGAATTTTTAGTAAAATGGTTCACAGAATTATTCCCAGCTTGTAAAATGAAGCTTGATGATATGGAGAGAGCACATTGGGCATTAGGACCCAGAAGGCAAGACACATATGTTCCATGGGATATATTAGTCCAATTTACAAATTACTCCACAAAGGAGAAGATAATGAAGGAAGCCAGATCATTGAAAGAAATAAGATTTATGGACAAGCCTGTGTTATTTTTACAAGATTTAGATCCAGAGACGCTACAAAAGGAAAAAAAAGCTGGGTGTTTACACAAGAAAATTGTAAGAAGAAGGAATCAAATACTACTGGGGCTTTCCTTTCAAACCGATAAGGGAAAAACATACATAATCATGATGAAGTTCTGGATTGAAGAACTCTTCAGGGAACTAAGAATAAAGTCTCCAGAAGAAGAAGAAGAAGAAGAAGAAGAAGAAGAAGAAGAAGAAGAGAATGCAGAACTGAATCCAGATTCTTCTTTGGAAGAATCAGAGCTGGATGAGGAATGGAATGCAACTACAAAGACCAAATGGAATAAAAAGGTGAAGAATACAGGAAATATTTCAACAAGAGAGCTACGGGCACACCCATGAAGAAATAAATAACGATAGGACTTAAAAAATCTCATGAATGTAAAATCAGGAGGACTTTAAATTAGGGATGTGCACGGACCCGACCCCCCCCCCCCCCGATCAGATCGGGACCCGGATCAGGACCTCCGATGTTGTCCTGTATCGGTTTGGACAAAATTGGAGGTCCCTTGGATTGGACCCGATCACGATCCGAAAATCGGACGTCCGATTTTTGGATCAGCTGCCATTTTTGGTGTTTTTGCCATAGGCTTGCATTGGGGAAAATAAAGCTTTCCCCCAATGCAAGCCTATATGGAAAACATGGTGGTGGGTGGGTGAGTAGGGACCTAACTCCCCCCTCCCTGTCCCTCCCCCCTCGTGCTCCTTACCTGCCAGGGCCGTCCGCTTCCCTCCGATGCTCCGATCTACTGAGAAACAGGCTTCGCGGCCTAGTTCTCAGTAGACTGCCTCCTGAGACTAGGCCCTGAAGCCTGTTTCTCAGTAGATTGGAGCAGCAGATGGAAGCAGGCACCCCGGCAGGTAAGTGGGGCCCTCCCCCTCCTCCCCATCGTGCTCCTTACCTGCTGGGGCCATCCACTGCCGTCCGCTGCCCCTTCTACTGAGAAACAGGCTGTTTCTCAGTAGAAGGGGACAGCAGATGGCAGCAGTCAGCCCCAGCAGGTAAGAAGCACGGGGGGGAGGAGGTCCAATCCTCCGATCTTATCCGAACCAGATCGAGTCCTTTCGGACCGGTTCGGATCAGATCGGACGGTCCAGAAGCCGGGATCAGAATTGGATAATTTTATCCGATTTCGGTCGGATCGGCTCCGGATCGTGGATCGGACCCGATCTAATGCACATCCTTACTTTAAATGAGTACTGGCCGGGGGGGGAGGCAAGGGAGTCAAAGACATGTAGCCAGCTTATGAAGCCGCCCTAGAGAGGATAAGAAAGTTATCCTCTTGTACATTGCTTAAATTATTTTTGTTGATAATCCTTCTCCCTGATATTATGTTCTCTATTCCTTTTCTTTTCTGTTTATATATATATATATAGAGAGAGAGAGAGAGAGAGAGAGAGAGAGAGGACTCTGAAAAGGGAGGGGGGAATAGAATAGAAACTGGAGGTAAGAACTGGCTCAAAGAAACGGGCACAGAACCTTCCAGGAAAAGGGAATGGGGGAGGGAAGAAATTTGGGGGGAACAGAAAGGGTGGGGATAAATAGTAATAATACGCTAGGGCTATTTCAAAAAGAAAGAGGAAAAATAAAGAAACAGAGTGATACCCAGTGGATGGTATAATTATAGCTTCAATAATCAAAATCAAATATGATTCAATGTACCTCTCTGAACATTAGAGGAATAGGGGGATGTGTGAAGCAATCCTGAATGTTTAAATTAATAACAGAGATGAAACCTGAAATATTATTTTTGCAAGAACTACACAAACCAAAGATGAATAATGGGATATTGGGCAGTATGCAATGGGGGCACAAGTATATGGCACTAGGTTCCAGAAGAGCAAGAGGAGTAGGGATATTAATCAATAAGGAAAATAAATTTTCAAACAAAAAGAATGCTGAAAGATAAAAAGGGAAGATATCTATTTCTAGAGGGGATTTATAATAATAACTAGTTGATAACACAAGCATCAGTGTATAGTCCCAACACAAATCAATTAAATTTCCTACAGAAGATTCTGTCAAAAATAAAAAAAAATCTCTAAATCAGGAAAGATTATTGCAGGAAATTTAAACTAGAATTTACAGGGTGCAAGACCAATGAATGAAAAAAACAAAAACAAAGAACAACTTCAAAGCTTACTAGGAAAGTATATATATATATATATATATATATAAATTTTGAGAAAAGATGATATTTACGACACATGGATTGAGATGAACAATTACAGTCATACGTATTTTTCAGAAATATATAAAAGTTTAAGTAGGTATGACACAATTTTAATGACAGAAACTATGGTACAAAAACCAAAGAAAATGGAAAAAGGACAAATAAAAGTAAAATGCCCCAATTAAAGCGTATGTAGAGATAGATCAAAAAGTAAAAAGAGATTATATATGGAGATTGAATCCCATATTGTTAATTAATGAATATGTTAAAGAAGAATACAGGAAAGGTTTGCAAGGCCCATTTTGGTACTTCTGGGCTCCTTGAGGGCCGTTGCTAAGGTGACAACACACTGGGAACCCGAATCTGCCATGAGTGGGCCTTGGAAAGGCCCATTTCCAGAAGTACCAAAATGGGCCTTGCCAGCCTCCCCTGCCGCCCGTCAAGGCTCCTGCTGGGTCGCCGCCATCACGACACTCACAGGGAGGCTGGACTGCCGCTCTGGAGAGGCTAGAAAGGCCCGTCCCAGTACTTCCAGAATTGGGCCTTCCCAGCTCCACCCACGCTACATGCAGTATCCTTGGGAGCTGTCGCAATGGCGACGAACCCCAAGGAGCCCGTATGTAGCGTGGGCAGAGCTAGGAAGGCCCGTTTCCAGAAGTGACTGGAACTGGCATTTCCAGCCTTCCCCTCTGCCCATCTAGATGCCTGTGCGTCCTCCAGCCCCACCAGCTCAAGCCCAGCCATAGCCCACCATACCCAGCCTTATGGCGGCTTCCCATGCTGCCATTGCCACTTCCACCCACTATCTGGCCTCCCCAGCAGCCCCCATCACCTCACCCGACTCTGCTGCAGTGACAGCAACATGCCCAGGTATGGCCAGCTCATTTAATTTTAATACATTTTAATTGTGCCTGTAAACTGTCTTGAGTGCCATTTTTTGTTTTAGTAGAAAGACAGGGTACAAATCAAATCAATTATAGTATAGACCATGGAATTTCTCTCTGCTCAGATAAGGAGGGATTGTGTAATGTTACACTATTAAGCACAAATAGTAACTGACAGTGAAATGTATTTTTATCATTGCCATTTATACGCTTCTGGTTTACTACTGACACTTTTATCAAGGCTGTTTTGTTTGTTTTTAACACCATGTGAGTTGCAAATTGCCTCAAATTTTATGAGGACTGGCACGGCAGACATGTTTTAAAAGATAAATAAATATCCTCAAGTTGAGTTTTAGATCAAATTTCTTAATGACTATGCTGCCATGACGCTGCAGTTGGCTGGGTCACGAGCAGCAGCCACCACCCCAGCAGCAGCATCACAAAAAGAGATGCCTTCTCCACCTGGTAAGAGAAACATATGATGTACCAGGTGAAATTAGGGGAGGGCAAAGGCAGAATATCTGATTTTCACAACATAGGGAATGTTTTTATTGATATACCAACCAGGGACATACACCTCTGTGTTTGTCAAAGCCTGTCCTCAGATTATGGAAAAGAGACTGACTATAATTTGTTCTTATGAAGTATAGGAAACTTCCATGCAGCCAATGGATTCCAACTATATTTTTCTATGGAAAATTTATGGGGGGGGGGGGAGAATGTGTTGAGAGAATATTTCAGGTGTGATCATACCAATAGCTTGTGATAACAGCATTTAAATAACTCAGATACTAATATTGATTTCATTCTACTAATAAATACATGTAACTGTTTTCCTGTAAAGTAAAACCAGCAATGTACTAGCTAGATGAGGAAAAACTGCCTTCTTGTATTGTTGTTAAGACTTCACCATAATGAACTTTGTTCCATTAGCAACTATATGCATTCTGTTTGTTTTAGTTCATCTTGACCTAGAGACAAGATACATCATTCCAGTTATGAGATACCCTGTATTATTGTAAACTTTCCCTTGGCACAAAAGTTATGCTGTACAAGGTTCTGATTATGCTAATTCTGATGTTTCCAGTTCCCTATATAAGAGTGATACCCTATATACTAAAGGCAGTCAGAGGTCTTTCTCTGGCTCCATCAGCTGATGAATTCCTCAATAAACTTACTTCTGAGAACTGAGAGTATGTAAGTATTATTGGTCTCCATTGCGAAATCGAGTCTAGTTGCTTGAATATAACTCCTTTGAGTTATTGGGGGGGGGGAGTCACCCATATATGAGAAGTCCCTTCCCTTTCAAAAGTCAATCTTCCCTAGAGCATACATAGGCTAGTAAATGTTTCAACGCATTAGAAAGAATTAGAGTAAAGATCCTTCTTATAAGGGATCAGTGACAATAAATGACCCCTTCCTCATAAGAGGGTGTCATAGGCCCCCCCGGGGAGACCCAAATTCCTGCAACAGAATGCAGGCCCTTTTTTCTGTCTCAACGTGCATAGGGTTGCACCCTTAGTGGTCAGCCAATTTCTTCACTCCAGGTACAGAGAGGTGCCATTTTATATTTGATCTCCAGTATGAAGCACACTGTAATATGTTTGAGCAAGCAGTTTGTGTGAGAAATATAATATCTGAGCTAGCCTAGGAGCAAATGATTCTTGGGCATAGCAACTTCTGTCATTTTTTCAATGTTCCAAAATGTATGTTGTAGAATCATAGCACAGGAGCTGTAGCTGAAATGTGTGGGCTACCTGCACAGATCTTATATTTTATTTATTTATTTATTTATTTCATTTCATTTCATTTCATTTCTAACCCGCCTCTCCATCTAGATCGAGGTGGGGAACAACACCAAATATAAATATAAAAACAATAAAATAGATAAACCATTAAAACAGATAAAAACAAATACATTATTAAAAACATCTTAAAATTAAACTGGATAGGCCTCCCGGAAGAGAGCAGTCTTCACGGCTTTCTTAAATTCCAGAAGACTGCTAATTTGTCGAATCTCCTCCGGCAGGCCATTCCACAGTCTGGGAGTGGCAGAAGAGAAGGTCCTCTGGGTAACACTCATCAGCCTAGTTCTGGCTGACTGGAGTAAATTCTTCCCAGAGGACCTGAGTGTGTAGGGCAGATTATACGGGAGAAGGCGATCCCGCAGGTAACCTGGACCCAAACCATGTAGGGCTTTAAAGGTAATAACCAACACTTTATACATCACCCAGAAACTAATGGGCAGCCAGTGGAGTGATTTTAACATTGGTGTTATGTGGTCACCCCTAGGTGTACCGGTGACCAACCTGGCTGCCATATTTTGAACTAATTGAAGTTTCCGGACTAGGCACAAAGGTAGCCCTATGTACAGCGCATTGCAGAAGTCGAGCCTCGAAGTTACCAGTGAGTGCACTACCATCTTTAGGTCTTCCAACTCTAGGAAGGGGCGCAGCTGGCATATCAGCCGAAGCTGATAGTAGGCACTCCTGGCCGTCGCATCTATCTGGGCTGTCATTTGGAGCGACGGATCCAGGAGTACCCCCAAGCTGCGAACACAGTCTTTCAGGGGGGGGTGTAACCCCATCCAGAACTGGTTGACACACCTCCAAACCCAGGTTGTGGCCTTTGACAGCAAGCACCTCCGTCTTGTCTGGATTCAGCTTCAGTTTGTTTGGTGCTGGATTCAGCACCAAAATGGATGAGCAATGAGGCAGCATCAGTTATTTCCAAAGCATCCATTGAGCCTTTTGCTTAGTATCCATAGATTTTTACCCATCCTAGATCAGGGCAGGCTGAGAGGTGGATGGATGAAATGGAGTCAATTTTTAATTAAAACAAAAACCAGCTTTTTGTATTTATTTTTATTTATTTTTATTTATTTATTTCATTTCTAACCCGCCTCTCCATCTAGATCGAGGCGGGGAACAACACTAAGTATAAATATAAAAACAATAATGAAAACAATAATAAACCATTAAAACAGATAAAAACAAATACATTATTAAAAACATCTTAAAATTAAACTGGATAGGCCTGCCGGAAGAGAGCAGTCTTCACGGCTTTCTTAAATTCCAGAAGACTGCTAATTTGTCGAATCTCCTCCGGCAGGCCATTCCACAGCCTGGGAGCGGCAGAAGAGAAGGTCCTCTGGGTAACACTCGTCAGCCTAGTTCTGGCTGACTGGAGTAAATTCTTCCCAGAGGACCTGAGTGTGCGGGGCGGATTATACGGGAGAAGGCGATCCCGCAGGTAACCTGGACCCAAACCATGTAGGGCTTTAAAGGTAATAACCAACACTTTATACATCGCCCGGAAACTAATGGGCAGCCAGTGGAGTGATTTCAAAATTGGTGTTATGTGGTCACCCCTAGGTGTACCGGTGACCAACCTGGCTGCCATATTTTGAACTAATTGAAGTTTCCGGACTAGGCACAAAGGTAGCCCTATGTACAGCGTATTGCAGAAGTTGAGCCTCGAAGTTACCAGTGAGTGCACTACCATCTTTAGGTCATCTTTAGGTCTTCCAACTCTAGGAAGGGGCGCAGCTGGCGTATCAGCCGAAGCTGATGCCCTGGTGCCCTCAAAGTAGCATTATGAAGAAATGTACTTGTACTATATCACTTGCTATTCTTTATGGGATAGCTGGTAACCTAAGCCAATCAGCTTTCCTGACTTGGCTTGTCTGTCCTTTGGATGCTGTTAAAATTATGGGATGAAGACGAGAGATAAAGAGCCAAGCATTAGTTTGCAAATCTTCCATGGTACTTTGCTCCATTCCATGTGAAAACAACCATCAATTCCTAAACCTGGTGCCCTCCAGATGTGTTGGACTGTAAATTCCATCAACCCAACCAACATTTGCCATGGGGATGATGGGAGGTATAGTCCAATACATCTGGAAAGCACCAGGTTCCCAGCAACTGGTGTACATAGGCATATGCCTCTGATACTGGAGATAGCATATAGCCACCAGATCTAGTAGCTATTGGTTAGTAGTCTTCTCCTCCATGGTTTTGTCTGGTTTTTCCTCACTGCTGCTGCTGTTGCTGGTGGTTCTTCCTTTTCTGTCCTCAGAAAGCTCTGGAGAAGTGGAAAGTGAGTCCCTCAATACCTGCCTCCTTTTCAGTTTTTCCACCTGACTTTTCACATGCACACCTTCGCATATTTCTTGTTTTTAATGCTTTGCCCCTTCACAGAAACACTGGAAATTGCCTGATATGCACCATTATCCGTCTAGTCCTCTCTTGTCTAGTCTGACTGTCAGCAGCTCTCTGGGGTTTCAAGTAGCTTCCCCCCCCCCGCCCATCACTAGCTGCCCAATCTTTTTAGCTGGGGAGTGCCAGGGATTGAACCTGGGGCCTTCTGCAGGCTAAGCAGGTGCTCTACTACCAATCTATGGTCCATTGCCACATATTGTGGGCACATTGAGTGTTTGCTACCATCCATTCCCAGGTCAAGCAACCATCCATAACAATCCACACTGCCAGCTATTGGGGACGGCTCTTGTGCACAAGCAACAATATTAGGGCAACAGTATTTTTAATATCTTCTGTGAAGTAGCATATCCCAGCATCTGCTATGAAGTTGCGCACACTCCTGGAGCAATGAACTGCCAGCCCCATCTGCTGCATTCTCTTAAACAGGACATGACAGAGAATAATAGGCTAACAGCCCCAGGCCCACTGTAAGACATATCAATTGGAAGCGGGATTTATTTTTTGTTCATTTCTCCCACCTTTGCTTACTTTACCTAATAGAGTTTGCACGAAAGACTGAAAAGTCTGTTTTCAACATACCTTTTAGGATGTCATGTTTATCAGATCTGTTCTATGTCCAAGCTTCTGTTCATGGACACACACTTTTTAAATGTTTCTACCTAATATGCCCCACCCCAACACAGAAACATCAGTCCAACCTTAACACTCAATATATATAGCCACATCGAACTTTAACACTCAGCATATATAACCATAAGCCCTTACTTCACAGCCGCCAAGTCACTATTCAACCCATTTCACAGGGAGAAAATTGAGGCCAAGCCCAAGATCACCCAGAGAGACCCTTGAGTTGGGACGAGTTGTGATATATACCAGCCAGCTCACCCAGGTCTGAGTCCCACACTCTAGCCACTAGAGTGTGGGACTCTAGGCAGGCAGCGCTTCTCCTTTCCCCTGTTGTCCTAATTTCCACTTGCATGCCTTCTAACAATTCCCACACATTTTTTCTTTCTCTCCATCCTTTCAGAGGTAAAATATCTAAAGGGGGGGTGTCAATGACCCCCTCTACATGGATTCTGTTTGACGCCTGGTTAGCCGATTATGCGCATAATCACTGAAGCGCATTTACATTGGATACCTATACACGACGGAGTTAATGCGCACTACCAGTGTTATGGAACGCGTGTTTTCCTTGTTCACATGCGGAGCTTCGCAGGACCAAAGCAAAGAGAAGCCGCCTAAATTTACTGCGCGTTTATCCTGCCCAACCCCTTCAGCAGCCCCCCTTCCTTCACTCCGCCTACAGGAATGTACCTGTAAGACTACCTTTGAGGTTCCCGCCTTTTCTATACTCCACCCCTTCTGGAAATTTTGGGTTGCCTAGCAACGAGAGCTAGGCTTCCCTTCTGTCCTTCACTAGGTTCCCCTTTTCTCCTTTGTAAACACCATTTACAGCTGGACGGGAAGAGAAGCAGAGATGGCTCCTACCTCGGTTCCTCGTTCCCTCATATATGCGCTTCAACTTTTGATCGCAAGTATGCAGGTTACATTGGCTTGCCTTAGGAGAACGATTCAACGGAGAAGAAGAAGAAGAAGAAGAAGAAGAAGAAGAAGAAGAAGAAGAAGAAGAATCATTAGAAGGCTTCAATTAAGGCTGCAAGATACCAACTCATATAATTTATTATATGTTCCTGTGATGAAACAACAGAGACCAAGAAGGTGGTGGTGCTTCCCCTAGGCTGACCAGGTGGCTCGGGATTTCCCGGTCCTAACCGGGAATCCAGGGGCAAACCGGCCCAACCAGGGGGCGGGGGGGCAAACCGGGGTGGCTGGGGGTCACGCGGCGGTGGCAGCAAGCAAGGAGCGGCGGTAGACCCGGCGGAGGAGGAGCCTGGGAAGCAGCCGCCCCAGCAGGTAAGCACAAAGGGGGGCACTTACCTGCTGGGGCGGCCGCTTCCCGGGCTCCTCCGCCACCTTCGCCGCGGCTGCCGGGCTCGTAAGGCCAGAGGCCGCACGGAAGAGGCAAGAGAGGGCCGAATCCGGAAGTGACGTAACCGGCCCTCTCCCGCCTCTTCCGCGCGGCCTCTGGCCTCCTTGGGGCTCATCGCGATGGCGATGAGCCCTGAGGAGCCCGGACGCCCACTCCCGCCTCTTCCGCGGGGGCGTCCGGGCTCCTCGGGGCTCGTCGCCATCGCGACGAGCCCCAGAAAGGCCAGAGGCCGCGCGGAAGAGACGGAAGAGGGCCAGTTACGTCACTTCCGGATCCGGCCCTCTCCTGCCTCTTCCGCGCGGGCGGCGGAGGACCCAGCGCAGCCGCGCGGGCGGCGACGGAGGACCCCGCGCGGGCGGCGGAGGAACCCGGCGGTAGGTCCAGGCTGTTTTTTTTGGGGGGGGTGGCTTGGTGGGGGTGGGTTGTTTTGGGTGGGGGGCAGGGGGGGACCGGGATTTTGATTTTTTAAATCTGGTCACCCTAGCTTCCCCAGGAGTTGTGACTGGTGGGAAAACAATGTTCTAGCCCTCTGGGGTGATGAGCAGTGGCTTGAGAACTTCAGGATGACCAGGGCAACCCTTTTCCAGATTGCAGAGCATCTTCGGCCATTTCTAGAATGTAGCACAACAAACATGAGGGAAGCCATTCCAATGGTGAAGTGCATGGCCATCTGTATATGGAGGCTAGCAAATCCTGTTGGTTACCAGGTGGTGGCACAACAATTTGGGGTCGGTAGAACAACTGCAGCAGTGATCGTTGTGGAAGTCTGCCTAACCATGGAGCATGCACTTCTGAGATGAACAGTTTGCCTTGGCAATGTTCCAGAGGTGAGTCTTATTTTTTTTTTATTTGGGGTAGGAAATGAATTGGTTATAGATGCCTAAGTACAGCTCTTATATAGGGGGCCTAATGGAAATAGAACAATGTTTTCCTCATCTGTATATCAAGCATGCCTTTCAGAAAGTGCTTTGCTTAGGGCAAGGGCTGTCCCATGGATCCCAATGGGCAAGGGATGTACTTAACACCAGCTGATGAATCAATATTAATTTCTTTTCCATTATTTCTGTTTTCTCTCTCAGATCATGAGTGGATTTTCCAAACTGGGCTTCTTTCATTGTGTTGCAGCCACAGATGGATGTCACATTGAAATTGCCTGCCCTCCGAGGCAAGGGGCAGACTACATAAATTGGAAGCACTATTTTTCCATGCTCCTTCAAGGCACAGTGGACCACCGTGGGCGATTCATGGATGTGGAAATAGGTTGGAGTGGGAGAAATCATGATGCCCATGTTTTCAGGAACTCTGCACTGTTTGAGGCAATGGAAGCTGGTGTCTTCATACCAGGGAACCCTATCATAACTGTTAATGCTGTACAGATTCCTCCACTGGTGGTTGCTGATTCTGCATATCCCATTCGGAAGTGGCTTATGAAGCCTTACGGTGGAGACATGGACCTGCAAAAGCTACATTTCAACCACTGTCTCTCACGGGCGAGGAATGTTGTTGAATGTGCCTTTGGAAGGTTAAAAGCACAGTGGAGATGCCGGTCATCCAGGATAGAACTTGCTGAGGAAAATATCATTTCAGTGATATCTGCCTGTGTTATTCTACACAACGTACATGATGTAGTCTTGGATCTCCCAGAGGCAAGACACATTGAACTGGCAACCCTGGGTGCCCCGCTGCCAATGGCGCATGAGGAAATCCAAGAAAGGGAAGCTGGGGAAAAGGTCAGAGATGCCTTAAGAGGCATGCTTTGGTCTCTGCATGGCCAGAACCCCTAGGCAGGTGAGTGAGAAACAGGTATGAGGGCTGATTAGTTATTTAAAACAAGCAGATCTCATGTTAAGTGCCAAAACCCTGTGCCAAAGAAAAGCTCTGGTGCTCATAAAGCAACATTTTGAGTTGTATGTTGATTAAGCCGTGTTTTCCCTAACTTTACTCTATTTATTCTATTTCTGCAAGTCACAGGAAGGAACAATGAGAAGTCAAGAACTATCATTGGTCAAGACCTGGCGGAGGCAGAAACAGATCTGGTGGAGGCAGAAACAGATAAGGAAAGTATCAGCATAAAGGCTTCATGGCCTGAGAATGAATGAATGTGTAGAGGGCGGGATATTGTTGTTACATCCTATGCTAAAACAATCAATCTCTAAATTTCCCTTAGATTATTGCATAGAGAGAACTGCAGGGATCAAAGACTGTGCCGTGTGGAACCTCTGTGACCAGACCAGAAGGCAACCTCTTTCTTTTTCTGGCCCATTCACGCAGCAAAGCCAAGTCCTGCTCCAGCAGTGGGGTGTTTTTTTTTCATAATGGAGAAGCAGCATTAGCTAATGAGAACTACTGGAAGTCAAGCCTGTTAGAATCTGTTCATTTTATTGTCTACGTGGATTTTGCTGTAACATTGCTGTTAGTTATTAAATATTCTTATTGACATATTATTATTGTGACTTATAAATAACATATGCTCGTTTCAATGACTAATTCAATCCTGTTGGCATCTGTACATTTTATTTACAAAATATAAGTTGCTGTAACCTTTCTGTAACTTTGTAAATGTTGTTATTGTTGCCATATTAAGGATGTTTTTGTTTTAATGCAGTTTTAATAATATGTCATGTTTTAATCAGTTTTATGTATTTTATCATATTGTTGTTCCCCGCCTCAATCCAGACGGAGAGGCGGGTAAGAATGAATTATTATTATTATTATTATTATTATTATTATTATTATATTAAAAATGCTTATTATAAATAAAATCTATTCCTACAACTTCCAAACAATGCTGAAAGTAGTATTCCTAGACAATAAGACTTGTGGTAACCCAACACACATATGCTGCATCTAAAATAAATCACCCAAACACAGCTGTTGCATTTTTTAAAATTAAGTTTACATTTTTTAAATATAAATTAACCAAAAAAGTGTAAAGTTACAAACAATGTCATCATAGTATAATATATTAAACTGTGGAGGAGGGGGACAGAAAAAGACTTTACAATCTTAAGATTAATATGGAAGATCATAATTTAAACATAATTTAAACATTGCAAAGGGCCAGTAACAGACCCACAGCTCATGTCTACCTCCCACGGTTGTTGTTGAGAGGATAAAATGGAGAGGAGGAAAAGCATAAGCCATATTAGTGCCTTTGGTCAAACTTAGATTACTGAAACTTAGATCCAGAAAACAAAGGAGGGTGGGTGGGTGGGTGACTGAGTAGACAGCAAGATGCGGGTGGACTCCAACTCCCAGAATTCCCAGCCATCCAATCTGGCCAATGGCCAATTATGTTCACAGGTCTAGTACAATCCAGTCAACAACATTTTCATGATTTCAGTTCAGAACACCCCAATGTTGTTAAACACATCTGGTAAATTTCCCAGTGCTAAGAACCAATTGCAGCCAGAAATATTATCAAATGCATCGTTTATTCGTTCAAGCGCTAATCACGTAAACGATCATTGCTTATGCGCATATACGGTGAACCGGTCCGCGGAAAAATCGCTATGCGGAAGTGAGGCCTATACTTCCTCACAGTCCTTCAAAATGCCGTGAGGGAGGTATTGGAGTGATGCAGAGGTCCGCTTATTGCTGGCCTTTCTGCTCCAGTCCTCCCTTGTGGGAAGGATTGTCAGGAGCAGCTGCCTGCCCACCATTCGGCTTTTCAGGAGGGCAGCAGCTGCTCTGCAAAATGGAGGTTTCGTCCGCACTGCCCTGCAGTGTCGGACAAAATTCAAATACATTAAAGGTGCATTTTACAGGGCCTTAACCGGCCATGGGGAGCATCCCCCCAATCACCTGTGCCCCCCCCTACTTCTGTGAGTTTCGGGAGATGTGGAGGAAGGCGGGGAGACCCAACCCCCAGGAGATGCTGACTGCTGGTGAGTGCATTAGGATTCTGCCCACTCCTCATTGTGTATTCTCAGGTGCATGTGCAGATGGGGGGGGGGGAATGCCCCCAAAACTATGACCCCTCTGTCAAAGAGGCTTTGCATTCATCTTGGGGTAGGACTAGATGCCCTTCAGGGTCCCTGTGGAGAGACTCACTGCTGGTGATTCTGCCCACTCCTCATTGTGTAGTCTCAGTGCATGCTCAGGAGGGGGGGGGGAATGCCCCAAAAACTATGACCCCTCTGTCAATGACCCCAACCACATTATAATGTTCTTTCCCTCTTTTTCTTAGCACAAAACAGGATGGCTGAGGAGGCGGCTCCATCACCTCCAGTGGAGCAGGGCGAGGTTGGGGAGACTTCTCATCCTTCTCCTTCTGCACCTTCTCCACTTTCTCCACCAAGGAGCCTCCACAGAAGACGTCGTAAGTAAACTACAAGCCAGATAAATTTGGGCTACTACTTTTGCCCAGTGTACTTTAATATTATTATTATTAATAATACTAATACTAATAATTTATTTATTTATTACCCACCTCTCCCAACAGATCGAGGCAGGGAACAGCATTAAACATAAAATACAAAACTGATTAAAAGCACATAAAACCAATATATCGTTAAAATACCAATAATGATTTGCTGAAGCCCTGAAATTTAAAAAGATTTACTCTTGGCTTAACTTTCCATTTATACCGATTTTGAAGGGCCACTGAGTCCAGCAGCAGATGATGAGGTGGAAGAGGAGGTGGAGGAGGTGGAGGAAGAGGAGGAAGAGGAGAATCCACCCCCACCTGTATCACCTGCTGTTTCTCCAGGTAATATTGCTTTCATTGTTTTGTATAATGTAGAGAAAGTTGAGCACATAAAATGCAGGTCAGTGCTCATGTAACTTTAACAGTTATTGAGAAAAGGGAATTTCAGCCAGTGTCATTTGTATGCAATTAGCTCCTAGTGAAATTCCCTTTACATCACAACTGTCAAAGTTGCAGGGGCCCTGACCTGGATTTTATGTGGTCACCCTACTGTACAGTACAGGACTAGTGGTTGTGATTTTAAAATAAAAAGTAAAACTATATTTACATTCCTGTTAATTGCATTGCATTGTATTGCCAATGTCAGTGAGTGGTAGATCTTGAACTGTGTTTCTGTTTGTTATATGGTGTAAAATACAATGTTTTACTTTCCATCCCATGCAGTCCCTACTCAGGAGGAGCGTCTGGCCAGGCTGGAGACAGCCATGGGCCGCGTGCAGCAGCGGGTGTCTGCAGTGGAGGCAAAGCTGGACCGCGTCCTCCAATATATCCAGAGCAGAGAGGAGGAGAAAAATTTGTAAATATGTTTTTAGAATATTTGTTTAAAAAAATAAATAGTTATTTTTGTTACTTGAGCAGTGTTTTGGTTTTCCTCAGCATTTCCTGAAGGCAAGGTTGGTGCAGTATTAAGGAGTTATGGATGTCTATTCAGGGCTGCCTAAGTGTTGGAGTAATGGATAGGAAGCACAGACCCAAACAAACAGTGATATATGAAAACGATATTTTAATGGTAAAATACAACAGTATTAACAGTAAAAAACTACAGTATTAACAGTAAAAAACATTAGTAACTGTAACAGAAAGTTCCCCTAAAAAAATGGATCCTAAGGTGAAAACTTATGGGTTTTTTTTATCTCCCTTGCCGTGCGTTTTACGGTGGGCTCACCTAGAACTGGAGTTGATGAGCGCTGAGGGGGTACTTTCTGGGAGCACGGGAGCAGTGTTTCATCCCAGTCATCGCTTAAAATGCCATTCTGGGAATTTCCTGTATGAAGGGTATTTTGCAACTGGGTCGCAGAGTTACTTTCCCTTGGAAATGTACCCACTAGTTGGGGTTGTGGCACTTTGCATTTAACCACCCTGACTTTAACTTTCTTCTTGGCCATGCACTGACTCCCCTCACCCTCTCCTGAGTGCCAACCTAAGGCATTTGGCTTAGTGCTGGTCCCCTCCATACTGTCAATTGCCAACTTTCTTTTTATTGGCAGGTGTTCTCCATGCATAGGTGGTACAACTCCACCTATTTCTGTCGTACTGACAATGGGTGATGGGTTGCCTGTATGGGTTGTTCTTCCCTGTTCTTCCCATTCCACCACCCTCACAAGCCTCTCCATCTCTCCATCATGTCACATTGTCTTTCTAGAATTCTGAGAAAGGCATCTTGATTTCTTTGGTCCCTTTCATCTTCTGTTTTCATCATTTCCATCATCTGGTCATGTCTCTGCAAGAGCTGTGCATTGTGTGCAGAGGCATGCTCCAGAATGTGGTCTGTGTCCCTGCTGCGTGGGGGTCTTCTGTTTCTGGCCATTTCCAGGCGGGTAGCAGGCGAGAGTGCTGCCTTTGGGATGGCATGGCACCTTCCTGCATCTGTACCTGAAGGGAAAGGGCCATGTTTAGTGTGTTAAAAAATCAATTATTACATGCCCAGCCTGTTCCATGGGTTTTAGTCCTTAATTTTAGCAAGCCAACAACATTGGCTGATGTCTCCCTGTACTTACTGCATTCTGCAGGATAGTCGACATTTCTGGACCTCACATCCGCATGATCTCTGGTTTCCCCAGCACTGGTAGTACTGCTGGTTCTGGAAGCTGCCATGGCAAAAAAGAAGAAGTTTTAGAAGTACTTGGATGAGCATGGTGTGTTTAGAAAGCTTAACATCACCAAAGTGTTGACATCACCCTATATTTCTATTTTAAACAATATTAAAATTTCATGGCAAAGACAAGGGAATAAGAGAGTTTCCAACACCCCTCCCATAGACCACAATTTCTTGTCCCATGCACCACAATGTTGTGTCCAATGGCCCCCATTTTTTTGTCCCATAAACCAAGCCTACATCATTGGGAATGCCCATAGAGAAAGCATACTTGCCCATAGGGATTCATTGCATAGCATTTGCCCATAGGGATTCATTGCAAAGCACTTCCCCATAGGGATTAATTGCATAGCACTTGCCCATAGGGATTCATTGCATAGCACTTCCCCATATGAATCTCTTTGGGCAAGTGCTATGCAATGAATCCCTATGGGCAAGTGCTATGCAATGAATCCCTATGGGCAAGTATGCTTTCTCTATGGGCAAGTACTGTCCTTTGTTTTAGTACATCCCTGCAAAGTTTTGGTCTTTAATTTTACCAAGCCAACAACATTGGCTGATGCCTCCCTGTACTTACTGTGTTCTGCAGGATGGTTGGCATTTCCAGACCTCTCATCTCGATGATCTCTGGTTTCCCCAGCACTGCTGTTACTGCTGGTTCTGGAGGCTGCCATTGGTATAAAGAAGAACATTTAGTAGCTATCATTCTAAGAGGTACAACCTCACAACTAGGGTGACCAGATAAAATCCACGTCAGGGCTCATGTAACTTTAACAGTTGTAAAGAAAAGGGAATTTCAGCTGGTGTCATTTGTATGCAATTAGTTCCTGGTGATATTCCCTCTTCATCACAACAGTTAAAGGTGCAGGCACTATACTAGAGTGACCATATACAAAAGAAGGCAGGGCCCCTGCAACTTTAACTGTTGTGATGAAGAGGGAATTTCACCAGGAACTAATTGCATACAAATGACACTGGCTGAAATTCCCTTTTCTCTACAACTGTTAAAGTTACATGAGCCCTGACTTGAATTTTATCTGGTCAGCCTACTCACAACTCTATTTAAAATTGGTGTCTGGATGAAATGGCTGCCTGCCCTCATTTTAGTTTTCCCGCCCTGGAGAGTCCTGAGCAATGCAGGCAGGAGGAGATGTCTCCCTCCCTCCCTCCCGCCCGCCCCTTTTTTCATTGCAAAGATAAGGGAATAGGCGAGTTTGCAACCCTCCCATTGACCACCATTTCTTGACACATACAATACAAATTCTTATCCCATGGACCACAATAGTAGTAAAATGAGGTTTTGACCCAAAAAGAATCATGTATGCGCAGATACATAAAACAAAGACAGGTTTTTATTTTGGATGAAAATATACCTTCAGGTTCCATGTGTCCTCCATGTGCGGGTACTTCTAAATCTGAATTGGGAAAAAGGAGTCATGAGGGAAAAGAATGAAATAGACCGAAGATAGGTGGAGGAAAAAAAATGGCAATGCAAATATACGTACCTCCAGGAGAGTCAGATATGCCGAGGTAGTCCTCCACATGTATCGTCCGAAGTCCTGTGCTGAATAGTTCCTCCGACCCTTCAGCAAGCGGGAATAGAAGTGGTGAACTTACTGGGGGAGCAGCAGGAATGGGGACCCGATGTATGTTGAGACTCCTGCTCACGCAATTTGGTTGAATTGTAGCATCCCCCCTAAAAATACTATGTAGCTCCTCAAAAAAGGGGCAGGTTGCAGCGTCATTTCCAGATCGAGAGTTGTGATTCACAACTCTTCGATACTCTTGTTGCATAGCCTTGGCTTTCATCCTGCACTCCTTCGCAGTTCTGCTGTGACCTCTTTTGTGCATCTCCTCTGCAATTCCTTCATAGGAATCCAAGTTCCTATGACTTGCATTGAGTTGTGCGCACTTTCTTCTCCCCAAAGATGTCCAACAAATCCAGAATTTCTCCCTTTTCCCATGAAACTCCTCTTCCTGGAGCAGCCATTTCGAATGATAGCAAAGGTGTGCAGCCGAACGACGAAAACAAGGTGAACCTCTGGCGTTGCCTAGGTAAATTGAGTCACCTTGGAGCATAAGAGTCATATGATCACAACGGTCGCCAAAGCTCCGCTCACGCGCTTATATGAATATGCACATAAACATCGAGCTTCATGGCAAAGCCTGGCCTTCTCACCGCCCATCTCTTCGAAAACGCGCTTTACAGAAAATCTGTTTACACAGTCATAATGCGCTTCACCTCCCACTGCAAAATAAAACTCGCTATTTAACATGCATTCGATAATGCGCATAATTGCATAGAAAAAGTGCCTTTACCCCCAATTTGCGCTCCGTTCTTGAAGAGGTAAATTTTAAAATGTACCTTGAAAGAGCTTTAAATGCTTCTTGTAGAGGCACCCAATGCTTAAGCCTCATTTATCTCTGCCTATCATGTTATAAGTTAAATCAATGCATTTATCCATCTTGATTCAGATTCATGGTGCTTTCCCAAATCATCATGTTTTATAGCACCATATAGGCACAGTTGATGTGATGCTGGTGACTGATGTGACTCTTGTCTCTGGTCGATTGCAAAGTATTGTCTTGTCCAGAATTGTTCTGTCCCAGCAAGATAATATGAGTGCATAGCGTGGCTTGGCTTAACTTGTTTGAGTGTGTCTGGACCTCTTTCTGGAGAGCACCTGCTGGTTGCATGATCCTCGAGGCAAGGTTCTGGTGAGTGCATAGGTCTCCTTCACAGGAGGGGCTTGCACTTGCTAGTGTAAGGTGAACAGAAGTGAAGAGGCTGCTGTCCTATATTCATTTATGTGGGAGGAATCTTCTATCACCACTTTTATTTAAAATGGTGATTGAAATTCATGCTGTCAGAGTCAGAGCAAATACAGACATTAGAGGGATACGTGTGAGTGGTAGAGAATTTAAATTTAATTTATATGTAGATTATCTTTTACTGACATTACAAAATTAAAAAAAGGGAATAAAAAAATTGATAAGGGAACTAGCGAAATTCCAACTGGTAGCAGGACTTAAGGTAAATATAAAGAAATCTGGTTTGATGTGTTTGAACATAGGACCTCAAGAACAAATAGAAATCTAAAAAATGACAGGTATTCCCCTAGTAACAAAAGCATTTGGATATCTAGGAATTCAGTTCCCTAAAAAGCAGAAAAATGAATTGAAATTAAATTATGGAAAACTGTGGTAAGAACTAAATGGGAGAGAATACAACTATCACTTTCAGATTGGATTATGACTATAAAGATGATGTTATTACCAAAATTTACTTATTTATTTAATGTATTACTGCTGGAAATTCCAATTGAAAGGTTTAGAACATGGCAAAACAGGATAGATTTTTTTTAAAAAAAGCAAAAGCCTTTAGATACAGATCTGTGCAAGAAGGAGGATGGAATAAGTTACACTTAAAACATATTATGATACATATCAATTAAGACATCTATTAACAATAATAAAGGAGGGAATAAGTACATAATGGGTAAAAATTGAAAGGGAACTGATGGGATTAAAAGAAGAAGAAGAAATACAGAATATGTTCTATAGTAGAAAATATATACAAAATGACAAAGTACAATAAAAGGAATGTTGCAAGTATGGTATTTTAAAAAAGAGAAATTAATGCCAGGAAACTCACCATTAAGACCAATCTGGACACATCCAGAATTTGATATAAAACGGAAAGCAGTAGCTAAAAATAAGCTGAAAGAAATAGGACTGATACAAATGAGAATTTTTTATGAACAGCAACATTCCATAACACAGGAAATATGGAACAAGCAAACACAAAACACAGGAATGTCATGGATAACATGGATGCAAATCAATACATTTATAAGAAATAGGAAGTTCATAAGGCAAAGCACAAGGAATTTAACAGAATGGGAAAAAATTGTGGACAATTACAAAGCAGGAGATAAGGGTACAATAACACAGATATACAAAACTTTAATAAAACAGGAGATTAGGGGGAATGTGACGGTAAAACAGATATGGGAAAGAGACTGTGAGCCTATCTACACTAGGGTGACCAGATAAAATCCAGGTCAGGACTCATGTAACTTTAACAGTTGTAGAGAAAACGGAATTTCAGCCAGTGTCATATAATAATAATAATAATAATAATAATAATAATAATAATAATATATTTATTTATTACCCGCCTCTCCCAATGGATCGAGGTGGGGAACAGCATTAAACATAAAATACAAAACTGATTAAAAGCACATAAAACCAATACATCATTAAAATACCAATAAAACACCAATAAAACACATTTGTATGCAATTAGTTCCTGGTGAGCTTCCCACTTCATCACAACAGTTAAAGGTGCAGGCACTATACTAGAGTGACACTATACAAAAGCAGGCAGGGCCCCTGCAACTTTAACTGTTGTGACGAAGAGAGAATTTCACCAGGGAGGAATTGCATACAAATGACACTGGCTGAAATTCCCTTTTATCTACAACTGTTAAAGTTACATGGTCACCCTAATCTACACTACTGCTTTAAAATAGTTTAAAATGGTTTATAACAGCTTTGAGAACTGTTGGGGCCCAGGACACACTCCATATACAGTTTTCAAAACGTTTACAAAGTGTTTTATCCTGCATGTGTAGATAGGCTCATTGAAGAAGGGATTGAGGATGAAGAATGGGGTGGGTGGGTGAATTTTTAAAGATTTCCCTTCCAAACAATATCCACAAGAATAAAAGAAGGGGCGTTAAAATTAGTTCAGAAGTGGTATCTGACACCTGTGAGGTTGGCAAAAATTAATAGCAATCTGTCACTGTTGTGCTGGAGAAGATGTAGAGATAATGGAACCCAAATTCATATGTGATGGGAATGTAGAAAGGTTAAGAAGTTTTGGGACAAGATTTTTCAAGAAATAGAAAAAAGTACTAATCAAGAGATTTGTAAAACATCAGAGCTAGCTCTATTGAATATGTATGTTAAAGAAAATAGAAAGATAAAAGAAAAAAGTATTAATTGGTTTTATGTTAACAGCTGCAAAGCAACTGATAGCAAGTAACTGGAAGAAAGCTCGGATGTTGACAGTAACTATGTGGAAAAAGAAACTTTGAAACATAGCGATAAACAAAAAGCTGACACAGAAGTTAAGAGTTCATAGAGGAATAAAGAAAAGAGATACCTTCAGGACCGATTGGCAAAAATACATAGAATATATGAAAAAAGAACCAGATAGAATAACTATGGCAGAAGCTTACAGAAATTTATGGAATACATGAAAGGAAGAATATATATACAATTGATTTAATATACTACCCTGGAATAGAGAATAGGGAAAAATTCTGAAACAAACCAAGCGTGGGGAGGGAATGCTTTGGGTTTGTTTGTTGGTTTGTTTTTTCAATGTATTTTATTATGAAAACTCAATTAAAAATTATTTAAAAAACAAGATGGGGGATACTTGGCTCAGCAATACTACAAGTGAGAAGGGTCTTGGAATTGTTGTAGATTAGGGTGATCAGATTTTGGAAACCAAAATCCAGGTCCGAAATGGCTGCCTAAAGGGGGCATGTGGCGCCCACGAGATTGTGTTGGGACTTCAAGTCCCATCGTCCCCAGCAACATGTCCAAACTGCCCCACTTGGTGTTGGACTACAACCCCCATCATCCTTGGGGATGATGGTATCTATAGCCCTACACCATCTTTTAGAGGGGGGCATCAGGCTGCCCAAGGAGCAAAAAGCTTCCACCACAGCGTTCGCTCACTTGCTGTCCCTCCTCCCTGTTCAAAGCACACAGCACACTTCCTCCAGCCCCTCCTCCGGGCAATCCGGGGCTTCTTCTAGGCCAGAGCGACCGTGTCAGCTCGGCCTGGAGGAAGGGCTGGAATGACTGGAGGAAATTGTGCCGAGGAGGGGCACCTGACTGCCTCGCCCGCCCAGGGGGAAGTTTCCTCGGAGCCGCCCCAAGCGCACTGGCTCCAGGGCTGGTTGGGGGGGGGGGATGATGACGGGACACATGAGCTGGGCGCCCTCACTTCCTCTTGCGAGGTGACGAGGAGCAGCAGCAGCAGCAGCGGTGCTTGCAAGCGAGTGACATGAGCCCAGGTGGGTGTCGCCCGCGAGGGATTTGGTGCGGCGGTGCTTTGAACAGGGAGGAGGGGGAGCGAGCAAGCGCTGTGGTGGAAGTTTTTTGCTCCTTGGGCAGCCTGATGCCCCACTTTAAAAGATGGTGTAGGGCTCCAGATCGAGCCGACTGTTTCCCTGGAGGTTTGCCCCCGGGGCCCGGATCGCTCCAGTTTTCCCGGTTAGGAGCAGGAAACCCCTGGCGATCTGGTCACCCTAACAAGTTGAATATGAGCCAACAGTGTGATGTGGCTGCAAAAAAAAAGGTAATTCTATGTTGGGCTGCATTAATAGAAGTATAGCTTCCAAATTGTGTGAGTTACTGGTTCCCCTCTATTTGGCACTGGTTAGGCCTCATCTTGAGTATTGTGCCCAGTTCTGGGCACCACACTTCAAGAAGGATGCAGACAAGGTGGAGGGGGTTCAGAGGAGTACAAAGAGAATGATCAGGGGTCTGGAAACAAAGCCCTATGATGAGAGACTGAGAGAACTGGGCATATTTAGCCTGGAAGAGAAGATTGAGGGGAGACATAATAGCACTCTTCAAATACTTGAAAGGTTGTCACACGGAGGAGGGCCAGGATCTCTTCTCGATCAACCCAGAGTGCAGGATGAGGAATGATGGGCTCAAGCTACAGGAAGCAAGATTCCAGATGGACATCAGGAAAAACTACCTGAATGTTAGAGCAGTGTGACAATGGAACCTAGGGAGGTGGTGGGCTCTCCCATACCTAGGGAGGTGGTGGGCTCTCCCATACTAGAGGCATTGAAGAGGCAGCTAGACAACCATCGGTCAAGGATGCATTAAGGTAGATTCCTGCATTGAGCAGGGGGTTGGACTCGATGGCCTTATAGGCCCCTCCCAACTCTACTGTTCTATGAGTCTATGATTCTATGAAGTCCAGCAGTTTGGGAAAGGCTGGTCTAGATAGTGCAGTGTCCCATAAAGACTTCAGGTTGAGAATACATGGCAAAGTTTTAATACAGAAAGGCATATTTTTTTTCCAATTTAGCATTTTAAAATGTGTAGGTTTTGCTGTTGCTGTTGTTTGTTTGTTTGTTTTTGTATTCAATTTATAACTTCCCTGTAAGCAAGCATTCCCCAGCAATGTAGATTGGGGAATGCTGGGAGTTGCAGGAGGTTTCCCCTTATCTAAATATGCATTGCATTGTGCCTTAAATGAATAAATACATGACACAAAAACTAAGAGGCTACTTCAAACTGCAAATGAGTAATTTGATCTGGAATGGTTGAACAGTCTGAAGGGTTGTGGGCCCTCCCCCCTAAAATACCTAAGACTCAGATTTATATTCCAGACCCCTAATCCATAGGCAAGACGACCCTGGACGTTTGATTTTATACTCATCCATGTGATGACATTATAATAACTCTAACTGAGGCCTGACACGGTGCTGCCATTGGGAAAAAGGGGGGGGGGAAATGCATCATCTGTGTTTGCTTCCTTTTGCTATGCTACAAACAGCTCTTTGGAAAACCAAAAGCAAGAGCACAGTGACCTGTATTTACTAAGCTTCTGATAACAAGTGGAGGAGAGGAGAGGAGCTGCATGCTCAGATATCAATCTGAAGGCAAGAATGATAATGATAATAATAATAATAATAATAATAACAATAACAATAACAATAATAATAATAAATTTATTTCTTACCCACCTCTCCATTTGGATCTAGGCGGGGAATAGCAGTAAATATAAAATATGATAAAATACATAAAACTGATTAAAAACATGGCACACATTATTAAAATAGCAATCTAACATCCTAAAAACATTCTAAAATTCCACTGGATATGCCTGCCGGAACAGACTAGTCTTTATAGTAGGCTGACCAGATAAAATCCAGGTCAGGGCTCATGTAACTTTAACAGTTGTAGAGCAAAGGGAATTTCAGCCAGTGTCATTTGTATGCAATTAGTTCCTGATGATATTCCCTCTTCATCACAACAGTTAAAGGTGCATGCGCTATAGTAGAGTGACCATATACAAAAGAAGGCAGGGCCCCTGCAACTTTAACAATTGTGATAAAGAGGGAATTTCACCAGGAACTAATTGCATACAAATGACACTGGCTGAAATTCCCTTTGCTCTACAACTGTTAAAGTTACATGAGCCCTGACCTGGATTTTATCTGGTCAGCCTACTTTATAGCTTCCTTAAATGCTAAAAGACTGTTAAATTGATGAGTCTCCTCCGGCAGGCCATTCCACAGTCTGGGAGCGACAGAAGAGATGGTCCTCTGGGTAACGGTTGTCAGCCTAGTCTTGGCCGACTGTAGTAAGTTCTTCCCAGTGGACCTGAGAAGGCGATCCCGCAGGTAACGTGGACCCAAACCATGTAGGGCTTTAAAGGTAATGACCACCACTTTGTACTTTGCCTGGAAACTAATTGGCAGCCAGTGGAGAGATTTTAAAGTTGGCGTAATATGGTCCCCCCTAGGTGTACCGGTGACCCACCTGGCTGCCCTATTTTGCACTAGTTGAAGTTTCTGAATGAGGCACAGAGGTAGCCCTAGGCACAAACCATTGTTGTGCACCTGCATCGACAAGGGATGCTGAGAATGTCCTTACTCAACGCCTGTTGGCTTGGGAAGCTATAACAACGGACAAACGATGGCTGAAAAAAGGTGTAAGTGGCCTAGATGAACAAATATGACTATATGGTCAGGGAAGATATCTCAGGGATGGACCTGTCAATCAAGATAACATGTCAAAATGGCAGACCTTCAGTAAAGTTTTAGAAAAGTCTCAGATCAACCCTTTAGTGATAATGCTGGAAATGTTCCCAATGCATGAAATGTGAGGTTGTTGGCAAATAGATAGATACCTTACTTCTGATTAGTGAATGGGTGGCTTCATCACCTATGGAACTTATTAATGATTGGAAGATGGTTGTCTCACCACCAATAGAGCACACACACCCCACCTCTGGCCAGAACAAGTGTATAAAAGCACAGGTAGCAAGAGCTCTTTTTCAGTTCAGTTCACTTCTTGCTTCTTCTTGTATTTGCTTCTGGTCTTCACTGGACTCAGGAATTTGGGTCAATATGGATCGTTCTGGTGCTTAGACTTTAACTTGCCAATAATTTAAACCCTTTACTTTCTGAAGTTAGAACTTAGAATATTTTCTTTAGACCACTCAATTTTCACTTTTAGATTTTGGGTTTTTCGCTCTGGCTTGAATATTTAACGACATAGGTGTCAAGTTTAACTCTTCACATGCCTAGACACTTAGTAATGCTTTAGCTTAGCTTTTTACATTCAAGCTGTGTTAGGGTGACCATATGAAAAGGAGGACAGGGCTTCTGTATCTTTAACAGTTGCATTGAAAAGGGAATTTCAGCAGGTGTCATTTGTCTGCATGCAGCACCTAATGAAATTCCCTCTTCATCACAACAGTTAAAGCTGCAGGAGCCCTGGATGTGCAGGGCCAGGAAATTCGGATCGGAATCAGTATCGGGACTTCCGATTTTGACCTGATTCATATCGGGAAAAATCAGACATCCCTCGTATCGCTTCGGATCCATTTCTGATATGAAAATCGAACCTCCGATTTTAATTGGACACCATTTTGGGATGATTTTCCCCATAACCTTCTATTGTTGTAAAGAAATACCTATAACTTTTTTATTTTTAAAGATAAAAGCATGAAACTTGGCCATGTGGCAGATGGGTTTGAGGTACTTCTGTGTGAGAAATGTCAGAAAGATAGGTACAGGCATTTTGTGCCTTTTTTTTTTACTCATGAACCAGGAATGCCTATAACTTCTTTATTTTTAAAGATCCACACATGAAACTTTGCCACATTGCAGATGGTATGTTGCTACTCATATGTGTGAAATTTCAGAAACATAGGTGCTTGCCTTTGGCGGCAAGGATTTTTTGAAAAATGGGTTACATTGGGGGAAAGACAGTTACGCCTTTAACTTTTTTATTTTTAAAGATAGAACCTTGAAACTTGGCCACATTAGAGATGACATGTGTGTGAAATTTCAAAAACATAGGGTTGCTCTCCCTGATGCATAAATAGGCCCTTTGCGATATGCTGGGAGCTAGAACGAAAGCCCAGAGGTCTGAATTGCACTCCCAGGCCTCCGGTTGATTAGCTTGCCCAGGATATCATCTTATTCTGAATTCCAGTAATGATAATGACTATTCCAAAAGGCAAACCTCCATATTTTTCCATTTAATTTGACACATATTATCTAAACAGAAAAACAGTGTTTACTCTTTTGATACAATATCCACAATTCAAATAATTCCTTAGTGTTCACATGTCAGTACATATCCTTTTAAAAAAACCTCCAAATACATTTTACACCTTAATTATGCTTTTCTCAGAAATGTAATTTCCATACATGGATGTGTTCAACACAAAATATATTTCCCCCATGGCCTTCATTTCAATTTCTGGCCAAAAACCTACCACAACATACAGTAGATGCTTTCCAGCATCTCTACAGTAATTAAAAGCTCATAACAGCTGCACGGTAGAGAAGAGTATTGGATAATATGAAATAAAAAGCAGGAAATAACACTAGGAAAGCAGTATATGGAATGTATAATGTGCCCTTCAGTACCACTATAAAGCAGTTGTGTAGTTCTAGCCTTCGCTGTGGCTCCACACAATCCAGACACCTGTGATATTGGATGTGCAGATCTCATGGAGCCCCAACATGTGAGAAACATGGGAGGTCAGGGTCAGAGCTATCCAGGAGCATGGTCCCACTCACTCCTGCAGCTACATATGAGTGCCCTACATGTGAATAACTCATGCACAGGGATTAAGTTTCCTGAATTCCATTTCCCCTTCAGAGTTCTCTCTTCCCCTTGTGTAGGCTGACCATATGAAAAGGAGGACAGGGCTCCTGTAACTTTAACAGTTGTAGAGAAAAGGGAATTTCAGCCAGTGTCATTTGTATGCAATTAGTTCCTGGTGAAATTCCCTCTTCATCACAACAGTTAAAGTTGCAGGGGCCCTGCCTTCTTTTGTATCTGGTCACTCTAGTATAGTGCCTGCACTTTTAACTGTTATGTTGAAGAGGGAATTTCACCAGGAACGAATTGCATACAAATGACACCGGCTGAAATTCCCTTTTCTCTACAACTGTTAAAGTTACATGAGCCCTATCCTCCTTTTCATATGGTCAGCCTACCCTTGTGCTTCCCCATAAAATTGGACAGGAGAGAGTTAGTGGAATTGGAGTCTGATGGCAATGGTGGCAGATTTTATTGTTAGCTTCCTTAGGTACCATTTTTGGGTGGAAACGTGGGATATAAATATATCAATGATTGGACTTGTTTTCCAAAACATCTGGAGGGCCTCACATTGCCCTCTTTTGGTATAGACAAATGGTTAAGTTAGCCATTTGTATAGACAAATGGCTAAGTTAGACAGACAAATGGTCAAACTCAAAGGAAGCTTCCTATAAAATCCTATAAAACATGCAATTCATCCAAAGTAGGTCTCGTGCTACTGTAGTGCTAGCATAATGTTCAAAAACAATTCCACTTTTTGAGCTGGTCATCTAGAAGCTCCCAGAGAATAGATGGGTCACATTTGGGGATAATAGCTGCCTCAATGGGGCTCTTGTTGCCCTGGGCCAAAGCTAGTTTTCCTTCTGTTATTTTAACCATTTTGTGGCTAATGTCAAAGGAAATGCACTGAGAAGTTTCACATGGCTTCGGTTGCTAAGGAAACTGCTGTTTTCACATTTCCTCATGTGGAGCTACAATTCTGAGAGAGCTGCCTACATTAATTTGAGGGAGAAATAAAATAATGAGCCTTTTTTAAAAAAATGGGCTGTGGTTTCTAAAATATTCAAAATCAGAGATAAGCTTTACAAGTGGGATTTAAAAATGCAGAGCTACATAGTTAAATGTGATTACTTCATGTACATGAAATCTTTTATTTCAGGAGGTAAATGGTATATGAATGAGTTAGCACACAACTGGAATACATAGGGAACCAGCCGTAAAGCAATTTTATATTTAATACATGTATGCCCTGCCTTTTTTAAAAAAAATGCATGAGGCAATTTACATAAAACAGAATAAAGTATCCAACACACATAAAAATAAAATCACAGAAATTAAAACATAGCAGCAGATAAAAATCTAAGATGAGCACTAACATTAAAATGCAATATGCTAAGGTTTAAAAGATCGCCCTTTTCTCTGTAGATACAAGCAGCTTGAGAAGCAACTCCATGGAGGCAGATAAATACATCTGAGTGTAGGGTTCCATAAATCAGCATTCTCCAACCTGGTGCATTCCAGTTGTATTGGATTGCAACTCTCATAAAGGTGTTTTTGGTCAGTTGCCCAATAGGGACAGCCATCTTTTTGTTTTCCAGTGATGCCTCTGTGAACGACACTATGAGCGCCATCACAAGGGAAATCGTGTTTGCTTGCCATCACTTCTTCACCTATGTGTTTGTCCCTCATTATTTCCTCTTTTGAAAGAGGAAGTAAACAACTTGCATGTGGCCCATTCAGTGGGCTGGTTTGATCCTGCTGCTTCTCTTGCACACAGCAGGAGATAGCGACAACTTCCGTCTTTAAAAATAAGTCGGACTTGCTGGGGTGTTTTTTAGTCTCACGAAGAAGGCTAGAAGGGGTGGGAGGCGCGCAGGAGGCAGACAATGTCGTGAGAGGGACCTGTGAAAATCCATGAGTGCCTAGTAACAAGTGTGCAGTAAAACGCTTATCTGATGGAGTTCTATGTTATGATGTAGCAATGCTGTTTGAAGGAGCAGCAAAGTATTTTTATTGTAGGGGGATGAAACCCTAGGCCACCTCATCAGTATTAGTAAACCAGCCTCCCTAAAAACTGTTAGAATTCAGCAAGCCTTCCTAAAAGTCATCAAAACCCCCTTTTTTCAAGAGACATAAATGCCCCCATGAAGGTGGTGGGGGGGGGGGGGAGGGGAGATTCAACCTCCCTCTATCTCCAAGATTGTGTGCACATTGACACCCAGCTTCAGAGTGTTTTGCAATGGATGCAACATGTAGGACTTAAGCTGTGCTCTACCAGTCCATATAGCCCAGTGCTGTCTAGTCCACTTAGCGGTGGCTCTCCAGGATATCAGCAGGGAACAGTCTTTCCCCCAGATAGCCTTTTAAAACAGGAAATTAAACATGGGACCTTTTGGCAATCCAAATGTGTGCTCTACTGCTGAGGCAGACTCAACATGTGGAAAGCAGCAATATAATCACTGTAGTAGAGCCTGGTCTTCGCCAACCTTGGCCACATATCACTAGGGACCCCACGTGGGCCTGGTCAAGGGACTGTAGGCCAGGGATGGGCAACGTGCAGCAAAACATTTGGAAGCCACCAGAAAATGAAATGTTTTCACCCCAAAATTGTGCTTTTAGATATGAAGGGTCAAATTTAGCTAAAATAGGGTGACCATGTGAAAAGGAGGACATGGCTTCTGTGAATGTAATTAAGCATCCCTACCCACTTTGTTCTCCACGTCTTCTGCCAGTCCTACATTTTGTTTAGGCTGACAGTTCTCTGTTGCAGGCAACCAATAAAATATAGATGAATACATACACAGTATGCAGAAGACTTGCATAACCATTTCAACTGCATTCAAAGATCGGCTCCAGAGAGAAGTTGGCAGGTTCAGACAACAGATGATAGAACGTCCCCCTGTGGTGCTGGCTGCTTGTCCAGATTAAGACTATCAGGTTCTGCTGCCTGTTGCTCTTCAGTTTTTTATTTTTAGTTCTCCTAGGCCCCCTCCACAAGAATGCGCCTTTGCGCCTGGTTCCGCGATTATGCGCATTATCGCGGAGGCGCATTTACTCACAATCCCTCTGCACGGGAGGCGGCGGGAAGCGGCGAAGCGCATTAAAAGATGCCCAAAAAGCGCTTTCCAGGTAGTTAATGCGCATAATCGCTTGTTCACACAGCGAAAATGCGCTTTAACGGCCGGAGCAAAATAAAAGTCGCTATTTAACGCGCGTTCGAAAATGCGCATTATCGGGGAGATAACGCGCCTGTACGCCCGTTTTGCGCTCCGCTCGTGTGTAGGTAAAATTTATAATGAGCCTTCAAGGCTCATTAAACGCCCCGTGTGGAGGAGGCCCTAGAAAACTTGGCAGTTCCAAGACCAAGCTGCTCAAGAAGGGTGAACTGGACTTGGTAATCCAAGAAGTATTGGTTGCAGTGCTGAATGAAGCTAAAGGGGAAACCTCAATTAGAAAATACGCCTCCAACCAGGGATGGGTGAGACATTTGCTGTCAAACAAATTTGCCCAATTCGCATGTCTAAGCCCTGAAGTGAGCCAAGATAGAATTGTGTATTGAAGAAATCTGCATTTTTGCAAGCTTTATGAAGCAGCTTGCCTCGGCGAAAATATACACAAAAATGTACATAAAGTGTGTTTGAATGCATATATCTGAGGAATGTATATAAAGAACCTTCATTACAGCAATGTAAAGTACTTGGAAAACTGCATACAAAAATCCAAACAGGGAAATGTGCACAAAACCATGAATTTTCTATATGTGGAAACAGGGCAGAATGGGCCTGACCGTAGAATCCTGACAATCTTGTCAAGGCTGAGATTGCCAGATCTGGCAACCCTACAATACTAGAGTTGGAAGGGTCCTATAAGGTCATCGAGTCCAACTCCCTGCTCACTGCAGGATTCCACCTTAAAGCATCCCTGATCTCCTGTAGCTTTTCTAAAAGTAACTCTCCTCATTGCTCCTACTCAGGGTTTTAGGAAAGATGTCCAAGAACAGTTAAAATGGAAGGCCCTTCGCAGGTAAATAGTTGTAACAGCCACAAATCCAGGCCTTTTACTCATCTGAGCTTGGATGTAGTCAGTGTCTGGGAGCAGATGGTGAGCTGATGTGTTCTGGAGCTTCTCCACATCAGAAAGCAACAACAAGCCACATGAGGAATGCCACTGTGTTTGTTCCTTCTTCTGACTCTGGGATGCCTGACACCTGCAGATTATGGTGGCAAGAATGATTCTCCAAGGGAGGACTTGCACTAGAGCCCCTTCGATGTGTAAGGCAGTGCTGTGCCAGAGGCCGCCCCCGCCTGCCTCCCCGATGTGAAAAGGGGATCCTCAGGAGGTCTGCTTCCAGGAGGAGCCTCGTGTCTTGATGGCCACACATCAAAGAGGTGGAAGGGAGGGGCGCTGGCAGATAAGACCACTGCCTAGGCAGCTCCCTTCACCGGTGGCACCATGGCAAGGCTGCCAATGGCATCCTCCCCCCCCCCCCCACCTGCAACAGCCTCTCCACTCTCAAGCAAGCCAGGCATAAGAAAGCAGAACATGGGAACTTTTACTTCTGTTTAAGAGTCTCAAACGCCAGTTTTGCTTGTTCTGATCATTCATGTTTTCCTTTCCTTCGACTTAGTGCACTGTCCCCCAAAATATAGCAACAAGGTTGATATGGCAACATCCAAGAACCATGCTTGATCTACTGTGGTCAAACACCAGTAGGTAAGAGTACCTTAAAGTTGGACTTTAAAGCAGGGGGTGGGATGGGGATACAAACATTCCTGTTGCCAAAGCAACTGAGCCAATGCTCCTTTCTTTGCTACCCTGTACTGCAATGCAACTACCAAAGCACACTGTGGCATAGACACGCAGGGAACATCCCTGTTGTTGAGGCAACTGGACATAAGCTCCCTATCTTGCTGTGCTGCACTACCATTCAATCGCCTCTGGATTTTATCAAACCCTCATTAATGAGGTTTTATGGGTTGTCCAGATTTTGTCATCTTCCATTTATAACTCTCCTGTATTTCCTCATCTCCACTTCTGTATTTTTCATACCACACAAGATCCAGTACAGAACAGCTGCACCATGTCTTTTTATTGGTAGCACTAGGAATCCTCCATTTGCAAGCACCCAGGGAGGCCCTTTCCTGTTCCCACTAAGGGCAACATGGCTTCGTGTGCTTTCAGCGGCATTGTCACATCACCAAATATGATTGGCTTTTGCCACCTGATTGGCTGTAATCATGTTGTGAAGGAGGAGGAGACTGCCAGGGCAGCAGTCACAGAGAACAGAAACAAACTGCCATGGACAAAAATGAAAGAGGTAGGATTGGGATTTAGGCAGGTCATTTTGCAATTTGCACTCTCTAAAATTGCCACATTGAATGTTTGCACCTGCAAACATTCATAGCATCCCTAAATAATGCAAAACATGCAGCCAAACTCCCAGTCAAGAAACATCTGCTCATCTGTAAGCATGGGGGGGGGGGGTGTCCTGCGATGTTAGAAGTTCAAAAATATGCAGAAGCATCAATGCAGTTCTTTCTCTTACCAGCATCAGCTCTCCCGGAAACTGGTGATGTGGCAAAAAACATGGAAAGAACCCCATCTCAGGGTTAATATTACACACACCCCAAATGGTCTCTGAAGCTTACCGTTACAGTCCCCTGACTCTAAGGGGACTGTAAGGGAGTGGAATGTTCTCAGAAGTTGCATCAACAGTTCTTTGTCTTATCTTTTTTCCTTTTTTGTATGAATTCTTCAAATGTTTGCAGAGATGGCATATATAGGGTGACCATATTTTGGAAACCAAAAAGGAGGACAATATGGCCGCCCCAAGGGGGCGTGACCACCAACATGTCCATCCCCAAGGGGGCGTGCCCACCCAAACATGGCCTTGGTCACATGTCTGATTTCACAGCATACAATTAAGACAAACTTGTTCTACACAACATCTTAATGTTAAAATCACTGAAATAAAGAACAAGTGAGACATTGAATGTATCTCACTTCTACTTTTGTAGCTTTTGCTGTTCTTTGAAGCTTTTACTATACTCTGTGTGACAGAGTCTCCCCTTCCCTCAAATATCTTTTCTGACTGCAAATCTTTCACTGGATTACAATAGTCTAAACTTTCCTAACGTTTAACACTCTTTCCCCATCATTTTTCTCATATCCATACTCACAGATTCAGCATACTGTTACCATTGAACAAATGAAGCAGTGGACAAGTGCAGAGAAATCTAGTACAACAAACTAGCAACCTAGCATGCAGGAAGAGTATAAAATATGATTACCCTGCAAACATTAGCCATGGAACAAAATGGACTAAAGGCTTGTTGTAGTCACTTCTCGCCTCTTAGCTTGTTTCAACTTCTGGTTGATCAGTGAGAAACTAATCTAACAATGTGTGATTATATCTCTGATTCATTAGCCATGTGAACAAGACCATGGTCAGTACAATTCAAAGATAGGCCAGAACAGATGCCCATTATTACAATGCTAGATAAGGATCTTTCCTTCCTTTTATCCAAGTATATACTGAATTTACATTGCCTCAGTGTGCAGAGAACATGCAACCAGCAGGTGCTCTCCAAAAAGATGCTTTCAGAGCCTAGGAGATCCAGACACACTCAAACTCAAGCTAAGCCATGCTATGCTGGGACAGAACAATTCTGGGACAAGAACAGTCATAAATATAAAAGGAAAACACAACTACCTCATTGACATAGCAATACCTAACAACAAAAATGTTGCAGAAAAGGAAGAGGAAAAGAGAGACCCAGCAAAAGTTTTAGGAAATCTCGCTCATATTGGCATAGATTGAGATATTTTGCTGGTCAGAATTTTCAACAGTAGAACTCCAATGAAAATACAACTCTAACCACAGCTTCTGAGGTAATTAGCTGCTGGTCCATGAGCTGGCCTCTGTCTCCAGGAAGGAGCTGAGGACGTTGATATGTCATTGTCATTGTCAATACATGAAATTAAAGCACAGTGATAGCAGTCTGTGCATGCTTTCTCTCTCTCTCCAAGCATACGACAATAAAAGAAAACCTTAAAATGATATCACAAGCTGGACACAGGATAGGGCATTTCTCATTGTAATCAATAGGACTTTAATTGTGTTCCTTGTTTATGTATTCATTATGCTTTCTATTTATTACACCCAATAACCCAACTTCTCTGTGTGGTGTACAATAATTAAAAAATAACATACAAACAATAAAACAATAATTAAAAACAGCACATAATAAAACCAAAATGAAGTCAGCCATAAACAGTAAAAACACAACAGCACAGTAAAACCAGCAGAAAATAAAGGTGCATAGGGCGAAGAGCACTAAAATACTTATTAAAATAATCGGGTGATGAAAACACCACAACATAGGTACCAAGCAAGCTTCTCTGGGGAGGGCATTCCACAGACGGGCTGTCACCATTGAAAAGCCCACTGATCTTAGGGTGTTGTTTTCTTAGGGTGTGAGCAGCTTGGTGTTGTTTTCACCCTCTATTTGATTTTGATCTTTTCATTTTTAAATATTTTCTACACTCTCTACGTGGCTTAATTTTCCCTACCTGGACTTTGCTGAGTTCTATACCCTGGATTCTAGGAGAGATCTCTTTCAACCTTCATCTGGATCCATCATAACCTGGTCTTCAGATCTCTCCTTGTGATCTCTCCTTGGGATAGGTAGCTATACATTCCTTTTAATCTTTCCCCCTCCCCACCTACACACATACACTGTTCCCTTCCTTTTTCTAAAAGTTTGGACCATATGGTTATAATGTTGAAAGCTTCAAACACTAGGGTGACCATATGAAAAGGAGGACAGGGCTCCTGTATCTTTAACAGTTGTGTAGAGAAGGGAATTTCAGCTGGTATCATTTGTATGCATGCAGCACCTGGTGAAATTCCCTCTTCATCACTGTAGTTAAAGCTGCAGGAGCTATACTAGAGTGACCAGGTACAAAAGCGGGCAGGGCTCCTGCAGCTTTAACTACAGTGATGAAGAGGGAATTTCACCAGGTGCTGCATGCATACAAATGACACCAGCTGAAATTCCCTTCTCTACACAACTGTTAAAAGTTACAGGAGCCCTGTCCTCCTTTTCATATGGTCACCCTAAGCAAATGCCAAAGGGGAAGAATAACCAGTGGGGCTCCCCAGAGCAGTCACCCGCCCTATGGCTTTCCTCAAAGATCCTCAGAAGGTGAGCGAGGGGGGCAGTCTCTATGAAAAAACTCCACTGGCTGTAAAAAGCAGCCTGTGTGCCTCAGACAGGCCAAAATGCCTGACTCTTGGAAGTCCTTCCTTAGAGCATTGTGGGAGGGGGCAGCAGCAGCAGCAACAGTGCAATCTCAATGGGGAGGTAGGTGAGAGATGGGAGAGGCGGTCAGGGCAGGCACGGTAGGGGAAATGCAGCACCTGGGAGGTAGAGGGAGACGTGGCACATGAAGCCCCAGCAGGTAAGTGTCTCGCGCCCGCCCCGCCCCCCCCTGCACATCCGTGCCGCCCCCCCACCCCCCACCCGCCCCGCGCTCCTTACCTGCTGCTGCTGGTGCTGGGGCTTCCCTCCGTGCTCGGAATCTACTGAGAAACAGGCTTCCTGGCCTGTCTCTCAGTAACGCGCCGAGTGATGACGTCATCATCCAGCGCGCTACTGAGGGACAGGCCGTGAAGCCTGTTTCTCAGTAGATTCCGAGCACGGAGGGAAGCCCCAGCACCAGCAGCAGCAGGTAAGGAGCGCGGGGCGGGCGGGCGGGGGGGCGGCGCAGGTGCACGGGGCACTTACCTGCTGGGGCTTCCCTCCGGTGCTCGGAATCTACTGAGAAACAGGCTTCGCGGCCTATCCCTCAGTAGGGACAGGCCGTGAAGCCTGTTCCTCAGTAGATTCCGAGCACCCGAGGGAAGCCCCAGCAGGTAAGTGCCCCGCCGCGAGCACCCGCGCCCCCCCCACCTGCCGCGAGCACCCGCGCCGCCCCCCCACTCCCCCGTGCCCCCCCCCGCCCCACCACCCGCCCCACGCTCCTTACCTGCTGCTGCTGGGGGGGTCCGTTTCCCTCCGTGCTTGGAATCTACTAAGAAACAGGCTTCCTGGCCTGTCTCTCAGCAGTGCGCCGACTGATGATGTCATCACCCGGCGCGCTACTGAGGGACAGGCCGCGAAGCCTGTTTCTCAGTAGATTCCGAGCACCGGAGGGAAACGGACGCCCCAGCCGGTAGGTGCCTCGCGCCGCCAGCCTCGCGCCACCGCCGCGTGACCCCCCCGCCGCCCCGGTTTGCCCCCGCCGCCCCCCAGTTGGCCCGGCTCGCCCCAGGGCCACCTAGTCACTGTTTTGGGGGGCTAAATTTCCGGATTTGGCCCCCCAAAACGGTTTTTTCCGCCCGGATGTGGATTTGCACCCCATTTCCCTGCCATGTCCGGACAAATCCGGGCGTCTGGTCAGTCTAGGCATATAGGATCATAGAATCATAGAATAGTAGAGTTGGAAGGGGCCTATAAGGCCATCGGGTCCAACTCCCTGCTCAATGCAGGAATCCACCTTAAAGCATCCCTGATAGATGGTTGTCCTGCTGCCTCTTGAACACCTCTAATGTGGGAGAGCCCACCGTCTCCCTAGGTCATGGTTTCCGTTGTCGTATTGCTCTAACAGTCAGGAAGTTTTTCCTGATGTCCAGCCGGAATCTGGCTTCCTGTAACTTGAGACCATCATTCCGTGTCCTGCACTCTGGGTTGATTGAGGAGAGGAAAGGTTGTCACACAGAGGAGGGCCATGATAGAGTGCTATCATGTCTCCCCTCAACCTTCTCTTCTCCAGGCTAAACATACCTAGTTCTTTCAATCTTTCCTCATAAGGAATTGTTTCCAGACCCTTGATCATCCTCATTGCCCTCCTCTGAACACGCTCCAGATTGTCTGCATCCTTCTTGAAGTGTGGTACCCAGAACTGGACGCAATACTCAAGATGGGGCCTAACCAGTGCTGAATAGAGGGGAACCAGTACCTTGCGCGATTTGGAAGCTAACCTTCTATTAATGCAGCCCAAAATAGCATTTGCTTTTTTTGCAGCCACATCACACTGTTGGCTCATATTCAGCTTGTGATCTACAACAATTCCAAGATCCTTCTCGCTTGTCGTATTGATTAGCCAAGTATCCCCCATCTTGTAACTGTGCATTTAGTTTCTTTTTCCTAGGTGTAGAACTTGGCATTTATTCCTATTAAATTTCATCCCGTTGTTTTCAGCCCAGTGCTCCAATCTATCAAGATCGCTTTGGAGTTTGTTTCTGTCTCCCAGGGTATTAGCTATCCCACCCAATTTTGTGTCTGCAAATTTGATCAGCATTCCCTGCACCTCCTCATCCAAATCATTAATAAAAATGTTGAAGAGCACTGGGCCCAGGACTGGGCCCTGCGGTATCCCGCTCATTACCTCCCCACAGTGTGAAAAGGTACCATTGATAAGCACTCTTTGAGTCTGATTCTGTAGCCAACTGTGGATCCACCTAATAGTTGTTCCATCTAGCCCACTTTTCACTAGTTTGTTAATCAGAATATCATGGGGCACTTTGTCAAAAGCTTTGCTGAAGTCAAGGTATACTATATCCACATCATTCCCACATTCCACAAGGGAGATTACCCGATCAAAACATGAGATCAGATTAGTCTGACAGGATTTGTTCTTGACAAATCCATGCTGGCTTCTAGTAATCACTGCATTGTTTTCAAGGTGTTTACAGATTGACTTCTTTATAATCTGTTCCAAGATTTTCCCAGGGATGGATGTCAGACTGACTGGTCTGTACTCATGTTCCTCCTTTATGACCTCCAGTCATCAGGCACTTCACCCATCTTCCATGATTTCGCAGGGATAATAGAGAGTGGTTCTGAGATTTCTTCTGCCAGCTTCTTTATTACTTTAGGATGCGGTTTATCGGGCCCTGGAGATTTGAACCCGTTCAAAGAAATTAGGTGTTCCTTGAACTTTTCTTTATCAATCTAAGGGTGCCTCTACAAGAGCGATTTAAAGCTCTTTCAAGGTGCATTAGGAAATTTACCTCTACAAGAGCGGAGCGCAAATCAGGGGCTCAGGCGCGTTTTCTCTCCGATTATTTGCATTTTCGAATGCGCGTTAATTAGCGAGTTTAAATTTATGGCGGGAGCAAGAGCGCCTTATGTCCGTGTAAACAACTTTCTGAGGAGGCGCATTAATGATCAGGGGTTGGACTGTCGTCATAATGTCATGCATAGAACTGCCCCTTCGCTGGGAAAACCTCCCACTTTTTGGTTTAGTTTCCTTTCCTCTCTCCTCCTGGCAACTTCCTCCTTGTACTCCGTCTCTCTGGATGAAAGCTCCAAGAAGAGGTGACCCAACGTGAACCAAAAATAAAGTTTCTTTGAAGTACCCTGATGAAATATTTTTAACATGGAGACACGGGGCCAGATGGAGGTGGTTTTATGAGATGTAAAGGGGGTAGGAAGGCTGTGCGGATGTGCGTATAATTAGCCACCAGCAGACATAACTTCCCCTCGCTTCTTGCTGGGTTTCTCCTGAGCTGAGTTGTGTGTGTGTGTGTGTGTATGTGTGTGTGTATGTTTTACAATTGTTGAGCTCGCTGGGAAGTGGAGGGTGAAGGAACGAAGCAGCATCCCCCTGTCTGTTTTGGTGTGTGTGTGTGCGAGACACATTCCCATTTACTCGTGAGGAAGTCATGGCAATCGGGCAAAGGAGGGGGGAAGTCAGGTAGCCAAACATGTTAATCAGCTCATTCCTTTCAGGTAACCTAGGAAACCAAAGGCGGGAGATTCTGGTGGGCAGGGAGAATAAAAGGAGGGAACAGGTTTGGGGAGTTTCTCTGGGACAAAGCGCATTACTTTCAGCAACATTTGCATGCGATTCTCAGCATGTCAAAAACTTTAAAATGCCTTTCATACAGCCTGTAATGCACTTCAACGCCTCCCATGTATAGGGATTAGGTGTAAAAGCGATTGAGAGAAGATGCGCATAATCGGGGAACCAGGCGTCAAACCGAAATCTTGTAGAGGGGGGCTAAAACTGCAATCTTGCCCCAACAGCCTGTACTTTACTTTTGACCAGGGGGTGGTGGTTCATAGAACCGCTTTTGAGAGAAGACTGAGCCAAAGTAGGAATTAAGTACTTTGGCCTTTTCTTTGTCATCTGTTACCAATTTGCCATCCTCACGAAGCAGTTGGACCACCATTTCTTTCCTCTGTCTTTTACTATTCACGTATCTGAAGAAAGCCTTTTTATTGCTTTTAGCATCCCTCGCTAGCCTCAGCTCCTTCTCAGCTTTAGCTTCCTGATACCATTCCGGCACTTCTGTGCTACTTGTTTGTACTCTTCTTTTGTAGCCTGGTCTTCCTTCCACTTCCTATATGTATCCTTTTTTATTTTCAGGTAATCTCTAAGCTTTTTGTGGAGCCACATTGGTTTTTTCTGTTGTCTTCTATCTTTTTTCCTTGTTGGAATTGTTTGTAATTGAGCCTTTAAAATTTCCTTTTTAAAAACTCCCACCCATCTTGGCCTCCTTTTCTCATTAGGGTCACTTGCCATGGGACCTTACTTATCATAGTTCTGAGTTTATTAAAATCAACTTTCCTGAAATCCAGAGTACATGTTTGGCTACACTCAGCTTTTGCTTCCTTTAAAATCAAGCACTCAAGTATGACGTGGTCACTTTCCCAGAGAGTTCTTGTAACTGCCACTTTGTCCACTAAGTCCTCCCTATTGGTCAATATCAAGTCAAGGATAGCGTTCCTCTAGTTCCTTCCTCTACTTTCTGTTGTAGAAAGTTATCAGCCACACATGTCAGGAATTTCTTGGAGGGGCCAATTTGGCAGAATTTGTCTCCCAACAGATATTGGGGTAATTGAAGTCCCCCATTACTACTACATCGGATTTTCTTGAAATACTGGCAATTTGCTTTTCAAAAGTTTCATCCTCATCTTCTCCTTGATTGGGTTCTTCATTGCAGTGCTTCATTCTTCTGGAGTTAGCTGGCGGAGTCCTAGTGAGACCAGTGAAAATACTGTCCTCGTCATCAAGAGGGGAAAAAACTTCTAGGTTTGCAGGATATAATCTTCTTGTAACCCTCAGAGTCAGCAGATATTGCATCCAAAAGCAATTTGTTACTGTCAAAGGAAACTGACTTAAACCCTGCAGAAACCAATTCTACCAGGACTTCCAGTCAATGAACAGCCTGACATATGCCATCTAATCCGCAGAAACAGATAAATGAAAGATATTTTGGCCAGAATAATATCTGCTATATGGGGAACATCTAAGGCATTTAAATGTTTTTACTATGGACACGGAATCTTCCAAGAAATAGTCAGATAAGTGCATTTCAAATAACCAATTTTTTCATTCAAATGTGTATTTCCTTCAATTAGATCCTCTAAATTGATGCATATCTGTTGAAGTAAAATTTCAGCAGACACTGCTTCCTATGGCTGAATGTCACCATTGTGTTGACAATGTAGGTAGAAGCTTAGCTTGCTATGAAAGCTTTTAGGGAGGGAAGAATAAGGCAGTCAAACTGAAAATCAAACACACAAAAGCCCCAGTTTTGCCATGCATGGAACAAAAACAAACACACAAATTAAACAAATGAAATTTATGTCAGGGCAGATAAGCATCCAGTGTTAAACAGCAGGAAGTGTCACGTGTGTGACTATTTGTGAGATCTAGCAATGTTGTGAAACAATCCAAGTCGAACAGAATATGCAGAGAAAGGAAGTGTAGCAGTGAAAAGGGCAAATTCATTATAAGGAATAAGGAAAGGGTGTGAAAATGAAACAGCCTGTATCATTGTGCCCCTATCTAAATCTATGGTCTGTCTATATTTTGAATGCTATATGTGCATCGTCATTTACTCCATCTCAACACATAATTCATAAAATTAATTTTGAAAGTGGCCACGTTTGCTACAGTACTCAGGTTATACTTAAGAGGTCACAGGTCAAAAAGGAATCTTCCTACAATTGTGTGACCATATCAAGATTCCTTTTTTGGCATTATAGAATCACTCAATGCACCGTCTTATGATACAACATTTACCTAGCATACTATACCATACTTTCTCTCCCTTAGAGTAATTAAGAGTGCTTAGGAATAGTATATGATTGAGGCTGCAGTTCCATGCACCAGCCTTCCCCAACCTGGTGCCCCTTAGATTTTTGGGAGTTCAATTCCCACCAGTCCCAGCCAGCATGGGCAAAGATCAGGAATGCTGGGAGATGGCACCAGATTAGGAAGGGCTGCTATTCATACTTGTCTGGAAGTAGTCCCATTAACCTCAGTAGAACTTACTTCTGAGTGGACACACACTGTCTCTTACTGGAAAGTTAGAAGGACTGCAGATAAACTTGTCTTTCTTACTTGTGCAAAAGCTTAAGAAAACACTTTGTATTTTTGCAGAAGTCTGTATATTGCAGCTTTAATATATTCCAGTTATTGCTTTGAAGACAGCTGTCTTTCTCTCTCCAAAATTGCATACAGATAAGTATCAGAAAATATAGAGCGTGAAAGGCAAAGGCAGGGAAAACATCACATTTTAACAAGATTGCTGTGAGCAGTACAAAAATATATATGTGTCTGAAATTAGAGCTTCATAGGCAATTAACTGACTTTTATTAACATCAGATTAAGGGAGTGATGAGTTGCAATTATAGTATTAAAGTCCTGACTGAGATGTAGTTTTAGACAAGAAGGATATTTTTGTTATAGTGTTTTAGAATACTGTTAATAATAGGGGTACCATGGGGGGGGGAGTTAACAGTCAGACGCACACACACACACCCCTCCCAGTGTTTCAGACCTCCCAGTGTTTCAGACCTTACTATTCATGAAAGCAAAGTTTGGAATTGGAATGGATTGGAAATCTTGAACTACTTATGAACTGAGTACAAACTCCCTTCAGTTCTGTGTCCTGCTTGTAATGGGGCTCAGGTTAAAGGCACTGGTTTCTTAGTCAAAGTGCTCTCTCTTTCCCATCCTACTTACCAAGTGCCTGTGTCTATGGTGCAGAGTCCTTGCTGTGGATCTTCCTTTATACATTTTGCTGTCTCATGGTGGCATCCTAGGCACAAGGATTCATGGGAAATGCAGCTCCCTTGGATACTAACAATTCCACTAGGGTGGCAGAATCAATGGGAACTGCAACTTGTAAGACAGAAATGTTTAAAAGTGGCCCCATAAGGATGCCTTAGATATGAGGTCTTGCCACTACCACTAGGTGGTAGGGATGTGCACTGGATCGGGTCTGATCCATGATCCAAATCCGATCCAGGGGAAATCGGATACAATTATCCGATTTCTGATCTCACAGCTGGATCGGCTGATCCGATCCGGAAAGGTCCTGATCCTGATCGGATGGATCGGCGGATCAGCAGGCGCCTACTGGCGCCCGCCGCTGCTTCCATTGGCAGGCGCCAGCAGGCACCCGCTGATGGAAGCGGACAGCGGGGGGGGGCTTCCCTAGCGGGGCTGTCCGCTTCCATCGGCAGGCGCCAGTGGGCGCCCGCCGATGGAAGTGGACAACGGGGGCAGGGGGTGGCGGACGGGAGCGGACGTCCCCCAAAGGTAAGCAGGGGCGAGGGGGGAGGGGCGAGGGGGGAGGGCGACCCATGGCCTGCTTACCTTCCGTGGCCGTCCACTCCCGTCCGCTGCTGGCCGCTACTGCGAGCAGGCTTCGTGGCCTGCTCCTAGGTAGCGCGCCAGGTGATGACATCACCTGGCGCGCTACTCAGGAGCAGGCCGCGAAGCCTGCTCGCAGTAGCGGCCAGCAGCGGACGGGAGCGGATGGCATGAAAGGTAAGCAGGGGGCAGGGGGCAGGGGCTTACCCCCCCCCGGGGCTGTCCACAGCGGACGGCCCTGGGGGGGAGGAGGGAGTTATGCCCCCCTCACCCACCTGCTGCCATTTTTTCCTCATAGACTTGCATTGGGGGAAAGCTTTCTTTCCCCCAATGCAAGTCTATTGGGGGGGGGGGAAATGGTGGCCAATCCAAAAATCGGATGTCTGATTTTTGGATCGGGATTGGAACCAATCCGGTCCGGAGGGGCCTCCGATTTTGTCTGATCCGATCCGGGACAAAATTGAAGGTCCCGATCCGGGTCCCGATCCAATCCGGGGGGTCCGTGAACACCCCTACTAGGTGGTACATTTGTGAGAAAGGTAAAAGAACAGGAGGAACTGCTTCCTGGGATTGGGGGGAAACTGTGCTACTGATAACATAATCAGGAGAGCAGTGGGGGCCTTTTACTTGCTTCAGAATGGGGCTGATTTAAACAAGCTTAATTTGTGCTTATGTCAAACCCCAAATGATTTTTTAAAAACAAGTCCATTCCAACTTGTCTAGAGAGGTTCACTTGTCACTGGTGATTATTCATCTGTAGAACATCTGTTTTCCTTTGAATACCTGTTACCTTTTTCAAAAATGCAGTTGGACTTCACTCACCATCTGATTTAGTCATTTATTCATTCATTCAATTTATACATCACCTTTTTGGGGGGGGCAAGTTAAATTCAAAGCAGCTAACAGTATCAAAACAAGATGATGATGATGATGATGATGATGATGATGATGATGATGATGAGAGAATCAAAACGACTAGGGATAGCCCCATAACAAAAGACTGACATTTGATTCACACCACTGTTACTAAAAAAAAAATCTGAAAATGAAAACTAAACAAAAATGTCTGTTGGTCAAAATTTGGAGCATGAAGTCTATCATGTCCTAGGACCTAAATAGAGTGATCGTATAAATGGTGTGCCTGTGGCTTTAAGGAAAACAAGGACTCATAGGAAGTGAAGACTAGAAAGTAAAGTTTCTTAATTCTGGAACCTATGTAGTCTGTCAGTCAGCCAGCAAAGGAAGTACAATCCATACACTCCCAAGGGTATGTAATTAAATATATTTGATTACATTAATATTCATTTTGCTGCTCAAATCTGAAAACGGGGGTGGGGGTGGGGGGTGGGAATAGCCAAGGTGACTCATAGGACCTACAAGGGATACAACGCGTTTCCTTGTCTGGGACTGAGGTCCCCTCAACAAGGATTCGCTTTTGCCCCGGTTAGGCGATTATGCGCACTATCCCTGAAGTGCCTTTACGCCTAATACCCCTGCACGAGAGGCGGCAACAAAAGGCACTTCCCTCCCCTCCCCTTCCCTCCCCGCCGCTCCCCAGCTGGCTGGCTGGTAGGCTGTGGGCAGCAGGCGAGTGCTCCTCCTCCTCCTCGCCTTCCTTTACCCCCTCTTCTTCCTCCTCCTCCTCCCGCCGGGCCCCCCACCGCGGGTGCCGAGCAGGAGGCGCCCCTCTTGCGGGGAAGGAGTCGCAGGCGGGCGGGAGGGCGCCCGCCCAGAGATGAAGCAGCCGTGCTGCCCACAGCCTACCAGCCAGCCAGCTGGGGAGCGGCGGGGAGGGGAGGGAAGCGCCTTTTGACAGCCTGATCCCCTCAGCAGGAGCCGGAGGACAGTGGAGAGAGAGGGGTGCGTGAGAGCTACTGGACGCTGCCAGGCACCTTTGGCTGCCTTGGAAATGTGGCTGCTTTTGTGACTGGAGGGAAACTGGCTGGCGACTGGGGGCTGAGGCGGTGGAGGAGGAGATGCAAACGGGATGGGAAGCTGCTGCCGCCGCCGCCGCTCCTCACGAATCGCGGCGGGCTCGAGCTGCCGAACTGTCCCTTCCGCTCGCCGGAGCAGCATGCTGCTCCGGCGAGCAGAAGGGACAGTTCGGCAGCTCGAGGCCGCTGCTCCTCGCGAGGAGCGGCGGCGGCGGCAGCAGCTTCCCATCAAAATGCGCTTTAGTGGACAGAGCAAAAAAACCTCGCTATTTAACGCACATTCGATAATGCGCACAATCGGGGAGATAACGCGCCTCTACACCCCATTTGCGCTCCTCTCTTGTAGAGGTAATTTTTTAATGAGACTTGAAAGAGCTTTAAATCGCTCTTGTTGTAGAGGTAATTTTTTTTAATGCACCTTGAAAGAGCTTTAAATCGCTCTTGTAGAGGCAGAATGGCAAGACCTCGGAATGGCAAGACCTCTGTCGCAGGAGAGGGCAATTTTGAATCTGAGCCTATCATAGAAACGCCTTTCTGCCTCTGTCACTAAGCTATACCTCTAAAATGGTTTCTCCCACTATAGTCCACGACATGCACAGGCTCTGAAGCCTTATGGTCAGCTCCACTCCTCTTGAAGGAGCTGACTGGACTACTTGCCTCATTCTGTAGCCTCGGAATTCTGTGAGGCTAAAGAGATGGAGGTTCTGCCGGGGACTCAGCCTTTGTATCGGAAGATGATAATGGGGCTGTGTCTTCTGGCCATGAGTACCCTGAATAACGCTCTGGCTGTTCTATGCCTGAGGATGTAGCCTGTCCTCTGCTGCCGAGGGTTTGGGGTCATGACAGTCTCTACCATTGAGCTTAGAAGTTGAACAGCTGTCAGCCTAGTTCAGGCAACCTTGCCCTTGCTCCAAGCCTGGGGCCAGTCAGCCTTGAGGCTGATCCTTGTTCCTTATGACTGGCTCTCTGTTATAGGGGCCAAAGAGGCTCCTGGCAGCATCCTGGGCTCCCAAGCTATTAAGCCACTTGGGCTCCATGGAATTGTGCCTGGAACTGAACCCTATGCCAGATCTTCTCACGCCCGTAAGCTCACCAATGTACCCCGCCTTGAACATATCTGCCAGGAGAGAGTTAGCCTTGCTTAGCACTCCTTGCCATCAGCTCCATTGCCACCTGGCCCCTCTGGGGTCTCCCTGAACACTGAGGCCATTATCACACAGGCGGTTTGATGCACACCCACCTCGACTTTGCTCCAGTTCTTCAGCGCTGGACTCGCATGACGTCATCCCCGTCGTGCTGTTCTCTCACCCTGAGGTCACGGTTTTTAGTTTCTGTTTTGATGTATCCCTGAACAGGCAAAGTCCAAAAGGCCCAGGCAGGTATTGCAGGTATTGCAGGTATCACAGCAATACCGATCAGGTGTAATTCAAAATGCTAGTCACATAGGAAATGGAGGGGAACCCACAGAAGCAAACCGGGGGGAAAATGTAGGTGTGATGAAGGCCAAAGAAAGCCAATGATGAAGACCATTTGACACAGTCTGCTGCTCCTCACTTGCCACTTGGCACCACACAGGGTTCACTGTGGGGTGGGGTAGGAGTACGATCACTTAAACATGCACTCCTCCCATGCATCCCTTTGCAACAATCCACGCGCTTTGCCTGCCAAGTCTCTGGCATATGCTGAAAGACTGGGGCAAGGCTGCCCTCCCCCTCACAAGGTGGGGAGGGGGGAGCAGTATTATTATATAGTCTGATCTCAGTAATCAACAACACCATTAAAGGAGGAAATGGAGGGAAATTATTTTACAAAAGGAAACATTAACTTCTCGTTCTGATTTAGAACTCAACCTCTCTCTTTCTCTCTCTCTCTCTCTCTCTCTCTCTCTCTCTCTCTCATACACACACACACACACACACACACACACACACACACTCCATTTCCCACTAATTTTGCAGGGTGTTCTGCTCTGGCTTTTATATGTGATTCATTATCATGGTATCAAATGAGTCCCCTGCGTACTCTACAGGGGAAATTTCATAAAAGTTACTATTTTCATCCTTTGAGACCTTTCTAATGCCTTTGCCTCCACCTCAGTCCCCCACCTGCACTGCACGCACTCCTGTTCTTTGAGAGACTGGTTCAAAGTGCTTTGTTCTCCCAGCCAGGAATGGCTGCATGGAAAACATGAGATGCTGAGAGCAGGTAGGAGGAGTACAGCCTACTTCAATCCCAATGTATCTTTCAGTGCAGCAGGGCTGGAGCACTGGCAGGATGAGAGAAGGTCTTCTCTATGTTGCCAGGAAAGATGGGGATGGAAGAATTCCTGGGCCACAATGGCTGGTGGCCTCGAGGGGACAGACATGTCCCTGCATTTCACAGGGTCATGCCAAGGGTAGACAATTGATCAGCCCAAGGGCCTTTACCACACCTACCCAGTTTGCTTCTATGGGTTCCCCCTCCGTTTCCTATGCGAGTGTTGCCTTTTGAATCACACGTGGTCGGTTTTGCTCCGGTACCTCAGTTCAGCCTGTTGAACTTGCCTAAACTTGCCTGAAACGGTCTTTGTCCATTCAGGGTTAAATCAAAACAGAAACTAAAAACGGAGCACTCAGGGCGTGAGAGCAGCGCCAGGGGGACGACTTCATGTGAGTCCCTCGCTGAAGATCTGGATCAAAGTCGCGGAGAGTGAGCGTAAAACCACGCATGTGATAACGGCCCAGTTAGCAACACCCATCTCTCAAATGGGAAATGGGGGAAGGGAGTGTGTGAGGCCCAGACACGCAGGGCTCCCACAGACATTCCAAGAAGTGGCGGGTGTGGCAAGTCACTTCAAGCCAAAGGAACTTTGCACCCAACTATCTCCTAAGATAAAATCTGGGTATGATATGGAGGGTCCCGCTCAGGTGAAGCAATGGTAGAATTTTGAAGGAAATAGAAAATATCTCAGTAAGGTTTTTTTTCTTAGGTCATGATCTGTATTTCCAAGTCAAAGAACAACGTGATTGGTTTTTCAAGACCTGGTTACTGGTAACCCTCTTCTCATGCATCTCATGGCGTAGGCTCTTCCCTACAAGAGCTCAACCCCCATCCCCTGCCAATGCTTTATCATTAAGGTGCCACAGGATGCTGTTCTTCTTTCCATTCAAAGGGGAGGTGACATTTTTAGATAGGTTTTGTTGTTGTTTTGGCAGGGGGTTGTGATTGTTCATTTTTGTGGGTACTAACTTTGTATGGGTACTAATTTTGTGTGGGTACTAACCGAAGTTATTTGTTGTGGGGGTAGTCACTCTACCTGGACATGTTGGGAGCTATACATAGCCTTTTTGATTCATCTGTTGCTGCTCTACAGGCAGTAACTCTCCAGGGCCTCCTGCAGGGCTGAGTCTTACTCAGTTACCACCATATGTCCATTAAACTGTAGATTGGGCCTGTGCGACCTTGGGCATGCAAGTTACATGTTTCCCCACTGAACTCTGCCCCCTCTCAAAGTGTGAAGCCTGCCAGCACAAGCCCCGGGTCCATTACATAAGGGCAGAGCTGTGGAAGAGACATTGCCCAAAGCAATTGGCTCCCAATCTCCAACTGTCCCTGCCTCCTTCAAGGCCAGCTGCATGTTAGGACATAACAAGAGACCAGCTGCATTGGGGCTCCATCCAATCCATCCTGTTTTCAACAAGGACCAATGAGATGTCTCTGAGAAGGCCACAAGCAAAGTAGGATGGCACTATTCTCCTATATATTTTATTCCCAGCATCTAGTATTCAAAGGTATGCTGCCTCTGAATATGGAGGATCCATTTAGCTATGGTCATTATTTAGCTATGCATGATGGCTAATAGCTATTGATTAACCCAGCCTTCTTGAAGATGTCTAAGACTTTCTAAAGCCCTGGGCAAAAGACCATCAAGAGCTGTATTCCAATTTTGCTTCTGTTAAAAAAATGATGTTGATGATCATCACAATTCAAAATTCACATGGAGAATGTTTGAAAGATGTAGAACTGACTCAGCAATTCCACTTGAAATTATCCTTTGCATGGAAATTAAGCTCGGGAAAACACCTTCCATTGACACCAATGAATATTCAGGGCTCTTGGAAATAGGTTCAAGGACAGCGCAACCCTGGGCTGCAGGGTTAGGGATGCTAGTTATGTGTCGTGTATTTGCCCAACCCCCAGGCTTCTGCTTACGAACTTAGGCAAACTGACAATACACTCTAGATGATGAGACTTCTTTATTTGTGAAATCACATGGAAATTCAAGCATGACAGTTACATTTTCGCATACATCCACATAAAGCTGATGATGGCCACAACTTTAGGCTTCAAAAGGCTTGACGCGAACCAGAACAGCAATTGCTCGTGGGGGAGAAGTGTTGGGATAGACCAAGTCCTATCTGAGCAATTAGCAGACGTGAAACACGCTGACCCATTAGGAACAGGCCCACAGCTCCAGAGAAAGCTTCAGCACAGGGGGGCTTGAAGACCGGCAAAGACAGAATACATCTTGCACAAACCAGACCCAGTCTGCCAGTAAGCACTGAGTTGATATAAGTAAGCAAGATGCCAGGAAACGAACTTTGACCCAGGAAACCCCCCTGCCTGTAGCAAAGGCTCTGAGAGAGGCTCTCTCACAGGTCACACACAACACCCAATCCAGAACAACAACGGTTGACCAAGGAAACTTCCCTGTGCCCGTAACTTTGGCTCCATGCAGGGAAAGCTCTCTCTCAGGCCATAGAACGCACGATCCAGAACAGTAACGGCAAGTCCAAGTCTATGAAAAGCCTCAGAGCACTTTCCATAGCACAATCTTTAGAAATTCCAAGCCCAAATAGCAACTGAGCATGTACAGAGTGCATCCAACATCTCCAAACAGATAGAATCCCCAAACACGAGGAGTTTCATGGCAAGCGTAGAACTGGACGATTCCTAGCAAAGGTCCTCCCCTTTGCTCATCCCTCTTATAGCCTGGAGGCTGGCTATTCCAAGCCATTTAACAGACAGGTCCTGCGACCTGTAACCCAAACTCATGTGCCAACAGGGCGGCACAGTTCCACCTCCTCTTGATGACATCACCATGCTAGAGACAGCTTGCAAGAGAGCCCCCACCTTTTCCAAACATTTTTTGTTCTCAAGGAAATTCACCCGCTCAAGGCCTCACCTAGCAAACCTCCCGTGAGAAATGGCGACAGATGATAAGCTTACAAAGACACAGACTTTCTCACAACAATTCCCCATCTTTCAAAACACAATTCACAAGGCCTCCCAGGCTTGTGAGTTCCCTTTGATACACCTGACATCCGACATTATGAGAGCTTTTACAGGGGCTCTCCTAGCACTAACAATCAAAGGTCATTGCACAGCTATTCCACCTTTTTCTTCTTGATAGTTATTTCCCCCTGGTAACAAGTAATGCAGAAGAAGTGCTGGGAAAACAGCAAAGGGCTACAAATGGAAGATGACACTGTCTGAAGTTCCCTTTACATTCCGTGAATAGGGCAGGGTGATTGCACAATACAAACCTCATCTGGAAGCACCATAAATGCCCCCCCCCCAAAAGCCACTACATTTAACAATTAATTTGTAATGGTTTCTTTCTGCACAATCTTATAACCTCACTTATGCAACACTCTGTGAGGTCCGCCTAGTGCCAACGTTGTCATACTTTTGGTGCCAGGTTAAGACTTTTCTCTACTTCCAGACATTTGATAGCATATAATAAGATTTTAACCACAGATTTTTATTGTTGATTGTTTTAACTGTTTTTTAATGTAAATGATTTTATATTATGTTTTATATTAAAAGTTAAGGTTTTAATCCTTTGTAAACTGTCTAGAGAGCTTTGGCTATTAGATGGTATAGAAATGTAATAAAATAAAATAAATGTTGCCAATGCTGATCAGTCACCATTATCCCCCCACTTTTTTAGGGAACAAATGGATCTGTGCCTTTGGCAGGCACACCTAGTACATAAGATGCTCATGTATTGTGCATTACAATACTCACTCAAACCACCCTAGCCAGCATTGCCAATGGTGAGGGATGATGTGAGTTTGGAGGGTCACACATTCCCCATCCTTATTCTAGAAGAATGTTGTATTAGCCTTTGAGGTCTGTGCAAAATTCCCCCGACTTCATCTGGTATTACCAGCTACATGCAATCATATAGAATAATCTGTGTTCCAGGTGTGTTGGACTAAAAGCCCATCATCCCCCCAGCAGGAATTGTAATCCAACATATCTGGCAGGTACCAGATTGGGTAAGATTGATACAGAGAGTTATACTGATGATCTGCATTGTCAAGGAGTACATTTTACCAACTTAGGCTATTACGCCAGATGCAGCAATAGCTGGAGAAGACGGACTTTGCCTTAGTTATCCATGCACTGGTGACATCTAGGCTCGACTACTGTAATGCACTGTATGTAGGGCTGCCTTTGGAGATGGTACCAGTAGGCTGTCCAGATGGCTCGGGATTTCCCGGTCCTAACCGGGAATCCAGGGGCGAACCGGCCCAACCAGGGGGCGGGGGGGCAAACCGGGGTGGGGGGGTCACGCGGCGGTGGCAGCAAGCAAGGAGCGGCGGTAGACCCGGCGGCGGTGGCGGCGGAGGAGCCCGGGAAGCGGCCGCCCCAGCAGGTAAGTGCCCTCCCTCGCGCCTCACGCGCTTTACCTGCAGGGGCGGCCACTTCCCTCCGGTGCTCGAATCTACTGAGAAACAGGCTTCGCGGCCTGTCCCTCAGTAGCGCGCCGGGTGATGACGTCATCACCCGGCGCGATACTGAGAGACAGGCCGTGAAGCCTGTTTCTCAGTAGATTCGAACACCGGAGGGAAGCGGGTAAGGAGCGCGAGGCGCAAGGCGCGGGGCACTTACCTGCTGCGCTGCCGCTGCCGCCGGGGCCGCTGCCACGCAACCACCACTGTGCCGCCGCCGCCGGGTCCCCCGCCGGCTCGTAAGGCCCATGGCCGCGTGGAAGAGGCGGGGGAGGGCCGATTACGTCACTTCCGGATCCGGCCCTCCCCTGCCTCTTCCGCGTGGTTGCTGGCCTTACGAGCCGGCGGGGGATCCGGCGGCAGCGGCGGCAGCGGCGGCGGCGGCAGCGGCGGCGGCGGCGGCAGCAGAAGAGAACCTGCCCCAGTAGGTCCGGGCTGATGTTTTTTGGGGGTGGGTGGCTTGGTGGGGGGGGGGTTGTTTTGGGTGGGGGGGTGGTTGGGGGGTTTGTTGGCGGGGGGGGACCGGGATTTTGGGTTCCAAAGTCTGGTCACCCTAGGTACCAGAAACTTCAGAATCTACCCAAGTATTGGTGGTTGCAAGTCAATTTGATCACATAATGCCTATACGTTACAAGCTGCAATGGTTACAGGTGTGTTTCCAAGCCCATGTCAAGTGCTAGTTTTGACCTTTACAGCCTTAAAAGGTTTGGGACCAAGTTACTTAAAGGACCACCTTCATCCATATCAGCCTGCCCACACTTTAAAATCAGAAAGAGAGGCCCTTCTCATTTACCCACCCATGAGAGCAATTAGGTGAGGGAATCACATGAGAAGGACTTCTCTGCAGTGGCCCCACACTTTTGAAACAAGCCGCCAACAGAGATCCACCATGCTCCATTATTGTAGGCTTTTAAGGCCTTGAAAATGTGTTACTTCACTGTGGCCTTTTCTTGTTATTGCTGCTGCGATTACCATGGTCATTGTTGCTGGTTTTGTTGTTGGCTTTTTCTGTGACTTTTATTGCTATTTTATTGTGTTTGTGTTTTTACTTTTAATAAATTAATAAATTAATAATAAATTAATGTCTGATTCTGGAAGGCAAATGACCCAAATGGGGAGGTGGAGCTTCTTAGGAAGGAAATGCAGCGACGGCTACAATCACAGACAGTGGTTTATCCCAAACTTTCTCATGGTGCTGGGAGCCCTTTTTATATGGATTTGAGCCCCCTGCCTGCCTGTGGTGGAAGTGGAACCCCCTCCTGAGGCAAACTCTCAGTCTCTATGGGGCGGGGACAAGATCTTGGGGTCTCTCCCCTCATGGCCCTTTGTGATTGCAAAGATGCCCATCGTGTCTCCCAGCAGCCCGCAGGCACAAATTGCAAGGGGAGGTGGCAAACGCCAGAAAAGCAGCGGCTCATGCAGGGGTGCGGTTTGTCGGAAGAGGCTGTCACCAAGGTGTGGCAATCCAGGGGAAGGGGCTCCGTGCTTTTACCAATAGGTATGGCAAAGTGGCAGTGACACCAGAGAGGTATATCTAGGTTGGCAGTGCATTGCTGCTGACTGACCCAAAATGCCAGCAGGTCAGCTAGCAGCAGTGGCCCTGAGTCCTTGCTGGCTGCACCCAGCCAGTCAGGAGCCAAACCCAAGTGTCCCTCTGCTGCCATAGCCTACCAGCCCCTGCCAGACAAGGCTTTTCCCACGCCCCATTCACAGCATTCTATGGGAGGTCCAGTTACCATCCTCTTCCACTCATGACCCTTCCCACCCCACTTCTTTTGTCTTTTTTTCTTAAAACAAGAAAACCCATTAAGGTAGGGTGACCAGATAAAATCCAGGTCAGGGCTCATGTAACTTTAGGCTCTACATGGTTTGGGTCCAGGTTACCTATGGGATCGCCTTCTCCCATACAATCTGCCCCGCACGCTCAGGTCCTCTGGGAAGAATTTGCTACAGTCAACAAGAACTAGACTGACAACCGTTACCCAGAGGACCTTCTCTTCTGCCACTCCCAGATTGTGGAATGACGTGCCGGGAGAGATTCGCCAACTCACCAGTCTTCAGGAATTTAAAAGATCTATAAAGACTGATCTCTTCCGGCAGGCCTACCCAGATGAATTTTAAAGTGTTTTACTGGTGTTTTATTGGTATTTTAATGATGTATTTGGTTTTATGTGCTTTTAATCAGTTTTGTATTTTATGTTTAATGCTGTTCCCCGCTTCAATCCATTGGGAGAGGCGGGTAATAAATAAATAAATTTATTATTATTATTATTATTATTATTATTATTATTATTATGAGTTGTAGAGAAAAGGGAATTTCAGCCAGAGTCATCTGTATGCAATTAGTTCCTGGTGAAATTCCCTCTTAATCACGACAGTTAAAGTTGCAGGCACTATACTAGAGTGACCATATACAAAAGACCATATACAACTCATCTGTTGAGTTTTAGCAATATTTTTAAAGTTTGAGGTTTTAAAATTAATTAAAAAAACAACAACCAGAGCCATACCCTTCAAACTCAGGTTGTCAAACCTCCTCTTTGGGGTCTTGCACCTTGAGCAGTTTCAGCCCTTGGCATCAAAGGGATCTCAAGGTTTTAGCTAAGAAGTGCTGGGCGAGCACGGCCCCTTTCCTGTTGCAGGTTTGGTGGGCAGTCGGGCACCTGGAGCTCAGCAGAGGCAAGGTGTCCATAGATCAAAATGTGGGAAAGGAGAGGTCAGTCAAAGCAGCCCACAGGGCAAAACAGAATAATCCAGAGGACTTTTACCTCAGAGTTCCACATCATGGGTGATGAAGGGTCATCCTTAGAGAAAAACTCTCATGACCAACAGTGAGATGCCAGTCGAGAGAGAGGCTCTCATCTTTGCAGATGCCCTGTTGCTGCAAATGTTGGAACCTGGCATGTCATGGCTTTGCTTCGCTATCCCTTCCCTTCTGCTCAACTTTGTTCACTTGTGGGCTAGGCTCTGGCTGCACTGCCAGCATGCAATGCAGAATGTTTGAAGTGTGTGTCAGAGAAAAACAGATAGATTTGCAGCTTTGGCTGTCTGGCATATCTCTTAGAGACAGAGTTAGACTGAAGACACAACTCAGAGATGGCTGTAGCTGAGCCCTGAGAGGCTGCTGTGCCACACAGAGCCTTTTAAGAGTGTCTCAGAGTCCAGTGTTGGTGCAGGCAGAGGAGGCTGACGGCAGAGGTGATTTTTAAAGTAAGAGTCACCAGACATGACCAAGCAATAAGCTGGCACCCTTCTCCCCGGCTGGACCTTTGGGAGACTTTGGAAGAGGGAGGGAGATTGATTGTTTGAGGCTGGAGGCTTTGGTTTGGCTGCAGTGACTTAGAGAGAGAGACAACAGAGGCTGCACAGACAACCCAGAGACACCTGTTGTAACTTAGCCCCACAGTGCTGGCATGCAACGTAAGTGCATTAGAAAGAGGGTCTCAGAGTCATGAAGTAGGCAGGAGTTCAAAGTCTGGATGAGAAAAGTGGTGCCAACGCAAAAGCCTTGAGAAGCTAATGTATGTAAGTGAGAAGTGTGAATGCACGAAGTAGTGTCTGCCACCCACATCATCCACCCTAATGTTACAGTAGAGAAACTTGTGGCAATCATACACAAGTTTTTTTAAAAAATTGAACTTAAAAATAAAAAAGCCAGCCAGTCGTCAGTAAGCCATGTTAAGCAACAGCTTGCAGAGAGTGAGGATATAATCAGAAAAGATATTAGAGGGAAGGGGAGAATGTATCACACAGACTATAGCAACAAAGTACAGCAAAAGCTACAAAAGTAGGAGTGAGTGAAGTTAATTTCCGATACATTGGATGTCTGGCTTGTTATTTCAATGATTTTAACATTAAGATGTTCTGTAGAACAGATTTGTCTTAATTGTGTGCTGTAAAATCAAACATGTGACCAAGGCTATGTTCAGGTGGGCACACCCCCTTGGTGCTGGACATGCCCCCTGTGGGCAGACATGTTGGTGGGGACACCCCCTTGGGGGCCGACCATGTTGTCTTCCTTTTTGGTTTCCAAAATATGGTCACCCTAAGATATAGGTAATTTGGTTAATAATTGGGAAAGTTAATGTGTATAAGCCTTTAGAAAAGAAATTACTAAACAGTTCATTTAGTTTTAAAGTACGATACATTTTTTCCTCTTTCCATCCCTAATTGAATATGTTCCTTTTTTACTTTGCTTTTTGATTGAAATATTGCAAATTTTAATCATTGTTTTGATTAAAATATTGCACATGCCGAACCTATTCTGGAGTCTCCAGAAACAGCTGTACATTTCAAATGCTCAAAAACCCATGCTTGGATTATGAAATCATAATAAAAACAGTTGCCTAACCCTAAAGAGCCAATCTTGTGTTCTTTAATGGTTAGTTTAAAGGGTCCTTTTTCACAGGAATATAATAATATTTAAGATCTGAGACTTAGAACACAGGTCTGGTTTTAAGCGGACTGTGAAATGAAAAAGTATCAAATGAAATGGTGTGGTTGTGTGTGTGGGAGGGGGCAGCGCAGTGAGGAGCAGGAGTCCTTCCATGAATTAACTTCGTTATGGATTTCATAGCCTGAGATGAATTATTAGGTAGCAAAGCTGCTACTCCCTGCTCTATGTTAGCAGCTCAGCTTACAAAATAGGAAAGGATCCTGTTAGAGCGAGATAAGTACCACTCCACTGCAATTTCAGAAGGCATGCTTATTATTTTGCATAAATATAATAGATCTATTATCTCTTGTTTTTGATTGTATGGAAACAGTGAACAACCGGGAAGCCTACCTACTTTCTCCCCCAGAGCCAAGTTAAAAGTCATTTATTCAGCACCAGCAAATAATCATTGCATCACCTCACAGTTCCCTTCATTAAACAATAAATCTGCATGTATTTATTTTTTTATTTTTTTATTTCAAGAGGTCCACACTTTTAGGTTTCTCTCCAGCTTGCACATACATCAAGCGGGGCTAAAGTGCAGAAGTAGGAGTCAAACCTACCTTCTGCGGTTGTCTCTTTTATGAATCCACCTACACATCTTTGGGCAAATTATCAGCAAATCTTTCCAAGTCTTTTTTCCCCAACTGCAAAAGAGAAATAATAATAATAATAATAATAATAACAACAACAACAACAACAACAACAACAACAACAATGTGTTTCAGGTGATATAGAATGGTGACTGGGCCCAACGTTCTTCTTCCATGTTTATTTGCTGGGCTGCAGCTCACCCTTCTTCCAAGCAACTCCAGATAGCAACGCAGTGATATAGGTTAAATTAAAAGCTAATAGTGACTGGCCCAAGATGTCCCAATGAGCTTCATAGCTGCATGGGAACCAGAGTCCAGGAGTCTTGTTCAACACTCTTTCCACTATACTGCACTGGCTGATATAAAGTTACATCTATTACAATGAGTTGGGGCTTCTGGTAGGGTGTCCTGGTCATAGTGCACTCAGGCTTAATTCCAGCTTAAAAGCAAGCAAGCAAACAAACAAATGGAAAGAAGGTCTTCCATTCACAGCTGACACCAGAGAGAAATGAAATAAGTCATATAGATTTAAAATGAATCGTACTCGCAACAGAATAAGAAGATGGAGACTACACAGGACAATCATGAACTAAATGGCCCCAGACTCCTTCACAGCAATATATGAGAATACAAAAAGGGTGCATAGTTTGAATAAGCATGGGAAGCTGGTGCTGCCATCGCCAAATACTGAGATAATACAGTACTCTGTGCTCAGAGGTTTATTATGCATTTTACTGTTGTTGTTGTTGTCTTTTACACTCTTTTTCTGGAACAGTGACGCCTGATTGGGGATGGGCAAATCTGTCAACTTTCATGTCATTCAGGTTCTCATTTCTTCACTGCTGATCTTGTTCTCTTGCAGACCTGCATCAGATTGCAAACCTTTGAGTCGTATGCATCTTGTGAACATTTTCGAAATGTGCACAAAATACTCATGGACTGATGTGTTTTTGTGCATTTTCCAAATGTGCATATATGTTTTCATGCATTTGTGGGTGGGGACAGGTTGCAAACCACATCACAAACTTGAAAATGTAGAGATTTCCAGCCGCAAATTGTGTTCAGCTCTGCATAAAGTTCTAGGAGAAGCTGATTGGGTAATCTTGCTTAAAAATGTAAACCCAATAAATGTCTTAACCATCGTTAAAAACATGTTGGTTTTTTTCACAATCTCATGCAAAATTGTGAATTCTGAACAGGAAGAATTTGTCAAAACTGAAATACATGCGAAAACGTGTTTCTTTTTTCACTGACTTCCGAGTCAAGTTACATAGGGAATTAATCATCATTCGTCCTTTGCTATTTGCCCTTGTAGTTTTGTACCAAAGCAGTTTGCCTCCTGAAAGAAACATCTAAGACGAAGCCCCCTCCCCCCCCCCCCCCCCAAGAAGAGGTGATGCCTTTTCTTGTTGACACGCAGCCGGCTGCCACCAGTGTCGAGTCTGCCGGCAGGCAGTGACAGCAACGCCTAACACTGAGCATAGGGAGCATCGTTATACCGAGCCAGAGCATCAGAGAACGAGCAGCAGCGGCAGCCGCGACCCCCGAAGACTCAAGTGGGGAGTTCCCCCCCTCCCCCAGGGCTGCTACCCGCGGAACCACGGAGGATCCAGACCGGGACCTCCAGCAGGGGCTCTGCTGCTGAGTGACCGCCTCGTTGGTAGTCCGGCAGCAACTGCCGCCGCCGCCGCCGCCGCCGCTACCACCAGTTGCCGAGGCTCCACTCCGGGCGGGGGTAGCGGCTGTCGCCCCCGCGGAAGGGGCGGCGGCGGCGGCGCTCTCCTGGACGGCCCTCGAGGGGGCGCCCTGAGAGCCGAGGCGAACCCGCCCCTCCCCGGCCAGGTGCTGCTGGGCGGGACGGGGGGACGCGGGGGGGGGGCGCCTCGAGAGGGCCCAGCCCTCCGCGCCCAGCAGCGAGAGCGGGAGCAGGCAGCACGCGCGAGAAGCCTCCTCCTCGCCAGGCCGGCCCCGGTGTCGTCGTCGTCGTGGGTCTTCTTCGCTGCCTCGTTCTCGGGCAGGCGGAGCGGTCGGTGCCGGCACGGGGCTGCCTTGCCTACGCGGCTGCACGGCGGCGAAGCTCGCGGCGACGCACCTCCGCGGGGGCCGCCTGAGAGGCGGCGGCGGCGGCGGGGGGGGGGGGCGAAAGGTTCGCGCGGGCCGGACCCAGCAGGCGAGCGCGAGAGCGGAGGCGCAGGGCGGACCCGGCAGCTGACTCCGCTGCGCGAGCGGGTTTGTGGCGGAGCGAGCGAGACAATGCAGCTGCTTCGCCGAGCCGGCCTCTTGGTCTCAGGCGCAGTAAGTCCTTTTCCCTCCCTGACCGCCAGCTTGGGGAACTGGGGCGGGGGAAGGGGGAAGGGGCTGCCTGGCCAACCGCCTCCCCGCCTCCTGGTGGCCGGAGAACTTTAGCACCCGGAGAGGCGCAACAAGGGGCTTCGGGCGAGGCAAGGCTGGGGCGCGGGAGACGAGGCTCGTCATGACACCTGCGGGCGTCGGCGGTGCCGCTCGCAGCCAAACGCAAATCAGGCACGACAGGGAAATGTTCCCTTGCCGCCCCGCCAATCCTCAGGTCTCTGCCCCGAGGACCTTACAGGCTGAAGCTCCCCAGCGGGGGAGACTGCGGAAGGAGAACAGGCAGAGGCGTGCAGGCTAACTGGGGAGGAGGGTTCGAGGGACTGCCGTGGCACATTCTGAAGCGTGCTTTCGACGGGGGCTTCCAGGGCCAGTACTCAGCGAAGTCAGAAGAAGTTGAAGTGCTCCAGAGCAGCTGCAGAGTTTATCCACTACTGTTGACTAAACGCAGGGAGCCAACCCTCCCGGTCTCGGAGGCAAGGGGTAGGGCTTCCCGGGGGGAGTCGAGGTGGTGTTGCCAGGCAGGCTGCTTGAGTTCCAATTTTTCTAGGAACTTAGCACTGGTTGGGGCTGAGCGAGGGCTCTTCTTCTTCTCGTCTCTCAGCATTTAGCGGATGGGTTCCCCGGCCCTTCCTGGAATCAAGGTAGAGATTTCATTTTAAATGTTTACTTCTTGAAAAGCACCATCCCAATAGATATGCGAATGGCAATTGGTGATGGCGGTGAGGCTGCAAGATGAATTGCTCAAACGGAATACTTAGGTGAGCAGCCATGTCCACGACATGATTGCCTTGGATCTTTCTGTGTGACGCTTAACACACACTGGCTCAGTTCTGATGACAGGATAAACAACAGAGAAGGGAAGAGGCAACCGTCAGTTGTGTTGCTTATTGTGTCATGTGTTGGGTGACACACAACGCACACACAACTGACGGTACGTTATTAAGCAACGGAGAAAAACAATGGGCTGCTCTGTTGTTCTTTCAGAGCCCCGTTGCTTATTATGAGGCCGGGACTTTCAGCTGCACGACGGGGAGGGGCAACATGTCATGTGGCGGGCAGTCCGAAAATAACATGCCGTCCGCTGCCTCTTCCCCCTCCGTTGCCTAATGTGTTGTCCAAACTAAGCCTCTTACTATCTTTAAGGACTACTGACTAGTTACTTCACATTTTACAGCAAAAGATGGGGCCCATAGTTCCACTCCAAATTGGCTGCATAATTTCTGGTGCCTATTTGTTTCCAAACATGCCATTGCCGTTTCAATACTGCAGAATGGAATGATGTGTGGGAACCCATCTTTTGCTGTAACATACAAAAGAAGATTTAAAAAGTGGGTTTAAGAAGTGACACTAGTTATTAATTCTATTTATAGTACTGCTCGTGAGAACATTGTTCCCTTTTCTCAGATGTAGAACTGATTTTGCAGAGGAAGTGCTTTGTACAATGTCAAGAGCCGGGTCGTGCATCACATAGTTATTTAGCACTTGATGTGACTCTCAGCTGTATGCCTGAGCTGTCTCCACTGAAAAGTATTATTTCTGTTTGAGTAGGCACTGGGTAATAGGGAAAGGTTATCTGCCATTATGAATCTGTTCCGCCTGGTTCAGACATGCAAGTCATCCCTGCTGTATACAGCATGTGTGAACTACTCAAGCCCATGGCTCAGCTGAATTTAAACCCATTTCTCTCAAACCCCACAGAACCATGACAAGTTTCAGTTCATCACTGCTCACTTGTCAGGTTAAAATGAAAAAAGAACCTTCTAAATCTAGGCACTTGATAACTTTGCAGTTCAGTAAGGAAAGTAAAAATAAAAGTAATAAAAATTTGCTTTGCCCTCAGACCTATTTGCTGATGGTGAGCAGAGGCAGCAGCACTGAAGTACAAACATGTCCCCTTCCCTATTGTTGCTCTTTTTCGTTTTAGCCGCCGCCGCCGCAGCATCGTATGAATTTGGAGAGATTGATTCAGTGTTAGGCAGGAGAGCTACGCTACTCCCGAACGGTTGCATAGGATCTCAGCCTTTGCTTGCTATTCTTTTTACCTAACTATTTTATCTAAAGAAGGATGAGAAATAATCTGTTCGACTTGTGAGGAAATTAATTTAGTTCACAAGGTAAATTAATTACCTCACAGAAGGAGAGTGGGGTGAGATGGCGCCCTGAAATCTGGACAATGCAATTTTGAGAAATGTGGGCAGACAGAAAGGTTTTCAGATGTTACAGTTGTTTTTGACATAAATAGAATTTAATGAGAAGGTGTGTTGCCCTTGGCCTTTGTAAGCTGCATCTGTTGATGGATTAGTTTTTACTTGTCCGACTGAAAACTTGGAAAGACTTGATGTATATGCTTGGGTCTACCCTAGCAGATCTGGAGAAGGGGCTAATTCTAAGAGCAAGTGGGCATTGCCAGTGAGGGGAACTGAGCTCCCCCCCCACTCCATCCTGCAGTCAGTCACCCAAACTCCCTTTTCCCTCAATTGGGCTCTGATACTGGAAGTGAGTATGTCAAGAAGAAAAAGTCCCTGGAGGAAAGTGCAAGAGAAAGTTCACCTCAGCTGCGCCTTTGGCTCTTTAAATTGGACCCTCACCCCCCCCCCCCCATCCTCATTTATGTGTGATTGGGGTCGGCTCAGGTTTAAAGAAATGGGTCAGCCACTTTCACAGGTTTGAGCCTACCATTCAGGATTATTATGCATCTGTTCTGATCTCCTGGAGGAAGGATATCGTACCATTGTCACACGAGATCAGATATATATATATATTTAAAGGAAAGACTCCTTAAATTTTCAGCAGTTCCTCACGTTCCATTGTTCCCCTTGCCAAGTTTAACAAGACACGAACAGCAACATGGCCTTTTATTTTATTTATTTTTTTAGAAATAAAAAAATCAAAGTTGTTCGGGATCAGCTAAACATGCTACTAATCTCACATAGAATCTTGTAGCATTCAGTCCTACAGAATTGTTCTTTTCCAGTTTGCCTATTAAGCCCCAACCACTAGAGAAACCTACAAACACAAAAGGGAGCCAGGGGAGAGAAGGAAGCATTAGGCTACTTAGGGCAAAGAACAGTGGTGAAGGGGAGCAACAGACGGACTTATATGGTAAACTGAGTGACTGGAGGAATTCATCTGTGCATTGCATTCACTTCTGTAAGCTCCAAAATGGTCTGGCTAAATTACAAGCATCATAATCATTCTAAAAAGAAGCCGACACTTTGGAAAATGGGATAAACCTGGCCAAGATGCACTTCAGAACAGCAGAACTATGAAATGCTTTACTGGGCAAACTTGGGTTCGTACTAGCGGTGTACACTAAAGACAATATTCAGTTGAGACCTGGCTTTTGAACTTCAGAAAGGGCCTTTGTTTGGTGACTGCCTGCTTAGACCCAGGTCCTAGTCAGAATCTTGCTTTGGAAAATTTGAAGCTTCATTTGTCTCCCCACTGACTATAATGGAGAAATCAACAATCACTATTACTTTTTTTTTGCTTTTTGTTGTCAATTTGTGGTGTTATGTGACAATGTGTGTGTGTGTGTGTGAAGAGAGAGAGAGAGAGAGAGAGCTTGGTGCAACTATGACACCATACTTAAAGCCCCCAGAGCCCCCTCCCCTCTGTGTATTCTTTCATATATATATATATATATATATATATATATATACCAATATGGTATCTTTATACGGATGGTCCTTATAAAAGAGGCAGCAAGATTAAGCTTAGTGGTTTATTCACTAATCCAGAATAAATGTCTTCTGCTGGTTACTTGCACCAAAACAAATATTAAAAAGACAGAGGAACTAACATACTGGCAATGCTATCCTTCATACAATGACTATCATGAGAACCCCAGGAATTCCTTACAGTGTAGGTATTGCCTTGAACTGTGGAGCTAATTCCAGATGTTCCTTCCTCATCCAAGAAATCTTCCCATCCCCTCCTCTCAGCATAATCATGTCAGCTCTGAGGCCAGGCTAAGAATGGGTCTCTTGAGGGCTAGAATGCATATTGAAAGGAAAGCAGAGACACAACTAGCATTGGGAAATGACTAAACTCCAGAAGGAAGAGAGACCCCACTGGCATAAGTGAAGTACAAGCTGAAGGGGAAGGATTGCAGTTTGAGATTGATAAACAAATGGTCAAGGAACACCCTTCCTAGCGTGTTCCTTCCTGAAGTTCCTTCCTAGACCCTTCCTAGAGTTGGAAGACATAGCCGAGAGCTTCGACTATGGGGCGATATACAAATGTAATAAATAAATAAATAAAATCAGTAGTGCATGTGCTGGTAACTTCGAGGCTCAACTTCTGCAATGCGCTGTACATAGGGCTATCTCTGTGCCTAGTCTGGAAACTTCAACTAGTTCAAAATATGGCAGCCAGGTTGGTCACTGGTACATCTAGGGGTGACCACATTACGCCAGTTTTAAAATCTCTTCACTGGCTGCCAATCAGTTTCTGGGCGAAGTACAAAGTGCTGGTTATTACCTTTAAAGCCCTACATGGTTTGGGTCCAGATTACCTGCGGGATCGCCTTCTCCCATACAATCCGCCCCACACGCTCCGGTCCTCTGGGAAGAATTTACTACAGTCAACAAGAACTAGACTGACAACCGTTACCCAGAGGACCTTCTCTTCTGCCGCTCCCAGATTGTGGAATGACCTGCCGGGAGAGATTCACCAACTCACCAGTCTTCAGGAATTTAAAAGATCTATAAAGACTGATCTCTTCTGGCAGGTCTACCCAGATAAATTTTAAAGTGTTTTATTGGTGTTTTATTGGTATTTTAATGATGTATTGGTTTTAAGTGTTTTAATCAGTTTTGTATTTTATGTTTGATGCTGTTCCCCGCCTTGATCCGTTGGGAGAGGCTGGTATTAAATAAATATATTATTATTATTATTATTAATAATAATAATAATAATAATTAATTAATTTAAACGAGTTCAAGTCTCCAGGGCCCGATGAACTACATCTTAGAGTAATAAAGGAGCTGGCAGAAGAACTCCCAGAACCACTGTCTATTTTCTTTACAAAAACATGGAAGACAGGTGAAATGCCAGATGACTGGAAGAGGGCTAATGTTGTCCCTATCTTCAAAAAGGAGGAACCTGGGAACTACAGACCAGTCAGTCTGACATCCATCCCAGGGAACATTTTGGAACAGATTATAAAGAAGTCAATCTGTAATCAATTTGAAAACAACGCAGTGATTCCTAGGAGCCAGCATGGATTTGTCAAGAACAAATCCTGCTACACTAATCTCATGCTGTGGACATAATATATCTTGACTTCAGCAAAGTTTTTGACAAAGTACCCCATGCCATTCTGATTCACAACCAACTAAAAGTGGGCTAGATGGAACAGCTATTAGGTGGATCCACGGTTGGCTACAGAATCAGACTCAAAGAATTCTCATCAGTGATACCCCAATACCCTGTAAAACAGATACAAACTTCAGAGTGATCTTGATAGGCTGGAAAGCTAGGCTGAAAACAACAGAATGAAATTTCATAGGGATAAATGGCAAGTTCTACACCTAGGAAAAAGAAACCAAATGCACAGTTACAGGATGGGGGATACTTGGTTCAACAATACAACAAGCGAGAAGGATCTTGGAATTGTTGTGAACTACAAGCTTAATATGAGCTAACAGTGTTATGTGGCTGCAAAAAAAGAAAATGCTATTTTGGGCTGCATTAATAGAAGTATAGCTTCCAAATTGTGCGAGGTACTGGTTCCCCTCTATTCGGCACTGGTTAGGCCTCATCTTGAGTATTGTGTCCAGTTCTGGGCACCACACATCAAGAAGGATGCAGACAAACTGGAGCATGTTCAGAGGAGGGCATCAAGGATTATCAGGGGTCTGGAAACAAAGCCCTATGAGGAGGGACTGAAAGAACTGGGCATGTTTAGCCTGGAGAAGAGAAGATTGAGGGGAGACATGATAGCACTCTTCAAATACTTGAAAGGTTGTCACACAGAGGAGGGCCAGGATCTCTTCTTGATCAACCCAGAGTGCAGGACATGGAATAATGGGCTCAAGTTACAGGAAGCCAGATTCTGGTTGGACATCAGGAAAAACTTCCTGACTGTTAGAGCAGTATGGCAATGGAACCAATTTCCTAGGGAGGTGGTGGGCTCTCCCACATTAGAGGTATTCAAGAGGCAGCTGGACAACCAAATGCTTTGAAGTGAGTTCAGTTTCTTCATTAAATGATGCTTACATCACTGTCATCCCTAAACCTGGTAGGGACCACACTAACTGTGCTAACTATCAACCAATTTGACAAATAAATGTTGATATTAAAATATTAATGGCAATTTTAGCTGATAGAGTACAACAGGTCATCACAACATTGGTCGGTCCAGATCAAGTGGGATTTATTAAAAACAGACAGGGGGCTGATACTTTGAGACTAGTTGTGGATTTGATAGCTTTAAATAGAGAAAGAACTGACCAGGCTGCCACTGTCTCTTTGGATGCTGAGAAGGCCAGGCTACAAAAGAAGAGTACAAGCAAGTAGCACAGAAGTGCCGGAATGGTGTCAGGAAGGCTAAAGCTGAGAATGAGCTGAGGCTAGCGGAGGATGCTAAAAGCAATAAAAAGGCTTTCTTCACATGGAGGAGGGGCAGGATCTCTTCTTGATTAATCCTGAGTGCAGGACATGGAATAATAGGCTCAAGTTACAGGAAGCCAGATTCCGACTGGACATCAGGAAAAACTTCCTGAGTGTTAGAGCAATACGACAATGGAACCAATTACCTAGGGAAGTGGTGGGCTCTCTCACTCCAGAGGCATTCAAGAGGCAGCTGGACAATCATCTGTCAGGGAAGTTTTAAGGTGGATTCCTGCCTGAGCAGGGGGTTGGACTTGATGGCCTTATAGGCCCCTTCCAACTCTACTATTTTTCTGATGGAAAAAATAACGATATTCCTATGTATGTAATGTTTTTTTCCCCTTTTTTTCTCTCATCACGATTCTTTTTTGTTCTGTTTTGTTATTATCTGTACCTATAAAGTGGAAAGTATGTGTGCATCACGTATGTCCAGAAATGTTTAACCACTTCCATACGAGTTAGAAACTTGACACGGAGACACAGTGATAGGTCTGGCTGTACAATGTACCATAAAAATCTAAAGACATGAATTTTGGGGATTTGAGTATTTTAAAAAAAAATAATAAAAACCTGGGTTTACACCTACAACTCCCAGCATGCCTTGGGCAGGAGGCCAGACTTACAGGCCTTTGGTGGCCATTGTGAGTGGCTGCTGCATGTCTTTTACAATCCCGACTCCTAAGGTTGGTCTCAAGCAGTCAAGCCAATTCCACATAAAAGGAAACAACCCACATAAATGGGCTGCATCCATTTGTGGTGCCTCCTCCCACCCTCTACACGGTTTTAAAATGTAACTAGATACAACAGCATGACTTTGAGGGGCCAAACATGCTCAAAGGCACTCCGTCCTGTATTGATGTTTTCTCAGAATCTGGGGGAAGCAAGTATGTAGCCTTTGCCCTTAAGAGGAAGGGAGGAAGGAAGGGGAGGCACTCTATGCATGCCCAGAAACAGACCCGACAAAGTGGGGGGGAGTGCCTGGCCCAGCCCCGGCCATTCAGTGCAGGCTCCTGCTGTAGCACTTGGTTGGCCAGAGCTGGGTGCATCCACTGATAGCCACTTGCCTCCCCACTTGGCGATGCTACTCCTCAATGCTCTATCAAGGAGCAGCATCGGCAACAAGAGGATGTCTTAGAGGATGCGGGCATCTGTGGGCTGCCAAAGGGATGCTGGAAGGTGTAGTACTGGCATGTAGAAAGACTGATTTAAAATAAAGTATGGGTGAGCAAACCCTGTCCTCTCACTAACTGTCTTTGTTCTCCTACCTGACTTTCTCCAACTGCCACTAACCCTGCCCACCATTCCATTCTAGCTTCAGCTATATCAGTCAGTTTTCCTTTCACTCGTCTGTCTCAATGGTACAGTCAGACTGTTACATAAAAATCATAAATTTTATTCAGAACTAAGATGGCCTGCTCTCCAGTTGTCTTCCACCACATCTCAGAGGGTGTTCAAAGATTAACACGTTATTCAGGGACCTAGGCTTATACGTACAACTCCCAGCATGCCTTTGGCAGGAGGGAAGACTTAACAGGCATTGGCAACCATTATCTGGTAGTGGCTCACCCTCCTGTGCCTGAAGGGATAGCACCTGGGGCCAGTTGTCTCAGTTGCTTGGCCGCATCGGGAGCAGGAGGGGAGGAGGCTGCAGAACTGGGCCCATTGCCAACGGCAACCAAGCAAACCATGAGTTAGCAAGCCAGCTCCCTCATGGCCTACTTATGAGCACTGATTGTACAGTGTAGTGTGGACTGGCTCAGCCAGACTTCACTTCCCATGAGCTTCAGCAGCAGGACTCCTATTGGGCAAGTTGGGCACTGCAGCAAAAGGCATGCTGAGAGTTGTAGTTTTTGTTTTCTGTGGGGTCAAGGAAAATTATGTTGACAGCTTCAAGGCTACCCTGGCCATGCATTGAAGGTGAGAGAGGGAAAGAAACTAATTTAATTTGTTTTAAAGTTACCTCACAGGCCTAGGACTGGCCTACCTTGCAGGGTTGTCATGAGGGTGAGAGAGGAAAAAAAGAAGTGAATTTAATTTGTTTAAAGGTTAATTCACAGGCCTAGCTGGCCTGCTACTTTAAGATGATTACCTCACAGACATATATTTTAGGGGGCATGCTGATAGGTCTGGCTGTACCAGAAAAATCTAAAAACATGACATTTTGGATTTTAAGTATTTTTATGTCAGACAAAAGGCCCAAGTTACCAGTTTCCTTGACATAAGCATGCACAGCATATTTCATTAGGTGGTGCCCCCAGGGATTTTTTAAGTTAAACTTGGGAGTAAATTCCATTTAATTAGGGTGACCATATTTTGGAAACCAAAAAGGAGGACATCATAGCCGACCCTCAAGGAGGCGTGCCCACCCCAACATGTCCAGCCCCCAAGGATGTGTGCCCATTCTGACATAACCGTCCCCAAGGGTGTATGAACTTGTTCACACGTCTGATTTACTGAACTGTAAACCAGAATCTAAAAGTCAATAAAATATGATATCGTCGAGCATCTCTGAATCCTACAACTAAACCATTACTGTTGTGAAATGCAGTCAGAGCTTGGAAAAAGGGGGAAAGGGACAGAACTACAACATCACCACTTCCCACGTTTATTTTACAAACATGTCTCTCAAAAACAAAAGTGAGTTACATCACCATCAAAGAATACAAATGCTGAGATTTCAGCAGGCATTATGACACACTTCCAATGACATCTTTGCAGCCATAAAGGCTAGAATCCTTTTTAAAAAGAAAAACACAGATTTTCAGGTGGCTGAACTTTGCATCCAGCAGTATCACATTCTACGTTTCTGACTATTACAGAAACAGATCAGATCACCAGTCCAATTGCTAGTCCCCACCAGAGCAAACACATTGAAGCAATGAAACTTAGATAAGTGTGGACTTAACAAGTTCCCATTGATTCACTGTGTCTATTCTAGTTAGGAGTAGCAATTGGATTTAGGCCTCCAAGTTGTATGCATCCCTCTTGAAGTGTGGTGCCCAGAACTGGATGCAATATTCAAGATGAGGCCTAACTAATGCCAAATAAAGGGGAGCCAGTACCTCATGCGATTTGGAAGCTATACTCTATTAATACATCTCAAAATAGCATTTGCTTTTTTTGCAGCCACATCACACTGTTGGCTCATATTCAGCTTGTGATCTACAACACATGCAAGTGAAATGATGCTAAGTTATTCCCTTGTCTGAAAAGCTATGTAGGAACATTGAGTAGCTGTAAAAGGCACGGGGTCGTATGTTATACATCAAAATGTTGTACATTTTGATATATACATGAAAATACTTGCAGGTAATATGTAAAAGAACTGGCAAGAAAGTTCAGAGACTTGGGCGCCTGGGTAAGCAGAAATAGGAGCAATAAGCAGAGGTGGAGTCTGAACATCCAAAACACAAAACTCTGTGTCCTTTGAATCCACATTTGTTTGCTCCTGCAGAAACCCATTTTTAAAAAAGCAAAGTGAAGCATATTGGCTGGTAATTAGACTGAGGTTCTGTGTGCAAAGCAGAAAACCACTCCTTTGAGCCTGCAGTTTGAGCCCCCACCTCACCCCTCGCACCTTCATCCTTAGGCTTCCTGCTGCTCAGCTGCCAGCAGCCCGCCTGCGCTGCCTGCCGCCTGCCCACCCGACCTGCCTGCTACTCGCTCACCCACCACACGCTTGCTCGCTCGACCGCCACCCGCTGCTCGACCACCCACATGCCCTGCCCTCTGCCTGCCCACGCTGCCCGCCCGCCCTGCCTTACTTACCCCCAGGCCAACGCTGCTGCTGCTACCTCCTTCTTTTTTGCCCCTCGTACTCAGACCCCGCCTCTCCCACAAGTCCCGCGAGATGGGGATGAAATGTCAGAAGTCTCATCCTGAAGTATGGCGAGACTGGGGGAGAGGAGAGAGCAGGTAAGCTGTGACTGCTCCGTTCCCCCCCCCCCCCCCCCCGCACCTTTCCCAGTATGAAAGGATCTCAACGCTTGAATTAAGAGGCCATTTCATACTGGGAAAGGTGGGAGGGGGATAGAGCAGGCCGCGTGTTCTCTAGAGGTGTGGAGATCACCTAACACCATTAGCGTGGCTGGGAGAATCCTCCCAGTCACGCTAATGGCGTTAGGTGATCTCCACACTTTCCGGAGCTCTGGAGAACACGCGGCCTGCTCTGCCCCCTCCTCCACCTCCTCCCACCTTTCCCAGTGTGAAAGGGCCTCTTAATTCAAGCATTAAGAGACCCTTTCATACTGGGAAAGGTGTGGGGGGGGGGGCAGAGGAGGCCACACATTGTCTGAAGCTCCAGAAAGTGCGCAGGTAGCCTACACTATTAGCGTGTTAGTCATGCTAATAGCGTAGGCCATCTGTGCACTTTCCATAGCTTCGGACAATGCACAGCCTGCTTCCCACCCTTCTCTCCGTGCTGCACCTTTCCCGGACTTTTCATTAGGTGGTGCCTGTGCGCACGCCTATGTTCCTTGACCATCCTGGCTCTCTGCCAAAACCTGTTAAATGTAGATATTATATAGTAAATTTTGCCAATAAAATATTCTGGCTGCTTTCCTTTTTTCATAATAATAACTTCAGGGCACATGCATACAACAGTTCCTCACTTCTACTGTGATCCGCTTCCCTACTATATGTTATTCAGATATCTGGGCAATGCCGGGTATATTTTGAAACATATTCTTAGGTTTGCATCTTTTTTTATCTGGTAGAAAGGGTGTTGTGTGTCCTGATTTTTTTTGAAGTTTAGACGGCTGCTTCGGCCAACGCATGATGGGAGGTGTAGGCATTTGAGGTAAAACAAAAAATGTGGTTTATCACGAAGCTCTAATTTAAAATACAGTTCTTATTAACACAATTTTCCATTTATTCTAACAAAACAATTTACAAACACAACCAAACTAAAAAAACACCAACCAACCTAAAGATGAATAAAGTGCAGAGAAATTTATTATTTATCAAATAAACGTTATAAACATTATTCACAGACCCGAGCAATGCTGGGCATATCAGCTAGTTCATAATAAAAAGGAAAAAGTTCAACCCCCCAAAAAAGGTATGCTTTAAGGTGGATCCCTGCATTGAGCAGGGGGTTGGACTCGATGGTCTCATAGGCCCCTTCCAACTCTACCATTCTATGATACATTATTTCCGTTAAGAATGTAAATGACTATTTGTTTCCCAATGAAGCAAATGCTCCATGTAATATAAGCTTCAATTCTCCTTTACACACTAAAAACTAGAAATCATCAGTAAGTTTTCTGCAGACTCCAACTTTGCCTTCTGACTTTAAAAAGGGAAGCCTTCAGAATAAAAACAGGTATTTTCCACACAAGCTGTTAAACAGACATGTTTAACAGTGGTATACCATAGCTGGAATTTCCTAAAACCTAATTTACTACATAGATCTTAAAAACCAAAAGATGGTGAGTTGTTTTAGAACTGCCACCAACAGAAACCCCTAACATACACTGGGCTCTGTTATAATAAATATATGCAATGGGCAAACACCTCCTTCAGCATATATAGAGTTATGGAGAGTTTAAAGAATGGAAGCCCCAGAAGGGTGGTGCGGTGGGGTAAGGGAACTAAATATCTTAAGTACATTCACGATTAATAATATTTAATCCAGGCTGGAATCTATCAAAACTGAATGTACATGTATGATGTAATAAATACTTGACTTATGTAACCAGAACTAAGATTTTTTTTTAAAAATAATAATAATAACAAATATGCGCACTCAAGAAACTTTTGAGAATGGAAAATCTAAGTAACATAAGGCAATACTCAAAGGTTCGTAGGTATGTTAGAAATGCCCATTCTGTTTCAGAAAAGGAAAATACAACCTGGAAAGTTGAAGCAAATTTCTTTATTGCAAAAACAGCCTTTTGCAAAAGGGGTGTGGCTATGCAAGCTTGGCACACCCCGAAAATCATAAATCACACACCATTTATTCCCTGTTCCCGGCCGGAAAAGGTTCCTCCTATAACAAGTTACAGCCTATCCGATACGCCTGATTATAATACTAAAATCCCCGCCTTTGTTCATCTTCCCCTCTCCTCCACACTTTTACACCCACACATATCATCTGTTTCCTCTATAATTGCAAGCAATCTTAGCAGAGCTTGACCTGCTGTCATGGTCTAGTTATTTCTACCTGTGTTCCCTACGATCACACATCCGTTTCCAACCACAGACACCTGTGTTTCCTACTTGCATTAGCTAAGTTCCATCTCATGACAAAACAGCCCCCATGATGTCTCCTGCCTTTCTTCACGCTTCAAAGGTCACAGACACCTGACAATTCTGCTCCACTGTATGTTCCTATCTTTAGCTCATGCTCTTCTGCCCCTTTTCTGACTACTGTGCATTTGGCAACCTCCTAAATTAAAATTGGTGCCTAGGTTTTATATGTGCCTACTGGATTATATATTTTTGCTTAGCCCTATATGTTCCTAAATGAAAAAGCAACATTTCCTACAGGTATCACTAGGCCAGTGGGAAAATGCTTATATTATGTTGCTGCACAAAGCCCAAAGGGATGTGCCACCTTGGGAAATGTTTGATGTTTGCAGTTACGGAACCTTAATGGCTGGGGGATGCTGGGAGTTGTAGGACTTTTTCTGTCTGAACATGCCTCAGGATTGCACCCGAAGCAGGTAAGATTTGCCTTAGTGGATCAGACCAAGCCTCTCTAACCTACCACTCTGTTTTCAACAGCAACTATCCAAATATCTTTAGAAACTCTCAAGCAAGACCTGAAGATGATGATCATCTCGTATTATTTGTCCTCAACATTTGATACTCCAAGGTAGACTGCCTCTGAACATGGAGGTTCCATTTATGTATCACGATTAATAGCCATAGATAGACCTATTCTTGACTTTAACTTGTGTTTTGTAAGCTGTCAAGACAGTAGTACCACACCTTTGTTAGTACATTTTTCCTTAGATGCAGACTGCCATTCTTAGGTATTAAAAAGTCAGACTGCCTGCTGTGAATAATATTGGCTTATTGCCCATAACTAGCATTTACACATAACCAAATTTAAAACAAAACAAAACAGGGCAGAGCAACCAAATTAGATACTGAATCATTAACTGTGTTTGTTTCATTTTCAACAATAACCATATTCCATGGCATATCCAGATCAAAAGAAAATGAAAGATGGAGATGTTATGTGTTTCTTAAAAATATCTTCAAAAGCCTCTAATTTTCATGAATAACACAATCATCCATTTATGTTCAGCTCTGGGGGTTTTTGCCCTCTGTATCAATCCAAAACTGGGGGTGGAATGGGGAGAAAGTGGAATGAACACCAGTCCTGACACTTGGCAAGGTGGGGTGGGGGTGGGGAAGAGAGACAGAGCTGCACCTTAACAGCCCGTGTGAGGCTTATGGATGACCAGGGGCAACTTGGCACATTTTGGTTGCTGCTGAGGAAAATGGCCGTCTGCTTCACAGCGTTGGAGAGGTTGCTGAAGAAACTGCTGCCCATTGATGGCTGCTGGGCTGCTGGTGGTGGCGGCTGGGGAAGTTGAGGATGGAGCAGCCGAGGAAGACGGGACACGAAAGGCAGCTGGGCACGGATGGCAGGCAGACAGCAGGTGCCTGCCCAGGTGGCAGCTTGGCACACTGCCTCGAAGGTAGGAAGCTGCCGTTCCCTGGCTTTCCCACCTCTCAGAAGTCTTACGTAGGGTGGTTTTCCCCTTCTCTAACCCTAATGGCAGCTGCCATTAGAGGAAAAGGGGAAAACCCTTCTCTCTCTCCCCCGCTCCTGCCATTCGAGGCATGAAAGGACTTCTTAACGCTTGCTTTCAGACACCCTTTCAGGCTTTGATTGGTGTGGTGGGGGAGCGGAGCACGTGTTTTCCAGGCCTCAGGAAAGTGTGCAGATTGGCCACCCATTAGCATGGCTGGGAAACATCTTGCATGTGTTAAGAGGTCCTTTCAAGCCTCGATTGGTGCACAGGGTAGGGAGCAGTCATATCCCCTGAGCCACGTTAATAGTGTGGCCAACCTGCACGCTTTCCAGGCCTCCTGAAATTGTGCAGATATTTCCCCAGCCAAGCCCTTGGCAAAGACTCACCAAGCTCCTGGGGGCACGCCTTTCCCTCTGGACAAAACCAGACAGTTGATCATTCTACCTCTACAGCCGCAGTCATATTCTCTCTGTACATGCACAGGAATTGAAATAATGACATCTTCATTATTTTACTTTTTTTTTTTGCATTTGTATTCTTTCCCTTGAATTTGGTGCCCCACTTAACTTGGCATCCTAAGCGACCACCTAGTTTGCCTATATGGACTGGCCACCCCTGACTGCCATAATATGTGGCGATGACCATTAGATTGGGGGGTTTAAGGGTAAAGCAAGGTCTGTCAACAGTGAATTATGATGATGAAGGATGGATGAATCTGCCAATTTCACTTATTTCCACATTAGCACATTTTTAGTCTTTAGTTCTTTTCATTCTGTTTACAAAGAAATTTGTAGATTTTTTAAAGTTCTTATTAAAAAAAATGAACTAAACCTAATTCTCACCTATCCCTGGTTATGGCCGCTAGAGTGCAGCTCGATAATCAGAAGTAGTAGTAGTAGGTGTCTCCTTCTGAAACTAGCTGCTAACAGCAAGCAACAGTGGAGGGCTGTGCCCTGCTTGTGAGCTCTCTAGAGGAGAGAAGCCAGGTTCCCCAGGTAGGGTGAGGAAAGGAATCCCACTTGAAACTCTGGAGAGCTGCTGCCACTAAGTATCGATAATACCTGGCAAGATGGAGAAATGGTTTCACTCAGTATAAGTCAGCTTCCTGTTTTCATAGAATCATAGAATAGTAGAGTTGGAAGGGGCCTCTAAGGCCATCGAGTCCAACCCCCTCCTCAAGAAATCCACCTTAAAGCATCCCTGTCAGATGGTTGTCCAGCTGCCTCTTGAAGGCCTCTAGTGTGGGAGAGCCCACCACCTCCCTAGGTTATTGGTTCCATTGTTGTACTGTTCTAACAGTCAGGACGTTTTTCGTGATGTCCAGCCGGAATCTGGCTTCCTGTAACTTGAGCCCATTATTCCATGTCCTGCACTCTGGGATGATCGAGAAGAGATCCTGGCCCTCCTCTGTGTGACAACCTTTCAAGTCCTTGAAGACTGCTACCATGTCTCCCTTCAATCTTCTCCCCTATACTTCTATTAATGCAGCCCAAAACTGCAATTTCTTTTTTTGCAGCCACATCACACCGTTGGCTCATATTCAGCTTGTGATCTACAACAATTCCAAGATCCTTCTCACTTGTCGTCTTGCTTAGCCAAGTATCCCCCATCTTGTAATTGTGCATTTGGTTTCTTTTTCCTAGGTGTAGAACTTGGCATTTATCCCTATTAAATTTCATTCTGTTCTTTTCAGCCCAGTGCTCCAGTCTATCAGTATCACTATGGAGATTGTTTCTGTCTTCCAGGGCATTAGCGATACCACCCAGTTTTGTGTTGTCTGCAAATTTAATGAGCATCCCCTGCACCTCTTCGTCCAAATCATTAATAAAAACATTGAAGAGTATTGGGCCCAGGACTGAGCCCTGCAGTAGCCCGTCTTCCATGATTTCACAAAGATAATAGAGAGTGATTCTGAGAGTTCTTCTGCCAGCTCCTTTATTACTCTAGGATGCAGTTCATCGGGCCCTGGAGATTTGAACTCATTCAAAGAAATTAGGTGTTCCTTGACCATTTCTTTATCAATCTCAAACTGCAGTCCTACCCGTTCAGCTTGTACTTCACTTTTTCCAGTGGGGTCATAGACCTGCTTTTCAGAGAAGACTGAGCCAAAGTAGGAATTGAGCACTTCGGCCTTTTCTTTGTCATCTTACCAATTTGCCATCCTCATGAAGCAGTTAAACCACCATTTCTTTCCTCTGTCTTTTACTATTCATGTATCTGAGGAAAGTCTTTTTATTGCTTTTAGCATCCCTCACTAACCTCAGCTCCTCAGCTTTAGCCTTCCTGATACCATTCTGGCATTTCTGTGTTACTTGCTTGTACTCTTCTTTTGTAGACGGGCCTTCCTTCCACTTTCTATATGTATCCTTTTTTATTTTCAGGTAATCTCTAAGCTTTTTGTGGAGCCCCATTGGTTTCTTCTGTTGTCTTCTATCTTTTTTCCTTGTTGAAATGGTTTGTAATTGGGCCTTTAAAATTTCCTTTTTTAATAGGCTGACCAGAGAAAATCCAGGTCAGGGCTCATGTAACTTTAGCAGCTGTAGAAAAAAGGGAATTTGAGCCAGTGTCATTTGTATGCAATTAGTTCCTGGTGATATTCCCTCTTCATCACAACAGTTAAAGGTGCATGCACTATACTAGAGTGACCATATACAAAAGAAGGCAGACCCCCTGCAACTTTAACTGTTGTGATGAAGAGGGAATTTCACCAGGAACTAATTGCATACAAATGACACTGGATGAAATTCCCTTTTCTCTACAACTGTTAAAGTTACATGAGCCCTGACCTGGATTTTATCTGGTTACCCTATTTTTTAAAAACACCCACACTTCTTGGACTCCTTTTTTCATTAGGGTCACTTGCCATGGGACCTTACTTATCACAGCTCTGAGTTTATTAAAATCAGCTTTCTTGAAATCCAGAGTACGCGCATGGCTACACTCAGCTTTTGCTTCCTTTAAAATCAAGAACTCAAGTATGACGTGGTCACTTTTCCCCAGAGTTCCCTATTGGTCAGTATCAAGTCAAGGATAGCCGTTCCTCTAGTTCCTTCCTCTACTTTCTGTAGGAGAGAGTTATCAGCCACACATGTCAGGAATTTCTTGGAGGGGCCACTTTTGGCAGAATCTGGCCTCCTCCACACGAGACGTTTAATGAGCCTTGAAGGCTCATTAAAAAATTTACCTCCACAAGCACGGAGCGCAAAACGGGCGTACAGGCGCGTTATCTCCCCGATAATGCGCATTTTCGAACGCGCGTTAAATAGTGACTTTTATTTTGCTCCGGCCGTTAAAGCGCATTTTCGCGGTGTGAACAAGCGATTACGCGCATTAACTGCTTGTAAAGCGCTTTTTGGACATGAATTAATGCGCTTCGCCGCCTCTCGCCGCCTCCGGTGCAGAGGGATTAGGAGTAAAAGCGCCTCCGCGATAATGCGCATAATCGCGGAACCGGGCGCAAAAGCGCATCCTTGTGGAGGGGGCCTTTGTCTCCCAACAGATATCAGGGTAATTGAAATCCCCATTACTACTACATCGGATTTCCTTGAAACACTGGCAATTTTCTTTTCAAAAGCTTTGTCCTCATCTTCTCCTTCATTGGGTGGTCAGTAGTAGACTCTGACTATCACGCTCCTTTTATTCCTTTCCCTATTTATTTTAATCCAGATGCTCTCGATGGGGCTCCCAGGCTCATCCTCTTGTATTTCTGTGCAGGGATACTTATTTTTAACATATAGGGCGACTCTGCCTCCCTTTCTATTTCTTCTGTTCTTTTTGAACAAGTTATATCCTTCAATTGCTATATTCCAGTCTTGGAGTCATCCCACCAAGTATCAGTTATACCTATCAAGTCATATTTGCCTTCATATATTAAGAGTTCAAGTTCATTCTGTTTGTTTCCCATACTCTGGGCATTAGTATATAGACATCGAAGCCCATGTGCTTTGCAGCCTGGCTTTTTTCCTACATTGTTGTGAACACTGTTCTGGGGCACTATTGGAGCTGTTCTCTCTGTTATGGTGCATAAACCTTCATCGTTGTTGCCTCAAGGTTTACGTCTCCTGCCCCCCGTAGGATTCAGTTTAAAGCCCTCCTGATGAAGTTCTTCATGCTGTGGCTGAACACATTCTTCCCAGCCCTTGTGAGGTGCAACCTGTCCCTTGTCAGCAGTCCATCTTCCAAGTAGCGTAGCCTGTGGTCCCAGAATCCGAATCCCTTACGTCAGCACCACCGTTGTAGCTTGTTGTTCACCCGGAGTATTTTTCTTTCCCTTTGTATTCCTCTTCCAAGAACTGGGAGGATGGATGAGAAAATTATCTGGGCCCCAACGTTCTTGAGATTTCTCTCCAGAGCTTCAAAGTCTGATGCGATTTCTTCGTAGCTCCACTTGGCAGTATCATTTGTTCCCACATGGATATATGTCAGAGGGCTTGATGAGCTTTGGCAACCCTTCAGTCACATCTCTAATCTGTGCTCCAGGGAGACAGCACACCTGGTGAGTCCATGGGTCTTCGCAACATACTTGGGTTTCTATCCCACACAGCAGGGAGTCTCCAACAATGACTGCTTTTCTCTTCTTCTTGGTCGACTGACCTTCTGCCTCTTGCCCACTGTGGCATGGGGTCTCCTGTAATTCTTCCTCTGCAGGCTGTCGTCCAGTCTCATCTTCCAGTAGCTGAAAGTGGTTGCATAACTCTTATGTTTTCACTGGTGCAGAGTGTCTTCTAGTTTTTCTGTTCCTAACTGTCACCCTCTTCCAAGGAGTTCCCTCTTGTTGGGTTTCCTCATCTCAGCATTCTCCACTTCTGCTTCGGCTTGCTGTTGCTCTTCAATCTCTTGCACTTCTTGTTGCTGTTGCAGTTCCACCGTTCTATCTAAGAACTCTTAACCTTCTCTTATTCCTTGGTGGGTGGACACTTGCCGCTCAAGTGCTTTCACTTTTTCTTCCAATAGTGCAACCAGCTTGCACTTGTTGCAGGTGAACGCCATGTTGATCTCAGGCAGGAACACAAATAGGTGACCACCACTAGAGACTCCTTTCCGCCCATAGTCTCCATTTCTGTTTTGTTTCTGCCTTCTGATTGTGTTGGTATTTTGTTAAGGACCTTCCCCTTGACCTCTCCTGCCAAACTCCCCCTGCCAAACTCCTGTTTGCTCTCCCTGTTTGCTCGCTCTCTAGGAGCTCTCTTCCTTGTGTTCCTTCTAGTCCAGATAGGGCAGCTTCCTCTTCTCTGCTCTGCTCAGCTTAGAGTCCGGAAACAGAATGACTCTCCCTGCCCACTCAGTTGCTGAGAGCAATCATGCCACACCCTTCCAGATCCAGCAGCAGCTTTTAGCAGCTTTCAGCAGCTTTCAGCAGCAGCTTTCAAGACACACCCCTGAAATCAGCACTCAGGAGCACACAGCCACTTTGAATAGGCAGCCTCCTGGATTTACTTGAGGCCTCTCTCCTCTTTGCATTGGTCTCCTCTTCCATTACACTCCCCTCGACAAACTCCTGTTTGCTCTCCCTTTTTGCTTGCTCTCTGGGAGCTCCTTCCTTATATTCCTTCTAGGCCAGCTGGGGCAGCTTCCTCTTCTCTTCTCTGCTCAGCTAGGAGTCAGGAAACAGGAGGGAAGTCGGTTGGAAGGTTTGGAATGTTAACACTGTTTGGAATGCAGCCAGAGGGGGAAGATTTAAAAGGGCCCTCTGGGCCCTCCGGGTCAATAAATCAAGGTTTAAGACAAGGAGAGGAAATGAAAGAGGCCCTGCAGAAGGATAGTTGGTTTGCATTTTTTTGTTTACCGAAGTCTATGTGTTTTTTTTAAAATGCTGCCGTTCAGAGCACCATCACACCAGCGATTTATGGCACTCTCGCCATTCCTGGTATGTACTTTTGCAGCACGATACTCACATGTTGTCATCCCTGTCCTGTACTCATCTTACCTCCTCCCCTCTGGTTTTCATCTTATTTTGGAGTGGGGAAAATCTGGGTTTTTCCTTCCGTGTACAATAAAGCTGCTTCTCCATCCCATGTATTGCTGTCCTTGCGCTATATCAGACCATCCCATTTTTTGTTGGGGGCATACACCTGTTGGATGGTACCACCATCTGTGAGAAATACATCAGTGTAGATCTATGCCTAGCTTGTAAGATTACCTTGCTGGGAGGGAAGGCGAGGGCGGTCACTTTAAGTAAAATTCAGTTCCAGCTTGTTTATACACAAGCATGATCCACTATGGATGCGTGCGCAAGAATATGTAGAACACAAGGATTGCCAAGCTCTGTCCTTGGAGATTGCTGCCACAGTATTGCTGTTCTGCAAGTGTAGATTCTCTCATGATTGTAGCACTGGGATGAGTGAAGCTTCTTCCTGCAGCACTGCCTTCATGTCAGGAAAAGACATGCACATCTTTGCTACTAGAATCCCTTTACTGGATTCATGGTGTGTCTTTTATTTAGCGCCATGACATGTAATATCATAAGTATGTAGCTTGTGCTTACCTAGGCTTCTAATTCAGATCATGTATTCTGAATGCCTCCTGCACCATTTTTCCCCTTTTCTTTTTGTTCTTGAAAGCTTGAACAACTGAATATCCTAGAAAAGAAGAAGCAAAAAAGCAAGTTGTAATAACTAGAATTGGCCTCCAAATTCAATAGACATTGTTGGATGGATGGATTGGGCAGGGTTAGACATTTGATTGGCTTGCACATGGCAAGTAGAAAATCAAATGCAGTAGAATCAGCTATTTTGTATTTCGGTTTTGGTTTTTTAAACAAAGAATGCCAGATACCAGCTATTGCAAAAGATGAAAATATGGTAAACCTTGATGGTTCTTAATATAAGCCTTACAACAAGATTTGATGTTGGAGGGACAGATTACTTGTTACACTTGAGAACTGTGTTTGGATCTTATGACTTGATGCTTTTCTTACTACTTTTATGAAGGGTGTGTGTGTGTGTGTGTGAGAGAGAGAGGTTTTCTTTTTCGAGAACAGCAGCCATGGGGAGGGACTGTCTTATCCCACACCCCACCCCTTGTGCCATTTACTGCAAGAAAATTGCAACTTTTCTAAGCTGTTGTCTGTTCCACAGGAGGAAAAATGCAAGTAGCTGCAAATCTACCAGGCTGAACATAGGCCGACAGCCATATATGGTGGCCTATCTGATGCTCGATAAATCTCCTGTTTCTGCTGTCTGTCTGGATTTCAGAATCAGGGTTTGTCAAGCAGCTGAGAATCCACAGTACTTGGCTTGTGTGCTGTATTTGCCATCATGGATCACAATTTGTCCAGCCCTGTCATTGTGCAACAATGAAAAACAAAGTGTAAATTGACTGGGGATCACAAAAGTCATCCTAGTGTAAAATCCACATACTAAGTTTTGTGGATAAGCATCCTAAACATGTGATACCAGATTAGTGGTGTCTACAAAAATAAATGGGAAAGTTTTGTGCATACCTGCTATTCACTGTCACTCAAACTGATGAACCCACAGAGTCATTTATTAAAGTCTGCATTTATCCAAAACACTGGTTACATCAGAATCAGCAGAATACACAATGCCTTTTCCCCCTTGAAAATTCATTGTACACACTGCTATCATTTGAAAATAGCCTTAATTTCCACGAGTTAAACACTAAGGGCAAATGACAGGACTCTGCATATTATTCTGAGCCATGGGAAACCAACATTTGGAACTAGGGAGAAGAGAGAGAGAGGCGGGCAGGGAGGAGGGGAGGAAGCAAGGACACTGCCCTGATCAGCGTGAGCTCTAGAGACCCTGGCAACACAGCTTGTAGTAATGCTCATAAAGGGATGATCCCCAGAGGCAGAAACTCCCTTTGTGGTGGTGGTGGGGAATACATTAATTCTGAGTCTAACACCTGGATGCTGCAGATGCCAGAGCAAGTCTTTTTATAGGCATCATAAACGTTAACTCTATTACTGGGAACGGGAGTAAGAAGACAGGCAGCATAAACAGCCAGCATCCTAGCAAAGAGCAGATGATGGCATTAACTTGGCATTCCTACAATGGAGAGCTTGCCACAAGCCAAGGTGGGATATCACTCAATTGTAATCATCACACTACCCTTGTAAATGGTGTACTTCATACCTTCTGTTAGTACCATGTTGATTGCGCTAGGTAAATACGTAGGCAGATTAAAGTATGAGCAAAATCATCTTAGTAAATATTATAATTCTTCTTTTGAAATACTCTGATATTCTTTTAAGATAGATAAAGCTAGTCACAAAATTCTGAACAGATATAGACTGTATATTTGGCTTTAGTGTCCAATGTTATCTGATATTTGAAACTATTTGAAATATATCGCTGTGGGCTTCTCTAAATGAGTGATTTATAGCAAGCCCATGACTGGCCACTCATGCCAGTTGCAGGTCAATTAAATGACATCAGGAACATCCAAGACATTTCCTGCCCCTATCCCATTTTCAGAAAGATCAGAGATAACCTGGAATAAATAAACCTGGAATAAACCCTTAATGACATTAAATTGGCAGTGTGTAAAGCTGGCGTTACAGTATGAACTTGCAGAGGAAGGACTTTCCCTGCTATAAGAGGGAGAAGAGGGTAATATGCTTCCCTGCAACAAAGGAGATAGATCTGATCCCCCACTCCACCAGGAGCACCCCTTTAAGTTCAATGGGGCTTACCCCCAAGTAAATGTACCGCAGGGACATAGAGGGTTCTATATGAACAAGACCCTTCATTATGCTAGATTGGAGTTGTGTTAGGTTTAAGTTGAAAGTGATTCTTTAAAATCATTTTTTCTTTCTGTTGGTTTGTGCTAGTTGTTCCCCGTGTGCCTACTCAGAAGTAAGTTTCATTGTGTTCAATGGGGTTTAGTCCCAAGTAAGTGTGCTGATGGTTGGAGACTTACAGAGGAGGAAAATAAGACTCCCCCCCCATCCTTTGCACACATGCCAGGGAGGGATGGAGGTGTTCCCTTGATTCAAATGTGTTTGCCGCTTAAAGGAGCCCCGGGAAACAGCAGGAACATCCGCCTTGTCACCCCTCTCCTCCTGTGTAATGCAGCCCATATCAATCATGCCAAAGAACCAGCCAGTTCGACAGCCCAGGTAAACAATGTGATTTTCCTTAACGTAGAGATGCTCTGTAAGTACAGCTACGGAACAAGTATTCAGTGAGCCTATCTACACTACTGTTTTTAAACGGTTTAAAACGGTTTAAAACAGATTATAACAGTTTTGAGAACTGTTGGGGCCCAGGACACACACCATATTCAGTTTTCAAAACATGTTTATCCTGCGTGTGTAGATAGGCTCAGTACCAGATATAAAATATTGCACACAAAAATCCAAATACTTGCTAAATTCCAGAGGTGGAATGATGGTTGTTACAGAAAAAACAGGAAAGAGTCTTGTAGTATCTTAAAAATGAGCAGATTTATGTCAATGTAAAGCTTATGTCAACAATAACATTGCAACCTGAGGGTAACTTCTAGTAGGCATGCATAGAATTGCCCAATCATTCTGTTTGTATTTAAGATGCCACACGATTCCATGTTAAATATTTGATGAAGAACTGGCAGTGGAGACTTTTTCTAGGAAAGGGTGATTTGCATCAACAATATTTCTTGAACCTCCCTGCTGGATCCGCCCCCCCCCCCCCCCCCCACACACACACCAATGAACAGTAGAGCAAGTCACCAATTGTTTTAAACGGATGGAAGAGTAAAAATATCTATATAAACAAATGAGCCCAAATAATCTAGACCTTCCAGAAGGAAGCTTGGGTTAGCAGGCAGCAACAACAAGACAACAAGACAATGGGTCCAGCCATTGCATGAAGCGCCTCCATACAAACATAGCCACAATCCCTGAACAGCAAGTATTTTGCAAAATGTTTGTCCTGTAAGCCTTTGGACAGGGTGCACACATGGGGTCATTAACTGGCTGCAGGGCTTCCAAGAGAGTCTTGAGGTCTTTCTTGACATAGGTTCTGAGCGTGCTCCAGCCAGAGAGCTACTAGCGCTACCACTCAGAAAGCCTTGTGCCACTAGTCCATCTTTTCTTCCTTAATAATTTTTTTGCAGCAAGAAAAAAGAAGGAAGAAGTAGTAGGAAAGTATGGAAGGGCTACGAATGGAAGATGATATAATATGTAAATGACAATGTCTGTTGTAACAGTCCACGAATAAGGCAGGGCAATGGTGCGAGAAAAGCCTCATTACTTAAAGTGACTCTGGCTTTAGTCAGATTCATGTAAATGTACAACCAACATTACAAATGGATCTCTTTCGCCTTCCTTCTCTGCATTCCTTTCTACGTTATCAGTGATCAGACATTTAGACAGAGAGAGAGAGAGAGATTTAGGTTTGTCCTGACAATTGATTGTTACAAAGAGCCCTGCTGAATCAGACAAAATGCCTCTCTACTCCAACATTCCGTTAACACAGTGGCCAACCAGCTGCTGTGGGAAGCCCACAAATAGGACATGGAACCAATTGCACCCTCCCACCTGTGTTCTTCAGCAACTGGTATACAGTGGCCTGCTGCCTCTGATATTGGAGGTAGCATATAGCCATCTTGCCATCGATAGTCTTATCCCCCATGAATTTGTCTAATCCCCTTTTAAAGCAATCCAAGTTGGTGGCCATCACTACATCTTGTGATAGCAAATTCCATAGTTTAACTATGTGGTGTGTGTGAAGAAGCACTTCCTTTTCTCTGCCCTGAATCTCCCACATGGGATGATGACCCCACTGGGTTCTAGTATTATGAGGGAGGGAGAAAAATTTCTCCCTATGCACTTTCTCCATACCATACATAATTGCGCACACACCTCTGTTGTATCTCCCCTCAGTCGTCCTTCCTCTAAGCTAAACGCGCCCAGATTCTGAAACCTTTCCTTATAGGGGAGTTGCTCCAGCCTCTTTATGGTTTTAGTTGTCTTTTTCTGTGACCTACAATGGAAGTGAAGAAACACGTTTCCAATGCATTTCTTCTCTCCCTTCCCGCTACCCCTCTCCAGCCAGCGCCTGAAGAATGTTTGGGGTCAGGGCCTCAGAGACCTGAGAAGATTCCCATTGGAGTGCCCTGCTTCAAAGATGATTCTGGATCATATCACTGACACAGCCTCCAACAACTCTGCAAAAACATAATTCCTTTTAGACATTTTAATTTACTGTAACCTTTTCAAGTTGCTACAAAGTACAAACACTTTCTGCAACTCAAGCTGCCAGAGTGTCACTCTGAAAAAAGCCATAAGTGTGGCACAGCGATAGGGGAAGGAGACTCTCACTTAACTGCTTTTATATTTAAAGGCATTTATATGATCTGAATAGAAACCAGAGTATTTTTCTCTGCAGCCTTGAATGACTGTAGAAAGTACAGCCAGATCTACACCTTCTGTCAAATCATTATGAATGTAGAATAAAAAGCAGGAAATAACACTAGAAAAGTGGTATATGAATGTGGATTGTGCTCCAACAGTTATCAGTGCATTTCACTACCAGGCAGTAGTATAGATCTAGCCCAGGAATGTGCAATAAATATATGTCCAGGCCTTCATGAGGGCTAATCTTGTGGCTGCTATCATACCAAACTACTAGTGGGAACCAATGAAGGCTGGGAGGCTTGTATTGGCCAACAATTGGAAGAGAAGATTGTCTGGATTTTGAGAATAAGTGAACTCATGGAACATTTGTGAGAAATTGAATCCGTTTGTATTGGAAGGGAAAACCTGTGCCAAAGAACTGGCTCATCCTAAGAATCAAAAGAAAAACCAAAGCAACCTCCTTAAATTCAAGAGATGTGGTGGCTCATTAGGAATGAAAAAATAACAGTTCTATTATCCTTTACTGGACTCACATTTAGAAAGCAGCTGTGGGCATGGGAGTAAAGTGGCAAATGATCTGTCACATCTAAAACTCTTCTGTCTATGGTGGTGCTTCCCCACCCCACCCCATTTGGTTTCAATAGGGATTAAATTTCCTGCACTAGCTCCAGGCTGGGCCTGAAATGCAAATCCTAAAAGGCCTTAACTAAAAATGCCCATTGAAACAACTCTGCCTTCAGTGTTTTATGATGATACTTCCTATGTGATGATATAAATGGATGATTCATATGCTTTTCTCTCAAAGAGGAAAACCTGTTAATGATGTCATCCACTTCCCAAACTTTTAAGACACAGAATGTGGGCAATGGATAGCAATTATGGTGAAGAAGGCAAGTTCTACACTACGGCTTTATAACAGTTTAGAACAGTATTAACAACTCTGGAGCCCATGAAACAATCCATATGCTGTTTTCAAACCACTTTCAAAGTGTTATATCTTGCTTGGTGTGGGTATGGCCTTAGTCTTCATACCTTTGATGGTATGAAAGTTACCAAAGCATGGTGACAAAAGTTCTCCAAAATTCAATTTTGGAATGGGAGTCTTTCGACAAAGGACATGCTCTGCAAGTTGGATTGTTAAGATGGGAAGAGATGGCCCTCAAGATCACTTGTTTACAAACACCAGTGAACTAAGAAGCTCCCTTCACATATTAACTTACTGTGAAATTAGCTGAGGCAGTTCAGCAAACATTTCTCCTCCTCCTCCTCTTCTTCTCTGTACCCATGTATAGTCTTCCAACTTAGGATACAATTTCATGCATCTGAGCTTTAGCCCATGAAAACGTCGACACAAATTCATTAGGCTGTAAGGTACCACAGAACTCATTGTTTTTGCTACAACAGACTAACGTGGCTGTCCCCACAGAATCTGCTTAGTTTTGTGGCTGATCTGTTGCACACGATGACACCCATTTAACACCCTTATGTATTATTATTTTCAGCATAATCTGTTTCTTCCCTTCAAATGTTACTTGTTCTTTATTTTATTTTCCTCGTGGTGCCCAATATGAGGTTTTGTGATTTTCAGCTTCATGTTGAAGGCCTGAATGTAGATTGACAAATCTAAATGTTGTTTTTGCAGAAGAGGGCATATAGTCAAGCTTGAGGTTTGTGACAGGTTTTCTGGTATTTTATTTATTCATTTCAAAATGTATAATGTGCCTTTCCAAAAACATTTCCCAGGGTCACTTGCTAACAGCTCCTGATAACATGGGAAGTTCAACCAATAGCCTTCAGGCAAAGGACATAAATCCACCAACAGTAAGAATATAGCATGGTGATTGGCATCTCTATTTGTGGTTCTGTTTGCCATCATTCCTTACGCTTTCTTTTGCACTTTCTTTGAAAACCACACCTGGAAACACAGGGTGCCTCTACAAGAGAGGTTTAATGCGCTTTGAAGGTTCATTAAAAATGTTACTTCTACAAGAACGGAGCGCAAATCGGGCGTAGAGGCGCGTTATCTCCCCGATAATGCGCATTTTCGAATGCGCGTTAAATCGCGAGTTTTATTTTGCTCCGGCCGTTAAAGCGCATTTTCCCCGTGTGAACAAGCGATTATGCGCATTAACTTCTTGTAAAGCGCTTTTTGGACATCTATTAATGCGTTTCGCCGCCTCTCGCCGCCTCCCGTGCAGAGGGATTAGGAGTAAATGCGCGTCTGCGATAATGCGCATAATCGCCGAACCGGGTGCAAAAGCGAATCCTTGTAGAGGGAGCCCCAGAGAGGAAAGGTGAGGTGTTCTGAATACAAAGACAGATTGGCTTTTAAGAACTGGATTCTTTTCAGTATGAACTGTTCTTTCCCTCAACTGTTATAAAGGGGCAACTTTATCATCCTAGTTAAATATGGCAAAAAATCTCAGGAGAGAATGTAAGATCTGCCAGTACATACGGTTGATTTAATGGAGGATAAATTCACGATTAAACAGTTTCGTTGGTTTAATTTTTATATGCATCATTCAGATTAGATCAGCCTTGCCAATGTACCATTTTCCTTTTAGGTTGTGCTTCTTCTCAATATTAGATAGCAAAAATGTCAGGCAGATTAATCTTAGAGATGCACAGAGATGGGAAATGACCTCAACTAATAGCTTAAAAACAAGAACAAAGGAGCAGACCTCCAGGCAGCATAAGCAGTATCTCTCCCTCTCGCTCTCTCTGAAAGTCAGGAACAAGTAAATAACCACAAGCTCTTTGCAGCTCTGCTTTCCCATAAGTGACTGTACTACCAAGAGCTTTGGCAAGGAGGCACACAAAGAGGTCAGAGGGTGGGGGGAATTATCCTGGAAGGGGACAGCTTATAACCATTAACAAAAACTCTGAATTTTGTAGATGTTGATGAATTCTGTTTTGTTCATATCTAGGTGGCTTGTAATTAGCAGTACTGTTGACTATGTTTGATTCAGAGAAAGTAGATTCCTTTTTACTCCATTAGCTCTTGACCCTGACAGCACACCATTGCCCTAACCAGATATTGTAGCAAGGGGTTTCCCCCCTAATTTTAGTAGCAAGTGAGACCAAGCTGCCAAACTCTGCCCTGCAGGCCTTGTGCACAGTGTTGCTTGTAGCTGTTGCCAAGCTTGCTTCTGCTTGTTCTAGAATAGCTGCAGCTAGGATTGGACTGCAAATCACCTATCCTTGTTTAGGATTAACCAATATTTTTAAGATCCTTGTACATGCATTTATCAGCGTAACAGGGAAGTTGTGTGCTCTAGGTCAGGCAGATTTGAAGCTCAGGCTGCACACAGTAATCTCTACCTATAAAGTGGAAAATGTGTGTGTGGTTGATGTATGGCTGGAAATGTTTACCCACTTCCAGATGAGTTAGAAACTTGAAATTTGACATGCTGATAGGTCTGGTTGTACAATGTATCAGAAAAATACAAAAAACTGGAATTTGGGGTTTTAAGTATTTTTTAAAAGAATTTAATAAAAAACAAGGCTTATGCCCTCAACTCCCAGCATGTCTTGGGTGAAACTCCCAGCATGCCTTGGATGGGAAGCCAGACTTACTAGCTTCTGGTGGCCATTGTGCGTGTGTGGGCAGGTGGCCGCTGCATGTCTTTCACAACCCCAGCTCCTAAGGTTGGTCTTGAGCAGTCAACTGAATTCCACATAAAAGGAAACAACCCACATAAACAGGCTTCGTCCATTTGAGGTTGGAATGTTGTGGTTTTGTTATGGGGGAGAAACCAGCAGCATAAAAAAAATCATAAATTAAAAGGCATGGGGGGGGGAACCCCACTTGACACTGGAAAGCCTGACTGATATGCAGTCACTAGGCAAGCCTGCCTGGGAAAAATAAAAATAAATCTATAAGCAATGTTCCACAACTAAGAAGGCCTGCTCTCCAGTTGTCTCCCACGATACCTCACATGGTGTTCAAAGAAACACATTCAGGAACGTAGGCTTATGCCTACAACTCCCAACATGCCTTGGGTGGGAGGGAAGATTTACTAGGCTTTGGTGGCCATCATCTAGAAGTGGCTTGCCATCCTGGGCCTGAAGGGAGAGTGCCTGGGGCCGGCTGCCTCGGTCGCTAGGCATCATTGGGAGCAGGATGGAAAGAGGGTGCAGTTCCAGGCCCAACGCTGACTGCAAAGACTGAGCTAACCGTCAGTCAGTCAGCTGGCTGGCTGGCTGGCTGGCTCCCTCACGGCCTACCTACGGGCACTGATTGCGCAGTGCAGCATGGACTGGCTTGGCCAGACTTGATGGCCCTGGTACTTCAGTACAGCCTCCTGCTGGAGCACTTGGTGGGCGATAAGCGCAGGCAGAGGCCTTCAACCCAGCTGCCCTCAGATGCTTCCCTGCAACCACCAAGAGTCCCAAGCAGAAGATGGTCAAGTGGGTCATGGAGAGCTGTGGCTTTAAGGCAGCCCTGGCCTGCATCAGGGGTGAGAGAGAAAGACAAAATAAATGAATTTAATTCATTTTTTTTTATAAGCAAGTTTTTTTTATTTTACAGCAAACACACATATAATAGACAACATACATAAAAACAATCTTCATAAGTATACAATGTGTCAATTGGTCATCTTTCCTTCGTACAATTCATTCTCATTCCTCCATTTATATAGTTACTCATATTATCATTCTAGTATAACTATCAATTCATCCTTTTATACTATATAATTCATTTCATTATCATTTCTATTGTTTAATATTCTATTTTTTTATATCATCCTATCTTTTTTTCCAACCATTGATAAAATAGATCCCAAATCATATAATATTGTCTATCTTCTTGTTCTCTTATTTCAAATGTCAATTTACTCATTTCTGCACACTCCATGATTTTCTTAATTACTTCCTCCTGCATTGGTATTTTCCCATTTTTCCAATTCTTAGCAAATACAATTCTAGCTGCTGTTAACACATTTACAATCAAATATTTTAATTCTTTGTTATAAATTTCAGGTATGATTCCCAGTAAAAAAAATTCTGGTTTAAAGTCTATGTTTTGTTTTATCATTTTTTCCAGCCATGTGTGAATTCTAATCCAATATCTTTTTGTCTCCGGACATGTCCACCACATATGGTAATAAGAGCCAGGTACTTGATGACATTTCCAACATTTGTCTGATTTATTCTTAAACATTCTTGCAATTCTCAATGGGGGTAAGTGCCATCAATAAAACATCTTATACAAGTTTTCTTTATAGGCAGTTGACATTGTCATTTTATAATTTTGTGTCCAAAGTTTTTGCCATTTCTCTAAGTCAATCCCATAACCAAAGTTTTCCCCCCAAGCAATCATTGTTTCCTTAACTTGTTCATCTTCTAATTTAATTTCTAGCAAGTGACCATACAATTTTTTAATTATCTTTTCATCAGTACCCATCAATATCTTGTCTAGTTCAGTTGGCTTATCATAAATTCCTCCCTCTTTGGAGTCCTTATCAAATCTAGCTTGTATTTGCAAATATGAAAACCAATTCATATAAATACCTTGTTCTGCCAATGCTTGCTTAGATTTAAGTTCACCCTTTTCATTCAGTATCTCACTATATCTAACTGTTTGTTCCCTTCTATATATTATTGAATAAGAAAAGGCTTCAATCGTCGATATCCATGTCGGGATTTTTAAGTAGTATTGTCTCTTTATTTTTTGCCAGTTCAAAAACAAAGCCTCTCGAATATAATGTCTTCTGAACTATCCCTGTGTTTTAGTTCCCCCATACCAGAGGAAAGCATGCCATCCCAACAGCAGGTCACGTCCTTCTAAAGTCAATAATCTAGTATTTCTCAATGTAATCCATTCCTTTAGCCACCTCAGGCTTGTTGCTTGGTAATATATTTCCCAGTTTGGTAGAGCAAATCCTCCCCTTGTTCTTGCGTCTTGCAATAATTTATGTTTTATTCTTGCTTTCCTGCCTTGCCATATAAATCTCAAAACAATTTTATTTAAGTCATCAAAAAAATTCTTCCCTAATCGAAATGGAATTGTCTGGAATAAATATAGAATCTTGGGCAGTACATTCATCTTAATCGTAGATATTCTTCCAAATAGTGACAATTGCAAGTTTCCCCATTTTATTAAATCTGCCGCAATTTGTTGTTTAATTTTGTAATAATTATCTTCTTTCAATGTGCTACATCTTGAAGTAATGTATATCCCTAAGTACTTGATTTTATTTGTAACTTGAATTCCTAGAGTTTCCTCTAACTCCTTTTTCCGTCTTGCCAGCATATTTTTTGTTAGGATTTTTGTTTTATCTTTATTTATTTTCAGGCCTGCAACTTTTCCATATTCCTCTATTTTTTCCATTAATTTAGATGCTGTTTCTAATGGTTCCTCTAATATAAATACCAAGTCATCTGCAAAGGCTTGTACTTTGTATTCCTCCTTTCTAATTTTCATTCCTTTTATTCCCTTTTCTTCCCTTACAATTCTATTTAACACTTCTAATGTTAAAACAAACAACAGAGGTGACAGAGGACAGCCTTGTCTAGTACCCTTGTTTATGGCTATGGATTCAGTTAACTCTCCATTTATCATTACTCTTGCACTTTGTTTATGGTAGATTGTTTCTATGGCCTGAATAAATTTCTTACCAAAGCCCATCTGCGTCAATTGCAATATCATAAATCGCCAGTTCACATTATCAAAGGCTTTTTGCGCATCTAAAAATATCAATGCCATTTGCTTTTCAGGATGTGCTTCGTAATATTCCAACGTGTCCAAAATTATTCTAATATTATCTTTAATTTGTCTCTTTGGCAAGAATCCATTCTGGTCAGGGTGAATAAAATTATTTAAGTATCTTTTCAATCTTTCTGCCAATATTGAAGCAAAAATTTTGTAATCCGAGTTTAGTAAAGATATAGGTCTATAATTTTTAATCTGCTGTTGTTCTGAGCCCTCCTTCGGTATAAGTGTAATATATGCTTCTGTCCATGTTTTGGGTATTTCTTTTCTCAACAAAACTTCATTCATAATTTCCAATAACGGTACGCTTAATATCTCTTCAAATGTTATATAAAATTCAGCTGGTAATCCATCTGGACCTGGTGCTTTCCCAGTATTTTGTCTTTTTAATGCTTCTGTTAATTCCATCATTGTAATATTATCTTCTAACATCGTTTCAACATCTTTAGGTATTTGTGGCAGGTTAGCTTCCTGTAAATATTGTTTAATTTTTCCTTCCTGAATACTCTCTTGGTAATACAGTCTTTTATAGTACTCTTGAACAATGTTCTTCTTTTCCATATCTCCATAACAAATCTGTCCTTGTTGATTTATCAATTGATTAATCTTTCTTGACTGTCCTTCTTTTCTTAATTTATAGGAAAGCCATCTGCCTGTTTTATTAGCATCTTCAAAATAATTTTGCTTGGCACTTTTAATTTTTTGTGCTAATTCCCCCTTTTCAACTAGTCCAATCTTGTGCTTTATAGTCTCCATTTTCATTTTAATATTTTTCTTTTGTGGATATTTCTGTAACTCTTTTTTCAGTCTCTTATAGTCCTCTTCTAATAAATTATGCTCTTTTCCCTGTTCTATTCTCCTTTTCCTTGTATAGTCTATTATCACTCCTCTTGTGTAAGCCTTCATTGTGTCCCAGAGGTTTTGTAATGATGTTCCCTCTTTTCTATTTTCTTTGAAAAAGAACATCAGTTCTTTCTCCATTTTCAATTTGAAATTATCCTCTTTTAATATCCTATTATTTAATGTCCATCTTGACCTTTTTTTTTTTACCTTTCCACACCATTGTAATTGGGTTATGGTCTGCCCAAATACTTGTCCCGATTTCAAAATCCTGTATGCCAAAGAGTGATTCTGCTGACATCCAAATCATATCAATTCTAGACCATAATACATGTCTATTTGAATAAAAGGTATATTGTTCCTTCTTTGTATTTCTCTCTCTCCAGACATCCTTCAGGTTAAATTCATCTGCCATTCGAAAGAAGGATTTTGGTAAAATCTTTCTTACTCTTTTTTTTTTGTCTGCGTTTTATAGTCCAATTTTTCGTCAACAATACCATTGAAATCTCCCATCATGCAAATAGTTGAATATTCCAATTTAGTTATTTGTGTATGTAATTTTCTATAAAATTCTTCTTGATTGTCGTTTGGAGCATAAAGAGCTATTAAAAGTATCTTTACATTGTTGTCTATCATCTCCACCATCAAAATCCTTCCATCGTCGTCTGTGTAAATTTGTTCCGCTTTTATTGTGTCTCTAATATATAGCGCCACTCCTCTCTTTTTAGTTTGTGCCAATGTAGTAAATAATTTCCCCAATTTTGGTTTTTCCAACAAATATTCATGTTGTTTTTTAATATGAACTTCTTGTAAGCAGATTATATCATATTTAAATTTTTCCAATCTATGAAATATTTTTCTTCTTTTTGTGGCTGTATTCAGTCCATTTATATTAAGTGTAATCAACTTTCTTTCATCCATGTTAAACTTTATAAGAGGGCTTAATTGCTCTAGTTAATCGTTTTCCTCGTTGTCCTCTGGGTACACCTCCTACTGCTCCTCCTTCTTCTTCGATCCCCTGTAACACTTCTTCTCCTGGTTTCTTAGTTGTTGTTTGATCTTCCCCTGTCGTTTCCTCTTTTCCTCTGAAATGTTCCATGACCAATCTCTCCGCTTTTTCAAGCGTGTCGATTCTATATCTTTGTTCCTGCCAGGTAAACATGAGGCCCTCTGGTATAAGCCATCTATAATTTATTCCTCTCTTAAGTAATTCTTTGGTTAAAAACAAATATTCTCTTCTTATTTCTCTAATCCCTCTCGGTATTTGTTTTAAAACCATAATTTCCGTATCTTTATATTTCAATGTTTTTTCTCTTGTCACCTGAAGGATCTGTGATTTTATTGTTTTCTTTATAAATCTAATATGTACTTCTCTTGGTAATTTATTTCTCATTGCGTATCTTGTATAGACACGAAATATTTCATCGATTCCATCTTTCATCTTTTCAATCGATATCTCAAGTGCTTCTGCCAGAAGGTTTGCCATCACTTCCACTAGGTCTTCACCCTTTTCTTCTTCTACATTCTGGAATCTTAAATAGAATTCTGCCTTGTCCATTTCCCATCCCAAGCCACTCCTGTCTCTCTCCACTTCAGTCAATCTGGCTTCCATTTCTCCAATCTTCTTGTCTCTTTGAATATCTTCTTCTTCAATTTTTTTCATTCTCTCTTCATATTGCTGCATCATCTGTTGAATATTTCCCAATTTTCCATCCGTCCCTTCAGTCCTCTTTTCAATAGTTTCCGTTCTGCTTTCAATGTTTCCCGTTCTTTTTTCAATATTTTCTGTTCTCTTTTCAATATTTCCCGCTCTCCTTTCAGTATTAACTGTGTTTTTTTCAATATTATCTGTTTTCACCTGTAAAGCTTGAATTCCTTGTATAATCAACTGCATTGACGCCTCCATACTTTTCTCTTTCTCTTTTTCCCCCTTCTCTTTCTCCTGCTGTAACATAGACTGGATTGATCTTTGACCCCCAGCTGGTGAAGATGAAGGAGTTGGTATTGATGATGCAGTTGCCAGTGTCTTCTTCATATTATAATATTCAACTAATTGTTCAATTAAAGGAACTAAGGATAATGAAAAAGGCCGAGAAACAGGCCGCTATCCACACTATTTGTAAAAATATCTAAAAAAATACACCAAAAAAAAACCCCCAACAAAAAAACAACATAAAAAATAGGGGAAAAGGACAAAAAGTTCCCTTTAATAAAAAATAGGTAAAAATAAAAGTAACAAAATAATAATAATTAATACCTAAAAAGAAAGAAGGGAAGGGAAGACCCAATAAAATAAAAATAAAAATAAAAATAAAAATACAATTCTTCTGGCACTTATAGCCTTAATCCAGATAAATTTCTAAAAAAAAAAAAAAAGGAAGAAAAAAAAATATCCACTAGAGGGGAAAGTGATAAAAAGGTGAAGGTCTCATAGGCAAATCAGTCAAACAAACAAAAACAAAACAAAACACTGCCTCTTTCTAAGGCTCTTATTTTTCCAGCTCCCTCTTTTTTCTCAAGGTCACTTTGTATCTTCTTCTTTCAGCATTCAATGCCAAACTCTGGCTGATAATAATTTTCCAAGTGAAGCGCCTGTATCAGCAGTTTATACTTTCTTCCCACTCAGAGTCTAAGGCCCCCTCCACAAGGATGCGCTTTTGCGCCCGGTTCGGCGATTATGCGCATTATCGCGGACGCGCATTTACTCCTAATCCCTCTGCACGGGAGGCAGCGAGAGGCGGCGAAGCGCATTAATTGATGTCCAAAAAGCGCTTTACAAGAAGTTAATGCGCATAATCGCTTGTTCACACGGCGAAAATGCGCTTTAACGGCCGGAGCAAAATAAAAGTAGCTATTTAACGTGCATTCAATAATGCGCATAATCCGGGAGATAACGCGCCTCTACGCCCGTTTTGCGCTCCGCTGGTGTGGAGGTAAAATTTATAATGAGCCTTCAAAGAGCATTAAACCTCTCTTGTGGAGGTAGCCTCTGCCAGACTAATTTTCAACAAACAATGCTGGAAAATATTTAGCCACCAGATGGCAGTGTTACTGCTTCTCTTTCCCCTTTCCCCCTTCCCCTCGCTCTCCAATCAAAAATACAGTTAAAAATATAACGTCAAAGATATCCAAAAAAGAAAAAACCTTATTCCAAAAAGACTTTCAAAAGAGATTACCAACATAAGTAATCAAAAGGGGAAAGCCAGTCCAGTTTTAAAGAGAATGAGAAGCCTCAAAGCGAGTCCATACCGTAAAAAGAAAAAAAAAAGGGGAATGAGAAGGAAAAAAAAAGCTTGCAATTTAAATCCAGCTTAATTTCGCCGCTTAGACATTCCTCTTCCGTTCTGTTAAACGTTTAAATTTTTAGGGTGTTCTCTTTGTATATTAATAATAGTATAGAGTTCTCTCACCAAGTTGACACACTTCACTTTCAATCTCCATTTTCCGGGGCTATCCCAGCTTCAGCAGCAACAATGGCTACCTCTCCGCCACTGGCAGAAGGGCTTCTCCTGGATCAACCAGGGACTTTGTGGTGTCCCTGGGATCGACAGAATGTGCCCTCTACTATCGCCGTCTCTACGGGACGGTTTAGATCCTACTGGATCGTCCAGCAGCGGAGGTATCGGCCATAGTCTCAGAGCCCTGAGATCGTACGTCCGTTCCGCCGCGACCTCACAGGCCTAGCACCAGCCTACCTGGTGGGGTTGTCGTGAGGGTGAGAGAGGGGGGAAAACAAATTTAATTTGTTTAAAAGTTAACTCACAGACCTAGCACTGGCCTACTACTTTAAGATGATCACCACGCAGATATATCTCTTAGGGGGCCTGAGCAACGCTGGGTATATCAGCTAGTAGAGATATAAAAATGCAGGTCTCTGCCTGATGCAATGTCTTTTTTCTTTCTTTCATGCAGAGCTCTCTCTCTCTCTCTCTCCCTCTCTCTCAGTCCTTCCAAGAGTCAATTCATCTTATTATACATGTGATCTGGGGTTCAATAAGCACCCATTGAAGACAATAAGTGTGTGGAAGAGAACAGTACTAAAACTGGGGCATATTTGTAGTTGCTATCTTAAGTCCACAATTACTATTTTCACAAACATCCACTTGTGTTTCATCAAATCCAAAGCAACTCCTGAAAACTTCACTCAAGCACTGACCGTTTTATTGTAAAGCTTCCTGAAAACTGGGAGGCAGGCAGGCAAGCAGGCCAAACCATTCACTAAGCTAAATACTACGCTTCACAACCCCATTGTATTGCCAATCCCAGGAAGTCAGCAAAGTCATGAAGAACATGATGGGCCACTATACTTGGATTTTTCCCACCCACCCCCATATACTGTGGAAATTCTTTCCCCAAGCGCTTGGAATATCATTGGTTGGAAATCTTGTGTCCATTTTGGATATGAATCAATCCCTTCAGATGCAAATCCATTTCTTTAGACCACATATTCTGTAATTTAACTGTTTGAACAACCAGAGCATTCTTCTTCCTCCTCCACTCAGATCTGCCATTCTGTAGCTTAAATCTGTTGCTGTTTGTCATGGCTCTTAGTGGATTGACAGTAGCAAAGGGAAATAATCCCCACCTCCAATGTTCATAGTGGCTTTTAAAATGTTCAAACCCTAGTATTTAATACCTTCCCTCTCCTCCTCTCTGCTCCATGGCTTTACTCTTTAATTTAACTGTTCATACAAGCCGAGCTCCCACTTTAATGGGGAGCGATGAATTGTGGGGCAAGCAGGCCAGCAGTGAAGTGAGAAAGGCTGGTAAAGAGTAGGGCTGTGCACAAACTCCCCGATTCGCTTTGGATCCCAATTCGGACCTTCTGAATCCAGCCCGATTCACTTCGGATTGATTCAGACCTGCTCCGCCTTGGATCTGAATCTGAATCAAGATTCGGATGTCCGAATCATTTGGATGTTTTCATTTTCCCATAACCTTTTTATTCTTCAAGATAGAAACATGAACGTTGGAGACCTTACAGATGCCCTAGAGGTGTTTGTGTGTGCCAAATTTCAGACTGATCTGTACAGTAGTTTTCCTGTAATTCACTGTTAAAGATAGGATTTTTCAGGCAAACCACTCAAAGCAAAGTGCTATAATGTTCTCATTTTTCATGAGACAAACATGTAAGTTGGGTACCTTACAGATGCCCTGGAGGTGCTCATGTGTGCCAGATTTCAAACATCTGTGCAGTGGTTTTCTTGTAATCCACTGCTAAAAATATGATTTTTCAAGGAAACAAAGCAGCTACTGAAAGCAAAGAGTGATTTGAAGGTGTATATTCTAGCTCACATCTCCCTTCAAGTGCAAATCTCCCCTACTTCAGTTATCATAGAATTATAGAATAGTAGAGTTGGAAGGAATCTACCTTAATGCAGGAATCTACCTTAATTCATCCCTGGCAGGAATCTACCTTAATGCAGGAATCTACCTTAAAGCATCCCTGGCAAATGGTTGTCCAGCTGCCTCTTGAATGCCTCTAATGTGGGAGAGCCCACCACCTCCCTAGGTAATTGGTTCCATTGTCGTATTGCTCTAACAGGAAGTTTTTCCTGATGTCCATCCGGAATCTTTTTTCCTGTAACTTGAGCCCATTATTCAGTGTCCTGCATTCTGGGTTGATCGAGAAGAGATCCTGGACCTCCTCTGCGTGACAACCTTTCAAGTATTTGAAGAATGTTATCATGTCTCCCCTCAATCTTCTCTTCTCCAGGCTAAACATGTTTAGTTCTTTCAATCTCTCCTCACAGGGCTTTGTTTCCAGACCCCTGATCATCCTCGTGGCCCTCCTCTGAACCCCCTCCAGCTTGTCTGCATCCTTCTTGAAGTCTGGTGCCAAGAACTGGACACAGTACTCAAGATGGGGCTTAACCAGTGCCAAATAGAGGGGAATCAGTACCTTGCACGATTTAAAACTATACTTCTATTAATGCATCCCAAAATAGCATTTGCTTTTTTTGCAGCCACATCACACTGTTGGCACATATTCAGCTTGTGATCTAGAACAATTCCAAGATCCTTCTCGCTTGTCGTATTGCTTAGCCAAGTATCCCCCATCTTGTAACTGTGCATTTGGTTTCTTTTTCCTAGGTGTAGAACTTGGCATTTATCCCTATTAAATTTCATTCTGTTGTTTTCAGCCCACGCTCCAGTCTATCAAGTTTACTGTGGAGTTTGTTTCTGTCTTCCAGGGTATTAGCGATCCCACCCAATTTTGTGTCATCTGCAAATTTGATAAGCATTCTTTGCACCTCCTTGTCCAAATCATTAATAAAAATGTTGAAGAGCACTGAGCCCAGGACTGAGTCCTGCGGTACCCCGCTCATTACCTCCCCCCAGTGTGAAAAGGTACCATTGATAAACACTCTTTGAGTCTGATTCGGAAGCCAACAAGGAGTTGAAGTGGAAAGGACGACGACTGGAGCGCCGATGGTGGAAAACTCGACTTCTATCCGACAAGACACGGCATCGAGAACATCTTCATTCCTATGGGGTGGCAATACGTGCAGCGAAGAAAGCTTTCTTCTCTGCGCGCATTGTGTCTGCGAATTCGCGTCCAGCAGAACTGTTCAGAGTGGTGAGGGGTCTAACCCGGGCACCCTCCCCCCTGAACCCGATTTTAGAGCCTTCGGTAGTTCGCTGTGATGCCTTTAACGATCATTTCACAGATAAAATCTCTCGGATAAGAGCCGACTTAGATGCTGTCGTTATAGCAGAGGCTGACAATGGAGTGTCCAGCAACTCCGCGAGTAGAATTACACTGGATCAGTTTCAGTTGGTGAGTACCGAGGACGTGGACAAGCTGCTTGGACGAGTGAGGATGATGACTTGCCCTCTCGATCCCTGTCCTTCATGGCTGGTCGTCCAGGGAGAAGATGCGGTTAGATCGCAATTACAATATATTATTAATGCATCTCTCAGGGAGGGGACTTTCCCATCATGTTTAAAAGAAGCGGTAGTACGGCCGCTTCTAAAGAAGCCCTCCCTGGATCCCCTGGACTTTAATAACTACAGACCGGTATCAAACCTTCCATTCTTGGGCAAGGTGATCGAGAGGGCGGTTGCCTTTCAACTCCAAGTAGTCTTGGATGACACTGATTTTCTAGAACCATTTCAAACTGGCTTCAGGGCGGGATACAGAGTTGAGACTGCTATGGTCGCCTTAGTGGATGATCTACGCCTTAGTATTGACAGGGGGAGTGTGTCCCTGTTGGTACTTCTGGACCTCTCAGCGGCTTTCGTTACCATTGACTATGGTATCCTTCTGGAACGCCTGAGGGGATTGGGAATCGGGGGCACTGTGCTTCAGTGGTTCCGGTCCTACCTCTCGGGTAGGTTCCAGATGGTGATGCTTGGGGATAGCTGCTCTGCAAAGAAGGAGCTGCTGTGTGGCGTACTGCAAGGTGCCATCCTTTCCCCAATGCTGTTTAACATTTATATGAAACCATTGGGAGAGATCATCCGGAGGCATGGGGCGGGGTGCTATCAGTATGCTGATGACACCCAAATATATTTCTCTATGCCTTCGATAACAGTGCCAGCTAAGGATAGTGTGTCTCCTCTGAATGAATGCTTGGAGGCGGTAATGGGCTGGATGAGGAAAAACAAACTGAAGCTGAATCCAGACAAGACGGAGGTGCTTGCTGTCAAAGGCTGCAACCTGGGTTTGGAGGTGTGTCAACTGGTTCTGGATGGGGTTACACTCCCCCTGAAAGACTGTGTTCGCAGCTTGGGGGTGCTTCTGGATCCATCGCTCCAAATGACAGCCCAGATAGATGCGATGGCCAGGAGTACCTACTATCAGCTTCGGCTGATATGCCAGCTGCGCCCCTTCCTAGAGTTGGAAGACCTAAAGATGGTGGTGCACGCGCTGGTAACTTCGAAGCTCGACTTCTGCAATGCGCTGTACATAGGGCTACCTCTGTGCCTAGTCCGGAAACTTCAACTAGTTCAAAATATGGCAGCCAGGTTGGTCACCGGTACATCTAGGGGTGACCATATTACGCCAGCTTTAAAATCGCTCCACTGGCTGCCAATTAGTTTCCGGGCGAAGTATAAAGTGTTGGTTATTACCTTTAAAGCCCTACATGGTTTGGGTTCAGGTTACCTGCGGGATCGCCTTCTCCCATACAATCCGCCCCGCACGTTCAGGTCCTCTGGGAAGAACTTACTGCAGTCGGCCAAGACTAGGCTGACAGCCGTTACCCAGAGGACCTTCTCTTCTGCCGCTCCCAGAGTGTGGAATGACCTGCCGGAGGAGACTCGTCCACTTAACAGTCTTTTAGAATTTAAGAAAGCCATAAAGACTGTTCTCTTCCGGCAGGCATATCCAGTGGAATTTTAGAATGTTTTAAGGATGTTTTTAGGATGTTTTAGGATTTTTATGCAATTTTACTAATATGTGTCATGTTTTAATCAGTTTTATGTATTTTCTCATGTTGTTGTTCCCCGCCTCGATCCAGACGGAGAGGCGGGTAAGAAATAAATTATTATTATTATTATTATTATTATTATTATTATTATAACAGTAGATCCAACTAATAGTTCTTCCATCTAGCCCACTTTTCACTAGTTTGTTAATCAGAATATCATGGGGCACTTTGTCAAAAGCTTTGCTGAAGTCAAGATATACTATATCCACAGCATTCCCACAGTCCACAAGGGAGATTACCCGATCAAAAAAACGAGATCAGATTAGTCTGACAGGATTTGTTCTTGACAAATCCATGCTGGTTTCTAGTCATCACTGCATTGTTTTCAAGGTGGTTACAGATTGACTTCTTTATAATCTGCTCCAAAATTTTCCTAGGGATGGATGTCAGACTGCCTGGTCTGTAGTTCCCAGGTTCCTCCTTTTTGCCCTTTTTGAAGATAGGGACAACATTAGCCCTCCTCCAGTCATCTGGCACTTCACCCGTCTTCCATGATTTTGCAAAGATAATAAACAGTTTTCTTTTGTTTGTTCTGAAGCTGACACATCCTCATGTTCTTCCCATTCAGAGATTAAACAGGGAAAGTGGGCTGCCTGAAATACACACATTACCTGGCTAGGATCAATGTGCCTCAGAAATTGAGTCAAAGCAAAGCCAGAAACACAAACGAGCCCTCCAGTGCGGGACCATTTTAATTTTTTGCAGCTCAGCCAGGCTGTATCACCTATGTTGGGAGAATCCCCCCACTTGATACAGCCTGTGTCAGCTACTGTTGGAAAGGGACAGGACACACGGCAGTGCCCATTTTAAAAAATGGAATCAGCCCCGTGTTGGTGGCAGCACAAGTACAAACAGCAATAGATGATGATGATTGATTGATTGATTTACATTTCTATACTGCCCCATAGCCAAAGCGCTCTGTGTGGTTAACAAAAGATTAAAAACAATTAAAAATGATATACAAAATTTAAAAAAGATACCGTATACACAAAAGTATACATCTAAAAACAACTATAAGCTGTCAACTGAAATGAAACTCATCACATGCTAAATGCCTGGGAAAATAGAAAAGTTTTGACCTGGCACTAGACGAGCCTCATTGGGTAGATCATTCCATAATTGGGGGGCCACCACAGAGATGCCCTTTCCCTTGTTGCTGTCTTATGAGCCTCCCTCAAGAGTAGGCACTCAGAGGAGGACCTTATATGTTGAACATACTGTATGGGTAGGTTTATGTCAGGAAAGGTGTTCCATCAGGTATTATGGTCCCAAGCCATGTAAGGCTTATAGGTGAGAACAAGCACCTTGAATCGGGTTTGGAAACATACAGGCAGCCAATGCAAGTAGGCCAGAGTTGGTCTTATATGTTTGAACCTCCTGGTCCCCATTATCAATCTGGCTGCCACATTTTGCACCAGCTGCAGCTTCTGAACCATTTTCAAAGGCGGATCCACGTAGAGTGCATTGGAGTAATCTACCAGAGCATGGACAACTGAAGCCAGGTTATCCCTGTCCAACGCTTCTATCCTCTTCCTTTTAATAACAGTTCCCAGCCCCTTAACATTTAAAGTTGCAATTCTTAATTTATTTTCCATCATCCCAATCATAATACTCTTTATTGGTCTCCATCTGTGTTACATATAACCCCCCTCCCTCCCCCTCCCCCTCCCCCCCACTTACCCCAAATTTCTCCCCCCTCATCACCAGGAACTTCCTGGGCAATAGTTCCCAAACCCTTTTAAAACTCTTCAGGGGGAGGAGGCGACTTCACCACCCTGGAGCGACAGTAGATCTTCCTCTCCCTTTACTTCTCTTCTTCTATCCCTTTTTAATCCAAGACTCAGACACAGACTGCCTTCTGCTGCCCCTTGTTCTTCTTCTTCTTGTTCCTGTCCTCCATCTGCAGCTTCCTCGAGCAGGCCCAACTTCTCCAGCAATTCCATCCCTTGCTCACATGATGTTATTCTGTGTTGTTTCCCCTGCCACACAAATCTCAGAAATACTGGGTAACCCCAGCTATAAGCAATAGCCTTCTTCCAAAGGGTCACTGTACACATTCTCACACTTTTCCGCCATTGTATAGTTTGAGGACCTGTATTGGTGTTGATTGAAGCATCGGTTGGCCAGCATGTCTAATTGCTTGCATTAACTTTTCTTTTTTATAATAATTTGCAAATTTAACAATTATGTCCCTTGGAAGCATCTCCCTTCTCTTGTTTCCAACTCTATGAATCCTTTCAATATCCGCATCTTCCCAAGCCGTTTGGGGGTCCAATTCCTTAATCCATTCCAGTATCTTCTCTCTCAATATCTTTGAGTTTTCCTCCTGTTGTTCCTGGAAGGCTCTGATTCGAATATTTACTCTTCTATCTCTATCCTCCATAGCAATTAGACGCAAGTCAATATCCTGTAATTGGATTCCTTGTTGTTCGCTTATCTCTTTATTCTGCTCCCTTTGCTTCTCCAAAGATGTCAGTTTCTCCACTACAGCTTGAAAGCCAGTTAAAATTTCCTTCTGGGAGTTAAAAATCTCTTTTTTGACCTCTTTCATGAGATTCTCCTCCTGCTTCGCCAAACCATCATTCAGCATGGCTTTAATATTAGCCAGCAGTTCCGCTGATGGCATTTGTTGACATTTCTGTGGCTTGTCTGCTTTGGGAACAGCTCCTGGCTTTGTTCCAGCTTTATGATTTCCACTTCCGGTTTGAGATGGAGCCGCTTTCTCTTGTGTTTTCTCAAACATAATTCTAGTAAGCCGATCTAAATTTTTATCAGAAGGATGTGGTCTTATCTTCCTTGTCCACTTAGGAGAAGTTAAAACCTTATCTCGAGGCTTTTTGCTCATCTGGCGTTCAGCCAAATACACCGGAGGGCAGGGCAGCTCGTCCCGGTAATACTCTCAACACAATTAAAGTCTTAGAATCTTTATTATCCCTTTTAAAACACTTCGGTATGAAGGGAAGATATATCCTCCGCAGATTTATTTCCTAAATGCCCGTTCCTGGCAGCTAGCCCAGATTCCTTTATCTGCTTTGGCCGCTGTTTGTATATTTCTCCCCCCTCCAATGCAGCGTAACTTCCAATTTATAAATCTGTTTTATAACTTACAGTCTGTGCTCTCGAAGATAGGGATTTTTTGTTTAGAGTTCTCTGCTCCGGGAGAGATGAAAATGTCCACTGTTCACTCCATAGCTTGAAGCCACGCCCACAGCATCTCAGTCTTGCCTGGATTAGGTTTCAGTTTATTAGCTCATATCCAGTCCATTATCTCAGCCAGGCACTGGTTCAGCACATTCACAGTCTCACCTGATGAAGATGAAGCGAAATAGAGCTGTATGTCATCAGCATACTGATGACATTGCACTCCAAAACTCTGGATAACTTTACTCAACGGTTTCATGTAGATGTTGAACAGAATGGGGGACAAAACTGGCCCCTGCAGAACTCTGTTCTGGAGAATCTACGGGGCCAAGTAATGTTCCCCAAGCACCTTCTGGAGCCAACCCGACAAGGGAGTGGAATCACTGTAATGCAGTGCCTCCCACTCCCAACTCAGACAGTCATTCCAGAAGGATACCATGGTCGATGGTATCGAAAGCAGCCGAGAGATCAAAGGGAATCAACAGAGTCACACTCCCTCTGCCTTTCTCCTGACATAGGTCATCATACCAAGGCTGTTTCCATACTAAAGCCAAGCCTGAAACCAAACTGAAATGGATGCAGATAATCTGTCTCATCCAGGAGTGACTGCAGCTGGCCTGCAATCACCCATGCCCAGGAATGGAACATTTACCACCAGCCTATAGTTATGTTTCATTGTTATTTTAATCATGTATTAGTTTTATATGTTTTAAATAATTAATTAGTTTTATACATTTTAAATCAGTTTTATGTATTTTATACTGCTTTGTATTTAATGTTGTTCCTCGCCTCAATATTTAAGAAATAAATATATTATGATTATTAAGATTTTCCGGGTCCAGGGAAGATTTCTTCAGTAGTGGTCTCACTACCACCTGTTTCAGGCGGCCCAGGACCCCTCCCTCTTGCAGAGAGACATTAATCACTTCCCTGGCCCAGCCAGTTGTTCCATCCCTGCTAGCTTTTATTAGCCAAGAGGGGCAAGGATCCAATATTGAGGTGGTTGCATGATCTAAGCACCTTGTCAACGTCCTCGACTTCTACCAACTGACTCATCCAAGAGAACTGGACGAGACTCTGCTCTTGATACCTCACCTGATTCACATGCTATAACACTGGAGTCTAAGAGCTCCATCACTCCAGCGATTTATCACACTCTCGCCATGCCTGGTATGTGTTTTTGCAGCTGGTATGTGTTTGTACTCACATGATGTCATCCCTGTCCTGCGCTCATCTTGCCTCTTCCACTCCATTTTCCATCTTATTTTGGAGTGGGGAAAGTGGTTTTTTCCCCTTCGTGCACAATAAAGCTGCTCCTCCTCCCACGTATTGCTGTCCTTGCGCAATATCGGACCATCCCATTTTTTGTTGGGGGCATGTTTGTTGAAGGGTGGTCTCGCTGACAAAAGAGGAGGGTGGGGCGTTTCTCCACTCAACTGCTCAACCGTGAAGGGGGATGGAGAGAGGGTGCCCAAACACCCTGCAAAGAAGGCGAGCAAGGCTGCTGTGCCCAGGACTCAGTCTATGATTTTTACTCCTGAGTAAGCATGTCTAGGTTTCCTGACCAGAACAATGTCGACTTCCCCTTGCCATGCCAATATTGAGCACAAACCTCTCCAAAAACTAATTGTAATGCTTTTGCTTCACTTATATTGATTAATATTGTCTTAGGTGAAAACATAGTGGTTTTTTTTACCATAATTGTGCAGTTTCAGGCTGCCAAACTATTGTATTTGCGCAGAAATTATATATATATATATATATATATATATATAATTAACTGCAGGAGGAAGGAGAACGTAGAGGGTGGGGTGGGAGATTTAGGTGGCATAGTAATTATACAGGTGAAAAGATAAAGAGCTGAAATAGTGTAACAACACACAGTGCCCAGGGCTTGACTCACTAAGGAAATGGAGGGGGAAACCATGGACACTAATTGGGGGGGTAGTTGTGATGGAGCCCTAAGTCCTGGCAGATACAAGGGATTTTATTCTGAAGTGCCTAGCTAATATATTTCAGCGGGCCAACATGTAAAAGCCCCGGACAACTCTGAAAAGCTCTGCTGGCTGGCAGATTGATTCAATAGTGGTGTTCCCCGCCTCGATCCGGAGGGAGAGGCGGGTAAGAAATTATTATTATTATTATTAGTATTATTATTATTATTATCAGCCAAAAACTGGAAAGAAATTATCAGTCACTGTAGGTGAGGGCAGGCAATTAAGGAGCCATATAAATGGACATTGCAGCTCTCAATACTAGGGATGTGCATGGACACCCGGATCGGGACCTCCAATTTTGTCACGGATCAGATCAGACAAAATCGGAGGCCCCCCTGGACCGGATCGAGTCCGATCCCGATCCAAAAATCGGAAATTTTTGGATCGGCCGCCATTTCCCCCCCCCCCCCCATAGACTTGCATGAGGAAAAAATGGCGGCAGGTGGGTGAGGGGGGCCTAACTCCCTCCCCCCCGGGGCCATCCGCTTTAGCGGCCCTGGCAGGTAAGCCCCCTCCCCCGCACTCCCTACCCCCCTGGGGCCATCCGCTTCCATCTGCTGGCGCCTGCGGGCGCCAGCAGATAGAAGCGGACAGCCCCGGGGGGGTAAGCCCCCTCCCCCCTGCCACTGCTTACCTTACAGGGACGTCCGCTCCCATCCGGCGCCGGCTGCTACTGCCAGCGGGCTTTGCGGCCTGCTCTAGAGTGGCGCGCCGGGTGATGTCATCACCCCGCAGGCCACCCTGGAGCAGGCCGCGAAGCCTGCTAGCAGTAGCAGCCGGCACCGGATGGGAGCAGACGTCCCTGAAAGGTAAGCACGCCGCTCTGCGCACCCCCCTCCTCCCCTCCGCGCCCCCCTCCCGCTGTCCACTTTCATTGGCGGGCGCCCGCTGGCACCCACCAATGGAAGCGGTGGTGGGCGCCAGCGGGTGCCCGCCGATCCTCCGATCCATCCAAACCGGATCGGAACCTTTTCGGATCGGTTCGGATTGGATCGGCCGATCCAGCTGTCGGATCGGAAATCGGATAATTTATCCGATTTCCCTCTGGATCGGATTCGGATCGTGGATCGGATCCAATCCAGTGCACATCCCTACTCAATACCCCTCCCCATTACATTCTTTCCTATGAAGGCTTACTGGAGGAGCTGTGGCTCAGAGGTAGAGTGCATGTTTGGGAAATGGTAAAGAGGGGGCGGCGGCAATGTTACAAAAAACCACTAAGGCACAGCTGCAACAAGGCACAAACCTACACACACACACACACAAACACCGGGGAATATACAAAACAATGCTCCTGCACCCCACTACTGAGAGGGGAGAACTTGCAGGGGCTTCAGCACTTACTCAAACTTCAGTTTCCCAGAAGGAGGGCACTGAAGACTTCTGGCCTCTCTTTTATAAAGCGTTTGTTTACACTGGCTCTAGATGAGGGCTCATTACATCACCAGTCCAATCAATCAGCACAGAGTTGTAAGGGATCCCTGGAAGCGCAGCTCTGAAGGTGCAGCTCAGATGAAGAGCCAGTCGCTTCTATGCATGAGGAAAAGGAGAAGCCAAATAGTAAAAGGCCATCAAGGAGAGAAGAGGAATGCAGTAATTATATTGGACCACTGATCATGGCTATTCATGGTGGGGCCTCGCATAAAGCACAGGCCAGAGTCCTAATCAATCAGGCCCCAGTTTAAGTGGGTTACTCTGTTCAAGGCATGCTGGGATTTCAACCAAAGGAAAATGTTCAGGTGCATATTGCAAAGGAATATAAGGAAGAGAGCTCCCAGAGAGAGAGAGAGAGCAGTCAGAACAAGTGAACAGGGAGAGCAAACAGGATTTTGTCAGGGGGAGTTTGGCGGGAGAGGTCAAGGGGGAGGCCCTTAACAAAAGTTTGTTCTTATAAGACTCATATAGTAGGGGACTCTGGGTACCTCTGGACAGTCCCTTTCTGTCGCGGTGGCTTTGGATTGGCAGCAGCTGGGTTACATGATGCTGCTGCCAATCCGAAGCCATCTAGGGGCAAAGGCCCAAGCTCCGCACAAAAAAGATGGGCACGTAGTTTGACTTCTTTAGTTTGGAGCGAAGCAATGGTGGCATTTGCCGTCTGTTGCTTTTACTCTGGTGCTTCTTGGAGATGTGCCAAGTCTATGGTGACCACTGATTGGTCACCATGGGCTGAGCACGGAAGGGGGTGGTGCAGCCAGCCATAAGCCTCCACAGTTCCCCCCCCCCATTCTAAAATGAAAAAATAAAATAAAAACTACTCTCCATGCCTCGCAGTTACCCCCCACTCCCACCTTTAAAAAAGTTGGCGGAGATGGCAAAACTGACTTCATTAATGAGAGAAAAGTCAATATCTCAGTTTTTAACTGAATGGAAACCTCTTATTAGCTATGTGAAGGGACAAGAAAAAATGATCTGTTTGTCTGTGGATTCAATGAATAAGAAGAAATGGTTAAAATAACAGAAAGTGGGGAAACTAGTTTACTGTTTATATGCAAGAGAAAATAGGGTCAGATACCTTTGCTGGGGAGAAAATCAGAAATGTATTGTAACTCGGTGGATTGTTTTTTATGTGTGTATTGGGTATGTGTTGGTTATTGTCATTGTGTGGTTATATAGAATGTGATTTTTAGCTTGTTGTCATGAAAATAAAAAACGTTGAGACTGAAAAAGTAAAATAATAAAAAAATTAACTCACCTCCGTGCCTTGCAATCCCTCCCCCCCCCCCATTTTACAGAAGAAATAATACAAATAAACTTACCTTTTGAGGAGGCGCGGGCACGGCAGCAACGGCAAGATAAACTGGTGCGACGCTCCCTCCACTGTAGATGGGCGGAGGGAGCACAAAGGCATGTTGTGCCACCGCTGCTGCCGCCGCCACTGCCATGATGCAATACAGGCGCCGTCAAGAGTGGCCTCTGTGGTTCACTTTCAGGGAGGACAAGACAAAACACAGGCAATGCCAATACAATTAGAAATGCAGAAACCAAACAGAAAGAGAGGCCATGGAGGGAAAGGAGACTCTAGTGGTCTCTTGTGACCTGCAAAGTGTGTGCAATGTTTGTGCTCCTGCCTGAGATCAACATGGCGTACACTTGCAACAGTACAAGCTGGTTGCACTATTAGAAGAAAAAGTGAGAGTACTTGAGCGGCGAGTGTCCACTCTCCGAGGGAAGCACGGAGGGTGGCAACAAGGGAGAGGGCCTTTTCAATGGTGGCCCCCCAATTATGGAATGATCTCCCCGACGGGTTTCGCCTGGTGCCAACATTGTTATCTTTTTGGCACCAGGTCAAGACTTTCCTCTTCTCCCAGGCATTTAACAGCTTATGACGAGGGGTTTTCTGTTGTTGTTGTTGTTGTGCTTTGACCCAGAATTGTTGTTTTTAAAGGATATTGTAATTATAACTTTTTCGTATGCTTTTTATGGTTTTAAATTTTGTATATTGGTGTTTTTAATCTTCAATGATTTTAATTTTTATAAATCGCCCAGAGAGCTTCAGTTATGGGGCGGTATATAAATGGAGATAATAATAATAATAATAATAATAATAATAATAATAATAATAATAATAATAGGCAAAGAGTTCTTAGAACGGTGGAACTGCAACAGCAACAACACAAGAGATTGAAGAGCAACAGCCAACCGAAGCAGGAGTGGAAAATGCTGAGGTGAGGAAAGCCAACAGAGGGAACTCCTTGGAAAAGGGTGACAGTTAGGAGCAGATGAACTAGGAGACACTCTGCACCAGTGGAACAATTGAGATGTAACCACTTCCCGTAGGAGGAAGAGACTGGAAGACAGCCTGCTGAGGAAGAATTACAGGAGACCCCGTGCAACAGTGGGCAAGAGGCAGGTCAGTCGACCAAGAAGAAGAGAAGAGTAGTCATTGTGGGAGACTCCCTGCTGCATGGGATTGAAACCCAAGTATGTTGTGAAAACCCATGGACTCACCAGGTGTGCTGTCTCCCTGGGGTACAGATTAGAGATGTGACTGAAGGGTTGCCAAAGCTCATCAAGCCCTCTGACACATATCCTTTTCTTCTCATCCATGTGGGAACAAATGATATTGCCAAATGGAGCTACGAAGAAATTACATCAGACTTTGAAGCTCTGGGAAAGAAACTCAAAAACTTTGCAACCCAGATCGTTTTCTCATCCATCCTCCCAGTTCTTGGAAGAGGATTAGAAAGAGAAAGAAAAATACTCCGGGTGAATGACTGGCTACGAAGGTGGTGCCAATGGGAGAGATTCGGATTCTGGGACCACGGGCTATGCTACTTGGAAGAAGGACTGCTGGCAAGGGATGGGTTGCACCTCACAAGGGCTGGGAAGAATGTGTTCAGCCACAGCATGAAGAACTTCATCAGGAGGGCCTTAAACTGAACCCTATGGGGGGTGGGAGATGTAAACTTTGAGGCAACAATGGATGAAGGCTTATGCACCATAACAGAGAGAACAGCTCCAATAGTGTCCCAAAACAGTGTTCACAACAATGTAGGAAAGAAGCTAGACTACAAAGCACATGGGCTTTGATGTCTATATACTAATGCCCAGAGTATGGGAAACAAACAGAACAAACTTGAACTTTTAAGACGTGAAGGCAAATACAACTTGAAAGGTATAACTGAAACTTGGTTGGATGACTACCGTGACTGGAATATAATGTGTTCAAAAAGAACAGGAGAAATAGAAAGGGAGGTGGAGTCAGACTGTATGTTAAAAATACTTATCCCTGTACAGAAATACAAGAGGATGAGCCTGGGAGCCCCATCGAGAGCATCTGGATTAAAATAAATGGGGAAAGGAATAAAAGGAGCGTGATAGTCAGAGTCTACTACCGACCACCCGATAAAGGAGAAGACGAGGACGAAACTTTTGAAAAGCAAATTGCCAGTGTTTCAAGGAAATCCAGTGTAGTAATGGGGGTCTTCAATTACCCCAATATCTGTTGGGAGACACATTCTGCCAAAAGTGGCCCCTCCAAGAAATTCCTGACATGTGGGGCTGATAATTTTCTCCTACAGAAAGTAGAGGAAGGAACTAGAGGAACGGCTATCCTTGATTTGATACTGACCAATAGAAATGACTTAGTGGATAAAGTGGCAGTTACAGGAACTCTGGGGGAAACTGACCACATCATACTTGAGTTCTTGATTTTAAAGGAAGCAAAAGCCGAGTTTAGCCATACGCGTACTCTGGATTTCAGGAAAGGTGATTTTAATAAACTCAGAACTATGCTAAGTAAGGTCCCATGGGAAGTGACCCTAGCAGTGTATAGCTGACTGAAGGGCCGGAGTTTCACTCATGCCACTCTTTAAGCTGCCTGTACTTCAGCTCAAGATCAAGCAACTGCTGCAGTGTCAAAAATGAACCTTGAGAAACACAGGGCTCTTGGGACCATCTTTATTTCCATGTTTACACAAACAATGTTGCTCTTCTGCTCCATATCTTTCCACTGCTGTTGGATCTTATGTTTTGCTTCCTACCTTGAAGTGGAGCCCTCTCAAAGAAGTGCCCCAATCAAATAGCAAATAAATCCTTGAAAACAAACTTTAAGGTGAACATAACTGACATAAATACCATCATTTGGGAAGATCTTTCCATTCCTCCCACCTGTGAAACTTCCCCACCCCATGTGAGCTCTAAAATGCTCCTAGTCTGAGCTGCCTGGAGCCTTGATTTGGAGCACATATTTTAAAAGCTGAGGATACATTTTGTTGCAGGACCCGATTTGTTGTAAGAATAACTATACTACTAATAGTAGAAATAACAACAACAACAACAACAATAATAATAATAACTTATATAGCATTATATAAGTAACTTATATAGCATATTGCATATGCTGTCCCAGAGTAAACTTTACGGCAGCCTTATAATGAAGATCAGTGTGATTATCCCAATATTGCAATTGAGTGTGGCTGAGGCTGAATGATAAAAGGCTTGCGTAAGGCCTCCTAATTAGTTTCTTTCTGGCAGAAGCAAGAGTGAAAGTGATAGCGTCATAGTTCTAGGGGATGTCCAAGATGTTAATCCAGATGTTGGAGTAGGTCAGGATTCCCTCAGGCAGGGCAGGGCAGGGCAGGGCAGGGAGGCCTTTCCTGCTGGGCCTTCATGCTCCACATGGGGCTCCCCCAGCAATTCCTTCAATCCCTGCCCCCTCCCCCAGAAAAAAGTATTGTGAGGGGATGTTGCATTGTGAGCTCATTCGCATCATGGAGGCTCTGATTGATGTACAGCAGCTATGTCATGAAGTTTCCCAGGGCCCTGTAAAGCTTAATTTTTTATTGGGTGTGGACTCTGGATGAAGGGTGGCTCCTGTAAGAGCAGCTCCTTCTTTGCCGCTGCAGCAGTGCTAAAGGGGAAGCTGCTCTGGCTGGCTGTGTGAATAGTGTGCAAGTCAGAGGATGTGATGGCCATGCAAGGACTGGCATATGCAGTTCTTGGGGTTTCCCAGCTAGCAAGCTGGCTGTCCGGCCAGTATAGGCTCCCCGCTCGTGGTTTACTCCTTCATTGTGGCCTATGATTCTGAAGGGAGGCTCAGAGAGTAGTCTGCCTTCTCCATTTGTCACAAGGGAATGCGAAATCCTTTGCTTTGGGAAGAGAGAGAAAAACTGCTCTGATACTTGGCATTCACCAGGAAGGAATGATCTACATCATTCCATCAAGATACTCTAGAGTCATGGTTATCAATGAAACAATGTGTTGAAGGGAATCTTGGTGTTCCTTGAAAGCCTGTTGGAGGCTCTGAAATGAAAAAAAGCAGTAATAGTCAGCTTGTCTCCCAAAGCTCTACCTTAGCAGGTGACTTTACGGTTAGTTATTCAGCAGCAGCAGCAGATTTATAGGACGCAGGAACAGCATTAAGAGAGCTATAAGGAAGGAATACTGTAGCTTGCAGCGACAGGAATTAGATCATGGTTTATCATTCCCAAAGGGTAGGAGTGTTCTTGAGAGTGGCCCATATGGGCTAGCTGAACTATTTAGCATAGCGCCTTTAAAAAAATACCCTCCCCCTCAGAACACCGATCTCTTTGGACCTTTTTTTGCAGTGTTTTGAATCCAGCACGTTAATGAAAAGTAGTAAACAATCTGTGGGGGCTGTCAAAAATACAATGGAAAAAACAGAAAACCAGAGTATATGGATATTTTAATTTCAACCTGATTATTAATTTCTTGGATTCTGTCCTCATCTGAACATTTTGACTTCAATTTCTCAAATGATGGTATTTATGTTGGTTATGTTTATCTTAAAGTTTGTTTTCATGCGTTTATTTGCTATTTGATTGGGGCACTCCTTTGAGAGGGCTCCACTTCAAGGCAGGAAGCAAAACATAAGATCCAACAGCAGTGGAAAGATATGGAGCAGAAGAGCAACATTGTTTGTGTAAACAAAAAAAAATTGTTGATTCCCTATGCATTTTGAACACAATTCTTAAGGGGAAAATTGTTTCAGAAATTTGAAAACAACATAAATAAATCAATGAACACCCATAAATCCCCAACAGCACCCCTAATATACCAACATTTTCTAATATCTACAACATCAAAAAACAAAAAGTGTTTTCTAACATATGAATAATTCTACTCTTTCAAAAAGCTATAATATAATGCCACAAACTTTTTACATGATATTACATATTGCTACAGCTGCTGCTAGGTAATTACTAACTAATAGTACAAATTAATGATGTTTCTTCAATGGGTGCTAACTCAGTCTTCCCCAAGCTGGGGCTCTCCACATGTTTTGGATTTCAGCTCCCAATAGCCAGGGATTGCCATTAGCTCAGCTGTTCTGGTCCTGGCAGGAACAACCCAGTGTGCGGCCACTGTAAAGAAGGCAAACTCCATGTTAGGCATTATTATAAAAGGAATTGAGAATAAAACTGCCAATATCATTCGCCTTTATACAGTATCATACTGAATCTATGGTGTGACCACACTTAAAATACCGTGTACAGTTCTGGTCACCACACCTTAAAACATATTTTAGAACTGGAAAAGCTGCAGAAAATGGCAACTAAAATGATCGAGGGTCTGGAGCATCTCCCCTATGAGGGAAGGTTACAACAGTTGTGATTGTTTAGCTTGGGGAAAAAGGAGGACAGGGAGACATTTTTCTCCCTCTCCCATAATACTAGAACCCCAGTGAGGTCATCCCATGAAACTGATTGGTGGGAGATTCAGGACAGATAATAAGAGTTAGTTCTTCACACAGTGCATAGTTAAACTTTGGAATTCTCTGCCACAAGTTGTAGTGATGGCTATCAATTTGGATGGCTTTAAAAGGGGGTTGGATAAATTCCTGAGAAGGCTATCAAAGTCTACTAGTCCTGATGGCTATGTGCTACCTCCAGTATCAGAGGTAGTAAGCCTACTGAATATACACCAGCTGCTGAAGTACATGGGAGGGAGGGTATGGTTGCACCACGTCCTGCCTTATTGGTCCCTGGGCGACAGCTGGTCTGATCCAGTATGGCACTTCTTATGTTCTTAAGACCATAGGGAAAAAAGGAGTAGAAGAGCCTAAGAGAAGAGGTTGAATGAGGGAGTGGTCCAGGAGGATATGGGGAAGAAATGAAAGAACATCAAGGGAAACTGGGTGAGCAAACAAGCAAAGGAGCAATGCCCAGAAGGCAGCTGTTGCAGAGTCAACGAAAGCGGAAGTTCACCCACTGATTTGAAATGACACAGGCCACATCTTCGCCTACTGGCTTCCAGGCAGGTTGTATAATGTTTGGCAAAATAGCTTTGGATGGAAATCTTCTCTCTGTTGCTTTGGCTGCTTAGAACAGATGTTGATGTTTCCGTTTCTAAGGTTAAAAGTCAATGAATGGTTTTATTCTCAGTTAGGAGCACAAATGAACCCTGGGACTACTTGGGAAGAACATTCCAAGTTAGGAAGCAAAACATTCCATGTTGCTTTACAATCCAAAATCTCAACATCTGTTTTCTGTGTGATTTAAGATCTCAGGAATTGTAAAAACAACAATAACAACAAACATGTTTGTAGTGTATGCTTGCTGTGTTTATGCTTTGTAGATGATAAGACTGGCTTAGACTTACATTGCTTCATTTACTTTTTTGTATGGTGAACAAATGTAAGTATTTTATAGCCCATATTGTGAGCATTTTATAACCCTATTGTATATGCCAATGATAAGTTTGGAATGATTATCTTCCTTATATTGTTCCATTTCAGTGTATTGTTACAGAAGCCAAAGAATGCCAAAGAAATATATTTCCGAGCTTAGCTCTTTGAGGGCAGAGGTACACGATTAAAGTCTCTCTCTGTGTGTGTATGTGTGTCTTTCTCTCTCTCTTTCTGTCTGGGCTTTTCTAGACAAGGCTATTTAATCCACTACTTCTGCTTCTGGACTCTTTGCAGGATTAAAATCAGATCTCTACACATATGTTTTTTCCCCTTTCCTGCTTTCTCCTACATAACCTTTAGGTGGTGCTGTTATATAGTGGAACAAAGTGAAATGACACAACTATATTGATGGAGAGTTGTGCTTTATTTTGCAGTTCCCAAAAGGACTGCATCCCCCCCACCAAAATTTGGTGAAGTAGTTGGGGGGGGGGGAGGAGAGAAACTGGAGGATGACAATGTCATCTAAAGCACCTGTAAACTACCTTGAATGAGGAATGGCGAACACCCAAGAAAAGCCTTGTCTAGAAAAGCTTTCTTTTTTTCTTTTTCTTTTTTTAAAAGACCATTAACATAAGCCACACGGAAATCAATTTAAGTTCTGCTAGGGCTTTCCTATGTAGTGCCACCTAATTTTAATATATGAGATCTATTAGGAGATGAAACAGAGTCTTTATTGTGCCAGCCCCAACACTATGTAACACTCCCTATTGAAGTCAGCCTGAGTCTGTCTAGCAAGATGTGTTGCTTGCTACTCTTGGGATTCCCCCAAATTCAGAAATGATGCAGGAAGGCGAGGTGGGGGTCAAAATGTTCTGTGTAATCAGAAGAAAGAAACAATAGATGGGGTTACAAATGTGGTTATATTGGCCTGTTCAGACAACACTCTAAACCATAACGATTAATCATTTTGAGCTACACGTTATGTATTTATTTATTTATTGCATTTTTATACCACCCAATAGCTGATGCTCTCTGGGCGGTTTACAAATGGCTTAGCGTGTCATGTGTGTTGTGTGAACCATTCATAACCATGGTGGCTACATAACCACGGTTTAAACAACCTCACTAACCACTTGCTGCAAAAAGGGTTAGAAGCCTAACCATGGGTCTCCCACATACATAATATTTCACATGAGTCTGGTCTGGAGCACTCAAGTATTTCTTACAGTCATGAGTCCTTTCAGCAAGAGTTTGAATTGTATTCATACTTTCAAACTCAGTAATAGCCCCTTCAGGAAGACATTACAGCTCAGGCCCCATTCCCATTCTCTACCAGCTGTATGTAGATAATGATACAGACCAACTTTAAAGGATTTTGTTTTTGGTGAAGTTCGTTTATTACATCTCTCACCTGCCCATTCTTCAAGGAGCTCAGGGTAGCACACATGGGGTTATCCTCTTTTATCCTAACATCCTTGTGAGGTAAATTGGGCTGAAATGCAGTGACTGGTCTAAGGTGAGCCCAAGGGCTGAGGAAGGATTTGTCAAAGCAATAGAAACACCGATTATGAAAGCTCTGTTGCATCCATGTGCATCATGGCAGAGACAGCTGGGGTCATGTACCATTATTTGAACTGAAGTAGTTGGGTGAGTAACAAAGCCACAATTCCACTAAGCCCTTAATGAGTTCGAGGTGCTTAGTTTGTTGAATTGTTTGATAGATACCTCAGGAAACAATTCTGGCAGACAAGTGACCGCACCGAGGTCACTAATAAGCTAATTGGCTACTGGTTTCTGCATGTCTTTTCCTCATGGAGAAGCTCATTAATTTATGGAATCTTGCAGGTAGTTCCTCTTTTTTTCCTTGTAACATATTGACTTTCAATTGGCAGAGGACCTTGGGCTCTCATTATTTCAGAATTTTGACGCTGTAGAAAACAGTTACAGCTAATAGTAGAGCTGAGCGCAGAATAAAGACTAAAAACAGTTTCCTTTCTCTCTGCATGTCACACTATCAGAGCAGTTTGACATCTCTGCCTTTGTCTCTTGCAGCAGAAATTCCACAAGCTATGAAAATAAAAGTTCTAAATCATGTACTTTAGTTAGGTACATAATAGGCATTTAAATAATTTGAGCCTCATGGAGATATATTTTCTAGAGAAGAGATGCTGTAAAATGTATAGTCGTGATTAGTAGAGAAGATTGTGATACAATATGGCATATAGACTGCTCCCATCGTCTTGTAAGAAGAGTGTATTATTTGTCATCATTTATGTACCCATATTCATAATTGTGAGTCCATAAATAACAAAACAAATACTTCCACTGAATTTAAATGGGTCCATTTGTCTTGGATCTGTCTCACAGTGTCCTCAATTATGTCTGTTTCACTGACTTAACTTAAGTAAAGGGGATCCATTTATTGTCATTCCAGAAGGTTGTTGTTTTGCTTTTACTTCTATGCGAAATAAATGCGCTCCTTCCTCCCATGTATTGCTGTCCTTGTGCTCTATCAGACGATCCCGTTCTTTGTTGGGTGAGTGGGTGTCTAAGGGCGGTCTCGGTCTCATTGACAAAAGAGGAAGGTGGGTGATTCTCCGCTCAACTGTGAAGGGGGAAGGAGAGAGATCCCATTTAACTCTATGGTCAGACTCCTTAGTAGGCCAGGGGTACATTTTCATTTTGAAAGAAATGTGGAAAATGCACCGGGATGGGGGGGGGGGGGGGGTTTACAGTGCAACAATACTTCGTTGATATCAGGATAGGTTGACTTTCCCTAAGCCCATAATCCCTTAATTACAACATTGCACTAAAGATTCATTACATTATTTCAGCCTACCAAAACTGCATTTAAGCATTTTTGTAATAGGAGCTCCAATGAGCAAGGGGGGAAGGCTGCCACGTCCATCATAATGTCCATCAATGACAAGAACCAATGAACTAGAAGGGGAAGGAGAAAGGGCGAGGTGGGGCATGCGCAATAGCAGCGGGAGAGCAAAAAGAGAGTTCACTGGTATAGCTACGCTAGTGAAAGGGAGGAGTGCTTACTGCACTTCTGAAATGGAGGTAAAAAACATGGAGGCAAACCAGGGGGGAAAATAGGTGTGATGGATCCCAATATATCTTGACTTCAGCAAAGCCTCTGACAAAGTACCCCATAACATTTTGATCTGCAAGCTAGCTAAAAGTGGGCTAGATGGAACAACTATTAGGTGGATCCACAGTTGGCTATAGAGTTGGACTCAAAGAGAGCTTATCAATAGTACCTTCTCAAACGGGGGAGGTAATGAGCGGGGTACCACAGGACTCAGTCCTGGGCTCAGTGCTCTTCAACATTTTTATTAACGATTTGGATGAGGAGGTGCAGGGAATGCTTATCAGATTTGCAGATGACACAAAATTGAGTGGGATCGCTAATACCCTGGAAGACAGAAACAAACTTCAAAGTGATCTTGATAGGCTGGAGTGCTGGTCTGAAAACAACAGAATGAAATTTAAGGCTTAAGGTTAGGGTTCAATACCTAGGAAAAAGAAACCAAAAGCTCAGTTACACAATGGAGGATACTTGGCTAAGCAATATGACATGCAAGAACGATCTTGGAATTGTTGTCTATCAGAAGCTGAATATGAGCCAACAGTGTGATATGGCTGCCAAAAAGCAAATGCTATTTTGGGCTTCATTAATAGAAGTATATCTTCCAAATCATGCAAGGTACTGGTTTCCCTCTATTCGGCACTGGTTAGGCCTCATCTTGAGTATTGCATCCAGTTCTGGGCACCACACTTCAAGAAAGATGTAGACAATCTGGAGGGGGTTCAGAGGAGGGCAACGAGGATGATCAGGGGTCTGGAAACAACCCTATGAGGAGAGATTGAAAGTACTGGGCATGTTTAGCCTTGAGAAGAGAAGACTGAGGGGAGACATGATAGCACTCTTCAAATACATGAAAGGCTGTCACACAGAAGAGGGCCAGGATCTCTTCTCGATCAACCCAGAATGCAGGTCACGGAATAATGGACTCAAATTACTGGAAGCCAGATTCTGGATGGACATCAGGAAAAACTTCCTGTCTGTTAGAGCAATATGACAATGGAACCAATTACCTAGGGAGGTGGTTGGCTCTCCCACCCTTGAGGCATTCAAGAGGCAGATAGACAGCCATCTGTCAGATATGCTTTAAGGTGGAGTCCTGTATTGAGCAGGGAGTTGGACTTGATGGCCTTATAGGCCCCTTCCAACTCTACTATTCTATGATTCTATGAAGCTGCTGAACCCTGAAGAATTGCAATTAGGGCTAAGCCAAAAAAAATCATAATATGTGATTCTCAGAAAACTAAGATTTTGCTTTTCTTACTCCCTAAAAATCAAAGGACACTTTGCAGAATTTCCCCCAAATTTTCTTCACCATTATTTTGTGGTGGCTGCATTCCTTTCCCCACCCCCTGCCAGGCCCTAGAATGATGTTGGGCATATGGGGTATTGTAGAGGATACAAAATGGGGCCCAGACTTATTGCCACTTACAGTGGCAGTGCAGAAAAAACAAAAACCGTTAGGAAAAAAAGTAGCTGTTCTACAACCTGTGCCAATGGTGATGATACATGGGAGAAATTGTTGGATAATTTCTCCTTCCCACTGAGAAATTCAGTGAAATTGTTCCCCCAGGTTTTTTGCCCATGAATAGAGTGGAGAATTTTGAGAAACCACTTTTGCACAGCTCTATTACATTTAACAAAATAACATTTAAAAATCTCTGTACAGGTTTATTTAAATTAAAACTTTTGTTAGGTTTTATTGCTTTCTGCGAACTATGTTGACGGGGAACCAACTGGTTTATTTTTATTTTTATTTATTTTTAGACTGTCTTTAAGGGTGGAACCCTCTCAAGGTGGCATACAAGATTAAAAAAATACAAAACAAATACAATACAATTAAGTAAATCTATATTCAATAACCAGAGCATCCATGCTTTATCTAAAACAGTTGCATGTAGTGTGTCCAGTGAGTCCCAAACCCTGGTATTGCCTCTAAGTGGGAAGAGATCAGTGGCTTGGAATGTGGGAAGCACTGTTAGTAGGACATGACAGTCGATTCACCATATGTGATGCATTGTCATGGTTTTAATGCATCATCAAGTTCTTCTAGGCCTGTTCAGTAATTTCCCAGCAGAATCCAATCCCCTTGGGATGTGGTCTGCTAATATTAGAATGTTCCATGAAAACGTTCTGGCTTCCGTGTAATTCCCCATTGCAACTCTAGCAACATGCCTTGCCAAAGGATGTGGTTCCTAGTAGAGGGTGATGTGCTAAAGGAAGAGGACAGAATTTCTAGGAAATCTAGCAGAGACCATAGTAATTCAGCCCAAAAGGCTTTATCACAGTTTGCATTAATTTTACTCTGTAATAGGGAATGCTCTTCTCTCTTATGTTACTTTAATTAAGATATTTGTCTTTATACATAAAGAGATGTCTGATGCAAATAACACATCCATAAGGCATTGTTTTTATGTTGTAGAAGCTAATTAAGAATGAACAATTATAAGGACAAAATGCATGTAGCTTTTAAGACAACTGTTTAGATTAAGAGAGGAAGGGAGTTGAGAGACTGTGAGATTTCTAAGTGAGAGAGAGAGACACACACACACACACACACACACAGGAGATATAATCTCTCTCTGGCTGACTGTACAAGAGGCATTTAAAGCTCTTTCAAGGCGCATTAAAAAATTTACCTCTACAAGAACGTAGAGGCGCGCTTTCTCTCCGATTATGCGCATTATCGAATGCACGTTAAATAGCGAGATTTATTTTGCTCCAGCCGTTAAAGCACATTTTACCTATGTGAACAAGCGATTCTCTGCATTAACTACTTGTAAAGCGCATTTCAAAAACTGGTAAGGCCACCAGTTGTGCGCTCAATTACCTCCCACGTACAGTCATTTACAATAAAGCACTTCAGCAATTATGCGCATAATCGGCTAACCAGGTGTCAAACGGAATCCATCTAGAGGGGGTCTCTAAGGGCTTTTCTACACAAGGTGTTCATGGGCTGTTCATCATTCCCTATTCACCGTTGTCTATGGGTTATTTAGATGACATTGTGACCCACCAGTTTCACATCTGCGTCTCACCAGCTCTTACAGAGAGGGTTTTTTTTTAAAAGAGCAAGGAAAATGTGGCATTTAATTAAACTTTGATTTCTTCTTGTATATTTGTGTTATTCTGCAATACCACAATGCTACCTAGAGGTTATGTAGTGAAATAGCAGGAAAAGGAAAGCTCCTCGTTTAGTACTCAGATCTAAACTGTGACAAACTGAAAGTAGATGCAGCAGATTAACAGTTGTGGGAGACTCCCTGCTGCATGGGATTGAAACCCAAGTATGTCATGAAGACCCATGGATTTGCCAGGTGTGCTGTCTCCCTGGAGCACAGATTAGAGATGTGACTGAAGAGTTGCCAAAGATCATCAAGCTTACTGACTCATATCCTTTTCTCATCCATGTGGGAACAAACGATATTGCCAAGCGGAGCTACGAAGAAATCACATCAGACTTTGAAGCTCTGGGAAGGAAACTCAAGAACTTTGGGGCCCAGATAGGTTTGTCATCTACTCCTTTAGTTCTTGGAAGAGAATTACAAAGGGGAAGAAAAATACTCTGGGTGAACGACTGGCTACTAAGGTGGTGCCGACGGGAGAGATTTGGATTCTGGGACCATGGGCTACGATACTTGAAAGGTGGACTGCTGGTAAGGGATGAATTGTACCTCATAAGTGCTGGGAAGAATGTGTTCAGCCACAGCATAAAGAACTTCATCAGGAGGACTTCAAACTGAATCCTACGGGGGCGGAAGACATAAACTTCAAGGCAACAGTGGATGAAGGCTAATGCACCATAACAGAGAAAACAGCTCCAATAATGCCCGAAAATAGAGTTTAGAACAATGTAGGAAAGAAACTACTGTAAAGCACTTGGTCTTTGATGTCTATATACTAATGCCTAGAGTATGGGAAACAAACAGAATGAACTTGAACTCTTAGAACATGAAGGCAAATATGACTTGATAGGTATAACTGAAATTAGTGGGATGACTCACATGACTGGAATATAGCAATTGAAGGATACAACTTGTTCAAAAAGAACAGAAGAAATAGAAAGGGAGGCGGAGTTGCACTATGTGTTAAAAATACTTATCCCTGCATAGAAATACAGGGGGATGAGCCTGGTAGTCCCATCGAGAGCATCAGGATTAAAATAAATGGGGCAAGGAATAAAAGGAGCATGATAGTTGGAGATTATTACTGGCCACCCAATCAAGGAGAAGACAAGGATGAAACGTTTGAAAAGCAAATTGCCAGTGTTTCAAGGAAGTGTGATGTAGTAGTGATGGGGGACTTCAATTATGTTGAGAGACAAATTTTGCCGAAAGTGGCCCTTCCTAGAAATTACTGACATGTATGGCTAATAACTTTCTCCAACAGAAAGTAGAGGAAGGAACTAGAGGATTGGCTATCCTTGACTTGATTCTGACCAATGGATATGACCATGTCATACTTGAGTTCTTGATTTTAAAGGAAGCAAAAGTTGAGTGTAGCTATACGTGTACTCTGGTTTTTAGGATAGCTGATTTTAATAGAACTATGATAAGTAAGGTTCCATGGCAAATGGCTCTAATGAGTAAAGGAGTACAAGATGGGTGGGAGTTTTTTAAATCAAAATTTTAAAAGCATAATTACAAACAATTCCAGCAAGGAAAAAAGATCAAAGACAACAGTTCATTTTGTGCGTTCATTTTGACCTGTCAGAACTTAAACGGTCTTTAATAAATTCATATAAAATTGAGGGTTGGAGGGATCGATCTCAAATTTCATACACATACTTAGGCATATCCCATAAGCACTGTGACCATGTTTCAAGCCTCTAACTTTTAAAATACTGAAGTTATAGGTATATTTATATGGCCGATAAAACAATAAAATCGCCCGAAAATTTATCGTAGGTTTTTCTATTGTATTGTCATCGTTAAACACATGCACGATAACAACCTTATCATATAGTTATCGTACATTTTAACGATACGATACACATCCCTACTTAATTCCTACTTTGGCTCAGTCTTCTCCCAAAAGCGGATCTATGACCCTCCTGGCAAAAGTGAAGTACAAGCTGAAGGGGAAGGATTGCAGTTTGAGATTGATAAACAAATGGTCAAGGAATACTTACATTTCTTTGAATGTGTTCAGATCTCCAGTGCCTGATGAACTGCATCCTCAAGTATTAAAGGAGCTGGCAGAAGAACTCTCAGAACCATTGTCTATTATATTTGCAAAATCATGGAAGACGGGTGAAGTGCCGGATGACTGGAGGGGGGCTAATGTTGTCCCTGGCTTCAAAAACAGTAAAAAGGAGGAACCTGGAACTACAGACCAGTTAGTTTGACATCAATCCCTGGGAACATTTTGGACCAGTTTATAAAGAAGTCAATATGTTAACAATTAGAGAACAATGCAGTGATTACTAGAATCCAGCATGGATTTATCAAGAACAAATCCTGCCAGACTAATCTGATCCCTTTGTTTGATCAGGTAACCACCCTTGTGGACTGTGGGAATACTGTGGACATAATTTATCTTCACTTCAGCAAAGCTTTTGACAAAGTACCCCATGACATTCTGATCAGCGAGCTAGCTAAAAGTGGGCTAGATGGAACAACTATTAGGTGGATTCACAGTTGGCTACAGAATCAGACTCAAAGAGTTCTTATCAATGGTACCTTTTCACACTGGGGGGGGAGGTAACGAGCGGGGTACTGCAGGGCTCAGTCCTAGGCCCAGTGCTCTTCAACATTTTTATTAATGAGGAGGTGCAGGGAACGCTTATCCAATTTGCAGATGACACAAAATTGGGTTGGATAGCTAATACCCTGGAAGAAATAAAGAAAATTCAAAGTGATCTTGATAGGCTGGAGTGCAGGGCTGAAAACAACAGCATGAAATTATGTAGGGATAAATGCCAAGTTCTACACCTAGGAAAAAGAAACCAAAAGCTCAGTTACACAGTGGCTCAGCAATATGATAAGCGAGAAGGATCTTGGAATCATTGTAGATTACAAGCTGAATATGAGCCAACAGTGTGATGTGGCTGCAAAAAAAGCAAATGCTATTTTGGGCTTCATTAATTGAAGTATAGCTTCCAAATTGCTTGAGGTACTGCTTCCCCTCTATTTGGCTCTGGTTAGGCCTCATCTTGAGCATTGTGTCTAGTTCTGGGCACCACACTTCAAGAAAGGTGCAGACAAGCTGGATGGGGTTCAGAGGAAGACAACGAGGATGATCATGGGACTGGAAACAAAGCCCTATGAGGAGAGACTGAAAAACTGGACATGTTTAGCCTGGAGAAGAGAAGACTGAGGGGAGACATAATAACACTCTTCAAGTACTTGAAAGCTTGTCACATAGAGGGGGGCCAGGATCTCTTTTCGATGATCCAGATTGCAGGACACAAAATAAGTTACTGGAAGCCAGACTCCGGTTGGACATCAGGAAAAACTTCCTGACTGTTAGAGCACTACAACAATGGAACCAATTACTTAGGGAGGTGGTGGGCTCTCCCACATTAGAGGCCTTCAAGAGGCAGCTGGACAACCATCTTTCAGGTATTCTTTAAGGTGAAGGGGGTTGGACTCGATGGACTTATAGGCCTCTTCCAAATCTACTATTATATGAGTCTATGATTCTAAGATGCTGGAAAGTGTAATCATCTATTTTGCTTCGTCATTTCATATTCTAGATGTTAACTACTGTCTGGGACTTCCTATATATATATAAGGTGAATTCCTGCATGAGCAGGGGGTTGGACTTGATGGCCTTATAGGTCCCTTCCAACTCTATGATGCTGTAAAATGATTCTATGATGCTGTAAAATGTATGTAAGATTTGGTCTCCTTGTAAATATGGTCTTCTTGTTTCATGGATTAATATTTCATTTTGGTTTACTGTTGCATTTGGTGTGAGTTGCATTGAGGGCCTTAATAATGTGGAAATGGGATTTAACTTCAAAAGTAAAGTAATAAAGGAGAATATTTTAGTAAACCACTGAACAACTGAAGAAGACATAAGCACCTGAATCCAAGACATTGCTCTGAAACACCTTCATTCCTCCTGTGCCAATCCAGACCTGGCTTCATGCCTGCCTACAGGAAACAAGTCACCTTAGTTGCCTTGTGGATGGGGAGAATTAATGTGATGGCATGGTGTGTGTCTAAGGGGCCACAGCACAATGATGGAAGGAAGACATAGTTCGCATGCAGAAGGTCCCAAGTTTACTCCATGGCATCTCTTATGTAAAAGGATCTTGGCAACCAGATACAAGGGCAAACTACACATTTAATGTAATGAATGCAATAAACTTAGTGTTATGTAGCTGCCACCTAAAATAGGAAAAGGATCACCATAATGTTCCCACTTGAGGGAGAACGTTTTCCTATAAAAATTTGATATAGGTTTCCAATCTACACAGCCGTCTCAGTTTAGAAAGTGAAGATTTCTGAAAAAGCAGGCCAGCTTGTCACTTGGGCTAGAATGATATTTCTTCTTGACCCTGTTATTTCTCTTTGAGGAAAAGAACAGAGAACATCATGGAGATAATTATGGGAGTGTGAGAGGTGATAAATAAAAGAATATCAAATACTAACAGAGGGAAAATAGTACACAGAGAAGCGTTCTGGCCACTTGGCCTGATCCCATACCTACTGCTGCACAGACTTGGTTGATTCTCCATCAGGTGTCTTCTGCTCCCAATATAGTGCAGATGCAGTAAGTGTAAAGTCAAGTATGGTGTACTGTTGTTGCTGCTGCTGAAGCTGCTGAAGCTCAATGACAACCCTTTGACAAATGTGCACCCAGAGTCTGCACATTTGAAAACTGCGTGGACTTTGAAAACTACATACTGATTTCAGCCCGGGGGGGGAGGGGGAGGGGGAAGGGGGCTACCAAACTCATGCAGAACTGTGATGGAATAAGCTTGGCAGTAGAAAACGGAGAACCTTGATGAGACTTAGTTTCAGAAATCTGCCCATCCCTAGGGCACTAGGGTTATTTTCGAACAAGTGAGATGATACAGAATAATAATGATAAGTCTATCCTTTTCAACTAGAGAACTGGTCTATTTAATAAGAGTAGGATATTGTTTGGCATTTTAGCATATTTTAACAGGTTTCAAATGCCTGTTAGAATAATTTATTTAATGATTTGTGTATTATGCAAAGTTGCCTTACCATCTGTAAAATTGGAAAAACACATGTAATATTTGAAGGAAAATGTCAAAATTTGTCATTTAAATTCTGGCACTGAAAAGTTTGACCAGCTGCTGAAAGGGACCATTTGCATTAATACAGTAAATCAAACATACTAAATTCCTTTTACCAACAATGTTCTACTTGTAGGCAAAAGTTATACTTCTTTCCAGACTGTGTGGGATTTGTACAGACTTATAATGTAACCATTTCAGAAAACTTTCAAAAATGTCTTCATTTACTCAATAACCCCCCCCCCCCCACACACACACACACACACACAACATGTCAGTCCTGCTATTAATTCTTATTTGAAGGAGTTTGGTTTGTTTACAATTTGGCATTAGATTTGATGTGGCTTGTTAGGATTTTTAATGACATTTCAAAGATGGATTTGGTTTTAAAATGGATGCAAACTATAGTTTTGTAGTATGGGATAACTTATCTTTTTATTTTAGCACTCTGAATCACTTTAAGGGTGCTTCCATACTAGAGCACTTTTGTGCAACTGACGCATAGCTTCTCCACAATTAATTTTAAGTGAAATAAAACAGAGGTTCTGCACAAAATATAACAGTGTATTACCCAGCAATGCCTATTTCCCAAGGCCCTTTTATAATATCTATTCACAGGTAAGTTCAATTAATGAGCAAAGGTATTTTCTAATGCTAATTGAAAGCTTCCTGTTTGCAACTTTTATTGCTTCCTTTTTATGTGTGCTAAAGATAGGGTGACCACTGACACATTGCAAAAAGAAAAAGGGGAAAGGAAAGGCATCACCAAAAAAGGGGACCAAAGAGGACACTGGTGGGTATAAATTCTGCATATGCTAATGTATATGTAAAGGTGAATATTTAGAAATAATTACAGCGATTTAAAAGATCCTGTATGCCTGCTCAGTCCTGTCAAGGTGCTAACTGTTGATGGTTACCTTTGAGGCCTCTGCTACACTCCTGTCCTATTGTCTTTGTCTGTAGACTAAGCTTGGACTGGACAACCCTTCAAATAGAGGACTGTCCTTTGTAAAGTAGGACATCTGGCCACTCTAATTGCAGATTAATAATGAATCGTCCATTTGCCCCCTGACTAGCTTCTCTAGATTGCCCCATGCCAATTTCTTTTACATGTGGACTTTATTGAGAAGGCTTTAATAATTGATTGAATCTGATTATTTTAATACTATTTATAGTACAATTTTGGAATTAAAAAATGGAAAAATGAGAGGAACTCAGTAGGGGTGTGCACGGACCACCCGGATCGGATCGGGACCCGGATCGGGACCTCCAATTTTGTCCCAGACCGGTTCAGACAAAATCGGAGGCCCCCCGGACCGGATCGAGTCCGATCCCGACCCAAAAATCGTAAATTTTTGGATCAGCCGCCATTTTTTTCCCCATAGACTTGCATTGCAATGCAAGTCTATGAGGAAAAAATGGCGGCGGGTGGCTGAGGGGGGGCCTAACTCCCTCCCCCCCCGGGGCCGTCCGCTGTGGACGGCCCCGGCAGGTAAGCCCCCTCCCCCGCGCTCCCTACCCCCCCTGGGGCCGCCCGCTTCCATCCGCTGGCGCCCGCGGGCGCCAGCGGATAGAAGCGGACGGCTCCGGGGGGGGTAAGCCCCCTTCCCCGCCACTGCTTACCTTCTCGGCCCGTCCGCTCCCGTCCGGCGCCGGCGGCTACTACCAGCGGGCTCCGCGGCCTACTCTCGAGTAGCGCGCCGGGTGATGACATCACCCGGCGCGCCACCCTGGAGTAGGCCGTGGAGCCTGCTGGTAGTAGTAGGCGCCGGCGCCGGGACGGGAGCCGCCGGGACGGGAAGGTAAGGGCCCCCCTCCCCCCTCCGCGCGCCCCCTCCTCCCCTCCACGCACCCCCTGCTTACCTTCCCGGCTCGGCGGCTCCCGTCCGGCGCCGGCGCCTACTACTACCAGCAGGCTCCGCGGCCTGCTCTAGAGTAGCGCGCCGGGTGATGACATCACCCGGCGCACCACCCTAGAGCAGGCCGCGGAGCCTGCTGGTAGTAGTAGGCGCCGGCGCCGGGACGGGAGCCGCCGGGACGGGAAGGTAAGGGCCCCCCTCCCCCCTCCGCGCGCCCCCTCCTCCCCTCCACGCACCCCCTGCTTACCTTCCCGGCCCGGCGGCTCCCGTCCGGCGCCGGCGCCTACTACTACCAGCAGGCTCCGCGGCGTGCTCTAGATGGCATGGTGTGTGTCTAAGGGGCCACAGCACAATGATGGAAGGAAGACATAGTTCGCATGCAGAAGGTCCCAAGTTTACTCCATGGCATCTCTTATGTAAAAGGATCTTGGCAACCAGATACAAGGGCAAACTACACATTTAATGTAATGAATGCAATAAACTTAGTGTTATGTAGCTGCCACCTAAAATAGGAAAAGGATCACCATAATGTTCCCACTTGAGGGAGAACGTTTTCCTATAAAAATTTGATATAGGTTTCCAATCTACACAGCCGTCTCAGTTTAGAAAGTGAAGATTTCTGAAAAAGCAGGCCAGCTTGTCACTTGGGCTAGAATGATATTTCTTCTTGACCCTGTTATTTCTCTTTGAGGAAAAGAACAGAGAACATCATGGAGATAATTATGGGAGTGTGAGAGGTGATAAATAAAAGAATATCAAATACTAACAGAGGGAAAATAGTACACAGAGAAGCGTTCTGGCCACTTGGCCTGATCCCATACCTACTGCTGCACAGACTTGGTTGATTCTCCATCAGGTGTCTTCTGCTCCCAATATAGTGCAGATGCAGTAAGTGTAAAGTCAAGTATGGTGTACTGTTGTTGCTGCTGCTGAAGCTGCTGAAGCTCAATGACAACCCTTTGACAAATGTGCACCCAGAGTCTGCACATTTGAAAACTGCGTGGACTTTGAAAACTACATACTGATTTCAGCCCGGGGGGGGAGGGGGAGGGGGAAGGGGGCTACCAAACTCATGCAGAACTGTGATGGAATAAGCTTGGCAGTAGAAAACGGAGAACCTTGATGAGACTTAGTTTCAGAAATCTGCCCATCCCTAGGGCACTAGGGTTATTTTCGAACAAGTGAGATGATACAGAATAATAATGATAAGTCTATCCTTTTCAACTAGAGAACTGGTCTATTTAATAAGAGTAGGATATTGTTTGGCATTTTAGCATATTTTAACAGGTTTCAAATGCCTGTTAGAATAATTTATTTAATGATTTGTGTATTATGCAAAGTTGCCTTACCATCTGTAAAATTGGAAAAACACATGTAATATTTGAAGGAAAATGTCAAAATTTGTCATTTAAATTCTGGCACTGAAAAGTTTGACCAGCTGCTGAAAGGGACCATTTGCATTAATACAGTAAATCAAACATACTAAATTCCTTTTACCAACAATGTTCTACTTGTAGGCAAAAGTTATACTTCTTTCCAGACTGTGTGGGATTTGTACAGACTTATAATGTAACCATTTCAGAAAACTTTCAAAAATGTCTTCATTTACTCAATAACCCCCCCCCACACACACACACACACACAACATGTCAGTCCTGCTATTAATTCTTATTTGAAGGAGTTTGGTTTGTTTACAATTTGGCATTAGATTTGATGTGGCTTGTTAGGATTTTTAATGACATTTCAAAGATGGATTTGGTTTTAAAATGGATGCAAACTATAGTTTTGTAGTATGGGATAACTTATCTTTTTATTTTAGCACTCTGAATCACTTTAAGGGTGCTTCCATACTAGAGCACTTTTGTGCAACTGACGCATAGCTTCTCCACAATTAATTTTAAGTGAAATAAAACAGAGGTTCTGCACAAAATATAACAGTGTATTACCCAGCAATGCCTATTTCCCAAGGCCCTTTTATAATATCTATTCACAGGTAAGTTCAATTAATGAGCAAAGGTATTTTCTAATGCTAATTGAAAGCTTCCTGTTTGCAACTTTTATTGCTTCCTTTTTATGTGTGCTAAAGATAGGGTGACCACTGACACATTGCAAAAAGAAAAAGGGGAAAGGAAAGGCATCACCAAAAAAGGGGACCAAAGAGGACACTGGTGGGTATAAATTCTGCATATGCTAATGTATATGTAAAGGTGAATATTTAGAAATAATTACAGCGATTTAAAAGATCCTGTATGCCTGCTCAGTCCTGTCAAGGTGCTAACTGTTGATGGTTACCTTTGAGGCCTCTGCTACACTCCTGTCCTATTGTCTTTGTCTGTAGACTAAGCTTGGACTGGACAACCCTTCAAATAGAGGACTGTCCTTTGTAAAGTAGGACATCTGGCCACTCTAATTGCAGATTAATAATGAATCGTCCATTTGCCCCCTGACTAGCTTCTCTAGATTGCCCCATGCCAATTTCTTTTACATGTGGACTTTATTGAGAAGGCTTTAATAATTGATTGAATCTGATTATTTTAATACTATTTATAGTACAATTTTGGAATTAAAAAATGGAAAAATGAGAGGAACTCAGTAGGGGTGTGCACGGACCACCCGGATCGGATCGGGACCCGGATCGGGACCTCCAATTTTGTCCCAGACCGGTTCAGACAAAATCGGAGGCCCCCCGGACCGGATCGAGTCCGATCCCGACCCAAAAATCGTAAATTTTTGGATCGGCCGCCATTTTTTTCCCCATAGACTTGCATTGCAATGCAAGTCTATGAGGAAAAAATGGCGGCGGGTGGCTGAGGGGGGGCCTAACTCCCTCCCCCCCCGGGGCCGTCCGCTGTGGACGGCCCCGGCAGGTAAGCCCCCTCCCCCGCGCTCCCTACCCCCCCTGGGGCCGCCCGCTTCCATCCGCTGGCGCCCGCGGGCGCCAGCGGATAGAAGCGGACGGCTCCGGGGGGGGTAAGCCCCCTTCCCCGCCACTGCTTACCTTCTCGGCCCGTCCGCTCCCGTCCGGCGCCGGCGGCTACTACCAGCGGGCTCCGCGGCCTACTCTCGAGTAGCGCGCCGGGTGATGACATCACCCGGCGCGCCACCCTGGAGTAGGCCGTGGAGCCTGCTGGTAGTAGTAGGCGCCGGCGCCGGGACGGGAGCCGCCGGGACGGGAAGGTAAGGGCCCCCCTCCCCCCTCCGCGCGCCCCCTCCTCCCCTCCACGCACCCCCTGCTTACCTTCCCGGCTCGGCGGCTCCCGTCCGGCGCCGGCGCCTACTACTACCAGCAGGCTCCGCGGCCTGCTCTAGAGTAGCGCGCCGGGTGATGACATCACCCGGCGCACCACCCTAGAGCAGGCCGCGGAGCCTGCTGGTAGTAGTAGGCGCCGGCGCCGGGACGGGAGCCGCCGGGACGGGAAGGTAAGGGCCCCCCTCCCCCCTCCGCGCGCCCCCTCCTCCCCTCCACGCACCCCCTGCTTACCTTCCCGGCCCGGCGGCTCCCGTCCGGCGCCGGCGCCTACTACTACCAGCAGGCTCCGCGGCCTGCTCTAGAGTAGCGCGCCGGGTGATGACATCACCCGGCGCGCCACCCTAGAGCAGGCCGCGGAGCCTGCTGGTAGTAGTAGGCGCCGGGACGGGAGCCGCCGGGACGGGAAGGTAAGGGCCCCCCTCCCCCCTCCGCGCGCCCCCTCCGCGCGCCCCCTCCTCCCCTCCACGCACCCCCTGCTTACCTTCTCGGCGCGTCCGCTCCCGTCCGGGGCCGGCGGCTACCACCAGCAGGCTCCGCAGCCTGCTCTAGAGTAGCGCGCCGGGTGATGACATCACCCGGCGCGCCACCCTAGAGCAGGCCGCGGAGCCCGCTGGTAGTAGCTGCTAGTGCCGGACGGGAGCGGACGGGCCGAGAAGGTAAGCGCCCCCCTCCTCCCCCCCCCCGCTGTCCACTTTCATCGGTGGGCGCCCGCTGGCGCCCGCCAATGGAAGCGGCGGTGGGCGCCAGTGGGCGCCCGCCGATCCGCCGATCCGCCGAACCGGTTCGGAGCCTTTTCGGACCGGTTCGGATTGGATCGGCCGATCCAGCCGCGGGATCGGAAATCGGATAATTTATCCGATTTCCCACTGGACCGGACTCGGATCGTGGATCGGGTCCGATCCAGTGCACATCCCTAGAAATCAGTAATTAAATATTGTGCTACCCCTGCCCCTTCCCAAGGGCAGAGAAGAGCTATTCAAGGAGCAAATCAGAGAACATTCATTACTAATCACCCAGCCTGGATCAATGGGAAACAACGCAGGAGGCTGAACTTGCAAGGAGGAAATGTTCAATTTAAAAGGCACAGGCACATTGAAAAGTCTTAATAGCACTTTAGCTGTCCACACAGAACAGCCTGGTAATACAGTTGCATTTTTACCACCTAAATAAATAATGTGTTTAAAACATGGGAGGATTGAAATAACCAGCTTACATGCCAAATTTCCATCTTCTTTAGAGGAAATGATATATCCCTTAAAGAATATATCATTTGCTATAGTAGCCCTTCTGAGAAATTCCTGACATGTGTGGCTGATAACTTTCTCCTACATAAAGTAGAGGAAGGAACTATCCTTGACTTAATAATGACCAATAGGGATGACTTAGTGGATAAAGTGGCAGTTATGGAACTCTAGGGGAAAGTGACCACATCTTCCCTGCGTTTTTTTATTTTAAAGGTCGCAAAAGCTGAAAGTAGTCATACGTGAACTCTGGATTTTAGGAAAGCTGATTTTAATAAACTCAGAAGTATGATGAGTAAGGTTCCATGACAAGTGGCCCTAATAAGAAAAGAAGTCCAAGAGGGATAGGAGTTTTTTTAAAAAAGGAAATTTTAAAGTCACAATTACAAACAATTGTTACAAGGAAAAAAGATTATAGACAACAGAAGAAACCACTGTGGCTCTACAACAAGCTTGCAGATGACCTGGAAACAAAAATGACACATGTAGGAAATGGAAGGAAGGCCAGGCTGCAAAAGAAGAGTACTGACAAGTAGCACAGCAATGCAGGAATTGTGTCAAGAAGGCTAATGCTGAGAATGAGCTGAGCTTAGCGAGGGATGCTAAAAGCAACATAAAATCTTTCTTCCACTATATGCATAATAAAACATGGAAGAAGGAAATGGTAGTTTAATGATGATGGCAAAATGATAATAGATGACAAAGAAAAGACCTACCTTTGGCACAGTCTATGACCCTCCCTGGCAAAAGTGAAATACAAGCTGAAGGGACAGGATTGCAGTTTGAGATGGATAAACAAATGGTCAAGGAACACCTAATTTCTTTGAAGGAGTTCAAATCTCCAGGGCCCGATGAACTGTAGTCTAGAGTAATAAAGTTGCTGGCAGAAGAACTCTCAGAACCACTGTCTATTATCTTTACAAAAACATGGAAGACGGGTGAAGTGCCGGATGACTGGAGGAGGGCTAACGTTGTCCCTAACTTCAAAAAGGACAAAAAGGAGGAACCTGGGAACTACAGACCAGTCAATCTGACATCCATCCATGGGAATTTTTTTGGAGCAGATTATAAAGAAGTCAGTCTGTAAACACCTTGAAAACAATGCAATGATGACTAGAAGCCAGCATGGATTTGTCAAGAACAAATCCTGTCAGACTAATCTGATCTCCTTTTTTGATTGGGTAACCTCCATTGTGGACTTTGGGAATGCTGTGGACACAATATCTCTTGACTTCAGCAAAGCTGTTGACAAAGTACTACATGACAAACTAGCTAAAAGTGGGCTGGATGGAACAACTATTGGGTGGATGGTACGTTCTCAAACTGGGGGGAAGTAATGAGCGGGGTACTGCAGGGCTCAGTCCTGGGCCCAGTGCTCTTGAACATTTTTATGAATGACTTGGATGAGGAGGTGCAGAGAATGCTCATCAAGCTTGCAGATGGCACAAAATTAGGTGGGATAGCTAATACCCTGGAAGACAGAAAGAAACTTCAAAGTGATCTTGATAGGCTGGAGTGCTGGGCTGATAACAACAGAATGAAATTTAATACGGATAAATGGCAAGTTCTATACCTAAGGAAAAAACCCCAAAAGCTCAGTTACACAATGGAGGATACTTGGCTCAACTATACGACAAGCGAGAAGGATCTTGGAATTGTTGTAGATCACAAGCTGAATATGAGCCAACAGTATGATGTGGCTGCAAAAAATGCAAATGCTATTTTGGGCTGCATTAATAGAAGTATAGCTTCCAAGTATAGCCCAGAACTGGACGCAATACTCAAGATGAGGCCTAACCAGTGCCGAATAGAAGGGAAGCAGTACCTCACGCAATTTGTTAGCTAACCCTACCCTGCCCCTTCAACTTGCACTTCACTTTTTCCGGGGGGGGGGGTCATAGACCCGCATTTGGGAGAAGACTGAGCCAAAGTAGGAATTGAGCAGTTCGACTTTTTCTTTGTCATCTGTTATCAATTTGCCATCATCATTAAGCAGTTGAACCACCATTTCTTTCCTCTGTCTTTTACTACTCACGTATCTGAATACGTGAATCTGAATCTAACTCTTAAGAGCAGATTGGTGGTGGGTGGCAGAGGAGGCTGCACAGGGAACAGAGGTAGGAAAGCACCGTTTTGTGAATGTGTTCATTTGATGGAAAATAGGATTCAAGATATTATCTTGTGTAACTCTCTGAAAATACTATAAAGTAGGCTGATAAAGTAGGCCCATATTGCAGATGGAGTCTGAGGCAAAAGGTGTCTAAGGTCACCCAATGAGTTCATAGCAGAGGTGAGACTCAAACTAGGGATTTCTTGATTCACAGCTCTTGGTTCCTTAAATACCGTGACACAAATAATAATAATAATAATTAATAATAATAATAATAATAATAATTTCCATTTATATACCACCCCATCGCCAAAGCTCTCTGGGCGGTTTACAAAAATTAAAAACATTGAACATTAAAAAAACACATATACAAAATTTAAAACCATAAAAAACATTTTAAAAATCTACCCGTACACTACGATCCACATCTAAGGTCCTCCTCTGGCTGCCTACTCTGAGGGAAGCACGGAGGGTGGCAACAAGGAAGAGGGCCTTTTCAGTGGTGCCCCCCCAATTATGGAATGATCTCCCCGACAAGGCTCACCTGGCACCAACATTGTTATCTTTTCAGCGCCAGGTCCGGACTTTCCTCGTCTCCCAGGCATTTAAGAGCATATGTTGAGGGTTTCGTGTTGTTGTTGTTGTTGTGATTTGACCCAGAATTGTTGTTTTTAAAGGATATTGTAATTTTAAAGGACACAAAAGCAGTTCCCAGGCACTTAAATTTGGCAGAGGAAAAGCTAACTGGTGAAAGAATAGTTCGAATGGAATAAATGACTGATGGCAAGATTGGAAGGAGTCAAAAAGAGAACTGGAGCATAAAAGAGCTTGTATGTACAAGCTCATAATTTGACTGGAAAGGAGTAGAGAGGTAGATAAAGTTGGTGGTTGTTGTTTTTAACACAGCTGCATTTAAGTCATAGGGTATCATAAAAGATTATGTCTCAAGCAGCCATCTTTAAGATGTCATTCATTTCATACATTGAAAAAGTCAGCAACCAGATTCCCAAAAACTTAAAGGAATTGAGAGACACATGGGTCATTAGTTGAAATGAGATTTCCAGAAAGATTTTTTCTAAGGATGAGCTGAGGGAAGAATGAGCCAAACAAATAACTATCCACAGTTTTTATACTTTTAAGAAAAAATCAACTGCGGAGGCCAAACTTTTGGCAAGCACATTAGAAGCTAAGTCCAAAGACTGAAATAGTGCCACTGATACGATTTAGCCCCCAATCCACCTAATCAAGGATCAGCAGTGTGTAGTGCTAGAGAGACAGGCAAGAATGTAGGTCTGGGTTCTACGCCATAGCTACATTCCCAGAATGCTACAGATGTTCACTGCCTGTGCAGGTTAGCTACTAAGGATCTTGAAAGTATGTCTGTTTGACCATAGTTTCCTTTTTTTCTTTTTCTTTTTCTGCAAAAAAATGTACAGTATTTCAGGCAGAGAACACCTGAATGAGCTCTTTGCATAAGATAGCTCCTGGCTAGCCTGTTATGTCCATTATTGATGTAAACAATCTCAAACGTAGGCACAATGGGTTTCCCCAGAAAACCTCTTGTGCCAGCCTATTCTACAACTAAAGATCACTTAAACTAACACAATATCAATGGTGAAAGTGGAGTGGCAGCATTGGATGCTGCCAAATATCTATAAGCCAGTTTTCAACAGAAAATTGTTCACCAGGTGTTTTACAATTAAAATGAATGCAAACCGTACAATTGAAAAAAAATCAATAAGAACAGATAAACAGATAAAAACAAAGTGTTTAAAATTGCAAAATTAACACTTCTGTACACATATCTACTAGAAATAACAGTTTAGCATACAAAGCTTACGTATGCATTTAATAATAATTAAATATTCATATTATTAAATACAATTTTTACCATATTAAGTAATATATTAAGCAATAAAATCAACCTTTCAATAGTAATCATACTATTACACAATCAGTAAATACAAATAAATAAATTTCAAATTAGAGAGAATAAGAACAAATATAATCCTGACATTTGTCGTTTCAAAATGTGACAAATATCCATTTTCAATAAAACTATTTTCAAACATCTGATTTTCCCTAGCACATACTTAGTAAGTTAATTTTATCTTGAGTGCAATATCCCAGATTCTTTTTTTAAAAAGTCTTATAAATGCGGAACTATTTTCTTTTTCCAACAGGAGGCTATAGAAATCTTAACAGCAGTAAATAAATTAATAACCATTTCCATTTCACTGTGTTCAACACAACTTTTCAGATAATTTAGCAAACTTCCAAAGGGTTTTAACAGGTAATTTATATACAATTAGTTTCTCAATATAAAATAAAATAGAATACCAAATACAGTTCAATTTTCTCACAATTCCAAAATACATGGTAATAATCAGCACCCCTTTATCCATACCTACTACACTTGTCATGCTCCAGTCCATATATCATTTATATTTTATATACGTAAAATACCATTGATAGAATATCTTAAATAAATTATGGTTTGAATTCTTTGCAATCAAATTCTGTCCAATGTTCTCTTGAATTCATTGCCATGCTTCCAGTTTTAAAGACATTTCCAAATCTTTTTCTCATTTTTGCTGATAAATTAATGTTTCTCTAGTTGTATATTTTTGATTGTTACATACATGTTCCCTATCAAAAAACATTTCTTGGACAGAGCCAGGTATAGTTCTTCAATTCTCGATAATTCTCTAATTGAAGCACGTAAATACTGAAAAAAATCTAGGGGTTGGATCCAGACTTGTGCATGGCAGAATTCTGTTGTCATTGGAAGAAGATGGCAGGATGGCAGTTTTCTCCGACCCCCCACCCTGGATGATTCCATTCACAGAGGGGCAAGTCTAGATCCAACCCAAGGTGAATTCACCCCAAGGTAATAATTTTATATTTCATCCTCTATGAAATTTCTGGCAGCATTCAGAACTTTTTCTTCCCAATTAGAGGTATCTCCCAGTTCTTCTTCTGCACAAGTATTGTCTAACAATATATATTCTAAATCATGTTTCTTATAAAACCACAGTGCACTAGTTAGAATGAATATAGCACACTTTGTTCATACTGTTCTACCACTGTGTTTTTAATGCAATCCTAAGTGTTTTCAAGTCTAGGAGCTTCATAATATTTCAAAAATATTGAGATATTTACCCCCTTGCGTGGCTTAAAATTGACAGTGCTGTTTTAGGATATTTCTTCTCACATTAAAAATTATTTCACAGATCCTGCCATTCTTTTAGTCTACACCTTTTAACTTTCAAGAGAATTTTAATTAACACAAATGAAATCCTTGGGGTTACATTAGTTTTAATTGTTGATATTCTCCTTCATCTAATTAAGGTTCATGAAAAGCTCATAAAAACAAAATTTAAGCTTCTTTAATGTAAGCATTGACCATATGAAAAGGCCATCACTTTTTTCTTCTTACTGCTGAATATATGCTGCTATTTCTGTGAAAGTTGACTGCTACAATATTGATGTACTCACTATGTTGCTTTCCAAGAATGTGCAACTGATGAATTCTTTCTTTTCTATTGTAGAGAGACATGATTAGGGTGGAATAAACTATGGCCCAGTTCTATTACAAGAGAAGTGTCAATGCCCCTTATAGAGATCGCATCCCTCTTCGCATCGTACGAGCTGAATCTGAACTTTCACCTGCTGAGAAAGCCTATTTGAATGCCGTGGAAAAAGGAGATTATGCCAGTGTGAAGCAAGCCCTGGAAGAAGCGGAAATTTATTTCAAGATCAACATTAATTGCATCGACCCTCTTGGAAGAACAGCTCTCCTTATCGCAATAGAAAATGAGAACCTGGAGCTCATAGAGCTTCTCTTGAGCTTCAATGTCTATGTTGGGGATGCCTTGCTGCATGCCATCAGGAAGGAAGTGGTTGGAGCTGTTGAGCTGCTGCTTAACCACAAGAAGCCCAGTGGAGAAAAGCAGGTATTTGGGGGGAGCTTCCAGTTTGTGGTGTCCATGTCCTTTGCCCCCGCTCCCTCCCCCTGACACATCTTAGAGAACCAATAGGATTGATTATAATAATCATTTGCAAAAGTTTAATAAACAGTCCTGCACATGAAGGGCACCTGAAGTGCCAAAGCTTGCTTGTGTTGCTGCTGTGTTGTTTTTTCAACTACTTCTTAAGGAAGAAGGACTGTGATCCTGTGCCTACGTCCCTGGGTGTAAGTAGCATAGGATTATTTCTGACTAGATCCATATAGGATTCCACTGTGCATCAAGGTTTTTCTGTTTGGAATTAACAACTCCACGAAAATCCATAGCTTTGTTTTCGGTGTGGCTACCTGGTCTGAATAAGTTGCCAGTGTTTAACTACATTTGATGACTACAGGGTGTTTTCAAAGATAAACTGGCAGCAGGGCGAGGGGGGCATTTTTCCTTCCCACTGTTGCATAAATTATGCTATTTCCAAGTGTACCAAAGTCCAGATATGAAACGCTTGGCGAAAGACCTGAAGTTTTGGAAACTGATTTATTATTCTGCGCAGAATAGGTGACCACTGGGCGCTATCGCTGCTTTCCAGAGTCACACCACGCCAAGGTTCAAACAATGCTTTTATACTCCAGATGTTACATTGGTTTACAGCCCCAAATACATCATTACTGGCTACCGCTACTCTCGAGTAGACCAGGTAAGGGGACACATTTTGGTGGATCATGTCTGGGAGCCATTTGCCAGCCGCCATTGCCATTTAAATCCAGAGGTGTTCATTTGATTTTCGTCGCAAACCTGGTTCCCCTGTAGGGTTATGCATTCCTTATATGGGCATACTGTTGGTGACATCATCCAGGTACACCAACATCTGGTTACACCTGGATGTGTCACACACCTTGAGCATGCCCCCTGACATTTGAAGCCGTTCATCTATAAGTTTTTCCTGCCTTGGAGTGGTGAAAGACAAGTCGGAGAAGAAGGAGGAAATGGCTTTCCTCCATTCCATTGAACTTTGCACGCATGGCTGCAGCGGAAGGAAACATTGTATCTAGGTTAAGTAACTGAGAACCACATCAATGGAACTGGCATGTGTCTGTGGTTTTGTTATCTTAATAGACTAGTTTTTAGACTCCCTGGTTACTCGAGTGGAACGATGCTCAAGCGGGAAGGGGGGAAGGGAGGTATCAGCTATTTCTGGGGCGTTTTTGAGATGGGGCTGAAGTGTGCTTGTGTGTGCGGGCATGTGCGAGTGTGCGTGGGGGGAGGTGTCAGTGGAGACGTGTAGGATGCGTGTACTGTCTGAATGCGTGTATGCGTGTAAGATGCATGTCAGGGGGAAATGGACGTGTTTTGGGGATTTCTTCAACACCAGCACTGAGAGAAGTAAGTGGTGTCATAGCAGAGGAGTGGAGGAATTTACTAGAGCAAAACCAACCATGTGTGATTCAAAAGGCTACACTCGCATAGGAAATGGAGGGGGAACCCGCAGAAGCAAACCGGGTAGGTGCGATAAAGGCCTATGTCGTAGAAACACTGTAGAGAAGCTGGGCATGCATATAAAACACTTCTGTTCATCTTCTGCTTTCTGTGTACTGGGACCAGAGACATAATATAAGCTCAGCATCTTTAGATGTTGTGCAAGAACATTTTTGTGAAGAGGATTAAAAATAGATGTAGGTTTCTGTTCTTTTCTTATCTGCTTCAGTTTTCATACATTATCAGTGCTGTGTTAAAATATTTAAATGAACAGTGTATTGAAATGTCTGGAGGCCTTTCACAGTGCATACAGTAACATTTAATTACACTATCTGGTTCTCATTGCAGATTCAGTAGTGAAAGATGAGTAAAACATATAATTCATTTCTGCAATTGCATAATAAGAGCTATATATTGTATTGTGAACCTTTTTACTACTTTCTCCATCATGATATTGCCATGGGGACGGTGTAAAAGCCGGAACGGAATGGGCTGGAACGACGCCTTTATATTTAAAAACAAAACGCCCAAAACAGTGGCATGTGTTAGAAACACTTGAGAACAATATTTTAGAACTAAAACCCTTCCAATATTATATGACTATTAACCCCATAACTCCCAGAACAACATCCGGAACAGAATGGATGGCCCGGAACTGCCACTTCTGAATGACTGAAATCAACCAAACCCACCAGGCACATGGAACTCCATGGCAGGGATGCAATAAATACCAAACTTTCCATGAAAACCATGTTTCGATACCTGCTCCAGACCATAGTCCATTTTGCACAAAACAGGCCGGAACTGCAACTTCCCAGTGAGCCAAATGAACCAAACTCACCACTCACTTATTACTAGGAGGGACAGATAGAATAAGCCACAGAACAGCCACAAAAACCATGTCTTGATACCCGTTCCAGGCCATAGTCTGTTTTGCACAAAACAAGCCAGAACCACAGCTTCCAAGTAAGGCAACTCAACCAAACTCAACAGTCACACATTACCTGGTGGGACAGATATAATAAGCCACCAAACATCCACAAAAACCATGTTCTGATACCCATTCCGGGCCATAATCCATATTGCGTGAACCAGGCTGGAATGGCAGCTTCCAAGTGAGCCAACTCAACCAAACTCAACATGTTATCTATTTGACAAAGATTCAGATTCTCCCAGGCTTTTTACTGTATTTTAACGTACTGTAATTATTTATAGTGATTTTGGTGTTTTGGCTATTTTTATAAACATCCAGGGAGGCTTTGCTGAAGAATAGTGTAGAAATAAATAAAATCCAGAGGGCATGTTATGTACAAATCCACTGGCAAAGATATTGGGGAAAAGGCAACAGTACCTATTAAATCAAATAGCTACCATAGAAGGATATAGCTTGAGATTTAGGCTATTTCTGCACAGTCTTTTCCCCCCAGGAACATCCCTGGCTGCTCCTGGGGTGTCCAAATGAGGCAAAGGGAGTCATGGGATTGGTGGGACGGGCACTGGTTTTCCCAGGGATAAAGAATACCTGGGAAAACCCAATTCTTCCCACAGTCCTGGGAATGTCCTGAGACTGCAGGAGGTGTGGGCGCCCGTCTCGCCTGGTGCCCGCTTACTCGCGAGTAAGTGGGCACCAGAAATGGGCACAGAGCCATGCCACAGGGCTCTGTGCCCATCAAGGGAGGGGGTGGCAGCCAATAGGCAGGGAGGGGGTTGGGGGCCAATTTCAGGGGGGATTTTTTTTAAAACTAACTTTTTGTGCTGGAGTGCAATTGCGCTCCCTCCTCCATGTTTTCTTTTTAAAAACGGCGGGCGCAACGTCCGTTTCCTTCCAGGATGTCACACTCGTTTACACCAGCTGGTAACTCTGGGATCGTGCCCCCTCCCTCCCTGTGCACACATAGGTGTAGAAAGGGCCATAGTTGACCACAGTGTTCATCTCATTGGGAAGGATTCTTTCGGGTTCCAAGGAATTTGGGATTCCCTTATTTTTGCATGTGCTCACCTGCCTCTTGCCTATTGTGTGCTGCTCTGTATCCCATGCACATTTACCATGTGAATGAGATGACCATTATAACAGTGCAGCAGCTGGGGGCCTGGTTCTTTCCTGTTTGTGAGTGCTACTCAGCTCCTTCAGATACTCTTACCAGTATTGTTTTGTGTCAGTAATTCAGGACAAGGCCAGTTTTGTTACTTACATTTTGTTTTCCTCTTTGGGAGTTGCATACACTATATAAGTACAAGTAATGAAGGAGAATAATACAATTTAAGATGACAGTGGAAAAGGAATTGATCCAGATACCTCCAATATCATTTCCCCCCAGTAATATGTCTCAAAAATTACCTGTAATTCTGATAATATCTTGGAAATTATAATCCCTATTCTACTTTAAATTGGTTCATGTCATTTTATTGAATATATTTCAGTTATTTGTTAGTCACTTTTCTATACAAAAATACATTCACTTAAAAAACAAAACTGAATTTAAACAACAGTATTGTTCAAGATAAAAATAGCTTCTAAAACTATACAAGCCATAAAACCATGAAAATCACAGCGGAATCAAACCCATGCAAAGCATGCCAGTATTTAAGAGTAAGTTAAATTAACCATTGCCACTGGGAAGGACACACTTTGTCGAGCACACGGCATGCACTGTGGCTTGCTTGCATATTATTTACTGACAGTATTCAATATTTTATTTCAGTCTCTGGAATTTGACAGTATTTTTGATAACTGACATTGGACAATAGTTGATAGTTGATATGCATGTTGACCCCATATAACAGGGATGCAGAACCGGATTAAGGGAGGGGGGCTGAATTGCCTCCTGCCAGGCCCTCAGCATGAGCCCTGGCCTGCCCACCCACTTTTTCTTTCTTTGGATAAAGAGACTCCATTGGAGCTGGGAGAAGTGGCTCCTCCCACCATGGGCCAGTTCAGCCTTCTCCTCTAAGCACTTCTTGCCATCCCCATGAGAGGAGGGCAGCAAGAGGTACACAAAGGAAGACTGGGAAAGGAAGGCTGGCTGAGCCTTCCAGTGCTATCCAAGGCCGATGCTTGCATCCCCACTGTTATATACCTTGAAAACAATGTAGTGATTACTAGAAGCCAGCATGTATTTGTCAATAACAAATCTTGTCAGACTAATCTGATCTCATTTTTTGATCGGGTAACCTCCCTTGTGGACTGTGGGAATGCTGTGGACATAGTTTATCTTGACTTCAGCAAAGCTTTTGACAAAGTGCCCCATGACATTCTGTTCAGCAAACTAGTGAAAAGTGGGCTTGATGGAACAACTATTAGGTGATCCATAGTTGGCTACAGAATCAGACTCAAAGGCTCAATTTGGACGACACGATAGTCAATGGTGGGTTGACTAACCCTAACCCTAAGGGGTACTCCCCACACAACATGGTAATAAATAATCAACTGTGGTGTGGATGAGGATCAGCACTGAGTTGCCTATGGCAGCATTCGGATGACACAATAGTCAAAACAACTGACGATTGTTTCCCCCCCATCAGTTTATTGTGTCGTCTGAATTGAGCCAAAGAGTGCTTCTCAGTGGTACTTTTCACACTAGGGGGAGGTAATGATTGGGGTACCTCAAGGTGTGTGCCCACCCCAACATGGCTTCAGGGCATATAGTGCATAGTTTCAGCAAAGTGGCTGTATCATGTGCTCTCACACCATGCACAGGAGCACAGTGGCAGAGCAAGCTACTGCATGTTGACTATGTGGTTATGGTGGTCCTCTGTGGAACTTACTCCTGAGATGGTTTGAAAACATTTGATAACTTCACATTTTTGTTTTCATTATTTGTTTGTTGGGCCTGTTTTCATTTAGTTTGGCTACAAATACAAATCATACTACATAAACATTAAGAATGCAGGAACATAAGAAGAGCCTGAGGTGGATCCATCTAGTCCATTCTGTTTACAACAGAAAGCCCACAAAGTAAGCATAAAGGCAACAGCCCTTCCATGCCCCTGTTCTTTCCCTCGGGGCCTTTCCAAAATAAAGGGCAAGATGGTGGCTGCTTCCCCAGTTCACATACAGAAACTGACTGAACTGGCAGTTGAATCATACTTCAATCACTAACAGTGGGGTAGCATTCTCCAGCACACCTGAGGCAATTGACTATGGAGCAGTTCACACAACTTGCTAGCCCACAGTCAGTGGTTAAGTGTGGGTTGTCATTGAACCATGGGTTGTTGGTTGAACTGTGAGTTAGCATGTTGTCTGAAGCCAGGATATTTTCCACAGGATGCTTTGTTAACTATGCAGTGTGTCTTGTCTCCTATTCTGAACAACCCAGCAACAAACCATAGGTTTTCAAGATGTCTTGTTCGAGAAAAAATAAGCTACACTGCATGGTTAACAAGTCACCCTGTGGCAAATGTACTGGATTCAGAAAACACTCTAACCCACAGTTCAACAGCAACCCACACTCAACCACTGACTGTGAGTTAGCGTGGTGTGCAAACCCAGTCTATGCCTGTAAGCCATGTTGGGTGCCATCTTTTGATAGAAAGGTGGGAATCAAATCAATCAATCAGTCAAATAAATAGGCTGGTTTAGGGGGTTCAGGCCATATTGTGGGGCATGCATAGCTCTGTCCTCCAACAGAAGGAACAGCTGTCCCTGCTCCCCTACCCAGAATTTGCTGCATGAGATGGTTCCATCACTCCATCTAATCATAATAGGGCTGGCCCTGGCTTCCTCACCCAGCCACCCCCAGTAACTGGCCTTCAGTGGCATCCTGCTCATGAATATGGATGTTCTGTCTAACTATTATGGTTAGTAGATGTGGGTAGACTTATCCTCTGATTGCTTGATTGCGCTCAGCAGATGAGTAGGAGGGGGGGATTCATTCTGTTTCCTGACTTCTAGCAGAGCAGAGAAGAGAAGAGGAAGCTGCCTCAGCTGGTCTAGAAGGTACATAAGGAAGAAAGCTCCCAGAGAGTGAGTAATCAGAGCAAGTGAACAAGGAGAGCAAACAGGAGGTTGTCAGCAGGAGTTCAGCAGGGGAGGTCAAGGGGGAGGTCCTTAACAAAATTCCAAAACAACTAGAAAGGCAGAAACAAAACAGAAATGGAGACTATGGAGGGAAAGGAGACTCTAGTGGTGGTGACCTGCAAAGTGTGTGCAATGTTTGTGTTCCTGCCTGAGATCAACATGGCGTACACCTGCAACAAGTGCAAGCTGGTTGCACTATTGGAAGAAAAAATGAAAGCACTTGAGTGGCAAGTGTCCACCCTCCAAGGAATAAGAGAAGGTGAAGAGTTCTTAGACAGCATGGTGGAACTGCAACAGCAACAAGAAGCACAAGAGAGTGAAGAGCAACAGCAGGCCAAAACAGAAGTGGAGAATGCTGAGATGAGGAAAGCCAACGAAGAGGGAACTCCTTGGAAGTGGATGACAGTTAGGAGCAGAAGAACTAGGAGACACTCTGCACCAGTGGAACCATTAGAGTTATGCAACCACTTTCAGCTACTGGAGGATGAGACTAGAGGACAGCCTGCAGAGGAAGAATTACATGGGACCCCATGCAACAGTGAGCAAGAGGCAGAAGGTCAGTTGACCAAGAAGAAGAGAAAGTGGTTGTTATGGGGGATTCCCTGATGCGTATGATTGAAACCCAAGTATGTCACGAAGACCCATGGACCCGCCAGGTATGCTGTCTCCTTGGAGCACAACTAACACATACCCTTGTCTTCTCATCCACGTGGGAACAAATGATACTGCCAAGCTGTAGAGACTGTTAAAGCAATACAACAATGGAACACATGACCTAGGGAGATGGTGGGCTCTCCCACATTAGAGGCATTCAAGAGGCAGCTTGATAACTAGGGATGCGCACACCCAAAAATATCATATCGTATCATTATTGGAATTTCGAATACAAAAAAATATCGTCTCCAATAATATCATAGGTGACCCGTATCATATCGTATTTCCAATAATTATCAGAAATCCGATATTATATCGTTTCTCCATTTTGCCCTAGAGAGTTGATTTTTGAGTCAGAGAAAGGCCTAAAACTTCTTAATTTTCCAAGTTACAGGTTTGAAACTTCATCACAGTGCAGACTAAGTGTTGCTAATCATGTGTGCCAAATTACAGAACAATAGGTGCAAGCGTTACTCAGAAGTAAGCTTTCAAATACACTGTTTCAGGTGGCTGAAATGTCCTTTTTTAAGAGACGTTGACTCATGGGCATCTCACAGATAGCCTTGAGGGGACTCATCTGCGCAGGCAGATTGGCATTTCTTCATGCCACAGCTGCACACATTGGCTGGAGCAGAGGCAAATAAAAGTCATGTTTAGGGTAGAAGGAAGCACTTTGCCAAATAAATAAAAACTCACGTTTGGGGTAGGCACTTTGCCAAATAAAAGTCACGTGACTTTGGTATATTTTTATGAATATAATGAACTTTCAAAACCTGTGGATAAACCTAGGCAGTGCCTTCCATATGCCGTCATAAAAGTAAAATGTATAATCAGAAGATGGTGAACTGCTGCTGCCTTGTGTCATGGATTAGGCCACACATGTTTACAAATTAAAAAGACTGGGGGGTAGGGGAATAGCACAGGCGTTATATTCATTTATTTTAGCCAGTCTTACCCAGGCAGGGCCTCATTGGGCCAGGAGATACCCCAGGTAGCTAGGAAACCTGGAGGATCCCATCAAAACTACCCTCACACACTGCCTTGACCTCATTGTGCTTGCAAATGACCCAGTCTGCCCACCATCCCCGTGCAGGCAGATTGGCATTTCTTCATGCCACAGCTGCGCACATTGGCTGGAGCAGAGGCAAATAAAAGTCACATTTGGGATAGAGGTAGGCACATTGCCCAGTTCATATAAGTCATTTGGCACATTGCCCAGTTCATACAAGTCGTGTTCTGGGAGGCACATTGCCCAGTTCATATAGGTCATGTTCTGGGTAGGCACAATATAGTACAATCTTATTTGAACTGGAATCTTCTCAAAACATTGTGAGCCAGACTGGAAACATGTCATTTTGAGAATCACTTCATATTTTCAACGTTAGTAACTAATTCAAAAACAGCACCTGTGCTATAAATAGTTGCTCCCAGAATGTCTCTGAGTCTCCTCTGTGCTGCGTTTACTGGCCAGAAAAATAAAATTAAAATCACACTTTTCTCTCTATCTCAGCACTTGGGAGCAATTACTGTAAAAAGGCAAAGCCAGGTTCTGTTTTTCCTGATGGAAATGTAAGCAAAAATTACCAGGAGACAAGATTTGTTTTCCAGAGTCTATATTACAATAGCTGGAGAATAAGTACAAAGTATGTTTTTGTTTTTCTTAGCAATGATTGTAACTGGAAACTTGTCAAAAGGTGATACCTCAGTAATATTAATGGAGACACCAGAAGGTGGAATAAACAAGGAATACCAAAATGACTAAAATAGAGAAATAAAGCATGGAAACTGAGAAATCAAACATCTTCATCTCTCCTCTTTTTTCATTTAATACTGGGATGGATTCTCTATCCACAATTGCTTTTTGCAGATATTAGCTCCAGATGTGAAGGGGAAGCAGGACCATGTTTCATGACCCCAGCCCCTATGTCACTGCTCCGCTCCTGGTGTTGACACAACTGATTGTAGATGTGTGCAAAGAAGACACTTATGTATGTAGTTACATACATAATCTACAGTTACAGGGGAGATTTGGGCTGAGGTGTCTCAGCATGCAGATAACACCCTACTCTATTTCCCATTTTCGTAAGATTCAGGTAATGTGATGGAGGTGCTGCATCCAGGCCTGAACTTGATAATGAATAGAATGAACGCTAATAAACTGAAACTCGTTCCAGATAAGATGGAGATGCTGTTCAAGGGTGGTTCATCTATCCAGGCCAATGGTGTTCAAGCTGTTCTGGATGGGATTTTGCACTCTTGCAAAGCGTCATTTGGCTCAGTACATGAAGATGCCTCATATGATTGGACTCTTACCGTTGAGCTATAGATAAGATTATCCAATATAATTGTATTCTTTTTCCCCCACAGGTGCCACCCATACTTCTGGATAAGCAGTTCTCAGAATTTACACCAGACATTACACCCATTATTCTGGCTGCCCATACAAACAATTATGAGATCATAAAACTTTTAGTACAGAAGGGTGTTTCAGTCCCCAGGCCACATGAAGTTCGTTGCAACTGTGTGGAGTGCGTCTCCAGTTCAGATGTGGATAGCCTCCGCCATTCCCGATCCAGGTTAAATATCTACAAAGCTCTTGCAAGCCCATCTTTGATTGCCCTGTCAAGTGAGGATCCTTTTCTTACAGCTTTCCAGTTAAGTTGGGAACTTCAGGAACTGAGCAAAGTGGAAAATGAGTTTAAATCTGAATATGAGGAACTGTCACAGCAATGTAAGCATTTTGCAAAAGATCTCTTGGATCAGACACGGAGTTCTAGGGAACTGGAAATTATTCTTAACTACAGAGATGATAACAGCATAATAGAGGAGCAGAGTGGTAATGATCTAGCAAGATTGAAACTGGCAATTAAGTACCGTCAGAAAGAGGTAAGTGTGCAGGAGAATATTTTAGCTGATGTATTTGCAGTAGGGCTGTGCATCGCTTCGGATCCGAATCCCAAATCTGAAGTGAATTGGGGTGATTCGTACCTCCCTAAAACAGATCTTAAGTGGATCAGGGGAGGTCTGAATCAGTTTGGGCCAAATCGGTTTGGGCCGAATAGATTTGGATCGATCTGGCAATTCAGACACCATTTTAATTGTTTTTCCCCATAGGGTTGCATTGGGGGAAAGAAACACCTATAACATGAAACTTGGACACATTGCAGATGGTCTGGAGCTACTTATGTGTGGCAAATTTCAGACACAGAGGTGCAGGCATTTTGTGGCTATGAATTTTTGAAAAAAATGATCATTTCGCCCATGCGGTAGCCATTTCTGTGTTTTTCCCCATAGGGTTGCATTGGGGGAAAGAAACGGCTACAATTTTTTTATTTTTAAAGATAGAAGCATGAAACTTGGGCACATTGCAGATGGCCTGGAGCTACTCATTTGTGGCAAATTTCAAACACAGAGGTGCAGGCGTTTTGTGGCTATGAATTTTTAAAAAACTGATAATTTCACCCATGCGGTAACATGTAGCACTTTGCATGGACTGGTTTGCTTGGAAAATTTCATTTTAAAAAATTCCTTGTGAGTAAACGCCTGCACCTATGTTTCTGAAATTTGTCACACTTGAGTAGCTCCAGGCCATCTGCAAGGTCCCTAACTTTCATGTTTCTATCTTTAAATATGAAAAAGTTATAGGCGTTTATTTCTCCCAATCCAAGTCTATGGGGAAATTAGTCATCTGAATCTCGATTTGGAGGTCCGAATCTTGCTTCAGATTTGGATCCGAAGCAAACCAGGGGAGGTCTGAATCAACCCAAAGCAAATCGGGCCAAATTCAGAAGTGACACATCGGGATCTGAAGCGAATCGGGTGGTCCGTGCACTGCCCTAATTTGCAGTCATGTGTGAGTTAATAGTTTGGGATAGATAATATACACTTCAAATGAGATAAATTGCTGCTGAGGTCTCTTGTTCTGCATTGTTTCATTTTTTTAAATGAACTTAATAGATGATTAGGATCTAGTGGTATAAGAAAATGAAATATTACAGTACATCAGAGATCCAGCCATGCTGCTAGTTGTTTTTTCATCTCAAATAATGTTGTTTAGTAGATCATCAAGATCTTTAGAATGACAGGAGCATTTTTTGGTTCACTAACTGCTTAAATTCATCCAGAAGCAACAGTCTGCCTATCTTCAAACAGTTGATACATCTAAATGTATCCTGATGATGTAATGAGAACAGTCAAATAAGTGAAGATACAGAAATTTGACACTTGGCATTTCTTTGAAAATAATAACAATAAAGTGTGGGGTCAACTTGGAAGGTTTTTATCTTGTATCCTTCTTGGATCACCCACAGTTGTCCCATAAGAACAAAATGGAATTGACATTACAAATCTGCCTTGTAAAATGGTCTCCTGGACTAAGGGTGATGGGAACAATAACTGAGCATAAAATTTGTTTCTGAAATTGAAAATCCTGTGCTAGGAGGCGGTGTTCCCCAACCAATGAGTTTAAGGAGTGATTTAGATGAACATGTTGTTCACATGATGTCTGAGACTATCAGTAGCCCGATTGTTTGGTTTGAACTTGTTTGTATTGCATCTGGTAAATCTCCACATGATGGTCTTTTGCACTGCAATCCTATGCATGGCTACCCAGAAGTAGGTCCCATTGTGTTCAATGGGGCTTAATCCAAGGTAAATGCATATAGGATTTTAGCTCTAATCACACATTCATCATAACTGAAAACTTGTAAAGGTGGAAGAAGCTACTGTTTGAAAAACATGCAGCTGAATTTGTACTAAAGTTCCAAATCTTCCAAAGGTTGTGCAATATGTGATAACAGTGCCTCTGCACGGTGACTGATAAAGGAACAAATGAATGAAATTGTCTTCATATTGATGTAGAAAATGTGGAGCATCAGTACAAATTAATTTTTGTCATGTCTTGTGATAACTTCCTTGACTAAGAAGCTGAAAACTAGAATTACTTAAGGCATGTGGGAACAAATGATATTGCCAAGCAGAGATACGAAGAAATCACATCAGACTTTGAAGCTCTGGGAAGGAATCTCAAGGCTGGTGGGGCCCAGATAGTTTTCTCATCCATCCTCCCAGTTCTTGGAAGAGGAATACAAAGGGAAAGAAAAATACTCTGGGGGAATGACTGGCTACGAAGGTGGTGCCGACGTGAGGGATTTGGATTCTGGGACCACGGGCTTCGCTACTTGGAAGATGGACTGCTGGCAAGTGATGGGTTGCACCTCACAGGGGCTGGGAAGAATGTGTTCAGCCACAGCATGAAGAATCTCATCAGGAGGGCTTTAAACTGAATCCTACGGGGGGCGGGAGACGTAAACCTTGAGGCAACAACGGATGAAGGTTTATGCACCATAACAGAGAGAACAGCTCCAATAGTGCCCCAAAACAGTGTTCACAACAATGTAGGAAAGAAGCCAGACTAAAAAGCACATGGGCTTCGATGTCTGTATACTAATGCCCAGAGTATGGGAAACAAACAGAATGAACTTGAACTCTTAATACATGAAGGCAAATATGACTTGATAGGTAGAACTGAAACTTGGTGGGATGACTCCCAAGACTGGAATATAGCAATTGAAGGACACAACTTGTTCAAAAAGAACAGAAGAAATAGAAAGGGAGGCAGAGTCACCCTATATGTTAAAAATACTTATCCCTGCACAGAAATACAAGAGGATGAGCCTGGGAGCCCCATCGAGAGCATCTGGATTAAAATAAATGGGGAAAGGACTAAAAGGAGCGTGATAGTTGGAGTCTACTATCGACCACCCAATCAAGGAGAAGACAAGGATGAAACTTTTGAAAAGCAAATTGCCAGTGTTTCAAGGAAATCCGATGCAGTAGTAATGGGGGACTTCAATTACCCCAATATCTGTTGGGAGACAAATTCTGCCAAAAGTGGCCCCTCTAAAATATTCCTGACATGTGTGGCTGATAACTTTCTCCTACAGAAAGTAGAGGAAGGAACTAGAGGATCAGCTATCCTTGACTTGATACTGACCAATAGGGATGACTTAGTGGATGAAGTGGCAGTTACGGAAACTCTGAAGGAAAGTGACCACATCATACTTGAGTTCTTGATTTTAAAGGAAGCAAAAGCTGAGTGTAGCCATGCGCGTACTGTGGATTTCAGGAAAGCCGATTTTAATAAACACAGAACTATGATAAGTAAGTCCCATGGCAAGTGACCCTAATATGAAAAGGAGTCAAAGATGGGTGGGAGTTTTTAAAAAAGGAAAATTTAAAGGCCCAATTACAAACAATTCCAACAAGGAAAAAAGATAGAAGACTACAGAAGAAACCAATGTGGCTCCACAAAAACTTAGAGATGACAAGAAAACAAAGAAGGATACATATAGGAAGTGGAAGGAAGACCAGGCTACAAAAGAAGAGTAGAAACAAGTAGCACAGAAGTGCCAGAATGGTATCAGGAAGGCTAAAGCTGAGAAAGAGCTGAGGCTAGCGAGGGATGCTAAAAGTAATAAAAAGGTTTTCTTCAGATACGTGAATAGTAAAAGACAGAGGAAAGAAATGGTGGTCCAACTGCTTCATGAGGATGGCAAATTGGTAACAGATGACAAAGAAAAGGCTGAAGTGCTCAATTCCTACTTTGGCTCAGCCTTCTCTCAAAAGAGGGTCTATGGCCCCCCCCCCCCCGAAAAAGTGAAGTACAAGCTGATGGGGCAGGATCACAGTTTGAGATTGATAAACAAATGGTCAAGGAACACCGAATTTCTTAATAATAATAATAATAATAATAATAATATATTTATTTATTACCCACCACTCCCAACGAATCGAGGTGGGGAACAGCATTAAACACAAAATACAAAACTGATTAAAAGCACATAAAACCAATACATCATTAAAATACCAATAAAATACCAATAAAACACGAGTTCAAATCTCCAGGGCCCAACGAACTGCATCCTAGTGTAATAAAGGAGCTGGCAGAAGAATTCTCAGAACCACTCTCTATTATCCTTGTGAAATCAAGGAGGATGGGTGAAGTGCCAGATGACTGGAAGAGGGCTAATGAGGTCTCTATCTTCAAAAAGGGCAAAAAGGAGGAACCTGGGATCTACAGACCAGTCAGTCTGACATCCATCGTTTGGAAAGTTATGGAGCAGATTATAAAGACCTCAATTTATAAACACCTTGAAAACAATGCAGTGATTATTAGAAGCCAGCATGGCTTTGCCAAGAACAAATCCTGTCAGACTAATCTGATCTCATTTTTTTATCAGGTAACCTCCCTTTTGGACTGTGGGAATGTTGTGGATATAGTATATCTTGACTTCAGCAAATTTTTTGACAAAGAGCCCCATGACATTCTGATTAAGAAACTAACAAAAAGTGGGCTAGATGGAACAACTATTAGGTGGATCCACAGTTGGCTACAGAATCAGACTCAAAGAGTGCTTATCAATGGTACCTTTTCACAGTGGGGGGAGGTAACGAGTGGGGTACTGCAGGGCTCAGTCCTGGGCCCAGTGCTCTTCAACATTTTTATTAATGATTTGGGTGAGGAGGTGCAGGGAATGTTTATCAGTTTTGCAAATGACACAAAATTGGGTGGGATCGCTAATAACCTAGAAGAAAGAAACAAACTCCAAAGTGATCATGATAGACTGTAGCGCTGGTCTGAAAACAACAGCATGAAATTTTATAGGGATAAATGCCAAGTTCTACACCTAGGAAAAAGAAACCAAATGCACAGTTAAATGTTTATATGAGCCAACAGTGTGATGTAGCTATTTTGGGCTGAATTAATAGAAGTATAGCTACCAAATTGCGCAAGGTACTGGTTCCCCTCTATTCGGCACTGGTTAGGCCCCATCTTGAGTATTGCATCTAGTTCTGGGCACCACTCTTCAAGAAGGATGCACACAATCTGGACCGTATTCAGAGGAGGGCTACGAGGATGATTAAGGGTTTGGAAACAAAGCGCTATGAGGAGAGATTGAAAGAACTAGGCATGTTTAGCTTGGAGAAGAGAAGAGAGACATGATAGCACTCTTCAAATACTTGAAAGATTGTCACACAGAAGAGGGCCAGGATCTCTTCTTGATCAACCCAGAATGCAGGACGCGGAATAATGGTCTCAAGTTACAGGAAGCCAGATTCCAGCTGGACATCAGGAAAAACTTCCTCACTGTTAGAGCAATATGAGAATGGAACCAATTACATAGGGAGGTGGTGGGCTCTCCCACATTAGAAGCATTCAAGAGGCAGCTGGACAACCATCTGTCAGGGATGCTTTAAGGTAGATTCATACATTGAGCAGGGGGTTAGACTCGATGGCCTCAGAGGCCCCTTCCAACTCTATTATTCTATGATTCTGTCTGTGTTCATCAGACAAAAATAGAGATTGAAGTTCAAAGTTCAACCTCTAAGAAACATAATGTATGAAACTGTATGACTTGTCACCTGTTAATTTTATTTGAAATTTGAGTTACAATACAGGTGGAATGGGAGGGCATTGAGTTTTTGATGCTGGAAGACCCAACCCTAACTGTTCACCCCACTGCCACTAAAAAGAGAGCTCATGCACACACAGCTCCCCTTAGCGTCATTTCAACAGGTTGGGGATGTGTAACTGTAGCAGGGAAAAAATAAGAATTTACTACACTGACCAATCCTTTAACATTCCAGCATTCTTCTATTGTCCCCAATTATACTAATTCCTCTCCCATCTTTTTTCCCATCATGCAGGGTGGTGGTAGAATCTATGTCTTTCCCAAGGAGGTGAACCTTGGAGAGGGAGAAGCGAAGCTAGTCACTTCCTTCCCCTTACACTATAGGGGTTGTCTTGACGAGGTGATCCTCTGTTCGGCAGGCAGGACAATTGCTTCCTACTTCTTCTGCCCACACAGACCATTCCCCTTGGCTCTCTCTCTCTGGCCCTTTCTACACCAGAGGGGTGTAGAGGGCCGGAGGGGCAGCGAACCCAGAAGTAGCCACTTCCAGGTTCATCACCCCAGTGCACATGAGAAATGCGATTATCCGGGCTGCTCCCGAGCTGTTGCGCCGTCTATTTTTTTTCTTCCCTACCTGGGAAGAGCGCAAGAGCACTCTTCCGCAAAACGTAAGTAAAAAACAAAACTGTGCATGTTCAGCCCCCCCACCCCCCCTTCCTGCCCTCCCGTGGGTAGTGAAACTGGTTCCGCCCGCTCACCTGCTGGGCACAGAGCTGTGCAGTGTGGCTCCGTGCCCAGTTTGCAGCTGCGCTTACTCATGAGTAAGCGCGGCTGCACCTGGGATGGGCAGGCACATTCTTCTATGGGCCCGGGAACTTCCTAGGACTGCAAAAGAATCAGGAGTTTTCTGGTTTGGGTTTTCCCAGAAAAATCCCATGCTCCCACCTGGGATTCCCCATGCGTCTTTTGGACTCACAGACAGCAGTCGGGGACCATCCCAGGTGTTTTGCCTGGTGTGGAAAGGGCCTCTTTCTCTCTCTCTCTCTCTACCCCCAGTCTATTTCCTCACTATTTCTCTCCCTTCAGCATCTCTAGCCTTCCTCTTTTTCTCCCTAGATCTTAGCCCTGCTCTTTCTCTCCCACTCACCCCTTAACTTCTTGTTTTTCACCCCCAGCCTCTAGCTTTGCTTTTCTCTTCCATAGAATCATAGAATGGTAGAGTTGGAAGGGGCCTATAAGGCCATGGAGTCCAACCCCCTGCTCAGTGCAGGAATCCACCTTAAAGCATCCCTGACAGATGGCTGTCCAGCTACCTCTTGAAGACCTTTAATGTGGGATAGCTCACGACCTTCCTAGGTAATTGATTCCATTGTCGTATTGCTCTAACAGTCAGGACGTTTTTCTTGATGTCCAGCCGGAATCTGGCTTCCTGTACCTTGAGCCCAATTACTCTATGTCCTGCGTTCTGGGCTGATCGAGAGGAGCTTGTAATCTGCAACAATTTTAAGATCCTTCTCACTTGTCGTATTGCTGACCAAGTATCCCCCATCTTGTAATTGTGCATTTGGTTTCTTTTTCCTAGTTGTAGAACTTGGCATTTATCCCTATTAAATTTCATTCTGTTGTTTTCAGCCCAGCTCTCCAGCCTATCAAGATAACTTTGAAGTTTATTTCTGTCTTCCAGGGTATTAGCTATCCCACCTAATTTTGTGTCATCAGCAAATTTGATCAGCATTCCCTGCACCTCCTCATCCAAATCATTAATAAAAATGTTGAAGAGCACTGGGCCCAGGACTGAGCCCTGTGGTACCCTACTTGTTACCTCCCTCCAGTTTGAGAAGGTACCATTGATAAGCACTCTTTGAGCCCAATTCTGTAGCCAACTGTGGATCCACCTAATAGTTGTTCCATCTAGCCCACATTTAGCTAGTTTATCAATCAGAATGTCATGGGGCACTTTGTCATAAGCTTTGCTGAAGTCAAGATATATTATGTTGTCCACAGCATTCCCACAGTTCACAAGGGAGGTTACCCAATCAAAAACTGAGCTCAGATTCGTCTGACAGGATTTGTTCTTGGCAAATCCATGCTGGCTTCTAGTCATCACTGCATTGTTTTCAAGGTGTTTCCAGATTAACTTCTTTATAATCTGCTCCAATATTTCCCCATGGATTGATGTCAGACTGACTCGTCTGTAGTTCCCAGGTTCCTCCTTTTTGCCCTTTTTGAAGATAAGGACAACATTAACCCTCCTCCAGTCATCAGGCACTTCACTCATCTTCCATGATTTTGCAAAGGTAATAAATGATGGTTCTGAGAGTTCTTTGCTAGCTCCTGTATTACTCTATGATGCAGTTCATCAGGCCCTAAAGATTTGAACTCGTTCAAAGAAATTAGGTGTTCTTTGATCATTTGTTTACCAATCTCAAACTGCAATCCTTCCCCTTCTGCTTGTACTTCACTTTTGCCGGGGTGGGGTGGGGTCATAGACCTGCTTTTGTGAGAAAACTGAGCAAAAGTAGGAATTGAGCACTTTGGCCTTTTCTTTGTCATCTGTTACCAATTTGCCATCCTCATGAAGCTGTTGAACCACCATTGCTTTCCTCTGTCTTTTACTATTCACATATCTGAAGAAAGCCTTTTTGTTGCTTTTAGCATCCCTTTCGGCAGTTCTGTGCTACCTGACTGTACTCTTCTTTTGTAACCTGGCCTTCCTTTCACTTCCTATATGTATCTCTTTTTGTTTTCCGGTCAGCTATAGGCGTTTTGTGGAACCACATTGCTTTCTTCTGTTGCCTTCTATCTTTTTTCCTTGTTGGAATTGTTTGTAATTGTGCCTTTAAAATTTCCTTTTTAAAAAACTCCTACCCATCTTGGACTCCTTTTCTCATCAGGGTCACTTGCCATTGGACCTTACATATTGTATGCCCTGGCCATGGGCTTTCAGGTTTTTCCTCAGGGAACCAAGGAGACAAAGAAGTCAGATTCAAGGTTTGCTTACAAGGAGAGGTTTTTATTGAGTAACTTACAGCTTATAACAGGAGTACCCAACAAAGGTAGACCAGACCATGAGGGCTTCTGCACAAAACTTTTGACCAGTCTGGACACCTCCTGGGCATGAGGGCAACATGTATAGCATACTGGTTTTGGCACTGTGGCCAAGTGAAGCAAGTGATTGATTATTGGGAACAATAATAAGGCACTCTTTCTCAGCATAGTATAATATTGCACTAATTGGCATTACTGATAATTAAGACGTTTGTTGGCATAAACAAATGCAATCTTCTTGGCACAGGCAAACTTACTAATTGGCACAACTGATTGATGGGGTATCTTGGCATAGCTTCTTCTTTGGAATATAAGCTTGTTAGTACCCTTACATAAGGTACCAGGCTCATTAAACCTTGCAGATAAGGTGCCACGTGCCTCATGAGCTCACTGTTTACCTTGACCGTGCTTTGACCCATCTTTTCGAATCAGTCAGAAAGATGCTTACAGAGCAATACAGAGAATAACAAGTTGCTATGTTAGCAGCATACATCTTCCCATAAACCTTTGTAAGTAACCATGGCCTGTAGGCCCTACACTTATCATAGTTCTGAGTTTATTAAACTCAGCTTTTGCTTCCTTTAAAATCTAGAACTCAAGTTGACATGGTCACTTTCCCCCAGAGATCCTGTAACAGCCATTAAATCCATTAAGTAATCTGAATTGGTCTAGTTCCTTCCTCTGCTTTCTGTAGGAGAAAGTTTTCAGCCACACATGTCAGGAATTACTTGGAAGGGCCACGTTTGGCAGAATTTGTCTCCTAACAGATATCAGGGTAATTGAAGTTCCCTACCCCCTTACTACAATATTTGATTTCTTTGAAACACTGGCAATTTGCTTTTCAAAAGTTTTATCCTCATCTTCTGCTTGATTGGGTGGTCAGTAGTAGACTCCGACTATCATGTATTTCTGTGCGGGGATAAGTATTTTTAACACATAGCGCAACTCTGCCTCCCATTCTATTTCTTCTGTTCTTTTTGAACAAATTATATCCCTCAATTGCTATATTCTACTCATGGGATTCATCCCACCAAGTTTCAGTTATACCTATCAAGTCGTATTTGCCTTCATGTTTTAAGGATTCAAGTTCGTTCTGTTTGCTTCCCATACTAGTATATAGACATCGAAGACCATAGTCTGGCTTCTTCCCTACATTGTTGTGAACACTATTTGTGGGTGCTATTGGAGCTGTTCTCTGTGTTATGGCGCATAAGCCTTCATCCATTGTTGCCTCAAAGTTTACGTCTCCCTCCCCCATAGGAAGTTCTTCATGCTGTGGCCAAATACATTCTTCGAGTGGGATTCATTCACGAAAGACAGGAAACAGATAATTTAAGGCTTGCAGAAAATTTGATTACTTTGACTATTAAAAGAACAAATTCAGCCTTGAATATTTCAATTGTCATTTTATGTTTGTAACTTTGTGGGTGGGGGAGGCTTTCAGCAAGAATTTTTAAGATGGATTAAAATGTTATATCTCCTATGTTGTGAATGATGGCAAATGGAATTCTTTCAATTTTCTTTTGTTAAGAGAGGGCACAAGGCAGGGATTTCCTCTTTCTCCTTTGATATTTGATTTGAGCTTTGAACCCTTGGCATGGACAATTTTTGGTTTTGTGCATGAGCAGGTTAAATATAATGCAGCTTTATATGCTGCCGATTTGTTGTTATTTATCAGTAGGTTAGGGGCTTCTATACTGAAATTAATAAGATTAGTTGATACCTTTGGTGCACTTTCGAGTTATACTACCAATTGCTCAAAATAAATATTAATCCCTGCAGGTAGCATTAAGTCACTCAGAGCTTCTTCAGATGAAGAAGCACACTCGCAACTGGCCACTTACGGATCTTCTCAGGTCATTTTGACGATGACATGGTCTCCCTGTGCGTCTCCCACTGGTCGCCTGCCCCTTCTTCCATCTTTTTCATTGCAAAATAACCCTCCAGAAATATGATTCTTCTGAATTATAGTGACATGTGTCACTATTTCCTGCGGCTATAAAATGTCCACTAGAGGGCAGTGTCACAGTACACTGAAAGAGCCACGTGGTTGCTTCTCTGCCTGCTCTCTTCCTCTGTGTAATTGCAGTTCGTTGCAGAAGTGGAAGAGGTGCAGCTTCAGAGCCAACAGTAAGTGAACGTGATTCCCTTTTTGCCCGTCCATGTATCTCCATGTATCTACTAAATGGCAATTCTGTTGGTGTCCAGAAGCTTTAAGTATCTTGGTATTGATATTTCTGAAATGATTCAACTGAATATAAATGCATTGCTTATGGAAATATCTCTTGATTTGGAAAGATGGGCATCACTTAATTTAAGTACTTAGGTTAAGGTTAACCATAGGCGTGCGCACAGGTGGTTCACCTGGTGCCCAGGCACCACCTAATGAAAAGTCTGGGAAAGGTGCGGCACGGAGAGAAGGGTGGGAAGCAGGCTGTGCATTGTCCAAAGCTATGGAAAGTGCACAGATGGCCTACACTATTAGCATGACTAACACTCTAATAGCATAGGCCACCTATGCACTTTCCAGAGCTTCGGACAATGTGTGGCTTCCTCTGCCCCCCCCCCCACGCCTTTCCTAGTATGAAAGGGTCTCTTAATGCTTGAATTAAGAGGCCCTTTCACACTGGGAAAGGTGGGAGGGGGTGGAGGAGGGGGCAGAGCAGGCCGTGCGTTCTCCAGAGCTCCGGAAAGCGTGGAGATCACCTAACGCCATTAGCGTGGCTGGGAGGATTCTCCCAGCCACGCTAATGGCGTTAGGTGATCTCCACGCCTCTAGAGAACACGCGGCCTGCTCTATCCCCCTCCCACCTTTCCCAGTATGAAACAGCCTCTTAAGAGACCCTTTCATACTGGGAAAGGTGCGGGGGGGGGAACGGAGCAGTCACAGCTTACCTGCTCTCTCCTCTCCCCCAGTCTCACGATACTTCAGGATGAGACTTCTGACATTTCATCCCCATCTCGCAAGACTTGTGGGAGAGGCGGGGTCTGAGTACGAGCGGCAAAAAAGAAGGAGGCAGCAGCAGCATTGGCCTGGGGGTAAGTAAGGCAGGGCGGGTGGGCAGCGTGGGCAGGCCGAGGGCAGGGCATGTGGGCGGTCAAGCAGCGGGTGGCGGTCGAGCGAGCAAGCGTGCGGTGGGTGAGCGAGTAGTGGGCAGGTTGGGTGGGCAGGCGGCGGGCAGCACAGGTGGGCTGCTGGCAGCTGAGCAGCAGGAAGCCTAAGGATGAAGGTGCGAGGGGTGAGGTGGGGGCTCAAACTGCAGGCTCAAAGGAGTGGTTTTCTGCTTTGCACACAGAACCTCGGCCTAATTACCAGCCAATATGCTTCACTTTGCTTTTTTAAAAATGGGTTTCTGCAGGAGCAAACAAATGTGGATTCAAAGGACACAGAGTTTTGTGTTTTGGATGTTCAGACTCCACCTCTGCTTATTGCTCCTATTTCTGCTTACCCAGGTGCCCAAGTCTCTGAACTTTCTTGCCAGTTCTTTTATATATTACCTGCAAGTATTTTCATGTATATATACAAATGTACAACATTATGATGTATAACATATGACCCCGTGCCTTTTACAGCTACTCAACGTTCCTACATAGCTTTTCAGACAAGGGAATAACTTAGCATCATTTCACTTGCATGTGTTGTAGATCACAAGCTGAATATGAGCCAACAGTGTGATGTGGCTGCAAAAAAAGGAAATGCTATTTTGAGATGCATGAATAGAGTATAGCTTCCAAATCACATGAGGTACTGGCTCCCCTTTATTTGGCACTGGTTAAGCCTCATCTTGAATATTGCATCCAGTTCTGGGCACCACACTTCAAGAGGGATGCATACAACTTGGAGGCCTAAATCCAATTGCTACTCCTAACTAGAATAGACACAGTGAATCAATGGGAACTTGTTAAGTCCACACTTATCTAAGTTTCATTGCTTCAATGTGTTTGCTCTGGTGGGGACTAGCAATTGGACTGGTGATCTGATCTGTTTCTGTAATAGTCAGAAATGTAGAATGTGATACTGCTGGACCCAAAGTTCAGCCACCTGAAAATCTGAGTTTTTCTTTTAAAAAAGGATTCTAGCCTTTATGGCTGCAAAGATGTCATTGGAAGTGTGTCATAATGCCTGCTTAAATCTCAGCATTTCTATTCTTTGATGGTGATGTAACCTACTTTTGTTTTTGAGATACATGTTTGTAAAATAAACATGGGAAGTGGTGATGTTGTAGTACTGTCCCTTTCCCCCTTTTTCCAAGTTCGGTAATGGTTTAGTTGTAGGATTCAGAGATGCTTGACGATATCATATTTTATTGACTTTTAGATTCTGGTTTACATAGGGTGACCAGACATCCGGATCCCCCCGGACAAGTCTGGAATAAGGGGGCCAAATTTGAATCTGGGGGGAAATTTCAGAATATTCCCCAAAGTCTGGAAAATTGGGCCTCACCTGTGCCATCTACGTCTTGTTCTTAGCCGGCGCTACTGCGCCGCCCAAGAACAAGGCCTAGATCGGCCGGGGAAGAGGCCGGAATGACGCACGCCCGCACTTCCGGGTATGCGTCGTTCTGGCCTCCTCGCTTGCGCCATCCGGGGCTTGTAATTGGCTAGCGCAGTTGCGCTGGCCAAGAACAAGCTCCGGATGGTGCAGGGGAGGCGGCCGGAATGACGCGCGCCCGCACTTCCAGGTACACATCATTCCGGCCTCCTCCCCTGCGCCATCCAGGGCTTGTTCTAGCCGGCGCCGGACGGCAGCGGACGTCCCTGCAAGGTAAGCAGGGGACAGGGGGCATGGGGGCAGGGGGGAGGGGGGTGCACGGCGCGCTTACCTTGCATGGACGTCTGCTCCAGACCGCCGCCGGCTGCTACTGCGAGCAGGCTTCGTGGCCTGCTCCGCGCCACTCTGGAGCAGGCCGCGAAGCCTGCTCGCAGTAGCAGCTGGCGCTGGTTGGGAGTGGACATCCCTGCAAGGTAAGCAGGGAGCAGGGGGGAGGGGGCGCGGTGCGCTTATCTTGCAGGGACATCCGTTCCCGACCGGTGCCGGCTGCTACTGCGAGCGGGCTTCGCGGCCTGCTCCAGAGTGGCGCACCAGGTGATGACATCATCACCCAGCGCTCTACTGAGGGACAGGCCGCAAAGCCTGTCTCTTAGTAGATATGAGCACCGGAGGGAAGCGGACGCCCCTTGCAGGTAAGGAGTGCAAGGCAGGAGGTGGAGCCCCCCCCACTTACCTGCATGGGCGGCTGCAAGCCGGGCGGCCGGGCGGCACGAGGCAGGTGGGTGTGCGGGCGCGGGCAGCTGGGCGGCGCGAGGCGGGTGGGCAGCGCAGGCGGGTGGCGCGGGCGGGCGGGTGGCACGAGGCGGGCGGGTGGCACGAGGCGGGTGGGCGTTGCGAGGCGGGCGGGCGGCGTGGGCGCGTGGTGGGGGGGTTGTTTTGGGTGGGTAGGGTGGCAGGGGGGGGTGACTGGGATTTTGGTTCCCAAAATCTGGTCACCCTAATTTACAGTTCAGTAAATCAGACGTGTGACCAAGGTCACACACCCTTGGGAACAGTTATGTCAGGATGGGCACACATCTTTGGGGGCTGGATATGTTGGGGTGGGCATGCCTCCTTGAGGGTCAGCTATGATGTCCTCCTTTTTGGTTTCCAAAATATGGTCACCCTAGTTAAAATGAATTTACTCCCAAGTTTATCTTAAAAAATCCCTGGGGGCACCACCTAATGAAATGTGCTGCGCACGCTTATGAGGTTAACATACATAAAATGAATATCATACCATGGGTAATTTATGTATTGCGTTGTATTCCTTTAAATATAACTCAGGTGTATTTTCAAAAATGTTATGCAGCATTTTCAAAGTTGATATGGTTTGCTGCAGGGGTATTCCTCCCTGTTTTTCACTTAAGAGGATGCAGCTGACAATCAGGGAGGGATGATTTAATTTCCCAGATCTTAGTCTATACCATACAGCTTATCTGCTAATGTGTACAAATCATCAGAAGATATCTTTTTTCATTAATATTCCTCAACATGTTGTTCTGGAGTCAACTTATTTGACACCTCTTTCTGCCTGGATGGTGGTATATTAAAACCTGCCATTCAGTAATTAGAGAAATATAGTATATAATATCTCATCAGCTGCAATTGATCCTTATTCTCGTGCTAAATTAATTTTATGGTGGAATCCTGATTTGAAAATAAAGAAGTGGACTTTTTTGTGTGAAAGAATTTGCTTGATAGTAGAATTTATGCTTTAGATCAGTTAGTAGGATTGAATGAAGAGTTTAAACTATTGTGATTTAGATATCACACCATCCAGTGCTGGGTGGCGTTGCATTCAACTGCAGCACCTTTTGGTGTCTATATATGGACCAACAGCGATGACTGCTTCAGCACCTCCTATATTACTGGAGGAATTAATTGGCTCTTTACAGAAAGCGAAGTCTTCCATGGCTGTTTATAAATCTCTTTGGGAATGCAATAAAGTTGATATTCAGAATGTTAGAGAAGAATGGACTAGGGAGTTAAAATGTTCTGTACAGCCCAAACAATGGAAAATTGTGCTAGCTTCCGTAAGTACTATTTCAGTAGATTTAAAATTGAGGCTAATTCCACACAAAAAATATGATTTGTGTATATTGGACACAGGCTAGCTCTTCTAAAATGCTGGTAATGTATTGTGGACAATGCCTCATTGAGGCATATGATGTGGGCATGCCCTGTGGTGGCTTTTTTCAGGTTGGAAGCCATTGCTCATAAACATTTTGTTTTTGATAACTGCATATGTTCATATACTTTTAAATTATATTCCTGTGATATGGGGATTAACTGGTGGTAAGCAAAAATGGACTTTGAGAGCCCTTACAGTTTTACAGAGACTTGGAGAGATAAACCCCCGCCACCCTGTTATAACTGCAAATAAAAATAGAAGAAAGGGGAATGGAATGTATCGCCAAAAAAGAGGACAAAAGAATACGCTAGTTTATATGTATAGGTGCAAATTTATAAATAACAAGTTAAATAGGAATATAATACACCTCACCATAGTGGGGAAGACTGTGACCATGAGACCTGTGTGCCTGCTCAATCTCTTGTACAGGTGCTAACTGTTGATGGGCAACTTGAAGGCCCCTCCATTCTCTCCTTCTGTAGGGCTCTTTCTCGTGAAACCAGGCTAGACAGCCCTTCAGGTAGTGGAACCTTCAAATAGAGGACTACCCTCCATAAAGTAGGACACCTAGTCATCCTATGCTACCCACCATCACCACTAGCAATCTCAGAGGCAGACTGGGGAGGAGTGGGCTAAAGATGGCCTGGGTGGGGATAATCCACAAGAGAAAATGGTGGACAGGGGAATAGTGAAGCATCCAGTTCCCCTGCTAGTTTGTGCCTAAAAGGTGTGTATCATTCCCACTTCCCTGCCTTACCCTGGAACAGCTGTTACCTTGTCCTGCAAGCCACAGCTTAAAACAATCCTTTCCCCTCCTCTGTAAGTCTGTAGGAGTCGGTCCTCTAGGGTCCCCTCTACAAGGATTCGCTTTTGCGCCCGGTTAGGCGATTATGCGCATAATCGCTGAAGCGCATTTACACCTAATACCTCTGCACGAGAGGCGGTGAGAGGCGGCGAAGCGCATTAACGGATGACCAAAATACGCTTTACAAGTAGTTAATGCGCATAAATGCTTATTCACATAGTCAAAATGCGCTTTAACGGCCGGAGGAAAATAAAACTCGCTATTTAACGCGCTTTCGATAATGCGCATAATTGGAGAGATAACGCGCCTCTATGCCCGATTTGCGCTCCGTTCTTGTAGAGGTAATTTTTTTTAAGCGCCTTGAAAGAGCTTTAAACCTCTCTTGTAGAGGCAGCCTAGGACTTGCTGCCTGGGGCAGGGTTTTTCTTTCTCCTGCCATTTATTTCACATCCTTTTTAACTCTCACTGTGTCCGCTTTCTTTGCTGGTATACTTCTTTGGGGGTTTCTAACAAGATGTAATATCTTGACCTAGAATTGACTACTCTCTATGGCTTCACCATGCTGTGTGCACAAATTTAATGATGCTTTTAAAACACTGACTGGTAGGAAAATCAACAGCAAAGAAGTCAAAGACAACCACTTCACCTGTATGTGGGGATTAAAAAGAACCTAGCAGCTGGCAAGTTAGGTGGAAAAATCATGACGAGCAAAATAGCAGTTAGCACTTTCATCAAATTTATAAATAGGATTCATATTTCAAGTAATAGGGAGAAATGCCTTAAGGGAACTTTAAAAGTTACTGGCAACATAAAAAAACAGCCCATTCCTAATCAAAATCCACACAGACATTTTATACTGCCTTTACTGAAGAGGATTGAGTTTAATAGTTCTGAAGTCCCTGCTTTCATCTTAAAGTCGTATGTCTGGGTGAGCACTTGCATACATTCATAGATCTCCCAGTTAAGGGGCAGAGCCAGGATGTAAATTCAGTAATATATGAGAGAGAGAGAGAGAGAGAGAGAGAGAGAGAGAGAGAGAGACCAGTTCATAATGCTCAATATTCTATAGCAGCAACTCCCATCATTCCCATGCAGTCCAACACATCTGGTGGGCACAAGGTAAGGGAACACTGTTCTACAGCTAAAATTACAATGCATAGAAGATACACAGGATATGTTTTTAGTTTTGTTCTTTTCTCTCCAATTCCCAAACACTAACTACAAGCTTTTCTACATGAGGCTGTTAATCTGCTGTATCTGCTTTTGGTTTCGTTGCAGAATCCAAGCTCTACATGAGGAGCATTTCCTTTCCCACTTTTCCACTATATAACCTCTAGGTGGCACTGTGATATAGAGGAACCACACAAATACACAAGAGGAAATGGTGCTTTCTTTCACTTTCACAATTAAATGCCTCATTTACCCATCTCTAAAAAAAACCTTCCCAAAAGTGCTGGTTAGACACAGAAGTGAAACTGGAGGATCAGGGTGTCATCTAAAGAACCTGTAAACAACCATGAGTAGGGAATGTTGACCACACAATAAATGCCTTGTATAGAAAAGCCTCAACATCTCAGACAGAGCCAATCAAACACACCCAAATAGTGACTTGAAAGGCTCCGGGGAACTATGGACAATCCCAGTAAAACTCCAGAGCTTGCGGGTGGGGGGAGGAGTTGTGTGCAATCGCCAACTTTGTCTGTTTGGCTCTGTGAAATTGGTGTCCATCTCCCATCTCTTATAGTCCTGCCCCTGATGTCCACCCACTGCTGCCGCTTGACCCTAGCATTGCACCCTTTGCTGCCCATGGGTGCTTTTAGATGGGCTTTAAAGCCTTCATGCTATTTGGTCTGGGTTGAGGCAGGGAGAGCAGATGAGACATGTTCGTTTTTCTAGACTAACTATACTCCCACTCTACTGTCTGCCTCCTGACCTCTTAAACTCTTTATTGTCTTTATTTATAGGTAGCTACACAGGCATACACAAAAATATTCCCTCATCTGTGGTGCGTTATCTAAGAAGTTAAGCTGTGTCCTTAAAATCTGCTGCTTGTGTGTCATCTTGAGGGCTTCACTGGAACAGCTCCAGAGTCTGTGTCAGGTCACTTATTTCCTAGGGAAAATGGGGCTGTGTCTTCTAAGGAAACCTGTTTGTCATCATTTATCATTGAGGGACCACTGATAAGCTGCTTCAGAGGAAGCCTTGCTGCCCCCTGGAACATGGTTTGAAAAGGACTAGTCTAGGAGGTAGAACTGCTGACTATTCTGCCTACTCAAATGCTGCTTCAGATTAATGAATCTCCGCTATTGTGAATAATTCTGGAAGGTACAGTAAAAAGAAGATAATGCTGATAGATGATAGATAGATAGATAGATAGATAGATAGATAGATAGATAGAGATAGACATATAACTTAATTTTGAACATGACTTGCACTGAAATTGAGCATTTAATACATGGTCAGGAATCCCTGGGAACACCCTACGCTATCATGTCTGCTGTAGGGTGTATCAGAGGACATAATATGCCAGCTATAGTAACCACGACTGACACATCCTGATGCTCTTGGACATTATTTCATTAGAATGTTTAAACTGTCCAACAATTTAAATGTCTTATTACTCCTGAATGTTTCTTTATATTAAGATGCATTAAAGGAAACCTGCAAGAGAAGAAAATATGAAAATTGGGGTGGGGGTAGGATCTCTCTCCATCCCTTGAGCCAATCTTGTAAAAGAATCAGCATTTATATTTGACCTCATAGAGTAAAGGAAATTTGCTTACATCATCCTAATTAATGTTCTGTCAAAAGACAAAGACTGAATTACATTAACAGAAGTAAATGTATAAGCATAGTTTGTATTGTCTGTTCATTCTCTTAAACAAACTTGGAAGGTGTATGAGCGTTTGGTAATTTTGCAGCTCTTTGTTAACTAATGAAAGATACTTTTGCAGACTGTGTACAGGAGAATGAAGAAATGTAGATTCCGTGCAGCTAATGGAGAATCCATCATGAGATACAGGTAGACGTGTATGTGCGTGTACACGCACACGCCCCTTTGATCATGGATGGACTCCTGAACACTAGGAGCAACAGTATTTAGTATAGAAGACCATCAAGTAACAATTAAAAGATTCTCTTCATTAGACATGTATTTCCACAAAGCATTTCTGCCAATTATCAACCATATTTCATAAATTATTATTATTATTATTATTATTATTATTATTAAGGCTAAAAACAACAACTACCTTTCAACAAACTATGTGTTTCTCCAAGAATTTTTCAGAAGGCTTGCTGTTTATAGGAAAACTTTCATAGAATGTTAAATTGTATACATTATGGAAATGGTTTGCCTCGCATATGATTTAGGGTTACTATAGCTGAGTGAGTTGGATGTAGACAGAGAGTGTCATCAGACGGGGGTTTTATCACACGCTCACTACTGCCCACTTACGGATGTGTCCTTTAGATGACGATGTCCACCTCTTAGGCACCTCCTGCTCCTTCCACTTGTCTGTCATACTTAGAGTAGACCCACTGAAATCAATGCATAGTATGAAATGGATAGTGTCCATGAAAGCTTATGTTAGAACATAATTATTAGTCGTTAAGGTGCCACAAAACTCTTTGCTGTTAATGAAACCTAAGTGAACGCTGACTAACTTTAGTCCCATTGATTTCAGTGGGTCCATTCTAAGTCTGGATCCAACCCACCATTGTTCACTGAATTTGGAACCTCCCAATGGAAATGTACACTTCTCCACTTTGAAAGGATTGTGTTTAACTTCCTCCCTATAAAGAGTTTCTTGCTTCTGCCATTATTGCCTACCATTGCACTTCTAGTATCTGTGATATTATTTTTATTAATTTAATTCCTGCTTCTGTTACAGTAAATAATTGGAGTCCAAACCAAAGTTACAGTTTCAAACAGATAAACCTCTTTATTGCTAGCAAAATGACAGTCTGGAATCGTTCCACAGACTGACCCCCCTTAATGGGTGAAGCAACTTGATATACATTTCAGGCAAACAGGAAATATACGTCCCATACGACAGGATAATGCGTGCGCAACATAACGGTATGGTAACAGGTGTTTCTCCTTATATGGTCTGGAACTCTTCTTACTAGGCCAGGTCACATGGTCTGTGGTCTGCCGCCTGCATGCAGTTACAACAGCATAGAAGTTATTAGTGAGAGAAACAAAGAGGAAAAGAATGGGGGGGGGGGGTCAAAATCAAAATGGAGTCCCTTTGGTCAAGCTGACTGGGGTCAGTTAGGTGGGAATTCCTTCACATTCCCCCCTTTGATGGTCTTTAGTTATTTACTAAAGAGCATCACTATCTTCGTCCGCCATAGGTACAGGGCGGTAGTCGTGCAAAGCCATTAGGTGGACAGCCGTGCGCCGATCTGCTATCTGCTCCACCATTCCTCGGAAGCTCTGTAACAACAGGGGCATTAGACAGGGCAAGAGGATACAGATCAGGAGTCCTACAATTACTGTCGCTATAATCCCTTTCAGCCCCCCTACTCATGTAAACCAGGAACCCAGCCCTTGGGCCCACTCAAATTTGCACGGGAACATGAGCAAGCTTAGTCATTTTACTGGTGATCTCTTCAATAACTTTTCTATTATCATCAATATGCAGACAACAATTGGTAAGATTAAATTTTCCGCATACCCCGCCCTCAGTAGCAAGCAAGTAGTCAAGAGCCAAGAGCCAAGCGGTTCTGATACACAGCATTTCGCAGTTGGGTGTGGGTTTTGGATAGGACATTCAGTACCCTTGCAGTTTCATTGGTTATTAGTTCTAGAACTGCTTGCAAACGTATGATTCTGTTAAGCATATAAATGGGGGTTCTGTACCCCGACATTCTATCTTGTGCCAGGTGGCAGGGCCATAATACTGAACAATCCTCTCAGGGGGCCACTTATCATCTTTCCAGTCCCCAATTTTGACATTTGGGGATATGCTGCGTTTGTTGTACGCTGGGTGGCCCAGACGCACACCTTCTGATAGGGGAACCAGAAAGAAGGAGGGGCGGATCTCCCCTAGGGTGCAAGTGCCTGCCCAGGGTTCAGGGAGTTCAGAATGAGCATACTGCCCACAGATCCAATACAGTCCCTTGGGGGCCGGCCAATTAGAGCTCTGACGTTGGGTGGTGTTTATTCAGGACTGGAGACTCGCTGGCCACAACTGATTGTTGGGAATTACGGACTGGTTTGGCCAGTAGGAGATTTCGGAGCCATTCAGGGTGGTGAGTGATTCACAGGGGGTTTCTTCAATCTTGGGGGCTGACGGGTGCAGACGCTGGAGGCACCACTGACTTACAACGGTGTCCCCTAACATCTACTGGCTGTGGGGATCTGGATCTCTGGTTTCGCTATATGGTTGGCTAACATTTAACTCAGCTGCCTCTCATGGCCACTGGTCCCCTAATTGAGTACCTTCGCATACATAACAGTTACTGACATTGAGGGAGCTAACAACAGTCTCAGCAAAGGTGAAAAATTACTAGATTACATCTCTGGGCGGTGCAGGGACTTAGAACTGGAACTTTGGTGAGGCGGGCATGTGGATTCTCTCTCCCAGCTCAGGTCCCCGCAGGACTGTGGCCACTTGGCATGGCGGCAAGGGTCTATTGTTATAGACACCTGGGTAGTGGGACTTTTCTTGGGTTGTTCTTATACATCCTCTAGAGACGTCTGTGCAGAGGCTGGTGGAAGGATGTGGTTTCAGCGTCGCTGTAGTTTCCTTTTTAATCTCGCTCTGCAGTAAATAACATCTCTGGTTTTCAAACAGCTTGGAGGAGCTTCTGAATTTTTGTAGAATAGGCGATGTTTTTTCTCTCAGCAGTCAAGAATCTTCGCTCTCGGTATAAAATCAGGTATGACAAAACTGCTTCTCCTTTGCCCATTCTGGGGCGGCTACTAGTTCTGCTTTCTGGGCAGACGCCTGGGGGCAGGGACTCTGTCAGTAGAATCTCATTTTCAGTGACCACTGCGTAGTCAGAGTATCTGGTTTCATTTCGGACAAAACTGCTTCCTTCTGTTGGCAGGGTTCAGAGTGGCACAGTCTTTCATGTGTACATTTGGATTTTCACACAGCAAGGCATGGTACTTTCAATGGGTTGGCCATATGTGAGCTTTATGGCCTTAGTCAGGAACAGGCATGCAGTAGTGATACAGCGAAGACAGTCGGGCCATCCACGACTGACAGGATCGGTGTTCTTACTTAGGTAAGCAACAGGGCGGTTCTAGGAGCTGAGTTAGGACTCCAACGGCAGTCCCTTTCTTGTTCAGATACATACAAGTGGAAAGGCTTGGAAATGTTTGATAGGGCCAAGGCTAGTCAGGGCAGTCTTCAAATCTCAGAGGCTTGAGAGGGCTTCTTCAGTTCACATTCGGGGACAAGACTCTGACTGATTACTTTTCAGGAGTTCATAGAAGGGCTGTGTTAAGGCTGCATGATTCAGGATTCAGATGCAACAATAGCTGGCCATGCCGAGGAAACTCTGAGTTCTTTTTCGCTGTTGGGCCGTGGTACGCAGTTGATGGCTTGGGTTCGGCTGGAATCTCATGGATTTTCTGCATGTTCATCATTGTACGCCTGCCTTTCTTGATGGCATTAATAAATGCTTGCTGGTAATCACGCTGATATCTGCGTCCTTCTGTAGTCTAATCTTGGGGCATAGACGGTGTTGCTCTGGTTGGGGTCGGGGATGCCTTCTCTCTGGCCCCGTTCTGTGGCTGCATTTTCGAGATTAGCCTGGGTCTGTAGTCTCTGTTCAGTTGTCAGGAGATATCTCATTAGTTGTTGGATATCAGTCCAGGTTGGCAATTATGTCTACAAACTTCTCGGGCTCTTCTTCACAGGAGGGTCCGTGGTTCTTCCAGTTTAGGAGTTCAAGAGCTCAGTTCAATTCATTTCAGGAGTTTAAGAGCTCAGTTCAATTCACGAATTCAGTTCAATTCAGGCAGTTCAGTTCGGGAATTCAGTAGGAGAGGGGACGTAGGTCTGGTACGTGGACACATTCGTGGCAGGGTCGGTGACAGCAGGAACGATGGCGGAACTCTCACGGACAGGGAAAATTCTTGTCTCGGTGCCTGTGTTAGCAGCCAAATTTCTGAGGTGGAGCCGGCTGGTGTGGCAGGGTCCGGAACAGGCGGGTCAGTTTCTCGACTCTCACATCAAACAAAGAAGTGGGTCCACAGGTGCAGAGGTGACGGCTGATGGCTGGGCAGTGGAGTCTTGGGACATCGGAGAGGGAGCCAGGATGTCTGGTCCGGACCTAGGGACGTCTGGGACATCAGGAGGTGGCAGTCACAGGAGCCTTGCGTCTTGGGGTCTTTTTTACTTGGTTCATCATGATAAGAGGTGCATCTTCGGCCAACTTTTCGTGCCTATGGTGGGGGGTGTTTGGCTACTTTCAACTAGCTCTCTGTGCATGGATTGTCCTTTGAACTGAGGGGTCCCCCCTTTCTATGATGGCAAGGTTCTAAACTCGGGAAATATAGGGCTCAGAGGAAGTACCTTGGGAGGGTAATTTTACAAGGGGTCCTAGAGCAGGCCAGTCATAGTAACACTTAGCTTCCATAAAATCTACATTGCACTTCGTTTGATCAAAAACTTTACTGAAATGCTTAATCATCAGGTTCAGTGGGGTCAAAAAACCTCCCTCCATCCTTTTCTTGACTAATACACAATATAGTCAACCAGACAGGCAATACACAGCAGGGAAGATTGACAGGGAACCGTCTGACTGTAGGAATTGGGGGAGTCAGGCGGCTGACACAGAGGAATGCAATCTCTTCACTACCAGCCCACGCTGCCGGCAATTCAAGACACCCAGAGGCGTCCCAGGGCTACTGCCCAACGGTCAGCAATGGAAATCAGGCAGTCATACACACATCAAACATCCAGGACGACACCCGTCCTCCCAGACCTCCCAGTTCAAAGAAACAGAAACAGTCTACCGTTACGGGGGGTTAATCAGACCCCCCCTTCGACTCAGAGGAGTCGGTCACCTCTATGGGGGTTGATTAGACCCCCCTTCGACTCGTAGGAGTCGGCTGATACAGAACAGAATAGGAAGCTTCCCCTTATACTTGCCTGATTCAGATGTCCCAGCGCTGGGCAGAAGGGTATCTGCACTGAACTTCCGCTCGGTCCGTTTTTGTTCCACACTGTCCCCGGACCTGCCACAGAACCTGAATGGGCACCAGCTAAAGGCTGGAGGCGCGCTCCCAAGGAGGGCCACGGCCGACCGGGGGCCGCGGGGAACCAAGCGGAAGCGGGGGAAATCTCCCTGGTAGGGTTCTCCGATTATCAGGCGGGTCTCCCAGTGAGGGATGTTTCCCGGCCAACGCACCAAAATGTTACAGTAAATAATCGGAGTCCAAACCAAAGTTACAGTTACAAACAGATAAACCTCTTTATTGCTAGCAAAATGACAGTCTGGAATCGTTCCACAGACTGACCCCCCTTAATGGGTGAAGCAACTTGATATACATTTCAGGCAAACAGGAAATATACGTCCCATACGACAGGATAATGCGTGCGCAACATAACGGTATGGTAACAGGTGTTTCTCCTTATATGGTCTGGAACTCTTCTTACTAGGCCAGGTCACATGGTCTGTGGTCTGCCGCCTGCATGCAGTTACAACAGCATAGAAGTTATTAGTGAGAGAAACAAAGAGGAAAAGAATGGGGGGGGGTCAAAATCAAAATGGAGTCCCTTTGGTCAAGCTGACTGGGGTCAGTTAGGTGGGAATTCCTTCACACTTCTGCGTAGACATGCAGAGTTTGGGTATTTGGGGTTCTATTTAAAAGTGCTGCTGAATAATTCAGTTCTGCTTCTGAGTTGACATGTGAAGATGTGCTGCATGTTCCTGAGTCGGCTTAAAATGAGCCAGGATTGCATTTTGGGCAGACCCACTTTGCCTTTGGCAATGCCTACTGATGGAATGTAGCCCCTGAGGCTTTCGCCAGGTTGGAATTTAGCACTTGGTGAAAAGACTCCAAGAGCAGCTCACCAGAATTAACAATCAGATGGTCCCTGACCTCAGGCCTACAATATACAAAAACAGGGAAAGGCATTGGGAGAGCAGAGAGAGAAAGAGAACCGGTTCGCATGTAACGAGAAGCCACCGTGGGTGAATTTTCCCATAGGGCAGCTCCTCGTGGCGCAATTCTAAAACAGGCAATGGGTTCTGGTTAGGTTGTTAACCACCCCATCAATCCACCTTCCTCACGTTCACACATAGCAACAAGCTGTAGTAATGCCCCCCACGCACAGCTTGAATTTTAAAATGTGAAATGGCGAGCCCTGTGGGGGCCGGGGGGGGGGGGGGAGATGGTTATGGGGATGTAGCAGTTGAACACAGGTTTGCCCTGCATGTCTTGTCTTTGGCTGGGCTGTTCTGTGCCAGCCCTGTTCTGCCTTTCTTTGTTCCCTTCTGCCGTTTCTCTTCTTTTGAGTTCAAGCCTGATCTGCTTCCTCTCCCGGCCCCTCAGCGCAAGAGGGGCAGTTAGAGTGGGGAGCTAGAAATCCATGTATTTATACCACTTGTATACCATTTGATGCCCTAAAATCCCTAAGCAGTTTACATCAAATATATATAATAAATATAAAAACCCATGTAAAAATAAAATTAGAAATACCGTAAAACATTAAAACAGTGACAACAGTAGAACAGAGCAGTGTTATAGTTGATTACAAGTCAGGGAAAGCCTGAGTAAACAGATATGTCTTCAAGAGGCATTTCTGCCTCTTGAACCACCCATGGGAGTGCATTTCAGAGGGTGGGCACCACTACTGAGAAGGCCCTACTTACATGATATTACATGATGACACACTATTAGTCATGCAAGGTGCTCTCAGAAGATTTCATAGGTCAATTGAGTGTGTATAGGGAAAGGTGGTTAACATTGCTTGGAGACTAATAGGCAACCAATGTAGTCCTTTTAATATGGGTGTAATATTTGTATAGCTACATATTCCATTGAACATCCTAATGCTGCTTTCTGTACTAGCTGCATCTTCTGAATCAGGAACAAAGAGAGTCCCACAAAGAGTGCATTACAGTAGTCTAATTGTGAAGTTACCAATACATGGATCACTATGGCTAGGCTATCCCTATCCAAACAAAGGAGCAGTTGGTGCCCCACCTGAAGTTGGTCATGGCCGTTCTGTGCTACTGAGGTAACCTGAACCTCTAGGGATAAGGATCTAAGGACCTGCTCCTTCAGAGAGTGTATAAACCCATCCAGAACAGGCAAGCACTCGAATTCCTGGACCTGGGAAATGCCCACCCGTAGGGTCTCTATCTAATCAGAATTCAGCCTCAGTTTATTAGCCCTCTTCCAACCCATACCTGCATCCAGTCACCGGTTCAGAACATGCACAGCCTCTCCTGATTCAGATGTCACAGAGAAATAAAGCGTGGTGACATCAGCATACTGGTGACACCCTGCCCCAAATCTAATGGCTGCTCCCAATGGTTTAATATAGATATTAAACAATACTGAGGATTAGTACAATTCAGCTGCCGGGGGCAAAGGCACAGTCACTGAATGTTACTATCTGGAACCAACCCTGAAAGTAGGAGCTGAACTACTGTAAAACAGTGCCACCAACTCATGGAAGTTGTCCAGGAGGATTCTATGGTCAATGGTATCAAAAGCCACCAAGAGATCTAGAAGTAACAACAGGGTCACATTCCCTTTGTCACTCTCCCAAGCAAGATTATCCATCAGGGCAACCAAGGCTGATACCAGCCCAAAACCAGGCCTGAACCCAGATTGGAATGGATCCAGATAATTAAGAGAGCAGCTACAATGGCATCAGTCTCTTGAGCACCTTACCAAGGAAGTGGGTATTCATGACTAGATGATCATTCCATTGAATCTCTGTGGCCAAGGGTTTTTTTTCCAGGAGTGATTGCATCACTACCTCCTTCAAGGCATTAGAGAATGCACCATTATTTAATGATGCATTCACCACTTCCCTGCTCCATGGTCAGGCCCCTGTGGGTACCTCAAAGTAGCCATGAAAGGCAAGGATCGAGAGAACATGTGGTGGGTCACATAGATGCAATCCTCTTGTCCACATCCTCAGGCTCCAAATACTGAAGCTGATCCCACAAAACAGGGCAAGGCAGTGCTGTGGACACCTCCATGGCCCAGGCAGCTATGCTTTTTCTGCCACATTTTATTTATTCTTTAATAGATTTATATTTATATACTGCTGTCCATATTTTAAAACATCTCTAAGCAGTTTATAAGCCAATAGAGGCAAGGGTCCAATATGGAAGTATTTTATCAGGCTAGTATCATTGTATCAGGCTAGTAAATGAAACATGACTTTTGCCCTATGGATATTGTTTACACAGAGGTAAGTCCCACTTGCTTTCACTCCCAATGTGAGAGTGGAAGTCAGCTGAACCAATCAGATGCTGCTTTAGGGACACACAGCCAATCATGTCCCTGAAGTAGTGAGAGGGCAGGCTTCTACCAGCTCTAATGCCTTTATTGGCTGTACATCCCACACAGTTATCAAGCTGATTGGTTCAGCTTGATGCCTCACACACTAGGGAAAATATTGTGATTTAAAATGGCATGCAGCTGCAGCCTGGACTAACCAATGCAACACTTTTCTTCATGCATGCCCAGTTCTGCCTAGCAACTATTGCTGCTAGTACATAAAAATACTAGTTTGTAAATGGAAAGAGCAATCCTGCGGCCCATAGACAGCATCTGGGAGGGGGCGCGTGCATAGGATAGTTCATATTCCTGGACCTGAGGCTGGAGATAGTGCTCCAACCTTGGACCCAGGAGTCCAAGTTCCCCTCCCACTCCTTCACCCACTTGCAGCTGGCACAGAGAAAACTGGGCTAGATGCCTCTCTGGGATCGCAAAGGCGATCACAGAGAGAAGTGACAGGAGGCATGCCAGTGGGCAGAGTGGGGAGGGGAATGGGAAAGCAGGGATGTGAGCTATCCCCAACCATCTTCCCTCCCAACCCTCCTTCAGCTAGATGGGCAAAAATACCTGTATAGCTAGAATGCAGGGCAAGGGAAGCATGGCGATGAGGATCACCTCCGCCACTCCTCCTCCGCATAGGATGCGTGTCAGCCTCCGAGTTCAGAGGCTGACAAGCATCTGGAAAGATAATGCCTTAATAGTTAAAAAACAGACCAAGTAAAAAGTTCCAAGCACCACAAGTTGAATGTGTGCCAACAGTGTGATGTGGCTGCAAAAAAAGCTAATGCTATTGACTGCATTAATAGAAGTATAACTTTCAAATCGCGGGACATACTGGTTCCCCTCTATTTGGCACTGGTTAAGCCTCATCTTGAGTATTGTGTCCAGTTCTTTGCACCACACTTCAAGAACGAGGCAGCCAACCTGGAGGGGGTTCAGAGGAGGGCAATGAGATTGATCAGGGGTCTGGAAACAAAGCCCTGTGAGGAGAGACTGAAAGAACTGGGCATATTATTTAGCCTGGAGAAGAGAAGATTGAAGGGAGACATGATAGCACTCTTCAAGTACTTGAATGGTTGTCACACAGAGGAGGGCCAGGATCTCTTCTCGATCAATGCAGAATGCAGGTCACGGAATAATGGGCTCAAGTTACAGGGAGCCAGATTCTGGCTGGACATCAGAAAAACTTCCTGACTGTTAGAGCAATACGACAATGGAACCAATGACCTAGGGAGGTGGTGGGCTCTCCCGCACTAGAAGCATTCAAGAGGCAGCTGGACAACCATCTTTCAGGTATGCTTTAAGGTGGATTCCTGCATTCAGCAGGGGGTTGGACTCTATGACCTTATGGGAGATTCATTCATATAGCACAGCAAAACAACATTCTTCAGGCTGATTGGATACAGTTTGTGTACATGAAGGCTTGCTTAAAGACTCTCATTGAACATGTGATGAGAGACTTCTCCAGACTGAGCACCCTGTCACCTACACACATCCCTGCATAGAATTTTTGCCCCCACCTGAACACTTTATTAGCATATTTACATCAGTCTTATCTGGTTTTCCACACGCTGATTCTCATTTTTCCAATTCAGTTAGTTCCCTCTCATTTCTACATCAATTGTGACTTTAATTTCCTTTTTAAAAAAGCTACATGAAACTGGTGTGCAGTTTTGTGTGCATTTCTCCTACTAGAAACACAGTTTATAGTGACAGCAAGGTAAACATCTTGAATGCTTCGTTTTATTCATAGAAATCTCTAACAGGAAATTACAGTGGGCATAGTCCTTCAGCACGTTCCCCTGTGCATGTCCCATTGAAATGAATGATGTTTTCATTGTGCCCATATTCTGGAAAAAGTTAATTATGCAGTTAGACATAATGTGTGTATGAATGGAGGAGGGCAGGGCTTGCTTGCCATGGGAAGATGCCAATCCTTAACATTACATTCATGTTTCTGCTCTGGGATAGCCAGACATCTCTGACTGCATACACTTTCACAAATGAAAATATGGATAATCCTGTGCATGAGCAGTTGGGGCTACAGGCAGAATCTGGCATCCCAGCAGCATTGTCTTGTAGACAATGGTGGGGCCAACACAATCCACAATCAGAGGTGCAATGAGTAGAAATGGTCAAACAACACATTGCTTTACATGGATCTTTGAATCCTGTCTTTGGAATTCCCCATGCATGGTATTGTTTGTTTTCATCAAAAGAAACCGGGTGTGTGTGTGTGTGTGTGTGTGTGTGTTCTTGATGGCATAGTTCCTTCAAAACCCCGCAGCATCACAGCTGTGTGATAGGAATGGCAAATCTCCAGGGCAGAAGGGAACGCGGGCTTTCCAGGCAGCACTGGCAACCATTCAGCTCATCGATCCTGCCCCCCACCTTCCCATGTGTCCCCCAACCTACTGTGGCCCTTGATCCACCTCTGGAATGCCTCCAGTCTTGATGTGAAGTGAGGTCAGCACCAAAAGATGAGCAAAAAAAGGTGATGACCTCGGAGTTAATGGAAAAAATCTCAGTAAGTCAGTGAATTTTTAAATTCACAGTTTTTTGGGGAAAGCCAATGGTAGGTGTGAGTTGGCAGCTGCATCATATAAACTACGTAGGGCCACTGTGCAGCCACCATGAGGTATACAGGGCTTATAGGCAACCGCCTTGAGGGCTCTGATTCAGACCGGGGACCAATAGCCATTCCAGGGGGCATTTTTCAGCAAGAAAACATGGTTGGAAAGGTTTTTACAAGCTCCTCCCCTGCACTGCCGCAGGGCTGATATCAGACTTCTGTGGGACCTGGGCATGGTGCTGCTGACGGCCCCTGCCTGGCACCAACCTTCCCCTCCCCCTGCCAAAGCTCCATGATGCGAGATATTCTCCCTTTTTTTGGTATTCATTTTTTACCCCAAATATGTTAGCAGATATAGCTCAAGATGTCAAAAGAAGTGAAACAATCAACATGAAAAGTAAAAAAGGAAAGAAAAGAAAGTAAAATACACCTATTTGCACTATAAGCATTTCTACTATTTATCAGTCACTGAATTCATGGCATAGAATTCTGAAGCAGAAATCAGTTAAGTCGGCTCCTTTGAGACTATGCAAATTGCTTTCCTAAGTTAGAAATATCATGAACTTCTTCCCTACGTTTTAGAGTAGACACGCCTAACAGCCCGATAATTACTACAATAAAATCCTGGATATCTTAATTGTTTTTTTTGGGGGGGTGGGTGGGAGCAATCATGTTTCTGCCAGGGAAGATCCCAAACAGTGGCTTTAAAATGAAACAGCAAATTCCTTCTACAGATAATGCTATGTCTTCATTGCTTGGACTTAATTAATTGGTTTAAAACACTGTAAGGCAGGTGGAGGCTACTTTCTCACACAACTATTGGGTAGAATAGTGTCTATGCGTTTTACTTTGTATCTTGGATACTACAACAGCTAGAGAAATGCTCTTTTATGTTTAATGAAAGCTGGGAATATGAAGATTATGGCATATCTGGGAAGAACGCTGAATTGATGGACTTCTTTTGGTCTGGTCCAATAGTTCTTATGTCCAGGAATGGCCAGAATCACTCATGCAGAAACTGCTGTATGGGCTGACTGATAGTATATTAAAGAGCTTTTCTACTGCAGATAATCAACAACAAGGGTCTATAATGGAAACTTACCACAATGAACAATGTGTTTGTCTAGGAAATTTGGCTCACACTAGTGCAGTTGTTGTCACCATCATCATAGAATCATAGAATAGAAGAGCTGGAAGGGGCTTACAAGGCCATCGAGTCCAACCCCCTGCTCAATGCAGGAATCCACCTTAAAGCATCCCTGACAGATGGCTGTCCAGTTGCCTCTTGAATGCCTCAAATGTGGGAGAGCCCACCACCTCCCTAGGTCATGGGTTCTATTTTCCTGATATCCAGCTGGAATCTGGTTTCCTGTAACTTGAGCCCATTATTCCATGTCCTGCATTCTGGGTTGATCGAGAAGAGATCCTGGCCCTCCTCTGTGTGAGACAACCTTTCAAGTATTTGAAGAGTGCTATCATGTCTCCCCTCTGTCTTCTCTTCTCTAGGCTAAACATGCCCAGTTCTTTCACTCTCTTCTCATAGGGCTTTGTTTCCAGACCCCTGATCATCCTCATTGCCAACCATCTGTTTAACAAAACTTAAAAAAAATATTAATAACAACTTAGCAATTAACATTCCCTAAATTGTCTCATTATTAAATAACTGTCCCAGCTGTTCCTGCAGAGCTCTGCGCGGTGCCCCAGTATATTTGATGACACTCCCAATGCGCTGTTTAATGTCGCAGAGGCGGCCCAATTCCCTGCTCCTTACAGACCTTCTGTCCAATGACGTCTTCTCTTTCTCCTCTTTCCAAAATCCCTTGTAATTTTCCTCCTCCTCCTCTTCTTCCTCCTCCTCTTATCTCCCCCTTTCCACTTCTCCTTTTCTCCTCCCTCTCTTTTTTCTCCCCAACCACTCTTAACTGCCACCCCTTCCCCCCTTCTTCTGTTACTATGGCCCTTTCTACACCATAGGAGTGTAGAGGGAGGGAGGGAGAGCAATCCCATCGGCACACAGGGATCAGCCAGGGGCCATCCCAGGCAAACAGCCTGGTGTGGAAAGGGCCTATGACAACCATGCCACATGGTCGTAAGCCATATCCACTGAGTTACCCTTGGGATGGTTTGCTAAGCCTTTCAAGAATGCCCCCCCCCATGTGATTGCTGGAAAGATCGTATCAGGAATGGAGCATAAAGCTTTCTGACCATCATTCAGCTTTAAGTGTGGTTTCGGAGAAATGTTCCCATTAAGCTTGTTACTGTGAGATTTCCTCAATAAAAAGAAGTCTCATTGTTGTGAGTGTCTCGTGTCAGTTTGCCAGCACATGTGAATGCCAGAGGGAATGGGCAGGCACACGACACCTCCCTCCTTTCACCCTCTTTGGGATGCAGTTTGTAGAATAATACCTGCACCCCATCTATTTGTATGTTCTTATAACAGCCAAATTGATAAGGGGCTCATTTGAATTTCACTGCTTGATGCTTAGGGTTCATTTGGAGAGAATTCTGTAGGTTTGTATTTGCTTTCTTTTTGCCTTTGCTCATAAAGCTTGTGTGTGTGTGTGTGTGTGTGTGTCTGTGTCTGTGTGTGAGGGAGATAAACAAGAAAGGCATGTTTAATGTTCATTGTTAATGTATGGATAGAAGGCTTTCAATGATTTCCAATTTCCAGTGCGTCATTTTTAAAATTAAAGGATAAAAGTGCTCAGGTTAATGACTGGGAAGCACATGCATACATCCTGATCCCAGTAGCATCACATTTGGATGTAGTTACTCAAGGCAAATTACAGTGGCAATGACCTTTAGAGCCCTAAACAGCTTGGGACTTGGGCTTGAGCGTGCACCTCTCCCTATATATGCCTGCCCGAGATTTGAGATCTTCTGGAGGAGCTCTCCTCTGTGTCCCACCAACACAAGACATACATGATGGTGGGACATGGGAGAGGGCTTTCTCTGTTGTGGCACCCTAGTTGTAGAATACCCTTCCCTTGGAAGCCCGACTGGCACTGACACTGGCTTCATTTCGACACCAAGTTAAAACATGGCTGTTTATCAAAGCCTTTGAGGGCTGAATTCTCCACGGTCACACATAGTTTTAATTGTTTTTATTGCTTTTGAATTTTTTCTACTGGCTTTAAGTTGTTGACAATTAAATACTTTTTTTAGCTATGTATATTATGTTTACATTATTCTGTTTTTATCTGTATGCCGCCCTGAGTTCCCAGTGATATAGAGTGGGATACAAATGTTTTAATAAATAAAGAATGCATAAATGGCACCAACCCATGATATCACTGCACAGCTCAGGATTGCAGAACACGATATTGATCACCTTCTGGCTATCTCAGCCTCGACAACAACTTGCGCTGTGCTGCTATGATGAATAGGAGCAGTCACAACAGCCCTAGAGTGTGGACCTGGAAGTCCAAAGTCCCCTACAATTTTCTGGCTGCAACGACAAATCTGGGATCAGGGATCAGATCCTTGCTTAGTGATGGGCCCCCACTACTCTAAGTCCTTGGACAACTGAGTATTACTCCTTCTCAGTGTTTCCAACTTTAAATCAGGACTCAGAGTTACCCTTGTGAAGATGAATAGCAGACAGCTTTTGCTTTAAATGTGCTATAGCAGCTTCTGCCAACCTGGATGCCCTCCAGATGTTTTGGACTTTGAACTCCCACCAACCCCGGAAGTCCTGGGTGTTGTAGTCCAAAGCATCTGGAGGGTCATATGTTAACCACCACTGCACAAAAGGAACTGAACTTTCAGGTCCGAACCATATCCTATCGACTGGTTTCCCCATGCTGTATGGATTCAAATCCAGTTCAACAGTAAGAACCAGAAACATGCTAAGGCTTTCACTAGATATTCTCCCAGGTCATGATAGGTGCGAGTTCTAAGTAATTTTGAGTTGAAGAAGGAATGTGTGCCCCATGAAAAAAAGGATTCTGTTTATGGAGGGTTTTTTAGCAATCCTTTGTTATGTAGGCAGTGCTATGTGTCATCAAGTATTAAGTTTTTGTTACTAAATTGCAGTGAAACCTGAATTTTTAATTTTAAAATTCTTCCTTTTTACATTTTGTCCAGACTTTCATTGCAAAGAGGGATTAAGGGAGGAAAATTGCTGAGTCTGTAATGGTAGCAAATGCACATAGAGCCAAGATGTTTTGTGTGAGTTTCTCACCAAGAAAAGTGAATCTCATATTTCAATAGAAGGAAGCAATATCTGGATTTTATTTGCAGGGCTGACCTTGAAAATGAAAATGTGTAAGCCTCTCATATTTCAATTTGGACCACTATTCTGGAGCTGCCAGGAGTGGGGCAGGAGTTGAGCCTTCATCACTCCATCCTTAGCACATGCTGTGGGGGAATAAGCTTGTTTTATTCACAGAAGGTCCAAATGGTTGTTTGGAGAGGGACTGTAGCCCCGTGACAGGGCACCTGCTTTGCATGCAGGAGGTCTCCGATCCAATCGCCCGGCATCTCCAGGTGGGGTGAGGGAAGAATCCTGCCTGAAACCCTTTGGATACCCAGTCAGTATCAACAGTACTAGGAAATGTGGACCAATGGCTTGACTCAGTGTAAGGCAGCTTCCTTTGTCCTATTCATATGTTTGGCCTATGACTTTGAAGCAGAGAACATCAGGTAGGACTAGAGAAGTTCATCACCAAGCAGTATCCAACGTGACTGCTAGTAAAATGGGAAAGTAGCGCTGGCAAGAGTGAGCAGAAACTAGCCCAAATTATTGTGTCCAAAATGGGACAAATTAGCGCAGCTCATGGAAGGAGGTAGTTCCAGAAGTGTTCGTTTCGGTAGGGATGTTGTGAGAATCTGCTGAGAGTGATGGAGTCCAATGGACCCCCCACATGCCCATCCAGTCACCCCGGACCATACTCAAGCTCCCCGTGGCTCAGCGAGAGCCCGATGAAGCCACCCAATGTGCAACAATGGTGGCTCCATTATTTCTGGGAAGGGAATATTGTGTAAATGGCGACTGTAAAGGGGCTATTTATGCAACGTTACAGGCATGGAGAATGGCTACTATCACATCCTGGAATGTAGTGGAAATAGTAGGCATCAATGTTTGCTGCCCTCCAGATGTTCTGGACTATGACTCCCATCTGCCCCAGCTAGCGTAGTCAATTGTTGGGGATGATTGGAGTTGTAGGTCAAAGTATCTGGAGAACACCAGGCTAGGGAAGGCAGATTTATTTTTCTTATTGGCTATGTTCCTGTGCCTTTACCAGCAGCTGGACACACAAAAATGCTCTACATGAAACATTGACTGGTATAAAGTGATGGGCAAGAGTTTTGGACACAGCATCAGGTCCAATAAAGCCATGAGAAGACATCTGGTCATGTATGCAGCTTTGGACTAACCTAAATTTGCATGATTTGAGCTGCTTTGGGTCTAGATCCAAGGCTCCAAAGGTAGAAATATTTGGTTTGCCATGTACCAAGACAAATTGCTTAGCAACTAGTAATATTCATTTTCCCCTGTGTTGAATTTGAAAACTGAGTTAGCGATAGCTTTGCTGAATCAAGTCCTTAAGAAGGCTCCAAGATCTGCCAAAGTTGCACTGAAAGAAAATTCCTCCAAATATGGATGTTCCCATGACTGTATCTCTGTGATGAACCCAACACCACCATGACTCCTGGCTGAGAGTTCACAGTTGTTCTAAATGTATTCTGTTTTTATATGTTGTCTGTTTTTATGCTTTTATGGTTTAAAATTTGTATATCAATTTTTGATGTCCAAAGTTTTAATTTTTGTAAACCGCCCAGAGAGCTTCGGCTGTGGGGTGGTATATAAATGTAATAAATAACAATAATAAAAAATGGCCACTGTCCTCTCTTGATATGTTGACCACATTCCATGGAGGACAAGGTGCTTCTACCTTTAATATTTGTGTATAAAAGGGGGACCATTTCAGTTTGCCATACAGGGAATTTTAGCTTCTCATTCAGCTGGTGAGCAAAGCGTTGAAATAAAGCATTTTACCATCCTGAGAACCTGCTTCTCCCCTTTTTTGGTCCAAAGCTGCATTGCACCTGCTGAAATTCCTTCTACATGATAAACTGTACCAGCCTTGCCCAACCTGATGCCCTCCAGATGTGATGGACTGCAATTCCCATAATTCCCAGCCAGCTTGACCATTCTCAGCCCATGGCCATGCTGTTTGGAAATGAAGGAAATTGAAATCTAACACATTTGGAGGGCACCAGTTTGGAAAAGGCTGCAATAGATAATGATGTACAAGATGAAAGGAAGTTGACCTTTCTTCTTCTTCTTCTTCTTTAGTTTGTTGCCCAACCAAACTGCCAACAACTCCTTGCCTCTCGCTGGTATGATGAGTTCCCAGGCTGGAGGAGGCGCCACTGGGCCGTGAAGATGTTGACTTGCGTCATCATTGGATTCCTTTTCCCTGTCTTCTCTGTCTGCTACCTGATAGCTCCCAAGAGCCCGCTGGGGCTGTTCATCAGGAAACCATTCATCAAATTTATTTGCCATACTGCATCCTACTTGACTTTCTTGTTCCTTCTGCTGCTCGCCTCTCAACACATTGACAGGTCTGATCTTAACATGCAGGGGCCTCCGCCAACTATCGTCGAGTGGATGATATTACCGTGGGTCCTGGGTAATTAGTAAAGCAAATACAGTCTAATTATAAAACTATTCAATAATTGCCTTGCATCCTTCCAAATGAAATGTGGAGTGGAGCATTGGAATAGATCAGAATTCTTCTAAACTAGCATTGTTGTTGTTATTCTCCGCAGGATGCTGAAATCAGCTCTGCTCCATCAATGTTACACGGTTGAGCCATCCGCCCCCTAAAATCTGGCTTTTCTGTGCCAGAAAAAACATACTTCTAGGTGTGTGTGTGTGTGGCGGGGGGGAGAGTAGAACAAATGTTACCTGCCCCTCTCCAGGCTCCCCTTGTCACTACAGTTTTAAGAATGGGAATGGGCAGTAACTAACCCACAATGCTGGCTCCCCATTAGACCCCCCCCCCCCCCAGCTGAGAAGAGAAAAGGGAAACATGGTGACCATCAGAGGTCTTGCTCCAGCGGCCAGAGCTTTTAATTTTAAACATTGAAGAAAGTGTGACTAGTTTTTAAAAATCCATAAGAAAAAAATGGCAACCAGAAACTCTACCTCCCCAATAGGGAAAAACATATAATATCACCAAGCTTTATTGCCAGCAATAAATAAGTTAACAAAGTTCAGTAATGATTCTTCCAGCATTTTAAGTTATGTTGTTTGACCTGAACAATCAATCTGAATGAGAATCCATACCTATAGTCCATGTCCTCCCACCGAAGAAAAGCAGGAATAGCAATAAGTTTACATGCCCTCTGCTTTGGGGAGAGAGCAGCTAAGAACTACATAGTTAACTGATTTATTGTCAATCCTGATTTCTTTGTCAGAACATATATTTGACTCTTCCTTGACGCTGCTACCACATAGGCCATGTCTACACCAGCCTTTTTTCCCTGGGTTCTCCCTGGGCATTCAAATGATGCACAGGGGATCCCGGGAGCAGGCAGGGATGACCCCTCCATCTTTGTGGGATAGCAGAGACCTCGGTTATCCCAATTTTACCCGCAGTCCCAGGATGATCCAGAGGACCATGGGCGGTGTGGGCGCTCGTCATAGCTTCTTCCCTCCTCCCTGTGAGTAGCTGGGTTCAGCAGAGGGAAGGAGCTGGGCCAGGGGGAGTCCAGGGGGAGTCCAGGGACATTGAGGGTGGCGGGCATTGGGGTCAGCGCTTTTTGTTTTTGAAGTTACATTTTGCTGGAGCACAATTGCGCTCCCAGCTGTGATCCCTATTTAAAAAATGGCAGACACGACGTCCCTCTTCCCTTCCGGGATGTCATGCTTCCGTTTGGATACCCAGGGAGGATTGCGGAAGCAGGTAAGTCCACAGTCCTCTCCCTCCCTCCCTCCCTCTACACCCTTCAGTGCAGAAAGGGCCATACACTCAACTGTCTCCATTTACCAACAACCATCCCTATTTTCTAGTAGATGTCCTTGATACATCACTGTCCCTGTTTTGTCCTTCTTTATTGCCTTTGTGGGATGTTTTTAGCGTGAGTTGCATCTTGTCTCTAGAGCACATGAATATAAATGCACACAAAAAGAACAGTAAATTCACACCTCATGGGTGAAAAAGCAGTGTAGTGATTTTGAGCTGAAAAAAGAACTGGAAGGGAAAGGTTTGAATAAGACTCCACATAGAGCAAAGACTCACTGGACAGCTGCATAATGCCACACCTTCTGCAGCCTTGTGCCCTCCAGGTGCAACTGCCATCATTCCTGCCAGCCTGGCCATTGATAATCCAATGCAGTTGCACATACCAAGTTGGGGAAGCGTGGGCATAATTTTATTTATTTTATTTATTTATCACACTTTTTTACTGCCCATTAGCTGAGGCTGTCTGGGCAGTGCACAATTAAAACCATAAAATATAATAATGTGGAGCTTGAAGCTCAGTTGATGCCAATTAGAGCTTCCAGGCAAGTGGCCACCTTTTTCTATGATGCAAAGGCTGTGTTTGTTTCTTCTAAATTGGTTGATGAGCAATGAATTGCCATTCACAAATGTTTTATAAAAATTGTCTCAGTAGGACCATAAGGACAAATTTCCAAATCAGCCTATCTGTTGAATCCAATTAAAAAGTGTTGACATTTTAAAAAGACAATAGCTGCCAGTTGACAGCTGGGGTTGCTGTTAATCAACCTGATACATCTGAAAATATACTTAACAATGTAATAACAAATAGTGATTATTTGTTCTCAAAGAAACATAAGAAACAGTCCAAGACAGAAAATTGTCTCTTCTTCAGATGCTATTTCATATGTTCCTGTCTACATTACAAACTTAAATTGGTTTCATAGCCTTACCTGTCATGGGAACTATAGTTTGATAAGAGTTTTGAGATTCTCTGTTAGAGAACCTAGCCCTATCACAGAACTACAGTTCTTGGGATTCCCTGAAGAGAGCAGCCCTATTCAGGCATTTGACAATTGTTTATGCTAAATGTGTAAGGAGGGAGTCCCTCTCCCTCCTTGCAGGCTCCCACTGCCCTCTGTGTGGAAACGGTGACTTTCTGAATGGGAGAGGCTATCGGTGTGATTTAGACTGCTGGAAAACCATGGTCAGGCCCTAGGGGTGTCTTGCACACCAGCAGAGACTGAAAGAAGTTTCAGTAAGCTAGCACTCATCATGGGGTAAGAATGGCCAAGCCATCTAGCTACTGTATCTGCTGAATGTGAATGTTCAAGGGGGATGGACTTTGGAAAGATAATGAATGATTTTGAAATTGCAATAAAGCTTTAAAGTTAACTGGTCGTATTTATATAATGCTTACAGCCATATTGTTCCACTAGAACAGTATTAGGCCTCATTTTCAGTATTGTGTCCAGGTCTGGGCACCACACTTCAAGAAGGATGCAGACAAGCTGGAGGGGGTTCAGAGGAGGGCTACGATAGGGTGACCAGATAAAATCCAGGTCAGGGCTCATGTAACTTTAACAGTTGTAGAGAAAAGGGAATTTCAGCCAGTGTCATTTGTATGCAATTAGTTCCTGGTGAAATTCCCTGTTCATCACAACAGTGAAAGGTGCAGGCACTATAGTAGAGTGACCATAGACAAAAGAAGGCAGGGCCCCTGAAACTTTAACTGCTGTGATGAAGAGGGAATTTCACCAGGAACTAATTGCATACAAATGACACTGGCTGAAATTCCCTTTTCTCTACAACTGTTAAAGTTAGGGTGACCAGATTTTGGAAAGCAAAATCCAGGTCCAAATGGCCACCACACCAAAGCAGCCCCCCGAACATAAAATAAAAAAATTAAAAAGGCCGCCTGCCATGCGGCCAACAGACACCCCTGCCACCCACCACCAGAAACAAACCCCCCAAGCCCCCCCCCAAAAAACCCAGCCCGGACCTACCGGGTCCTCCGCTGCCACCGCCGATCTCCTCCACTGCCGTGTGACCCCCTGCAGCCCCCTCACCCTTCTTGCCCTGCTCCTGGGCTCCCTGGAGGTATCTGAGGAACAGCAGCAGCACGCAAAAGAGGAGGAAGAGCCTGCTTTAAAATGCCCGCGCTGCTCCCCGGCCTCCGCAGGAAACAAGTGCTCAGCATTAGGGAGTGTCAACAAATTCCTTGTCTGGTGGCTAAAGCAGTTAGCCACCAGACAAGGAATTTGTTGACACTCCCTAACACTGAGCACCTCTTTCTTGTCGAGGCGGAGCAGCTGGCAGGAAAGAAGTGCTCAGCATTAGGGAGCATCAACAAATTCCTTGTCTGGTGGCTAAAGCAGTTAGTTTAGCCACCAGACAAGGAATTTGTTGACGTTCCCTAATGCTGAGCACTTGTTTCTTGCAGAAGCAAGGGAGCAGCGTGGGCATTTAAGGGAGCTGATCCTTTCCCCGGTTTGCTCCCGCACTCCCCCTGTCGGCCCAGATTGCCCCAGTTTTCCCGGTTAGGACCGGGAAATCCAGGGCGATCTGGTCACCCTAGTTAAAGTTACATGAGCCCTGACCTGGATTTTATCTGGTCACCCTAGACAATGAGGATGATCAGGGGGTCTGGAAACAAAGCCCTATGACGAGGGACTGAAAGAACTGGACATGTTTAGCCTTGAGAAGAGAAGATTGAGAGGAGACATGATAGCACTCTTCAAGTACTTGAAAAGTTGTCACACAGAGGAGGGCCAGGATCTCTTCTCGATCATCCCAAAGTGCAGGACATGGAATAATTTCAGCCGGCATCATTTGTATGCAGTTAGTACCTGGTGAAATCCCCTCTTCATCACAGCAATTAAAGTTGCAGGCACTATACTAGAGTGACCAGATACAAGAGAGGGCAGGGCCCCTGCAGCTTTAACTGTTGTAATGAAGAGGGAATTTCACCAGGTACGAATTGCATACAAATGACACTGGCTAAAATTCCCTTTTCTCTACAACTGTTAAAGTTACATGAGCCCTGTCCTCCTTTTCATGTAGGTCAGCCTAGGTGGTGGGCTCTCCGACACTAGAAGCATTCCAGAGGTAGCACAGCCATCTGTCAGGCATGCTTTAAGGTGGATTCCTGCATTGAGCAGGGGGTTGGACTCGATGGCCTTATAGGGCCCTTCCAGCTCTACTATTCTATGGTTCTGTAATTCTATGAATAATAAGGGGGGATTGAAACATCGTCAGGATACCTTTTTGAGGAGTTAGATCCAACCAAAATCTTATAAAACAGTCAGCAAGATTTGTAGGATTTTTCTTCAGGCTGAATCATGTTACATTAAACACAAAAAGCAAAAGGGAAAGGGGTGGTTTTAGGCATGATAGAAAAACCCAGTATGGGCCATGGTATAATTCCAGAATTAAAATAGAAATTAAAAAACAAACTAAAAATAGGTTGCATGTATGGGGTAGGATGGACTTAGGTTATGTTTGTGGGAGGGGAACCATGTTACAAGTTTGTATTGCCCTCCCGACCCCCCAATAACGCAAAATGATCTGGCAATACTTTGTATCATGGCTGCTTCCTTCCCTTGCTTATATGTATGGGAGTTCTATCCTGGCATTCTTAATTGTTGGAATGGAATTTGAAGCCAGTCTTCACCTTTGGTTAGGCTGACCATATGAAAAGGAGGACAGGGCTCATGTAACTTTAACAGTTGTAGAGAAAAGGGAATTTCAGCCAGTGTCATTTGTATGCAATTAGTTCCTGGTGAAATTCCCTCTTCATCACCACAGTTAAAGTTGCAGGCACTATACTAGAGTGACCAGATACAAAAGAAGGCAGGGCTCCTGCAACTTTAACAGTTGTGATGAAGAGGGAATTTCACCAGGGACTAATTGCATACAAACATAGGCTGACCATATGAAGAGGAGGGCTCATGTAACTTTAACAGTTGTAGAGAAAAGGGAGTTTCAGCCAGTGTTGTTTGTATGTAATTAGTTCCCTCTTCATCACAACAATTAAAGTTGCAGGGGCCCTACCTTCTTTTGTATATGGTCACTCTAGTATAGTGCCTACAACTTTAACTGTTGTGATGAAGAGGGAATTTCACCAGGAGCTAATTTCATACAACTGATACTGGCTGAAACTCCCTTTTCTCTACAACTGTTAAAATTACATGAGCCCTGTCCTCCTTTTCATAGGGTCAGCCTATACAAATGACACTGGCTGAAATTCCCTTTTCTCTACAACTGTTAAAGTTACATGAGCCCTGTCCTCCTTTTAATAGGGTCAGCCTAGGTCAGCCTACCTTTAGGTGAAATGTGCTCTTCCTTCATAGATTTTCATTGCCATCTGAGCTACAAGTGTGAAAAACATGGGGCCAGAGAGGTCGTCTTCCATGCTGCATATCCAATCACACCTGAGTGATTGTCTCTCTCCCTGTGTGGAATGTATATGCCAGTGGTGGTGTGCTGTGATTGGGTGTTGAGTTATCCCATATTTTATGCTCTGTCATGGTAACATGGCAGGGTGGTTGTTGACACTGGAGTTGCTACTTTTAATCTTCCTCCCCCCACTAGTGTTAACAGGAGGAATATTTCTTGCACCAGGTCTAAGGCTGGTGTAATACTGTACTGTCAATAGTGGTGTAGCTGTGGGTTGAAGGGGTAGAGAATATAGCATTATGTTCCTTCTCTGTCATGCCCACATCCCACCCACAATTCTGCCCTGTTTTGACCATTCTGCAGGTGCTTTGGAAGTATTCAAGCATTACCAATGTATTCTAGGGCTCTGCCAGTGTGAGGCTTCTGCCATTTTCTATAGCTACATAGGTGGCACATCTTCAGTATAACATGGTGCCTTAAAAGACTCTTTACATGCTCCTCCTAGAAAAGAGTTGAGCAACTTGTTGCCCTTAAGATGCAACTCCCACCAGCCCTTTCCAGCATAACCAGTGCCAAGGGACAATGGGAGTTGCAGCCCAACAATAGCTGGAGTGCCATAAGTTGCCCACCTTTGCCATAGAATTATTATTTTCAAGTGCATGTAAGACACAATATAAAGTTTACTTCGCAACTTAATATATATCCTGATTTGTCCCAGCAAAGTACCTATATGCATGAAATCTGATAAGTGTTTCCTGTTAACCATTTCCAAGAATGTGATAAATCAGTTATGTTGTAGAGAAGAAGGAATTTTTAGTGACTTGTCTACGGTCATAAAATACTCCCCCTCCCCCCATCAACAACAAATTTCATTTGAAGAAAATAAATGTTGTCTTTGTCAAGTACCATTCAGATAGCAAGTGAGCAGCACCCTGAAAGGAAAGAAGAAGATGCCACTCATTGATGGCACTCAGTTTTGGATAGTGTGCAAATTGATTCCTCAGCAGAAAATAAAAGTTTGAAAGGCACATTCAATACCATATACAAGTGCCTTGCACCCAAACACCCAAAATACAATTAGGACCCAAAAAATTATAAATCTAACTGTATTTGTATTTATATTTATCAGTGCATAACTGTACTCACATTATTATAATTCATTAAATGCATATAAGTGCTCATATTCCATTTCACAGGAGTTTTAAAGCACACTGTTCACAATTAAACTTGTCAGCACTTAATACATCAAAGTAATCATATAGTCACAGTGTTTTTAAATATGAACACACATGATATATTAGTTCAACCAAATGTTTTAAAGCACATAGGTCCTGATACAGGGTTACACTCATAAAACACATTATTTATTTATTTATTTATTTATTACATTTGTATACCGCCCCATAGCCGAAGCTCTCTGGGCGGTTTACATAGGATTAAAAACAATTAAAAACAATATACAAAAATTAAAACAGCAAAAACATACAACATACACACAATCTGTACATTTAAAACCACTTGAACACTTCAAAAGAACTACAAAAACAAAACAAAACAACCCCAGGCTCCTCAGATATTGCCAAATGCCTGAGAGTAGTAGTATGTAGTAATTCTCTTCCAACGTATGTGTAGAACTTTTTCAATATAAATCAGCATATAATATCTTACAGGACTCCAGTACTAAACTTGTTTTGTTAAACTTCATCAGATAACGCTGTAATAAAGCATGATGAACGACATTATAGCAACCATAATTCACACACCTTTGATAACTCATATAAATTCTTAATAAACAGAATCAAACTTCCCACCTTAATTCAAGAACAATTGCCATAATTTTATAAAAGGGGACAAAGCCTCCTAGTAGAATCTAGAGAGAATGTATTGAAATATTAAAATACTACAATCAACAACACTTCACGTAGTCTGCTCCAAAAATGTGTGAGCACCTACCAGCTCTAAGAAGTAGCATTCGTTTCAATTGATGGCAATTGTTCTTGAATTAAGGTGGGAAGTTTGATTCTGTTTATTAATAATTTATATGAGTTATCAAAGGTGTGTGAATTATGGCTGCTATAATGTTGTTCATCATGCTTTATTACAGCGTTATCTGATGAAGTTTAACGAAACAGGTTTAGTACCGGAGTCCTGTAAGATATTATATGCTGATTTATATTGAAAAAGTACTACACAGAGAATACACGTTGGAACAGAATCACTACATACTACTGAATTATAACGTGTTTATGAGTGTAACCCTGTATGTGGACCTATGTGCTTTAAAACATTTGGTTGAACTAATATATCATGTGTGTGCACATTTAAAAAGCACTTTGACTATATGATTACTTTGATGTATTAAGTGCTGACAAGTTTAATTGTGAACAGTGTGCTTTAAAACTCCTGTGAATTGGAATATGAGCACTTATATGCATTTAATGAATTATAATAATGTGAGTACAGTTATGCACTGATAAATATAAATACAAATACTGTTAGATTTATCATTGTTTGAGTCCTAATTGTATTTTGGGTGGTCGGGTGCAAGGCACTTGTATATGGTATAGTTGTACAACCACTGCCTCCTTTTAGTAGCTATACATTCAAGTCAGACTTCACAGCCAGTCGGCTTCAGAATAACCCGACTGATCTCTTTGCCTTTAGGCTGCAGTCAGTGGAATGGACGTGCATGCAGCCATACGCCAAAGAGCAGCCCCTGCGGTTGTTACAGCTCCCATTCACTTCAGCCAGCCCCACGCTGGAGAAAATCCTCTAACACATAGCCCCAGTGTCTTCATGGGGAAATGAATGAAACATGACAAAATACTGGAAGAGGAGGTTGAAATAAATAATAGTAATACTTGTTTTTATTGTTGTATTTAAGCATAATTAAAATGTCTCCTTTTTATATTTGCAGGGTTTATCTGGGGTGAAATTAAACAAATGTGGGATGGCGGCCTACAGGATTATATTCATGACTGGTGGAACTTGATGGATTTTGTAATGAACTCATTATACCTAGCAACAATATCTTTGAAAATTGTTGCGTTTTTAAAGGTAATTCACACACACACACAAATATATTCAAATTGATAATATATTAGATATGTGACATTTATTTTGCATATGATTCTATTATTATGCCTTCATTCTCTTATGTTGACATTTACTGTTGATTAATATCTGTTATTGCAGTGAGCAGTAACACAGGGATAAGGGGTTTTCCTAAGAAAAGTTGTAGGCTTATGGTAGGGGTGGAATTCCCTTTTGAATTTGAATTTTGGAAGACATTTAGGGCACAAAGCCCACTTACCCTTCAATTAACCTTATTTAGCCTAGACAACTCCAATTTTCTGTGTCCTGTCTTGGGGAAGTAAGAATTCTACAAATGTCCTTGGTTCTCATAATTTTCCTTAAATAATAATAATTGCAAAAACAAGCAAAACAAAAAGTGTTCCACAATAATAATAACAAATTAGTTCTGAACAATATGCAATCTGATAAAATTCTTTTCAGAATTCCATAAAATATCAATCACTTTGTTAGTCTCTTCTATCATTTTTTTAACAATAGCAAAAAATATGCCTAATTTAAACTATATTCCATTGATGTTATTTTTAAAAACTCAGAAAAAATAACTTTCTAAAAAAATGAATAAAAACCAGGTACTCACATTGCAATAATTAATAAATGGGGTCAATTTATTATAACATTGTATGTCACTATCTTTTTTATTTTGTTCTCATATATTGTGTTAATTTAATCATAAGAACAAAATCCCACATTTTTCATTCCATTCACTCATAGTAGATATGATTAATGATCTCCTTTTGTTGACATATAAGAGTCTTACTACGTAACCTTATAAGAAGCTAGTTCTTCATCTTCTTAATATTAAACATCCATATAGTTTAATATTAAGACACTAGATCAAGTGGGATTTCATATTCTAAAATCTTTGTCAGTGTCTGGGTGACACAGGATATTTTGTAATCCCGGCTCTGAGCGCAGAGCCAGGAAACCATGCTCCTTGCCTCCTCCCTCACCCCCTCACAGCCAGTATGGAAAGAACCACACTGGCTGTTTTTATGAGCTCGCAAATGTGAGCTTGTAGAGGGTGAAAAGATGCGTTCACAGGGGGCAAGGAGGGGAGGAGATTGAGGATGTGGGGCTATGGGGTATCCCCAGGCATTCCCAGCCTGCTCCCCAATGCCTCTGCTAGATGGGTGAAATCACCTGTCTAGCTAAAATGCAGAGCCTCCAGGAGGTGCGTAGCACTGGAGGCTTATGAATACCCAGCATAGATCAGATTAGATTGTGCCCCATGAGTTCCACTCCTGATAGACAGGGGGCTCTGAGTTCAATATTATTTGCCTATCCTATATCCTGCCAGCAAGAGCGAGGAAGGATGAGAGGAGGACAGAAGTAACTTTGCCTCCATTGCTCCATTTAAAAGATGGGTGGGAAGAGACTGTGGCCCTTTCCACACCAGGCATTTTACCTGGGATGGCCCCTGGCTGGTCCCTGTGCACTGATGGTGTGTATTAGGTACTTCCGGGATCACCCTCCCTCCCTCTACACCCCTATGGTGTAGAAAGGGCCTAAGAGGCCATAGGATACTGCATATCCCTACCTCTCCACTCTACTCCTCACACCTCCCTGCCCACCAGCATGCACCATTTTCTCCCTGTCTGAGTTCTCTTACAAGATTGGAGTCCACAATCTGATCTCCTTTTCTGTGCTCGTAGTTCTGTCTACGGGTGCAGACGAAGAGAACTCCAGCATCCTATGGCACCCCAAATGCTATCTAGGGCTCATAGGATTGCTCTCTAAATTACTATATTTTCCACTTCTCCTTTGCTAGGTGACATTCCTACCATATATGATAGAAATCTCCCTTCTCTTCCTTACATTTCCAACAAGTGGATGAGTCATTATTATTTATCTTATTTATTAGTACCTTCTTGTCATCGACCTGATTCACATATAACACCAAGCCATCATGGGTGAATTTCCCTGCAGGGGTTGCTCTTTTGCATTTTAAAAAGTTAAGTTGCATAGGCACGTAGCTTCTCCTTATGTCTAAACCTGGCAAGAGTGGATTGCTGGGGTGGTTAACAAACCACACAGAAACCATAGCCTGTTTTATGGTTGTAGGTGTCTTGTTAATTGCCCCAACAACCCACCCTCACCAGGTTTGAATTTTCAGACTATTGGCCAGTGCCACAATAAGTAGCTCTGCAAGGAAATTTGCCCAAGGTGACTTTTTGTTATGTGCAAACTGGACCATTGTTTTTTAAGAGTTCTCAGTTACTCCCATATTTAAAGATAATCTATGAGCCCTATTCACAGCTTTCCCAAGATTTCTACAGGGACATTCTTTTCCTGTATTTTGTACCCACTTAATAATAAAATCTTTTAACTTGTTCAGACTGTCTTATTTTAAAAGTAAATTGCAACTTAATCAACAATTAAGAGTGTTAACAAACTTTAAGATGAACATTTAATATGAATCAAATATGAAAATACTAAAACTGTGAAGGGTTTTTTTCTCATTCAGTCCTCTTCTTATCTCAGAGTAGGAAATCATCATCTGAAGATTCTCATTATTGTCATGAGTACTAACTAGGACACACCTAAGGGGGGCACCATAGGGCTACCCAAGGACTTGTGCCCGTTTTCACCCATGAAATCTTGCATAGTAGGAGCCCTTGGCATTTTCAGCATTTTTAATATATTGGTATGATATAAAAAAAAAAGTCAGGGTCATAACTTGGGTAAGTAGCCAATCTGTAACACAGGCAGCTGAGCTTTAGGTACTGCTGGATAGGACAAGGAGGGTGCATGGCTATTTTCTCCCCAGTTTAGTAAACTGGTAGGGAAACCATCCATACTTAACAATTTGTCATATAGAAGTCTCTGCAACTGCTATTGGTCTCAACACAACAGCTGAATAAGTTGGTTCTAGATTTTTCCTAGAATAAAATTGAATGGCAAATCTGAAAGTTCCTCCTACCGCTGTTTAGAGTCTTGACTAACAATGTTTCATAGGTGTGGGTTGGGAACGGTTTGTGAATCCCTTGGCTGCTGTCAGTTCTTTCGAAAGTAAAATTTCAGTGTGAAGTTAGAGAATCCTTCTCAGGTAGACGTCGAAGGGATTTTGAGGGAAGCCAAAGAATGTCTATAAAACTGATGAGAATTTTCCATGCCTTCCCACTCATTCGTACTTTCAGGGGGGTGGACTTTGTGAACCTTCCATCTTACACTCACAATACACTTTTGTATATAGGGTTGCTTGTCTCAGTATTTGCATTGACTTCACTAATGACTACTTTACTGCAATTTATTTCCAGCTCTCTTTCTTTTGTTTCTTTTGCTGCTTGGCATGATGGATGCCAGATATTATTGTGTTCAGTAGTCTTGGGCAGAATGGCCTATTATCCAGCAGTGACTGGAAAATAAGTAATTGTATTGGCTAGATGCAAAGCAACAGATTCCTTCATTTGGTCTTGAAACCATTCAGTGCATTTTTCATTCTTCACTTACTATTCATTTTGAACTGCAATTAACTTGAGAAAATAATAATCTCTTACTTTCCAGGAGGGATGTGTATCGTATCGTTAAAATGTACAATAACAATATGATAAGGTCGTTATCGTGTATGTTTTTAATGATGACGATACAATAGAAAATCCTACGATAATCATCGGAGACGATAATTTTTGGGCAATTTTATCGTTTTATCAGACTGCCATATAAATATACCTATAACGTCTGTATTTTCAAAGTTAGAGGCTTAAAACTCGATCACAGTGCTTCTGGGGTATGCCTAAGTATGTGTATGAAATTTGAGATCGATCCCTCCAACCCTCGATTTTATATGAACTTTTTAAAGATCGTTTACGTTCTGACAGGTCTGGTGAGCTGTCATTCTGATCTGTCAGAACGGAAACGATCTTAAAAAATTTCAAACAAAATCAAGGGTTGGAGGGATCAATCTCAAATTTCATACACATACTTCGGCATACTCCAGAAGCACTGTGACCAAGGTTCAAGCCTCTAACTTTTAAAATAAAGACGTTATAGGCATTTTTTCTTTCTGCCAAAAATATAATTTTTTAACGATAATTATCATGAAGACGATACGGTTCTCCTATGATATGAATACGATAATTTTTTTGGTCCAAAATGACGATAATGATAAAAACTGATATTTTTTAGCGTGCACAGCCCCTACTTTCCAGACACTTCCATTCTGTAATCAGAGTCCAAGATGACAGTGCCTGAAATAACAGATTATTGAATAATAATTATTCAAATTATTATTTTTAGCTCTGCCTGGCTTCATTATCTTCACTTGAAATTCCGGTCAGGTTTTGCTTTTGACATTACTCATCATTTTAGTACCAGATATAAATAACCAGGGGTTCAAGTTTTGTAACTAATATAACACAAGAATCTCCAGATAACTAAATCCCACTGAATTAATGTGTAGCAGCTCTAGACTTGTAAATGATTCACTCGTAACCAATCCTAGGCCTGGTTGGCTCTCGGTATACCTGATGGTTTTGTTCTTTGTTGCCACTATTTGTGAATTCCAAAAGTTCTAGACTTCTGGGGTTTGTTCTGTGATTTACTAGCATCTTTAAAACTGTTTCTTTTGTAGTCCTCTGGCAGTCTCTTGATCAAAAAGGCTCTTTCAATCCCATAACGAGTTCAGTGCCTTAGGGCAGAAGCACATGTTCCACCTCTAATTTGTGTCTACCTGGTTCACAGTCTCCTGCTTCTCTTACAAATCTTTGCCTGGAAACGGAACTGGAGGGGAGAGTTGGAAGAAGTGTTAGGCAAGGGAAAGGTTTGCGCAGTTGTCTTTCCCTTCGGCCTTCGGCCTCTCCTCACCTTCCCAGCTCCACTTTGCCAAGAACCAGCAGCATCCTATCTCTCTACAGATGGGCAGAGATGCAGGCATTTCATGCAGGGTGGCACTTGGAATGTGTCGTTCAACTGTTCAACAGAAGAATCTGTTCCAGTATAAACATCTTATAAATGTTTCTCTAATTATGTAGCTTAAACATTAAACAGTTGACCACTGAATAGGTAGTAGGTTTCTGAATATTTTGGTTTTTATATATTATTTCACCCAACAACCAATATTTAGTTAGAATAGCCAACCAATGAAAGAAAGTAGTATATGGCAAAATTAGAATCATTTTTGCCTGGTCTCGTTGTTGTTTTTGTCATTTCTCCAGACATAATGGCAAAGTTCGGATGACTTTTCACAGCCAGGAATGAGTGTCAGGGCCAAGCATCCCTCCCTTCTTCTGATCACAGGCTGGTTTTGGCTTATTATCCTGGTTTGTTAACTGGCATTAAGCCAGTTTTCCCAGTTTGGACATAATGGGGAACTCTGGCTTAATACAAGCCTGGAATGAAACACTGAAGCTGACGCACAAGGGGAGAAGGAGAGGGGGGCAAGGGAGGAGCGCTTGTTCTTGTTTGCATAATGTAGGCCACGTTTTTTTATGGAGCGAGAAAAGATTGTCCAAACCTGGTCAATATGCCCTATGAATAATACAGAGAGTTGAAGGACAGCATCTCATTGGTGTTCTCGCATCTGAGGCCAGGCAAAGGCAATTTGATTTGTCTTCTGAGCCATGAAAAGCTTTATAGTGTTCAGGGTGTCCGAGCCATGGTTTGTCTCAATGAGTAGCCAAATGTGATGTCTTGCCTTTTGTAAACAAGGAAGGTGGGATGCAAAAAAAGTTGTCAAGTTGCCCATTAAAAGAAATCTATTTAGAAGAAGTGAGTTCAGTTTAATGAGATCATGCCATTGACATCCCTACATCCTGCCTTCTTCAGCACATAGTATTCTGTATTTCATGGATTGCTATCTTTGCTTCCCCCTCCCTTTTTCTTCTTTTGCCAAAGAAGAGAGGAGAGAGATGAATGATCTGAGTCTTCCCAGTGCTTGTCTGTGTTTTTTGCTGTGAGTCACTATATGCACATTTCTGGTCATTATCCGACATGATGTTTCTCCTTTGAAGTTCATATGTTTATGAACTTTTCTGCCCAGTCCTCATTTTCTGTCTCTAGTTTCATTTTGTGTGGAGTAAATTAATCCAATGCAATATTTTTTGCAGGGAATCTGCAATAAGGCAAACACAGTATAATTCTTTGTATATGGATTGAGTGGGTGGATTGAATTCAGAGAAATTATGTACAATAATGACACGAAATAACTGCAAAGAACTATGTTAATAATTGATAACAAAAACAAACTTTGCATCTCAGAAGGAGTAAACAAATGCCTACTGCTAAACACATAACCATTTGAAATTTTGCAAAATTGCAAACTGCATGTTTTTCAGTGTTTTTACCTAGAGTAAAAATTGTTGGCTTTGGTTTTTCAAGTGTCCCCAGTGCATTCGTCAGTTGGGTGGTAAATAAATATAATAAGTAAATATATGAATAGATTTGATTTTGATTTTTGCTGTAATTGTGTGATGGCTTCAGCTTTCAAGGTCCATCTGGTCCAGGATTGCATTTCTAACAGCAGCCCATCAGAGACCTCCAAACAGCTCATAAGCAGGTTGTGAAGTTGTTGGGATTCCCCAAAGGGTTGTTTGTCCCTAGTTTTGTGAAGTCAGAGCTGTATTGCTTCTTGACTTGGATGTTCCATTTACCGTCATGGCAAATAATCAATGCACCTATGTGCCATGAATGTACCTAACCCTTGTGGAGAAAGATGACAATGAAGCACCTGTCTCTTTAAAGATCCATTGTAACTTCTCCATTCCCAAGGAATTCACTTGTCATGGTGTATGCTCCAGCCGTGGGCTTTCAGTTTTTTTTCTCAGGAAACCAAGGAGACCAGTAAGTCAGATTCCAGGTTTTCTTACAAGGAGAGGTTTTTATTGAGTAACTTACAGTGCATACAGGCGTACCCAACAAAGATGGACCAAACCTTGAGGGCTTCTGCACAAAACTGTTGACCAGTCTGGACCACTACTTGGGTATGAGAACAACTTATATAGCATACTGGTTTTGGCACAGTGGCCAAGTTAGGCAAATGATTGATTATTGGGATTAGCAATAAGGCACTCTTTCTCAGCATAGTATAAAATAGCACTAATTGGTGTTACTGATAAATAAGACACTTGTTGGCATAAATAAGTGCAATCTTTTTGGCACAGGTAAGCTTACTAATTGGCACAACTGATTGATGGGGTGTCTTGGCATAGCTCCTCCTTCAGAATGTAAGCTCGTTAGTACACTTAGATAAGGTACCAGGTGCCCCATGACCTCACTGTTTACATTGACTGTGCTTTGACCCATTTTTCAATCCAGACAAGATGGATGTACTGTTTGTGGGTGGTTCGTCTGTCCGGCTAGGTGATGTTCACCCTGTTCTGGAGAGGGTTGCACTCCCTCTAAAGGATCAGGTCCATAGTTTGGGGGTGCTCCTGAATCCAGAACTGTCACTTGAGGCACAGGTGAACTCAGTGGCAAGGAGCACCTTTTATCAGCTTAGGCTGATATACCAACTGTGCCCTTATCTGGACAGGGATAGCCTAGCTACAGTTATCCACGCTCTGATAACCTCTTGTCTGGATTATTGCAAAGCGTTATATGTGGGGCTGCCTTTGAAAATGGTCCGGAAACTTCAGCTGGTACAAAACATGGCAGCCAAACTGTTAACGGGGACTGGCCAATGAGACCACATTATGCCAGTCCTTTTCCAGCTTCACTGGCTGCGGGTCCAGATCCGGGCCTAATTCAAAGTGCTGGCTTGGGGCCAGGTTATCTGAAGTGGGGTGACCAGATTTTGAGAACCAAAATCCCAGTCCCCCCCCACCCCACCACCCAAAACAACCCCCCCATCGCGCGCGCGCCCCCCGCCGCTCCACCCCGCCCGCACGCTCCCTGCCCACCCTGCACCGCACTGCCAGCCCGCCTCGCCCTGCCCGCCTGTGCTGCCCGCATGCCCCCCGCCCCGCGCCGCGCCGCTCCACCCCACCCGCACACCCCCCGCACGCCCCACGCCGCACCGCCAGCCCGCCTCGCCTCGCCCCACCCGCCCACCTGCCCGCCCCGCGCCACGCCGCCCACCCGCCTTGTGCTCCTTACCTGCTGGGGCGTCCGCTTCCCTCCGGTGCTTGGAATCTACAGAGAAACAGGCTTCTTGGCCTGTCTCTCAGTAGCACGCCGGATGATGACGTCATCACCCGGCACGCTACTGAGGGACAGGCCGCGAAGCCTGTTTCTCAGTAGATTCAGAGCACCGGAGGGAAGCGGATGCCCCAGCAGGTAAGTGCCTCCCACCGCCCGCCTTGCACCACCCACCCGCCTCCCGCCACCGCCGCGTGACCCCCCGCCGCCCCGGTTTGCCCCCGCCGCCCCCTGATTGGCCCCGATCGCCCCAGGTTTCCCGGTTAGGACCGGGAAACCCCGGGCCATCTGGTCACCCTAATCTGAAGGAACACCTCCTCCCATATATACCTGCCCGGACCCTTGGGGTCCTTCTCTGTAAGCCCCTGCCAAAGGAAGTGAGACAGGTGGCTACTAGGAGGGCCTTCTCTGCTGTAGCACCCCAGCTGTGCAATGAGCCCCCTAGAAAGGGTCACCTGGCATCTACATTATACTCCTTTGGACGCCAGGTGAAGACCTTTTTATTTTCACAATGTTTTAATAGTTCTTTATTTTGATTTTTAACCTGCTGTTTAAATTTGTATTTTAAATCCCTATCAATTTCTGCATGGCTGCTCGGTTTTTACCCTGTTTGTGTTTTATACTGTATTTTAAATTATGTTTTTATACTGTTGTTGTTTTATACTTTGAGTGGTTTTATGGTTTTAATTTTTGTAAACCTCCCAGAGAGCTTTGGCTATTGGGCAGTATAAAAATGCAGTAAATAAATAAACAAATAAATAAATTCTGCTGAGCAATGCAGAAAATAGCAGATTGCTATGTTAGAAGCAGAAGCAGCCACTACCCATAAGCCTTTGAAAGCAACCATGCCCTGCAGGCCTGGGTCTTACACATGGCATCCTCCATGCCCACAGACTGGGGTTCTATGTACCAGGTGTAGATTGGAATTTTTTCACAGTTCTCCCCTTTTATTTCCACCCTCCATCTCCCTCTATATTTCTGTTGGATATGCCATGTCCTAAGTGTCAAAATTCTCCCCTAGAGGTGTGTCCAAGCCCCATACATGACTAGAGGATGAATCTTCCCTGTTTCCAGAAGTTTAAAAATTAGACTTTTTCCCTATGAAATTTGTAATCTAAGCATCATGAGTGATGCTTGCTCCTTGCAAGTAAGTTTGAGAAACTTCTTAAAGATTTTCTAGCTTTGTTTCTTTAGTGAGCAAATTGTTTTGGGTAGTATCCTGTGGTGTCATTCCACAAATTCAAACACTTATAGTGGAGCTCCACTGAATCTTTCTGTTTCGCAAGTGGTTGTGCATTATGTGTCCACAAGTGGTTGCACAACTTCTTTACATTTCATTGTAGGGAAAGTGCTTCAACTCTTTGGTTTTGTTCATTGTCGAAACCTCTTGTTCAACTATGCATTCTCTTGTTTGAGATCGAATACCCAGAACTGCACACAGGATTGGAACATACGTCTCTCAGAGAATTGTGAAAGTTGCCAGAGCTAACTGTTGCTCAGTGAAGGATGGTATTGGAGGATTGGGGTCTTACTGAAATCCATACAAATAAAATGAATTGCAAGATAAAAATGATCTTTGTATTCAGGTTTATAAACTCTGTTAATGTTAACTCAACTCTTTTGCTTTCAGTACAGTGGGCTACTCCCAAGACAGAGCTGGGATATGTGGCACCCAACACTGGTGGCTGAGGCACTGTTTGCTATTGCAAACATTTTTAGTTCTCTGCGTCTGATCTCATTATTCACTGCAAATTCTCACCTGGGACCACTGCAGATCTCTCTTGGAAGAATGTTACTGGACATTTTAAAGTTTCTGTTCATCTACTGTCTTGTGCTGCTAGCTTTTGCAAATGGACTTAACCAGCTATATTTCTATTATGAAACAACTGAACCCAATCGCTGCAAAGGGATACGGTGTGAAAATCAAAACAATGCATTTTCAACGTAAGTGTGCAGTTCCTTTTATATAGGTAGATAAATATCTCATGGCATTTTTAAAAATATTACACAATAGTCTATTTACTTGTAGATTAATTTCTTGCTAGAGAATTGTCTGAAGAATTAAAATAATTTTAAGGAATATGAACCATTCGTACCCCTCTTCCAGCTACCTCTTGTTAGCCAGGAAGGGCAAGAATCAAGAGGTCACACGATTGGTCATGTTGCTACAAGCACTTTGTCCACGTTCTCATGCTCCAACAACTGAAATTGATCCCACAAAACTGGGAAGATAGTGGGCTTCGGACACCTTGACTAGAGCTGCACTAATTACAGTCAACTCAGGTGGTTGAGTACATATCTGGAAGCAAATTAAGGCCACCCAGTAGTGGTTTCTACATACTTGGGGGACTCCCCTAGGTATGCAGAATTGTTAATTAAAAGAGGAAGATTTTGTTCAAAATCCCCCCAAATAACCTAACAAAAAGTATCTATGAGCTTCTGGGCTGTATAGTTTGTTGAGGTGTCAAGTGAGACCACCAACCCCCATGAAGAAGACGGAAGGTGGGGGATTAATGTTGTTTGTTTTGTGTGTGTGTGTGTGTGTGTGTGTGTGCGTGCTCGGAGGTTGAAAACCTCTCCTCCCTAGTTCAGGGGGAAGAAAGCAGAAGGATACGGTTCCCCTTTCCCACTCTCCAGAACCAATGCCATATAGCTGTAAACTGTTCACATTTGGGGCTTCTAGTGCTATAGGAACTTGCTTCCAGATTTGATTATTTGTTCATCTAGCCCAGTATTGTCTACTCTGGCAGTGGCTTCTAAGTCTCAGGCAGAGATCTTTCATATCCCCTGCTATGGGATCCTTTTCACACAGTGGAGGAAGGTTGTTCAGGATAGGGTGGGAAAGACATGAAGGTGCCCTTTTTCTATGTCTCCCTCCCTGAAACTCCTACCTTATCCCTCCCCATGAGGTCTGAACTACATGGCTCCTGTTCTAGGCTGGGTGGAATATAGCACTGGAGCACTCCTTTTAGGAGCTGGTGATATGTACTTCTGCTTAAACATCTGAAACCATGTTGCTTGGACTCAAAGCCATACTGCCTGGAATTGACACAGTTATGGAGAAACTAGATTATAATTTTGTTGCAAAATTGCTGTATTCCAGTGATTTCTGTGTTGGCATCCCACCATTTTAAAAGACCTGACTTGTTGCATTTTATTTATTTATTTTTGTTTTTACTTTGAATATGATTGTCAGAGTAGCACTGGTGTACTTGGTGGAAGAATAAAGTCTGATCAAGTGAGGATGCGCTTAGTGATGCCTTGCCTTCCTGCATTCCTAGCATTTTCTAGCTGCACTGCCGTTAGATATGTGCTATATGGCTCCTTTGCCCATAGCCAGACTTTTCTCTTTTATAAAATTTTAGTATCGTTTTTCTAAATTGCAAGTGTGCTAATAGTATTTAATTTTTAATTTCATTCCTTTTGCACTAAAGTACAATTATACTAATGAAAAGAACACACAAATAAACAAACCAATGGTCAGATTGGTCTGGCTGCAAAGAGGAAATTACTAATTAAGGCTCCAATCCTGGATGGACTTGCCTGGGAGTAAGCCCCATTGAACTCAATGGGACTTACTTCTGAGTAGAAGTGTATAGGATTACATGGTAAATAAATCCAACTTCAGTCATGAAAAGGACAGGAAATGACTCATTGGGTGGAGTTTTTCATGCCAAGAGAAGCAGAAACTGATTTAAACTACCCAAATCAGGAGAGATCATTGTTGATCGAGGGCTGTAATCCTAAAGACACTTTCTAGGACCAAAGAGGACTGATGTCTGAACAAGGCTGAGCCAAAATGGCCCTCCCCTTTTGCAGTCCCATTTGTGGGTGATGAAACCAAGGTGAATTTCGTGAAGTGGGTTCAACTTTATCCCAGCAGCCTCAGAGCTTTTATTGGCAGCTGCCAGCCAGTTGACACAATTTCCCCCAAGTAATACCCTGTGTATAGTACTACATCATTACATATTGAAAGGGCTTCTGGACGAAAAATTGTGGTGGCACAAAAGAATGGGGTCAGTCGTGGTTTTCCTTCAGAGGAAGATGGTAGGTCATGACATAGTATGCTTAAGGGGGCTATGGGGAAATAATGGCTACCAAAAAATTAAAGGTACTATTTCAATGTCCCTCCCTCCAAAGCTCCAAAATTTAAACCAGTCATTTCCAAGTGGGAATGTTCAATTCAGCCTTACTTCTGAGTAAACACAATTATGCTCTTACCTGTGGGGATAAGCATTGTGGGATTGTTGTGGGGGACATCATGCTCTATTGAGTGCTGTATGGAATCGTAATTTTAATGCCCCTTCTGCTGCATTGAACAAGAGCATTGCCTCAGCAGTGCTAATGGGCCGAAATGTGAAAAGGACCAATACTCCAGCTTCAGTTTCAACATTTTAAGGTGGAAATTTCAACACACGTAGGGTGGAATTTCACATCATAATAAACATGGGGTAACATTGCATCATGTTCTTCTGTAACATACAGTCTGATGCCACCATCCCATGCTTTCCCTGCCTCCACAACAACATAATTGGCTGCTGACGGGGTGGGGAGGTGGAATACAAAGCACAATGATGATGGGACACCTCTAACGGAGGAAGGAAAGTACTTCTAGTGCCGCACCCTTCATTGCTGTTTTCACTGCCCGTTTGTTCTGCAATCACTAGTGTAGCAGCATTTGCAATGCTAATAGCAAAAGCTGTTTAGTCTTCTGCTATGTGTCCCATAACCCCCCAATGTAATCCCCCTTCTGCAGTTTTCCCCTTGGTGCCAATATGCCCTTAGGGTGTCATGTGGGGAACTAAACCGGGCCTGCCCATGCCCTCCCTCTCCAAAGGGTCTTTTCCATCCTCATTTGGTTAATGGGTGGCGTTTGACCATTTATTTATTTTTACACTGTTTGTGGTTTGAATGGTTTTGAAATTGTAATGTGTTGGCCATTGTTTTATGTTTATTATGCTTTTCTGTGTGTTAAATCTTTTTGTAAACCACCCTGTAAAGGCATGTATTCTGAAAAGGGGGTAGAATTATTTTTAATACATACTACTCTGCTGTCAAAAAGCCCTTTAAATTATAAATGGAACATTTGCAAGGGAACAAAATTTCCCATGCTGGGATACTAGTGAACTAGCATCGACCTCTCGAACATAGTTTCATTTAAATACCTCATTTGATGTTTAAGTTTAAAGGTTTTAGTCAACGTTCTGGAGACACTAGGTCAGGTAAAAGCTACACTAGTTCTGTTTTCTGTATCCGTACATGTAGGCAAATATACCTGGACTGCACTTGTAACAATGCTTGTTTCTCTTTTCTCTTTTTTTCCAGTTTGTTTGAAACCCTCCAGTCACTGTTTTGGTCCGTCTTTGGATTGATCAACCTGTACGTGACCAATGTTAAAGCACGGCATGAATTCACTGAGTTTGTTGGGGCCACCATGTTTGGTACCTACAACGTCATCTCTCTGGTTGTCCTGCTCAACATGTTGATAGCTATGATGAACAATTCCTATCAGCTCATTGCTGTCAGTGCCTTGTTTTACTTCTTGATTATTTTGAAAGTCATTTCTGCCAAGTGACCAAAATATTTTTTCTGAAAAATAATAAGCCCTGCATATTTACAAAATTAGGTTCTTTTGGATATGTTCACCTGAACAATTCAGCAGGACTAATTTTTCAGCATGTGCCAAAGTCAATAAACCTGCTTCATACATCATTGGACATATAGTTATGTGACCTAGTTTGCACATCACAAAAACCCACAGTTGATCAAATTGAGGGTTGTTGTGAATCAAGTGGGAGTGGGAGAGCATTCTACTTCTTGATGCCCAATTGCTCCCACTCCATGAGTTTCAACTCTGGGTTGTTCCTCTCCCAACAACTCACAGACATCACAATAAATAGAGCATCCCTGGTTTGTTTAATTCAGCAGGAGTGGACAGGAGCCAACATGCTGTTCACTCCCCCTTCATTCACTTCATTTAATAATTGATGAGTAGTCATGACATGCCAACTAGATCAAGGTCTTAGCCAGTGTTGAGCCCCTAGTAAAATGTCCCCTGCCAGCTGAGAATCCCAGTTTCTAAAACTTGCCAAATTATTCCAAAGTGTTACTGGCTTGTTCTTCCTAGCCTGTTCTGTTCTTCTTAGACCCAACATCTCTTGTCTATATTTGATTATCTTCTAAATCCTTCCCAACCCTTGTTTCTCTCATCATCAAATTATCATCTTGCTTTGCACTTCATTGTACTGATAAGATCAATTCTACCTGAATTCTCTATCTCTTCTTCCCCCACTCTGATCTCTGTTTGTGTTTGTCTGTTCTTTCTCCTCTTCCTTTTCTGCACTCTCCCCCATATCATCTACTCAGCTTGCCTTACGTCTCTTATGTACAGGACACACCTAACTATCTACTCCATCCTGTTTCTTCTCTTACTTCTTGTTTTCTCTTTGAACTGCTGCCACCATCTTTCCCTCTTTTAGAACCAAAGAAGATCTTACGTGGAATAGCCATGATTTGATTCCCCGTCATCATTTTGTTTCTCTTAAAGCAGCTGCAAGGGGTGCTGATTTGGATTGGGACTACAGCTTGGGGGAGGGAGGAGGCCTAAACATTTCTCTCTGCATTACAGCTTTATCCAAAATGGTGGGGGGGGGGGCAGCTGCTTTAAAGTAAAGTAAGATACATGGGTAGATATAATCACGAATCCTTCACATGTCTAGTTTGGCCCTTCCTCATATTGTCATTCAAACTGTCTTTTCTGGAAATGTTTCTTATTTCAAGCAGGTCACACACTCTCCTTTCCTTACATTGCCTTTTCTCTTGGTGACCACCACCCTAACGGTTAATTCAGATAATGTGCTTAAAGAGGGGAAAGGTGGGTGTGAGGAAATAGGTTTGTATTCATGCTATTAGCACCAAGTATCACTCCTCCTTCTCAGATGGTTGGTAACACCAGGATTGCAGCCCAGGCAGGGCAAATGAGAAACAAGAAGGAGGAATCAGGATGTTCAGGGGAACTTCAAGGCTTGCAGAAGGACAGCAACTCTTAGGGGGGAAATCCTAAGAGGACAAAAAGGCCAGTGAGGGTGGAGTATGTTCGGTGCACATGATGCTGGATGTCTGTTGATGAAAATAATGTTGGTGTAATAAAAATTAATGAATGAAAATGGAAAACTGGGAGAGGGAGAATGGAATGGAGTATTATAGAAGAGGGCATGGCTGGGTGGCAGGAATCACTGACAGGAGTACTCCATACAGCAACATTTTGTTGCAGGTCCCACTTAGTGTGTGTGTGTGTGTGTGTGTGTGTGTGTGTGTGTGTGTGTGTTGAAACATCTGCTAAAGCATAAATAGCAAAAAAACAAACCATATTTCTTGCCCTTGACCCATCAGTGCATTGTCTGCACCAACTGTCTCAAATTCCTTTCATCCAATCTTAACTAGGAAGTTGTTAAGTTCTGCAAAATTGTTCTGTTCCAGTGAGTTTTGACAGAGAGTGGGGGCTTCATTCCACTTCTCTGTGGATTATGGAAGCCAGAGTGGCTTCCCTACTTCCTTGCAATCCAATGAGGAGAACTTAATAAAACAACTGCTCTCTTACTGGGTCAGAGTCCTTCATATGCAGGAAGGGGTCTAATACAGCGCAGATACCGCAAGACCACCACCACCACCACCGCTCCTGTGCATTCCCCCAAGGGGTGTCTTTTTATTACGTTCCCCTTGGTGGACCAAAGGGTTTGCATTCTGGGATTTGACTGTAAGTTAGTGGCTGTGCCAGACCTAGGCTGACCATATGAAAAGGAGGACAAGGCTCAGTTAAAGTTGCAGGGGCCCTGCCTTCTTTTGTATATGGTCACTCTAGTATAGTGCCTGCAACTTTAACTGTTGTGATGAAGAGGGAATTTCACCAGGAACTAATTGCATACAAATGACACTGGCTGAAATTCCCTTTTCTCTACAACAGTTAAAGTTACATGAGCCCTGTCCTCCTTTTCATAGGGTCAGCCTAGCCAGACCCTAATATCACTTCCCTAAGGAAGGGAGGAGAATGTAAAGATTCCTCCCTCTCTTTGCATTGGTGCCCCCTCCCCCATATTTCTGGAATGGATCAAGTGGAAAGCAGCAGAAGCCATGGTTTGTACCCTGGTGGAAATGGGATCTGCCTCTTCCCTATTGTTCTCTTACATTCTGCTGAAATCCAATTGCTAAGGATTTGCACTATTGCTGAATATTGAATCAAGTTGAATTCAGGGATGGATTTGGTACCCTTCACATATAGACTTGGGGCGGGGGATAGAAAGCCAAGACGTACCCCTCAATATTGTGCCCTCAAGTCTGCCGGGGGGGGGGGGAGCCACTCTATCCAAGTAACAATTATGCTATGAGCAGCACTATTTTGTAGTCCTAAGATGGCATCAGCTATAAAACGGCTTTCTAGAAAGCATTAGGGTGAGTGCATGCCGTGTGCAGATGCCGTGTGCAGCTTCTGGCACGCAAGAATGAGAAGCAGACAGGGTCAAACGTTGCTTTCTAGTAGGGCAAGTAAGTAATTGAAACCCAGCCATGAACCCTGAATGCAAATCTGCTGGATAGGTAGATGTTCTAGGTTTGAGGACAGCAAATGTCACTTTGGCAATTGGACTTAAGTATAGAATAGGTGGAAATATCTGTATAGCTTCCATTTCAGCTGTGTCTCATCCCCATTTCAAATCACTGGAAAAGGAAAGGGTCATAAAAACTTGTGCCCCCAATTCAAATTTGTAGAATAAAATCAATGTTTCATGCAGCCACAGTGATATTAGGCAATATGGCTCCTTCATAGAAATTATCCTTGCCTAAAAATGAATCACGTTTTCCTCATTTGTCACTGCCCTCTGCTGCATTGCAGAGATTGGAAGATTAAAGGCAACATGGGGATCAGAGAGTGCCTCTTCAAGCTCATGGTTAAACTTAGAGATGCTGGTGGTGAAACTCATCGGGCTCTGGTCCACATACAAGCTTTGGAGGCATGCAATGCTTCATTTCAAATCTGAGCCAAAGACTGGGTTTGGACATCACAATGACCCACTGTGGGTTCAATAAACCATGATGGTATCAATGGGTGAACTCACCAGTGCTGGGGCAGGAGGACTGAAGCAGGATGGGGCAGGGAGGGTGCCTCAGATTACACACAGGAATTTAATAAATTATGCACAATATCTTATTTGTCTGATCGTGTGGGGATAACAGTGGATTATTTAATCCATTGTGAATTATCATGCCATCTGTTGGGAGTTTTTTTAACCCATGATGGTTTATTTGGCAAAAATAACCCACTCTGATAAGCCACAGTCTGCAGAGTGGGTTATTTAACCCATCATGAGTTAATGTGTTGTGTGACAGACACAGTGGCTCAATTCGGACGACTCAATAAACAACTGGTGTGGGGGAAACAATCGTCAATTGTTTTGACTATTGTGTCATCCGAATGCTGCCATAGTCAACTCAGCGCTGATCCTAATCCACACCACAGTTAATTATTTATTACCATGTTGTGTGGGGAGTACCCCCTAGTTGAACAACTGTAAAGTTGATTATTACCCCACCATTGACTATCGTGTCGTCCGAATTGAGCCATTGTGTTGTTTTGGTCTCCTACAGAGGGCTCATCTACATCTAGAGCCCTTTCGAGAGGGGGAGGGGTGATCATGAGGTTTCCTGCTTCCATGATCGTCGCTCACGGGGCACACTTGAGGGACATTTCCCGCAAGTAAAGGAGGGCCGTTGTGGGAGGATGTGTGCCCCGTGACAGCGGTTCTGTTTGTGGATTGGGAGAAGCGGGCAGGAGGAGGCAGATGACATGGCTATGGGGCTTTTATTTTTTCATGAATTGGCAGGGAGGTGCAGGAATGCAAAATCGGAGCTACACATGGGGGGAACGGAGTCCAGCGATTTTGCAGTGCTGCGCAAAGATATGTTTGTTTGTTTTTAAAAAGCAAAAAAAAAAAACACTTTGGCACCAAAACATGCTGATAACCTATTAAAAAATGTGCTGAAAATGGCAGATGCCCCCTCACACACATGTCCGAAACTGCTGGACATGCCCCTGGCAGTGGGTTGTCTGTTCACCGAGCCAGGAGCTCATGTCAAACAGCAACAGCTTCCGGAAGGGGAGGGCACACCAGCCGCGGATGTTGAGATTGTAGCGAGAGAGACGGAAAAGCCATGAAAAATCCCGTCACAGATATTCCTTAATAACTGAGGGGTCATCCCAAAATCACCACGGGAGTAGGTGAACGTCATGTGGCCTGGTAGGGATTACCTCAATATTATTCCAAAATAAACACCTGGTGTTGATAAGGCCAGAGTCACCTGGCAATTTTGGTCACCTACAGCGTCGCTTGTCAAAACTCCACTCTCCTCCAGCCAGCAGATCTGTTTCCATGATCTGCCTAGCAACTGATTGTGCTTGCAGCACACCCCTGCCCTATCACTTCCCCAACTGTTGCTCTATGATGATCTCCCCAAGTGTCAAACACGGCTGCCTCAGTTGGGTGGCGGCAACTGCACTGGGTTGTCAATTTGCCTTGTGTGCATCCCTGCCAGGGGAGGCTGTGTATGAAGTTGGTCCCAGTCCTGCAAACTTCCATTGGCAAAAAGGTGCTTCCACTTGCATGGATTCGCCAGTGCTCAGGGTTTTCAATGGGCCTCATGTGCATCCCTGCTAGGGGAGGCAGTGTATGAAGTTTGGTTCCAAGACTTTATTTGTGCCACCCCCGTTTTGATGCACCCAGGGGGTTCACTCCTTTATGTGTAATTGTGGAGGGTTTTGATGGTCCATTGCATGATCCCGACTTGTGGACGCTGTGTATGAAGTTTTGTCCCAATCCAGCATACTTCCAGTGCTTTAGAGTACCCCCAACCCTTTGTCAGGGTGATGCTGGAAGTGCTGAATCAAGCTCTACCCTCTCATTGTGATATTGGGCTCCATCACACCTATTTTTCCCCCTGGTTTGCCTTCGTTCCTCCCTTTCATGATCGTACCTATACCGGTTAACTCTCTTTTTGCTCTCCTGCTGCTATTGCAGTTGCCCTACCCTGCCCCTTCTCCTTCCCCCTCCAGTTCATTGGTTCTTGTCGTTGATGGACATTGTGATGGACGTGGCAGCCTTCCCCCCCCCTCGCTCATTGGAGCTCCTATTACAATGCACAAAACTGCTTACATCTGTGTAATTTTTAGAGATGAAGACATGAAACTTGGGATCTTGAGAGCTCTTAAGTAGAGCTTTCAGCATGCAAAATTTGAATCAGATCACTTCATCCCTTGATTTTTAAAGAATTTTTAAATTTGCCCCTTTCCTGTAAAATCCTTTCCTGATAGTTCACCAGTGCGTTCTTCCACCTCTTTGCATTGTGAAGGATCGATTTTCCTTTCCTTTGATCATGTGCAGCTGGGTAGGCTGACCAGATAAAATCCAGGTCAGGGCTCATGTAACTTTAACAGTTGTAGAGAAAAGGGAATTTCAGCCAGTGTCATGTATGCAATTAGTTCCTGGTGAAATTCCCTGTTTATCACAACAGTTAAAGGTGCAGGCACTATACTACAGTGACCATAGACAAAAGAAGGCAGGGCCCCTGCAACTTTAACTGTTGTGATGAAGAGGGAATTTCACCAGGGACTAATTGCATACAAATGACACTGGCTGAAATTCCCTTTTCTCTACAACTGTTAAAGCTACATGAGCCCTGACCTGGATTTTATCTGGTCACCCTAAAGCTGGGCATCTCCAGTTCATAGAATAGAGACCTGCTGGTTCCCTTACTCCAGGGTAAATGCCATTGATTTCAAGTGCATTTACATCCGAGTCATACTAAAATCTGATGCAGGCTTACCTTTGAATAAATCCCATTGAACAGAGAGAGACGTACTTCCGAGTGAACAGAAGTAAGACCTCAGAAGTCAGCATAGGGTTGCAGAGCACTTCTTTCCAGTTTGCTGTTTAAACTTAAAAAAAAAGCTTCTGAGTGACCACACTAAGTCAGTTCTATACCTGTTTACTCAGGAGTAAGTCTCTATGGTCAATGGGGTTTACTCAAAGGTAAGCCTGCATCAGATTTTAGTATGACTTGGATGTAACTCACAATTGGCTACTCATCCCAGCTCATGTCAGATTGACTGGGAAAATAAGCCAATAATAAGATCAATTTTCAATTTCAGGAAATAGCTGGGCTTATTTTCCAAGACAATCTGACATGAGCCTCTGGGGAGAAGCCCATTTTGAGTTCACAATGCATTTCAACTGCACCTTAAATCATGTTAAATTTCAGCTATGGTCAATCTAAAAACTTCCTTTCCTTTTCTCAATTTAAAGATGTACTCGCTTGACTCACACAACGCATCTACATGCTAGTATGTTATACTTTTGTGGCTTTTCCGTGGGTGACTGGAAATGTCAGGTGTGAGGCCAATCTGGAGTCCATTGGACTCCCCTCCCTCCCAGCCATTTGTTTATTATTTATTTATTTATTTATTTTATTCCATTTATATACCGCCCCATAGCCGAAGCTCTCTGGGCGGTTTACAAAAATTAAAAACATTGAACATTAAAAACACCAACATACAAAATTTAAAACCATAAAAAGCATGAAAACAAGTTATAATTATAATATCCTTTAAAAACAACAATTCTGGGTCAAAGCACAACAACACAAAACTCTCATCATATGCTGTTAAAAGCCTGGGAGAAGAGGAAAGTCTTGACTTGGTGCCGAAAAGATAACTATGTTGGTGCTAGGCAAGCCTCGTCGGGGAGATCATTCCAAAATTGGGAGGCCACCACTGAAAAGGCCCTCTCACTTGTTGCCACCCTCTGTGCTTCCCTCAGAGTAGGCAACCGGAGGAGGACCTTAGATGTGGATTGTAGTGTATGGGTAGGTTCATGTTGGGAGAGGCGTTCCATCAGGTATTGTGGTCCCAAGCCACAATACCTGATGGCTTTATAGGTTAAAACCAGCACCTTGAATCGGGCTCGGAAATGTATAGGCAGCCAATGCAAGCGGGCCAGAGTCGGTCTTATATGTTCAAACCTTCTGGTTCATGTTATCAATCTGGCCGCTGCATTTTGCACAAGCTGCAGCTTCTGAACCATCTTCAAAGGCAGCCCCATGTAGAGTGTATTGCAGTAATCCAATTTAGAGATTACCAGAGCATAGACAACTGAAGCCAGGTTATCCCTGTCCAGATAGGGGCGCAGCTGGGCCACCAACCAAAGTTGGTAGAAGGCACTCCGTGCCACTGAGGCCACCTGAGCCTCAAGTGACAGAGATGGTTCTAGGAGAACCCCCAAGCTACGAACCCGCTCCTTCAAGGGGAGTGCAACCCCATCCAGAACAGGCTGAAGACCCTCCATCCGGTCAGCAGAACCACCCACTAACAGCGTGTCAGTATTGTCTGGATTGTGTTTCAGTTTTTAGCCTCATCCAGTCCATTGTCGCAGTCAGGCACTGGTTCAGCACATCCACAGTCTCACCTGATGAAGATGAAAAGGAGAAACAGAGCTGCGTGTCATCAGCGTACTGATGACAGCACACTCCAAAACTCCGGATGACTGCACTCAATGGTTTCATGTAGATGTTGAACAGCATGGGGGACAAAACTGACCCCTGCGGAACCCCATACTGGAAAATCCACGGGGCCGAGCAATGTTCCCCAAGCACCACCTTCTGGAGCTGACCCACCAAGTAGGAGCGGAACCACTGCAATGCAGTGCCTCCCACTCCCAACTCAGCCAGTCGTCCCAAAAGGATACCATGGTCGATGGTATCGAAAGCCGCTGAGAGATCAAGGAGAATCAACAGAGTCACACTCCCCCTGTCTTTCTCCCGACATAGGTCATCATACAGGGCGACCAAGGCTGTTTCTGTACCAAAACCAGGCCTGAAACCCGACTGAAATGGATCCAGATAATCAGTCTCATCCAAGAGTGCCTGGAGCTGGCTCGCAACCACCCGCTCCAGGACCTTGCCCATGAATGGAACATTTGCTACAGGGAAGATTTATTTAGGAGTGGTCTCACTGCCGCCTCTTTCAGGAGGCCTGGGACCACTCCCTCTTGCAAAGAGGCATTAATCACTTCCCTGGCCCAGCCAGTTTTTCCATCCCTGCTAGCTTTTATTAGCCAAGAGGGGCAAGGATCCAATATGGAAGTGGTTGCATGAACCTGTCCAAGCACCTTGTCCACATCCTTGAGCTGTACCAACTGAAACTCATTCAAGAAAACAGGACAAGCCTGTGCTCTGGATACCTCACTAGATTCACCTGCTATAACACTGGAGTCTAAGTCCTGACGGATGCCAAAGATTTTATTCTGGAAGTGCCCAGCAAATGTATTACAGCGGGTCTCAGATGGTTCTACCATGTCCTTGGGGCCGGCATGTAAAAGCCCCCAGACAACTCTGAAAGCTCCGCTGGGCGGCAGGTTGATGATTGAATAGTGGCAGCAAAGTATTACCAAGTAGGAGCGGAACCACTGCAATGCAGTGCCTCCCACTCCCAACTCAGCCAATCGTCCCAGAAGGATACCATGGTCGATGGTATCAAAAGCCGCTGAAAGATCAAGGAGAATCAATGGAGTCACACTTCCCCTGTCTTTCTCCCGACATAGGTCATCATACAGCCTCCCCCACTCACCTTCCCCCTGACCCATGGGACTTATCTAAGCCCTCTGCAGACACTGGCAAGCCACCCAGCCTCCTCTCTGGGCTCCCCCCCCCCGACTGCCATAACATTATCAGACTTTTCTGGCTTTTCTGTGGGCACCCGGAAAAGCTAGACACGAGGCCAATCGGGAGTCCATTTGACTGCCCCCCCAATCTGGAGGCATCTGCACTGGTTCAGCAATGATACGTTTCAATACCACCTGTATCAGTTGTGTTTATATCTCCTGTGGCTTAGCAATGAAACGTTCTTCTTCAGAATTGTGCCACCCACTGCCTTGGCGTTTTCTAGATTATCTCATTATTGAGCTAAATCCAATACTGTGTGTGTGTGTGTGTGTGTAGATGTCTGCACAACGGGAGTTTCCCTTCTGTTTCTCCCCCCGGCAGCTCCAGAAGATAGCCCAATCTCCCAGAACAGAGTTCGGGGGTGCAAGGGGAGGGGGAATTTGATCCGCCAGCTGTGTCTGTTCCATTGGTGGAAAAGCAACATTGGATGCAACACTGAATTTTATTTTAATTATTTATACTCTGATTTAAATAATAAAAAAGAAAATCCAAAGCAGCTTGCAAGAAGAAGGTCATTAACAATGAAATACTGATTAAAGATTACAGAAAGCAAACAGGAAATACCAGCTTTAAAACCAGTACAGAGAGTATAAGCAGTAGAGATCAAATACTTAAACACATGATGGAATAGAAATGTTTTCAGCACACATCTAAAATCAGGAAGAGAAGAAGTTTGTCAGTCCTCTCCAGTATGAAATGAAAATATGTTTTCATATTTCCTGTATTCAGGATCACGCAGACATTGAATGGAAATTTGCTCGAACAAAACTTTGGATGAGTTACTTTGAAGAAGGAGGAACTCTACCCACTCCTTTCAATGTTATAGCAAGTCCAAAGTCCCTGTGGTACCTGATCAGATGGCTGTGGAGGCAACTGTGCAGGAAAAAAAATAGAAAGAAACCAGAAAGTTTTGGAACAATTGGGGTAAGCCCAAAATCATCATTTTACATCCCACCCTGTTGTCTATGTATAGGTGTTATCAGAGAAAACCAGAGGCCAGCAGACTGGGCAAATGCCAAGGCCCGAAGGCTGAGAATCTCTCATGCACTACTTCAGGCTTCTTTGGAGACAGATGCAAAACAGAAACACGCCCTTCCCTTTTCTGGTTAACAGTGGCTGGGACTAATTGGTGTGACCTATGCCCCACAAAATCTTGAGCTGAGAGCTGGGAAACATTTTTGAGAACATATCCTCCCCTGTGTTTGTCCCTCTTAGAGTGCCTCCTGTGCTATTTTCTTTTTGGAAACCCAGCACATGTGCTAAGTCTCGTCATAAATTTATTACCTTTTTGTTGATTTTGCCCAAAATAGGGAGGGGGCATTCCTATGAAACACATTTGTTAAGTGTCTGGGGGAGAAATCTGGGATTTTATCTTTAAGGTGTGGTGAGCAGTAAACAACTCTTATCCATTGTTTATCAGAAGCTGTTACAAGAGGGAATCCTAAACAACACCACAAAGTTCTAAATGCCTGAAGATCTATAGCTTTACCTCTGGGGAGCCGATATGGCCCCAATTAATAATTACTGGTTAACCAGAAATAGCATGACCATATGGAAAGGCGGGCAGGGCTCCTGTATCTTTAATAGTTGTGTAGAAAAGGGAATTTCATAGAATCATAGAATAGTAGAGTTGGGAGGGGCCTATAAAGCCAACGGGTCCAACCCCCTGCTCAATGCAGGAATCCACCTTAAAGCATCCCTGACAGATGGTTGTCCAGCTGCCTCTTGAATCCCTCTAGTGTGGGAGCGCCCACCACCTCCCTAGGTTATTGGTTCCATTTTCGTATTGCTCTAACAGTCAGGAAGTTTTTCCTGATGTCCAACCGGAATCTGGCTTCCTGTAACTTGTGCCCATTATTCTGTGTCCTGCACTCTGGGTTGATCGAGAAGAGATCCTGGTCCTCCTCTGTGTGACAAACTTTCAAGTATTTGAAGAGTGCTATCATGTCTCCCTTCAATCTTCTCTTCTCCAGGCTAAACATGCCTAGTTCTTTCAATCTCTCCTCAAAGGGCTTTGTTTGCAGACCCCTAATCATCCTCATCACCCACCTCTGAACACACCCCAGCTTGTCTGCATCCTTCTTGAAGTGTGGTGCCCAGAACTGGATGCAGTACTCAAGATGGGGCCTAACCAGTGCCGAATAGAGGGGAACCAGTACCTCTTGCAATTTGGAAGCTATACTTCTATTAATGCATCCCAAAATAGCATTTTCTTTTTTTGCAGCCACATCACACTTTTGGCTCATATTCAGCTTGTGATCTACAACAATTCCAAGATCCTTCTCACTTGTCATCTTGCTTAGCCAAGTATCCCCCATCTTGTAACTGTGCATTTGGTTTCTTTTTCCTAAGTGTAGAACTTGGCATTTATCCCAATTAAATTTCATTCTGTTGTTTTCAGCCCAGTGTTCCAGTCTATCAGGATCACTTTAGAGTTTGTTTCTGTCTTCCAGGGTATTACAAATCCCACCCAATTTTGTGTCGCCTGCAAATTTGATTAGCATTCCCTGCACCTCCTCATCCAAATCATTAATAAAACCGTTGAAGAGCACTGGTCCCAGGACTGAGCCCTGCGGTACCCCGCTTGTTACCTCCCCCCACTGTGAAAAGGTACCATTGATAAACACTCTTTGAGTCCGATTCTGTAGCCAACTATGGATCCACCTAATAATTTTTCCATCTAGCCCACTTTTCACTAGTTTGTTAATCAGAATATCATGGGGCACTTTGTCCAAAGCTTTGCTGAAGTCAAGATATACTATATCCACAGCATTCCCACAGTCCACAAGGGAGGTTACCCGATCAAAACATAAGATCAGATTAGTCTGACAGGATTTGTTTTTGAAAATCCATGCTGGCTTCTAGTCATCACTGCATTGTTTTCAAGGTGTTTACAGATTGACTTATTTATAATTTGCTCCAATATTTTCCCAGGGACGGATGTCAGACTGACTGGTCTGTAGTTCCCAGGTTCCTCCTTTTTGCCCTTTTTGAAGATAGGAACAACATTAGCCCTCCTACAGTCATCCGGCACGTCACCCATCTTCCATGATTTCGCAAAGATAATAGAGAGTGGTTCTGAGAGTTCTTCTGCCAGCTCCTTTATTACACTAGGATGCAGTTCATTGGGTCCTGGAGATTTGAACTCGTTCAAAGAAATTAGGTGTTCCTTGACCATTTGTTTATCAATCCCAAACTGCAATCCTTCCCCTACAGCTTGTACTTCACTTTTTCCAGGAGGGTCACAGACCCGCTTTTGGGAGAAGACTGAGCCAAAGTAGAAATTGAGCACTTCGGCCTTTTCTTTGTCATCTGTTACCAATTTGCCATCCTCATTAAGCAGTTGAACCACCATTTCTTTCCTCTTTCTTTTACTATTCACATATCTGAAGAAAGCCTTTTTATTGCTTTTAGCATTCCTCGCTAGCCTCAGTTCCTTCTCAGCTTTAGCCTTCCTGATACCATTCTGGCACTTCTGTGCTACTTGTTTATAATATTCATTTGAGGCCTGGCCTTCCTTCCACTTCCTATATGTATCCTATTTATTGTCATCTCATCTCTAAGCTTTTTGTGAGGTTCCATTGGTTTCTTCTGTTGTGTTCGATCTTTTTACCTTGTTGGAATTGTTTGTAATTGTGCCTTGAAAATTTCCTTTTTAAAAAACTCCCACCCATCATGGACTCCTTTTCTCATTAGGGTCACTTGCCATGGGCCCTTACCTATCATAGTTCTGAGTTTATTAAAATTGACTTTCCTGAAATCCAGTGTATGCGTATGGCTACACTCAGCTGTTGCTTCCTTTAAAATCAAGAACTCAAGTATGACTTTCCCCCAGAGTTCCCATAACTGCCACTTTATCCACTAAGTCATCCCTTTTGGTCAGTATCAAGTCAAGGATAGCCGTTCCTCTAGTTCCTTTACTTTCTATAGGAGAGAGTTATCAGCCACACATGTCAGGAATTTCTTGGAGGGGGCACTTTTGGCAGAATTTGTCTCCCAAAAGATATCAGGTAATTGAAATCCCCATTACTACTACATCAGATTTCCTTGAAACACTGGCAATTTGCTTTTCAAAAGTTTCATCCTCATCTTCTCCTTGATTGGGTGGTTGGTAGTAGACTCCGACTATCATGCTCCTTTTATTCCTTTCTCCATTTATGTTAATCCAGATGCTCTTGATGGGACTCCAAGGCTCATCCCCTTGTATTTCTGTGCAGGAATAAGTATTTTTAACATATAGGGTGACTGTGCCTCCCTTTCTATTTCTTCTGTTCTTTTTGAACCAGTTGTATCCTTCAATTGCAATATTCCAGTCTTGGGAGTCATCCCACCAAGTTTCAGTTATACCTATCAAGTCGTATTTGCCTTCATGTATTAAGAGTTCGAGTTTATTCTGTTTGTTTCCCATACTCTGGGCATTAATTTATAGATATTGAAGCCCATGTGCTTTGCAGTCTGGCTTTTTTCCTACACTGTTGTGAACACTGTTTTGGGACACTATTGGAGCTGGTCTCTCTGTTATAGTGCATAAGCATTCATCCATTGTTGCCTCAAGGTTTATGTCTCCCACCCCCATAGGATTCAGTTTAAAGCCCTCCTCATGAGGTTCTTCATGCTGTGACCGAACACATTCTTCCCAGCCCTTGTGAGGTGCAACCCATCCCTTGCCAGCAGTCCATCTTCCAAGTAGCGTAGCCCAGGTTCCCAGAATCCAAATCACTTACATTGGCACCACCTTTGTAGCCAGTCATTCACCCAGAGTATTTTTCTTTCCCTTTCCAATCCTCTTCCAAGAACTGGGAGGATGGATGAAAGAACTGTCTGGGCCCCAAAGTTCTTGAGATTCCTTCCCAGAGCTTCAAAATCTGATGAGATTTCTTGTAGCTCCACTTGGCAATATCATTTGTTCCCACATGGATGAGAAGAAAAGGATATGTGTCAGTGGGCTTGATGAGGTTTGGCAACCCTTCAGGCACATCTCTAAGCTGTGCTCTGGGGAGATAGCACACCTGGCGAGTCCATGGGTCTTTGTGACATACTTGGGTTTCAATCCCATGCAGCAGGGTGTCTCCCACAATGACTACTCTTCTATTCTTCATGGTCGACTGACCTTCTGCCTCTTGCTCACTGTTGCATGGGGTCTCCTGTAATTCTTCCTCTGCAGGCTGTCCTCCAGTCTCTTCCTCCAGTAGCTGAAAGTGGTTGCATAACTCTTATGTTTCCACTGGTGCAGAGTGTCTTCTAGTTCTTCTGTTCCTAACTGTCACCCTCTTCCAAGGAGTTCCCTCTTGTTGGGTTTCCTCATCTCAGCATTCTCCACTTCTGCTTCGGCTTGCTGTTGCTCTTCAATCTCTTGCGCTTCTTGTTGCTATTGCAGTTCCACTGTTCTGTCTAAGAACTTTTCGCATTCTCTTATTCCTTGGAGGGTGGACACTTGCCGCTCATGTGCTTTCACTTTTTCTTCCAATAGTGCAACCAGCTTGCAGTTGTTGCAGGTGAACGTCATGTTGATCTCAGGCAGGAACATGAACATTGCACACACTTTACAGGTCACCACCACTAGAGACTCCTTTCCATCCATAGTCTCCATTTCTGTTTTGTTTCTGTCTTCCGATTGTGTTGGAATTTTGTTAAGGACCTTCCCCTTGACCTCTCCTGCCAAACTCCCCCTGCCAAACTCCCCCTGCCAAACTCCCCCTGCCAAACTCCTGTTTGCTCTTCCTGTTCGCTCGCTCTCAAGGAGCTCTCTTCCTTGTATTTCTTCTAGTCCAGCTGGAGCAGCTTCCTTTTCTGCTGTGCTCAGCTTGGAGTCAGGAAACAGAATGACTCCCCGCCCACTAAGACAATCAGGCAATTGCTGAGACAATCGGGCAATCAGGCCGCACCCTTCCAGGCCCAGCAGCAGCTTTCAAGACACACCCCTTGAATCAGTACTCAGGAGCATATTGCAGTCTCCTGGATTCACTTGAGACCTCTCTCCCCTTTATGTTGGTCTCCTCTTCCACTACACTACACTCCCTCTGCCAAACTCCCATTTGCTCATTCTGATCGCTTGCTCTCTGGAAGCTCTCTTCCTTATATTCCTTCTAGTCCAGCTGGGGCAGCTTTCTGCTCTGCTCAGCTTGGAGTCAGGAAACAGCAGCTGTCATTTGTACACATGCAGCACCTGGTGAAATTCCCTCTTCATCACAACAGTTAAAGCTGCAGGAGCCCTCTTGACCAGATATAAAAGAGGGCAAGGCTCCTGCAGCTTTAACTGTTGTGATGAAGAGGAAATTTCACCAGGTGCTGCATGCATACAAATGACACCTGCTGAAATTCCCTTTTCTACACAACTGTTAAAGATACAGGAGCCCTGTTCTCCTTTCCATATGGCCACCCTAACCAGGAAGCCTTAAATCACTTTCCCCCTAAAGAATTTCCAGTGATGGTTTTGTTAAACTTAAAACTCATTGACTGAGTTCAAATGATCAGGGGCGGGGCGGGGGAGAAGCCACAGTATCAGTGGTTTCTAAAACACCCCACAACCCCTACAACAAACCATGGGTTGTGAGGTAGTTTAGTAGCCACCTCCACTGCACACCTCACCGGGTTCAGACGACACGATAACCCACACCACATCGCAGGTAATTAGGGAAATTGCAGTTGTGCAAGCACAACCCATTCACAAGAGTAAGCAAAAATGTAAACCTGCTTGTAGACTTTTCTTGATTTCTTTGATTTCTTGATTTGGGACTCTGCTTCTTTTGGAGACATCCAAGTATTTAGATGGTGACTGCTATTTGAATTGTGATCTGTCTCAAAGTTGTGCTCAATTTGAGGTAGGGTGACCAGATAAAATCCAGGTCTGGGCTCATGTAACTTTAACAGTTGCAGAGAAAAGGGAATTTCAGCCGGTGTCATTTGTATGCAATTAGTTCCTGGTGAAATTCCCTCTTCATCACAACAGTTAAAGTTGCAGAGTCCCTGCCTTCTTTTGTCTATGGTCACTCTAGTATAGTGCCTGCAACTTTAACTGTTTGATGAAGAGGGAATTTCACCAGGAACTAATTGCATACAAATGACACTGGCTGAAATTCCCTTTTCTCTACAACTGTTAAAGTTACATGAGCCCTGACCTGGATTTTATCTGGTCAGCCTAATTTGAGGCAACCCTTTAATGAACAAAATAATATTCAAGGAGGAATGTGAATAACATTAGATAAGTGCTGGTATTAACTAACATTCAAAGCCCTAAATGGCTTGGGGCCAGATTATCTGAAGGAACACCTCCTTCCATATGTACCTGCCCAGACCCTAAGATCATCCTTGGGGGTCCTTTTCTGTGAGCCCCTGCCAAAGGAAGTGAGACAGGTGGCTACTAGGAGGAGGGCCTTCTCTTTTGTGGCACCCCAGCTGTGGAATGAGCTCTCCAGAGAGGTTCTCCTGACATCTACATTATACTCCTTTAGACGCCTGGTGAAGACCTTTTTATTTTCATTGTTTTAACAGTTCTTTATTTTGATTTTTAACCTGCTGTTTAAACTTGTATTTTAAATCCTTATCAATTTCTGCATGGCTGCTCAGTTTTTATCCTGGTTGTGTTTTATACTGTATTTTACATTATGTTTTTATACTGTCATTTTATATTTTGAATGGTTTTTATGATTTTAATTTTTGTAAACCACCCAGAGAGCTTTGGCTATTGGGTGGTATAAAAATGCAGTAAATAAATAAACAAATAAATAATGTTAGTCCCATTCCTCCTTGATGTATTTTTTTTTCATTAAATGGTTGCATCAAGATGAGTCCAACTTTGAGACAGACTTTTGTGTATGATTTTGGCCATCATAGACAATTCTGTTGTTCAGCTAGAAATGGTTTATCAATAACATTCCAACCAGTTTGTATGATGTATTCTCTATTTTTCAGAGGCGTGCAGCTGATAATTTAAGAAGGCATCATCAGTATCAGGTAACCAACCTGTTCTTTTAATTATTACTTGAAAGAACTAGGCATTTTTAATTTAGAATAGGAATGCCCCAGCAGGATGAAGTTTCAATTGCCAGCATGGATACAGAAGTTCAGCAGTTGGGAACAATTGTTCCAAACCCACCTTCTGCCTAATGCTGTCTAATTTATTCTTTGACGAAAAATAAATACATGATTATTATGCCTTGATGCAGAAACTCTTGTGCAAATTAGCCAGGTGTTTAAGAATGAGATTGTGCAACTGAAAATATCTGTGGATGTGTATCCCACTGAAAGCAAAGGATAACATCCCCATTTGGTTGCACATCTGGATGCACATTCAGATATGCATGTCACTGAAAGCAATGGACTGGACATCCACCTTTGGAGTCATCCCGTAGCTATTTTGAAATATGACATTAAAAAGCACCTCTGAGCCTCTTCTGCACTATTTTTGGTATGTGGACATGGATATGTACAGCCCAGACTAGCCTTGCCAGGCTGTCTGGGAGTGATGAGTGTTGTAGTCCAACACATCCAAAGGGCACCAGGCAATGTAGGTTTACATTCACTTTCTCGACATATTTGAGTACAAACCAATTTTTAGATCCTGTGGTTAAAAAGGGGGCGGGGATTAGGAAAGTTAGGCAACTGGTAGCCTGGGATGCCAATCCAGACCCTAAGAGCTCCCCATTGGCTTCCCAGCATAGTCACTGATTCTAAGACCACTGGTTAGGCTGACCATATGAAAAGGAGGACAGGGCTCATGTAATTTTAACAGTTGTAGAGAAAAGGGAATGTCAGACGGCATCATTTGTATTCAATTCGTACCTGGTGAAATTCCCTCTTCATTACAACACTTAAAGCTGCAGGGGCCCTGCCCTCTTTTGTATCTGGTCACTCTAGTATAGTGCCTGCAACTTTAATTGTTGTGATGTAGAGGGGATTTCACCAGGTACTAATTGCATACAAATGATGCCGGTTGAAATTCCCTTTTCTCTGCAAGCGTTAAAGTTACATGAGCTCATTTTCTCACCTCATTTTCTCACTCCTGTGTGACTGAATCAGGTAACTGACTAGTTCCTATATTTTCTATAGTGACATAATTTAAAGCCAAAGCAATTGTAATTTCTGGTTCATCAAATGTCAGTCAATATAGAAGTGCTAACAAAATTGGGCTGTTCTTATCTTTCAGGAGGTCATGAGAAACCTGATTAAGAGATATGTGGCAGCCATGATAAGAGATGCTAAAACTGAAGAGGGGCTGACAGAAGAGAATTTTAAGGTGACTGATCTTATATTGGATGGCTTAATAACAGTGGATCAGAATACCACAGAGCTCCAACTTCTAAGATCATTTCCCATTAGGAGCTCAGTACACAGTCAAGCATGAACTCATTTACACATAAAAGTATACATTTAACACATGTTAATGCAACAAATTTAATTATCACATACAGTTTTTATGCCAATTATAAAAATATTATCTACAAATATAACCAATATAACCAATCCATGTGACTTAATGGCTGCAGAGTCCAAGACCTGGAGTTTCTTCAGACAAGTGTAGGGATGGGGTGAAAATCTGCTGGGGCCCACAAGTTTGCTGGATGCCCTGTGTTTGGCCCTCTTGAGTCCCAGTGAAGGTGCCCAGTGGATTTCTGCCCCATGGCCCCTATACTGGGACAGAACTCACTTCCACCATGACATGTGTGTGCCCTTTGCCCTTTTCCACCTGCTGAGGTAACGGCGGCTGCCATTAATGAAGCGGGCAAAATTACACAATTTCCTCAGTCCTGAGGAAAAGTCTGCAGTATGTATCCTCCACTGCAGAAGTGAAATACCTAACTTCCAGAATGTATAAACAATTATTCACACAATAATTACAAATTTACTGAGTTTACTTTATAAAGTTTTAAAATACAATGATAATTTTATGAGCAAAGTAAGTTATATACATAATAACTTTTGGAACAGAAAGGCTGTGTTATGTTCCTAAAGCAGCCTTCCCCTACCTAGTGCCCTCCAGATGTTTTGTACTACAGTGCCCAGCATTCCAGACCATTGGCCATGCTGCCTGAGGCAGATGGGAGCTGAAGCCCAAAATATTTGGAACACACCAGCTTGGAGAAAACTCTCTTAAAGAAACAAACTGAAACAAAACTAGTTTAACTACCATGCCGTGGTTTCCCCCAAATGATGTTAACTGTAGCCTAATGTGAAGGAAGATCATTATAATCTCTGACAAAGAATTCTCAGGATCATCTCCAAGTACTGTCTAGACCTCCTTATCATAATTTCCAGAGAGTCACATTAGCCCATTGTAGCAAAAACAACGAAGAAACTGTTAAAGACTAACTTTATTGTGGCAGAAGCCATCTCGTCAGGTGCTTGAAATGTTGACAGAGATGGTGTGCGTGTGTTTTACATATACAGTTGTAAACTTCAAGGCCATTTGACCCTGTTCTCTCTACACCCCTGAATGTCTATGCATATTATGCCACAGTAAATCTGTTAAACTTTAAGGTGCTACAAGACCTTGTCCTAGAAGAGCTATTATCTCTTTTGTGTTAGGAGAAAACAACTGTGTGTATTAAAACCCTTATCTAATAATGATCAAATTTAAACTCCACTCAATATAACTTTTCTTTATAGTTTAACTTGGACATGAATGAGACAAAGAATCATACAATAGTAGAGTTGGGAGGGGGCTATAAGGCCATCGAGTCCACCCCCCTGCTCAATGCAGGAATCCACCTTAAAGCATCCCTGACAGATGGTTGTCCAGCTGCCTCTTAAATGCCTCTAGTGTGGGAGAGCCCACCACCTCCCTAGGTAATTGGTTCCAATTTCGTACTGCTCTAACAGGCAGAATAGACTAGACTAGAATAGAATAGAATTTATTACGGTCACAAGACCAACAAAGTAGAACAGCACTATAAACACAATCATATTCGCAAGACCAACAAGGTAAGATGGGGCTATAGGTACAATAATAAAAGGAGGTAATAATTAAAAATACAGATAGATAAACAATAAACCATTTTGATTTTTTAAAAAGTCATTGAATTGTACATGTCCCACTCATGATAATATAGGATTTTAAACATTACAACATTACAACATTATCACAGTCCGATGATATCATCCCACGCTGGCAAGCAATTGCAGCAGCACAGAATCTAGCCACCTTGGAAATCTATACAATACAATACAATACTTTATTATGGTTCATAAACCAGCATAACAGAAAAATAAACTCATGCAAATGAGGATATACAGGCTTCATTTTGGGGCAATCAGATAGGGTTCGATAATGCTAATATATCCCTGCACCAATGAATGGATGCTGCATAGAATCTGGCGACTTTAGATGTAACTTGGTCGTCCAGGTCTGCCAGAAGATAGACTGGGTAAAATTTATCCGGTCTGCCTGGGACTTTATTAATGAGTGGGGCAATCCATATAGTTCTAAGTTCGTTGTAGAAACAGCAGTATAAAAGGACATGATCAACTATCTCAATATCCCCCGACCCACAAGGGCAGATCCACTCAATGTAAGTGATTTTTTTATATCTACCCTCCAACAGCACCGATGGCAAAACATTGAATTTTGCCAGTGTAAACGTTCTTTTAATTCCTGGCACAGCCAAATTCAGCAGTTGTTTCGCAAGTCCAAATGGACCTCTGTAATCCCTGCATCCATGATATAGGGTTGCATGACTTAAATGGGTTTGTAGATCCACATCATAGATACGTTGGGCAATACCGTATTTTCCGGCGTATAAGACGACTGGGTGTATAAGACAACCCCCAACTTTTCCAGTTAAAATATAGAGTTTGGGATATACTCGCCGTATAAGACTACCGTATAAGTCTCATACGCCAACACCCTCTTAAGACACGTTTCCTCCCTCTTTCCTTGTGTTGTGGCGCGTCATACAGCAGCAATCCTATTCGTGTCTACTCAGAAATAAGTCCACTGAACTCAATGGGACTTACTTTCTGAAAACGGTAAAGCCATATGCCATGCAGGCACACGCTTCCCTCCCCCTTTCATTAAGAAGCAGAGGGGGGGAGGCCAAGCGCCATAAAAATGCATGTAGCATTACACATAAAACGACACTTCTGGTTGATAAACCTTTTCAAAGCTGCGCCCACGGGCAAGTGGAAACTGTGAAGCCGCCCCACTCGGAAAAAGCAACTCAGCCCCAAGCACGGGTTGCCTGGGAGTAGCCGTAGTAATCGTAGTAAGCCGCGCGTGAGCTCAGTGATGTGACTCGGCTCAGTGTGTAACAGGGCTGCAGTTTCATTGGTCGAAGGCTGCACCTACCAGCGCGCTCGGCCTCGTTTGCGCTGGCACCCCTGGCTCCCTGATTTGTCGCCGCCTCTCTCCATTCACGGGCTTCTTGGGCCCTTCAAAGTGAAGGGGTTGGGCATCGCGGGCCACGGCCGTGGCCTTGCTGGAATCTACCCGGGCCCCGGGGGTGGAGAACCAGGGAGGCAGCGCAGCTCCATACGCCGGTTCAACCGGGCTGTTAGGCCCGGTGGGAGCCTCTGGCGCCGTGCAGACACCCGGGTGCAGGAGGGGTAGCGCGCCCACCGGCGAGGGGCAAGGGAGCATGAGGGGCGAAGCGGCCTTACCTTTGGCAGCCCGGGCGCGGGCTGGGAGAGCTGCTGGAGGCAGCGGAGGCTGGCGCACGGCTGCGGCCAGCCAGGGCCGTTGAGGGAACTTTGCCTGTGAGGGGACGTGACTCCAGCGCCACCTGGTGTTCCTGGGAGGTAACGCAGGGAGCTGCAGTTTATAGTTTGCCGCTCTTCTGTCTGTGGCGCGAAACTAGTGCCCCCCGCCCCCCACCTCCTTCCTCTTCCTCTCACCTCGTGCCATTTCATATTTGGACCTCTTTTGTTTGGTACGGTGGGTTGGTTTCTTTCCTATTGAATGTGCTAATGGGCCTCCTTTAAATTTTAAAGGAGAGGGGGAAGGAAACGAGCGGGCATTTGGAAAACGCAGCTATTACTGCCATTCCTTCCTTTTCGCTCTTTAATGGCTGGCTGAAGAGTGTTGTCTTTGGAGTTCAGGGACTTGTACAGCGCCGCCCTTGCTGCTTTCATACGGTCGCCGCATACGGCGGGGATGCGGCCGCGGCCGTTTTTGAGCTCCCCCCACCATATGCGGCGACCGCAGATTCTCCAGTTCGGCTCAGAAGTTTCAGCACCCGGCGTATAAGACGACCCCCGACTTTTGAGAAGGTTCTTCTGGGTTAAAAAGTCATCTTATACGCCGGAAAATACGGTAACTGCTTTTGCTTTCTCATACCCTAGGTTCTGAATAGCTGTCAAGGAGAAACCAAGGTTTTGGAGCTTCGTAGACAGTGTTTTTTCCCACTTTGAGTGGAATGTGTCTGTCAGAGTCAATGGGGCCAGACCTACTGGCGCAAAAAGCATTTTTAGCCAAAACTGAAACTTGTGCCGCTACATACGGGCTTCTATTGAGGATTGGCCAGCCTCTATTCTTACTAATGTATTTGGTATGCAGCTTGGCACACCCAAAATTGCTGTTAAAAATTTCGTCTGCTCCACTTCCATTATCAACAGCACACACTTCTACCCCATATAGCATCTGTGCTAAAACCTTTGCATTAAAAACTTGAAGTGCGGAAGGAACATGCTGTCCTCCTTTGTTATAATAAAAAGGAGTGCTTTAATATTCCTTTGTACATTTGCAATAGCATTGTTTTGGTGAGGTATCCAAGTTCCCGTTGCATGAAATGTGATTCCCAGATACCTATAGGTAGACACTTGTTCAATTGGATGATCACTTATTTGCCATTTACATTTTAACTTCTAGAAAACACCAGGACCTTGGTTTTGTCATAGTTAATCTGTAGTCCTTCAGTTTTGCAATAGGCATCCAAAGCCCTCAATAGTCTCCTCAATCTGACTCTTGTTAATGACAAGATCACTGCGTCATCAGCATAAAGCAGAACCGTCAAAAATCTGTTTGAAAAACTTGGGGAATGGGTTGAGCTCATAATTCTGCTAGGCACTCGACCATAGAGTTTATATAAAAATTAAACAGTGTGGGGTGCTAAGACACAACCCTGTTTCACATCCCTAGCAGTGGGAATCAACTTAGTCAGGTGTCCAGAAGAGGTACATCTCACCCGAAGATTGGTATTCTCATACAGGGTGTGCATGAGAGTCAACAATCGACGATCAATATTAGTATCTTCAATTTTTTTCCCTAATCTGTTACTGGGAACCAAGTCAAAAGCTGATCTTAAATCAGCGAAGGCCACATAGAGGGCACCCCCCAAGGTAGATGTATATTTTTCAACTAGATGTTGCATGATAAGTCCATGGTCCAACGTGGAACGCTCGGCTCTAAATTCGGCCTGCTCATTGGCTATGCAATTTTCTTGCTCTAGCCAATCCCGCAATTTTTCCAGTAAATGAGAAGCATACATTTTGCTACCAACATTCAGCAGGCTAATGGGTCTGTAATTTGCAGGATTTGATCTATCACCTTTTTTATATATTGGAGTGATAGTAGCAAGGCCCCAATCTTAAGGGACAAGAGCTGAGTGATCGATACTCGTAAATAGAGCTGCCAGCACTGGGGCCCACCATTCTAAGTTGAATTTAAATACTTCAGGAAGAATGTTGTCATTCCACTGTGCCTTACCTGCTCTGAGTTTTGATATAAGGTACTTTATTTCCAAGGCGGTGATCGGCGGCCATTCTGGAAGGTTGCCTATATTGTCCTGGTTTCTCTGTTGGCCCAAGCTCCCTGATCCATAAATATTATTATAGTGGGCTTCCCACAACTTCGGTGAAATATGAAGCTCCACTTTTGTAATAGCGTTTGGCCAGCTCTAACAGGCAGGAAGTTTTTCCTGGTGTCTGGATGGAATCTGGCTTCCTGTAACTTGAACCCATTATTCTGTGTCCTGCATTCTGGGATGATCAAGAAGAGATCCTGGTCCTCTTATGTATGACAACCTTCCAAGGATTTGAAGAGTGCTCTCATGTCTCTCCCCCCCACCCCAGTCTTCTCTTCTAAAGGCTAAACATGCCCAGTTCTTTCAGTCTCTCCTCATAGGGCTTTGTGTCCAGACCCCTGATCATCCTTGTTGCCCTCCTCTGAACCCCCTCCAGCTTGTCTGTATCCTTCTTGAAGTGTGGTGCCCAGAACAGTATGCAGTACTGAAGATGAGGCCACCATTTCTTTCCTCTGTCTTTCACTATGCACATATCTAAAGAAAGCTTTTTTGTTGCTTTTAGTAGGGATGTGCACACCCAAAAATATCGTATTTTATCATTATCGGAATTTCAGACCAAAAAAATAATCATCTCCGATAATATTGTAGGTTAATCGTATCGTCTTCATGATAATTATCGGAAATCCGATATTTAATTTACAGCCCCATTGTGCCCTATAGAGCTGGGTTTTTTTTAGAAAAAATGCCTATAACTTCTGTATTTTCAAAGTTACAGGCCACAATGTTTATAGGGTATGCCTAAGTATGTGTATGAAATTTGAGATCAATCCTTCCAACCCTCGATTTTATATGAATTTATTAAATAAAGTTTAAGTTCTGACAGGTCAAAAGTTGCACGATCTTTCAAAAATACATATAAAATACAGGGGTGGAGGGATTGATCTGAAATTTGGCACATATGTGTAGCAACATGTGCTAGACATGTGTATGAAATTTGAGATTGATCCCTCCAACCCTCGATTTTATGCGAATTTTTTTAAAGATCCTGCAACTTTTTGACAGATCTGAATGAATGCACATGGCGAGCTGTCATTTTGACTTGTCAGAATTTAAATAATCTTTAATAAATTCATATAAAATCGAGGGTTGGAGGGATCGATCTCAAATTTCCTGCACATATTTAGGCATACCCCATAAGCACTGTGACCACGTTTCAAGCCTCTAACTTTGAAAATACAGAAGTTATAAGTTTATTTATATGGCAGTCTGATAATCCGATATAATCAGGCTGAAAATTTTCAGATCGGATATTTATCGGAGGTTTTTCTATCGTAACGTTATCATTAATCGGATGTCCAATAACGACCTTATCAAGTCGTTATTGGACATTTTAACGATACGATACACATCCCTAGCTTTTAGCATCCCTCACTAACTTCAGCTCATTCTTAGCTTTAGCCTTTCTGATGGTATTCCTGCACTTCTGTGCTACCTCTCTGTACTTTTCTTTTGTAGCTTGGCCTTCCACTTCCTATATGTGTACTTTTTTTGTTTTCAGGTCATCTCTAAAAAATTTTGTGGAGCCACATTGACTTATTCTGTTGTTCTCTACCTTTTTTCCTTGTTGGAATTGTTTGTAATTGTGCCTTTACAATTTTCCTTTTTTAAAAAACTCCCACCCATCTTGGACTTCTTTTCTCAATAGGATCTAGTGCCATGGGACCTAACGTATCATTTTTTCTGAGTTTATTAAAATCGGATTTCCTAAAATCCAGAGTACGAGTATAGCTACACTCAACTTTTGCTTCCGTCAAAATAAAAAAACTCAACTATGACAACCACACCTGTCAGGAATTTCTTGGAGGGACCATGTTTGGCAGACTTTGTCTCCCAACAGATATAGGGCTAATTGAAGTCCCCCATTACTTCTAAATCGCACCTCCTTTTTTATTATTATTTTTTTTTTAAAAAAATTAATTTTTCAACATAATACAACATAAAACAACATAAAATACAATACATAACCAACATACCCCCCCGTGCACCCCTCCCCCCAGGAGACCTTCAATTATTTACTATTCATCTTTCCAAAATTGTAAAGACTCTTTTGAAGGTATTTGCCCCTTCCCGTTCTTAATACATATTCCAAAAATGGACTCCATATATCTCCAAAATCATCCTTACTGGACATTCCCCTCTTTATTTTCATTTTACACGTCAGCTTATCATTAAGTACCATATCCCATATTTCTTTATACCATTCTTCTATAGTATATATCCCTTGCCCTTTCCAATTTTTAGCAATCATTATTCTGACGGAAGCCAGGAGGTTGTTTATCAATTCTCTCTTGCTTATATTTTCAATTCCTTTATCCCATATTGCTAGTAGAGCCAGCTTTGGGCTTAATTCCAGTTTACTTCCAATTATTTCACTTATTTCTTTAAACACCCTTTCCCAATTTTTTTGTACATATTCACAGCTCCACCACATATGAAAATAAGTTCCAACCTCCTGACATCCCCTCCAACAATTCTTGGACACTTTTGTATCTATCTGATGAAATCTTACCAGTGTTAAATACCATCTCCATACTGTCTTATAATAATTCTCCTTAATTCTAATCGACAACAGCTTTAACATTCTTGCATCCCATATCCTCCCCCAGTTATGTTCATTGATTTGCTCCTTTACATCATCTTCCCAAATCTTTTTAATAATTTTAAGAGAGTCTTGATGATCATCCTCTATCAGTATTTTGTATATCTCACTAGTCAAACCTTTTTTAATTTTAATTTCTTCCTTCCACTTGATTCAATTAAATCTTCAAATCTTGTATTATTTCTACATTTCTTATTTTTCATTTTCCATTCCTGTGTCCATTTTTCCAATTGTAAACCTTTGAACCAAGCTATCTTTTGTCCTTTTTAATAACTCTCTAATTTGCTCCTTATCTATCATTCTTTCCATCCAATTCCTTAACTTAATAATTTCCTGATCCTTCAGAATCCCTTCCAACTCTACTTTTAAATTCCTTGGGAAGTTTCCCACTACTACCACTGGGGCGAGTGGAGAGTCTCCTGGTATTAACTTTCCTTTAACTTTCTCCCAGATCTCTAGAATATTTTCCAGCAATGGGTTGTCCAGTCCCCTCAAATCTTTCTTTTGAATTTTAATTAAAAAAAAAATTGCAGTTTAAAATCTAGTTCTCCTGTTTGCGTTTCTAACCATCCTAAACCTTCCTCCCCTAATATACTATTTATAACATATCTTAACTGATTAGCAATATAATAATTCTTTATATTAGGAAGTCCCAAACCTCCTTTCTTTTGTGTCTTATACCATCACCCTTTATTAATCCTAGCTCTCTTATCTCCATTGCAATAAGCGTTAATCATATTTTGCCAGCTCTTTAACTCTACTTCCGATATTTTAATCGGAAGCATTCTAAACAAAAAAAATAATCTTAGGTAATATCTTCATTTTAATAACCGCTATTCTACCAAACCAAGAATGTTTTAATTTTCTATATGCCTCTAACGTTTCCCCTACTTGTTTTTTCAAACTCGCAAAATTAATTTCCTCTAACCTATCTAAATCTTTTGCAATATTAACTCCTAAATAACGTACTATATTTTTAAGCCTAAAACCTAACTTAACTTTACCCTCCTCCATCTCCTCCTTGTTATAATTAAATAGCATCATTTCTGACTTCCCCCAATTAACCTGTAAGCCGGTAATCTCCCCAAATTCTCTCAGATGCTTCTTAACCAACTCCCCGGTCTCCAGGGGATCTTCTAATGTCAATAATGTATCATCCGCAAACATATTCATTTTAATCTTCTCCTTCCCTCCTATCCCCTTCAATCTTACATCCTCCCTTATAACATTTGCCAAAATTTCTATCACTATCGCAAATAAGATCGGTGAAAGCGGACATCCTTGTCTAGTTCCTCGAGCTAGTGTAATCTGTTGCATTAACCCATCATTAACCATTACTTCCGCTTTATTATTTTTATACAGCTGATCAATCACTCCCATAAATTTATCTCCAAGCCCAAATGTTTTTAAAATTGTTTTAAGTGCTGGCCATTCCACGCAATCAAAGGCTTTGAATATATCCAATGCTAACAAACCTGCTTTTAACTTCCTTTTTTAAATAATATTAATTATATTTAGAACTCTTCCAAATAAATTAGGCATTTGTCTTCCTGAAATAAATCCACATTGGTCTTCTCTAATATATTTATATATAAACATACCCATTCTTTTTGCCAGTATTGCAGTAAAAAATTTTGAGTCTTGATTTATTAAAGATATTGGTCTGTAAGATGCTGGATCCGTCAAATCCTTTCCTGGCTTTGGGATTAATATGATCAAGGAATGATCCCACGATGGCGGGGTCTTTCCTCCTTCTATTATACTATTAAATAATTTTTTCAATCTTGGTATTAAAATTCCTCTGAAAGTCTTATAATATTCCGGCCCCAAACCATCCATTCCTGGAGATTTCCTTCCTTTTAGTTTATCAATAATTCCTTCTATTTCTTTCTCAGTAACTAATCCTTCCATATAATCCCTATCCTGCCCCTGTAAACTTATTTTCCAATTCCTCTCTACATATTCCAATACCTTAACCTGTGGACCCATATCTGATGTATATAATTCTCTATAAAATTCCTGAAATATATTTAATTTATCCTTCATTAAATTACAACTTTTCCCTGTCTTATCTCTAATTGTCCCTATCATATTCTTAGCCTTTTTTGACTGAGTGGACCTGGCCAGCATCTTCGAATTTTTATTACTATATTCAAAAAAATCCCTCCTTAAATATAACAAATCCCTTTGGACTTGTTCTAACTCTTCTTTCTCTAATTCCTTTTTCTTAGCTTGAATTTGGGCAAATAGGTGTCTATCTTTTGTCTCTCTTAGCTTCTCCTCTAAATCCCTTACCTCCTTTTCAATCTTTTTATTTTGTGCTTCCTGTTGTTTTCTTAGGGTACACATTTCCCTAATACAAATCCCTCTTACCACTGCCTTCATAGTGTCCCATATTAACCCTTGCGAGTTTGACTCCGTTTCATTAATTTCCCATATTTCCTGCATTTCTTTTTTTATTTTCCCCACTATATTTTTATTATTTAATAACCTTGTATCCATTCTCCATCTCTTAGCTTGTCTATAATCCTTCTTCGTTTTAATATCCATCGTCATTAATGCGTGATCGGTGACTTTAATTACCCCAATAGCACAATCTATAAGTTTAGAAATCATATTCTTTGACACAAAAATAAAATCAATCCTAGAATAACTCTTAAACCTTGGTGAATAGAAGATATATTTCCTTTCTTCCCCTTTTAATACCCTCCAAACATCCATTAGTTCTTTTCCCTCCATTAATTTGCTTAACCCCATCTTCCCACTACTCTTAAGATCTCTTAATATATTATCCCTATCTTTCCCTTTATCTAGTACCATATTAAAATCACCAGCCATCACAATGTTCTTTTTACCCACTTCTCCCACCGCATTAAAAACTTCATCGAAGAATTCCATTTGTTTCCCATTTGGAGCATATACATTGATCAACATATATTCCTCCTCCCCCACCATGCAAGAAATTATCAGAAATCTTCCCGCTTCATCCTTCTTCACCCTTTGTATAGTAATGCCACATTTTTTTGAAATTATTATCGCTACACCCCTCGCTTTAGAAGTACCAAAAGACTTTTCATAAACGCCCACAGCCCTCATCCGAAGCTCATTTACACCCTCCTTTGTTTGATGAGTTTCCTGCAAAAAAATTACATCTGCTTTCTCTTTTTTTAATAACATATCTATTATCTTCCTTTTTATAACAGTTCCTAGCCCTTTAACATTTAAAGTTGCAACTCTTAATTTATTTTCCATTTCTCTCTTTCACACAAATCTCTAGATTGGTCTCCCTCTGTGACACACATACCCCCCTCCCTTACCCTCCCCCCCACACTTACCCCCCATCTTCACCCCCCTCCTCACCAGACCTTTCTGGGCAATGGCCCCAAATATTTTTAGAACTCTTCAGGGGGGGAGAAGCAACCCAACAATCCTTGAGCAAAATCTGACCCTCCCCTCCCTTATAATCTCTTCTTATCCCTAATACAATAATATTCCTTTATTGACTGCTTCCTCCTACAGCGCCTTCATCCTGCTTTGTTTCTCCATCAGCTGTGGCGTCGATTAAACCCAACTTCTCCAGAAGATCCATCCCTTGCTCACATGATGTTATTCTATGTTGTTTCCCTTTCCACATAAACCTCAAGAAGACTGGATACCCCCAACTATATGTTATCGACCTCTTCCGCAAAGCCACTGTACACATTCTGACACTCTTCCACCACTGCACAGTTTGAGAACATAAATCCTGATAAACCTCAATCGGTGTTGCTTGTAGCATCGGTTGGCCAAGACGTCTAATTGCTTGCATTAACTTTTCTTTCTTGTAATAGTTGGCAAATTTAACAGTTATATCCCCTGGGAGCATCCCCTTCTTCTTATAGCCCACTCTGTGGATCCTCTCAATGGGGTTCCACTTCCTTAATCCATGCCAAAATTATATCTCTTAAAACCTTAGGGTTCTCCCCCTCTTGCTCTTCAAAAGATCTAATCCAAATGTTCACTCTCCTGTCTCTATCTTTCAGGGCAATTAAACACAAGTCCATCTCCTTCAAATGCTCCCCCTGCTGCTTGCTATCTTCCTTCAGCTTTCCAGTCTCCTTCTCCAAATTCTCCATATTTTCCACCACTGTTTGAAGGCCTGTCATAAATTCAATCTGTGAGTCCACAATTCTTTGAATTAATCTTTCCTCCTGCTTCTGTAAGGCCGTGTCTAATACCTTCTGAAAATTGTCCATTAAATCATCTGGTGACCATGATTTACTCTCTTTAGCCACTTTAGGAACTGCACCTGGCTTGCTTCCAGATTTACTGCCACTTCCGGAGTGAAGTGGGGAAGTTTTTAAAGGCTGCGTTTTGTCCTCCATTTTTCTAGTGAGCCGACGCCAGTTCTTATCTGACGGATGATCTTTCGGCAGCCTGCTCCAGGACTTATCACCTTTTTGCTTTCTTTTCATAAAATTAAACTTATAAATCCACACCCCTCACCTAAAACTTAGCTGCCACCCTCAGATATCCTCTCTGTTCTTATCAGACTAATACGTTTCGGCTTCTAACACGTTTCGGCTTCTAAATGTCTCTTTTCCCACATATATTCGCTTCAGTCTCTCCCTCCAGTCTTATCAACCAGCCTCACTCCTTCAAATTAAAATCCATTAATTACCATCTCTGGTAGCCTGCCAGGAGTCCCGGTCTGTTTTAGTTTCACTTTTCTCTCTGCTAATACAGCAGCTATGCAGTTGCTTCCTTCTTCCATAGATACAGCAATATTTCCGGACCCAGTATCAAATCTTTAATTAACAATCCGTCATCTCCAAATTAGGGATTATATGATTATTTCATCGCTTCCTGACGAGAGCAAGAGAGCTCCGACTCTACTCCATGTCCGCTAGGCCACTCCCCCCCTAAATCGCACCTCCTTGAAACATTGGCAATTTCATTTTCAAAAGTTTCATCCTCGACTTCTCTGTGATTGGGTGGTGGGTAGTAAACTCTGACTACCATGTTCCTTTTTTCCCTTGCCCCATTTATTTTAATCCAGATGCTCTTGATGGGGCTACCAGGCTCCTCCTCCTGTATTTCTATGCAAGGATAAGTATTTTTAACATATAGTACGACTCTGCCTCCTTTTCTATTTCTTCTGTTCTTTTTGAACAAGTTGTACCCTTCAATTCATGTATTCCAGTCATGGAAATCATCCCAACAAGTTTCAGTTGTATATGCTTTCATGTATTAAGAGTTCAAGTTTGTTCTGTTTATTTTCCATACTCTGGGCATTAATATATAGGCATTGAAAACCATGTGCTTTATAGTCTGGTGTCCTTTCTACTTTATTGTGAGGGCTATTATTGGGCACTATTAAAGCTGTCCTCTCTGTTATGGTGCATAAGCCTTCATCCTTTGTTGCCTCCAAGTTTACGTCTCCCTGCCCTGTAGGATTCAGTTTAAAGCCCTCCTGATGAAGTTCTTCATGCTGTGGCCGAACACATTCTTTCAAGTCCTTGTGAGGCGCAACCCATCACTTATCAGCAGTCCATCTTCCAAGTAGCATAGCCCGTGGTCCCAGAATCCAAATCCCTCATGTCAGCACCACCTTTGTAGCCAGTCGTTCACCCAGGGTATTTTTGTTTCCCTTTCTATTCCTCTTCCAAGAACTGGGAGGATGGATAAGAAAACTATCTGCGCCCCAAAGTTCTTGAGTTCCTTCCCAGAACTTCAAAGTCTGACATGATTTCTTTGTAGCTCCACTTGGCAGTATCATTTGGGGCAGAACTACACATAGTACTTGATGCACCCTCCCTGCGCCCTGAGCCACCCTCAGAGTGCTGCACCCCACCCAGTGTGGACCAAGCCTCAGAGGCTCTGCTCGTGCCCTTGCCGCAACCACCACCCTTTCATCCCGGCTGGTCCTGGGGAGTGGGGAGGGGTTGTAAACAAAAGCCAGCGATTGGGGAATCCCTCTCCCAATCACTGGCTTTTGTTTACAACCCTCTTCCCTCCCCGGGACCAGCCGGGATGAAAGGGCGGTGGCTGTGGCGAGGGTGCGAGCAGAGCCTCCAAGGCTTGGTCCACATTGGGCGGGGTGCAGGGCTCCGAGGGTGGCTCGGAGCACAGGGAGGGTGCATCGAGGACTGTGTGTAGATCTGCCCTGGTTCCCACATGGATGAGAAGAAAAGGATACATGTCAGTGGCAACCATTCAGTCACATCTCTAATCCATCCTTCAGGGAGACAGCATACTTGGCGAGTCCATGGGTCATTTGTCATAAGCCACTGGAGTCCAGTAAAATGTTTTTTCCTAGCCATTACATAGCAATCTTGTCAATCACCATGAAAATGACAAATAGGGATACTCTACCCCCTTTGGGATACAGGTTCCAGCCACAGTGACACAAAGTAAAAGGAGGATTTGTTAATAGGCACTATAGTTTTTATGTTCCTTCCACTATTTCTTCTTAGACTCTGGAACTTAGACACAACTCACTGAAGGGTGTGGAGCTGGAGCTGACATAGAAAGGCCTTTACTTTTATGGAATTTCCCAACTTTAATACACACATTCTTTTTATCATGTTTTTTTATTTATTTTAATTCATACAGATATACAAAATTAATAAAACAAAACTTAACATAAACATCCCTCCCCTCCCCCCTTATAGGAAATCAGTGATGTTATTATAACTATTACAGAATATATTTATTACTATATATATGATCTTAAACATTCCCTTCCTTTCTTTGTAGGTCAGAAATACACATACACACACACACAAATTGACCCAACACGTGAGAAATACCATTCATTATGCCAACCAAAAGGATTTAAATGCCTTGGGAATTTTATTCTCCCACTCCAATGAGGTTGAATATACTATGAAGTAGGGATGTGCACTGACCCCCCGGATCGGATCGGATAGCGGATCGGAATCGGACCTGGGGGGTCGGATCGGATCGGATCGGATCGGAGGCTGGTCGGATCGGATCGGACCAGATGTCCGATCCGGATCGGACGCCATTTTGAATGCTTTTTCCCATAGCCAAGTATTGTTTTACAAAAACGCCTATAACTTTTTCATTTTTAAAGATAGAAGGATGAAACTTGGGCACATTGTAGACTGGTTAGGGGTAGTTATCTGTGAGAAATTTCAGAAAGATTGGTGCATGCATTTTGTGGCAATTAATTTTTTAATAAATACCCAGGAATGCCTATAACTTTGTCATTTTTAAAGTTACACACATGAAACTTTGCCACATTGTAGGGGGTACCTTGGGACCTATGTGTGTGAAATTTCAGAAACGTAGGTGCTTGTCTTGTGTGGCAATTAATTTTTAGAAAAATGGGTAGTAGTGGGGTAAATACAGTTACGCCTCCCATTTTTTTATTTTTGAAGATACAAACAGGAAACTTGGGCACATTACAGGTACCACTTGCCTTGATATGTGTGTGAAATTTCAGAAACATTGGAGCTTTCCTTGTGTGGCAATTAATTTTTGAAACAATGAGGAAAGAAACACCTATAACTTTGTCATTTTTAAAGTTACACACATGAAACTTTGCCACATTGTAGGTGGTACCTTGGGACCCATGTGTGTGAAATTTCGGAAACGTAGGTGCTTGCCTTGTGTGGCAATTAATTTTTTAATAAATACCCAGGAATGCCTATAACTTTGTCATTTTTAAAGTTACACACATGAAACTTTGCCACATTGTAGGCGGTACCTTGGGACCTATGTGTGTGAAATTTCGGAAACGTAGGTGCTTGCCTTGTGTGGCAATTAATTTTAGAAAAATGGGTAGTGGTGGGGTAAATACAGTTACGCCTCCCACTTTTTTATTTTTGAAGATACAAACAGGAAACATGGGCACATTACAGGTACCACTTGGCTTGATATGTGTGTAAAATTTCAGACAGCTGGGTCCAGGCATGTGGTGGCAAGGTATTTTTGAAACAATGAGGAAAGAAACGCCTATAACTTTTTTATTTTAAAAGTTAGAAGTCTGAACATTGCTCACTTTGTAGATGGGTTAGGGGTAGATATGTGTCAGAAATTTCAGAATGATAGGTCCAGGCATTTGATGGCTATGGAATTTTTAAATTACATGTTTCAAAAAAATTTCTACAGAGGCCAGGTCTTCCCCTCCCGCTTCCCGCGAAGAAAAGGAAACACTCTCTCGTCTCGATCCCTTTGAAGTTGCTAGTAGTATCCATTACAGGGCTCGTGTTTCCTTTCCTCCTTTCACTTTTCAAGCAGAACGGCTGAGCCTAGCTGAGTTTTGCAGCCATGCGTGCAAGGAAGGATCACTCTGGTCTCGATCCCTTTGATCCTTGGTAGTATCCATTACAGGGCTCGTGTCTGCTTTCACTTTGTACTCAAGCAGACACGAGCCCTGTAATGGATACTACCAAGGATCAAAGGGATCGAGACGAGAGAGTGTTTCCTTTTCTTCGCGGGAAGCGGGAGGGGAAGACCTGGCCTCTGTAGAAATTTTTTTGAAACATGTAATTTAAAAATTCCATAGCCATCAAATGCCTGGACCTATCATTCTGAAATTTCTGACACATATCTACCCCTAACCCATCTACAAAGTGAGCAATGTTCAGACTTCTAACTTTTAAAATAAAAAAGTTATAGGCGTTTCTTTCCTCATTGTTTCAAAAATACCTTGCCACCACATGCCTGGACCCAGCTGTCTGAAATTTTACACACATATCAAGCCAAGTGGTACCTGTAATGTGCCCATGTTTCCTGTTTGTATCTTCAAAAATAAAAAAGTGGGAGGCGTAACTGTATTTACCCCACCACTACCCATTTTTCTAAAATTAATTGCCACACAAGGCAAGCACCTACGTTTCCGAAATTTCACACACATAGGTCCCAAGGTACCGCCTACAATGTGGCAAAGTTTCATGTGTGTAACTTTACAAATGACAAAGTTATAGGCATTCCTGGGTATTTATTAAAAAATTAATTGCCACACAAGGCAAGCACCTACGTTTCCGAAATTTCACACACATGGGTCCCAAGGTACCACCTACAATGTGGCAAAGTTTCATGTGTGTAACTTTAAAAATGACAAAGTTATAGGTGTTTCTTTCCTCATTGTTTCAAAAATTAATTGCCACACAAGGAAAGCTCCAATGTTTCTGAAATTTCACACACATATCAAGGCAAGTGGTACCTGTAATGTGCCCAAGTTTCCTGTTTGTATCTTCAAAAATAAAAAAATGGGAGGCGTAACTGTATTTACCCCACTACTACCCATTTTTCTAAAAATTAATTGCCACACAAGACAAGCACCTACGTTTCTGAAATTTCACACACATAGGTCCCAAGGTACCCCCTACAATGTGGCAAAGTTTCATGTGTGTAACTTTAAAAATGACAAAGTTATAGGCATTCCTGGGTATTTATTAAAAAATTAATTGCCACAAAATGCATGCACCAATCTTTCTGAAATTTCTCACAGATAACTACCCCTAACCAGTCTACAATGTGCCCAAGTTTCATCCTTCTATCTTTAAAAATGAAAAAGTTATAGGCGTTTTTGTAAAACAATACTTGGCTATGGGAAAAAGCATTCAAAATGGCGTCCGATCCGGATCGGACCTCATCGGATCGGATCGGACCGGATCGGAGGTTGTCCGGATCGGATCGGATCGGATCGGATTTTCCCGATTTTGGGTCGGATCGGATTCGGATCGTGGATCGGATCCGATCCGATGCACACCCCTACTATGAAGTAATGCCAATCTGTATTAAATGTGTGCCAGACCTTGCTATACCAGGCACACAGGTGGCACCGGACAAATCCTTCCAATATCTGACTATGACCAATCTGGCAGCAACCAAAAGAGATCCTATTAGTGGCTTAAATGAAACTTTTTCATTATCCTTCTGAAATAATCCCAAGAATACTAGTACAGGGGATTTAATGACATTTTGCCCAATTATTTTTTCAATTTCTTTAAAAATTGAGTCTCAAAAAACTTTTATTTTAGCACAGTGCCACCACATATGCTTGAAAGAGCCCACCTCTCCACAGCTCCTCCAGCAATATTGCGTACTCGATTTATTAAATCGTGCCACCCTGACTGGCTTTAGATACCATTTTTGCAAAATCTTTAACATTGTTTCCTTTGTGGACACTGAGATAGGTTTGATCAATCTGCACCTTCTACCTTAATTAACCAGTCCAACTCCCATATTTTCTTTAGACCCTGAGAATTGCCCATCCCGGCATTAACAAGAATGGAGTATAGTCGGGACACCAGACCTGAGTTAATATCAGTAGGGGACTTGACTAAGAGTTCAAACTGTGTAAGGGGATGTGAGGCGCATTCCTTAATATGTGGTTGATGTATAAATATGCCCACCTGGCACCACTCCATCCATGTAATATTGAAGTCTTTCAGATGGGTTCTACACAAATCCCTAGATAGAGATTTCTATCATGATAGAAATCCCGCATTCTATACAACCCTGCTCTCTTGAATGCTTCTACTCTGATTTGCCTTGCATTGCTAGTAAATTCTGGGTGGCAATATATTTATTTATTTATTCCATTTCTATACCGCCCCATAGCCGAAGCTCTCTGGGCGGTTTACAAAAATTAAAAACATTGAACAATTAAAACACCAATATACAACATTTAAAAGCATAAAGCATAAAAACAAGTTAAAATTACAATATCCTTCTGGGTCAAAGCACAACAACAACACAAAAACACAAAAACGCTCATCATATGATGTTAAATGCCTGGGAGAAGAGGAAAGTCTTGACCTGGCGCTGAAAAGATAACAATGTTGGTGCCAGGCGAGCCTAGTGGGAGTAGTGGAGAAAGCTTTGGCATTAGCTTATCCAACCATCGTCTAGTAACATTAAATGGTCCCATAAAGTTAGATACTGGGCTCCTGGCCACTTGTTGTAGTAATTGTTTTATAAATGGGATACTTTCATGAGACTTTATATCTAAAATAATAATAATAATAATAATAATAATAATAATAAATTATTTCTTACCCGCCTCTCCCTCTGGATTGAGGTGGGGAACAACATTAAAAACACATGATATAAAATACATAAAACTGAGTAAAACATATAAAAACTACTACATTGTTAAAATACCAATAAAACTCCTAAAATTCAACTGGGTAGGCCTGCCAGAAGATATAAAAGAGTTATATCTATTTGTGCCCAGTGCAGGTGGCAATCTTGTCTAAGAAAGGAGATCAGATGTCGATGTTGGTATGCTTCATCATATGTTTTAAATCCCCCCCTCTCACATAATAGGGTGATAGTTCTAGGGTGTTTACTCTTAAATATGAAAAATTCCACCTTCCTTTCCCATGAGCTGAGTATTTGATTAGGGACCTCGATGGGGAGCACATAGAATAAGTATAACAACTTGGGTAATATTGTCATTTTATCAGACGCTATGCAGCCAGCTAAGGAGAATGTTAACTTAGACCATGTTTTAAGATCTGTGAGAATTTTCTTCCAAACGACTCCATAATTAGCTCCCAGTGCCTTACCCGGATTCTTAGTCAAATACACACCCAGATATCTAAACTGCTGTTTGTTAAAGGAATGCCCAGCTCTTTGGATAACTTAAGTTGAGAATTTGGAGATACGTTTAAGCAAATTAAATCTATTTGCCCCAGTTAACCTATAACCCTGAAACTTGTTCAGATCTATTCAGTTCCAATTGCAGTGCTGGGGCAGCTCATAGTGGGTCTCCTAGCATTAAAAGCATGTCATCTGCATAGAGGCTGATAAGATCATTTCCTTTCCTTTTAATGAGTTAGCTAAAAACTCAATTGCCATTACAAATAGTAAAGGAGAAATTGGACATCCGTGCTTGGTACCACTATGTACTTCAAAGGTCTGTGAGTCTAAGTTATTAATGTGAACCTGCGCTTTTGTGGCGGAATAAATTGCTTGTAGTGATTTTATAAATTCAGTGCCGAATCGAAAACGAAAGATTTTAATAGAAAGGTCCAGTTAACAGAATCAAATGCTTTGTACAGATCTAATGCCACAAGTGCTAGTGGTTTATTATGTTGCCTACAAAAATGTATTATGCTGAAAGCCCGTCTCACAGGTTCTGCAATATATCGTTGTGGGATGAAACCAAATTGATCCGGATTAATAATCTTATTAATGTGTACATTCAACCTATTAGCAAGAACTGCTGTAAAGATTTTATAATCACTATTCAAAAGTGAAATTGGTCTGTAAGAGTTCATGCTAAGAGGGTTCTTATGTGGCTTCAATAAAGCAACTATCCTAGCATGCATCCAAGTCTCAGGGAGTCAAGCTCCCTCCAAGACATCATTAAAGATTGTGACAAGATGTGGAACAAGAACTGAGTGAAAGTGTTTATGAAATTCCCCTGTGAATCCATCTGTGCCAGGGGACTTATGACTTTTCAAGTTTTTAGTCACTGCCTCTACTTCCTCTGAAGAAATAGGATCATCCAGGACCGTCCTGACATCCTCTGGTAATCTTCTGTACATACTGGTTGACCCTTATAGATGTTCTCAAAATAATTTGCAAAAGCATTAACTATAGAATTTGAATCTAAGTGCTTTTGACCCTGGTCTTCCTGAATTGCTCTGATCGTATTCTTTTCCCTTCTTTTTGCCCAATCTATTAGCCAATAGCCTAGACCCATGGTCATCAAATTCATTGCAGCGACATCATAGTTTTGTTTAAATTCAAAAGGTTACGTTTAGATCTTTTTTTATCCATTTTTTTCCTAGTGTCTATTGAACCTGTTATTCTATATTGCTCTGTTAATTCATCTATTTCAGCCTTCAGTTTTTCTATTCCTTCCATATATTGTTCTTTAATTTTACTACTTTCCTTTTTACAGATTCCTTGCACTACAGCTTTCATAGCTTCCCAGTGAAGGGAGGCTTCAATAACAGCATCTGCATTATCTTTAAAGTAATTTTCCAATCCTGTCTGTATATTTTTGGAGCTTGAACTGGTAGTGAGTAAAATGGGGTTGAATGTCCAGCTCCATGTTACTTTGGGAATGATGGCAGGCTTTACCGGGGCATGATCCGTAACTGGTATTGAGCCTATTTCCATAGTTCCCAATTTATGAATTAAATAGTATCAAGCTTGGAAAAGCTGCCATGAGGGCGTGAGTAGAAAGTGTAACTATGATCTAATGGGTTCAACTCTGCCCAAACATCCCTTAGTCCATTGTCCTGAAAAACGTGAAACATTTTAGCTGCTTTGATATACTCTCTATGGGTCTGTAAATTTCAAGTTATGTTTTTAATGTATTTTCCTAATGGTCGTTAGGATCCATTCCCTCTAAATTTCAATTGAAGTCTCCTCCCAGAATTATATTGCCTGAGGAAAACTTCCAAAGTTTTTTAAGCACTTTAGCCACAAAATGAATCTGGCCTTCATTTGGTGCATATATTGAGGCAAATGTTATAGTTTGAACCTGGTCTAAGAGGCCTTCTAAAAAAATAAATCTGCCCTTCGGGTCTTTTTGTATCTTTTTAAACTCAAATATTAAGTCACAATGTAATAGAATTGCGACCCTTTGGGCTTTCCGAGTGCCTGGTGTTACAAACTTCCTCTCCCATTCTCTCCCAAGAATAATGACATCTTTTTTAGAAGGCTTCTGGGTTTCTCTCAGCATGATAACCAAAGGATTCTGTTCCTTAATAATTCTCTTCAACCTAGACCTTTTAATTGGGTTTCCAACTCCTTTTACATTTAAAATAACAATACTAAACTGATTTGCCATAACAGAAATACCATTTATAATGTCCTCTCCGTGTTTTAGAACTGACATTTTCCATCAATTTCTTTTGATCTCCTATCTACCTAAACCTGACTTTAACCCCTAGAAACCCTCCCCCCCCCACTGGTTAGAAATGCAGCCAAACCCAACATTTAGCTGCAGAAACCTAAGATGGTGCAACCCCAGAATACTCTTTGAAAACAACAAGCAGCCTCACTGATCTACAAAAGATCAGTGAGGGCTTAACCCGCTTACCGTATCCACTGCTTAAATGGAGGAACAGAGTCTAACCACCCTATGCACAGGTGAAATTTATCGAATTTGTACTCACCCCCACCCCCAACTCCTTTATGTTATATATCTTTGGGCTTCCATATTAATTATGGAGGCTTCTGAATTGCCATTAACCATCCTGATAATTCAAAACATTCCTCAAAATTATATCAATTTAAGTGACAGTCCTAGGACATACACATTTGCTCATCTTCTGCAGCGTGTGGATTGGGAACAGAGTTCTCTGCTTTGCCTGTGTGCCTTTGCCTGGGCAACATTCTCTCATACATTGAAGTCGCTTGTTTGAAACTGTTTCCCATCCTGCCCTAGTGTCATTTGCCTCTTCTTCTTCTTCTTCTTCTTCTTCTTCCTCTTCTTCTGCGTGAAGTTCTCTATTCTCAAATTCTGCAGGTTGATCCAGCTTAAATGCCTCAAACAAGCTCAACGTATCTTTGCAGGATCTTGCAATTCTAGTTTTCTCTGCATGGGTAACTATTAACTGAAAAGGGAAACACCACTTAGACTTAATTCCCAACTCCTTCAGTTTTAAGGTAAAAGGTCAAAATTCACATCTTCTGCGTAGTGTGTCTGGAGAAAGGTCCTGAAGCATCATTATTTCTTGATCTTCATATTTAATTTCCTTGAGCCCTCTTAACCATTTCAATAACTCTTCTTTTTTAGTAAATCATGCAAAGCACACAACAATATCTCTGGTTCTGTCAGGGTCTTTTGGTTTTGGGCCAATCGTTCCATGGGCCCTTTCAGAATCTTCAGGAGAGATATCAAATCTGGGAAGCAGTATGGACAACCACTGAGCTATGAAAATTTTCAGATCACCTTACTGTACATTCTCCTTCAGGCCATGAAATCAAATACTTGAATGTCTACTGTGATTTTCAATGTCCTCCAATTTTAATTTGATATGCAAATTTTCCTTACTGAGTCTCTCTATGATATCCTCATGTGTAGCTGCAAGTTCAAAAGCTTCATTAGCCTTAACTGTGGCTGCCTCAATCCTCGTGCCCAACTCAGTCAGTTTCTTATCTAAGAGGACAAACATACTTTCCAATAGGTCATCTTTAATTGATTTCAAATGCTGTGTCATGTCCTCCCCTTTTGTTTGGGCTCCTTTATCTGATTTCTTAGCTGCAGCCGCCATCTTATGGGCACCTTTCCCCCTTCTCCTGCACTCTAGTTTCTTCTTTCCTCACCAGCTTGAAAAAGTTCAGAATTGTTAACTTTTATCTTTCACATTTAGCCTTTAGCATGTCCTGCAAAAGCCTGCAAAAGCCACCAGCTTAGGGAGTAAACCTGAAGGGAGTGGTGAGTGTGCCAAAGGACTTCCACCCAGCGCGTCTCCCCACAATAATACCTTTTGACCCTCTTCTCTTTGCCTCCTTTCCTGAGCTTTCCTGCTTTTCAACAGTCTGGCTGGTTTGCAATCTGAGAACTCTTACTGTTGCGGCGGCCCCTATTCGATTCGAATGTAAATGAAGAGCCTGAGGGGCCAACAGCCAGGAATCTTTCTGAGCTGGGACTTGCTCTCTACCTGGCCGCCCCTCCCTCACTTGAGAGCACTGGCTTCCTCCTCCGTTACCTCGTTCAGGCTGCTGTTCTCTCTGTGAGTCGGACAGAGCTCGAATTTGAGATAATTGCAGCATCTGCCTTCTCCCCTCGGTCTCCCCCACTGAAGGCTGCAGTTTAAAATGGAATGAAGTGCCTAGTTCCAGGCTTTTAAGGTTGGCACTTTTCTTGGAGCCGAGGAGCTTGTGAGTTCAGTTCCCTACATGCTGCGCCCCCTGCCTTAACACACACATACCACAATTACACTGCACCCCAACCCAAGTCTCAATTCTCAACAACTGAAAAGCTCCTAAGTAGCTAGGTACTTTTTCAAAAAGCAGTTATGAACATTCAACATTTATAATATTAATACGTGCTCTTTAAAAATCAAGTCATTTCCTGTTAATTATAGTGTTTTCAAAGTTTAAATATCTCATTGTTGTTTTTCTAAAACTTTAGGAATTAAAGCAAGATATTTCCAGTTTTCGTTTTGAGGTTCTGGGTCTGTTAAAAGGAAACAAATTGTCTAATTTGCCATCTTCAAAAATCAGCAGAGAAGCCTCCTCTTTGCCAGAATCTGATGACGGGAGTGAAAATGGAGGAAATGAGCAAGCTCAGAAGAAAAAACTTAGCCTTTTTGACATAACTACAATGATTCACCCCAAAGCAGTGGCCAGAGCCTCTGATGCACACAGTCAGAGCAATGGGTCAGCAATGATGGCGATAGAGACTGCCAAGGAAAAGCAAAAGAAAGTAAATTTTGTGACTGATATAAAGAAGTGTGGTTTCTTTCACAGACCATCAAAATACAACTCTACTAAGCACAGTACAAACAGAATCTACTCCATTTCTGAAGAAGTTTCCCGTCAACAAGTTGAAGAACAGTGTGAGAAGGTTATGAACTGTGAACTAAACATTCAGGGTCCCAATGAAAAGTGCACAATGACCACTTATAAACAAGCTAAAAACAAGACTTTGGATTCTAAATTGGATGTGAATTCTGTTTCTTCTGAAATGAAGAAGACCAAGACACAGGACATTGATCTGCCCATACCAAAGGATTTACTGGACAATCAGCGAGACCTCAGTAGTGACTCCAGGGTGAAACAAGAGACACTTGTTCAAGACACTTCCATGACAACAAGGTTGTGATGATGAGTTGAAAATAAAATAATCAAATACAGAATGAAAGCAAGAACTTGTCATATAATTCGAAGAGCCTTCTGTTTTGTAGCCTGCTTTAGCTTTCACAATTTCTTTTACATTTTTTATTAAATGGGACCATCTTGTATTCTTGTACTGTTGCAATAACCCCCAGAAACTTTTTAGCTCTCTTTTTCAATTTGAGATAAATGCAATTTCTCTCCTGTGATAGCTAATGCCTATGGTAAATATTTTTCTATGCAAATAAGCGTAACTTAACCAAGGTGTGAGCCTTTATTAATCTTTTTTAGGATTCCTACAGATGATGGTGGACATAAGAATCGTATGTATTTTCCATCAAAAGATATTTGCCTAGCTAGACATTTATTTAAGTTATAAATAAAATTTGAAAGAAACATCAGACTGGTTTATTGAAAACTGTTAAAACCTGCAATTTACTAGTAATTAGTCATTTTGCTAATTCTGCTAAAATACTCGATTAGATATGACCATTTCTGCACATTAAAATATTGTAACTGAATTTGCAAATTTTTAAACTTCCCATACAGCAAAATAAAATGTGATTCCTTCATTACTGAGAGGCACCCATATCAAAGCAACCTTGCTCATGCATTTTGATGAAAAATGGGTCTATCTAGCCTTACCAATAAACCCACAAAAGCTACTAGACTACAAAAATGTTAACTCTCCTGCCCTCACACACATCCCTGTGTGGCCTGAACAAAAAAATGAGCCACCATTTTAAAGTTTCCCTGCCTGGTCACTTGGAAGCAGTTCTGTCTCTCCATGGAAAACTGAAGAAGTTGCTATTTGCAAGCCGTGGTTAATCAGTGCACCGTACATGTGAGAGGAGTTTATATTCACTTCTGCTTTTCTAATTCCAGTGTATTTCATTTCTATCACAAGACTACTTAAGAATACTCCCCTTCATCTATTATCAAATTATGACAATCATTAGAATTTTTTTAAAGTCAAATCTGAACAAGACTGAAATGTTGATAGGATCCTGTCCGACTGCACAATATGCTGGCTTTGAGATGTACAATATTATTAATCCGAGAGTATTTTCATAAGCAATGCATGATTTACTGTGAGCCAAAATATTTTTTAAATTAAACTGTTTCTTTCTCATCCATGACTGTTCTATATTATAAAAAGAGAATAAGAATAAAATAAGACATTCACATTTGAATATCTATTCTAGTCAACTGACCATTCCACTCTGTATTCCCCATTCAACGTATTATATCACTAAGGATTAATAATAAAACAATATAACTTACCTAGCATGGCATGGCAAAGGAGCGAGCAGAGACAACAGGAAGCAAAAAGATTTTGACACGAATAGAGAGTTCAGAATTTTACTCAAATATAGAGTCAGCAGGATACAACGCCAGGCAGACGCATCGCTCAGTGGCTTCCCTGTTTCTCCCAGATGTCCCCTGTCTCGTGAGTCTTCTGGGATGAAGTGACTAACACGAGACGTCAGAGACCTCATCCCAGAAGTCTTGTGAGTAGGGATGTGCACTGACCCCCCGGATCGGATCGGATAGCAGATCGGAATCGGACCTGGGGGGTCGGATCGGATCGGATCGGATCGGAGGATGGTCGGATCGGATCGGACCGGATGTCCGATCCGGATCGGACGCCATTTTGAATGCTTTTTCCCATAGCCAAGTATTGTTTTACAAAAACGCCTATAACTTTTTCATTTTTAAAGATAGAAGGATGAAACTTGGGCACATTATACACTGGTTAGGGACAGTTATCTGTGAGAAATTTCAGAAAGATTGGTACATGCGTTTTGTGGCAATTAATTTTTTAATAAATACCCAGGAATGCCTATAACTTTGTCATTTTTAAAGTTACACACATGAAACTTTGCCACATTGTAGGTGGTACCTTGGGACCTATGTGTGTGAAATTTCAGAAACGTAGGTGCTTGTCTTGTGTGGCAATTAATTTTTAGAAAAATGGGTAGTAGTGGGGTAAATACATTTATGCCTCCCATTTTTTTATTTTTGAAGATACAAACAGGAAACTTGGGCACATTACAGGTACCACTTGCCTTGATATGTGTGTGAAATTTCAGAAACATTGGAGCTTTCCTTGTGTGGCAATTAATTTTTGAAACAATGAGGAAAGAAACACCTATAACTTTGTAATTTTTAAAGTTACACACATGAAACCTTGCCACATTGTAGGTGGTACCTTGGGACCTATGTGTGTGAAATTTCAGAAACATAGGTGCTTGCCTTGTGTGGCAATTAATTTTTTAATAAATACCCAGGAATGCCTATAACTTTGTCATTTGTAAAGTTACACACATGAAACTTTGCCACATTGTAGGCGGTACCTTGGGACCTATGTGTGTGAAATTTCAGAAACGTAGGTGCTTGTATTGTGTGGCAATTAATTTTTGAAACAATGAGGGATTCATTGGACAGCACTTGCCCATAGGGATTCATTGGACAGTACTTTTCCATAGGGAATCATTGGACAGTACTTGCCCATAGGAAATAATTGGAAAGCACTTGTCCATAGGAAATCATTGGAAAGCACTTTCCCATTGAGAAATACAGTTATGCCTCCCACTTTTTTATTTTTGAAGATACAAACAGGAAACCTGGGCACATTGTAGACTGGTTAGGGATAGTTATCTGTGAGAAATTTCAGAAAGATTGTTGCATGCGTTTTGTGGCAATTAATTTTTTAATAAATACCCAGGAATGCCTATAACTTTGTCATTTTTAAAGTTGCATACATGAAACTTTGCCACATTGTAGGTGGTACCTTGGGACCTATGTGTGTAAAATTTCAAAAACATAGGTGCTTGCCTTGTATGGCAATTAATTTTAGAAAAATGGGTAGTAGTGGGGTAAATACATTTACGCCTCCCATTTTTTTATTTTTAAAGATACAAACAGGAAACATGGGCAATTTCAGAATGATAGGTCCAGGCATGTGGTGGCAAGGTGTCTGCACACACCACTTTGAAGACTGTAGAAAATTTCTCCTGTAACGATCCTAGCGAGAGAGAGAGTGATCCTAGGCTCAGCCGTTCTGCTTGAGTGAAAGTATCAAAGCAGACACGAGCCAAGTGCTACTTTGTTTCTCCTTTTGTAATGGATACTAGCTCAGTTGCAGCCAAGCGTGCAACGATCAAAGAGATGAGAGAAAGTGTTTCCTTCTTCTTCCCGGGAGGCGGGAGGGTGCAATTGACAGCCCCAGCCTCTGTGGAAAAACGTTTATAACTTTTAATCTAAAAAATTCGTAGCCACCACATGCCTGGACCTATCATTCTGAAATTTTACACACATATCAAGTGAAGTGTTCCCTGTAATGTGCCCATGTTTCCTGTTTGTATCTTTAAAAATAAAAAAATGGGAGGCGTAAATGTATTTACCCCACTACTACCCATTTTTCTAAAATTAATTGCCATACAAGGCAAGCACCTACGTTTTTGAAATTTCACACACATAGGTCTCAAGGTACCACCTACAATGTGGCAAAGTTTCAGGCATGCAACTTTAAAAATGACAAAGTTATAGGCATTCCTGGGTATTTATTAAAAAATTAATTGCCACAAAACGCATGCACCAATCTTTCTGAAATTTCTCACAGATAACTATCCCTAACCAGTCTACAATGTGCCCAAGTTTCCTGTTTGTATCTTCAAAAATAAAAAAGTGGGAGGCATAACTGTATTTCTCAATGGGAAAGTGCTTTCCAATGATTTCCTATGGGCAAGTGCTTTCCAATGATTTCCTATGGGCAAGTACTGTCCAATGATTCCCTATGGAAAAGTACTGTCCAATGAATCCCTATGGGCAAGTGCTGTCCAATGAATCCCTCATTGTTTCAAAAATCAATTGCCACACAATACAAGCACCTACGTTTCTGAAATTTCACACACATAGGTCCCAAGGTACCGCCTACAATGTGGCAAAGTTTCATGTGTGTAACTTTACAAATGACAAAGTTATAGGCATTCCTGGGTATTTATTAAAAAATTAATTGCCACACAAGGCAAGCACCTATGTTTCTGAAATTTCACACACATAGGTCCCAAGGTACCACCTACAATGTGGCAAAGTTTCATGTGTGTAACTTTAAAAATGACAAAGTTACAGGTGTTTCTTTCCTCATTGTTTCAAAAATTAATTGCCACACAAGGCAAGTGCCAATGTTTCTGAAATTTCACACACATATCAAGGCAAGGGGTACCTGTAATGTGCCCAAGTTTCCTGTTTGTATTTTCAAAAATAAAAAAATGGGAGGCATAAATGTATTTACCCCACTACTTCCCATTTTTCTAAAAATTAATTGCCACACAAGACAAGCACCTACGTTTCTGAAATTTCACACACGTAGGTCCCAAGGTACCACCTACAATGTGGCAAAGTTTCATGTGTGTAACTTTAAAAATGACAAAGTTATAGGCATTCCTGGGTATTTATTAAAAAATTAATTGCCACAAAACGCATATACCAATCTTTCTGAAATTTCTCACAGATAACTGTCCCTAACCAGTGTATAATGTGCCCAAGTTTCATCCTTCTATCTTTAAAAATGAAAAAGTTATAGGCGTTTTTGTAAAACAATACTTGGCTATGGGAAAAAGCATTCAAAATGGCGTCCGATCCGGATCGGACCTCGTCGGATCGGATCGGATCGGATCGGAGGTTGATCGGATCGGATCGGATTGGATTTTCCCAATTTTGGGGCGGATCGGATTCGGATCGTGGATCGGATCCGATCCGATGCACACCCCTAGTGCTGGGATACCTCTGGAAGGACTAGCAGTGGTTGGGGGGCGGGCAACATGGTGGGTGGGCTGTCAGTCACAGCCGTGTTTGTTGTTCACCACCGTTGCATTTGCTAGTGCCGTGCAACGCCAGCTGCAGCGTGTTGTGTGGGGAGCGCCTCCTCCTTAACTCCTGGTCAGTATGCTATTTACCCCTCCGTTGCTTATTGTGTCGTCCGAATTGAGCCAGTAACTCTAAACATGAAACTATCACATTTGAAATGAATTATAACAAATCAAGGCTTAATGTTTTGGATGTTGTTCCCCCCCCCCCCCAAATGGGTCACTTACCACTGACTTGTATCACAAAAATACAGATGCAAATTCTTCTTTGAAATATGACAATTAGCACCCTGGCCATATGAAGCATAATCTGCCTTATTTTCAAATGCTGAGGCTGCGAAGGAATTGCAGGCAAACATACTCATTATTCAGTTAAGCAGGAGAGGGTATCCAATGAAGTTATTGAAGGAGGCTATGTATAGAGCCCTGAATAGAGTCAGAAAGGAACTTTTAAAATCTAGGAACCAGCAAACAATAGAAAGAATGGTTATTCCTTTGAGTTATGATGGACACACTAGCAATGATGATATACCTGCCTGTCAAGGAGGCCCCATCTTCGCATATAAACGAAAACAGAACCTCAGGGACATTCTGGTACATAGTGCCTGCAAACCTAAACCCAAATTGAGAGATATAACACTATTATGGAAGAAGTAAAAGGAAACTTTTCCTGTGGCCATTGCAGTGTATGTATCAATTGCCATAAAGGCAAAAGCTTTATTAACCCTGTACATAATACACAGTATCCATACCAAGATTGCTTTAATTGTAATACCAAAGGCATAATATATGCTATTATGTGCCCTTGTAAAAAAATCTATGTGGGAATGATTGAAAGAGCTATTAAGACCAGGATCAGTGAACATAAGAGCTGTGTAAGAAACCAGAGGGTACAAGCCCGCCTTGTCCAACACTTCTTGGAATGTAAACATAACCTTAATTATTTGAGATTCTGCTGTCTGGAAAAGGCAGAAAAGGCAGAGCGCTAGACTAAAAACAACAGAATGAAATTTAATAGGGAATAATGCCAAGTTCTACACCTAGGAAAAGAAACCAAATCATAGAATCATAGAAACATAGAATAGTAGAGTTGGAAGGGGCCTATAAGTAGGGTGACCAGATGGCCCGGGGTTTCCCGGTCTTAACCGGGAAACCTGGGGCAATTCGGGCCAACCGGGGGGCGGCGGGGGCAAACTGGGGTGGCAGGGGGTCACGCGGTGGTGCCAGCGAGTAACGAGCGGCGGTAGACCCAGTGGCGGTGGTGGCGGAGGAGCCCGGGAAGCGGCCGCCCCAGCATGTAAGTGCCCTCCCTCGCGCCTCGCGCTCCTTACCTGCAGGGGCATCCACTTCCCTCCGGTGCTCGAATCTACTGAGAAACAGGCTTCGTGGCCTGTCCCTCAGTAGCGCGCCGGGTGATGATGTCATCACCCGGCACGCTCCTGAGAGACAGGCCACGAAGCCTGTTTCTCAGAAGATTCGAGCACTGGAGGGAAGCGGACGCCCCTGCAGGTAAGGAGCGAGAGGCAGGAGGCGCGAGGTGTGAGGCGTGAGAGGGAGCACTTACCTGCTGGGGCAGCCACTTCCCAGGCTCTTCTGCCACCACCGCCGCCCACTGGGTCCTGCGCTGCCAGCGCCACCCGCCGGGTCCTGCGCCGCCGCCGCCGGCTGCCAGATCCTGCACCGCCGCCGGCCGCTGGGTCCTGTGCCGCCGCTGCCGGCCACCGGGTCCCGAGGAGGCCAGAGGCTGTGCGGAAGAGGCAGGAGAGGGCCGATTACATCACTTCTGGATTCGGCCCTCTCCCGCCTCTTCCGCGCGGCCTCTGGCCTCACGAGCCTGGCGGCGCGGGACCTGGCGGCCAGTGGCGGCACAGGACCTGGCGGCTGGTGTTTTTAGGAGTGGTGGGTGGTGGTGGTGGGGTTGTTTTGGGTGGGTGGGGTGGCGACCGGGATTTTGGTTTCCAGAATCTGGTCACCCTACCTATAAGGCCATCAAGTCCAACCCCCTGCTCAATGCAGGAATCTACCTTAAAGCATCCCTGAGAGATGGTTGTTCAGCTGCCTCTTGAGTGCCTCCAATGTGGAAGAGCCCACCACCTCCCTAGGTCATTGGTTCCATTGTCATATTACTCTAACAGTCAGGACGTTTTTCCTGATGTCCAGCTGGAATCCAGCTTCCTGTCACTTGAGCCTATTATTCCGTGTCCAGCACTCTGGGATGATCCTGGCCCTCCTCTGTGTGACAACCTTTCAAGTATTTGAAGAGTGCTATCATGTCTCCCCTCAATCTTCTGTTCCCCAGGCTAAACATGCCCAGTTCTTTCAGTCTCTTCTCATAGGTCTTTGTTTCCAGACCCCTGATCATCCTTGATGCGCTCCTCTGAACATTCTCCAGCTTGTCTGCATCCTTCTTGAAGTGTGGTGCCCAGAACTGGATGCAGTACTCAAGATGGGACCTAACCAGTGCCAAATAGAGGGGAACCAGTACCTTGCGCGCTTTGGAAGCCATTCTTCTATTAATGCAGCTCAAAACAACATGCAATTTTTTTTGCAGCCACATCACACTGTTGGCTCATTTTCAGCATTCCAAGATCCTTCTTGCTTGTCGTATTGCTTAGCGAAATACCCCCCATCTTGTAACTGTGCATTTGGTTTCTTTTTCCTAGGTGTAGAACTTGGCATTTATCCCCATTGAATTTCATTCTGTTGTTTTCAGCCAAGCGCTCCAGTCTGTCAAGATCATATTGGAGTTTGTCTCTGTCTTCCAGGGTATTAGCGATCCCACCCAATTTTGTGTCATCTGCAAATTTGATAAGCATTCCCTGCACCTCCTCATCCAAATCATTAATAAAAATGTTGAAGAGCACTGGGCCCAGGACTGAGCCCTGTGGTACCCTGCTTGTTACCTCCCTCCACTGTGAAAAGGTACCATTGATAAGCACTCTTTGAGTCTGATTCTGTAGCCAACTGTGGAGCCACCTAATAGTTGTTCCATCTAGCCCACTTTTTGTTAGTTTCTTAATCAGAATGTCTTGGGGCACTTTGTCAAAAGTTTTGCTGAAGTCAAGATATACTATGTCCACAGCATTCCCACAGTCCACAAAGGAGGATACCCGATCAAAAAATGAGATCAAATTAGACTGATAGGATTTGTTCTTGACAAATCCACACTGGCTTCTAGTCATCACTGCATTGTTTTCAAGGTGTTTACAGATTGACTTCTTTATAATCTGCTCCAAAATTTTCCCAGGGATGGATGTCAGACTGCCTGGTCTGTAGTTCCCAGGTTCCTCCTTTTTGCCCTATTTGAAGATAGGGACAATATTAGCCATCCTCTGGTCATCCGGCACGTCACCCATCTTCCATGATTTTGCAAAGATTATAGACAGTGGTTCCGAGAGTTCTTCTGCCAGCTTCTTTATTACTCTAGGATGCAGTTCGTTGAGCCCTGGAGATTTGAACTTGTTCAAAGAAATTAGGTGTTCGTTGACCATTTGTTTATCAATCTCAAACTGCGATCCTGCCCCGTCAGCTTGTACTTCACTTTTTCCAGGAGGGTCATAGACCCACTTTTGAGAGAAGACTGACCCAAAGTAGGAATTGAGTACTTCGGCCTTTTCTTTGTCATCTGTTACCAATTTGCCATCCTCATTAAGCAGTTGAACCACCATTTCTTTCCTCTGTCTTTTACTATTCACATATCTGAAGAAAGCCTTTTTCTTGCTTTTAGCATCCCTCGCTAGCCTCAGCTCCTTCTCAGCTTTAGCCTTCCTGATACCATTCCAGCACTTCTTTGCTACTTGTTCGTACTCTTCTTTTGTAGCCTGGTCTTCCTTCCACTTCATATATGAATCCCTTTTTATTTTCATGTCATCTCTAAGCTTTTTGTGGAGCCACATTGGTTTCTTCTGTTGTCTTCTATCTTTTTTCCTTGTTGGAATTGTTTGCAATTGTGCCTTGAACATTTCCTTTTTCAAAAACTCCCACCCATCTTGGACTCCTTTTCTCATTAGGGTCACTTGCCATGGGACCTTATCTATCATAGTTCTGAGTTTATTAAAATCGGCTTTCCTGAAATCCAGAGTACGCGTACGGCTTCACTCAGCTATTGCTTCCTTTGAAATCAAGAACTCAATTATGACGTGGTCACTTTCCCCTACGTTATGTTAGCCAAGTATCCACCAATGCACAGTTACAAGATGGAGGATACTTGACTAATCAATACGATAAGTGAGAGAGATTTTGGAATTGTTCTAGATCACAAGCTGAATATGAGTCAACAATGTGATGTGGTTGCAAAAAAAGCAAATGCTATTTTGGGCTGCATTAATAGATGTATAGCTTCCAAATCGTGTGAGGCACTGGTTCCCCTCTATTCAGCACTGGTTAGGCCCCATCTGGAGTATTGTGTCCAGTTCTGGGCACCACAATTCAAGAAGGATGCAGACAATCTGGAGCGTGTTCAGAGGATGGCAATAAGGATGAGTAGGAAACAAAGCCCTATGAGGAGAGATTGAAAGAACTAGGCATGTTTAGCCTGGAGAAGAGAAGATTGAGGGGAGACATGATAGCACTCTTCAAATACTTGAAAGGGTGTCCCACAGAGGAGGGCCAGGATCTCTTCTCGATCATCCCAGAGTGCAGGACATGGAATAATGGGCTCAAGTTACAGGAAGCCAGATTCCAGCTGGACATCAGGAAAAACTTCCTGACTGTTAGAGCAATACGACAATAGAACCAATTGCCTAGGGAGGTGGTGGCTCTCCCACATTAGAGGCATTCAAGAGGCAGCTGGACAACCATCTCTCAGGGATGCTTTAAGGTAGATTCCTGCATTGAGCAGGGGGTTGGACTCAATGGCCTTATAGGCCCCTTCCAACTCTATTTATTTATTTATTTATTTTATTTATTTATTACATTTGTATACCGCCCCATAGCCGAAGCTCTCTGGGCGGTTTACATAGGATTAAAAACAATTAAAAACAATATACAAAAATTAAAACAGCAAAAACATACAACATACACACAATCTGTACATTTAAAAACCACTTCAACACTTCAAAAAACAAAAACAAAAAAAAAACAACAACAAAAAAAAAAAAAAAAAAACCTACAAAAACAAAACAAAACAGACCCAGGCTCCTCAGATATTGCCAAATGCCTGAGAGAAGAGGAAAGTCTTGACCTGGCGCCGAAAAGATAACAATGTTGGCGCCAGGCGGGCCTCGACAGGGAGATCGTTCCACAATTGGGGAGCCACCACAGAGAAGGCCCTCTCTCTTGTTGCCGACCTCCGAGCTTCCCTCGGAGGAGGCACTCGGAGGAGGGCCTTAGATGTTGAACGTAGTGTTCGGGTAGGTTCATGTCGGGAAAGGCGTTCCATCAGGTATTGTGGTCCCAAGCCGTGTAAGGCTTTATAGGTTAAAACCAGCACCTTGAACCGGGCTCGGAAACATACAGGCAGCCAATGCAAGCGGGCCAGAGTAGGTCTTATATGTTCGAACCTACTGGTTCCAGTTATCAATCTGGCCGCTGCATTTTGCACAAGCTGCAGCTTCCGAACCACCTTCAAAGGCAGCCCCACGTAGAGTGCATTGCAGTAATCTAACTTGGAGGTTACCAGAGCATGGACAACTGAAGCCAGGTTATCCCTGTCCAGATAGGGACGTAGCTGGGCCACCAACCGAAGTTGGTAGAAGGCACTCCGTGCCACTGAGGCCACCTGCGCCTCAAGTGACAGAGATGGTTCTAGGAGAACCCCCAAGCTACGAACCCGCTCCTTCAAGGGGAGTGCAACCCCATCCAGAACAGGTTGAACACCCTCCATCCGGTCAGCGGAACCACCCACCAACAGCGTCTCAGTCTTGTCTGGATTGAGTTTCAGTTTATTAGCCCTCATCCAGTCCATTGTCGCAGCCAGGCACTGGTTCAGCACATCCACAGCCTCGCCTGATGAAGATGAAAAGGAGAAATAGAGCTGCGTGTCATCAGCATACTGATGACAACGCACTCCAAAACTCCGGATGACTGCACTCAACGGTTTCATGTAGATATTGAACAGCATGGGGGACAAAACTGACCCCTGCGGAACCCCATACTGGAGAATTCTATGGTTTTATTCTTAGCAGTAGCAGATGTCTGGCTCCCTATGTCCTTTTGCAATATGACTTGCAATTCGTCTGCTTGAGCTTTGTAGCTTGCCACATCTGCATGGAGCATCTCTGCATTAGCCTTGTGAGAAGCTATAATTGATTTCATTTGGCGTTTTTGTGCTTTGTTGTCCCATAGAAACCAAGCCCCCATATACTGCGAAAGGAAAGTTTTCAGGTTGTGGTGGAGGTGCATGAGGATTTCAACATTAAAGCTGCTGTTAATGGGGAACCGCTTGTCGGGTTGATCCCACATATAAAAGTTCAATTTCTGCAACAAATTTAGGTGCTCGGGGTCCAGAAATGCTGCACATAAAACTTGAAGGAGTTCCCTTATCAAATGGGGCACATTTTGAAGAGCTCTGCCCCAGTTTTGAAAATCAAAACTGAAAAATCCAGAAAACAAAAGAAAAATGGTGAAAGCCAAAAACAGAAAACAAGAAAAGATTACTCAAAATGAAATCAAATCAGGCTGTTAGATCTGGGGCTTCCATAGTACCCTTTTCTCTCATGGAGAATGTGATTCTCCTTGCTTAGGCTCACAGAACAGATTCAGATCACCAAAGAACCAGGACAACACCAAGAAATGGACAGAAGGCGATATGAACTCAACTCCCTCACTTCCCTCTTGTGCTCCCAGGGTGAAGTGCCAGGCTTTGGAGAACTGTAGCAGATTCAGATTTGGGGGGGGGGGGGCAACACCAGAGGCAGGGAGTGATGTGTACTCAAACTCCTCGTTTGGTGCTTCTCAGAATGGGTTCAGATCAGAAGGTACCACCGAAACAGATTCATATTGAAAAGCTGATGGATGGGGAGTGCCTGCAGGAGGGTGCAGGTAAAGGTATCCGGCCACAGCAAGATGGAGAACCAGTCAGCAGGAAAGAGACAGAGGGCGATACAAACTCACCTTGTTTTTTGTGAGCTCCCGGGATGAAGCACTGTGCACTGATCCCACTGCTGACACCAAATTGTCATGGCAAATGACCAAACCAGAGATGAACAAATTCCAGGCAGGCAGAATCCCAATCCAAAGGCTTTATGGAGGCTACGTATGTAGGAGAGAGACAGCCCCAGCAAGCTGGACACTGGCTCACTGACTTCCATGTGCATTTGGCAACCTCTTATACATTCAAAGTTCTTTGAAGCCAGTCTATATTCTTTCCCTCCTCCCTCTGATGAATTACCTGTCAATAATGTTGCAACGTGTACTAAAACAATTCACTAAGGCAATATAAACAATGTGTCCTCTGATAAGGGAAAGGCAAGGGCACTTGAGAACAGCCATTTGATTAGAAAGATACAAATGGTAAAATGGGTTCTTCATGTTCTAGAGATATGTGTCATGGGTCAATGAGTTCTTTTGTAATTCTGGCCTGAGGGGAAGAGAGGAATGAGTCTCCTGGCTAGCTAAGTCTCTGTTCCTTATCTGGTATGTGAGGTGTGAATTTCCCTTGGTGTGCTGCTTATGCATTCCCTCTTGAAACTGGGCAAGGGGGAATTCTTCAATTCACCTCAACAAGTGTTGCAATTATTGATTATTCGACTGGGACTGAAATGCAGGTATACAGGACTGAAGGAGAAACACTCTGTATATGTTTAGAGGCATTGATCATGATTAAATATCCCATAGTGTCCTATTTCTGTAGTGCCTTCAGCAATACCCCTATGCCTTCCTTTTCCTCACCCTCTCCACTTTTTCAGGATGTAATTTTACGCATATTTATCTCAGAGTAAGTCCTACTGAACTCAGAGGGACTTACTTCTGAGTAGACAAATTAAGGCTTGTGCTGTAACTCTATTTGTAAGGTGGCACAAGACACAGAAACTTCCTAGGATAAAGGGAAAAGAGGAGGACAATCAGGGAAGAGAAGAACAGAGCTCAGGAAACTCCTCCAAGAAAAAAGCAACAGTGTGTGTGAGAGAGAAAAGGGGATCTGTGTGGCCAATGGAAAATAAGTGGGATCACCAACCAGACTTCCCAGGAGGACCAGCAGCATGTGCCTGGCTCTGCTTTACATCAAACTTGATCTTTGCACCCCCTCCCTATGCCCATTTCTTTACTTGGGAGTAAATCTAGCATAAAGCCTCAGTGGCTGCACTTCGCCTCCTTCTCTGGCACCTTTGCGAGGCTCCTGATGAGGGAGGCAAGAGAAAGGGCAGCAGCTCCTCTTCCCTTCATCATCCCCAGTGCATGTGAGGAACAGGAGGCATGTGATGGTGGTGACTTGAGGGCAGGCAAGTCCTGTAGCAGAGCAGAGTCTGGGCTCAGTTGCAGGCCCCTGCTGGAGATGCCCCATCTAGCTGCTGCTGCTGTTGTAAACACAGGTGGCAGCACAGCCACAGAGATGGGGAGCTGAGATGTGAGCAGCAGCAGTGGGGAGAGGGTGCAAGAGCAAAAACATCTGGCCACTGCCCCGGCGAGGTGAAGGGGCACATTGTGCCTGGCAGATGTGGTGTGCCTGGCAGACATGGCGCGCCCAGCCTGAACGGAGTGAAGATGCAGCTGCTGCTCCTTGGCTTTCCCACCTCTTGGTCTCATGGCTCACACACCGCAGCCAGAAATCTATGGGTGCCACCATTGAAGCTGCAGGAGGACATGCCTCTCAAACACCATTGGACGTTCACAGGCACTGGGCGGGACACACCAGCCCCAGGTGGAGAAGCAGACAGGAAGAGCGGCCACACCGACAGTGCGGCTGCCCCACATCCCCAGCACAGCACTCCAACCGTTGGTACCCACACCCCGTCACACCTGATGCCCCGATGGGACCAGGCAAGGCCGGCCGGCTAGCCATCAGACAGGCACAAAGCACACCCACCCGATCCATCCCCCACAGCACCCCACAGCCCCATCCAGAGCTGAGGAAGGCCGAGCATGGCCAATGCACAGGCAAGCCGAGGCCGACATGCACACCCAGGCGCCAGCACCGGATGGCAGGCAGCCCTGCCCCGGGAGCGGCCCACGGCCACCCTACATGGGAGGTGCAGCAGCCGCGAGGGCAGCCGACGTCCCCGAGCCCCTACCCAAGACTAACCCCCTCCCCCAAGCGCAATACCCGCAAACACTGGAAAGAAGGCTAGAGAGGGGGAAAGTGAAACAACTTTATTCAGCGGGGCATATAAAAATGGTTACATGGGCACAGGGCCACTGCAAAGCACGGGCGGAGTCATCAGAAAGGCCAGTTGCCCCCGGGCTGAAAGAAGGCGACCGGGAAGGCACAGCAGTGAAGAGGGGACAGCAGAGCAGGGCACCTTGAAGCAGCAAGCAGCGGAAAGGGACGATGGGAAGGCGGACAGGGGCGCAGTGCCAGGAAGTAACTGCAGTCCACAGAACGAACCCCACAGCCACAGATCACACGGGGTGGGGGTAGTACAGCCAGATCCAGTCACCAATACTCTCACACACCCGTGCCGCTTCTGCACAGGCACAGCGCTCCCCAACGGGATTCATGGGCCTGGACAACGGCGCGACGTCACACCCATCCACAGCAATAGCATCAGCATCCTTGCCTGGCCAGGGCAGGTCAGGGTGCTCGGCCAGTAACACGTCCCCACGGGACTCTCAGATGTTGTGCAGGATGCAGCAGCACACCATAATGTCAGGGATGATGTTAGCCTGCAAGTCCAGCAAGCTAAACAAGGAGCGCCAACGTTCCTTCAGATGCCCAAAGGCGCGCTCCACCAGCAGGTGGGCACGTCAGTGGTAATAGTTGTATTTACACTGCATGGCAGTACGGAGGTAGCGGTATAGGGGCCATCAGCCACAGCTGCAGGGCGAAGACCTGGTTGGTCAGGAGCAGCGGATCCATGGCATGCCCGCACATGGAAGCAGTTCCAGAGGTCAGAAAGCAGCCTGATGACAGTTTGGCCACCAGGGGGGATTCCAGAAGACGGCTGTGTCATGGCTCAGCCTGGACACACCCACATAAACATCCATGAATTGCCCCTTGGCATCCACCACCACCTGGAGAACCATGCTGTAGAAATGCTTGTGGTTGTAGTACTCATCACCGTGGGGGGGGGCCAGGATGCGCATGTGGGTCAGGTCCAGAGCCCCTACTGCCCACAGGAAGGCCAGGGCATGGAAGCCATGCATGTTCTACCGCTCGTCCCTGACCTGGATGACATCGGCCAGGTACAGCTCGTTCAGCACGCTCACCGTCTCCCGGAAGATCTCGCACGCGGTGGACACACCCACCCCGAAGATCATCGACAGCGGCAGGTACCCCACATAGAAGGACAACTTGTACAGCGTCAAGCCCAGACGGCGAGAGACCGGAATGGATGGGGCATGATGGTACACTCCCTCTGCAGGACAGGGGTCACCTTGGCCACCAGCACATCGAACGTCATGCGGGACATGCGGAAGCTCCCCGGAAACGCTCGTCATCCCAGTCTTCCAAGTTCTGTATCTCCTTCCACACGGCATCTGTCCGGCGAAGCACCCAGCAGCGCACGGTCTCGCGCTGATCAAGAAAGTCGGCCGATGTCACCAGGGGGGTCCGCAGTGCAGGGCTTCCATGGCCTTGCCACTGGCCAACACCCCCGTAGTCACTGTGCCCGCATCACGGCGGCGCAGCAGGGGCAGGATGGCGGCCCGGCAACAGGGCAAGGCCTCCGCAGTGCCGAGGGGCCAGCAACCATCGGCCATCCCAAACGTTGGCCCCACAGGCAAAGCGCCACCCAGGCAGCACAGCTGGGCACATACCACAGCCTCCTCGTTGCCATCACCATGGTTCTGTGTGGCTGCCTGGATCACCGCCTGCAAGCCGGCCATAGCGAGCTCTCGCCGGGATATGGCCACCAGTGCCTGGGAGGCCAGAGGGGAGGCAGGCATGATGGGAGGGCCAGTGGGTGTGACGGAGTTGGAGGGGCGGCGACGCGCCCAGTATGGGACTGCCCAATACGGGAGTGTGGGAATGGGGGACTGCTGCACACCTGCAAGAGAGGGGAGTGAAAGCAAGTGGCCGGAGTGGGGGGCGATGGGGCAGCGCTGCTTCAGGACGAGGCAAGGGCACAACAGAGGGGGGATGAGCACAGCTAGCTCATGCCGACGGAAAGGCCTACAGCTGGCCAGGGATCGGACGGCGGCAATGCCTGACACTCCGCTCCAGACATCAAATGCCACGCAGGTCTTCTCCCAGGGCCAGCTCCACAATATGGAGGAGCCATGCCTTATGGGCCCTCTGCCTTCTGCGGATGGCATGGTGGAGGGAGCGCAGCTTCCCTGAGACGGGGGAAGAGAAGGGGAGGGGAAGGAGGATAGCCATCAGTAACACAGAGGCCATAGCGGTTCCTCTGCACCCAGGCCAACCGACCTGCACACCAACCTCCAAGCCGCAGGGCCCTGCGGCGTTGGCCGGGGCGGCTCTTTCAGGGCCCAGCAGACCTGTAGGGTGCTGCCATCTCAACAGGAGTGGGCTGAAATAATGGACAGTGGGGCCGCAAACGCATGGAATCCAGGATGTGCAACATAGTTGCGGGCGGACAACTATGCCTTGGATGGCCTGAACAGGCTGAGCGAGGTGGCTGCCAGAGCAATGGAAGGCGGCAGGGGGCTTATCGTGGCATAGGGAGGGGGTGTATACTGCCAAAGACCCTCAGCGGACGGGCCAGGGGGGGCGTTACATGCCCATGGCTCAGGACATGTCATGCGGGCAGGGCTCCTCCTCCCCCTCCCCCTCTCCCTCTTCGTCGAGTCGATCGTAACATCCTGGGCCCACTTGGCCCGGCTGCCTAAGCGTCGCCGCTCCTGCCCTCTGGCCTCCCCCCCTGCCATCCCTGAGGTACCTGCTGTAGCCAGTGCCGCTCATGGGGCAGCCGCTGGGGGAGGCAGGTACTGCTGTTGTGGCATGTATCCGTACGGCAGCATGTAGGGGGCGGGCTGCAGGGGGCCATGGTATACTCCCTAGAATGCCTGGGCGAGGACCTCAGTTTGGCAGTTGATGGCGGCCGTGCGCTCGCGCATGCCTCGGTCAATGATGGCGTCAGCAGCCGCCATGGCCTCAGTCATCCCGGTGGCATGATCCTCCAGACCACAGTGCACATCCCGCCTCGCCTCCTGTATTGCTTGGGAGCATCCCTCCATGGCTTGGGTGAGGACATGCTCCTTGGTGCACCTGGACTCCTCTTCACCCACCATGCGTGTGAATAGCTCGTGAATGCATCCTCCTGTTGTCTCCGTGGCCATGACCAGGTCCCTCGCCACCTGCAACCTGACTGCTTTGTGCCTGTTGAGCAGACAGGCACACCTCTGTGCATTGGTCAGGGGACGAGCTTGAGCGGCCAGTCCCATGAAGTCCACGCCAGTCAGCGGGGGCAGCGGCTCCTCCTCTAGGGGGGTTGTGCCTTCCATCTCCGTGACCTCTGGATTCGGGGGGGCCTTGATCTCCTCCGCAAGAACCTGGAGCTCAGCTTCCAGCGACTCATCCTCCTCCATCCATCTCGTCCAATTCCACGAAGGTCTCATCAGTGGCTTGCATGTCGATGGCCCGCAGCTCTTCCTGGGAAGGCGACAGTTCTAGCTCCAGGACGTCAGCCACCTGTAGCTCCACAAGCTGCTCCATTTCATCCTGCTCCTCCTGTGACACTGGCCCCATCCCCGTAACAGAGTTCATGATGCTGCAGGCGAACCCCTCCACCATGGTGCTGCGGCTCACTGACCCCACCCACATACACGGTGTGGCCTCTGCCCGCCCGGCTCCTCCTGTGGCGCCGGCTGGGCGTGCCCTTGCGGGCGGCACCCATGGGCGCGATGGCCCTGCATGATCCTCCTCCTGCTGTGTCTCTGACACTAGTGGGACGGGTCTGGTGTCCTCTACCTGCAACTCTGCACAAATCAGCAGTAGGAAGGCCGTGGGGCTGTTGGTGCTGGAGAAGGCTGTCACAGGAGAGGCACTCCTTGAGGAGCAGTTTCTCCTGGGCAGCATGGTTCGTGGCCGGGGCAGCAGTGATGGGCTTTGGGATCCCGCGGGCCCACTCTTCGGCTTCGGCACGACTGGCCATGGGTCCAGTGGTGCCCTTGCCACTGGCATGCCGGTTGGTGGCCGGCATGGAGCGGACATCCATGGCGGCAGTTGGGCTGCCCTGGTGGCGGTGTCATCGCACCGTGGCCCTTGAGCATGTCAGGCTCGTTGTTGCAAGCGTGGTGTGACCCCGCTGTGACCCCGCTGCCTGCCATGTGCCCTCCAGCAGGCGTGCCAGCTCGTCATAGAAGGGCATGGTGTGTGGCTCGACCCGGTTCAGTTATTGTGCGTGACGGTCTCCTTGAACTTCCTCTTGAGTCCATGCAGATTGTCCTTGCATTGCTTGGCGCTGCGGTTGTGTCCCCGTTCTAGCATCTGCCTGGAGAGCCAGGGGTAGAGGTGATTGTGCCTGTGTGTGGCCATGATCCTCCTTGCTTCCTGGCTGCCCCACAGCTCTATGGAGTCCCCAATTTCTGCCTCTGACCAGTGCTGTGCTCTGCGTCTTCCCGTGGGGTCCTGGCTGCTTCCCTCTACTGGGGTTTGGGAGCCGGTGTCCTCAGGCTGACTGCCACAGCTCTCCTCTCCCTCCAGGTCCATGGTGCCGGTGGGGGTGCCTTACAGTTCTGCCAGGTGCCTCTGCCCTCGCCTGGTGTTCCCCAACCCATGTGCTTGTGGGATGGTGGGTGCTGGTGGGATGTCATGTTCGGTGGGAATGTGCCCTGTTTGATGACGGCGGTGTTGTTGCTGACTTTGGGCGCTTTGTGTCCTTGGAATGTTGTGCATACCGTCGCCCATTTCCCACAACATCCACAGCTGGTTGTCCGGCGTGTTGTGGAGGTGGGCCATCCACGGGCGCCCTTTGCCTTGGCATTCTCCGCGCCTTGGGGATGTGCATGGCCGGGGCGTGCTGTCTGGCCATGTTGGGTGGCTGAAGGGGGGCTCAGTGAGTGCCGCTCCCCCGGGCCGCCTGCTTCCGGGTGAGGCGACAGGTGAGGACGCGCGGCCATGGGGGCAGATGTCGCCTGGGTTGCTGTCATCCCTGCTGGGTGGGGGGGTGGCGCCCCTTGTTCCTGGGCGCCTGGGGGCACCTGGCGGTGGCACGTGTCCCATAGCCTCCCACACCCTTTGCCCTGGTTCCCTTCTGGCAGCGTTCCTTTTCCGTTTGGGTGCCGAACAGGCGATGGCGCGCATACTTGCAGGAGCTGGCCCCTTTTTGAGCTCTGTGCTGGCTGCTGGGTGGGGGACGGTGGGTGTCGTTGGTTGCCATTGTGGCGCGGCCAGCGAGCTGTTGGGGGTGTGCCTGAGCAGCCGGCCACGTTCGGCAGCACCCGTCGCTTCCCTCTATGGGCTTTTGTGCTAACGTACTCAACGCACTTGATTAACGCATGCACCCCTCCACACGACATTTTAGTCAATTGAATTTGATCTAAACAACGTGCAAGCGTCTTGTTTCTCTTCATTGTTTAATTCTTCTGATTAGCATACTGTGGGTTGTGTGTGCGTTGTGTGTTACTCCCCACATGATACGATAAGCAACGCAACTAACGGTTGTTTCCCAAACCCTCCGTTGCTTAACGTGTCATCCGAATTCAGCCTATATAGTAGAGAAACTCATGAAGCGTCTCCTCAGTTCCTTTCCATAAAATAAAAATAACATCAAGAAACCTCTTGTAGAGGACAATGTATTGTTTAGGGGTGTGCACTGGATCGAATCATGCGGGCATTGTGAATAGGAGGGCTACTTCGAGGCGGGAAGCGACGGGCAGATGGGCAGTCTGGATTCCCGTCTCTCCCGGGCACTGTGGCACTGAGTTCCGTAGGCTGAAAAAGAAGAAGGGAAAAAAAGATTCGATAATTAAATACTTTAACAACTGGCTCCCTCCCACCCAGGACTGGCATCTGGCTGTTCCCGTGTGCCCACGGCCAGGTAGGCACACGGGGCTGCATGCTTGCTTACTGGGAGGTAAGCTCTCAGACCGCCCCACTTCTGGACACTCTCAGGTGTTCCTGCGTTGACTGCACACACTTACCTTAGTCGTGCGGCCACTGTGGATAGGAGGACCACTTCCAGTCAGGCACCTCCAGGCAAAGTCACAGCAGCACAGGCACCTCCAGGCAGAGGCGGGCAGGCAGAGGCAGGCAGGCAGAGGTGGGCAGGCAGAGTGCCAGGCGCTTGCACATTGCACAAGTAAGCAATAGAACCGTGGGACCGGCCCACGTGATCCGGCTACTTCACAATGGCGGCAACCTGGCAGGCAGGCAGTTTTTTCAATCATATAGCCAAAAACACAACACACAGTGACAGCCCTGCAAGGCTGCCACATAGGTCCAAAAGACACAGTCAGAAACAGTGTAGGATGCTTTGTCATCCACTCAATGTAGGAGCCTGGAAGAGGAATCCTATCAGTTTCTTCGTTAAGAGTCAGAGGTGCATGCGTTCCTTGGCAATAAGCCTTCTTGTTATCCAAAGTTCTCATGAGCCTATAACGTGGCCTTTTACAAGAAGAAACACACATGGGACCTTACAGATGGCCTGGAGGGAGTCATCGGAGGCCAATTTCAGAGGCACACGTGCAAGCGCATTGGTTCAAGTCAAACAACATAGAATGTGTGAGATGCTTGTGCATCCCCTCAATATAAGAGGCTAGGAGAAGAAACTAGATCCCTTCGGGATCCTTCGTTCAGAGTTGAGTTACTGAGCTGTAAACACAGCCAGTAAATTAAAGAAAATTAAATTAACAAAAAATAAGAATTAAAAAATCAAGGGCCTGCCAGAACCTGCCAAAAAGTGTGGAATGGATGGGGGGTGCCTGCCAATTACTCCCGCGAGGGCATGAGGGTGGGGTATCCCAGCAGGGGCAGATTGACCTTTAGGAAGACCAGCTGCTCCACCATCTCAGCGTCCAAGCAAGAGCGGTGGGGTGTGACCACGTCGCCCGCCATGGAAAACATCTGCTCACTTGGAACGCTGGACGGTGGGCAGCTGATACTATCCATGGCCACCCATGCCAGATCAGGCCACACCTGGCACCGGGATAACCAGTAGGCCAGGGGTTCGATGGAGCCATCCTCCATCAGCTCCACCAGGTAACGCTGCACTGCTGCTGCAACATCATCCTGGCGGCGGCTGGGTTGGGTGCCTCTATGCCCAACTACTGCCTGCAAGGCCTTTGCCCCTGGCCTGTCCCCCTGCTTGGTGTGGTGGCGCTGCTGCCGCTGCTGGTGGTGCACAGCGGACTCATCGCCTGGGCTTTGGTGGGCTCCTCCTCTGCCTGCCCAATCCTGGCTTCCCGGGCCACCCGAACGTCCACCACCAGCATTTCCGCCCGGGAATTCTGCCCACACAGCCCATCCTTGATGCACGGGTTGCACATGGTGGCCAACATGTACTGCCTCTCATTGTAGAGAGGCTGGACCTGGCAGGATAGGCCTTCCCTCAGCCTTGTCACCACTCCCCGAACCTCTGGCAGGAAGCGCCTGCCGATGACGGGATCCTCGGCCTCCAGAAACTCGCCCATCTGCATCTAGAGATGCCTGGCCATGGGGATCACCTGGCTGAGGAGGGCAGTGCTGCTGCTCAGAGTCTCGGTGGCCTCAAGGAATGGCTTAAGGACCACCAGAAGCTGGGACATGGCATCCCACTGCTGCCTGGACAGTGGGGCCTGGATGCCAATGTCCCCGACCCTGAACATCTCGTGGACAACACGCTGTTGCTCCACCATACGCTCGAGCATGTGGTAGGTGGAGTTCCAACGTGTTGCCACATCCTGCACTAGACGGTGCTGCGGAAGTCCCAGCTCCTGCTGCTTCTCCCACAGCAACCGACTGCCCTTCACACTGTGGTGGAAATGCCCGGCCACCTTCCTGCAGCTCTCTAGGAGATTACGGATTTGGGGAGAGAGAGGGGCCTTGCTGCCTCCAAGACCATCCCTCACGACCAGGTTGAAGACGTGTGCGATGCAGCGGATGCCTTCAAATCCACCATCACGCACCGCCTTCACCATGTTGGCTCCCCCGTCCATGACCATGTAACCACGGGTGTGTTGGTGCCCGCCCAGCCACCCTGCCACCATGCGGTTCATGGCCACCGTAATCTCCTCTGCTGTGTGGGACTGGTCCATGACTGCGGTATGAAGGAGGGCCCAGCAGCAGCCCTCCTTCCCAGTCCCGGAAGTCCTGGGTGCTTCCTGCCCTGAGGCTCCCCACCAGTGAGCCGTCAGGGACAGGTAAGCGTGCACTCCTCCTTCGCTGGACCAGATGTCCGAAGTGAAGTGCACCTTCTGTGCCTCTGCCTGGCACAGACAATCCAGAACTAACTCCCTGCATGCCCGGTACAGGGAGGGCACCACACGCCTGCTCAGGGTGGTGCGACAGGGCGGCTTGTAGTATGGAACCACAAGACCCATCAGCCTCTTGAAGCCTGCGTTCTTGACGAGGCTGAATGGCTGGTCATCCAACGCCACCATCTCACCAATGCAATTGGTGATCTGGTTGGGCATTGGAAAACACCACGTTGTGGCTCCATACTTCCCCCACCCCATCTCTTCCATGGTGGCCTGGCGAAGCCTCTTGGGGATGGGAGTTCGAGAGCTGGCAGAAGTTGCAGGAGCCTTCTGTTTGCCCTTACTAACACCAGTCTGCTGCGAGGTGCCCGCCTCGGTCCCAAGCAAAACAGACTGGTGGTGCCTCTGCATGTGGCGGCATTTCCCCCCTGCTCACATCCATCTTGCAGTGGCGACAGACAGCAAAGCGGGAATCCACTCCCACCTCAAAGTGGTCCCACACCTTGCTTGTCTGTCACTTCTGTGGTGACACAAACGGCCCACCAGCACTTTCACTTTGCGGTGTCACCACAGTAGCAGCAGGGGAATGAGTGGAAGAGAGGACAGATTCTGGAGAGCGAGGCTCTGCTGCTGCCTGCTCTTCCTCTTGCCCCACATCAATGTCCTCCTTCTCACTGTGAACCGTGCTAACTCCCACAAGGTCTGGGAAAAGTTCCATCAGCGGGTTCACAGGCTCACCCACTGAAGGAGCTGGAGATAGTCCTCCTTCTTCACGGCCACTGCTGCTCCCAGCACCTGCCTCAGGTAGTTCAAAGAGTGCCCTGCAGGAACTACTTTGAGTTGCCTCTGCCTGCTTCTGCTGCCCCAGTGGAGGACGCCTCAGTTTAACTGGAGGTGTGGAAGCCTGCCTGCTGCTGGTCCCAGCAGCAGCAGCAGCACCATGCCCAGAACTGCCTCTCCCAAGTGCTGCCTTAGCAGCAGGAGCCCTTTGTGTGCCACGCTTCATTTTATTATTGTTATTATTTTTATTATATTATATAAGTGTGTGTGCTTTGCCCACAGTTTGTGTTTGCTATGTAGCAGCAGGCTACACAGCCCAGCAACACACACACACACACACACACACAAGCAAGCACACACACAGAGAGAGAGAAAAATAGAAAGAGAGTATAGAAATTTTTTTTTGTTATTTTTGGGGGGGGGGGTTTCAGAGAGAGAAAAAGAAAAACAAACACACTCACTCCCAAAGACAAACTACAGAAATTTAAAAGACAAACAGACAAACTAACGAACAAACACATGATATACAATAGAGAAAGGAAAGGCAAGAGAGAAAAAGAGAGAGAGAAAGCACAAGGAAAGCTGAAGAAAAAGACCAGAAACTCCTCAAACGCCTCCAATTTCAAAATACAATCTCCACCAGCTCCAAACAAACACTCTTTCACCTCCAACTCAATACACCCCACAGAGAGCCAAAAGCGAAAGACTGATAATATATACTGGGTTTTCTACTAAGCCCTCCTCCAGCATTGCGATTGGAGGCTGAAGAAAGTCTTAACAGGATTGGGTGATTCAGTCATGTAGTCTAAGCACAATTGGTGGATCAAGCTGTCAAACACACACACACATACACACATCCTCCCCCCCTTACTGGAAGTTTAAAATAATAAAGTTTAAACCTTTGTTTGCCAATAAAGTATTGCACCAATTTATCTGTAATTTTCAAAACATGAGGGGACATACATACTATCCCATGTCTGCGAGTTTCAACTGTATACCTCTTAAAACAAAAAAGTTACACAGTATATTCTCTTTCTTGGCTGTAAGCCCCTGTAAATTGCCATAACAAACCTTTGTTTGCCACTAAAGTCTGCACCAATTTCTCTGTAATTTTCCACACATGAGTAGACATGAATACTCTCCCATGTCAGTGAGTTTCAACTTCCTACCTCTTAAAACAAAAAAGTTACAGCACATTATTTTTCAAAGCCCAAAGTAAGTTTAAAAACGCCATTAAAAAAGATCCGATCCACCGATTGTTTCCGATCCGGATTGGACCTCGGCGGATCAGATTGGATCGGATTGAAGGGTTGGTTGGATCAGATCGGATCGGATCATTTTCTTCCGATTTTAGGGCGGATCGGATTCGGATCGTTAATCTGATCCGATCCGATGCACACCCCTACTATTTCCCCCCCGGGTTGCTTCTGTGGGTTCCCCTTCCGTTTCCTATTCGAGCCTAGCGTTTTGAATCGCACGTGATCGGTATTGCTGCGATACCTCAGCTTGGCCTCTTGAACTTTGCCTGTTTCGGACTTTGCCCGTTCAGGAATAAATAGAAACAGAAACTAAAACTGCGACCTCAGGGCGAGAGAGAGCAGCAAGAGGGGACAATGTCATGTGAATCCAGCGTTGAACAAGTGGAGCAAAGATGAGGTGGGTGTGCTTAAAACTGCCCGTGTGCTAACAACCTGTACTTGCTTGCCATGTGCAGTGAGCCACTGGATGGTTCACAGGCGTGCAGCACATGGCTGCCCAATCCCTCACTGAGTTGCTATTTTCATAAAAATGGTGGGTTATTTTTTTACATAAAAGCTAATTTACACAAATGGTGGCTGTAAAACGCCCATCTAGACAAAATTACAAATGTAAATGGACTATTTATGCCCTTTAAGCCCCACAAATGGGCCCTTACATAAAAGAACATGCCGCGGTTTTTCCACAAAATGGTGGTTCAGTGGACCATTGGGGACCACCCTGCTTAGGCTGACCAGATAAAATCCAGGTCAGGGCTCATATAACTTTAACAGTTGTAGAGAAAAGGGAATTTCAGCCAGTGTCATTTGTATGCAATTAGTTCCTGGTGAAATTCCTCTTCATCACAACAGTTAAAGGTGCAGGCACTATACTAGAGTGACCATAAACAAAAGAAGGCAGGGCCCCTGCAACTTTAACTGTTGTGATGAAGAAGGAATTTCACCAGGAACTAATTGCATACAAATGACGCTGGGAGAAATTTCCTTTTCTCTACAACTGTTAAAGTTACATGAGCCCTGACCTGGATTTTATCTGGTCACCCTAACCCTGCTTGTCTGACTCGGCGTGTGCCAAGACTTCCCTAATGTTGAATAGTGCTGGGGATAAAATAGTCTCCAATAGCACAAGTGTCAGGGGACCGGAACACACTCCCCCAGACTGACCCTGCAGATAGGAAGGACAGTGCTCCGAATACTCACCCGACAAAGCCAATCTAAGAGAATACCATGGCCAATGGTATCAAAAGGCACAGAGAGATTGAATAAGAGGAGCAAGGTAGCATTCCCTCTATCCCTTTCTAGATAAAGGTCATCCAATGATTAAAGCTTATTTTCCAGTTCTGATATAACAAGAAACTGATTTTCCAGACATTTTGCATTACAGTGCATGAGAAAAGGGAGAAGGGAGCATGAAGGCCAAGGCTGGTTCTCAGTCTAATAAACTATGCTTTCTTAGACCAAAATCTTAACTAAGGGTTAAGAAAGCAGCAGGATTATTGCACCGATATTGCCTTCTTTCACCTCCATTTGACAGCAACAATAAAAGCAAACATTAGAGAGAGTGGAAAAGCAATTCCACATTATATGTGTTTTGTGGGCAGCTTTATTAAAGCCTTTCAAAGTACAGCTGCTACATCTGAAAATCTCTAAAGGCTGAAAGAGATTCTTTGAGCTCTACATTTAAACAGAGAAAGCCAGAAGGTAAACATCTCCATTTTCCTGTTTGAACCCGTTGCTCTACTACTGCTAGAATCAATCAATTCTTTACTGCTTCATTTGGGCTCAGAAAAGAACAGTGGATGAATCCTACAAGAATTTCTGACAATAAGGAGCGACTTTCCTTCTGCAATAGCACCACCTACTGATAATCTAAGAGGCAACATTTGCTTATAACCTTTTATGTTAGGATTCTGACTAGTTTTGCCCTGTACAAGGTTAGCACACACACAAAGATGATTAACTGAAACTACATGCTACTTTCGCAGCATACGCAACAAACCCCAGCCTGCTGTCTTCTTTAGAAATAAGCTTTATCAAAAGCCATCACCAACGCTTTGTCAAAGCCAGAGCGTTAGCTTTATTTCTTCTTAGGCTAATCTCTCTTTTTTGTGATGTGCAATGCTACTCAGTAAAAATGTTTTGTATCCAAATAACTGAAAGTATACTCTAATAGAGAGATGCTTAAGAACAATGTTTTCCAAATAGAGAAACATGGGTGGGGGACAGAGCATACTTGAGTCTGTGTGTGCAATATTTGCATGTGTGGTTCTTGCCTGTGTGTAGCATGCTCGTAATAATACATAATAATTTATTATTATAAATAATAATAATAGTAATAATAATAATAATAATGTGTGTGTTTGCATCTGGTGTGCTCCTAAATGTTGCTGTGAGTGTTTGCATGTGGCCCATGTCTGCTGCCTATTGCTGTGCGTGTCTTTGCTTCTGCCATGCTCCTCTTTGTTTTAAGGATGTCTAGGTGATGCAGAGGCCGAGTGCAAACACAGGCAAGAGTGCATCACTTACAAATAACTACAGCAGTGTGCAGGATCATGCCACACACCACACACACAAAAGAATGTTATACACAAACACAAGAGTGTGCCACCTGCAAACACAGCAGGATGCCAGCAGCACACCCTGGAATATGTGCAGTAATAATTAAGAATAGTGGCTAAGCACATGTGAAAAGTCTTTCCTTCATCACCAACAATATGGTTTGTTGGGGCTGCATTCTAGGTAGATGACAAAGCAGGGTTCCATTCACATGGAGTGTTGTACTCCAATTCAAGTAGATGTGAGCAGAACTCCTCTTCAGGCGTTGCTGCAAAGTGAAGAAGCCGGGCCAGCACGCACAGGTCCACACCCCTACTCAAACATGTGTGTGCCCTTTTTGGGCTTAACTCAGTGCTATCTGGTGAAACCCATGGCAGCAGTGACAAGGAATGCCTTTTATCACCTAACGATGATATCCCAGCAGCAGCCCTATTTGGAACTGTTGGACCAAACCACAGTAACTATATGGACTCAAATTTCTTGCAATTTGGTCCACAAATGCCTTGCTGGCCCAGCATCTGCAGATTCCACAGACATGCAGCTCTTCCCCCAATTTCCAACTTCTGAAATTTAGTGTGTGGAGGGGTAGCATTATGCTTACTGGCACGTCATAGCTCTACCGAGGCTGCAAAGCTTAGTTCTCAGTAGTTCGGAACAGCGGACGGCAGTGGACAGTAGCAGGGAAGGCCCAAGTAAGGAGCGCGAGTGGGAGGGGGGAGGGAGAGAGGGACGGCCCTAGGTCCGATAATCTGATATGTCCGATAGTTATCAGACATATGGATTTCGGATACAATCAGATAGGGCCTGAGGGGCTGTGTATCATTATCATTAATCGGATGTCTGATAATGACCTTATTGGTTCATTATCAGACGTTGGAACGATACGATACACATCCCTAATGACAAGCCCCAAGCAGAGGTTGCATATTCAAAATGGCAGCCCCATACACTCCACATGTGCGTAGCTTCCATAGTGGACTATCATGACGTACGATCAGCCTTTATTGTGTGGTCATTTTGAGGAAGAGGATCAACCAATGTAATATTGCTAGCATTCAGGGTAAACCCTTGACCCGATATTCTGATATCAAACATTCTCTTTTTCTGCCTTGTTGTCTTAGGTCCAAAGCATACATTACTTTAAAGGCAAAGGTTTGGATACAACATCCTGATTGCACCTACAAAATGGATACTGATGGTGGAATGGGACTTCTGCACCCTCTCCTCCCTCCTGCAGCCCCCTGCATGTTCTCCAAATGCAGATTTGGAGGGCATGCAGGGGACTGCAGAGAGGAGGAGCAGGGGTGGAAGTTCCGTTCTGCCTGCGATAGCCATTCCATGGGCGCAATGAGTCATTTGGATTCAGCTCTTAGCTGCTTTTTAAAAACAACAACTCTAGAGTAAAATCAAAGGTTCTAATCCAGATCAGGCCTCTGGTATGGGAGGTGGGGTTTTTTAACTCTTGCCTTTCTGCTGCAGTTCTGATCCTACAACTGCAATATATATTGCCAAATAGTGTTCCATTTGCTTTAATTTTAAGTGAATGTCCCCTCTAACATGAAAGCCCATTGGTCATAAAAAGATTTCCCATGAAGTCTAATCTCAGATTAATCTAAGATTAAGGGAAACAAAGAGGTCTAGGAAAGGAGGTTTGGAAGAGGGAGTGGTCCAGTCACTCAAGGGGCAGAGGAGAAGCTCAAAGGCAGAAGACTGAGAAGGGAAGCTAAACTGGGGGAGAGAATAGGCAGCAAGCAGAGGTCAGATAGCCGAGAGCCACAGATGTAACGAAGACTCAAATTCACAAACTGAATTGAAAGGAGCACTCATATTTGTTATAATAGATAGCAGTTCCCTCCTATCAGAAGACTGCGTGAAGACTGGAAACTGAACACCAGTAGAGAGGTCAAGAGGGAGGAGCCTGAGTAAGCACAACAGATCTTGTCTCATTCTCAATAAAGCTTTAATCACAGCAAGTAGACCTCTGTCTTTTGTGCTAGCTATAGGTCTCCGATGTTGAAGGAAAATGAGCATCTCTGAAAGACTGGAGTTGAAGAAATATCACTTCAAGCAAATGCACAGGTTAAAATAAAGGAGTTTCTGATTGAATTTAAAGGAAATCGGTGTCAGGATGGCGAGAATTTCATTCATTCAGCATTTTGATACGAACTTCCAAATTCACACCTACTGACTCAATATGTGAACTAGAACTGGCGTATTTGCACTTCTCAGAATTATGCAATGCAATCCTCAGAACATAAAATGCATATGTTGGGGAAATATGTACACAAAAAAGAGAAATAAATACTTGCCATAAAAATGTGCATTTGTTTTTTTTAAAAAAACCATATATTTTAGGAGAAATGTGCACAAACATGCATATCCATTTTTGTGCAGTCTTTCTTTAAAAAGTGGCATCTCGTGATGTGCAAAGAGGATAGAATGAGCTAAAGCCTAGGGAAATGAGATGCTTAGAGAAAGCAATATTGACAGATTTGTCCATTCCTTGTCCATTACAAGATTTTCCCCACTAGAGGTCTCCAGAGAAATGCAAGTAGCAATGGGTGGAAATTAGTGAGGATAACACAAGACTTTTTAATCTAAGCACTGACCAATTTTATTTTATTGTTTTTACATCAGCTCTGTCACGGAGATTGGGGTGGGTGAAAGAGCACCCCCAAATTTGTGGCCAACTGGGAGATGAGGTGAACAATCCTCATTTTCAGAAGAAAGGGCTTACTAGGAGCAGCAACAGTGTCTCCCCTCCCCTTCTGGATTTCAAAAGGTATTTTAAAAAACACCTGGTAATTTAGCAGATGCTGCAAGCAGTGGTGAAGACAGTCGCATTGTAAACGGCTTCCTGACATCTCCCGTTGCTTATATCACCATGCTCAGCTCCCAATAGAAGCAGTACCATCAGTTAAACAACCAATGAAAACAAAAAAGCCAGCTCCCCAAGTAAGCTCTTCCCCCACAATTAAATTCGACTTGCTGTAAGTTTAGAAAGGGCACTGAAGTTATTTCAGCAAAGTATGAAGTCTAGCTAAATTAATTTCTGTGAATGTTAATTTCAAAAAATGCCATTCAAAGGGATCTTAAGGCAAAGATTAAAACAAATAAAGCTGCAATATTTAATTGCAGATGTGTGTAGGTTTATAGCATAGGTTTGTAAATTAGGAGTCACTTGAGTGGCAGCACATTGCCACTAATTTCTTTGCAACCCTGAGGCATCACAGCAGCAAAGTGAGAGCTGCAAGTCCCCATGGGTGCAAGGAGGGTGGGCTTTCTGGGCAGTACTGGCGGTCATGAAGCTCATCGAGCCCACCCCCTGCCCTCTGCATGGCCTTCCCGCACATCCCCTTGACCTACCATGAAACTGAATTTGCCCCCAGAATGCCCCCAGCTTTGATGCAAAACAAGGTCACCACCAACAGATGGTGGGAAGAAAGTGGTGACCTTGCAGGAAAAGGAAAAGCTGCAATAAGTCAGGGGCTTTTTTTTCACGCCGTTTCACCGGAAAATTCCGTGGCAAGTGCAAGTTGGCGGCTGCATCATATAAATGGCACAGCACCACTGCACAGCCACCATGGGATATATGGGGCGTATAGACAGGCTCCCCAATCCTGCATAGTATTGCTGATTCTAAAGATGATCTAGTTCAGAGGAAGTTGTTAGAGGGCTTCATGAAACTCCTCCCTGCCTTCACACTTTGACATTAGAGGGGCTCACACATAAAAGCATGGCACCCACTAGCCCTGTCCCTAGTGACCATATGCATAGCTTCACATCTGGGGCTATTCTGAAAGGGACCTTTCATAAGGAAGGGTGGGAGAATTTCCCCTTACCTTAGAGGAGCCCTACGTATGTATGTATGTCTATCAATAAAGACGAATGCGCCCTGGTGACCCTCTGTCAGGAAAAACCAGGACAGGTCAGGATTTTTGGCAACAAATCTGGGAAGGGGAAATTTGAAGATTTTTCCCATCTTCCCCTCACCCAAAGGGCAGCTCTACTTTATAGTCAATGAGAATTTACAACAATGCTTACATAGGCTGACCCTATGAAAAGGAGGACAGGGCTCATGTAACTTTAACAGTTGTAGAGAAAAGGGAATTTCAGCCAGTGTCATTTGTATGCAATTAGTTCCTGGTGATATTCCTTCTTCATCACAACAGTTAAAGGTGCAGGCACTATACTAGAGTGACCATATACAAGAGAAGGCAGGGCCCCTGCAACTTTAACTGATGTGATGAAGAGGGAATTTCACCAGGAACTAATTGCATACAAATGACACTGGCTGAAATTGCCTTTTCTCTACAACTGTTAAAGTTACATGAGCCCTGTCCTCCTTTTCATATGGTCAGCCTAGCTTACAGCTCCATCATTTTTAAAGATAAAGAGATAAAACTTGGCATGCTTTAGCCATGCCAAATCTGAAGCAGATTGGTTCATCTGTTGATTTTAAGGATTTTTTTTCAAGTTTAAGGTTTATCTTTAAAATGTCATTTTTAAAGATAAAGAGATAAAGCTTGGCACTGTGATAGCTCCTATGTAGGGCTTTAGCCATGCCAAGCATGTCTGTTCAGCCATTGATCTTTAGGATTTCTTTTAAATTGAGGTTTTAAAATTATTATTTTTAAACCATAATTTTTAAAGATAAAGAGATGAAACTTGGCACCATGATAGCTCTAAAGTAGGGCTTTATCCTGGCCGTGTTTGAAGCAGATCTGTTCATTCTTTGATTTTTAGGATTATTTTTTAAAAATTTAAGTTTTAATTTTAAAAAAACCCATCATTTTTAAAGATAAGGTGATGAATCTTGGCATCATGATAGCTCTTAAGTAGGGCTTTTGCCATACCAAGTGTCAAGCATAGATTTTTAGGATTTTAAAAAAAAATTATGGGTTTCAAATTATTATTTTTAAATCATCATTTCTAAAGATAAAGTGATGACACTTCACACCATGATAGCTCTTAAGTAAGGCTTTATCCTTGCCAAGATTGAAGCAGATCTGTTCATCTGCTGATTTTTAGGATCATTTTTTGAAAACTGAGACTTTAATTATTATTTTTTACAAAAACATCATTTTTAAAGATAAAGAGATCAAGCTTGGCACTGTGATAGCACCTAAGTAGGGCCTTAGCCATGCCAAGTTTCAAGCGGATATGTTAATCTGTTGATTTTAAGGATTTTTTTTAAATTCAAGTTTTTAAAATTTGAATTTAAAACTCAGGTTGTCAAACATCCTCTTTGGGGTCTTGCACCTTGAACAGTTTCAGCCCTTGGCATCAAGGGGATCTCAAGTTTTTAGCTAAGAAGGGCTGGGTGAGCACAGCCCCTTTCCTGTTGCAGATTTGGTGGGCAGTCAGGCACCTGGAGCTCAGCAGACGTGAGAAAGAGGAGAGGTCATATCATAGAATCATATGAATCATATCATAGAATCATAGAGTAGAGTTGGAAGGGGCATATAAAGCCATCTAGTCCAACCTCCTGCTCAATGCAGGAATCTACCTTAAAGCATCCCTGATAGATGGTTGTCCTGCTGCCTCTTGAACACCTCTAATGTGGGAGAGTCCACCGTCTCCCTAGGTCATGGTTTCCGTTGTCGTATTGCTCTAACAGTCAGGAAGTTTTTCCTGATGTCCAGCCGGAATCTGGCTTCCTGTAACTTGAGCCCATTATTCTGTGTCCTGCATTCTGGGATGATCAAGAAGAGATCCTGGCCCTCCTCTGTGTGACAACCTTACAAATATTTGAAGAGTGCTATCATGTCTCCCCTCAACCTTCTCTTCTCCAGGCTAAACATGCCCAGTTCTTTCAATCATAGGGCTTTGTTTCCAAACCCCTGATAATCCTTGTTGCCCTCCTCTGAACACACTCCAGGTTGTCTGCATCCTTCTTGAAGAGTGGTGCCCAGAACTAGACGCAATACTCAAGATGGGGCCTAACCAGTGCCAAATAGAGGGGAACCAGTAACTCACACAATTTGGAAGCTATACTTCTATTAATGCAGCCCAAAATAGAATTTGCTTTTTTTTTTGCAGCCACATCACACCATTGGCTCATATTCAGCTTGTGATCTACAACAATTCCAAGATCCTTCTCACTTGTAGTGCTGCTGAGCCAAGTATCCCCCATCTTGTAACTGTGCATTTGGTTTCTTTTTCCTAGGTGTAGAACTTGGCATTTATCCCTATTAAATTTCATTCTGCTGTTTTCACCCCAGCGCTCAATCAAGTTCACATTGGAGTTTGTTTCTGTCTTCCAGGGTATTAGCGATCCCACCCAATTTTGTGTCATCTGCAAATTTGATAAGCATTCCCTGTACCTCCTGGTCCAAATCATTAATAAAAACATTGAAGAATACTGGGCCCAGGACTGAGCCCTGTGATACCCTGCTCGTTACCTACCCCCAGTGTGAAAAGGTACCATTGATAAGCACTCTTTGAGTCCGATTCTGTAGCCAACTGTGGATCCACCTAATAGTTGTTCCATCTAGCCCACCTTTCTCTAGTGTGTGAATCAGAATGTCATGGAGCACTTTTTCAAAAGCTTTGCTGATGTCAAGATATACTATATCCACAGCATTTCCACAGTCCACAAGGGAGGTTACCCGATCAAAAACTGAGATCAGATTAGTCTGACAGGATTTGTCCTTGACAATCCACACTGGCTTCTAGTCATCACTGCATTGTTTTCAAGGTGTTTACAGATTGACTTCTTTATAATCTGCTCCAAAATTTTCCCAGGGATGGATGTCAGAGTGCCTGGTCTGTAGTTCCCAGGTTCCTCCTTTTTGCCCTTTTTGAAGATAGGGACAACATTAGCCCTCCTCCAATCATCCGGCACTTCACCTGTCTTCCATGATTTCGCAAAGATAATAGAGAGTGGTTCTGAGAGTTCTTCTGCCAGCTCGTTTATTACTCTAGGATGCAGTTTGTCGGGACCTGGAGATTTGAACTCAAAATGCAATCCTGCCCCGTCAGCTTGTACTTCACTTTTTCCAGGGGGATCATAGACCCACTTTTGAGAGAAGACTGAGCCAAAATAGGAACTGAGCAGCACTTCAGCCTTTTCTTTGTCATCTGTTACCAATTTGCCATCCTCATGAAGCAGTTTCCTTTTTAAAAAACTCCCACCCATCTTGGACTCCTTTTCTCATTAGGGCCACTTACCATGGGACCTTACTTAGCATAGTTCTGAGTTTTTTTTAAAATCGGCTTTCCTGAAATCCAGAGTATGCGTATGGCTACATTCAGCTTTTGCTTCCTTTAAAATCAAGAACTGAAGTATAATGTGGTCACTTTCCCCCAGAGTTCCCATAACTGCCACTTTATCCACTAAGTCATCACTATTGGTCAGTATCAAGTCAAGGATAGCTGTTCCTCTAGTTCCTTCCTCTACTTTCTGTAGGAAAAAGTTATCAGTCACACATGTCAGGAATTTCTTGGAGGGGCCACTTTGGGCAGAATTTGTCTCCCAACAGATATCAGGGTAACTGAAGTCCCCATTACTACTACATTGGATTTCCTTGAAACACTGGCAATTTGCTTTTCAAAAGTTTCATCCTCATCTTCTCCTTGATTGGGTGGTCGGTTGCAGATTCCAACTATCATGGTCCTTTTATTCATTTCCCCAATTATTTTAATCCAGATGCTCTTGATGGGGCTCCCAGGCTCATCCTCTTGTATTTCTGTGCAGAGATACGTATTTTTAACATATAGTGCGACTCCGCCTCCCTTTCTATTTCTTCTGTTCTTTTTGAACAAGTTATATCCTGCAAGTGCTATATTCCAGTCATGGGAGTCATCCCACCAAGTTTCAGTTATACCTTTCAAGTCATATTTTCCTTCATGTATTAAGAGTTCAAGTTCATTCTGTTTGTTTCCCATATCCTGTGCATTAGTATATAAACATCGAAGCCCATGCGCTTTGCAATCTGGCTTCTTTCCTACATAGTTGTGAATACTGTTTTGGGGCACTGTCGGAGTTGTTCTCTCTGTTATGGTACATAAAGCTTCATCCGTTGTTGCCTCAAGGTTTACATCTCCTGCCCCCTGTAGGATTCAGTTTAAAGCCCTCCTGATGAAGTTCGTCATGCTGTGGCTGAACACATTCTTCCCAGCCCTTGTGAGGTGCAATCCATCCCTTGCCAACAGTCCTTCTTCCAAGTAGCGTAGCCCGTGGTCCCAGAATCCGAATCCCTCACGTTGGCACCACCTTCATAGCCAGTCGTTCACCCAGAGTATTTTTCTTTCCCTTTCTATTTCCTCTTCCAAGAACTGAGAGGATGGATGAGAAAACTATCTGGGCCCCAAAGTTCTTGAGATTCCTTCCCAGAGCTTCAATGTCTGATGTGATTTCTTCGTATCTCCGCTTGGCAATATCATTTGTTCCCACATGGATGAGAAGAAAAGGATATATGTCAGTGGGCTTGATGAGCTTTGGCAACCCTTCAGTCATATCTCTATTCTGTGCTCCAGGGAGACAGAATACCTGGCGAGTCCATGGGTCTTCACAACATACTTGGGTTTCAATTCCACATTGCAGGGACTCTCCCACAACAACTATTCTTCTCTTCTTCTTGGTCGACTGACGTTCTGCCTCTTGTTCACTGTTGCACAGGTTCCCCTGTACTTCTTCCTCTGCAGGCTGTCCTCTAGTCTCATCCTCCAGTAGCTGAAAGTGGTTGCATAACTCTAACGGTTCCACTGGTGCAGAGTGTCTTCTAGTTCTTCTGCTCCTAACTGTCACCCTTTTCCAGGGAGTTTCCTCTTCATTGGGTTTCCTCATCTCAGCATTCTCCACTTCTGCTTCAGCTTGCTGTTGCTCTTCAATCTCTTGCGCTTCTTGTTGCTGTTGCAGTTCCACCGTTCTATCTAGGAACTCTTCACCTTCTCTTATTCCTTGGAGGGTGTCAGCAGGATAGGTACAGCATCATGTGAGTCCCGTGCTGCAAATCCACACACCAGGCATGGTGAGAGTGCACTAAATTGCCAGTGTGATGGAGCTCCAAGTCACAGCTCTCACAAAGAGTAGATAAAGAGGTAAACCTTTTTCTGGTTGAATGCTCCTCCATTGAAAAACATTTCTGTTCATAGAAAATAAGCATGTTAAGGAACAGACTGACATCTAGCTTTCTGTGTGCAGGAAATTGTGTGTGTATGTGTATTTTGGAGAAGTATCCCCTCATGTGCTCATGAGAGACTCTGGAAGCAGGCTTGCTGTCTTTTATGAAAACTTAGCATCCTTATGAAAATCCTAAGGGTACTGCTATAAAGAATGGTCTGTTCATTTACAACATAAATCATGTCTTGCAATAGTTAATAACATGCTTTCTCTGGCTGTTTTAAATATTCACTGAAGGGGGGGTTATAATCCCTTAGAAACATGATACATTATATACATATATTCTTATAGGCATTGAGGGCTGTTGTGTTCCACATTCATGCAGGGCTGGTTAAAACTATCTGATGTTCCTGTTTCTGGGAGGGTGGTTTGAAGTTTCAGGTTGATACATTTTCCCCTCCCATCATGCTGTAGCATGTATATAAACTTGGAGCTCTCTGGAGCCTTTTGCCAGTTCTCTTCTCAGATTAGTCAGGAGCAACAGAGAGACAAGAGGATGGAGCTCCTTTTGGCTGCCACAGTCTCCATTTGTTTTCTGTCAGCTTTTCATCCTGCAGAATCTTCTACTGTTTATTATGACAAGATTTTGTCCCACAGCCGGATCAGGGCACGTGATCAAGGGTAAGTTCAAAATTTATCTCCATAATATGCATAACTGGTGTTTTAAATGGAACAATGCTTCCACACCGAAAGCTATTGTTTAGCAAAAGTAGAATGTTCCAATGATGATGGCACTGTGTGTGATCTTACAGATATATTTGTTGTGTTCCTAAAACACCCATTTTAAGAAAAGATGTACAAGAAGGTTGAAGCTTGTTAATTAGATAAAACAGCTGACTGCTAAAACAAATTAACATCAGGAAATAAATATTTCTGTTTACATCCTTGAGGACTTAGATTGCACCAGGGCTCATCCGATCTCAGCTCAGGCATCTGGTTTCAACATTAGGGTTTAACCCTAGAACACATGACGGGACGCATGTGCTCCCAAGCAGGTTCAGAGCACATTTCCCTTACCATAGAGTGAGTAAGAGTGCACATCCATTAGAGATTGGGGGGCGGGAGGAGGCTGCCAGATTAAAGGATAGTTTTTCCACATAAATGTGAGCCCCGGAACCTTTTTCTTTAGAAATAAAAACTTAATTTCAGATTCACAATACGGTACTCACTGACTTAACCGTTTGGTGTAGTTCAGACTAAATTAGTTGTCCTCTAAAGCTGTTATGTGCTCAAATGCGCTATAACATGTTTATGGATTTTTTTTGTTAATTTGTTTTACATTGCAAATGAACCACTAAAGTAAGCTATAGCCCTGTAGTAATAATAACATTGGTTAACAATGGATATCAAATGCTCAAGAGATATTCTGGCCAGTTGAAAATTGTATGTTTGAATAATCCAGTTCAGTATGAATTGTGTACACACACCCACACACACACACACGAAATGGTGAAATATTAATGATCAAAGATTTCACAAAAGTAAATAATGCTTAAAATGTAAATGCATTCTCATCTAAAGTATTCCCTAATACTATTGTTTGAAGGCGTAATAACAGAAAAACATAAAACACCTCAATGCAGCAGACAGTTCTCCTGCACAAATGTTATTGTAATGAATGAGAGCCATACGAAGCTCCTCACTGTTGTATACCTCCCCTTCATTTCAGTTATGCTTGATTGTGCCCATGTTGTGGGATAGATTTAACCTGTGAAGATCCTTCTTCTGAAATCAAAAGAAGGATTTGTTATTTTGAGCCAGAAGGTTGCATAGTTTCTCCCTTTTTTCTCATTCAGTTATGTGAGTATTTACTTAGGTGCTCTTATGGTATTCCAAAGAGTGGCAATCATAGAATCATAGGAGGAATCTACCTTAAAGCATCCCTGACAGATGGTTGTCCAGCTGCTTCTTGAAGGCCTCTAGTGTGGGAGAGCCCACCACCTCCCTAGGTCATGGGTTCCATTGTCGTACTGCTCTAACAGTCAGGAAGCTTTTCCTGATGTATATCAGGAATATATATATATATATATATATATGATAATATATCAAAATACAGAGCATGAGAGTTTTCTGTGGGAAGGCAGAGGAAACAAAATATTTACCTTTCTCCCATAACCACACATGCACATCCCATCTATAAGATAAGCTATGCAGCTGTGAGCAAATAACACCAAACAGGGTAAAACCTCATTCCATTTGTCCCAGGAAAAAGTGGTTGCCATTTTTAAGAATGAAGATTGTAGAGAGGCATAATAGCTTAAGAGCCTCTGTTTGTGAAAGCAAGATCTGGTCTCAGAAGTTTCCGCTTCTCCCAGTCCACAGAGAGGAAGGTCCCACCCTCAAAATGAACAGAACAATTCCAAGTGAGCAGAATAATGTCAAGAATTGCCTCAAAGCATAGCTGCTGGGGGCAATTGACATTTTGGCTAAAGGTAGGCTGACCAGATAAAATCTAGGTCAGGGCTCACTTAACTTTAACAGTTATAGAGAAAAGGGAATTTCAGCCAGTGTCATTTGTTTGCAATTAGGTCCTGGTGAAATTCTCTCTTCAACACAACAGTTAAAGTTGCAGGCACTATACTAGAGTGACCATATACAAAAGAAGGCAGGGCCCCTGCAACTTTAACAGTTGTGATGAAGAGGCAATTTCACCAGGAATTAATTGCGTACAAATGACACTGACTGAAATTCCCTTTTCTCTACAACTGTTAAAGTTACATGAGCCCTGACCTGGATTTTATCTGGTCACCCTAGCTAAAGGCGAACATTAGTTTGTATGCAAGCTTAAGGTGGAATCACAGAGGCGTTGGTTAGGTTCACACAACACATTGAACCGTGGCTTGTTATTGACTCATAGGTTGTTGTGTGAACCCAGCAACACTAACAAACCATGGTTTGTTAGCCACAAACCATCCCTAAGAAGAGAACCCATGGTTTGTTGTTGGATTGTGAACTGTGGGTTATTTGTAGGGTGACCAGATAAAATCCAGGTCAGGGCTCATGTAACTTTAACAGTTGTAGAGAAAAGGGAATTTCAGCCAGTGTCATTTGCATGCAATTACTTCCTGGTGAAATTCCCTCTTCATCACAACTGTTAAAGGTGCATGCACTATACTAGAGTGACCATATACAAAAGAAGGCAAGGCCCCTGCAACTTTAACTGTTTTGATGAAGAGAGAATTTCACCAGGAACTAATTGCAAACAAATGACACTGGCTGAAATTCCCTTTTCTCTACAACTGTTAAAGTTACATGAGCCCTGACCTGGATTTTATCTGCTCAGCCTATTATTTGTGGTTCAGAAACCATGGTTTGTTAGCACACCTGGGTTCATGCAATGCAACAACTCATGGTTCAACAACAACATGGTTGAACGATAACCCACACTCAAACTTGAATATGGTTGCCAAGTTGTGCAAACCCAGCCATTGTTGCCTGTGGCATATGTACAATCGTTTCTTTCATTCTGCTATTGTATGTGATCAAATAGCTTCTGCAGGTTTTTGAAGCACTACAAAACCCTACCAAATCTGTGAGCAGTGCATAGTGTGATGAATGTGCCCACTACAGGCAACAATGGCATATGTGGTTACACGAAAGCCCCAAAGGGAGGCTCCTAGTCGTTTCTCATTAGGAGAAATCTTGCAAGCCTTGATTGTCCAGGTAAGCCTTTACACACGTGGCTTATATTTCCATGGAGTCCCATGAATTTTAATAAATGACTGTGTAGGAAATGGATTCCTGGTTTAGCCTTGCAAAGCGTTGCTGTTGACGATGTGTCTGTCAAATTTATACAAAGGACTTTTTATATTGACCTCTTTCCTCTCTGCTCCCAGTCCAAATGTCTGCGCCCTCCAGCAAGTTATGGGGACCAACAAGAAATACTTCAGTACATGCAGGAACTGGTACCAGGGAGCCATCTGTGGGAAGAAAGCGTAAGTCCAGGGTCTTTTGTGACTGCTATGCCTGGGTGGCCAACTGGTGCCATGGCGTTCCAAGTGCTGCAGCCAGCAAGAGTTTATGATGCCATCTGGATGGAAGTAAGAAGGCCTGTGTTCCTGGCTCTGGCAAAGAGCCAAGTCTGCAGAATGGCCTGTGTTACTGTCTGCTTGCTGGTTCAAAAAGTTTGAGGCAAAAATATATCAGGGCATGGAGTGACTGCCTATGTCATACAGTCTGTACTAGACTGACATTGCCCCATACTTTGAACTTGACTTGTGGCATCTTTGCCAAAACCATTGGCCACCACTTCTATGGAGTACTTAAGAAGATGGTAGCCTATTTGTTGTTCTTGTGTAACTCTCCTTTTTACTGCTATGTACATTATTAGTGCAGAGCTAACCACTTCCCAATCAATTTTTCCTGATCATACTCCACCACGGCTTAACTCAGAAACTGGTTGCAAAACCTCCTGACCAAGAACAGGATAGTCTGGACACTGTGGTTACATGACCTATGAAATGTGTGCTATGTAGATACAGGTGGGCCTGGGATTTGCTGGAGGTCAACAGCCTCTGCTGGTCCAGTGGGAACAAGGGGTTGTCTGTCTGTGCAGGGGATGTCATATTATAGATGATATTATAGACATCATATTTATTATAAATGTTCTGGGAAGAAGATAATATATACAGGAGGCAGACACCTTTGTCTAACTGCTTATAATGTCCATCTAGGCTGATAATGACATGAACTCTGAGGTTTGCATTGGGCACAGCATTCCACATCCTTAGAAGAACATTAGTTAGGCTGACCATGGCCTCCTCCACACGAGACGTTTAATGAGCCTTGAAGGCTCATTATAAATTTTACCTACACACGAGCGGAGCGCAAAACGGGCGTACAGGCGCGTTATCTCCCCGATAATGCGCATTTTCGAACGCGCGTTAAATAGCGACTTTTATTTTGCTCCGGCCGTTAAAGCGCATTTTCGCTGTGTGAACAAGCGATTATGCGCATTAGCTACCTGTAAAGTGCTTTTTGGGCATCAATTAATGCGCTTCGCCGCCTCTCGCCGCCTCCCGTGCAGAGGGATTAGGAGTAAATGCGCCTCCGCGATAATGCGCATAATCGCCGAACCGGGCGCAAAAGCGCGTCCTTGTGGAGGGGGCCCATATGAAAAGGAGGACAGGGCTCCTGTATCTTTCACAGTTGTAGAGAAAAGGGAATTTCAGCCAGTGTCATTTGTATGCAATTAGTTCCTGGTGAAATTCCCTCTTCATCACAACAGTTAAAGGTGCAGGCACTATACTAGAGTGACCATATACAAAAGAAGGCAGGGCCCCTGCAACTTTAACTGTTGTGATGAAGAGAGAATTTCACCAGGAACTACTTGCATACAAATGACACTGGCTGAAATTCCCTTTTCTCTACAACTGTTAAAGTTGCATGAGCCCTGTCCTCCTTTTCATATGGTCAGCCTACACAACAGTAAGGTGGTTCCATTTGAACTACAACACTTTGGTCTTTGGTCCCTTTGGTTGCAGGGATAGGCTTGGAAGTGGACAAGGAATGACTGACAGTATGCTTCTGTTTCTTAGGAGGCCTCAATATCCTGCATAGTTCCATACCTTACAAAAGCAGGATAAACAAAGAGAAATACTAAAATATATGTCATTTGTGTAGAGATGACAGAAACAAACTTGTATGAGAATGGAATGTGGATGTATATTCTGAATCATTTTTTTAATCACAGAATATTCATAGCCCTTTAATTTCAGCCATCAAATTAGGCCTTACATCCCTGGGGGGAAAAGCCTGCTGTCTTACCCAATTGAAACACAGCTCTCCTCACATTATCAGAGCACTGTTTTACTTGAGGAAATGCATTATATTGCTGTTAGTGATAGGATTCTTATAGGGCTCCCACATTTACCCTCTAAAAAGAACACAGTCCAGAAAACCACAAGACTCTCAGTGCTATGAAGCTTAACGAGTGAACCTTTCAGTGGGAAGGGTAAGAGAGATCATGTTGCATGATCCAAGCCCCTTTTCCATACGTGGGTGGGGTCTGGAGCAAAGGAACAAGGGCGAGAGCACAGGATTCTGCTGTCTTTCCTTCAGTGGCTGCCTTCTTTTGTGAAAAAATGGGATAAGAGTACTTAGGGGGACCCAACAGGATTAAGCTTTAACTCCCCTAAAACACCTTTCCTTTTGCAGGGGGAGAAAAGTGAATGAGATGGCTGAGCTGTTTGTAGGCTGCTTTGCTTCAGAATCTTTTTCATCTAGTATTTTAAAAGGTTCAAATTTGTTGGGAGCTTATACTTGTGCACATATATGGGAAGCATAATGATTCAAGCAAAAAGTTATTGAGGGCCCAGTTTAACCATGGATGCTTGCAAAGGCTGAGATTCCAGCCACCTCTTGGAACCAGTCCTTCCCCCAAAACACTGAACTGTGAAGGAACATGGGGCTTTGCATATTCAAAGCCAAAGCTGGCTAGAATCCCTTAAGTCTCCCAGAGGAAGGGTGTTATATGTTTAAAGGAACGTGATCATCTAAAATTAGGGTGACCATATAAAATCCAGGTCAGGACTCATGTAAATTTAACAGTTGTAGAGAAAAGGGAATTTCAGCAAGTGTCATTTGTATGCAATTAGTTCCTGGTGAAATTCCCTCTTCATCACAGCAGTTAAAGTTGCAGGGGCCCTGCCTTCTTTTGTATATGGTCACTCTAGTATAGTGCATGCACCTTTAACTGTTGTGATGAAGAGGGAATTTCACCAGGAACTAATTGCATACAAATGACACTGGCTGAAATTCCCTTTTCTCTACAACTGTTAAAGTTACATGAGCCCTGACCTGGATTTTATCTGGTCAGCCTATCTAAAATACACTGGAAGAGCATTTTAGCTGTAGCCATTACACACAGGCAAATTTTATGATTCATCTGTATTAAATTTGTGTTAACCTGATTTTGTTTTTTCACTGGATATGATGAAGAAAGGGAGTAAAAGCAGAACTCCCTCCCACCCCAGTCCCATCTCCAAAAACAGATTCAATGCTGTGGAAGCTCGGCCACTCTCCTGCTTGTCCCAAGGCAACTTTTCTTAAGACATAGAAGTGGAAAATGCCTACTACTTTCTCTAGTTATTCTATCAGCATTATGTAGGTAAGCTGATAGCACAATAGCTAAGTCCAAAATGGTTTCTGTTGGATCCATGTGCCATTTGGAAAGACCCAGACCCCAAGGGGTCTGCCTTTTAGGTGGGCTAGAGGACTGCATGTTTGTTCTCACTATGGCTATGCATTGCCAGTTTAGCCAGTCTCCACATTCCTCATTCAGAAGGGACCCATCCTATGCATTTCAATGTGCTCTGATATCCTAGGAAGTCCTGGCTCTTCCTCAGCCTACAGGTGGTTCTTTGCTTATTCTATGTTACTGGCAGGGGTCAAAATTCATTTAGGTGGCATTGTGATGTGAACTGACTTAATTTGCACAAATACATGATATAATTATCCTTTAGTTTTTTAGCGCCTTTGAATTTTGCAATCTAGTCTCCACCTATAAAGCAGAAAGTATGTATGTGCAATGTATGTCCGGATTTTAAATAAAGTCAGGGTTAGCAAACCAGGTCACTATCTCTAAGTCCTAACTCAGCTCCCACTTTCCTGACCTCTCACTAAGGTCCCCTCTACAAGGATTCGCTTTTGCGCCTGGTTAGGCGATTATGCGCATAATCGCAGAAGCGCATTTGTGCCTAATACCTCTGCACGAGAGGCGGCGAAGCGCATTAACGGATGACCAAAATGTGCCTTACAAGTAGTTAATGCGCATAATCGCTTATTCACACAGTCAAAATGCACTTTAACGGACGGAGCAAAATAAAACTCGCGATTTAACGTGCATTCGATAATGCACATAATCGGAGAGATAACGCGCCTCTATGCCCCATTTGCGCTCCGCTGGTGTAGAGGTAAAATTTTTAATGAGACTTCAAAGAGCAGCTGCCACTAACCCCGCCCATCGTTCCTCCATTCAGTCATTCCTCCATTCACTCTTCTGTTTCAATGGTATAGTCAGGCTTTTACATACAAATCATAAACTTTATTCAGTAATTCCTGCATCTGTCTTGGAATGTTGTAGTTTTGTTATGATGGGGGAAAACCTGCGACATAAAAAAAATAATAAATTAAAAGGCCTTGGGAGGGGGGGGGGAAACCCCACTTGGCACTGGAAAGCCTGATTGATATGCAGCGACTAGGCAAGCCTGCCTGGGAAAAAGAAAAAGAAATCCATAAGCAGGGTGCCGCAACTAAGAAGGGCCGCTCTCCAGTTGTCTCCCACCATACCTCACATGGTGTTAAAAGAAACATGTTATTCAAGAACATAGGCTTATGCCTGCAACTCCCAGCATGCCTTGGGCAGGAGGGAAGGTTTACTGGGCTTTGGCAGCCATCAACTGGAAGTGGCTTGCCATCCTGGGCCTGAAGGGAGAGTGCCTGGAGCTGGCTGCCTCGGTTGCTAGGCACCATTGGGAACAGAACGGAAGGAGGGCGCAGCTCCGGGCCCATCACCAGAAGCAAAGACTGAGCTAACCATCAGTCAGCCAACCAGTTGGCTCCCTCATGGCCTACTTATGGGCACTGATTGTGCAGTGCAGTGCGGACTGGCTTGGCCAGACTTGCTGGCCCTAGCGCTTCAGTACAGCCTCTTGCTGGAGTACTTGGTGGGCGAGAAGTGCAAGCCGAGGCAGGTACAGGCCTTCAACTCAGCCACCCTCAGAGGCTTCCCTGCATCTGCCAAGAGCCCTGAGCAGAAGAAGGTTGAGTGAGTCATGGAGAGTGGCCGCTTTAAGGCGACCCTGGCCTGCATCAGGGGTGAGAGAGAAAGACAAAAGAAATCAATGTAATTTCTTTTAAACTTACCTCACAGGCCTAGCAATGGGCTAATACTTTAAGATGATTACCTCGCAGACGTATATCTTAGGGGACTCAAGCAACGTTGGGTATATAAATAAATAAATAAACAAACAAACAAACAAACATCGGGTATGTCAGCCAGTTCTATTATAAAGGGGGAAATGTATATGTTATGAAAAACTGCATAAAAAGGTATATATTCAGGAAATGTGCATGCAAAAATGTGTATATTGGGGAAAATACATACATAATGTGTACAAATGTTTATGCATACTTTTAAAAACATCTGCAGACTGATGCAAAAATGGGTCAGAATGAACTTGTACTTGAGAAAATGCAAAAGTTATAGAAAGTGAAATAGAGAGATTAATCCATCCCTAATTGATTCCAGGTATGTGTTTTATCTAGAGTGACCAGATACAAAAGAGTGCAGGGCTCCTGCAGCTTTAACTGTTGTGATGAAATGGGAATTTCACCAGGTGCTGCATGCATACAATGACACCTGCTGAAATTTCCTTTTCTATGCAACTGTTAAAGATACAGGAGCCCTGTCCTCCTTAAAGTCCTAAAAGTCTGAGAGCCAGGTGAGTTTTGAACCGTCTATTCCCACATGATCCTGTCTACCAGTTAAGATCAGCATCATAGGTTCTACTCATAGAAAACATCATTACAAGAAAACAACAGGCGGGGTACTTGAGAATGAGGCTTTTCAGTAGTGGCACCATGATTGATCTCCTTATCTGCAGAGATACACAGCCCCTTATCTTTTAATTTTGAGCACTTGCTGAATGCCTTTTTATTTCAGATTGCTTTTAGTATTTGACTTCAGTCTCCTAGTTGTTGTTAGCTGCTTTTAAATTGACTACAGGCTGTTAAAACTATCTACATTTATTGTTGTTTTATTATGTTTTCTTGTATATTTATAATTATTGTAAGTTACTTTTAGTATATTTTGATAACAAGTAGAATTAACAACAAAACAAGAAGACAGTAGTTGGGGAACTGAAATGAGATTGCTGTGTTATTCTGCAGAACTGTCTTATACGAATGCTGTCCTGGCTACATGAAGATGGAAGGCGAGCGAGGATGCCCTGCAGGTAGCATCATTGAACTACATGGCCAAGTGAACATATACAATATATTCTCTGCTTTTGTTCTAAAACAAGGGGCCTGAGGGGGAGAGGAAATACATTTGGAGGGTCTTTAATGTTATGCTAGGAAACGTTACCGTATGGAAGATTTGCGTGTTAAAACTGGCTACTTCTCTAATATTTTTTAAGGACATGGGTGTGATCTATTAATGTAAATGGTGTAATGTCTAATATGAAGGACTAATGGAAACCTGTACAGAAGTACATGTTTAGTATATCTGAGTAGACTAAGGGGGAATCTACACTGTAGTTATACAATGTTAAGTAAGGGTTACGACTAGGGGTGTGCGCGGACCCCCCAGATCAGATCGGGACCTGGATTGGGACCTCCAATTTTGTCCCGGATTGGATCGGACAAAATCGGAGGGGCCCCCCCAGACCGGATCGGGTCCAATCCCAATCCAAAAATCGGAACTTCCGATTTTTGGATCGGCTGCCATTTCCCCCCCCCCCCCCATAGACTTGCATTGGGGGAAAGAAAGCTTTCCCCCAATGCAAGTCTATGAGGAAAAAATGGCAGCGGGTGGGTGAGGGGGGCCTAACTCCCTCCCCCCCGGGGCTGTCCGCTGTGGACGGCCCTGGCAGGTAAGCCCCCTCCCCCATGCTCCTTACCCCCCCTCCCCCTGCTTACCTTCCATGGCCGTCTGCTCCCATCCACCGCTGGCTGCTACTGCGAGCAGGCTTCGCAGCCTGCCCCTAAGTAATGCACCAGGTGATCATCACCTGATCATCTGGCGTGCTACCTACGGGCAGGCCGCAAAGCCTGCTCGCAGTAGCGGCCAGCGATAGATGGGAGAGGATATCCCCCGAAGGTAAGCGGCGTGCGCGCAGGGGGCCCTCCCCCCTCCCCCCCTGCTTACCTTCGGGGGACGTCTGCTCCCGTCCGCCACTGGCCGCTACTGCGAGCGGGCTTCGCGGCCTGCTCCTGAGTAGCGCGCCAGGTGATGTCATCACCTGGCGCGCTACCTAGGAGCAGGCCGTGAAGCCTACTCGCAGTAGCGGCCAGCGATGGACAGGAGCGGACGGCCAAGAAAGGTAAGCGTGCCGCGCCCCCCCTCCCCCCTGCTTACCTTTCCTGGCCGTCTGCTCCCGTCCTCCACCCCCTGCCCCCGTTGTCCGCTTCCGTCGGTGGGTACCCACTGGCGCCCGCCAATGGAAGTGGCGGTGGGTGCCAGTGGGCGCCCGCCGATCCGCCGATCCATCCGATCTGGATCGGAACCTTTCCGGATCGGATTGGATTGGATTGGCCGATCCAGCCGTGAGATCGGAAATCGGATAAATGGCTAATTTTATCCAATTTCCCCCTGGATCAGATTCGGATCAGCCCTAGTTATGACCACTCAATGGGCCACATGATGCACTTACTGTTATGACTTTTCTTAATCATTTTTTACTCCTGTCTTCTGAAATATAAACTGTTTCTTACCTCTGATAAATAGTGGCAACATGGAGCATGTGTCTCGGCTCAGCATTACTGCAACATGTTGCAATTTTTTCAAACTTGCCCTATTAACCAATCACAGACGTGTGGGCATGGTCATCTGTTTTCGGCGGCGAAAACAGCAGTTGTGCCAGTGGTTCTCCTTGTGTTTAGAGTCCCACTTGGCATTGCTCTGTGTGTCATTATTGCTGTAAGAGTTCAATGTGGTTTTATGGTGCGCAAGAAGGATTACTCTGTACAAGGTTAGTTTTGTAACAACAAATGTACTCTAGAAACTGCCAAAATAATTCGAACTACCGCTCATGTGCAGAAAGAATAACAGATTTTTTAAAAAGGAGAGGAAAGACAGAGGGGATTAGGAGGAAGTGGGCATGTCACTGTAATTATCCAGTAGCAGCAAGTGATGGGTAAAGTGATGCGGTACTGCAAGAGTGTGCTCCGCCTTAATGGACTAGTAACAGGAGAGAGGAACGACAGTAACACAGCAAGAACAACATGTGTCCCGAGATGGTTTACATCGAGGTAATTTTCAACGTTACAATGACTGCTTTACAGCGTTACAAGCATATGTGTAGATTCCCTCCCACTCAAATGTGAATCAGCTAATAGCACCTCAGTTTCCATACCCTCCTTAGAGAAAATGCCTACCAAGTTGAAGTGAAAGATTCCTTTCCTTTGAACATCTTTATAGCTCCATAATTTGTATGCTGTTACAATCTTTATCAAATGCTAAATTTGTGGGAACGAAAACAAGCAGTACTTAGTTCAATAAATCAAAATTAATAATTTCCACTGGATGAAATGCCAGTAATTTTAAAGCCTAGGCTTCGTGAACAGACTGTACAGTGTGCTTGTTTCTTTTCTTTTCCAGTTGCTCCCATAGATCATGTCTATGGCACTTTGGGCGTCGTGGGAGCTACCTCCACTCAACAATACTCTGACCTGTCGAAACTGAGAGAAGAGATTGAAGGCCCTGGCTCTTATACATTCTTTGCACCAAGCAATGAAGCCTGGAATCTTTTAGATCGTGTAACTATATCAATATGGATTTTAAAAGTGTTATAAATGATTTTGCTACTTATAAACCAAATTACATAAATAAATAGTTAATGGAGAAAAATTAACAATTGGCTGCTTAATATGGTACTTGAACTACTCTGGTTAGTTAAATTTAAGATAAAACTAACCAAATCCAATTTACCCGTATTTAGTGTTGCAGGCATAACATCAGGTGGATGGGGCAAAACACTGAAAGATGGGCTTTATAGTAATTCTCAGGAGATGTTGCCTACTCTGAAAACTTAAATCAAGTCAAAGTCTCAGGCAACAAAACTTGCCTATTTAATAGTTTAGGTTTCAGTTGAAATATTGTGTTCGTTTTGAACACATGTTAGAAGTTTTTGAAGAAACCAGGAAAAAAAAATTCTGAGAAAGCAAACAGTCTAAGGCCTAGGTCGTATATTCCCTAGAAAGGGACTTTGATATATTTGGTAGGGGGTCATGAATGCCTAAATGGCTCCACCGTATCTCCAGCTTAACATGTACACATGTATTTATCTCCTCTGTAATACTTTCTCTTAGGAAAGGGGTGGAACAAATACTTTAACTATACAGCCATATGACTGTGGGCTCATCTACACCTAAGGGTGTAGCAGGAGGAAGGGAGGGAGGGGAAGGACTGCGAACTTACCTGCTTCCGCAATCCTCCCCCATCATCTATGAGGCCATGTGATGTCCCAGAAGGGAAGAGGGATGTCACGGGCACCATTTTTTTAAAAGAGGAGTCACATATGGTGAAAAAATAAGGAACCTCCCTGCCAAACCCTGCACCCAACCCCCCCCCCCCTGCCATTCCAGAGATGGCATAATTGCTGCCCCCACAGAGCCACCCCTCACAGCTCCATGCCTGTTTGAGGACCTGTGATTGCGTGTCACACCAGCCACAGTCCTTGTGGTTGTCACAGGACCACGGAAAAACTAGGACATCCCCGGTTTCAGTTATTCTGGGGATGGTCTTATGGTCATCCCCAGTTGACCCCAGGATCCCCTGTGCATCATTTGGATGCACAGGGACAACCTAGAGACGACCCCAGGATAACTGTGTGGTGTAGACATGGTGTCACACACTAAGTTAGAAGTATGGTGCAGGCATGTGAGAATTTATTTTTTCTTATCATAGAATCATAGACTAGTAGAGTCAGAAGGGGCCTATAAGGCCATGGAATCCAACCCCCTGCTCAATGCAGGAATCTACCTTAAAGCAGCCCTGACAGGTGGTTGTCCAGCTGCCTCTTGAATGCCTCTAGTGTAGGACAGCCCACCACCTCCCTAAGTCATCGGTTCCATTGTTGTATTGCTCTAACAGTCAGGAAGTTTTTCCTGATGTCCAGCCGGAATCTGGCTTCCTGTAACTTGAGCCCATTATTCTGTATCCTGCGCTCTGGGTTGATCGAGAAGAGATCCTGGCCCTCCTCTGTGTGACAACCTTTCAAGTATTTGAAGAGTGCTATCATGTCTCCCCTCAATCTTCTCCTCTCCAGGCTAAACATGCCCAGTTCTTTCAGTCTCTCCTCATAGGGCTTTGTTTCCAGACCCCTAATCATCCTTGTTGACCTTCTCTGAACACGCTCCAGATTGTCTGCATCCTTCTTGAAGTGTGGTGCCCAGAACTGGATGCAATACTCAAGACGGGGCCTAACCAGTACCAAATAGAGGGGAACCAGTACCTCACGCGTTTTGGAAGCTATACTTCTATTAATGCAGCCCAAAATAGCATTTGCTTTTTTTGCAGCCACATCACACTGCTGGCTCATATTCAGTGCATGCTGAATGCCCATTTCGGATTGAGACTGAATGGTATGTGAGAGAAGCCTGAGAGAACTAGGTGCTCCCAGACTGATTTCAAAATCCCTCCCTCAGTGATCAGCTCAGACATGACATGAGTGATCTGCCCCTTCCCCCAGCAATACGGTTGGTGGGAGGAAGGAGGGAAAAAGAAAGGGGAGTGGAAGAAAGAGAGGTAGGAGGGAAAGCTGTCTTGCATATCTGGAATCATGTCTTTGAGAAGACTAACTGAAACTTTCCCCCCAGGAAATCCACAGTGGCCTGATTGAGAATGTGAACATCGAGCTGTACAATGCCCTCCATAACCACATGGTAAACAGACGCATGCTGACAAAGGACCTTAGGAATGGCATGTCTCTGGTGTCTATGTACAACAATCAAAAGCTGCATATAAATCACTATCCCAGTGGTGTAAGTTTGTTCACTTATTTTTCCTTTTTTAGAACCATGAACTTTAGATGTTAGTTTAATGCAGAGGACAACATGTGCCATGTACGTTATAAATATGGCTTTGCAAAAAGCTATAAACTTCAACTTTCTAGATAGAATTTCATTTTTTATAAAGATTGGGTTGGATCTGGACATCAGTTACTTTAATTTAAATCCCACTGAAATCAATATGAAAAGTTATTACTGACTATTTATTTAAAACATTAATTTGCTGCCTATTATGAATTATTTCAAGGCAGTTTACAAAAATTACAACTAAAATAACAATTAAATACATACAAACCAACCAGCAGATAAAAGTGTAATTAAAAGTCAGATTTTAATATACATAACATACGTATTTTAAAATGCCTAAGTAAATAAACACAGTTTTCCCTGGTGCTTCAAAGACATCAAAATTAGTGCAAGGCATGCATCATTGGAGCACCACTACTGAAAAGGTCCTGACCCTTCTTGCAGCAGATCTACCTGCTGTTGGAGGTGGGATTTGACAAAGGGCATTGGCTGATGCCTTAGTTTGCAGGAAGGTTGAATCCCGTTGATTCCAGCTAAAAAGTAATCTGGATCTAACTCACTAAAATCCTCAGTGCTACTAGCTACTGTCCATGATACACAAGCCATATGATTATCTTTCACTTTCAGTGTAAGCAACTAAGAGACCATTATTGTTATCAACCATTCAGTAATGTCAATTGAAATGCAACTGAAGATTATTGTCTTATGTTTGATGTGTTTGGATGTTACATCCGTTTGTTATTAATGTAAAATTCAATTTAAAAATATTTTTTAAAAAGGGCCAGTACAAATTCCATTGCAAAAATGTGAACTAGCAACATTGTTTCCAGAACATTTTGTAGTGACATTGCTAGGCTGACCATATGAAAAGGAGGACAGGGCTCATGTAACTTTAACAGTTGTAGAGAAAAGGGAATTTCAGCCAGTGTCATTTGTATGCAATTAGTTCCTGGTGAAATTCCCTCTTCATCACAACAGTTAAAGGTGCAAGCACTATACTAGAGTGACCATATACAAAAGAAGGCAGGGCCCCTGCAACTTTAACAGTTGTGATGAAGAGGGAATTTCACCAGGAACTAATTGCATACAAATGGCACTGGCTGAAATTCCCTTTTCTCTGCAACTGTTAAAGTTACATGAGCCCTGTCCTCCTTTTCATATGGTCAGCCTAGACATTGCCTGTCTCATAAACCACGTATATGAAGAATAAAAATGAAGAAACATGCAAAGCTTCCTGGGTAATCCTTTGGTTGCCAGTAGGAAAAGACAGGGAGCCAAATTTATAGCAAATGCTGTGCTTAATCTTTTCTGGCACCATTTTCCAACTATAGGTTGTTACTGTTAATTGTGCCAGAATCACGCATGGCAACCAGATTGCTACGAATGGTGTTGTTCATGTCATTGACCGTGTGTTGACCCCTGTTGGAAATACCATTCAAGACTTCATTGAAGCAGAAGATGATCTCTCATCCTTTGGAGTAAGTTTTCTATTTTCTTCATAATTAAGAATCTCCTTTAGTCATACAAACAGATGTAGCTGTGTTCTTAAATGTAAGAAGGAAAAAGCTGAACACCAAAATAAACTCAGGATGAATTAATGTGATGAGATTGTAATCATTGTTCAAAGAAGTAGCTGCCCCACATTTTCAGAGTTTTTCTACTTGAGTCCCTTCAGAGATGCAATATTTTGGGCTGGATGAATTGTCTTGTTTTTAATAAAACAGTTGTTATTTTAAAACTAGGGATGTGCTAGAATGCATGGATTTTCCCCACTCCCCAGGCAGATTGATTGATCCATAGGTTCACTCTGCTCTGCATCCCACTCCTGAGGAAGGTTAACTAGAAAAATGTCTAAAATTTAATTCTGGAATTGGAGCATGTACGGGGTGCTATAACTTTCAGTTCATCATTCATTTCATTTTCTTCCCATGTGTTAACCAATGTGTATGTGCAGACTGATAAAATTCTGCTAAAACAATCTTGATAATGATCATACATATGACTGCATCTTGCTTCCTTTGTGTGATGTTTGACTGGTGCACAAATACTAGGGTGACCATATGAAAAGGAGGACAGTGTTCTTGTATTTTTAAACAGGTGTTATTTGCATGCATGAATCACCTCATGAAATTCCCTCTTCATCACAGCACTTAAAGCTGCAGGAGCCCTGCCCACTTGACCAGATACAAAAGAGGGAAGGGCTCCTGCATCTTTAACTGTTGTGATGAAGAGGGAATTTCACCAGGTGCTATATGCATACAAATGACACCTGCTGAAATTCCCTTTTCTCTACAACTATTAAAGATACAGGAACCTTGTCCTCCTTTTCACCCTACAAATACACTCATGTACATGGTAAGATACCACACATGTACAATCATATCAATTATTATTTTTTTGCAGTGGTTTATGAATGATTGGCCAAAGGGGACCCCTCTATGCAGCTTACAAACAGGACAGCATTGCCCCATCAGGCGATAGGAGCAGGGGATTTAAGTTAACCTTCTGGGGTTCATAAAACGAGCATTTTATTGCCCACTCACTTTTTTTGCATGTTCTTTAGATGACACTGTCTGCCTCCCATGGGTCTTCTGGTCCTTCTTGTCTTCTTTCCGTCACAAAATAGACCCCAAAAAATCCAACTTTTTGGGGAGAAATGAAATGTGCCGCCATTTCCTACTGTGTGCAGGAAAAGCAGCATAATAAAAATGGCCCCTGAATGGGCCATATGATCTTTGTTTACTTCCTCTTTCTTCTTCTGGAAGAAAGAGGAAGTATTGTGAGAAAATGAGCGGAGGCGGAGAAATGATGGTAGGGAACTGCGATTTCCCTGTCTGATGACGCTCATAATTACATCATCATCATCATTATTTATTTATTTATTTATTTACCGCCTCTCCCTCTGGACTGAGGTGGGGAATACACTGAATACAAAAATACTATAAAATACATAAAACTGTTTAACAACATATAAAACTAATACATGATTAAAATAGCAGTCAACTGGTTAGGTCTGCTGGAAGAGATCAGTCTTCATGGATTTCTTAAATTCAGAGAGACTGTAAAGCTGACGAATCTTTCCGGGCAAGCCATTCCACGGTCTGGGAAGGGCAGAAGGGAAGGTCCTCTGGGTAATGGTTGTCACCCTAGTTTTGGCTGGCTGGAGTAAATTCTTCCCAGAGGACCTGAGTATGCAGGGTGGATTGTATGGGGGAAGGCAATCCTGCAGGTAGCCTGGACCCAAACCATGTAGGGCTTTAAAGGTAATAACCAACACTTTATACTTCACCCAGAAACTAACTGGCAGCCAGTGAAGTGATTTTAAAACTGGTGTGATATGGTCACCCCTAGGTGTACCGGTGACCAACCTGGCCGCCATATTTTGAACTAGTTGAAGTTTCCGGACTAGGCACAAAGGTAGCCCTATGTACAGCACATTGCAGAAGTCGAGCCTTGAAGTTACCAGTGCGTGCAGTACTGATTTTAAGTCTTTCAACTCTAGGAAGGGGTGCAGCTGGCATATTAGCCGAAGCTGAGAGTAGGCACTCCTGGCTGTCACATCTATCTGGGCTGTCATTTGGAGCAATGGATCCAGGAGCACCCCCAAGCTGCAAATGCAGTCTTTCAGGGGGAGTGTAATGTTAGTGGAAGTCAGAATTGGTGTGTTCTTACAGAACAACACTAGAGACAATTATTTAATATTAGAGAACAAAAATGATTAATTTTATTCTTAGAACATAACTGAAACACTAATATATAGAATAGTTGGGGAGAGAGAAACTAATCTTGTCTAGTCTTCTTGAAGACTTCCTACCAACTGTCATTAACAACCATAACTGTCACAGAGAGAACATAACTGTCATTGAGAGCAGTTAGAACCAGAAAGCAAACCTGAGAACTGCATCATGGGACACACATAGATTCTTCAGGTTAAAGAGATACTACACAGTCAAAATAGCAAATATGGTACAAACATATTTCTAACTGATTAAGTATGTGATTCTCTTGCACACTTGATGTTGATTACATCTAACATGTAAACCCATCCAGAACTGGTTAACACACCTCCAAACCCAGGTTGGGGTGTCTGACAGTAAACACCTCCATCTTGTCTGGATTCAGCTTCCATTTGTTTTTCCTCATCCAGCCTATTACCATCTCCAAGCATTCATTCAGAGGAGACACACTATCCTTAGCTGACACTGTTGTCAAAGGCATAGAGAAATATATTTGGTTGTCATCAGCATGCTGATAGCACCACGCCCCATGCCTCTGGATGATCTCTCCCAGCGGTTTCATGTAGATGCTAAACAGCATTAGGGATAGGATGGCACCTTGTGGTACACCATACAACAGTTTTTTCTTTGAGGAGCAACAATCTCCAAGCATCACTATCTGGAACCTGCCTGAGAGGTAGGACCGGAAACCACTGAAATGCAGTGCTCCCAATTCACAATCCCTTCAGGTGTTCCAGAAGGATACTATGGTCTATGGTAATGAAAGCCACTGAGAGATCCAGAAGTACCAGCAGAGACACACTCCCCCTGTCAGTACTCAAGCGTAGATCATCCACTAAGGCAACCATAGCAGTCTCAACTCTGTATTCTGTCCCGGAGCTGGTTTGAAATGGGTCTAGAAAATCAGTGTCATCCAAAACTGCTTGGAGTTGGAAGGTAACTGCCCTCTCGATCACCTTGCCCAAAATGGAAGATTTGATACTGGTCTGTAGTTATTGGGGTCCAGGAAGGGCTTTTTTAAGAAGGGGCCATACCACCGCTTCTTTTAAAGATGATGGAAAGCTCCCCTCCCTAAGAGATGCATTAATAATATGTTGTAGTTGGAATCTAACTGCATCTCCTCCCTGGATGACCAACCAAGAAGGACATGGATCGAGAGGGCAAGTTGTCCTCACTTGTCCTAGCAGCTTGTCCATGTCCTCGGTACTCACCAACTGAAACTGATCCAGTGTAATTCTACTCGCAGAGCTGCTGGACACTCCATTGTCAGCTTCTTCTATAATGACAGCATCTAAGTTGACTCCTATCTGAGAGATTTTATCTGTGAAATGATCGTTAAAGGCATCAAGCGAACTACCGAAGGCTCTAAGATCAGGTTCAGAGGGGAAGGGGTCTGTGTTAGACCCCTCACCACCCTGAACAGTTCTGCTGAACGTGAATTTACAGATGCAATGCATGCAGAGAAGAAAGCTTTCTTCGCTGCATGTATTGCCATCCCATAGCAACGAAGATGTTCTTTATGTTGTGTCTTGTCATATATAAGTCAAGTTTTCCACCATCAGTGCTCCAGTCATTGTCCTTCCTGCTTCAACTCCCTGAGATCTTCTGTATACCAGGGTGTCTGGTTAGAAGCGGGTTGGAGAGGTCGTTTGGGGCTGATCATGTCGATAGCCCTAGTTAGATGACATGACATCAACATTTCTCTAAATGTGTATACAATGGACACAGCTGACAAAAATAAATTAATATTTAGCCGAGACCACTGAATATATTGAAATACGTTGAAAAAGAGAGGAATATTATTTCACTAGTCTCAATTAAAACAAATGTTTTCTTACTTCGTTATGTGGTCCGTAACATCTTGTCCCTAACATGGATTTTAAATATATTAAAAAAGATAAAGTTATCAAACTTAGTTTAGAGAACCAGAATCCATTCAGTGATGAGAGTAAGTATGCATTTAAGAAATGGAATTAGTGTTGGGAATAGGGATGTGCACTGGATCGGATCCGATCCATGATCCGAATCCGATCCAGGGGAAAATCGGATAAATTATCCGATTTCCGATCTCACCGCTGGATCAGCCGATCCAATCCGATCCGGAAAGGTTCCGATCCAGTTCGGATGGATCAGCGGATTGGCGGGCGCCCGCTGGCGCCCACTGCTGCTTCCATTGGCGGGCGCCAGCTGGCGCCCGCTGATGGAAGCAGACAGCAGGGGGGGCTTCCCTAGCGGGGCTGTCTGCTTCCATCGGTGGGTGCCGGTGGGCGCCCGCCGATGGAAGCAGACAACGGGGGCAGGGGGTGGCAGACGGGAGCAGACGGCCAGGAAAGGTAAGCAGGGGGCAGGGGGCAGGGGGAGGGGGTTTACCCCCCCAGGGCCGTCCGCTTCTATCCGCTGGCGCCTGCGGGTGCCAGCGGACGGCCCCGGGGGGGTAAGGAGTGCGGTGGAGGGGGCTTACCTACCGGGGCCGTCCACAGCGGATGGCCCCGGGGGGGAGGGAGTTAAGGCCTCCCTCACCCACCCGCCGCCATTTTTTCCTCATAGACTTGCATTGCAATGCAAGTCTATGGAGGGGGGGGGAAATGGCGGCCAATCCAAAAAAGTTCCAATTTTTGGATCGGGATCAGACTCGATCCGGTCCGGGGAGGCTCCGATTTTGTCTGATCCGATCCATGACAAAATTGGAGGTCCCGATCTGGGTCCCGATCCAATCCGGGGGGTCCGTGCACACCCCTAGTTGGGAAAATATTTGCTGTTGGGACATCTACCTCTGGCACAAAGTTAGTGCTGAAAGAGGCACTGTTAGGGAAACTCCAGAATGATCCATGAAAGGAGATTCCTCTGGAGATGTCTTTGTGGGGCCTCTTCTTCAAAATTTTAGAGATCAAATGCAATTTATGTTAAAAACACATGACACTGAAAATCTGAAAACCTATCCTTTGAGGAATCCTTAGTTACTCAGGTACATGATTCTGGTCTCTAAAATCTGACAACTTGACCTGTGTATTAGGGGCATGCTTACCACCTCAGAATTACCTGGTAACCACAAACACTCATGGAGCATTCAATCTTCCAGAGCGGGGATTGGCCACTTCTAAACCCATCGATTCATATCAGAGTGGAGGCATGCCCAACTGGAGCTCCTAAATTCTCCGAAATTATCCTACTGTTTTCCAGGCACCAATGCTGTATGTCTGTGTGTGTCTCAATCTGCATATTTGGAAGATGCTGAGTGGGGTGAGGGTTAGCTTTGATATGTGGCTAACCAATTAGGAATTGCCACAGGGCTCTCCGGGACTGTTCTCCTCCAATTACAGTGTTCGGGGGAGTGGGAAACACTAATTTGCTGCTGGTTCTGGCAGGGGAGGGGTTAGGGAGCATGTTTCTGCTCAGACTCATAGAAGTCAATCATCCACAGTGTAAAAGTGCTGCTGAGCTGGCAGCTGGCATCTTGAGTGAGTAAGGGGATAATGGTTTAAGGGGAAAATATTTTAAAATTCCTAAAAAATCAAGGCATGAATGTAACTGTTACAAACTTGGCATGCCTAAAGCCCTACTTAATAGGGCTTTCATCACTTTGTCTTTAAAAATTACAAAGCGATGAACTTCCATCGCTTTGTCTTTAAAAATGATAGCGTTTTTTTAAAAAAAAAAAAAATTAAAACCATGAACTAAAAACAAATCCTAAAAAATCACTGCTCCAAATTTGGCATATCTAAAGACCAACTTAAGAACTATCACCATGCCAAGTTTCATTTCTTTATCTTTAAAAATGAGGGAGCTGTAAGCATTTGATTAATTTCCATTGACTAGAGTGGTTATCTGAAAACTGGCGGTTCTCCGACGGGTAATCCGACGGGGTGGAGTATGGGGAACAGCTCCAAAATAGGGGCAGAGAATTGCCTCCGTGGAGCTTTGGCTCAAATTTTGAGGCAGAGAAGACCCACTTTGCACACCCCTACTGTGTATTCATCATTACATGACCACCAAATAGACAGGACTTCAGCAAAATGACAGCGAATCTTCTCTCTCTCTCTGTCTCTCTCTCTCTCTGTCTCTCTCTCTCTCTTTCACTGAATTGGATCAAATTAGGAGGAGCTTTGCATGCTGAATTTTCAATATACAAACTGCAAATTCAGAATTAATAATAATAATAATAATAATATTTATTTATAATCCGCCTCTCCCTACGGATCGAGGCGGGGAACACAATGCAAAATACAAGCATCACAAAGTTTTAAAAAAATTAAAAACAAGAGAAAACACATCATTAAAACATTTTAAAATTCATCCGGATAGGCCTGCCGGAAGAGAACAGTCTTCATGACTCTCTTAAATTAATGAGGACTGCTAATTTGTCTAACCTCCTCCGGCAGACCATTCCATAGTCTGGGAGCCATGGAAGAGAAGGTTCTCTGAGTAACACTCGCCAGCCTAGTTCTGGCTGGCTTGAGTACGTTCTTCCCAGAGGACCTAAGAGTGTGGGGCGGATTGTACGGGAGAAGGCGATCCCGTAGGTAGCCTGGGCCCAAACCATGTAGGGCTTTAAAGGTAATAACCTACACTTTATACTTTGCCCTGAAACTGACCGGCAGCCAGTGAAGTGATTTTAAAACTAGGGTAATGTGGTCACCCCTAGGTGTACCGGTGACCAACCTGGCTGCCATATTTTGAACAAGTTGAAGTTTCCGGATTAGGCACAAAGGTAGCCCTATGTACAGCGCATTGCAGAAGTCGAGCCTCGAAGTTACCAGCGCGTGCACTACCGTCTTTAGGTCTTCCAACTCTAGGAAGGGGCACAGCTGGTGTATCAGCCAAAGCTGATAGTAGGCACTCCTGGCCGTCGCATCAATCTGAGCTGTCATCTGGAGCGACGGATCCAGGAGTACCCCCAAGCTGCGAACACAGTGTTTTGGGGGGGGTGTAACCCCATCCAGAACTGGTTGACACACCTCCAAACCCAGGTTGGGGCCTTTGACAGCAAGCACCTCCATCTTGTCTGGATTCAGCTTCAGTTTGTTTTTCCTCATCCAGCCCATTACCGCCTCCAAGCATTCATATAGAGGAGACACACTATCCTTAGCTGACGATGTTGTTGAAGGCATAGAGAAATATATTTGGGTGTCATCAGCATATTGCTAGCACCCCGCCCCATGCCTTTGGATGATCTCTCCCAGTGGTTTCATGTAAATGTTAAACAGCATTGGGGAAAGGATGGCACCTTGTGGTACACCACATAGCAACTCCTTTTTTGAAGAGCAGCTATCCCCAAGCATCACCATCTGGAACCTGCCCAAGAGATAGGATCGGAACCACTGAAGCACAGTGCCCCCGATTCCCAATTCCCCCAGGCGCTCCAGAAGGATATCATGGTCGATGGTATCGAAAGCCGCTGAGAGGTCCAGGAGTACCAGCAGGGACACACTCCCCTTGTCGATACTAAGGCGTAGATCATCCACTAAGGCGACCAAAGTGGACTCAACTCCGTATCCTGCTCTGAAGCCAGTTTGAAATGGGTCTAGAAAATCAGTGTCATCCAAGACTGCCTGGAGTTGACAGGCAACCGCTCTCTCGATCACCTTGCCCAAAAATGGAAGATTTGATACTGGCCTGTAGTTATTAAGGTCCAGGGGATCCAGGGACCAATTTACGATGTGAAAAACATCATTGGCCTCCTCCACACGAGACGTTTAATGAGCCTTGAAGGCTCATTATAAATTTTACCTCCACACCAGCGGAGCGCAAAACGGGCGTACAGGCGCGTTATCTCCCCGATAATGCGCATTTTCGAATGCGCGTTAAATAGCGACTTTTATTTTGCTCCGGCAGTTAAAGCGCATTTTGACTGCTGCCGCCGCTGTCAAAAGCCCTCCCCCAGCTGCAACGGCGCAGATTGGGGGATCAGCCAGTCGTGGCGGACGTGCAGCCAGCGAGCGAGCTCTCGAGGAGGTCGCTCCTCGCTCTGTCTTTCGGCTCGCGGGGTGAGGAAGGCTCAACTTTTCTCTGCCGCTCCTCCTCCTCCTCCTCCTCGCCCCCGGCAGCAGCAGCCTCTGCAGGGCCGGGAGGGGGGGCGAGCGAGCAATTCACAAACAGGGATGCGGAGCGTGCTGGCGGCGCCCCCCACAGCCCACCCCACGCAGAAAAAGAGAGAGAGAGCTCAGGTTGGCGAGGAAGAGAGCAGGAGGAATAGGGAATTGCGAGGATGGGGCGGCGGGGGAGAGAGAAATCCTCGCAAGAATAACACTAATACTTCTAATAATAATGTGATCGAGGCCCCTCCTTCGCTCCTCCTCCTCCTCCCCCCCCCCCCAGCGTTGCAGCAGCCAAAGCAAGGAGCCAGATGGCAAAGCTTGGCAGGTCTGTCTGTTGCTGCTGCAGTCATTCAAAGCCGAGTGTGTGTGTGTGTGTGTGTGTGTGTGTGCTTTCCCTGCTCCTCCCTCCCTCCGTCCGTCCTCCCTCCCGCCGCTTTGCCCCCAAGGTTCCTGCCTTCCCATTCCCCAAACCCAGTGCTGCCAAGCCCGATCACAAGCTCTCCCCCACCGACGGTTCAAAAATATCAAACGCAAAACGCGGGGGGCGCTTCAAGAACAGCTCATCAGGAGGGTGGCGGGGGAAGAGAGAGCGAGAGAGCGAGAGAAACGGACTTGACAGCCTGCCAGAGGGAAGGGGAGGGGAGCGCCGCCTCTCGTGCAGAGGTATTAGGCGTAAAGGCGCTTCAGGGATAGTGCGCCCAATCGCCTAACCGGGCGCAAAAGCGAATTCTTGTGGAGGGGGCCAGAGTTAATGGAAAATCCACAACGTTTCCTTTGAATATTTAAGTTCTGATAATCATTGCCAGATTGAATGCTGTGAAGGCTCCATTACCTTTGATAATGACACAGAAGGGGGGGGGGAGTTGCAGATTTATCCAGGCTGTCTTAAGACATGTTGCTGCCTGAGTCATAGATCAAGATGGTGCCTCTCTCCTATTCCATGTCAAAGAGAAGATGAACCTTCTTCAACAGCATTGATGGGACAGTGTTCTCCACTATACCTGACAGCAGAAGGCTAGCTTGGGGGGATTGGGAAGGCTGCGTGGCACACAACTCTCCAACAACACCTTGCTGCCCACCCCCAGCATCTGCCACCTGAGGCCACTGGTCAGTCTAACAGACAAAACAAAAGTGCATTTTGGAATGTGGTTGGAGATTATTTGACAATCATGCAGTGGGATCATGAAAAAAAGCCTTTCTGGAACAGATGCAGAAGAGGACCCAGCACAAGCCACATGCCTGCACACCACTTTCGTGTTTGTTCGTTTGTTTGTTTGTTTGTTTGAAGAAAGGGTAACAAACAGCAAGTTTCATAGTGCCCAGGACCAGAAGCCTTCCACAAGGATTAGCTGCTTGTATTCACTTATTTTCAAACTCAACACTTGTTGAAGACCTGAAAGTAATGGCCACATTGACATCTAGTAGAGTTGCCTACTGAATGCGGCTACAGAAGTAGTTGTTAGGCTAAGTAGACTGTGGCCTCCTCCACACGAGACGTTTAATGAGCCTTGAAGGCTCATTATAAATTTTACCTCCACACCAGCGGAGCGCAAAACGGGCGTACAGGCGCGTTATCTCCCCGATAATGCGCATTTTCGAATGCGCGTTAAATAGCGACTTTTATTTTGCTCCGGCCATTAAAGCGCATTTTCGCGGTGTGAACAAGCGATTATGCGCGTTAACTTCTTGTAAAGCGCTTTTTGGACATCAATTAATGCGCTTCGCCGCCTCTCGCCGCCTCCCGTGCAGAGGGATTAGGAGTAAATGCGCTTTCGCGATAATGCGCATAATCGCCGAACCGGGCACAAAAGCGCATCCTTGTGGAGGGGGCCTGTGTGTGTAGTTGGGCTGCAGGATCTTTTTAAGACTCAGAATGGCCTGGGGCCTGAATGTTCATTTCAGACCCCACCCCCTGCATTCCACTGCACCCTGTGTCAATGGCATTTTTGCCAAATTGGTGCTTCCTCCACTGAATGTAGTGGCTTTCCAGTGCATTCAGTGCAACATAGCACTGTTTAGTAGTCCTTTGGAGACATGGTGGCTTTTCAAACAGTAGTTATTTGTTTTCAATTTGATTCTTTAAAATTTGGATTGGAAATGTTAACTCACAGACAATAAGAAACCAGGCAGGATCTCTGCCAGGCAGAAACAATTGGTGCCAGAGCTGATTATGGCTTTTCCTGAATAAACTAACAGGGAAATGTTTGCACTTCATATTACATGTATTTGGCTGCCTAGCTGAATATTGAATAGCCACATAATGTACATCACGGGGGAAGGAGTTTCCTTATGATGCAGACATACATGTTCCTACTTTAAATACAGTGCAATCCTATGCATGTGTACTCAAAAGTAAGCCCCACTGAATTCAAAGGGACTTACTTCTGAGTAGATATGCATAGAATTGCAGCCTGCACACACACACACACACACACACACACACACACACACGAGTCTGGTGATTGAAAAAATACTTTAAAATACTTTAAAAAATACTAAAAATGGTACACTTTCTTACTTTTAATTCCATAATAATCAAGCAACATTTAATACCAAGGGTAAAAGGTGGTGGGATTGATGTTACCATACTTAGCTCCTAATATTTGCAGAATTGCTTTCCTATGCCTAGCATGTCAATGTCTTGTCTGATGCTCTTAATCAGGGCTCCCATTTGTTTCCTAGGCTGCTGCAGTTGCATCAGGTGTGATGGAAACCCTTGGGAAGCCTGGGCATTACACAGTCTTTGCTTCCACCAATGAAGCGTTTGAGAAACTTCCACGTGGAGTCTTGGAAAGGATCATGGGTGACAACGTGGCTTCTGAAGGTATTGCAGAAAATTTTCTGTACGAGAAAAAAGAACATGTTTTATTATGGACAGTTGCTTATATAAGACCTGTTGCCATTAATAGGAATAAGAAAAGCCTCTTATTAAATTATCCAAGCACCATCACTTTGCACTCTACTCTGACTGAGAACTATATCTAACCATTTTCAATAGAAGTGTTCAAGGATTGGTTCCATGTTACAATTCTTTCATGGAAGGGGCTGCTACATGAGAACAACCCCCCTTCCCATGAGATAAGTGATTATAAGTAGCTGCTGGGTTTGGAGGGCAGTTTAAGGTGTTGCTCTCCCCTGTACAGCAACACATCCCAAGACCACTGAGTTGTTCCCCATCTAAACTTTGAGCAGGAGCCCTGAGGATCCAGGCAAGAAATTTCTCCCACCTATGCTTTGTTCACTGTATATAATTCCCTCTTCTCCACACCACCCTTCTGTTTTCTGGTAACATCCCCCATCCCCAAGCAATGAGAAGTTAATATTCACAAAGTTCCAACTCTTGAATGTACCGTATGCACTGTTGAATGCCTTGAGCAGATAAAACTCACAGCACTTTTTGATGTAAATAGTATGACCACTGATTGGATCAGAAGCTTTCACCAACCAAGCTCTAATAAATGAAACTTTCCTCATTTAAATGTTTCCAGTGCTAATCAAATGGCATGCATTTGTACCCCATAAAATTTACTTTCTGTAAAAAGAAAGAGGAAATTCCATTCAGTGTTGTACATGAGTTACGGTGAACATGTGTCCTTCTCATTAACAAATGGAAGTTGACACAAAGAAAGTGTTGGAGTGAGAATTTCTCTCGTTTCCTATTACAAAAAAAGAAAAAGAAAGAAAGGGTTCTCAAGGGAGTCATGCAAAGCTTTAATAGAATGGCTCAGTTCAGACAAGATATTTCTCAATGGTGGTGTTAGAACTCCACGGTGGAGTTTTTACACCACTGTTGAGAAATGTGTTGTCCGGCGGGAAAACTCCATGCGATGGTGGAGGTTTTTTTTGGAAAACACTCCACTCAGAATATCCACACTGTGCAGAGGAGAGTTCCTTCACAACTGTTGTGTTGTGTGGTGGACTGCATGGAGTTTTCCGTTGCATTGAGTTGACTTTTCCCACTGGCTACAGAGTTCTCTGGCAAAAGCAGTGAAACAAGGGAGTGCTGCTCTAGGAGAGCTGCCGGGATTGGGGGGTTTTCACAGCAATGGCTGATGAGATACCATCAGGAGGACTGGGGGTGAAGGAACTGTCAATCAAATGCTGTGTTGAATTTCACTCAACTCCACGGTAGCCCACAGTCACACCATGGTGGAGTTAGAATATATATCCCCTAAAAACTCAACTGTTGAGTGGAGTTTTCACACTGTGTTGACTAACGTGTTGTCTGAACTGAGCCAATGTCTGGAAGTCATCATTAGAAGAAAACTACATCACAAAGTCCCCACCCACCCAAAGATCATCTCTCTCTCCTCAAAGCTTGTCACCATCTAATCTGAACATGCAGTTAATAAGAACGAGAATTTTAACTATGTTTGATTCAAAATCACTTCCCTATTCAAATTGTTTTAATCTAATGGTATGTGTCATACTCTTGCAATTTCAGCCTCCCCCACCACCAATCTCTAAGGATGTATGTGGAAATCATTTGATTTTTTTTTTACACAGAGGGTAAAAGGATGTTCTCTTATGAACAAATTCTATTGAAATGAGCTACACAAAAGCACTGTCATGAAACATATTATAGATAAGGAAAAAGAAAGAAAGAAAGACAGAAAAGGAGTCTTGTCTTACACACACACACACACACACACACACACACACACCAGATTTCAAATTCAAGCTTTGTTGAATTGGGAAATAAATTGTAAAGAGGAAAATATCAAGAGTAGAACTCCTTTATCCTCAGGATCCCATGGAAGTGAAGCTAAAGGGAAGAAATAAAGGGGAAATGGAAGCCAAGTAATAGTGACTTAACAGGTCAACAGATGGTGTGATGGTGCTAAGACCAGAAACAGCAAACCCCCTCTACTGGTGAACCAACTACCCTATACTTCATCAGTTTTCCCCACTCAGATGATGTATTTATTTACTTATAAATAAAAGACATTTGATCTTTTTTCTAAATAATTAAGAATGTTGTAAGTTGCATTCCCACCTGCAAATGCATCCATTAGTAAAGATGCAATATCTTAAACACACTGACTGGGGAGTTAATTGAACAGAGTGGGACGTATTTAAGAGCAAACATAGATAGGATTTCACTGTTAACAGCTTTATGCATAGTTATTAGTTTTCTCTGGCTGGCAAAACAAAAGCAAAAAAAACCCCACCACATTACATGAGGTTCATATAATTACATGTTTTCTCAAGTATTTTCTCAAGAAGTTTCATCTGAGCACATGGGTCGTTGTTCTTTCCCCTGTTCAGCTCTGATAAAGTTCCACATTTTGAATACTCTTCAGTGTTCTGAAGCTATCATGGGTGGGGCCACCTTTGAAACCTTGGAAGGCAATACAGTTGAAGTTGGCTGTGATGGTGAAAGCCTGACAATCAATGGAGTCAAAATGGTAAACCGAAAAGACATTGTGACAAGTAATGGCGTCATTCACCTTGTAGACCAAGTGCTTATTCCTGACTCTGGTGAGTAACACTTGGATGACCTCTTCTCTCATTAACTTTAATATTGATTGACCACTGAATTAGACCAGCAGCTAGTTTGATCTTTATTTCTATTAAAGAAAGAACCCATTTATAGCCTGCAGTTATACATCCTATCTATCTTGCTGTGGAAAATACTTGTCTGCAAGTGAGAATTTTGGAGCAAAACCTAACATTTGTTCATGTATTACTTTCTCAATTTCAGCTAAGCAAGTTATTGAGCTTGCTGGTCCCCAACAAGCTACTTTCACAGACTTGGTGGCTCAGCTCGGTTTGGCAGCATCTCTAAAGCCAGAGAAAGAATACACCCTGCTAGCTCCATTGAATGGGGCTTTTTCAGGTAAGCAGGCCAACCATATTTGTGGCATTAAAATAAGAGATATGTCATTCTTTTGTACAGTTTTGTGAAGAAGTTCTACATGAGGATTTTGAAAGTATTAAGATGCTAAAATGCATATTGATGTAGACAGTAAGATAGCTCTGTGAGTAGGCAAAACCATATCAGAAGCAGGGACTTCATCTAATGACTGCATATGATGTGGCATCCCCAGGGAATCAATCTTTGCAGGCCCTGGTGGCAGCACAGAAGTTGCTGACTCGGAGGGGGAGAGGCCATCTCTTTTTCTGTCATACACATCCCACCTGATTGAGATGCCACCACCAGAATCTTTGAGGACAGCAACAGGGTCTTATAAAAGACAACAAATACTCTTGGTTCACTCAAACTCAAAGGCAAGCCATATGAAAAGGGGTGACCTCTCAGAGCTTGCCTTAATGGGAGCACAAAAGAGAGGGAATCTCCCCCTGCCCCCCCCCTGACAAGCCTATCACTGAGCCATACCCACAGCACTTGCTTGGGTGTGCTCCAGATAGGCAGCCAGATTTGGTGGGGGTGGTGAGGCTGACTTGGCTAAGGAGAAGAATCTCTCTCATGCACCACTGGCCTGGTACAACCATCATTAAAAGTGGCCTATCGTAGATAAATACTGATAAATATTGATTAAAGGGTTGTGGGCAGGGCAAGGAGGAGGCCTCCTTCAACATAGGCCCCCTCTACAAGATTTCATTTTGACGCCCGGTTCCCTGATTATGCACATCTTCTGACAATCGCTTTTACGCCTAATACCTATATACGAGAGGCGTTGAAGTGCATTACTGGTTGTATGAAACACGCTTTAAAGTTGTTTATATGCTGATAATTGCATGCAAATGTTGCTGAAAGCAATGCACTTTGTCCCGGGAAACTGCCCAAACAGGTTTCCCGCCCTTTATTCTCCCCGCCTACCAGAATCTCCCACCTTCAAGGTTATCTGCAGGGAATGACCTGGATAACCTGTTCGGCTACCTCTCTCCCCCCCCCCCTTCACCCGATTGCCATTTGAAGTGAACTACTCAGGAGTAAATGGGAATGTGCCTTGCACACACACACTAGGAGTGTGCACCGGATTGGGTCTGATCCACAATCCAGACCCAATCTGGCCAAAATCGGATAAAATTATCTGATTCCAATCCCCGCAGCTGGATCGTCCAATCTCATCTGATCCAATCCGAAAGGACCCGATCAGGATCGGAAAAGATTGGAGGATTGGACCTCGGATCTCCTCCCCCCCTCCTCCCACTCACGTTCCTTACCTGCAGCCTCCTCACTGCCGTCCACTGCTGCCCGCTGCTTCCGTACTACTGAGAAACAGGCCTTGTGGCCTATTCCACAATAGAGCGCCAGCGCGCCAGGTGACATCATCACTTGGTGCACCCTCGCTCTACTGTGGAACAGGCCGCAAGGCCTGTTTCTCAGTAGTACGGAAGCAGCGGGCGGCGGTGGACAGCAGCCAGGAGGCACCAGGTAAGGAGCGTGAGTGGGGGGGAAGGGCCCCACTCACCTGCCGGGGCTCCCGCTTCCGTCCCTGGTCCTTTCTACTGAGAAACAGGCTTCGTGGCCTGCCTCTCAGTAGTGTGCCAGGTGATGATGCAGGTAAGGAGCGCAAGTGGGGGGAGGGGGAGGGGGAGGGGGAGGGGGAGGGAGGGGGGAGGGGGAGTTAGGTCCCCACTCACCCGCCCCATGTTTTCGCCATAGGCTTGCATTGGGGGAAAGCTTTCTTTTCCCCAATGTAAGCTTATGGCGAAAATACCTAAAATGACGTCCGATCCAAAAATTGGACATCCGATTTTCAGATCGGAATCAGCTCCCAACTGAACCTGGAAGCATCCGATCCAATCCGAACCGTTGTAAAACATACACATGCACGCATACACACAAACACACACACACACACAGAGGTTATGTCAGGAACCCAGAAAGAAGCGAGGGGATAATACGTCTAAGCTGATCGCTAATTATGTGCACATCCGCACATCCTTCCTACCCCCTTTACTTCTCGTAAAACGACCTCCATCTGGCCCCGTGTCTCCATGAACAAAATATTCTATCAGGGGAGTTAAAATAAACTTTATTTTCAGTTCACATTGGGTCTCCTCTTCCTGGAGCTTCCATCCAGAGAGACAGAGAACAAGGAGGAAGTTGCAAGCAAGAGACACGAAATAAAACTAACCAAAAAATGGGAGGTTTTCCTAGCGAAGGGGCAGTTCTATGCAAGACATCAGGACCACAGTCCACCCACTCTGATCTTTAATGTGCCTCCTCAGAAAGTTGTTTAGACAGACATAAGGCGCTCTTACTCCCACAGTAAATTAAAAGTCACTGTTTAACAGGAATGCGAAAATGTGAATAATCGGAGATAAAACACACCTGGACTCCTGATCTGCGCTCCGCTCTTGTAGAGGTAAATTTGGTAATGCGCCTTGAACAAGCTTTAAATCACTCTTGTAGAGGCACCCATAGAGACTTTCCTGTCATCAGTGTGTTTATTTGGCCATTCTAAAAGCAATTTGTGGGTCAGAAGACATTCGGGGACTATATATCATGAAACTAAAAGTGAGAAAAGTATTAATTTTGAGCAAATAACTGATTTGAAAAGATGAGGCCAATATTATGAGTAGGGGTGGATAGCATTTTCATTGTATTTGAGATTATCATGACATTGTAGAGACATCAGATAATAAGAAAGAAAACCTCAAGTTGGCATTATGTTCTGTCCAAATGGTTAGATGACACCTTACGTATGGACGCGCGAGTCCTCAAACTGATTCTGCAGAATCACATTTTGAATGTGAAAGTTGGCCTGACTGACCTCTACAATGGACAATTCTTGGAGACGCTGGGAGGAAAGAAGCTCAGAGTATTTGTGTACCGTACAGTAAGTGAAATTAAAATTTTGGAAAATATTTGTGATATTAAAAGACTACAACATGCTGAAACTCTTTAAAATGGTGACAGAGTGCTCCCCAAGTTAATGTTGAAAATCTACACAATTAAATTTACCTCACTATGGCTTATTAAAAGCATTAAGGCTGCAATCCTACACACATTTAGGTGGGAGTAAACATCATAGAACATGGAACGTACTTCTGAGTAAACAAGCATAGGATTGCATAGGATCAGAGCATTAAAGTTCAATTCTTGCTATAGCTCTCTCCAGCAAATTTACAATTAAAAATTTGCTAATTGAGATCCTGTAAGTGCTGGGTTTGAAATATTCTCAGAGTATATTTTCCAATATGTACAGTGGGAGAGATTCTCCTCCTTTGGGAACTAGAGTACTTTATGTTGCCAAATTCAATGAAATTGGATTTTCTAGAAGCTAACCAAGCCAGTTTACAAAAGGTTCAGAAATAAAACCCAAAAAATATAAATAGAATCATATTAAAAAAAATGAAAAAGTCATTTAAAACCATAATAACAATTTTAAAAGCCAAGTTAAAAGATGTGAAATTAATTCGATTCTGGGGTGTTTAACTCAATTTAATGTATTATAAATTATGTCCTATAAATCAAAATGCATTGATACATTTTGGTGACTTCTGTATGGTGTCTTGATAGTTTGCTAAAAAGGCTCCTTTCTTCCTAACCCCTTCCTTGAAAGGTACCACAACAGGGTCCAAGTGTTTTGTGGCCCCAAAGCAAAGCCCCTTTTGGCTGCAGACAAGCAAAGGCAGTGAGGGATTTCCTGTCCATTGTACCCAGTCAGGAAAATGCTGCCCGATTCAAATTGCTGGGATGTAATATTCAAGGCACATTTTGTATGGCTAATAGAGAAAAAAAATCATATTTAGACATGTCTGTTCCTGTAAAGAGTAGAAACAAATTGCTTGTAAGGAAACTGGATGAATTACATTTTACTCAATACAAAGTTTGGAGAGGTCTGATCATCCAAGATGTGTGTGTTGCATCTTTTTCCACTCTTATGTTATTTGTATTTAATTTTTCATTGCTAGGCTGTGTGTGTTGAGAATTCATGCATGATCCGAGGAAGCAAGGAGGGAAGGAATGGATTTATTCATATTTTCAGGGAAATGATCGAACCAGCAGACAAAACTCTACATGAAGTACTGAGATCTGATAAACGATTCAGGTAGGTGAAGATTTTTAACCATATCAAAACTAAAACTATACAGAAATATGAGATCTGGGTTCTATACAGTGAGATTGGGAGATGTCAAGGATCATTCTGAAATTTGACCTTTCTGAGTTTCAGGTTTTTTTTTTACATTATATAGTGAAAAATCATAGAAAAACACAATGAAATACCCACCATTCCTTGATTGGGTGGTTCATGACATCAATTTTAGAGAATATGTATAGGAAACACATATGTCAGATTTGGGGGATCAAAGACTGAAACCGTCTTTTTAAAAGGAAAATACAAAGCCACAGTGTCATAGAATTTATTTATTTATTTATTTATTTATTTATTTATTTATTTATTTATTTATTGCATTTATATACCACCCCATAGCCGAAGCTCTCTGGGCAGTTTACAAAAATTAAAAACATTGAACATTAAAAACACCGATATACAAAATTTTAAACCGTAAAGCATAAAAACAAGTTAAAATTCCCATTATAATGCTTTACTGATGAGAGAATTTCCCTCTCTCAGTGCCTGCAATTTAAACACTAAACCTACATTTTCTCTAATATTTACTTTGTCATTCTCACCACCCAGATACATTGACATAAATGGCAGTGATGATCAGGAAATGGTATGTTTGCACTAATCAAAGCTAGAGGCAAGACTGCAAATTCACACAGAAATCTAATGTTGTGCAGAGAAGCCAGGCTAGCAGGAATGCATCACTTCTGCATTTCCACATTTTCGAGCCAGAAATGTTGGCTATGAACAACTCAATTAAGCTTGGAAACACTGAAGCCTTTCCCCAAGCTATTGGCTTAACTTGAAGTGCAGTTGACTTAAATCCCAGAAAGTCAGGATTTGTATGAAATCATATTTCACATTACCCACTGCAGAGTTTGATGCCTTCCCCTCTGGCACCAAATTTTTCTACACTAGCTTAGATAGCATAACAGTGTAGAACCAGCATGGTGTAATGGTTAGAGTGTCAGACTAGGGCCCCCTCCACAAGGATGCGCTTTTGCGCCCAGTTCGGCGATTATGCGCATTATCGCGGAGGCGCATTTACTCCTAATCCCTCTGCACGGGAGGCGGCAAGAGGCGGCGAAGCGCATTAATTGATGTCCAAAAAGCGCTTTACAAGAAGTTAATGTGCATAATCGCTTGTTCACACGGCAAAAATGCGCTTTAACGGCCGGAGCAAAATAAAAGTCGCTATTTAACGCGCATTCGATAATGCGCATAATCCGGGAGATAATGCGCCTCTACGCCCGTTTTGCGCTCCGCTGGTGTGGAGGTAAAATTTATAATGAGCCTTCAAAGAGCATTAAACCTCTCTTGTGGAGGTAGCCTAGGACTGGGAAAACCTGGGTTCAAATCTTTATTCAGCCACTGGGTGACCTTGTCACCATGATCAGATCTACACCTTATGTCAAATCATGATGATCCTATCACTGTAACGCTATAGCCCTCTGGTGCATTTAAACACACAATGATATTTGTTGTGCTGTTTTGGATAATGTGTAATGAAAACCAGGAAATATCTGTGTGAAAATGGTCTATGTAATGTATAATGTGCCCCAACGGTTCTCAGTGCACTTCAATACCGCTATAAAGCTGTAGTGTAGATCTAGGCCATGTCTTATCATAATCTAACTCACAGGGTTGTTGTGATGATAAAATGTGTTCAGGAAGAACCATGTGTGTAATCCTGAGCTCCTTGGAGGAACGACACTCTGCACCAGTGGAACCATTGGACTTATGTAACCACTTCCAGCTACTGGAGAATGAGAATGGAGGACAGCCTTCAGAGGAAGAATTACAGGGGACTCCGTGCAATAGTGAACAAACAGCAGAAGGTCAGTCAACCAAGAAGAAGAGAAGAGTAGTCGTTGTGGGAGACTCCCTGCTGTGAGGGATTGAAACCCAAGTATGTTGTGAAGACCCATGGACTCGCCAGATATACTGTCTCCCTGGAGGACAGATTAGAGATATGACTGAAGGGTTGCCAAAGCTCATCAAGCCCACTGACATATATCCTTTTCTTCTCATCCATGTGGGAACAAATGATATTGCCAAGCGGAGCTACGAAGAAATCACATCAGACTTTGAAGCTCTGGGAAGGAAATTCAAGAACTTTGGGGCCCAGATAGTTTTCTCATCCATCCTCCCAGTTCTTGGAAGAGGAATAGAAAGAGAAAGAAATACCCGGCGTCAACAACTGGCTACAAAGGTGGTGCTGACGTGAGGGATTCGGATTCTGGGACCATGAGCTATTCTACTTGGAAGATGGACTCCTGACAAGGGACAGGTTGCACCTCACAAGGGCTGGGAAGAATGTGTTTGGCCACAGTATGAAGAACTTAAAACGGAATCCTACGGGAGAGGCTTATGCACCATAACAGAGAGAACAGCTCCCATAGCACCAAAAATAGTGTTCAGAAGAATGTAGGAAAGAAGCCAGACTATAAAGCACATGGACTTTGATGTCTATATACCAGTGCCCAGAGTATGGGAAACAAACAGAACGACCTTGAACTCTTCATACATGAAGGCAAATACAACTTGATAGGTATACCTGAAACTTGGTGGGATGACTCCCATGACTGGAATATAGCAATTGAAGGATATAACTTGTTCAAAAAGAGCAGAAGAAATAGAAAGGGAGGCGGAATTGCACTATATGTTAAAAATACTTCTCCTTGCACAGAAATACAAGAGGATGAGCCTGGGAGCCCCATCGAGAGCATCTGGATTGTTGTTGTTATTATTATTATTACTATTATTATTACTATATTTATATCCCACCTTTTTCCCAGGGCTGGGACTCAAGGCGGTTTGCAAGATTAAAAACATATACAATTAAAACATATAAATATGAATTTAAAGAGTTAAAATAGAATTAAACCTGCAGTAAAATTTAAAATATTTTAAAAATTAAAAACAGTAACAGATTACACACACACACACACACACACACACACACACACACACACACACACACTTTAACACAGGTCCTGAGTACTTCCAAAAGCCTGCTGGAATAAAAAAAGGTTTTGCCTGCCTCCAGAAGTGTAGCACACTGGGAGTCAGCCTAGCCTCCATAGGAAGGGTGTTTCAGAGCCTTGGAGCAGCCACAGAGAAATCTCTCTCCCACATACCCATCAGGAGTGCCTGGGATGTTGGTGGGACTGAAAGAAAGGCCTCCCAGAAGATCTCAGAATATGGGCAGGCTCATATGGGAGTATACAGTATTTAAGATAACCTGGACCCATTTAAAATAAATGGGGCAAGGAATAAAAGGAACATGATAGTCAGAGTCTACTACCAACCACCCAAGCAAGGAGAAGATGAGGATGAAACTTTTGAAAAGAAAATTGTGAGTGTTTCAAGGAAATCTGATGTAGTAGTAATGGGGGACTTCAATTACCCCGGTATCTGTTGGGAGACAAATTCTGCCAAAAGTGGCCCCTCCAAGAAATTCCTGACATGTGTGGCTGTTAACTTTCTCCTACAGAAAGTAGATGAAGGAACTAGAGGAACAGCTATCTTTGACTTGATACTGACCAATAGGGATGACTTAGTGGATAAAGTGGCAGTCATGGGAACCCTGAGGGAAAGCGACCACGTCCTACTTGAGTATTTGATTTTAAAGGAAGTGAAAGCTGTAAAGGCCCAATTACAAACAATTCCAACAAGGAAAAAAGATAGAAGACAACAGAAGAAACCAAAGTGGCTCCACAAAAATCTTAGATATGGCCTGAAAACAAAAAAGGACACATATATGAAATGGAATGAAGGTCAGGCTACAAAAGAAGAGTACAGACAGGCAGCAAAGAATTGCCAGAATGGTGTCAGAAAGGCTAAAGCTAAGAATGAGCTGAGGCTAGCAAGGGATGTTAAAAGCAATAAAAGGCTTTCTTCAGATACGTAAATAATAAAAGCCAGAGGAAAGAAATGGTGGTTCAACTGCTTAATGAAGATTGCAAACTGATATCAGATTACAAAGAAAATGTCGAGGTGCTCAATTTCTACTTTGGCTCAGTCTTCTCCAATAAGCAAGTCTATGATCCCACCCTTGCAAAAGTGAAGTACAAACTGAAGGGGCAGGATTCCAGATTGAGATTGATAAACAAATGGTCAAGGAACATCTAATTTCTTTGAACGAGTTCAAATCTCTAGGGCCTGATGAACTGCATCTGAGAGTAACAAAGGAGCTGGCAGAAAAACTCTCAGAACTACCGTCTATTATCTCTGCGAAATCATGGAAGATGGGAGAAGTGCCAGATGACTGGAGGAGGGCTAATGTTGTCCCTATCTTCAAAAAGGGCAAAAAGGAGGAACCTGGGAACTACAGACCAGTCAGTCTGACATCAATCGTTTGGAAAGTTATGGAGCAGTGTGATGTGGCTGAAAAAAAAACAAATGCCATTTTGGGCTGCATTAATAGAAGTATAGCTTCCAAATCGCGTGAGGCACTGATTCCCCTCTATTCAGCACTGGTTAGGCCCCATCTTGAGTATTGCGTCCAGTTCTGGGCACCACACTTCAAGAAGGATGAAGACAATCTGGAGCGTGTTCAGAGGAGTACAAAGAGAATGATTAGGGGTCTGGAAACAAAGCCCTATGAGGAGAGACTGAAAGAACTGGGCATGTTTAGCCTGGAGAAGAGAAGATTGAGGGGAGACATGATAGCATTCTTCAAATACTTGAAAGTAGGAATGTGCACACCCAAAAATATCATATTGTATCGTTATCGGAATTTTGGACCAAAAAAATTATCATCTCCGATTATATCATAGGTATATCATAGGTATCGTGTCGTATTGTCCAATATTGTATTGTTTCTCCATTTTGCCCTAGAGACTCTAATCTAGAGTTGATTTTTGAGTCAGAAAGGCCTAAACTTCTTAATTTTCCAAGTTACAGGTTTGAAACTTGGTCACAGTGCAGACTGAGTGTTACTAGTCTTGTGTGCCAAATTTTAGAACAACCGGTGCAAGCGTTACTCGGAAGTAAACTTTCAAATACACTGTTTCAGGTGGCTGAAATGTGGTCCTTTTTCAAGAGACATTGTCATCCAGTACTCATGGGCATCTCACAGATGGCCTTGAGGAGACTCATCTGTGCCCAATTTCAGATGCACAGCTGCAGGCATTACTCAGAAGTAAGCTCTCAACAACATGCACTGTTTCCGGTAATGCACTCCATGCTGCTGCTGCTGCTGAGTCTTATAGGTATATTTTTATGAGTACAATAAACTTTCAAAACCTGTGGATAAACCTAGGCAGTGTCTTCCATATGCAGTCATAAAAGTAAAATGTGTTAATCAGAAGATGGTGAACTGCTGCTGCTTTGTCTCATTGATTAGGCCATGCATGTCTACAAATTAAAAGGATTGGGGGGTAGGAGAATAGCACGGGTGTTACATTTATTTTAGAGCCAGCCTTAGCAGGCAGGGCCTCATTGGGCCAGGAGATACCCCGGAAGCACGCCAACCTGCAAGATGGATCCCACTAAAACTAAAAAAACTTAAAAGCATATTATTATTATCCACGCCTATGCGTGCGTGGCACAGTGAGAGTGGATGCATTTCTCTGCAATAGAACTGCTGCCTTGACTCTAGATTAGGCCACGTATGTCTAAGTACAAATGAAATAATAAAAGAATTGGGGGGGGTAGGGGAATAGCACAGGCGTTACAGTTACCTTAGAGCCAGCCTTAGCAGGCAGGGCCTCATTGGGCCAGGAGATACCCCAGGTAGCGAGGAAACCTGGAGGATCCCATCAAAACAACCCTCACGCATCGCCTTGACCTCATCGTGCTTGAAACTTAAAATGACCCAGTCTGCCCGCCATCTCCATGCAGGCAGGTGTGCAGTTCTTCATGCCAGAGCTGCACACATTGGCTGGAGCAGTGGCAAATAAAAGTCACATTCTGGGTAGAGGTAGGCGCTTTGCCAAATTAATATAAGTCACATTCTGGGTAGAGGTAGGCACATTGCCTGGACCAGTCTAAAAAAAATGTGTGAGGGGGATGCTTCTGCAGTCCCTCAGTAACGGACTCCATGACCCAGGGACGTAGTGACGAAAAATAATAATACAGGAATCTCTCAACTCAAGGCTCACTATAGCAGTCCCTCCAAACTGGAAACATTGGATGTAGCAGTGTCTTTCAAAAAGAAATAAAATGTGTGAGAGGGCGAGACAGCCACCCCAGAACTGTCCCCAGCAGCAACAGCATCCTAGACCCAGGGCCACCTCACCCTAGCGCTCCTCAGAGCCGCGTTTCATACTGCTACAAAGTGATTGCAATTAAGAACTACAATGTATGCTTTGCCCACAGTTTCTGAGTTTGTATGCTGCTTTGACCACACAGATCCTGTGTAGCAGGCTACATGACACACCAGCACACTCACAGTCAATCAAGCAAACACACACACCCAGAGAGAGGGAGGGAGGGAGAGAAATATAATTTTTTAATATATTTTTTTGTTTTTTTAAAGAAAGTTAAACAGGGAAGAGGACAAGACACACTCCCTCAGTCAAAGTAGTACCCCCACTCATGCTAACCTAACCCTTCAATCAAACCAACCAGAAAAAAAATATAACTCAAAAGTCTCAAACACACAAGCAACGCACAGCCAAATGAACCTGAGACACAAAGATGCAAGACTACAATGAATCTCCAACAATTCGCCACCAAGTAACTATAAGACCCAGGAGCCAGGACAGAGCTCCAACAAAATCCACCCTTCTCCCTTCAACACCTAACTCCCAACAGAGCTGGAACACCAAGAGTGGGGGGTTTATGCGGGGATATCCTTATCCCTCCTCCAACATTGTGATTGGAGCTTGCTGGAATCCTTGCTGTACGATTGGTCACTGAATCTGTTAGTCTCATCAAGCACACCCCACCTTCTAACTCCATCCATGTGGCGGCAAAAGAGAAAGAGCCTTCCGATAAAACAATAAAATACGATAATTATCATAGGATTTTTTATCGTCTCTGATAATTATCATAGGGTTTCCTATCGTATCGTTATCATTAAACTCTTGCTCGATAAAGAGCATATTGTATCGTTATCGTACATTTTAACGATACGATACACATCCCTACTTGAAAGGTTGTCACACAGAGGAGGGCCAGGATCTCTTCTCGATTGACCCAGAGTGCAGGATGCGGAAGAAAGGGCTCAAGTTATGGGAAGCCAGATTCCGGATGGACATCAGGAAAAACTTCCTGACTGTTAGAGCAGTATGACAATGGAACCAATGACCTAGGGAGGTGGTGGGCTTTCCCATACCATAGGCCTTCAAGAGGCAGCTGGACAACCATCTGTCAGGGATGCTTTAAGGTAGATTCCTGCATTGAGCACACATACACACTTGCAGTGCTTTCTTTTTCTCTAGACTTAGGCTACAATAGATTTAAAGCATCAAACAGAAATATTTCATATGTCTGAAACATTCTGATAGAATTCAGTCATGTTTATTACCTTCAGAACATAGGAAGAGCCCTGATGCTGGATCAGACCAAGGGTCTATCTAGTCCAGCGCTCTGTTCACATAGTGGCTGACCAGCTGTCAACCAGGCAACAGGACATGGGTGCAACAGCACCCTCCCACTCATGTTCCCCAGAAACTAGTGTGCATAGCTTAGTGCCTCTGATACTGGAAGTAGCACAGAGCCATCAGGACTAATAGCCATTGATACCTTACAAAGGAACAATGGCATTTGGCCCACCTGCAGATTATGACTGCAAAACCAGTCATCTCCATTGCTAATGGGGAGGTGTCTATTGCTGCAGAGGACAGGTGTATGACATGAGGGTAGGGGACCGGCACAGAGCTATCAGTTGCTTGGCACCTGCTACTATGATCACCCTCACTATAGATGATTATTCCAATTCCGTGCAAGTCTACTCCCATTGTGTTCCAGGAAAATACTTATAGAATTGCATTCTCAAGCTGGTTTAATTATCACTCTCTCTTCCCGTGAAACTCTGGAATCAGTAGTTCTGTGACAGAGGGTTGATTATTACCAGAATTTTTAGCACCCTCACCAAACGATAACTCTTATGATTCTCTGGCAATTCTCATGACAGTTAAACTTGTGTGAAATTGATATAGTTCGTCATATGGATCTGCCTTTCAAGGCACACTCTTCTGCCTGTGTGCAACTTAATTTTAATATTCTATCAAATGTTCAGACCTGTGTGACAAAAGGAGGTAGTTTATTATGTTGTGCTTTGTTTTCCTTCTCAGCACATTCCTCAGCCTGGTGAAAGCTGCAGACCTAGAAGAGGTTCTGTCCCAACCTGGTGACTGGACTTTATTTGTCCCAACTAATGATGCTTTCAAAGGCTTGTCTGAACAAGAGAAAGAGACCTTGAAAAGTAAGTAGGTCTTAAAGGGGGTTGGAGAACAGTGGTTTCTTTGCTTTTCATATATTTATTAGCACCTACAAAACTTGTGGTCTTTCTGCAGTATTCCTTTCAGTGTTGTGTGAGTGTCTTATGTGATTTCTCTTAGCCACCTTAGTGTCTAAAAGGGTGAGTAGAAGAGATACAAATATTAGGGGTGTGCAAAGTGGGTCTTCTCTGCCTCGAAATTCAAGCCACAGCTCCATTGAGGCAATTCTCTGCCCCAATTTTGGAGCTGTTCCCCTTACTCCGCCCTGTCTGATTGCTAGTCGGAGAACCGCCCATTTTCAGATAACCGCTCTAGTCAATGGAAATTAATCAAATGCTTACAGCTCCCTCATTTTTAAAGTTAAAGAGATGAAAGTTGACATGATGATAGCTCTTAAGTAGGGATTTAGGCATGCCAAGTTTGTAGCAGATCGATTCATGCCTTGATTTTTTTAGGAATTTTAAAATATTTTCCCTTATCCCCCTTAAACAGACACCCACACACATTCGTTAATACCCACCCACCCTGCGCATTTATGGAGGGAGCTTTTATCCTTTACTTTGCTGATGCAGAGCTGAGAGCTCCGCCACTGCTGGTGGAGGTTTATACTCCAGCCTTCTCCAACCTGGTACCCTCCAGATATATTGGACAGACACCCCCCCCCCCCCCGCACCAGTTGCTCAGCCAGCAGCCAATAGGAGTAATAGACTAAGGCTGCCTCTACACGAGACATTTAAAGCTCTTTGAAGTCTCATTAAAAAATTTACCTCTACAAAAGCGGAGCATAAATCGGGAGTTGAGGCGCTTTATCTCTCCAATTATGCGCATTATCAAATGCGCGTTAAATAGCGAGTTTTATTTTCCTCCGGCCGTTAAAGCGCATTTTGCCTATGTGAACAAGCGATTCTCTGCATTAACTACTTGTAAAGCGCATTTCAAACAACCGGTAAGGCCACCAGTTGTGCGCTCAATTGCCTCTTGCTATAAGCATTTACGATAAAGCGCTTCAGTGATTATGCGCATAATCGGCTAACCAGGCATCAAACAGAATCCATCTAGAGGGGGTCTAACTGAAATAATGAGCCTTCGACTCGCTCACTCACTCAAGATGCCAGCCAGCAGCACTTTGACATTGTGGATGATTGACTTCTATGAGTCCAAGCAGAAACGTGCTCCCCCCCTTTGAGGCTTGGAGGAGGAGGAGGAGGAGGAGGAGGTGAGGGTGGCGCACATCAAAGCAACAACAGCCAGCTTCCCCCTACATGCGAGGAGGCTATGAGGAGGCTTGGAGGAGGAAGGAAGGAGCCAGCCAGCAGCCAGCCAAACACTCACACGCTAGCAGGCTTGGGTTTTTAAAAAGATTTTTCGGTGGGTAAACAGCACACTGGGAGTTTTAACGGTTTTAAGAAGGAAAGAGCTCAGAGGTGGCTCTGGCTGCAAATCTCTCTCTCTCTCTCTCTCTTTCTCTCTCTCTCTCTCTCTCTCACACACACACACACACACACACACACACTTCCTCACTAGAATGATTGACAGACAAGGAGGACAAACACTGTGATTGGAGGGGGGGACAGGAAGACAGTGTGGCTAATGGCTATTTGTTAGCCATAGATGTCAATATACCCTCACCTCACTCAGCAGCTTCCAAATATGGACACACACACACACACACACACACACACTTGACGCCTGAAAAACTGTCAAATAATTTCAGAGACTTTAGAAGCTCTGAGTGCGCACATCTCTGCTCTGAAATGATTCTATTGGTTTACAAGCAGCTGCTCTGGAAGATCTTGTCAGAGGTTTTTCATCCTAATTTCAGTCTGGTTCACCTTTTGGATGTGTAAAGAAACCAGAGTTTGAATTTAAGGGTTGTGTGGTTAAAGTTAATCAGGTCCTCTATAGCATTTGCCCATGGAAACAGGAGTGAGTCATTGATCCAACAGTGGTTGTGACCTTCTTTTTCTTCCTCCCCAGGGGACCAAAATGCTCTCAGGAACATTCTGCTTTATCACTTGACTCGAGGAGTTTTCATTGGAAATGGATTTGAACCTGGTGTGACCAACATTCTTAAAACTATCCAGGGTGGCAAAATGTACTTAAAAGTGGTGAGTAGGGAGAGTAGCTGTTTGGCAAGTATTATTAACCCTAACTCTTTAAAACATTTTTTATGAATTGACTGATCATTATGTATCTGAACAGCCCAATGGGGAGCATTCCATAGCTGAGGATGTGCAAAACCCATCCAAGAAATTCATCTTATAATGGGGATTCTATTATATAAAATACTAGACATTATGGGGAAAAAAAATTCAACTGTATGGAGAAGTATTTCTTCTCATATTTATTATTTTATTTGTAGGTAAATGACACTCTTCTGGTGAATGAATTGCAGTCAAAAGAATCTGATCTGATGGCAACCAATGGTGTAATTCATGTCATAGACAAACTCCTGTATCCTGCAGGTGGGCTGTGGATTATTATAACATATTCATGCGTATCACTTAAGCCATTTACCACATAATTGGTTGCTGCTGTAATTTATATTGCAATAATGTGAGAAGCTAGTTTTGCATAACATCTGACTCATCCACACAGTGGTAATTTATAAGGGGAGCGGGAATATGGTATTTACCTGCTAGCACTGAGTAGTGGCCCTAGGCGGAGGTGGGGTGGGAGGAGAGGTTCCATGGTGGACATCTCTGGGAGTCAGGGGCCAAGTGAGCTTCATGGTGTAGGTGCATCACCTTTGAATGGCCAGCAGTACCCTTTGACGTCTGCCAGTAAGGTCTTGGGATCCTTAATTACATTTCAGTAGTTAAGTCCAATGTTCCACTCTCCTTACCGCTGTACAAGCCACCATAATGTCCACAACAGAGCTAATGAAAGATCTGAGGAAGCCAAAATATGGTAAGAAAAAGAGCTGGAAATATGCTGCCGCATACTACTGCTAATGCGATTCCCTTGTGGTCACATGCATGCTACTGGAAGTTTGCAAGCAGCAACTTGGAAAATGACCAGCCATAGCCATACATCACACATTTGGCAGAGTCAAGATAGATCCCTTGAATGTCTATGTTTTTAGGATGTTTTTAGGATGTTTTAGGATGTTTTAATGCAGTTTTAATAATATGTGTCATGTTTTGGTCAGTTTTATGTATTTTATAATATTGTTGTTCCCCACCTCAATCTAAACGAAGAGGCGGGTAAGAAATAAATTATTATTATTATTATTATTATTATTATTATTAGTGTGTATGTCTGGGGGCAGGGTGGGGCTATTACTCAGCGGGTTAGCTTTTTGCAAAAACTTTCTACTACAAATGAAAGAGCATTTAGCTATCTTATCCATGCCAAAATTGCTTTAACTTTAAGGACCGAAGTATTTGAAAACTCCAATATTTATGATTACAATTCACTTGAAATTTTTATAACTTTGCTGTCAAACCCCCTTGCCCCATCTTCCAAAATAAGTTACTCATATATAGGTAATAGCCACAACATTTGGCAAATCTTCAATTTTGAACATACCAGAATGTGCCATATTTAGGAAAAGTATATCGATGGGAGAAATATAGTGGATTTAATAAGTAGGTGTGTGTGTTTGTGAGTGTGTGTAAATTATTTTTCTCCCACAATTCCATTAAATGCTCAATAAAGCAGTTTACAAGAATAAAGCTCTTGCTGTTTTCATATGTTTTTGTAGATGTTCCTGTTGGAAATGATCAACTCCTCACAATTCTCAAAAAACTGATTAAGTACATTCAGATCAAGGTATGATAATTTGATTGTTAATTGAGATAGACCTAGACTGAAGTGCAGAACAAACTGGTGTCCTAGAAATAATGGGGATTTCAATCTTAAATAAGATGTGGGGATAAAAAACACAATAATAGAAGCTCAGCTAAAATGTATTACTGTAGGTTAAGAAAGGTAGCACCAAATTCAGGAGGTTACCAGCATGGTTAACTAGTGGTGTCAACAAAGCTAGTAGAGAAAAGAGGACTTCCTTCAGAAAATGGAAGTCTTGCCCAAGTGAGGAAAACAAACGGGAACAGAAACTTGTAGAAGGCGATGCAAGCAGACAATAAGAGATGCAAGAAAGCATTTTGAAGAGCATATTGCTAACAATATCAAGGCGAACAATAAATAATTATTTAATTATATCAGAAGCAGGAAACCGGCTAGGGAAGCAGTTGGACTGCTAGATGACAATGGAGTTAAGGGAGTACCAAAGAAGGACAGGGAGATTGCATAGAAGTTGAATGAATTCTTCACATCGGTTTTCACTGCAGAAGATATAGGAGAGATACCTGTGCCTGAACTGATGTCTGCAGGAAGGGAGTCTGAGGAACTGAGGCAAATAGTGGTGACAAAAGATGAAATTGTTAAAAAGGGATTTGGGGGGGATCCAGGACATTACAGGCCGGTTAGTTTAATGTCTTTTCCATGTAAATTGTTTTAAAGACAAAATTGGTAAGCATATAGAAGCACAAGTCCTTCTAAAAAAAAAGAATTAACACAGCTTTTGCATAGGTAAGTCTTGTCTCACTAATCTTTAGAGTTCTTTGAGAATGTCAACAAACATGTAGACAGGGGTGATGCAGTGGGCGCATTTGACTTGGATTTCCAAAAGGGTTTTGACAAAGTCCCTCACCAAAAACTCTGAGCAAACTTAGTAGTCATGGAATAAGGGCAGAGGTCCTATTTCGGATCAGTAACTTGTTAAAGAACAGAAAGCAGAGAGTAGGAATAAATGGTAAATTCTCCCAATGGAGGAAAGTAAATAGTAGGGTCTTACAGAGATCTGTATAGGGACCAATTCTTTTCAACTTGTTCATAAATGATCTGGAAATAAGAGTGAGGAGTGAAGTGGCCAAGTTTGCAGATGACACCAAATTATTTAAGGTGGTTAAACAAAAAGGGATTTTGAAGAACTCCAAAAGGATCTATCCAAGCTGGGAGAAAGTAGGCAGCAAAATGGCAGATGTGGTTCAGTGTAAGCAAGTGTAAAGTGATGCACGTTGGGACAAAAAATGCCAACTTCAAGTAAAACCTGATGGGATCTGAGCTGTCAGTTACCGACCAAGAAAGTGATCTTGGGACAGCTTGATGAAAATGTCAACCCAGTGTGTGACTGCTGTCAAGAAGGCAAACTCCAGAAAAGGAATTGAGAATAAAACTGCCAGAATCATACTGCCTTTATACAAATGTATGTTGCAACCACACTTAGAATGCTGTGTGCAGTTTTGGCCACCACACCTAAAAAAAAGATATTGTAGAGCTAGAAAAGGTGCAGAAAAGGACAACTAAAATGATCAAGAGATGGAGCATCTCCCCTATGATGAAAAGTTACAGCAGCTGAGATTGTTCAGTTTGGAAAACAGGAGACTAAGGGGAGACATGATAGAGGTATACAGAATTATGCCTGGTGTAGAGAATGTGGATAGGGAGACATTTTTCTCCCTCTCCCATAATACTAGACCCCAGGGATATCCCATGAAGCTGATTGGTGGGAGAGTCAGGTCAGATCAAAGGAAGTACTTCTTCACACACAGAGCAGAGCTAAACTATGGAATACACTACCACAAGATGTGGTGATGGCCACCAATTTGGACGGCTCTTAGAGGGGCTTGGATAAATTCCTGAAGGAGAAGGCTATCAATGGCTACCAGTCCTAATGGCTATGTGCTACTTCCAGTATCTAGGGCAATAAGCCTGTATACACCAGTTGCTGGAGAACATGGGCAGGAGGCTGCTGTTTCACTGTGTCCTGCTTGTGGTTCCCTGGTTGACAGCCAGTTGGCCACTGAAGAAACAGAGTGCTGTAAGAGATGGACTGTTGGCCTGATCCAGCATGGCTCTTCTTATGCTCTTACGTTCTTAAACCACCCAGTCGGTATCCAGGGGATACAACTATTATTCCTCTTCCTCAAAGCATATCAACTTTACTTGATTTTGATTAACATCAATTCCATGAGGCCCTCTTCCTGATGCCACTGCCCATCACTATATCCCAAGCCAGGAAAACCCTGTCTCTGACAGTGAAGATAGGGGACAACAGAGGCTTTAGAAAAGGGACCAGGCACTAAGTCTTCTTCCGAATGTTTGACTGCCTTTACAATGAACGTTGTCCCCTTGCACACTTCAATAGGTAAACTAGGATTGATACACCTGAAAGAGCAAGCTTGGGTGTTTCCTTACCAGTTGGTTTTTCTTGACATTAGAGCATGGAGCCCTTACTAACAAGTAACTCCAGTGTTGCTCTTTGAACAATGGGATGGCAGATATATAAACACATGGAAACATATGGAATGAGAAGAGGCAAACTGAAAAGAAAGGAAAAAGGAATTGAAAAACAAGATGCTCTGGCATGGAGAGTCTTACCTTGGTGACAGATCGTGAGAAATTTGCTCTGTACTATAGTGTGTACTATTCCATAATGCAATTTTTTTAAAAAAAAAATTAAGAGGGAATATTGTGCACTTTAAAATAGCCCAAAACTAGAAATGTCGCTCAGTCAGGGAAGTTACCACATTTGAGCTTGGTGTAAATGTTACAATAAACTCTGAGCTGCTGCTTACTCCATATTGAGTTCCCCATTCTCACTTTGTCCAGCTTAGCCCTGTATCCTGATGCCATTTCACATTATGTTTCCTTGCCTCCATTCCACATTATTGGCTGTTCCTGGGCCAAGGAAATACATTATATGATTACTTAGGACACAGGTTCAGTTTTACTAGATGTTACAGAAGTGGGCTAGAATGCCACATGACTCTTTTCCAACAAAGAGTCATGTGGCATCTTTAAGGCTAATTCATTTATTATGGGCTACAGTCGACTTCTTCAGATGATGATGATGATGATGATGATGATTATCATTAAACAAAAAACCTATGGTTTACAAAAACAATGTTAAGGCTCTACAGATTCCAACCAAGCACCAAAAAGCAGGGAAATTGGGAGTTAAGGCTCACAAGCCTTAATGCCACATCCTCCCTAAGGAGGCAGAAAGTGCAAGTGAAATTCTCATTCTCCCAAAGCAGATAAACCATGAGGACAGGGTGGAGAATATGATATGCAGAGGTGACAGTGGGGTTGTGGAAAACTGATCACGAACAACTTAGGGCCACCTACTTCTCTTTTTTGTTTAGAGCAGCCCTTCCCCAACCTGGTGCCCTCCAAAGGTGTTGGACTGCAACTCCCATCATTGTAAGTCAGTATGTCCCATGGTCAGGAATGCTGGGACTTGTCATCTCAAAAATCTAGATATGCAATTTGATATGCAGAGGTGACTGTGGGGTTGTGAGAAATGATGATGAACAACTTAGGACCAGCTACTTCTCATTCTTAGAGCATCTCCTTATGTTGAGAGTTGCAACCCAACACATCTGACAGGCGCCAGGTTGGGGAATGTTGTTCAAGAACAAGGGAAGGCAGAATGTAGATCTCCAGATGTTTTGGAATTCAACTTGTAAAAGCCCCTATTAGCATGGGCAGTTATCAGGAATGCCGCGAGTTGATGTCCAAATCATCAGGATAGATCTATTTTCTGCCCACATCTGTACTAAAGTATGATGTTTTCCAGCATTAAGATATGTGATCAATCAAGGAACTACAAAAGAGCTGCATCACTTTAAATAAACTGTCAAAACCAAATGAAACAACAATGAATGAATCTTGAATACCTAATCCAGATAGCCCTTCAGACATCAGCATTAGTTTTCAACACATGGCATAGGATGTCTGTTTCTTGAATATCAGATAAAGGATTTCTCTTACTTGTTCAGCAGTGTGAGATCAAAGACATAGCTAGCACCTAATACTTTCATGCGTAAGTATTATTTTAAAATTAAGTATGAATTGATTTTGGTCTTCCCCATAACACATAACATGGGAGCTACAGTGCAACGCATCTGGAGAACACCAGGCTGGAGAAGGTTGACTCCTATACATGTCTTCTCAGAAGCCAGTGCCACTGAATTCACTAGGGCTTTCTCCCAAGAGGTATAGGATTGCAAACTAATCTCATCTGAAAGGTGGTCAAGACAGCCAAACTAAACCTCTTCTGCTCCACTGTTGCTTTGATGGGATGATGTATTGTGCAGGGATTGTGGGGAGTGAACAGTATATTTTTTATAAATACATTTAAAGAAAAAAACATTGGTTCTTTGAAAGGCAGGATATTGACCAAAAGTTGGAAGTGCCTGGCACATGCTCTGGTTCTAGATCTGTAATGAATAGTGCCCCTTTTGTTATCAAGAGTGCTGCTATATGCGAGATGTGTGTGAGAGAAAAGTATTGGGCAGACCCTGTATTTGGTAAGGGTATGGAACAGCATTCCCCATCCTGCTGCCCTCCATGTGTTTGAGATGACAAGTCCCAGCATTCCTGACCATGGGACATACTGACTTGCAATGATGGGAGTTGTAGTCCCACACCTTTGGAGGGCACCAGGTTGGGAAAGGGCTGCTCTAAACAAAACAAAAAAGTAGGTGGCCCTAAGTTGTTCGTGATCAGTTTTCCACAACCCCACAGTCACCTCTGCATATCATATTCTCCACCCTGTCCTCATGGTTTATCTGCTTTGGGAGAATGAGAATTTCACGTGCACTTTCTGCCTCCTTAGGGAGGATGTGTCGTTAAGGCTTGTGAGCCTTAACTTCCAGTTTCCCTGCTTTTTGGTGCTTGGTTGGAATCTGTAGAGCCTTAACATTGTTTTTGTAAACCGTAGGTTTTTTGTTTAATGAATTTCTTGGCTTTGTGTATTGGATGACTGGATATTATACAGTTGACAACCAAGCCAGCATCAGCCAGAATGTTATACCATCTTGACATCCAATATAAAATCAAAGTTAGTGTTATGTGTTGAACTCACTTTTAACATTAATAAATCAACCAAAATGCTTGCATCTCCCTCATTTTTAAAGATAAAGAGATGAAACCTGGCATCATGGTAGCTCTCAAGTAGGGATATAGCTATGCCAAGTATGAAGCAGATCCGTTCATGCCTTGATTTTTAGGAATTTTTTAAAGTTCAAACAGAAATCTCTTTGGGGTCCAGGACCTTGTGCAGTACAAGTTTAAAAAATGAAATTAAAGATAAAGAGATGAAACTTGGCACCATAGTAGCTTTGAAGTAGGGATTTAGCCATGCCAAGTTGGAAGCAGATCTGTTTATGCCTTGAGTTTTAGGAATTTTTAAAACTTCAAACCCAATACTCCTCTTTGGGGTTTAGGGCCTTGAGCAGTACATTAAAAAAAAAAGAAACAAAGTAAAGATGAAGAGATGAAACTTGGCACCATGGTACCTCTTAAGTAAGGCTTTAGCCATGCTAAGTTGAAAGCAGATTGGTTCATGCCTTGACTTTTAGAAAAAAAATTGAAGTCAAACTTTTTTTTAAAATATCCTAAAAATCAAGGCACGAACCGATCTACTTCCAACTTGGCATGGCTCAATTCTAGGCTGACCACTAGGGTGTGGCCTAGTGGCTAAAGTGTTGGACTGGGAGCTGGGAGATCTGGGTTCTACTCCCCACTTAGCCATGGAAATCCATTGGGTGACTTTGGGCCAGTTGCAGACTTTCAGCCCAACCCATCTCACAGGGTTGCTGTTGTGAGGATAAAATGGAGAGGAGGAGGATTATGTATGCCGCCTTGGGTTTCTTGGTGGAAAAAAGGTGGGATATAAATGCAATAAATAATAATAATAATAATAATAATAATAATAATAATAATCTGTCAGGATTTCCCCAGATTTCTCCTGGTTTTTGTTCTATCCTCGGTGTCAGGCGGGATTTTATGAAATAGTCTATAATGACCTAGAATTACACACTTTCCCTTTTAAGGCCACCATAGTATGGCAGGGTGGAATGACATGCTTTCTGGAGGTGTGCCATTCTCTCCCACTGCTCCAATCAAGGCCTTAAAAGGGAAAAACGTGTCATTCCCAGGCATTATAGAAAAGGGCCTGATTGGAGCAGTGGGGTGGGGTGAGAATGACATGCTTTCCCCTCCTCCGCTCCAATTGGGGACTTTAAGGTGGCCCCAGAAAGCCATTTTCCTGCCCCCCCCAAGGTGTCCTCTTTTTTGGTTTCCCAAATATGGTCACCCTACTCAGTCCTTGCACAGGCTGCATTTCCATCCCTAGATATTTACTCAGAAGTAAGACCCATTGAATTTCCTTGGTTCTTGAAAAGCAACACACTTGCTTTTAGATTTGCCAGTCTCAGCATTCTATGTGTGCTATGAATGCCTGCTCTGTCTGTCCCTATAGTTTCCTGCAAGGTCCAGCCAGGGGAAGCCAGTAAATTAAACCCAGGGGTGGAGGGTGGGATTCCCTCAGGTTCATCTGACAGCAGGTGCTATAGAACATGGAACTTCCAGGAGTGTTGAGGCTGGATTTCTGGCAGACCCAGCCAGGCCACATAAGGCAAATGGCCACATGAGAACTGTTATTATGGCCTGCTACTTTGTTTGTCTTTAGTAGTCTGTGGCCCAGATCTCTTCAGAAGGGGGAATAGTGTTTTGTGGTTGGGGTCAGTCTAAATTATCTCCAGGGGTCCCTTACTCAGTGCCTCTGATAGCAAAGAGATTGAGGATTTTCCCCAACTCTGTTACTAGACCTGTTGAAAATAGATTTTATAACGTAAGCATGAAAACAGTGAATACCCCTTTTAACTTGTTAAACCAATGAAAACATGCCACACAAGAAGTCTTAAGATATGAATGGTTTATAAAGAAAAGTAAATGCAAAAGAACATCAGATGCAGAAGTGAAATCTGAAACATTACTACTACTATTAGTAGTAGTATCCTGCCTTTTGCCCAATGCTGGGCCTCAGGGCAGCCTTACAAAACTAAAACATATACAGCTAAAACCTACAAATAGGAATATACTAGGCTGACCATATGAAAAGGGGGACAGGGCTCATGTAACTTTAATAGTTGTAGAGAAAAGGGGATTTCAGCCCATGTCATTTGTATGCAATTAGTTCCTGGTGAAATTCCCTCTTCATCACAACAGTTAAAGATGCAGGGGCCCTGCCTTCTTTTGTATATGGTCACTCTAGTATAGTGCCTGCAACTTTAACTGTTGTGATGAAGAGGGAATTTCACCAGGGACTAATTGCATACAAATGACCCTGGCTGAAATTCCCTTTTCTCTACAACTGTTAAAGTTACATGAGCCCTATCCTCTTTTTCATATGGTCAGCCTAAATATACAAAAGTTAAAAATATAATTAAATACTTTTCAATATTAAAGCATTTTAAACATTTTAAATACATAATAATTTAAAAGTCAAAGATATAGACAGAGGTCCAGATTATTTGCCAAAGGCCTGCTGGAACAAAAAAGGGTTTGTCTGCCTCCAAAAACACATCAAGGAGGGATACAAAATTTAAAACCATAAAACATAAAACAGCTGATATTTAAAACATTTTAAACTTTTAAGCCTGGCCACGAAGTCAGTTAAAACCTCAACTTAAGCTGTTAAAATGCCTCGGAGAAAAGAAAATTTTTGACCTGGCTCCGAAAAAGTAACAGTGTTGGTGCCAGGCGGGCCTCATCGGGGAGATCAGTCCACAATTGGGGGGCCACCACAGAGAAAGCCCTCTCCCTTGTTGCCATCCTCCGAGCTTCCCTCGGAGTAGGCACCCGGAGGAGGACCTTTGATGTTGAGCGTAGGGTCATACTCCCCCTGTTATCCTGGGCTACACGTATAGATTTGATTGATAGGATTGTAGACAGTGAGGTCAGAGGGAAATGAAATGCAGAAAGTAGAAACAGTGACAATCACATTATTAATAGTGGCCATTCACAAAGCAGTTGTTGCTGGTAACCAAAACATCCTGGCAGTGGATAAGCCAATTAATACATATAGTGAGATCAAAACAATATTTATCCTGACTCAAGCCACAGGAGATAGAATTGAACCTATTGATGACTTGTAACATAGCATTTTTTATTTCTCATATATACCTTAGATGTAACTCTTGTTTCTTTCCCCCCAGTATGTCCGTGGTAGCACATTCAAAGAGATTCCACTGACATTTTACAGTAAGTGTTTTTAAAAGTAGCAGGGACATTCATGTAGATCTACATGGCAGTGGGGAGGGGGAACTCAGTGGCCATCTTGGATAGTCAAGTGACTATGGGTATCTGTAATAATTTCAGTTTAAACTTGACATAAATGGTGCTGAGTCTCCTTTGTCACAAAGAATGGTGTGATTACCATTGGGGCAGGCATAGGGAACCCAGGGAAAGTGGTCTGGTGGTGGGCAAGCCAAAGCCAAAACCAGACCGGGCTAAGGCCAAAAGTACATACCATTCACACTCTTACAACTGAGCAGTGTGGAGGTAGAGAAGATGGTGTGATTTAAACTCCCCCTCCCCATGATGTCTCCCTGCTACACTACTTAGCTAATCAATAAGTAACAGCTGAACATCAGTGAAAAGGGACTCCAACCCCTTTGCCCTACTCCTCAGCTGTGAAGTGCAGGAGGAGAGGTTTATGGGGAGGGAACATTGAAATCTCCCCTCGCTATGATCTCTGCTCATGCTGCTCTTAGAGCCACTGTATGAAGATACTCCAAATGCCATGCGGCAGCAGCAGCAGCAGCAGCAGCAGCAGCTACCAACAAAGCAGACTTCCTTCACCTTTCCTGTGGGGAAAGCTGGGGGGCAAAGGAAACCTTTTGGAACCACCACTTCAAGGTACTCCAGGGGCCTTAAGGCAGCAGTTCTTGATGGAGCCCTGAGGGATGGGGCTTCAGGGAGGAAGGGCCTCGGCAGGCCATATGGAGATGTCCGGCCAGAGATGTCCCCCCACTGGCCTAGGGCTTCATTAGTATGAGGCAGGCTACATGGAGGGACTGAGTGTTTCATTGTATATGTTATGCAGTGGTCATTCATATAAAAAGCATGTTCATTCTGAGCTTTGCAAGAACATTACCCAATGATATTTAAAAGGGGGCAGTATAGATTTTTTTAAAAAAAAATGACATCAGTGTTTGCTGTCTCTCACTTTCCATACTTTTTCAGCCACCCGAATTATTACTAAAGTTGTGGATCCCAATATTAAAGTAATTGAGAGCAGCTTTGAGCCCATCATCAGAAAAGAAGGTAAAAGTGGTTGATATAAACTACCCAGCTCACTTCCATGAATTTGGGAAAGGAGGGAGCGTGGGAGGGGGCTAACAGGGGTCTGGGTGTGGCATGAAATTCAGAGTATTCACACATTCACTGTTTCAGATTCCACTCTCATCACCACTGAAATTCGATGCAAATGTGGGGGGTTCTCCTCAGGCAAAAGATCAGAAATATTTCGAGATTAAGATAAATTTAGATAAGAATGCTGAAATTTTGGTGAATTCCACACATTTCCTAGGTTACCAGATTTTACCTAAATCAATTCAAAGTATATTTTGAGGACTACCTTTGGGCTAAATAGGCAAGGACTTTCAAAGGGGGGGGGGGGAAGAGTGTTCATATCCCAAGCTACAATACTTAACAATTTCACTCCTGAGTATAACCTCTCAGGATTTTTTAAATTAAAACCTTAACCTTGAATTCAATGTCCCACTTTATAGGCAGGCAATGGAAGGAATGTAGGGAGGGTCCCTAATACAAGATCATGCAAGATTCACCCTGGATTCTAGAAGTGGAATTCAGGGTGGCCTTAAAATAAATGTTGTCTCCCAAACCTCAAATAGAGAACACTTCTCAGGGATGGACTTTTTAAAGGTATTCTTAAGGCTTTCTTGAGAATAAAGCAGTTTTTCTAGCATCCTGAGACATGTTCTCTCTTTGTGGATTTCTAGTGAATGCTATCCAGTTTGTTCATACTCACCATTTCCGAAACCTGAAGATATTTGTAATGTCCTGTTCTGAAAAGCTAAATGTGATGGGCAGCCCACATAAGGGGCTAGAGAGCTAGAGTTGAATGCACACATTTTAATAAAACAATTATTTGTTACACTTCAGGATGGCTTTGTTACAGGGGATTTGATCTGTCCTGTTCCACAGCTAATGACAAAGCAATGACTCATGTTTGGTAATGCTAGTTTTATAGATTAGAAAAGCAACTTCCCTTGTGGGGATGAAATAAGCACAGAAAACAGTGAGTACTTATGATTGCTCCCTCCATGCAGCCAACTCATCACTGGCTGCCAGACTAATAACTCTACCTCTGGCTTCACCCCAGGGGATGATTTATGCTGGAAAGGCTTCTTAATATTGCTCACAATCCCACCACTGATGAGTCAATGACAGTCTTCAGAAGCCAAATTTCAGCCCTTTTCCACATGCCAATGATTGCAACAGTGGCAACCCCAAAAGAACACGGAAGGATTTTTTAAAAAACTGACTCCCCAAATGTGTGGAGATCAAAAAATAACTTTAGCCAGGAAAAGTGTCAGGAATCCATATTCTGAGTATTCATATAAAAGTAAGACTTACTGTTCTCTTCTAAACTGATTTATTTTGGTGGAAAATGGTATGCTTTGACCCTTGTTCTGCCCATATGCTATATTCTATGGGTCGGATGCAGGTTTAGTTATTCTTCGAGTAGGCCCACTGACATCCTTGGAACTTCAGTTAACCATGATCAAAGTAAGTCCCATTCATTTCAGTGGGTCTACTCATAGTCTAACTAAATCTAGCTCCAACGCTATATTTTCCATATGCAATGTATTTTGGACATAAATCTGTATGGGAACATGAAAGAGACTTTACAAATACCATGAATAAATAAATAAATGATGGTGGATATAATCCAAGTAAGTTGTGCACTCTTAAGTGCCATTGAATTCAATAGAAAAGTTGAGTCTGCTACAATCCTATACCCATTTACCCATTCAACTCAGTGTGATTTACTTCCGAGTAGATATGCCTGGGACTGCACTGTAAATCACTACTACCAAATTCAGTGGTCCTTAGAAGTGCTTATATTTGGTTAGATTATGCCCATAACTTTTTCCCCTAAGTTTGTTGCATGTTCTCTAAAATTATGTTTGGATAATGAAGTCTATTAGAGCTCAAATGTATTTTTAAAAGCTGAAACCTTCCAGCTCTCCAAACAATATTTTTTAATCATTGTTTATTATAGATGTTAAAAAAATAACAAGAGTAGTGGGCGGCACCACAATTCGAAAAGAGATTGAAGGTAAGTACCATAAAAGTGGCCAAATGGCAACTATTTGGGTTACAGCAGAGGTGGGCAACATGTGGCCTTTCAGATTTTTGGCCTACATCACTCATGAGCCCAGCCAGCATAGCCAGTGTTGTGGAGTGAGGGGAATTATAAGACAAAACACCTGGAGGGCTACAAGTTACTCACCTGGGTTTACAATAATCTCTAGCTGTGAACTTAAGGGTTTTCACAAAACTTTTTTTTAATATCACTCTTACATTAAATCAGAACTGCTGAAAAAATAAGGGAACAAGGACCACTCAAGGCCTCCCAGAGCATCTCTCAAGGCAGTGTTCCTGTACTTAGTTTGAGCTGGGATTGGGGACAACTTCCTCCTATGTTTCTTACTGATGCTACCTTAGTAGCTGCTGTCTTTTGATTTGAATATCCCATCAAATTACCAGTCCATATCCATTCAATTTGCAGTGGCAGCAGGTGCAGATTAGAAATGGCAAACCCCTGTATCTGCCCACGTAACTATTGCTAGCAGAACTCCTTCAATTCCAGTACACTCAGACTTCTATAGTTCCACGTAATGCACAGCATGCCAGATTACACTTTTATATTGATGTATATCAATGCAGACATATGTCAGTAACAATGCATAATGGTATCCTAGCAACCCAACCCAAAACCTTTGTATCAGTCACTATCTACAGCTGCATCACCCTAAAGTTTTCATGCTTGTCCCAGAGGCCTTAGGATTTGCCCTGAAATTGATTATTAGCTATTAATTTTTAGATGCATGTTCATCCCTGATACTTTGAAAATTATGCAATATATCTTCCATATTTATAACACACTTTACAATTTTGAAATAATACTTTGCAGTGCCATCCATTACAAAGCTCACCAAAGTGATTGAAGGGGAACCAGAATTTAAGCTGGTCAGGGAAGGCGAGACAGTAACTAAAGTGGTTCATGGAGGTGAATATGTGCCACGGGCTGGACATTACTAACTAGAATGATTTGGAAGAGGCAGTTACAATTTCAGATCTTCTGCAACAGAAGAGAGCAATTCTGTTAGCTGCTGGATTGGCTTTTAGCATGTGTTGTAATGATTTATTACACTGCAATATTTCATTATTAAACTATTTGCCTCTCTTTTCCTTCTTATTAATGCCAGTAAAAGAAAACAAATGTAATGTACTTTGCATGTTGAAATGCTGCTATTAATATTTTTCATGCCTGCATCCTGAATTGTAGCCATGAGATGAAATGCGGACAAGCAGTTTTGTCAAATGTTTTAATTTCTTCATGTTCCAACATATTCATGTTCCAATTTAGCCTTGAGAAACGTTTTATATTGTTGTCTTAAGGGTTGTGAATCTGAAAACCAACTACCAGTCTACCTTAAAAAAAAAGAACCTTATATATTCTGATTTAAAACAAAAAACAGAACACACACATCATGATGTTCATAGCTTGTGAATATTTGACCTTGACAAAACTGGCATGCTTGGAAATGAAAATGACTCTATTTCCATTTCTCTTCATGTAACAGTGAAGTGAAAATCTTGGATCTCACCATTTCTGATATCTAACCTCCCAGCCCATCTTCTGAACTTTAAATCCCTTGGCTGCTTAGGGAGATGTCAAGACAATCCAGTGAGTTGTCCATTGCCTTATCTCTAACATTTAAAAAATCTTTATAGAGCCTATAATTAAAAAATACACGAAAATAATTGATGGTTATCCTGTGGAAGTGACTGAAAAAGAAGTGACTGAAGAAAGAATTATTCAAGGTAAACTATGTCAGGAGTATGCACAGTATTTAAAACTCAAACTTTAAACCAAAGTGGAGGGAGAACATACACCGTTTTTTATCTTTTCCTATGGAGCCCACTTCTGATTCTGGAATATTTGAGACTAGTTGCCAGTAGGGCTATGCATGGAACCCCCAATCCAATCTGGACCCCGATCTGGGAGGTCTGGATTGGGCCCAATCCGATCCATGTTGGATCGGGCCCGATCTGGTCAGCCTTGGATCTAGATCCAGATCCGCTCCGAGTCCATGGAGAGCCCTCCCTCCTGCTCTCCTCGCTCGCTCCCTCCCCCCAATCGCCCTGCTTACGTTCTCACTGTGGGCCACTGCATTTCCTGGTTGTGGCGGATGATGATGTCACCCGCCACGACCGGAAAATGCAGCGCTTATTAGAGCACCGCATTTCCCTGTCACGGTGGGTGACGTCATCACCCGGCACTAGTGGGAAAGCGGCCGGCTGACATCGAGGAGGCAGGACGACGCGGGACGATGCAGAGGAGGCTGCAGGTAAGCAGGGCGATTGGGGGGGGTGGAGGGACAGAGCGGGAGGGAGGGCTCTGCACAGCTTCAGAGTGGATCTGGATCGCGAATCCGATCCAGCCCAATCTGGGTTCGATCCAATCCTGTTCGAATTGGCCCCGGATCGGCCTGATCCACTCCAGATTTGGGATCTGGCTTCTGATCTGGTCACAGCCCTAGTTGCCAGCCATAAAACAAACCACAGACTAACCATACCTTAATTCCTGAGGAAAGGTCCAATTTAAGTACTCATCCAATTTAAATACTCTAGAGGAGTCCTATTCCCTCCTTATCTTTTAAATCTGCCATTATGTCCACAGTTTTCATCATTGCCATCTCATGAGCCTCTTGTTTATAGTTCTACTGCATTGTTGTTTATTTTATAGCATTTCCAAACCATATAATCAAATTCCAATGTTGTAAAAAATCAGCCTGTGGGAGGAATGTGGTAGTGAATTTGGTTGGACATTGACAGCACTTCATATAGTGCTTGCATTGCAACACATTTCCATTCACCTTCACAAGCCACACTCTTCTCTTTGTTAAAATCTCTGTGTCTGTCACACCACCCACCAGACATGCAAGTGCCACTGAACACAGTAAGGCTCCTTCTTCCGCAGTGATGCTTTTTAGAGTTGTCCGGGGGCTTCTACATGCTGGCCCCAAGGACATGATAGAACCATCTGAGGCCCGCTGTAATATATTTGCTAGGCACTTCCAGGATAAAATCTTTGGCATCCGCCAGGACTTAGACTCCAGTGTTATAGCAGTTGAATCTAGAGAGGTATCCAGAGCACAGGTTTGTCCTGTTTTCTTGGATGAGTTTCAGTTGGTACAGCTCGATGACATGGACAAGGTGCTTGGACAGGTTCGTGCAGCCACCTCTGTATTGGATCCTTGCCCCTCTTGGCTTATAAAAGCTAGCAGGGATGGAACAGCCGGCTGGGCCAGGGAAATGATTAATGCCTCTCTACGAGAGGGAGTGGTCCCAGACCTCCTGAAAGAGGCAGTAGTGAGACCACTCCTGAAGAAAGCTTCCCTGGACCCAGAAAATCTTAATAACTTTAGGCTGGTGGCAAACGTTCCATTCCTGGGCAAGGTCCTTGAGTGGGTGGTTGCTGGCCAGCTCCAGACACTCTTGGATGAGACTGATTATCTGGATCCATTTCAGTCGGGTTTCAGGCCTGGTTTTGGCATGGAAACAGCCTTGGTCGCCCTGTATGATGACCTATGTCGGGAGAGGAACAGGGGGAGAGTGACTCTGTTGATTCTCCTTGCTCTCTCAGCGGCTTTCGATACCATCGACCATGGTATCCTTCTGGCACAACTGGCTGAGTTGGGAGTGGGAGGCACTGCACTGCAGTGGTTACACTCCTACTTGACAGGTCGGTTCCAGAAGGTGGTGCTGGGGAACATTGCTCGGCCCCGTGGATTCTCCAGTATGGGGTTCCGCAGGGGTCAGTTTTGTCCCCCATGTTGTTCAACATCTACATGAAACCGTTGGGTGTGTTCATCCGGAGTTTGGGAGTGTGTTGTCATCAGTACGCTGATGACACGCAACTCTATTTCTCCTTTTCATCTTCATCAGGTGAGGCTGTGGATGTGTTGAACCAGTGCTTGGCTGCGACAATGGACTGGATGAGAGCTAATAAACTGAAACTTAATGCAGACAAGATTGAGATGCTGTTAGTGGGGGGTTCCTCTGACCGGATGGAGGGTGTTCAACCTGTTCTGGATGGGGTTGCACTCCCCCTGAAGGAGCAGGTTCATAGCTTGGGGGTTCTCCTAGAACCATCTCTGTCACTTGAGGCTCAGGTAGCCTCAGTGGCACAGAGTGCCTTCTACCAACTTCAGCTGGTGGCCCAGCTACGCCCCTATCTGAACAGGGATAACCTGGCTTCAGTTGTCTATGCTCTGGTAACCTCCAAGTTAGATTACTGCAATGCGCTCTACATGGGGCTGCCTTTGAAGACAGTTCGGAAGTTGCAGCTTGTGCAGAATGCAGCGGCCAGATTGGTAACAGGGACCAGAAGATTCGAACATATAAGACCGATTCTGGCCCACTTGCATTGGCTGCCTGTATGTTTCCGATCCCGATTCAAGGTGCTGGTTTTAACCTATAAAGCCTTACACGGTTTGGGACCACAATACCTGATGGAATATCTTTCCTGACATGAACCTACCCGTACACTACGCTCAACATCAAAGGTCCTCCTCCGGGTGCCTACTCCGAGGGAAGCTCGGAGGACAGCAGCAAGGGAGAGGGCCTCCTCTGTGGTGGCCCCTCAATTATGGAATGATCTCCCCGATGAGGCCCACCTGGCACCAACACTGTTATCTTTTTGGTGCCAGGTCAAACTTTTCTTTTCTCCCAGGCATTTGAACAGCCCAAGTTGAGGTTTTGATTGACATTGTGGCCAGGCTTAACAGTTAAAATGTTTTAAAGTGTTTTAATGACAGCTGTTTTTTAAATTTTGTATATTGTCTTTTAATGCTCAATCTTTTTAATTTTTGTAAACCGCCCAGAGAGCTTCGGCTATGGGGCGGTATATAAGTGTAAATAATTATAATTATAATTATAATTATAATTATAATAATAATTATTAGTAGTATTATTATTCTAGGCCCTTATTCAATGACTGTCTGTAATCATAATGAAAATTATCTTCCTTTTCAAATGAATAACACAGCAATGAGGACTGTAGAGAAGATATTCTAAAGTTAGGATTTTTTTTCCAAATGAGTCTTTTTCACTTCAGGTCCTGAACTGAAATATACCCGAATCACTACAGGTGGTGGGGCAGATACTGAGGAGACCCTTAAGAAATTGCTGGAAGAAGGTTAGTATTCCTCTTTGACAAGTTCAAGTATGGGTTGCATTAAGGCATATTAATTGTTTTAGTGGCTACATAGTGACTATTTTAATGGGACCATAGCAACCACACAACAGAAGTCTAGATTGCACACTGCTGTGTCTGGAAGTGTTTACATCTGATCATGTCAGTAATATGCACAAGACTGAATAGGAATCAGATTTCCAAGAATCTTGATGTATGTGTGTGTGTGTTACAATGAATTTCTGCAATGTGATTAATACTAGAGCTTTGAACAGATCTGGATCCCGAATCCGAACCGGATCGGGGTGATCTGGACCTCCCAGATCCAGGACCAAACTGTATCGGGGGAGGTCCAGATCGTTCAGGACCAGATTGGATCATTCCAGATCAATCCGGAGATCCAGGGCCCATTGGCCTTCCAGGTCCCTGGGTACCGGGTGCGCAGCCAGCACCCAGGGATGCCAGGCCGGCTGAGAGTCTAATGGCCGCGAGGCCTGTGAACGGCAACAGCGGGCGGCGGCGGTGACAAGGAGGCAGCAGGTAAGCAGGGAGAGTGGGGGAGGGCAGTGAGTCCAATGGACTCACCGCTGGCCTGGCGTCCCTGGGTGCCGGCTGCACAGCCCTAATTAATGCTGACCTTGATTGTTGACTCCCAAGTAAATTTTGCGAATGTCTAAAACAAGGCACCCAAAATCAGGGAAATTAGATAGATAGATAGATAGATAGATAGATAGAGATATTAACAAAATGCATCTGCAATTGTGGATATTCAGTATTGACATTCACATATTCTGCTTCATGGAAGGCATATTTAAAATGTGCTGAAATTACCTTTACTTGTAATCCATCTAATATTCAATCTATACCTCATTAATACTTTAATTCCTGTTCAAGTGAAACTGCTAATACTTACTGTACACTAGAAACACACTGCAACCATTACTTTCTTTTAATGAAAACAACCAGATGTTTGGCATGATGCTTATTACAGTAATAGATGGATTGTGTAATTATAAAGTATGCTTGTTAAATGTGCTGTAGTTGCAATTTCTCAATGTCCTGTATAAATCAATTTCATGCCATAAACATGTGTCCTATCAGAGGTTACCAAAGTGACCAAACTCATTGAACGTGGTCATTTACTTGAAGATGAAGAAATCAAAAGACTTCTCCAGGGAGGTTAGTGAGTGCGAGACAACTAACCTCAATGCAATGAGTTCTGAGAACTGACAAATAGATCTCTCAACTTTTTAAAGACTGATTCAGTTATGCAAAAATCTATGGAACAAAAACAAAGAATTATGTATGAAATGTTTGCTTTTGAGCATTCTGTATCCATATTGGAGAAAAATAAACATTTGTGTGTATGCGTGCTCAGTCTTTAAACAGTTTCAAATGAGCACTGAAGATTTATTTCTGATATAAATATTCTACAATAAATGCTGAACTTTAACAAATGCTTACAAAGTATAAAGTGGGAAACGTCTATTACATTATTCATTAAAAATGAATATTCAGTGCTCATAAGTTAACAAAGGCATGTTTAGCATCTTTCTTTTGAAATGGCTCCAGGTAATATGCATTAAATTTTAATAATTATAGTTGTCTTCAATAGTACAATGCACTCACCTTTATACTGAGCAGGTTGATGCAAACTCATAAATCAACTCATAAATCAGGGGAAGCATCAGGAGCGAATCCTATCAGGTTGAACAACTGTCACAGTCAGGGCAATATCATCCATGGCTTAGTACCATTGGCCAACCACATCCAATCTGTGGAGTTGTTCAGTGTAACTGTTGCAGTGGCAGATGTGGCATCATCGCAAGATCATGGGGAACTGTTATGTGGCACAGAGGTTGGGTACAAATGAGGAATGATTGTGTGGTGGAACTGGAGAATGATTCATACATGTGGCATCCTCAAAGCATGTTTCCTTACAAATAGGTAGCCATTTTGGCACTGAGACAATCCCATGTGTGTGAGGAATGGGTCTAATGGACTTTCAACTCCCAACAAGTCCAATAAAACAAATTTATTATTATGTATTAAAACATTTATATCCCGCCCTATATCACTAGGATCTCAGGGCAGCGTACAGATAAAACAAATCCACTATAATTGCCTTTCATAGGATGCCACTATAGATACATCGGCCTGTGCTGCTTTGCATCCAGTCCCAGCCATGCACACTTGTAGGATGAGGATTTCAGCATCATTTGCTTGCCAACTTGTTTGGCCAATAGCATTTGAGCATAATAAATGACTGCATCATATAAAGTGGAGTGCACCGTATTACCAGAAATGGTGTTTCACATCTTCACCTTAACAATCTGTTCTTGTCCAATAATAATCCGAAGAAACTGAAGTGCAACTTTAAAAAATATACTTCCTATGAAATTAATCTTTATTCATCCATTTGGAATGTTTTTGCTTGTTGTGTAGATTACAACTATCTGGGATATATGAAGAGTGAAGGAAAAAAAGAATTCAAGTATTTTGGCAATGTTTAACATAGCCCTGACCTTTAACCCTAAACTACTTGTTTTATTCTTGTTTCAGTTGAAGTGAATCCACATCACCTTAGCTTCAGTTATGACAGATTTGGAAACCAATGAAGTAGATCACAGCCATCTGACTCTTCACTGGTCCAGATCTTGAAGTCCCTCTCAGGCAAAATTCATCAGAAAAATCTCACCTGCATAAGAACTGCATAAAGAGCAAAGAGAGAGTAACAGAGCAGAGTACATGTCCCCTTAATTTAATAAAACTGTAAGAACAGGTGTTAAAAAGGGGGCACACATACGTACAAAACAGGACTAGAGATGTAAAATTTCCAGAAATTTTGAGGCCATGGGGGGGGGGGGGGGGAACCGTCCCCCTCCCTGTTTTTTTCCCTAGAAAAAAACCAGAAGTTTTATAAAAATTGAAAAATAAGCAACACTTTTCTCTCTCTTTTTAGAGTTCTTTACAGCTCTAAAGTCACTTTGTTGCTTTCAGACAGCCTTGCCTAACCTGGTGCTCACAGATATTTTGGACTTTAGCTCCCATCAGGCAGCACGGCCAATGGTCAGGAATGCTGGGCACTGCAGTCCAAAACCAGGGCACCAGGTTGGGGAGGGCTGCTTTAGGGAGATAAAATACCCTTTCTGTTCCTAACATTATTTTAGGCATAACTTTGTTTGCTCATAAAATTATTATATTTTAAAACCTTTAAAAGTAAACTCAGTACATTTGTAAGTACTGTCTGAATAGTGTAGAACGGTGTTAATTGACTGCTGCAGCCTCAGAAAGACAGGACTCTGTAGAACAAAACCCAAACTGTCAGGAATGTACAATAGTGACTCACATGCTGGGAAACTGAGCATAAATGTCTATCAGTACAATATACTCCAGATCAATAGTTATAATAAGGAATGAAAGAAATAACTATGCTGGGAATCTTACAGAGAGGATTAAAAAAACATCCCCACTTCATTATTTCTAGACATTTTATATCCACAGGCTTTCTATAAAAGTGTTCTTATTACTTAGTTTTTAGAAATATTTTGTGGGGGGAGTAAAGGCTGGTTAACAATATACTGTATAAATACTTTCTCATCTAGAAGAAATATTTCATATTCCCAAGATGTTCAGTTTTTCTAATTTTTCAGGGGGGGAAACTGGAATACACACACCCTAGATTTTTCCAGTTTTATTCTGGGCCTTCACATCTCTAGACAGGACAGAGAAGAATAGCTGTGCATTTGATATATGTACATGCATTAAAAAAAACACAAAGGAAGAGACCTAACTAGATCAAGGGTAGACAATTCCCATCAACCCTAGCCAGCAGAGCCAATGATGATGGGTGTTGTAGGTCAAAATAGCTGGAGGGCCACAAGTTGCCCATCCCTGCTGTAGAGGAAAAAACACCCCAAAGCACCCATATCTGCCTTCCAATAGATAGTGGTTTCACAAGTGTGCATTAGAAATGAGTGAATGGGATCTGGTGGCACCTAGAAGACCATTTTTTATTTTTTTTATAAAAGGATAAATTGTCTTGTGCTGTAGAATGTGAATCCATTAGCAAGCAGGAACTTGAAGACAGTGGCAGATGTGCCTGAAAGCTCACCTACCTTCAGTTCTTTGCCTGTGGCTCTGGAACGTGGATTTGTGCAACAAAAAGCTTTACTCTGATGATCAAGGGTGTGTTAAATTACAATTATTGTAATGAATTATATATCATGGATATGGATTAGCTTAGTGATAGAATGCATGCTTTGCATGCCAGAGATACCAGACTCCCCTCCCAGCTTCAATTTAAAAGCATCTCAGGTAGCAGGATTGAAAAATGCCCCCTGCCTGAGAACGCAGAGATCCTCTGCCAGTCAAAATAGACAGCAGTGGGCTAACTGGACCAGTGGTCAATGAAACATTTTCATATGTTCAACTAATGAGTCTCAGAGCACTCACAGTAATTGGAACCTCTGCCATCCATCCTGAAACGCTGTAAAATGAACCATTGAATTCTTTTCTTCTTCTTGCTGTTGGGTAACTACTAAAACTCTATACTTGATTGAATGAATCAGTTGAAAGGATATATTTGCCTTCATTGTCTTATTTTAGTTTTCTCATTTGACCTTGCTTCTTTCAGTCCCTTTCCCACAGGATGGAAACTTGAGAAGCCGAACACACACACACACACACACACACACTTGCTGCTGCAGTAATGGTAGCCATTTTGGACAGCATCTAGATTTTTCCTTTTCCCAGTCCAAATTTCCCAAAGTCATGAAATAAAATTCTTCCCTTGCCTAAGTCATTTTATTTTAGTGTTTTAATATGTTTAATCTTTGTAAACTGCCCAGAAAGCTTCGGCTATGGAGTGGTATAGAAATGCAATCAATAATAAATAGAGCCACTCACTCATATGACTGCACTGTGAACCCCTTGCACATTCTGTGCCCCAGGCCAGGTGTTGGGGGCGCTTCGCTGTCAGCCCTAGAACTACCCTGCATGTGCCCCTTCTAAGAAAACCTTTCCGAGTTTGCCCATATGGCTTCTTGAATGCAGATGCAACCAGTAACAGCTCTTGAAGATATTTCACATCTGGATCCCTTTCCTCTAAAAAATGCTGCCAGGATAACGGATGCCTTTTTTTTTAATGCTTACCATAGCTGGATCTGAGTACACCAAGGTTACTAAACTAATTGAGGGAGAGCCACAGATTATCGAGACAGAAATAAAGGAAATTCATCTGGAAGGTTAGTTATACAGTTACGTGAACCATCCTCCCGTCCAACCATTGTTGTAGGTGGAGCTTTATCGTTATTTGCATGGAAATCAGTTAGAGGCAGAGATAGAACGGACAGAGTTTCTGCACCCACCTCACTGTACCCAGTGGCTTATGTGGCTTTATGCCATGGAATATCTGCTCCATTCACCAGGTAAAAGTAGCTGTGCTGTGTAGAGTCACTGAAGAATGTGATTGGTCAGGAATGCTTTTTAATAATGTATTATTAGTTTTATAAGTTTTTAATAATTCATTAGTTTTATATGTTTTTAATCAGTTTTATGTATTTTATGCTGTTTTGTATTGGTGTTGTTCCCCGCCTTGATCCAGAGGGAGAGGCGGGTAAAAAAGAAATTTATTATTATTATTATTATTATTATTATTATGAACACAATATCTCTCTATTTCAAGTTCTTGTACAATATAAGGAATGAGTGAAGGAAATGCTAAATTCTATTGGAAATAGGTCTCACTTGGATCATATTTATAACTGCAGAATTGGGATCCTATTGCATATGTAGAACACCTGTTCAAATATTTAGGTGTGGCATAAACCCAAGCAAACTAGAGACTCTAGAGCTAGTATCCAGAATGGGTGTGTGAGGAATGTGTGAAATTCCACGGTGAAAAACCAAAAGGAGGAGAGCATCCACTTAGGTCAAAAAAGAAGAGAGAAGCAATTCTCGGAATGCTGAGATACTTTATTAATTCATGCCCAACATGTTTCGGCCTATGTGGTATTTTTAAAAGGCCTTCTTCAGGGGGTTGATAAGAGAAATCTGCAGAAAACTATTAACAGAACTATAGTCTCTCATGGTGTTCAGTGCCCATTGCCATGGCGACAGAGGGAAGGGTGCCATGGACAGCCATTTTCAAATGCTGTGCCGCTGCAGTAGATGGAGTGTTTCTGGACATGTGCAGAGTGTCTTCCCTGCACCCACTTCCCCTTCAGGTTCTAGGCAGATACTTAGAAAACAGCGATACCAGATACCTTTATTAAGCCAAGGACACAAAATACTATGCAAACTTTTGAGTTCTCCAGAACTCTTTGTCAGGTAAGATGTTAAAGCAAAAAAAAAAAAGATGTCCAATCCATGAAGTCTGTATTTGCTTACAGTCTTAAGATGGAGAGTGGGAGAAGGCTGCTGACATTGGGTTGAATCCAGGATATGGCTTCCACAAGAGAAAAGAATCTTCCACAAGAGGGAGGGCTCTGCTTGTAGAAGATTCCCCTCATGATTTTTGGAGATAGCGCCACACACACATCACAGCTCTCCCCATTTGGCAGGTGTCTCCCAACTATTTGGGTCATATTTTTAGGGAAGTGTAGGGGCAGCCACAGGAAGGAGGGAGTGGGGAAGTCCACTTCTGCCAGTGCAGTTGATCCAGTATAAATCTGGATCTAACCCATTCAAGTTAGGCTCTATGAGTTAAAGAGAACATGTTCCACCTGGGACCCTCCCAAGGTTCCTGGGAGAAGAGACAAAAATACTCCTACAGTGTTGATATAATGTATATAGTGCAGCCAGTTCGTGTATTTGTTCTCCTATTCACAGTAAAGTTCAGATTGCCATTTCATCCAATATATTTTATTTCTCCAAACTTTGGGGCCATGCTTAATTTTTTTCTGTTGAAATCAATGTGATTTCAAAGTGCTTAATGTTGCCTGGATCATCTAGGAATGTGGCCAAGATCCAAAGAACTGGTCAACTAGTGCCATGTGCCCCAAAGAGGTTGGATTTTATTTCCTGAACAGTTGTCTCCATGCCTCATAACAAACCAATTTTGTACTGCGCGTGCACTTGAGCATTTTTAAAGTAGCTCTTCAAATCCCCGTCTGTATTTTTAAATGCACACACTGGCATATCTCTCACTGAGGTGATAAACATGTGTCTTGGTGGTCCTACTTCTGAATGCAGATAGGGGGTCACATGATTGAATACGCTTCCTTGGGGTGGAGGTGGAGAGACTGCTTGCATGTCAAGAACAAAGCTAGGCAGGAGAGTGCTTCTGCATGGTGTACTGTTTTTCTGTGAGCAAGGAATTGTGTTTGATGGGTTGTATTTGTCTCGAATAATGTTTTCAAACAACACAGCAAATAGATTAGAATTGAAGTATATATAAAATTAGTTATGTCTCCAGTAGTCTGTTTTACTTGAAATGCCTTTGATAAATGATATGTGACTGCAACACTTTTTTTCTTTTTAGAAACACCTGTAAAGAAAGTACAAACATCCAGGAGGGTACAAGGTACAAAGAAGGTTCTATCATGCTCACCTCTAAAACAGCTTCAATGCTTAATTGAAAATGCTAAACACATTCCAGTTCAACACAGGCTGGGAGATCCTTTGTGTACAAAGTTATGAAAGCTGGTAGTGTTAATAATCATTTAGAATACAGCTGCGCAATCTGGCTCAGGCTGCATGCATACACACACACATACATTTGCCACTTCGACTGTCACTGATGAAGGCAAACGCTGAAACATTTGATAGAAATTAAAGAATATACATTGAAGAATATTAGTGTTTTGCCAATTGCTCTATTACACTCATACACACACACACACACACACCAGCAATCTGTATGAGGGTGTCTGAGGAAGGGACTCTTCTCTCCACTCCTTCTCCAGTGAACCTGATATAGATTGCTCTTTCCTCGCAACAGTGGGAACAGAGAGGATCTCGGGAAGGAAGTGGAAAGTACAGACAGTGAGGAATTCAGCAGTGGTGATGGGGTATAGGCACAGGTTTAGCACCCCTGGTTTAGAGATAGTGTCTCTACATTAAGGGAAATCACATTGTTTACCCGGGGCTTTAGTGCTTCCTGGTTCTTTGGCATGATAGTTATGGGCTGCATTATATGGGTGGAGAGGGGAGACCACGTACTTCCAATTGAATATTTCCCCTCTGTTCAGTTCCGTTGAGACAGCACCATCGAGTTACAGAAGATCTTGCTGTTTCTTGTCTATTACTCCTTTAAAAGTGGTTCTTTTCATACTGGGATTTCTAGAAGATTCCGTGGGACACATCCTGGTCATTGACAACATCACGTAATCAATCTGAAAACTTCCATGAATGGCCAATCACGAGCATGTAATAAATTGCTCGTTTAGAGGAGCCCAAATCCATTCATGGCAGAAATATGTGAAATATTTGAATATACCAGGTTGAACATATACTATCAATGAATGAAACAATAATGTACTATGGACAGAGCCACAAAAGAGCACAAAAGAGCAGAGGGTTTTGAGTCCAATGCAAGGATGTGTGTGTCATCTATGGGAGAGGATCAGCTTAGCCCTGGCCTCACCCACTGATTCTCCCACTAGCAATTGAGAGACTTCTCTCTGATTTGCATGCCAGGTTATTATGTTTAGGCATTTGGAGGGGGGGAAGAGTTTTCCCATAGGGAAGCATTTCATTTCTGATTATGTGGTTTTATTGTTCCTATTGTATTTGTATGATAATTTTTCACACTCTTTTACATCGCCATGCTATCCACCACGATAAAAGGATACTTTAAAATAAATGCATAAATTTGTTTAAAATAAATGCATAAATATAACCATCTTTTGGGTGGGGGGGGTCAACAGGATCACCACGGAGAAGAACAAGGCTTGTCCGTCCTTCTGTGAGAAGACAGAATCCACAGAAAGAGAATTCACAGAAAGAGAACTGAAGAGCCAAGGCTTTGAGAAAAGTATTAATGAAACAAAAGGAAAACATTGTTTCACAAGGGAAAACATTTACTAAATACTGTGCATTAACCGTTAGACATAGCATCTACTAACCCATAAAATCACACAGGGAGAGCACTTCTTTAAAAAATGCCTAATAATCGGGGATTAACTCAGAATGTATCCATTTTCTATGAATCAGTACATCCATTAAGTTACATCCTATCTGGAAGTAAATAAAATTTTAAGTGGCAAAATGTAAAGCTATGTAAACCTAGCATCTTTAGATCAGCAAAATCACAACATTTCAAGATTATGTCATTATTACTTCATCTGATTAAATATTAATGACATTAGATATGATTATGACACCAACAATGTTACCTTAAAATTGATAATAAATTTTAAGCATTGGCATAGGATCTTTGTTTTCATCATTGCATAAAAACATTTGCCAGTGAATTTGATGGATTCTCTTTCCTGTACTCTTCCAAAACTACCACCTGAAAATGCAAATGACTTGGAATGTTACTTAGGCTGACCATCTGAAAAGGAGGACAGGGCTCCTGTAACTTTAACAGTTGTAGAGAAAAGGGAATTTCAGCCAGTGTTATTTGTATGCAATTAGTCCCTGGTGAAATTCCCTCTTCATCACAACAGTTAAAGGTGCAGGCACTATACTAGAGTGATCATATACAAAAGAAGGCAGGGCCCCTGCAACTTTAACAGTTGTGATGAAGAGGGAATTTCATCAGGAACTAACTGCATACAAATGACACTGGCTGAAATTCCCTTTTCTCTACAACTGTTAAAGTTACAGGAGCCCTGTCCTCCTTTTCAGATGGTCAGCCTAATGTTACTGGATTGGTTACATACTGTCTACTGTTCCAAACCAAAGCACACAGCAAAGTCATTTGGTCCCATCTTGCACACCTTGCACATAGCAGTAGATAGGCTGACCAGATAAAATCCAGGTCAGGGCTCCTGTAACTTTAACAGTTGTAGAGAAAAGGGAATTTCATCCAGTGTCATTTGTATGCAATTAGTTCCTGGTGAAATTCCCTCTTCATCACAACAGTTAAAGTTGCAGGCACTTTACTAGAGTGACCATATTCAAAAGAAGGCAGGGCCCCTGCAACAGTTGTGATGAAGAGGGGATTTCACCAGGAACTAATTGCATACAAATGACACCGGCTGAAATTCCCTTTTCTCTACAACTGTTAAAGTTACAGGAGCCCTGACCTGGATTTTATCTGGTCACCCTAGCAGTAGAGAGAGAGTGCACTACATAAGCAGCTCCTCTCAAACATGATCAGTATTTCTTTCCTGTTCACTTTTAGAGGAGTAGAGGGGAGGGGAGGCTGCCCAGCCTGGATTCAGATTCTCCATATGTTCAGCATTATCCATTTGGGGATGCTGAATGTGGATTCTTCCCTGCCCTACAGTATTCTTTTTTACATTAAGGAACTAGTCCTGAAGGATCATCTGCACAAAGAAACCTGTTTATGGATTGCCTTTTATGAATCAGGCCAATTTGCTTAGAAGTAAGGTATGCTTCTTCCTATACATAGGCTGACCATCTGAAAAGGAGGACAGGGCTCCTGTAACTTTAACAGTCATAGAGAAATGGGAATTTAAGCCAGTGTCATTTGTATGCAATTAGTTCCTGGTGAAATTCCCTCTTCATCACAATAATTAAAGTTGCAGGCACTATACTAGAGTGACCATATACAAAAGAAGGCAGGGCCCCTGCAACTTTAACTGTGGTGATGAAGAGGGAATTTCACCAGGAACTAATTGCATACAAATGACACTGGCTGAAATTCCCTTTTCTCTACAACTGTTAAAGTTACAGGAGCCCTGTCCTCCTTTTCAGATGGTCAGCCTATAGCCTATACATATTGTACCTGAGTGCAGATACCCAAGTATAATAGACTTGCATTGAACAATAACTGCTTTTCTTTAAATGAATAGATGTGGGGCCAGATCCTTTCTTGACTGCTACATCCATGTATTTTGCTGTGGAAAACAGTGATTGAAATGCATGTTCCCCATTCTCAACTGAAGATTCTGGTGTTCTGCATTTGGGTATCTATAGCTCTGTATGAAGTATGATGTAGCTATTCCATGGATATCAACAGAACTGGCTTTTAAGAATGATTATGGTTGATGCCATTTTCTTTGGCTGGCCTGACAGTATAAACTGGAGTTTTAGACAGATTGAATTACAGCCAGCTGAACTGAAGGACCTGAATTCAAAGACAGAAGTGCTACTGATTTTAGTAGGACTAAATCAATTTAAATTCAAGAACTTTTGCTTGTCTGGATTGTGGACTTGACACTCTGTCTGAAGACCTGTATTTTATGGAATGCAAGTTAGTTCCTACTGAACTCAGTAGCATACTAGCAAAAGTAAGCCCCATTGAATTCAATGGGTCTTATTTATGAGCCATTGTATTAAATCATCTAGATGAATCTAAATGTTGAAAAGAAAAATATATTGACTATAGTATTTCTGTATAGAAGACCATTTCTGTACCAAAGATAAGGTTTATAAAATGTTAGCCTTCAAAAAAACAACTCATTATTTGAATCACTGAATTTTCTAAAACAGTCACTGAACTGAATGTAAAAACCTATTTGGGACAAAATATTTCATTTGAACTTGGTTTGGAAGCTTTTGTATCAAAAATGCTCTGCTAATTTCCATTATTAATGTGGGTTTGTTTGTGAATTGTTCTTTTTATAACTAGTTTATTTGCTTCTTCTGCCATATTTGTATGTCAACTATGTAAGAAACCTTGTGAAGGGAGTAACAAAATTTCATCAAGATGCCTTAATGTTTTGTTAGAAAGAATTCAGGGTGTGTCTTTATATTTCCATTTTGAAATAAATATTCATTGAATAAATTGGCTGAATGATTATGCTGTTTATTTGTAGTAATAATTTAATGAATCATAGAATGGTAGAGACCATGGTCTTGCACTACTTAGAATAGAACATAGAATAGTAGAATTGGAAGGGGCCTAGAAGGCCATCGAGTCCAACCCCCTGCTCAATGCAGGAATCTACCTTAAAGCATCCCTGACAGATGGTTGTCCATCTGCATCTTGAAGGCCTCTAGTGTAGGAGAGCCCACCACCTCCCTAGGTAATTGGTTCCATTGTCATATTGCTCTAACTGTCAGGAAGTTTTCCCTGATGTCCAGCCGGAATCTGGCTCCCTGTAGCTTGAACCCATTATTCCGTGTCGTGCATTCTGGAATTATCGAGAAGAGGTCCTGGCCCTCCTCTGTGTGACAACCTTTCAAGTATTTGAAGAGTGCTTTCATGTCTCCCCTCAATCTTCTCTTCTCCAGGCTAAACATGCAAAAATGCAAATCCCCAGAATGATGGGATTTTTTAAAAAAAATTGCTTAACTTCAGTGGTTTTCAAACTGTGTTCCCTGCACCCTGGGTTCCTCAATGAGATCAGTAACTAAGGTTCTTTAAATAGAGCCTGCAAGTCACTACCTAGAATATGCAGTCATAGGAAAGTATTGAGTATGTTCTAGAACTGACTTTCACTTACATGGGCAAGTGTGAGGCCCACAGGCCTGATTAGTGCCTTGTAAAAACTGAGAGTGTGCCCTGGATGCTCCAGAATTCTCTACAACACATAAAATTCTGTGGGAGTCAGTCAGTGAACTCCTTGAAAGACAGGTTGATTCAGAAATGGTTCCTTAAAAATTGAAAAACACCAATACACACTTCTGAATTCCCCCTTCTGTTGTCCATGAAAGCCCAAAGGTCTAGGGAAATACCAGGCCTACCACATACCCAGATCATGGTATGCCAAATGCTGAAAGAGTACATAATATGGGTGTGCATGCCAAAAAATATAGTCGTTTATCGTTATCGTCATTTCGGACCAAAAAAATTATCTTCTTCATTCATATCGTAGGTGAACCGTATCATCTTCATGATAATTATTGTGAAAAAATGATTTTTTGCAGCCCTATTTTTAAAGAAAAAAATGCCTATAACTTTTGTATTTTAAAAGTTAGAGGCTTGAAATCTGGTCACAGTGCTTATGGGGTATGCCTAAGTATGTGTATAAAATTTGAGATCGATCCCTCCAACCCTCAATTTTATATGAATTTTTAAAAGATGGTTTCTGTTCTGATAGGTCTGAATGAACGCACATGGTGAGCTGTCATTCTGACCTGTCAGAATTGAAATGATCTTTAAAAAATTCTTATAAAATCAAGGTTTGGAGGAATCGATCTCAAATTTCATACACATACTTAGGCACACCCCATAAGCACTGTGACCAAGTTTCAAGCCTCTAACTTTTAAAATACAGAAGTTATAGGTATATTCATATAGCAGTCCGATAAAACGATAAAATCGCCCAAAAATTATCGTCTCCGATGATTATCGTAGGTTTTTGTATCGTATCGTCATCGTTAAACACATGCACGATAACGACCCTATCATATCGTTATCATACATTTTAATGATACGATACACATCCCTAGTAAATAACATTAGCATTTACCATATAATGATATCATAAGCCAGTGGCTCAGACAGCAGGAAAGGCAGGACTCTCTTCTCAGTCTCTCCTTGGGGAACTGGGGCTTGGCTCTGCTGGTGGAACCCTCTGGCTGGTGACCCCGCAGAGGTAAACTGTTCTGGGAAAGCTGCAAAACAGAATCTGTGTCCTCAAGGAGAAAGGAATCATACAATCATAGAATAGTAGAGTTGGAAGGGGCCTATGAGACCATCGAGTCCAACCCCCTGCTTGATGCAGGGATCTACCTTAAAGCATCCCTGACAGATGGTTGTCCAGCTGCCTCTGGAATGCCCCTAAAGTGGAAGAGCCCACCCTAGGTCATTGGTTCCATGGTCATATGGCTCTAAGAGTTTTTCCTGATGTCCAGCCAGAATCTGGCTTCCTGTAACTTGAACCCATTATTCCGTGTCCTGCACTCTGGGTTGATCGAGAAGAGATTCTGGCCCTCCTCTGTGTTTGATGAATGTTATCATGTCTCCCCTCAATCTTCTCTTCTCCAGGCTAAACATGCCTAGTTCTTTCAATCTCTCCTCATAGGGCTTTGTTTCCAGACCCTTGATCATCCTTGTTGCTCTTCTCTGAACATGCTCCAGATTGTTTGCATCCTTCTTGAAGTGTGGTGCCCAGAACTGGACACAATACTCAAGATGGGGCCTAACCAGTGCCGAACAGAGAGGAACCAGTACCTCGTGCGATTTGGAAGCTATAATTCTATTAATGCAGCCAAACATAGCATTTGCTTTTTTTTGCAGCCACATCACACTGTTGGCTCATATTTAGCTTGTGATCCTTCTCGCTTGTCGTATTGATTAGCCAAGTATCCCCCATCTTGTAACTGTGCATTACTGGGAATAGAAGTTTAATGTCAAAGGGAATGAGTAATGTAATAAAAGGCTTTACTTGGAAAGGGAGACACACAACTGCAGACAAAGCCACATATAAAATTGAAATAATTTATTTTTCTGGAAGACCAGGGGAGAAATCCCTACATCATCTCTTCTCATCAAACCCTGTTGGTTTCAAATAGCTCTGCTCTGAAGTAAAGCTGTGGTTTGAGAATTACAGCCCAAATATATTATTCCAGCTCACTCAGTTTTTGCAAAAACCAAGAATATGTCACATAACTTTCTACAATTTATTTTACGTGGGGAATAAATTGTGCAAAGGGCTTTTGCTTCCAGTTTTTTGTTTTGAGAAACATGGTTTTTATTAATTGTTGGATTATGTTTCTGCATGAAAAACAAACTGTTTCAAAGGTGTCACTTTACACCAAAAACTTGAAATCCCCATATATGCAATCCTTATGAATGATTTTATTTACTTATAATACAATAAACTACAAAAGAGTCATCAGCTGATAGAGTGCCTATTGTGGCCTTTCTAAAAATTTCTGGAAAAAAAAAGTTGCCTTGCGTTCTGTGTCCAGCACTGTCTTCTTTGCTTCTTGGAAGCCCTTGCACAATGCATGAAGGGCACAGTTCCCTCCACACACACACGCACGCACTGTCATTTTTCTCCAGCACCTGTTCCTGGAAGGAATACTGCTTCTAAACATGGAGGGTAGAATGTAGGGGTGTGCATCACATTGAGCCAATCCGACCGAAATCAGATAAAATTATCCGATTTCGATCCCGGCTTCTGGGTCGTCCGATCTCATCCGAACCAGTCTGAAAGGACCCAATCCGGTTCGGATTAAGATTGGAGGATCAGACCTCCTTCTCCCCCTCATGCTCCTTACCAGCCGGGGCCATCCGCTGCCCCCTGCTACTGAGAAACAGGCTTCGCAGCCTGCCTCTCAGTAGTGCACCAGGTGATGACGTCACCCAGCGTGCTACTGAGAGGAAGGCTGCAAAACCTGTTTCTCAGTAGAAGGGGGCAGCGGACAGCAGCAGATGGCCCCAGCAGGTAAGGAGCACGAGGGGGAGGAGGGGGCTTACCTGCCGGGGCCATCCACTGCCATCCGCTGCCACCCATGGCCACCAGCGGATGGCAGCGGACGGCCTCAGGAAATAAGGAGCATGAGGGGGAGGAGGAGGCTTACCTGCTGGGGCCATCCACTACCATCCGCTGCTGCCCGTGGGCACCAGCGGATGGCAGCGGACAGCCCTGGCAGATAAGGAGCATGAGGGGGAGGAGGGGGAGGGCCCCACTTACCTGCCAGGGCGCCCGCTTCCCTCCACTGCTGCAATCTACTGAGAAACAGGCTTCGCGGCCTAGTTCTCACCCGGCACTCTACTGAGAACTAGGCTGCGAAGCCTGTTTCTCAGTAGATTGCAGCAGAGGACGGAAGCAGACACCCTGGCAGGTAAGGAGCGTGAGGGGGGAGACGGGAGGGCCCCCCCCACTTACCTGCCAGGGTGGCCGCTTCCCTCCGGTGCTCAGATTTACTGAGAAACAGGCTTCGCGGCCTGCCTCTCAGTAGCGCGCCAGGTGATGATGTCATCACCTGGCATGCCATGAGAGACAGGCCACGAAGCCTGTTCCTCAGTAGATCCGAGCACCGGAGGGAAGTGGCTGCCCTGGCAGGTAAGGAGCGTGAGGGGGGAGGCAGGAGGGGCCCCCACTTACCAGCCGGGGTGCCCGCTTCCCTCTGCTGCTGCGATCTACTGAGAAACAGGCTTCGCGGCCTGCCTCTCAGTAGTGTGCCAGGTTATGATGTCATCACCTGGCATGCCACGAGATGCAGGCCGCGAAGCCTGTTTCTCAGTAGATCAGAGCAGTGGACGGTAGCAGATGGCCCTGGCAGGTAAGGCGCATGAGGGCGGCGGGGGCTTACCTGCCGGGGTCGTCCGCTGCCCCCTGTGGGCGCCCGCAGGTGCCTGCGGACAGCCCCAGCAGGTAAGGAGTGCGAGTGGGGGGAGGGACAGGGAGGGGGAGTTAGGCCCCCACTCACCCACCCACCACCATGTTTTCACCATAGGCTTGCATTGGGGGAAAACTTTCTTTCCCCCAATGCAAGCCTATGGTGAAACACCCAAGATGGCGGCCGATCCGAAAATCAGACGTCCGATTTTCAGATTGGGATCAAGTCAGATCCAATCTGAGGGACCTCTGATTTTGTCCCAACCGATCCAGGACAACATCGGAGGTCCCGATCCAGGTCCCGATCCGGGAGGTCCCTGCACATCCCTAGTAGAATGAGCTGTCATGCCTAATAACTACTGAGAGAAGTCTCTTCCATCCATTTGTTTAACACACCTTTGTGTACTTGGTGTGTTAGGTAGTTTCAAAGAAAATGTAACCCAATGCCCAGTTATAGGAGTCATTACTCTACTTTCTTGGGCATGCAGGGAATAAGGGACGTGGAGTGCACAACGTGGGATGGGGACTTGCCAGACTTTGTAAATCATTACAATGCAGTGGAGTCCACAGGGCCTGGGTCAAGCCTTCCAGGTGCTGTCCTGGGACAGTAATGTCATCAGCCCCCACCAGGACCTAGAGGCCTCGTCACAGCCTTCAACCTGTGCTTTGGCAGATTCTGAACAGCCTCTGAATTTTCAGCCCAATTCTACTAAAGATTTTATCACGCGCCTTACCAAGGACATGCTGCAGTCTGAAAAAGAACAAGCATTACTGGAAAGAGAACAAATAACAAATAAACATTTGTTTGGAATGTAAGCGGAATCAGTTATTTGAGTTGCAAAATTCACTATCCCTCTTTGAAACTGCAGAAAATAATTGAGTGTTCCTTTAAAAATTGTCAGACAGGATGTGAGTTTTTGCTTTATTCTTAAACAATAAACAAGGTTTTTTGAGTTGATGGCAAAATTAAGAAAATAATTTAGTGTAACTAAAAAGATCAGGAGATAAAAATACAAAGAAAAGAAACAGCATATTTATAAGAAAGGGAATGTTTTTAAAAGCAGTTGCATTCTGTCAAAAAAGAAAGTCGGCTGTCAAATGTACAAAGACAGGCTCCCGTGGGCTCCTTGATGATGCAAGTGTGGGAGTGGTCTCAATCTCTTCGTTTGACCTTGGAAAGACAATTTCGATGATGTCACTTTCAGAAATGGTGAGTTTGAGTGCTGCATGCGAAAAACAAAATGGCCACCATTGCAAACACGTTTTCCCATTTAACTAAGTAAATGTCCGTGTTTTTTGTTTTTTTAAAACATAATACAACATAAAACAACATAAAATACAATACATAACCCCATCCCCCCATGCTCCCCTCCCCCAGGAGACCTTGCTCTATATTGGTCTCCCTCTGTGACACACTTACCCCCCTCCCTCCCCCTCCCCCCTTCACTCACCCCCCATCTTCACCCCCCTCCTCACCAGACCTTCCTGGGCAATGGCCCCAATTATTTTAGGAACTCTTCAGGGGGGGGGAGAAGTAACCCAACATTCCCGGAGCAAAAATCCGACCCTCCCCTCCCATATATCTCTTCTTATCCCTGTTACAATAATATTTCTTAATTGATTGTTTCCTCCTGCAGCACCTTCATCCTGTAGACACTCAGGACAGACTTCCTTTACAGCACCTTCATCCTGCTTTGTTTCTCCAAAATCCGTGGGAACAACTAAGCCCAGCTTCTCCAAAAGATCCATCCCTTGCTCACTTGATGTTATTCTGTATTGTTTCCCTTTCCACATAAATCTCAAAAAGACTGGATACCCCCAACTATATGTTATCGATCTCTTCTGCAAAGCCACTGTACACAGTCTAACACTCTTCTGCCACTGCACTGTTTGAGGGCATAGATCCTGGTAAACCTCGATTGATGTTGTTTGTAGCTTCAGCTGGCCTTGACGTCTAATTGCTTGCATCAACTTTTCTTTCTTGTAGTAGTTGGCAAATTTAACAATTATATCCCTTGGGAGCATCCCCTTCTTCTTATAACCCACTCTATGGATCCTCTCGATATCCACCATCTCCCAAGTTTCCTGAGGTTCAACTTCCTTAATCCATGCCAAAATTGTATCTCTTAAAATCTTAGGGTTCTCCCCCTCTCTTTCTCCAAAAGATCTAATTCGAATGTTGACTCTCCTCTCTTGATCTTCCAAGGCAATTAAACGCAAGTCCATCTCCTTCAAATTCTCCCTCTGCTGCTTGCTATCTTCCTGCAGCTTCTCAGTCTCCCTCTGCAAGTTCTCCACACTTTCCACCACAGTTTGAAGGTCCAGCAAAAGCTCAAGCTGTGAGTCCTTAATTCTTTGTATTAATCTGTCCTCCTGCGCCAGCAAGGCCGCCTCTAACATCTTCTGAAATTTGTCTATTAAATCATCTGGTGTCTCTGCGTGACTCTCTTTGGGCACTTTAGGAACTGCACCTGTCACTTTAAGAACTGCTCCAGATTTACTGCTTCCGGAGTGGCTTGGAGACGTTTTTCCAGCCTTTTCAGAAAGCTGCATCTTGTCCGGCATCTTGTCTGGCAAGCTTCCAGAAACTCTTGTGAGCCGATGCCAGTTCCTATCAGAAGGATGATCTTTCGGTAATCTGTTCCAGGCGGGGGCACTGGACTTATCACCTTTTTGCTTTCTTTTCATAAAGCTAAACTCATAAATCCGCACCCCTCACCTATATCTTCGCTTTCTGGCTCGGCTCTTTATCCAACAAGTACGTTTCGGCTTCTAGCCCTTTCAGCTGGAGGTTAAGTGTCTCTTTTCCCTCTTAAATCACTGCCGTCTCCCCCTCCAGTCTTATCAGTCAGTCTCACTTCTCCGAATTAAAATTCATTAATTACCGTTACTGGTCGCTTGCCAGAGTTCTCTGTCTGCTGAAATCACAGCAATCCAGCAGTTTCGTTCTCCACAGATACAGCAAAGCTTCCGGACTCGTAATCAGATCTTTTATTTACAATCCATTCTCTCCAAATAGGGATTTTTTAGTTATTTCGATCACTTCTTAATGAGAGCGAGAGAGTTCCGACTTCACTCCATGCCCGTTAGGCCACTCCCCCATGTCCGTGTTTTTTTTAAAAAAATATATTCAATAAATGTTTCTCCTTCAATTCTACACAAAAAAGGTAATTATGTATTTTTAGGACCTAACATTGTTTTCAAGAAGTTTACTTTTAAGGTTTCCATATGATATTTCCTGAACATTTCTTCTGAAAAGATTAGTGGTTGAAATTACCCCATAACTTGCTTTATTTTGGCTTCAGAATGTACAATTATATTTTGTTGTTGAAATTGTTGTTGAAATAGACAACTTTTCCACAACAAGAAAGGCCATAGAGCCTGTTTTCAGACTAGCATGCACGTTTCCACAACAAGAAAGGCCATAGAGCCTGTTTTCAGACTAGCATGCACGTATATGGATATGGTACAAACAATGATGGGCTTCATAAGAGTTGTAAGAACTAGGGGTGTGCACGGACCCCCCGGATCGGATCGGGACCCGGATCGGGACCTCCAATTTTGTCCCGGACCGGTTCGGACAAAATCGGAGGCCCCCCGGACCGGATCGAGTCCGATCCCGACCCAAAAATCGTAAATTTTTGGATCGGCCGCCATTTTTTTCCCCATAGACTTGCATTGCAATGCAAGTCTATGAGGAAAAAATGGCGGCGGGTGGGTGAGGGGGGGCCTAACTCCCTCCCCCCCCGGGGCCGTCCGCTGTGGATGGCCCTGGCAGGTAAGCCCCCTCCCCCGCGCTCCCTCCCCCCCCTGGGGCCGCCCGCTTCCATCCGCTGGCGCCCGCGGGCGCCAGCGGATAGAAGCGGATGGCTCTGGGGGGGGTAAGCCCCCTTCCCCGCCACTGCTTACCTTCTCGGCCCGTCCGCTCCCGTCCGGCGCCGGCGCCTACTACCAGCGGGCTCCGCGGCCTACTCTCGAGTAGCGCGCCGGGTGATGACATCACCCGGCGCGCCACCCTGGAGCAGGCCGCGGAGCCTGCTGGTAGTAGTAGGCGCCGGCGCCGGACGGGAGCCGCCAGGCCGGGAAGGTAAGGGCCCCCCTCCCCCCTCCGCGCGCCCCCTCCTCCCCTCCACGCACCCCCTCCTTACCTTCCCGGCCCGGCGGCTCCCGTCCAGCGCCGGCGCCTACTACTACCAGCAGGCTCCGCGGCCTGCTCTAGAGTAGCGCGGCGGGTGATGACATCACCCGGCGCGCCACCCTAGAGCAGGCCGCGGAGCCTGCTGGGAGTAGTAGGCGCCGGCGCCGGACGGGAGCCGCCGGGCCGGGAAGGTAAGGGCCCCCCTCCCCCCTCCGCGCGCCCCCTCTTCCCCTCCACGCACCCCCTGCTTACCTTCTCGGCCCGTCCGCTCCCGTCCGGGGCCGGCGGCTACCACCAGCAGGCTCCGCGGCCTGCTCTAGAGTAGCGCGCCGGGTGATGACATCACCCGGCGCGCCACCCTAGAGCAGGCCGCGGAGCCCGCTGGTAGTAGCTGCTAGTGCCGGATGGGAGCGGACGGGCCAAGAAGGTAAGCGCCCCCCTCCTCCCCCCCCGCTGTCCACTTTCATCGGCGGGCGCCCACTGGCGCCCGCCAATGGAAGCGGCGGTGGGCGCCAGTGGGCGCCCGCCGATCCGCCGATCCGCCGAACCGGTTCGGAGCCTTTTCGGACCGGTTCGGATTGGATCGGCCGATCCAGCTGCGGGATCGGAAATCGGATAATTTATCCGATTTCCCACTGGACCGGACTCGGATCGTGGATCGGGTCCGATCCAGTGCACATCCCTAGTAAGAACATCAGATTGAACACTGGGCTTCGCATCCCTTCACAAGTTTGTGAAGTACTTCTTTGCATTTAATTGACTGAATTATGCACGGATGATCACTTTGCTACCACACCACCTATATATTAGGCCCGGTCGTGAGCACCCCTTCTCAGGACAAGCGCCACCACTTGAATAAGGCTGAGGGAAGGGCAAAATAACACTACCTTTCCCCTCTCTGTGAGGGAACAAGGAAAAGATGTTGGGAAACAGGTTCTGCTGTGAATATACTGGGCAAAAGGATTAATATAATTTGTGTATTTAGGAACCAATAGAGCAGGTGACAAAGCCAAGCTGACGCGTAGTTTTATAGTAGCAAAATAAAGAAAATGTTTATTATCATTTACAGTTCTTAGTTTCTTCAAATTCAATTTAAATCCTGCCTATTCTCAATAATACTAGTAATAACAATCTTAATACTAATAATCCTAAATCTCTACAATCTTATATCTATTCCTTTCTCACACAGTGTTCTCACGCTGAGCTGCTTGTAAATTCTAACTAACCACCACAGACAGACTCCCAACCCACTGACTCACTGCTAACAGAGTCCCCCCCCCCCAACTCTCTTATCTAGTATCACCATCCACACCCACTCGGTCTAACATTCAGAGCTCTCTAAACATACTCATCCAGACATACCTAAGGGAACAGAAATGTGGGGTATTGCCACAATCACCCTATACCTTTCAGAGATGGAAAACTTGGAGTCAGAAGATCCAGAGATTTGGAAGCAATTCATGGAGGGAAATTGGGTCGTGATCAGATGTTCAGTGCCATTTTGTGCTCTTGGTGTTGATGAAGCCCTAGAACATCAAAATCGGAAACTTAAGGTACACGGAAGACTTGTTGGAATAACACTTAATGAGAATGCTCGGAATTGATTCTTTCTTGCTACTTCAGAACTAACTAGAATTGCAAGTGAGACTGATGACATGATAGGCTTTTGAAATACAGAACAAAGTAAACATCACGAACTGTCCACTAAATTACAACAGTGTCAGGACAACAATGTTCTGAAATTGAAAGAAGCATTTAAAAACTCAACCAATCCCTTTCACTGCAAAAGTGATGAGCTCATTCATATCCTCACTCAGCGTGTCTTCCACAGGAAGTACGGCTGTCTTTAGACAGTGTAGCAGAAGTTGGACAAGATCTCTGTAATACCTTCTTGCAACAGCGGCTGAATTCAGACAACACGATAGTCAATGGTGGGGTAATAAACAACTTTACAGTTGTTAATCTAGGGGGTACACCCCACACAACATGGTAATAAATAATCAACCGTGGTGTGGATTAGGATCAGCACTGTGTTTACTATGGCAGCATTCGGATGACATGATAGTCAATACAACTGATGATTGTTTCCCTCCCCCCCCCCCCCAGTTGACTATTGTGTCGTCCGGATTCAACCAGCAAGTACACAGTAACAGCATACAGTTTTGGGCTCCTATGAAGAAGAAGGTAATTAAAACATGTAAAACAACAGCAAAGAAAATTAAAATTACCATCAAAGATAAAACTATTGCCATGAAGATGGATCTGTCCCTTATTTCAAGGTTGTTGATAGCATCCAGAAGCAGGCCTGACATAGATTTAAAGTACAATATCAGTAACTATGAGTTTCCAGCACTGCCAAAGTCGTTGTTTGGTGCTGATGGGAGAATGCATCATTGCCTAGCTAAGTACAAACATATGGATGCCCTAGAATCAATACAAACAATGCCAGGCCAAGAAAATGTTGAAGATTATGCTAGAGCACCTCCAGATTTGGAAGAGTATGGCGTGCAAAAAGCCGTGATAGTAGATGGCATGGCATTTCTTCACACCTACCCCAAACTGAACTCAGTGAAAACATGCCGTGACCTTGGTGTAACCTTCAGCAAATGGTGAAAAATTCAGCAATTACAGTGAAGTTCGTGTGGTTTTTGACTCTTACAAAGAGTCCTCATTAAAAAAGGAGATGAGAGATGAAGCAAAAAGGCTCAGATCCAATCCAGTACAAAATCGGACCAGAAACAACAATTGGAAGTACATCAATGAATAAATTACTAGCTCATGATAAGTCAAAGGATGAACTGACAGAGTTCCTTTCCAACCAGATTCTTCAATTTGCTGTGACCAATAGGAAAAAGGTTGTTGTCAGTTGGAGGGACAAAGCAGCTTCAACACATGGCGCTGATGTATCGAGTCTCTCAAGTACCCAGGAGGAGGCGGACACTAAGATCATACTCCTCCATGTTGCTCTCCTCCATGTACGTGTCAGTCGAATGGACTAAGGTGTAGATGTGTAGATGTGAAGGTGATCCTGACTGATGTGATAATATGGGACAGTTTGAGGATGATGAAGAAGAAGACTTAGGATTAAATGAGATTTGTAATGAAAGCGATGATGACTGTAATTAAAATTATGATTGTAGTAGTGAATAACTATTGTGGTAAGAGTCTTAAAGTTAGACTCATGTAGTTTCGTGTCCCAATTGTCACTATCCCAATCAGACAAAAGACACGTGTAAGATCGAAAACTGGCTGCAGCTCTTTAATCTCCTTCTTGCAAGAAGCAACCATCTAGAAATCAAAACCTAGAAATGGTGCTGGCTACAGATTTTGAGCAACCTTAAATAGTAAAAATCATACAGGGATACATTGTTCTGTTTCAGTTAAACAGCAACTAATTTCTACAAATTCTAAATTATTTAAAATAAATATAAGCTTCAAAGAATCTTCTGATGTGGATTCAGTCAATTCTATCTCTGACTTCTAAGAGATGAAATGCACAAACTTTGTAATCTTTGCCAGATGTAATGTTGATATAGCTTGTCTCTGAAGAGTCATCAGAGGGCAAAGTCTATTGCAGTATCAGTTTTTTACTTAACCTCTTGTCTTCAGCTTTAGGAATGTAGCTATCATTAACTTCCCTATGTGTTTTCCTCTTGCCAAGTTAACCTGAGGTCTTCATGAGACACACTTTATTAATTTTTCCTATTTCAGAGGCACGTATAAGGGAATTTTGAATTATTTTATCACACTATTTTGTTTAAAATTTTAAATTATACTTTTTAATTCAATGGTTATCTTTTAATTTCATATGTCTGTACTGTAAAAAGTATTGGGGCATGGAGGATACCCGTGTAGTGTCACTAATAACAATTTATATCCAGTGTCCCAAAGAAAAGTGTCATACATATCAATATGCACTGGCTAAACCCCCCTGAAAGTCTGTTATTGTTTAGATATGCATAATCTTTGAACCTATCTACACTACTGTTTTAAAACAGTTTGTAATAGTTTTAAACCAGTTAATAACGGTTATTAACCGGTTAAAAACCATTATAAACCATTTTAAAGCAGTTGTGTAGATAGGCTCTTTATTGTTTCCACTGTTAAGAGATTACTAAGCAACATTTATGTTCACAGTACAAATTTTAATTTTTGTTACTGCTATTTTCATTAGGAAACCTTAAAAGTAAACTTCTTGAAAACAATGTTAGGTCCTAAAAATACGTGATGACCTTTTTTGTGTAGAATTGAAGGAGAAATATTTATTGAATATTTTTTTAAAAAAAACAGACATTTACTTAGATAAATGGGAAAAATGTTTGCGATGGTGGCCATTTTGTTTTTGGCATGCAGCACTCAAACACACCATTTCTGAAAGTGACACCATCGAGATTATGTCTCTCCAAGGTCAAAACAAAGAGATTGAGACCATAGCCACACTTGGATCATCAAGGAGCCCACGGATGTACATTTGACACCCAACAGGTGTCTGAGAACCAAACAACACATTGCCTTTAACATGTACCATGCTGCTACATCTGTTCATTTTTCCTCCTCAAACCACAGCATGGGGATCCAATCAGGATTGGGACCCTAGTATTGGGGGTTTGTTTTTTTAATCAATTTTTTATTGTGAATTTGTAAACAAACAAAAAACCATAGAGAAAATAAAAAATAACATATACAGCTACATACTTTAATCCTTTGCTCCCCATTGTGGTCATGATCCACCTCGCCCCTTCTCCCCACATTTGCTTAAGAAATAGTCTCCATTGCAGCAAATGCAGGCTTTCCCCCCTATGCAAATGACAGGGATGTGGGGCCTAGTCCTGATGAATAGACTACCACTAAGTAAAGAGTGAGAGCCCATTTTACACAGGTCAGGATGCAGCCCTGTTGCATTTGTGCAGAGCCTTTGAGTGGCCAATGCCAGCATGAACTAGTGAATGGTATCCATCTGTGCTGGATGCTAGAGGCCCCTCAACTGCAGTGGTCTAGACAGTGGAGGCTAGTGGCTCTGGTTTCGGCGGAGGCTGTGAATCCATTCTGGTTTTCAGTCAGAACCAGCCAGGACGCTAAAGGGTCTGTCCACGGTGCTGAACCTCAGCCCATCTATAGATTTAGCACCTTCAGCATTCCTTCAGCATTCTGGCTGACATCCAGAATGGATTCACAGTCCCACCAAAATTGGAGCCAGCAGAATCCCCTAGGCTGTTGCCATTCAGCAAAGCTACTGAGGCTCATCAAATCTAGCATTTGGTGATTTTAAAAATGTTTCAAACTGCTGAAACCTTTCCCCGTGATTTTTCAAAATACATTGATTTATCTGCAATTATGTTCTCAGTCACTTTTACACACACAGAAAGGAAGTTGCTGAGACAAAAGCATTTTCTAGAAAGGGGGAAGTGGTTGAGAGAAGGCTAGAGGTTGCACTGTAGAAAATAACCTGTGCCTGTTTTTCTCATTCATCACCCTGAGAAGGAGGGTTACGATCAAACCCTGAGCCAGAGCAGCTGTATCTTGCCACTTGATAAAATATACAAGCCAGGCCTTCGAAAAGATAAGAGACTAACAGAGAAAATATTATGATGCAGTTAACACCACTGATTTATATGTTAACAACACTAATTTATGAAAGCAAAGTCTACACTGGAAATCAGATTAATATTTTTCTTGTTTCCATTTTTGTAAACAAGAGAATGTACTCCTTGGGCTGGAAAAATGATTACAGTGCTATTGTTTGGACTCTCTCTTTTTAAAATCCCTGTGTGAATGAATGATTCACTTCCAGAGAAATAGAAACCACTCATAGAAAGCCCCTTCAACAACAATTCACATCCATTGCAAGTGTTCAGTGATGATAAAATAACAGCTAAGATTGTGAAACACATCGACAGCTGCTAAGTGACATGTTCCAAATTCTTGCTGTTGTGCAAAACAAATGAACTAATGAACAAATAAAGCCACATTGTGTATTCTGTAATTTTACACATCAAATGTCACACGAACAATAGTGGCTGGTAAAATGGTGTTCTCTTTTGCAGGGTGCCAGATGACAGAGTTACCAAAGGGTGTTCCATGGATTCTTCTGGACAGCCACAACTATTCCAGCCCAAATAGAGGAAAGCTGCCTTTCAGAGACAAACATATCTGAATTGTTTAATAATAAATTAGCATTTATAAAGAGCAACCCTCCTCAAGCTGGTGCCCACCAGTTGTTTTGGACTTCAACTTCCATCAACCCCAGGCAGCATGGCCACTATTCAGGACTGCTGGGAGTTGTAGTCCAAAACATCTGAAGGGCACCAGCTTGAGGAAGCCTAACTGGAGTGAACATAGAATGCTATGTGCATTATTTCAGTAATCCTTAGACAACTCGGTAAAGTCTGTCTGTATTATTGTCCCCATATTGCAGAGGGGGCTGAGTCTGAGATTGAGTGGCTTGCAAAAGGCCACCGAGTATGTTCCTGGCTGAGGATCCAGGTTCACAACACTTCCCTTAAATGTCCCTTTCAGGTCTGGCTTTGTCATTAAAGGAGTTTCCAATTCTTTGACCGTAATTGGGCACCTTGCTGGCTCCTCTTGAGATCACATTGCATTTTACATGGAACCCAGATTGCACCAATACTTCCCAATGGTGAGCACATAGAGCATGAAGGTGAAAAATGTGTCCTGAAGCATTCTGGCATACACAGCCAGGAGCCAGGATGGGCCATAGCTCCCAGTGTGTGTCACCCACATATCCCTAATGGGCCACTGCTTCACGGTGCCTCTCCTGGTGTACAGCGGCAGCAGCAGGCAACGAGCCGGCGCATTGATGCTCCTGCTACCAGTCTTCATGGCAGGAGTGCCACGGTGGCTTTTCCTGTCAACGCTGCCACGCCCGCACCTGCCCAGCATCAGCTGGAGGGGCAGCAGGAGTGGGAGCCCTCCTACTCGCAGCTAAGTTGGTTGTTTTTTTAAAAAAAAATAATTGGAGGAGTGGACAGTGGAGGTGGTGCAGCAAGTTTATGGCTCACTGCTCCACTCCCTTCCCTAGTCAGCCCGCTCCAATCTAAAAAAAAAAGTTAGGGTAAATGGCCGACTTTTTTAGATCAGAGCAAAGGGCCTTTGCCCCTAGATGGCTTTGCACTGGCAGCAGCCTCATATAACACAACTGCGCATCCTCTTCCATCACCTCCAATTCCAGGAAGGTCTCGTCGGTGGCCTGCGCATCAATGTCCCGCAGCTCATCCTGGGACGGTAACAGTTCTGGCTCCAGGACCCACCTGTAGCTCCACGAGCTGCTCCATTTCGACCTGCTCTTCCTGTGACAATGGCCCCGTCTCCGTCACAGCATCCATGATGCTGCAGGCAAACCCCTCCACCGTGGTGCTGCACCTTGCCGACCCCAGCCGCTTATGCAGTGTGGCCTGTGCCCACCCTGCTCCCCCTGCAGCAGTGGCGGTCAGCCATGTCTTCACAGACAGGGCCCTTTGGCACGATGGCCTTGGTCGATTGTCCTCCTGCTGCGTCTCTGGCACTAGCGGGACGGGGGCGGGGTCCTCTACCTCCAACTTCGCACAGATCAGCCATTGGAAGGCTGTGGGGCTGATGGTGCTGGAGGAGGCTGTCACGGGGGAGGAGCTCCTTGAGGAGTGGGCTGTCCTGGGCGGCATGGGTGGCAGCCGCGGCAGCAGTGATGGGCTTTGGGATCCTGTGGGGCCATTCCTCGGATTCAGCACGCCCGGCCGTGGTTCCGGTGTGTCCCTCGCCGCCTGCATGCCAGTGGGTGGTGGGCATGGGGCATCCCTCCGTGGTGGCGGCTGGGGTTCCTGGGTAGCAGTGTCCTCCTTGCAGCTTTGCCCAAGGTCCTGCCGGGCTCATTGTTGCATGCGCAGCAGCTCATCGGTGGCGACCCCGCTGCCTGCGGTGTGTCCCGGCCCGACGTCATCACGCTCCTCCAGCAGGCGTGCCAGTTCGTTGTAGAAGGGCATGGTGCATGGCTCGACGTCGGTTCTGTTATTGTGTGTGATGGTCTCCTTGAACTTCCTCTTGAGTCCGTGGAGCTTGTCCTTGCATTGCTTGGCGCTGCAGTTGTGTCCCCATTCCCGCATCTGCTTGGAGAGCCAGGGGTAGAGGTGGTCGTGCCTGGCTGTGGCCATGATCCTCCTTGCTTCCTGGCTGCCCCACAGTTCGATGAAGTCCCCAATCTCTGCCTTGGACCAGTGCTGCGCTCTGCAACTTCCTGGTGGGTTCCTTGCTGCTTCCCTCTCCTAGGGTTTGCGAGCCAGTGTCCTCGGGCTGGCTGCCCCAGCTGTCCTCTCCCTCTGAGTCCATGGTGCCAGTGGGGGTGCGTTACGGTGGTGCCGGGTGTCCCTGCCCTGGCCTGGTGTTGCCCGTCTAGTGTGCTTGTTGGATGGTGGTTGCTGGTGGGCCGTTGTGTTTGGTGGGAATGTGCCCTGTGTGGCGGCATTGTTGTCATTGATGGCCGGGGGCGCTTTGTGTCCTTGGGATTGTTGTGCATACCTTCGGCTGTTTCCCACAACATCCGCAGCAGCAGGCGCCCTTTCCCTTGGCATTCTCTGCATCTTGGGGAGGTGCATGGCCAGTGCTCGCTGTCCATCCGTGTTGGGTGGATGAGGAGGGGCTCGGCGAGCGCTGCTTCCCAGGGGTGCCTGCTTCAGCCATGGGGGCCGATGTTGCCTGGGTTGCTGTGCTCCCTGGTGTGTGGGCGGGCAGTGCCGCTTGTTCCTGGGTGCCTTGGTGCACCTGGGGGTGTCGGGTGTCCCTTTGCCTGCCCTGTCCTTTGCCCTGCTTCCCTTCTGGCGGCATTGTTTTTCCGTTTGCGTAGCTGAATGGGCGCATGGGACACATCTTTGCAGGAGTTGGCTCCTTGTTGCACTCCGTGCCGGCTGCCTGGAATAGGCGGGCATCTTTGGTTGCTATGGTGGCGCGGCCGGCGAGCTGTTGGGTGTGTGCTTGAGCGGCCAGCCGCATCCTCCCGCTCTTGCCACTTGCCTCTCTGGTCTTCCGTGGTAACGTATTCATCGCAGGGGATTAACGCACGCACCCTCCAGGCGACATTTTAGTCAATTGAGTTTGCTCTAAACAACGTGCACCTAACTTTAACAGTTGTAGAGAAAAGATAATTTCAACCAATGTCATTTGTATGCAATTAGTTCCTGCCAGAACTGTCACCGTCCCAGGATGAGCTGCGGGACATTGATACGCAGGCCACCAACGAGACCTGGTTTCCCTCCGTTGTTTAATTCTTCCGATTAGCATACTGTGGGTTGTGTTGTGCGTTGTGTGTTACTCCCCAGATGACACAATAAGCAATGCTAGGCTGACCAGATAAAATCCAGGTCAGGGCTCATGTAACTTTCAAAATAAAAAAGCCAGCCAACCAGCCAGCAGCAAGCCCTGTTAAGCAGCAGCTTGCAGTAGAGTGGGAATACAATCAGAAAAGATATTTGGGGAGAATGTATCACACAGAGTATAGCAACAAAGTACAGCAAAAGCAACAAAAGTAGGACTGAGTGAAGTTAACTTCAGATACATTGAATGTCTCACTTGTTCTTTATTTCAGTGATTTTAACATTAAGATGTTCTGTAGAACAGATTTGTCTTAATTGTGTTCTGTAAAATCAGACATGTGACCGAGACTATGTTTGGATGGGCATGCCCCCTTAGTGCTGGACACACCCCCTGGGGCAGACATGTTGGTGGCGATGCCCCCTTGGGGGCCGACCATGTTGTCCTCCTTTTTGGTTTCCAAAATATGATCACCCTATCTGAGACTCTCTCAACAAAGTTCAGTCTGCGGAGTGGAAGGAAGTGATCCTGAAAAGGCCTCAAGGATTTTGGAGAGAAATAAAAAGAACATTTGCTCATCTTAGTTTTGAGTCTCTGTTTGAGGTTTTCTTTTGAACCTTTGAATTATTAAGCGGTTTTTTAGAAGCAAACGTTACATAGGCCTATGGTATCAGGAATTTAAGGCTGAACTGGTCTGCCTCATTCACATAACAATAATGTTCCGTCTTATATGGTGAGGGGTTGTATTTTAGTCTCTTTTGCTCTTATTAGTTTGTTATTTCATTTGTGGTGGGCATGCTTTAGACAAAATAATAGATTTTCAGTTAAAGCATTTGGTAAAGCTTTTTTCAAAAATCAGTTCCTGGGGGTCTAGTGTTTGATTACATGTACTCATATACTTAGATTTGTGAATTTTAATTGTTATTTGAATGTTAAATGAAATAGGTTCCAGAAAGTGTTCCCAATTCTAATCAATCCTCTCCCCCTCATACCAAACAGCTTAAAATTGATTAGCTTTTTAGACCTGATAGGTTGATATCAGATGATAGCAAACCTACAATTCCTACCTTTAATAGATTTGATGTTTTAGAAACTGAAAATTTAGAACTCCAGCAACCACATACCGGAAATACCACTACTAATAACCATGGCAAGTGGGAGAAAACATGAGAATATTAATAAGTCCATTACTTTTCATGGTGCACTTCTAGCAGAGTAATATAAGTTGATGGCCAAAACAGTTAAAAATATTTATGAAGAGCTCAAAAGAATTTCAAATGATGTACTCATATCTGTTATAAAATCAAAAGCTCTGCTTCCCACCCTAAGCCAACTACTGAGACATGAGATTATATTAAAATGGCAAATAAGAATGAAGTTGACCTATCTTCCCAACCTCCCATAGTTAAAAAGAGTTCCTCTATGGATCCAAATAAGGGAGCCCTAACTGTTTATCCCTATAGAGAATGCACATTCCTGTGGAACAGGACAACCTGTGCTTTGAAACCTCTTAGCACTTGATTCCACTTACCAATGAAGGAGATTGATCTTTCATTCATTAAAGTCTTGTATGCCCCTCTTTAAATACCAAAATACATTCTAGTATTTAGATCAGACAGAATTCCATCTCTACTATTGAAGAGGAAAGAATTTTTGGGCAGTTTAGGCATCCTACCTAATCGATTGATTCTGGATACAATGAGGAAACCACTTTTGACTCTAAATAATCCCCAGGGTTTGGGAAGATATTATCTTGGGTCACCCCTCTTGTCTGTGAATCGGACTTCAAAAGAAATACCCTTGACATCCCTCAGTAGTGAACATCAGGGTACTCAGCTACATCCTGTATTGATGAATACTTCTGAGAAGGATTGCTCTCCCACTTCGTAATTCCAGGGTCACTGAAGAAGAGCAGTTAATAGGTTCATTGAATCTGTTGCCCCAGACTTAGCAAAAAGCTATTATACACAGACTGGGCATTTTAAGAGAAATGTGCAGAACAGGCCCGAATTGGACCTAGATCCAGTGGCACCATTGATTACACAATCCAATACCAGATAGGATTGTCAACACTGTGTTCCAGGATAATTTGATTTTGTTTGAGGGCTCCCATAGCAATAGAAATGCTGTGTCTAATCAAACAAATCGAACAATGGTTAATTGATTACAGATGAGAAAATTTGGAACCCCATGAACTAAGAGAAGGAAAGGCTATAAGGAAAGTTACAACTCTTGTAGAAATACACCAACTGCAACAGAATCCTCATTTGTTAGAGAATGGGTCATTAGTAACCTCAGACAAGGCCATTGAAATGGAGGCTCTAACACAACAATGACAACCAATAAAATTAGAAGCTGGAGTTTCCTGTTTGTCTTGGAACCTGGCTGGCTGGAGGAATAAACTACAGGATAATTTTTTTACATTACATAAATAATTTTCAAATTCTGTTGTTTCAAGAAACTTGGTTAATGCAGGAAATCTGGTTACCTCGATATGTGGCTTATTCAACCCCTGCAATTTTTTCCTCCAAGGTTGATAGACCAAGTGGAGGATTGGCTATACTACTATCTACTTGATAGAAAAATAGGTTTTGTAGTAGAATGGGCTTTGTAGTAGCATAATAACTGAACCAATGCAACACCATTTTAGACTATCTTTGCACCCTGTATGTCTGGCAAACTGTCTCTCTTTGTTGTCTCCTTGAAGTTGCAGCTTCTGCCTTATCAGCTACACGAGTTGCAGAGAGAGAAGAGGAGTTGAATTCCATGGGAATTAGCTCATAGTTTGAGAAAAGAGTATAAAAGGCATCAAGTAGCCATTTTCTCTTTGTTAGCCTTGCTTCATGGCGTTAGCCTACTGGGCTAACCTGTTGTACAACATTTTGTAATAAATCTGTTTTCCCACTGATTTGCCTGCTTCGATTCTGGTTCTGGATATTGGCAAGCCTGCCAGAATAAAGACCTACAAAGTGATTTATGCAACAGTTTGGCACCCACAGATGGGACAGTTCTGAGCCACCCCAGGGTCGAACGATAATCTCTGTTTGAAGTTTAGGTGAAGCGGCCGCCAGGTTCCCTTGAAACATCATCACTCAGACTTCACGGAGACTTATCGGGACACCTGGGAGGATAAGGGGCCGTTCCATCGAACAAAAGAACCAGGCCCAGTGTGGATTTTGGGATCAGCCATTTGGAAAAGGCGGACATGCCGTGGGGAGCCAAGTCTCCGAGTGAGTATTGTGTCTCTTTGCATTTGAGAATCTAATCAGCCTGAAACAGGGCGAAGGGTTCTAGGGGTTCAACTCACTCCAGTGAAGGGAAGGCAACTAACCCCTTTGGGCTGCTTGTTACATAACTTGAAAAGATTCATGAAATATGTTGATTATGCTGTGAAATTGAATAAAGATGAGCTGATCAGACTATGTGAACTTGAATGGCCACAAATAAGTCCATCTTGGCCGTCGACGGGAAGCTTTAATTCTGAGGTGATCCGGACATTGTATAATAGTGTTGTAAATAAGAGTTTATAAGATCAATTTCCTTATATAGATATGTGGCAATATTGGGTACAGATGAAACCAGAATGGTTAAAGAAATGTTTGGTTGTGAGCTGTAAGATCATGATGGTAAAATCCACAGGGAAAGCGAGTAAATCTGTGCTGCCCGATTCCAGTCAATGGGATGAATTGCATGGATTGTCTATGGGAAGGAGTAGACTTCAATCCTTGATTAGAGAGACAGGCATCTCCCTCGGAATCCCCAAACTTAAAATTCTCCCTTATGCACACAAGATCAGAGGGACTTGCTACAGACAGGCAGGTGGAAAGGGGGGCATGAGCCAGAGTGCCCCTGAGCTATGCAGCGCTTCAGAGTTCCTTGGCGCCTCCTCCTCCGTATAGAGACTTATTGAAAGAGGCAAAAGAATGTGCTGAGGGGGAGGTGAAACACTAACAACCTCATTGAAAGAACAAGATTGTTTTGAGTGGTTGGAAAAAATGATGGACGTCCTTAAGAGACTAGAGAAGGCAAGTGACCTTAAAAATCTGGAAAGCTCATACCTCCTTAAGAACAGAGAACAGTCTGTAATAGAAGAAATGCCCCTCCTGCAAGTAATAGAGGTGCAGACGGAGCCCCTATTTTTGTTCATTTGCCATTAAAAGAGAAAAAAGAAGAGAGATGGGTTCGGAAGCAAGTGATAGCAGGGGCTATGAGATGAGAAAAAGAAGAGAAAAAGGGGAATCGACCACCCCCAGGCAGGAACGATTGTGTGTAGTGCTGGGGGCGGGGCCACTAGAAAATTATTGACAACCTGGGGTCCCTCTAGTGGCAGCTGATAAAGTTGTTACCTAAGCCCGTTTTGAAGAAAGCAGCGCAGCATGTAGTTATTGAAAGATGAAAGCAAAACCTCCCCATTAGACCCCTCCTAATCAAAATTGGAGATCAGACTTTGTGCCATGAATTTGTGATACCCCCTTCGTGCCCTGTTGCCCTATTGGAACGTGACTTGCTGACAAAGCTACAGGCAGAAATATATTTTGTAGTGAGAAAATAGTTGTGCAGCTGACCAGATGGCTCTGTTGTCAAAGCAAGAGCAAGAAAGCCTTTTGTCTTGAGAGAGTGCATGAGCAGGCACGTCTTCAGCCAGATATGCCAAGAGAGTGTCAAATTCCTTGGCCATGAACAGATCTATTCAAAGAGTGCTAGTCCCTGAAAATCCAAGGCCTTGCAAGTGTTTTTGGGATTGATATATTATAGATACTGGACTATGGGGGGGAAAGCGAAGGTGCTATATGAATCATTGATTAAAGAGAAATTGGCCCAGTGGAAATAGACTATGGATATGAATAAAGCATTTATAGACCTTAAATCAGCCCTAGTGAACTTTCCAGCACTGGTCTTACCAAATCCTCGAAAACCCTACTGGTTCTATGTCCATGAGAACCAAGGGGTAGCATCAGGTGTTCAGACACACCGCCATAGAGGACTAGTTGGCTACTATTCCACATAGAGAGCCACAGATTTTGGGCTGTGAAAGAGAAAAGTTGTTGAATCCAATTAGGCAGTCCAGGTACGAGATTTTTCTACTGTCAGATCCAAGCCTTACCTACCAAAGAGTGGCAGCACTCAACCCCGCATTTACCTACCTGTTGCCTCACCAGGCGAGGCTCACGATTGTTTGATTGTCCTGAACCAAGTGACAGTGGCCCGTGAAGATCTGCAAGATGAACCATTAGAGAATCCAGATGAAACCTTGTATGTTGATGGTTCCAGCTTTGTCAAGATCGGGCGAAGGTATACAAAATGTGCAGTGGTTTCCCAAAGGCAAAACTTATAAGAAGAGGCACCATCCCCTAACCTATCAGTGTAAGCAACTGAACTCATTGCTTTGACACAGGCGCTTCAAATCAGCAAAGAGTACATGTCCATTGGGGTATTGTGAAAAGAAAGAAGATTCATCACTTCATCAAGTCAGAAGATAGCAAATGCACCCCAGATTGTGGAACTCCTAGAAGCTTTAATGTTGCAAAAGGCTGTGGCAGTCATGCATGTGAAGGCTCATGAGAAGTGTCCCATAGAAGATATCCAGAAAAGAAACCCTAAAGCAGATTTGGCCTCCAAGCAAGCAGCTTGAAGGAGTGAAACAACTCACATTCTGCTCAGCAAACTTGAAACTAAAAGCTCCCAGCTATTCTGAAGAAGAAAACCAACTGGCATATGAATGTCGAGCAACGCTAACACCAGAGGGATGGTGGATTGTTACAGGAGAGAAAGTGATAGTTCTGCGCCCTCTAATAGTAAAGTTGCTGACAGACTGTCATCATCAAGCTCACATGAATGCCAATGCAGTGAGAGATTTGTTTATTAGAACCATGGTTGCCCCGGGACTGTACCTAGAGGTTCAGCGCATAATATCAAGATGTGTGGTGTGTCAGAAGACTCATCCTAAAGAGAAAACACCCCCAGCCCCAATGAGAGGGTGTCCATAGGCACACTATCCATTCCAAAGACTGCAGATTGACTTTGCTGAATTACCACCTCAGGGCGGGTTCAGATATTTACTGGTCTTGGTCGACCAGCCCAACTAAGACTTGTATAGTGAGAGAAGTAGCAAAGAAACTATTGAATAAAATGATACCTAAGTTTCTTTTGCCCGAAGTAATAGAGTTAGATCAAAGAAGCCATTTTATTTTGTCTTTGGTTCAATTGGTCAGCAAAGCATTGAGAATTAATTAGAAAGTTCATACTCCCTTGCACCCAGAGTCTTCAGGCCAGGTAGAAAGAATGAATTGCACTTTGAAAACCATGTTGACCAAAATATGTTCAGAGACCAGGTAAAAAGGGGTTCAGGCATTGCCAATCGCCTTAAGCCAAATCAGGTGCATGCCTAAGAAAAGAATCAAATTGACTCCGTTTGAGCTGTTGTATAGATTCCCCCCCCCCCCCCAGATTTTGCCGCCTGGTCAAAGAGAACTTGTAAATAGGGAAGTGGGAAATATAATGCTTGAAGAACATGTAACTGCCTCCAGTCTGTTTTAACTTCTTTACACAGATACGCGGCTAGATTCCAGAGTTTGCCACTTGATGTTCCTGCACATTCCTACCTGCCAGAGGACCAGGTGCTGGTGAAAAAGTGAAAGAAGCAGCCGCTGTCTGACAGTACCAAGAAGCAGGACAGACGACACCTCTAGGAGAAGCCACACCGGAGGCTGGCTCTCCTACAAGAGAAACAGGATCCCCACCACCACAGGGACTGACACACCGGAAGCTGCCAGCCCCTCTGGAGAAGAAGCCAGCAATTGAATTTCAACTTCTTTAGATAACTTAAGATTAGAACTTAAGCAGGCCTGTATTCCAAAATAGAGTCTCTTGTATTGTTGTTGTTGTTTTTTGTATTGCAGAGACGCTGAGAAGATAGCCCTGCCAAAAAAAAGAGTAGAACAAAATGAATTTAGAAACTTGGTGACAGCCATACAGCACACTTTCAATTTGAGTAATTGTTAGATCTGTTTGGTGAACTCCCTTTTATATGAACAAGCTTTTCTTTTCCTAGTAAACTCACTAGAGAGAAGAAGACATAGCTAGCCCTGTAGTGTTAAGCACTGACATCTCACAGGAAAATGATACTTGGAAGTCCCTGGGTTTTACAAATACCAAAGAATTTTGAAAAGTAAGAAGACAAATAAGTAAATAGTGTTTCAAAAGAAAGCCTAGACCAAATGCCACTATAGCAATGAGATTTTCCAGCTGTCTGTGGACAACTGGATGAGACCCAGTGAAAAACTATTAATTGTACTTAGAATAGTACTCACTTGGGTGAGATGAAATGCAATGCTACTGAGAAGAGTCACTTTCCAGCCCAGTTCACAGAATGGTGTGCAAATCGAACCAATAGTAAAGTTCCTGATCCAGCTCTCTTTTGGTGTAGGGTGCACAGAAAAACCCACAGAGAGATAATACAGAAATATCAACATTCTGAGTAGAAGAAAAAAATGAGACCTTTATATTGGGCTTCATAAAAACTGTAATAGCTAATAACTCCTGAGAACAGAGAATATGCTATCCAACTTCAGAAAATCCAAACCCCCAAACCCTGAATTGCAACCATAACCCGAATTGCACAAAGTGTGTTTAGAAGTCTCCCTTTACTGGAAGACATTATGAGAAATATTCATATAAAAATAGGAAAGAAGCCAAAGCTAAGCACGTTTTTGTCTGTGAGAACAAAGAATACCACTTTCTTCCTCCACAGTGATATAGAACATAGTTTTTGAGAGTCATCCATCCTCCATTTCTTCTCATAAAAAGAGAAGAAGAGACATATAGATGGATGATAAAACTGAAAATGTGTGCAAAATGTAGTGAAATCAAAAGTGTAGCTCCTAGAGAAAAGCAACATTGAGGCTCTAATGAGTAGCCGCCTCAGAAGATTATTGAACATTATAGACCTGCTACTTGAGACCAACATGAGTTAGTAGCAGGAATGAAATCATCAAGATATTTGACCAATCAAATAATAAGATTGCAAGCTGTAATAGAAATAATTGCAAATAAAACAGTAGATGCTTTAGACCTAGCAGCTGATCCAATAACACAACTTAGAGCTGCAGTGTTGCAAAAAGATTAGCTGCTGATGTCAGCAAAGTTACCCATGTCCCAGTACAAACTTTAAAAAGTTAGAATTTTGATTGGTTAACCTCTTGGCTACCAAATGTTAGTTGGTTAAAACAGAATTTATGATTTTTGTGTGATATTGCTTATTTAGTTAATTTTACCATGCTGTTTACCTTGTATTCATGCATTGATACGTAGAATTGTTAATTTAGTAGTTCAGCAAGAAATGTATGTTCAATATGCTTTGCTAGCCTAGAATAACCAAGATGTAGAAGTAGATAAACCTAGAGACAGAGAAACTTAATGATCTGCTATTCTTTTCAGAAACTATGGCGTTCCCTGTATGGTCATGGAATCGAATCCTAATGGAAACTAGAGAAAACAATTGGATAAGCAAGCATCTCCATACCTTTCAATGTGCCAGGCATAATACTGAAATCATTGTGAAACGCTTTAAACCAAAGAGAATATCATGAGTAAAAGTATATGAGATAACTAGAAATACTGATAAAGCTTTAGTGAAATATGCTGAACAACCTACTTATGATGACCCATGAGAAAAAAATTATTTTTGGGGACCGAGGAATTATCAAGAAGATAGTGCCTCAGAACTGCATGTGATACAAGAATTTGATGAATGTAGTCCACCATTGCCTTATTTATGTATGCTTTGTAATGAATAAAGATCTATAATTGCTTTAAGGGGGGAGCTTGATAGAAAAATAGGTTTTGTAGTAGAATGGGCTTTGTAGTAGCATAATAACTGAACCAATGCAACATCATTTTAGACTATCTTTGCACCCTGTATGTCTGGCAAACTGTCTCTCTTTGTTCTTTTGTCTCCTTGAAGTTGCAGCTTCTGCCTTATCAGCTACATGAGTTGCAGAGAGAGAAGAGGAGTTGAATTCCATGGGAATTAGCTCATAGTTTGAGAAAAGAGTATAAAAGGCATCAAGTAGCCATTTTCTCTTTGTTAGCCTTGCTTCATGGCGTTAGCCTACTGGGCTAACCTGTTGTACAACATTTTGTAATAAATCTGTTTTCCCACTGATTTGCCTGCTTCGATTCTGGTTCTGGATATTGGCAAGCCCGCCAGAATAAAGACCTACAAAGCGATTTATGCAACATACTTCTTTTCAGGCCTCAATCATTCAGCTTAAAGGGTTAGCTCCATGTGCCATGGACAACATTATTTTTAAAAAAACCATGCATTCTTATATTTTTATTAATATCTATGTTCTTAGAAGCTCACCATATCATGATGCAGACTGTTGAAACAAGTTAGAAAATTACTTAGGTGAGCTCAAGTATGTTTGTTTAAAGTGTCATGTGGAGGGAACCTAGGGTGACCAGATAAAATCCAGGTCAGGGCTCATGTAACTTTAACAGTTGTAGAGAAAAGGGAATTTCATCCAGTGTCATTTGTATGCAATTAGTTCCTGGTGAAATTCCCTCTTCATCACAACAGTAAAAGTTGCAGGGGCCCTGCCTTCTTTTGTATGTGGTCACTCTAGTATAGTGCCTGCACCTTTAACTGTAGTGATGAAGAGGGAATTTCACCAGGAACTAATTGCATACAAATGATTCTGGCTGAAATTCCCTTTTCTCTACAACTGTTAAAGTTACATGAGCCCTGACCTGGATTTTATCTGGTCACCCTAAGGGAACCCCCTCTCTCCTTGTACTATTCCATTTGGTCATAGAGTTCGCCAGCCGGAGCAGCTGAAAAAAACCCAGCTGCTCCGATGCAGCCGGCAGAACTTGCGGTGCATGCTGGGATATGGCTAGAGGGCTGAGGGAAGTGGGAGGGAGGAGACGCAGAAGCCCAGAAGGACGCAGGGACTTTTAGCCACACGACGGGGGAGGGGCAACATGTCGTGTGGCAGGTGCTGCCGTGACACTGCCAAAATAATGCACGGTCAGTATGCTATTTCCCCCTCCGTTGCCTAAAGTGTTGTCCGAATTCACCCATAGAGTGCTGAGACCCCCTCACCTCTAAACCTGCAGACATTAAGCCCGAAGGTATGGTCCCAGATCACTCTCACCACCATGGAAGACTTTGCCATGTGCCCCTGAGCGTATCTCCTTGATTGAAATCCCAGCATACCTTACATAGACCATCCCATAGCACATAGACTCTGGCATGTGCTTTATGTGGGGCCCCGCCGTGAACAGCCATGATCAGTGGTCCAATATCAGCTGCATTGCTCTCCTCTCCTTGATGGCCCTTTACTATTTTGCCTCTCCTTTTCCTCATGCATAGCGCTGACTGGGTGTTGTGTCTAATTCCTTCTCCCTTGCTCAGGGCGAAGGAATGTTAGACGTTAATTCAGAATCAGATTCTGAACCCGAAGAAACATTCCAGTCCGTACCAAAAGGGGAAGAGGTTGTTCCCATAGCTTTGCCTTTAGAGAATGTTTCTCCTGATGTAAATAATCCTGCAGCCGATAACAAGCCTTTGACTTCAGAGGACAAAGAGGGGAGTGAACTCAAAAATCCCATTTTCCGTAGGAGAGAAAAGCGGGCGCAGATCAGGGAAGTTAGAAGACAGCACTCGGAAAGATTACTTGCTCAGAAAAGGCTGGATGTGAATTCTTCTCAGAAGTGACTCTCACTTACTTTTGGATGGATCAACTGTTTGTTTGCTTAGCTAAATTACGCCTTGGGGCAAAACGCTTTCTAAGTTTTAACCCCTTTTCAAAGGGAGAGAAGGGATCATTTGCTAAATAAAAGATTGATTGTTTTTTTTTCTAAGAGGCCTCCTTATTGATTTCAATGAGCGCTAGAAGTTAGGGAGTCACGACAGCGGCTCTTCGTCTGAGCTGCATCTTCCAGTGCCCTTGCTCTGCCTGTGTTTGCCTCCCACTTTTGTGTTCCATTACTATGCAGCATAATACCCACCTAGGGAGACTGGGAATTTGAGCCCTCATTGCCCAGTAGTCCTTGGCTGGTGTTAGGGATCCCTCCTCCATGAGGCAGTCCCACCTGATGTCCCTTCACTATCTGTCCAGCCTTTGTGTTTCTTGGCTTTCTGGCTCTTCCTGGCCCTTTTGGCCTGGGCCCTGCCCATTCTGAGCATTTCTTACTTGCTCAATTGTATGGCTGATATGTGGGATTCTGTTGCCCGACAGTGCAGAGGACTGTACTTCCTAGGCAAGCTGATTGCCCGAGTCAGAAGATATCATGGGGGTGGAGGCCCATATATACATACGTCCTCACAACTACCCTGTTAGGTAGGTTAGGCTGAATTACAGCAACTGGCCGAAGAAACCTTGTCAGTCTATCATGCCCACTTCCTACTCAGAGTATTATCCTTTGTGACATGAAATATCCAGAGGAGCAAACCTTCTGCTATGACTGACTCCTCTTGCAGAATATCTAAGTTGGCACAGGGGCCTGTTGCATGGAAAGCTAGTGCTATGCCTATTCACCTTCCCCTGCTCCCTTGCCTGAGGCGTCCTTCATAGTGAGCCATTGTTGGGGTCTGGTTCCCTGAAGCTTATACCTCTTCAACCCACACGTATTGCATAAGAACATATGAAGAGCAGTGCTGGATCCGACCAGGATCCATCCAGTCCAGCATTCTACTCACATACTGGCCAATCAGCTCCCTGCGTGGCTAGAAACCACTGATAGTCACATTCTTGAGGAATTTGTCCAGTCCAATCCCCTTTTAAAGCCATCCACATCGGTTTTCATCACTACATCTTGTGGATGTGAATTCCATAGTTTACTATGTGTCGTGTAAAGAAGTCCTCCCTTTGATCTGACCTGAATCTCCCACAACCCAGCTTCATGGAATGACCCCATTGCGTTCTGTTGTTAGAGCAGGGGGAGAAAATGCCTCCTTGCCTCTACTTTCTCCACTCCATGCGTATCTCCCCTCACTCCTATGATCATGATGATGTGATTACCGGAGTTGTATACAGCATTCCAAGTGTGGTCACACCATAGATTTGCATAAGGGCAGTTTAATCTTGGATATTGCTGTTGTTTTTAATTCCTTACTAAAATGCCTAATCTTTATATGCCTACATATTGGGGGGGGGGGGCAGGGGTGTTTTTGAGCCTGGGATCTGCTGCATGTAAGGCTAGGGTGATCATACTTTGGAAACCAAAAATGAGTTTGAAGGGCATAGCTCCAGTGTTGTTGTTGTTGTTTTAAAAAATTAAATCCTCAAACTTTAAAAAATTCCTACAAATCAACAGATGAACAGATCTGCTTCAAACTTGGCATGGCTAATACACTACCTAAGAGATATGGTGCCAAGTTTCATCTCTTTAGCTTTAAAAATGAGGTAGCTGTAAGCATTCATGTTAATTCCCATTGACTATAAAGTAGATCTGCCCTTTGGGTGGAAGGAGGATGGGGAAAATCTGAATGTTTCTTCAAATTTCATAATTACCCCCCCCCCCCCTTCCCGGATTTGTTACCAAAAATCCTGACATGTCCTGGTTTTTCCTGACTTCTGGTCACCAATGTAGAGAGTTTGTCTGTTTGCCTTAAAGGGTTGTGGAAGTGACGGGGAGGAGCACTTAAATCTTTCCCTACCCACAATTTCCCCCACTCCAAATCACCCACACCCCATTCTATGCTGTTGCAGGCAGGAATGGGCAACATGCACCTAGCTACCTCACTCCAGCTATATCAAAGGGCTTGAAGACCACTAGAAAGGTAGTTCCTGGAACTGATTAAGGGGTGCACATCTGGGAAAATGAAAGCAATCTTGATTTCTGCTACATTCAGCATTGGAAGGGATCTGGTCTTTGTTCCTTAAGGAGAGCATTTTTAGAAACCTTTTTAAGGCTGTTAAATAATGTGGGAAACAGAGAGAAAAAATGTGGCTATGTCAAGCTTGGCTCTGCCAATTGCTATTATAATTACAGGGGGCTTTATCCAGAGGCCACTGAAGCCAATGGAAAGTCTCTGTCAGTTCCCATAAGCTTTGGAAGAGATCCAGGATGTTCTAAAGCCCTTTGACAAGTCAGCCATCTTATCATACTATATTACTGCATGATTTTTACATTAAAACCAAAGTCAGGTTTTGAAATAAGCAATGTCCATAGTTACAGAAGTCTTTGTTTTGCCAGCTTACCTATTCATCTTCTTTGCCTAGTATTCTATCTTCTGTACCCTACAATGATATTTCTGATTAAGGAATTAAACATGTAGGAAAAACAATATTTCATATATGCACAAGATGACAAAAAAAAAGCAAGCTAGAACTCCTGTCACCTGCACATATAGATTATACTCCCCCCCCCAAAAAAAGCTGGTTAATACTGTTAATGGTTGGGTATTGGCTGAGCTAAGCAATGCTCAGTGTATGAACAGGTGGGCAGACCTTTAAGCTTCCCTGGAGCAGGGCTGTGCAGCTGAGCAAACAGCTTTGGCACAGTTTACTTGATTTATGTTCCACTGGTCGCTGACACTAAACATGAACGTATCTCCTTATTCTCCTTGTTGCTCATCCTCCAAACTAGGTGGCCCTTCTTTGAATCCGATTTCCAAGCACAAAAAGTAGCCACCAAGGCTCCTCCTCCTCCTCCTTCTCCTCACTGTTCCGGTCACAACTGGGGAACACACTGCCACCACTGGGAAACAATAGTTGAGCGAGGCTGATGGACATCTGATTTTTACACATAGGACCAGGGGCACATATGGGCATACACACAGGCACCTACACATTTTTTTCTGAGCCTCATCTTGTCCAGTATACATCACAACCCTATTGTACATTATGAATACATAGACATTTTTAAAATGCAATTTTAAATGTGAATTAATGAATGGATATGGAAAAGCCAAATCAGGGAAGGGCAACCTGCTTTTTCCTCTCCTATGCAGCAGCACAGCACCACTCCTCAAAAAAACCATCCAAACTGGGTTTCCCCCCAGTCAGTTGGCTATTGTACTTGCAGGCTGGTGCTCATTCTGTATAACACCAGTCCACATACGAGCAGTATGACGTATTCATTGTAGTGACTCAATTTGTTAAGGTGTTGAGAGATTTTACATCATACATCCAATAAGAATATAAGAAGAGCTGTGCCGGACCAGACCAAAGCCATGTCTAATCTAGCATTGGTCAATGAGATACTTCAAGAGGAAGCTCATAAGCAGTACATGAATGCAACAGCTCATAACCACATGGCATTTTTGGACATCATTTTTTTTACTCTCCAAGAAGACCATGAATAATAATCCCATTTTTCATGGAAACATAGGGGCTGCCTCCACTGGATTTTTCCTGCGGCTTGATTGTATTGTGAGGTCCTTTGCGGCACATGACATCGTGGCCAGCTCACTCCCATCCAGCCGCTTCCACCTGGAAAAGCCGCAGTATCGAAGAGTCCTTTTACTCCATTCTTTTTAATTAAAATGGCTCCCAGGGGCTTGATCTGCAATATGCCCCCAGGCCTCTGCATTAAATCCTGGGTGTCTCTGTAACATGGCTGTGATGTGGGTTGGCCCTTCCCCCATTCACTCCTTTAGTGTTTCCATTGAGAGACATTTATGCACTTCCTGCATTAACTCTGAAACTTTGTGAGTTTGCTTCTCTGACATTGTGTTAGCTCTGGAGCTGTGCAGCTTCAGAGTTGAAAAAGGACAGTGTTAATTTGCTTTTGTGATGTGGTGTTAGGGCTGATATACTTTTTGGAGTGGAGCTTATTTGTGCTGGTGGGGTGCTCTCATGGGGAGCCAGTATCGCAGAATCATAGAACACTAGAGTTGGAAAGGGGCCTATAAGGCCATTGTGTCCAACCCCCTGCTCAATGCAAGAATCTACCTTAAAGCATCCCTGACAGATGGTTGTCCAGCTGCCTCTTCGATGCCTCTAATGTGGGAGGGGCCACCACCTCCCTAGGTCATTGGTTCCATTGTCGTATTGCTCTAACAGTCAGGAAGCTTTTCCTGATGTACAGCCAGAATCTGGATTCCTGTAACTTGAGCCCATTATTCCGTGTCCTGCATTCTGGGTTGATCGATAAGAGATCCTGGCCCTCCTCTTTCAAGTATTAGAAGAGTGCTATCATGTCTTCCCTCAGTCTTCTCTTCTCCAGGCTAAACATGCCCAGTTCTTTCAATCTTTCTTCATAGGTCTTTGTTTCCAGATCACTGAACATCCTCATTGCCCTCCTCAGAACACGCTCCAGATTGTCTACATCCTTCTTGAAGTGTGGTGCCCAGAACTGGATGCAGTATTCATGATGGGGCCTAACTAGTGCCAAATAGAGGGGAACCAGTACCTTGCATGATTTGGAAGCTATACTTCTATTAATGCAGCCCAAAATAGCATTTGCTTTTTTTGCAACCACATCACATTGTTGGCTCATATTCAGCTTGAGATCTACAACAATTCCAAGATCCTTCTTGCTTGTATTGCTTAGCCAAGTATACCCCATCTTGTAACTGTGTATTTGGTTTCTTTTTCCTAAGTGTAGAACCTGGCATTTATCCATACTAAATTTCATTCTGTTGTTATGAGCCCAGCACTCTAGTCTAGGGTGACCACATTTGGGAAACCAAAAAAGAGGACACCCAGTGGGATGGGGGGGTGGGAAAGCAGCTTTCAGGGGCCTCTGGGATGCATGTCATTCACCCCCACCACCTTAAAGGCCCCAAATGGGGTGGAGGAGGGGAAATTGTGTCATTCCCACCCTCCACTGCTCTAATCAGGGCCTTTTCTATAATGTCTGGGAATGACACGCTTTCCCCTTTCAGGCCCTGATTGGAGCAGTGCAAGGGAAATGACCCACCTCCAGAAGGTGGGTCATTCCCTCCCACCATGCTAATGCAGCCTTCAAAGGGAAAGCGTGTCTTTCTAGGACATTATAGAAAATTACAGAAAATCCCCCCTGACACCCAGAATAGAACAAAAACCAGGACAAATCCGGGGAAATCCTGACAGTTGGTCACCCTAGTATCAAGATCACTTTGGAGTTTGTTTCTGTCTTCCAGGGTATTAGCGATCCCACCCAATTTTGTGTTGTCTGCATATTTGATAAGCATTCCCTGCACCTCCTCATCCAAATCATTAATAAAAATGTTGAAGAGCACTGGGCCTAGGACTAAGCTGACCATATGAAAAGGAGGACAGGGCTCATGTAACTGTAACAGTTGTAGAGAAAAGGGAATTTCAGCCAGTGTCATTTGTATGCAATTAGTTCCTGCTGAAATTCCCTCTTCATCACAACAGTTAAAGTTGCAGGCACTATACGAAAGTGACCATATACAAAAGAAGGCAGAGCCCCTGCAACTTTAACTGTTGTGATGAAGAGGGAATTTCACCAGGAACTGATTGCATACAAGTGGCACTGGCTGAAATTCCCTTTTCTCTACAACTGTTAAAGTTACATGAGCCCTGTCCTCCTTTTCATATGGTCAGCCTACCTAGGATTGAATCCTGTGGTACCCTGCTCGTTACCTCCCCCCAATTTGAGAAGGTACCATGGATAACCATACTTTGAGTCCAATTCTGTAGCCAACTGTGGATCCACCTAATAGTTGTTCCATCTAACCCCCTTTTCACCAGTTTCTTAATCAGAATGTCATGGGGCACTTTGTCAAAAGCTTGGCTGAAGTCAAGATATACTATATCCACAGCATTCCCACAGTCCACAAGGGAAGTTGCCCGATCACAAAATGAGCTCAAATTAGTCTGACAGGATTTGTTCTTGACAAATCCATCCTGGCTTCTAGTCATCACTGCATTGTTTTCAAGGTGTTTACAGATTGACTTCTTTATAATCTGCTCCAAGATTTTCCCAGGGATGGATGTCAGACTGACTGGTCTGTAGTTCCCAGGTTCCTCCTTTTTGTCCTTTTTGAAGATAGGGACAACATCAGCCCTCTTCCAGTTGTCTGGCACTTCACCTGTCTTCCATGATGTCGCAAAGATAATAGACAGTGGTTCTGAGAGTTCTTCTGCCAGCTCCTTTATTACTCTAGGATGCCGTTCGTTGGGCCCTGGAGATTTGAACTCGTTCAAAGAAATTAGGTGTTCCTTGACCATTCGTTTATCAATCTCAAACTGCCCCGACAGCTTTACTTCACTTTTTCCAGGGGGGTCATTTTGAGAGAAGACTGAGCCAAAGTAGGACTTGAGCACTTCTACCTTTTCTTTGTTATCTGTTACCAATTTGCCATCCTCATGAAGCAGTTGAACCACCATTTCTTTCCTCTGTCTTTTACTATTCACGTATCTGAAGCAAGCCTTTTCATTGCTTTTAGCATCCCTCACTAGCCTCAGCTCCTTCTCAGCTTTAGCCTTCCTGATACCATTCTGGCACTTCTGTGCTACTTGTTTATACTCTTCTTTTGTAGCCTGGCCTCCCTTCCACTTCCTATATGTATCCTTTTTATTTTCATGTCCTCTCTAAGCTTTTTGTGGAGCCACATTGGTTTCTTCTATTGTCTTCTATCTTTTTTCCTTGTTGGAATTGTTTTAAAATTTCCTTTTTCAAAAACTCCCACCCATCTTGGACTCCTTTTCTCATTAGGGTCACTTGCCATGGGACCTTACCTATCATAGTTCTGAGTTTATTAAAATCGGCTTTCCTGAAATCCAGAGTACATGTATGGCTACACTCAGCTTTTGCTTCCTTTAAATTCAAGAACTCAAGTATGACGTGGTCACTTTCCCCCAGAGTTCCCCTAACTGCCACTTTATCCACTGAGTCATAGTGAGTTAGTAAATCCTCATTCCCATTCATTAAATTATAGTGGTAGGTGGAACCTGGAGAGGGGCATGTAACAAGGCTCTCTCCAGCTGATGTTGGTTCTACTCTGCCCCTGCCCCCCCCCCAGAATATATATTTTCCAGCAATTAAAAGGCAGGTTTTAGGGATGGCTGCCTCTGCCATGTAACAACAATGAAGCAGAGCCAATTTCAATATACTGCGGAGAATAACAACAATAGGGTGACCAGATAAAATCCAGGTCAGGGCTCCTGTAACTTTAACAGTTGTAGAGAGAAGGGAATTTCAGCCAGTGTCATTTGTATGCAATTAGTTCCTGGTGAAATTACCTCTTCATCACAACAGTTAAAGTTGCAGGGGCCCAGCCTTCTTTTGTATATGGTCACTCTAGTATAGTGCCTGCACCTTTAACTGTTGTGATGAAGAGGGAATATCACCAGGAACTAATTGCATACAAATGACACTGGCTGAAATTCCCTTTTCTCTACAACTGTTAAAGTTACAGGAGCCCTGACCTGGATTTTATCTGGTCAGCCTAAACAACAATGCACACTCCTCTTGTGCTTGTGAAGATGAGGCCAGAGTAGGAAGGGGCCTCAAATGTCCTCAAGTCCAACCCCTGATGAAGGAAATCTGCTCCTACAGCATTCCTCAGCTTACAAACATCTTACAAAAAGGAGCCCAGCACTTTCTGTGGCAGTCTGTTCCACTGCAAAACAGTTTGTACCATCAGAAAGTTTTTTTCCTAATTTTCTTGTCATTTGAAACCATTGGTCCTGCCCTCTGGAGCAACAGAGAACAAATTTGGTCTATCATTTTCTGACAGCCCTGTAGATTTTTCAAAGATGGTTATCATACTGCCTCTTGATCATCTCTTCTCCAGGCTAAACACACCATGTCCTTTAACCTTCTTCATAGGACTTCATCTCCAGGCCCCTAACCACCTTTGTTCTAGAATTTGTTGATATACTTCTTTAATTGCACATTTTAGGGCAAAGTTACAACTTATCCCTCATAATGTTTCCTGGGGCAGATCTATATCTCATGACATATTGAAATGATCCCATCATGGTGATGCTATATCTGACTTGCACATTTATACCTCGTAGCACACACAATGATATTTTGGATAATACAGAATTAAAATGAGGAAATAATGCTAGAAAAGTGGTAAACAGAATACCTAATGTGCCCCAACAGTTTTCAGTGCATTCAGTACCGATGAAAAGCACTAGTGTAGACCAAGCCTTGGTCTTTGTTGTTGTGCAGTTCCCGTGAGCAGTTCCTCTGCATGAACAATCACAGAAGGGGAAGAGGAACAAGCCGTGTCCCCCACACCTCCCTCTTTTTCCCCCTCTGCCTCTAAGATCGGGTCATACAGAGTCCTTCCCTCACCATCTCCAAAATAATCTTGTGACTACCTGACCACTGAGTGACTTATTTTGAACCAGTTACCTCATTTGGGGTGGGGGGATTGCAAGGGGAGTCATTCTGGTTTCGGATTCAAGGTTTTGGGTTTGGGCTAAATCAAACGTCACTGGGAGAAGCAGTTTTCTGGTGTGTTTCCCTTCTTGCCTTGGCAAAATATGTTTTAAAAATTAAAAAGCAAGCAGAAGACCATTGCTGATAAAAGTACAGGACTTGGAAAATTGTGGAGAAGTGTAACTGATTAAGTAATTATTGAATTGTACAAATATTCTAGAATTTTGTTTAATGCTTTTTAAAAAAAAATTACAAATCACTTTCAAAATAACTTACCAGCGTATTGTAAGATTTTCCACAATGCCTTGGGCGCATAGGTTTAACATCTGTGTGCTGTATTTTATAAATTCTTGCTGTAACTTCATCTATGGCTGCCAAAAGTTAAATTAAAAAGTGGATCCAAATACTGACACACGGCCATGGAAATTTTTGTTCCCAGTAAGGGTAACTGGGGCAGAGTTCTCCTACATTGCCTTCTCTGCCTTCCCCTTTGTCATTCCACAAACCTCTATGACAACACATTTAGTTATGCATGCACATGTGAACCAGTCTGCATATGAAAGGTAAGAAGTATACAAAGAGACAAATGCTTCTCTGATCCTCTGCCTTCTGATCATGTCAAGGGTGATCACTCTCCAAGAGGGGCATTGGCTGTTTGCTGTGTTGTGTGGTGCTCTCAAGGCAGTGGAAAATCCTGCCAATCTCTCAGCTGTGTGGGAGGAGTGGGGTAGAATACCAAAGAGGGAATCATAAATTAGTCATCTGCTAGCAATCTTTCTAAAAGATAGGCAGCCTATTAAACTAGTAAAACCCTAGCTGTAGTTGGCAGACCCACATTTTATGACTGCATGGAGTCATAAAACTGGTGCAAACCAGATTTCTATGTATCTGATTTGTGGATTCTGTCGTGAACTGTTTTTTCCAAGTCATGCAGATTCCATGGACCAGTTTTTTACTTTCTGAAATTGTACAGAAATTTCGTTGAACAAAAATACAAAAACAAAAATGAAATAAAAAAATTAAAAATGACCGAAAATGCACATCCCCCGATACATGGATTTGAGGGGGGGGGGGGGTTTCACAAATGCGCATTTTCACAAATGTGCATTTTCAGAATTGCACATTTGCACAAGTGCACATTTTCCAACATGGATGCAAGTTCAGGAAACTAAGATAAAATCTGATTCCGTCAATGAGCAGATGACAGGAAAAAAGACACCTGACAATCCATAAACTCAGATGGACCTAATTTAACAAAATCTCTAGTCTCTGTAAGGTCTAACAGAAAAGTAGTCAGAATGCATCCCTTCCCCCGCCAAAATGTGGGAAATTTGCAGGACAAGGAAGCAGATTATATGTTTCTAATTGAATTGTGTTGTGTGATGCGCCTACTGAAGCATTTCTGGATCAAAACCCCAGACTATGATTGTGCATGTGACCTGATTATTATTGACAAGAGTGATCTGAATGTCTTTCCAAAAGAGCCACACTTCTACCCATAGAGCACAGAGCTACTCCAAAATGTAGGCACAAACAAGAAATTTATAAACCTGCAGCCAAATATTTGATTGTTTGGTTCAAATCGATATGTGCAATTAATTCAGCACACACATTCCTAAGACAGAATCACTGTTTAGCCTCCCAAACCCCCATCTTCCAAACCTGTTTGATTCTTTCTGCCAAGAGTATACATCCCTCTCTTGTCCTGGATTTTTTAAACCTGTTGGCCCATATTTTCATCCATGTCTCTTCCAGGTCTCTTTGGAATAGATTTCTGTCTGTTCTACACAATCTTTCTTCAGGAGTCCTGCCTTCGAATGTGCAAAGAAAACTTTTGCAGGTTTTTAAAGAGGAAGGTAGTGGGTTGGCAGGAATTGGGTAGATATCTGGCAATTGTGCTATTTAACAGATAATGATGTCACTATGGACATATATGTTTACAATATAATACATGCATATACTAGCACCCAAATTTTCAAATAATCATAATAGAATAGGGTGACCATATGTAAGGGAGAACAGGGCTCCTGTATCGTTAACAGTTGTAGAGAAAAGGGAATTTCAGCAGGTGTCATTTGTATGCATGCAGCACCTGGTGAAATTCCCCCTTCATCACAACAGTTAAAGCTGCATGAGCCCTGCCTTCTTTTGTATCTGGTCAAGAGAGCAGGGCTCCTGGAGCTTTAGCTGTTGTGATGAAGAGGGAATTTCACCAGGTGCTGCATGCATATGAATGAGACCTGCTGAAATTCCCTTTTCTATACAACTGTTAAGGTTACAGGAGCCCTGTCCTCCTTTCCATATGGTCACCCTATAATAGACATATCACTGGTGAGATCATTATCTACTAAATGGTCAAGATTCCAGATGTCTGCAGTACCTAAGTTTTTATCAAACTTACCATCTTCCACTGGAAGACACTGCAAAGCTTTTCTTTGGACATACATAGTTGTAATCTGTCTATACAAACCCATCATGGTGACATTATATCTCCCTGACATCTGTTCTGGTCTTTTGAATAATATGGAACAAAAAGTTGGAAATAATGCTAGAGAAGTGGAAGATGGAATGCCTAATGTGCTTCAAGTTATCAGTGCATTTCAATATTAATGGAGGCACAGTCGTGCCTCCATTGTTAAGGGCCGTCAGTAAAAAACACATTCCGCCATGTTAAAGTGATAATTGAGGGGGGGGGGTGTCATTCTAACAGCCATAAAATTGAAAATGTTTCACCAACCTTTCTGAAATTTACAGGTGCCAGAAATAAATGTTTGTTTTACATTACATGAAAATTTCAAGAAGATTGGTGAAAGATTGAGGGAAGGAGAGCAGTTTAAGGTAGAAAAGGAATACAAACCTGTCTCCCTTTTGTAAATTTACTTCCGGGTTGAGACTTTTGTGCTCTCAATTTGCATAATTTCTAGAGCCTTATTAATTAATCCAGTGGTGGGGTCTTCTTCCTCCTTGACTGTAGTTGGTGGAAAGCTTTTCGTTTTTAAAAAAATCCCTTTGGTTGACTTTTAAGGACTATTTTAACCTCTCATTCAAGTCAATGAGGCAGCCATCTTCCCTCATAACGCGACACTGACACACTCTCAGCAGCGTCGCTCTCCCCCCTCCCTCCTGCCTTAGAATGTGGGGTGGGTGAGTGAAATGGCTGCTGCCTCTAGCACAGACCTTTTGAGTGAAGAAGAAGAAGAGTTTCTCTTTTCTCTTCTGGAACATGCATTCCTTTGGCTCTGAGAGTATTTTGGGCTATCTTCATAAGGCCAGTTTGCTGTTTTGCTCCCTGGTGAAGCAGGGTGTTGCTCCTCTGGATCCATGGTAACCTGATCTTCAGATCTCTCCTGGGAATAGGTAGCCATACCTTTCTTTTAATTTCCCTCTTTTCTAAGAGTTTGGTCCATATTGCTATAAAGGTGAAAGCTTCAAACACTTCATTTAATTAGTTTGGGCCGGTGTAAGTTTTAAGTACAATGTTGAAACCTTTCAAAGTGCTTCTGGGCCTACAACGTTGGTTTCGGCCTAGTCACCCTGCTTTTTTAATAAGGTTTAGAAACAGTTGAGGTGTTGTTTATTTTGCATAGTGTACACATGGATTTTCTTTCTAATCCTTGCAGTCTACACTGGCTCCCTCCTTGATGTGTTTTGGAAGCAGACAAACCCTTTTTTGTTCCAGCAGGCCTTTGGCAAATCAGCTGGACCTCTGTCTATACCTTTGACTTTTAAATTGTTACATATTTAAAATGTTTAAAATGTTTTAATATTGAAAAGTATTTAATTATATTTTTAACTTTTGTATATTTAGGCTGACCATATGAAAAGGAGGACAGGGCTCATGTAACTTTAACAGTTGTAGAGAAAAGGGAATTTCAGCCAGTGTCATTTGCATGCAATTAGTCCCTGGTGAAATTCCCTCTTCATCACAACAGTTAAAGTTGCAGGCACTATACTAGAGTGACCATATACAAAAGAAGGCAGGGCCCCTGTAACTTTAACTGGTGAGATGAAGAGGGAATTTCACCAGGAACTAAATGCATGCAAATGACACTGGCTGAAATACCCTTTTCTCTACAACTGTTAAAGTTACATGAGCCCTGTCCTCCTTTTCATATGGTCAGCCTAGTATATTCCTATTTATAGGTTTTAGCTGTATATGTTTTAGTTTTGTAAGGCTGCCCTGAGGCCCAGCATTGGGCAAAAGGCAGGATACTACTACTACTACTACTATTACTAATAGTAATGTTTCAGATTTCACTTCTGCATCTGATGTTCTTTTACATTTACTTTTCTTTATAAACCATTCATATCTTAAGACTTCTTGTGTGGCATGTTTTCATTGGTTTAACAAGTTAAAAGGGGTATTCACTGTTTTCATGCTTATGTTATAAAATCTATTTTCAACAGGTCTAGTAACAGAGTTGGGGAAAATCCTCAATCTCTTTGCTATCAGAGGCACTGAGTAAGGGATCCCTGGAGATAATTTAGACTGACCCCAACCACAAAACACTATTCCCCCTTCTGAAGAGATCTGGACCACAGACTACTAAAGACAAACAAAGTAGCAGGCCATAATAACAGTTCTCATGTGGCCATTTGCCTTATGAGGCAAGTGCTGTGCGAGCTACCAAATGGAGGGACTAACCGGCCATAAAGTTGCCTGGCTGGGTCTGCCAGAAATCCAGCCTCAACACTCCTGGAAGGTCCATGTTCTATAGCATCTGCTGTTAGATGAACCTGAGGGAATCCCACCCTCCACCCCTGGGTTTAATTTACTGGCTTCCCCTGGCTGGACCTTGCAGGAAACTATAGGGACAGACAGAGCAGGCATTCATAGCACACATAGAATGCTGAGACTGGCAAATCTAAAAGCAAGTGTGTTGCTTTTCAAGAACCAAGGAAATTCAATGGGTCTTACTTTTGAGTAAATATCTAGGGATGGAAATGCAGCCTGTGCAAGAACTGAGTCGGGTGACCATATTTGGGAAACCAAAAAAGAGGACACCTTGGGGGGGGGCAGGAAAATGGATTTCTGGGGCCACCTTAAAGTCCCCAATTGGAGCGGAGGAGGGGAAAGCATGTCATTCTCACCCCACCCCACTGCTCCAATCAGGCCCTTTTCTATAATGCCTGGGAATGACACGTTTTTCCCTTTTAAGGCCTTGATTGGAGCAGTGGGAGAGAATGACACACCTCCAGAAAGCATGTCATTCCCCCCTGCCATGCTAATGGTGGCCTTAAAAGGGAAAGTGTGTAATTCCAGGTCATTATAGACTATTGCATAAAATCCCCCGACACTGAGGATAGAACAAAAACCAGGAGAAATCTGGGGAAATCCTGACAGTTTTTTATTAATTATTATTGCATTTATATCCCACCTTTTTTCCGCCAAGAAACCCAAGGCGGCATACCTAATCCTCCTCCTCTCCATTTTATCCTCACAACAGCAACCCTGTGAGATGGGTTGGGCTGAAAGTCTGCAACTGGCCCAAAGTCACCCAATGGGTTTTCATGGCTAAGTGGGGAGTAGAACCCAGATCTCCCAGCTCCCAGTCCAACATTTTAGCCACTAGGCCACACCCTAGTGGTCATCCTAGAATTGAGCCATGCCAAGTTGGAAGCAGATCGGTTCGTGCCTTGATTTTTAGTATATATTGTTTAAAAAGTTTGATTTCAATTTTTTTCCCTAAAATTCAAGGCATGAACCAATCTGCTTTCAACTTGGCATGGCTAAAGCCTTATTTAAGAGGTACCATGGTGCCAAGTTTCATCTCTTCATCTTTACTTTCTTTTTTTTAATGTACTGCTCAAGGCCCTAGACCCCCAAAGAGGAGTATTGGGTTTGAAGTTTTAAAAATCCTAAAACTCAAGGCATAAACAGATCTGCTTCCAACTTGGCATGGCTCAATCCCTACTTAAGAGCTACCATAGGCTGACCAGATAAAATCCAGGTCAGGGCTCATGTAACTTTAACAGTTGTAGAGAAAAGGGAATTTCAGCCAGTTTCATTTGTATGCAATTAGTTCCTGGTGAAATTCCCTCTTCATCACCACAGTTAAAGTTGCAGGCACTATACTAGAGTGACATATACAAAAGAAGGCAGGGCCCCTGCAACTTTAACTGTGGTGATGAAGAGGGAATTTCACCAGGAACTAATTGCATACAAATGACACTGGCTGAAATTCCCTTTTCTCTACAACTGTTAAAGTTACATGAGCCCTGACCTGGATTTTATCTGGGCACCCTAAGCTACCATGCTGTCAAGTTTCATCCCTTTAGCTTTAAAAATGATGGAATTGTAAGCATTTTAGTTAATTTTAAAAAATTAATTGAAGTTTTAAACATTTCTAAAAATCAAGGGATGAACGGATCTGCTTCCAACTTGGCATGGCTAAATCCCTACTTCAGAGCTACCATGGTGCCAAGTTTCATCTCTTTATCTTTAATTTCATTTTTTTAACTTGTACTGCTCAAAGAGATTTCTGTTTGAACTTTAAAAAATTCCTAAAAATCAAGGCATGAATGGATCTGCTTCATACTTGGCATAGCTATATCCCTACTTAAATGCTACCATGATGCCAGTTTTCATCTCTTTATCTTTAAAAGTGAGTGAGATGCAAGCATTTTGGTTGATTTATTAATGTTAAAAGTGAGTTCAACACATAACACTAGCTTTGATTTTATATTGGATGTCAAGATCGTATAACATTCTGGCTGATGCTGGCTTGGTTGTCAACTGTATCCAGTCATCCGTTACACAAAGCCATGAAATTCATTAAACAAAAAACCTACGGTTTACAAAAATAATGTTAAGGCTCTACAGATTCCAACCAAGCACCAAAAAGCAGGGAAATTGGGAGTTAAGGCTCACAAGCCTTAATGCCACATCCTCCCTAAGGAGGCAGAAAGTGCACGTGAAATTCTCATTCTCCCAAAGCAGATAAACCATGAGGACAGGGTAGAGAATATGATATGCAGAGGTGACTGTGGGGTTGTGGAAAACTGATCATGAACAACTTAGGGCCACCTACTTCTCTTTTTTTTTGTTTAGAGCAGCCCTTCCCCAACCTGGTGCCCTCCAAAGATGTTGGACTACAACTCCCATCATTGCAAGTCAGTATGTCCCATGTTCAATATTGATTTTTTAAAAAGCACCAGTGTGGTGGAGACCACTATGGATTATTATTATTATTAATATAGGGCAACCCAAAACTCACTGCTGTAAAGGGGCCCATTTGCACATTGCACAGAGCTGCAAGATATGCTTTACTTGAACTGTTCCAACATGTTAAGGAACAAATGGGTACTTGGGACATTTGTACCCTTCTCACTAGCCAGCCTTCCACGGGGATCAAGATCTGTGTTTGTTGATTGTATACAACAATGCTTGGTGTATTAATTGGTTGTGCCTACTTTTTCTCAGGGGGGGGGATTTTAATGATGCTTCCAAACAGATCTTGACTGCTGGAATAGATTATAAGTGTATTTTTGGTTAAAATATGTGCTTGTTTCATTATCCCCTTGGTTGTTCAATATATTTAAGAATTTTGTTTTTATTAATTGATTTGATGTTTATGTTCTGAATTGAAGATAGTCGTTTATAGTAGTAAGTTATTGTTAGATGATTTTTTCATATTGTCTTTTCGTACTTTATTTGATATTATTGTATTCTGGATGATGATGATGATGATGATGATGATGATTTCTTTAGCCTTCCTTTTGGAGGGAAAATTGCACAAATAATGGTGATGATGATGATGATGATGATGATGAAATACTCTAAATCTATCAATTCTGTCCCTTGCATTTCCCCACCCCATTAAAACATGAGATTCCCATTGTGCTTAGGCCTCCCAAATACTGCCTCCCATTTCTATAGCAACCTCCCCACTCCTAAATTGGTGAACCATAGCTCTCCACCTCCATCTTTTCTTGTTCTGTCACTGTTATTAGGAATACTGTATTTGTTTGTTTGTTTGTTTATTTATTTAAATTATTTCTTGGTCACCTTAAATGGTGGAACCCTCCCATGGTAGCAGATTGCTGGTCCAGTGTTAGGTTGTATTGGTACCATATTAAACAATCATTTTCCCATGGCAAAATACATTTTTGCTCTCTCTCCACCAGTGCTCTGTTTCATGTAAAAAGTGGAATTGCCCACTCTTCTTTTACAGCTAAAACATATGCATGCCACCCTATCTGGTTTGGCCTTTAGACTAGAAGAAACGCTGGGAAGGACAATCTCTTCATTCTCTGTGAGTATGGGAAAGCACAGGTGAACAAGAAGCACAATAGCTTCCAGAATAGCCTGGGATAGTATTTAATACAGATGGGATTCTCAGCCCTGCTCTTCTGGAGGACTCTGTGATGGTCAATGAGAGGGCCCAGTCTTTGCAGTACAGGTCAGGTAACAGCCTTTCCAGAGGTTTGCAGGCCCTGGTCCAGCACCCAGGGGTGCTAGGAAGGTGTAAGAAAGCCTAGCTCATCAAAGGGAACTTGTGGAAGCTGGTAAATACCCACCCAGCCACTTTAAGCAAAAGCCAGCTGGGGTTCCCAAAACTGTGCCGATCTTTGTTAATAATATTACAATATATGAATGTACACCACAGTATATCACAGAAACCAGAAATTTATGCTAAATAAACCAAGGATCAAGCTGGCTGGAGTATAAAATGCATTTCTTCTTTCCTCAAATGTTGTGATTACTTGGAAAACACATATGCGAATTTTCTGCTTTAACAAACAAGGGATTAGGCCTTAGCTGTTTTGGTTAACCGAAGCATGTCAATTACACTGCAAACACCAGGGTCTAAGAACTGTAAAAGCACTTATTTCTAACTTATTTTGTGACTCATATGGTTCTATGTTATGTGGATCCCCCCCCCCTCAAAGATATTTGGGCATAGCCAACAAACCAAGTGGGAAGGAATTTGTCTGATTTCCAATGACTCTCAGGGATTAAGCAGGAGCAGCAACAACAATACCCTCTCACATACCACATGACTCCAAAATAAAGTGAGCAGCCACATGCCTGCATAATCAAACTCATATTTAATGATTTGGTAAAATAACAGTCCAGCAATTTGTCAAAGTCTGCATGAAGTAAAGATGCAGAACCCAGTGCTCAAATTACAGGACAAAAGCTGGGATGGGTTAATGAAACCCACAAACCCCACCACTTGAGTTCCTGCAGTTATAGCTCAATCATGCCTACCATAGCCTTGTGAAAGTAGTAGCACAGGGAGCTTCCACAAAAGTTAAGGACGCCAGGATCCCTACTCCCTGTAGCTTACACACCACAGAAAGCCATGTGATGCTTTCTAATAGTTTACAGTTTGACTCTTATGACACCCCATGTGTAGCTAAATATTTTTGAGGAACCTAATTGAAAGCTATGTTCTAATTAAATGAGAACTTTATGAATGATTTTTTTAAAATCATGTTTGAGGCAAGGGTGTTAAAGGAACGGAAGATACAATGCATCAGCAGCTCAGTTTTTGCCAGATTTGAGTTCTTGATTTCCTGCTTTTTTACTAAATATAGAAGCTGGTGTCTTCATGTGGATTTTCCATTTGGCAAAGCAAGATCTTTCATCTCTATTTGGCAAACCAAATTGTCTGTTCAGCAGTTTAGCAAACAGCAGGCCTATGCATGTGGCAGAATGAATGGGGTACAAGTTGCCATAGTCCTAATTTAGTTGGATAGACGGTACCACTTTAATGGCAGATGGAGGGCTCTACCCTGCATAATACTGTCCTATGTAAAAACAAAAAAACCACTTCTCTACAAGCAGAGAACAAACACAAAGAGCAAACTGTGCTCCCTGATGTGCTCTGTTTTCTTTTCTGTTCTGTGTTTTTTAAAAAAACTTGCATAGAGATTTTTAAGCGGAGGAGCATTCAGTGATATTCTCCCCTTGCTCCCACCCTTTGAAGACTGAGGTGTGTGCAACTGGGCTGTGGGAAGTGGATTATCTCCTCCTCCTCTTGGCTGCTCTTCCAATATTAAAATGCTACACAGAGGGTCAGGAGACCGTACAGAGTTGGGTGAACTTTGATATGTGAGGGGCAGAACACCCAAAAATCAAACAGAAGCAACTTCCATGAATGGAGCACTTCCATCCATGGAACACAGATCCTGGATCAAACCCTAAATCTGTAGACTGCACTTCCTTAATCCCTCTGCTCCAGTCACAGCCATGCATCCACGTTTTGCTTTAAAGCAAGCTTAATTTAGAGAAATGAATGTTTGGACATTGTTCATTTTGTAGATGCTGTGTCAATAACTTATTCTATATGTAACACAGAATAACATTTTTCTAAGGGCTTCTCTACATGAAGTGTTTATTGTGTACTCATGATTGGTCACTTACGGAAGTTTGCAGGTCTTTTACACAATGTTGTCAACCTCCAGGGCCCCTCCCTTGCTTTATCCCAGCTTTTTTTCTTAACAAGGAACATAAATTTAACCATGCTTTGAAGCATTCCAATCAGTGGTGAATTTCCGGAATCCCACTATATCATAGCACTATCTAGTGGTTCTATAATGAAACAAATAGAACTTGCAGAGAAGAACTGCCTGGGGGGGGAGCATTTCTAAGTATGTGTAAAGGAGCCAATCTTATTTCCGCAAAGAATCCATAAGCAGAAGCCCCAGTAAAGGTGCAGGATAAAAGCCTGATATACAGAAGCCCTATATGTAAACTGTGGTTAACACCAATCTTTCGTAAAGAGGATTCAATAAGGATTACAATTCTTCTTTGAGAAGTCATTTCCAATCCTCATCTACTATGAAGATCACACAGCAAGTATCCTTTGCATCACTATTGTGCTGGAATCCGTCAGTCAATCCACTTCTCAAGAAGGTGCACTGATACTTGAAGTTTTTTCACAGCTATCCTTGATTTAATTCTGACCAATAGGGATGACTTAGTGGATAAAGTGGCAGTTATGGGAACACTGGGGGAAAGTAACCAAGTCATACTTGAGTTCTTGATTTTAAATTAAGCAAAAGCTAACCATATGGGTACTCTGGATTTCAGGGAAACCAATTTTAATAAACTCAGAACTATGATAAGTAAGGTCCCATGGCAAGTGACCCTAATGAGAAAAGGAGCCCAAGATGGGTGGGAATTTTTTAAAAAGGAAATTTTAAAGGCACAATTACAAACAATTCCAACATGGAAAAAAGGTAAAAGACAACAGAAGAAGTCAATGTCCTGAAAACAAAATAAGACACATATAGGAAGTGGAAGGAAGGTCAGGCTGTTGAGAATTGTAAGGGAAAAGATATCTCTCTCACAGCAGATTCTCAGCTTTCAGACTCCAGCTCAGCTCCTCTTGCTCTTTCCAGAAAGCAACTTTGAAGGAAATGCCTCACACACATTGAATGTCTTTTCAAACGCTTTTAGTAAAAAAATTGCACAGCACCTCCGTTACACATCCTTCCACATCAACCAACAAATGACAAATGGATACTAACATATTTATACATTTTTACATAGCCTGTTGCACATACATTGCACCAGTCTAAAAAACAATCAAAGAGACAATTAGCTTTATCTTCACACTCTCCTATCTTTTGGCTCCCTCTGCTTATCTGCCACAGCTGCAGATAAATGATGTCACCTCTGCCTTCCAGGCTCTTCTGCAGATTTAATTTTTCAGACCTTAACACAGGCTACAAAAGAAGATTACTGACAGGTACACAGAAGTGCAGGAATGGCATCAGGAAGGCTAAAGCTGAGAAGGAGCTGAGATTAGCAAGGGATGCTAAAAGCAACAAAAAAAAGGCTTTGGGGGTATGTGCATAGTAAAAAAAAGTGATAGTAAAACTAGACAATGAGGATGGCAAAATGATAACAGATGACAAAGAAAAGGCAGAAGTGCTCAATTCTGACTTTGGCTCAGTCTTCTCCTGAAAGTGGGTCTCTGATCCCCCTGGCAAAAGTGAAGTACAAGATGAAGGGGCAGAATTGTACCTTGTGTGCTGACCTGAAAACAACAGAAGGTGCATAAGGATGCAATGTAAGCGAACAGAGCGAGCGAACAGGGACAGCAAAGAGGAGCTTGAAAGGGGAGGCCAAGGGGGAGGACTCTATGAAAAAATATTGTTTTCTTGTAAAACACTAATATAGTAGGGGCTCTGTTGTTAACCTTCAGGAAGGTTAATATAGTGGGCTAGATTAGGTGGATCCACAGTGGCTACAGAATCAGAATCAAAGAGTGCTTATAAAAGAGTGCTTTTCACACTGGGGGGAGGTAACAAGCAGACTATGGCAGGGCTCAGTCCTGGGACCAGTGCTCTTCAACATTTTAATTAATGATTTGGATGAGGAGGTGCAGGAAATGCTTATCAAATTTGCAGATGACACAAAATTGAGTGGGATCGCTAATACCCTGGAAGACAGAAACAAACTCCAAAGTGATCTTGATAGACTGGAGCGCTGGGATGAAAACAACAGAATGAAATTTAATAGGGATAAATGCCAAGTTCTACTCCTAGGAAAAAGAAACCAAATGCACAGTTACAAGATTGGGGATACTTGGCTCAACAATACTACAAACGAGAAGGATCATGGAATTGTTGTAGATCACAAGCTGAATATGAGCCAACAGTATGATGCGGCTGCAAAAAAAGTAAATTTGGGGATGCATTAACAGAAGTATAGCTTCTAAATCATGCGAGGTACTGGTTCCCCTTCATTCAATGCTCGTTAGTCCTCATCTTGAGTATTGTATCCAGTTCTGGGCACCACAGTTCAAGAAGGATGCAGACAAGCAGGAGGGGGTTCAGAGGAGGGCAACGAGGATGGTCAGGGGTCTGGAAACAAAGCCCTATGAGGAGAGACTGAAAGAACTGGGCATGTTTAGCCTGGAGAAGAAAAGACTGAGGGGAGACATGATAGCACTCTTCAAATACTTGAAAGGTTGTCTCACAGAGGAGAGCCAGAACCTCTTCTCAATCATCCCAAAATGCCCATGGACTAATGGGCTCAAGTTACAGGAAGCCAGATTCCAGCTGGACATCAGGAAAAACTTCCTGACTGTTAGAGCAGTATGACAATAGAACAAATTACCTGGGGAGGTAGTGGGCTCTCTTACACTAGAGGCATTCAAGAGGCAGCTGGACAAACATCTGTCAGGGATGCTTTAAGGTGGATTCCTGCATCGCTTCCAACTCTACTATTCTATGATCATTGATTTTCTTCCCTGAGAAATAACTCCTTCTTCCAGCACTACTTTCACTATGAAAATAAAAATGGGCAAACATTTGGTAGAGCCCTATTTAGAACTAGGGATGTGCATTGTATCGTTAAAATGTATGATAACGATACGATATGCTCTTTATCGTGCATACGATTAACAATAACGATACGATACAACTTCCTACGATAATTATCAGAGACGATAAAAAATCCTACGATAATTTTTGTATCTTATCTTTTTATTGTAAAGCTGTTTCTCTTTTGCCGCCACATAGACGGAGCTAGAAGGTGGGGTGTGCTTGCTGAGACTGACAGATTCAGTGTCCAATAGTGCAGCAAGGATTCCAGCAGGCTCCAATCACAATGTTGGAGGAGGATTGAGTATAAAAACCCCACCCTTGGGTTCCCTATCTTTGTTAGGAGAAGGAGTTGAAAGGAGAAAGGTGTATTTGTTGGAGGTCTGTGTGTGTTTTACTATATTTACTGGCGATTGTAGATTCTTCTTCTATCTATTTTTCTTCTTGCATCTTTCTTTCTGTTCCCCTCTGTGTCTCAGGTTCATTCCTTGTGTCTGTTTGCTGCTTCTTGGTTTGATTGAGGGCTAGGTTAGCATGACTGGGGGAGGGGTTCTTTGAGTCAGAGTGTTGTTGTTCCCTTCCTTGTTTTCCTGTTATTTAAAAAAAAATACAAAAAAAAATATTCTCTCTTTCTCCCTCTTTCTCTCTCTCTTTGTGTGTTTGCTTGATTGGCTGTGAGTGTGCTGGTGTGTCCTGTAGCCTGCTACACAGGAGCACTACACATCATTCTGTGGCCAAAGCAGCACACAAATTCAAAAAGTGTGGGCCAAGCATACATTTTGCAGCTCCATAATGAAACGCGGCTCTAAGGCACGCCTTGGTTTAGGTGGCTCTGCCTCTTCATCAAAGAGAGATGCTCTTGCTGCTGGGGGCAGTTCTGGGGTGGCTGTCTCTCCCCCCGTGAAAATCAAGCGCAAGTCTGTCGCTTTTGCACTAAGCAGGCAGAGGCACCAGCCGCACCTCCTGAAAGGTCTGCCCACAGGGCCCTCTTTGAAGAGCCACTTCCAGAGGCTGGTGGCAGCAGCATTGGCCTTGGACCAGGAGCACCACCATCTCCTGCTCCAGTGGTGGAGGCGGGGGGGAGCCTGCTGCTCAGGGATCTTTTCCCTGAGATCGCTGAGTTGAAGCAGCCGGTGGTTGAGGTTGAGGAGGAGCAGCAGCAGGCAGAAGTGGCTCCCTCGCCACTCTCCCTAACCTCTTCGAGGCCTTCTACCCCTGCTCCTGTGGTGACACCCCAGAGTCCAGGCAGCACTGGCGATGAGCAGACTGGCTCACCCCACAAGTGGAGCAGCATGGTGTGGGACCATTTTGAGGTGGCTGCGGATCCCCTCTTTGCTGTATGTTGGTATTGCAAGGCCACCATCAGCAGGGGGAGGAAACTGGCGCACCTCAACACCTCCAATATGCGCTACCACCTCAGGAGGAACCACCATGCGTTCCTGTTTGGGAGAGAGGTGGACACCTCCCAGGTGAGTTGTGGCACTAAGGGCAAGCAGAAGGCTGCTTCGGCTCCTGAATCTCCATCTCCTATCCCCAAGTGTCTTTGGCAGGCCACCTGGGGTGGGGGAAGTATGGGACCATGCATTGGAGGTTTCCAACGCCCAACCAGCTCACCAACTGCATCGGTGAGATGATGGTGTTTGATGACCAGTCATTCAGCCTTGTGGATAATGCAGGGTTCAAGAGGCTGATGGCTATGGTGGTCCCATACTACAAGCTGCTGTCTCACAGTACCCTTAGCAGGCATGTGGTGCCCTCCCTGTACCGGGCATGCAGGGAGTTGGTGATGGGTTGGCTGTGCCAGGCTGAGGCACAGAAGGTACACTTCATCTCGGACATTTGGTCCAGCGAGGGCGGAGCGCACGCTTACCTGTCCCTGATGGCTCAGTGGTGGGGAACCACAGGGAAGGAAGCACCCATCACTTGTGGGACTGGGAAGGAGGGCTACTGCTGAGCCCTCCTTCATACCGAAGTCCTGGACCAGTCCCACATGGCAGTGGAGATCACCGAGGCCCTTAACCACATGGTGGAGGGGTGGCTGTCTGGGCATCAGCACACCCGCAGTTATATGGACACGGACGGGGGAGCCAATATGGTCAGGGCGGTGCATGAGGGCAGTTTTGAAGGAGTCTTCTGCATCGCACACATCTTAAACCTTGTAGTGAGGGGTGGGCTTGGCATGGGGAGCAGCAGCAGCAGCGACTTTCCCCTTCCTGTGCAAGCAGTGTGCAACGTCCTGGACAGCTGCTGGAGGGTGGCTGGACACTTCCACCACAGTGTCAAAGGAAGTCGGTTGCTGTGGGAGAAGCAGGTGGAGTTGGATCTCCCGCAGCACCGGCTCCTTCAGGACATTGCCACATGCTGGAACTCCACCTACCTCATGCTTGAACATATGGTGGAGCAACAGTGTGCTGTGCACTAAATGTGCAGGGTCGGGGACATAGGTATCCAGGCACCACTGGCCAGGCAGCAGTGGGATACCATGTCCCATCTGGTGATGGTCCTCAAGCCCTTCCTTGAGGCCACAGAGACCCTCAGCAGCAGCACCACCCTCCTCAGCCAGGTGGTCCCTATGGTCAGGCATCTCCAGACCAAGATGCGGCCGTTTCTGGAGGCCGGGGATCCCATCACCGGAAGGCACTTCCTGCAAGATGTGCAAGAAGTGGTTCACAGGCTGAAGGCAGGACTAGGTAAGAGGATGGAGCCCATCATGAAGGACAGGATCTACATCTTGGCCACGATGTGTGATCCTCGGGTTAAAGACAGCATCTGCGATGCCAATTCTAGGCTGGGGTGGGTGGAATTGCTGATGGGGGAAGTTTGGGCTGTGCGGGAAATGAGGCTTGGGCAGGAGGAGGAGGCCATGGCTTCCCGGGTCAGCAGTCCCTGCAGCAGCAGAAGCAGCATCCCTCCCAGCAGGACCAGCAGAGGCCTTGGGTTCTGGGCAAATGCCCTACAGGAAGTGGTTGGTGAGGCAGGCGACCAACCCACCCATCAGGATGATGCTACAACTGTTGTGCAGCATTACCTGGCAGAAGCCAAGGAGAACATCTCCTTCGAACGCCTGGCTTACTGGTCATCGCAGAGCCAGACATGGCCAGATCTGGCTCGGGTGGCCCGAGATAGACTGAGCTGCCCACCGACCAGTGTTCCAAGCGAGCGGGTGTTCTCAATGATGGGCAATGTCATGACACCCCCACCACTCTCACTTGGATGCTGAGTTAGTGGAGCAGCTCGTCTTTCTCAAAGCAAACCTACCCCTGCTGGGATACCCCACCCTCAAGCCCTCTGGGGAGTGAGAGGCCCGCCTTTCGGCTTGACTTTTTTTTTTTTTTTTACTCTTTTTACAGCTCAATAACTCATCTCTGATTGCAGGATTCCTTGGTATCCTGCTTCTCCAACCATAAGCTATTGAGGGGATGCTAAACATCTCACACTGACTATGGTGTAGTCCTGCCTTCAGCTATCTGTCCTGTCTTCATCTGTCTATCTGCCTGCCAGCCAGTTCACCGCCTTTGTGAGGTAGCTGGATGTCTGGGTCAAGGCCCTGAGTTCTATGGCATACTTGTGCATCGAGCTAGCAACTGGCACTCTGCCTGCATCTGCCCATCTCCGCCTGCTGCCTGCATCTGTCTGCCTGACATCTGTGCCCGGGAAGTGTGTGTTGGCTTGACATCTAGCTGCTTCATGGTAAGTCAGACTACTTGGCCCGCCTTGCAGGGCTGGTTGTCGTAGCCTTAAAAAAAAAACTGAGGACGTGCAGCCTGAGAGTGAAACAGGCTGTATGGGCATGGATGGGCTTCCTTCAGGGAACCAGCATGGAACCAACTCACTCATTGACTTGGTTTTTCATCTCTTCTTTCAGATGCAGCCTCCTGAGCCTGACTTCCTTGGGCCTCTGCTTGACTGCCAGACTGCCTGCCTGCCCTGCAAGTAGGAAGGAATTCTTTATTGTAGTCTATAGACCATAAAAAAAACATACAATTTTAAAATTTACATCAACAGCTGTTAGACAATTAATCAATTAAGAACCCACCAGTTGCACTGTATACAAGGTAGACCATTATCCATATACAACATATATTGCAATGCTACAGAAACATCATCAGTTACAGTGGTCTAAGAGTTTAGAATTTAAACTATAATTCATGTGCCAGTCCAATGGAGATAAAAGGCCCATTTATTCTGTTAATGATGTATTTTATCTTTTGTTCGCTTACTAGTGAATTATACATTCATTTGGGCTCTACATCTGATAGCAAGATTAAGAAATTTTGCAACCTGAATAGAAATATGCTTATTGTTCCCTTGAACCAGTTTGTCCTGCATTCTGCCAGGAAATTTCTGTGTAATTGGCCATATAAGCGATCTTCTAACATCATTATAGAAACCACAATTAAACAAAACATGTGCAACTGTTTCTACCTCCATATTATTGCATGGAACTGGAACTTTCTTGTATCTCCCCTCCAAAAGTTTGGAGGGGAGGACATTAAATCTTCCCAGCATTAACGCTCTCCTGTATTTAGGAACAGAGATACAAGACAGGTAGGCCAGACCATCTGCAGTCATATGATCCAATAGCCCTAAGGATAAAGGAGCACATGGGCCATGGCCATGCCTGAAGACCCTTCCTTCCTGTAGCTTCTGTGCCCACCTGTGCCTGGCTCCCTGCATCCACATCTAGCTGATTCATTTTTGGGGTAAGTAAGTTGTACTGGGCCCGCCTTGCAGGGCTGGTTGTTGTATCCTTTAAAAAAAACAATCAAGGACATACAGCTGAGTGAACCAGGCTGTACGGGCAGGGATGGGCTTTCTCTGGATTCCTCCTGGAAACCAGGGGACTCATTGGCTCAATTCGGAGGATACGTTAAGCAACTGAGGGGAAATAACCTACTGATGGTGTGTTAAAGAGGTGGAGCTCCACAGACGACACGCTGCAGCAGGCGCTGCACGGAACTGGCAAACACCCCGGTTGCTAATAGCGTACTTGGTTCTGACTGACAGCTCAGCCGCCAGGAGGAAGGAGGCGGCTGGAAGGCACAGCAGTGAAGAGGGGACGGCCGAGGCCACACCCCCAGGGAGCCAAGCACGGAATGTGCAAAGGGGATGCGGTGGAGAGGGGCGGCATGCCAGGGAGAGATGCCAGTCCACATATGGAGCCCCACAGCCGATGCTCACAGGGGGTGGCGCAGCCAGATCCAGGCACTGATGCTCTCACGCACCCGGGACGCCTCCGCACGGGCGCGATGCTCCCCAACGGGATTCTCGGGGCCCGGCAAAGGCTCGATGTCCCGCCCATCCACAGTGATGGCATCAGCATCCTCGCCCGCCCGAGGGAGGTCAGGGTGTTTGGCCAGTAACACGTCCCCACAGGACTCACAGATGTTGTGCAGGATGCAGCAGCACACCATGACATCCAGAATGATGTCGGCCTGCAAGTCTAGCAAGCTGAACAGGGAACGCCAGCGCTCCTTCAGTCGCCCAAAGGCACGCTCCACGGGCAGGCGGGCACAGCAATGGTAGTAGTTGTATTTTCGCTGGACGTTGGTGCACGGGTAGCAGTATGGGGCCATCAGCCACGGCTGCAGGGCGAACGCCTGGTCAGCCAGGTGGAGCGGACCCACCACACGGCCACACACGGAAGCAGGGCCAGACTTCAGGAAGTGCCCCAATGTCAGCTTGGCAGCCAGGGGGGAGTTCCAGAAGACAGCTGTGTCGTGGCTCCACCCGGACATGCCTGCATAGACGTCCATGAAGCGGCCCTTGACATCCACCACTGCCTGGAGAACCATGCTGTAGAAATGCTTGTGATTGTAGTATTCCTCGCCACAGGTGGGGGAGCCTGGATGCGCACATGGGTCAAATTCATCGTCCCCCACTGTCCGCGGGAAGCCCAGGGCACAGAAGCCACACATGTTCTCCTTCTTGTCCCCCACCCGAATGACCTCAGCAAGGTATAGCTCAGTCAGCACGCTCACCGTCTCACGGAAGAACTCGCACGCAGTGGACACGCCCACCCCGAAGATGGTCGACAGCGGCAGGTAGCCCACATTGAAAGCCAGCTTTTACAGCATCAGGGCAAGACAACGGGACACGGGAATGCTTCAGTGCATGTTTGTACACTCCCGCTGCAGGACTGGGGCCACCTCAGCCACCAACACCTCGAAAGTCGCGTGGGACATGCGGAAGCTTCCACAGAAGCGCTCATCCTCCCAGTCCTCCAAGTCCTGCATCTTCTGCCACACGGCATCCATCTGGGGAAGCACCCAGCGGCAGACCGTCTCATGCTCAGAAAGAAGCTTGGCTGACGTAGAGAGGGGGGGAGTGCGTTGCAGGGCTTCTTCGGCCGTGCCTTCGGCCAGCTTCTCCGCAACCATCGTGGGTGCCTCACGGGGATGAACCAGTGGCAGGATGGCGGCCCGGAGACAAGGCACGGCCTCCGCTGCTCCGAGGGGCCAGCGGAGGGACTCCGATCTGAACACAGCTCCGCGGGCAAGGCCCCACTCAGGCGCCTCAGCCGGGCACGGAATAAGTCCTCCTCGTTGGCGTCACCGTGGTTCTGCGTGGCCGCCTGGATCGCCCCCTGCAAGCAGGCCATTGCGAGCTCCCTCCGGGACATAGTTGCCAATGCTGGGCAGGCCAGGGAGGGTGGGCAGGATGGGAGGAGCGGTGGGCGTGACGGAGCAGGAGGGCGGAGGGAGGTGGGGCAAGGCTGGGAGCATGGGACTGCCAACTATGGTAGCGTGGGAATGGGAGGGCAGGAGGATATGTTATGGCTGCAGCGCACCTGCAAGAGAGGGGAGTGAAAGGAAGCAGCCAGAGTGGGGTGCGTGATGGGGAATCGGCACAGCAGGCCGAGTCTACGCTATGACTAGGCAGGATGGGCGTGAGCCTCCATGCCGGCGGAAGGGCCTATGGCCGGCTGTTGATCGGATGGCGGCGACACTGGATGCTTCGTTCCAGACGTCGAATGCGACGTATGACTTCTCCCAGGGCCACCTCCAGAGCGTGGAGACGCTGTGCCTTTTGGGCCCTCTGCTTTTTGCGGATGGCACGGTGGAGGGAGCATAGTTTCCCTGGGAGGCGAGAACAGAAGGGGGGAGAGGAGGGGGGGATAGCCATCAGTGACACGGAGGCCACAGCAACACCAATGCATCCTGCCCAACAGCCCCGTAACTAACCTCGATGCCAAAGGGCCCTTCGGCGTCGGATAATGCGGCCTGCTCAGAGCCCGTCGGACCTGTAGGGTGATGCCATATCGACTGGAGCTGGCTGCAATGAGGGGAGATGGGGCCGGAAAGAAGAGGCATCCAGGTTGTGCAACAATGTTGCATAGGGATGCTGATGGACATAGCCTTGAGCGTCTAGACCTGGCCGAGGGAGGTGCCGGCCAGAGGGACGGAGATCTAAAGGGGCCTTACCGTGTATAGGGGTGAGGGCAAATATACAACTGAATACCCCTATGGTCCCTTGGCGGATGGGCCTAGGGACCCATAGGACGACCGTGGCTTAGGCCATGTCATCCTGGGAGGGTCTTTCCACCCCTCCTCCTCCTCCTCCTCTGCCTCCTCCCCCTCCTCCGCTCCCTCTTCGTCAGAGTCCGGTGGGATGTCGCAGCCCCTCTTCGGCCGGCTGCCTATGCTCCACTGCTCCTGCCCTCCGGCCACCTCCCCTGCCTTCCCTGAGGCACCTGCTGCTGCCGACGCTGAACGTGGGGCCCGATATGCTGCGGCCATTAGCGGGGGCAGGTACTGCTGCTGCGGCGGCAGTGCCATGTATCCGTATGGTGCCATGTAGGGAGCAGGCTGCGGGGGCCCATGGTAGGTGCCCCAGAATGATTGGGCGAGCTCCCTGAGCACCTCGGTTTGGCGGTCAATGGCTGCTGTGCGCTCCTGCATGCTCGGTCAATGATGGCATCGGTGGCCGCCATGCCTCGGTCATCCCGGTGACATGGCGCTCTAGACCTATACGCACGTCCCTCCCCGCCTCCTGTATGGCTTGGGCACACTCTTCCACGGCTTGACTGGCCGTGAGCGTGGCCCACACAGTAAGGATGTGCTCCTTGGTGCGCCTAGCCTCCTCCTCGCTCGCCATGCATGTGAACAGGCCGTGGATGTGTTCTCCTGTTGTCTCTGTGACCATGACCAACTCCCTCGCCACTTGCAGCCGGTCTGCCTTGCGCCTGTTGCGCATCCGGACACACCTCTGCGTGTTGGTCAGGGGACGGGCTTCTTTGGCCACGGCCACACCATGCTCGCCTACGTGCGGTAGCGGCGGCTCCTCCTCCAGGGGGGCCGCTCCCTCCATTGCCTCATCCTCTGGCTGTGGAGGCCCCTCAATCTCCTCCTCGAGCACGGCCTCCCCGGCTTCGAGCTCGGCATCCGAAGGTGCCTCCTCCTCCATCACCTCCATCTCCACAAAGGTGTTATCAGTGGCCTATGTGTCAATGTCCAGCAGCTCTTCCTGAGACGGTGACAGTTCTGGCTCCAGCACGTCGCCCACCTGTTGTTCCACGAGCTGCTCCATTTCGACCTGGTCCTCCTGTGACACTGGCCCCATCTCTGTCACGGCATCCAAGATGCTGCAAGGGAATCCCTGCACCATGGTGCTGCGTTTCGACAACCCCAGCCACATACGGGGTGCTGGCACTGGCTGTGGTGCTCGCCCTGCAGTGGCAGCCACACTCCCCTTCGCGGGAGTCACCCTCAGGCGCGACGGCCCTGGCTCTTCATCCTCCCGCTGGGTCTCTGGCACCAGGGGGTCGGGTGCGGAATCCTCTACCTGCATGTCCGCACAGATGAACTGTAGGAAGGCCGTGGGGCTGCTGCTGCTGGAGGAGGAGGCTGGCATGTGGGAGATGCTCCTTGAGGTGGTGGCAGTCCTGGGAGGCACGGGTGGCAGCCTCTCAAGCACCGATGGGCTTTGGGATGCTGCTGGACAGCTCATTGGCCTCGCCTTGGCCGGACATGCTTTGGCTAATTCCTTCAGGGCTTTCTTGGGGGGGTTGGCCACTGCCTTTCCAGCTGTCTTGGGGAGTTCGGCTGATGCCTTCTCGGCTGTCTTGGGGGGTTCAGCTGATGCCTTCACAGCTGTCTTGGCATGGAGTGTTGGGCGTGGGGCGTCACTTCGTGCTGGCGGCCGTGGTTTCTGTGAGGCGGGGCCCTCCTCCCGTTGCACCCCTTGGTCCAGCCGTGCTCGTCGTGTGCACGGCGGCTTGTAGGTGGCGACCCCATGGCCTGCCGTGTGTCCCGAGATGACATCGTGGCACTCCAACAGCAGGCGTGACAGTTCGTTGTAGAAGGGCATGGTGCGTGGCTGCACGCCACTTCTTTTATTGTGGCCGATGATCTCCTTGAACTTCCTCTTAAGTTCATGCAGCTTGTCCTTGCATTGCTTGCCGCTGCGGTCGTGTCCCCGTTCCTGCATCTGCTTGGCGAGCCAGGGGTAGAGGTGATCGTGCCTGGCTGTGGCCATGATCCTCCTGGCCTCTGGGCTTCCCCAGAGCTCTATGAAGTGTCTGATCTCTACCTCGGACCAGTGCTGCGCTCTGTGTCTTTCCTGGGGGTCCTGGCTGCTCCCCTCTTCAGGGGTTTGTGAGCTGGAGTCCTCTGCTGGGTCATCCCGAGCCCCCTCTCCCTCTGGCTCCATGTTGCCGGCGGGTGCGTGTTTCGGTGGTGACGGTGGTCTGTGCCCTGGGCTGACTTTCCCCGTCCCATGTGCTTGTGTGATGGTGGGTGCTGCTGGGCTGTTGTGCTTGCTGTGATTGTGCCCAGTGCATAGGCGTTGTTGTCATTGCTGGCCGGGGCTGCTTCATGTCCTTGGGATTGTTGTGCATGCCTCCGCCAGTTTTCCACAACATCCGCAGGTGGCTGGCTGTCGCCCACGGGTGCCCATTGCCTAGGCATTTCGTACGTCTTGGGGATGTGCGTGGCCTTAGCTCGCTGTCCAGCCATGTTGGGCGGATGAGGGGGGGCTCTATGTTCGTCGCTTCCCCTGCCCTCGTGCTTCTGGGTGAGACAACAATGGAGGTGGCGGTGCAGTGGGGTCTGCTTCGGGTGGGTTGCTGTGCTCCCTGTTGGTGTGGGGAGGGGGCTGCCCCTTGCTCCAGGGCACCTGGGGTTGTTGCTTATTCCATTTCCCCCTCCCCTCCTTTGCCGTAGTTCCCTTCTGTTGCGCTTCCCTTTCCGTTTGGGTAGCTGCCTGGGCACCCTGCATGCATGTTTGCAGAAGCTGGCCCCTTGTTGTGCTCTATGCCGGCTGCCTGGTGGGGGAGGTGGGCATCCTTGGTTGCTATGGCGGTGATGCCGGGACTCTGTTGCGAGCAAGCCTGAGCGGCCACCCACATTCTGCCGCTCTTGCCGCTCCCCTCTCTGGTCTTTTGTGTTAACGTACTCAGCGCATGGGTTTAACCCATGCACCACTCCAGACGACATATTAGTCAATTAACTAATCCTTAAACAACTCGCAACTCCGTTGTTTCTCTCCGTTGTTTAATTCTCCCGCTTAGCATACTGTGGGTTGTCTATGCATTGTGTGCCTCCCTCCAGACGACACGTTGAACAACTCAACTGACGGTTGTTTAATTAAACAACCATTGCTTAACATGTCATCCGAATTGAGCCATTGATTTGTTTTTGTTTTTTCATCTCTTTTTTCAAGTGCAGCCTGAGCCTGGCTTCCTTGGGACTGACTGACTGACTGACTGAAGAACCTTCCTTCCTGCATCTGTACCCACCTGAGTCTGCTGCCAGCTTCTGCCCACCTGAGTCTGCTGCCCACCTGTGCCTGCTGCCTGCATCTGCCCACCTGAGTCTGCTGCCCACCTGTGCCTGCTGCCTGCATCTGCCCACCTGAGTCTGCTGCCAGCTTCTGCTCACCTGAGTCTGCTGCCCACCTGTGCCTGCTGCCTGCATCTGCCTACATCTTCCTGCATCTGCCCACCTGAATCTGCTGCCAGCTTATGCCCAGCTGTGCCTGCTGCCCAGCTGTGCCTGCTACCCACCTCTGCCAACCTGCCTGCCTGCATCTTCCTACCTGCCTGGCTGCCACCTTTGCCCAGGAATCATCTGGCTCGACATCTGGCTGGTAAGTCATACTGGGCCCACCTTGCAGGGCTGCTTGTAGTACTGCCTTATGTTACATGTGGTTTAAAAATCTAGCTTTCCTTGGAGGAGAGGCAAATTCCCTCATCAATTCGTTGAACAAGCTATATCACATGAGTCCACTAGTCCCCCTACAGCCCTTTGGTAAGGTCCCCAACTTTAAGGACTAGCTCTTTAAATATGAGGATTTCTCTCAGCAGCAGCATTACCACCAGAAAAATCAGTGCATGTGTTGTTGAGAGCTTACTTCTGAGTAACAGCTGCAGCTGTGCATCTGAAATTGGGCACAGATGAGTCCCCTCAAGGCCATCTGTGAGATGAACATGAGAGGAGTACTGTGGACATCGTCTCTTGAAAAAGGAGCATTTAACCTATGCCAACAGAAACAGTGGATTTTGAGTTTTTGACAACTTACTTCCAAGTAACACTTGTACCTATTGTTCTGTAATTTGGCACACATGACTAGCAACACTCAGTCTGCACTGTGACCAAGTTTCAAACCTGTAACTTGGAAAATTAAGAAGTTTTAGGCCTTTCTCTGACTCAAAAATCAACTCTATAGGGCAAAATGTAGAAATGATATAATTATCGGAAATACGATACGATATGATACGGTTCACCTATGATATTATCGGAGACGATAATTCTTTTGGACTGAAATTTAGATAACGATACGATACAATATTTTTGGGCGTGCACATCCCTATTTAGAACTAAACTTCTCCCAATCATTTTTAACCACATTATCAAAATATGCTGTAGAACTTTATACAATGTCTTATGTAAACAGTTTTGGCATCAGCATAATTTTAATGACCACTTTCTACTCTACTATTCTATGATTCTATGATAATAGGAAAGACTTGGAGAAATGCTGTAATTCAGAAGGGACAACACTGTGGTAGATGAGCGATTAGTCTGGCTCAGTAGTAGGCTGCTTCATAAGTGTAATGATATGAATGGAAGCCAAGGATATGGTGTCACTAAAGAGTTGTTTTGAAGATAAACTCTACCCTTCCTTTCAAAACTTCACTTTGATTTTACATTTTGCCCTTGTTATAGACCATAGGTTTCAATGCAAACCCTCATGTTCATCATCATCATCCTCATACAAATTAAGCATTACCATTACTATCTGCTATCTCTTACATCACTAATAAAAACATATTCCTAACTATAACAATATTGATAATATTGCTGAAGCGATTTTCATGTGTTGTCTTGGAGGTTTTAAAAAAGATGAGGGAAGTGGAGGATGCAGAAACCAATATGTATTTTAAAAGATAATCCAAAATCAGATGAGGAAAAAAAAGGGGGGAGCAGAGAAAAAGCAGTAAATAGGGGGAACGATGCCCAAGTGAATAGCTGTAGCAAAAAGAGCTGTGCTCCATCAGAAATATGCAGTTACACTACAAACAAAGCCTGAAATGGAAATTCATCAATAATTATATGGCTAAATGGAAATGCAAAAGGAACCTTTCCTGTACAACTACAAACTCAGTGCAATGGTGCTTGCACGAAAGAATGTCTTCCTGGATTGTGTTTATTTACTTATTATTGTTGCTCCTTTAAACTGCCCAATAACCCAAGTTCTTTGGATGGAAGGGCTGTTGCTTGGCATAGCGCTACTGATGGGCTCCTGGCATTGATGGCCCCCTGCTGCCACCGCAACAACGTGTCCACCAAAAAGCCCCACCTAGCTGCCCCTGAAGCCCCCTGCCCACCTGCTGGCCAAAGCACACACACTCACACACCCCACCACCACCACCACTACCAGTAGCCAGCCAGCCAGCCAGCCAGCCAGCCAGCCAGCCTGGTGGGGGGCAGCTCATCTGTGTCTTCACTCAGCCGAGATTTTAAAAGGTAGTTTTCTTTATTTACATTTTGAATAGCAACAATCTAACCAATCAGATGCTGCCATGGGGGGTGTCAGTCAATGAGAGCAGAGGAGTGTCGAAAAGTCCACCCCATGCCTGTCATTGGCTGTGCTCTCCAAAAGCAGCATCTGATTGGTTCAGATCACTGATACTCAAAATGTAAATACCTCAAACAAATTCTTTTAATAGGGTACACTGCAGGGCCTGGCTGCGAGGGTGAGGAGGGAGATGGTGGTACCTGCAGTAGGCTCAAGGGCAGATGGGCCCTTCTAAGCCTGCTGCATACATGGAGGCTATATGTGTGCCATTTCTGTAAAAGACCTTTTACACATAATAATGAGCCCCTATTTTTACACATAATGGAGGCTCACTAAGGGGGAAGGCGGTCATATGGTGCTCCCCAGGTGTTTGCTGAGCCTTTGCACTCCACCCCCACATCGGACACCTATGACATCCCTAGTGGGGAACAAAGATGTTTTCGATCCCACACTGTTGTTCTCAGCACAGTGACCATGAGCACTTTGCACTCCCAGGCATAAACACCTGCGGCTGCCACGTAAAGCAAAAACATCCCCGCCTGCCCATCTGATGGCCGAGACACACAAAAACCTCTTCCCCTGAGTCCCCAAGCAGCTACAGAAGAGTGGCTGCTCCCGCACCCTACCGCAGTGCAAGGAGAAGCTACACACACTCAAACATGATGGCTGGTGTGGAGGATGGTTGGGCAGAGTGGTTAGTGCACATGTGGCAGAAGCACTTGGCGTGGTTAGAGCTAACCATAGGACAGAACTGAACAGTGATTTCCTTCCGCCCTGCCAATTCCCTTCTGCAAGTGGTGGGTCTCACCATTTACGCAAGACCATGCCTCTAATAGCTGTGCTAATCGCAGCTGTATGGCAGCGTTCAGTGAACCATGGAGATAACTACCGGGGGGGGGGGGGCTGACAGACAACACACTAAGCCATAATTAGGGCCACTAGCCCTTTTGCAGTGTGTGGTTAGTGAGGGTGGTTAAACCATCATGGTTAGGGAAAACACTCTACACACAACGTGCTAAGCCATCATGGTTAGCTCAAAATGCATAACCATCATAGCTTTGCATATTGTTTGAACAGGCCCTTAAAAAAGCACCGAATACACTGTCTGCTACTGTGGCATGACAGCAACTACCTCAATGCAAATGATATGCAATCTACAGCAATAAAGCACCCAAACGGGTTTTTTTCATTGACTGTAGGCTCAGCATCTGCAGGCAGCTGCTGATGAGCCAGAGGCTCAGAAAGGCAATTTGTATGAAAATGGCACCCACATCAGAGAGCTGTAACGCCTGGTGGCACTGGAAGAATGATCATCTCACAGTCCCAAATTTGCCCTCTCTAAAACATAGTGATTTGAGCCCCTGGTAAAATGTGCCCTAGGATTGGACGATGGAGCTGTCACTCATTCAACTGCACCTTCTCCCTCTCCCCTCCCCACTCAGCCTTTTAGAGGAATGAAATTACACGATGCTATTTGCTGGGAATAGAAAGTCTCCGCATCTCCAAAACACGAGTTGCTAATGAAGCCTCATTCTGGACTAGGGTTGGTTCTGTTGGGTTCCAAAGGAAGCTTGGGCTGCTGTGTCCAAAGCCAATGCACATCCCTGGGTCCAACTCCTAGCCCAGACCTTTTTCTCGGCCTGGCTCAGATCTGCTGCCTTGCAAGACTCCTGACGTTGTCTGTGATTGACGGCTTTGTCCTCAGAAAAGCAATTGAACGGGTTATATCTGCAGATGGTTTAGCTCTTTGGTAACATTCTCCATCTGTTACAAATAGAGCTTGAAGGAAGAAATGATAAATGTGGACTCCCTGGCTACAAGGGGTTTGAGGGGATACAAATCATGATTACATCTTAAAATCAATGTACAGTGCCTATCTCTTTAAAAGGAAGCCAAAGCCCTGATTTGTTTACCGACATGTATGCATACATGTGCACCCTGTATATAATGGAAAAGTTTTCACCTTAATCAAACCTCTCTTTGGGCAATTGACTTGGCAACAAAAACCCTGCTGTGCTTGACAGCGTAACTATCCTCAATGAAAAATGCTTGTCTGCCTGTAAAGCAAGAGGGACCTCATCATATCCAAAGGTATTTTTCCAAATGAATTTTCCATCAATATTACTAAGGGGTTACAGATCACACCAAATCTGTCTTCAATATGCCACATTTTTAATGTTTTCCAAACCAAATGCTTCTATGTGATTGCACTGACAAAAAAAGAGGCAAATGCCATTCTTTGACTGAAATCAGGCCAGAATTTACTTTACTTACAGGCCTTATCAAATCAGCAAATACAGAGCAGGGGGAGGGATAGGTCATAATTTCCTTTGCCCTGCCAATTTGCATGCTCGGAGGGTCAGCTCAAGCCTGTAGTCATAGCCTTATGTTTGCTGTTCCCTGTGGACTCAGCATTTCCAGCAGTTGCCCAAAAGCCCGGGTCCCCTGCTTACCTGGGGGGCTTGGTTTGCACTGCGGTGCGCATGTCTAGGCAGGAAAGAGGTGGGGCTGGGTCATCAGGAGGGCGTGCGCTGGTGGTTCTGGCCATGGGACGGGGGGGGGAGAACCACCAGCTGCCTGTATGTTTCCGAGCCCAATTCAAGGTGCTGGTTTTAACCTATAAAGCCTTACACGGCTTGGGACCACAATTCCTGAGGGAACGCCTTTCCCAACATGAACCTACCTGAACACTACATTCACCATCTAAGGCCCTCCTCTGAGTGCCTACTCTGAGGGAAGCTCAGAGATTGGCAACAAGGGAGAGGGCCTTCTCTGTGGTGGCCCCCCAGTTGTGGAACGATCTCCCTGACGAGGCCCGCCTGGCACCAACATTGTTATCTTTTTGGTGCCAGGTTAAGACTTTCTTCTTCTCTCAGGCATTTGGCAATATCTGAGGAGCCTGGGTTTGCTTTTGTTTTTGTAGCTTTTTGGGCTGTTGTAGCGGTTTTAAATGTATGTGTGTATTGTGTGTATGTTGTATGTTTTTGCTGTTTTAATTTTTATATATAGTTTTTAATTGTTTTAATCCTATGTAAACCGCCCAGAGAGCTTCGGCTATGGAGCAGTATACAAATGTAATAAATAAATAGATAAATAAGGGCTCGTGGCCTTCCTCCCCTCCTGTGCGCACACATTGCTGTTTCAGGCTTGAGGAACAGCACGTGCAGCTGCCCTGAAGAGGAGTGGACAGGAGCATTGGTGAAGGAAGCAGGAAGGGAGCAGTGGCAGCAGCGGCGGCAGCAAAGCTCTGAGGACTAGCAGACAAGGGCTGGGTTTGGACGGCACATTAAGCAACAGAGGAGGGGGGGTGAGCAACCGTCAGTTGCATTGATTAACGTGCCGTGTGGAGGGCAACACACAATGCACACACAACTCACGGTACGCTATTCCTCCCAATTAAGCAACAGAGAGAAACAATGGGCTTGCACATTGTTTAGCCTGAAGCCTGTTGTTTAAAGTGTCGTGTGGAGGGGCGTGTGCGTTAATTCCGTGCGTAGAGTATGTTATCACAGAAGCCCATAGAGGCAGGTGACAAGAGCGGCCGAACGCGGCCGGCCGCTCCGATCCCCCCCCCCAACATCTCGATGCTGACATCAGCATAGCAACCGCAGATGCCCCCCCCCCGGTAGCCATCATGGAGTGCAACAAGGGCCTGCTTCTGTAAGCATGCACTCTGTGCAGCAGTGACAGTACCGGCACCCCACAGTGCCCAGTACTGGAAACCGTGCTGCACCCAAGCACAAATGCAGAGCCCCCAACCAAACAGAGCTGGAATTGGGGAACAAGGGCAAAGGAGAAGCCTCATAACACATGCCACCCCCAAAGGCCCCAAGTTGCCCAGGAACAGAGGGGCACTGCCCGCCCACCCAGCAGGGAGCACTGCAACCCAGGCGAAAAGGCCTCCGACCTCCGCGTGCCCTCTCCCGTCGCCTTACCTGGAATCAGGTGGACTGGGGAAGCGGCGTCCACATAGCCCCCCTTCTCCCACCCAACCTGTCCGGACAGCGCTCACTGGCCCTGGCCATCTGTGGTGGGAATTTGAGTCCCCCAGGGAGGCCTATGACTCCCTTGAGAAAGGGGTCATTTATTGTCACAGATCCCTTATGAGAAAGATCTTTACTTTAATTCTTTATAATGCTTTGATACAGTAACTGGCCTAAATGTAGACTAGGGATGAATAACTCTAAGATGGGAAGGGACCTCCCATAGATCAGTGACATCCCACCCAATAACTTCAAAGGAGTTATATTCATGCAAGCAACTAGACTCAGTTTTACAGTGGAGACCAAAGATACTCACGTATGGTTTCTTAAAGGTAGGTTTATTGAAGAAGACACATCAGCTGAGGGAGCCAGAGATAGACCTCTGACTGCCTTAAGTATATTGGGTATCACTCTTATATAGGAAACTGGAAACATCAGAATTAGCATATCTAGCCTTTTGTACTGAATTACCTTTGTACTAAGGGAAAGTTTACAATAATACAGGGTAGTACATAGGAATGATGTAATTTGTCTCTAAGTCAAAACAGAGAAAGGCGCCACATATGAATGATGGAGGTCAAGATAAACTAAAACAATACAGAATGCATATAGTTGCTAGTGGACCAAAGTTCATTATGGTGAAGCTTAACACATCTAGCTAGTACATTGCTGGTTCTATCTTACAGGAGAACAGATACATGTAATTATTAGAAGAATGGAATCAATATTAGTTTCTCAATCATTTAAATGTTGTTATCACAAGCTATTGGTATGATCATACCTGAGATATTCCCACAACACCATCCCCAAGCACTGAATGGCAATGCAAAGGGCACCCGCGGGCATCCCACCTCCATCCGAAGGTATGCATAACATTCCCACAGTCATGAAGCGCCCTGCTGCCATCAACAACTCCTCTGCCGACTAACAGGGCACATTCCCAGCAAACATGACAGCCCACTAGCCCCAACCATCCCACAAGTACACGGGACAGGGAACACCAGGTGAAGGCCATAGACACCCAGTAGCACCATAAAGCTGCTCCACCAGCACCATGGACCCAGAAGGCTAGGATAGCAGTGGCAGTCAGGCCAAGGGCACCAGCTCACAACCTCAAGGAGAGGGAAGCAGCAGGAGCCCCCTGGAAGATGCAGAGTGCAGCAATGGTCCGAGGCAGAGATAGGGGAATTCGTAGAACTGTGGGGCAGCTGGGAAGCCCGGAGGATCATGGCCACAGCCAGGCATGACCAGCTCTACCCATGGCTCTCCAGGCAGATGCAGGAACGGGGATATAATCGCAATGCAAAACACTGCGAGGACAAGCTGCACGGACTCAAGAGGAAGTTCAAGGAGATCGTCATGCGCAATAACAGAACCAGGGTTGAGCCATGCACCATGCCCGTCTACAACGAGCTGAGACGCCTGCTGGAGGAGCACCATGACATTGTGCCAGGGCACACAGCGGGCAGCGGGCAGCGGGATCGCAACCAGCGCTGCACAGTACATGTGACAACAAGCTCAACAGGCCCAAGGGGTCCGCTGCGATGACACCACTACCCAGCCACCCCAACCACGTCCACGGTTGGGGTGCCAGAACTGGACCCAGAACTGTCACCTTCCCAGGAAGAGCTACAGGGCATCGATGCGCAGCCCACCGACCAGCACACCGGTAGAGAGGGCCCAACCAGACCCAGGGCCAGCCATGCCAAAGCCGACGAACAGGCCCGCAGGATCCCAAAGCCCCTCTGCTGACACACCCACCACCCGTGGCGGCCAGGAGAGCCCGGTCCTCAAGCAGCACCTCCCCTGTCACTGCCTCATTCAGCACCAAGAGCCCTATGGCATTCCTGAGGTTGTTCTGTGCGGAGTTGCAGGTAGAGGATGAGCGTCCCGTGCCTCTAGTGCCAGAGACCCAGCAGAGGGATGATCTACCTGGGCCCTCACGCCCACAGGTGCCACCCATGAAGCAACAACCAGCTGGTGCCAGAGACGCCGTCCATGGCATGGACACCAGGGAAGCAGGGCGGACAAAGGCCGCACCACATATGCGGGAGGAGACGGAGGGCAGCTGCACTATGTTGGAGGGGTTCGACTGGCGCATCATGAACCCCATTACAGGAACAGAGGCGGTGTCACAGGAGGTGCGGAATGAAATGGAGCGGCTTGTGGCACTCCAGGTGGGTGACTTTCTGGACCCAGAACTGTCACCTTCCCAGAAAGAGCTGCAGGGCATCAATGCGCAACCCACCGACAAGACCTTCATGGAAGCAAACGAGATGGGGAGGAGGCGCTTCTGGAAGCCGAACACCAAGTTGGCGAGAGTGTGCTTGTGGAGGAGATGGAGCCCCCCTGCAGCTTCAGGATGCAGAGATGGAGGACACAGCCCCCCTTGAGGAGGAGCCACTGCCACTGCCCACTGGCGAGGAAGGCACAGGCCCAGCTGTTGAAGCCCATCCCCTGACCAATGCATAGATGTGTGCCCATCTGCGCAACAGGTACAAGGCAGACCGACTGCAGGTGGCTAAGGCCACGGAGGTGACAGGAGGATGGACCAACGAACTATTCACATGCATGGCAGGTGAGGAGAGACCAGACGCATGAAGGACTCACCGTGTGGGCGACGCACCTGGCCACTCAAGCCATGGATGGATGCTCCCAGGCCATTCGGGAGTTGGGGCAGGCGGTGCGCCATGGTCTAGTCGACCATGTCACCAGGATGACTGAGGCCATGGCAGCCACCAACACCATCAATGACCGGGGCATGCGCAAGCGCACAGCTGCCATTGACTGTCAACCCGAAGCCATCAGGGAAGTTGCCTTGGCATTCTGAGGAGCATACCATGGTGGGCCTCAGCCTGCACCCTCAGTAGTACCTGCCTCCATCTGTGGCCGCAGGATACCGGCCCCCACAACCAGCGCCGTCTGCGCCAGGTGCCTCAGGGATGGGAGGGAGGAGACTGGAGGACATATATGGTGTTGCTTAGGAAGCTGGGCCAAGTGGGCCCAGAGCTTCCCGCCTGACTCCAACGAGGAGGGAGAGGATGAGGATGAGGGTCTCTTCCCGCATGACATGCCCTGAGCCAAGGGCATGTAACGCCCCCCCTGTGCCGTCTGCTGAGGGTTCTTGGCAGTAAAAAGCCCATTGCCATGCTAGGGTCCCTTATCGCCTTCCATTGCTCTAGCAACTGCCTCCCTCAGGCAGTTCTGCCCGCTCAAGGCCAAGCATGGTTCTTCAGGCAGTGGTGGATGTCAAGGGGAGGTTCATGGATGTATATGTGGGTGTGTCTGGCCGGAGCCTTGATATGGCCATCTTCTGGAACTCCCCCTTGGCAGCCAAACTGTTGATGGGCCGCTTCCTCTCCTCCGGCCCTGCTTCCATGTGCGGCCATGGCGTGGGGCCCGTGCTCCTGGCCGACCAAGCATTTGCCCTTCAGCTGTGGCTGATGGCCCTGTACTGCTACCCCCGCAACGTTGTGCAGAGGAAATACAACTACTACCACTGCCGTGCCTGCCTGGTGAGTGCGCCTTTGGGCAGCTGAAGGAGCGTTGGCACTCCTTGTTTAGCTTGCTGGACCTGCACTCTGATATCATCCGGACGTCATCGTGTGCTGCTGCATTCTACACAACATTTGTGAGTCCCGTGGGAATGTGTTACTGGCCGACCACCCTGACCTCCCTCAGCCGGGTGAGGACCATGATGCCATTACTGTATTACTGTGGATGGGAGGGACGTTGCAGCGTACCCCAGGCCCCTGAAACCAGCTGAGCAACGTGGGTGCATGAGAGGATCAGTGAGTGGATCTGGATGCACTACCCCCACATGTGAGCATCGGCTGTGGGGGTGCCGTTTGTGAACTGCTGTTGCTTCCGGCCAGAGCGCACCTGCCCTCCGTCCCTTCCTCCCCTTCTGACGCTTGCTGCTTCAAGGTGCTGTGCTCTGATGAGATCTAACCATTGTGCCTTACTGGTTGCCATTGCGAAGCATGGCACAGGGCCCTGTGTCCATGTAACGATTTCTAAACGCCATACAGAATAAAGTTTTTACACTTTCTCCCTCGCTTGCCTTCATTCCTGTGCTTGGGGGTGTCTTGGGGGTGTCTTCGGAGGGGACCTCGGGGGCGGAGGGTGCCCTCGCAGCTGCCACACAGCCAATGTAGGGAGGGTTTGGGTCATTGTCGGGGTAGGACTGCTTTGCATCGGGCTCTGGCGGCTGCGTGCGCATTTCGGCTGCTGCTTGCATGTACATTGGCCGAGCGCAGCCTTCCTCAGCTATGGATGGTGCTGTGGGGGCTGGATCAGGTGGACGTGCTGTCTGGCTGGCTCCTGGCTGGCCGAACGGTCCTTGCATGGTCCATGGGGTGCTATGTTGGGGACGGGGGGGGGGCTGCTCTGTTGGTCTGGCTCATCCTCTCCTCCTTGCTGTTGCTCCATCAGGGGATGGGGTGTCCCACCCGGTGCCTCTGAGCAGCCAATGGGGTGTGAGAGGCGTGTTGTCCTGCAGCTTCGATGTCGGCGGCCACAGTTTTCGGGCCGAGGTGTCTGCTGGGATACATCTAGGAGGCCTCACGGAGGTTGGTGGGCGGGGAAAATGGAGGCTGGGCTGTCAGTCACAGCCGCGTACGCTATTAACGCACGGGGCGGTTGCCGCAGCTGAGCAATACAGGCAGCCACGTGTCGTGTGGGGAGCTCCGCCTACCTAACGCACGGTCAGTACACTATCCCCCCCCCCCCGTTGCTTAATGTGTCATCCGAAACCAGCCAAGAAGTGAAGCAGGTGAGCGGCAGAAGCAGCATCGGGGCAAAGAAAGGAAGAGAAGCAGGTTCCCAGAATGCAAAGATACTTTATTATTCACGCCCAACGCGTTTCGGCCTATTTGGTTTTTCTAAGGCCGCCTTCAGGGGGCTGCAACATCAAGAATACATTACATTATGTTTATGGGGATAACGCACATAACATATCAGTTTAGGGGGTTAGTTAGGCATATTGCCTCAAAAGGCCTGTGCCCATATATAAGTTTCTTAATTTTTTATAAAATTAATACAATATGAAGGCTCTTGGGCCTGTCCACATTATACATTAAAACTTTTATAAATTATGTAAAACATTTTTTTATAAAAACACTTTTAACAAAAGTTTAATATACAGGTTGTTACTTGATAAGAGATGTCTGCAGAAATACTCTTGACAGGGTTATAGTCTCCTATGATAATCACTGGCGACTGAGGAAATGTAATCATTCCTGGGCCCTCCTTATATTCTAATTTATTTTTTCTCATTGTTTCATCATTTTCCTGACATTTCTTTGTGCTCTGCCAGGTGCTTCTGATAAGTAGAAGGCCTCAAAATATGTCTTTACTGCTATCCTTATTGCTGTTATATGGGAGTCACTACAGGTAATTACTGAGTCACAGAAGTGGCAAAAATTTGAGATCTAAGTTTAAGCCACTGGGGTTTAGAGTTTTTAACCTTAGGATCCATTCTATTTCCTTTCTTAATAACAATTCATTATCCTGTCTCTCCAATTTTTCGAGAGCCCAAAACTTTGTAAGTCTGCATAGGAATGATGTTGTGCTGAAAAATGATATACTAAAGGAGCATCTGATCTGTGGTTCTTTAAGTTACTGAGATGCTCTCCTATACATTTTTTCAGAGGTCTAATTGTTTTGCCTATATAAATCTTTGGGCATTTGCACTGGATGGCATAGATGACAAAAGGGCTGTTGCAGGTGGTGAAATGTTTGAGGAAATATCTTTGCTGATCAAATGGATTTTTGAATTCTGTGACTTTGGGTGCCTCTACAAGAGCGATTTAAAGCTCTTTCAAGGTGCACTAAAAATTTGACCTCTACAAGAGCGGAGCGCAAATCGGGGGCTGAGGCGCTTTTTCTGTCCGATTATGCGCATTATCAAACGCACGTTAAATAGTGAGTTTTAATTTACCGTGGCAGTTAAAGCGCCTTATGATAATGTAAACAAGCGATTCTCCGCATTAAACACTTTTAAAGCGCATTTTGTACAACCGGTAAAGCAACCAGTTATGCGCTTAACCGCCCGCCTCCCGTGTACAGTGATTTGCCGTAAAAGCGATTCCGAGAAGATGCACATAATTGGACAAACAGGCGTCAAACCAAATTCTTGTAGAGGGGACCTTAGAGGGTGTGTTTACAGTAGCAGCCGTGTTCACAGGGATGGTGACCCTTGGACATGGAAGTACTGGGTAAAAAATTGGATGAACTTCTGCCATGTTCTTTGTATTCACTTCTGATCAAAAGATATCTTATGTCCGTGGTTCTTTTAAAGAAGACCATAGGCTTTTCCTGGCATCCTGGGATATGTTGGACAATGTGCCAGTGTTTCTTTATGCTTCCTTGCAGATGATTTGTAATATCACTTTGCTTGTAGAGTGGTGGCACCTGGCAGGGCATTTTGGGGTTCCTTCTCCCCACCATCACATTAGGGTCACACAAGGGATGAAAGAAGACATGAAGGTATGGTTTTCATTCCTGGACAGTTTCAATGGAGTTTCACTTTGGCAGAAACATTTAGCCGAGAGCGTGGATTTGCAGGTACAATCAGATGCCTCTGGCAGCCTGGGCTTTGGGGTTTATTACCAGGGTCGATGGTGTGCAGAGAAGTGGCCCAAACACTGGGCAGACCTGGGCATCACCAGGGATCTGACATTCTTGGAGCTATTCCCCATAATGGTGGTTGTGTATATCTGGCAGGAGGAATTCAAAAACAAGAAAGTGTGTTTCTGGTTCAACAACCAGGCTGTGGTTTAGGTTATCAACAACCAGACCTTACAATCCGAGAGGGTCATGGGTTTGGTGAGAAAGTTTGTACTTGTCTGCTTGTCAGCTAACATCTCTTTTTCAGTATGCCATGTTTCAAGTTTAGACAACATGGCAGATGCACTATCTTGGTTTCAGGAAGAAAGGTTCTGAGCTCTGGCACCTGGGGCAAGGTCCAATCCAGATCTGGAGGAACTATGGGCACTAGGGAGCAGGAAATAATACATGGAGTATTATTTCTCATTCCACATGCCAATCATACAAAGCAGCAGCCATGGCATTTTTAGCATTTGCTACAGCTAATGGGGCCACAACCAGTTGCCAACTACAGAGACCATGGTCTTGCAATACTTAGAATAGAACAAAGAATAGTAGAGTTGGAAGGGGCCTATAAGGCCATCGAGTCCAACCCCCTGCTCAATGCGGGAATCTACCTAAAAGCATCCCTGACAGATGGTTGTCCATCTGCCTCTTGAATGCTTCTAGTGTGGGAGAGCCCACCACCTCCCTAGGTCATTGGTTCCATTATCATACTGTTCTAACAGTCAGGAAGTTTTTTCTGATGTCCAGCCAGAATCTGACTCCCTGTAACTTGAGCCCATTATTCCGTGACCTGCATTCTGGGTTGATCGAGAAGAGATCCTGGCCCTCTTCTGTGTGACATCCTTTCAAGTAGTTGAAGAGTGCTATCATTTCTCCCCTCAGTCTTCTCTTCTCCAGGCTAAACATGCCAAGTTCTTTTAGTCTCTCCTCATAGGGCTTCGTTTCCAGACCCATTATCATCCTTGTTGCCTTCCTCTGAATGTTGCATAAATTATGCTATTCCCAAGTGTGTCAAAGTCCAGATATGAAACACTTGACGAAAGACCTCTTGAAGCTTTGGAAACTGATTTATTATTCTGCCAGAATAGGTGACCACAGGACTGTAACACTGCTTTCCAGAGTCACACCACACCAAGGTTCAAACAGTGCTTTTATATTCTAGATGTTACACCTCATCAGCCCTCATCCCATTGGTTTATAGCCCTTGTGACATCATTTGGCCAACTCTATTTTACTCTCGAGTAGTGGCCAGACGTGGCGTTACATTGCCATGTGTGATTTTACTTGTACCCAGAGATGCTTTGCTCTTCGCTTCTATCATTTCCTTATACGGTCATTTTGTCCCTCTCCAGGTGTGCCATGGTCACATCTGGATGAGTCACACCCCTGGTTCCTCTAAGTCAGGTAGCCTACATACGTTTCTGATTGTGTATAATGGAGTCTGACTTGGAGAAGAAGGAGCAATGGCGATTTTGACAAGCTCCTAGTTCTTGCACTGCTAAATCTCTTGCAAGCACCTTGACTTTTGCAGAAATGGATGCAATGGACAGGCAGTGGGGAATGGCGATTTGGGGTGCTGTGTGTGGACGGTTTGGGTGCGCGTGTCAGCGGACATGTGTATAGATACGTGTACTGTTGCGAGTCTGAGTGTGTGTATGCGTGTCAAGGGGAAATGGACACCTTTTGGGAATTTCTTCAACATGAACACGCTCCAGATTGTCTGCATCCTTCTTGAAGTGTGGTGCCCAGAACTGGATGCAATGCTCAAGATGAGGCCTAACCAGTGCCAAATAGAGGGGAACCAGTACCTCGCGCGATTTGGAAGCTATACTTCTATTAATGCAGCCCAAAATAGCATTTGCTTTTTTCACAGCCACATCACACTGTTGACTCATATTCATCTTGTGATCTACAACAATTCCAAGGTCCTTCTCGCTTGTCGTATTGATTTGCCAAGTATCCCCCATCTTGTAACTGTGCATTTGGTTCCTTTTTCCTAGGTGTAGAACTTGGCATTTATCCCTATTAAATTTCATTCTGTTGTTTTCAGCCCAGCGCTCCAGTCTATCAAGATCACTTTGGAGTTTGTTTCTGTCTTCCAGGGTATTAGCTAAACCAACCAATTTTGTGTCGTCTGCAAAATTGATAAACATTCCCTGCACCTCCTCGTCCAAATCATTAATAAAAATGTTGAAGAGCACTGGGCCCAGGACTGAGCCCTGCGGTACCCCACTCGTTACTTCCCCCCAGTGTGAAAAGGTACCATTGAGTACGATTCTGTAACCAACTGTAGATCCACCTAATAGCTGTTCCATCTAGCCCACTTTTAGTTAGTTTGCTAATCAGAATGTCATTTGTCCAAAGGTTTGCTGTAGTCAAGATATATTATGTTCACAGCATTCCCACAGTCCACAAGGGAGGTTACCCGATCAAAAAATGAGATCAGATTAGTCTGACAGGATTTGTTCTTGACAAATCCATGCTGGCTTTTAGTCATCACTGCATTGTTTTCAAGGTGTTTACAGATTGACTTCTTTATACTCTGCTCCCAAACTCCCAGTCTGTAGTTCCCAGGTTCCTCCTTTTTGCTGTTTTTGAAGATAGGGACAACATTAGCCCTCCTCCAGTCTTCTGGAACTTCCATGATTTTGCAAAGATAATAGACAGTGGTTCTGAGAGTTCTTCTGACAGCTCCTTTATTGCTCTAGGATGCATTTCGTCAGGCCCTGGAGATTTGAACTCATTCAAAGAAACTAGGTGTTCTTTGACCATTTGTTTATCAATCTCAAACTGCAATCCTGCCCCTTCAGCTTGTACTTCACTTTTGCCAGGAGGGTCACAGACCTGCTTTTGAGAGAAGACTGAGCCAAAGTACGACTTGAGCAGCTTTTAGAGCCAAGGGACTTGCACCAAAAAAAACTATGACCATAGACATGGCAGCCATTTCCTTTTTTAGCAAGGCACAGGGTTTTGCTGATCCCTGCCTTTCCTTCCAAGCATCGCAAACTGAACAAGACAAGCAATACTGAGTGTCCCCTTGGGATATTTTAGGCCAATAATAATGAGCAGTCAATCATTTCTTTGTTTTCTTTATGCTTAGATATCACGTGCCATCTGCAATAAACTGTCTCTATATTTTTGTGGAACCACAAGCTGTTTTACTGATTCTGCAGTTTGTCACACAGAGGAAGGCCAGGATCTCTTCTCAGTCATACCAGAATGCAGGATGCAGAATAATGGGCTCAAGTTACAGGAAGCCAGATTCCAGCTGGACATCAGGAAAAACTTCCTGACTGTTAGAGCAATACGACAATGGAACCAATGACCTAGGGAGGTGGTGGGCTCTCCCACGCTAGAGGCGTTGAAGAAGCAGCTAGACAGCCATCTGTTGGGTATGCTTTAAGTTGGATTCCCGTATTGAGCAGGGGGTTGGACTCAGTGGCCTTATAGGCCCCTTCCAACTCTGCTACTATTCTATTATTCTATGAAATATTCAGGTTATGTAAAATTGTCATTTCTTTCTGGTGTGTGCAATTTTCAGGAAGACTGGTGAAACCCTTTCAATTTTATTAAGGTTATAACGATCTACTTCCACTGATTTCCATTTAACCTTACAGAATCTTTATTTTACTGATCACCTTATCTATTGGAGCCACAAATGTGGCTCCAATTATTATCTGTGCATACCCTGCATCTTCCTTGTAAGATTGTGCTAGTCAGGGCTGACCCAAGATGTTTTGCTGCCTGAGGAAGAGTAGCAAATGGTGCCTCCTGTCCTCCCACCCAAGTCAAGATGCACAGTATCCAAGTAAAGCCAAGTTGTTTTACTACATGAGACAGAAAATTCCACAAACATCTCTCTTCTTCTTTGGCAGTAAAAAATAACACACTAAATCACAAACAATATGCTACCCATTCATGATGACCAAATCAGCTGCCTGAGGTAGCTGCCTCACTCAATCTAATAGTAAGACCAGCCCTGATGCCAATAGAATTTAATTTCTGTTAAATGGGGTGGAGTTTTACTGTAAATTAATGATAAAGTGTGTGGAACTGGCCTCTGTTCTGGAAACTTTTGGTTCAGCATGGCTCTTGCCGTAAGTTTCAAGATGGCTTTTTAAACCTTATTTAAAGATGATGTATTCATGAGAGATGGAGAAGAAAAGTGCTAACATATCAAATGTTTAAGCCATTAGCTAGTTGGTTGGACAATGTCTCTCTTTTTCCTTGAGAGAGTACTTGGCAAGTAGAATGGCTAGACACTATCCAAAAATTATCCAAAAATAGGATTTTTCCAGCCATGCTCTGTATGCACTCCAAAAGTTAGAGCAGTATATGATCATTTTGCCACTTTCTCTCCCTGTGTTTACCTTCACACACGCACACACCCAGTTATACATGATGACAAAGAGATATGGATTCTTGTGTCAAGAATGGTCTTATACCAAAAGGCCAAGAAAACAAGACTAAGCAAAGCACTGAGGAAGATGAACAGGGTTGCATGGATCAAATCAGAAAATGCATGTGTGCACAAGCTGTTTCAAGTGTCAGAACCAAAAGGGATAAACCGATATCATTTTTGAGAATTCCTTCCGTAGATAAAAGATTCTTAAAAAGGGATTCCATATTTTTGTACTATTGGGCATTTATATGAGCAATTGTGTGTAAGAATGTAGACTCTCACTTCATACTAGTGTTGAGCACTGAGCAAAAACTGATGGGGGCATTTTCCATACATTTTCAAGACCTGCAAAACACACACTTTGCAAAAGGATAAAAATACATTTGCAACTGAGCTAGTCTTGGAACAAGAGGAACATAATAACATAAGAAGAACTATGCTGGATCAGACCAAAGACCTAGGCAGTCCAGGTAGGTTAACCCACAACAAGACATGAGCAGTAGCATCCTCCTGCTCATGTTCCCCAGCAACTGGTGCACACGGGCAGACTGCTGGAAGTAGCATATAGTCATCATGAGTAGTAGTCATAGCCTTTAACTCCATGAATTTCTCTAATCCCATTTTAAAACCATCCAAATTGGTGGCCATCAATTTATGAAAGTATCCACTTTCTCCACACCCTGGGTTGTTTTAATAAAAAAAAAACCAAAACGTAGTTATCACATGCAAATTGGGGTGAACGGTCTTTTGGCACCTTAAAGACCAGCAAATCTATTTCAGCATGAAATTGCTTGTGGCATTTATTAGCTTCTCCTTGCATTCAAGAGAATGCCTTAGAAGCCTCCAGGCAAGGGGGAACCCTGCTGGAGGAGAATTCTCGGTTGTTGTGCAGTTGGCCCTAAGCACATTCACAGGAATGCATGTGGGAGCCCCCATCAGACCTTTGTGCTGAGCATGCCAAGGATAGGATGGGGACACTGAATAGGGGGAAGCTGAGGGTGAGGCTGGCCAGTGCACCCAGTGCACCCACTTTTAGGCCTTACACATCCATGTTAGTGCCAGAACATATCACAGAATACACTAATAACTCACATAAAACACTCACGCACACTGATATCGGAAGGGAAGTCCGCATACTGACTGCCTGCTGGATTGGGGGACTTGCAAAACTGGTAACTGCCAATGAAAATGGGATCTGGCTTGTAGACAATTTGGAAACGTTAAAACAAAGCTCAATAATCCATACCTGGAATCGTTTGGAAAAATATTAAACAAACTGAAAATTGATTGGACAATTTGACCTTTTTTTTTTTAATGAGGAAGGAAAAGGAAAGTGAGGGTAGATTCAGCTGTTGTTTGCCAAAGAGTTCCAAGAATGGTGCTTCTCATGGGACATCTCAGCAACCAGGAATATTGTTGCTGTTCTGCTACAGCACTTTGGCCATGAGAGGCCAGCTGCACTTGAAGAAAGCAGTTGCTAGGACAACGGAAGGAGATAAAGGGTGGCTGGCACAAGAACAGGGAATGTCTGCTGGGCAGAAAACACAGCACAGGGGGCCCTTGCTCACCCTCCTCATCCAAGTTGACCGGTATGCTGCAGGGTCACTTTGGCAGGGTTCCAGAGTGGAGGTGGGCAGCAGCTGCACTGTCTCCCCTTCCCATCCCAGAGGGGCCTGGTGCCGCCGCTGGCAGGCGCTGGGGCTGATATGTAGGGCCAGGAGGCAGAGGCAGGTACACTGAGAAGGTGGCATATATCTGTAGTGAGGCATGTAAGGCCATTGTTGTTGCCCCCCATGATTAGACTGACCATATGAAAAGGAGGACTGTTAAAGTTGCAGTTTCTCTGTAACTTTAACAGTTGCAGAGAAAAGGGAATTTCAGCCAGTGTCATTTGCATGCAATTAGTTCCTGGTGAAATTCCCACTTCATCACAACAGTTAAAGTTGCAGGAGGCCTACCTTCTTTTGTATATGGTCACTCTAGTGTAGTGCCTACAACTTTAACTGTTGTGATGAAGAGGGAATTTCACCAGGAACTAATGCATACAAATGACACTGGCTGAAATTCCCTTTTCTCTACAACTGTTAAAGTTAAATGAGCCCTGTCCTCCTTTTCATATGGTCAACCTACTCATGATAAGCTCCTTGGAAGGCCAGAGCTAAGGCCCAGATAGCCTCTGGTGGTCAATGGCAGCCATGTGCTCCCGCATGCCTCTTTCGATGAAGGCATCGGTGGCTGCCACGGCCTCGGTCATCCCGTTGACATGGTTGAGAAGGCCACAGTGCACAGCCTGCCCCAACTCCCTGATGGCCTGAGAGCATCCTTCCACAGCTTGCGTGGCCAGGGGTGTGGCCCACACCATGAGGACACACTCCTTGGTGCATCTGCTCTCCTCCTCGCCCACCATGTATGTAAAGAGCTTGTGGATTCTCCCTCCGGTGACCCCTGTGGCGGTGACCAGGTCCTTTGCCAGTCTGCTTTGTGTTTGTTGCAAAGTGTGGCAGTAATTTGAGTCCCCCAGGGAGGCCTATGACTCCCTCTTATGAGAAAGGGGTCATTTATTGTCACAGATCCCTTATGAGAAAGATCTTTACTCTAATTCTTTATAATGCTTTAATACAGTAACTGGCCTAAATGTAGACTAGGGATGAATAACTCTAAGATGGGAAGGGACCTCCCATAGATCAGTGACATCCCACCCAATAACTTCAAAGGAGTTATATTCATGCAAGCAACTAGACTCAGTTTACAGTGGAGACCAAAGATACTCACATATGGTTTCTTAAAGGTAGGTTTATTGAAGAAGACACATCAGCTGAGGGAGCCAGAGATAGACCTCTGACTGAATTAAGTATATTGGGTATCACTCTTATATAGGAAACTGGAAACATCAGAATTAGCATATCTAGCCTTTTGTACTGAATCACCTTTGTACTAAGGGAAAGTTTACAATAATACAGGGTAGTACATAGGAATGATGTAATTTGTCTCTAAGTCAAAACAGAGAAAGGCGCCACATATGAATGATGGAGGTCAAGATAAACTAAAACAATACAGAATGCATATAGTTGCTAGTGGACCAAAGTTCATTATGGTGAGGGCTTAACACATCTAGCTAGTACATTGCTGGTTCTATCTTACAGGAGAACAGATACATGTGTTTATTAGAAGCATGAAATCAATATTAGTTTCTCAGTTATTTGAATGTTCTTATTACAAGCTATTGGTATGATCATATCTGAAATATTCCTGCAACAAAAGACAGGCACACCTCTGGCCATTCATCAGTGGGTGGGCTTGTGCTTCATCTGCGGCAGCAGGCGGGGGTGGCAGCTCCTCTTCCAGGGGCTCTGCCTCCTGCATTTCTTTGTCCACCTGCTGAGTAGGGTCGCCCAACTCTTCCACATCTACTACGTCTGCAACTAGGAGGTCTCCCCCTCCATAGCAGCTATTTCCATAGCGGTCTCCTCGCTGAGCTGTGTAAAGATGTCTTGCAGCTCTTCCTGGGAAGGTGACAGCTCAGGGAGCAGGACCTCACCCACCTGGGATCCCACGAAGTGTTCCAGTTCATCTTGCACCTCCACGGTCACAGGCTCAATCTCCATAACGGTCCCCAACATGCGCCAGTCAAATCCCTCGATGACGGCAGGCCTGCCCTCCATGTCAACTGCAGCACTGATCTGGGTGGCTGGCAGTGGGATGTACTGGGCAGGGTGGGCAGATATGCTCTCTGGGCATACTTCCAGGTCCTCCAGCAGATCCATTGGGAAAGTCCATACTGCCTCCCAGAGAGCCATTCCCAGAGCCCTAGCCTTGGCTCCCAATGGTGGCTGCTGCTTCTGCAGAAGCTGTAGGCATGAGGGGCCTCAGAGATCATCTATCAGCTGAGTCTCTAGTGCTAGAAGCTCCCGGCGCAACGCCTGTGCCTCCAATCTGCACAGAACCACCTGACGTGTTGGGGAGGTGGTGCTTGAGGAGCACGTGCTCCTGACGATGCCTGATGGAACGTTTGCCAGCAGAGGGAGGCTGGTAGATCCATTGGCCCTACCCGTTGCCCTGGGCAAGGCCAGGCCAGGGTCAGATGGCCCTCTCTCCAAGGGTGTACTGATGAGGGGAGGGCAGGGGGAGGGCCTTCTGTCCTTGCTGTGGGTCAAATCTGCTGGAGGACTCATCCCGGCAGAGGGAGGGCTGGATAGGGAGACGAGCATCATCGGTTGCTACGTAGATTTTGGTATCAAGTTTTGCCGACTGTAGAGTAGCAGCCGGGGCGCTTTTGGCTGCTCCTGCCGGAGAACTCTATGAGCTGCTGAAATAATGTACTCAACGGGTTAAATTAATCAACGGAGCCCATCACACGACATGTTAATCAATGGGTCTTTGGATAATCAACGGAACAGCCTGTTTTTCTCCATTGCTTAATTGGAGAAATTAGCGCACCATCTGTTGTCCGTTTCCCACAAAACAACACAATAAACAACGCCACGGACGATTGCCTAATTAATCAACCAAGCCTGTATGTGTGAACTATTCCCTAAATGAGGTCAATGTCCTTTTAAAAAAAACATAAATGCCCAGGCCCCTATGCTACTTGACCCCCTCCCTTAAGTGAGAGGCAACTGTAACAAATGCACTAGGCGTTAAGCCCTCCCATATAAACATGTGGTGACATCTGCAAGTGCAATTGAGTACTAGTGTCCGTCTTTATTAAGGGATGCAAGCAGTGGCAAGAGCGATATAGCAAATGGATGTGGAAGGCAACAGCACTTTGTGGGAGGATATACATTTTATATAAAGCAGTATAATACTACTGGTATACTGACATGGGGGGGGATAATGATCCCATATCCCATCCGTGTTCTTGGAACGGAGGCTACAGCCTCCTCCCCTCCCCACAAGGGACTACCGGTATTTGCGTCAGAGTAGACCCTGGCCAATTTCCACCTTGCACTTGAACCACATCTGCATCAGCATCTGGCCTGGGCAGGTCTGGGTGGTCGAGAAGCAGTACAGCCCCTCCGGACTCACAGGTGTGATGTAAAATACAGCAGATGACAATGATTTTTGAAAACCGCCCAGAGAACTTTGGCTATGGAGTGGTATATAAGTGTAATAAATAATAATAATAATAATAATAATAATAATAATAATAATGACTTCTGCTACTATGTCATCATCCACACACAGGAGAGAGAAGAGCGAGCGCCACCTCAACTTGAGATGATCCAATGCCCTCTCTGCAGCCAGCCTTGCCTTGCTGTGGTAGTCATTGCAATTCCACTGCTTCAGTTGCCTTGGCGCATGGTATGGTGCCATTAGCCATGGCTGCAGTGCTTAGCCATGGTCTCCAACAATTGGGGGCTTCACACAGTGTCATGCTGTAGACCTGCTTGTGATTATAGAACTTGGTGCCGTGACCATGAGGAGCAAGGATTCTCATGTGATTTGCATACAGAGTGCCCACAGTCCTGGGGAATCCTGCGTCGCGAAATCCCTTTAAGTTTTCCTTTTCATCCACTACTCTCGCAATGTCATTCAGATACAGTTCATTTATGAGGCGCACAGTCTCCTGGAAGGCTTCCAATGCTGTTGAGTGGCCAATACCGAAAATGGTGCTTAAAGGACCATAGCCAACATTTGATGCAAGTTTAGACAAACACATAGCTACGTGGCGACTAACAGTTATCGCCTGCCTCATATTTGTGTCCTGCCTCTGGAGTATCGAGGTCATTTCTTGGACAAGGATATGAAACGTTGCTCTGGACATGCGAAATTTGCCCCGACATCTGTTGTCATCCCAGTCATCGCTGTAGCTCCTTTCCTTCCAAATGGCATCTGTTCATTTCTGCCCCCACTGGCGCTCAGTCCACCCACCTTCATTCAGGTCTGATGCAGCTGCTCTAAGCAGTGTTGTGCACAGCTCCTGATCCTGCGTCACCACACGCACCATGTCGTTAATGAAAGATTAACGTCGCTCCAGATGACAGCTCAGATTGATGCGACGGCCAGGAGTGCCTACTATCAGCTTCAGCTGATACGCCAGCTGCGCCCCTTCCTAGAGTTGGAAGACCTAAAGACGGTAGTGCACACGCTGGTAACTTCGAGGCTCGACTTCTGCAATGCGCTGTACATAGGGCTACCTTTGTGCCTAGTCCGGAAACTTCAACTTGTTCAAAATATGGCAGCCAGGTTGGTCACCGGTATATCTAGGGGTGACCACATTACACCAGTTTTAAAATCACTTCATTGGCTGCCAGTCAGTTTCCGGGCGAAGTATAACGTGTTGGTTATTACTAGGGGTGTGCACGGACCCCCCGGATCGGATCGGGACCCGGATCGGGACCTCCAATTTTGTCACGGACCGGTTCGGACAAAATCGGAGGCCCCCCGGACCGGATCGAGTCCGATCCCGACCCAAAAATCGTAAATTTTGGGATCGGCCGCCATTTTTTTCCCCATAGACTTGCATTGCAATGCAAGTCTATGAGGAAAAAATGGCGGCGGGTGGGTGAGGGGGGGCCTAACTCCCTCCCCCCCGGGGCCGTCCGCTGTGGACGGCCCCGGCAGGTAAGCCCCCTCCCCCGCGCTCCCTACCCCCCCTGGGGCTGTCCGCTTCCATCCGCTGGCGCCCGCGGGCGCCAGCGGATAGAAGCGGACGGCTCCGGGGGGGTAAGCCCCCTTCCCCGCCACTGCTTACCTTCTCGGCCCGTCCGCTCCCGTCCGGCGCCGGCGGCTACTACCAGCGGGCTCCGCGGCCTACTCTCGAGTAGCGCGCCGGGTGATGACATCACCCGGCGCGCCACCCTGGAGTAGGCCGCGGAGCCTGCTGGTAGTAGCCGCCGGCCCCGGACGGAAGCGAACGGGCCGGGAAGGTAAGGGCCCCCCTCCCCCCTCCGCGCGCCCCCTCCTCCCCTCCACGCACCCCCTGCTTACCTTCTCAGCCCATCCGCTCCCGTCCGGGGCCGGCGGCTACTACCAGCGGGCTCCGCGGCCTGCTCTAGAGTAGCGCGCCGGGTGATGACATCACCCGGCGCGCCACCCTAGAGCAGGCCGCGGAGCCTGCTGGTAGTAGCCGCCAGCGCCGGACGGGAGCGGCTGGGCCGGGAAGGTAAGGGCCCCCCTCCCCCCCTCCGCGCGCCCCCTCCTCCCCTCCATGCACCCCCTGCTTACCTTCTCGGCCCGTCCGCTCCCATCCGGGGCCGGCGGCTACTACCAGCGGGCTCCACGGCCTGCTCTAGAGTAGCGCGCCGGGTGATGACATCACCCGGCGCGCCACCCTGGAGTAGGCCGCGGAGCCCGCTGGTAGTAGCTGCTAGTGCCGGACGGGAGCGGACGGGCCGAGAAGGTAAGCGCCCCCCTCCTACCCCCCCGCTGTCCACTTTCATCGGCGGGCGCCCGCTGGCGCCCGCCAATGGAAGCGGCGGTGGGCGCCAGTGGGCGCCCGCCGATCTGCCGATCCGCCGAACCGGTTCGGAGCCTTTTCGGACCGGTTCGGATTGGATCGGCCGATCCAGCTGCGGGATCGGAAATCGGATAATTTATCCGATTTCCCACTGGACCGGACTCGGATCGTGGATCGGGTCCGATCCAGTGCACATCCCTAGTTATTACCTTTAGAGCCCTACATGGTTTGGGCCCAGGCTACCTTCGGGATCACCTTCTCCCGTACTTAGGTCCTCTGGGAAGAACTTACTCAAGCCAGCCAGAACTAGGCTGGCGAGTGTTACCCAGAGGACCTTCTCTTCCATCACTCCCAGACTATGGAATGGTCTGCCGGAGGAGATTAGACAAATTAGCAGTCTTCATGAATTTAAGAGAGTCATGAAGACTGCTCTCTTCTGGCAGGCCTATCAGGATGAATTTTAAGATGTTTTAATGATGCATTTTCTCTTGTTTTTTTAAAAAATTAACTGTTTGTGATTTTTGTATTTTACATTGTGTTCCCCGCCTCGATCCGAAGGGAGCGGCGGGTTATAAATAAATATTATTATTATTATTATTATTATTATTTACTTGAAATATCCTCAGCTTCATCTGCTAGGAATTGATGTGCCATGCTGAGTGCAGGAGGACCTGCAAACAGGTCGGCCTCTGCTAGGGGGGCACAAGCTGCCCCACACCCTCCTCCGTGAAGAAGCACATGCCACTGAAGGTGTTGCATAAATTATGCTATTCCCAAGTGTCCAAAGTCCAGATATGAAACACTTGATGAAAGACTTCCTGAAGCTTTGGAAACTAATTTATTATTCTGCGCAGAATAGGTGACCACTGGGCGCTCTCGCTGCCTTCCAGAGTCACACCACGCCAAGGTTCAAACAAATACTTTTATACATCAGATGTCACATGACATTAGCCCTCATCCCATTGGTTTACAGCCCCAAAAACATCATTTCTGGCTACCGCTACTCTCGAGTAGACCCGAGTAGTGGCCAGACGTGGCATTGCATTGCCATGTGCTATTTTACTTGTACCCAGAGATGCTTTGCAACGTCTCTCCACTTCTATCATTCCCTTATATGATCATTTTGTCTCTCCAGGTGTGCCATGGTCACATCTGGATGAGTCACACTCCTGGTTACAATGGAGTCTGACCTGGAGAAGAAGGAGCATTGGCAATATTGACAAGCTCCTAGTTCTTGCGCCGCCAAATCACTTGCAAGCAGCTTGACTTTTGCAGAAATGGATACAATGGACAGGCAGTGGGGAATGGGGCTTTGGGGTGCTGTGTGTGGACGGTTTGGGTGTGCATATTAGCGAACACATGTAGGATGTGTATAAGATGCGTGTCAGGGGAAATGGACGTGTTTTGGGGCGCAAATCATAGATCTGTTCAGATTTTTACAACAGTCCCCCCTCAAGGTTCTCCTTAATTGAAGGGGCTGCTTGTGTTATTTCTAACTGGCTCTCCCATACCTGCATGTCTTGTAGGCAGCCGACAAAGAAGTTGTACATTGGAAACAGCAACCAGCAATGATACAGAAACATATAACCAGAAAGACAGTCATTCTCACATAACAGCTTCTACTCTTATCTACTGGGAGCCGCTTGTAAGCATATTTCTTACATATCAACCACAACCTGTGTGTTGATCTGTGTTTTTCCATCAAAGTCACCAGGGTTTGAGAAGTTAAATACCTGTGACTTTGGAAAGGGTGTTCTTAATTATCACAATCTTACCATATTTTTCTATCAGCAAGGTGCAGATACAATCATAACTATTCACTTTCAAGAACCCATTACATTTCTACAAAGCAGGTTCTCACAAATTTTCCAGTTCCCTTCTGCGATATGCACACACACTCCCCTTTAGGAGTGTGGGTCAGTTTCATTCTTCTTCTAAGAACTCATCAGTTAGTAAGGCTGTCCAGTTGATGGGGTGGGCCACAAAAGGCAGCCCTCCTGTGTGTGTGACAAAGGAGCTATTCCGCAGGCCAAACAGGTGTTGTTGGTCTAGATTTTTGTGAAGTTTACAATAAGTTTCACAAACTGGTTCTCATTCAGAGCTTCTCCGAGGGAGATCCAAACCAAAATCCCTCCCCCAGAGTGACACAGAAACCATAACAAGTTCATGGCTCTTGCTTTTGCTTGAACAACAGCTTTGAGTCCGAATCACTTTTCTTCACCGACCACTTCTGCTCTTCTGGTGCTGTGTCAGCCTGGATTGTTGGTGGAGCTCTCTTGACACACGTGTAATGGGTCCACCTCTTTCTTCAGGCAACTTTAACAGCTGAGTTGCAAATCAGCAAAACTTGGTACAGCCTTCTGCATTTTTCAGCAAGAGGCTCATCTTTCCAAGTTCGAATTAGGACCCAATCGCCTGGATTGAATGGGTGCGCAGGCATGTCCAAGGGCAGTCTTTGGAAAGGCACCACGTATATATGCAAGGTGGATAAAATGGACTGAAGGGCAATTACATGCTCTTGTATCTCCTGACAACCTATCTCTAAATTCACATTTTCAGCTACCGTCAGACGCAGGATGCAAGGCAGCCTCCCATATACGGTTTCAAAAGGTGACAATTTAGACCTACCCCTGGGGGATGCACCTGTGCTTGTGGCCATTTCAACTCTGTCTTCATAGCTAGTTTCGTTAGGGCTGTTTTTTTAGTCTTGTTCATCTTTTCTACTTGGCCACTGGCTTGTGGTCTCCAGGACAAGTGGAGAACTTATTCTATTCCCAGGGCTATCAACACTTCACGAACTACCTGTGCAATAAAGTGTGATCTTTGATCAGACTCTATCACCTCAGGCACCAGGAAACGGGGAATGATTTCTTTCAAGAGGACTTTGGCTGTGGCCTGTGCCGTGGCCTTCCTTGTGCAAATGCTCCCACCCACCCCGTGAACTGGCCTACGATTGCTAGCAAGTATTTGTACCTGAGGGCTGGCATCAGCTCAGCAAAGTCAATTTGAAGTCTTTGAAATGGGTAGAAGGCCCATGGCCTGCCACCTGTAGGTTGGGGATGAGAGTGTCCCTTTGGGTTGGTTTTCTGACAAGTGGGGCAATTTGCCGCAGCTCTCTGAGTTTCAACATACAGTCCTGGTGCCACCACTTCCCGTGTCATTAAGTCCCCCAGAGCACTCCCTTCCAGATGAGTGTTTTGGTGTAAGGCTACTACTAGCTGGATCAACAGAGGTCTTGGCAACACTACTTTTTCTCCTGGAAGAGCCCACCATCTTTCTGAAGTCTTTGTTGCTTGGCACTCTTTGGCGACTGCTGCTTCTTTTGTTGAGTAAACTGGTGTTGTCAATTTCCACTTGACCGGTAGGAGATTCAGCTGCTTTGCTGGTTCTGGCTCCAATCCCTCTATAGTAGGGTGACCAGATAAAATCCAGGTCAGGGCTCCTGTAACTTTAACAGTTGTAGAGAAAAGGGAATTTCAGCCAGTGTCATTTGTATGCAATTAGTTCCTGGTGAAATCCCCTCTTCATCACAACTGTTAAAGTTGCAGGGGCCCTGCCTTCTTTTGAATATGGTCACTCTAGTAAAGTGCCTGCACCTTTAACTGTTGTGATGAAGAGGGAATTTCACCAGGAACTAATTGCATACAAATGACACTGGCTGAAATTCCCTTTTTCTACAACTGTTAAAGTTACAGGAGCCCTGACCTGGATTTTATCTGGTCAGCCTACTCTATAGCTGCCTCTTTTGATGCCTCGCCTGCCATTCGGTTCCCTTTTCTTTCTTCTGGGCAACTGCTTTTTCTATGCGCACGGACATGCATACTCAAAGTGGCTTCTTTCATGCTTCCAGCAGTCTGTCCTGATGAAGTCTCTCTCTCTCTCTATAGCATCTCATGCCCTCTGCATGTTCTAGGGCTTTTGCAAATGCTGTCAGCTCTGCAGCTTGCACTGACCAGCTGGTTAGAAGTCTTTCTTTAAAGTCTCTCCTTTCAGGATTACCACAGCACAACCTGTGTAGCACTTGCCTCTTATGACACGACTGGATCTGTCCACATACATCTCTACTTCCGCATCATCCTGAGGCACATCTGACAGGTCTGGTCATGCGATTGTGACTTGCTCTAAGACTTCCACACAGTCATGTTCTATCGTTCCTTCTACTGGCATGAGGGTTGCTGGGTTCAGGATGTTGCTGAGTTTGAAGGTCAGTCCCGGTGTTCCTAGCAGGGCTATTTCATAGCGGGACTGTCTGCTGGGATTAAGAAGTTTCTCTCCTGCTGTGCCCGAAATTTGGGGGGCACCATGTGGAACATGTACCTTGACGTCTCCTCCCATTCTTTGAGTCAGCACTCCCAATGCTATGCCTTTCTGGAGATGACATGAAAGCCTTCTTCAATTCAAGGAAAGCCTTTTCCATGATTGGTGTCGATTTCCAATAGCAGAGCTCCTGGCTTCACCTGTATTTTCACTGGTGTTGTATTCTTTGCTTGAGCAGGTCCACTTCCAGCCCAAGCTTCGGGCAGCACTTGCTCCAAGAAATGACTCAAAGCATAATCTTTTTTTTTCTTTTCCCTGTTCAGCACTTTTCTCAAAAATGGTCATCTGATGGTTAGAGCTTTGCTGTTTGGGTAACTCTACTATCATTTTTCTTCTTTCAAAGTAGATTTGTGCTTGCAATTTTACTAGCAGATCACAACCAAGCAGGGTGGCTGGGCACTTTTCTGACACCAAAAACTCATGCTTCAGCTTTGCTGCCCCCACCTTTGTGAGGAGGCGGTGCGTGCTGAACACTCAAAATATTTCTCTTCCAATTCTTTCAATCAACTTTATTTTCTTTCTGTTCACCTCTTCTGTCTCTCACCTGAGACAATCAGTCCCTGGATTCTTTCACTCTCCATTTCTCTTCAATTGCAGCCAGCAATTCAGTAGTGAGCATAGGGGATCCGGGCCATCTTCAACTTGCTTCTCTGGCTCTTCTCTCTTTCTACTCCTTCGCCTTCTTTCAGTCGTCCAGGGGCCCTTGGTTTCCCCCCCCCCCGTCAGTTTTCTCACCTGTCTTTTAATTGCCATCGCCAGTAGTGCTATTTGTTGCTTTGTCTTGTGGTCTTGTTTCTTTTCTTCGTGCTGTTCCCGGCAGCTGAAAGTTTTGCTATGTACATTGTGGATAGGATTGGCTGGGTTGCTCGTGCCTCTGGATCTAGGTCAGAATGCTTCTTAAGTCTCTCTATCAGGCATTCCAAAAAGGCAGCAGGATTCTCACTCGGTTCTTGCTTGAGTTGGTAGACTTTGGTTTGATCCACCACTTTGTGCACTGAAGCAGCCATTCCATGTAAAATCAGCCTGCGGTAGCGTTCTAGGCTTGCTCTGCCATCTAGGGTATGTGGTTCTCAGTTTAGAATGCTGCATGGCACAGCCAATGTTGCTGTTGGAACGCTTGGGTCCGGTTTCTTTTCCCCAAACTCTCTTTTGGTTGCTGCTTCCTGCAAGCGGACGTGCCGGGGAAAGAATTCTTTGGCTCTATGCAGCTTTTCTAGAGCATTGCTAGCTTCCTGAAGGACCTTTGCTATAACCAGGGCATCCTCTTGGCTATTCACTCCCAATTGCTCATTATGGAGCCTATGGATGCCAATCTCCGAAGCTAGCAATGGGTTAGTTGCGCTTGGCGTGGCAAGGCTTCCTCACACACGCCCTTGTCTCTTAGCAAGATCTAACCACTGGGGGGCATTGCAGCTTGCTTCTTGCCATTCTGGGTTTAAAGCCGGCTGGACTGCTGCCGCATGGCTCACTAGCCCACCAGAGGGGGATCAGAGCCCCCCTCCTTGTGGCTTCTGCCAGGATGTTTGGGATGTTACTGGCTTGCTTCTTGGAGAATCTTTGCAGCAGCTGCTGCTGCACCTCTCTGCCCTCTCTTCCTCTGTTCCCTGCCACCAAGCCCATGGCCTTCAACTTTTAAAACTGCTTGGGGAGAGAGCAGGGCTCATGGGGCGAGGCTTGTTTTTGAGCATTGCTGGGGGCTGGCAGGATCCAGCCATTGGGATGGATCTCTTTGTGCTGTTCCTTGCCAGCCCGGGTTGTAAGCTGGCTGGCCAGGGACTTCTTTGGATGCCCCACTGCTGGAGTAGTTTTCCTGACCAGTGCTTTCTCGGAAAAATGGCCCCTCCTTGGGCAGTTGTTGGCAAGGGGCAAAATGGAAAAATGGGGCAGCTGCTGCGGGGACTGCTGAGGCACCTGGGCAGGGTTTGGGGTGTAAGGTGGGGGCATCACTTCTCATCCCTCCCTCAAACCCAAGTCATGCAAAATGGGTGGCCATTTTCTCTATTTTGTGCATTCTAACCTACATTCAATCTTCCAAACTCCAGTTTATTAATCCCTCTGCAAAGTGAGGCTTATCTGACCCAAAAGCAGACAAAAATCCCCATGCAGTCACCCATCTGTTGATCAGGGTTCTTATACAGAATTCAAAAAGCCACACGCCACAAATCTCTAGAACTGCCCAAATGTAACCCAGTTCATTTCCATGGGACACCGCCCTTGCCACATTGCAAACATTGCTTGCCCAGGTCTCTTTCAAAATGTCAGGTAGACTAGTTTCCTCCTCCCCACCTAAGAAAAAGAAAGGGCCAGGACAGCTGTGGCTATTCTTTCTGTCTATCTCTGTGCTGATGGCCCATTGCCTCAAGGCAGAGCTGATACTTCTCAGGAACAAAAGGATTCCTTTAAGTACATAAAGGGTCCAGTAGGTATTAATTACTTCTTTAAGTACTGTCCTTTGTTGCTGGCAACAGAGCCATAGGAAGGAAGAAGTGGGGGGGGGGGGGAAGAGCGAGTTCAACTTAAGTTGCTTGCTTGCAAATATCCCTTATTTCCATTGAAAAGAATCAGACATCAGAGCAGCAGTTTTTATATTTTCAACTCCAGCTTTCCTCTCAAAACAGCTTAAAATAATATTATTTGTCATAAACCCCAAATAGTGGTGTAAACCCCCTGTGTCCGTGGAGCAGGATTCCATGGCTTCAGCTGCCTCAAAGCCTTCTTTTACAGCTTTTGCAGCTAGAAACCTGTCCCAGGTCTGAACCTTTATTTGTTACATGTATATCCACCCCCCCAGGAGACCAAGGTGGCATACATGATCTTCCTCCTCTCCACACTATCCTCACAACAACCTTGAGAGGTAGGTTAGGCTGAGAGTCAGTTAATGGCCCAAAGTCAACCAGTGGGTTTCATGGTTGACTGGTGCTCGAACCTGGATCTTCCAAGTCCCAGTCTAACACTCTAACCACTATGCTACACTGGCTGAACTGGCTACGTATTCAGCTCTCTTAATACAGTAACTTTTCTAACTATCAGTCTGCCTGCAATTTCTTTACTCTTCTGAAGCCTCATTTTATGTAACTTTTCTTTTGGGTGTTCCATTTCTTATGGATTTAAAACGCATGAGAAACAAAAGGCTTCAAATGAGAAAAGCTATATTTTAAAACTCTACTCTTTTCATCTGATTCATATAACAATACAAAAAATATACAATAGTTTTTGAACTTCCCTCCTTTCTCAAGGAGGGAGGAATCTCTCTTTCCCCCACTGGGGTCTACTTTTAAACTGCTCCCAACTGTGTATCAATGTAAGGCAATTGATCCCACATCCTCATTTCAATAACATAGTCATGCACATTTCTCACCACTTTCAGATCCCAAGTTTCCCCTTTTGACCACCCACATCCCACAAAAGACGTCCAAACAAAATTACAATACTTGATCAAGTCTCCCTTTTTCAAATCTCCCCCACCCCCGCAAAATGACTTGTAGTTGCGCAATACACAGTCAAGGGGGTCTCCTCCTTCTGAGTGGTATGCTTAGCCCCCATCTTCCTACCTAACACACACACACACCTTGGCAAATTAGAACAGTCTTTTACGCTGCTCCTCTGCCCAAATGGGAACTAGCTTTAGCGCTAAAGGGAGCCCCCCAAAAGTGCAACCTAGAAAAGATGAGCTGAAAACGTATCGTGTATCAGAGGACGGGTGGGGAGCAAACGGAACGCCGATGCCCCTACCTAAATTCTGCAGCCTCTGGGTCTTTCGGTTTTCTGGTACCCCTGTTTAGCCGTGATCCCGGCCAGAGACCTGAGCTCCGAGGAGTGGAGGGGAAATTCCCGTCCAAGGCGCCTGTTTTTCTCCCCGGAGGTAGAAATCCTCTTTCCAGTCCACTGGTCACCAGGGTCCTGCCATGCGGTCGCCAGCTGTTGCATAAATTATGCTATTCCCAAGTACCCAAAGTCCAGATATGAAACACTTGACGAAAGACCTCCTGAAGCTTTGGAAACTAATTTATTATTCTGCGCAGAATAGGTGACCACTGGGAGCTCTCGCTGCCTTCCAGAGTCACACCACGCCAAGGTTCAAACAAATACTTTTATACATCAGATGTCACATGATATTAGCCCTCATCCCATTGGTTTACAGCCCCAAAAACATCATTTCTGGCTACCGCTACTCTCGAGTAGACCCGAGTAGTGGCCAGACGTGGCATTGCATTGCCATGTGCTATTTTACTTGTACCCAGAGATGCTTTGCAACATCTCTCCACTTCTATCATTCCCTTATATGGTCATTTTGTCTCTCCAGGTGTGCCATGGTCACATCTGGATGAGTCACACTCCTGGTTACAATGGAGTCTGACCTGGAGAAGAAGGAGCATTGGCAATATTGACAAGCTCCTAGTTCTTGCGCCGCCAAATCACTTGCAAGCAGCTTGACTTTTGCAGAAATGGATACAATGGACAGGCAGTGGGGAATGGGGCTTTGGGGTGCTGTGTGTGGACGGTTTGGGTGTGTATATTAGTGAACACATGTAGGATGCGTGTAAGATGCGTGTCAGGGGAAATGGACGTGTTTTGGGGTGCAAATCATAGATCTGTTCAGATTTTTACAACAAAGGTGAGCCCCATCCTCCTCATTGCTAGCACTGAGCATAACTTGAAATAGCAGAGAGCAAAGCCGCCGTAAAGATGTAATCTTCCTCCATAATGTCGCAAGATGTCCTGTAGTGCAGTACTCATGGAGGGGGGGATCGAGGAGGGGGGATGGGCTTCCATGCAGGAATGAGGACACAAGCTGTGATGGCAGGCCAGACCATGGGAAGGGAGGGGAGGGTCTGATACAGAGGAATAGTGGGGGAATGAATACATGCTCAAGCCAAGCTGGTTATTGTGCCTTCTGAAGAGCCCATGAATAAACTAAAGAAAACCTTTAGGAAGACAGCAGACATGTAAGGGGGGGGGGGAGTTAGTGGCCTCCAGAAAGAACAATTCCCTACAGCAGTTCCATTTCAAGCCATCGTATAGCGCATATGTCAGTTGAAAGCTGTGCTCCAAGGGACCAAACACACAGTTTGGCCCCATGCAGCAGCTACCACTGGGGCCCACAGTGAGTGCGCCATGCCTGCTCTGATCACATTTACAGGGGTTAGTAACAGTTCCTGGGGTCAGAAGGAGACAAGCAGTAGGTATATATATTACTAACTCAGATCTGTCACATTTGAAAAAAAAGGGGCAATGTCCCACCGTATGATGTCATACTCCCACTAACACACTAACCTCTCATGTTAAAAGAATGCTGCCTATGTGTTGGGGGAATTTGAGCCCTCCTGGGTGGTCTAGTGACACCTTCTTATGAGAACGGGGTCACTTAACTGTTAAAGAGTTAGATCTCTTATGAGAAAGATCTTCTTTCTAATTTCCTTCTATGCTTTGATACAATAGCTGTCCTAAATGTAGTCTAGGGGTGACCCTAGGAAGGGGGGGTCCCTCCCCAGATTGGTGACCAACCAACCACTAACTCAATAGAGTTAGATTCATGCAAGCAACTTAACCAGGTTTGCAGGGGAGACCAAAGAATACTCACATACGAATAAGTCCAAAGAAGAAGGCTTTAATTGAACAATGGCTGTTGGAGCCAAAACAGGAAGTTCTGACTGATATACTGAGACACAGCACATGCTTTTATACATGTCAAGATTATGCACACTTTGCATTTCTAAGGGGGGGGACATTAGAGCTGGCCTAATCAAAGGTTACTTTCAGACACAATCAAAAGGCTGACAATATATATATTTTTTGTCGATTACACAAGCATAAAAATTGCTGATTGATGGAGTACACGTATAGCAAGACAGTTGGATGTAGCACATGATGAAGGAACTTCTTATAGACAGGATGCCTGCTGCGGTTTTGGCCGAGGACAAATATAATCTCTAACTTCCCTGTTTTTAAGCAACTGTAGCATCTCTTAGTTTCGCTTCAACAGACAGTTTCATCCATCATGAAATAGAGAAATGAAATCTTTAGCAATATAATATGGAGGATTAGAATTAGGTTAAATCAATCAATCATGAATAATCATTTTAGCTATGGGTATGATCACACCTGAAATATTCCCTCAACACTGTGGAGCATTCATCTCAGAATTAGAAGTAGCTGTACAAGGAGCAGCAGACGGGGCCTGGGGATGGCCATGATCTACTTCGGGACCAGTATGAGCAATGGCCACAGTGCATACTTCTACTGAGGGGATTGCTGTGGCCCAGTAACATTGTTGTACTATGGGCAATTATGAATGACCTTGGAGTCACAGGACTCAAAGAACTTGCTGTTGAGATCGCACAAACTGCAGTTAGGTAGGAGTGGGTGTAATTCATGTTAGAATTAGAGTGTAGTAGGAAATAGAAAAGGGGGGAAGTTAGTAGATCCCTGCAATGCGAGTAATACTGTTGCATTGGCTCAGAATGCCAAAACCTCACCTCACAATCCACGGAGCCAACCTCAATTGGCTCAATGGCGCCTAGTGCTCACCCGTCTCCTCGGAACAGGGCTGCCCAGAGGCTGGAGAGGAGGTGTGCCAGGCATGTGGGGGGAAGGTCCTGCCCTCTGTTGTACCTGGTCACTCTAGGCAGGGCTCCTGCAGCTTTAACTGTTGTGATGTAGAGGGGATTTCATCAGGTGCTGCATGCATACAAATGACACCTGCTGACTTTCCCTTTTCAATACAATTTAGTAAGCCCCACTGACACAGTGGGAGTTACTTCTGAGCAAACATTTAATTAATGTAAAACATTTCTTTAAAACATTAATATTGAGACTTGTTTAGAATTGCACTATTCGACTTCATTCAAGAATAATTCTGCCCATTAGGGCCTATGTACAATTCAGATTGCTATCTCTCCTTGATTATGTTCTTCTAGTGCAATTCGCATCCACAAAATTAGCCACTACCACAGTAGTAGTAGCAGTAGTAGCAGTAGTGTTCAGTTTATGGTTTAGCCAGATGGCCATGACTGTTTGATAGAAGAAAAATCTCAAACCCAGAAAGAAGTTCTCATGAATAAATCCACTTTCCTATCCAGCTGATTTGCTTTGATGAAGGGCTGCAACTTGTCGCTGGAAACATTCCAGTTAGCAGTTCTAAAGTTTCTGTGATACCTCCTCAGACATTGTGCGGAACGTCCAGGGGAAGTGAGTCCTTCTGTAATCTTGGGAAAATAGCTGGAGTGGACATACTCTAAATGTGACTTCATAGTCTCCTAAAATACATGAGTTACAAATACTTTGCACAATTGGAATGAGCTCATTGGCGAAGCACAGCCGGTCCCACATACAGCAGCGGCTCTAAGGAGCACTTCCAGGCCATATGCTGTAGTTAGGCTTCTGTGGTGGAAAAGTAATCAAGCATCCAGTCTTTGCATGTTAACTATCCTTTCCTGTCAGACATTTCCGGATATATCTGACCCTCCATAGGAAATGAGTACGATTTATTTGGGGATTGCTAATGAGCGGTGGAGGAATAGCTTTTCTCTCCTCTATAGTAAAACACAACCCATTACACAAAAATTCCAAATGTGAGATGGCAGCTGTTTAGTGAACATCACCAGCCAAGCTTTCTCTCCATCAGGTTGTGGCAAATCTAGATGATCCCTCCCCAACTTGTTTTATTTCTTCCTGGCATTTGATAATAGGCCCCCACCTCAAACCAGATCTTCATGGCTTGTCATAACATGTGAATAGGCCCTACATATCTTGACCAATGGAAGCTGATATTCAGTAGAGTGCTGGTTTGGTGAAAGTATGGACTAGTCCCCTGTGCTGAGAGAGCTACAGATGTCAAGTGGCACTTTTCATGAATTCTTCTATGATTCCTCCTCCCACCCTCCACGTATGTTTTGAGGGAAGCCATTAGAAAATTAACTTTGTGGTTGGTGATGCCTTGTCCACAGCTTTCATATGAATCATGTGGCTTGTGGGTTTGGTGATGGCAAAGTGTTCAGCAAACACAATGCTTTTGATTTCAGAAGAATATCTTCTTTCCTTCTTCCTGTGTTCTATTTTGGTATCATTTTTGAGGCCTCTAATGACTCCAGAGATTTAAGGTAGCTTTCTAAGAATAGAATTTTATTACCAGGATAATTTGAGTTGTATAAAGTGTCAGATTATTCTTTTACTAATGTCCCTTAGATATCTTAGTATGATTATATTTCTCTGTACTAACTTGTATTTTCTGAGTATTTTTGTTCAATCAGGTTTTGCTTTAGCCGTTATGGAAACATTTTCCTAGCTGATAGAAGTCAACTAGGTCCTCTACCTGGACAGGTGTTTGAAATAGGTTGCATGTGCAGTCCTAAGAAAAATAACTGAGTAAGAAAAAGAATGGAAAAAAGATTCACACAGGCACACTGACACATCAAAATGAAAGTGTTCTGCTTTTAGCAAAGGTTTTTAGCAAAGGTTTTCCCCTCATTCATTAATACTATTGACTTATTTTCAGAAGAAAGTATAGATAAGTGGCTGCACTAGTATTTTTGGATGTCAACACATACATGATGCATAAGCAGATTTAATACTGTGAGAGCGGCTGAAAAATAGTTTCCCTTTATCTGGACAGTAAGATGTCAGCTTGACTGGCTGAAGAGTAAAGTATTCTGAAATAATGCCTAGTTGAACAGCCTAGTCTTCTTCATTGCTGTGCTCAAACTAGGGCTGAGGTGTTGGGATTTAGTTTTTAGCCCCCCTGTCAAGTAGCCAAGATACCCTCCATGCTTTCTTGAAAACAGAAACCTTCCCTCAAATCAAGCATGAGGTGTCAGAATGGTCTATTCAATCTATTTGAACCTGGAGCTTGTTTGGCCTTTGCTCATATCCATATTTGCACAGTTCTTGTGGCATACATACTCTTCTTGAGTTAAAAACTGCAGAATCCTGCTCTTAGGATCTTTGAAAGAAAATCTTGCAACCCCCCTGAACCAGTGAAAAATAGCCCTCAACAGCATTTGAGCTCCATCACACCAGCAGTTTAATGGACTCTCGACAAGCCTAGTATCTGGTTTTGCAGCACGGGACTGACATAATATCGTCCCTGTCCTGCACACATTGCACCTCTTTTCCTCTGTTTTGCATATAATTTTGGTGCGGAGAAAGTCTGGATTACTTTCCTGAAGCGACTTCAATGCGCCCTTAAGTGCTGTTCCCTCACTTTTTCTTTGTTGGGGTCATGTGCTTTGAATGGAGTCTTGCTGGGGAAAGGGGAAAGGGAGGGCGGGGGAGAAATCAATCTGGCTGCTGTCCCTCGCTGTCTCCTGAGCCAGCTCAGAAGACAGCCTGGGACACAGCGTTGAAAACCCTGGAAGTGAAGTGACTCAACTCTCGCAAGACTTCCATCAAGACCCAACTTCCTGGATGTCTCGTGAGAGTTGAGGCTCCTGGGGGGGGCACATACACGCCAAACAGAACTCTGGCTATCGGCAGCAGAGGTGGCAGCAGTGGGGCCGGAGCAGCAGCAGCAGTGACGAGGCTAGAACGGTGGCAGAGGAGAAGATGGAGTAGAGGAGGAGAGAAGAAAAGATGAGGTGGGGACGATGGAGGAGAAGATAAGGAAGCGGCACCCACCAGTGACAGAGGAGCGGTGGCGAAAGAGGAGACAGCAGGAAGCAGCGTAGGAGGAGGAGGAGGAGGAGACCCAGTGGAGGAAGAGAATGACCAGTGGCTGACCAGCAGCAGGACAAAGAAGGTATGTGGGGGAGGAGGAGGAGGTGCTTGTAGGCCCTCCTTGTTGAGCTGCATGCGGTGCACACGTGGCTGCTCCCATCCAGGCTTACTGCTGCAGCTTGACACTCCCACCAGTGGTGGCAGGGGCGCAGTGCGAAATTACGCAGGGCAAGGTGGCAGCAGTGGCTACAGCATCAACGTGGGGTGAGGCATTGGTGGCAAGTGCCATACTGGAGGGTCAGCTGTGGGAGGAGGAGGAGGAGGAGGAGGAGGAGGAGGAGGAGGGAATCCTGTGATGCACCCCTGATCTGTCACCCTTCCGCCCTTGAGTTCCTTCATACACCCTACCCCCATTTTTCAATGCACTTTCACCACCCCCAGGAGAAGAGGAAGGGAGGATGAGGCAGCTGCATCGCTACGTATTCCTATAGTCATCCACCTCTCTCTCCTTCACCTTGATTGCAACCCCCATTGACTCGCTCAAAAGATCTCATTTAATTCCACTCCCCAGCTTGATCTCACAGATTGCAAAAGCTGATGGGGGCAGCGGAAGGGTTTTTAATTGGCTGTAGTCACTTCAAAAAGAAAAATCCAACCACATTAATCACATTAATTGTGCTCCAGCTAATCCATCACAGCAACTAGCAGTAACTCACTTGTCTATTCACCCAGTGCACCCCTATTTTACCCATGATTAACAGAATGTAACAAATCTCTTATTTATTTAGATTTCTTCTGCTCTCCTTTCACCCTGGGCTCCATCACACCTACTTTTTTTCCTAGTTTCTGTCCGCGGTTTCCCCCTCCATTTCCTTAGTGGATCAAACACTGGGTACTTTCATGTCTGTGTTGTTGTGCTCATGTATCTTCCTCCCTGCCGCTACGTTCTCTTTCCCCCTGCAGTTAATTTTTAATATTTCTCTTTATTTATTTTTCTGCGCAAATACAATAGTATAGCAGCCTGAAACTGCAATTACGGTAAAACAACACACTAAGCTTTCCCCATAGATCATATAATCAAGGTAAGTGAAGAGAAATTGTTACAATTAGTTTTTGGAGAAATTTGTGGTCAATGTAGGCATGGCAAGGGGAAGATGACATTGTTCTGGTCAGGAAACCTAGATATGCCTACTCAGGAGTAAGAACCATAGAGTTGAATGGGACCAGGTCCCAGGCACCGGCAGCGGTGGCCTCGCTCACCTTCTTGGTGGGGTGTTCGGGCACCCTCTCTCCCTCCCCCTTCACGGTTGAACAGTTGAGTGGAGAACCACCCCGCCCTCTTCTTTTGTCAGCGAGACCGCCCTTCAACACACACGCCCCCAACAAAAAATGGGATAGTCCAATATAGTGCAAGGACAGCAATACACGGGAGGGAGGAGTGGCTCTATTGAGCATGGAGGGGGGAAAACCATACTTTCACTACTCCAAAATAAGATGGAAAATGGAGGGGAAGAGGCGAGGTGAGCGCAGGACAGGGACGATGTCATGTGAGTACCGCACTGCAAAATCACATACCAAGCATGGTAAGAGTGCGATAAATGACTGGTGTGATGGAGCTAGCTGTGTGCCAAAAAATGTGTTTGACACTGAATCCTTTTGTTAGGTGAATTCTAAATAATACCTTCATACGCTATATGCCCCAGAGGAGGGAAAAGCCCCCAGGTTACTGTTACAGTATAAGCATTTTTTTATTATTACAACTATACACATTCAGCATTTTAGTTATATGTAAAGTTAAAAAAGAAAGAAAGAAAAGAACAGTGTTTTCCTATAGTCTAGTGAGGCCTTATCTCTAATATTAAATGTCAAAGATGCCAAAAAGCTCATCCACACAAGACAAGCCAAAGACTTTTATTATCTTAGTCAGATGAGTGTATGTCATAATTTACACATCACTACTTGCATTTTTGCTCTACGGCCCTTAGTAGTTTTGATAGAAAAATAGGCTTTGTAGTAGAATGGGCTTTGTAGTAGCATAATAACTGAACCAATGCAATGCCATTTTAGACTAACTTTGCACCCTGTATGTCTGGCAAACCCTGTATGTCTCTTTGTACTTTTGTCTCCTTGAAGTTGCAGCTTCTGCCTTATCAGCTACAGAGCCGCAGAGAGAGAAGGAGAGCTGAATTCCATAGGAATTAGCTCATAGTTTGAGAAAGAAGTATAAAAGGCAGCAAGTAGCCATTTTCTCTTTGTTAGCCTTGCCTCGTGGCGTTAGCCTACTGGGCTAACCTGTTGTACAACATTTTGTAATAAATCTGTTTTCCCACTGATTTGCCTGCTTCGATTCTGGTTCTGGACATTGGCAAGCCCGCCAGAATAAAAATCCACAAAGCGATTTATGCAACAGTTTCTTACCTATACAGACTTATGTCATTTTTTAAAAAGTATTCTTTTTTTCTTTCTTTTTTAAAATATAGTTTCTTAAATAAAATGCAAAACTGGCAAGCATTCCCTGAAAACAACAGTGCAGACTCCATGATACATCTATAAAGGTTCGAGGAATATACTTCAATATTTATGCACTGCTTTTACAAGAGCAATAATTGAAATGGGATAGGGCTGTGCCAATGTTGGGCCTATTAGAATACGCCCATGAACACTCAAGATAGCTTAGGTTTTGCACGGCCAATGTTTTCCAACAGATGTGAAGAGGCTGCAATCCTATATTCATTTATCTGGGAGTAAGCTTTATTGAAATCAATGGGGCTTGTTTCTGAGCATCACAAGGCCAAGGGTGGAGCTGGGCGGGACTAACCTAGGAGTGAAGGAACCTCCTCCCCCCCTCATGCCACCTCCCCCATCGTTAAAGAGAAGAGGGCTTGTTGCTTTGCTTCTTCTTGTTCTTGTGTGTCCTCTAGTGGTCACTGATGGGAATGCAGTAACTCCAAGTTCTCTTATAGCCAAGAACGCTTCTTATACTTTTGAATTGCACAGCCCTTGCCTGCCTCTTCTCTCGGAGAAAATGGAAAGCCTCCTTGAGGTTTTTTCTCTTGCTGTGTTACTAAAAACTGGCTGTCACTAGCTTCAGGCTAACAGCAAGGGCTATCCCGGCTGGGAGCCCGGTAAAGCCCCATAGCGTTGGCAAGTTCCTGTTTCCACGATCTGGTTCTTCCAGTGACCTGAGGCCAACTGAGTAAGCAATGAGGCCAAGTGTTAAGCAATGGCCAACTCTGCAGTAATTATTAAGTTCTTTGTCAGTTCATTCATATCGTCTGGAAAGCTCTCCTTTGGATAACCAAACTGATGTACCGAAGGACCACGTGAGAGTAGAATAGATTACACTGGAGTTTTTAATGTTAATCTGATTGGAAAGAAATATTGGCCAGACAAGGGAAGCCCAAAGCACTTAGCAGCCAGGGTGGACAGTCTATGAGGAAATGAATGGATTTCCATTACTGAGCTGGGAAGGTTGCACATTTCAACTACAGTTTATCCAAGAACACTGAGGTCCAAACTGCATGTGCCTCATTTTGCCTTTGCATACGGGGCTTATACACACACACACACACACAAACTGCCAGCCGAGCAAGCCCAATCTCGACTGGGACCCTAGCATGGTTTGCCCCCTGATCATGTGTACTGACCTCATGTGTGTTGACAAGTTACAGTGGGGGCAGGCAGGGCTGGATTAAGGCCAGCTGATGCCCTAAGCACAGCCCAATCATGGTGCCCCCTTGGCCCTTCCATTGCTTAGCCGGCAAGACATTTGGGGGGGTAGCTTTTTGGAGTGTTGTAGTGGTTTTAAATGTACAGATTATGTGTATGTTGTATGTTTTTGCTGTTTTGATTTTTGTATATTGTTTTTAATCCTATGTAAACTGCCCAGAGAGCTTCGGCTATGGGGCGGTATACAAATGTAATAAATAAATAAATAAATAAATAAGTGCTGAAGGTGGAATAAGACACTAAAAAGTCAGTTTTCTTCAAGGCCATCATCCCCCATGCCAGAGCACACAACTATATTAAATACAAACTGTTTTTCCTTATATTTGTATATTCCTTAAACTGAGATGGCTACAGCTATGGTGCTGGTACTCTGTGGTGCCCCCTTCCCTTCCCTTGTTGCCCTAAGCACAGGCTTCTATGGCTTCATGGTTCATCCAGGGCTGGGAGCAGGATGTGGGGTGGCACCACCTCCAGACAGCCACAAAGCACAGCTGGGGGTGGGGGAAACTGGTTTTGCTGCCTTTGCTGCCTCCTCCCCCACTGATCTTAAAACAGCACCACAATAATGAGCTTCCTAGCTCTGAAATAAAGAATGAGAAGGATCCCCACACATTGACTGCCTGAATAGGTTCTGGAGCTCTAAATAGGGTGATCATCTGTCAGAAAAAACCAGGACATGTCAGGATTGTTGGTAACAAATCTGGGAATGGGGGAAATTATGAAATTTGAAGAAAAATCTGGGTTTTTCCCATCCTCCCCCCACCCAAAGGGCAGCTCTACTTGTCAATGGGAATGAACAAAAATGCTTACAGCTCCATCATTCTTAAAGATAAAGAGCTAAAGAGCTTTAGCCATGCCAAATTTGAAGCAGATCTATTCATCCATTGATTTTTAGGATTTTTTTTAAAATATGAGGTTTTAAAATTAATTTGTTTTTAAATAACGTCATTTTTAAAGATAAAGAGATGAAACTTGGCACTTCAATAGCTCTTACATAGGGGCTTTAGCCATGCCAAGTTTGAAATAGGTCTGTTCATCCATTGGTTTTTAGGATTTTTTTTAAAAAAACTGAGCTTTTAAAATTATATTTTTTAAAAAGAAACCACATCATTTATAAGATAAGGGGATGAAACTTGGCATCATGATAGATCTTAAGTAGGGCTTTAGAGCCTTGCAGGTTTCAAGCAGATCTGTTCATCTGTTGGTTTTTAGTAAATTTCAAAACAAAATTAAACTTTAAAACTTTTTTTTTAAAAAAAAAGGCAGCCAGCTGGCTGGCCAGCCGGCAGCAAACCCTGTTAAGCAGCAGCTTGCAGCGGAGTGAGGATAATGTGGAGATTGTGGATAGGGAGACATTTTTCTCCCTCGCCCACAATACTAGAATCCATGAAGCTGAATGGTGGGAGATTCAGAACAGACAAAAGTACTTCTTCACACAGCGCATCGTTAAACTATGGAATTCACATCTACAAGATGTAGTGATGGCCACCAATTTGGATGGCTTCAAAAGGGAGTTGGATAAATTTCTGGAGGAGAAGGCTATGAATGGCTCCCAGTCCTGATGACTATGTGCTACCTTCAATATTGGAGGCAATAAGTCCATATGCACCAGCTGTTGGGGCATACGGGTGGGAAGATGCTGTTGCACCATGTCCTGCTTGGATCACTGATAAGACAGCTGGTTGGCTACTGTGTGAACAGAATGCTGGACTAGATGGATTTTTGGACTGATCCAGCATGGCTCGTCTTATGTTCTTATGTATATAGGATAATGTGATAGTGTCAAGGGGTTTAAGATGATAATTTCCAAGTCTTTCCCAGCCTGGTGTTCATAATTAAATCACCCCGTTCATGAAAATCCACCCCCCATAATTCCTTCCAAAGAAAAACTCACGGGTAGCCTTCAATATGTAGCTGGCCTCCTCCACACGGGGCGTTTAATGAGCCTTGAAGGCTCATTATAAATTTTACCTACACACGAGCGGAGCACAAAACGGGCGTACAGGCGCGTTATCTCCCCGATAATGCGCATTTTCGAACGCGCGTTAAATAGCGACTTTTATTTTGCTCCGGCCGTTAAAGCGCATTTTCGCTGTGTGAACAAGCGATTATGCGCATTAACTACCTGGAAAGCGCTTTTTGGGCATCTTTTAATGCGCTTCGCCGCTTCTCGCCGCCTCCCGTGCAGAGGGATTGTGAGTAAATGCGCCTCCGCGATAATGCGCATAATCGCGGAACCAGGCGCAAAGGCGCATTCTTGTGGAGGGGGCCGCTGTTTACCTAGCATTTCTTTCTAACTGCTTTGTACCTAACTAAAAGCAGTGCCTAGTGGAAATTTTATGTGGTTTGTACCAAGCACCAAACGCAGATGTTTCCTGCAGATGTTCATGCAGTGCAAGCTCTACAACTGCACAAATCTAGAGAAGATTTTATTGAATGCCTGGAGTTGTAAAAGGAGCATTACAATTGCAACTGCATTTTGACAGTCAATGATAAATCTATTTAAAGAAAGTAGTAGAGCTGAAAGTTGAACTATTAAGGGATTAAGTAGGTCACTTTTTTAAAGCCGGGAAATCATGTATCACTAGACTGCAGATGAATCATACAGAACTTAGGTTCAGCTTCAAAGGCATTAGAAAGAGGTGTTGCTTGATTGCCAGATAACAAGGTTTCACATTCTCTTTGCTTTGGAATGCCAAATCTACACAGGCCAACAAGAGCATTTGACAGAGGCCCCCTCCACAAGGATGCGCTTTTGCGCCCGGTTCGGGGATTATGCGCATTTTCGCGGAGGCGCATTCACGCCTAATCCCTCTGCACGGGAGGCGGCGAGAGGCGGCGAAGCGCATTAATTGATGTCCAAAAAGCGCTTTAGAAGACGTTAATGCGCATAATCGCTTGTTCACACGGCGAAAATGCGCTTTAACGGCCGGAGAAAAATAAAAGTCGCTATTTAACGCGCATTCGAAAATGCGCATTATCGGGGAGATAACGCGCCTGTACGCCCGTTTTGCGCTCCGCTGGTGTGGAGGTAAAATTTATAATGAGCCTTCAAGGCTCATTAAACGTCTCGTGTGGAGGAGGCCAGAGCAAATTCCTTTCATTTCACTCAGTTCTTCTCCCTTACTTTGCAATGCTGTGTGACTCTTAGACATGAGACATGCTTGGATAAGGTCCAGTTCTGGGATAAGGGTGTAGTACAAGGACATAGCATCATCAACATTTAGGGGTAACAAAAAGACCATGCTAATGACTTAGTCAGCAATACTATGCAGAACAATTCTGAAACATCATGACTGGCTAGAAAACAGAGGCGATAACAGTGACCATACTTTGGAAACCAAAAAGGAGGACAACATGGTCGGCCCCCAAGGGGGAATCCCCACCAACATGTCTGCCCCCAGGGGACGTGTCCAGCACCAAGGGGGGATGCCCACCTGAACATAGCCTTGGTCACATGTCTGATTTTACAGAACACAATTAAGACAAGTCTGTTCTACATAACATCTTAATATTAACATCACTGAAATAACAAGTGAGACATCCAATGTATCTGAAATTAACTTCACTCACTCCTACTTTTGTAGTTTTTGCTGTACTTTGTTGCTATACTCTGTGTGATACATTCTCCCCTTCCCTCAAATATCTTTTCTGATTGTATCCTCACTCCACTGCAAGCTGTTGCTTAACATGGCTTGCTGACGGCTGGCTAGCTTTTTTATTTTTAAAGTTCAGTTTTTAAAAAACTTGTGTATGATTGTCACAAGTTTCTCTACTCTAACATTAGGGTGGGTGCTGTTGGCGGGGGACACTACTTCACCTACCCACACTTCTCACTTATATACATCAGCTTCTCAAAGCTTGTGCATTGGCACCACTTTTCTTACCCGGACTTTGAACTCCTGTCTACTTCCTGCACAAACACATGACTGCTTTCCCACATTTTGATCTGTGGACACCTCACCTCTGCTGAGCTTCAGGTGCCCAACTGCCCACCAAATCTGCAGTAGTAAAGGTGCCATGCTCGCCCAGCCCTTCTTAGCTAAAAAACTCAAGATCCCCTTGATGCCAAGGTGCAAGACCCCAAAGAGGACGTTTGACAACCTGAGTTTGAAGAGTATGGCTTCAGTGTTGTTTTTTAAAAAATAATTTAAAAACTTCAAACTTTTTTTTAAAAATGCTAAAAATCAACAGATATGCTTGAAACTTGGCATGGTTAAAGCCCTATTTAAGAGCTAATAAAGTGCCAAGTTTCAACTCTTTTTCTTTAAAAATGACTTAAAAAAAAAATTAAACCTCAAACTTAAAAAAAATCCTAAAAACAATGGATGAATGGATCTGCATGGCATGGCTAAAGAGTAAAGACCTACCTAAGGGCTATCATGGTGCCAAGTTTCATCTCTTTATCTTTAAAAATGACTGAGCTGTAAGCATTTTTGTTCATTCCCATTGACTATAAAGTAGAGCTGCCCTTTGGGTGGGGGGAGGATGGGGAAAATCCAGATTTTTCTTCAAATTTCATAATTCCCCCCCCCCCCCCGTTCCTGGAATTGTTGCCAAAAATCCTGATATGTCCTGTTTTTTCCTGACATATGATCACCCAAGATAACTGAAAGACAGAGAAAAAGCAGGGCAGGATACCAGAGAAAAGGAATGATTGGTTACATCACGTGATCAGGAATCCACCTAACGATTGGCCACCTGATAGATCACTCCATGCTATGCATAGGTGAAAGAAACAGTCTTAAAATTGTCAAAGTCTCTAATTCTAAAGCTTCCACATCGGAACTTCCCCAGGATTTCTATGAGGTTGGAAAGACCAAAGATCTTGTTCTGATCCTATGGCAGCTGTACTGCAGGCCTGCAAAATTTGCAACCCTGTAGGCTGAATGCAGCCCATGGCAGGGGCCCTAACTAACTCTCTTGCTTGAATGATATTCACACCTTTACCTGAAATGACCCTCTATTTGCATGGTGGAGGAGTGTGAAAGCACAGCACTTGGAGAACTTCCAAAAGTGGGTTTTCCTGGTCATTAAATATTGGGGTTTGATTTGCAGTAAATAGTATTAATATCTACAGGATTGTAGCTTGTGAAGTGCAGGGCTACTGCAGTCATGGGCTCCCCTTCATGTGGGAAGAATGTCCACACAGGGGTGCTGTGATATTAACCACACCAATGAAACCACCAGAAAGTTAGGAAATTTGCTGGTGTGGTTGAAATCTCCACAACTGTGTGGGGAGCCATTTCCCTCGTATGGCTTTGCATGTCATTTGTAATGTGATAACTGCTGGCCACTGACATATCAGAATAGAATGTCATACACATAATCAGGAAACAATGTTGCATATTAAGTTCCAAAGAGGCCAGGGAAGATATAAAGTTTTTTAAAAAATATTTCCCTTCATTGAGCACTGAATGATTAAAACTCCTGGTACATACATTTCCAATATATTTCATTTGTAGTTTGAACACCATACCTATTGAACTCCTCAACATTAGTAGTAGTAGTGGTAGTAACTGCTGCTGCTTTTCTGCTCTAACAAGAATACACAAAGCAATAGAGGAAACCAGAATTTGTACACACACAGGTACCAGAAAAAGTCTCATAAATAAATAGAGATAAAAATTAATTATACTAATTAAAAGACATAAGAACATTGGGGAAAAAGTATAAGCATTTGTGATTTTTCTAAAAAGTACTTACTTGCCTCTGTGGCTTGGAGAACAGCCTGGTGCGCACCCCAACACCCAACTGGACCCTTTGAGTATTCATGCCAACTGTTTTTTTTTTTAATCATTTGGAAGGTAAAATTTGGAAGGGACAAAAAACCTTCCCCTTGAGATAGGGAGCAAGGCAGGGGCCTCCAGCCTCCTTCTGGTAAGGAACGCTGGCACTGCCTTTGGCTACGGTGCGCTTGTAAATGCAGCCTCATCTCCATCAGCAAAAGCATCACTCCCCTCGCAGAAGGGAGGCCCTGCATCCCTGCTTTGAATTCTTACCCCAGCCCAATGTCCCTTCCCTTCGAGCTAGACCAGACCATCTCCTGGGCTCTGATACCGTTGTGCACTGACTGTCAAATGAGAAACAGATGACTCTTGTTTACCTCCCATGCTGGACACCTCGAGACAATTTATCATTATGTAGCTTTGTGTCAAATTAGGCAGATGTCTCAGAACAGCGACAACAATAGAAACCATTTTTTTTCCTCCCAAAGTACAGCTTTTTACTATGGGAAGAAATGGGTCCCTCCTAATGTTCTAACTTCAGGCATTTTTGGTAGCATATTTTCCTCCAAAGTCCTGGCCAAACTCCAGGCTGAATAAGTCAATTCTGCCAGCCTCAAATGGCCTCCTGTGGTTTCCATGGAGCATGTCATTTTTCACTCTCCATTCTACAGCCTTTGAAATCATGTTTCTGGCAGAGGGTAGCAGCCACATTCCTCCGCTGCTGTGTCACTTGCAGCAAAGCACTTTAAGGGGAAAGATGGAGGGTGGGGAAAATGCTGTTTGCCTGACCTGTACACTTCATGCCATGCTCAGTCTTCCATTGCCTGCATGGAGTTTCAGACCCTCATTAGCCATATTTTTGGAGAGGGTCGTTCAGTCTGTTGGTACCTACAAAGGATAGGCAAATCTGTCAGTTTCGCTTCCTCCCATGTCTGAATTTTTTAAAACTCAAATTCTTTCCAACCTGAATCTGAAGAAATTTGCATATTTTTGTAAATTCTTATAAAAATTGAACTGAAATAAAATTTTCACCGATCAGGACCAGCTAAGTTCAATACAGCCATTGCCAGCATGGAGGGAACCATGTTACACTTGCCTTCCATAGAGCTATTAAAGATGAGGAGCCTATCAGAAAACCCTAACACTGACATGGTTGAATACTCAGGGATTCAATGTGACGCCCTGGCTGCACCCGTGACACTCACCGGGCTATACAACAGGGCTGTCCACGCCACTCACACTCAGGGCTTACTTCAACCCCCCCCCCCCCCCCATGCTTATGACGTGTTTGAGGGTTTAGGCTTACTGCTGCTGCTGCTGCTGTCTCGCCTGTACTCTTTTAGGCCCCACAGCAATACAGCCCAGCACTCTAGCCCTCAAATCCCCCTTTGTTCTATCTGCTGCCACCAGTACCTTCCTCAGGTACACTTCTAATGATCACATCAGTTGGATATAATTAAATGTAATTTATTAACAAGATGATTGCTCAGGTAAGAAAAGCTTGATGGTTTCCTTAGTTCAATAGCGTATTGGTTACGGGCACAATGCTTAATGGTTTCAGTCATTTCTTCTAATTACCTTGGTTTCTTAAACATGCCTTTAAGACATGTTTTAAAGACTTTAAAGACTTTCCTCTAAGGAATCACTGGGTTCCACTACACTGAATTTTGGCAGAGATCAATATTATTTTATTACTCTCCGTCAAAATCCTGGAGTGAATCATGAAAGCTGGCATAGCTCCTGCAGTTCACTCTGGATGCTTCCAACGGAGAGCACCTAGCACTAACAATCAAAAGGTATTGTGCACCTATTCTGTCTTTTCTTCCTTAATGAATTTGTATCTATATAGAGTAGTTATTTGCCCTTTACCTATTTCTGCTGTGTTAACTACCATTCTTTCAGACAACACAATAGTCAATGGTGAGTTAATAGTCAACTCCAGGGTTGATTATAGAGGGGATACTCCCCACACAACATGTTCCTACACAACTGTGGTTGGGGTTGGCATTGAGTGGACTAATAGTCAACCCGACGTTTGACTGACACAGTCCCTGCCCCTCTCCCCGTCCTCCCTCCTGCCTCAGTCCTCCTGGTACTATCCCAGCAGCCATTGCAGGTTTTGCTGGCTGGACTAGAGTGGTAGCTGCTACTTTGGTCACTCTTGCCAGGGGCTTCTGTAACCAGCTGAGATAGTCCACTCAATCCTGCAAAATAGTCCACTGAGCCCAATAGACAACACGGTAACCAACGGTTGTGCAGATAGTCAACTCTACAGAGAGTTGGTTATCTCTGTTGGTTATTTGGGGAAAATAGTCAACCGTGGAGTGGCTCCCCCCAACGGACAACACAATAATCATTGACTATTCCACTAACAGTTGATTCCTTAAACCACCAGTTCGTGTTGTCCGAAATGAGCCAAATAATGAGTTTTGGCAAGGCTGATCCTGAGAGAAAGGTGGTTGTGTTTGGGTGGTGATCTTTGGTGAGAAACCTATAGCCATGGTTCCCAACTTTTAACAGTATTGGCATATAGCTTGTGAATGTCATTTCAGGAAGTGTTCTTGATTCCAGAGTTAGTGGGGACCAAGAGTGCCAATTTTATATTTATTTGAAGTAAACAATAAAATGCTGAACAGCAAAAGTCCAAGGAGTTGGAAGCTGCAAGAGAGATGCATCAAGCTAATGGTGTCATCTTCAGGCAACTATTTTGTCTCCCTCTTTGGGAAACACAGTTTATATTATCTCCCTGTACTCTGTTTGCAGCAGAGACCTCTAAGTAGTATACTCCTCACACACAGGGCTCATTATCAAGTTCTCTTTGTTCACCATTTTTGGGGCTCTCCCAGGTGAGCTCTCCCAAGTGAAGCTATCCTCAGAAAACAATGGAGAAATCCAGGACTGAGCAGTAATACATCTCCTCAATCCCTCACAAAACAAACAAACAAACTGCTCTTGTTCTTTCTTACCCAGGTATCATTTTGTCTGGAAAATATAATATTAAAAATATTAAACAATGTCCATCAACGACAAGAACTGGAGGGAGAAGAAGAAGGGGCAGGGCAGGTGCAATAGCAGCTGGAGAGCAAACAAATTAAAAGAGAGTTCACCGGTATAGCTACGATCGTGAAAGTGAGGAGCACTTGCAACACTTACAAAACAGAGGTATTTCAGTAGGGATGTGCACTGACCCCCCGGATCGGATCGGATAGCGGATCGGAATTGGACCTGGGGGGTCGGATCGGATCGGATCGGAGGATGGTCGGATCGGATCGGACCGGATGTCCGATCCGGATCGGACGCCATTTTGAATGCTTTTTCCCATAGCCAAGTATTGTTTTACAAAAACGCCTATAACTTTTTCATTTTTAAAGATAGAAGGATGAAACTTGGGCACATTATACACTGGTTAGGGATAGTTATCTGTGAGAAATTTCAGAAAGATTGGTGCATGAGTTTTGTGGTAATTAATTGTTTAATAAATACCCAGAAATGCCTATAACTTTGTCATTTTTAAAGTTACAATCATGAAACTTTGCCACATTGTAGGTGGTACCTTGGGACCTATCTGTGAGAAATTTCAGAAACTTAGGTGCTTGCCTTGTGTGGCAATTAATTTTAGAAAAATGGGTAGTAGTGGGGTAAATACATTTACGCCTCCCATTTTTTTATTTTTGAAGATACAAACAGGAAACTTGGGCACATTACAGGTACCACTTGCCTTGATATGTGTGTGAAATTTCAGAAACATTGGAGCTTGCCTTGTGTGGCAATTAATTTTTGAAACAATGAGGAAAGAAACACCTATAACTTTGTCATTTTTAAAGTTACACACATGAAACTTTGCCACATTGTAGGTGGTACCTTGGGACCTATGTGTGTGAAATTTCAGAAACATAGGTGCTTGCCTTGTGTGGCAATTAATTTTTTAATAAATACCCAGGAATGCCTATAACTTTGTCATTTGTAAAGTTACACACATGAAACTTTGCCACATTGTAGGCGGTACCTTGGGACCTATGTGTGTAAAATTTCAGAAACGTAGGTGCTTGTATTGTGTGGCAATTAATTTTTGAAACAATGAGGGATTCATTGGACAGCACTTGCCCATAGGGATTCATTGGACAGTACTTGCCCATAGGGATTCATTGGACAGTACTTTCCTATAGGAAATCATTGGAAAGCACTTGCCCATAGAAAATCATTGGAAAGCACTTGCCCATTGAGAAATACAGTTATGCCTCCCACTTTTTTATTTTTGAAGATACAAACAGGAAACTTGGGCACATTGTAGACTGGTTAGGGATAGTTATCTGTGAGAAATTTCAGAAAGATTGGTGCATGCGTTTTGTGGCAATTAATTTTTTAATAAATACCCAGGAATGCCTATAACTTTGTCATTTTTAAAGTTACAAACATGAAACTTTGCCACATTGTAGGTGGTACCTTGGGATCTATGTGTGTAAAATTTCAAAAACGTAGGTGCTTGCCTTGTATGGCAATTAATTTTAGAAAAATGGGTAGTAGTGGGGTAAATACATTTACGCCTCCCATTTTTTTATTTTTAAAGATACAAACAGGAAACATGGGCACATTACAGGGAACACTTCACTTGATATGTGTGTAAAATTTCAGAATGATAGGTCCAGGCATGTGGTGGCAAGGTGTCTGCACACACCACTTTGAAGACTGTAGAAAATTTCTCCTGTAACGATCCCAGCGAGAGAGAGTGATCCTAGGCTCAGCCGTTCTGCTTGAGTGAAAGTATCAAAGCAGACACGAGCCAAGTGCTACTTTGTTTCTCCTTTTGTAATGGATACTAGCTCAGTTGCAGCCAAGCGTGCAAGGATCAAAGAGATGAGAGAAAGTGTTTCCTTCTTCTTCCCGGGAGGCGGGAGGGTGCAATTGACAGCCCCAGCCTCTGTGTAAAAAAGGTTAATAACTTTTAATCTAAAAAATTCGTAGCCACCAAATGCCTGGACCTATCATTCTGAAATTTTACACACATATCAAGTGAAGTGTTCCCTGTAATGTGCCCATGTTTCCTGTTTGTATCTTTAAAAATAAAAAAATGGGAGGCGTAAATGTATTTACCCCACTACTACCCATTTTTCTAAAATTAATTGCCATACAAGGCAAGCACCTACGTTTTTGAAATTTTACACACATAGGTCCCAAGGTACCACCTACAATGTGGCAAAGTTTCATGTATGTAACTTTAAAAATGACAAAGTTATAGGCATTCCTGGGTATTTATTAAAAAATTAATTGCCACAAAACGCATGCACCAATCTTTCTGAAATTTCTGACAGATAACTATCCCTAACCAGTCTACAGTGTGCCCAAGTTTCCTGTTTGTATCTTCAAAAATAAAAAAGTGGGAGGCATAACTGTATTTCTCAATGGGCAAGTGCTTTCCAATGATTTTCTATGGGCAAGTGCTTTCCAATGATTTCCTATAGGAAAGTACTGTCCAATGAATCCCTATGGGCAAGTGCTGTCCAATGAATCCCTCATTGTTTTAAAAATTAATTGCCACACAATACAAGCACCTACGTTTCTGAAATTTTACACACATGGGTCCCAAGGTACCGCCTACAATGTGGCAAAGTTTCATGTGTGTAACTTTACAAATGACAAAGTTATAGGCATTCCTGGGTATTTATTAAAAAATTAATTGCCACACAAGGCAAGCACCTATGTTTCTGAAATTTCACACACATAGGTCCCAAGGTACCACCTACAATGTGGCAAAGTTTCATGTGTGTAACTTTAAAAATGACAAAGTTATAGGTGTTTCTTTCCTCAATGTTTCAAAAATTAATTGCCACACAAGGCAAGCTCCAATGTTTCTGAAATTTCACACACATATCAAGGCAAGTGGTACCTGTAATGTGCCCAAGTTTCCTGTTTGTATCTTCAAAAATAAAAAAATGGGAGGCGTAAATGTATTTACCCCACTACTACCCATTTTTCTAAAATTAATTGCCACACAAGGCAAGCACCTAAGTTTCTGAAATTTCTCACAGATAGGTCCCAAGGTACCACCTACAATGTGGCAAAGTTTCATGTTTGTAACTTTAAAAATGACAAAGTTATAGGCATTTCTGGGTATTTATTAAACAATTAATTGCCACAAAACGCATGCACCAATCTTTCTGAAATTTCTCACAGATAACTATCCCTAACCAGTGTATAATGTGCCCAAGTTTCATCCTTCTATCTTTAAAAATGAAAAAGTTATAGGCGTTTTTGTAAAACAATACTTGGCTATGGGAAAAAGCATTCAAAATGGCGTCCGATCCGGATCGGACCTCGTCGGATCGGATCGGATCGGATCGGAGGTTGATCGGATCGGATCGGATCGGATTGGATTTTCCCAATTTTGGGGCGGATCAGATTCGGATCGTGGATCGGATCCGATCCGATGCACACCCCTATATTTCAGCCTCAGGCTGCTGAAGACTGAGGGGAAGGGTGGTCCTTGGCTGGGAGTGCTGTGCTGCTGGCTGAGCCTGAGGAGTGTTTGTTTGCCCCGCCCATCTCCACAGGTATTTCAACCTCAGGCTGCTGAAGACTGAGGGGAAGGGTGGTCGTTGGCTGGGAGTGTTGTGCTGCTGGCTGAGCCTGAGGAGTGTTTGTTTGCCCCGCCCATCTCGAAGCCGTTGGACCAAAACTGCAGCTGTGGATGAAGAGCACTAAGAGAGGAGAGCCACCTGCACCCCATCCTTCCAGCTGACCACAATGTGTAGGGGAGCGGCAATTTGTGTTGTGCAGGGCAAAGGGAGATATGGTGTTGGCAGAGCAATGTGCCATTACAGGGGAAGGAGAGATGGATATCTCACACCCATCTTACCTTCCGATTGCTCTGCTACCCCGGGGAACTTGGAGAACAAACCAGGCCACCCACAGAACCTCTCCTTGCTCCTATGTAATGCCAGGTCAGTTAAAAATTAAACACATATCATCCATGACCTTCTTTTAGATGAGGAGGCTGACCTGGCATGCTTCACAGAGACCTGGCTGGGAGATGACAGTGGACCGACATGGGTGCAGGCCCTCCCAGCTGGGTACTGTGTTAGTGAGCAGGTGAGGGAATGTGGGCGGGGGGGGCGGAGTAGCGGTGGTCTATAGGGATAATCTTAACCTGACCAGACTTCCTGTTCGTGAACTGAATCACACCTGAGTCTGAAGACCAGGGATAGACTAGGGATTCTGTTAGTGTACCGGCCACCCCGCTCCCTATCAGACTCCCTGGCCGAGCTCACAGAACTGGTCTCGGAGCTGGTGTTGGATTCGCCCAGGCTTTTGGTCCTGGGCGATTTCAACATCCCATTCGAGACTGGTTTGTCAGGTGGAGCTCGGGAGTTCATGGCATCCATGACAACCATGGGCCTATCCCAATTGGTCTCTGGACCCACACATTCAGCGGGTCATACCCTCGATGCTGTTTTCTGTTCCGAACAGAGGGATCTGTGGGCAGAGGTAACGAATACCTCCATGTTGTCATGGACAGACCATTTTCTGGTTAGGGTTAGTATCACGGCTACTACCCACCCCTGCAGGGGTGGTGGACCTATTAAGATGGTCCGCCCTCGAAGGCTGATGGATCCTTCTGGATTTCAGAAAGCCTTGGAGGGTTTTATGGCTGGTATCGTCAACGATCCTGTAGAAGCCCTGGTCGATAGATGGAATCAAGACCTAACTAGGGCTATCGACACGATCGCCCCCAAACGTCCTCTCCGGCCCGCTTCTAACAGGGCACCCTGGTATACGGAAGACCTCAGGGAGTTGAAGCAGAAAGGACGACTGGAGCACCAATGGTGGAAAACTCGACTTATATCCGACAAGACACGGCATAGAGAACATCTTCGTTCCTATGGGGTGGCAATACGTGCAGCGAAGAAAGCTTTCTTCTCTGCGCGCATTGCGTCTGCGAATTCGTGTCCAGCGGAACTGTTCAGGGTGGTGAGGGATCTAACTCGGGCACCTTCCCCCTTGAATCCGATTTTAGAGCCTTCAGCAGTTCGCTGTGATGCCTTTAACGATCATTTCACAGATAAAATCTCTCGGATAAGAGCCGACTTAGATGCCGTCGTTATAGCAGAGGCTGACGATGGAGTGTCCGGCGACTCCGCGAGTAGAATTACACTGGATCAGTTTCAGTTGGTGAGTACCGAGGACGTGGACAAGCTGCTTGGACGAGTGAGGACGACGACTTGCCCTCTCGATCCCTGTCCTTCATGGCTGGTCATCCAGGGAGGAGATGCGGTTAGATCGCAATTACAATATATTATTAATGCATCTCTCAGGGAGGGGACTTTCCCATCATGTTTAAAAGAAGCGGTGGTACGGCCGCTTCTAAAGAAGCCCTCCCTGGATCCCCTGGACTTTAATAACTACAGACCGGTATCAAACCTTCCATTCTTGGGCAAGGTGATCGAGAGGGCGGTTGCCTTTCAACTCCAAGTAGTCTTGGATGACACTGATTTTCTAGACCCATTTCAAACTGGCTTCAGGGCGGGATACGGAGTTGAGACTGCTATGGTCACCTTAGTGGATGATCTACGCCTTAGTATTGACAGGGGGAGTGTGTCCCTGTTGGTACTTCTGGACCTCTCAGCGGCTTTCGATACCATCGACCATGGTATCCTTCTGGAACGCCTGAGGGGATTGGGAATCGGGGGCACTGTGCTTCAGTGGTTCCGGACCTACCTCTCGGGCAGGTTCCAGATGGTGATGCTTGGGGATAGCTGCTCTGCAAAGAAGGAGCTGCTGTGTGGTGTACCGCAAGATGCCATCCTTTCCCCAATGCTGTTTAACATTTATATGAAACCGCTGGGAGAGATCATCCGGAGGCATGGGGCGGGGTGCTATCAGTATGCTGATGACACCCAAATATATTTCTCTATGCCTTCGATAACAGCGCCAGCTAAGGATAGTGTGTCTCCTCTGAATGAATGCTTGGAGGCAGTAATGGGCTGGATGAGGAAAAACAAACTGAAGCTGAATCCAGACAAGACGGAGGTGCTTGCTGTCAAAGGCCGCAACCTGGGTTTGGAGGTGTGTCAACCGGTTCTGGATGGGGTTACACTCCCCCTGAAAGACTGTGTTCGCAGCTTGGGGGTGCTCCTGGATCCGTCGCTCCAAATGACAGCCCAGATAGATGCGACGGCCAGGAGTGCCTACTATTAGCTTCGGCTGATACGCCAGCTGCGCCTCTTCCTAGAGTTGGAAGACCTAAAGATGGTGGTGCACGCGCTGGTAACTTCGAAGCTCGACTTCTGCAATGCGCTGTACATAGGGCTACCTCTATGCCTAGTCCGGAAACTTCAACTAGTTCAAAATATGGCAGCCAGGTTGGTCACCGGTACATCTAGGGGTGATCATATTACGCCAGCTTTAAAATCGCTCCACTGGCTGCCAATTAGTTTCCGGGCAAAGTATAAAGTGTTGGTTAATACCTTTAAAGCCCTACATGGTTTGGGTCCAGGTTACCTGCGGGATCGCCTTCTCCCATACAATCCGCCCCGCACGCTCAGGTCCTCTGGGAAGAACTTACTGCAGTCAGCCAAGACTAGGCTGACAACCATTACCCAGAGGACCTTCTCTTCTGCCGCTCCCAGACTGTGGAATGACCTGCCGGAGGAGACTCATCAACTTAACAGTCTTTTAGAATTTAAGAAAGCCATAAAGACTGTTCTCTTCTGGCAGGCATATCCAGTGGAATTTTAGAATGTTTTAAGGATGTTTTTAGGATGTTTTAGGATTTTTATGCAGTTTTAATAATATGTGTCATGTTTTAATCAGTTTTGTGTATTTTATCATGTTGTTGTTTCCCGCCTCGATCCGGACAGAGAGGCGGGTAAGAAATAAATTGTTATTATTATTATTATTATTATTATTATTATTATTAAACATTTAAAAGTGCAAGGCATCTGCATGCAAGTCAATGGAGCACAAGGCTTCTATAGACAATTGAGTAGTGAATCTGGGCTTGGAGGGGTCTGAGCAGTGCAATTTAAGAAGACTGCCCTTTACTGCAACCTGATATGTAACTGAAAATCCAAACAAGCCCCAAGTTCCATCTCTGACCTGCAAAAATAACCATGGACTGCATTGCAGGATTGCTGCAAGCCATTCTCAGCCAAATCAGTGCATTGTGTCCTATACACAATTCCCACTTCTTTCCTAGGAGAGAATAATTAGTGTAAAGAAACCAAGAACTTCTATTTCCAGATAATACACATTTGACTGAATTCAGACAACACAATAGTCAATGGTGGGGTAATAAACAACTTCACAGTTGTTCATCTAGGGGGTACTCCCCACACAACATTTTTTCCTATCTTGATGATTTGCAGGACTCTGATAGAGCAGAAAAAGATTAGAGTGACACACACCCTGTACCTGGATAAAACTCCCTCTTCTCACCCAGGGCAGAAGAGAGACCTGCCTATCAGAAACAATTGAGAAATTCAGAACTTAACAATAGCTGTGTTTGGGTAATAGTGTCCTCCAAAAGCAAAAGGTATCAGCAAAGACAGGAATTAATGGCCTTTCAACTCAAAGCTTATTTCATGTGGATTTTTTTAAAAAAAAAAACCATGCAAAAATGCAATGTGTCTGCATGCAAGTGAATGGAACACATGGCTTCTGCATACAACTGTTTACAGTAAAGGATGCTACCCTATCAGGAAAGGTTACAACATTTGGGACTGTTTAACTTTTAAAAGGTGAGAACAAGGAGGCATGATAGAGGTGTACAAAATTATGCATGGTGTGGAGGAAGAGAAACATTTTTCTCCCTCTCTCATAATACTAGAACCCAGTGAGGTCATCTCTTGAAGCTGATTGCTGGGAGATGCAGGACAGATAAAAGGAGTATTTCTTCACACAGCGCATAGTTAAACTATGGAATTTGTTACCACAAAATGTAGTGATGGCTGCCAACTTGGATAGCTTTACAAAGGAATTAGACAAATTCCTGTAGGAGAAGGTTATCAATGGCTACTAGTCCGATGGCTATGTGCTACCTCCATTATCGGAGGCAGTAAGCCTAGGTACACCAGTTGTTGGGGAATGGGTGGGAGGATGCTGACTCATACCCTGCTTGTGGGTTTCCTGTGGGTAGCTGATTGACCACTGTGGGAACAGAATGCTGGACTAGATGGAACACCAGCTACCAGATTAAGCTGGTAAAAGGCACGCCGAGCTGCCACTGCTACTTGGGCCTCCAGCAACAATGATGGATCTAAGAGTACCCTCAAATATGAACCTGATCTTTCAGAGGGAGTGCAACCCCATCCAGAACAAGCAATGAGCTTATTTCCCAGGCTCAGGAACCACTCACCCACAGGACTTCCATCTTGCCAGGATTCAGCTTCAGTTTATTGGCCATCATCCAGCCCATTTAGGCACTGATCTAGGACTTGCACAGCCTCTCCTGATTCAAATGTCACAGGGAGATAGAGTTGTGTTCCATCAGCAAACTGATGGCATTTTCTCCAAATCCCCTAATGACCACCCCCTGGAGGCATCATATAGATGTTAAACAACACTGGGGACAAGATGGTGCCTTGCAGTACCCCATAGTTTAATTGCCAAGGTGCCAAGAAATGGTCACCCAATATTACTCTCTGAAATCGACCCTACAGGTAGGACCAGAATCATTGTAACACAGTGCCTCCAATGCCGATCCCACAAAGTCGATCCAGGAGGATACCATAGTCGAGGGTATCAAAAGCCAATGAAAGGTCAAGCAGAATTTACAGGGCTGTACTCCCTTTGTCTCTCTCTCTCTCTTTTGATAAAGGTCATCCATCAGGAAGACCAAAGCTGATTCAGTCCTGTAACCAGGTGGAAACCCAGATTGAAATGTGTCTAGATAATCAGTATCCTCCAATAGTGCCTGCAGTTGTTCCATCATGACCCTCTCCGATACCTTCCCTAAGAAAGGAGTATTTGCAACTGGGTGATAGTTATCTAATATCATTGGGTTCAGAGTAAGCTTCTTCAGCAGTGGTCACACTACCACCTCTGAAAGGATGGCAGGGACCACGGTCCTCGAAGAGAAGCATGTTTAACTCATTGTTGAATTTGGGCTGGGAGATGGTTTGAGGAGGCAATTTAAGAAAACTGGCTTTAACATTAATCTGGAGCATGCAGGATTTGAGGGTGGAAATCCAAACTGGCCTCAGTCACATCTCTAACCTGCAAAATAAACACTGGACTACATTGCAATGTAAGTCACTGTTTCTCAGCCACCCCACTGAAAACTGTAATTTGAGAATGATTAATGGCCTGTTTTGGCATTTGCATTTACAGAGCATTGTTTCATTTGTTTTAATATTTAAAAGCTAAACAAACAAAAAACACCACCACATTTTTCACATAATCTAAGAGTTTCTCTACATTAAGGAAAAATACTGCAGCCTTACCAAGGCTTCATCTTCTGGAATCTTTGCAGGTTTACAATGGGCACAATATACATGCTTCCCCCCACACTTTTCCCCCTGGTTCCTTTGTGGGAACATTCCATGTGTTGCATTTATATAACCAGTAGATGGCACTGCATGATTTCTAAAACAAGTACCGTATTTCATTGAATCTAAGACACCATCGATTGTAAGACGCACCTTAATTTCAGGGCCACCAACAGGGAAAAAGCTTTGTGTCAATTCTAAGACACACCTTAATTTCAGCACCCCTTCCACCCTTCCACCCTCCCCCTCACCTCCATTACCATTGCCCATCCTCGCTGCCGCCACCGCTGCTCCGCACTGCTGGAAGCACTCGCCTCGGCCTGGCAAGGCATCATTACTGGAAACTAGGCAGCAATCTTGCCTAGTTCCCAGTAACAATGCCTTGCCAGGCCGAGGCGAGCATTGCCAGTGGTGTGGAGCAGCGGCAGCAGCAGCGAGGATGGGCAATGGCGATGGAGGGGAGGGAGGAGGGGGAGGGGAGGGTTAGGGCCCCGCATGTCCCCCCTTCCCTCCTTCCCTCCTTTCCCCCTTACCTGATCACTGCTGAGTCTTAGAATCAATGAAATACGGTAAAATTCTTGAATTACAACACCTCTTTTATGGTGGTTACTGCATTTTCAGCTATTTTTAAAATGGCTGAATAAACCTAAAAATGACAAGAGAGGCACTGGATATTGACAATATCATGAAAAACACCTGCAACCTTCTGGGAGTGAATAATCACAAACATACAATAAATGCCAGATGTGAAAACACCTTCAGACCTGATGCATGAACTCCTGGCTTTGCTGCTACTTTTTGTAGACGATGACATCTGGACCACTTGTATAGTTCAGTGAGTGAGGCAGTATAATTGAACATTAAAAGCCTCATCTGGAAGCACACTTATTAGGTAATCTTGGGCCAGTGACTATCTCTCAGCCTAAGCTAATTTACAAGGCTGTTGTGAAATAAAACATGTACACATACCATACTATCACCAAGCTCTTCATAGGAAAGTCAGACTAAAAGTGTTTCCAGAGGCTCTAGGAAACTTTCTGGCTGATATGGCTGGTGTTTCCATCAAAGCCCTGGCCAATCGGTGGAATGCAGAAATGACATGGGTGGTTGACATAATCACTTCAGAGCACCCGCTCTGTAATAGAGCTCATATGGTTCCATGGTATACCCTGGAGCTGGGAGCAATGAAACAAAAGAAGAGATGGCTTGAGTGGAGGTGGAGAAAAACTCCTAGTTGATGTAGCCAAACTCTGGTGTGTCTCAATTGCCAGGTATATTCAAAGGCAGTGAGAACAGCAAGGAAAAGCATTTCACTGGTTCCATTCAATCCTCCATATGCCGCCCAGCAAAGCTCTTTAGGGTTGCCTGGGACCTATTACATGCTGGCCCTAAAGACACTGGCCCCCTCCACAAGGATGCGCTTTTGCGCCCGGTTCGGGGATTATGCGCATTATCGCGGAGGCGCATTTACTCCTAATCCCTCTGCACGGGAGGCGGCGAGAGGCGGCGAAGCGCATTAATTGATGTCCAAAAAGCGCTTTACATGTAGTTAATGTGCATAATCGCTTGTTCACACGGCGAAAATGCGCTTTAACGGCCGGAGCAAAATAAAAGTCGCTATTTAACGCGCATTCAATAATGCGCATAATCCGGGAGATAACGCGCCTCTGCGCCCGTTTTGCGCTCCGCTGGTGTGAAGGTAAAATTTATAATGAGCCTTCAAAGAGCATTAAAGCGCCCTTGTGGAGGTAGCCACTGTGGACCCATCTCAGGCCTGCTGTAATGCACTGGCTAAGCACTTCCAAGATAAAATCTCTTGCATCCACCAGGAATTAGACTCCAGTGTTACTGCAAATGAATCAGTTGAGGTTTCCAGTTGGGACAAGTTTCAGTTCGCACTGCTCGAGGACATTGACAACATGTTCGGACCGGTTTGTGCAACCACTTCCATAATGGATATTTGCCTCTCTTGGGTTATAAAAAACAGCAGGGAGGGAACAGCCGGCTGGGCCAGGGAGTTAATTAATGCCTCCTTGAAAGAGGAAGTGGTCCTAGCCCCACTGAAAGAGGTGGTAGTGAGACCACTCCTGAAGAAATCCTCTCTGGACCAGGTCCTTCAGTGGGTCGGGGCCAATCAGCTCCAGATGCTCTTGGATAGGGTGACCAGATTTTGAGAATCAAAATCCCGGACCCCCCCCGCCACCCCACCCACCCAAAACAAACCCCCCACTGCGCACCCGCCCCCCGCCCGCATGCCTCGCGCCGCCCGCACGCCCGCACGCCCACCCCGCACTGCGCTGTGCCGCCCGCCCCGCGCCGCCCCCCGCCCACACGCCTCGCGCCGCCACCCGCCCCACGTAGGCCGCCCGCCCCACCCGCGCCGCACCGCCCCCTCCCCCTCCCACCCGCGCCGCACCGCGCCGCGCCGCCCCTGCGCCATCCCCCCTGCGCCGCAACGTGCCGCCCCCACGCCGCCCCCCACCTGCCAAGTTCTACACCTAGGAAAAAGAAACCAAATGCACAGTTACAAGATGGGGGATACTTGGCTAAGCAAGATGACAAGTGAGAAGGATCTTGGAATTGTTGTAGATCACAAGCTGAATATGAGCCAACAGTGTGATGCGGCTGCAAAAAAAGCAAATGCTATTTTGGGATGCATTAATAGAAGTATAGCTTCCAAATCGTGTGAGGCACTGGTTCCCCTCTATTCGGCACTGGTTAGGCCCCATCTTGAGTATTGCATCGAGTTCTGGGCACCACACTTCAAGAAGGATGCAGACAATCTGGAGCGTGTTCAGAGGAGGGCAACAAGGATGATTAGAGGTCTGGAAACAAAGCCCTATGAGGAGAGATTGAAAGAGCTAGGCATGTTTGGCCTGGAGAAGAGAAGATTGAGGGGAGACATGATAGCACTCTTCAAATACTTGAAAGGTTGTCATACAGAGGAGGGCCAGGATATGTTCTCGATCAACCCAGAATGCAGGACACAGAATAATGGGCTCAAGTTACAGGAAGCCAGATCCTGACTATTAGAGCAGTATGACAATGGAACCAATTACCTAGGGAGGTGGTGGGCTCTCTCACATTAGAAGCATTCCAGAGGCAGCTGGACAACCATCTGTCAGGGATGCTTTAAGGCAGATTCCTGCATTGAGCAAGGGGTTGGACTCGATGGCCTTATAGGCCCCTTCCAGCTCTTCTGTTCTATGATTATAACTCAGATTGCTTCATTTTTTGAGCATCTGATGCCATGTCTCATTTGACATGCCATTACAAGAGGGAAAAGCAGAAATTAGCTCATATTGAAATAATACAGGAAGCTGCTGACTATCAAAATAAGACTCTTCTGGCTGATACATTAATATCAAAACAGGAACTGCAATTTTATCTTTTTCCACATAAGTTGTAGCTTTGGATTCTCATCCTCTGGCTAGATCAGAAGGCTTTAAAAAGAAAAAGGGGAAAGATAGGCAGTACATTGAGTCAGGGATTCTATAAACAAGCCACTTGTGCTGGGCTTAAGCCATGTTTCTGTGGTTCAGTCCATGCAGTCAGATGTGGTTTGATGGTGGCTTTCTGGGGACTCCATGTGAAAATCCTGCCAATTCAAGAGTCTCTGTTTTATCTCTACTGGATCTTCCTCTTCACCCAGACTGCAAATAAAAGCAAAGCCTGTGTGTTGCTTTCACACCCTGTCAGTTGGGGCAACAGGAGGAAAGAAAGTGTCTGTGGCACGTTTTCAAGATTGGGGACCCCTGAACTAAGTGCTTTGAGACTTCAATCTATAAATTATTTTGCTATTCAAAAAAGCATGTAAATAGCTTTTTACTTTGTCTTTTCACAACTGTCAAAGTAACCTTTAAATACATACATATTGTATTTAAAACAAGGAATGCAATTGTCCCTAGTCAAAGTGCCAACCAACTCCCTGAGTCACCGCATGAGAATTCTCTCCACGGTCAGCCAAAGAAAACCAATAACAAATCCCTCTTCTAACAAGACTTCAAACTAGTAATATTAATTAAATAAACGTGAATACAAAACAGAATCCAATAAAATTATTTTAAGCTCTAAAAAAGAAGCCAGGAAAATAAAGTATCACAAATACAAACAATAATTGCAGATAAGGAGGTGCAATAAGGATCCATTGTGGCTTGAGACCCTCAGTACCAGCGTAACAACTGTGCTAAAGGAGACAGGGAAGGGTGGGGGCATCCTCGCACTCTACTTTATTTAATGCCATACAGAAAATACAGATTAGTTGATTTCTGTAGTCAGCTAGAAGAACATTAATTTCCTTAAGAGTATTTTAAATTATGTGATACATTATTGTGGTAATACACAATTCCACAGTCCATGTCAGAATATTGAATAGGAACAAACAAGCAGACTGCAAAAAAAATGGTCCTGTATTATTTAGGTTATTCAATAGAGATGGCTTGCCTGTCTGATCTGTTTTTGTGCTTGTTTGTTGGGTGTCACTCAGCAGACAAAGAACATATCACCAGAGGCTTATGGATGTCTCTACCCAGACTACATTACAGTCCATCATTGCTCAAATTTCTGGAGCGGGAAGCCTAATCTCATGCTATTATATCTATCCCTGGGACTATAGCCATGGAAAGGGAGAAGGGTTAGGAATCCCTAAGAAATAGTTGAGACTCCTTCCCTAGATTTTCAGAATTTTAAAGGCAGGTTGTAGTTCTTTGCATTTTGCAAATACAAGGGGAAATGTGTGACGAGGATTCTACCCAACTTCTCTTTGAGAGGCAAACCTCCTCCTCCTTCCATTTATTCTGATCAGTTACTGAGAATGCATTGGGCTGATAGTAGATAATCCCTTGGCCAACTTTTTTTTAATGGTATTTTATTTAAGGCTGCAACTCAAAGAAATGTTAATTGATGGTCATATGAGTTTTAGTCAATTATTTGATTAATCTATTGATTAGATGTGCATAAATTCACATATCAGTAAAGACAATTACTGAAAGAAGCATGTTTTCATTGTTTTTAAATGATGCATACAAGTGTAACAGCAGGCATCATTTTAGGCAATATTCAGAGGGTTTTGCCCATATGTGAGAGAAAAGTGAGGAATGGCTCTTAAGGCGGGTTTGTTGTCTGCAGTTTTTATCTGCCCTTATGTTTAAAAATTGCTTTTAAAAATCTACTGCTCAATTAATCACGGCACCTATCTGATTAATTGATTAAATATTGTAGCCATAATTTTATTATAAAATTTTAGTTATGTAACTGTAAGCACATAAGACTGCTTGTCTTTTCAGAGTTGGAGCCAATGTTCCAAATAAATCCTTATATTCAAATAAAGATCAGGATAAGAAGTGACTTGAAAATTAATCTCAACAAGAAAAATTAATCTAATTTACAAATATAATACATGTTTCTGGTTTGGAAAGATTTGCTTTTGGGAAGGAGGATAGGGAAAGTTCAGAGTAGATCCCATTTCACTTGAACTGAGCCAGCTGTGAAACTTGGCAGCTGCATACATGGCAGGTTCCCAACAGATGAGTGTGTTATGTTCCACGCTGTGGTGCCTTTCTTAGGACTCCTTCATAGTTGTTTCATATGCAAAGATTATTGAAGCTAAGTTTACTCATCAGTTTAACAGCTGTGAATAATCACTGAAGAGAGAATCAGGAAGACTGGATGGCAGCCAATCCTCTTTTAGTACAGAACACCAGAAGGATGTCCATGGTATTTCCCCCACCTCATCTCATACAAATGAAGGTACTGGATAGGTGTGAGTCATGATAATTCCATATGGTCAGTGAACCTACAGTCTGCACAGCACAGGAAGAAATGGACTCAGCTCAGTTCATTCTGTGTGTACGTGTGTGTGTGTGTGTGTGTGTGTGTGTGAGAGAGAGAGAGAGAGAGAGCATAGGAGCAATTACCCCAGTCTCACACATGAAGGGGACTATATTAACATTACAAGTGCTTGAAATATTATTTCGTTTCCAAGACTGGCCAGTGTATATGTTACCTCAGGACCAGAAATAATTTCACTACTTTGGGTTTGCCCCATGCGAGATGTACTAAAAAGAAGGACACTGGATGAACATTGAAATGCATTGGTTCATTCTGAATGGCTACAGGAAATCATTGGAAGACTTTGGGGATCATCTTCAAATCAAAATACCTAATGGGAACAAAAAAGAGTTTGTCATAGAAAACAATTCTAAATCAAAATATTAACTGAGTGATTTAGGGAACAATTCCTATGACCTCCAACATGGCGGTTTCTAGGGATCATCTCCAAATACAAAAAGAAAACAGAATGCAATAAGCAGAAAGTGACTGAAGTTTTATATAATGCTCTATAAGCACCATTTTCAAAAGACACAGAACTTTAGAGGAGGCGTTGCCAAAAACTGCCAAAGATTATTTCCATGTTACATATGCCCACCCCCCACGCATTCCGGCACCCGCTCCTTACAACAGGCTTGTATTTCTGAATGGCCATAGGAATACAGTGGAATGATAACACAAGTCTCTCAGGAAACAGAGGGAGGCCCCAAACTGCTCACAAGTAACTACCCCCAAAAAATCCTACTAGTTCTGATGTGGTGCATGTTTGCTAGGAAAGGCCCCTCCTTTGGCATGGCCATAATAATCAAGTGTCTTTCTGAATGATGATAGGAAAGCATTGGGCTTTGACAAGCAGCCCCATGCAAAAGCACAGGAGCCCCAAAACAGCACCCAAGTGACAGATTTAGTACCCCTAACATTCCAGGAGTTGCAGTGTGATGCATGCTCCGTCAGAATGGCCCCTTCCTTGCATATGGCCATAATAATCAAGTGCCCTTTGGAATGGCCATAGGAAAGCAGTCTGACAAAAAGGCATTGGAGCCTCAAAACAGCACACGGGTAACAGCATTAGTACTCCTAATATCCCAAGAGTCCAGACATGATGCATACCCATAGGAGCAGCCTCTACTTCCACACGGCCATAGTATTCAGTTGTCCTTCGGTATGGCCCTAGGAATGCATTGGAGGGAGACGAGCAACCCCACAGGAAGCCACAGGAGTCCCAATATTGTTCACAGGTGATTGTGGTAATAATAAAAAAGGACTCAAGAGACCCAATCCCATTTCCCCTCATAGCAATGGCCTCTCCTTGTTCATGGCCATAATATTCAGGTGTCTTTCGAAATGCATTGGGCTGAGAAAAGAAGCCCCATGGGTGACGAGGAGTACCCCCAAAGGCCCCCCAAAATCCTGATGACATTCAGCCTCCAAAGCAATGGCCATTATATTCAAATGTCAATCCAAAACCCAAAGGAAAGCATTGGGCTAAGAGAAGCAGCCCCACAGGAAACAGCAGGAGACCCAAAATGGCTCACAGGTAATAGAGTTACCTGCAAGAGTCCCAATTTGATGCAGGCTTTTTTTTTTTTAGGAATCCTCCCTCCTTGTGCATGGCCAAAATACTCAGATGTCCTTCCAAATGTCCACAGGAATGCATTGCACTAATACAAGCAGCCTCAGAAAAGAGCAGGAGACCAAAAACTAATCATGGGTGACAGAGTTAGGACCCCCTAACATCCCAAGAGTTCCAATGTGATACATGTTCCATTGGAATGGTCCCCTCCTTGTGCAGGGCATTAACATTCGTATGTTCATCCAAATGCCTATAGGAATGCCTTGGACTGAGACAAATAGTCCTATCGGAAGAAGCTGGACCCCAAATACTGCTCACATGTGATACAGTTAGTGCTCCCAAGCATTCCAAGAGTTACTATTTGACACATGTTCCATAGGAATGGCCTCTATTTCTGCAAGGTATCCTATGGAATGGGCATTGGAAGGAGCAGGAGCCCAAGTCCTGCTCACAGGCACTGTAGGATGTCCCAGAAAGGCCGCAAGGGACCCCATGCCTTTCCTTCGCCATAGAAATGCCCCCATTGCCAATGGCCATTGGAGTGCAGTGGGCTGAGACAAGCAGCTCTACCGAAAGGAGCAGGAGCCCCAGACCTACTCATGGGTGACAGTTAGTACCTCCAAAGGCCCCAGGAGTTCCCATGCCATTCCCTTTCATAGCTATGAGCCCTCTTCTTGCATGGCCATAATAATCAGTCTTCTCGAATCACCTCTAATACTAAATACTGTGTTGCCAGGTTTTCTTTGTATAAAGCAATTCTGCTGTAAGTCACACCCAGCATTCCTACACAGGTAGGGTGACCAGATTTTGAGAACGAAAATCCCAGACCCCCCCCCGCCACCACCCCACCCACCCAAAACAACCCCCCCACCGTGCGCCCGCGCCGCCCCGCCCCACGCCGCCCGCATGCCTCGCGCTGCCCTAGGTCATGGGTTCCATTGCCGTATTGCTCTAATAGTCAGGAAGCTTTTCCTGATGTCCAGCCAGAATCTGGCTTCCTGTAACTTGAGCCCATTATTCCGTGTCCTGCATTCTGGGTTGATCGAGAAGAGATCCTGGCCCTACTCCATGTGACAACCTTTCAAGTATTTGAAGAGTGCTATCATGTCTCTCCTCAATCTTCTTTTCTCCAGGCTAAACATGACTAGTCCTTTCAATCTCTCCTCAAAGGGCTTTGTTTCCAGACCTCTGATCATCCTCATTGCCCTCCTCTGAACATGCTCCAAATTGTCTGCATCCTTCTTGAAGTGTGGTGCCCAGAACTCGATGCAGTACTCAAGATGGGGCCTAACCAGTGCCGAATAGAGGGGAACCAGTACCTCGCACGATTTGAAAGCTATACTTCTATTAATGCAGCCCAAAATAGCATTTGCTTTTTTCACAGCCACATCACACTGTTGGCTCCTATTCAGCTTGTGATCTACCACAATTCCAAGATCCTTCTCTCTTGTAGTACTGCTGAGCCAAGTATCCCCCATCTTGTAACTGTGGATTTGGTTTCTTTTTCCTAGGTGTAGATCTTGGCATTTATCCCCATTGAATTTCATTCTGTTGTTTTCAGCCAAGCGCTCCAATCTGTCAAGATCACTTTGGAGTTTGTCTCTGTCTTCCAGGGTATTAGAGATCCCACCCAATTTTGTGTCATCTGCAAATTTGATTAGCATTCCCTGGACCTCCTCATCCAAATCATTAATAAAAATGTTGAAGAGCACTGGGCCCAGGACTGAGCCCTGCAGTACCCCGCTCATTACCTCCCCCCAGTGTGAAAAGGTACCATTGATAAGCACTCTTTGAGTCCGATTCTGTAGCCAACTGTGGATCCACCTAATAGTTGTTCCATCTAGCCCACTTTTCACTAGTTTGTTAATCAGAATGTCATGGGACACTTTGTCATTCATTGAAGAGTAATGGGAAAAGGCATCTTTGGAAGAAAAAAAAACCCTACATAAATTGTCTTATACTGTTTTAAAGTTTGGGGTGGTGGAGTGAGGGAGCAATCTAGACTGGACTTTCCTCCATTGAATTTCATAATTCACCTCTTAAATACTGTTGGGGCACAGTCCATCCCATAGGGAAGGGTCCATCAAATGAAAAAGGGAAACCGTTCATGGGTATGGTTTAGGGTTATGTTATTTCTATTTGTTATTGGGATGCCTGTGTCTATGCACATAATAAATGGGGTATGTATAAGGCCAGTCAGTGGAAAGTACTTAAAGCTCATGCTAACTAATAGAATATGGTAAGTCTGAAAATATGGTCATTAAATATCAAAGGGATGAGCTCCCCAATTAAACATAGAAGGATACAGATGTTGATAAAAAAGGAGAACCCAGATGTGTTTTTTTTTTTTGCAAGAAACACACCATAAACAAAATCAGAAATACTTATTGTTAAAGGGGGTAGGCATTAGGGAGTCTTTTGCTGCAGAAGGAAACTCAAAATCACATGGGGTGTTGATAGCAGTAATGAACAATTGTTAAATCACAATCTCAGATACGGTGTCAGATACTAGAGAGTGGCATGTGTTTGCTAAAGGTACGTTAAGAGGTCAAAAGATAACTTTAGAATGCATTTACTCACCAAATTCTGGTCAGATTCAATTTCTGAGGGACATATTGCAAACCTGGAAAAACTTTAAGGAAGGAGCAGTGCTTATAGCTGGGGATCTGAACGAAGTAGTAGACCCATACTACTTACACAGGAGTGGAAGTAGGGGAATAGCAGAAGGATGGCAAATCAGAAATGGAGCGTATTATTTGTGAGTTTGGGCTTTGTGATATTTGGAGATCTCTACAACCATTAGATAGGGATTATACCTTCTTCTCCAGGCATCACGGCTCATACCCATGTATTGATTATATTTTATCTTCAAATATGGGTGAGCTAAGGCTAAAGGAAGCCAAAACAGGATCCATAACAATATTGGATCATGCTCCAGTCTCAGCAGTGTTCCACTTGGGAAACTGTGCACATCAGCCCTATAGCTGGAAACTTCATCCCATATTATTACAAAAACAATAAATTGGGGGGGGGGGACATATCAGATTTTTTTTTAACAGAATTTGATCCCAGAAATACCAGATAACACATTTCGGGACACCTTAAAGGTAGTGATTAGGGGGCATTATATAAAAGAAATGAGCACTCTAAAAAAAAGAAAGAGGTTCAAAGAAAGAAAATAAAGGTAGAGACTAAAGCTCTGGAAGATCAGCATAAGAAAACAGGTAGCCCTCACATTCTAAAACAACTGACTAAAAAACTGAATTGGAAATTCTAGATTTATATAAAATTACAATGAATTTTAATTATGTGGATCAAAAATATTATGAATTTGGCAACAAATCATCTAAACTTTTAGCAAGTTATATCAGAAAAAATAGAATATATTCAATTAGAGTCACCAATGGCAAAATACTTTTTATTCCATCCAAAATCAATGAAATATTTAGCAAATACTTTAATGAACTATACACTTCGGTTAATCTGGACAAAAATGGAATCAAATCACTCTTAAATAAATCTTCAGTTTCTCAAATTTCATTAGAGCATAAAGACTTTTTAAATAAAGAAATCACACAAGGCGAAATTCATTTAGCCATTAAACAACTAAAGAAAAATAAAGCTCCTGGGGCAGATGGCTTCACTGGAAGTTTTTATAAGACCTTTGAGCCCTTACTAACACTATTTTTGCTGAAATTATTCAGTAACATCTTGGACAACAAGCCCATCCCAGAGACATGGAAAACCTCCAGGGTAATTTTATTGCCTAAATCAAATAAAGTCATAGAGGAAGTAGAAAACTACAGACCAATTTCATTGCTCAACCAAAATTATAAACTGTTTATAGGAATTTTGGCTTCAAGGTTAAATGAAATTGCATGTAAATATATTAAAGAAGATGAGATTGGGTTCATCAAAGGCAGACAGGTCTTTGACCCCATACAAAGGCTGCTAGATGTGATTTTTCATTGTTCTCATAATAAGAATAGACCCTGTGCCATTGTCTCCCTTGATGCATCAAAGGCTTTTGACAAATTGGAATGGGGGTTCATTCATGATCTGGGGGAAGCTACGGGGCTGGGTTCAAAATTCACAAACACTTTGAAATCTTTATACTCTTCCAATTCTGCTCTGATCAGAACAAATGATCTGGATTCACCACCGATCTCAATATATCAAGACACCAAACAGGGATGCCCCTTATCATCTCTTTTATTTGCTCTATCCAAGAACCACTGGCCAATCTTATAAGAAACGATAACTCAATTGAAGGAATCCACATTAAGGGGGGAAAGGTTCTTACCAATTGATATGCAGACGATTTGGCCCTAACCCTTTCAAACCCATTAAGGGACTTACAGAAAAGATTGAAAATCATTACTGAACATGGTAGCATGTTGTGGCTGACAATCAATTTAAAAAAATCTAATATATTATCTCTGAATCTAACTAAAGAAACTAAAGAAGAGCTCATGAAAACTACTGGTATCCCAACAAATGCCAAGAATATAAAATATTTAGGGATATATTTACCAAAGTCAATACAAAATGTGGTAAAACTAAACTTTAAACCTTTACAAATCCAAGTTTTAGATTATTTTAAGAATTGGGGAAAATTAAAATTTTCATGGTTAGGGAAAATTGCTGCTGTAAAGATGACTATTCTGCCCAAAATTTTGTATCTATTTCAGACCTTGCCTATTTCTCTCTCAGTGAAATAACTGAACAGATGGCAATCACACATAATGGATTTTATTCATGAGAAGAAAAAGGTGAGATTATCAAAACCTATTCTCTATAAACATTACAGACCAGGTGGTTTGGGCATTCCTGATTTGATGTGTATTGTGATGCATATAATCTCAAACAGTTAGCTGAGGTACTAATTAACCAACCAGAAAACATGGGTTGGATTGGAGCTAAGGGGATTACCATTCTGAAGAAACAAATGGAAATGATTGCAGGCAATAGACAACACATTTCTGCAGGCAGCTATGAAAACATGGAAAAGATGGCACAAGTTTCTCATTCCTGAGCCTTCTCCTATGATTCCTTTCCTTCATCATCCATTATGCGAAGGTCCTTAGATGTGGGGACAGTATGGTGTTCTGGGCCAGCCATAGAGCGAAGCAAGCAGCTGTAGGCACACAGCTAGGTCTCGGTCCGATAGCCTCTGTCCCATGGTTGGGGAGGCACAGCTTGCGCTGGGGTGGTCTCCTCCACACGTTGTTTGAGTCAGGTAATGTGCCTTCCCCTCCCCATGTTCTGGTTTTACACTTGGGGTCCAATGATATTGGGCTCCTCAAAGGTAAAGCATTAATATTGCAGGCTAGGACAGATTTCCACACTATTTGGCGTTGGTGGCCAGACACTTGGATAGTGTGGTCCTACATGTTGCTCAGGCGCTGTTGGCGCTTAAGAATGTCAATAGGGAGGTTCGTCTCAGCCTACAGGATAGATGAGGAATGGTTCTTCCACATCTTGACATTGCTTATTTCAGAGGTGAACTTTATAGGGCTGATGGGATGCACCTCTCCGATGCAGGAAATGATATTTTCCTGCAGGATCTGAGCGGTGGGCCTGTTTGATTTTTTTCAGAACAGGTGGGGGTAGGAAGTCGAAGCAGAGGCTTGGATCCCTCCGGTGGCGGGGGTATGGGAATTTGAAAGGTAAGAATAGGGTTGGTGAGCACTTTTTGCATCTTTGATGATGAAGGGCAACCCGTAAGGCCTGATCTTCGAGGGCTTTGCAGCTCCGAGTCAGGATATGGGTTGCCTTTGGGGACCGTTTGCCTCACTTACACAGGACTGTGCAGCCCTGCATGGGAGGTGACACAAATTGGTTTCCCCAAACACTTAAGTGTAGTTGGAAAAGAGGTGTGGGTTTTACCCGGCCACTATGACTAACTGAGTAGCTCGCCCTTTATTATTTTTGCAGGCTAGTTGCCTGAAGTTAGTGTTATGCTGATTCCTGCATGTTCACGCACAGATCCAGGAGGGGTGAAATACCCATTGTTAAATAAAGAGGCCCTAGTTAATCCAACCCTTGGTGTCCGTGTATTTATTTCTGAATCTTTTCTCCGCTTGCAACACCCACCCTAATGTTAGAGTAGAGAAACTTGTGACAATCATACATAAATTTAAAAAAACAACTGAACTTTAAAAATAAAAAACCCTGTTAAGCAGCAGCTTGCAGCAGAGTGAGGATACAATCTGAAAAGATATTTGAGGGAAGGGGAGAATGTATTACACAGAGTATAGCAACAAAGTACAGCAAAAGCTACAAAAGTGGGAGTAAGTGAATTTCAAATACTTTGGATGTCTCAATGGTTATTTCATTGATTATAACATGAAGATGTTATGTGGAACAGTTTTGTCTAAATTGTGTTCTGTAAAATCAGATGTGACCAAGGCTATGTTCAGATGTGCATGCCTTCCTGGTACTGGACACACCCCTTGGGGGCCGACCATGTTGTCCTCCTTTTCGGTTTCCAAAATATGGTCACTTTAGCTAGGCTAATAGCAGCTTTGAAATGAAAGCCAAATTTGGTAGATTGTGATCACAGATCTCTCACATAAGGATGATTTAGAAGATGTGATCATCAATCTTCCACATAATGATAAAGGCCCTCAAAGGAAGGCTGGCCTGAGCCCCAGCTGGGCCAAATTCTGCTATTCTCCTTAGGGCCTTCACAAAACATTGCAGCAAACTGACTACTGGCTATTTAGTAGGGATGTGCATCGTATCATTCCGATGTCCGATAATGATACGATAATGGTGTTAGTGGACATCCAATTAACGATAACGATATGATAGAAATCCCTCTGAAATTATTGAATCCCAAAAAAATCAGTCTGATAATATCACATTTTATCAGATTATCGGACCGCCATTTAAGTTACAGAATTGAAACTTGGTCACAGTGCTTATGGGGTATGCCTACGTATGTGTATTAAATTTCAGTACAATCCATCCACCCCTGTATTTTATATGAATTTTTTAAACATCGTTTAACTTTCAACAGCTCAGAATGACAGCTTGCCCTGTGCATTCAGAGCTGTCAAAAAAGGTGCACAATCTTTTAAAAATTCATATAAAATACAGGGGTGGAGGGATTGTTCTGAAATTTGGCACATATGTGTAGCAACATGTGCTAGACAGCTGGTCGTGGTACTTTGAAAGCAACAGGGCGGGCCGGTCAACCAGCTGTCAGAACTAGCTTGATCTTTAAAAAATTCATCTAAAATAGAAGGTTTGAGCAATTGCTCTGAATTTTTTCACACATGACTAGCCAGAACCCATCTTCAACATCCCACAAGTTTCAAGTTTTTATCTTTAAAAATGAAGAAGTTACAGCAGGGGGTGGGGCTTTTGAGGGACCCCCTATAACTTTTTAATTTGATAAGATAGAGACATGAAACTTCTTGGACATTGCAGATTGGATCTTGCTAGTCCTGGTTCCCCAAGTTTCATGTCATTATCATTTCAAATAAAAAAGTTATGCATGCATTTCCTCCAGTGCATGCCTATGGGGGAAAAAACAGACAACAAGTATTTTGACTGCATGGTGACCTGGTCAACTAGCTGTCAAAAAAGTTGCACGATTTTTTAAAAAATTCATATAAAATACAGGATTGGAGGGATTGATCTGAAATTTGGCACACATGTCTAGCACATGTGTGCCAAATTGGCACATATGTGCCAAATTTCAGAACAATCCCTCCACCCCTGTATTTTATATTATTTTTTAAAAGATCGTGCACCTTTTTTGACAGCTCTGAATGCACGTGGCAAGCAGTCATTCTGAGCTGTCAGAAGTTAAACAATGGTTTCAAAATTCATATAAAATACAGGGGTGGATGGATTGTTCTGAAATTTAATACACATACTTAGGCATACCCCATAAGCACTGTGAGCAAGTTTCAAGTCTGTAACTTTTAAAATTCAGTACTTTTAGGCATTTCTGTCTCAAAAAACAACTCTATAGGGCAAAATAGGGATCCGAATTAAATATCGGATATCCGATAATTATCGGCTATCTGATACAATTTGATATAATAAACCTCTGATATAATTGGATCTGATTTTTTTTTAAAGAGATTTCCAATAACGATACGATACGATAATTTCGGGCATGCACTTCCCTACTATTTAAGGGGGCTTCAAGGCAGAATGGTGCCTAATTCTTGGTTTTTAAGTGCTTCCTCTTCTATTTTGAAGTTTTGGCCCAGGAAGGAAAGTGTTATTAACTGTACAAGCTCTGTGTGGGAAATCAGGAAACTAAGGTCAAGGTGTACATGGATAGCCTCCCCCACTCACCCATTACTGATGGAAAACACTATTTGCCCCATTTCTGCCAATAATATGTTCCAATCCCAAATAGGCCTTCTCAGGCTCCTTTTTAGAGATTGGAGCTACAAAGAAATGGGTTGATAACGATTTCTGTGTGTGTCAATCACTGAGATAGAGAAGATTATATCTGCAATCCTAAAAACATTTACTTGGTAGTACGTTCCAATAAATACAACAGGCTTCTGAGTAAAGATGCTGAAGACCACACTGTTGTTGTTCTTTAAAAAACAATGACAAATAGACTATTTCCTTTTAATGGTTTTCATGGTACATTTTTTTCATTCTGGTGCTGTCCTTAACACAAGTGATGAAATTGTGTTTGAATGTGGAACGTTAGGGCAGAATTCAGCCAAAGGTCAGCATTTTAAAGATCCACTGGTTTCAATGAGAGAAATTTAGGCAGGTACCTAACCCTTCCATTGAATTCAGTGGAAAACAGTGTAATCTACAGACAGTGTAAACAGAGACAGAAGCAGGCAGAGGGAACTGCAGGACCTGTTCCAGTTGAACTATCTCCTCACCCAGCCCTCTGGGAGATGGAACAGGAAGCAAGGCCATTCCATCAACCCTGCTGCAATCATTTTCTCAGCAATTGTCTGACTTTTCCTTTAGTGCTTTTTTCATTTGCACACAGCTGTTCTTTTAAAAAAGGCATTGCTGTTTGATATGCCATTAAGGATTCTTGTCATGCACAATAACAGCCTGCAGTACTACCCTTTACATGCTTAATCATGTTTTCACTTTCATGATAAAAAGTTGTTCATAAACAGACACACACTTAAGAAATAACACTTAAGAAATAACACTTAAGAAATAAACATCATTTATTAATGCTGAATGTTCTTCCTACTATATGCACACCCCATTACTGAACTTCTGTCCTTGTCAATGCGCAGCATACCTACAAATCTTCCTGAAAGCCAACCCAGACCAGCTCCTTGCCTGCTGTCTGAACATGTGGTGACAAACTGAAGGGGAGTGTTCCTTTGACCAAGGAACTCTGGGATGTCATCACAAAAATTTTGATTTCTGATTCATCCAGCCATGTACATCACTCATCTCTCATCATTCAGCAGTCAATGATTCACTTGTGCACTGCCTCTATTCAAAAGTGTTCTGCATGAGGTTATATCAGGTGATATAGAATCTGTCTGTGATGGTTGGTCTGTTATTGCGGACAAAGAAGGAAGTGCAGAAATGTCAACACAGACACCAGAGCTTGGGATAACTAGGGCCTCTTTATTTAATTGAGTAATTCACCCCTCCCTGGATGTGCATGTGAGAGTGCGGGAATCTAATTAATCCTTTCTCCAGGCAACTAGCCATGTTATGGGTGAGCCACTTGGCCAAGCCAAGAGTTGGGTGAAACCCAGCTCCTTTCTTGAGCTACACGTGTGTGTTTGGTGGAACCACCCCATGTCACTCCCGCCCAGAGCTTTTCAACTCTGAGTAGGTAAGACAGAGAGGTCCCCAAAGGCAAGACATCTATCCTGAGTCATAAGCCACCCAGCCCTCGAGGATCAGGCCTCAGAACTTGCCAATCACCATAAGATGCCAACGAGTGGTCACAAAACCTCTTCTGATGTCCTAAGATTCCCACACAACCCACCATTGGAGGGTGACAAGCCTCAGCTTTGTCACCCTACTCCCCCCCCACCTACCCAGGATGAAAATCCCACAGGCCCACATACAGATCCTGCAGGGAAATATAATTATTGTTGCACACACAGTGCAAAGTGAGATGGGGCATTTGTTTGCAAAGTGAAATTTGGAGAAGGAGAGAGGGGAGAGAGAGAGAAAGAAAGAGAGAGAGAGAGAGAGAGATCTACAAGATCTTGAGATGACTCTGTTTCTTTCTTTTTTTCTTTTTCTTTTAAACATTGATATGATATTTTATTATTATGTTTTTCAATTTTTTTATTGTAAATTTGGGAACAAAACAAAAAAACATAAAGAAAATTTAAAAATATATATAAAATTTAAATAAACATATATAGCCACATATTTCAAAAGCCTCAGATTTGAATATCACAATTTCTAAGTAAGTAAAAAAGAGGGGGAAAGGTAGCATAAATTACACATAAATGTCCATAAAGGCAGATCAAATATCTGAGTGACTGTCCATTCGTAAATGAGGCCTGTATGCCACTCTTTCAAATGTTGCTAATGTTGTTAAGTCTTCAATCCATTGCATTACAGAGAGTGTGGTTTTATCTTTCCAATGTTGTAAAATAATTCTTTTGACAGTCAAAAGGGCATGAAAAATCCATTTCCGTTGACCATGTGTTAGTTTCCAAGCAGCCGGTATGCAATTGAAAATGACATGTACATCTGAAAATATTAAAGAGCTTTCTAATACACAATTTATGCGACTGATAATTTCCTCCCAAAAGGCGGCAACTATTGGACATTTCCAGAACATATGAACAAAAGAAGCATTAGGTATGTAACACTTCCAACAATTAGTTGATTTAGACAAACCTTTATTAAACAGATGCCGTGGTGTCCAGTATACCCAAAACAGATAAGACATAACCGGAGACCCATTGACATATCTGATACGGATGCCAAAACAATGGTCCATTGTTTTGATAAAATAAGACACTCCAATTCCCTATTCCATTCCTGCTGTAGCCCCATTGTATCATATTTATTCACTAATAATAAGAATTTATAAACATGAATTGTGGGCCAATTTATCCGGTCAGCCTCAATCAATGCTTCCAATAGCAAAGGAGATTCTGAAGCAGTGAACGCTGCTGGGCCAAATATAGATTCTAACAAATGTTGCAGTTGCAAATACTGCCATTCAGCTGAGGCAGGTCATTTAAATTTATCACACAGAGCTGAGAATGACAGGAACTCATCATCTGCACCCACCAATTGGTCAGGGTACAAACCATTCTATCTGTCCAAGTTCGCCATAAAAACATTTTCTTTCATATTTTTAAATCTGGATTTTCCCATATGGTCAGTTTGGTATGAGAAAATGGATCAAACTGTGATTGGCGTGACATTATATGCCACACATCTCTAACTGCTAGGATTGTGGGTGGGGCTCTTTCCACTTTAATATGCCAAGAATCTAATGCCATCCATTTGGAAAGAGCCTCCAGACAGGATGATTCCAAAACTGACCAAGGTGGAAATCAAATCTAAGTGAAAAGGACCAAAATTTAGTGCAGGTGAGCAAGTAAGCTGGATGGTATATAACAAGGTCTGGAAAGCCAAATCCACCCTCTTTAATTGAAAGTTGCATCCTTTTCAGGGATATTCTTGGTGGACAGGAACCCCAGAAGAATTTACGGAACAAAGTATTACATTTTTGAAAATACTTGCTGGGTATAAGTAAGAGGATTCCACATCTAACGTAAACAATTCGAGGTATAGTATTCATCTTAAGTGTATTGACCTTGCCCCATAAACTTCACTTTAAAGATGCCTATCTATCAATATCTCATGAAATATAATTAATCAACTTATTTAAATTTAACTTAATCGTTTGACATATGTCTCTGGTAATGATTATTCCCAAATAAGTGATAGAATCAGGGAACCAGCAAAATTGGCAGTTGTTTTCGTTTGTCTGTCTTTATATGCTTTGTTTGTTTCATTTATTCCACCCCCAGCGTGTGTGCGTGTGTCTGCCTGTTCTGTTAAAGCTTTTTCCTCCAATGTGCCTGCCCATCCCGCCTTGCAGGGCAGGATTGTGTGATTTCCCCTTTATGGTTTGACATGCTGTCGCTCTCCTTCCTCAAAGCTGAGTTTTCCCAGCAGCACTTGGCTTCAAAGTTATAAGTGTCTTCTTCTTGTATTTGTATGTTTGTGTGTTTTAGGGTTGTGCAGTGCACACAAGCAGTACACAATTAATAAAAGAACACCATTTGGTAACATTCCATCACGAGGTGTGGGAAACACTGGCTGCTGCTGCTGGTTCTGGCCATGGGGGGAGAGGGAGTGCGCTGTGCAGGGCTGGTTGGTTGGTTGTGCCTTTCTGCTTGGACTCATAGAAGTCAGCCACAGTGGTGCTGCTGGGCTGGCATTGTGAATGTAAGCTTCTACACCTGAGTAAGGTAGGTGACCTGCAAAGTGTGTGCAATGGGTGTGTTGCATTTTCAATTGAGAACTGGCCAAGATGGCGCCAAGGAAGGTTGTTTCTGCTTTGAGCTCCGTAGTTTGTTTTTAGTTTTTTCAATTTGTTTTTAGTTTTTAGTTAGTAAATTTTATCCTAACACTTCTCAGAAGATTTCTGGAAAGTCTGTGCTGATTACACAGCTTCTTTAAGGAGTATCGGTGAAAACAAACAGTGTTTACAGAACTTGCAGTGCTTACAACTATTTGAGCAAACAGAAGATATCCACCCACACCTCGGAGAAAGTGAGCTATGCTGGGCAGTAAGCAAACACTTAATTAACTGAGTCATTTTAACAAGTATATCTTTTGCCGGGAAGTATATAACTGGAATCTACAATAAGAGATATGGTGCTTACCAGAAAGGACTATAAGACCTTGGGAATTGCACCCGCTGCTGTTGATCCCCTTCTGGGTAAACGTAAAAAACAAACAAAGATCACACAGTACCTTGAAAATAAAAGGGAAACTGTTGGAACTGAGAAGGGGTTTTTTAACCCCCCAAACCCCATTTTGGATTGGACGTTGACTTATAAAGTGAATATCCAAATACCAGCAGAGGAGTTTTTAAATGAAGATCTAGCAACAGAGTTGGCATTTGCGGAACAGATATCACTTCCAGGACGAATGCAGCCAGCTATAGATAATAATGAATTAAATGATGCAATCTTTAAGCAAATACAGGAACTGGCCCAAGATAAGGGGAAAACAAACCCAAATACGTCCTCTATTCAGACAGAGAAACTTCATGAGGAGCGACTGCCAATTGAAGGTTGGATTTATTTGTTGATGAAGGAGATTGAACATATAAAATCCTACTTGTCTGCAAGCAACAACCTGTTAATAGCACTGACGAACAGCATGTCCAATTTAAACTCTCAAATAAACAAGTCTCCAAACCTACATGGGAAAACGAGTAGGATAATGGACATGATGAAAAGACCTAGAAATTCCAAGAAGGGGCTTAAAAACGTAAAGAAGGCAAAAAACTCCAAAAACTTGAAGACGATACATCATAAAAAAATGAAAGTAACAAGTAAGAAACATGCAGAAGAAAATCAAACATCTATGCTGGGAGTCAAACCTGATTTCTCTGCACACCAAAACTCACCAGTATCAACAGAGGCTCAACTTGAGTATTTGGATACACATGACCCTTGGACTATTATTCCACTCGAAAGAAAAATCTCTCCAACGAAGGCTGTAACTAATAAAAATTGGAACCTGACATTAAATCGCCAAAAACTGGTAATGAGCAACTACCCCAAACCTAAAGGCTTATTAACCCAGCATGAGCGAAAGCGACATCTCTTAGAGATACTGAGCCCAGTAAGCCAGGGCTTGTTTAAAATAACGGATATAAAAAATGTGGAATATATTTTTTACAATTATATCCGTGCGCGTGCTGTGATTACCTTTGCCGAACAAAGCCTAGCTAGCAAGGTCTTTGCCTCTAGGGACATCTTAGCCAGGTGTGGCATCTCAGTTTTAAGATTCTTTGAGAATACTGCCCCCCCTCAAGCACTGGCCACTGAAAGTAAAACAAGCTTAAAAAGCAGATTAGCAATTGAAAATAGCTACTCAAGAAATCTAATCGACTTGGATTCTTTATATGAAACAACTAAGCAAAGTCAATATGATGAACTAAGGGAGTATGAACCAAAGAAACTTCTCCCAATTGAGAAGATACCTCTTGAGAAGGAGGGAAAAATGCTAATGAACTCTTTCTGTGCATTGCCTTATGAGGCACAACAAGAAATAATGCTAAGACTAGACCTATTAAAATCACATCTGGCAAACATTCAAATTGGGAGAACTGAGGGTCCAACTAAAGTGAAGGAACAACATGATTTAGACGTCCCTACCTTATTCGAATATAAGGAACCCTCAAAAGAGAAAAGACAAGACACCCTAGAGATATCTAAGGAACATAAATGCGTTATAAACACAATAGCTGACATAGAACTCATTCCACCATCAAAGAATAGATGTCTCAGGAGTAATATAACCTACCCAACGATAATTGATAAACCTACAGGGAAGGAGCCCATTTCTTTGCTTGGCATGAGGTTACTTGAGGAGAACGAATTAGGCTCGCCAGAAAAACAACTCAACCCTGTTGATAACCAATTAAACCAAACAACCAGAGTAATTTCAAATGTCAGCAGGCCCAGATCTGAGGAGGAAAAAATTGAACATCAGGAAGAACCAGTGGGAACTGCGGATAAGGCCCCCCAAAAACACACCAAACATCAGAGAGGCCTGGACCATGCACCACATAACGTAGATGAGCTGGACTCTCAAATGGTGGCCTACAAAATTCAAAATAAAATCTCACAAAATGAGAAACCAGCTCAAAATCTCTTGAGACCTTCAGTGGGCCCAGGGACCCCACCACGTTCGACATGACAAAAAATGCACCAGAAAAAATTACATCAACAAAAACGATCTCTGATGCTTTTATCATGGAATATAGCAGGCTGGCAGCGCAAAGTTGAGGATCCTATTTTTCAAAACTTTATAATTAAGCATGACATCATACTGTTACAAGAGACCTGGGCCAAAGAGAGTCTGGTTTTAAATGGTTTCTCTGCGTACTCCCTAGACGCAGAACCCAGCCTCCGAGGTGGTCGACCCAAAGGAGGCCTGGCTGTATTGATCTCGACCAGCATCAGGGCAAACATTGTTAGACCAGCCTCCTTGTCACATCTAGCGATTGCCCTGGTCATTAATTTTAGGTCAAACAGTTTATTGATAATCAATGCTTACCTCCCACCTATGTGTCAAAAACAACAAATTAAGCAAAACTGGTTAAAGTTAGAAGAGTACATCTTTGAACTAACAGCCCTGTATCCTGAATCTCGTATAATCATGGCAGGAGATTTAAATGCCAGGATAGGGCAGACGGACCTTACATTGTACTCTTACTTCCATGAAAATTTACCTGAACAAGAGGAGGCCCACGCTATACCAGTCAGGCAGTCGAAAGATAAGGGTTGCAACCGCGCTGGCCTCTATCTAATGCAACTGGTAAATAAACTCGACTTGGTAATTTTAAATGGGAGTATTGAAGGCGATAAAACTGGTGAATTCACATTCCTTTCAGGTGTCGGAGCCTCTACAATTGACTACTTCATAGCCTCATATAATTTGTTAAATGCTATATCCACTTGTAGGGTATGTAAACGTCTTGAGAGTGACCATCTACCTCTAGTCCTAACACTAAATCTCGCCACTCAGATTACTCATACTGAGTGTATGTGGATGCTAAACTTAGAGGCTGAGAAAAGGTTTACACGAATAAAATGGACTAACAGACTAAGCGATAACATAACAGAGATACTGTACTCTGAAAGTAAACTTCAGTATCGAGAAGCATTACTAACTGCAGACTCACCAACAATAGTCTTTACATTGTACCAAGATATTATTATGCTCTTGCAAAATCATCTGAAGCCCAATGCTCAACTAAACCTCCACACTAAAAAATCTAAGCATTGGTTTGACCATGAATGTATTGCAATGAAAAAATCTTTAACACAACAATGCCAGTTGTACAGAGAACAAGATTGGCCAACACTACCTTCCGAATGGTTCACACTGAAGAAGCGTTATAAGGAATTAATTAAAACAAAAAAGATGCAGGCCACAAGAACCACATGGCAAACTTTAATAAATGCAGCAAGAGATAAAGACTCTGCAACCTTCTGGAGAGTGGTTTCAAGTGCCTGGCCAAAAACAACAGTAAACATGGAATATTTTATTTCTCCAAATTCCTGGGAAGCGCATTTTGGCACCATCTTTAAGTCGGGACAGACTTACCAACAACTATTCAAGATCGACATAAAAAATTTACTCATGTGGCCCCCGGTCTCCTCACAAGAAATCCGACATCTCATCTCAAAATTAAAACCAGGCAAAGCCCCCGGGTGCGACAACATACCCCCTGAAATGATAAAAGCAAATATAGATTGGTGGGCTCCTATACTAGCTTTTCTGTTTACATGCATTGACCATACGACACACATCCCTGAGGATTGGGGTCTAGCCATTGTCATTCCAATTTATAAAAAAGGTGAAAGATCCGACCCAGCAAATTATAGACCAATAAGCCTGCTGAGTATAATCAGCAAACTATATGCCTCCCACCTGCACGAGAAACTGCTAGACTGGCTAGAACAAGAAAACATCATCGAAGATGAGCAAGCCGGATTCAGAGTGGGGCGATCCACAGTTGACCAAGGACTAGTTCTTCAACACATTGCTGAAAAATATGCGTCATCAACTAAAGAAGGTCTGCATGTTGCATTCATTGACTTCAAATTTATTTATTTATTTATTGCATTTTTATACCGCCCCATAGCCGAAGCTCTCTGGACGGTTCACAAAAATTAAAACCATGAAATCATTTTAAAATATATAAAACAAGGCACAATCTAAAAACACAGAATAACATACAATATAAAAACACAACCAGAATAAAACCAAGCAGCAGGAATTAATACAGATTAAAATACAAATTTAAAACAGCAAGGATTAAAATTGAGTTAATTTAACTGTTAAAATACTGGGAGAATAAAAAGGTCTTCACCTGGCGACGAAAAGAGTACAAAGTAGGCGCCAGGCGAACCTCTCTGGGGAGCTCATTCCACAGCCGGGGTGCCACAGCAGAGAAAGCCCTCCTCCTAGTGGCCACCTGCCTCACTTCCTTTGGCAGGGGCTCACGGAGAAGGACCCCTGTAGATGATCTTAGGGTCCGGGCAGGTACATATGGGAGGAGGCGTTCCTTTAGATATCCTGGCCCCAAGCCGTTTAGGGCTTTAAATGTTAGTATCAGCACTTTGAATTGGGCCCGGACCAGCCTTTGACTCAATTCCCAGAGATAAGTTATGGAAAAAGTTTGAGGCTACTAACATCGATAGGAGACTGCTCATACTTATGTGGCGTCTCCATGAAAAGACATACATGAAGGTCAGATGTAGCCGAGCTGGACATTTAACAGGATCAATACCCACTTACAATGGAGTAAGACAAGGGTGTATCATGGTCCCCACTTTGTTTAATTTCTACATTAATTCCCTAGTTCAGTCTTTGAAAGGAATAAACTCACATCCTCCCAGACTGGCAAATAGATCTTTGTCAATCCTCCTATACGCGGATGATGCAAGTATAGGCTTGAGGCGTCTTCTATGCGCTTTGGCTACCAACTGTAAAGAGGAACTGCTGACAATAAATTATAACAAAACTAAGGTCATAGTTTTCAATAGAAAGAGGACCAAGCACCGATGGCAGATAAATGGTCATCAGATTGAGCAGGTTATCTCCTATAAATACCTAGGTATAACCTTTCAATCGTCAGGTTCATGGAAATCCCAAACAAAACATGCCATTGAAAACGCTCAAAGGAGTGCTAAAGCACTCCTCTCCTTTTATTATGCTAAAGGGGGCCAATATATTCCTGCAGCCATGCAAGTTTTCACTGCTAAAGTAATTGCACAGATGATGTATGGCTGTCAGATATGCATTATTGATGACTATGCCCCTTTTGAGGTTGCACAAACAAAATTTTTAAGAGCAATACTAGGAGTCCCCTCTTAAGTGCCTAATACAATCCTACGGCTAGAGGTAGGACAAATTACGATGGAGGCGCGAATGCTTATATGTAAGGTGAATTTCTGGTTAAAGCTAACTTTTTCTCCTGTGGGTCTTGCCTTCTGATTTTGACTGACCCATTTCAATCCAAATGGAAAAGGACTCTGTCGACAAAATTGCAGCATTTGGGCTTCTCGGCTGATGTCATACAGGTCTTAGGATACACTAAGGCTCAAGTGGCTATCACACAGAGAATCAGAGACATCGACCTTCAAAACCATCTGAGATTAACTCCACGCTATCCCAATTATCAGAACTATGTAGGAGCATTTATAATGCCAAACTATATGTTAAGCTTATCAATTCCCAAATATAGGAAAGCTTTCACGCTAGCCAGACTAAATGTTCTACCTTCCGCGCTTCTGGAAGGCAGATATAATAAAATCCCTGTCCAAGAACGGTTATGCCCATGTGATATGGGAAGTGTAGAAACTGAAGCTCACGTACTACTCCATTGTCCTTTTTATCCTGACCTCCGCAGAGATTTAATTACCCCAATTCTTCTTAAAAAACCAGGAAGATCTGAAGCATTTTACTTAGAATATCTATTATCAGATCGAAATTCTCAGGTCACATACAATGTAGCACGATTCAGTGCATCTGCTATCACTTGTAGAAAAATGATGATGAATTGAGGATAGTAAAATTTGTGGAGGCGCTATTACTGTTATGTTTAGGATATTTTATGTCTCAGATACGTGACTTTTGGATCATTTTTATAATAGTTGTAATTCTATCTATTTTAATTTGCTGTTGATTGACTTGTTTTCTTGTTGTTATTTTTAATTGGTTTTTAATAATTGCTGTATTTGTAGCTACTTTTAATCTGCTGGTCTATGACCGTAATAAATTATATTTGATTTGATTTGAGTGTGTGCAATGTTCGTGTTCTTGCTTGAGATCAACATGGCGTACACCTGCAACAAGTGCAAGCTGGTTGCACTATTGGAAGAAAAAGTGAAAGCACTTGAGTGGCTAGTGTCCACCCTCCAAGGAATAAGAGAAGGCAAAGAGTTCTTAGACAGAACGGTGGAATTGAACAGCAACAAGAAGCGCAAGAGATTGAAGAGCAACAGCAAGCCAAAGCAGAAGTGGAAAATGCTGAGATGATGAAACCCAACGAAGAGGGAACTCCTTGGAAGAGGGTGACAGTTAGGACCAGAAGAACTAGAAGACACTCTGCACCAGTGGAACCATTAGAGTTATGCAATTACTTTCAGCTACTGGAGGAAGAGATTGGAGGACAGCCTGCAGAGGAAGAATTACAGGAGACTCCGTGCAACAGTGAGCAAGAGGCAGAAGGTCAGACAACCAAGAAGAAGAGAAGAGTAGTCATTGTGGGAGACTCCCTGCTGCGTGGGATTGAAACACACCTGGTGAGTCCATGGGTCTTTGCAACATACTTTGGTGCTGAACGAGCTGTACCTGGCCGACATCATCCGGGTCGGGGGAGAGCAGGAGAACATGTGTGGCTTCCATGCCCTGGGCTTCCCGCGGGCAGTCGGGGCTCTGGACTCGACCCATGTGTGCATCCTGCCCCCCCATGGCAATGAGTACTACAACTGCAAGCATTTCTACAGCATGGTTCTCCAGGCGGTAGTGGATGCCAAGGGGTGATTCCTGGATGTCTATGCGGGTGTGTCCGGGTGGAACCACGACATGGCCATCTTCTGGAACTCCCCCCTGGTGGTCAAGCTGTCGGTGGGCTGCTTCCTGACCTCCGGGCCCGCTTCCGTGTGCAGGCGGGCGGTGGGTCCACTGCTGTTGGTCGACCAGGCCTTTGCCCTCCATCTGTGGCTGATGGCACTGAACCGCTACTCCCGCAACGCTGTGCAGCGTAAATATAACTACTAGCACTGCCGTGCCGTCCTGCCTGTGAAGCGCGCCTTTGGGCATCTGAAGGAGTGTTGGCACTCCCTGTTTAGCTTGCTGGACTTGCAGGCTGACATTATCCCCAACGTCATGGTGTGCTGCTGCATCCTGCACAACATCTGCGAGTCCCAATGGGACGTGTTACTGGCTGAGCACCCCAACCTCCCCCAGCTGGGCGAGTATGCTGATGCCATCGCTGTGGACAGGCGTGACATTGCACTGTTGCCCAGGCCCGAAAATCCCGTTGGGGATCGCCATGCCCATGCGGAAGTGGCACAGGTGCATGAGAGTATCGGTGACTGGATCTGGCCGCACTACACCTACCCTGTATGATCTGCAGCTGTGGGGCTCCTTCTGTGGACTGCCATTGCTTCCTATCCACCTTCCCATTGTCCCTTTCCGCCACTTGCTGCTTTGAGGTGCTCTGCTCTGCTGTCCCCTCATCACTGCTGTGCCTTCCTGGTCACCTTCTCTTGGCCTGGGGGCAACTGGCCTTTCCGATGACTCTGTCCATGCTTTGCAGTGGCCCTGTTCTCATGTAACCATTTTTATATGCCATGCTGAATATTTTTTTTTCACTTTCCCCCTCTCTGGCCTTCTCTCCAGTGTTTGCAGGTATTGCACTCAGGGGGGTTGTCTTGGGTGGGGGCTCAGGGATGTCGGGTGCCCTTGCGCCTGCCGCGCCTCCCATGTAGGGTGGCTGTGGACTGCTCCCATGGCAGGGCTGCCTGCCATCCGGTTCTGGCGCCCGGGTGTGCATGTCGGCCATGGCTTGCCCATGCATTGGCCGTGCTCGGCCTTCCTCAGCTCTGGATGGGGCTGTGGTGCACTGTGGGGGATGGATCGGGCGGGCGGGATTTGTGCCCATCTGCTGGCTCACCGACCAGCCCATGCCTGGTCCCATCAGGGCATCGGGTGTGACAGGGCATGGATGCCATAGTTGGGGTGCTGTGCCGGGGAAGTGGGGTGGCCGCTCTGTTGGTGTGGCCACTCCTCCTGTCTGCTTCTCCGCCCAGGGCTGGTGTGTCCCACCCAGAGCCTGTGAGCGTCCAATGGGGTTTGAGAGGCATGTCCTCCTGCAGCTTCAATGGTGACACCCATGGATTTCTGGCCATGGTGTGTGCTGGGATACCTCTGGAAGGACTAGTGGTGATTGGTGGGTGGGCAAAATGGTGTGCGAGCTGTCAGTCCCGGCCACGTTCATTGTTAACCACCGGTGCATTTGCCAGTGCCTTGCAACGCCGGCTGCAACATGTTGTGTGGGGAGCGCCGCCTGTTTAACTCCTGGTCAGTACGCTATTTACTCCTCCATTGCTTATTGTGCCATCTGAATTCAGCCAGTGAGTTGGGTTACATAATTGCAGCATAAGAAGTTCACAGAACCAACAGAGAGCAGGCTTTTTTTTAAAGTGGCCTAAAAAACCCACCCCAATTTATCCAGAGTATGTCACAACACAGAGAAAGGCATTTATAGACAAGCTCACTTCCCCAAGATTTAAATTAAAGGGAGATGGGAATCCAGGAAACTCATTTCACACAGGCAAACTGAGGTAGCAGGCAAATAAGAGTCAATGACCACAAGCTAGAGAGTTTGGGGTTCATAATATATATATATATTTAAAAATAGTGTGCCCCATCAAACATTAAACAGGAGGAACTTGCATCACCAAAAGGAAAGACAGGATTTTAAAAAACACATGTTCACAAACAGTTCAACCCAGCAACCCCTTTCCCCCATACTGCAACATTGAAAGCAAAGGGGGGACCATTTCTCTCACACACATGCATGCTTACATGGGTGTAAGCCCCATTGAATTCAGTGAGTCTTACTTTTGACCAGACTTATATATGATTGCTGTATATATCCAATAATTTAAAAGCACATGGAACACTTGACAGGCACAAGCAAATAATCAATGTCACATTAACAATAAGTGCCATCTTAAGTTGCAGCACCATACATTGAAAAGGATTTATATTAAGGATAGAATCCACCCATACCAAACACTATATATATCAAATGCATACACACCAAGACGAAATGCATTTTTACACATGGTAGCAGAGGCCTAAATGCATTCCCCTAACCTTTATTTATTCAGTCATGCAACCCAATGAAAATACTTTTAAATGAATTAATTGGGCTCTGATGGGAATTGATTTTGTTAAAACAAAAGCATTTATACTGAGGGAAATGATTCACTACTGCAGGAAAATGATGCCCTACTCACCCAGAAATGAACAAATGAGATCAGCAACCACTAGCAGCAACAAACATACAAATAGCAGTAAGATCATACTGGGATGATGATGATGATGATGATGATGATGATGATGATGATGATGATGATGATATTCTTGAAACTGTCTGAACACTCCTGCCAAACACAATGAGCCTTGAGGAATCAGTTAGCGCACACTGTTGCTGCCCCTGCCAAGCACTCACACAGCGCTTGCTCAGAGTGAGCCCCGCACCACCCAAACCACCCAAAAGCACACCTGGGATGGGGAAGGCCCTAATGGCCTCCTCACAAAACCTTGAGCCTGCTCGGCCCTGTAGCTGCATGGGTGCTGCACGCCCTCACACAGAAATCCTCACCAGAAGGAAGGCACAGCACCAGTTGTCACTGCAACTCTCTGTCCTCGCTCCTCTGTATAAGTGCTCTCCTGCAACTGGGCCAATTACTTGGTTGAGAAAGAGGGGAAGTAGCTGGACCGACAATCCAGCTAGAAGGAAGGGAAGCCAGATACCGTCAGCATTGGAAGTCCTCACTGCCATTGCTGCCACTTTGCCACTGTGACCACACCTTCCCCACCACCTGCTCTCATGTTCGGCTATAGACATCTGTCCTTGTGCTGCAGCCAAAAAGAAGCTAGTGGCAGGGAACAGCGGAAGTGGCCAATAGCTGCACTGGCCCCACCAAACTTCCTGTCCCCTCTGCCAGAGGGATGACATGCTTAACCATTTAAGGCCCAGATTAGAGCAGTGAGGGGATGGGGCCTTACAGGGGAACACATGTAATTCTGGACATTGTGGAAAATTCTATAATATCCATCCTGACACCCCAAATTAATTGAGTTCCTGGAAGAATCCGAGGGGGGGAGCAGATAATGGTCACTTTACTCTGGATCCACCTAATAGTTGATCCATTTCACCCACTTCTACCTAGGTTGCTAATTAGAATATCATGGGGCACTTTGTCAAAAGCTTTGCTGAAGTCAAGATATATTATGTCCTCAGCATTCCCACCATCCACAAGTGAGGTTGCCTGATCAAAAAATGAGATCAGATTAGTCTGGCAGGATTTGTTCCTGACAATTCCATGTTGGGTTCTAGTAATCACAGCATTGTTTTCAAGGTGCTTACAGGTTTACTTCTTTATAATCTTTTCCCAGGGATTGATGTCAGACTGACTGGTCTGTAGTTCTCAGGTTCCTCCTTTTTGAAGATTGGGACATTAGCCTTCAACCATCACTGGCACTTCACCCATCCTCCATGATTTTGCAAAGATAACAGACACTGGTTCTGAGAGTTCTTCTACCAGTTCCTTTATTACTCTAAGATGCAGTTCATCAAGCCAAGATTTGTACTCATTTAGGCCCCCTCCACAAGAATGCGCCTTTGCGCCTGGTTCCGCGATTATGCGCATTATCGCGGAGGCGCATTTACTCCTAATCCCTCTGCACGGGAGGCGGCGAGAAGCGGCGAAGCGCATTAAAAGATGCCCAAAAAGCGCTTTCCAGGTAGTTAATGCGCATAATCGCTTGTTCACACAGCGAAAATGCGCTTTAACGGCAGGAGCAAAATAAAAGTCGCTATTTAACGCGCGTTCGAAAATGCGCATTATCGGGGAGATAACGCGCCTGTACGCCCGTTTTGCGCTCCGCTCGTGTGTAGGTAAAATTTATAATGAGCCTTCAAGGCTCATTAAACGCCCCGTGTGGAGGAGGCCTTAAAGAAATTATGTGTTCCTTGACTATTTGTTTATCAATCTCAAGCTGCAATCCTGCCCCTTCAGCTTGTAAGTCACATTTGCCAAATAGTTTATAGATCCTCTTTTGGGAGAAGACTGAGCCAAAGTAGGAATTGAACACTACTTTGAACTACCATTCATTTCCTTTTACTATGCACATACCTGAAGAAGTGTTTTTGTTGTTGCTTTTAGCATCCCTTGCTAACCTCAGCTCATTCTAACCATTAGCCTTCCTGACACCATTCCTGCATTTCTGTGCTACCTGTCTGTAGCCCGGCCTTCCTTCCACTTCCTATATGTGCCCATTTTGTTTTCAGGTTATCTCTAAGCTTTTTGTGAAGCCACATTGGTTTCTTCTGTTGTCTTCTACCTTTTTTCCTTGTTGGAATTATTTGTATTTATGCTTTTAAAATGTTGTTTTTAATTAACTCCCACCCATCTTGGACTGCCATGGGACCTTACTTATAATTGTTCTGAGTTTATTAATGCCTCAGCTGCAGTAAAGTGGACCTAGTATGAAAGCAACCAGAAAATATGAGACTTAAAACATAAATGATGTCCAAACAAGCACATGGGCATCTCCTAAGAAGATCCTAATTAGCTTAGCAACAAGCTACAACAGGAGCACGGAGTAGGGAAACATAGTTCCCACATAAGGGTAGTGGGAAAGACACCTGCATAAGACTCTGGCAGTCAAAGTACACCATATAAGGCTAGAAAGACCAAAGTCTCAATTCAGCTGGCTACTGTCCCAAATAAAATTTCTTTATAACTCTACACAATGTGTATTAAAATTTTCATTTATAAACAAAACCAAAATTGTGAATCTTAGCAGTGCAATCCTGACCTCTAGTGGGCAAATAAATAATGGCAGAAGAGTAATTAGTCAATCACTCCACATTACCTTAACTATAGTCCCTGAGTCCAGCTCTCTTACATCTACCCCTCTCCCACTAGTCATTTTTCCTATTAGGCACTTATAGTTCTTTGTGTCTTTCGGTCCTTGATATTTCAAGGGTGACAGATCAGGACACAAGAACTATACGCAAAGATAAGCATAGGGTTTTTCATCTTAGGAACACCCCTCAGACAGTGATGGGGGAATAGGATTGCATATGGTGGCTATCTCTGCCCATCCCCAATTTGGCCAGCATGTGAAGTGGCCTTAAACATATTCCAGCCTATGTGCACAGGGTGCCTCTATGTGAAGGGGTGGTGGAATCTGGGCCAATCAGGATCCCCCTCACATGGAGGCACTCTATGTATATAGGTTGGTATATGCATAGAGATGCTTCACACACTGACCAAGCACATAGTCCAATGTGCATTTTGGTGATGGGGTCATAGCTGCTGGGCGTGGCCACCTTCCCCCATCAGCATGTGATGTATGTCTGTATAAACAAACCAAGATCAAACCAGAGTTCTCCAAATGCATACATAACACAGAATTGCAATTTGTTTTTAAGTTAAAGCATAAGCTTTCACTCTCCTCCTCTACTGGGTGAAAAAGAAGAGGAGAACAGGACTTCGTAAGTCTCAGGCCTCCTCCACACGAGACATTTAATGAGCCTTGAAGGCTCATTATAAATTTTACCTCCACACCAGCGGAGCGCAAAACGGGCGTACAGGCGCGTTATCTCCCCGATAATGCGCATTTTCGAATGCGCGTTAAATAGCGACTTTTATTTTGCTCCGGCCGTTAAAGCGCATTTTCGCCGTGTGAACAAGCGATTATGCGCATTAACGTCTTCTAAAGCGCTTTTTGGACATCAATTAATGCGCTTCGCCGCCTCTTGCCGCCTCCCGTGCAGAGGGATTAGGCGTAAATGCGCCTCCGCGATAATGCGCATAATCCCCGAACCGGGCGCAAAAGCGCATCCTTGTGGAGGGGGCCTTACATTAATTATTGGGCCATTGTGTCGTAGCACTTAAAAAGACAAATTGCATTATAGGGCTTTTAATTTTGCTTGCTTCTCTTGCCAAATATCTTCCACTGCCATCAAATATGAAAGATACTCTACAATACTGACACCTTAACATGAGGACACCTCTCCCACTGTATGTGGTGAATTATCTAACCACTACCCTTTGTGGTGAATACAAATTTTAACATTACTTGCTTCTCTTATCTGTTATTTTTCATTGTCATCAACCATTTCGGGTAAAATCACCTATGGGTACCTCTTCATGGGCACTTTGCCTCGCGGTGGCTTCAAAATGGCAACAGTTGGGTTACATGATGCTGCCACCAATTCGAAGCAATCTAGAGGCAAAGGCCCTTTGCTTTGCACTAAAAAAGTCAGGCATTTAGCCCAACTTTTTTCAGAGTGGAGCAGGCTGGGCAGGGAAGGGGGTGGAGCAGCGAGTCATAAGTTCACTGCAACGCCTCTGCTGTCCTCCACCAATTATTATTTTTTTAAAAAAAATACTTACCTTAGAGTAGGGGGCCGCCCCTCCAGCCGCCCCTCCAACTGATGCTGGGTGCGGTGGTGGCAGCGACAGGAAAAGCCGCTGTGGCGCTCCTGCCATGAAGACTGGCGGCAGGAGCGTCAATGAGCAGCGTGCCGACTGCCGCCGCCACAGTGCGCTGGAAGAGGTGCCATGAAGACGTGGCCTATGTCACATCTTTTCCTGTAATTGAAAATCCCCCTGTGAAGCTTTGAGACCTACAGCATAAAGGCCAGGCCTTAGAAGCCTGGGTTTCTTTCTGTTGAGAGTGGGTATCCCTGAGAGGAGTAGTTTCATTTCTCTAATTAAGTTTCATTTCTTCAAAGTTGAAACAGTACTTTATGTTTTGGGGAAAGAGGGTATAAAAACAGGAGAGAAAGCCAGCAAGAGTGCAGAAAAACGATAAGCATGGGGGAGAAGAAGCTGAAAAAGCCTCAATGCAGCTTAGGGTAAAAGAACTTGCATTTTGCAACTTTTATTTTCTTTTAATGCCTTTGTATCACTCAGCACTATTGACTTTACTTGTAATTTTGTTATTTTAATACAATCTTTACAATTAATTTTCAATCTTTACTTATAATTTGGTTATTTTAATAACCAAACCTGTGGTAGCCAAGGCATATCTTGACACAGAGAAGCCATGTTTGATCAATTTGAATAGAAAGGTCAGACATCGGACATTTCTTTGACTGAAACTGAGTAGTAACTCTTAAAACTGCCTGTATCATAAGACAACCTCCCCCCCCCCCCCGCACACACATACAGCACATTCAGCTACTGCAGTTAGGCCAGACTTCGCTTTTTCTTTAGTTGCTCCGGGCAACCCGCCTGCAGAAAATCTGTGGTCAGCTAGAATTTCCTGTTAGATCAACAAATAGGCTGACCATATGAAAAGGAGGGCAGGGCTCATGTAACTTTAACAGTTGTAGAGCAAAGGGAGTTTCAGCCAGTGTCATTTGTATGCAATTAGTTAAAGTTGCAGAGGCCCTGCCTTCTTTTGTATATGGTCACTCTAGTATAGTGCATGCAACTTTAACTGTTGCCATGAAGAAGGAATATCACCAGGAACTAATTGCATACAAATGGCACTGGCTGAAATTCCCTTTTCTCTACAACTGTTCATGAGCCCTGTCCTCCTTTTAATATGGTCAGCCTATCAACAAAGTATTCTGCAAATGCTCAGTTATTTCATGTCTGTAACCAAGTGAATAGATAAAAACAGCTGGCACGCCCAGCGAGAGGCAAAAAGGTGTTCCTTGGCAGAAGTGCAACATAAATTCCCTTCTATCAAAATAAAAGTTGTTTTTGAAACCTGGAAAGCGCCTCCATAGTGATTTGGGCCACAACAAACTTAAAGTGTCTGGAGTATCACTCACTCCACGTCTACAGCCTAAACCCTACATTATTGGGAAGGGGAAGGTAAACGAAGGAAGGTGGGACTCTTAAGGGGGCAAAAGATCCTTAAGGAGTTGCTCAGGGGATCCTGATACCCCCTAAGCAAAGCAGTAGATTTTGGCACCTTCCACTATGGAAACCAAACCTTTAATTGAAATGTAAGCCACTCTGGGAGTGTTTCTGGCTAAAGAGCAAGGTATAAATGTGTTATACAAATTAATAATGTATTAATTGATTTATTTCTTTAAATCAATTATACCTTAGTCTTTAGCCAGAGTGGCTTACAAATCAATAAAAACAAGACAGCCCCTGCCCTCAGGGCAGCAAACAAGAGGCGGCAAACAAGGCCAACAATAATCTTAAAAACCCAAATAAACAAATAATAACAATACTTTTATTTATTTATTTTTAAAAAGTTAACCATATGTGCTACAAATCATTGGCTCAGTTCGGACGACATATTAAGCAACGGAGGGGTAAATAACTTACTGACCGTGCGTTAAGCAGGAGGAGCTCCACAGACGACACTCTGCAGCCGGGGCTGCTTGGAACCAGCAAACGACCCGGCTGCTACGAACTTGCGGCGCCCATTTTGGTTGCAGCCTCTCCTCCATGTGTCCTCCAGCCGTATCCCAGCATGCATGTATCCCAGAGTTCTGCTGGCTGCATAGAGTGGCTGGGGTTTTTTGGCTGCTCTAGGCAGCAGAACTCTATTCTGAAACGGAATAGTCCACAGAGAGAGGGGGGGCTGAATTCGGACGACACTTTAAACAACGGGACTTCGGGCTAAATAACGTGCAAGCCCGTTGTTTCGCTCCATTGTTTAAAGTGCTTGATTAACATACTGTCAGTTGTGTGTGCGTTGTGTGTTGCCCTCCAGACAACACAATAAGCAACACAACTGACGATTGTTCCCCCCCTCCTCCGTTGCCTAATGTGTCATCCGAACTGAGCCATTGTCTGCGTTCGGATATCACTTTAAGCAATGATGGGTTATTAAACTACTCACAGTAACTTGTTTTGAAAATAAGCTATTATTATCTGCCACACAATCAGACAAATAAGCTACTGTGCATAGTTTATTAAACTACTGGGCATAATCTAAGTCATCCCTCTGCCCCCAGTTCTGCTGCAGTCCTCCCACCCCAGCAGTGGCACTGTTTCACCCATTGACAACATTGCATCACCTGTTTTACTCTTCCACAATATCTCTTTCGAATTTAAAACGTTTTATTTTTCAAACAAAGATAAAACACAAACAGTACAACAATACAACATGCAACATTAAAATGGACTTCCGAATTTCTCCAACAAACAAAAATATCTATGTTTTCTTAATGCTTTATCAAAATAAGACTAATAAAAACCAAAACAAAATAGTGAGTGAATTTCCCAACGTACCTATCTTTATCAATTGTTTTTCTTCCAATTTAATTGCTGAATCCGCATGTAAATATGTCCTTTCCCTTCTCTCTCTTTTAAAAAGTCTAACAGAGGTTTCCATTCCTTGGTGAACCTGGCTGTTGTTTTATCTTTTATTATCGCAGTGAGTTTTGCCATTTCCGCCAATTCTGTAATTTTCAACAGCCATTCCTCCTCTGTTGGTATTTTCTCATTCTTCCAATTCTGGGCATATATTAATCTTGCTGCTGTTATCATGTATAAGAATAAAGTTCCATAACCTTGCATCAACTGTTCGTCTATTATCCCCAACAAAAAGTACTCTGGACGTAGTTGTATTTTAATCTTTTTTTTTTTTTTTTTTTTTTAATGTTGCTGAGGCTTCTTTTTTTTTTTTTTATTTTTTTTTTTTTAATACACATACACAAATAAACAATAATGTAACATACAATAACATAAAACCAATTCCCCCCTCAACTACCCCCCGTGCTCCCCCCCCTTCCGAGACCGTCTCATTATCCTTCATCCTCTTTCCAAAATTTTAATGATTCTTTTGAAGGCAATTGTCCCTTCCCCGATCTTAAAACGTAATTCAAAAGGGGCGTCCATATTTCCCCAAAATCACTCTTCCTGGACATTCCCCTCTTTATTTTCATTTTACACGTCAACATATCATTCAAAGCTAAATCCCAAATTTCTTTATACCACTCTTCTATTGTATAACTTCGTTGCCCTTTCCAATTTTTAGCAATCAGTATTCTAACTGGTGCCAGGAGGTTGTTTACCAATTCTTTATTTATTATATTCTTATTCCTACTGTCCCATATTGCTAGTAGAGCTAGCTTCGGGTTTAATTCCAACCTACTTCCAATTATATCACTTATTTCTTTACCAACCCTTACCCAAAATTTTTGTACTTGTTCACAGCTCCACCACATATGAAAATATGTCCCAACCTCCTGACACCCCCTCCAACAATTCTTGGGCAATTTTTTATCAATCTGGTGAAATCTAACAGATGTTAAATACCATCTCCAAACTGTCTTATAATAATTCTCCTTAATTCTAATCGACAATACCTTTAACATTCTTCCATTCCAAATCCTCCCCCAATTATCTTCATTAATTTTCCCCCTTATATCTTCTTCCCAAGCCTCTTTTATAACCTTAAGTGAGTCCTGAAATTCTTCCTCTATTAATATTTTATATATCTCACTAGTGAGTCCTTTCTTAGCTCTAGCTTCTTCTTTATCCCACGATTGTTCGATTAAATCTTCAAATCTAGTATTGTTTCTACATTCCTTATTCTTTGTGGTCCAATCCTGTGTCCATTTTAACAGTTGCAAACACTTGAACCACGCTAGCTTTTGTCCTTTAAATAAGTTTTTAATATGCTCACTATCCTTCATCTTTTCCATCCAATTCCTTAATTTAATAATATCTAGTTCTTTCAGACTCCCTTCTATCTCTGATTTTAATACACTTGGGAAGTTACCCACTACTACAACTGGGGCAAGCGGAGACTCCCCTGGTATCAACTTCCCTCTATACTTCTCCCAGATCATTAATATATTTTCCAACAATGGGTTGTCCAGTACTTTCAATTCTTTCTTTTGCATTTTAGTAAAAAATATATTTCGTAATTTATACTCCACCTTTACTGTTTGCGATTCTAACCATTCCATGTCTTGTTCCCCTAAAATAGCATGAATAACATATCTTAACTGATTAGCAATATAATAATTTTTAATATTTGGAAGTCCTAGACCTCCTTTCTTTTGAGCCTTATACCATAACCCCTTATTTATCCTAGCTCTTTTATCCCCATTACAATAAGCATTAATCATATTTTGCCAACTTTTAATCTCAGCTGCTGATATTCTAATAGGTAACATTCTAAACAAAAAATTAATCTTAGGTAATATATTCATTTTAATAACTGCTATTCTACCAAACCAAGAATGTTTTAATTTTCTATATATCTGTAACTTCTCCCCTACCTCTTTTCTTAACCTTACTAAATTAAGTTCCTCTAGTCTATTTAATTCTCTATCTATATTAACTCCTAAATATCGTATTATGTTTTTATATCCTAATCCTAAATTAGCTTTACATTTCTCCATCTCTTCCTTGTTATAATTATACAACATCATTTCTGACTTTCCCCAATTAACTTGTAATCCTGTAATTTCCCCAAATTCTCTCAGATGTTTCTGAATCAAATCCCCGCTTTCTAGAGGATCTTCTAATGTCAGCAACGTATCATCCGCAAACATATTTACTTTAATCTTATCATTACTACCTATCCCCTTTAATCTATCATCTTCCCTAATTACATTTGCTAAAATTTCTATAACTACTGCAAATAAAATCGGCGAAAGTGGACATCCTTGCCTAGTTCCTCGAGCTAGATTTATTTGTTGCGTTAACCCATCATTAACCATTATTTCCGCTTTATTATTTTTATACATCTGATTAATCACTCCCATAAATTTATTTCCAAACCCAAACGTTTTTATTATTATTTTTAACGCTGGCCATTCCACGCAATCAAAGGCTTTGAAAATATCCAGAGCTACTAATCCTGCTTTTAACTTTCTTCTTTTTATAATATTTATTGTATTTATAACCCTCCCAATTAAATTTGGCATTTTCCTACCAACAATAAATCCACATTGATCATTTTTTATATATTTAAAAATAAATGAACCCATTCTTTTAGCCATTATTGCTGAAAATATTTTTGCATCCTGATTTATTAAAGATATTGGTCTATAAGATGCTGGATCCGTCATATCCTTGCCTGGCTTCTGTATTAGAATAACCATGGACTGATCCCAAGATGGCGGGGTCCCTCCTCCTTCTATTATATCATTATATAATTTTAATAATCTAGGTATTAAAATATCCTTAAATATTTTATAAAATTCCGGCCCCAGTCCATCAATCCCCGGAGACTTACCTCCTTTTAGTTTTGCAATAATTCCCTCAATTTCTTTCTCAGTAACCAAGGCTTCCATACTCTCTTTATCTTGATCATCCAGTCTTATTTTCCAATTTCTTTCTACATATTCCTGTATCTTATCATTTGTAACCGCCTCTGATGCATATAATTCTTTATAAAATTCCTGAAAATTTTTTAATTTATCTTTCATTAAATTGCATCTATTCCCTAATTTATCTCTAATTGTCCCTATCATATTCTTAGCCTTCTCTGACCGCGTGGATCTAGCCAGCATTTTGGAATTTCTATTATTATATTCAAAAAAATCTCTCTTTAAATACAACAAGTTCTTCTGAACCTGTTCTAATTCTTCTGTCTCCAATTCCTTTTTCTTCGCTTGAATTAAGGCATATAACCGCTTATCTTTAGTCTCTCTTAATCTCTCCTCTAGTCTCCTTATCTCTTCTTCAACGTTTTTATTACGTACTTCCTGTTGCTTTTTAAGTGTGGACATTTCCCTAATACACATCCCTCTTATTACTGCTTTCATTGTATCCCATAATAATCCTTGCGCATTAACTCCTTTTTCATTTATCTGCCATATTTCCTGTACTTCCTTTTTTAATTTCTCTACTATATTTTTATTTTTAAAAATTCTTCCATCCATTCTCCATCTCTTTGCTTGTTTATAATCCTTCTTCATCTTCATCTCCATCAACATTAATGCATGGTCAGTGATCTTTATTACTCCTATATCGCAATCTATTAAATTTGATAGCATATTCTTTGATATAAATATGTAATCAATCCTTGAATAACTCTTAAATCTAGGTGAGTAAAAGGTATATTTCCTCTCTTCTCCTTTTAATACTCTCCATACATCCATTAATTCTTTCCCCTCCATTAATTTAGCTAATTCCGTCTTCCCCCCACCTCTAGCATCTCTAATAATATTATCCCTATCTTTCCCTTTATGAATTACCATATTAAAATCTCCTGCCATCACAATATTTTTGTTCCCTAAATCTCCCCCCATATCAAACACTTCTTTAAAGAATTCCATTTGATTCCCATTTGGAGCATAGACATTAATCAACACAAATTCCTCCTCTTCCATCGTACAGTAAATTATAAGGATCCTTCCATTCTTATCTTTCTTTACACTTTGAATGTCAATACCACATTTCTTCGAAATTATGGTTGCCACACCTCTCGCTTTAGAAGTACCACATGACTTTTCATACACTCCTATTTCCCTCATTCGCAACTCATTAACCCCCTCCTTTATCTGATGAGTTTCCTGCAAGAAGATTATATCAATTTTTTCCCTTTTCAACATTGTTTCAATTCTTCGTCTTTTAACCACCGTTCCTAGCCCCTTAACATTTAGAGTTGCCCATCGCAATTTATTTTCCATCTCTTAATTTCAACCATATATATACATTGATCTCGGTCGGTGAACCCCCTACCCCCCTTCCCCTCCCTCCCCCCACACAGACCCTCAGTATCCCCCCCCACCCCCCCTCCCTTCCCTCCCCCTACACTTACCCTCATTTTACCCCCCTGCTCACCAGACCTCTGGGCACTGGTCCCAATTATTTTAGAACTCTTCAGGGGGGGGGAACCCGGCCCAACCCTCAGAGCAAAGTCCGAACCTCCACTCCTTTACCCTTTCCCCACTAATCCCATTTCATTGACTAGACCCTCCAACCGCTCCTTCTTCTTGGACTACTTCTCCCGGGTCGTTGGGATCGATTATGCCCAACTTCTCCAACAGCTGAATTCCTTGCTCACACGATGTTATTCTTTCTTGCTTCCCACACCAAGCAAATCTCAGAAATACTGGATATCCCCAATTGTACGTTATCGATTTCTTCCTCAATGCTGCTGTGCATATCTTGACACTCTTCCTCCACTGGATGGTCTGCGGGGAAAGATCCTGAAAAATCTCAATTGCTGTTGCTTGAATCATTGGTTGAGGTTGTTTCCTGATTGCTTGCATCAATTTTTCTTTTTTATAATAATTTGCAAATTTAACAATTATGTCTCTTGGAAGCACTCCTCTTCCTTTGAAACCAACTCGATGCACCCGTTCAAGATCCTCTTCCTCCCAGACCCCCTCCGGAAATTGTGTTTTCAACCACGACAGAATTGTATCTCTTAAATCTTTTAAATTCTCTCTTTCTTGTTCCGGATATTTTCTTATGCGCAGATTTGCTCTTTTAAAAAGTCTAACAGAGGTTTCCATTCCTTGGTGAACCTGGCTGTTGTTTTATCTTTTATTATCGCAGTGAGTTTTGCCATTTCCGCCAATTCTGTAATTTTCAACAGCCATTCCTCCTCTGTTGGTATTTTCTCATTCTTCCAATTCTGGGCATATATTAATCTTGCTGCCGTTATCATGTATAAGAATAAAGTTCCATAACCTTGCATCAACTGTTCGTCTATTATCCCCAACAAAAAGTACTCTGGACGTAGTTGTATTTTAATCTTCAGTACATTTTGCATCACCTTATGCATTTGTACCCAAAAAGATTTCGCTTTTTTACATGTCCACCATAAATGATAAAAAGTTCCTTCCTGTTCTTCACATTTCCAGCACCTTCCCAATGTCCCTTTATACATTTTTGCCAATTTTGATGGAGATATATACCATCTATACATCATTTTGTAAAAATTTTCTTTCAATCTGGCACATAAGGTATATTTTAAACCTCTCAACCACATATTCTCCCACTGGTCCATAGTAATGTTATATCCAAAATGTTGTGCCCACTTTATCATACAATCTTTTATCTGTTCATCTTCAGTCTCATACTTTAACAAAAGTTTATATGTCTTTGAAATTACATGATCATCATTTGTACATAAAACTTTCTCAAATTCAGATTTTGTACATTCAAACCCCCAAGTTTTTTATCTATCTTAAACCTTTTCATTATTTGTAAATATGAGAACCACTGACAAACATTTCCTTTACTCACTAAATCCTCTATTGATTTCATTTTAACATCTCCTTCTATTATTTTTTAAATCTCATTGTACATCAACCATTTATTCGTACTTGGCAGTTCTCTTCTATAAAAAGCCTCGTGTGAGGAAATCCATAATGGCATTTTTTGACACAATCTGGGTTTATGTTTAATCCATGCTCTCAAAATCACTCATCTCACATAATGATTATTAAATTCTACATTCACTTTAGCTTTATCATACCACAAATACCCATGCCAACGAAATCTTAAATCATGTCCCTCTAATTCCAGTAGTCTATTTTTCATCAACATCCACTCCTTCATCCACATTAAGCAACAGGCAGAGAAATACATCCTCAAATCCGGCAAACCCAAACCTCCTCTCTCTTTGGCATATTGTAATATTTTAAACTTCACCCTTGGTTTTTTGGACTGCAGATAAATTTAGAAATCTCTCTCTGCCATTGCTTGAATGGTGACTCCGAAGTTACAATAAGTATTGTCTGAAAAAGAAACAACATTCTTGGCAAAACATTCATCTTAATTCTCCCCATCAAAGACATTTGAAATTTATCCCATCGTATTACATCTTGTTTAACTTCATTCCGGACCTTAACATAGTTATTATGAAACAACATACAATTCATATTTGTCAAGTTTATGCCCAAATATTTCACCTTCTTTTCTACTTTAAAACCTGTTTTTTCTGCCACCTTTAGTTGATCTTGCTTATTCATATTTTTTGTAAGTATCTTAGTCTTTTGTTTGTTACCCTTGAAACCTGCTAATATGCCAAATTCATTCAACTTATTCATTAATGTTTCAATTCCACTCAGTGGATCCTCTAAAGTAAGCACAAGATCATCTGCAAAAGCTCTTAACTTGTAAGATTCTTTTCTAATTTTTGTTCCTCCAATTGTTTCTTCTTGTCTTACAGCTCTGTTCAATACTTCCAACACCAAGGTAAATAACAAATGTGACATTGGACAGCCCTGTCTAGTCCCTCTTGCAATCTTACACGGTTTCGACAGATCTCCATTAATGATGATCTGCGCACTCTGTTCAGTATAAATTGACTTCACCCACATTGTGAAATTAGACCCAAAGTCCATTGCGTCCAAAACTTTAAACAAAGAGTCCCAATTAAGATTATCAAATGTCTTCTCCATGTCCAAAAAAATCAGAGCCGCTTGTTTTTCTGGATGTTTGTCCAGATATTCTACGATATTCAATACAACTCTGATTTATCTTTTATCTGTCTTTTCAGTAAAACTCCACATTGATCTTCATGAATAAATTCCTGCAACACAAACTTCAACCTTTCCGCCATTATCGCTGTAAACAATTTATAATCATTGTTCAACAGCGATATTAGCCTGTAATTTTTAGTCAAAGTTAGGTCCTGGCCTTCTTTAGGTATCAACATTATATATGCTGTTTTCCATGTCTCTGGTATCTTCCCCTCTTTCAAAATAGAGGTCATCATACTTTGCAGAGGTAATAATAGTTCCTCCTCAAAATTTTTGTAGTATGTGCCTAGAAGACTATCCGGTCCTGGCGTTTTCCCCAATTTTATTCTTTTTATAGCTGTGACCATTTCAGCCATATTGATCTCTCTATTTATTATTTGTTTCTGATCCAAAGAAATTTTAGGCATATTCTGTTTTTGTAGGTATCTATCTATTCCATCATGTTTCTTATATAAATTAGTATAATACTGCCAGAATACTCTTTGTATCTTTGCGTCCATTATTTCCATATCACCATCCTGAATTTTAATTATTGTCTTTTTTTCTTTTTCTTTCCTCAGTTTGTAAGCTAGCCATTTTCCCGGTTTATTTGCACCTTCAAATTCTCTCTGTTTTACAAAATTTAATTTCCATTCCATCTCTCTGACCATCAACATAGACAGTTGCTGTTGCAATATCTTGATCTGGTGGCTAATCCCCACCTTTCTTCATGTGCTCTTTAACTCCTCTTCCTTCTTTTTAATCTCATCTGTAATAGCATTCATTTTCTCCTGTCTTTCCCTCTTAATTTGACTGTTCTTCTGAATAAAATATCCTCTTATAAAAGCTTTACTTGTGTCTCAGACTATACTTTGGTTAACACCTTTATTCAAATTCAATTCAAAAAAATCCTTATTTTTTTTCGGGCCTTCTTCCATCACTGCTTTATTTTGTAGTAAAGATTCATTTAATCTCCATCTGAATGTACTTAGGGTTTTTTTTCAGTACCATCAATACTGAATTATGATCCAAAAAAGATTTTGACAAGATCTCTATTCTCTTTACTTTTGTAAGTATTGTCTTGGACATCAAAATCATATCTATTCTTGAAAAAGATTTATGTCTATCCGAGAAATAAGTATATTCCTTGAAGCCACCATTTCTATGTCTCCATACGTCAACCAAACCCAAATTGTCCACCAGATCAAAAAAACTTTTTGGAAGCTTTCCCTGTTGACCTTTGATGTATTTCTCCGAATGTTTATCAATTTGTGGTGCTATCACTCCATTCCAATCACCCAAGAGACACCAGCTATCACTTGAAATATCCGCCAATCTATGTAACAATCGTTCATAAACATCTGCTTTTTGTTCATTGGGAGCATACACCCCCAATACCATGATTTCCAGTCCGACTACAATAGTTTTTACACCCACAAAATGTCCTTGTTCATCAGATATAACTAATTCTGGTTTTAAATGGGGTTTAATATACAAGGCCACCCCCGACTTTTTCTTTGTGCTTGCAGAAATAAATTCTTCTTCCAGGCCTTTATTGTGCAAATATTTTATATCTTTTTTTCTAATATGAGTTTCTTGTAACAGACAATACTCAATTTCAACTTTCTTAGATGCTAAAAGATTTCCCCCCCTCTTTTGTGATGAATTTAGTCCATTTATATTCCATGATAAATATTTGTAATCCATATTTAGGTTATTATTATGTATCAATAAAAGACTTTCTATCCAGCAAATTTTACATGTTTGAAGTTTCTCCTTCTTCTCTTGGGTCCTTTTCATCAACTTGTATTTCCTCCAATTCTTTTTTGTATTTCTCCTTAAAATATCTTGCTTTCTCCACTGAGTTCAGCTTATATCTTTCCCCAGCAAATGTCAAAGTCAGTCCTTCAGGTATTTCCCATCTGAAAACAATCTTTTTCTGTTTCAGAATTGTTGTAAAAAATTCATAGTCCTTCCTTCTAGCTCTTATTCTCGTTGGTACTTCTTTTAAGACAACAAAGTTATTTCCATCAATTTTAATTTTCTCCCAATTGTGGCGTTGTAAAATCTTGTCTCTAGTGGATTTTTTCCCACAAAATATACCATAATATCTCTTGCCAGTTTCTTTGTCTTTGCATAAACAGAGTTTCTTCTATATACCCTGTCTATCTCGGCTTCCATCCTGTCTTCCTCCCAGTCCAAAAAGTCTGCTAATATTTTTATGATTTTCCACAATATCTCAATGAGAGAGGAGAGGTGTGGGGTTAAGTACAGTGGATTAACTCAGTGCTGTCAGCATCACCCTGACAAGACGGTGGTGGCATTAAAGACTCAGAAATTTGCAGGATCAGGACAATACTTCATACACCGCCTCCCCTAGTCAGGAGGCACCTGATGCACCATCAAAACTAGGCTCACCTGGCGCCAACATTGTTACCTTTTCAGCGCCAGGTCAAGACTTTCCTCTTCTCCCAGGCATTTAACAGCATATGTTGAGGGTTTTGTTGTGGTGGTGGTAGTTTGACCCAGAATAGTTGTTTTTAAATTATATTGTATTTATAACCTGTTTGTATGCTTTTTATGGTTTTAAATTTTGTATATCGGTTTTTTAATGCTCAGTGTTTTTAATTTTTGTAAACCGCCCCGAGAGCTTCGGCTATGGGGCGGTATATAAATGGAATAAATAAATTAAATAAATAAAACCTCGTGCATTAACATACACAAGCAAAAACCCTGGGTGCACCAACAAGGGGATGTCGCGAATAAACCCTTGTAAATTTGCAGGATTGGGAACAAACTTCATGCACAGCCTCTCCTAGCAGGGATGCACTTGAGGTCCATTAAAAACCCTGCATGCTGACAAAGCAATGTGAGTGAAAGCACTTTTTCACCAAAAAGGGGGTGGCAGCTATAATTCAGAGCGAGCAAACAGGAGTTTGTCAGGGGGAGTGTAGTGGAAGAGGTGACCAAGGCAAAGAGGAGAGAGGCCTCAAGTAAATTCAGGAGGCTGCCTATTCAGTATGGCCATGTGCTCGCCATGTGCTCCTGAGTGCTGATTCAAAGGGGTGTGGCCTACAAGAGGCTCTACATGCCGTGCTCGAGGCACCTCCTATCACCTGTAGTGCGCTTGGAAGCCTCTCAAATCCGCCCCGAAGAGCTGCATCTCTGCAGAAAAAAATGCCCTTTTTAACATGTTTTAAGTCGATGTAACCCAATTTATGTAAGACTGTGTGTTTCAATGCTGCGATGTTTCCTCCTCTCCCCCCCCCACTTACTATGATGACTCTCCATCTATGGTTCCCCTTTGTTCAAACTTCTTAGCCAATGGCTGAGAAGGTAAACTTTAGGCGTGAAGTGCAGCCATTCTTTAGGCACAGCTTTTTGCATTGCCGGTTGTTCAGAGTTTTGCCCGTTCTTTGGTGTTAAATAGTAAGAAGTCCAGTCCTTATTATTATCATTATTATTATTATTAAAAATTAATTTCTGTGCATCTGCACATGTGTGCACGTGCGCAGAGACTTTTTTGCGGCTAACTGAACAGATCTTCACATCAACTCCGGTAATTCCCCTCCCTCCCTTCACACACACACGTTTGGAACGTGCCGTTCCAAACGAAATGTCAATGTATCACTGCTAATTGAACCACTTACCCTTTCAGCATTCTTGCATGATACATCTTTATAATATGTGAAAATGTCATCCGTGGTCCCCCCCCTCGCTGGCTCGAATGCAAGGAACCCCTTAACCAGATATATAAAAAGACTGGATGTGGGCACAGATGGGAAGATTGGGGGGAGAGATTGTAAATTGCCTTTTCCAATTTAAGTCCTTGTTGTTCTGGAGTGGCAAGCTCCTTGTTTGGGGGGGCGCTTGCCCCCCTGGTGCCACCACTGCATGAAAGAGAGAAAAAAGCCATCAACCTGCAGGAGAGGGAGGCCTGCTGCCAGGGGAGGAGAGGAGTGTGCCTGCCTGCCTGCCTCCTGGTCTTTGCTGCTGCTGCCACCACCACCACCACCCTCCAGAGGATTTCAGCCTGGCAGACTGCCACTCCCTGCAGGACCAGGCTCCCAGGTACTGAGCCAGCTGCTGTGGACAATTACATCTGTCCCCCTCCCTTCCTGGGAGGGATATTTAAGCTGCTGGCTGAGGGGGCCTGGGAAAGCCATCAACCTGCAGGAGAGGGAGGTCTGCTGCCAGGGGAGGAGAGGAGTGTGCCTGCTGGCTTTTTGTTTTTGTCTTTGGTTGTTTTTTTGTTTTGTTTTTGTTTGTTTTCCTCCCCTTTCCCCAGGCTTGAACTATGTGCCTGGGAGGGAGGATACAGGGCCAGGTGGGGGGATCTGAGGGGAGCACAATCAGTGTAGTGACAGGTAGAGGGAGATATGGCGTTGTGAGGAGGACTTGCCAGGTTAGGGGGAAAAGGCCCAGACAGTTAATGGCTATGCCTTGTTCCGGTCCCCCTCACACCCACAGGCTTGTTGGTTGCCTTATCAGCCAGCCCTCAGGCCTCCGGGTGCTGCTTTTAAATGCCAGATCAGTGCATAATAAGATCTCCCTCATCCACGACTTAATTGTGGATGAGGCAGCCGATCTGGCATGTATAACCGAGACCTGGGTGGGAGAGCAGGGAGGAGTTAGTCTCTCCCAGTTATGCCCACTGGGGTACTTGGTTCAGCATCAGGGCAGACTTGAGGGCTGGGGGGGGGGGGGTTGCTGTGGTCTATAGGAATTCCATCCCCCTCTGCAGGCTCCCTGTCCATGTGAGTGTTTGCACCTTGTGTTGGGCCAACGGGACAGATTAGGGATTCTGTTGGTGTACCGCCCACCCCGCTGCTCAACAGACTCCCTAGCTGAGCTGACAGAGGTGGTCTCTGGTGTACTGTTGAGGTCCCCCAGACTCCTGGTTCTGGGGGATGTCAACATTCATGCCGAGGGCATTTTATCTGAGGCAGCTCAGGATTTCATGGTCTCCATGACAACCATGGGACTGTCCCAACATACCATCAGCCCAACGCATGTAGCAGGGCACATTCTAGACCTGGTTTTCTCAACTGGACATGGAGATGGGGATCTGAAAGTGGGGGACTTTACATCAATCCCTCTGTCATGGTCAGATCACCACCTGCTGAGGTTTAGACTTACAGCGGCTTTTCCCCTCTGCAAGGGTGGGGGACCCATTAAGATGGTCCGCCCCCAAAGGCTAATGGATCCAGATGGTTTCCAGAGGGCTCTGGGGAGTTTTCCAGCTGATAGGGCTGGCTCTCCTGTCGAAACCCTGGTTGATCTGTGGAATGCAGAAATGACCCGGGCAGTTGACACGATTGCTCCTGAACGCCCCCTCCTGTGTAGAGCTCGAACGGCTCCGTGGTATACCCCGGAGCTGAGAGTGATGAAACAAAACAGGAGATGGCTTGAGGGCAGATGGAGACGAACTCCTGATGGATGCAGTCAAACACTGGTAAGTGCTTATGGTAAGCTGTATTCAGGGGCAGTGAGGGCAGCAAAAAAACAATACTTTGCTGCCACTATTCAATCATCAACCTGCCGCCCAGGGGAGCTTTTCAGAGTTGTCCGGGGGCTTTTACACGCTGGCCCCAAGGACATGGTAGAACCATCTGAGGCCCGCTGTAATACATTTGCTGGGCACTTCCAGAATAAAATCTCTGGCATCCGTCAGGACTTAGACTCCAGTGTTATAGCAGGTGAATCTAGTGAGGTATCCAGAGCACAGGCTTGTCCGCCCCGCACGCTCAGGTCCTCTGGGAAGAACTTACTGCAGTCGGCCAAGACTAGGCTGACAACTGTTACCCAGAGGACCTTCTCTTCTGCCACTCCCAGACTGTGGAATGACCTGCCGGAGGAGACTCGTCAACTTAACAGTCTTTTAGAATTTAAGAAAGCCATAAAGACTGTTCTCTTCCGGCAGGCATATCCAGTGGAATTTTAGAATGTTTTAAGGATGTTTTTAGGATGTTTTAGGATTTTTATGCAGTTTTAATAATATGTGTCATGTTTTAATCAGTTTTGTGTATTTTATCATGTTGTTGTTCCCCGCCTCGATCCAGACGGAGAGGTGGGTAAGAAATAAATTGTTATTATTATTATTATTATTATTGGATGAGTTTCAGTTGGTGCAGCTCGAGGATGTTGACAAGGTGCTTGGACAGGTTCATGCAACCACTTCCATAGTGGATCCTTGCCCCTCTTGGCTAATAAAAGCTAGCAGGGATGGAACAACTGGCTGGGCCAGGGAAGTGATTAATGCCTCTTTGCAAGAGGGAGTGGTCCCAGGCCTCCTGAAAGAGGTGACAGTGAGGCCACTCCTAAAGAAATCTTCCCTGGACCCTGAAAATCTTAATAACTACAGGCCAGTAGCAGATGTTCCATTCCTGGGCAAGGTCCTGGAGTGGGTGGTTGCGAGCCAACTCCAGGCACTCTTGGATGAGACTGATTATCTGGATCCATTTCAGTCGGGTTTCAGGCCTGGTTTTGGTACGGAAACAGCCTTGGTAGCCCTGTATGATGACCTATGTCGGGAGAAAGACAGGGAGTGTGACTCTATTGATTCTCCTTGATCTCTCAGCGGCTTTCGATACCATCGACCATGGTATCCTTCTGGGACGACTGGCTGAGTTGGGTGTGGGAGGCACTGCATTGCAGTGGTTCCGCTCCTACTTGGGGGGTCGGCTCCAGAAGGTGGTGCTTGGGGAATATTGCTCGGCCCCGTGGATTTTCCAGTATGGGGTTCCGCAGGGGTCAGTTTTGTCCCCCATGCTGTTCAACATCTACATGAAACCGTTGAGTGCAGTCATCCGGAGTTTTGGAGTGCGTTGTCATCAGTACACTGATGACACACAGCTCTATTTCTCCTTGTCATCTTCATCAGGTGAGGCTGTGGATGTGCTGAACCAGTGCCTGGCTGCGACAATGGACTGGATGAGGGCTAATAAACTGAAACTCAATCCAGACAAGACTGAGACGCTGTTAGTGGGTGGTTCCGCTGACTGGATGGAGGGTGTTCAACCTGTTCTGGATGGGGTTGCACTCCCCTTGAAGGAGCGGGTTCGTAGCTTGGGGGTTCTCCTAGAACCATCTCTGTCACTTGAGGCGCAGGTGGCCTCAGTGGCACGGAGTGCTTTCTACCAACTTCGGTTGGTGGCCCAGCTACGTCCCTATCTGGACAGGGATAACCTGGCTTCAGTTGTCCATGCTCTGGTAACCTCCAAGTTAGATTACTGCAATACACTCTACGTGGGGCTGCCTTTGAAGGTGGTTCGGAAGCTGCAGCTTGTGCAAAATGCAGCGGCCAGATTGATAACTGGAACCAGTAGGTTCGAACATATAAGACCTACTCTGGCCCGCTTGCATTGGCTGCCTGTATGTTTCCGAGTCTGGTTCAAGGTGCTGGTTTTAACCTATAAAGCCTTACACGGCTTGGGACCACAATACCTGATGGAACGCCTTTCCCGACATGAACCTACCCGAACACTACGTTCAGCATCTAAGGCCCTCCTCCGAGTGCCTCCTCCGAGGGAAGCTCAGAGGTCAGCAACAAGAGAGAGGGCCTTCTCTGTGGTGGCTCCCCAATTGTGGAACGATCTCCCCGACGAGGCCCGCCTGGCGCCAACATTGTTATCTTTTCGGTGCCAGGTCAAGACTTTCCTCTTCTCTCAGGCATTTGGCAATATCTGAGGAGCCTGGGTTTGTTTTGTTTTGGTTTGGTTTTTGTAGCTTTTTGAAGTGTTGAAGTGGTTTTTAAATGTACAGATTGTCTGTATGTTGTATGTTTTTGCTGTTTTAATTTTTGTATATTGTTTTTAATTGTTTTTAATCCTATGTAAACCACCCAGAGAGCTTCGGCTATGGGGCGGTATACAAATGTAATAAATAAATAAAATAAATAAATATAATGGAAAGTTCTTTCTGAAGTAGCTACACTTGTATCAATGCAGCATGAGGGAGAAGATGAGCAAGCTTTTGTTTGTTTGACTAAAAACACACTTTGCACATGCTCAGTGAATGACAAAATGAGGAATGAACCTATCAGAGAATATGAAGTATGGTCTTCCATTATGGATGTCTGAGGGTGGAGAGCCCAGACCAACCAAGAACTGTTGGGGCAACCGGGGAGGGGGGCTAGTTGCCTTCTCCCCCATCCCAGCTGTTTCTCATTTGGAAATGAGTTGGATGTGGAAATGGAAAGGTGAACTGGGTTCACATGTGGGGTGTTGACATGTAGAGAGGGTTGCTCTGGAAACCATCAGATCAAGAATTGATTCTGAATGTGTGTGTGTGGTTGAGACTACAATCCTAGACATACTTAACTGAGAGTAAGTCCCTCTGGACTCAGTAGGACTTATTTCTGAGTAGACTTGCACAGACTTCTGCTGTAGATTAAGCATCCCTAAGGATGCTTTGGGATCCCATTGAACCAAAGTAATGCTTTCTTCTGAGTAAGCGCATGGATGTAAGTTGCTGTCCTCTTACAATTCTTTTCTTACTAGAAATTTCATTGTGCTGGAATAAGGGCAAGCTATGCTTTTGCAAGAGCTGCCTTAAGAAAGAAGTACTGAGGGTGATCTTGTTCATTTCCATAAGCTGTGGTGCTTACTGCTTGCTTCTGGGTCTTGCGTCTGAGTAGGCTTTCTTATGATGAGTGCACCGGAAGTCTCCTTAGGGCAGCGGCCTTATTAACCCATCCCAAATCTTCAAAGCGTTTACTTGGAACTTCTCCCCACCTAGGGTGACCAGACGTCCTCTTTCCTCTGGACAAGTCCAGAAACGGGGTGCCAAAATGGCGTCCGGGGGGAAATCAACTGATTTCCTGGAAAGTCCGGGAATTAGGCAGATCCCTGCGCCATCCGGGGCCTGTTCTTTGATGGTGTAGGCCAAGAACAGCCCCTGATTGGCACTGGGAAGGGGCTAGAACGACGAGTGCCCGTATTTCCGGGTATGCGTTATACAGCTCCTCCCACCATCCGGGGCTTGTTCTTGGCCGGCGTGATCACGCAGGCCAAGGAAAGCACTGGTGCAGGAAAAAGGCTGGATGACACGTACCTGGAAGTGCAGGCACACGTCATTCTAAAGGGCTGTATCGCGGAGAGGGAGGGTGGGGGGCGAAAGAGTTCTCTTTCTCCCCCCATCTCCACGATCCGGCCCTTTATTTTGATAAAGGTCTGGATCACGGAGAAGGAGGACTGGGGGGGGGGGTGAAAGAGTTTTCTTTCTCCCCTCCATCCTCCCTCTCCGTGATTCTGCCCTTTATTTTGCTAAAGGTCTGGATCATGGAGAAGGAGGACTGGGGGGGTGAAAGAGCTTTCTTTCTCCCCCCCCCCACCTTCCCTCTCCGCGATCCAGCCCTTTATTTTGCTAAAAGTCTGGATCACGGAGAAGGAGGACTGGGGGGGGGGCGAAAGAGCTCTCTTTCTCCCCCCCCCCACCTTTCCTCTCTGCGATCCGGCTCTTTATTTTGCTAAAGGTCTGGATCATGGAGAAGGAGGGCTGGGGGGGGCGAAAGAGCTCTCTTTCTCCCCCCCTCTCTCGGTGATCCGGCCCTTTTTTTTGGACGTCATACCTCCCAACTCTCTCCCTGTCTTGTCCTGGTCTCGGGAGACTTGTGGGAGAACAACCAGATGGTGAAGGCAGTAGTAGCAGCGCAGGTGGTGATGAAGGGGTAAGTGTGGGTGGGGCACGTGGTGATGGGCGGGTGTGGGCGGCGCGGCATGGGCTGCAAGTGGTACAAAAGCGCTTGTGGTGAGTTGCGAGGTGCTGGGCATGGGTGTCAAGCGGTGCGAATGATGGGGCGCGGGCAGCAGGGCGCATAATATGGGCAGGCGGGGGGGCGAGCGGTACACGATGCAGGCAGGTGGAGGTCCCGCAGGGTGGGCAGGGGTGCAGAGCGGGTGTGCAGCGGGCGGGGGGGGCAGGCAGCGGGCAGTCCTTGGTTGAGGGTGTATAGGTGTTTGGTTGGTTTTGCCCATGTGAGTGTGTGGATTTGTATTCTTGTTATTTTTATTGTTGTTATTATGCCTTGGGTGAGTATGTGGGTAGATGTTGTATTGTTTATATGATTTTATGTTTTGCCTTGGGGGGGTGCATGTCTGTGTGTAATTTATTATATTGATGAATGTTATTGGGTAGCTGACTATGGATTATTATCATTATTATTATTATTTTGCCTTTGGTGTATGGGGGGAGGTTTTTTTAAATTATCTTAGAGAGGGTGTGGGTTTTTTCCACTTTGGGTGAGTGTGCAGGGGGTGAGGATTTTATTATTATTATTATTATTATTATTATTATTATTATTATTTGCCTGTGGTAAGCATGTGTGAGGTATGTGTGGATTATTATTACTATTATTAATTATTATTAATATTTTACTTTGGGTGTGTATGTGTGTGAATGAATTTTTATTTTTGCCTTAGGTAGGTGGATTCCTCACGATCAACAGCACCATTGGTTTTTAAGCATAGTCCACAGTGAACTATGATATCTCAGCTACAAAGGGAGGTGGGATGTTCGGAAGAATTGCATTGTCAATTGTGTGATGCGTGGATTGGGAAACTGGCATGGTGATTCTCTGATGTTAGTTATTTTTTTAGCTGAGAAATCCTAGTTCACTGTGGACTATGCTTAAAAGTTACATTCTTTGTCAACCATAACTTACCTCAGAGAATCTCCATATGCCACTTTTGTTTTTAAGAGATGTGTTTGTAAGATAAACATGGAAAGTGGTGATGTACTCCTGCCCCTTCTTTTCCCTTTTTTCCCGACTGACTGCATTTCACAACAGTAGGCTGACCATATGAAAAGGAGGACTCATGTAACTTTAACAGTTGTAGAGCAAAGGGAATTTCAGCCAGTGTCATTTGTATGCAGTTAGTTCCTGGTGATATTCCTTCTTCATCACAACAGTTAAAGGTGCAGGCACTATACTAGAGTGACCATATACAAAAGAAGGCAGGGCCCCTGCAACTTTAACTGTGGTGATGAAGAGGGAATTTCACCAGGAACTAATTGCATACAAATGACACTGGCTGAAATTCCCTTTTCTCTACAACTGTTAAAGTTACATGAGCCCTGTCCTCCTTTTCATATGGTCAGCCTACACAACAGTAAGGTGGTTTAACTGTAGGAGATGCTCAATGATATCTTACTTTATTGTCTTTTAGATTCTGTTCTGGTCTATAATTCAGTAAAAACTTTGTAGAAAAGCATTCAGAATGCCAAAAAGAAAGTGTAAATTTCTGATACATTGACTGTCTTACTTGTTCTTTATTTCAGTAAGTTTAACATTAACGTATTATGTAGAACATATTTGTCTTAATTGTGAGGTATGAAATTAGACATGTGACCAAGGCCACGCCCCCTTGGGGGCGGTCATCTTGTCCTCCTTTTTGGTTTCCAAAATATGGTCACCCTATGACCCCACCCCCAAAGTTGAATGTAGTTCCATGAGAGAGAGAGAACAAACAGCGCCGGTGCACGGGACGATTTTCCCCACCCTCACCCCATTGGTCCTGGAGGAGTGCAGGGGGGGCATGGTCATTTTCCAGAGGGGTATTGTTGTTGTTGTTGTTATTATTATTATTATTATTAAGAGCCGCTTGAAGAGATCTCCCATCTTTCAGGCACACTTTGAGCAGTTCCCTGAAGCCCCGCCTCCTTCTGGAAAGCCCCCATCAGGAAGTGCGTAGGGCGAGAGCGGCGACGGCTGGAGGCTGCTGGGAGGCGGGTGCCTTGGGATACGGCTGAAAGGGAGGGAACGGAGGGACGCAGGCGCGCCTCTCGCCACGGAAGCCGCGAAGCCACCCGCTCGCCATCGCTACGCCGTGGGCTCAGAAAGGGAGGGGGGAGGAGGGGGGAGGAGGGGGGAGGAGGGGGGAGGGATCTTCTTGCCCTCGATCCCAGCGAATGGCTGAAAAGATTTAGAGCGAACATGCCGCCACCGCCGCCGGAGCGCTGCTAGAAACGCCTCTCCAGCGGAGTTTGCGCAGGGTCCTCCGTAGCGACGCCGCCTGGCCGGCTTGAGGCGTTGGCGTCGCTTTGCCTGCTGGCGCGAAAGGGGGCTCAGGCGTCCGCCGGACTCCTCCCATCTGGCCGCTACGAACGTTGCGTAGCGGCCGCCGGCAGCTGTTCTTAGCCGGCTCTTGGTGGAAGGAGGCCGATTGGCTCGTGCTCTTCGTGACGCGGGAGCTTTCCTCGAACAGACAGGCGTCGGTTTCTCCCGCGTCGGGTCTTACGCGAGGCCCCGGCTTGAGGCCTGTGGGGAAGGGTAAGACGGCCTCCGCCGTTGGGGTTGGGGAGATGTGGGGCCGGATGCAATTTTAAAGGATGAGGAGAATGCCAGAGCGCTGATCATTGTTGGGGTCGCTTTGAAAAATGGGTGAAAGGACGAACGATTGACCCAATATTGTGCGGAGGAATATTCTGCCCAACCTCACCTCCCCGCCTCATTTTTTTAAAAAAATCGTGAACTTTTAATACTAGGTGTGTGAGCTGCAGAGCGTGTTCCTGAGCATGTATGGAGTGACTTTCAGTCATCAGTGAATGACTGGAACCAGACCAACCCACTTCGCCTCAGCATTGGGCGTACATGTTTCGGGTCATTAAGTCCAAAGTGTTGATGGGTGTGAGGTTAGGAACATCAGACCAGCCCTGATCCCATCAAAAGCTTCACCTAGTCCAGCATCTTCACCCCCAGCAGTGGCCAAGCCAGGTAGCTCACTGCAGCAACTGTGGTTGGTCCCTGGAATCTGGTAATTATTGGTTCAGTGCATTTGAACGTGGAGATTTCATTTAGCTCTCGCAGCTAAGGCAATGCCAGGGGATTTAAAATGTCAGGAGGGGCCCTTTAGTATATAGAGAATTACAAGAAGATGCTGCCCAGGGGAGGTACAAACCCCTTCCTGATCCTCTTCCCAAAGCTTGGTAGGATCTCAAAACAGATTGAATATCTTTTTTTGTATGAGTATATATTCATTTTTGTAAGAGTATATTTAGCATTGTTAATATGATGAGATATTTTCAAGTTGTAATTACTTGCAAGGTAAATATATATTCTACATTATCACTTATGTTTCCATAGTAGATTTCACACCATCTGTATTTCCCAAATTTACTAATTGCCTATCCTCTATTTTGACTGCCTTTGTAGTATTGTCATATCTACATTCTTGCTACACAGTGGGTTGTTTGCTTGTTTTTTTACAGTTAACCATATTGTTACCTCACCTGGCTGAGTTTTTTTTAGTTACGTTGGTCCATTGTTTATATGAAACCTTGTTCTTCTACCTGTTACAACTAGTTCTGTTTGATGTGCATGTATCTACTTTTTATACATATCAAATACATTCCTATCTTGAGTTTTCTTGTTATATTGAGGGTTTGTTGATTTCTTTGGTAGACTTCAGAACTGTACATTTTGTTTACAAATTAAGGATTTTTAAAAATTAATCAAAACATAATGTGGCCTTTGGAGCCCTAAAGGTTGTGCATCCCTGGCTTGTGGGTGAGTGTTGGACAAGGACTATGGTATCCAGGTTCAAATCCTCACTCAACATTAAGTTCTTTAGGCCATGTTGAATTAACAGTTATGTCATTTGTTTGTATCAGAACTCTGATGATTATCACCTTTGTTCTCATAAGGTTAATGCTTTAAAATAATTTGTCTGGTTATTGACAGAATCTTTTTTTAATAAGTTAAATTATCAGCTTTAAAAGGCTGTTTATTCTAAAGGGCCCAAAATCAGAATTCTAGCTCTGAAAAACACCAAAGAGTGTCCTCAGGTTATTCAAGCAAATGACCCAAGCCAATTAGTATTGGTCAGGAGAGTCCTAGGAGTATAGAGATTCTGTAACAGATACAATAGAGTTGTATGTGATGTGTATAAAGGGTTAGGTACTTCCAAACCTACAGTTCTGTGAATTAGGGCTAAATCTGAATATGTTGTTAAAATAAATTCTATTATTTATATTAATGAATGCCTTTATATTAAATCTTGAAATATATTCCCAATGGTTTTTTTTATTATTATTTTGGAAGAAGCCATGGAATTTCCTTGTGTTTCATACTAGTAAAAATGTTGATCTGGTTCGCGTGCCATGCTAGCCCACCTTGGCTTAATTTACCTGCTGGGGTTGTTGCAGAATGTTGGGTGCCCATGGGGGCCATTTTTGCATAGTGCCCATTGGCGCCCAGTTTGCTGTGAGCAACCCACTTGCCATGTCCTGCAGATCCAGGCAGCAGGGGTTGTTTGTGGGTTAGACTAACCTCAAATAACCCATGGCTTTTTTTAAGGATTGTATAAGGGTTGTCTAACCTTCAAACAAGTCCTGCTGCCTGGTTTCACACAACATGACAAGCACAGCTAGCTGGGTACCCACAGGTGCCATGCAAAAGTGCCCATGGGTGCCTGGCACAACATGGCAACCTCTGCGTGTAACTTAAGCTACAGTGACCTGTCATGTTGTGTGAACCAGGTCATTCAGTACTTATAACTGAAAAATCAAGTTTCACTAGAATGCCTTATTTCCTTTATGTGATCAAATATTTTTCCTTCTCTCACCAACTTTAGAATACCTTAAATATGGACATTAAAAACTGATGCTCTGCGTGCTAGACTCTACAAAATTCATTGACTTTCCCTGATCCTTGGGCTTTGGCCGTGATGGTAAGATTTTTCCCTGTTATATTGCCAAATTATTGTTTTTGAAACGTCTATTTGGATAGAGGAAAATATTAGCTGATCTGCCATTTTCATTCTTTACAATTAGCTTCACAGCATGGAGCTATAGGGCTGGTTCAGATGTAATGTTCTTCATCTATTAAATAATTAACTATTTTCCCTAAGCACAAATATGACCATGTTCTCCCTCCACTCTTGATTTAGGTAAAGAGAAGCCTTCTCGAGTTTCTTAAGCCACAGTTTTCCATTACATCCAAACCAGAAAGCCATGACTTAATTTCAGACTACAAACCAGGATATGAAACTAGCCTCCTCCAATTCTTTAGTGAACACTTAAAAGCAAGAAGATGTAAAATGGTTTTGCTGATCATTGTGCAGTAGGATTGTTCTGTTCATTAGACGTGTACTGCAGAGAGCGTAGTCGTAGATCGGGGTGGTCAGCTTGTAGGCCAAAACATCTGAAGGGCCACAACTCCCATCTGCCCTAAAGCAGTATGCCAGTTGGTGACAGATCATGGGAGTTGTAGGCCAAAACATCTGAGTATCCACTAGTTGCCCACTTGTGCTCCTAGATGGTTGAGATTCTGGCTTTTAGTTTTTAGGAAGTACTCCCCGCACAACATGTTCTAACACGACTTTTGGGTGAATGTGGGCTACCGTGTTGAGTTGAGTTGCGGGGGCGGGGTAGCTCTCCTAGAGTAGCTCTCCATCCCAGTAGCTCTCCTAGAGTGGCACTCACTCCTTTTGCCGCTCTTGCCAGGAAACACTGTACCCAGTGGGAAAAGTCAATGCAACAGAAAACTCCATGGAGCCTTCCACACAGCACAACACACAACGGTTGTGCAGGAACTCTCCTCTGCACAGCATGGATTGTCTGCATGGAGTGTTTTTCAAAACTGCACCATTGCATCGAGTTTTCCTGCCAGACAACACATTTCTCAACGGTGGTATAAAAACTCCACTGTGGAGTTCTAAAACCACCATTGAGAAACGTGTTGTCTAAACTGAGCCAAAGGGAGAGATGTGGAACTAGTGGAATACTACTTAAAGTCTCCCTACAAAGAGGCAGAGATCTATCCATTTCATGGCCTAGTTTTTCAATATTGTCTGAGATAATTAGTGCAGATATCTAGGGTTGGATCCAGATTTGCTGTGGATCAACTGCGTTGATGGAAGAGGACTTCCCTGCCTCATCCTTCCCCCATAGAGATGTGGGGCTGAATTTTTTTGCAGAACATTTTCCATTTCATAAGCTCATTAGTAACAACAAATGGATGGCAATTGCAAATACAATATTAGGCAAGCTTGAAAGCTAAAAATTGTAATTAATGTTTTTCAGGGGATTATCGCTAGCAAATATGTGAGAAAATACATATGTCATTGAAATATGTATCTTTCTCAGCATGAAATAGAACTAATAAGTAGTGACAGTGAAACTGAAGATCCCCAACCACCTTAGTGGAAGAGAGTTGAACTCCACTGAAATAGATGAGTGGTTGTCAGCGCAGCATGCACAATTCTTTGGGTTGCTAACATTTATTAGTGCAGCACTGCTAAACATGGTGCCCTACAGATATGATGGTCTAGAACTCCCAGCCTCCCCAGCTAGCCATGTTGACTGGGGGATGCTGGGAAATGTAGTCCAACACATCAGGAGGGCACCAAATTGGGAAAGGCTGAATTAAAGTGGAATCCTGTGCATGTCTACTCAGAAGTAAGTGTCATTGAGTTTAATGGACTTTGAACATTGAGTTTAATGGATATAGGATTGTAGCCTTAGTTTGACAACAGTTTTCAGTACCTGTGCTTTTTCTTACATTTAAACAATGTAAAGGAAGTACATGCTGTTGTATTTAATTTTTTTGCAAGTATTCCAATAAAAATTTCTACATAATATAATATTTAAATCTCATTACATGTGCATTAATTTTCCACCTCCAATATTTCAGAGCAAATACTTGTGGCATACTGGGGCAAAAAGTAACATGGGATACTGTTTTAGTTTTGTTTACTAAATACAAGTAAAATGACTGTTATAAATTAGATCACTCATTAGAAAATTTTCCAATCCAAAATTTCCCAGAAAAAACACATCGTTGTTCCACGGCAGCTCCTAAGAATGCTACATAGTCAGGAGACTCTGCTGAATGGGGTGAGGGATCTCTCCCCATTTTGGGGCAAAAGAACCTTCCATGAGTAGAGGCCTTCCTCTCATGGAATGCTTCTTACTTTTGCAGACGGCAGATCTTGGATCCAACCTATCTAGTTCTCTAAATTTAGCTTACAATTATTTTGTTGTTTTGTAGTAATTATCTTTATAGGGCCCCTGCAGTTGTAATATTTGTTATAGTTAAAAGATCATGTGATTCTATTTTCTCACCTTTCTCACCTAGGAAGTGAATTCCACACTACTGCTTTTACTGTGGTCAAACATTAGCGTTAACTGCTTTCTGTTATCCAGGTGTCCTGTTTTAGCTCTGATTTAAATCAGCTTTAACTGTATTTTGACACTAGAGTTTGTTTGCTAGAAATTATGTTAAACAGGTCATCTGACATAATGCTTAACTGCTAAGGTAAGTCACAAGAATTTGCTCTTAATATGCAGAGGAAGCACATTGATAATGCTACCTGTTAATGTTCATTCATATGGGCCTGTTCAGACAACACATTGAGCCATGATGGTTAAGCATTTTGAACTAACCATGATGCCTTAGCATGTCATGTACAGTACATTTTCCTCATTACGGTAGCTACATAAACATGGATTACCCACCCTCACTAACCTCATGCTGCTAAAGGGTTAGCAGCTCTAACCATGGCTTAGCGTGTTGTCTGTCAACTCCCCCCATTGTTAACCGAGTGCTGCCATAAAGTTGCCATTAGTAGCGTGAATAATCTTGCATAAATGGCGGCTATATGGCTGCCATTTCTGTAAAAGATCTTTTACATAGAATGACGAGTCACCATTTTACGCATAATGGCTGCTTACTAAGGAGACAGGCAACCATGCAGCACTCTCCGAGCACTCGCCAAGCTGTCCAGCAGCTCATGCGGCAAGGGGTTGCAGACCAGGGTCTGGCAAGCCGCGCAGATGCCTGCAACATCCCCAGCAGGGATCAGAGATGTTTCTGATCCCACAACACTTTTATCAGCACAGCGATCTTGAGCGCTCCATGCTCCCAGGCACAAACAAGTACGAGCACCTCATAAAGCAAAAATATCCCTGGCCAATGGCTAAGAGGCACAAAAACCTCTTCCTATGGTTCTCCAAGCAATTACAGAAGAGTGTCTACTCCCACACCTCGCAGCAGTGCAAGGAGAACTTACACATGCTCAAAAAGCGTGGTTAGGGTGGATGGTGGTTAGTGCATGTGTGGCGGGAGCACTTGCCGTGGTTATTGCTAACCACCATGCACCATGTTTAGCCTAACCACCGTTACTCATGTTATGTCTGACCAGGGCCTAGATGTACATCAGACCACAGTGCAGATACTGCCTGTTAAATATTTGTATCCCTTCTTTAATGTAGCTGCTGTTATCACAAACCACAATGTAGCTTGATTGTGCTTAAATCACTTGCATCAATAATAAATTATTGTTGATGATGTATTGATTATACTTTCATCCTAACTCTGCTTATTCAGATGTCTAATTATTTTCAATTGGATTTACTTCCAGGTAAGTATGCTAAAGATTGCAGCCTTAGAATCTTAAATAAGTCATTTGCTTTCATTGTTTTTGCAGCAACAAGCTTTAGAACTTGCACTGGATCGTGCTGAGGTAAGTAGTAGATTGTCTAGATTATAAATACATTTTAAGATTATGCTACTGACAATGGAAGGTGCTGTTGCTATTTTCTCTGGCGATATATGAAGACAATGGATAATTCCAAATACAAAAATTGTGTTCAGATGTATCACTAAACTATGGTTTAGCATTGCGTGAACAAGCATCAAGCTCGTGCTTTCCAATCCCCTTACACAGCTGCAAGGAAGAGATTGGAAACTTTTGCTTCCGTGTTCAATTAAGCATAGTTTAGCATTGCCTTCAAACTCTAAACTAATTGCTCTTAACTATCTCTTGATAGAAAAAATATGTCGGTCTGGTCTTGGGTGTCATCTGCATATTGATGACACTTCAGCCCACATCTCCGGATAACTTCTCCCAGCAGTTTCATGTGAGCTCAGCCAGGGAGTCTGTTAGGCAGGGGGGTGGCTGGTACACTAACAGAATCCCCAGTCTATCCCTGGTCTTCAGACTCAGGTACACACACTCGATGTGATTCAATTCCCGGGCAGGAAATCTGGTCAGGTTAAGATTGTCTTTGTAGACCACAGCTATGTCACCCCCCTGCCCACTTTTCCTCGCCTGCTTGCTAACACAGTACCCACCTGGGAGGGCGTGGGCCCATGTGGGGCCACTGTCATCTCTCAGCCAGGTCTCTGTGAAGCATGCCAGGTCGGCCTCATCTGTAAGACGGTCATAGATGATATTTGTTTTGTTTTTAGCTGACCTGGCATGGCATAGGAGCAAGGAGAGGTTCTGTAGGTGGCTTGGTTCATTCTCCAAGTTCCTTGGGGTGGCAGGGCGATTGGAAGGTAAGATAGGTGTTGAATAGCTATCTCTCCTTCCCCTGTAACGGCACTTCGCACTGTTATCCCCCATGTGATCAGACAAATAAGATACTGTGGGTAGCTTATTAAGTTACGGTGTGTAATTTGACTCAAACCCCTGCCCCGTGTCCTGCTGCACTCTTCGTGCTTGAACAGTGGCTCTGTTTCACCTCTGAAACTCTGAAGGTTTGCAAGATCAGGACAAAGCTTCATACACAGCTTCTCCTAGTCGGGTGCCACCCAATTCACCATCAACCCCCTCCGTATTTACTTCAGAGGAGTGAAAATCTCAAGTGCACCCAAAATCTCAAGTGCACCCAAAAGGGGAAGTGGCTAGTAAACTTTGGGAGTTTGCAGGATTGGGACCAAACCTCATAGCCAGCCTCCTCTACTAAAGAGGTACCCAGTGCCTCCTCTACACAGCTTGCTTGATGCCTTTAACGTTTTCCTAATCAATAAGCTAGCGAACAGTTTTGGCTGCTGTTGCCGCACAACTCTTTATAAAACTTTATTTTTGATCTGTATAGTGAGATAGACCATTATTTAACCTGTTTGTGACTGTAGAAGTAAAAATGTTAAAACCTTGGATATAGGCCTATAACAACCTGGATTTGAGTGGTAATTTCCTAGTTTAGGGATTAATATGGTTTGGTTTCAGTCAAAGTCTGAAGAAGGCAGGTATCAGTTTTTTATTTATTTCATTAGCTAGATGTCTTGCCAAGAATTTAGATGGCTTGTTACCATATTTTTTAAAAATCTGTTTCATAAGGGTTTTTAAACAAAAGTTTAAAATCTTTCAACCTTTTGTGTAATCCATGATCTCTTTTTAGCCCAAGTTCGTCTTTTAGATATCCTAATTTATTGTAAAAGTGTTCATCTTGAAACTGTTTATTTTTGTTCTAGAATAGAAATCTCCCCCATTAAAGGATTTTGTATTGAATAAGAACATAAAACAGTCCTGGTGGATCAGACCAAGGGTCCATCTAGTCCAGCAGTCTGTTTACACAGTGGCCAACCAACTGTTGATTAGGAACCCACAATCATCATAAGAGAACACTTTATCAGGAATTTTTGGTTAGTTTTCTTAGGAAGCAATCCTGTGCCCCCCAGACAGAGTCTAAGAGACCATAGAGTATTTTGGATTTCCTGATCTGAGGTGGGAGACAGTGCTTTGACTTTGGAGGGGGGAACTGGAGCTCCAACGCCTCTCTACCTTGAAGCTGGAATAGAAAGAAGCACAGTGGCTGCTCTCCGAGGTCGAGAATGTAACTTCAGAGAAGGGTGTGTTTTGATGGCTGGAGATGGCAGGAGACTGGAGAGGCCAGGAGACGAGCTATTCTGAGGCCTCTCCAGTCGCCTTTCTTCCCTCTGAGAAGCACCCCAGCTAGATGGGCAAAAAAAGCCCATCTAATGAAAAAATGCAGGGCAGCAGGATGGGATGGTGACCGTATAATCATAGAGTTGGAAGGGGCATCTAAGGCCATTGGCAGGAATTGCCTCCACTACTCCTCTCATCCTGCATTGGATGATCATAAGCCTCTGAGTTTGGGGGTTTTGCACCCTACCTCACTCAATCTTTAATTTAATGTATACATACGCCATTTTAACAATGCTGTTATGTCTCTTAAAGCTGCCTGCACATTTGTGTTTTTTTTTCCAGTATATCATTGAAAGTGCACGTCAGAGGCCTCCCAAACGAAAATATTTATCCAATGGAAGGTAAGAAGTATTTCGTGCTTCTTGACTATTTGAACTGATGGAATTGTTACTCAATTATTTTGTTTTGTTTCAATTTTAGAAAATCAGTATTTCAAAAATTATATGAACTGTATCTAGAGGAATGTGATAAAGAGCCTGAAATAAAGGTAAGTGGGATCTATTTACCGAACATCTACCATTCAGTTGTTCCTACCTGGTTTGATGGCAGTTAGAATTTAATAATTTCTGCTGCAATAGCAATACTAAATATTTTGTTCCCTATAGAAAATGGTAGGGAAAGCCCTAATAGTGAGAGAAGGTCTCAAATTTTGACAGGACATTTTAGAACTGGAACTATTCAGGAATGACTAATAAGGAAATGGAGAAGCTCCTGTGTGAAGTGATCAAGAGTCCATAGTTCTGGACAGGGCAAGGTTCTATGAAGATGCAATTAGTGAATACAGTCCAAAGCCTCTTGTTCACATGTTGGGAAATTCAGTGGAGGGTTTATCAAGTCATGAAAGTGTGGAGTCAAATTATTTTGAGAGATTTAAAAGGGTTTTGAAATGTCTGTAGATCTTAAGAACATTCACATAAATGAAGCTATAGCAATCTTGCTCAAGCTAAGCAGGTCTGGTTAGGATACCACCCAGGTACTGGGATATACATTTAGGGTTTGATTCAGATTTAAATTGGTTCAACTGCTCTGACAGAATGGACTTCCCAACCCCCTCTTCCTCAGTTCAGCCCCTCTAAGCCCCCTGAATGTACAGAAAAATTAGGAGGCCCTGCTGAATGGGGTAAGAGTAGTTATCCCCAAAAATCAGGTGGAGGGACTTTCCATGAATGTAGACCTTCCTCTCTCAGAAGGACCCTTCCTATTTTGGAATGCAGACCCTGGATCCAACCTACAACAAATTAAAAAAAAAAACTTCTCATATAATTTATCATCTAGTTATATCATCCCTCTCTGAATCCTCTTCATTCTGTTAATTGTTTCTTGAATCTTGATGCCCCAAACTAAACACTATCATCATCATATATTCTTATCTGCCTCTCCCTTTGGATCGAGGCGGGGAACAACATTAATACAACAGTACAGTCTAAATCAAATGCATAAAACTAATTAAAAGAGCATATAAAACCAATACAATATTAAAATAACAGTCAGGGCATCTTAAAATCCTTAGGTTTAAAATTCATCTGGGTAGGCCTGCTGGAAGAGACTATTCTTTATAGCTGTCTTAAACTCAGAGATAGTATTAAGTTGATGGATCTCCCCCGGTAGGCCATTCCAGTCTGGGGGCAACAGAAGAAAAGGTCTTCTGGGCAACAGTTGTCAGCCTAGTTTTGGCTGATTGAAGTAAGTTCTCCCCTGAGGACCTGAGCGTGCAGGGTGGATTGTATGGGGAAGGCGATCCCGCAGGTAACCTGGACCCAAACCATGTAGGACTTTAAAGGTAATGACTAACACTTTGTACTTTGCCAAGAAACTAATTGGCAGCCAGTGGAGTGATTTTAATAATTAAAGTAATATTTTATTTGGAACATCGTGTTCCAAATAAGATATTATTTTAAGATTGAATAAAATTCTTTTGTTAATACAGCTAAGATAGTATTAGTCCTTTGTGCTACTTCTTCATAGGGATGTGTTCAGTTTGTTGTCCCTTGGCAATTTGAAATCCTTCAGTGCATTCATTCCCAGTACTCAGTTAGCTCTCCTCACATTTGTAAATATTGCATAGGAGAGGGAAATCTTTGCGTCTGTTTTATTCACATGGAATTTTAATGATTGGCTTGGATACAGAAGTGTCTCGCATGAGTAGAAAAGCATTTCTTCCATTTGTCGGTCCTGCTGCTGCAATACACCTGTGTGTCTCCGTGTGCGGTCTCTTGATCCTCAGGAGTGGCTTTTGGGGGTGTATGGGCAGGGGGCTGTAGTGGGGAGGAAGAAGCTAGAACCCCCTTTTCATAATGAGAGTTCTGCTTGCTGCTCTGGATCCAGCCCCCTGCCCATACACCCCCAAAAGCCACTCCTGAGGATCAAGAGATTAATATTAATCTCTCCATTTAACTTCCATTCTTTATCCAGTCTTTCTAGGTAAGTGCAAAGCAGAATTGAGGAGGAAGACAAGAAGAGGGCCAAATTTGCCATTCTCCCTTCAATAAATACAAATATTTCTACCCTAGTATTTTTAACATGCAGTTTGAAAGATGTATAAACATCTATCCAATCATAGTCAGAGGCTAAAATATTTGATACAAAACATACATTAAAATGTGTAATGAAATTCTTAAGATCAATTAAAGTCCCCTTTGTGTACTAATAGCTTTCTGAAGCAGATAGTTTTTTCTTGTCTTCAAAGAATCTGTAACGTTGGCCAGTTATGAGCTTTTCTGGAGAAGGAATTCCAAAGAAACAAGAGGCCCATTACAGAAAAAGCCCTTCTCCTGATTTCCATAAGAACATAAGGGCCCTGCTGGATCAGACCAAGGGTCATTCTAATCCAGCACTCTGTTCACTTAGTGGCCAACCATCTGCCCACAGGAAACCCACAAGCAGGACATGAGTGCATCAGCATCCTCCACCCACGTTCCCCAGCAACTGGTGTACATAGGCACATTGCCTATGATGCTGAGGATAGCTTGCAGCCATCAGCACTAGTAGCCATTATTCTCCATGAGTTTGTCCAATCCCCTTTTTAAAGCCATCCAAATTTGTGGCTATCACAAGGTCTTGTGGAAGTGAATTCCATAGCTTAACTTTGTGCTGTGTGAAGAAGTACTTCCTGTTGTCTGTCCTGAATCTCCCACTAATCAGCTTCATGGAATGACCCCAGATTCTAGTATTATGAGAGAGGGAAGAAAATGTCTCCCTATCCAAATAGCTGAGGCAGCCCTCGGAGTAGTGTTTTGGAGCGAAAGTGGAAGCAGATCTAAATAACGTAATGAAATTTTTAAATCTAATGATAAAATAGTTTGAAGAATTCTTGGCTCATAATTGTAACAGTTGAAGCTGGCAGTACATAGTGTCTTATCACTTCAGTCAAATTAAATGTAAATTATGAAACAGTGCTGTTAGCTTCAGTATTCATTATTTACATGAGTGCTGCCCGTTTTAAAGCAGAAGCTGAGACGAAATGTGAACTTGTTGGAGAAGCTAGTTATGCAAGAGACATTGTCGTGCCTGGTAGTGAACCTGTATCCAGGAAATGAAGGATATTCACTGATGCTCAGAGGAAAGAATGGCTCAGGTAAAGTTAATGCCGAATAGCTGTTAACCTGTTGATTGTGTACAGTTTTGGAAATATAAGAAACTGTCCTGGGCAAAACTGTAAAATAGCTGCCATGGGTGGGCATAGTTAGTCACAAAGGACAAGTAAACATTGGAAATTAAGGTGGCAACAGGTAGAGGCTCCTAAGTCTTTTTGAAACTATCACAGCTGCTAGTAAGAAAATATGAAATATTTTTAAAATGATTGGGTGGCCGAGAGTGTCTCGATGGGTATCAAGGAAAGTGTTTGGGGATACATGGATGCCTGTGGGCATCATGTTGCCTACTCCTGATCTAAGCAGTGCTTAGTGTGGCTGTTTTTTTTAAACCATCATTTGCACAATTATTGTTTTCAGCTAACAATGAAATTGTTAACCTGATTCTGGAAAAGACCATAAGATCTTTTGGCCTCCTGCATACTCTCCATGTCTGTATGTAGTACACTTGCAGCAAGTTGTTCTTGCATTACTTGCTAGAAGAAAGGTTATGTCTGCCTTTCTCTAGATAATTTCTTCATTTTAAACCTGCTTCTTCTTGGCAGGAAGTGGCTTGTAGCATTAAAATCACAATTTTATAAGCAAAATGTGTTTTTCTTTCAGCCACTACAGGAATAATTATGGCACTCACGCATAGAAAACAAGTAAAGGATGAATTCTTGCTAAAATATAGTCTTTGTTTTTAATTCAGATTCGGAAACCATTCGGCTTCCTTATGAAGAGGGAGAATTACTTGAATATTTGGATGCAGAAGAGCTGCCCCCTATTTTAGTTGATCTCCTGGAAAAATCTCAGGTTTGAAAGACTTTGAAAGGGTGTTAACTCATGTTGTGTTTGTCTCTTTGGCTGGCTGGTAGTAGTCCCAACTATATATCTATTAAGTGTTCAGTTATCCCTCCATACTCTTCTCTCAGAAGCCACTTTGTAGAATTATGATGACAACTATTGATGGACAAATTGAATTGTGTTAGGGGAATATTTAAGATTCCCTGAATATGGCTCACTTGAAATACAGTGTAGTTATCTGCTTATTTTCAGAGGCTCAATTTGGACATCACCCCAAAGTATGGTTAAGGCAGCTTATCTCTGGTTTGGCATAAAGTCTGAATTGACAAGTGATGGTTTGTGATTGACTGATAAAACCCTACAGTTTTCACTATTTTTGGTGTGATACCTGAATGGGCAAATTATGGATATGGCTTTCACTCCACCTCTAGAGGCTGCTGCACCATGGAGATGGAAGTGAACATTAAGCTCAGTGATTGGAGGGTAGAAAACAATAGCAAATGAGTAACTGTAAGGCTACATTCCTATCTGCATTTACCTGGTAGTAAGCCTCATTGTACACAGTGGGGCTTAGGTGTGAATAAAAATACAAAAGATTGTGCTATATAAACCATGGTTTGTCTGTCATATGTTTGGGAGCTCAAACCATGGTTTGGATGCTAAATTATGGTTAGTGCAAACTATAGTTAGGCATGTTGTCTGGAATGAGTCTTAAGGCGCAAATCTCTACACATGCTTAGACAGAAAAAATACCTTCAACTTCCAGCATGCCCCAACTAGTTGTGCTGTGCTGGCTGGGGCATGTTGGGAGTTGTAGGTTTTTTCTGTCTAAACTTGCATTAGTGTCTGGTTAGGAGTTTTGAAAACTTATAAACAGGTCTTGAAAAAAATATTCCAATCCTTAGGAACAAACATCAGATTTTACATTATTTGGAAACTATTCCTATTTAAAGGACACATTAATAGAATAAAAATATAGCAAGTATTCTTAGAAATTGAAACATCTCTTTAATTCTTAGGGTATCAATTGTGAAGGGAGATGGGGGTTCACCTCTCTACAAGGTAGGCCCGAGACTCGTAGTCCAATATCCCCAGAAACCACCTCCCCATCTGGTGCCAGGTGGCCCAAGCCAGCCTCTGGAAATAACCACATACAGTTAGGGACTGAAGCAGTTTATTTAAAAGCACAAACACAGGAACAAAGGGAAGGAAGGAGGGGGGGGTTGGGGGGAAAGGAATGGGACAATGAGATGGAGAGCAGCAACGCAATAAACCAATTAACCACTGTAAATCGCACCCGCAGGTGACAAGTCCTTCCCTGGAACGGACCAGAACACTAACACGATAAAACCTAACTAATCCCTAAGCTGTTACCTCGCTTGTCAGGGATCTTCCACGTTCACACACTCAGTCCCAGAGGAAGATAAGGCACAACTAGTTGCTATACCATTTATCCCTTTTGGGCCGGCAGGTATCGTGACCCACTTTGGCCAATTGACAGCCCTCCCTTCAAGCCGCATTTTCCCACAGCTGAGAACACTTAGCGTGACCCTCCCAATTAGTTGCGGCCTTGGCTTCTTGCCTCCCTTGATAACAACTCAGGTGCTGCCTTCAGGGAGAGCTGGCAGCAATTAATTTGGAAACTCATCCTTGGGAACTCTCTCAGCAAAGAGGCCCTAGTCTAACTAGCAAGACTGTCTTCACATCATAGAATCATAGAATAGTAGAGTTGGAAGGGGCCTATAAGGCCATCGAGTCCAACCCCCTGTTCAATGTAGGAATCCACCTTAAAGCATCCCTGCCTTTTGAATGCCTCTAGTGTGGGACAGCCCATGGCCTCCCTGGGTAATTGGTTCCATTGTCGTATTGTTCTAGCAGTCAGGATCTTTTTCCTGATGTCCAGCCTGAATCTGGCTTCCTGTAACTTGAGATCGAGAAGAGATCCTGGCCATGCTCTGTGTAACAGCCTTTCAAGTATTTGAAGAGTGCTATCATATCTCTCCTCAATCTTCTCTTCTCCAGGCTAAACATGCCCAGTTCTTTCAGTCTCTCCTCAAAGGGCTTTGTTTTCAGACCCCTAATCATCCTCATTGCCCTCCTCTGAACATGCTCCAGATTGTCTGCATCCTTCTTGAGGTGTGGTGCCCAGAACTGGATGCAATACTCAAGATGGGGCCTAACCAGTGCCAAATAGAGGGAACCAGTACCTCTCGCAATTTGGAAGCTATACTTCTATCAATGCAGCCCAAAATAGCATTTGCTTTTTTTGCAGCCACATCACACTGTTGGCTTATATTGAGCTTGTGATCTACAACAATTCCAAGATCCTTCTCATTTGTCGTATTGATTAGTATGTTGAAGTGTTGAAAAACTTTCACATACACAGGCAATTCAGAATAACCTCATGATAAATATTTTTGTTTGCTTTTAAACAGATTAATATTTTCCATTGTGGATGCGTCATAACAGAAATACGTGACTATAGACAGTCTGGTAATCTGAAATCTCCAACCTACCAAAGCAAACACATCCTTTTGCGCCCAACAATGCAGGTAAGCTTTTCTTGTTTCCAGAACTGGCATTACTCTTTAAAAACAAAACAAAAACCAATCCTTATGCATGATATCCATGAATTGACCGGCTGTGGTTTTATCAGAACTCAAGTTTTATCAGAATTGTTCTTTTAAAAATAGTAATTTTTAATATGGTTTGTATTCTTTTATTCTATTTGTTGTTCACTGCTCCGAAATCTTTTTCGATGGGGAGCGGTATATAAATATTGTAAGTAAATAAATAAGCAATAAAATACTGCGTTGGTTGCCCTTTATAATGACCTGTGCCAGGAAAAAGACAGGGGAAGTTGATACTGTTGATACTCCTTGATTGTTTGACAGTGTGATACCATTGATCTTTTGGAGCGGCTATCTGGGTTCTATCCATGTTGTTTAACATCTGTATGAAACTGCTGTGTGGGGTCAGAATTGTGTGATGATGATATACAGAATTGTGTGATGACACACAATTCTGTGTAAATTTTCTACAGATGTATAAATTTTAATGATGGTGATGATGATTCCCTCCTTTTTCTAGACCTTGATATGTGATGTGCATTCCATTACAAGTGACAACCACAAATGGACACAGGTAAAAAAATTGAAGAGTTTGTGCCCATAGTTTTATGACATTCCAAGTCAGCCCTCTAATAATTTCAAGTGCATTGTGATCTTGTTCAGCTTGTTCAGTAGCACATAGGGCTGCAGGACTAGTTCTCACTGAAGTGGCAAGCCTATCCCTGGGCTATGCAAATGTAGACTACAGGTATAGCTCAGGTGGTGGACAGTTCCTCCATATGTTTTTTTTAATCCCCCCAGAGAGAACACCAGCGTGTCTGGGAGAAGGCTAGATTAGGGCTGTTCTTCCTAACATCTAGAAATCTGTATGCAGGAAATGTTTTGTATGGAGGAGCCGCCTCCTGCAGTCTGAAATGATCACAGATTTACCACATTTGGGAGGGCTAAGCCCTAGCGCGTTGGGAGGTTAGAGCTATTTTGTATGTTCATTTGGTGAGAACAACATTGGGCAGGATCCAGAAAGTCCCCTATGTGTATGGAAGGCACTTTCTCATTAATTAGTTGGGCAGTGGAGGTTCTCCAGTTTTCCTTACCTCCAGCTGCAGCTTCCCCATGCCCATGTTTCATGCTATTTTGGAAGTTCCCTTGACCCTTAGGAGTAGCTGGGGGAGCAGAATGACACATGAGGGTGCAGCAGGAAGGAGTAGGAAGCAGAGAAACAGAATTCTATCCAATGCTACCCCTTATTTGCATTCATACAGTGGTTGGCATAGTTGGTACACTTGCTGTAATCTTTCCATGATGCTCATATGTGCAATTTTTGTTTCAAAGATGTAGAACCTCCTAGAGATTCTCTGTTAATGAAAAGTTTAGATTAGGCTTGTTATGTTTTGACAGTAACCATAGTACAATGTATATCCTGTTAGAGGGGTCAATTTTGGGCAGTTGTTTGGTTGCTGAGCCCCTCTCTTCTGTTACCCAGCTAGGGTGATAACAAAAATTTTGTGACCCAAACTATTCAAAATTAATCACTCAGGCTGCATTTGGACAACACAATAGTTGATGGTAGGTTAATAGTCAACTCCACAAGTTGAATACGAGCCAACAGTGTGATGTGATTGCAAAAAAAGCAAATGCTATTTTGGGCTGCATTAATAGACGTATAGCCTGCGAGGTACTGGTTCCCCTCTATTCGGCACAGGTTAGGCCCCATCTTGAGTATTGTGTCCAGTTCTGGGCACTGCACATCAAGAAGGATGCAGACAAGCTGGAGCATTTACGGAGGAGGGCAACGTGGATGATCAGGGGTCTGGAAACAATTCCCTATGAGGAGAGATTAAAAGAATTGGGCATGTTTAGCCTGGAGAAGAGAAGATTGAGGGGAGACATGATAGCACTCTTCAAAGACTTGAAAGGTTGTCACACAGATTGCAGGACACGGAATAATGGGCTCAAGGTACAATTACCTAGGGTGGTCGTGGGTACACTGGAAGCATTCAAGAGGCAGCTGGATAACCATCTGTCAGCTATGCTTTATGGTAGATTCCGGCCTGTACCTGGCTTCCTGTAACTTGAGCCCATTATTCCATGTCCTGCATTCTGGGTTGATCGAGAAGAGCTCCTGGCCCTCCTCTGTGTGACAACCTTTCAAGTATTTGAAGAGTGCTATCATGTCTCCCCTCAATCTTCTCTTCTCCAGGCTAAACATGACCAGTTCTTTCAATCTCTCCTCATAGGGCTTTGTTTCCAGACCCCGATCATCCTTGTTGCCCTCCTCTGAACACGCTCCGGATTGTCTGCATCCTTCTTGAAGTGTGGTGCCCAGAACTGGACACAATACTCAAGATGAGGCCTAACCAGTGCCGAATAGAGGGGAACTAGTATCTCACATGATTTGGAAGCCATTCTTCTATTAATGCGGCCCAAAATAGCATTTGCGTTTTTTGCAGCCACATCACACTGTTGGCTCATATTCGACTTGTGAACTATAACAATTTCAAGATCCTTCTAGCTTGTGGTATTGCTGAACCAAGTATCCCCCATCTTGTAACTGTACATTTTCTCTAGGTGAAGAACTTGGTATTTATCCCTATTGAATGTCATTCTGCTGTTTTCAGCCCAGCACTCCAGCCTATCAAAATCACTTTGAAGTTTGTTTCTGTCTTCCAGGGTATTAGCGATCCCACCCAATTTTGTGTCATCTGCAAATTTAATAAGCATTTTCTGCACCTCATCCAAATCATTAATAAAAATGTTGCAGAGCGCTGGGCCCAGGACTGAACCCTGCGGTACCCCGCTCGTTACCTCCCTTCAGTTTGAGAAGGTACCATTGATAAGCATTCTTTAAGTCCGATTCTGTAGCCCTGTGGATCCACCTAATAGTTGTTCCATCTAGCCTACTTTTAGGTAGTTTGTGAATCAGAATATCATGGGGTACTTTGTCAAAAGCTTTGCTGAAGTCAAGATACATGATGTCCACAGCATTCCCACAGTCCACAAGGGAGGTTACCAGCAGTCTTCTGGAACTTAAGAAAGCCGTGAAGACTGCTGTCTTCCAGCAGGCCTACCCAGTTTAATTTTAAGATGTTTTTAATACTGTATTTATGGTTTATCTATTTTATTGCTTTTATATTTATATTTATTGTTCCCCGCCTCGATCTGGATGGGGAGGCCGGTTAGAAATGAAATCAATAAATACCCAATCAGAAAATGAGATCAGATTGATCTGACAGCATTTGTTCTTGACAAATCCATGCTGGCTTCTAGTAATCACTCACCGTTGACTATTTAACCCACTGTTGTTTATTGTGTTCTCTCTCTCTCTCTCTCTCTCTCTCTCTCTCTCAAATTAAAAGCAGAGAACAACTTTTCCTTGTACACATTCTCAGCTATCAATTACTCACTTATCACATTGAAAAGAATTAATTTTTTTTTTAAATTAAATAATTAAAGAAAAATTTAACATGCAGCCAATACTATGCATATTCATATGGAAATAAGTTCTTTTGAGTTTGAAGGGACATACTTCCAAGTAATTGTGAATAGAATTACATTAGTGTTTTTCTGCCATTTTAGAGTCTTCTGTATTTGTATTTTAGGAAGACAAACTGCTTTTAGAAAGCCAGCTTATACTGGCCACAGCGGAACCTCTGTGTCTGGATCCATCAGTTGCTGTAACCTGCGCAACAAACAGACTTCTCTATAACAAGCAGAAAATGAATACTCGCCCAATGAAACGGTACTGGAAAGTGGTGATCTGTACTGGTCTTTGTAAAAATCTTTAAAACAGGATAGGTTGCCTTAATGGGGAGAATATTTAGATTTAATTCAGTTTTTTACCATTTCAGTTGGTTTTTAAAAAATCATATTTTGACGTAGAATGCTAGCTATATATTTCTCAAAAAACCCTTAATAGTCTGGTAGGAGTCAAACACAGTTGTGACGGGATCACTTAAAAAATGAATTGCACAGCAATCTCTAAAATTATTGGATCGCTCTTTCAGTGACTATAAATGTGATCCCAAATGTTAAATTTTCTTTTCATTAATATTTTTCAATGTCTTTTAGGTGCTTCAAGAGATACTCCAGGTCATCTCTGAATCGACAGCAGGAAGTGTCTCATTGCACAACTCCACCGCAGCTCAGGTTGTTTGATTATTTGCAAAAAAGAAAGGAGAGGAAAGGAGCCCAGCAGTATGACCTCAAGATTTCTAAAGCTGGGAATGTATGTGTAGTTTTAAAACCTTAAGACAGCAAATTGGATGAAGAAACAGATTTACTCTAATGGCTATTCTTTGTATATTTTCATTTTTCTTTTTCTTTTTTTTAGTGTGTAGATATGTGGAAACAGAATCCTTGTTATTTGACTCTACCATCTGAAGTGGATGTAAGTTTACAGATTTCTAAAAGCTGGCAATATCCATAAAATGTTCCCTTTTTGATATTTGGAAGGCAAATCATAAACTATAAGAATATGAGTAAATTTATGAGAAACAGAATTTAAAAATTTAAAAAGTGATTATAAATTAAATGAATTGCACAATTTGGTAAGATCTGCTAAAATAATAGAAAATGTAAGAACACTTATTATTTTTTTTAAAAAGTTAGCTGTTTTGGTTCATAAAAAAATCCCTACAAAATCCACAATTGAGCATCCCAGCCTGATGAAAAGATCTGGCAAACTTAAAAGCTTGCTCACTGTTTTATGATATTTGGGTCAATGCTAACTCATTGCCCAACTCTGTATTGTTTTACTCATTATTTAAAATATTTAGTGCATTTAAAGAGAAAAGAATCAATCAAGATATACATAAAAATTAGACTAATTAGACTTGTGTCAGAGTTGTATTCATGCTTTTCCTGGAAACTTCTTAGCCTCCCATTTATTTCAGTCTCTTGGATAAATACTATAAAAGCATTCCTGTGGTCTCTGGGCAAGTGTCCCATGTATCATAGGATGGCTCAGAAAACCCCTTCCAAGGTCAGAGACAGTGCTCTAGCCCTGGAAGGGAGAGTCAGAGATCTGACCCTGGACCACACTCCCATGCTGGCTGCCCCTCCAAGGTTGAAATGGCCTTTGGAGATGGGGAGAAGGGGGCATTTCCATTGGCGTGGGGATGGGAGTTGGTGAGACGACCAGAGAGGCCAGTATGTGATTTATCCTGAGGCTCCTACAGCCACCCCCTCTGAAACAACCCCACTAGTTGGGCTGAAAAGCCCACCTAGTGAAAATATAAGAGATCTTAAGATGGGGAGGCAAAGGTCATCTCCACTGCTTCTTCCACTTCTGGCTTCAGACCAGCAGAGCATAGGAATCTCAGATGCTTCCAAGTTCAGGGGTTTCCAAGCACCAAGACTGCATCCTAACTCAAGAAACCTTCGTTAGTTAGTGTGTTGTCTTGTCGACTCTTTAAACCCTTAATATTTTTTTATAACAATTGTAAGGTTGTTTACCTTTTTTATCCAGTTCTGTAGTTTTATTGATAATTAAGAGCATTACAGCAATCAGTGATATTGCTGTTATCTGCTCATATTTTAATTCACTATTCTCTTGATAATTCTGAAGGTGGAAAAATATGCTAAAGTGGAAAAATCTATCAAGCCTGATGACTCACAGCCTAGTGTCTGGCCTGCTCATGTGAGTAATAGTAGACTTTGAGTTAACCTTTTGTATAATTAAGAGATTTCGACTGATTAAATAGTCAACCGTTGCTTAAATAGTCAACCGTTGACTATTGTGTCATCTGGCGAGGCTTTTCCATACTACTGTTGGTTGTTTCCCCCAAATAATCAAGACAGATAATCAATGGTTGCTCGTATGGAGGACACGGTACTTAACCCTGTGCTAATAGCCAACTCCATGGATGACTATTATCATGTCATCTTGGGTACCTCCCTAAATAGTTAACAGTAGAGTTTACTATTAGCACCCCCCAAACCCCTCTCTGTTCTCCCGACCAAATGGCACCACTAGGTCCCATGAGACTCCCCCTGTGTGTTGGGTCCCCCCACTGTCAGTACCTGGCTGTCCTCCTCCTGTTCCGATGGGGTGATCTGGCACGAAGGGGGGGATTTCTCCTGTGGTTTGATGCTGCACTCACAGGAGAAATCCTTAAATCCCTCCGCCCTGATCTCCATTTGTGCACGTCTTGGGAAGCATGTGGGAAGCCACACGATTAGCTGCTCCCCACATGCTTCCTGGGACAAATAACATGCCTGCAGAGCCCTGCTAGGCAACAGCAGCAGGAATTTCTGCCACTTTTACATTCCAACTCTGTAGGCACGTGAAATAGTTAACAGAGCCTGCCACATGACACAATCAATGGTTGTGCAGATACTCAACTCTACACACTGTTGATTATTTGCATTGGTTATTTCGTGGAAATAACCAACTATTGTTTGGAAAATGCTCACCAGACAACACAATAGTCAATGGTGGACTATTTAATCAACCGTTGCATATTGTGTCAACTGAACCCAGTCATGTGCAGAGTTGACTATCTGCACAACTGTTGATTAGTGTGTCGTTTTAGCTTTCTGAAGGGCTCTTCAACAGGTAACTTTGTTTCAGTCTGTGTGTTGGAGAAGCTTTTTGATGTAAGCTGTTTATATAAATATTTTTCTCTTCAATAGGAAATAAAAGAAGATTACCTTTTTGAATGTGAAATTGGCAATCATCTTCAAAAAACAAAACTGACTATTTTTCAGTTGCTGGGAAATCCATTATATTATGGTAAAATACAAATGATTATAAGTGACGAAGATAATGAGATTCCAGCAACTCCATCACAGTAAGTGGCATTAAACTTAAATTTGAGAGAATTTTGATAATGATATTAACATTTTGGACAAATTTCTGCTGTCTTATGGAAGGTGAAATTTCTTTAGCTTTTTTCCATTACGTTTTAGAAATTGGGGAAATGTAGCGTATTCCTATGCAAGTTATTGATGGAATACTAAAAGTTTTCAATGCAAACGCATTGGCTGAATTCGGACGACACAATAAGCAACTGAGGGGGGGAAACAATTGTCAGTTGTATGGACTATCGTGTCATCCGAATGCTGCCATAGTCAACTCAGCGCTGATCCTAATCCACACCACGGTTGATTATTTATTACCATGTTGTGTGGGGAGTACCCCCTAGATGAACAACTGTAAAGTTGATTATTACCCCACCATTGACTGTCGTGTCGTCCGAATTGAGCCACTGACTGTGTTTGGACATAACCATAGATAAATCAGAGCTCATCATAATGAACTATGGTTTATTGTTAGGAGAGTGAGCTTGGCCTTGTGTGCTCCCCCTATCCACCCACCCCGGTCCAGCACAGGTGTGAGAAGATTTGAAGCCCCCTTTTCTCCCATTTTCAGTTTATCACTGTTTAGCATTGCATCCAAACACTGTGGTTGATCTTAGCTATTCAATTAGTCAAAAACAGAAGTGAAAACTTCTGATCTCATAGACACACCAAAAGGGGGGGAGAGTGGGGGGAGCATGTGAGGCCAAGGCTCATATAGGCGGTAAGGTAGTTAGTGACCAATTAAAAGCTTGATATGTCAACATTTGATAAAATTTGATTACTTAAAGCTTAATATTTTGATACTGGTCTATATCTAATTCAAATATATTTATTATTTATTCATTTACAATATTTATATACTGCTCCATATCTAAAATATATTCTGGAGCTGTGAACATAGGAATAAAACAATAAAAGGAAAGTTTAAAAACAGCCAATTAAAATTGATCAATTTAAAAGGAAGTACCAATAAAAAATGGTGGCTGGTCAGTTAAGGAATGCTTCCTTGAAAAAAGTTGTTTTCAGAAGGCACCAGAATCAGCCTAGTGTTGGCGCCTGCCTGCCTGACCTACAGGGGAAGAGAGTTCTAAAGAGAAGGGGCCACCACACTAAAGGCTCCACGTGGAACCACCAGGAGCATGACTCCCTCCAATGACCTCAGTGGCCGGGCAAGTTGGTAAGGGTAAATTAGACACATAATTCATCTAAGCAGTTAGGCCTACTGTGGTTTTGGGATTTTAAAAACTTGATTCACATAGGGGATCTAAACGGACCCTCCCTGTGTGGTCTGAAACCTACTCCTGGCAGTAGCAGTTGTTTTTTATCAGAGAGCTGTTAGAATAGTCTGGAGATCCCTGTTTCTGCTCTTTCTCTGGGCAGCTATCATTTGACATAATAGGGATTCTTCTTGCAGCAGCGTATGTAAAATTGAAAAGGCAGAGCTTAATAAAGGAGCAGTGAGGAGGGAATGGAGGATCGCAGGGTATAGTCAAGGTCAGACTGGAATGATTCAAGAAGTGTTTGTTTGGAGAAAATGGCTTGAGGATCAGAGAGAGTAGTTTATTGTCTAAGCTTAAGAATATAAAAAGAGCCCTGCTGACTCTAGCCCAGCATCCTTTTCCAACAGTTTCCAGACAAATACGTCTAGAACCTACAAATATGACCTCCACTGTTGCTCATTCCCAAAATCTGACATTTGGAAGTAACTGCTTCTGAATAGGAGGCCTTTATTTAGCTGTGATGGTTAATAGCTATTTTTAACATATATTCCACCCTTCCTCCAAGGAGCTCAAGGTGATGTACATGGTTCTTCTCTGCACCCTCACCCCAGTGAGTTAAGTTAGACTGAAGGTTACCCAGTGAGCCTTCAGGATAGCTGAGTGAAAATTTGAACTCAGGTCTCCCTAGCCCTAGTCCAACATTCTAAACATTACTCCATGATCACTGCATAGCAATGTCCAGCTTAGCTGATCATACGTATGTCATCTATTCCTTGTACCCATCTTTAATTACTTTATTGTGCTGCTTACAGGTTCCTTATTGGTTCAAAGTCAGAAGCAGAACGGCAAGTAGTTCATCAATATTTTCATGATGTGTTCAAGCTGTATTGCATGCTACTTCCACAGGAAATACAGCTGCTATGTGCAAACATCACAGCATTAAACCTGTCAATCTACTGTGTGCTTTCCATGTTTATCTCCAGTGTTGACTTTGTAACACGTTGACTGGGTTCAGATGTTCACAATAACCCACAATGGGTTAAATAAGCCACAGTGTCATCTGTTCGGCACTTTGTTTTTGACCCAGTGGCTTGTTTGGCCAAAATAAGCCACTCCGACAATCCATGGTCTGCATTAGGGATCCACCGTGGGTTCTTGTGTCATCTGGCGGTCACTGTGGCTTACTTTGGCTGGCTACAGTGCTGTGCAGCAAGAACCACTCTGCCCTTCGCTGGCTTAGTTAAAGCAGCCGAGCCAGCAGTATAAATGGGGGGAAGTGAACATTTTCCCCATTGGGAGCAAGGCAGAGTGACTCCCTGACAGCTGCGATGGGGCAAAAAGCGAGCATGTTTTCTCCCTATTCCCCCTATTCTGCAGTTGTCTCTGGTCCTTCCCCCTTCCTTTGCACTTTTGCACAGTTGCAAATGAGTGCAAATGTGCATTTTAACAATTGTGGCATGGGAAGCATGTTAATGCTTCTGTCCTAGTTGTTTCTATGAGGAGAAATGCGCAATTCCGTTTTAGTGAAAGAGCTCTATTTTCTGTATGAGGTTCGGTCCCAATCCTGCAATCCCCCAAGGCTTTATAGCCAGCACCCCTTTTTTGGTGCACTCAGGATTTTTGCTGCTCTGGGGTACTGGCACAACCTTTACTTGTTGGATCGGGTGCCTCCCCACGAGGGTAGGTTGTGTGTGGAGTTTTGTCCTGATCCAGCAAACCCTCAAAGCTTTATAGCCCAACCCCCCTTTTTGATGAGCTCCATGTTTTTGCTCCTCCAGGGTAATGGCACAGGGTTTTCTTATTGGATTGGGTGCCTCCCCACCAGGGGAGGCCATGCGGAGATTTGTCCCAATCCTGCAACCCCCCAAGGCTTTATTGGCGCCATCCCCTTTTTGGCGCACTCACGATTTTCCCCCCGTTGATGAGTGCTCACGCTAGTTTTTGTTGTTGGATCTGATGTCACCTGACTGGGAGAGGCTGTGTAGGAAGTTTGGTCCCCGTCCTGCCATGGTCCAGCACCTTAGAAGTGAAACAGCACCACTGCTCGGCAGGGGGAGAACTGCAGCAGGACGGGGGTGGGGTGGGGTCTGACTCAAATGACGCAGAGTAGCTTAATAAAGTACTCATGGTTTTTTATTAGCCCTTTCATGTGGTGGAGGGTTGTGGACTATTTCAAACATAAGCTACTTTGCGTATCTTATTAACCCATGATGGGTTATCGTGATGTCTGAATTGTGTCGTTGTTTACTTTTCATTATCCACCTTGTCTTATAAGATACTGCATTGGAAATACTTATTGAAGGGCAGTATATAAATTCATTAAAAATAAATGTCTTAATGGTATTGGACGGGAAGATGTCTTGGAATTGAGCTTTTTTATATTCTCTTGAGTGCTGAAACCTTTTGTCGCCTCAACTCCGGGAAAAGTGAAATTTTATTTCTCCAATAGGTCAAGGCAGTTTGTACTCTAATCTTAGTACTGAATAAAATCTTACTACTCTTTCTTTAACCAACACTTAATTTTACCATAGGCTATTTGATCTTTCTATTAATCTTTTTTTTTGCAAACCTATGCCTGAAATGATGCTGTGTTACTCAAAGTTTTGAATATCAGTTGACCTCGCGTGGGTATACTGGGTGGAACACCCCTCTCTGGCACATACTCTCTACTCCTCTGGTACCTGGCAGACTCTCTCTTCTCCTTCATAGCCACCCCAACGAATTTCTCAGAAGGGGGAAAGAGGGTTATTACCCATGGTCTTCTTCTGATTCTAATAGACAACTTTCTAAGCTGCATCTATTTTCTGTTTCTCCACACGCACAGACTCCTTCAGACGTGCAGATAAGCCCTTGCACACAAACCTTTAGGTGTGAAATGGCTATAATCGCCGCTCCTTGCTGGGGCGGGCAGGGGCGGGCAGGGGCAGCATTTTAGGCTGCTGTGCCTGTAACGTTGTGTTTCCCTCTTCCGAAGTGAGCTGTGAGAACTACCTATCATCTCCGTGGCTGGGCTGCTCCTCTTGCCACAATCTTGCTGCTGTGGACAGAAACATTAGGATTCTGGTCAGGGCTTGGTTTTTCTTGGGGAAAAGGTTTGCCTGGACTACCATCTCCAATGGTGCTGCTCTGCCTCTAGTGCTTCTGCTGCCCTCCCAAGAGTGAGTATTTGCACAAGGTGGCTTTCGTGCTTCTAAAAATAACCCTGGAAATGAGTGGAAATACTCATTTCCAGATTGAGATAGGTCAGCAGAACTCCCGTTCTGGAAACTAGCGATTCCACTTGGTTTGGGTTATTTTTAGAAGCGCAAAGGCACCATTGTGTGAGTGAATACGCAAGGGCACAGTAGACAACTGGCATAAAAGTTCAGCTATTTATATATATGTATACACACAAACAATCTAAGTTTCAGAGTTCAACAATGAGTTGCATGTATCCTGCCCATCAGTTCCTTGGTTGTTTTCTGCTCTTTTTCATTTTTTTTGGCTGTAAATATAACCCAGACCCTACTTTGGGGGAAAACTTTTAATAGTGAGCTTCAGAATACAGACACCTATCAGTCAGAGCGTATTTATAAAATATAAAGATTTGCATAATGGCATAAAATCTATTCTGTCCAGGTCACTTTAATCCTCCTTGCATCTTAAATATGTTTTATTTCAGTCCCGTGATTTATTTGGAAGTAATGGATAAGTAAAGAAAACACAAAATAAAAAGACCTGACTTTTTTGTTCGGTATCCAGTTGATACAACTGCAATAACTTAGTGCTTCTGTGATCTCATGAATGACGTATATTTAAAATCATGTTACAGAATAGTCAAGCAGTACCAGGAGCTAATTCAAAACGAAGCTAAATGTCCAGTGAAGATGTTTCATAACTCAGTTGGATCAGACCATCTAAGTCAACTTTCTCCCGGGAAGGACATGGAAGTACGTTATTACTGAATATTAAAGGACATCTTTATATCCTTAAAATGCGAAGCCCTCTGGCCATAGAAACGGAAACCAAGCTCATTAATATGGCTTAGGAAATGAGTGTAAAGAGAAAAGAACCTGATACTTTTTGAGAATGAATGTGAGAGGAGAAAGATTGGAGGGTTGGGGCTCTCCTTCCTTCTTGGCAACTATAATTTGTCCAGTAAAGTCAGGTCAATAGCCCCATCCTCAGTTGTGTTCTTGAGATCCCTTCTTGTGTGGCTAAAACTGGACGGGGCAATGCACTCTGGGTCTCCCCCCCACATTCCTTGTAGGCCCACCCTGTTAGATCCCCAACCTTGCTGTGTTGCGAGGCAAGATCTGCAGGAGAGTTCTGTTCTGTCATGGTCTCTGAACCCGTGGGGAATTCAGACCTTGCCTCTCAGCATGACAAAGTTTCAACTGAGGGCTAGAATAGTGTGTGCAGCCCGCTGCCCTTTCCCAGCTTGGTGCCTCTTCCAGATGATGTGTTTGACTACAACTCCCAGCATTCCTGGCCATTGTCCACAACATCTGGAGGGCATCAGGTTGGGAAAGACTGGCATACCCTGTGTGGGCTTAATGTCTGAGCAGGGCTTTTGTCCCACTGGAATGTGTGAGATTGTTGGTAGAGAGGGATGGAATGTTAGAAAATGGCTATTTTTTTAAAAAAATAGAGATTAAATTGGGAAGGGTACTGAGCAAAAAAGAGCACCGAGTTTATTCTACTTTCAATTTGAGAAGGGGAAGAACAAAAGAGGTTGAAAGATGAGAAAAGTTGGAAGAAAAGGTTGATGTCTGGTGGGAAAACAAAGAAGAGAGCTGACCCTGCAGATACTTTTTACCTTCCTGTACTTGGAATACATCCAGAATAGATTGCAAGGTGAAAGAACCAGACCAGGGACACTTTTCAGTCCAAATTTCTTGAAGGAACAGTTCCCACCCACCCCCACCCCCAGATGGTAAAGTAAAACAAGTTGGTATTCCGTTTTTTGCAAAATAGGACTATTCTAGCAGTCCTATACTATCAGCCACTGTAACATCACCAGCATTTATAGTTCTTAATTGCTCCAAATTTCTGTTAAATTATGTAGGGTTTTCGAGGAAATATTCTGATAAACCAGTCTGTGGTACTATGAATTTGCACTTTGGTTCTAGAACCAGCACTCTGAGTTACTCAGGATTGTTATAAACATGGAAATCCCAACATTTTTGGAAGTAGTAAGTTTTACTTTTACATTGGTTCAGATAAAACTGCTAGCATTCTGGTAATACAGTCTTTTCTTAGGAATTACATAGGTGGCTGAGGAATAATCTATTATGAGAGTCAACTTGAATGACTCCCAAGATGGAAGGTTACAGGGAATTTGGACTATGTTGATCTAGGTTGGCACTTCAGGTTCCTTATTTGGTTGTCAGTATTTTCTGTCAAAACATAATGAGATGCACATTATTTTTGGAGCATTCTCTTGTCCCCCAAGGGCTTTCCTGGAACAGCTGTGATTCCCACCCCTTTATGTATATTAATGTAACTTATATTGTTAATATTTGTGTGTCTTTTAGCAGCCTGAGAGTGTTTCAGGGTATATTCAGTCTTCAGTACTGGGAAAGGGTGTGAAACATCGACCACCTCCCATCAAATTACCTTCAAGTTCAGGAAGTACCTCTTCAGGTAAATGCTTTTTTTTAGCACTTTTCCTTTGTTTTGATCATAGATAATCTTGGAGAGAGGATTCCCCCCTCCCTAAACTTGGCTGTTTGTTGATAATTTTTTGGATGTGTGCATACATTTATAGTTTGCCTTTCCCACGCTTTGTATATCCCATACAGTAGCAAAGTCCAACATCATCAAATTGTGTGATGGGATTCTCTGGACTAAATAAAGCTGTTCAGGGGCAGAAGTCTCTTCAGCTAAGTAGTTTGACCAAGGAGAGTCTCACCACACCACTCCCACAGATTGGCAAGTACCCTTTCTATTGGGAATTGAGGGATCATCATGGAGAGGTCTCTCATACTTCAAAGTGACATGGGAAGGAGTGAACAAGACTATATCCATTCATTCTGTAGACAAAGCCAGATTAACAATTGCTGTAGGTAGCAAAGCTCACTGCTTATACTTTGCACAAATTATACTGCATGCTAAATGCACAGTTATAGCTGGAGCAAACTCTAGAGAATAGAAAACTCTTTCTGATGTTGATTCACAGAACATAACATGGATTAATTGTGCTTTTCAGGGAATATTTTTAGCCCACAGCAGTCAAGTGGCCATCTGAAATCCCCAACTCCTCCTCCTCTTTCCAAACCTCCCACGGTGTCTCGGAAACAATCCCTGGATCAGCTGAACATGCTTTCTCCAGCTGCCATGTCTCCTGCAAGCTCTTCACAAAGTGAGTCCCGCCCTAAATTCTCCATTAAGTCTTCATAGGCTTCTCGTGGTAAACTTCCTAAACAGCTGATTGGAGAACCTAAATGTCTGTCATATCCTAGATTGTGTATAAAACTGTTCAGCGCTTAAGGCAGGCCTCTTGTTGACTATATGTACTTCGTTTGCTGTAATTGTATTTGTTTTTCTGTATAAATATATTTATATATGTGTATGCACTCCTTGTGTATACGTTTTAACCCGTTTTATGCAACCAACATTGGTCTTACTTTGACACAGCCTGATAATTAATGTGACCACAGATGTTTCCAAAGTGCAGGTCTTTCCATCAATTGTATTAACAGTAGCTCATTAAGACCAATTTTAATTTAAATATTTTAAGCAGCTAAAAAGAATAAATGTCATTCGAATATGGTGCAGTTGTATCTCTGTTTATGTATATCATGTGATCAGTCCCAAGGTGGCGATACAATAAACGATAAATTGTTTTTAAAAACACTCCTATACTGTTTACAAATCATTGCCGATGACTAAAGTGTGAAAAGTATTTCAGGATAACAATAAAATTTGTTAATGTTTTCTGAATTAACAAATTATCAGTATTATAAATCTTGTAAATAAAAATAACAGCTACAGATTTTTTACCAACCTTTAAAGTATTTACATGAGTAGATTTATAAGGAGAGAGAGAAAGGGAATCAATAAGAATAGTTTATAGATTATTTCTCTGAGGTACTTCTGTCCACTGCACAATGTAGTCCTGTGGCTCAAGAGTGGCATAGTCTAAAATTGTCTGGATGGTTCAAAAGGTGTCATTTTTCTGCCTTCCTGTTTTGCACAAAGAAAACCTGTAAGGAAGCTTTGATCAATTTTCCAATAGTTTTGATCCACACAACCTTCCCGCTCCGCCCAGTACACACTCCTTATGTTGCTGATATGAATATGTTGCACACAGCTATTGCTGTAAAAATGGGCTTTGGTCACGGCTTCTGGACATTCACATTTCTTTCCTTTCTTTCTGCAGGACATGAAAGCTAAAAACACACACACAAAACGAAATCACCTCGAGAGTGTTTGGTTTTTTTGGTTTGATTCCATTGATATGATGTTTTTAAACCAAATTTATGTTTAACATTAAAAATGTAGTGTTGATTTTTTGGCCACGACCATTGCTACTTTCTTCCTTTGTGATTAGGTCCAAGTTAAGCAAGCCATTTGTACTGTTTTCCCCCCAATTTGATTATAGTCCTTGTTTTTGTTCAATCTGCTTTCCTTTCTGTTTAAACATTATGGTACTGTGCAGGTGTTACTTTATACATGTGGCTAAACATTTTTGAAGCAAAAGGCTTTATTTCAAGAAATCACTCACACTGACTTGAAGTGCTTCTTAGCAGGTGTGTGGCTAAGTATATTCTCAGTGTTAGAATGATAAGCCTAATGATATAGTTTATGTGCCATACAGTGTATATTTGTCAGAAGCAGCAGTTACTAACACTTGCAGTTTGCTGCCTTTTGTTTTAAAATGGAGCAAGCGATCAGAGCTATCTAACCTTATTTTTCAAAAGGACTGACCTTTTCTAACAAACTAGTGCTTTTCATTTTTCTCAGTGAGCAGGGTCTGGAACACCTAGTCCATGTGCTCTTACTTCAACGCACCCCTTCATCGAACCCAACCCCTTCTGATGCTCAGAGCTCAACTCTGATTACCCATCCCACCACCCCTACTCCCCACGATTCAGGCTTCACCCCTCATCCCACTTTGCTAGCCCCAATTGCTCAGCAGCAAATGCCTCTGAGCCAGGCACTGCCTGTAATGACCGTTCCTCTTTCTACCATGGTAACATCCACTGCTACAGGAACCTCTTCCAACCAGGTTATGACAAGCACAGCAGGACTCAACTTCATCAATGTAGTGGGCTCTGTGTGGTAAGTTGGTTTCACTGTCGTACTTAATAGTACTTCGGACAATACATTTGCTCTGTAATTATTCTGCTCTGAGTCTGAGTCAGATGTTATATGATGGGATTCATATAATAAAAATGACATCCCTGTGTTGAAGGGGGAAGGGCATATACCCATGTGCTTTGTGCTCCACATTCTTAAGCACTTAATATGTAGACTTGGGACAAAATACTGTAAGCTTGATAAGATCCGTTTGAATCAGCTTGGAGTCTTTCTTTCTTTTGAGAAAATAAAGTCAAGTCACTTCTATTTTATCCTGTCATTGGAACTATGCTTAAGGAATAAGGGTTCTTTGTTGCACTATGTTTTTTGCACTCTAGCCGACCCTTCATATGCTGTCTAAGGTGTGTTTTAGGCATTCTCCTGTTGTGTGGGGCAAGTTATGTGGGTAGCTTATGTGCGGCTGGGAGAATTTGTAAAATATATCTTAAGATGCCACCTAGTCAGTGAGTTCTGGAGATGGGCTCATTTCCTACTTTTTTATACCGATCAATTTAACTTTTGAGTCTGGATTCATGTTTTTCTAGATTAATAAAAAGGCTTAATAAAAATCAGCAGGGAACTGAATTGCCTAACCTTGACTAATGATGCAAATGTCTTTGCTGCGACTTGGACTGCAAAACTGTTCCTTCATGCTGTGTTATGCAAAATTAGTCTTAACGTTTTTGCCGTTCTTTTCCTACAGTGGAGTGCAAACATTGATGAGTAGCTCAAACCCCACGCTGGGGTGTAGTAGTGGTGCAAGAAATCCTGCAGGACTAAACCTAAGTGGCATTTTACCATCAGAAGGCCTGGCTGCCAGTACACTCCCTGCTGGAATGCAGCCCCCGTCTCCACCCGGTCAGTATGAAAGTCAGCACAGTCGAATGCTGATGGTAGGGACAGCTTTTTTGTTAAGCAAAACTGTGAGTAAGATAATGGGTTGGCTAATTAGTCAACAGAGTAGCAATCAGTGACAAGAATTTAGGTATTAGACCTGAGTTGAATTAAGATTGACAGTGTCTGAACTGGTGACCTTCAGTGCTTTGGTAAGTTGTGTTATACTACCTGTGGCTAAACTTATTGACTCTGATCGAGAGATTCAGATGTACACATCTGTTAACGTACAGTACTTTTGTCTTTATCTACCATAACCCCCTGGCCATTTCATAATCAATTCTAGATTATCGAATCTGCAGATTAATGTAGTCTCCATGTTGCTCTACCTGCTGAGGTTAGGTGGGTGGTGCATGGTCTTTAAAATGTGCTTCCTAGGTCTGTGTGCCTCGTGCCAACTATTATGAGGTTTCAGTATCAGGCAAAATTGATCTAATTTACATAGGCCTTTTAATTTGTATTAATGTTGTACTTTTAAAGTTACTGGATGGTTTTATCTGCTACTGTGCAATTTTTTAATTTTACTCTATTTTTTATCTGTTTTGGGAGGTGCGTGTTTTTCTACGCTGCCTCAAACTATTCAATGAGGCAAGTTTAAATATATTACGTAAGTAAAATATGCTCTGTACCGCTCCTATACCTTCCTCTCCCCTAGAGTTCAGAATAGAGAGGGAATGGACTAAGGGATTCGAAGTTGAGGTGCCATAGTTCTGTGCGCTAAAACCAGATATATTGCAGAGATTCAGTGCAGGTGCTCTCTACCATTCTGAGGCTTCAGTTTGGAATATTGAATGTACTTAAAACTCAAAGACATTTTTTCTTTTCATTCTTTGTCTGTGTTGAAGCTTACTCAAGAAGACATGTTTGAGTAATGTCAAAATAGTAGTTTTGCTTTTATAATTTTTATTATTGTTCAGCAATATTATTCTCCCTCTAATTGAGATGTAATTAAAGAAAGAAATCCACTGTCTTGTGTCACGGGAATTTGAGTCCCCCAGGGAGGCCTATGACTCCCTCTTATGAGAAAGGGGTCATTTATTGTCACAGATCTCTTATGAGAAAGATCTTTATTCTAATTCTTTATAATGCATTGATACAGTAACTGGCCTAAATGTAGACTAGGGATGAATAACCCTAAGATGGGAAGGGACCTCCCATAGATCGGTGACTTCCCACCCAATAACTCAAAGGAGTTATATTCATGCAAGCAACTACACTCAGTTTCACAGTGGAGACCAAAGATACTTACACAAGCTCAGTTCTCAGAAGCAGATTTATTGAGGAAGACACCAGCTGATGGAGCCAGAGATAGACCCCTGACTGAATTAAGTATATAGAGTATCATTCTTATATAGGAAACTGGAAACATCAGAATTAGCATATCTAGCTCTTTGTACAGAATCACTTTTGTACCAAGGGAAAGTTTACAATAATACAGGGTAGCACATAGGAATGATGTAACTTGTCTCTAAGTCAAAATAAAGAAAGGCGCCACATAAGAATGATGGAGGTCAAGATAAACTAAAACAATATAGAATGCATATAGTTGCTAGTGGACCAAAGTTCATTATGGTGAGGGCTTAACACATCTAGCTAGTACATTGCTGGTTCTATCTTACAGGAGAACAGATACATGTATTTATTAGAAGAATGAAATCAATATTAGTTTCTCAGTTATTTAAATGTTGTTATCACAAGCTATTGGTATGATCACACCTGAAATATTCCCGCAACACTTGTCTTGTCTTAACCTCCACAGGTGGCCCTTTGGGTTCAAAGGATGCTCCAGGCCGCCTTTGCCCTTTGAATCTGCTACAGGTAAACTGTAGGGTGATGTGCTTTGGCCCGCTTTTCTGTATTGTTTTTACTAGATGTCTGAGTGAGAAGATGACATGTGGCCTTCCTCGCGTTTGACTGATGATTAAAAATATCCATCCTGTTGAAAAGGGTTCATTTCGTTTAAATTTCACATGTATGGCATTGACATAGGAAAGAAAAAACTATATTAAAATAACTGCATGCTCAACGAAAATGTGGGAATGGTGGCGGGGGGGGGAGATGGGGATTGGCATCAACTAATGGGGAGAGTGTCTTAATACTTTCCTCATTTGTCACCTCCTCTGCCCAGCCACTTTTCCCCCAGCTGAGATTCTGAATAAGTATTTGCTGTTTCACAAGGAAAGGATGCTAAACAGAGAGAATTGTAAGGGAAATTCAGTAATGTGGATTAAGCATTCTGGTCCAGCACTTCCCTGTTTGAGCAAGGAGGTGTCCGCAATGGGTTTTGATCCTATTGCTCAGGGCAAAGGCAGGGATCACATGACCAGGCTTTTGCCTAGTCCCTCAACCCTGTCTCTTCCTCTCCATTTAGTTCCTTGCTGTTGTCCAGGACAGAGCTAGTTTCATTATCTTTCTAAGCTTCTCACCTAAGCTCCTTAACTCAGACTTGCCTCCTCCCTTTCTTGATCCTTTCTCTTCCTCTCTTCCTTTTTTCTATATTAAAAACAGAAAGGATTTATTTCCCTTTTCCCATACTTTCTCCCTCTGGGCTCTCGACCAATGAGAGCAAGGATACCACCTAAACGATAGAAGAAATTTGGATGACATGTTAGAGTCCTCTAAGCGTGGGCGAAGAAATACAGACAAGTGGAAGACTCAGCCCTCTGGTGAAGTAGCCAGGGTGTTTTCTGACCAAAATGCCACCATACAAGATAAAGAGAAAAGCTGGGAGTCAGTTGCCCCATCTTTGTGGCCAGGAAGATGGGCAGTTTCCTTCCTAGGCATGCACACAGCAATGCAGCAGATGCCGTCCCTCCTCCCCATCCGAATGACCAATTCCTGCACGTAATTTTGGGACTTGTCCTGCAGCACATACTGAGGAGGCGAGAGAAGAAGAGGCCCCAAAGCTGTGTGAATGCCTTGCTATGCAGCAGCAAACTTCTTGGTCTCATAAGCAACAAGGGGAGTTGGTTGTTTTGGTTGGGTGGGAAGTGGAACCCAGGAATGATGTCACAATAGCCCTTGCAGTGCCCCCCCCCCGCTTTTCAGCTGTCTCCTCAGTGCTGCCCTTCATCTGTGGGTCACCAGGGGGTCCTCAGACACTCAGAATTAGAGAGCCGGCGAACTCCCTCCTCAATTGGGCCCCTTCTCCTCCAAGCCTCCTTCGAAGGATTCCAATATGCTGCTTACTCAAATCCACGCAGCTATTTTGGCAGTCCTTTCAGGTCAGCAGCCTCCCAAAAGTGTAACCTTTGTGTTCTTCTTCGTGGTCTCTGTGCATCACACATAGGGACTCACGCCGGCGCCGAGCTCAGTTCGGGAAACTTCTATAGCTAGCTTAGAGTTTTTGGCGGGAACCCCTCCCCCCACCATCCTATCGCGCATGCTCCAGGTTCCCACCTACCTTAGTTCCTCTTCAACCACTTCGCTGATCGCCTTGCAGGAGACTTCCTCCAACTGTTCGTATCGTCACTCCTGTGAAAACGAGTAGAATAGTTTTTAGTTAGCTTAGTTGTTGTTGTCTGTTACTAGTTTGTAGTTAGATATAAAAAAATAAAAAAAAGTAGTTTAGCTATACTTGTTGCCTATTCAGGCTACTTTAGGCCCTCCCGGCTTATGGCGCAGTCCGTGCTATTTAAGCATTGCTCCATATGTTGGGCAAAATTGACTTTAACTGATGGACACTCGTTATGTCTGTTGTGCCTTGGACAAACTCATATCGTCGAGGCGTGTCCACATTGTATGAGTTTTTCCAGACAAACTCGCTGGAACCAAGCGGATCGACTTCGCAGTCTCCTCTGGCGCAACGCTCTTTCCGCGGTGGACAAACCACGCCCTGCCCCGTTGCAGTCGGCCCAGTCTACTTCTGGGGAACGTAGGCCTACGCCATTAAATCGCTTGAGCCCAGCATCGCCTAGCTCGACCCCCCTCCGGGCTGCAGCTATGGAGCATGCAGGACAGGCTACTTTGCCATCTCTGCCACCTTCTACACCCTCCGCTCCAGAGGGTCACAAGGGAAAGTCGAAAGACAAATCCACCAAGTCGTCGAAATCGACTAAATCCTCGAAAATGCCGAAGCAGAAAGCCTCGGTACCGCCATCGATGCCAACGTCGAAATCGACTCCGGCGCTACCAATTTCGGGACCGGCGTCACCGATCCCTACCCACCTCTCTTCTATTTTGCCAGCTTCGGTACCGCAGGAGTCTCGCCGGCCACCCTCAACGGGCTTTCGGGCTTCATCGCTACTGCCGCGATCCTCAGTACCGTCCCCATTACCGGTGGACTCCTCTTCAGACATTGACCTTATGGATACGATTCCAATTGGTCATCAAGACATCTACGATACCGAGAACCAGGACCTTGCTACTGTCTTGCCGGTCTCGCCGCACGGTACCGAGCAACAAGACTTTGGCGCCGAGTTGCATGTCTCGCCTGGTTGTACAGGACACCAAGACTCCGGTGCCGTACTACCTGCCTCACCGATGTCGAGGACATCTCGGGAAAGTACTTATCGCTCCCGCTCAAGATCGAGGTCTCGTACCAGAGCCTGGGATGCCTATTCAGACCACTCATACCAGCCCAGGCAACCGCGCCAGCATCGAGAGCTGCACTACCGCTTTGACCCCTACACGGGAAAACGACTCCCCCGCGTATCTAGGTCATGCCAGCCTGCCCAAACTGTAGTGTTTCGGGACCAGCCTCGGCAGCGATGGCCAACTTCGGCGTCAGTACAGCCCTCGATTCCGGAACATCGTATGGAACCTTCTCCATCGCCTGTTGAGGACTATGTTTCTGACACCACCTCGGTGCCGTCCCCCCCCCCCCCCCCGATGACGTGGGGACCTCCGAGAGAGCTTCCCCATTGATGGAATTTGGTGGTTTTTCAGACCAACTCTTGCGCATGGCACAATCGTTGGGAATTGAGGTCCAGCAGCCACAAGAGGAGGTAGAGGACAAGATCTTCGACGTTATGTACGCCAACCCATCACCACAGCTAGTATTGCCCTTGGTCCCTACGCTTCTCAAGACAGTCAAACAATCCTGGTCTAACCCAGCAACGATGGGTGCCACATCTAAGCAATTGGATGCCCTATATAAGGTCAAAGAGTCTGAGGCTCCCTTCCTTTTTCAACATCCGAAGCCTAATTCGATTGTTGTTGAGGCCTCTCAGGGGAGAACTACCAAGAACCATACTGCCCCCACAGATAAAGAGGGTAGGAAACTGGATGCATTTGGGCATCGAGTCTGTTCTTCCTCAGCCTTGGGCATTAAAGTGGCCAACTACCAGGCCATGATGGCCCGTTATCAGCTTTTCCTGTGGGAGAAGATTTCAACCCTAACCGACTATCTACCCAACGACCAGAGAGAATTAGCTCGGGTCTTCCAGACCGAAGCTATCAGGCTCTCCAAGCAGCAGTTGACCACATCATGTCACTAAACTGACTGTGTGGCAAAAGCAATGATTGGGGTGGTTGCCCTCCGCCGCCATGCTTGGCTACGTTCTTCTACGCTCCCCCAGGAGACCAAAGCAAAAATTGAGGACCTCCCATTTGATGGCGAAGGTCTTTTCAACTCGTCTACAGATTCCACCATGGACTCTATACATAAAGTGAAGATGACAGCATGGAAAATGGGGCTTCCCGCCCAGCAACAGCAGCCCTATCGTTCCCGGAAATGGTACCGGCCGGTGCCATACCAACCGTGCCAACATCAGGAGCGTACTCAACGCTACCCATCTCCGCAGTCTTCGTCCGCTTATCAGGCTAAGAAACAACCAGCACGTTTTTCTAAACCTCGCCGCCAGGACGTGGGTTCGAAACAGCGTCTTTGACTCCATTCCTCTTCCACCAGTCCCCAGAAACGCTGCCAGCAGGCTTCGGCCATTCCTTTCACTATGGTCAACCATCACTTCAGACCACTGGGAGCTAAACATCATCGCCAATGGCTACCTAATAGAGTTCAAAGTCCCCCCTCCTCTTGGCTCCGTGCGATTCACTCCTCCATCACACGTACTAGCTCAGGAGACATCGTCCCTCCTAGCAAAAGGCGCAATTACGTGAGTCCTGCTTCGTCAACTGTGGGTGGGCTTCTCTTCCCGTTATTTCACGGTGCCAAAGAGAGACGGGGGCCTTCGCCCTATTATGGATCTCAGAGCTCTAAACAGGTTCATAAGGCCAAAGAAATTCCGAATGGTGACTCTGGCATTGATCTTACCAATGCTCAAACGCAACAGGTGGTTCACGCTAATCGATCTAAGAGACGCATACTTTCACATTACAATCCATCCCTCGCATCGAAAGTATCTCCGGTTCCTTGTGGGAAATCAGCCATACCAATTCTCTGTCCTACCGTTTGGACTGAAATCTGCGCCAAGAGTATTTACAAAATGCATGTCAACAGTTTGTGCACACCTCCGGTCCAAACACATAGAGTTATACCCTTACCTGGACGATTGGTTAATAGTATCTCCGTCGCAGTCCCAGGCAGCCAAAGATGTCCGCACCGTGTCGTCTCTCCGCCCTCGGCCTGCAAATAAACACAGAAAAGTCTATGTTTCAGCCAACACAGCAAATTCAATTCATAGGCGTCTTCCTAGATTCCACCGTGGGCAGAGCCTACCTCCCCATGGACCGCAGGCATGCGATTCAAGATCTCGCCACGCGAGCCCAACTCATCCGTCGAACCACGGCCTTCACAGTGCTTCGGCTACTCGACCTCATGGCCGCCGCAGTGTTTGTAGTCCATTGGGCCCGCCTTCATATGCGCCCTCTACAGCAGTTGCTTCTAAAGCACTTCTCGCCAGGCCAAAACCAGCGCAGGGTTATACTTACCTTTCCGGGTCACGTCCGCTCCTCTCTCGAGTGGTGGTCCACCCCTCACAATTTGTCGCAAGGCATGCTGTTCCACACTCCAGGACCGTCCCGCACAATCACAACGGACGCCTCCTTAGAAGGATGGGGAGCTCAACTGAACGACCTAAGTATCCAAGGAAAATGGTCACGTTCGGAGAGCCTCCTACATATCAATCTCCTCGAACTGCTTGCGGTGAAGCGGGCTCTACATGCTTTTCTGCCCCGCTTACGCGGCCATCACATGCGAATCCTCTTGGACAACACCACCATGGTGTGGTACCTGAACAAAGAGGGAGGAACTCGTTCCCCTCACCTAATCGACTTAACGTTAGATATTCTTCATTGGACAATCTCACAGGATATTTGTCTCACGGCGCTACACATTGCGGGGGTAGACAACCAGAAGGCGGACGAACTCAGTCGCACGTTCCGCGACACCCACGAGTGGGAGCTGTCACGGGACATTCTGTCTCAACTTTTTGCCAAATGGGGTATGCCCTACATAGACCTATTTGCGACTCCTGCCAACTCCGTCTGCCGGAAATTCTGCTCACGTGCAGGAATAGGTCACAATTCATTGGGGGATGCCTTCCAATTGCCCTGGCGCAGGGGACTCCTCTACCTGTTCCCCCCCTTCCCCCTAATTGCTGGGACAGTAGCATGGGGACACAGGTACCAGGTAAACGCCATAATGATAGCCCCGTGGTAGCCAAGGCAACCCTGGTTCACTCCACTCCTGCATCTGGCGAGACACCAAGTGTGGCACCTTCCCAACGTCCCCGACCTATCCAAGTCCAGGGGCATGATACTGCACCCAGACCTAAAATCTCTAAACTTGACAGCGTGGAGAATTCAACCAGGTGGCAGAACTTAGACATCCCGCCTGGTATACGTTCTATTTTTGAGGTGTCTACGAAGTCCTCGACCAGGGCCTCCTACGCCAGAAAATGGAAACGTTTTCAAGAGTTCGCTTCGGAAAAAGGGTTTCCTTGCGACAAGGGCCCCATATCCAATATTATAGACTTCTTGTATTCCCTCCACGCAGCAGGACTAAAACCCTCCTCTATACGAGTCTATTTGGCAGCCGTGTCTGTAAATCACGGCCCAATTGACTTTTTTTGGTTTTTGCTCACCCGGTAACTAAGACATTCCTTGAAGGTCTTCTCAACTTGTTTCCTTCATTGCATCCCTTGGTTCCCCAATGGAGCTTATCGTTAGTTCTCACAGTTTTGAGCGCGAAACCGTTCGAGCCTCTTGCAACTATTAATCTCAGTCTACTTACGTTAAAGGTGGTGTTTCTCGTAGCGATCACGTCTGCTAGACGAGTATTTGAGCTCGCAGCATTACTCGTGGACCCACCTTACATGCAATTTTTTGCAAATAGGGTTGTGCTACGCCCTGATCCGTCCTTTATTCCTAAAGTTTCCTCCAGTTTCCATATTAATCAAGACATTGTTTTCCCCACGTTCTTTAGGGCTTCCGATGACCCCGTATGTTCCAAGTTACACGCGCTGGATGTTAGGCATGCATTAGCTTTTTACAAGTCCAGAACTGAGACTTATCGAAAGTCTCGTAAGTTGCTTGTGTGCTACGGTGGATGGACTAAAGGTTGTGCAGTTTCTCCACAGCGCCTCTCCCGTTGGGTTGTGGACCTTATCGTCCTTGCCTACCAGATACTCGGCAAAGAGCCTCTGGTTCCGTATACAGCTCATTCTACAAGGGGACAAGCCACCTCCGCAGCTTTCTCGCATGGATCATCCCTCCCTGATATCTGCAGGGCGGCGACATGGTCTAATGCCTCCACGTTCGTGAAGCACTACAGGTTGGACACCAGGGCGGCGCGGGACGCCTCCTTTGGAAGGGCAGTCCTCTCGTCTATATGCCAATGATTCCACAGCGTACCTACCCTCATCCGGTAAGTCTTGCTGATCAATCGCCCATATGTGTGATGCACAGAGACCACGAAGAAGAAATGCAGGTTGCTTACCTGTAACCGTGGTTCTTCGAGTGGTCATCTGTACAGTCACACAACCCACCCACCATCCCCTCTTGGCAACGCTGTTCTGTTTGGCAAGAGGTTGTTGCGCTGATGCTTTCAAAATTATTATGCTTTTCGTTTATGGCTTACCTTGGTGCGAGGCCTAGCGGTCTCAGAGAACTGAAGTAGCATGTGCGATAGGATGGTGGGGGGAGGGGTTCCCGCCAAAAACTCTAAGCTAGCTATAGAAGTTTCCCGAACTGAGCTCGGCGCCGGCACGAGCCCATATGTGTGACTGCACAGATGACCACTCGAAGAACCACGGTTACAGGTAAGCAACCTGCATTTCTTGCCCATTAGTCGTATTGCTCTAACAGTCAGGAAGTTTTTCCTGATGTCCAGCTGGAATCTGGCTTCCTGTACCTTGAGCCCATTATTTCGTATCTTGCACTCTGGGATGATGGAGAAGAGATCCTGGCCCTCTTCTGTGTGACAACCTTTCAAGTATTTGAAGAGTGCTATCATATCTCCCCTCAATCCTCTCTTCTCCAGACTAAACATGCCTAATTCTTTCAGTCTCTCCTCATAGGGCTTTGTTTCCAGACCCCTGATCATCCTCATTGCCCTCCTCTGAATGTGATCCAGCTTGTCTACATCTTTCTTGGTGTGGTGCCCAGAACTGGACGCAGCACTCAAGATGGGGCCTAACCAGTGCCAAATAGAGGGGAAACAAATTCTTGCATTACACCTGATAAAATTAACACACACACCTCTGCAGATGCCTCCTTTGGTTGATTTGTAAATCTATTTGTAAATAGATTCAGTTGATTTGTAAATCTTCTCACTAAAATTGTTAGTTTAGCATATACCATTTTGGGATGCCTTCCTCATAACAAACTGGAGAAGGGAACATTGGTACTTGCCAAGAAGGTTTGTTCAGGGTTGGTGTGGGGAAGGCATCCCAACTGCACCCTTAATTTTCACTGAGTATATACACACACAATTCTACAGCAACTGACTTCTACGCCCTCAAGCTGGTCCTCCTGTGTGGCTCTAGTCAGTTATTATTTCAGATGTGATAACTGTCTGAGGGTTCATCTACATGGCCTTGTGATCCTTCTTATAACTTCACCAGGGAGAGTTTTAGTTTTCTCAATTTCTGATCTGTAACAACTGATGGAACTGGTAAGGAAGATCCTGGGACCAATAGAGTACTTGAAAATCTGTCACATGATCCCTGCTTTTCCCTGGGAGATAGGGGGAGTTATTCCGCACACCAACCCAGAATGAACCTTCTTGGTAAGTACCAGTGTTCTGTTCTGACTGCATTGGAGGTAGAATCAGTTGGTGTCTGGCAGGCAGTCAATGGGTGGGGGGAGGTTGTGGGCAGTTTTTGTCTGCATAAAATGTAATTTGCTGCATGAACCATTTGTTCCCTTTGGTTTTGGCTTCTTTCCTTTGGTTTTGGCTTCTTTCCTCATTGTGGACTTAGCCTTGAAGCACTGCATCAAAATGCCCCAGATTTCCTTGAAATGGGATGAAGAGTCTTGGCAGGGATGGGTTTTGTAGCAAAGGCCTGCCTTTTATGCTGACATGATCTCTTAAAAAAAGGACTGGTCTTCTCAAAACCAGAAGTATTCATTTTTGTGAAATCAGCAAAGAACCCAAGGTGTCATATCTGTGCCTTCCTCTGCGTTCATCGCAGAGGACTCCTATGCAACCTGATGTGATGCCTCTGTTGTCTTTAAACTTGAACAGCTTCCAGGTGGCTCACTGATTTTGAACCCTCTCCAAGAGCCACATCAGCGCTCCCAATTTTCATCACAGCAGCCTCTAACTTCACGTCCTCAGCAACAGGGAGATCAGGTAGGCATACAAATACAGTGGAAATATAGGATTCGTGGGAATATGTGTACATTCTTGTAGTCCACCTTGCAATACCCTAGCATAAAGAGGTAGTTGGTTACTTTTGCTTATGACAGGTGCACATGGAAAGGACTTCAAATAACTACAGCTGAAGCCAAAATCAAAAGGAGTTGACGTCTGGAGAGAGCTGTGTTGAACAACACATGATGTTTCCTTATACTATTGGTTGGTCCTTGCCTATTCTGACTGGCAGTGGCTCTCAGGAAGAGATCATTCCCAGCCCTGAAATCTTTCATTTCTATACTGCCTCATAGCCAATGCTCTTTGGGCAGTTCACAAAAAATCAAAATCCAAAAGATTGTACCCGAGCCCTTCGACATGCAAGGATCCACTATTGAGCTACAGTAATCTATTGATGCTTTTTTGGTTTTGCATGGCTGGAGCTACTCTAGCCCCCACCCACCCCGCCCACACTCTTCCTTAGCTACATCATAGCCTTTTGGCTGCACCCATTAACACCCATCCTTCATGATCTGTTTGCCATGGTTCAAATAGCCTTTTGGGTTGTTGTTTTATTTAATGAAGAGAGAATTTATCTTACAGCGTGAAGAAGAACAAAATAAATGTGACATGAGCTGTCCTAGGTAACAGTTTAGGGAACTTCCCTGGGTTTCTCCTCATAAAAGCAAGCAGAGTTTCTCATAATGATGGCAGAATGTTCCATGGAATTTATTATATATGCATTACAAGATGCACGTATTTGAGTTAAATGTCATGGAATGGGCATACTTCATTTGTGTAACAATATACTGATTCCTTTGGGAGACAGTGGCTAGCAGGCTGTGTTCTCAAAATCCCCTACAATAATATTTTGCCCCTTTATGCTACAGATGCCAGACTTGGATGTGCCTTAAGTAGTTTGAGACATGTATCTCACTCTCCCACTAAATTTAGAGAAAATGGCTGTACTCCCTATTTGTGTGGGTGCAGCTCTCTGAAGAGGAGGGAAGATTAATGCGCTGGACTGAGAACAAATGTTTGTCACTCTCAAATAAGGGCAGGATTGTGAAAATTCAGCAACAGTTGACTCCTAATTATCCATGCCTTTGTAATTGAAACAACTGTTCACCCAGCAAACTAAATCCTAGCATTTTTCTGGAGCATACTCAGCCAACCAAATTCAAATTGTGATCTTAAGTCAACAAAAAGAACAAAAATAGAATACAGTCACAGACATTAGTTTGCACGATGATACTGGTAAGTTAACAACCACATAAGTATTACTACTAATGCTGTGCCATGAACATTGATGCTTCATTTGCCATCATGTGCAATCAGTATTATTGCTCACATGGAATATGACAGCAACTGTATTTTCAAAATGTTTGGGATAGTGAATGTATCAGGCTGGAAGAAAAAGAATCACAAGCCTATTTCAGCTTAGCCATTTTATGAAGCCCTACAATTAAGTGCGGCAATGTTTATGTTTCACATAAAATACTATGTCATGTACTATTAAAAAAGAATTCCCGTCTTTATGGAATCAAACAAACTAATCTGAGTTAATTGAAAGTGGCTCTACCCAGCCACCTGAGTGAGGTACGTCAAGAAAACCTCTGAAAGGGAAGGGATTTGTTTGCATGCCGTGGCTCTTTCTGCTGCTAATGGGCGAGAGCTATTTACTATGCTTGAAATGCTTGATTAATTTATAACTATGGCTATAACTTAATAACACAGCTCTATCTTCACATTTTTAGAGGATCTTTTGGTCAGTTGTAACTATTCATAATGGAGATTAATACGTTAAATAGTTTCGATAAATTTCCAGGTGCTGTTTAAATATATATACATACACACACACACACACACACACACACACTGGAAGTTAGAAGGGGCACATTCTTACGGTGTTGTTTCCAGAAAGCACAAGGGTCCTACCCTTGGAGTTGGAGTTCATCCTAGCACAGGTCTCCACATGCACTGTGTCTCATGGGCAGCCATTTTGAAAAAACTGTGAGTAGTAATCTGAAAGTGTTTGTGGACACACTCTTTGATATTAGAGGCTTGCTTTAAACAGGAAGGTGGTGTGGTGGAGGCTATCTGTCTGAGATTAGGGCTGAATTCGGACAACACAATAGTCAATGGTGGGGTAATAATCAGCTTTACAATTGTTCATCTAGGGGGTACTCCCCACACAACATGGTAAGAAATAATCAACTGTGGTGTGGATTAGGATCAGCGCTGAGTTGACTATGGCAGCATTCGGACGACACGATAATCAGTACAACTGACGATTGTTTCCCCCCCCCACCAGTTGCTTATTGTGTCGTCCGAATTCAGCCATTGTCTTAGTAGCGAATGGATATTGACCTCACAGACCACAGAGAGAACCAATGAAAATGGGACATAGGCTCCATGCAAATCATGGCTTGCAATTTGGGGATAAATGTTGAAGAGGTGCTTTCCCCTCCCAGCATTTATAGCTTCATGTTACGTATGTACCAATGCAAACCATGGTTCACACAAACCATGAGATTATCTAAATATTGCAAACCATGGTTATGAGGAATCATTATTATTATTATTATTATTATTATTATTATTATTATATTGATTTATATCCCGCCTTTTTCCCAATAATGGGACCCAAGGCGGTTGACACGTTAACCATACGCCTATTCAGGTATTCTTAAAAGTAGTTACTTCATCACGTTAAGCGGGGATGGGTCTCTGCTGAATACCTCTCCCCCCCAATGTCACGCATGTCATGTAACCTCAGGTGTTCACAGAGAGGATAAGATCTGCCTGCCTGCAGCTATTTGCAATGTATGGGCAGATGCCTGGGGGAGGAACTATGTGACATATATGATGTTGGGGATGTAGCCCCAGCCCCACTTGCCTGTTGAAGGAAGTACTTTGAAGAACACCAGAATATTGCTCATTACTTCCATCCATGAAACGTAATACTGTAAAGTTACTGCTGGAAAAGGAGGAAATCTCTGGAGAAGGAGGGGAAAGGAATTGTACGTCATGGGGGTGGCTTGCAATTTATTTATTTATTTATTTATTTATTTATTGCATTTCTAGACCACCCGATAGCCAAAGCTCTCTGGGCAGTTCACAAAAAATTAGGAGCCAGCGTTTTGCAGGAAGCCACCATTAACCCTTCACTAGCCCAGGAAGTGTTTTGAAAATTAGCTGTGTCTGATCAATTATATGCATATGTTTCTTGAACTCTAGTTGTAGGTAATTCATTTTATAATTGGAAACTAAACGGACAAAAAAATCTTCCCGTTCTGTGTGTTACATCCAAGTCCAGTGAGTATCAACCTTTTTTTGCCAGGATTCTGAGCAAGCCTCCACAAATCAAGACCAGGCTTTATCTGCTCAGCAAGCTGAGTAGGGAACTTTATGTAGCCTCAGGCAGCAGGTATTATTATTATTATGTGTCTCTTTCTCGCTCGTGGCGGTTTTTCTAGATGGACATGACGGGCTTTGCCAAATCATGCTGTCTTTCATTGATTTAGGAATTTCCTGACGATTGAGCATGTTTTAATTATAACTGCTTTCTGGATGTTGGTGTGGATGTACTCCAGTAGGCCCAGTTTCTGGAGGTTTTCTGTATACTTTTTTGATGTGATGCTGGTGACTGATGTGACTAATGGGATAATTGTGATCTTTTCTTGTTGCCATAGTTCTTTGACTTCCATATTATTAATATTATTATTTATTTATATCCAGCCTTTTTCCCAATACTGGGACTTAAGGCGGCTTTACAAATTAAAACATGTACAGTTAAAACAGATATATACAACAATCAAAAATATAATTAAATATACTTTGATATTAAAACATTTATAATACAAATAATTTTTTAAAAATCCAATATATAAATAACACATAAGCAAAGGTCCAGACTACTCCCCAAAGGCCTGCTGGAACAAAATAGTTATAGCCTGCCTCTGGAAGCACACCAGGGAGGGAACTAGTCTAGCTTCCCTGGGAAAGGGAGGCAGCCACCGAAAAGGCCCTCTCCTGTATTCCCACCAGGCGTGCCTGTGATGGTAATGGGACCGAGTGAAGAGCCTCCCCTGAAGACCTCGGGACAGGCAGGCCCGTAAGGGAGAATATGGTATTTCAGATAACCTGGACATGAGCCGTATAGGGCTTTATAGGTCATAACCAGCACTTCGAATTGTGTCTGGAAACAGTCTGGAAGCCTGTGGAGCTGTTTTAACGGGGCAGTTGTATGCTCCCTGTAACCAGCACCGGTCAACACTCTGGCTGCAGCTCTTTGAACCAGCTGAAGTTTCCGAACACTCTTCAAAGGCAGCCCCATGTAGAGCGCATTACAGAAATCCAAACAGGATGTAACTAAGTCATGTGTTACAATGGCCAGGTCAGACATCTCTAGGAACGGGCACAGCCGGCACACAAGCTTTAACTGTGCAAATGCACTCCTGGCCACCACTGAAACCTGAGCATCCAGGCTCAGGGCTGAATCTAGGAGTACACTCAAGCTGCAAACCTGTGTCTTCAGGGGGAATGTAACCCCATCCAACTCAAGCTGAATCCCTATTCTCTGATCTGCCTTTCGACTGACCTGGAGCATCTCTGACTTGTTTGGGTTAAGTTTCAATTTGTTTGCTCTGATCCAGTCCATTACTGCAGACAGACACTGGTTTAGGACCGAAACAGCTTCCTTGGAATCGGCTGGAAAGGAGAAGTAGAGTTGGGTGTCATCAGCGTACTGGTGGCACCACACTCCAAAACTCCAGATAACCTCTCCCAGCAGTTTCATGTATATGTTAAATAGCATTGGGGACAAAACGGAACCCTGAGGGACTCCACAGGCCAACGGCCAAGGAGTTGAACAGGAATCCCCCAGCACTACCTTCTGGGTCTGCCCCTCCAGGAAGAAATGGAGCCACTGTAAAACAGCGCCTCCAAGTACCATCCCAGCAAGACGGCCCAGAAGGATACCATGGTCGATGGTATCGAACGCCACTGAAAGGTCCAGCAGAACCAACAGGGACACATTTCCCCTGTCCAGTTCCTGGCGTAGGTCATCCACCAAGGCGACCAAAGCTGTTCCTGTCCCATAACCATGTCTGAAGCCAGATTGAAATGGATCTAGAAAATCCATCTCATCCAGGAATCCCTGGAGTTGGGAGGCCACCACACACTCCAATACCTTGCCCAGAAATGGAATATTGGAGACTGACCAGTAATTGTCTAATACATTGGGGTTCAAGAAGGGCTTTTTTCAACATAGGTATGTGTCTACAGGAAGCATCCTGATGGAGTGTTACATTGCAAATCTGTTTCTTAACCACAGAAAAGCCATGGAATATCATGACTGACACCTTAGGAGTAACAGAGTAGTAAGTGAATGTCAGAGTCCTTGTAGTTCTTCTTCGTAGTCTCTGTGCATCACACATGTGGGTTCTGCGTCTGCGCGGGCCCTCGATCAGGAAAATTATTTTTTATAGCTGAGGCGTTTTGGGCGGGAACCCCTCCCCCACACTGTACTGGGCATGCGCCAAGGGTTCCCGCCCAGACCTCAGTTCTCTTTCGTCCGCCATTGCGGCAACACCTCGTCAGGGTATTCTCCTAAAGAGAGCTTTTTGTTGAGGCGTGTTTTTTTCTTTTCTTTTCTTAGACTGTTTAAATTTTGGTGGATGGCCTTAAAAGCCCCGTTCAGTTGTGGGAGTAAACTCCCTCCTTCGGACAGCCACTCTCTCTGTCTGCTTTGTCTGGGAGAAGGCCATACTGTGGATTCCTGTGCCCTCTGTCAGGGTTTCTCTAAACAAACCAGTAGACACAGGGCTGATCGCCTAAAAGCGATCCTCTGGAGCAAAGCCTTGCAGGCAGTTGATTCTCCTATGTCGTCCCCTCCGGCTTCTACCACTTGCTCTGATTTGCCATCTACGTCTCGTGCCGCGTCGCTCGCTTCTTCGAAACGACTCTCAAAAGGGACAAGACCTAAGACCAAAGATCTTTCCAAAAAGAAAAGAAAGAGGTCTGATAAATCGGACAAGGCACCCTGTACGGCGCCTCCGACACCAAAATGATCTGCTTTTGCCATTGCGACGGATGAGGAGGAAGGTTAATCTCCACCGACTGACATTACCCCATCGGCCGACAAACCGTCATCATCACCCCTACAGTTATCTGGGGAACGCACGGTATCGAGGCTATTAGTACTGTCTTTAGGATATATTCAAAGCCTTTGATTGCGTGGAATGGCCAGCGCTCAAAATAATTTTAAAAACATTTGGGTTTGGAGATAAATTTATGGAAGTGATTGATCAGTTGTATAAAAATAATAAAGCTGAAATAATGGTTAACGATGGGTTAACGCAACAGATTACACTAGCTCGAGGAACTAGGCAAGGATGTCCACTTTCACCGATCTGATTTGCAATAGTGATAGAAATTTTGGCAAATGTGATTAGGGAGGATGAAAGATTAAAGGGGATTAGAAGAAAGGAGAAGATTAAAATGAATATGTTTGCGGACGACACATTACTGACTTTAGACGATCCCCTGGAGAGTGGGGAGGTGATTAAGAAGCATTTGAGAGAATTTGGGGAAATCACGGGATTACAAGTTAATTGGGGGAAGTCAGAAATGATGTTATTTAATTATAACAAGGAAGATGGAGGAGTGTAAAAATAAGTTAGGTTTTAGGCTTAAAAATATAGTACGCTATTTAGGAATTAATATTGCTAAAGATTTAGATAGGTTAGAGGAACTTAATTTTGTAACTTTGAAAAAACAGCTAGGGGAAAAATTAGAGATATATAGGAAATTAAAATACTCTTGGTTTGGTAGAATAGCGGTTACTAAAATGAAGATACTACCTAAGATTAATTTTTTGTTTAGAATGTTACTGATTGAAATATCAGAAGCTGAGTTAAAAAGCTGGCAAAATATGATTAACGCTTTATGCAATGGAGATAAGAGAGCTAGGATTAATAAAGGGTTATGGTATAAGGTTCAAAAGAAAGGAGGTTTGGGACTTCCAAATATTAAATATTACTATATTGCTAATCAGTTAAGATATGTTATAAATAGTATTCTAGGGGAGGAAGATCTTGAATGGTTGGAATCGCAAACAGGGGAAATAGATTTTAAATTGCGAAATATTTTCTTTATTAAATTGAAAAAGAAAGGTTGGAGGGGACTGGACAACCCGTGGTTGGAAAATATTTTAGAGATCTGGGAGAAATTTAAAGGAAAGTGGATACCAGGAGATTCCCCACTTGCCCCAGTGGTAGCAGTGGGAAACTTCCCAAGGGTCTTAAAAGCTGAGATAGAAGAGAGACTGAAAGATCAGGAAACAATTAAGTTAAGGAATTGGATGGAAAGAATGAAGGATAATGAGCAAATCAAAGAGATATTAAAAGGACAAAAGATAGCCTGGTTCAAATGCTTACAATTGGGAAAATGGACTCAGGAATGGAAAATGAAAAATAAGAACTGTAGAAACAACACAAGATTTGAAGATTTAATTGAACTAAAAGGAAGAAAAGAAGAAATTAGAAATAAGAAAGGATTGACTAGTGAGATATATAAAATATTGATAGATGATGATCTTCAGGACTCTATTAAAGCTATAAAAATGATCTGGGAAGAAGATGTAAAGGAAAAAATTAATGACTATAACTGGGAGAGGTTGTGGAATGAAAGAATGTTAAAGCTGTTGTCGATTAGAATTAAGGAGAATTTTTATAAGACAGTGTGGAGATGGTATCTAACACCTGTAAGATTTCACCAGATAGATAAAAAAGTGTCTAAGAATTGTTGGAGAGGATGTCAGGAGGTTGGAACTTATTTTCATATGTGGTGGAGCTGTGAATATGTACAAAAATTTTGGGAAAGGGTGTTTAATGAAATAAGTGAAATAATTGGAACTAAATTGGAATTAAGCCCTAAGATAGCTCTACTAGCAGTATGGGATAGAAGAATGAGAATAGAACTAAGAGAGAATTGATAAACAACCTCCTGGCACCCGTTAGAATAATGATTGCTAAAAATTGGAAAGGACAAGGAAGCTATACAATAGAAGAATGGTATAAAGAAATATGGGATATGGCATTGAATGATAAATTGACGTGTAGAATGAAAATAAGGAGGGGAATGTCCAGTAAGAATGATTTTGGAGAAATATGGAGTCCCTTTTTGGAATATGTATTAAGATCGGGGAAGGGACAAAAACCTTCAGAAGAGCAGTTAAAATTTTGGAAAGATGAAGAATGATCAAGAGAAGGTCTCATGGGGGTGGGGTGCACGGGGGGTTGTTGTTGAGGGTTAAGTATGTATTTTATGTATTTTATGTTTTATTATGTTGAAATAAATAAAAATTATATTTTAAAAAAAAAAGTACTGTCTTTAGACGTGCCTTTGTCTCCGTCAGTGTCGAGGCAGCTGCCTCCGTTGCCCCCTGTGCTGATGTCACTGGTACTGACGCTGGCTAGGGATCCTGAACGAGTTGAGGGAACTCATACTTCAATTTTGGAAGGAGAAATTCAGGACCTCACTCCACCACATTAGCCTCCATCTCCGGATTTACCATTGGATCCGCCAATGAGGCCCTGACATCCACATTATGCTTCCTCTAGAGAATATTATACTCAGCGATATTCTCCCCAGGACAGATCGCGTTCTCCAATGCATTATTACAGATCTCGCTCCCCTCATGAATGGGACAGGAGACCAGAGAGAGAGCATTCCTGTTGCTGCTCCAGGCACCGTGATCGGAGCCCATGTTCACAATCTTCTCGTGGCTCACGAAGCTATTATGACAACAGGAGATATCGTAGATCACTTTCTCCTAGGCATCAGAATGTTGCTCCTCCAGATACACAGCTACCTTTGGCACAGAGGAGCCCAACTAGGACCTCCCATACCCGTCCTCCTCCAGTATCGAGAACAGCTTTACCATCCGTATCAGAACTTGAATCTTTGGGTCCTCTTACCAAAAGACCGGCTGTCGATAGCCAACGGCCAACGGTTGACAGCGAAACTTCTCGGCATCGACAGACTGTTTTGCCACTGCCAACACTGGCCTCAGATGAAGATGATGATTACCAATCAGACTCAACTTCATCGGCATCGATCCAACCATCAGCCTGATGCTGATCTTGCTCCTCAAGGGGGCATATCGCCTTCGGAAGATCTGGGACAATTCTCCGATCAGATCCGCAGGATGGCACAAGCATTAGAGCTTACTGTTGAGCAGGAGCCATCCACTACACAGGATCTGGTTTATGATGCTATCAGGTCAGACCCCTCTTGACCGGTGGCAATTCCCATCTTGCCAGCACTTTTAGAGATAATGAAACAATCCTGGAAGACACCTTCTTCCATGCCTCCTACATCGAAAAGGTTGGAGGGTCTCTATAAAGTTCAGCAGCCAGAGGTGGAATTTTTATTTCAACATCCACCACCAAATTCAGTAGTTGTTGAGGCCTCTCAGGGGAAATCCACACATCACCATAGTGCCCTAGTGGATAAAGAAGGCCGCCACCTCGACTTGTATGGCCAACGTATATATTCTCCCTCTGCTCTAACCATCAAAGCTTCAAACTACCAAGTGGCTGTTTCAGGCTACCAGCTCCTCTTGGTGGGACAAGGTGGAACGCCTCTTTGAACACCTGCCAGAGGATAAGAAAAAGTTAGCCTCTCTCTTCCAACAGGAGGCTTTGAAATTATCTAGGCAGATAATAATCAAACCAGAGCCTTTGATCCACCTAGTAGACTGTGGATCAAAGGCTCTGGTTGGTGCTATAGCTTTGTGCCGCCATGTATGGTTGCGGTCCGCAGGACTTACCCAAGAGGCACGTCAGATAATTGAAGATCTGGACTTTGACGGTCAAGGACTTTTTAATGCTAAGACTGATGATGCCCTTGATGTGGTTCATAAAGCCCGCACTATGGCTAAAAGAATGAGGTTTAGCCAACCCTACCAACCGTGACAGCGCAAGTGATTTCAATAGCAGTCTGCTTATTCATCCACTATTCAGTCCAAGCAACCATATCAGCAACATCATCATACACTGATCCAACAACGCCAGAGTTTTCCAAGGAAAATGTTCCAGCAGGCTCAACCCAGTCTTCTTTCCGTCGACCCGATGCCCAAGGCAAATGTCATCTTTGACTCCACGGTCATATGCCACAGCATACCATCTCAATCAATCTTTTTCGGAACACAAACCAACAATCATATTTACATCACCTGTGGACCCTCATTACCACCGACAAGTGGGTCCTTACCATTATTCAACGTGGTTACCACATCGAATTCGACTCGCTTCCTCTGCTCGGTACCGTGCAAGTTACAACTGCATCCCCACCCTTGATACAAGAAGTAAACACTCTATTGAGCAAGGGTGCAGTGGAGCTTGTCCATCACTGAGCACTTCCAAAGGGCTTCTACTCAAGGTACTTCACGGTACCGAAGGCGGATGGAGGAGTCATGATTTCGCATGATCTCCCTCGCGTCGATTCTTCCGCTCCTGAAAAAGGGAGAGTGGTTCACATCAGTCGACCTCAGACGTGTACTTTCACATAACAATTGCAAAGAATCATCTCAAGTACTTACACTTCATCGTGGCTGAAACATTTATCAGTACTGAGTGCTACTAGCCACGGCAGCAAGAGTCTTCTCCAAGTGCATGGCGGTGGTCTGTGCCTACCTCTGTCTTTCCAGCATCTCCGTTTTCCCGTACGTGGACAACTGGCTACTAGTTGCCCCGACACAACAGGAGCTGGAACAATCTGTCACCATCACCTTGGATCTCCTTCAGCGTCTCGGACTCTGCGTCAATCTCGACAAATTGGTTTTGCAACCAACCACCGCTATTCAATTTACAGGGGCCCGCCTCGATTCTCTAGCAGGAAGGGCATTCCTACCATCATATCGCTGTTCCAAGATAATCTCCTAGCATCGATTCCGCTCCAAAGATAAACGTTGGCATTCTTCATCCTCCGACTCTTGGGCCTAATGGTATCGACTATGGCTGTAGTTGAATTTGCCAGATTTCGTATGAGGATCCTACAGCAGTGATTCCTCCGTGCCTTCGACCTCAACCTCAGTGCGAAGCGCACCGTACTACATGTGTCAGTCACAGTTCGGAACTCCCTCCATTGGTGGACGATTCCCACCAATCTCACCCAGGGCATCACTTTCCAGCAGCCCGAGCCGTCTGTGACCATCACAACAGACGCCTCCCTGACAGGATGGGGTGCACACTGTCTTGACTTGCAGGTCCAGGGGGTTTGGTCGACATCAGAAAACACAAACCACATCAATACGCTTGAGCTCCGTGCCATCCAGAAGGCGCTCACTCAAGTCATTGGAGACGCTTCTGTTAAACCAACCGGTATGAATCGTTTCAAACAACACCACCGTTGTCACCTATCTGAACAAACAGGGTGGTACTTGATCTCCAGGTCGATCTCCAGGCCTCCTGCACGTCACCCTCGAGATCATGAACTGGTGCTGCCAGAAGAATATCTGTGTCACTGTGACTCATGTCACGGGGGTGGACAATGTCCTTGCAGATTCCCTCAGCATACACAACCTAACCTCCATGAGTGGGAACTGCACAGGGGAACCCTGCAACTGATATTGCGGGAATGGAGGACCCCAACGCTAGATTTGTTCGCCACTGTCGCCACACACTACTGCAACTGTGCCTAAGTAGGCTACAAGTCAAAAGGCGACGCATTCCTCCTCCTCACCTGGACAGGGGAGTTGTTTTAGCTCTTTCCCTCGTTCCCATTAATTCCGAGGGTTCTGGTGAAGCTTTCCTTCAATGCCACTCAAGCCATGGCAACCATGGTTCATGACTCTGCTCCATCTCTTGTGCAACCAGTACTTGCGCCTTCCAATGTTCCCAGACCTCCTGACACAATGTCTAGGACAGATCCAACATCCGGACTTAAGAATGCTGAATTTGACAGCTTGGCGCATCAAATAGAATTTTGCCCACAGCTTCCTCCTTCTCTACAGCGGATTATAGAAGCGTCCAGAAAACCAGCTACATGACGCTCCTATAACCACAAATGGAAGATTTTTTCTGCTTTTGCCCGTTCTTCGGGGTTTCAACCCAAGTTGGCAACCATCACCCATTTTGTTATTCCTACACTCCAAGTTTGAAGATGGTCTCCAGCTGTCCTCCTTGCGTGTTTACTTATTTGCCATCTCCACATTTCACCCCCTCATTGATGGGTTTACGGTGTTTTCTCACCCATTCTGCAAACAATTTCTTAAGGGACTTTGCAACCTAGCCCCTCCAATCAAGGTTCCAATCCGTTGTTTTGAAAGCCTTATGCTTTAAGTTTTTTAAGCCACTAGCAACTGTGGATCTCAGTCTTTCCTTCAAGGTTGCTTTTCTAGTGGCCATTATGACAGCTAGACATGCGAGTGAACTTGGCGCACTTCGCGTCGATCCACTGTTCCTGGTTTTCCATAAGGACAAGGTGGTTCTCCAACCAGATACGGCTTTTTTGCCTGAAGTCATTTCCGCATTTCATCTTGGACAGGACATTATCCTACCAACAACAAACCTGGAAAGACCTCTCCATACATTGGATGCCAGAAGAGCCCTTGCCTTCTATGTGGAACGGACACAACCCTTTCGTCGATCCCAAAGGCTCTTCATGTCTTATGCCGGTCCCGCTAAAGGGAACCCAATTTCCACTTAACGACTGGCTAAATGGATCACCAGAACAATTTTGTTAGCCTATGATCTTAACAATCTGACCTTAGATGGAACTTTAAAAGCTCACTCTACAAGAGCAGTGGCCACTTCTACTGCCTCCTTACAGGGGGTCTCCATTCCAGACCTCTGTCGAGCAGCCACCTGGTCCACACCGTCTACCTTCATGAGACATTACCACATCGACATTCGATCGAGGGCAGACTCCCAATTTTGGAAGGGCGGTTTTATCATCATTGCTTGCCTAGCTTGCCTACACTCCGTACCCACCAACCGGTAAGTTAGCTCGCTATTCGCCAATTTTGTGATGCACAGAGACCACGAAGAAGAAGGACAGGTTGCTTACCTGTAACTGTAGTTCTTCGAGTGGTCATCTGTGCATTCACACAACCCGCCCACCGACCCCACTACGGAGTTCAGGGTGAAATTATTGCGTAACATTATCATTTTTATTCCGCAACTTACTAATTTCTGGTTATATGTATAACTTTATTGTGTTTTCACTTATTACTGTGAATCATTCTTTCACATTACTCTTGGCATCGAGAGTATCCAGCTACCTTCGGTCCTGAGACACAACGTCAGACTCATGGAACTGAGGGCTGGGTGGGAACCCGTGGTGCATGCCCAGTATGGTGTTGGGGGAAGGGTTCCCGCCCAAAACGCCTCAGCTATAGAAAATAATTTTCCTGATCAAGGGCCCGCGCAGACGCAGAGCCCATATGTGTGAATGCACAGATGACCACTCAAAGAACTACAGTTACAGATAAGCAACCTGTCCATACTCACAAACTCTTCGTATGTCACAACAGGGATTGCACAAGGTCTGTCCCATGGATGGCAAGGCTGTGGGAGTTTATGGTGGCACCAGGACAGGAGCAGAGTGCTATGTATAGAAACGTAACATTTCCAGGAATTTTGAAGACACGGAAAGGCCATGACTGGAAAATGGAATTGGAAGGGGGGGGGGGGGAGAGGAGGAATATGTGCAGCATTTACTTTGACAAATTACATTTATTTTCTCATTTAAAAATGAGAATGTGAGATGTCATGTAGTAATTAGTTACAATTCTCCTGAAATTTAAATGCCTGGATTTTTAAATGCATATATATTTATTTTAAAAAATACACACACACATACAGAGTTTGTGTTAGAGATGGGGACAAAGATTGAAAAATTGAAAGTCATCAGCACTGTAGCAAGCCAAGGAAGATTTTGTTATCTGGGCTTAGAAATTGTATGTAGACCACAGCATTATCATGCAGAAACAGAAGAAACTTGTGTTTTTATAGAGAAAGTTTTAAAAAACATTCCTATAATGTAATTAAAGTGTAACAGTAACTTTTGGCATTGCATATTGTGCAATGCATAATTGGGGGAGCAAGCCTTACTGAACTCACTAAGACCTGCTTCTGAGTAAGCAAGCTTAAGAAGAAGAAATGTTAGTAACAGTAGATAAAATTAGCTATACTGAATATTTATTTTCGAATCAAATTTTATATGCAGCTGTGTGGCATGGTTTACTGAACCCAAGACTTCCACTAAATAGGTTCCTTTTCTGTTGTCATTTGAAAATTTGGTTAGGGCTGAGTGGGTGATCGCTTTTCAAAGTAAGAGGTCCACAGATGTGCCACAAAAATGTTATACACTGCCTGATAAATCCATGGAAGCATTAAAAGTGCCCTGGTTGACACCCCTCTGGCAACCCTTTTATCTGGTGTAGTGGCTCTTGAAGATGGCAATGCCCCCCTGGTGAAAGATGGTCAGAGGCTGCTCACAAAAGTGTGCATGAAGCTGCAGCCTTAGAACTCAGGGCCACATCCACTTTGTTCTTCATGAGGGCATCCATAATTTAGTTTGAGGACCTCATGGATACCAAGGATCTGGATAGGCCCCACCTTGTGTCACTTTCTTAGTGAATTCATTCAAAACATGTGGCTTGATAGCTGATACAAGACACTGTCATCTACATAGCTCACTTCATCACAGTGACTGAAGTAGCCAGACATCCTCTATTGCTACATGATTGAAACGTTGAAACTTATTTTCCAAGTTGGTGCAAAGAAGGCATCCCGCAATGGGTTACCTCCCCCTACTGCCCAGGAAAAAGCAGGGGCCATGTGACTAAAACTTTTGAGTATTCTATTGGTCCTAGGCTCCTCCTTGCCAGTTTGTCCTAGTTTTCACCCAGGACAGAGCTACCTTTGGCTACTCCTACTCAAAACTTCTACTGCCTTCAATCTGTATCTTAAATTTCTTCATTTTTCTTATTTCTTCAAATCTTCTCTGTAATTCCTTCTCCTTTAAAAAAAAAACACACCCTTTATCTCTCCCGCTCTGCCTTCGATTCTTTTCTCATGGACTCTTCAGCAGCGGAAAAAGGCTTCTAAGGCCTTAAAAAAGAACAAAACAACACATATCCGGATCGTTAGGAGGCAATCCAAAGACAAAAGCCCTATAGACCCCTCCCCTCACAGCAAGAGAATGATTTCGCAGACGGGGCTGGAGAGAAGGGGAAGCAAAATCATGGCCTGCAGGAATTCTCTGCTTGCCAAGTCTTGCCAAAGATAACAGGAGCCTCATTACAGCCAGGAAAGAAGCAGCCAAGATGGAAGGAACTAGGGGATCGGCTATCCTTGACTTGATACTGACCAATAGGGATGACGTAGTGGATAAAGTGGCAGTTACGGGAACTCTGGGGGAAAGTGACCACGTCCTACTTGAGTTCTTGATTTTAAAGGAAGTAAAAGCTGAATGTAGCCACACGTGTACTCTAGGTTTTAGGAAAGCTGATTTCATTATAGGGTGACCATATTTTGGAAACCAAAAAGGAAGACAATATGGTTGGCTCCCAAGGGGGCATGCCCACCAACATGTCTGGCCCCAGGGGGCATGTCCAGCACCAAGGGGGGGGGTGCTCACCTGGACATAGCCTTGGTCACATATCTGATTTTACAGCACACAATTAAGACAAATCTGTTCTATTATGAAAATTCAATAAAGATTTATATACAAAAAAAATCTGTTCTACATAACATCTTAATGTTAAAATCACTGAAATAAAGAACAACGTATCTCAAATTAACTTCACTTACCCCTTCCTTCAAATATATTTTCTGACTGTATCCTCACTCTGCTACAAACTGCTGCTGCTTTTAACAGGGCTTGCTGCTGGCTGGCTGCCTGGGTTATTTTTAAATTTCACATTTTTTAAAATCTTGTGTATGATTGTCACTCTAACATTAGGGTGGGTGTTATGGGCAGCAGACACTACTTCACCTATTCACACTTCTCACTTACATACATTAGCTTCTCAAGGCTTGCGCGTTAACACCACTTCTCACATACAGATTTTGAACTCTTTGCTACTTCCTACACAAACACGCAACTCTTTCTAATGCCTCTTTCTAATGCCCTGCGTTGCCTGCCAGCACCATAGGGCTAAGTTACAGTGGGTGTCTCTGGGTTGTCTGTGCAGCCTCTGTTGTCTCTCTAAATCATTGCAACCAGACCAAAACCTCTAGCCTCAAACAATCTCCCTCTCTCTCTCTCTCTGCCAAATTCTCCCGATGGTCAAGCTGGGCTGCACGCTTGTGGGCAGGGGTATTGCTTATTGTTTGGTCATGTCTGGTGACTTACTTTAAAAAACTCCGCCGTGAGCCATCTCCACCTCTTCTCCTTCTGCACACCTGCGCAACTCTTAAAACTCTGGGTGGCAAGCCAGCCTCTCAAGGCCAAGCTACAGATGAATTTGGGTTGCCTTCAGCCTCTCTCTGCCTTATGCCAGCCAGCTGACATCTCCAGCTTCCAGCCTCAAACAACCACCCCCTCTCTCTCTGCCAAAGTCTCCCTATGGTCCAGCCAGGCTGTGCACTTGTACCCTGTGGCTGGGGGTAGGGTGCCAGCTTATAGCTTGGTCACATCTGTTGACTCTTCTTTTAAAAAATCTCTGCCACAGGCCACCTCTGTCTGCACCAACACTGGTCTCTGAGATGCTCTTAAAAGGCTCTGTGTGGCATGCCAGTCCCTCGGCTAAGCTGCAGCCATCTCTGAGTTGTAACTCTGTCTGAAACTGATGCCAGCCAACGCCTCCAACCAGCCAACACCTGCACCAACACTTGATCCTGAGACGCTCTTAAAAGGCTCTGTGTGGAATGCCAGCCTCTCAGGGTTCAGCTACAGCTATCTCTGAGTTGTGTCTTCAGTCTAACTCTGTCTCTAAGAGATATGCTAGCCAGCCCAAGCCACAAATCTGTTTTTCTCCGACATGCACTTCAAACGTTCTGCATTGCATGCCAGCAGTGCAGACAGAGCCTAGCTCCCAAGTGAACAAAGTGAAGTGGAAGGGAAGGGATAGCAAAGCAACGACATGCCAGGTTCCAACGTCCGTATCAACACGACATCCGCAAAGATGAGAGCCTCTCTCGACTGACACCTCACTGTTGGTCGTGAGAGTTTTTCCTCTAAGGATGAGCCTTCATCACCCATGATGTGGAACTCTGAGAAAAAGGCCTCTGGCCTATTGCACTTCGTAACGAGGATGATAAGGGGTCTCGAAACAAAGCCCTATGAGGAGAGAGTGAAAGAACTGCGCATGTTTAGCTTGGAGAAGAGAAGATTGAGGGGAGACATGATAGCACTCTTCAAATACTTGAAAGGTTGTCACACAAAGGAGGGCCAGGATTTCAACTCGATCAACCCAGACTGCAGGACACGGAATAATGGGCTCAAGTTACAGGAAGCCAGATTCCAGCTGGACATCAGGAAAAACTTCCTGACTGTTAGAGCAGTACGACAGTGGAACCAATTACCTAGGGAGGTCATTGGCTGTCCCACACCAGAGGCATTGAAGAGGCAGCTGGGCAACCATCTGTCAGGTACACTTTAAAGTGGATTCCTGCATTGAGTAGGGGGTTAGTCTCGATGGATTTATAGGCCCCTTCCAACTCTACTATTCTATAATTCTATGAATACTTTTAGTGACTGAGAGCTCACCACCTCACTAGGCACTTGTTTCCATTACGTAACCATTAGGAAGTTTTTTCTGATTTTCAACTGGAATCTGCCTTCCTGGAACTTAAGCCCATTACCGTATTTCATCGAATCTAAGACACCATCGATTATAAGACACACCTTGATTTCAGGGCCACCAACAGAAAAAGCTTTGCGTCGATTCTAAGACGCATCTTAATTTCAGCGACCCTTCCACCCTTCCCCCTCCCTACTCACCTCCATTGACCATCATCCGAGTAACGATGCCTTGCCAGGCCGAGGTGAGCATTGCCGAAGATGGGCGACGGCGATGGAGGTGCCTGCAAGTCCCCCCTTGCCTGAGGTGGCAGCGATCAAGGTAAGTGGGGAGGGGGAAGGGGGGGAACTTCTGACCAGCCTTGGGTTCCTCGGGACCCGCTAGGGCGAGTTGCTGGGGGAGGCATGCAGAGTCCTAGTGCCATCTGCAAAGCACGGGAGAAATCCGGCGATTCTAAGACGCCATCGATTTTAAGACGCACCCCGTTGTTACAGACGTAAATATGGGAGAAAAAGTGCATCTTAGAATTGATGAAATACGGTATTTTGTGTCCTACAGGCTTGAATGATACAGAAGAGATTGCAGCCCTCTTCTGTGTGACAACACTTTAGGTACTTGAAAAATGCTTTCATGTCTTCTCTTCTCAAAGCTAAATATGCCAAATTTCTTTAGTCTTTCCTTGTAGGACTTAGTTTCTACTCCCCTGATCATCTTCTCTGAATTCATTCCAGTTTGTCTAAATCGTGAAGTTTAATGTCCAGAAGTATACACAGTATTTGAGGTGAGGTCTGACCAGTGCAGAGTACAGTAAAACTGTTACTACTTCTTCATGGTGTGTATACATCAGTGAGGTTTGCCCCTGTGCAGAGCCTCGATTCAGGGAACTTCTATAGCCGTGAATTGTTGTGGCGGGAACTCTTCCCCCACCGTCTCTTTCGACCCCCTTGCTGGTTGAACGGTGTTCTTTTTCATAATTACTGAGGTGGTTTATCATTTTCTTTCTTTGCTATCCAAATTTCTGTCGTTTATTCTATATATACTGTATATAAAATCACATTTTGTGTGATTTTGAAACTATACTTCTGTTGGGGCAACTTAAAATTACATTTGTCTTTTTTGCAGCCACATCACATTGCTGACTCATATTTTGTTTCTGATTGTCTACAACACCAAGATCATTTGGACTTCCACCTTCTAACTAAGCATTTCTTTTTCCTGAAGAATTTTGCATGTTTCTCTGTTTAATTTCATTTTATTTTCTGCCCAATCTTCTAACCTATCAATTTAATTGTTAGTTTTGTTTCTGTCTTCTAAGATATTAGCTCTCCCACCCAATTTTGTCTCATCCTCAGATCTGATAAGCATCCCCCCCACTTCTTCCTAAAAGTCATTAATAAAAATGTGAAAGTGTGCAGTGCCCAGGACTGAGCCCTACGACACCACCCTAGACCCCTCTCTCCAGTTGAATGAAGAGTCCCTGACGAGAACTCTGTGAGTACGGTTCTCCAGCCAGTTGTGGACCCACCTAGTACTAGTGCCATCCAGTCCACACTCAGCTAACTTGCTAATCAATCATTTTAGCAGACAGTAGGTATCAGCATAATTATAATCTCCCATTATTACTACTACGTCATGCTTCCTTAAAATATCTGGAAATTGCTTTTGGAAAGCATCATCCACACCGTCTCTTTGGTTAGCAGTAGACCCCAAAAACAGTATTGTTTCTATTCCTTCAGTTATTTTAAACCAGACACCACAGGGCCACCCTGCTGATTTTCTTGAATTTTTGTACAGGTGCATACATTTCTAACATACAGTGCAACTCCTCCCCCCATTCCTCTGGTTTCTGTTCTTTTTTGAACAGATTAAATCTTTCAGTTGCTATATTCCACCCATGGGAGTGATCCCAAGTCTCAGTTATATTCAGTAAGTTATATTTACTGTCTTGAATCAAGAGTTCAAGCTCCTGTATTCTGAGCATTACTATAAGGACATTAAAAGCCATGAACTTTATGTTCCAGTTTCCTCCCTTTTTAGCGAGGTTTAGCAGCCCCCCCAGCTCTCCTAGTTCCTGCTCCAGTGCATGAGCTCTTACCTGTAATCCTTACCTCTGAGCTTTTGTCTCCATCCCCCCCACAGGATTCAGTTTAAAGCCTTCCTGAACAAACTTGCCATTCTTTCCAGTATCAGTGAGATGCAGTTCATCTCCTGCAGCAGTCCTTCATTCAAAGAGAATAAACCAAATCTCTCCTGGTGACACCATCTTCATAGTTGAAGTTCCCCTGCAGAATTCTTTCCCTTTCTGGTTTTCTTCAGTGGTACCTTTCCTAATCTGTGGTATACACTTCGCAAAGCTTTTGTTACTGTGGTTTAAAATAAACTTTTAAGTTTTCTGGACAAATTTGATCCTCTTGACTTTCCCTTTCAACTTCCATCTTAGTTCCCTCATTTTTTTGGGGGGGGGGGAACCTTCTTTTGAACTCAAATATGACTGTGTTGGGGTTAGGGTTGGCAGTTGTCTGCTTGCATATATTGTGTTTAATAGCATTGTAGTGACTGTTCCCAATTAGTTCAAAAATACTTCTCTTATACCAGGTCCTGGGTGCCACTTAGGATTAAGAAACACCCATTTAGCTTTGGTTCTTGTATACAAAACTTTTTGTATACAACCATCCTAAATAAACTAACAATTTTCAAAAATTGCTGATTTAAGTAAAAATATATCTGTCTGAATTCCCAAATCACAAAATTAACCTTCTCAAAACTTAATGAATAATGAATTATAATTTATAAATGTATAATTCTGAAATATGTTTCTCCTCAGTTCTCACATACTGAACTCAAAGCCATTAGTGAAAATATGTTATATCCCAGGGGTCCCCAACATTGTTGGATCCACAGGCACATTTGAGAAACTGCTGTGGGCGGGCCCCACCACAAAATAGCTTCCACAGAGGATGTGGCTAGTCACACAATGGTTGCCATGGGGCCTGGCTAATCAAGAGGTGGTGGGGAAGGGGGGGTTAAGAGAAGTAGTGAAGCTTGAGGCTGGGAGGGGAAAATGGAAGTCGTTTTCTGGGTAATCCAGTCTTCTTCCTTCTGTGTGTGTGCGCTCTCTCTCCCAGCCTCTAGCCTTGCTATTTCTCTCCCCCCACTACCACCTCTTTACCTCACTATTTCTCTCCCTTCTACCCCTTGCCTTGATTTCTCTTCCTGCCCCCTGAACAGTGACAGATTCAGGAACAGAAAGAACTTGGCACCCTAACATTTTTCTGTTTATTAAGAACAATATTTTGAAGGGGCAGGGAGTGAAGACCTTTGGAAGTGCCCCAAGTGCCACAGGTTCACAGGTACTATGATGGAGACCCCTTTTAAACCATGTTCTTCTCAAACTGCCAGTGATATTTTACAGAAAGACAGGTTGCTTACCTGTTAACTGTAGTTCTTCAAGTGGTCATCTGTGCATTTACACATATATGGGCTCTGCGCATGTGCAGGACCTCAATATGGGAAACTTCTAGAGCTGCGAGACATTAAGGCTGGAACCCCGCCCCCACGTCTAACGGGTTCCCGCCTGGTCCTTCAGTTCTCTTGGGACCGATTGGCCCATGAGTGAAGAACCAATGAGAAAAAACTCGGTATGGATAATGTCAACACCGAGATAGTGGTGGTGGTGGTGGTGGGGGGGGGTTGTGTGAATACACAGAAGACCACTCGAAGAACTACAGTTACAGGTAAGTAGCCTGTCTTTCTTGTTTGTGGTCTCTGTGCATCACACATATATGGGCGATTGAAAAGCTGACTTACCGGAGGACGGTGGAGACAGGATCAGTGGAGGATCAACGAAAGAACAGTCTGCTCGGGAATGAAGGTCCAACCGATAGTGTGAAGCAAACATCAGTGGTGATGCCCAGGTGGCTGCCTTACAAAGGTCTTGGAACGGAATCCCACTGCCAAAAGCTGCTGACGTGAAGATAGCCCTGGTGGAGTGAGCTGTAATAACATGAGGTAAGTTGAGGCATGCCAAGCCATAAGCGATTTTGATTGTTTCTGCAATCCATTTAGATAGTTGTTGTGGCGAGACTGGTTGGCCCTTTGAGGGTCCAGCATAGGATAAAAAGAGTCTTTGCAATTTACGGAATGCTTGTATTCTTGATCTGTAGAAAAGAAGAGCTCTACGAACGTCTAGAGCGTGTAATGAAGTCTTGAGGGTCGAAGAGGGATTTTGGAAGAACGCTGGTAACACCAAGTCTTGATTGATGTGAAAGAGAGAACCTTTGGCAGAAACGCCAGGTTGGTGTAGAGGACTGCTTTATCAGCATGGAAAATGAGGTAAGGCGGATCTATGCGTAATGCACAAAGTTCAGAAGCTCGTCGAGCTGTAGTGATGGCGATAAGAAACGCTTCTTTGAAAGAAAGCAATCAGAGGTTGATAGTGGCAAGCGGTTCGAAGGGTTTAGACGCTAGGGCTGTCAGCATGACAGAGAGGCTCCATGGTGGAAATTCCTGATAGGGGGTAAGCGGTTCTTAAGGCCTCTCATAAGTTGATGAACAAGCGGATGCATGAAGATGGTAAATCCCTGTATTGAAGGGTGTGAGGCCAAAATTGCGGCAAGGTAGATCCGTATTGAAGAGAACTTGAGTCCATCCTCATAGGGAGAATGTAGGAATTGGAGCACTAACGGGATTAAAGTATTGGTAGGGTGGAGATTATGCTTGTTGGCAAAGTCTGAAACGTAGCCACTTTCTTGCATAAGATTTTTGGGTGGACGGGTGACGTGAAGCTGACAAGACTGTTCGGACATGAACAGGTAGATCAACTACGGATGGGGAGGACGAATTCTCCAGGCTGTGAGGCAAAGCTTGCGAATGTTGGGGTGGAGAGTGTGGCTGTTGTCCTTGGAGAGAAGGTCGTACCTCATCGGAATGTGTAGAAAAATCCCGTGGGCTAACTTGAGTAGTGGTGCAAACCATGGCTATCAGGGCCACCAAGGAGTGATGAGGATTGCATTGGAGAGGTCAGACCAGAGTTTTGCGATGACTCTGGGTATCAGAGGAAACGGAGAGAACAGGTAAGCAAACTCTTTGTTCCAGGGACGAAGGAAAGCATCGCCCAACGACATCGCAGGCAGAAGTGGTGGAGAACCGCTGTGTCGATGGAGGTGAAAAGGTCTATTGTCGGTGAACCCCAGAGATTGAAGATCATTCAAAGAGCATGTTGATGAAGCCGCCATTCGTGAGCATCTGTAAACAGACGGCTTAGAGTGTAGGCCAGAATGTTGTCTTGTCCAGCGATGTGTGTCGCCGTTAGCGTAATGTGATGCCGTATTGCCCACCCAAAGATTTGGATTGTGAGGGAGACAAGATCTAGCGAGTGAGTCCCCCCCCCTTGTTTGTTTATGTGCCAGAATGCTGCCATGTTGTCAGTGAGGATAAGGACATGCTGGCCTCCAAGTACATTCTGGAACGAGTGTAGAGCTTTCTGAATCGCCAGAAGTTCCAAGAAGTTGATGTGGTGGGCCGGAGTGTGCTCCCCATCCGTCGAGGGAGGCATCTGACGTAAGGGTGACCGATGAATCGTAGGTTCCGAATGAGAGACCGCGTGTGAGATGGTGTTGACGTGTCCACCAATGGAGTGAACGAGCCCCGAAAGGGATAGACAGTATCACCTTGCATATGTTCTGTTTTGTGGTGAAGGCTGTGATGAACCAGTTCTGGAGGACACGCATCTTCAAACGGGCCCATTGAACAACATGTACCGTTGCTGCCATGAGGCAAAGAAGGTGCTGGATTGTAAAGGCTGAGGTACGGTTGACGCAGGAAACGTGTCTGGCTGCACCCGAGAGGGCGGATGCCCAGGAGAGTGGCAGGTAAAGTCGTCCTTGGATGGCATTGAGTTCTATGCTGATGAATGTAATGACTTGAATAGGGTGAGATGAGATTTTTCAAAGTTGATGACAAGCCCTAGAGCTTGTAATGTGGAGCATGCCGTGGCAGTTGTGGCCATTGCAGTTGACTGGGAGGGAGCTGTAATGCGCCAATTGTTGAGGTAGGGATATACCTCTACACCGAGGATGCAAAGATGGGCGCATACAGCCACCATACACTTTGTAAATACTCAAGATGCTGTGGCGAGGCCGAATGGGAGTACTGTGAACTCGAAGTGATTGACACCGATGACAAAGCCGAAGATATTTGTAGCGTGTCGGATGTATTGCAATGTGAAAATACGCGTCTTTGAGATTGATGGTGGTGAACCAAGCCCCTGTTTGAAGTAGAGGGATAAGGTTGGATAACGTCACCATGCGAAACTTGCGAGGGATGATGTGGTGGTTGAGGTTGCGAAGGTCCAAGATGGGACAGAGGCCACTGCCTCGCTTTGGTACGGTAAAATAGCGGGAGTAAAAAGCCTCCTGATTGTGCGATGGGTTGACCCGCTGAATTGCTCCTTTTTGTAAAAGGGAAAATGTCTTGGTTGAAAGGACGTCCAATGGCGGGGTAACTTTCACGAGACCCAAAGGTGGATTGGTGTTGTATTCGATGAAGTAGCCTTGGGTGACAATACTTAGAACCCAAGAGTCCGAGGTGATTTGTGCCCAAGTGTTGTAGTGTGGAGCTAGGATACTGCCGAAGATTGGGAAATCGGTGGCCGAGTCACAAGTGACGTTTGGAGTGGGGAGCGGCAGCGGACGAGCGATTGGGACGAAATGGGTTGACCGTGTCGATTTTCTTGTGCAAAGTTGTCTGTTGGTAACGAAAAGTACGGCCTTGTCGTTGTCGAGGTGGGAAAGACATAGGCTGTTGGTAAAACCTTCGTTGCCAATAGTTGTTGTGGAAAGGCTGTTGTACCTGGCCTATACTCATCTTTTTAGCTGTAGTTTTGGCTTTTTGGATGTTATCCATGGCTTCATCAGTTTTTGAATTAAAGAGACCCTCTCCATCAAAGGGGAGGTCTTTGATACAGGAGCGGGCTTCGGGTGTTAGGCTGGCGGATCGAAGCCAAGTATGGCGTTGGAGGGCTATGCCTGCTGTCATGGAATGTGCTGTACAATCTGTCTGGTGACGTGCGGTGTTGATCTGTTGGCGAGAGAGCTTAAGTGCCTCTGCTTGAAAGATAAGGGCTAGGTCTCGTTGTTCCTCTGGAAAGTAAGCCAGTAGAGAAGACATTTTTTTCCCATGAAAACAACTGATATCTAGCCATCAATGCCTGGAAGTTAGTGACACGCAAGCTTAGGGAGGTAGAAGAGTAAATTATCCTGCCGAGAACGTCCAAGCGACGACCCTCTTTGCCGACCGGAGCAGTGTGAATCTTCTGGGACTTTGACTGGGAAGATTCCACTATAATAGAATTTGGCTGGAGATGGGTGAACAGAAATTCAGCACCCTGTTTTTGGACTCGATAGAGTGACTTCCGGCGTCTTGGAGTATGGTGTGTCGATGCCGGTGTAGTCCACAATTGTTGGACGGTTTGTAACAGGGTGGGTAGATACGGTACAGAGACAGGAGCGGTAGCTTCGGTATAAACCACATCAAAGACTGGGTCTTGAAGCCTTTCGGTAGGCTGTTGAGTCGGAATGCTGAGTGCGTGAGTCAGTCGAAGGATCTGATCAGTAAATTCAGCCATGTCCTCAGACGACGACGTAAGCTCAGGAGGAACGACTACTTCATCAGGTGAAGAGGTAGATGGAGGTACAGAAGAGTATGACGAACAGTCTGATTGGTAATCCTCATCAATTGGTGAAGGAGAATGTTGAGGTTCCGGAACGGATACAGGCTGATCAAGCGGTGTCGAAGTAGGTGGAATGGATGCCATGGACCAGGTACTGACAGCCGGCAAGTGTGGTCGAGAGTGAGGTGGGACACCTGAAGATCGGCTGGGTTCGGTGGACGTTGTGGCGGCGGTGCAACCTGTACATATCTTTCATCATCAAAGTACACCTGAAGGTCATAGGCCTGTTGTCGCTGGCTACGTAGGAAAGACCAACCTGAGACCGTATTTCAATCTTGCATCGGCGTGGGAGATCTGGCACGTCTGTGCTGGGTGTGATGCCTGTGAGTAGACGAAGTCGTAGAGTGAACAGGGCTCGGCGAGCTTTGGCGTCGAGGCTGTGTAGAAGGCAGAAATACTTCTGGTGATTGAGGAATAGGAGGCGGCGAAGAGTCATGTGTTTCACCCTCCGACAGCGATGTAAAGCTTCACGGGGCCGACCTCGGTATGGAAGGGAGGACCTCCGGTAGCATCAGTCTCGACATTATGGGAGTAGACCTTGGAGTCGACCTTGGTACCGATGGAGTGTGGTCTGGTGGCGATGGAATCGGCTGTGTTGTTGCCGCCTGAACGGTTGATGACGGTTTCTTAGTCGACGTTGATCGAGCCGCTGTAGACTTTAGAGTGTCATGTTTTTTCTTTTTCTTGTGCTTGTGAGAGGTGCTATTAAGGGCATGTTTAGGAGCCTTTTTAGGTGCAGTCGCCAAAGCCGTTCGACTCAAGGTCGACGGGTGTGGCGATGACGATGCAGGGGGATGCATAGGCATAGAACGAAGTCTATACGCCTGATCCCTGTGTCCCGGCAGGGGAGGAGGTACTGCCTCCAGCGCCTTTTTCCAAAGGACTGCCTTTAAGCGATCCGATCGGTGGCGGCGTTTGCTTGGAGAAACTTTGGCAATGAGCACAGGCTTCAACGATGTGGGCCTCGCCCAAGCAGAAAAGGCAGAGAGAATGCCCATCTGTTGGAGGCAACTTATTGCCGCATTTCACGCATTTGCGGAAGGGGGCTTTTAGCGCCATAGAAGGCTCAAGCGAATAGAGAAGGAAAACGAAAGAAATAATTTTTTTTTCTTTTTAGGGAGAGGAACAGGAATTAAAAAGAGAAGAAGAAATTGTCTCACAGCTAAAAAGAGAAGTGGAGCGCTACGGAGAAAAAAAGCTGAGCGAGAAGTTTCCACGAGGCGACTGGTAGCACGGTCAAAAGAGAACTGAAGGACCAGGCGAAAACCCATTGGACATGTGCACTAGATGGTGGGGGCGGGGTTCCCACCTTAATGTCTTGCAGCTCTAGAAGTTTCCCACATCGACGTCCTGCACACGCGCAGAGCCCATATATGTGTGATGCACAGAGACCACGAAGAACCATGCATATTAGGGGTTTTAATTAATATGTCATTCTATGTAACAATTTCCTTATATAATAAAGGACCTTGTATAGTGTTCAGTCATTCTTTTCTTGTTAATTCTGTTTGTCAGATGTTTTTATTAAAGAGTATTTGTCTTTTGTTCTTTGTACTGGTGCTATAGTATCACACAAGTTACTTTTGGAGCCTGGCTTTGTCACCCACAGCAATTCTGTGGATGGACTTGCTTTTCTTGAGTTATCTAGTTTGACTCTATGCCTTCTGTGACATATAGAACACCACCATCTGCAATATGCCCCTACCTGTCCTCCTTGCAGAATTTATAACCAGGGATAACCATATACCATTGGTTTCCTCCATTCCACCAGTTTTTTGTTGTGCACATTCAGGCTGTGCTCTTGTTTAAAATGAAGCATTTCTGCTTTCCCCTTTATGACTTAGAGGCTTTTGTTGTTAGCATATAAGTGGACCTCTTCATATACAGTGCGTTCCTCTTTGAATGTCTTTGGCATGTGTATTTTCCCCTGCAACCCTTTGGTTTCTCTGAGCAGCTGTCACAACTTATGTTGCATGCTCATTTCCTAGTTCTACCCTGCCCCCCTGTGGGAGAACAGGAACATTTTCACCCTCCTCCCCTAGAGATTTGTCTCCAACCCAGATGCTGCTCCCCAGCTTCAGACTACTTTTCCCTAGGGGTCAGAGGTTAACAGCTTCTCTGTAACCTTTTTGATATTAATCAGTTCAATTTCAGTTCAAATAGAGACCAACCTTTTTGTATAGGCTTGGCTTGTTCCAAAACATTCCCCGTTGCCTAACAAATCCAAATCCTTCCCGACACTCATCTCATCTACAAATTGAGCCCCCTCATAATCTGGGTGATTGGGCATTGGTGGGGATGCCCTTATTCATGTTACTTATGAATTGAGGCCGTTTCGTGTGGAGTATTTAAAGGCACAATCCTATGTCCACTAGACGTTGTTCAGAGGGCCATGGGATGTTTTTGATTTCTGGGAACCAAGGTAAGAGCCAGGGCTTGAACCTTAGTTCCCAAAAACTGTGCTCCCCACTGGAATGGTTCTTGCAGTGTTGACTATGTCTCCACGCTCATAAACTGAGAACTGAGAGGACAAAAGGGGGGTCCTGGGAGCAGGTAGGATACCATGGAAGCAACTTTACATAGCTTCCTATGCCCCACGCAGCCTCCCCATCTTACTCTGAAGCTCCCTGGGTAGACAGGCAAAATTGCAGGGTGGCCAGAGCATGGAGGCTGACGCCTATCTCCACAGGGTCACACCCTAGTGTATGGCCTATGCCTGTTCTACTTTTTGAGAAAAGGCTAATCTATAATGTATTTATGCTGAAATTGCTGAGCTAGTAGTGTCTGCAATGGTTATTATATTTGTTACCCCAGGAAGTTTACAAAAAAGACCACTCGGTAGGTTTCTGTGACCCTGGTGCTGCTTGATTGTCCTCATTGTCCCCATAAAATAAAGCCATTCCAGGCATGAGCCACTTGTTTGACAGCATTGAGTTCACCCTGGCTGAATTCCGCATCACTTTTATGATGAGAGGGGCTTACTGAACTTCCCATATACTTAATTTGGCATATTCAAATGAGGGAAAAACTGAGCCAGTCTTTTAAAACTGATAATTGGTTTTTTAAAAAAAACGAGCTCAGTTTTTTATATATTCAACTTTTTTAAATCTCTGCCATCATTAGTTAGACATGTGAAAACGAACCATTCTCTGAATTACTGTTTGCATCGTCTCACATGCTGTAGTGAAGTATCTGTTAATTCTATTGTTTGTTTCTTTAATTCTTCGTGAGATGAAAATTGAACTCTAAATAGTGAAATACATTAAATTTCCTTCTCCTTCTTTGGCAACAGTTCTTGCACCATCAAACGGCGGCGGTGGCAACAGCAGCACAAGCAGCTCAGCTACATCATCATCATTCAGGCACCCAGTCAAAAAGTAAAAAGAAACGAAGCATCTCAATACAGCCAAAATCCTAAAACTTAACATTTTATATATATGTATATTTAAAGGAATTTCTGGTGAACTTGAATTAGAGGTTACATTGAGGCATGCAAAACATGGCAAAAAGTAAGACCAGTTTTTGTACAGAACCCCAAATAATTTAAGATGTAATTAACCTATCCTGCAGCTTTGTACACATTTTAAGCTGGAATATTTTGAAATAATTGAATTTCATAATTGTAGTATTTGTTTATTCAAGATAATGACCTTGTGAGCACTGCAGCAAATACACTTCAAAAATCTACCTTAAAAAAAACTCTGTTTATGTTTCTTTTACACTTTTCACCACTTTATCCATTAGCTTCTTCACTTCTTTGTGTCGTGCTGTTGCCCGGTTGATACAATCTTGAAATTTTGCTCCTGTTAATGCACTTCCTCCTGAGAAGGAAGGAAGGAAACAAACCCAATGAATTTACCACTGACTCTTCCTGCCCAATTACACTAACATTTCTTTTCAATATTTATATTAAGAGTAAATTTAAAATCAACACATTCATTTTTTTTGCTTAGTTACAATTTCATGGTTGTGTGTGCATGTTTTCAATGTGTCATGACCTTTATAGTTAAGTACTATTTAAAATGGAGACAGAAATGAATATACAATCTCTTAGAAGGCAGCCCTAGGTGCAATTAAATCTCTCTGTGTGTGAGATTACACACACACACACACACACACACACACACACATATATATATATATATATATATATATATTGAAAGATCAAATTTGAAAAGGTCAAAGTGCTCTAATTCACATGTAACAATTAGGCACAGCAGTACCTGGCTTATAAACAGAACACAGATTGCCTTCTTCATCTGTTACAATGGTTAAAGTCCCAGTTGCCAGGTCCTCCTCTTCTGCTGTTGGGTCAACAATCACTAATGTGCTTTTGAAGATACAAAAAAATCCAATAATGGAATGATTCTATGTAATGGCAAAGGTATCATATTTTCAAGATACGGTAGTTGCATAGAAATTTACTTGGGTTTACCCGTTCCAGTAACTGTACTGTGCACAGACCTCTGAGCTGCACTGCATTCCTCATTAGACAGTAAAATGTAAGAACAACAAGACAGACATCAAAACTTCTCCTTTGCTTATTCACATGCTCCCTGGAACAATTATGTTAACGTCACAAGTACTAGCACAAATATCGAATGGGCTCATTTTGGAATAAAGCCAGGCTCTTACAAAAGAATGAATTAAATATTCAGACAGTGAAAATCCCTTCAACTTATCTCTGAATTACCTGAGTATCAAGCTGCCACCCTCAGAAAAAAAGACAGAACCAAAACAGTCGGGAGGAAGACTACAATGATAACTCCCCTACACCCAATTCTGCATGGCCCACCTTCGCATTTATGTGGATTTATTCTCTCCACACAGTATTTCTATGCTCTCCATCACCACCACTTACACATGAGGGGCTATTAGGAAACTTTGTAGGGCCCCACTTACTCAAATAACACAAACGATGTAGCCACTGGTTGCTTTCTAATAGTCAAAGGAATCTTCTCTTTCAGGTTAACTTCTGCTAAACCAGTTTCTTCATTTACACTAACGACAGGCAACTTCACTGAAATAAAAGCAAACAGTGAAAAAGCATGTCCGGGCTTCGTGTTAAAATGATGTTTCTACACGAGCAATGGAAAAAAAGGAAATTCCATAAGAAATAAGAGAATGAAGGGAAGTAGTATGCAGGACTATGCTTCTGATGGAAAAGTGTGCATAACGTGGAAATCCTTGACTATGACGTATCTCTGTTAATAGCTTCTGACACGGAAGTGTAAAGCAAGGTGTTTCGTGGCTTGGACTAAAGAAGAAGCTTCTGTTGAAGGAAAGGTGGTACGACGACAGGGCTCAGTGCAAGAGGAGGTTGTCTAGGTCATCACTGCAGAAGGATTTGCTTGCTTCTGGTTTTTTATTTCTCTCTCTCTTCTTGGTAACTGGACGTTATTTTTATAAGACTCCGGATGCATATTCAAACAATTAACAAAGAAGCTGGCTTGATGAAACAGCCCAATGCTTTTGGTTCTGTGCTAACTCAGTATATGTAGCATGTTGAATTAAAGGAGCATGGGAGTTGCATTAACATTAATGCTGCAAAACTCCTTTGCTGGGTCAAACCAAAGGGCCATCTACACAGCTCTGCTTGTCACTATAGCGGCAGGTAATTTATCCCATAATTTTGGATTGTGAAACTGAATACACGTATCAAGAACATTCTGTGAATCAGTATTATGGGTGAGAGATCTGTATAAGGTCCGGACTGTTTCCTGATAGAAAACAGGCAGCGGCAAAACCAAACCCATACCATTAAGAACGGAGGCTATGTTGAGGAAAACAGCTATAGGGAAAAGCAAAAGAGTAATTAGTGGTCAGTGAAGAAACTTCATCTATGGCGAATAAAATAAGGAATAAGTGAATGAACCATATGTCATTTCTTACAATGCAAATTTCCAAGTTAAGGATTCATAATTTCAAATGCAGCTAGAACAAAAATAAAGTGATAGCTGAAGCATTTCCTTTTCAATGTTCAGTGGGCACAGAAATTCACAGAAAGGGGAGATAAGACTTTAATAAAATTAATAAGAAATTTTTACAAAGAATTAGGAATTCATTATTGAAGAATATATTGGAGATTTGGGCTCAGAATAAGATTATCGTATTTCATCGAATCTAAGACGCCATCGAATCTAAGTCGCACCTTAATTTCAGGGACACCAATAGGTAAAAAGCTTTGCGTCGATTCTAAGACTCACCCCATTTTCAGACGTTTATATTTTTTAAAAGTGCATCTTAGAATTGAAGAAATACGGTAGGTGGTAGCAGGGCCCAGGCGAGGGAGGAGTGGTGACAGCGGTAGTGAGGAGGAAGAAGCAGGAAGGCGAGGGAAGGGAAGGGCGCGCAGAACCGGGCGGAGGCAGTGGCCACGGCAGCGAGGGTCCACATGCACCCCCTCCCCCCGCCAGCGACTCGGCCTCCCCGCTAGCGATTGGGAAATCCCTCTCCCAATCGCTGGCTTTTGTTTACAACCCTCCCTCCCCGGACCGGCAGGGATGAAAGGGCGGGGCTGCAGCAAAGACACAAGCAGAGCCTCCGAGGCTAGATAAACGCTGGGCGGGGTGCAGCATTCCTAAGCGGCTTGTGGAGCAGGGAGGGCGCGTCGAGGACTACCTGCCCCTACTTTGGAGTAACACCACGTTTCCAGGCCAGGGAAGCTCCTGCAAGCGGCACTGGCAGCGAGGACTAGGGCAGCAATGGCGGTGAGTGGGGAAGCCGAGTTGCTGGCGGGGGGGGGGGCATGTGGGCCCTCGCTGCTGCGGCCGCTGCCTCCACCCGGCTCTGCGCACCCTTCCCTTCCTGCTTGTCGCTTCTTCCTCCCTCACCTGGGCCCCGCTACAACCTCTGCCTGCCCCCGCTCGACTCACTCTTTCTCTCCCACCCCTTCCTGGGTTGCGGCGGCGGCGGTAGGGAAGGTCTGGAAACGTGCTGGAAGCGAGAACCAGGGGTGAGGGAGGTGAGTGGGGAGGCCGAGTTGCTGGGGGGGCATGCAGAGCCCCTTTGTGAAGGTTCAAACCCATTCCAGCGCTGGAGAAAACCGGTGAATCTAAGACGCCATCGATTCTAAGATGCACTCCATTTTTACAGAGGTAAATATGGGGAAAAAAGTACATCTTAGAATCGAGGAAATACGGTAAATTAATACCCACCGTCTCCCCATTAACTCCGGTAGAAATAATGGAGAATTTCCCAGAAAATCTAAAAGAAATAATGGGGAAAACTAGTGTGGGAAAATGATATGAAAATCTTAATAAATAATAAGAATTGGGTGAAGTTATGGGGAGCAAGGAATTTGAAAACTTTTATCGGTAAGGATAAAAGAAAATTATTATAAATTAATATGGCAATTGTATTTAACACCAGTTAGATTGAATCAAGTAGATAAAAATATTCGGTATTACGTTGGAGAGGATGTCAACAAACTGGCACGTATGTTCATATGTGGTGGTCATGTAAATATGTACAAAAGTTTTGGCAAATGGTATATTAGTTTCTCCCAGCTGTGCCCACTGGGGTACTTGGTTTAGCATCAGGGTACCTGAGGGCTGGGGAGGGGGGGTTGCTGTGGTCTATAGGAACTCCATCCCCCTCTGCAGGCTCTCTGTCCATATGACTACTGGTCTAGAGTGTTTGCATCTTCTGTTGGGCCAACGGGACAGATCAGGAATTTTGTTGGAGTACCGCCCACCCCGCTGCTCAACTGACTCCCTAGGTGAGCTGACAGAGGTGGTCTCAGGTGTAATGTTGACGTCCCCCAGACTCCTGGTTCTGGGGGATGTCAACATTCATGCTGAGGGCACTTTATCTGGGGCAGCTCAGGATTTCATGGTCTCCATGACAACCATAGGACTGTCCCAACATGCCATCGGCCCAACGCACGTAGCAGGGCATGCTCTAGACTTGGTTTTTTTCAACTGGACATGGAGATGGTGATCTGAAAGTGGGGGATTTTACATCAACCCCTGTGTCATGGTCAGATCATCACCTGCTGAGGTTTAGACTTACAGCGGCTTTTCCCCTCTGCAAGGGTGGGGGACCCATTAAGATGGTCCGCCCCTGGAGGCTAATGGATCCAGATGGTTTCCAGAGGGCTCTGGGGAGTTTTCCGGCTGATAGGGCTGGCTCTCATGACGAAACCCTGGTTGATCTGTGGAATGCAGAAATGACCCGGGCGGTTGACACGATTGATACTGAGCGTCCTCTCCTGGGTAGAGCTCGTACGGCTCCATGGTATACCCTGGAGCTGAGAGTGATGAAACAAAACAGGAGACGGCTTGAGGGCAGATGGAGACAAACTCCTGATGGATGCAATCAAACACTGGTAAGTGCTTATGGTAAGCTCTATTCAGGGGCAGTGAGGGCAGCAAAAAAAACCAATACTTTGCTGCCACTGTTCAATTATCAACCTGCCGCCCAGGGGAGCTTTTCAGAATTGTCCGAGGGCTTTTACATGCCGGCCCCAAGGACATGGTAGAACCATCTGAGGCCCTCTGTAATACATTTGCTGGGCACTTCCAGAATAAAATCTTTGGCATCCGTCAGGACTTAGACCCCAGTGTTATAGCAGGTGGATCTAGTGAGGTATCCAGAGCACAGGCTTGTCCTGTTTTCTTGGATGAGTTTCAGTTGGTACAGCTCGAGGACGTGGACAAGGTGCTTGGACAGGTTCGTGCAACCACTTCCATATTGGATCCTTGCCCCTCTTGGCTAATAAATGCTAGCAGAGATGGAACAACTGGCTGGGCCAGGGAAGTGATTAATGCCTCTTTGCAAGAGGGAGTGGTCCCAGGCCTCCTGAAAGAAGTGGCAGTGAGACCACTCCTAAAGAAATCTTCCTTGGACCCTGAAAATCTTAATAACTACAGGCCAGTAGCAAATGTTCCATTCCTGGGCAAGGTCCTGGAGCGGGTGGTTGCGAGCCAGCTCCAGGCACTCTTGGATGAGACCGATTATCTGGATCAATTTCAGATGGGTTTCAGGCCTGGTTTTGGCATGGAAACAGCCTTGGTCGCTCTGTATGATGACCTATGTCGGGAGGAGGATAGGGGGAGTGTGACTCTGTTGATTCTCCTTGATCTCTCAGCAGCTTTCGATACCATCGACCATGGTATCCTTCTGGCACGACTGGCTGAGTTGGGAGTGGGAGGAACTGAATTGCAGTGGTTCCGCTCCTACTTGGCAGGTCGGCTCCAGAAGGTGGTACTTGGGGAACATTGCTCGGCCCCGTGGATTCTCCAGTATGGGGTTCCGCAGGGGTCAGTTTTGTCCCCCATGCTGTTCAACATCTACATGAAACCGTTGAGTGCAGTCATCCGGAGTTTTGGAGTGCGTGGTCATCAGTATGCTGATGACACGCAGCTCTATTTCTTCTTTTCATCTTCATCAGGTGAGGCTGAGGATGTGCTGAACCAGTGCCTGGCTGCGACAATGGACTGGATGAGGGCTAATAAAGTGTAACTCAATCCAGACAAGACTGAGACGCTGTTAGTGGGTGGTTCTGCTGACCGGATGGAGGGTCTTCAACCTGTTCTGGATGGGGTTGCGCTCCCCTTGAAGGAGCGGGTTCGTAGCTTGGGGGTTCTCCTAGAACCATCTCTGTCACTTGAGGCTCAGGTGGCTTCAGTAGCACGGAGTGCCTTCTACCAACTTTGGTTGGTGGCCCAGCTACGTCCCTATCTGGACAGGGATAATCTGGCTTCAGTTGTCCATGCTCTGGTAACCTCCAAGTCAGATTACTGCAATGTGCTCTACGTGGGGCTGCCTTTGAAGGTGGTTCGGAAGCTGCAGCTTGTGCAAAATGCAGCGGCCAGATTGATAACTGGAACCAGAAGGTTCGAGCATATAAGACCTACTCTGGCCCGCTTGCATTAGCTGCCTGTATGTTTCCGAGCCCGATTCAAAGTGCTGGTTTTAACCTATAATTAACCACAATATCTGAAGGAACGCCTTTCCCGACATGAACCTACCCGAACATTACGTTCAACATCTAATGCCCTCCTCCGAATGCCTACTCCGAGGGAAGCTCGGAGATCGGCAACAAGGGATAGGGCCTTCTCTGTGGTGGCCCCCCAATTGTGGAATGATCTCCCTGACGAGGCCCGCCTGGCGCCAACGTTGTTACCTTTTCGGTGCCAGGTCAAGACTTTCCTATTCTCTCAGGCATTTGGCAATATCTAAGGAGCCTGGGGTTTTTTTTTGGTTTTTTTTTTTTTTTTGTAGCTTTTTTGGGCTGTTGTAGCGGTTTTAAATGTATGTGTGTATTGTGTGTATGGTGTATGTTTTTGCTCTTTTAATTTTTGTATATTGTTTTTAATTGTTTTAATCCTATGTAAACCGCCCGGAGAGCTTCGGCTATGGGGCGGTATACAAATGTAATAAATAAATAAATATATAAAGAGATAAAAGAGATAACGGGAATTGATTTGGAGTCATCCCCAAAGAGTGCGTTATTATCAATATATGAGGGGATGGAATGTAATCAGAATATTAAGGATTTAATTACTATGTTACTAACTGCAGCAAGATTAATAATAGCAAGGAAATGGAAGATGCAGGATAATTATCAAATGGATGAGTGGTATAAAGAGGTAAGGGATATTGCTATTAATGATAAATTAACATGTAATATTAAAGTAGAAAAGGGAATATGTAATAGAAATGAATTTGAAAATATATGGAAATTATTTTTAGAGCATGTATTGTTAAGAGGGAAAGGACACAAACCTGTGCAGGAAGTATCACAATTTTGGAAAATGTAATGAAGAGGAATTGGTCCTGGTGAGGGGTGCACTTGGTGTGTATAAAGAATGGGAAAGAATGGTATAATTGTAGTTCAGAGTTGAAATAAAATTATTTAAAAAAAAAAGAATTCACAGAAAGGGGAGATAAGAGGAGGCAACCAAAGGAGTCTGCATGCTGCAAGGGTTCCTAAGAAAAGATGCAGAAAGTTTCTTGCCTACCAAGGAACGATGGTGGTCGTCGTAGCAGCACTTTGGTCAAGGCTGGGTGGCCACCTTTGTCCCTAGTGCAAAGTAGTACCACTGTGAGGAACTGTGGGCAATTATAGCGGCAGCCACTCAACAAGTACTGGAAACAGGCCCCAGAGCAGCCATGTCAGCAGCAGTGGGCCCTTAGACGTTATCCAAGCATGCTGACTGCTAACAACATACCTCCGCTAGCCAGTATTCTGACTTCTGTAGAGAATCTTCCCTCATACATTTTAGAACTATCAATGGTATTCATGTCTGCCTTCTCACCAATAAAACTATTTATTTGATTTGCAAATAAATACAATAAGGCAACTTACCATTTTTTAAAGCTGCTAAAAAAGCACACATACAGGCATCCAGAAGGTTTCCATCGTAGTCTAAGCATATCATGTCACAATACAGAACCCAAACGATCTAAGGAAATAAGGTCTGCTGGTATAAATACTGAAAAAAAGGCTTTTAAAAAGACATCACGACAAAGTTCTAAAATATATTTGTGAGAGTCACATTCTTTCACATCACTTTCCCACAACCTGTCCGATATAAATTAAAATAAATGATTTAAGATGACACACCCCTTCTTAGATGAACTTATTTTCCAACCACAAAAGATTGGCAGCTTCATCCCTAGTCTTGATGTGCCAATCTATACATGTGTACAATGAAGTGTAATTGCAGCTACAGCAGCACACTATTGCAAAATCACCTCACCCAGTAGTACAAACAATACTTAAATTATATCAGAACCAAATCTACTGGAGCGCTGATGGCGGAAAACTCGACTTCTATCCGACAAGACATGACTTAGAGAACATCTCCGTTCCTATGGGGTGGCAATACGTGCAGCGAAGAAAGTTTCTTCTCTGCACGCGTTGCGTCTGCAAATTCACGTCCAGCAGAACTGTTTAGAGTGGTGAGGGGTCTAACCCGGGCACCTTCCCCACTGAACCTGATCTTAGAGCCTTCAGTAGTTCGCTGTGATGCCTTTAACAATCATTTCACAGATAAAATCTCTCGGATAAGAGCCGACTTAGATGCCGTCGTTATAGCAGAGGCTGACAATGGAGTGTCCAGCAACTCCGCGAGTAGAATTACACTGGATCAGTTTCAGTTGGTGAGTACCAAGGATGTGGACAAGCTGCTTCAATGAGTGAGGAGGACAGCTTGCCCTCTAGATTCCTGCCCTTCTTGGCTGGTCGCCCAGGGAAGAGATGCAATTAGATTACAATTACAACATATTATTAATGCATCTCTCAGGGAGGGGAGTTTTCCAACATGTTTAAAAGAAGCAGTAGTAAGGCCGCTTCTAAAAAAGCTCTCCCTGGACCTCCTGGATCTTAATAACTATAGACCAGTATCAAATCTTCCGTTTTTGGGCAAGGTGATCGAGAGGGCAGCTGCCTTTCAACTCCAAGCAATTTTGGATGATACAGATTTTCTAGACCCATTTCAAATGGGCTTCAGGGCAGGCTATGGTTGCCTTAGTGGATGATCTACGCTTGAGTATTGACAGGGGGAGTGTGTCCCTGCTGGTACTTCTGGACCTTTTTAGCAGCTTTCGATACCATCAACCTTGGTATCCTTCTGGAACGCCTGAGGGGATTGGGAATCGGGGCACTGTGCTTCAGTGGTTCCGGTCCTATCTTACGGGCAGGTTCCAGATGGTGATGCTTGAGGATAGTTGTTCCTCAAAGAAGGAGCTGTTGTATGGCATACCACAAGGTGCCATCCTATCCCCAATGCTGTTTAACATGTACATGAAACCGCTGGGAGAGAGCATCTGGAGGTATGGGGCAGGGTGCTATCAGTATGCTGACAACACCCAAATATATCTCTCTATGCCTTTGACAACAGTGTCAACTAAGGATAGTGTGTCTCCTCTGAATGAATGCTTGGAGGCGGTAATGGGCTGGATGAGGAAAAACAAACTGAAGCTGAATCCAGACAAGACAGAGGTGCATACTGTCAAAAGTCCAGACTTGGGTTTGGAGGTATGTCAACCAGTTCTGGATGGGGTTACACTCCCTCTGAAAGGCCGTGTACTCCTGGATCCGTCGCTCCAAATGACAGCTCAGATAGATGCGACAGCCAGGAGTGCCTATTATCAGCTTCAGCTGATACGCCAGCTGTGCCCCTGCCTAGAGTTGGAAGACCTAAAGACGGTAGTGCACATGCTGGTAACTTTGGGACTTGACTTCTGCAATGCACTGTACATAGGGCTACCTTTGTGCCTAGTCCGGAAACTTCAACAAGTTCAAAATATGGCAGCAAAGTTGGTCACCAGTACATCTAGGAGTGACCATATTACACCAGCTTTAAGATCACTCCACTGGCTGCCAATTAGTTTCCGGGCAAAGTACAAAGTGTTGGTTATTACCTTTAAAGCTCTACATGGTTTGGGTCCAGGTTACCTGCGGGATCGCCTTCTCCCATACAATCCGCCCCGCATGCTCAAGTCCTCTGAAAAAATTTGCTACAGTCAGCCAAAACCAGGCTGACAACTGTTACCCAGAGAACCTTCTCTTCTGCCGCTTCCAGACTGTGGAATGGCCTGCCGGAGGAAATTCGTCAACTTAATAGTCTTTTTGACTTTAAGAAAGCCACAAAAACAAATCTCTTCTGGCAGGCCTACCCAGTTGAATTTTAAGAGTTTTATCTGTATGTTTTTAATCAGTTTTATGTATTTTATGTCATTTATATAAATGTTGTTCCCTGCCTCGATCCTGAGGGAGAAGTGGGTAAGAAATAAATATATTATTATTACTACTGCAAGTGTTTAGGAGTGTCACTTAAACATTTGCTACACTAAAACTGTAAACCACTTTAAACAAAGCAATTCCAAACTTCGGATTCAGAAATATGTACCTGACTCTAGATACCTATGTTTAGGGGTGAGGGAACTCCCCCGCATGCGCCTTCGCAGCCGCTTGCCCCACCACCATCCGCTGGGCTGTGCGAGCCTCTTTGGAGGTTCAGCTTGTCCCTGCAAGCACTTGGCAGCCGCCACCCCTCTGCACCGAGATTGCACACTTTACCCCCCTGCGCCAATGGCGGACGTAAAAGGGCCTTTCCAGTTGCCACTCACATGGGAGGGTAAGTATGCAATTCACAGAGGCTCCGGAAATTGCGCAATCCCCCCCAGTGCATCAATGGCACCCAGCATTGATGCAGGGGGTAAGTGTGCAATTTTGGCACAAAGGGGCGGGTGGCTGCCGAGCCCTCTCTGAGTCTCACGGGCACTCAGGCAAAGTCCACGCTCATGCCAGAAGTGCCTGACTCGGTCCGGGGTTGGGTGGGGAGTCTGCCAGACTTCCAGGCCCAGTTGGGCACTCCCATGAGTGGGATTGCCCTCAAGCAGACTGGTGCCCTCCACATGTTTTGGACTGCCATTGGTATATGTTTTTGAAAAGAAAAAGCTTCACGTCAAGCAGAAATAAATATGCAGAAAACGGCAGTGGGACAGACACTGAGTGCACAGTTGAGAAACACAATATCCCTTAGGAATTAAAAAAAACTTCAGCATTTCAAAGTAAAAGGGCATCATGTGCTTTGATATTCGTAATGGGCTGAATCCAGATTTAGGCACATGCAGTTGAGTTGGCTTTGGCTTCCCTGCCCACTCCTCCCCACCATGGCCAGGTGAAGGAGTGCCCGATGCAGAAAAAGACTCCTCAAGAGTAAAGGCCTCATGACCAAGGTCCTTCTGTCAAGGACTTTTGCCAGAGGGCCTGTGGTGAACTGCAGCTCTGGGAGCTCCGTATCTTTTATCCCTGATCTTACCTTGTGACTGAACCGCCATACTATTGACCTTTGGACTCCTGCTTGACTCTGCTTCTTGGATTGTGTTTGTGTTTGACTGATCACCTGTGTTTTGACCTTGCCTGTGCTTCAGACCCCCCCTTTTTTTTTTAGAACTCACACTTTCACCTGTTAATACTGTGCCTTTGATCAATGCCTGTTTCCTGACTACTTCTGCCTTGAATTGCTCTCTTACTGTATCGATACCTCTGCTTGTCTATTTGCCCACTTATTGCTTTGCCTTTGGATTGCCCCTTAATTTGCCCTACCGCTGAGCCTGATCCAGACATAACAAGACACCTGATGAGAGATTACAAAAGGAGGGAATCTGGAAACTGGGAGTAATAATAATAACATACATTTTTTCTAATGTGAAGTAATTTTTCTCCATTATGTTAAACTTATTAAATATAACAATCTGGGATCAACACACTGTTTTCCCTGGAACCCAGTCACAAACTGAAATGTTCCAAATTCTTGCATAATATAGACTTTCTAGTCTAATACTAAAACTAAGATAAAGTATTGCAAGAATTAGTCACTTTATCGATATTTCCACAGTGTATGTGATAATCTAAAATAGCATTTCAAGTTTTCCATATAAGATTGAACTGAACTAGCTGGTTCATAGTGTCCAAATGCTCCCTCCCTAAAATTCACTGTAAAGATTGAGCCTTGACTTACCTTCCCATCTACAATGCAGAGATCTTCTTTCAGTAATACCTGTGAACTGAAGCAGTGACACGGTGAAGAGGAAAATCCAGTTATTCTCACTATTTTTATTTAAATTTTGCAACATAATTTTTCTTACTTTTCAATCACATCTGCAATAAACTGACTAGCTGCCTGAGCATCTTCCCCTGGAGGTCCAGGCCGAAATCTTGATGAACAAAGTGGAGGAAGATCCACATTAGGAACTGAGGAGGTAAAATGAATTATGAATCAAACTAAGAAAAAAAACAAATAGAAGAATTCTAGTAGAATACACATCCCGTAATATAATTTGTTATTTAAAATCTGTGTATGCTGCCTTTCAGGACAAAACCCTCTCAAAGTGTTTTCCTCTGAGGCTGCTTTTAAGCACCCAGCCATCAAGAAGAAGAAGAAGAAGAAGAAGAAGAAGAAGAAGAAGGGGGAAAGAGACTCCTGCCATGTCTGTCTGGTAAACTGGGGGGAGGAGCATCATCATAGGAATAGAGAAATCAGTGGGGGCAGTAGGATGCTAGCCTGGGGGTCAGGGAAGCCAGGTGACAGCCACCTGGAGGATCCTGGGAGCAACCTGCAGGCTTGGGGAGGGTGGGTGGGTGGATGGGGGCTGCCTGTGCGTGGGAAAGAGAAAGGAAGAACGGCCCTGAGGGGATGTTCGAGGGCTCTTGAAAAAGAGGGAGAACATAGCTTTCCATGTGCTTTTGCACTCAGGAGCAGAAGAGAGGGACATGATGGATTCATAGGGTGCTCGCATATGTGCGTGTGTGAATAGATGGATGGAGGCTGACTGGGAGCGTGCGGGATGTGTGTGTGTGCAGATACGAGAGAGACACACACAAAGGAACAGACAGAGCATGTCTATGGGTGGGGGCCTAGGGTGAGAGTGAATGTATGGGTGGTGATACAGAGTGAGAAAATGCAGGTTGCTTAGCTGTAACTGTAGTTCTTCGAGAGGTCATCTGTGCATCCACATCTATGGGCTCTGCACCTGCGCTGAGCCCAAGTCGGGAAACTTAGGCTCAGGAACCATTTTTGACAGGAACCCTCCCCCCCCACCATACTGCACATGCTCCAACAGGTTACCGCCCGTTCCCTCAGTTCCTTGAGACCGCCTAAGTGGCCTCGAAAATGAGGTGTTGACCCCACCTCAGAATCAACATCAATACTGGCAGTGACAGGGATGGTGAGAGGATGGTGTGAATGCACAGATGACCACTCAAAGAACTACAGTTACAGGTAAAAAAACTGCACTTCTCCTTCGTGGTCTCTGTGCATCACACCTACGGGCAATTAATAAGCTGTGTCATTGCAAAACTGAAGACAGCACAGCTCTCCTGAATGAAGTATCCACTCTAGCCCTCACATTGAGTTTGTAGTCTCTCACCAATGTCGAAGGATGAGACCAGGTTGCTGCTCGGCACAAGTCCATGAGCAGCACACACCTCGACCAAACGCTACAGAGGCAGCTACACCTTACATCGAGTGGACCCTGATCTGTACAGGCAATTCTAACCTGGCCGGTGCATAAGCCTGTTTAATAATGGTCTGTACTAGCCAAGAGGCAAGTCTCTGTGATGATGCTGACTGGCCTTTATGTTGCTCAGCACAACATTAAAAAGTTGTGTGTAAAAAACGGATGTTAGCCATTCTTGATTTGTAAAAGGCAAGCGCCCTCCTCATATCAATTGCATGCAACTTAGTTTCTATGTCCAATGTTAGTGTCGAAAAGTAAGTAGGCAAAGAAATGCATTGGTTAATGTGGAAATCGGAAATCACTTTTGGCAATGTGACATTCAGATGCAATTCCACTTTATTTTTGTGAAATATGAGGGAGGGTCGACTCTTAGAGAACACAGTTCACTAGAGCACCTGGCAGACGTAACTGCCATAAAAAAAAAAAAAAAACACTTTCCAAGAAAGCAGGCAGAGCTATATTGTAGCCAAGGGCTCAAAGGGCTTAGACATCAGAACTTTAAGCACAACTAAAAGACTCCATTGCGGGACCAAAGATTGAACGAGTGGTGCTAAATTCCTTAATCCTCTGAGGAATTGTCTGATGAGAGGGTGTGAAAACAGCGATGGTCCCTGGTTTGGGGATCAAGATGCCGTGATAGCTGCCAAGTAAACTCAAATAGAAGAAACCTTTAGCCCTTTATCAAACAAATTATGTAGGGAGACTAAAATGTTCTGTACAGAAGCCGTGTTAGTATCGAAGGCATTCTTTTCTTTAAATCTTCTAAATGCAGACCAGTTTGCTTCATAACTTCTTCTGGTAGCTGGCTTTCATGCCACTAACAAGCTGTTTGAACTCCCAAGGGCATCAAAGAAACGCTATCCACTACCCAATGTGCTATGCTGTCAGTTTCAAGGTTGACAGGTCTGGGTGGTGCACCCCGCATCGGTCCCAAGGGAGAAGGTCTGGCGTTGATGAAAGTCTCCAGTATTCTCCTTTGAAAGCCACAGGAGGAGAGTGAACAGAAGGAGAGTGAACCACGGCTGCCTGGGCCATGATGGAGCGATTATGATGCAATTTGTCCCATACGACCGATTTCCCCCTCTGGAGCAAAATTTCTTGCAGACAATATTCATTGTGGTCGTGAACATGTCAATGGAAAGAATCCCCCACCTCCAAAACAGGCTGCGTAATATCAACGGGGACATCTGCCTATCGTGTGAGGTCCTTTTCGCACAGCTCAGGGTATTTGCCAGAACATCGTCCAACCCTACAATATGGAGGAAGTCAAGAAAATCCCTCTCGGAATTATCCAGTTGAAGATCTTCAATGTCATGTCTACTAGGCTGGATGAATGTGCCTCCTTGCTTGTTTAAGTACCAGAGGACTGCAGTGTTGTCCGTAAGGAGCTGTATGTGATGTCCTTAAATCTCAACTTCTAAAACACATAATGCTTTCCAGATTGCTAATAACTCCAGCTGATTCATGTGGAGACAAGACTCTTCATTCAACCATATTCCTTGCATCTGGAGGGGGCCACAATGAGCACCCCAACCCAGAAGTGGCACATTTGCTGTCAATATTGTCATGTTCCCCATTTCCTCCAGCATTCACACATTCTGGCAAACTGACACGGGACATCCATATCAGTGAGACTTCTTTTATTGAGGGAAATCTCACGGTGAAGAGCTTAAAGTTACACACTTCAGAAATACTTAAAACTGATTGATGATCAGAAAGCTTTACACTCCAAGATAACGTACAGTTAAAATGCTACTCACTACAATAACAACCTGGTTTCCCAGTTGCCATCTCAACAGTTCCAAAAACAGGTTCCAAACCCGACCAAGGGAGGGGAAAGATTCCTGCTACGATCCTTCAGGCAATCACAATGGGAAATTCTTGAAAGGCTTAACCAGCCATGCCTAGGGAGCTAGTCCAAACATTGATCATTCGTTGGTAACTCAGGAAGCATGGCCACAGCCTACACAAGCTCACAGGAAGGTAAAAATCTCAGGCACAAGAAGTCCCGGTACTGCAGCTTTAGCACAGGGAACTCCCCGCCACCTGAATCTGCAAAGAAAAAAATCGAACAATAAAAATAAAACCCAGTCTTCCCTTACACTGAGTGGTTGATGAACAAACACACAATCCACAATAAATGAGAGTTCAAGTCTATGAAAAGCCTCACCGTACTTTTCATGGCACTATCCTTAGTAATCCAAAGTCCAAATAGAGGAGAGTCCATGTGCAGAGTGCTTTCAAAGTTCCAAACAGTGAAGGATCCAAACGGAAGGATTTCGGGCCATTAGTCGAAAGAAATTCTCGCAAAGGTTTCTCAGCTTTGCTCCAACTTATAAAGAGAGGCGTGGGCCACTTTCAAACCACTTGACAGGGGCTCTGGCCAGTAAGCTATGCCCGTGTCCAAACAGGGCGGCACTGCTCAGCCCACCAAGATGACTTTTCTTCTCATCCATGTGGGAACAAATGATACTGCCAAGCAGAGCTATGAAGAAATCACAATTTGATAAGCATTTCCTGCATCTCGTCATCCAAATCATTAACAAAAATGTTGAAGATCACTGGACCCAGGACTGAGCCCTGAGGTACCCCGCTTGTTACCTTCCCCAGTTTGAGAAGGTACCATTGGTGAGCACTCTTTGAGTCTGATTCTGTAACCAACTGTGGATCCACCTAATAGTTGTTCCATCCAGTCCACTTTTAGTTAGTTTGCTAATCAGAATGTAATAGGGCACTTATATTATGTCCACTGCATTTCCACAGTCCACAAGGGAGGTTACCTGATCAAAATATATGATCAGATTAGTCTGACAGGATTTGTTCTTGACAAATCCATGCTGGCTTCTAGTAATCACTGCATTGTTTTCAAGGTGTTTACAGACTGGCTCCTTTATAATCTGCTCCAAAATTTTCCCAGGGATGGATGTCAGTCTAACTGGTCTGTAGTTCCTAGGTTCTGCCTTTTTTGAAGATAAGGACATTAACCCTCCTCCAGTCGTCTGGCACTTCACCCATCTCCGTGATTTTGAAAAGATGATTGACAGTGGTTCTGAGAGTTCTTCTGCCAGCTCCTTTATTATTCTAGGATGCAGTTCATCGGGCCCTGGGGATTTGAACTTGTTCAAAGAAATTAGTTCTCAAGGAGCCATTATCGAAGGCGACATATTGTAAATCTAACCTTCCGACACAATGCAGATTGGCACAACTTGAAGAGTTGGCAACTGAGCTCCAGGAGCCAGTGGTACTGGAGAGTTCAATAAAGGAGCGGGAGCCGGAGTCTTCGGCCTTGATATCTTAACGGTCCTCCTGAAGCCTTACTTTCCTTCTTAGCAGGCCTGGGGGCATGCTTTGAGAATTTAGCCTTTTTTGATAACTTTTTTGCTGTTGTTATGTTTAGTGACTTGCCTGGCATGGGTGGGTCAGTTCAAGATGTAGACACTCATGGAGGAGAAGGATCGGCTGTTGCCACTGAAGAAGGTGAATGTCCCAAAGGCTGTGCAGTAGGGAGTCTCGGTGCGTCTACCACCTCCCAAGCTCTCCTCCAGATCTCAACCTTGAGATGGTCTGGACGACGTGGGATTCCCCCAAACAAAAAAGGCAAAGTGAGTGGCCATCAGTTGGAGGGAGTTTGCTCCCACACTGTGAGCATTTTTGGAGGGGGGGCCTTTAAGGCCATACGGCCAGGCAAGGAAGAAAAAGGCCCTCGACTGCAATGGCGGTCTCGGAGCAAAAAATAATGGGGATTTGTTTTTAATTTTAAACTAGAAAAGGGAGAAAAGGAAGTGAAGGAAAAAAGGAGAACAGGATAGAGCATTCAACTCAGCAAACAACTCTAAACTTTGATGAGTGAAGTTCCCAATTGGGCGACTTGCAAATCAGTTGAAAGATAAGTGAGGGAACGGGTGGGAACCCATTGCAGCATGCAGTACAGTGCTGGGGGAGGGTTCCCACCAAAAATCATTCCTCAGCTATAGAAGTTTCCTGACTTAGGCTCAGTGCAGCCCATAAATGTGATGAACAGAGACCATGAAGGAAAAGAAAAGGAGATGTGGGGGAATGAGTTGGCTGGCAGAGCTATTGGTGCTGAAAATTGAGGGAAGCTCGGAGGTCAGCAACAAGGGAGAGGGCCTTCTCTGTGGTAGCCCCCAATTGTGGAACGATATCCCCGACAAGGCCCGCCTGGCGCCAACATTGTTATCTTTTCAGCGCCAGGTCAAGACTTTCCTCTTCTCTCAGGCATTTAGCAATATCTGAGGAGCCTGGGTTTGTTTTGTTTTTAGGCTTATAGCTTTTTAAAGTTATTATAATGGTTTTAAATGTGTGTGTATATTGTATGTTTTTGCTGTTTTAATTTTTGTATATTGTTTTTAATTGTTTTAATCTTATGTGAACTGCCCAGAGAGCTTCGGCTATGGGGCGGTATACAAATGTAATAAAATAAATTCTGAAAACTTGTTTAGTGGATTGGCACTTCAACCCTACCTCTGCCTGTATTCATGCTTTTGGGCAAGTTACTTGCCCCTTTTGATTAACTCCACCTCCCATAACAGTTTGTGCCCATGAGAGTTTCTCAAATTGCCAAACTTGCCCACACACCCAAAAAGGTTGCCTACCCCTGGTTAAACAAAAGTTAGACAGTTCTTTGTGCTCTCTATGCATCACGCATATGGACTCTCCACCTGCACAGAACCTCAATTTCTGAGGACTTCTGGTGGGAACACCTTTCCCCCAGTGCCCAGTGTGCATGTCCCTAGCGGGTTCCTGTTTATTCCCTCAGTTCTCTTTCGACCACCACTGCAGGCGCCTCCTCAGGGAGATGTTTGCATTCAGACTTGTCTGAAAGCGTTTTTGTCTGACATCGCTGAGGTTTTACTCTGTCTTTTCATCCTTGTAGTTATCACACATTTTAAAAAAAAATTATATTACTCTTGTGACTATCACAATTACTCTTGTGGGTGGATGGCCCTCTGGGTGCCTTTTTGAAAGCAGTGGTTGAGGGGCAAAATTACCTTTTGACAGTGTCAAGACTTGTCCCCATTGTAATGCCTTCTCAAAACAAGTAAGAAAAACTTGTTCGGACCGGCTAAAGGCTGCCCTCTCGAAATGGGCTTTGGAGTTGGTTGAGGAGCTGAAAAAGATGGCAGAGACACCCCTAGACCAGCCTGCTACACGGGAGCTTGTCCAGCATTGGGGTCAACAACCCCTCAACGTCTGATGAGTACTCAAGAACCTTCCCACCCTGGGTCGTTTTTTGACATTTGTGCTGGCAAAAGAACTCACTGAAAAGGCCAACATTTCTAAACAGGCCACTTTCTCTTCTTCTACCAACGCTTACTCAGGATCAAGCATAGAACTTTCTGCCTGTACATGGCTCCACTCAGAATTGAGCGTCGGACTCTGAATTTTCACATGTCTCTGCTTGTGATCAAGCATTGACTTCTGATGATCCTTCAATACCAAAGATTCCTTGAGACCATCAAAGGTTTTCCTCATCAATCATGTCCTCCCTGGTGCTAGCTCCTTCTCCATTGATGGATTCACCCATTCCGATGGTAAATCTGGTTCCAGAAAGGGAGCCTTTGCCAATGTCCTCATTGTTGGAGGGTAAAATTAGGGGGCTATTTCCATCTGGCGATCTGCCTAGACCACTTTGTCCAGTTTACCCAGGTGTTGATCAGGATGCCATCGCTCTGTTTGGTCCTTTGCTTCCTCGCTGAGGGGATCAGCACCTAGTCTTTACAAGTACAATCATGACAGAGACCAGTCAAGATTGCTCTTCATTGAATGGGGCAAGCATCCTATATGGGATAGATATGGCAGACTGGGTTGATTACTGAGAGGATCCATTCGGGTCTTTTTATTCAGACTGTCCTGACTGCTCCAACTGGAAGGATAGTTGGTGCCAACGGCACCCATCTGCATTGTATCGAAACCACCAGACCAACAGGTTGCTCCTCCAGCTCCAGTTCCCATTACACCAAATATGCCACCTATATCATCACCTCAGCCCCAAACAGTGTTGCCCTGTGTTGACTGGACAAAGATGACTGTGCAACAGACTTTCTTACGAACTGTACTGCAGCTATCACAATTGCAGCTACCAGCTTCAGTGTTGATGGGGGAATGGATCAAGATCAAAGGTGCACATACAGAGTAGTGCTCACAGCACTAGGTTTTAGAAGGAAAACCTCCCATGTCAGCGACTGAAGGCTACCATAGAATCATAGAATAATGGAGTTGGAAGAGGCCTATAAGGCCATCGAGTTCAACCCCCTGCTCAATGCAGGAATCCACCTTAAAGCATCCCTGACAGATGGCTGTCCAGCTGCCTCTTAAAGGCCTCTAATGTGGGAGAGCCCACCACCTGAACTGGAAGTTCTCACGGCTATCACTGTGGCCTGCTGGTGCTTTCCCAGGAAGGGCCACTGCTGGCATGCCAGCCATCGCTAGCTCAAGCCACTTCAGGCCACCGGTAACACTTGGGACTCCCTCTGCATGGTTCTTTGATCTCAATGTTTGATCTTTCCCCCCCTTTCCATCGATTACCACAGTCCTGACAAAGATCATGGTGGACGGCACCAAGTGCATCAAGATCACACCATGGTAGCCATGTCAGCCTTGGTTCGCCTGCTGCTTTGAATGGTGAAAAGTCAGTATCAATAGCTACTATCGCATGTATTCCTTCTCACCAAGGAGAGAAGCCAGATCAGACACCTGGGAATAAGGGGGAACTAGCTTGGGGCATGCACAGAAATGTCCCTGATGAGGTGCATGCAATGGTGGTCAAGAGAATTGAAGGAATAAACTGAAGGAACCTGCTAGGGACGTGCACACTGGGACAGTGAGGGAAAGGTTCCCACCAAAACTCCTCAGCTATAGAAGTTTCCCAAATTGTGACTCTGTGCCTGCATATGTGTGAATGCAGAGATGATAGCTCAAAGAACTACAGTTACAGATAGCAACCTGTCTTTATCAACTCTCTTCACATCTTCATTCTCTGAAATGTAAGAATATGAGATGCCGAGGTAATGAACATGTGTTGCTTTTTTAATTGTGAAAGAAATTATGGATGTGAGTCCCTGCACTGGAAGTATTTGATGGCTGGATTAAGTCTTCATTATACTGGACTGAATGAATGACATTTAAGAATTCTGTGTCCATCAGTCCCATCTCTTCCCAGCACCTGCCTTTTTAAGGCTGTACGCTATTTTTGTCCTTAGAACATATTTCTGTCCTTAGATCATATAAAGCTTCATCTGTACTGTCAAAAAAACTCTGCACATTAAGTGTAAAAAGAAGTTCAAGGAGTAGCAACCCATAAACACCCCTCCCCACCCCCCGAAGATCACTGGAATTCTTGAGGAATAAGAGGCCAACAAGGGATGAAAAGATGACGAGGTAAGTATGTTCTCTGTTATGTCTTTGGTTTTTCAGCAACATATTTAAAGACATGTTCAATGGACAGGGTGTTGGGACATGGAGTGGGTGATCTGAATAGAAATCTTAACTCACCCCAAATGCTCCACTGTATGGTTTGTGGCAAGTCCTTAGCTTAACATACCTAATTTCTTTTTCTTACAACAAAAAACTTGTTTAGAACAGACTAGCTTGATTGGTAGCACTAGAAGCTGCAGCTCTGGAAGCACCCATTGACTGACAGAGCATACTTGGCTAGTGTAGGACTCATGTATCCCAGTACAGCACTTCCATTTTAGAAGACTAATTCTCTAAAGCTGCAATTTTACCCTGGAGTAAGTTCCACTCAACTCAATCGGACTTCTAAGTAGACATGCATAGGATTATGCTAACAGTGCAAGATAATTCTTGTAGCACCGAAGAACAGCAATAAATATGCTAATTAAATTTATCTTAATTCTGAAAGCATATTTTCAAAGTTGTAAACTGTTAGGAACACCATGAATTCTAAAGCAATTACCTAATCTCTGAAATGCCACTAATTCTGACCACTAAAACAACAAAACCCCAATCAATTTAATGAAAAAATAAGGAAGAAAACTTACCAATATATCCCTTGTTACTGGAATCAACAGGGGGTGCTGCAAATTCCTGCATGTGGTGTGTTAGGAAGGGAGGCAGGGAGAACATAAGAATTGGAAGAATTTTAGAAAAATTCTTTCTAGAACCTTGGAAGACATGCAGCTCTACTTCTGATTTCTACCATTGGGGCTAGACAATGCATTTCTAGATCCAATTAAAAATGCTGGTTTTGACCTTTAAAGCCCTAAACAGTTTGGTTCCAAGTTATTTAAAGGACCAACTATAATTTTATTAACTTGTCTGTGCTTTAAGAAAATATTAGGAGGCCCTGGTCATTGGCCTGTCACCAAGATCAGTAAGGTTGGCAGGCACTAGAGACAGAGCCTTTCCAGTTGTGGCTCCTATCCTATGGAATTCCCTCCCAAGAGGTGTGTGGCTGGCCCCAATTGAAGCTACTTTTAAGAGTGTTTAAAAACTTCCTGGCTTTTAAATCAAATTTTAATTGGGAAGAATAATTTTTATGGCATTTGCTGTTGATATATCCATCAGCATTTTGAAATTGTATTTTATTGAATTAATTTAAAATAGTTTATATTTAATATTATTTTATTTATGTTTATTGTATTGTTTTTATGTGATAAGCTACTTTAGAAAGACTATGGACTTGAAAGGTGACTTATTTAATAGATTTTGTAGACATGTCCCCTGCCATCAACAGAGCAAGTCAGAGAAAAAATGCTAAGGTTTTTTTTGCTAAGGCCTCATAAGGATTGTATAACCTGAAGGCCTCATAAGGATTGTATAACCTGAAGCTGCATTAACTTTTTTTAAAAAAGAACCTTCTATTCATGAACCTACCGCCTTTATGCCACATATCACTGTAGTATTTCCTAGCTTCACAAGGGCAGAGCCATCTGCGGTTGTAATTGAACCTGAAGAGAGAAAGAATGCTTTAGAAAATCTAAGCTTTCTACCAAGAGAACATCTTTGCAGAGCAGGCTAACAGCCTTGTGACTGCTTGCAGAATAAGGAGCATTGGCTACGTATAGTTTATAAGCTTTTCAGGATTCTCTGTATGATTCAGTGTTGAAATGTTTTGCTAAAACATTTCAGAAATAAAATGAAAGGTTTATATTCTTTTGAACCTGCCTAAGAACAATTCTGTAACAAGCCACAACATGGCCATGAAATTAAGAAAATTAATAGATTTAATTTATCATCATTTTCTTCCTTTCTGTGTTTAAGAATATTGCTAGTTACATGCTTCTGAAATGTCCTGGTTTGGGCACTGAGATTAAATCTTCACCCCGATTATTAGTTTGCTAAATCAGAAAGTAGAGGAAAAGCCTGAGCTTTTTTTTTTTTAAAGAGAGATATTTGAAAGAAAGACAACTGAGAAAAGATGAGGAAACACAGAAAGGAGGGAGCAAAACAAACAGCAGAAGTTACAGGAATTCAAATTGACTGTAGAATCAGCTAATATAGGGTACATTAAATTAAGAGTAAGGTGTTAGTTGCAGGTCTGAAACCTACAGTACCCCCTGAACCAGGAAGATTTGGAAGGGAAATTGACATTGTATCTGTACAGGTAGGCCTTATTCCAGCCAAAGTTAAGTACTTTGACATCACACCAACTTCAATGGAACAGCTAAGCTCTATGAGACTTAGTGGTAGGGATGCAATGTTTAGTTGATCACTTAGATTAATTGCTTTAAAATGTTTGACTAAAAAGGTGCCCCTGATCAGTTGGGGCAGCAAGTTTTAATTTGTAATTATTTTTAATGTAAATACTTATATAAAAACATATATTCAAAGAAACAGATTAAAAATGTTTCACTAGATGCCAGTCCTACTTCAAAGAGCGTAATCACACCAATTGTGTTGAATCCAAGTATCTGCCCACTGAAGGAGGTGGGCAGAAACTGACCATTCTTTCCCATCTTCTCCCCACCAGAACTCCAAAATGCTTCTTGAAGGTTGGAGAACAGGGTGGTGCAGTCTGAGGCTCATTTTCCTCAAACTCCACCTTCCCTTTCAGCCTCATGACACAGTCCTCCAACTTCTGGGAAGTATTTTGGGGGGGGGGGAATCTGGGGACTTCCACAGAAAGGAGGTAGAAGAGTCAGTTTCTGCCTGCCACCTTCCATGGGCAGATATCTGGATCCAATCCAATGTGCTTTAGGATTGTCAAATTGAGTAATCATAGTTAATACCATGATGCATTCTAGATGCAAATTATATAATAATGGGCAGTATGTTATTTTTAGTATAGGGTTCATATATTAAATCTGACAGTCCTGCAGTTAACATTAACCACTTAAACATACTTTTATGCCTGTTCCCTATTTACATATCCATAATTAAAGGAGTATTTGTCTTGTGCCTAACCCTTCCTATCAATTCCCACGGAAAACAATTATGAGCACTCTAGCTGTTCTCTATTACAACACTTACCTGAGTTGACAGTTGTAGTTCTGAATTCACCAAGGTCCCTTCCATCAGGCCGACAATTTTCTTTCTAAAATGATTATTAATAAAAAAACTAAGTCGGAGCCACACAATTAATAATAATTGTAACAAAACAGCTTAATAAATAAATAAATAAAACCAAGCTCAAATATCAGTATGTATCCTTTCCCCAGAATTGCTATATTCACATGCAAGTTTGTGCAGATTTAATGTAGGTAACAAAAGATAGTCCGTCTTTCACTAACATCCAAAGCTTCACACATTCATGAACTTTACAATGTGAAAATGTCTGGCTGGAAGTCCTCCTTCTATAGAGGAACTTTTATTCTCTGTGAGATAGGGAAGAAATAGGGCATGAGTATATGGTCGAACATGGTAGCCAAAAAAAGGAGTCTAAGTGCCACAGCAAAAGACACACCTGGAGAGGGGTACTGTGTGTAGGTGTTTCTATGTTAATGCTAGAAGCCTCTGATGCAAAATGGAAATGTGGAAGTGCTTGGTTTTAAAGGAGAACCTGGATATAGTATGCATTGCAAAAACCTGGTGGAATGGAGAGAACCGGTGGGATATGGTCATCTCTGGATATAAACTCTACAGGAAGGACAGGGAAGGGTGTACTGTGGGAAGTGTGGCCTGTACGTCAAAGAGGGCATAGTGTCAAACAGACTAGAACACTTAAAGGGGTCAACTCTTCCACAGAAGTGTTGTGGGTGACAATACCGGGCTCCAAAACTAATCTAGTGCTTAGAATGTGCTATCATCCCCAAGAACAGAATGCTCAAGGTGACCTTGAGATGGAAGACGAAATCAGGGAAGCCTTCAAGCAAGGAAGTGTTAAAATAATGGGTGACTTCAATTACTCCCACATGACTGGATAAATGCATGTTCCAGTCACAACAAAGAAGTTAAATTTTCTGATGCCCCAAACGACTGTGACCTAAATCCAGGGGAGAGGCAACCCTGGATTTAATCCTAAATGGTGTCACCCAGGACCTACTCCGAGATGTAAACGTTGTTGAGCCAATTTTAAATAGTGACCACAGTGCTATGAGATGTAATATATATTTAAGTGGGAAATTGCCCAGGCAGTCCAACACAGTCACATTTGACTTCAAAAGAGGAAACTTCTCTAAAATGAGGGAACTGGTGAATCTCTTCAATATGCTTGGAGTTTACTCAAAACCACAATAACAGAAGCTCAGCTAAAAACTATACCACGGGTTAGGAAAGGTAGCACCAAGTCCAAGAGGTCACCAACATGGTTAACAGGTAGTGTGAAGGGAGCTATTGGAGAAAAGAGGGCTTCCTGCAGAAAATGGAGGTCTTGCCCCAGTGAGGAAAACAAAAGGGAATACAAGCTTGCACAAAAGTGATGCAAGCAGACTATAAGAGATGCAAAAAAGCATTTTGACAAGCATATCACTAACAATATCAAAGGCAACAATAAAGAATTCTTTAAATATATCAGAAGCAGGAAACCAGCTAGGGAGACACTTGTACCGTTGGGTGACAATGGAGTTAAAAGAGTACTGAAGGAGAACAAGAAGATGGCAGAGAAGTTGAATGAATTGTCCTCATCGGTCTTACTGCAGAGGACGTAGGACAAATACCTGTGCCTGAACTGACATTTTCAGAAAGGGAGTCTGAGCTTATTTGTCTGAATGTGTGGGGGATAAGAGTAGCTTATCTTCAAAATAAGCTACTCTGAGTAGCTTATTAACCCATCATGGCTTAAAGTGACATCTGAAAGCAGCCTGTCAATAAACATGTAGAGATGGGAGATCAAGTAAACATTGTTTACTTGGACTTCCAGAAGGCTTTTGACAGAGTCCTTCACTCCTGAGCAAATTTAGCAGTCATGAAATAAGAGGAGCGGTCCTTTTATGGATCACGAACTGGTTAAAGAACAGAAAGCAAAGAATAGGAATGATAAATTCTCCGAATGGAGAGAAATAAATAGTGGGGTCCCACAGGGATCTGTATTGGGACTAATGCCTTTCAACTTGTTCATAAATGATCTCGAATTAGGAGTGAACACTGAAGTGGCCAAGTTTGCCAATAACACCAAATTACTTAGGGTGGTTAAAACAAAAAGGGATTGTGAGGAGCTCCAAAAGGTTCTCTCCAAACTGAGAGAATGGGCATCCAAATGGCAGGCACGGTTCATAGAATCATAGAATAGTAGAGTTGGAAAGGGCCTATAAGGCCATCAAGTCCAAACCCCCACTCAATGCAGGAATCCACCTTAAAGCATCCCTGACAGATGGTTGTCCAGCTGCCCCTTGAATGCCTCTAATGTGGGAGAGCCCACTACCTCCCTAGGTAATTGGTTCCATTGTCGTATTGCTCTAAGAGTCAGGAAGTTTTTCCTGATGTCCAGTTGGAATCTGGCTTCCTGTAACCTGAGCCCATTACTCCGTGTCCTACACTCTGGAATGATCGAGAAGATGTCCTGGCCCTCCTCTGTGTGACAACGTAAGCAAGTGTAAAGTGATGCACGTTGGGGCAAAAAATCCCAAGTATAACCTGATGGGATCTGAGCTAGCTGTGACCAAACAAGAAAGAGATCTCAGGGTTGTGGTGCTCAACCCAGTGTATGACAGCTATAAAAACAAGAAAACTCCACCCCCCTCCATGTTAGGCATAATTAGAAAAGGAATTGAGAATAAAACTGCTAATATCACACTGCTTTTATACAAATCTATGGTGTGATATATACACATCTAGGGCGACATGACAGAGGTATACAAAATTATGCATGGTGTGAAGAATGTGGATAGAGACACATTTTTCTCCCTCTTTCAAAGTACTGGGGGGTCATCCCATGAAGCTGATTGGTGGGAGAGGATAGATAAAAGCAAGTATTTCTTCACACAGCACATAGTTAAAATATGGAATTTGCTACCACAAGATGTGATGAGGGCCACCAATTTGGACAACTTTAAAAGGGGTTTAGATGGCTACTAGTCCTGATGGCTATGTGTTACCTCCAGAGGCCTATGTACACCAGTCGTTGGTGAACATGGGCAGGAGTGCTGTTGTATTTATGTCCTGCTTGTAGGCTCCTGGTTAGCCACTGTGTGAACAGAATGCCGGACTAGAAGACTCATGAAGGTTTTCGTGTGATCTGATTTAGCATGGGTTTCCTTATGTTTTTATCTCCCACAGTTGTCAATATCAAAATGTAATTGTGACCGTATAACAATATCTATTCCCATATGAATTATATAGCTAACATTTGATTAACCTAATAAGTATTAACAGTTTTCATATATAACATGATGTACCTGATAAATTACGCAATTTTAGTTTTAAAAACCAAACTTGATCCATTTATAAAGTCTACTTTTTAATATAATGCAGAAATGCAGGCAGGGTAAGACGGAATGTTGAGAACCTAGAGTTCTAGTGATTTGTTAGGAGGATATTTATATATATATATATTTATTTACTTACTTACTTATTTAAAAGACTTTTAACTCACCTTTTAGGGCACACTAACCTCAGAAGGAGGCTTACAATATTACAAAATCATTAACATCCAATTAATTACATACACAGACATACAAGCAGTAGCTAACTATTTGAAAGCACTAAATACAGATTGGAATGTGTTTAGGGGTTTATTATGTATCCCCTGGAGAGTGAGTTCCAAGGTTGTGGGGCCACAACTGAGAAAGTCTTATCCCTAGTATTCTTGCTAGTGTGTCAGAGTGTAGGACTTCTGGCACTGATCTTAATGCTTGGGCAAGCTTATACAGGTATAGGTGGTCCTTCAGAGAACATGTCCCAAACTACTTAGAGCTTTCAAGTCCAAAACCAGCATTCTGAATTGGGCCTGGAACCTAATAGGCAGCCAGTGTGGTGCTTCTGCTAACAAGAGACTTATATACTGCTTACCATATTTTAAAAAAAGCAGTTTACAAAGAAAGATTAAAATACATAATACATATAAAAACATTTCTTTAAAACATTTATAAAATATTTAAAAATGCAGGTTGCTTACCTGTAACTGTAGTTCTTCGAGTGGTCATCTGTGCAGTCACACATATGGGCTCGCGCCGGCGCCGAGCCCGCATCGGGAAACTTCTTTAGCTAGCCTAGGATTTAGGTGGGAACCCCTCCCCCCACCGTCCTACCGCGCATGCTCAGGGTCCCTGCCTACCTCAGTTCACTGAGACCGCTCAGCCTCGCGACTAAGGCAACACAGTTGAAAACAGATAGCTAGACATTCACGAGCATGCTGGAACCAACTTGACAATCAGAAAAGCGATGCCAAGAGGGGACGGCGGGTGGGTTGTGTGACTGCACAGATGACCACTCGAAGAACTACAGTTACAGGTAAGCAACCTGCATTTCTTCTTCGTGGTCTCTGTGCATCACACATATGGGCGAGTAATAAGCCAACTTACCGGAGGTGGGAAGGCACGCTGGTTGATTATTGACATATTGACGAAAGGACAGCTCTACCAACAGAGGAGTCCTGGCGTGCTCTGACATCCAAACGGTAGTGCTTCACGAAAGTAGAGGCATTCGACCAAGTCGCCGCCTTGCACAGTTCTGGAATAGTTGCCCCATGGAGAAGTGCAGTCGACGCAGCCTGTCCCCTGGTGGAATGAGCAGTTAATGCAAGGGGTGTTTCCTTGCCCAGGAGCTGGTAAGACAAAGCAATAGTGCTGACGATCCATTTGGAAAGACGCTGAGAGGACACCGGTAAGCCTTTGTTCTTTCCACCAAAACAAATAAAGAGTTGGCGAGACTTGCGGAACTCTTCTGAACGAGACTTGTAGAAGGCTAAGGCCCTTCTAACATCAAGAGTGTTTAACGTGGAACACAACGGATCGGACGACGCTTTGAAGAAGGTAGGTAGGACAATGTCCTGGTTTATATGAAAACTAGAAGCAACTTTGGGAACAAAGGAAGGAGGAGGACGGAGTACAACCTTGTCACGAAAAAACTGTGTATAAGGGGGGTCCACGAGCAGCGCTGTAAGTTCAGACGCTCATCTAGCGGACGTAATAGCCACAAGGAAAACAGTCTTAAATGTTAACAAACGAACACTAGTTGTAGCCAACGGTTCGAACGGTTTAAAGGACAACGCACTTAACACCAGCGAAAGGCTCCACTGCGGAACAAGAGGGCGAGCTGGTGGGAATAGATTGTGTAGGCCTCTAAGAAAAGCTTTAGCAAGGGGGTGAGTAAATGCTGAAAAACCATCAATTAAGGAATGGTGGACTGCAACAGCCGCTAGGTAAACGCGGATAGATGAGAGCTTCAGTCCAGCAGTATGAAGAGAATGTAGAAATGCGATAACGTTAGTAATATTGGCTGAGTAACCATCAAAACCGTTAGCCAAGGCAAAAAGTTGAAAGCGCTTCCACTTAGAGAAGTATGAACGCCTAGTAGAGGGCTTCCTAGACGCCTCTAAAATGGTCTTTACGCCCTCAGGAAGCGCTAGCCCCTGCCAGAGGGCTGGAGTCTCCAAGCCGTTAGGCGCAACGTTCGCACATCCGGGTGTAGGATCCGGCCGCCGTCCCTGGACAGGAGGTCTGGAATGATGGGAAGACGCCACACTCGATGTGCGGGTAGTCTGCGTAGAAGCGTGAACCACGCTTGTCGTGGCCACCATGGTGCTATCAGAATAGCATTGGCGTGATAGCATTGCGCTCGTGTGACCGTCCATGCTATCAGTGGGATTGGAGGAAACATGTATAGAAGGTCGTGCGACCAGTCCCAGAGGAAGGCGTCCCCGAGGGACCCTGGTCCTATCCCTGCCCTGGAGCAATAAGCTGGGCAGACCTTGTTGGTTGGAGTTGCAAATAAGTCGATGTGGGGTGTGCCCCAACGGGCAAAGAGACGGTCCAACACTCGTGGAGCTAGCTCCCACTCGTGAGTTTCTCTGAAAGAACGGCTGAGTTCGTCCGCTTTGATGTTGTTTGTTCCGGCAATGTGTAGGGCTGACAGATGCATGTTTTCTGTAATCGCCCAGAGTAAAATGTCCATGGTTAGGCGAAGCAGACGCGGGGAGCGAGTACCCCCTTCTTTGTTGAGATACCACACGACAGAGGTATTGTCGGTGAGTATCCGCACGTGATGGCCTTGCAGCCGAGGGAGAAAGGCCTGTAGAGCTTTCTTGACTGCCAGAAGTTCTAACATGTTTATATGCAGGCGGCTCTCTAAAGGTGACCATCTTCCTTGTATGGCCAGATCTTCCAGGTGTGCTCCCCAACCCCGCAGTGACGCGTCGGTCGTGACGATCCGGGAGGGACCGGGATCGACAAAGGGCATCCCTCGCGACAGGTTCGATGGATCAGACCACCAAAGGAGCGAGTGCTGCACGTGAGCCGGGATGGTGAGTACTACCCTGCGCGGGTCTTGTGAGGGGGCATAGCGGTGTAAGAGGAGTTGTTGCAGAGGACGCATGCGCAGTCTCGCCCACCGGACTACGAAAACTGCTGCCGCCATTAGGCCTAGCAGGCGCAAGATTACAAGCGCTGTTGCCCGAGGGCTGACGCTCAACCTGGCTGCTAATTGCTGTAGCGCCTCCAACCTGTCTCGGGGAAGAAAGGCTCTCCCGACGGAAGAGTCCAGATGAACTCCGATGAACTGGAGCGTTCTTGACGGCCGGAAAACCAATTTCTCGTAATTTATTTGTAGGCCTAGGGACAAGAGAAGTGACTCCACCATGCGGACGTCGGTGGCCGCTTGGCGTAGAGAGGGAGAAACGACCAGCCAGTCGTCCAGGTAAGGATAAACTTCGATGTCGATGGACCGGAGGTGGGCACAAACTGCTGCCATGCATTTGGTAAAGACCCTGGGTGCTGTTTTCAACCCAAAGGGGAGAACTGAAAATTGGTAAATGTGGGTCCCTATGGCGAAACGAAGATATTTTCGATGTTCGGCACGGATAGCGATGTGAAAATAGGCGTCTTTGAGGTCGATCAGCGTGAACCAACTGTTCCATTTCAAGAGTGGCAGGATCATTGCAAGTGTGATCATGCAGAACTTCTGGGGTTTGACGAATTTGTTCAACGCCCTGAGATCCATAATAGGACGAAGTCCCCCGTCCTTTTTGCGCACTGTAAAATAACGGGAATAAAATCCGTCGTTTAGCTGAGATCTTGGTATCTTTACAATAGCGTTTCTTGGAGTAGTGTCTCTGACGGAGGCGTAATTTTTACAGTGCCCAAAGAAGGAGGGACTTCGAAGTCTATTGCATAGCCGTCTAAGATGATCTGAAGAACCCACTGGTCGGTGGTAATGGACGCCCAGGTATGGTAGAATGGCTGGAGTCTGTTGACAGTCAGGATGGGACTCGGTAGGGAGAAGTCAAAGACGGCGCTTTTGCGACTGGGGCTGCTTAGAGCGAGACTGAGCATAGCGTGGACCAGACTTGCGTGGTTGGTACGAGGATGTGGTTGGTGGCGGCTGATATCGCTGGCCACGATCTTGACCCTGTCGAGGCTGATAGGGGAGCGGCCTATACCATTTACGCAGGCGGAAGGACTGGGCCGGAAGCTGACTAAAGCCCATTTTCTTAGCCGTCATCTTGGCCTTATGTATAGTGTCCATGGTGGTATCCGTTGCCGTGTTAAATAAGCCCTCCCCGTCAAAGGGCAAGTCTTCAATCCTGTTCCTAGTCTCGATCGGGAGAGTTGCAGAATGCAGCCACGCATGTCGGCGGAGAGCAACTGCCCCAATCATGGCTTTCGATGCGGAATCCGTCTGATGTCTAGCGGTGGTCATTTGTTGCTTAGACAGACGAAGAGCCTCAGCCTCAAAAACGCATGCGAGTTCACGCTGGTCATCTGGCAAGTAGTCTGTGAGGGTGGAGATCTTCTGCCACAGGAAGAGCTGATACCTGGCCATCATGGCCTGGTAATTGGAGGTTTTAATCACCAACGCCGCTGAGGAATAAATGCGCCTCCCGAAAGAGTCGAGTTTACGACCTTCCTTATCCACGGGGGCTGCGTGTGACCGACCAGACTTCCCTTGGGACGCCTCCACAACAATCGAGTTCTGTTTGGGATGTGTGGACAGGAAGGGTGCTTCTGCTTCCTTAACTTTATAGAGAGCGTCCAGACGCTTTGACGTAGGGCCCAAGGTGGCAGGATTGGACCATGACTGCTTGGCAGTCTTTAATAGAGTCGGGACCAAAGGAAGAGTCAACTGAGGAGTGGGGTCTGTATACATGACATCGTAGATGTCCCCGACCTCCTCTGGAGGCTGCTGCACTTCTATGCCAAGAGATTGGGCCAATCGTAGAATTTGCTCATTAAATCCCCCCAATTCCATGGATGGGGAGGCCCTGTCCTCGGTACCGACCTCCTCTATTGGAGACGGCATCGACGGAACCGGCGACAGTGCTGAGGAAGTATCCAACGCGTAGTCGTCTACTGAGTAGGCGGACGGTACCGACCGTTGGTTTGGTAATGCAATGGAGCATTCCGGTACCGAGTGGGAAGATGAACGGTGTCGGGTCAATGAAGGCAGGAGCGAGGCAGTACGCCGAGGAGGCACCGGTGGGGGAGCTGTAGGAGAGCTCGCTAAAGGTTGGCCGGTATACGAGTCGAAGCGGCGGCGACGTCGAGAAGAGCGATGGGACAGCTCCGAAGAACGATCCCCGTTGTGGGAAACAGACCGTGAGCGTGACCATGACCGATGAGGCCTGGTGTGCCGCAGGTGTTGTATCGGTACCGAGGACTCGGTATCGACAGGACAGGATGGGTCGTCATCAATAACGAGCACTTCGGGATCGAGGGGAAGTGTGTCCAATAACTCCCCATCCGAGGGCAGGTCCATTGGCGCCGGAGACGGTAGCGAGGCAAGATGGATTGGTGACTCCAGTAGCGAAGTTGGAGGAAACTCCAAAGACGTTGGAGATCGGAGACTAGGCGAGTGTCTCGGCTTTTCCCTCGGCATCGATGGAGATTGATGCATTGGCCTCGAAGACGCAGCCGTCGGTATCGAGGAGGGAGAGGGTTGCTTCGGCCTCGAAGACGCAGCCGCCGGTATCGAGGAGGGCCTTTTCGGCGCCTTGGGAAGCTGAGTCAGTAACGCCGACGGTAGCAAGGACGGTACCGACGATTTTTTCGGTGCCGAGGTTGCTGGTGATCTTCTCGGTACCGAGGACAATGGTACTGACTTCGACGCTGTTTTTGAAGTCGGTATCGAGGACAATGGCGCAGTTTTTGAAGCCGTTGTCGGTGCCGATACTTTCTTTGCTTTTTTCGCCGATTTCCCCTTATGGCGTTTAGGAGGGGGAGGAGAAGGCGAGAAAGATGCCTGAACTGTAGCCCCAGACAAAGGCAAGTCAGGAGTTGCTGGGCATGAGCGTTGTTTGGGCGATTGCCCCCGCTCCCCAGAAGTTGAAGGGCCAGGCTCCATTCTAAGTGCGGTCGGTCGGTCCACCGCGGAGAGGGCCTTGCTCCAAAGTAGGCTCCGGAGGCGGTCAGCCCTATTCCTCCTAGTCTGGCGCGAAAAGCTCATGCAATGAGCACAAGAGTCAGTTATGTGCCCCTCTCCCAAGCAGCCCAAACACAAGGAGTGGCCGTCGGTAAGGGCTAACTTGGCTCGGCAACGCGAGCAATGTTTGAAAAGCGCAGTTTGCGCCATAAGCCACAGGGAAAAAACCCTAGTACTAACTAACTAATTTAATATTTTTTTATTTTTTTTTTATGAACAAATAAAACCTAAGCTAATTAACTAATAAAAGAACTTGATCTTCTTACAGGTCCGAAGTACGGAGGAAGTCTCCCGCAAGGCATACAGCGAAGCGGTCGAAGAAGAACTGAGGTAGGCGGGGACAGTGAGCATGCGCGGTAGGACGGTGGGGGGAGGGGTTCCCGCCTAAATCCTAGGCTAGCTAAAGAAGTTTCCCAATGCGGGCTTGGCGCCGGCGCGAGCCCATATGTGTGATGCACAGAGACCACGAAGAAGAACTAAGTATTCACAACCATTCACAATTGAAGCTTAATCCAGACAAGTCAGAGGTGCTCCTGGTCGGTCGAAAGGCAGATCAGGGAATAGGGATTCAGCTTGTGGTGGATGGGGTTACACTCCCCCTAAAGACACAGATTCGCAGCTTGGGTGTACTCCTGGATTCAGCCCTGAGCCTGGATGCCCAGGTTTCAGCAGTGGCCAGGAGTGCATTTGCACAGTTAAAGCTTGTGCACCAGCTGCGCCCATTCCTTGAGATGTCGGATCTGGCCATGGTGACACAAGCCTTAATTACATCTCGTTTGGATTACTATAACGTGCTCTCTACATGGGGCTGCCTTTGAAGAGCGTTTGGAAACTTCAACTGGTTCAAAGAGCTGCGGCCAGATTGTTGACCAGGGCTGGTTACAGGGAGCATACAACTTCCCTGTTAAAACAGCTCCACTGGCTTCTGGTTTGTTTCCGGGCACAATTCAAAGTGCAGGTTATCACCTAAAAAGTCCTATACGGCTCAGGTCCAGGTTATCTGAAAGACCGTATTCTCCCATATGAGCCTGCCCGTGCTCTGAGATCTTCTGGGGAGGCCCTTCTCTCAGTCCCACCAACATCCTAGGCACGCCTGATGGGTACGCGAGAGAGGGCCTTCTCCGTGGCTGCTCCAAGGCTCTGGAACTCCCTCCTAGGGAGGCCAGGCTGGCTCCCTCTGTGCTGCACTTCTGGAGGCAGGCAAAAACTTTTTATTCCAGCAAGCTTTTTAAAATACTCTGGACCTATGTTAATGTATGGTTTCGTTTGGTTTTCAAAATTTGTTACTGCTTTTAATTTTTTAAACGTTTTAAATTTTACTGTAGGTTTAATTCTTTTTTAACTTTTGTAAACGTATATTTATATGTTTTAATTGTACATGTTTTAACTTTGTGAACCGCTTTGAGTCTCAGCCCTGGGAAAAAGGCAGGATGATAATAATAATAATCAACAAACTGGACAGCACAATCAAACAGGAAAGGTCTGGATAATGAGATCGGTCCTAAAACACATCAGTTGGTGCCTCCCAAATATTGTGTGTGTGTGTGTGTGTGTGTGTATGTACTCCATAAAGTAGGAACCACCATGGAGAAGGTCTGCTTCCAGGTTGCCTCAAGATAGCCACAAGCAAGGCCTTAATCTTCACACTGAGGAAAGAAATCCACCAGATGACCCAGTCCCAAGCCATCCAGGGCTTTATATGCCACCAGGAAGACCTCGTTCTTGGCTCGATAACTAACAGGTAGCCAGTGCAGTTGTTTCAACACATGTGCAATATGTGCACAGCCAGGCACCCTCTCAGCATCCTGGCTGCTCCATTCTGCACCAGCTGCAGTTTCTGGACCAAGCACAAAGGTAGCCCTGCTTCGGATGTAACAGAGAAATAGAGCTATGTGTCATCAGCATGCTGGTGACACTTGCCTCAAATCTCCCCAGTGCCTTCATATCGTTTTTAAACAGCATTGGGGACAAGATGCAACCCTGTGGCACCCAATGGCACAACTAACAGAGAGCTGAAGCACAGCTCCCCAATACTACTTTCTGGAACTGTCTCTGCAAGTAGGAGTGGAACCACGGTAGGATACCTGCCCCCACTTCCCAACTTACATAGACGATCTAGAAACATACCCTGGAAAACATTACCCCAAAAGAGGTCAAACAGGATCAACACAAGCGCACCCCCTCCGTCTCTCTCTCCTGCAAGAGATCATCCATCAGACCATCCAAATCGAATTTTGTCCCGAAACACATGGGGCCTGAAGCCAAGCTGAAATGGATAAAGTCTATCAGTGACCTCCAAGATTGTCTACAACTGCCTAGCCACCACCCTCTCAAGCACTTTGTCCAAAAGAGAGGTGTCAGTGACTGGGCAGTAATTGTTATAAACCTCCAGCTCTAGGAAAGGCCTTTTCAGGAGTGGATGCACCACCATCTCCTTCAAGGTGGTAGGCACCCCTCCATCATGTAAAGATGCATTGACTACTCCCTGCATCCGATTGGCCAACTCCTCCTAGCCAGCGTGAACAAGCCAGGATAGGCAAGGGTTGAGAGAGCAGATTGTAGACCAAAGAGCTACAAGCACCTTGTCTACATCCTCAGGTCTCAAAAACTGGAACCAATCCCATACAGCTGAACCAGATGGTGCATCGGACACCTCACAAGATACTGTACTATGATGATACCCATATTGACCCATTAAAATAATGAATTCATATATATATAAACTAAAAACGTTGGTTCAAGGGAATTATTACAACTACTACAGATTGATTCATGTACCATTCATTGTACTTTTAAAAAAAAATCAAATTAGCAAAAGGGAAACCTCTACATATATAATGTTTTTTTTGTTGTTGCCATAATCTAATCTACACTGCCAAATGGAGAAACTTAAAGTACATTTTGTTTGGGGGAAAAGTTCACAAACAAGAGACCCTCATAGCTCAATGCAAAACTTTAAAACTACAATGGTGAGATGCTCTCATTGCTCTACATTACAGAAAATAACATTAGACTTACCTCATTAAGTCCATGCTCTTAAGTGGGCCAAGGGTACATTTGTTCATGTTGCTTCTCCCATTTGCTCCAGAAGGCACGGCTATGCTAAAAGGCTTTACTAATTCTCTTCCTGTGTGGAAGGAAGGAAGCACCCCTTTCCCAATTAGTCTTTGATATGTTTTTTTTTCTTTCATCAATGGCTTTCGTCTCACCACTCTTCCATAAAGTCCAGCTGTGTGGAGTGTCTGGGTGACAAGATGTCCCCATGGACAGTTTCTCCCGTCTCAGCTGTGGATCTCTCCAGCTCCTGCAGGTACCTCTTGCTTGTTTCTCTGACTAATGCCTGCCTCACCTAGTCACTGAGTTTTGGTGGACAGTCTTCTCTAGGCAGAGTCGCAGTTGTGCCATATTCTTTCCATTTTATAATAATGGATTTAATGGTGCTCTGGGGAATGTTCATAGTTTCAGATGTTTTTTTGTAACCCACCCTGATTGGTGTTTTTCCAGAACTTTATCCTGGACTTGTTTAGATAGCTCCTTGGTCTTCATGATGCTGTTTGTTTAGATATGCTCTCTAACAAACAGATATTTTATCTGGGATCATGTGACACTTGAATTGCACACAGGTGGACTTCATTCATCTAATTCTTTGACTTCTGATGGCAGTTGTTTGCACCAGAGCTTATTTAGGGGGTCACAGCACAGAGTGTGGATAGTTATGCAACCAAGACTGCTCAGTTTTGACTTTTTAAATCATGTTTGTATTTTTAAATCATCCCAGATCTCAACAGAACATTCCTGGGTTCTCCTAAAAAAATGCTTCAGATTAGAATGAAAGGACATGGGACCACTCCTCCTTTCTCTTCAAGATAGTAGACAGAGCATGTAGAAACGCTAGGTCAATATTGACTGAGGATGCCAATACTCCTTTACGCTTGAAACATCCACTGAATACCTTCTATGTGGCTTTGTATATCTAGTTCATGCACTCTCTTCTTGGGGTCGAAAGCACATCCACCACTCCCTTCTCAGAAACTTTTGCTGTCTCAAGTCACTCACTCAGGCTCTAGGCAGAGGTTGTTAAACAACAACTGGGCAGGCTGTCTAACAGAAGGTCCCAAGGAGTTTTCGGGGACATCTCCACCACGTTTGAAACGAGGCCCACTTAAGCCAGGAGGGAGCCACTAAAATCATTTCTGCCTTCTCTGCTGGAACCTGCAGAAAGCAACCTGGAAAACTGCCTAGTCCAGGATCCATTCCGACTCCATCAGGATCCTGTCAACTTAGACATTCAGTGTCTGTGTTGTAAATGCTATAAACATGTTCTGATAATGGAGACATCAGATTTGCCTTGGCCTAGTTGAGGAAGAGGACAGACTTCTTTATGAGAGAACCTTATGACCCCCTCCTCTATTGATGTACATGAGCTGTCACTGCCTTGCCTTGACCCTGGGACTGAAGGACTGGAGAGTGAGGCAGATGGCCTTGAGTTCTAGCTGGTGATAGAAGAGAGGTAACACCTTTTAATGCAGCCCTGTCTTCTAGAACAACTGGGAAGAGCAAGTTATGCAAGGATACTGCTCCTCCACTAAAGGGAAAAGTTACTGTTTGCACACAGAAGGCAATCACATTGCCTTCCTGACTTAAAGTGATGCTTCTCCTTAAATACGGAGGGAATTGAGATTGCCCCCTTCTGCCCACCAGGTATGAGAATAACATCTGAAAGGTACATATGTATGGAAGATCTTACAAGAGTAAAACCTGAACAGCATATGTTCCAGCATGCATGCATATACATACATACATACACACACACACGCACACACTGTACTCACTAAAAATCTTCTGTAATACTCCAAAGGTTCCACAGTTCTGAAACAAATTAAATTTAAAGTAAAGACTTTAAAGTTAAAGTTTTACAAGACCTGGTGAAAAAAAAAGCTGTTAGAAATGGAAAATCTATGCATTAAGATATTCCATGTTTTTATTATTATGGTGCAGAGGTGGGCCCCACATTATGGCAGCAGTATGTCCCAATATTTCAAAACAGCATGGAAGAAATTTAAGGCAAACAAAGGGCCAAAACACATTCACACAAGGTTGTCACACAGAGGAGGGCCAGGATCTCTTCTCAATCAACCCAGAATGCAGGACACGGATTAATGGGCTCAAGTTACAGGAAAACAGATTCCAGCTGGACATCAGGAAAAACTTCCTGACTGTTAGAGCAGTACTGTTAGCTGAATCCAGGAGTACACCCAAGCTGCGAACCTGTGTCTTCAAGGGGAGTGTAATCCCATCCAGCCCAAGCTGAATCCCTAATCCCTGATCTGCCTTTCGACTGACCAGGCACACCTCTGACTTGTCTAGATGAAGCTTCAATTTGTTTGCCCTTATCCAGTCCATTACTGCTGACAGACACTGGTTTAGCACAGAAACAGCTTCCTTGGAGTTAGGTGGAAAGGAGTAGTAGAGTTGGGTGTCATCAGTGTACTGGTGGCACCGCACCCCAAAAACTCCAGATAACCTCTCCCAATGGTTTCATGTATATGTTAAATAGCATGGGGGACAAAACAGAACCCTGAGGGAATCCAGAGGCCAACGGTCAAGGAGTTGAACAGGAGTCCCCCAGCACTACCTTCTGGGTCCACCCCTCCAGGAAGGAATGGAGCCACTGTAAAACAGCGCCTCCAAGTCCCATCCCAGCAAGGCGGCCAAGAAGGATACCATGGTCAATGGTATCGAACGCCATTGAAAGGTCTAGCAGAACCAACAGGGACACACTCCCCCTGTCCAGCTCCCAGCGTAGGTCATCCACCAAGGTAACCAAAGCTGTTCCTGTCCCATAACCAGTTGTGAAGCCAGACTGAAATGGATCCAGATTGAAATGAAATGTTCTGGCCCTCCCCCAACCCACAGGTTTGGTGGTTACCCTATCAGCCTGCTCTCAGTTCTTCAGATGCTGCTCTTAAATGCCAGATCGGTTGAAATTAAGACCTCACTTATTCACAACTTAATAGTGGATGAGGTGGTTGATATGGTATGTATAACCAATATCTGGGTGGATTAGCAGGAAAGAGTCAGTATTTCCCAGCTATGCCCACTGGGATACATGGTTCAGCATCAGGGTAGACCTGAGGGGCAGGGAAGGGGGTTGCTGTGGTCTACAGGAATTCCATTTCCCTCTGTAGGTTCCCTGCCCATGTGACTACTAGTCTAGAGCGTTTGCACCTTGTGTTGAGTCAGCGGGTACCACCCACCCCGGTATTCAATAGACACCCTAGGTGAGCTGACGGAGGTGGACTCAGGTGTGCTGCTGAGATCCCCCAGGCTGTTGGTTCTGGGGGATGTCAACATTCATGCTGAGAACATCTTGTTTGGGGTGGCTCAGGATTTCACAATCTCCATGACGGCCATGGCAACTGTCCCAACATGCCACTTTCCCAACGCATGAAGCAGGGCATACTCTAGACCTGACTTTCTCAACTGGACATGGAGATGGTGACAAGAAGGTGGGGGACTTTGCTTCACCCCTTTTGTCATGAGCAGATCATTGCCTGCTGAGGTTTAGACTTATAGCAGATTTCCCCTTCTGCAGGGGTGGGGGACCTATTAAGATGGTCTTTCCCCAGAGGTTAATAGATCCGAATGGTTTCTAGAAAGCTCTGGGAGCTTTCTGGCTGATAGAGTTGGCTCTCTTGTAAACACCCTGGTTGATCTGTGGAATGCAGAAATGACCCAGGCGGCTGACTTAATTCCTTGTGTTGAGTCCTCTCCTCACTAGAGCTCGTACTGCTCTAGAGCTGAGAGCAATGACAGAAAATGGGATTCGTCTTCAGTGCCAATGGAGAAGAACTCCTGGTGGAGGCAATCAAACGCTGGTATGTGCCTATGGTAAGGTATATTCAGGGCAGTGAGTGTGGCAAAAAAAAACCACAATTACATGCCATCCTCAAGGACACTGTAGGCTCACTGTAATACATTTACTAGGCACCTCCCGAATAAAATCTCTTGCATCCACCAGGATTCCAGTGTTACAGCAGATGAATGGGGTGAGGTATCCACAGTACAGCCTTGTCCAGTTTTCTTGGATGAGTTTCAGTTGGTACAGCTCGAGGATGTTGACAAGATGCTTGGACAAGTTCACATAACCACTTCCATATTAGATCCTTGCCCTTCTTGGCTAATAAAAACTAGTAGAGAGGAAAGCCAGCTGGGCTAGGGAAGTGATTAATGCCTCTCTGCAAGAGGGAGTGATCCCAGACTGCCTGAAATCACGTAGAAGAGATTGCAGTATGCAAAAGACCATAACACATAGGCTGAATTCGGATGACACAATAAGCAACTGGGGGGGAACAATCGTCAGTTGTACTGCCTATCGTGTCGTCCGAATGCTGCCATAGTCAACTCAGCACTGATCCTACTCCACACCACAGTTGATTATTTATTACCATGTTGTGTATGGAGTACCCCCCAGATGAACAACTGTAAAGTTAATTATTACCCCACCATTGACTATTGTGTTGTCCGAATTCAGCTATAGAATCATAGAATAGTAGAGTTGGAAGGGGCCTATAAGGTCATCAAGTCCAACCCCCTGCTCAATGCAGGAATCCACCTTAAAGCATACCTGAAAGATGGTTGTCCAGTTGCCTCTTGAATGCCTCTAGTGTGGGAGAGCCCACGACCTCCCAAAGTAATTGGTTCCATTGTCGTATTGCTCTAACTGTTAGGAAGTTTTTCCCGCTGTCCAGCCGGAATCTGGCTTCCTGTAATTTGTGCCCATTATTCTGTGTCCTGCACTCTGGGAGGATCGAGAAGAGATCCTGGCCGTCCTCTGTGGGACAACCTTTCAAGTATTTGAAGAATGCTATCATGTCTCTACACAATCTTCTCTTCTCCAGACTAAACATTCCTATTTCTTTCGGTCTCTCCTCATAGGGCTTTGTTTCCAGGCTCCTGATCATCCTTGTTGCCCTCCTCTGAACACGCTCCAGCTTTTCTGCATCCTTCTTGAAGTGTGGTGCCCAGAACTGGACGCAATACTCAAGATGGGGCCTAACCAGTGCCAAATAGAGGGGAAACACTACCTTGTGCTATTTGGAAGCAAATTCTTGCATTAGACCTGATAAAATTGCATTAGACCTGATAAAATTGCAGATGCCTCCTTTGGTAGGAGGGTACCCCAGCAGATGGTAGCATTACAATAGATTCAGTTAATTTGTAGATCTTCTCATTCAAATAGTTAGTTTAGCATAGAGGGGAACTAATCCCGCCAGCGATTTGGAGGCTATTCTTCTATTAATGCAGTCCAAAATAGTGTTTGCCTTTTTTTGCAGCCACATCACACTGTTGGCTCATATTGAGCTTGTGATCTACAACAATTCCAAGATCCTTCTCTCTTGTCGTATTGATTAGCCAAGTATCCACATCTTGTAACTGTGCATTTGGTTTCTTTTTCCTAGGTGTAGAACTTGGCATTTATACCTATGAAATTTCATTCTGTTGTTTTCAGCCCTGCGCTCCAGTCTATCAAGATCACTTTGAAGTTTGTTTCTGTCTTCCAGGGTATTAGCGGTCCCACCCAATTTTGTGTCATCTGCAAATGTGATAAGCATTCCCTGCACCTCCTCATCTAAATCATTAATAAAAATGTTGAAGAGCACTGGGCACAGGAATGAGCCCAGCGGTACCCCTCTCGTTATCACATGGAGTCCGAGAGGTCTTATGAAGTAATGAGTCCAAATTTGAAATCTTAGGTTCACAAAGATGCCAATATGTCAGAAGAATTAGGGAGAAGTACATTGAGGCCTGCCTGCAGACTTCTGTGATACACGTTTGTGGCTCTGTCATGGTCTGGGAGTACATTTCAGTCGACGGTGTCAGGGATCTGAAGGAGATCTACACTACTGTTTTATAGCGGTATTGAAGTGCAGATAACTGTCTGGACACATTATACATTACATATACTGCTTTCATAATGTTATTTCCTGCTTTTTATTCCACATTATCCAAAATACTGCTTCAAATGTCATTGTGTGTCCTACGAGATATTAATGCGCGAGGAGAATATAGCGTTACCAAGATGGGATCGTAATTATTTGACACAAAGTGTAGATATGGCCCTGGTCAAAATCGATGGAATTGTGAATGCCGAGAATTATAAACTGATCTTGATTCATTATGCTGTACCTGGTAGAACGCCTCCCCCAAAACGAACCTACCAGTACATTTTGCTCAACAATTAAGGTCCTTCTGCAGGAGGAGGTACTCATAAGACGGCAACAATGGTAGCCCCCCATTATTGAATGATCTCCCCTGCAAGGCCCGCCTGGTGCCAACATTGCTATCTTTTTGGCACCAGATCAGACTTTTCTCTTTTCCCAGGCATTTGGCAGCATGAATTTTCATTGATCCCATATTTGTTTTGCGGTATGGCTGATTGCTCATAGTTGCTTTTAGAAGAATATTGTATCTGTGTATACTGTCTATTCTATGTTTTTAAATTTTGAGTCTTTTTAAAATGTTTTTAATTTTTGTAAACTGGGCAGAGAGCTTTGGCTATGGGGTGATATAAAAATGTAATAAATTAACAAATAAGCCACTGCTTGTGGAGCACTCACCACATAGTAACTGCTATCTGTTGGAATGATTATACAAGGCCTCCATGCACTAGCCATAATGTAGCCTTCCTCAACCTGATGACCTCCTGCTGTGTTGGATTGGGAATCCCATCAATCCCAGCCAGTATGGGAATGATGAGAATTGTCGTCCAACACATCTGGAGTGTATCACATTGGGGAAGGCTGCCATGTGTCTTTTTTATTTATTTTTTGTCGAGAGGTATTAGTCTGCTACAGCATCCGACAGAGTGTCCACGAAAGCTTTTGCCAGTATACATTGATATTTAATGTGCCACAAGATTCTGTTTTGATAATGTGTAAAATAGCCCTCAGGCATATCCTACCATTAAATGGTAGCCTGTTGGAATCAGTGACAGATTACATCCTGAGGTGCTAGTGAGGATGAACCTAACTTTTCCCCTTTTGAAGCAAACCTGTGATATGATCTTCTCTGTTAGAGCGTTTTGAGGTCTTTCTTCCAAAGATCCCATTTAGCTCAGTATTTTGTTAAGGAAATGTCACTGCTAATTTCCCTCTAAAATCTACCAACCGCAGATAAATATATCCATGGCTATTAAGCTTGATGCCTAAATGGAACCTCTGGGTAGTATTTAATAGGGGTAATGCATACACAGTCAACCCCCCCCCCCCAAGCCCTCATCTCTGCACACCCACCCCTGCGCCCTAGAGATGCTCTAAACCAGGAGTAGCGGCAGCCTGTAGGTCTTCGCACGCTCCAACCTGGCGGGGCCCCAGTCCGGGCAAGGGCGCGGCGTCCTCCCCTCACGGGGGCCGCCCGGGAACCGCATGTCCCCCTCATCCCGGCGGAGCCCTCGCCCCGGTGTGGACCGGCGAGACTCCAGCGCGCCCAGCCCGAAGCCCAGCGTGGCACGTGCGCGCGCACCTCGTCGCGAGGCCTTGTCTCGGGGGGGGGGGGGGGCCGAGAAACTGAAGAAGGCCGTCTCGGCCAAAGCCCCCCGAATGGGGCGCGAGAAAAAGAGAAGGGGAAACACGCCTGGTGCCTGAAGGGCCGGGCCGGCGGCCACTCACCTGAACCCGCCCGCGGCTGCCATCGCCATCGCCGCCGCCTCCTTTCCCTCCTCAAGGGGCCGCTGGGACCGCCCCTCTCTCTCTCTCTCTCTCTCTCTCTCTCTCTCTCTCTCTCGACGTAATGGGATACAGGCCGCCCAGCAGCAGAGGGCGCTAATAGGTCGAGGCTGGGCGGATGAGCGCTGGGAAAAGGTTGTCGGTCACACAATCTGAACGTCCAGCCAAACTGGAAAACCGTAAGGCGTAACGACGTCACGATTAGATACAGAGCTGAGAACTCTAGAGTCGCCCATCTCATTTTTGTTTTTAAGATGCCACTTAAGAAAACACTTTCCCATTTTGAACAAGACCTGAGTCCCTGAGCTAGAAAGAACAGCCGCTCTTGCCTTGGTTGTTGCTGCTCAACCACAGCCACGCTGAAATCACACGTCACTTCCGACTTTAGAGTCACCGGGGGCCCTTGCGTGCCTCGCATCGTCATCATTCGAGGCAAGAATCATCCTGGCCAATGGCGGCGTTTAATTCTGCACCGGAAGTCCAGGCGCTGGGCTCTTCCTGTCGCTTGGTGCTTCCGTCTCCGTGTCTCGACGGGCGGCCGGGCGACGTGCACCTCAGCGGGGCGGAGAAGCGTCGGCCTGGCGGGCGATGGAGCTGGCGTGGCTGGCCGAAGGGTCGCTGGCACTGACACTGGCGGGGCTGGGGCTGGTGAGACGGGGCGGGGGCGAGAGAGGGCTCGGGCCTGGGCATCTCCCCTGGGCACAGAAGCAGGCAGGCAGGCAAGGCGCCCCCTCTCTCCCTCACCCCAAACCGGCCGCTCCTCCTTCGCACCGGCAAGGAAGGACTCAGGGCCGGGCCTGTTCGCAGCCTGTTAAGCGCCGCGGCCTTGGATCAACTCGAAAAGTGAAAAAGGAGGGGGGAAATGAGCGTCTTTGGGCACATTAAGAGTGCCTGTCTTCCGCGGGCGAGTAACCCACCACGCTTGTATTAGGGTCGGGAGGGCTTGGCTTCCAGACATGCTCGAGCCCTGGCCCCGTGTATTCCTCGGATTTAACAACTGAAGTGTCTGTTTAGACTCCACAAGCGGGTCACCGGCGGCTGCCGTTGAGTTACGGTCAGCCTCTTTGAAGCTGCCACGGCCGCCACCCCCCTTAATTGCTGTTCTCCTCCTCCTCCTCCTGTCCAGCCAGAAGAAGCTCTTCCCCTGTACTGCGCGTTGTGATGTAGGTGCTTGCATATTGACAAGGGCCCAGAGAAGTGCAGGCAGCTCTTGGCGCTCTTGTGCAGACGGGGAACCCAGGGTGGCAGTCATGAAAATTCTCAACTGGGTAGTTTGTATCCCTGTCCATCTGGCCCGAGGCCCGGAAATATGCAGCATAAAGGCTTCTCATTCTTTGGGACAGCTGGATCACACGAACAAAATGCAGTCAATAATTAAAAAATAGTTTGAAAGTTTATTTAACACGTGGTTGGGGAACCTTTATTTATTTGTGCAAAAGGGCCCCATTAACTGTGTGGGAAACCACTAAAAGTTGTATGTCAGCAATGGTTGGAACCAGATTCCAAAGTGGATGGGGCCACCCCACGCTCTCAACCCCTCCCCAATTCACAACATTCGTACACATCTGCTGGATGGGTGGGTGGGTGTGGAGGAGAGGAATTCAGTTTTTTTCCCTGAACAGCCAGCTGGCTGGGTTTCCTCTCCATGGAGAGCAGCTTCCTCTTCACAGTGGCTCAGTTGTTTACAGAATAGCTGAGCAGTGTGATTTTTCTTCATGCCTGCTCATCTATTTGGGAAAGAGGTGAGGAGTGGTGAAGAAGGAACTTCCCCTTCAGGATCTGCCTCTTCAAGGTGCTCCAAATGTCTTGATGGGACAGCTCCTGACTTACCCAGCGTTATTTCCCCTCCTCCAAGCTGCAGGGCTTTGGGTAGGGGCCTTCATGGGTCAGATACAGCACGCAGGACAGACATTCCCCACTGCTGATATAACTGATTACATTGTTTATGTATCTGTATAGCATCAGTATACATGGTACTTCACAAATTAACATAATCCAAAGGCAGGTCTCTGCATCATGATGCTTGCAACTTAAATTGTTCCTGTACACTTTGTAATCGATTATCCGAATATGGCTCCTGAGCCATGTATTCAGGCCTGCCAGGTGTTTAACAACCCTGTTCTTGTAGTCCCAGGTAGACAGCAAAGCAGGAGGTTTATTGAGTCCCTGGTGGCTCACATGTTATGAGGGCCTGATCTAAATTCTCTTGTGTCTGCCCCAAGTTACTTTTGTGCAATATCATGAAGAGCTCAACAATGTTGAGTTGCAAGAGTATCTTCCATATTTTTGTTAATATAGATTCTCTCCCCTCATCCCATTTGTACACAACTCCAGAATTCTTGCTTGCCAACTGACTTTCTGTTATTGAATTGCCTTTCACCTTTATAATTTTAAAATGAATGCTCTTTCCCTGCAAATGCTTTTATGTGAATATTATATAACTCTCACCTGCAAATCTTTTTTTTCTTTTCCCCTGACTTCCAGATCGCTGTCATTGCACACATAACTGCAGCAAAGTTGCCAAACCTTAATAGACATGAGGCAGAAAAATTCTTTTCGAATGCTGAAGATAAGAAGGAATCTGTGCCCAGCCTCCATGACCCCCCAACACGTGAGCTTTCTGTAGTTGTGCCTTCATATAATGAGGAAGAACGGTGTAAGAATAAGTCCTTATTTTCCTTGAATGTGTATTTATAACACTATGTTTTCTCTTTGTATCTTTTTTTCACCAATGCAATTTTATTCAAACCAAATCTGTGGTTTTACTTTCCCCCTTCTTCTTACAGTACCATCAATGATGAATGAAGCTTTAGACTATCTAGAGAAGAGACAGGTATTTTTAAAATTACATTCAATTGCAGTATCATCATTGATGGAAATATAATGAGCCTTTCTCTGCTGTTCTGGCCTTATAGTAAAAAAGTGTATGATGCCAAGCCAAGTGTATAAGTATTCTTATTTTTATAGAGGCGAGATCCTGCATTCACATATGAGGTCGTAGTGGTTGATGATGGCAGCATAGATAAAACCACAAAGGTAGGAGAAATAATTGTGTTTTATAAATTCTAGATATGTTGTTGATAATGTCTGTTACTTTTGAAAAAAACTTCTAGTTTTTGTTCTTCTGGAACTGATGCCAGTAAGACATGAAGGCCCCACAGTTGGAAGATACAGAGAAACTTGTATTTTCTATTTCACATCTCATTGCTAAGTTAGTCCTGTTATTTTGAGATACTTTACGCAAGACCTTCTCAAGTGCTTGCCATTAAGATCGGCTTGGTTGGTATGAACAAGAGATGTTGCCTCAAATAGCACTGATTATTCTGTTTTGGTAGAACTTTCCCAAAATTCTCTTCTATAAAACTAATTGTTGGCATTAAATATATTATTCTGCATATATAATATAGGTACAATAAATTATTAACTAGGAGGAATTATAAAACTGTTCAGTAGAATTTTTTTACTCCTCATCAAGCAAATATTTGTTTTGCTTTTAACTTAAGTAGGAATAAAAATGGACTGAAGTTTGGCATGGGGGAGGAAAAAAAACTCCAGATGCCTGTCTGACCTCTCTGTTTTATTAAGAAGATTTCTGCATTGAAAAATGTTCATGTTATGTTAAGTCATGAACATAAATGAAAACAGAGAGTAGCATTTAATCCTTTATTGTAATTACTGTTATTTTGTTCCAATTTCCATCTGCCCCTGTAGGTTGCGCTGAAGTATGCTAAAATATATGGTAGTGACAAAGTAAGAATCCTCACTCTGGTGAAGAATCGTGGAAAGGGGGGAGCTGTCAGGATGGTAATAAATTGTTTCTTGTTTTTTGCTTTGAGCATTTAAGTTATTAAGGGTGCAGTTCTATGACTTATACTCTCGATGCTCGTAAACCTCCGAATTCGGAAGCTTATGAGCATCCAGTGCAGAGCAAGAGGAGCAGCAGAGGCAATTGTCGCCTCCCTGTTGCTTCCACTCTGCATTTTCACTAGACAGGCTTTTTGCCTGTCTAGTGGGTGGGGGCCTTTGGAGAAGAAAAGAAGGGGGCTTGTCCAGTCTCTCCAATCCCTTTCCCTCCCTGCCTAATGGAATACCCCCTTTACTCCTTCTCCCACCCATCTTGGACTCCTTTCCTTATTAGGGTCACTTGTTATGGGACCTTACTTAACATAGTTCTGAGTTAATTAAAATCGGCTTTCCTGAAATCCAGAGTATGCGTATGGCTACACTCAGCTTTTGCTTCCTTTAAAATCAAGAACTCAAGTATGACGTGGTCACTTTCCCCCAGAGTTCCTGTAACTGCCACTTTATCCACTAAGTCATCCCTATTGGTCAGCATTAAGTCAAGCATAGCTGTTCCTCTAGTTTCTTCCGCTACTTTCTGTAGGAGAAAGTTATCAGCTTCACATGTCAGGAATTTTTTGAAGGAGCCACTTTTGGCAGAATTTGTCTCCCATCAGTTATCGGGATGATTGAAGTTCCCCATTACTACTGTATTGGATTTCCTTGAAACACTGGCAATTTGCTTTTCAAAAGTTTCACCTTGTTCTTCTGCTTGATTGGGTGGTTGGTTGTAGACTCCGACTCTCATGTTCCTTTTATTCCTTTCCCCAATTATTTTAATCCAGTTTCTCTTGATGGGACTACAAGGCTCATCCTCCTGTATTTCTGTGCTGGTATAAGTATTTTTAACATATAGTACAACTCCACTTCCCTTTCTATTTCTTCTGTTCTTTTTAAACAAGTTATATCCTTGAATTGATATATTCCAGTCATGGGAGTCATCCCACCAAGTTTCAGTTATACCTATCAAGTAGCGTTTGCCTTCTTGTATTAAGAGTTCAAGTTCGTTCTGTTTGTTTCCCATACTCTGGGCATTAGTATATAGACATCGAAGCCCAAGTGCTTTATAGTCTGGCTTCTTTCCTACATTGTTCTGAACACTATTTTTGGGCACTATTGGAGCTGTTCTCTCTGTTGTGGTGCATAAGCCTTCATCCATTGTTGCCCCCAATTTACGTCTCCCTCCCCCTTAGGATTCAGTTTAAAGCCCTCCTGATGAGGTTCTTCATGCTGTGGCTGAACACATTCTTCCCAGCCCTTGTGAGGTGCAACCTGTCCCTTGCCAGCAGTCCCTTGCAACCTGTCCCTTGCCAGCAGTCCAGCAGCCCATGGTCCCAGAATCCGAATCTCTCCCGTCGGCACCACTTTTGTAGCCAGTCATTCAACCGGTGTATTTTTCTTTCTCTTTCTAATCCTCTTCCAAGAACTGGGAGGATGGATGAGAAAACTATCTGGGCCCCAAAGTTTTTGAGTTTCCTTTCCAGAGCTTCAAAGTCTGATGTGATTGCTTTGTAACTCCTCTTGGTAATATCATTTGTTCCCACATGGATGAGAAAAAAAGGATATGTGTCAGTAGGCTTTATGAGCTTTGGCAACCCTTCAGTCACATCTCTAATCTGCTCCAGGGAGACAGCATACCTGACGAGTCCATGGAACTTCACAACATACTTGAGTTTCAATCCCACACAGCAGGGAGTCTCCCACGACTGCTTTTCTCTTCTTCTTGGTCGACTGACCTTCTGCCTCTTGGTCACTGTTGAATGGGGGTCTCTTGTAATTCTTCTTCTGCAGACTGTCCTCCAGTCTCTTCCTCCAGTAGCTGGAAGTGGTTACATAACTCTAATGTTCCACTGGTGCAGAGTGTCTTCTAGTTCTTCTGTTCTTAACTGTCACCCTCTTCCAAGAAGTTCCCTCTTGTTGGGTTTCCTCATCTCAGCATTCTCCACTTCTGCTTCGGCTTGCTGTTGCTCTTCAATCTCTTGTGCTTCTTGTTGCTGTTGCAGTTCCACCGTTCTGTCTAAGAACTCTTCGCCTTCTCTTATTCCTTGGAGGGTGGACACTTGCCGCTCAAGTGCTTTCACTTTTTCTTCCAGTAGTGCTACCAGCTTGCACTTGTTGCAGGTGTACACCATGTTGATCTCAGGAAGGAACAGAAACATTGTACACACTTTGCAGGTTACCACCAGTAGAGACTCCTTTCCATCCATAGTCTCCGTTTCTGTTGTGTTTCTGCCTTCCGATTGTGTTGGAATTTTGTTAAGGACCTCCTCCTTGACCTCCCCTGCCGAACTCCCCCGACAAACTCTTGTTTCTCCCCCTGTTCCCTTGCTCTGATCGCTTGCTCTCTGCGAGCTCTCTTCCTTATGTACCTTCTAGACCAGCTTCCTCTTCTCTGATCAGCTAGGAGTCAGGAAACAGAATGAATCTCCCCACCAGCTTGCAACATTCCAAGAAAGGAATGTTAATTGTGGATTCTGATGGCATGAATTTGGTCAATCTTATGAATGTAGAGTCTTACCAGCAGAGGAACTCAGAGGACTGCACAGAACCTACAGGATTCGACCCTGTCGGGCATGAGCCTTCAGGTGTTAGAGAGAAAGTCCTCTGGGCTGCTTTATGAGATTGTACAACAGCTTTGTCCATGGAGATAACCCTACTTCTCCCTTGGATCTGCTGCTTTTCCCTGATTGATCCTGCAGCATCCGTTACATCCTCAGTATATCCGATGACCTCCATAAATGGGCTCAGTTTGCTCACATTTGAGACTATTGGATGAGCGGTATTAAAAGAGTATCCTCCTATCTCAGCTGCCTTCTCAGGGGAACCAATTTCCATCACATCCAACTCTCCCATCTCGAGCCAGGTTGACGATGTGATAGTTGTTTTTGCAGTAACTGGCAGAGTAACAAGGTATTTCAAAGTACATTTAGAATCATATTTGCAAGTGAGTGGATTTATCTCTACGGTAATGTGGCGACAAGGAGGGCATATCTTTTTTCCCAGAGATCACAGCTCAGTGTACTCCCAACTTCCAAAGTTGTTTACTTGATGGGTTGTTTCTGGACTCTGTGGTCCAGTGGGCCTCCCTATGATCACTTGGGCCTCTTTGCCCAAACTTCATATTTGACAAATGTGACTTTAAGAGATCAAATCTATTGACAATTTCATTGTGTGCATCGCGAAGAAGGACTCTAGTAGCTTCCACTCCTCAGTGTCAAAAATGTCATTCCCCTCATATCATGTCAACCATTGTCCGAGGGCAGCAAGATGTAGAGGTTCTCATAACTCAGGGTCGCCAGGTTTGTTCCCAGCACTATCAAGATCAATTAAATTATTATGGCTAAGAGTTTCCTCCATTTGAGCACTTTTGGTATGTACTGCCAGGTGGGGGCCCAAAGGGAGAAGAGACACCCAATTATCGAATAATCTGGAGACTGATATACCACGCCTGCTTAGTAGATCCCTACATTCATGCACCATCATGGCAGAGCTCCACTTGCAGAATGTAACCGCTGCACGAGCATGAAAACCATTGAAGTATAAGTCCTCTACTCATGCTAAGTCCTCTATTGTGAGGAAACCCGGGAGAACCCAGTCCAAAAATTTCAGAAAGGTGTGATTTTGGCTTGTTTTGGGTAGATTGATAAAACTAATTTTTGTCGATTCAATACTAGTCTCCAGTACAATCATTTGCAGTTGTCTTCTGAGGTGTTTTAGTTTCTGACAAGACTTGAGCCCAAGGGTCCTGCATTCCTAATAGGAGCCTGCTTTTGGGCTGATGTAAACTCAGGGGTCTAGGTTAAAATCCCTATTGCAGTGTGTACAAAAGCCATAGAGGACATATGCCAGCGTATTAGGGACATTGAGCAACAAGATCATACAAAAGCAGCCAATCCATATTCTGAATTCAGAGATAGGAGGCAAGCTTTTCTACCTGCAACCTATTTAACTATTCCAAAATACAGGAAAGCGTTCATGCTGGCTAAGTTTAATGTGCTACCCTCTGCACTTTTGGAGGGTAGATACAATAGTATTTCACATTCTGAGCGTTTATGCCCCTGTAAAGCCGGCATGGTAGAAACTGTGGGCCATGTACTGCTGTACTGTTCCTTCCATTGTGATTTTCGGTGCATATTTATTACTCCTATCTTGCAACAAATACCTGGGAGATCTGATGTGTTTTATACAGATTATCTCCTGGCTGATTAGAATTCTCAAATAACTTCCAAGGTGGCTAGATTCTGTGCTGCTGCAATTGCTTGTCAGCGTGGGATGATATCATCGGACTGTGAAAATGTTTTAATGTTTTAAATCCTATATTATCATGAGTCGGACATGTACAATTCAATCAATTTTTTTAAAAATCAAAATTGTTAGCTGTTTATCTGTATTTTTAATTAATTATTATCTCTTTTCATTATTGTATCTATAGCCCCATCTTACTTTGTTGGCCTTGTGAATATGATTGTGTTTATAGTGCTGCTCTACTTTACTGGTCTTGTGACCATAATAAATTCTATTCTATTCTAATTTCCCCGCCCACTCAGTTGCTGAGAGGAATCAGGCCACACCCCTTCAGGCGCTGCAGCAGCTCTCAGGACACACCCCTTGAATCAGCACTCCCGAGCACATGGCCACTTTGAATAGGCAGCCTCCTGGATTTACTCAAGGCCTCTCTCCTCTTTGCCTTGGTCTCCTCTTCCACTACACTCCCCCTGACAAACTGCTCCCTCTGATAGATCGCTCTCTGGGAGCTCTCTTCCTTATTTACCTCCTAGAACAGCTGGGGCAGCTTCCTCTGCTCTGCTCAGCTAAGGGTCAGGAAACAGACTCCTTGTGATCCTCATCTGGTCCTAGTTAAGATGGGTGCATCATCTCTATTGGGGCCATTGATTATTGTGCAGAACTAGAGGTGGGCAAAGGTGGGCAAATCCAAAGAGAGGCCCCATGAATTCAACTAATATTGTTGGAGCTGGCTCTGTCAAATGTGATAACTTCCTAAAAACTTGCAGCAAAATTTGCTGAACTGGTACTAATACAGTACCTTCAATGATTCTTACCTACAGGGTGTATTCAGTTCACGAGGGAAAAAAATACTAATGGCAGATGCTGATGGCGCCACAAAATTTCAAGATATTGAAAAAGTAGAAAAAGGACTGGAGAGTCTCCAACCTTGGCCTGTGAGTTGACATTAGGTGGATGGGTGTTTAGATACCTACTTTTTTTTAAAAAAAATCGTAATTTGTCTGTTTGCATATTTGTTTGCCAAAGTACTTTTATATGACATGCAGATGCTGCTGATATTGCTGAGTCTGGTCTTTTGCATCTTAAAATTGAAGGCACAATCTATCCCAACTGGTCTCTGGACCCACACATTCAGCAGGTCACACCCTCAATGCTGTTTTCAGTTCCAGACGGATGTGTGGGTGGAGGTGATAAATACCTCTGCATTGTCATGGACAGATCATTTTCTGGTCAGGGTTAGATTCACGGCTACCACTCACCCCTGCAAGGGTGGCAGACCTATTAAGATGGTGTGCCCTTAAAGGCTGATGGATCCTCCTGTATTCCAGAAAGCCTTAGTGGGTTCTATGGCTGATATCGTCGATGATCCTGTAGAAACCCTGGTCAATAGATGGAATCGAGACCAAACTAGGGCTATTGACACGATCGCCCCCAAACATCCTCTCCAACCCGCTTCCAATCGGGCATCTTGGTATACAGAAGGTCTCAGGGAGTTGAAGCGGGAAGGATAACGACTGGAGCGCCGATGGTGGAAAACTCGACCTATATCCGACAAGACACGACATAAAGAACACCTTCGTTCTTATGGGGTGGCAATACATGCAGCGAAGAAAGCTTTTTTCTCTGCACGCATTGCATCTGCGAGTTTGTGTTCAGCCGAACTGTTCAGGGTGTTGAGGGGTCTAATTCAGACACCTTCCCCCCTGAACCTGGTTTTAGAGCCTTCAGTAGTTCGCTGTGATGCATTTAACGATCATTTCACAGATAAAACATCTCGGATGAGAGCCAGTTTAGATGCCATCGTTATAAAAGAAGCTGACAATGAAGTGTCTAGCAACTCTGCAAGTAGGATTACACTGGATCAGTTTCAGTTGGCAAGTACTGAGTACGTGGACAAGCTGCTTGGACAAGTACGGAAGACAACTTGTCCTCTCGATCCCTGTCCTTCTTGGCTAGTTGCCCAGGAAGGAGATGCTGTTAGACTACATCTACAACATACTATTAATGCATCTCTCAGGAAGGGGAGTTTTCCATCATGTTTAAAAGAAGCAGTAGTACAGCCGCTTCTAAAAAAGCCCTCCCTGGACCTTAATAATTACAGACCGGTATCAAATCTTCCGTTTTTGGGCAAGGTGACCAAGAGGGCAGTTGCCTTCCAACTCCAAGCTGACTTGGGTAATACAGAAATTCTAGACCCATTTCAAACCAGCTGCAGAGCGGGATACGGAGTTGAAACAGCTATGGTCACCTTAGTGGATGATCTCCGCATGAGTATTGACAGGGGGAGTGTGTCCTTGCTGGTACTTTTAGATATCTTAGCAGCTTTCAATACCATCGACCATGGTATTCTTCTGGAACGCCTCAGGGGTTTGGTAATCGGGCACTGTGCTCCAGTGGTTCCGGTCCTACCTCTCGGGTAGGTTCCAGATGGTGATGCTTGGGGATAGTTGCTCCTCAAAAAAGGAGCTGTTGTATGGCGTACCACAAGGCACCATCCTATCCCCAATGCTGTTTAACATCTAAATGAAACCGCTGGGAGAGATCATTCTGAGGCATGGGGTGGGGTGCTTTCAGAATGTCAATGACACCCAAATATATTTCTCTATGTCTTCGATAATAGCATCAGCTAAGGATAGTGTGTCTCCTCTGAATGAATGCTTGGAGGCGGTAATGGGCTGGATGAGGAAAAACAAACTGAAGCTGAATCCAGACAAGACAGAGGTGCCTACTGTGAAGGGCCCTGTCCTGGGTTTGGAGGTGTGTCAACCAGTTTTGGATGAGGCTATACTACCCTTGAAAGACGTCACAGCTTGAGGGTACTCCCGGATCCATCACTCCAAATGACAGCCCAGAGAGATGCTATGGCTTCGGCTGTTGCACCAGCTGCGCCCCTTCCTAGAGTTGGAAGACCTAAAGACGGTAGTGCACACGCTGGTATACAAAGTGTTGGTTATTACCTTTAAAGCCCTACATGGTTTGGGTCCAGGTTACCTGCAGGATCACCTTCCCCATACACATATAACTACTACATTGTTAAAATACCACTAAAACTCCTAAAATTCAACTGGGTAGGCCTGCTGAAAGAGATCAGTCTTTCTAATTTTCTTAAATTCTGAAAGACTGTTACGTTGGTGGATCTCTCCTGGCAGGTCATTCCACAGTCTGGGACCAGCAGAAGAGAAGGTCCTCTGGGTAACAGTTGTCAGCCTATTTTTTGTTGACTGTATTAAATTCTTCCCAGAGGACCTGAGTATGCGGGGCGGATTGTATGGGAGGTGATCCCACAGGTAACCTGGACCCAAACCATGTAGGGCTTTAAAGGTAATAACCAACACTTTGTACTTCACCCAGAAACTAATTGGCAGCTAGTGAAGTGATTTTAAAATTGGGTAATATGGTCACCCCTAGATGTATTGGTGACCAACCTGGCTGTCATATTTTGAATTAGTTGAAGTTTCCAGACTAGGCACAAAAGTAGCCCTATGTACAACGCATTGCAGAAGTCGAGCCTCAAGGTTACCAGCGCGTGCACTACCGTCTTTTGGTCTTCCAACTCTAGGAAGGGGCGCAGCTGGCGTATCAGCCGAAGCTGATAGCAGGCACTCCTGGCCGTCGCATCTATCTGAGCTGTCATTTGGAGCGACGGATCCAGGAGCACCCCTAAGCTGCAAACACAGCCTTTCAGGGGGAGTGTAGTCCCATCCAGAACTGGTTGGCACACGTCCAAACCCAGGTTGGGGCCTTTGACAGTAAGCACCTCTGTCTTGTCTGGATTCAGCTTCAGTTTGTTTTTCCTCATCCAGCTATTTTAATTAAGTTTATGTATTTGATCTATATTGTATTGTACTAATGTTGTTCTTCGCCTCGACCTAAAGGGATTATTATTATTAGAGAAAGGCGGACTCACTTTATTTCCTACTTTTTCTGCGAGTGCATTCAAGGTGGAATGTTGTGGTCTGCACAGCTGTTTGCAATGTTGGTTTGGTGCTGAATGTGTGCCTGCCTTTTACCCTGTGAGGAACATGCTTGTACTTGGTTTAGCACATGTGTCTTTCTTTGTGCTTATGTTATAATGGAAGAGTAATGTGAGCATTCTCAGGCACTAACAACTTGATCAGCGTCTTTGTTTTCTGATTTCTTCTTCTGTTGCTGTTTTTGTGTCATTTAAGATTATTGCAAATACATTTTCAGTCTAAAACATTTACAGTGCTTGGATATGTCTCTTTACCTTGTGAATTAGCACTGAGTTTAGAACTGGACTGTTTACTTATTTGAATCTTCCTTCATTCTATACTTTTTTATACATTACTAGATTTTAGTGTGTGCTGTTAATTCAATTGGATTAATTAAATATCTTCTGTAAAGATCTACAAATAGCCTATTTATTCTGATGAGTTGCATATAGGAACCTAATTTGAAGAAGCCATCTGTTATTCATTGGTTTGGTATATTTTTCTTAATTGTTAAAGTATTTTTTCCTGTTAGGATCAGATGGCCATTGCGTGTGGCTCTCGAGCTCACTTGGAAGAAGACTCAGTAGCACAAGTAAGCTTCTCGCTACTTTTTCTTCTGCAAAAGCTATCAAACTGCTGCATCCTTGCAGAAATAGTGGAGAACATATCTTACTTTTTGAGGTCAGCTCCTAGTCCTCCTGTAATTTGGATGATTTATTTGTGAATATGGGGTTAGAATGTAAAACTCAGGTTCCTCTGTACCAATATCCAACCAGCCCCAGTTAGCAATGGAGAAACTACTGCATTGTGAATTACTAACAGTATTACTTGAGGATCTATGTCATATTCTAGGACAGAAGCTCAGGTCCAGGGGTCAAATCTGGCCCTCTGGGGGTTCTCCAGAAGACCATGCCCCCTTTCCCTGGCCCCATCCAGTTCCCCTAGCCATTGATCGTTTTGGAATTTCCTGACTTCTGTGCAGTTTTCCCTGCATTCTGAAAGATTGAGATGTCTCTCCTAAGGCTTAATTACTAGCAGTAAGAGTGTTAAGCTAAAGTATGCTGGCGTTTTTTGTTTTCTGGCCCCCAGCATTTTTGCCTTTGGGCTCCGAGAGTTTCTTTGAAATGGAATTCGGTCCATGGGCTGAAAGAGGTTCTGGACCCCTGTTCTATGATCTCTACATTGAAGAGTTGTATATTCCCATATCCAGGAATCCCAAGTATTCTATGCCCACCCCCCCGACTCTGCCTAGGGACCATAGGATTGCTTCCTTAGTCATCATAGTGGAGGCTGAGCAAAGGAGAGGGTTTTACCGTGAATACACATCCCTTGAAAAAATATAAGTTGGAAATAAAGAATATAGTCTCTTTCTACAGTGATGGCCAAAATTGTGGACATTTTTTGAAATTTTCATGTTTTGCAACTTTGAATGCTTATAGAAAATGTTCTGTTTCACAAAGTTCAAATGTTTATATATCAATCGAAAAAGAATTTAATGCTGAATTCAAAACAAAAAACAGAATGCAAATATCTGCAGTTAAAAGAAAAAGTTATGCTTATTTTATTCTAAAAAGAAACACAAGTTGTGTTTGAGTTGAGAAGCAGTTTGGAATTGCAAACCGTACTGGCCAATCACAGTCCTTGTTTTGGGGACCAATCATATGGCAGTAGCAGTGTTACCTCATGTTTCAAGTTGGGGAAAGTTATTTCTCATATAAAAATTGTACATCATAAATAGTGAAATGGCACCAAGGAAAAGAGTTGATTGGACACCCAGGAGAAGAAGCAGGATTGTTGTATTACGTGAATCAGGTCTTTCCTATGCTAAAATTGCAAGGCACGTTGGTCGTTCAGTGACTACATCCGGAGTTCGAAAGTTTTGTTTACCATATAACGAAACAAAGTCAATTCAAAACAAGGCAGGAAAAGGACGTAAAAAGTGCACATCATCTGTTGATGACAGAAGAATAAAAAGGCTGTGTCTCAAGGAGAGAAAAATGTCATCTGAGGCCATCAAAGGTGTACTTGATGCAACTGGTGTTTCTGTCAGTTCCAGAATGATAAGGAGAATACTAACAGATTTTGGACTAAAAGGTAGGATTCCGAGAAAAAAGCCATTTCTGAATCTAAAGCAGCGCCGGAAACGACTACAGTGGGCAAAAGAACACAGTAAATGGACAGAAGATCAGTGGAAGCAAGTTATTTGGAGTGATGAAAGTAAGATAAGCTTATTTGGTAGTGATGGGTGAAAATATGTGAGACGTAGAGTAGGAGAAGAGCTACATCCTGACTGCATTGAGGCAACTGTAAAATATCCAACAAGCATTATGATTTGGGCATGTATGTCAGCAGATAGTGTTGGCCGCCTTCATGTAATTGATGGCACGCTTAAACGCACGAAAATACATTGACACCATCCTGGAACCAAAACTGTTACCTTCCATCAGGGATCTCTTTCCAAACAATGCACCATTTATTTTTCAACAAGATTTAGTTCCCTGTCACACAGCAAAAATATGCAAACAGTGGTTCACAGCAAAGGGCATTCAATTGTTGACCTGGCCAGGAAACAGCCCTGACTTGGACCCGATAGAAAATTTGTGGCACCGTTTGAAAATTCTTGTACGAATGAGGCGTCCATCAAATAAAAGCCAATTAATTGAGGCAATAAATGATTCCTGGAACCATGTCATAAAGAAGGAAGAGCTTAAAACACTTGTCGGCTCTATGAGACGTCGCTGTGATGCTGTTTCCAAAAATAAAGGCTTCCCTACCAAATACTGATATTACATTTCAATCATAACTAAAGTATCTGATATGTTTTTGTCAGTTTTTACTGTAAATTGATTATGATTGCAGTATTTGCAGCATAACTTCTTTTTAACTGCAGGTATTTGCATTCTGTTTTTTGTTTCGAATTCAGCATTAAATTCTCTTTCAATTGATGTATAAACAATTGAACTTTGTGAAACAGAACATTTTCTATAAGCATTCAAAGTTGCAAAACATGAAAATTTCAAAAAGTGTCCAAAATTTTGGCCATCACTATATGTAACTGTTTTTGTAGGGGGTGTTCTTGTAGACTATTTACAGATTTCTTGGACTTTTTTCACTTTGGAATTTTAACCATGCTCTTTCTAAATATTGGGCTTGATATATCCAAAAACAATATTGCTGATCTGTACTATAACACAGTACATCTACATACTTGTACACATAGCAGCTATAATGAATTCTATATGTTCATTTCTTTTAAATCTTATATCACAATAATATAACCTAGATAGCTTTGGTGAGTATCATGAACATAGAAACAGGAATGTTGCTAAATATATTTAACCTGTGCCTTTCATACAAATGACTAATATTTTGCCTTTTTTTCTGCAGCGGTCATACTTCCGAACACTTCTCATGTACGGATTCCACTTTCTAGTATGGTTCCTTTGTGTTAAGGAAATCAAAGACACACAATGTGGTTTTAAACTATTAACGCGAGAGGCGGCTTCTCGGACGTTTTCAGTTCTTCACATAGAGCGTTGGTAGGTTCAATCTTCCTCAATTCTTTTTTTTTTATATATATATAATTTTTTTATTTTTCAACATAATACAACATAAAACAACATAAAATTCAATACATAACCAACATACCCCCCGTGCACCCCTCCCCCCAGGAGACCTTCAGTTATTCACTATTCATCTTTCCAAAATTGTAAAGACTCTTTTGAAGGTATTTGCCCCTTCCCCGTTCTTAATACATATTCCAAAAATGGACTCCATATATCTCCAAAATCATTCTTACTGGACATTCCCCTCTTTATTTTCATTTTACACGTCAGCTTATCATTAAGTGCCATATCCCATATTTCTTTATACCATTCTTCTATAGTATATATCCCTTGCCCTTTCCAATTTTTGGCAATCATTATTCTGACGGGAGCCAGGAGGTTGTTTATCAATTCTCTCTTGCTTATATTTTCATTTCCTTTATCCCATATTGCTAGTAGAGCCAGCTTTGGGCTTAATTCCAGTTTACTTCCAATTATTTCACTTATTTCTTTAAACACCCTTTCCCAATTTTTTTGTACATATTCACAGCTTCACCACATATGAAAATAAGTTCCAACCTCCTGACATCCCCTCCAACAATTCTTGGACACTTTTGTATCTATCTGATGAAATCTTACTGGTGTTAAATACCATCTCCATACTGTCTTATAATAATTCTCCTTAATTCTAATCGACAACAGCTTTGCTCCTTTACATCATCTTCCCAAATCTTTTTAATAATTTTAAGAGAGTCCTGATGATCATCCTCTATCAGTATTTTGTATATCTCACTAGTCAAACCTTTTTTAATTTTAATTTCTTCCTTCCTCTTGATTCAATTAAATCTTCAAACCTTGTATTATTTCTACATTTCTTGTTTTTCATTTTCCATTCCTGTGTCCATTTTTCCAATTGTAAACTTTTGAACCAAGCTACCTTTTGTCCTTTTAATAACTCTCTAATTTGCTCCTTATCTATCATTCTTTCCATCCAATTCCTTAACTTAATAATTTCCTGATCCTTCAGAATCCCTTCCAACTCTACTTTTAAATTCCTTGGGAAGTTTCCCACTACTACCACTGGGGCGAGTGGAGAGTCTCCTGGTATTAACTTTCCTTTAACTTTCTCCCAGATCTCTAGAATATTTTCCAGCAACGGGTTGTCCAGTCCCCTCAAATCTTTCTTTTGAATTTTAATTAACAAATATTTTGCAGTTTAAAATCTAGTTCTCCTGTTTGCGTTTCTAACCATCCTAAATCTTCCTCCCCTAATATACTATTTATAACATATCTTAACTGATTAGCAATATAATAATTCTTTATATTAGGAAATCCCAAACCTCCTTTCTTTTGTGTCTTATACCATAACCCTTTATTAATCCTAGCTCTCTTATCTCCATTGCAATAAGCGTTAATCATATTTTGCCAGCTCTTTAACTCTACTTCCGATATTTTAATCGGAAGCATTCTAAACAAAAAATTAATCTTAGGTAATATCTTCATTTTAATAACCGCTATTCTACCAAACCAAGAATGTTTTAATTTTCTATATGCCTCTAACTTTTCCCCTACTTGTTTTTTCAAACTCACAAAATTAATTTTCTCTAACCTATCTAAATCTTTTGCAATATTAACTCCTAAATAACGTACTATATTTTTTAAGCCTAAGACCTTACTTAACTTTACCCTCCTTCATCTCCTCCTTGTTATAATTAAATAGCATCATTTCTGACTTCCCCCAATTAACCTGTAAGCCGGTAATCTCCCCAAATTCTCTCAGATGCTTCTTAACCAACTCCCCGCTCTCCAGGGGATCTTCTAATGTCAATAATGTATCATCCGCAAACATATTCATTTTAATCTTCTCCTTCCCTCCTATCCCCTTCAATCTTACATCCTCCCTTATAACATTTGCCAAAATTTCTATCACTATCGCAAATAAGATCGGTGAAAGTGGACATCCTTGTCTAGTTCCTCGAGCTAGTGTAATTTGTTGCGTTAACCCATCATTAACCATTACTTCCGCTTTATTATTTTTATACAGCTGATCAATCACTCCCATAAATTTATCTCCAAGCCCAAATGTTTTTAAAATTGTTTTAAGTGCTGGCCATTCCACGCAATCAAAGGCTTTGAATATATCCAATGCTAACAAACCTGCTTTTAACTTCCTTTTTTAAATAATATTAATTATATTTAAAACTCTTCCAATTAAATTAGGCATTTGCCTTCCTGACATAAATCCACATTGGTCTTCTCTAATATATTTATATATAAACGTACCCATTATTTTTGCCAATATTACAGTAAAAAAAATTGAATCTTGATTTATTAAAGATATTGGTCTGTAAGATGCTGGATCCGTCAGATCCTTTCCTGGCTTCGGGATTAATATAATCAAGGAATGATCCCACGATGGCGGGGTCTTTCCTCCTTCTATTATACTATTAAATAATTTTTTCAATCTTGGTATTAAAATTCCTCTGAAAGTCTTATAATATTCCGGCCCCAAACCATCCATTCCCGGAGATTTCCCTCCTTTTAGTTTATCAATAATTCCTTCTATTTCTTTCTCAGTAACTAATCCTTCCATATAATCCCTATCCTGCCCCTGTAATCTTATTTTCCAATTCCTCTCTACATATTCCGATACCTTAACCTGTGGACCCATATCTGATGTATATAATTCTCTATAAAATTCCTGAAATATATTTAATTTATCCTTCATTAAATTACAACTTTTCCCTGTCTTATCTCTAATTGTCCCTATCATATTAGCCTTTTCAGACTGAATGGATCTAGCCAGCATCTTCGAATTTTTATTACTATATTCAAAAAAATCCCTCCTTAAATATAACAAATCCCTTTGGACTTGTTCTGACTCTTCTTTCTCTAATTCCTTTTTCTTAGCTTGAATTTGGGCAAATAGGCGTCTATCTTTTGTCTTTCTTAGCTTCTCCTCTAAATCCCTTACCTCCTTTTCAATCTTTTTATTTTGTGCTTCCTGTTGTTTTCTTAGGGTACACATTTCCCTAATACAAATCCCTCTTACCACTGCCTTCATAGTGTACCATATTAACCCTTGCGAGTTTGACTCCGTTTCATTAATTTCCCATATTTCCTGCATTTCTTTTTTTATTTTCCCCACTATATTTTTATTATTTAATAACCTTGTATCCATTCTCCATCTCTTAGCTTGTCTATAATCCTTCTTCGTTTTAATATCCATCGTCATTAATGCGTGATTGGTGACTTTAATTACCCCAATAGCACAATCTATAAGTTTAGACATCATATTCTTTGACACAAAAATAAAATCAATCCTAGAATAACTCTTAAACCTTGGTGAATAGAAGGTATATTTCCTTTCTTCCCCTTTTAATACCCTCCAAACATCCATTAGTTCTTTTCCCTCCATTAATTTGCTTAACCCCGTCTTCCCACCACTCTTAAGATCTCTTAATATATTATCCCTGTCTTTCCCTTTATCTAATACCATATTAAAATCACCAGCCATCACAATGTTCTTTTTACCCACTTCTCCCACCGCATTAAAAACTTCATCGAAGAATTCCATTTGTTTCCCATTTGGAGCATATACATTGATCAATATATATTCCTCCTCCCCCACCATGCAAAAAATTATCAGAAATCTTCCCGCTTCATCCTTCTTCACCCTTTGTATAGTAATGCCACATTTTTTTTGAAATTATTATCGCTACACCCCTCGCTTTAGAAGTACCAAAAGACTTTTCATAAATGCCCATATCCCTCATCCGAAGCTCATTTACACCCTCCTTCGTTTGATGAGTTTCGTGCAAAAAAATTACATCTGCTTTCTCTTTTTTTAATAACATTTCTATTCTCTTCCTTTTTATAACAGTTCCTAGCCCTTTAACATTTAAAGTTGCAACCTTTAATTTATTTTCCATCTCTCTCTTTCACACAAATCTCTAGATTGGTCTCCCTCTGTGACACACATACCCCCCCTCCCTTACCCTCCCCCCCATACTTACCCCCCATCTTCACCCCCCTCCTCACCAGACCTTTCTGGGCAATGGCCCCAACTATTTTTAGAACTCTTTGGGGGGGGGGGGGGGGGAGAAGCAACCCAACAATCCCAGAGCAAAATCTGACCCTCCCCTCCCTTATAATCTCTTCTTATCCCTAATACAATAATATTCCTTTATTGACTGCTTCCTCCTACAGTGCCTTCATCCTGCTTTGTTTCTCCATCAGCTGTGGCGTCAATTAAACCCAACTTCTCCAGATGATCCATCCCTTGCTCACATGATGTTATTCTATGTTGTTTCCCTTTCCACATAAACCTCAAGAAGACTGGATACCCCCAACTATATGTTATCGACCTCTTCCGCAAAGCCACTGTACACATTCTGACACTCTTCCGCCACTGCACAGTTTGAGAACATAAATCCTGATAAACCTCAATCGGTGTTGCTTGTAGCATCGGTTGGCCAAGACGTCTAATTGCTTGCATTAACTTTTCTTTCTTGTAATAGTTGGCAAATTTAACAATTATATCCCTTGGGAGCATCCCCTTCTTCTTATAGCCCACTCTGTGGATCCTCTCAATGTCAACCATCTCCCAAGTTTCCTGGGGTTCCACTGCCTTAATCCATGCCAAAATTATATCTCTTAAAACCTTAGGGTTCTCCCCCTCTTGCTCTTCAAAAGATCTAATCTGAATGTTCACTCTCCTGTCTCTATCTTCCAGGGCAATTAAACGCAAGTCCATTTCCTTCAAATGCTCCCCCTGCTGCTTGCTATCTTCCTTCAGCTTTCCAGTCTCCTCCTCCAAATTCTCCATATTTTCCACCACTGTTTGAAGGCCTGTCATAAATTCAATCTGTGAGTCCACAATTCTTTGAATTAATCTTTCCTCCTGCTTCTGCAAGGCCGTGTCTAACACCTTCTGAAAATTGTCCATTAAATCATCTGGTGACCATGAGTTACTCTCTTTAGCCGCTTTAGGAACTGCACCTGGCTTGCTTCCAGATTTACTGCCACTTCCGGAGTGAAGTGGGGAAGTTTTTAAAGGCTGCGTTTTGTCCTCCATTTTTCTAGTGAGCCGACGCCAGTTCTTATCTGACGGATGATCTTTCGGCAGCCTGCTCCAGGCGGGGGCACTGGACTTTCCACCTTTTTGCTTTCTTTTCATAAAATTAAACTTATAAATCCGCACCCCTCACCTAGAACTTAGCTGCCACCCTCAGATATCCTCTCCGTTCTTATCAGACAAATACGTTTCGGCTTCTAACACATTCAGCTGGAGGTTAAATGTCTCTTTTCCCACATATATTCGCTAGGGTGACAAGATTTTAAAAATAAAAATCCCGGTCCCCCCCGCCCCCCCCACCCAAAACAAACCCCCCCACCAAGCCACCCCCCCAAAAAAAACCAGCCTGGACCTACCACCGGGTTCCTCCTTCGCCCGCGCGGCCGCGCCAGGTTCCTCCTTCGCTCGCCCGGGGTCCTCCTTCGCCGCCCGCGCGGCCGCACCGGGTTCCTCCTTCGCCGCCCGCGCGGCCGCGCGGGGTCCTCCTTCGCCGCCGGCGCAGAAGAGGCAGGAGAGGGCCACTTCCGGATCCGGCCCTCTCCTGCCTCTTCCGCGCGGCCTCTGGCCTTACGAGCCCGGCAGCGGCGGCGAAGGCGGCGGAGGAGCCCGGGAAGCGGCCGCCCCAGCAGGTAAGTGCCCCCCTTACCAGCTGGGGCGGCCGCTTCCCGGGCTCCTCCGCCGCCTTCGCCGCCGCTCCTTGCTTGCTGCCACCGCCGCGTGACCCCCCCGCCACCCCGCCCCCCGGTTGGGCCGGTTTGCCCCTGGATTCCCGGTTAGGACCAGGAAATCCCGAGCCACCTGGTCAGCCTAATATTCGCTTCAGTCTCTCCCTCCAGTCTTATCAACCAGCCTCACTCCTTCAAATTAAAATCCATTAATTACCGTCTCTGGTAGCCTGCCAGGAGTCCCGGTCTGTTTTAGTTTCGCTTTTCTCTCTGCTAATACAGCAGCAAAGCAGCTGCTTCCTTCTTCCACAGATACAGCAATATTTCCGGACCCAGTATCAAATCTTTAATTAACAATCCATCGTCTCCAAATTAGGGATTTTATGATTATTTCATCGCTTCCTGACGAGAGCGAGAGAGCTCCGACTCTACTCCATGTCTGCTAGGCCACTCCCCCAATCTTCCTCAATTCTCATTTGATCTATTGGAAATGGCACTTTGAGCAGCCTGCAAAGGCTTTTGCGTACTCAGTAGTGGTTCTCCCTTGTGTACCTTCAGAACAGCTCCTCATGCTGTACTAAAGGCTGTTTCTGGACATCTGTCCATATAATGCTGTCAGTGTATGTGATGTATAATTGATTAACAAAACCAAACGAGGTGTTTGGTTTTGTATTTCAAAATCTTCAGTGTACTTCCAGTCTTCTTCTCAGTTGAGAGATGGCAATAGGGGAGATAAGGATACAAAGGAAGAATGAGAAAGGCAAGAACAACAATCAGGCATGAATGAGAGTACATAGAGCTGCTTAGATACAGACTTTGTTTCATCTAGGGATAAGGGCCAATAGGTTAAGCCAGACACTTTGTGGAAAAGCACATTTGTGAGAGCATTTCAAAGAGAGAGAAAAAGGCATTGTGTAGGAGCTTATGAAGGGAGGTCCAGACATAAGGGCAGTAAGGAGAAATGGGCCATTGAGTTAGGGAATGTGTCTCTTTATTATGTATACAAATAGCTGCTTTTTATAGAGGGAAGAGCAAGAGAGACTGACATACCAAAATTCTTCTTGGTTTTTTTTAATTTCACCAATGTGAACATTATGATTAGCAACGTGTATACCACTATCATGTTTATACCAATACTTTGCTGTGCTCAGAAGAAGCTCACTATTACAACCTTATGCAAAAGTGTTGGTGTGACTTCAACACAGTACTGAATATTTATTCTTCTGTTCTGTTGCAGGGCATTTGATGTGGAACTTCTTTATATAGCTCAATGCTTTAAAATACCAATAGCAGAGGTTGCTGTCAACTGGACAGAAATTGAAGGTCAGTTAATCTTCACACTTTTATGTCAATATAGATAATTTTAGAAACAAATTAGCTGAGTTCCTCAGTTTTTCTTCCGTATTTTTAATGTTTCTTATAACATAATGGCTGGGTTCATACAACAAGGTAACCCACCAGGCAGGCAGCCATGGAGATAGTCATGTTGTCTGAAGCCAGAACATTCTCTGTGGGGGGCTTACTTTTAGTGAATGTACTAAAACCCTGAGAAGGTGGCTGCATGGGATGGAGTGAATAGGGCCCTATTGGCAGGGGGTACTGCTGGTGTAAGTACTGCTGGTGAGGGTGCCCCATTTGTTCCATCCTGTTTAGTCACCCCCTAAAGGTTTTTTTTAACTGTCTAAGGGTATGTGTGTTTTTAACTGTTGGGAATATTTGCGCAAATTTAAAGCCTGGGAAATAAAAGGAGGGAAAATTTGCACAACTGCACTAATTGCTCAGTTACTGCAGGTACAGAAATTTCTCCTCCATTTACTGTTAGGGAGATTTGCATATATACACTGAATCACAGTAGTAACTGGTCCAAAAAGGAACAGCAAAAAGTGTGTGGGAGGGTTAATATATCACCTTTTCTAGAGACTTGGGGAAGTATTGAAAAGGTGGAGGACACTGAGAAGTGTCAGTTCAACATTTAAAAGTGAGAGGGGGACATTGCTAAGGGGGAGATTATCCCCCCCCCCTTTTAGTGCACTTACACCATTAGCCTTTTCTGCCCATTTTCAGTGCTTCTGAATTGTGCTATTGGGTCTCTCCTTTCTGTCCCTATTATTCTCTCCCCCCCGCCACCCCCTCCGGTCTTTTGCAGCTGTGCGCAAATTAGCTAGTATGCAACTTCAGCTTGACAATTTCCTTGTATGCTACATGGCCACTTGCCTTTCCCTTTGGCAGTTGAAACATACAAGGAAATTGACTAGGTAAGTCTATACATATTGGACAGCCGAAGTGCACACTTGTGCAAGATCAATAAAAAAATAATTAAAATAAATTATAACCCCATTTGCACATTTTTAAATGCCAGGGAACAAAAAGGGGTAGTGATCAGAAAAGGAAAGGGGTCAGGACGAGGAGACAAGACAGGCTTGCTGCAAATGGGCCTGGGATATGTGCCAGAGCTGGCTGGAAGACTGATGGGGAAGGAGGGGGAGAACAAGCCAGGGCAAGCCTAATCTGTCAGGCATACCGAGAGTTGTTCTGTGCACATCCAACCCACCATGGCTTATTCACAGGGTGGCTTAGTGTGACATGTGAATCTGCCCATTCTCTCCACTAAACCATTTAGAGGAGATCTCAAAAAGCAAAGGTTATTTCCTGCATCCAGTGTTCCTCTTGCTTGCTTTCTTCTGCCCCTCAGTCTTCTAATATGATCCATGTCAGTACACTCTATCTACAGACTTCCTTTGAATCTACACTTGGCTTATTTTTCCTCACATTTCTGACTGGTTCTTTCCAGTCCCAGGTAGGGATTATGACTGCTATGGAAGACAAAAGGGACCCCTACCTGCCTGCAAGTCAGGCAGGAGATTTCTGTCTCTCCATTCTCATTAACAGGAAGAAGAAGCTTTACACAGTGTGGCAGTAGCTCCCATTCTTTAATTATCCCAGTCATTTTGTTGAGCATGGATATTGCAAAATCTTGCTACCTTTAGCAGTACTCATGGAAAGGCAAGAATATATATTTAATAAACAAAAAATATTTCAAGCATTAAAAGAGTATATCCACGTTTTAGAACAAACCCGTCTTGCAAACTCAAACAGGTGCATACAGTTTGTTAGTTGTAAAGATACTAATTCCACAAAACAAACTCTTACACATTCAGCCCAGACATTATTCCAAAAACAGTTTAAACCTCAAGGTTGCCTCTCCTTTGGTACAGTTACACTACCCTTTAACTGGTCTAAAAACTTTGCAAGTTCTTTTGTTTGCCCATGGGGTGAAAAGAAAATCCTATTCTAACATTTTCTTTACTTCAAATTTAAATAATTTGTGACTTAACTTCTGAAGATGAGCAGTCTCTCTTCAGTTCCCTCCAGAATCCACATAGAACTGTATTATTTTTCTGGACCTTATTTCTTTAGTCATTTTAGTATTTGGCACAATTTCTGAATAAGTGAGTTTTTATCCAATGAATGGATGGTCTGAATTCTTTGGAGAATAGGCTTGGAAACAAGTGTGATAACTTATGCAATGCTCTGCCGATAGCTACTTAGCAATGACAGTGTGTGTGTTTTTCAAATGCATTTTATTGTATTAATATTTCACGCACATTCTGAAAAGGTTAAGGGTCAATCCACCTCCAGGAGAGCAGTATTTTGGGAAGCATAATCATTCCTAAGTAATATTCTCTTCCCACCTCATCCTAGCTCTGTTGATGACCTTATACCACCTACATATGCCTACTCCATACCTGGAAAGCATCAGTGACTTTATTGTTGAACTTGACCCACAGGTGATAAATCCACTTCTGGCCCAGTGTTGTGCAATGTTGTGTATAATTCAACAGGATGCTTCTGTCCCCCCAATTCTATTGCACAAGCGGCCCCCACCACTTCTGCAATGGCAGTTTAGCACTTCTGGGGCAACCTGAAATGAGTGGAAATGTTCATTTCTGGAAGGAGGCAGGTTGGCGGAGCTTACATAAGGGAGTCTCCTTCCAGAAACAAGCATTTCTGTTCGTTTTGCTAATTCTTCCTTGCATAAGCTGCGGATCCCATTTGCACAACAGAATTGGCAGTACCCACCGCTTGCAGAAGGGAATCAGCAGGGTGGAAAGGAATCGGCCGGGGCGTAAGCGCTCCTTTGGATTCCACCCAATGGATTGGATCCAGACTCAGTGATATGTAGAATAGACTTACTGAAATCAATGGGACAAATTTGTCATGACTAAATTAAGTCGCATTGATGTCAAATGGTCTATTCTACGTACAACTAAGTCTGAATCATGGCCAAATTGTCCCATTAATTTCAGTAGCACTATTCTAACTCTAAATCAACTCATTGAGTCCCAAGTGGATCTTCCACAATTTAGCATGGACGAAATTGAGAGCATCTGGGAATGTGCTCAGGTAGAGGAGGCATGGCCACGTGTAAAGCAGTGGAGGAAAAATGTTACACCTGTGGAGAATGGGATTTAAAAGGAAGGGGAAAGGAGTGGTGCGGAAGAGTGTGGCAGCAAGGGGCTAGAAGTCTAAGGGAACCATGCAGAACTGGCAAGAAACTAGCTGAGTGAGGCAGGGGATTCCTGATGGCTGCTCCCCAAGCTCTTTGTGAAGGCATTTACACAAGATCTGGGAGAAAGGACTACAGCGGATGCTGGTGGTAAAAAAAAAAAGAATGCTCTTATGACTGTGAGTAACAAAGCCAATAAAAAGCAGGGAAAGCCCCCAAAGCTAGCAAGGGATTTTTTTCCCTGTGTGGAAAAAACATAAGTAGCAGAATTATCCAGACCTGTGAATAAAAGTCTCAAACTTACCTGGAATGCGAAAGTATGTCTTCTTTGTAGCCTCAGAGGAAAAGTGATAGTGGTAAGCTTACTCTCCTACTTCCCTCCTAGAATGCAATAGCTAGTCATCTTAGTTTTAATTAGCAAATATACATATTCTTACTTTCTATGATATCTTTGAACCATTGTGATACATTTAATGTTAGAACTGTGTCTTTATCAAGCCTTCAGAGTACATTAAAGGCTGAATGTTGGTGACGCTGGTGAATCTGATGAAGCAACTGTCTCTTATATGGATATATAACTGATTATAATAATTTGTTATACCTTTTTTTTTAAATAACCATAGGTTCTAAGTTGGTTCCCTTCTGGAGTTGGTTGCAGATGGGCAAGGACCTGCTTTTTATAAGGCTGCGATATTTAACTGGTGCCTGGCAGCTTGGAACAAGAAAAATTAATTAAGTTGTTTATGCTTACCAAATGGACTGTTTTGATATAAAAATTATGGTGATTTTTTTTTCAACAGTGTGAAGTAAGGAAATATCTGACATTACTGTTGTTCTGTACTGCATTTTTGGTGAATCTATTTTTAAAATGGCCAAGAATATGGATGTCCTATGTTATAAGACTTTTCAAGTTTTAGGTGTTTTTTTAAGTTTTATAACTGTTTCTCAGTCTTTACATTTGAAGCAACATTTAAAAATAATTTTCCATTTACCCAAAATACTCCTGGGAAGCAAGGAAGTATATAGCAGTAATTAATACATGAAGCGTTATGGAGTACAGTTTGCTATGAAGTCCGTAATTGCAATTAACCAAAGCAAGAGAGCGTCTTTTTGAATGCACAGAACGTCCCCTTGGTTGAAATGAATGGAGAATCCTTAGTGTGTAAAATGACTCCAGGACTTGCAAGAAATAACAGGATTTGAAAATTTGTCTGTTGACTTAAATTGGTCACTGACATCTTAAGAACTGCAGCATCCATTTTCTAAGAGCATCATGAACGATAAAGACAGAGTTGGAAATTTTAGGTTCTATTGATTTCAGTAGGAGAGAGTGCATGAGTTGGACTCTCGCACTGAAATCAACAGGGTGTAAAATTCTAAATGAAAGCTACATCTGTGAGACAGAAGGTATTCCTAATAAACTAAAGAACTGGAGTTCAGAAGACAAGGAAATATTTGTATAACAGTTCAATGGCATCAATTTTCTACATGAGTTGTAATTGTATAATGGACTTTAATTAACAACAATTGCAATTCCACCAGACCTTCAAGGTATTTTTATATTATCTTCTCTACAGCCACAATCAGGTTTGTTTGCTTGCTTAGGAGTGCTTATGAAAGGCCAACTAGAATATCTATGCCTATTCAATTATACATAACCAATATGATAATTTTATTGTGTTAACATACTCAAGAACAGACCCACCACCACCATAGCATGCTGGAGGAGGAGAACCGCCCCACCATCCTCTTTGGTCAGCAAGACCTCCCTTCAAAGCACACGCCCCCAACAAAGGACATAGCACGAGGACAGCAATACATGGGGGCGGAAGGGCACGTTAATCTCGCATGGAGGAAATAAATCAGACTTTCCCTGCTTTAGGAAAACATGGAAAATGGAGGGGAAGAGGCAGGGCGACTGCAGGGCAGGCATGTCGTCATGTGAGTCCTACTCTGCAAAACAGCAAAACAGGCATGACGAAAGTGTGATAAAACGCTGGTGTGATGGAGCTCTACATTTTGTGGCAGCGAATTCCATAATTTGACTATGCACTGTGCAAAGCGGTACTTCCTTGTAACTGTCCTGAATCTCCCACCCATCCGCTTCATGGGTGGGTTCTTCTATTATGTTAGAGAGAGAGAGAAATGGCTCTCTATCCACATTCTCCACACCACGCATACATTTGTACACACCATGGATAATTTTGTCTCTGCTTTGTCTGTTTTTTTTCCAGGCTAAACAATTCCAGCTGTTGTAATGTTCACTCTTAGGGGAGATGCTTCAGCCCCTTGATCATTTTGTTGCCCTTTCCTGCACTTTTTCCAGTTCTACAATATCTTTTTTTAGGTGTGACCAGAACTGTAAACGGTATTCTACGTATGATCGCACCATAGATTTGTATAAAGGCAGTATGATACTGGCAGTTGGGCTGCATTAATAGAAGTATAGCTTACAAATCGCGCGAGATACTGGTTCCCCTCTATTTGGCACTGGTTAGGCCCCGTATTGCATCCAGTTCTGGGCACCACACTTCAAGAAGGATGCAGACAAGCTGGAGCGTGTTCAGAGGAGGGCAACGAGGATGATTAGGGATCTGGAAACAAAGCCCTATGAGGAGAAACTGAAAGAACTAGGCATGTTTAGCCTGGAGAAGAGGAGATTGAGGGGAGATGATAGCACTCTTCAAATACTTCAAAGGTGGTCACACAGAGGAGGGCCAGGATCTCTTCTCGATCATCCCAGAATGCAGGACACGGAATAATGGGCTCAAGTTACAGGAAGTCAGTTTCCTGCTGGACATCAGGAAAAACTTCCTGACTGTTAGAGCAATACGACAATGGAACCCATGACCTAGGGAGGTGGTGGGCTCTCCCACATTAGAGGCATTCAAGAGGCAGCTGGACAACCACCTGTCAGGGATGCTTTAAGGTAGATTCCTGCATTGAGCAGGGGGTTGGACTCGATGGCCTTATAGGCCCCTTCCAACTCTACTATGATTCTATGATGATAATGATAACATGGTGTTTGCCTTCTTTACAGTAGCTGCACACTAGGTTAACATTTCATCGAGCTGTCCACCACAAGCCCAAGATCCCTAGCTCAGATTCCACAGACTGCCAGCTCAGATCCCGTCAGGTTGTACTTGAAGTTGGGAGTTTTTGCCCCGACATGCATCACTTTAGAGTTGCTTACAATAAGAGATCCTTTTGGAGCTCCTCACAATCCTTTTTATTTAACCACTTTCAATAATTTGGTATCTTTAGAACTTAGACACTTCACTGCTCACTCCAATTCCAGATAATTAAAAAGCATTGGTCCTAATACAGATCCCCATGGGACTCCCAGTATTTACTTCCCTCCAGCGAGAGAATTTTCAATTTATTCCTACTCTCTGCTTTCTGTTCTTTAACCAGTTACTGATCCATAAGAGGGCCTCTCCTCTTATTCCATGACTGCTAAGTATGCTGAGGAACCTTTTGTGAGTGACTTTATCAAAAGCCTTTTGGAAGTCAAAGTAAACAATGTCCACTAGATTACCCCATCTACATGACACCCTGTTGATTATTTTTCAGCAGGACGTCCTTCTATATGCTTACTAATTTTGTCTTTAATAATGCTTTCAACCAATTTACCCAGAACAGACATTAAGCTAACCGGCCTATAATTTCCCAGATGCCCCATGGATCCCCTTTAAAAAATTGGTATTACGTTGGCCATCTTCCAGTCCTCTGGTAAAGAGGCTGATCTTAGGAATATGCTGCATATTTTGGTTAGAAGATCAGAAATTTTATATTGGAGTTCTTTGGAGGAGAATTACTCATCATTTATTGCTTCCTCCAAGATGGCCCTTACACCTCAGCTTGGGGGAAAAACAGAGGTGGGCTTGCTTGCAAAAGTGTTTGAACAAGCAGCAATGTCTGAATTTGGGAAAAAGTAATATATTACTGTACAGCTTGCCCTAGTTCAATGGATTGCTTGAGTGTGTTTGGACTGGTGCTCCTTGGTTCTGTAATCATCTTTGTGCTTTTTGCATGATCCATGTAGCCTGATTCTGGTAGGTGTATGGTCCCCTTTGGCATGAAGGATTTGCAGAAGGCTAGAAAAAGCTCAAAGCTGCAACCTGCCTGATCCACCCTGAAGATAGTTCCAATATCTAGATCTAGCAAAAAACCTTTGGTATTTTTTAAAAAAATTAATCAAAAGAAAAGTAGCCATGCTACTCCATAAATATATTATTATTATTATTATTTATTATTATTATTATTATTATTATTATTATTATTATAAAACAAAACCCAAAATCCACATTCTGGTTGACCCTAGTTAATAGGGTAACCATATTTTGGAAACCAAAAAGCAGGACAACATGGTTGACCCCCAAGGGGGCATCCCCACCAACATGTCCACCACCAGGGGGCATGTCCAGCACCAAGGGGGGGTGGTGCCCACCTGAACATAGCATGTGATGTTAACAACACAATTAAGATAAATCTGTTCTACATAACATCTTAATGTTAAAATAACTGAAATAACAAGTGAGACATCCAATGTATTTGAAATTAACTTCACTCACTCCTACTTTTGTAGCATTTGCTGTACTTTGTTGCTATACTCTTTGTGATACATTCTCCCCTTTCCTCAAATATATTTTCTGATTGTATCCTCACTCCACTGCAAGCTGCTGCTTAACAGGGCTTGCTGCTGACTGGCTGGCTTTTTTATTTTTAAAGTTCATTTTTAAAATTTGTGTATGTTTGTCACAAGTTTCTCTAATATTAGGGTGGGTGTTGTGGGCGTCAGACACTACTTCGTCCATTCACACTTCTCACTTATATACATTAGCTTCTCAAGGATTTTTGCATTGGCGCTACTTTTCACATCCAGACTTTGAACTCCTGTCTACTTCCTGCACAAACACGTGATTCTGAGACCTCTTTCTAATGCCCTGCATTGCATGACAGCACTGTGGGGCTAAGTTACAACAGGTTTCTCTGGGTTGTCTGTGCAGCCTCTGCTGTCTCTAAGTCATTGCAGCCAAACCAAAGCTCCAGCCTCAAACAATGAATCTCCCTCCCTCTTCCAAAGTCTCCCGATGCTCCAGCCAGGCTAAACACTTTACTCTGTGGCCGGGGGGAAGGGTGCCAGCTTATTGCTTGGTCACATCTGGTGACTCTTACTTTAAAAAACACCTCCGCCGCCAGCTACCTCTGCCTGTATCGAAACTGGATTCTGAGATGCTCTTAAAAGGCTCTGTGTGGCATGCCATCCTCTCAGGGCTCAGCTACAGCCATCTCTGAGTTGTGTCTTCAGTCAAAGTCTGTCTCTAAGAGATATGCCAGATAGCCAAAGCCAGAAATCTATCTATTTTTCTCTGACACACACTTCAAACGTTCTGCATTGCATGCCAGCAGTGCAGACAGAGCCTGGCTCACAAGTGAACAAAGGGAAGTAGAAGGGAAGGCAAAGCAACGACATGCCAGATTCCAGAGTCCACAGCAACAGGGCATCCGCAAAGGTGAGAGCCTCTCCCTCGACTGGTACTTCACTGTTGGTCATGAGAGTTCATTATATCTTATCAACAGACGGCCCATAACTCTTCTGGCAATGTCAGATTGACCTGGATGGTCAGTCCTCCTTATTGAACTAGCTTATTTGTCTTCTACTATATCAAGAGGTCTTAACAGGAATTCCAATTAAGCATTTCCTTGCTGATATAGCAGTTTTAGCAACATAGCACATTCAGGCACATACATCATTTAAATCCCATCATGCAGTTCACTTGCAAGAACCAAGCTGCATACAGAGGTCTACATACAGAGCAGGTATATCAAGGCTTGTGGCCTTGTTTTCTCACTTCTCACATTTCAAAGGGACATTAGAAGTTGTTTTCTCACCTCTCTCATTTCAAAGGGATATTAGGAAGTAGGCAAAGTCTCCACAAAGTTGATTTGACATCCTGGTTATGTTCTTCTTTGTGGTCTCTGTGCATCACACACTATGGGCTCGCGCCGGCGCCAAGCCTTGATTCGGAAGCTTCTAAAGCCTAGACTTTTTAGGCGGGAACCCCTCCCCCCACCGCCCTATCATGCATGCTCAGGGTTCCTGCCTACCTCAGTTCTTTTTCGACCGCCGTGCAGCTTGCCTCACGGAAGTCTTCTCCATCGTTGTTCTCGTCAAAAATCATTCGTAGATAGTTTGTTAGCTTAGACTTCTCTCAGTTTCTTCTCTCGTTTTCCCCTTCTCTTTCTCCTGAAAAAAAAAATTATAGTTATTCTTAAACTTCCTATTCTAGTCCTTCTATCTATCCTTTACTCTTCGTAGCGCGGATAGCACTCCCGTCTGTGTGGGGGGTTTTCGCCGGTCCCCCTCGGACGCGGCCGGCTCCCTCAGACGTGGTCGCTGGGCAAACAAAATGGCGCAGAACGCTCTATTTAAGACCTGCTCCTCATGCAACGTGAAGCTAACCTTATCCGATGGCCACTCCCGTTGCTGTGCCTCGGGGAGGCTCATGTCGTGGACACCTGCACCCATTGCAGGGGTTTCTCCCGGCAAACAAGGAAAAATAGGGCTGATTGTCTCTGGGCCCTCTTATGGAAAAAAGCCCTAGAAACGGTGGATCCGCCGACCTTGGTCGTGCCGGCCCCGGCCGCGGATAAGTCCTTGGCGGACCGCGCTAAAAAGCTCCCAGCAGCCGAACTCTCCTCGGCTTCGGAAGCCTGCAAGCCAAAAAAGCCGAGAAAAACTCATCCTCCTAAAGAGGCGCCGAAGAAACACCGGGAGAAGTCGGGGCACAAAAAATTGCCACAGGAAAAGCCACCTAAAACGGCAACCTCGTCGGCACCGCACCGACCGGGATCGGCGTCTGTACCGAACAGATCGCTGGTACCGATGGGGCTGGCCTTGTCATCGCCCTCAGCTTCAGTCTCCATCCCGCCAATTGCGTGCGCCTCGGCGCCGAAGTGGCCACCAATACCGACTGCATCGATACCGACCCCTCTGAAGCTCACGTTCGACACCGTGCGCTCATCGGTACCGTACCATGACCAGCCGACACCACGGAAAACGCCAACCCAGCCTCAGCCAGTCTCCAGACACGGCTCACCCTGCCCCATGGGCTCACCCTTCTCGGTACCGAGAACCATCCTGACCGAGCATCGGTACCAGCCCAGCTCCTCGACGCCATCCCAGGAGTGGGATTGCCTATCGCAGCGCTCTGACCACTCGTGGGTCTCCAGATCTAGCAGGAGCAGGGGCGGGTGCTCCAGACCGGATTATTTTTTCGACCCCTATACTGGGGAAAGGATCAACGCAGCGGGAGAGTTTCTTCCTCCCTTGCCCCCACGGATGCCCCCGTCTTCGACCATCGTCGTTCCGCCTGTTGACGCCCCGACATCGTCTGCCACCGTCTCGGTACTGGGTCCGGAACTGCTCGACGTCCCCACTCCGGCATCGCCACAGTCCGTGGAAGATTATGCCTCCGATTTTTCCTTATCACTGGAGGCTCCTCCGTCGGTACCGTCTCCAGACGATGCTGTCGGTACCGGGGCAAGAACATCCCCATCGACAGAGGCAGGTACCTTCACTGAACAATTCAAGACAGATGGTCAGCCAATGATCAGAACCTCCACATAAACATCCTGGAGCTACTTGCAGTCCAAAAAGCCCTTCAGGCCTTCAGATCGTACCTCAAGGGACACCATGTCCGGGTGGAAACAGACAACACAACAGTACTTTGGTACTTGAACAAAGAAGGAGGCAATCCCAGACCTACTGCACTTAACACTCTGGGTCTTCCATTGGGCAATCAAGCATCACATTCTCCTCTCAGCCATTCACATTGCTGGGAAAGACAACGTCAAGGCAGATCTCCTCAGCTGCCAATTTCGAGACACGCACGAATGGGCGCTGTCACAGGACGCCCTGACTCTCCTTTTCAACAGATGGGGAATGCCAACCATAGACTTGTTTGCAACGGAGGTGAATGCCGTTTGCCCCAGGTTTTGCACAAGAGCTGGTCTAGGAAGGCACTCCCTCGGGGATGCCTTCAACACTCCCTGGGCCATCGGCATGGCTTATGCCTTCCCCCCGTTCCCGCTACTAACCAAGGTGGTAGCCAAATTAGCCTGCAGCGCGACGAGCGCCATCTTAATAACGCCATGGTGGCCCTGCCAGGCGTGGTTCACCCCATTATACCGCTTGTCCGAAGGGGAATTCCTTTGCCTTCCGATAACGTCGGACCTACTCTCCAAAGAACAAGGCCAAATCCTGCACCCGGACTTACCCCAGCTCAAACTTACAGCATGGCGAATCCGGCGATCTGGTGAGACTTAACGTTGCCCCCCTCGGTACAAGCGATCCTTCTAGAGGCTAGACAGCCCTCTATGCGAGAATCCTATAACAGAAAATGGAAAAAAAATACTGTTTTTATGGGCCTTAGACACCAGAACCCGACAACTTGCGATGTCACACACGTTCTCTCCTTTTTGCACTCTTTGCATGCAACGGGACTGAAGCCCACTACAATTAAGGTCTATTTGGCGGCGATATCAAATAGACATGACCTAATACAGGGGTACTCAGTCTTCACTCACACCTTGTCGAAACAGTTTCTCAAGGGTCTGAACAATGTACAGCCTCCAGTGCGTTCAATCGTTCCCCAATGGAGCCTGTCAGTAGTTCTCACAGCGTTAACAAATAAGCCGTTCGAACCACTGGCCACGGTTTCTCCAAAGCTACTCACCCTTAAGGTAGCTTTTCTGGTCGCGATTACTTCTGCAAGGTGGGCCTCAGAATTATGCGCCCTAATGGCGGATCCGCCATACACCCAGTTTTTCCGCAACAAAGTGATTCTCAGGCCAGGTCCTTCCTTCCGACCCAAAGTTCTCTCAGATTTTTATATCAACCAGAGCATAGTGCTCCCAACCTTTTTTCAAGTGCCATCGGATCCCCTCAGCTCCACGCTCCACTTCTCGATGTCCGTAGAGCTCTGGCGTTTTATAAGTCCAGAACTGCTGAGTATCGCAACTCGACTGTTTATCTGCTACGGAGGCAGAACTAAGGGCCAGCCAGTGTCATCTCAACGATTTGCCAAATGGGTGGTCCAGACGATCTCCATCGCTTATTTGGTGGCTGGCAAGGAACTCCCAGAGGGCCTTAAAGCGCACTCTTCTAGAGCGCTCTCCACGTCAACGGCTCTGACCCATGGAGCGGCTATCCCTGACCTGTGCAGAGCGGCCACGTGGTCTAATGCATCGACCTTCGTGTCACATTATAGACTGGACGTTCGTGCCAGAGCGGACTGTTCCTTTGGCAGAACGGTCTTGTCTTCAATCCTGCAATGAGCCACCAGCGAGTCTACCCTCCACCAGTAAGTGATTTGCTGATTACTCGCCCATAGTGTGTGATGCACAGAGACCACGAAGAAGAAATGCAGGTTGCTTACCTGTAACCGTAGTTCTTCGAGTGGTCATCTGTGCAGTCACACAACCCTCCCGCCGTCCCCTCTAGACCTCGCTTTTGGCCTGGTCCATGAGGCTATCGCCATGCATGTTTTTAAGTTTTAAGATACTTCTATATGTACTGTTAAAATTCTAGCTTATCTCGTTCGCGAGGCAATTTGGTCTCATAGAACTGAGGTAGGCGGGAACCCTGAGCATGCACGATAGGGCGGTGGGGGGAGGGGTTCCTGCCAAAAAAGTCTAGGCTTTAGAAGCTTCCGAATCAAGGCTCGGCGCTGGTGCAAGCCCATAGTATGTAACTGCACAGATGACCACTTGAAGAACTACGGTTACAGGTAAGCAACCTGCATTTATGTATATGAGCAAGACCCCTTTTTTAAAGATCTGCAATTGCGGTTGTTCATAAAGCCTTCTTTTCCTGGCTTTTCTAACTCAAGTGTGGGTGGTTGGTGCAGGGAGCTCAGCTTCTTCTTTCTCTCCCTCCCTCCCTGACATACATGCACAGGCACTCACACATGGCAGAAAATAGGAAGAGTGAATGTGACGCTTCAAAAATGGCCATGGGAATATGGGTGGGGAGGGAAGGCAGCAAAGCATCAAGTTTTGCCCAAAGTGCTTGGGAAGCTGCTGGGAAGCTTCTCTTGGTGGCTCTTCGCTGCTGCTGCTGCTGCTGCTGCTGCTGCTGCTGCTGCTGCTGTGCCACCTGTGTACTGCATACACTGAGAGCGAGAGGCAGGCAGAGAGCGGAGGGGAGGAGTTGGGAGCCGACACCAGGCCACGGATCTGGCTGTGCTCCCTCCCAATCCGTGATTCTTCCCCCCACACACACACACACACCCTGGCAAAAAAGAAATTCAAGCTCTCATCAATGCCAAGTGGGGTTTAAAAGCCAATGATGGTTTTTGTTTATTTCTTTCACTGGCCGAGATCTTGGTCATCCTTTCTACCACCACCACCCTTTCCTTCAGATGACAGATTTGGGAACGGGGACAGATTTGGGGCTGGGAATGGGTAGTGGTGCTTGTGGAGAGAAGGAATCACGTGGATCGGAGAGTAGTCACTTTGCATACGGTTTTCGGCTGTGTTTGTGTGTGAATGATAGAGACCGAGTCTGTGTATGTGTGTGGGTGTTTAACTTCTCAGTTTGTGATTTTGGGGGCTTATTACAGGCAGGCAGATGATGCGCTGCAATGTCTAGAGCAAGATCAAAACTCCAGGGTGGAGGAGGGAAGGCGCCCGTGTCCATCAACGACAAGAACCAATGAACTGGAGGGGGAAGGAGAGGGGGCAGGGTGGAGTGGGAGAACGAACAAGCGAAAGGAGGTTTCACCGGTACAATGGTGATACCACAAATGCACGAGAAAGGGGCCATTAGCTTCACGCATTAATGATATGCAGAAGCAAACCAGGGGAAAAGGGTGTGATGGAGCTCGTAGTGATGGCCACCAATTTGGATGGATAAATTCCTGCAGGAGAAGGCTATCAATGGCTACTAGTCCTGATGGCTATGTGCTACCTCCAGTAGCAGAGGCAGTAAGCCTACGTACATCAGTTGCTCAAGAACATGGATGGGATGGTGCTGTTGTACTCATGTCCTGCTTGTGAGTCCCTGGTCAATATCTGGATGCTCTCTATGTGAATGGATTGCTAGACTAGATGGACCCTTGGTCTGATCTAGCATGGCTCTTCTTATGTTCTTATGGCTTTGTGGTGAGGTAATCAAAGAAGCCACAATGAATTTTGTATGTGAGAAAGAACTCTCCAGCAGCAAGATCTTAGTCTGCCCAGTATACATACGTCAGAGTGTAGCAAGATGTAACTATGACATGTTTTACTGGTTCGTTGACCACAAAGCAGCATTAAATCATGGTGTTCTATTTGTTCATTACAACACAGATTCAATGGGTTCTGAACAGTACTGGTGCCTGGGTATCATTGTTTTTAATGAAAAACGGGTTATCATTGTAGATTCAAGTATAAATAGAGCATGTGCCAAAGAGAATGGAAAAGTACTCCATTCCATTTCAGTTGCATGCCATCTATCGGCTGGGAATTCTTTGGATGGATCATCATAGAAAATGCTGCTGTGCAATGATATGATGGAGCAATCGAACATCTAGATTGTGGGGTGTTTAGAGTTTGGAATCCTTACTCTGTCATCTTTGGCCAGGAATACCTACATATCTAAAGTCCATATGTTCATACATGGATTGGGGTGAATGTGGTAAAGCACAGTATGTGCTTTGCAGAAGTCATTGGAGGTCACCTAATCTGAGGAGATCTTATAAAAATGCTTGGTAAACTAAAGGAAATGGAGGCTGAGGTCCCATTACATACTTACTAAAATTACTGAAGCCAGTGTGGTGTAGTGGCAAAAGTGTTGGACTGGGAGTCGGGAGATCTGGGTTCTGCTCCCTACTTCACCATGGAAACGCACTGGGTGATTTTGGTCCAGTCACAGGCTCTCACCCAACCTACCTCACAGGGGTGTTATTGAGGATAAAATGGAGAGGAGGAGGATTATGTACACCGCCCTGTGTTCCTTGGAGGAAAAAAAGGCGAGATACAAATGCAATAATAAATAAAAATAAAATTAGTGGGTTCATATGAAAGTGTTTTGTCTACCTGTCCTGCAGCATCTTGCCGGGGTAACACTGCACTGGACAAATTAGTCTTTCGTATTGTGTGTAAACATTGGTTCTATGTAACTTGCTGCAAAGAAAGAAACATGGAACTTTCAACTTATTTTATTTGCGCACGATGCATTCCTTGCAAAAGTAACATCAGGCCTCTTGATGCCTTTAATTTATTTGGTATTTTTTTAGTACTGTTAACACATATTCTTCCCTTGACCATGAAAGTGTAACACTGTGCTTGGCACTTCACAATCAGTGTTCCCCTGGCCACCTGCCCCCAGAACTTCATGTGTGAAGTCATTCGCCCAAAGGTATGTCATTACCTTTGGTGTTGGGGCCAGAGTGTGCCTGACTGGGCTGGTGTTGATTTTTGAGAGGGGGGAAGGTGTGGATCCCATCTTTTCCAGGAAACAATTGGATCAGGAAGAGTGGAAGACAGCACACTCACACAAGTCGTGCATGCAACCTTCCTGCTTTAATCCCACATCACTATGATATCTAAAGGCAAGAAATAATTCACACAAAAACCAGGAAACCTTCTCCCCTCTACATCTCCATTGCAACAGCTGTGCTAAAACCACAGTAAATGGCATAAGCTTGGGGATGGCTCTCCCACTTCAGGAGTGGATTCTTATGAGAAGTAAATGTTATGGTAAAAACTCTGTACAAGCCCTCAGGACTCATTTGCATGTGTGTAGGCTCCCACTGTGCACACAAATGGTATGGAGGATTGAACACCTTCTGTAAATACGAAATCCCTAACATACCTCTCTCTATCTCTGTAATTCCCTTCTCATATAAGGGGCACGGGGATCTAAACACCAAACCATACCCAGGATCCTACACCTCTCTGTCCCAAATTATAACCATCTTCTCCCGACAGTAAACATGGCTGAATATAGGCAATCAGAATAAAGGGGATTTTCTGTTCTTTTATGTTGGTTTGATATGCCAGCTACATGTTTTCACTTAGAACATTTCTTAGGGCTTTATCACACCTACTATTCCCATCCCTCCACCCCCAGGTTGCTTCTGCGGCTGCTCCCTCCATTTCCTATGCGAGTCTAGTGTTTTGAATCACACGTGATCGGTATTGCTGCGATACCTCAGCTTGGCCTGTTGAACTTTGCCTGTTTCAGACTTTGCTCGTTCAGGGATATATCGAAACAGAAACTAAAACCTGCGACCTCAGGACGGGGACGACGTCATGCGAGTCCAGTGCTGAAGAAGTAGAGCAAAGTCGCGGCGGGTGGGCTTAAATCCGCCCTTGTGATAATGATTTAAAAATCAGTTTTTTAACCCTTTGGATCATTGTTCTAGTCTGAACGTTCTTTGAATATCACCATCTTTTATTATGATCCAATTACAGTTGAAGATACTGACTGAAGCTTTCTGATGGTAAATTCAACTCCTCCTGTACACCAATCACACTATGAAATTAAATTCCAACCAAAAGCATGAATTTGTGAGATGAGAAGATAGAACAAGCATTGTGCACTTGTGGATCTGTGACATTTGTTAGTCAAGCTACTGTTATGAATGGTGAGGAATTTTGCTATCACCACATTACATGCTCCAGGACAGGACTTGAGTGCAGAAAGTCACCCCCAAATGCACCAGATTTAGGCTGACCATATGAAAAGGAGGACAGGTTTCATGTAACTTTAACTGTTGTAGAGAAAAGGGAATTTCAGCCAGTGTCATTTGTATGCAATTAGTTCCTGGTGAAATTCCCTCTTCATCACCACAGTTAAAGTTGCAGGGGCCCTGCCTTCTTTTGTATATGGTCACTCTAGTATAGTGCCTGCAACTTTAACTGTTGTGATGAAGAGGGAATTTCACCAGGAACTAATTGCATACAAATGACCCTGGCTGAAATTCCCTTTTCTCTACAACAGTTAAAGTTACATGAGCCCTGTCCTCCTTTTCATATGGTCAGCCTACCAGAACTGTCTTACTGCATTTTGATGGAAGTGAAGTAATATATATTAGAATCTGAAAGCTGTCCGCTTCCCTCCAGACCATGAAGTCTAAGGAAGGGAAACATAAGATCATAAATTCAGAAATTTAACTGCAACTCTGGTTCCAAGTAGGAGAGGGCCATGAGTCTGGAAGGGGAATGAGTCTGCTGATTTCCTGGCAAAATGCAGCTCACTGGTGTTTTTATAAGAATTTTTCTTGAAGAGGTACTCAGTGGTTATCATAAAAAATAACAGATAAGCCACCTTAAATGTGTACATCCTAGGGAGTATATCCCCTATACCAAATACATTGGGTAGGGAGTTTTCTTCAGAATGACTAGTTTGTGGAAGCCATCTGCATGTGCGATTAATCGTACTGAAAGCCACACAAAAGCAGTTTGATCTCCTAAAATACTTTTGTGGATGTGAAACCCCAGGGCAGGCTTGAGACATTTTACAGCCTGAGGAGAATTTTAGATGGCAACCCTTCAACGTCTATGTACAAAAGCCAAGTGGGCTGGCAGTTGAATCTTACTTCAATATCGGGGACTAGACAGCATACTCCAGAACACCAGAACTTAAGGCCATTTCCACCAATCCTATGGAGTCCTAATGCTAGGCTGACCAGATAAAATCTAGGTCAGGACTCATGTAACTTTTAGCAGTTGTAGAGACAAGGGAATTTCAGCCAGTGTCATTGGTATGTAATTAGTTCCTGGTGAAATTCCCTCTTCATCACAACAGTTAAAAGTTGCAGGCACTATACTAGCATGACCATATACAAAAGAAGGCAGGGCCCCTGCAATGTTAACAGTTTGATAAAGAGGGAATTTCACCAGGAACAAATTGCATACAGATGACACTGGCTGAAATTCCCTTTTCTCTACAACTGTTAAAGTTACATGAGCCCTGACCTGGATTTTATCTGGTCACCCTACAACGCCCATGCATCAAATTGGACACCTGGGGTACTCTCTTGGTGGAGATAAAAGAAGAGCAAAGCTCTGGTGCTATGTAAACATATATTTCTCTTTATTATGTATTCTCTGTATGCTCGACGCGTTTCGGTGGTGAAACCTTCGTCAGGAGCTGGAGCACTTCTTTACAAATTGTTGTTATTATCCTAACGGAGAACGGTTTAAAGTTTTTACTCATATGCCATCCCGATGGGCGAATGAGCATATGAGTAAAAACTTTAAACCGTTCTCCGTTAGGATAATAACAACAATTTGTAAAGAAGTGCTCCAGCTCCTGACGAAGGTTTCACCACCGAAACGCGTCGAGCATACAGAGAATACATAAGAAATAAAGAGAAATATATTTTTACATAGCACCAGAGCTTTGCTCTTCTTTTATCTCCAGCCTGTTGGTGCTTCCTTCCCTCTTTGTTCCATAAGTACTCTCTTGGTGACCTGTTAGCAGTTTTGAGACTTGTTTCTGAGGGGCTGGTTGTATCAGTGCAATACATTCCTGTGGCTTTTCTCTGGTCATTCTGAAGGACACTTCATTATTTTGGTCATGCACATAATACAGCATTCCAATGGAGCCTGTATCACACTGGTACTCCTATGACTATTTTGAAGGACACATAATATTGTGGCTATGCGCAAGTAGGGGGCCAGCTCTATGGAGCATGCATTAAGGAAAGGCTCTTAGGATGCTTAGGATACTGTCTCTAACCTCCACGAGCAGCTTGGAGGTTCCTGCCCTTTTCTGTAGGCTGCTTATCAGAGCCTAATGCTTTTCTATGGCTATTCTAAGTGACACCTGATATTGTGGCTGTGCACAAGGAGGGGACAGTCCGAAGGAGCATGCCTCAAGCAGACACTGATAGGATGTTTAGTGTGTTAATTTGAACCTCCATGAGCAGTTTGGGGGTCCCTTACCTTCTCTGCTGCACTCCCGGCTCCTTTAAGTTAAATGGATGCTTGTGGTGCCAATTTCATAGACTCATAGAAGAGCTGGAAGGGGCCTATAAAGCCATCGAGTCCAATCCCCTGCTCAATGCAGGAATCCACCTTAAAGCATCCCTGACAGATGGCTGTCTAGCGCCTCTTGAATGCCTCTAGTGTGGGAGAGCCCACCACCTCCCTAGGTCATTGGTTCCATTGTTGTACTGCTCTAACAGTCAGGAACCTCCACAAGCATTTGGGGGGCTCCCTCTGTTTCTTGAGGGGCTTGTGGTAGCATTCTCATGTATTCCTATGGCCATTCGCAAATACAGGTTTGTTGTAAGGAGCGGGTGCTGGAGTGGGGGCATGTGTAAACATGGAAATAATCTTTGGCAGGTTTTGGCAACCCCTCCTCCGCATCTGGGTCTTTTAAAACTGGTGTTCAGAAAGCATTGTGTAAAACTCCAGACATCTTCTGTTTAATGTGTTTTCTTTTTGTGTTTGGAGATGATCCCTAGAAACTGCTGTGTTGTGGGGCGGGGTCATAGGAGTTGTTCCCTAAAACCACTCTGTTAATTTGTGTTTTGATTCTGTGTTGTTTTCCACGAAAGCTTATTTTTATCCCCTTTAAGTGTTTTGATTTGTAGATGATCCCTACGATTCTCCAATGATTTCCTATGGCCATTGGGAATGAACCAATGCATTTCAATGGCCATGTGGTGCGTCCTTCTTTCTAGTCTGTCCCCTCCACGATTGTGCTGCGCTCTGAGCTTGGTAAAATAAAGGAAAGCCTAGTTCCGAGCCTTACATTTGCATCTAGGCCAGGGGTAGGGAACCCGTGGCCTCCCGATGGGTTGGGAGTCCCATGTCCCATCACCCGGGCCGTCATGGTCAATGGTGTGAGGCAAGGGCCCACATATGATGCATCTTCCTATGGAAAGTTTCCTCCCCGTGGTGGGACACGAGTGCCAGGCTAAGCTAGTCTAGAGCTCTTGGCCCGCCGCCGCCGCCGCCGCCCCCTCCACACGTTCATTTGGTATTATGTCCCTCTGTGCGTGTCCGCGTGTACTGTGGAGGAGCCTTCTCCAGACTAGCTGCTGTGCAGGAAACCGGCAGTCTCTCTCTCTCTCTCCCTCTCTCCGTCGCCCAGGCAGGCTGCCGTTTGGCCCTTCCGAACAAGGAGAACCGAACCGAATGCAAACCTTGCGTGCCGAGGCGCCTCCTGTCTTCGAAATGTAAGCCTAAAACGCAGCAGATCAGTGCATCAAGCTCGCGCGTTTCACACGCTGGCGCGCTCCTCTGAGGCAACAGAGGCTCGATGCCGCGCCAGGCCAGCGAACCCTCGCCGCGAGAAATGCGGCCTTGGCTCGGGCGTGCAGCGCGGAGGCCCCGAGCCCAGCGCGTGCGGCGCTTCCCTCCTCCTTCGGCGGCCTCCGGCGTTTCTGCCACTCCCAAGATGGACGCCGCCACGCGACTCCGAGGCGCTCTTCCCTTCCCGGGCTGGTCGCTGCTTTCGCATCCGTCGTCGTCGCGCAGCGATGAGCGCATCAGCCCTCGCTGCCACGTCTCTTCAGGGCAACCGAAGGAGCAGGCGGCCGTCGCGGCGACAGCGAAGAGGAGGCGGCGGCGGCGGCGGCGGCAAGGAAGAGGAGGAGGAAGGGGAGAAGCGCGTGGGGAGGGGCGGGGTCGCGCCCCTTTCCCAGCCTGGCGGGTTCCTGGGAGCGGGCAGGCGGCGGCGGCGGCGGCAACCCCAGCAGCGCTCGCTCATGGTGCCGCTGGACAGGCGGTGAGTGGCTTCGAGCGGCCAGTCTCCCCCTTCCTTCCCCTCCGCTCTCCTCAGTGTGGCTATCTATGGGGCACCTTTTCTGTTGTGCTTCAGCCTCCCCTGCACCGCGCTGGGCTAGGGAGGAGGAGGAGGAGGAGGAGGAGGAGGAGGAGGGTGGGGCTGTGCTCCGTGGTTGCGTTTTCCGCGCCCTTCTCCCTTCCCTCAGGTGGGGGTGGCGCTTCCTCCTCCCTCCCTCCGCCGGGGCTGCCTCTCTCTCCCCCCCCCCCCCCAATCAATCAATTCCCTTTCGTTGTTTAGCGGCCTCTTCTCAGTCAAGCAACTTTTCCTGCGTTGAGAGGAATGAAATGCCTTGTTCAGGAATTGTGATGCCTCGTTCTGCTGATGAAGACCAAAGCTGATAGTGTGTGTTTGTTTATTCTTGTGTAGGCTGCTGAGACTTATTTAAAGTTATTTACATCACCAGGAAGTCAAACGTGTGAGATTTGTTTCCGGATCTGAATGTCAGACTCTTCAGGGAGTCTGTGTCAGAAACTCGCACCAGTCAGGCACTAAGCAGGAGTAGGTGGGTGATGCTGCTAGCACATTTGACTGCCTTTCTAAAAGTTGTGTGACTTGTTCTGTCTAGGCTGCAATCCTGTGCACACCTATGTGGATGTAAGCTCTATTGAACTAATAGGGTTTTCATCTAAATACATATCCTGCACAAGATCAGATTAAGAATTGTCATTTTCCAGTTGCGGGTGGGACTTAACAGAGTTTCCACTGGCAGCCTCCCCTTGGCAGAGCAAACCTAGTTGTCTGGTCAAGTTAGTATCCATCCCAGTCAATATAGACCTGGAGACTGACATGGTGAATGCACACTGCTGTTGATGTACTTTGGTAAACCAAAATGTGTGTAGTTTGGTCATATGTATGTGACTACTCTTACTGGTTGGAATGGTGCTGGAATGATGATTGTTTTTACCAGCTATCCCCAAAGTATGCAGGAAGTGGGGGCTTGTCTTTCAAGACCCCCGCAGAACTTAAAATCCACTTGTATTTAAAATCCATCTGAAGCATCTTCCCTCTAACCTTGCTTGAAGTGAGAAATTGCTCCTTGAAAGTGCTGATTTAAAATGCAACCACCTTCATATAAAATAAGTTATAATCAAATGGCACTTTAACACTGCAGTCCTAAACGTGTTTACATTTGGAAGTAAATGGTGATTGTGTGTGTTTTAAGAAGATTATACTTCCAAGCAATTCTATTTAGGATTGCTGGCTTAGAAAAGCAAAATTTGTTACATTTAATTATCTAGCTCTTGGCAATATGACAGGAAACTATCTCAACTGTTTTGTGGTCTCTTTAACTCAGGAAGCTGCTTATGAATACTGGACTAAAGTGGGCCTGGCTTTGCTTCTGGTACATTAATGTGCATTTGTGTGTGTGTTCATTAATAATGGCTATGGAATAATGAATAATTCTAATTCTTGGAGTAAGTTTCCATTATTGCAAATAAGAATTTATTTTTCTGAAGTAGCAGAGAACACGCTGGTGGTTATCTTTGAAGTAACAGGGAATTTTGCATGGAGAAACAGACTCAGTGAGAGAATGATCCCTTCTCCCAGTTTGAAAAGTTTGCTTATGGAAAGGTTATATTTCCTGATGCAATCTACTTTGATCTCCATTCAGAAATTTCTAGAAATAAAATGTCACCAAAGCGTGGGTTCCTTTTTCTCAGCTCTTAAATCACTTGTTCATTAAATGTGTGGATGCTTAGCTTAATTTAAAGCAATCTGGAGTTTATTTATTTACAATATTTACATACCTCCATATCTAGGTGCACATAGGAATAAAACAGTAAAAAGAAAGAAGATTAAAAACAGCAAATTAAATTAGTTCAAATTAAACCAATAAAAACAGTGGCTGGTCATTTGAGGAAGGCTTTCTGGAATCAAGTCGGTAGGCAGCTTTCGCAGTTTTTCCATTTTGAATTTAATACTTGGACTATTTTCATTGCATATATATGCAAAGGATGCATACTTATTCACTTTTCTTGTAAATACCGATGAGAAATAAATGTTTGTGCACTGCACTTTCCTATGTGCTGAGAACCACTGTGGTCCAATAGATAGTGCTTGGGTTTGGACAATCAGTGGGGCAAACAACACGGTGTTGGTTGTTTCCCTCCCCCCTGCCCATGCTGGTTGCGCAATTGGGATTACCCTACTCATGCTACCCATGTGATCAGGTTTGCAGCAGGGGTTGTGAGGTCCACACTGTATGCTGCCTTCAAATGCCATGGCAACCCATAACGTGGGTAATTAGCAGGGATGCGTATCGTATCGTTAAAATGTCCAATAACGATACAATATGGTCTTTATCGGACATCCGATTAACAATAACAATATGATACAACATCCTATGATAGTTATCAGAGACAATAATAATCCTACGATAATTATCGGAATTTTATCATATTATCGGAAGGCTCTTTCTCTTTTGCCGCCGCATGGAGGGAGCTAGAAGGTGGGGTGTGTTTGCTGAGATTGACAGATTCAGTGACCAATCGTGCAGTAAGGATTCCAACAGGCTCCAATCACAATGTTGGAGGAGAGCTAAGGATATCCCCACATAAAACCCCCACACTTGGTGTTCCAGCTCTGTTGGGAGTTAGGCGTTGAGGGGAGAAGGGTGGATTTTATTGTGGAGCTCTGTCCTGGGTCTTAGAGTTAGTTACTTAGTTACTGCTGGATTGATTTTGGTGGCGAATTGTTGGAGATTCATTCTAGTCTTGTATCATTCTGTTCCCTTCTGTGTGGGTTGTTTGGCTGTTCGTTGCTTGTGTGAGTTATAATTTGTATACGTTTTCTGGTTGGTTTGATTGAAGGGTTAGGTTAGCGTGAGTGGGGGTACTGCTGTGACTGAGTGAGTGTGTTGTTGTCCCCTTCCCTGTTTAACTTTCTTTAAAAAAAAACATTTTTTAAAAAAATATATATGTTTCTCCGTGTGTGTGTGTGTGTTTATGTGTTTGCTGGATTGACTGTGAGTGTGCTGGCGTGTCCTGTAGCCTGCTACACAGGATAACATTACACAATCTGTGGTCAAAGCAGCACACAAACTGTTTGCAAAGGATTGTTATTAATATTAATAATTTCAATCACTTTGTAGCAGTATGAAACGCGGCTCTAAGGCGCGCCTTGGGTGAGGTGGCTCTGGGTCTAGGAGAGATGCTGTTGCTGGGGGCAGTTCTGGGGTGGCTGTCTCTCCCCCAGTGAAATCAAGTGCACGTCTTCCTTGGCGCTTCCTCCTGCAAGAATTTCTTAGGCTACCCTTCTGGAATCGAACCTGGATTCCCTGTTAATAGTAGGGATGTTGTGGAACCAGGCAACTCATTACTTCACCTAATTCCGGTGTAGCAGCATTGGTGAGGGACTTCAGCAGCATCTCTCACACCTTGGCTTTATTTATTTTTGCCACTGCTCCATCCAATGTTTCCAGTCTGGACTGCTTTAGTGAGGGACTGCAGTCAGTGTATGCATAGCATTCCAGTGACAGCGCCTTGACAGATTCCTGTATTATTGTTTTTCGTCACTACGTCCCTGGGTCTGCTCTTCAAGTAACGCTTGCATCGATTGTTCTAAAATTTGACTCACAAGACAAGCAACACTCAGTCTGCACTGTGACCAAGTTCCAAACCTGTAACTTAGAAAATTAAGAAGTTTTAGGCCTTTCTGACTCAAAAATCAACTCTAGAGTCTATAGGGCAAAATGTAGAAATGATAAAAATATGATACGATATGGTTAACCTACGATATTATCAGAGGCGATAATTTTTTTGATCCAAAATTCCAATAACGATACGATATTTTCGGGCGTGCACATCCCTAGTAATTAGGGCAATCCTGGTCATGTGGCCGGGGCAAACAACGCTGCGTTGTTTCCCCTGCTGATTGTCTGAGCAACCTCAGTGTCTTTTAAAATGTAGCACTGTGGAATGTTGCACAGCCAGGCAAGGTCCCGCTGCTGAGCAACAATTGGCAGTGTTGCTGTGTATGATGGGAGCATTGCAACAATACTAGTAAGGATCTGTAATGTTGTAATGATGTTTCCTAGTTAGGAACTATTGTGATTACTAAAGTTAGTTTCAGCAATGCCAACTGATGTTGCACAGCAACTGGGCCATGCATTCTCCAACTCTTTTGCCATGTGATTGGTGGGAGCATTTCTATATGGCAGGAGTTCTAGTGGATCACTCCTTTTAGGCTGCAATCTTGAAATACTTTGAAATGAGTGAAACTGGTAAGTAAGGAAAAAAGCAAAGAACAAGAGACAGGGGCATGGAAGAGTGTGACACACAGAAATTTGCAGGACATTCTGTGCCTTTAGAACTGCACAACCAATACCAGGCTGTTGCCACAGAACCCTGGCCAATCTGGTGAAGAAATTAACCTTTTCTCCATAGAACATTGAGGACATTCAGGGCTGTCTGGATAGTGCTGGTGGTTAGGAACTTCTTGCTGAGTGGGATGGATGCAGTTGTGTGCAGACCTGATTTGGAAAAAAATGGAAATTTTGGGAATGGAAAAATGTATGATACTTATTTTTAGCACTCATTATGAATCTAAAGTCACTTTGTTACTTCAGGATCCTAAAATGTATTATGTATAAAATTTTGCGCATAAAAGTGTAATTAAAATCATTAAAAAGACATTTAAAAGTAAAATCAGTATTTTTGTAATTATTGTCTGAATAAACTATACTTTGAAATTTTAATATATCAAACATAATTGTTATGAGAATACCAAGTTACATAATACATTTTAGGTTCCTTTTTTATCTCTGACCAGAGGGGACTTCAACAAATAATAGTCCCTGAAACATCTGAATCATAGTAGAAGACTGAAGAATCAAGATGAGCTGGAGGCAGAGGAAGACTAGTGTATAGCATCTGTTCCTGTTTGTGAGGAATTGGTTGGGCCGGGATTTAGAGAAATTTGGTCTGAATGAAAAGCTGTTGAGAGCTTATTTACCTGGGTAAAAGCTAAATAGGATTGCACTTTCTTTAGAAGGAAACCTCTGATCTTGTCAGGCTGTCAGGCTGCAATTGGCAGGGCAGGAGGAGCAGCAGAGACAATTTTTGCATCTCCATTCCTGTACAGAATTTCCTTCAGATGGGCACCATTCCCTCTAGAGAAGGCATGCTGCCATGAGCTGGGTCAGGGCTGAAGAGACTATAGGATTCTTGTATTCTGGCTTCTTGTCTCCCCTCCCTGCTCACTGGAACTCGCCCTTTTCCCTACCCACAAGGCCACAGGGCTTTCCAGAGTGGCTGTGAGGGGGCGGAAGAGCAGGAACTCAGAATCCCTCTCCCAAGGTTGTAGCAATGTCTATGACCTCAGGAGAGGGATTCCAAACAATCCTGTGTTCCCTGGTACGCTCTCTCAGGAACCATAGGATTGCTCCTTAAGACTCTTACCTAGAGATGTGAAGGCCTGAAAAAGAACCAGAAAAATTAGGAAACAAGCCTTTTTGGTTTTTCTGAAAAACTGAACAGTTTTTGATAATGAAATATTTCCTTTTGGAATTTAAGACAATATATTTATATATTGTTACCCAGCCTTTATTCCTCTCAAATGATTTATAAAAGCTATGTAGTAAGAACATGTTTAAAGAAAGATTAGAGAAGTAAGATGTCTGGAAATAATGAAACCATGGGGGAATTTTTTTTTAATCCTCTCTGTAATTCCCAGCGTAATTATTTCTTTATGCTCAGTTGCCGAACATGTGAGTAGAGTCACCACTTTGTGCTCTTGACAGTTTGGGTTTGTTCTATGTAGTCCTGTGTTTGTGATGCTGCAGCAGTAATTTAATGTAGTTCTAAACTGTTCAGACAATATAATTACAAATGTATTAACTGAGTTTACTTTTAAACGTTTTAAAAAATAATGATAATTTTCTGAGCAAACAAAGTTATACATAAAATAACTTAAGGAACAGAAAGGTTGTATATGTTCCTAAAGCAGCCTTCCCTAACCTGGTGCCATCTGAATGTTTTGGACTATAGTGCCCAGCATTCCTGACTGTTGGACATGCTGCTTGATGTTGATAGGAGCTGAAGTCCAAAATATCTGGAGGTCAACAGGTTGCCAAAGGCTATCTTAAAGCAATTAAGTAACTTTAGATCTGCAAAGAGAGTTAAAAAATATATTGCTTATTTTTTATTTTTTAAAAAAAATATATTCTACCCCCTAAAAAACTGGAGGTGGGGGGGAGGAACAGTTTTTTTTTTTATTGCCCCCCAAATTTCCAGAAATTTTACATCTCTAATCATACCTATTAGGAATGATAACTAAGCATATTTAAGAACATTTAAGGAATCTCAACCTATTAGTCGAAGAGTGACATTTTATTCCCTTTTGTAAATAATTTCCCTTTTTATTTTTCTTCATTTTGAAAGGTAATAGTAGTGTTTATCCCATGCCTATGCCATAGGAACCAGGCTACCGAGTTTCTTTTGGCTTATAGAAGATGTATTTTGCTTTTTATAGTCGAGGCAGCATTTCTTAACAGTGAGGTCTAACTGGGAACTTTATTTTAAAAACAAAATAAAAAACGGTGACAGTGAATTAGTAGCCCTGATGGCAATGTGCTATCTCCAGTATCAGAGGCAGCATGCCTAATATATACCAGTTGCTTGGGAATATGGGCAGGAGAGGGCTCTTTCACCTGTGTCCTGCTTGCGGGTTTCTGGTTGACAGCTGGTTGGCCACTGTGTAAGCAGAGTGCTGGAACTTTGGTCTGATCCAGTGTGGCTCTTCTTATGTTCTTAATATCATAAACCCAAGGGTTTTTTTTTTAAAGAAAAGAAACATGGGTTGGATAACCCACACATGGTTCCATCGTATGTGATAACAGTGTGTGATAACTATAATGTTGATCTCACATGTGGGGTTTAAAATTATATTCATTTGACTGGTGCATCATCTTTCTTAGAATAAGTCCAGAAACACTGGGCTCTGAAACAAAACTCAAACTTCTAAGAATACATATTTTCGTCACATATTGACTGGTTTTGCCCAATATGACAACCCACCATGGCTTAATTTACTCCTAGGACTGTCATGGCTAGCGCATGCCATTTTCACATGAGGCCTACTACTGGCACCTGGCTTGGCGTGCCGTGTGAACTGAGGCAGCTACTATTGTTTGAAGGTTGTTTAATCCTCAAATAAACCTTGCTGTCTGGGTTTGTACAACATGACAAGCCATGCCCACAGGTACTTTGCAAAAATGGCCCAACAAGTACCTGGCAGAACACAACAGCCCCCATGAGTAAATTAAGCCACAGTGGGCTGTTGTGTTGTGCAAACAAAGTCAACGTGATATGGTGGCTCTAGTCACATGTTGAGAAATGGAGCTTGACATAGAGCATCCCTAAATGTTTATCAATAAAAGATACAGTAGGTCAATAATTATAAGAAGGAACAGAAAAAGCAACTATGCTAGTTAAAAACCATTTTCTCCCATGGCTTCGACATTTCCAGAAATTTTACAATGTCTTCCTGTAAAACACTTCCTATTATGTAGTTTTTAGAAATCATTTTGGAAGAGTAAAGACCAGGTAGCAATATAAAAACATGTTGTCTTAAACAATTTATTCTCATTGAAATAAAATATTTCATAATGCATAATTGTTCCATTTTTCCAATATTTTGGATAAAACAAAAAATATCTTTTTTAAAAAAGGGTTATCCCCCCCCCCCCCCCCCCCCAGTTTTTCTGGGCCTTCACACCTCTACCACAGACTATGAGGTTCTGGATAGAAAATTGAAAGACTTGGGAGCAGAAATGCTCTTTTCCTCTCTCCTTCCTGTCAAAGGTCAGAGTATTGGTAGAGAAAGAACGATAGTAGAAGTGAACAACTTCCTACACAAATGATAATGTTCGAAAGGTTTGGTTTCTTAGATCATGGCCTACAATACCAATATCAAGGACTCCTGGTAGGAGATGGGGTGCATCTCTCAAGAACTGGGAAGAACATTTTTGTCAGGAGCCTCACAAGGATTATCAAGTGGGCTTTAAAGCAAGGCCCTCTTGATTATCGTCTCTTTAAAAGAGGTGGTAATCAGTCCACTCCTGAAAAAGCCTAACCTGGACATTAACAAGTATAGTCCAGTAACTAACATGCCCTTCCTGGGCAAGTTGCTTGAGCGGATCGTTGCAGGACAACTCCAGGCATTCTTGAAGGAAACGGATTATTTAGATCCATTTCAATTGGGCTTCAGGCCTAGTTTTGGAATGTGAACTGCCGGAATTGCCTTGTGAGATTACCTTTGCTGGGAGAGGGATGGGGTAGTGCGACCCTGTTCATTCTCTTGGATCTCTCAGCGGTCTTCAATACTATCAACCATTGGATCCTTTTAGATCAGTTGACTGGGCTAGGGGGATTATTGCTCTGTACCATGACCCCATGGGGTTCCATGGGGCTATTTTATCCCCCATGCTGTTTAACATCTACATGAAACAACAAGGGGAGGTCATCTGGAGGTGTAGGCTGAGGTGTCATCAATATGTGGATGACAGGCAGTTCTACCTCTCCTTTTCATCATATCCAGGTGAGGCAAAGGCTATTCTAAATCATTGTCTGGGCAAAGTAATAGCTTGGATAAAGGTAAGTACCCTGGAAGACAGAAACAAGTTCAAGGTGATCTTGACAGGCTGGAGCGCTGGCCTGAAAACAACAGAATTTAATAGGGATAAATGGCAAGTTCTACACCTAGGAAAAAGAAACCAAATGCACAGTTGCAAGATGGGGTATACTTGGCTCAGCAATACTGCAAGCAAGAAGGATCTTGGAATTGTTGTAGCTTACACAGAAATACAAGAGGATGAGCCTGGGAGCCCCATCGAGAGCATCTGGATTAAAATAAATGGGGAAAGGAATAAAAGGAGCATGATAGTCGGAGTCTACTACCGACCACCCAAGCAAGGAGAAGATGAGGACAAAACTTTTGAAAAGCAAATTGCCAGTGTTTCAAGGAAATCCGTTTGTAGTAGTAATGGGGGACTTCAGTTACCCCGATATCTGTTGGGTGACAAATTCTGCCAAAAGTGGCCCCTCCAAGAAATTCCTGACATGTCTGGCTGATAACTTTCTCTTACAGAAAGTAGAGGAAAAAACTAGAGGAATGGCTATCCTTGACTTAATACTGACCAATAGGGATGACTTAGTGGATAAAGTGGCAGTTACAGGAACTCTGGGGGAAAGTGGCCACGTCCTACTTGAGTTCTTGATTTTAAAGGAAGCAAAAGCTGAGTGTAGCCAAATGTGTAATCTGGATTTCAGGGAAGCTGATTTTAATTAACTCAGAACTATGGTAAGTAAGGTCCCATGGCAAGTGACCCTAATGAGAAAAGGAGTCCAAGATGGGTGGGAGTTTTTAAAAAAGGAAATTTTAAAGGCCCAATTACAAACAATTCCAACAAGGAAAAAAGATAGAAGACAACAGAAGAAACCATGTGGCGCCACAAAAAGCTTAGAAATTACATGAAAATAAAAAAAGGATACATATAGGAAGTGGAAGGAAAACCACGCTACAAAAGAAGGATACAAACAAGTAGCACGGAAGTGCCAGAATGGTTCAGGAAGGCTAAAGCTGAGAAGGAGCTGAGGCTAGCGAGGGATGCTAAAAGGAGTAAAAAGGCTTTCTTCAGATATGTGAATAGTAAAAGACAGAAGAAAGAAATGGTGGTTCAACTGCTTCATGAGGATGGCAAATCGGTAACAGATGACAAAGAAAAGGCCGAAGTGCTCAATTCCTACTGTGGCTCAGTCTTCTCTCAAAAGTGGGTCTATGACCCCCCTGGGAAAAGTGAAGTACAAGTTGTTGGGGCAGGATTGCAGTTTGAGATTGATAAACAAATGGTCAAGGAACACCTAATTTCTTTGAACAAGTTCAAATCTCCACGGCCCGACGAAATGCATCCTAGAGTAATAAAGGAGCTGGCAGAAGAACTCTCAGAACCACACTCTATTATCCTTGCGAAATAAAGGAAGACAGGTGAAGTGCCGGATGACTGGAGGAGGGCTAATGTCCCTATCTTCAAAAAGGGCAAAAAGGAGGATCCTGGGAACTACAGACCAGTCAGTCTGACATCCATCCCTTGGAAAATCTTGGAACAGATTATGAAGAAGTCAATCTGCAAACACCTTGAAAACAATGCAGTGATTACTAGAAGCCAGCATGGATTTGTCAAGAACAAATCTTGTCAGACTAATCTGATCTCAGTTTTTGATCGGGTAACCTCCCTTGTGGACTGTGGGAATGCTGTGGATACAGTATATCTTGACTTCAGCAAAGCTTTTGACAGTGTGCCCCATGACATTCTGATTCACAGACTAGTGAAAAGTGGGCTAGATGGAACAACTATTAGGTGGATCCACAGTTGGCTACAGAATCAGACTGAAAGAGTGCTCATCATTGGTACCTTTTCACCCTTGGGGGAGGTAACGAGCGGGGGACCGCAGGGCTCAGTCCTGAGCCCAGTGCTCTTCAACACTTTTATTAATTATTTGGACGAGGAGGCCCAGGGAATGCTTATCAAATTTGTAGATGACACAAATTGGGTGGGATTGCTAATACCCTGGAAGACAGAAACAAACTCCAAAGCGATCTTGATAGACTGGAGTGCTGGGCTGAAAACAACAGAATGAAACCAAATGCACAGTTACAAGATGGGGGATACTTGGCTAATCAATACGACAAGCGAGAAGGATTTTGGGATTGTTGTAGATTACAAGCTGAATCTGAGCCAACAGTGTGATGTAGCTGCAAAAAAATCAAATGCTACTTTGGGCTGCATTAATAGAAGTATAGCTTCCAAGTCGTGCAAGGTACTGGTTCCCCTCTATTTGGCACTGGTTAGGCCCCATCTTGAGTATTGCATCCAGTTCTGGGCACCACACTTCAAGAAGGATGCAGACAACCTGGAGTGTGTTCAGAGGAGGGCAACGAGGATTATCAGGGGTTTGGAAACAAAGCCCTATGAGGAGAGATTGAAAGAACTAGGCATGTTTAGCCTGGAGTAGAGAAGATTGAGGGGAGACATGATAGCACTCTTCTAATACTTGAAAGGTTGTCACACAGAGGAGGGCCAGGATCTCTTCTCGATCAACCCAGAATGCAGGACACAGAATAATGGGTTCAAGTTACAGGACATCAGGAAAAACTTCCTGACTGTTATAGTACGACAATGGAACCAATGACTTAGGGAGGTGGTGGGCTCTCCCACAATAGAGTCATTCAAGAGGCAACTGGACAACCATCTGTCAGGGATGCTTTAAGGTGGATTCCTGCATTGAGCATGGGGTTGGACTCGATGGCCTTACAGGCCCCTTCCAACTGTACTATTCTATGATTCTATGATCTATGATTTTATGAAGCTGGGTGTGTTTACTCTGGAGAAGAGAAGATTCAGGGAGACAAGATAGCAGCCTTCAAATATCTGAAGGGCTGTCATGCAGAATATGGAGCTGAATTGTCCTCTGTTGCTCCAGAGGGCAGGACTCAAAGCAATGGGTGGGAATTGTAAGGAAGCAGATTTCAACTGAACATTTAATGGGAGAACTTGATTTACAGTGGAACAGAGGTCTGGGCTCTCCTTCACTGGAGGTATTTAAGCTGAGTCTGTATGGCCATTTGTCAGGGATGTTGTAGGGATTCTGCATTGTACATTGAGCAGGGGATGGACTAAAAAAATTTGATAGATTTAATCTAAGGCCAAAAATAAGCTAATATAATGACTGGGTTTGGATGTCACAATAACCCACACTGGGTTAAGCCATGATGGCTTATTAACCAATAATGGGTTATTCTGTCATCTGTCAGAAGTTTTATAACCCACGCAGGCTTAGTAGGCCAAAGTAACCCACTCCTGTAAACCATGGTCTGTAAATTGGGTTATTACCCATCAAACAAACAAACAAACAAACATACTTTATTGTGTCTTAGCAAATTGCCATTATGCACACTTACAAAGGAGGGGGGGGGGAAACACTCTATACAATTAAAACTCTGCTAGTAAACCAATAAGAGCTGGATCATTTTCCATACAATCTTTAAACTTTGTGGCACGTATTTGTAGAGCATTGACAAGGAATTTAGACGTTCTAAAGGATACATACTTCTCAACATCAGACAATAAGAAACAAACCTTAACAAGAGATGGCCTACCCTTTAGTGAACTTAACAATGGATAAATATATTTGGTTCTGAGATTGTTATACAATGAGCATTCTAAGAGTACATGAATGATATCTTCAGTTGATACAGAATTACAACTGTATACTCTATCCTTCTTAGGAACCCCCTTATGCCGACCCACCCAATCTGCCAGCGGAAGAACATTTAATCTTGCCCGAGTAAAGGCTACCCTCATTTTAATATTTGGTAAATCTACAAGGTATTTTGGAAAAGATAAATACAAAGGAGTAAAGGAGGCATAGAAGTTATTAGACTGGCAAGTCTTGATCTCAGCCAGCTGAGATTGCATCTCAGTGTCCTTAAGCCTTTGGAGCAGTAATACTTTAGCTCTGTCATAACCTTGTGTTAGGAGAAAAGAGAAGGAAAATCCCAGATTCATGGCAACTAACTGCATTTTATGGTTCCATGAGCTGGGGCCCATCTCTTCCAAAACCATCAGAAGAAATTCTGATACCTGCTTGAAAATGATTCTTAGCCAGAAGAGCAGGGCTAGTCTGAGAGTTTCAGCTTTGATTGTCATTACACCCAATTCTGCACGGAGCAATTCCAATTTTGTAGAAATGGGAACTGCAAGGAGTCTACGCAGAAATTTATTTTGAGCTCTTTCTAATGAATCCAGGTTGGCCATAGCCCACAGTAGTGCTCCATATAACAATTTTGGAAGAACCCTGATCTTATACAATTCTAAAGTGGGCTGAACGAGATTGCCCCCTTTAGTGCGATAGAACCGTAATAGTCCATTTAAAGTTCTACCAGCTAACAGGGTGCTTGATTGAATCTGCGAAGACCATGTACCTGTCCACTGAAACACCACACCAAGATACTTAAACGAAAATACTTGCTCCAGTTTATTCCCATCAAATGACCAGTTATGGATTTTCTTAGATTTACCAAATATCATAACTTTTGTTTTTTGGTAATTGATAGAAAGAAGCTCATTCTTGCAATATAAACTGAACTGCTTCAACAATCTACGCAGGCCCAACTGAGTGTAAGAAATTAGAATTGCGTCATCTGCATAAAGAAGGATAGAATATTTCTGGTTTCCTATTTTAACTGGAAAATAGTGGTCACCTCTTAAGAACTCAACTACATCATTTAAAAATAAATTGAAGAGAAGGGGGGCTAGTAAACATCCCTGTCTTACTCCTTTTGTAACTGGTACAGGGTCAGATAGATGTCCTCCATCAATTCTAACTCGTAAGGATGTTCCGGAATGTAAAGCAATTATACATTTTAGCAGCTGCATGTCAATGCCCATAGATTGTAATTTGCTCCAAAGGTGTTCCCGTGGAACAGAATCAAAAGCAGCCTTCAAATCAATGAAGGCCACATAAACATGCTTTACAATTCCGGCCAAATATTTATCAATAATACATTTCAGCATAAAACAATTATCTAGAGTTGACCGTCCTGGGCGAAAGCCAGCCTGTTCTGGAGCAAGCAAAGCATGATCTTCCACCCAATCCTCCAATTTATCAAGAAGAAATCTGGCATAAATCTTCCCTGGAACATCTAATAAGCTAATTGGCCTATAATTTGCTGGATCATTTCTAGGCCCCTTTTTGTAGATTGGGACCACAATAGCTGATGACCAATTCGGAGGTGAAATCCCGGTGATGTTAATTAAGGAGAATAATGAGGCAAATATTGGAGCCCACCAATCAGGGAATGTAGTAAAGAGATCCGGTGGCAGAGCATCTTCTCCAGGAGCTTTACCATTTTTTAGTTTTAAGATTAGAGACTTCGCCCTATCTGCTGAGATATTTTCCAAACAATGTTCCCAATTATATTCTGTATAATCCTCAGTAGAAATAATAGGAAGGTTGGGCTCATTAAATACCCTCCTAAAATGGCTTTCCCATTCGATCTTAGCAATGGTTCCCTCTAGAACGGGAGCAGATCTTTTTTCCAACCTTGCAAGTATATCCCAGAATTTACTTGGGTTCTTTTGCTAGAGTGCGAGGCCTAATTCCTTCCACTGTTCCTCATAGTATATTCTTTTTTTCTCTCTGATTAATCTTTTATACTTTTTGCGCATTTCATAAAATTGAGGGGGAATTATAGAAGAATTACTAGTGCGATATGATTTTATAATTTTTCCCATCTGCCTTTTTAGTGTCTTGCAATCTTTATCGAACCATTCATTACCCCTTTTGGTTTGACAATTTCCTGATAGGGATGCCTTTTTTAGAAAAAAAGGTCTAAGGGAATTTACTAATTGTACATATAATTGAATCGCTAATTCAATATTAGAAGCTTGGAGCAGGTCATTTCTTAATCTCAAAAATTCTTCTGAGTATAGTCTGAGATCCAAATCAGCTTGCAGCAAGGGATTCCATTTAATCCGCTTGTCCGATGTTAAAAGTGCTTGCTCAAAATTCAGATGCGTGTCAAAATTTGTATTAACACTATTGGACCACTGCAAGGAAAATCTAAGTGGCTGATGGTCACTGCCAGCTACTGAATCTACTGTGAAAGATAGAAATGTTGATCGGAAAGGATAAGAAATCATCACGTAATCCACAACACTTGCACCTAAATTACTTATATAGGTAAACTCCCCTCCTGAGTTATCTAGTTGGGACCCATTGATTAATGTTAAATTTAGTTTTATTGCTAGTGTGAAAAGGATAAGGCCAAAGTTATTAATCTTCATGTCTTTGGATTTTCGGATTTCCAAGTCTTCCCATAGCTCCGTTGGACTTCCTAGAGCCATTGCGATAGCCTGGTTAGTTGGACCTATACGTGCATTAAAATCACCAGTCACCACTAGCGGGACTAAAGGGAATTCATGCTCAAGCTCAGCTAAGTAATCTTCTAATTTGTTCCAACAATCTACGTCACAATATGGTGAGCTTCTAGGAGGAACATAGATATTAACAAAAATATAAGAATATGTTGGATTTTTAATAAGGACAGCCATGGCACATGGGGCCAACCCTTTAAGCTGAATGATTGAGGCCTTAAAGGAGGTAGATATTAGTATAGCCAATCCTCCACTTGGTCTACCACCTTTGGAGGCAGAGGATGCAGGGCTTGAATAAGCCACATATCCAGGCAACCAAATTTCCTGCATTAACCAAGTTTCTTGAAACAACAGAATTCGAAATTTGTTTATGTAATATAAAAAGTCATTATCCTCTAGCTTATTCCTCCAGCCAGCCAGGTTCCAAGACAAACAGGAAACTCCAGCTTTTAATTGTGCTTTTTGTCATAGCTGTGTTAGAGCCTCCATTTCAATAGCCTTGTCTGTAGTTACTATTGACCCATTCTTTAGAAAATGAGGATTACATTGTGGTTGGTGTATTTCTACAAGAGTAGTAACTTTCCTTATAGCTTTTCCTTCTCCTACTTCATGGGGCTCCAATTTTCTCATCTCTGGCCAATTAGCCGTTGTTTGAAATGTTTGATTAGAGACAACATTTCTATTTCTAGGAGAGACTTCAAAACTAATCAAGTCGTCCTGGCGCATAGTGTTGGCAATCCTATCTGCTTTGGATTGTGTAGTCAGTGATACCACTGGACCTGGGTCCAACTCAGGCCTGCTCTGCACAATTAATCTTTCCCTTAAAATGCCCAATCTATCTATAATAGCTGTTTGCTCAGTTTGGGGCAACTGATTGAATGAACCTATTAACTGCTCTTCTTCAATGACCCTGGAATTATTAAATGGGTCATGAGAGCAATCTTTCTCAGAGGTATTCATCGATACAGGATGTAACTGAGTATCCTGATGTTCCTTACTGAAGGATATCAAGGGCATTTCTTTTGAGGTCCGATTCTCAGTCAGAAGGGATGACCTAGGATAGTATCTTCCCAAACCCTGGGAGTTATTCAGAGTCAAAAGTGGTTTCCTCACTGTATCCAGAAATTAGGTAGCACACCTAACCTGGCCAAAAATTCCTTCCTTTTCAGTAATAGAGATGGAATTCTGTCTGAGCTAAATACTAAGATGTATTTTTGTATTTGAGGAGGAGCATATAACACTTTGATGAATGAAAGATCAATTTCCTTCATCGGTAAATGTAATAAGGTGCTAAGATGTTTCAAAGCACAGGTCATCGTGTTCCATGAGAAAGTACATTCTTCATAGGGATAAACAGTTAGAGCAACCTTATTAACCTGAAGAAGTAGATTTGGGTCCATTGAGAAACTCTTCTTAACTATAGGAGGTTGGAGGGATATAGCAACTTCCTTCCCATTTGGTATTTTAATACCATCCCGCTTCTCAGTAGTTAGCTTAAGAAGGGAAGCAGAGCTTTCCCTTTTCATAACAAATATAAGGGTATCTACGTTATTTGAAATTCTTTTGAGCTCTTTATAAATATCTTTAACTGTTTTGGCCACCAAATTAGATTGCTCTGCTGGAAGTGCACTGTCACTAAGAGAAGTAATAGATTTATTAATATTCTCATGTCTGCTCCCACTTCCATAGATATTTGTAGTAGTATTTCCGGTATGTGGTTGCTGAAGCTCTAAACTTTCAATTTCTAAAACATCAAATCTATTAAAAGTGGGAATCATAGGTTTACTATCATCTATTACCGACCTATCAGATCTAAGAAACTCATCAATTTTAAGCTGTTTGGTATGAGGGGGAGAAGACTGATTAGAATTACTTCGGGAACGCTTTCTGGAACCCATTTCATTTAACATTCAAACAATTAAAATACTCAGACCTAAATATATATATGAGTACATGTAATCAAACACTAAACCCTCCGGAATTAAATTTTAGAACAATCAAACGAAAATACTTTAGCAAATATATTAACTTAAAGTCTATTAGTTTGTCTGGAGCCTGCCCATCCCAAGTGAATTAATGAGTCAAAGGTCCCAAAGAAAATATCAAACTGAGGCTCAATACTAAGATGCGTAAAGGTTCTTTGTATTTCTCTCCAAACTCTTCGGGGCCTCTTCAGGATCACATTCCTTTCACTCCACCAACTGAAATTTGTCAAAAGGGTATTACAGCTTTCCAAGGACACCCTGCCTGACCAGCCCCCTGTAAATCAGTCAGGCATGTCCTCTTCTTGGTCAAGGTGTAAACTCTTTAGGGCAGCAAACCACACTCATCGAGCCGCAATTCCAAAGCGTCAACCAGATGACCCGCTTCCAGGGAGTGACGAATAGCTCTAATATGTCCTCCTTTGGAGCCTGGAGATTCACGATCCTCAACTCCACGCAGGGTCCTTCCTCTTCGACTGATTAACAAGTTAGGGTATCGACATGGAATTCTGAACCTCTGCTCACCATCTCCTCCACAAGTCCCAGCAGAAAAACTATCAATAGCTGTAAGCCAGAAGTAGGAATGTGTGTATAACTTTACACGGCTTAAGTTGTAAGTAAATCAGGAAACAGTTCCTTCTCCAGGTCTTTTAGATTCCTTGACCTCTCTATTGTTCAAGTTTTATCATTGTTATTTTTACTCTCTTGATGTAGTTTAGCAGGAACCAGCAGAAAAAGTTTACAAATAAAATTAAATTATGCTAAAATAAACAATGACGACAGCAGGACTCAAATAGCTCCGCAGCTTGGAAATAAAACATAGGCAACTAAAAAAATATAAAAATGCCAAAGCAAAAGGTGACTCCCAGTATAAATATGGGCTCACAGCAGCTAAAATAGATAAGGCCCCAGCCTGCTGATTAAATCCTCGAAAAGGAGTAAAACAAAACTTACTGATTAAACGCAACTGCTTGCAGCAAGTTCTTACAACAGTTCAGCAGAATGTGAGTATTTGGGGCAATTAAAACACCTCCGTTATTACCCATCATGAGTTATCAAGTTGTGTGGCGGTCACAGTGGGTTATTTTCGTTGCCTACACTGTCGCTTGGCAAAACCACTGCCACTGCTCTCCAGCCGTAAGATCTCTCTTTCCATGATTTGCCTACCAAATGAATGAGTTCGCAGCCCAACCCCACCCTAACCCTTCTCCCAGCAGTGTGCTCTGCATCCTCCCCAAGTGTCAAAAAGCTGCCTCAGTTGAGTGGCGGCAGCTGCACAGAGTAGTCCTTTTGCCTTGTGTGCATCCTTGCCAGGGGATGCTGTGTATAAAGTTTTGTCCCGCTCCTGCAAACTTCCATGGAGTTATAACTGCTACTCCCTTTTTAGTGGAAAGGTCCTTTCGCAAATTTGGCTTTGTCAGTACACAGGGTTTTCAATGGACTTTGTGTGCATCCCTGCTAGGGGAGGCTGTGTATGAAGTTTGGTCCTGATCCTGCAAACCTCCAAGGGTTTTTTTGGGCCACCCTCTTTTTGGTGCACCCAATGTTTTCGCTCCTTTGTGTCTAAACATGCTGTGTTTTGATGGTACCTCCTGACTAGGGGAGGTGGTGTACGAAGTTTGGTCCTAATCCTGCATACTTCAGAGCCATCACCCCCTTGTCAGGATGATTCTGGAAACGCTGAATTAACCTCTTCCCTCTCGTTGGGATATTGTGGAAGGTTAAAATAGACTGCTGCGATGTTGTCAATGGGTGAAACAGGAGCACTGCTTGGGCGGGAGGGCTGCAGCAGGACAGGGAACAACTCAGATTATGCACTGTGCACAATAGTTTATTTGGCTGACTGTGGGGAATGACAGTAACTTATTTCCAAAATCAGCTACTGTTGAGTCGTTTATTAACACATTGTGGCTTAAAGTGATGTCTGAACACGGCTGAAGACTTGGTTGAAAGCTTTTTCTTTATTTAATAATAAAGCCATGGGGCTATCATTTATTTTCTTTTGAGTGAATATGATCATTTTCCTTATTGAACATCAGCTGCTGTCCTATAATACTGCTTGGTCCTCCTTAATGTATTTTATTAAAAGTGAACAGGTTTTTGAGAGGAAGTTGCTTCATAATTTAAAACTCTGATTTAATAAAGAGATTAGATTATACGATTCAACATCCTTTGGTTGTTTCCATTGTTAAATATTAGAATTATTATAGTTTCATGGAATGATTGCAGTAACTGGCTCCTCAAAGCAACATCCATTCATGAACTCTGTCAACAGAGGAGTTGTCACTGATATTTATTTATTGCATTTCTATATCGCCCAATAGTCAAAGCTCTCTGAGCAGTTTACAAAAATTAAAACCATAAAAACAATTCAAAATATAAAAGAAACAAAAGTACAAAAACACAGTATAAAAGCACAACCAGGATAAAACCGAGCTGCAATGCAGAGATTAATACAGATTTAAAATACAGATTTAAAACAGCAAAGTTTTTTTAAAAAAAACTATGATAAACTGTAAAAATACTGTGAAAATAAAAAGGTCGAAAAGAGTATAATGTAGGTGCCAGGCGAACCTCACTAGGGAGCTTATGCCACAGAAGAGAAGGCCCTCCTCCTGGTAGCCCCCTGCCTTGCTTCCTTTGGCAGGGGCTCATGGGGAAGGACCCCTGAGGATGTTCTTAGGGTCTGGGCAGGTACACATGGGAGGAAGCATTCCTTCAGGTAACATAGTTCCAAGCCATTTAAGATTTAAATTAAAAGAAAGAAAGAAAGTCCTCCAACCCCTTATCATTTTGGGTGCTTTTTTTGCCCCATCTCTACAATGTAGAAGAGGCAGCCAGAACTGTACATGGTGTTCCAAACAGACACACCATGGATTTATATAAAGGCATTATGATACCAACCATTTTATTTTCATTTTCTTTTTAAATAATCTCTAACGTGGAATTGCTGTCACATGCAAAGTTAATCTTTTCATTGAGCTGTCCACAATCATCCCAAGATCTCTTACCTGGATAGCAACAGCCTGTTCAGACCCCATCAGTGTAGGTGGTTAGAATTTCCCCCCATGTGCATCACTTTGCACCTTCTGGTATTTCATTTGACATTTTGTTGCCCATTCACCCAATTTGGAGCAATTGTTCGGCTTTCACTATTCCAATAGGTGTCATCTCTCTATTTTAAGTTGGTTATTCTAATGGCCTTGAATAATTTTTCACATAGAAAGAGAGAGCTATCTGATATTTGTAGTTAATAATAATATAATAATTTTGATAAGCCACAAACTGGATTTACTGCTTTAGTGTCAAATATCTGGCTATAACTTGGTCAAAGTTGCATTCAGCTGGAAGGCACTAAGTGTGCATGTTTTTGGCACCAATTAAAGACCCTTCTCTTTACCCAGGCCCTCTCTGATTGATTGGGCTACCTGGTTTGTTTGTTAATTATGGGGTTTTGAGTATTTGGTTTTAGTGTCTTTACAAATGTTTTATATGAATGGGTTTGTATTTATTGTGGTGTATTTTAATGTGTGTGTTTTTTTAAAAAAAGACGTAAATCTTAGAGATACTTTTTAGGAGGGCAATGACATCATCAAACTAAGATGGCATTTTGAGCGGGAGCTCTGACGTACCACAATAAACAACATAATGAAACATATGCAAAACAAATACTGAATTCAAATAGAGAGACAGCAGGTGACTTGGAATGACCCAGAGCAATCAGTAGAACAAAGCTTGCTGCCTTTTTTGAAGCCAAAAACAAAGCTTCAAAGCAAGGTCTTGAGAAGAAGACAAGGAAAAGTTAATGAGGGGAAAGCTCTTCAAGAGGAGCAGGGAACAAAGCAACTGACTCCATGGCTGAGGTCCTTAGTCAACTAAAGCAAATGGGGCAGGAATGGGATTAAATTATTCAGCCTTTAAAGGACAAGATAACTGAAGTAGGAGAAAATTGTCAGCCACAGCTTAAGGAAGCCCTAAATCTTGGTTTGAAACATCAAAAAACATTGGCAGGACTGATTCAGGACGGGCTATAATTCTTGGAGAACAGGAGTTGGAGGCCAAACTTCGTATTACAGGATTTAGGGAGAATTTGGAGGGGGAAAACATGACTCAGTTCTTAACTAAATGGCTTGTGCAATTGTTCCCTGAACTGGGCCTGGTTAATATAGAAAGTGATCGAGCATACGGGGCCCGCTATGCAAAACGCCTACTTGGAGCAAGACCATGGGACATAATAGCAAGTCTTGAGAGAGGCTCACCAAAATTGGCCATCTTGGAGGCTGAAAGGCATTGGAGGAAGCTGGAATATGAAGGGGCTGAAATCCAAATATTTCAGAACCTGTATCCTGAAATTTTACAGAAAAGAAGGGCATTCTATCCCTATAGACAGCATCTCCACAAAGTGGGGATTGGATATAGATGGGGACCTCCAGTCAAGTTAGTGGTGCACAAGGCAAATCTAAAGGAAGCTGGCCATCTTCTAAAGGCTCTAAACCTAACTCCTGCATAGTTAGGTTTAGAGAGCAGAATGACATGGATGAAGTAGCAACAGATCCAGACCCACAGGATGCAAAATGGCAAACATCAAGCAAAAAAAGAGAAAAGTGCAAACAAGCAAACAAGCAAATGCACCTGCACAAGAAAATTTAAATACCAAAAGACATAGAGATTAGGCTAACGATGGCATGAGAGGAGCAGAGTGCCAGTGCAGCTACAGATGGGCACACACAGGACACCTGTTGGGTAATGTTTTATTTTTTATAAAAGTGCCTGTTAAGGAAGAAGTGGTGATTCCATTGGAATTGTGCCCCCACCCCATCTCGATTATCACCTATGGTAGTCATGGAAACTCTAACCATAACATGGGAGCCCTTAGAGGAGAGCTCTTGGAAAGGAGAGTGATAGTTTAGTTGAAATATTGTTATTGTTTGCTCAAGTTGTGATGTGTGTGGAATACATACTGAGACTATACAGGAATAAGAAAATTAATGTCAATATCTATTCAAAGCAAAACATGATAATGATACACTATATGTGTATGTATGTGAGTATATATGAGGGGGAGATATATAGTTGTATATACATATTTTGGCAATCAATTTAATACTTAAATGACTGAAATGTAAGTAGTTTCATTTAATGTAAAACACTAGCAAGTTTAGAATAGTCTTTTAAAAGAGAGCCTAGATGTGATAATGTTGCAGGAAACCCACCAAAAAAATAAAAAAATCAAGGTGCTCAATTACCCAGGAATAGAAGAAATATACTCCACTCCTCGTTCTTCAAACTCTTGAGGAGTACTCATTGCAATAACAAAAAAGGTTAATTTTACATTAGTAGACATTAGGGTGGATAAAAATCAATGATTTTTTCTTTAAAAAATAAAAAAATCAGATTTTTTAAAATTTAAATCGGATGTTTTTTGTTTTAAATCAGATTTTTAAAATTTAAATCGGATTGTTTAAATAAAATGCTTTTTGAGGAAAAATCTATCTAAAAATATTTTTCTATTTAAGATACATCATATTCCAAAAGTTATTCATCATGAAATAAGGATTAGTTTTTAATTATGTACCATGAGGCTTATATTCATGCAATGTTTAATTTTTTTGGTAAATGAATTCCATTAATCCATTCACAATGTCATGCTCTTACAGAGGTTTCTGTAAGATTATTGGGCAATTTTTCTATCTAGAAGATATTATCACAGATGCTTGGTTTTACAGTTCTCAAAACTGTGAATTTGTGTCTGCAAAGATCACAATCCCATTGTTCCTTTGCAAATCTATGTAACAGAATCAACCCCTTGACTCTTAAGTGCTAAGTTTCAAAAAATTCAATAGAACTGTACAAGAAGCTAAAAATGAAACCTGCATCTGCTTGTAAATATTAAGATTATACCAGCAAGAATGAGTCTTTGGTAACTCTGAGTTGTGTAAAATATGTGTTAAGCTTATAGCAAGGAAGAGTGCACTTTTTGGGGGGGGGGGGAGTCACATGATTAAATTGAGTCTTTCTGAGTAGTGATTAAAATCGTGATTATTTCCAAACCTCTGATCATTCTCATTGCCCTCCTCTGAATGCCGTCCAGCTTGTCTGCATCCTTCTTGAAGTGTGGTGCCCAGAACAGGACACTATACTCAAGATGAGGCCTAACCAGTGCTGAATAGAGGGGAACCAGTACCTCGCGTGATTTGGAAGCTATACATCTATTAATGCAGCCAAAAAGCATTTGCTTTTTTTGCAGCCACATCTCAGTGTTGGCTCTTATTCCGTTTGTCATCTACAACAATTTCAAGATCCTTTTCTCTTGTAGTATTGCTGAGCCAAGTATTCCCCATCTTGTAACTGTGCATTTGGTTTCTTTATAATCTGCTCCAAAATTTTCCCAGGGATGGATGTCAGACTAACTGGTCAATAGTTCCCAGGTTCCTCCTTTTTGCCCTTTTTGAAGATAGGGACAACATTAGCCCTCCTCCAGTCATCTGGCACTTCACCCATCTTCCATGATTTTGTAAAGATAATAGACATTTATTATGCAGCTTACCAAATTAGGCAGCTGATGCAAATTATAAATAAAAAAGGTGGGGAAATCTGGATTTTCATGGAAAGAGACCCAAAATATATAGAAGAAATACAAGGCGTGATATACAGAAGTGTTAAATTAAAAACCCTCATAGAAATAGAATATCTATTCCTGAAGTGTACATTACTAGTTTGGTGTAAATGGAAAAATAAACTCATGACTGACCCACTCCCATTATCCCCATTCTGTTGCATCCCTTGTTTTACAACAAAGATAAGCTTCCAGTTATGGGGCTTGAAAGGTTAGGATAACAGGATTAACCTCCCAAAACAGGAATGCAAATCACAAATCAACTGCAGGAAGTAAAATTCAGTTGAATACAAATACATCAAATTCTCTAATTTTCTAATAAACACAGACAGTACAGCCACTAATGGAATTTGAAACACTAGTAGTAAAGGAAAACATGGAAATCAAAGGAATAACCTCAATCCTGTATGGACTTATCTCTGATTTGCAGTTTGGAAATACAGAAGGGATCAAACAAATATGGAGAAAGGATATGGGCATGCAAATTGAGCAAACAAAATGGGTAAAATTATGCAGATAGGGTTAAATGAAATATATTTCTACAAAAATAAAAGAAAACAATTAAAATTTCATACAGGTGGTGCTTAACATCACAAATGTTAAGCCAGATATACAAATTAATCACTCCTAGCATTTGCGGAATTGTAGTATGACTGGTACATTTTTTCATATATGATGGTCGTGTGTCATTATGCAATACTTTTGTCAGGAGGTGTTTGTAGAAGCTGTTACAATAATAGGGCAAATGATTGATCTGTCTCCAGCTATGGGGCTGCTATTGCTATATGAAAAAGATTACAACAAACTATGAAACAAACACTATTGACTTTCTTATGGGCAGCAGCCTGGATGGAAATTGCAGCCAGTTGGAAAGGGACACGCAAACCCACATTATAGCAATGGTATCTTAGAGTTTGGTCAATCACTCTTATGGAAAAACTGACCCAAGTCAAAAGAGCAACCAGGAATGTTAACTATAAACAAGACTTCTATGCAACTTGGCATCAATTTATAACATATATGATTAGGCACAAGGAAATATTAAAACCAACCCAGACTCAAGGTCAATTATGAAAACATTTGTTAGGATAGGAGGATATGAAAGGAGTAGAATGAATTAATATTTATTTATTTATTTTATTACATTTGTATACTGCCCCATAGCCGAAGCTCTCTGGGCGGTTTACATAGGATTAAAAACAATATACAAAAATTAAAACAGCAAAAACATACAACATACACACAATCTGTACATTTAAAACCACTACAACACTTCAAAAAGCTACAAAACAAAACAAAAAACCCAGACTCCTCAGATATTGCCAAATGCCTGAGAGAAGAGGAAAGTCTTGACCTGGCGCTGAAAAGATAACAATGTTGGCGCCAGGCGGGCCTCGTCGGGGAGATCGTTCCACAATTGGGGGGCCACCACAGAGAAGGCCCTCTCTCTTGTTGCCGACCTCCGAGCTTCCCTTGGAGGAGGCACTCGGAGGAGGGCTTTAGATGTTGAACGTAGTGTTCGGGTAGGTTCATGTCGGGAAAGGCGTTCCATCAGGTATTGTGGTCCCAAGCCGTGTAAGGCTTTATAGGTTAAAACCAGCACCTTGAATCGGGCTCAGAAACATACAGTTATCCAATGCAAGCGGGCCAGAGTAGGTCTTATATGTTTGAACCTACTGGTTCCGGTTATCAATCTGGCCGCTGCATTTTGCACAAGCTGCAGCTTCCAAATAGAATATAGGTGAGGCAATCTCTGTATTGTAATGCAGGATATTGATGAAAGATGGTGGTCAGTGTATTCCCAAGTTGTCTTATTATTTATTGATGCTTTATTTGTTTTTTTAAAAATCAAATTATTTTTTTAAAAAAAGAGATGCTTTTTAGATATGGTAAGCAGTATATAAATCTATTTAATTAATTAAATAACTGACCATCATTTTTGCTTGCAGGCTCCAGGAAGGTATAATAGATTCTTTATTTCGGCCTTCCTCAACCTGAGACCCTCCAGATGGGTTGGACCCTTGTAGCCTTCCAAATATACTGGACCCTGGTGTTGTCCAGATGTGAACCACATGCTCCTGGTGGTTCCACATGGACCTATAGCCCGATTGGAGTCCACATGGAGAAGAGCCTTCAGTCTGGGGGCCCCTTCCTATGGAATTCCTGCATCTGAAGGTCAGGTAGGCGCCAACACTGTGTTGTTTCCGGTACTTCCTGAAAACAGCTCTTTTCCAGGAAGCCTTCCTTGGTTGACCAACCACGGTTTTATTGTCACTCTGTTTTTAAAAAGAACAATTTTAGTATTGCATTTTAATCTTTTTTATCTTGTTTTCACTGTTCTGGAATCCGTTTAGATGTGGAATGGTGTACAAATGTAAATAAATAAATAAATACAAAATAAATTACAGATGTGTTGCATACTGGCTGGGGCATGCTGGGAGTTGTAATCCAAAACATCTGGAGGGCACAAGGTTGGGGAACACTGCTGTAGTATGTTAACTGGAAACAATGCTAAACTGTAATATTCTTTACTTTTCAAGTGTCTTAAACAAGTCACTTAATAAAGGGCCAATAGATAATTGGCATATAATTACCATGAAATTAAAAAGAGCTTTTAGTCTTGGGCAACTTTGCCCTTACTGTGCATGTGTCAGCAGCAACCTTTCCATCATCTTTTGCTTACTTTACTCTGTAAAGTGCCATGCATGTTAGTGTTATATAAATAATATGTTGGCACCATGCATGTTGGTGATATAGAAATAACAATCCACAGAATGTGTGCTGTGTTATTCTCCTAATTTAATCTGGCTAGTTTCATTCTCTGGCATGAACTCAGAGTGAAGTGAGGATTTTACTCCCATGTGTTAGGTGTAACATTCCATAAGTGAGAGTGAAAAGTTTATTTATTTACAAGATTTCTATACTGTTCCACATCGAAGACGGGTTCTGGAGCGTTGAACATAGGGGTAAAACATTAAAAAGATAAAAGATGAAAACACCATATTAAAATTATTCTTTTTAAAACAGGGTAGCAATAAAAACTGTGGCTGGTCGGTAAAGGAATGTTTCCTGGGGTAGGACTGTTTTCAACACAGTGTTACACAAAAACAGAAGACAGCAGTTGGTAAACTAAACAATTGTATGATGCACAAGGCACACAACTGCAAAACAATGAACATATTACAAAAGTTGGGGTAAATACTTTTTATCAATTGTATGGTAGTAGTAATTACTGTATATATAATTTTTCCTTGTAACAAGCTACACAACTAAATGAAAAATGATTTAAACGCTACAGTCCATGATAGAAAAGCAAACATTAATGTTGTTCAAACCAAACTATTAGCAATACTAATGTTGCAACGGAAGTTTTCAAAACTAACTATTCTTTTTTATATTGCTACTACTTGCAATGAGACATATGGTTTATGAAACAAACTGTATATATATAGCTACTATTTACAACAAGAATACAAAAAGTACAACAGGCTTCTGGTTCTCCACTCATTCCGCGTGAAGCAAGCTTCTTCAGATAGGCTCTTAGATGTTGTAGCTGATAAAACAAAATGCTAACAGATACATTTTTTAATTTTGGATTTTTAAACTTTATCCCAGGAGGAGGTTACACATTCAGTCTTGATACAATTTTTAAGATATCCAAATATAGATTGTTGAATATCGTTCAAAATTAAAACACCATGTTTTAGAAGCACCACTTGTCTAGCATTTCATTGACCATTCTCATCATCATCATGATTTCAGATTCCTGGTAATTGATAGGATCCATACACACAATTATAATTAGTGTGATTATTAAAATATACTGCTGAAAAGAGAAGCCAAATGGATTTTTAGATTGAATTCTACACAACCTAATGGCCTAAATTTTAATATTAAATACTCACCGTATTTGAGATAGTCTTCATCTGTTTTCACCTAAGCAATCAGCCTTTACTGATAAAAAGCTCTAGCTATTTGTTACTCAGTGACCAGCTGCATTCTGTTCACCACATCAGAGGCTTCGCTATGCCGGGATTTCAAGGTTTGACTTTTGCTATTCGCTTCAATTTTGCAGTTTCTATCTATCTATCTATCTATCTATCTATCTATCTATCAATCTATCACACACACACACACACACACACACATACACACACATTTCCACAGAATAATTTCTTTAAACTTCGTGAGGAACGACTTCCTTTTTCCACGGCAATAGCCTCTAAGTTGGTGTGAGTCTATAATTTTCTATATTTGGATATCTTAAAAATTATGTCAAGACTGAATGTGTAACTTCCTCTTGAGATAAAGTTTAAAAAAACCAAAATTAAAAAATGTATCTGTTATCATTTTGTTTTATCAGTTACAACATCTAAGAGCCTATCTGAAGAAGCTTGCTTCACGCGTAATGAGTGGAGAACCAGAAGCCTGTTGTACTTTTTGTATTCTTGTTGTAAATAGTAGCATATATATATATATATATATATATATATATATATATATATACAGTTTGTTTCATAAACCATATGTCTCATTGCAAGTAGTAGCAATATAAAAAACAATAGTTAGTTTTGAAAACTTCCGTTGCAACATTAGTATTGCTAATAGTTTGGTTTGAACTATGTTAGGATGTTTTAGGATTTTTTATGCAGTTTTAGTAATATGTGTCATGTTTTAATCATTTTTATGTATTTTATCATGTTGTTGTTCCCCGCCTCGATCCAGACGGAGAGGCGGGTAAGAAATAAATTATTATTATTACTATTATTATTATTATATATATATATATATATATCAGTTTGTTTCATAAACCATATGTCTCATTGCAAGTGGTAGCGATATAAAAAAGAATAGTTCGTTTTGAAAACTTCCATTGCAACATTAGTATTGCTAATAGTTTGGTTTGAACAACATTAATGTTTGCTTTTCTATCATGGACTGTAGCGTTTAAATCATTTTTCATTTAGTTGTGTAGCTTGTTACAAGCAAAAATTATATATACAGTAATTGCTACTACCATACAGTTGATAAAAGGTGTTTACCCCAACTATTGAAATACGTTCATTGTTTTGCAGTTGTGTGCCTTGTGCATCATACAATTGTTCAACGCAGTGTTAACACCTGCCTGATCTCCAAAGGGAGTTCCAAAGAAAAAGGGTCACCACAGTGAATGCTCTTCTTCAGGTGAGCTTCAGCTGGGATATAGGTTCGTGTGGAACCACCAGGTTGGTAAGGGAGAAGGCGCTTCTCTCTCAGGTATCCTGGTCCCAAGTTGTTTAGGGCTTTGTACACTAGTACTAAAACCTTAAATCTGGCCTGGTAGCGAATAGACAGTCAGTGAGGTTTGTGGTTTGTCATGCTTTTGTTATATTTTGTTTGTAGCGCTCATCTGAAATGACACTAGGAATGAATTCTGGCCACAAATGTGTTGAAAACTGAGGTGCAAATAATAGGTTGGGAATCAGGAATTCCAGGTTCTGTCTTGCACTTGTCGTTACTGTGGAGCAACGTTGAATGTGTTGTGGTCATTCAAGATTTACTTTTTTATGTGAAGAGACAATTATTGGTTTAGTAGGATCCAAATGGTTTTGTTTCAAGCTGCACTTTGCAAAAAAAAATAATAATAATTTTCTATACAATTATGATATTAAGGGTTCAATAGCCTTGACCTCTTTGCAGCTGATCACCCAATCTGGAGTTTGCTGAAGTGGAAGCTCTTGTGTTCAGTGCAATGCTGAATATTAAGTATTAGCACTATTATATTAGATTCAATATTTGTGGCACTCTTATTTTTGAGCACTGTAATACATAGTGGGAGGCGCTGCTTCAGGGGGAGAGATGCTATTCAGGGGGAGAGCAGCTATTCCACCTGCTCCCCCACCCCCACGCCTGGAGACTTTAAAAGGAAGGCTGGAGCTGAAGTTTGGGAGGCGCAGCATCAGGGGGAGAGACATCCCAACCAAGTTTTTTTTTATCCATTCTGTTTGCTGTTAAGTTGTATTTGGTTTTTTTTTTAGTATTATTGTGATGTTGTTTAGTATATTGTTAAATATTGTTTAATTTTTTTGTGATATTTCTGCTGTAAACTTGCATTTTGTAAATTGCCCAGGGAGCTTCGGCTATGGGGTGATATATAAATGTAATAAATGAAAAATGAAATGAAAAAAATTCAGTGAGATTAGTCCACTCTGGTAAAAGTAAGAGTGAAGGGCCCCCAAATGGAATTGCTATATCTGAAAAATTCCAGAAATGAATAAGGTCCATCAAATAAGACAAACTGAAATCCTGAAGTGACTGACATAGGTCTTTAAGACACTGCCCTATTTTCAACACCATTTGATCATGTGTGCATTGTTGCAGAAGTGGTATGACAATGGAGGAGTGACTCAGAACCCCATTATGTTTAGAATTCTTCCTGCTTCACCCAAAGGGAGAGTGTGATATTTGAAGCCTAGTGATAGCACACATACATAAGACTGGAAATACTATTTTATTGCACAATGTTATTGAGGTTCGAATTGTTCCCATAAGCATCAAGAAAAGCCTCCTGCCAAAGAGCTTTCTTCCTACCAAAAGCTTAGAACACACAAATCTAATCTGAATTCATTAGCCTTTCCAATTAAATAGCCAAAAGGAGTAGCAGTTCCAGCAAAAGTTTGGGAACCAGACAAGGTCTTTCTTTTTCTTTTTTTTATGCAAATCAGTTACGAACTTTCTTCAAATATCTTCTATAAACAGAGAGAACCTTCACAGTACACCCAGACTTTATCTTGAGTGGAAGGTGGTTGTAATTTACATGTAATAAAGGATTGGTCTTGTCTCTGAACAAGAACCAGTTCAATTGTGTGCAAACAGTTAAAAGTGTTTCAATCCTGGATGTACATCTTTTCTAATATGCTCTATTGCTGGCCTTGTACTTGTGTAACTAATACCAAAGAGAAAACCATTATTAATATTCTTAAAAACCAAAACCAAATGATTACATAAACCTTCAAATATCTTATTCTGCATTGAAGAAATCTTTGGACATGCTTTTTAAATTGGTAATCATAGTTACAGCCAAAAGCGATCTTCATGGTTGTGGAACGTACAGGTTGCTGCTCTTTATATCTGTGACTGTGCACATGTGCATGCATACACAAGAGAAAGTTTGAACTGCTTGCATGGAGAAGTAACAGTCTTGTGTGAACTAGTGCTCCTTGGAAAATCCTAAGCTTTCCTGTAGGACCTAGTCACTTTAAATTGCCAAGAGAAATACTTAATTTAAATCAGTTTCCCATTTGTACTTCAGATATTTCTTAAACAAAGATGTATAATAATTGCTTGATATAATTAAGATATATTGATTTTATAACTAAATAGAGCTTTTATTGTACCTGTGATGGTATGCGTCAGCTAATTTGACTGTTTTACTGTTTTTGAAAGTGGTGCATCATGCATTGTTTAAATAGATAACCTATACTTTCTTTATAACTTATGTCATGCTATTTTAGGATGGTAACTAGAACTCAATCTCGCACATTATACACATGTTTGAAAGGTTGGATCCATTTTCTAAAATGGAGAACAGTCCCAAGAGACACCAGAAGTGTCTTGGCCTCAACCACATCTCTATGTATAACAGGCTAATCAGTGCTATTCAACAGTTTACATTTCAGAGTAAAATGACATGCCTGATAATCATCAACCACCACCTGCAGAAATGTTTCTGCTCCTTTAACTATTGTATATTATGAATGACAGCCAGTTTCTCATAATTTCTTACAACAAATGGAATCTAATCTCCAGGCTGGTTTCTTGACTAGAGCATCCAGGTTTGCTTCAGTGAAGACTGACAAGTAAACAGGAAGAGCAATATATGATTGACATCTAATTTAAGTGGTTTCTTGATAGCTTGTTCTTAAAGTATCTTAATTTTTGCCTTTTAAATATTTCCCTTGTCAGTGCTAGGTAATCAGTGAAAATGACTTTGACTACCACTCATCCTATGTTTGCTGTAGATATAATAGATTTTTGAATGAGTTACTTTGATCTCATTAGTTATCCAACAGACATTTGCACTCTCCTTTGTTTTAGCAGGTGGCCAGGGCATAATTTTGTTAACAAATTTCAATTCTTTCCTTTTTCTTTTCAGAGTTGGGAATTCTTTTAAGTTGTTACCTAGATCTCGGGGCAAAGGCTGCCAAAGGTGAAAGAGGTGGATTGGTTCCTGGTCATGCCCGGTGGAAGGAGGGGACCCAGCCGGCAGCAGCTAAGCCGTTCAGCTTTGCCTTCTCTCCAGACATTGGTTGGTGGGAACTGTGGGAATGGCACCAGTCTGAGAAACAGGTGAAATTAAAATGTAACATTGTGTGCTTGAATCTGGGAAGCAGAAATCAATGGTTTGCAAGTAATGACAACCTAGTGCACGGATTGAGTATGAGTTGTCATTGAATTATGGGTTGTTGCACATAGGCTGGCATTGTGTGCAAACCCTGCACTATGGTTTAACTATGGGTTGTTAATCACGAAAAACTTAGGAAGAGAATCCATGGTTTGTTGTGTCTACACTTGCAAACCCAGGATTACTCAGCTTGTCCTCTGGTTTGTTGTTATGTGTTAAACAGGGCATATAGATTAACTGTGGGATACACAACCCACAATTAATTTAAAATTAGTAATTAGATTAATCTTGGGTTAAACAACCCACACTTAATTTATAGCATCTGGGTTCAGACATCACATAGCAACCCCCAATTGCCACAATTGGGAGTTGAATATTCCAAAAGGCTACAGAATGTACTTGGCACTCACCACAGCAAATATGAATTAATTCATTAACCTACATTTTGCTGCCATTACCTGCGAACAGCCCAACTGTTGGCAGTCTTATTTTAGAATTCTGTTATCCATGTGTGTCCTTCCCAGAGGGTAGTTAAGGCTACAGGAGAAAAACAAGTAAGAATTATGTCATCCCAGTAGCTTTCGTTTTTTTGTTCCAGACATTGAAGCTAACCAAAACCTGGGCAGGAAATATTTCTTGTCTTGGCATTACCCATTTTCATCCCATGTGATCTTTGAAAATGTTATACTTACTACTTGCCCTATGCAAAGGCAGCAAAACCAGACTATGGCTTATGTAGAGATGAACACACTTGCTCTGTGCCATTGGGATACAATGGTGAGAAAAAGTTTGTGAATCCTTTAGGAGTGTCACATATTTCCAACCTAAATTTTTTTTAAACTTTTAAGCCTGGCTACAAAGTCAGTTAAAACCTCAACTAAAACCTGAAATGCCTGGGAGAAAAGAAAAGTTTTGACCTGGCGCTGAAAAGATAACCGTGTTGGCGCCAGGTCTGTGGATAAAATCTCTAGAAGCCATGGTTTCTTACAGACAATCATTAAACTTATGGCACAGGCTCCTCGATCTACTGGAGACATGGCTGCTTCATGCCTCATCCGATCTTCCAACATTTGGACGCTTCCTAGCTGTATCTATAGCAAGAGGGATATCTAAGAAGGCTGGAGCCTTCTGAGGCTGATCGCGTGGAGCGATTCTACGGAGGAGAGCCCCTCTGCGTCCTCGGACCCTGACTCTGACCAAGGGTCATTCCGATCTTCCAACACTTGGACGCTCCCCAGGCTGTATCTACAGCAAGAGGGATATCTAAGAAGGCAGGAGCCTTCTGGGGCTGATCGCATGGAGCGATTCTATGGAGGAGAGCCCCTCTGCGTCCTCGGACCCTGACTCTGCCCATGGGTCATTCCGATCTTCCAGCATTTGGACGCTCCCTAGCTGTCTCTACAGTGAAAGGGATATCTAAGAAGGCCAGGTTACATAGGTCTTCTGGGGACTGATCGCTTGGAGCGATTCTATGGATGAGAGCCCCTCAGTGTCTTCGGACCCCCACCCTAACCATAGGTTGTTCCGATCTTCCAACACCTGGATACTCTCTACCTGTGTTTCTACAGCTAGAGAGAGACCAGGTTCCAACTCCTCTGCAGCTGTTAGGCCCCCCCCCCCGATACCGAGGGTGGCCCCTTTGGCGGCGATGACTTAACTGGCTCCTTCAGTACCGAGGTCTAAGCTCTCGATACTGGAGCTTCTAACATGCATCTTCGACGTCAAGATGAGACGTCTAGCAGGCAGAATCGACATCACAGGGTGAGACTCAACTGCCTCCTTCGGTACCGAGCTCCTTGGTACCGAGCGCCATGATACCAAGCGTCATGGTACCGAGCTCCATGGTGCCGAGCTCCATGGTACTGAGCGCCTTGGTACCAAGCGCCATGGTACCGAGCTCCTCGGTGCCGAGCTCCTCGGTACCAAGATGAGATATCTAACATGCAGCTTTGCTGTCAAGATGAGATGTCTAGCAGGCAGAATCGACATCAAAGGGTGAGACTCAACTGCCTCTTTTGGTACCAATCTCTTGGTACCAAGAAGAGATGTCTAACATGCAGCTTGAACTAGACATCTCTCCACCAAGTTAATTAGCACAGCCATTACAGGTTAGCTGCCAATTACAGGAGTGCTCCCTAGAGCTGCTACAATTGGAGTGCTATGATTTCAACAGAGAGAGTTTTTATGCTTGTGATGTCTAGGGGCATCAATCTACAGTCCCTGTAAAAAAAAAAAAAGAGGGACAGAACTTCAACTGGGTTGCCTTCCCCGAGAATGCCATACCAGTACAGAGATTGGCATCAATTATGTGGGGGACACCTCTTGCAATGGACCCATAATTCCTGTACTAGGCATCGATACCAACCCCTACATTGGTGCATATGCCTTTCTCGATACTGAGCAGCTCCATCAGAACCGCAATTGCCACTGGAGGACGTTTTCTCACAACTCCCTCCAGCTCTACCGAGATCACTGTCATTGTGACCTGTCCACAGGGCTCAACCGTTGACTCATGATACTGTCGTGAATGCGTCAGTATGTCCACCTAGCTCTTCTCCTTTCCAGCCCCACTCTGTGGGTTGTCAAAAAGTTCAGCTTGAATCATAGAACTAAACCTGATTCCCCTCAATCCTGAGAGAGCTCTCAGTCAGACCCAACATTGTTCTCTTCTGCATTGCCTGTTGATGAGGTAGCTGTACAGAGTGGAGCCTCCTTCGGAAGACCTATATCACTCTCTGTTTTAATATTTGGTCCACTCTTCTACAGATCTCTTCAACCTGTTCTGGATTTGAGATGGCTTCATACGTATGTCGGAACCACAAATTCCTGATGATACATAAAGCCCTGTCCCAGAACATTTACAAAATGTATGGCACTGGTCCTTCTATTCATTTGCCTTCAAGGGGTAAAAATCTACCCATATTTAGACAACTGGCTTCTGGTGGCATCCTCGAAGGAAATGCTATCGAAGGCAGAGTGACTACTCAATTTATTGAGCTCTTTGGGCCTCATAGTGAACACAGAATCCAGACTCACCCTGGATCTAACAACCCTACATCGGTATACTTGCACAGACTATTTGCTACGGGGCATGCGCTTTCCCACTTCCTCCCCCATCTCAAGTCCTCATACAAACACTTTCCTGTTCAACTGGGAATGTCTTTGCAGCCCTCATTTTTCCTCTCATTCCATGAGTATTGTGGTATGATAATATTAATATTATGTAGTCCACACAGTCTCCATCATAGTCACCCCTTGGTGGCCGAGACAGGTGTGGCTCACTCTACTTCTGAAGATATCAACCAATGGCGACCAATCGGGTTACCATCAGCTCCGCTGCAGCTCCGAAGATTTAAAAAAAAAAAAAAGCTGTGGTAAGTACCCAACTTTTTAAAATCAGAGCTTCAGGGATTTGCCCCTGGATGGCTTCGGGATGCCAGCTGCATCATATAGATGACCTGCTGCCCTGGCCTGGGGCAACATCCTCGTCAGGATGTACCCAGACTGTAATTCCTAAACGGGCAATCTTTTGTCTTACGATGCCTGAGTGGGTAGAAGAAAATGAATCTGGGGAAGCCTGACCCTGACACAACAGGAGAGTGGCTTTTGTCTTGCAAGGAGATCTGCTGGGCAGCTGATGAGGAAGCAGGATGTGCTTGGATGTAATTTAGACTACCTCCAAACACATAAGAATACAGACAACTGGAGACTGACTGAGGAATCTGTCAGTCAGGCTGTGAGCTTACTGATGTTACTTGGTTGGGCATTGCCCCCTTTGGGAAATCCCGGTGGGGGCATTGCCCCCCGCCTCCCCCCCATAGTTTACGCCCTTGCATATGCTCAGACCCATGGCATGGGGTATCCCAATACCATTACTACTTTTGACATGAGGTCGATTCCATTTTTTCATCCAGCCTGTAGCCTGGCAACGAAGAAGTCATATACTGCACAATGGGATTCTTTTCTAAATACATGGATCTTCAGGGCCTCAAGCCCCATTCAGCCTCCTTAACGATGTCCTTACACTTTACACCCCCTATACACTATAGGGCTGAAATAGTTGTCGATATGCAGGTATTTGACTGCTTTACCTGTTTTTGCACCAACCCCGTTGTTAGGGGGTTCCTCTGGGCATTACAAAGCTAGCTCCCCTAATTAGGAGTTTCATTCTGGCAGGGAGTTTCTCTGTCGTGCCACAATCTTTGACATTGAAACCAGTTAAACCAATGGCACCTTCAGATATCACATTAATTTTCTTAGTAAGTTGTTTTCTGATGGCTATATCAGCACTACACAGATCGAGAGAATTAGCTGCCTCAGTATTGATGCACCCTACCTGGGCTTCCACACGGGGCTAGAACTGACAAATTTCATAAGACGCAAGAGTCGCAATGACTCACGGAGTGGATTGTACATGCTATTAAACTGCCCTACGGGTTGAAGGGCTTGCAACTCGTTGGTCCGATAACAGCTAAGTCGATGCGCAGTGCATCGACTTCCGTACCTTTAAGCAGGGGATTGTCGATCCTGGACTTATGTAAGGCAGCTATTTGGCATAAGTCCTTTAACTTCATTACATGCTACCACTTGATTGTTTGTACCAGGACAAACTGCAGTTTGGGGCAACCAATTTCTTTGTCTTGTGAGGGAACATTGATCTACACCTACCCTCCACCAGGAATTTAGCTTGTTAATCGCCCATATGTGTGATGCACAGAGACCACAAAGAAGAAATGCAGGTTGCTTACCCGTAACCGTAGTTCTTCAAGTGGTCATCTGTGCATTCACACAACCCTCCCACCGTCCCCGCTTTGGTGTTGATGTAAATGTACTGTCGATACCGAGCGGTTTTCTCCCCTAGTTATGGGGCCAGCAAGTCGGACCATGGAGTCAGTAGACAGTGGGGGAAGGGGTTCCCACCAAAAACATTTGCCTTAGCTATAGAAATTTCTGAGACAGGCTCCACGCAGGTGCAGAGCCCATATGTGTGAATGCACAGATGACCACTTGAAGAACTACAGTTAGAGGTAAGCAACCTGCATTTCTTGATTTTAAAGGAAGCAAAAGCTGTGTGTAGCCATACACGTTCTCTGGATTTCAGGACAGCTGATTTTAATAAACTCAGAACTATGATAAGTAATATCCCATGGCAAGTGACCCTAATGCAAACTGGTGTGCAAGATGGGTGGGAGTTTTAAAAAAAGGAAATGTTAAAGGCACAATTACAAACAATTCCAACAAGGAAAAAAGATAGAAGACAACAGAAGAAACCAATGTGGCTCCACAAAAAGCTTAGAGATGACCTGAAAACAAAGAAGGATACATATACGAAGTGGAAGGAAGGCCAGGCTACAAAAGAGGAGAACAGACAGGTAGCACAGAAGTGCCGGAGTGGTATCAGGGAGGCTAAAGCTGAGAAGGAGCTGAGGCTAGCGAGGGATGCTAAAAGCAATGAAAAGGCTTGCTTCAGATACGTGAATAGTGAAAGACAGAGGAAAGAAATGGTGGTTCAGCTGCTTCATGAGGATGGCAAACTGGTAACAGATGACAAAGAAAAGGCTGAAGTGCTCAATTCCTACTTTGGCTCAGTTTTCTCTCAAAAGCGGGTCTATGACCCCCCACCCCACCCCCCATGGAAAAAGTGAAGTACAAGCTGTCGGGGCAGAATTGCAGTTCGAGATTGATAAACAAATGGTCAGGGAACACCTACTTTCTTTGAACGAGTTCAAATCTCCAGGGCCCGACGAACTGCATCTTAGAGTAATAAAGGAGCTGGCAGAAGAACTCTCAGAGCCACTGTCTGTTACCTTTGAGAAATCATGGAAGATGGGTGAAATGCCCGAGGACTGGAGGAGGACTAATGTTATCCCTATCTTCAAAAGGGCAAAAAGGAGGAACCTGGGAACTACAGACCAGTCAGTCAGACATCTATCCCTTGGAATTTTTTGGAGCAGATTATAAAGACGTCAGTCTGTAATCACTTTGAAAACAATGCAGTGATTACTTGAAACTAGCATGGATGTGTCAAGAACGAATCCTGTCAGACTAATCTGGTCTCATTGTTTGATCAGGTGACCTCCCTGGTGGACTGTGGGATTGCAGTTGACATAATAAAACTTGACTTCAGCAAAGCTTTTGACAAAGTGCCCCATGACATTCTGATTCACAAACTAGCTAAAAGTGGGCTAGATGGAACAACTATTAGGTGACTCCACAGTTGGCTACAGAATCGGACTCAGAAGAGTGTTTATCAATGGTATCTTCTCAAACTGGGGGGATGTAATGAGCGTGGTACCACAGGGCTCAGCCTTGGGCCCAGTGCCCTTCAACATTTTTATGAATGATTTGGTTGCGGAGGTGCAGGGAATGTTTATCAAATTTGCAACTCTAGGAAGGGGTGCAGCTGGTGTATCTGCCGAAGCTGATAGTAGGCACTCCTGGTCGTCGCATCAATTTGGGCTGTCATGTGGAGTGATGGATCCAGAAGCACCCCCAAGCTGCGAATGCAGTCTTTCAGGGGGAGTGTAACCCCATCCAGAACTGGTTGACACATATCCAAACACAGGTTGCGGCCTTTGACAAGAAGCACCTCCGTCTTGTCTGGATTCAGCTTCAGTCTGTTTTTCCTCATCCAGCCCATTACTGCCTCCAAGCATTCATTTAGCGGAGACATGCTAACCTTAGCTGATGCTGTTATCGAAGGCATAGAGAAATATATTTGGGTGTCATCAGCATTCTGATAGCACCCCGTCCCATGCCTCAGAATGATCTCTCCCAGCGGTTTCATTTAGATGTTAAACAGCATTGGGGATAGGATGGTGCCTTGTGGTATGCCACACAACAGCTCCTTTTTTGAGGAGCAACTATCCCCAAGCATCACCATCTGGAACCTGCTTGAGAGATAGGACTGGAACCACTGAAGCACAGTGCCCCCGATTCCCGAACTCAGGCGTTCCAGAAGGATACCATGGTCGATGGTATCTAAAGCCGCTGAGAGATCTAAATATACCAGCAGGGACACACTCCCCCTGTCAATACTCATGCAGAGATCATCCACTAAGGCGACCATAGCGATCTGAACTACGTATCCCACTCTAAAGCCGGTTTGAAATGGGTCTAGAAATGCAGCCATGTTCTCACCGTGGGTACAGTGGGTAAGCTGTGAATTGGGAAGTAATTAATTAATTAATTATAAATGTTGCCTTTCCTTTATGGAGCCCAAAGCAGCATACATGATCCTCCTCCATTTCATCCTCACAACAATCCTGTGAGGTAGGTTAGGCTGAGAGTCAGTAGCTGCATTCGGACAACACATTAAGCAACTGAGGGGAGGGGAAACAATCGTCAGTTGTGTTGCTTATTGTGTTGTGTGGAGGGTAACACGCCGCTCACAAACTACTGACAGTATGCTATTCCGCCCAAATAAGCAACTGAGAGAAACAACTGGCTTGCAAGTTTTTAGCTCGAAGCCAGTTGTTTAAAATGTTGTGTGGAGGGGTGGGTGTGTTAATGGCATGTGGTGACTGGGTTAAAACACAAGCCCATAGAGGCAGGTGGTAAGAGCGACCAAAGCGGCGGCTGCCACTCTGTTACAACTGGTGCAACTTGCAGAGGCTGCTGGGATAGAACTGGGAGGACTGAGGGAGGAGGGAGGGTGGGGAGAGGGGCTGTGTGTTGTGTTTTCTTTTACTGGGAATTTGGCAGCGACCAAATAAGAAACAATTCAGAATTGAACAAAAACTCCTTTTACTTCAGGTAAATAACTCATAAACACAAAACAAACTAATTAACATAACTCACCTCAAGGGAGGATTAGGCAAATGACAAAAGAAACAATTGCTTTCTGTAAGAGACCAAAAAGAGAGTCCTTTCCAGTCGGGACTTAAGTATGCATCACTAAGTTGCTTTTCTTTTCTCCAACCGATGTCTCCCCACTCTGGCCTCCTCTCGCTTCAGCCTCCTCCGGAATGTTGCATGCTTTAAAGCGTCCACTAGCTCCTCCTCCTCCTGGGAAGCCAGTCGGGGTTCCTCAGCTGAAGATAAATTCCCTTCCTCAGCGCTAATCTCTGAATTTACATCCTCTGCAGCTGGAACAAAGATCTGGGGAATCAGTCTATCCCCTGGTGCTACCAACAGATTCTCTTCTCGTTCAGAATCTGATTCTGCCTCCACCTCTCTCAACTCATCAGCCTGTTCAGGGTAAAAAGAGTTAGACACAACACTGTGTCAGTCAAATGCTGGATTGACTATTAATCCACTCAACGCCAGCCCCAACCACCCACAGTTGTGTAGGAATATGTTGGGTGGGGAGTACCCACAAAATAACCAACTGTGAGTTGGCTACTCAACCCACCATTGCTAATGTGTTGTCCAAATGCAGCCACTGACTGGATTAAAGTGACCTAGTGAGCTTCATGGCCAAGTGGACACTAGAACCCAGGTCTTCCAAGTCCCAGTCCAAAACACTAACCACTACATCACAAAGCTTACTCGGTGATATTAGACAAGTCATTCTCTCTCAGCCTCATATCTGTAATATATCTGTAATATATCTGCAATGGTTATGTTGACCTATGTTGTTTTAAGGATCTCTTAATATCATTTATGTGAAACAATCTAAATATTCTAAAGTCCAAAGTAAATGCTAAGTATTATTGTTATTCAACCTATACCTGCATGAGATATCCTAGGACATTGATGTGTGTTTCTTTGTTTCAGGAATGGTAGTGCTATCAGCCTCTCTGCTCCTCCTATCACAGCCTTGATTACTCCTGAGCCTGTGCGACACTGCCGAATCCCAGAGTTGCCTGTGGATGGGAACCTTCTGTTTGAATTCCTCTTTTTCATCTACCTGCTGGTGGCCCTTTTTATTCAGTATATTAATATCTACAAGACTGTCTGGTGGTATCCATACAACCACCCTGCCTCCTGTACATCATTGGTGAGTCCATCTCAGTCCTTCTTACAGTTCTTTTAGTTCAGGAATGTTTATGCATTATGTCTTGTGCCTCAGTTCATAGATATAGATATAGCACCAGGCAGCTATAAGTAGCTTCCACAGTCATGCAGGGAAGAAAATAGGAGCTGAGAGAGAAATGCCAGACTCTTCTATAGAAATTGTAGTTCTGAGGTGGAAGGAGGGTTAATTTATACCTTGTTTACTGTGTAGGCCAGGGTGGGCAACATGTGGCCCTCCATATGTTCTTGATCCGCAACTCTCATCAGCCTTAGCCAAGGTAAACAATGATGAGGCATGATGGGAGTTGCAGTCCAATATCAGGAAGGCTACAAGTTGTCCACCTCTGCTGTAGGTTTGAAACTGAGTGAAAATTCCATGGCAGCCTGCAGGGTAAGACTATGCGTAATCTGCACCTAAACACCTTCCAGTCCTACACAAATCTTTGTTCCCTACCCATACCCCTTCCAATTGCATTTATTTGCATTGCACAATTTTCTAAACTAGGCTTTTAAAATCCTATTGATGTTATGCAGGAGTGCTGATGTTGTGCAGGCTCAAATTTGTAACATTGGAAAGGATGGGAATGGTAGCTATTTGGAAGTTGTTCTGTATCCCTTCTGAACCTTCAGCAAACATGCTACCTACCATGCTTTTCTTTGCAACCATATGGCTAGAATGTTGTTTCGGGTTTTTAAGTGAAAGATTATGTTATGTCAAATGCTGTATAACTGGGCACTGCATCCACAGACAAGGAATTCACAGTGGGACTGTTCAGGGCGGGGGTTGAGGCTGCAAGATGCATGTGGCTGCCATCTTGGATATGCAGCCCCAGCTCAGGGATTGTCATGTCATGCAAACCTGGTGAACATGGGTCATGTGAGGGTTAAACAGCCCTACTATAACCCATGGTCTCTTTTATGGTGCCACGGCTTGTCATAGGTTAAATAATCCATGGCGTGTCAGCCAAACCCAGTCATCGCCTTGTTGCAGGATTATTTGTTCCTCAGTAAAGAACAATTGATTCTGGTGGTGACTTCTGGAACATACAGGGGGTCCCAAGTGACTCACTGAACCCAGGAGGGTTGGGAAGAGTCTCCAATCTTCGTATCTGGAGGGGCTCTCCCCTGAATCCCCAGATGACTTCCTGTCTTTCCTGCAGGAAGACAGTCCCCTGCAGGACTCTACATGAGTCCCATACTGCCTCAAAAACACATGCATAAAATAAAACCCAGCTACTTTAAAATAGCGAGTGGAATTAAGGATAAAGAGTTGGAATGGGAATCTCTGGCATGATAAACCCACTCAAGTCTGACAGAATGTTTGTGAGGCAGTGGTGAAAAGTTGCTTTAATCCAATTGACGGGTTAGTTTAATACCATATTAATCTAACTCTCCGCTATATAGAGAGTTGAGGAACATTTGAACTCTACCTACATTCCATGGGAAGAGAGAACATCCTCTTGGACCCACTGTCCCATCCCTAGGGGACAGTATGTACATTTCCTTCCTTCAGGCTGCTCTTGTGCCCGAGCACTTAATGGGAAGCTGTCTCCATGCTGCCACTACACCTGTGTGGCTCAGGGACAGTCAGGAGTCTGTGGAAGAATGGGTGGTGAACATAGTTTCCAAACTTCTTATCAGCCCCTGGAGATTTTCACCACAGCTTGAACAAGATCAATTCTCGCTATGGGAAAGAGAGATACAATTTTTTTGCCTTTAGCCATTCTAGGAAAAAGGACAGGAGTTTGTGTATTTATTTACAATATTTATATGTCGCTTCCCATCCAAAGCATTTTGGAGCAGTGAACAACAAAAAGAATAAAGCATCATATTAAAAAAGCACCACATTTTTAAAAGAGTTCCTGCAGATACCTCTTGCTGTCCTCACAGGAATGTTGCAGATCCCAAAGTCAATGTTGCTTATGTAGCCATTCCTAGAAGTCCCCAGAGGGGGTTGGCCTTCTCATCTAAGCAGAACTCTTAGATGGGGGGTTCTTCCTGCATGCTGCAGGATGTGCATAAGAGGCCTAGGGTAACGCCTCAATAGCCTTTAGATCTGTTCGTTCATGCAGAGGGAGAGAGAAACCCAAAAGATCCTCTTTGGGGCTTTTGGAGTGGCCAGGTGTCGTGTTTCAGCTACAGAGTCTTATCAGAAGTTCATTTAAAATACACAGCTTTCTCTGACCGGGAATACTCCCAGCAAAGACGCTCCAACGTTTCAGGAGAAACAAGCAGCAATAAGCACTAACAAGATAGTTTCACAGAGACCAAGCAACGGAGAGGCAGAGACGAAGTCCAAAGTACAGGCCCAGTTCATCAAAATCCAGTTGATGTCATGAATTCAGGATACACGAAGTAGGCACTGGTACCAGCAATAGATATAACAGTTGTTGCCAATGCTGAGTGGCTCATGGTACTGACTTTTATCCAAGCCCTTAGCCTGGACACACCCATCTCCAGCTGTGGCTCATTAACGAACTTTCCGTCCAAGCCAGCTATATAAGGGCAGCGTTCACAGAGCTGAGTTTCTGGCCTGCAATCTAGGACTTTTCCTAGAAGGCTGTATTTACTCTCTGCGCTTCATTCGTCATCTTTCCCAAGGGCTGGGTGGATACCTTGCTTCTGGCTCAGAAACTGAACCATCAGGGACCGGAGGAGGTGGAGGAGGATGGCCTTCACAGGGTACTCCTGAGGGACGTATGTCCTCTCCAGCTGCATATCCCCTCTCCTCTTGCAGTGCTGCCTCTGGAACATCCTTGGAGGAAGGAGATTCAACAGGTAAGTCAAGTTCCTCCTCAGAAGAAGACTGCTCATGAGGGGTCATGACATCAGGTACCTCTCCCAGTCCTCTGCATTGTAAGTATCTTTCTCTGGCAAGAGAAGATGAAGATGTCTGTGCGGACAGTTCTGCTTTCCCAAACTTTTGGCCAGGATTGTGAAGCCACTACAGCTTGATGTGAGACCCTCCTCAGACTACTATTTCTAAAGCAGCAACACTTGACAGGAATTGCATCCATGTTCCCAGGTCATGGGCTTGAAGGTGTATGATACAGCCACCTTGCTGAAGCTAAGCATGTCTTGGTCTGGTCAGTGCATAGATAGGAAACCACATGTATGCTGTTTTAATTCCATGATGAAAAAAGGGTGGACTATAAATGTACTAAATAAATAAAAATCCCTGGAGCTATATGTTCCACACTTCTTCCAGCTTACTTTAAAGATAGTCTTCACAGAGAAAGATAGTCTTCACAGAGTAATCTCACTCCTCCTTCAACAAGTTTTACTGGCTTCCCAAAAGACATTATGTGCTACTGTCCATCCTCAGAGTCCACACTCCAGTCACCATCTTGATATCTAAAGCAGAACTGTCAGAACTGTACAGATTGACTGACATGACAGAAGGCTACTTTCCACAGCAGTTTTGACACCTCCTCCATGGCATCTAATAGCTTCCTCCACTGTATTGGTGGTTGTGAGAGCTTCTTATCTGGGTTAATGAAATCCTAGATAGGGGCTCCTTGAGTAAGGTGACTTGGAACATATTCAAAAAAGGATCACTCTCCATAGGCTTCTTCTCAGATCCATCCCTGAACATCTTTAAGCTAGTAGTCAGGTCCTTGGCCTCCAGTGTAGTCGCCAGAAGAAACTTATGATTGTGAATGCCTTAGAGTGATAAGACTGCCCCTTCTCTATTTTTTTGCACCAGTTGCAAGGTCTACACATCTTAGTCAATATCAGCACCATTGTAGGCAAAATCTACATGGACAGGCAGGGAGGCATACATTTGAAGTCACTCCTGAAGGAAGTGGTCCTCCTCGTGGGTGGAAAATCACCTTCAGTTCAAAAGGGCAAAACACTCTGTAGAGCACACTCTGCATTCAAGCAGATTAGACGTGATTCAGCAGAGTGAACTCTGAATCCAGATGTGTGCAGCAACTGAGACCAAGATTTGGGGAGCCGATTTTGGACCTTTTTGTGTCACCTTTTAACATGAAATAATCCTAATTACTCCAAGATGGACACAGCATCCTTGGTTCTCAGTATCTGTTCTGTGGAAAATATCTGTGATTTCAGAGAACAGTACAGAAGCGAATGGTGTTAAAGGAACACTTTGTAGCTCCAGCAGAGGTGCTTGATTTTTTTTTTCTGGACCGTCTGTCTCCGGGCCTTAGCCTAACAGCATATGGGGACAAGTCTCCACCCTTGCGAACGTCCTGTATTTGTTAAATTCCAGCTCAGTAGGCACTAACCACTCCCAATGTCTGCAGGTTCTTTAGAACTGCCTTTCTCCCACCCACTCTTCTCTGCCTGCTGATGGTGCATTGGAATTCTACAGGAAAACATAACATAGTTCTACAACCTTGACCAGAACTGATTCTGGGTCAGAGGGTGAACAGGGCTTCAATGGCTGAGGGGAACGTATGGAACTTATACTTCCAGGAATATACAGGTTCCAGAAGGAATCCTGGCGCACTCTTGGGGGTGGGGGATATCTGGGAGGAGGTCCCACTGGACAAGATCTGTAGAGTAACTACTTGGTTTGCAATTTTTTCTTTTACCAAGCATTATAAAATAGACTCCTTTTTAGGGGTATGCAGAGTGGGTCTTCTCCGCCCTGAAATTTGGAGCAGAACTCCAACGAGGTGCTTCTCCGCTCCGATTTTCGGATCTGCTCTGTCTCTCTGCACCATTGGATTACCCGTCAGAGAACTGTTCCGTTTTCGGATAACTGCTTCATTATAGCCTATAGAAATTAACCAAAATACTTATAGCTCCCTCATTTTTAAATATAAAGAGATTAAACTTAGCACTGTGAGAGCTCCTAAGTATGGCTTTAGCCATGTCAAGTTTGAAACTGATTGGTTCATCTCTTGATTTTTAGGATTTTTAAAAAATTTGAGTTTTTTAAAAAATAATAATTAAACACCGTGGTCATTTTTAAAGATAACGAGATAAAATTTGCAGCATGATAGCTCTTAGGTAGGGCTTTAGGCATGCGAAGTTTGAAATCGATCCCTTCATCCGCTGATTTTTTAGGATTTTTTAAAAAATTCTCCCCCTCAAACCATGTGCCTTCATAAACACACCCACCTACCCCTCTCTGGTTCTGCGTTAATCCACCCCTGTGCATTTATGGAGGGACCTTTTATCCTTTGTGGGGCTCTAGAGAAATGGCTGTTTTGTACCTTGGGGAACTCTTCTTTCACTTTGGTCTGCCTTCTCCAGTATTATTGAGTGCTTTCTAGGGAGAGGCTGCCGCAAAAAGACAGGTGTGGGGCTCCGACTGAAAACTGCTGCACGAGTTCTATTATTTATTTATTTATTTATTTTGTTCCATTTATATACCGCCCCATAGCCAAAGCTCTCTGGGCGGTTTACAAAAATTAAAAACATTGAACAATTAAAACACCGATATACAAAATTTAAAAGCATAAAGCACAAAAACAACACAACAACACAAAAACCCTCATCATATGCTGTTAAATGCCTGGGAGAAGAGGAAAGTCTTGACCTGGCACCGAAAAGTTAACAATGTTGGCGCCAGGCGAGCCTCGTCGGGGAGATCATTCCACAATTGGGAGGCCACTACTGAAAAGGCCCTTTCCCTTGTTGCCACCCTCCGTGCCTCCCTTGGAGTAGGCAACCGGAGGAGTTCTACTGTCTGTTTATTCTAGTTTATATATTATTATTATTATTATTATTATTATTATTATTATTATTATTACCGCTAGATGATTTTAACTGGCAATCCCTTCTTTCTCCCCTTTCTTTTTTGGGTCTCCTTGTTGTTTGTCAGACTAATTATGTCATGATTTGACTTTTGTTTAGAATCTGAGACTCAGCTTAATATACATTCCAAGCAGTACTGAAGTTTTTATCGGGTTTGCTTTACTGATCTGGGGATAAGCTTTCCCTTCATCCCAGATGTGTTAGATATAGAGTTTTAATTTTAGTTAATTGTAACTTTAATTAGGATTCATTTTCTCTTTGTTTTGTTTTTATACTTGGCATGTGATTCTACCCCTAAAACTATTTCTTATTTTATTAATTCATTGTGTTTTATGTTCTACAAGAAACTGGTGTTTTTTGGAGCTTATTGTTTACACCTGGAGTTGAGGACTGAGAGGGAGGAGGAGAGGGTTGTTTATGCTATTCCCAGCAACGGCATGATACAGGCATAAATCCCTTCAAAGTGAAGACTCCTGCTTAAAACTGAACCAGATTGTTTAAGGGTAGCTGATTAACTTTGAAGAGCAATCTGCACTATCAACCTACTACAGAAAGAGTTCAGGCACATGAAACCAATTAACTCGGAAGAGCGAAGGTGTTATTCAACTCTCCAACAAGAAGAGTTAAAGTACTTGAAAGTGGATAAAGAACTGAAAGGAGATGAGTTTTAACAGTTAAAAGAGGGAGATTGAGAATGTTTATTATTGTGGTTGATGCTACTATTTAGAAGACAAAGGTGTACAGCTGCTATATATAGGGATTTTGGTTAGTCGTGGTGCTACTGCTGTTCAGTAATGGTTTTTACCTGGGCACAGTATCGATTAAGGGGGATTAATACAGAGAATGGGTTGCCCCCAAGATATGAACAGCTACATATAGATGATTTTATGAGTTGTGCTGCCACTACAGCTATTAGTGATATTGCCCAGGAAATTGCGCCCTTCCAGGATGAACCACTGCCTCAATGTGATATAAATCAAAATGATCCAGTCATGAGTGTTTGGCACGAACTATCTGACTTGGATCAGGAGTCTTCAACTTTGACTGTTAGATCTTATAAAGAGGTCTTGGATGTGTTAGCAAGGGAATTACTTTCACAGGAGGAGCTGGTACAGAAAAACGACCTTTCAGTTTGGATAATCTTTTTAGTAATAATTCCTTGGAGTTATTATCCAAATATGGCTTCTTGAACTCTGAATCACCTACCAAAATCATCCAAGAAGCCCAGTGTACAAAGCAGTCTTTAGTGGGACTTAAAACACAATTTGGGGTGCTGGTAGAATTGATAAATTTGAAATTGTTAACAAGGAATTAATGTCATCAGAGAAGGAAGAGATGAATTCCACCTTGGAGCCTTCTACACATGAATCTCCTGCATAGAATCCTAGAATCATAGTAGAGTTGGAAGGGGACTATAAGGCCATCGAGTCCAACCCCCTGCAGGAATCCACCTTAAAGCCTTCCAGCTGCCTCTTGAATGCCCTCGACCTCCCTAGGTAATTAGTCCCATTGTCGTATTGTTCTAACAGTCAGGACATTTTCCCCGATGTCCAGCCAGAATTTGGCTTCCTGTAACTTGAGCTCATTATTCCACGTCCTGCACTCTGAGATGATTGAGAAGAGATCCTGTCCAGTTCTTTCAGTCTCTCCTCATAGGGCTTTGTTTCCAAACCTCTGATCGTCCTCGTTGCCCTCTTCTGAACATGCTCCAGCTTGTCTGCATCCTGCTTGAAGTGTGGTGCCCAGAACTGGACGCAGTACTGAAGATGGTGTCTAACCAGTGCCAACTCGAGGGAAACCAATACCTCACACGATTTGGAAGTTATACTTCTATTAATGCAGCCCCAAATTGTTGTTTTTTTTGCAGCCACATCACAGTGTTGGCTCATATTCAGTTTGTGAACTATACTTCTATTAATGCAGCCCAAAATAGCATTTGCTTTTTTTTGCAGCCACATCACACTGTTGATTCATATTCAGCTGGTCCACCTGGGAGGTTACCCATGACCTCCCTAAGTAATTGGTTCCATTGTTGTACTGCTCTAACAGTCAGGAGGTTTTTCCTGATGTTCAGCCGGAATCTGTTTTCCTGTAACTTGAGCCCATTATTCCGTGTCCTGCATTCTGGGTTGATCAAGTAGAGATCCTGACCCTTTTCTATGTGACAACCTTTCAAGTATTTGAAGAGTGCTATCATGTCTTCCCTCAATCTTCTCTTCTCCAGGCTAAACATGCCCAGTTCTCTCAGTCTCTCCTCATAGGGCTTTGTTTCCAGAACCCTGATCATCCGTATTGTCCTCCTCTGAACATGCTCCAGATTGTCTGCATCCTTCTTGAAGTGCGGTACCCACAATTGGACACAATACTCAAGATGATTACCAGTGCCAAACAGAGGGGAACCACTACCTCCCATGATTTTGAAGTTATACTTCTGTTAATGCAGCCCCAAATTGTTTTTTTGGGTTTTTTTTTTGGTTTTTTGCAGCCACATCAGTGTTGACTCATATTCAGCTTGTGATCTACAACAATCCCAAGATCCTTCTCGCTTGTCATATTGCTGAGCCATGTATCCCCCATTTTGTAACTATGCATTTGAGTTTTCCCCCCCTAGGTGTAGAATTTGGCATTTAGCTCTATGAAATTTCATTCTGTTGTTTTCAGCCCAGCGCTCCAGCCTATCAAGATCACTTTGAAGTTTGTTTCTGTCTTCCAGGGTATTAGCGATCCCACCCAATTTTGTGTCTTCTGCAAATTTGATAAGCATTCCTTGCACCTTGTCCAAATCATTAATAAAAATGTTGAAGAGCACTGGGCTCAGGACTGAGCCCTGCAGTACCCCGCTCGTTACCTCCCCCCAGAGTGAGAAGGTACCATTGATAAGCACTCTTTGAGTCCGATTCTGTAGCCCGTGAATCCACCTAAGAGTTGTTCCACCTAGCCCACTTTTCACTAGTTTCTTAATCAGAATGTCATGGGGCACTTTGTCAAAAGCTTTGCTGAAGTCAAGATAAATTATGCCACAGCTTTCCCACAGTCTACAAGGGATGTTACCCAATCAAAAAATGAGATCAGATTAGTCTGTCAGGATTTGTTCTTGACAAATCCGTGCTGGCTTCTAGTAATCACTGCATTGTTTTCAAAGTGTTTATAGACTGACATCTTTATAATCTGCTCCAAATTTTTCCAGTGGATGGATGTCAGACTGACTGGTCTGTAGTTCCCAGGTTCCTCCTTTTTGCCCTTTTGAAGATAGGGACAACATTAGCCTTCCTCCAGTCGTCTGGCATTTCACCCGTCTTCCATGATTTTGCAAAGATAATAAAGAGTGGTTCTGAAAGTTCTTCTATTAGCTCCTTTATTACTCTATGATTACTCTAGGATGCAGTTCGTCGGCGCCAGGAGGTTTGGACTCGTTCAACGAAAGTAGGTGTTCCTTGACCATTTGTTAATCAATCTCAAACTGCAATCCTGCCCCTTCAGCTTTTACTTCACTTTTTCCAAGGGGGTCATAGACCCGCTTTTGAGAGAAGTCTGAGCCAAAGTAGGAATTGAGCACTTCAGCCTTTTTTTGTCTTTTGTTATCAATTTGCCATCCTCATTAAGCAGTTAAACCACCATTTCTGTCCACTGTCTTTTACTATTTACGTAACTGAAGAAAGCCTTTTTATTGCTTTTAGCATCCCTCACTAGTCTCAGCTCCTTCTCAGCTTTAGCCTTCCTGAATCCATTCCTACACTTCTGTGCTACCTGTCTGTCCTCTTCCATTGTAGCCTGGCTTTTCTTCCACTTCATATATGTATCCTTTTTATTTTCAGGTCGTCTCTAAGCTTTTTCTGGAGCCACATTGGTTTCTTCTGTTGTCTTCTATCTTTTTTCCTTGTTGGAATTGTTTGTAATTGTGCCTTTAAAATCAGGGGTCTGGAAACAAAACCCTATGTATGAGGAGAGAATGAAAGAACTGGGCATGATAGCACTCTTCAATACTTGAAAGGTTGACACATGGAGGAGGGCCAGGATCTCTTCTTGATCATCCTAGAGTGCAGACACAGAATAATGGGCTCAGGGTACAGGAAGCCAGATTCTGGCTGGACATCAGGAACAACTTCCTGATTGTTATAGCAGCACAACAATGGAAGCAATTACCTAGGATGGTCATGGGCTCTCCCACACTACAGGCATTTAAGAGGCATCTGAACAACCATCTGTCAGGCATGCTTTAAGGTGGATTCCTGCATTGAACAAGGGGTTGAACTCAATGGCCTTATAGGCCCCTTCCAACTCTACTATTCAATGATTCTATGACTTTTTCCTTGTTGGAATTATTTGTAATTGTGCCTTTATAATTTCCTTTTAAAAAAACTCCCACCCATCGTGGACTCCTTTTTGCATTAGGGTCACTTGCCATGGGATATTACTTTTCATAGTTCTGAGTTTATTAAAATTGGCTGTCCTGAAATCCAGAGTACTCTAATGGCTACACTCAGCTTTTGCCTCCTGTAAAATCAAAAACTCAAGTAAGACGTAGTCACTTCCCCCAGAATTCCAGTAGCTGCCACTTAATCCACTAAGTCCTCCCTATTGGTAAGTATCAAGTCAAGCATAGCCGATCCTCTAGTTCCTTCATCTACTTTCTGTTGGGGAAAGTTATCCGCCAGACATGTCAGGAATTTCTCGGAGGGGCCACTTTTGGCAGAATTTGTCTCCCAACAGATATTGAGGTAATTGAAATCCCCCGTTACTAACTAATACATTGGATTTCCTTGAAACACTGGCAGTTTGCTTTTCAAAAGTTTCATCCTCGTCTTCTCCTTGATTGGGTGGTCGGTAGTAAACTCCTGGCTATTATGCTCCTTGGAAATCTCATCTAGTGACAGCAAGACTTTCAGCCTGGAGAACAGCAAAGTAATTCTACCTTATGAGAGACATAAAGCTGGCTCCCTAGTAGTCCTTGTTCTAAAGCTTTATACAGCTAAGGTACTCCTATATGGGGTGAAGTTATGGGGCCAGGGTTTTGCCCCAACTGCTGAGATCATACAGAATAAGTTATTGAAAGAACTGCTTGCACTCCCCCCTAGGGTACCCTCCCCTTTACTAAGATTGGAAGTTGATTTGCCTTCCATTAAGGCAACAATTCACAAGGCAATCATACTTTATGGGAAACAACTGATGCATTTTGAGGAAACCAATTTGGCGAAACAATGTTTTACAGAACAGCTTGCAGAAGTTGGATGGGGTTGCAATTGGTTGGCACTGTCACATTCTTGTTTAGAGGATGCTCAGATTCTTCTGGACCACAAGGATATATATGTTTTTTATCAGAAATAGAAGTTTTGGGGCAGATTTCAAAAAAATGTTCTTGCTAGCCTTCTGCAGGCCTTTACCCCATGGTTTAGCCATATTAAGAGAGAACGATACTTACCACAGTATTTTCAAGACCTGAGTTTCCTTGCTCTCAGAAAGGCATTTACTGCCCTCCATTTCCAAACAATGCCCACAGCTTACCTGGAAGGGAAGTATAAAGGGATTCCCTATGCCCAGTAGACATGTATTTGTGGTGCAGGAAAGGTGGAAGATGTAGTACATTACTTGTTATGCTGCTCCTTGTATCAAGATATTAGGGATCGTTTCTGGGAGATCTTCTAAGAGCAAGAGTGAGTTGGCCCACTGCTGATATTATCAGTGATCTGTTAGCAGATTATAGTAAAACGATTACAATCAAGGTTGCCACGTTCACTGCAGCAGCTCAAAAAATCAGCCAAAGTTTTCTAAAGAAATCAGATGCAGATTGCAGAGGGGACCACCTGCTATATTTTTCTTTTATTAATGGAGGCACAGCCATGCCTCCATTGTTAAGGGCCTTCAGTAAAAAACACATTCTGCCATGTTAAAGTGATAATTGGGGGGGGGGAGGTCAATCTAACAGCCATAAAATCGAAAATGTTTCATCAACCTTTCTGAAATTTACAGGTGCCAGAAAGAAATGTTTGTTTTACATTACCTGAAAATTTCAAGAAGATTGGTGAAAGATTGAGGGAAAGAGAGCAGTTTAAGGTAGAAAAGGAATACAAACCTGTCTCCCTGCTTTTGTAAAATTTACTTCCGGGTTGTGACTTTTGTACTCACAATTTGCATAATTTCTAGAGCCTTATTAATTAATCCAGTGGTGGGGTCTTCTTCCTCCTTGACTGTAGTTGGTGGAAAGCTTTTTGTTTTTTTAAAATTCCCTTCGGTTGACTTTTAAGGACTATTTTAACCTCTTATTCAAGTCAATGAGGCAGCCATCTTCCCTCATAGCGCGACAAACGCTCAGTAGCGTCGCTCTCCCCCCTCCCTCCTGCCTTAGAATGTGGGGTGGGTGGGTGAAATGGCCACTGCCTCTAGCACAGACCTTTTGAATGAAGAAGAAGAAGAGTTTCTCTTTTCTCTTCTGGAACATGCATTCCTTTGGCTCTGAGAGTATTTTGGGCTATCTTCATAAGGCCAGTTTGCTCTTTTGCTCCCTGGTGAAGCAGGGTGTGGTTCCTCTGGATCCATGGTAACCTGATCTTCAGATCTCTCCTGGGAATAGGTGGCTATACCTTTCTTTCTATCTATCCACCCCACCCCATACACACACAGGGCTCCTTCCCTCTTTTCTAAGAGTTTGGTCCATGCTGCTATAAAGTTGAAAGCTTCAAACACTTCATTAATTAGTTTGGCCGGTGTTAAGTTTTAAGTCCAATGTTGAAACCTTTCAAAGTGCTTCTGGGCCTACAATGTTGGTTTTGGCCTAGTCACCCTGTTTTTCTAATAAGGTTTAGAAACAGTTGAGCTGTTGTTTATTTTGCATAGTGTACACACATTGATTTTCTTTCTAATCCTTGCAGTCTACACTGGCTCCCTCCTTGATGTGTTTTTGGATGCAGACAACCCCTTTTTTGTTCCAGCAGGCCTTTGGCAAATAATCTGGACCTCTGTCTATACCTTTGACTTTTAAATTGGTATGGATTTAAAATGTTTAAAATGCTTTAATATTGAAAGTATTTAATTATATTTTTAACTTTTGTATATTTAGGCTGACCATATGAAAAGGAGGACAGGGCACATGTAAGATTAACAGTTGTAGAGAAAAGGGAATTTCAGCCAGTGTCATTTGTATGCAATTAGTCCCTGGTGAAATTCCCTCTTCATCACAACAATTAAAGTTGCAGGCACTATACTAGAGTGACCATATACAAAAGAAGGCAGGGCCCCTGCAACTTTAACTGTTGTGATGAAGAGGGAATTTCACCAGGAACTAATTGCATACAAATGACACTGGCTGAAATCCCCTTTTCTCTGCAACTGTTAAAGTTACATGAGCCCTGTCCTCCTTTTCATATAGTCAGCCTAGTATATTCCTATTTATAGGTTTTAGCTATATATGTTTTAGTTTTGTAAGGCTGCTCTGAGGCCCAGCATTGGGCAAAAGGCAGGATACTACTACTACTACTACTACTACTAGTAATGTTTCAGATTTCACTTCTGCATCTGATGTTCTTTTGCATTTACTTTTCTTTATAAACCATTCATATCTTAAGACTTCTTGTGTGGCATGTTTTCATTGGTTTAACAAGTTAAAAGAGGTATTCACTGTTTTCATGCTTATGTTATAAAATCTATTTTCAACAGGCCTAGTAACTTCAAGAGTAACAGAGTTGGGGAAAATCCTCAATCTCTTTGCTATCAGAGGCACTGAGTAAGGGATCCCTGGAGATAATTTAGACTGACCACAACCACAAAACACTATTCCCCCTTCTGAAGAGATCTGGGCCACAGACTACTAAAGACAAACAAAGTAGCAGGCCATAATAACTGTTCTCATGTGGCCATTTGCTTGATGAGGCAGGTGCTCTACGGGCTACCAAATGAAGGGACTAACAGGCCATAAAGTTGCCTGGCTGGCTCTGCCAGAAATCCAGCCTCAACACTCCTGGAAGGTCCATGTTCTATAGCAACTGCTGTCAGATGAACTTGAGGGAATCCCACCCTCCACCCCTGGGTTTAATTTACTGGCTTCCCCTGGGTGGACCTTCAGGAAACTATAGGGACAGACAGAGCAGGCATTCATAGCACACATAGAATGCTGAGACTGGCAAGTGTGTTGCTTTTCAAGAACCAAGGAAATTCATTGGGTCTTACTTTTGAGTAAATATCTAGGGATGGAAATGCAGCCTGTGCAAGAACTGAGTCGGGTGACCATATTTGGGAAACCAGAAAAGAGGACACCTAGTTGGGGGGGGCAGGAAAATGGCTTTCTGGGGCCACCTTAAAGTCCCCAATTGGAGCGGAGGAGGGGAAAGCATGTCATTTTCACCCCACCTCACTGCTCCAATCAGGCCCTTTTCTATAATGCCTGGGAATGACACGTTTTTCCCTTTTAAGGCCTTGATTGGAGCAGTGGGAGAGAATGACAACCTCCAGAAAGCATGTCATTACCCCCTGCCACACTAATGGTGGCCTTAAAAGGGAAAGTATGTAATTCCAGGTCATTATAGACTATTGCATAAAATCCCCCCTGACACCGAGGATAGAAAAAAAACCAGGAGAAATCTGGGGAAATCCTGACAGTTTTTTAATATTATTATTTATTATTGCATTTATGTCCCACCTTTTTTCCGCCAAGAAACCCAAGGTGGCATACATAATCCTCCTCCATTTTATCCTCACAACAGCAACCCTGTGAGGTGGGTTGGGCTGAGAGTCTGCAATTGGCCCAAAGTCACCCAATGGGTTTCCATGGCTAAGTGGGGAGTAGAACCCAGATCTCCCAGCTCCCAGTCCAACACTTTAGCCACTAGGCCACACCCTAGTGGTCACCCTAGAATTGAGCCATGCCAAGTTGGAAGCAGATTGGTTCGTGCCTTGATTTTTAGGATATTTTTTTTAAAAGTTTAACTTCATTTTTTTCCCCTAAAATTCAAGGCATGAACCAATCCGCTTTCAACTTGGCATGGCTAAAGCCTTACTTAAGAGGTACCATGGTGCCAAGTTTCATCTCTTCGTCTTTACTTTCTTTTTTTTTTAATGTACTGCTCAATGCCCTAGACCTCAAAGAGGAGTATTGGGTTTGAAGTTTAAAAAAATCCTAAAACTCAAGGCATAAACAGATCTGCTTCCAACTTGGCATGGCTCAATCCCTACTTAAGAGCTACCATGATGTCAAGTTTCATCCCTTTATCTTTAAAAATGATGGAATTGTAAGCATTTTAGTTAATTTAAAAAAATAAATTGAAATTTTAAAAATTTCTAAAAATCAAGGGATGAACGGATCTGCTTCCAACTTGGCATGGCTAAATCCCTACTTCAGAGCTACCATGGTGTCAAGTTTCATCTCTTTATCTTTAAAATGAGGGAGATGCAAGCATTTTGGTTGACTTATTAATGTTAAAAGTGAGTTCAACACATAACACTAGCTTTGATTTTATATTGGATGTCAACATGGTATAACATCCTGGCTGACGCTGGCTTGGTTGTCAACTGTATAATATCCCGTCATCCATTACACAAAGCCATGAAATTCATTAAACAAAAAACCTATCGTTTACAAAAACAATGTTAAGGCTCTACAGATTCCAACCAAGCACCAAAAAGCAGGGAAATTGGGAGTTAAGGCTCACAAGCCTTAACGCCACATCCTCCCTAAGGAGGCAGAAAGTGCAAGTGAAATTCTCATTCTCCCAAAGCAGATAAACCATGAGGACAGGGTGGAGAATATGATATGCAGAGGTGACTGTGGGGTTGTGGAAAACTGATCACAAACAACTTAGGGCCACCTACTTCTCTTTTTTTGTTTAGAGCAGCCCTTCCCCAACCTGGTGCCCTCCAAAGGTGTGGGACTACAACTCCCATCATTGCAAGTCAGTATGTCCCATGGTCAGGAATGCTGGGACTTGTCATCTCAAACACCTGGAGGGCAGCAGGATCGGGAATGCTGTGTCATACCCTTACCAAATACAGGGTCTGCCCAATACTTTTCTCTCACACACATCTCGCATATAGCAGCATTCTTGATAACAAAAGGGGCACTATTCATTACAGATCTAGAACCAGAGCATGTGCCAGGCACCTCCAACCTTTGGTCTATATCCTGCCTTTCAAAGAACCAATGTTTTTTTCTTAAAATTTATTTATAAAAAATGTACTGTTCACTCCCCACAATCCCTGCACAATACATCATCTCATCAAAGCAACAGCGGAGCAGAAGAGGTTTAGTTTGGCTGTCTTGAACACCTTTCAGATGAGATTAGTTTGCAATCCTATACCTCTTGGGAGAAAGCCCTAATGAATTCAATGGCACTGACATCTGAGAAGACATGTATAGGAGTCAACCTTCTCCAGCCTGGTGCTCTCCAGATGTGTTACGCTGTAACTCCCATGTTATGTGTTATGGGGAAGACAAAAATCAATTCATACTTGATTTTAAAATAATACGCATGAAAGTATTAGGTGGTAGCTCTTCCTTTGATCTCACACTGCTGAACAAGTAAGAGAAATCCTTTATCTGCTATTCAAGAAACAGACATCCTATGCCATGTGTTGAAAACTAAATCTGGATTAGGTATTCAAGATTCATTCATTGTTGTTTCATTTGGTTTTGACAGTTTATTTAAAGTGATGCAGCTCTTTTGTAGTTCCTTGATTGATCACATATCTTAATAGTGGAAAACATCATACTTTAGTACAGATGTGGGCAGAAAATATATCTATCCTGATGATTTGGACATCAACTCGCGGCATTCCTGATAACTGCCCGTGCTGATAGGAGCTTTTACAAGTTGAATTCCAAAACATCTGGAGATCTACATTCTGCCTTCCCTTGTTCTTGAACAACATTCCCCAACCTGGTGCCTGTCAGATGTGTTGGGTTGCAACTCTCAACATAAGGAGATGCTCTAAGAAATGAGAAGTAGCTGGTCCTAAGTTGTTCATCGTCATTTCCCACAACCCCACAGTCACCTCTGCATATCAAATTGCATATCTAGATTTTTTTTTTTTTTTTTGTAAATAATTTTATTATTTTCAACATAATGATAACATAAAATACATACATAACCCTTGACAATCCCCCCCCGTGTACCCCCCCACCATGAGACCTTCTCTTAACCTCTTATTCTATCCAGAAGTTTATCGACTCTTTTGAAGGTGTTTGTCCCTTCCCCGATCTTAATACATATTCCAAAAGGGGTCTCCATATTTCCCCAAAATCATTTTTACCGGACATTCCCCTTTTCAATTTCATTTTACAAGTTAGCATATCATTCAAAGCCATATCCCATATTTCTTTATACCATTCTTCTATTGTATAGCTTCCTTGTCCTTTCCAATTTTTTGCAATCATTAGTCTAACAGGAGTCAGGAGGTTGTTTATCAATTCCCTCTTGTTTTTGTCCTCTTCCCCTCTATCCCATATTGCTAGTAGAGCGAGCTTCGGGTCTAATTCCACTTTACTTCCAATTATTTCACTTATTTCTTTAAATACCCTTTTCCAAAATTTTTGTACATATTCACAGCTCCACCACATATGGTAATAAGTTCCAACCTCCTGGCATCCTCTCCAACACTTTTTAGATATTTTTTTATCAATCTGGTGAAATCTAACCGGAGTTAGATACCATCTCCACAATACCTTATAAAAATTCTCCTTAATTCTGATCGATAACAATTTTAACATTCTTGCGTTCCACAACCTCTCCCAGTTATAATCCTTAATTTCTCCATTTACGTCTTCTTCCCAAGCCTTTTTTATTACTTTAAGTGAATTTTGAAATTCTTCCTCTATCAATAATTTATATATCTCACTAGTCAACCCTTTCTTAATTTCCTTTCCTTCTTTCCTGCCTTTTGACTCTACTAATTCTTCAAATCTTGTATTGTTTCTACACTTTTTATTTTTCAATTTCCATTCCTGAGTCCATTTCCCTAGTTGTATACATTTAAACCATGCAAATTTATGACCTATCAATAGCTCTTTAATTTGTTCATTATCCTTCATATTTTCCATCCACTTCCTTAACTTGATTATTTCCTTATCTTTCAATCTCGCTTCAATCTCCACTTTTAACACTCTTGGGAAATTCTCCACTACTACCACTGGGGCAAGTGGTGAATCTCCTGGTATCAACTTCCCCCTAAATTTCTCCCAGATCTCCACTATATTTACCAACAAAGGGTTGTCCAGTCCCTTTAATTCTTTCTTTTGAATTTTCTTAAAGAAAATATTTTTCAATTTATAATCTATTTCCCCAGTTTGCGTCTCCAACCACTCCAGATCTTCCTCCCCTAGAATACAGCTTATAACATACCTTAACTGATTAGCTATATAATAGTACTTAATATTTGGAAGCCCTAAACCTCCCTTCTTTTGAGCCTTATACCATAACCCTTTATTAATCCTGGCTTTCTTATCCCCATTACAATATGCATTGATTATATTTTGCCAACTTTTCAGCTCTACATCTGATATTTTAATTGGTAACATTCTAAACAAAAAATTAATCTTAGGTAAAATCTTCATTTTAATAATTGCTATTCTACCAAACCAAGAATGTTTTAATTTCTTATATACTTCTAATTTCTCCCCTACTTGTTTTTTTAAAGCTACCAAATTAAGTTCCTCAAGCCTATCTAAATCTCTATCAATGTTAATACCTAAATAACGTACTATGTTTTTAAGTCTAAGACCCAACTTATCCTTACCTTCTTCCAACTCTTCCTTATTATAATTAAATAACATCATTTCTGACTTCCCCCAATTTACTTTTAATCCCGTGATTTCTCCAAATTCTCTTAAATGTTTCTTAATCACCTCAGCACTCCCTAGGGGATCTTCTACCGTCAATAAGGTATCGTCCGCAAACATATTCATTTTAATCTTCTCCTTTCTTCCTATCCCCTTCACTCTTTCATCTTCCCTTATTACATTTGCCAAAATTTCTATTACTATTGCAAATAGGATCGGTGAAAGAGGACATCCCTGTCTAGTTCCTCGGGCTAGTGTAATCTGTTGTGTTAACCCATCATTAACCAATATTTCCGCTTTATTATTTTTATACAACTTATCCATCACTCCCATAAAACAATCTCCAAACCCAAATGTTTTTAATATTGTTTTAAGTGCTGGCCATTCCACACAATCAAAGGCTTTGAATATATCCAATGCTAGCAGACCTGCTTTTAAATTCCTTTTTTTTATGATACTAATTATATTTAATACTCTTCCCATTAAATTAGGCATTTGCCTACCCGGGATAAATCCACACTGATCTTTTTTAATATATTTACTAATAAATGTGGCCATTCTTTTTGCCAATATTGCTGTAAAAATCTTTGAATCTTGATTTATTAAGGAAATTGGTCTATATGATGCGGGATCCGTTAAATCCTTACCTGGTTTCGGAATTAATATAATCAGGGAATGTTCCCATGATGGCGGAGTCTTCCCCCCTTCTATTATAGTATTAAATAATTTCTTTAATCTTGGTACTAAAATTCCTTTAAAAAGCTTATAATACTCCGACCCCAAACCATCCAACCCCGGTGATTTTCCTCCTTTTAATTTATCAATAACTCCCTCTATCTCTTTTTCCGTAACTAAACCTTCCAATCTCCATCTCTTCGCTTGTCTATAGTCTTTCTTGGTTTCCATGGCCATTGACATCAACGCGTGGTCAGTGACCTTGATAACTCCAATATCACAATCTATAATTTTGGGTAACATATTTTTTGATACAAAAATGTGGTCTATCCTAGAATAACTCTTAAATCTCTGTGAATAAAAAGTATATTTCCTTTCTTCCCCTCTTAAGGCTCTCCACACATCCATTAATTCTTTCCCTTCCATTAATTTGCTTAACTCTGTCTTCCCCACCCTCTTAGTATCTTTTAGTATGTTATCCCGGTCTTTCCCTATATCTAGTACCATATTAAAGTCACCAGCCATCACAATGTGCTTTTTACCCACTTCTCCCAACCCGTTAAATACTTCATTGATAAAATCCATTTGTTTCCCATTTGGAGCATATATATTCACTAATACATATTCCTCTTCTCCCAACTTGCAGAACATAATAAGAAACCTTCCATTGCTATCTCTCTTTACACTTTGAATAGTTATACCACATGTCTTTGAAATTATTATTGCCACTCCTCTCGATTTCGAAGTTCCATATGCCTTCTCATAAACGCCCACCTCCCTCATTCGAAGCTCATTAACTCCATCTTTAGCCTGATGGGTTTCCTGCAAAAAAATTACATCTATTTTTTTTTCTTTAATAACATTTCAATCCTCTTTCTTTTAATTACCGTTCCTAGCCCTTTAACATTCAGTGTTGCCAATCTAAGTTTATTTTCCATCTCTCTCTTTCACACAAGTCTTTAAGTCGGTCTCCCTGTGTGTAACACATACCCCCCCCAACCCTCCCCCCCACATTCACCCCCAATTCACCCCCCTCCTCACCAGCTTGCTGGGCTTTGGTCCCAATCTTCTTAGAACTCTTAGGGGGGGGGGGGGAAACTCGGCCCAACATTCCGGAATGACGTCCACCCTCCCCTCCAAGTCTCCTCTTCTCCCTATCTCTCTTACAATATATTAAAGTCTATTCATTGCTCCCTCCTGCCGCGTCTTCATCTTGCTTCTCCTCTCCAACCGATGTGGCATCCATTATGTCCAGCTCCTCCAACAACTCGATTCCTTGCTCACAAGATGTTATTCTTTGCTGCTTCCCGTTCCACTTGAACCTCAAGAAAACTGGGTATCCCCAATTGTAGGAGATCGATTTCATTTTCAATGCCCCTGTGCATATTCTAACGCTCTTCCTCCACTGGATGGTCTGAGGGCATAAATCCTGGAAAACCTCGACTGGTGTTGCTTGAAGCATCGGTTGACCTTGACTTCTAATTGCTTGCATTAATTTTTCTTTTTTGTAGTAGTTAGCGAATTTCACAATAATATCTCTTGGGAGCTCTCTTGACTTTCCAAATCCAACCCTGTGGGCCCGCTCAATATCTTCCATTCTCCACTCTTCCTGTGGCATCAACTGTTTGGCCCATGCCAAAATTAATTCTCTTATACTGTTAGGGGTCTCCTCTTGCCTCTCCCCAAAAGATCTTATGCGTAGATTAGCTCTCCTGTCCCGGTCTTCCATCGCTATAAGCCGTAAATCCTGTTGCGTTAGCTGTTCCTGTTGCTTCTTGTATAAAACCTTTAGTTCTCCAGTTTCTTCCTGTAAAGCTCCAACCTCTTTCTCCACCTTTTGGAGTCCTGCTAAAAGCTGCTGCTGTGAATCAGCAATCCTCTTTGCCAATCGATCTTCTTGTTTGAGTAAAGCCTGCTCAAAATTTCCATCTTGCTTTAAGATTGCAAGATCCAACATTTTTTGAAAATTCTGAAGCAATTCATCTGTTGGGTCAGCTTGCCTCCCTGTGGTTGTTTTAGGAATTGCTCCTGGCTTAATTCCAGTCTTAGAGCTAGCATTTCCGGCATGACTCGGGGATTGCTTTTTTGGCTTTTCAGATTCCTTATCCGCCATTTTCCGGACAAGTCTAAAACTTCTGTCGGACGGCTTATCTCCCTTGATTCGGCTCCAAGAAGTTATTTTCTTCTTGCTCATCCACCTTCCAAGCCTATCCGATAAGCACAAACACAAGCACAAACCACTTCTAGCCAGAAATCAAAGTCTCTTTCTCTCCCTCCGGCTTTTTTTTTTTTTTTTTTTTTAGTTTCGTTTCTCCTCGGGCTTTCAGCCGGCTGGTATGCCGCTAGCAATCTTTCAGAGCCTAAAGCTTAAAAGTCTTAAAAGCCTCTTTTCTGAATGCTAGCAATCATTCTGTTCTCCTCAGCCTTCAGCCCGCAACCATAAATACGTCTGTTTAATTACCTTCGCAGCGCTGCTACAAAGCTGTCGGTCGATCTCCTCCCTTCTGCCGATCCGGTTATAAAGCCATAAATCTCGTTCCAGCTGCAATCTCTTTGGTAAGCTTCCCCCTCTCCATAGCAGACTTAAATGCAACAGAGGACGCTTTTAAGATAGGGAATTTACAATTAATTCATTGCTTCTTTCGGAGGATGAAGGATTTGCGACTCAAACCATGACCTGCTTGGCCACGCCCCCCATATCTAGATTTTTGAGATGACAAGTCCCAGCATTCCTGACCATGGGACATACTGACTTGCAATGATGGGAGTTGTAGTCCCACACCTTTGGAGGGCACCAGGTTGGGGAAGGACTGCTCTAAACAAAAAAAGAGAAATAAGTGGCCCTAAGTTGTTCGTGATCAGTTTTCCACAACCCCACAGTCACCTCTGCATATCATATTCTCCACCCTGTCCTCATGGTTTATCTGCTTTGGGAGAATGAGAATTTCACTTGCACTTTCTGCCTCCTTAGGGAGGATGTGGCGTTAAGGCTTGTGAGCCTTAACTCCCAATTTCCCTGCTTTTTGGTGCTTGGTTGGAAACTGTAGAGCCTTAACATTGTTTTTGTAAACCGTAGGTTTTTTGTTTAATGAATTATTGCTACTAGGGTCTGTATCATTTTTTCAACAGGATAAACTCAGCCTTTTATTTCAGTTTGGTTCTTTTATATGAATTCTTTCCCTGAGTTTATAAGAACTTTGGCTGTCATAGAGAAATCTTGTTTTATTGTTGTGGTTGTAATGGCCTTTGTGCCATAGACAAATAAAATGTATCTTTATCCTTTGCTTTGCCATGGGCATTATCCCCATGTGCTAACTGACAAAAGATGTCACTGCTGCTGCTGCTTTGAACTCTGGCTGGCAGGTGTTGGGGGACAGAATGTAGAGTTGGATGGGCCTTTGATCTGCTCCAGCCTAACCCTTTCATCACTCATGTGTGCATTTATATACGAATGAGAAATCTATATCTCCCCCCCATACCACACCTTTACCGGAATAGTGATCAGTGTCATCACAACCACCCCCCCCCTCTCTCTCTCTCTCACACACACACACACACACACACTTTCCTCCCTCCTCCCCATCCTATGCACCCACCCACTTTATTTTAAGATAGGAAGAGAAGGAAATAAAGTAGGGTATAGAATGAATTAGAAAAGGGGGCAGAGGGACATGGAAAGCAAAGTGGAGGGAGGGGAGGCATCAGAAGTCAAACACACACAGCTCGCCCTCTCCCTCTCTTTCCCCTTCTCGCCTCGCTGGCTTCAAATCATGTTCCCAGCAGCCAGGCGCTCGAGGTGGCTCCCTCTGCCGGAGCCCCAGGGGTTGCTAAAGTTCAGGTTGGGGCATGGCGGGATCAGAAAGGGGGTAGGGGAGGAAATCTGCATGATCAAGTTGCAGCCATGCGGGGGGGGGGGGTAGAGGGTGGGAGGGAGGGAGGAAGCAAGCAAGGGAGCAAGCATGCGTGGTGAGTTCTCTCCCCCAAACTGTCCAAAGCTCAGGCAGGCAGCAGCAGCAGTGACACAGGTGGTTAGTGCTGCGGGGAGCCGTCATCGCCATGCTCCAGCACCACCGCGATCAGATTGTTGCAGCAAGAAGGTCCCTGCTCGCTCCTTGCCTCATGCTGCCCTGCTGCTGCTGTGGCTACGATCCTCCTCCTCTGGCCAACAGGCATTTCCCTTCCTTTCCTGCAGAGGAAGCCCTTTTGCTCACACAGGAATTGCAAAGCAGCCACAAAACCGAGGAGTGGGGAGCAGGAATGCCAAAACAAGCGGGGATTTAAGGAGATTGCAGATGCTGCAACTTTCCCTCAGCTTGGGGAAAGCGCTCACCAAACTCCCTCTGCCGCACCCCCATCCATAAATGCACAAGGGTGAATTAATGCAGAATCAGGTGTGTGTGTGTGTACCGAGAATGGTTTGAGGGGAATGTTTATTTTTTAAAAATAACCCTAAAAAATCAGTGGATGAAGGGATGTGCTTCAAACTTGGCATGCCTAAAGCTCTACTTAAGAGCTGCCAAGTTTCATCTCGTTATCTTTAAAAATGACAGCGGTTTTATAAAGAATTAATTTTAAAACATCAAATTAAAAAAAATCCTAAAAATCAAGAGATGAACCATCTGTTTCAAGCTTGGTATGGCTAAAGCCATACTTAAGAGCTCTCACGGTGCCAAATTTCATCTCTTTATCTTTAAAAATGAGGGAGCTGAAAGCATTTTGGTTAATTCCTACAGGCTATATAACGAAGCCGTTATCCGACAATGGAACGGAGCTCCGATGGAACTCAACTCTGCACCACGGGTATCCGGCAGTTTTAAAACCATCCCCTAGCCACAACAGAAGTTCGGACTTCTGATGTACCCTCTGATTTGTGGAGCAGAGCGCACAGCCCTGCTCCTTTTTCTTCTTCAAAATTTGCCTTCGGATGATTTCTCCAAATGGTCCTACACCTAGGGCAGGGAGACATTCCAAGGGTTGTTGGCCAGGGGATTCCTGTTTTGGGATGTGCTACTTTTCATCATCCCTTCACTGCTTGCCATCTCCCCTGCAAAGCAAGAAATAGACTTACCTGTGAATTTCTGTTCTTTTCAAAGGAAGGAGGGACACTTAATCTGCCCTCAACATGTTTTTCTTTTGGGGGGGTGATTACCTGTTTAGGCTCCAGGAAGGAAAGATACTGAGCTCCAAAGAGTTCCGTTCCCCCATCTCCCTTGTTTCTTGGCTCTGATGGGGACATTTTTTTCACTTCTCTCCCCCTCCCCTTTGCCAAGTTTTCAGGCTGTAGCAGTTAAATCTGCACTTTGTGGTTTGGGGCGTTTTTCACTGTAGTGTCTGGAGATTATGGAATGAGGCCTTTCCTCCAAAGATTGGAGACTGCCTTCCCAACCCCAGAGGTGGGGCCTTTCTCCTATGCTAGCTGCTCTCCTTCCCTCAAAAAATAGAAATTCACAGGTAAGTACAGAATGTCGTGTCTGTTTCTAAGTTTTTCTTCCTTGGTGTTACCTGTGCAGTGTTGTTCTTCTCCCCCTTCCCCCACATGACATACTTAACCTGTCCATTTCTCTTCCTAACCTATCTGGCAGACTTGGAATTACTCACAGGGTGTCCTGATTCTCCCCTATAGGAAGTCCCATGCTTCTGCTTATGTCAGCTCAGCAGCTCCTGACTTCACCCTGGTGAATACCCTATTCTTTTCTCCTTTAGAACTTTCACCTCATTGATTACCACCTGGCAGCATTTATCATAGTGATGCTAGCGCGGAGGCTGGTATGGGCCCTCATCTCTGAGGTAATATTTTCATGGTTATCGCATCCAAATTAATACTCCAGTTTCTAAAGCAGTTTTAAATAAACTTAGAGTCTTTTTGTTGCTGTGTATGCAAGTGTTCTTCTTTTGCCCACCCACCGTGGCCAAATGTGCCCTCAGTTGATAGAGTTAAGGTTATTGCTGCCATGCCAGCTGTGCAAAACAGCAGTAGGAAGGTAGGGTTTGTTAGGGACAAACAAAAACAGCTGATTGGCCCAGTGCTATTGCACTAGTGACAGAACCCTCAAGCTCCCTGCTGTTACAGCAGCACAATAGTCAGAGATCAAGTGAATACTACTTAATTTCAGGCTAGACTAACAATATCAATGGAGGCTGCCTTCTAATAGTGTTACTAAACAGAGAAGTTGTAGGGTTTACAGACCAGGAAGTATGGTGGAACTCATTGATGGGGTATTTCAAAAGTCCATCATGTATAGGATCTTTTTAAGATGTGCTTGGTGCCCCTAACCAAGCCACTCCATCTGTACTAGAAATGGGGTTGAACAGGGGCATTCATCACAACTGCAGGACTGAAGTCTAATTTCAGTTTGGGGTTATATAGTGCCCATTGACATGTACATATGAGATTTTGGCTGAAAAGATGGGCACACTGACTTTCCAAAATGTTGCTTTTCATAAGGGTGTGCAACTACATATGTCTAAATTTACGGATTGGGCACTAAATTTGGACTGGTATAGATTGGACCCTTCTAATCCTTTCCTGGGGACTTGCTGCTGCTGCTTCTCTTCCCCAAATTAACCAGACAGCAGGGAATACCAGTAATCTGCAAATGCAGCCATGAATACGTGCAGTAACCTCTCAGGCCACTGGCACCTGAAGGTAATTTCTGTGGTTCCCAGCGTCCCAAGTTGGGATTTATGAGAACTACTTTTTCCATGTTTCTTGTGACGCTGAAGGCTGCCACATATAATCATGGCAGCATTTAGGGCAGGAGTTGGCAACATGTGGCCCTCCAGATGTTTTGAACTACAATCCCTATCAGCTGTAGCCAACATAGCCAAAAGTGAGGGATGATGGGAATTGTAGGCCTAAACATTTGGAGGGACACAAGTTGCCTGTCCTGATCTAGGGACTTGCTGCTGCATAAATTTGGGAAAGGGAAGTGGTTGGTTCAGGGCCCCCAAGCCAGATCAAAATTTCAGATTGGGCCCAGACTTTGGAGGGTTCTACGTCCAGTGATAAATGAATCCCAGAGGACAGATATCCAGCATTACACTTAAATACACACACCACATTTTGGGATCCCATCAAATCACTATTTTATACTACTTAAACAAACAACAACAAAACCATATCTATTGCTTATTGAGGGTAGTATTGCACTATTTTTAAGGCTATAGTTCATTCCTTGCAGAACAGAACAAAATATATTACATCTCACTGGGATGTCATTTTTCTCAGTCTCTCGCCTGTTTGTGAGAGAACACAAAGCTGGAGGGGGTTCAGAGGAGGGCAACGAGGATGATTAGGAGTCTGGAAGCAAAGCCCTATGAGGAGAGGCTGAAAGAACTGGGCATGTTTAGCATGGAGAAGAGAAGATTGAGGGGAGACATGATAGCACTCTTCAAATACTTGGAAGGTTGTCACACAGAGGAGGGCCAGGATCTCTTCTCAATCAACCCAGAGTTCAGGACACGGAATAATGGGCTCAAGGTACAGGAAGCCAGATTCTGGCTGGACATCAGGAAAAACTTCCTGACTGTTAGAGCAGTATGAAAATGGAACCAATTGCCTAGGGAGGTAGTGGGCTCTCCTACACTAAATGTATTCAAGAGGCAGCTGGACAACCATCTGTCAGGGATGTATTAAGGTGGATTCCTGCATTGAGCAGGGGGTTGGACTCAATGGCCTTATAGTCCCCTTCCAACACTTACTATTCTTTGATTCTAAGTAGCATTGTTAATAAAGGAAAGATGGTTTTGTATCTCCCTCATAATAAAACAAAAATACCTGGAGTTTTATAAACGACATCATAAATTCCTTTAGACATACTTGCTTTCAGTAGATCATTATTATTTTTGCTAGATTCTAATCCAGGGATAGGCTGCTTGGGACCCTCAGACTAATTTTAAATTTTCTCTCCATGCAATCAATTCAAACCTCTGGCAAGAACAATTTGTCCCTTCCCTGGCAGCCTGCTGCATGGGAAGGGAGAGGACAGAAACAGAGAGAGAGAGAGAGAGAGAGAGAGAGAGAGAGAAGGGGATGGCAGAAAGAGAGAGAAAAGAGTGGCCAAAAGAACAAAAGGGGTGTCCCACCCAATTTTGGCCCTGCCCACCACTGGCTTCACCCCTGCTCACCAACAACATGCCCCTAACCCAGGTTACCCAAGAGGGAATACAGCCCTCAACTGTAAAACGGTTGCCTACCCCTACTATAAGCATTCATTACTAATTTGTTTAGCCCAGCAAAGAAATAGAATAAAAACTCTAGGTTTGAGACCAGCATGATCCCCTGCGAAGTTGGCAGGTTAAGCTGTTCCTTGCGCAACATCCTAGGATGATCTTGTGGGATATGGGAGGAAAGACTGTGGAGCTGATGTTTCCCTTGGGTTGAATTTACAGGCCTCTCAGGTGAGCACTACGTCAGTGATTCACTATGTGGCACTGATTCTGGCACGCCTGGTGCTGCTCACCCTGTGTGGATGGGTGCTCTGCTGGACTCTGGTCAACCTCTTCCGTAGCCATTCTGTCCTCAATCTTCTCTTTCTTGGCTACCCGTAAGTATAATTCCTTTTTATCCTGAATGTAGTAGGGAAGAGGCAAAGAGAAACCCAGTTGATCAATACAGAAGGGCAAAGGATGTACTGTCTTCAAAGCCATCACAGGTCTTTTTGGGAAAAAAGGCTAGGAGGAGAAAGTTGTTTGCCTGTTTTTCCCAATGTGTGTGTTATACCCTAGAACTTTTTTCATAATATAGGTTACCCAATCCAACAACTTGATATAAGAGTAAATATCACGGTGGGTTACAGAAGGGATAGATACAGGAGCCTTCTCCAGGTTGGTGTGAGGAAGGCATTCCACAATGGGTTATCTTCCCCTATCACCTAGGAAAAGCAGGGAGTCACATGATGTGAGTTTTAAGCCCTCTTATCAATCTGAAGCTCCTTCTAGCCAGTTCTGTCTCTGCTTTTCTCCCAGTACAGAGCTAATTCTCATCTCCTCCTATTTCAGGCCTATACTTCTCTCTATTTACAAGATTTCCTAAATGCCTTACCTCTTTGACACTTTCTATCTCACAACTAGCCTTTATTTTCACCCTCTCCTGCTAAAAATAATATATATATTCTTTTTCTCTGCCGCTTGCCTATCATTCTCCATTACCCCTCCGGCAAAGAAAACCATTTCAAGGCCTGAAAAGAAAAAGAAAACAATGACTCATGTGAGAGTCGTTAAGTTGGCTTCGGCTGCCTACTGAGTCTTCCAGCCACAAGGATCAAATAGATCACCAACCCAAAGGCTGGAGGCCACAGCCCCTTGCTGAGTCTCTTAAACACCAGGAACGGTGTGATCCCAGCCTCAAAAGAAGCAGCCGAGACTGAGAGAGTTGGCAGCATACCACCCTCTCCTCTTGAACAGGAAGAAGAGGCAACTGAACAGCTAGAAACTCCCAACAACATCAAGGGTGAGATCAGATCCATTTTTTCTTCCGCACATGGAGGCTTCCCGCCAAACAAAGCAGGCGGTCATTTTAAGGTGCAGTTGCTCAGACAGAGAACCATGAGATAGCCCAAACACCTAACTCAAGCATGGTTCAAATAGATAAATCAGGCTTATCACAGTTCACTAAGGCAGTACTGGACAACCTGACTGACCATTTATTAGATAAGCAAACCTTGAGATCAAGCTTGCACAATTCCAAGACTTCCTCCTTTCCTCCTCCACACTTAGAAAACAAAAATAAAAACAAAAATAAGGCTTCAAAATCAAAATAGCCAAATCCTTCCCATAGTCTGCTCTCATCAGCAGGCCCTGAAGATGGCTCTCCAGACCTACGGTCCACAGCCACAGGTCACGCTAACAAAATCCAAGACCGCCTTGGCTGAGTCACCCTGACAGTGATTCCTCCATAATTTCACTGCAGGAGTCCTTTTCAGAAGGGAAGGAGGGTGGATGGTCAGACACAGAAATTGCAGACCATTCTTCATCCGATTCTTTAACAAAGAGGACTTTTTACCTTTATTGGCCAAAGCAGTTGCCTCCCTAGCGAGCCAGTACAACCTGAGGAACAGCAATCATTATCTAGAGATGCAGCTATGTTTCATATAAATGTTAAACAGCATTGGGGAAAGGATGGCACTTTGTGGTACGCCACACAATAGCTCCTTTTTTGAAGAGCAGCTATCCCCAAGCATCACCATCTGGAACCTGCCCGAGAGGTAGGACAGGAACCATTGAAGCACATTGCCCCTGATTCCCAATTCCCCCAGGCGCTCCAGAAGGATACCATGGTCAATGGTATCGAAAGCCGCTGAGAGGTCCAAGAGTACCAACAGGGACACACTCCCCCTGTCAATACTCAGGTGTAGATCATCCACTAAGGCGACCATTGCAGTCTCAACTCTATATCCTGCCCTGAAGCCGGTTTGAAATGGGTCTAGAAAATCAGTGTCATCCAAAACTGCTTGGAGTTGGAAGACAACCGCCCTCTCGATCATCCATACCACCACTTCTTTTAAACTTGATGGAAAACTCCCCTCCCTGAGAGATGCATTCAGAATATGTTGTAATTGTGATCTAACTGCGTCTCCTCCCTGGGCGACCAGCCAAGAAGGACAGGGATCGAGAGGGCAAGTCGTCTTCCTCACTCATCCAAGCAGCTTGTCCACGTCCTCAGTACTCACCAACTGTAACTAATCCAGTGTAATCCTACTCGTGGAGTCGCTGGACACTCCATTGTCAGCCTCTGCTATAATGATGGCATCTCTCTCTCCAGAGAGAATAGTCAGGTCTCAGGATCATTTGAGGCCAATTCATTGTCAAAGAATAACCAGCTTAATGGATGCTGCACATCTTCTGGGTTTGATTATCTCTTGTCTCAGCATTCTTCTGTGGGCCAGATTGTTCTCTCGCCCCCCTTCGGTGGTTCCTGTTACCATTCTAAGCTCAAATAGCAAAGAAGGATTACTTCCCCATTCATCTCCCTCTGCACGTCAGAGATTCCCTCAGGTGGTGGCAAGGCCTCCAAAATTTACATTTGGGCAACCCCTTCCAGGAGCCAGAGAGGATCACATTGATGACAGATGTCAGCCTCGAAGGGTGGGGAGCCCACAGCAACTCCCTCCTGACCCAAGGAAAATGGAGTGCAGAGGAAAAACACCACAGCACCAACTGGCTGGAGCTCAGGGCAGTCCACCTGATTCTAAAAGCATTCTCACGCCAGCTGTGACATTCTTATATCCTAGTCAGAACAGACAACACAACACGAGCCCACATAACGCATCAACAGGGTTCCAAATCCCGCTCCCTACACCTATGCTACTATGGGCCGAGCAGAACTTAGCCTCCATCTTAGCTCAACACATCAAAGGGACTCTGAACCATACAGCAGACTGTCTTAAGTTGGCAACAAATAGACTCTGGGAAATGGAGCCTACATCCAACAGTCTTCCATGAAATCATACACTGCTTTGGCCCACTCACACTCAACCTGTTTGCATTCAGGCACAACCACAAGCTGCCAAGATTTCTCTCCAGATTCCAGACTTATGGAGCCGAAGGAATAGATGCGCTATACATCAACTGGCCGAAAGAGAGCATGTACGCATTCCTTCCAACCCCCTCTTAGCCAGAGTTCTGCAAAAAACCAGAAAGAAACAAGTGACTGTAGTCCTATTAGCCCTCTGCTGGATGTGACGACCCTGGTTCTCCGAGATCCTGGCTCTAGCAGTGCAAGGTCCATGTTTCCTGCCCCAGATCTCAGACCTCTTGTCTCAGGGTCCAATACTCCACCCAGACTCAAATTGGCTGAAACTAGCCACCTGGCTGCTGAAAGGTCCATCTCCTTAACTCAAGGTTATTTTAAGGATGTCATATACACCCTACTGCAAGGACTCCAGAATCTACGAAGCAACCTGGAAGTCCTTCTGCAGGTGGAGTGAAAGGGAGAAAATGTCCGGGAAAGAAGTGCTCCTGGTTCACTTACAGCAGAGTAAACGTGTTTCCAGAGATCCAATCAGTAAAAATACTCACACACCAGCGGTTTGTGTATAATACAAGCCTTTTACTGTGATTCCAATAGATATATACAGCAGTCTGGTCCATCCAAATATAATACAGGTTCCCGGAAGATTTTACATAGCATATCCGTCCATCCTCATAATTCTCATACAACCAGCCTCTCTCCTCATCCTCCATCAAATATTTACAGCTTATATACAGTAGACTGGACAATGACTAAGCACTTAATCAATTAGGAAAACTTCTAGAAAAAAGCCACTATCTCCCTGACCTTTTCAGCAGCAGATAGAAAAACTATTCTCCTAATTGACATCAGGTGCACTAGTCAGTCCTCTGGACACTGCAACTGTCCAGTCCTTTTATTCATCTTAAATGAAATTTTCCCTGACAGAAAATCCACAGGCGACAGGTGTCAAGGTTCTCCTGGCCTTTCTCCAAGGCTTCTGGATGGGTTTGAGACTGAGAACTAGGGATGTGCACTGGATCGGACCCGATCCACGATCCGAGTCCGGTCCAGTGGGAAATCGGATAAATTATCCGATTTCCGATCCCGCAGCTGGATCGGCCGATCCAATCCGAACCGGTCCGAAAAGGCTCCGAACCGGTTCGGCGGATCGGCGGGCGCCCACTGGCGCCCACCGCCGCTTCCATTGGCGGGCGCCAGCGGGCGCCCACCGATGAAAGTGGACAGCGGGGGGGGGGAGGAGGGGGGCGCTTACCTTCTCGGCCCGTCCGCTCCCGTCCGGCACTAGCAGCTACTACCAGCGGGCTCCGCGGCCTGCTCTAGGGTGGCGCGCCGGGTGATGTCATCACCCGGCGCGCTACTCTAGAGCAGGCTGCGGAGCCTGCTGGTGGTAGCCGCTGGCCCCGGACGGGAGCGGACGGGCCGAGAAGGTAAGCAGGGGGTGCGTGGAGGGGAGGAGGGGGCGCGCGGAGGGGGCGCGTGGAGGGGGGAGGGGGGCCCTTACCTTCCCGTCCCGGCGGCTCCCGTCCCAGCGCCTACTACTACCAGCAGGCTCCGCGGCCTGCTCTAGGGTGGCGCGCCGGGTGATGTCATCACCCGGCGCGCTACTCTAGAGTAGGCCGCGGAGCCTGCTGGTAGTAGTAGGCGCCGGCGCCGGACGGGAGCCGCCGGGCCGGGAAGGTAAGCAGGGGGTGCGTGGAGGGGAGGAGGGGGCGCGCGGAGGGGGGAGGGGGGCCCTTACCTTCCCGTCCCGGCGCCGGCGCCTACTACTACCAGCAGGCTCCGCGGCCTGCTCTAGGGTGGCGCGCCGGGTGATGTCATCACCCGGCGCGCTACTCTAGAGCAGGCCGCGGAGCCTGCTGGTAGTAGTAGGCGCCGGCGCCGGACGGGAGCCGCCGGGCCGGGAAGGTAAGCAGGGGGTGCGTGGAGGGGAGGAGGGGGCGCGCGGAGGGGGGAGGGGGGCCCTTACCTTCCCGTCCCGGCGGCTCCCGGCGCCGGCGCCTACTACTACCAGCAGGCTCCGCGGCCTACTCCAGGGTGGCGCGCCGGGTGATGTCATCACCCGGCGCGCTACTCGAGAGTAGGCCGCGGAGCCCGCTGGTAGTAGCCGCCGGCGCCGGACGGGAGCGGACGGGCCGAGAAGGTAAGCAGTGGCGGGGAAGGGGGCTTACCCCCCCCCCGGAGCCGTCCGCTTCTATCCGCTGGCGCCCGCGGGCGCCAGCGGATGGAAGCGGGCGGCCCCAGGGGGGGTAGGGAGCGCGGGGGAGGGGGCTTACCTGCCGGGGCCGTCCACAGCGGACGGCCCCGGGGGGGGGAGGGAGTTAGGCCCCCCCTCAGCCACCCGCCGCCATTTTTTCCTCATAGACTTGCATTGCAATGCAAGTCTATGGGGAAAAAAATGGCGGCCGATCCAAAAATTTACGATTTTTGGGTCGGGATCGGACTCGATCCGGTCCGGGGGGCCTCCGATTTTGTCCGAACCAGTCCGGGACAAAATTGGAGGTCCCGATCCGGGTCCCGATCCGATCCGGGGGGTCCGTGCACACCCCTACTGAGAACCCAGGGCAGACAAACGCCAGCCCTATCATCAGTCCTTTCCAAGCCCGGTAGGCAGCCACTAAGTTCACACCCTCATATCAAAAGATTTCTACGTGGCGCAGCACTCAAGAATCCTCCCATGGTCCATAGGATTCCTTCCTGGAGCCTACAAGTTGTAGTTTCTGCATTGACTAAACCTCCCTTTGAACCAGTTAGATCTATCCCGCTACAAATTCTGTCACAAAAAGTTCTTCCTTGTGGCTATCACGTCTGCTCACAGAATTTCAGAGTTATCTGCCATCTTAATCAGAAAAGGCATCATCCCCTTCCATAGGGATTCTGTTGTCCTTCAAACAGACCTAACCTTTATCCCTAAGGTCAATTCGCTATTCCATAGGTCACAGGAGCTTATTCTGCCATCTTTCTGCCTTAATCCTGCTCATCCACAGGAGAAGGCCTGGCACAAGCTGGATGTCTGCAGAGTCATGAAAGTTTATCTAAGAAGGACAGAGTCCTTTCGAAAATCTGACTCACTGTTTGTTTCCTTTCACCCTGTTGCTATGGTCAAGAAGGTTACCAGATCTACTCTAGCTAGGTGGTTAAAAGTATGTATTTTTTCAGCCTATGAGGCTTCACGCCTCCCCAAGGCATTAGAAGTCACAGCTCACTCCACCAGAGCAGCAGCCACATCAGCCGCCTTAAGTACTAACGCCCCTGTGGGAGAAATCTGCAAGGTGGTTACCTGGACAAATCCTAATTCCTTCATAAGACATTACAAAATAGACACATACGCCTCAGCGGATGCCTCCTTTGGCAGGAGAGTCCACCAGCAAGGAGTAACAGTGCAACAGCCTCAGCCTCAGATTTTTCCCACCCAAATAAGAGTTTTTAGCTTTAGCATGTCCCATTGTGGGATGCCTTCCTCACATCAACCTGGAGAACGGAACATTGGTACTTACCAAGAAGGTTCCTTCTGGGCTGGTGTGTGGAAGGTATCCCAACCACACCCTGCAACACCACCAAGTCTCTTTGTATAGGTAATGAGGCCACTTGTCTCTGCACTTGGCTGGCCAGACCTTCTAAGGATTCTCAAAGTTTGTATTCTCAGATTGATTTCTAAGTTCTTCTGTGGTTGTTCTTCCTTGCTTATGATACAAAGAGATGTTTTCTTCCTCAATTTCTGAGCTCTAGCCATGGACGAAACTGGCTAGGAGGAGCTTCAGACCAATAGAGGGCTTAAAACTCAGTCACGCAAGTCCCAGCTTTTCCTGGGCGATAGGGGGAGATAAGCCATTGTGGGGGATGCCTTCTGCACACCAACCCAGAAGGAACCTTCTCGGTAAGTACCAATGTTCCAATCTGGAAGGCAGGGAAAACTCCATAGATCTGCTTGAAGCTCAGGAACTACCCAGCTCTTTTATCTCTTGTCTCATTGCTCTGCCCTGAGTGTTAAGCAGACATTGTAACAGAAGTAACATAAAGGAAACAGTCAAGATAGAAGATTAATGACCCTGAAGTAGAAAATTCAGGTCTCTCAGCTAGGAAGCTCCTGTTAGGCATTCATGAATGGATGCTATAATCTCACCCTGGTATTTCTCCCTTCTCTGTAGGTTTGGTGTCTATGTCCCACTGTGCTGCTTCCATCAAGATAGCAGAACGCAGCCACTTCCAACAGACTGTGGCTATTTGGTTCAGGATCAGCTGGTGGATGCTAGTGCCTCCGGGATTGGCAGCCTTGTCAAGCCCAAAGACTTCCTCTCTCTCCTGAGAGAGTCTTTGAAAGAACAGTTTGACAACCCTATGCCCATCCCGACACACAGCTGCCCCTTGTCCCCGGACCTCATTCGTAATGAGGTGGAGTGCCTGAAAGCAGACTTCAACCGCCGAATCAAGGAAGTTCTATTCAATTCCCTCTTCAGTGCCTACTATGTGGCATTCCTGCCACTGTGCTTTGTGAAGGTAACTGTTATCTGACTCCTTTGCTGCTATTGTTGCTGCTGCCACCGCCTCCTAAATCCTGCCTGTGAATTGTTGGCACGATGGATTCCTGGTTAATTCCCCGTTTCTCTGTCTCCCCTTTGGCAGCCTGGATGGCGGAACATAGCTGCATCTGGAGTGTATTAGTATCACTCCTGGTTGGTGGATAGGTATTGCCATACATGTAGTGACCCTGTGCTTTCCACATTCCTTTTTCCATCCCAACTACTAACCCTGCCCTTTTCCCCAAAAAACTATAACACCACTGTATTTTTGTGTTATAAGTGGGCACTTGATGCTAATTTCAAATTCTGATTTGGCACTGACTGTGGTGATAGTACTACAGCTGTGGATTAATCTGGTTAGAGAATGGGGCAGCTTTGAAATCCAAATCAACTCACAAGAGACCTTAGAAGTGATCCAGATCACTGAAGTTGTACCAGGCTGGTGTCTAAATCTTGAGATCTAGTATTTCCACAGCCAGTCCAGTTTCTCTCTGTTCCTGAGTAATAAGCTTTCTTGGGCGCATTATGTGCCAGTACCTATGAGTGTGCATATATTTCAGAGAGCTCAGTGACTGCTGCTCTATAAAGCAACTTGCAAACATGCCAAATACCGTATTTCACCGAATCTAAGACGCCATCGATTCTAAAACGCGCCTTAATTTCAGGGCCGCCATCAGGAAAAAAGCATTGCGTCGATTGTATGACGTACCCCTGCCGTCCTGGTCCGTGCCGCCCCGGTCCACCAGCACCAGCACCAGGGAGGCCGCTGCCAGCGAGGAACAGCCTTCCCCATTCACCTCCATTGCTGCCCTGGTCCTCAGCGCCGCTTGCAGCGGCCTCCCCAGCTCATCCACTGCCACCGCAGCCGTCGCCCCGGGCGAAGATCCATCTCCCTCCCCCCTTCGCTGCCCCATTGCGGGCAACCCTCCTCAGACCTCCGGCCAGGCGCTGCTTCCGTCGTCGTCATCGTCCCCTCAGTCTGTCCAGGAGTGGGGTGAGGGAGACAGGCAACATTACGAAGGAGGAGGAGGAAGAAACGGAGGGGCTGAGGGGAAAGGAATCAACCGAGGGGAGGCCGCTGCGGCCGCCGCCTCATCGCCCACCTCACGCTGCACGTGGCAGCCACTCCGTTTCCTCACAAACAGCAGCACACGCACACACAAAAAAGGAGGGCGGAGGCTGCACCAACCACAGCAAAAGCAACGTTGAAGGAAAAGAGCCCCTGAGGAGAGGTGCTCCAGCGGGCAGGTTTGTTTCTACTTTGTAGTAACTCCCCGGCCTGGAAACGCAGCGTTACTACAAAGTAGAAACAAACCTGCCTGCCCGAGCGCCGCTCCTCGGGCTCTTTTCCTTCGACGTTGCTTTTGCTGTGGCCTTGCAGTTCAGAGAGCTGCTTAGATATGTGGCTGTAGAGCCCCCTCCCACTGCTTTGGAAATCTCTGGAGAACTGTCATTAACTCCCTTTCTGGTTTCTTACAGAGCACCCAGTACTATGACATGCGCTGGTCCTGTGAACACCTCATCATGGTGTGGATCAATGCTTTTGTCATGCTCACCACACAGCTGCTTCCTCCCAAGTATTGTGACTCACTACACAGATCAGCTGCCCACTTGGGCAAGTGGCAGAAGCTGGAACATGGTTCATACAGTAATGCCCCCCAGCACATGTGAGTGTGAGCTCAGATGATGATGATGATGATTGTTTGATTTTGGTCAGGGGATGTGGGGTGAAATTAGGACATCTGAAGCTATCTTATTTATATGCACTCCATACTCGGGCTTCTTGGACACAAGGCTCTTCTATCCATGTCAGTATTCATCAGTGATTGTATTTATACCCTATTTGCCTTTAATAGGATGCACCATTAGTAGGATTTATTTTGGGTAGGCTTATCTGACACTGTCTTCACAAAGTTCATTGTCTTACTGACAGGGTTTTCTTTCTGTAGGAGGAGGGCAATAATTGGTTGTTGATCACATGTCTCTTTTCTTTCTCCTGGCTTAAATTACTTTAACAAACTAATCCTTTGTACATGTTTTCAAATAATCATTTCTTTTAATACTGATTTGGGATGGTCTGGTGCCCATCCTTTTGTCAGATAAGGCTTAGATAAGGTTCTGCATACTTTGGGGGCTCCCCAGGTATGCAGAAAAAAGGGCCCCACATATTTTGATAAGCCTTGGTAGCCAAGTCACAATGCCTGGATGACAAGATCCTGCTTATCTTACTGTCTTTATTTCAGCTTAGTCCCAGGTAACTGCAGTAATATGTAGACTTACTTTGGAGTAAGTCCCATTGGGGTGTACTTCTGAGAACACATGCATAGGATTGGGCTGCTGGTCCCTGACCTTGCACTTCATTTCTGCATAAAATCAGGGACTCTCCTCCAGCTTGGAGCTGGAGGGGACATAGTCCCTGCAGTTGCACTGGGCGTTGAAAAGACTTGGAAGTGAATACCAGTAATTTTGAACAACTTTTGAAGATTGTCAATGGTGGAATGTGATATTTATATCCCATCTTTCAGGACCGAAATCCTTCCAAGGCAATTTACAAGTAACATCAAATTAATTATTTTAAAACCCACAAACGATATTGGCATAGCACATAATAAGCTATTGGGATATTTCCACAGGGCAGCTGGTAGGAGATTAACTTTGAGGAAGGAGGAGAGGACACAGCTGAACAGGGGCAGGGTGCTTGCTGTCATCTTCGCCTGGGAAGATGGGATGAGATGGGAAATTTTGGGGGAAATTGGGGAAAAAATGCAATATTAGCACTTTGTACAGATTGAAAGTCACTTTGTTACTTTAGGAACATAAAATGTAATTCTGTACAAGTTGGTTTGTCATAAAATTATCACATTTGGTATATTAAATGTACAGTGTATTCAAGCAATTATTACAAATTGAATTTACTTTTTTAAAAATTACTTTAAAAAACAACAACAAACGGAGCTACAAGCTTCTGAACTGTAAGGAACACCTGAACTGTAAGGGACCTCTTTGGTTTTGCCAATTTATTAAGAGCAGGCAAATTTTAAAAAAAAAAAACCAGAAAAAAATCAACATTAGTAACAAAGAAAATTATTTATGTCTCCGCTAGTCCTCCACAGTGTCAAGCAGACATAAAGCACCCATTCCCATGAAAAGAACGGAGAAAAAAGGGGGACCAAGTTTCAATGAATATGCATGAAATTTAATCAGACTCATTTTCTGAGCTATCGCTATCAACTATCAGTTTCAGTCTCTGCTTCAATGGCAGTGCCCCCTAGAGGCAGAAATGCATCTTGCTCTTGTATTTGAGAGTTGTAGTCTCAGTATGAAACCTAGGACTTGCTTGTCCTCGGTGAACAAAAATTGTAATAATCTGATATTGTACATAGTTTTTAGAAATCTTTTGGAGAAGTAAATATATAAACACCTTGTCTTAAACTTTTTATGCATCATGTTAAAACAAAACATTCCATAATCCATTTTTCTTCATTGTTTTCCATTTTCCCTTTTGGGGGGGGGGGGGGGGGTAAAAAACAAACAAAAAAGGCTTTGGAAAGAAATGAAAGAAATTGTTTTCCCGAAGTTTTCCATTATTTTTCTGGGCCTTCACATCTTCCTGCAGGCTTGTTGCTGGTAGATGGCCTTATGGGTGGGTGCAGAGTCCAGCTGGAGCAAGCCTTGTGTCCCCTTCGCCTACGTTCCTTTTAGGTCTTTTTTAACTTAAGAGATTGGAATGTTAAGGACCCAGTCATATAGAAGATTGGCAATATGGTTTAAATGATCGACTAATGTCCATGCTGCCCGCTGTATTCTCTATATAGGTGAGGTATAAACTGAATAAATAAATAAACCTTTAGGCTATGTAAAGCTTCAATTTTAAACATGCTTTCCAGGGAGCAAGCTCCACTTCAGTGAATGGCATTTACTTGGAAGTAAACATACTTAGAATTGGCCAGTTAGGTGCCAAGCAAAACATATAGCAAAGGTGTCTAGATGCAAGCAATTAATGAATAATAGCTTGATTAATGTTTCTTAAGTGGTTAAAAATAGTATCATCAATCCCTGTGAAACATATGGTAACCTAATTAAGCAGTTGATAGCCAGAGAGATTTTTCAGCTTTTAACTGCTCCACTGAGAATAATAGTGGATGCAAAATGGAATCAAAGTAGTAAAATAGAAATATGCTTATTCTGAATGGGATATTACTAGTTGGGGAACAATGGAGCTGCCATTTATCTGCTACATCTTCCCATTTTTCAATTTTCATCAAATACCAGCTTGCAGGTGAAATGTACCAGGATTGAAAAGAACCATCTTCATCCTCTGTAGAAGTTCCCAGCTAGCCTTCCCTCCACATAACTTTGTACTGACAGCAATTGCAGAGGAGTGCTCATCCAGGGCCTTGCAGCAAATTCCTTCCTCTAAGTTCCAGCTAAGAAAGGTCACAAACTCTACCAAGGACCCATATATTATTATTATTATTATTATTATTATTTACATTTATATACCGCCCCATAGCTGAAGCTCTCTGGGCGGTTTACAAAAATTAAAAGATTAAACACTAAAAAGACAATATACAAAATTTAAAACCATAAACATAAAACAGCTGACATTTAAAACATTTTAAACTGTTAAGCCTGCCCACAAAGTCAGTTAAAACCTCAACTTAAGCTGTTAAAATGCCTGGGAGAAAAGAAGTTTTGACCTGGGGCCGAAAAGATAACAGTGTTGGCGCCAGTTGGGCCTCATCAGGGAGATCATTCCATAATTGGGGAGCCACCACAGAGAAGGCCCTCTCCAGTTATTGCTAGTTATATGGTTAGATCCCTGAAGTATATATATCAAAGTGCAAGAACATAAAAGCCATGAAAGCTCAGGGTTTTATGCCTCCTAACATGCCTTTCTTTTCCGCAGGGAGAAACTCTCTAACAGAATAAGCTCTCCTGTCTCTGCCCTGTGCAGAGAAGTGGTGTCAAACAGACCTTCTAACAGAATCAGCTTTCTTTGTTTTACAAGTTACTTATTTAAAATAAACTACATTCTTATTCTTAGGACAAATATTAAATTTGACCTATAATGCCCATGATTCCAAGTGGAAATGACATTGGCGATGCCTTTACTAAGGACAAGCTGAGAGGAATGGGCCTCTCCTGTCAAAAAAGGGGCCTCTGCTGCCTACCGTGTCATTCCCCCTGCCCCAAGATGAGGGGTGGGGGGGCTGTAGCCAGCAAGAGAGAGCTGTGGCTGTCTCCATTCTGCTCGTGGGCATGCTTGCCTAGTCTAGCATCCCTGCTTTCTGTGTTCACCTCATCATTCCCAACCCCAGTGGAATGCTCCGCAAGATCATAAGGCATTTGAAAGGATTCCCTTTCTCCATCAAACCTCTTAATACTAAATTCTTATTTTTTATCCATTTTTATTGTAAGTTTTATTGTAATTGAAAATGCAAGTGTAACTACATACTTTAAAAGCCTCAGTTTCAAATATTACAACATTCTAAAACAGGAGGAAATTACACATACATTTCAGTCAAGACAAAACAAATATTCACCATTCATGAATGGTGTCCATAAACCACTTTCAAATGTTGCTAGTCTTCAAGCTATTGCATTATAGGCAATGAGCTTTTATCTTTCCAATGTTGTCATGTCTGTGTTTAGCAGTTAAGAGGGCATGAAAAATCCATTTACTCTGACCACGCGTTACATTTATTTATTTATTTATTTATTTATTACATTTGTATACCGACCCATAGCCGAAGCTCTCTGGGCGGTTTACATAGGATTCCAAGAAGTAGGTACATAATTTAAGAGAACATGTACAACAAAAAACATTAAAGTGTTTTCCAGTATAATGTTTATTTGTTTGACTTTCTCCCCAAAGGAGGCAACTATTGGGCATTTCCAGAACATTTGAACAAAAGAAGCATGAACTCTATTAGCTGAGTTAGACAAACCTTTGTTAAGGAAATGTTATGGCATCTAATAGACCCAAAGCAAAAGTTTCTACTGAATAAGATGTAACTGGAGTTCATAAATATATCAGATACTGCCACCAAAACAGTAGTCCATTGATTAGACAAAATAGGACATTCCAATTCCCTGTTCCATTCCTGCTGTATATCATATTTATTCAATGATAATAAATATAAGCATGAATCATGGGGTGGTTAAAAATAGTATCATCAATCCCTGTGAAACATATGGTAACCTAATGTTTTCAACAGCAAAGGAGACTCTGAGGCAGTAAAAGCTCATGTATTTTATCATGTTGTTGTTCCCCGCCTCGATCCAGACGGAGAGGCGGGTAAGAAATAAATTGTTATTATTATTATTATTATTATTATTATTATTATTATATTATTATTAACTGCCATTCGGCTGTGGCAGGCAATTCAGTTTATTTCGCTAATAGCAAAAACTCATAATCTACACCCAGTAATTGATCCAGGGTGAAAATCATTCTGTCTGTCTAGGTCCACCACAAAACAATTACTTTCCCATTTTTAAATCTGGATTTCCCCATAAAGCAATTTAGCAGGGGAAAATGGGTCAAACTGTAATCGGCGCGACATTATACACCACACATCTCTGACCACTTTAATATGCCAAGAACCTAATGCCATCCCTTTGGAGAGAGGCTCTAGACAGGAAGATTCCAAAACTGACCAAGGTATAAAATGAAATAAGTGGAAAAGACCAGATTGGTACAGGTCAGCAGGTAAGCCTGGTGATATAGAGCAAGATCCAGAAAGCCTATAATTCATCTTTAATTGGAAGTTGTATCCTTTTCAGAGATACGCTTGGTAGAGAGGACCTTCCCCCCCATTTGTGAAACAAAGCATTAAATTTTTAAAAATATTTGCTAGGTATAAGTAAAGGGAACCCACGTTTGACATAAACAATTTGACATATAGTATTCACCTTGAGTGTATTAACCTTACTTCATAAACTCAACTTTAGAGATCCCCATCTATCTATAACTTGTGAAATATCATTAATTAAGGTATTTAGATTTAACTTAATCTTTTGAAATATATCTTTAGGAATAATTATTCCCCAGTAAGCAATGAAATCAGGGCATCAACGAAATTGCCAATTAACTAAAACAATATACCCTATCTCCAATCGGCATTTAATTTTGTCAAAGGCCTTTTCTGCATCCAAAGAAATTATGGCTGTCTGATCAGTTCTTTCAGAGATTATCTGTCCCCATCTGATCTGACCAAGTTTGGTGGAAACAATGCTACAATAACTTGTTGCAATCTATCAGACAGAATGGTTAATATTTTGATATCCACATTGATTGATGATATAGGTTGATAGTCAGCACAGTAGGTATTATCCTTGCTAAGCTCATTAAACACATAAATTCTCCAGTGTGGTGTAGTGATTGGAGTGTTGGACTGGGAGCTGGGAGATCCGGGTTCTAGTCCCCACTCAGCCACGGAAGCTCACTAGGTGACTTTGGGCCAGTCACAGACTCTTAGCCCACCTTATCTGTTGTGAGGATAAAATGTGAGGAGAGGGGCAGGATTATGTAAGATGCCTTGAGTTCCTTAAGGAGGAAAAAAAATCGGGATATAAATATAATAAATAAATTTTAAACATATGAAGTACTTTTATTCATAACAGAAAGATCCTAAAGCCTTTAGACAGAGAAATCCACACTTTCCTTCTTTCCATTAGTTTTTAAGGTGCCACAAAACTCAAAGTCTCTGAGATGTCAAATAACATTCTGTTAGTGGATTATAACATTTTTTTCTTCACCTTGAGGATATAGCGTAAAGATTAATCATATCCCATATACATCCCCATATTTCTATAAAAAGTTAATTTTTAGGCTCTTTTCTCATCTGTATATGTGCCCTGACCTACATGACTCCCCAATACAGCAAAATTGTATAGATTTTACATAATAGATGTTTCTGTTTCTCCATAACTACCCCTTCATACTGGCTGCGTTCAGACAACACAATAGTCAACAGTGGGGTAATAATCAACTCAACAGTTGTTTATCTAAGGGGGATTCCCACACAACATGATGATAATCGACTGCGGTGTAGATTAGGATCAGCGTTGAGTTGACTCTTAGTCCACGCTGAGTTGACTCATTCATCCCCCACCCTCTCTCCCCCTTACTATTCCTGCTAGTATCCCATCAGCCAGTGCTGCCGAAAATCTATCCTGCCAGCTGGACTAGAGCAGCAGCCACTGCTTTGACTGCTCTTGCCTTGCGAGTGTGTAGCTGACGGAATAACCAATGGAACCACCCACACAAAACAATAACCAATGGTAGTTCAAATAGCCAACTCTGCATAGCATTGGTTATATCAGCCAAATAACCAACCGTTGGTTAACAAACTCCTTCTACACAACACAATAACGAACCGTTGCCTATTTAAACCACCATTGGTAATCGTGTTGTCTGAACCCAGTCCATGTGTAAATTGGAGCCTGACATCTTAAACTATTGGACAAAAAATTAAAAAGCTAGAGATATTATAAAACTGGAAGTCTCAAATTTCCCATTTTTCATGTAGCTGAGTAAATGAACTAGTGCCACAGAGAACACAACTTGAAAATAAACCCAAAGACCAATTTTTGTTAAAATCAGAATCAAACAATACCAAGGCTAAGGGAGATCTGTTGACATCTATTGACCTTTATACTTATCCCAAACTTTCCACAGTTGGAATGGCACTACTACTCCGCGCAAACAGCCCTTTATCCTTGAGGACACATCCAGAGTAAAGCATTCAGGGACAGTTCAGAAAATGCTTTTTCCATTGTACCTACAGAAAGCTTTGAAAAATCATGGTTATATGTGTTAATCATTTAAGTACAATTTTGCCTAAACATATAAGCATACATTGAAAATGGATAATCCTCCATCTTTTTATTTTTATACATGGTGGCAAAGTTAATTCTAGATTGTTATTTTCTCATATCATTCACAGACTGGTCCCTCTAGTTACATTGACTTATTGCTGTTTGAGTCCTTTGTTAGTACAGGTAATGGAAAAGAAGATTCTTATCCCCATTTACTCTCCTGAGGGTTTGGGTAATTAAGGCCTAAAGAAGGCTCCACTCTATGTTACCATTAGTTGATAGGTCTTGATTGATACCATCTGAGAGTTGCAGGTGTTCAGTCTTGCTCTTCACCATTTCTAAGTAATTATTCAAATTATGGAATTGCCAGAGCTTCATACTTGCAGACATTACACAATTACAATTACAGAACAACATTCATGCTTGCACACTTTAATTCAACAAAATTCCACTCACATGACTTTGTCCTTGTGGAATTGGAGCAGTTAAGTCTGTTGGCCGTGTTCTTTTATGCTGCATTTTGTATAAGGATTGATTGATTCTCCCTGTTACCCAGGAGACCCACTGGAAAAGGAATGACTCTATCCATATTACTGAAAGGGTAGCTAAATTACTTTTATCCTCAATACAAATTAGGAGTAATTTCCTCTTGGTTCCTCTATGACTTTTTTGTGGTATTATGTATTAACTTTGTACTAACTTGTATTGGTCTGTGATTGCAATAACCTATTTATCTGTCATATCACTCACGGCCTTTCAATCCTATTTATTCATTTATTCACGGTAGAGACCATAACAGGGACGTTTTGCACATTTTAAAATCTTCGAATGACCCAAACCAAAATCTGTGTCCTACCTGCACAATTCTCAGGAGCAAGTTGCAGTGTTGCTATGGGGCTTATTTCAAGTATGGATGGATAGGACTGCAGCCTTACAGTGCAATCCTATCCATGTCTACTCAGTGGAACTTACCTCAGAATAAATGTAAGACTGCAGCCTTAATTCTTGACCTGGGCAGTGGTGTGGGGATTTGTTTTGGCAGTGACTGGCCAACATAGTCTGAGCACTTCAGCTGCATGCTACCCAAAGAACCAGCCCCAAATTTCCTCATGCTTTGAGCTGGATATTTTTATATACAATTTAATCTGTATCTCTGCATTAGAATTAAAGTTTTAGCATTCAATCACAATTGTTTTTGCTCTTGCAAATTATGGAGTCACATGAATGTTAGGAAAAAAAGTATTCTCTTTCCTCTGGATACATAGGTCTATTGGTGAAAAAGATTCAGTGGCTTTCCTAAAACTCTTCTGTTAGAATCTCAAATTTAATTTGCCTTTCTGTGGATCTTATCTAATTCAAGATTTACAATTCCATTGAAGGCTTCTGCTATTATCTCATCTGCTGCTGCCTGAACTTATTTTTTAAAAATCCTAAAGATATCTGATTTGAATGTGCCTGAACTTTAGCAACTGTATATTTTAATGTGAAATACTCTTCCAGCATTGCTTTCAGATGCTCACCAAAACATTTTTTCGTATTCCACAGCTGGTCTGAGAATACAATATGGCCACAGGGGGTGCTAGTACGGCATAGTCGATGCCTTTACAAAGCAGTTGGGCCTTACAATGTAGCAGTGCCTTCAGATGTCTCCCATGCCCGCTTTTATGTAAGTATCATGCATGAATGTGGGAGCGTCGGGGATCTGTGAATTCAGTGCCTCTCCACTAGGGCAAATTGTGGCTATTTAGTTCATGGAAAATATTACAGTTCTCTTGGCTCAGTTTCATCCTCGGAACAAATAAACATCCAACACACACCCTGTTAATTTCCTAGTGACGCAATTCCTCTGCTGTTCTTAAGCGGAGCTACCAATATTCATAGAATCATAGAATATTAGAGTTGGAAGGGGCCTCTGAGGCCATCAAGTCCAACCCCCTGCTCAATGCAAGAATCCCCCTTAAAGCATCCCTGACAGATGGTTGTCCAGCTGCCTCTTGAAGGCCTCTAATGTGGGAGAGCCCACCACCTCCCTGGGTCATTGGTTTCATTGTTGTATTGCTCTAACGGTCAGGAAGTTAGAGCAGATGCTTCAGCTAATAAGCACTTAAGTGCAGGGGATCACTTTTGTTCTAGACATGGTTTGGATGAAAGTCTTAAGCTGCCTTTGTTCTTGGGATGAAATGAAGTAGACAAAATAGGTTCATTAAACATCCAAACCCTCTACCACCCTATGAAAGCAGCTTGAATGCATAGAAGTCTCCCCTGCATATACACTTATGCACGCGAACACACATTCACTTACCTTTTTTCCCCACAAAAGAAAACCCCCCTAGTTTATCCTGTTAATAGTCTGGGTTTGTATTCTCGCAGTTCAAATGGGCAGACATATGGGAAACCTCTCTAGAATAGCCTGACTAGTTCAGTAGGCTAAAAAAGTTGGCATAACTTAAAACTTTTTATTTTGAACTTGTTTTATTCTGTCATTGCACCACATGAGTGTGGATTCTGGTATTGGGGGGGGGGGATTTTTAAAACTTTATTAAAAAGTGATCAGGGGGTAGACTTTTGGATTGTGCTGGCTCAGTTAAATCTATGAGCAAGGCTTTTATTATGCAGTTGGCCTGCCTCATTCACAAAATTTTATGGGTGGGATGAAGGTATGCCTCCCATGTTTCCCCTCCGCTTCTTACACCTTTATCAAAGCAAATCCATTTCGGAGGAAACATGAAATAATTGCTGCACAATACCTTTTGATCGGTAGTGCTAGGAGCCCTCTGTCTGTAAGCACCCTTAATCCCAAGTATGTGTGCATAGGACTGCAGTCAGAGCCAATGTAAACCGTGGGGGGGGGGGGTACTGTTTGCTAGCCAAGGGCCATTTTTGATTAACCACTTAGTTTGAACATTTGAGTCGTTTCCATTAAATGCCTCCAAAGCAACAGGCTTCAGTTGCAATTGTTTAGCCATGATTCCTTCTCCCCCTGCTCCAAAGTTCAGTTTCTATGAAACAGCCCACAGCTTGTTTACCATTTAAACCATTCCTTTCCTCCTGTAGTTCCTCTTTCACCGTCCATTACGGCTCCTCAACCTGTTGATTCTCATCAAAGGCAGTGTTGTCTGCTATCAGCTGTACTCCCTGCTTCGTTCAGAAAAGTGGAACCACACACTCTCCATGGCCCTGATCCTCTTCTGCAACTACTATGTCTTATTTAAACTCCTCCGGGACCGGATAGTATTGGGAAAGGCATATTCTTATCCTCTTAACAGCTATGGGTTAAAAGCCCATTAATCAATCAAACAATCTGAGGAAGGAAAGGATATTTTCATACAGTTATATTTTTTTCCCTTGCAACTGTTTATAAATATTTAAAAAATATTTTATATTTTGTATACTACTGTTTTTTGTGGGTAGGGAAGGGCCAAGTGATTAAATGTCACTTTATAAACAAGGTGTTATTTTATATAAAGAAATAATTGTGTATATACTGTATATCAACATATATCCATGTGAAGTGAGAGCATTGTATGTGTGGTCACTCCATCTACTTTGCACGTACAAGCATAGCATCCCAGTAACTGCGAGTTTTTTCTGCCTGGGTGCTAGATATCTAGACATGCCTCAAAGCAAGAGAATGAGGTGTAATCAACATCTCCTTTTGTGATTGGCAAGATCACGTGATTTTGCTCACTTTAGCTGCTGCAGTATTAAACTACATGTGATGTTTAGTTTGCACAGGATCCATGGGTGGGAAAGCAGCAAGGGACAGACTTTAATCCATTCTGTATGGGTTCCACAGGCATCTTCTGGTCTGTTGTCTGCTCATTGATGGAGTGAGATTTTTTTCCCCATTTGAAAAAGTATACAAAAACATCTACTGCCATTTAAGTATTTTTTGCTGGTATGAAATATTTTGAGTGTTTTTCTTAGTTCAGTGTATAATCAGTGAGCAGAGCACACATAAAAAAAGTGCATTACCATATTTCCAATAACTTTCGTACAACTAAATTTGCGAGCAGTTCCAGAAAAAAAAACATTTTTCTGCCAGTCCACGGAATCTTTATGACTCAAAAGATGCCCATCTGCTGCAGACTCCATGGGCTGAATTCATAGAAATTTGAAATTATTTGACTCTGATTCAGATTTCTCTGACATCCCTACCAAAGGAGCATGACTTTGAGTAGACTATTGGTAGGCAGGGAAAGGGCTAAGTAGCAACCCCCAACCCCCTATTGCTCTTTTGACTCTCAATTGTAGCCTCAAAGACTGGTCTGTATTTTAACAAACTAGAGAGGGCAGGTCAGAGTATTGGAATGGAGCATTGCCTATGGTTTGAGGCTTGGACCCTGACCTCTTGTTTAGTACAGTAGCAGAGCTGGTATACATAAGCAGGTGGTCCGTTTTGCAAATGGTGAGGTGTATATTTCAGGGGATAGCTGATAGGGGCATTGCACTGCTGTGGGCAGATGCACACTGCTGCCCTTGGGGCAGAGGTAGACAGTGGGTTTAACCCTCACAATAAGAACCTACAAGTTCAGCACCTTATGGAGCACATGAATGGAGATTTAAACCTAGTCTTTATTCCTGGTGCCTTCAGTACCTTATGGCAGCTGAGTTTCAGCTGATATCCTTTTCACTTTGTCCTATAGAACCTAGTGAGAACAGGAATTATTTCACTTCGCTTCCCTTTATAGCTGTTTTCCACCCAAATCCTGGGCTGTGTTTCTTAGTTACAGTAGATTGTGGCAAAATTTTAAGTGTACTAGAAACTGTCAGGTAGATATACAAAAGTAATAATACAGCAATAGAATCAAATTGCTTAAAACAGCAGCAAACCTGACGCTGTGGAGGTTTGCAAATTCTATCCTGAGAAATGCAAGATTGTGACATCGGTGGGTCAAACCTGTCCTAATAGCCTCAAGGCATTTGGCAATAGTGACTGGCTTCTTTTAAAGTGTAACAGGGCAGCACTTTAGGCATATGTTGTAACAATTCTCTATTTTGACATTTTTTGCAAGTCCAAACAGTAAGTTTGTAGATGAACCATGCTGCGAATCTGTATAGCTCTAGAACCACATTGAACTCAGGTGTCAAAACAGGGAGACTTTTAGTGGAATCCAGGCTCTGAATGAGACCCACAGTCACATAGATTCAGCTATGCTATAATGTCAGGTGCGTTCATAGCATTCTCTAAGGGAGAGGGCGGTTACATTTATAACAAATGTGAAGTTGAGAAGATACAGATTTAGCCAAACATGAACACTTTCTCCACGAGGATGATTAGGGGTCTGGAAACAAAGCCCTATGAGGAGAGATTGAAAGAACTAAGCATGTTTAGCCTGGAGAAGAGAAGACTGAAGGGAGACATGCTAGCACTCTTCAAATACTTGAAAGGTTGTCACACAGAGGAGGGCCAGGATCTCTTCTCGATCAACCCAGAATGCAGGGCACGGAATAATGGACTCAAGTTACAGGAAGCCAGATTCAGGCTGGACATCAGGAAAAACTTCCTGACTGTTAGAGCAATACGACAATGGAACAAATGACGTAGGGAGGTGGTGGGCTCTCCCACATTAGAGGCCTTCAAGAGGCAGCTGGACAACCATCTTTCAGGGATGCTTTAAGGTAGATTCCTGCATTGAGAAGGGAGTTGGACTCGATGGCCTTATAGGTTCCTTCCAACTCTACTATTCTATGATTCTATAATTCTTTGCTCATACACACCAGTCGCTATTTATAGAGCAGATTGCTGAACATGATCTGGTTTTGAGGCTGTTGCTATTAATAGCTGAAGTCAAGTCTATAGACTACAGCCCATCACTGGTATATTCTGAGCTACCAAGGGCTTTAAAACACCAACTCTATAGTCCAAAGGAGACACATTTGTTGTGTGACTGGCATCCTGCAGTAGGCTTGGTGGGTAACACATTGCACAAGCCGTGCTTCTGTGCTGTTCTCATTGGTATTCTGATGACTGCAAAAGAAGAACACTCTGTGGTAGAAGCAGAAATTCATTGAAAGGCAACACAATACCTGCAACATTATTCTGGAGACATTCCTTGTGCTTTCAGTACCTGGCTGCATTCATTCTGAAACAAGCTATTTTGAGTGCAACATTTGTTGCTTTTTATAGCTTCATAGGGCTTCGATTCATCCAAACCGTTTAAGAAGTTGTAGTAAGAAGATGCAAATATTTCTTTATCTGATAGCGAACACCATGATTTCACCTAACCAAACATATGCCAGCAGCTCTCAAAATTAAGCTAATGCATCTTATCAATTTCATTTAGCTTAAATAAAAAAGGGCACCTTTCTAAGTGAGAAGTTAAACTTTCCACCTCTGAAAACAAGACAGGCAAAATGTCATTTGGCAATCCTGGGTGCTTTTTCCAGGTATAGTTTTCAGCTATGCTTTTGCTATATCTCATTTGAAGCATTATGAGTTCTAAGCACTTCTTTGGCTCTGCCACATAAAGAATGTGAATTACAAGAAGATAATTCCAACAGCTGGATCCTTGACGGTGATCAGGTAACCCAAATGCAATATCCTGTTAACAGAAGTGGGAGGCCTGTTATTTAGCCTGACACATTGAGAACAGCTGCAAAGAAGGATGCAGACAATCTGGAGCATGTTCAGAGGAGGGCAATGAGGATCAGGGTTCTGGAAACAAAGCCCTGTGAGGAGAGACTGAAAGAACTGGACATCTTTAGCCTGGAGAACAGAAGACTGAGGGGAGACATGATAGCAGTCTTCAAATAGTTGAAAGGTTGTCACACAGAGGAGGGCCAGGATCTCTTCTCAATCAACCCAGAGTGCAGGACATGGAATAATGGGCTCAAGTTACAGGAAGCCAGATTCCAGCTGGACATCAGGAAAAACTTCCTGACTGTTAGAGCAGTATGACAATGGAACCAATGACCTAGGGAGGTTGTGGGCTCTCCCACATTAGAGGCCTTCAAGAGGCAGCTGGACAACCATCTGTCAAGGATGCTTTAAAGTAGATTCCTGCATTGAGCAGGAGGTTGGACTTGATGGCCTTATAAGCCCCTTCCGACTCTACTATTCTATGATTCTATGATACACAAAAGTAACACAACTCATTTTTCTCCTTTTGTATAGGACTTTACAGTTTTAGTGAACTAGCTGGAAGAAAGGGACAACTTGAAGTGATGTCACTATATATTTGGTTAGACATTTACCAAAGTGGATTTTCTTTTAAATTTGTGCCAGTGCTTGAAGCAAATTCCCCTCCCCTCCCTTCTTCCATACAGGATAATTAAATGCTGATAGAACTGAAGGTTAGCCTTCACCATCTCTGCTGAGTGCGATAGAGAAATAGGAGAAGCAGAAAAAGTAAACTTTTGTGCTATTTACAAGTCTCTGCAGAATTTGGTCCATCCAAGAGTCAGCATCATCTGTATGAGCAGCCTAGATATATGACTGGTACAACAACTAAAACTTCAGCCAAAACTTAAATGATCATAATATATAATCCCAAAGCACATTTTTACATGGATCTGGTTGGGGGATAAGGCCCTACTATGAGCAGGAAAAGGTTGTTCTTCTTCGTGGTCTCTGTGCATCACACACTATGGGCTCGCGCCGGCGCCGAGCCTCAAACCGGAACTTCTAAAGCCTAGAACTTTTGGCGGGAACCCCTCCCCCCACTGTACTATCGCGCATGCTCGGGTTCCCGCCTACCTCAGTTCTTCTTCGACCGCCTTGCTGGTTGCCTCACTGAGAACTTCTCTACCGTTCGTACTTCTATTATAGCCTAGACTCTTTCTTGTTTCTTTCGTTCTCCCTTTCTCTCTTCGATCTCCCTTTCTTTAGTTTCTCCTAAAAAAAGCACTGCACGCCTTCAGGGACCATGTGGCAGGTCACCATGTGCGGATAGTATCAGACAACACGTCGGTGGTCTGGTACCTAAACAAAGAGGGGGGCATCCGATCACGCAACCTTTTGCGCCTTACACTCCAGATCTTCGACTGGGCAATTCACCATGGGATTCGTCTCTCAGCGATTCACATTGCAGGGTCGGACAACGTGCAAGCGGATGCCCTGAGCCATCAATTCCTGCACACACACGAATGGTCTCTAAACCCGACAGTCTTGAGCCAAATCTTCAACAGGTGGGGGACCCCCTGCATAGACCTCTTCGCGTCTGCGGACAATGCAGTCTGCGCCTCCTTCTGCTCGAGGGCAGGTATAGGGACAGGTTCCAGAGGAGACACGTTCAACACTTCATGGGGGAGACGGCTTGCCTATGCCTTCCCCCCCTTTCCAATAATCTCAAGAGTCATAGCGACTCTGCAACGACAATGGACAGATACCATCCTCATTGTTCCATGGTGGCCACGGCAGGCCTGGTTCTCACCCCTGCTTCGACTAGCCAAAGGAGAATATCTTCACCTGCCAACGACCCCAGATCTTATTTACATGGAACAGGGCCTCGTCCTTCACCCGGACCTGCACAAGCTGAAACTTACGGCATGGCGAATCCGGCACACTGGCAACATCTAGATCTGCCACCCTCTGTACGCACCATCATGCTGGAAGCGACGAAACCAGCAACCAGAGTCTCGTACAACAGGAAATGGAGGAGATTCGAGACTTTCACATCCAAAAGAGGCCTTCTACCGCAATCGTGCAGGATGACGGACATCCTTGTTTTCTTACACTCCCTGTACGAGGGGGGCCTTAAGGCCACGTCTATTAAAGTCTACTTGTCAGCAATTTCGGCGAGGCACGACCTAATACAAGGCTTCACAGTTTTCTCGCATCCTATTGCCAAATGCTTCCTTAAAGGACTCCACAACTTACACCCCCCGATACGACCTGTGGTCCCACAATGGAGTTTATCAGTAGTTCTAGCTGCTTTAACTAATAAGCCATTTGACCCACTGGCAACTACTAACATCAGACTGCTAACCCTTAAGACGGCATTCCTAGTGGCTATTACTTCAGCCAGACGAGCCTCGGAACTCTGTGCGCTAATGTCTGTTCCTCCATATACACAGTTTTTCAAAGACAAAGTGATACTTAGGACAGGTCCAGGATTCCGTCCTAAGGTCGTTTCGGATTTTCATCTCAACCAGGACATTATACTACCTGCATTCTTTCAAGCCTCGGGTGACCGTATAGGCACTACACTTCACTCCCTAGACGTGCGCAGAGCACTTGCATTCTATAAGGACAGAACATCCTCTTTCCGTAAATCGGATCGCCTCTTTGTCTGCTATGGTGGCAAGACGAAAGGACAACCAGTATCCACACAATGCTTTGCTAAATGGATTGTGCATACAATCTCCCTAGCATACCAATTACTAAAGAAACAACCACCTGATGCACTAAGAGCACACTCAACTCGATCGGTAGCGACGTCCACGGCAAGGGATAGAGGGATCTCTATCCCAGAGCTCTGCAGAGCAGCAACGTGGTCCAGTGCTTCCACCTTTGTCGCTCACTACAAACTGGACGTCCGGGCATGGAATGACTCATCCTTCGGCCGTGCTGTCCTGTCGTCGGTTCTGCAGTGACGGGACATCCAGCGAGTCTACCCACCTCCGGTAAGTGGCTGCTTGTTACTCACCCATAGTGTGTGATGCACAGAGACCACGAAGAAGAAATGCAGGTTGCTTACCTGTAACTGTAGTTCTTCGAGTGGTCATCTGTGCAGTCACACAACCCACCCACCATCCCCTCTAGACCTCGCTTATGGTCCATGGGGTGATCGCGCTATGCAGCTCTTGTTATGTTGTATTATTCATCTATCTCGTTCGTGAGGCAAAATAGCGGTCTCATTGAACTGAGGTAGGCGGGAACCCGAGCATGCGCGATAGTACGGTGGGGGGAGGGGTTCCCGCCAAAAGTTCTAGGCTTTAGAAGTTCCGGTTTGAGGCTTGGCGCCGGCGCGAGCCCATAATGTGTGACTGCACAGATGACCACTCGAAGAACTACAGTTACAGGTAAGCAACCTGCATTTTTCCTGCCTCAAGCCATCCAGACTTCAAATTGAAAGAACAACCGTTTGGTTCATATTGGATTGAGCCTAGAATCCCACAGCTGGCTGTACTATCCAAGAATGTCATAATAAATGGCTGGTTTTGCTGTTGGGCTACGAAGTTGCTCCAGCTTCAGGCCAATCCGGAACAGCAGGGATTCATCCCACCACTTTGCCATGATCTGTGAAGGAGTGATACAGCAGGACACAGTGTGAGAAGGAATACTGAGAGAAGTTGCTAAGATACACCTGAGGAGGGGAGGGAAGAGAGTCACCATCAGTTAATTTGTGCTATAGCTGAATCAAGTGCTGGAAAGAAGGGCCTTAAGAAGGCATTAGAGTGAAAGGAAAGGGGACTGCAGGAGAATTGGCCAAACTTGAGGTAAAGTCAAGTTTTGGCTGACAAGGGCAGCGCCCATTAAAAATTCTGTAAGGTTACATAGCAGTACCATTTTAGAAACCTGCTCCTATCTACATGCTATGAATGCCACACATGTTAGTGTAAGCACCCTCTACAAAACACGGGCACTTTCCCACTTGCCTCCCATGAAAATCCACATCCTTTCAAGAAGGGCCTGCATTACTCAGAATAAAAACAAGAAACCTGCCAAAAGCCATAGTTGGCAAATTTGCCTCAGTATTCTTTCCATGACCTACCACTACTGCCATTCCATTCCATACAGAGCTGTGAGGTAAAGAAATGGGACATTTGTGAGCCTGTAATCAGTAGTGCCATTGCCTGCATTAATGGCATTAGCATTTGTTGTCTGACCTACTAACACATCTCATACTTGTTTCCTTCCTTGAACTGCAACCATCAATGGCTTCCTTGGAAAGAAGCCAGAAAAATATGTCCACGTGCGTTTCAGTAGGATCTTGCAGAAATGTAAAATATGACCAGATAGCTCCCGTCACAAGCAAACAGCTGTTCCTAGGGTGCCATGTGCTTACTGGCCAGAGGGGTCATCACATCTGAGGGGCATCAAGCAAGTGAAGAAGATAGACAGGATGCCAATGTAGGTGGATTAATTAGGGAGCAATGCTTAGTTGGCCTTCTTCACAACAACTCTGCTTACAAAACGTAGTGGGCCATGTGAAAAGAACAAAGCTTGTGCAGACCATCTGGGCCACACCAGCAAGAGATGGTCATATTTACCTGAATGCTGATGGGAAGCCCTGAAGCCGTGTATCCAACTGGCACCACTAGCGCTGGAATGCCCGTCAAATTAGCTAGCTGCATGTACCTGCAAGGATCAGTGGAGATGGAGATGTCAGTTGGGTTCCTGACTGCCAGGAAACTTCTGGAGAGGAAACAGTGACCTTACTGCAGCCAACATCAGGTGTTAGGAATCCAAGACACAAGCAGCCAAAGAAATTACTGATATGGAAAGAATTATTCCAACTTTAAAAAGGTAACTAGACCAAACCAAAGCAAATCACAACTGTCATGTATTCAGCAGCCACAGCCTACTTTAGCAGATTTGGCTTTGGAAGGGGGGGTGCCCTAGACCAGTGTTCTCCCAATGTTTTGGACTGCAACTCTCATAATCCATGTCCATTGTCTATCAGCGAAAGAAATGTTGGCTGAGGTTTATGGGAATTGTACTTCAAAACATCTGGATGGCACCATGTTGCCTTCCCCTGCCTTAGAAGATTGGCCTCATCTGACTATCATCTCTGCCTCCCATACCTGCCCCTTTGCTTTGAACAGCCCACAATCTTGCTCTCACCTCATGCTCCGAAGAGTTGTCTGAATATCACTACATCCAGTCAGGAGATCAGAGCCCTGGATTCTTGGAGCACAACAAGCAGTTCCTTGCCCAAGAGAAGAAACAGGTCATGATTTAAAAAGTCACTTGGTTTTCAATTAAATTATGCAGGCTCTTGACCCTCACCAAATCCAAAACTTCCTAGTCAAGCCTGAAAAAGTGTTTCCAGGTAAAAACAGTTACATATTCCCCAGATAAGAGTAGAATTTTAGCTGGGCTGGCTTTGGAAGCCAAAATGAACTGAAAGATGTTTAAAAGAAGACACACACACACCGAAGTTCAGTAAATTGAATCTTAAGGAATACCCGTTAATGAATGGGTTGACAGCTAGCAGAGAAATCCATTTTTCAGACAAGCACATTGTGGCAGATCTGAAATATTCATGGACCTGAGTGATAATTTACTGAATACTTTTCTACAGAGCTGCAGCATGGCCCAAAGGGGATTTTAAATACAGCATTTTCCAGCTGTACACAGAGTACAGTAGAAAATAAATTAATAAATACAGTGCATTCTGGGACCTAAGCCCTCCTTCATCCAAGCCAGAATACACTGTGGTCTTTCATCCTTCCAGCACTGAGATGCATTGAGTTTTCTCAACTGCACGCTGTGCGCCACCATGGCCTTAAGGAAGCACCCATGAATAAGCCTTCTTTCTACACAATTAGATATTTGATTTTAAAACCGCTCCACCACAAGCATTCAGCTACTTGTAGGTACATTCATACAAGCATACCCCACAAAGGGTTACTTGTTTTCTAATTAACCAAGAACATGCAAGTTCTTTTGAAAACTGTACCCCTTGACCATAAAATGTTATCTGTACATGAAATCAACATTATTATTATTATTATTATTATTATTATTATTAATATTTCTATACTGCCCCATAGCTGAAGCTCTCTGGGCAGTTTATATAAGATCAAAACAATTAAAAATAATATACCAAATTTAAAATCATAAAAACATGCAGTATACACAAAAACAGACATTTAAAAACAGCTATACTATAAGCTGTCAACAGAACCTAAAAACAGATCCGTAATCAGTTAAACTTCATCACATATTGCTAAATGCCTGGGAAAAGAGACAGGCCTTGACCTGGCGCCAAAAAGATAGCAATGTTGGCGCCACGTGGGCTCCTTCGGGGAGATCATTCCATGCTACATTTCATCTGCCATATGTTGACTGCTTGATGAAGCCCCTACAGTGCCTTCTCAATCCTGCCACTACAATATGCAGGACTTTTTGCCCATGCACTGCATATGCATGGAGCACAAAGGTAAGGAAATAAATCTGTAAGCATCAGACCAACAGAAAACTCACAAGTCATCACAAATATTGTTCAAGTCAGCCAACGTCACATACCTGGAGTAATGAGACAGTTCACTTTTGAAAACATATCTTGCAAGAAGGCTATGGTGCGGCTCCGCTGCCGATTTGCCTGTAAACAGAAGGGGGAGCCAAGCCTGTGAACAAGCTGGGTGCTGCCCCAGAAACAGATGACACTAAAGTGTGGGAGGGAAATGTGTGCAAGGGAAGCAGTACAGGTTCCCACAGCCAAATACAAGCAACCTTCTCTCCAGAAAGGGGGGCAAAACCAAAAGCAAATCCTGCTATTAGACTTGCAGCATAGAGAGGTAGAACAATCCTTGAATTGATGAGAGAAGTGAATGGGAACAAAGGAACAATCTGAACATAAACAGTTCTCACCTCCAGGTGCTCTAAGAATGCATCCATTTGTAGCATTCACAAACTTAAAATGGGTTTCTGAAAATTGATTTCAATTTCAGCTTCATAATTTAACTAACTGGAGTTTCTCATGTCTTAATTGGAAACTCTGGTTAATTTAGAGATAACAATCCACATACTGAGCCTAGCTTGTTTTCACAAACCATAGTTTAATCCAGGGATAAAGAACCTCCAGATTTTACAGGCTGTATTCAGCCCACCAGACCTCCCCACCTGATCCATAAAGGCTAGGGTTGTGCACGGACACGGATCCCGAATCCAGAGTGGATCAGGGTGATCCAGGCCTCCCAGATCCAGATCCGGACTGGATTGGGCCCAGATCGGATCTGCAATCCCAATCCATGCAGAGACCTCCCTCCTGCTCTCCCCGCTCCCTCGCTCCCTCCCCCCCAATCGCCCTGCTTACCTGCAGCCTCCTCCGCGTCATCCCCCGTCGTCCTGCCTCCTTGATGTCGGCTGGCCACTTTCCCACTCATGGCAGGTGACATCACCCGCCGTGTGCAGGAAAGCAGCCGGCCGACATCGAGGAGGCAGGACGACGGGGGACGACGCGGAGGAGGCTGCAGGTAAGCAGGGCGATTGGGGGGAGGGAGGGGGGAGAGTGGGCTCTACAAAGATCCAGATCGGATCTGAGTTGGATCGGGCCCGATCTGGACCTGACAGATCGGGATCTGACTAGGATCGGGGAGTCTGTGCACAGTCCTAATAAAGGCCTCCATAGAGGCACCCCGCCCCCGAGAAGCTGAGGCCTCAATGTACTTTCCTCAACAGGAAAGACGGCTCAGTGTGTGATGGGTGTTTGTGAATGGGACAGGCATGTGCGAAAGATGTATATGTATTTAACACAACACTAAATCTGTGTATAAAAAAATCCCAATTGACTGAAAACCTGGATACTACAAAGCCCTTTAATCAAGCGGAGAGACAGGACAATGGCTAAAAACAACTGAAAAATGGAGGGGGGGAAATGTGTCCATGTGGGGGTTGTCTTTTTTAGTAGAAGCCTGTTAATAATGGAAAACATATAATATACATGTGAGTGGACGCTTCTGCCGTCACTCTGAAGTTTGCACATCCTCCGTTTCCCCATCTCCTGTCTATCTGCAAGGAGGGAACTTCCTAGCCCACAGTGCTTTTTTCCCCAGTTCTCCTTTCCATTGCAACCTGCCTTTCACCTTAATGTAATCCAGAGCTGTGAACTGAGAAGCAATTGCAAGATTTAAACGAGTCTCCAAATTCTGGAAAACAAAGACATTAGATTAAGTTTCAACTGCAGAATCAAAAACAATGCAGATCCATTTACAAGTTGTACACCAAGTTGCAGCAGAAGACTCTACTGAACTGAAACTAGATCATTCCACACTCAACCTTTAGGCAGAGGACAACAGCCAAAGATATCGGCAAAGTTATGCAGGGTACAGATGCATTCCCCCTTATCTTCCTCTTCCTCCCCTCTCCCATATTTGAAATCCTGCCTAATACCTGCTTGGTGTCTGAGCTTTCAGCAGACTTCACTCTCAGATTTGCCAGCCTGTCGCATAACAAGACTGTTTAATAGTAATGAGGAGGAGCGGGGTTTTTTTAAAAGCAAATTCTATTCCACTTGCATTCTAGCATACAGTGTACCACAAAACAAGTAAACAGGTCAAGAAAGATTTCCCATGTCTAAGATATCTGCAGGGCAAAGAACTTTTAATCCCCATGCTATGGTTGCTTGAACCAAACTGTCACAAGCTGCAGGAGAAGAAAAGAGGCTATCAAGGCTCCAAATCCATATGACTAAAACCAAAATGAATGTTACTGGCCCAGTTCAGAGGCAATGGTGTTAGTGTGGCATACCACTGTTCATAAAATGAGCCTTGTGCCTGTACATTCCCTCCTCACCTCTCCCCTTAAATGCCACCTGCCTTTGAGGAAGTACCTGAGCAGGCACAAACATGCAACCTATAGTACCAAGAGCAGGAAATGTCTGGTGCCCAAGTGGCTTACATATGTCCAAGAATGGAACATTGAAGGTAAGAAAGCTGCTTCTCCCCTCAGAAAATGAGGGCCCACAACACTATATGGACCCACAGGCCAGGCTTTGAACCATACCTGCTTTGATCCATTTATGTAAAAGCCTTGAACACTATAACAAGTATGAACTTGTAACTCCGCCACAAGGGAATATCTCCTTTGCCCCACTTGGGTCTGGAGCTGTCTGCACCTCCACTGTGAATTCCAGGACGCTCAGTACCTTAGTCAGGAATGGCTGAAAATTCTTCAAGGAGAACAGGCAGGAGGGTATCACCTCATGTCCCACAGCCACCTCACTCAAGAGCTTTCCTTGCTCTCTGCCTGCAAGTGTAGAAACTTCTGTCTCTGCCTACAATATAGCTTATTCCTCCTCACATCAGGCATGATTCCTCATCAGCCTGCCGTAAGTTAGTCCAGGGGTGGACAGACTTTGGACTTGTTGGATACTTCGTTGTTGTTTTTTACTAGAACTCCAAGATCCAGAGCCAGATGCAAAAGACAGAGACTTAGAATGAAAGGGCAGAGTGCCTCTGAGCACATTCTGAGCCAAGAGATTGGGCTTCAGTATTCGAATCAGCAGGGCCAATTATTATGGGAGCCGTGATCCAAAACATGTGGAAAGCACCAGGTTGCCTCTACCTGAGGAGTTGGGACCCTTTGCTGATCTACTGTAAATTGCCCAGAGACCTACCAGTAGATCCCAGTATACTTTCTGCCCTACTGCAAACAAGGCCATCTGAAAAAGTTGTTCCTCCTGACTCCCTTCCAGCCCAAGCTAACTAAACCAGGGGAGGGGAGGGAAGAAATCAGAAAGGCTCAGACAGGTCTCTGAGGCCAAAGTAAAGACAACTTTGTGCAGCCTGAGCATTGCAAAAGCAGACAAGTCTTGAAATTGTGGGTGAGGGGGCTCTTCTAATATGCAAGGTAATCTGCAAGTGAGAGAAGTAAATGATGCCAGAATACATTAACCCACCAGAGGAGGTACTTCACATAGAGATTGCAACCAGCAGCATGGGCACTGATTTGTACAAGGAGCTCTAAAGGGAGAAAACATATTTGTGTAGAATATTAATTAATGCAAGAGAAGTAGCTGATAATGTATCCAGCCAGCCCACCCAATAGTTACCATTTGTTCAAAGTGATTGTTGTAGTCAGGCTGCAGGAAATCCCTCATTTCACTAAGGATGCAGATAACGTGAGCCACTCGCACTTCCTCCATCTCTGGCAGGGATACATCAACTACAGAGGCACCTAAGCCCGCGAGGGACTCCACAACTGAGCAATCCATGGAATAAAAAGTGAGCACCTTAATTGTCAAACAAATGTATTCTTTATCATCCAGCAAATCTGAGGTGCCCGGCTTCCACACATACATTTAGAAAGGGTCTTTGTTCTGACATTTCCAGGATGAAGTCATCAAGGCCAACTTTCAGGAAGTACTTGCCCCATCAACCCTAAGTGATCACCACGATCATGTGAAAACACATAGCAGGGAGTCACGGACACCTCAGCACATCACCTTCACCAACCCACCCACCTACCTACCCCAAGTCTTGCTGAAACAGATCCAGGAATCACACCTGATTGGGAGGTCATGAGAATAGGCATCAAGAATCAACTCACTACAACAGTTGGAACATGTTGGTTAAATTTTGTCCACAAAGAAGAGGTAAGTATTTGGTGTTATCGGTTGACGTAGAATAGCAGCTAAGGATCAAAAAGTCTCCAGTACAAAGCTTGCCTCTGGCCAAAACTACTACTATACCCAAGAGCTCTGTGGAATGGTTCTCCTCATGTTGTGCTATGTTTTTATCTAAAATGCAGCCATGGGCCAACAGCAGTGCAAGGAGGAGACATTGAACCTTTTCCCCAGCATCATGGGCTTGATCAGAATTGCTCCCCATGCCCAAGGGGCTGTTTGCCCTGCAAGGAGAAAAGGTGCTTTGATGGAAGAGTCAGTTTTAGGCTGACCATCTGAAAAGGAGGACAGGGCTCATGTAACTTTAACTGTTGTAGAGAAAAGGGAATTTCAGCCAGTGTCATTTGTATGCAATTAGTTCCTGGTGAAATTCCCTCTTCATCACAACAGTTAAAGGTGCAGGGGCCCTGCCTTCTTTTGTATATGGTCACTCTAGTATAGTGCCTGCAACTTTAACTGTTGTGATGAAGAGGGGATTTCACCAGGAACTAATTGCATACAAATGGCACTGGCTGAAATCCCCTTTTCTCTATAACTGTTAAAGTTACATGAGCCCTGTCCTCCTTTTCAGATGGTCAGCCTAGTCAGTTCTGATCAGTCAAGCAGCACCCGCGAGGGAAAGGTCACACGCACACATGCACACACTACAAATGACGTATCAGGAGAAATCACTGCTCTCTCCTACACCAGGTAGACACTCACTGCGTGATGTCAGCACACTGCTCTCCCAGCTTCCAGCCCACCCATCGGCAATACTGACATTTTCCTTACAATAATCCTGTAAAATATGTCATGTGCTTAGACACTTGAAAGCTCTCTATACATACATACTACTACTACTACTACTAAATATTTCCAAATGCACCCAGTGGAGTATGCAACTGCACTGTCCACAGGTCACTGGGGGGATCAGGATGTACCAGGAAGTGGATGGTCTATTTCACAATATTGGGCCTCCCAAAATCCTTTCCCTCCTCAACTTAACAAGTTTACAAAATTACTTGGCGATTCAGGACAATCCTGATCTTCAACTCAAATAAATATTTTAAAGGCATCAAGATGGCAGACTCAGTAGGTCAGGACATTATCGTTCTTGGTGAGAACAAATAGGTCTTGCACTTTACCTTTTTGGCAGACAGCTAGGATTTCAGCATCACAAGCCTAGCAGACAAGCAAAAACAAAAGGGAATTATCTCCCAGGACTCACTTTACTAGAACCACTACTATGTTGGAAAACTTCCTGTGTGCATGTTCCCCCCTTCGCCCCTGTGTGGAAGCCACTTGGCCTTCTGTTTCCTTTGAAGGGTGACTTAAACCCAAAGGAAGACCCCAGAGCCTCCACTACCTAGCCCCCGCTACCAACAGATTTAATGATGGCACTGGTATAAATGAATGATCCAACAGAAATGGGGTGTAAACGGGCACCTTAAAGAACATCCAGTCAATCCCCAACTTCAAGCCCTTCAGATCAGGGGTGAGGATTTCAGAGAGGGCTGGCTTGGGCTGGCATAATCCTATAATGGTTCAAAGAAATAAGGAACAAGCATCAAGTTTCACACGAGGAAAAGGAAACCATGTTGTGCTATCCAGGGCTGGGAAAGAACAAGCAGCAAGACTCACCATATGGATACAGGAGATCTGGCCCAGCCAGGATAGCATAAGCAATCGCTGCATCTGCCACTGAAACACAGAGGGGGCCTGCCAAAGATATAAAATGGAAAGTGAGGGCATGATGGTGCGTTTATTTCTTATACTTTTAATTTGTCCAAAAACAAATGTTCTCTGGGCTTTACAAATAGTCAAAGAGCACAATACAAAAACAACACATTCCATAAAGGGGGGGCACCACCACTGACAAAGCCCTCTCTCTTGTAGGAACCTGCACAACTTCCTATGTATCTAAATAGCTCTCTGGTTTCTAAGGATCTCTTTTGTTTATAAGTAACTTTTAAAGCAGCTTTCCCCAACCTGGTGCCCACCAGTCGTTTTGGACTACCACTTCTATCAGCCCAAACCAGCATGGCCAATGAGCTGGGAACAATGGGAGTTGTGATCCAACACATCTGGAGGGCACCTGGTCATGGAAGGCTGCTTTAGAATGTGGAAGTAAACTACATGGGGGAGTGGAATGCCCAGAATGCAGAATGGCCTGCGCCACTACAGATTGTGTATTTTGAAAGAGAGAGAGAGAGAGAGAGAGAGAGAGAGAGAGAGATTGCAATTTTATAAAAGATCCCTTGTGAAACATATACATGCACAACAAGTTGTAAAAAAGGAGACAAAAGTCCTAGTCGGGCCCTCTTCTACCCCAATACATGAGTTTCCTATCTGCAGTGGATTATATCTGAGAATATTCAAAAGGATGGCCTACACCTGCAACCTTAAGTGGCGCATTCCATTCCACAGCCTCATTCTCTCTTGTGTGTCAATCAGGACAAAAGGGCCTGCCAGCATATCCAGAGTTAAAGGATGTCTTGCCTAGTAATCTCTTTGCCTCTCATCACGCTCACCTCTGTCCCTATCCCTCCTACATCACCACCCCTTACCAAACGTTCCAAAATTACGAAAAAAACATAACCCTTCGATTTAAGAAACACATTTACACTGCAAAGGCATAGAAAGCAGGGATGGGGAAAGTATGGCCCTCCAGATGTCGTTGGACTCTTAACTCCCAGCAGGTCCATCAGGATGGCCAATGGTCAGGGATGATGGGAGCTGTAATTTAACACCACCTGGAGGGTCAGGTTTCCGACCCCTGATCTAAAGTAAGCGGCATAGAATGCAACCCTCCTCCCAGTAGTAGACATAGGTTATCACACGTATGATTTCCTGCAGCTAGAAATGCTACTCAAGAGACATCCTTCTTACCGAGGCTTACAGTGGAATACGAGACAGGAAGACAGCCAAACCCACTGATTCGTCCAAATGTACCTTTGGATAAGACAGAGCAAGGTGGTTAAAGATGCAAAACATCAAATGACCAAAATGGAATGCCAGAAGCCAGTTCAGCCAGAGTGCTGGGTCAGGCTATGTCATGGGTCCAGTCATTCAAGCACAAACTCTGGTATTCTGACACAGGATACCCCAAATCAGTAAGACATTTTTACTGTAGCAAAGCCATTGGTGAATGCTTAATTGTTAGACTCTTCAGAAATCATATAGCTGGTGACAATTAGCTATAGGCTCCATAAGTAATTCCAAACCAATCCAAAGCTAATAACTATAACCATACCAGAGATCCATACAACTTGGTTTCCTTGTTGCAATTCCTAAGGCTCAGAAGATTCTTAGCATAATCTATCCCAGGCAATCCAAGAGAAGGGTTCTGGAAAAGTCTCTAAACAAATCCACACATGCAGAGATTTAGCTACAGCCTTGAAATATTTGTTGGAGCCTCAGCATTACATGGGTCAAGGCCTATCAACTCCAAGCATCAAGATGGTTCAAGAGTAAGTACAGAGTAATCCCACACATGCAGAGATTTCAACAACAATACCATCCACTTTGGTATGTTCAAAGGTCTATGAAAACTATAGCAGTACTTTTCATGGCAGGTTCTTAACAATACAATGTTCAAAGAGAAAAGAGTCCCAATTTGATGGAGAGTCCAAGTGAAGAATACCTCAAGAAGTTCAGACTGTAGTAAGTATAAACAGAGTGTGTTTGGGCAGTAAAGACGAGAATGGTCCTAGCAAAGACTCCAAGCAAAGGTGTGGCTGCAAAAGCCTTCCTCCTGAATAACTAACTAACTAACAAGGGATTTTAGTCCATCCATGAGACCCTAAACAGGGCATCTCCATTCTTCCCTTCAGGCATGATGCTTCAACCTGTATGACACCTACGAACCCCTCCCCCTTCTGTTAGATTCTCACAGGAAGGCTGCCAGCTTCATTTCCTGTCAATGACAAAGCTAGCAGCTGGATGGGAGTAACTTTAACACCCACGTGCTTTGCTCGGAGAACACTGTCAAGGATAAGCTCACATTCATTCCACAGGCTCAATAGGCTCAAACCCTTCCAGACTACTTCTGATCAGATTCTGGCTATAGAATCATAGAATCATAGAATAGTAGAGTTGGAAGGGACCTATAAGGCCATCGAGTCCAAGCCCCTGCTCAATGCAGGAATCTACCTTAAAGCATCCCTGACAGACGGTTGTCCAGCTGCCCCTTGAATGCCTCTAATGTGGGAGAACTCATGACCTCCCTACATCATGGGTTCCATTGTCATCTTGCTCTAACAGTCAGGAAGTTTTTCCAGATATCCAGCCAGAATCTGGCTTCCTGTAACTTCAGCCCATTATTCCGTGTCCTGCATTCTGGGTTGATCGAGAAGAGATCCTGGCCCTCTTCTGTGTGACCACCTTTCAAGTAGTTGAAGAGTGCTATCATGTCTCCCCTCAGTCTTCTTTTCTCCAGGCTAAACATGCCCAGTTCTTTCAGTCTCTCCTCATAGGACTTTGTTTCCAGACCCCTGATCATCCTCGTTGCCCTCCTCTGAACACGCTCTGACTTGTCTGCGTACTTCTTGAAGTGTGGTGCCCAGAACTGGATGCAATACTCAAGATGGGGCCTAACCAGTGCCGAATAGAAGGGAACCAGCACCTCACACGATTTGGAAGCTATACTTCTATTAATGCAGCCCAAAATAGCATTTGCTTTTTTTGCAGCCACATCACACTTTTGGCTCATATTCAGCTTGTGATCTACAACAATTCCAAGATCCTTCTCGCTTGTCGTATTGATTAGCCAAGTATCCCCCATCTTGTAACTGTGCATTTGGTTTCTTTTTCCTAGATGTAGAATTTTGCATTTATCCCTATCAAATTTCATTCTGTTGTTTTCAGCCCAGCGCTCCAGTCTGAAAGACACACTGGAGCTGGGCCACAACTGGCTAGACTTCTGACAGGAGGAAGAGTGGCTGATCCAACTCAGTATCTCAACATCTCCCACCAGGAAGCTCCAATCAAGCAAGCAACAACAGTCCTACAGTCCAAGGGTCCAGTCTGGTATACTGGATTGAGTGTCGGTTCTGGAGCTAAGAATCCCTGCATTTGGAATTTCTATGTTGCTCTCTTTCTGCCTTCCCTCTCCTCACCTGCCATCCAGGGAAATCTGGGATCCCCAACCAAGTAAATGGATTTTACCTTTCAGCCCCACAATGCCACAGAAGGAAGCAGGGATCCTCACAGAACCACCACCATCTGTACCAAGAGCCAATGGGCAAAGGCCTAGAGAGAAGTAGAGTAATGAGAGGCTTCCAATGAGGAAAACTGGCATTTCCCCCCACCTGCTGATCTTGCCATGAACTTTGTAACCCTGGTGTGCTTCTGTCCACTACCCCAACTCCTCTGTCAGGGTTTCTATCTGTAATATTCACCTCATCTCTTGTATAACCTCACCTGCAGCCACAGCCGCTGCTGACCCACTGGAGCTACCACCAGTGAAATGCTGGGGGTTGTAGGGGTTTCTAGCCGTACCATGATATCTGCAGGTAGGTAAAGAAATACAATGAAGATAGTCATCATCAAGGCCAATAGGGAAGGAAGGAACTTAACATCTCGACAATAGTTTCAGGAGTCCAACCTGTCACCCCTTTGGCCACTGTCTAAATACCCCTTTGGCCAGACTAAATACCATGCAAACAGATCACTGTGTTAGAAGTGGATCCCAGCTATGAAACTAGAAGAAACAATTGTCAAGAGAAACAGCTGGGTGCACCAGCTTCAGGGTGAGAAGCAAAGCTCCCATCTCCCACCCACCCTCATTGCATTATGCCTTTACATGAATTCAGCAGGATCCAAGCCAGATCTGCTGCTATCGAATCTCTCCAGAACCTAAGACAAGGTTCTTCCCTTCTTTCTCTGTGCAGATACACACAAAGGCTTCCTCCAGGCCCATACGTCTGATGTAGTGCAGTAAAAACAAATCCCTCTTCCTCAGTTGCAGTGGGAAAGCTGTCGTTCAAGGAAGCTCGTCCACAAAGTAACCAATTCCAGAAGGTAGCCCCATTTGTTGTTTTTTGCTGGAACAAGCTAAGAGTCTAGCAGCACTTTAAAAATTAAGAAATTTATTGTGGCATAAACTTTCATGAAATCTGCTGGTCTCTGAAATGCTGGTAGACTGTTATCTTTTCATCCATCATTACAGTTTTTTGTTAAGGAATCCAGGGATCCCCAGACCACAGTGTGAAATGCAAACGATTGCTTCATGAAGGCAAACTACTTTACCTGTTGGGGTTACAGCCAGTGGCCCCAGTACCCAACTCATGCATGTTTGAGGCACCAATAATAATGGCACCGGCCTCACGCAATTTTCTGGTCACAGTGGCATCTTCAGTCTCTGGCGTCACGCCCAGGTATTCTGTTCCACTCCGGTGGTGATAAGGCACCTCATAACACACACAAGCACAAAGATAAATTATACTGGGATTCCTGATGAACATAGCCCAGCATGTCCCTTTCTTCTCCCTACAAGCACTCCAACAGTGTTGTCTTAAGTCTACCCAAGTGCAACAGCAATAATTCAGGAAGAGCACTGCCTGCCTTCTTAAAGACAACCTTCTTCAGTGACAGCAAACAAGTTTTGTATGCCTACCACTTTAATTTCCTCCTTCAAGCACACTGGGATTCCATCCAACAGAGAGAGGGGCTGCTTGCTTCTATAACGAGTAGTGGAGTACTCAGCCATCTAGCAGGGAGAGATTTGGAAGTTCAGTAATGTAACATTTGAGGTCTTCATCCAAGTGCCACCTCAAATGGAGGTTCGGAAGGTGGCAACAAGGGAGAGGGCCTTTCCAGTGATGGCCCCCCGATTATAGAATGATCGCCCACTGAGGCTCATTGGCACCAACACTCTCTTCTTTTCAGTGGCAGGTTAAGACTGTCCTCTACTCACAGGCATTTGGTGACATAATATGATGGGGCTTTTATGCTAATTGTCTGAACAGGTCCAGTATTTTACTGAAATTGTTTTTGGCTGTTTTAAGTTGTTTTCAAATTTTGTATATTTACATTTTTATGCTGTATTTTATCTTGTGAATTTTTGTGAGCCATCCAGAGAGCTTCAGCAATTGGGCAGTATAGAAATGAAATAAACATCAACAATAACAACATGCATTAATATAATTGCTGGGGAGGAACAGAAATAGAGAAGAGTTGAATAGCCAGACTGAGTAAAGGAACCCTGACATGATTCCAACCTGAAATTTCAACCAGAGGACTTTCTCCTGGTTCAAAACTCATACCACTTGGAGGAAGCTCTTTTCCAGTCAATAAATGTCACTGCTGCAGACAGAGGTGCAACACACCTTGATGATCTCGTGCTGGTTCCACTGAACAATCGCTCGGAGGTGGGGACTTGATTTTTCAGCAGCTTCCAGTGCAGCAATGATGTTCTTAGCCACTTGAAGCGGTGTTACCTCCCCGGATCTAGCAAACAGGTGGTAGTCAAGATAACAAGAATACTTAAGTTTCCCCTCTTCCTCTCTGTCATAACAGGCTGGAGTTATGTGCAGACTTAAAGGCTGTGGTCTCCACTCTAGCATCCCCAAAATCACATTGCCAGAGATGGACTCTTAGTGGATCAAGGCTCCCATTTCTGATCTTTGAAGGTTGTAAACCTTTCTTGGATGTTAAAACTGTTATTGCATTCTGCGGGGGAAGTAAAAGGATTTTTCCCAGGATGATCCAAACAAAATGGGATTGGAATTCATCATTTTGTGTCCCTGAATTCTCTCACAGGGATCCAGATTTATTAATTTATTTATATGAATTAGATTCCCACCTTTCGCCTGCAAGAAACCCCAAGGCAGCTTACAATATAAATTAAAAATACATTCAATAAATTGACATAATATCACAACAAAATAAACAAGAACTGAGAGCTAATCATCATTTTTGTAACTACGGGATGGAGTTGTTAAAACCAGGCAAAGCCTGTGTAAAAAGGTATGTCTTCAGGAGGTGTTTAAAAGTTGTAACATTTTCTGCTTCCCGAACCGCACGGGGGAGGGTTTTCCAGAGGGTGGGTGCCACTACAGAGAAGACCCACCGCCGAGGTTCTTAATGGCGACATTCCGTTTGTCTCGGAATGGCCAGTAGGGCCTCCTCTGAGGAACATAGTTGTCATCCGGGTGTATATAAGGGAAGGCAGTCTGCTAGGTATGCTGGTCCCAAGTTGTTTAGGGCTTTGTAGGATAACAGCATAACCTTGTATGTGGCTTGGTAGTCTCACCTGGCCTCTCTGTTGGGTGAGAAGGGCCGGGTTGTGAGGTAATTTGCAATATTGACTGTGTGCCAGCTTCACGAGTGGAGTGAACTGCGGTTGTCGAGGCCACCATGGTGTCAGGAGAATGCAACTGACCCTGTCAGTGGAGATGCGGGACACGACCTTCGTAATGAAGGGAAATGGGGGAAAAGCCTAACATAGATAGGCCTTCCACAGGACCATGAAAGCATCACCTATTGACTGTCAACCTTGGCCTGCTCGGCTGCAGAATAAGGGAACCACTGTGTTGGCTTTGGTCGGTAAGAGATTAATGTCGGGTGTCCCCCACTTGAGAAAGAGTTTGTTGCATATCTTTCTGTCTAGTTCCCATTCATGGGATGTTTTGGTCAGCCTGCTTAGGTGGTCTGCGAGCATATTGTCGGTCCCTGATGGGGGCACTATGAGTTTGACATGCCTGTCGATGCACCAATGAAGCATCTCCATTGTGATCTGGAGCAATGGCTTGGATCTTGCCCCGTCTTGGTTACTGAGGTATGCAGTGACTGTCGTGTTGTCTGAGGTAATTTGGATCTGCTGATTTGTGATCTGTTGTTTGAAGACCTGGAGGGCTTTTTGAACTGCACGGAGCTCTAGCCACTTGATGTGTTGGCTGCTCTCCCCTGTGTCCCACATGCCATGAATTGTGAGGTCAACGACACATCTGTCACCATGATCCTCATGGGGTGTGGTTGGCAGAAGGGAAATGCCCTGTAATAAGTTGTCCAGTCAGGTCCACCAACAAAGTGCATCTGTGATTCAAGGAGGAATAAGGAAGATTGTTCTGTTCTGTGCGTGTCCTGGTCTGGGTGAGAAAAGGTTAAGAACCACATTTGCAGGGGTCGCATTTGAAGCTTTGCATGGTGGACCACTGTGGTCATTGACACCATGAGTCCTAGCATGCGTTGGATGCGAATAGCAGTGGTTGGAGTGTGTTGTATGAGAGATAGAGCGGTGTCGACTATATTCGATGCATGCTCTCTTGGCAGGTATGCTCATGCCATCAAGGAGTCCAGAAGTGCTCCAATAAATGTTATCCTCCTGTCGGGACAAAGGTGGGACTTTTCTCGATTGAGGTATAAGCCCAACGAGAGGAGCAGGGTACCAACTCCTTGAGATAAGACCTCGTAGGTTCCACCAGAAGCCAGTCGTCGAGGTAAGACCTCGATGCCTTGAAGTCTCAGGTGGGCACAGACTACCACCATACACTTGGTAAAGATTCTTTGGGCAGTTGCTAGGCTGAAAGGCAGGGTCCGATATTGGTAGATGTCGTTTCCAATTGTGAACCTTAAAAAGCGGTGGTATCTGTGGTTGATTGGTATGTGGAAGTAGGCATCTTGAAGATAGATCGAAACAAACCAGTCTCCTTGGGACAACAGAGGCAGGATTAGCGTGAGGGAGACCATTCAAAACTTCTTTGGCGTTAGGTATGAATACAGGTCTCGAAGATCTAGAATTGGTCTTAGTCCTTCATCCGTCTTTGGTACTGTGAAGTATCTGGAATAGAACTTGCTGAGTCGTCGATGCCATGGGACGTGTTTGACAGTTCCCTTCTGGAGGAGGGTCTGGACCTCCTATTGCAATGTGGCCGTTGGTGTGGTGACTCTTACGGTACCAAGAGGAGGGAAGACATTGAACTCAATTCTGTACCCATGGGCTATAATGGATCGCACCCACCTGTCAGTTGTGATCGACATCCAGGAAGGGGGGGGAGTGGCCTAGCGGACATGGAGTAGAGTCGGAGCTCTCTCGCTCTCGGCAGGAAGCAATGAAATAATTATAAAATCCCTAATTTGGAGACGACGGATTGTTAATTAAAGATTTGATACTGGGTCCGGAAATATTGCTGTATCTGTGGAAGAAGGAAGCAGCTGCATTGCTGCTGTATTAGCAGAGAGAAAAGCGAAACTAAAACAGGCTACCAGGAGACAGTAATTAATGGATTTTAATTTGAAGGAGTGAGGCTGGTTGATAAGACTGGAGGGAGAGACTGAAGTGAATATATGTGGGAAAAGAGACATTTAACCTCCAGCTGAATGTGTTAGAAGCCGAAACGTATTTGTCTGATAAGAACGGAGAGGATATCTGAGGGTGGCAGCTAAGTTTTAGGTGAGGGGTGCGGATTTATAAGTTTAATTTTATGAAAAGAAAGCAAAAAGGTGGTAAGTCCAGTGCCCCCGCCTGGAGCAGGCTGCCGAAAGATAATCCGTCAGATAAGAACTGGCGTCGGCTCACTAGAAAAATGGAGGACAAAACGCAGCCTTTAAAAATTTCCCCACTTCACTCCGAAAGTGGCAATAAATCTGGAAGCAAGCCAGGTGCAGTTCCTAAAGCGGCTAAAGAGAGTAAATCATGGTCACCAGACGATTTAATGGACAATTTTCAGAAGGTGTTAGACACGGCCTTGCAGAAGCAGGAGGAAAGATTAATTCAAAGAATTGTGGACTCACAGATTGAATTTATGACAGGTCTTCAAACAGTGGTGGAAAATATGGAGAATTTGGAGAAGGAGACTGGAAAGCTGAAGGAAGATAGCAAGCAGCAGGGGGAGCATTTGAAGGAGATGGACTTGCGTTTAATTGCCCTGGAAGATAGAGACAGGAGAGTGAACATTCAGATTAGATCTTTTGAAGAGCAAGAGGGGGAGAACCCTAAGGTTTTAAGAGATATAATTTTGGCATGGATTAAGGCAGTGGAACCCCAGGAAACTTGGGAGATGGTTAACATTGAGAGGATCCACAGAGTGGGCTATAAGAAGAAGGGGATGCTCCCAAGGGATATAATTGTTAAATTTGCCAACTATTACAAGAAAGAAAAGTTAATGCAAGCAATTAGACGTCTTGGCCAACCGATGCTACAAGCAACACCGATTGAGGTTTATCAGGATTTATGTTCTCAAACTGTGCAGTGGCGGAAGAGTGTCAGAATGTGTACAGTGGCTTTGCGGAAGAGGTCGATAACATATAGTTGGGGGTATCCAGTCTTCTTGAGGTTTATGTGGAAAGGGAAACAACATAGAATAACATCATGTGAGCAAGGGATGGATCTTCTGGAGAAGTTGGGTTTAATCGACGCCACAGCTGATGGAGAAACAAAGCAGGATGAAGGCGCTGTAGGAGGAAGTAGTCAATAAAGGAATATTATTGTATTAGGGATAAGAAGAGATTATAAGGGAGGGGAGGGTCAGATTTTGCTCTGGGATTGTTGGGTTGCTTCTCTCCTCCCCCCCCCCCCCCGAAGAGTTCTAAAAATATTTGGGGCCATTGCCCAGAAAGGTCTGGTGAGGATGGGGTGAAGATGGGGGGTAAATTTCTGTGTGGAGATGATGAGTGCAAGGTCTCAAATTGCATCATTCTTGCTGTTATGTGGGGGCCACTATGGTAGTTACTGAGTCACAGCAGAGGCAAGAATTCTAAATCTAAGTTTTTTTTTTCCAAATAATTTTATTAATTTCAACATATAACAAAACAATACACAATACAAAAACCTCAACTACCCCCCGTGCTCCCTACCCCCCGAGACCTTCTAACCCTATTACTGATAAATTTTTCCAAAACTGCATCGATTCTTTAGACAGTGTATAACCTCTCCCCTTTTCTAAAACATATTCTAGAAACATAGCCCAAATCCTTCCAAAATCATTCTTTTTAGTTAATCCCATCTTTACTTTCATTGCACAAGTTAATCTGTCATTAATAACAATATCCCACACTCCTTTATACCACTCTTCCATACAATAATCCCCTTGTGTTTTCCAATTTTTGGCTATCATAAGTCTTGCCAGAGTCAGGAGATTATTTATTAATTCTTTAATATTATTATTACCATATTCTTTATCAAATAAACCCAATAAAGCTATCTTCGGACTTGCCTCTACCTTTTTATCTACTATCTCATTTATCTCCTTAAAAACTCTCTCCCAAAAATTTTTAACATGTTCACAAGTCCACCACATATGGAAATATGTCCCCAATTCCTGACATCCCCTCCAACAATAACTTGAAGCCTTCTTATCTATCTGATGTAATCTTACCAGAGTGAGATACTATCTCCAAATAATTTTATACGGATTTTCTTTTATCCTTATAGAAAATAACTTTAAATTTCTTGATTCCCATATCTTTCTCCAACTGTCCCCAGTGATCTGAATTTTCAAATCCTCTTCCCAGATTGTTTTCAAGCTTTCATACCCCTTATCCTCCTCCACTAAAATCTTATAAATCTCGCTCATTAAACCTTTTTTACTTCTACTATTCATTTTATTTCCTCCCACCTTCTGTCTAACCTCAATTAACTTTTCAAAGCTTGTTTCCTTTCTACACTCCTTATTTTGCTTCTTCCATTTGACTGTCCACTGTTCCAATTGCATACTCTTAAACCATAAATTTTCCTGGCCCGTTAATATATCTTCTATTTGTTTTTTATTGGTCATTTTCATTACCCAATCTTTCAATTTAATTATTTTCCCCCCCTTAATATCCCCTCCAATTCTCCTCTCAAATTACCTGGGAAGTTATCCATTAAGACCACTGGGGACAGAGGGGAAATTCCCGGCATTAATTTCTTCTTACATTTTTTCCCAAATTTCTCTAATATTTCTTAAAGATGGGATTAACTATTTCTTTCAGTTGAATCTTTTTCATATTACTAAAGAAAACATTCTGTAACTTAAACTCTAGTTTCTTTGTCTGCAGTTCTAACCATTCTAAATCCTCATCCCCAACTATGCTACTTATAACATACCTTAATTGGTTAGCAATATAATACATCTTTATATTCGGTAAACCTAAGCCTCCTTCCCTTTGATTCTTATACCAATTTATTTTATTTATTCTTGGCTTCTTATCCCCATTGCAATAATTATTTATCATACACTGCCAGCTTTTAATTTCTACTTCCGTTATCTTAATTGGTAACATCCTAAACAAAAAAATTATCATTGGTAGTATCTTCATTTTAATTACCGCTATTCTACCAAACCACGATAGCTTAACCTTCCTATAAGCCTCCAACTTCTGTAATATTTTAATTTTCAATCTACTAAAATTTATTTCTTCTAACTTTTCTAACTCTTTAGAAATAAAAACTCCTAAGTAACCCAATATATTTTTAACCTTCAAGCCTAACCTTAAACTTAACTCATCCTCTTCTACCTTATCATAGTTAAAAAGCATCATATTAGATTTCCCCCAATTTATCTGCAACCCCGTAACCTCTCCAGATTCCCTCAAATGTTTTTGGAGTCCATCTATATTCCCCTCCAGATTTTCTAATGTCAATAAAGTATCATCCGCAAACATATTAATTTTTATTTTATCCTGTTCTCCTATCCCTTTTAGTTTCTCATCTTCTAAATCTAAGTTTAAGCCATTGGGATGTCTGTAGCTTTAGGATCCACTCTATTTCCTTTCTTAATATCAAATTGTTGTTATGCGTTTCCAGTTTCTCAAGTGCCCAAAACTTCAAATCTGTACAGGAATGGTTAAGTTCTGAAAAGTGATCTACTAAGGATGCACCTTATCTGTTGTTTTTTAGGTTACTGAGGTGCTCCCCTATTCTTTTTTCAGAGGTCTGATAGTTTTGCCTATATAGATCTTAGGGCATTTGCACTGGGTGGCATAGATTACAAAAGTGCTGTTGCACGTGGTGAAGTTTTTTAGGAAATACTTTTTTTGATCCACTGGGTTTTCAAATTCTGTGACTTTGTTGGTGTGTTTACAATAACAGCAGTGTCTACATGGATGGTGTCCTATTGGTTTGGAAGCACCTGGTAAAGGATTTGGGGGGGTGCTCCTACTGTGTTCCTTATACTCACTCTTTCAGTAATACAGGACACATCCCTTAAACAAATTAATACCAAAGTTGTAGGGTTACTTCCAGAAAAGGCTGTTAATAATAGAAAGATTAGCTTCTTTCTGCAATCCTTATACATGTTACAATGCAAAAAGGACATGTTCAACAGATTCTATTGTTCCAGTGCCACAGGGACATATCCATTCATTAACTGGGATTTTAGTAAAATGGCCTTCTAGTAGTGCTGATGGCAACACATTAAAGCGAGCAAGGGTAAATGCGATTCTGTACTTTGGGATAGTTAACATATGCAGATATGAAGCTGCAGTGAGTCCGTAGTTATTAAAGATATTATAGAGTAATGGAGAACAAGATTTGTTAGCAGCAGTTTTTAAGTACTGTAGATCTAGGTCTAATAATCTTTGAACAACAAGAGATTGGGCCTTCTGAAGCCCATAGTTGCCCACAGCTTCCACAGAGAAGCCCAACCTAAGTAGCTTCTTCTCCATCTCTCTCATCCAACGAGGGACATAGGGATCTGAGAGCAATAAGAAGAGATAACTACCAGGAACTGCCAGAAACTGTAACCGTAGCCACCATTGAAAGGCTTCGATCCATGCCTTGCATTCAACTGATCGAATACCCACTTCCAAGTAAATGGCTGCATTCCCCACACAGGAAGGAAGGCCCAGTAATTTCCTAAGAAATACAGACTGGACTCTTTCAATTTGGGCATTAAATCCCACTATCCAAATGGGAACACCATAGGTAAATTGGGCCAGAGTCTTAGCTTTGTAAATTTGGATTGCAGAAGGGATGAATTGACCACCTTGCATAAAAAAAAAATCTTAGGAGCAGCTGCTGACTAGAATTTACTGAATCAATTGCCTGCCTTCATTGTTCACACCAACCTCCAGTGCTCTGCATTTGTATGCCTATATATTTTATATGGGCAACTTGCTTAATGGTATTACCATTTAAAGTCAATTTGTATTTCTTCCAAGCTTTAGAGAACACCAGGACTTTTGACTTACTATAATTGACAGTCAGACTATTCTCAGAGCAATAGGTCCCAAATGCAGAGAGTAATCGGTTTAACCAAATTCTAAAGAGTGATAACAGTACAGCATCATCAGGGTACAAAAGTAAAGGTATCTTGGTATAGAACAATTTGGGAGCATGGGAATTGACACTATGAAGATAAGAAGCCAGATAATTTAAAAATAAATTAAAAAGAAAAGGGGCTAAAATACAGCCCTGGGGGATTTCCATGACAGCTTGAAGGTGTCAAGAAACACTGCCATGATCGGGATTGCCACAGGCTTAGAAGCATCCGCAGCAATCAAGTAAAAAATGGGGTCCTGCATAATAGGGGCAGAATGTTTTACAATAAGATTTAATGCTTGTGCCATTCACATAACCTGATCTGAGAAGTGCCCAAGATCCTCTGATGGAGAGGTGGCATCCGTGGTGGCCACATCTGGTTCAGGGGAGGAAATCGAAGGTTGGATGGAGGATGGAGAGGTGTAGTCAGATCTCAGGGAGTTGAAGTGGGAAGGACAATGACTGGAGAGCCAGTGGTGGAAAACTCAACTTATATCCAACAAGACATGACATGGAGGTCATCTTCGTTCCGATGGGTTGGCAATATGTGCAGCGAAGAAAGTTTTCTTCTCTGCACGCATTGCGTCTGCAAATTCACGTCCAGCAGAACTGTTCAGGGTGGTGAGGGATCTAACACAGACACCTTCCCCCCTGAAACTGATCTTAGAGCCTTCAGTACTTTACTGTGATGCCTTTAATGATCATTTCACAGATAAAATCTCTCAGATAAGAGTCGACTTAGATGCCATCGTTATAGCAGAGGCTGACAATGCAGTGTCCAGCAACTCTGTGAGTAGAATTACACTGGATCAGTTTCAGTTGGTGAGTACTGAGGACGTGGACAAGCTGCTTGGATGAGGAGGACAACTTGCCCTCTCGATCCCTGCCCTTCTTGGCTGGTTGCCCAGGGAGGAGATGCAATTAGATTACAATTACAACATATTATTAATGCATATTTTAGGGAGGGGAGTTTTCTATCCTGTTTAAAAGAAGTGGTGGTACAGCCACTTCTAAAGAAGCCCTCCCTGGACCCCCTGGATCTTAATAACTATAGACTAGTATCAAATCTTCCGTTTTTGGGTAAGGTGATGGAGAAGGCAGCTGCCTTTCAACTCCAAGTTTTGGATGACAGATTTTCTAGACCCGTTTCAAACCAGCTTCAGGGCAGGATACAGAGTTGAGACCGCTATGGTCACCTTAGTGGATGATCTACGCCTGAGTTTTGAGAGGGGGAATGTGTCCCTGCTGGTACTCTTGATTTCTCAGCGGCTTTCGATACCATCGACCATGGTATCCTTCTGGAACGCCTGAGGGGATTGGGAATCGGGGGCACTGTGCTTCAGTGGTTCTGGTCCTACCTCTTGGGCAGGTTCCAGATGGTGATGCTTGGGAATCGTTGCTCATCAAAGAAGATGTTGTATGGCATACCTCAAGGCACCATCTTATCCCAAATGCTGTTTAACATGTACATGAAACTGCTAGGAGAGATCATCCAGAGGCATGGGGCAGGGTGCTATCAGGATGCTGATGACACCCAAATATATTTCTCCATGCCTCTGACAATAGCATCAGCTAAGGATAGCATGTCTACTCTGAATGAATGCTTGGAGGCGGTAATGGGCTGGATGAGGAAAACAAACTAAAGCTGAATCCAGACAAGACAGAGGTGCTTACTGTCAAAGGCCCCAACCTGGGTTTGGAGGTGTGTCAACCAGTTGTGGATGGGGTTACACTCCCCCTGAAAGACTGTGTTCACAGCTTGGGGGTGCTCCTGGATCTGTCGCTCCAAATGACAGCTCAGATAGACGCGACGGCCAGGAGTGCCTGCTATCAGCTTCAGCTGATACGCCAGCTACACTCCTTCCTAGAGTTGGAAGACCTAAAAATGGTAGTGCACATGCTGGTAACTTTGAGGCTCGACTTCTGCAATGCGCTGTACATAGGGCTACCTCTGTGCCTAGTCCGAAAACTTCAACTTGTTCAAAATATGGCAGCCAGGTTGGTCACCGGTACACCTAGGGGTGATCATATTACGCCAGCTTTAAAATCGCTCCACTGGCTGCCAATTAGTTTCTGGGCGAAGTATAAACTGTTGGTTATTTATGGAGGCACAGCTGTGCCTCCACTGTTAAGGGCCGTCAGTAAAAAACACATTCCACCATGTTAAAGTGATAAGGGGGGGGGGGGGTCATTCTAACAGCCATAAAATAAAAAAAATGTGTAACCAATCTTTCTGAAATTTGCAGGTGCCAGAAAGAAATGTTTGTTTTACATTACCTGAAAATTTCAAGAAGATTGATAAAGACTGAGGGAAGGAGAGCAGTTTAAGGTAGAAAAGGAATACAAACCTGTCTCCCTGCTTTTGTCAAATGATTTTGGGTTTGCGAGATTTGAGCTCACGATTTGCATAATTTCTAGAGCCTAGGGTGTCTTCTTCCTCCTTCAATGTAGTTGGTGGAAAGCTTTTCGTTTTTAAAAAATTCCCTTCGGTTGATTTTTAAGGAATATTTTTACCTCTCATTCAAGTCAATGCAGAGGCCTTCTTCCCTCATAGCGCAACACATGCTCAGTAGCATCGCTCTCCCCCCTCCCTCCTGCCTTAGAATGAATGTCTGTGTCTGTGTGTGTGTGTGGGGGGGGGGGGGAATGGCCACTGCCTCTAGCACAGAAGTCTTGAGGGAAGAAGAAGAAGAGTTTCTCTTTTCTCTTCTGGAACATGCATTCCTTTGGCTTTGAGAGTAATTTGGGCTGTCTTCATAAGGCCAGTTTGCTCTTTTGCTCCCTGGTGAAGCAGGGTGTGGTTCCTCTGGATCCATGACAACCTGAACTCCAGATCTCTCCTGGGAATAGGTGGCTATACCTTTCTTTCTATCCACCCCACCCCATGTGCTCCTTCCCTTTTTTCTAAGAGTTTGGTCCATACTGCTATAAAGTTGAAAGCTTCAAACACTTCATTTAATTAGTTTGGGCAATTGTAAGTTTTAAGAACAATTTTGAAACCTTTCAAAGTGATTCTGGGCCTACAATGTTGGTTTCGGCCTAGTCACCCTGTTTTTCTAATAAGGTTTAGAAACAGTTAAACTGTCGTGTATTTTGCATAGTGTATACATGTATTTTCTTTCTAACCCTTGCAGTCTACACTGGCTCCCTCCTTGATGTGTTTTTGGAAGAAGGCAAACCCTTTTTTGTTCCAGCAGGCCTTTGGCAAATAATCTGGACTTCTGTTTTATACCTTTGACTTTTAAATTGTTATGTATTTTTAAATTTTTTAAATGCTTTAATATTGAAAAGTATTTCATTATATTTTTAACTTTTGTATATTTCTATTTATAGGTTTTAGCTGTATATGTTTTAGTTTTGTAAGGCTGCCCTGAGGCCCAGCATTGGGCAAAAGGTAGGATACTACTACTAATAATAATAGTAATGTTTCAGATTTCACTTCTGTAACTGATGTTCTTTTGCATTTACTTTTCTTTATAAACCATTCATATCTTAAGACTTCTTGTGTGGCATGTTTTCATTGGTTTAACAAGTTAAAAGGGGTATTCACTGTTTTCATGCTTATGTTATAAAATCTATTTTCAACAGGCCTAGTAACTTCAAGAATAACGGAGTTGGGGGACATCCTCAATCTCTTTGCTATCAGAGGCACTGAGTAAGGGACCCCTGGAGATAATTTAGACTGACCCTAACCACATAACACTATTCCCCCTTCTGAAGAGATCTGGACCACAGACTACTAAAGACAAAGTAGCAGGCCATAATAACAGTTCTCATGGCCATTTGCCTTATGAGGCAGGTGCTCTGCAAGCTACCAAATGGAGGGACTAACAGGCCATAAAGTTGCTTGGCTGGGTCTGCCAGAAATCCAGCCTCAACACTCCTGGAAGGTCCATGTTCTATAGCACCTGCTGTCAGATGAACTTGAGGGAATCCCACCCTCCACCCCTGGGTTTAATTTACTTGCTTCCCCTGCTGGACCTTGCAGGAAACTATAGGAATAGACAGAGCAAGCATTCATAGCACACATAGAATGCTGAGACTGGCAAATCTAAAAGCAAGTGTGTTGCTTTTCAAGAACCAAGGAAATTCAATGGGTCTTACTTTTGAATAAATATCTAGGGATGGAAATGCAGCCTGTTCAAGAAATGAGTAGGGTGACCATATTTGGGAAACCAAACAACAGGACACCTAGTGGGGGCAGGAAAATGACTTTCTGGGGCCACCTTAAAGTCTCCAATAAGAGCGGAGGAGGGGAAAGCATGTCATTCTCACCCCCACCCCACTCCTCCAATCAGGCCCTTTTCTATAATGTCTGGGAATGACACGTTTTCCCCTTTTAAGGCCTTGATTGGAGCAGTGGGAGAGAATGACACACCTCCAGAAAGCATGTCGTTCCCCCCTGCCACGCTAATGGTGGCCTTAAAGGGGAAAGTGTGTAATTCCAGGTCATTATAGACTATTGCATAAAATCCCCCCTGATACCGAGGATAGAACAAAAACCAGGAGAAATCTGGGGAAATCCTGACAGTTTTTTATTTTTATTTAATATTGCATTTATATCCTGCCTTTTTTCCTCCAAGAAACCCAAGGCGGCATACATAATCCTCCTCCTCTCCATTTTATCCTCATAACAGCAACCCTGTGAGGTGGATTGGGCTGAGAGTCCATGGCCAAGTGGGGAGTAGAACCCAGATCTCCCAGCTCCCAGTCCAACACTTTAGCCACTACGCCACACCCTAGTGGACACCCTAGAATTGAGCCATGCCAAGTTGGAAGCAGATCGGTACGTGCCTTGATTTTTAGGATTTTTTAAAAAAGTTTAACTTCCAAAAATTTCCTAAAATTCAAGGCATGAATCAATCTGCTTTCAACTTGGCATGGCTCAAACCTTACTTAAGAGCTACAATGCTGTCAAGTTTCAACCTTTTATCTTTAAAAATGATGGAATTGTAAGCATTTTAGTTAATTAAAAAAATTAAATTGAAGTTTTAAAAATTTCTAAAAGTCAAGGCATGAACGGATCTGCTTCCAACTTGGCATGGCTAAATCCCTACTTCAGAGCTACCATGGTGCCAAGTTTCATCTCTTTATCTTTAATTTCATTTTTTAAACTTGTATTGCTCAAGGTCCTGGACCCCAAAGAGATTTCTGTTTGAACTTTAAAAAATTCCTAAAAATCAAGGCATGAACAGATCTGCTTCATACTTGGCATAGCTATAACCTTACTTAAGAGCTACCATGATGCCAGGTTTCATGCAAGCATTTTGGTTGACTTATTAATGTTAAAAGTGAGTTCAACACATAACACTAGCTTTGATTTTATATTGCATGTCAAGATGGTATAACATCCTGGCTGATGCTGGCTTGGTTGTCAACTGTGTAATATCCCATCATCCGTTACACAAAGCCATGAAATTCATTAAACAAAAAACCTACGGTTTACAAAAACGATGTTAAGGCTCTACAGATTCCAACCAAGCACCAAAAAGCAGGGAAATTGGGAGTTAAGGCTCACAAGCCTTAACGCCGCATCCTCCCTAAGGAGGCAGAAAGTGCAAGTGAAATTCTCATTCTCCCAAAGCAGATAAACCATGAGGACAGGGTGGAGAATATGATATGCAGAGATGACTGTGGGGTTGTGGAAAACTGATCACAAACAACTTAGGGCCACCTACTTTTTTGTTTTGTTTAAAGCAGCCCTTCTCCAACCTGGTGCCCTCCAACGGTGTTGGACTACAACTCCCATCATTGCAAGTCAGTATGTCCCATGGTCAGGAATGCTGGGACTTGTCATCTCAAACACCTGGAGGGCAGCAGGATGGGGAATGCTGTTCCATACCCTTACCAAATACAGGGTCTGCCCAATACTTTTCTCTCACACACAACTCACATATAGCAGCAAGCTTGGTAACAAAAGGGGCACTATTCATTACAGATCTAGAACCAGAGCATGTGCCAGGCACTTCCAACTTTTGGTCAATATCCTGCCTTTCAAAGAACCAATGTTTTGGCTGTCTTGAACACCTTTCAGATGGGATAAGTTTGCAATCCTATACCTCTTGGGAGTAAGCCCTAGTGAATTCAGTGGCACTGGCTTTTGAGAAGACATGTATAGGAGTCAACCTTCTCCAGCTTGGTGCTCTCCAGATGTGTTGCACTGTAACTCTCATGTTATGTGTTATGGGGAAGACAAAAATCATTTCATACTTAATTTTAAAATAATACGCATGAAAGTATTAGGTGGTAGCTCTGCCCCTGAACTCACACTGCTGAACAAGTAAGAGAAATCCTTTATCTGATATTCAAGAAACAGACATCCTATGCCATGTGTTGAAAACTAATGTTGATGTCTAAAGGGCTATCTGGATTAGGTATTCAAGATTCATTCATTGTTGTTTCATTTGGTTTAGACAGGTTATTTAAAGTGATGCAGCTCTTTTGTAGTTCCTTGATTGATCACATTACTTAATGCTGGAAAACATCATACTTTAGTACAGATGTGGGCAGAAAATAGATCTATCCTAATGTTTTGGACATCAACTCACGGCATTCCTGTTAACTGCCCATGCTGATAGGGGCTTTTACAAGTTGAATTCCAAAACATCTGGAGATCTACATTCTGCCTTTCCTTGTTCTTGAACAACATTCCCCAACCTGGTGCCTGTCAAACATGTTGGGTTGCAACTCTCAACATAAGGAGATGCTCTAAGAAATGAGAAGTAGCTGGTCCTAAGTTGTTCATCATCATTTCCCACAACCCCACAGTCACCTCTGCATATCAAATTGCATATCTAGATTTTTGAGATGACATGTCCCAGCATTCCTGACCATGGGACATACTGACTTGCAATGATGGGAGTTGTGGTCCAACATCTTTGGAGGGCACCAGGTTGGGAAGGGCTGCTCTAAACATAATAATAATAATAATAATAATAATAATAATAATAATAATAATTTGTAACCTGCCTCTCCCTCCGGATCGAGGCGGGGAACAGCAACAATATAAACATAAAAATCACAACAGTTAAAATTTTTAAAAAGCAAGAGAACAATACAACATTAAAAACATCTTAAAATTCATCTGGTGAGGCCTGTCGGAAGAGGACAGTCTTCATGACTCTCTTAAATTCATGAAGACTGTCATTTTGTCTAACCTCCTCCGACAGACCATTCCATAGTCTGGGAGCGATGGAAGAAAAGGTCCTCTGGGTAACACTCGCCAGCCTAGTTCTGGCTGGCTTGAGTAAGTTCTTCCCAGAGGACCTAAGTGTGCGGGGCGGATTGTACGGGAGAAGACGATCCCGCAGGTAACCTGGACCCAAACCATGTAGGGCTTTAAAGGTAATAACCAACACTTTATACTTTGCCCGGAAACTGATTGGCAGCCAATGAAGCGATTTTAAAACTGGTGTGATGTGATCACCCCTAGGTGTACCGGTGACCAACCTGGCTGCCATATTTTGAACAAGTTGAAGTTTCCGGACTAGGCACAAAGGTAGCCCTATGTACAGCGCATTGCAGAAGTCGAGCCTCAAAGTTACCAGCGCGTGCACTACCGTCTTTAGGTCTTCCAACTATAGGAAGGGGCGCAGCTGGCGTATCAGCCAAAGCTGATAGTAGGCACTCCTGGCCGTCGCATCAATCTGGGCTGTCATCTGGAGCGACGGATCCAGAAGTACCCCCAAGCTGCGAACACAAACTTTCAGGGGGGGGGGGGTGTAACCCCATCCAGAACTGGTTGACACACCTCCAGACCCAGGTTGGGGCCTTTGACAGCAAGCACCTCCATTTTGTCTGGATTCAGCTTCAGTTTGTTTTTCCTCATCCAGCCCATTACTGCCTCCAAGCATTCATTCAGAGGAGACACACTATCCTTAGCTGACGATGTTGTCGAAGGCATAGAGAAATATATTTGGGTGTCATCAGCGTATTGATAGCACCCCGCCCCATGCCTCCAGATGATCTCTCCCAGCGGTTTCATGTAAATGTTAAACAGCATTGGGGAAAGGATGGCACCTTGTGGTACACCACATAGCAGCTCCTTTTTTGAAGAGCAGCTATCCCCAAGCATCACCATCTGGAACCTGCCCGAGAGATAGGACCGGAACCACTGAAGCACAGTGCCCCCGATCCCCAATTCCCCCAGGCGCTCCAGAAGGATACCATGGTCGATGGTATCGAAAGCCGCTGAGAGGTCCAGGAGTACCAGCAGGGACACACTCCCCCTGTCGATACTAAGGCGTAGTTCATCCACTAAGGCGTCCAAAGCGGTCTCAACTCCGTATCCCGCCCTGAAGCCGGTTTGAAATGGGTCTAGAAAATCAGTGTCATCCAAGACTACCTGGAGTTGAAAAGCAACTGCCCTCTCGATCACCTTGCCCAAAAATGGAAGGTTTGATACTGGCCTGTAGTTATTAAGGTCCAGGGGATCCAGGGAGGGCTTTTTTAGAAGCGGCCTTACCACCGCCTCTTTTAAAAATGATGGAAAGCTCCCCTCCCTGAGAGATGCATTAATGATATGCTGTAGATGTGATCTAACTGCATCTCCTCCCTGGACGACCAGCCAGGAAGGACAGGGATCGAGAGGGCAAGTCGTCTTCCTCACACATCCAAGTACCTTGTCCACGTCCTCGGTACTCACTAACTGAAACTGATCCAGTGTAATTCTACTTGCGGAGTCACTGGACACTCCACTGTCAACCTCTGCTATAACAATGGCATCTAAGTCGGCTCTTATCCAAGAGATTTTATCTGAGAAATGATTGTTAAAGGCATCACAGCGAACTGCCGAAGGCTCTAAAATTGGATTCAGGGGAGAAGGAGCCTGAGTTAGACCCCTCACCACCCTGAACAGTTCTGCTGGATGTGAATTCAAAAAAGAGAAGTAGGTGGCCCTAAGTTGTTCGTGATCAGTTTTCCACAACTCCACAGTCACCTCTGCATATCATATTCTCCACCCTGTCCTCATGGTTTATCTGCTTTGGGAGAATGAGAATTTCACTGGCACTTTCTGCCTCCTTAGGGAGGATGTGGCATTAAGGCTTGGGAGCCTTAACTCTCAATTTCCCTGCTTTTTGGTGCTTGGTTGGAAACTGTAGAGCCTTAACATTGATTTTATAAACCGTAGGTTTTTTGTTTAATGAATTACCTTTAAAGTTCTACATGGTTTGGGTCCAGGTTACCTGCGGAATCGCCTTCTCCCCTACAACCCACCCTGCACGCTCAGGTCCTCTGGGAAGAATTTACTACAGTCGGCCAAGACTAGGCTGACAAGCGTTACCCAAAGGACCTGCTCTTCTGCCACTCCCAGACTGTGGAACGACCTGCCGGAAGAGATCCGCCAACTTACCCCAGTCTTCCAGAATTTAAGAGAATGTCCATCATCCGGAGGGAGTTTTGTTCCACAGCTAATACCCCTGCGGAATGGGGCTTTGCGGGCCATGCAGACCTTACTGCAATCCCAGGATCGCAAAGAAACAAAATGATGAAAATAATCTTTGTTATTTTTTTGAGGGAAAGAAAACATGAAGAGGGGAAAATGCAAACGGAGAAAAAATGCCGCAAAGACCTAGAAAAAAAGATTCTAATCGCTAAGGATTTCCCAGACGAAGCTGCTACAATGGCGGTTGAAAAAGAACTGAGGTTTGGGGCAGGAACCCATCGCACATGCGTGCTGTAGGAGGGGAGGGGTTCCCGCCCCAAACGCCTCAGCTATGGAATTTTTCGATTTAAGCTCCACGTAGACGCTGAGCCCATCTGTGTGTGATGCACACAGACCACAAAGAACAAATATTTTTCAGACATGCAAAGTGCCTGATCTTCCCCCCACTTTTTATTTTTTTTACACCTGAAGCATCTAGGGCAGGACAAAAAGGAACAGCAAATAAGTATTCAATCCTGTGGCTGTACAAGTATTATTTGAGGAATGAAGATGGAGAGAAGCTCCCCCAACCCACCAGCAGAAAACCCCACACTTGCTCATGTTTGGAGGCAGGGGTGTTGCTAGGAATTCAGGACAAAACTCTGCATTAAATTTCCATATGCTAATTTATGTCTTTTTATTATAGAATCATAGAATAGCAGAGTTGGAAGGGGCCTATAAGGCCATCGAGTCCAACCCCCTGCTCAATGCAGGAATCTACCTTAAAGCATCCCTGACAGATGGTTGTCCAGCTGCCTCTTGAAGGCCTCTAATGTGGGAGAGCCCACCACCTCCCTAGGTAACTGGTTCCATTGTCGTATTGCTCTAACAGTCAGGAAGTTTTTCCTGATGTCCAGCCGGAATCTGGCTTCCTGTAACTTGAGCCCATTATTCCATGTCCTGCACTCTGGGTTGATTGAGATGAGATCCTGGCCCTCCTCTGTGTGACAAGCTTTCAAGTATTTGAAGAGTGCTATCATGTCTCCCCTCAATCTTCTCTCCTCCAGGCTAAACATGCCCAGTTCTTTCAATCTCTCCTCATAGGGCTTTGTTTCCAGACCCCTGATCATCCTCGTTGCCCTCCTCTGAACGTGCTCCAGCTTGTCTGCATCCTTCTTGAAGTGTGGTGCCCTGAACTGGACGCAATACTCAAGATGGGGCCTAACCAGTGCCGAATAGAGGGGAATCAGTACCTCACGCGATTTGGAAGCTATATTTCTATTAATGCAGCCCAAAATAGAATTCACTTTTTTTGCAGTCACATCACACTGTTGGCTCATATTCAGCTTATGATCTACAGCAATTCCAAGATCCTTCTCGCTTGTCATGTTTAGAACTTTTTGAACTAGAAATTTAGAACTAATTGGTAGGACTTGTAAACATTTCACAGACGACAAAACCAGCCAATTAATTTCTCATCAAAATCACCTTAAACAAAATAAATTCTTCAATTAATTTGCATACTGTCCCAGATCATCCCATATAATTTTTATGCATTGTTGTAAATCTCCCAGAGATAAAAAATCAATAAATATATAAATGTCAGTAGTTACTCCAATTACAATTAATTTGCAATCTCACTCTGTTCCTTCCCCCACTTCAACCCCTCCACCCCAATTTCTATTATCTTTCCTTTCTGAGAGAAAACTGCCCCTAATTCATGCAATTAAACTTGGAAAAAAGCTTTCATTGCCAAGCATGGAAGTTCCTCCCCCTCAGCTTAATTGCCATGCAGAGGGAGATTTGGGGGAGATGTTCCCCCATGTGGGGAGGGGAGGTCAACACTTCCTTCCCCAGCTGCAACTCCCACCTTGAAAAATCTCCCCCCTGCATGGCCATTAAACTAAGAAAGACATCTTCCATTGGATAGCCAGGGCTCTGGGGAAGAGATCTGGCTCCAGGAATCCATGGACCCAGGCTTAGCAATATCCCTGTTTCCAAGTACATCAGTAGAGGCATCTACCCAAATGTATGGAAGATACAATAATAAGCATTTATGGTATGAACAGATTTCTAGGAATAATTTTTGTTGTGCTCCAAAATGGAAGGGAAAGCAGGAACTGCAATGTTTCTCCAACAGAAGCTGTAGTCTCCCCGTTAACATAAAGAGAAAGAAGGATGACCCCAAGGTCCAAGGTAACTTCATGGAACACGTGAATTTACTTACTGGTAGCAATTCAAATAATCCTGGATCCCTTTGAAGCTAAAGGTAGGACTAGCAGAACGGGAACTGTGACCAAAAAAAAAGAGAAAAGAAAAAAAAAAGGAAAGGTAAAGACTGAGAAAGAACCAGGCTGGTACCCTGAAAGCAAGAGGGTGTTGACAAGGCACAGGCCTCTCTTCCCTCATCCTCTCCATCAGTAGAGACTATTAGCAATTGGTGGCAGCTACGGCATATTTCTGCACAATCCCACTTTCACATGTAAAATAGGTAGTAAAGAAAACATTTTCTGGAACAAGCCTAATTTGAAGGCCAGCCAGTTTTAGGGCTCCTTTGCACCTTCTTTGCTCCCACCTCCCTCCACTGGAAACGCAAATGGAGGTTTTCATTTGTATTATTTCTTTTTTAAATAGAGAGAGAGAGAGAGAGAGAGAGAGACATTTGTATGCTGCCCCATAACAAAACTCTCTGGGCAGCTTACAATAAACATACATAAAACAATTTACATAAAAAACATAAAATAAAAAGCAACGTAAAATACGACCACAAAACAAAATTCACAGCACCCCAAAATTAAATACACGAATTTGCCACAACAGTTCCAACTGGACTTTCCTTTATGGCTTCCCAGCACATCTCACTTTCTCTTTCAACCTGAGGAAGAATGTCCACCACCACCTTCCCCCACCCACTTGCTCCTGAAATACAGCTGCTGCTTTCCACATGTTTCTGGTGCCCGAAGTGCCACCGGATCTTCCCACCCCTATCATACCATCCACTTGCCTTGTCTCCATCAGCTTCTGGAGACACTCTGAGACATTTCTGGAATTTGAGTTGTCACCTTTTCCTTCCTCAGCAACCACTGGCACAAAAGTGGGATCTTCAGCAATATCAAGGTAGCGTAGGACAGTAAAGTTGTTCAACCTGCAAAGAGGCGCAACTGGAAGGAATCATTACAAGAGGCTTTGTAGAATTCAGCAAAACTGGCAGCAAGGGATTAAATCAGGACAGAACCCCAGAGCACGACCAGAATGAACTTTTTCTTATAAGGTGTTTCAAGATTTGATGTTATTTTAATAGCTAGATATATCAAAGCCCTGATATTATAAACAATACCACACTTTCAAATTCAAGTTTTTTATTTTTCACAACACCAACAGATTAAACAAACTGACACTACAAAGGCTAAAAAGGGAAACAATAAAACTAAAAACAATTCAACATCAATGACCACAAAAAAAGAGGAAAAAGAAACATAAAAGAAAAGTATACAAAATTAAGATAGACTTCCGGTTAGGGTTAGGTTGCTAATAAGTAAAAATACATTTCTCCTCTTTCTTTTATCTTAACCATTTCTTCTTATTCATTGAATCCACAGACAAACAGATCATTTTTTCTTGCCCCTGCACAAAGTCTATAAGGAGTTTCCATTCACTTATAAACCTAGACGTTGACTTTTCTCTAATTATCGACACAAGTTTTGCCATCTCCGCCAACTCCAATATCTTCAACAGGCATTTGTCCAGTGTAGGTAGCGTTGGCCTTTTCCATTTTTGTGCATATAATAATCTTGCTGCCATTATCATACACAAAAATAAGGTTCAACAGTTCTTTTTCATCTGATCATCCATTAAGCCCAAAAGGAAATATTCCATGTTCAGTTGTATAGTAGTCTTTAATATTTTTTGAATTAAGGAATTAATTTGTATCCAAAAGGTTTTTGCTTTTTTACAAGACACCATATATGATAAAATGTTCCTTCTTGTTCTTCACGTTTCCAACAAGTTCCCGAGGCGCCTTTATACATTTTAGCTAATTTCTTTTTTTTTTATGTTTTTATTGATTTTATATACTATACATACACATAAAAACCACATAACTTACAAATCATATATCCTCTTACAGTGCACCCCCACACCGGGATCAGCTACAAAACTTATTATTTTTATTTTACTCTTTTTCCCAAAATTGTATAGATTCCCTTGAATCTACACCCCTTCCCTTTTTCTAATACATAGTCCACAAATAATCCCCATATATTCCCAAAATCATTTTTCTTTATTATCCCTCTTTTAACTTTAATATTACTTGTTAATTTATCATTTATGGCAATATTCCAGACTTCTTTATACCATTCTTCTATTTGGTAGTTGCCTTGCATTTTCCATTGTCTAGATATCATTAGTCTCGCTGCTGTCATTAAATTCGTAATCAAATCTTTATCATTCTGTTCTCCTTCTTTATCATATATTGATAGCAATGCTATCCTAGAACATATCTCAAGCTTTAAACCTCTTATTCTTATCACTTCTTCAAATCACCTCCCTACAGCCCAGCCCAGCCCACCTTTGGAAAGGCTCGGAACACCAGCTGGGAGGAGGTGTGCGTAAGAGCTCGCTCGCTGCGCCTCCCTACAGCCCAGCCCAGCCCACCTTTGGAAAGGCTCGTAACACCGGTGGGGAGGAGGTGTGCGTAGGAGCTCGCTCACTCGCTCGTTGCGCCTTCCTACAGCCCAGCCCAGCCCACCTTTGGAAGGGCTTGGAACACCAGCTGGGAGGAGAAAGAGGTGTGCGTAAGAGCTCACTCGCTCGTTGCGCCTCCCTACAGCCCAGCCCAGCCCACCTTTGGAAAGGCTCAGAACACCGGCGGGGAGGAGGAGGTGTGCGTAAGAGCTCGCTCGCTCGTTGCGCCTCCCTACAGCCCAGCCCAGCCCACCTTTGGAAAGGCTCAGAACACCGGCGGGGAGGAGAAGGTGTGCGTAAGAGCTCACTCGCTCGTTGCACCTCCCTACAGCCCAGCCTAGCCCATCTTTGGAAAGGCTCGGAACACTGGCCCAGCCCACCCCTCTGAAGCGCTTGAGGTGGCCGGGAGTGCAGCTGAGCTGTAATGTGCCTGGGAGCAGCAATATCTGTTGTGCAAGGCAAAGGGAGATATGGCGATAGCAGGGCAAAGTGCCATTACAGGGGAAGGAGAGATAGATAACACCCATCTTGCCTTCTGGTCGCCCTGCTACCCCGGGGAACTTGGAGAATGAACCAGGCCACCTACAGAACCTCTCCTTGCTCCTATGCAATGCCAGGTCGGTTAAAAACAAAACAAATATCATCTATGACCGCCTTAAAGATGAGGAGGCCGACCTGGCATGCTTCACCGAAACCTGGCTGGGAGATGACAGTGGGCCAACATGGGCCCAGGCTCTCCCAGCTGGGTACTGTGTTAGTGAGCAGGTGAGGGAAAGTGGGCAGGGGGGTGGAGTAGCTGTGGTCTACAAGGAAAATCTTAACCTGACCAGACTTCCTGTCCAGCAATTGAATCACATCGAGTGTGAGTACCTGAGTCTGAAGGCTAGGGATGGACTAGGGATTCTGTTAGTGTACCGGCCACGCCGATGCCTATCAGACTCCTTTACCAAGCTCACAGAACTGGTCTCGGAGCTGGTGTTGGATTCGCCCAGGCTTTTGTTCCTGGGCGACTTCAACATCCCATTCGAGGCTGGTTTGTCAGGTGCAGCTCTGGAGTTCATGGCATCCATGACAACCATGGGCCTATCCCAATTGGTCTCTGGACCTACACATTCAGCAGGTCACACCCTAGATGCTGTCTTCAGCTCCAAACAGACAAATCTGTGGGCGGAGGTAACAAATACCTCTGCATTGTCATGGACAGACCACTTTCTGGTCAGAGTTAGTATCACAGCTACCACCCACCTCTGCAGGTGTGGCAGACCTACTAACATGGTCCACCCTCGAAGGCTGATGGATCCTTCTGTATTCCAGAAGGCCTTGGAAGGTTCTATGGCTGGTATCGTCGACGATCCTGTAGAAGCCCTGGTCAATAGATGGAATCAAGACCTAACTAGGGCTATCGACACGATCACCCCCAAACGTCCTCTCTGACCCGCTTCTAATCGGGCGCCCTGGTATACAGAAGATCTCAGGGAGTTTAAGCGGAAAGGACGACGACTGGATCGCCGATGGCGGAAAACTCGACTTATATCCGATAAGACACGACATAGAGAACATGGGGTGGCAATACGCGCAGTGAAGAAAGCTTTCTTCTCTGCAAGCATTGCGAAGAAAGCTTTTTTCTTTGCACGCATTGAGTCTGCGAATTCGCGTCCAGCAGAACTGTTCAGGGCGGTGAGGGGTCTAACTCACGCACCTTCCCCCCTGAACCCGATTTTAGAGCCTTCGGAAGTTCGCTGTGATGCTTTTAACGACCATTTCACAGATAAAATCTCTCTGATAAGAGCCGACTTAGATGCCGTCATTGGAGCAGACGCTGACAATGGAGTATCCATTAACTCCGCGAGTAGAATTACACTGGATCAGTTTCAGTTGGTGAGTACGAAGGACGTGGACAAGCTGCTTTAATGAGTGAGGAGGACGACTTGCCCTCTTGATCCCTGCCCTTCTTGGCTGGTCACCCAGGGAGGAGATGTAATTAGATTACAATTACAACATATTATTAATACATCTCTCAGGGAGGGGAGTTTTCCATCTTGTTTAAAAGAAGTGGTAGTACGGCCGCTTCTAAAAAAGACCTCCCTGGATCCCCTGGACCTTAATAATTATAGACCAGTATCGAACCTTCCGTTTCTGGGCAAGGTGATCGAGAAGGCAGCTGCCTTTCAACTCCAAGTTTTGGATGACAGATTTTCTAGACCCGTTTCAAACCAGCTTCAGGGCAGGATATGGAGTTGAGACTGCTATGGTCGCCTTAGTGGATGATCTACGCTTCAGTATTGACAGGGGGAGTGTGTCCCTGTTGGTACTTCTGGACCTCTCAGCAGCTTTCGATACCATCGACCATGGTATCCTTCTGGAATGCCTGAGGGGATTGGGACTCAGGGGCACTGTGCTTCGGTGGTTCCGGTCCTACCAGTCGGGTAGGTTCCAGATGGTGATGCTTGGGGATAGTTGCTTCTCAAAGAAGGAGCTGCTATGTAGTGTACCACAAGGCACCATCCTATCCCCAATGCTGGGAGAGATCATCCAGAGGCATGGAGCGTGGTGCTATCAGTATGCTGATGACACCCAAATATATTTCTCTATGCCTCTGACAACGGCATCAGCTAAGGATAGTGTGTCTCCTCTGAATGAATGATTGGAGGCGATAATGGGCTGGATGAGGAAAAATAAACTGAAGCTGAATCCAGACAAGACGGAGGTGCTTACTGTCAAGGGCCACAACCTGGGGTTGGAGGTGTGTCAACCAGTTCTGGATGGGGTTACACTCCCCCTGAAAGACTGTGTTCGCAGCTTGGGGGTGCTCCTGGATCCGTCACTCCAAATGACAGCCCAGATAGATGCAACGGCCAGGAGTGCCTACTATCAGCTTTGGCTGATACGCCAGCTGCGCCCCTTCCTAGAGTTGGAAGACCTAAAGGCGGTAGTGCACGCTCTGGTAACTTCGAGACTCGACTTCTGCAATGCGCTGTACATAGGGCTACCTCTGTGCCTAGTCTGGAAACTTCAACTAGTTCAAAATATGGCAGCCAGGTTGGTCACTGGTACACCTAGGGGCGACCATATCACACCAGCTTTGAAATCTCTCCACTGGCTGCCAGTTAGTTTCCGGGCGAAGTACAAAGTGTTGGTCATTACCTTTAAAGCCCTACATGGTTTGGGTCCAGGTTACCTGCGGGATCGCCTTCTCCCATACAATCCGCCCCGCACGGTTAGGTCCTCTGGGAAGAATTTACTTCAGTCAACAAAAACTAGACTGACAACTGTTACCCAGAGGACCTTCTCTTCTGCCGCTCCCAGATTGTGGAATGACCTGCCGGGAGAGATCTGTCAACTCACCAATCTTCAGGAATTTAAAAGATCTATAAAGACTGAGTTCTTCCTGCAGGCCTACTCAGATGAATTTTAAGTGTTTTATTGGTGTTTTATTAGTATTTTAATGATATGCTGGTTTTATGTATTTTTAGTCAGTTTTGTGTGTTTTATGATGATGTTGTTCCCCGCCTCGATCCGGAGGGAGAGGCGGGTAATAAATAAATATATTATTATATTAATAATAATAATAATAATAATATATTTATTTATTACCCGCCTCTCCCTCCTTCATCTATTTTCTGTAGGAGAAAGTTATCAGCCACACATGTCAGGAATTTCTTGGAGGGGCCACTTTTGGCAGAATTTGTCTCCCAATAAATATCGGGGTAATTGAAGTCCCCCATTACTACTATATCAGATTTCCTTGAAGCACTGGCAATTTGCTTTTCAAAAGTTTCATCCTCATCTTCTCCTTGATTGGGTGGTCGGTAGTAGACTCTGACTATCATGCTCCTTTTATTCCTTTCCCCATTTATTTTAATCCAGATGCTCTCGATGGGGCTCCCAGGCTCATCCTCTTGTATTGCTGTGCAGGGATAAGTATTTTTAACATACAGTGCGACTCCGTCTCCCTTTCTATTTCTTCTGTTCTTTTTGAACAAGTTGTATACTTCAGTTGCTATATTCCAGTCATGGGAGTCATCCCACCAAGTTTCAGTTATACCGATCAAGTCATATTTGCCTTCATGTATTAGGAGTTCAAGTTCATACTCTGGGCATTAGTATATAAAAATCGAAGCCCATGTTCTTTGCAGCCTGGCTTCTTTCCTACATTGTTGTTTACATTGTTTTGGGGTACTATTGGAGCTGTTCTCTCTTTTATGGTGCATAAACCTTCATCCGTTGTTGCCTCAAGGTTTACGTCTCCCGCCCTTGTAGGATTCATTTTAAAGCCCTCCTGATGAGGTTCTTCATGCTGTGGCCGAACACATTCTTCCTAGCCCTTGTGAGATGCAACCCATCCCTTGCCAATAGTTCATCTTCCAAGTAGCGTAGTCCGTGGTCCTAGAATCCAAATCCCTCACGTCAGCATCACCTTCGTAGCCAGTCGTTCACCCGGAATATTTTTCTTTCCCTTTCTATTCCTCTTCCAAGAACTGGGAGGATGGATGAGAAAACTATCTGGGCCCCAAAGTTCTTGAGATTCCTTCCCAGAGCTTCAAAGTCTGATGCAATTTCTTCGGAGCTCCGCTTGGCAATATCATTTGTTCCTACATGGATGAGAAGAAAAGGATATATGTCAGTGCGCTTGATGAGCTTTGGCAACACTTCAGTCACATCTCTAATCTGTGCTCCAGGGAGACAGCACACCTGGCGAGTCCATGGGTCTTCGTGACACACTTGGGTTTCAATCCCACACAGCAGGGAGTCTCCCACAACGACTACTCTTCTCTTCTTCTTGGTCGACTGACCTTCTGCCTCTTGGTCCCTGTTGCATGGGGTCTCCTGCCTCTTGGTCCTGTTGCATGGGGTCTTCCTCTGCAGGCTGTCCTCCAGTCTCTTTCTCCAGTAGCTGAAAGTGGTTGCATAACTCTAATGGTTCCACTGGTGCAGAGTGTCTTCTAGTTCTTCTGCTCCGAACTGTCACCCTCTTCCAAGGAGTTCCCTCTTCGTTGGGTTTCCTCATCTCAGCATTCTCCACTTCTGCTTCAGCTTGCTGTTGCTCTTCAATCTCTTGCGCTTCTTGTTGCTGTTCAGTTCCACTGTTCTAAGAACTCTTCGCCTTCTCTTGTTCCTTGGAGGGTGGACACTTACCGCTCAAGTGCTTTCACTTTTTCTTCCAATAGTGCAACCAGCTTGCATTTGTTGCAGGTGTACGCCATGTTGATCTCAGGCAGGAACACAAACATTGCATACACGTTGCAGGTCACCACCACTAGAGATTCCTTTCCATCCATAGTCTCCATTTCTTCTTTGTTTCTGCCTTCCGATTGTGTTGGAATTTTGTTAAGGACCTCCTCTGCCGAACTCCTGTTTGCTCTCCCTGTTCGCTCGCTCTCTGGGAGCTCTCTTCCTTATATTCCTTCTAGTCCAGCTGGGGCAGCTTCCATTTCTGCTGTGCTCAGCTTGGAGTCAGGAAACAGAATGACTCTCCCTGCCCACTGAGACAATCAAGCAATTGCTGAGACAATCAGGCAATCAGGCCACACCCTTCCAGGCCCAGCAGCAGCTTTTAGCAGCTTTTAGCAGCTTTCAGCAGCAGCTTTCAGGACACACCCCTTAAATCAGCACTCAGGAGCACATGGCAACTCTAAATAGGCAGCCTCCTGGATTTACTTGAGGCCTCTCTCCTCTTTATGTTGGTATCCTGTTCCACTACACTACACTCCCCCTGATTGTTAGCCATGAATAACCCAGAATTCAGAACCCAACAACAAACTATGGGTTCTATTCCTGGGTTGTTTATGGTTAAACCATAGTGCAGGGTTTGCATGTAACAACCTACAATTCAATAACAGACCATACTCAACCTTTATGGGTTGTTACATGTGAATCAGGTATCTACGGCAGCCCTCCCCAACCTCTACATGCTCTCCCAAAGATTTTGACTTCAATACCCATCAACCCCAACCAGCAAGGCCAATGGCCAGGAATGCTGGGGTTTGTAATCCAAAACATCTGGATACAGCGTTGGGAAATGCTGGTCTTCAGGTTTGTAAAAGTGGTGATAAATGAGACTTATATTTCTTTATATAATATTACGCACCCTCATTAGGAAAGACTCCTCCTTGACTACAACATAACCAATTAAGTATTTTCAAAGAAATTTAACATTCACAATACTGCTTTGAATTCAGATTTAACTACTTTCAAGCAATTAATTTTTAAATGGAGAAGGCTGTCAGATTAGTAATATAAAGGTAACATTTTTAAAACTGGATGGGACTGCTTCCCCTTCATGAATGTAAAAGAGAACAATTATACGATATTATATCAATACCAACTGACACCCAATTAATTGAGTCACATATATAGAAACGAGATGGAAATGATAAAGCCAACTTTACGCACACTTGGAACATTCCTAAATATTTATTTTTGGGGAAAGTTTATATGCTCAGTGTCTCTGATTGTTTAACTTGACTATGTAGTTGAACAAGAGATTCTATATACAAAGACATAATTTGGAATCTATGGACTGCTGTTAGAACTTTGGATGCCAGAAATTGGAAGAGTAATGTTATCCCCACTTTGAATGGTTGTGTAATTTGGAAGATTACAGAGATGGCTATGTTAGCAGAATATATGTTTAAGAGATGGTTATCTTTCTATCATCTGTAACCTTTTTATTAACTTCATGAAGACCAGATACAACTTGGATAAGAATTTTTTCTTGTTATATATCGATATAATTTTTGGGTGGTATATATATGTACATTGTATAATATTGTGTGTGCTTTCCCCTTTTCTAATATTATGATGTTAGTTGTGTGTGTTTGAATGAATTTCTGTCAGAATGTTAGAGATGTTATTTGTATGAATTCAATATTTGTTTATCATATGTATTATACATATTTATTAACATCTTCTTAGACATGTTTATATCATGAATTATATCTTCTTAATTTATTTTATTAATAAAAAATGTGGCAACGTGGGGGGAAATCACAGGAGGGTCGGAAGGATAAGAACTACATTTCCATGCTACCACTACATGTGGCCTGCAGAAAAACTCAAAACACGTAGGGTAAATGGCAACAGTGCCGTAAATACTTCAGACCTGCTACACAATTCATACACTAAAATCAATACTTACCGCATTAGAAGTGGCACTAAAAAAAGTTGTCCATAAGCCTATAAAGAAGAGGGAAGAGGAAAAAAACAAAGAAGATTTGCAATCATGGGTTTGTTTGCTTACAATCCTGGATTTTTGAAAAATGTATCCACTTTGTGTGTTTTCTATTTTATACACCACCTTGAGAGGGTTTCACCCTTAAAAATGGCCAAGAAAGAATTTTAGATTGATAGACGGACAGACAAATGGGTAATAGAGCTGCTATTGATACTTGGAACGAGTACAGATGCATATCATTTCAGAGGCAAACCAGCTGAAGCACACTCACCATATTTAGGACACAGTCATGTACCATCTCCTCCTCAAATTGCATTCAGAAAAAATATATATCTGGTTTTCACCAGAAGCCAGATTTCCACAACATTGAATGGCCAGACTTTGTGTCAGTCACAAAAACATTTTTTCTCATTCTCAGAACAGTTTTTAAAGTGTAAAAAAAGCTTTTAAAACACACACAAATATTTGAGCCGAAAGATGCAAGGCCCTTGGGGAGGAAAGTAGCTCACTAGAATGGGGGAGGACAGTGCTGGATCTGGAGCTTGTGGGAGTCACAGGATTAATTACAGAAGCAAAGATGATGAAGACGAGGAAATAAAACTCCTGCACCAGGAGGGAAAACTCATACCTGCTCTTGTTTGAAACTAAGACTGTACTCAGCCTTGGAGTACAATTTAAGTTTATTCCTGAACACAGCCTAAACACAGTGATCTGGTTTGCACATAACAGTGGCAAATAGTGGGTTAATTAACCCACAATTTGCCACGCTGTGTGACAGACATGTTCTACAGCCTTTTGGAATATTCAATTTCCAATCATGCCAATTGGGGGCTGCTATCAGGACACTATGAGCATCATCACACAGGGTAAAATCGTTTTTGCGTACCATCACTTCTCCGCCCGTGTGTTTGTCCCTCTTTACTTCCTCTTCTGAAAGGGGAAGTAAACAATTTGCATGAGGCCCATCCAGTGGCCTGTTTTCATCCCGCTGCTTCTCCTGCACGCAGCACGAGATAGTAGCAACTTCTGTCTTTAAAAATAAGTCGGACTTACTGGGGTGTTTTTTTTTGTTGCGCAAAGAAGGCTGGAAGGAGCAGGAGGTGCGCGGGAGGCAGACGGTGTTGTGAGAGGGACCCACGAAAATCCGTGAGTGCCCAGTAACGAGCGTGCAGTAAAACACTCGTCTGATGGAGCTCTATAGGTTAATCATGAGTTTAAAACCTACAGTTATAGAACAGTGTAAAGTTAGGATCGAAGTCAGGGAATGGGCAGTACTGAAACAGGAAAGTCAAATATTTTATAAAACTGCCTCCTAAACTTTGCATTATTATAAGATTGGTGGTTTGGGGAAAAGAATCTGTGGCAAAGTTGCCAGGTCACATCTGCTCTCTGATTGTTCTCAATAGCTGAATATTCCTCAAATCTTTTGAATAAGGCAGATTAGAAAGTTATACATTCTCGCTCCTTGCTAAGGTCTCTGTGCGAAAAAAAACAGCAGAAACTGTACTTTGATTTGGGGGAGTGTCTTAAACATGGGGCCTGATCCAGACAGGACTCACACTAAACAGATTTGAAGGTAACAATATGTTTTATTTCCACTTGTGTGAAAAAATTATATACTTTATTGATGGAAAATGGATGCAGATAATAAAAGCAAAGAAAAGCTTACACACACACCTCAACTCGAAGTGAAGCTGACCCAGTACCCTTGAAGCAGCAGGTGTCGTCCCAGGGCTGTTTTCCTGCCCCCCTCAGGTGAGAATAGGTAGGCCTTGCCCCCCCCCCAGGTAAGAATAGGTAGCCCAAACTACTCAAAATTTTGTCTCACTGAGTTAAAGACTGCCACAAGACACAAACACCCCTCTCTCCCTTCACCAAGGAGGAAGAAGGGGGCCTAAATTTTTTTCATCAGGAAATAAAATTTCTTACAGAAAAGAAAGGAACATTCTTATCAGAAGGAAAGTCTGAACAGTGCAAAGCAGCTACTGTGCATTATCTAACTTTTGTTACTAGCAAAAAGTACTGACCTTTATTGTACAACTATGAGAACCAACTCTAATTTCATAATAGCTGCCAACTGCTCTAACCAAATAAGCATACATATGTGACACAATACTGCATAGGACTCTGTGTAAGTTTATACTTGGCACCTCACCATTCTTCTGATGCCATATCCAATGCACTGGGGAAGATGGGAGTTGTAGTCCTAGAAATCTGGAAGGCACCAGGTTTGGCAAGGCTGGATCTACATGGACTGGACCCTAATTAGAATGCCCTACAAGATTCATAGGTTCTGCTCCTAGGAAGGGTGGGGGCAAGGCAGGGAAAATCCGGCTTCATGAATAACTCAAGGGATGGCCAACCAGTACTGGGCAAATCCAGCTTCTGAAGCTGAAGTCCAGCTTTCCTCCGTGATGGATATGGGAAAAAATGGGTGTTTATATCACAAATGTGGTGCTTACACACCAGGCTTGGAGGGGTGCTTAACCCTACGTGCACCCTCCCAAAACTACTGCCACTCAGATGCTATGTTCAGAGGAGGGCAACAAGGATGATCAGGGGTCTGGAAGCACAGCCCTATGAGGAGAGACTGAAAGAACTGGGCATGTTTAGCCTGGAGAAATTGAGGGGAAACATAATAGCACTCTTCAAATACTTGAAAGGTTGTCACACAGATGGCCAGGATCTCTTCTCGATTAACCCAAAGTGCAGGACGTGGAATAATGGGCTTAAGTTACAGGAAGCCAGATTCTGGCTGGACATCAGGAAAAACTTCCTGACTGTTAGAGCAGTATGAAAATGGAACCAATTGCCTAGGGAGGTAGTGGGCTCTCCCACACTAGAGGCCTTCAAGAGGCAGCTGGACAACCATCTGTCAGGGATGCTTTAAGGTAGATTCCTGCATTGAGCAGGGGGTTGGACCCGATGGCCTTATAGTCCCCTTCCAACTCTACTATTCTATGATTCTATGATGTGGGTCATGTTCATAGTTGGAATTCAAATAAGGCTCAAGCCCCCCTCCCTCAGGCTAGGGTACTTTGGATTTTCTTCACGCACTTAAAAAAACTAATTTATATTGGAATAATCTTATAAACTTTAATTAATTCTAACACAGACAGACTAAAGAAGTTATTTCCATTAATTGTACAATCTTCGTAACTGTCTATCTAGGCCCTTAATTCTTTATAGCAGGATCAGTAAGAAAAGATAACTAAATTAGTTACCTAAATAAATCTAGTCAACATGGAAGTACTTAAATGAGACACACACAGAGCATATGTAGATTCTGTGCACATGTAGATATGCATGTGTATGTTTGTTCACATGGCAAATCTATCCATGGCAATTAAGCTGATACTGAGGGACAGTCTCCAGATAAAAAAACCACATCATCTGTATTTTGGGAACTAAATAACCTCCTGCGCTCAGTCCCTCCCCTTGGATAAAACCTTATGCAAAGAAATTAGCATGCTGGCTATTTACAGGGCTGGGTGTTTAACAATGTCATGCGCTGCTTTTTCTGAAAAGGGGGAAAAAAGGTGGGGCATCAGAGGTTTGTCACACACATTTGTGACATTAACTTCAGCCCTGCACCATTCTGTTGCTTTCAACAGAATTTAGATACAATTAGGTGTTGCTGGATTGCTTGCCCCATATGCGCATACATACAAACGCACCCAGTCACAATTCTATGCATAGCCAGGGACTTTTACAGTGCTATGGGGTTTTTTTCTGATGAAAAAACGGTATTTGAACTTAATATATAGAAAAGAAATGAGTATCCTGCTTGACAGGAAGATTCCAGTGTAGGTCTGCTGAAGCACCAGGCATTATTTTTGAATTTAACTTTTCCTCCATGGAGTTGAGAGCAGAATCCCCAGGGTTCTCAACCACTCTCCCATCAACATCCTGGCTAACACTGGCCTGCCTTGGTCAGAGATAGAAATTCATCAGGCACTACCATCACAACCAATGTTCCAAACCCACTAGCTTTGCTGGCCCTTCAGCGGCATTTATTCTAATTACTTCCACATTTAGTGCCTAAGCCCCAAACAGTGTCCAGATAACTACTCCAGAACATTTCAGGTGCAATGCAGAACAGTAGAATCCTGCCAGGAGATGGGACAGCCTGCATTGGCTTCCTTCAGGACAACCCTCCCCAAACGTTTTGAACTTGTATCAGCCCCAGCCAACATGCCCCATGGTCAGGAATGCTGGGAGTTGTCGTCTAAAACATTTAGAGGGCCCCAGTTTGGGGAAGTCTGCATTAGGAGTCCCCTTTCTTCTTGCAAAGAGGGTCCAAGCACAGGCATGGAGGCATGGCTCAAATATAACTGGTTTGTGGGGGATCAGATGCACGGAGCGCAGGCACACCCTGAATTTTGATCACATGACAAAGACATAAGCAGCATATGGTCAGTCCTGTCATTATTTTTATTTATTTGGGTACATAAATGAAACCAGCAGAAATGCTCTTCTAGTGGACAATTTCCAATCAATGCAATTCTGCATGTGAACCCACAGACTAAGCTAGGTAGCTCATTGCTCTGATTCCATATAAACCAATTTCATATGTCATGAAACCATATAAAACCATGAATCAATTCAATGTGGGTTTTGATTAAAACCCCTTCTCCTGCCCACTCCTGTCCTCTCCAGTAAGAGCTAATCTTTAACAACCTGAACATGACTCCAAAAAGGCAAGTTTCTGGGCTCTTGCAGTTTTCATTTCCTAAAATATACACACCTATGGCTGAGGCCACTCCGAGGTCCTTCATTATCACTGTCTGCTTCACCATTTATATCTTGCAGGAGCGAAAGGCTGTGGACGATCTTGCTCACCATTTGCTAAAGACAAGCCTAAGGTGCTCTTAAGAGTACAATAACCAGATTACAAGAGCTTTTGGTATTGGGTGGCATTGAAATGCAATAACTAACTAACTAACTAACTAACTAACTATACAGCTGGATACTCACAGTGTTGGCCAAGTGCACAAAAAGCTGTAGCAGGAAGCCAGAGAGTCTTGGACTCCACTAGAGATAAAGAGAGAAAACAGACGTTTGTGAATAGGATTGTAGAGACAGGGCTCCCATGACATTAAATCTCTCATCAAAAGTGACAAAATTCAAAGACCAGTGGAATGCCATTTCAGTCTCCTAGTCATACTGCTGCTATCCTAAGAAAAAGAAAACCACCATTCTTTTTCAACAACAGCAGTTCTGAAAGATAGACTCCAGTGGGAAACATCTGAACTAGAATTTATCAGCAAATTTGGTCCTCTTTTTTACATCCTGAGATCACACTACAACTGTAACATTAGCATAACAAAGCCAGGAGGACTGTTATCACGAATTACTACAGCTGTGAATGGTCACTGTGCTTAGTGGAGGTCTCCAATAAAATGTTTTCGTGTATCCCCTGCCCAGCCCCTGACAGAAGTGCAAAACCCACGATCATATTTTCGGCTGGCCCCCTGTTTTACTTCCAAACCAATAGACACCACTGATCAAGGCACATTTGGGTTTTACCTACTATGCCTCTTGCATTTCATGGGCTTTTGGAGTCACTGGTACTCATGTATATATGCGTATATATACTAGTTTACAAAGCGTATGCTAATAAATACATTAGCCATGGGACTCAGATATTTTTCTTACACCTGGAATAACTCCCATTAATTACAACATGCAATTTCAAGGATTTCTAAATCCCACAGCTCAACTCAGAGCAGGAAAATGCTCAGGAGCCTGAAGAGCTGGCATAGCATGTAGTTAAAGATACGCATGAGCTACTATTCAATGGAAGTCCCAGGTGCAAATATCAGTTTAGTCATGAGCTCACTCTAAGCAGGCCACCATATCTCAGCCTAAGTCTCCCAGACAAAGTGGGAGATAAGAATTCTTAACAGGGCTGTTGCAAGGATTACTGAAGTAATATAAGTTAAGCATTTTGTGAAAAGTGGTATACAAGCATATATAAATTTTAGAAGCTGGCATCTATGAATAGGAAATATTTTCCTACTCTAAAGCATATAATAAAACATTTCTTAATTCAGAGAGATACACAGACAAAAGCGCTAGGTTAGGGTGACCAGATAAAATCCAGGTCTGGGCTCATGTAACTTTAACAGTTGCAGAGAAAAGGGAATTTCAGCCGGTGTCATTTGTATGCAATTAGTTCCTGGTGAAATTCCCTCTTCATCACAACAGTTAAAGTTGCAGAGGCCCTGCCTTCTTTTGTCTATGGTCACTCTAGTATAGTGCCTGCAACTTTAACTGTTGTGATGAAGAGGGAATTTCACCAGGAACTAATTACATACAAATGACACTGGCTGAAATTCCCTTTTCTCTACAACTGTTAAAGTTACATGAGCCCTGACCTGGATTTTATCCGGTCAGCCTATGCTAGGTTCCACTTCTGCATGCATATACTGCCCTCCCAAGCTCCACTGACTGAATCCTCCAGCTCCCCTGATGTTGGTTAATATGCCACCAGCTAGACAGAGGTGGGTGCCTTCTGAGGACAACCTTTGCAGGAAGCAGGAGAACAGTTTGCAAAAGCCACTCTCTGCTGTCTTTCTAGGTTTTAGAGCCTGTATAGCAAGCAGATAGAGCCCTGGATGTGAACAAGCATGATTTGCATTCAAGTCCACACTCTGCCATGAAGCTCACTGGCTGACCCAATCACACTCTCTCAGCCTTCTTGCACAGGGTTAGAATGCTGGTGCACCTTCTACATAAATTTTTTTAACACCATGGATTGAAGTGCTTGGGGCATGATAAGGAAAAAATGCTTCCAAGCAGCGCACTATTCAACTCCAAAGGAAATGGAGCCCAAGACAGCTGGAAGCCCAGCTGAGTGGCAGCTGCACCTCTGGAGAGGCTGCTGACACCTGCGGGGGAGGAGGGCGAGAGACGCTTGCCGGGACACCACCTCCACTCCGCCCCACCCCTCTAATAGGTTCAAGGCAGCTGGGAGCCCAGCTGAGCATAATGTGTAAGGGAGCAACAATATGTGTTGTGCAGGGCAGGGGGAGATTTGGTGATTGCAGGGTGAAGTGCCTTTACAGGGGAAGGAGAGATAGATATTTAACACCCATCTTACCTCCAGTCGCCATGCTACCCTGGGGATCTTGGAGAATGAACCAGGCCACCCACAGAACCTCTCCTTGCTCCTATGCAATGCAAGGTCGGTTAAAAATAAAACGAACATCATCTATGACCTTCTTACAGATGAGAAGGCTGACCTGGCATGCTTCACAGAGACCTGGCTGGGAGATGACAGTGGCCCCACATGGGCGCAGGCCTCCCAGCTGGGTGCTGTGTTAGGAAGCAGGCGAGAGAAAGTGGGTCGGGGGGGGGGGGGGTGGTTGGACTAGCTGTGGTCTACAAAGACACTCATAACTTGACCAGACTTCCTGTCTGGGAATTGAATCACATCGAATGTGTGTACCCAAGTCTGAAGGCCAGGGATAGACTACGGACTCTGTTAGCGTACCGGCCACCCCGCTGCCTATCAGACTCCCTGGCCAAGCTCACGGAGCTGATCTCGGAGCTGGTATTGGAGTCGCCCAGGAGGTCCTGGGAGATTTCAACGTCCCATTCAAGGCTGGTTTGTCAGCTGCAGCTCAGGAATTCATGGCATCCATGACAACCATGGGCCTATCCCAACTGGTCCCTGGACCAACACATTTAGCAGATCACACCCTCGATGCTGTTTTCAGTTCCAAACAGATGGATCTGTGTGCGGAAGTGATAAATACCTCTGCGTTGTCATGGACAGACCATTTTCTGATCAGGGTTAGTATCATGGCTACCACCTGCCTCTGCAGGGGTGGCGGACCAAATAACATGGTTCACCATTGAAGGCTGATGGATCCTCCTGGATTCCAGAAAGCCTTAGAGGATTCTATAGCTGGTATCATCAACGATCCTGTAGAAGCCCTGGTTAACAGTTAGAATTAAGATCTAACTAGAGCTATCGACACGATTGCCCCCAAGCGTCCTCTCCGACCTGCTTCTAACTGGGCGCCTTGGTATACAGAAGATCTCAGGGAGTTGAACCGGGAAGGACGACGACTGGAGAGCCAATGGCGGAAAACTCGACTTATATCCGACAAGTCATGACATGGAGGACATGACATGGAGGACATGCAGCGAAGCAAGCTTTTTTCTTTGCACGCATTGAGTCTGCGAATTCACGTCCAGCAGAACTGTTCAGGGTGGTGAGGGGTCTAACTCAGGCACCTTCCCTCTGAACCTGAACTTAGAGCTTTTGGTAGTTCGCTGTGATGCCCATAATGATAATTTCACAGATAAAATCTCTCGGATAAGAGTCGACTTAGACACCGTCATTATAGAAGAAGCTGACAATGGAGTGTCCAGCAATTCCACGAGTAGAATTACACTGGATCAGTTTCAGTTGGTGAGTACTGAGGACGTGGACAAGCTGCTTGGATGAGTGAGGAAGACAACTTGTCCTCTCGATGGCCTCTACTATTCTATGATCTCTCAGCAGCTTTCGATACTATCGACCATTGTATTCCTCTGGAACACCTGAGGGGATTGGGAATTGGGGGCACTATGCTTCAGTGGTTCCGGTCCTACCTTTCAGGCAGGTTCCAAATGATGACTGTGCTTGGGGATAGCTGCTCCTCCAAGAAGGAGCTGTTATATGGTGTACCACAAGGTGCCATCCTATCCCCAGTGCTGTTTAACATCTACATGAAACCGCTGGGAGAGATCATCCAGAGGCATGGGGTGGAATGCTATCAGGATGCTGATGACACCCAAATAGATTTCACTATGCCTTCAGCTTCAGCTAAGTACAGTGTGTCTCCTCTGAATGAATGCTTGGAGGTGGTAATGGGCTGGATGAGGAAAAACAAACTGAAGCAGAATCCAGACAAGACAGAGGTGCTTACTGTCAAAGGCCCCAACCTGGGTTTGGAGGTGTGTCAACCAGTTGTGGATGGGGTTACACTCCCCCTGAAAGACTGTGTTCACAGCTTGGGGGTGCTCCTGGATCTGTCGCTCCAAATAACAGCCCAGATAGATGCCACGGCCAGGAGTGCCTACTCTCAGGTTTGGCTGATATGCCAGCTGCACCCCTTCCTAGAGTTGGAAGACCTAAAGACAGTTGTGCATGTGTTGGTAACTTCGAGGCTTGACCTCTGCAATGCGCTGTACATAGGGCTACCTTTGTGCCTAGTCTGGAAACTTCAACTAGTTCAAAATATGGCAGCCAGGTTGGTCACCGGTACAACTGGGGTGACCATATTACACTAACTTTAAAATCACTTCACTGGCTGTCAATTAGTTTCCGGGCATAGTACAAAGTATTGGTTATTACCTTTAAAGCCCTATATGGTTTGGGTCCAGGTTACCTGCAGGATCATCTTCCACAGTATAATCTGCCCTGCACACTCAGGTCCTCTGGGAAGAATTTACTCCGCTCAGCCAAAACTAGGCTGACAACCATGACCCAGAGGACCTTCTCTTCTGCCCTTCCCAGACTGTGGAATGGCCTGCTGGGAGAGATTCGTCAATTTAACAGTCTCTCTCAATTTAAGAAAGCCAAAAAGACTGATCTCTTCCGGGAGACCTACCTAGTTGAATTTTAATATGTTTGATTGTTATTTTAATAATGTATTAGTTTATATGTTTATAACCCATTTTATGTATTTTATCCTATTTTGTATTCAATTCGATCCAGAGGGAGAGGCGGGTAATAAATAAATAAATATATTATTATTATGATTATTGCTACTTCATCCGTCCAGAGCATGTCTGAACATGCAGTGAACCTGAATATCCGGCACCTTGCATTTCAAGTAGCTGGGCTTTGGTGACTGTTAGCAGAGCAGTGCCTATGGATCAAAATACAGTCCAGAGACAACAGGTCGCCACTGGACTGGAGGGAAGAGGGCTCAAGTACTGTTCTCACGGGGTTCACCTGCACAGCAACAGCTGAGAAATCTATTTGTATTCTATTGGGCAAGTTCATACAACATGAGAGCCCATCCTGAGCTAATTTATGAATATGCAAGCCCAGCCAGTCTGATTTAGGGTTATGCAAGGGTTGCTTAACCCTCAAATCACCACCTCTGCCCAGGATCGGACAACAGCAATCCTCATAAAGGTAGACAGCACCACAAAGGTCAATTAACCTACGGTGGGTTGTCATGTCATCTGAACCAGGACTTAAAGTTAGAATTAAAGAATACTGAGCGCAGAAACTTGTTTTGAGTAGCAGAACTGAAGGGTCCCAACACTGAGTGTCCATTTATGCGAAGGTGTTCCCCCCCAAACCAAGAGTTGAAAAGGGATGGGTAAATTCTCCATTCCCCATGTAGTGCAACTCCCCCCACCCCCAGGTGGCAATGAAGCTTAAGAAAAACACTTTAATCTGTGCCATTGAAAGGTTTGTTCTAAGCTTTACTGTATGCAGGGGCGGGTGGGCTGGCAGGATTTCCAGAGGAACTGCAGTTTTGGAGGGAAGAGTTAACTTTGGCCTCCATATGCACTGTGACCCTGCTCCCAATCCTCCACCTCCCCTCCATGTAGCAATTAAACATAGGGAAAAATCTTCCATTGGTTTCAAATAAAGCTTTTTAGGGGTGAGGTGTGTGAAGGTGAAGGCTTTGCCTTCTGTGAAATTTAAATAAATCCTAGTAATTATTTCTAAAATGCATACATAGATAGAAATTAGCATTGGCAAATTTTATGCAGATTTGTGGCCTATGGTCCTGGGCCCCAAATCTTCTGAGTAGCTAGCAGAGATGGGGTGGGGGAGCAATTTTATTGCTATTCAATAACTGGGAGTCAGAAATCCTTCCCTGTTTTCTGCAGAACACATTTTGCTAGTCTACTGCAGATCAAGTGACATTTGTGCAAAGGATTGTGCATGATGATTGTGCAACTAGTTGCATAACGGAAAGGTTCAGGCTGGTAGCGCCATTTGAGTTTGCAGAATGACACTTTCGGATACCGGCCCCAGGGATCGACCAATAGATGCAGGCCTGCCTTTGGCCCATGCCTGGTCTTCAGGAACATCCCCACCCCTCCATCCATGCTCTCCACGCGGAGAGGCGCCAAGGGAAACCGCGGGGGCCCAGCCCGGTCTCGCACCCACCCCCTCCTCCTCTCCGGGGCGCCACGCTGCCCTTGTGGCGCCCCTCCTCACTCACCCCGTCCGCAGGGGGTTTCCTCGCTCCTTCTCCCCTGCCGGGCTGCGGGCGGGTGAAAGCAGTGCGCGAAGCCCCGGTGACGCGCCGCACGAAGCCCAGGTAGACGAGGAGCAAGAGCGCGGCTCCCCACGCCGTCAGCAGCAGCAGCTGCAGCCGCCCGCCCTCTGGCTCCTGCGCCATGGCTCGAGCGAGCGAGCGAGGCGGCCGCGGCAGGGGACGCGACCGAAGGGCGGCCGCGACACTTCCCGCCCCCTCTCGCTTCCTACGGGCCTGGAGGCGGAGCGTGGCCTGAAAGGGGCCCCCGCAGGCGGGGCGGCGGCGGAAGCGAAGTGCCCGGGAGTGGAGCAGTTCCGCTTCAGGCCTTAGACTTTGCCGCCCCGCACTGCTCGCGGGCTCCCATGCCGCCACGCGGGGTGGACGGCGCTCGCGCTGCTGCTGTTGCTGCTGCCGCCGCCGCCGGGCCAGCGGAACAGACGGCGGAGGGGACTGGCCGGGTTAATGATGGTGATGATAGTAGTAGTAGTAATAATAATAACAACAACAACAACAACAGTCACATTTATTCCTTGCTCGTCTCTCCCCTCCCAATCGAGGGGGGGCCTCCTCCTCCTCCTCCTCGCTGCGGTGCCTTTAAAGAATGACACCGGCGCTCCTTACCCTGTTGCCCACCCTTGTGTTGGACTACATGCCCCATCATCCTCAATGGCCGTATGCGGTCTGGGAATTAGTTGCCGTCCGCCACGTCTGGAGGGCGCCAGATTCAGGAAGGCTGTTTTGGGCCGCACAAGGCGAGCGCAGGACGGGGGAGGGGGAGGAAGAAGAAGAAGCGCCCCTCCCCCTCCCTCCCTCCCTCCCTCCTTCCTCCGGCAGCCTCAGCGGAGCCTCCCTGGGGCCTCTGGAAGCCTCCTTGGCCAGGCGCCATGGGCGCAGCCCTGGCACGGAACGGAGGCTCGGCCAATGCCAACCCTCTAGCGGGGCTCCGGGGCGGCCCTTGTGCCTGTGCGCGCCGCCCCACAACGCCCCGGAAGAGAGAGGAGGGCGGGGCTCCCTCTCTCGAGGCCTGGAGCGGCCCCCCGCCCGCACCCCCACCCCCCATTTTGGGCTCTACAGTTTCACTCCCAGGCGCCAGCGTCGCTCCTACGAAGCGCGAGTAGGGAGCAGCCCAGCAACACACCGGCTCCAGTCACGGACCGCGGCCGTCTCCCTGCAGGGCCTCCCCGCGAAAACATGTGGCTCGCACGCGCCGGCCCGGGGGAAGAGGGAGGGGCGCTTGGCGCCGCAGGAAGCCCCGCCCCGCGCGCAACCACGGCCCATCGCCAGGCGGCCTCCCTCCCTCCCTGCGGACCTGCTCATGGGCGCATGCGCGCCTGTGGCTTGCCTTCCGGCAGCGGCTTCGGGAAAGACGTGGGCGCTGGAGAGAAGTTCCACGGGGCAGCGCGAGGAGCGCAGGGAGGAGAGCCCGCCGCCATGTCTCGCTTCTTCCAGGCGCTTTCTCGCAAGCCCACATCCAGGCAGGGAGGAGCAGGGATCGAAGAGGAGCATTTAAGCCAATGGGGGCTGACAGGTAGGCAGGCAGGCAGGCAGGCAGGCGCGCGCGTGTGACCGGGCTTGGGCGCCTGGGGGGGCGGCGGCGGCGGCGAGGGGAGCGGATTGCCTGAAGCAGGCAGGTGGTGCCGCCGCCGCCGCTGCCCTCGGTTTGGCGTCGAGGCCTCCTGCTTAGTACACGGTTCGGACACGCTCCGGCCGAGTAGATGGGGCGCACCACGGACCCTCATCCTCTGAGAATGAGGCAGTGGAACTGGTGTGGCCCGAAAAATAAGCCTGAGCATCTGGCACCTCAAGCGCCGGCGCCTTCCCAGTAGTGGCCCCATCCTGTGGAACAGAAAGCTTGAGTTGTAAAGGTCTCCTGAGAAAGTACTTGCAATTAGCTAGCACGATGCCCCGTGTGATCACTCTTTGTTGTAGTTTTTAAATCTTTGTTGTTGTTGTTTCTGTTACTTAATCTGCATCTTTTGTCGTCGTAGTTTTCTGAGTATTTCATAGTGATTTTTAATACTTTTGTCATGTAAATCACTTAGCAATTTTGTTATATCAAATAGTATACAAGTATTAATAAATATGTTCTGTGGGTATATTTATTCTACAGGTTAAAATGGTTTTTATGCCAATGAATAACTGAAATGCCTGTCCCTCAAAAGAATTCTGGGAATTGTGGTTTAATGAATGTCTTGAGATCTGCAGCTCCCCTGATTAGAAGCCCCTGCCAAGTTGGTACAAGCACCACAGGATTCCAAAGTAGCTGTGTATAGTATGCAACCCTAGCATTGCAAGAGGAGAAACCGTTGTTGGACTATCACCTGTCCAGATGAGTTGGAACTCAACATTACCATCTTGAGCTGAAACACAACCTCACCTGTGTTCTCTTAGAAGAGGAGTGTGAAGGAGAGCAAACCAGAATAAGAACCTGAATGCTGACAAATGAGGCATTGTTTAGAGTAAATCAGATGGTAGTTGAGGGCTGTCTTTACCACAAAGGATAGCAAAGGTGCTATCAGGGAGACTCTTGTATATTTTCTCTCCATTCCCTTTCTGATTTTGGGACAGGTTCCCTTATTGAAAACTGAATCTGGTTTCTCCAGGCTCTGACTTAGAAAACCGTTACTACTTCTAGGAAACTAAACTTGTGTCCTGCATTGATTAATCACAAGTGAGATTTTCATTGCAGGCATCCATTTGACTACTAGTGTACCAGAACAGGCTGTGCTCTTCTCTATTTCCCACAAGGACAGGGAAGTGTTTTAAGACTGGGGCTGTCTTTCATATGCATGATTATCCGATGGGAGATTGCCTTGCCTACCTTTTTGACGTGTGTTAAGCATTCATTGGATGTCCATAAGGCTCTAAGAATGTATCTCTGTAGGATTAGGGTGTTCTAATGCTTGTTTGCTTTGTTAGTCCTGTGGGCTGAGGGACAGGGCATGAAGGTCTCAAACCTTCATAGTGTGATGGGTCATGTTAAGCACCATGAAGACAGTTAAGCACGAAGACATTCTGAAGTGGGGTGGGAGTGGTTTCAATAAATGTTCACTTCATTCTGAAACATTTGTTTTCAGAGTAGAGTATGTGTCTTGAAACCTTTTCCACCACACTTTAGAATATGTATCTAAGAGTGCCTGTACAAGAGCGATTTCAAGGCGCATTACCAAATTTACCTCTACAAGAGCGGAGCACAAATCAGGGGTCCAGGCGCTTTAAATCTCCGATTATTCGCATTTTCAAATGCGCGTTAAATAGCGACTTTGAATTTATGTCTGTGTAAACAATTTTGTGAGGAGGCGCATTAACGATCAGATGGTCTTGTTGCCATGCGTATGTGTGGATAATTAGTGATCCGCTTAGACAACTCGTCCCCTCGTTCCTGAGAAACGGGAAGCAGGGAAGGGGGGGGGCGGACAGGGGGAGGGTGTTTTCATGCTTGCCTGCATGCCTGCCATATCCATAGACACACACACACACACACTTGCTCCCCACGCTTGTTAGCTGGGTGTGTGCGCGCATCTGAATGTTTAACATCACCAAAACAACAACAGATGATTGAGAAGGAGAGAAGGGAAAACAATTGATCTCACTGGGAAAATGAGGAGGAGGAGGAAGGAATGAAGCAGCTTCCCCTGTCTGTTTGGGTGTGCGTTTGTGCGGATCTCTACTCTCTCGCTCGCTCCTTCTCTTTGGTCTCTCTCTCTCTTTCTCTCTCTCCGCCAAATGGTGGGGGGCAGAGAGAGGCAGCCGAAAATACTTTTTAAAAGGCTGCTGGAGGGGGAAACTTCTGAGGCACATTCCCATTTACTCCTGAGCAGTTCTGGGAGGGGGGACAAACTTCAGCTGGCGGCAAAATTGGAGGGGAGAGAGGTAGCCAAACAGGTTAACCACATCATTCCACAGGTAACCTAGGAAACCAAGGTGGGAGATTCTGGTAGGCTGGGAGAATAAAGGGTGCAAAACCTGTTTGCGCAGTTTCCCGGACAAAGTGCATTACTTTCAGCACATTTGCATGCATGTCAACAACTTTAAAGGGAGTTTCATACAGCCAGTATTGCCAGCCAGTAATGCGCATCAACGCCTCTGGTATAGTATATCGGTATTAGGCGTAAAAGCAATTGTGAGGAGATGCGCATAATCGGGCAACCAGGTTTCAAACCAAAATCTTGTAGAGGGGACCCATGTCAGTATGAAAATCAGGGCCTTTTGGGTCGCAGCACTGCAGCTCCGGAATACACACTCTGTGGAGTTCTGCTGGGCTTCCTCTTTGACCTTTTTTGCAGTAAGCTGAGAATTATTGTTTTACGTCAAGCTTTTTAATGACTTCCTGCCACAAGTGTTTGCATTATATTTTAGATTGTTCCTTTTTAGTTTATGGCTATTTTAATGTACATTTTCCCTTCTGCTGCGATGCTGCTCTAAGAAAAGCAGGTGTACATCAATAATTTATGGTGCAATCTACTCATGCATAGGCTCAATGGGGCTTAATCCAGGGTTAGAGGTCCCATTCAGTTCAGTGGGTCTTACTTCCATGGAAGCATGCATAACAATATAGCCTTAGGCTGCAGTCTTATACTCACTTACATGGGAGTAAGTACAAGTGGAATGAAATGTGGAATTGCTCTGTTAGTATGGTGTTGCCACACATTTCAAAGATCAATTGTCCACAAGTTTTGGCTGGCATTGATACCCAACCAAAAATGTGTGGCTGCCAGGATCCTTTCTCCCCAAGGAGCAGATTCTTGCCTCTGATTTCATCCTGTGCCTCCCAAATGACACAAGAAGACAAGGGCATTTTCCTACTCCACTCTGGGGAGGTGTGTGGGATTGTTCTTGAAATTGGGCTGCTCAGAAGTGAAGCACAAAAACAAGCCCTGCCACCGTCTCCAGCACCAAATGCCTTGGAAGTGAAGGGCCAACCTCACAAGCCCCTGCCTCCACCCTGGGTTTCAGTTAGAGAGAGGGTGGAGATTGTTCCTGCAGGTAAGTTGAGCACCTCCAAGCATAACACAACTATAGGAACCACCCTCCACTTGTTCCCACATTTGAGAGGAAATTTTTGTTTGTCATACTCATCAGAATGCAACAGAACAGTCACCATGTAAATGTTGCAAGCCAAATTGTGCACATTTGTTAAAAGACCCTTCCTCAACAGCTGTGGTCTCCATCAAGATCGATACTACCGGTGGTGGGAAAACAGTGATCCTGGAAGCAGGATTGCTGGGGGTTGGGAGGGAAGGGCAGGAGAAGTATTGGTTTGCGAGAGAAGTTACCTCTTCATAACATTGCAATACTGAACACGTTATGTGGAAGTAAATCCTGATGAAGTCTTTGGCTCAATTCGGACGACACGTTAACCAATGGTTGTTAAGTTAAACAACCGTCAGTGGAATAACCAAACGTGTTGTCCGAATTCAGCCACACAACGGTTAACCAACCCACGGTTGTTTAAGTTGCAGTTTTAAACAACTGAGTTAAACAATTCGCTTGCGAGTTGTTTAAAAGTTAGTCAATTGACTAACATGTTGTCCGAATTCAGCCACTCGAGGTGCGTGGGTTAAACAACTGAGGTGTGTACGTTAACACAAAAGACCATAGAGGAGAGCGGCAAGAGCAGCAGAAAGCGGATGGGAGCTCAGGCGCGGATGAAACGGATCGCTGGTTTCGCCACCATAGCAACCAGGACGCCCGCCTCCCCCACCAGGCAGCCGGCACGGAGCTCAAAAAGGAGCCAGCTCCTGCAAGCACTCACGCAGGGTGCCCAGTCAGCTACCCAGACGGACAGGGAAGCACACCAGAAGGGCACTACGGCAAAGGGGGGGAGGGGGAGACGAAATACGCAACAACCCCAGGCGCCCTGGTGCAAGGGGCAGCCCCCCACACACCAAGAGGGAGAACAACACCCCATCAAAAGTAGACCCCCCACTGCACCGCCACCTCCACCCTCACATCACCCAGAAGGACAAGGGCAGGGGAAGTGGCAACCAGAGAGCCCCACCTCATTCACCCAACACGGCTGGACAGTGAGCCTTTGCCAGGCCCCAAGAATCCCGTTGGGGAGCGTTACGCCCATGCGGAGGCGTCCCGGGTGCGTGAAAGCATCAGTGCCTGGATCTGGCTGCGCTACCCCCATCCCATGTGAGCGTCGGCTGTAGAGTCCCATCTCTGGACTGGCATCTCTCCCTGGCATGGCCCCCTCTCCACCTCCTCCCCTTGGCACGTTCCGTGCTTGGCTCCCTGTGGGTGTGGTGTTGGCCATCCCTTCTTCACTGCTGTGCTTTCCAGCCGCCGCCTCCTCCCTTCCCGGGGGCGCCTGTCCTCTCCATAGGTTCTGCCCTGGCATAGTGGTGCCCATGTGCCTTACTGCCCATGTCTGATTTTCCTGCTGAATAAAGATTTCCCAACTGCCCCACTCTCGCCTTCTTTCCTGTGTGTGCGGGTGGCTGCTCTGGAAGGGAGGGGGGGGCTGGGGGAGGTGGGTGACTCTTGCAGATGCCAGGTCTCCCGTATAGGTTGGGCGGGGGTGGCTCCCTGGGGTGTGGGTGCCAATGTTTGGGGAGCATTGCTGGTTGTTACTCTTGTGTAGGTGCTGCGGTTCCTCCTGGCTGCCTCTTTGCCCAAGGCTGCTGAGTTCCGCCCAGTGACTGAGGCAGCCAATGGGGTTTGGGAGGCGTGTCCTGCATCGGCTTCAGTGGCGGCGGCCATGGTTTTTGGCCACAATGCCTTCTGGGATACCTGCTGGAGGACTAACGGGGTTTGCTAGGCGGGGAAAATGGTGGCCGAGCTGTCAGTCAGAACTGAGTACGTTATTAACCACCAGGGTGGTTAACTTAACTTTGCATCCCCTGCTGCAGCGTGTCGTCCGAATTGAGGCCGCCTTTTTAACCCACTGTCAGTGGGTTAAGTCCTCTCAGTTGATTAACGTGTTGTCCGAATTGAGCCAGTGACTGGATTTGCACAATCAAGTTGACATTTTGAATATTCAAGCCATGGCAGGCAGTCTGCATGGCTTACTGTGTTGTTCAAACTCGGCAAGAGGGGCTTATGTGAGGGTTAAACAAACCTTACATAACTCATGGACTGTTTTAGCCCCAGTTAGACTTGTTTCTACATAATCATGATTAGGATTTGGTTTATGACTCCTGACAAAAGAAAATGTCATGTCTAACCTCTGAGGTCCACCTAATTGTTTATATAGTTGTTTATATAGGTCATTGGTTCCTGTGAATTTTCAGCGGGAAAGCTTTAGCAAAATTGATAGTTGAGCTATATAGAACTTCCTCTGAACAACTTCAAAATATTGAGTAACCTGTAATCTCTAAGCAAACTTATCCATCTCTTTTTGTAGGCATTCATCTACGTCCCTATCAGGTGGAAGGTGTAAACTGGCTGACACACTGTTATAGAACCTGGCATGGCTGCATCCTGGGTGATGAAATGGGTCTTGGGAAGACTTGCCAGGTGTATTACTCTCTCCTGCTATTTAATTATTGTAGGAGAACTATGAATTGCATTATATTTAATGACACCCTAAATCTGTATTTTATTGTGTATTCCAGACTATTTCTCTGCTTGTTGTCTTAAGTGGGAAGCTTAATAAAAGGCCCTTTTTGATCCTTTGCCCTCTGTCTGTGTTAAACAATTGGAAAGAGGAACTAAAAAGGTAAGCTTTGCAAGTGTTTATAAACTAATTGAAGCAATGAGAAATATAGGTGTTTTCATGGGCATGTTTTAAAACCCAGAATATCCATTATTGTTTGATGGCTTCCAATACTGGCATTACAAATCCCAAACCCTATAGCTATGGATGTTTCTAGTCAATAGGAATATTTTAATAAATCTGGATGTACTATGATCTCCAGTGTATATTTTCTCTCTGTAGCATTATTGTTAAGATAAATGTTGTGGGTTGACTTAGTCAAAGTTAGAGTAGACCCACACATGATTAACTTAAGTCCTATTTATTTCAATGGGTATACTCTTAAGTATGATTGTCCGGATCCAACGCATTGTTGTTGTCTTTTAATTGTCTTAAGTCAAGGGCGGGCAACTTGTGTTTCTCAAGATGTTTGACTCCCATCAACCCTAGCCAGCATAGCCAATGGTGAAGGATGATGGGAGTTGCAGTGTAACATCTGGAAGGTCACAAGTTGCTCAGCTCTGCTCTGTCCTATTCCATGTACCTGCAAAATTCTATACTACAGCCATGTAGCAAAGACACCATTGTCTCTCTCCCTTTTGACCATCAGTTTGTAAGCAGTAGATGCGAGCAATGTACAAAGAGCTGCTGTGGCAGTTTGAGAAAACTGTCAGGGGCAGCTTGCTATAGTCAAAATACATAACAATATTATGCAGGAATTGGGAAGAAAGAATAGGGTGAAATGCATGTAGGAAGTGATAGTCATATAGGGAGATGATGGAAAGGCAAAAGCGAGACACTAAAAAGGAATCCAACTGCCCTCAAATCATAGAATAGTAGAGTTGGAAGGGGCCTATAAGGCCATCAAGTCCAACCCTCTGCTCAATGCTGGAATCCACATTAAAGCATACCTGACAGATGGCTGTTTAGCTGCCTCTTGAATGTCTCCAGTGTGAGAGAGCCCATGACCTCCCTAGGTAATTGGTTCCATTGTTGTACTGCTCTAACAGTCAGGAAGTTTTTCCTGATGTCCAGACAGAATCTGGCTTCCTGTAACTTGAACCCATTATTCCATGTCCTGCACTCTGGGATATTGAGAAAAGATCTAGGCCCTCCTCTGTTTGACAACCTTTGAAATGCTTGAAGAGTGCTATCATGTCTCCCCTCAGTCTTCTCTTTTTAAGGCTAAACATGCCCAGTTCTTTCAGACTCTCATAGGACTTTGTTTCCAGACCCCTGATAATCTGCGTTGCCCTCCTCCGAACCCCTTTCAGCTTGTCTGCACCCTTCTTGAAGTGTGGTGCCCAGAATTGAATGCAGTACTCAAGATGAAGCCTAACCAGTGCCGAATAGAGGAAAAACAGTACCTTGCGTGATTTGGAAGCTATACTTCTATCAGTGCAACTCACTTTAGGCCCTAGACTACATTCCCCTTCACAATAACCTCTATGAGATACTTAACTTAGGTTATCTTTAGACATTTTCCAGATCACACCTGACAGCACATACCTTGGACCACATACCTTAGAGTACCAGTTCAAGCAAATCCCTTTGTGTATAGAAGATCCCATCTCAGATGGAAAGCCTTTTGTGCCAGGGTGGACAGTACTGGCCTAGTCACGGATCAATATCTGACTTGATGGAAGACAGCTTCTTACGTTCATAGATTCTGATTAGCACAGTATGTTCTTATATCTTGCTCAATCGCATTTTTAAAAAATTAAAAACAGGTTTTCTCCAAGCCTGTCTTTCGTGACATATTCAGGAGATAAGGATGAAAGGGCTGAGCTACAACAGGACTTGAACTCAAATCATGATTTCCACATTGTGCTGACAACTTATGAGGTACTTGAAATTTTCTACAATAGTGAACAGAGTTGTTGATCTGTTAATACTTTGGTGGAGTGCATTTCATTGTTTCCTTGGCTTTCAGAATAGGGGTGCATTAGTCTTTGTTTAGCCCGATGCCTGTGAGTATATAGCAGTTTGGGGATAGCTCTTAGCAGTAGCTACAAATAAAAACATGTCTGTTAATCTGCAGTACTATGCAGATGTGTGTGTTTGTCTCCCCCTACCCTCGCCCCCAATATGATTAGGATTGCATGGGCAGGGGGAGAGAGTGGGATAAAGTTCATTGGCCCTGTCCCTTCTGTGATGCGAAAAGCCCTCCACTTCAGCAGAAAGCCTTTGCTACTCAAATAGGCTCTCTGCTTGATTTCAGACCCTAATTATGAAGGGTTCTCAATCATGTGAGAGCCTCCTCAAGTAGAGAAGGCTCCCTGCTGCAGCAGTTCACCTTCTAAAGTGTGGAGGGCTGGGGTCATGTTGACGAGGATACAATGGAAAATATGGGGCCAAGGGGCTAGTCCACATTAGTCTCTTCACACAATTCTAATTGCATAGTGGGGGATGTCTGCAGAGGGCATATCTGAGAGCTAAACTTTCTTTTCAGAGGAAATTACTGTTGGTTAAACTGTCTATTCCAGGATTCACCAAATCAAGGCCCAAGAAACTAGACTGAGTGGAAGGGGGGGAGAGGTATTTCTGTCCCCTTTGCCCTACCACAGAAAGGATGTGGATGTACAAGGTGCATTGATTCTACATGTGTGACCACAGTACGCTGTTTTTTAGGGTGGGGAATTTCCATTCCACGAATGGCATCCAAAAGTGTAGATTCTGACCCTGTGGAAATTGTATTTAACTCATTTTAAGGTTTTTGGGTTTTTTTTAGTACAATCAATGTAAACCCTTCTAAAAAGAAGGGGAAACATTTTATTTATATAATTAGTATATGTTATATGATGATTTTGCAACCATAAGAATAAAAGGTTGGGGAGCAGCCTGGGTGTACTCCACTCCTTGATTGGTTCATAGGTTTGTACGTAATGCTAAACTATGAACTTCGGCTCGCACACCCTTCTCATCCAGCATTTAGTTTCACTTTCCAAGAAAATGTATATATGGATATAGTTTAAAACAAAGTCTGGTCAGAATGGGTTATGAAAAGGGTTTGTTTAATTCACCAGACTTTCTTTTAATTTTTGTAAACCGCCAGTTGGCTTCGGCTATGGGGCGGTATATAAGTGTAATAAATAAATAAATAATAATAATAATAAAAAATCAAAACTAAACACTAGTAAAGTCCTTTTCCCAGCTATGCGGGAGGAAGAAAGGGGAGAGTGGCAAGCCAGAGGCTTTGCTCAGGCTCATTCCACATGCACATAGCACTAAACCATGGTTTAGTGTTACATGCAAACCAGCCATTCCTGCCTAGCTACAAACCATTCCTCTCTAGCCTCTGCTGTTAAAGTACTGTAGTAGTATGTGAGTAACACTTTCCTTCCACTTGGTTGCAGATATGCTTAAAAGATGCAGCTCTTCTAAAACGGTGAGGATGCCACATTTACAGAGGGAAAATGCTATTGGGACTCCCATAACATAAAAGTTTCGAATGCAGTCATCTGTGCCTCCTTTACAGGGAATGGGCTTTCCTTCTTTTGGCTAATTTCTAGCAACTGGGGTTAAGGGATGGGATTTCAGTGGCTGATGCTAACTAAGTGCTGTGTGTGTTAGAATCCATCAACACTTCCAGAATGGCACCTTTTCTTAAGAACCTTGTAATATGATAGCTGAAGTGTTAATTGGTTAGTAAGATTGATTATCCTTTTAATGTTCTGTGGCTTGATAGATCACACACACACACACACACAATTAGTGAGACCACATTGGCCTGGTTCGGATGACACAATAATCAACGGAGGGGGGTGAAACAATTGTCAGTTGTGTTGCTTATGGTGTCATGTGGAGGGCAACACACAACACACATACAACTGACAGTACGCTATTCGGGGCACTTGAACAACGGAGAAAAACAACGAGCTTGCATGTTGCTTATCCTGAATTCCGTTGTTTAAAGTCTTGTGTGGAGGGAACCCCCCTCTCTCCGTGTACTATTCCATTTGGTCATAGAGTTCGCTGGCTGGAGCAGCCGAAAAAACCCGGCTGCTCCTACACAGCCGGCCGGACGTGCAGTGCATGCTGGGATACAGCCGGAGGGCTGAGGGAGGTGGGAGGGAGGAGACGCAGCAGCCCAGACGGATGCCGGGACTTTTAGTCGCGCGACGGGGAGGGGCAACATGTGTGGCAGGTGCTACCGCGCCACCACCAAAATAACGCACGGTCAGTATGCTATTTCCCTCTCCGTTGCCTATTCGTAAGCCTGCCATTTAATGTTTTGAAAGATTTGGGTTTCTAACATAGTGGTGTTCAACTCTTTGCTCAAGTGTTCCTGTTCTTGCCCACTGGGACAATCAAAGTGTGGGTACCTGGAGGAGGGAGTGGAGCAAGAGAGAGTTTTTGCTTTTGCAGCTTGCTCTTCTAAGAACTTTTGCAATGTTTCTTCAAAATTTAAAGTCAGCAGCATTCTTAAATTAAAATACCAGGTTTTGTCTATGTTTGCTTCAATTTTGTTTCCCCTGTTTCATTTATACTCATTTTGGCAAGCCAAATCAGCAACAGACTGCTGGATTGAGTAGTCTGGAACCCCTCTCCTTTCCTTGCAGACATTGACAGACCAGTCATGAATCAGCTCCTCCCTTACAGATTTGCCAAACTGTGTTTTCAACTCTTGCTGCTGCAGCACTGAAACCCCACCCACCTCTGAACAGCCATTTGCATGGCTGTTCTGGCCCAGCCACAAGGCTATATTAGGAGCAGCCTTTCTTCACCTCCTTCTGCTTAAGTAGATTCCACTTGAGAAAAACCAGTAGGCTTCATACAGCTGTTTCCAACCTGGGTTTCAATTTCTCTCCCCCCCCATGTGTCTAATTAGCTTTAAACAAATATATATGTGAATCAGTTTACATCTGTGTTCTGTAAAATCAACATATTTTATTTAATTGATCTATGGGTTCAGCCTTACGTGGTTGAATCTTCCATAACTTTTTCTAGTTCAGAATTAAATTATGGGTGGAATATTTTTAATTTTGGTTCTGGGTGGTTAATTCAAATTTTGTATGGTTTTTTTTTCTTATTTGCATGGCTTGTAAGATCAAGGACTAATTTCCCTATTTATTTAGCTTCTAAACAAACTGTGGTGGTGAAGTGGCTCTTTGTTTACTCTTTCTACCCATGTTGTAAAATCAAAAGCTGGTGTAATGTAATAATGGCTAACATTCCAATTCTATGTATGTTTACTGAAAAGTAAGTTCTGAATTTAATTGGGTTTACTCCCAAGTAACAGCCTGAAGCTCTGTAGAGTTTTGTACATGTAGGCCCATTGGAACCAATAAATGTTGGTGTTGTTCAGGTTATTGGTGTGCAGGGGATTATAGTCTAGGGGTGTGAGTTGTAAACTCCAGTTCAGATCTTAGCATTGATTTTATTGACTGGCCTTAGAGGAAACCATCTTTGTTTCAGTCTCCCACCTGCAATATAAGGCTATAGTTTGTGCAAATGATCTGTGAGTTGATGTAGATCAATGTGGTTAAAAGAGGAGGGGACTGGACCATGGATAAATGGCCCCAGTGGCATTCTCTTGTACCAGAGCCCACAAAAGCTTGGAGCCTGCTTGGCAGATACCTCTGGGACAGATTCCAATTTCCCAATTGGGGACTGTGTTCCTGGAGGAAGGAGCAGAGCACTGATTGTAAAGGAGTTGTTGTCATTATTATTTACATTTCTATACAGCTCCATAGCCAAAGCTCTCCAGGTGATATACAAAAGATTAAAACATTAAAACTTTGGAGTTGTGCTCCAAACTCTTTTTTGGGAGGCAGAAATGACAAAAGCGTGGAGGATTGTGGAGAGGTCCTGTTTTCTGCACATCCTTCTCAGTTGGGAAGGGGGCAAAGCGGTGATTTGACAGACAAAGAAAGGGGACACTTCTTACCAACCAGTCAGTCTCTTCTTTGCAGGTCTGGAGAGCCCAGCAAAGTACTGCTTCCCTATATCTTTTATGATTGGGGGTGGAGACAAGAGAGTTGTATCTGACTGGACACTTTGGAATAGGTTGACACATAGATGACAGTTCTTGTTGGGATATTTTAAAGCTCCCCCTTTCAGCTTTTGTACTTGCAAACTTGGGTTCTTCTTCATGGTCTCTGTGCATCACACATTATGGGCTTGCGCCGATGCCAAGCTTCTTTCGGGAAACTTCTATAGCTTAGACTTTTGGCGGGAACCCCTCCCCCCACCATCCTATTGCGCATGTTCGGGTTCCCGCCTACCTCAGTTCTTTTTTGACCGCTGTGCTGTGTGTCTTGTGGGAGACTTTTCTTCGAACGTCGTTCGTATTTCTATATTAAGATATCTATTATTATTTAGCTTAGCTTTAGTATAGTTAGGTTAGTGTTGATATATATATATACGTTTTTCGTATTTCGTCGCTTCCTCGTGCTTCTGCGGCTTATGGCACAGACAGCCCTGTTTAAGACCTGTTTGAGGTGTAGGGCCAAGCTTGCCCTGACTGATGGACATTCGTTGTGTCTTCTCTGTATGGGGGAGTCACACATCGTTGAGGCTTGTGCTCATTGTATGAGCTTCTCTCGCCAAGCCCGCCGGAACAGAGCAGAAAGATTGAGGGGCCTTTTGTGGAAGAAAACTCTGGAGGCAGTGGATACTCCACCCCAAATTCCCTCCGTGTTGATGGCCACCTCGGATTCTGGGGAATGTGGGGTGTTGCACGTAAGCCGTTCTAACCCAGCCATGCCTGCTCCCGCGGCTGCCGGAGTTAAGCCCAAGAAGGCTAAAAAGGCCTCAGGAAGCAGTTAGGCGCAAAAAGAAGACAAAGACAAAACATACGGAAAAATCTGAGAAGTCTTCTAAAAATCGCCCTGCCGTGATATCGAGACCATTGGTACTGTCTCCTTCGAGATCGACCTCGGTACCAACAAGACCTTCGATACTGTCCCCCTCGGGATTGGCGTCGATACCGAGCAGGCCTCTGCCCCATGAAGAGTGAGTACCATCTTCGCCCTTGCGGACGAGCCCCCCGATCTCAGTGCTTCCTTCGACAAGGCCACCGCCTGCGTCAATATCAGATGGAGAAATCTTTGACTCACCACCATTGACCGCCACGGCTAGACCACAGTTGCCTCGCTCAGTAGTGCTGTCTTCTCCGAACTCAGAATGCGGCCCGGATTACTGCCACTACCGGTCGCCCTCTCCCTCACGGTACTGGGATCGTTACTCAGACCGCTCCGTTCATTCATCGGCTTCGCAATCTAACTTACCGTTCCGGGACCGGGACCAGTCAGAAGTTCACCACCGGTATTGGGGCCACATTGACGAGCCACGTCGATACCGATACACGTTTGACCCGTACACAGGCCAACGGCTTCATGAGGACAGGCCAATCATCCCTCTGACACCTCCTCGAAGACCTCCTTCAGCCACGATATCAGTACCGCCGCAAGATCCTCCGGTACCGACAGAATCACTGGTACCGACGCAGGTTACCGAAGTACCTATGCCTTCCTCAGCGCAATCGGTTGAAGATTACGTATCGCCTCCTCTTCCATAGCGATGGCCCCCCCATTGGTACCATCACCAGATGACGCAGTGGGGGACTGTGGAGCGTTCCTCTCCATCTGTCGAGCTCGGGAATTTCACTGAGCAAATGCTCCGCATGGCTCAGTCTCTCGGCATAGAGCATCAACAGCCTATGGAAAAGTTCATCGACCCAGTATTCTATGTTATGTACACAGAATCTTCTGCTCCACTCACTATTCCTTACATCCCTACTCTGCGGCACACTGCTCAGGAGTCATGGCAAACCCCATCAATGATGGGTCCAGTTTCTAAACGACTAGACTCACTATACAAAGTCCAGGAGAAAGACGCCGAATTTTTATTTGTTCATTCGAAGCCTAACTCTATCGTCGTAGAAGCAGCTCAGGGCAAGTCCTCCAAAAGCCATTCCACGCCTACTGATAAGGAGGGAAGAAAGTTAGACATGTTTGGCAGACGAATCTATTCCTCGGCCGCTCTAGGAATGAAGGTGGCCAATTACCAGGCCATGATGGCCAGATATCAGCTTTTCCTCTGGGACAAAATGTCATCCCTTATGACATATTTGCCAGACGAGCAGAGGGAACTGGCACATGTCTTCCACACTGAGGCCATCTGTTTGTCCAAGCAAGAGCTTACTAAATCTAGGCACCAGACGGACTGCATCTCAAAGGCCATGATTGGCACGGTAGCTCTGAGGAGACATGCCTGGCTCCATTCTACTAACCTTCCACAGGAAACAAGAACACGGATTGAAGGTCTACCATTTGATGGAGAAGGTTTGTTCCATTCCACGACAGACACGGCCATGGATACGATCCAAAAGGCGAAGACAACTGTACGGAAAATGGGATTTAACCCAACTACCGCTCTACAGCCTTACCGTCCACGTAAGTGGTTCAGGCAGCAACCATACCCTCCATGCCAATTCCAGAATCATCAACAGTGCTACCAGGCACCTCCTTCTCAAACATCCTACCAACAGAAAAAGCAATATCAACAAAGCTGTTTCCGCCAACAACGTAGCAGACAAGATACTTCACAGAAGCAGCGTCTTTGACTCCATCCCTCTCTCTCCCCCTCCATATTTCAAATTTGGAAGCCTGCTAGCATCATTCCACAACTCCTGGAGGGAGATCACATTGGACAAATGGATATTAAATATTGTAAAAAACGGCTATCAGATCGAGTTCAACTCCCATCCACCCACCAGCCCTGTCAAGGTGACCCCTCCATCAGAGGCATTACTTCAAGAAGTAGCCACTCTACTTCAAAAAGGTAGAGTGTCTACTTCCCCCACTCTAGATCTACCAGCAGGCTTCTACTCCCATTACTTTACAATTCCGAAACGGGACGGTGGCCTTCGCCCTATCATGGATCTGAGGAACCTCAACAAATTAATTCTATCCAAAAAATTCCGTATGATTATGTTGGCAACAATTCTCCCTCTGTTAAAGAGAAACCGCTGGTTTACCCTTATAGATCTTAAAGATGCCTATTTTCATATCGCCATACACCATTCCCATTGGAAATTCCTCAGATTCATGATAGGCTCAAACGCCTATCAATTCTCAGTCCTCCCCTTCAAACTCAAGACAGCCCCCAGAGTCTTTACAAAATGCATGGGAGCAGTCTGCGCCTTTTTAAGAACAGGCAGTATAGAACTTTACCCGTACCTGGACGATTGGTTGATAGTGTCCGCTTCTCAACTCCAGGCAGCAAGGGATGTGGCAGTTGCAAAAACCCTCCTACAGAAACTGGGCTTGCAGATAAACATGGAAAAATTAGTGTTTCTACCTATTCAGACCATTCAGTTCATTGGAGTTCTCCTAAACTCCCCCTTAGGGAAAGCATTTCTTCCAAGGGAAAGAGCAATGACCATTCAACAGCTGGCTGTGCACATCCTAGAATCAAGGCAAGTCAGTGCCTTCACCCTGCAGAGACTGTTGGGCCTCATGGCCGCTTCTGTGTATGTGGTCAGGTGGGCAAGAATGCGCATGAGAACATTACAACAGTTCCTCCTGAACAACTACAACTTGTCCATGAACCCAAGGAAGGTCAAAATGATCATACCATCAGGCCTACGCCCAGCTCTCAGGTGGTGGACAGACCTTTGCAATCTGGTGGATGGTCTACCCTTCGTGGATCCAAGTCCATCACGCACACTCACTACGGATGCGTCTCTGCTGGGATGGGGAGCACACTGCGATCACCTGGTAATCCAGGGAAAATAGTCACCCATCGAAAGAACATGCCATATCAACAAATTGGAGCTCCTGGCAGTGAGGAAAGCTCTCTACGTCTTCAAGACATATCTCAAGGGTCGACATGTCAGAATTGTATCAGACAACACCACAGTTGTCTGGTACTTCAACAAGGAGGGAGGGACTCGATCCCCCCCTCTCCTCCAACTTACCTTGGACATCTTTTCCTGGTCGATCCAACGCGAGATCCGTCTCTCTGCCATCCACATTGCAGGGACAGACAATATCCAGGCAGACAATCTCAGCCGTCACTTTCAGGACACCCACGAGTGGGAACTGTCTCCGGCAGTGTTGCACAACCTGTTCGCTCGCTGGGGCGAACCAGTCATCGATCTTTTTGCCACTCTGGACAGTGCTGTCTGCGACGCTTTCTGCACGAGGGCGGGAATAGGTCAGTCATCCCTAGGAGATGCGTTCAGTTTGACTTGGGGGGCGGGCCTAGCTTACGCCTTCCCTCCATTTCCGTTACTTGCCAAGGTAGTAACGAAGCTGTCTCGGAACCCGATGGACGCCATACTGATAGCTCCTTGGTGGCCACGTCAAGCGTGGTTCACCCCGCTCCTCAATCTGGCACAAGGAAGGATATGGCACCTTCCGCTTATCCCAGATCTAATCTCCAAGAACCACGGCCTAGTTCTCCACCCAGACCTGAAACAACTACGGCTGACGGCATGGAGAATCCATCCAGATGGCAGGACTTAGATTTACCGCCAGCAGTTCAAGCCATTCTACGAGAGGCGAGAAAGCCTTTGACAAGGGCCTCTTATGAGAGGAAATGGAACAAGTTTGTTCATTTCACGGCTGCTAAAGGGCTTGATCCTAAATCATGTCCCATTCAGGATGTTCTAGTTTTCCTACATTCGCTCTACGAAGCTGGCCTGAAAGCAACGTCTATTAAAGTGTATTTGGCAGCCATCTCAGTTAACCATGACTTGGTCTGCAAATTTTCTGTTTTTATTCATCCTTTGTCAAAATGTTTTATCAAAGGTTTACGCAACATTCATCCTCCGTTTCGTTCTGTTGTTCTGCAATGGAGCCTGTCTGTCATTCTAACGTCATTGACTGCAAAACCATTTGAACTGTTGGCTACAATTGACATTAGACTGTTAACGTTTAAAGTTGCGTTCTTAGTCGCCATCACATCTGCAAGAAGAGCATCAGAGCTTTGTGCCCTTCTTGTTGATCCTCCTTATACTCAATTTTTTCGAGATAAGGTAGTTCTAAGACCTGGCCCGTCTTTTCTTCCAAAGGTTGTGTCCGATTTTCATGTTAACCAGGACATTGTGTTGCCTACCTTTTTTCAAGCATCATCTGACCCATTGAGCTCCAAACTCCATTCATTGGACGTATGACGTGCACTGGAGTTCTGCAAATCAAGATCTGCCAGATTTTGTAAATCTAACCAATTGTTTGTTTGTTATGGTGGAAAGAACAAAGGTCAACCAGTTTCAACTCAAAGATTTGCTAGATGGGTTGTGCAAACGATTTCTTTAGCTTACCAGCTAGCAGAGAAAGAGCCACCTGACTCTTTGAAGGCACATTCTACTTGGGCATTGTCTACCTCCACTGCGTTACATTGTGGAGTGGCTATTCCAGACTTGTATAGAGCTGCTACTTGGTCCAATACCTCCACCTTTATCACCCACTATAAGCTGGATGTTAGAGCCAGGAAAGACTGTGCTTTTGGTCGAGCTGTGCTCTCTTCGATTTTTCAGTGATATTCAGCGAGCCTACCCTCCTCCAGTAAGTTTTTGCTGGTTATTCGGCCATAATGTGTGATGCACAGAGACCACGAAGAAGAAATGCAGGTTGCTTACCTGTAACTATAGTTCTTCGAGTGGTCATCTGTGCATTCACACAACCCGCCCACCGTCCCCTCTTGGCATCGCTGTAGATTGCCTGGTCAAGAGAGTGTCTATTGTGCATGCAAACTGTTGTGGTACATTCTTTTATTTACATGATATCTTGTTCGCGAGGCAATATTGGTCTCCTAGAACTGAGGTAGTTGGGAACCCGAGCATGCGCAATAGGACAGTGGGGGGAGGGGTTCCCGCCAAAAGTCTAAGCTATAGAAGTTTCCCGAAAGAGGGTCGGTGCTGGTGCGAGCCCATAATGTGTGAATGCACAGATGACCACTCGAAGAACTACAGTTACAGGTAAGCAACCTGCATTTCCCCTAAGCCTGCTGATAACTCCCTACTTGTGTAGGGAGTTATGCAGCCATTTTGGCTGCATAAGGAAAGCTGGAAAACTGAAGTTGCTGCTAGTATTGTTATGCACACCCCAGCTCTCTGAGAGATGAGACGTTCCAGTGCTGCATTCCCCTTTGGAGGGAGGTCACTGGAACCTTATGACCCTTGCAATATTTGTATTTATTTACAAATCTTCAGGTCAAGTATGTTAGGGAGCTTGGCTTAAACGCTTACACATACCAGGAGGACAACCAGCACCCTATGGTGCTGTTAGCTTTTCAGAGTCCAAAGCTCAGTTCTCTGACTCAAATTGTCACCTCACTGCTTGCCTATTGTTTTGTTTCTTTTAAGCTGGACCCAGTTTGATGACATCATTCTTTGCTGTCATGGGGGAGAGGTTTTGCATATGATGAGTGTTTTGTGGTGTTGTTGCGCTTTGACCCAGAATTGTTGTTTTAAAGGATATTGTAATTATTTGCCAAAGGCCTGCCGGAACAAAAATGGTTTTGCTGCCTCCAAAAACGCATCCAGGAGGGAGCCAGTCTAGACTGCAATGATTAGAAAGAAAATACATATGTACACTATGCAAAATACACGACAGTTTAACAGTTACTAAACCTTATTAGAAAAACAGTGTGACTAGGCCGAAACCAATGCTGTACTTAAACTTACACTGGCTCAAACTAATTAAATGAAGTGTTTGAAGCTTTCAACTTTATAGCAGTGTGGACCAAACTCTTAGAAAAAAGGGAAGGAGCACTGTGTTTGTATTGGGGGGGTGAGGGGGGTGTTAAAAGCCATGTATAGCCACCTATTCCCAAGAGAGATCTGGAGATCAGGTTATCATGGATCCAGAGGAACTACACCCTGCTTCACCAGGGAGCAAAAGAGCAAACTGGCCTTATGAAGATAGCCCAAAATACTCTGAGAGCCAAAGGAAAGCAGGTTCCAGAAGAGAAAAGAGAAACTCCTCTTCCTCTTCCTCTTCTTCTTCTTCTCCTCTCAAGACGTCTGTGCTAGATAGAGGCAGCATCCATTTCCCCCCCCCCCCTCCACACACACACATTCTAATCTAGCTGAGGCAGGAGGGAGCGGGAGAACAACACTCCTGAGCGTGTGCTATGCGCCCGCTCCCTTGCCTGAGGCATCCTTCGTAGTGAGCCATTGTTGGGGTCTGGTTCCCTGAAGCTTATACCTCTCCAACCCACACGTATTGCATAAGAACATATGAAGAGCAGTGCTGGATCCGACCAGGATCCATCCAGTCCAGCATTCTACTCACATACTGGCCAATCAGCTCCCTGCGGGGCTAGAAACCACTGATAGTCACATTCTCGAGGAATTTGTCCAGTCCAATCCCCTTTTAAAGCCATCCACATCGGTTTTCATCACTACATCTTGTGGATGTGAATTCCATAGTTTACTATGTGTCGTGTAAAGAAGTCCTCCCTTTGATCTGACCTGAATCTCCCACAATTCAGCTTCATGGAATTAACCCCATTGCGTTCTGTTGTTAGAGCAGGGGGAGAAAATGCCTCCTTGCCTCTACTTTCTCCACTCCATGCGTATCTCCCCTCACTCTCCTCTTTTCAAACCTAAATAGCCCCCAAGAGTTTAAACCATTTCTTGTAAGGGAGTTGATTGATCCTTTTAGTTGCCCTTTTCTGCCGTTTTCCTAACTCTGCCATACTGTTTTGTTTGTTTGGCTATGATCATGATGATGTGATTACCGGAGTTGTATACAGCATTCCAAGTGTGGTCACACCATAGATTTGCATAAGGGCGATTTAATCTTGGATTTTGCTATTGTTTTTAATTCTTTATCTACATATTGGAGAGGGCAGGGGTGCTTTTGAGCCTGGGATCTGCTCCATGTAAGGCAGATGCTAAAGCCTGCTACCATTATTCTTATTCTTCTCAAAAGTCGAATTTTAAGACTTTGTTGATTTTAATAATGTATTAACTTTATATGCTTTTAATCAGTTTTATGTATTTTATATGTATTTTATATTGTTTTTACTGATGTTGTTCCCTGCCTCGATCTGGAGAGAGAGGCGGGTAAGAAATAACATCCCAGATGTTATGTGCTTAGGGTCAGTCTAAATTACCTCCAGGGTCCCTTACAACTCTGTGCTGATTGATTGGACCGGTGATGTAATGAGCCCTCATCTAGAGCCACTGTAAACAAATATTTTTAAAAAGAAAGGCCAGAAATCTCCAGTGCCCTCCTTCTAAGAAACTGAAGTCTGAGTAAGTGCTGAAGCCCCTGCAAATTCCCCCTCTCAGTAGTGGGGTGCAGGAGCATTGTTTTGCATATTCCCAGGTGTGTTGGGGGGGGCATTGTACCTTTGCCTGAGTGTTGTTTTGTAACTTTGCCACCGCACACCTGCCCCCTTTTACCATTTCCCAAACGTGCACTCTACCCTCCAGTAAGCCTTCATAGGAGAGAATGTAATGGGGAGAGGTATTGAGAGCTGCAATGTCTGTTTATATGGCTCCTTTATTGCCTGCCCTCTCCTACAGCGGCTGATAATTTCTTTCCATTTTTTGGCTTCTAATAAGAGCAGCCACTAAATCATAGAGCAGTGGTTTGGGGCATATGGGGGAAAGAATGGCTTAGGCTTCATGAGATGGATTGCTTGGCTACCTCTGCCTAGCAGGGAAAGGCAGCAGCCTTTTGGGCAGAACTGTGGGGGCTGGCGTAGCAGGTGCTCATAATTCATGCAGGCAGAAAAGCCTTCCTTAGGGTAGCTCTTCAAGCCACCCATAAGCTTAATTGGGCGGGGGGGGGGGTGACAGTGAGTAGTAACTTGTACTTGTGCTGCCACCAACCCTGGGCTGGTTCCGTTTTTAAAAAGGCCACCGCCATGTGCCCTATCCCTTTCCAATGGTGGCTGCCACATGCTGGACCAAGTGGGGGGTGTGGGGGATTCTCCCCTTGCCCTCCAGCCTGGCTGAGCTGGCAGAAATTAAAAGAGGGAGGGGAGGTAGCATGTTGCTTCCTCAGCAGGAGGGGCCAGAAGCTCATGCTCTTTTGCTGCCCAAGTTGCACGTTTGCAGCCTCATCCCTTCCAGCTTCCTTTCTCCCCCCCCCCCCCCCCCCCCCCGCACAGGGCCACCTCCCTCCCCTGCTCCTTGATCTCCAAGCCTCTCAGCAAATAGGCAAGTTTGCTCCTCTTCCACTGCTCTTCCTGCAAGAAGGCGGATCCTTGTCTTCCCTGCTTGGCCCTTTGATGTTATTTTTTTCTTTCCTTTTTCCTCCCCCCCGTTTCCCCCCCCCACTCCTGCTTTGTGCCACCACTCCTTACCAGCCCACACAATTCATGGCTCCCTGTTAAGGGCAGGAATTTGGCATATAAAAATGATGGGTCCAGATTGTGGAATTGTTGAGCAAAATAATTTAACTGCATAAGTTTGCATGAGATATGAAAGTTGTTTTAGTTTTAAGTATCATCAGGCCATTGTCTCAAAAAAACCCACCCCCTTTTGTGCTTTTCCTATTCAGATCAGTTGGGGAAAGCAAGGGAAGACTAGTAGCAAGAGCTTGCCTTGGGCTGGAAGCAGAGTCTTTGGGAGAGTTTGGACTACACATTAGGCAACGGAAGGGGTGGGAATAGCACACTGATGGTGTGCTATTTTGGCGGTGGCTGTCACGTGACACGTTGCCCCTCCCCCTGTCACCCTGCTGAAAGTCCCAGCATCCTTCTGGGCTGCTGCTGCTGCTGCTCCTCCCTCCCCCCTCCCTCGGTCCTCCAGCCCTATCCCATCATGCACCACAAGTTCTTCCAGCTGTACAGGAGCAGCGGGGGGAGGGGGGTTCGGCCGCTCCTGCCGGGGAACTCTATGACCAACTGGAATAGTACACCAAGAGAGGGGGGTTCCCGACACACAGATTTCAGGATAAACAACTGAGCAGCCCGTTGTTTTCCCCCGTTGTTTAATTGCCCAAAAGAGCATACCGTCAGTTGTGTGTGTGTTGTATGTTGCCCGACACACGACACAATAATCAACATAACTGACAGTTCACACACACACACACACACACACACACACACACACACGTTGATTATCGTGTCGTCCGAACTGAACCTTTGAGACATGGTAAGAACAGCAGCACAACACCAAAGAAAGAAGGAGACATCAGGTGGTAATTATTCAGCTGGGAACAAGGAGACGGGAACTTTAGTACTGAACATAGTCCAGTCTCTCTGGGTAAAGAATCTCATGTCTGGATGCCCCTGATAATTGTCATCTCTAATTTCTCTGTTTTGTGTTCAGTTTTAACTGGGCTTGCCTCATTGTGGATGAAGCTCACAGACTGAAGAATCAGGATGCATTGCTTCATAAAACACTCCTGGAGGTAAATAGTACAACCCTGCTGTGTCCTTCTTTCCCAGGGGTATATGTCTAAGACAACATCTGAATGAAATTCACTTAGGTGAACCATCTTTTATAGTTCCTTTACTGATGTATAAGTTTTTGTTTTGTTTTTCAATGTGATGATTGTTTTGTATCTAGGATTCCAACTATATAACAATATATTCTAACAGCAGATGATAGAAAATAATTAGAATATGTACAGCTGGACTAAAATATGTCACAACTAAAACAAAGATGTTTTTAATAATGTATTAGTTTTATTTGTTTTTCATGTTTATCTATTTTATGGTCTTTGTATTTTTATTTATTGTTGTTCCCCGCCTCGATCCAGAGGGAGAGGCGGGTAAGAAATACATTTATTATTATTATTATTATTATTATTATTATTAAGCACCCTGCTTAACACTTGTAAATAAATAGGCCTAAGTTCATCCATGAAACAATCACATTTTACAACTTTTTGGGAAAAGGGGAGGGATTTCATAGCTTTGGACCAACCTTTCTACTTGATTTCACTGATTGTGCCAATAGGTCAAGCAATCTCACCTCCCTTATCTTATCCCACTAAATTGGCAGGAGCAGAGGTCTGATGATAATGCGTGATGATTACTAGACATTTGCCTCCTGGCAGTCCCTCACTACATGTTCTGAATCTCTCAGTTTTCAACAGATTTTCGCCTCCTGCTGACAGGTACTCCCATTCAGAACAATCTGCAAGAGTTATACGCGCTGCTTGCTTTTATTGAACCAGTTATATTCCCCAGGGAGTTAGTAGAAGAATTTGTTGACTGTTACCATGGAATTGAAAAGGAAAGTAAAGCAGGCAAGTAAACACATTGTGACTAGTTGTTGGCTACTGCTTGCAAAATTCTGGCAACTGGGACTAAGATGACCTTTCTTTTTCGAACCATGAAATGCAGAAAATAATTATTTTGGGCCAAAACAACCACCACCCATTAGATTTCTAATATGCCATGATGTAGGGAAGTGATGGACCCTCCTGTCTCCATGCAATCTAGACAGCTCTTTCTCCTGTCTCCATGCAATCTAGACAGCCTTTCCAGTAACGTTTAAAGCGACGTGTTGTAGTTGTGCTTGCTCTCCAACTTGTTTTTAATTAAGTATGAGCAGCTGGACTGAGGGGTTCGTCAGTCCACAACTGCATATGCAAAGACCTATATTTTGTCATCTGCAGTGGGGAAGCACTTGAAACTTACGTTGTTGTTTTTAAAGCGTAATTTAACAAATGTGAAAAATGGGACGGGTGCTAGTAGCAGGGCAGCTCTACAACAGCAATCATAATGTGTAAAGCACCCATGTACATATGACTCGGAATCTTTCTTTGGCCATGGCTGCTACTGGAAATGTGTTCACAGCTGATGTAAGGCATGCGTGTTGTGTCCATGTTTTACAAGTTTGCTGCATGAAGCCCTCTTTGAACGTAATGCTTCAGTTTGATTTGGTCTGCTTAATGGGAGTTCTCTTGAGCTAGCACATTTTCCTTGGGGGAAGATGTGTACTCCCCCCACCCCCCATCAGAAATGAAGGAGAAGCACCACTACCTAAATGCAGAAGTGATTCTACATTTGGCAAATAGCACTCTTTTGTACTGCTTGAAAACAGTCTGGGTTGTGACCCTTATTAAAATGCTGTGATAATAATTTGAGAAGGGCAGGGTGTGTGTGTTGTTTTCTTATTGTCATGGTGTCTTTCCAAATACACAGATAAGGTGGCAATGATGATGCTTGTAGAGCTTTGAAAGGGAGGATTGTGGTGATAGAAACGAAGCTCCGTGTTGCTTATGCCATGTCTTTGGCTTTTTGAGTATGAACTTTGAGGAGACACCACTCCATCCCTTGCTGAGGCAGCCTCTTGTACCCTCCTTCAGTTTTAATAGTCATATTTTGGCAACATTGTGCACTTCTGTAAGATCCAAGAGAATGAATGTTGGCCAGCCCTATGCTTGTATGTAAAACTCAAGGCTGTAACAGCATTTCTCTCTCCCTTATTCAGTCAAAGAACTGCATAGTCTGTTGCAGCCCTTCTTGCTCAGGAGAGTGAAGGAGGAAGTTGCAGTGGAACTCCCAAAGAAGGTTGAAGTTGTTCTCTACCATGGGATGTCAGCATTACAGAGAAAATTTTATAAGGCTGTTTTGATGAAAGACATAGGTAACTGGACCAGTGGAAGATTTTAGAATCAGTCATTTCATTTAAACATAAATTAAAATGGTTGTGCTTGGGGATGGGTATTAAATAAAACCTATCTGCAGTCTCGCATTGTCAATTTCTTGATAGCTGCAACGTACAATGACATTGACAAGGCAAGACTACACATATCAGACAGGTGAAAGTGCACTCGTGCACACTTACAAAAAATGGGAAAAAATAATCAAAATGAATACATTTGTGTACTGAAGCACCATAAAAAATAAAATAAAGTGACTGTAACTCCAAAGTGACATTTGGGCATCAATGGGGTGGGGGGGGCAGTCACTGGTGAAGGAAGTTGGAGGTGGCACTGGCAAGATCACAAAGAGTGGCACAGTTTTTTTGCTGCTCTTACCAAGTGTCTGGAGGCAATCCTGTAAACCTGCAATATAAGTGCTCTCCTGGGTTCAGACAACACGGCAACCCTCCATGGGTGTGAACAACCTTACAACAAGCCATGGGTTCACAGGGTGTTTTGTTTGCAAAAATTAAGCCACCCTGCAGAAAATGCACCAGTTCAGCTAACATGACACCCACCATGATTTGCTGCCCATAGTGGGTTGTTGTGTCATGCTCATCCAGTCAGTTTATAACAGTGGGCCTCTCTATTGTGTGTTATTTTTTAAATATTTTACATTTCAGATGCATTTGAAAATGAAACAGGGAAGAAAGCGAAGCTCCAAAATGTGTTAATTCAACTCAGGAAATGTGTAGCTCATCCATATCTGTTCAATGGTAAGAATGGGAAGAGTATTACTGATACTGTTGTAGAGTGAGGCACATGGCTTATTAGAAGGAAAATAAGAGGGAGGCACCAATCCAGGCCCTGAAGAGAAGAAACCCCAAAAGTACACAAATAAACAGTACTATTTATTGAACCCTATTCACTGTCTTAAGTTGCTTTTTCCAAACAGTGTATGAACGTTTCAAGCATTTCCGTCTGCGAAGTAGTTGGTCTGGACAAAGAGTCTGAACCTGTTGGACCTCAGTAAAGTGTGCTGTTATTCTGCACTTTTGAGAAGGTTTTCCTTTCCAGGATCTGCTTCACATCAGGGCTTTCAGTATCCAAAGGAGTGGCCAGCCCTACTAATTCTTCTCACTGGAAAGAAGTGGTGATGGGCCCCATTCATGGACAGGCAGCATTAGATACTGCCCTAAATGTTATGTGTATATACAGATGAAAGCCCTGATGTGAAGCAGATCCTGAGCTGCACGTTGGCTGTGTGCCAAAAGGTACAGTGAAAGAGAGCCAAGCCTGGCCATAACTTCCTATTGGCATATGATAAATGTGCATTTGCCACCTGATAGCATGTAAGAGGAGGTCAACTTGCTGTGATTTACAGGACTCCATCATTCTTGTAGTTAGTTTCTTGGACAAACTTGCATCAAGTGTGCATACCAGGCGGGGGATTCGGCTCTTGTGCCTCCAACCTGCAACCTGAATAGATTTCTCTGCCATTCCTACTATTTGATGAAGTTTGTGGTCCCAGTCACCCAGGGCCTTTGCAGGGGTGGAAAACCTGTTTCTATAGTCAATTTCCCAGGGGTTGATGGGAATTCCAGTTATTTCCTAGAAGTGCTTGGGATTTTCTTTGGTAAATGTTACTGGCTGTCCTGCCAAAGCCCTGGTGGCTTGCTGAAATGAGGAACTGACCCAGTTAGTGGGCAGATGATCTCCTGTCAGCAACTTGACTAAACAGGAGGTGCAGGCAAGGAAGTGGCAGAGATGCAAGCTGCAGCTCAAGTGGAGGAAAGTGCAGGACAAATCTAACTGAATGTGGGCTAGACTCCAAGTTGAAGCCTACTCCAACTGCGCGGGGGGGAGGTAATAGCAAACCATTCTTCTTCTCTGCTACTATTGCATCTGCACAGTGCCATCTCACTGAGCTCTTCTGGATGGCCCCAAATGTGGTGGAACTGGAAATTTTGGGGACAGCCTTTTCAGGGAGAAGTACAAGTGGAGTGTCACTGTTCATTTCTCCTGCACTTTTCAGCAGCTTTCAAGAACATAGTGTTCATCAGCATCATTGGCAGATTCCATTGCTACTTCTCTGGTAGAATGCAGGAAGTGATGCTGAGGAGGCATGGCTGCCTCCACTTCTTGAGAGTTATTCTGTGGAATGCTGCAAAATTCCATCATGTCTTGACCTGCCCCCATCCTTTTTAATATCTGCAAGAAGCATCTGGTAAAGCTTGTGCTGAGTTAGAATACTGATGGCCCTTGATCATACCTTTTCTTTTCCTCTAATTCTATTAAGTAGTAGAATACTGGAACAGGTTTTTTTGAAGTGGTGATGGAATGGTTGAAGGGTGATAAACTGAAACTCCATCCAGTCATCACAGTGTTGCTTATGGTGAGTGGGTGGGTGAGGGAGCTAGGGATGAGGAGCTAGGCATGTCCTTTCTAGGATTACGCTCCCTCTGAAGGAACAAGGTTGCAGCTTGGGGGTGCTCCTGGATCCAGTGATCTAGCTTGATTCTCAGGTGACAACTGTGGCTAGCAACCATCATATATGTCTTGGTAATCTCCAGATTGCAGTACTGTGTTATGCTGTATGAAAGGCTACCTTGGAAGAGTGTCTAGAAGTGTCAGTTGGTCCAGAATGCAGCAGCTAGACTCCTGAAGGGGGTTTGCCAAAGATCTTGTGTAACATCTATTCTAAAAGAGGAGGAGTAGTTACAGCTTTGTTTCTGATCTCAACACAAAGTGATGGTGTTAACCTTCAAAGCTTTTAATGGGCTTGGGCCCAGATTGTCTGAAAGTATGCTGCCCCCTATGCTCCCCTGAGTATCTTGAGATTGTCAGAGGAGACCTTTTTATCATTCTCTCCTTTCAGGGGGCACAGTTAAAGGTGAAAGGATCTTGAACCATCTCTGTGGTAGTTCTCTCTCTTTTTCTGGAACTCCTTTCCCAGGGAGATACTCCTATCTAGTTGTTTCCTGACATTTAGGAAGCTGTACAAGACTGTTTTATTTACTAAAATGTTTGAAGAGAAGCAGTCCAGAGGGTTTAGTCAGGAAAAGACTTCCAGTCCCCTTTCAGTTTATTTAATAGTGTTTGGGAGCAGCTGTGCAATGATGTGTTTTGCCTTAGAATACATGTTTAGGAGAATCCCATTATAGTTAGGATATTAGAAGTGATGCTTTTTGCTAAAACCTCTTTCCTTCCCAGGTGTGGAACCAGAGCCCTTTGTCATTGGGGATCATCTCATTGACGCCAGCGGGAAGCTGAACTTGTTGGATAAACTTCTCTCTTTCCTTTATGTTGGGTATGTTTTGCGTTACTGAGCTTTATACTCTCCCTGGGCTAATGTATTCCTACATAGCTTCAGATTTGTGCACATATTCACAAAGAACTGGCTAAAATGAGGGAAAGGGTTGATTTAGCAGTTCAGTACCAGCAACCTTACGGAAACAACTTTTAGTGTGAGAGAGGGAGACTTCCTAAGATGATTTTAAAAGCCGGATAAAGTCTTCTTAAAAACTTGCTCATTGAAATCAGGATTTCTGAAGCGGAATTGAGAAAGAGATGAGCTCTGGGGCTAATGAAGTTGTGAAATTTGTGTTGATGTTTTATTGTTGAGTAATTGGTTTTTTATATTGTTTTTGTTCAACAATAAAACAAAAAAAATTAACAACTTCTTTAGCAACAGAGCTTGTCTCTTTTTCAATTCCACTGAATTGTTCCAATGGCCACAATAACCTAATAATAATAATAATAATAATAATAATAATTGTTATTTATTTCTTACCTGCCTCTCCCTTTGGATCGAGGCAGGGAACAACATTAATACAACAATACAGAATAAATCAAATGCATAAAACGAATTAAAAGAGCATATAAAACCAATACAATCTTAAAATAACAATCAGGGCATCTTAAAATTCTTAGGTTTCAAATTCAGCTGGGTAGGCCTGCCAGAAAAGAGAGTATTAAGTTGACAAAACTCTCCCGGCAGGCCATTCCACGGTCTGGGGGCAACAGAAGAAAAGGTCCTCTCCGGAACAGTTGTCAGCCTAGTTTTGGCTGACTGAAGTAACTTCCCCCCAGAGGACCTGAGTGTGCGGAGCAGATTGTTCGCGGGAAGGCAATCCCATAGTTAACCTGGACTCAAACCATGTAGGCGTTTAAAGGTAATGGCCAACACTTTGTACTTCGCCTGGTAACTAATTGGCAGCCAGTAGAGTGATTTTAATATTGGTGTGATATGGTCACCCGTAGATGCACCAGTGACCAACCTGGCTACCATATTCTGAACTAGTTGACGTTTCCGAACTAGGTACAATGGTAGCCCTATGTACAGTGCATTGCAGAATAAGAACTTCTAGTGCTTCCAGTTGATTTCATAGATTTCAGGGCAATAGCATTTGTGCCAAACTGCATGAGGCAGTGGAACATGATAATTAATCACTTTAATTTGATGTTGGGCCCTGCAGTGCTAAGGGAACCCAAATGCAGTCTCCCCAACACCCAACACTCTTGTTTGCTCTACCTGCAGTCAGCAGCACTTTTTCCTTCCTTTTCTCTTTTAACTTTTAAAGCAGTCCAGATGCACTGTAGAGGAAGCTTTCTCTATTTGACCTCTAGATAGCCTCATGGGCCCAAAGGCATGCTGGGGAGATCAACATGCTAGGCATGATTGGAGCTTTGCTCTGCAGGGCACCTGAACACTTCTCAAAGTTAAGGGGGGAGGGGGGAAGAGATAGAAAGGTGTTGCAGACTGCCTAGTGAGGTGGTTGGAGAGACTGAGAGAGTACCAGAGTTGGGGTATGAAACTGTGCAGAGAAAGAGAGAGAGAGGGAGTTGGGAGTGCTCCTGTATCCGTTGCTCCAAATGACAGTTCAGATAGATGCAACGGCCAGGAGTGCCACTATCAGCTTCGGCTGATACGTCAGCTGTGCCCCTTCCTAGAGTTGAAAGACCTAAAGACGGTAGTGCGCGGGCTGGTAACTTCGAGGCTCGACTTCTGCAATGCATTGTACATAGAAATAATAATAATAAATTTATTTCTTACCCACTTCTCCGTTTGGATAGAGGTGGGGAACAACAGTAAATATAAAATATGATAAAGTACATAAAACTGATTAAAACGTGGCACACATTATTAAAATAGCAATAAAACATCATAAAAAACATCCTAAAAACATTCTAAAATTCTACTGGATATGTCTGCCGGAAGAGACCAGTCTTTATAGCTTTCTTAAATTCTAAAAGACTGTTAAGTTTACGAGACTTCTCCGGCAGGACATTCCACAGTCTGGGAGCGGCAGAAGAAAAGGTCCTCTGGGTAAAGGTTGTCAGCCTGAGCGTGCGGGGTGGATTGTATGGGAGAAGGCGATCCCGCAGGTAACCTGGACCCAAACTATGTAGGGCTTTAAAGGTAATGACCACCACTTTGTACTTCGCCCAGAAACTAATTGGTAGCCAGTGGTGCGATTTTAAAGCTGGCGTAATATGATCAGCCCTAGGTGTATCAGTGACCAACCTGGCTGCCATATTTTGAACTAGTTGAAGTTTCCGGACTAAGCACAAAGGTAGCCCTATGTACAGCGCATTGCAGAAGTCGAGCCTCGAAGTTACCAGTGCGTGCACTACCTACCGTCTTTAGGTCTTCCAACTCTAGGAAGGGGTGCAGCTGGCGTATCAGCCGAAGCTGATAGTAGGCACTCTTGGCTGTCGCATCTATCTGGGTTGTCATTTGGAGTGACAGATCCAGGAGCACCCTCAAGCTGCGAACACAGTCTTTCAGGGGGAGTGTAACCCCATCCAGAACTGGTTGACACATTTCCAAACCCAGGTTGGGGCCTTTGACAGCAAGCACCTCCATCTTGTCTGGATTCAGCTTCAGTTTGTTTTTCCTCATCCAGCCCATTACCACCTCCAAGCATTCATTTAGAGGAGACACGCTATCCTTAGCTGACGCTGTTATCGAAGGCATAGAGACATATATTTGGGTGTCATCAACATACTGATAGCACCCTGCCCCATGCCTCCAGATGATCTCTCCCAGCGGTTTCATGTAAATGTTAAACAGCATTGGGGAAAGGATGGCACCTTGTCGTACGCCACACAGCAGCTCCTGCTTTGAGGAGCAACTATCCCCAAGCATCACCATCTGGCACCTGCCCTAGAGGTAGGACCAGAACCACTGAAGCACAGTGCCCCCGATTCCTAATCCCCTCAGGCGTTCCAGAAAGATACCATGGTCGATGGTATCGAAAGCTGCTGAGAGGTCCAGAAGTACCAACAGGGACACACTCCCCCTGTCAATACTCACGCGTAGATCATCCACTAAGGCGACCATTGCAGTCTCAACTCCGTATCCCGCTCTGAAGCCAATTTGAAATGGGTCTAGAAAATCAGTGTCCTCCAAAACTGCTTGGAGTTGGAAGGCAACCGCCCTCTCAATCACCTTGCCTAAAAATGGAAGATTTGATACTGGCCTGTAGTTATTAAGGTCCAGGGGGTCCAGGGAGGTTTTTTTTAGAAGTGGCCATACCACCGTTTCTTTTAAACATGATGGAAAACTTCCCTCCCTGAGAGATGCATTAATAATATATTGTAATTGTGATCTAACTGCATCTCCTCCCTGGACGACCAGCCAAGAAGGGCAGGGATCGAGAGGGCAAGTCATCTTCCTCACTCGTCCAAGCAGCTTGTCCATGTCCTTGGTACTTACCAACTGAAAATGATCCAGTGTAATCCTACTCGCAGAGTCGCTGGACACTGCATTGTCAGCCTCTGCTGTAATGACGGCATCTAAGTCGGCTATTATCCAAGAGATTTTATCTGTGAAATGGTCATTAAAGGCATCACAGCGAACTTCCCAAGGTTCTAAAATCGGGTTCAGGGGGGAAGGTGCCTGAGTTAGACCTCTCACCACCTTGAACAGTTCTGCTGGATGTGAATTCGCAGACGCAATGTGTGCAGAGAAGAAAACTTTCTTCGCTGCACGTATGGCCACCCCATAAGGACGAAGGTGTTCACTATGTTGTGTCTTGTCAGATATAAGTCAAGTTTTCCACCATCAGCACTCCAGTCCTCCTTCCCGCTTCAACTCCCTGAGGTCTTCTGTATACCAGGGCGCCCGGTTAGAAGCGGGTCGGAGAGGACGTTTGGGGCAATCGTGTCGATAGCCCTAGTTAGGTCTTGATTCCATCTATTGACCATGGCTTCTACAGGATTGTCGACGATACCAGCCATAGAAACCTGTAAGGCTTTCTGAAATCCAGAAAGATCCATCAACCTTCGAGGGTGGACCATGTTAGTAGGTCTGCCACACCTGCAGGGGCGGGTGGTAGCCGTTATACCAAACCTGACCAGAAAATGGTCTGTCCGCCCACAGATCTGTCTGTTCGGAACTGAAAACAGCTTTGAGGGTGCGACCTGCTGAATGTGTGGGTCCAGAGTCCAATTGGGATAGACCCATGGTTGTCATGGATGCCATTAATTCCCACGCTGCACCCGACAAACCGGCCTCGAATGGGATGTTGAAGTCGCCCAAGACCAAAAGCCTGGGCGAATCCAACACCAGCTCCGAGACCGGTTCCGTGAGCTTGGCCAGGGAGTCTGATAGGCAGCGGGGAGGCCGGTACACTAACAGAATCCCCAGTCTATCCCTGGTCTTCAGACTCAGGTACACATACTCGATGTGATTCAATTCATGAAAAGGAAATCTGGTCAGGTTAAGGTTATCCCTATAGACCACAGCTACTCTGCACCCCTCCCAGCCCACTTTTCCTCACCTGCTCACTAACACAGTACCCAGCGGGGAGGGCCTGAGCCCATGTGGGGCCACTGTCATCTCCCAGCCAGGTCTCTGTGTAGCATGCTAGGTTAGCCTCCTCATCTGAATGAAGGTCATAGATGATATTTATTTTATTTATAACTTACCTGGCATTACATAGGAGCAAGGAGTGGTTCTGTGGGTGGCCTGGTTCATTCTCCAAGTTCCCCGGGTTAGCAGAGTGACCGGAAGGTAAGATGGGTGTTAGATATCTATCTCTCCTTCCCCTGTAACGGCACTTTGCCCTCTGTGCACTTCGCCTAGGCTACCTCTGTGCCTAGTCTGGAAACTTCAACTAGTTCAAAATATGGAAGCCAGGTTGGTCACTGGTACACCTAGGGGTGACTGTATCACACCAGCTTTAAAATTGCTCCACTGGCTGCCAATTAGTTTCTGGGCAAAGTACAAAGTGTTGGTCATAACCTTTAAAGCGCTACATGGTTTGGGTCCAGGTTACCTGCGGGATCGCCTTTTCCCATACAGTCTGCTCCGCACGCTCAGGTCCTCTGGGAAGAACTTATTACAGTCGGCCTCAATCGAAATGGAGAGGCGGGTAAGTAATACAATTATTATTGCAGAAAGAGAGAGAAGTAGAGAAATATCACACAGAGAAAAGAAGAGCATGGTGGGGAGTGAAACTGGGTGGGGGGAGTCCCAAGAGTGTTGAGGAGCCCAGAGGGTATCTGGCCCAGACCCCTTCAACCTTTTCAGTGCCATTGTTCAGATCTCCCCTTTTAAAAAAAAGAAAGAAACTTTTTAAAGAAGCAGACATGGAAGGACTGGCTTGGAATTGCAGTGCTGAACATGTTCTTCATCAAACTGATCTAATTGCCCTCTTCCCCCAGCTGCTACATGCCTTTGTGGGAGAAGACCTATTGTATGTGTATGTTTTCTCCTGCATGGAACGTAGCAGCTGCAGTGGCAATTTAGATCGGTGGGCTAATCATCATCATCCCCCAGCTCTGGTTTTAAGTCTAAATACAATCATAGATCTCTCACCTGCCATTTTATCCAGCTTCATTACTTTGAGCTTTTGAATAGAATTAGGAATCTTAAAGCTATTGAACTGTTAATAGTAATAATTGAATCTGACAAAAATTAAAGGTTGGGATGTATCAAACCCCGGGATTCAAATATCCTAGAATTCTGCATAATTGTGGTAGCCTTTGTCATGTGACCAAGCTGTTTGGCAGATACCAGTATAAGTATGCTGGTGCCCATTTCACCTTCCTTAGCGCACACAATCTTATTCTGTCTACATAATTATTAGGAGCCGCTTTGTCTGCAGAAGTTTGCCTTGCTGCATCCCACACAGGGCAAGTGAGGCAGAACTGGTCTCCACTTGCATAGTGTCCCTTGAGATGGGGCCATACATTTTCTTTAGGCATCCTCTAACTCCATGACCTAGCAGAAATAGAATTATGTATGCAAACTAAAAGATGCAAAATCACGTATTTATTCAGCTTGTAATATTTGGGTTTTGCATGTCGAGAGCATGGCCTTCTGGTGGTATATTTGTGTATAGCTCTGTATTTGCTAATTAAGTGTGTGATGAAGCTGGAGTCTTGATTCACTTGCACAGTAACAGCCCTCTCTGATATCTGCTGGGTTCAATGGGCATTAGTCCCAAATAAGAGCATGTAGGGGGTTGCTACGGAGAAAACAGCTGAGATCAGAGGTTTCTCTCCCTTTCTCATTCCAGTGGTCATCATGTATTGCTGTTTTCCCAGATGACCCAAATGCTGGATATTCTGCAAGACTATATGAATTACAGAGGTAATTGATGTAGCTGGTTTTATTGTCAGGAGCCTATTCTTGGGTGCAAAAAGGTTCTTAAACTGATCCTTTGTACAGGGAAGGGTCCTAAAGAAAAGGTTTTAATTAGTAGTCGACCAATACTTTCTAGGACCTAACTATGAGCCTGGGCTTCAGTCCTGAATCTGCTCCCAGTACTTACAATAAGTGTGTCTGAACATGTGTGACTGCATTTTCCTTCCCATGCGCTAGCCATGTACATCTGCACTTATGGCAAGCTGTTCCATATCATAGAATGGGGCATCCAGGCTTCAAAGAACTCTGGCATTGCTTACTGAGCTATGTAATTAGTAAGCTCAGTTTAAGATTTCTGTGTTTGTTTGTTTTCAAACAAAATCTACCAGGAATGCTTACACACACTTGTATTATATTAAAACCCAATAACGTACACAACAAAGAGTATAACAGTTTTGTGGGTGTGTTTTTTAAATATATATATATATATATATATATATATAGAAAAACCAGGTAAAAGCAACATAAAACCAATCAATCCAGAATTAAAAGTTCTTAAAAGGCCTGGGAAAATAAAAAGGAGTTTGCCTGACACTGAGAGATAACAGTGTGAGTATTCCTGAGGAGAGCATTCCACAGACAGGAAGTCACCACTGAGAAGGCCCTCACACCAGTTGCCACCCACTTTATCATGGATGGCAGGGGTAGTTGGAGAAGAGCCTCCGATGGTGACTTCGGGGGAATGGACAGACCATTATGGAGAAAACAAATCCTTCAGGTACCCTATTAATCAGCTTTATAGATTAGTGCCATCACTTTGGTGCCCAGAAATGGACCAAAACCTAGGCCAGATCTACACCAAACAGAATATAACGGTATGAAAGCAATATATAAAAGCCAGGAGCCACACTACTGCTTTATAGTGGTATTGAAGTGCACTGACAACTGTTGGGGTCCATTGATACATACCATATACCGCTTTCATACTGCTATATCCTGCTTGGTGTGGCTCCTGCCTTTTATATACCACTTTCATATCTCGTTCATACCGCTATATCCTGCTTGGTGTAGATCTGGCCCTAGTGTCTCTTAAAGTCTAAGAAGATTTGCTCCCAGTGCCCACTCTCCATTAACAGTCAAGCACTGTATTTTGAATTAAGCATAATCTCCAGACAGTTATCAAAGACAGATCCACATATAACTTGTTATAGCAGAGTGGATAACTATGGCAAGGTTATCCCTTCCCAGAAGAGACTGCCTAAGCTGATGGATATGCCACAGAGGTTGCTTGTGTTGCAAGTGACAAAGCTGGGTTAATAGCCAATCTCCTAAAGTGCAAACTTGATCCTGATTGTTGTGAATCGCCCAGAGAGCTTTGGCTATTGGGTGGTATAAAATATAATAAATTAATAATCCTTCAAAACAGTTGCAACCAGGGATGGAGCCTGGATGCCGACTGCATGGTGGCGTGATACGTCCACTTTCTCAGGATTGTATGATTTTACAGTTTATCATACAGGGCTTTCATTTCAAAAGTATCCACCCTAAATATCTCTCGATCTGATGCACAGATCATTTTGAATATGTTCAACTGTGATTTTTTTACAGTTGAACATGTTCAAATGTTCTTTACAAAATTTCAAACAGGACGAGTATGATGATATATAAAAAAGACAATTTATTAGGTTGAATTGTTTTTAACAAATGTTTTTAAAATCTTCAGCAAAACTTTACAATTTACAAAATAAAAAAAAATGTTCTGAGACAAGGGTAAACAAATAATTTTCATTGGATGTCCTCTTCACTTTCATTGGAACCACTATCATCACTGTCAAAATCTCTTTCCTCGTCTTCTTTTTCACTGTCCTCTTCTGTGGCCGTTTCAAGATTTTCTTTTGCACGCACTGGGGTAAATATATCCTGCCTGGCTCTGGGACTATATGTATTACTCATTGATATTGCACCAAAATATTTTAAGATATGGCAATCAACTATTGCAAAATTCATCTTTAAACATAAAAGACCTGGGACACCAAACAAATTAAGATAGAGGAGGATAGAGGAAGGAAGATGGGGAATACCCAATTTAAAACTATATTGTAAAGCCTATCAGTTAAGACACTTAATGTCTATAATTAATGACAAGACAAACATTGGGTTTGTATAGAAAAGTCTTTATTGCAAGATACAGATCTCACATTACTACCTTTCATTAAAAAAGAAATTAAAAAGGGTATACAACAACAATATACAAGCATTATTTCCATATTAAAGGTCTGGAGATACAGAAAGGAATCATTGATGCCTGGGATATATCCATTTCTTGGAGGGACCAATTTTGGCAGAATTTGTCTCCCAAGAGACAATTCTTTTAGGTGAAAATCCAGGTGTCCATAAATTGATACCAATTTATGGACACCTGGATTTTCACCTAAAAGAATGATAAATAAAAAGGCTTTAAAAGACAACAAACTAGATAGATTAATCTATCTCTTGGGAGACAAATTCTGCCAAAATTGGTCCCTCCAAGAAATTCCTGACTTGTGTGGCTGATAACTTTCTCCTACAGAAAGCAGAGGAAGGAACTAGAGGAACGACTATCCTTGATTTGATACTGGCCAATAGGGATGACTTAGTGGATAAAGTGGCAATTTCGGGAACTCTGGGAGAAAGTGACCACGTCATACTTGAGTTCTTGAATTCAAAGGAAGCAAAAGCTGAGTGTAGCCATACACGTACTCTAGATTTCAGGAAAGCTGTTTTTGATAAACTCAGAACTATGATAAGTAAGGTTCCATGACAAGTGACCCTAATGAGAAATGGAGTCCAAGATGGGCGGGAGTTTTTAAAAAAGGAAATTTTAAAGGCTCAATTACAAACAATTCCAACAAGGAAAAAAGATAGAAGACAACAGAAGTAACCAACGTGGCCAAACAAAAAACTTAAAGATGACCTGAAAATAAAAAAGGGATGTATGTAGGAAGTGGAAGGAAGGCCAGGCTACAAAAGAAGAGTACAAACAAGTAGCACAGAAGTGCCGGAATGGTATCAGGAAGGCTAAAGCTGAGAAGGAGCTGAGGCTAGCGAGGAATGCTAAAAGCAATAAAAAGGCTTTCTTCAAATAGAGGAAAGAAATATTGGTTCAACTGCTTCATGAGGATGGCAAATTGATAACAGATGACAAAGGAAAGTGCAAAGTGCTCAATTCCTACTTTGGCTCAGTCTTCTCTCAAAAACGGGTCCATGACCCCCCTGGAAAAAGTGAAGTACAAGCTGACGGGGCAGGATTGCAGTTTGAGATTGATAAACAAATGGTCAAGGAACACCTAATTTCTTTGAATGAGTTCAAGTCTCCAGGGCCTGACGAACTGCATCCTAGAGTAATAAAGGAGCTGGCAGAAGAACTCTCAGAACCACTGTCATGGAAGATAGGTGAAGTGCTGGATGACTGGAGGAGGGCTAATGTTGTCCCTTGTCATGGTTCCGTCTGAAGAATCTTCCTCTGAGGAGGAAGAAGTTTCAGAGACTGCAGCTTCACCCATTCCCTAGGACTTACCAGAGGAGGAGGAAGGGCATGGAGGTTCCTCAGAAAAGCCCCAGGAAAGCCACCCTCTTCCACCCCCTGTCTCCAACGAGAAAGATTCTGGGCCAGAAGAGGTTTGTCCTTTAACTCCCCAGCAGAAGCGGTGTCTGAAGCGTGCGGAGCAAGTTCGTCCCACAAGACGCAGCATGAGATTGCAAAAACAGAGCACAGCAGACGCAAGCCTTAAATAAGATTGCGAAGGAATTTGAAACAGCTGGGGGAAGGGGCGAGGACAAGCTCAGGCAAGAATAAAAGGCTTGAATGGGGAAGCAAGGGTTCGTTGGGAACAACCGACGTAATCAGCTCCTAGCACTCCCGCATACTTCTGGCTTGTAAACTGTGGACTGAACACCCGGCTTGACTTTTGATTCTGGATCCTGGACTTCCCTAATACCTGGTTTGACCTTTGGCTTCGACAATTGGACTATCTGAATCTCTGGCATGACCCTTGGCTTTGGCAACTGGACTTTGTGGACTTTCTGGTGTGATTTTGGATTCTGGAACGGAACTGGGGATTTCCCTGCCTTGCTCTGTAAGTTCGGCACTCCATGCAGGCTTGGGGTTAATCTCTTAGATATAAATAAAAACTTCAGACAATTAAGTTTGCTGGCGTACTTCCCGGACATTCCATGATAAGGGGTTTGGTTGGCTGGATTCCCAGACAGGAGACTGGTGAATTACGACATCCCTATCTTCAAAAAGGGGAAAAGGAGGAACCTGTGAACTACAGACCAGTCAGTCTGACATCCATCCCTGGGAAATTTTTGGAGCAGATTATAAAGAAGTCAATTTGTAAACACCTTGAAAACTATGCAGTGATTACTAGAAGACATCATGGATTTGTCAAGAACAAATCCTGTCAAACTAATCTGATCTCATGTTTTGATTGGGTAGCCTCCCTTGTGGACTGTGGGAATGCTGCAGACATAATTTATCTTGACTTCAACAAAGCTTTGGACAAAGTGCCCCATGACATTCTGATTCACAAACTACGTAAAAGTGTGCTAGATGGAACAACTAGTAGGTGGATCCACAGTTGGCTACAGAATCAGACTCAAAGAGTGCTTATCAATGGTACCTTTTCACACTGGGGGGAAGCAACCAGCGGGGTACCACAGGGCTCAGTCCTAGGCCCAGTGCTCTTCAACATTTTTATTAATGATTTGGACGAGGAGGTGCAGGGAATGCTTATCAGATTTGCAGACAACACAAAATTGGGTAGGATAGCTAATACCCTGGAAGACCGAAACAAACTTCAAAGTGACCTTGATAGGCTGGAGTGCTGGGCTGAAAACAACAGAATGAAATTTCATAGAGATAAATGCCAAGTTCTACACCTAGGAAAAAGAAACCAAATGCACAGTTACAAGATGGGGGATACTTGGCAAATCAATACGACAAGTGAGAAGGATCTTGGAATTGTTGTAGATCACAAGCTGAATCTGAGCCAACAGTGTGATGTGGCTGCAAAAAAAGCAAATGCTATTTTGGGCTGCATTAGTAGAAGTATACGTGCGAGGTACTGGTTCCCCTGTATTCGGCACTGGTTAGGCTTCATCTTGTGTATTGCATCCAGTTCTGGGCACCACACTTCAAGAAGGATGCAGACAAGCTTGAGTGGGTTCAGAGGAGGGCAACAAGGATGATCAGGGGTCTGAAACAAAGCCCTATGAGGAGAGACTGAAAGAACTTGGCATGTTTAGCTTGGAGAAGAGAAGATTGAAGGGAGACATGATAGCACTTTTCAAATACTTGAAAGGTTGTCACACAGAGGAGGGCCAGGATCTCTTCTTGATCATCCCTGAGTGCAGGACACAGAATAATGGGCTCATGTTACAGGAAGCCAGATTCCGGCTGGACATCAGGAAAAACGTCCTGACAGAGCAATACGACAATGGAACCAATGACCTAGGGAGGTGGTGGGCTCTCCCACATTAGAGGCATTCAAGAGGCAGCTGGACAACCATCTGTCAGGGATGCTTTGAGGTGGATTACTGCATTGAGCAGCGAGTTGGACTCGATGGCCTTATAGTCCCATTCCAACTCTACTATTTATGATTCTATAATGCATTATTATAGAGACATTACTCTTATCTCGGACTGTCTTGAGGACATTATTGAGGAATACAAACATTACATGGTTAGAGTGGTATCAACTATCCACATGTATCAGAAAGCTGTACATCATACAGCAATGCATCAGAAACTTGACAGATTTTGAAAGAATGGTAGTTAACACAGCAGAAAAAGACAAAGGGCAAATAACTACTCCATACTGATTACTGCTTAAACTGGATTTGGGCTCGCAACAAGTGCCATGAACTTGCTGGGACTCTGACTGGGCTATTAAAACAGATCAAGAATACTGGACAAAAATGTGGGGGAAATTTCCTTTTAAAGCTGCATCAGCTAAATGTACAGAAATATCACTTAAAATGTTTTTTAAAATGGTACTTAACACCATCCAGAATAGCAAAGATAGACAGGTCTTACCATTGTGTTGGAGACGATGTGGGGTCCAGGGATACTATGTTCACATGTGGTGGGACTGTGAATGTATTCAAAGATTTTGGATGGAGATTTTTAAAGAAATATCCATCATAATGGAAACAACAGTAATAAAAACACCAGAACTGGCGTTACTTAATAAATTTGATGGCCAAAACCAAGCTATATCACACAAAAAGCAAATTTAATATCTCTAAATAGCAGCACGTGTAATATAGGAAATAGCGCTCTCCGAGAAACTTACTCAACATTTAAGTGCATTAAGAGGACAAAAGAAAAAAGACAGTTTTGCTACAGAATGGTCGTGTTTTTATTAAACACACAAACAAAATAAGAGCACCGACACAGGTTCCAACTGCTTTTTTTAACAGCTTATGGTTACAATAGTTTCTCTGGGGGGAAAAATAAAATTAAATAACAATAAATAACAATAAATAGCTTGTACTGTGAGTTTATAGTGTTGGACTGTGTAGTATTTTCTTCTCTAAAAGAAAGCATGTGTAATCTATTATTCCTTGCAAATATGGTTTCTGTATTACATTAATATTTAAGTTTTTATATTTGCAAATAAATAATTTTTAATAAGCAATTGCAACCCCATCCAGAATACCGTTATTCAAGGCAGAACTACCATCAAACAACATCACCTCCTGTCAGGGATAGTTAAGACACTGCTTTGGGGTCTTGTAATTTTTAACTAGGATTTAATTAGAAGTAGTCTGGAAGGCTTTGGGCCTGTTTAGCTTCTGGAATGTCAGTATCTGTGTGAGTTGATTTGTCAGCATTCTCAGAGCAAGGATGGGGGAGTTTATTTATTTATTTATTTATTTATTGCATTTTTATACCGCCCCATAGCCGAAGCTCTCTGGGCGGTTCACAAAAATTAAAACCATGAAATAATTTAAAAAATATAAAACAAGCCACAATCTAAAAACACAAAATAACATACAATATAAAAACACAACCAGAATAAAACCAAACAGCAGGAATTAATACAGATTAAAATACAAATTTAAAACAGCAAGGATTAAAATTGAGTTAATTTAACTGTTGAAATACTGGGAGAATAAAAAGGTCTTCACCTGGTGACGAAAAGAGTACAAAGTAGGCGCCAGGCGAACCTCTCTGGGGAGCTCATTCCACAGCCGGGGTGCCACAGCGGAGAAAGCCCTCCTCCTAGTGGCCACCTGCCTCACTTCCTTTGGCAGGGGCTCACGGAGAAGGACCCGGGAGTTGTTCTACTCCCTGAAGCCACCTGCTTGTCTTAGCCTTGGCAGTGAAGCTGTCTGAGAACTTTTTTTTATTATTATTATATAGTTTTTATTAATTTCCACAAAACAAACATACACATAATACACAATATAACAAACTACCTCCCTCGACTCCCCCGTGCACCCCCCCCCGAGACCTTCTCATAATCATTCTTCCTCCTTCCAAAATTTTAACGATTCTTCTGACGGCATTTGTCCCTTTCCCGATCTTAAGACATATTCCAAAAAGGGAGTCCATATTTCTCCAAAGTCACTCTTACTGGACATTCCCCTCTTTATTTTCATTTTACATGTCATCATATCATTCAGTGCTAAATCCCAAATTTCTTTATACCAATCTTCTATTATATAACTTCGTTGCCCTTTCCAATTTTTAGCAATCATTATTCTAACGGGTGCCAGGAGGTTGTTTACCAATTCTCTATTAATTATATGCTTATTCCTACTATCCCATATTGCTAGTAGAGCTAACTTTGGGTTTAATTCCAATTTACTTCCAATTATATCACTTATTTCTTTAAAAACCCTTTCCCAAAATTTTTGTACTTGTTCACAGCTCCACCACATATGAAAATAGGTCCCAACCTCCTGACAACCCCTCCAACAATTCTTAGACACTTTTTTATCGATCTGGTGAAATCTTACAGGTGTTAGATACCATCTCCAAACTGTCTTATAGTAATTCTCCTTAATTCTAATCGACAATAACTTTAACATTCTTACGTTCCATATCCTCCCCCAATTATCCTCGTTGATTTTTTCCCTTACATCTTCTTCCCATACCTCTTTTATAACCTTAAGTGAGTCCTGAAATTCCTCCTCTGTTAATATTTTATATATCTCACTAGTCAATCCTTTCTCAGCTCCTACTTCTTCTTTTTTCCCTATTAATTCAATTAAATCTTCAAATCTAGTGTTAATTCTACATTTCTTATTTTTCATCCTCCATTCCTGTGTCCATTTTACCAATTGCAAACACTTAAACCAAGCTATCTTTTGACCTTTAAACAAATCTTTAATATGCTCACTATCCTTCATCTTTTCCATCCAATTCCTTAGCTTAATTATATCTTGTTCTTTCAGTCTCGCTTCAATCTCTGGTTTTAATACTTTGGGGAAGTTTCCCACTACAACAACTGGGGCGAGCGGAGAATCCCCTGGTATCAACTTCCCTCTATACTTCTCCCATAACATTAATATATTTTCCAACAATGGGTTGTCCAGTACCTTCAATTCTTTCTTTTGCATTTTAGTAAAAAATATATTTCGCAATTTACATTCTATGTCTACTGTTTGCAGTTCCAACCATTCCAGATCTTCCTCCCCTAAAATGCCATTAATAACATATCTTAACTGATTAGCAATATAATAATTCTTAATATTCGGAAGTCCTAAACCTCCTTTCTTTTGAGCCTTATACCATAACCCTTTATCCTAGCTCTTTTATCCCCATTACAATAAGCATTAACCATATTTTGCCAACTTTTAATCTCAGCTACTGAAATTCTAATCGGTAACATTCTAAACAAAAAATTCACCTTAGGTATAATCTTCATTTTAATAACTGCTATTCTACCAAACCAAGAATGTTTTAATTTTCTATATATCTGTAGTTTTTCCCCTACCTCTTTTCTTAACCTTACAAAATTAAGTTCCCCTATTCTTTCTAATTCTTTATCTATATTAACTCCTAAATATCGTATTATATTTTTATGCCTTAATCCTAACTTAGCTTTACATTTCTCCATCTCTTCCTTGTTATAATTATACAACATCATTTCTGACTCCTCCCAATTAACTTGTAATCCTGTAATTTCCCCACATTCTCTCAAATGCTTCTGAATCATCTCCCCGCTTTCTAGGGGATCTTCTAGTGTCAATAACGTGTCATCCGCAAACATATTCACTTTAATCTTATGAATTCTTCCTATCCCCTTTAAGCTTTCATCTTCCCTAATTACGTTTGCTAAAATTTCTATTACTATTGCAAATAAAATCGGTGAAAGTGGACAACCTTGCCTAGTTCCTCGAGCTAGTGTAATTTGTTGCGTTAACCCATCATTAACCATTATTTCAGCTTTATTATTTTTGTACAACTGATTAATCACTCCCATAAATTTATGTCCAAACCCAAATGTTTTTAATATAATTTTTAACGCTGGCCATTCCACACAATCAAAGGCTTTGAAAATATCCAATGCTAATAATCCTGCTTTTAAATTCTTTTTTTTATAATATTTATTAAATTTATAACTCTCCCAATTAAATTCGGCATTTTCCTACCTAAAATAAATCCACATTGATCTTTTTTAATATATTTGAAAATAAATGTACCCATTCTTTTAGCCATTATTGCTGAAAATATTTTTGCATCCTGATTTATTAAAGATATTGGTCTATATGATGCTGGATCCGTCAAGTCCTTACCTGGCTTCTGTATTAAAATAACCAAGGACTGGTCCCACGATGGCGGAGTCATTCCTCCCTCTATTATATTATTATATAATTTTTTTAATCTTGGTATTAAAATATCCTTAAATATTTTATAAAATTCCGGCCCCAAACCATCAATCCCCGGAGACTTACCTCCTTTTAGTTTTCCAATAATTCCCTCTATTTCTTCCTCAGTAACCAAGGCTTCCATACACTCCCTGTCTTGATCATCCAGTCTTATTTTCCAGTTCCTATCTACATATTCCTGAATCTTATCTTGTGAAATCGCATCGGATGAATATAAATCTTTATAAAATTCCTGAAAAATGGTTAATTTATCTTTCATTAAATTACATCTATTCCCTAATTTATCTCTTATTGTCCCTATCATATTCTTAGCCTTCTCTGACTGCGTGGATCTAGCCAGCATCTTGGAATTTCTATTATTATATTCAAAAAAATCTCTCTTTAAATACAACAAGTTCTTTTGAACCTGTTCCATTTCTTCTTTCTCCAATTCCTTTTTTTTTGCTTGAATTAGGGCATATAACCGCTTATCTTTTGTCTCTCTTAATCTCTCCTCTAGTCTCCTTATCTCTTCTTCAGCATTTTTATTAAGTACTTCCTGTTGCTTTTTAAGTGTGGCCATTTCCCTAATACAGATCCCTCTTATTACTGCTTTCATCGTATCCCATAATAATCCTTGCGATTTAACTCCTTTTTCATTTATCTTCCATATTTCCTGCACTTCCTTTTTTAATTTATCTACTATATTTTTATTATTAAAAATTCTTCCGTCCAGTCTCCATCTCTTTGCTTGTTTATAATCCTTCTTCCTTTTAATATCCATCAACATTAATGCATGGTCAGTGATCTTAATTACTCCAATATCACAATCTATTAATTTTGGTACTATGTTCTTTGATATAAAAAATGATCAATCCTTGAATAACTCTTAAATCTAGGTGAGTAGAAAGTATATTTTCTTTCTTCCCCTTTTAAAGCTCTCCATACATCCACTAATTCTTTCCTCTCCATTAGTTTAGCTAGCTCCGTCTTCCCCTCTCCTCTAGCATCTCTTATAATGTTATCCCTATCTTTCCCTTTATCAAGTACCATATTAAAATCTCCTGCCATCACAACGTTCTTTTTCCCTACATCTCCCACCATATCAAATACTTCTTTAAAGAATTCCATTTGTTTCCCATTTGGAGCATAGACATTAATCAACACAAATTCCTCCTCTTCCATCGTACAGTAAATTATAAGGATCCTTCCATTCTTATCTTTCTTTATACTTTGAATATTGATACCACATTTCTTTGATATTATTATTGCCACACCTCTCGCTTTAGAAGTACCAAATGACTTTTCATACACTCCTATTTCTCTCATTCGTAACTCATTAGCCCCCTCCTTTATCTGATGAGTTTCCTGCAAAAAAATTATATCTATTTTATTTCTTTTCAACAATGTTTCAATTCTTCGTCTTTTTATAATTGTTCCTAGCCCCTTAACATTTAAAGTTGCCCATCTCAATTTATTTTCCATTTCTTTCTTTCACCCATATCTTTAAGTTGATCTCGGTCAGTGAAACACAACCCCCCCCTCCCTTCCCTCCCCCCACATATACCCCCAATTTTACCCCCCTCCTCACCAGACATCTGGGCACTGGTCCCAATTATTTTAGAACTCTTTTGGGGGGGGAACCCGGCCCAACCCTCATAGCGAAGTCCAATCCTCCCCTCCTTTTTAATTTTTCCCTACTAATCCCTTATCCTTGACTGGATCCTCCGACCGCGCCTTCTTCTTGCTCTATTTCTCCCCCATCGTTGGCATCGATTATGCCCAGCTTCTCCAACAGCTCCATTCCCTGCTCACAGGATGTTATTCTTTCTTGCTTCCCTTGCCACATAAATCGCAAAAATACTGGATATCCCCAGCTGTAAGATATCGATTTCTTCCTCAGTGCTGCTGTACAAATTTTGACACTCTTCCTCCACTGCACTGTATGCGGCGATAAATCCTGGTAAATTTCAACTGCTGTTGCGCTGTCTGAGAACTTGATAGAGAAAGGGTCTGGGTTTGCAGAAGGATCGCCCAGACTGAAGCGTCATCTTTGTGGGCTGAGCAGTGTCGCTATGCCGCCACGGCCTCAAACACTAGGCCTAGGAGAGCACACCCCTCTCAGGCTAAGTCTTAACACTTAAATACCTGAGGGAAGGGCAAAAGACTCAACACTTTTCCCTTATAGCAGAGGGGAAAAGGGTGTTAAGGGTTTTTGAATAAGGTTCTCCTGTGCGTATGTTGGCTGAAGGTGTAATGATTTGTGTTTCTTTATTAAACTGATAGAGCAGGTTACAAAGCCAAGGTGACACATGGTTTGTGGTAGCAAAAATAAAAGAAAACGTTTATTGTTGTTAACCGTCTTTTCAAATCAATTTTAACACCTGCCTATTCTTAATACTTCAAACAATCTTGTTAATAATAATCCTAGGTACTCATAATCTCTTCACACATTCCTGACTAGAACACACACAGCTATCTTCCACACAACTACCTTCCACCCAACCAAGACAATAAGATGATAAGATAATCTAAAACACTCCCTCACACAATATATACTCTTCCCCCTCCCTTTCCCAGCATCATCAGCCACACCCACTCAGTCCAACATTCTGCACTCTCCAGACATACACAGGGAGACGGAAATGTGGGGCATCGTCACAGCCGCCCTGTTTGGTCAAGGGCGTTGCTGAAAGGCCAAAAGCCCCTGTCTGTTATGTGGTCTGGAAGAGCCTGTGCCTCCCGTTTTAAGATGGTGCAAAGGTGAGGAGACTTTGCTAGGAATATCTGCTCTGCATTCCCAGAAAATCTCCCTATTTGGATCCATCATTATCTGAGACTCTGGGGGGGGACTTTGCACATGCTCCCATCTAAGTGGAACTTTGGATTATTAAGCATTTGCCATGAAAAGTACTGCGAGGCTTTTCATAGATGTGAACTCTCTTTTTCTGTGGATTGTGCATCTTTGTTTGCCGTCAGCTCAGTGCACCAGAAGACTGGGCTTGATCAATAATTATTGGACTTTCTTTCCTCTGCCTGGACTCATGCTGTGAGGAATTTCCCATGTGAAAGCAGTGGCATGGAATGCCTTGTGTCTGGGGGTTCACCTTTCCCCATGAATTTTAAGATGTTTTTAATAATGTATGTTTTATTTGTTTTTAATGTTTTATCTATTTTATGGTATTTGTATTTATATTTATTGTTGTTCCCCACCTCGATCCAGAGAGAGAGGCAGGTTAGAAATAAATATATTATTATTATTATCTTATTTAAGCATTGACCATGTTGCTTGGAGTTACCAATGTATGATCTGAGGTTGGACTAGCTCTCTTGGGGTGGTTTGGTAGAATTTGCACCTTTGATTGCCTTAGAGATCATGTCAGGAATCATCCCCCTCCCTTGTCCAGGTTTGGAACCTGTGTATGGATTGACCTTCCCTTATCTTCAGAACTGTGGAGATGGCTACTAACCATCAGCTATATGATTTTAGAAGCGTGTAACCACTAAGCTTTTGCTGTGAGATTTCTTGCAATAAAGAAATCTCATTGGTTTGGGTGCCCCATGTCAGTTTGCCAGAATGTCAGTTTGCCAGAGAGAACAGGAAACCTGACACCTCCTGTCTGCATTGAGTTTCAGTTTATTGGGCCTCATCTACTCCATTACAGAGTCCTGTCCCCAGTTTAGTACTTTGGTTGCCTCACGTGAATTGAAAGTAAAAGAGAAGTATGGTTGGATGTTATTGGTATTTTGATGACACAGCACTCCTAACCTCCAGATGACTCATTAACCAATGCAGTATAGATGCTTAAGAGCATTGAGAGTAGGATGGACCCCTCTGGAACCCCATAGCACAAGTACTGTGGAGCTGAGCAGTGGCTTTTCCAACAGCACGTTATGAAATCTGCCTTCCACAGGAGCAGAACTACTGTGTTGACTCCAGACAGCCTGTCCAGAAGGATGCCAAGGCATCAAAAGCAGCTGAGTGCCTATGTTTGACCTACATTCTATTTCAGATTCAGTACAATTCCCAGACATTCCCAGAGAACTTTTGCCTGAGTAAATTGCAGTTACTGTAGCCTGAGGAGTTCAAATGAGCACCAGAAAGCATTCATTGAACTGATCCTAAATAAATCCTCCTTGGACCCAGATGATGGTACTAATTGTTGGTGGCTGCAGATACTCCCCTTTTTGGACAAGGAATTCGATAGATGAAGGCTCCAAATAGACTTGGATGGCACAGATTATCTGAATCCACTTTAGTCTGGCTTTGGGCCAGGCTGTAGCACTGAGGATGCAGAATTGTTATGCCCCACAACTTTACATTCTGCATGCACCACTCCAAATAAGTCTGTAGTATTGTATAATCTGTTGGTTGTCTAGAAGCCAGAAGTATGTCAAGCACCTTCCACAGGTAGCCAGAGCATTTCAAGTAGCCATTACTTCCCCATCCTTTCAGCTAGAACAAGAGAAGTGGAGGATGTGCGGAATCTGACATAAACCTCTAAATCTGATACCTTGTCCATTTTGGAATTTTAAAAAGCCAATTTCTAGCCCCAGTTGTTCCAAAGCAGATGTTGCAAACCTTTGAGAGAAGTCTCATAGTAAGTTGGGCTATGAAGAGATTCTAATAGTTAGGGGAAATCACTTTGCCTCCCTCTTCCTCATTGATCTGTTTTTGCTTTTAGTTCCTTGCCCTTCCCTTGTTTGTTGTCACAGCCAGCTTTGCCAAATGATATGTTCAAAAATCTAGATCTTTGAAACTGGGTGTATTATGCAAATAAGTACAGGTTTGGGCTGCTCTTTTACATTTTAATGCACACAGGACATGGCAGCTCTAAATGCAGCCATTTTTATTGAGAGCCAGTGTGGTGTAATAATTAGACAAGAACCATGGAGACCAGGTTCAAATCCATTGTCAGCCTACTGGATAACCTTGAGCTGTCACTATATCTCAGCTTAATCTGCCTCACAGGGTGGTTGTGAGCATAAAATGGGTGTCGGCACCGAGCCATGTACATCAGTTTTGATCAGCTTGGAGGAAAGGAGGATATAAATGTAATAAATATTCAGACAATTGCTGATTTCTCATTCATGTGATTAAAAACACACACATCCATGTCTGGTCAACACCACTTCAGACTGCAGGGAGGGTATTGACTGTTTCTTCATTATAAAAAAAAATCCCTGGACAGAAAAATTCTAGCATGTTATGGAGATGGCTATGCTAGAAGCCATCTTCGGTTATACTTTTATTTGCAAAAGTATTTCGTATGGAAGAGCATTCAGATACTTTGAACCTCTAACTATAGTTTGAAAAAGTGCAGCTCACACTGGGTTTGAACACCTTCCTGAGAACCAGACCTCAGAAACTGCTCCACACTCAGGTGCAAAGTGTGTGCAAGCCCATTATGGTGTAGGTGAGTTTTGAGGCTTCTGTATCAGGTGTTGATATCTCATTGTGGGTGTTTCACCATAGTATGCTGTCTTGAAAGCTGTGTTTCAAGGCCCAACATCTAGGCTTGTTTCTGAGACAGGTTGCAAAATAAATCTGAATCATGGTGCTTCATTCTATGAATGTTCCTAAGTCTGACCTGTGCTTACTACTGCATTGTACATGTTCCCTGGATACACAGCTACAAGCACCAGGGAAGGACAGAGCTTTAATTTGTCACCTTCTAGGTATGAAAGCTTGAATCTCTAATCTGTATGGCTTAGTATGAAGCCTTGTTTTGATTGGTGCCTGTGGCAGAAAAATGACTGAATCAAGCTATTGAGGTGAAGCCAGATTTAATAGTGTATACTTAAACAAACGGTCCGTTGAGTTCTATTTCAGGAGGAGTGAATACTCCTGGGGTAAGCCAAACTGTAGCAGGAGATGAATATGGAAAAAAAGGATTTAAGATGTAGAATGGTGTACCAGCTTTCAGTTCAGTGGATGGCACAAGAGAAAGACCCCAGAAGGTGGCATCACATTCCAAGAATAGAAGACTTTTGAACATCTGTGATATTCTACTTAATTCTTTTTCATTTTTAACTGAAAAGGTTACAGTTATGAGCGCTTGGATGGATCTGTCCGAGGTGAAGAACGATACCTTGCCATTAAGAACTTCGATCACCAGCTCATTTTTGCCTTCCTCCTGAGCACCAGGGCAGGTGAGCTAAACATTACGAAAGGACCAGGGGAGCTCAGCTGCTTTGCAGTCCATGAATGTCCCTCTGCTGCTTTTTTAGATGTTGAATAAAGGCTTGAACTGAGTGCAGTTTGGAGGTCATAGAGAAAGTTTTCATAAACTCAAGTTCAGATAAACAGGAGGGCTGTTTGCAAAGTTTTACATTGCCATAGAGCTACATCTACAGAAATGAGAGATCTTTATACAGTGTGTACATAGCACATATGCACACACATTTCTAGTAGATGAAGGTAACTGAGAATTCTGATTATCTGGTTTGGCTAATGGTGGCTCTGAAGTATGCTTCATTGGGTGTTCTATCTGCTTTCACCTTGAAAACTAGCGGTAGGCTGATCCATTGGCTGCCACTCAGGCCCCTGGACCTTTCCCCCTGGTTTAGGGCTTTCATATGTAGTATCCATAGTCTAGTTCAAAGGATCCTTCCAGATCTGCACCATGTTCTATTTCTTTTCTGTACCATAATGACCAAACATCTCCCCATTGCCTTCTCAATCAGAAAAGAAGGTACACAGCCCCAGCTCAGTCTCTGGTTCTAAAATCTGTCTTCAAACGATATCTTGTTGCCTTCTCATTTATTCATATCAGATTCTAAATAACAGTCTCTAGGGTTCAAGGCAGATAATGCCACTCAAGAAAACTAGTGAGATGAATACAATATAAATGCCATTTTATATTGAGAGAGCCAGTGTGGTGAAGTGGATAGAATATTGAACTTGGGCCAGAGAGATCCAATTTTAAATCCTAGCTCAACTGTAAAGCTCACTCGATTATCCTGGACACACTCTTCTAGGCAGTGCATCACAGGGTTGTTGTGAAGTAGAACAAAAATGGCATTTCAATTATTCTGAAAAAAATAAACCTGCCTGGCAAAGGTGTCAGTAATACCTTACTATATGCCATACTCTAACAAAGTAATCTTTTAAAATTTGTTGTCTAAAAAGGAAAATTGAGGGATCTGGTAATTTCCAGGCCAACTCTGGAAGAGAGCATCAGTATTGAGGCCTAAGCTACACATGGAGGTGGCAAGCCCAAGATTTCAAACCTGGGTCAGTTGCATTTATGTGTAAAATTGTGTGTGTAAGGGAGGGAATGTTTTAAAGGTTATTTTAATGTTATTTGTAACAGTATTTTTATGCCTTTACATTGTTACCTGCCCTGAGACGTTGGGATGGGATGGTCTATGCATCTAATTTAATGAAATGAAAATATGGATCTATGCATCACTGTTCATCAAATTAGGGAGGATAAAATATCTGTTTTATTTTCGGTGATATTTAAGTTATAAAAACTTTTAATGGAATCCTCCTTTACTTACCAAGGTGGAGTTGGCATAAATCTAACTGCAGCAGACACCGTTGTTTTTGTCGACAGTGACTTTAACCCTCAAAACGACTTGCAAGCAACAGCAAGAGCCCACAGGATTGGCCAAAAGAAGTAAGGACAAGTATACAGGCATGCATGTGTGCTCTCTTTTCTCCCTGACCCACAAATCCTGCACAGCTACAGCCATGCCCTGGCACATCCCAAGCGTGTGTTGTTGTGAGATTGCAGCAACTGGTCAGAATACAGCAGGCTTGGAGCTAGTGCCTAAGAGCTGTTGTGACCACTGTTCTCAACCTAGGGCTTCTGGTAGCCAATCTCTGATGCCTTCCTGTCTGTGCCAGGTGTCTCCGAATGCATGGCAGACTAGGCCTTCTTGATGAAGGCTCCAACTGGAGGGAGATTTCAAATGTAGTGCTGCAGGGCTCTGCCCTGGGCATTTTAGACTTAAATATTTTGATCAAAGACTTAAAGGAAGGGGTGGAGGTAATACTTAGCAAATCTGAAAGTGACATCCAACTGGGAGCGATGGACAGGAATAAAATTCAAATTGACGTTAATTAACAAACATGGATGAAACTAATAAATGAAATTTAATAGACAGAAATGTAAAGGGAGTGGGGGGAAAGGTTGTGCTTATGATTGGGATTATGTAAATCACAAGCACAACATTGATTCAGCAGTGTGTGGCTGCAATAAAGGCTAATATGATTTTAGGCTGCTTTTATAGAACTCTAGTTTTCAAGTCATGGATAGTACTAGTTCTGCTTTATTCTGCACTGACCAGAGCTCAGCTGGAGTACTGTATCCAGTTCTGCATCCTGCAGTTTAAGAAGGATCTAGACCAGCATACCCCAACCTCATGCCCTTCAGATGTATTGGACAACTCCCAGAATTTTTGACCATTCGCCATGCTAGCAGGAGCTGATGGGAGTTGAAGTCCAAAACATCTCAAGGGCATGAGGTTTGGAAAGGCTGATCTAGACTAATTGGAACAAGTTTAGAGAAGGTAAACAAAGATAGTCAAGGGTAGGAACCTATGAGAAGAGGTTGGAGGAACTGGATATGTTTAACCAGGAGAATCATAGAATGGTAGAGTTGGAAGGGGCCTATAAGGCCCTTGAGTCCAATCCCCTGCTCAGTGCTGGAATCCACTTGAAAGCGTATCTGAAAGATATGTCCGGCTGCATCTTGAAGGCCTCTAGTGTGGGAGAGCCCCCCAGCCCCCCAGGTAATTGCTTCCATTGGTGTACTGCTCTAACAGTCAGGAAGTTTTTCCTCATGTCCAACCAGAATCTGGCTTCCTGTAACTTGAGCCCATTATTCCGTGCTGAATAGAGGGGAACAAGTACCTCACATAATTTGGAAGTTATACTTCTATTAATGCAGCCCAAAATAGCATTGACTTTTTTTGCAGCCACATCACACTGTTGGCTCAGATTCAGCTTGTGATCTACAACAATTCCAAGATCCTTCTCACTTGTAATATTGCTGAGCCAAGTATCTTCCATCTTGTAACTGTGCATTTGGTTTCTTTTTCCCAGGTGTAGAACTTGGCATTTATCCCTGTTAAATTTCATTTTTTTGTTCTCAGCCCAGCACTCCTATCAAAATCACTTTGAAGTTTGTTTCTGTCTTACAGGGTATTAGCGATCCCACACAATTTTGTGTCATCTGCAAAATTGTTAAGCATTCCCTGCACCTCCTCATCCAAATCATTAATAAAAATGGTGAAGAGCACTGGGCCCAGGACTGAGCCCTGCGGTACCCCACTCATTACCAACTGTTGATCCACCTAATAGTTGTTCCATCTAGCCCACTTTTCACTAGTTTGCTAATCAAAATATCACGGGTCAGTTTATCAAAAGCTTTGCTGAAGTCAAGATATACTATATCCACAGCATTCCCACAGTCCACAAGGGAGGTTACCCAATCAAAAACTGTGATCAAATTAGTTTGTCAGGATTTGTTCTTGACAAATCCATGCTGGCTTCTAGTAATCACTGCATTGCTTTCAAGGTGCTTACAGACTGACTTCTTTATAATCTGCTCCAAAATTTTCTCAGGGATGGATGTCAGATTAACTGGTCTGTAGTTCCCAGGTTCCTCCTTTTTGCCCTTTTTGAAGATAGGGACAACATTAGCCCCCCCTCCAACATTAGCCCCCCCTCCATGACAGTGGTTCTGAGAGTTCTTCTGCCAGCTCCTTTATTACTCTAGGATGTAGTTTATTAGGCACTGGGAATTTGAACTCATTCAAAGAAATTAGGTGTTCCTTGACCATTTGTTTATCAATCTCGAACTGCAATCCTGCCCCGTCAGCTTGTACTTCACTTTTTCCAGGGGGGTCATAGACCCGCTTTTGAGAGAAGACTGAGCCAAAGTAGGAATTGAGCACTTTGCCCTTTTCTTTGTCATCTGTTACCAATTTGCCATCCTCATGAAGCAGTTGAACCAACATTTCTTTCCTCTATCTGAAGAAAGCCTTTTTATTGCTTTTAGCATCCCTCGCTAGCCTCAGCTCCTTCTCAGCTTTAGCCTTCCTGATACCATTCTAGCACTCCTGTGCTACTTGTTTGCACTCTTCTTTTGTAGCCTGGCCTTCCTTCCACTTCCTATATGTATCCTTTTTTATTTTCAGGTCATCTCTAAGCTTTTTGTGGAGCCACATTGGTTTCTTCTGTTGTCTTCTATCTTTTTTCCTTGTTGGAATTGTTTGTAATTGGGCCTTTAAAATTTCCTTTTTTAAAAACTCCCACCCATCTTGGACTCCTTTTCTCATTAGCGTCACTTGCCATGGGACCTTACCTATCAGAGTTCTGAGTTTATTAAAATTGACTTTCCTGAAGTCAGAGTTTCTATGATTATTAAATGCTTTGGGGCACAATCCTATGAATGTCTCATATTTTGCTGAGCGTTGTAGAACTTTTTCCATCTAAACATGCATAGAATCGTGCCATTAATTGTTTGGAATAGCTTTTAGCTTTGCTTATGTTTTCTGTGTATTACTGTATATTGTTAGCTGTCTTGAGTGCCACTGATAGAAAGTATATGGGATATGAAGTATAATAAGCTGTTCTTTAGCATTACTCTCATGCATTCTAGGACTGAGCAAGGCAGACACTCTCTCAGCAGGTGATAGTGGCAGAATATGAATTGGTGTGGAAGGGCGGCAGTAGTAGCGCTGACTTACAGGTGCTTCCTCTCAGCCCCATTAGTTCTGCAAGCAAGCCCTTTAGAGAGGCTACAGACACTCTGGTCTGTGGCCGTGGTTCCCATGACTGCTGAGCAGCCTGCAAGGTAACACTGTTGGCTGGTGCTTATAGCTGCCGATTTGCACCTTGCTGGGCCTCCAGGCCAGCATTGGGCAATGGGTGGCTCTCCAAAAGTTGTTGTACTCTATGTCCCTATCATCCCTGACCATACTGGCTAGAGCTGATGAAAGATGCTGTCCAATGTCATGTAGGGAGCCTCAGGTTCCCTACCTTGCTGCAAGCCACATTTTCCAGCTTAGAGAGGAGGCTTGCATGCCCAGAGATTCTATAGCAGTCAGCCCTGAGAGATGGCAGATTGTGTTTGCAGGTATGTGCTAATGTGCACAGCCTGCGCTTCTCTGTCTCAAGACTATGACAATGCTGCCTTCAATCATGGCAGTCTCCTGAAGTGAGCAAAGTAGAAGTCTGGGCAACTACTCTGGATGTGGGGAAGACTTGGAGTGAATGGCAGAGCTGTTGGAGCAGTGGCTGAATGAGTTGTAGACTATTTCTGATCCCGAGGGATTTCTAAATTCCTTGATGTACTCGCTTTTTGGTTCTCAATAAGGATGATGTAGGCCTTAAGCCTCTTGTGGTCTAATGTAAACAATGGAATTTTAAACAGTTGTTGTTATACCCATAAAGGCCTGTAAAAATTATTCGCTTGATTGGGAGAGATACTGTAGAAGAAATAATCTACCAACGAGCAGAATCAAAACTCCTTCTAACCAATGCTGTTATCGAAGGTGGCCAGTTTGCCCTTGGAGCACAGAAATCAGAGGAAGCAGCAGACGTCCAGGTAAAAGAGAGGCCAAATGACCTGCAATCTAAGCTGTTGTGCAAAGCCAGATCCATGTGTATTAAAAACTTGTGAAAGCAGCAAAGAGATCAAGCACTATTTGTGCCTGATCAGGGAATCAAGGAGGTATAACCCTAGAGATGAAATCTGTGGCTTTTGTATTCTTGTTTTTTGAAACCTCCTAGAAAGGCTCAAAGCCTTTCTCTATGTTAACAACCTCACTGGCCAAAGCCACACACCTCAATTTACAATATCTTTCTCTTACTTTTGAGACCAGTGCAGGGAATTTGAAATTACTGTTAAATGTTTAGTTTTATGTGATGTTTTTTTTTAAAAAAAAATCAAGTCCCTAGGAAACTATAAAATGTATAGGAAGCGGTACAGCCACTCCACCTGCCACCAGTAAACACACTTTAATTGCTTTTGCTTTGGAGTTGCATTGAGTTCATTGTTTGAGAAATATGGTATAGAGGTTTGCTGCTGTAGAGTTGGATCTCAAACCCTGAAGAAAAGAGCAAGGTAAAGGCGATCAGTGCTCAGCTGTATGCTTGAATTGATAGCCGCTTTCAGTATGGCTATTGTGATTGTTTACCCTGTCAAGCAAGGTTCTGTTAGGTGAATGTGTTGTTTCACAAGCAGGTAGAGTAAATCATAATGAGGACATGTTTGAGTGGGTCTCATTTTCCCATGTCCAAACTTAATGTATCTCTAGAGGCACTGAGAGAGGCTATGTAACCTCCATTCTTTTTCATTTTTTGAAAGCTGAGCGAAATCCTGAAGTTTGGGTTGGACAAACTGTTGTCATTGGATGGAAGTACCATCTGTGATGTGGACCTAGGAAGTGTCCTTGGGGAGACAAGAGGAGGAAGATGGTTAATGGATCCTGTGCTGTCTGTCACAGCGGGAAATGAACAAAATGCACAAAGTATGTGAATTTTACATAGATACAAAAAGTAATTGGGAACAGAATTTGCCTTACTTTGGGAACTGAGATTTGTTTCTAACCCGACTCTGCTCACTTGTTCACCATTGTGATCAGCCTATTCTTGCAAAAGATGGTCCCACTGCTTGTCAGTGTTCCATGCAACCCTTCCTTTTCAGAACTCCAAACTGTTGACCTGATGACATCCCACCCTCTCCCCAGAGGTTCGCAGTAATATCCTATGCTAGTGAGCAAGTCTGAAATCCTTTCTGGCCTAAATGGCTTTATGCCAGGGTTAGAATAATTCATGGTGGATAGGCCATAATAGTTAAATGGACCTTCCATATCCAAAGGCAATATCTCTCTGAATACCAGTGGTGTATATGAGTGGGGGGATAGGGGTGGACAAGCTACAAGGGAGGGCTATTGCCTTCACACCCTCCTTTTGAGTTTCCCTAGAGGCAACCAGCTATCCATTATTAGAAATAGCATGCTGGATTAGATGGACTCCTGGACTGATCCATGAGTTGGTCTTATGTCAGTATTTATCTCTGGGGTTTATTCCTGTTCTGTTACTTGAAGCTCTTCCCTCCCCTAGCCCAAGCCTTTTCTCATATCACATTTGGTTTGGGAGAAAAGTGCCTGAAGCGACAAGATTGAAGGAAGGTTCAACCTTTCTCATTGTTTTATTAAAACTAAACGTGCACCTCCATCTACCCAAATAGACAGGGCAGACAGGAATTAACAAACAGGGGCAGCAGCCCCTTTTGCATCTAATTTGGAACAGAGGAGGAAAATCAGGTTTCGCGAAAATCTGGGTTCTTCATAGTGTGTGCATCACACATATGGACTCTTGCGCCTGTATGGAGCTCAATTCAGGAAACTGAGGGAGATTTTGGCAGGAACTCTCCCCCCACAATTCCAGTGTGCATTCTCCAGTGGGTTCCCGCCTGTTCCCTCAGTTTTCGTCAACCGCCATTGTGGCAGCTCCCTTAGGGAACTTCCCGTCAACTTTATATTAATCAACTACACTGAGGATACTTTTTCCTTTTGTTTTATTATTTATTCCAACTCTCTTCCTGTTCTGTTCTCACTCTATATTCGCATTTTAGTTTGCTTGGTTTCTGCGATTGCTAATTGCTTCCATGCCCTGAGGCGTATGGCCATTAAGGCCCCATTTAGGAAGTGTGTCGGCTGTGGAAGAAAACTCCCCCCCCCACAGATGGCCACTCCTTGTGTCTCCTCTGCTTAAGTGAGGGGACATATAGTGTATGTCCACCAAGCAAACCTGCAAACACTGTGCCAACAGACCACCCCATTCTCTGGGAAAAGGTGCTACAGGTAGCCGGCAAGCCCTGGACGGTCTCATCCAGAAAAGCAGGAATGGCTAGCCAAGCCCAAACAGTAGGGAGCGGGCCATCTCCTTCACCCCCCACAGCTCCGGCTCTAACCACAGGCTGCTCTATCTCCCCAACCTTGTGCCGCAATGACCCACACACTCTGGGCAGGTCACTTTCTATCTCCATGGCCAAGAAAATTTCCAAAAAGGCCAAGGCCATCAAACAGGCCAAAACGCATAAAAAGAAAAGTGGGAACTCTGACAAAGGTGCAAGACTGCAACAGCCTCCGCCTCTGCCACTACTATTCGACTCACCCATTAGGACCGAGCCTTTGACCTCGGTACTGACATCCATCCATCTTCAAGAGGGTGATTCAGGGCTCCACTCCGTCTCAAGATCGGGGACTGTCGAGGCCGAGAGATCCACCTAGTTAACAGCCCCTGTCACCGAGCTCGGTAATGAGAGCAGAAGCCATAGCCTGACCTCGAGCAAGGCCACCCTGAGAGAGATCAAGGTTGAGAACCCCTGTTCCGAGACGGGTTCAAAGTGGTCCTTGCTCTCACCACAGAATTACAAATATAACCCATTAAACTACAGATGGCAGCCCCAGCCTATTATAGGACCTCCCCATCGCCATCAAGACCTCATCCACCAATGTCTGAACTTTTCCCACTGTGACTTCAACAACCAGGACCATACGTACCTCCACCATGTGGAGATGAGGCCACAAACAGCACTAAGGCAAGTTCTGGAGATTTCCAGAATCGAACCCGTGCCTATCCTGCTGGCACCGAAACTACCCTCAACATTGAGCTCTCCACAGCTTGGAACAGCCTAACATTGCAGCTCACTCACCTTGATAGCTCACAATTATCAATAAAACTTGGCATCGATCTCATCTGGGAGTCCTTCAACCCCCTCCCCAGGCAATGGCAACCTTTGAGCTCCCTTCACCATCTGAAGACACCATCTGAAGACATGAGTCTGTTCTCAGAGGAAATCTGTACCTCTTCCAACTCTACTATTCTATGATTATATGGACAGTATAAGCTGCTCACACCAACCCTTTCACCAGTGGGAGCTGCACCCAAAAATATGAGAGCAACTCTTCAGTGATTGGGGCCATCCACAGTGGGACCTATTTACGACCCAAAACAATATGGCCTGCAAAAAATTTAGCAGCTGTGCTTGCAGAGGGACAACCTCTCAAGGAGACACCTTTACATGCTGGTGGACAGACCACCTATACTATCTGTTTCCTCCCTTCCCAGTCCTGATATGGGTGATGGGCAAACTCACTCGGGATTGGACAAACAACATTCTGATAGCCCCATGGTGGCCATGACAGCTCTGGTTTCCACACTTTTTCCATCTCTGCGGTGGGAACTACTTTTAACTCCCCCTGGTACCAGACCTGCTCTCACAGGACGGAGGACTTGTTCGCTACCCAGACCTCGCCACCCTACGTCTTACGGCATGGAGAATCCGTCAACACAGCTGACGGTACTGCCATCAGTACAAACTGTCCTAGACGCAGCCAGAAAACTGGCTACCCACAGGTCCTACAATAATAAGTGGAATTTTCAACCTTTCGCCGCCTCTAAAGGCTTTGACTCTATGAACTGCTCCGTTTATGACGTTCTTCAGTACTTACTGAAATTGCATGACAGAGGTTTACAAAACTCTGCCATTCGAGTATACCTGGTGGCCATATCTAGTTTCCATTATAAAGTAGATGGCTCCTCTGTTTTTCCCTACCCTATAATCAAATGTTCCTTGAGAGGACTAAAAAATATATAGCACCGCCCATTAAAAGACCACTACCTGTGTGGAGCCTGTCAGTGGTTCTCCACACTCTTACAAAAAAGCCCTTCAAGCTCCTTGCTACCGTGGATTTACGTTTACTCTCAAGGTCGCCTCCCTTGTGGCTATGACCTCAGCGAGAACAAAAGGAGAAGTCTGCGCTCTATGGGTTGACTCTCCATACTTGGTCTTTCATAGAGACTAGGTGTTGCTTCACTCTGACATAGCGTTCATGCCCAAAGTAATGTCACATTTTCACCTGGGACAAGACATAATGCTACTGGCTTTCCTTCCTCCCCCATCAACACAGCTGGAAACATCACTATACACCCTTGATGTCCAGTGGGCACTTGCGTTTTAAAAAGCGAGAACCAAGTCATTCCATAAGACCTCCTGGCTATTCATTTGCTACATTGAGCATAAGGAATGGACTCCAGTTTGTTCTCAGATATTCTCCATCTGGATCATGCAAGCCATATCCCTTGCATATGAGCTCAAGAGTATTGAACTCCCTGACACCATTCAATCACATTCAGCAAGAACAATAGCAACCTCAGTGTCATACCAAAGAGAGACACCTCTGGAAGATCTCTGTAAATTGGCAACATGGTCAACCCCCTCTACCTTCGTGAAGCACTACAGGATGGATTTTTGTGCCCGACAAGATTGTTCTTTTGGCCAAGCAGTTGTGTCTGCTATTCTACAGTAGGATACCGAACCCACCTCCTGGTGAGTAAGCTCGCTAGTCACCCATATGTGTGATGCATAGACACCACAAAGAAGAAAGTCAGTTGCTTACCTGTAGCTGGAGTTCTTCAAGTGGTCATCTGTGCATTCACACAACCCACCCACCATCCCTGCTTCAGTATGGCTATTGTCCTCTTAGGTACTAATATTCTCTCGGTTTGGAAAGGCCACAGTGGGTGGTCTCCTTGAACTGAGGGCATAAGTGGGCACCCGTTGGAGTATGCACATTGGGATGGTGAGGGAGTGTTCCTGCCAAAATCTCCTCAGCTATGGAAGTTTCCCAACTTGAGCTCCACGCAGGCATAGAGTGTGTGATGCACAGATGAACACTCAAAGTTCTCCAGTTACAGGTAAGCAACCTGACTTCCTTAGCATTCTGCGTATTGGACTCTTATGCTTGATTTGCATAACTGGAAGTTTTTATGACATTTTGTTTTATCCATTAAAGGAGAAGACAGCCTCATCATCTTTAGTGGAGGAAGTTGCATTTATCAGTGTTGATAATGGTCTTTGGAATTCTTGAATAACAAAACATTAGAAAAGTTTGCCTTGTTGGCTGTGGTATGAAAGGTCTTATTGCTGTGGACTTCCTTGTTCAGGAACTGTCAGTTTGTTTGTGGTTGAGTGGCAAGTACTTTAAGTTAAGAGAAAAGAACAAAAATCATTTGTAGCTTGCATTCCATCCATTTTATCATGACTTTCTTCAATTTGGTTCTGATCTCCACTTAAGTTAAGATCATAAATAAAATAAATGCTTGGTGGCCGGACAGTAGGCACAGTTGGAGCTGCCATGTCTATTCTGCATGGCATACTAAACAAGGGAAAGCCATGAAAGGGCAGCTTCTTAAAACAAACAGGGGCACTTTAAGAAATATTATAATGCTATATTTAATCTTAAATCGAAATACCCTGTGATGTCAGTAGTTCATTTTGAGGTGCTTGTTGTTTTTAAGGCCACATATACCTATATGAAGGCAAAGACTACTCCAAGGAACCTAGCCAAGAAGACAAGAAGGCCTTTGATCAGTTGCTAGGTCTTCAGAGAGTTCTCCTTGAAGACATCAGTCGAGAAGGAAGATCTCTCCGAAATAAAGTAAATGTAAGGATATAAAAAATGCAAAATAGCAACACTTTGGATAGTGTGCTCACTGGAAAACTGGCTAGATGAAACTTGCTGGATGAAACTATGCTGGATGAAACTTGAGATGGAAAAATATGTTGTAACTCATGAAAGCCTTTCTTTCTCCAGGTTCTTCTCACGGGCATTCAGATGGAACCCAATAAGAAAAGGCGCAAATTGAGTCTAAAAGAACTGGAGGTCCAGCAGAAAAACATGCAGGAGGCAGCATCAAAGGCCAGGCTGCGGGAAGAAAAGAGGCAGAAGAAGGCAGAAGCTGAACACCAGAAAAAGTAAGACTCTTTGTGTGTGTTGATCTTGTAGGGGCACAAGCTGTTGGGACCTTTCTCTGTTCTGCATGCTGCTGCAATGATATAGCACTTGGATTAAGGAATTGTATCTCTTACAAACTTGGATAGCGCCAAAATTTATTGCTTCTCCATACTCTGAATGTCTTTCTGAAATTTCTATAGAACATGGATTGCTTCCATACTGCTCGGCGGTGGGGGGAGGGGGAGAGAGCTATGTCAGTAGGCTTTGCTTTTCTGCTATCAAAGTAAACAGGATTAAAGCCATGGTACACACAGCACTTATTATAGTGCTATGCTCCCCACATCTGTCCACACAGTGAAGAAAAAGGATGGAGGCAAGCTGTTGAAGTATGATGAGGAAATGGATAATTTGATCTTGTTCCTTGTTTATTTTAATTGCTGTTGAGACTTCTCTTTCCTGCTCCATTTGACTAGCTTGTTTCCCAAACCTGAATGGGTAGATTTGAGATTCACCAGATCAAAAGAGAATACAATGGCTTTAAAGGACAGACCCTACTCAGTGATAGATTTATGTACTACAGTACTGAGCCCTGCAGTATCCCGCTCATTACTTCCCCTTAGTTTGAAAAGGTACCATTGATAAGCACTCTTTGAGTCAAATTATGTAGCCAACTGTTGGATCCACCTAATAGTTGTTCCATCAAGCCCACTTTTAGCTAGTTTGCTGATCAGAATGTCATGTGGTACTTTGTCCAAAGCTTTGCTGAAGTTAAGATATGTCCACAGCATTCCCACAGTCCACAAGGGAGGTTACCCGATCAGGGAATGAGATCAGATTAGTCTGGCACGATTTCTGCTTGACAAATCCAGCTCCTTTATTACTTGAGGATGCAGTTCATAGGGCCCTGGAGATTGAACTCATTCAAAGAAATTAGGTGTTCCTTGACCATTTGTTATCAATCTCAAGCTTCAATCCTGCCCCTTCAGTTTGTACTTCATTTTTGCCAGGGTGGTCATAGACTTGCTTCTGGAAGAAGACTGAGCCAAAGTAGGAATTTAGCACTTGGCCTTTTCTTTGTCATCTGTTACCAATTTGCCATCCTCATTGAGTAATTGAACCACCATTTCTTTTCTCTGTCTTTTACTATTCACGTACCTGAAGAAACTTTTTTGTTGGAACTTAAGAGGAAGCAATTTGCCTGCAGGGCCCTGGATGAGCACTCTTCTGCAATTGCTGTCAGTACAAAGTTATGGGGAGGGAAGGCTAGCTGGGAACTTCTACAGAGGATGAAGATGGTTCTTTCCAATCTTGGTACATTTCACCTGCAAGCTGGTATTTGATGAAAATTGAAAAATGGGAAGCAGATGCAGCAGATAAATGGCAGCTCCATTGTTCCCCAACTAGTAACATCCCATTCAGAATAAGCATATTTCTATTTTACTTCTTTGATTCCATTTTGCATCCACTATTATTCTCAGTGGAGCTGTTAAAATCTGAAAAATCTCTCTGCCTATCAACTGTTTAATTAGGTTACCATATGTTTCACAGGGATTGATGATACTATTTTTAACCACTTAAGAAACATTAATCAAGCTATTATTCATTAATTGCTTGCATCTAAACACCTTTGCCATATGTTTTGCTTGGCACCTAACTGGCCAATTCTAAGTATGTATACTTCTAAGCAAATGCCATTCACTGAAGTGGAGCTTGCTCCCTGGAAAGCATGTTTAAAATAGAAGCTTTAAATAGTTGCTCCACTAGAGCAAGGAATAAATGGGGCAAGGAATAAAAGAAGCATGATAGTTGGAGTCTACTACCAGCCACCCAATCAAGGAGAAGACGAGGATAAAACTTTTGAAAAGGAAATTGACAGTGTTTCAAGGATGTGCAATGTAGTAGTAATGGGGGATGAAATAGCCTAAATGTTTGTTTGTTTGTTTGTTTGTTTATTCAGTTTATACCTCACCTATATACAGAATACATTAGGCAACATGGATATTAGTCGATCATTTAAACCATATTGCCATTCCCGGTACTTCACTGTGCTGAAAAAAGATGGCAGTTTAAGACTTACTGGATGATCAGTCTGGCAACGATACTTCCACTTCTATGAAGGAGCGATTGGTTTGCATTGATCGATCTTCGGGATGCTTATTTTCACATAGACATCCACGAGAGCAGCCAACCTTATCTGAGATTTGCTATCGGACTGGGCGTTCCAGATCAAAGTTCTACATTCGGACTTTCGACAGCCCCATGCGTCTTCACCAAATGTGTGGCCGTGGCGTGTGTGTATGTAAGGCAAAGAGAAATTCACATCTATCCATACATAAACAATTGGCTCCTTGTGAGCTCCTCTCAGACCACTCTTCTCGCCGCCTTAGATCGTTTTATTTATTTATTTAAAACATTTCTTGGCCACCTTTTAGGGCAGAAGCCCTCACAAAGTGGCTTACAACAATAAAATACATAAAATATTAAAAGTAATAAAATATTTAAAAATATTAAAAGCAACAGCAATTAAGTTTATCGGGGCAATACTGGATGCCAGAAGGGCATATGCATACTTACCTTCGGACAGAGCGGATACACTCATCCAGTTGGCTCACCAAGTATTACATCAACATATCATAAAAGTGTTCACTATTCAGAAACTCCTAGGTTTCATGTCGGCCACAACGGTGGCCATTCCTTTCACTCACCTCAAGATGCAACGACTCCAGTTGTGGTTTACTCGGGTCTTTGACTCAACTATGAACACTCATCGCACAAGTCTATGTCTACCTTACAGTGGTAGATGAATCCAGGCACCTGCTGGTAGGCATGCCCTCCAGCAAACAAGACCTACCATGACTCTAACAACACATGCTTTGCTGACGGGTTGGTGGGGGCTCACTGCAGAACCTTGAAGATTCAGGGTTTGTGGCTGAAACAACATCGATCAGTGCACATAAATTACCTCGAGCTGTTAGCAGTGCTGAAGGCATTAAAAGCTTTCAATATCGTCCTTCAGAACCAACATATTCAGATCACGTCGGACAACAACACAGTCTTTTTTTACCTCAACAAGCAGTGGGGACACGATTGAAGTCGTTGACTCATCTCATCATTCAGATTGAATGGTGCATAATAATAATAATAATAATTATTATTATTATTATTATTATTATTATTTATAACCCGCCTCTCCCTCCAGATCGAGGCAGGGAACAACAACAATATAAAACACAAGAATCACAAACAGTTAAAATTTTAAACACAAGAAAAAATACATCATTAAAAACATCTTAAAATTCATCTGGATAGGCCTGCCGGAAGAGAGCAGTCTTCATGACTCTCTTAAATTCATGAAGACTGCTAATTTGTCTAATCTCCTCTGGCAGACCATTCCATAGTCTGGGAGCGATGGAAGAGAAGGTCCTCTGGGTAACACTTGTCAGCCTAGTTCTGGCTGACTTGAGTAAGTTCTTCCCAGAGGACCTAAGTGTGCGGGGCGGATTGTATGGGAGAAGGCGATTCCGCAGGTAACCTGGACCCAAACTATGTAGGGCTTTAAAGGTGATAACCAACACTTTATACTTTGCCTGGAAACTGATTGGCAGCCAATGAAGTGATTTTAAAACTGGAATACACAGGAATATATCTCTGAGTGCCGCCATGTTGTAGTAATCCACAACAAATTATCGGACTATCTCAGCAGGACTTACAACCCCTTGCACAAATGGCAACTTCATCCAGATGTCTTGAAAGAGATATTTTTGAAGTGGGGGACTTCATCCACAGACCTCTTCACCACGGCAAAAAACACTGTATGCCCTCACTACTGCAGCAGAGCAGGAGTGGGTTGGAGGTCTCAAAGAGATGCATTTTTCCAGTTGTGGACAGAGGAGCTGTACTACCTCCCCCCCCCCCCCCCCGTTTCCTCTGTTAATGAAGGTGGTGGCAAAGATCCAGGTGGACAGCACGAACTGCATCCTGGTGGCCCCATGGTGGCCCAGGCAGGGGTGGTTTGCTCCCTCCTTTTTCATGCTCATGGTAGATATCATCACCTACCATTGAGGGCAGATCTTCTCTGCAGAGACCGAGGTTGGATCCGACACCCGGATCTGGACATGTTGAAGTTAATGGCATGGCAGGTTCCACGATATTAGCAATCACATCTCACCTGCAGTTCAAGCAGTTTTGGATTCAGCTTGTAAGCCAGCTACTCATTCCTCTTATTCCTGCAAGTGGGAGAAGTTTTCTAGTTATGTGGGTTCAAAATTAGTCGACCCAGTTCCCTGTTCTGTTCACCATGTTTTGGCTTTTCTCCTATCTTTGTCAGAAAAAATTTGAAACTTCCTTCGATAAGAGTTTATTTGGCGGTGGTCTTAGCATTCCAGACTTCGGTGGAAGGTTTTACAGTGTTCTTTCATCAAACAATTTATCTGAGGCCTAAAGAACCTCGAGCCCTGTTAAACAACCAGTGCAATAATAAGTGCAAGGCAATAAGTGCCTTGCATGCACTTACAACTAAGCCATTTGACCCTCTGGCAAAGATCAACTTTCGACTACTTACATGGAAAGTGGTCTTTTTAACAGCAATTATGTCAGCGAGGATAGCTAGCGAGTTGGCCTCTTTGAGGATCGACAAACCATACCTCATGTTTCATCACAACAAGGTAATCCTGCGGCCAGACATACAGTTTTTACCTAAAGTTGTCTCAGAATTCCACATGAATCAGGACATTATTCTGCCTGCATTCTTTCAATCCCCAACAACAGCAATAGAGTCTAGCTTACACATGCTAGATCTCTGTAAGGTGTTGGCATTTTGTTGGTCTTGTACTGAAGGTTTCGGACAATCACAACATTTATTCGTTTGTTTCGGGGGGATCAGAAAAAAAGTTTGGCAAATCTTCCCAGTGCCTATCCTCCTGGATTGTGCAGACTATCATCTTGGCATATAAAATTGCCAAGATGGATCTACCAGTATTGGTCAGAGCACACTCTACTAGAGCAGTTGTGACATCTACAACATCTTCCGCTTTTAAAAGGGGAGTCTCGGTTCCAGACTTTTGCTGAGCAGCTACGTGGTTGAGACCAACAACTTTTGTTCAATATTACAAGCTAGACACTCGCTCTTGAGTGGACTGCTCCTTCAGAAGGGCTGTTTGTCATTTGTTCTGTGTTGACACCTACCCACCTCCGGTAAGTGAGCTAATCAGTCGTTCATGTGTGTGATGCACAGATACCATGAAGAAGAACCTGTAACTGTGGTTCTTTGAGTGGTCCTCTGTACAATCACACAACCCTCCCACCACCCCCGCTTCGATGTTGAAGTTTTCAGCATCGGCATTAAGGAGGGAATCTTTTTCTAAATGCCTTAGTCTTAGAACTGTAATGCAGTCTCATTGAACTGAGGTATTGTGCGGGAACCTACGGAACATGCACAGTAGGATAGTGGGGGAGGGTTCCTCCCTAAATTCTCAGTTACAGAAGTTTCCTGAAAATTGAGGCTCTGTGCAGGCGCAGAGCCTGTGTATATGACTGCACAGATGACCACTCGAAGAATCACAATTACAGGTAAGCAACCTGTTCTTCCTTCCTGTCTTCTCTGATTCCAGCAGATACTTCTTGCTGCTGCTTCCAAGTTCTTTGCAAGCTTGCCAGTGCATTTCTAACCAACTGCCTTATGAACCAGTCCTTCTACTTGGTTGTACCTTTTCTTGTCCACACCCATTTGTTGATCACACCCGTTCAATTCCTTTAAAAATAAGTTGGATTTTCTGAGTTCTGCAAATCAATGGAAAGAGCTTGGGGGGAAATACACGTGGGAAATCAGTTGACCTCGACTTTGTGGAGATCCCCCTTAAAAAGTGAGTTAGCAAAGCATGACCATTCCACTTTAAAAGCCTAATGTGAACGCAGCTATGGCTATCAAAATGACATTGTTTTCTACACCATTTGGAAAACTATTAGTAAGGAAATAACTACAACTATTTTGGGAAGTTGCTGTGCAATTTTTTTTCAATAGACTGGGCCCTAGAAAACTGTCATGTGCGATGGGGAAAACATACGTTTTAGCTGTTGCCGAGACTGTTCCATAACTGTATCCGTAAACTGTGATAGCTTAAATTGTGATAAATATAAAAGAAGCACCTGAAGTCCAACTCTAAAGTTGTTGGTTGAGGTGTTGACTGTATTACTTATCCCTTTGCGGGGACATCTTTGCCTCCACCAATTTCTGTTCATGTTTGTGTCTTCTTGCATCCTTTTAAATGATTTGCCTTGGATTTCTCCTTTCATTTTTTGAAACCAGGAAAGTGTATTTCTTTCAGACTTCTTCCCTGTTGATCAAAATGAGGCTAAAATGGGTAGAATCCATAGGGCACTTACACCTCCACAGATTCTCTTGTGCAAGCAGTGGGTCCTGCTGATTCTGTTGCACGAGCAGGACCCACCAATTGTCCAACAGCAATTTCAGGCTTCCTAGATAGAGGAAACCTTGAAATGTGTGGAAATGTTTGTTTCTCAATTGGGGCTGGTTGGCAGAGCTCCCTTATGCAAACTCCAACAACCTGTTCCGTTCCAGAAATGAGCATTTTTGCTTGTTTCTGGTTGCCCCAGAAGCCCTACATCTTCCTTCCACAAGTGGATAACAGCAAATTCATTGGTTTTGTAAGCTTTATCATCTATGACCTTGGTTAGATAATTATGGAGTTTACTATCTGCTTTTGGGTGGCATTCCCAGGCAGCATGACTCAGAGAAGACCTGGTCCTGCTGTGCCAGGGGCCTCTACTGGCTTTACATCATCCACGCAGATAGTTCCTCAATCAGAAGACTTAAATTGAATTGACATTTAAATAATACATAATAAAATAAATACCTCTTAACAACCTGATGATGGATATTTGTTTTTTAAATTCAGGATGGCCTTGTGGGAGGCTAATCACTACAGGTCTTACTGTCTTGAGTCAGAAAACAGCAGTGAGGAGGAGTGGGAGGAAGAAGGTAGGCTGGATGTGGATTTAGAGTATACGGACCCAGACCTGAGCTCCATCAAGTATGTTATCGGTGATGTTACCCATCCTACGGCAGGAGAAGAGGATGCTATCATTGTGCAATGTGTAGGTAGGTGGAATAAACTTTGCTATTATAGACTTAGTTTTAATGCACTGGATTAGCTGGATTTCTGAGCAGCCATAGTTGCCACAAAGTCCTGTTTAGGTAGAATTCCTCTGTTGCTTATGAGCTGAGATGAAGCATGTATTCCGTACATCCCCACTCCTGGTTGATGGGGTCTGAAAGTTTGGGAACAACAGTGGCTAGAAGTTCAGTTTGAAGTGGAATTTCTGCAGTATCCTTGTATCTACAACATGATGATTTACCTGGTTCAGTTAATATCATTAATTACAGTTATGAGTATCTGTCCAAGACAGCTAACCAAGGATATTGGTTATGTATCCCAATGGGATGAGACAATTATCACCAGAAATCTACCTAAATCTACATCCTGTCTTGGCTGCTGCAGAAACTGGAATTATGGGGAATTAAGGGTACTAAGGTACTTCAAGGTGTGAAAATTCAAATATGAAAAGATTGCACTGTAAAGTTCCGCTTCCTGTCATATTGTAAAATACCAATAAGATTACGATTAAAGCCCTGCACGTTTTCCCCTCTGTGGCTTTAGTAGCACCAGAAGGACGGTTTTAATTGCAGCTGTAGCATGAGGGAACCCCCCCCCCCACACCCTTGATCCAAATTGAGGGAGCGGGGGCCACAGCTCATTTACAGAATTAGCTGAGGTCTCAAAAGACATAAATTCACCATAATTTGTGTTTAGCCCTAAATAATGTGTTTAGCCCTAAATGCCATGTTATCCTATTTAATTTTAAAATCAAATATCTGCGAGAGTATTATGAGCACAGAATACATGTTTCTGCCCCAAGGAATTTACATTCTGTTTTGCTAACAATGGTAATGATAAATTGAGGGAAGAAAAGAGTTGAGTGTTCCAGGGTAACAGTTTTAAAAATATATTGTTTTGCAAATATCAGACAAAATTATAGCAAGTGATAAGGAATATGTCTGTGTGTGTGTGTATAATATAATACATTTTATAGACAAACTCTGCTCCCTAGAAGCATACTGCCAAACAACTAAATAATCATATATTAAAAATAAGCGTATGAGAAAACACATATCATTTAACATTTGTTTCTTTTTCACATATATCAGCCTTGTAAATTCACCCTCAGAAGTTACTAGTCTTCAAAAATGTGTTCTCCTCCACCAGCCCCTTAGAGGAGAACTCCATCTCTTCTTTGCCAGTTCCTTTTATGTGTAAAATGCAGGCTAGTACAGCTGGCTAGAAATAAGTGCTTCCTGTCCTCCTAGTTTCTGTGGTGGATGCATAGGAGGGAGCTTGACCACCTTCACATCCAGTATGGAAATGCAGTAGGCTGCTAGAGGAGGAATGACATGCTCCACACCTTTGCCAGCAGCCTGTTTGCTTTTGGCACTGGGCGGAAGGAAGGCACACCCAGCATAGAAGCACAGTGGCATGCCAGAGGAAGAGTCACGCTCACCTTCCCTGTTTAACAGCACACTTGCTTGCCACATGAAATTGCTAGTTGCCTTTGGCAACCATGTGAGTAAACAAGGCTAATATACAGTATATAGTTCCTTAAGCTAAATTGGGCCCATAGTAGGAGAATAATAATATAAATTATTATATAATAAAAGTTCAACAGATGAGAAAAACCCAAATCTGTGTAAATTAAGGAGAGAACTTGCGTGTGTAAATTCTCTTGTGAGCATTCTCTGTTCCAAAAAGCCAAGAACGCTGCCCAAACTTGCATTAATTGAGACATAGTATTAAGCTTTCTAGTACAACTTTTACAAATTTCAACTCCAGCACAACAATTAAGCTTTTCAATTAGAATAGTTAACTTATGTGCAGTCATATCTTTCTACTTTATTACAGCCTCATAACAGCTACAGAGCACCAAAGGGTCAAAATTAACTTGCAAACAAGTTAATTTTGTTACTCCATAGCTACTACAGATGGCAATTCTCCACCCACCCACCCATTTTTAAAATGAATTTGGGGAGCAGTAGGGATTCCTTCCAAGCTGCATGTCCCCAATCCACCTTCATTTTTATTTTATTTTTATTTATTATTGCATATCCCACCTTTTTTCCTCCAAGGAACCTAAGGGGGTGTATATAATCCTCCTCTCCAGTTTATCTTCACAACAACAACCCTGTGAGGTAGATTGCGCTGAGAGTCTGTGACTGGCCCAAAGTCAATCAGTGGATTTCTATGGCCAAGTGAGGATTAGAACCCAGATCTCCCGACTCCCAGTCCAAAACTTTAGCCACTACACCACATTGGTTCTCAAGAGGAATACCTATGGAATATGGAACTAAATGGTAGCCATCTGATTCCTAACCTATAATTTGTATGTCTTACTCTGTTACCATGAAAGAAATTCATTTATACCATGTATCCTAGTAGTTTGAAGTAGGGCTGTGCACAGCCCCCCCCCCCCCGACTTTCCTTAGAGGCCCTTTTGGAGCCTCCGAAACAGCCCCGATTTGACTCAGGGTGCTTTGGGGGGTGCCTGCCTCACTTCGGTACCCCTGAAGTGGGTTGGCCTTGCAGACACCATATGACCGGCACCCAGGAAAGCTGGGAGCAAGGCTGACTGGGAAACCATTGAACTCCCCCCTTGCTGCCCCTGTGCCCCTCCCCCCAACCCAGAGCCTCTGCCACCTGGACTTACCTGAAAATATGTCCTCCCAAGAGCCAGGCTGCAATATAAAGTAATCACAGGGGCTCTCTGATTTTAGTATATCTATGGCCGTAAACTACAGCGGCCATAAAGGGCCATTTCTTCTTTATGGCTGCCGTAGTTTGCGGCCATAGCTATACTAAAAGTAAAGAGCCCCCACGATAATTTTAAATCATGGCCTGGCTCTCAGGAAAAGGACACTTTTGCAGGTAAGTCCTGGCGGTGGGTCGGGGGGAGGGATAACCCCGCACTCCTCAACTCCATTACTCGTTTGGCCCTGGGAAGCATTCTAGGAGGACTAATTGTATCAACAATAACCACCCCTACAAAAACACTCCCCCTCACTATACCCACAGAATCAAAACTATTGGCTGTTGCAGTCACACTAATTGGACTAGCCATTGCCCTAGAACTAACCAAACAAACAACCTTGGCCACCCTACATAAGCCTAACCCCATAAATCCCTATTCAAACCAACTAGGCTTCTTCAACACACTATTTCACTGCCACTCCCCCCAACTTACCTTAAAGCTGGGCCAAAAAACTTGCCTCCAAGACCTAACATGACTTGAAGAAACAGGCCCACAAGGACTAGCTCACATAATCCTCCTCCCAGTTAAAAAAACAACTGCACAAAAAGGCCTAATCAAGTCCTACTTAACAATATTCATTATTACAATTCTGTTAACACTAACTGTACTACTAACTCACAACACCTAACCAGTCGTAAACCCCCCCGAAACAGCCCCCAAGTCAACTCCAATACAACCAATAAAACCAACAACAACGCCCAACCACAAACCAAAAGATCAAACTCCCCCCAAGAATACAACAAAAGCACCCCTACAAAGTCAACACTAACCAAGCTCACCCCAGACGAAGTACGAAGCTCCATGCCCAACCCAAATACTCCTCACTCCCCAATAAGCATGACACCCAGTAATACTGATGCGAAAAAATAACCTAAAAAATGAACCCCAATATAGCCTCCCAACCCCTCAGGATGGGGGTCCGCAGCCAAACTAACCGTATATACAAAAACCACTAATATCCCTCCCAAATAAATCAAAAATAATACCAAAGAAATAAAAGAACAACCAAGCCCAACTAAGATCCCACATCCAACTACCGCCGAAGCTACTAACCCAGCAGCCCCAAAGTAAGGAGACGGATTAGATGCTACTCAAACCATCATTAACACCAAGCAGGTAAAAAAAATAAAAAGCATATAAAACATTATTCTCATCTGACATAACCCAGAACCTGAGATCTGAAAAATCCCCGTTGTTATTCAACTATAAAAACTAATGACCATATGAAAAACACACCCCCTTATTAAAATCCTAAATAACGCTCTAGTTGATCTACCTGCCCCCCTAACCTCTCATCCTGATGAAATTTTGGATCCCTTCTAGGACTCTGCCTAATCATACAAATTATTACTGGCATCTTCCTAGCTATACACTACACACCGCACATTTCCCTAGCATTCTCATCCGTAGCACACATCTGCCGAGATGTCCAATATGGCTGACTACTACGAAATCTTCACGCCAACGGAGCCTCAATATTTTTCTTTTGCATCTACCTGCACATCGGACGAGGCCTCTACTACGGCTCCTACACACTAAAAAAAAACATGATACACCGGAATCATACTTCTATTAATACTAATAGCCACAGCCTTCCTAGGCTATGTCTTGCCATGAGGACAAATATCTTTCTGAGGTGCAACCGTCATTACTAACCTCTCTTCAGCCTTCCCATACATCGGACCAACTCTGGTTCACTGAACCTGAGGCGGATTCGCCATCGACAACGCAACCGTAACCCGCTTCTTCACCCTCCACTTCGCCCTCCCATTCGTACTAGCAGGAGCCTCAGCCACTCACCTTCTCTTTCTACATGAAACCGGCTCCAACAACCCACTAGGCATTTCTTCAGACACAGACAAAATCCGATTCCATCCTTACTACACTTTCAAAGACCTTTTCGGCGTCATCATCTTCATCACTATTCTAACAACACTAGCCCTGCTCTCCCCAAACCTTTTGGGAGACCCTGAAAATTACAACCCAGCAAATCCCTTAGTCACACCCCCACATATTAAACCAGAGTGATACTTCTTATTTGCATACGCCATTCTCCGATCCATCCCAAACAAGATCGGAGGAGTGCTAGCCCTATTATCCTCAGTCCTAATCCTAGCCGCTATCCTGTCACTCCACACAGCAAAACAACAAGCCATGACCTTCCGACCTCTATCACAACTGACATTTTGATTCATCATCATTAATATTCTAATCCTAACATGAATGGGGGCACAACCAGTAGAACATCCATACATCATTATTGGACAAATTGCATCAACTGCCTACTTCTCACTATTTCTCTTAGTACTACCTATTATAGGACTGACAGAAAACAAATGAACACAGTAGAGTTTTAATAGCTTATTTCTAAAGCACTGACCTTGTAAGTCAGATGATGGGGCCTAACACCCCTTAAAACATCAAAAGAAGAGACCCTGGTCCCTATCACTAGCCCCCAAAACCAGTATTTTAAATTAAACTACCTTTTGTTTTACCCTCCCCAACCACAGCTTATATACTCCCCTCTATTTTACCCTCCCCAACCACAGCTAATAGACTCCCCTCTATTTTACCCTCCCCAACCACAGCTAATAGACTCCCCTCTATTTTACCCTCCCCAACCACAGCTTATAGACTCCCCATCTATCACAACTAAGCCTCTACCTCTAAAATAGTGGCATATGCCGGCTCCGCCGGCATATTTATATACTCCCCTCTCCCCACATACCGTCTACCTGTTACACCTTTCACACATATTTTTCCACCTGCATAACTTCCCCCGACACCAAACTAACCACAGAGATACGACACATCTCCATCACCCATATCTCACAGCTTTTCCAATTGCTATGTTTATCGAGCATTACTCGAATTGCCTCCTGAATATCCTTGTCCAAAATTTCAAAAATTTTGTTACTCGTATGTGTTTTTTTACATATTATCTTTTTACCTGGCATAGCACGAGGCATCCTCAACCCTTGTAAAAGTACACACTCTTACTAGCGTCGTAGATCATAAAGACAGGTTGCACCGCTTTCTCACACTTTCCAATACCTCTGGTTGTAAGATCAGGGACCTCATATGTTGTTCACCGCTTCCTCACTTTTTCCAATACCTCTGGTTGATGAGGTCAAGTCCACGTCTCCTCATAACCATGGCATCCCCAGTCTTAGAGGCTTCTGGTATTTTTTTTTTAAAAAATTACGACGGTGCTCTCAGGGCCCCGCACCAATCTCATTATTCGAGATTGGTGAAGGCTGTTCCCACGGTGCTCCTTACAATCGAACTAAGGCAGTTATTTTTTCGCATCAGATGAATGGTCGCAGGGCATAAAAAATGCCAAGCGATGAAATTTTAAACCAGTTACCAATAAAACAACTCCCCCGTGTGCGCGCGTACGGGTAATGAGCCAAGCACTCATTTCCTGCATATGCATACAAACGTACACAAACGTATACAAACGTATACAAACGCACAAATATATACTAGCGCACACAAGCATACAAATGTACAAACGTACAAACATATACAAGCACACAAACACTCCGGCACACAAGCACACAAGCATACGAACGTACAAACGTATACAAGCACACACTAGCATACACAAGTGTATACACGCGTACACCACACCCACACATACACCAGTACTACAATTTTTTAAGCAAACCCCCCTACCCCCCTTACCAGTAACTCTTCTGTTAAACTAAACTTGTTCTCGCCAAACCCCAAAAGTCGAGATTTAGTAAAACTAACAAATTACTAGCGTAAATCATCCTTAATCTAAGGGTGATTAATATCATTTACCCATGCGTATTATATATATCAAAAACATGTAAAAAAACACATATTACACACATTCGCCCATAAACCCCTACCACAATGTAATTGTAGCTTATTTTAAAGCACGGCCCTGAAAATGCCGTGATGGAGACCACAACCTCCCAAAAACATAAAGTTTTGATCCTAAACTTGCCGTTATTTCAAGTCAAAATTATACATGCCAGCATCCACACACCAGTGAAAATGCCCCAAACCAACACTAAAGACAGGAGCAGGTGTCAGGCACATCTAATAGCCCATAACACCTTGCTATGCCACACCTCCACAGGTAATCAGCAGTAACTAACATTAGGCTATAAGCGCAAGCTTGACCCAGCTATGACACAAAAGGCCGGTAAATTTCGTGCCAGCAACCGCGGCTATACGAAAGACCTAAAATAACACCAACGGCGTAAAGCGTGACTAGAGGAGAAGCCTCGCCCATAAAAAGAAACAAAAACTTAGTTGTAAAACACCCAAATCCAAAAAAGACCACATTTTTAACAAGCCCTGGACTCTTAACTCACAAAAACTGAGAAACAAACTAGGATTAGATACCCTACTATGCTCAGTCCTAACCACAGATACCAAAACTATCCGCCAGAGAACTACAAGTGAAAAACTTAAAACTCAAAGAATTTGGCGGTGCCCCACCCAGCCTAGAGGAGCCTGTTCTATAATCGATACCCCACGATCAACCTCACCACCCCAGGTCAACCCAGCTTATATACCGCCGTTGCCAGCTTATCTTACAAGAGACAAAAAATAAGCACAACAGTTTAAGCCACTAAAACGTCAGGTCAAGGCGTAGCTAATGGGGCGGAAAGAGATGGGCTACACTTTCTACACAAGAAAAAACAAATGGCACCATGAAAAACACTGCCGGAAGGCAGATTTAGCAGTAAAATAAACAAGGATACTTATTTTAAACAGCTCTGGAGCGCGCACACACCACCCGTCACCCTCCTCAAAAAACCCTACCACAAAACTATAATGAACCTAACACCACAGATGAGGCAAGTCGTAACATGGTAAGCGCACTGGAAAGTGTGCTTGGAATAACAAAAAGTAGCTTAAGACAAAGCATTCAGCTTACAATTGAACAATGCTAGCACCACTAGCCTTTCTGAGCCCACACCTAGCCCAAACAAATACACAAATCTCCAATCAAAATTAAACAAACCATTTGCCAAGATCAGTAAATGCGACAAAACCTCTACAATGACGCAATAGCATAAAGTACCGCAAGGGAAAGATGAAATACCACTAACACACAAAGCCTTAACAAAGCAGGGATAAACACCCGTACCTCCTGCATCATGATTTAGCAAGAAACCGCAAGCAAAAAGACTATTCAGCTCTGCCCCCCCGGAATTAAGTGAGCTACTCCAAGGCAAACCCTTAGAACCAACCCATCTCTGTAGCAAAAGAGTGGGACGACCCAAGAGTAGCAGCGAAAAACCTAACGAACTTAATGTATGTATGTATGTATGTATGTTTTATGTATTTTTAATTAGTTTTGTGTGTTTTATGATGATGTTGTTCCCCACCTCGATCCAGAGGGAGAGGCGGGTAATAAATAAATATATTATTATTATTATTATTATTATTATTATTACCTGATAAACTAATTTTAGTTCTACTTCAAGCCATAAGCACATAACTTAGTACTTCCACCAGCTCTGAAGGATATTCAATAGGGGTACAGCTCTATTGAACCAGGCTACAACCTGTCGTAGAGAACAAACAACCTCAGCCCAATCAGTGGGCCTTAAAACAGCCACCACAAAAATAAAGCGTCACAGCTAATTTTAAAAAATACCAGAAGCCCCAACTTTCTCCTACAAACCCACCAGGTAAATCTATGCACACATAGAAGCACTTATGCTAAAACTAGTAACAAGAAAAAATCTCCCCGCACACCTGTAACTCAGAAACAGAACACCTACTGACAATTAACAGACCAAAAAAGGCAAAATTACACGCCTTAAATAAAAATTCATCACACTGTTAATCCGACACAGGCCTGCAATAAAGAAAGATTAAAAGGTACTTAAAGAATCGGTTGATAAGGGGATCTGATTTTATGTATCATGAGGCAAATTCAAGGATTGACCAGGTTACAAAGAGGGCGATGGGGATGAAGGTAAGAGAATACTGGTCGAAGACAAAGCTTAATGCTGAAATTGGTAATGTTAACTCAGTGGAGGTGTACGATAGTGGTTTCTAGTCCCTCGTTGATAAATGAGAGTAGCGGGGCAATGCTAACTAGACAGGCTAGTATTACAGCAGTTTTTACGTGTGAAAAACTTCATTTGGTGTCTAAGTTGTAAGGTTTGAGGGTAGATATGATGGGGTAGGTTAATAGGAGAAGTACTAGTAATGTCGAGGTTTGAGTGATTGTTGAGTGCATGGACTTTTACTTGGATTTGCACCAAGGATTAGTGGCTCCTAAAGCCAGTGGAATGCTAGTATCCTTTAAAAGTGAGGGGTCTGAGGATTTTAACTTCAGGTACAAGGGTTAGCAGTTCTTGTGGTTTTAGCACCTCTCAGTATATAAGAAGGTTTTAACTTCTGTTTTTAGAATCACAGGCTAATGTTTTGTGTTAAACTATATTTACATTGACAGAAGCTTGTAAATAGTGCTGGTTTTGTGGTTAGAGAATGAGGGGAATTAGGTGGAGGGCTATAAGAAGATGTTCTCGAGTGTGTGTTGGGCTTAAAATAGTAAGGTGGGTTGGCAGTTTCCCACGTTGGGTCATTAGGAATATGTAGAGGGAGTAGGTGGCTGTTAATAGGGTGCCAATTCCGGTGAGAATAATTGTAAGATTAGCCCAGCCGAATATGGAGGAGATAATTAAGAGTTCTCCTATGAGGTTGATTGAGGGGGGTAGGGCTAAATTAGTGAGGTTGGCAGTTAGTCATCAGAAGGTTATTAGTGGGAGGATTAGGTGAAGTCCTCGAGTTAGTAAAAGGGTTCGGGAGTGGGTTCGTTCATAGTTGGTGTTAGCCAGGCAAAAGAGTATGGAAGATGTGAGCCCATGTGCGATTATAAGGAAGATTGCTCCTGCTAGGCTTCAGGGGGTTTGGATTAGTACTGCACAGATGACAAGGCCTATGTGGCTGACTGAGGAGTAAGCGATTATTCTTCTACGTGGGCTTTTGGGAGTCATAGATGTAGCCCGTATATGGGTATTTTTACTATAAATGCTAAAAGGCACCCGTATCATAGGGCAGTATTATTTCATGAGTCTTGTAATTCGGGCTGTGTTGTGAGGAATATTGGTATAAAGGATAGTAGGAATTTGTTGTTGAGGTGGAGGATGGCAATTAAAAGGGGTAATGAGCTTGCGAGTGTATAGAATAGAAAGTAGATTCCTGCATCTAGTCGTTCTGCTTGGTGCCCTCAACGGGTGATAATTATTAGAGTTGGGATTAGTGTGGCTTCAAATATGACATAGAATAGTGTGAAATCACAAGCTGACAATGTTAGGATAAGGAAGGTTTGGAGGGTGGTTAGGGTTACTAGGTACATGCGCTTGCGGATTGGGGGTTCTTGTTGTAGGTGCTTTTGGCTGGCTATTGTTATTAGAGGGAGGAGCCAGCAGGATAGGGTAAGCAGGGGAGCGGAAAGAGGGTCAATCGTTATAAGTTGATTAGAGAAGGATTGTTCTAGGTTCATTGGATATTTGAGTCAGGTTAGACTGATAAGAGCAATAGTTAAAGAATAGAGTGTGTGGGTTGTGAAAAGGAGGTTGTGTTTTAAGAATAGTGTTGATGGGATGAGTATGATTGTTGGGACTAGGATTTTTAGCATTGTAGGATGTTTAGGTTGTTCAGGTGACTGTCCCCGTGGGTTCGTGAGGTTGCGACTAGTAGTGCTAGTCCGGTGCCAGCCTCGCAAGCTGAGAATGTTAGGATAATGATGGGTATTGAGGCAATTGTTGGTATTTGTAGGTTTAGGGCATAGAAAGAGGTTAGGATGAACAGTGCTAGTATTATGCCTTTCATGCATAGGAGGGCAGAGATGAAGTGGCTTCGGTGGAGTGAGAGGCCCAGGATGCTAAATATGAAGGTGGAGTTTAGTGTGAAGTATATTGGAGTCATTTAAAGATCTTGAAGATCAAGGTTTGCTAGGTCGAAATTAGCTGTCTTAGCTAGACTAATCTTTAATTCAGCTCATTCTAATCCGCCTTGGTGTCATTCGTATATTAAGACGATAACAAGGTGGATTAGAATAATTGTGGCTCATGTAAGTACAGTAGAGGGGTGTGTGAGGTTGATGGCCCATGGGAGTGGGAGTAGAAGTGCGATTTCGAGGTCAAATAGTAAGAACAGGATAGCCACTAGGAAGAATCGGGTTGAAAAGGGCAAGCGGGCTGTTCCTTGTGGATCAAATCCACACTCGTACGGTGAGAGTTTTTCTGAGTTTGTGTACGGCATTGGTAGTCAAAAGGCTAGAATAATGAGTGCTGTGGAGATAGAGAGGGAAAGGATAATTATGAGAAGAGTAATCATTGTTCTTTCTTAATAGTTTAAGATTTTGTGAGTGGAAGTCACTTGTATTGTTTATACTAAAAGAACATGAGCCTCATCAGTAAATTGAGACATATAGGAACAGTCATACTACATCAACAAAGTGTCAGTATCATGCAGCTGCTTCAAATCCAAAGTGGTGTTGGGTTGTGAAGTGGTAATTAGTTTGTCGAATTAGGCAAATTAGTAGGAATGTTGAGCCAATTATTACGTGAAGTCCATGAAATCCTGTGGCCACAAAGAATGTGGACCCGTATGCTCCGTCTGCAACAGTGAAGGGTGTTTCGTAGTATTCTGTTGCTTGTAGGGCCGTGAAGTAGAGGCCTAATAAGATTGTTAGGAAGAGAGCTTGTGTAGCTTCTTTGCGCTGTCCTTCTATAATGGAGTGGTGTGCCTATGTTACTGTGACCCCTGATGCCAGGAGAACTGCGGTGTTTAGGAGGGGCACTTCGAATGGATTTAGTGCTTGAACTCCATTGGGTGGTCATATGCCGTCTAGTTCTGGAGTTGGTGCTAGGCTTGAGTGGTAGAAAGCTCAGAAGAAGCCGATAAAAAGGAATACTTCTGACACGATAAATAGTAGTATGCCATAGCGAAGTCCTGTTTGGACTTGTGTGGTGTGATGTCCTTGAAATGTGCTTTCTCGTGTAATGTCCCGTCATCATTGGTATATTGTTAGTAGTGTTAAGATTAGTCCAGTGTTCATCAGAGTTATAGAGTTGAAGTGGAATCATATTGCTAGTCCGGAGGTTATGAGTAGGGCAGCAGTTGCTCCTGTTAGGGGTCAGGGGCTTGGGTTTACTATGTGGTAGGCGTGGGTTTGATGGGTCATTAGACATTTTCTTGGAGGTATAGGCTTAGAAGCAGAACAAATACATAGGCCTGGATTATTGCTACGGCGAGCTCTAGGATAGTTAATAAAATTAATACTGCTAGTGTGATGAGTGCTGTTGTTGGTAGTGTTGGTATAATGGTAATAATTGCCGTTGAAATTAGTTGGATTAGCAGGTGTCCTGCAGTTAAGTTAGCTGTCGGCCGTACTCCTAAGGCTAGGGGTCGAATGAATAGGCTAATTGTCTCAATGATGATTAGGATTGGGATTAGTGGGCCTGGTGTACCCTCTGGTAAAAGGTGGCCCATGGAAATTGTAGGCTGATGAGTCCAATGGACTCACCTGGACTCACAGTCAGCCTTGCACCACCTTGAATCGGCCCGAGGCTTTGGTGCTGATCTGCTTCAGCCTCAGGGCACCTTGGGCCTACTCAGTGCTGCTCCAGATTCAGGCTGAATCAGTCCATCTCGCCTTGGGAGGTGGTGCACAGCCCTAGTTTGAAGTACATGTTTTATTAGTTTCATACAGCACTCTGTAAATTTGGTCTTTTTAACCTCAGAACCTATACCAAATGGGTCCGGAACCCCCCGGTGGGTAACCAGTGCTACTCCAAACGGACATATATTTAATCCCAATTAGATCAACATTACCATAGACATAATTGTAAATAAGAATCTATTTTGTTTTAGAAAATCGCAAAATTAAATAATTGGTGACTAAGTATACAATATCTCTCTCAGCGGTTACAAGAAAAGGGGATGTAATGAAAATACAAGATTAATTAAAATAATTGCAGTTACCAAAGCAGGAATAACAAATTTAGCTAATAAGATAACTGCTTGAGCTTCTAACATTGTTATGACTTCTCCTTATCCACTCCTGTTTACTACTTGTGGTTTAAAGCTAAACTAAAACAAAATTAAACTAAACTAAAACATAGTAATTAACACTCCTTATTCTTCCTCCTGCACGTTACTTGAATATACAAACTATGCTAAAGCATTGCTAAATTCCTCTAGACATGTGAAGAATTAAAGTAGAAGTTAGAGTGAAAGAGAAAATCTAAGACTTGGAAATAATTCCAAGTCTCGACTTCAGAAAATACTCTTAAGTCCCAGTTTCAGAAACATTCTAAGATTCATAGTTACCCCAAATCCTTGGGTCTGTTAATCCAAAATCAGAGGTGAAGAAAAAAGGAAAATAAAATAAAAAAAACAAGAAGAAAAACAAAACAAAAACAACAAGCCCGGCAGCCTTTGCTGCCTGTGCTTTTATACACTTGTTCTGGCCATAGGTGGGGGCCCCAGTGAGTGATGAGAATACCATCTTCTAATCACAACTTGTATGAATAAGTGATTAGACCACCCATTCCCCAACATCTCATGTGTTATACCCAGGTGTTTACTAAAACATGGCTGCCATATGGGCGTATTATCTTGATTGACTTATTTCTGTCTGATACATTTTCTTTGAACTCATGTTCATCTTAGGACATATTTGGTCATATCCGCCTAAACATCTCCTCCCAAGTTTCACATGTGCTCAGTATTATGATTTTCAGTGCCCAACTTTGAGTGAGGACATTCTCTTATCAGCAGGTTTACACCACGAGACATCAAAACAGTATTTTCCTCCTCCTAGTGGACAACTGAGCATGCTCAGTTCCCTCGTTCAGCTCTGCTGGCACACTGTGACCTTGAACAAACTCAGTGAAGCTGCTTGTAAAGTCAACTGTGTTTTTTTTCTTTTCTTCTAAGTCTTAGCTGCAAGTCTTAGCTACAGTCTTAGTTAATGGCATAAAATCAATTAGCATAGAATCAAAATTTCAAAGTCTTTATGCCCATGGCCCAGGGATCTGGAATATACATCTGAGGATCTTTCAGATATGAGTCTGGGGTCTTTGGGGGGGGTCTTGTAAATCTCCCCCAAACCCTCACTCGAGTCATTCCACCCTTCCAGATTAAATTAGCCATATTTAGTAGGGCTGTGCATGCCCCCCCCGATCCGATCTGGATCCCGATCTGGAAGGTCCGGATCGGGCCCAATCCGACCCGTGTTGGATCGGGCCTGATTCAATCTGCCTCAGATCCGGATCCACTCCGGGTCTGTACAGAGCCCTCCCTCCCTCCCCCAAATCGCCCTGCTTACCTGCTGCCTCCTCCGCCATCCTGTTGTCGCCTTCCGTCCTCGCTGTGGGCCGCCACATTTCTTGGTCGCGGCAGGTAATGACATCACCCGCCACAACCAGCAAATGAAGCGCTCTAACCAATTACAGCGCCACATTTGTCGTTTGCGGCGGGTGACATCACCCAACGCGAGTGGGAAAGCGGTCGGCCGACCTCAAGGAGGCAGGACGTGGGATAATGTGGAGGAGGCTGCAGGTAAGCAGGGCGATTGGGGGGAGGGAGGGAGAGAGTGGGGAGAGCGGGAAGGATGGCTCTGCCTGGACCAGGAACAGATACGGATTGCAGATCCGATCCAGCCCGATCTGGGCTTGATCTGATCCAGTTCGGATTGGGCCTGGATCGGGCCGGATCCGGCTGATCTGCTCTGGATCCGGTCACAGCCCTAATATTTAGTCTGAAGTAACCTCTTTCGTGCAGCATAATTTAACCCTTTTTGCACCAGATTAACACACCCAGCCTGACCTTTTCCCTCTAGAATACTTTCCTACTGTATGGTGAGTACTTATAGTGGGGAAATCTGATTAGAATGATTCATTTGACAAATTTTGAAAGTTGCTGAGTTTCCCACTCAGCAACTGGATTTTAACGGAGACCACAAGTAAAATTATACTCACAGCATGATTTTCTCTTCAAAAAGGTCTTTATTGTTACGAACAGCTGTTGGAGCCAGAACCTGGGTTCTGACTACCATAATTCTACAGTATATTTATCCGGGTACAAATGATTTAGTATAGCAGAGTTTCCAGCGGAATTCCAGCCTCCTGCTCTGTCCTGAGAGCTCTTATGAAAGAATCACTCACATACATTGGCTCAATTTGGACGACATGATAGTCAATGGTGGGTTGACTAACCCTAACCCTAGGGGGCACTCCCCACACAACATGGTAATAAATAATCAACTGTGGTGTGGATGAGGATCAGCGCTGAGTTGACTATGGCAGCATTCGGATGGCACAATAGTCAAAACAACTGACAATTGTTTCCCCCACACCAGTTGTTTATTGTGTCATCTGAATTGAGCCATTGAGTTTCTCCAAAGGATTTTTACTGAACAACAACCTTCTCCAATAGCCATCAACTACCAACCACCATCTCATACAAATGTACAGATATATACAGTTTACATACAGCATTGCACTGACATTACATCAGCCAATAATTTAATTAAGGGACAATTTGGATTATCTTCTTTCCCTTATCTTTGGCCTTCTCCGCCTCTTCTGCAACACCTGCAGATTTATGACGTCAGTAATATTCTTTTAAGGCTCTTCTGTAGATTAACTTTTTTTCTATTCCTGACACCCATTCAAAAATTTAATCAACAAAAAGAAAGAAAAAGAAAAATATTATACAACACTGTAAAATAATTTATGTATTTACACAAACTTTAAGCCTAGTTTCTCAATTAACTCTTAAGTGTTGTAGTATGCCCAGAGGTTTTGTGAACAAATCTGCTACGTTCTTATTTGATTCACAATATTCCAATCTTATGATACCCCTACTAACATGTTCCTTCACATTACAGTATTTAATTGCAACATGTTTGGTTTTTGATTTTAACATATCAGACTTTGCTAGAGCTATGTAAGATTGAGAATCTTCATGTACTTTTACTGGTGATGAAAAAGATATTTCCAAATTTTTCATCAATTGTACAAACCAAGTTATCTCACCACATAACTCAGATAATGCTGTAAATTCCGCTTCACAAGAAGATGTTGCTACAAAAGTTTGCTTTCTAGACTTCCAATTCACGAGTGAGTTCTTCTTCGTGGTCTCTGTGCATCACACATATGGGCTCGCGCCAGCACCGAACCCCGTTCGGGAAACTTCGATAGCTAGCTTAGCGTTTTGACGGGAACCCCTCCCCCCACCATTCCATTGTGCATGCTCCGGGTTCCCGCTTACCTCAGTTCTTCTTCAACCGCTTCGCTGATCGCCTCGCGGGAGACTTCGTCCGGACAAAATCGTTCGTAGACTTTCTGTAATATAGTAAATAGGTTCCAGTTAGCTTAGTTGTTGGTTTTCTTGTTAGTTCTTCTCTACTTAGTAAATAAATAAATAAATAAATAATATATATAGCTTTTTGTCAGGCAATTGCCTGTTCCGGCCTATGGCGCAGTCAGCACTTTTCAAACACTGTTCAAGGTGCCGGGCAAAGTTAACCTTAACGGACAGTCATTCTTTGTGCCTTCTATGTTGGGGAGGGCCATATTGTTGATACATGCCCCCACTGCATGACCTTTTCCCGCCAAACTCGGCGAAATCGGGCCGATAGACTCTGCAGTCGACTCTGGAGCAAGGCTCTCTCGGCAGTCAACCACCCTCACCCAGCACAAAGGGTGTTGGACCAGTCTACCCATCCCTCACTTATGGAGTCGGACCAGACAACTCGACCGGCGGACCAGTCGACCTCTGGGGAGCGTAGGCGAACGCTGGTAAACCGCTCTAACCCAGCATCACCCTGCTCAACCCCTTCTTGGGTAGCAGCAGAAGAACCTGCGGCAGAAGTTGCCGGGAGGCCACCTTCTAAGCCACCTGTAAAATCCTCGGGACAGAAGAGTCACAAGCTAAAACTTAAGGACAAGTCCAAGCCCCCGAAATCTGGCACAAAACCGTCGACATCGCTGTCGAAATCAAAATCTTTGATACCGACACCGAAATCGGCGTCGACACCACCGACATCGACGTCACCTTTGCCGGTACCACAATTGTCGACACCGCGGCCGTCCCGACCGGCATCATCGCCAATACCGCCGGCATCGGTACCGTGCGAATCACATCGTTTGACCTCTACAACTACCAGGGCGACTTCGCTACCACTGCGATCGTCGATCCCGTCGCCGGGACCGGCAGAATGTTCTTCCGAGATCGATCTTACCGATACCATCCCTCTGGACCAGCCTATTCTCCTCAATGCCGAAGGCCGAACCGGCTTCGATACCGAGCGCCATAGCCCTCTTGCAATTGCGTTGCCAAGCTCGCCGATGTCGAGGACCTCCAGGTGCAGTACCTACAGATCTCGTTCGCACTCCAGGTCTAGGTCTCGCAATTGGGATGCCTACTCTGACCGGTCTCGCAACATCTCACGTCGACACCGGGAATCGACATACCGCTTTGACCCTTACACTGGGAAGCGGCTTGTGAGAACGGCGCCGATGGAACAGACTGTGGCATCTCAGGACTGTGGCATCGATTGCGTCTTCGGTACCAGTACCGAAACAAAGAGCAACATCACCAACGTCGATGGATGATTACGCCTCAGACACATCGTCGATGCCTTCACCAGTCCCTTCGGTACCGTCACCAGCCGACGGAGTGGGGACTACTGATAGGGCCTCTCCGTCTATGGAGCTGGGTACTTTCTCAGACCAGATGCAAAGGATGGCACAATCCCTGGGCTTAGATTTGCAGCAACCACAGGAGACTCTACAAGACAAGATTTTTGATGTCATGTACTCTGACCCAGTCCCTCAGCTAACATTGCCTATAGTCCCAATGTTGTTAAAAACATTTCAACAATCCTGGACAAACCCAGCTACGATGGGACCTACATCTAAACGCCTCGATGCCTTATACAAAGTCAAGGAGTCAGACGCCCCCTTTTTATTTACGCATCCAAAACCTAATTCTATTGTAGTAGAATCCTCTCAAGGCAGAACTACTAGAAACCATTCCGCACCAACTGATAAGGAAGGACGGAAGTTAGATTCCTTTGGCCGTCGTATATATTCGTCAGCAGCCTTGGGGTTTAAAGTGGCAAACTACCAGGCCACTATGGCCCGGTACCAACTATTTCTTTGGGACAAGATTTCTACTTTGACAGACTATCTCCCTGATGATCAGCACGAGCTGGCAAGGGTTTTCCAAGCAGAGGCAGCCAGACTGTCTAAACGACAGCTGACTACTTCAAACCATCAGACTGACTGTGCGGCGAAAGCCATGGCAGGGGCTATTGCCCTGCGCCGTCATGCTTGGCTACGGTCCTTGAATTTGCCATCGGAGACTAAATCCCATATTGAAGACCTGCCGTTTGATGGAGAGGGACTCTTCCATGCTACAACTGATAATACAATGGATGTCATACACAAGGCTAAGATGACAGCGCGTAAAATGGGCCTTCCTGCACAACAACAGCAACCTAACCGCCCTCGGCGCTGGTATCGTCCACTGCCATACCAACCACGCCAGCAACAGGAACGCTCTCAGCATTACCAGCCTCAACAACCGCAATCCACTTACCAGTCCCGAAAACCAGCGTCACGTTTCACAAAGTCCCGCAGACAGGACACTGGCTCTAAATGGCGTCTTTGACTTCGTCCCAACTCTACTGCCACCAAGGGACCCTGCCAACAGGTTGCATTTTTTCCTGCCAACATGGTCCACCATTACCACTGACTGTTGGGTGCTCACCACCATATCTCGGCACCGTGAGATCCACTCCGCCGTCTCCGGCCCTTCTTCAAGAAACATCAACCCTCCTAGAAAAGGGAGCGATCACACGTGTTCCACCGCGACTCCTCAAAGTGGGTTTTTACTCGTGCTATTTCATGGTACCAAAAAAGGACGGAGGACTGCGACCTATTATGGATCTCAGGCACCTGAACAAATTCATAAAGCCAAAAAAGTTTCGCATGGTGACCCTAGCACAGATCCTACCCTTGCTAAAACTAAACAGGTGGTTTACACTTGTGGACCTAAAAGACGCTTATTTCCATATTCCTATACATCCATCTCATCGCAAATATCTCCGATACATGGTGGGAAACCGAGCTTACCATTTCTCGGTGCTACCCTTTGGCCTCCGGACCGCGCCAAGAGTTTTTACCAAATGTATGGCGGTGGTATGTGCCCATCTACGATCCAGAAATGTAGAGTTGTATCCTTACCTGGATGATTGGCTCATCGTGTCGCCGTCCCAATCTCAAGCACTCCACGATGTCCATCTTGTCACTTCCTGCCTTGCCAGTCTCGGCCTGCAAATAAACACAGAGAAGTCAATTTTTCAACCTACACAGAGCATTCAGTTCATAGGGGTTTGCCTAGATTCCACCATAGGAAGGGCCTTCCTCCCTATAGAACGCAGGCATACCATTCTGACCCTCGCCACATGTCTTCGGCATATCCGTCGTACGACAGCCTTCAATGTGCTCCGCCTCTTGGGTCTCATGGCCTCTTCGGTGTTCGTCGTTCGCTGGGCTCGTCTACACATGCGCCCCCTACAACAGGTACTTCTCCAACACTATCAGCCCGGACAAGACCCTCGCAGAATGATACTTACCATCCCGACGGCCGTCGCTCGTACCCTCCAATGGTGGTCGACCATGGCACATCTTTTGCAGGGACTACCTTTCCACCAGAGGGGCCCATCCTGTGTCCTTACGACAGACACCTCCCTGGATGGGTGGGGTGCACACCTCGCCAACCTAAGCATCCAAGAAAGATGGTCACGTTCGGAGTCACGATTGCACATCAATCTCCTAGAACTGCTCGCCATGAAACGAGCTCTCCACGCCTTTCAACCACACCTACGTGGCCATCATGTTCGTATCCTGTCCGACAACACCACAGTAGTGTGGTACTTGAACAAAGAAGGTGGGACTCGCTCCCCTCGTCTCCTTCGATTAACACTAGATATCTTTCATTGGGCCATTCGCAGACAGATCTACCTGTCTGCACTACACATTGCTGGCTCCGACAATGGGAAGGCGGATGCCCTCAGTCGGGAACTCACCAACACCCACGAATAGGAACTGTCCCAAGACGTTTTACCTCGCCTCTTCGCAAAATGGGGCACACCCTCTGTAGACCTGTTTGCAACCCCTGCCAATGCCGTGTGCAACAACTATTGTTCTCGGGCGGGGATTGGACATGCGTCACTCGGAGATGCATTCCAGTGGGATTGGTCCAGAGACTTCCTTTATATGTTCCCACCTTTCCCACTAATAGCCCAAATGGTAGCCAGAGCCAGCAGGTACTCTGTGGATGCTATCCTAGTGACTCCATGGTGGCTAAGGCAACCGTGGTTCACCCCCATGTTCCGCCTGGCGGGACACCGGTTTTGGCACCTTCCCAGTGTACCAAACCTGCTGTCCAAGGACAGGGGCAGAATATTGCACCCAGACCTTCAATCCTTAAAGCTCACGGCCTGGAGGATTCAACCAACTGGTAGACCTTGACTATGCCCCCTGGCTTGCGTTCCATCTTCGAGGCTTCTACAAAATCCTCTACCAGGGCGTCATATGCCAAGAAGTGGAAACGTTTCCAAGACTTAGCAGCTGAGAAAATGTTTCCTGCTTCTGATGGTCCCATTGCAGGAATCATAGACTTCTTATATTCCCTCCATGCAGGGGGACTAAAGCCTTCCTCTATAAAGGTGTACTTAGCTGCCATCTCTGTCCACCATAGAAAGATTGATGGCTTTTCTGTATTTACCCATCCAGTAGCCAAGACATTTATGAAGGATCTTCGTAATATGTTCCCACCATTACTCACGATTATCCCTCAATGGAGCCTATCAGTGGTTCTGACTGCTCACGGCTAAGCCATTTGAGCCAATGGCTATGGTGGATCCTCGCCTGTTGACATTTAAAACGGTCTTTTTAGTGGCCATCACATCAGCCAGGCGTGCCTCAGAACTCGCAGCGTTGATGGCGGATCCACCTTACACGCAGTTTTTCCCAGATAAGGTTGTATTGCGCCCTGGTCCCTCGTTTGTCCCTAAGATTTCCTCGACATTTCACCTTAACCAGGACATTATCCTCCCAACTTTTTTCAAGGTGTCTACGGACCCTTTATGTTCAACGTTACACGCCCTAGATGTTCGACGTGCGTTAGCTTTTTATAAGAATAGGTCAGAGTTGTATCGCAAATCTGATAAATTGTTCATATGTTATGGAGGTAAGACAAAAGGCTTAGCAGTCTCTCCCCAACGTCTTTCACACTGGATTGTGGACACTATTGTTCTTGCTTACAAGGTGCTTGGCAAGTCGCCACCCGCTTCTTTCACAGCTCATTCCACGAGGGGACAAGCCACCTCTACTGCCTTGTCTCATGGATCCTCGATTCCAGACATCTGCAGGGCAGCGACCTGGACTAACGCCTCAACCTTTGTCAAGCACTACAGGCTAGACGTTCGAGCGGCGCGGGACGCTTCCTTTGGGAGAGCTGTCCTGTCTTCTATCTGTCAATAACTCACCAGCGTGCACACCCTCCTCTGGTAAGTCCTGCTGATTAATTGCCCATATGTGTGATGCACAGAGACCACGAAGAAGAAATGCAGGTTGTTTACCTGTAACTGTAGTTCTTCGAGTGGTCATCTGTGCAGTCACACAACCCACCCACCATCCCCTCTTTGCAACGCTGTTGTGTATGCAAGAGGTGCCATAAGCGTATGCTTCTGACTATATGTCACCGAGGTAGGCGGGAATCCGGAGCATGCGCAATGGAATGGTGGGGGGAGGGGTTCCCGCCAAAACGCTAAGCTAGCTATCGAAGTTTCCCGAACAGGGCTCGGCGCCAGCGCAAGCCCATATGTGTGACTGCACAGATGACCACTCGAAGAACTACAGTTACAGGTGCATTTTCCAAATTTAATTGCAAAACCACTAGTAGACTTTCTGTCTTCCAGGCATCCTGCCCAGTCGCTATCAACAAAACATTCCAATGTTTGATTTTTCTCAGACAATAATCATAAACAGAGGTTTTTAGTTGCTTTCAAAAATCTTAGTACCCTTTTCACACCTTGCCAAGTAGCAACTGTTGGCTTTGAGACATACTGGCTCAAAATACCCACTGCACATGCAATATCAGGTCTTGACCACTGACCCAAATACAATAAACTTTCAATTGCAGATTGGTACAGCTCAGTGTCTTTGAAATCCTCACTTTCCACAGTCTGACGAAAATCTGTTATCATAGGACTCTGTACTCCTTTACAGTCTTGCATTCCATAAGCCTCAAGCAGATTAACAATTTTGTTCTGTTGACTTAACAAATAACTTCCATCAGTTGTTTTGTTTATCTCTCCTCCCAAGTAATGCTTTATTTCTCCTAGAGATTTCAGCTTATAACGACTTTCCAATAGGTTAGTGAAATTTTGAATGTGGCTTGTGGAACTTCCTGCCACAAGCAAATCATCAACAAAAACTAACACAATCATGTAATCACTGCCTTTACCCTTTGTGTACATACATGGATCTGCAGTGCTCCATTTGAAACCCACTTCATTCTTCAATGTGGAGTTTAGACAATAATTCCAGCACCTTGCACTTTGTTTGAGACCATATACAGCCTTTTTCAGTAGCCAAACCTTATCTGGCTGTTCTTCAAAACCATTTGGCTGTTTCATACATACAGTTTCCTCAAGCTCTGCATTTAAATATGCAGCGTCAAAATCAAAATGATGAACATTCATCTGATTTTTTGCAGCAAAATTTAACACTAAACAAAATGTATCAGCTTTACAAGTGGGTGAGAAAGTTTCATCATAATTTACTCCTTTTGTCTGATGAAAATCTTTAGCAACAAGATGTGCCTTGTATTTTGTGTTGCCAGACACACAGTTTTTCTTTTTATTAACCCACCTACACGTAATAGACTTCTGCCCTTCCGGCAGCTTAGTCAAAACAACCCCCCTGTTTTCTTTGAAACTTTTCATTTCTGCATCTATTGCATTAAACTATATTTTTTGTTTTTTACTAGGCAATTGTAACACTTCTTGGAATGATTGAGGTTCATAATTAACCATACAAACATGTACCTCTTCACAAAAACGTTTTGGAGGAATTCCTTTGCTTGCACGTTCCGACCTTCTTGGAACCAAACATTCCTCTCTATCGTGCTGCTCCTCCAAATCAATGCTGGAGGTTAACTCATTCCTGGCCCTTTCATTTCTCCTGACTGTTTGATTCTGTGAGCTTTCAGTCAAACCTAGTAACATTTCAGTGTTTTCATGTACTTTTTCCCAATTATGCTCCTCAAAATCAGCAGATCTTGAGACAATAACTTTTCCTTGCCCCAAGGAAAAACGCCAGGATTTTGTCTGCATTCCTTGATAACCAACAAACCTCAGCCTGATAGTTTTGGCTTCACCTTTTTTCCGTTGACTTTTTGGTACATGATCCCCAGGTATGCAAATGAGACAAATCAGGTTGTTTACCAAACAATACATAGAACGGAGTATTATTTATAACACTTGACCTTGTTCTATTGGATAAATAATTTGCAGATAAAAATGCTTCACCCCACAAATTTTGCTCAGCATTTGCATCAATCATTAAAGCATCTTTTATGTTCTGCAAAAGCCCTCCACGTCATTCTACCGCCCCATTTTGCCATGGAGCATGTGGATCAATTAATCTCTGCATAATACCTATATCTCTAAACCATTTTGAGAATTAATTGCTGGTAAATTCTCCACCACGGTCACTTTGAACTTGAATAACTGATTTTTGAAAGCTTTTTTCAGCCCAAGTAACCCAGCTTCTAAATGCATTAAAAGCTTCTGACTTTCGTTTCAGTAAATAGCACCAACTGAATCTAGATTTGTCATCTAGAATAACCAACACATAACGTGCTCTACCCTGACTTGGAGCAAATGGTCCAATTAAATCAATATGTACCAACTCAAACAACCCTTGTGACACCCTGTCACTTTTTTGTTTAATTGGCTTGATTTTTTATTTGGACCGCTTGCAAATTGCACAGTCTAGGAACCTTTTACGTTCATTCAGTTTCACACCCTTGCGCATTGAAGGCATTTTGTCTAGCACTTTGAAACTTGCGGGCCCTAGACGGCTATGTAAGACACGAACACAATTACCATGGACTGGAACGTTTCTTGTTTGAGCTACTAACAATTCACCTGTGACCATGAAAAACAAACCATTCCTTAAATGTCCTTGTGCTCTTAACTGTCCTTCTTTCTCCACATGACAGTTGCTTCCTTCAAACATCACAATATAGCCTTTTTTGGTCAGACTAACTACAGAAAGAAGACAAAAATCGAGGGTAGGGACAAATAAAACTGAATCAAATTCCACTCCCAGACAAGCTATATAACATGCTCCTTCTCCTTCCACATTTGATTTCCGCCCATCTGCTAATGTAATGGAATCAATTGTAGATTTGTATAGGCTCACGAACACTTGTGGGTTGTTGCAAATAATTCTGCTGCTTGCAGAATCAATTAGCCATACTTCCTCTGGAGTAGCATCACTGCATCTCACTGTAGCTGACACAAACTGTGCATAACTCCTTGATTCCTCTTGGCTTTCAGGCTGCACACGCTTTTTCTCCTTGCCAGGCTTCAGATTCACTTTGCAGAAACGCTTAATATGCCCTTCCTTTCCACATTGATAACATTTACGTGTGATTGCCAATGCTCTCTCCACGCTATCTGTCGGAAAATGCTTAGCCGGTTCCTTGGCATTTTTTCCATGCGATTCATGGTTGACTCCCCTCCTTTCTCAGCTGGATTCTATCTGCTGCTCCATATGTCTCTGATCCTCCTGGAGCAGGCATCCAGTTACATACTGCAAATTAAGGTATTCTGGCCTCATGCGTTCTAAACTCGTCATCAAAACATCCCAGCTTTCTGACAAAGAAGTGAGAATAATATAAATCTTATTTTCTTCAGTAAATATCATGTCAATTTCATATAACTGAGCAAAAATAGTTCTCATTGACTGCAAATGTTTACACAGGCATTCCCCTTCACCGAGTTTGGACCGATATAACTTCCTTGTTAAACTCATTCGGGAGCTTGCAGATTCATGCACATAAATCTGCCTTAATTTGTTCCAACACTCGCGTGCGTTATCGCCTCTGGAGACATGAACAAGCTGGCTGTCTTCCATACAGAGAACAAGCTTTCCTTTTGCTCGCTCCTCCAATCCGTCCCAAACCTCAGCTTCCTCAGCTGTTTGAGCAGCAGGACGTGGGAAACTTACAACATTCCAGCATCCGTCTCTCCTTAAGAACATTTCCACCTTAACCGACCAAGTAAGGTAATTTTGTTTGTTCAGTCTTTCAACTGGGACACTGCTTCCCAAACTCATCTGTGCCATTTTCCTGGCTGAAAATGAAACCACAGACCTCGGCTGATAGAACTTGAAGCAGCCTCTGAATCTTCCAAAACAACACCAGTTTCTGATTCCTCCTGCTTTCAGTTCACTTCCTCTTTCAACATTTGTTCTCAGTTAAAAAACAAAGCAAGCAAGCTGTTGCTGGATCTCGTCATTCTGGGCCCATAACCTATCCAAGTACAAATGATTTAGTATAGCAGAGTTTCCAGCAGAATTTCAGCCTCCAGCCTCTGTCTTGAGAGCTCTTATGAAAGAATCACCCACACATGTTGAGTTTCTCCAAAGGATTTTTACTGAACAACAACCTTCTCCAACAGCCATCAACTACCAAACACCATCTCATACAAATGTACAAATATATACAGTTTACATACAGCATTGCACTGACATTACATCAGCCAATAATTCAATTAAGGGACAGTTTAGATTATCTTCTTTCCCTTATCTTTGGCCTTCTCCGCCTCTTCTGCAACACCTGCAGATTTATGACATCACTATTACTATTTCAAGGCTCTTCTGTAGATTAACTTTTTTTCTATTCCTGACAGTATTTGCTTTTATAGGTCATTTAAACATCAAATTCAGCAATACATTAAAAAGGGAGAGCAAGTAAGATGTCACAAGAGTGGGATTGACCTAGGTCAAAGTGTACACTTAAAAAGGCTGAGTATGCTAGAACACGGATACATACTTGCTGATGAACTTAAACATATGAATGCTTGGAGGCGGTAATGGGCTGGATGAGGAAAAACAAACTGAAGCTGAATCCAGACAAGATGGAGGTGCTTACTGTCAAGGGCCACAACCTGGGTTTGGAGGTGTGTCAACCAGTTCTGGATGGGGTTACACCCCCCCCCCCGAAAGACTGTGTTCACAGCTTGAGGGTGCTCCTGTATCTGTTGCTCCAAATGACAGCCCAGATAGATGTGATGGCCAGGAGTGCCTACTATCAGCTTTGGCTGATACGCCAGCTGCACCTCTTCCTAGTGTTGGAAGACCTAAAGACGGTAGTGCATGCAATGGTAACTTCGAGGCTTGACTTCTGCAATGCACTGTACATAGGGCTACCGTTGTGCCTAGTCCGGAAACTTCAACTAATTCAAAATATGGCAGCCAGGTTGGTAACTGGTACATCTAGGGGTGACCACATAACACCAGTCTTAAAATCACTCCACTGACTGCCAATTAGTTTCCGGGCGAAATATAAAGTGTTGGTTATTACATTTAAAGCCCTACATGGTTTGGGTCCAGGTTACCTGCGGGATCGCCTTCTCCCGTATAATCCGCCTCACACACTCAGATCCTCTGGGAAGAATTTACTACAGTCAGCCAGAAGTAGGCTGACGAGTGTTACCCAGAGGACCTTCTCTGCCGCTCCCAGACTGTGGAATGGCCTGCCAGAGGAGATTCCACAAATTAGAAATCTTCTTGAATTTAAGAGAACTGTGAAGACTGATCTCTTCCAGCAGGCCTATCCAGTTGAATTTCCAGGTGTTTTTAATAATGTATTTGTTTTTATTTGTTTTAATGTTTTATCTATTTTATGATTCTTGTACTTATATTTATTGTTGATCTGGATGGAGAGGCGGGTTATAAATAAATAAATAAATAAATAAATAAATAAATATGAAACTCGCTTACACAGGATACAGGATATCTGTGGTTTTGCTAGGACAGATTAATTATAACTTTTTTTTAATAGGAAAGGTGAAGTTCTTTTTTTAGGGCTCTTGACAAGTTTTGTTGCAGTGAGCAAAATTATGACAGTTAGGAAATTCTTGCTGTCTTTAGCATTAATAAATAATTGTTTCAGTTTAAGGTATATTAAACAATAGTTTTTCACAATTGAGCATATTGAAATGGTCACACCTTTAGTATTTCTCCCACAGTGCAACATAGGACATTAGTTTGAGTGGTACAGTCAAACTGCATAGAAAAAATCTTGTTAGTCACGTAAGAAGCAGAAGGAAAGGGTGTCAAAATGTGCTTGTGCCTCTCAGAGGCCTTATAGAGCTTCTGGCCAGGACTGGTCTAGGGAGAGTGACTGGTTCTTGCCTTTAGGGTCCAGTTCTCTCTCTGCCCAGCTACACTTAAAAAGGTCAAGAAGTTTGTAATGGACGTAGCTCTTAATTCCTCTGTCTTCATGAAGCACTGCTGGGAGAATGATTTTGCATTTGCCTAGGTAATCTTCAGGAGAAAAAGCCATGTCAGGTCTGTTCACTACAACTCCCCTAAACTAGAATCTCTTCCAAACAAAGACTAACGTTTTGTGCTAGTTTTGTGCCACAAACCCCATGTTTTGTGCCGCCACCAACAACTGTGTATTGATACATCAAGTGCGGGTTTGGAGGAAACACACCAAAAAAACAACTTTGTCATATCACCTTGAAACCTGTGCCAAAGTTTTGTGTCACAAACCCCAAGCTTTGTGCTGCCCCTCAAAGCGTGAACACGACATCCCCTCCTCAGGTGTAGTTTGGTGAATGAGGGGAAAAAAGCACACCAATCTGGTACCAAAGTTTTTGCCATTTTGTGCCACCACCCGAAGCATGAAAACAACATACCCTCCTCAGGTGTAGTTTGGTGAATGAGAAAAAAAAAATCACATTCTCAGATCAACTCCAAACCTATGCCAAAGTTTTGTGCTAGTTTTGTGCCATCCCCCAAAGTGTGAAAATGACATACCCTTAGGCGTGGTCTTGACCATGAGAAAAAATTCACATTCTCAGATCAGCTCCAATCCGGTGCCAAAGTTTTGTGCCACAAACCCCGAGTTTTGTGCCGCCACCCGAAGCGTAAAAATGACAGTCCTTTACGTATGATTCTAATATTATGAGAGAGGGAGAGAAAACTCTCACTTTCTAATTTCTCCGCACCAAGCATCATTTTGTAGACCACCATTATGTCTCCCCTTACGCAGGTTTGGGTTCATGGGTAGCGCATAGCCATAGGGACTATGATATATGGGAAGATTACAATGATCTTAGAAACAAGAAATCATTATATAATAAAATCCAAAAAATAATTTGCCACCTGCTGATTTACAGCACATAAACAGAAAATGAACAATAATGTACCTGCACCCTTCTGAAGTTGATCATTTTAAGTTTCAGTTTGCTGAGTAATTAGTATTTTCAATTAGTTGTCAAATGTAAAACATTACAGTTTCCAGGATACTTTACCTTTACTCCAGTTTGAGAATTACTAGAAATTTCTTGATAGTTTTATTCAACATTATTTATTTACACAATACCGTTAATCGTTTATCATGTCATTCATTTTCATGTTTGAGATTGGTGCCATAAAGTATGGCAAAACATTAGGTATACAGGCACATCCCTTATGCAGCACCATAACTAGCACAAAATTTTGGCACAGGTTTGGAGTTGATCTGAGAATGTGATTCTTTTTCTCATACACCAGACCACGAGTAAGGGTATGTCGTTTTCACACTTTGGGGTGTGGCACAAAACCCGGTGTTCATGGCACAAAATGACACAAAACTAGCAGAAAACTTTGGCATCGCTTTGGAGGTGGTATGACAAAGTTGGTTTTTTAGTGTATTTCGACAAATTAGCAGTCTTCTTGAATTTAAGAGAGCCGTGAAGACTGATCTCTTCCGGCAGGCGTACCCAGTTGAATTTTAAGATGTTTTTAATAATGTATTAGTTTTTATTTGTTTTAATGTGTTATCTATTTTATGGTCTTTGTATTTATATTTATTGTTGTTCCCCGCCTTGATCCAGAGGGAGAGGCGGGTTAGAAATAAATGTATTATTATTATTATTATTATTATTATTAACCCGCACTTGATGTATCAGTACACAGTTTGTGGTAGCGGCACAAAACTAGCACAAAAGTTTGGCATAGGTTTGGAAGAGATTCTAGTTTGGGGGGTTAATAATTAACAGAGCCAGCAATGTCAGGATTCTGACAATGGATCTCCTATCAAGCCATGGAAGCTGATGTCTTTGAATGCTTGACTTTTCCCCTCCCTCTTAAATAGAAACCTCTTACATGTAATCCTTTGTTTCAGATGACTCTGGCCACTGGGGAAAAGGAGGCTTATTCACAGCTTTAGGGAATCGATCTGCCCAACCAAAGAAAATATATGAGTTGGCAGGAAAGATGAAAGGTAAGCTAGATATGGCCAAAAGCTACTGTAGTTTTAGGGAATTCCTCCCTTTATCATATTTTATTTTAAATTCCTGTTTCTGAGGACAAGAAAGCCCAGGCAAGGAACACACTCTGTTGCTGCTAAAAATTGTTGTTGTTGTTGTTGTTGTTGTTATTATTATTATTATTATTATTCCTTTTGCCTGCTGTTTTGTTGTTGACTCTGTTCCCCATCTGAGGGAGATCACTACTATGCTAAATATAACATGAAAGAGGGAACCAATAAAGTTTGTTCTTCCTCACCTCAGTTATGCGTGGGATTAAATGTTTTTTCACTCTTAATTATTTTTGTAGACCTAACATTGGGAGGAACTCTTTTATTCCCCATTGATGATAAGGAATCCAGAAACAAAGGGCAAGACTTGGTAACTATACAGAGAGATGCTTTTCTTTTGTTTGAGTCATTCCTAATTATATTTCTTGTAAATATGAGCCAAATACAATATGCCTCTGAATACAGAATAAGCCACAAAACATTTCTGTAGTGATGGAATTTGAATGTTGCTCAGCAACATCCTTGGAAACTCCCAGCTGTGATGACAAGATTGTCTCCTACTTTTAAGATTTTAAGGATATGTTTATGTTTTTAAGCAACCATGTACACAAGAGGGCGGGGGGGGGGGAGAGAATAAAATTAAAACTCAGGGTATTGGGGTTCTTTCAGGCTTGATTCAGAGGCACTGTAGCATTTGCTAAGTGGAGGAGGGGAATGTTCCTGTCACTAAAGCCATTGCATTTAGTCTTGTATTTACCCGATTGGTTCTCAACATACATAATTTCTTCCTAGTTGGCCCTTGTTGTAGCACAGCACCGAGACAGTTCCAACAGCTTGTCTGGAATTAAGCTCCCTGCTTTGGAAAAGGGATTTAAAAAAATTTATCTGGCAGCCAAGAAAAAGGATGGTAAGTGTGCCTGTCTGAGGGATGTTGAAATGGAAGGAACATGATACCTCTCAGCTTGTAGACAGATTCCTGATGGTCCTGTTTAAACAAGCTGAAAGGTCACTTAAAACATTCCAGAGTATGATGCTCTAGAACAGCCTTCACCCAGTGCATTTTCCAAGGCAGCCTACATGATCCTCCTCCTCTCCGTTTTAGTCTAAAACATGAGGAGGGCACCATATTGGGGAAGGCTGCTCTAGAATTCCTGCCATTTCAGGATTATCCCATTAGAAGATTCCATATCAACAGCAATCATAACATTGATGGATAAAAGTGGTCTCTTCCCATCAGAAGCATCCCATACCTTCTGCAATGCACCTGCACTTTCTCTCCGCAGCTTTGTGCAGCTCTAAACCTTCCTCTCAGGCCAAAATCTGGCTCCACATTTTGGCAGTTGCTTGTACTTGAGTTGGGAATTTTTATAGCCCATTCTTGTTATAGCAGAGTCCTCATCAGCCATGGGAGGTCCAGTTGCTCGCTCTTAATGTTCCTTTGATTTGTACCATTTGTGTTTGGGAGGATTAGGAAACAAGATCCCTCCAGCGAGATTACACAGCAAGTAATCTGTAGCACAATAACTGCTCTAAATGCTCCAGCTTTTCTTTGTTTTGTAGAACATAGCTCTGTCAATTTTGCCTTTGCTTGGAGGAGGGTCGTTTGTTTGTTTCTCTGTGAAGAATATGAGCCTGGAAACTTTACTATTAAAAGAGCATGGGCACATTTGTAAGTTGTAAATGCTCTGCTGTGAAAAATCCCTGACAGGTAAAATTCCATGTTGTTCCATCTCAATGAATACAGTTTTCTTTTTTCTCCCTGTCTCAGTTCCCTCACTGTAGATATCAACTTGGAATTCTCACTGTCACCACCAGAAGCTAAAACAGTGGCGACTTTTCTGATCATTTGACCTCCCACGTAGAGGATGATGGTGCCTCCAACACCCCTTGGGATATTATTCCCACTTGACTGTGGGCTAAGGATCCAACTGATGGGAATCCTGTGGGCTTAAACAACACTGGAGGGGTTTCTGTTCCCCTGCTCCCACTATACTTTCTTCAGTAACACAGTAATTAGGAGTGTTGTGCTAGTAGAAAACAAAAAACAAACTACACAGTCTGGGTCTTTTTCAAAAGGATACAATTTACTGAGTACATGCTTCTATTGGTAAACAAGAGGACAGTGTTTCAGCAAGCTTATAAGCAAAGATGGAAAAACAAACTTAGTCAAGTGCTCCTTTTTACCTATATCTTTCAATCTTCCTGTCTTATGAAGAGTAGGCTTACTTCCCTTGGGTTGGATCAAAGATGGAAGGGCTTTGCTGACAGAAGGTGCCTCTGGCTGATTTCCAGGGATCCCTTCTCTCCCATGCACCAAGCACACCCCATTCAGCAGGGTCCCCTGAACTTCTGTATAGCATTTTCAGGGGGCTGGTGTAGGTGGGGTCGGAGAACTTTGCTCCAGCAGCCCAGTTTCACTTGCCTAAATGTGGATTCAACCTTTTGGTTGTTAAGAATTTACTACTTTAGGCCATGTTGAAAAATTGGGGGCTTAGGTGTCTTTAGCCAGCCCCAGTGTATCCTGAATGTGTCCATGCATTCTGAGGACTCTAAAATGTGTATGTCACAAATCATTTCCCCATTCTACTTATGTTTCTTATCTGGACTTCATCTTTATCCTGCCGGAATCTGTCCCCACTATGTATGTGACTACTAGCAGGTAGCCTTTTGGACTGACGATGCCCAAGGGCCAAGATCCTTATATAGAAAGAGCCTGCCTGTCAGTGATCCTAATTGAAGTGAGGTCACCTAAAACTAAACTTGAAGTCTGATGTTGAGTAAACCACCTCAAGAACACAGACGAAGTGAAAACCAAAAAGTTGCAGTTAACATCAAGATAACTTTCCCCAAGTTACTTGTGAGGTGAAGTACTACATACATCTAGACTACACAGTGAATTGGAGTTTCAGTTGGTTTGCGTTTCATGACTTTTCAGGAAGAGACCTCAGGAATTGTACTCTCTGGAGGAGGTGGGGGTCCCATGAGAATTTCCAACATGTGTACCAAACTAAAATTCTTCTTCGTGGTCTGTGTATTACACATATGGACTCTGCGCCTGCACGGAGCTGCATTTTGGGAAACTTCTATAGCTGAGGAGATTTTAGCGTGACCCCTCCTCCAATGTCCCACTGCGCATACTCCGATGGGTTCCCGCGCAGTCCCTCAGCTGTGACTGAAGGGACCTCCAATTTTTTTTCAATTATTCTGAGGCTTTTACTCTCATTTATTTTCCTTTTCTTCACCCTTCTCTCTCTTTAGTCTTTACAGTTTTGCATTTTATTTTTCTCTCAGTCATCTTTGACTAATTGAGGCAATCTTGCATCGCTTCACATCCCGGGCACATAGCCATTAAGGCCCCCTTTAGAAAATGCATTACATTTGGGAGCAAGCTTCCACCAACAGACCAATACTCCTTGTGTGTTCTCTGCTTAGGTGAAGGACATATCATCAAAACCTGCCATCACTGTATGTTCACCAAACAAACCAGAAAACACAGAGCGGACAGACTATGATTGCTGATGTGGGAGAAAGCGCTAAAGGCCACCGATGTGCCAGGACACAAAATGACAACTTTGTCCTTCCTCGGCAGGGAAGATTCAATTTCTGCTGATGTTCCATCATTTATTCCGCTTATATCACCACACACATCCCCTTGGGCTACCCTGGCTCTAAACATAGGCTGGTCAGACCTGCTTACTCCAGGTAGGGCTCTTGCCACTACCATGGCCCAAAAGTTCTCAAAAGCAGCCAAAAAAGCTGAAATAATCAGAGCCACCGAAAAAGAATTGGAGGGAGCCCCTCCTTCACGAAGAACCCCTCTTCATATACCGACACCTCCGCCAATGCTCAATTCCCCAATCCCAAGGGGGATCGAGCCATCAGTGCTAATGTCAATATCAATGCCAGCATCAATACCATTGCCAGTAACTTCAGCATCAAAGGGAGAGCTACTGGATTCCTTACCCGTCACTAGATGTGCTGTCCTAGACCCGGCGCTGATAGCCAACTTGCCTAGACTTGTCAACACCAGTCAGCCCAGCAAGGCAAGCACCCAGCTTATGGAGCTTTGAAATCCCAGTCTCCTCATAGATGCCAGGATTTCTAAAAAAACCAGCACCTTTGACTACCTGCTCCCCGAACTGCAAAGCCCCTCAACTACCCTCTTCGGACACCATCCACCTCTCCCACTGCGCTGATGCATGGAAGGGAATCTCCACAGACTCCTGGGTCCTGACAATCATCACAAATGGATACAGGGTTGAGTTTGACAACATCCCTCCTTTTTTGGGAATACACCTAACTGCTCCATCTCCTGTGCTGTCAGAGGAGATAGAAACCCTTCTGTCAAAGGGAGCGATCCGCTAAGTTCCCGATCCAGAAGCACAGGGCTTTCTACTCCCGGTACTTTACTGTACCGAAAAAGGACAGGGGGATAATCCTTGACCTCAGGTGCATAAACCTATTTATCACCACCAAGAAGTTCAGGATGGTCACCCTCACTTTCATTTAATGTCTTTATGGTTTTAAATTTTGTATGTCGGTTTTTAATGATCAATGTGTTGGGTGTCAGGTGCTTCGTAGACAATTCACAGGGCTGGCCCTGTGAATTGTAGACTGAAGACTTGGCAATTTGTCATGAGAAAATGTCTCTGTTCTGTGCTTATCAGTAAAACTGCTGGCCTAGGCCTTGAGTTTCTGTGAGAATGAAATGTTGTTTAGAAAGGTGGGGGCTCTCTTGCTCACACTGTGGCATCATCAAGAAGAGGTTGAACCGTGCTGCCCTGTTGGCACAAGAGTTTAGATTACAGGCCTGAAGCCCTGTCTGTCAAAGTAGCTTAGAATTGCCCAGCCTCCACACTATATTAGCTACGTCCAAAGAGTAATTCCTTTGCTAGGAATTATCTTGTCTATCCTCTTGCTGCTCTGCTGCTGCTGTGAGTTACTATCTGATGTGGAATTGTGTGATGCACTCTGTACATGTTCTGTTGCTGTTTAGACTTGTTACTTCTAAAGAACTCTGCCATGAAAAGTGCACTGTGGCTTTTCATAGATTTGGACTTGAGATTACTGTTCTGGATTTGTGTTCTATAGCCTGCTGTTTCTCTGCATGGAGCCGAAGTTACGGGCACAGAGAAGATAGAGGCTGATCGTTGCTGTTCTGAAACGTGTGTGTGAGAGACCTGCGAGAGGACCTTTCCTCAGTGCTAAAGCTACGAGATTTGGGAAAGGCCCCTAGGTCACAAAGGTTCATTCCCTGGCTTCTGGCTTCCGTGGTCAGCTCAGCGTTCCCTGACAGGCTGAGTGAAGATTTAGTTGCCAGTTGACCGATGTTCTACTGTCAGGAGGCCTAATCCTAGAGTCTTCCTTTGTTTCCAGAGGATTCAACACAGCGTGGCCGCTCCTGATCTCTGGGGAGTGGGAGTAACTCTAAATGTCATTCCCTGAGTGTGTACTGTTCGCATTAAGCTGTTCTACCTGAAAGCTGTCTGGTCCGTCTTCAGCTTCAAGTGTGTGTTTGCAGAAATGAAACCATATGCTTTGAATTCCGTGTGATTACAATGAACGAAATCTCACTGTTAATGTTGTGTGTCAGTGTGCCTAAAGTCGTGAGCAGAAGCTTAGAGAGTTAGCTAGAGTCACGACACAATGTTTTAATCTTTGTAGACTGCCCAGAGAGCTTTGGCTATGGGTCGGTACATAAATGTAATTATTATTATTATTATTATTATTATTATTATTAATAATAATAATAATAATAATAATAGCGCCGTTACTGACAAGGGGAGACTTGTTCACGATCATAGATTTGAAAGATGTGTACTTCCATATCTCCATAGAAGAGGGCAGCCAGGCATTCCTTTGCTTTGCAGTTGGCGAGCACCTCTACCAGTTTACAGTTCTCCTGTTCGTCCTAGCCACAGCCCCCACATTTTTATAAAATGCATGGCAGTAGTCTGCACTAATTTATGCCTTTGGGGAATCCAAATATACCCCTACATAGACGGTTGGTCTTTGTCGCCCAGTCCCACCGTTGTCTGAACGCTGACATTTGCACCACCCTGTGCGTCCTGCACCACCTGGGATTCTGAATCTACTCCAAAAAAGTCTGTATTGGACCCCACTAAAAGCATTCAGTTCATGGAAGCAATTATACATTCTGTCAATGGCTGCCTCCACCTCCCTCGAGAGAGAGCGAAGATGCTATCAGCAGTAGTTAACAGGGTTTAATTCTGGGGAGACACAAGGGCCTTCACCATGCAAAGACTGCTGGGCTTGATGTCCGCAACTACAGCAGTCGTTTGCATGCCTCCAGATGAGGAAGATACTGAACGGGTTCATCCAGTCATTCAATACGCAACACAATGCCAAAAGAGTGATGGTCTGCCCACCCCCACAAGTCAAAGGCTCTCTAAAATGGTGGGGACAGACAGACAACCTCCTCATAGGTCTACCATTCCGCTGCTCATCCTGTATAAGCACTATCACCACAGACGTGCTGATGTTGGGATGGGGCACACACTGCGACACCCTCACAAGACAGGGCAAGTTGTCCCAACAAGAAGCGCAGAACCATATCAACTATCTCGAGCTGCTAGCAGTAGAAAAGGCATTGAGGGCATTTGAATCTGTCCTGTGCCAGCAGCACATCCAGATCATATCAGACAACAGGACAGTAATATTTTACCTGAACAAGTAAGGGGGGAATGCGCTCCCTCACCACAAAGATATGGGTTTGGTGTATCCAGAGACAGATAGAAATTACAGCCACCCATCTCACTGGACAAGACAATGAGACAGCAGACTTCCTCAGTCGGTCCCACCAGACCTCCCACGAATAAGGACTAGACAGCTCAGTCTGGAGACATCTATTTCGTCACTGTGGCCAGCCTTTAGTGGATCTCTTTGCCATGCAGGAGCACAGAGTGTGCGCACAATTCTGCTGTCATGTGGGCAAGGACACAAGCTAGGAGATGTATTTACCACCCAATGGAAAGGGAAACTATTCTATCTCCTTTCCCCATTTCCACTACCAATGAAAGTGGTAGCAAAACTATGGGACGATTGCATGAACTACATCATAATTACTCCCTGGTGGCCTTGCCAGCCCTGGTTCATGAACCTACTAATAATATAGTCCAACAAATCTTTCATAAATTTACTGGTGATACCAAACCTCTTCTATGAAGTACCTCATTTGCCTATGTCTTGCTCACATATGACAGAGTCATCAGCTGAAGTACAGATAGGGGAGAACTGTGCCAAAGGCTCTGTTGCTCTTCACAACAGATAGGGGGGTCAGCTAAAGACACAGTCGCCTATCTTCATGGTACCCAATAAAGAAAACAGCCAAAGTGCACATGGGAAAAAATGTCTTTGGGATCAGTGGCTAATGCTGGGAACCAGACTGGGCGCATCATCACACAGGGGGAAATAGTGTTTGCTTATCATCGCTTCTCCGCCCTTCTCTTTTGTCCCTCATTACTTCCTCTTTCAAAAGACAAAGTAAACAATGTGCACATGGCCCATTCAGCAGGCCGTTCTGAACCCGCTGCTTCGCCTGCACACAGCAGGAGATAGCAGCAATTTCCATCTTTAAAATAAGTTGGAGTTACTGGAGTGTGGTGTTTTGTTTTGTTTTGCCTTCTAGCAGATGACAACATGAGAGGGATTTGCGAAAATCCGTGCGTGCCCAGTAACGAGTGCGCAATAAAATGCCCGTCTGATGATGCCCTGAATCCTTGGGTTTCATTATTGGTCCAATGAAAGGCATAGTTCTGTTGGTAAACAATAACTTTCTTCTTACATAGAACGGTGTTCCTTTACCAATGTTGTACATTTCATCTGAACTGCAACTCAAAAAGCTTCTCTCCTTCCTCTCTTTCACAGCCAGCATCCACCTGCCTCTCATTGGATATTCAACCAAAGGCTTTAATTGGTATGGAACAGAGCGTCTCATCAACAAATACTTGTCAACAAGAGGAATCCCCACGTTTGTGTATCCTTGTGAAGCACACATTTTTCTGTACTCAAAACAGTGTGCCATATCTGTAAATGCCAAAATGCAGAGGTTGGAAATTCATTGCATATTATCTGCACAGTGAATTCTGTCCTTTCGAACTTTAAAGTGCCAGATTAGTGCTATTTGAGGAATAATTGGTTTTACTGTTTCTTATCAAAGCACTCCCCCAACCTTTTAAAAGGCCATGCATAGGTGCATATTGACACAGTAGAACTTTAGAGTGAGAGTGACATTTTTCTACTTGAGGCAAAAAATCCAAATTATCCACCCCACCCTCTAGTTCACATCTTAATGCTAAAAAGAAGAAGAAGAAGAAGAAGAAGAAGAAGAAGAAGAAGAAGAAGAAGAAGAAGAGCCAAGTTGCAGTTCTGGACAAAATCTCATGGCTCTGAGGGAAAGGCTCTTGCAACTCAGTTCTATGCATATTTAGCAGGACTTTATTTAGCAGCTTTATTTTAACACATTTGTGACGAAGATGGGGAGGTAAAAATGTCCCTGCCGTGGAGTGTGTGGACATTTGTGGAGGGTGAAATTCAGGTAGGAATGGGTAGTAAAATTACAAATCAAATTACAAGGTGGCAATGGCTTCGTTCTCTCCTCTGCCCCTTCTCTTTTTTTACATTTTTAAAAAGCCAAGTCATGGTTGCTGTGCACTTTCAAAACCTCTAAGGTGATGTGTCATTTCCAGAGTCATTTTGGGGAGAAAAATATAGCTATCCCAACTCACCCCAAAAGTCACTTGACTTTTGTGTCCCCCTGAAAGTCTCCCAAATTGTTTCCCTCAGCTTTGTTGATGACCAGAGCCCCAGCAAAGATGGGGGTGGTATCATCCTTCCCTAATATTTACTCAGAAGTTGCATTGAGTTCAGTGAGTACACACTAATGGTAATAAAGTATACACAGACCAAATTAAACCTATATAAGTGACTCCAGGATGAGCACTGTGTAGTGAGAGAGTATTTTAGCTCCTGATTTAAAGCTGATGCTAGTTGTAGCTATTTGTTGGCAACTCCTTAACTTTTCTGTTTAGATATTACTTTCCTAAAACTAAAGTATCATCTTCACAAGCACCTACAATATCATTACCAACTTTGCAACCTTCAGGAATTGAACAGAATTAACTCCTTGCGATGCATAAAGCTCCTTCCTGCTATTAAGCCAGTTAACATTCATGTGACTATCTTGAATTGTTTTTGGAAAGCACATACACCTGTGCCTCTAGATCTGAGTGTTTCTGTATCATGAATTTATCCCAAGTTTGATCATGCAATTCAGTTTTTAGAGCAGTTTAGCATGGCACAAATACCTTCCACATGTATCTTGAGTGTTGGATTTGTACAAGACCTGTTGCTTCTCAGCACACTTGGAGCCATGCAGCACAAAAGTAACAGCCTGACTCCTTGAATCTGTAGAACAGTTGATTTCCTACTTGTTCTTAGTATTTGGTAGTGGTTGTCTCTCCCCCCCCCCCCCCCGCCCCAGAATTCTTTGAGGTAGACAGAGTGGGTATTTAACATAAATAGCATGCTAGTTCTTTCTGTAAAATGATGGCTACTTATAGCAAAATTGTTGAATTATCTAATAGTAGGCAGAAATGGGTTCTGCCTCTTGAAAAACAAAATAAGGGGTTCTTTGTGGTTGACTGGGCAATGTTTCCTATTGTCAAGGATAAAAATCTACTTTGATTGTAAAACAACTCTGTTTTATTGAGCGTAATGCAGCTGCATGGAGAGGGTTTTACAGACAAAGAACTTCTCAACTGGCCGTGTGAAAAGCAGGTATATTTGTACATATTAGCACCTTAACTAATTAGCAGTTGGTACAAATTCTGAAGCAAAACAAAGACAGATCAAAGAAAACTTCATTAGAACAGGTGGCCCATAACTGTTCTAGCAATGTCAGATTGATCTGGATAGTTACGGTCTTGGGTTTTAAAAAATTATTTTTCAAGACAACGACAAGCTAAAATACACACTCTACATAGAAAAACAATAACAGCAGCAAAGAATAAGAACAGTAACAAACACATAAAACAATCCAGCGAGTTATAATAAACTTCCGATTTTCTCCCCAGCAAAGAAAAGTGACCACATTCCCTCTTGCTTATATAAACAATAAACAAACGTGTCCCCGCTCTGCTGGTGCTGTCTCCTCCTAGCAGCAGGCCACTTTGCCTTCTTCAGATAAGTTGGTCTGACACCATCAGTTTTCCCCCACTACAACATTATTTGGAAACCACATTTAATTCACTTGTCTGCGCTGGTCCACGTCTGACCCAGACCCAACTGTGAAGTGTTCTCTCCTCAAAACCAGTTTAATCCAACATCATTGTCTTTTGGGGGTAGGTATTTCCCTTCTGAACACTCCCCTCTTTTGATCACTGTGCACTGCTCAGACTGACAACCTTTTCTGCATCAATGGTATTAAGTATGTTTCTTCTGTTTTTAAAGACAACTTCTCTGCACTGGTAACTTTAACGTCAATGATGATAGGCACAGCGTGATTTTGTTGTTCTAATTGTGGACTGAAGTAAATTAAATGGAATTATTATTGGTGTGTAACGTTGAATGCAATGTCTGTCAAGCATAATCAAGTGTTTGAAATGAACTTGGGATCTTCAATTTGATACCTGTGTTTTGAAACATTGAAACCATTTTACACTTAGCATATTTGTACATAGCATATTAGCTATCAGTCAATTCTATGAGCTTTCTGGAGAAAAATAAACAAACTGTAAGCAAAAGAAAATAGTAAGACCTAGCAGTAGAGTTTGTTTAGTGCTATAGCAGTTCTCATGGGTGAGCAACTGCTTTAGTTTTGCTTAGCTTTACATAGGAACATAAGAAGAGCCCTGCTGGATCAGACCAATCATCTATCTAGTCCAGCATTTTGTTCACACAGTTACCAACCAGTTGTTGACCAGGAAGCCACAAGCAGGACACAGGTGTAACAGTACCCTCCTGCCCATGTTCGACAGCAATGTGTATATAGGCCTACTGCCTCTGATACTGGAAGTAGCACATAATCATCAGGACTAGTAGCCTTCTCCTCCAGGAATTCATCCATCCCCTTTTTAAAGCCATCCAAATTGGTGGCTAACACTACATTTTGTAGTAGCGAGGTCCATAGTACAATGTGCTGTGTTAAGAAGTCATTTCTTTTATCTGTCCATTCAGCTTCATGGGATGACCCTGGGTTCTAGTATTAAGGGAGAGGGAGAAAAATGTCTTCCTATCCACATTCTCCATGCCATGTATAATTTTGTATCATGTCTCGCCTTAGCCTCCTTTCTCCCAAGCTAAACAACAACAGTTGTTGTAACATTCCCTCATAGTGGAGATGCTCCATCCCTTTGATCATTTTAGTTGCCCTTTTCTGCAGTTGTTCCTGCTCTATTATATCTTTTTTCAGGTGTGGTGACTAGAATTGTACACAGTATTCTAAGTGTGGTCACACCATAGATTTGTATGAAGGCAGTATGATACTGGCAGTTTTATTCTCAATTCCTGTTCTAATTATGCCTAACATGGAGATTGCATTCTTTATAATCCTGTCCCCACAATATACCCCCGTAAAAATTTTGAGGTCCAGAGATTTTCTCTGCTGATATGTGATATATATTTTTTTTTTGAAATAATTTTATTATTTTCAACATAATAATAACATAAAGTACATATATAACCCTCGACAATCCCCCCCGTGCACCCCCACTCCATGAGACCTTCTCTTAATCTTTTATTCTATCCAGAAATTTATCGACTCTTTTGAAGGTGTTTGTCCCTTCCCCGATCTTAAGACATATTCCAATAGGGGGCTCCATATTTCCCCAAAATCATTTTTACTGGACATTCCCCTTTTCAATTTCATTTTACAGGTTAGCATATCATTCAAAGCCATATCCCATATTTCTTTATACCATTCTTCTATTGTATAGCTTCCTTGTCCTTTCCAATTTTTTGCAATCATTAGTCTAACAGGAGTCAGGAGGTTGTTTATCAATTCTCTCTTATTTTTGTCCTCTTCCCCTCTATCCCATATTGCTAGTAGAGCGAGCTTCGGGTTTAGTTCCACTTTACTTCCGATTATTTCACTTATTTCTTTAAATACCCTTTTCCAAAATTTTTGTACATATTCACAGCTCCACCACATATGGTAATAAGTTCCAACCTCCTGGCATCCCCTCCAACACTTTTTAGATTTTTTTTGTCTATCTGGTGAAATCTAACCGGTGTTAGATACCATCTCCACAATACCTTATAAAAATTCTCCTTAATTCTGATCGATAACAATTTTAACATTCTTGCGTTCCACAACCTCTCCCAGTTATATTCCTTAATTTCTCCATTTACGTCCTCTTCCCATACCTTTTTTATTGCTTTAAGTGAATTTTGAAATTCTTCCTCTATCAATAATTTATATATCTCACTAGTCAACCCTTTCTTAATTTCCTTTTCTTCTTTCCTACCTTTTGACTCTATTAATTCTTCAAATCTTGTATTATTTCTACACTTTTTATTTTTCAATCTCCATTCCTGAGTCCATTTCCCTAATTGTATACATTTAAACCATGTTGATTTTTGACCTATCAATAGCTCTTTAATTTGCTCATTATCCTTCAAATTTTCCATCCACTTTCTTAACTTAATTATTTCCTTATCTTTCAGTCTCGCTTCAATCTCCGCTTTTAATACTCTTGGGAAATTCTCCACTACTACCACTGGGGCAAGTGGTGAATCTCCTGGTATCCACTTCCCCCTAAATTTCTCCCAGATCTCCACTATATTTACTAACAAAGGGTTGTCCAGTCCCTTTAATTCTCTCTTTTGAATTTTTTTAAAGAAAATATTTTTCAATTTATAATCTATTTCCCCAGTTTGCGTCTCCAACCACTCCAAATCTTCCTCCCCTAGAATACAGCTTATAACATATCTTAACTGATTAGCTATGTAATAATACTTAATATCTGGAAGTCCTAAACCTCCCTTCTTTTGGGCCTTATACCATAACCCTTTATTAATCCTAGCTTTCTTATCCCCATTACAATATGCGTTGATTATATTTTGCCAACTTTTCAACTCTACATCTGATATTTTAATTGATAACATTCTAAACAAAAAATTAATCTTAGGTAAAATCTTCATTTTAATAATTGCTATTCTACCAAACCAAGAATGTTTTAATTTCTTATATACTTCTAATTTCTCCCCTACTTGTTTTTTTAAAGCTACCAAATTAAGTTCCTCAAGCCTATCTAAATCTCTATCAATGTTAATACCTAAGTAACGTACTATGTTTTTAAGTCTAAGACCCAACTTATCCTTACCTTCTTCCAACTCTTCCTTATTATAATTAAATAACATCATTTCTGACTTCCCCCGATATGTGATCTTGAGGTATTGGATTAACACAATAATTTGGGTAGACAGTCTGATTCTTGTGCGTAACTTTTTTAGGTGCTATTTTCAAAATGGCCGACAATTTCCTTTTGGTCACTAGTTTTCATCAACCACAGAAGTTACTATCTTGTGTTTGGTATCAAATTATAGGTTTGCATGTGAGAGTAAATAGTGTTGACTCTAGGGATGTAATTTCATGTATATGAGAAGTGTATAAATGGCTGGTGGCTATATACAATAAAATTTACTGACTATTGGAGTACTTCCAACATTTTCCAAGATGGCGCTGAAATGTCTCATTTTCTACTTGACAAATCAACATACAAATGTGATTTTTGGCTTTAAACTATAGGATTTTTGGGTCAAGGAGGTCAACATGACATTAATTTTGATGGAATGGCTGTCCTTCCACCATTTTAAAAAATGGCATCCAAACACTTATCTCTACAGTAGGCCATTTAATGAAAATGTGTAGCTTCTATGGTCATTTTTTTCATGATGTATGGTTTATCATTATGGTTTATTACATTAATTTAAAAAAGAAATGAAATTTGAGTATATATATATATATTTATATACTAGTCAGTTACTACTATTGGTTCACATTTTTATCTTTTTTCTCAGTATGAGCGTTCAGATGACACTTCAGGCTCTGTGGTTAGGGTGGCTTCTGAACAGGCCCATTATGGCTTAGCGTGTCATGTGAACCATTCCTAACCATGGGGCTACATAACCATGGTTTAAACTTGCTCACTAACCATTTGCTGCAAAAAGGTTGGAGGCCTAACCATGGCTTCGCACATCATCTATACAGGCCCAATATCAGCAACTGGCATAGAGAAACGGAGCTGCAAACTTGTTTCAGACTTGCCATACCAGAAGATGAAAAATTACTACAGCCAGTCATCAACCTAGTCTTCCAGAGGCTTTCATTGTCTCAGAGAATATGGATATCATGTATTCTGATGTTGTTGCAAAAGCATCTACAAATGATTTTCTAATGCTTTTTAGGTGTGGTCTGTCAAATGAAGAAAAAAAGAAAGTTCCTACATGGTGAGGAATTTGTGCCATAATCTCAAAGGATACAGTTCCATTGTCAAGGGTTGGTTTCTTGCCAGTTATACCACATCCACTTACTGACTATGCGACTGTGTATGCAGCTCTTAAAAAAACATTCAAAATGTTTGTGTCCAACTAAGACCACTGTCCTACCAGTTTACTGCAATGAAGGTTTTTTTTTTCATATTGTAACAGACAATTTTTTGTCTAGTCCAGAAGATTTCACTAATCTGTATCTCATGATGGGCATGTTCCATATGACAAAAGTAGCAATAAGGTGTACAAAAATATATATATCTGTGGAAGTGGCATGGATTGAAGCAGAATTGTTTGGAAGTAAAACTATTCAGTCTATACTGAATGGAACTCATTATATGTTTGGTTTTTCAAAGGTATGATAATATCAGAGGCAATGCATACACAGTGAGATTCTTTTTGGTGCATATCAGTGTTTGTGGAAGTCAAAACAAAATAAAAGCTCACAAAATGTTTGATGCACTAAGTGGGAAGTTTGAATATCTGAGAATGAAGTTTGAAGCTTTTGTTAAAGAGTGTGGAGAGAAATCTGAACTGGGAAGTCTTCCTCAAGATAGTTTCCCTAGTGAAAAACTTGATTGTTAATTATTGTGATGGTAATTGGAATCTGCATTTTGAAACTGTGCAGTCTTTGCTTCCCATTTTTCATGACTTTAACTGCATCAATTACCTACAGTATGGCAGTTGGTACCTGGAGAGAGTAAAGAAACTGGAGCATGAAAACCCCTTCCTTTAACAAAAATTCATTGAAGGACATTTTGTTGTGAAGGATAAAGAGGGGAGATTAAGTGCTGCAGCACCTGATATGAAGTTGGAGCAAACCATTCAAAGGTCCCAGAAAAGTTCAAAAGGCATCGTCAGGCAAACGAGAAGAATTAGGTTGCTGAGTGGCAGTTAGTGTACCTCAAGGTTTTGATGATAGGCAATTTATTTCGAGAGCTTACCCATTCTGATTTAGTCAACTGATGTGATACCATACCCCATCATGAGTTTCTGGGGGAAAAGGTGAGCATTTTGATGAAAATGTTGCATGGCTCCTAGATTTCATTCAACAGCAAGTAGCACAGAAGTGCTGGAATGGTATCAGGAAGGCTAAAACTGAGAAGGAGCAGAGGCTAGTGAGGGATGCTAAAAGCAATAAAAAGGCTTTCTTGAGATATGTGAATAGTAAAAGACAGAGGAAAGAAATGGTGGTTCAACTGCTTAATGAGGATGGCAAATTGATAACAGATGACAAAGAAAAGGCCGAAGTGCTCAATTCCTACTTTGGCTCAATCTTCTCTCAAAAGCGGGTCTATGACCCCCCCTAGAAAAAGTGAAGTACAAGCTGTCAGGGCAGGATTGCAGTTTGAGATTGATAAACAAATGGTCAAGGAATACCTAATTTCTTTGAACGAGTTCAAATCTCCAGGGCCCGATGAACTGCATCCTAGAGTAATAAAGGAGCTGGCAGAAGAACTCTCAGAACCATGCTCTATTGTCCTTGCAAAATCATGGAAGACAGGTGAAGTGCCGGACGACTGAAGGAGGGCTAATGCCCCTATCTTCAAAAAGGAGGAACCAGGGAACTACAGACCACTCAGTCTGACATCTATCCCTGGGAAATTTTTGGAACAGATAATAAAGAAGTCATTCTGTAAACACCTTGAAAACAATGCAGTGATTACTAGAAGCCACATGGATTTGTCAAGAACAAATCCTGTCAGACTAATCTGATCTCAGTTTTTGATTGGGTAACCTCCCTTGTGGACTGTGGGAATGCTGTGGATATAGTATATCTTGACTTTAGCAAAGCTTTTGACAAAGTGCCCCATGACATTCTGATTCACAAACTAGTGAAAAGTGGGCTAGATGGAACAACTATTAGGTGGATCCACAGTTGGCTACAGAATCAGACTCAAAGAGTGCTTATCAATGGAACCTTTTCACACTGAGGGGAGGTAACGAGTGAGGTACCGCAGGGCTCAGTCTTGGGCCCAGTGCTCTCCCAACATTTTTATGTTTTATATTCTCCCTTATGAGCCTGCCCATCCCCTGAGGTCCTTGGGGGAGGTCCTTCTATCCGTCCCACCACCATCACAGGCACACCTGGTAGGAACAAGGGAGAGGACCTTTTCGGTGGCTGCCCCAGGGCTCTGAAACTCCCTTCCCAGGGAAGCTAGACTGGCTCCCTCCTTGATGTGCTTTCGGAGGCAGGCTAAAACTTTTTTGTTTCAGCAGGGCTTTAGGGAGTAATTCAGACCTTTGTGGATGTACTGCTTATAGTTCTGATTTTTAATTATGTGTATTTAAAATGTTTAAAATGTTTTAAATATTTTACAATTGTACTATGTTTAATTATATTTTTAATTTTTGTATGTCGCTATTTGCTGTAACTGTACATGTTTTAATTTGTAAGCTGCCTTGAGTTCCCTTAATTGGAAAAAGGTGGGATATAAATAAAAAAATATAATAATAATAATAATAATAATAATGATTTGGATGAGGAGGTGCAAGGAATGCTTATCAAATTTGCAGACCCTAGAAGACAAAAACAAATTCCAAAGTGATCTTGATAGGCTGGAGCGCTGGGCTGAAAACAACAGAATGAAATTTAATAGGGATAAATGCCAAGTTCTACACCTAGGAAAAAGAAACCAAATGCAGAGTTACAAGATGGGGGATACTTGGCTAATCAATACGACAAGTGAGAAGGATCTTGGAATTGTTGTAGATCACAAGCTGAATATGAGCCAACAGTGTGATGTAGCTGCAAAAAAAGCAAATGCTATGTTGGGCTGCATTAATAGAAGTATAGCTTCCAAATCGTGTAAGGTATTTGTTCCCGTCTATTCGGCACTGGTTAGGCCCCATCTTGAGTACTGCGTCCAGTTCTGGGCACCACACTTCAAGAAGGATGCAGACAATCTGGAGTGTGTTCAGAGGAGGGCAACGAGGATGATTAAGGGTCTGGAAACAAAGCCCTATGAAGAGAGATTGAAAGAACTAGGCATGTTTAGCCCGGAGAGGAGAAGATTGAGGGGAGACATGATAGTACTCTTCAAATACTTGAAAGGAGGAGGGCCAGGATCTCTTCTCGATCAACCCAGAGTGCAGGACATGGAATAATGGGCTCAAGTTACAGGAAGCCAGATTCCTGCTGGACATCAGGAAAAACTTCCTGACTCTTAGAGCAATACGACAGTGGAACCAATTGCCTAGGGAGGTGGTGGCTTTCCCACATTAGAGGCATTCAAGAGGCAGCTGGACAACCATCTGTCAGGGCTGCTTTGAGCAGGGAGTTGGACTCGATGCCTTATATGCCCCTTCCAATCCATATGAAGTAACTGAGTCAGTGCGGCTTCACAGCTTTGTAACAAAACAATATGTGAATGATATTATAAAGGATCAAATTCTTGATGTCTTCAGGCGTGGTTCAGACCTGTATCAGCACCTCAGGCAGGAGAGATTTATATCAAAAAAGAAAAAGCTGTCAGACACAACCTCTAAAGTAAAGCTACCGCTTTTGCTAGAAACATCCAGAGCCTACCACACACAAACTTATAACTAAGGAAGTAATTGATCAAGCACATAGAGAGCTTCGGCTTTAGGGTGGTATAAAAATGCAATAAATAAATGAATATGGAGATTACGAAAGAAAGGGGAGACTCAATAGAAAAAATTATGGAGCATGATTTACTGTCAACCAATATTGCCATAACCATTCCAAAATATAGGAGAGTGTTTACGTTGGCTAAATTTAATGTGCTTCCTCTGCACTTTTGGAGGGGAAATATAACAACACTCCATATATTGAGCATTTATGCCCCTGAAAGGATGGTACGGTAGAGTCTGTGGGCCATGTCTTACTATATTGTACATTTTATTGTGATCTTCGATATATTTTCATAGTCCCCATCTTACAGAAGAAACCAGGGAGATCTGATGCATTTTATTTTAAGTACCTCCTGGCCGATCAGAACGCCCAGATAGCTGCTAAGGTGGCAAGATTTTGTGCGGCCGCAATTGCCTGTCGACATGGGATAATATCTACTTATGGAAACATGAATTTTTAAATGCAGTTTTAGAGTAATTAAGACTATATTTTAGTATTACACCTGTATGTTATATGTATATGTATTATGCTGTGCACTTTGTATGCTGGTCTTATGACCGTAATAAATATTTGATTTGATTTGAACCTCTAAAGTAAAGCTACCGTCTTTTGCTAGAAGAAGCATCCCAGAGCCTACCACACACAAACTTATAACTAAGGAAGTAATTGATCAAGCACATAGAGAGCTTCGGCTTTAGAGTGGTATAAAAATGCAATAAATAAATAAATATGGAGATTATGAAAGGGGAGACTCAATAACCCTGCTCACTCAATAACCACAGTCAGACCATTTGCAGCAGGGTTTGTGGCTCTATCTATGGCTAAAGTGTTGTGTGTGACACCACGGCTTGTGGTTAGTGCTAACCCCAGAGAACCACAGTTTCGCTAACCACAGAGTCTGAAGTGTCATCTGAACAGGCCCATTGTTTAGCTCAAAATGCTTAACCATCATGGTTTAACGTGTTGTCTGAACAGGGCCATTGTTGGCTTGCCAGGCCCTACTCCACCACAGCAATTCTGAAAGAGCACAAGAGCTGTATCATGAGTGCCATGTGTCTGTGATAATGAAGAGTTATCCTGGAAATCAAAATTATCAAGAGAACACTAGTTCCAACTTTTTCAGTCAGAGTTTCATATTTTTCATTTCACCAAACCTGAAAAGAGAAGAATATGATTGCGCATATCAATAAATGTTTGGACACCATTTTTAAAAATGGTGGAAGGACAGCCTTTCCATCAAAATTAATGCCATGTTGACTTTAGCCCAAAAAACTCTATAGTTTGAAGCCAAAATCACATTTGTAAGTTGCTCTGTCAAGTAAATGAGAAAAGTAGACAACATTTCAGTGCCATCTTGGAAAATGGTGAAAGGAGTACTCCAACAATTAAAATAACATATTCTTTGAACTCCTTGACCCTGAAATCCTATAATTTGATACCAAACACAAGATAGTAATTTCTGTGGTTGATGAAAACTAACGACCTAAAGAAAACTGCCATTTTAAAAATAGCACCTAAAAAAGTTTTGCACAAGAATCAGAATGTCTTCTACACTTGATCTTAGTCAAAAGGCCAAGAATATTATGTTAATACTTCAAGATCACATATCAGCAGAGAAAATCTCTGGACCTTAAAATTTTTATGGGGGTATATTGTGGGGATTGGATCATTACAGCAGCCGTACAGTGGGATGACATTTTCATCAAGCTGTCCACCACAACCCCAAGATCTCTTTCTTGGTTGGTAACTGCCAACTCCACACCTTTCTCAGCAGGTTCGCTGGGAGGGAGGCAAAGTGAAAGCTTCCCATTCCCCCAGCCCAGTGATCTGGAATAAGATGTGGGAGAGGGTGTGTGTATGTGTGTGTATAGAGCCCTCCAGCTGACCACCTATTGTCACACGTAGCCCTTAAGGCTGTGAAGCAGGGAAAGGCAATTTTATGGCCGTGGGGCAACACTTAATGTTGAATGGGTGGGTGTCAATGTATTTATGACATGAAATTCCAGACTTACAAAGTATCCCACCAGCTGTATATTGATTTTGAAGAGCACTGAGGGGACTTTAAGGTACCCTTAAAGTCATCAGATTTGGCACCAGATAAGGGGAAGGTGTTCCACAACGGAAGCAGCACTACTAAGAAGGCTTCAGGAAGGCACCAATTCTTCTCTCAGCACCAAGATCTGGGCTTCCAATGACCACCTTAGTGCCAGGGCAAAGTTCATAAGGGAGTAGTTTCTCTTTCAGATACCTTGGTCTTAAACTGTTCAGGGCAGAGGTGGGCAAGGTGTGGCCCTCCACATGATCTTAGCTTGCAACTCCCAACAGTCCCAGAAGCCAGCATAGCCAATAGTGAGGTCGATAGGAGTTGCAGTCTGTCAATATCTGGAGGGCCATACATTCCCCATTCCTCCATTAAAAGAAAATATATAAATGGGGAAAGTCATCTTTAAACATCAGAAATGGTGCTTTGACTTGTGCAGATAGATTAATAGACTGATACCTAATGGGCTTCTTTAAGCAGTTTAAATACAATTGTTTCTAGATATTCCAGTTAACAGATTTGTGGATGTATTCAAGATGAAGAGTGATATATAAATCTAAATCAAATACGTATCAAACTAATTTTTCAAACAGCCTTCAAAGGCAGCTTCACATCAGCTTATACAATCTATAACTGAACTTGGATGTTACCAGACCATGAATAATTGTGGTCAGGTTATACTTCTCCAGGAAAATTTACAGCTGGCAAGCAGCACTTCATACTATGCCTGGCAGCTGAGCATCCAAATACAACCCTGAAATTAAGGACTTGGTCTTTTAGGGGATGTTTAATCCAGGTTTTATTACCTCATCAATTTGGGTTGATATTTAGTGTATTGACCTTCATCCAACACTCACATCTTGATACAGTGAAAAGAAGTAATAGGGAAATAGAACTGGCTGTTATAACTATGTTGATTATATCTAACCCACCCATGCCCTGGCCAGTAGTTTCATGTAGATATTAAATTGTATAGTCAAAACATTTAGGAACCCCACAGCATAAGCACCATGAAACAGAACAGTTATTTCCCAGCATCACCTCCTGGAACTGATCAGGCAGGACTGAAGGAGTCCCAGCGGAACACAGTGCCCTCAATGGCCACTGTCACTTTTCAATCAGGTCAAAGCTCATAAAACTCCAATAATGTTTGGTGTAGCCAAGCCCACTCTCTGTACTGCTGTATTTCACCACTGCATCAAGTAATAGGTGGAGATGTGCCTTTGAGAGGCAGACACACATACACAAACCCTGGATATCTCTTTCTACCAGGAAAGGGATGCAATGTGAGCACACTAAACTTTCAGGCCAAGATAAACTCCACCAGCTTTTTAGCACCCTCACAGTCATTCACCTTGCCAACATCCAGAAGCATTTCCTTTCTGCACTTCCACAGTGTGACGTTACATTCCATTTAGAGCAACTACTTCTCATCTTTCACTGCTGGGAATGTATTGGCTGGGAATACATTTTTGCCATGTGTTAATAATAAGCATGTTACTTCACTGGGAAATAGGTTTTCATGTAGGCTGACCAGACTCCCCCGGGGTTTCCCGGTCCTAACCGGGAAAAATGGGCCAAACCGGGCCGACTGGGCCCCAGGGGGCAACCTCCGGGAAACAGTCAGCTCCTCCCGCGAGGAGGGGGGGGTGGCACGGCGCGGGGGGGCGGGCGGCCTGCACGTGGCGGGCGGCGGCGCGAGGCACTTACCTGCTCGGGCGTCCACTTCCCTCCGGTGCTCGGAATCTACTGAGAAACAGGCTTCGTGGCCTGTCCCTCAGTAGCGCGCCGGGTGATGACGTCATCACCCGGCGCGGTACTGAGAGACAGGCCAGGAAGCCTGTTTCTCAGTAAATTCCGAGCACTGGAGGGAAGCGGACGCCCCAGCCGGTAAGGAGCGCAGGGCGGGCGGGGCGGGGCGGGCGTGCGTGCGGACAGCGCGGGGCAGGGGGGCGGCGCAGGGGGGCGGGGGGCGGCGCGGGGGGGTTGTTTTGGGGGGGCGGGGGGGTCCAGGATTTTGAACCTCAAAATCTTGTCACCCTGTTTTCATGGTAATTCCACAGTTGACCTAAAGTTTATTTGTTGTGATTCACAGCAATACATTAGTGCAACATTGGCCAACCTGGCGGCCTCCCATAATATTCTGAACATTGGCCATGTTGGCTGGAGTTTATGGGAGTTGTAGTCCCAAACAAGCACTCCAAATTGCCTAATCCTGCCATAGAGCAAAGGGAGGAGAATACAGAGCCTTATGTATCTTCTAAATGCATGCGGGGGAGGGGGGAGTTGGATCATGCCATTGCCCCCCCCCAACATTGTATGCACTGCTATCCCTGTCCCATTGATGCACAAAAGCTCGGTGTGACAACTGCAAAAGGATGCCTACTTGCATATAGTAGTATACATGTATGTGCTCCATGCAATTACATAATCAGGGGTCCAATTACACAAGGCATCCACACATATACAGCTGTTTTTGAGTGGGTGACCCTTTGCAGACATTGAACTGAACGTGCATAAATCTAGGGGTGGGGTCAGAAGCACACATAACACAGGGAGTGGGGTCAACAGGGCAGTTCCTTCTCCATGTGGTTAACATACATATAGAGAAAGTCAGGCTAGGGATAGAACATTATACGTTTGGGAACAAAATCATGGATACTTTTGAAAGTAAGGACAAGACACTTAAAGTGAAGTAAAGGGAGATGAAGTTGGATGAATAAACAAATCCTTGGAAATAAGATGGAGCCCCCCACCCCCAAGAGTTTTAAATGGATTTGTAATGTTAGCCCAATATTCACTCATGGATGTGAAAGGGCTGCCTAGAACATGTGGGCTAGCCTCACCACCACCCCTCCCATCATGATGCATACAACACATCCCAGATGACATATCAGCTGAAGAGAGCCTACACACACACATAGGGTTCCCTCATAGGGGCAGGAATGCTGATAGAACAAGGTTCCTGATATCATGGAGGGAGCCCTATGCACATACATCTATATCCATAGACCAACCTCATAGTGATGCCAACTGTTCATATGGTGGCTGTGGGGAGGGGGGTGCACCATGCCTATCAGCACTTAGAGGGCAGGACTAGTCTGCATTTCTAGATAGCCACCTGACTCAGTATCTCATTCAGAATTTGGGGGAAATATACTTTAAAAGTCCATTTTGCACTCCCGCGATATTTGAGAGTTTGTTTTAGAACGGAATAACCGGGGGAAGGTGCAGAAGATGTGCAGGAGGTTGAAGTCATCAAAAGGACCCACAAACTTCAGTGAGTGGCCAGTCACAAGTGTGCCTTATTTCACTCATGTGAAGAGCCCTGTAATCTCAAATGGTAGGGGAGATGGGAAGGTAAAATGTTTAGCACTCTCCAATCTCCTTGCATCATTCTAAATTTCCCTCACTCTGGTTTGGCTTGCAATTTTGCTGGGGGTAGGATTGGAAGATAAACAGATGATTCTTTTGCTTCAAAAATGCAAATCATGCCAAATAGCAAAGAAAATATTAATTTCTCCTTGTGATGAATCATGAACCCCCAGCTCAAGTGCTAGTTCAGGACGAGACAGAAGGTAGAGCTGGAACTCCAGCACCACTGATTTGCAGAGGATCATTAAGGACTTCTGATTCCCAATTGTTCAACAATAACAGCAAGAAAAAGACTCTGTGCAACGTGTTCCCTAAATTAAACTGGTGAAATGAAGAACACTTGAGGTGAAAATTAGGGGTGCTTCCAGATTAGATTTTTGTGGCACCATTGCCCTGCTTTGTTCACGGAATGTTACAAGGGTTCTAGATGTCAATATCTTCCACTTGTAACCCTCCCATGTTTTCCCACTGCTACTTCCATCTTTTCTTTTACTGCAGAAAAAGACAGAATAGCTGTACAATGCCTTTTAATTAGTAGAACTAGGATGCTGTTTGAATTACTGTGAGCTTTGTTCAGTTCTGGTACTCAAAACAAATTAATGGGCTCAGAAGTCTTAAATTCTAATTATATGTTCCCAGACTTAAGTTGGTAGATTTTGAGGTTCAAGGGAGATGAAGTAGATCAGGCAATACTTAAGCCTGCCCACCCTTGATCTTACTCACCGAAGATACTTTTATAATTTCATATTTTATTCTTATTCTTATCAATAGATATAAAGAGAGACATTTGCAGAGATGCTAAGCATTCACCACCGATTTTTAAAATTGATTTTAGTGTAGCTTATGCCTGGTAAACACCTTTTGGAAGCCACAATAGGGGGTATTTTGGAACAGGGTACAGAGGAAAGGGAACAAAGCAACTAATCTTCAAGGACCCTTCGAAATAGCCTTCGGAAGTCCTAAAGATAAATCTCTTCCCTGGAGGAGGAGGAGGAGGAGGAGGAGGAGGAGGAGGAGGAGGACACTGTGAGACTCTGTCACATCTGGAGGCAGACAGAATTGAATGTCCAGATTTCAGAGAACTGTAACCTAGTCGTCGTCGTCATCGTCGTCATCTTCCTCAATATCATCATCTTCAGTATTTATTTTCCCAGAGAGCACATCTTCTATCCAATCTTCCAATTCCTCAGGTGTGGGGAGGTCATCATCATCCATGATGTCCATCCAGACACTATCAGCCTGAAAGAAAATGTAATACGCAAAGAGGAGTGAACCTTTTCTTCACAGAAAACTATGAGAGCTTGAGCCAAATTAAACATGTTTAAAACCAGGTCTGCCCAAGTTGTACATAAAGTATGATATGGGGCTTCTGATTTTTAGAGAAAAGAGGTGCACAGTTTATCATCAGGTACTTTGGTTGTCAGCTGACCTTGAATATTAGATAGAACTGAACTTGGCCAGGAGAGAAACAGATGGAGAAAGAAGGGCTATGAAAGATAACCAGTGGATGCAGGGAAAGAAACTTTCTTCACCCATACACCCTTTTGCTATAAAAATTGACCCTCATCCTTTGCTTTATCTGTGACTGGGTTCAGACAACATGGTAATCAATGGTGGTTTAAATAGCTGATGGTTGATTATTTAACCTACCGTGGGTTATCATGTTATGTGGCAGGAGTTTTTTAACCAACAGTTGGTTATTTGGCCAAAATAACCAATGTAAATAACCAATGCTGTGCTGTGAACCATCATTGGTTTTCATGTTGTGTGGAGGGCACCTTTGTTTAATTCCTTGGCCACCGTTGGTTATTTTGTCTGCCACAGAGTCGCAAGGCAAGAGTGGTCAATGTGGCAACAACTGTTCTAGTTCAGCCAGCAGGATAGATTTTCAGCAGCAATGGCTGATGGGCTATTGATTGTTATCATGTGTGGGGAGCACTCCCTAGATAAACAACTGTCAAGTTGATTATTATCCCACCATTGAGAATCGTGTTGTTTGAATGCGACCTGTGTGTCTGTGAAAGGGGGACAAAGGGGACTGCAGTTAAGAGATTTGTAGAGAGAAACAGGGAAATGGTAAGCTCTGGAAGCATGGGGGGTGCTGGTTGCTTCTCTAGAGATACAATGTGGGTCAGACGGAGCATGATGCTCAGCCTTCCATCTTTACTTAACCTGTATGTTTGTAAATTCAAATTCAAATATTATGGAACACCAAAAACACATCCAGCAATTTCCTTCCAAAGGGAACTGAACCCAGGTATGTGCTGTACACCTGGACCTTCCCAGTTTTTAGAGAAGTGGGAAAAGCATAACAATATTATGGTACAATTATCTTTAAGGCATTTAAGGCATTTCTGCTCTCAAAGGGCAGCCACTGAGTTGAAGGTTCTTTGCTGACCTTTCTGTGAGAAATAGGGGAGTTTCAAGGCCTCTTGTAACTTCAAAAATCCCTTACAGAAAAAATTAATAAGAGTGACAAGATAGTTTATTCACTGCCCCATGACTATATCCTGATCTCCTCCACATATAACTGCAGAGCTTTCGTGTTTTTAGATAGAGGAAACATGACTGTGCTGCTCCGTACATATCATACATCAAGTAAAATGTCTGTTTACTAAAGAAGTTTTAGTAAACAGACATTTTTGCTATAATGAACATCAAATGTAGTTATTAGACTCAATAATATAAGGCAAATATCTTGTCTAATTTATTATAATGGTCATACCTGAATTTGATACCATTGACTTTATGAGCTAAAGGAAATAATCTGTAATTGTGAAGTAACAGATTCCCCAACCAATCAATTTACTACTGAACTGATTGTCAGGCAATCTAAGTCCATTACAAAAATAATCATCATCTATACACAGCCATAGTCTCTGAAGGTAAGCACAACTGAACCTGGGCAGTAACCCCAGGGAACTTTCTGGAAGCCCCATCTATTATGCAGCGGGATACTTGGAGAAAGGGCAAACAAAGTCAGTTTCTGGACTTTGGGTGGGCCACAGGTCAATTTGCCCCTGAGTTCCAAGGGTGAGTGAGCTTGCTAATACTCACATCTGTGACATTGACCACACCAATCTGTGGCTTGAATAGGTCGATCTTGAAGGTCTTTTCCCAGTATGTGATGAGCTGCAGCAGCAAAAAATAATTTAAAAATTGAAGCATGTTTATACATTGAATATTGTGAAGAGTATTTTTGGCAACAGTACAAAGATCCAGATGCATCTAAGTAAGTAATTGGGTGTAACAAATGGGGTTGCTGAAAACAAGAATTATTCCTTTCTCTTTTCCACTCAATATATTATTATTCCCTTTTCCTCCTTTTCTCCAATATGCGTTCCTTGAAAGGAAGGCTTAATTTGAGCCAAACTTAGCCCAAGAACCCTTTTTCAGTGCAGGTGCTCAGCAATAGAAGAAGGAGGAAGAGGAAGACTTTAAACCTATCCAGGGTGCTCCAAAGTCAATCCTAAAAAAACAAATCCTCTTCCAAAGTGGACATTCTGCTATCAGCTGGAGCTGTTATTTGAAAAACCATCCATGAGTGGACAAGTTGTCTGCCCTGCCCCCTTCTGTCAGCTCCTATAAAAATCCCCAATGTAAACCTGTTTCAAAATTGAACATGGGTTTGGCTCCCTTCTTAGAACCAAGGGAGCCTGGGGTGCATCTTGATGATGGGTTTGCCCCGGGGTGGATCCAGAGTGGCGGCAGGTCATCTATATGATGCAGCCGCCATCTCGAAGCCATCCAGGGGCACTTACCCCAACTTTTTTTTTGCGCGGAGGCATGCCACAGCTGATGGTAGCCCCTGATTGGTCGCCATTGGCAGGACAGGAATGAGGGCAGACCTCCGGGAGGTCTGAGGCAGGGCACACGCATCCTTCTCTTCCTCCCCCTCCAGCTGCCCCATTCCTCCCCCCTTTTTTATTTGTTTATTTTTATTTATTAGTTTAATAAAAAAAAAATAAGGAGGGATAGAAACAGGGCAGCCACAGGGAGCTCAGAGGGAGGAGATCTGGTTCGGGCACTGCGCATCCCTCTTTTCCTCTCCCTCTGGCTGCCCCATTCCTCTCCCCACCCTCCCCACGGTGGTGGCAGCAACTCTGCACTTGTGCTCCTTCCTGTGCAGAGGCTGGGAAGGCGTGCAACTGTGGGAGCTTGAGGCCTTGCGGCCAAGAGTCTGCATGGAAGGAGTTCAGGGCAATTCTTTCCCAGCTCAGAGTCACCCTCCCTCCCATCTGCTGCTGCTTTTTTCTTTTTTTTTTTGGTAGGAGGGCAGATATGGAGAAAATCTCCCCCCCCACACACACACACACATGCACACACACATAAAAAAGCATCTTGAGTCAGTTGATTTTGAGCTGGAAAAGGACCAGAGGGGCTTCCAGAGGAGGCTTTTTATCATGCACAGCATTAGACAGGCTGTCATTGAGGCATCGTCACCCTCTCAGGCTTTCCCACCGCTTCTTCCACCTTTTTTTTGCACCACAGAAAATAGTTGCACAATGTCTTCTCCATAGCACTGCTACAAGCCATTTGTGTGGAAGCACCCCTGGATTCAGCGCTGGTAGGCAGATGTCATTGGTAAAAGCAAGCAGCTGCTTGTCCTGTGCTGCTGCTGCTGCATGTGAAATGCAATACTGAGAGCACATCCAGCGTTGCTCTCAGAGAAGCAGAAGGTGGAAAGGACTCTTTCCAGCAGCTAAGTGGCAAAGAAATGTAAAGACTTTCTGGATAATCATTTCCAACGAGTGTTCAGGTTTGGGGAGTCTGAAGAAGTGGTGAGTCACATTTCCAGCAGCAGACTCTGGGGGAGGAAACCATCTTTGCCAATTTCCCCCTCTGCCTGTGCCCCTGGAAATCTTGTCTGGAGGTTGGGGGACTTCCTGGAAAAGAGTGTATGAAGTGGCACTGGGGGTGCAGCAGGGGAATCAGCAGAAGTGGCCTCCATGCCTTCCCACCAGCCAGAGCGCATCTCCTTTCAGGCAGGGCTCCTTGTTGGCAGGAGCAAATGCTGGATTCAACCACAGTTTTGTGTAGATCCTCAACTTACGCATTGTTACTGGTGCTAGAGAATTACTGATTAAAGATACTGCTTTGTGGAAGACTCTTGCAGAGTAGGGTGACCAGATAAAACCCAGGTCAGGACTCATGTAACTTTAACAGTTGTAGAGAAAAGGGAATTTCAGCCAGTGTCATTTGTATGCAGTTAGTTCCTGGTGAAATTCCCTCTTCATCACAACAGTGAAAGTTGCAGGCACTATACTAGAGTGTCCATATACAAAAGAAGGCAGGGCCCCTGCAACTTTAACTGTTGTGATGAAGAGGGAATTTCACCAGGAACTAATTGCATACAAATGACACTGGCTGAAATTCCCTTTTCTCTACAACTGTTAAAGTTACATGAGATTTAACCTGACCTGGATTTTATCTGGTCACCCTATGCGGGTGTGAAATGGCATTTTAAAATGATTATTGTTTTCCCTCCAGTTGGTTTTACCAGGAGGGGAAAATGTCTAGCCTACCCTAAGGCTGCCTGGGGACCTGATCCTAGGGGCCCATGGGGAAAGAGAGGGGATTTGGATCCAACTAGTCCTATCACTGGCTAGCACCGGTGGGAACCCTTTCAGCAATACATTGATGCCTTCAGGACCTTGCATGAGCATAACTGGGGCCTCTGGACTTGGAATGCCCCATCAGCAGCAACAGCCAAGGGGCTTAGGATTGCCCTGTGTTATATTAACTGAATTACTATTTAAAGATACTGTTTTGCGGAAGACTGTCTACTAACGATTTATTAACTGTTTACTTTTGGAGATTTTTATTTACTAATTAACTGTACTTTTGGAATACTTTTATTTACTAGTTTTACTGTTTTCCAGTGCAACAAAGCCAATTAGTGTAACTTCAAGCCAATTCAATTGTTTGTTTGTTAACATAGAATTTTCTTTTTTTACTACTCTGCTACTAAAAGAAAAACTGTTATTTTTTCTTCTTCTGATTAAGGCAAGTATTCAATATTCAAGTTATGATTAATTGGATTAGATTTTTTTCCAGATTTTTGATATAAACTATCTTGACTGACTGGCAAATTAATTGTTGATGGATTAGATTTTATCCTGGTCAAACTGAATTGTGTCAATATTGATATGGGAAGGAGAGGAGGTTTATACAAGTGTAATAATTTGGTGTTGAGGACCCCTAGGATGATAGTCCTGGGGGATCTCAATATCCATGCTATGGATTCTGGATCTGGGGTGGCTCAAGATTTCATGGCCGCCATGACAACCATGGGGCTGTCTCAACACTTCATCGGTCCAACACATGTAAGGGGACACACTGGTGATCTGGTTTTCTCGAGAGGCAGGAGAATGATGGTGATCATTAAAAATTAACAACTGTCCCCTTCTCAGAGTCAGATCTCTTCCTATTGAGGCTTAGATCTCAGCCACCTTTCCCCCTGCAAGGGTGGAGGACATATTAAAAAGGTCTGCCCTTGGAGGTTAATGGATTCTGATGGATCCCAGAGGGCTCTGGGAGATTTTCCTGCTGTTATGGCTGGTGCTCCTGTCAAAGCTCAGGTCACTCTGTGGAATGCAGGGATGACTCAGGCAGTTGACACCATCGCACCCAAGCACCCTCTCCTCTTAGAGCCTAGTCAACTCCCTGGTATACAACTGAAGCAAGAAGGAAGATAGCTAAAACACAGGTGGAGGAAAACTCATGCTGAGTCTGACCGAATACAGGTTAGAGCTCTTTATTGAGCCTACTCTGTGGCTGTGATTGTGGGAAAGGGGGAGTTGTTTTCTACCATCATTGCATTTTCTCATTGTCATCCAGTGGAGCTTTTCCAAGTGGTTCATAGCCTGCTACAATCTGGGCCAGGGTGAGAAATCATAGAATCATAGAATAGTAGAGTTGGAAGGGGTCTAAAGGCCTTCAAATCCAACCCCCTGCTAAATGCAGGAATCCACCTTAAAGCATCCCTGACAGATGGCTGTCCAGGTATGCCTCTAGTGTGGGAGAATGCCCACTACCTCCCTAGGCAATTGGTTCCATTGTTGTACTGTTTTTCCTGATGTCCAGCTGGAATCTGGCTTCCTGTAATTTGAGCCCACTATTCTGTGTCCTGAACTCTGGGATGTTCAAGAAGAGATCCTGGCCCTCCTCTGTGTGACAACCTTTCAAGTATTTGAAGAGTGATATGTCTCCCCTCAGTCTTCTTAAGGCCAAACAAGACTAAAAATGATGGCAACCTCTGTAGCACATTGTGACGTCTTTGCACAGCACTTTGACAATAAAGTCACTTAAATCTGTAATGAACTGGACACCATAATTAATGCACTTCCATTGGTAGAGGTGCCCAGAACACTGGTCCAGTTTTATTGGATGAGTTTCAGTTGTTGAGGCCTGAGGATGCAGACAAGGTGCTCGGCCTAGTCCGGTCACCCACCTGTGTGCTTGATCCTGCCCTTCAAGGTTTGTTGTACTTAATAAGGAGGGGATATCTGGTTGGGTCCAAGAAGTTGTAAACTCATCCTTGAGAGAGAGAGTGGTGCTGGCCTCTTCAGAAGAGGCAGTAATAAGCCCACTCCTAAAAAGCCTAACCTGGACCCAGATGATGTAAACTACTATAGACCGGTAATCAACATGTCCTTCTTGGGCAAGGTGCTTGAGTGGATTGTTGCTGAATAACTCCAGGCACTCTTGAATAAAACTGATTATCTAGATCCATTTCAGATGGGTTTCAGGCCTGGTTTTGGAATGGAAACTGCCTTGGTCGGCCTGTGGGATGACTTCTGCTGAGAAAGGGATAGGCAGAGTGCAACCCTATTGATTCTCTTGGATATCTCAACAGCTTTTGATACCATGGACCATTGTATCCTTCTGATAGGTTATATGGGCTGGGAGTAGGAGGTACTTCATTGCAGTGGTTCCTCTCCTACTTGAATGCCTGATTCCAAAAGGTGGTGCTGGGGGATTATTGCTCTTTGTCATGACAACTTTGCTATGAAGTTCCATGCTAGGAGAGGTTATCCAGAGGTTTGGGCTGAGATATCATATATTGATATGGATGACACCCAGCCATATCTGTATTTTCATCAAATCCAGGTGAGGCCGTACATGTTCTGAATCAATGCTTGAACTTCATGGAAGTGGGATTTGTGCAAATTTAAGACCTGGGAAGTAAATGGAGGGAAAATTTGTGTACCTGCCATAATGGAGCAGTTCATGCAGGTGGGCAAATTTCCTCTCCATGTACTTCTTAGTAGACATGCAAAGGATTGTGCTGTAAGCTAATGTTTAGGTTTAGACAGAAGTGGCAAGTGACTTGCTGCATCTGTAGTCTCCAGGTACTTTGGTAAGGGGAGATTAATTCCCTGTCCATTTCGCGGCTCCTTTCTGGAGCACTAACTGTGGTTCCCTGATAATTGTAAAAAGTCCCTGAGAAGGTGGCTGCATGGGATGAACTGAATGGGGCCCAATTTGGTGTGTGTGTAAGTACTGCTGGTGCTGGCATCCCATTGGCCCGTTCTGCCTCTAAGTTATTCATTTTTTAAGTCAGTAATATTTGTGCATTTTTATGGACTGGTAAGACAATGGAAGGGAAATGTGTGCAAATTTAATTGCTGGAAAATTAATGGAGGTGGAATTAGTGCAGATTTAAGACCTGGGAAGCAAATGGAAGGGAAATTTTCATACCTGCAATATCGGAGCACTTCATGCAGGTGGGCAAATTTCTTCTCCATGTACTTCCCAGCCATTAATTTTGTGCAAATTTTGCTTCCATTTACTTACCAGTCTTTAAATTTGCATACATTTCTTTGTTTCTAAAAAAACTGTCAGGGAACCGCAGCAGTACTCAGGGAAGTGTTGACATGGAGAAATGTCAGTTCAACACTTAAAAACAAGAGGATTACATTGCTAAGGGGGAGTTAGTGCCCTCCACCCCTTTCGGTACACTTACTCTATTTGCCTTTAAGAACACCCCCCCCCCTTTTCTTTTCTTTTTGGTTCTTCTGAAATGTGCTACTGGATCCCTCCTTTCTCTAACTATTATTTCTCCCCTGGTCCTTTGTAATTGTCAGCAAATTGTTAATTTCCTCCCTGTGACAGCTGAAACAGACAAGGAAATTGACCAGGCAAGACAACCCTTTCTGAGGCACCATTTTTTTAAAAAAAAAATATGCTAGGGGAACAAAATGGACTAGTGATAGGAGTGACCGCAACTGCACAATTTTGAGGGACTGAAAAAAGCTCCAGAGAATGAAAAGGGATTGGCAATCTGAGCTGGGAAGGAGAAACAAGACAGATTTTGCCACATAATGGAGCTGGCTGGAGGATCGAAGGGGAAGGATGAGAAAATCAACCCACATTATGTAACTTTTCCGCAGGGGTGGCTTATCGTAATGTGTAAACCCACCCATTAAGTTACAGAATTCAGCACGATAAATGAAATAATTTAACAATAAATAAAATAAATAATGAATAAAGAGTTGGTTCTTTAGGAGGGGGGAATTGTTTATCTGTGTATGTTATGATATTTATACTACATTTTTTTTATTCTGGTGTGATTTACAAATAAAGATGAATAAAGTCAGTTTCATCAGTCTCAAAGCAGTTGATCTGAAAACCCAATGAAAAGAAGGAAAATAGCTCAGTATCCCAAACAAAAAAAGGAAGAATATAATGTTCTTACAAGAAACTCAAATTAAATTAGAACACAAAAAATACTTGACAAAATTGATGGTAAAAGGTATGTGACTTGTGCAAATTCAAAAATTAAAGGTGTGATATATATTCAACTTTCAGTTCAATTTCAACTACCAAGTTCAGGAAGAAATATAGAAAGTTATGTTATTTCATGTAGAAAGATATATTATGCTAAAAGGATTATTGCTGAAGCAAAAAGGAACATTAATTAACGTGTACGTCATGTGCTAAATGTCAAGCAAGGATTATTTTAAAACAGGGCTTTGCAATCTTTTTTATTTTGAGACCTGCATTGGGGGGAGGGGTTCATGCTGACAATGTGTGGGGCCATAGCCTCCCTCTCCCTCTCCCTCTCCCTCTCCCTCCCTCCCTCCCTCCCTCCCTCCCTCCCTCTCTCTCTCTCTCTCTCTCTCTCTCTCTCTCTCTCTCTCTCTCTCTCTCTCTCTGTGGGGCTGTCTTCATGGGGGATTTCCTGCAGCTTGGGTGTGTTGTGAGGTCATTTGCAGCAAATGACATTATGGCCACCATGCTCCCATCAGGCCACTTTCATCTCAAAAATCCACAGTGAGAGTTGTTTACTCCATTCTTCTAGTTAAAGCAGCTCCCTGGTGCTTCTTCTGCTATGCGCCCCTGTTCCTCTGCATTAAATCTGCCCCTTCCCTCCACCCCATCACTGCTTTTCCTAGCCCATTCCATTGAGAACCGTAATTATGTGCTTACTTATTGCTCTGCTACTTTGCTTCCCTGACAGTTTACTGAAATGGAGCAAAACTGGGGTGGTGAGGGTGCTCTCATTGGGAGTCTTCAGACCCTGTCTGGGATCATTGGGATTTCTGTTTCCTCAGTTTCCCCCCCATCACCCCCTATTCAGCCATGGTCTCTATTCCATTCAATTTTTCCTTTGTACATTTTTGTGTTTCTGAAAATGCACATTTCAGGAGTTGTGAACAGGAAACTTTTATTCTTTCCTTTGCCATTACACAGTAGTGCATTTCCAGTTAATTGAATTAGAGATCTGCTGTGGGACCGCAAAGATGTTTGTCTCTGCATGCAGGGAGAAATGGAGTAAAGGAGTTGGAGCGAAACTTTTTGGAGTGGGGCTTATTTCTGCTGATGGGGTGCTCTTATGGGGAGTCAGTGTTGTGGATTATTACTTCCCATTCATAAACTCGTTGTTGCAGGAGAGCCTGGAGAGGGGCGGGTAACAAACCTCTCTCATTGATGATGTGGGTTCTACTCCCCCACCCCAGAAGTCCCTATCTTCAAAAAGGGCAAAAAGGAGGAACCTGGGAACTACAGACCAGTCAGTCTGATATCCATCCCTTGGAAAACCTTGGAGCAGATTATAAAGAAGTCAATCTCTAAACACTTTGAAAACAATGCAGTGATTACTAGAAGCCAGCATGGATTTGTCAAGAACAAATCCTGTCAGACTAATCTGATCTCATTTTTTGCTCGAGTAACCTCCCTTCTGGACTGTGGGAATGCTGTGGATATAGTATATCTTGACTGCAGCAAAGCCCCATGACATTGTGATTCACAAACTAGTGAAATGTGGGCTAGATGGAACAACTATTAGGTGGATCCACAGTTAGCTACAGAATCGGACTCAAAGAGTGCTTATCAATGGTATCTTTTCACACTGGGGGGAAGTAACGAGTGGGGTACCACGGGCTCAGTCCTGGGCCCAGTGCAATTCAACATTTTTATTAATGATTTGGATGAGGAAGTGCAGGGAATGCTTATCAAATTTGCAGACGACACAAAATTGGGTGGGATTGCTAATGCCCTGGAAGACAGAAACAAACTTCAAAGTTATCTTGATAGGCTGGAGCGCTGGGCTGAAAACAACAGAATGAAATTTAATAGGGATAAATGCCAAGTTCTACACCTAGGAAAAAGAAACCAAATGCACAGTTACAAGATGGGGGATACTTGGCTAATCAATACGACAAGCGAGAAGGGACTTGGAATTGTTGTAGATCACAAGCTGAATATGAGTCAACAGTGTGAAGAGATTGCAAAAGAAGCAAATTCTATTTTGGGCTGCATTAATAGAAGTATAGCTTCCAAATCTTGTGAGGTACTTGTTCCCCTCTATTCGGCACTGGTTAGGCCCTATCTTGAGTATTGTGTCCCGTTCTGGGCACCACACTTCAAGAAAGATGCAGACAATCTGGAGCATGTTCAGAGGAGGGCAACGAGGATGATTAGGGGTCTGGAAACAAAGCCCTATGAGGAGAGATTGAAAGAACTGGGCATGTTTAGCCCGGAGAAGAGAAGATTGAGGGAAGACATGATAGCACTCTTCAAATACTTGAAAGGTTGTAACACAGAGGAGGGCCAGGATCTCTTCTCGATCAACCCAGAATGCAGGACACAGAATAATAGGCTCAAGTTACAGGAAGCCAGATTCCGTCTGGACATCAGGAAAAACTTCCTGACTGTTAGAGCAATACGACAATGGAACCAATGACCTAGGGAGGTGGTGGGCTCTCCCACATTAGAGGCATTCAGGAGGCAGCTGGACAACCATCTGTCAGGGCTGCTTTAAGGTAGATTCCTGCATTGAGCAGGGGGTTGGACTCGATGGCCTTATAGGCCCCTTCCATCTCTACTATTCTATAATTGTATGATTCTATAGGTATGTTTTTTTCTAGCTCTGAAAAGCTGGGTTTTATGGGCAGCTGGCTTCCCCATGTGACACTGACTGTGTAGATCCGATTTCCTCAGACTGTGCAGAGGAACAATGTTGTTTTCTTCCCTTGCTTTGGAAGATGCTCTCTCTCTCTCTCTCTCTCACACACACACACACACACACACACACACACAGCACAGCTATCCTTCTCTGCCCCCCCAGTACTAAAGCCACAGGAGAGTCAGATCTGTTTATACCAAAAACAAAACAAAACACTCAGTCAAAGACTGTCCAACGTTTCACATAATGTGAAAGAGAGAATCAAGCCCTGTGCAGAGGACTTGCCAGATTAGATGCCAACTTCCCTGGGATAAGGAGTCCAGGGTCCTTGGTTCCAGACTGGGTTCTCTGGGTCGCAAAACCCAAGGAGTGCGCCTGAGTCCCATCTCCTCACAAAGTCCTTCTCTCACATATGTCCTCCAGGTGCTGTCGCTGCCACAGACAGTACAGTCAGGAAGGTGAAGGAAAGGGGCAGCAATCTTCCCTCCATTTCTGTGACCCAGTGTGCAGCTTTGCATACAGAAATGTGCTAGAGAAGTTACATTTAAGAAGCAACAATCATCCTCTGGCTACTCACCAAAGGAAAGTCATCTGGGTCAATCCATACAATGCTCAAATCAGGATTGTCGGTGTTGTCTTTGGCAACCTGCTTGACCACCTCCAGGAATTCAAAACCATCTGAAAAGGAATAAAACAAAACTGCTTCACTTCTCCTCGTGCGTACACACTAGAAGAAGAAGAATGCTCAGAATGTTCATTGTCACAGGGATGAGGACGGCACGCCTCAAACAACTAGGCCACTGGAAGGAGCCGGAGACTTTGTTGCACATTTTCTTAGAAGGTGGAAAACCTGAATATTATTGCATCTTAACCAGCTGCTGTGCGCTTTTTCACGGACTAATTTTGAACTGCCTGCCACCAGCCAACTTACTTTTCCAAGCGTGGACACCCACACCTGCATCGCAAGCACGCTGCCTCTGTAAGGTCTTTCTGCCTTCAGGATCCATGCAGTGCCTTCACAAATTTTGTGCAGCACAAGTCCTGAAGGCAGAAATTCCCTCCAGAGGCAGCGCGCTGGTGACGCAGGCACACGTGTCCCCGCTAAGGAAAGTAAGCTGGCTGGCCGGCCAGGTTGGGAGCGGGAGGCGCTGCACCCACTTCCTTCTGCTTAATGGTAAGGCCAGTCCTGACGCAGGCGTGCTGAAGAACAGCATCGGCAAAGCCTTGCTGTGTCAAGGCTGTCTTGCCCAGGATGGCCAGGTGAGCCCTCCTGGCTCAATCGGGGACAGCATGGATTTGCCGCTCTTTCCACTCCCTGCTGCCTCATGCGAGAGCTTCCTCCAGCTTTACATAGGGCTGGCTCTGTGCCTCTGCTGTGTTCCCAGGATGAGAAGAAAAGTATCACTGGCCAAGTAGAGCAGTATGAGCACATCCAGCAGTAAACCAATGTGAATACCTCCAAAATCTGATCACTCCAGGATAGCAAAGTATTACTAGGCTGAGAGATGTATAAGTAAGTGGTTTTTATTCCAGCATCTTCTCCCACAATTCAACCTGTTCTAAGTATGTACTTGCATAGAGGAAAGAATCCATTGTTATTATATTTTAACTCTGAGTCCCAGAAAAGGCGATGTGGCTCCTACCAGGGTCATCTTCTTCAGCAAATGCCACAATGTGAATTCCATCAAGGTCATCCTCCTGTGGGGAAAAATGTTATTGATAAGTCCAGCAATATGAAGGAGAGGATTCTGAACATAGGAAGATGGACCTGCTGAAGGGTAAAGCAGATGTCAGATTTGAGGTGTTTCTATAAATTGAGGGAAGACAATGTGTGGCCCTCTAGATGTTTTTGCCTACAACTCCCATGAGCTCCTGGGAAACTGCAACAGCTGGCCCTTTCCCATATCAGCTAGTTCTGTAATAAGTTAATTATTTTAAACCCTTTTGTTTTATGAATTGCAATTATCTCTTTTAATGTACTTTTGTTAATACTATTCTCTTTAACCCTCAGGTGTGGATACTTTTGTAAAGGCCATTGAGCTGCAGACAAATAAATAAATAAATAAATACTGATACTGTATGCATGCAGGGGGTCCTTTTGTGCATTCAACTAAACACACAAATGTTAGGGGGCATGGGCTGTGGGAAACAATAACACTGAGGCAATGATTAGCGGGGTCCCACTCCCCTCTAATGTATTCACAGAATGTGTGAGGGCTTTCTGTGAAGATCCTTCCATAAAATTCTCAGGGGTGTAATGTTCCAAAGACTAGAGAGAGATTCCAGGGTACTAAGGACCATTACAGTGGTTCGGTCAAGGTCTTGATAATCATAGAATCATAGAATAGTAGAGTTGGAAGGGGCCTATAAGGTCATCGAGTCCAACCCCCTGCTCAATGCAGGAATCTACCTTAAAGCAGCCCTGACAGATGGTTGTCCAGCTGCCTCTTGAATGCCTCTAATGTGGGAGAGCGCACCACCTCCCTAGGTCATTGGTTCCATTCTCGTATTGCTCTAACAGTCAGGAAGTTTTTCCTGATGTCCAGACGGAATCTGGCTTCCTGTAACTTGTGCCCATTATTCTGTGTCTTGCATTCTGGGTTGATCGAGAAGAGATCCTGACCCTCCTCTGTGTTACAACCTTTCAAGTATTTGAAGAGTACTATCATGTCTCCCCTCAATCTTCTCTTCTCTAGGCTAAACATGCCCAGTTCTTTCAATCTCTCCACATAGGGCTTTGTTTCCAGACCCCTAATCATCCTTGTTGCCCTTCTCTGAACACGCTCCAGATTGTCTGCATCCTTCTTGAAGTGTGGTGCCCAGAACTGGATGCAATGCTCAAGATGGGGCCTAACCAGTGCCGAATAGAGGGGAACAAGTACCTCACACAATTTGGAAGCTATACTTCTATTAATGCAGCCCAAAATAGAATTTGCTTCTTTTGCAGTCTCTTCACACTGTTGACTCATATTCAGCTTGTGATCTACTACTATTCCAACATCCTTCTCGCTTGTCGTATTGTATTGATTAGCCAAGTATCCCCCATCTTGTAACTGTGCATTTGGTTTCTTTTTCCTAGGTGTAGAACTTGGCATTTATCCCTATTAAATTTCATTCTGTTGTTTTCAGCCCAGTGCTCCAGTCTATCAAGATCACTTTGGAGTTTGTTTCTGTCTTCCAGGGTATTAGCGATCCCACCCAATTTTGTGTAATCTGCAAATTTGATCAGCATTCCCTGCACCTCCTCATCCAAATCATTAATTAAAATGTTGAAGAGCACTGGGCCCAGGACTGAGCCCCGGGGTACCTCGCTCGCTACCTCCCCCCAGTGTGAAAAGGTACCATTGATAAGCACTCTTTGAGTCCAATTTTGTAGCCACCTGTGGATCCACCTAATAGTTGTTCCGTCTAGCCCCCTTTTACCTAGTTTGTTAATCAGAATGTCATGGGGCACTTTGTCAAAAGCTGTGCAGAAGTCAAGATATACTATATCCACAGCATTCCCACAGTCCACAAGGGAGGTTACCCAATCAAAAAATGAGATCACATTAGTCTGACAGGATTTGTTCTTGACAAGTCCATGCTGGCTTCTAGTAATCACTGCGTTGTTTTCAAGGTGTTTACAGATTGACTTCTTTATAAGCTGTTCCAAGATTTTCCCAGGGATGGATGTCAGACTGACTGGTCTGTAGTTCAAGTTGTATGTATCAGGTCGTTCAGAAAACTACAGAGATTGACTCATTCATGATAAACAAGATAACCAATCCCATCCCATGAGGGTTTTAAAATTATGTTATACAGGATTGCAGCTTTCAGTCTGAGGTTTCCAAAAGTGAGAATTGAGAGTACAGGGGAAGAATAGAAGAAGGTAGTACAAAGGGATTCTCACAGGAGTGTCTGTAAAAACTAATAGGAGGAAAGGAGGCCTCGGTGAGGTTAGCATTAAAAAAAAAATCTGGCACAGCTTTCCCTCCTCAGAGCTACAGAGGTGGCAGCAAGACCTTGGGTAGCTGAGCACAGTGACAATTATATTGGCAAAGGCCGTCTCAGTAGGCAGTCAGGCTATTGATTGTGCACCTGCTATGAATGTCATCTTGGAATTATACCATGGAAAACCCTCATGTTCCTTGTCTTCCACCAATCCCAGCTATCCATTTCAATTGGTATTAATGCAAAAAAAAAATCCATCTAAATGCTAATTCTGCCCCCCCCCCCCCGAGTCCACTAGTGACAATGAAGAGCTAAAAGAACAAGTGGAAAACATCATTGGTGAGGAGTGAGGATTGTAAGAAGGAGGGTTTTGATGGCTTCTGGAGGGGAATCAGATTTTGAGAGGGATGTTTGGAGCAGATTTATTACTGAAACCAGAGCCAAAAATGGTCCAATGTAGTGGGCTCAATTTTCCAGGATCTTCCAGGGTATCTGTGCTAACATACCAGAAAATATAGGCTGCCATTCAAACCAGAACTGAATAACAGATCCCTTTGCCTCTATTCTCTCTCACACACACACTCCAATCTTGTCGTACCACACATATGAACCTACTTTATACTAATCCAACCCCATTAGTTCTAATATGATCTTCTCTGAGTGACAGCAGCTCTAGAAGGTTTTAGGCAAAGGTCTTTTCCAGCTATGCAAACTAAGAGCCTTTTAAATGAAGATGGCAAGGATCAAACCTGGGACCTTCTGCATGAAATAACCTGTCACTGAGGGTCAAACTACATGTTGTGGTAGTTGTGTGGCTTGCATCCACATATGGGTTGTTTTTTTTAAAAAAAAATGTAATTCTAGGTGCCCCCCATTTCATCAGGACCACAGCACTGGGGATATTTAGCCTACATGTAGTTTGACCTTTAGCTAAGTAATTATCCCTTAAATAGTAAGCTAGATAGGAAGAGCTAGACAGCTTCAGTCCCTGAGTTCAGAAGCAGAAAGATACAGGATAGCATCTGAACTCTTTTAGGTATTGTCAAGGCTGTGATGGTTCTGGGATTTGTTGGGAAATATTCCAAAAATGTATCCTCAAAATTATGGAACTGACTTATGGGGGGGGGGGGGGCTCTGGCCCTCCAGCTGTTACTGGGTGACAACGTTCATCAGCCCCACCCAGCATGGCCATTGGGAGTGGGCTCCAGTTACAGGAAGCCAGATTCCAGCTGAACATCAAGAAAAACCTCCTGACTGTTAGAGCAGTACGATAATGGAACCAATTACCACGGGAGGTCATGGGCTCTCTCACTCTAGAGGCATTCAAGAGGCAGCTGGACAACCATCTGTCGGGGTGCTTTAGGGTAGCTTCCTGCATTGAGCAGGGGGTTGGACTCGATGGCCTTAGAGGTCCCTTCCAATTCTACTACTCTGTGATTCTATGTAGTCCAATAACTGGAGTGTTTCCCTCCTAAAAACCTTGGTGTTAAATGTAAATTAGATGCTTTAATATTGACTTCTTTAATATTGACTTCTCATTACTCCCAAGCCCATTGCCAAGCGCTGCAATGAAAGTTTGAATGGGTGGGGGATAAAGGGCAGGAGGACCTTGGGAAAGTCCCACCCATCAAATGTTCCTTTCCTGGGCAAGGTTCTTGACCAGGTGCTTGCCGACCAAACTCCAGGTGCTCTTGGATGAGACCAATTGTCTGAATCCATTTCAGTTGAAATTCAGGCCATGTTTTGGCACAGAAACAGCCTTGGTCCCCCTGTGGGATGACCTGTGTTGGTAAAGAGACAGGGGGAGTGTGACCCTATTGATTCTCCTTGATCTCTCAGCACCTTATGATACCACCAACCATGGAATCCTTCCAGGTCAATTATCTGAGTTGGGAGTGGGAGGTACTGCTTTGCAGTGGTCCCATGCCTATTTGGCTGGCTGGCTCCAGAAAGTAGTGCTTGAGGGATATTGATCAGCCCCATGGATTCTCCAGTATGGGTTTCCGCAGGGGTCTGTTTTATCCCCCATGGTATTTAACATTTACATGAAATCGTTGAGTGGGGTCATTCGGAGTGTGTTGCCATGATTATTCCGATGACATGCAGCTCTATTTTTCCTTTTCATCTTTGTCAGGTGAGGCTGGCTGTGACAATGGACTGGATTAGGGCTAATAAACATAAACTCAATCCAGCCAGATTGATAGCGAGGCTCAGAAGATCTGAGTATATAACACTGATTCTGGGCCACTTGCACTGGCTGCCATTAAATTTCTGAATCCCATTCAAGATTTTCACCTATAAAGCCTTACATATCTCAGGACTACAATACCTGACAGAAAGCTACTTCCAATATGAACCTATCTGTACATTTCAACCAACATCCAAGGTCCTCTTCCAAATGAAGCTCGCAGGCTGACAACAAGGGATGAGGGCCTTCTCCATGGTAGCCCCCCATGTGTGGACTGCTCTCTCATCTGAGGCCTGCCTGGCACGAACATTGTCATTTTTTCATAACCAGATTAAGATTTTCCTCTACTTCTAGGCATTTGAAGACATATATGGGGGTTTTAATGTCAACTGTTTTACTAGGTCCTAATATTTTATTGTTAATTTTTTTTACCTGTTTTTATTTTTTATATGTTAAACATTTTACATTTCTTTTTTTATTATGTTGAATTTGAGGTTTAAATTTTTGTGAACTGGCTAGAGGGCTTTGGCTATGGTTGGTAAAGAAATGAAATAAATGAAATGAAATGTATTGACAAACATCAAGCTAAACATTTTTAAAAATAAAAAGTACTTTCTTCCACTGTGCTCTTAAGTTTAAAAGACAATCTTTTAGACATAGGCTGCCTCTACAAGAGAGGTTTAAAGCTCTTTCAAGGCTGATTAAAATTTTTACCTCTACAAGAGAGGAGCGCAAATTGGGGGCTGAGGTGCTTTAAACCTCCAATTATGCGCATTATCGAATGTGCGTTAAACTGCGAGTTTTAATTTGCGGCGGCAGTTAAAGTGCCTTACCGCCATGTAAACATGCGATTCTCCGCATGTCAGCAAGTTTAAAGCGCGTTTCGGTCGTCCTGTAATGCGCTTCGCCACCTCTCATACAGAGGTATTAGGAGTAAATGCGCTTCTGCGAATATGCGCATAATAGGGCAGCCAGGCGCCAAAGTGAATCCTTCTAGAGGAGGTCTGAGAATACTGCCTAATCTTGTGCTTGGGGGCAACCTGTTCCTGAAGTGCATGTGGCAAGCAGGAGACTGTGATTACTTAGTGATAAAAACAAGTCCCTCAGCATGGGCTTACGGGTACTCTTTCTTTCCCCCTTATTCTAGTTCTCCCATTTGAAATAGACTCCTAGGCTGAGTTCTGGTGATATTTTGGCACAGGTTTAGTCAGGGGATGAGAAGAAGTGCTTGCCAATAAAAAAGGCAGGGGTAATTGTTGCTGGAGGAGAGGAAATGAGGAGTGGATTGTTGTTTAAAGGTGTTGTGTTCTCTGGTTGTAGTTTGCTTGCAACTGAAGTTAGAGTCATTGTTTAAATTCTAGAGAGAGGTGTTGAGGCTTCAATGTGTGTGGGAGATTCATAAGAAATAGATTAGACCTGCTTTTAATATTATGCGTGTGGGAAAGGGGGAAGCTACAATGGCACAGTGATGAAAGAAATGCACTCTGCTTAGAGGCATTCCTATTATTACTTGACTGTTATCTCTGTTTAAGAATGCCAGGGATTCACTGAATGATCTTACTGATGTTTAACTCAGTTATAAAATGAGACCAAATAGTATCAATGCAAACAGGAGAAGAATCTCACATGGACTTACACCTCCGCTGATTCTATTGCACCCTGTTGATTTGTTGCACAAGCAGTGGGTCCTGCCACAATTCTGTTGTGCGAGCAGGACCCCCTGGTTGTGCAACAGTGATTTAGTGCTTTCCAGAGGAAGCCTTGAAACAAGAAGAAACGTTTGTGTCTTGATTGGGAGAGGTCAGCAGACCTCTGTAAGCTCCACTGATTTGCCCTCTTCCAGACTTGTGCATTTTTGCTCATTTCTGGTTGCCCTGGAAGCGCTAAATCTTTTGACCACGTCATACTTGAGTTCTTGATTTTAAAGGAAGCAAAAGCTGAGTGTAGCCATATGCATACTCTGGATTTTAGGAAAGCTGATTTTAAAACTTAGAACTATGATAAGTAAGGTCCCATGGCAAGTGGCCCTAATGCAAAAAGGAGTTCAAGCTGGGTGGGAGTTTTTAAAAAAAAGAAATTATAAGGGCACAATTACAAACAATTCCAACAAGGAAAACAGACAGAAGACTATGGAAGAAACCAATGTGGCTCCACAAAAAGCTTAGAAATGACCTGAAAACAAAAAGGACGCATATAGGGAGTGGAAGGAAGGCCAGGCTACAAAAGAAGAGTACAGACAGGTAGCACAGAAGTGCAGGAATGGCATCAGAAAGGCCAAAGCTGAGAATGAGCTGAGGCTAGCAAGGGATGCTAAAAGCAACAAAAAGCTTTCTTCAGGTATGTGCCTAGTAAAAGACAGAGGAAAGAAATGGTGGTTCAACTGCTTAATGAGGATGGCAAAATGATAACAGATAACGTGCCCTATCTTCAAAAAAGGCAAAAAGGAGAAACCTGGGAACTACAGATCAGTTAGTCTGACATTAATCCCTCGGGAAATTTGGAGCAGATTATAAAGAAGACAATCTGCAAGCACCTTGAAAGCAATGCAGTGAGTACTAGAAGCCAGCATGGTTTTGTTAAGAACAAATCCTGCCAGACTAATCTGATCTCATTTTTTGATCGGGTAGTCTATCTTATGGACTGTGGGAATACTGTGGAAATACTATATCCTGACTTCAGCAAAGCTTTGGACAAAATACTACATGACATTCTGATCAGCAAACTAGCTAAAAGTGGGCTAGATGGAACAACTATTAGGTGGATCCACAGTTGGCTACAGAATCGGACTCAAAGAATGCTTATCAATGGTACCTTCTCAAACTGGGAGTAGGTAACGAGCGGGGTACCACAGGGCTTGGTCCTGGGCCCAGTGCTCTTCAACATTTTTATTAATGACTTGGATGAGGAAATGCAAGGAATGCTTGTCAAATTTGCAGTTGACACAAAATTGGGTGGGATAGCAAATGCCCTGGAAGACAGAAACAAACTCCAAAGTGATCTTGATAGACTGGAGCACTGGGCTGAAAACAACAGAATGAAATTTAATAGGGGTAAATACTGAGTTCTACACCCAGGAAAAAGAAACCAACTGCACAGTTCTGGGCACCACACTTCAAGAAGGATGCAGACAAGCTGGAGGGGGTTTAGAGGAGGGCAACGAAGATGATCAGGGATCTGGAAACAAAGCCTTATGAGGAGAAACTGATAGAACTGGGCATGTTTAGCCTTGAGAAGAAAAAAACTAATGGGAGACATAATAGCACTCTTCAAATACTTGAATGGTTGTCACACAGAGGAGGGCCAGGATCTCTTCTCAATCATTCCAGAGTGCAGGACATGGAATAAAGGGCTCTAGTTAAAGGAAGCCAGATTCCATCTGGTCATCAAGAAAAACTTCCTGACTGTTAGAGAATGGAACCAATTACCTAGGGAAGGTCATGGGCTCTCCCACACTGGAGGCCTTCAAGAGGCAGCTGGACAACCAGCTGTCAGGTATGCTTTAAGGTGGATTCCTACATTGAGCAGGGGGTTGGACTCATTGGCCTTATAGGCCCCTTCCAACTCTACTATTCTATGATTCTATGGTGGATCCTCCCAGCAGATGGGAATTGGCAGGGCATAAAGGAATTGGCAGAGGCCTAGAGTCCCTTTGAATTCCACTCATAGTGTGTATATGTGTGATAGGTTTAGCGTTGATCCTATTTGGAAATGCTGATTACGGTAATTGCTTCTTTTCAAGCATTTTTTCTCAGCCTGTAGACAACCTTTTACCAAACCCATTATGAAACTCCAGGTGTTTGCAAGAACTCCGTGTTAGCATTTACAGAGTGTTATAAAGTGAACTTCGTGAAATAAAACAAGAGGAATCTTGGCCCATGTTCATATAAAGGCCCCACACAAGCCTTTGGGGTCCTCTTATAAGCTACGGAGGTAGACCAGATAGTTTCTCATGAGAACATTCCTTATAATTTAGAACTCTGCTACCTTGTTGAACTTACCCAGGTCTCAAACATGTCTTCTGGGCGCAACTTGCGCAGTGTGGCTCTGAAAACAAAACAAATGGACTTCAGTTTTATATGGAAATCTTTATTCTGTAGAATTACAATTGTAGGAATGTGTGTGGCAAGAGCAGCCTCAGAAAGTAATGACTGTCCACCAGCAGACCAGAATCCAGGTCCATGTAATGAGCCTTCTCATGCAACGCTACAGCTAACTTTCAGCAAATGCAGTTGGTCTAGTGCCAACCTGTGAGGAGAATCAGCAGTTCCCATTATTAGTATTATATGCAGGCAATGCGTCCAAGGGTCCATCTACTCCAGCAACAAATGACCACCAGTAGCACATCCAGTTTATAAATGTATAGATTTAAAAATGCAATTTTTAAAATTGATTGGTACAGCAACAATGGGGGAAGAGACATTGGTCATATGGGGCAGGCATCCATGACACGGCTGTCTCACTGTAGGTTATTTTTAATAAAGCTCCCATCACACACTGGCTGTCTCCATGGAATTAAGCTTTTCAACATATGCAGGTAGTAGGTAGATAGAAAATGTGACATTGTCATATGGTTTGCTTGACACACCAGGCTCAAGCAAGGGTTATTTAACCCTCAAATACCTCTCAATGGCAGAGTTCACATGGCACAGCAACCCCCATTAGGGATGCTTATTCAAAATGTCATCTGGTATGTGCCACGGCTCATCATCAGTTAAATAACCCTGATGAGTCTGGCATGTCGTGCAAACCAGGTCATGATATCAGCTTTTCAATCTACCTGCATATGTTGGAAAGGTTAACTTCAATGGAGACACCCAGCATGCGATGGAAGCTTTATGCAACCAGGTGTTCAGGCAATCATTGCAATCTACAAGGCTCAGGGAAGGATGGACTGAATTTGTGTGCCTGTCAGTAGCCTTGCACTCTATTGCTGTCTTCAGAAATAAGAAGATACTCTGCAGGATTTCCAAGATAAACCATAGATCCTCATTTTGAATTACCAAATCTCTGCTAATCTCTTCATTCATGAAGTGCCTGTTGGTGCAGGCTGTGGGAATTATATGGTAAGAATAAGGCCTGCAAAACTAGGGCCTGCAAAACACAAGCCACTGGACTGGCGCATCTAGACAACATGAATTTTACCAGTCTCAGGAAAGCATAAATAGGAATACAACATCTTGGGATGATGGGCATCTGAAATGCAGATAAAATTCACTGCATTACCTTTTGTGCTCATTCACAAACTCAACCAGTTCTTCTTCTGTATACGGCTTGTCAGGGATATGCACTGGGTCATCCATAAATGGCTCATAGAAATCCACCTCATTTAGCTTCAGACTCAATTTCTTTGCCACCTATGATCAAACAAAGATGAATTATGGGCATTTCTTTTGCTGAAAACCATGTAGATACTGGTGGCCCATACTGAATACTTCTGAGGTTTGAAAGAAATATCCAAATTGTAAATATACTGAAAGTTAAAATGCCAAAATGGTGCAATATACTATTGCATACTTTCACAATTGCAAATGCATTATTTTAATCTTATGCTTGTGCTGAGGCAGTGGATTCTCCATCACGAGGAATTCAGCTTTAAAAACCAACAAAGCTGGCCAGGCTGAGTGGCATTTTTTAAGCCCTTAATTTTTATTTTCTTTCTATACGCATCCTTTCAAATAAATCCTTTAAATGATTTATTCATCTGGGCAGTTCAGTCTGAAGACCTTAAATCAACATACAGTTAGAAATATGAACAAGAACATTGATCAGTTAAAATGGAGGCAAAAGTACAAATCTAAAAATATTAGGCTTAAAAAGTCTGGACACCAAAAATGTCGCAGGAGTTGGCACCAGATGAGTCTCCTTAGGGAGAGTTTGCCACAGACAGGATATGCCACAACATAAACACCATTTCCTTGCTGGTGTGGGAACTCCTTCTGCCAGCTGAAATAAAAATTAAGTGCTTAAAAAAATACATTTTGGAGTGCCAAATTCCAACTTTGCCACAATCCCACCACTGTCACCCTATGTCAGGGCTCCTTCCATATCCTGGACCCCCCTGAGCAATGCCTTTAGGGTCACTTGCGTCTTTCCTCCCCCCTTCTGAGTAACATGGGATTTAGGCTGTAGATGTGGGATGATTGGCACTCCAAACACTGGGAAGGGGAAGGGAAAGGAAGAGGAAGGAAGGAAGGAAGGAAGGAAGGAAGGAAGGAAGGAAGGAAGAAAGGTGGAACTCTTAAGGAGGCAAAAGATCCTTAAAGAGTTGCTTACGGGGTTCGGGTCATAGGTAGAACCCTGATACCATGGTCTGACTAGCTTAAATTTTGCTTTATTAGCTTTCAAAGCAGAATTGCTAGTTATAGGGAATCCACTGCTTAAGCACAAGGTGATGTTATTGAAAGGTGGGCAGGTTCATATGAAAAAATGATTATTTCAAATGAATAAAGTAATACAATTAAACTCAAACCAAATACTTAAAACATATAAATGAAATAATGTGAAAAAGCATATAGGAGCATAGGAAGCTGAGTCAGACCATCAATCAATATTTATTATGCTCACAAGGCCAGCAGAAACAAAACAACACTAACAGGCACATATAGTATTCCCAGAAACAACAAAGTAGAATGGGACTATAGGTATAGTAGTATATAAACAGTCAATTAATTGAATATACATCATGCATGTCCTCCACATTTTAAGAAATTAAAACATTATCACAATCAGATGTTATCATTCCATGCCGACACGCAATTGCAGCAGCACAAAATCTAGCCACTTTAAAAGTTATTTGAGAGTTCTGGTCGGCCAGAAGATAATCTATATAGAACACATCAGATCTCCCAGGTATTCCTTGTAAAATAGGAGTAATAAAGATATGCCGAAAATCACAATAAAAAGAACAGTACAACAATACATGGCCCACAGTTTCTAACATACCAGCTTTACAGGGGAATAGGCGCTCAGAGTATGGAGTATTATTGTATTTACCCTCCAAAAATGCAGAGGGAAGCACATTAAACTTAGCCAGTGTAAACGCTTTCCTGTATTTTGGGATAGTTAAAAGAGTTAAATAGGTTGCAGGCAAAAAAAGCCTGCCCCCATCTCTAAATTCAGGTTGCTGCTCTTATAAGGTCTTGTAGCTCATACATTGGTCAAGGTCAAAGGGGCCAAGCCTTGAGGGGCAAATATCATTTTTAGTCAAAAGTTTAGCTTATATCTCCAGGCATGGGATTCAACCGAGATTTGCCCTGGCACACAGCTTGGAAGACCAAGAATATTTCTCAAAAAATTTGTTTGGGCAGATTCCATAGCCGTAAAATTACTATAAGCACACAATTGCGCACCATAAAGCAGTTGTGTTAGCATCTTAGCGGAGAACACTTCTAAGGTTGATGGTATGTGCTGTCCTCCTTTAGCATAAAAGAAAGAAATGAGTGATTTGACACTCCTCTGTACATTTGCAATGGCATTGGAGATTTGACTTCTCCAGGAGCCGGATGATTGAAAGATTACTCCCAAGTATTTGTAAGATTTAACCTATTCAATTGGGTGCCCATTTATCTGCCAGCGATATTTAGTCCGCTTTCGTGTGAAAACTAAGACTTTAGATTTGGTATAATTAATCATCAGCTTTTCAGTTTTACAATAAATGTCCAAAGCTCTTAGTAACCACCTCAAGCCAATGCATGTCAGAGAGAGAAGTACCGCATCATCTGTATATAGTAAAATGGACAAAGATCTATGTGCCAACTTAGGAGGGTGGGAGTTTATCTCAGAGAGCTCCTTGACCAGGGAGTTAATATAAATGTTAAACAAGGTGGGGGCAAGAACACAACCTTGTCTAACACCAATATAAGTTGGGATCGCTCTGGTCAAATGGCCTGCACAGTTACATCTCACCTGCACCCAGGTTTTATCATAGAGGCTACGAATAAGGGTCAACAGTCGCCTATCAAAGTTAATGTCCTCAAGTTTTTGCCATGACCTATCTCTCGGGATTAGATCAAAAGCAGATTTAAAGTCAATAAAGGCTGTATAAAGTGCCCCCCCCCCCCCCGAGACAGAAGAATACTTTTCGGCCAAGTGTTGTAATACGAGTCCTTGGTCAGCTGTGGAGCACCTGGTCTAAAGCCTGCCTGCTCATCTTCCAAAAAAATTTCCTCCACCATCCAGCTTGATAGTTTCTCGAGGAGGTGACTGGCATACAGCTTGTTCATGATGCTCAATAGACTAATTAGCCTGTAATTAGCAGGGTCCCCTCTTTTCCCTTTTTTATATATTGGGACAGTAATAGTGAGGCCCCAGTCCTCTGGTATATATGCTGACCAATCAATATAGGTAAATAGAGCTGCTAGAACTGGGGCCCACCACTCCATGTTGGCCTTAAGCATCTTGGGTAATATATTATCACTTCCGGGTGCTTTGCCAGACTTAAACTTAGAAATAAGCCTGTTAATTTCAGAGGCAGAAATAGGAGGCCAATCTGGGACGGTCATCAATTCAGTTTGTAATAGTGGGGTTCCAGGTGGTCTTTTTGCATACAGCTCACTAAATATAATTCCCAGGTCTTGATGGGAATATGAAAGTCCATTCTACATTGCTTACTTTGCCAACCACTGGAGATAATTCTCCAGAAGGTAACTGCATCATGAGCCCTTGAAGCAGCAATTAAATTCTGCCAACCCACTCTCTGTGCCTGGTTCTTTTTCTCCATAATTACATGTTTATATCTCTTTTTTAAAGACAGCCATTCAGGGGGTAGAGTTGGCAAATCCAGTTTCCTGTATATCCTATAGTTATCTATTAAAGATTTCTTCATGTTCACACATTCTTGGTCAAACCAAGGTTTAGACCTACAGGAAGGGGCATATTGCCTGGCAGGGATTTTATAGGTCATGTGATTTTGGAAGAGTAAAATCATTTCTTGATACAAGTTTAAAACATTTAGCATGGGCCCCACAGTTAACAAAGTATCCCACAGTCTAAGACAATTTTCTGAGTATAACAATAAAGATAGATCGTCATCTAGCTTGGCAGACCATCTTATAAATGAGTTTCTAATTTTGGCTTCTGGGAAGATCCAAGGTCCATGATCCGCATGGACTTCCTGATCCTTAAGGTTCAGGAGTACAATTAAAGGAAGATTATAACTCTCCGTGCATGTACCCACCCTGCAGCTAATCACCAAGTTTAACAGATCATAAGATTCAATAAAATAATTTATTGTCAATGCTCCAGAACCTGATAAGAATGTAAATTCCCCTTTTCCATCTCCTTCTATGCCCCCATTTAACAACACTGAGGGTGCCTCTACAAGAACAATTTAAAGCTCTTTCAAGGCGCATTACCAAATTTACCTCTACAAAAGCGGAGCGTAAATCAGGGGTCCAGGAGCGTTTTATCTCCAATTATTCGCATTTTCGAATTTGCGTTAAATAGCAAGTTTTAATTTACCACAGGAGTAAGAGCGCCTTATGTCCATGTAAACAATTTTGTGAGGAGGCACATTAATGATCAGATGGTCTTGATGTCATGCATAGAACTGCCCCTTCGCTGGGAAAACCTCCCACTTTTTCGTTTAGTTTTATTTCCTGTCTCCTCCTGGCAATTTCCTTCTTGTTCTCCGTCTCTCTGGATGGAAGCTCCAGGAAGACGAGACCCAATGTGAACTGAAAATAAAGTTTATTTTAACTCCCCTGAAGGAATATTTCGTTCATGGAGACACGGGGCCAGATGGAGGTGGTTTCACAAGAAGTAAAGGGGGTAGGAAGGATGTGCGCATGTGCGCATAATTAGCTATCATCTTAGACATATCATCCCCTTACTTCTTTCTGGGTTCCTGACATGAGCTGTGTATGTGTGTGTGTGCTTGCTGGGAAGAGGAGGGGGAAGGAACAAAGCAGTATCCCCTTGTCTGTTTTGGCATGTGTGAGTGTGAGGCACATTCCCATTTACTCCTGAGCAGTTCAGTTCAAATGGCAATCAGGCAAAGGGGGGGGGGGGAGAGGTAGCCAAACAGGTTAATCTCATCATTCCCAGCAGGTAACCTAGGTAACCAAAGGCGGGAGATTCTGGTAGGCGGGGAGAATAAAGGGTGCAAAACCTGTTTGGGCATTTTCCTGGGACAAAGCACATTACTTTCAGCAATATTTGCTTGCATGTCAACAACTTTAAAGCGAGTTTCATACAGCCAGTAATGCGCTTCAATGCCTCTCGTATATAGGTATTAGGCACAAAAGCGATTGTCAGGAGATGCGCATAATCGGGGAACTGGGCATCAAAGCCTAAATCTAAGTCATTTATCATACATAGGAGGTACAATCCAGAATAGCTGCAACCCTTGTCTTTGGACTACCTTTCCGGTATTAAATGGGCCACCTCTATTTCAGGAGGGTGTTCACCAAAATGGTGGTAGAGAGCTTCATCATTCAGGCCAATTCTGGCATTGAAATCTCCTGCCAATATCACAAATGCTTCTGGGTGCGAAGATGTCTTTCTATCAATAAACTCCTGCAGTCTTGACCACCAGTCCTTATTTAGCTGTTTTAGGCGCAGCGGGGATAAGTAAACGTTTATTAACAATAAGGAGAAAGCACTGAATTCAATCACTAAAGAAATTGCAATATTAAGTAAACAGTCTGAGCTAGTGGGAATGGCTCTAAGTTTGGTAGAGATCAGAATCCCAAAACCTCTTTTAAGACGTCCTCCCCTAGTGCTAGGCTCTGCTTTTAAAGAATAAGTTACAAAGCCATTCAGTTCTAATTCCTCCCTTGTCCAGGACTCTTGAAGCAATAAAATATAATAATCGCTGATGAAGTCATGAAAAGAGGGGTCAGCTATCTTACTCTGCCAGCCTGCAACATTTCAAGAGAGGAATGTTAATTGTGAGTTCTGATGACATAGTTTTGGTCAATCCGAGTTGTGCGGAGTCTTTCCAGCATAAGGACTCGGAGGGCTACACGTTGCTATATAACCTGTAGAATTCAGCCCTTTTGGGCACAAACCTTCCAGAATTGACAAGAGAGTTCTCTAAGCTGATAAGATTTTCCCATACTTCTCTCGTTGATCTGCTCCTCTTCCCTGGTTGGTCCAGCAGCATCCATTACATACTCAGCATATTCAATAATTTCTATAGATGGACTCAATATGCTCACATTTGAGATTATTGGACAAACGGAATTAAGAGAACGTCCTTCTATCTCAGCTGCTTTCTCAGGGAAACCAATTTCTGCCACATTTAGCTCTCTCATCTTGAGCCAGGTTGATGATATAGGAATAGTTGTTTTTGCAGAAGCTGTTGTAATGACAAGGTCTTTGAAAGTACAATTAGAGTCACGTTTACAAATGAGTGGATTTATTTCTGCGATAACGTGGCAGCATGGAGGGAGTCTCTTATAGCCCAGAAATCGCAGCTCAGTGCACTCCTGACTTCCTATGTTGTTTACTTGCTGGGCTATTGCTGGACTCTCTGTGGTCCAGTGCACCTCCCCATGATCACTTGGGCTTCTTTGCCCCACCTTCATATTTAGCAGGTGTGACTTTAAGAGGTCAAGTCTAATAACAATTTCATTCTGTGCATTGTTTGGTAGAGCAGAGAAGGACTCCAATAACTTCTGTTCCTCAGTATCGAAAGATATTTTCCCCTCATATAATGTCAACCGTTGTCCGTGGTCAACAAGCTGTAAAGGTTCTTGTATCTCTAAGTCACCCAAGTGCTCATAAATAGAAGGTTTGTTCTCAACACTATCAAAGTCAATTAAGTAATTGTGATTGAGAGATTCCTCAGTTCAAGCACTTTTAGTATGTACTGCCAAATGGAGATTCAGAGAGAGAGGAGACACCCAGTTCTCGAATAATCTGGAGACTAGGATACTACACTTGGCTAATTGGTCCCTACAATCATACACCATCTTGGCGGAGCTCTGCCTGCAAAATGTAACTACTGCACAAGCACAAGACCCACTTCAATACAGATACTCTACTCGTGCTTGGTCCTTTGTTAAAAAAAGACCCGGGCGAACCAATTCCAAAATTTTAAGAAGATGATGTTTGTGTTCATTTTGCGACAAGATCCCCCCTGGTTTTGGATCGTTTGATAGAACCAACTTATGTCGGTTCAATACTAGTTTCCATGTACAATCTTTTGCAGTTGTCTTTTGAGATATTTTAGTTCATATCAAGATTTGAGCCCATAGGTCCTGCATTATAATCCTGCATTTGAGTGAAGTGGTCTGGGTTAGAATCCCCATTGCGGTGTCCATGTGGTGTTTGGTATTATTCTGATTTGCCTGCCTTCTCATACGGGGTTTCTCAATGTTCTGATTGGATTTCACTTTTGGATTATTATTGAGTATTTTGAAGAGTTTCCTATAATCCGTTTTAAAAAAAAAACAAAACATGAGCTGGTTTTGGATTTTTTTTATATATATATATTTTGTCTTCTTCATAAGTCAGACCCTTAGTCCATCTCGGCCAGCATTGTCAACAATGAATGGCAGCCGTTGCTCTCCAGGGTTCCAGGCAGGATTCTTCCCTCACCCTACCTGGAGATGCTACCACTGGGGATCGAACTTGGGACCTTCTGCAAGCAACAAAATAATTGATCTAACAATATACAAGAAAACAGACAAATCCTTTTGAATTTTCAGCCCACTTCAAAACCTGGAAATGCCCAAGTCTATTTACAACACAAATGGCACAGATTTGCTGTTTGCCAACTGCATACCATGGTGAACAATGTAAGTCAGGTTTCAGGCCTGGTTTTGGTACGGAAACAGCCTTGGTCGCCCTGTATGATGACCTATGTCGGGAGAAAGACAGGGGGAGTGTGACTCTGTTGATTCTCCTTGATCTCTCAGCGGCTTTCGATACCATCGACCATGGTATCCTTCTGGGATGACTGGCTGAGTTGGGAGTGGGAGGCACTGCATTGCAGTGGTTCCGCTCCTACTTGGCAGGTCGGCTCCAGAAGGTGGTGCTTGGGGAACATTGCTCGGCCCCATGGATTCTCCAGTATGGGGTTCCGCAGGGGTCAGTCTTGTCCCCCATGCTGTTCAACATCTACATGAAACAGTTGAGTGCAGTCATCCGGAGTTTTGGAGTGCGTTGTCATCAGTACGCTGATGACACGCAGCTCTATTTCTCCTTTTCATCTTCATCAGGTGAGGCTGTAGATGTGCTGAACCAGTGCCTGGCTGCGACAATGGACTGGATGAGGGCTAATAAATTGAAACTCAATCCAGACAAGACTGAGACGCTGTTAGTGGGTGGTTCTGCTGACCGGATGGAGGGTCTTCAACCTATTCTGGATGGGGTTGCACTCCCCTTGAAGGAGCGGGTTCGTAGCTTGGGGATTCTCCTAGAACCATCTCTGTCACTTGAGGCTCAGGTGGCTTCAATGACATGGAGTGCCTTCTACCAACTTCGGTTGGTGGCCCAGCTACGTCCCTATCTGGACAGGGATAACCTGGCTTCAGTTGTCCATGCTCTGGTAACCTCCAAGTTAGATTACTGCAATGCACTCTACGTGGGGCTGCCTTTGAAGGCGGTTCGGAAGCTGCAGCTTGTGCAAAATGCAGCAGCCAGATTGATAACTGGGACCAAAAGGTTCAAACATATAAGACCTACTCTGGCCCGCTTGCATTGGCTGCCTGTATGTTTCCAAGCCCGATTCAAAGTGCTGGTTTTAACCTATAAAGCCTTACACAGCTTGGGACCACAATACCTGATGGAACGCCTTTCCCGACATGAACCTACCCGAACACTACGTTCAACATCTAAGGCCCTCCTCCGAGTGCCTCCTCCAAGGGAAGCTCGGAAGTCGGCAACAAGAGAGAGGGCCTTGTCTGTGGTGGCCCCCCAATTGTGGAATGATCTCCCTGATGAGGCCCGCCTGGTGCCAACATTGCTATCTTTTCGGTGCCAGGTCAAGATTTTCCTCTTCTCTCAGGCATTTGGCAATATCTGAGGAGCTTGAGTTTGTTTTTGTTTCTAGGCTTACAGCTTTTTAAAGTTATTATAGTGGTTTTAAATGTATGTGTATATTACATGCGTTTGCTGTTTTAACTTTTGTATATTGTTTTTAATTGTTTTAATCCTATGTAAACCACCCAGAGAGCTTCAGCTATGGGGCGGTATACAAATGCAATACATAAATAAATAATAAATAAATACTTGAATGGGAGCAATGTGGTCAAAGCATTCGATTGACTCGACATCCACAAAGAAGTCATGACTAACCACAGTTCCCAGCATATATTTATACTGCCTGGCCCTATATGCTTACAGGTACATGGTACCTCTTATAGTAAAACAGTGGTTACTTCAAGCCACATAAGGAACAAGTGACAAATTCCTTTGTCATGTAATTATGGCATAAATCTCAATTCAGGCCAAGCTGAATGGTCTTATTTATTTATTTATTACTCTTCTATACTGCCCAATAGCCAAACCTCTCTGGGCAGTTCATAACAATTAGAACCGTAAAATATAACATAATAAAACACAATAGAAAAGTTTAAAACTACAGTATAAAATAAAACCCAAATTAAAACCTAGCAGCATAACAAAGCTATAAAATACAGTATCAGATTTAAAACAGAAACCGAAAGACTAAAACGCCTGGGAAAATAAGGTACTTTTACTGCTGCAAAGAGCTTAAAGTAGGTGCGAGGTGAGCCTCCTCATTAGCCCTGATGTTAAGATCTTTTAAGGTATACAGCCACCTAACTTATACACTGCTACCCATTCCCAATTGGTTGGAACCCTTTCAATGTGGTCTTCTTAGTGTTTTAGCTGCTTACCCCTTTGTCAAAGATGGCAAAGAACTTGACATAGGGCTGGAAGTGTTCAGCTGCCTCCTCAAATGCTTTGTAATCTGCGAAGGAGAACGGAGAAAAAGAGACTATTTCACCTTTGGTCTGCTTAAACTAAAGATCAACCCAAGCACTGATGTCACCTTCTGAAAGCTAGATCTAAACAACTTTCCCCATTCCCACCCTTAGCAAATACTGATTAAAAAAGAGCATCTAATGGTGAATTATAGTAAAACGAAGTTAATGGTGTTCTCTAAATGACTGAAATGGTATTTGAACAAACAGGAATCGATCAAATTTGAGTTTTGAAATGTGAACTCGGTTTTCATATCTTTATGAGCACTGTTAAGAATGTGTGGTGCAATTGTTGTTTGCAGAGCACTAAAATTACAATGTGTGTTATTTTCACTCAAACGGTCATCCTTTTATATCTTCAGCACTTCAGGGTTTCAAGGTTAAACTCTCCTCTCAATACTTTATGGAATTCAAAATTGGGCTGATGCCAATTTAAGCGCATTGGAAGTTGCACAGTCAATTTTTTCTTCTTCCAAGCTGTGTTCTGAATGCCTCTCTGCAATTGGAAGCTGGTCTTACTTCCATTTTTACACAGGCTTGGCTTAGGAGATTTAATTCTTGGCTTTACTTTAATTCATCTTCTTCTGGTCTGTTTCCTTTAGTTCTGTGTGACTTACATGAGCAGTTAGATGAAAGCCATTACTTCAAGATAGCGTTGTTCAGCCTTTTAGCACAAGAACTACCAAATCTTAGTATCAGTAAAGCTAGGGTGACCGTATTTGGGAAACCAAAAAAAGAGGACACTTAGTGAGGGGGCAGGAAAATGGCTTTCTGGGGCCACCTTAAAGGCCTCAGTTGGAGCGGGGGAGGGGAAAGCATGTCATTCTCACCCCCACCCCACTGCTCCAATCAGGCCCTTTTCTATAATGTCTGGGAATGACACATTTTCCTCTTTTAAGGCCTTGATTGGAGCAGTGGGGGAGAATGACACACCTCCAGAAAGCATGTCACTCCCTGCCATGCTAATGGTGGCCTTAAAGGGAAAAGTGTGTCATTCCAGGTCATTATAGACAATTGCAGAAAATCCCCCGACACCCAGGATAGAACAAAAACCAGGACAAATCCAGGGAAATCCTAACAGTTGGTCACCCTAAGTAAAGAACAAAATCTGTTGTGTCAGTGTCTTTTTTTACACTGAACAGCAGGATAATTTGTCTACTACAATTATGCCCCTGGCATGAGTGGTTTCCACCTAGCCCTTCTGATATACTGCCATCTTATTTGCAAGTTCTAACAATCCTAAAGAACAAAACAAAACAGAAAACTTTCCCAAGTACTGTGGGTAATATGAGAATAGTTTGATAAGTTTGCAGACAAGAGTTGCAATAAACTGTCAAGACTTATGGTTAAAGTGAAAAAGAAAACGGTACAAACGTTATTCCAAGTAAAAAACATACGTAGTCATCTCAGCTTCTGGAGATAAAAACAAACAAACCTCATCGCAGAGCTAGGAGGAAAGAGATAAGAAAAGGGAGGAGGACCAGATTAGAAGGGAAGTGGTCATGATGTAGGAGCAGAAGAAAAGGGTAGAACTAATTAAACCAATAAAGCCAAATAAAGGAAGGTTAATCAAGTTAACCCCTTCCAAACAACAAGTGTAGTTGCCCATTTCCAACATGTACTGCCTTCAGCATTACTCAAGTGTTGCTTCAAGAAACTCCCATTGCAAAATTATTCATGCCTGTGCAGAGATGGCAATATAGAAACATTGGCTGGTTTCGGACGACATATTAGGCAACGGAGGTGGGGGGAAGCAACCGTCAGTTGTTTTGCTTATCGTGACATGTGGAGGGTTACACACAACGCACACACTACTGACAGTACGCTATCCAGCCGAAATAAGCAACCGAGGGAAACAACAGGCTTGCACGTTGCTTAGCTCGAAGCCCGTGTCTTAAAGTGTTGTGTGGAGGAGTATGTGCACTAATTCCGGGCGTTGAGTGCATTATGGCGTTGAGAGCATTATGGCAGGCAGCAAGAGCGGCCAAACACGGCCGGCCGCTCCGACCCCCCCCCAACAGCTCGCTGCTGATGTCATCATAGCAACAGCAGACAACCCCCCCCCCAGCCAGCTGCATGGAGCACAACGAGGGCCAGCTCCTGGCAGCATGTGTGCTGGGTGGCCGGGGCAGCACCGCCACCGCACAGCACCCGGCAATGAGAAATGGATGGCAGCCCTGTACACATGCAGAGCCCTGACCAAAAAGCGCCATATTCAGGGAATGCGGGCAAAGCAGAGCAGGGGCCATGTGACACGTGGTGCCCCCATAGACCCCAAGTGCCCAGGAATACGGGCACTGGCCGCCCACCCAGCAGGGAACGCCCCTACCCAGGCAACAGCGGACATGACGCCCGCGTGCCCTCCCCCATCCCCATCCCTGGCAACAGACAGATTGGGAAGCGGTGACTGCATAGCCACCCATCTTCCACCCAACCTGGCCAGACAGCGCTCACCAGCCATGGCCATCCCCAAGCCGTGCTGAATGCCCATGCAAAGGGCGCACGCGGGCACCCCACCTCCACAAGACGCCGGCCAGGCCAGCTGTGGGTGTTGTGGGAAACAGCCAAAGGTATGCATAACATTCCCACAGTCATGGAGCGGCCAGCCCCCAACCATAACTCTGCTGCCCGCAAACAGGGACATTCCCAGCAAACACAACTGCCCACTAGCCCCAACCAACCCACATGCAAACAGGACAGGAACACCAGGTGAGGGACGCACACACCCGGCAGCAATGTCATCCACCACCCGCAGCACCATGGAGCAGGAGGATGAGGGGAGCCGCGGCAGTCTGGTCCGAGGTCGAGATCGGGGAATTCATAGAACTGTGGGGCGGGCGGGAAGCATGACGGATCATGGCCACAGACTGGCACGACCAGCTTTACCTGTGTCTCTCCAGGCAGATAAGGGAACAGGGCTATAGACGCGATGCCAAACAATGCAAGGCCAAACTACACGCACTCAAGAGGAAGTTCAAGGAGACCGTAACACACAATAACACAACTGGGGTCAAGCCATGCACCATGCCCTTCTATGATGAGCTGGCGCGCTTGCTGGAAGAGCGCCATGACATCGTACCAGGGCACACGGCCGGCAGCAGGGTCACAACTGGTGACGCTCTGCACCCGCAACAACGAGCCCAACCAGCCCAAGGGGGGTGCTCCGCCAACACCTCCGCCCCGGCCACCCAACCATGTCCACAGATGGCATCCCACGGCCTCCAAAGACCAGCACGCCAGCAGGGAGGGCCCAACCAGACCCACTGCCAGCCAGCCCAAGGTCATCTCTGCTGACACACCCGGCACCTGTGGCAGCCAGGAGAGCCCCATCCCCAGGCAGCACCTCCCTTGTCACCACCTCATCCAGCCCCACCAGCCCCACAGCCTTCCTGAGGTTGTTTTGTGTGGAGTCGCAGGCAGAGGCCATGTGGCTTGTGCCGCTAGTGCTGCTAGTGCCAGAGACCCAGCCAAGGGATGATCTACCCGGGCCCTCGCGGGCACGGATGCCGCCTGCGAAACAACAACCAGCCAGAGCCAGAGCTGGAGCCCACAGCATGGGTAGCAGGGTAGCAGGGCGGACAGGGGGCCCACTACATATGCGGGAGGAGATGGCAGGCAGCAGCTCGATGGTGGAGGGATTTGACTGGCGCATCATGAACCCTGTTATGGGAATGGAGCCGGTGTCATAGGAGGTGCAGGTCAAAATGGATCAGCTCGTGGAGCTCCAGGTGGGCGACGTCCTGGACCCAGAACTGTCGCCATCCCAGGAAGAGCTGGAGGACCTTCATGGAAGAGGGTGAGATGGAGGCGGAGAGGCTCCTGTAGTTGGCGAGGGCATGCTTGCGGAGGAGCTGGAGGGTCCTCCGTAGCCACAGGATGAGGAAATGGAGGACGCCCCCCGGAGGAGGACCCCCCCACCCACTGGCGAGGAAGCCACAGGCCCAGCTCCTCAAGCCCATCCCCTGACCAACGCAGAGAGGTGTGCCCGCCTGCGCAATAGGCTCAAGGTAGACCGGCTGCAGGTGGCAAAGGACCTGGTCATGGCCACGGAGGCAGCAGGAGGAAGGATCCACGAGCTATTCACATGTATGGTGGGCGAGGAGGAGACTCGGTGCACGAAGGAGCGTGTCCTCGGCGTGTGAGTGACGCCACCCAAGCTGTGGAAGGATGCTCCCAGGCCATTTGGGAGTCAGGGCAGGCAGTGCGCCATGGTCTCATCGTCCATGTCAACAGGATGACCGAGGCCATGGTAGCCACAGACGCCATCATGAACCGGGGCATACGAAAGCGAACGGCTGCCATTGACTGCCAAACTGAGTCCATCAGGGAGCTCGCCCAGGTGTTCCAAGGAGCCTACCATGGTGGGTCACTGCCTGCACCCTCTGTATAGATATGTGCAGCCATAGCCGTACCTGCCGCCACCCGCGGCCCCAGGATACTGGGCCCCACGAACGGCGCTGGCTGCAACAGGCGACTCCAGGATGGGGGAGGGGGAGGCCGGAGGGCAGGAGTGGCGTCGCCTGGGCAGCATGGACAGCGGGTGCAGAGCTTCCCGCCCGACTCTGACAACGAGGAGGGGGAGGGGGACGAGGGACCCTTCCCCCTTGATATGCCCTAAGCCTCAGGCATGTATATGCCCCCCTGGTCTGTCTACTCCGGAGCTGTGGCCAGAGACACCCACCTGCCTGTGCTAGGGCCCCTTACCGTGGCTGTTGCCCTGGCTACCATCTCCTTCTAGCTGTTCTGCCCACTCAAGGCCAAGTAGATGTGGCACCCTCCTGTTACCATGTTGCACATCCCAGAGATGTGCCATCCCTAGCCCCACTGTCTCTCATTCCAGACCTGTCCCGTCGAGATGCCAGCTCCCGACAGGTCCGCTGTGCTCCGAGGTGGCCGCCTTGGCCAGTGCAGGGTGGCACGCACTCACTGCCACTGCCACAGGGCTTCGCGGCAAGGACGTGGGTGCTCAGGTCGGGGGGGGGGGCGGAAGGAACCCGCTATGGGCTCCGTAGCACTGATCGCTCTCCTCCCTCCTCCCCTCCTTCTTTTCCCTCCCCAGTGAAGGTGCTCTACCACCGCCATGCCATCCCCAGCAGGCGGGTGGCCCATATGGAGCAGCGCCTCGGCGCTATGGAGCTGTCCCTGTGAGGTATCCTGCATCGCATTCGATGTCTGGAGCGGGCCGTCTGGCAATGCTGCCTGTCGGTCGCCTTGTGGGCCTAGGCTCTTCCATCGGAATAGGAGACCTGCGCCCCTCCCCCCCTCTGTAGTTCCCTCACATGGTCCTGGAGTGGCGCTGCCCCTTAGAGGCCCCCTGTTCTGGCCTCTTCATTTCATTCCCCTCTCTGGCAGGTGTGCAGCAGCCATAACATTGCTGCCTTGTAATCTTGTTCCCACACTCCCATACTGGGTCGTCCCTTGCTGCCTGTGGCGCCGCCCCTCCACCCTCCTGCTCCACCATGCCCACCTGTCCCCCCGTTGTGCCTCCCTCCCCTCTTCCTGAGCTGCCACTAGTGGTGATGTCCCGCCAACAACTTGCTACGGACAGCTTCCAGGCAGCGCTGCAGGTAACTAGGCAAGCACCATGCAGATGGCGATGAGGAGGACGTGCATGCAGCATTCTCTGATTCTGCCATCACAATGCACCTCTTTCCATACTGACCAAGTAGAAGTGAGGCCTTGGGAAGCAGAGATTGGGCTCATGAGGCATTTTATGTGTTGTCAAGCAAAACAGACACAGACACAGACACACACACATCCCAAACTCTTCTCAGAACATTGGAACTGATTAGGATGCAATCATATGCATATTTAGACAAAAAAAAAAAGTCCTACAACACCTAGCATTCTCCAACCAGCACGTACTGGGCCAAACTTCCATGGGTTTCAGTCCAGAAACTATAGCCATCCCTAGATGTTGTCTATTTGAATTGCAGTTATAAAGACAGACAACTAAAAAGGCAAGAAGCAGCTGTTGAAAGGCTCTTTATCACTGCCCTATCATATAATTCATCAGCAGTAGTGGAAGATTCTACATAACTTACTTGAAAGGAAGAGTACCAAGTCCCTCAAATATATCTGGGGTACAGAAAGTATTTCTAAACATGGCTATTTATTGTCTAGCCTTGGTAAGATGGATGTTTAATAAACATCTAAATAAATTAAATCTCTCTCTAGTCCTCATTTCCATATTGGGAATAGGCAAAGCATGTGTATTCTAAAAGAACCATCAAAGGGGCAAAGAAAAATTGCTTTGGAGACCATTCTGATAATATGCTCTTAAATAGGCTGATTTTGCCATCTAGCCACTGACAACACAATTCTATGCATATTTATTCAGGAATTGATCTACATGGAAATAGAAGCGATTCCTAGTTATATCCAGATTTTCCTGAAATCGCTTTGGTCCGTCAGTGGCACACAAAGCACATAAAGCCAACACACGCTACCTAAATAAAAATGCTTTCATAGGTCACATGGCACTTAAAACCACCATACTTGTTGGTTGGGTGGGCAGAGTCCAGTGAGTGGAACTGAACTTCATCAACTGCAGAGGTGCTACTTACCTAACCCTGTCCATGCTCCCCTGCTCAAGGAAGTTTAATGGATGTGCTAAATTAAGCCCTTGCAGTGGACCCTACACCTCTCCTCCCTCATTCACCCCTTGGCCAGGTCACTGCCAGGTCACAGAAACAAGGCGCATCCATGATTTAATGTGGGGTGCCATGGTACAAGGCAGTCGGACCATGTGGGACCTGCTTTTAAGGAAAACAACTTTGAAAAAATGTGCCTTTTCCAGAGGAAAGCTGTGGGGTTGCTGAGGATTGGCCACAGCATCATCTGTCACAAATGACCTCAATGTACTGTAGCTTCACACTAAATCAGATGTCTAGATTGTGGCCAGGGCTAAACTCAAGCCATGAATGGCTTTTTGGCAATGGGACAGGGTATGTATGATCAAGGTTGAGACATGGCATGGAAGGTAAGATGGCTTTAACCCTTTGCCCCCACTGTGGTTCCAATTGAGATTGGGGGGCTGCATCTGTAATTTACTTTTTAAAACCCATTCATATAGTAGATATCAAGTTTGGCCTTCAGAGCAAGTCCCAGCCTTGCTTTCAGTTGAGTGTGCATAGGATCACAGTCTGAGAAATCTAAAGTGGTGTTCCAGAGGAGGGAAGTATGAGTAACAGAATATATCACCTTGGCATATGGACATGCTCAGATATTTGGATAAACATGTTGTGGATGGGAATTAGAATGGCAGACACAGTTCCCAGATTCTCCATTATACACCTCCACTGAAAATTGTCATTATCCAGGGTTTTAATGTTGTGGTGATGAATATGCATATGTGAATCTGGCCCAAATGTTCTCTTTTTTGGCTGCATGCTTGAGGGAGCTATACCTTCCTGCTACAAGGTCTTGATTAGAAATGCCCACCTTCCCAGACCACTTTAAATTTCATCAAGACCTAGGAATCCAATAATTAAACATACATTCTGAGTCATCTCCTTTGAAGTAGCCAATGACTTTGATCTCCTCTTCCATGTGGTCAAAAGCTTGCAACTCTAGTTTGTTGTTGATGATCTCCACTGGGTCCTCCATCAGCTGTCATGAAGAAGAAATTTGGTCAAGAAGAACAACAACTTATTAACAACACAAATAGAGTGGTTATTACCTGATGTGAAATGTGCAAACAAGCTAGACTATTTTTCCATATGCCACTTGGCAAAACCCATAAAAACGACACTTCCATAGTGGATTAAGCGTACCTCCTACATTCCTGAAGAAGAACCCATCTCTTGTCCTTCACATTGTACTCCCACTGTTGCCATTGTTGTAGTTCAATTCAAAGTTTGGGGAAAATTGCAGAAATGCCAGTATTACAGGACACCCTAAGCATGTTTGCTTAGACGAGTTCCATGGGACTTACTTCTAGTGTATAGATTTGCAACCATGCTGTTCAATCCCTTGCATATTAATCAAATGTAAGTCCTCCTGTGTTCAATGAGGCTTACTTCCACTGTACTTTTGATAGTTGATATAGGTTATCTTACAAAGTTTTGGAAAAAACAAGAGTTAAAGCTTTTTCTTTCTTTTTTTGTTAATGGTGGTGAGAATTCTATTTGCATACTATTGGATGAAAAAGGAGAAACTGTGATGGCTGTCATGATATTTTTAAACAAGTTACATCAGGTAACTCAAGTTGATTCCCCCCTCATCAATTACTAAAAATAGCACACTAAAGAATAGTGTTTTGTGTAATAATTGTAAATTGATAAATGCTTTAGACAAATGTGCAACCATTCATATTTCATGGCTTATATTACATTACCTTGCATAAGTATTCAATACCCCCCATCTTTGATTTATTCACATTTTGTTGTGTTACAATGTGGAATAAAAATGGAGTTAATTGCCATGTTACTATTTGATTTACACAACATACTTAACACTTTGAAGGTGCAAAATATTTTTATTGTGGTACAAAAGTTAAACAAAACAAAACTGCCATTTGGTGGTTGCATAAGTATTCACCCCCCCCCCCCCCAAGTCAATACCTGGTAGAAGGTCCTTAAGCAGCAATTACAGCTGTGAGTCTTTTTGGGTAAGTCTCTATGAGCTTTGCATACCTGGATCTTGCAATATTTGCCCATTCTTCTTGGCAAAATTGCTCAGGCTATGTCAAGTTGGATGGGGACTGTTGGTGAACAGCAATTTTCATGTCTTGCCACAGATTCTCAATCAGGTTGAGGTCTAATGCTAAGACATTCAGGTTCTTGTTTTTAAACCACTCCAGTGTAACTTTGGCTGTGTATTTAGGGTCACTGAGTGAACCATAAGTAGGGTGACCATATTTTGGTACCCAAAAAGGAGGACAACATGGCTGCCCCAAGGGGGCATGCCCACCAACATGTCCAGCCCCCAAGGGGGCATGCCCACCCAAACATGGCCTTGGTCACATGTCTGATTTCACAGCATACAATTATGACAAACCTGTTTGACACAATCTTAATGTTAAAATCACTGAAATAAAGAACAAGTGAGACATTCAACGTGTCTGAAATTAACTTTACTCCTACTTTTGTAACTTTTGCTGTAGCTTTTACTGTATTTTGAAGCTTTTGCTATGCTCTGATTTTCTGACTGCAAATCCTTCACTGGATGACCATAGTCTCAACTTTCCTAACATTTAACATTCTTTCCCTATCATTTTTCTCATTTCTATACTCACAGATTCAGCATACTCCCACCACTGAACAAATGACGCAGGTTGAGAAGTGCAGAAAAATCTAGTACAACAAACTAGCAACCTAGCATGCAGGAAGTATATAAAATATTTTTACTCTGCAAACATTAGCCACGGAACAAAATGGACTAAAGGGTTCTTGCAGTCACTTCTCACCTCTTAGCTTGTTTCAACTTCTGGTTTATTAGTTAGAAACTAATCTAAAATGTGTCATTATACCTCTGCTGAAATAGAAAACTTGAATGACTGTTTCTTTGTTTGCTTGGTTGTGCTAATTTAATATAATTTAATTTAATTGCTTCTATGCATGGGTTTACTGAATAACTTGGTTGTTTTCATTATTCCTTATTAAGAAAGACTCCTAAAGCAAAAACAAAACCAACCTCTTTTTAAAAATGAGAATCGGAGTTGACTTCCCATCTTACAAAGTGATTACTGCTCATCTCCAAAGATGAATGGTTAAGAATCAAGATCCAGAACTTATTTGACCTTGTAAAAACCTGTAACCTGATTCACTCACTGCTCAGGGTGTTATTATTAGGACAATTTACTTGCATTTTAAAAAAAACCAATAGCAACCTTATTAATTACATTCATTGCAGGAAGGAGCCCATCAGATAGCACTACAGTGAGGGTCCCTGCAAGCCAGGAGCCAGCTCTGTGCAGGAAAAGAAGCCTAGAAGCTTCCCACCTTTCTCATTTGTCTCGCTGGCCATGGACAAGCCCTGGGAGAGGGGCTGGAAGTTGCATTTTGGACATGTTGAAATGCGACTTCCAGCCCTTCCACTAGGCCAATCCAGGCAGTTTCTTGGCCTGCGCGGTCGTGCCAGCCAAGGAGAAGCCCTGGCTGGCCCCTAGCAAGGCAGCAATTCCCGGACTTTTCAAGAAATATGCTGATTTCCCCCCGGATGCCATTTTGGCACCCTGTTTCCAGACTTGTCCCGGGGAAACTGGACATATGGTCAGTCTACAAAGTTGAACCTCCACTGTAGTCACAGGTCTCTTGCAGACTGAAACAGCTTTCCCTCTAGAATTGCCCATCCATCTTGCCTTCAATCCTGACCAGCTTCCCAGTCCCTGCCGATGAAAAGCATCCCCACAGCATGATGTTACCACCACCATGCTTCACTGTGGGGATGGTGTTCTCAGGGTGATGAGCATTGTTGGTTTTATGCCAAATAGAGTGGTTTGTGGTAACGACAAAAAGTTCAATTTTGGTCTCATCAGACCATAGAATCTTTTAATTTTATTTATGTATTACATTTCTATACTGCCCAATAGCTGAAGCTCTATTTTGCCACATGTTTGCTGTGTATCCTACATGACTTTTGGCAAAATCCAAATGGGATTTGATATAGGTTTTTCCCCCAGCAATGGCTTTCTTCTCACCACTCTTCCTTAAAGCCCAGTTTTGTGGAACACCCAGGTGATAGTTGTTCCATGGACAGGTTCTCACATTTCAGCTATGGATCTCTCCAGCTCCTTCAGAGTTACCGGTGGCCTCTTCATTGCTAATGTCTTTGTTACCAGTCCCTGAGTTTTGGTGGACAGCCTTCTCTAGACAGAGTCACAGTTGTACCATAATCTTTAGATTTTGTAATAATGGATTTCATGGTGCTCCAGGAGATGTTCATAGCTTCTCGAACTTTATCCTGGACTTGTTTTGAATGCTCCTTTGGAGATGTCTTAATGGGTTTTTTCCTGTGGCTTGGGTGCATTTGTGAGGTTCTTTGTGGCACATGATGTGACCACTATGCATCAATGTTTGTTTATATATGCTCTCTAACAAACTCTGGGGCCTTCCAGAATCAGATGTTTTTTATCTGAGATCATGTGACACTTGAATTGCACACAGGTGGATTCCATTCAACTAATTATGTGACTTCTGAAGGCAGTTGGTTGCACCAGAGCTTATTTAGGGGTGTCACAGCACAGGGGGCGGATACTTATGCAACCAAGACTTCTCAGTTTTGTATTTCTAAATCATTTTGTAAAATATGTAGATTCTTTTCCCACTTTGACATTATGGACTAATATGGGGAAAAACCCTAATTCATTTTAATTCCAGGTTGTAACACAACAAAATATGGAAGAGTCAAGTGGGGGAGAGTACAAGGCACTGTATATTATATGATATCGTACTATTCTTTGTTTCCTGGCAAATATGGCATCTGATAAAATCTATGATGAGTGCTAAGAAAGCAATCATATGGCCTCTAGAGAGTGTCTTGGGGGCCATAGGATTGTTCAGCTAACTGGTTCCAAGGTTGGAGACAGGGCTCTGGCCTTGGAGCCAGGAAACCATGCTCCCTGCCTCCTCCCTGTTGTAGCCAGCATGGAGAGAATTGTGCCGGCTACCTCTCCATGCTTAGAAACATGAGTGCAGGGATGAGGAAAAGGGGTGGGCCCAGGGGTGGGGAGGGGAAGTGACTAGGGAAGCTGCCCTATGCAAGCTTCCCATGCTCGCCCCAGCCTCTTTCCCTCCCGCACCTTTCCTTTTGCTAGAAAGGCAAAATTGCCCATCTAGCAAAAGAGCAGGGCAGTTGCAGCATAGAGGTGCTTCTGTGCTCTAGCCATCCTGCATTAGGATACTCAGCACAATCAACATAAGATTGTGCCTAATAATGCTAATACATTATTTCTATTGGAAAACTGAATGGATTTATTAGACCAGTTCTTGCTCTAAATGCACTTACATCTAGGAGGAATTCAACCAAAACATCTGCTGCCATTTCCCCATCAAACTCAATTATATGGTCCTCCTTAAAGACATAGAGGCTTCCTTCTTCATCCAATCCTAGGGAAAAGACATAAAACTATGTAACATGTGAATACAGAACATGTGATAAAGAACAATCTTGCTATCCATGATACAGAGATATATGTTATCTCACAAAGAACACTGGGAAAATACACCACAAAATTGTTTAGAGACCAGCTTCACATGCTGCTTTCCTGTGACAGATATGAAACTGGAACCTTCCAGTGAAAGATGAAACTTCTTAAGTGAGAGTGTGAATCCTACTATAGTTTTAGAGAACTTGAGATATGTGTTTCTAGACCTGGGCCTTGTCTACACCAGCTGTTTATTCCTGAATAACATCGCAGTTGTCCCTACTGGGCCACATGACGTTCACCTACTCCCATGGTGATCTCAGGTTGACCCCTCAGTTATTCAGGGATATCGCTGACTGGATTTGTCATGGATTTTCCGGCTCTCTCTCTACAATCCAGACGTTCATGGCCAGTATGAACAGCCAACCCACTGTCAGGGGCATGTCCAGCAGTTTTGGGCATGTGCAGGAGGAGGCATCCACCATTTTCAGCACATTTTTTTGATTGGTTATCAGAGTGTTTTGGTGCTGACCATGTGTATTTTTTAAAATACAGACATGTTGATGCGCAGGAGCACATCTTTGACAAAGTGTGTGTCTGCACTGGTGTGCATATCAGAGGAGTTATTTAAAAAAATCCGTGCCCCATACTCATCTGTCCAATCCTGACCACTTCTGCCAATGCACATTCGAAACCACCGGCACGGAGCACACATCCTCCTGCAATGGCTCTCCTTTGCTTGTGGGAAACTTCCCTTGCCTGTGTTGCATGAGCGATAATTGTACAAGTGGGAAACCTTTGCAATGATCCCTTCTCCATTGTGAAAGGGCTATAGGTATAGATTAGGCCCTGGAGTCCTTCAGTTCATTTTTTCACAGACCCAGAATGACAGGGCTGCCACTTTCTCTGTGGCTGTTCCCATAGTGCTCCAGGAAAGTATAAACTTTCTACCTACATGGTTCATCTTTACAGTATACAATATGCACGTGATCTCTATTAGAGATGTGCATGGCCAAAATTATCGTATCGTATTGTTATAGGAAATTCTGACATAAAAAAGTTTCGGGTCTGATTATATCGGGGGCTACCTGGATTTGATCAGATCCGAAATCTGATCAATATCAGAAGTTCCAATACGATAACAGTGTTTTTCCCCATAGGTTTGCATTGGGGGAAAGAAAGCTTTCCCCCAATTCAAGTCTATGGGGAAAAACACTGGGCTGGCACTCTCTCCCTCCCCCCACTCGCGATCCCTCCCCCACTCGTGCTCCTTACCTGCCTCCGCTGCCTTCGCTGCTGCTGCCTTCGCCGTCCCCGACCCCCTGTAGTACTGCTAAACAGGCTTTCTGGCCTGTTCGTTAGTACAGAGAAGCACCGAGTTATGTCGTCATCATTCAGCGTGGCTCTGTACTGACGAACAGGCCGGAAAGCCTATTCAGCAGTATTACAGGGTGGCGGGGAAGGCCAAGGTGAGGAGCGTGAGGGGGGAAGGAGGGAGGGGTCCCCCTTACCTGGGCCTTCCCCGCCGCCGTCCACTGCTAGGAACTACTGAGAACTAGGCTTTGCAGCCTAGTTCTCAGTAGAGTGACGATGCGCCGGGTGACATCATCACCTGGTGCGCTCTCGCTCTACTGAGAACTAGGCCGCAAAGCCTAGTTCTCAGTAGTTCCTAGCAGCAGAAGGCAGCAGACGGCGGCGGTCAAGGCCCAGGTAAGGAGTGCAAGGGGGAGGGAGGGGTCCCCCTTACCTGGACCTTCCGCACCGTCGTCCGCTGCTGTCCTCTGCTAGGAACTACTGAGAACTAGGCTTTGTGGCCTAGTTCTCAGTAGAGCAATGATGCGCTGGGTGATGACGGTCAGTAGTTCTCAGTAGTTCCTAGCAGCGGTTGGCAGTAGATGGGGATGCGGAAGGCCCAAGTAAGGGGGGAGGGAGAGGTCCCCCTTACCTGGGCCTTCCACACTGCCGTCCGCTGCCATCTGGTGCTAGGAACGACTCACCTCCAGGAATGTTTATCGTTAATCGGATGTCCGATAATGACCTTATTGGATCGTTATCGGACATCGGAACGATACCATACACAACCCTAATCTCTATCTCACCTCCCACCATGTTTTCTAATTCAGTTGTGAGTGTTAAACACACATAACTTGGGGCCCAAAGTGAAAGGAATGCCAAACAAATGAAAACAACAACAATCAACAAAATAGTAAAAAGGCATGTATTCTTTTGTGATATAACTGTGTTAAGGAAGTTGCCACCCTTCATCTAAACCGGAATTCCACAGCTCCGGAGAGATCTCCATGTGACCCCAGAGTAGTCCTTTTAATACAAGAGGTTAAGGTTTGTGCAGTTTAGCTATATCATTATTGTCAAGGCCAGGTTTGTCAGTGCTGACATAATTGAAATTATTGTGTCGAAAATGTGCAATAGATACACATAGATACAAGGTACGACATCTTGTCAAATTAGGACACTGTAAGTAAAGCATGGATACTGACAGTAAAATGTAAAGTATGCAGCACAACATTAGTTGTTCTATGAATAGTCATTTGGCTTTGCTCACCATAAGTGTGACAGTAGAATCACTCCTGGGAATTCACTCAACAACTTAGGGATTGTAAGTGGATCACACTTACCTAGCTTTTTGGCAAGCTTTGCATCTTTCTTGGAGTCCACTAACCCAAAACCAATGGCTTTTTCTTCTAGGACCTGTGCAGCAAGCTGAAGAAAAATCCAGACAGGGTTGTAAGTCCAGACTTAGTCTCTCTAATTGTCCAGTATCTTACAGAAAGCAATGGATGCATCAGAAAGATTAGGGTGGCCACTTACAATTCACCCCAGAAGTGGAAATGCATCACCAAAAAAGGACACTATAAATCAAATCATTATTATATATAAACTTTTCATCTGACTGCTTTGATTGTTTTGCTAATTATTGCTCTGCTTATTTTATATATATGACTTTTTGTATTAAATTGTGTACCTATGTTCTTTACTCTGCATGTTTCAAGTAGAAATCAAGGGGTGGCGCTGCCTCCCCCCCCCATTTCCTCTTTTTCCCTATTTGCAGTAGGACTGCTTTCACAAAAAGTAGCTTCCTTTTCCCATTCATAATAGCACTAGCACTATTTCATTCACAATAGTAGAGTAACTGGTTTATATCTACTGCACAATAAAGAATACACCCAGTGGAAGGAGAAAAGGCAGCCAGTAGCAGTAGGGTGACCATATTTTGGAAACCAAAAAGGAGGACAACATGGTCGGCCCCCAAGGGGGCATCCCCACCAACATGACTGCCCCCCAGGGGGCGTGACCAGCACCAAGGGGGGGTGCCCACCTGAATATAGCCTTGGTCATATGTCTGATTTTACAGCACACAATTAAGACAAATCTGTTCTACATAATAGCTTAATGTTAAAATCACTGAAATAACAAGTGAGACATCCAATGTATCTGAAATTAATTTCACTCACTCCTACTTTTGTAGCTTTTGCTGTACTTTGTTGCTATACTCTGTGTGATACATTCTCCCCTTCCCTCAAATGTCTTTTCTGACTGTATCCTGTATTCTGACTGCTGCTTAACAGAGCTTGCTGCTGGCTGGATGGCTTTTTATTTTTAAAGGTCATTTAAAAAAAACTTGTGTATGATTGTCACAAGTTTCTCTACTCTAACATTAGGGTGGGTGTTGTTCTCACTTATATACATTAGCTTCTCAAGGCTTTTGCTTTGTCACCACTTTTCACATCCAGACTTTGAACTCCTGTCTACTTCCTCTGAGACCCTCTTTCTAATGTCCTGCATTGCATGCCAGCACCATGGGGCTAAGTTACAACAGGTGTCTCTGGGTTGTGTGTGCAGCCTCTGTTGTCTCTCTCTCTAAGTCATTGCAGCCAAACCAAAGCCTCCAGCCTCAAACAATCTATCTCCCAAAGGTCCAGCCGAGCTGTGGACTTGTACCCTGTGGCTGGGGGGAAGGGTGCCAGCTTATTGCTTGGTCATGTCTGGTGACTCTTACTTTAAAAAACACCTTTGCCACCAGCTGCCTCTTCCCTGAACCAACACTGGACTCTGAGACGCTCTTAAAAAGCTCTGTGTGGCACGCCAGCCTCTCAGGGCTCAGCTACAGCCATCTCTAAGTTGTGTCTTCAGTCTAACTCTGTCTCTAAGAGATATGCTAGCCAAAGCCAGAAATCTATCTATTTTTCTCTGACACACACTTCAAACGTTCTGCATTGCATGCCAGCAGTGCAGACAGAACCTAGCTCACAAGTGAACAAAGTGAAGTGGAAGGGACGGGGTAGTGAAGCAAAGCAACGACATGCCAGGTTTCAACATCTGCAGCAACAGGGCATCTGCAAAGATGAGAGCCTCTCTCTGGACTGGCACCTCACTGTTGGTCGTGAGAGTTTTTCTCTAAGGATGACCCTTCATCACCCATGATGTGGAACTCTGAGAAAAAGACCTCTGGCTCATTCTGTTTTGCCCTGTGGGCTGCTTTGACTGACCTCTCCTTTCCCACATTTTGATCTATGGATGCCTCAACTCTGCTGAGCTCCAGGTGCCTGACTGCCCACCAAATCTGCAACAGGAAAGGTGCTGTGCATGCCTGGCACTTCTTAGCTAAAAACTTGAGATTCCCTTGATGCCAAGGGCTGAAACAGCTCAAGGTGCAAGACCCCAAAGAGGAGATTTGACAGCCTGAGTTTGAAGGGTATGGCTCCAGTGGTTTTTAAAATATATATATTTAAACCTCAAATTTTTTTAAAAATGCTAAAATCCAACAGTTAAACAGACCTGCTTGAAACTTGGCATGGCTAAAGCCCTACTTAAAAGCTATCATGGTGCCAAGTTTCATCACTTTATCTTTAAAAATTGTGTTTTTTAAAAATAATAATGTTAAAACCTCAAACTTTAAAAAATTGCTAAAAATCAACAGATGAACAGAACTGCTTGAAACTTAGCAAGGCTAAAGCCCTACTTAACATCTATCATGATGCTATGTTTCATCTCCTTATCTTTAAAAATGATGTTTTAAAAATAATTTTAAAAACTCAAACTTTACAAAATTCCTAAAAATTAATGGATGAATGGATGTGCTTCAAATTTGGTATGACTAAAGCCCTTCCTAAGGGCTATCATTATGCCAAATTTAATCCCTTTACCTTTAAAAATGACAGAGTTGTAAGCATTTTTGTTAATTTCCATTGACTATAAAGTATAGCTACCCTTTGGGTGGGGGAAAGATGGGGAAAATCCTGATTTTTTTCTTCAAATTTCAGAATCCCCCCCACCCCTTCCCAGATTTGTTACGAAAAATCCTGACATGTCCTGGTTTTTCCTGACAGATGGTCACCTAAAGTAGCAGGAGCTTGCAACTATGGTATTTTGCAGTCGCATTACTGAGATACACCTACAATTTCACAGTCATGTGACACACCTACAACTAAGGAATACCCAGAGGGGAAGGAGAAAGGGCAGCAAGCTGTGATATTTCACAGTCGCAATACATCTGCAACTTCACAGTTGTGCAATACACTTAAAACACACAGAGGGGAAGGAGAACGGGGGTCAGTACAGCCAGGGAGCTTGTATAGGGCTGGGAACAAGCGTGCCCAATCACGGAATCTAGCTGGGCTGCACCTTCAGAGTAAAGCAGCAGTTTGCTTTTTCTATTCACAGTTAGAGCTCCTAATTCATTTATGTCTCCCTTTGTGTGTAATTTTCTTGTGCATTTGTGGGGAGGAGGAGGAGGCTTCCTTCTGGTCTGGGAAGTGGAGGGAGCAGCAACAGTAGCTGCTCTAGAGTACTAGCAGAGGGAGGCAATTCCAGCCCTTTCCCTTAGCACAGGACCTATACACCCCCTGTCTGCCAGCCCTTCTGTCTGTCTTCAGTATTACTGGTTTACAGTCAGTGGATGCGAAAGGGAGAGGTGTAGGGTAAACTATCTGACATTGAGCGGTGGTGCATGCAAAGGGGGCAGGGAGCCAGACTCTCTCATTGGCTGAACAGCATGGAGTTGATGATGTTTTCACTTCTACTAGTAGGACTCCTCCCATCCAAACACAAAGTAAGGTAGATTAAAGTGCAGTTTGACCTGTAAAAAGTGGGTTTTAAGGTAGTGTTTACTCTGCATTTTTGGCTTTGTGTGCTCTAATGGACCAAAGCCATTTTCATGAAAATCTGGAAGTGCATCTCCTTCTGTTTTCATGTAGATGACCCCAGGTTCAGTTGGGAGCCAGTTTTGCATCACTCCCCCCCCCCCCCCGAAGCAGGAAAAGGCAAAGGGGGAATGATGCCAACTGAGCCACAGCCTCGAAGAGCACTCTTTTGCTGCCTCTCCCTTCTCTGAGACAGGTAGAACTTCCTGGAGGTGGAGGCCTGGTGAGCAGGGCCAAAAACTCAGCCCATGCTCTGGAGGTTCCCCATCCAAAAGTGCAGGAGCCCTGCCTAGTGTGACCAGAGGCCAGGGCTCCTTCAGCTTTAACTGTTGTGATGAAGAGGGAATTTCACCAGGTGCTGCATGCGTACAAATGATACCTGATGAAATTCCTTTTTCTATACAACTGTTAAAAATACAGGAGCCCGGTCCTCCTTTTCATATGGTCACACTATTTAAAGTGTTTCACACATATTATGTAGTGTTAGTCATTACAACAACCCTGTAAGGCAAGTCATGTTGTTATCTCCCATAGTGTAAATAGCGCTGAGATTTGAGAAAAGAGTGGTTTGCCCAAGACCACCAAGCAGAGACAAGGAACTTCCTATGTGTTGCCATCATACAATACTAGCCCTCTGTATCCTATGCCTAGGTTATCATATTATAGGCTGACCAGATCAAATCCAGGTCAGGGCTCATGTAACTTTAACAGTTGTAGAGAAAAGGGAATTTCATCCAGTGTCATTTGTAGGCAATTAGTTCCTGGTGAAATTCCCTCTTCATCACAACAGTTAAAGTTGCAGGCGCTTAGCCTTCTTTTGTATATGGTCACTCTAGTATAGTGCCTGAAACTTTAACTGTTGTCTCCAAAATTATCCTACCATTTTGTGTGTGTCATGTGTCCCAATAAGGAACATGACCGTTTTGTGTGTGTGTGGTGTGTCTAAATTGAAAACCTAATAAAGAAGATGGGGTGATGGGGTAATATTGATAATTGATATTGACATCTGTGGCTAACCATTTAGGAATTGCCACAGTGCTGTCTGTGACCATGTTCTGTTCTCCAATCACAGTGTTGGGGGAGGGAATTTTCTCACAGTTACCTGTCACAGGGCACCTGACTTTTGGAAAAAGGGCATGGTTCAGAGTTTGACATGAGGTACTTGTTTTCACCACTCATTATTCGGAATACTGAGTGTGCAAGTTTCCAAATCATGGGTCTAGCTTCAATAGGGCAGCTAGGTAATTTTAGACTCTGAACATAATGGTCTTATAGGACCATGACTACTTCAAGCACACAGCTCACATTTCTCTTCTCCCTACCACCATCCACCAAAACTCTTGTGTTTTACAACTGACTCTACATTCCTGATATATTACAGTAAAGCAAAACAAAACTGTTTGTCAACCCTGATAAAAAAGAATTATTCTGAATATGTGCTGTTTTGCCTTTTATATTTACTTAAATTATGGCAACATCATGATTAAAGGAATAGAATGGAGTTTGCTTCTTCTGCAGCCCTGATGCTAAATACATTTAATTGAGAATAAGCACCAGTCTGTTGTAGAAAATGCTAATATATTTTAAAAGTAAAAATAATAAAATGGCATCTGTAGGGATGTGTATTGGATCGTTAAAATGTATGATAAGGATATGATAAGGTCATTATCATGCATGTGTTTAACGATAACATATGATACAAAAACCTATGATAATCATCGGGCGATTTTATTGTTTTATCGGACTGCCATATAAATATACCTATAACTTCTGTATTTTAAAAGTTAAAGGCTTGAAACTTGGTCACAGTGCTTATGGGGTATGCCTAAGTATGTGTATGAAATTTGAGATCGATTCCTCCAACCCTCAATTTGATTTGAATTTTTTAAAGCTCGTTTCAGTTCTGACAGATCAGAATGACAGCTTGCCACATGCGTTCATTCAGACCTGTCAGAATGGAAACAATCTTTACAAAATTCATATAAAATTGAGGGTTGGAGGGATCGATCTCAAATTTGGCACATATGTGTAGCAACATGTGCTACACATATGTGCCAAATTTGGGATCGATACCTCCAACTCTCGATTTTATATGAATTTATTAAAGATCATTTCAGTTCTGACAGATCAGAATGACAGCTCGTCACGTGCATTCATTCAGACCTGTCAGAACGGAAACGATCTTTAAAAAATTCATATCAAATCGAGGGTTGGACGGATCGATCTCAAATTTCATACACATACTTAGGCATACCCCATAAGCACTGTGACCAAGTTTCAAGCCTCTAACTTTTAAAATACAGATGTTATAGGCATTTTTCTTTAAAAATAGGGCTGCAAAAAATATCATTTTTTTCACGATAATTATTGTGAAGACGATACGGTTCACCTACGATATGAATGAAGACAATAATTTTTTTGGTCCAAAATGATGATAACAATAAACAACTATATTTTTTGGTGTGCACACCCCTATCTGTAACCATGTACATACCTGCCTACTCAAACATTCTCTGACTATAAAATGTCTTTAAAAATAAGAAGAAATAAAGATGCAGTAGTGTGCAATGCAATGTCAGCCATATGGAGCCCAACATACCCATGCCAGCCCAGGTGCTGATGTTGGCCCATTTGCCACTGTCCCACCACCTGTCATACTTTAGGTAACCATTTGGGAGTGGGGCTGGGCTGGACTTCTGCCCCATGGTCCAGTCCTAGCTACACCACTGGGTAGCCTATGCATGTAGAGCAGGATCCCTCTTCAGACCTTCCTCCAACATGTGGCTGGGGATGGTGGTTGCAAGGGATGTGACAATGTGGGTGGGGCCAAGTATCCTGCTCCATGCAACTGTAATTCTGTGGAGCAGAACTCCTAATTAGTGCTATTGGTATCATTGTTTAAAGGTCAGGGAATCTTTTGAAGAATTCTGGAAACTATATTTGTGTGAGGGTGCTTGGAATTCTGCATCAGATCCTGCTAGCTACCATCACAGAACCACAGTCGCAGGCTTTCCCTGACGAGAGGGACTGACCAGATACAGTCTGTCCTCTCTTTCAGTCTGTTACACACACACTAAATTATTTCTCTCTCTTTCATTGTTCAAACCATATATCATCTCTGCAAACACACACACATACTTCCCACTTACATTCAGACTTGCATTCTTTGGCAAAGTATTTTCATAATTGGAACAATACATCTGCAGTTGGTGCGTGCAGACAGTGGGCCACATTGCACATGCATACCCAAAGTTCTCTGCAAAAATCTTTGTGACAGAAACATCCAGTCATTCATTCAAGAGTCACAACACTGATAGAAACCTGGACAGGGCAATTCTATAACTGAAGTTGGAGCATTCTGAGATCAGACTGCCTGACATATCCAATATCCAGCTAGGCTCCTGCTAGCAAGGTGGATGTGAGGAAAGGAGTGGCATTTGCCACCCTTCCTCTGAGATGATGATGATGATGATGATGATGATGATAAAAAACAACCACACAACATGCCAGCTCCAGGGCTGGAGTGACGTTTCCCCTGCTCTGCCCAGGCTGCCTCCTCAACCCTTCCCCTTTCTCCCCTTCTCCAACATCAGGACACTGACAATGACAGTGTGACACTTCATAATTTATAAGCAAAAATGTATTTTGCTAGCAGTTTGTCCAGGCATCATTGGGTTTCCCCAGCTCCTCAACTACTCTCTAAAGTGTAGTTGTAGTGGTGCCATGAGAAAAACCTGAGCCCAGTTTTCCACTCCCAGAAAAGAGGGAGGAACAAAGAGACCATGGGAAAAGATGGAATTTGCAGACACACAGCTTCCTTCACTGTCTGTTGATAGGGAAAGAAGAAAGCAATGCCACAGAAGGCTGCTTAGATAATAATGAGGGCTGGAGCTGTCCAGAGTCCTCTCCCATGTCCAACCTTGTATTGTGCCCCTCGCACCACCGGATCCCTCTCTTCAGGATTATTGAAATGTCATACAATAGCATTGCTCCTGTAGAAGTACGGCATGCTCTAAATCTTTGCTAAAATTAGCCTGAACCCAAGTGCACTGGGAAAGCACCAGGACGCTGAAAGAGATAACAAATGCCAGCTGCAAACCTCATTTCTCTCTTGGGTGTCTGCCACTGAATCCATCTATGGCCTCATTGGCCAGAGTCCAGGCTTTTGTTGCAATGTTAGAAGTACAGACCAAGTGGTTAGATTTGTCAGAGATCTTTTTTTAAAGAAGAATGATATCATTCCTGAAAGATGCATAAATCTTTAGATGGTAACTGGGTGGCTTAGAACACCACATGGCTTTGATAATAACAAATACAATGGAACTGATCTGAGGGAGGAAAATCACCATGTTCTTTTCTTCATTCTTACAAAGACACAGTATTCTTGGATCACCGTGTGGATAGGGTCATTATATAGTTTAGCGGATAATGCAGCCCAATTTATGCAGCATAATTCCAGTAATTCAGGAAAGTGAAATGCTTGGTGGCCATTTCAATGTATGTTACAGTCTCAGTTTGAATTACAGGGTAGAAAAACTAATTTGAAGTTTCATAACCTGAGACAAAATGGTCTTTGATCGCTGTTTGGATAGTGTCATTATATAGTTCAGTCATTTAGTCATTGGACTGGTTGACAAACACCTTGGCCTGATCTACACCTTGCATCAAAACATTATGGATGTGGAATATAAAGCAGGATATAACACTATGAAAGTGATATATGGAATGTGGATTGTAGCCTAACAATTATCATAGAATCATAGAAACATAGAACAGTAGAGTTGGAAGGGGCCTATAAGGCTATCGAGTCCAACCCCCTGCTCAATGCAGGGATCCACCTTAAAGCATATCTTAAAGATGGCTATTCACTTGCATCATGAATGCCTCTAGTGTGGGAGAGCCCATGGCTTCCCTAGGTAATTGGTTCCATTGTCATACTGCTCTAACAGTCAGGAAGTTTTTCCTGCTGTCCAGCCAGAATCTGGATTCTTGTAACTTGAGCTCATTATTCAGTATCCTGCACTCTGGGTTGATCAAGAGCGATCCTGGCCATCCTCCGTGTGACAACCTTTCAAGTATTTGAAGGGTGCTATCATGTCTCCCCTCAATCTTCTCTTCTCCAGGCTAAACATGCCAAGTTCTTTCAATCTCTCTTCATAGGGCTTTGTTTCCAAATCCCTGGATCATCCTCGTTGCCCTCCTCTGAACCCCCTCCAGTTTGTCTGCATCTTTCTTGAAGTGTGGTGCCCAGAACTGGATGCAATACTCAAGATGAGGCCTAACCAATGCCGAATAGAGGGGAACCAGTACCTCATGCGATTTGGAAGCTATACTTCTATTAATGCAGCTTAAAATAGCATTTGCTTTTTTTGCAGCCACACCACACTATTGGCTCATATTCAACTTGTGATCTACAACAATTCGAAGATCCTTCTCGCTTGTTGTATTGCTGAGCCAAGTATCCCCCATCTTGTAACTCTGCATTTGGTTTCTTTTTCCTAGGTGTAGAACTTGGCATTTATCCCTATTTAATTTCATTCTGTTGTTTTCAGCCCAGCACTCCAGTCTATCAAGATCACTTTGGAGTTTGTTTCTGTCTTCCACGGTGTTAGCTATCCCATCCAATTTTGTGTCATCTGCAAGTCTGATAAGCATTCACTGAACCTCCTTTATTAATGTCCAAATCATTAATAAAAGCATTAAAGAGCACAGGGCCCAGGACTGAGCCCTGTGGTACCCCGCTCGCTACCTCCCCCCAGTGTGAAAAGGTACCATTGATAAGCACTCTTTGAGTCCAATTTTGTAGCCAACTGTGGATCCACCTAATAGTTGTTCCGTCTAGCCCCCTTTTACCTAGTTTGTTAATCAGAATGTCATGGGGCACTTTGTCCAAAGCTTTGCTGAAGTCAAGATATATTATGTCCACAGCATTCCCACAGTCCACAAGGGAGGTTACCTGATCAAAAACTGAGATCAAATTAGCCTGGCAGGATTTGTTCTTGACAAATCCATGCTGGCTTCTAGTACCCACTGCATTGTTTTCAAGGTGCTTACAGATTGTTCTATTTTAATTAGTGCAATCAAAAATAGTTTTTAAAAAGCAAATTTATTAAAATACTGACTTTTAAATAGTATCATTGAATTTTTTGGCCAAAAATACATTTTAAAAGACACCTCAACTACTTATTTACGCCATTTTTAAATCAGAGTCCGCCATTTTGAAAGATGGCAGCCATATTGAATACTATTTTTTTGGGGGTGGGTGGGTCCCTATCTTAAATGACTATATAGGCCTAAAGTAAACATGAGCAAAGTGGCACCTTCTTATCACAAATTGCCGGATACTTATGCAACGAGACCCAACTATTGCCAGAGTGATATTGCACAACTGAAGAATACATTTCCTTCCTTGGCTGATGACTGACAATGCAGCCCAATTTATGGCAGCACAATTCCAGTCATTTAGGAGGACTCTACTGTTTGATGGGGAACCATGCATTGATGAGGAACTGATACTAAGATCAGAGGTGAAGAATTGCCAGTTTCCCCAATGCAATGTAGTGGAATGACATTTTTGTACAATGTGTAGACTGTATGTTGCCCATGGTTCACTGGTTACTCACTCTGGAGAAAATTAAGAGGTGGTGGAGGCAAATACCAAAGCTGGGAGTGGTGGGGAGTTCCCACTTGTCCTCTGCAAGAGATCAGCTTTCTCTCACCCATAGTTTTTGCCCATACAATGGATTGCATTTCATTATATTGCACAGGGTCAAAATTAAGAAGTTGCAGGAGCAAAACCTGAGGGTGGGGGGAAACCCACCCCTTAAATCAGCTATGGTGTGTCTTGATGAGGGTGCATTGGTGCCATGACCCCCCCAACCCCACATTTGACGTCCTTGGAGGTTGTCCCCACCCCAAGGAGCAAGCATGGGGATTATGTCCCTGTAGGAGCTTCTGCTGCTGTCCCATTCCCCCATGCACCATGGAACAACTGTACACTGCTGCACAAATGCTGCTGCACGTCTGCCTGACCCTCCCCCTCCCCCCAGCCTGGGGAAACAGTGTGATGTGTATAGAGCCTCTCAAGCTCTGGGACCTGAATGGGGCCACTTTACCACAGCTCGGCTTGGCCACATCTCATGAAGCGCTCTGGCAGGATTGTGAAGTGTGTGATTGCCATAAAACCACCAAGTCCCATTATTCATGGCCCAGAACTCAGAGTTGGAGTGAGCTTTAATGGGCACATGATGGTCAGGTTGAGGTGTCACCGCGACAGTCGTGGGAAATGAAAAGCAAGCAGCTGGAGGACGAGGCAAACGGCAAGGAAAACGGAAGTGCAAAAGTAGTGGGGGGAGCAAGGGGGAGCCCTCGGCTGCAGCAGGGAGATGATGGTAAAGCAGAGGACAGTGACCAATCAGGAGTCACCTTTTGTCCGGCCACACCTCTGCCATGACCCTGAAGCACAGGAACAGATGGTGATGTGCCGTCCTTGCCGTGCTCCAGACAAAAAGTCGGGGTAAGTCCCCAACTTTTTTATTTTTGAGCTTTGGGGAAAAGCCCTGGGATGCCTTTGCAGTGGCTTCTACATCATATAAATGACCTAGAGCCACTGTGGAGACACTCTGGGGCTTTCCCCTCGTATAGACAACCCCTACACTGGGATTCCCCCCCCCCCGACCCTCAGACTTTGCCCCTAGAGAGCTTCTCCCCCAGCCCATATTCAATCTAATAGAACAAAGCTCAATCATTAGATTGAATAAGGGCAAAATGGGCAAGAACATTTCCTGAGCCCTTGATTTGCTTGCACATTTATACCGTTCTTCTGTCCCTCCCACAGAAGATCTTATGTTATTCCTGAATTAATCCAAGGGAAGCTTTAGAGAGCTCAAACATCTCTAGTTTTCGGATTAAAGAAAGACCTCTTGTGTAGAAGCCTTGTGGTTACTGAAGGATGATCACTGAAAAAAGAAAACAAAGAGTCCTAGGGGCACTTTAAAGACTCAGGATTCAATTCTATACTTACCTGGGAGTAAGCCAAACTGAACTCAATAGGAGTTACTTTTGAGTAAGTATGTATAGAATTGCAGTGCTGGAGATGTATTCACTGTGGCATAAACTGTAATAAATTGGATGGCATATAAAATGTTACTACCCTTTTGCTGCAATTAGAATGATCCACTGAGAATCCTTTAAGAGAGAGAGAGAGAGAGAACAAAGAAAAAAGCTCTTGTGGTTTCTATCCCACCCCCTAATAATGATTTCAGAAATTCTGTCCAACTGAATATGTCTTGGGTGTTTGTTTTGTTTTTGTTTTTTTACAAAAATGTAAATGTGACAATATATTGCAACTTTCATCTAGTAAGGACATGTTATACAACCATGAAAACAAAAAATAAAAACAGTGCAGAGTAAAATCAAGGGACTGTCTAAACACCTTCTAAGCTACGTCAGATATACAACATAGAATAATAACAATAATAACAATAAAATCAAGGGACTGTCTACACACCTTCGGTGCTACGTCAGATATACAACATAGCTGCCAATTTGCAGCTACCGCAGGACTTTCCTGTATGGGTGTACAGGGCTGGTATTTTCTGCCCTGAAATTCAAGGTAGCACTTTGATGAGGAAATTCTCTGCCCTGATTTCCAGAGCACTGCCAGATAGTTTTGTGAAAAAACGCTTTGTTTTCGAGTAATCATTACATTCTTATCAATGGGAATTAACAGAAATGCTCACAGCTCCCTCAGTTTTAAAGATAAACACATCAAAATGGGCACTGTGACAGCTTTTGACGAGGGATTTTGGAGCAGATCCTTACATGCAGTGATTTATAGAGGATTTTAAAAATCTGAACTCAAATGTCCTCTCAGGCAGGCACCTCTTACATGCCTTGATCTGTATGGTGAGGAAGAGGGAAATGAAGTAGTGGGGAAAGCACTTAGCACAATAATAAGGAAGTAAATAGATATGAATAAATGCCACAGCAGCAGCACACAGCTTGCCCAGCCTCAAAAGGGGACAGGAGGCTTGCAGGACACAGATGAGGAGGCACCCCTCCCCCACGATTGGTAAGGCACATCGGAGCGAGTCAAATCCAGGCAACAGCAACAGCTTCCCCATAGGGGGCTAGTTTAACTGAGAAATAAACAGCCTGCCTTACTCAGGTGTAGACGCTGACTCATTCACAATGCCAGCCCCTAGAGTGGCCAGACCGCCCAGAAAATACTGGCCACCTCCTCCAAAACAGTGCTGATTTGGCCCAACTGGGCCCAGGGCCCGTTTACCTGGAAAAACAGGTTCCCGTGGCGATGGTCAAGCGCTGTTCAGGAGGAATTCTCAAATCTCACGAGACTTCCAGCGAGACTTTGCAAATGATCTTGTGAGAAAAGCACTCCAAAAGACCCCTTGACTGCACAGCAGTAGTAGCAGCAGCAGCAGCAGCAGCAGCGGACAAGGCCATGGCAGCGTCATCGGCAGATGAGGCGGTGGATGAGGGGCGGCAGTGGACAGAGGACCTAGGAAGACCGAGGACGGAGGAGCCAGGAGGCCAGTGGAAAAGCGGTGGCAGTGGATGAGGTGGCGGCGGACAGAGAACCGAGGAGGAGGAAGACTGAGGATGGAGGAGCTTGGAGGCCAGCAGAAAAGCAGCAGAGGAGAATGACCAGCCGGTGCAGAGAAGAAGAAGAAGAAGAAGAAGAAGAAGAAGAAAAAGAAGAAGAAGAAGAAGAAGAAGAAGAAGAAGGTACGTGGCAGCGGGCTTGCTTTCTGGGCCTGCACAGCTGCGACTGCGGCCCTATTTGCACCCCATGTATGTGCAGCTTGTTTTTCTCCCATGCTGTTGTTTCCCTCCCTTCCTCTGGCTTGTGGTTGTTGTTGTTTCCCCCTCCTCCCACTCGCCCGTGGTGGTTGTTGTATATGAATGTACATGAAATTTGAGATCAATCCCACCAACCCTCGATTCTATATGAATTTATTAAAGATCGTACAACTTTATTGACACAGCTGGTTGACGGGGCCTCCATGCTGACATCTTGTTGTCTGCTTTTTCCCCATAGGCTTGCATTGGGGGAAACGCGTGCATAACTTTTTTATTTGAAATGATAATGACCGGGCCTCAGCTTTCAGAAGGAGCACAATCTTTTAAAAAAAATCATAGAAAATCGAGGGTTTGAGCAATTGCTCTGATTTTTTCCACAAATGACCAGCCAGATCTCATCTTCAATGTTCCACAAGTTTCAAGTTTTTATCTTTAAAAATGAAGAAGTTACAGCAGGGGGTGGGGCTTTTGGGGGACCCCCTATAACTTTTTAATTTGAAAAGACAGTGACATTAAACTTTTTGGACATGGCAGATTGGATCTTGCTAGTCCTGGCAAGTTTCATGTCATTATAATTTCAAATAAAAAAGTTATGCACACGTTTCCCCCAATGCAAGCCTATGTGGGAAAAGCAGACAAGAAGATGACAGCATGGAGGCCCAGTCAACCAGCTCTCAATAAAGTTGCACGATCTTTATTAAATTCATATAAAATCAAGGGTTGGAGGGATCGATCTCAAATTTCATACATATGTCTAGCACATGTTGCTACACATACGTGCCAAATTTCAGATCAATCCCTCCACCCCTGTATTTATATGAATTTTTGAATGATCGTGCAACTTTTTGACAGGTCTGAATGAACACACGTGGCGAGCTGTCATTCTGACCTGTCAGAACATAAACGTTCTTTAATTAATTCATATAAAATTGAGGGTTGGAGGGATCGATCTCAAATTTCATACACATACTTAGGCATACCCCATAAACATTGTGACCAAGTTTCAAGCATGTAACTTTGAAAATACAGAAGTTATAGGCATTTTTTTCTTTAAAAATTCATAACTATAGGGTACAATGGGGATGCAAATTAAATATCGGATTTCCGATAATTATCATGAAGACGATACGATTAACCTACGATATTATCGGAGACGATAATTTTTTTGGTCCAAAATTCCGATAACGATAAAATACGATATTTTTGGGCGTGCACATCCCTACTCTCCTTCTCTCTCTGCAAAGAAACAAAGTCATCTCAAGATCTTGTAGATCTCTCTCTCCCCCCTCTCTCTCCTTCTCTAAATCTCACTTTGCGCTGTGTGTGAAAAGATGAAAGAATCTCTCTCTCTCTCTCTTTCTGAGCGAAATGAATGCCACAAGTCTGAGAACAGCAATGAGCACGTGGAATCAAGCACTGTGAGAAAATCCCCTCCCCTGAACACTGCGATTGGAGGAGAACAGAACACAGACATGGAAGCGCTGTGGTAATTCCTAATTGGTTAGCCACAGATGTCAATATCATTAATCAAAACTGCCCCACCCCATCACCTCATGTTCCTTATTGGGAGGTTTTTCCATTAGAGACACCATACACTCAAAACTGTCATGTTCCTTATTGGGCCACACCACACACACACAAACCCGTAAGATAATTTCAGAGATGTCAGAAGCACCATTATGCATCTCTCCACTCTGAAATTATTTGATGCATTTAGAAGCAGCCAATCCCCACTCTGGAAGATTGAATGCACCATGGATGTTAATCAGATAATTCTGGGGCAGAAAGCACACCCCATCTTTCTTGTGAAGCTGTGTATTTAAAAAGTCAGGCATTAACCCTGACTTTTACTGCTGAAGCAAGGTCACCATGGCCCTTCCACCATCTGACCTTACTCTGCCTTCTAAGCATGGGCATTCCAGAATGGATGGCAACTCCAGATTGGTTGCCTGAAGCCAAGTGGAGGGCAGGGGGTGGACCCAGCAATCCCACACTGCCTCCAGTCATTGAGATTACCCACCACTACCCTGCAGCAGCGAAACCATGGGGCTTAGGCTTGGAAGAGGAAGAATGGAGAGAGTTGTTTAAGAGACATCCCTTCCAAACCACATCTATAAAAATTAAAGAAAGGGCTTTAAAGTTGGCACAAAAATGGTATCTGACACCAGTGAAGTTGGCAAAAATAAACAAAGACTTAACATCAAAATGTTGGAGAGGTTGTAAGGCTAAAGGAACTCAAATACATATGTGGTGGGAATGTGGGAGGGTTAAAAAGTTGTGGGTCAGAGTTTTTCAAAAAATGGAAGAGATTACGGAGCAAAAGATAAATAGATTGCCAGAGTTGGTTCTTCTGAATATGTTTCATAACAGAAATAGAGAGTTAAGAGAAAAAGCACTCATTGGGTTTACACTAGCAGCAGCGGCTAGACAGTTGATTGTTTCTAAATGGAAAACAGCAAAAATGTTGACAATAAAGATGTGGGGAAAACTTTATGGAAGATTGTGATAAATGAAAAGTTGTCACAGAAACTAAAAACTTATGAAAGGAAAAAGAAAAGGGACACCTTTAAGGTGGATTGGAAAGTGTACATAGAATACATGAAGAAATAAGAGAACAAAAAGACTATACCTGAAGCGTATGAAGAATTATGGAACTCATGATACCAGCAGAAGGAAACCAAGCTGGGGGAGGGAGGAGGGGGGGAGGACAAGTAAGATTTTTGTGATGATAAAGTATGATGTTAGTTTGGAATTGTCAAGGGATGAAAATGTAATAAAAGATTTAAAAAAAAAGAAACCATGGGGCTTAGTGGGAAAGTGGCAACAACATGGGGCCATCAAGTCAGGGCCCAAGTTAAAATCAGCAGAAAAGAATAAAACCATTCCAGCAGGTGAAACTAACATAAACTAGCAGCAAAATAAAGTACTAAAAGCATGCAAAACAGTTATTAAAATGCCTGAGAGAATAAAAAGGTCTTCATCTGCAGCTGGAAATACCATATTAGAGACCCCTAGCTTCCCTCTCAGATATATGGTTCCCAGGATACCTTGGAGAGAGAACAACTGTTAAACCACTTTGTAGTGTAGGTGTACCCAATATGATGGTCACTGAAAATGAGGTCTGACTGACAGTAAATTCGGTGTATCTAATGCAATGAGTTGCAGCACCAGTCTGTCCATAACAGAGGCATAGGATCATGCTACTTTATATGGATGATAGTCTCCCAGTTTCCAGTAATTATCGTTGGAGACTATAACCTTGTAAAGAGTATTTCTGCAGACATCTCTTATCAACCCCCTGAATAAGGCCTTAAAAAAAAACACAGGCCGAAATGTGTTGGGCTTTGAGATAAAGTATTTTAGCATCCTGAGAACCTGTTTCTCCCCTTTTTTTGTCCTGATTTGGATGCTCTCCTCCTTTTGGTTTTATTTAGAAGGAAGCACCACTGCATTTAATAAGGCTGACTCCCCAAAATTGAAGCCACAGGTTGAAAGCCTGTTCCAATCAACACATGGCACTGCAATCCTTGTAAGATCAGTTTCTTTTAACATATTCATAACAAGGGTTAGGAATGAGCCTGCAGGATGAATTCCAGTGTTCAATATGGCTTCCCTCTAAGTTCACAGGACTGGAAATTGCCTCTTGGCTTATGGACACTAAAATTAGGAATACCCAGTCCAAATAAAAATATGATCCAGCCACATTAAAATAAAACATTTGTGAGGCATCCCAAGATCCATTCAGTGTGAACATCAGACCACCATTGTGTGTCCCAAATGCCTACAAGCCAAATTCCTAGAGCATGAGCTGAGAAATCTCTCCTGCTGGAGAGATAACAAGAGAAGAAAAGGACTCTCCCAGAGAGATCTGGTAGTCAGGTCTGCCTCCCTGATAGTGGACAAAAGGCAAGTGATTGTTTCTCCAGTGCATTTGTCATCTTATCTATTTTATTTCATTTCTATCCCATCCTTCCTCCCAAAGAGCCAAGGGCAGCTCACCAACTATATAAAACACAATATATTACATAAACAAACATTAATATCATGACCAAATTACAGATATCTTATATAAGAATGCTTATTACTTGAGATCTACTGCACAAATTTTACTTCTTTTTGTTTTTAACTAAAGCTTGAGCAGTGTAGACATGTAGACATTTTTGAAAGTTTGAAAAAGTTCAAAGCCTGAGCTTTCGTAACTAAACAGTGGCTGTGTTCAGATAACACAATAGTCAACGGTGGGATAATAACCAACTCGACAGTTGTTTATCTAGGGGGTACTCCCCACACAACATGATAATAATTAACCATGGAGTGGATTCAGATCAGCATTGAGTTGAGTGAGTCCATGCTGAGTTGACTCACTCATCCCTTGCCCTCTCCCCTCAGTCCTCCCACTAGTAGCCCATCAGCCATTGCTGCCAAAATCTATCCTGCCAGCTGGACTAGAGTGACAGCCATTGCTTTGACCACTCTTGCCTTGTGACTCTGTGGCTGATGAAATAACTAATGGTGGCTGAGGAAATAACTAACAGTGCCTTCCACACAACACGATAAACAATAGTTGTTCAAATAGCCAACTCTGCACAGCATTAATTATTTCCATTGGTTATTTCCACCAAATAACCAAACATTGCTTTAAAAAATCCCTCCATACAACATGATAACCCATGGTGGGTTAAATAACCAACAATTGACTTATTGTGTTGCCTGAACCCAGGAACTTGAGGCAGTTGGGGAACTATAACTCTACATAGCTCTGCACCATGCTGGCATGCAGAGGGGAAACACAAAAAGGGGGCAGAGGGAGGGCCTTAGGCTTTGCAAGTTGGGCCTGGTCTCCAAGTGGCCATATTGGCAGCAGGGATGGTGGTGAAGGCAGAGGTGGCAAACAATCTGAAGCAGTGGTTGCAGAGGAAAAGAAGCAGCCTTCGGAAAAGCCAGGTTTTAAAATGTGAGAAGAGAGGATAGGAAGTGAGCTTGAGGCTGGAGGAGAAAGAATAGAGTAGAAGAAATAGAAAAGGAGGCAGAGTTGCACTGTATGTTAAAAATAATTATCCCTGCACAGAAATACAGGAGGATGAGCCTGGTAACCCCATCGAGAGCATCTGGATTAAAATAAATGGCGGAAGGAATAAAAGGAGCATGACGGAGTCTACTGCCGACCATGCAATCAAGGAGAAGATGAGGATGAAACTTTTGATAAGAAAATTGGCAATATTTGAAGGAAATCTGATGTAGCAGTAATGGGGAACTTCAATTACCCTGATATCTGTTGGGAGACAACTTCTGCCAAAAGTGGCCCCTCCAAGAAATTCCTGACAAGTGTGGATGATAACTTTCTCCTACAGAAAGTAGAGGAAGGAACTAGAGGAACGGCTATCCTTGACTTGATATTGAATTAGTGGTTAAAGTGGCAGTCACAGGAACTCTGGAGGAAAGTGACCACATCATGCTTGAGTTCTTGATTTTAAAGGAAGCAAAAGCTGAGTGTAGCCATATGCGTACTCTGGATTTTAGGAAACACGGATTTAATAAACTCAGAACTGTGATAAATAAGGTCCCATGGCAAGTGACCCTAATGAAAAAAGGAGTCCAAGATGGGTGAGAATTTTCAAAAAAAGAAATTTTTAAAAGGGGAATCACAAACAATTTCAACAAGGAAAAGGCATAGAAGACAACAGAAGAAACCAATGTGGCTCCACAAAAAGTTTAGAGATGATTTGAAAAAAGGACACATATAGGAAGTGGAAGGAAGGCTACAGAAGAGTAAAGATAGGTAGCACAGTAGTGCAAGAATGACATCAGGAAGGCTAAAGCTGAGAATGAGCTGAGGCTAGCGAGGGATGCTAAAAGCAACAAAAAAGCTTTCATCAGATATATGCACAGTAAGAGGCAAAGGAAAGAAATGGTGGTTCAACTACTCAATGAGGATGGCAAATTGATGACAAAGAGAAGGCCGAATTGCTCAAGTCCTACTTTGGCTCAGTCTTCTCCCAAAAACGGGCCATGACCCCATAGCAAAATAATAATAATAATAATAATAATAATAATAATAATAATAATTGTTATTATTATTATTATTTATTTACAACCTACTTCTTCCTCCGAATCAAGGCGGGGAACAGCAACACTATAAAACACAAGAATCACAAAACAGTTTAAAAAATTTAAAAAACAAAAAATACATCATTAAAAACATCTTAAAATTCATCTGGATAGGCCTGCCGGAAGAGAGCAGTCTTCATGACTCTCTTAAATTCATGAAGACTGCTAATTTGTCTAATCTCCTCCGGCAGACCATTCCACAGTCTGGGAGCGGTGGAAGAGAAGGTCCTCTGGGTAACACTCGTCAGCCTAGTTCTGGCTGATTTGAGTAAGTTCTTCCCAGAGGACCTAAGTGTGCAGGGTGGATTGTACAGGAGAAGGCGTCCCTCAGGTAACCTGGACCCAAACCATGTAGGGCTTTAAAGGTAATAACCAACACTTTATACTTCGCCTAGAAACTGATTGGCAGCCAATGAAGTGATTTTAAAACTGGTGTAATGTGGTCACCCCTAAATGTACCAGTGACCAACCTGGCTGCCATATTTTGAACAAGTTGAAGTTTCCGGACTAGGCACAGAGGTAGCCCTATGTACAGCGCATTGCAGAAGTCAAGCCTCGAAGTTACCAGCGTGTGCACTACCGTCTTTAGGTCTTCCAACTCTAGGAAGGGGTGCAGCTGGCATATCAACCGAAGCTAACAGTAGGCACTCCTGGCCATTGCATCTATCTGAGCTGTCATTTGGAGCGACGGATCCAGGAGTACCCCCAAGCTTAAAACACAGTCTTTCAGGGGGGGTGTAACCCCATCCAGAACTGGTTGACACACCTCCAAACCCAGGTTGGGGCCTTTGACAGCAAGCACCTCCGTCTTGTCTGGATTCAGCTTCAGTTTGTTTTTCCTCATCCAGCCCATTACCGCCTCCAAGCATTCATTCAGAGGAGACACACTATCCTTAGCTGACGATGTTGTCGAAGGCATAGAGAAATATATTTGGGTGTCATCTGCATATTGATAACACCCCCCGCCCCATGCCTCCGGATGATCTTTCCCAGCGGTTTCATGTAAATGTTAAACAGCATTGGGGAAAAGATGGCACCTTGTGGTACATCACATTGCAACTCCTTTTTTGAAGAGCAGCTATCCCCAAGCATCACCATCTGCAACCAGCCCGAGAGATAGGATCGGAACCACTGAAGCACAGTGCCCCCGATTCCCAATTCCCCCAGGCGCTCCAGAAGGGTACCATGGTTGATGGTATCGAAAGCCGCTGAGAGGTCCAGGAGTACAAGCAGGGACACACTCCCCCTGTCGATACTAAGGCGTAGATCATCCACTAAGGCGACCAAAGCGGTCTCAACTCCATATCCTGCCCTGAAGCTGGTTTGAAATGGGTCTAGAAAATCAGTGTCATCCAAGACTGCCTGGAGTTGGAAGGCAACCGCCCTCTCGATCACCTTGTCCAAAAATGGAAGGTTTGATACTGGCCTGTAGTTATTAAGGTCCAGGGGATCCAGGGAGGGCTTTTTTAGAAGCGGCCGTACCACCGCCTCTTTTAAACATGATGGAAAACTTCCCTCCCTGAGAGATGCATTAATAATATATTGTAATTGTGATCTAACTGCATCTCCTCTCTGGATGACCAGCCAAGAAGGACAGGGATCGAGAGGGCAAGTCGTCCTCCTCATACATCCAACTACCTTGTCCACATCCTTGGTACTCACCAACTGAAACTGATCAAGCGTAATCCTACTGTCGGAGTCGCTGGACACTCCACTGTCAGCCTCTGCTATAACAATGGCATCTAAGTCGGCTCTTATGCGAGAGATTTTATTTGTGAAATGATCATTAAAGGCATCACAGCGAACTACCGAAGGCTCTAAAATCGGATTCAGGGGAGAAGGTGCCTGGGTTAGACCCCTCACCACCCTGAACAGTTCTGCTGGACGTGAATTCGCAGACGCAATGCGCGCAGAGAAGAAAGCTTTCTTCGCTGCACGTATTGCCACCCCATAGGAACGAAGATGTTCTCTATGTCGTGTCTTGTCGAATATAAGTTGAGTTTTCCGCCATCGGCGCTCCAGTCGTCGTCCTTTCCGCTTCAACTCCCTGAGGTCTTCTGTATACCAGGGCACCCTATTAGAAGTGGGTCGGAGAGGATGTTTGGGGGTGATCGTGTCGATAGCCCTAGTTAGGTCTTGATTCCATCTATTGACCAGGGCTTCTACAGGATCGTCGACGATACCAACCATAGAACCCTCCAAGGTTTTCTGGAATCCAGAAGGATCCATCAGCCTTCGAGGGTGGACCATCTTAATAGGTCCGCCACCCCTGCAGGGGCAGGTGGTAGCAGTGATACTAACCCTGACCAGAAAATGGTCTGTCCATGACAATTCGGAGGTATTCAATACCTCCGCCCACAGATCCGTCTGTTCGGAACTGAAAACAGCATCGAGGGTGTGAACTGCTGAATGTGTGGGTCCAGAGACCAATTGGGATAGGCCCATGTTTGTCATGGATGCCATGAACTCCCGAGCTCCACCTGACAAACAGGCCTCGAATGGGATGTTGAAGTCGCCCAGGACCAAAAATGAAGTACAAGCTGAAGGGGCAGGATTGAACCTTGAGATTGATAGACAAATGGTCAAGGAACACCTAATTCCTTTGAATGAGTTCAAATCTCTAAGACCCAATGAACTGCATTCTAGAGTAATAAAGGAGCTGGCAGAAGAACTCTCAGAACCAATGTGTATTATCTTTGTGAAATCATGGAAGACATCTGAAGAGCCGGACAACTGGAGGAGGGCTAATGTTGTCCCTATCTTCAAAAAGGGCAAAAAGGAGGAACCTGGGAACAACAGACCAGTCAGTCTGACATCAATCCATGGGGAAATTTTGGAGCAGATTAAAAAAAATCAGTCTGTAAGCACCTTGAAAGCAATGCAGTGATTACTAGAAGCCAGCATGGATTTGTCAAGAATAGATTGTGCCAGACTAATTTGATCTCATTTTTTGATGGGGTAACCTCCCTTGTGAACTGTGGGAATGTTTTGTACATAATATATCTTGACTTCAGCAAAGCTTTGGACAAATTACCCCATGACATTCTGATTAGCAAACTAGGTAAAAGTGGGCTATTAGGTGGATCCACCACTAAAAGGTGGTACCTTTTCACACTGGAAGGAGGTAATGAGCAGAGTACCACAGGGCTCAGTCCTGGGACCAGGGCTCAGTCCTGGGACCAGGGCTCTTCAACATTTTTATTAATGATTTGGACAAGGAGGTTCAGGGAATGCTTCTCAAATTTGCAGAAGAAACAAAATTGGTTGGGATAGCTAACACCCTGGAAGACAGAAACAAACATCACAGTGATCTTGATAGACTTGAGTGCTGGGCTGAAAACAACGGAATGAAATTTAATAGGGATAAATGCCAAGTTCTACACCTAAGAAAAAGAAACCAAATGCACAGTTACAGAACTCAAGGCTTCGGCCCACAGTTAGAGATAAGCAGAGAAACAGAGACAGATTCTTCTCATAACAAATGCCAAACCTTCAGTTCACAATTCACTAAGCCCGCTTAGTGAATTGTTTATGAAGCACCTGACACCTGACAGCTTGCGGTTGTAGTACTCCTCGTCAAGGGTGGGGGGGGCAGGATGCACACGTGGGTCGAGTCCATCGCCCCCACTGCCCACTGGAAGCCCAGGGCACGGAAGCCACACATTTTCTCCTTCTCGTCCCCGACCCGGATGATGTCGGCCAGGTACAGCTCGTTCAGCACGCTCACCATCTCACGGAAGATCTCGCACGCGGTGGACACGCCCACCCCGAAGATGGTTGACAGCGGCAGGTAGCCCATGTTGAACGCCAACTTTTACAGCGTCAGGGCAAGGCGACGTGAAACAGGAATGCTCGGCCGCATGTTCGTACACACCCACAGCAGGACTGGGGTTACCTCAGCCACCAGCACCTTGAACGTCACACGGGATATGCGGAAACTTCCACGGAAGTGCTCGTCATCCCAGTACTCCAAGTTCTGCATCTCCTTCCACATGGCATCCATCCGGGGGAGGACCCTGCGGTGGACAGTCTCACGCTCGGAAAGAAGCTCGGCCGACGTAGACGGGGGGGGGGGGTGCACGGTGCAGGGCTTTCTCGACCGTGCCTTTGGCCAGCTTCTCCGCAATCGTCGTGGTTGCCTCACGGCGGCGAATAAGCAGAAGGATGGCAGCCCAGAGACAAGGCACGGCCTCCGCTGCGCCAAGGGGCCAGTGGAGGGACCCCGATCCGAACACTGGCATCGCGGGCAAGGCCCACTCAGGTGCCTCAGCCGGGCACATAACAAGTCCTCCTCGTCGCCGTCGCCGTGGTTCTGCATGGCCGCCTGGATCGCTCCCTGCAAGCAGGCTGTGGCAAGCTCCCTTCGCTCCATAGTCGCCAATGCCAGGGGGGCCAGAGGGGGGCGGGCAGGAGCGGTGGGCGTGTCGGAGCAGGAGGGTGGAGGGAGGTGGGGCAAGGCTTGCAGCATGGGACTGCAAACTACGGTAGCATGGGAATGGGAGGGCAGGAGGATTTGTTTTGGCTGAAGCGCACCTGCAAGAGAGGGGAGTGAAAGGAAGTGACCAGAGTGGGGTGCGCGAAGGAGAATTGGCACAGCAGGACGAGGCTAAGCTACGACTGAGGGGCGATGGGTGAAGGCCTCCATTCCGGTGGAAGGGCCTACTGCTGGCCGTTGATCGGACGGCGGCAACGCCGGACGCTTCGTTCCAGACATCGAATGCGACGTATGACTTCTCCCAGGGCCACCTCCAGAGCGTGGAGACGCTGGGCCTTTTGGGCCCTCCACCTTCTGCGGATGGCATGGCGGAGGGAGCACAGTTTCCCTGGGAGACGAGAACAGAAGGGGGGAGGGGAGGGTGGGACAGCCATCAGTGACACAGAGGCCAGAGCAACGCCCATGCACCCTGCCCCATAACCACCCTGCCCCATAATCAACCTCCATGCCGCAGGGCCTGGCGTCGGACAATGCGGCCTGAGCGGAGCCCCATGGATCTGTAGGGTGATGCCATCTCGACAGGAGTTGGCTGCAATGAGGGGAGATGGGGCTGGGAATGAGAGTCATCCAGGGTGTGCAACAATGTTGCAAAGGGATGCTGATGGACATGGCCTTGAGCGTCCAGAATGGGCTGAGGGAGGCACTGGCCAGAGGGGCAGGGATCTAAAGGGACCTTATCGTGTCTACGGCTGGGGGTGATTCAACAACTGCATACCCCTATAGTCCCTTGGCGGATGGGCCTAGGGACCTGTAGGACGACTGTGGCTTAGGCCATGTCGTGCTAGGAGGGTCTTTCCGCCCCCTCCTCCTCCTCCTCCTTTGCCTCCTCCCCCTCCTCCTCTCCCTCTTCGTCAGGTGGGATGTCATGGCCCCTCTTTGCCCGGCTGCCTAAGCGCCGCTGCTCCTGCCCTCCGGCCACCCCCCCTGCCTTCCCTGAGGCACCTGCTGCTGCGGGCACCGCAAGTGGGGCCCGATATGCTGCGGCCATTAGCGGGGGCAGGTACTGCTGCTGTGGCGGTGGCGCCATGTATCCGTATGGTGCCATGTAGGGGGTGGGCTGCAGGGGCCCATGGTAGGCACCCCGGAATGACTGGGTGAGCTCCCTGAGCACCTCGGTTTGGCGGTCGATGGCTGCTGTGTGTTCCCGCATGCCTCGGTCGATGATGGCATTGGTGGCCGCCATGGCCTTGGTCATCCCATTGACATGGTTCTCTAGACCTTGACACATGTCCCTCCCTGCCTCCCGTATGACTTGGGCGCAATCTTCCACGGCTTGACTGGCCGTGCGCGTGGCCCACACGGTGAGGACGTGCTCCTTGGTGCGCCTGGCCTCCTCCTCACCTGCCATGCGTGTGAACAGCCCGTGGATGCGTTCCCCTGTTGTCTCTGTAACCGTGACCAACTCCCTCGCCACCTGCCTTGCGCCTGTTGCGCATCCGGACACACCTCTGCGCATTGCTCAGGGGACGGGCTTCTTCGGCCGCGGCCGCACCGTGCTCACCTGCGGGCAGTGGCAGCGGCTCCTCCTCCAGGGGGGCCACTCCCTCCATCAGCGCATCCTCTGGCTGTGGGGGCTCCTTGTTCTCCTCCTCGAGCACAGCCTCCCCAACCTCGAGCTCAGCATCCAGAGGTGCGTCCTCCTCCATCGCCTCTATCTCCATGAAGGTGTCATCAGTGGCCTGCGTATCGATGTCCTGCAGCTCTTCCTGGGACGATGACAGTTCTGGCTCCAGCACCTCGCCCACCTGTTGTTCCACGAGCTGCTCCATTTTGATCTGGTCCTCCTGTGACAGTGGCCCTGTCTCCATCACGGCATCCAAGATGCTGCAGGCGAAACCCTGTACCGTGGTGGCGTGTTTCGACGACCCCAGCCACGCACGGGGTGGCGCTTCTGCCCGCGCCGCTCGCCCTGCGGTGGCGGCCACACACCCCTTCGTGGGAGTCACCCTTGGATGCGACGGCCCTGGCCCTTCGTCCTCCTGCTGGGTCTTTGGCACCAGCGGGTTGAGTGCAGGATCCTCTACCTGCATGTCCGCACAGATGAGTCATAGGAAGGCCGTGCGGCTGCTGCTGCTGGAGGAGGCTGGCGTGGGGGAGACACTCCTTGAAGTGATGGCAGTCCTGGGCCGCACGGGTGGCAGCCTCGCAAGCACCGATGGGCTTTGGGATGCCGCGGGACGGCTCATCAGCTTCGCCTTGGCCGGACCTACTTCGGCCAATGCCCTCACAGCCTTCTTGCTGGTGGGTGTTGGGCATGGGGCGTCCCTCCGTGCCCACCTCCCATTGCGCCACTTGGTCCAGCTGTGCTCGTTGTCGTGTGTGCGGCGGCTCATTGGTGGCGACCCCGCTGCCTGCCGTGTGTCCCAGGACGACGTCGTGGCGCTCCAACAGCAGGCATGCCAGTTCGTCGTAGAAGGGCATAGTGTGTGGCTGCACGCCACTTCTTTTATTGTGGGTGACGATCTCCTTGAACCTCCTTTTGAGTCCATGGAGCTTGTCCTTGCATTGCTTGCCGGTGCGGTTGTGTCCCCGTTCCTGCATCTGCTTGCTGAGCCAGGGGTAGAGCTGATCGTGCCTGGCTGTGGCCATGATCCTCCTGGCTTCCGGGCTTACCCAGAGCTCTATGAAGTGCCCGATCTCTGTCTGGGACCAGTGCTGTGCTCTGCGTCTTTCCGGGGGCTCCTGGCTGCTCCCCTCTCCTGGGGTTTGTGAGCTGGTGTCCTCAACCGGGTTGCCCCAGGCCCCCTCTCCCTCTGACTCCATGTTGCCGGCGGATGTGTGTTTCGGTGGTGGCGGTGGTCTGTGCCCTGGGCTGCCTATCCCCGTTCCATGTGCTTGTGTGATGGTGGGTGCTGGTGGGCCGTTGTGCTTGCTGTGAATGTGCCCTGTGTGTAGGCGTTGTTGTCGTTGCTGGCCGGGGCCGCTTCGTGTCCTTGGGAATGTTGTGCATACCTCCGCCTGTTTTCCACAACATCTGCAGGTGGCTTGCTGTCGCCCACGGGCGCCCTTTGCCTTGCCATTTCGTGCGTCTTGGGGATGTGTGTGGCTGTTGCTTGCTATCCGGCCATGTTGGGCGGATGAGGGGGGGCTTGGCGGTCACCACTTCCCCGGCCCTCGTGCTTCCGAGTGTGGCGACGGGCGAGGTGGCGGTGCAGTGGGGGTCTGCTTCAGGTGGGTTGCTGTTCTCCCTGTTGGAGTGGGGGGGCTACCCCTTGTTCCTGGGCACCTGGGGGTGCTGCTTATTCCATTTCCTCCCCCCCTTTGCCGTGGATCCCTTCTGGTGAGCTTCCTTTTCCGTTTGGGTGGCTGACTGGGCACCTGTCGTGTGTGCGTGCAGGAGCTGGCCCCTTGTTGCGCTCCTTGCCGGCTGCCTGGTGGGGGAGGCGGGCATCCTTGGTTGCTATGGCGGTGAGCCTGGAGATCTGTTGTGAGCGTGCTTGAGCGGCCGCCCGCGTTCTGCTGGTCTTGCCGCTCTCCTCTCTGGTCTTTTGTGATAACATACTCAACGCACTTGATTAACACACGCGCCCCTCCAGACGACATATTACTCAATTGACTAATCCCTAAACAATGCGCAAGCCTGTTGTTTTGCTCCGTTGTTTAATTCTCCCGGTTAGCGTACTGTGGGTTGTGTGTGCATTGTGTGTCTCCCTCCAGATGACACATTAATCAACTCAACTGACAGTTGTTTAATTAACACACCGTTGCTTAACGTGTCGTCCGAATTGAGCCACTGTGTAGCTATTCTGTCTTTTCTCCCATATCAGATTTTTTTGTGAGAATAATGTACACTACATTCGACTGACAGATTTTCTGTTGTAAGAAAAAAGTCAGAAATGGTGGGAAAACATGCGAGAGTTACAGAAAGATGGATCTTGTCTCTAATGCATAAGCATGTAAAGACATGTGAATGAACAGTGGGGCCACTGGGCCACTTCCCAAATGGCAGCTGCTGAGGTATAGTGCTTGTAACATATTGTGGGACAATCATGTTTTACTAGTATGTATTTAACACAAAGAACAAAACCCTCTCACCTTTTAAATCAGTGGAGGACAAGCTGTTGCATAGGTCAGCATACAGCAGAGGAAGGAATAGACTCTTTAGCAAAGTGTGACAATGCAGGGGGCAGGAGGCCTTGGGCAGCGGTCCTTGGTGTGAGAAGAGGGACGTTAGAAGTGTGTCCCTAATTTCAGCTGTGAAATGTTTTGGGGTGGTGGTGGTGGTGTATCAAGATCTGAAGATCAAAAATGGTCACTACAGAAACAGATGACACCTGCTGACTAGTACAATCTGTTGTGACTATTTTGCTATTGTGGCTACTGTTAGCTACTGCTAATGACATGCATGTGCAGGAGCTTGCACACTGCTTGCTTACCCCTTGCAGGGAGGGGGGGTGCAGGAAAAGGGGTAAGAAGGCCTGAGACAGAAACAGTAGAAATTTAATCTGTGCTACCAACATGCTACTGTGATGGCTGAAATGGGAAGAAAACCTGGGGGCCATCTTGACAATGGTGCATTGGCGCCACGAACACCCAAGTCCCCACGTTTGCACTCCGTCACATTATCCCCATGCAAAGGAATGAGCACAGGGTTTGTAATGGAGGAGAGGGAACCGCACCACCAAATGGGCGCTGCTGCTGCTGCTGCACCTTAGCGTGTCCCTCCCCGGTTCCAGGCAACGTGTGCATGAGCGGTGCTGGGTGAGCAGAGAACACCTGGCTGCAGTCCCCAAGCCCAGCCCCGGCATGAGGTGAGATGGTCACTGCTTGCTGTATCCCCAGGCTTGCCTGCGCTTTTCCCCACAGAGGCATGGAAGTGGCCATTCAGATCATTGGCCTGCCCCCTCCTTCCTCTCTGGCTGATAGCGACCAATCAGGGATCACCATTGGTTGGCCATGCCTCTGCAGCAACCCTGGAGCAAGGCGACAGACAGAGATGCGCTGTTGTCACCTCGCTGCAAAGAAAAAAGTTGGGGTAAGTCCCTGACTTTTTTATTTTGGCTCTTCAGGGGAAAGCCCTGGGATGGATCTGCATGGGCCGCTGCATCATATAAATGATCACTGTGGATCCACCCTGGGGCTTTCCCTTCATCAAGATAGGGCCCTAGGCAGGATCTACATTACTGCTTCAAAATGATTTATAGCAGTAGTGACAACTGTTGGGGCCCAGGACACAGAGCTCCATAGACAGTTTTCAACCTGTTTTCAAAGTGTCCTATCCTGCTTGTTGTAGAAGTGTCACCTCCTCTTTCCCCCTTAGGGAATGAACTGAATAATGGGGAAAGATTCTCCCAACAAAAAAATCCAAACCACAGAAAAGGAGCCCAGGCTAAAACTCTTCCTGCTACTGGGGTGTTCTCACTTTTCTGAATGTTAATGGAAGAACAGGATAAGAACATAAGAACCCTAAGGCTGGATCAGACCAAGGGTCCATCTAGTCCAACATCCAGCTGTCCACAGGAAACCCTCAAGCAGGATACGAGTGCAACAGCACCCTCCCACCGATGCTCCCAAGCAACTGATATACATTGGTCTAGCCATCAGGACTAGCAGCCATTGATGATCTTCTCCTCCAGGAATTTTTCTAACCCCCTTTTACAGTGTGAGTGAAACCCTAAAACTGGAATCTGTGTTGTACTTAAAAGAAACTTAAAAATGGAGTTTTGTGTTGAACTGTGTGAGACAAATCCAAAATGGCTTTTAGATTGAACTATGTATGTGAAATCATAATGGAGTTCTGTAGAAACAGTGTATACTTGAAAGAAAAAGACAGGCTTGATCAGCAATTTGTTATCTAGAAGTAATGGAATACCGGCTTCTAATCTGGAAGACTGAGTTCTTCATGTATTTAGCCAGTTCATACAGGCAAGAGACATGCGAATTGTAATTGTTTTACAACTAGTAGATGACTTTGCTAATTTTCCTAATATGGTAATGTCCCAGTTTTACCGGTTCCTGCTATTAATAAAAGCTAAAAGTTTTATAAAGATCCCACCTCACTTCCCCTAAAGGTGATGGTCCATGGCTACAAGGGAATAAAATAGACCTGTGTGAATCTAAGAGTCATGTCTATATTCCTCCACAAAAGCCATCCAAATTGGTGGCCATGACCACATCCTGTGGTACAGAATTCCATAGTTTAATAATATGCTGTGTGAAGAAGTATTTTCTTTCATCTGTCCTGAATCTTCCACTAATCAGCTTCATGGGATGACCCCAGGTTCTAGTATTATGGGGAAGGGAGAAAATTGTCTCCATATCCACATTCTTCACACCATGCATAGCATACTTAATTTTGTACCACACCATGAATACTTTTGTTTATGGGGAGGATAGTTCCTCCTTCATACATAGTGGCCTTTCTCATTGCCCCTGCAGTGTGGGAATAAGCAGCTCCAAAGTGATTGCCATGTTGCAGTGCTAGAGTAATTTAGAACACAACCTTTGAAGGAGAGAAATTGGCTATGTTTGGATGTCACTTTAAGCCATGATGGGTTATAAGCTACTCATAGTAGCTTATTTTGAAAATAAGCTATTGTTATCCCCCACACAATCAGGCAAATAAACGATTATGCATAGCTGATTAAGCTGATTAATTTGAGTCATCCCCCTGCCCCAGCAGTGGTTAATTCAGTGCTTCCAGCCTCACCCCGACAAGGGGGTAGTGGCTCTAAAGCGCCTGAAGTATGCAGGCTTAGGATCCAACTTCATAGCTCTGGACCCCTAATCGGGAGGCACCCGATGCACCATCAAAACTCTGTGCAATTACACACAAAGGAGTGAAAAATCCTAGGTGCACCAAAAAGACTGGCACAGATAAAGCCCAGGAAGTTTTGAGGATAAAGACAAAACTCCCCCAATCAGGAGGCACCAAATGCATCATCAAAACCATGCATTATTATACACAAAGTAACAAAAACCCCAGGTGCACCAAAAAGGGATTTGTGTAAATAAACTCTTGGAAGTTTGCAGGATTGGGACCATACTTCCCTAATCAGGGACCTTCCCTAATCAGGAGATTGTAGGTTATATGCGGAAGACTTAACCAGTGTGCAGACAGCAGTTGCAATAAACAGTCCGTTAAGACTTATGGTTAAGGTAAAAAAGAAAACAATAAACAGCTTTACATATACATATACATACATTGTTATCTCAGATACTGAATATTGGAGAAGCAAAAACAAAAAAATCATTTCAAAGCAAAGAGATAATATAAGAAAATGGAGGAGTGAAGGCAGAACAGATTAGAAAGGGAGTGGTCAAGATACAGGAGTGGAAGAAAAGGCAGAACCAATTAAGCCAACAAAGACAAATTAAAGGAATGTTAATCAGGTGATTACACACAAAGGAGCGAAAACATTGGGTGCACCAAAAAGAGGGTGGCCCAAAAAAACCCTTGAAGGTTTGCAGGATCAGGACCAAACTTCATACACAGCCTCCCCTAGCAGGGATGCACACAAGGCCCATTGAAAACCCTGTGTACTGACAAAGCCAAATGAGTGAAAGGACCTTTCCACTAAAAAGGGAGTAGCAGTTTAACTCCATGGAAGTTTGCAGGAGCGGGACAAAACTTTATACACAGCATCCCCTGGCAAGGATGCACACAAGGCAAAATGACAACCCTGCACAGCTGCCGCTACTCAACCAAAATGAAGTTTGACACTTGGGGAGGTTGCAGAGTGCATTGCTGGGGGAAGGCTAGGGAAAGGTCAGGCTGTGAACGCAATCAGTTTCTAGGAAGATCATGGAAACAGAGATCTGCCAGCTGAAGAATAGCTTTGGCAGCAGTTCTGACCACTCTTGCCAAGTGAGGCAAGAGTGGTAAGCAACTAAAACAACCCACTGTGACCACCACACAACATGATAACCCATTCTGCCTAACGTGGGTTATCAGAGTGGGTCATTTTGGCCAAATAAGCCATCACAGGTTAAAAAAAACCCTCCCAACAGACAACATGACATATTTAACCTATTGTGGGTTATTGTGATGTCCAAACCCAGTGATTGTGTGAGTGGAGCATCTGAAGAGCTAGGCAGTGGCATGGAAGCCCTAGCTCATATGTTACTTCTCCCACACATTATAGCCACTTCTCAGGTGGTGGTGATGGTTAAACAAAGAAACTGGAGCTCTGGCTATCTCCTATCTTATATTCTGAAAGCACTGATAATAACTTTATTGTTAAGTTTAGGTACAGTGTGGTCCATCTGAATGGCAATGACAAGAAGCAGTGACCTTCCTTGACTAACCATTCACTTGGTCTATTTTTTTTGAGACATCTGCACAAGGCTCTAATAGTGTGCCATCCAAGATCCATAAGAGGCTGAGGTTCCCTCTAGAAGAGGTCGCTTTTACACCTGATTCTCCGAATATGAGCATTAGCCTACAGTCGAGTTTACGCCTAATACCTATAGACGAGAGGCGTGAAAGCGAATGACAGGCTCTATGCAATGCGCTTTAAAGTTGTTTATATGCAGAGAATCACATTATAAATGAAGCATAGATTGAGGCTCGAATGAGGAAATGTTGATGAAAACACCGCCCTGTTTCCTGGTGGAACTGCCCCCTCATTTTCCCACCGTTTGTTAACCCAGCCCATTTGAATTTCCCACCTTTGGTCACCTGGTCTACCTCTTCCTTTGTGCCCAATTGCCATTTGTAGTAGTCCCCCAACTGCTCAGGAGTAAATGGAAATGCAAGCCTATGGCTTCAGACAGGCTCTTACGGGATGGGAAGGGAGAAACCCCTCTGAGGGACACTCCACCCCCCATGCTTTAAAGATATTCCAGTCGTATCTCAGTAATAACTTGTCTTTTTGGTGACCTACAACATACACATGCACACACACACGCAGCTCAATGTCAGGAACCCAGCAAGGAAGGGGACGATTTAGCGGATCGCTCATCATGCGCACATCCTTACTCCAACCTCCTTGCTTCCTGTGAAACCACCTCCATCTGGCCCTGCATCTTGATGAAATAAATATTCTGGTAGGATATTTAAAAGAAACTTTATTTTCAGTACAGGTTAGGTCAGCCATTCCTGGATATTCCATTCTGAGGGACGACAAAGAAGAAGAAAGGGGGAGAGAGGAGACAGAACAACTGGGAGGTGTTCCCAGTGAAAGGGCAGTTATTCATGCATGACATCAACACCAAAGTCTGCCCACTATCACTGTTCATGTGAATGATCAGAAGTTGTTTCCACTACGATAAAGCGCTGTAACTTCGGAGGAAATTAAAAGTCGCTATTTAATGCAAAATCGAAAATGCGCATTAACGAGGATAAAAATCGCCTGCACGCCTGATTTGAGCTTTATTCGTAAAGAGGTAAAACCAGTAATGTGCCGTAAAGGAGGCATAAATCGATCATCTAGAGGAACCCTGAGCTGTGAGTCTTAGTTGGGGCACAGAGAAGTTGGGAGCCTGATAGCTAGTCCTGTTTTTGTTTAAAGTAGTCATGCCATCAAAAATCCTTCCCCCTCCATTATGGCTATGGTCCTTTATAGGGTTTCACTTACTTCTAGAATTCTTCTAGCAACTACAGTATCTGCCAGTGATTAACTCATTGCTATTGGAACACTCTCATCACCGGAGCATTAAACACTTTCTTGGCTCAGAGATGAATGTTTACAATCAAAAACATGAAATTGCGTTGGCAATTTCTTCAACAGAGAACTAGGAATCTGGCTCTGGCATGGACTGAGGCTTTTAAATAATGAAAGGTTTCTTCATGTTGGTTTTGTAAATGTTTCTTTGTTTCGTTCCTGCTGGGGCAGAAGAGTGACTTTCAATCCAAAACATGGATGAAAGAAATACTTTGCTTCAAAGGTAGTGATTGGGAAATTAGTTCAGGATTCCATTTGGAACTGTCGGTCTATGGAGATTCAAAAAGCTTAGCAAGCTTGGATTCCTGATCTGCTGAATGTCTGCAATGGTCCCCACTTTGGGCTTTAGGAAGCAGAACGGCATGACACTTCCAGCTTCCAAAAGTTCTTTGCTAATACTTCTCTCAAATTCCTATTTGGAGGTCTGTACCCCCACCCCCAGCTAGGTCCAGTTAGTCACTCCAGCTGATCCACATCTGTAAAGAGCTGACTTTTGAACATCTGCATGCAACCTCCAGCAGCACTTACCTCCAGCACCATCTCAGTCATTTGAAAACGTCTCTGAGAGGTTTTGTCGGAAGTCACAGGCTCATGGAGCAGCACACCGAACATATCATACTTCTTCAAGGCCTGCTTGTAGTTCTTCTCACTCAGGTCAATCACACGATCTTTCCCATCATAGGTAGGGAAATTGAGTCCTTCTTCTGCCTTGCAGCAGGTCAGTACATAAAAGCCTGCCAGGATCCAGCAAACTGTCTTCATGTTGCAGTGTCTTTCCTTCTTCATCTGGAAAAAAGGAAAAGGAATTCCAATGGAAGAGCCTGCAGAGACCCAGCCCTCTGGGTGCCAGCTTTCCTATGAATCCATCTAGATAAATTGAGGTCACTGGGAAGCAGCCACAGCAAACTAGCAGCCCTTGTTTGAAGACAAAGGCAAAGAGACAGACAGGAAAAGCTGGGAGATCAAACCCTGGATACCTTACATAGCTCGGCCCAGAGCTATTAAGAACTCCATTTTTAGGAAGCAGTTGTTTCAGTCTATTAATAGACACTACATTGAATAAAAAGGGCAGATATGATACGATTGAGGGAATTTGCTGGCACTCTGCTTTGCCTCAGAGAGAGCAGGAGCAGCAGAGGGTGGGGAGAAAAGGAGGACCCAGAGCCAATAGCTCTGTTATACAGGAAACTGACAGGCATCTGTTAGGGTTTTAGAAGGGTACAAACTAATATTTGGACTTTGCAGGTAACTTTCCTTAAATTTGTTTACTCCATTATGGATTCTGCAGCAATTAGGGATTTGCTAACTTTGCAGTGTGGTTTAATTGTATTCATTCTCATTCACCCCCGTAAAGGAAAATTAAACCCCAAAGTAAACCTTCCAGAGAGTTCTGGCTATGGGGCAGTATAGACATAAAATTAATTAATTAATTAATAATGATTATAATATAATATGTAGAAGCAGCCTTGGGGCCTTGTGGGACTGAAGCAAAGAGACCCCTTTACTTTCAACAGGGCATCCAAGCCACAATATTTCTGGAATTAGCAGTAAAGTGGCCAAGTTTGCCGATGATACCAAATTATTTAAGGTGGTTAAAACAAAAAGGGATTGTGAGGAGCTGCAAAAGGATCTCTCCAAGCTGGGAGAAAACGGGCAGCAAAATGGCAGATGCGGTTCAGTGTAAATAAGTGTAAAGTGATGTACATTGGGACAAAAAACGACATCACCCCAACTTTAAGTATAACCTGATGGGATCTGAGCTGGTGGTGACTGACCAAGAAAGAGATCTTGGGGTTGTGGTGGACAGCTCGATGAAAATGTCAACCCAGTGTGCGGCCGCTGTAAAGAAGGCAAACTCCATGTTAGACATTAGTAGAAAAGGAACTGAGAATAAAATTGCCAGTTCATACTGCATTTATATAAACTTTTGGTGCAACCACACTTAGAATTAGAGATGTGTATCGTATCGTTCCAATGTCAGATAACAAACCGATAAGGTAGTTATTGGATATCCGATTAATGATAACGATACACATTCCTGGAGGCCCTATCTGATCGGATCCAAAATCCATATGTCTGATAACTATCTGAAATATCGGATATTCGGACCGCCATTTTAGGTCTGGCCCTCCTTCCCCACTCCCACTCACGCTCCTTACCTGGGCCTTCCCCACTGCTGTCCGCTGCCGTCCACTGCTCCGGACTACTGAGAACTAGGCTTTGCAGCCTAGTTCTCAGTAGAGCGATGACGCTCCGGGGGATGACGTCACCCGGAGCATTGTAGCTCTACTGAGAACTAGGCTGTAAAGCCTAGTTCTCAGTAGTTTAGAGCAGCGGGTGGCAACAGACAAGGCCCAGGTAAGGTGGACTCCTCTCTCCCTCCCCCCCACTCTCCTTACCTGGGCCTTCCCCACTGCCGCCGCTGCCCCGTAGTACTGCTAAACAGGCTTTCCGGCCTGTTCATCAGTACAGAGCCACGCCGAGTGATGACATCACTCAGCGCTTCTCTGTACTGACGAACAGGCCGGAAGGCCTGTTTAGCAGTAGTACGGGGTGGCGGGGGTGTTGGAGGCAGCGACGGAAAGGAGCGCGAGTGGAGGGAGGGAGCGCGAATGGGGGAAGGGAGTGCCAGCCCAGTATTTTTCCCAATAGACTTGCATTGGGGGAAAGCTTTCTTTCCCCCAATGCAAACCTATGCGGAAAACACTGTTATCATATCGGAACTTCTGATATTTATCGGATTTGGGATCCGATCAAACCTGAATTTTTTTTCTATCGGAATTTCCGATAACAATACGATATGATAATTTCAGCCGTGCACATCCCTACTTAGAATACTGTATACAGTTTTGGTCACCACACCTAAAAAAGATATTGTAGAGCTGGAAAAAGTGCAGAAAAGGGCAACTGAAATGATCCAGTAATTGGTACATCTCCCCTATGAGGGAAGGGATTGCTCAACTTGGAAAATTGGGGGCTGAAGGGAACATGATAGAGGTGTACAAAATTATGCATGGTGTAGAAAATGTGGATAGGGAGACATTTGTAATTGAAGGGGCGTGTCCTGAGAGCTGCTGCTGGGCCTGAAGGGGTGTAGCCTGACTGTTCTCAGCAGCTGAGTGGACGGGAGATTCATTCTGTTTCCTGACTCCTAACTGAGCAGAGCACAGAAGAGGAAGCTGCCCCAACTGGACTAGAAGGTACATAAGGATGCAAACTCCCAGGAACGGCGCAGTCAGAGCGAGTGAACAGGGAGAGCAAACAGGAGTTTGTCAGGAGAGTTCAGCAGGGGAGATTAGGGTGGTGGTGGTCCCTAACAAAAAATGTGTTCTTGTACATGTACTACATGTAGTAGGTTGTTAACCTTCAGGGAAAACAGGGCAAAGCACAGGCTATTCCAATACAATTGGAAAGGCAGAAACAAAAAGGGAATGGAGACTATGGACGGAGAGGATTCTCCAGTGGTGGTGACATGTAAAGTGTGTGCAATGTTTGTTTTCCTGCGTGAGATCAACATTGCATACATGTGCAACAAGTGCAAGCTATTGGAAGAAAAAGTAAGTGTACTTGAGCAACGAGTGTCCACCCTCCAAGGAATAAGAGAAGGCGAAGAGTTCTTAGACAGAGTGGTAGAATTGCAACAGCAAAGAGAAGCACAGGAGGTGGAAGAACAACAGCAAGTTGAAATAGAAGTGGGGAATACAGAGGTGAGGAAAGCTGAAGAAGAGGAAACTCCCGGGAAAAGGGTGACAAGAGCAGAAGAATTAGAAGATACTCTGTACCAGTGGAACCATTAGAGTTATGTAACCGCTTTCAGGTACTGAAAGTTGAGACTGGAGGACAGCCTGCAGAGGAAGAAGTACAGGAGACCCCGTGCAACAGTAAGCAAGAGGCAGGTTAGTCTAGCAGTGGCAACAATACCAAAGCTTACAACAAGAACAGAATAATAGTCATTGTGGGAGGCTCCCTGCTGTGTGGCATTGAAACACCAGTATGTCGCGAAGACCCATGGACTCGTCAGGTGTGCTGTCTCCCTGGAGCACAGATTAGAGATATGACTGAAGGGTTGCCAAAGCTCATAAAGTCCACTGACACACATCCTTTTCATCTCATCCATGTGGGAATGAATGGGGATACTGCCAAGTGGGGCTACGAAGAAATCACATCAGACTTTGAAGGTTTGGGAAGGAAACTCAAGAACTATGGGACTCAGATAGTATTCTCATCCATCTTCCCAGTTCTTGGAAGAGGAATAGAACGGGAAAGAAAAATACTGCGGGTGAACAACTGGCTATGAAAGTGGTGCAGATGTGTGAGATTCGGATTCTGGGACTAGGGCTATGCTACTTGGAAGTTGGACTGCAGACAAGTGATGGGTTGCACCTCACAAGGGCTGGGAAGAATGTGTTAGGCCACAGTATGAAGAGCTTCATCAGGAGGACTTTAAACTGAATCCTACGGGGGAGGGAGACAAACTTGGAGGCAACAATGGATGAAGGCTTATGCACCATAACAGAGACAACAGCTCCAATAGCTCCTAAAATAGTCTTTACAATAATGTAGGAAAGAAGCCAGACTATAAAGCACATGTTCTTCAATGTCTATATACTAATGCCCAGAGTATGGAAAATAAACAGAATGAACTTGAATTCTTAATACATGAAGGCAAATATGACTTGATAAGTATAAGTGAAACTTGGTAGCATGACTTCCATGATTGGAATATAGCAATTGAAGGATATAAAAAGAACAGAAGAAATTGAAAGAGATGCGGAGTCACACTATATGTTAAAAATACTTATCCCTGCACAGAAATACAGGAGGACGAGCCTGGCAGTCCCAATGAGAGCATCTGAATTACAATAAATGGTGCAAGGAATAAAAGGAACATGATAGTCGGAGTCTATTACCAACCACCCAATCAAGGAGAAGATGAGGATGAAACTTTTGATAAGCAAATTGCCAGTATTTCAAGGAAGTGCAATGTAATAGTTATGGGGGGACTTCAATTACCCTGATATCTGTGGGGAGACAAATTCTGCCAAACATGGCTCTGCCAAGAAATTCCTGACATGTGTAGCTGAAAACTTTCTGCTACAGAAAGTGGAGGAAGGAACTAGAGGATTGGCTATCCTTGACTTGATACTGACCAATAGGGATGATTTAGTGGATAAAGTGGCAGTTACGGGAACTCTTGGGGAAAGTGACCACATCATACTTGAGTTCTTGATTTTAAAGGAAGCAAAAGCTGAGTGTAGCCACACGTGTACTCTGAATTTCAGGAAAGCCGATTAAGGTGGGTCCACAACTGGCTGGCTAACCGCACCCAGAGAGTCAAGCATTAATGGCTTTACATCAAGTTGGAGAGCAGTAACTAACAGGGTACCACAGGGTTCTGTCTTGGGGGCAGTATTATTCAATGTTTATTTTATTTTATTGACTATATACATGAAATACAATGAAAAGGAAACACACGCACACACAGAAATTAGTAACAAAAAAAAAGGGGTGGGGAGAAAAAGTAAAAGCAATATTCTACTGTAATTTAAACAACATATGGAGATTTAGTACAGAGCATGGTCATGAAAGATAAAATAAAAATTTTAGGGGGATATTACAAATGTAAATATAAACATGATGTTATATTTAAAGGAATAGGCAGGCCTACTCAGATGAATTTTAAGTGTTTTATTGGTGTTTTATTGGTATTTTAATGATATATTGGCTCCCCGCCTCGATTATTATTATTATTATTATTATTATTAAGTAAACCAAATATTTCTGAAAGCTTTTGGGACTAAATGTATATTACTATCTTTATTCATATATGTAATAAAAATCCCCCATTCAGTGGCAAACATATCTGATTTTATTTATTTATTTGGTCTTTTTGCTATACGTAACTTTTGAGTCAATTTCTCTATTTGCACTACTTCCCATACCTTATTATACCATTTAGTTATTGAGATTCCTTGTAGATCTTTCCAGTATCAGGCAATAAGCACTCACGCTGCTATTAATAGGTAACCCACCAGTTTCAAGTTTAGAAGTGCCAATTATGTTTGAAATTCCCAAAAAGACTTGGTCCCAAAAATCTGAGACCTTTTTTACAATCCCACCACATATGTGGGAAAGACGCCACCATATCACATCCCTGCCAACATTTAGGAGAACTGTTCCTGGACATATAACAAATCCTCAAAGGAGTAAGATACCATTTCTGAGCTATTTTTATTTTTGTTTCTCAAAATATGGCTGATGTAGACTTATAGGGAAATTGCATCCTCCTCTTTAATTTCAATATTCCGGTCTCTTTCCCATCCGTTTTTAAATTGTTCATAGAACCCGTATCTATGCTCAGTAAAATATCATAAATCATGGAAATTAATCCATTATCCATGTTCATAGAGTCCGCTATCAACCTCTCAAACTGAGAAAGGGGTTAGGGTTTCCATTCCTTGTTCTTTAATATTGGGTTGCCTTATGAAGGTACTCAAGTGGTACAATGTTAGCCAATTTGTGTTATATTGTCATAAGCCAAGTTTCTGCCCTTAACAGCAGCACAGCCCCAGCAGCAGCATCCCCTTTCCAGGAGGGGACTGCTGAGCCAATCAGTGCAATGATGGGGCAGGCCTAGCAGATTGAGATCGCTCTGTAGTTGTGGATTGTAGTTGGGGTTGCTGACTTCCCCAAGAGTAAATCCATGGGGAAAGAGATCACTGTGCTCACAAAAGAGCTCCAGAAGATGGGCTTGACAAGGAGCAACCCCCCCCCCCCCCCCGCCTGCTCACAAAGCAGAAGCAAGCAAAAAACATCAAAGGGCCAAGCAGGGAAGACACTGCCGGAAGAGCAGTGGAAGAGGAGCAAACTTGCCTGTTTGCTAGGAGGCTTGGAGGTCAAGGAGCAGGGGAGGGAGGTGGCCCGGTGGGGGGGAGGGGAAGAGGAAACCAGAGTGGGGGTGGGTGGGACAAAGGAAGCTGGAGGGGATGAGGCTGCAAATTTGCAACTAGGTGCCTCTTCTGCCGCGCAGCGGAGGCGGCAGATAGCGCGCCCCGCATTGACGTTCCTTCCGCCCATCTACAGCGGAAGGAGCGCCAAGGCGGGTTTTCCTGCTGCGCCTGCACCTACCCAGCGGCAGCTGTAGGTGCAGCTGGGAACATCGCCCCCCCCCCCCACTCCAAGGTAAGTGTTTTTTAAAAAAAATGGGGGGGGGGGAGGCGAGCTTTGGAGCTTTTCCCTGCATTAGTTTCGGAGTGGCAGCAACTTCATGTAATCCACCTGCCGCCACTCCAAAGCTACTGTGGGGAAAAGCGACTGTCTAGATGTACCCTATTATATTTTTATATTTTATAAATAAAATATATAAATAAATATAAATAAAATATAAATAATAATAGAAGTACCCTACAGCAGCAAAAGAGCATGAGTTTCTGGCCCCTCTTGCTTAGGGTGACCAGATTTTAAAAATAAAAATCCCGGTACCCCCCGCCCCCCCTCCCAAAACAACCCCCCCACTAAGCCACCCCCCCAAAAAAAAACCAGCCTGGACCTACCACCGGGTTCCTCCTTCGCCGCCCGCACGGCCGCGCCGGGTTCCTCCTTTGCCGCCCGCGCGGCCGCGCCGGGTTCCTCCTTCGCCCGCGCGGCCGCGCGGGGTCCTTCTTCGCCCGCGCGGCCGCGCGGGGTCCTCCTTCGCCGCCCGTGCGGCTGCACCGGGTTCCTCCTTTGCCCGCGCCGGGTCCTCCGTCGCCACCCGCGCGGAAGAGGCGGGAGAGGGCCGGATCCGGAAGTGACGGTTACGCCACTTCTGGATCCGGCCCTCTCCTGCCTCTTCCACGCGGCCTCTGGCCTTACGAGCCCGGCAGCGGCGGCGAAGGCGGTGGAGGAGCCCGGGAAGCGGCCGCCCCAGCAGGTAAGTGCCCCCCTTCGTGCTTACCAGCTGGGGCGGCCACTTCCCGGGCTCCTCCGCCGCCTTCGCCGTCGCTCCTTGCTTGCTGCCACCGCCGCGTGACCCCCCGCCACCCCGGTTTGCCCCCCTGCCCCCCGGTTGGTCCGGTTTGCCCCTGGATTCCCGGTTAGGACCGGGAAATCCCGAGCCACCTGGTCAGCCTATTCTTGCTGAAGAAGCAACATGCTACCTCCCCTCCCTCTTTTAATTTTTGCCAGCTCAGTCAGGCTGGAGGGCAAGGGGAGAATCCCCCACACCCCCCACTTGGTACAGCATGTGGCAGCCACCATTGGAAAGGGATAGGGCACATGGCGGTGGCCTTTTTAAAAACGGAACCAGCCTAGGGTTGGTGGCAGCACAAGTACAAGTTACTACTCACTGTCACCCCCCCCACCCAATTAAGCTTATGGGTGGCTTTAAGAGATACCCTAAGGAAGGCTTTTCTGCCTGCATGAGTTATGAGCACCTGCTACACCAGCCCCCACAGTTCTGCCCAAAAGGCTGCTGCCTTTCCCTGCTAGGCAGAGGTAGCCAAACAATCCATCTCATGAGGCCTAAGCCATTCTTTCTCCCATATGCCCCAAACCACTGCTCTATGATTTAGTGGCTGCTCTTATTAGAAGCCAAAAAATGGGCAGGCAATAAAGGAGCCATATAAACAGACATTGCAGCTCTCAATACCTCTCCCCATTACGTTTGGGAAATGGTAAAAGGGGGCGGGTGGGCGGCTGCAAAGTTACAGACAAAGGTACAATGCCCCCCCACCTGGGAATATGCAAAACAATGCTCCTGCACCCCACTACTGAGAGGGGAGAATTTGCAGGGGCTTCAGCACTTACTCACACTTCAGTTTCTTAGAAGGAGGGCACTGGAGATTTCTGGCCTTTCTTTTATAAAGGGTTTGTTTACAGTGGCTCTAGATGAGGGCTCATTACATCACCAGTCCAATCAATCAGCACAGAGTTGTAAGGGATCCCTGGAGGTAATTTAGACTGACCCCAAGCACATAAGATCGGGGGGGGGGGGGTGTACTCAAGAATAATGGTAGCAGGCTTTAGCACCTGCTTTACATGCAGCAGATCCCAGGCTCAAAAGCACCCCTGCCCCCTCCAATATGTAGGTGTGGTAGAAATTCACAATTATTAATTTAAAAGGTTGCTTCCTAAAAAAGGTTTGCTTTGAAATAAAGCCACTGTCTCTCTTGGCTAATAATGGGCAACAGGAAATGTGTGGTCTACTGCTTCTCAAAGACTGAGACAGGAGGAGGATGGGGCCTAAGGGAGTTATAGAATGTATAGATCAGCCACATCACATGTAACCAGGCAACAGGTTATGCCATTATGTCATGCTTAAAAAATTGTAAGTTTTGTGATTGGACAAATTGACCTCTGCAATAAGGCGTGCTCTAATTACATATGAAAACTGTAAGAAACCTATAACAGTATTAAACCTCGGGGTGGTGGCCAGTTCTCTTTTCCTTGCACTTGAGAGCTCCGTTGCAATGTGTGTTCTGTTTTGTTGCATTAAAGCAATTGGTGAGCAAACGCTACCTAAGTCGTGTCCAGTCTCTTGACCATGTGAAGAATTCCACGACAGTAGGCATATAAAGATTAGGCATTTTAGATAAGGAATCAAAATAGGCTGGCCATATGAAAAGGAGGACAGGGCTCATGTAACTTTAACAGTTGTAGAGAAAAGGGAATTTCAGCCAGTGTCATTTGTATGCAATTAGTTCCTGGTGAAATTCCCTCTTCATCCCAACTGTTAAAGTTGCAGGGGCCCTGCCTTCTTTTGTATATGGTCACTCTAGTATAGTGCCTGCAACTTTAACCGTTGGGATGAAGGGAATTTTACCAGGAACTAATTGCGTACAAATGGCACTGGCTGAAATTCCCTTTTCTCTATAACTGTTAAAGTTACATGAGCCCTTTCCTCCTTTTCATATGGTCAGCCTAATTAAAAACAACAGCAAAATCCAAGATTAAACTGCCCTTATGCAAATCTATGGTGTGACCACACTTGGAATACTGTATACAACTCCAATAACCACATAATAATAGTAGTAGTAGTAGTAGTAGTAGTAATAATAATAATAATAATCAAACAAAGCAAGATGGCAGAGCTAGGAAAATGGCAGAAAAGGGCAACTAAAAGGCTCAAGCAACTCCCTTATGAGAAATGGTTTAAACTCTTGCGGCTATTTAGGTTTAAAAAGAGGAGCGTGAGATATATCCAGATTTATATGGCAAGGCAAAAAACCAAGAGTCAAATATAAAATATTACAGGATGCAAAAGAAAGGGGAGGTCTGGGCCTCCCAAACCTGAAGTTGTATTTCTCTGCCTGCTGCTTAGTGTGGATGAAAGAATGGATAATGTTGAAAAACAAAAGATTACTGGAGTAAGAAGGTCATGAGTTGAGATTTGGGTGGCATAGAATAATAGAATCATAGAATCATAAAATAGTAGAGTTGGAAGGGGCCTATAAGGCCATTGAGTCCAGCCCCCTGCTTAATGCAGGAATCAACTTTAGAGCATCCCTGACAGGTGGTTGTCCAGCTGCCTCTTGAATGCCTGTAGTGTGGGAGAGCCCACCAACTCCCTAGGTGATTGGTTCCATTGTCATATTGCTCTAACAGTCAGGAAGTTTTTCCTGATGTCCAGCAGGAATCTGGCTTCCTGTAACTTAAGCCCATTATTCCGCATCCTGCACTCTGGGTTGATCGAGAAGAGAACCTGGCACTCCTCTGTGTGACAACCATTCAAGTATTTGAAGGGTGCTATCATGTCTCCCCTCAATCTTCTCTTCTCCAGGCTAAACATGCCTAATTCTTTTAATCTCTCCTCATAGGGCTTTGTTTCCAGACCTCTAATCATCCTTGTTGCCCTCCTCTGAACACACTCCAGATTGTCTGCATCCTTCTTGAAGTGTGGTACCCAGAAAAGGACGCAATACTCAAGATGGGGCTTAACCAGTGCCGAATAGAGGGGAACCAGTACTTCGTGTGATTTGGAAGCTATACTTCTGTTAATGCAGCCCAAAATAGCATTTGCTTTTTTTGCAGCCACATCACACTGTAGGCTCATATTTAGCTTGTGATCTGCAACAATTCCAAGATCCTTCTCACTTGTTGTATTGATTAGCCATGTATCCCCCAATCTTGTAAGTGTGCATTTGGTTTCTTTTTCCTAGGTGTAGATCTTGGCATTTATTCCTATTAAATTTCATTCTGTTGTTTTCAGCCCAGTGCTCCAGTCTATCAAGATCACTTTGGAGTTTGTTTCTGTCTTCCAGGGTATTAGCGATCCCACCCAATTTTGTATCGCCTGCAATGTGATAAGCATTCCCTGGACCTTCTCATCCAAATCATTAATAAAAATGTTGAAGAGCACTGGGCCCAGGACTGAGCCCTGTGGTACCCCACTCATTACCCCTCTCCAGTGTAAACACGTACCATTGATAAGCATTCTTTGGGTCCGATTCTGTAGCCAACTGTGGATGTACCTAATAGTTGTTCCATCTAGCCCACTTTTCACTAGTTTGTTAATCAGAATGTCATGGGGCTTTGCTGAAGTCAAGATATACTATATCCACAGCATTCCCACAGTCCAGAAGGGAGGTTACTCGAGCAAAAAATGAGATCAGATTAGTCTGACAGGATTTGTTCTTGACAAATCCATGCTGGCTTCTAGTAATCACTGCATTGTTTTCAAGGTGTTTAGAGATTGACTTCTTTATAATCTGTTCCAAAAATTTCTCAGGGATGGATGTCAGACTGACTGGTCTGTAGTTCCCAGGTTCCTATTTTTTGCTCTTTTGAAGATAGGGACAACATTAGCCCTCCTCCAGTCGTCTGGCACTTCACCCATCTTCCATGATTTTGAAGAGATAATAGAGAGTGGTTCTGAGAGTTCTTCTGCCAGTTCCTTTATTGCTCTAGGATGCAGTTCGTCGGGACCTGGAGATTTGAACTCATTCAAAGAAATTAGGTGTTCCTTGACCATTTGTTTATCAATCTCAAACTCCAATCCTGCTCCGACAGCTTGTACTTCACTTTTTTCAGGGCGGTCATATACCCGTTTTTGAGAGAAGACTGAGCCAAAGTAAGAATTGAGCAATTTGGCCTTTTCTTTGAACACAACAGCGGAGGGTATGAATCAGTAAAGATGTAATACAGGAATTTCTAGCCAATTTGAATGACTTCAAGTCTCCAGGCCCTGATGGAAATACACCCCAGAATATTGAAGGAACTGGCTGAAGAGTTGTCAGGGCCTCTGTCAATCATCTCTGAGGAGTCCTGGAGCACTGGGGAGGTGCTGGAGAACTGGAGAAGAGCAAATGTAGTCCCCATCATCAAGAAAGGGAAAACGAAGACCCCAGTAATTATCGACCAGTGAGTCAATATCTGGAACAGGTTATAAAGTAAGCCATTTGTAAGCATCTTGAAGGCAATGCTGTGATTGCTAAGAGTCAGCATGGCTTTGTCAAAAATAGGTCATCTGAAACAAAACTTGTCTCCTTTTTTGACAGGGTAACTACTCTAGCGGACAAGGGGAATGCTGTGGACATAATCTGCCTTGATTTCAGCAAAACTGATGACAAGGTTCCACATGACATTCTCATTGACAAGCTTGGATGACACTACAGTAAGGTGGGTCCACAACTGGCTGGCTAACCACACTCAGAGAATCAAGCATTAATGGCTCTACATCGTTGGAGAACAAGATGTCCTTTAACCCGGAGAAATGTAAGATATTACATTTAGGGAGGAAAAAATGTATTGTACACATACAAGATGGAGGATTCATGGCTTGGAAGCACTACATCTGAGAAGGATTTGGGTGTGGTCATCGACAGTAATCTGAACGTGAGTCAGCAATGCAAGTTACCTACTAGAAGAGCTAATGCAGTTCTGGGCTTCATTAGAAGAAGCATTGTATCAAAGATGCGTGAAGTCCTTATTCCTCTCTACTTGACACTAGTGAGACCACACCTGGAGTATTGTGTACAATTCTGGGCACCACATTTCCAGAAGAATATTGACAAGTTAGAACAATTTGGGGGAGGGAGGCAACAAAGATGATACAGGGAACTGACGACATGCCCTATGAAGACAGGCTGAAGGAACTTGGGATGTTTAGTCTGGAGAAAAGAAGACTGAGGGGAGACATGTTAGCAGTGTTTAGGTACATGAAAAGGCGCCACAGGGAAGATGATCAAGACCTTGGCTGCATTTGGACAACATATTAGTCAATGGTAGGTTGAGTAGCTAACTCACAGTTGGTTATTTTGTGGGTACTCCCCACACAACATATTCCTATACAACTGTGGGTGGTTGGGGCTGGCATTGAGTGGACTAATAGTCAACCCAGCATTTGACTGACACAGCCCCCACCCCTCTTCCCACCCTCCCTCCTCCCTCAGTCCTCCCAGTTCTATCCCAGCAGCCTCTGCAAGTTGCACCAGTTGTAGCAGAGTGGCAGCCGCTGCTTTGGTCGCTCTTGCCGCCTGCCTCTATGGGCTTGTGTTTTAACCCACTCACCACACGCCATTAACCCACTCACCCCTCCACACAACACTTTAAACAACTGGCTTCGAGCTAAACAACTTGCAAGCCAATTATTTCAGTTGCTTATTTGGGCAGAATAGCATACCATCAGTAGTTTGTGAGCGGCGTGATACCCTCCACACAACACAATAAGCAACACAACTGACGATTGTCCCCCCCCCCCCCCAGTTGCTTAATGTTGTCCGAATGCAGCCCTAGTCTTCATTGCCACAGAAATTAGGACTGGAAATAATGGGTATCAGTTACAAAATTTCCTGACGATAAGATCTGTACAGCAGTGGAACAGTCTACATATGGAGGCTGTGGGTTCTCCATCTGGAGGTTTTTAAGAAAAGCTTGGACAGCAACCTTTCATGGATGGTCATAGGCATGCGCACAGCTGGTGCACGTGGTGCCCAGGCACCACCTAATAGGGCAGGATCCCTCCCCTCCACAGAGGACTCCAGGCAGGCACTCCTCCATGCCTCCTGCCCGCCGAGATAATCCCTCTCACGCTTGCGGAACAGGGAGTAAACAGCGGGTAGAGTGGAGATATGAGAATGACGAAAGGGCTCAGGAAGGACATTCACTTCGCCACTACGATAGCACGCAAGTGAGAACTCAGTCAAGGAACCAGCAGGATGTGCTGAGGAGGAGAAACCAATGTCACAGGACCGGTCCCGAGCCTTCCAGGGACTCATGCCGCAGGCGCCAGCTGGGAGGAGACGCAGAGAGCGCCATAGGAACAAAGCGACCAACTTCCCAGTCCAGAAAGGGGGAAAGCAGGAGCATGGGATGCGGGTTTCGCACTCATTCCCAAGAGGTGTAGGCACGGGAATCCTGCCTGTTTGCCTGGCTGCTTGGCTCACCTCGGGCTCACTTGGCTCACCTCACTTAGCTCACCTCGGCCACTTGGCTCACCCGGGCCCTAAGCTGTGGCCGGTGCTGGGACAAGGCGAGAGAGGGGAATCCCCCCCCCCCCGCCGTGCCAGGGCAGGTATGCTTGTACTCCCTGGTGACGTTATTTTCAGTTCAGCCTATGGCTGAAAAAAATCCAAATCAGGTTTCCAGACTTGCTTTTTCTCAATGCAAAGCTCCTCCATCCGGTCAGGCATACGCCGCAGAGGAAAGGTAGGGCGCGCGCGGGGTGGAGATCGGGCAATGGCGGCAGGTGCAGAAACGAGCCCTCCCAGGCCTAGCTCCTCCCATCACTTCTTCTTGGCTGCGGGTGGGTGCAGGACATGAGGCCCGGCCCCTGAAGCCATGAGGCCCGAGTTTTAGTTTATTTAGTTTGTTTCATGAATGAAAAAAAGTCCTTTATGACTGTATATTCAATCAATGTTTACCTTTTAAAAAATTCCCTGGGAAAACTACGCTGCGCACGCCTATGTGGATGGTTGAATGGGTTTTCCTACTCATTGCAGAGGGTTGAACTAGATGATCGTTGTGGTTCCTTCCAACTCAACCCCAACTCCATGAATCACATCCCCAGTTCCTTCATTCACAACCCCACAATGGCAGTGTTTTGCCCCTTCAACAGAGCAAATTAACCTTCATTCAGACATACTAGCTAGTTTCCCCTGTTGTGTGTATGATTTTCTTGCTTATATGTGTTGGGAGGAGGAGGAGACTTTCCTGCAGAAACAGGAGTTTTGGGCAGGGGAAGCAGAGATGGCATCAGCTGCAGCAGTGTTAATAAAGGGGGTATCGTGTAGATACCCCCTTAGTCATTATGGTCTGTAGAGTTCAAGTCCCATCTTGTAGTTTACTTTCTTTAATACTATAGAAAAACTTCCTCACTGTTAGAGCGATACAACAATGGAACCAATGACCTAGGGAGGTGGTGGGCTCTCCCACATTAGAGGCATTCAAGAGGCAGCTGGACAGCCATCTCTCAGGGATGCTTTAGGGTGGATTCCTGCATTGAGCAGGGGGTTGGACTCGATGGCCTTATAGGCCCCTTCCAACTCTACTACTCTATGATTCTGTGATTCTATGTCTCTTTAAATTGAAATGAAATGTTTGTTTTCTATCTCCTGTACCTGACTTCTCCATTTTGTTTCTATCCATTTCTGCATCTGATGAAATGGATTTCCCCAATAAAGCTTATGCTTGAGTAATAAAACACTGTTAGTATTTAAGGTACCACAGACTCTTTTTGTATTCTTAAGACTGCTGTTCTGTGTTTGCTGTATCTGCTTCCCCCCTTTTGGTTCTTCTTCGCAAGAACATAGGAAGAGCCATGCTGGATCACACCAAGGGTCTATCTAGTCCAGTACTCTGTTCAGTGATCAACCAGCTGTCAACCAGGGACCCACAAGTAGGACACAGTACAACAGGACTCTCCCACCCATGTTCCTCAGCAACTGGTGTATATAGGCTTGCTGCCTCTGATACTGCTTCTGATAGAATCATAGAGTTGGAAGGGGCCACTTAGCCATAGAGTCCAAGCCCCTGTTCAGTGTAGGAATCAAGTTTAAAGTATCCCTGACAGATGGCTGTCCAGTCTCTGTTTGAATATCTCCAGTGAGAGAAAATCTATCACCTTCCTAGGCAGGTAGTTCTATTGTCTTACTGCTCTATTATGAAGTTTTTCCTGATATTAAACCAAAATTTGCCATCTTGTAACAGGCCATCTTGTGAGCCTGTTATTTCATGTCCTGTAGTCGTGGATGGTAGAAAAAAGGTTACGACCCTCTTCAGTGTAACAACCTATTAGGGACTTGAAGAGTGCAATCATATCCCCCATCAGTATTCTCTTCTCAAGGCTAAACATACCCAATTCCTTCCAGTTTCCTCAAACGACTTAGTTGCTAGTCCCCTGATAATCTATGTTGCCCTTCTCTGAGCCCATTCCAATTTATCTGAATCCTTAAATTGTGGTGTCCAAAACTGGACACAGTGTTTGAGGTGAGGTCTGATGAATGGAATTATTACTCACTGTGATTTAGAAACTAGACCTCTATTGAAGCAACCTAAAATTGCATTTGCCTTTTTTGCACCCTATCACACTGCTGATGACATTCAGCTTGTGACTGACCGATCCTTTACAAACATACTATTGCTAAGCCAGGTATTCTCCATCTTATACCTGTGTTTCACTCCAAATAAAGTTTAGTTGGAATTCATATTGGTCCCATTCAGATGACATGCTAAGTCATGATGGTTAAGCATTTTGAGCTAACCATGATGGCTTAGTGTGTTGTGTGTACAGCATTTCCCCTAACCATGGTGGCTACAAAATCACAGTTAACCATGTGCTGCAAAAGAGTTAGCAGCCCTAACTATGGCTTAGTGTATTGTCTGTCACTCTCCCATGGTTAACCAATTGCTGCCATAGAGCTTCCATAAGTGCTGCCATTAGAGGCATGAATAATCTACAAAAATGCTACATGGCCAGCATTTTTGTAAAATACCTTTTATGCAGAATAACAAGCCACTGTTTTTATGCATGACGGTGGTACATTAAGGGACTAGGTGTCTTCACAGCACTCCCAGGGTGCTTGCTGAGCCATCCAGTGACTTATGTGGGGCGTCTGACAGTGGAGAAGGTTCAAGGACCACAGGCCGACAGACCAAGCAGGAGTGGGGAAATCTGTCGGGCTGTATTCCTGTATTGGATGCCTGTCACGTCCCTAGCAAATGTTTTCAATCCCATGCCACTGTAATCAGCACAGCAACCTTGAGTCCTCCACATTCCCGGGCACAAACACCTTCGAAAACATCGCTGCCCACCCGGCCACTGGCTAAGAGGTACGAAAACCTCTTTCCATGGTTCTTCAAGCAGTTATAGATGTGGGGCTATTCCTGCGCCCCGCAACAGTGCAAGGAGAAGCTACATATGGCCAAGAAGGGTGGCTAGGGTGGAGGGTGGTTAGGCAGGGTAGTTAGTGCATCTGTGGCGGGAGCTCTCACCATGGTTAATGCTAACTACTATGCACTATGGTTTGCCTAATACCATTTCCCAAGTTACATCTGAACAGGACTGCTGCCTCTTGTGTGAAACATGACTTATTTTTTAACCATCGCATAACCCAGGTTCACACCCCTAGGGTCTGGTTAGTAGTATGCATGCAGGTTTCAGGTGTCATAGAATCATAGAAATAGTAGAGTTGGAAGGGGCCTATAAGGCCATCGAGTCCAACCCCCTGCTCAATGCAGGAATCTACCTTAAAGCATCCTGACAGATGGTGAATGCCTCTAATGTGGGAGAGCCCACCACCTCCCTAGGTAATTGGTCTTGGCGTCATGGTGGTGACTGATGGACACATATGCACACACACACACTTTTATTATTATAGAAGATTAAATGTATCTGCAAACATTTCTTCATTTACAAGCTTTCTTTCTTGACACATCGTCATCTTCATTTTTATTTTTTTTCTTTGAGAAATTATGCTTCAACCTGGTGGACATGCTCAACGTTGCTGCTTCTCATTTGACTAAGAAATGCAATTTCTTTTCATTATCAGCCTCATAACAACTCAGGGCAAAAGGTTGTGAGTATTTATACTTTCACACACTTTACTGCTTGATCCTGTAGGGGAGGGCTGGGGAACCTGTGGCCCTCTAGATGTTGTTGCAATTACAACTCTTACCAACTCTGACCATTGGCCATATTGGCTAGAGCTGATGGAAGTTGCCCTCTAACAACAAACAGCTGGAAGGTCACAGGTTCCCTACTTTGCCATAGGATCAGGATGATTTAAGTTCCTAGCTGGTAAAGGCCAAAAAAAGGTTGGGAGTGAGAACAGATGTAATTGCTTCTGTCTGTCACTAGATAGAGATGTTGCACAAAAGATGTTGAGTGGACCACCCTCAAGTAGGTGCACAAGTTATTTTTAATAGAGAAACTTTCTTCAATTAGCTAGGGTTGGGGATTTTTGCATGAATTCCACGTTGCAGCTGCCTATGGTAAAGCAGTCTCTTGACTTGTCTTTCAGGTACCACAGTTTCTGTTCAGCTATGCCATGTGGACAGGTGCAATGCAGATTGAATTTTCATAACTAAGATTTTGGTACTATTACAATAATATATACAAATGGAAGGTTAAGAGAAACTACAGATTCATTTTGAGATTCTATTCATCTCCATTACTGAAAAACCCATTAGTTTTATGTTTTGTTTTGTTTAAAAAAAAACACGCAAATCCTGCTTGTTCCCTGTTTTAGATTTGGCACTGATATTCAGTTTTAGGACCTGTATGAGAGGTGGGTTTTTTCTAGGGGTGTGCACGGACCCCCCGGATCGGATCGGGACCCGGATCGGGACCTCCAATTTTGTCCCGGACCGGTTCGGACAAAATCGGAGGCCCCCCGGACCGGATCGAGTCCGATCCCGATCCAAAAATCGGAAATTTTTGGATCGGCCGCCATTTTTTTCCCCATAGACTTGCATTGCAATGCAAGTCTATGAGGAAAAAATGGCGGCGGGTGGGTAAGGGGGGGCCTAACTCCCTCCCCCCCCGGGGCCGTCCGCTGTGGACGGCCCCGGCAGGTAAACCCCCTCCCCCGCGCTCCCTACCCCCCCTGGGGCCGCCTGCTTCCATCCGCTGGCGCCCGCGGGCGCCAGCGGATAGAAGCGGACGGCTCCGGGGGGGGGGGGTAAGCCCCCTTCCCCGCCACTTACCTTCTCGGCACGTCCGGCGCCGGCGGCTACTACCAGCGGGCTCCGCGGCCTACTCTCGAGTAGCGCGCCGGGTGATGACATCACCCGGCGCGCCACCCTGGAGCAGGCCGCGGAGCCTGCTGGTAGTAGTAGGCGCCGGCGCCGGACGGGAGCCGCCGGGCCGGGCAGGTAAGGGCCCCCCTCCCCCCTCCCCCCTCCGCGCGCCCCCTCCTCCCCCCTCCCCCCTCCGCGCGCCCCCTCCTCCCCTCCACGCACCCCCTCCTTACCTTTCCGGCCCGGCGGCTCCCGTCCGGCGCCGGCGCCTACTACTTCCAGCAGGCTCCGCGGCCTGCTCTAGAGTAGCGCGCCGGGTGATGACATCACCCGGCGCGCCATCCTAGAGCAGGCCGCGGAGCCTGCTGGGAATAGTAGGCGCCGGCGCCGGACGGGAGCCGCCGGGCCGGAAAGGTAAGGGCCCCCCTCCCCCCTCCGCGCGCCCCCTCCTCCCCTCCACGCACCCCCTCCTTACCTTTCCGGCCCGGCGGCTCCCGTCCGGCGCCGGCGCCTACTACTTCCAGCAGGCTCCGCGGCCTGCTCTAGAGTAACGCGCCGGGTGATGACATCACCCGGCGCGCCATCCTAGAGCAGGCCGCGGAGCCTGCTGGGAATAGTAGGCGCCGGCGCCGGACGGGAGCCGCCGGGCCGGAAAGGTAAGGGCCCCCCTCCCCCCTCCGCGCGCCCCCTCCTCCCCTCCACGCACCCCCTCCTTACCTTTCCGGCCCGGCGGCTCCCGTCCGGCGCCGGCGCCTACTACTACCAGCAGGCTCCGCGGCCTGCTCTAGAGTAGCGCGCCGGGTGATGACATCACCCGGCGCGCCATCCTAGAGCAGGCCGCGGAGCCTGCTGGGAATAGTAGGCGCCGGCGCCGGACGGGAGCCGCCGGGCCGGAAAGGTAAGGGCCCCCCTCCCCCCTCCGCGCGCCCCCTCCTCCCCTCCACGCACCCCCTCCTTACCTTTCCGGCCCGGCGGCTCCCGTCCGGCGCCGGCGCCTACTACTACCAGCAGGCTCCGCGGCCTGCTCTAGAGTAGCGCGCCGGGTGATGACATCACCCGGCGCGCCACCCTAGAGCAGGCCGCGGAGCCTGCTGGGAATAGTAGGCGCCGGCGCCGGACGGGAGCCGCCGGGCCGGAAAGGTAAGGGCCCCCCTCCCCCCTCCCCCCTCCGCGCGCCCCCTCCTCCCCTCCACGCACCCCCTCCTTACCTTCCCGGCCCGGTGGCTCCCGTCCGGCGCCGGCGCCTACTACTACCAGCAGGCTCCGCGGCCTGCTCTAGAGTAGCGCGCCGGGTGATGACATCACCCGGCGCGCCACCCTAGAGCAGGCCGCGGAGCCTGCTAGTAGTAGTAGGCGCCGGCGCCGGACGGGAGCCACCGGGCCGAGAAGGTAAGTGCCCCCCTCCTCCCCCCCCCCCGCTGTCCACTTTCATCGGCGGGCGCCCGCTGGCGCCCGCCAATGGAAGCGGCGGTGGGCGCCAGTGGGCGCCCGCCGATCCGCCGATCCGCCGAACCGGTTCGGAGCTTTTTCGGACCGGTTCGGATTGGATCGGCCGATCCAGCTGCGGGATCGGAAATCGGATAATTTATCCGATTTCCCACTGGACCGGACTCGGATCGTGGATCGGGTCCGATCCAGTGCACATCCCTAGTTTTTTCTATTCTTTTTTTAAAAAAATAATTATATTTTTTGGGATGGGGACTGCTGCCTGAAGCAACATTCTGGTAATATCTTACTCAAGAATTCCAATAAACTGATGTAGGATTAATTAAGGGTAATAATTTGGAAAAGATCAGAATCATGTTGGCCCCCCTCAACTAAGAACAACAACAGCTTGAGAGGCTGTGAATCTTGAGTGGCTTAAAAATATGTCTTCCCATGGCTTCATTTTTTCCAGAAAAGTTTGGGTAACAAAATATAAATATTTCATAATTCAAACTGTCTAATTTTGGGGTGGGGGGGGGAAACAATTACACCCCCTGCTCCAAGTTTTTCTAGGGGGTTTTCCTGAGCCTTCGTATCTCTATGTCATGTGTCATCCCTTGATCCCCACCTAGCTTTTTTCCCCAGTATTGCTAGGGATGTGACAGTGTCAGTAAAGGTATCATTGCAATGAAAAATTCATATTGTCACCATGGGCTAACCTATGTGGATGTGGAAGATTTGTAATTTTGTCTCCTAATATAATTTTCTTTTATTAAAAGCAGCCACTGGGTGAATGGGGCATTTGGATTGGGGCTGTAGCAAGGCAGGGAGGGGATCAACCTTTTCAAAGCTGTTTAACTGATTTAAAACCTCTCCCCCACTCCCTGTTGCTATCAGCCACAGGAAGAAACAAGTACAGGTACTCATTGTACATTTCCCTTTTTCTTCCATGGCTACCAGCATCTTGAAAGTAGGGTTGATTTAAATTAAGGAAACAGAGAGGGCAAGGTGTGTTTTTTTAAACCCCAGCACCATACCCCTGATCCAAAAGCAGGGAGACACAGCTGCTTTTGATGAAAGAATGCAAGGCTGGGGGATCCGATTATAGATCATCAGGTCACATGTAGTTTTGCTTTGAAGTGTAGACTACAGTGCAGAAGCATCTCTTTACCACAGACTCCTATCAGGCACCATTTTGTCTTGATGCTGTTCCTGATTACCAGCTGAGACCAGTTCATAGCCTGCATGGTCCTTTGGGGATACTGAACTTTAGGGGTGTGCTGCTGCTGCTTTGAACCATTCAGCTTAGAAGGAAGCCACTTGGAACAATTTTACTCAGCCACTTCAGGGTCCTGGTTAGCAAGGCAATGCTTAATGCCAATTCATACATGGCATACTTCCACAAACACAGCCACCACAAAGAAAAAGGTTGCACACAGTCACAAATGCAATAGTGAAAAGAGGTAGACAGCATGAACTTCCAATTTCATAAATGAGAAAAAAGGATTTGAAACATAAAAAATAATGACACACCCTTTGAGTGGACTGGAACATATCCTGGAGTTTGTAATGAAGCAGTTGTGTCCCTAACTTCCAGTTGGTCTGACATTTTATTGAACAACCACTGCCCAGTCCTCTCAAGCCTTTACAGTAAGGGTAGGGAACCTCCATCCCAAAGGCCTAATCCACCTCATGGGACTCTCTTATCTAACCCATGAAGCCTTTGCTGATGGACCTGCCTCCTTTAAAAAACCCTTTTACCTTTGATCTATCCTTTCTCTCCTCCCACCCTCAATTTTCTGTAGTGCTTTCATTGTGAGGGAAACTCAGAATGCTTTCCCCACTAGCCACTGAAAAAGGCTCCCCTTTTCAGTGCTCAGTGCTGAACCTACTCTTACCTCTGATTACCTGCTGATGAGAGATAAGAGCTTTTCCCTACTTGGGAGAGAGAGTGGGATCTGGGAGGAAGCTGCTGAGTAATTCAGCCCTGCTTACTTCTGGAGTGTAATATAGGTAGTCTACACCAGTAAGATGAAAGAATAACTGGTTTATTTCTTCATGCAATTCAGTTTGGCGCCCATCTTGTAACAATCCCCAGAAGCTCAGGCCTGGACCATGCTCAGTTCCAACTATTCTAAGAGATACGCTTTTGCTTTGTTACCACTAGGTAGCAACACATAACATCTATTACACTCCTCCCCTTTAGTTTCTACTATCAGCATATAGACAAACAGAAAATGAAAAAACAGAAAATAAATTAATATCTGAGAATACATTGGTCTTAACCCACAAAGTCTTTTGTTTTTACAAATTCAGGTTGGGGATTCTCTTTGAATGGCACAGACTAACTGCACATGTTCCTGGCTTACCCATAGGTGTCACTGGGGCACTCACGGATTTTCGCAGGTCCCTCTCACAACATTGTCTGTGTCCCATGTGCCTCCCACCACTTCTAGCCTTCTTTGTGTGACAAAATAACACCCCAGTAAGTCTGACTTATTTTTTGAGACAGAACGTGTGTGCAGGAGAAGCAGCGTGATCCAAACAGCCTGCTGAATGGGCCACGTGCAGGTTGTTTGCTTCCTCTTTTGAAAGGTGCAGGTGGAGAAGCGACGGTAAGGAAATGTGATTTCACCCCTCCCCCTCCCCCCCTCCGATGATACTCAGAATGTTCTGTGACTGAAGATACTTCATCAGCGGACACACCTATGGGAAAATTGCACCTGTAAGCTGAGGCCCATTATCAGTTACCACCACCTCTGGCAATCCAAAAGTAGGAAAAAAAGGCGGAGATTATCAATAGTAGCTTCAGCGGTAGTGGATGACATTACATGAATTTCAAACCATTTAGAGTGTGCATCTGTTATTATTAAGAAAATTTCCCCCATAAATGGACTAGCATAATCTACATGATGTCTTGCCCAGGGTCATTGTGTCCACTTCCAAGAGTGTAAGGGTGCTTTTGGAGGAGCATGGTGATTAGCTTGACAAACACCGCCACACTACTGTCTCAATCTGATGGCCTATCTCTGGCCACCACACGTAGCTACATGCTAGACCCTTCATCTGTACAATGCCATGATGCACTTCATGCAGCAACTTTAGCACAGCACATCAACTCCCTGGTGGTACCACTATCTAAGATCCTAATAAGAGACATCCATCCTGGATACTCAAGGACTCTCTACACGGAGAGTAGGGCTGGGTGGGGAGTGGGGAGGGGACAAGAGAGTCCCCTCTCGGTAGGTGAAGAAAGGAAGGGTTCTTCAGGGTTCAACATCCTCATCCTGAAAAGGACTGCTTTGTCAAGGCAAGGAATTTGTGGCCTACAAGAAGCAACAGCAGATTGACCAGAAAAGGTAAGACAGAGAATTAGTGGAAGTCCAGCCCATTAACAATAGCTGGAGGAAGAGTCCCCATCTTCCTCCCATCTACAAGGCTACAACTTGCAAAACTTAAGGGCAAGATAGGATTTTGGGACCTGACAGATGACAGCAAAATTACCAAAAAAGGAAGAAAAGAGACTGGAATCCCAATAGAATGAGCTGCAAGTGTATCCTGAGTAGCTGGGGGAACAGAGTGGTGATATCATAATTCTTTCAGTCAATGGAAGGCATTTTCAGTCTCTGATGTTGCTAGGCAAAATTTAAAGTATATTGTCTTGAAAATTATAATACAGCAATACTTCATGTTCCTGTATTTATTGCGTATGTAACTGAATACAGTTATGCAACTGATAATGGTGTCGGGAAGTTTGGAGGAACCCCCATTATTTTGTGTGCTCTAGCATGTATATGGGAAGGTGATGGAATTGGTCACTCTCAAGGAGATGAACTGTGGTCTGGATGGGTGGCCCATCCAATAATTTCTGGTACTCTTTATTTTTATGGGCACAACCTCTGGAGACAGCTCTGAATATTTAAAAAGCCCCCAAAGAAATCATTGGAGCCCATGGTTTATAATGTTGATAAACTGTTGTCATCCAGCCAAGGCAAAATCAGCTGGTTGGTCCTTCTGCATGGGGCTTGTTTTGTTTTTTAGAGCTAGATGGCTGAATAAAATGAAAGAAATTAGTGGTTATTATTTGACAGTAAATTAGAGAAGCCCTCTTAGGTAAATGTCTATGTTTTGTGTATCATGTGTCTTTCCTTTGTACCCCAGTACATATGGCCTCAGTTGGTGGGGTGTGGGGTGAAAGCAGTCCTGTTTTCTGGGTCCCAAGCGCTCATTCCTCTGTTTGTGTACTGGGAGAGTTAATGAGAAGAGACTGCTATTCTTCCCTTCTCTTCCCCAATCCCATCTGTTCAAACAAAAGGCTGAAAGGGAAAGAGAGCTGAGACCCTGCTGGTCAAGAGGGGAGGGATAATAACACATATCCTTGGGCTACATTTCAGCACATGCAACCCTTTCATGCTGTGTTGTGGCTTTTATTCGGGCAAGAAACAGAACAACCTCTCTATAAGCATATTACAAAAAATTAAACATAAAAAAATGCATCAGACCCCAGGAACATATCATTCCTTTATTTCCTCACAACATGCATGAAGCAGGAGAGCAGGAAAGAAAGAGACGTGCCATTTGTATCAGATAGGGCATACATATAAAAAAATGGAAAATCCGATCTCTAAACAAGGTATGTGTGAATCCTGTTGAGGTCAAGAAAGCAAAATCAACTTAAATTTAATTTAAATTTAATTTATCTTGTTCAGCTGGATTGTGGATTGTTGAATTATCATTATTATACCAATATCCTCAGTGAACACGGCACTTCACAGAAAAGAGCATGACAACAAGACAGCTCTCTGCCCCTTGCCAGGAACTTCTAATCTAATGTCATCAGCAGGAGAAACCACAAATTGAGGAAATTAAAGGAAAAGGCAAGAGTAATAAGGAATAGACCAAATGCAGTTACATATGCTTACTTTATTGTGGTTGAGGGTTGAGGATTGAGGTTTAAAAGTTAATTCAACAGCTTCATGGAAGAACTGAGATTTGAAGGAAGGAGGGAGTTGAAAGAAGAAAGAGATGATACCTGATAGTTGTACTGGGGTGGGGTGGGGCTGTTCCATTCAAAGGGAGAATGGGTGGAGCTCATTAAGGGAATTGGAGACTTTGGGGAGTGGAAAGGTGGAAGAGCGAAGAAGACAGGCAAGAGATCTAATGGGATTAATGCTGTAGGAAAACGGCTGTGGAGAACTTTAAATGTCAGCTGAAGGACTTCGTGCTAGATGTGGAAGGGGATGCTGAGAGGTGGATTATTTTGGCAGCAGTGTTTTGGACAGAGGGGAGAGGGGTGATATGAGACAAGGGAAGACTTGAAAGAAGGTTGTGGAAGTCAAGGCAGGAAATTATGACAGCATGAACCAGATGATGATGAAGGTGCTGCATCATATATGATTATAATACAAATGTCTATGCATAGTATGAAATATAGTTATCATGTAAACATGAAAAATATGATATATTGCATATATCAGTTATATGGTAAAATTGTGAGGGACTTCAAGTGAAGATGGATAAAACATTTGTGGAAAAGCCAATCTGGAGTCTCTCTCACTGTGTTAAGTTCTAATGCATCAATTCCTCTCTAGGGCTGAACTCTGGGGGGGAAATGTGCTGCACTTTTGCAGCAAAAGCAAACTGTGGATGGTGCTGATTGGCTGGACCCTTTCTTGTCATAAAGAAGTCCTTCCCCACACATACTTCAGACTTGGAATAGTCCTGTACTCTTCAAAAGTTTCATTTTTTTTAATTAATAAGGAAATTTATACACACACGTGACACTTTACAAAAAAGCATTTTTAATTGGGGGCAGGTAGAGAAGGGAGATCAGAATCTACTGGTAGACCTTTAGCTGATTTTCAGTAGTTGGTGAATCTCAAGGAGGTTCTAATACAACCCTAAATAGATGCCTGAGGTTTGCCCACTTCTGAAGTTCACCTGGTGAGAAAGGCAAATGTGACAGTTGAGCCAATGTTTTATTTGCTGGTATGAACATGGTATGAACATGGTTGAGCCTGCTGTGAATTCTCTTTTTTATATTACATCTGTTTTCACATTTTTCTAGCCATGCCACTAGAGTGCCAACAATGAAGACTAGGTAAACTTGCTTGTATTCACTCAGAACTTGATGCCACAGTCATTGCAGAGCCTGGGGAGGTATCCAGTGCCTTGTCTGGTCATGTTTCCCGGGATCAGTTCCAGTTGTTGCAGCCTGATGACAAAATGGTTGAATCAGTCCATCCCACCACATGTAAGCTTGACCCTTGCCCATCTTGGTTAATATGATCTAGTGGAGGTGGATTGATTGGGTGGGTCTGGGGGTTGGTAAATGCCTCACTCTGTTAGGGGGTGGTGCTGCTGCCTTGAAAGAGGCTGTAGTGCACCCTCTCCTGAAGAGGACCTCCCTGGACTGCCCTATCACTAATATCCCCTTTTTGGGCAAGGTGCTTAAGCATGTGGTGGTTGGGCAGCTTCAGATGTTTTTGGAGAAAACTGATTATGTGGACTAATTTCAGTCTAGTTTCAGGCCAGGGCATGGCACTGAAACAGCCTTCATTTCTCTGATGAGATGAAAGACAGAGGGACTGCTATGGCTATTAAGCTGTGGGGTGCCACCGGGCTCTATTCTATCTCCCATGCTGTTCAACATCTATATAAAGCCATTGGGTGAGGATATTAGAGGTTTTGGGGCATCATCATCAATATGCCGATGATACTCAGCTCTACTTCTCCTTGTCGTTGGAATCAGCTGGGGCGGTGAAGGTGCTGGACCAGTGCCTGGACCAGTGAGGGCAATAAACTGAAGCTGAATCCTGATAAGATGGAAGCTCTGTGGAGTGGTGATTCACGAGTCTGGGTTGCACTCCCTCTGAAGGAGCAGGATCTACTCCTAGATCCATCCTTGTCACTGGAGGCCCAGGTTGTCTTCATGGCCCATAGTGCTTGGGGCCAGCTTTAGCTGATCTGCAAGCTACGGCCTTTCCTGGACAGGGATAACCTAGCCACAGTAGTCCACGTGCTGGTAACTTCCTGATTAAACCACTGCAATGCACTCTACATGGGGCTGCCCATGAAGAGAACTCGGATGTTGCAGCTAGTGCAAAATGTAGCAGCTAGATTGCTCACTGGAACATCCTATAAAGTTCATATAAAGTCTTAAAAGAAATGCATTGGCTGCCTATATGCTTCCGGTCAGAATTCAAGGTGCTGTTGTAAATCACTGGCGTTAAACTCGATAAGCGGGAAGGAAAGTCAATAAACAGTCTGTGGTCAAAAGCTGAAGTATCCATCAGAAGCCGAGTCAAATAATACTGGGTTCAGGAAAGTGTCAAAGAGTAGTCAGAGTCTGGTCCAAGGTCAGGATATGTCCAGGCAAGATCAAGGAGCTGGTATGCAAGCAAAGAAGACAAGGCAGCGAAAACAATAGTTTCTTCCAGCATCACTTCTGAGTTCTGGCATGTCTTTTATTGGAGATTATTGTCAGCTGCATTGGTCTTCAGCTAGCTTCTGCCTGTTCCTGTGAAGGGCCACTCCCCAAACATTCCCAGGCTCAGCTGTTCCTCCTTTTTGTTTAATCTCTCAAACTGAAGCACAACACTACCACCTGTCCCAAGACAGTCTCTCCCCCTGACCCTCCTGACAAGAGTGTTGGAGAAGGGGACCAAAATGGACCAACAGTGCTTGAAGTTCTAAGGTGTCCCTCGCCCCTCCTGTTCACTTTTCTGCTGAAGCTGCAAGCTCCTTCTAGCAGCCCCTTGCTGCAGTCTTCATTTTGCCCGCCGCCATTCTTGCGGGGTAAAGGAGGCTCAGTGTCCAATTCGGGGGCAGGATCCTTTAAGGGGATGTCAATCATACCCGTACCAACCTGCTCGAGGGCTACGGAATATGGATTTGTTGCTGCTGAAGCACACACGTCCCCTGGCAGGGCAGGATACATTTGGTCAGGAACAGGTGGGCATCTACTTGTGGTAGATGGTTCAACCTGGGTGGTGTCTAGAGACGGGGCATCACAGATGAGGCAGGCACATCCATGACCTGGGTAGGTCTGGTCCACTCAGTCTGGTCCAGGTAGAGGCCCCCTTGAGGTGGATGGGTCAGGCTGCCCTGAGCCATCCTCCTCCCCTAAGGACTCCTCCACGAATTCCTCAGCCCCTGTCTGGTGCTGGCTTGGTGGGGTACTGTGCATGGAAGCAGCACACCAGCTGTAGAGCGTTCTTCTGGCCCATCCCCCTTCCAGTCGATCAGGTACTGTAGATGGCCCCGGCTTACGGGAGTCAAGGATCTGACCAACCTTGTACTCTTCCTCCCCATTGACCATGATGGGTGGCAGTTGCTGAGACTGAGTATGTAAGGGGTGTGGCGGGGATGCCAGGACCAACAGCAGTAGGTGAAAGACTAGGTACACCTGGCGCAATGCTGGGAGACACAATTCTGGAATGCCACCAGGTTGTTTTGCCAGGAGATGACAAATGGCCCCACCTGGCAGGCATCCAACTTCCTGGATGGCCTCTGAGAGCACAAGAACCCGGTAGACAGCCAAACCCAATCCCCCACCTGCCTCCCTTTTGTAGGCCTCTTTGGCCTGTTCCAGCTGCTCCTTCAGAACTGCCTGAATCACCAGTAACTCTTGGGCCACCAGTTCTGCAGCTGGGACCATGGAGGAAAGCAGAACTGTTGGGAAGAACCGTAGGTGATTACCATAACTGGCACGTATTAGCTCCTACTCTCTTTAACCTATACCTTGCAGACCTTCCAATCTCACTGGCCTCTATATCTTCTCATCCTCCAAAGATCGGACAAACAAAAGTCCCCATTTTACTATATGCGGACAATGTTATTTTAATATCCCAAACTAGGCTGGGTCTTAAAAGACTACTAAACGGATTTGCAGACTACTGTGGAACAAATCTTTTAACTATTAATATAACCAAATCCAAAGTGATTGTGTTCTCAAAAAGGAAGGTAAGATATCTGTGGTCTATGGCAGGCAAGAGAATAGAACAAGTGAGTGCCTACAAATATTTGGGATTATGGTTCCATGAAGGTTTGAACTGGAAGTGCCATGAGAGGCACATAAAGGCAAAAGCAGAACAAAGAGGCAGAGCACTGACACGTTTTTTTTTCCCACTAAAGGGGGGAAACTCAATACCAGCGGTAGTCCAAGTCTACAAGTCAACCATAGTGTCGCAAGTCCTGTATGGATCCCCAATTTGGTTCCCTCTAATAAAAGGCACTCTCGAAGGAATCCAAAACGCTTTTTTCAGGGCCATTTTTGGTGTACCCAGATGTGTTGCAGGAGCTCCTTTAAATCTTGAAGCTGGCCTTAACTCCTTAAAATGCTTAGCCTGGGTTCACTCGGTGCATTACTGGCTTCGTTACCACTTAGCAGTCTCTACTGACTCCCTTGTCTACAAAATACATTCTGATTCTCATGTACCATCTTGGATAAAAGTAGTCGCAAACAAAGTCTCTAGCATAGGACTATCAATCCCGTACCTCTTTACAATAGGATTAAAAAATGCCAGAACAATAACTAAGCAAAGACTACTGGATATTGATGGGCAGGAGTTAGGAACGGCTTCTAAGGGCCCTTGCTCCCTGCTGTCTTTGGGGCTGACGCTTCATAGCAACAGCAATGGAGCACAGTATCTAAATGGCTATCAATTCCAAAATATAGGCGTGCCTTCACGTTAGCCAGATTTAATGTGCTTCCTTCTAGACTATTGGAGGGTCGATTTAAGAAAATCCAGCGGTGCTTTAGATGTTGTCCCTGCAATGAATCTGAGGCGGAAACAATAACTCTGGCCTATTATACGCGCCTTCCCAGGAAGATCACCTGAACACCTCTTAAACCTGTTACTACAAGGTTCGTCAAAGGCAATAACAGAACAGGTGGCCAAGTTTTTGAATTTGGCAATACAAACAAGAGCTTTAATATCAGCCTGATTATTTTAGAGTATTTTAGAATAAAAGTTTTTGTATTTTTTTTCTTTTTTTAATAATGTTTTTATATTCATGATTCCCTATGTAGTTAACAATATCTGTGATGCCTTTGGTCTGTCGACTGTAATAAAGGAATTTGATTGACCACAACTGGCAAAGAACACAGTTTGCTGTGTGGAGGCATGCACCAAGTTATTGTAGACAAACTCCGTGACTAGCAAGAGTCCCACCCAGTCGTCCTGCAGGAAACTGGTATAAAAGCACAGATACTGCTCCAATGTTGTGTTGGTCCATTCTGTCTGGTCATCAGACTGGGGATGGTGAGCTGAGGATAGATGGACCCCGACATCCAAGGACTTAAACAAGGCTTGCCAGAACCAGGAGGTAAACTGGGTCCCACAATCAGAGATCAGGCTGTCAGGAAGGCCATGGAGGTGAAAAACCTGGTCCATAAATACCTTCGCCATCTCCTGAGCTGAGGGGAGATCTGCACAAGGGAGGAAGTGAGCCATTTTGCTGAACAGGTTCACAACTACAAGGACAGAGGTCTTCCTCTGAGAGACTGGCAAGTCTGTAATCCATGGCCAGATAAAATGGGAGTTTCTCCTGATGCCATTTAGAGTCATCCATAAGACTTCTGTTTGTTGCACCACCGGCCTAGAAGATAGTATCTGGCCATCAATTGTCTCTACCAGGATGAGGTGCTCTAGGGGTCATTGAGGAATCTGGTGGTGCTCTGCAAAGGAGATGTCCATAAAGTTACTAGTGAATGAGTCTACCATGGCTTGTATATGGATGCTTCCTTGTCCTGGGACTGTAAGGGAAATAGGCACCATCAGATGTTGGAAGACAGTTGCATTGGGCCCCTTCCACACATCCCCTTCCCTAATACGGACCAGTTTATATGCCCCCCCCCCCCCGAAGATCCAACTTAGTGAATATCCGGGCTTCCCGGAATCGTTCCATCAGCTCCAGGATCAAGGGTAGGGAGTACCTATTCTGGATTGTCATCTGGTTGAGGACTCTGTAGTCATTGCAGAGACAGAGCTCCCCACCCTTTTTCTTTACAAAGAGTACCGGAGCCGCTGTGGGTGAGGTAGAGGGCCTAATAAACCCATGTTCCAAATTCTTCTTTATGAAGCCCCGCAGCTCAGCTAAGTCTGGCTTGGACAAGGAATAGATCTGCCCAATGGGAATATTGGGACCAAGTTGATGGGACAATCATAAGGGCGATGTGGTGGAAACTGATCCGCTTCCCTCTTTCCAAACACGTCCCGGTATTCTTGATATTTGAGGGATAACCCCTCAAGTTGGATTCCTCCTTTGATGGCCTAGTGAGCCTGTTCTCTTGGGGGCCACACACCAGTCTTGACAATGAGGTGAGGGAAAGGATATCTGCCCTGTTGACCACTGGATATGTGGGTCATGATGCTGAAGCCAATCCATTCTGAGAACCACCAGGAAATGGGGATCTGTGGCCAGATAAAATAGGAGTTTCTCCTGTGGCCCATTTAGAGTCATTGACAAGGCTTCTGTTTGTTGCACCACTGGCCTAGAAGATAGTATCTGGCCATCAATCGTCTCTACCAGGATGAGGTGCTCTAGGGGTCATTGAGGAATCTGGTGGTGCTCTGCAAAGGAGATGTCCATAAAGTTACTAGTGGATGAGTCCACCATGGCTTGTATATGGATGCTTCCTTGTCCTGGGACTGTAAGGGAAATAGGCACCATCAGATGTTGGAAGACAGTTGCATTGGGCCCCTTTGACCGTGATCTCACCTCGACCCTGGAGCCTACAAGGGTTGAGGTGTGACCTTTTCCCAACTTAACATGGGCTGGCATCTTGGCTGGGCAGAGACTACTGAAATGTCCCTCCTGCCCACAGGGCAGCTGCCGCCAAGCTGCCGCCACCGCTGCTTTTCTCCTGGTGACAGGCGAGAGCAGGCTCCACCCAATTGCATGGGTTCCTCAGGTAGGAGTGGGCAGTCAGTACTAGGAACTCCCAGAGTCAATGGCTTGGGAGTAGAAACCTCATGGCCCAGACTCCAATCTCCCCACAATCCTGAGACAGAGCTGAATCATTTGTTGCAGTGTTTTAGGTTTGTCCACATATGCCAATATCTCCTCCAAGAGTCCTTCCTGGAACTGGTCCAAAAATGCCACCTCATTCCAAGCAAGGTTCTGCTGTAGCAGGAGGAATTCCATCACATACTCTGCACATGGGCATCCACCTTGTTGCAGCCTTCGAATGCGATGGTTAGCAGTAGTTGCCTTCACTGGGTCATTGTACATTTCCTTCAGCTGCTTGTTAAAGTCATTTCAATTCCCCAGCCCTGGGCCTTTCTCCAGCAGCAAGGGAGTAGCCCATTTAGCCTCCTGACCTGTCAGCAGACTGATAAGAAAGCCTACCTTAGTCGTTTTGTCTGGAAATGCCTCAACTCTTAAACTCATAAAAAGCTGGCTTTGAGCCAAAAACGGCAGATGATCAGCTGAGCCATCAAATTTCTCCAGAGGAGCTAAGGGGCATTTCTGCTTCACCACCGGGGCTGGGGCAGTGGCTGCAGTTTGCAAGGCTTGAACAGCCATCACTAGCTGATTAATTTGCCCCTGCAACTGTAGGTTTTCTTGTGCTAATTGCTCCATAATGAAAACAAACTCACAGTCTTTCTGCTGTTTCCTTTTGAAGTGGCTGGAAGCAAGCTGTCGTAAATCACCAGTGTTAAACTTGATAAGCAGGAGGGATATGTCAATAAACAGTTCATGGTCAAAAGCCAACATATGTGTCAGAAGCTTCAGGAAAGCGTCAAAGAGTAGAAAGGGTCCAGTCCATGGTTAGGATATGTCCAGGCAAGATCAAGGAGCTCGTATGCAAGCAACAAAGACAAGGCACCAAGAACAATAGTTGCTTTCAGCATCACTTCTGAGTTCTGGCATGTCTTTTATGGGGATGATGGTGATTGGAGATTGTTGTCAGCTGCATTGGCCTTCAGCTAGCTTCTGCCTATTCCTGTGAAGGGCCACTCCCCAAACACTCCCAGTCTCAGCTGTTCCTCCTTTCTGTTTAATCCCTTAAACTGAAGCACAACAGGTGTTGGCAATGACCTTTAAAGCCCTTAACGGCTTGCGACCTCAGTATTTGAGGGAGTAAAGGGAGTGAGCCAAGACTGGGGTTGAGTAGAGTGAACCATCTGTATTGATGATGGAGCAAAATAATCAACAGCTGAAGATAAAGAAAAATTAAAAGCAGAAACAGCTGAGTCCAAGGAACCAGCAGAAATAGCAAAAGGAAGAGAATTGGATAATTCTTTATGACCCCCTCCCCACTCATGATTAATAGAATATAGGTCATGGAAGGAGCAAGAAAGAGAGCATAAAGAAGGAGGATTATAAGTGACCATAAAAGAAATTAAATGATAGTCCAACAAAGAAAACTCCATAACAGAGAAAGCAGAAATAGAACAATTCTTAGTAAAAACAGGATCAACACAATGCCCATGGGACTGTGCAGAAAAGTCAGACCAGAGCTTAAGATCAGAAGAAGAAGATAATAAAAGGAAACGTAGAACTGCAGAATCCTGGCAGTCATCCATATGAACATTGAAATCCCCTAAGATAAGGGTGGGAGTATTGTCTGAGAGAGAAAAAGTCAACCATGAATCAAAATCAGAGATAAAGGCTGAAAGTGGGCCTGGAGGATGATAAATAACAGTGGAGAAAAAAGCCTCATCACATGTACCTCGGAAGAAAAACAGTGCATTGATGGAATGGAAATGGTCTTAAATGGGCACACCCTAGATAGTAGGGCTGTGCACAGACCCCCGATCCGATCCGGATCCTGATCTGGGAGGTCCGGATCATGCCCGATTCGACCCATGTTGGATTGGGCCTGATCCAATCTGCCTCGGATCTGGATCCGGATCTGCTCTGGATCCATGCAGAGCCCTCCCTCCCTCCCTCCCTCCCTCCCTCCCTCCCCACAATCGCCCTCCTTACCTGCAGCCTCTTCCGCATCATCCTCCATGGTGGGCGGCCTCCTTGAGTGAGCAGCAAGTGCAGCCGGCCAACATCAAGGAGGCCGCCTGCCGTGGAGGACGATGCGGAGGAGGCTGCAGGTAAGGAGGGCTATTGGGGGAGGGAGGGAGAAAGCGGGGAGAGCGGGAGGGAGGGCTCTGCATGGACCCTGAGCGGATCCAGATCACGGATTTGATCCGGCCCAATCCGGGCCCAATCTGATCTGGTTTGGATCGGGCCCAGATTAGCCTGGATTGACCCAATCTGCTCCAGATTTTGGATCCGGATCCAGATCTGTGCACAGCCCTACTAGATAATAAGAAGCTCATCCGTTACTACAAGCCACATATGTGGGCCACACATCTGATCTGTAACATTATTAACATGTTAAAGTCAGCCTCCCCAAATCCAGTGCAAGTGTGCTTGCCAACAAGGTGCTAGGAATTGAGTGGGCAACCCCAATCTTGTGCCGAGCATCAGATAAGCACTATTACAACTAATGTTTGCAAACAGAGGATTTGTTAGTCACCATGGATGTCAAATCACTACCACAGGACAAGGCATTGGATATCATATTTCATATTTTACAAAAACGTGAAGTAAGGCACCCACCTTCACACTTTTTAGTGGCATTAGCAGAATTAGCACTGCAAAAAAATTATTTCATGTTCAACAAGAAATTCTTTTGGCAGACCAAAGGGGTAGCGATAGGATGCCCCATGGCACCAGAAATTGCCAATTTGTATATGCAGAACTTCGACCAAAATATATATCTTTTCCAATAATGACTACAACAACCATCTGATCATATGGTTACGGTTCATAGATGACATATTTTTCATGTGGAGAGGGATGAAGGAAAAGGTTGAATGATTTCATCAAATGGGTCAACATCAGGGATCCCAATTTAAGTTTTGAATACATGTGTGGTACACATAAATTTTCTTGATATCACTGTTAAAAAACAATATCACACTTTAGTCACAACAATGTTTAAAAAACCTACAGACAGAAACACCTTGCTGAAGTATGACAGCCATCATCCAGCAACCCTCAAAAACAACTTACTGTACAGTCAATTCCTGAGAATAAAACGCAACTGCTCGGAACATCGGGACTTTTTTTCATGAGTCTCAGATTATGATGCAACATTTTCAGAGTAGAGGGCACCCGAAGAAAATAATCGAAGCAGCCAGATTCAAGGCAAGCCAATCTAACCAAGAACATCTCCTGCAACCAAAAGAAAGGATAGCCAATAACAAGATCTCATGCATTTTACCTTTTGACCCTGTTACAAAAGATTTACAAAAGCATATACGCTCTAATTGGCATCTGCTTCAGGATCTGCCAGGTCTGTCAACGAAACCAACAGTGACATTCAAAAGAACAAGAAATTTAAAAGATTGGTTAATCTACACTGATCATACAAAATATGATCACAAAAAAATCATGGTCCAGAAGACTTTACTAAACCTACCCAGACCTCAAGGACACCACCCATGTGGACACTGCATGTATTGTAGATTGACTAAAAAGGTGCATCCCATCAGTGGCACATTGATCCAGATTGTAGACTTTTTGAACTGCAATACTGCAGGGGTCGTTTATATGATTACCTGTCCCTGCAATAAGGTCTACATAGGTAAGACAACAAGACCACTGAAGATCAGGATAGGTGAGCATCTGTAAAGTCTAAGACATCAAAAAACAGGGGCACCTTTGGTTAAACATTTTACAGATAAAAAACATAGGCCAGAATCTTTGGTTTTTTGGGGGATAGAAAAGGTGAGAGGGGGTGAGACAGAACTCAGTAAAAGAGAACTTTTTTGGATTCTATTCTTAAAAAGCCTGGAACCCAGTGGATTAAATGATTTGTTAGATTTATCCTCATATAAACAATAGTAAAACTTTACAATAAGGTTCCAGCATGAGAAGTAGCAGATTGGTAAAAACTTCCCCAAACTGCTACCAGATCAAGATCAAAACAAAACACATTGAAAATGAAAATGAAGTGTGTGGGTCGGTGAGTGTTGACAGGTCAGTCATAAGGCAGCCAAGGCTGCCAGCTGTAGAATGAAATGATTTAAATTAGGGATGTGCACTGGATCGGACCCGATCCACGATCCGAGTCCGGTCCAGTGGGAAATCGGATAAATTATCCGATTTCCGATCCCGCAGCTGGATCGGCCGATCCAATCCGAACCGGTCCGAAAAGGCTGCGAACCGGTTCGGCGGATCGGCGGATCGGCGGGCGCCCACTGGCGCCCACCGCCGCTTCCATTGGCGGGCGCCAGCGGGCGCCCGCCGATGAAAGTGGACAGCGGGGGGGGGAGGAGGGGGCGCTTACCTTCTCGGCCCGTCCGCTCCCGTCCGGCACTAGCAGCTACTACCAGCAGGCTCCGCGGCCTGCTCTAGGGTGGCGCGCCGGGTGATGTCACCACCCGGCGCGCTACTCTAGAGCAGGCCGCGGAGCCTGCTGGTGGTAGCCGCTGGCCCCGGACGGGAGCGAACGGGCCGAGAAGGTAAGCAGGGGGTGCGTGGAGGGGAGGAGGGGGCGCGCGGAGGGGGGAGGGGGGCCCTTACCTTCCCGGCCCGGCGGCTCCCGTCCGGCGCCGGTGCCTACTACTACCAGCAGGCTCCGCGGCCTGCTCCAGGGTGGCGCGCCGGGTGATGTCATCACCCGGCGCGCTACTCGAGAGTAGGCCGCGGAGCCCGCTGGTAGTAGCCGCCGGCGCAGGACGGGAGCGGACGGGCCGAGAAGGTAAGCAGTGGCGGGGAAGGGGGCTTACCCCCCCCCGGAGCCGTCCGCTTCTATCCGCTGGCGCCCGCGGGCGCCAGCGGATGGAAGCGGGCGGCCCCAGGGGGGGTAGGGAGCGCGGGGGAGGGGGCTTACCTGCCGGGGCCGTCCACAGCGGACGGCCCCGGGGGGGGGAGGGAGTTAGGCCCCCCCTCACCCACCCGCCGCCATTTTTTCCTCATAGACTTGCATTGCAATGCAAGTCTATGGGGAAAAAAATGGCGGCCGATCCAAAAATTTACGATTTTTGGGTCGGGATCGGACTCGATCCGGTCCGGGGGGGCTCCGATTTTGTCCGAACCGGTCCGGGACAAAATTGGAGGTCCCGATCCGGGTCCCGATCCGATCCGGGGGGTCCGTGCACACCCCTAATTTAAATTGCTTTCAAACTGACCCTGAGCTCAGAATTTCGAGATGCCTGAGCCTATCAGGACATTACATGAGTAGAAAACTTTGGTCTATAATTCTTATTCTATATTTAACTTTTTGTGGTAACAATCACAAAATTGTAGAGAAGTGCTCCAAGTCAGTGTATAAAATTTCATACGAATGTGTAAATGTTGAATATTTGTGGTGTGTTTGATAGCAACGGAATGTAAACTAAGATGTTTTTCAGTTTGATATGGGTGTTGTTTCATGCTTGCTTAATATAATTGTTAATGATTTTATGATGTACCTTAGAGTTGGCTAAAATGTGGCTATATTTGTTTTATGTAGCGCCTGACAAAGGTTTTGTAACCGTAACGCATCAAGCAGCTAGAAGATAGGATAAAAGAAATAAAGAAAAATATTTTTACATAGTACCAGAGCTTTGCTCTCCTTTCCCCCCCAGTTTTTACAAGTAGAGCCATAAAGGTTAGAAATTGTGAGCCCAAAAGCTGTATCAGACATAGCTTTATTATTATGTATTTTTTTATATAAGTCAACTTCAAGTAAGAAAATAGTAATGTGCAAAGTGGTGACTTTTTAATAGTATTCTTGATGTAAGAAGAGTGGGTTGCTAGATTCTATTATAGTCTCTCTATGTTTGTATGTATGTATATTTGAAAGTATGTATGTATGCATGTATACATAAATGCATGTCTTTTCAGCCTTTTTCCAAAAAGCATCTGCCATATTCCACCCTCACTCCCAATCTGCCTGATGGTATTACCTGCAGTTTCAAAGAAGTCTTTTCTGTATCATGCAGTTTTTTATTTATTATTTTTATTTTATTAAACTATTTGTATCCTGTCCTATATCACTGGAATCTCAAGGCAGTGTTCAGATAAAATCAGAACAAAGTACACAGCTAAAAAGTATTAAATTGTTCACAAATTAAAACCAGTAGAATTTTTAAAAAAGCAATAAAAACAATTCAAAACAATTAAAACTAGGCTGACCATATGAAAAGGAGGACAGGGCTCCTGTAACTTTAACAGTTGTAGAGAAAAGGGAATTTCAGCCAGTGTTGTTTCTTTGCAATTAGTTCCTGGTGAAATTCCCTCTTCATCACAATAGTTAAAGTTGCAGGCACTATACTAGAGTGACCATATACAAAAGAAGGCAGGGCCCCTGCAACTTTAACAGTTGTGATGAAGAGGGAATTTCACCAGGAACTCATTGCATACAAATGACACTGGCTGAAATTCCCTTTTCTCTACAACTGTTAAAGTTACAGGAGCCCTGTCCCCCTTTACATATGGTCAGCCTAATTAAAACTATGTGTGACCATGGAAAATGTAGCTCTCAAAGGCTGTGATAAAGAGCCATGTTTTAACTTGGCACTGAAATGAAGCCAGTGTTGGCACCAGTCAGGCCTCCAAGGGAAGGGATTCCACAACAGAGAAAGCCCTCTCCCATGTCCCACCTTAATGTATGTCTCATGTTAGTGGAAAATAGAGGACGGCTCCTCCAACAGATCTCAAATCTTGGGCAGGAGGTCTGGGAAGAGGACTAGGAAATAGGTGCACTATATTCATTTTTTAAAAATCTTTCATATTTTTCTTCGGTTATCTCTCTGGCCAAAACAGCAGTATTATTCATCATTAATTCAGTTGAATGCTAAACATCCTCATTGGCTTTTTCTACCTTAACTTCCTGTTAAAGTTTGTCCTTTTCTTCCCCTCTCATTTTTTGCTAATGATGTTTTAATTCTAAAATTGAAACTATTTGCTCTGATCTCTCTGCTTCAGCCCTTCTTCTGTTACCAGCGTTTCAAATGCAGGTTCCTTCTGCTATTTTTTCTATGTTCTCTCTGGTTTCGTCTGATGAATTGTCTAAAGAACTGCTTTCTTGGAACCCTTCTACTTGCTCTCTTGTGACTTCCTATTTAACTGGTTTGTTTCTTACCTATTGGGTTAGTTGTTTAAAGTGTTGGCTAACAGCTGCACTTCATCTTCCTTTCCCCTCTCAATTGAGGTTCTGTGGGGTTCAGTTTTGGGCCTGTTGTTGTTTTCTCTCTATATGTTGCCTTTTGGGTAATCTTATTCATTCTCATAGCCTCCAATATCATTTGTATGCTGATGTACACAGTTATATCTTTCATCTCCAGAACTTTCTTGCAATGTTCATGATCATATTTTGGCATGTCTCTTGGGCCTCATCTTGACTAGCATGGGAGGAAAGTGCATTGGTCTTATTCTCTGCAGTATGATGAAATCATCCCTACTCTGTCAATGTTATACAGTGGAGCCACCAGTCCCTAAAACCTGGTTTTTTCATTGCTGGGAAAAACATACTTCCAGTTGTGGGTGGGGTAGAACCAATGTCATCAATGAGAGAGGCTTGTTACCTGTCCCTTTCCAGGCTTCCCTGCTAGAGGTAGCATGAATGGAACTGGGAAGGAACTAATGTGGCAGATATCTATTTTTATAAATTGGAGATGTGCAGCTGTGCATCAACAAAGTAAAGAATAAAAGCACCGTCCAGAAATGCGCAGTTTTGGATGTAGATTGGGGTGAACTAACACAGCATCAGAGAAGCTAATTAATACAACACCAAAAAAGCAAAGTAAGTCATAAATAAGGAAGCTCCTAATTATGGCACTCAATGGAATGGGGAAAGGACTGATGGGGGAAGGAGCAGCCCCACCCCTTGATCATGCATGCCCAAGATTTGATGTGGAGAAATGGGGGCACATTGCAGAGCAAGCATGCGGGAGCCACTTCAGCTAAAAGGGAGGCATGCACTGCGATACTGTGATATTATTATTATTTTGAGGCAGAAGCAGCTGGTTAAGTACATGCTGGCCACAATGTCATCTGCTGCAATGAATCCAAGCTGCAAGAAAAAACCCGTGAAGAAAAAGGCCCTTGGATGGGGTGTCAGGAGGTTGGGACATATTTTCATATGTGGTGGAGCTGTGAACAAGTACAAAAATTTTGGGTAAGGGTTGGTAAAGAAATAAGCGATATAATTGGAATTAGTTTGGAATTAAACCCGAAGTTAGCTCTACTAGCAATATGGGATAGTAGGAATAAGCATATAATAAATAAAGAATTGGTAAACAACCTCCTGGCACCCGTTAGAATACTGATTGCTAAAAATTGGAAAGGGCAACGAAGTTATACAATAGAAGATTGGTATAAAGAAATTTGGGATTTAGCTTTGAATGATATGTTGACTTGTAAAATGAAAATAAAGAGGGGAATGTCCAGGAAGAGTGATTTTGGAGAAATATGGACTCCCTTTTTGGATTATGTTTTAAGATCGGGAAAGGGACAAATGCCTTCAAAAGAATCATTAAAATTTTGGAAGGAGGATGAATGATTATGAGATGGTCTCGGATGGGGGGGTGCACGGGGGGTAGTCGAGGGGGGTAGTTTGATTTATATTATTGTTTATATTATGTGTATGTGTATGTTAAAATCAATAAAAATTATTAAAAAAAAAAAAAAAGGCCCTTGGATATTTCAGCTTGGATGCTTCATTGTCATCTGAAACTTAATTTGGCAAAGGCAGAACTTCTTGTCATCACCCCTGTCCTGATCCCTGAGACTTCTCCCCAACACACATTTTCCATTATTGTTAATAAAGTTATTCTTCATCTGGTTGAGGAAGCATGTAGTCACAGCTTCATTTTCAATTCTTCTCTCTCTTTTGTTCCTCATATTGAGGACTAGTGAAGTCTTGTTATTCCTTCCTCTACAACATCACTAGGATTCTACTGTTCTTATCTGTCTCTTCCACTAAGATTCTTGTTCACGCTCTAGCCATTTCTTGACTATTGCAATCTTTTTTTGACTGGTCTTCCTTCATCTCATACCAGTTCTTTGGTTTCTATTCAGCATTTTGCCACTAAGATCATTTTCTTGGCCTTTTGCTTTGATCTTGTTACTCAGCTTTTGAATCTCTTCATTGGCTTCCTGTTCCTTTTAGGATTCAGTATAAGCTCCTTTTTGAACTTTTAAAACCTGTCATGGGCTAGCTCGTCCTTATCTTTCTGCCCTTATCTTGCATTATAGCCCTGATGGCATTCTTTGCTCCTCCAATGGTATGTTTCTTACCCGCCCTAGGCTTTTTACCCCCCTTGCTTGGTTCCATCCTTTTTCTCTTGGTGCTCCCTATTCCTGGAATTCTGTTCCAGAGGATTTACAGATGGTTGGTTCAATTTCTGTTTTAAATCTCAGTTAAAAACTGTTTTGGCGTTTTAGTTTAAATTTTATTTATTTATTTATTTATTTATGTATGTATGTATGTATGTATTGTTCCGTGTGCCAGTTTGATGCATTCCCTTCCTTTCCTTGATTTTATTAAGTGATTTTATTAGAATTTTTGCTTCTGTGGCAGGTATTTGTTGCTTTATTTTTTTTATTCTGTGTAGTGCTATATACATTGATGGTGTTATATATAAATAATCCATTCAGAGTCTTATATTTTCATTCAAGAGGCAAAAGGGCAATTGATGATGACTACAGCAGACTACATGACTACATGTTACGTACAATCTTCCCACCACAATTTTTCTGCTGTAAAAATCCCTGTCCGCCCCGTGTTAATGTGTTTTTTTCAATCACATATGTGCATCAGTACATGTGTATCTGACTGACATGTTTTTTTTCAGATCTTGGACCTAGAGTCATGGTGCACCATACGAAGTTCATACTTTATACTTAAACAGGAAGGGGGGGGGAAGCAATTAGGCTTAGATTAAAAAACTAATCAAGACTTAGATTTTAAAAAGTATTACACAATTGCACAATATAGAGAAGTATATGAAATCTTATACAGGAGTGTTCGAACCCAGTGGCTCATTGGATTTACATTATAAAGAGCATTATCAGACAAGCATTTTATAGCATGCTCGTTACTGAGTTCATGGATTTTTCGCACTCCTATTCACGATGCTGACCGCCTCCCACATGTCTCCTGCTCCTGCTGATCATTTTCCCATCTCAAAAAAAGACCCAGGAAAATCCATTTCCCCCCTGTAGCAAAACATGCTGCCATTTCCTGCTGTGTGCAGAAAAAGCAGCATGAAAAATTTCCACATGATCTTTGTTTACTTCCTCTTTCTTCAGACACTGAAGAAAGAGGAAACTGCTCATCCCTATTGTGGGACAGAAGCAGGAGGCAAAGTGATTGGAGGGAAACCCGATTCCCCCCCCCCACATTTGAAGAAGCTCAAAGATAGAAAGAAGAGGAGAGAGAATGACCAAATGAAACAGAATAACATATAAATGCAGAGAGGATGAGTCACTTAACACTGAATAAGAAGGTGGGAGGATGCTAAGGAATTAGACACTCAGGAGGCCTAATCGTAACAGGGAAAATATGAGATATAGCAACATGGGGGCAATACATCCTGAGAAAGCTGCAGGTTGAAGAAGCAGGAGAGAGAGAGAGAGAGAGAGAGAGAGAGAGAGAGAACCAAAAAGACAAGGAATCAGAATGCAGCCATTAGAGGGAGAAATGAAATTTCTTCTTATGATGGGGTTGGTGAATCAAGAATCCTACCTCGGTGACAGACCATAGGGTTTCCTTGAGTTGCCTGTGATAGGCACTCATGTCTTAGTTCTGGGCTTAACATAGGCATCTGTTTTGCCATGGTGGGAACATAAGGCTGGACTAGATAGGCCTTTGGCCTAATCCAGCATGGTCTTTCCAGCATGTGGAAACGTCTTTTGTGCTGCCTGCATAAACTTTGGTTTTGCATAGTCTCACTGGTAAAATGAAGTTCCCTAGAATTAAAGTGATAAGGGTTATACCTGGGATTGCAGCAAGGCTGAGCCTCTCGGTAACACCCAAGAAACTATGCTTGATTTTTAGCTGAAAACTAGTGTGACTGGAAAGGAATAAGAAAATGTCCTCCCTCCACTCTAGTCTTCTGGTTCAGATTGCAGCCTCAGTGGGTGCATTATATATGGTTGAGGTAAAATTTCTCAACAGATGAATAGAAATGTACTGTACAGTTGCAGAGTGTCCAGAGAACTGATTATTGCACCTGGTTGTCAATTAGCAGGGGAGTGTTTTTTCTATCTACTGCTTTTAAAGGTCAAAGAGATAGTGGGTTTTTTCTCCTGGAGATGTTTTCTATATTTTGTGCATAGTCATTGTCCATTCAAATGTGTATATATATATCTGTACATGTCTCATAGATGATTGATGCTGGTGTTAGATGGTTGATGGTGATGATGTGATGTGGATTTTCCTGGTAACCTGATGACCAAAACTGCTGTAAATATATTGAAGGAAATACTGAATGTCAGTAAAGCTTTTTTTACAGAGAGAACCGCTGATGTGTGAGTATTTTTTCCTTGCATGGATTTCTGGAACACGCTTAATCTGTGGAAAGTGAACTGGGATCACTAAATTCCCAGACAATATGAAATTAAAATGTCTAAAAAAGAATCACAGAATCTCTGGGTTCAAATGCTCTTTGCACAGGTGCATTTGCTATTTTCCATGGTATTATTATTATTATTATTATTTACATTTATATACTGCCCCATAGCCAAAGCTCTCTGGGTGGTTTACAAAAATTAAAAGATTGAACATTAAAAAGTCAATATACAAAATTTTAAACCATAAAACATAAAAGCTGATATTTAAAACATTTAAAAATTTTAAGCCTAGCTACAAAGTCAGTTAAAACCTCAACTTAAGCTGTTAAAATGCCTGGGAGAAAAGAAAAGTTTTGGCCTGGCGCCTAAAAGATAACAGTGTTGGCGCCAGGCGGGCCTCATCAGGGAGATCATTCCATAATTGGGGGGCCATCACAGAGAAGGTCCTCTCCCTTGTTGCCATCCTCCGAGCTTCTCTTGGAGTAGGCATCTGGAGGAGGACCTTTGATGTTGACCGTAGTGTACAGGTAGGTTCATGTCAGGAAAGGCATTCTATCAGGTACTGTGGTCCCAAACCATGTAAGGCTTTATAGGTTAAAACCAGCACCTTGAATCGGGCTCGTGAACATACAGGCAGCCAATGCAAGCGGGCTAGAATTGGTCTTATATGTTCGAACCTTCTGGTCCCTGTTACCAATCTGGTATGCTTATATGCCAGAAGGGGAGTGTGCTCTGCATAGACTGTTAGGAGGTTGAGCATATTTACCTCATAAAGTATGACAGATTATAGCTGGGGGAGAGCAGTTTAGACTACTAAACCAATACATTAAGCATTATATGCATTTAGGTATACATGTGTATATGCATGCATGTGTTAAAAAAAGGAAGACAAGCCACTTAGAGATCTTATGATATCAAGTTGTATATAAATAGTTTAAATAATAAAAGAAATAATAAATAACCCTCTTGTTTAGTAGCAGAAAAATGCTTCCCCACAGTGGGATGGCTCTTATTTCCTCCTGTCGCCAGCTGCATAGGATTTAATTTCAGAATGCCACTCAGCCTTGTGGGGAGGAGCTTTTTGTGAGGCTTCTGCTGGAATGAAGGGGCCACATAAATGGGGTGGGGTGGGGGCATGAGGTTGGAGCAGAATACTTAACAAGTGCAGAGGGTTTGGCGATGTCTTAGCAATGCATCACTAAATTGGTACATAATCACAGTTCCAGATTAATATAAGTAATAACACATTAAATGGGTGTGAAGAAAGCCATCACCATTTCCTATGGGGATTCTTTCAGAAGATTTTCTTATTCATCATCTCCCTCTAACCCCCACTTTCACATAACGACTAACATCGTCATAGTGATGCCAAACTGCTCACTTGAACATCTTTTTGCAAGGGATGTTAATATGGAGATGGGGATAGAAATGACACTGAGAAATCACAGCACTGCTATCAAGGGAAGGATTGTGGGGAAGGGCCTCTGGACTGTTAGAGAAGACATAATGGCTTCTGGGAGGAAATGATCCCTGTGCCATTAGTTTAATGCTTCCTAAAGTTGTCATATTTGTTTTAAATGTAATCACAGAACTCAGGGGATGCCAACAATTAAAATAAAGAGAAAGAAAAGGCATTTTGAGAAATATCATGGGAAAATTTTAGGCTGAAGGGTTCCTGGTATTGTTTTAAATTCTTTAATAAATTTGGAGATACATTTGCAAACTAAATAGGAAAAAGCCATAAATAACCATTGAAATGTCCAACTCACAAGAAGCTAATCTTTACAAAGTGCCATATGCTGATCCTTGATCCAGGTGGTCTCAAAATGCATTTACTAAGCATAATTTTTAAATGAGTATTCCTCATCTTAAATTAATTAGATTTGTGTGTTTTGTAATACATTTTAAATAATATCTTTTTTTTAAAAATAGGCATTCCCCCTTTTCCCTACGACACTTGAGAATGCCTGGAACACTATTTTTAGTAGAAAGATGGGATGTAAATTAAATGGATAAATAAAATACAATAGATAAATAAATGTGTACTACAGATATTCAACAAAGGAAGTGTGCTTTTTGCTTAAGAACTATTGACTTTACTTGTATGCAAATTTGATTGATTGGTTGACTAAAGGCAATAAAATTGACTACTTTTTTTTTTAATCACATGACAGTCCTAGTCTAATAAAATATTATTTCTGTCTTCATCCTGGGATGTTCAGCCTTGCACTATCAACCAGAAAACAGCTTCAACTGATTACTGGAAAAATCTACCTGTGTTTTATTTTTTTTATTTTTATAACTTAGCTATTTTGATTATCAGAGATCAGCCCTGAAGCAAGTGAAGATAAAAATAATGGAGATAGTGGCTCTTATAATGTGATTAGTGCCTTTCCTACACATCTGAGGCAGGAGCTTCTGGTCACAAAGTGCTGACTTCCACATTAGTTCAAGTCCTGATCACTTTCACTTTAGAACTTAAACATGAAGATAGACAAAGAGCTGCTCACTTGCTGGTGGTGGTGCTTATATGAGAATGCACAAGCACTCTGTCTACAGCATCTGCATTCACAATGAAAGTATCAGCAAAGGCAGGAGGTAGCATTGTCTTTACTCCACCGATAGCATTTGAGGAAGGTCTAACCAGAATCCATTTTCAATGCCAGGGCTTACTCCAGGGGGCAATCTACACAAGTGATTTAGTGCGATGGGAGAGCAATTTGAGGTCCTTTGTGACACATGACATCATCGCCAATCGGCAGCCAACCAGATGCTTCCCTTTTGAAAAGCTGCATTTTCTGAAAGTCCGTCTTTTTTACTTAAAGTGGTTCCCAGGTGGTTCCCTGGCAGTATGCCCTGCCCATCCACATTAAATCTTGGGCGTGCCTCTGTGACCTGGCAGTGACATGATCAAGGGATAGGCCCTCCTCCTCCATTTACTCTTTTCCCCCATAGGCACCACTGTTGCCAGCAAGAGTAACTAGCCTGTGTTTCCCATCCATAAAATCAGACTAGCTACTCTCTCTTTCTAAAATAGTAAGTTGCAAATTTGAAGCAAAATAAAACCACTATTGCACATTTATGAATGCAAAAAGTAGTGAGAGTAACTACCTTGCTATTCCCATTCAGAAATGCAAGATAGCTATTTTACTCCCATTCAAAATTGTGCACTTATTTACTGCTTTAGAAAGAGAGAGCAGCTAGCCTGCTTTTACAGGGGAGTCTACACCAGCCATTTATTGCAGGATTGTATTGCAGCACATGACATTCACCTGCTCCAGTGGTGATCTCGGCTCCACCTCCCAGTTGTCCCGGAATATCCCTGACTGGTTTTGTTGCATTTTTTCTGGCTCCCTTGTATTCCAAAGAATGTTTGCTGTGTGCCCCCCCCTTTGGGAGGTTGTTGCTGTTTGCTGCAAGTTCCGGGTTCAGCGCACAGCCAATCAGCTGTGAGGGGCATGTGCATGGGTATCGGGGGTGTGCGGGAGTGGACCTGTCCGCCATTTCTGCCACATGTTTTGGATGGGTATCAGCATGTTTTACTGCCGAGTGTGTTTGGTTTGGTTTTTAATAGGGATGTGCACTGGATCGGACCCGATCCACGATCCGAGTCCGGTCCAGTGGGAAATCGGATAAATTATCCGATTTCCGATCCCGCAGCTGGATCGGCCGATCCAATCCGAACTGGTCCGAAAAGGCTCCGAACCGGTTCGGCGGATCGGCGGATCGGCGGGCGCCCACTGGCGCCCACCGCCGCTTCCATTGGCGGGCGCCAGCGGGCGCCCGCCGATGAAAGTGGACAGCGGGGGGGGAGGAGGGGGGCGCTTACCTTCTCGGCCCGTCCGCTCCCGTCCGGCACTAGCAGCTACTACCAGCGGGCTCCGCGGCCTGCTCTAGGGTGGCGCGCCGGGTGATGTCATCACCCGGCGCGCTACTCTAGAGCAGGCCGCGGAGCCTGCTAGTAGTAGTAGGCGCCGGCGCCGGACGGGAGCCGCTGGGCCGGGAAGGTAAGCAGGGGGTGCGTGGAGGGGAGGAGGGGGCGTGCGGAGGGGGGAGGGGGGCCCTTACCTTCCCGGCCCGGCGGCTCCCGTCCGGCGCCGGCGCCTACTACTACCAGCAGGCTCCGTGGCCTGCTCTAGGGTGGCGCGCCGGGTGATGTCATCACCCGGCGCGCTACTCTAGAGCAGGCCGCGGAGCCTGCTGGTAGTAGTAGGCGCCGGCGCCGGACGGGAGCCGCCGGGCCGGGAAGGTAAGCAGGGGGTGCGTGGAGGGGAGGAGGGGGCGCGCGGAGGGGGGAGGGGGGCCCTTACCTTCCCGGCCCGGCGGCTCCCGTCCGGCGCCGGCGCCTACTACTACCAGCAGGCTCCGCGGCCTACTCCAGGGTGGCGCGCCGGGTGATGTCATCACCCGGCGCGCTACTCGAGAGTAGGCCGCGGAGCCTGCTGGTAGTAGCCGCCGGCGCCGGACGGGAGCGGACGGGCCGAGAAGGTAAGCAGTGGCGGGGAAGGGGGCTTACCCCCCCCCGGAGCCGTCCGCTTCTATCCGCTGGCGCCCGCGGGCGCCAGCGGATGGAAGTGGGCGGCCCCAGGGGGGGGTAGGGAGCGCGGGGGAGGGGGCTTACCTGCCGGGGCCGTCCACAGCGGACGGCCCCGGGGGGGGAGAGTTAGGCCCCCCCTCACCCACCTGCCACCATTTTTTCCTCATAGACTTGCATTGCAATGCAAGTCTATGGGGAAAAAAATGGCGGCCGATCCAAAAATTTACGATTTTTGGGTCGGGATCGGACTCGATCCGGTCCGGGGGGCCTCCGATTTTGTCCGAACCGGTCCGGGACAAAATTGGAGGTCCCGATCCGGGTCCCGATCCAATCCGGGGGGTCCGTGCACACCCCTAGTTTTTAACACAAACATCTCTGTGCGCAGGAGCGCATACTCGACGGAGTTCCTGTCCCTTCCCTACACGGCTGCACTCGTGTGCATCCCTCAGGAATCAATTAAAAAAACCATACCTCTGCCCCATAGCCATCTGCCTAGACCCACCCACTTGTACTGATACGGAAGCGTCCTAATGGGGCACATGTGCTCCCACAATGGCACTCCCGCAATTGCAGTAAAGATCATTCAGGTGTACCCTGTGAGAGCAGATTGCAGAACAAGGGAACATTCGGAAGCATCCCTCTTCCAGAGCGAGAGGGCTACAGGTGTAAATTAACCCTATGAATGGGAATGGCAGCTATCTGAGATACTGCACAGTTGTGAGACAGCTACAACTTCGCAGTAACAATACACCTACAACTAAGGAATACCCAGAAGGGAAGGGAAGGGGGCAGCCAGCTATGGTATTTTGCACTTGTATGAGACACCTGCAACTAACGAATACCCAGAACCTTGATGCCTCCTGTTTGTCCGCCAGCTTCAATACTGGTTCACATTCATGAATGCAAGGGGGAGAGATGTAGGAAAAACTATCCCACATTACTCATCTCTTCCATTAAGCTTCTCTGAGCATGGAGAGTAGTGAATGGCAAGCTCCCTGGGAGCTCGCTGAGTGCTGCCTGGACAGCCCTCTTCTGGCTGAGCTGGCTTGGCGAGCCCTCAGTGTTATGCACATCTGAGGCCTCTGGAAAATGTGCAATTCCTGCAGAGTGGCACTTCTGTAGAGTGACCAGATACAAAAGAGGGCAGGGCTCCTGCAGCTTTAACTGTTGTGATGAAGAGGTAATTTCACCAGGTACTGCATGCATGCAAGTGACACTTGCTGAAATTCCCTTTTATATAGAACAGTTAAAGATACAGGAGCACTGTCCTCTTTTTCATATGGTCACCCTACAATACAGAAACCTGGTGGAACAGATACGGTCATATCTGGATATAAACTCTGCAGGAAGGACAGGGAAGGGCATACTGGAGGCAGTATGCTCTGTACGTCAAAGAGGGGCATAGTGTCAAGTAGACTAGAGCACCTAACCAGGGCAGATTCTTCCACAGAAGTGCAGGGCCCCAAAACTAACTGAGTGCTAGGAACGTGCTATTGTCCCCAGACCAAAATGCTCAGGCTGACCTTGAAATGGAAAAACAAAATCAGGGAGGCTTCCAAACGAGAAAATGTTGGAAAAATGGCTCGCTTCAATTAGCCTCATGTTGACTAGATGAATGCATATCTCAGGCATGACAAAGAGGTTAAATTTCTTGATATCCTAAATGACTGTGCCCTAGAACAGTTGGTCTTGGAACTAGGGGTGTGCACAGACCCCCCCGGATCAGATCGGGACGCACATCGGGACCTCCAATTTTGTCCCGGATCGGATTGGACAAAATCGGACGCCCCCTGGACCGGATCAGGTCCGATCCCGATCCAAACATCGGACATCCGATTTTTGGATCGGCCGCCATTTCCCCCCCCCCCCCCCCATAGACTTGCATTGGGGAAAAGAAAGCTTTCCCCCAATGCTTGTCTATGAGGAAAAAATGGTGGCGGGTGGGTGAGGGGGGCCTAACTCCCTCCTCCCCCCCGGGTCCATCCACTGTGGACGGCCCTGGCAGGTAAGCCCCCTCCCCCGCGCTCCTTACCCCCCAGGGGCCATCCGCTTCCATCCGCTGGCGCCCGCGGGCGCCAGCGGATGGAAGCAGACAGCCCCGGGGGGGTAATCCCCTCCCCCTGCTTACCTTCTGTGGCCGTCCTCTCCCGTCCGCCGCTGGCCGCTACTGTGAGTGGGCTTCGCCGCTTGCCCCTAGGTAGCGCGCCAGGTGATCATCACCTGATCATCATCAGGTGATGATCACCTGGCACGCTACTGTCGTGACTCAAGCTCACCCCAAGCTTCTGCTCACAAACTTTAGGCAAACTGCTGACACACTCTAACAACAGTGAGACTTCTTTTATTGTAAATCACACGGAATTCAAAGCATGACGGTTTCATTTCTGCAAACATACACTTGAAGCTGAAGACAGACCAGACAGCTTTCAGGTACAACGGCTTAATGCGAACAGCACTCACACAGGGGGGAGACATTTAGAGTTTGCCCCAGTCCCTTGAGGTCAGGAGTGGTCACACTACACTGGAATCCTCAGGAACATAGGGAGACTCACGGAGAAAGCCTCCAGACAGTAGGTAAGACTATCTTGAACTAAATCAGACTCAGCCTGTCGGGGAACACTGAGCAGATCACCGAAACAAGACGTCAGGGAATGAATCTCTTCGACCCAGGGAGCCTTCCCAATTCTCCTAGCTTTAGCACTGAGGAAGGTCCTCTCACAGGTCCCACACACACAGAATTGTAGAACAGCAACTATCAGCCTCAGTTTCTCTGTGCCCGTACTTTGGCTCCGTGCAGGGAAACAGCAGGCTATAGAACATGAATCCAGAACAGTAATCTCAAGTCCAAATCTATGAAAAGCCACAGCGCACTTTTCCTGGCATAGTTCTTAGAAGTTCTAAGTCCAAATAGCAACAGAACATGTACAGAGTGCATCTAACATTTCCAAATCAGATAGAATCCCAAACACAAGTTTCTTGGCAAGCATAGAACCAGTTGAAGAAGCATAGCGTTGAACAGCAGAGAATCAAAGCAGCAGATGAGCAGCAAGAGGAAGACGAGATAATTCTTAGCGAAGAACTACTTCGCACGTAGCTAATATAGGATGGAGGCTGGCTAATTCTAAGCTACTTTGACAGACAGGGCTTCAGGCCTGTAATCTAAACTCATGTGCCAACAGGGCGGCACAGTTCAACCTCTTCTTGATGTGAGAGATATCTTGCAAGAGAGCCCCCACCTTTTCTAAACAACCCCTGTTCCCAGAAACATTCCCAGGAACATTCAGCTGCAGATAAGGCCAAAACAGAGACAGTTTTCTCACCACAATTGCCAAGCCATTCAAGTCACAATTCACTAGGCCAGCCTAGTGAATTGTTTATGAAGCACTTGACATCCGACAGCTACCTAGGGGCAGGCTGCGAAGCCCACTTGCAGTAGCGGCCAGCGGCGGACGGGTGTGGACGGCCATGCAAGGTAAGCATGCCACAGCCCCCCCTCGCCCCTGCCCCCTGCTTACCTTCTGTGGCTGTCAGGTGATGCGCCAGGTGATGTCACCTGGCGCGCTACGTAGGGGCAGGACACGAAGCCCGCTCACAGTAGCGGCCAGCGGCGGATGGAAGCGGATGGCCACAGAAGGTAAGCACGCTGTGGGCCACCACCCCTCCCCCTGCTTACCTTCTGGGGACGTCCGCTCCCATCCGCCGCCCCCTGCCCCCATTGTCCGCTTTCATTAGTGGGCGCCTGCTGGGGCCCGCCAATGGAAGCGGTGGTGGGCGCTGGCGGGCGCCCGCCGATCCTCCGATCCATCTGATCTGGATCGGATTGGATCGTACGATCCAGCAGTGAGATAGGAAATCGGATAATTGTATCCGATTTCCCCTGGATCGGATTCGGATCGTGGATCGGACCCGATCCAGTGCACACCCCTACTTGGAACTGACGAGAGGGGAGGCAAGCCTGGACTTAATCCTAGGTGGTGTTGCCCAGGACTTAATAAGAGACAGTGCCGGCGGGCAGTATTAAGAACAAGAAGGAGTCACCAGGCAGTTGGGGGGGGGGTAAAAATTTATGAGTGAAAAGGGGAATGTAAACAAGCAAAGAGATGGAGGCTGGACGGAAGAATTTTTAAAAATAAAAACATAGTAGATAAATTAAAAAAGGAAGTGCAGGAAATATGGAAGATAAATTAAAAAGGAGTTAAATCGCAAGGATTATTATGGGATACGATGAAAGCAGTAATAAGAGGGATCTGTATTAGGGAAATGTCCACACTTAAAAAGCAACAGGAAGTACTTAATAAAAATGCTGAAGAAGAGATAAGGAGACTAGAGGAGAGATTAAGAGAGACAAAAGATAAGCGGTTATATGCCCTAATTCAAGCAAAAAAAAAAGGAATTGGAGAAAGAAGAAATGGAACAAGTTCAAAAGAACTTGTTGTATTTAAAGAGAGATTTTTTTGAATATAATAATAGAAATTCCAAGATGCTGGCTAGATCCACGCAGTCAGAGAAGGCTAAGAATATGATAGGGACAATAAAAGATAAATTAGGGAATAGATGTAATTTAATGAAGGATAAATTAACCATTTTTCAGGAATTTTATAAAGATTTATATTCATCTGAGGCGATTTCACAAGATAAGATTCAGGAATATGTAGATAGGAATTGGAAAATAAGACTGGATCATCAAGACAGGGAGTGTATGGAAGCCTTGGTTACTGAGGAAGAAATAGAGGGAATTATTGGAAAACTAAAAGGAGGTAAGTCTCCGGGGATTGATGGTTTGGGGCCGGAATTTTATAAAATATTTAAGGATATTTTAATACCAAGATTAAAAAAATTATATAACAATATAATAGAAGGAGGAATGACTTCGCCATCGTGGGATCAGTCCTTGGTTATTTTAATACAGAAGCCAGGTAAGGATTTGACGGATCCAGCATCATATAGACCAATATCTTTAATAAATCAAGATGCAAAAATATTTTCAGCAATAATGGCTAAAAGAATGGGTACATTTATTTTCAAATATATTAAAAAAGATCAATGTGGATTTATTTTAGGTAGGAAAATGCCGAATTTAATTGGGAGAGTTATAAATTTAATAAATATTATTAAAAAAAGGAATTTAAAAGCAGGATTATTAGCATTGGATATTTTCAAAGCCTTTGATTGCATGGAATGGCCAGCGTTAAAAATTATATTAAAAACATTTGGGTTTGGACATAAATTTATGGGAGTGATTAACCAGTTGTATAAAAATAATAAAGCTGAAATAATGGTTAATGATGGGTTAACGCAACAAATTACACTAGCTCGAGGAACTAGGCAAGGATGTCCACTTTCACCAATTTTATTTGCAATAGTTATAGAAATTTTAGCAAACGTAATTAGGGAAGATGAAAGCGTAAAGGGGATAGGAAGAAATCACAAGATTAAAGTGAATATGTTTGCGGATGACACGTTATTGACACTAGAAGATCCCCTAGAAAGCGGGGAGACGATTCAGAAGCATTTGAGAGAATTTGGGGAAATTACAGGATTAAAAGTTAATTGGGGGAAGTCAGAAATGATGTTGTATAATTATAATAAGGAAGAGATGGAGAAATGTAAAGCTAAGTTAGGATTAAGGCATAAAAATATAATACGATATTTAGGAGTTAATATAGATAAAGAATTAGAAAGAATAGAGGAACTTAATTTTGTAAGGTTAAGAAAAGAGGTAGGGGAGAAATTACAGATATATAGAAAATTAAAACATTCATGGTTTGGTAGAATAGCGGTTATTAAAATGAAGATTTTACCTAAGGTGAATTTTTTGTTTAGAATGTTACCGGTTAGAATTTCAGTAGCTGAGATTAAAAGTTGGCAAAATATGATTAATGCTTATTGTAATGGGGATAAAAGAGCTAGGATAAATAAAGGGTTATGGTATAAGACTCAAAAGAAAGGAGGTTTAGGACTTCCGAATATTAAGAATTATTATATGGCTAATCAGTTAAGATATGTTATTAATGGCATTTTAGGGGAGGAAGATTTGGAATGGTTGGAACCGCAAACAGTAGAGATAGAATGTAAATTGCGAAATATATTTTTTACTAAAATGCAAAAGAAAGAATTGAAGGTACTGGACAACCCATTGTTGGAAAATATATTAATGATATGGGAGAAGTATAGAGGGAAGTTGATACCAGGGGATTCTCCGCTCGCCCCAGTTGTTGTAGTGGGAAACTTCCCAAAAGTATTAAAACCAGAGATAGAAGCGAGACTGAAAGAACAAGATATAATTAAGCTAAGGAATTGGATGGAAAAGATGAAGGATAGTGAGCATGTTAAAGATTTGTTTAAAGGTCAAAAGATAGCTTGGTTCAAGTGTTTGCAATTGGTAAAATGGACACAGGAATGGAGGATGAAAAATAAGAAATGTAGAAATAACACTAGATTTGAAGTTTTAATTGAATTAATAGGGAAAAAAGAAGAAGCAGGAGCTAAGAAAGGATTGACTAGTGAGATATATAAAATATTAACAGAGGAGGAATTTCAGGACTCACTTAAGGTTATAAAAGAGGTATGGGAAGAAGATGTAAGGGGAAAAATCAATGAAGATAATTGGGGGAGGATATGGAATGTAAGAATGTTAAAGTTATTGTCGATTAGAATTAAGGAGAATTACTATAAGACAGTTTGGAGATGGTATCTAACACCTGTAAGATTTCACCAGATTGATAAAAAAGTGTCTAAGAATTGTTGGAGAGGTTGTCAGGAGGTTGGGACCTATTTTCATATGTGGTGGAGCTGTGAACAAGTACAAAAATTTTGGGAAAGGGTTTTTAAAGAAATAAGTGATATAATTGGAAGTAAATTGGAATTAAACCCAAAGTTAGCTCTACTAGCAATATGGGATAGTAGGAATAAGCATATAATTAATAGAGAATTGGTAAACAACCTCCTGGCACCCGTTAGAATAATGATTGCTAAAAATTGGAAAGGGCAACGAAGTTATATAATAGAAGATTGGTATAAAGAAATTTGGGATTTAGCATTGAATGATATGTTGACATGTAAAATGAAAATAAAGAGGGGATTGTCCAGTAAGAGTGACTTTGGAGAAATATGGACTCCCCTTTTGGAATATGTCTTAAGATCGGGAAAGGGACAAACGCCTTCAAAAGAATCGTTAAAATTTTGGAAGGAGGAAGAATGAGTAGGAGAAGGTCTCGGGGGGGGTGCACGGGGGAAGTCGAGGGAGGTAGTTTGTTATATTGTGTATTACGTGTATGTTTGTTTTGTGGAAATTAATAAAAACTATATAATAAAAAAAAAACCAGAGGACTGGAGGATGGCCAATGTAACACCGATTTTCAAAAAGGGATCCATGGGGGATCTGGGAAATTACAGGCTGGTTAGCTTGCCATCTGTCCCAGATAAATTGATGGAAAGCATTATTAAAGACAAAATTAGTAAGCACATAGATTCTTCTTCATGTCCTACTGAAGAAAAATCAACATGGCTTCCACAAAGGTAAGTCCTGTCTCACTACTCTTTAGAGTTCTTTGAAAGTGTAAACAAACATGTAGACAGGGCTGATCCTGTGGACATTGTTTACTTGGACTTCCAAAAGGCTTTTGATAAAGTCCCTCACCAAAGACTCCTGAACAAATTTAAAAGTCATGGAATAAGAGGACTCTTATGGATCAGTAACTGTTTAAACAACAGAAAGCAGAGAGTAGGAATAAATGGTAAATTCTCTCGATTGAGGGCAATAAATAGTGGGGCCCACCAATTCTTTTCAACTTGTTCATCTTGTTGATCTGGCCAAGTTTGCCGATGGCACCAAACTACTTAAGATTGTTAAAATGAAAAGGGATTGTGAGGAGCTCCAAAGGGATCTCTCCATATTAGGAGAGTGGGCATCCCAATGGCAGATGTGGTTCAATGTAAGCAAGTGTAAGGAAATGCATGTTGGGGCAAAAAACAACATCACCCCAACTTCAAGTATAATTTGATGGGAACTGAGCTGGCAGTGAACGAACAAGAAAGAGATCTTGGGGTTGCAGTGGAGAGATCGATGAAAATGTCAACCCAGTGTGCAACCGCTGTAGAGAAGGCAAAGTCCATGTTAGGCATTATTAGAAAAGGAATTGAGAATAAAACTGCCAGTATTATATTGCCTTTATACAGTATCATACTGCCTTTATACAAATCTATGGTACGACCACACTTAGAATATTGTATGCAGTTTTGGCTATCGTACCGAAAAAAAAGATATTGTAATGCTGGAAAAAGTGCAGAAAAGGGCAACTAATATGATCAAGGGGCTGGAGCATCTCCCCTATGAGGAAAGGTTACAACAGCTGGGATTGTTTAGCTTGGAAAAAAGGAGGCTAAGGGGAGACATAATAGAGGTGTAAAAAATTATGCATGGTGCTTTGTTGGTCCCTGGCTGATAGCTGGTTGGCCACTGTGTGAACAGAGTTCTGGACTAGATGGACCCTCAGTCTGATCCAGCATCAGGGCACTTCTTATGTTCTTATTCTGTTTACACAGTGGCCAAACAGCTGCCTACAGGAGGCCCACGAGTAGTATGTGAGTGAAACAGCACCTCTCACTCATGTTTCCCAGCAACTGGCATACAGAGGGAAATAATAATAATAATATAATAATAATAATTATTATTATTATTATTATTATTATTATTATTTATAACCCGCCTCTCCCTACGGATCGAGGCGGGGAACACAATACATATACAAGCATAACAAAGTTTAAAAAATTAAAACAAGAGAAACACATCATTAAAACATTTAAAATTCATCCGGATAGGCCTGCCGGAAAAGAACAGTCTTCACGACTCTCTTGAATTCGTGAAGACTGTCAGTTTGTCTAACCTCCTCCGGCAGACCATTCCATAGTCTGGGAGCCATAGAAGAGAAGGTCCTCTGGGTAACACTCGCCAGCCTAGTTCTGGCTGGCTTGAGTACGTTCTTCCCAGAGGACCTAAGAGTGCAGGGCGGATTGTATGGGAGAAGGCGATCCCATAGGTAGCCTGGGCCCAAACCATGTAGGGCTTTAAAGGTAATAACCAACACTTTATACTTCGCCTAGAAACTGATTGGCAGCCAATGAAGTGATTTTAAAACTGGTGTAATGTGGTCACCCCTAGGTGTACCGGTGACCAACCTGGCTGCCATATTTTGAACTAGTTGAAGTTTCCGGACTAGGCACAGAGGTAGCCCTATGTACAGCGCATTGCAGAAGTCGAGCCTCGAAGTTACCAGTGTGTGCACTACCGTCTTTAGGTCTTCCAACTCTAGGAAGGGGCGCAGCTGGCGTATCAGCCGAAGCTGATAGTAGGCACTCCTGGCCGTCGCATCAATCTGAGCTGTCATCTGGAGCGACGGATCCAGGAGTACCCCCAAGCTGCGAACACAGTCTTTCAGGGGGGGTGTCCCTGGTACTGGAATGTGCACTGTAACAGCTCCCAGCCAGGCAATGAAACCTCCAACTGCCATCACCTGAGTCCTGGTTCTGCACCTGGCTCCTCCCTCTCTGCCCTTGGACAATGAAAAGATTTGCAGTGCTAGCGAGAGGAATACACAACCAGGCATCAGACACAATTGCCATCAATCAGAAGAGTGAGATGGGATGAAAGTCAATGAGAACAGCCACAATGAACTAATGGCAACTGGGTTTGGGGAGGCATATGATCTTCCAGAGTAATAATGCCATGTATCAGAATGAATAAAAGCATATGTAAGCTGCCATGGGAATACCTCTGGATCAGAAGGCATGACAGAAAAACAAACTAACAAAACCAACCAATAAAGGGCTTAATAGATGACCTCTAGCACTTTGTGTTGAAGACAGAAATGCATGGGAAACTAGTGGAATTCTTTTAAAAAATAGCAAGCTCTGTTCTCAGAAGGGTCACAAATGGCAGACCAATCGGGCCTATGCTGGTGCACATCCAAAGTACACTGTGAATCTGGTTCTTAAAGGGAAGTTCGGTCCCATCCAGAACAGGTTGAATAGCATTTCCATGATCACCTACTAGCACCTCCCTCTTATCTGGAATGATAAAAGACACTTTTCCAACATAGCCCTTTTTCAAGGGTAATGTGATTCAATTTTCTGAAGGAAGTATTGAGAATACAATGATCAAGCACTTATCTATTCAGGGCTCCACTTAATTTGTATCAGACCTGACCCCTATTCTCATTGACAGGTTAGTCTTGGAAAAATACATTGTTTATTTGGGTTTAAGTATTGCTTCTTAGGACAAAAGATTTATTCAAGTTAAAATCAGAAATACCCCCAAAATATTTTAAGACTTAAAAAAGACACTCCAAAACTTTGAAATATCACAGGAATATACAGGAAGTGAACACCAGATCAAGTAGATTTATGCTGATGAGCTAAAAACTGTTCATGCAGAAAGTTGTGGGTGAAAATTGATTTGCTTTGGCATTCAAAGTATGTTTGGTGAAGAAAGGATTTCTCTCTTAGACTAGGTTTACTATTTATCCTTCAACATATATAGTCGTTCAAGGCAAGGAGGGTGGAGAACTGGCTAACAGGAGCCATGTTTTCCATAAATCCAGTGCAGTTTCTGAGTTTCCTTCTGTCCCTACCCATGATGTTTCTATTCCAGGGATGAGCCTAATTTTGGGGTGGAGCTGCCCAGGGGCTAAAATGACTCATGTTTTCATTTTCCTATCAGCAGCGATACTATGCTCTGTTTCTCTCTTCTGCAATGTGGCTTCCTCTCTTCCTCCCTCCTCCCCCATCCCTTTCTCCTTCATTTCCCAGAGGAGACGACAGACGGTCCTGTAATTTGGTTGCATGCGCTTGACTGAAGCAACACCTGCCTCCATCCCAAGAGGACCCAGAAGGGCTCATCCCAAACCAACAAGGAGCCAAAGACAAATCTGAAGCCCAGAGAGCGAGAGAGCGAGAGTGAGAGCGAGAGCGAGAGAGAGAGAGAGAGAGAGAGAGCTTTCTCTGATTCTGAATAGGAGGAATACAGAAAGAAGGCTTTTAATTCACAGAGGAAAATTTGCCTAGTATTTAAACAACAGATCTACCCACACAAAGGAGCTATATAATTGGGTGCCAGGATTATATACTGAAGGAGGGGGCAGAGAAAGGTAAAAGCAATAGATGGATGCAAGACCTATTGAAGGAAAGGTAAGATAGTTAGAACGGAATTGGGACAATGAGATAATCTCAAATATCTCTTGATAGAAATATGTGAAGCACAGCTCAGCTGGTAGCATCAGGGCTGGTGTCAAGAACAGGCATAGTTGAATACGGCCAAGAGCCCACACCCTAACAAGGGGCACACTGACAAGAGCCTCCCTCAAGCTGCTCTTCATAATCATTGCAAACTGCTTATTCCCCTGACCCTCACACTGGCTCAAATGACGGTGGCAGTGAGAAGGAGGACCAGTAGATGTGTGTCAGGCAAGCAAGCAAGCAAGCAAGCAAGCAAGCAAGCAAGCAGCAATGTTGAGAAAAAGAATATCAACTGGTGACAATAGTAGTGAGAATGTAGACTCACTGAGTGAGGGGGCCTCTACTGAGGGTGTCTTGCCCAAAAATTTGGAGCCAGCATTGGTTGGCATAAACTGGTCCATTTTACATAGGCTGACCAGATAAAATCCAGGTCAGGACTCCTGTAACTTTAACAGTTGTAGAGAAAAGGGAATTTCAGCCAGTGTCATTTGTATGCAATTAGTTCCTGGTGATATTCCCTCTTCATCATAACAGTTAAAGCTGCAGGCACTATACTAGAGTGACCATATACAAAAGAAGGCAGGGCCCCTGCAACTTTAACTGTGGTGATGAAGAGGGAATATCACCAGGAACTAATTGCATACAAATGACACTGGCTGAAATTCCCTTTCCTCTACAACTGTTAAAGTTATATGAGCCCTGACCTGGATTTTATCTGGTCACCCTAATTTTACACTGCAATTAATTGTGCTCGCAGACATTCAGTATTGGTTGCTTTTAACTCACAGAGTTTAGGGGATGACTCCTGGCACCATATGGCATTCTTGTTTGGGTGTTTGTGCACTCACAGGGAAGACGCATACATATGGGTTAAAAGAAAGCAAGATCACCACTTTTCCCCCTCAGTCCACGTCTAAAAGCACAGAGTCATACACAACCCTTAAATTGTGTTTCCCCGAGCCAGCAAGGAACTGTCTTCAACAGCTACCATTCTTCTCAGCCCTTGAGTGACTTCTCCTTGCTCAGACTTTCAGCAGAACTTAGCTGTGGTTGTACAGTTAGTTCTCTCTCTTTTAGCAGGTAGCTTGGAAAAATATCACAGGGCAGAGGCCCCAACTCTTCTTACCAGCTCTTTGTGCAGGACCTGCAGATTCTTCCATCTTCAGCCTTCTAATATCTCTCAGTTTATAGCACTGCAGTGCAAGCTTTGAGAGACTCCTAGACTAGGCTGACCATATGAAAAGGAGGACAGGGCTCATGTAACTTTAACAGTTGTAGAGAAAAGGGAATTTCAGCCAGTGTCATTTGTATGCAATTAGTTCCTGGTGAAATTCCCTCTTCATCACAACAGTTAAAGGTGCAGGCACTATACTAGAGTGACCATATACAAAAGAAGGCAGGGCCCCTGCAACTTTAACTGTTGTGATGAAAAGGGAATTTCACCAGGAACTAATTGCATACAAATGACACTGGCTGAAATTCCCTTTTCTCTACAACTGTTAAAGTTACATGAGCCCTGACCTGGATTTTATCTGGTCAGCCTAGCTTACTACTTACCCTCCATGCACCCAAATATTTCCTAGGTTCTATCTGTAAAGCCTTGCACTCTGTTGGGCCTAGTAGTGGAGGTGACAGGGCTGCCATAAGAAGTTCTGTCTGAGCCGTGTCCTGTTGACAGGACATGGAATTACTCCGCCGCTGGAACAGAGCCTTTGGCACAGCTGGAATTGTGCGCCCTGACACTCAAGGAGACTGGCCCCAAAGCCTCCTGCTGCAGAAGCAAGAGGCTTTGGGAGTGGTCTCCTCAGGTTTCAGGGAACATGATCCCAGCTGTGCCGAAGGAGGGGTCAGTGCCAACACACACTGCCCCTCTGAGGGACAGTGTGGCTTGGCACTGATGTTCTGGTGTCATCTCCATGTCAACAGAGAAGGGGAGCCGCCCCTTCTTTGTCGGCATGGAGATCACAGAAAAGGATGCTTTGCAGGGAGGATCCTGTCTCTGTTGTGAGGCGCTCCTTTCTCCAGGCGGCTTCTCTTCTCTGCCCATCAAATTTGGAGGCAGCTCCAAACTTGATGGGCAGAGAAGAGATGCCGCCAGGTGAAAGGAGAGCCTCACAACAGAGACGGGTTCCCCCTGGCGAAGCGTCCTCCTCTGTTGCCATGGAGATCGGCATGACAGAGGAGTGTGCAGGGCTGATTTGGATGGATGGCTCTTGTCCAGTTGCGGGAGGCATCCTCCGCCCCCACCCCCGATCCATTTGGGGCTCACCTGAAGAGGGTAGAAGGAACCCCTGCCATCCCCTCCAGGTGATCCCCAAATGGATGGTGGGCAGGGGGCAGAGGATGCACACAGGATGACCCTTCAGCTGGTGTGACCGAGTGATGGAAGGGGATGTGGAGTGTTAGCAGCAGCTCCAAGCCCCTGTGCTCTCCTCCGTTGCCCGATCTGCATAGGAAGCTGCCTCCCACAGTTGGACATTTCATGTCCAGCTGCAGGAGGCATTCTCTGCCCCCCCATTCATTTTGGGATTGCATTGAGGCGATCCCCAAATGGATGGGGGGGGCAGGGCTTGGGACATGCTGTCCCTGGATGGGGTATCATGATTGCAACGCCCCTCCCAGGGATGGCATGTTCCCATTTGTGCGAGTGCTTCAGGAGCCCCCGATTGCCCCGCCCCCACCAAGGGATGGAACAATTGGGGCTGCTGAAGCATTCACATGTACAGGATTATTTTCCCTTGCCCATGGAGCTGCGGGGGGCTAGAGCGGCCAGATTTCTGCCGCTCTTGCTTCACGACTCTGTGGACAGGGGAGAATAATCAATGGAGCCTGACACACGACATGACAAGCACCAGGCACCGGGATAAGCAATGGAGCAGCCCATTGTTTTTCTCTGTTCCTTATCCTGGCAAAATAATCAACCATCCACTGCATGTGCATTGTGTGTCACCCAACACACAACACAATAATCAACACAACAGATAGTTGTTTCCCCTGTTGCTTATCGTGTTATCCGAACTCAGCCTATGTATGCATGCTCCATCTATCCCTATGGTTCCCTGCAAGGCCCAGCCAGGGGAGGTTGGTAAATTAAACTTGGGTGTGGGCATGAGTGCGATTCTGTCAAGTTCAGCTGAGAGTGGTTGCTGTAGTATGTGGATCTGCAAGGGGTGATGAGGCCAGGTTTCTGGAAGACCCAGCCAGTCAACTCTATGGCCTGCAGGAGCACTTGCCTCATAAAGCAAATGGGCACATCAAAACTGTTATTATGGTCTGCCACTTTGTTTGTCTTTAGTAGTATAGGGTCCAGATCTCTTCAGAAGGGAAATAGTGTTAAGTGGTTGGTGTCAGTCTAAATTATCCCCAGGGGTCCCTTATTCAGTGCCGCTGGTCACAAAGAGACTGAGGATTTCCCCCAATTACGTAACTCTTGAAATTACTAAGTCTGTTGAAAATATATCTTAAAACTTAAGCAGGAAAATACCTCTTTTAACTTGTTAAACCAATGAAAACATGCCACACAAAAAGTCTTAAAATATGAATGGTTTATGAAGAAAAGAACATGCAAAACAACAACAACTTTGACATTTTAATGTTTCTCTTGTAAATGATGAGATGCTTAAATCTCAGATTTTGGCTAAACTCTTGGAATATTTTGATATCAACAAGGATATGGTGAGTTCTTGCACTATGGAATGGGAGGCCTACAAGGCCTTTATTAGGGGTCAAATTATCACTTGCGCTTCATTCAAGAAAAAGCTTAGAGCAGCGCATCAGGTGTTTTTAAATAAGAAATTGAAATCTCTTATAACTGAATTTGCTAGTTCCCCATTAACACAATTGTATCAGGAGATGCAAAAAGTTAAATGTGAGTTAAATAATATTTTCTCTCAGCAGGCAGAATTTACTTTAACTTGTATGCTTCAGACATATTGGGAAAGTGGGGAACAACCCAGTAAAATTTTGGCACATCGTCTCAAACATCAACAACATTGAAATGTTATTTCAGCCATTAGAGATGAGAATAAAATGATACATACTTCACCTACAACAACAACAACAACAACAACAACAACAACAATTTATTTCTTACCCGCCTCTCCGTCTGGATCGAGGCGGGGAACAACAACATGATAAAATACATAAAACTGATTAAAACATGACACATATTAAAACTGCATAAAAATCCTAAAACATCCTAAAAACATCCTTAAAAAACATCCTTAAAACATCCTACAAATACAAACCTACCATTTTAAATTTTTTACATGGAGCTGTATAGTAAGGGTAGCAAGATATCGGTGCAGGATATGAATACTTTTTTTGCTCAGATTAATCTCCCTCGCTTAGAGTCTTTCCAAAGGCAACACTTTATGGCTCCTATAAGACTTGAAGAGATCACAAAAGTAATTTTGAATTTGAAAAATGGGAAATCCCCAGGCCCTGATGGGTTTCCAATTGAGTGGCACAAAGCTTTTTCCACTTTTTTAGCTCCAAAACTTTATCAACTTTACAAATACATATTTGAACAGGGTTCGCTTTCTTCAGGATTAAATTATGCTTACATCACAGTCATTCCCAAAGCTGGTAAAGACCATACCAACTGTGCTAACTACTGCCCGATTTCACTAATAAACGTTGATATCAAAATATTAGCTGCAATTTTAGCTGATAGATTACAACAAGTTATTACAACATTGGTCAGACCAGAACAGGTGGGATTTATTAAAAATAGACAGGATGTTGATAACTTGAGATTAGCTGTTGATTTGATAACTTTAAATAGAGAAAGAACTGACCAGGTGGCCATTGTCTCTTTGGATGCTGAGAAGGCCTTTGTCAAAATTCGTTGGAAGTTTATGCTTGCCACATTGAGTAAATTTGGTTTTCCAATGGAATTTTTAAAGTGGGTTAGAATTTTATATTCGACCCCAAGAGCAAGAGTCATGACCAATGGTTGGTTGCCGGATTTTTTTCCTGCTTGGGCGAGGTACTAGGCAAGGATGCCCTCTCTCCCCACTGATATTTGATTTATGCGTGGAACACCTGGCTTGTGCTATTAGACAGAGGTGTAGTATTCATGGGTTTGTGCATGCTGATTTAGAATTCAAAATTATTCTTTATGCTGATGATCTTTTATTGTTTATTTCTAAACTCCAGGCATCTATTCCTGCCTTGATGGCTCTGATAAACGCCTTCTATGATTTGTCTGGTTACACAATTAACTGGTCAAAGTCTGAAATGATGCCGATTGGAGATAGTATATCTTCTAGTATGTTGGCTTATGGACAATTTCGATGGTGTCCTGATTTTATTACTTATCTGGGAATGCTTATTCCTAGAGTTATATCCCAATTGAGGAGATTGTATATGCTATAGACAGATGAGCACCATTAAAATTGAGTTTGTGGGGTAAAGTCAACACACTTAAGATGAATAGAATCATAGAATCATAGAATAGTAGAGTTGGAAGGGGCCTATAAGGCCATCGAGTCCAACCCCCTGCTCAATGCAGGAATCTACCTTAATGCTGTGTGCTGGTTTTAACCTATAAAGCCTTACACGGCTTGGGACCACAGTACCTGATGGAACATCTCTCCCGACATGAACCTGCCCGTACACTATGATCCACATCTAAGGCCTTCCTCCGGTTGCTTACTCTGAGGGAAGCATGGAGGGTGGCAACAAGGGAGAGGGCCTTTTCAGTGGTGGCCCCCCCAATTATGGAATGATCTTCCTGACGAGGCTCGCCTGGTGCCAATATTGTTGTCTTTTCAGTGCCAGGTCAAGACTTTCCTCTTCTCCCAGGAATTTAATAGCGTATGTTGAGGGCTTTGTGCTGTTGTTGTTTGACCCAGAAAAGCTGTTTTTAAATGGATATTGTATTTATAACCTGTTTTTATGCTCTTTATGGTTTAAAATTTTATATAATGGTTTTTTAATGTTCAATGTTTTTAATTTGTAAACTGCCCAGAGAGCTTCGTCTATGGGACGGTATATAAATACAATAAAATCAATCAATCAATCAATCAATCAATCAATCAGTAAACGCATCCCTGACAGATGGTTTTCCAGCTGCCTCTTGAAGGCCTCTAATGTGGGAGAGCCCACCACCTCCCTAGGTAATTGGTTCCATTGTCATATTGCTCTAACAGTTATCCTGATGTCCAGCTGGAATTTGTTTTCCTGTAACTCAAGCCCATTATTCCATGTCCTGCATTCTGGGTTGATCAAGAAGAGATCCTGGCCCTCCTGTGTGTAACAACCTTTCTAGTATTTGAAGAGTGCTATCATGTCTCCCCTCAAATTCTCTATGGCATACGTGAGATTCCATTACTTATACCAGGCAAATATTTTCAACAATTCAATGCCTTGTTTCGTAAATTTCTGGGGGGTTCTTCCCCACCTCAAATATCTTTGAAACGCATGCAACTTCCGATCAAAGAAGGGGGGGGGGTTGGATTTCCAGACCTAGCTTTGTGAACGGCCGGCTGGTGGCTGGAGAGACGTAACAACGGGAGTGGAGGGGAAAGGAAAGTGCTGGCAAACATCGTCGCCTCCCCTCCCCAACTTTCTTCTTCTGAGAAGCTGAAGCTGACTGGTGACTGGAATGTGTCTGGGAGCGGCAATATCTGTTGTGTGAGGCAGAGGGAGATATGGCGATAGCAGGGCAAAATGCCATTACAGGGGAAGGAGAGATGGATATCTAACACCCATCTTACCTTCCGGTCACCCTGCTACCCCGGGGATCTTGGGGAATGAACCAGGCCACCCACAGAACCACTCCTTGCTCCTATGCAATGCCAGGTCGGTTAAAAACAAAACAAATATAATCTATGACCTCCTTACAGAAGAGGAGGCCAACCTGGCATGCTTCACAGAGACCTGGCTGGGAGATGACAGTGGCCTGACATGGGCCCAGGCTCTCCCAGCTGAGTACTGTGTTAGTGAGCAGGTGAAGGAAAGTGGGCGGGGGTGGGTGGGTGGAGTAGCTGTGGTCTTCAAAGACAGTCTTAACCTGACCAGACATCCTGTCCGGGAGTTGAATCATATTGAATGTGTGTACCTGATCTGAAGATCAGGGATAGACTAGGGACTAGGGATAGACTAGTGTACCGGCCACCCCGCTGCCTATCAGACTCCCTGGCCAAGCTCATGGAACTGGTCTTGGAGCTGGTGTTGGATTTGCCCAGGCTTTTGGTCCTGGGTGACTTCAACATCCCATTTGAGGGAAGTTTGTCAGGTGTAGCTCGGGAGTTCATGGCATCCATGACAACCATGGGCCTATCCCAATTGGTCTCTGGACCCACACATTCAGCAGGTCACACCCTCAATGCTGTTTTCAGTTCCGAACAGATGGATCTGTGGGCGGAGGTAACGAATACCTCCGTGTTGTCATGGACAGACCAGTTTTTGGTCAAGGTTAATATCACGGCTACCACCCGCCCCTGCAGGGGTGGCGGACCTATTAAGATGGTCCGCCCTCAAAGGCTGATGGATCCTTCTGGATTACAGAAAGCCTTAGAGGGTTCTATGGCTGGTATCGTCGATGATCCTGTAGAATCATCATCGATAGATGGAATCAAGACCTAACTAGGGCTATCAATACGATTGCCCCCAAATGTCCTCTCCGACCCGCTTCTAACTGGGCGTCCTGGTATACAGAAGACCTCAGGGAGTTGAAGCAGAAAGGATGATGACAGGAGCACCGATGGTGGAAAACTCAACTTATATCCGACAAGACACGACATAGAGAACATCTTCATTCCTATGGGGTGGCAATACGTGCAGTGAAGAAAGCTTTCTTCTCTGCGCACATTGCGTCTGCGAATTCATGTTCAGCAGAACTGTTCAGGGTGGTGAGAGGTCTAATTTGGGCACCTTCCCCCCTGAATCTGACTTTAGAGCCATTGGTAGTTCGCTGTGATGCCTTTAACGACCATTTCACAGATAAAATCTCTCAGATAAGAGCTGACTTAGATGCCATCGTTATAGCAGAGGCTGACAATGGAGCGTCCAGCGACTCTGCGAGTAGGATTACACTGGATCAGTTTCACTTGGTGAGTATCGAGGACATGGACAAGCTGCTTGGACAAGTGAGGACGACGACTTGCCCTCTCGATTCCTGTCCTTCTTGGCTGGTCGTCCAGGGAAAAGATGCAGTTCGATCACATCTACAACATATTATTAATGCATGTCTCAGGGAGGGGAGTTTCCCATCATGTTTAAAAGAAGCGGTGGTATGGCCGCTTCTAAAAAAGCCCTCCCTGGATCCCCTGGACCTTAATAACTACAGGCCAGTATCAGATCTTCCATTTTTGGGCAAGGTGATCAAGGGGGTGATTGCCTTCCAACTCCAAACAGTTTTGGAGGACACTGATTTTCTAGACCCATTTCAAACCAGCTTCAGGGCAGGATATGGAGTTGAGACCGCTTTGGTCACCTTAGTGGATGATCTATGCCTGAGTATTGACAGGGGTAATGTGCCCCTGTTGGAACTCCTGGACCTCTCAGCGGCTTTCGATACCATTGACCATAGTATCCTTCTGGAGCGTCTAGGGAAATTGGGAATCGGGGCACTGTGCTTCAGTGGTTCCGATCTTACCTCTCGGGCAGGTTCCAGATGGTGATGCTTTGGGATAGCCACTCTCCAAAGAAGGAGTTGCTATGTGGTGTACCACAAGGTGCCATCCTTTCCCCAATGCTGTTTAACATTTATATGAAACTGCTGGGAGAGATCAACTGGAGGCATGGGACAGGGTGCTATTGATACGCTGATAGCATATTGTTATGCCTTCGATTACATCGTCAGCTCAGGATAGTGTGTCTCCTCTGAATGAATGCTTGGAGATGGTAATGGGCTGGATGAGGAAAAACAAACTGAAGCTGAACCCAGACAAGACAAAGGTGCTTGCTGTCACAGGCCACAACCTGGGTTTGGAGGTGTGTCAACCGGTTCTGGATGGGGTTACACTCCCCCTGAAAGACTGTGTTTTAAGCTTGGGGATACTCCTGGATCCGTCGCTCCAAATGACAGCCCAGATAGACGCAATGGGCTGGAGTGCGTACTATCAGCTTCGGCTGATATGCCAGCTGCCCCCCTTCCTAGAGTTGGAAGACCTAAAGACGATAGTACACACGCTGGTAACTTCGAGGCTCAACTTCTGCAATGCGCTGTACATAGGGCTATCTTTGTGCCTAGTCCATAAACTTCAACTTGTTCAAAATATGGCAGCCAGGTTGGTCACCAGTACATCTAGGGGTGACCACATTGCACCAGTTCTAAAATCACTTCATTGGCTGCCAATCAGTTTCCGGGCAAAGTATAAAGTGTGGGTTATTACCTTTAAAGCCCTACATGGTTTGGGTCCAGGTTACCTGAGAGTTCGCCTTCTCCCAATTAATCCTCCCCGCACACTCAGGTCCTATGGGAAGAAGTTACTCCAACCAGCCAGAACTAGGCTGACGAGTGTTACCCAGAGGACCTTCTCTTCTACTGCTCCCAGACTGTGGAATGGCCTGCCAGAGGAGATTCGACAAATTAGCAGTCTTCATGAATTTAAGAGAGCCATGAAGACTGATCTCTTCCGGCAGGCCTACCCAGTTGAATTTTAAGACGTTTTTAATGATGTATTGGTTTTTATTTGTTTTTAATATTTCATCTATTTTGTGGTCTTTGTGTTTTATATTTATTGTTGTTCCCCACCTCGATCCGGAGGGAAAGGCGGGTTATAAATAAATAAATAAATTATTATTATTATTATTAGGCCTATTTATTGATCTGTACTAAGTTTTGGTCTTCTCCAGCTTGCTTAGATAAGCCACCCTGGTTGGACCTGCTTCCTAAATGGATGGCAATTGGTTCTTGACATGTTAGATTAAATAATCCTCCTCGTACAATCTTGGCTGCTAGAGAGATATGGTGCATAGTATCGCATCAATTGCAATTTGACCCATTTTCTCATGCAAAATTGACTTTTTGGGGAAATCCAGATTTAAAAATTGGAAAAAAATGTGTTTTTTTGTGGAGGACATGGATGGATAAGGCAATCTTTACTTTGGATCAATTAATAGGTTCAGATGATGAGTTTATGCCATTTTCTGATTTGTGTGTTAAATATAATTTACCTGCTATGGCTGAATGGCAATATTTACAATTGCAACATTTGCTGAAATCTAGGTTTGGGCCAGCCACTTTTACGGCCTCAGAACCTCCATTACTGTTGGAAACACTTATAGTAGCTGAGCAGACACATTGATCCACAACCCATACATATAAATATTTGGAAGTAGTAAATAAATGCAATACTCATAGTTTAAGAAAAGATTGGAATCAAGAATTGGAGTGTCCTATTTTGCCCAATCAATGGACTTAGAGACTGTATCTGAAGTTTCTATGGATCTCAGGCTACGTCTTATTCATCATAAAACCCTCTTTTGGGTCTACTGAACCCCACAATGTCTTTTCAACACGGGTCTATCTAATTTATATTAGGGGTGTGCATGCCAAAAAATATTGTCGTTTATCGTTATCATCATTTCGGACCAAAAAAAATATCATCTTCGATTTTATACAAATTTTTTAAATCGTTTCAGTTCTGACAGATCAGAATGACAGCTCGCCATGTGCGTTCATTCAGACCTATCAGAATGAAAATGATCTTTTAAAAATTCATATAAAATCGAGCATTGGAGGGATCAATCTCAAATTTCATACACATATTTAGGCATACCCCATAAACACTATGACCAAGTTTCAAGCCTCTAACTTTTAAAATACAGAAGTTATAGGTATATTTATATGGCAGTCCGATAAAATGATAAAATCACCCAAAAATTATCGTCTCCAATGATTATTGTAGGTTTTTCTATCGTATCGTCATCATCAAACACATGCATGATAATAACTTTATCATATCGTTATTGTACAGTTTAACGATATACTACACATCCCTAATTTACATAATTGTTGGAGATGTAATGCATCTAATGCTTCTTTAACTCATATGTTTTGGCAGTGTTCAGTAGTGTCCTCCTTTTGGGAGGAGGTTAAAATAAGGATAAAACTTGTCCTGAATCAATCTTTGATATGGAAGGATGCTCATGCCTTTCTAAACTACCTGCCGATTTCTTGGAAACTAACACAGGATCAGCGCAAATGGATCTTCAGAGCTCTTATGACAGCTAAAAGGCTTATACTATCATATTGGAAGGATAAATGCTCACCTCCCATAATGCAATGGATTGAGGAATTAATAACCTTATCAACATTTGAACGGGTGATATACAGGCGCAACTTGCGAATGGATAAATATATGGCTATATGGTCTGATTTTTTGAAACCTATGTATAATTCTCTCTCTCTCTCTCTTTAATTCAATGAAAAATGATGACATCGCTGTATATGTAATGTGTTTTTTCTTTTTTCACTATTTGTTTTTGTTTTATTGTTCTGTATTTTTTTTAAATTCACAATAAAAAAACAAAAAGAAAGCAACAACCACTAAAAACAAAAAACAAACCAATACAGAAGTAAAATGTGAGAAAATACATGTGTATGCAATGCAAAATACACTACAGCTTAACTGTTGCTAAACCCTATTAGAAAAACAATGTGACAAGTCCCGAAGCAATTTTAGTAAGCCTGAGTAGATCCAGAAGCCCCTTGGAATTTCTTAGTTCTACTTAAACTTTCACATGTCCAAACTAATTAAATTAAGAGTTTGAAGCTTTCAACTTCTTAGCAGTATGGTCCAAACTTTTAGAAAAAGGAAGGGAGCAGTGTGTATATGTGGAGGGGACTAAAAGAAATGTATAGGTTCCTATCCCAAGGAGAGATCTGAAGTCCAGACTTTCATTGACCTAGAGAAAGGTTGAAAGAAACATCTCCAGGCAAAGCCTAGGTAGGGAAAATTGATCTACGTAGAAAGTGAAGAACATATTTTAAAATGAAAAGTGTTGTGAAGCCCAATCTTCACCAGTGAGCAAAATCAATTAGGGGGTGAAAACAATCCAAGCTGTTCAGGAGCCAGATGCCTGGCTCAGAGAAACTGGCTTGCCAAATTATAGCCCAAAATAGTCTCAAAGCCAAGGGAAAACACATTCAAAAAGAGAAAAGATGACTATTCTTCTCCCAAAAAGGAGGCAAGAATCAGGCTGTCTGCTTCTCAGACTTCAGGAAGCAAAACAAGTAAATTGAATTTTTTAAAAAGAAATCCTATGCCACCAACTATAGTAGAAAGGGAATAAGAAAACAGCAGTCTATAAAATATGGAGGCTATATTGTCTTTACAAAGAGATGTGCACAAATGGTTGCCAACACCTTTTCAGAAACACTTCCCCCCTTATTCTACAAAGCCTGAGGGGGTAAGAGGAAATGAACCTGGGGGAAAGGAGAATCTAGAAAAAAAGGAGAGATTGCCCTTTGGTCTGGCAGATAATGAGGAAGCAGAGTTTGCTTGGAGTTGTGTTGTAGTTGTAAGTGTTCCTCCTGAGCACAGTGTAAATAAACCTTCATAAAGGAAAGACCACGTGTTTCCATTGCCTTCCTTCTAGGAATCTGAAATCTTAGTAAGTGCTGAAGCCCCTGGAAGTTCACCCCTTCCAGGACTGGGATGCAGGAGCATAATATTGGTATCAGAATAGGGACGAGTGTTTCCTGAAAGAGGACCTATGAGGTAGGCTGACCAGATAAAATCCAGGTCAGGACTCATGTAACTTTAACAGTTGCAGAGAAAAGGGAATTTCAGCCAGTGTCATTTGTATGCAATTAGTTCCTGGTGAAATTCCCTCTTCATCACAACAGTTAAAGCTGCAGGGGCCCTGCCTTCTTTTGTATATGGTCACTCTAGTATACCGCTATGGGGCGGTATACAAATGTAATAAATAAATAAATAAATAAATAAATAAATAAATAATAAACCATTGTGATGAAGAGGGAATTTCAGCAGGAACTAATTGCATACAAATGACACTGGCTGAAATCCTCTTTTCTCTACAACTGTTAAAGTTACATGAGCCCTGTCCTTCTTTTCATATGGTCAGCCTACCACTGGGAGGACAATGCAAAGTCTTCCAATGCAAAAATTGGAAAGAAAGCTGCAGGAGGTAAAGCAAGAAGAGCAGCCCATCATGGGAGTGAGTGGCTTGGCAGACCAGGAGCCAGTAACTGTAAGGACCTCCCTGTTGTGGATTCTTCTACCCTGTCTGATCCTCATAAAGGATTGGAGAGAAGGGAGCAGGTCCCTTCAGTAAGACCAGAAACTCTTTATTAGGGCAAGATATCCTGGAAAGCCTATCTTTCCCAGTTTGATACAATTTCCCAGATAAATGGCTGGGGCAATGGACAGAGAGGAGATCCCTGGCAGCCAACCTGACTGGATCATGTCTATACTTCTTGTAGAATTTGTCACCAAATAAAAGGCAGAGTAATCCAGATTTAGTACAAGCCTGAGATCTGCACTTTGCATCAACCTGAGCTAGCCAGGATGCAGTTCAGGAGTTGCAGGAGGAAGAAAGAAGAAGCCCTCCCAAAGGTTGCTGAGGATCTTAGACATCTTGTGGGAATAGCATGCCAGAACGCCAGTGAGGAGATGCAAGCAAAGGACCAGTTTCTTGATGGGTAGAGTGACATGGACTTCCGCATGAAAATCATGAAGTGGCACCCAAAGATGCTGTGAGGAGCAGTGGGAAACTGCTACCAAGTTAGAAGTTTTCTATGCAGCTACTGGCATAAGTTGGGCAAGGCCTGGAGTTTGACTCTGGAAGCCTAGTAAAGAAGGCACTTGCTTAGCCTGAGCTGGGTGACTCCACAAGTATGGCTGATGAAAGCAGGGATGATACAACTGCACAATGCATTAGGAGGTCTCAAAGAAGCAGTTGAACACTCTAAAGACTAGATCTCTGAGTCAGCTTACTGTCTTTATTCTGTACATTAACAGTGTTACTTGGGAATTGGTATTGATTTTTGTTGGGACTACCTTGCCTAGGTTTTTGCCAAAAAATTCTTCCATGCCTTTTTAGTTGTTGGGGGCCAGCCCTCTTCAGAAGGGGGATTAGTGTTATGTGTTTGTGGTCTGTCTAAGTTACCTAAATTGCAACTCAATTATTTATTTATTATTATTTATTCAATTTATATCCCACCTATATACAAAATACCCTAGATGGCACACAAAGCCCCTGCAAGTTCACCCCTTTCAGACTGGGGTGCAGGACCATAACAACATTTTACAGGGATGATAACCATTTTATCACAGAGAACAAACACTAGTCACAACAACTATAATAGGGACGGAGGAGTCAGCCCATCAGTTGTGGTTTTTATGTGGGGGTATAAATTAGGGAAGGAATTATTGCAAGTCATAATCTTCACAGGGTTGCCAAATTACACAAAATTGCTATGATCTTCGCCTGCATGTTCGCTGCCAAATATCAAGAAGCTCAAAAGTTTAAATGTTGTGCTCCAAAGTAAAAACAGTGCCTGACTCTCTGTGGAAACAGAAAACTTATATCAGTACACCCATTATCATATGCCACCATTGGCTCACTGACTCCCTAGACCAGCTGTTTGCATTAGTTGCAGAAGTAAGAACATAGGGAACAAGAGAGGCTTAGGGCACAAGAACAAGAATATTTTAAGGGTATTTCCAAGGATGTGATGAAAAGTTACTTGCCCGAAGATGCAGGTGGTTTGATCTTATATAGGATCAGACCCTGTACTTTTCAAATGAGCTTTACATTTTACAGCCATGACTTCTATTTGGCAATATGGGTGTGCAAGATTTCCCCCCTCCCATTACCCTAATCATTTTCATCATTAAGACCTCAATTGTTTTTGGTGCTCAGTTGTGAAAATCCCATTTATTTCAGTACTCATTAGTCAAAAGTGCATTAAACTCATTGCTCGCATTATCTTTCTTTTCTAAACTAATTATTTGCTGCTGTCTGTAGTGATGATGGCTTCTCTTATTTGATTTATTATTTATTTTATTTGTACCCTCCCTTTCTACCAAAAAATGGCATTCAAGGCAACTTACAGAACCAATTAAAATTGATTAAATAAAAACATAACAATTTCAGAAAAATGTTGTTTAAAATAGGGTGACCAGATAAAATCCAGGTCAGGGCTCATGTAACTTCAGCCAGTGTCATTTGTATGCAATTAGTTCCTGGTGAAATTCCCTCTTCATCACAACACTTAAAGTTGCAGGGGCCCTGCCTTCTTTTGTATCTGGTCACTCTAGTATAGTGCCTGCAACTTTAACTGTTGTGATGAAGAGGGAATTTCAGCAGGAACTAATTGCATACAAATGACACTGGCTGAAATCCCCTTTTCTCTATAACTGTTAAAGTTACATGAGCCCTGACCTGGATTTTATCTGGTTAGCCTAGTTTAAAACAACCCACCAGACCTGCTTACAGGTTAAAGTCCTTCTTAAATAAAGCAGTTTTTGCATGCCAGCTGAAGGACATCACCTAGCCTCCCTTGTGAGGGAGTTCCAAAGCTTGGGAGCAGGCACAGAAAAGGCCCTCTCTCAGGTCACCACTGTAACAATATGAAAAAAAAACCCTGCAGGATTCAGCTGGAGTGGATTGTGCTTCTGGGGAGGTACCAGGAAGTAGTTATGGGAATACCCACTGCTTCTGGCCTGAGCAAAGAGAGGCCACAGTCTGAGAGAGCTCAGTGGAAAGGTTTATTTGAATAAAATTTGTAAGCTTGTTTGAAACAGCCATCAGACATGCCTCTGAAGGTGGCAGTCTTGAAAAAAGGGCCTCTCCATAAGTTCATGCACTGCTTCACTTTCAGCACTGTTGGGCCCTAATTGGGCAAAAAGTGTCAAACCTATTATAGTCCCAAAGAGTATTGGGTATTGTTTTCCGCTATTTTTATTTTTATTTTACAAAATTAAGGGTGCAATCCTATGCCTGTTTAGACAGGGGGGAAATCTTACAACTCCAAGTATTCCCCAGCCAGCATGGGATTGTGCCCTCAGATGCAGTTTGTTTGTTTGTTTTTCCCCAGTGAAAGCTATTCGTTATAGATTGTGGATAACAAGTTGACCAGAGTCATAGGCTTTCAAAAACAAAACAAAACAACAAGGCTACCTCATTTGTTCACTCTTGGTAACAATCACCAGCCGCTTGGTCCTCAATAAACTTTTCCTCTCAGTCCACTCCCTTCCCATCTTCACCTTCCTATTGTTCTTCTTTCTATCAGCCTATTTGTCTTCTGTCCTTCATTTATGCTACAGAAGTCACTCTTCTTGCATTACTTCACTTTTCCTTGAGTTCTTATCTTGTGTTCTTATCCTTCACCTGTCTCCCTGTCCCACATCTGGTTTTCATCCTCTTCATTCTTCTGAAATGGTACTTTGTAAAATACTCTATGTAAAATACCCTCCACTGTAGGTATTCCACAGGTTCTGATCTTACTCCAATTTATTATCTATACTATACTCTTCCTCTTGGTAGTCTGTCTCAGTCATTATTTTATCTTCAGTAGCACTGCTCTGCCAATGACATTTAACTCTCTGCCCATATTTCTCTCCTCCAGTTTTTTTCTAACCTCTCTCAATGCCAGGACACCACTGCTTCCTGTGTGTTTGACCTTCACCTCAAACTTAATATGGACAAAACAGAACTCTTGTCTATCATCTGCTCTTTCTCTTACAAGCAATATTCTTACGCTTCACAGCAGGCTTGTAGGTAGAACATTACCTTTGGTTTCTCTCTTTTCTGTCCTTGCACTGATTTTCAAGCTAAGTCCTGACATTTCTTTCTTCTTAAGATTGTTAAAATCTATTCCTCCCCACAGATTCATCTAAAACTTTAACTTTATATGTTTCAATATTTCATTTTCTGATTTTACTGTGTCACATCTTCAGCTCCTCATCTCTAGCCTGAATTCTTCCACCCAACTTTTATTTTATTTTATCTTGCATACTAATCATATTGCATTTCTCCTCTTTTGCTTCACTCCTCCATTTCATATTAAATATGGTGCTTTGTTTTACCTTTAAAGGTATCCATAATAGACTTGGACTTCTTTACTTTCTCTGGAGTTTTCTTCTTGCACATCCCACACTACAGTAGCTATCAGGTAAACATGTCAGGGCTTTACATAATTTTGCAGGCCATCCCTCAGGCCCTGTGTTCATATATCCCCAAGTTTTAATTTGTTTATTGAGAGCATTTTATATAAAAAATGGGATCTATAGAGGCCTCAGTTCCTGAGGTACTGAACATTTCTATCTTGTATGTTACAAGCATCATCTCAGTAGCCTTTACAAGTGTTCTTTAAGATAGGTAAGTATTATTCCCATACTGAGGGTAGGGCACTGAGGGGGCTTTTGTCTCTTCAACTCTTGCCTAAAACTATCTAATAAGCTTGTTACTGATGTGAGATTTGAATCCAGGACTCCCCAACTCTAAAGCCTCACTCTTAGCCACCAATACAAAATGCCAGCACTAATAATGAAAGTGGAATTGGTGCTTTATAGTCCATACACTATGCCCAATGAAGCCAAAATGTACATGTTCCTTCAGGTTTTGCTAGAGCAGCAGCTAAATGTCACATTTTATTCAATGTCATTTTCAGCCTGTTGTGTTTGAAAGGATATTGTTAGACCAGCAAATATAGGACATCCTAAATCCTAAAGGAACATATAAGCACATTTGGAGAATCATGTGAGAGAGAGGGAGAGAGGAATAATACTGTATGGTAATAGTAAATAACACTGTTTATTGGGGTTATACATATTACACATAGATCTAATAATCCATTCCAATTCCTCAGTATAAAGATCACACAAAATGTTTACTATATCCTCCTGGTTTTTGTGCAAGCTCCATTCATTTCAGTGGGGCTTGCAAGGGAGACACTCTCAATGGATTGTGCCCCAGACAGTTTTGGGGATCTGGTGACATTTTATCCTTTTCTTTTTCTTTCTTTCACTTTGAATCTCACTTCATTAAAAAAAACCAAAATAGGAAAAACAGCTTTGTTTGATACTTTTATTTATATGCAAAACAGCGCACCATTCATGAGAGATATGAAAACCGCTTCTGATAGAAACCAGAATTCTCTATTTTCACTACAAAATATTGCCTTATACAAAGCAACACACACACACACACACACACACACAAAAAAAACCCCTGAAAAAGACTAAAATCTTTGGATAACAGATATCTTATTTTTTCCTCTCCATGCTCTAAAACGTACTTCTGGTTTTAAAAGATTCACAGTAAAAGAGCATGAAACATTTTCTGGTTGATGTTTTTTTTTGGTTGTTCTATAGGAAAGTAGTCCTATTTTCTTTAAAAAGAAAAAAAAACATGTCTGTATAAAACCACACACATACACACACACTCACAAAAAGACAGAGAGACAAACAAACAAAATCTACTTCCCTTATAAATGGTTTGCAAAATACTTTTTTAAGACAGAATTACAAGTCAGAATAACAATACACACTTTTTTTAAAATTCAAAAACAAAAAAACTTTCAAGAGAAATGCTAATATTTTGATTCCACACATACAATAAAGAAAAATTCTCAAGGACAAAGTCTGAACATATAAAATACGCTTAGAAAATGGGAAGTGGTGCCATAAAACCAGAGCAAAATGGAACCCACACTCTGGTTTCCAACAAACACTTCCAAAGTCTGACAATTATTCCACAGAAGAAGAAAATGTAAACACTTGACTATCGAAAACCAGTTGGCACAAAGTCTTCAACGCAAAATCTTCACCACGCTCAAAAATTAAAAAATAGCCTCAGGTTAAAATAGTCTACTTCTTCTAACAAATTAAAAAATAGTTATTTTGAGCTGCACTCCTGGATCACACTTTTAAGGTCACAAGTAAATGACATTTTTTTTATTTTTTGGATATCAAGGGGCACTTGACAGTCTGTTTGTTTTGATAATAAAAGAAAAGAAGTACCCCAACTGTTACAAAGGGTGTGTCTCTTCTTTTAGGTGGCTTTGGCAGGCGAAGGAGGCCTGGCAAGTAGCCCATCCATCCGACCCCCCTCAAGGGCACCATTTTATTTCAAGTTTCTCTTTTAGGGCCCGGTTCAAGAAAGCCCTTTAAGGCACGAGCTTAAAGCCACGGAATCTCTCACCAAGCTTCCGGTTCTTAACCACTTCGCTGAATTGGGACCCTGCCTCGGGGGAGGGGCGGGGGAGGGAGATCTGCAGGGAGAGACGGGCCAAGGCGGAGGCTGCCTGTCCCGTAGAGACAGGAAACCTCACTGAGCGTCGTGGCGCTGACTTCCCGGGAAGTGTGCGTCGGATAAGCCGAGTGCTCCAGGGGGGCGCCCCGGGGCCCACCTGGTGACCTTTGCGGGGGGGGCGCCGCCCTCCCCCTGCCCTCCCCTCGGATCGCCAGCCCCGCGGCGTTGTCCACCGGAGGCGGCGCGCGTGCCCGCCTGGCCTAAACGTCGAGGACATGGTTGAGATAGGAGATGTAGCAGATGGCCAGGCGCAGGATCTCGATCTTGGAGAGCTTCTTGTCCGGCGGCAGCGTGGGCAGGAGCTTGCGCAGCTCGGCGAAGGCCAGGTTGAAGGCCTCTACGCGGATGCGCTCCCGCGTGGCATGAGCCGAGCGGTACTTGGCCGTGGCCCGCCGGCGGCGGCGCTTCTCCTCGCGGCTCAGCGGCTGTGGCGGGTGCGGCGGCGCCTGGCGCCCTCCTTCGCCGTCCGGCGCCTCCAAGTCCGAGGCGCAGCAGCTCCGCCGCCCTTTGGCCTCCAGCGACTCCGGGTCAGACGGCGCGGACAACGACGACGGGTGGTCCGAGTCCAGGGCGTGGTCCGGGCTAAGCATCATCTGCCGGCGGGGGCAAGAAAAGGCACAGTCAGCGCCGCCCATCCCGGCCCGGCCCACCCGCCTGCTCTCCTCAGCATCCCCGCCGGAGCGGCCCCTCGGCGAGCAGGCAGGCACGGCCCTGCTCACCCCGCCACTGCGGCTAGCGGTCCCCTTGTCGCCGGGAAGCGCATTGCGTGGCCCCGTAGCATCTGCTCCAAAGGGAACCGCCGGAACAGGCCAGCGTCCTACGGCGCCAGGAGCGGTGCCAGATGGAAGATTGCTGCTCTCTGGCCTTGTGCAGGTGGCACGTTCCAGGGTACAAAGTGCTTCATATACACGCGCTCTTGTGGCCCATCTGCAGTGTTGGCCCTAAGCAGGGCGGACTAATCCTACATTATTGATTTGTTATATTTTTTAATGTGCCCAACAACAGACGTTCTCTAGGCGGATCACAAAACTAAAAGAATAAAATATAAAACCGTACAAGAATAATAATAATAAAAATAATACAAGACGCAACATAAAACAACAGACTCCATAGGAATCAATAGAACATATATACAAACGTAGAATCTAAAACATAAACAAAAAACAACCCTACTTCTAAAATGCCTGAGATGCTGACTGATCTACTACCAACTGGCGGAGTTGTAGTAATGTAATGAGTACCACAAGATCATGCACGTGAGGCATTGTGCAGGCTCAAAAGTGACATAGGATTACTCATCATCACCCACTTGGGGTGCCTCCACTTTCAACTCTATCGCATGCGCAAGGGTGTGAGTGGTGAGAGGAAGAGAGGAGTGGCTTGGCTGAGGCTCCCTACGGAGTTAATAGCAGAAGCGAGATTCAAACCCGGGACTTTTGCTTCATGACTCAGTCTCTAGACATCTCTTTACCCAGTACCTTAAACAGATAGAACTATCTGGAGTCCATTTCACACTTGTTGCTGCATTTGCTGTTGTTATGTAGTTTTGTTATAATTCCACTTAAATCCTACCGATATCAGTCTGACAGCATCAAATTGTTGGTAATTCAGGTAAGGAGAGAAGGTGGGCTGGATTAACATGCTGCTTATTAAGATGAAGATTTGCCTTAAGTTTTGGATTGATAGGAAAATGTATAAAGCGGAGAAAAATAACATAAAACTTTGGTAGGCACTTTCGCTTGGATCTACTCCGTAATACAGCAGTTTGTCGTCGTGGTTGTTCTTATGACTGGTGCGCTTACTGTGAATTTACATTTCCCTGACCCTTTCAAACAGCCATAAGGTTCTTAAAACACATCAAATCGGTGTTTTTAAAATCCAACCCATAGGAACTCTGTTTCTGTGACATCGGAGTCACTTTCCACAAACAAGTGAGGTGAAAGTCTCGAGGGGCATGATCCTCTCTGCATGTTTACTCGATGGTAAGCCGCCCTGGATCTCGGAGAATTGACTCTCAAATAAAAGTATTCAGGAGACTGATCTCTTTTCACTAGTAACATTTAAATGAGAACGAAAAGTTACATCGTCACTGTTGATAGGTGGCACATTCTGGACTCAAAGACACATTCGAAAGTCGCTGCGAGGCTCAATTCCGCGCAGTGGAGCTCGGGCTAGTCACGACCCCCGCAGCGGGAAAGGCAGGAGCCGCGGCTGCCGCGAATTGTTCAGGGATAGGACAGGCCAACCTCGGGCGCCTTCCTTCCCCGAACGCCCTGAAATCCAGGGAGGTCGAGGTGACCGGGGCGATAGCGCACAGCCTCGGGCAGCAGCGTGTCCTTCTCTGCCTCCCTCCCGGCGGGGCTCCGGGAGGCCGCGCTGCGCCTGCAGCGAAGCTCGGCCAGCCAGCAGGAGGGCCGGCTCAGGCTCAGAGCTCGGGGCAGAGCCCGAGGGATCTGACCGACATGGGGGAGGGGGAGGCGGGCGGCGCCACCAGCGGAAGAGAGGCCCGGCATGGCCAGGGGCGGCCTGGGGCAGGCCCGGCGCTCAGAGTGGCCCGAGCACGCCCCTCTTGCTCGCCAGCAGCGCGCAGGCCTAGGTAGGAGGGAGTCCTGCGTGGTCCGAGGCTCGTCGGTGGCCCAGCGGGGCCCAGCCACGCCGCCCGCTTCACCCGCGACGCTGCCGGCAGGGCACTCATCTTTCAGGGGGCGCCAGGCTCCGGACAGGCAGAGGGCTCGGCCGGGAAGGGCTGGGGTTCGCGGGAGACCGGCCTGGGCCCTCCCGCCAAGCCGCTCCCCAAGAGGCGGGCCGGCGCCTTTCTCGGCACAGGCCCCCGGTGCCCTGGCGAGCTCCGCGGGGGCAGGAGCGGGAGCGCCCAGCCGGTGGCCCCCTCCCCCCTCGGGAGCACGCCGTTCGAGGGCGACGGGCCTGCGAAAATGAACCGGGCCCTTCTCGCAGACTCGCAGGGCACCACCATCTGTCGGGCACAAGACAGCCACGCCATCCAGAGAGAACTTCCCTGGCCGCGCCGGCGGCTGGCAGCGCCTGAAACAATGCCAATGCCGCCGCCGCCGCGACGAGAGAAGGGCCGCCTTGGAGCCCCTGTCAGATTGGGGCTGGGGGAAGGGGAGTTCGAAGGGCGGGCGGAGGGGGGGCAAGGATGACCCTGCTCCAAACCCGATCGGCATCATGGCCGAGTGGGAGGAGAAGGTGAAGTTCAGGAGAGCAAGGAACTGGAAACGGGGGCCGGAGGGGGGGGGGCAGGGGCACATGATATAACTGCTGCTGCTGCTGCTACTACTACTACTACAGGGGCTTTGAAGCGTTCAATTGGCGAGAAGCCTACCAAAAATTCCGATTCTAAAATAAAGGATTTTGTTCTAGGTTGTTTCGTGTCTAACGCATTCATACGAATTAAAACGTTTCTAAACCTGCCAAACAGTGAGCGGTCAAAAGTAGAAAGAAATATGAAAAAACTGATGTTGTACTAAGCACACATTGGGCAAACAATGAGCGAATAACTCAAGTGTTGCTTTAGTTCCAGTTTCAGTGAGTTTATCTTAGAGGACCTGGAAGATATTTGACACAGGAGAGAGCTGGGGATGGGGAGGGGAGGTGTTTCCCTCTGGAGTTGTTATTTTATTTTTTATTTTTTTAAGAAATCATGTTTGTGATAATCACAGTAAAACCCACAAAGAAGCTGTCCAGATCAAAAGATCATTTCACTTCGCTGCTAACTAGAACGATTTTTTTTTTCCAAACCTGAATGAAAACTGGAGGTCATTATTATCAGGGTTTTTTGTTTGTTTGTTTGTTTTTTGTAAATAACAGTTAAAGGTGGAAGTCCAGTTGGAATTTTCAGCACCACAACATTCGAATTTAGAACGTTGTGGAGCTCAGCTTTGGTGTGAAAGTAGTTCTAAGGAAGCCTGGCTTGCCCAGTTCTTCACTTGGAAGCATGTCCCTTTGATTTCTATGGGATTTACTTCCAAGTAAATCCTGCTTAAAATCCTAGCTGCTTAGGTTCACGACTAGACAACTGTCTTCTCAGAACATGGACTGTATCTATATATCCAGCTACCTAAGCAAAACATTGTCTTGTTTTGCTTGCAAAAGTGGAATGTTCCAATTTCCTCTATACATTTTTAATATTTTAAAGGAATTTACCTTGTAGGAGTCTTTGCAACAATTTTTCTTTAAACGCCTCCGACCCCTTTTGCGCTTCAAATAATATTCCAGACGGGGGACATCTTAGTCTTAAAAATAAAAATAAATTGAAAAAGAGAAAGAGAGACAGAGAGAGAGAGAGATTCACATGTAATAAATGAATTAAAATGTAAAAACAAACAAACACCCCTATCCTTAGAAGTAGATCTGAGCCATTTTCATAGCCTTGCAGGTCGAGAAATGGAGAAGGCTATCATAATTGTCAACAAACACAGCACTTCTACGAAAAAACAAAACACATTAGAAAAACAACCTTCCCATCGGTTTTTTTCCTTTCTTTTCCAGATGGGGAAAACACTTCTGCAGGTATATAATATATCACATTTAATTGTGCTGATCCTTTAAAATGATGCTGGAAAACCTCCACCTCCACCACCTCCTGTCAGATATCGGCAAATAACAAAAGAGATGGAGCAAGCGATTAAGGACAGTCGAGAGAGGAGGAGGAAGATTTGGGTCTTTTCCGCTGGCAGGAAGACAGCAGCGCAAATCATTAAAAGATGCTGGAAGTGGTCTGCGGCCCGAGTTTCGGATCCAACCTCGCTCTGGAGTCAGTTCCTTTTGCAGCGATCAGGGCTTTTGTTTAGATGACGCCTTCATCGCTTGCTTTCCTCGCGGGCGGCGTCCCCGCACCAAAACCAACCCTTCTCTTCCATAGGGAAAAAGGAGAAGCCACTCTGGCTGGGTTTCTTCATGCAGCCCATCAAGACCCGGTCTGCACCATCTCCCAACACCTCTTGGAGCCAACAATCCAGCAAGGGCCAATGGAGGTTGTCAGGCCTCTCCGAGTGGCAGAGGAAAACCAGGGCAGTGGGGTGGGGAGAGATGCGACTGGGTTGCCTCCCCGTTCCAGTGGGTTTATCCCAGAGAAGCTGCAAGATATAAAAGCGTAAGAGAGCACTGGGGCAGGGGAGGAGGCATGTCCCCCCCCTCCACAAGTTGCTACCCAATGGGCGATCCCATTGGACAGCAAGCAAGATGCGAGTCACTTAATTGAACTTGACATCTGTCACCCTGTGAGAGTTTCACAGCCCAAATATTGTCAGACAGCAGCACAGATTCTCCTTCTATCCACGCCACCGATTATTCTAGCAGTAAAGGAGAAAAGGAGACCCCTCTCTACACAGTGCTCTTTAGGGTGAATTCTCACATGTCACGTTCATCGCACTCTGATTGCAACACCAGTTGCTGATTTGCATGTGAGAAATGGCCACAGCAGCAGGCAGGGCGTTCACATCCCCTAAACCAGAGGTGAGTTGATTCCAGTCTTGTTTAGTCTATCTTAAAACACAACCCCCCTCCCCCCCCCCCCCGTGGTCTACAAATATATTTTAAATTTGCAAACCAAGAGCACTAATCCATGTTGTTGTCCCAAATAAAGTAATAAGTGCCTTGTTGGGACAGGTCCTGGATCAATCAGCAACGATTGGCCAGTAATCTACTAGTAAAAACAGCCAGTCTTCTATTCACCCCTGTCTGTCATTTTATGATCATGGCCATGTGGACTTCATGACTTAAACATCAAATCGGTTCTTCCACCCCCATTCCTCCTCCCTTCACCTGCTTTTTGTAACATCTGGCTTGATTAAGGAATCTGGAGACCTTGAAAACTTGCACATGTTTTGTGACCATTGAGTTAGCCCAATATGAGTATTACTCTAATATGGACTAAACCTCAAAACATTTCAGTTGAGGTTCTGATCTGCCGACAAGTGATGATATATGGAGTGGGTTCACACATTTTCAGCCCCATCGGGTCTTTCTAAGGAAGAGTGGGATGCCATATAAGTATAATAAGTAGATACAATCCTAGTATTGGAACAAATACACTCTGCCCCACTAGTGGTAACCACAGGTTGGTAGGAAAACAATGGTCTCAAAAATGACCAAAGCAACAGCTGTCCATCAAGCTCAACATTGGAGAAGAAGGAATGGTGGAATGGCAGAGAGCAAGAGATCTGGCACCAGACTGACAGGTTGCTCATTTTGTGCCACACCAAGCAAATTCCTCTTATGTAAAGACAATAAATTCAGAAGTTTTACTTGGGAATGGAATCTTCCAAGAGCTAACCATAATCATATGGAGTACAACCATGCAATTGCAATGCTTGTGTCAAAGAGATTGAATGAGAATAATGAGTCCTCTTTAGCATCTGTGAGGAGACTTTATCTGAGGAATCTGTGCAGGGCTATAAGTCCCAGAGCCAGGCCAGGATTTATTTACCCCGAAGAGTGCAAAAGCTTTGTGAATATTTTTTGTTTATATATGACAGAAGTGTCTCAGAAAAGTGAGTCTTACAAAATTCCAGTGGTGGGGGAGGGATGCATGATGATGTCATCAATATGGCTGCCATACTATTTTGTAGTTGCCACATTTAAATATGCATAACTTCTCACCCATTTATGCTACAGAGATGATTTTTTTCTGAAATGTTTCAAATTAAATGACAAATACTTTTTGCAATTACACATTTTTGCTAACTCCATTAGTTTTTGAGATAATTTCAACATAGAAAATCAGTGTTCACATTGGTTATGTGTGACATTTAACCATGATTTACTCAAAAATATATGACTTTTGAAAGAATACTCAAGAACAAAAAAGTTGAATTGTAATCAGTGTGGGTTGGTAGCTCCAATGTCATATGGTGGTGAATATGCTGAATCCCAGTGCCACCTAGGTTCAGCACCTTGGACAGCTCTTTTAGAGTTCTGATTGAAACCCAGAGCAGATTCACTGCCACACTGGCATTGGAGCCACTAGCCTCCACTCATTGTACCATTTTCTTTTCTAAAATGTGTATTTTCTGAAATATTCTCTTTTTAACCTAGAAGTTTGTACTCTTTGGGGATTAGGCATTGGGCTGGATGATCTTTCAGTGTTCCTTGAAATTTAGTGATTCTTGATTTCTGTTTATGGATTTTCTATCTGTGGGGGTTGTTTGAGGCATACCTGGCCAGAGCCTTGGATTTCTAAACAGACCAGGTAAAGTTGCTTTTCAGGGGTGGTTTCAGGAATCAGCTTGGCCAGGCTTCTGCTGAGGGCCCAAGAGCTCAGAAGGACCCATCATCAACCCTGCTAACCCCCTGATTGGGGCCAGATGCCCTAGCCACATTCACTGTCCCCAGAGCCATTGTTTGCTATGACTACTACCAATCACCTACCTCACCCTCTCCTCCTTGCAGTGGTCTAATTGGTGGTGTGTGGTGCCATTCCATGGCAGCTGGACACCATGTTAGATTCCCCAAGAGACAATGCCTGATATTGACAGAAAGGGCATTACATTTTGGGGATGTAATGCAGTGGGTGCTTGCTGAAGAGCAGAGCTGAGTGCTAGCTTGGCTCTTACAATAAGCATTGCTCTGAATAAACACATCAGTGAGGAGGAGGGAGAAGGTGTGTGATTGGCAGCAACAAGAACAAGAAGGTGTGCTCTGTAGGGGCTCTGATGGTGACAGAGGCAGCATCAGCAACAGGTGAGGGGCCAGGTCAGCACCATAGTGACACCATGCAGAGGGTCCACTAAAATCTAATGCTGGCCCTGCTCAATATCTTCTTTTGTTGCAGAGATCAGCTAATGGCTTTCAGTAGCTGCTTTAAGCGTGTTCTCGAAGGAAAAAGCCATTTTGAAGAATGGGCCATGCTTTCTTTCTCCACCTTATCCCTTTTTTGGCTGAAAATTATGTCATTGAGCTTGTGGCTAAGTTTCTTGGAGAGCCCTAGAAGTATTCAGGAGATTCTGGCTGATCCCCAGAAATCTAATATGGGAGCAGTGAGCTTTGGGGCATCTTCCAGAGTGTTCAGTGCTCCACCCCCACCAATGCTCAACCTGCATATTTGTAAATAAACACAAATCTTACAAATGCCAGTAAGCCTGCAGTGACCTTATTCCAATGAAGACCAAGGCCAGTATATGTTGCATATATGAAACATCTCACCAATTGGAGAATTGGGGTGCACATAACATTATACTACAAAATTGTGATTAAATAAATAATAAATAAATAGTGCAATAAACAGGGCCCCAGGCATAGGAAAGTGCAGTAGCCTGCTATGCCAGCGCCCAAGCCCAGAGGATGAGAGTGGTGAGTGAGTAGGCTCTCTCAGGCCCAGGAAGTCTGAGGGAGCTTATAACCTAGGCACTGGAAAGCACAGTGTACACAGAGGGAGGTGGAAAAGCTCATTGAAGCAGGTGTTACACGTCTGGGTTGGCTGTTGGGTTAGTTGTCTCTGCCTCCCAGGACTTAACAATATTTTGAATACCCTTTGTGCCAGGAAGACAATCTATCTATAGCAGCAGACATTACACTATATAGAAGAGGGAGCTCTCAGATGGCACAATGGGCAAGGGGCAGGGGGGCAGTGAGTGTTGCTGTGTCTCTTGGAATGAGGCTCAGAGGAATGGCAGGCCATATAGGAACAAGTTGTATGACTAAGCAAGGGATTTGTGGAGTGCTCCCAACATTTCTTGACTCCTAGCTGAGCAGAACAGAGAAGAAAAAGAAGAAGAAGAAGAAGAAGAAGAAGAAGAAGAAGAAGAAGCCCCAGCTGGACTAAACTGTACATAAGGAAGAGAGCTCCCAGAGAATGAGTGATCAGAGCAAGCAAACAGAGGGAGCAAACAGGAGTTTGTCAGGGGGAGTGTAGTGGAAGAGGAGGCCAAGGCAAAGAGGAGACAGAGTCCTTGAGTAAATCCAGGAGAGTGCCTACTCAGAGTTGCCATGTGCTCGCCATGTGCTCCTGAGAGCTGTGCTTGAAGGGGCATGTCTTGAGAGCTGTTGCTGGGCCCAAAGGGACATGGCCTGATTGCTCTCAGGTGCTGAGTGGGTCAGAGTTTCATTCTGTTTCCTGACTCCTAGCTGAGCAGAGCAGAGAAGAGGAAGCTGCCCCAGCTGGACTAGAAGGTACATAAGGAAGCGAGCTCCCAGAAAGCAATGATCAGAGTGAGTGAATAGGAAGAGTAAACAGGAGCTTGTCATGGGGAGTTCAGCAGGGGAGTTCAAGGGGGAGGTCTTTAACAAAAAAAAAATTTGTTCTTGTAAGACACACCCATATAGTATGGGACTCTGTTAACCTTCATGGAGGCTATTCCATTACAGGCAGAAAAGCAGAAACAAAAAGGGACTATGGACAGAAAGGATTCTCCAGGGGTGGTGACCTGCAAGGTATGTGCAATGTTTGTATTTCTGCCTGAGATCAATATGGCATACACGTGCAAGCTGGTTGCACTATTGGAAGAAAAAGTAAGTGTACTTGAGTGATGAGTGTCCACCCTCCAAGGAATAAGAGAAGGCGAAGAGTTCTTAGACAGAATGGTGGAACTTCAACAGCAGAGAGAAGCACAGGACCAACAGCAAGTTGAACCAGAAGTGGGGAATGCAGAGGTGAGGAAAGCCAAGGAAGGGGAAACTCCCTGGAGTTAGGAACTGAAGAACAAGAAGATACTCTGCACCAGTAGAACCACTAGAGTTATGTAACTGCTTTCAGGTACTGAAAGATGAGAATGGAGAACATTCTGCAGAGGAGGAATTGCAGGTGACCCCAAGCAGCACTGAGCAAGAGGCAGAAGGTCAGTTGAGAGGAAGCAACAATAAAAAGGCCTACTACAACAGAAAAGAAGGGTAGGCATTGTGGGAGACTCCCTGCTGCATGGCATTGAAACTTAAGTATGTCATGGTCTCACCAGGTATGCTGTCTCCCTGGAGGACAGATTAGAGATATGACTGAAGGGTTGCCAAAGCTCATAAAGCCCACTCACACACATCCTTTCCTTCTCATCCATGTGGGAACAAATGATACTGCCAAGCGGAGCTACGAAGAAATCACATCAGACTTTGAACATTTGGAAAGGAAATTCAAGAACTTTGGGGAACAGATAGTTTTCTAATCCATCTTTTCAGTTCTTGTAAGAGGAAGAGAAAGGGAAAGAAAAATACTGCAGGTGAATGACTGGCTACGAAGGTGCTGTTGATGTGAGAGATGCAAATTCTGGGATCATGGGCTATGATACTTAGAAGATGGACTGCTGGCAAGGGACCGGTTGCATCTCACAAGCCCTCTTCAAATACTTGAAAGGTTGTCACACAGAGGAGGCCCAGGATCTTTTCTTGATCATCCCAGAATGCAAGACATGGAATAATGGGCTCAAGTTACAGGAAGCCAGATTCCGGCTGAACATCAGGAAAAACTTCCTGACTGTTAGAGCAATATGAGAATGGAACCAATTACCTAGGGAGGTGGTGGGCTCTCCCACATTAGAGGCATTCAAGAGGCAGCTGGACAGCCATCTGTCAGGTATGCTTTATGGTGGATTCCTGCATTGAGCAGGGGGTTGGACTCAATGGCCTTATAGGCCCCTTCCAACTTTACTATTCTACGATTCTATAAGGGGTTGTAGGGGTTAGAGTCAGGTTTAGGCTGATAGGAAGTCAACAGAAATTGATGGAAAAGGTCAGATCTCAAACACGGAGAGGAAATTATAAATTGTATTTCTGTTATGGCGAATCATTCTAATATTGTTACTTTAAATGTAAAAGGAAACCCAATTAAAAGGTCTAGGTTGAAGAGAATTATTAAGGAACAGAATCCTTCAGTTCTTATGCTACAAGAAACCCAGAAGCCTTCTCAAAAAGATGTCATCATTCCTGGGAGAGAATGGGAGAGGAAGTTCGTAGCACCAGGCACTGGAAAAGCCCATGAGGTCACAATTGTATTACATTGTGACTTAATGTTTGAGTTAAAAAAGATACAAAAAGACCCAAAGGGCAGATCTATTTTTTTAGAAGGCCTCTGAGACCAGGTTCAAACTATAAAATTTGCCTCAATATATGCACCAAATGAAGGCCAGTTTCATTTTGTGGCTAAAATGCTTTAAAAACTTTGGAAGTTTTCCTCAGGCAATATAATTCTGGGAGGAGACTTCATCTGGACTTTACAGGGAATGGATCCTAACGATCTTTCAGGGAAATACATTAAAAACATATCTTGAGATTTACAGACCCATAGAGAGTATATCAAAGCAGTTTAAATGTTTCAAGTCTTTCAGGACAATGCACTAAGGGATGGCTAGGCAGAGTTAAACCAATTAGATTATAGTTATACTTTCTACTCACGCCCTCATGGCAACTTTTCCAGGCTCAATACTATTTTAGTGTCAGTAGATTTAATACATAAATTGGGGACTATGGAAATAGGCTCAATATAAGTTACAGATCATGACCCTGTAAGGGTAAGCATAAGGGTAACGTGTGTCATGTTTTAATCAGTTTTATGTATTTTATCATATTGTTGTTCCCCACCTCGATCCAAATGGAGAGACGGGTAAGAAATAAAGTATTATTATTATTATTATTATTATTATTATTATTATTATTAAGCATCCCCAAAGGAACACGGACCTGGAGATTCAACCCCATTTTACTCACTACTAGTTCGAGCTCTAAAAATATACAGACAGGATTGGAAAATTACTTTATAGATAACGCAGGTCCTGTTATTGGGGCCTCCCTTCGTTGGGAAGCTATGAAAGCTGTAGCACAAGGAATTTGTATAAAGGAAAGTAGTATAATTAAAAAACAATATATGGAAGGAATAGAAAAACTGAAGGCTGAAATAGATGAATTAACAGAGCAATATAGAATAAGAGATTCAATAGACACTAGAAAAAAAATTGATTAAAAAAATCTGAACTTAACCTTTTGAATTTAAACAAAACTACGATGTCGCTGCTGTATCTTAAACAAAGACGCTATGAATTTGATGGCTGTGGGTCTAGACTACTGGCTAATAGATTGAAAAAAGAAGGGGAAAGAATATGATCAGAGCAATTCAGGAAGATCAGGGTCAAAGGCACTTAGATTCAAATTCTATAGCAAATTATTTTGAGAACATCTATAAGGGTCAGCCAGTATGTACAGAAGAAGTAGGGGCTTATCAAGCTGCAGCAAAAGTTAATGAATTACCAGAGGATGTCAGGATGGTTCTGGATGAGCCTATTTCTTCAGAGGAAGTGGAGGCAGTGATTAAAAACTTGAAAAGTCATAAGTCCCCTGGCACAGATGGATTCACATGGGAATTTTATAAACACTTTCGCTCAGTTCTTGTTCCACATCTTGTCACAATCTTTAATGATGTCTTGGAGGGAGCTTGACTCCCTGAGACTTGGATGCATGCTAGGATAGCTGCTTTATTGAAGCCACATAAAACCCCTCTTAGCATGGACTCTTACAGACCAATTTCACTTTTGAATAGTGATTACAAAATCTTTACAGCAGTTCTTGCTAATAGGTTGAATGTACACATTAACAAGATTACTAATCCAGATCAATTTGGTTTAATTCCACAACGACATGTTGCAGAACCTGTAAGACGGGCTTTCAGCATAATAATTTTTTGTAGGCAACATAATAAACCGCTAGCACTTGTGGCATTAGATCTGTACAAAGCATTTGATTCTGTCAACTGGACCTTTCTATTAAAATCTTTAGATAGTTTTTGATTTGGCCCTAAATATATAAATGCACTACAGGCAATTTATTCTTCCACAAAAGCACAGGTTCACATTAATAACTTAGACTCATGGACCTTTGAAGTACATAGTGGTACCAAGCAGGGATGTCCAATTTCTCCTTTACTATTTGTAATGGCAATTGAGTTTTTAGCTAACACATTAAAAGGAATTTCTTAAATCTCTTCCATTGAGTTCAGTCAACCTGACTATGCAATCTATACACAATACATTTCCTGACCTTTTGGACTTCATAGAATCATAGAATCACAGAATAGTAGAGTTGGATGGGTCATGGAGTGAGCAGCAGAGTGAGGAACCTCCCGATCGGAAATATTATAAAGAAAGAAAATCCCTGTTTAAACTAAAGATTTCATGAGTACAAAACAGTTGACTTGTTTGGGAAATCTCCCTGTACACGGTTGTGTTTATGACTTGTGGTTTTGCTGAGAGATAACAGGACTAAAAGATCCCACACAAATTTATGGGCTGGATGCTAAATGTTTGGAGAAGGAAAGAAAGTTAAAAAAAAATACATTACCAGCTTGGACAAGAAATATCAAGCAGCACCCATCAGACAGGACTGTAAGCCATTTAAATAGAGTTGAATCTGAAGAACTAATTATGTATGGAAAAAATTCAAAGGGAGCTGTGCCAAAAGTATCACAGCTAAACGGAAATGGCAGCCCAAAACCAGGGAAAACAACCTATCCAAAGACTAGCTCTGTTGCTAAGGGAGAGCAGGAAAAAAAAGCAGAAAGAGAGCAATCCCCCCCCCCCCCGAGAGAGATAACTTCAGAAGAAATGTTGGCATGTTTCCAGAAGACGATTACACAAAATAACAAGACTTTAAAAAATCAAATTGTTAATGATGTCATCTTAGAGTTCAACAAATCTATCTCTGAAGTTAAAAAGGGGATGGAAGTTATGAAAGAACAACTTAAAGAAATGGAAGAAGCAATTACAGAAAACAAGGAGAAAATACAGGCACAAAATATTAAGTATGAACAACTGGAAGAGAAGCTGATTGATATTCAAGACCGCGAGCGAAGGGCCAATATTCGTATTAAAGCCTTTCCTGAACAATATGGAGAGAACCCTAAGATTCTAAGGGTTAAGATTATGGATTGACTGAAGACAGTGTTGCCAGACATTGAGTGGCAAGAAGAAGACATAGAACGAGTGCATAGAATTGGCTACAGGAGGTCTAATTCCTAGAGACATTTGCAAGCTATTACAGAAAAGACCTATTGATGAGAGCAATAAGACAAGGGTTGGGCCAACTGATGTTTCAAGAAGCGTCAATACAGGTCTTTAATGATCTTTGCCCACAAACAATTTTCTGGAGAAGGAGCGTCAAGCTATGTACAATGGTTCTGAAAAAGAATGGAATAACTTACAGTTGGGGCTATCCTGTATTTCTGAAATTTTCATATGGAAGAAAATGTTACAAAATAACATCACTGGAGCAAGAGATGGCGCTGCTGGGAGAGCTGGGATTGCAGGGGAAGGATCGCCAGGAAGAACATGAAGAAGAGGAAAAAGGAGCTGCTGGAGGGGATTAAAAACCCTCGAGAAGGAGATATAGAACTATATAGATGTTAAGAATTATAATATAATTATTACAATAGTGAATAGTATTAAAATAAGGGAAGGAAGATTAGATGATTGGGAGGAATGGATCTGTTGCTGCTTGGGGACTGAAAGGACTGCCTCCCCCCCAAGGGTTTATTTAAAACATGGTTGGGGCTTGCTCCAAGAAGAAGAGGGGGGGGGAAGGAGAATTGTTTACGTGTAGGGCTGGTGGGTGGGAATCAAGGGTATTGTTTGTTTCACATTATGGGTCCAATAAATTGAAACATTATCAAAACTATGGATAATAAGTTAAGGGTTTCAACTTTGAATGTTAAAGAGTTAGGATCTGTTATTAAAAGAAGAAGGGTGGAAGCATTGCTGAATAGAGATAAAGCAGATATAATATTCCTTCAAGAAACACATCAAGTAAAAGATGGGATTAATGAGCTTAAATTGCGATGGTCAGCTATTTATGAAAAGGCTTATGGCACCTCTAAAGCAAGAGGAGTGGCAATTATGATATCAAAGAAATGTGGATTCAACATAACAAGGGTGAAAAAAAGATGATATGGGTAGATATATAATATTACAGGGTGTGTTGGGAGAAGAAGAGTATACATTGATTAATATATATGCACCAAATGTAAATCAAATGGATTTTTACACTAAAGTTTTTACAGAAAGGCTACATCGTAATGGCAGGAGATTTCAATATGGTACTAGATAAGCAAAAAGATAAATCTAACCCCACTATTCAGGAAAAACAAAATAACATTACAGGCTTAAATCAAATTATGAAAAGGAAAGAGTTATGGGATGTGTGGAGAGGGATGAAAGGAGAAGAAAGGAAATTTACATTTTATTCAGCAACATATAAGAGTTATTCTAGAATAGATAACATTTTTATATCAAAAAATTTGATATCTAAAGTCTCAAATACTGATATAGGGATTATAAAAGTAACGGATCATGCATTAGTGAGTATAGATATTAAAGTTAAGAAGGATTATAGGGAAGCTAAAATATGGAGATTAGACACAAAAGTTCTCAATCATAAACATATAATTGAAAAAAATGGTTAAAGAGATGCAAAGTATCTGGGAAATCAACAAGAGTGGGCAATGCAGTCAAGCTATATTATGGGATACAATGAAAGTGGTAACAAGAGGGATTTGTATCAGAGAAACATGTACTTGTGAAGAATACAAGAAAAAATTAGGGAAAAATTAGAGGAAGAAGAGAGTTGGAAATGGAGATAGAGATAAATGATTTTTTGCAAGACTACAAGCAAAACAATGGGAATTGGAGAAATATGATTTGGAGAAAGCTCAGAGAAATTTGTTGTATTTGAAAAGAAAGTTTTTTGAATATAGTAATAAGAATTCAAAAATGCTGGCCAGATCAGTGCAATTAAAAAAAAAGCAAAAAATGTAATAGGAGCAATCAAAGATAAATTAGGGAAAAGTTGTAATTTAATGATGGCTAAATTAAAAATATTTCAAGAGTTTTATCAAAAACTGTATTCTGCAGGAAATAGCCCTCAGGGGAAGATTGAAGAATATGTGGAGAAATATTGGAAAATTAGGTTAAAAGAGACTGATAGAGATTTAATGGAGCAATTGGTGTTGGAGGAAGAAGGTATTATTGACCAATTGAAAGGGGGGAAATCCCCAGGATTGGATGGGTTGGGATTGGAGTATTATAAAACAATCAAAAAATTATTAATACCTAAATTGAGATTATTATATAATAAAATATTAGAAGGGGAAGGGATCCCACCATCATGGGAGCAATCCCTGATTGTATTTATCAGATAAGATTTATCAGATACAGGATCATATAGACCCATTTCCCTAATAAATCAAGATGCAAAAATTTTGATAGCAATAATGGCAAAAAGAATGAACATATATATATATGGGATCAATGTGGATTTATAGCTGGGAGACAGATGCCCAATTTAATAGGTAGAATGTTGAATATACTAAATATAATTTTTAAAAATAATTTGAAAGCAGGATTGATGGCTTTAGATATTTTTAAGGCCTTTGATTGCATGAAATGGCCAATTTTAAGAACAATATTAAAAACAATAGGGTTTGGAACACGATTTAAGAGATTGATAGACTATTTGTACTCATGAAACAATGCAATTGTTATGGTTAATAATGGAATAACAGAGCAAATTTCTTTAACTCGAGATACTAGGCAACGATGTCCCCTTTTCCTGATATTGTTGGTTATAGTTATTGAAATGTTAGCTAACGTAATCAGAGAAGATGAAAGTATTATAGGGATAGGGAATAGGGAAAAAATCAAATTAAATATGTTTGCAGATGATACCCTATTAACTATCGAGAACCCAATAGAAAACATGGAGAAAATTAAAGCACATCTTAAGGAGTCTGGAGAAATGACAGGATTACAGGTAAATTGGGACAAATCCGAGTTGATGTTATTTAATTATAAAAAAGAGGAGCAAGGTTTGAGTAATAAGAAAAATAATATTAAGGTTAGGAATTTAATTAAGTATTTAGAAATAAATATTACAAGAAATTTCAAAAATTTAGAACAGGAAAATTATGTTAAATTAAAGATGGAGGTTAAGAAAAAAATAGAGGAGTATAGAAAGATCAAACTTTTGTGGTTTGGAAGAATAGTGATTATTAAAATGAAGATTCTGTCCAAGGTAAATTTTCTATTTAGATGCTACCAGTTAAAGTGTCGGAAACAGAACTGAAAAGTTGGCAAGTTATGATAAATAATTTCTGCAATAGGGATAAGAAAGCAAGAATAAATAAGGAGAAATGGTATAAATCTCAAAAACAAGGAGGTTTGGGTCTCCCTAATTTAAAGTTATATTATATAGCTAACCAATTAAGATATATAATACACAGTATAGCAAGAGTGAGTGAACTAACTTGGTTGGAGCTAGATACATTAGAGATAGATTTGAGATTTGGAATTTTTTTTTTATTAAACTAACTAGGAAATTGATAGAAAGAATTGAAAATCCGCTTTTACAGAATATTTTAGAAATTTGGGTAAAATATAAAAAGAAATTATTACCAGATAACTCCCCTTTGACCCCAGTGGTGTTGATGGAAAATTTTCCAATAAACTTGAAAAAAGAGATAGAAATGGTATTGAGAAATCAGAATGTTATAAAAATAAAAGATTGGGTGGAAAGGATGACAAGTAAAGAAAAAATAGAAGAAGTGTTGAAGGGGGGGAAGATATCTTGGTTTAAATGTATACAATTAGACCAATGGATGCTTAACTGGTTAAAGAAAAATAAAGAATGTAGAGATCTTACAAGATTTGAAAAGATAATTATAAAGAGAACAGAAGAGGGGGAAAATAAAATAATAAAAGGTATGCCAAGTGAAATTTATAAAATGTTAATAGAAGCTGAAGAAAAACAAGACCATCTTAAATCAATATGGGATTGTGATATGACTAAACAAATAAGTAATCAAAGCTGGGAGAAGATATGGGATCTGCGTATTTTAAAAACCATGTCGGTAAGGAAAAAAGAGAATTATTACAAGTTAGTTTGGAGGTGGTATTTAACTCCAGTAAGATTAAACCAGATCGATAAGAAATATTCGAAGTTATGCTGGAGAGGATGCCAGGAAACAGGCACCTATATTCATATGTGGTGGACTTGTGAAGATGTGCAAAAATTTTGGCAAAATATATTTAAAGAGATAAATGAAATAACTGGTTTAAATTTAGAAGTATGTCCCAAGGTAGCTTTATTATCAATTTATAAAAAAGGTCAAGATGTAAGAGATTTAATCACAAATTTAATGACAGCAGCAAGATTACTGATAGCTAGGAAATGGAAAATACAAGGTAATTACCAAATGACAGAATGGTATAAAGAAGTATGCGATATCGCAATTAATGATAAGTTAACTAGTAGTATTAAAGTTAAAAAGGGTTTAATGAAAAGAAATGATTTTGAAGATGTTTGGGGAATATTTGTAGATTTTGTATTAAAAAAGGGGAAAGGATGTACACCTTTGCAGGACACATTGCAGTTTTGGAAGGATGTATAATTAAGAAATAGATGGAACCATTGGTGTGGGGGAGCACGTATTAGTTATTGTAATATTTTATTGTTGTATGTATTAAAAATTAATAAAATTACTTATAAAAAAAAGTATCAAAGTCCCAAGCAGTTTAGGGCTTTAAAGGTAATTACCAACACCTTGAATTCCAACCGGAAGTGTATAGGCAAGCAGTGCAATTCCTTTAAGATCAGTGTTATGTGGTCTTTGTAAGATGTCCCAGTCAGCAGTTTAGCTGCTGCATTTTGCACTAGCTGCAACTTCTGAATCGTCTTCAAGGGCAGCCCCATATAGAGTCAATTGCAGTAGTCTAATCAGGAACTTACCAGCACATGCACTACTGAGGCTAGGTTATCCCTGTCCAGGAAAAACCGTAGCTGGTGGATCAGCCAAAGCCAGCCTGAAGTACTCTGGGCCACCGGGTCCACCTGGGCCTCCAGTGACAAGGATGGATCTAGGAGTACTCCCAAGCTATGCACCTGCTCTTTCAGAGAGAGTGAAACCCCGTCCAGAACAGGTCATTTACCCAATTCCTGGACTCAGGAACCACCAAGCCACAGAGCTTCCATTTTATCAGATTTCAGCTTCAGTTTATTCATCTTCATCCAGCCCATTACAGCCTCCAGGCACTGGTCCAGCACCTTCATTGCCCCAGCTGACTCCAAAAACAAGGAGAAGTAGAGCTGAGTATCATCAGCATACTGATGACGCTCAACCCCCAAACCCCTAATGATCTTACCCAGTGGTTTCATATAGATATTTAACAGCATGGGGGATGGAATAGAGCCCTGTGACACCCCACAGCTTAATAGCCATAGGGTGGAACAGGAATCTCCCAATACCACTCTCCGGAATTGGCCCTGCAAAGACGAGCAGAACCACTGTAAAACAGTGCCTCCTACCCCCATCTCGCAGAGCCTGTGAAGGAAGGCCAGGGTCAACCCATCCTTCCTGCAAGGTAGGCACCAGATTCACAGTCCTGTTCCCAGATGCCCACCTCCCAGGCCCCGTGCCAAAATGGCCGAAGCCAAGCTCTGGGAAATAATGACACACTGATTAAGGAATGAAACAACTTTATTATAACTCAGTCAAACATACAGTTAAAAGCACAGACAAGAGAAGGGGGGAAGAGAAGGGGAAAGGGAAGACTGAAGTAGTTACCAGCAATAAAGCAATAGAGCAATTACCCACTGTAAATCACAACTGAAGGTGGCGGAGCCTTCCCCTGGAGCAAACCAGAAAACCAACACAAGAAATCCTAGCTAAGTTCCAAGTTCTAACCTCACTTGCAAGGGATCTCCCACATCCACGTACGTTTGGTCCCAGGGGAGATAACTCATTCCCAGTTGCTAAAACATTTATCCCCTTTGGGCCAGCAGGTACCGTGACCTGCTTAGGCCAATCCACAGCCTTTCCTCCTGCCCTCAGGAGGGGACATTTCCCACCAGACTGCATTTTTCCACAGCTGAAGGCAGTTAGCACCATCTCCGTCAATTAGCCGCAGCCTTGGCTCCTCAGCAGCACCTCACCTCCCACTGAAAACAACCCAGATGCTGTTTTCTAGGAAAGCTTCTAACAAACTGTTTTGGAAAGTTGTTCTCAAGAATTCTCCCAGCAAAGAGGCCCCAGTCCCGTGGCCATCTTTGCTCAGTCTTCATAGAGACGATCCAGTAAGATACCACAATCAATGGTATCAAAAGCCGCCGAGAGATCCAGGAAGATCGACAGGGTAGCACTACCCCTGTCTTTCACTGTCAGTCAGAGCAACCAAGGCTGGTTCAGTGCCACACCCTGGCCTGAAACCAGACTGAAATGGGTCCAGATAATCTGTTTCTTCCAAGAGTGTCTGAAGCTGCCCGGCCACCACATGCTCAAGCACCTTGCCCAAAAAGGGGATATTAGTGATGGGGTGGTAGTTCTCACCTACCTCTTGGTCCATGGAGGTCTTCTTCAGGAGAGGGTGCACTACAAAGCAGCAGGCACCACCTCCTGACAGAGTGAGGCATTTACCAACCCCCAGACCCACCCAATCGATCCACCTCTGCTAGATCGTATTAGCCAAGATGGGCAAGGGTCAAGCTCACATGTGGTGGAATGGACTGATTCAAGCACCTAGTTCATATCATCAGGCTGCAACAACTGGAACTGATCCCAGGAAACATGACCAGACGAGGCACTGGACACCTACATCAAGTACTGAGTGAATATGAGCAACTTTCTCCTCGAAGTGCCTGGTGAATTCATTACAGCAGATGACTGAGGGTTCCAATCCTGGTTTCTCTAAACCCAAGCCTGGTCCCAGGAGACTCTTAGCCACTTGGAATAATTCTGCTCGGCGACATTTCGAGGATGAGGTAAGAGATGCAAAATAGTTGGGTTTTTTTGTTTTTTTTGCCATCCTCACTGCCACATAATAAGCACACCGAACAGTTTTTGCTGATCTTCGGTCATATTGGCTCTGAGACCTGTGCCACCTGCACTCTAGCCTACTTCCAGCCTGTTTCATTGCCCGCAGATCTTCTGTAAACCAAGGGGAGTTATGGGCTCCACAGCACCAGAGTGGGCACTCAGGAGCAATTGTATTGACGGCCTTTTCCATCTCACCATTCCATAGTGAGACCAAGGCCTTGACTGAATCGCCAGCCCTATCAGCAGCAAAATCCCCCAGAGTATTCAGAAATCCTTCCTCCTCAATCCTTCCTCCTCCAACTACCCAGCTGAAGCAAAATTCCACACAATCACACAAGGCTGTCTTCCAGGCCATGGCCTGTCTCACAGCCTAGCCAACTGCTCCCACCCCTCAGCTCTCACTTGAGGGATGGTTGGATCTCAACCACACCAGCTATCCTACGCTCTCACCCTAGGATAGCTCATACACACAAAACATTCTTATGTGCACAGTTGCCCGAAAAGAGGGTAGGGCCCTTGCCCAGGCATCCCCGCCATCTCAGCCAGCCAGCTTATCTATCCCCTTCCAAAGAGGGGGACAGATGGAAGCTATCAGCCATGACTGGCTCCAGTATCTAGGGAGCCTGGTCCTGTAGGAAGCAACAATACCCACAAGATGGTAGTTAGAATCATAGGCCTCATCTACAAGAATTTGGCTTTACGCCTGGTTAGCGGATTATGCGCATATTCGCAGAAGAGCTTTATCGTAAATGCTTGTATGCAGGAGGTAATTGAGCACTCAACGGGTAACCTTACCGGTTGTTTCAAATGCGCTTTAGAAGTAGTTAATGCGGAGAATCGCTTGTTCACATAGGCAAAATGCGCTTTAACGGCCGGAGCAAAATAAAACTCGCTATTTAACGCGCATTCGATAATGCGCATAATTGGATGTTTAAAGCGCCTCTACGCCCGATTTGCGCTCCGTTCTTGTAGAGGTAAATTTTTAATGCACCTTGAAAGAGCTTTAAATGCCTCTTGTAGAGGCAGCCATAGAATCATAGAATAGTAGAGTTGGAAGGGGCCTATAAGGCCATCGAGTCCAACCCCCTGCTCAATGCAGGAATCTACCTTAAAGCATCCCTGAGAGATGGTTGTCCAGCTGCCCCTTGAATGCCTCTAATGTGGGAGAGCCCTCCACCTCCCTAGGTCATTGGTTCCATTCTCATATTGCTCTTAACAGTCAGGGAGCGTCCTGTAACTTGAGCCCATTATTCCTTGTCCTGCTCTGGGTTGATCGAGAAGAGATCCTGGCCCTCTTCCGTGTGACAACCTTTCAAGTATTTGAAGAGTGCTACCTCTTCTCCAGGCTAAACATGCCCAGTTCTTTCAGTCTCTCCTCATAGGGCTTTGTTACTAGAAGACAAAAGAGGAAACTGGATTAGTCTCTAGCTAACCAAAGTAAGCTGTCAAACTATTTCACTTCAGTAAAGTAACCATAGTTAAAGAAGAAATGTTTCACTCCAAGGCTAAACAAGACATTGGCCTCCGAAATAAACTTAGATCATGTTCCTCTACACCCACCTGAGCACTGTCTGACTTTAAATGAAGAATATGCTAAGAATTTAGATAACATACCTCTGCCTCTAGCAGAGCACCTTTCCATCTATGATGATGCTGAGTTACTCTACTGGTCAAATCTGGAGCTTCTTAGCAAACAATGTGTATTGCAGGGACAATTAGTGAAGAAGCTCTTCGATGAGCTAACTGCTCTTAAAATGACAGTGCAGAACTTAATCCCAGTGATAAAACAATTGATGGGTGAGGCTTTGAGTGAGCAGCTGACCAAAATAAGGTCAAAGTGCCCCCCAGCCATAGCCCAGCAAATAAGGGAAATGCTCAGAACTGCTGGTCAAATGAGCCTGTCAGCTGCAAACACCTTCCTTGGACCCAGAGACCTCTTAACTAGGCTGACCATCTGAAAAGGAGGACAGGGCTCATGTAACTTTAACAGTTGTAGAGAAAAGGGAATTTCAGCCAGTGTCATTTCTATGCAATTAGTTCCTGGTGAAATTCCCTCTTCATCGCAACAGTTAAAGTTGCAGGGGGCCTGCCTTCTTTTGTATATGGTCACTCTAGTATAGTGCCTGCACCTTTAACTGTTGTGTTGAAGAGGGAATTTCACCAGGAACTAATTGCATACAAATGACACTGGCTGAAATTCCCTTTTCTCTACAACTGTTAAAGTTACATCAGCCTTGTCCTCTTTTTCATATGGTCAGCCTATCTTAACCAAATTGGACATTGATGTGAATCGTCACTTCAGACAATTTCATCCACTGCCCATAAATTCTAATCTGCAGTGCCCACTTCAGGAAAGGGCAAAATTTTACAGCAACGGTATACCACTGCAATCTCAGTCTGAACCACCTACGGACAATTGCCTAAGAGGCAAAGTGATTAATTTGGTTGCCATAGAGGAGAACTCTGTGCAAACAGGTTGGACACCCCTACGCTAGGTAGAGACCTTGACTACATTATTCAGTCAGCTCCATTGGAGTGGGAAGTGGGAAGTCATGAAGATACAAGGCAACCATTGTTACTAAACAAACATGAAGGCCTACTGCTAGGAAAATCACTTTATGACAGTGGACCTCCCTTAGGGAGTATTACTAGTCTTGAGGAGGTAGCTTCTTATATTCCGAATAAGAATCTATCACCAGCACAGCAGTCCATATTACTCCAGAAGTTGAGTACCCCTCAAGTAAGGTATCTGGCTAAGAAGGGTCATATTGAATCAGAGCCCTCAACAGATCAATTTCTCACTGGTGAAGAAGAAGGGACCTTACTGGTATCCTTTGATGCTCTACCTGAAGAGGACCAATTTGCAATTATTGTTAGTCTTAGGGCCCTGAAGCTCAATCTTTTAAACAAATTTCTATGTAGAGCTCATCCAAATAATAATGAACAGGCCACACAGTCGCAGTATCCCCATCACAAAAGGTGGTAGAGGTAACTGCTTCCCAAAGGCAAGAAGTGCCAGCCTGAGGGATTGTGAAGCTGTGACAGGCCTGTGAGGAATTAATGGTCGATGGCAAGTCAATCTCTCAAGAGGGAGAAGGTATCATAACAACAAAGGTATTTCCCAAAGAAGGACGATTCTATCCAGAAATCAACATAGTTAAAAGATGCCTGGATGGATAGCCTTCCCACTTTGAAACTACCTCAACAGTCAGTGAATTAGTAGGGATGAGGAAGGGCAAACCACAGACTAAAGACAGCTGGCAGGAAGAGGGCCCAAACCTCTTTAAACTAGTATTGAATTCTGCCATCTTCAAGGATGAGCTACCTTTGTCCCAGGAAAGTGAACCTGGTATTATGATATCAACCTTAGCCCACAAAGCACCTAAAGGACACCCAAATGATTCAGTAAAATACCCTCCTTTAAAGAATTGACAGAGAGAACTCCTGGAGAACATGCACGCTAAATCCCTGCCCTCACAACTTGCATGGAAGGCTCCCCAAGAACCCCCCAAAACACCACTAAAGTTGCTGTCATGGAATATTTCAGGGTGGGATAACAAGACGTGGGACGTGGGTTTTCTAGAGTTTTTGCCAAAATTTCAGCTCTTTGGTTTACAAGAGACCTGGGCTCCAAAAATTGAAATACATGGATTTAGCACATTTTTAGTTCCAGCAAAGAAGGGCCAAAAGAAAGGAAGAAGCAGAGGTGGTCTTGTCCTGGGTGTGGCTTCTAGTTTAAATATGCAGGTTGCTTACCTGTAACCATAGTTCTTCGAGTGGTCATCTGTGCATTCACACATATGGGCTCTGCGCCTGCATGGGCCCTGTCTCGGAAACTTCTATAGCTAAGGCAAACGTTTTTGGTGGGAACCCCTCCCCCACTGTCTACTGACTCCATGTTCCCGCCTTTCTCCTCAGTTCCAAGAGACCGACTTGGTGGCCCCATAACTAGGGGAGAAAACCACTCAGTATCGACAGTACATTTACATCAACACCAAAGCGGGGATGGTGGGTGGGTTGTGTGAATGCACAGATGACCACTCGAAGAACTACGGTTACAGGTAAGCAAACTGCATTTCTTCTTCGTGGTCTCTGTGCATCACACATATGGGCAATTAACAAGCTTAATTCACTGTGGAGGGTAGCTGTAGATCAATGTTCCATCGCAAGACAAAGAAATTGCTTGCCCCAAATTGCAGTTTGTCCTGGTACAAACAACTAAGCGGTAGTGTGTAAAGTTAAAGAACTTATACCAAATAGCTGCATTACATAAGTCCAGGATCGACAATCCCCTGCCTAAAAATGTGGACGTCGCTGCACTGCTCATCGACTTAGCTGTTACCAGACCAACGAGTTGCAAGCCCTTCAACTCGTAGGGCAGTTTAATAGCATGTACAATCCACTCCACGAGTCATTGCAACTCTTGCGTCTTAAGAAATTTGTCAGTTCTAGCCCTGTGTGGAAGCCCAGGTAGGGTGCATCAGTACTGAGGCAGCTAATTCACTCGATCTGTATAGTGCTGATATAGCCATCAGAAAACAACTTTCTAAGAAAATTAATGTGATATCTGAAGGTGCCATTGGTTTAACTGGTTTCAATGTCAGAGATTGTGGCATGACAGAGAAACTCCATGCCAGAATGAAACTCCTGATTAGAGGAGCCAGATTTGTAATGCCCAGAGGAACCCCCTAACAACGGGGTTGGTGCAAAAACAAGTAAAGCAGTCAAGTACCCGCATATCGACAACTATTTCAGCCCTATAGTGTATAGGGGGTATAAAGTGAAAGTACATAATTAAGGAGGCTGAATGGGGCTTGAGGCCCTGAAGATCCATGTATTTAGAAAAGAATCCCATTGTGCAGTATATGACTTCTTCGTTGCCAGGCTACAGGCTGGATGAAAAAATGGAATTGACCTCATGTCGAAAGTAGTTACGGTATTGGGATATCCCATACCATGGGTCTGAGCATATGCAGGGGCGTAAACTACAGGGGGAGGCGGGGGGGGCAATGCCCCCACCGGGATTTCCCAAAGGGGGCAATGCCCAACCATGTAACATCAGTAAGCTCACAGCCTGACTGACAGATTCCTCAGTCAGTCTCCAGTTGTTGGTATTCTTATGTGTTTGGAGGCAGTCTAAATTACATCCAAGTACATCCTGCTTCCTCATCAGCTGCCCAGCAGATCTCCTTGCAAGACAAAAACCACTCTCCTGTTGTGTCAGGGTCAGGCTTCCTCAGATTCATTTTCTTCTACCCACTCAGGCATTGTAAGACAAAAGATTGCCCATTTAGGAATTACAGTCTGGGTCTTGACGAGAGTGTTGCCCCAGGCCGGGTGGATCCAGAGTGGCAGCAGGTCATCTATATGATGCAGCTGGCATCCCGAAGCCATCCAGGGGCAAATCCCTGAAGCTCCGGTTTTAAAAAGTTGGGTACTTACCACGACTTTTTTATCTTCAGAGCTGTGGTGGAGCTAATGGTAACCCGATTGGTCACCATTGGCTGATATCTTCAGGAATAGAGTGAACCACACCTGTCTCGGCCACCAAGGGGTGACTATGATGTAGACTGTGTGGACTACACAATATTAATATTATCATATCACAGTACTCATGGAATGAGAGGAAAAACGAGGGCTGCAAAGACATTCCCAGTTGAACAGGAAAGTGTTTGTATGAGGACTTGAGATGGGGGAGGAAGTGGGAAAGCGCATGCCCCGGAGCAAATAGTCTGTGCAAGTATACCGATGTAGGGTTGTTAGATCCAGAGTGAGTCTGGATTCTGTGTTCGCTATGAGGCCCAAAGAGCTCAATAAATTGAGTAGTCACCCTGCCTTCGATAGCATTTCCTTCAAGGATGCCACCAGAAGCCAGTTGTCTAAATATGGGTAGATTTCTACACCTTGAAGGCGAATGAACGGAAGGACCAGTGCCATACATTTTGTAAATATTCTGGGGCAGGGCTTTATGTGCCATCAGGAATTTGTGGTTCTGACGTACGTATGGAGCCATCTCAAATCCAGAACAGGTTGAAGAGGCCTGTAGAGGAGTGCACCAAATATTAAAACAGAGAGTGATATAGGTCTTCCGAAGGAGGCTCCACTCTATACAGCTACCCCATCAACAGGCAATGCAGAAGAGAACAATGTTGAGTCCGACTGAGAGTTCTCTAAGGATTGAGGGGAATCAGGTTTGGTTCTATGATTAAACCCATCTTCTCCAAGCTAAACTTTTTGACACCCCACAGAGTGGGGCTGGAAAAGAGAAGAGCTAGGTGGACATACTGACGCATTCACGACAGTATCATGAGTCAACGGTTGAGCCCTATGGACAGGTCACAATGACAGTGATCTTGGTAGAGCTGGAGGGAGTTGTGAGAAAACGTCCTCCAGTGGCAATTGTGATATCGATGGAGCTGCTCAGTATCGAGAAAGGCATATGTACCAATATAAGGGTTGGTACCGATGCCTGGTACGGTAGTTACGGGTCCATTGCAAGAGGTGTCCCCCTCATAATTGATGCCAATCTCTGTACTGGTATGGCATTCTTGGGGAAGGCAACCCAGTTGAAGTTCTGTCCCTTTTAAAAAAAAAAAAAAAACAGGGACCAGAGAATGATGCCCCTAGACATCACAGGCATAAAAAACTCTCTCTGTTGAAATCATAGCACTCCAATTGTAGCAGCTCTAGGGAGCAGCCCTGTAATTGGCAGCTAGCCTGTAAAGGCTGTGCTAATTAACTTGATGGAGAGATGTCTACTTCAAGCTGCATGTTAGACATCTCTTCCTGGTACCAACAGATTGGTACTGAAGGAGACAGTTGAGTCTCACCCTTTGATGTCAATTCTGCCTGATAGACATCTCATCTTGACATCAAAGCTGCATGTTAGACATCTCATCTTGATACCAAGAGCTCAACAGCGAGGAGTTCGGTACCAAGGAGCTCGGTAGCATGGAGCTCGGTACCGAAGAAGGCAATTGAGTCTCACCCTTTGATGTCGATTCTGCCTGCTAGACGTCTCATCTTGATGTCGAAGCTGCATGTTAGAAGCGCCAGCATCGAAAGCTTAGACCTCGGTACTGAAGGAGCCAGTTAAGTCATCGCCACCAAAGGGGCCACCCTCAGTATTGGGGGGGGCCTAACAACTACAGAGGGGTTGGAACCCGGTTTCTCTCTAGCTGTAGAAACACAGATAGAGAGCATCCAGTTGTTGGAAGATCGGAATGACCCATGGTTAGGGTCAGGGTCCGAGGACACTGAGGGGCTCTCATCCATAGAATCGCTCCAAGTGATCAGTCCCCAGAAGGCCTATGTAACCTGGCCTTCTTAGCTATCCCTTTCACTGTAGAGACAGCTAGGGAGCGTCCAAATGTTGGAAGATCGGAATGACCCATGGTCAGAGTCAGGGTCCAAGGACGCTGAGGGGCTCTCCTCCGTAGAATCACTCCATGCAATCAGCCCCAGAAGGCTCCAGCCTTCTTAGATATCCCTCTTGCTGTAGATACAGCTAGGGAGCATCCAAATGTTGGAAGATCAGATGAGGCATGAAGCGGCCATGTCTCCAGTAGATCGAGGAGCCTGTGCCATAAGTGTAACGATTGTCTGGAAGAAACCATGGCTTCTAGAGCTTTTATCCACAGACCTGGCGCCAACACGGTTATCTTTTCAGTGCCAGGTCAAAACTTTTCTTTTCTCCCAGGCATTTTAACAGCTTAAGTTGAGGTTTTAACTGACTTTGTAGCCAGGCTTAACAGTTTAAAATGTTTTAAATGTCAGCTGTTTTATGTTTATGGTTTTAAATTTCGTAAACCACCCAGAGAGCTTCGGCTATGGGGTGGTATATAAATGTAATAAATAGTAATAATAATAATAATAATAATAATAATAATAATGTAGCAACAGGTTTCGATGACCTGAGCCTCTCCCAAAACAAATCAAACAGAGAAAAGTCTGTCTGCTGGGGAAGCTTGCTGACGCACTTAACACATTCTGAAAAGGGGGCCTTAATGGCTGTGCAATCCCCCTCAACGCGATCCAAGATCGCTGCAGAATAAAATATCTAAGAATATAATAACAATAAATGATATTGTTTTAAAGGTATGTGTGTATTGTGTGTACATTGTATGTTTTTGCTGTTTTAATTTTTGTATATTTTTTAAATTGTTTTAATCCCATGTAAACCGCCCAGAGAGCTTCGGCTGTGGGGCGGTACACAAATGTAATAGATAAATAAATAAATTAAGACTAAAAATGAACTAAAAACAAAGTAAAATAACTAAAAACCTTAGCACTCTAAAGCTTTCTCCTCAAGAGAAAGACAGAAGTTCCCAACAAGACATCCTTTCAGCAAGGTGGTCAAAAAAGAACTAAGGAGAAAGGTGGGAACATGGAGTCAGTAGACAGTGCGGGAGGGGTTCCCACCAAAAAAAGTTTGCCTTAGCTATAGAAGTTTCCGAGACAGGCTCCACGCAGGCGCAGAGCCCATATGTGTGATGCACAGAGACTATGAAGAAGAAGTAGAGTTTCAGAATATTGAATCCAACTCATGCTGTTTCCAAACTATCCACCTGAAAAGCCAAAGGGGTTTTGAATTAATTTGCATAAATGTGTATATCCCACCCAGAGGCTCTAGAGATTATAAATCAGATATATGGGACACTTTAGAGTTCCACCTGGAAACAATTAACCAGCAATTCCCTACATCTTTAATGACGGTCATGGGAGATTTCAATGCCAGTGCAAGGCTTGGCCTGAACCTAGAAGATACTGCCTATCTCCCATTTAGGAAATCCATGGACAAAACAATTAATGCAGCATGGATCTGTATGTTCAAGTTAGTCTACAAATTTAGGTTGTTTTTTTGTAATGGCATAGAATGGGAGCGTCATAGATTATGTCTTATGCAATTTTGAATGTGCCCCTTACATAAAGAATTTCACAGTGGGAGTCCAACTGGCAAGTGACCAACAGCCGCTGTGCTTGGAGTTGGCTGATTTTCAAGTCACTTTGACAGGCCTGGGATGTGAGGCACCTTATGTGCATAAAGGGAAAACTGGATATCAAGATGGTGTCTTGATATCCAGTCAAAAGCAGAGGAGGTTCTCCTTGGCAAATGGATGATGAGCCTCAGAAATAGGTTGCTGGGAAAAGAGACTCATGATCCACCACCCATTTATTATGATATAGTGCAACTTGCAAGTACTCTCTGTTCAAATAACTCGCCCTATAAGCCAAGCCATCAGTCTTCAAGATGGTTTGATACAGAATGTAGATTGGCAAGATGAGATCTTCATCCACTGTGTAGGCAAGTTAGCTCCAATGTCACCACCTCTGCAATGAAGGTATGGGCCGAGAAGCGCCACTTCTATAGGAAAGTGCTGAAAAGCAAACAATGCGAGGGGAAAAAGCACCAAACAATCGAAGCAGCAGGGAGAGACAAACTCTGGTGCTGAAGAGCTAGGAAGACTTTAATAGTACAAAAAGCTCTTGAAAATATAAAAATCAATTTCCAAACAAGTTCAATGTTTCGGATTGTATAAATCCTTCATCAGGAGCTACAATAAACCAAAATACAATTATTTAAAATATTCACAACGTAATCAACAATTTGAATACAATTTGAAAACTATGACAACACCCTAATTATTCTATTGCTGATACATGTTCTATGTTAATGTCCACAGACATCTTTTGCCACCATTGTATAATCCATTCCACTAGCTGCAAGTTCATTCATAAGTATAACCCTTCAAATAAATCACTCATGTTGTGTTGGATAGGAGCAGTCATTCTTTTAACTTCTTGAGCGTCCCTGCCCAGCTAAAACAGCTCAGATCCTCAAAGATGCTTTTTCTGTTCTTTTTTTTTACTCTTTTTGGACACAAGAATTTTAGAGTTATAAACTATATTAAATCCATGTGAATCCACAGTTCTTAACAAATGGTATTGTTCAGCCTACTGACCACTATTATTATACATAACATCTAGTTTATAATAACCGCTGAGAGAAGTTGCTCTTCCATTCATCCTTGTATCACAAATGTCGAGAAAGTTCTTTAAGCACCCATAAAAGTTTTATCGGGACTTGTATTGGGGGAAGACATCAGCCTGAGTCCTTGCGATTTTGGGGAATTGAAAAGGTTAGAGGACATGAGATAACGCCTAACAAAAGAGAAATCTTTTGGATTTTAACATTAAAACCATTGGCCCCAATGGGACTGAATGACTCATTAGAATGGAACAGGTGCAGATGAAAAAGATGCAACAGCCTCAATAGCTTGTGACTAACCTTATCAGATAGATTAACAATGCCAAGTAGAAGAAGAATCTTTACGAGACTATCCAATCATGGTTCATATAATACACATGACTTCTTGAGTATGTGTGAGGATCTATTCTACAAATGTAGCGACTTTATAGGACTCCAAGAAAAAACTTGGAATTCCTCACAGTTTCTCTGCCTTTGGCAGCCTTTCAGTTTTCACAGGGCAGTGAATGTTTTTGTGTGAGACAAGACTCATTTGGATTATTTATGTTTGGGTATAGTCTTCAGGATGTATCTTCCCCCAATACAAGTCCCGATAAAACTTTTACGGGTGCTTAAAGAACTTTCTTGACATTTGTGATACAAGGATGAATGAAAGAGCAACTTCTCTCAGCAGTTATTATAAACTAGATACTATGTAATAATAAGAATAATAATACATTTATTTATTTATTTATTTATTTATTTATTACCCACCTCTCCCTTCCAGATCAGGGTGGGGAACAACATCATACAGACAATATAAAATACATAAAACTGATTAAAAGCATATAAAAATTAATACAGCATTAAAATCAACCAAGTCTTAAAATTCGGCTGGGTAGGCCTGCCGGAAGAGATCAGTATAACTCTCTTAAATGCTAGAAGACTGGTAAGTTGGCGGATCTCTCCCGGCAGGTCGTTCCATAGTCTGGGAGCAGCAGAAGGGAAGGTCCTCTGGAGAAGAGAATATAATAATGTGGTCAGTTGGCTGAATGTATAATAATAGTGGTCAGTTGGCTGAACAATATCATGTGTTAAGAACTGTGGATTCACATGGATGTAATATAGTTTATAACTGTCGTGTCCAAAAAGAGTAAAAAAGAACAGAAAAAACATCTTTGAGGATTTGAGTTGTCTTTAGCTGGGCAGGGATGCTCGAGAAGTTAAAAGAATGACTGCTCCTATCCAACACAACATGAGTGATGTATTTGAAGGGTTATATTTATGAATGAACTTGCAGCTAGTGGAATGGATTATACAATGGTGGCAAAAGGTGTCTGTGGACATTAACATAGAACATGTATCAGCAACAGAATAATTAGGGTGTTGTCATAGTTTTTTCAAATTGTATTCAAATTGTTGATTATGTTGTGAATATTTTAAATAATTGTATTTTGGTTTATTATAGCTCCTGATGAAGGATTTATACAGTCTGAAACGTTGAGCTTGTTTGGACATTGTTTTTTATATTTTCAAGAGCTTTTTATACTATTAAAGTCTTCCTAGCTCTTCAGCACCAGAATTTGTCTCTTCCTGCCGCTTTGATAAGCAAACAAGCCACAGTCTGTAAAATCTCCAAGATGTTTTGGGACCTAGTGTCTCATAAGCTAAAGGAAACGAAATATGGCCTAGATGCTTACATTCTGTCAAAGAGTTGGGAGAGTCACTTTAAACATGTATTTAACTTCGGTTTTGATCCAGGCCTGATAATAAGAACTCTTGCACCCATCCACTTTCCTTTTTTTTTTTTTTTAGTTTTAAATTTTTATTTTCCAGACATAAAAACTAGGGGTGTGCACGGACCCCCCAGATTGGATTGGGACCCAGATCGGGACCTCCAATTTTGTCATGGATTGGATCAGACAAAATCGGAGGCCCCCCGGACCGGATCGAGTCCGATCCAAAAATCGGAAATTTTTGGATCAGCCACCATTTTCCCCCCCATAGACTTGCATTGCAATTCAAGTCTATGAGGAAAAAATGGCGGCGGGGGGTGAGGGGGGCCTAACTCCCTCCCCCCGGGGCCGTCCACTGTGGACAGCCCCGGCAGGTAAGCCCCCTCCCCTGCACTCCCTACCCCCTCGGGGCCGTCCGCTTCCATCCGCTGGTGCCCGTGGGTGCCAGCGGATGGAAGTGGACGGCCCCGAGGGGGGTAAGCCCCCTCCCCCCTGCCACTGCTTACCTTCCAGGGATGTCCACTCCCATCCGGCGCCGGCTGCTACTGCGAGCGGGCTTCGCGGCCTGCTCCAGGGTGGCACGCATCACCCGGCGTGCCACCCAGGAGCAGGCCGCGAAGCCCGCTCGCAGTAGCAGCCGGCACTGGACGGGAGCGGTCATCCCTGGAAGGTAAGCGCACCGCGGACAGCCCCGCTAGGGAAGCCCCCCCCGTTGTCCACTTCCATCGGCGGGCATCCGCTGGCGCCCGCCAATGGAAGCAGTGGTGGGCGCCAGCGGGCGCCTGCCGATCCGCCGATCCATCCAAACTGGATCGGAACCTTTTTGGATCGGTTCGGATTGGATCGGCCGATCCAGCGGTGAAATCGGATAATTTATCCGATTTCCCCCTGGATTGGATTCGGATCGTGGATTGGATCCGATCCAGTGCACATCCCTAATAAAAACCATTTAACACGTACACCTTACCTACACCCACAAACAACAAAAATCACACAAAACAAACATCATTAAAATGGACTTCCAAATTTCCTCATTTTCTTAATAATTTGTCAAAATAAGCCAAGATAAGCCAAAATGGTGAGTGAAGTTTCCCTTCTTGTATCTCTTTAACTGATGTTTTTCTTCCAGTTTAGTCGCTGAATCCGCTTGCAAATATGTCCTTCCCTTCTCTTTCTTTTAGAAAATCCACCATTGGTTTCCACTCCTCAATAAACCCAGTTATTGTTTTATCTTTTATTATTGCAGTAAGTTTTGCCATCTCCACCAGTTCTGTAATTTTCAACAACCATTCCTCCTCTGTTGGTATTTTCTTGGTATTCCAGTTCTGGCCATAAATTAGTCTTGCTGCTGTTATCATATATAAGAATAAAGTTCTATAACCTTGCGTCAACTGTTCATCTATTATCCCCAACAAAAAATACTCTGGACGCAATTGTATTTTTATCTTCAATACATTTTGAATCACCTTATGCATTTATATCCAGAAGGATTTTGCTTTTTTACATGTCCATCATAGGTGATAAAATGTTCCTTCCTGTTCTTCACATTTCCAACACTTTCCCAATGTCCCCTTATACATTTTTGCCAATTTTGATGGAGATATATACCATCTATACATCATTTTATTAAAAAAAATCTCTTTCAATCTAGCACATAATGTAAATTTCAGACCTCTCAACCACATATTCTCCCATTGGTCCATAGTAATGTTATATCCAAAATTCTGAGCCCACTTTATCATACAATCTTTTACTTGTTCATCTTCAGTCTCATATTTTAACAAAAGTTTATATATCTTTGAGATAACATGATTATCATTTGTGCATAAAGCTTTCTAAAATTCAGATTTTGTACACTCAAAGCCCCATTTTTTTTATCTATCTTAAATTTTTCCATCATTTGTAAATAAGAGAACCACTGACAAACAATTCCTTTATTCCGTAGCTCCTCTTTTGATTTCATTTTAATCTCTCCTTCCTTTATTTCTAAAATTTCACTATATGTCAGACATTTTTTCGTAGTTGCCAAAGCTCTTCTAAAAAAAGCCTCCTGTGAGGAAACCCATAGCGGTGCTTTCTGACACAGTCTTGGTTTATATTTATTCCATGTTCTCAAAATTGCTCGTCTCACATAATGGTTGTTAAAGTCTGCATTCACCTTAACTTTATCATACCACAAATACCCATGCCAGCCAAATCTTAGATCATGGCCGTCTACTTCCAATAATCTACTATTTTTCAACAAAATCCACACCTTCATTCACATCATGCAACAAGCAGAGAAATAAGTCCTCAAATCGGGCAAGTCCAAACCTCCTCTCTCTTTAGCATCTTGTAATATTTTAAACTTCAACCTTGGTTTTTTGGATTGCCATATAAATTTAGAAATCTCTCTCTGCCACTGCTTGAATTGTACCTCCAGAGTTACAATAGGGATTGTCTGAAACAGATACAACATTCTTGGCAAAACATTCATCTTAATTATTGCAATTCTCCCCATCAGTGACATTTGAAGTTTATCCCATCTTATTAAATCTTGCTTAATTTCATTCCAGACCTTGACATAATTATTATGAAACAACATACAGTTCATATTTGTCAAATTTATACCTAAATACTTCACCTTTTTTTCTACTTTAAAACCTGTTTTTTGTTCCACCTTTATTTGATCTTGCTTATTCATATTCACCAAATCATCTGCAAAAGCTCTCAACTTATAGGATTCTTTTCTAATTTTTATTCCTCCAATTTTTTCTTCTTGTTGCACAGCTGTGTTCAAAACTTCCAAGACCAAAATAAATAACAAAGGTGATATTGGGCAACCCTGTCTGGTCCCTCTTGCGATCTTACATGGTTTCGTCAAATCTCCATTAATAATAATCTGTGCGCTCTGTTCAGTATAAATTGACTTCACCCACATTGTAAAATTAGGCCCAAAATCCATTACTTCCAATATTTTAAACAAAAAAATCCCAATTAAGATTGTCAAAAGCCTTCTCCGCATCCAAAAAAATCAAGGCCGCTTGTTTTTCCGGATGTTTATCCAAATATTCTACAATGTTCAATACTACTCTAATATTGTCCTTTATCTGTCTTTTCGGCAAGAATCCACATTGATCTTCATGAATAAATTCCCTCAACACAGATTTCAACCTTTCTGCCATTATCGATGTGAACAACTTGTAATTGTTATTCAACAATGATATCGGCCTGTAGTTTTTAGTCAGTGTTAGGTCCTGGTCTTCTTTAGGTATCAACGTTACATATGCTGTTTTCCATGTCTCAGGTATTTTTCCCTCTTTCAAAATAGAATTCATCATACTCTGCAATGGTAATGATAGTTCTTCTTCAAAATTTTTATAATATATACCTGGAAGACCATCTGGTCCCGGTGTTTTCCTCATTTTTATTCTTTTTATAGCTGCAACCATTTCTTCTATAGTAATCTCTCTATTTAACATTTGTTTCTGTTCCACAGAAATTTTAGGCAAATTCTGTTCCTGTAAATACATGTCTATTTTAACTGTTGACATCTCGTGTTTCTTATATAAATTTGAATAATACATCCAAAACTTTCTTTGAATCTTTACATCATCCATTATTTCTATATCACCATCCTGAATTTTCACTATTGCCTTTTTTTCTTTTTCTTTCCTCAGTTTGTAAGCTAACCATTTTCCCGGTTTATTCACACCTTCAAATTCTCTCTGTTTCATAAAATTTAGCTTCCTTTCCATTTCTCTAATCGTCAACATGGACAGTTGCTGTTGTAACATCTAATCTCCGCCTTTCTTGATAAGCTCTTTAATTCCTCTTCCTTCTTTTTAATCTCATCTGTAATTGCTTTCATTTTTACCTGTCTTTCCTTTTTTAGTTGACTATTCTTCTGAATGAAATATCCTCTTATAAAAGCTTTACTTGTATCCCAGACAGTACTTTGGTTAACCCCTTTATTCAAATTCAACTAAAAAAATTCCTTAATTTTTTTCGACCTTCTTCCACCACAGCTTTATTTTGTAACAAAGATTCATTTAATCTCCATCTAAACAAACTTATTTTTCTTTTGAGAACCATCATTACTGAATTGTGATCAGAAAAAGTCCTTGGCGAAATCTCTATAGACTTTACTTTTGTAAGTACTGTCCTGGACATCAAAATCATATGTATTCTTGAAAAATATTTATGTCTATTTGAGTAATAGGTAAATTCTTTAGAGCCTCCATTTCTATGTCTCCATACATCCACCAATCCCAGATTTTCCACCAGATCAAAAAAACTTTTTGGAAGCTTCCCCTGTTGATCTTTAATATTTTTCTCTGAATGTTTATCCATGCAACAATTGATAATAAAATTCTGCTTTTTGTTCATTGGGAGCATACACTCCCAAAACCATAATTTCCACTCCATCTACAATAATTTTACGCCCACAAAATGTCCTTGTTCATCAGATATCACCAATTCAGGTTTTAAGTGGGATTTTATATATAGGACCACCTCTGATGTTTGTTTTTGTGCTTGCGGAAATACATTCTTCTCCCAAACCTTTGTTATGTAAATATTTTATGTATTTTTTTCTAATATGAGTTTCTTGCAAACAAATGGTATCCAATTTTGATTTTCTTAGATGGTAAAAAAAACCCCTCTTCTGTGGAGAATTTAGTCTGTTTATAGTCCATGATAATATTTTTAGTTTTTTTGAATATGTCAATAAAAGTCTTTAATTCCACTTATCCCAAGACAATGCCAAAACCACACCGCCATATATATATCATCAACAGATGGTGCCATACATCCAATGAACTTTTTCTTATCTGAATTCCAAACATATTTGTGGCTGGCAGCCAAGACAGGAATTTTCCACTCTCTGCTCGCAGCTTCAACACAAGCCACTTAAAATCTTCTCTTTTCCAATTCAAAACTATAGACCAATCCAGGACAAAATGCATTCTTTCCATAACCTTCACTCACAGAGTTTATTTCCAGTCACCATGGAAAGGTGAGTTGTTTACTCTTTATTTTTTATTTTTTTTGTTGAACTCTTCCTGGCTTCCATTAATTTTTGTTGTTATATGACCAATTGATTTCAGGGAATGGGTAATGTAAGCTCTTTACCCGAAAGGTGACAGTGTGATTAGTGATCGTTGGACGCCTGATCTCTTCCCCCCCTTGCTTCTCCTTCTGTCAAAGTGTTTCTTCAGCAGCGTTGAAGCTGGGAATTCCTTAGATTACTTACGGTGTGCTCCAGCCAAAATCCCTTTCATCTGGGGTTGTAAATTCCATCCAGCAACCACCCGGATGGCACAACAACCACACTGCTCTTCCCAGCTAAATGCTGGAAAGCCTCAAGCTTCCATTTTCCCACCGGACCACCCATACACTTTCCTGATATTAAGGATACACATATATGGTCCCCAGTATCTACTTCTGAAGTGAAGAGCTTAATAGCCCGACTACACAAACAGAAAGCCCCCGGGAAATGCTTCCCCTAGAGATGTTCTTCACACGTGTTAACTCCTCAGGTAAAATACCTAAGGGATGGTGTTAAGGAAATGTTCCCTAACTCTCAAATTGAAGAATCACCAGGAACAGGCAGAGTTCAGTCCAACAGGTTTATTCAAAACAACGTACAAAGGAGAGAGAAGTGGCACATGGGTAGTACCAAAGCTCTCTGAATCATAAAGACAAAACTGTTTCATTTATCTCTGTTACAGGCTTTGACGTCACATACCACTCACCCCCTCCCTCCTGCGATGGATACATGCCAATAAATGTTTCAAATAAACAATATCTTAAACCATAATAAAACAATATCTGGGGCAATTGACGCCTCAAAGTAATTTACTGTTTCCTGATAACCTTCGATCACTGATACTTGGTGTTAGTTGGTTTTCTCTAATGGCCAGTAATTTTCCTCTGGAAGAACTGAAAATGTTTACTTTTATGGTGCCAACTTATCTATGCGATAGTTTGAGGGCCATAGAGTCATATCCAATTCACAGTCTCTTCGGAGGAAGAGATTGCGAGGCATGTTATTGGGAGAGGATGTTTTGGGTTATGTTGTTCTGTGTTTTTCCTCTGAAATGCTATAATGTGAGGTTTGAACTATACCCTGGTGCAGTGAAATATGTTTCTACTTTACCTTAAAATGTTTCTTTAGAGGCTTGGGAGAAACTAGAGTTCCAGGTTTTGATTTTATATCAATGCACAGATCAAAAATCCTTATCAATGGGAACGAAGTATAGTAGTCCTAAACTTTAAGAAAGGGGATAAATCTCTCCCAGCCAACTATCGTCCAATCAGTCTTTTGGATGTTGCTTCCAAATTATACACACACTATCTTTTGGATAAAGCTGAAGCCTGGGTAGACAACAATATTATTGGTGAGGAACAAGCAGGCTTCTGACACGGGAAATCAACTATAGAACAATGCTTTGTTCTAAACCATCTGAGAGAAAAATATGCAGGTGCCCCAAGGAAATATCTATATGCATCTTTTGTTGATCTGACCGTTGCCTTCAATGGGATAAATAGGAAAATCCTATGGAGTAAACTAGGAGGCTTGGGATGGACAGGCGCCTGTTGACTTTAATCAAGAATTTGTACGCAGGTACCAAGCTTCAAGTCAGGGTAGGCAGGGAAGGCCAACTGTCAGGGGAAATTGTCTCAACCAAAAGTGTAAGACAAGGCTGTTTGTTAGCTCCCTTGCTGTTTAATATCGATGTGAATGACATCATTGAACAACTAGCTGACAAATCCAATTTCCCAGTAGGTATTGGTTCATGGAAACTGAATATATTGCTGTATGCTAACAATATGGCCCTCCTATCTCAAACCCAAATAGGCATGAGGAGACTTTTAAAACTGTTTGGGGATATATGCCATAAGGAACAGTTGAGAGTGAACTATGCTAAGCATGTAATTCAACATAAATGGTTTTTAAATGGTCATCTCCTGGAACACTCCAATAGATTCAACTATCTGGGGATTTATTTTGCACATAATGGTTCATGGAATATCCATTGGCAGACTAGTAAACTAAAAGCCCAAAGTTCAACATAGTCAGTACTGAAATTTGCCAGAGTGAAGGGTGGGAGCCTTGTATTGCCATCTCTAGAGGTTTTGCTGCCAAGGTTATTCCTCAGATGACGTATGGGGCAAAAATGTGGGGTATTCCAGAGCCAACTCAGTTGGAGTCAGTACAGAATACCTTTATACTCATCTTATTGGAACTGTCACCAGGAATGCCTACAGTCTATCTGTGAGCAGGTGTAATGCCAGTTTTATACTTCATTTTGAGGACCATTTTTTATTATTTTTTAAAACTGAAATATTCTGTGAATGAATTGGTAGTTTTTGAATTTGAATGGCAAAGGTCTCCTTACAATTTGAGATCAAAGAGTCATAATAATACTCTAACAAAAGACTCCTAAGGTGAGCCCTTTAGGAGCAGAAGAAAATTCACGCTGACTGAGTCACGCTCAGTACCTACTCTTCGACCTTGTACATATCTGAACTTAAAAGCCTTGTAGATTACAAACATGTGAACAGCAGTAATAAGAACAGTAGTGTTGCCATCAAACTTATTTCAGAAGAAAAATTGAATATTACCTTCAGAATTACCTTGCTCCAAATATTTTTTATTGGGATTCATTGGGATATATTATTGTATTATTATTGGGATGTATTATTGAGATATTCACTAGAAAGACATAGAATGTCTAAAGTTAAGTCCACACAGAACGTTACAGTACTTATCAACCTATCCTAGTGCAAAGTTATTAGTGTGTGGTCAGCATGATTAATAAAATGTATGTGTGTGGGGTGCTTGTGATAGTCCAGATAATGTCACAGCCTGTAAACCTTCCAGAACACCCTCATTATAAAGCCATATAAGCAGCTGCCCCAGAGAGAAGATCATAGTAGCCCTGCCCATGTCCTTAACTGACTGGACAGAGCCTTCACCTTTTGAATTTGTTACCAGATCCATTGCAAGAGAAGAGAAATAGATTCCCACAAATCAAAACGCTCTAAAGAAAAAAACCCTATATATCCCAAACTGAGAAAGAAAGAAAAAAATAGCCCTTGTATCAATAGTACAGAATTCTAAAATTCCCCATTTGTTTTGAATATCTAGAAAGTAAAGTCCTGAAATGAGAATCTTGCACCCACACCAATGTGAATACATAGTGGCCTTTGATACTTTGAGTGGCAAATTTATAATAGAAGATAAAAGTAAAGTAAACAACTTTGAAATGCAGCCATTAAGCCCAATAGAGCTAGAAACAAAGACAAACCAAGTAAACACAACACCCATAAATGCATTTTACCCCTAGCCTAGCTCTATCCCTATTTGTCAAATAACTTTGCCATCTATGAACTTATGTAAGAGAAAGCAGCATGAAACCCAGGTATTCTGGGGGGGGGGGGGGAAGAAACAACTGCTACCACAAATCCTGTAATACAAGTAGAAAATATCCCAATTGATATTACAAAGACAGTAGAAAATGCAAAGCATAAAAAATTGATCAATATACAAGTAATTGTGAGCCAATTTAGTTATCACTTCCAGGCCTCCCCCCCCAAAAGAAAACATTACAAAATGTAGCATGCCTAGTTTCGTCCAAGAGCCAAGTTCACTTGAGAGTCCAAACTATTTCTTGTCTCAAATTACCATAGATGCTTTGAATTTTACAACGCCTGAATAGAGACATCAGAACAAGTTTCTGTATAATCAGACTTTATATTTTGCAATTGAAAATAGAGAAACAGTAAACAGAAACCATGACATAGACATTTTCCCTTGCAAACTTTCTGATTGTGCAGGTAAAATACAAAAGCATCATATCAGAAGTTTTCCCCTTGTTGACATACACAACAGTATCCTGTGTAATTGTAAAAAAGCCTAAATTTGAGCTAATTACTAAATCATGGACTACAGTTGTCTTTGGTCAAAAATGCCAAGAAAAAGTATGATAGCCCAGTTGAATGACTCTGAACTTCTATTTAAATCTGAATTTAGAAACAGCCTTGTTTGTAAAAAACCCATACCTTGCGCTTAACATCAAACGAAAAAGAGTATTTATTCAATGTAGAGATACCATATATACAACGTTACCCAAAAAATAGACAGAGAGCTGCTCTATAACCTACCTATTTCCAGACCTACAATATCATAAAGACTTGTATCATTCCCAGGTAACTAATTTAAGAGAATATGTCAGCAGAATTAGAAACAGCATTAACAAATGTTGCCATGAGTATTACTAATCTTCAAGCTGAGATCTCTTCTCTTAGAGATATAGTAGTACAAAACCGTCTAGCCCTTGATCAGATATTAGCTGAAGCAAGCGAGACCTGTGCCGTGGTCCAAGAGGCATGATGCTTCTATATAGATCATACAGAAGTAAGAGAAAAAAATAAAAAGTACTGTTAAAATTCTCCATACAGAATTACAAAGCTCAGAAGGCATGTGGAGCTAGCTCCTTGATGTAACAAGATAATTCCAAAGATTGCTAAAGAGTCTTGTCATTATAATTGTAACAGCAATACTAGTTACAATAAGTCTATAGTGCATTGCAACCTTGATAAAAACTGCTGCACGATATTCCTGCTGAAGCCATAAACTAGATGATTCAAAAACAAAAGAGAATACATAAAAATGTATCCACTGAAACCCACAGCAGTTGTTAAACCAGTGTGAGCTATTGATATGCTCAAAAGGTGGGACTGTTGCGGGAATATTTCAGGTGTGATCATACCAATAGCTTGGTATACAATTGGTATACCAATTAATAACTGAGAAACTAATATTGATTTCATTCTCCTAATAAATACATGTATCTGTTCTCCTGTAAGATAGAACCAGCAATGTACTAGCTAGATGTGTTAAGCCCTCACCATAATGAACTTTGGTCCACTAGCAACTATATGCATTCTGTATTGTTTTCGTTTATCTTGACCTCCATCATTCTTCATTTTGACCTAGAGACAAGTTACATCATTTCTATGTGCTACCCTGTATTATTGTAAACTTTCCCTTGGTACAAAAGTGATTCTGTACAAAGAGCTAGATATGCTAATTCTGATGTTTCCAGTTCCCTATATAAGAGTGATACCCTATATCCTAAATTCAGTCAGAGTCCCTTCTCTGGCTCTATCAGCTGATAACTTCTCAATAAATCTGCCTCTAAGAAAACGTATGTGAGTATCTTTGGTCTCCACTGTAAAACCGAGTCTAGTTGCTTGCATGAATATAACTCCTTTGAGTTATTGGGTGGGAAATCACTAATCTACGGGAGGTCCCTTCTCTTCTTAGAGTTATTCATCCCTAGTCTGCATTTAGGCCAATTACTGTATCAACGCATTATAAAGAATTAGAGTAAAGATCTTTCTCATAAGGGATCTGTGACAATAAATGCCCCTTTCTCATAAGAGGGAGTCATAGGTCTCCCTGGGGGACTCAAATTCCCATGACAGAGTCACATGATTAAAGTGTGTCTTTCTGAGTAGTGATTAAAATCGTGATTTAAATCATGATTGATTTAAATCAATTCCACCCTGATGAAACACCTAGGAAAAAATATCTAAAGAAGCTCTTAAGGGTGATTCCTAGTACTGTCAGTGATATGGATAAGGTCAAATATGTATTGTCCAGTACAGACAAGTTTGTAATGTTTAACACAGCCAAATTTGTCGTGAAGGCTGACCAACTTAGACAAATTCATCTAACCCGCCTTGAGATCTAAGGTTTTAGTTGTATGTGCATGTATGTTTTAACATTTTATAACACTTTATTTATTTCTTCTATATGTCACATTTTTATAGTTTGTGTAGAACTTTTGTGTACTTAATTGGCTAAAACCTGCATTTGGTTGCCTTCAGTAAATTGTTGTTGTAGGGAGCAACAGTCTGTCAGGCTGAAGTCCAAAGGCAGAGATGGTAGTGTTGGTGGTGGCAGCAGCAGCCACAGGCACTCCCTTTCTCTCCCAGATGATGCTCTCTCTCTTTCCCCTGCAGGTACTGGCTCTCTTTTGGTACTGTTGCCATCTTTCAGCCCATCCTACCTCTCAGAGTTCTTCTGAGGGTAAAATAGGGAGGGGAGAACCATATGCATCACCATGAGCTCTTGGGGAGAAGGATGGGATGTAAACATAAAGAAACATTTATTTTACTGTAACATGATGGCTAATGAGACCAGGAATCACTCAATTTGCTCAATTTCTTTGCTTTGGAGTAGTTAACATTTCTTCACTCTGCACTTCGTGGAACATTTGTTGCAAAACACTGGCTGGAGTTCCCTTCTCAGAGCAACTGATCACGCAGTTGGAAATAACGTGAGCTACAGAAAAATGAGTGAATGTAGAGTCTGTCAAATATAAAAATTACACTTGCCAACTCTGTATTTCAGAGTAAGTGACAAAATTAGATCATAACCCCCAATGATCCAGACCAGCCTTCCCCAACTTGTGGCCCTGCAGATGTGTTGGACTAAAGCTTCCATCATCCCCAGCTAGCATGGCTGACTCTGGGATACTGGGAGCTGTTGTCCAACACAGAAGGAGTACGTCAGGTTGGGGAAGTCTGTTCCAGACCAACTAAAAGCAAGTGCTTGCTTTAATCTCACTTCCTTTATGTTAAAAGCAGTGACCTCTATGAGTGTAAGGAGAAATTCCTATCCACTCAAAAACAACTGGAACTCCATCTTTTAAGATAATTCAGGAGAGGAGATAGATTGGACAAATATGTTGGTAAAAATTGGGGACATGATTTAAACAAAATTAAATACACTTACCTCCCTTTCAGCTCAATGGGGGCACTAAATATGTGCTTAAATTTCTTAAATCTCTTTCACTGAGTTCAGTCAACCTGACTATGCAATCCTATACACAATACATTTCCATAACCTTTTGGACTTCATAGAATCATAGAATCATAGAATAGTAGAGTTGGATGAGGCCTCTAAAGCCATCGAGCCCAATGCCCTGCTCAATGCAGGAATCCATCTTAAACCATAGTTTATAGATGGTTGCCCAGCTGCCTCTTGAATGCCTCGAGTGGGCACCACACTTCTAGAAGGATGCAGACAAGCTGGAGGGGGTTTAGAGGAGGGAAACAAGGATGATTAGGGGTCTGAAAACAAAGCCCTATGAGAAGAGATTGAAAGAACTAGGCATGTTTAGCCTGGAGAAGAGAAGATTGAGGGGAGACATGATAGCATTCTTCAAATACTTGTAAGGTTGTCACACAGAGGAGGGCCAGGAGCTCTTCTCAATCAACTCAGAGTGCAGGACTCGGAATAATGGGCTCAAGTTACAGGAAGCTGGACATCAGGAAAAACTTCCTGACTGTTAGAGCAATACCACAATGGAACCAATTACCTAGGGAGATGGTCAGCTCTCCCACATTAGAGGCATTCAAGAGGCAGCTGGACAGCCATCTTTCAGGTGGATTCCTGCATTCAGCAGTGGGCTGGACTCAATGGCCTAATAGGCCCCTTCCAGCTCTACTATTCTATGATTCTATGCCTAGTTGCCTCCTGACTAGGGGAAGCTGTGTATGAAGTTTGAATTCTGCATATTTCCTGTGCTTGAGTGCCACACTCTCTCCCTTGTTGGGGTTATTCTAGAAGTGCTGCTGGTGGTTAGGAAGTCAATGCACAAGTGTCATGCCTCCCAGGTTGAAGACCTGGGTGAAAGGACTAGCACAGAAGCAGCTTGAGAGTCTTCACTGTTAGAGTTATGGTTTGTTCGGTAAACTACAACTGTGTTACTTCAGCATGTAATTGGTGCAAGGCAAGGCTATAGAAAGAAACACACACACTGGTACTTTTAGTTTAAAGACAGCATTGTTACGAGCCTATAGCTCCTGGGAAAACAAAAACACCTTCAGGGAGATAGAGTGAGTGCAGCCATTATGGTTGCATGCTTCAGACAAAGAGGTAGCTAACTATAGGCTGACCATCTGAAAAGGAGGACAGGGCTCATGTAACTTTAACAGTTGTAGAGAAAAGGTTAAAGTTGCATGCACTATACTAGAGTAACCATATACAAAAGAAGGTCTCATATCTACCCCATAGCCGAAGCTCTCTGAGCGGTTTACATAGGATTAAAAACAATTAAAAACAATATACAAAAATCAAAACAGCAAAAACATACAACATACACACAATCTGTACATTTAAAAACCACTTCAACACTTCAAAAAGCTACATGTTTGACCCTCCCCTGATTCAGATTGGGATGCTGGTGGGGAAGTGGCTAGAGAAGGGTTTAACTTTTGCCCTGTGCTACAGTTCTGATTTGGACCAGAGTCCCACATCTGCTATTTGCATCAGGATGGAACAGTTCTATTGGTACCTGCTTTCTATTCTTTAAAATAAATAAATCATGCACTTGCCAATTGGTTAAACAGTGTCACATCCAATTTGGCCCTAAGATTAAAGCAGAACTATCTAAGGTTGTTTCCATGCAGAACAGCTCCATCTTTCCTCCTTAACAGTTGTTTGATTGTTTGTTTGTTTGTTTTTGGTGGTAAGGAAAAAGGAAGAAGCAGTAGGAAAACATGAGAGTGTTACAAAAGAAAGATGCTGAGCTCCATCAGGTAAGCGTTTTATTGTACACGCATTGCTGGGCGCTCACAGATTTTTGCGGGTTCCTCTCATGACGTTGCCTGCCTCCCACCCCTTCTGACCTTCCTTGTGCCACAAAAAATCCCACCCAGAAAGTCCGATATATTTTCTCCATGTGAAATAAAAGCGCCCTTCCGTCTTGTGTATTGCTGTCCTTGTGCTATGTTGCTTTTGTTGGAGGCAGTCCTGCTAATGAAAGAGGAGGGTGCGGCAGTTCTTCTCCAGTTTGCTGAACCTGTTGGTCAAATTAATGGACTTGTGCTGCTCCAACCCCACCCTTGTTGCCTGTAGATGCAGTGCCCAGTCAATTAAACATTGAATCAGTAAAACCCTAGGCAACAAAACCAGAGCAAGGGGGTAAGACAACTATGTCCATTACCCAACAACAACCAATGAACCAGAGGGGGGAAGAGAAGGGCCAGGGTCGGGTGGGGTGGGCACAATAGCAGGACAGCAAACAACAGCGGCAATCGTGAAAGGGACCAGTGCTTGCCGTGCTAATGAAACAGAAGTCAAAATCGTGGGTGCATACCAGGAAAAAAAAGTAGGTCTGATGGAGCCCGATCACATCAGAACACCCTGTAAAATTCTGTAAACATAGCAGGCTAATTTCTCAATAAAAGCCATTTCTGAAAGCACCCTAAGTGTGAAGTTAGTCAGACATTTCATATGTGGGTAGAACTGGTCAGAGCATATATTCTTTGCACTGAAAACAAATGACTTGGAAAGTAATTAATGTGTGCTCAAACCACTTCCATTACACTTCAGAACAACTGTCTGCTTTCACTGTAACCCTGAAGATTATGTATATTGTTCTAGACTCTATAATGAGAATGGCTGAAGTTAAGAGCAACTACATATCTACTGTTCCTGGGGTCACTCAGGACATTTATCTTGTAGTTCCCTTCTCCTGCTTTCATCTGCCTTATGTCCTTCTATCCTAATACTCCCGCATTCCTTCTCTTTGTTTATTTATTCTCTGCTCTTTCTCTTTCTCTACCCCCTCCCCTCGTGCTCTCTCTTTCTCTCCCCCGCTCTGTCTCTGGAGAAAGACATAGTGGCCTGGCTGCCATCTGCTGCCTGTTTTGTGTGTATATGTGAGGGTGGTTTTTTTTATGAGGTTGAGATCAGATGTCATCTAATCGAACGTCATGGTCTCCATGGTTACCAGGGTGACAGAGTAGCTGGGAGAAAGACACAAGCTTCAGGCCTGGGGCTGTCAGACAGTCCCTAAAAGGAATTAAGAGAAATCGAAGCTCTTCTACAATATTTTACAAATATACATCTTCCTTCAATCTTCAAAACACAGACATAGAGTGGCTATGAGTGTAAAACATAAGATAGTGCTTCTGTTTTACATTTTTAGACATTGAACATGGGTCCAAGAGATACAGGCTGGCCTTTCTACAAAAATGGAGCTAGAAGAGACACAGAGTTTTGAGAATGATCATTCCCCCCAAAAATTGCAACATATTAGTATTATAACCACAGTAATTCTTTTTATTTCTCTAGATCAAGAAAGAAGATAAATTGATAGCACTAGAGGAAAATTACTGACATTGGGAAGAGACCCTCACCCCATAGCTTAAAGCCTATATCTTACTATTGTACTTTACTAACTAGTAGTAAATTGTTCATAGGAGTGATAAGTGGGAGGGGCAAGAGAGGGATTTGTCAAGAGATTCCCCACCCCCCTGCTCCTTCCAAGTGGAAGCCTGAAGACAAGAGGATGACCAGACCATGCAAGGAGAAGCTTCCTCAGGTCTTTGACATCCATGCAGCAGTGGCATGACAAAGTACACATCCCCATTCCCAACTGCCATTGCCTCTGCTCTGGACAGTTTGACCTAAAGATTCAAGGTGTTAGTTTCCTAAGAATTTTCAGGAGGAGGAAGAGTTAAATCTCCATGGCCAGAACTACACCAGGCTGGATATAACATAGAATCACAGAATCATAGCATAGTAGAGTTGGAAGGGACCTATGAGGCCATCGAGTCCAACCCCCTGCTAAATGCAAGAATCCCCCTTAAAGCATCCCTGAAAGATGGTTGTTCAGCTGCCTCTTGAAGGCCTCTAGTGTGGGAGAGCCCACCACCTCCCTAGGTCATGGGTTCCATTGTTGTACTGCTCTAAATGTGGTGACCATCTGTCAGGAAAGAACAGGACATGTCAGGATATTAGTAACAAATCTGGGAAGAGGGAGAATTATGAAATTTGAAGGAATATTCAGATTTTTCTCATCCTCCCCCCACCCAAAGGGTATCTCTACTTTATAGTCAATGGGAATTGACAAAAATGCTTACAGCTCCATCCTTTTTAATGATAAAGAGATGATACTTAGCACCATGATAGCCCTTAGGTATCAATTAAGCCACACCAAATTTCAAGCAGATCCATTCATCAATTAATATTTAGGAAATTTTCAAAATTTGAGGTCTTAAAATTATTATTTTTAAAACGTGTCATTTTTAAAGAGGATTTGAAGTTTGGCATCATGATAGCTCTTAAGTAGGGCTTTAGCCATGCCAGGTTTCAAGCAGATCTGTTCATCTGTTGATTTTTAGGATTTTTTTTTTAAGTTTGATGTTTTAAAATTAATTTAAAAAAACCAAACACTGCAGCCATACCCTTCAAACTCAGGTTGGCATCAAGAGGCTCTTGAGTTTTTAGTTAAGTAGGCTGACCATCTGAAAAGGAGGACAGGGCTCATGTAACTTTAAGAGTTGTAGAGAAAAGGAAATTTCAGCCAGTGTCATTTGTATGCAATTAGTTCCTGGTGAAATTCCCTCTTTATCACAACAGTTAAAGTTGCAAAGCCCCTGCCTTCTTTTCTATATGGTCATTCTTGTATAGTTACATGAGCCCTGTCCTCCTTTTCAGATGGTCAGCCTAAGTTAAGAAATGCTGGGAGAGCACAGCACCTTTCCTGCTGCAGATTTGGTGGGCAGTCAGGCACCTGGAGCTCAGCAGAGGTGAGGCATCCACAGATCAAAATGTGGGGAAGGAGAGGTCAGTCAAAGCAGCCCACTGGGCAAAACAGAATGGGCCGGAGGCCTTTTTCTCAGAATTCCACATCATGGGTGATGAAAGGTCGTCCTTAAAGAAACACTCATGACCAACAGTGAGGTGCCAGTCGAGAGAGAGGCTCTCATCTTTGCAGATGCCCTGTTGCTGCGGATGTTGAAACTTGGCATGTCATTGCTTTGCTTTGCTACCCCTTCCCTTCCACTTCACTTTGTTCACTTGTGAGCTAGGCTCTGTCTGCACTGCTGGCATGCAATGCAGAATCTTTGAAGTGTGTGTCAGAGAAAAATGGATTTGTGGCTTTGGCTGGCTGGTATATGTCCAGCCAGAATCTGGCTTCCTGTAACTTGACCCCATTATTCCACGTCCTGCATGCTGGGATGATTGAGAAGAGATCCTAGCCCTCCTCTTTGTGACAACCTTTCAAGGACTAGCAGAGTGCTATCATGTCTCCCTTCAAACTTCTCTTCTCAAGGCTAAACATGCCCAGTTCTTTCAGTCTCTCCTCATAGGGCTTTGTTTCTAACCCCCTGATCATCCTCTGTGCCCTCCTCTAAAACCCCTCCAGCTTGTTTGGATCCTTCTTGAAGTGTGGTGCCCAGAACTGGACACAATACTGAAGATGAGGCCTAAACAGTGCTAAATAGAGGGGAGCCAGTACCTCACACGATTTGGAAGCTATACTTCTATTAATGCAGCCCAAAATAGAATTTGCCTTTTTTGCAACCACATCACACTGTTGGCTCATAATAATAATAATAATAATAATAATAATAATAATAATAATAACAATTTATTTCTTACCCGCCTCTTCAGCTTGTGATCTACAACAATGCCAAGATCCTTCTCGCTTGCCATATTGCTGAGCCAAGTTTCCCCCATCTTGTAACTGAGCATTTGGTTTTTTTTCCCTAGGTGTAGAACTTTGCATTTATCCCTATTAAATTTCATTCTGATGTTTTCAGCCCAACGCTCCAGTCTATCAAGATCACTTTAGAGTTTGTTTCTGTCTTCCGGGGTATTAGTTGTCCCACCCAATTTTGTGACGTCTGCATTCCCTGCACCTCCTCATCCAAATCATTAATAAAAATGTTAAAGAGCACCAGACTCAGGACTGTACCCTGTGGTACCCCGCTCATTACCTCCCCCCAGTTTGAGGCGGTACCAATGACATACAGTCTTTGATTCCGATTCTGTAGCCAGCTGTGGATCCACCTAATAGTTGTTCCATCTAGCCCACTTTTAGGTAGTTGGTGAATCAGAATGTCATGGGGTACTTTGTCAAAAGCTTTGCTGAAGTCAAGATATATTATGTCCACAGCATTCCCACAGTCCACAAGGGAGGTTACCCAATCAAAACATGAGATCAGATTTGTCTGACAGGATTTGTTCTTGACAAATCCATGCTGGCTTCTAGTAATCACTGCATTGTTTTCAAGGTGTTTACAGATTGACTTCTTTATAATCTGTTCCAAGATTTTCCTAGTGATGGATGTCAGACTGACTGGTCTGTTGTTCCCAGTTTTCTCCTTTTTGCACTTTTTCAAGATAGAGACAACATTAGCCCTCCTCCAGTCATCCTGCACTTCACCCATCTTCCATGATTCCGCAAAGATAATAGACAGTGGTTTTGAGAGTTCTTCTGCCAGTTCCTTTATTACTCTAGGTCAGGATACAATTCATCGGGCCCTGTAGATTTGAACTCATTCAAAGAAATTAGGTTTTCTTTTACCATTTGTTTATGAGTATCAAACTGCAATCCTGCTCCGTCAGCTTGTACTTCACTTTTTCCAGGGGTGTCATAGACCCACTTTTGCTAGAAGACTGAGCCAAAGTAGGAATTGAGCACTTCGGCCTTTTCTTTGTCAGCTGTTACCAATTTGCTAACCTCATTAAGCAGTTGAACCACCGTTTCTTTCCTCTGTCTTTTACAATTCATGAATCTGAAGAAAGCCTTTTTATTGCTTTTAGCATCCCTCACTAGTCTCAGCTCATTCTCAGCTTTAGTCTTCCTGTTGCCATTTCAGCACTTCTGTGCTACCTGTCTGTGCTCTTCTTTAGTAGCTTGGCCTTTCTTCCATTTCCTATATGTATCCTTTTTTTTCAGGTCCTCTCAAAGCTTTTTGTGGAGCCACATTGGTTACTTCTGTTGTCTTCTGTCTTTTTTCCTTGTTGGAATTGTTTGTAATTGTGATTTTAAAATTTCCTATTTTAGAAACTCCTACACATCTTGGACTCCTTTTCTCTTTAGGGCCACTTGCCATGGCACCTTACTTATCATAGTTCTGAGTTTATTAAAATCAGCTTTCCTGAAATCCAGAGTATGCATATGGCTACACTCAGCTTTTGCTTCCTTTAAAGTCAAGAACTCAAGTATGATGTGGTATGATGTGGTCACTTTCCCACAGGGTTCCCGTAACTGCCACTTTATCCACTTTAACAGTTGTAGAGAAAAAGGGATTTCAGCCAGTGTCATTTGTAGCAATTAGTTCCTGGTGAAATTCCCTCTTCATCACAACAGTTAAAGTTGCAGGCAGTATACTAGAGTGACCAGATACAAAAGAAGGCAGAGCCCCTGCACCTTTAAATGTTGTGATGAAGAGGGAATTCCACCAGGAACTAATTGCATACAAATGACACTGGCTAAAATTCCCTTTTCTCTACAACTGTTAAATTTACAGGATCCCTGACCTGGATTTTATCTGGTCAGCCTACTATTGGTCAGTATCAAATCAAGGATAGCTGATCCTCTAGTTCATTCCTCTACTTTCTATAGGAGAAAGTTATCAGCCACACATGTCAGGAATTTCTTGTAGGGGCCACTTTTGGCAGAATTTATCTCCCAACAGATATCAGGGTAATTGAAGTCCCCCATTACTACTACATCGGATTTCCTTGCAACACTGGCAATTTGTTTTTCAGAAGTTTCATCCTCATCTTCTCCTTGATTGGGTGGTCGGTAATAGACTCCGACTATCATGTTCCTTTTATTCCTTGCCCCATTTATTTTAATCCATATGCTCTCAATGGGGCTCCCAGGCTCATCCTCCTCTATTTCTGTGCAGGGATAAGTATTTTTTAACATATAGTGCAACTCCGCCTTCCTTTCTATTTCTTCTATTCTTTTTGAACAAGTTATATCCTTCAATTGCTATATTCCAGTAATGGGAGTCATCCCACCAAGTTTCAGTTATACTTATCAAGTCATATTTGCCTTCATGTATTAAGAGTTCTTCAGTTTGTTCCCCATACTCTGGGTATTAGTATATAGACATTGAAGTCTTTGTGCTTTATAATCTGACTTCTTTCCTACATTGTTGTGAAGACTATTTTGGGGCGCTATTGGAGCTGTTCTCTCTGTTATGACACACAAGCCTTTATCCATTGTTGACTCAAAATTTATGTCTCTGACCCCCATAGGATACAGTTTGAAGCCCTCCTGATGAAATTCTTCATGCTGTGGCCAAACACATACTTCCCAGCCCTTGTGAGGTGCAACCTGTTCCTTGCAAGCAGTCCATCTTCCAAGTAGCATAGCTTATGGTCCCAGAATCCGAATCTCTCGTGTCGGCACCACCTACATAACCAGTCATTCACCCAGAGTATTTTTCTTTCCCTTTCTAATCCTCTTCCAAGGATCAGAAAACTATCTGTGCCCCAAAGTTCTTGAGTTTCCTTCCCAGAGCTTCAAAGTCTGGTATGATTTCATGATAGCTCCACTTGGCAATAGCATTTGTTCCCACATGGATGAGAAGAAAAGGCGACCCCATGCAATGCTGAGCAAGAGGCAGAAGGTCAGTCGACCAAGAAGAAGAGAAGAGTAGTCATTGTGGGAGACTCCCTGCTGCTTGGGAGTGAAACCTAAGTATGTCGCGAAGACTCATGGACTCAACAGGTATGCTGTCTCCCTGGAGGAGAGATTAGAAGTGTGACTGAAGAGTTGCCAAAGCTCATAAAGCCCACTGACACATATCCTTTTCTTCTCATTCATGTGGGAACAAATGATACTGCCAAGCAAAGCTATGAAGAAATCGCATCAGACTTTGAAGGTTCAGAAAGGAAACTCAAGAACTTTGGGGCACGGATAGTTTTGACATCCATCCTCCCAGTTTTTGGAAGAGGAATAGAAAGGAAAAGAAAAATACTCTGGGTGAATGGCTGGCTACGAAGGTGGTGTCAATGTGAGAGATTCAGATTCTGGGACCACAGGCTATGCTACTTGGAAAATGGACTGCTGGCAAGGGACCGGTTGCATCTCACAAGGGCTGGGAAGAATGTGTTCGACTACAGCATGAAGAACTTCATGAGGAGGGTTTGAAATTGAATCCAAAGAGGGAGGGAGACGTAAACATTCAGGCAACAATGAATGAAGGCTTATGCACTATAACAGACAGCAGAGCTGTAATAGCGCCCCCAAATAGTCATTGTAATAATGTAGGAAAGAAGCCAGACTGCAGAGCACATGGGCTTCGATGTCTATATACTAATGCCCAAAGTATGGGAAACAAACAGGACAGGACAAACATGAACTCTTAATACATTTTTTTTCAAAAAAAATTATTGTGAATTTGTGAACAAAACAAAAAACCATAAAGAAAATTATATATATATATATATATATATATACACACACACATACATACACACACTTCAAAAGCCTCAGTTTCAAATGTCATAATTTCTAGGGGTGTGCATCGGATCCTATCCGATCCACAATCCAAATCCGATCCGCCCCAAAATTGGAAAATTCTGATCCGATCTGATCTGACCAACCCTCCGATCTGATCCGCTGAGGTCCGATCCAGATTGGATCGGCGGATCGGACCCCATTTTGAATGCTTTTTCCCCTAGCCAAGTATTGTTTTACAAAAATGCCTATAACTTTTCATTTTTAATGATAGAAGGATGAAACTTGGGCACATTGTAGACTGGTTAGGGATAGTTATCTGTGAGAAATTTCAGAAATATTGGTGCATGCATTTTGTGGCAATTAATTTTTTAATAAATAACCAGGAATGCCTATAACTTTGTCATTTTTAAAGTTACACATATGAAACTTTGTCACATTGTAGGTGGTACCTTGGGACCTATTTGTGTGAAATTTCAGAAACATAGATGCTTGCCTTGTGTGGCAATTAATTTTAGAAAAATGGGTAGTAGTGGGGTAAATACAGTTATGCCTCCCACTTTTTTTATTTTTAAAGATACAAACAGGAAACTTTGCCACATTGTAGGTGGTACCTTGAGACCTATGTGTGTGAAATTTCAGAAACATAGGTGCTTGCCTTGTGTGGCAATTAATTGTTGAAACAACGAGGAAAGAAAACTTTTTCATTTTTAAAGTTACACACATGAAACTTGCTCACTTTGTAGATGGGCTAGGGGTAGTTATCTGTCAGAAATTTCAGAATGATAGGTCCAGGCATTTGATGGCTATGGATTTTTTAGATTAAAAGTTACAAAAGTTTTTTCCACAGAGGCTTGGGCTGTCAATTGCACCCCCTCCCCCGCCTACCCCTCCCTCTTTTATCTGTCAAAATTCCGTGTTGTTGTAAAGGCAATGTTGGGGACTGGCTGGGAGCTTCCCCTTGGGGAAAAGCACAAGTCCCATAGCTTGCGCGAGAAGGGGGGCGCACGCTCCTCACAGGTAGGATCTTCAAGGCAGCAGCAGCAGCAGCATTAGCATCAGGCAGACATTCAAATGGCAAAGCCCAACATTGGGGACTGTGGGAGCTTCCCCTTGGAGGCAGCTCTGTCTCCCACCTACCCACCCATCGTAGGCGGAGAAGAAGGGGGTGCGCACGGAGGAGCTGAGCACAGAGGGGGGGAGGCAGCTTCCTGATTTACTTCTCTGTAGCAACTGCTCTGGACAGAGAAAGGGACGTTCGTGGGGAGGGGGGTTTAAAGGGATTCATTGCATAGCACTTCCCCACTGAGAAACCATACTTGCCCATAGGGATTCAATGCATAGCACTTGCCCATAGGGATTCATTGGACAGCACTTGCCCATAGGGATTCATTGCATAGTACCGTCCCATAGAGAAATCATACTTGCCCATAGGGATTCATTGCATAGCACTTGCCCATTGAGAAACCATACTTGCCCATAGGGATTCATTGGACAGCACTTTTCCATAGAACTCAGTGGGGAAGTGCTATGCAATGAATACCTATGGGCAAGTGCTGTCCAATGAATCCCTATGGGCAAGTGCTATGCAATGAATCCCTATGGGCAAGTACTATGCAATGAATCCCTATGGGCAAGTTCTGTCCAATGAATCCCTATGGGCAAGTGCTATGCAATGAATCCCTATGCCCATAGGGATTCATTGGACAGCACTTGCCCATAGGGATTCATTGCATAGCACCTGCCCATAGGGATTCATTAGACAACACTTGCCCATAGGGATTCATTGGACAGCACTTGCCCATAGGGATCCATTGCATAGCACTTGCCCATTGAGAAACCATACTTGCCCATAGGGATTCATTGGACAGCACTTTTGAAAAGTGCTGTCCAATGAATCCCTATGGGCAAGTATGGTTTCTCAATGGGCAAGTGCTATGCAATGAATCCCTATGGGCAAGTATGATTTCTCTATGGGAAGGTGCTATGCAATGAATCCCTATGGGCAAGTGCTGTCCAATGAATCCCTATGGGCAAGTGCTATGCAAAGTGATTCATTTGGTTTCTTTTTCCTAGGTGTAGAACTTGGCATTTATCCCTATTGAATTTCATTCTGTTGTTTTCAGCCCAGCTCTCCAGCCTATCAAGATAACTTTGAAGTTTGTTTCTGTCTTCCAGGGTATTAGCTATCCTATCCAATTGTGTGTCATCTCCTAGCTTGATTAGCATTCCCTGCACCTCTTCATCCAAATCATTAATAAAAATGTTGAAGAGCACTGGGCCCAGAACTGAGCCCTGCAAACCTCACTCACTACCTTCCCCCAGTGTAAGAAGGTACAATTGATAAGCACTCTTTGAGTCCAATTCTGTAGCCAACTGTGGATCCATGTAATAGTTCTTCCATCTAGACCACTTTTAGCTAGTTTGCTAATGTGAATGTCATGGGGGCACTTTGTCAAAAGCTTTGTTGAAGTCAAGTGCTATGTCCGTAAAGGCAGACCAAATGTCTGAGTAAATGTCCATTCGTAAATGACGCCTGTATGCCACTCTTTCAAATGCTGCTAATATTGTTAAGTCTTCAATCCATTGCATTATAGAAAGTGTGGTTTTATCTTTCCAGTGTTGTAAAATAATTATTTTGGCAGTCAAAAGGGCATGAAAAATCCATTTCCGTTGACCGTGTGTTAGTTTCCAAGCAGCTGGTACGCAATTGAAAATGACATGTACATCTGAAAATATTAAAGAGCTTTCTAATACACAATTTATGCGACTGATAATTTCCTCCCAAAAGGTGGAAACTATTGGACATTTCCAGAACATATGAACAAAAGAAGCATTAGGTATGTAACACTTCCAACAATTAGTTGATTTAGACAAACCTTTATTAAACAGACACTGTGATGTCCAGTATACCCGAAACAGTATTTTTTGCTGGATAAGACGTAACCGGAGATCCACTGACATATCTGATACGGATACCAAAACAATGGTCCATTGTTTTGATAAAATAAGACACTCCAATTCCCTATTCCATTCCTGCTGAAGCCCCATTGTATCATATTTATTCACTAATAATAAGAATTTATAAACATGAATTGTGCGCCGATTTACCATGTCAGCCTCAATCAATGCTTCCAATAGCAAAGGAGATTCTGAAGGAAATTTTAAAAGCACAATTACAAACAATTCCAACATGGAATAAAGATAGAAGACAACAGAAGAAACCAATGTGGCTACACAAAAAGCTTAGAGATCATAGAATCATAGAACAGTAGAGTTGGAAGGGGCCTATAAGGCCATTGAGTCCAACCCTCTGCTCAATGCAGGAATCTACCTTAAAGCATCCCTGACAGATGGCTGTCCAGCTGCCTCTTGAAGGCCTCTAATGTGGGAGAGCCCACCACCTCCCTAGGTAATTGGTTCCATTGACATATTGCTCTAGCAGTCAGGAAGTTTTTCTGATGTCCAGCCAGAATCTGGCTTCCTGTAACTTGAGCCCATTATTCCGTGTCCTGCATTCTGGGTTGATCAAGAAGAGCTCCTGGCCCTCCTCGGTGTGACAACCGAGTGCTATTTGAAGAGTGCTATCATGTCTCCCCTCAATCTTCTCTTCTCCAAGCTAAACATGCCTAGTTCTTTCAATCTCTCCTCATAGGGCTTTGTTTCCAAACCCCTAATCATACTCATTGCCCTCCTCTGAACATGCTCCAGATTGTCTGCATCCTTCTTGCAGTGTGGTGCCCAGAACTGGATGCAATACTCAAGATGGGGCCTAACTAGTACCAAATAGAAGGGAATCAGTACGTCGCATTATTTGGAAGCTATACTTCTATTAATGCAGCCCAAAAGAGCATTTCCTTTTTTTGCAGCCACATCACAGTGTTGGCTCATATTCAGCTTGTGATCTACAAACAAGTCCAAGAGCCTTCTCGCTTGTTGTATTGCTTAGCCAAGTATCTCCCATCTTGTAACTGTGCATTTGGTTTCTTTTTCCTAGTTGTAGAACTTGGCATTTATCCCTATTAAATTTCATTCTGTTATTTTCAGCCCAGTGCTCCAGTCTATCAAGATCACTTTGAACTTTGTTTCTGTCTTCCAGGGTATTAGCGATCCAACCCAATTTTATGTTGCCTGCAAATTTGGTCAGCATTCCCTGCACCTCCTCGTCCAAATCATTAATAAAAATGTTGAAGAGCACTGGGCCTAGGACTGAGCCCTGTGGTACCCCGCTCGTTACTTCCCCCCAGTGTGAAAAGGTACTATTGATAAGCACTCTTTTAGTCTGATTCTGTAGCCAACTGTGGATCCAGCTAATAGTTTTTCCATCTAGCCCACTTTTCACTAGTTTGTCAAAAGCTTTGCTGAAGTCAAAATATACTATATTCACTAGGGAGGTGCACTGGATCTTGTCCGATCCACGATTCAAATCCGATCCAGGGAGAAATAGGATAAAATTATCCGATTTATCTGATTTCCGATCTCACCACTGGATCGGCTGATCCAATCCGATCTGGAAAGGTTCTGATCCAGATCGGATGGATCGGTGGATTGGCAGGCGCCCGCCAGTGCCTGGCGTAGCTTCCATTGGTGGGTGCCAGCGGGTGCCCGCCGATGGAAGCGGACAGCGGGGGGGCTTCCCTAGCGAGGCTGTCCACTTCCATTGGTGGGCGCCAGCAGGGGAGGGGGGCGCGGGGGCCCCACACCACTTACCTTCCGTGGCCGTCCGCTCTTGTCCGCCACTGGCTGCTACTGCGAGCAGGCTTCACGGCCTGCTCCTAGGTAGTGCGCCAGGTGATGACATCACCTGGCGTGCTACTCAGGAGCAGGCCGCGAAGCCTGCTCACAGTAGCAGCCAGTGGCGGACAAGAGCGGACGGCCACGAAAGGTAAACAGGGGGGAGGGAGCCCCGCGCGCGTGCGCCACTTACCTTCGGGGGATGTCTGCTCCCGTCCGCCGCTGGCTGCTACTGCAAGCGGGCGTAGCGACCTGCCCCTAGGTAGCATGCCAGGTGATCATCACCTGATGATCAGGTGATGATCACCTGGTGCGCTACCAAGGGGCAAGCCGCGAAGCCTGCTTGCAGTAGCGGCCAGCGGCGGACTGGAGCAGACAGCCACAGAAAGTAAGCAGGGGGAGGGGGAGGGAGTTTACCCCCCGGGGCCATCCACTTCCATCCGCTGGCACCCGCGGGTGCCAGCGTATGGAAGTGGATGGCCCCGGGGGGGTAAGGAGCATGGGGAGGGGGCTTACCTGCCGGGACCATCCACAGCAGACAGCCCCAGGGGGGAGGAAGGAGTTAGGCCCCCCTCACCCACCCGCTGCCATTTTTTCATCATAGACTTGCATTGGGGAAAAGCTTTCTTTCCCCAATGCAAGTCTATAGGGGGAAAAATGGCGGCCGATCCAAAAACCGGATGTCCGATCTTTGGATCGGGATCGGACCTGATCCGGTCTGGGGGGCCTCCGATTTTGTCCGATCTGATCCATGACAAAATTGGAGGTCCCGATCCGGGTCCTGATCCGATCCAGGGGGTCTGTGCACACCCCTAATATTCACAGCATTCCCACAGTCCACAAGGGAGGTTACCCAATCAAAAAATGAGATCAGATTAGTCTGACAGGATTTGTTCTTGACAAATCCATGCTGACTTCTAGTCATCACTGCATAGTTTTCAAGGTTCTTATAGATTGACTTCTTTATAATCTGCTCCAAAATTTTCTCGAGGATGGATGTCAGACTGATTGAATGACCTGAAAACAAAAAAGGACAAATGAAGGAAGGCCAGGCTAAAAAAGAGGAGTACAGGCAGGTAGCACAGAAGTGCAGGAATGGCATCAGGAAGGCTATAGCTGAGAAGGAGCTGAGGCTAGCGAGGGATGCAAAAAGCAACAAAAAAGCTTTCTTCAGATAAGTGCACAGTAAAAGACAGAGGAAAGAAATTGTGGTTCAACTACTCAATGAGGACTACAGATTGATAACAAATTACAAAGAACAAAGAACAGACTGAAGTGCTCAGTTCCTAGTTTGGCTCAGTCTTCTCCCCTTGGCAAAAATGAAGTACAAGCAGAAGGGGCAGGATGGCAGCTTGAGATTGATAAACAAATGGTCAAGGAACACTTAATTTCATTGAACAAATTCAAATCTCCAGGGCCCAATGAACTGCATCCTAGAGTAATAAAGGAGCTGCAAAAGAATTGTCAGGACCACTGTTCATTATCTCTGCAAAACCATGGAAGATGGGTGAAGTACTGAAAGACTGGAGGATGACTAATGTTGTCCCTGTCTTCAAAAAGAGCAAAAGGAGGAACCTGGGAACGACAGACCAGTTAGTCTGACATTCATCCATGGGGAACGTTTGGAGCAGATTATAAAGAAGTCAATCTGTAAGCACCTTGAAAACAATGCGGTGATTATTAGAAGCCAGCATGGATTTGTCAAGCACAGATCCTTCTAGAGTAATTTGATCTCATTCTTTGATCAGGTAACCTCCCTTGTGGACTGTGGGAATGCTGTGGAGGTAATATATCTTGACTTCAACAAAGCTTTTGACAAAGTGCCCCCATGACATTCACATTAGCAAACTAGCTAAAAGTGGTCTAGATGGAAGAACTATTACATGGATCCACAGTTGGCTACAGAATTGGACTCAAAGAGTGCTTATCAATTGTACCTTCTTACACTGGGGGAAGGTAGTGAGTGAGGTTTGCAGGGCTCAGTTCTGGGCCCAGTGCTCTTCAACATTTTTATTAATGATTTGGATGAAGAGGTGCAGGGAATGCTAATCAAGCTGGGAGATGACACACAATTGGATAGGATAGCTAATACCCTGGAAGACAGAAACAGACTTCAAAGTTATCTTGATAGGCTGGAGAGCTGGGCTGAAAACAACAGAATGAAATTTAATAGGGATAAATGCCAAGTTCTACACCTAGGAAAAAGAAACCAAATGCACAGTTACTAGATGGGAGATACTTGGCTCAGCAATACTACAAGTGAGAAGGATCTTGGAATTGTTGTAGATCGGCACTGGTTAGGCCTCATCTTGAGTATTGCATCCAGTTCTGGGCACCATACTTCAAGAAGGATGCAGAAACGCTGGAGGAGGTTCAGAGGAGGGCAATGAGTATGATCAGGGGTCTGGAAACAAAGCCCTATGAGGAGAGATTGCAAGAAATGGGCATCTTTATCCTGGAGAAGAGAAGATTGAGGGAAGACATGATAGCACTCTTCAAATACTTGCTTCTGATGTATTCAAAGAATTCTGTATTGTTGGCGTTGATGTTGTTAGCAATATGCTCTTCAAAAATGCTTTTTTTGCATCTCTTATTTTCTGTTCGCATCACCTTTGTTCAAGCTTGTACTCCCTTTCATTTTCCTCACTTGGGCAAGAAACAAAGCCCTATGAGGAGAAACTATAAGAACTGGGCATGTTTAGTCTGGGGAAGAGAAGATTGAGGGGAGATATGATAACACTCTTCTAATACTTGAAAGGTTGTCACACAGAGGAGGGCCAGGATCTCTTCTCGACCAACCCAGAGGCAGGACATGGAATAATGGGTTCAAGTTACAGGAAGCCAGATTCCGGCTGGACATCAGGAAAAACATCCTGACTGTTAGAGCAGTATGACAGTGGAACCAATTACCTCGGGAGGTGGTGGGCTTTCCCACATTAGAGGCCTTCAAGAGGCAGCTGGACAACCATCTGTCAGGGATGCTTTAAGGTAGATTCCTGCATTGAGCAGAGGGCTGGACTCAATGGCCTTATAGGCCCCTTCCAACTCTACTGTTCTATGATTCTATGATCTCTAAGCTTTTAGTGTAGCTTCTAATACTTGAAAGGTTGTCACACAGAGGAGGGACACAATCTCTTCTCGATCAACCCAGAGCACAGGATGCAGAATAATAGGCTCAAGTTACAGGAAGCCAGCTTCTGCCTGGACATCAGGAAAAAAAATCCTGACTGTTAGAGCAGTACGACAATGGAATCAATTACCTAGGGAAGTCGTGGGCTCTCTCACACTGGAGACATTCAAGAGGCAGCTAGACAGGCATCTTTCTGGTATGCGCTAAGGTGGATTCCTCCATTAAACGGGGTTGGATGCGATTGCCTCATAGACCCCTTCCAACTCTACTATTCTATGATGCAATGATATTCTTGCATTCAGTATCTTTCTCCTTCAGTAGAAAAGGGACTGAGAAGCAGATATCAGTACAGGTACAGTAAATATATTTTGAATACACAAGGGAAAGAGAGCAATATCCCTGCATTGGGGATCAGTTAGTGAGAGATGCCTGAGAACTCTCTCTTATTAAAAAGCACCATCACCAGATTCTGCCCTCTTCTCCAGCGGGTTCCATTCTTTAGCTTCCAGGCTCTTTGAGACTATGAGCTTATCTACACTACTGCTTTAAAACCAGTTTTAAATCAGTTAATAACCGCTATGAACCGGTTTAAAACTGTCATAAACTGTTTTAAAGCAGTAGTGTAGATAGGCTCTATATGTTTCAGGCCACTGTTTCACCAAATGCAAAAAGAGTTCCTTATACTTATCAGAAGCAAATCGCAGCACAAGTGGTGAAAGTTTACAGATTCTGACTACACAATGCTGTGCAATATATCTCACACCCAAGTTGATCAGCATGTCTCCAGTTTCTCCAGCAGCCGCTCTCCTTCCAGCAACCAGCCTCTCTCCTCTTTTGCAACTTCGAAGCAACTCCAGCAACCAGCCTTTCTCCTTCTTTAACTTCCAGCATCTTCCAGCAACTCTAGCAACCAGCCTCTCTCTCCTTCTACAACTTCCTCTCTCCTTCAGCCACTTCCTCTGTCCTTCAGCCACTTCTAGCATCTCCGGAGCATCTAGAAGCCTTCTCCAGCCTGTGGCAGAGTGTCCCCAGCATCTACCAACCTTCAGCTCCCTTTTGGGTCTTCGGAAGGCTTTTTTATACATACCGTATTTTCCGGCGTATAACATGACTTTTTAACCCTGGAAAATCGTCTCTAAAGTCGGGGGTCGTCTTATACGCCGGGTATAGGATGGACGGAGGGGGGCTGCAGTAGCCGCCGGCGCCGGACAGGAGCGGGCGTCCAGGAAAGGTAAGGAAGGGGCACACGGAGGGGAGGTGGGGGGGCGCGGAGAGGAGGTGGGGGTGCCCAATAGTTGCTGCTTTAAGGGAGGAGGCTTTGGATGACCCTAAAGGGCGTGAGTTAAATTCCTGGAGGAGAAAGTTATCAATGCTACTAGACCTCATGGCTTTGTACTGCCTCAAGCAGATGTTTGTTTTATTCATCAAGGCGTGACTGCCGATTGTTTAATAACAGCAACAAAATCACCTCCTCCCCTATACCTGCACAGCCTAAATTAGACTACTGACGTGAAGAGAGGTTGGAGGAACCAGGGGTGGTTTTGCTTCACTCAGTTCTGCTCCTCCAAACTCATCCCAAACTCTATATTTTAACTGGAAAAGTTGGGGGTCGTCTTATACGCCCGGTCGTCTTATACGCCGGAAAATACGGTATCTTCCCCTAGACTACATGCAGCCTTGAACAGCACCTTGATTGACAACACCTGGGCTCTCAATCTCGTGATGGTCATCTCCCCAGCATCCAGCTTGACATATCAGCATCTTGACTGCTCACATCTGTGGTGTGACAATCTTATCTTGCTAAGAGCGAATGGACAGTTGCCAAGCTGATGCAATAGGAGACCTATATCTGACCTTGAGGCAAGCCAAGCAGTTTTGAAGGCTTTTAACCCTTGTGAGACTTGTTTTAGAGGTTCAAGCAGCATAGGAGCAACAGAGGCATAAAAGAAGCAGTAATATTATGTCACTATCTCCTCGAAATACAATAATCTTTCCCATTTTCAATACAGCCACTGATCTAAATCATTACAGGAAATCAAGGACATTACTGGAACTGCATTGCTGCCACCAATCTGCATTCTACCCCCTATGTATCTCCCTGGTAACATCTATTAAAAGAAATGCATGGCATGGCATGATGTCATCCATCTTCTGTTGTCTAAAGTGTCATCCGAACTAAGCCTATGTCGCACAACATGGTTAGTGAGGCTGGCCAGAGTGTGGTTAACAGGTGTGCATGGTTAGGATAAATGCTTGTCAGATGACACCGTTAACCATGCTGCCCTAACAGCATGGTTAACGGTGTCGTCTGAACGGGGCCATTGTCTGTCATTGTGACTGGTAGGGCTGGAGTGAGAGCCTGTATCTTGCATAGCCTCCTGACAGCAGTGCCTGGAGCAGAGGGTTGGTTTTGCAATTGTGTCCCAGGTTGCAGCCTATTCACTTTATCCCATAGAATACAGTGAGAACAAACTCCACACCTATCTTGAGTTCTCTTCTTTGGACATACAGGCATGTGACAAAGAGAAGGAAGGGTCTTGTTCATTAATAATAATAATATATTTATTTCTAACCCACCTCTCTCTCTGGATCGAGGCGAGGAACAACAATAAATATGAATACAAAGACGATTAAATAGATAAAACATTAAAATAAATAAAACTAATACATTATTTACAACATCTTAAAATTCAACTGGGTAGGCCTGCCAGAAGAGATCAGTCTTTACGGCAAATTCAAGAAGACTGCTAATTTGTCGAATCTTCTCCGGCAGGCCATTCCACAGTCTGGGAGCGACAGAAGAGAAGGTCCTCTGGGTAACACTCGTCAGCCTAGTTCTGGCTGATTGAAGTAAATTCTTCCCAGAGGACCTGAGTGTGCAGGGTGGATTATACGGGAGAAGGCGATCCCGCAGGGATCCTGGACCCAAACCATGTAGGGCTTTAAAGGTAATAACCAACACTTTATACTTCGCCCAGAAACTAATTGGCAGCCAGTGGAGTGATTTTAAGACTGGTGTAATGTGGTCACCCCTAGGAGTACTGGGGACCAACCTGGCGGCCATATTTTGAACTAGTTGAAGTTTCCGGACTAGGCACAAAGGTAGCCCTATGTACAGCGCATTGCAGAAGTCAAGCCTCGAAGTTACCAGCGCGTGCACTACTGTCTTTAGGTCTTCCAACTCTAGGAAGGGGCGCAGCTGGCGTATCAGCCGAAGCTGATAGTAGGCACTCCTGGCATTCGCATCTATCTTGGCTGTCATTTGGAATGACAGATCTATGAGTTCACCCAAGCTGTGAACACAGTCTTTCGGGGGGGGGGGTGTAACCCAATCCAGAACTGGTTGGCACACCTCCAACCCCAGGTTGTGGCCTTTGACAGCAAGCATTTATTCAGAGGAGACACACTATCCTTAGCTAATGATGTTGTTGAAGGCATAGAGAAATATATTTGGGTGTCATCAGCATAATGATAACACCCCGCCCCATGCCTCCGGATGATCTCTCCCAGCGGTTTCATATAAATGTTAAACAGCATTGGGGAAATGCTATGCAATGAAATGCTATGCAATGAATCCCTATGGGCAAGTGCTGTCCAATGAATCCCTATGGGCAAGTGCTATGCATTGAATCCCTATGGGCAAGTATGGTTTCTCAGTGGGGAAGTGCTATGCAATGAATCCCTTTAAACCCCCCTCCCCACGAACGTCCCTTTCTCTGCCCAGAGCAGCTGCCTTCTCCCCCTCCGTGCTCAGCTCCTCCGTGCGCGCCCCCTTCTTCTCCGCCTGCGATAGGTGGGAGACAGAGCTGCCTCCAAGGGGAAGCTCCCACAGTCCCCAATGTTGGGCTTTGCCATTTGAATGTCTGCCTGATGCTGCTGCTGCTGCTGCCTTGAAAATCCTACCTGTGAGGAGCGCGCCCCCCTTCTCGCGCAAGCTATGGGACTTGTGCTTTTCCCCAAGGGGAAGCTCCCAGCCAGTCCCCAACATTGCCTTTACAACAACACGGAATTTTGACAGATAAAAGAGGGAGGGGTAGGCGGGGGAGGGGGGTGCAATTGACAGCCCAAGCCTCTGTGGAAAAACTTTTGTAACTTTTAATCTAAAAAATCCATAGCCATCAAATGCCTGGACCTATCATTCTGAAATTTCTGACAGATAACTACCCCTAACCCATCTACAAAGTGAGCAAGTTTCATGTGTGTAACTTTAAAAATGAAAAAGTTATAGGTGTTTTTTGTTTCAAAAATTAATTGCCACACAAAGCAAACACCTATGTTTCTGAAATTCCACACACATATTAAGCCAAGTGTTACCTGTAATGTGCCGATGTTTCCTGTTTGTATCTTTAAAAATAAAAAAGTGGGAGGCATAACTGTATTTACCCCACTACTACCCATTTTTCTAAAATTAATTGCCACACAAGGCAAGCATCTATGTTTCTGAAATTTCACACACATAGGTCCCAAGGTACCACCTACAATATAACAAAGTTTCGTTTGTGTAACTTTAAAAATGACAAAGTTATAGGCATTCTTGGTTATTTATTAAAAAATTAATTGCCACAAAATGCATGCACCAATCTTTCTAAAATTTCTCACAGATAACTACCCCTAACCAGTCTACAATGTGCCTAAGTTTTATCCTTCTATCATTAAAAATGAAAAAGTTATAGGCATTTTTGTAAAACAATACTTGGCTAGGGGGAAAAGCATTCAAAATGGCGTCCGATCCGCCGATCTGATCCGATCCGGATCGGACCTCAGTGGATCAGATCGGATCGGAGGGTTGGTTGGATTGGATTGGATCGGATTTTTCTGATTTTGGGGCGGATCAGATTTGGATCGTGGATCGGATCCAATCCGATGCACACCCCTACTGGAAACTAATTGGCAGCCAGTGGAGCGATTTTAAAGCTGGCGTAATATGGTCACCCCTAGGTGTACCGGTGACCAACCTGGCTGCCATATTTTGAACTAGCTGAAGTTTCTGGACTAGGCACAGAGGTAGCCCTATGTACAGCGCATTGCAGAAGTCGAGCCTCGAAGTTACCAGCGCGTGCACTACCATCTTTAGGTCTTCCACCTCTAGGAAGGGGCACAGCTGGCGTATCAGCTGAAGCTGATAGTAGGCACTCCTGGCCGTCACATCTTTCTGCGCTGTCATTTGGAGCGATGGATCCAGGAGCACCCCCAAGCTGCGAACACAGTCTTTCAGGGGGAGTGTAACCCCATCCAGAACTGGTTAACACACCTCCAACCCAGGTTGCGGCCTTTGACAGCAAGCACCTCCGTCTTGTCTGGATTCAGCTTCAGTTTGTTTTTCTTCATCCAGCCCATTACCGCCTCCAAGCATTCGTTCAGAGGAGACACACTATCCTTAGCTGGCGCTGTTATCGAAGGCATAGAGAAATATATTTGGGTGTCATCAGCATACTGATAGCACCCCGTCCCATGCCTCCGGATGATCTCTCTCAACGGTTTCATATAAATGTTAAACAGCGTTGGGGAAAGGATGGCCCCTTGTGGTACACCACACAGCAGCTCCTTCTTTGCGGAGCAGCTATCCCCAAGCATCACCATCTGGAACCTGCCCGAGAGGTAGGACCGGAACCACTGAAGCACAGTGCCCCCGAGTCCCAATCCCCTCAGGCGTTCCAGAAGGATACCATGGTCGATGGTATCAAATGCCGCTGAGAGGTCCAGAAGTACCAACAGGGACATACTCCCCCTGTCAATACTCAGGCGTAGATCATCCACTAAGGCGACCATAGCAGTATCAACTCCTTATCCTTCCCTGAAGCCAGTTTGAAATGGGTCTAGAAAATCAGTGTCATCCAAAACTACTTGGAGTTGAAAGGCAACCGCCCTCTCGATCACCTTGCCCAAGAATGGAAGGTTTGATACCGGTCTGTAGTTATTAAAGTCCAAGGGGTCCAGGGAGGGCTTCTTTAGAAGTGGCCGTACCACCGTATATTTATATTTGAATATGATAAATATAATTAAGAATAATAAATTGAAGGCAGGTTTGATGGCTTTGGATATTTTTAAAGCCTTTGATTGTGTGGAGTGGCCAGCTTTAAAAATAATAATAGAAAGGTTAGGGTTTGGAGTAAGATTTAAAGCCCTCTCGATCACCTTGCCCAAGAATGGAAGGTTTGATACCGGTCTGTAGTTGTTAAAGTCCAGGGGGTCCAGGGAGCGCTTCTTTAGAAGCGGCCATACCACTGCTTCTTTTAAACATGATGGAAAACTCCCGTCCCTGAGAGATGCATTAATATATTATAATCGCGATCTAACTGCATCTCCTCCCTGGGCGACCAGCCATGAAGGACAGGGATCGAGAGGGCAAGTCATCCTCCTCACTCATCCAAGCAGCTTGTCCACGTCCTTGGTACTCACCAACTGAAACTGATCCAGTGTAATTCTACTCGCGGAGTTGCTGGACACTCCATCGTCAGCCTCTGCTGTAACGACAGCATCTAAGTCGGCTCTTATCCGAGAGATTTTATCTGTGAAATGATCATTAAAGGCATCGCAGCAAAGTGCCGAAGGCTCTAAGATCAGATTCAGGGGGGAAGGTGCCCAGGTTAGACTCCTCACCACCCTGAACAGTTCTGCTGGACGCGAATTCGCAGAAGCAATGCGCGCAGAGAAGAAAGCTTTCTTCGCTGCACGTATTGCCACCCCATAGGAACGAAGATGTTCTCTATGTCGTGTCTTGTCGGATATAAGTTGAGTTTTCCGCCATCAGCACTCCAGTCATCAGCACTCGCTTCAACTCCCTGAGGTCTTCTGTATACCAGGGTGCCCTGTTAGAAGCGGGTCGGAGAGGACGTTTGGGGGCGATCATGTCGATAGCCCTAGTTAGGTCTTGATTCCATCTAGCGACCAGGGCTTCTACAGGATCGTTGATGATACCAGCCATAGAACCCTCCAAGGCTTTCTGGAATCCAGAAGGATCCATCAGCCTTCAAGGGCGGACCATCTTAATAGGTCCGCCACCCCTGCAGGGGTGGGTGGTAGCCGTGATACTAACCCTAACCAGAAAATGGTCTGTCCATGACAACATGGAAGTATTCGTTACCTCCGCCCACAGATCCGTCTGTTCAGAACTGAAGACAGCATTGAGGGTGTGACCTGCTGAATGTGTGGGTCCAGAGACCAATTGGGATAGGCCAATGGTTGTCATGGATGCCACGAACTCCCGAGCTCCACCTGACAAACCAGTCTCGAATGGGATGTTGAAGTCGCCCAGGACCAAAAGCCTGGGCGAATCCAACACCAGCTCCGAGACCAGTTCCGTGAGCTCGGCCAGGGAGTCTGATAGGCAGTCTTCAGACTCAGGTACACACACTCGATGTGATTCAATTCATGAACAGGAAGTCTGGCCAAGTTAAGATTATCCCTATAGACCACAGCTACTCCGTGGCAACCACCCTCTCGATTACCTTGCCCAAAAATGGAAGGTTTGATACCGGCTTGAAGGTTTGATACTCTTTCTTTGTAAAAAGGGTGTTATTGTTGATTTGCTAATAGCAAAGCCTAGTTCTCAGTAGTTCCTGACAGAGGATGGCAGCAGACAAGGCCCAGGTAAGGGGGACTCCTCCCTCCCTCCACCCCTCGCGCTCCTTATCTGGGCCTTGTCCTCTGCCGTCCTCTGCCGTCTGCTGCTAGGAACTACTGAGAACCCTCAGTAGTTCCTAGCAGTGGACGGCAGCGGACAAGGCCCAGGTAAGGAGCACAAGTGGGAGGGGGGAGGGAGGGCCAGCCCTTGGTCCGATAATCCAATATGTCCGATAGTTATCGGGCATATGGATATCGGATCAGATACGGTCTGAGGAAATGTGTATCATTATCGTTAATCGGATGTCCGATAACAACCTTATCGGTTCGTTATCGGCCATCGTAACGATACGATACACATCCCTACTGATGGTTAGTATTGTCAGGGTACCCCATGGCCAGCCCTTGCATCAAAATCTGAAAGACAAAAGATTTCTTTTTCTGAGTTTTCCCTTTTGCATTACTGAAAAACAAAATATTTCTCTTTCTGAGTTTTGCCTTTTGCAGTATTTACTCTTCAAAGTGAGAATGAAAGTCAGGTTTTACCATTTAGATGTCCCAAGTAATGAAATGTCTGTCTGCCAGTCAGCATGCCTGCCTGCCTATCTATCTGCCTGCCTGTCTGCTTATCCTCATCTCTCACTGTTGCTGCTGCTATGAAAAGTGTTAACCAATAAAAATGGCAAATTCTTACACACAGTCCAAGGTATGCTAATTACAAGAAACATCAGACAATAGGAAGGCAGGCACCCCAAACGCAGACACCCGGATCTCCGATGTGATCGTGCAAGGACCGATCAGCTGGCTATGAGCCAGGCACACAGTGCATCCCCCCAATCCATCCCCCATAGTGCCACAGGGCGCCAACCATAGGCGAGGAAAGCAGCGCTTGGCCAATGTACATGCAAGCAGCAGCCGGTATGCGCATGCCGGCATCAGAGCCATATGCAAGTCAGCTCTACCATGATAGTGACCCAAACCCACCCGACATCGGTGGCGTGGCAGCCGCGAGGGCGTCCTACGCTCCCAAGGCTCCCACCCATGTCACCCCCAAGCTCTCCCCCGGGACACACAGGAACGAAGGCAAGGAAGGGGGAATGCGTAAAAACTTTATTAAGCATGGCTTTAAAAAATGGTTACATGGGCACAGGGCCAGAGTGAAGCATGGGCAGATAAATCAAAAAGGCACGCCACCCTGGGCTGGGCGAAGGTGAGCTGTAAGGCACCAATAGTTAGGGCTTGACAGAGCATGGCACCTCAAAGCTGCAAGCATCAGAAGGGGAGGATGGGAAAGAGGGTAGGTCCGCTCTGTCAGGAAGCAACATCAGTCCACAGACGGCACCCCACAGCCAATGCTCACATGTGGCCAGATCCACTCACCAATCCTCTCACGCCCCCATGGCACCTCCGCATGGGCTTGATGGTCCCCAGCAGGGTTCAGGGGCCTGGAGTAGGGCACAACAGCCCTCCCATTCACAGGAATAGCATCACTGTCCTCACCTGGCTGAGGCAGGTCAGGGTGGTCTGCCAGTAACACATCCCCACAGGACTCACAGTACAGGTCCAGCAAGCTAAACAGGGAGCGCCAACACTCCTTCAGCTGCCCAAAGGCGCGCTTGACAGGCAGGTGGGCACGGCAGTGGTAGTAGTTGTATTTCCTCTGCACGGCGTTGCGGGGGTAGCGGTATGGGGCCATTAGCCATGGCTGGAGGGTAAATGCTTGGTCAGCCAGGAGCACAGACCCCATGCCATGGTCGCACATGGAAGCAGGGCCGGAGGAGAGGAAGAGGCCCGTTGACAGTTTGGCCACCGGGGGGAGTTCCAGAAGATGGCCATATCATGGCACCATCCAGACACACCCACGTATACATCCATGAACCACCCCTTGGCATCCACCACAGCCTGAAGAACCATGGTAATGCTTGCAGTTGTAGTACTCGTCGCTGCAAGTGGGGGGGGGGCAGGATGCACACGTGGGTAGAGTCCAGAGCCCCTACTGCCTGTGGAAAGCCCAGGGCCCAAAAGCCATGCATGTTCTCCTTCTCATCCCCAACCCAGATGTTGTCGGCCAGGTACAGCTCATTCAGCGCATGCACCATTTCCTGGAAGATCTCGCATGCAGTGGACACGGTCATCCCAAAGACCATTGATAGGGGCAGGTACCCCACATTGAACGGCAGCTTGTACAGCAACAGGGCCAGACAGCGGGAGACTGGAATGAATGGGCACATGATGATACAGGCTCTCTGCAGTACAGGGTCAGCTCAGCCACCAGCAGATTGAACATCACACGGGACATGCGGAAGCTCCCATGGAAAAGCTCTCATCCTAGTCCTACAAGTACAGCATCTCCTCCCACATGGCAACCATCCATGGGAGTACCCAGTGGCAGACAGTCTTGCGCTGCTCAAGGAGGTCGCCAGATGTCGCCAGTTGGGGTATCCAGTGCAGGGCCTCCAGGGCCGTTCCCCTGCCCAACACCCCTGCAGTGACCGGGTCAGCATCACATCAGGGCAGCAATGGCAGGACAGCGGCCAGGCAACAGGGCAAGGACTCCACAGCACCAAGGGGCCAGTGGCCGCCACCCATCCTGAACACTGGCCCTGCGTGCATGGCACCACTCAGGCACAGCTGCCAGACACGTAGCACATCCTCCTCATCGTCATCAGCATGGTTCTGTGTAGCCGCCTGAAGTGCTGCCTACAAGCCGGGCATAGCAAGTTGTTGGTGGGACATTGCCACTAGCAGTGGAATGGGCAGAGGCGAGGGAGGCACAATGGAAGGAATGGTGGGCATGCCAGAGAAGGAGTACAGAGGGGCGGCACCACGGCCAGCATGGGACAGCCCAGTACAGGAGTGTGGGAAGAAGAGATTACAAGGCAGCATTTTTATGTCTGCTGCACACCTGCCAGAGAGGGGAGTGAACAGAAGAGATCAGAATCGGGGGCCACTATGAAACAGCGCCACTCCATGAACAAGTGACGGAACTACAGAGGGGGGATGGGCGCAGGTCACCTATTCCGATGAAAGGGCCTAGGCCCGCAGGGCGACCGACAGGCGGCATTGCCAGGCGGTTTGCTCCAGATGTCGAATGAGACACAGGGCATAGTGCTGAGGTGCTGTTCCATATGGCCCAGCCGCCTGCCGGGGATGGCAGGGCGGTGGTAGAGTGGCTTCACTGGGGAGGGAAGAGAAGGGGGAGAGGAGGGAGGAAATCTATCCGTGACATGGAGGCCATAGCAGGTTCCCCCCCAACCTGAGCACCCACTTCCTTGCCACAGAGCCCTGCGGCGTTGGTGTTGTGCCAGTGCAGGCTGGGCCAGCCAGCGTGGAGCCTAGCGGACCTGTAGGGTGCTGACATCTCGTCAGGATGGGACCGCAATGAGAGGCAGTAGGGCTGGGAATGGCACATCTCTGGGACTTGCAACATTGTAACAGGAGGGCATCACATTTATTTGGCCTTGAGCAGGCAGGACTGCTTGAAGGAGGCGGTTGCCAAAGCAACAGCAGGTGATAAGGGGCCCTAGCGCAGACAGGGGGCTGTTTACAGCCAAGGACCCGCAGCAGATGGAACAGGGGGGCAGGTACATGCTGGAGGCTTAGGGCATGTCAAGTGGGAAGGGTCCCTCATCCCCCTCCTCATTGGCGTTGGGTGGGAAGTTCTGGGCCCACTTGGGGAGGCTTCCTAAGCGACATTGATCATGCCCTCCAGTTTCCCCCCTCCCATCCCTGAGGTGCCTGGTGCAGGTGGTGCCAGTCGTGGGGCCCGGTATTCTGGGCCCGCAGCTGGAGGCAGGTACTGCTGAGGCTGCATGTATCCATACGGCAGCACGTAGGGCTGTGGCCCACCATGGTACGCTCCTAGGAAAGAAAAGGTGACCTCCCTGATGGCCTTGGTTTGGCGGTCAATGGCAGCTGTGCACTCGCACATGCCCCGGTCAATGATGGCATCAGTGGCTGCCATGGCCTTGGTCATCCTGTTGACATGGTCGATGAGTCCACAGTGCACCGCCTGCCCTGACTCCCATATGGCTGGGAGCATCCGTCCATGGCTTGGGTGGCCAGGCATGTTGCCCACACGGTGAGGACTTGCTCGTTCATGCATCTGCTCTCCTCCTCGGCCGCCATGCATGTGAATAGCTCGTGGATCCTTCCTCCATGGCCGTGACCAAGTCCTTTGCCACCTGCAGTCGGTCTGCCTTGTGCCTGTTGTGCAGTCGGGCACACCTCTGTGCATTAGTCAGGGGATGGGCTTGAGCAGCTGGGCCTGCGTCTTCTCCGCCAGCGGGCAGTGGCGGTGGCTCCTCATCAAGGGGGGCTGCGTCCTCCATTTCTGTGTCCTGTGGCTGCGGAGGAGCCTCCATCTCCTCCGCAAGCCCGCCCTCACCAACTTGGAGTTCGGCCTCCAGAAGAGTCGCCTCCTCCATCTCAGCTGCTTCCACGACGGTCTCGTCGGTGGGCTGTGTATCGATGCCCTGCAGCTCTTCCTGGGAAGGTGACAGTTTGGGGTCCAGGACGTCACCTACCTGAAGCACCACGAGCCATTCCATTTTGTCTCACACCTCCTGTGACACTGGCTCCATTCCCATAACGGGGTTCATGATGTGCGAGTCGAATCCCTCCAACATAGTATATCCTCCCGCATACGTGGTGGGCCCTCTGTCTGCCCTGCTTCCCTGGTACCCATGCCATGGACGGCGGCTTTGGCACCAGCTGGTTGTTGCTTCATGGTCAGCACCCGTGGCTGTGAGGGCCCAGGTAGATCATCCCTCTGCTGGGTCTCTGGCACTAGCAGCATGGGCCGCTTGGCATCTGCCTGTGACTCTGCACAGAACAATCTCAGGAATGCCATAGGGCTGTTGGTGCTGGATGAGGCGGGGGGAGGTGCTGCCAGGGGAGGTGCTGCTTGAGGACTGGGCTCTCCTGGCCACCACAGGTGGTGGGTGTGTCAGCAGTGACAGGCTTTGGGTTCCCGCGAGCCTGCTCTGTAGTGTTGGCATGGCTGGCCATGGGTCTGGTTGGGCCTTCTCCAATGGTGTGTTGGTCTGTGGAGGCTGTGGGATGTCCATCTGTGGACATGGTTGGGAGGCTTGGGTGGAGGTGCCATCGCTGTGGGCCCCTTGGCCCTGTTGGGCTCATTGCCGCAGGCACGGTGCTGCGCCGGTTGCGATCCCGCTGCCTGCCGTGTGCCCTGGCACGACATCGTGGTGCTCCATCAGCAAGTGGGCCAGCTCATCATAGAAGGGCATGGTGCATGGCTCGACCCCAGTTCTGTTATTGACGTGACAATCTCCTTGAACTTCCTCTTGAGTCCGTGCAGCTTGCCCTTGAGCTGTTTTGCATCACGATTGTATCCCCATTCCCTCATCTGCCTGGAGAGACATGGGTAGAGCTGGTCATGCCTGGCTGTGGCCATGATCCTCCGGGCTTTCCGGCTGATCCACAGTTCTATTAGTTCCCCTATCTCTGCCTCAGACCAGTGCTGCATCCTGCATTTTCCATGGGGGTCCTGGCTGTTTCCTTGTCCTTGGGGTTGTGAGCTGGTGCCGTCGGCCTGACTGCCATGGCTATCCTCATCCTCTGGATCCATGGTGCTGGTGGTGCTGGTTTACAAAGCTGCCGGGTGTCTATGGCCCTCACCTGGTTTTCCTTGTCCCATGTGATGGTGGGCTGGTTGGGGCTAGTGGGCTGTCATGTTTGCTGGGCATGTGTCCTGTTTGTCGGCACAAGAGTTGTTGTTGGCGGCAGGGTGCTTCAGGACCGTGGGAATGTTATACATACCCTCAAATGTTTCACACAACCGCGGCTGGCCCGACTGGCATGTTGTGGAGGTGGGATGCCTGCATATGCCCTTTGCATTGGCATTCTGCATGGCTTGGGGATGGCCAGCGCCAGTGAGCACTGTCTGGCCAGCTTCAGCGGGAGAGGGGGACTATTTGGACGCCAGTTCCCCAGACTGCCTGATTCCAGGTACGCCAATGGAAGAGGGCATGCAGATGTCGGACCCATCGTCCTCTGGGTTGCAGCGCTCCTTGCTGGGTGGGCGGGTGGTACCTCTGTGTTCCTTGGCAACTGAGGGTCTCTGGGGGTGCCATGTGTCATGTGTATTCTACCCTTCTTTGCCTACGTTCCCTGATTATGACGCAGTGTGTTTGGGGGCTTTGCATTTGTGCATGGGTGCAGTACGTTTCCCGGTACTGGCCGCTGTGAGGTGCCGGTGCTGCCCCAGCCGCACGGAGCACATGTTTACAGAACCTGGCCCTCATTGAGCTCCATTATGGCTGCCGAGGGGGGGTGGGCATCTGCGGTTGCTACGCCGACGTCAGCATCAAGATGTTAGGGGGGTGTCAGAGAATTCAGCCACATTTGGCCGCTCTTGCCACATGCCTCTATGGGCTTCTGTCATAACACACTCGACACACGGCATTGACGCATGCACCCCTCCACACGATACTTTAATCAATGGGCTTCGGGCTAAACAACATGCAATCCCGTTGTTTCTCTCCATTGCTTAATTGGGCGGAATAGCGTACCATCAGTTGTGTGTGCGTTGTGTGTTACCCTCCACACGACACGATAGGCAACACAACAGATGATTGTTCCCCCCCCCCCATTGATTATCATGTCATGCAAAACCAGCCACAGTCATGAGTCTCTTGTTAAGGTCACTCAGTAAAAAACACATTCCACTATGTTAATGGGGAATGGAGGGGGTCATTCTAACATTCATAAAATCGAAAATGTTTCACCAATCTTCCTGAAATTTATATGTGCTAGAAAGAAATGTTGGTTTTACATAACCTGAAAATTTCAAGTCGTTTGGTGAAAGATTGAGGGAAGGAGGGCAGTTTAAATTAGAAAATAAAAAAATCTCTCTCATGCACTCACAGTCTGCTGAGACTGGGCTGGCAATAATTTTTGCCGAGGTCCCATTATGAATTGACAGGTTAAATTATGCTGGTCTTATGACCGTAATAAATATTTGATTGATTGACAGGTTAAATAGTTGAAATTCCAATGGTGTCCTCTTCCTTTTACCTTAGAGTTGATAGAATAGGTGTTCTTTTCTTAAAATTCCATTTAGTTTGTTTTAAATTTGATTTATAAGCTCTCATAGGAAAGATTGGAGCTCCTCTACGTGAATGCATGCGGAGTAACATCTCTCTCTCCCCCTCCCCCCTCTCCAACTGGATTAGAACATTGAGAGGCCGGGGGAGTGACTGCCTCCTAGATTCCCTTAACAGCGCTGGCAGTCTACTAAGAAGTAAGTTCCATTGAATGCAATGGGTCTTACTCCCAGGTAAGCATGTAGATGATTGCAGCATTTTTAAAATTGGAGTCTGGGGTGTGTGGTGTGGAGGGGGAATCCTGAAAGTAAAGATTTCCTTTTCTTTCCAGTGCAACAATACTCCTACAATTAAAAACTTGCTTGCTTGCTTGCTTGCTTTGTGTGTGTGTGTGTGTGTGTGTGTGTGTGTGGATTCCCTTAACTGTGCTAGCAGTCTACTCAAAAGTAATCCACTGCCTTCCTCATGGATTCCCTTAACAGTGCTAACAGTCTACTCAGAAGTAAGCTCCACTGAATGCAGTGGGACTTACTCCCAGGTAAGCAAGCAGATTTTTTTTAAAAAAAATTAAATTGGAGTCTCGGGGGTGGGGTGGGGTGGGGGTAAATATTTCCTTTTCTTTTCAGCAGAATAATAATCCTACAATTTACAACTTATTTTCTTGTTAGCTGTGTATGTCTGTCTGTGTTCTCTTACTCCGCTGCTTGATTTTCAATTCAATTCTATGTGTGTCTACTCAGGAAGTTTCATTGAGTGCAGTGGATCTTAATCCCAAGTCAGTGTGTAGAGGATTGCAACCTTTTCAAAATTGGAACCTACGGGGTGGGGGGGATGGGACAGCAACATTTCCTGTACAAAGCAATTGTGCATTCTACAATCAACAACTTCTTTGCTTGTTTGCTTTGTGTGTGTGTGTGTGTGTTCTTATTAATTTGATCATTGCTGCTGTGAGATGTTCCAGCCCCTTAATCATTTTAGTTGCCCTTTTCTGCACTTTTCCCAGCTCTATAATATCTATTAGGGATGTGTATCGTATCATTCCAATGTCTGATAATGCTCCGATAAGGTCGTTATCGGAAGTCTGATTAATGATAACAATAAACATTCCTGGAGGCCCTATCTGATCGGATCCAAAATCCATATGTCCAATAAGTATCAGACATATCGGACTATCGGACCGCCAGTTTGGGGCCGGCCCTCCCTCCCTCCCTCCCACTCGCGCTCCTTACCTGGGCCTTCTGTGCCGCCGTCCACTGCTAGAAACTACTGAGAACTAGGCTTTGTGGCCTAGTTCTCAGTAGAGCGAGGGTGTGCCGGCGCGTCATTGCTCTACTGAGAATTAGGCTGCAAAGCCTAGTTCTCAGTAGTTCTTGGCGGATAGTGGCGGGGAAGACCCAGGTAAGGGGGACCCCTCCCCCCTTGTGCTCCTTACCTAGGCCTTTCCCGCTGCTGCCACCCCGTAGTTCTGTTAAACAGGCTTTCCGGCCTGTTTGTCAGTACAGAGCCATGGCGAGTGATGACAACATCACTCAGTGCTTCTCTGTACTGATGAACAGGCCAGAAAGCCTGTTTAGCAGTACCACGGTGCAGCGGCGGCAGGGACGGCGACAGGTAAGGAGTGCGAGTGGGGGGGAGGGAGCGTGAGTAGGGGGAGGGAGGGAGTGCCAGCCCATTGTTTTTCCCCATAGACTTGCATTGGGGGAAAGCTTTTTTTTCCCCCAATGCAAACCTATCAGGAAAAACACTGTTATCGTATTAGAACTTCCGATATTTATTGGATTTCGGATCCGATCAAATCCGGGTACCCCCTGATATGATCGGACCCGAACATTTTTTATGTCAAAATTTCCTATAACGATAAGATACGATAATTTTGGCCATGCACATCCTTAATATCTATTTTAGATATGGTGACCAGAACTGTACATAGTATTCTAAGTGTGGTTGTACCGTAGATTTGTATAAAGGCAGTTGTATTCTCAATTACTTTTCTTATAATGCCTAACATGGATTTTGTCTTCTTTGCAGCTGCCGCACACTGGGTTGACATTTTCATTGAGCTGTCCACCACAACCTCAAGATCTCTTTCTTGTTCGGTCACCACCAGCTTGGATCCCATCAGGTTTTACTTGAAGTTGGGGGTTTTCCCCCCCAACGTGCATCACCTTACACTTGTTTATATTGAACTGCATCTGCCATTTGGATGCCCACTCTCCCAGCTTGGAGAGATCCTTTGGAGTTCTTCACAATCCCTTTGTGTTTTAACAACCTTAAATAATTTGGTGTCATCAGCAAACCTGTCCACTTCACTGCCCACTCCTAATTCCAGATCATTCATGAACAAGTTGTACGTAGGGCTACTCTGTGCCTAGTCCGGAAACTTCAACTAGTTCAAAATATGGCAGTCAGGTTGGTCACTGTTACACTTAGGAGTGACTATATCACACCAGCTTTACAATTTCCACTGGCTGCCAATTAGTTTCTGGGCGAAGTACAAAGTGTTGGTCATTACCTTTAAAGCCCTATATGGTTTGGGTCCAGGTTACCTGCGGGATCGCCTTCTCCCATGCAATCTGCCCCGCACACTCAGGTCCTCTGGGAAGAATTTACTACGGTCAGCCAAGACTAGGCTGCCAACTGTTACCCAGAGGACCTTTTCTTCTGCTGTTCTCAGATTGTGGAACGACTTGCCGGGAGAGATCCGCCAACTCACCAGTCTTCAAGAATTTAAAAGAGCTATAAAGACTGATCTGTTCCAGCAGGCCTACCCAGATGAATTTTAAGTGTTTTATTGGTATTTATTGGTATTTTAATAATGTATTGGTTTTATGTGCTTTTAATCAGTTTTGTGTATTTTATATTTGATGTTGTTCCCTGCCTCGATCTGGAGGGAGAGGCAGGTAATAAAGAAAGTAAGAAATATATTATTATTATTATTATTATTATTATTATTATTATTATTATTTGAAAAGAATTGGTCCCAATACTGATCCATGTGGGACCCCACTATTTGCTTTCCTCCATCAGGAGAATTTACCATTTATTCCTACTCTCTGCTTTCTGTTGTTTAACCAGTTACTGATCCATAAGAGGACCTCTCCTCTTATTCTATGGCTGCTAAGTTTGTTCAGGAGTCTTTTACTTTTTGTAAGCTGCTTTATACATGGCAAAAAGTGGGGCAAAAATATTTAAATAAGTACTACACTTTTGCTCATACTTCCTTTATCTTTTTGTTCATATGGCTTCTCTTAGTATTCCTTATGATTGTTGGGTTTTGGTTTGACCACTAAGCAACGTGGTTTCCTTAGAGCAAATGCTGCAGTGTTAAACAAATTGTGAATAGGGGAGACATGATAAAGGTATACCAAATTATGCATGTTATGCAGAAAGTGGGCAGGGAGGCAGTTTCTCCCTTTCTTATAATATTAGAATGAGGGGGGAAGTGAGCAGTGATGTAGCCGTGTTTGGTGATGATACCAAATTATTTAGTCTTGCTAAAACAATGAGGGATTGTGAGGAGCTCCATAAAGATCTTTCCGTACTGAGAATGGCCATCAAAATGGCAAATGCTATTCAATATAAGCAAGTGTAAAGTGATGCACATGAGGGGGAGGGGGGGAAATCACAATTTCACATATACACTGACAGGATCTGAGCTAATTAGCGGTGACTGACTAAGAAAGAGTTTGGAGCAGGGGAGGTGGACAGCTTGATGAAAATGTTGACCCAGCAGCTGTGAAAAAGGCAACTTCCATGTAAGGCATAATTAGAAAAATAATCCTAATTCTTGATCACTAGTATGAAAAATGCTAGGTTCTCTGATTTGCACTTGATGTATGTGGATTCTTTAATCTTACTATAGTAAAAATAACATATTTTAGTATTAGATTCATGACTGTATTAGCAGTAAGTTAGTTGGGAAACAAATGTATTAGGAAGTGCAAAAAGTGAGTGAATTGCATAATTTATGACAGACTTCTCTTTTCACACATAGTTTATGATATATAGTAAGTAAAGAACAAACCCAAGGATGCCTTTTTGTGTGTATATGTGAAAGAGACAGGCACACAGACATAGACCGACAGTGGGCCAGACATAGACTTCCAGCCTAACCTATTTTACAGGGTTGTTGTGAGGGTAAAAGTAGCACAAGCCATACACCCAAGCATTACCAAACACTTGTTTCACGTATTTATTTATTTATTTATTTATTTATTACATTTGTATACCGCCCCACAGCCAAAGCTCTCTGGGCGGTTTACATAGGATTAAAAACAATTAAAAACAATATACAAAAATTAAAACAGCAAAAACATACAACATACACACAATCTGTACATTTAAAACCACTTCAACACTTCAAAAAGCTACAAAAACAAAACAAAACAAACCCAGGCTCCTCAGATATTGCCAAATGCCTGAGAGAAGAGGAGAAGAAGCTCACTAGATGGTGTTGGGCCAGTCATAGACTCTTAGCCTAACCTACCTCATGGGTTTTTGTGGGGGGAGAAATGGCACTTGGTTATAATTAGTGTATTGAAAGAATGATCAGTCCAGGGCTTTCCCCTTCCTCCTTACTAGAGAAGCTTCTTTGCAACTGATCAACTAAATGGAGCCTGAACATCCTCTTACATCACTACATCTGACCCAGTACCAAGAGTAGCCATGTGGCTGTATAGAAATATTGCCAATTTAATTTTAAACTATCCAAGTTTGGATTTTTATTTTTTTGCTCTAGAAATAGTCTGTGGTCAATGAATCCTATATTAAGCCTGTCAAAGATGTTGGTACTGGAGAACAGAATACACAATACTTCTGTTCAAAAAAATATTAGAAAAGCTAAGCATGTTCAGAATGTCACCAACTCTACCATGAATGCTTTGGGCTATGCACTTACTCTTCTACCTCACAGGGTTGTTGTGCTGATAAAATGGAGAAGGATCATGTAACCCACCTTAGGTTCCTTGTAAGAGGAAAAAAGGCAGGATATAAATGTAATACTAATAAATGTATTACTTATTACTATTATTATTATTAATTATTCTAATAATTTGATCCAGAACTAGGAGTGAGCAGTGAGATGGCCAAATTTGCTGCTGTCACCAAAATATTTAGGATTTTTAAAATGAAGTGAGATTACTAAGAGCTCCAACAGAATCTCTCCATAGTGGGAAAATGGGCATTAAACAGCAACAACAGTTCTATGTAAGCATTTGTAAAGTGATGCACACTGGAGCAAAGCATCCCAACATCACATATAGACTGATGGGATCTGAGCCTCTAGTGACTAAACAAGAAAGAGATCTTGGGAATGTGGTTGACAGCCCAATGAAAATGTTTACCCAGTTTACAGCTGCTGTGAAAAAGACAAATCCCATGTATTTCAAGGCATAATTAGGAAAGGAATTGAAAATAAACCTGCCAAGATCATACTCCCTTTATACAAATTTATAGTGTAACCTCACTTGGAATGCTGTGTACAGTTTTGGTCATTGCACCTAAAAGGGATATTTTACATAGCATTGTAAAATTTCCAGAAATATCGAGGCCATGTTGGGGGGGGGGGGATTTTTTCCATAAAAAAATTGAAATTTTGGGGAAATTGAAAAATAAGGAATATTTATTTTTTTCAGTGCTCTTTTTATTTATTTATTTATTACATTTGTATACCGCCCCATAGCCGAAGCTCTCTGGGCGGTTTACATAGGATTAAAACAATTAAAAACAATATACAAAAATTAAAACAGCAAAAACATACAACATACATACAATACACACATACATTTAAAACCGCTACAACAGCCCAAAAAGCTACAAAAACAAAAACAAACCCAGGCTTCTCAGATATTGCCAAATACCTGAGAGAAGAGGAAAGTCTTGACCTGGCGCCAAAAAGATAACAATGTTGGTGCCAGGCGGGCCTCGTCAGGGAAATCGTTCCACAATTGAGGGGCCACCACAGAGAAGGCCCTCTCCCTTGTTGCCGACCTCTGAGCTTCCCTCGGAGTAGGCACATGGAGGAGGGCCTTAGATGTTGAACATAGCGTTCGGGTAGGTACATGTCAGGAAAGGCGTTCCGTCAGGTATTGTGGTCCCAAGCCATGTAAGGCTTTATAGGTTAAAACCAGCACCTTGAATTGGGCTCGGAAACATACAGGCAGCCAATGCAAGTGGGCCAGAGTAGGTCTTATATGCTCGAACCTTTTGTTTCCAGTTATCAATCTGGCCGCTGCATTTTTCACAAGCTGCAGCTTCCGAATCATCTTCAAAGGCAGCCCCACGTAGAGTGCATTGCAGTAATCTAACTTGGAGGTTACCAGATTATGGACAACAGAAGCCAGGTAGGGACGTAGCTGGGCCACCAACCGAAGTTGGTAGAAGGCACTCCATGTCACTGAAGCCACCTGAGCCTCAAGTGACAGAGATGGTTCTAGGAGAATCCCCAAGCTACGAACCCGCTCCTTCAAGGGGAGTGCAACCCCATCCAGAACAGGTTGAAGACCCTCCATCCAGTCAGCAGAACCACCCACTAACAGCATCTCAGTCTTGTCTGGATTGAGTTTCAGTTTATTAGCCCTCATCCAGTCCATTGTCGCTGCCAGGCACTGGTTCAGCACATCCACAGCCTCACCTGATGAAGATGAAAAGGAGAAATAGAGCTGCGTGTCATCCGCGTACTGATGACAAAGCACTCCAAAACTCCGGATGACTGCACTCAACAGTTTCATGTAGATGTTGAACAGCATGGGAGACAAGACTGACCCCTGTGGGACCCCATACTGGAGAATCCACGGGGCTGAGCAATGTTCCCCAAGCACCACCTTCTGGAGCCGACCCGCCAAGTAGGAGCGGAACCACAAGCAATGCAGTGCCTCCCACTCCCAACTCAGCCAGTCGTCCCAGAAGGATACCATGGTCGATGGTATTGGAAGCCGCTGAGAGATCAAGGAGAATCAACACACTCCCCCTGTCTTTCTCCCGACATAGGTCATCATACAGGGCGACCAAGGCTGTTTCCGTACCAAAACCAGGCCTGAAACCCGACTGAAATGGATCCAGATAATCAGTCTCATCTAAGAGTGCCTGGAGCTGGCTCGCAACCACCCACTCCAGGACCTTGCCCAGGAATGGAACATTTGCTACTGGCCTGTAGTTATTAAGATTTTCAGGGTCCAAGGAAGATTTCTTTAGGAGTGGTCTCACTGCTGCCTCTTTCAGGAGGCCTGGGACCACTCCCTCTTGCAAAGAGGCATTAATCACTTTCCTGGCCTAGCCAGTTGTTCCATCCCTGCTAGCTTTTATTAGCCAAGAGGGGCAAGGATCCAATATGGAAGTGGTTGCACGAACCTGTCCAAGTACCTTGTCAATGTCCTCGAGCTGTACCAACTGAAACTCATCCAAGAAAACAGGACAAGCCTGTGCTCTGAATACCTCATTTGATTCACCTGCTATAACACTGGAGTCTAAGTCCTTTTTTTTTAAAAAAAATTTTTTCAACATAATACAATACAACTTAAAACAACATAAAATACAATACATACCACATACCCCCCGTGCTCCCCTCCCCCCAGGAGACCTTCAATTATACATTATTCTTCTTTCCCAAAGTGTAAAGACTCTTTTGAAGGTATTTGCCCTTTCCCTGTTCTTAATACATATTCCAAAAATAGACTCCATATATCTCCAAAATCATCCTTACTGGACATTCCCCTCTTTATTTTCATTTTACACGTTAGCTTATCATTAAGTGCCATATCCCATATTTCTTTATACCATTCTTCTATTGTATATATCCCTTGCCCTTTCCAGTTTTTAGCAATCATTATTCTGACGGGAGCCAGGAGGTTGTTTATTAATTCTTTCTTATTTATATTCTCATTGCCTTTATCCCATATTGCTAGTAGAGCCAGCTTTGGGCTTAATTCCAATTTACTTCCAATTATTTCACTTATTTCTTTGAACACCCTTTCCCAAAATTTTTGTACATGTTTACAGCTCCACCACATATGGAAATAAGTTTCAACCTCCTGTCATCCCCTCCAACAATTCTTGGACACTTTTTTATCTATCTGATGAAATCTTACCGGCGTTAAATACCATCTCCATACTATTTTATAATAATTCTCCTTAATTCTAATCGACAAAAGCTTTAACATTCTTGCATCCCACTTCCTCCCCCAGTCATGTTCATTAATTTGTTCATTTAAATCATCTTCCCAAATCATTTTAAGCAAATCTCGATATTCAGCCTCCTCTGTCAGGATTTTATATATTTTGCTAGTCAAACCTTTTCTAGTTTTAATTACTTCCTTCTTTCCTCTTGATTCAATTAAATCTTCAAATCTTGTATTATTTCTACACTTCTTATTTATCTTTTTCCATTCCTGTGTCCATTTTTCCAACTGTAAGCATTTGAACCAAGCTATCTTTTGTCCTTTTACCAACTCTCTAATTTGCACCTTATCTGTCATTCTTTCCATCCAGTTCCTTAGCTTAATAATTTCCTGACCCTTCAAACTTCCTTCCAATTCTACTTTTAAATTCATTGGGAAATTTCCCACAACTACCACTGGGGCGAGTGGAGAGTCTCCTGGTATTAACTTCCCTTTAACTTTCTCCCAGATCTCTAGAATGTTTCTCAGCAACGGGTTGTCCAGTCCCCTCAAATCTTTCTTTTGAATTTTATTATTAAAAAAAATAAATTGCAATTTAAAATCTAGTTCCCCTGTTTGCGTTCCTAACCATTCTAAATCTTCCTCCCCTAATATACTATTTATAACATATCTTAACTGATTAGCACTATAATAATTCTTTATATTTGGAAGTCCCAAACCTCCTTTCTTTTGTGTCTTATACCATAACCCTTTGTTAATCCTAGCTCTCTTATCTCCGTTGCAATAAGCATTAATCATATTTTGCCAGCTCTTTAACTCTGCATCCGATATTTTAATCGGTAGCATTCTAAACAAAAAATTAATCTTAGGTAATATCTTCATTTTTATAACCGCTATTCTACCAAACCAAGAATGTTTTAATTTTCTATATACCTCTAACTTTTCCCCTACCTGTTTCTTCAAACTTTCAAAATTAATTTCCTCTAACCTATCTAAATCTTTTGCAATATTAACTCCTAAATAACGTACTACATTTTTAAGCCTAAGACCTAACTTTACTTTACCTTCCTCCATCTCCTCTTTATTATAATTAAATAACATCATTTCTGACTTCCCCCAATTAACTTGTAAACCAGTAATCTCCCCGAATTCTCTCAAATGCTCTTTAATCAGCTCCCCAACCTTCAGGGGATCTTCTAATGTCAGTAATGTGTCATCCGCAAACATATTTATTTTAATCTTCTCCTTCCCTCCTATCCCCTTCAATCTTGAATCCTCCCTTATAACATTTGCCAAAATCCCTATCACTATTGCAAATAAGATCGGTGAAAGTGGACAACCTTGTCTTGTTCCTTGGGCTAGTATAATCTGTTGCGTTAACCCATCATTAACCATTATTTCTGCTTTATTATTTTTATACAGTTGATCCATCACCCCCATAAATTTAACTCCAAGCCCAAATGTTTTCAAAATTGTTTTAAGTGCTGTCCGTTCCACGCAATCAAAGGCTTTGAATATATCCAATGCTAATAAACCTGCTTTTAAATTCCTTTTTAAAATAGTATTAATTATATTTAGGACTCTTCCAATTAAATTAGGCATTTGCCTTCCTGGGATAAATCCACATTGATCTTTTCTAATATATTTATGTATAAACGTACTTATCCTTTTTGCCATTATTGCTGTAAATATTTTTGAGTCTTGATTTATTAAGGATATTGGTCTACAAGATGCTGGATCAGTCAGATCCTTTCCTGGTTTCGGGATTAATATGATCAAGGAATGATCCCACGATGGGGGGGGGTCTTTCCCCCTTCTATTATACTATTAAATAATTTTTTTAATCTTGGTATTAAAATTCTTCTAAAAACTTTATAATATTCCGGCCCCAAACCATCCAATCCCGGAGATTTCCCTCCTTTTAATTTAGCAATAAATCCTTCTATTTCTTTCTCAGTAACTAATCCTTCCATATAATCCCTATCTTGCCCCTGTAATCTTATTTTCCAATTCCTCTCTACATATTCCAATACCTTAACCTGTGATCCCATATCTGATGTATATAATTCTCTATAAAACTCCTGAAATATATTTAATTTATCCTTCATTAAATTACAACTTTTCCCTGTCTTATCTCTAATTGTCCCTATCATGCTCTTAGCCTTTTTTGACTGAGTGGACCTAGCCAGCATCTTCGAATTTTTATTACTATATTCAAAAAAATCCCTCCTTAAATATAGCAAATCCCTCTGGACTTGTTCTAACTCTTCTCTCTCTAATTCTTTTTTCTTAGCTTGGATTTGGGCAAATAGGCGTTTATCTTTTGTCTCTCTTAGCTTCTCCTCTAAGTCCCTTACCTCCTTTTCAATCTTTTTATTTTGTGCTTCTTGTTGTTTTCTTAGGGTACACATTTCCCTGATACAAATCCCTCTTACTACAGCCTTCATAGTGTCCCATATTAACCCCTGCGAGTTTAAATCCTTTTCGTTAATTTCCCATATTTCCTGCATTTCTTTTTTAATATTCTCCACTATATTTTTATTATTTAATAGCCTTGTATTGATTCTCCATCTCTTAACTTGTTTGTAATCCTTCTTCATTTTAATATCCAACGTCATTAATGCATGATCTGTGACTTTGATTACCCCTATAGCACAGTCTATAAGTTTAGACATCATGTTCTTTGACACAAAAATATAATCAATCCTGGAATAACTCTTAAACCTTGGTGAGTAGAAAGTATATTTCCTTTCTTCCCCTTTTAATACTCTCCAAACATCCATTAATTCTTTTCTCTCCATTAATTTGCTTAGTCCTGTCCTCCCACCACTCTTAAGATCTCTTAATATATTATCCCTGTCTTTCCCTTTGTCTAATACCATATTAAAGTCACCTGCCATCACAATATTCTTTTTACCCACTTCACCCACTGCATTAAAAACTTCATCGAAAAATTCCATTTGTTTTCCATTTGGAGCATATACATTAATCAATACATATTCCTCCTCCCCTACCATGCAAGAAATTATCAGAAACCTTCCCGCTTCATCCTTCTTCACCCTTTGTATAGTAATACTACATTTTTTTGAAATTATAATCACTACACCTCTCGCTTTACAAGTGCCAAAAGACTTTTCATAAACGCCCACTTCCCTCATCCGAAGCTCATTTACCCCCTCCTTTGTTTGATGAGTTTCCTGCAAAAAAAATTACATCAGCTTTCTCTTTTTTTAATAACACTTCTATTCTCTTTCTTTTTATAACAGTTCCTAGCCCTTTAACATTTAAAGTTGCAACCCTTAATTTATTATCCATCTCTCTCTATCACCCACATCTCTATATTGGTCTCCCTCTGTGATACACATACCCCCCTCCCTCACCCCCCCCCCCACATTTACCCCCCATCTTCACCCCCCTCCTCACCAGGCCTTCCTGGGCAATGGCCCCAATTATTCTTAGAACTCTTCAGGGGGGGGGGAGAAGCAACCCAACATTCCCGGAGCAGAAATCTGACCCTCCCCTCTCATATAATCTTTTCTTATCCCTTTTACAATAATATTTCTTCATTGACGGCTTCCACCTACGGCACCTTCCTCCTGTGGGCGATCAGGACCACCTTCCTCTCCAGCACCTTCATCCTGCTTTGTTTCTCCAGCAACCGTGGGATCCACTAAGCCCAGCTTTTCCAAAAGCTCCATCCCTTGCTCACACAATGTTATTCTATGTTGTTTCCCTTTCCACATAAATCTCAGAAAGACTGGGTATCCCCAACTATATGTTATCCATCTCTTCCGCAAAGCCACTGTACACAGTCTAACACTCCTCAGCAACTGCACCGTTTGAGGACATAGATCTTGATAAACCTCAATTGATGTTGCTTGTAGCATCAGCTGGGCTTGACGTCTAATTGCTTGCATCAACTTTTCTTTCTTGTAATAATTAGCAAATTTGACAATTATATCTCTTGGGAGCATCCCCTTCTTCTTGTAACCCACTCTATGAATCAATATCTGCCATCTCCCAAATTTCTTGAGGTTCAATTTCCTTAATCCATGCCAAAATTAAGTCTCTTAAATCCTTAGGACTCTCTCCCTCTCTCTCTCCAAAAGATCTAATTCGAATGTTAATTCTCCTGTCCCGATCTTCCAAAGCAATTAAGCGCAAGTCCATCTCTTTCAAATAGTCCCCCTGTTTCTTCTCCATATTATCCACCACAGTTTGAAGGTCCACCATAAATTCCTGCTGTGAGTCCTTAATTCTTTGCATTAGTCTTTCCTCCTGCTTCAGTAAAGCAACCTCCATCACATTCTGAATTTTGCTCATTAAATCATCTGAGGACTCTGCTTGACTCTCTTTGGCCGGTTTTGGTACTGCACCTGCTGCTTTAGGAGCTGTGCCATATTTAGTATTTCCGGAGTGAACAGGGGATTTCCCTGTCTTGTCCGATTGCTGCTGCTTGTCTGACATATTGTCTGGCGTAGTTCCAGCAACCCTCACAAGACGCTGCCAGTTCCTATCAAAGGGTCTGCTCCAGGCGGGGGCACTGGATTTAACACCTTTTTGCTTTCTTTTCATAAAGTTTAACACATAAATCCGCCCCCCTCACCTGGACTCAAATCAACAGCTGCGCTTCGGCTTCTAGCTCCTTCAACTGGAGGTTAAAAGTCACTTTTCCCACATAAATCAGTTCCACCTCTCCCTCTGATGTTATCTTAACCTTGCTGCTTCCAATTAAAGTCCATTAATTACCTTCAGTTGGCACTCTGTCAAGACCCCGTCCTCCTCCTCTGAAACAGTTTCGTTTTCTCCTCTGCCGTTATAGCAGATATCCAGCTGCTTTTCTCACCGCAGATGCAGTAAGGCTTCCGGACCCGAAATCAAGTCTTTAATCAAGAATCCATCACCTCCAAATTAGGGATTTTGTAAATATTTCATTGCTTCTTATGAGAGCAAGAAAGTTTCGATTCTACTCCATGTCCCGCTAGGCCCCTCCCCTGGAGTCTAAATCCTGACAGATGGCAAAGATTTTATTCTGGAAGTGCCCAGCAAATGTATTACAGCGGGTCTCAGATGGTTCTACCATGTCCTTGGGGCCAGCATGTAAAAGCCCCCAGACAACTCTGAAAGCTCCGCTGGGCGGCAGGTTGATGATTGAATAGTGGCAGCAAAGTATTATTTTTTTGCTGCCCTCACTGCCCCTGAATACAGCTTACCATAAGCACTTAGCAGTGTTTGATTGCATCCATCAGGAGTTTGTCTCCATCTGCCCTCAAGCCGTCTCCTGTTTTGTTTCATCACTCTCAGTTCCGGGGTATACCACGGAGCCGTACGAGCTCTACACAGGAGAGGGCGCTCAGGAGCAATCGTGTCAACCGCCTGGGTCATTTCTGCATTCCACAGATCAACCAGGGTTTCGACAGGAGAGCCAGCCCTATCAGCCGGAAAACTCCCCAGAGCCCTCTGAAAACCATCTGGATCTATTAGCCTCCGGGGGGGACAATCTTAATGGGTCCCCCACCCTTGCAGAGGGGAAAAGCTGCTGTAAACCTCAGCATGTGGTGATCTGACCATGATTTAACGTAACTTTGTTACTGTAATACAGCTTTACCCAATACAGCTCTCTAGATATTTTGGACATCAGCTCCCAGCAGCATATGCCTAATGGTCAGGAATGCTGCCATCCAAAATATTTGGAGGGCACCAGGTTGGGGAGGGGCTGCTTTGTGAACATAATGCAGCCTTTCTGTTCCTAAAGTTGTTTTATATATACTTCATTATGCTCATAAAATTATTACATTTTAAAACTTTTAAAAGTAAACTGCGTTTGTAAATTTGTAGTTATTGTCTGAATAGATTAGAACTACATTAAATGACTGCTACAGAATCAAAAACACAGGACTTGATACAACAAACCTGAAACTGTCAAGAATGCACATTTACTGTCAGGAATGCACAATGATGACTCTACTCACGTGTTAGGAAGCGGAGCATAAATGTCTATCAGTAAAATATACTTTAGATCAATAATTTCAATAAGGAATGAAAGAATTTATGCTGAGAATCTTACACAGAGAATTAACAACCCCCCTTCCCCGGGCATGGCTTTGTTATTTCCAGGCAGTTTAAATCTTTAGTCATTCTTTCAAAGTGTTCTTATTACATAGTTTTTAGAAATCATTTTGGGAGGGAGTAAAGGCTGGGTAACAATATGTAAATTAAATTATAAAGGAAAATATTTCATAATCTAAAACTGGCCAATTTCCCCAATTTTTGACCCCCCCCTTTGCAAAAACAATGGTCTGGGGGGGGGGATATTTCATCTAATCTTTTGTGAGCTTTCACATCTTTAATTGCAGTTTTTTTTTTAAAAAAAAGTGTAGAAAAGAGCAACTAAAATGATCCAAGAGCAGGAGCAACTCCTCTATGAGGAAAGGTTATCAAATCTGGGGCTGTTTAGGTTACAGAAAAGGCAAATGAGAGGCAACCTGATAGTGGTGTATAAAATTATGCATGGAGTGGAGAAAGTGGATAGACTTTTTTCTCCCTGTCTCTTTATACTGGATTCCCAGGTTCGTCCCATGAAGATGATTGGTGGGAGATGCAGAACAAGTAAAAAGAGGTACTTCACACAGTGCATAGTTAACTATATTATTTAGTATCACAAGATGTTGCGCTGGCCACCATTTTGAATGGCGTATCCTCCTTTCCATACATAGGCTGACCATATGAAAAGGAGGACAGGGCTCATGTAACTTTAACAGTTGTAGAGAAAAGGGAATTTCAGCCAGTGTCATTTGTTTGCAATTAGTTCCTGGTGAAATTCCCTCTTCATCGCAACAGTTAAAGTTGCAGGGGCCCTGCCTTCTTTTGTATATGGTCACTCTAGTATAGTGCATGCACCTTTAACTGTGGTGATGAAGAGGGAATTTCACCAGGGACTAATTGCATACAAATGACACTGGCTGAAATTCCCTTTTCTCTACAACTGTTAAAGTTACATCAGCCTTGTCCTCCTTTTCATATGGTCAGCCTATCCATACAGTCACCCTATGACATAACACTATTCCCTGTTCTGAAGAGGTCTGGACCTCAGACTGCTAAAGACAAAGTGGCAGACCATAATAACAGTGTTTATGTGCCCATTTGCTTTATGAGGCTCCTGTAGGCTACCAAACCGAAGACTATCAGGCCATAAAGTTGCCTAAATGGGTCTGCCATAAACTTGGCCTCACCATTCCTGTTAGGCCCATGTCCTACAGCAAATGCTCTCAGCTGAACTAGATGGAATCCCATCCTTCATCCCTTGGTTTAATTTACTGACCTCCCCTGGCTGGGCCTTGCAGGGAACAATAGGGTAGACGGAGCAGGCATACATTGCACATATAGAGTGCTGAGACTGACAAATATAAAAGCAAATATGTTGCTTTTCAGGAATCAGTAAAATTCAATGTATCTTACTTTTGAGTAAATATCTATGGATGGAAATGCAGCCTGTGCAGGCTTGAAACTTGACCACAAACTTGACCACAATCTGCAACTTTAAGATGCAAACAGGAAGAAAAAGCATGTAGCATAAAATGAGCTATAATAATTAGCATACCATATTTCACTGAATCTAAGACACCATCGATTCTAAGACGCACCTTAATTTTAGGGCCACCATCAGGAAAAAAGCGTTGCGTCGATTCTAAGATGAACCCATTTCCAGACACGTAATATTGGGGATCAGTGCATCTTAGAATCAAAGAAATACGGTAGGGCTGTGCATGCCCCCCTTCGATCTGCCACCCAGGGACCTGCTGGGCCGGGCCGGCCAGGGCATGAGTCCCCCTCCTTCCTTCCCCACTCATCGCCAGCGATGCCCCGGTCCTCGCCACACCGGTCCTTGCCGCCAGCGCCGCCCTGGTCCATGCCACCCCGGTGTACCAGTGCTGGGTGGTCACTGCCAGCGAGGAGCTGCCACTGTGGCAGCAATGACCAGCCTTCCCCACTCACCTCCATCGCCGCCCTGGTTCTTGCCGCCAGTGCCGCTTGCAGCGGCCTCCCCGGCCTGGAAACACGGCGTTACTACAAAGTAGGCCACAATCCCGTGAGAGATCTCGTGGGATCGTGGCCTACTTTGTAGTAACGCCACCTTTCCAGGCCGGGGAGGCCACTGCAAGCAGCGCTGGAGGCAAGAACCAGGGCGGCGATGGAGATGAGTGGGGAAGGCCGGTTCTCACTGCCGCCGCGGCAGCTCCTCACTGGCAGCAGCCTGGAGGCCAAGGAGATCGGTGCCAACAGTGCAGAGTGGGGGTGATAGAGGCGAGTGGGGAAGGCCGAGTCGCTTGGGAGGGCATGTAGAGCCCCTTTGTGAAGGCGCTGTGGGTGGGGTGGGGGTGGGAGTGTGTATCTTCAACCTCATTCCAGCGCTGGAGAAATCCAGCGATTCTTAGATGCCATTGATTCTAATACGCACTCCATTTTTACAGAGGTAAATATGGGGGGGGGGGAAGTGTGTCTTAGAATCGAGGAAATAAGGTAGTAAACTGTAACTTCTTGTAATATAGGATAATTTCCTATATCATCTTGTGTGCTTCCAGAATTAATCAGGGATTTTTTATTCCAGTAGAACAATTTTTTAAGCTGTCTCCAAATACAGACACAAAACATGAAATGCTTCCTTTTCATGAATCAGTCATAGAAAGCTTTTATCTCTGGATACTGGCTATTGAAAAGTTAAAATGAGACCCCTCAGATTTCAAGTGAGAGAGCATAACTCATGGGACACATTTATTATTTTGAAAAGTGGGTACAGCAATATCACTAGCTTTGTTTTTATATTGGATGTCAAAATGGTGTAACATCCTAGCTGACGTTGGCTTGGTTGTCAACTGTATAACATCTGGTCATCCATTACACAAAGCCATGAAATTCATTAACCAAAAAACCTACAGCTTACACAACAACGTTAAGGCTCTGCAGTTTTCAACCAAGCACCAAAAAGCAAGGAAATTGGGAGTTAAGGCTCACGAGCCTTAATGCCACATCCTCCCTAAGGAGGCAGAAAGTGCAAGTGAAATTCTCATTCTCCTAAAGCAGATAAATCATGAGGACAGGATGGAGAATATGATATGCAGAGGTGACTGTGGGGTTGTGGAAAACTGATGACGAACAACTTAGGGTCACCTACTTCTCTTTTTTTGTTTACAGCAGCCCTTCCCCAACCTGGTGCCCTCCAAAAGTGTTGGACTACAACTCCCATCATTACAAGTCAGTATGTCCCATGGTCAGGAATGCTGGGACTTGTCATCTCAAACATCTGGTGGGCAGCAAGATGGGGGAATGCTGTTCTATATCCTTACTAAATACAGGGTCTGCCCAATATTTTTCTCACACACACATCTCACATAGAGCAGCACGATTGATAACAAAAGGGGCACTATTTGTTTCAGATGTAGAACTGTGGGGAGTGAACAGTATATTTTGTATAAGCACATTTTAAGAAAAGGGGGGGAAAAACACGTTGTTTCTTTGAAGGGCAGGATATTGACCAAAAGTTGAAAGTGCTGGCACATGCTCTGGTTCTACATCTGCAACAAATAGTATGTTTGAAATGCAGAGAGCTGCGGTAAATTGCCCCACTTGTCAGAAAACCAACCCAAAGGGACACTCTCATCCCCAACCTACTGGTGGCAGGCCATGGGCCTTCTATCCATTTCAAGGACTTCAAGCCCTCGGGTTCAAATACTTGCTAGCAATCGTAGACCAGCTCACGGGGAGAGTGGAGGCATTTACCACAAAGAGGGCCACAGCACAGGCCACAGCCAAAGTCCTCTTGAAAGAAATCATTCCCCGTTTCCTGCTGTCTGAGGTGATAGTCTGATCAAAGATCACACTTTATTGAACAGGTAGTTCGTGAAGTGTCGATAGCCCTGGGAATAGAATAGGTTCTCCACTCGCCCTGGAGACCACAAGCCAGTGGCCAAGTAGAAAAGATGAGCAGGACTCTAAAAACAGCCCTAACAAAACTAGCTATGGAGACAGGGTTGAAATGGCCACAAGCATTGCCTCTTGCCCTTACATGAATCAGGTGCACCCCCAGGGATAGGTCTAAATTGTCACCTTTTGAAACTGTATATGGAAGGCCGCCTTGCATCCTGCCTCTGACCATAGCTGAAAATGTGAATTTAGAGATAGGTTGTCAGGAGATACAAGAGCATGTAATTGCCCTTCAGTCCGTTTTATCTACCTTGCATAGGTAGGTGGTGCCTTTCCAAAGACTGCCCTTGGACATGCCTGCGCATTCATTCAAACCAGGCGATAGGGTCCTAATTCAAACTTGGAAAGACGAGCCTCTTGCTGAGAAATGAAGAGGGCTGTACCAAGTTTTGCTGATTTCCAACTCTGCTGTTAAAGTTGCCGGAAGAAAGAGGTGGACCCATTACTAGGGGTGTGCACTGGTTCGGGTCCGATCCATGATCTGGATCCAATCCAGGGGAAATCGGATACAATTATCCAATTTCCGATCTCACCGCTGGATTGTTTGATCCAATCCAATCTGATCCGGAAAGGTCTCAATCCAGATCGGATGGATCGGAGGATCGGCGGGTGCCCGCTGGTGCCCGCCACCACTTCCATTGGTGGGCGCCCACTGGTGCCCGCCGATGGAAGCGGACAGCGAGGGGGGGGCTTCCCTGGTGGGGCTGTCTGCTTCCATCGGCGAGCGCCAGCGGGCGCCCGCCGATGGAAGCGGACAACGGGGCAGGGGGCTTACCTTCCGGGGACGTCCACAGCTGACGGCCCCGTGCGAGAGGAGGGAGTTAGGCCCCCCTCACCCACCCACCACCATTTTTTCCTCATAGACTTGCATTGGGGGAAAGCTTTCTATCCCCCAATGCAAGTCTATTGGGGGGGGGGGGGAAATGGCGGCCGATCCAAAAATCAGATGTCCGATTTTTGGATCGGGATTGGACCCAATCTAGTCCGGGGGGCCTCCGATTTTGTCCGATACGATCTGGGACAAAATTGGAGGTCCCGATCTGGGTCCCGATTCGATCCGGGGGGGTCTGTGCACACCCCTACCCATAACACATGTATCAAGAGAGCTCCACCAACAATCCAGGCCAACACAGCAGCAGTCAAAGAAGAGTGGTCGGTGAAGAAAAGCGATTCGGACCTAAAGCTGTTGTTCAAGCAAAAGCAAGGGCCATGAACTTGTTATGGTTTCTGTGTCACTCTGGGGGAGGGATTTTGGTTTGGATTTCCCTCGGAGAAGCTCTGAATGAGAACCAGTTTGTGAAACTTATTGTAAACCTCACAAAAATCTAGACCAACAACACCTGTTTGGCCTGCGGAATGGCTCCTTTGTCACACACACAGGAGGGCTACCTTTTGTGGCCCACCTCATCAACTTGACAGCCTTACTAACTGATGAGTTCTTGGAAGAAGAATGCGACTGACTCACACTCTTAAAGGTGTGTGTGTGTGCATATCACAGAAGGAGACTGGAAAATTTGTGGGAACCTGCTTTGTAGAAATGTAATGGGTTCTTGAAAGTGAATAGTTATGATTGTATATGCACCTTGCTGATAGAAAAATATGGTAAGATTGTGATAATTAAGAACACCCTTTCCAAAGTCACAGGTATTTAACTTCTCAATCCCTGGTGACTTTGATGGAAAAACACAGATCAACACACAGGTTGTGGTTGATATGTAATAAATATGCTTACAAGCAACGCCCAGTAGATTAGAGTAGAAGCTGTTATGTGAGAATGACAGTCTTTTTGGTTATATATTTCTTTATCATTGCTGGTTGCTGTTTCCAATGTACAACTTCTTTGTCGGCTGCCTACAAGACATGCAGGTATGGGAGAGCCAGTTAGAGGTAACACAACCAGCCCCTTCAATTAAGGAGAGCCTTGAGGGGGGACTGTTGTAAAAATCTGAACAGATCTGTAATTTTCACCCCAAAACACATCCATTTCCCCTGACATGCATCTTACATGCACCTTATACGCATCCTACATGTGTCTGCTGACACGCACACCCAAACCGTCCACACACAGCACCCCAAATCCCCATTCCCCACTGCCTGTCCATTGTATCCATTTCTGCAAAAGTCAAGCTGCTTGCAAGAGATTTGGCAGCGCAAGAACTAGGAGCTTGTCAATATCGCCATTGCTCCTTCTTCTCCAGGTCAGACTCCATTGTACACAGTCTACCTGACTTAGAGGAACCAGGAGTGTGACTCATCCAGATGTGACCATGGCACACCTGGAGAGGGACAAAATGACCATATAAGGGAATGATAGAAGTGAAGAGACGTTGCAAAGCATCTCTGGGTACAAGTAAAATAGCACATGGCAATGCAATGCCACATCTGGCCACTACTCGGGACTACTTGAGAGTAAAACAGAGTTGGCCAAATGATGTCACTGGGGCTACAAACCAATGGGATGAGGGCTGATGACGTGTAACTTTTGGAGTATAAAAGCATTGTTTGAACCTTGGTGTGGTGTGACTCTGGAAAGCAGCATTAGCGTCCGGAGGTCACCTATTCTGTGCAGAATAATAAATTAGTTTCCAAAGCTTCAGGAGGTCTTTCGTCAAGTGTTTCATATCTGGATTTTGGACACTTGGGAATAGCATAATTTATGCAACAGATGGATGATGGCAGGAATGTATGTGTCAAATGTTATTTTTGTATTGTCCATGATGCTGGAAATATCTCTAAATGTATCAATGTATACTTAAGACTCTCATTCTAGCAGCTTTCTGTTGTCTATCTTGTTGAGTTACTTTTAATTTGATCTTGGAAGAAGTTCACTCTATTAGATTTTGCACCTCTTGCCAAAAAAAACCCCCAAAATTGTTTTCTGTCAGTTGTTTTCTGTTGAAAAATTACTTTTGCTTTACCTCAGAATCCATTACCTTCTCTTCAATTAAGAAAGCATTCTCTAGCTACTAGAATCTAGTATGCACTTAGCTGATTTTAGTGTTACTAAAACTTGCTTTGCAAACTTGTTAGAAATTCTTTAAATGGTTAATATGGATACGCTCCTTATTTACATATTAATCAGTCCCTGTACCCTGTTAATCGAGTCCTGGGCAAGGGCAGCAGTGGCCTCGCTCGCCTTCTCCGCAGGGTGTTCGGGCACCCTCTATCCCTCTCCCTTCACAGTTGAGCTGTTGAGCGGAGAACCACCTCGCCCTTCCCTTTTGTCAGCGAGACTGCCCTTCGACACACAGCCCCCAACAAAAAAATGGGATGGTTTGATACACTGCCACTGAGAGATATTATGTAGTGACATTTTGTTGTTCATGGAATTACCAGAAAGTCCTCCTCTGAAGTTCTTAAAGGGTAGCTGGGGAAGGTAGTCTACTAGATAGCGTGGTCCCGAGTTGTTTAAGGTTTTGTATGTCAACAACATAACTTTGAACATGGCTCAGTAGCTAATAGGCAGCCAGTGCAGTTCTTTTAACACAGGTGTTATGTGAATATAGATGGGTATCCCAGTGATCACCCTAGTTGCTGCATTCTGCAGTAGCTGCAGCTTAAGGGCAGCCTCACATAGGGCATCATCAGACGAGCATTTTATTGCACACTCGCTACTGCCCACTTATTGATATTCATGTGTCCTTTAGATGCTGTTGGCCGCCTCCTGCACACCTCATGCTCCTTCCACTCATTTTTTTTGCTTAATCTAACTTTTAAAAAAGTGGAATGTGCCACGATCTCCTGCTGTGTGCAGGAAAAGCAGTATGATAAAAATAGCCTCTGAATGGGCCATGTGGTATTTGTTTACTTCCTCATTCCTCTCTGGTAAGAAAGAGGAAGTAATGAAGGACAAATCTGGTGGCAAAGAAGTGACAGTCAGGAAATGTGATTTCCCCTCGTGTGAAGACGCTCATAGAATGCATTACAGTAGTCTAATTGTGAGGTTAACCATGCATGGATCACTATGGTTGCCCCTATCCAGAAAGTTGCTCCAAGTCACTGAGGCCATTGGGCCTCAGTGACAAAAATAGATCTAGGATCACCCTCAAATCACATACCTGCTCCTTCAGAGGGAATGCAGTCTCATCCAGAACAGGCAAACAGACCAATTCACAGATTTGGAAACTGTCCACCCATAGAGTCTCATCAGGTTTCAGCTTCAGATTATTAGCCTTCATCCAAGCCACAACTGCATCCAGGTACCAGTTCAGAACAGACCTCTCCTGTTTTAGATGTCACAGAGAAATAGAGCTGGGTGTCATCACTGGTGACATCCCAAATCTAATCACTCTCAATGGCTTCATATAGATATTAAATAATATTGGGGATAAGATAGTGTCTTATGGCACCCCAAAGTTCAATTGCCAAGGAGATGAGGCACAGCCACCCAATATTATTCTCTGAAACTGATCCTGCAAATAAGAACTGAACTACTGTAGAACAGTCCCTCCAACTCAAAACTCATGGAGGCAGTCTAGAAGGATACCATGGTCATTGGTCAATTATATCAAAAGCCACCATGGGATTAAAAAGAAGTAACAAAATCACATTGTCCCTGACCCTTTCCCAAAAGGCAACCAAGGCCTGAACCCAGACTAGAATGGACCCAGATAATCAGTTTCATTCAAGATTGCCTGCCGCTAAGACATCATCATTCTTGAGTACCTTACTAAGGAAGTATTTGTGATTGGATGACAGTTGGCATAGATCTCTGGATCCAGGGAGGGTTTTTTTTAGGAGTGGTTACACCACTGCCTCCTTCAAGGCAATAAGGACTACACCATCATGCAGTGACCACTCCCCTGATCTATCTACTCAGTCCCCCTGTAGCTAGCTTGAAGAAGTCATGAAGGAAAAGGATTGCACAGATACAAGCAACATGTCCACATCCTCAGGCTTCAAAAACTGAAACTGATCCCACAAAACAGGAGAACATGATATACTGGACACCTCAACAGACATTGCATCAGCATGAAGGTCAGCATGAAGGTGGGTGATTTTATCCTCAAAGTGCTTGCAAACTCATCACAGTGCGCTTCTGAAGGCTCCAGTACTGGAAAAACCCTGAACCACTTGGAAAAACTCAGCTGAACTTAAGGATGTTGTAAGAGATTTGCTTTCTGTTATTGCTATGATGCTGGGGTACAGGGGTGGGGAGGTTAGTGAATGCTGTGATCAGGGAGCAAGGGGGCAAGTAAGCATACATAGGTCCCCTCTACAAGGATTCGCTTTTGCACCTGGTTAGGCGATTATGCGCATAATCGCAGAAGCGCATTTACGCCTAATCCCTCTGCACGAGAAGCGGTGAGAGGCGGCGAAGCGCATTAAAGGATGTCCAAAATGCGGTTTACAAGTAATTAATGCGCATAAGCGCATATTCACACAGTCAAAATTCGCTTTAATGGATGGAGCAAAATAAAACTCGTGATTTAACGCGCATTCGATAATGCGCATAATCGGAGAGATAACGCGCCTCTACGCCCCATTTGCGCTCCGCTGGTGTGGAGGTAAATTTTTTAATGAGACTTCAAAGAGCATTAAACCTCTCGTGAAGAGGCACCCATACATAGAATACTGTATCAAGGTTTAGATGCTTTAGTTTAGATAAGGCTTGATGGAAAATGATTTGGAAATATGGTTTGAGGTTGCTCAAAGATGTCACTCATGAGGATTTGTACCAACTATGTTGTTCAAGGACATTAGTCATATAAACTTGTGACTTATACCAACCGTATGGATTCTTTTTAAGGGAACTAGGTGAAGGGTCCAGGGTTAAGAACAGGTGAGGTTGTGGCTGGAAAAATCCCTGTGTCCATAAGAACAGAGAGGTAGACCAGACAGTTGACTACATAAAAAGCAGAAGTAATGTCCATCTTTGACGTCAGAAGAGATGGAATATTCTGGGAAGAGGATGATCTAAATTTATGACATGGACCAATAGATTTAGCCATTTCAGAATAAATTAATATGTATTAGGAGGGAGATCTTTCTCTTTGAAAAGGGTATTTAAATCTGAACACAAAGATGTCTTCCTTTTCCCTCAGGCACGACAAGGTTTTGCCTGGGAGAGAGGGGAGCCCTTTTGTGGAGAAGAGCTCCTTTGCAGAGTCAGTATGAGTGTTGTTACTGGGGGAGTGTTTGTCTATGTTTGTCTTAGCAAAGACCTTGTTCTCCATAAATCTGCCACACTTGTGAGTATATTCTTTCAGTTTGCTTTGCTGAATGGAGGTTGGTGGGTCTGTTTGACTTTAACTTCCTGAAATTGTTTTAATAAACATTTTAAAGATATAACAGTTTCAGTAAGTTTGTGAGTTTGTGTAAAATCAGTCATTCTGAGCGTCTATCTTCGGATCTTCCTTTTCACCTACTATAGAGGGGGATTTAAGAAGCATTGATGCGAGGTACTGCAGGAACCACGCTTCCAGGCAGCCTATATTCAGTGTCCCTTAAAATAAAAGTCACCTGAAAAAAACCCTTACAATGTGATGGAAACAGCAAAAGAACCCTTCTTTGCTGCCTTCACTGCCATGCAGGAGGTGTGATTATACACTCCTACACATGCTCAATCTTCATGACAAGACTTACTGGGGAGCTCCAGACAGCTGCCTTCTGACTTGTCTGGAGCTTCCCAGTAAACTAGGGAGCCTTCCAAGTTCCACAGTGCCAATGTGGGCTCTCAGGAGCAATTGTGTCAATGTCCTATTACACCTCACCATTCTATAGCATTGGCTCTGAAAAATCCCCCAGAGCATTCAGGAATCCCTTGGATTCCATAAGTCTCTGGGGCAGATCATCTTAATGGGTCCCCTACCTCTGCAGAGAGGGACTGGCACGGTTACACCAAATTTCACCAGGAAATGGTCCTACCATGGCAATGGGGCAATTTCCATCTCACCAATCTCCAACCACTCCCTCATGCCCCAAATCAAGGACATGTCCTATGTTTTGAGCTGGTGGATATGAAGTCCCAAGTTGGTCCTACTAAGGGAGCCTAAGCATGGATGTTGAAGTCTCATAGACCAGACATCTCGGTCAGAGAGGTCATTGGGCAGCAAGATCGGCAGTACACAATAGCACACCCATTCTGTTTCTTTGGCCTCACCTTGAGCAAAGCTAGACAGGACAGAAGGCTCCTTTTACAGAAAGGTTCTCTCATAGGTACAGAAGTTATTCTGTCTCTTGTTCCATATGGGATATAGGCACCACTCATAGACATTTCTTTAATGCATGTTGTCCTGCTTGCTGAGAACAGGAAAATTGACTTAAACTGTGTTTAAACTGTGGTTATGAAGCCACCATGGTTAGGAATGGTTTGCATGACATGCTAAGCCATAATGGCCCTGTTCAGGAGATACCATAAACCACAGCTTTAATCATGGTGAATAAGGCTTTTTGCCTTATTCATTGTGATTAAAGCCATGGTTTAAGGTGTCTTCTGAACATGGCCAACGGTTAGCTCAAAATGCTTAACCACTGTGGCTTAGCATGTCATCTGAAAAGGGTCACTGTGTGGTTTCTTTCTGGTCATTGTTGGTGTTTACATGGTTGCCTCATACGTGGTAGTTAGATATTCCTTTAAAGATGGGGAGGATCTTAAAAGACTTCCCTCTCTTTTCCCATAATTTGACTTTGTTGGAGGAATGGGTTATCCATCTTTCCAGATTTTTTAAAAAACAGATGACAACATTTCCTCTGCTGAAGTCATGCCCTAAAATTGGGAGAGTCTTTTCCCCTGAAAGGACATCAAGTTTTTTCTCCTGTCCCTGCCTTCTGCCAGATTGGGGAGATGCTTCCTACTGACCAGAAGGGAACCTCATGCCTGCAAGTCCAATTTCTGTCCTTGCCTTGTCAAGCAGTACCTTCTGCCTGCTGCAGTTCAGATTCTAGCTTGCCAGAGCTTCCCAGTTCTCTGCACTCCACAAGCCAACATGTGGGTGCACCTGTCTGGATTCTGACAACTGAAATGACTGTTGGGGCATATCCACTTTCAGCTTTTAGTGGCTGGCTTTGAAAAGTGTTTCTGTGATTTAAAAAGCTGTGTTTGGCAGGGAAACACATAAGTTACTTCATGCCACTTTTGTGCTGTAATGGGAGAAGCAAAACCTGAGAAACCTTTTCTTGCCATGTAAGTGTGAAAGGTACAGGGGCCTTTTGTGAGAAGCACATTTATTCAGAAAGACGTAATGCCAAAGTAAACAATGAGAGGGTTTGGACAACACTTTAGGAAACGGAGGGGGCAATAGCAAATTCACCGTGCATTATTTTGCCAGTACTCCCCATATGACATGTTGCTCTGCCCCCCGTCATGTGGCTGAAACTCTGTCGTCCTTCTGGCAGTCCATTGCTCTCAGGGGTATCCCATCAGCCAGTGCAACTTTTGCCGGCTGCAGAGGAGTGGCCGGGGCGCTTTCAGTTACTCCTGGCTGAGGGCTCTATGTCCTTCTGAAATAATGCACACAACACGGGAACATTAGCAACGGAGCCCGCCGCACGACATAATAACTAACAGGTCTCTGGATAAGCAACAGAGCAGCCCATTGTTTTTCTCCATTGCTTAATTCCAGAAATTAGAGCACCGTGAGTTGTTTGTCCCCCTCAAGACAACACAATAAGCAATGCAATGCATGGTTGACTCTAATTGTGTTGTCCAAACCCAGCCAATGTTGGAGCTCTTCATCTAAGGAGGCTGGAACTCATTGGATCATGGGAGTTTTTTAATCAAAATGTCATGAGGCACTTTGTCAAAAGCTTTGGTGAAGTCAAGATATATGATGTCCACAACATCTCCACAGTCCACAAGGGATGTTACCTGATAAAAAAATGAGATCAGATTATTCTGACAGGATCTGTTCTTGACAAATCCATGCTGGCTTCTCGTCATCACTTCTTTATAATCTGCGCCAATATTTTCCCAGGGATGGATGTCAGACTGACTGGTCTGTAGTTCCCAGGTTCCTTCTCTTTGCCCTTTTTGAAGATAGGCTCAGCACAAGTCCATTCGACAGACAAAGAGCTCCATCACATCAGCGGCTTAACGCACTCTCACCACGGCTGGTATCTGGTTTTGCAGCATGGGACTCACATGACATTGTTCTTGTCCTGCACCCATTTTGCCTCTTTTCCTCTGTTTTGCATATTATTATGGTGTGGGGAAAGTCTGGATTATTTTCCCAAAGTGACTTTAATGTGCCCTTAAGCCTCCATCTAGTGCTGTCCCCTTACTTTTTCCTTTGTTGGGTGCATGTGCTTTGAATGGAGTCTTGCTGATGAAAGGGGAGGGCGGGGTGGTTCTCCTCCTCCAGCACTCCTTCCTGTCCAACATTTGAATTAATGGACTTTTTACTGCTCCAACCCCACTCTCCTTGCCTGTAGCTCCCTCATTTTTAAAGATAAAGAGATGAAACTTGGGATACTGAGAGCTCTTAAGTAGAGCTTTAGGCATGCCAACTTTGAATCAGATAAGTCCATGCCTTGAGTTTTAGGAATTTTTAAAATGCAAATTAACCAAAATGCTTATATCTGCATAATTTTTTATAGATAAAGAAATAAAACTTCAGGAGAGCTTTAGCCATGCCAAATTTGAATCAGATAGTTAATCCCTTGATTTTTTTTAAGGATTTTTAAAAATCCCCCCTTTAAACCCTTTTCCTGATAGTCCACCAGTGTGATCTTCCACCTGTTTTCATTTGTGAAGGATCGATTTTCCTTTACTTTGATCATGCAAAGCTGTGCATCTCCAGTTCATAAAATAGATATCTGCTGGCTCCCTTACTCCCTTACTTACATTGCGTTTACTAAAATCAGATGCAGGCTTACCTTTGAGTAAACCCCACTGAACAGAGAGAGACTTAGTTCTGAGTAAACAGAAGTAAGACCTCAGAAGCATAGGGTTACAGGGCACTTCTTTCCAGTTTGCTGTTTTAGACTTTTTTTAAAAAGCTTCTGAGTGACCACACTAAGTCAGTTCTACACGTGTTTACTCAGAAATAACTCTCTGTTCAGTGGGATTTATTCAAAGGTAAGCATGCATCGGATTTTAGTATGACTTGGATGTAAATGCAGTTGAAATCAATGGGATGGAAAAGCTAACTTACCACTTATGCATGGCAACGGGGCATACTAATTCTGAGGCCTTTGATACACCTTGGCTTCCTTTCGTCACATGTATCAGAATGCCCTCTCCAAAGAGATCTGCCTGGTGCCTATCCTAGTGTCCTTTCATCACCAGGCAACTCCCTTTTATTATCACAGCTTTTTAAATGGTTGTACAGTCTTTCTGCCCAGTTTCCATCTTAAAGTTGTCCTATGTTTGTGATTTTTTTTAGATTATTCTGTGGTTGTTGCTTGTTATATATTTTTATTAAGGAAAAAAGGGGTGAAAGGTAAAGAAACAATGAGCAGAGTGTTTAGTTCAAACAGTTCTGCTATGCAGGTGATTGTCATATATGATATTCTAGCAAAAAAAAAAGGAACTTCAGATTTCCTACTTCTTCCCCAAAGATTCTCTGTACTCATGCAATGGCTTTTCCCAGGATTCTCTTTTCCACCACATGAATACTTTCATCTCCAAACAACTGAAAGGGGATGATGATTTTTCCCCTCTTTCTTTTTCGAAATTCTGCCTCTGATTCCGTGTGACATGCTTGCAATTTAACACAGGTAATTTGGATGTCAGAATGATACATGGCAGGAACTGTCCCAGTTGGGCTGTGTAATGTGCTGCTGTGCTCCTTTGGTGTTCCTTCCAGATTAGTGAGGATGCAGGGGGCAGTGGCTAGGACCAGCTAGTGCAAATAACATGAGGATTGGTGCTGAAGGGGAGAGCAACTACATCATCAAGGACAGAAAATTGAAAGTACCTTTTCTAATAGGGATAAAATCTGCAGCAGAATTGGTGCTACATTCAAGGGTTTTGACTGAGGTGCAACCAAGTTCACAACCCTGGTAGCTATTCTTTATCACATCCTTGCTTAACATCCCTCCCCGACTCCCATTATTTACTAAATTCTAGCAGTCCTTGGCAAGCAAGTGAATGCATGGCTTTCTTCCTTTCCCTCTACTTGTGGGATGCCTTTCTGTCAAGAGGAGGCCTACCCAACCTAAAATCCACAGGGAAAAAATATCTATCACAGCTGCAGTATTGCTGCCAGCTCCAACATTTCCTGCACCATGATGCCTCTACTCCCAGGGGCTCATTTGGCTGTGTCCATTCCTGTATCATAGTCTTGATTAATTCCAGTGGTTTTGGGTCTGTTGTGGCCTTGGTATCCCAGAGCATAGGCAGGGCAGAATCTCAAGGCAGTGGTTCTGTTCTGTGCCTGTGTGCATATATCAGAGACTCTCTCATAAAACTACTAATGGGGTTGCAGAGACAGGTGGCATTCTTTCTGTAAGGCCATGTTTGGTGCATTGGTGCACATGGCCTTACAGCAAGAACACCATCCATCTCTGTAGCCCCCTAGTAGTTTTCTGAGAGTGTCTCTCATATATGTCTGTGCACAACTACAGCCATGGGGAATGTTCTCTCCCTGCTGTGCTGCCACTGTACATGGAAAGTAGCACTATGAGCCTTAATCATTACTCTTTTGCCACTCTGAGCATCATTTTTGTCATCTTGCCCCTGCAATCACCCAAAGGCCAAGCTGAGTGTATTAGTTGTCAGGCTCAAGGGAACTCAGCCACATCTCTTCACACCTCTGCTTCCATCCTCTCTCCTAAAGCATCGTTTGCCTCATGAACACAATTCAGTCTAAAAAATGCCATTTTTAAAGGCATTGGGGATGCACTCTCTGAAACTCGTGCTTTCACTGAGCCTCAGGTGCTGCGGCCAATGAACCAGTTAGAAATGCCAAATCCTTTTAGAATGTCAGGTACTGAATTTATATCCTACAGCAAATTTATGACAGAATCAGGAGTGGGGCATGTTAATATTATTGAAGCATGCAGGTTCACTTCACTCATTAAACTCGACTGATGGCTGCTCTGTGTCCCATATTAAATCAGTGGATGGTCCTAAAGTCATACCTGGTAGCTGCTATACAGAATATTTTTGATCAGAGAAAGCACTCCACATTTGAAAGTGAGCCTGAAGACTGGGTGAATTAAGAAAGCAAAAATAAAAGTTTTATCGAGTATCCATGGTGTTGGATATGTTTTTACAGTCAGAGGGCAACTGAAATGATAAAGGGGCTGGAGCATCTCCCCTATGAGGGAAGGTTACCACAGCTTGGATTGTTTAGCTTTGGGAAAAGGAGGGTAAAGGGAGACATGCTAGAGATGTACAAAATTATATATGGTGTGGAGAATGTGGATAGGGAGACATTTTTCTCCCTCTCTCATAGTTCTAGAACCTGGAGTCATCCCATGAACTGATTGGTGGGAGATTCAGGACAGATAAGGAGTACTTCTTCACTGTGCATAGTTAAACTAAGAAATTCACTACCACAAGATGTAGTGATGGCCACCAATTTGGATGGCTTTAAAAGGGGGTTGGATAAATTCTATGAGAAGGGTATCAATGACCACTAGTCCTATGTGTTACCTCCAGTATCAGAGGCAGTAAGTCTATATACACTAGTTGCTGGGGAATATGGACGGGAGGGTGCTATTACACCCGTGTCCTGCTTGTGGGTTCCTGGTCGACAGCTGGTTGGCCACTGTGTGAAAAGAGTGCTGGACTAGATGGACCCTTGGTCTGATCCAATATGGCATAACTCCAATGATTACCTTCATAATGTCAATTACATCAAACTACACAGATCTATTCAATAATATTAACCGTTTTTAATAATCCTGGTAACCAAAGAAGAATGATATATGATAAAAACTGATCATCTGAATATGAAGTGAATTCTTTGTACTGATAATCACCACATAATGGAAACTGTTCCAAGTTTGCAGGATTAAATCCTGGACAATGTCACAATTGCTTCCACTAAATGTCTCAATGAGAAATGGAAGAATTCAACATATTTTCAGCTGTAATACTAGCCTAGCTGCTCCAAGTCCAAATCATGTTGGATACCACTGCAGTGGAATATACATTGTAGTGGGTAAAATCAATAAGAATTTATTGTATCTCATTGGTATGACTAGTTATGTGTGTATATGTTGTGAGATAATTATGAGTAACGGAATATATTCTTGGAAATAAGGGAGGCTGCCATGAATGAGTCAGTCAAATGCTGGAACCAGCACGTAGCTTAACTTAGCAGGGATACTTTCATCTGGGTGTTACTGGTATCAGTGGTAGACCTGGTTACATTGAGAAAAATGTGAATGGTGGTATGACCAGTTTTGAAACTAAGGATGAGGTCATTGGCATCATGACGGTTATAACAGGCCAGGGTTTGAACAGTTGGAGAGAGAGAGATCCTTGGTGAACAAGAAACATGTCGTAAGTGTTTAGGCTGGATTCGCCCACCATGCCTTCCATTTAGGTAAATATGAAACTTTGATATTGAATGTTAGATTGAGAGGAACCTTGGTTTTATTATGTTATCAATATGCTTGCTCCCATCTCCATTGTACATTTAGTGATTGTAACTTGTGTATATTTAAGAATGCTTGTGATCTGCCTCATCTTAGCTAAAACTTGTTATTCCCTTAGATTGTTTGAGCTATAACAATGTATTCTTTGATACCATATTTGTGATGTCTACCTTGAGAGAAGTTTCAGGGATAACTACTTTAATTCTTGAAGCCCAAAATAGTTGGTAAATATTTGCAAATCTATCACTGAGTGGGGTCTGTCCATTGAAGCTGTTGTATATGTTAAAAAATACTTATCCCTACATAGAAATACAAGAGGATGAGCCTAGGAGCCCAATCGAGAGCATCTGGATTAAAATAAACGGGGAAAGGAATAAAATGAGCATGATAGTCGAAGTCTACTACCTACCACCCAATCAAGGAGAAGATGAAGACTCTAATGAGAAATGGAGACCAAGATGGGTGGGAGTTTTTAAAAAAGGAAATTTTAAAGGCCCAATTACAAACAATTCCAACAAGGAAAAAAGATAGAAGACAACAGAAGAAACCAATGTGGCTCCACAAAAAGCTTAGAGATGACATGAAAATAAAAAAAGGATACATACAGGAAGTGGAAGGAAGGCCAGGCTACAACAGAAGACTTGCCGCAGTGCCTTGCCTCCTGTTTGGGACTACCTGAAGAATGACACTCCCTGACTCCTCAGTTGAGAGGGCCATGTAGGGCCTGTGAGGCACCAAACAAAGACAGCAGTTGCAAAGTACTGAGAGAGACCTTGAGGGTAAAATGACCACGGCTGCTCAAAAAACTCACCACCCCTGAAGCTTTCTAAAAACCTGCCTGGGATTTGAGGTTAGAAGAATTGCTTATATTTTACAATCTTTATGCCTCTCCGTTTAGCCTCCTAATTGAAAGTTTGTACTTTTCCTTAGTCAATCTGTTTTGGAGGACAATCAAAGGTACTTTGGGTCAGATGAACAATTTAAGCATTTAACAGCATATGCTAAGTTTTTAATTTACCCCAGAACTATATTTAGGCCTGGCTGAGAGTTCACAGTTGTTTTAAATATATATTGTTTTCATATGTTGTCTGTTTTTATGCTTTTATGGATTAAAATTTTGTATATCGATTTTTAATGTCCAAAGTTTAAATTTTTGTAAACCGCCCAGAGAGCTTAAGCTATGGGGCAGTATATAAATGTAATAAATAATAATAATAATAATAATAATAATAATAATACAAACAAGTAGCACAGAAGGGCCAGAATGGTATCAGGAAGGCTAAAGCTGAGAATGAACTGAGGCTAGCGAGGGATGTTAAAAGCAATAAAAAGGCTTTCTTCAGACACGTGAATAGTAAAAGACAGAGGAAAGAAACGGTGGTTCAACTACTTCATGAGGATGGCAAATTGGTAACAGATGACAAAGAAAAGGCCGAAGTGCTCAATTCCAATTCGGCTCAGTCTTCTCTCAAAACCGAGTCTATGACCCCCCTGGATAAAGTGAAGTACAAGCTGTCGGGGCAGGATTGCAGTTTGAGATTGATAAACAAATGGTCAAGGAACACCTAATTTCTTTGAACGAGTTCAGATCTCCAGGGCCCGACAAACTACATCCTAGAGTAATAAAGGAGCTGGCAGAAGAACTCTCAGAACCACTCTCTATTATCCTTGCAAAATCATGGAAGACGGGTGAAGTGCCGGATGACTGGAGGAGGGCTAATGTTGTCCCTATCTTCAAAAAGGGCAAAAAGGAGGAACCTGGGAACTACAGACCAATCAGTCTGACATTCATCCCTGGGAAAATTTTCATGGTGACATGAAGTTTTAAATTACAAAGAGCCTTGGCCGGACCACCTGGAGGGAGGAGGAAGGCAGATAGCGAGGCCTTGGCGCCAGGAAGAAGAGCCTTATCTACTTCAAGGTTGTAAATCATATCGAGTAGCAGAAGGGAGTTGGAGGTGTGAAACGGTGGTGCCAGGCCGACACCAAAGAAGGAAGGGGGAGCCAAAGAAGAGACGGGGGGGGGGGGGAAGAATATATAACTAGGGCCCCACTTTATGAGGGATGTATGTGCAAGACTGTGGTAGGGAGTGAGGGCAAGGCTCTGCTTAGGAGTAAGTATTATAGTTAAGATATTTCATGTTTTACCAATTTGCTGGGGTTTATGTTATGCATGCTTTTAGTAGTTTTTTAGCTATTCTTCCTATGTATATCCTACCCTCAGTCTTAATAAAGTCTTCTACCTCATGGATGTTAGCTGCCTATGTTTTGTTTCTTGGGGTCCATGCTAGATCCAGTGTCGATAAGTTGCTGAATAATAATAATAATAATAATAATAACAACAACAATTTATTTCTTACCCGCCTCTCCGTCTGGATCGAGGTGGGGAACAACAACATGATAAAATACATAAAACTGATTAAAACATGACACATATTATTAAAACTGCATAAAAAATCCTAAAACATCCTAAAAACATCCTTAAAACATTCTAAAATTCCACTGGATATGCCTGCCAGAAGAGAACAGTCTTTATAGCTTTCTTAAATTCTAAAAGACTGTTAAGTTGACGAGTCTCCTCCGGCAGGTCATTCCACAGTCTGGGAGCGGCAGAAGAGAAGGTCCTCTGGGTAACGGTTGTCAGCCTAGTCTTGGCCGACTGCAGTAAGTTCTTCCCAGAGGACCTGAGCATGCGGGGCGGATTGTATGGCAGAAGGCAATCCCGCAGGTAACCTGGACCCAAACCATGTAAGGCTTTAAAGGTAATAACCAACACTTTATACTTCGCCCGGAAACTAATTGGCAGCCAGTGGAGCGATTTTAAAGCTGGCGTAATATGGTTACCCCTAGATGTACCGGTGACCAACCTGGCTGCCATATTTTGAACTAGTTGAAGTTTCCGGACTAGGCATAGAGGTACCCCTATGTACAGCGCGTTGCAGAAGTCGAGCTTCGAAGTTACCAGCGCGTGCACCACCATCTTTAGGTCTTCCAACTCTAGGAAGGGGCGCAGCTGGTGTATCAGCCGAAGCTGATAGTAGGCACTCCTGGCCGTCACATCTATCTGGGCTGTCATTTGGAGTGTTTGTCATACCTTTACAACCTCCACCTCCTCCACCGTCACCTAACCCACCAGTGGATCCAACTTCAGTAGGAGGCCCAGGGCTGCTGCCTGCTGTTCCAGAGGAGAATAAACCGTAGGAAGGGTAGGTGAAGGTGAAAATGTGGGCACCGGGACCCCTGAGGCCGAACTACTCCCTGCCCCACAGCCACCAAGTGGGGGTGAGGGCAGGCCTGTACCTCCTGAGGAGCCACCAGTGCTTAGGCTGACCAGATAAAATCCAGGTCAGGGCTCATGTAACTTTAACATGAGCCCTGACCTGTTAAAGTTACATGAGCCCTGACCTGGATTTCATCTGGTCAGCCTACCAGTGCTAAGCAATACAGACAGATATCAAAGGCGCTGCCAGAACCACGCTGAGGATTGCTTACAGGTTTTGAAGAACCTTGTCAAGGCTACCATGTCCTCTGGACAGAAGTTGCGTGCTCTTCTGCGACAGATGGCTGAGAGAGAGGACAGGAGAAGAACCAGTGAATGAGTAATACATATCTGGTCAACACGCTCCATTGGAGAAAGCATTCAAGAATACACCCAGGCGATTCGAGATTTGGGCAGGGAGGCACAGGCAGCGGCTGAAGCCTCTGATCAAATCTACAAGCACACAATGGCTGCACGTACAGAGGAAATGAGACGGCAAACCAATGCTATCCTAGCATTGACAGCTGTCCTTCAGGCGCCTGTTAGAGCACCTCAGCCTCCTCCTCCACCCCCATTGCCCTACGTTCTTTACCCATATCCCCCTCTGCCTGCTCCTTACCACCCTGGGCCTCCACCACCCATATGCCTTCCACACCTCAGCATCCTATGCAGCCTCCCCCAACCCTAACCCAACCAAGAAGGATGAGCACCAGGAAATGCTGAGGTGAATTCTGCCTTGCTCAGCATCTACATTAATTATTGTTAATGCTACTGAGTACCTGCATTTTATCATAGTTGAGGCAATATTAGTTGCTGCTTGGCTTTTTGCTTTCTCTCTATGACGAGAGAGCATAACCTAGTACTTCATTTCATCTCAGTACTGGCTAGTTTCCAGGCGAAGTATAAAGTGTTGGTAATTACCTTTAAAGCCCTACATGGCTTGGGTCCAGGTTACCTGCGGGATCGCCTTCTCCCATACAATCCGCCCCACATGCTCAGGTCCTCTGGGAAGAACTTACTGCAGTCAGCCAAGACTAGGCTGACAACCGTTACCCAGAGAACCTTCTCTTCTGCTGCTCCCAGACTGTGGAATGACCTGCCGGAGGAGACTCATCAACTTAACACTCTTTTAGAATTTAAGAAAGCTATAAAGAGTAGTCACTTCCGGCAGGCATATCCAGTGGGATTTTAGAAGGTTTTTAGGATGTTTTTATGATGTTTTATTTCTATTTTAATTATGTGCACCATGTTTTTAATCAGTTTTATGTATTTTATCATATTTGATATTTACTGTTATTCCCCGCCTCAATCCAAATGGAGAGGTGGGTAAGAAATAAATTTATTATTATTATTATTATTATTATTATTATTATTATTATTATTATTTTGATAGGCTTGAGTGCCGGGCTGAAAACAACAGAATGAAATTTAATAGGGATAAATGCCAAGTTTTACACCTAGGAAAAAGAAACCAAATGCACAGTTTCAAGATGGGGGATACTTGGCTCAGCAATACTACAAGTGAGAAGGATCATGGGATTGTTGTAAATCACACGCTGAATATGAGCTAACAATGTGATGTGGCTGCAAAAAAAGCGAATGCTATTTTGGGCTACATTAATAGAAGAATAGCTTCCAAATTGTGTGAGGTACTGGTTTCCCTCTATTTGGCGATGGTTAGAGCTCATCTTGAGTATTGCATCCAGTTCTGGGCACCACACTTCAAGAAGGATGCAGACAAGCTGGAACGTGATCAGAGGAGGGCAACGAGAATGATCAGGGGTCTGGAAACAAAGCCCTATGAAGAGAGACTGAAAGAATTGGCCATGTTTAGCCTGGAGAAGACTGAGGGGAGACATGATAGCACTCTTCAAATACTTGAAAGGTTGTCACACAGAGGAGGGCCAGGATCTCTTCTCGATCAACCCAGAGTGCAGGACACGGAATAATGGGCTCAAGTTACAGGAAGCCCTCTAATTTTTTTCTAAATTCTTCTTGTATTCTTCTCAATTTACATATTTCTCTAATACAAATCCCTCTTGTTACGCTTTCATTGTGTCCCATAATATAGCTTGACTACATTGTCCCCTCTCATTAATTTCACATATACTTTGCAACTCTTTTACCATTTTTTCAACTATATGTTTATAATTAAGATTTTTTTGTGTCTAATTTCCATCTTTTAGCCTCCCTGTAATCTTTCTTAATTTTAATATCAATACTAACTAACGCATGAGTACAAACCAAAAAGAGAGAATTGGAGAAAGAGGATATGGAAAGAGCCCAGAGAAACTTGTTGTATTTGAAAAGGGATTTTTTTGAATATAGATCCGCGCAATCAAAAAAGGCAAGGAATGTAATAGGGGTAATTAAAGATAGAACAGGGAAAAGATGTAATTTAATGAAAGATAAACTAAAAGTATTTTAAGAATTTTATCAAAAATTGTACTCTGCAGGAGACATCTCTCAGGGAAGATTAAAGAATATATGGAGAAACATTGGAAAATTAGGCTAAAAGAGATAAATAGAGATCTAATGGAATAATTGGTGTCAGAAGAAGAAATAGAAGGAGTTACTGATAACTTAAAAAGGGGGAAATCCCCAGGATTGGATGGGTTGGGATTGGAGTATTATAAGACATTTTAAAAATCATTAATACCTAAACTGAAATTATTATACAATAAAATAATAGAAGGAGATAGGATCCCACCATCGTGGGAGCAGTCCTTGATTGTATTAATTCCAAAACCAAATAAAGATTTATCAGATACAGGATCATATAGACCCATTTCCCTAATAAATCAAGATGCAAAAATTTTGACAGCAATAATGGCAAAAAGAATGAAAAGTTTTATATATAAATATATTAAAAGGAACCAATGTGGATTTATAGCTGGGAGACAGATGCCTAATTTAATAGGGAGAGTGTTGAATATAATAAATATAGTTTTAAAAAATAAATTGAAGGCAGGATTGATGGCCTTAGATATTTTTAAAGCCTTTGATTGCGTGAAATGGCCAGACTTCAGAATGATTATTAAAAACAATAGGGTTTGGAACACGATTTAAGAGTTTGATAAATCAATTATATGCACGAAATAATGCAATAGTTATGGTTAATGATGGAATAACAGAACAAATTTCTTTAACCTGAGGTACCAAGCAAGAATGTCCCCTTTCCCCGGTTTTGTTTGTTATAGTTATTGAAATGTTAGCTAATGTAATTAGAGAAGATGAAAGTATTATAGGGATAGGGAATAAGGAAAATATTAAAATAAGTTTATTTGCAGATGATACTCTATTGAGAACCCTATAGAAAAAATGGAGAAAATAAAAGCACATTTTAAGGAGTTTGGGGAAGTGACAGGGTTGCAGGTAAATTGGGATAAATCTGAGATGATGTTATTTAATTTTTAAAAAGAGGAAGAGCAAGGTTTGATCAATAAGAAGAATAATATTAAGGAAAGAATTTAATTAAATATTTAGGAATAAATATTACAAGAAACTTAGAAAATTTAGAAAAGGGAAATTTTAATAAATTAAAGATGGAGATTTTAAAAAATTAGAGGAGAATAGAAAAATTAAACTTTCATGGTTTGGAAGAATAGTGATTATTAAAATGAAGATTTTGCCTAAGGTAATTTTTTTATTTAGAATGCTACCAATTAGTGTCAGAAATAGAACTGAAGAGCTGGCAAGTTATGATAAATAATTTTTGTAATGGGGATAAGAAAGCAAGAATAAACAAGGCGAAATGGTATAAATCTCAGAAATTGGGAGGTTTGGGTCTTCCTAACGTAAAGTTATATTATACAGCTAACCAATTAAGATATATAATAAATAGTATGGCAAGAGTAAATGAATTAACTTGGTTAGAGTTAGATACATTAGAGATGGATTTGGGATTAGGAAATATTTTTTTTATTAAACCAACTAGGAAGTTGTTAGAAAGAATAGAAAATCCACTTTTAAAGAATATTTTAGAGATATGGGTAAAATACAAAAAGAAATTATTACCAGATATCTCCCCTTTGACTCCAGTGGTGTTGTTGGAGAACTTTCCAATGACTTTTAAAAAAGAAATGGAAACGGTATTAAGAGAACAGAAGGTTATAAAAATAAAAGATTGGCTGGAAAAGATGATGAGTAAGGAACAAATAGAAGAACTGTTGAAAGGGAGAAAGATATCGTGGTTTAAAGGTATACAATTAGAGCAATGAATGTGGAATTGGTTAAAGAAAAATAAAGAATGTAGAGATTTTACAAGATTTGAAAAGATTATTGTAAGGAGAGAAGAAGAGGGGGGAAATAAAATAATAAAAGGTATGACAAGTGAAATGTATAAAATGTTGATAGAAGGTGAAGAACAACAGGATCATCTTAAAACAATATGGGATTATGATATAACCAAACACATAAGTGATCAAAGCTGGGAGAAGATATGGGACTTGCGTATATTGAAAACTATGTCAGTAAAGATAAAGGAGAATTAATATAAGTTATTTTGGAGGTGGTACTATGCCCCAGTGTAGCATTATTATCAATTTATAATAAAGGTCAGGGGACGCAAAATGTTAAAGATTTAATTACAAATTTAATGACAGCAGCAAGATTAATGATAGCTAGGAAATGGAAAATACAAGGCAATTACTAAATGACAGAATGGTATAAAGAAGTATGGGATATTGTGATTAATGATAAGTTAACTAGTAGTATTAAAGTTAAAAGGGGGTTATTGAAAAGAAGTGATTTTGAAGATGTTTGGGGAATATTTGTAGATTTTGTGTTTAAAAAAGAGAAAGGGTGTACACCTTTACAAGACTCATTACAATTTTGGAAGGACGTATAATTAAGTATTGGATGGACCCATTTCAGGGGGTGCACTTATTAGTTAAGTTGTATTTTATTGTTTGTATGTAAAATTAATAAAAATTAACAAAAAAAAAGTTACAGGAAGCCAGATTCCAGCTGGACATCAGGAAAAACTTCCTGACTGCTAGAGCAGTACAACAATGGAACCAATTACCTAGGGAGGTCATGGGCTCTCCCACACTAGAGGCATTCAAGAGGGAACTGGACAACCATCTGTCAGGGATGCTTTAAGGTGGATTCCTTCCACCTTCCAACTCTACTATTCTATGATTCTATGATTCCCAAAGTGAAACAATGTTTCACCTCAGTTTCTCGTATATGTCAGGGGAAGGCAATCAGGTATTCCTTAGAAATCCTCCAAACTCGTAGTGCAATGGCTGTCCCCAGGCTAAATGTGCAATTGCTTTCTCAGCTCCTAAATGTGCTGAGAAGACTTCGTCATTCTCAACACTCCCTAAGACTTAGAGGGCAGGGGGTAAGGTTGGGGTGGAAACTTCACCTAGGCTGCTGCTGTGTTTATGATGCTTGCAGAGATATTACTGTGCAGGTCATTCATAAGTAATGTAATGTGATCCCACCCCCCCTTTTGTTTCCCATCGGTGCTACTACTGTCATTGCCTTTTCATCACAGTTCTTGCATTGAGGATACGCATCAGGGCAATGTAGTGTAGCCTATGTGGGACAAATATGTGCGTCCATTACCTTGGATCACAACTTTCAACTGTACACCGCCATATTAGACAGCTAGAGACGGAACTCACGTAGGCATCTTCAGGCATTTCTTGATCATTGTCCCTTGCTTGCTAACTACATCAAACCCTACATTAACCGTTTGGCTTCATCACGTACTACATCCTGCAAGACACCACACTACTGTCTAATGCACGCTCCTCCCTTTCCAAGAACAGCTCAAACAGCATATTTGCATGAACCTGCCCTGCCCCCTCCTTCTTCAACCTACCTTCCACCCTCCCTCTCCCTGTGCAACCCCCCCCCCCCCTTTACATACTCTCTTTCTAAGCAACTGTGAACATGGTGGAAGAACACATCATCACGGTGGCATACTCAGTGGCAGTGCAAATTATCCTGACCAATACAGGTAAGGAAGAAGATGGCGACCACCTTCAGAGGTGGACTTTACCACAAAGTGCAGTCGGGGCCTCCGGTATACCACCATCAGAAGCGCATTTGTCCTGTGTTTCTCCAGTGCTCGGTGCCTCACGTCTACTGTTAGATGACAACGAAGATGACGTAGTAAGCAGATCGTTCAATAATTACATGGTCAGCACCATGATGCATGACATGGACATGACTACATCAATTGTCTGTTCTGCTGCGTTTGGCCTCAATGAGGACCAGTTGATTCTTAGAAAGTGGGTTCTGAAAAGGACTGATGTTGTGTGGAATGAGATGAGTGATATGGATGACTGGGACAACAACAGATTTAGGGGGGAATTCTGAATGTCCCAGGATACCTTTAACAATCTTGTTCAGGAAATGACACCAATTTTGCAGACATAACACTAATATGTGAAGGGCAGTGAGCATCAGCTGACGAGTTGCAATGTGCTTGTATAAGCTTGCCACTAATGTAGGCTATTGTCCCTTAAGCACCATTTTTGGAGTTGGCCGCTCTATTGCTTGTGAGGTGTTCCAAGAGACTGTTCGAGTGATAAATGAACTGTATCTGAATGACGCTGTTAGAGTTGGGGATGAGAAGGAGAACATGAAAGGTTTTCACACTGCAGGTTTCCCCCGGACCATGGGCACACTGGATGCCAGCCACAAAAATTCTGACTCCCCACGGTCATGAAGCAGTTTTACAATCGCAAGCAGTTTTACAGCATGACACTGCCAGGCACTTGTTGATTCTCAGGGACGGTTCCTTGATGTATTTGCTGGTGTTTCCAGTTGCTTCCATGATATTGCCACTTTCTGGAACTCCTCCCTTGCGGATAAGCTCTCCTCCAGGAGGTTTCTCAGTAGCAGCCAGTCTATGATTTGTGGAAAGTCAGTACAGCCTCTAATAATTACAGATCAAAGCTCTCTGGGCGGTTTACAAAAATTAATGCTTCCATTCCATGCTCCAAGGCAACTGAAGCAGTGAAATTATAATCACTACCACATTAGAGCACAGCTACCAGTGGAAAGGGCAGTGGGTTGCCTTAAGTCCAGATGGCACGTTCTCTTTTTACTCTCCTATGCGTGGATATCATAGCAGATGTGATTGTCACTTGCTGCATTTTCCATAACATCTGTGAGTCAAGGGGGGACATATTGCTACTCGACCGCCCCAACCTGCCTGGACTGGGAGCAGATGCAGATGCAGTACAGGTAGAAAGGGATAATCTCCCTGGGAGTGAACCAACCTCCACATGAACCAGGCAGGCAGTTGTTATCCAAGCTAAGAGTGCCGACTGGATATGGGAACATTACCCCCATGCCCCAGGATGTGGAGAGGCTGTAGATCCTGCTGAGTAATGGTTACATGCAACCATATCGTCATGCTTCTCCTTTCACGTCTGTAACTGCAGTATGCATTAATGCTTATGCACAGTTCATATCACTACCATAAATAAAAAACCTTTAAGCAAGTTACACTTCCTGTGGTGGTTTGGGATATTTATTTATTTATTTATTTATTTATTTATTACATTTGTATACCGCCCCATAGCCGAAGCTCTCTGGGCGGTTTACATAGGATTAAAAACAATTAAAACAATTTTCTTAGTGAACAGAGGGAAACTGCGTGTACTGCCCTCTCAAGATGGCCGATGGCATCTGCCAGTGGTGCTGTACACACTCAAAATGGCCACAGGAGCGGAGCTGCACTGTCGCGCCGTTGGGGAAAACCAGCAGAATATGAAAGACTTTTACGCTCTGAAACAGCATCTGATCAATTGTCCCACAAAGTGAATGGATGGCAATGCAGACAACACAGGAATCGCACAGTGAATGAATGACTGCTGTCACTGGTGTCTACACTAAAATAGTGGGCACAACTGCCAGGGCTCCTAGCGCCAGAGCTAATGGGATACGGGGCGGATCACTTGGAAGACTCAGGTGCTCCACTAACCAGTTTGTGGTTAGCGTGTGGTTAAGGAAAACTTAAACACAAAAGGTTAACGGTGTTGTCTGTAACAGTTCTGCATGTGGTTAGCGTTAACCACAGCTAAACATGGTTAAGCTAACCACAAAGCCCCAAGTGTCATCTGAACAGGGCCAATGAGATTATTGTGTCTAACTCCTTTTACCCTGAACAGGCTGATGAGTTGAGGGAGGAGGGGGCAGAATCAGGTTCTGAACGAGAAGAGGACCTGTTGGTATCACCAGGTGATGGACTGATTCCCCAGGTCTTTGTTCCAGCTGCAGAGGATGTAAACTCAGAGATTAGTGCTGAGGAGGGGAACTTTTATCTTCAGCTGAGGAATCCCGACCGGCTTCCCAGGAGGAGGAGGAGCCAGTGGACGTTTTAAAGGATGCAACATTCCGGAGGAGGCCAGAGTGGGGAGACATTGGTCGGCTCTGTAAGAAGAAGCACAGCAACTTAAAGATGGATACTTAAGTCTAGGCTGGAAAGGACTCTCTCTTTTGGTCTCTTACAGAAAGCAATTGTTTCTTTTGTTGTTTGCCTAATCCTCCCTTGAGGTGAGCTATGTTAATTAGTTTGTTTTGTGTTTACAAGTTATTTACCTGAACTAAAAGGAGTTTTGGTTTAGTTCCAAATTGGCTTCTTATTTGGTCTCTGCCAACTTCCCAGTAAAAGAAAACACAACAGAGATATTCTGGGCAGGTCTGAGATAAGACTGGTGGGCACATCTAAAGTAAGGTTAGTGGGCACATGGGATGTTGGCCTCCCAGAACAAGTTGTGGCACTGAGTCTGGAACTTTCCCCCTTTGCCTCTTCCTTAATAACATTTCAGAAGCTTTAAAGAATGTGTTGTTTAGAAGGGATGTTAATGTTGGTTGATTTCCCTCCTGATTTGCTGATTTTTGTCTGGCTCTACAATTGTTTGTATATCTAGTTGTATTTTTGTTTTGCTCAACTTTTAGTTATATTAGTTGTTGTGTTTATTGTGTAGTTGTATACTTCTTTGGGTGTCCAATAACATTTTATATATTTAAAGATTAACTTTCTACATTAAATTTAGGCTGCCACGTGATTTAACTTTTGATAGGTATTTCTGTTGGCAGTGCCCTCCTTTCAGGTACTTTGGTCCTCTCTAGTCACTTTTAATTGATGACTAAGGTTACAATCCCATGCATGTTTAGAGAGAAAAAGTCCTACAATTCCAAACATGGCTGGTTGGGAAAAGCTGGGAGTTGTAGGACTCCCCGCCCCACCTAAACATGCATAGGATTGTGCCCTAAAAAACTTCTTAAAATCTATTTATTTTCCCTTTTGTCCTGCCTTCTACAAATCTAGTTTAAATAGACTCAAATATATGATTCCATTTTACATAAAAGTAATTAATATATCATCACATATAATGTCTGTCACATATTGTGTATAGGAATAAAAATATAGTGCTTTTTTAATTCATTCATTCTTTGAAGAGCCCAATTCTTGAATCAAGTCTCCAGAAAATAAAAATGAGTTTTAAAACTTTTTTAAAAAAAACTTTTCACATGAAATAAAATCAGAGTTAGAAAGAGAATGAACTCCTCCTGTTAACGCTACCTTTTGTGTGAGTGGGGCGAACACAGCTGTCCAATCACAGCTACGCTAAAATCCTGGATTTCTCTGTCTCTTTCTAGTCATTGATTGCTTCTCGCCGGAGGGAGACCCAAAAAAAGGGCCGTTCCCCCACCTCAATGTAAACCCGGAATCTGAATTCGGTGTACGCGTCTACCATTCTGTGAGTACCTGGCTCTGTGTTTCTCTCTGCCCTCACCGTTGAAATAGCACCGCCTCCCTCCCGCTTCTTGGGAGAGGGGGGAAATGGTGTCGAAAGTACCCCGGAAGTCCCGCCTCCAGACTAGGCCGGACAGGAACCCTAGATGTTCCCTTCCGGACATGCGCGTTTCTGCCCTCTGAGTTGTGGGCTTTTTGGCTGTAAGGCGGCAGCGCTGCTTCGCTTCGCTTTGCTTCTCTCTGGCGAGCAGAGTCCCGGTGAGGGGGGGATGCGCGCTTCCCAGGAGGAGGCAGAGGAGGGCCGCCGCCACCACGACGGTCATGGAGGTGGAAGAGGCCTTCCCGCTCGTGGGCCAGATGGGGCTCTTCCAGGTGTGGCTCTGCGTGGTGCTCGCCGCGCTGCTCCAGGTGAGGAGAGGCCGGGGAGAGGAGGGGGCAGAGGCTGGCACCTCCGGGTGAGGAGACACGGAGCTTTCGAGAAGGAGCCAGAGTTCCGGCGGCGGCGGCAGCAGCAGCAGCAGCAACCCGGGAGATGGTTTTCCTCAAGGGCCACGACAGGCGTTTGGGCAGCTGCCCGGGGCGGCTTTGTGTCAGGCGAAGGAAGCAGCCTTTTTGGCCCTGAAATGTCCGTAGGGGGCGAGCCCTGCCTGCCTCTCGGGCTTATTAGAAGCAGGGTGGCCGCTTATGCAGTGCCAAAAATGAGGACTTGCCTCACCCAAAAGGAGGATGAAAGAGGACTGACACCTTTTCATAGGCTGGCATAGGTGCAACGACAAGAATTTAAATATAAATAAAATATAAGTCGCCAAAGTGGGGGAAGAGTGTCACCAGGCATTATCCTATGTGCTCATTCTGCTGCCCAAGTGTTAACTGTTGATGCTTTCCTTTGTGGTTCACACCAAGTTCAACTTCCTCTTATTCCTGGTTAGCTTTACCACATGTTCTCCCAACATCACATAGCTGACACTTCCTTAGTTACCTCTTCCAAAAGTGCTGGCAGTGTCTCTCTGCCCTCCACCATGTACATAATTGAGGCAGGCACCAATGGGATTTTATTGCATTTTTATCCTGCCTTTTTTTCCTCCAAGGAACCCAAGGTGGCTTATATGATCCTTTTCCTTCTCTCCATTTTATCCTCACAACAATCCTGTGAGGTAAGTAAGGCTGAGTCAGTAACTGGCCCAGAGTCACCCAGCAAGCTTCATGGCCAAATGTGGACTAGCAAAAACACGAAGAGGTGGTCCTCACACTAGAACAAGAAACGCCGTGGTGGGTCCACCGATAAGAGTCTGGGCATCTTTAGCTGCTATGTGTGCAATATCTCAAAATGCTACATTCATGTGAGAACTTTCTTTACATATTGTATAAAAATTCTGCATGCTAAACATATATAGTTTAACACTGAATTTTATTAATTCCACCCTGGATATAAAGTATTCCTAATTCAACAATTTGTGGAATACACTGAATAATGCACTCATTAATAGAAGTAAAACTAGTGGTGTTAATGACTGTTGAATACACAACACTTTTGTTAAATCCACAAAATGAGTATTCTAAACAGTTAAACACATAGAGGAACTTGTTAAACAAATAATAATCAGCATGTGGAATACACAAAGTAATGTGTCCACAATACAATACACATACACAAATGGTAATATCGGTTTGCCCTGAACTGTTTCTGACTCATTCCTCAGTGGCTGTGTATCTGCTCTTCAGTAACACACATGAAATAATAATTTAGCAATAAAAATTTAACAAAAAGTTTTGAAAAGAACTTGATATCCAAATATTAGAATATATCATAACAATGTTGAATGTCCTTTAATCCACACTTCCCTTGGAGTGACAATATTAGAATATAACATAACAATGTTGAACATCCTGTAATCCATACTTCATTTGGAGTAATAGACTTTGATCCCCATTGAGGACTGGACACCAGGTTGAATCCAGAACAAATATGGTTGAACATAGTTACATTATGCAAGCTGGTGTACCATAAATTTGTACAAGGTATTGGCATTATTGCCTGATAATCATGAAAGAATGTATTATATATTGAGTATTCAAGTTAAACCTTAGATTAAACCAGCCAACAAGGGGGGAGCCATAGTTATTTTGGACACCAAGGATTACTTACAAGAAATTCACTGTCAACTAGCAGATCGGTCCAACTATTCATTATTGGTCAGGGACCTTACCACAGATATCCAATTCACCATACGAATTGTAGTTCAAGAGGCTTTTTTGTTGGGATTTATTAGTGAACACGTTTTTCAGTTTCTAACCAAAGAATTTCCCTGAACACTGGCATTTTACATTTTACCAAAAATACACAAACAAGGTTTTCCTCCACCAGGCAGACCTATTGTCTCCAGCTCAAATTCCATTTTGGAACCATTAGCACAATATGTAGATTCTTTTCTGTTACTGTTTGTGTCACGATCAAGATCCTACATTAAAGACACCCGGGATTTTATACAGAAAGTAGAAGGATTAGCCATTAGTAAGAACACTTGTTTGGTCACTATGGACATCAATTCTCTATTCACAGCAATCCCACATGAGGGCGGCAGAGGGGTTATATTAGATACATTGTCAGTACGGAGTAATTGTGACCCACCTACCCATTTTCTAATGGATTTGGTGGATATCATTTTAGAAAAGAATTCTTTCAGGTTCGCTTCTGAATATTATTTACAAACCAAGGGAGTTGCTATGGGCAGTCCAGCTGGTCCTAGTATAGCAAATTTATATATGACGTCCTTAGAAAATTCCATTATTTTGAATCTGGCAAGAATCCATTTTATTGCATATTATGGAAGATTCATTATTTTTTCTTTTACTCCAATTTTTTTTTCTTTTTTTTACATGGATCAATCGTATTGATGCTGACATAAAATTCACGTGCAATTATGATTTATGCCAAATTTCATTTCTGGATGTTTCAGTAATAATAATAAATCAGTGAGTAACAGTACAGAATTTCACTAAAACTACTGATAGAAATTCCATTTTACATTTTTCCAGTCACCACTCTAGATCCTCAAAAGCCAATCTCCCATACGGGCAATTTCTACGTATTTAGAGAAACTGCTCATTAGAATTAATGTATCACCAACAAGCAGATGTGCTGAGTAATGAATTATGTGAGAGGGGTTATCCCACTATTATAGCATCTAGACAAAAGGCAGACTGCATGTCCAGACATTCCTTATTTCACACTCAGGAGAGAATAAATACAAACTGACTTTTTTGTTCCATAGAGTACCATAAGTTATCTTTCAATATACAATCTATCATACGCAAACATTGGCATATTGTTCAACATATACCAGGATGTATGAACCCACCACTGATAGCTCTTCGCAGAACTTCCAATTGGGCGATCAGTTAGTTCATTCGGACATCAAACATGACAAAACACCCACACAATGGCTTAATCGGGCACTACAAATGCGGTCATTGTTCCTGTTGCAAACAATCCAGTGGACAATCAGAGATACCAACTCAGGAATTTCACCTCTTGTTCCACATCTCACGTTGTTTATATCATTAGATGTCCATGTCACAAGATCTATGTAGGACAAACAACTCGACCCTTACGGGTCAGAATAACGGAACACAAAAGTCGCATCCGGAATAAGATCATAGAAACTCTGCTGACAGCATATTATGTCCTACACTCAAATGCACCAGATTCTTTTGAATTTTTTTTTGCCATAGAGCATATTATTAATAAACCCTATTATTGGACCAATCTTGGTGAAATGTTGACCAGAAGAGAGGCTTTTTGGATCCACAAGCTGAAATCTCTCAGTCCTATAGGTCTAAATTACAAACTGGACTTGTCTGTTTTTCTTTAAATCCTTTTTCTTTAAATTGTGTTTCTCAAGAGTCATTCGTTAATTGGGATATCTGCCAATTTCAACAGCATTACAACTGATGACCTGGAAATTTGATCTGGCATTCTGACTACGAGTTTTGATTGGGTCCTCATGTGGTTCCTTCAGTTTGAGCTGGGGAATCATTTTCAGGTGTTAACTCACAGATTTCCACACATATATAAGGAGTTCACTTTGCTATTCACCAGGCTTCTCTCTATTGAGGTAGACTCATTGATGTTTATTGGACACTAAGAACAGGTAGTTGTACATATTTTGGTAACAAATTCCTCATATTATTAAAACCTAGGGAGTAATGTTTTAGTAAGTAATTATTGTTCTTGGAGATTGATGCTTGTGATCTAAGGTTTAACTTGAATATTCAATATATAATACATTCTTTCATGATTATCAGGCAATAATGCCAATACCTTGTACAAATTTATGGTACACCAGCTTGCATAATGTAACTATGTTCAACCATATTTGTTCTAGATTCAACCTGGTGTCCAGTCCACAATGGGGATCAAAGTCTATTACTCCAAATGAAGTATGAATTACAGGATATTCAACATTGTTATGCTATATTCTAATATTGTCACTCCAAAGGAAGTGTGGATTAAAGGACATTCAACATTGTTATGATATATTCTAATATTTGGATATCGAGTTCTTTTCAAAACTTTTTGTTAAATCTTTATTGTTAAATTATTATTTCATGTGTGTTATTGAAGAGCAGATACACAGCCACTGAGGAAGGAGTCAGAAACAGTTTAGGGCAAACCGATATTACCGTTTGTGTATGTGTATTGTATTGTGGACACATTACTTTGTGTATTCCACATGCTGATTATTATTTGTTTAATAATAATATATTTATCACCCGCCTCTCCCAACGGCTCGAGGCGGGGAACAACACCAAACACAAAATACAAAAACTGATTAAAAGCAGACATAACCAGTACATCATTAAAATACCAATAAAACACCAATAAAACACTTTAAAATTCATCTAGGTAGGCCTGCTGGAAGAAATCAGTCTTTATAGATCTTTTAAATTCCTGAAGACTAGTAAGTTGGCGAATCTCTCCCGGCAGGTCATTCCACAATCTGGGAGCGGCAGAAGAGAAGGTCCTCTGGGTAACGGTTGTCAGTCTAGTTTTTGTTGACTGTAATAAATTCTTCCCAGAGGACCTGAGCGTGCGGGGCGGATTGTATGGGAGAAGGCGATCCCATAGGTAACCTGGACCCAAACCAAGTAGGGCTTTAAAGGTAATAACCAACACTTTGTACTTCACCCGGAAACTGATTGGCAGCCAGTGAAGAGATTTTAAAACTGGTGTAATGTGGTCACCCCTAGATGTACCGGTGACCAACCTGGCTGCCATATTTTGAACTAGTTGAAGTTTCTGGACTAGGCACAGAGGTAGCCCTATGTACAGCGCATTGCAGAAGTCGAGCCTCAAAGTTACCAGCGCGTGCACTACTGATTTTAGGTCTTCCAACTCTAGGAAGGGGCGCAGCTGGCGTATCAGCCGAAGCTGATAGTAGGCACTCCTGGCAGTCGCATCTATCTGAGCTGTCATTTGGAGCGACGGATCCAGGAGCACCCCCAAGCTGCGAACACAGTCTTTCAGGGGGAGTGTAACCCCATCCAGAACTGGTTGACACACCTCCAACCCCAGGTTGTGGCCCTTGACAGTAAGCACCTCCGTCTTGTCTGGATTCAGCTTCAGTTTGTTTTTCCTCATCCAGCCCATTACCGCCTCCAAGCATTCATTCAGAGGAGACACACTATCCTTAGCTGATGCTGTTGTCGAAGGCATAGAGAAATATATTTGGGTGTCATCAGCATACTGATAGCACCCTGCCCCATGCCTCCGGATGATCTCTCCCAGCGGTTTCATGTATATATTAAACAGCATTGGGGATAAGATGGCACCTTGTGGTACACCACATAGCTGCTCCTTCTTTGAAGAGCAACTATCCCCAAGCATCACCATCTGGAACCTGCCCGAGAGGTAGGACCGGAACCACTGAAGCACAGTGCCCCCGAGTCCCAATTCCCTCAGGCGTTCCAGAAGGATACCATGGTCGATGGTATCGAAAGCCGCTGAGAGGTCCAGGAGTACCAACAGGGACACACTCCCCCTGTCAATACTTAAGCGTAGATCATCCACTAAGGCGACCATAGCAGACTCAATTCCATATCCTGCTCTGAAGCCAGTTTGAAATGGGTCTAGAAAATCTGTATCATCCAAAACTGCTTGCAGTTGGAAGGCAACCGCCCTCTCGATCACCTTGCCCAAAAATGGAAGATTTGATACTGGCCTATAGTTATTAAAGTCCAGGGGATCGAGGGAGGGATTTTTTAGAAGCGGCCGTACTACCACTTCTTTTAAACATGATGGAAAACTCCCCTCCCTGAGAGATGCATTAATAATATATTGTAATTGTGATCTAACTGCATCTCCTCCCTGGATGACCAGCCAAGAAGGACAGGGATCAAGAGGGCAAGTCGTCCTCCTCACTCGACCAAGCAGCTTGTCCACGTCCTCGGTACTCACCAACTGAAACTGATCCAGTGTAATTCTACTCGCGGAGTTGCTGGACACTCCATTGTCAGCCTCTGCTATAACGACAGCATCTAAGTTGGCTCTTATCCGAGAGATTATATCTGTGAAATGATTGTTAAAGGCATCACAGCGAACTACCGAAGGCTCTAACATCGGGTTCAGGGGGAAGGGTGCCCAAGTTAGACCCCTCACCACCCTGAACAGTTCTGCTGGACGTGAATTCACAGACGCAATGCGTGCAGAGAAGTAAGCTTTCTTCGCTGCACGTATTGCCACCCCATAGGAACGAAGATGTTCTCTATGTCGTGTCTTATCGGATATAAGTCGAGTTTTCCGCCATCGGCGCACCAGTCGTCCTTTCCGCTTCAACTCCCTGAGATCTTCTGTATAGCAGGGCGCCCGATTAGAAGCGGGTCGGAGAAGACGTTTGGGGGCAATCGTGTCGATAGCCCTAGTTAGGTCTTGATTCCATCTATTGACTAGGGCTTCTACAGGATCGTCGACGATACCAGCCATAGATCCCTCCAAGGCCTTCTGGAATCCAAAAGGATCCATCAGCCTTCGAGGGCGGACCATCTTAATAGGTCCGCCACCCCTGCAGGGGCGGGTGGTAGCTGTGATACTAACCCTGACCAGAAAGTGGTCTGTCCATGACAATGCAGAGGTATTTGTTACCTCCACCCACAGATCTGTCTATTCGGAGCTGAAGACAGCATCGAGGGTGTGACCTGCTGAATGTGTAGGTCCAGAGACCAATTGGGATAGGCCCATGGTTGTCATGGATGCCATGAACTCCCGAGCTGCACCTGACAAACCAGCCTCGAATGGGATGTTGAAATCGCCTAGGACCAAAAGCCTGGGCGAATCCAACACCAACTCCGAGACCAGTTCCGTGAGCTCGGCCAGGGAGTCTGATAGGCAGCGGGGTGGCCGGTACACTAACAGAATCCCTAGTCTATCCCTGGCCTTCAGACCCAGGTACACACACTCGATGTGCTTCAATTGCCGGACAGGAAGTCTGGTCAGGTTAAGATTGTCTTTGTAGACCACAGCTACTCCGCCCCCCCGCCCACTTTCCCTCACCTGCTCACTAATACAGTACCCAGCTGGGAGAGCCTGAGCCCATGTCGGCCCACTATCATCTCCCAGCCAGGTTTCTGTGAAGCATGCCAGGTCGGTCTCCTCATTTATAAGGAGGTCATAGATGATATTTGTTTTACTTTTAACCGACCTGGCATTGCATAGGAGCAAGGAGAGGTTCTGTGGGTGGCCTGGTTCGTTCTCCAAGATCCCCGGGGTAGCAGGACGACTGGAAGGTAAGATGGGTGTTAAATATCTATCTCTCCTTCCCCTATAATGGCACATTGCCCTGCTATTGCCATATCTCCCCTTGCCCTGCACAACAGATATTGCCACTCCCAGACACATTTCAATTCAACTGCACTCCCAGCCACCTCAAGTGTGTCAGAGGGGTGGACTAGACCAGTGTTCTCCACCTCTCCGCAGGAGGGCCGGGGCTGCGCTGGAGGAGACGCAGGGAGCCCCTACGCACAGCTCTCTCTCTCTCCCTCTCCAGCCGATGTTCTCGCCTCTCCGCCTCTCCCGTGGGCTGGGACTGTGCTGGAGAAGACGCAGGGAGCCCCTACGCGCAGCTCTCTCTCCCTCTCCAGCCGATGTTCTCGCCTCTCCGCAGGTGGGCTGGGGCTGTGCTGGAGGAGATGCAGGGAGCCCCTACGTGCAGCTCTCTCTCTCCCCCTCTCCAGCCGATGTTCCCGCCTCTCCGCCTCTCCGCAGGTGGGCTGGGGCTGTGCTGGAGGAGACGCAGGGAGCTCCTACGCGCAGCTCTCTCTCTCTCCCCCTCTCCAGCCGGTGTTCTCGCCTCTCCGCAGGTGGGCTGGGGCTGTGCTGGGAGCCCCTACGCGCAGTTATGTGTTTAACTGTTTAGAATACTCATTTTGTGGATTTAACAAAAGTGTTGTGTATTCAACAGTCATTAACACCATTAGTTTTACTTCTAATAATGATTGCATTATTCAGTGTATTCCACAAATTGTTGAATTAGGAATACTTTATATCCAGGGTGGAATTAATAAAATTCAGTGTTAAACTATATATGTTTAGCATGCAGAATTTTTATACAATATGTAAAGAAAGTTCTCACATGAATGTAGCATTTTGAGATATTGCACACATAGCAGCTAAAGATGCCCAGACTCTTATCGGTGGACCCACCATGGGGTTTCTTGTTCAAATGTGGACTAGAACGTGGATCTCTCCCAGTCCAACACTGTAGCCACTGCTCCATGCATATAGTCATCACAAGCAGCCATCAGTAGCCATGAATTTGTCTAATCCCCTTTTGGTGGCTGTAACTACATCTTGTGGTAGTGAACTGCACATTTTAATTATGTGCTGTGTGAAGAAGTACTTCTTTTATCTGCCCTAAATCTCCCCATTCTGCTTCATGCGATCTAGTATTATGGGAGAGGGAGAAAACCTTCCTTTCCGCTTTCTCCACACCATGCATAATTCTATCATGTCTATCGATACCCTTTTTTCTAAGCTAAACAGTTCCAGATGTTGTATTCTTTCCTCATAGAGTTTCTCCAGTCCCTTGATCATTTTGGTTGCCCCTTTCTGCACCTTTTCCCATGCTACAATATCCTTTTTGAGTTGCAGTGTATATAGTATTTCAAGTGTAGTCACACCATAGAGCAGTATGATAGTGACAGTTTTATTTTCAATTACTTCCCAAATTATCCCCAGTATGGAATTTGCATTCCTCACAGCAGGATTGACATCGTCCATAATCCCAAGATCTCTTTCTTGGTCAGTCACTACCAGCTTGGATCCTATTAGCATATATGTTGTTGGATTTTTTGCCCTAACATGCATGCCCTAATTCCAGATAATTTATGAACAGCTTAAAAAGCTCACTAATAAAAACTCAGCTAGATTATCGCATGTCAGGAACGAAAGTCCCTTGTGGGACGCTGCTGTTTACATTCCTCCACTGTAAGAATTTATCATTTATTCATACTCTCTGCTTTCTGTTCTTTAACCAGTTACCAATGCATAACTTTTTCCATGACTTCTAAGTTTGCTCAAGAATCTTTGATGAGGGACTTTGTCAAGTCTTTTAGAAGGGCACAATCCTAAACATGTTTAGACAGAAAAAGGCCTACAACTCCCAGCATGCTGCAGCCACACAAACAATGTCTACCAGGTTACCCCTGTTCATATATGTATTGAGACTTTGCAGAAGTCACGTTGATTCTTTTTCAGCAGGACTTGCCCTTCTATATTTACTATTTTTTTATCTTTAATAAGGCTTTCCACCATTTTACGTGGAACAGAGATTAAGCTAAAAGGTCTGTAATTACCCAGATCGCTTGTGGATCCATTTTTTAAAATTGGTGTTACATTTGCTACTCTTCTGTCCTCTGGACAGAGGCTGATCTTAGGGACAAATGGAAATGTTTGTATGTCCTTTATGGGCTTCAAAATAGTACATCCAATTGATACAAAACTTTCAGGATTTGTTTGCCTCAGTCCAAGTTGGTTTTGTCTGCCATCTTAAAACAAAATGGTGCCCAGTTGAAATGTTGGGACACTCACTGTCTCTATGCCATTTGATCAATTGTTATGAAATGTTTAGGATTGATTCTACCTCTATCTGGGATGGTTTTAGGGTTAGTGACAATTTCGACTTCCATGTTGAAACAAAATATTGGCTAATGAATTTTTTTTTACAGATTTACTGATTTTCAGATTTTACCAGTTGATTGATTCCAGCCAAACTTCACATCATGATTCAACACTGTAGCAAGCAGATTTTAACAATACAAAATTGTGTGTTCCATTTTGAAACTACATTTTGATTGAAACAATACATTTTTTAAAAAAGATTTATATCTTCAATACCAGTTGTTCATTTCAACCAAACTTGGCAGAATGATTCAGTACTGCAGAGAACTAATTTTAACTGTACATTTTAACCATATGATTATCTATATTCATAAAAGAGGACATGTCTCCGTCTGTCTGTCATCATCATAGGTCCAAGACTGTGAAATCTAGAGCACATGCTTTGCATGCAGAAGGTCCCAGGTTCAATTCCCAACATCTCCAGGTAGAGCTGGAAAAACTCTGACCTGAAACACAATACTGGGCTAGATGGACCAATGGTCTGCCTCAGTATAAGACAGCTTCCTATATTTCTAAGTCACCAGGCAGGTAAAGTTCCTAAGCTTTGCACTCCATACAATTTGAAGCAGCATCAGATTAGTAGATCAAGGTACACAGTTATACATCTGACCCTCCCCCTACTGTGAGGCAGCTGCCGTCACAGACAGACCCCACTCTCAGAGAACTATAAGGTGCACCATGGCAGGGGTTGTGCCTAGGGGTGTCAGTGGACATGGCTTTACACAGATGGGGCACGCATAATGTGTCCAACTTTGACAACTGTGTAAGTTTGCTTGAAGGCTTCAGTGTATCAACATAAGGGTTATTCATACTTCTATCTGGGATTGTTTTAGGCATAGTGAAAATTCCATCCCCCATCTTGAAACAAAATCCAAATTCAATGTAATTGTTGGTTTGTACGTCCTCCAAAACAGAGAAACCTAGACATTTGAAACTCCAGGACCGTGAGACCTAGACAACTGAAACTTGCCATGCAGACTAAAGGGACTGTATAGGTGTACACCTCAGGAGTATTTGGTTTTTAAAAAACAAAACATGGCTTACAATTCATTTAAATGTGACTGTGAAGTTGAAACCTGCAGTACCTTATTCAGGCAGTTCATGGCAGACTTTTTAAACTGTGACATAGTTCTAAGTTCAGACAGAAGCCAGGAGAAAGTAGTCTGAGGGAAAGAATTATACAAGTGCCCTCCCCCTCCCCTCTTCTGCTGGGCAGCTCCCTTTCAGGATAATGAAATGGACAGACCCCTCTCTTAAGGGGCTATGGGGGTCACCATGGCAGGGGTTTTGCCTAGCAGCCAGGGCAGGCATAATTTGTCTAACTCTGGAAGTTGCGTAACTTTGCTTGAAGGCTTTGCTGTATCGAACTACATCCACAGCAAGTAGTCATGTGATAAAGAATAATAAACAACCTAACTTTTGTGATCTCAGTAGCTCCTTTCCCTGTCAGTTCCCACTTCTATCCACATAATTGCCTCAGCTCCTACTCACTGACTTTCCCAACTGGCACTATCTCCACCCATTATTCCATTCTGCGCCCTGCCATTTCTACTTTTCATCCTGTTCCCTCAGTCTCCTTGAGTGAGTCATTCCATTTGGAGCTTTCTATGCAACTTTTTTTATTTTCTGCTGCTATCTGGAGAAAGCAGGGAATTGTATGCATTTTTTTTGGTATGATTCAGGCACAATGTCTCCAACTCTGACAAGTATGTAAGGGCTCTTCCCAACCCATGTGAAGCTAGGTCCATGTGCTAGTGTTCTGTATTTTTATTTTAGCAATTTCACAGTCTGAGAGGACTATGTGGAGAGATTCAGAGGAGAAGGGGAAGAAATAAAGAGACAGAGTTTTAAAGGAAGAAACTGTAAAGAGGGTGAGTTCACAAATCATGCTATCCCATGGTTGGTGGCAAGCTGTGCTGGCTAGGTAAACAACCTACTGTGCTCCAATTAGACAATCAGGCAAACAAGTTACACAGAATAGTTTATTTCACCCCTCTCACTTTTCCTCTTCCTCTAGTCCTCTCACCCAGCCAGACACATACAGAGATCGCTTGAGAGGAAAGGAGTAGAGTGGTGGTGGCATTTTTGGCCGCTTTTACCGAGCAGCTCTGTAGGCAATCTCTATAAGCCATGCTGCATGACAGGCAATATGCTAACCCACTATAGGTAAAATGCAGAACATGGTTTCTTACTGCAGAACATGGGTACTCAGGGTAGCTTATAAGGGGGAAATAACCCACCATGGGAGTGGGGATATCATGGTTTGTTCTGGAAAATAAATAATCATGGGTTAGCGTGCTGTATGAACCCAATCAGACAGAAGAGAGAGGCTCTGAGGGGCAGGGCAAGGGGAGTAGTAGTGGCAGCAGCATTTAGTCTTTCAGGCAATTACTAATCAGCAGAGGCCCCACCTCAACTGCCAGCAGCTGAAGCCTAGAACAGCTACTTTTAAGACCAGGACTGCACAGCTTCAAGAGACTCAGATTGTAGTAAGTCTAAACAGAGAGGGATTTGGGCACTAAAGATGAGAATGTTTTTAGCAAAGGCTCCTCCTCCTAAACTACTACCTGACAATGGATTTTAGCTCACCAACAAGGCCCTTGTCCAAGCAGGGTATCTCCAATCTGCTCTTTAAGGGTGACGCTTCAACTTATGTGATAGCTCTGACTCCCCCCATCTGTTACGTACTCACAGAAAAGCTGCTAGCTTCCTTCTCTGTCAATGACAAAGCTAGCAGCTGGATGGGAGTAATTTAACTCCCGCCTGCTTTGCTCTGAGGATACTGTCAGAGATAAGCTCACATTGATTTTAACATTTCACAGGCTAAATAGACCCAAACCAATCTGGATCACTTCTGGTTTTAAACTATAAGGCTCACTGGAGCTGGGCCATGGCACCAGGTCACACAGGGTTCCTATTAGGAATTGTGGAGTTCTTCTTCGCGGTCTCTGTGCATCACACATATGGGCTCGCGCCGGCGCCGAGCCTGCATCGGGAAACTTCTTAGCTAGCCTAGGATTTAAGCGGCAACCCCTCCCCCCACCGTCCTACCGCGCATGCTCAGGGTCCCCGCCTACCTCAGTTCTTCTTCGACCGCTTTGCTGAACGCCTCGCGGGAGACTTCCTCCATTCGGGTCTGTGAGAAGGACAAAAAAATTGTTCATTGTTAGTTAGCTTAGGTTGTAATTGTTAGTAAATTAAAAAAAAAATAGATATAATCTTTTAGTTAGTAATAGCTTAGTTTTGTTTTCTACGGCTTATGGCGCAGACTGCGCTCTTCAAGAATTGCTCGCGCTGCCGAGCTAAGTTAGCCCTCACGGACGGCCACTCTTTGTGTTTGGGTTGTTTGGGAGAGGGGCATATCACTGACTCTTGTGCTCACTGCATGAGCTTTTCGCGCCAGACTAGGCGAAACAGGGCCGACCGTCTACGCAGCTTACTTTGGAGCAAGGCCCTCTCTGCGGTTGATCGACCGAGTTCAGTTAGAATGGAGTCGGGCCCATCATCTTCTGGGGAGCGGGGGCTGTCGCCCAAACAACGCTCATGCCCAGCAACTCCTGATTTGCCCTTGTCTAGGGCCACAGTTCAGGCTTCTTTATCGCCTTCTTCTCCCCCTCCTAAGCGACAGAAGGGGAAATCGACGAAAAAGGCGAAGAAACTATCGACATCGACGACGGCGTCGAAAGCCGCACCATCGTCCTCGATACCGCCTTCGATGACGGCGTCAAAGGCCACACCATCGCCCTCGGTATCGAAAAAAATCATCGACGGCCTCGGTACCGAGAAAATCTTCGTCGGTACCATCTTCGCTACCATCGGCGTTACCGCCTAAGCCTCCCAAGCCGCCAAAAAGGCCCTCTTCGATACCGGCGGATGCGCCTTCGAGACCGAAGCGACAATCTCCATCGATATCACAAGGAAAGCCGAGACACTCGCCGGGTCTTCATTTTCGAGCGCCTTTGGAGCTTCCTCCAGCGTCCCTATTGGAGTCACCCATCCGTGTTGCTTCGCTACCGTCACCGGTACCGACGGACCTGCCTTCGGAAGGGGAGCTATTAGACACACTTCCCCTTGATCCCGAGGTGCTCGTTATCGACGATGATCTTTCCTGCCCCATCGATACCGAGTCCTCGGTACCGATGCAGCACCTGCGGCAACCAGGGCCTCATCGATCGCAATCACGGTCACGGTCTGTTTCTCAGGACTGGGATCGTTCTTCAGAACTGTCCCATCGCTCCTCTCATCGTCGGTATACCGGGCAGCGTTTGGCGACCTCTTCCACAACACCTCCACCAGTGCCTCCTCGTCGTTCCACCTCACTCCTTCCTGCAGCGTCGCGACACCGACACCGCTCTTCGGCCCATTCGGTACCGGAACGTCCTGCTACAGTATCGCACCGACGATTGGTACCGTCTCCCTCTTCAGTAGACGACTACGCGTCGGATACTTCTTCGGCTCCGTTGCCGGTCCCATCGATGCCATCTCCTATAGAAGAGGTCGGTACCGAGGACAGGGCCTCTCCATCCATGGAATTGGGTGGATTTAACGAGCAAATGCTGCGACTGGCCCAATCTCTAGGCATAGAGGTGCAGCAGCCTGAAGAGGAGGAAGGGGACATCTACGATGTCATGTATACAGATCCTACTCCTCAGTTGACTCTCCCTCTGGTCCCGACTTTATTGAAGACCGCCAAGCAGTCATAGTCCAATCCTGCCACCTTGGGCCCCACATCAAAGCGGCTGGACGCTCTCTATAAAGTTAAGGAAACAGAGGCACCATTTCTGTCCACACATCCCAAACCAAATTCGATTGTTGTAGAGGCGTCCCAAGGGAAGACTGGTCGGTCACATGCGGCCCCCGTAGATAAGGAGGGTCGTAAGCTCGACTCTTTCGGGAGGCGCATTTATTCCTCAGCGGCGTTGGTGATTAAGACCTCAAATTACCAGGCCATGATGGCCCGGTATCAACTCTTCTTGTGGCACAAGATCTCCACCCTCACAGACTACCTGCCTGATGACCAGCGTGAACTCGCACGTGTTTTTGAGGCTGAAGCTCTTCGTCTCTCGAAGCAGCAAATGACCACCGCTCGACATCAGACGGACTCCGCATCAAAAGCCATGATTGGGGCAGTTGCTCTCCGCTGACATGCGTGGCTGCGTTCTGCAACTCTCCCGATCGAGACGAGGAACAGGATCGAGGACTTGCCCTTTGACGGGGAGGGCTTATTTAACGCGGCAACGGATACCACTATGGACACAATACACAAGGCCAAGATGACCGCTAAAAAAATGGGCTTTAGTCAGCTTCCGGCCCAGTCCTTCCGTTCACGTAAGTGGTATAGGCTGCTCCCCTATCAGCCTCGACAGGGCCAGGATCGTGGCCAGCGTTACCAACCGCCACCTGCAACATCCTTGTACCAACCGCGCAAGTCTGCCCCTCGTTATGCGCAGTCTCGCTCTAAACAGCCCCAGGCACAAAAGCGCTGTCTTTAACTCCTCTCCGCTGAGTCCCATTCTGTCTACCAACAGACTCCAGCCGTTCTACAACAACTGGGCGTCCATCACCAGCGACCAGTGGGTTCTTCAGATCATCTTACACGGCTATGCAATAGATTTCGAAGTCACTCCTCCTTTAGGCACTGTCAAAATTACACCTCCGTCAGAAACTCTGCTTCAAGAAACGCAAGCCCTTCTACGGAAAGGTGCTATTGTAAAGATACCAAGATCTCAGATTTTACTCCCGTTATTTTACAGTGCACAAAAAGGACGGGGGACTTCGTCCTATTATGGATCTCCGGGCTTTAAACAAATTCGTCAAGCCCCAGAAGTTCCGCATGATCACGCTTGCGATGATCCTGCCACTCTTGAAAAGGGACAGTTGGTTCACGCTGATCGACCTCAAAGACGCATATTTTCACATCGCTATCCGCGCCGAACATCGAAAATATCTTCGTTTCGCCATAGGGACTCAAATTTACCAATTTTCAGTTCTCCCCTTTGGGTTAAAAACAGCACCAAGAGTCTTTACCAAATGCATGGCAGCAGTTTGTGCCCACCTCCGGTCCATCAACATCGAAGTCTATCCTTACCTGGACGACTGGCTGGTCGTTTCTCCCACTCTACACCAAGCGGCCACCGACGTTCACACGGTGGAGTCGATCCTCTCGTCTCTAGGCCTACAAATAAATTACGAGAAGTCGGTCTTCCAGCCTTCATCGGAGGTCATCTGAACTCTTTTGTCGGGAGAGCCTTTCTTCCTCGAGACAGATTGGAGGCGCTGCAGCAGTTAGCAACCAGGTTAAGTGTCAGCCCTCGGGCAACAGCGCTCGTAATCTTGCGGCTACTAGGCCTAATGGCGGCGGCAGTTTTCGTGGTCAGATGGGCGAGACTACGAATGCGTCCTCTGCAACAGCTCCTCTTGAGTCGCTATGCCCCATCACAAGACCCGCGCAGGTTAATACTCACCATCCCGGATCACGTGCAGCACTCGCTCCTATGGTGGTCAGATCCATCGAACCTGTCGCGAGGAATGCCCTTTGTCGATCCTGGTCCTTCCCGGTTCGTCACGACCGACACGTCACTGCAAGGTTGGGGAGCACACCTGGAAGATCTGGCCATGCAAGGAAGATGGTCGCCTTTAGAGAGCCGCCTGCACATAAACATGCTGGAGCTTCTAGCAGTAAAGAAAGCTCTACAGGCTTTTCTCCCTCAACTACGAGGCCACCACGTGAGGATACTCACAGACAATACCTCTGTTGTGTGGTATATCAACAAAGAAGGGGGTACTCGCTCCCCGCGACTGCTTCGCCTCACCATGGACATTATACTCTGGGCGATTACAGAAAACATGCGTCTGTCAGCCCTACACATTGCAGGGACTTCCAACATCAAAGCAGACGAACTCAGCCGTTCTTTCAGAGAAACTCACGAGTGGGAACTAGCTCCACAGGTGCTGGACCGCCTCTTTGCCTGTTGGGGCACACCCCACATCGACTTGTTTGCAACTCCAACCAACAAAGTCTGCCAAGCTTATTGCTCCAGGGCAGGGATAGGACAAGGGTCCCTCGGGGATGCCTTCCTATGGGATTGGTCGCACGGCCTTCTATACATATTTCCTCCGATCCCGTTAATAGCACGGACGATCACACGAGTGCGATGCTATCAGGCCAATGCTATTCTGATAGCACCATGGTGGCCAAGACAAGCGTGGTTCACGCTTCTACGCAGACTAGCTGCTCATCGAGTGTGGCGTCTCCCCATCACTCCGGACCTTCTGTCCAGAGACGGCGGCCAGATCCTACATCCGGATGTACGAACGTTACGCCTCACGGCTTGGAGACTCCTGCCCTCTGGCAGGGGCTAGCGCTCCCTGAGGGCGTAAAGACCATTTTGGACGCGTCTAGAAAGCCCTCTACTAGGAATTCCTACTTGTCTAAATGGAAGCGTTTCCAAGTTTTTGCCTTAGCCAACGGTTTTGATGGCTACTTGGCTAGTATTGCTAACGTTATCGCTTTTCTACACTCTCTACATACCACTGGACTGAAACTATCCTCTATCCGTGTTTACCTAGCGGCTATTGCCGTCCACCATTCCTTAATTGATGGTTTTTCAGCATTTACTCACCCCCTTGCTAAGGCATTTCTTAGGGGCCTACACAATCTATTCCCACCAGCTCGCCCTCTTGTTCCGCAGTGGAGCCTTTCGCTGGTGTTAAGTGCATTGTCCACTAAACCGTTTGAACCGTTGGCCACAACTAATGTTCGTTTGTTAACGTTTAAGACTGTTTTCCTTGTTGCAATTACGTCCGCTAGACGAGCGTCAGAACTTACAGCACTGCTCGTGGACCCCCCATATACACAGTTTTTTCGTGACAAGGTCGTACTCCGTCCTCCTCCTTCCTTTGTTCCCAAAGTTGCTTCTAGTTTTCATGTAAACCAGGACATTGTACTACCAACCTTTTTCAAAGCGTCGTCCGATCCGTTGTGTTCCACGTTACACACTCTGGATGTTAGAAGGGCCTTAGCCTTCTACAAGTCTCGTTCAGAAGAGTTCCGCAAGTCTCGCCAACTCTTTATTTGTTTTGGTGGAAAGAACAAAGGCTTACCGGTGTCCTCTCAACGTCTTTCCAAATGGATCGTCAGCACTATTGCTTTGTCTTACCAGCTTCTTGGCAAGGAAATACCCCTTGCATTGACTGCTCATTCCACCAGGGGACAGGCCGCGTCAACAGCACTGCTCCATGGCGCGACTATTCCAGACCTGTGCAAAGCGGCCACTTGGTCGAATGCCTCTACTTTTGTGAAACACTACCGTTTGGATGTTAGAGCACGCCAGGACTCCTCTTTTGGTAGAGCTGTCCTTTCATTGATATGTCAATAATCAGCCAGCGTGCCTTCCCATCTCCGGTAAGTTGGCTTATTATTCGCCCATATGTGTGATGCACAGAGACCACGAAGAAGAAATGCAGGTTGCTTACCTGTAACTGTAGTTCTTCGAGTGGTCATCTGTGCAGTCACACAACCCACCCGCCGTCCCCTCTTGGCATCGCTTTCTGATTGTCAAGTTGGTTCCAGCATGCTCATGTATTTCTAGCTATCTGTTTTTAAATTGTGTTGCCTTAGTCGCGAGGCCGAGCGGTCTCAGGGAACTGAGGTAGGTGGGGACCCTGAGCATGTGCGGTAGGACGGTGGGGGGAGGGGTTCCCGCCTAAATCCTAGGCTAGCTAAGAAGTTTCCCGATGCGGACTCGGCGCTGGCGCGAGCCCATATGTGTGACTGCACAGATGACCACTCGAAGAACTACAGTTACAGGTAAGCAACCTGCATTTATACTGAGAAGACAGATGCTGTTAATGGGTGGTTTTTCTGACCCATTGGAGGGTGTTCAACCTGTTCTGAACAGGGGGTTGCACTTCTCCTGAAACGGGGTTTATAGCTTGGAGGTACTCCTGGAGCCATCATTGTCGTTTGAGATTCAGGTGGTCTCAATGGCATGGAGTGCCTTTTACCAGCTTCAGCTGGTGGCTCAGCAGTGCCATTATCTGGGCAGAGAGAACCTGACTTCAGTACTCTCTGTTCTGGTAACCTCCAGATTAGATTACTACAACACGCTCTACATAGTGGTGTCTTTGAAGATGGTTTGGAAACTGCAGTTACTGCAAAATGCCATGGCCAGAGTGATAACAGGGACCAGAAGATCTGAGCATATAATACTGATTCTGACCCACTTACACTGGCTGCTTGTATGTTTCCAAGCCAAATTGAAGGTGCTGATTTTGACGTATAAAGCCTTATATAGGTCAGGACCACAATACTTGATGGAGTGTGTCTCCAAGTACCTATCCGTACACTGCGACTAACATCTGTACCTCTTCGGAGAGGAGCTTAGAGGATGGCAACAAGGGAGCGGGACTTTTCAGCAGTCGTGCCCCAAATGTGAAGTGCTCTTCCCAGTGAGGCCCGCCTGATGCTAACATTGTCATCTTTTTTGGTACCAGATCAAGACTTTCCTGTGGTCCCAGACATTTGAAGGGATACAATGAGCTTTTTATTCTGTACTGATGTTTTAATTGTTTTATTATGTCTGGGTATTTTAATGAAAATAGTTTTAAACTATTTTATAATGTGTATGCTTTAATATGCTTTTTGTAAACTGTCTCTTTTTTTTTAAGAGAAAGGTACCTAAGAAATTCAGTATCATCTTCATCAACATCCTCAGTCTGTGACAGAGGATAATTGAAGTCAGCTGTTATTACAACATTTCTTTTTTTGGATGCCTCCCTTTCTATAGTTAGAAGGGTTGGTGGTGTCTTCCTTAATGCTGTATCTCAGGTGTCCAACTCAGCATTTCCAGCTTTGGAGCTGGAAAGATTAGCCATGCTGTGCAGCCAATGCACCCAAAATACTTCTGTCACCCAACAGCCAAAGCAATTAGCCACACCAACTATTCTAGATCTGGATTTGGCAAGGTTGGTGATGGCTTTCTCAGCTATTGTGTGACTTAGCCATTTGGAGCAACTCAGCCATGCAGGACTACACTACCAAACGTCCATCACACTTTTCTGTTCAAAACATGGAGCTGGGGAAGGTAGGAAGAGATCGTCCCTGATTGTGTGGTAACCACAATTTTGGGTTGGTTACTAAGGCCAACTGAAAATTTTGGACCTCTAGAAATCATTTTACTAATTTATCTTGAATATCACCAGGCTGACTTGATACGGTGATTGAGGAGGCCTAGTTCTCACTGATACGTAAATCTGTATTTGGTCTGTATCACTTTAGACTGCACGTGGGGATTTATGTGATGGAAGACTTGCACACTCACAAATTATCCTGCGCATAAGGAACTAGCATGTGAAGGAGAATTCTAGGTTAGAAGTCTTCTCATTGACACACTTATTTTCTAAGAGGAGGCTTTTTTTCTTTTGTTGTTGAGGAAAACTGTATTATGTGAGCCCTAACTTGAAGTAGTTCGTCTGACACATAGGCTTGCCACTTTAGTGAGAACTAGGTCTCTTAGGTGTACACTGTAGGATTAGAAAAGTTCTTGGGGGGGAGATATTAGTGTCCCAGGTGACATGGACTATTCATAGAAATGCATACAGTACTGTCAGAACAAAGATAAATAATTCAGGAAAATTTAATAAAGGCCCATGACTCCCTACTGTCTACTCACAGGCTCCAGCAGTTAGTGTTATTAAGAATACTGAAAGGATACCCTAGCTCCTTATTCAAGAGCTGATGAAAGCATCATGAACTTCTCTTCCTTTTTGAACTCAGCTAGAGTATTGGCTATTACTACTTCTTTCATAAATCTGCAATACACCTGGATGTAGCAAGGAACTTTGCTTAGTATAAATATTGATGTGAAAGAGGACAAGGGAGGGCAGAGTATATGAATCTGATTCTTGTTCCCATTATGATTTAGCATTATGTGCAAGATGGGCTATTGTCTCATCTTCCTTTGTTTCACAAGATATTGAGGGAGGGTAGCTGGGTGTGATCCTGCAGTAGGGTTATATCTGATGGCCCTTGGTTTCTTCCAATTCAAATCAGATGTAAGTTCCTACAACCTTCTATGAATGACATGGATTAGATATTCACAGTGTTCAAGTATGTGTTGTAACTATTGAGTAAAAATTAGTTCTCAAGTGTATTTAATGTAAAGTTAAGCTGCCTGCAAACCATGTTTGCCTCTTATATAGTGTAGTTTTTCTGCTGAGGTGTAGTCCACCAGTTTGGGACATCTATTTCCAAAATTATTATAGTGTTCATCATCATTGATTCAACTGTGGTTTCTAACAAATTAAGACAATAAAATACAATAAACAATATTAAAAATTCAAATAACAATAGTTAAAACAGCAGCTGCATTTTTACAAAAATATTAAAATATTAATAAGGCCTGGGAGAGTAAAAAAGTCTTTGCCTGATGTCATGGGCCAACACTGAGAGCCCTCTGAAAACTGGGTTCCAGTGGAAGCAACACCAAGGAGGAGTCAAAGCAAATTCCTGAACCTTCACAAGCAGGGCATTCCACCTTGGAAACTATTCTATCCATTCAATCCTCAGGAGATGCTGCTGGCCTCTGACTCGGAGGAGTGGACCTCAAGACTCCCCCAGTGAGCATGGAGGCCTTGGAAAGCATTCCCCAAAAAGTTCTTCACACCCCAGACCCTCACCACCTAGATGAAGCCAGCGACTGCGGGAAAGGGTATTGACCATTTAAAAACTAGATGCAGCACGTGAGGAGGTGGAGCTCCCAGAAGGGCTCTCCTGGTCTGGCTATAAAATGCTGTCAGTTCTAAGTTTCTGCTGGGACCTAGCTGCAGTATCAACCGTGCTGAATCTGAGACCACAGTCCTTGAGTTAACAACAGCTGTCCAGGATTCTGAACCTGCTCTACTCCAGAACTACTTGTCATCCAACCCTGTGTCCATTTATTTAAGTCTAGTAGGGATGACAGAATCTACAATGGAATAGGACACCTGGTGCCTAAAAGATAGCAAAGCGTGCACCCAGGCGAGTTTGTATGGTGAGAATTCCAGAGCCATTGCACCACAACCAAAAATAACTTCTTTCTAGCTGCCACTTGCCTCACCATTGATAGCACTTGGAAAAGAGCATCGGTAGATGCTAGATTGTATGGACAGGTCAATTGAAGTAAGATGGAGAAGAGGGAAGCACATTGCCAATTTTCTGTTTGGTGTTGTCTTGTTATTGTTGATAATCATATTATCAATCATTGCAGCTTTCTGGCCACACAAACCAGGAAATCTGTAAGTAACCATGGTTTTCCTTTTCATCCAAGCTTCTTGGTTTGATTGCTCGAAGCGTGAAGAGGCTCATGCACAGGCTTGTTGATATATTAGTAAGTCGACATATCAATGTCTGAACCAGGCCACCATGAATGACAATATGGGAGTAATGTTCCTGAAACTGAAATGTATAAAAACTTTGACTTGATCAACCTAAAATACTGAAAATTTGATCTGAAAGCCAAAGACATTTTGAGCTGTTGTGTAGGTGTAATCGAAGAAATTGGATATGTGAGTGCCTGAATATTGTTGGCTCTTCTGAGCTTGATCTTCATTCTGTCTGTTATTGTTTCAGCTCTATGTAGCCAGCGAAGCAATCCTCATTGCACTAGTGGGGGCAACACTGCCTTATCACTGGGATCTTGAAGGGATCTTAGCTAATCAGAGCCATAATAATAATACGTCAACTAATGAAGAAAGAGCTTTTGGAAAGTGGCTCTTGACGGCCAATGGGAGTGAAGTTCATAAACACGTACACTTTAGCAGCAACTTTACATCAATAGCCTCTGAGGTAATAAAACAATAGGAAGTTTTGTGGAAAGCTTTTATGCGTCAGTAGTAACCTGAATGTGGCACAGCCTCTGTCATACAGCATAATCATTCATTCCTTCAAAGAACATTGCCTGTATCATTTTGAATAATTATGCAGTATTAATTTTCAATAAAAACTTAGGTCTGAAACATGCCACTGTTCTTGAGAAGATAAGAACTGAGGCTAAATTATGCATTTATTTATTTGACCCTGCCTTTCTACAGAAGTAGCATTCAAACATAGATGTAGCTGCAGGTTTTAGCAGCAACCAAAGCAGCTTTGCTTGTCACACTTGCCATTTTTGTTTAATATGTTCAAATAATTGTGGTTGTTCAAATGGCCCTGTCTATGTTCTCTGCTTTCATGTGGTGCATCGGAAATAGAGATGCAACTGTGTCTACCGAGAGAAATCAATAAACTGAGAAATTCCAATGCTTTCAGTTTGCACCAGGAAAATCTAACCATCTGCTGGTATTAGCTTTTGGGCGCGCACTTTACTAGGGTGCATTGAAATATGAGCAAAAAGGTTGCTTCTGAGTAAGACTTAATTTTTATCCTGTTAAAAGATACTTCCGTAGTTTCAGAAGACGCTCTTGGGTTCTGCCTAACACGGCTTTTTCTCCCCGTAGTGGTTTTTAATTGGCAACACCTCATACAAGATCAGCGCTGCCAGTTCTTTTTTCTTCAGTGGTGTATTTATTGGAGTGATTACTTTTGGACAACTCTCTGATCGTTTTGGACGGAAAAAAGTATACCTTGTAGGTAAGCAATGGTAGAAAAAATGGGATGAAAACTTCAGACTTTCTCAGCTTGGTCTCATCTTTAAAGTATACAAGAGAAAGGCAGAAGAAAGCCCCATGCAGCAGACTGTCTTCATAGAATCATAGAATAGTAGAGTTGGAACGGGCCTCTAAGGCCATCGAGTCCAACCCCCTGCTAAATGCAGGAATCTTCTTAAAGCATCCCTGACAGATGGTTGTCCAGCTGCCTCTTGAATGCCTCTAATGTGGGAGAGCCCACCACCTCCCTAGGTCATTGGTTCCATTGTCGTATTGCTCTAAAAGTCAGGAAGTTTTTCCTGATGTCCAGCCATAATCTGGCTTCCTGTAACTTGAGCCCTTTATTTATTTATTTATTTATTTTAGCACTTATATCCCACCCTTTAGCCAAAAAAAGGGCTCTCAAGGCAGCTTGCAAAAGTATTTCTTATGACAGACCCTGCCCACAGGCTTACAATCTAAAAAAACCTGACACAAAAGGAAAGGGGATTGGGAGGGAGGAGGGGGGAAAGCAAATTCAGGCCCTTGATTCTTAGTTGCAAAGTTCAGCAGCTGCTTCCTTACCATCTCCCTCTAATAGCCTCATACAGATCCAGGCACAATGGAGAGGTGCCTGGCTGCTGCTTCCTTTCCCTCTGATGGCCTCAGCAGCGACAGTTGGTAGCAGGGGGGAGGGGTCTCCCAGCTGGAGATTATTCCATGTCCTGCACTCTGGGTTGATCGAGAAGAGATCCTGGCCCACTTCTGTGTGACAACTTTTCAAGGACTTGAAGAGTGCTATCATGTCTTCCCTCAGTCTACTCCAGGCTAAACATGCCTAGTTCTTTCAGTCTGTCCTCATAGGGCTTTATTTCCAGACCCCTAACCATCCTCGTTGCCCTCTTCTGAACACGCTCCAGCTTGTCTGCATCCTCCTTGATGTGTGGTTCCCAGAACTGGATGCAGTACTCAAGATGGGGCCTAACCAGTGCCGAATAGAGGGGAACCAGTACCTCGCGTGATTTGGAAGCAATATGTCTATTAATTTAGCCCAAAATAGCATTTGCTTTTTTTGCAGCCATATCACACTGTTGGCTCATATTCAGCTTGTGATCTACAACAATACCAAGATCCTTCTCGCTTGCCATATTTCTGAGCCAAGTTTCCCCCATCTTGTAACTGTGCATTTGGTCTCTTTTTCCTAGGTGTAGAACTTTGCATTTATCCCTATTAAATTTCATTCTGTTGTTTTCAGCCCAACGCTCCAGTCTATCAAGATCACTTTAGAGTTTGTTTCTGTCTTCCGGGGTATTAGTTGTCCCACCCAATTTTGTGCCGTCTGCATTCCCTGCACCTCCTCATCCAAATCATTAATAAAAATGTTAAAGAGCACTGGACTCAGGACTGTGCCCTGTGGTACCCCGCTCGTTACCTCCCCCCAGTTTGAGACGGTACCAATGCCATACAGTCTTTGATTCCGATTCTGTAGCCAGCTGTGGATCCACCTAATAGTTGTTCCATCTAGCCCACTTTTAGGTAGTTTGTGAATCAGAATGTCATAGGGTACTTTGTCAAAAGCTTTGCTGAAGTCAAGATATATTATGTCCACAGCATTCCCACAGTCCACAAGGGAGGTTACCCAATCAAAACATGAGATCAGATTTGTCTGACAGGATTTGTTCTTGACAAATCCATGCTGGCTTCTAGTAATCACTGCATTGTTTTCAAGGTGTTTACAGATTCCAAGATTTTCCTAGTGATGGATGTCAGACTGACTGGTCTGTTGTTCCCAGTTTTCTCCTTTTTGCACTTTTTCAAGATAGAGACAACATTAGCCCTCCTCCAGTCATCCTGCACTTCACCCGTCTTCCATGATTTCGCAAAGATGATAGAGAGTGGTTCTGAGAGTTCTTCTGCCAGCTCCTTTATTACTCTAGCATGCAGTTCATCGGGCCCTGGAGATTTGAACTCATTCAAAGAAATTAGGTGTTCCTTGACAATTTGTTTATCAATCTCAAACTGCAATCCTGCCTCGTCAGCTTGTACTTTACTTTATCCAGGGGTGTCTTCGACACACTTTTGCTAGAAGACTGAGCCAAAGTAGGAATTGAGCACTTCGGCCTTTTCTTTGTCATCTGTTACCAATTTGCCATCCTCACGAAGCAGCTGAACCACTGTTTCTTTCCTCTGTCTTTTACTATTCACGTATCTGAAGAAAGCCTTTTTCTTGCTTTTAGCATCCCTCACTAGTCTCAGCTCCTCAGCTTTAGCCTTCCTGATACCATTCCGGCACTTCCGTGCTACTTGTTTGTACTCTTCTTTTGTAGCCTGGCCTTCCTTCCACTTCCTACATGTATCCTTTTTATTTTCAAGTCATCTTTAATCTTTTTGTGGAGCCACATTGGTTTCTCTTGTTGTCTTCTATCTTATTTCCTTGTTGGAATTGTTTATAATTGGGCCTTTAAAATTTCCTTTTTTAAAAACTCCCACCCATCTTGGACTCCTTCTCTCATTAGGGTCACTTGCCATGGGACCTTACCTATCATAGTTCTGAGTTTATTAAAATCGGCTTTCCTGAAATCCAGTGTATGCGTATGGCTACATTCAGCTTTTTCTTCCTTTAAAATCAAGCACTCAAGTATGACGTGGTCACTTTCCCCAGAGTTCCCATAACTGCCACTTTATCCATTAAGTCAACCCTATTGGTCAATATCAAGTCAAGGATAGCCGTTCCTCTAGTTCCTTCCTCTACTTTCTGTAGGAGAAAGTTATCGGACACACATGTCAGAAATTTCTTGAAGGGCCCACTTTTGGCAGAATTTGTCTCCCAACAGATATTGGGGTAATTGAAGTCCCCCATTACTACTACATCCTTGAAACACTGGCAATTTGCTTTTCAAATGTTTCGTCCTCATCTTCTCCTTCATTGGGTGGTTGGTAGTAGACTCCGACTATCATGCTCCTTCTATTCCTTCCCCCATTTATTTTAATCCAGATGCTCTCGATGGGGCTCCCAGGATCATCCTCTTGTATTTCTGTGCAGGGATAAGTATTTTCAATATATAGTGCGACTCCGTCTCCCTTTCTATTTCTTCTGCTCTTTTTGAACAAGTTGTATCCTTCAGTTGCTATATTCCAGTCATGGGAGTCATCCCACCCAGTTATACCTATCAAGTCATATTTGCCTTCATGTATTAAGAGTTCAAGTTCATTCTGTTTGTTTCCCATGCTCTGGGCAATAGTATATAAACATCGAAGCCCATGCACTTTGCAGTATGGCTTCTTTCCTACATTGTTGTGAACATTGTTTTGGGGCACTATTGGAGCTGTTCTTTCTGTTACGGTGCATAAGCCTTCAGCCATTGTTGCCTCAAAGTTTACGTCTCCCACCCCGTAGGGTTCAGTTTAAAGCCCTCCTGATGAAGTTCTTCTTCGTGGTCTCTGTGCATCACACATATGGGCTCGCGCCGACGCTGAGCCCGCTTCTGGGAAACTTCATTAGCTAGCTTAGATTTTAGGCGGGAACCCCTCCCCCCACCATCCAACCGCACATGCTCCGGGTTCCCGCTCCCTGCTCACCTCAGTTCTTCTTCGACCACTTCGCTGATCGCCTCGCGGGAGACTTCGTCCGACACACGGTCTTGTTTTTCTATTAAAAATAGGAATAGCTTTAGTTAGCTTAGGTGTTCGTTTGTTTCTCTCGTCGTCCTTTCTATCTTTCTCTAAAAAAATAAATAAAAAAAAATTAAAATAAATCTTTTTAGCCAGTGTAAGTTTAGGTTGTAGTTGGACTTTTTTAGGGCATCTTTCGTCTTATGGCGCAGACTGCCCTCTTTAAGCACTGTTCACGGTGTAGGGCAAAGTTGGCCCTCACCGACGGTCACTCGTTGTGCCTCACTTGCCTCGGAGAATCCCATATTGTTGAGGCCTGCACGCATTGTATGCATTTTTTGAGGCAGACAAGAAGAAATCGGGCAGACCGACTTCATAGTCTGCTGTGGAGCAAGGCTCTTTCGGCGGTAGAAAGACCCCGTTTGCCGGCTATGCAAGCTGCCCCGTCTACCTCTGGGGAGCGTGGGCCTCGGCCCTCTGATCGCTCGAGCCCAGCACCTCCTGGCTCGCCCTCGTTAAGGGCTACAGTTCAGGCGTTGATGTCGACTCCTTCTCCTTCCTCGCCTCCCCTACCGGCGAAGCGAACCAAGACGAAGCCTCGTGAGAAGGCTAAAAAGTAAAAAAAATTGGCTCCGCTGTCGTCAGCTTCGACATCGAAAAAGTCGGCCTCGTTACCGCTGTCTATGCCATCCTCGACATCGACGAGAGTGCCGGTTACGGTACGCAAATCCTCCTCGGTACCGACTACGACTTTGATACCGAGGCAACGGTTGCAGTCGACCCGCTCCCCATCACCATCTCTGCAGCCCGCGGCTTCGACCCCGGCAGTCTCGATACCGAGCCACCGTTCGCCATCGGCTTCGCCCGATCTTCTGGATCCATCGCTTCCAAGGACACCAACTTTAATGTCCCCGATACCGTCACCGGTACCGATGGAGATTCCGGTACCGATCGAGATTCCATCCGATGAGGAGGACACAGTACCGGTTGAGTTGCCTCCACCTCGACCAGTCCAGCGCCCCGTCGACCTCGAGCGTCGATCTTGATCGCGCCACTACCATTCATCACCCTCGCGGTCTCGATCGCGTTCTCGATCTCGCTCCCGAGACTGGGATGTGTACTCGGAGCGCTCTCATCGTTCTTCTCGAAGGGCTCATCGGTACCGATTTGACTCGTATACTGGCCAGCGTATCCAGGGAGCGTCTTCACGGTCATCTTCGAGGGCGCCACCAGTTCCACCGCGTCGCTCGACGTCGATCACCCCGGCCTCTCGCAGGATTGAGGACCGACCAGCTCCAGTACCAACACGAAGCCGCCAGTCGTCACCGTCTTGCGAAGGCTACGCCTCAGACACCTCGTCTGCTCCTTCTCCTCGCCCGTCGGAACCGTCGCCATCGGACGGTGTCGGTACCGAGGATAGGGCTTCCCCGTCAATGGAGCTGGGCAATTTTTCCGACCAAATGATGAGGTTAGCACAGTCCCTTGGCATCGAATGCCAACAGCCAGTAGAAGACCTGGAGGATCATATATACGACGTCATGTATACCGATCCCTCCCCGCAACTAACTTTGCCTCTTGTACCAACTCTCCTCAAGACAGTTAAGCAGTCTTGGACAAACCCGGCTACCATTGGCACTATGTCTAAACGTCTTGATGTGCTTTATAAGGTGAAGGAGGCTGAAGCGCCTTTTCTATTCCAACACCCGAAGCCAAATTCCATAGTTGTGGAGGCGGCGCAAGGGAAATCTGGTAAGACACATTCAGCCCCAACAGACAAAGAAGGCCACAAGCTCGATTCTTATGGACGGTGCATCTATTCCTCGGGTGCATTGGGCGTCAAAGTCACAAATTATCTCGCCATGATGGCCCGCTACCAACTGTTCCTTTGGGAAAAGATTGCAGCACTTACAGATTATTTGCCAGAGGACCAGCGAGAGTTGGCTCGAGTTTTTCAAGCGGAGGCCGTGAGATTATCCAAGCAGGAATTGACTACTGCGCGCCATCTGACGGACTGTGTCGCCAAGGCGATGATTGGCGCTGTTGCCCTGAGGCGTCATGCCTGGTTGCGCTCGGCATCTCTCCCGCAGGAGACCAAGAATAGAATTGAGGATCTACCCTTTGACGGGGAAGGTCTGTTCAATGCGTCCACAGATACAACTATGGACACTATTCACAAAGCCAAAATGACGGCCAAGAAAATGGGTTTCACCCAGCCACAGCAGCAAACTTATCGCCCAAGGAAGTGGTATCGGCCTGTGCCATACCAGCCCAGGCAACAGCAGGACCGTGCTCAGCGCTACCAACCAGCTACGAGCCAGTCAGCTTACCAGCAGCGCAAGTCAGCTTCACGCTATGCTCCCTCTTGCTCCAAGCAACCCCTGGGTCAGAAGCGTTGGCTTTGACTTGCCACAACCTCTGCCCGGCTGGACAGGGAATAGGCTAAGCCCCTTTCTTCATGCATGGGAGTCCATAACATCGGACTCCTGGGTTCTCAGTATAGTGGCAGAAGGCTACAAAATAGACTTCAAAGTCCCACCTCCTGTTGGTACTGTGAAAATCACGGCTCCATCACTAACGTTGGCACAAGAGACCGCTACCCTTCTCCAGAAGCGGGCGATTACAAAGGTCCACAGCTCCCGTCTACACACGGGCTTCTACTCCCGTTATTTTACGGTGCCAAAAAAGGACGGGGGACTTCGTCCTATTATGGATCTCAGAGCTTTGAACAAGTTTATAAAGCCCAAGAAGTTTCGAATGATCACTTTGGCGGCAGTCCTCCCCATGCTGAAAAGGAACAGCTGGTTCACTCTAATCGATCTGAAGGACGCCTATTTTCACATCGCCATTCATCCTTCCCATCGCCGTTATCTCCGTTTTGTAATCGGCCAGCAGGCGTACCAGTTTTCCGTTCTTCCCTTCGGCCTAAAATCTGCGCCAAGGGTATTCACCAAGTGCATGTCAGCAGTGTGCGCGTACCTGCGATCAAACAACATAGAACTTTATCCATACTTAGACGATTGGCTGATCGTCTCCCCATCCAGAAGCCAAGCGTTGGCCGACGTCCACAAGGTCATATCTCTTCTGTCATCGCTTGGGCTACAAATAAATTACGAAAAATCTGTCACTCAACCATCACAACGAATACAGTTTATAGGGGTAGCTCTCAACTCTCCCGTAGGGAGGGTGTTGTGTCTATGTCCAACTCCCTGCTTCAAAGGGATGAAATCTCAGACAGCGATTCTGATCCTGGGGAAGGAATGCAACAGGCAGGGGAGTTGCTGCCAGAAGGAGAACACTTTCCCACGGCGGACGCGGGAGATAATTCCCAAGGAGACGACCTTAACCGGAGAGAGAATACTTTCTCTTCTGAGACAAAAGGTTTACAGAATGCTGTGGCTAGGAGAAGGGCAAAGAGAAAGGACTTCAGACTCAGGACTGCCCGCCGCTCAGAGAGACTAGCCAACAAAGCCCTACAGGCTAATTTGTCTTAATTATGTGACTCTGCTCTCTTTTTCTCTCTAAGTTACCTCAACTGAATCGCTTGCTTATTTAACATGCCTAGGGGCAAAAGAACCTTTTGCTAACCTTGTTTTCATCTGTCTTGCTGGAGGAGGGAGAAGGATCGTCTTTTGTATAATAAAGGATTTGTATTTTCCCTCCAAGAGGTCTCTTTATTCTCCTCACCATTTCGTTAGAACTTACAGAGTCATGACAGCGGGCTTTTCTCCCCGTAGACAGAGTAAACGTCATAATACAGCTGTCAACAAGGCTACAGAGCAAGCGTCGCGTCTCTGCGTTCGCCATCTAGAGACTCCTTGGTTTGATGGCGGCCTCAGTTTTCGTCGTATGATGGGCCCGGCTGCATATGCGGCCTCTCCAACAGTTCCTCATTCGCCATTTTTCTCCCATGCAGAACCCGCACAAAGTCATACTTACTGTTCCGCGATCCGTGCTGGCGTCTCTAAGATGGTGGTTGACTCCACACAACCTCGCCAAGGGCATGCCCTTTACAACTCCGGGCCCCTCTCGGATTGTGACAACGGATGCGTCGCTAGAAGGTTGGGGAGCTCTCCAAGACGACCTGTCAACGCAAGGAAAGTGGTCACCTTCGGAGACATGCCTTCATATTAACATCTTAGAGCTGCTAGCAGTGAAAAAGGCGTTGCAAGCGTTCCTACCTCGCCTACAAGGTCACCATGTCCGGATACTTTCCGACAATACCACTGTAGTGTGGTACCTCAACAAGGAGGGGGGCACACGTTCTCCCTCTCTCCTTCATCTAGCGTTGGATATCCTGTCTTGGGCCATTTCCCACAACATACTCCTGTCCGCACTACATATTGCGGGGACGGATAATGCCAAGGCAGACAACCTCAGCAGGACCTTCCGAGACACACACGAGTGGGAGCTTTCACCCCGCATAGTAGCTCGGCTCTTTGCGCGTTGGGGGAACCCTGCCATCGATTTGTTTGCCACAGCTGCCAACACAATTTGCCCTGCCTATTGTTCAAGGGCGGGAATCGGGCATGCGTCCTTGGGGGATGCCCTCCAATGGGATTGGTCGCGGGGATTCCTATACCTGTTTCCACCGTTTCCAATGATACCACAAGCTGTAGCACGAATGCGCCGTTACAACTCAGACGCCATACTGATCGCCCCATGGTGGCCAAGACAGCCTTGATTCACACTGCTACTCAGACTAGCGCGTTCAATGACTTGGCGCCTCCCTTGTTCACCAGACCTTCTGTCCAGGAAGAGCGGCAAGATTCTTCACCCAGACATCGAAACATTACAGCTCACGGCATGGAGAATCCAGCGTGCTGGCGCCGTCTCCCTCTCTCCAGCGGTGTAAGATCCATTCTAGACGCATCACGGAAGCCCTCTACCAGGCTTTCGTACTGCAAGAAATGGAAGCGTTTTCAAGATTATGCAAACGCAAATTCCTTTGACTGCTACGCATCGGATATGCCTAACATTGTCTCTTTCCTTTATTCCCTACACACTACTGGTCTAAAACCAGCGTCTATTCGTGTTTATCTGGCCGCCATTGCAGCCAACCACTGTTTAGTTGACGGGTTCTCAGTTTTCACTCACCCACTCTCAAGGGCCTTTCTTAAGGGCTTGCGTAATCTGTTTCCCTCCATTCGACCACTCGTCCCACAATGGAGCCTCTCGGTTGTTCTCTCTGCCCTCACTTCAAAGCCGTTTGAACCCTTAGCAACAGTTAATATTTGTTTGTTGACGTTCAAAACCATTTTTCTGGTTGCAATCACGTCTGCCAGACGCGCTTCAGAGCTCGCCGCACTACTAGTTGATCCTCCCTACTTACAGTTCTTCCGTGATAAGGTTGTGTTGTGTCCTGACCCAGCGTTTGTTCCAAAGGTCTCATCGCCGTTTCACGTAAGCCAAGATATTACATTGCCTACGTTCTTCAAACCTTCTTCAGATCCCTAGTCTTCATCGTTACATGCACTGGACGTTCGGAGAGCTTTGGCTTTCTATAAGTCGAGATCAGCCTCGTTTCGCAAATCTCGCAAACTTTTTGTCTGCTATGGGGGGCAAAACAAAGGCATGGCAGTTTCCCCCCAGCGAATTTCCAAATGGACTGTGGGCACAATTGCCTTCGCCTACCAGATCGTGGGTAAAGAGACTCCTTTTCACCTGACTGCACACTCCACTAGAGCGCAGGCAACCTCCTCCGCTCTTCTTCACGGAGCGTCCATATCTGACCTTTGTAAGGCAGCTACCTGGTCTAATGCGTCCACCTTTGTGAAGCATTACCGTCTGGATGTGAGAGCATGACAGGACTCCTCCTTTGGCAGAGCGGTCCTCTCATCAATATGCCAATAGGCCACCAGCATGCCGGCCCTCCTCCGGTAAGTTTTTTCTGCTTGTTATTTGCCCATATGTGTGATGCACAGCGACCACGAAGAAGAAATGCAGGTTGCTTACCTGTAACTGTAGTTCTTCGAGTGGTCATCTGTGCAGTCACACAACCCACCCACTGTCCCCTCTTGGCATCGCTGTTGTCCTTGTCAAGCGGTTCGTGCATGCTCAGCTTTGTTTACATTATTATTACCTTAGTCGCGAGGCCAAGCGGTCTCAGGGAACTGAGGTGAGCAGGGAGCGGGAACCCGGAGCATGCGCGGTTGGATGGTGGGGGGAGGGGTTCCCGCCTAAAATCTAAGCTAGCTAATGAAGTGTCCCGGAAGCGGGCTCGGCGTCGGCGCGAGCCCATATGTGTGACTGCACAGATGACCACTCGAAGAACTACAGTTACAGGTAAGCAACCTGCATTTCTTCATGCTGTGGCCGAACAAATTCTTCCCAGGCCTTGTGAGGTGCAACCCGTCCCTTGCCAGCAGTCCATCTTCCAAGTAGCATAGCCCTTGGTCCCTGAATCCAAATCCCTCACATCAGCACCACCTTTGTAGCCAGTCATTTACCCGGGGTATTTTTCTTTCCCTTTCTATTCCTCTTCCAAGAACTGGGAGGATGGATGAGAAAACTATCTGGGCCCCAAAGTTCTTGAGATTCCTTCCCAGTGCTTCAAAGTCTGATGCGATTTCTTCGTAGCTCCGCTTGGCAATATCATTTGTTCCCACGCGGATGAGAAGAAAAGGATATGAGTCAGTGGCCTTGATGAGCTTTGGCAACCCTTCAGTCACATCTCTAATCTGTGCCCCAGGGAAACAGCACACCTGGCGAGTCCATGGGTCTTCGTGACATACTTGGGTTTCAATCCCACACAGCAGGGAATCTCCCACAACGACTACTCTTCTCTTCTTCTTGGTCGACTGACCTTCTGCCTCTTGCTTACTGTTGCATGTGTTTTCCTGTAATTCTTTCTCTGCAGTCTGTCCTCCAGTCTCTTCCTCCAGTAGCTGAAAATGGCTGCATAACTCTAGTGTCTCCACTGGTATACATGTCCTGATATTTTAAAGGAGAGCATTGTATTGAAGTAGTTCACTGTTTGTACTTTAAATATTTCATGCTTTTTTCCCCCCATTTTATGGGGGTTTGCTACCTTTCTCTGGGGCATTGGCAGGTGTTTCAGATAGAGAGGGGATGGGGAGTGATAACAGAGTTTTCTAATAAGGCTTCTTGTGAGAAAAAAAACCCTGAATTGCTTTTAATTGGGGACTAATTACCACATTGGAGGTTGGGGGAATGTTGTCCTTTGTGTCAAATTGGTAAATGCTTGTATGCTGTTATGTACTGTGGACTACAATTCCCATCAACCTTAGCCACCATAGCAATGGTGAGGAATGATGGAACTTGTGGCCCTCCAGATTATTTGGCCTACAAGTTGCCAACTCTTGTTCTAAAGGAAAACTTTATGCTTTCCTTTCAGGTTTTGCCCTTGACATTGTGTTTGCTGTTGCAAATGGATTCTCCCCTTCATATGAGTTATTCGCAGTATCTCGCTTCTTGGTGGGAATAATGAATGGCGGAATGTCATTGGTGGCTTTTGTCCTGCTGAACGAATGTGTGGGCACTGCTTATTGGGCTCTGGCAGGTAAAGCTTTTAATTACTGTGTTTTTATGTTAAGCTAACTTAAACTCTATTAGTGTAAAAAAGAGGGAGAAGAGCACCACCAAGCCAATGAAAAAAGAGCCAAGCTCTGGTGCCATGAAGCAGTCTTTTTTAAAAATCTTTAATAACTTCTTCAATCTGCTCTACGCGTATCGGAAATACATCTTTCATCAGAAGCTACATGAAAAACAAATATGACTACAAATTAGACAAATGACAACTTAAAGATAAAACGTAAAACAGCTTAAGCTTAAATGCAAAACAACCCCTATTTCGAATAATAAATAACCTTTTAAAATCCTTTGCTAACATCAAACACTATAATTAAACATTTACACATTCGCCTAGAAGCACAACAAATGAACTGACCTGAGGAAAACTGCACTTTACTGTAATTTCGCAGTCATTAACACAATATTAACACAATAAAACCTCAATGCAAAAGGAAACAGTTCTCGGCTTGTAGGGCATCCCAACCGAGTTCTGTAGTATCTCAAAACTCTCCTGCTACTACTTGGAAGCTAAGATCAGATTAGAGCTAACAGTTCTTCTTCGTGGTCTCTGTGCATCACACATTATGGGCTCGCGCCGGCGCCGAGCCTCTCTCTGAAGCTTCTAGAGCTTAGACTTTTTTGGCGGGAACCCCTCCCCCCACCGCCCTATCGCGCATGCGCCGGGTTCCCGCCTACCTCAGTTCTTTTTCGACCGCCGTGCAGTCAGCCTCGCGGAAGTCTTCTCTCTCTTGTTATTCTTCAGAATCGTTCGTATAGTGTTGTTTTTTCTTATCCTTAGCTTAGGCTTCTCTCAGTAATTTCTTACTTTCTCTTCGTCTATATATATATATATATATATATATATAAAAATTCTTTACTATATTTCTATCTGTCGTTAGATTGTTAGCAAGGCGGCTCACCGCGGCGGGGCCCCCCCCCTCGCCTCGAACGGAGGAAAAAGGCACAGAATGGCGCAGAACGCTTTATTTAAAATGTGCGCTTCTTGTAGCGCGAAACTAACATTATCCAACGGCCACTCTCTCTGTCTGCTATGCCTAGGGGAGGCTCACGTCGTTGATGCCTGCAGCCATTGCAGGGGATTTTCGCGCCAGACAAGAAAGAATAGGGCTGACCGCCTACGGGCTCTCCTATGGAAACAAGCCCTTGAGACGGTGGATCCGCCGACTTCGGTTGTGCCGGCCCCGGCTCCAGTTAAACCCCTTGGGGACGACTCTAAAAAGAGGTCAGCAGTCGCTACCTCATCGAGTGCGGAGGCTCCCCGGTCTAAGAAACCGAAGGAATCAAGACCCTCGACAGAACTGCCGAGAAAACATCATGAAAAATCTAAGTACAAGAAGCCGTCAAAGGAGAAACCGCCGAAGGCGCCCTCTTCGTCGGTACCGCGCCGATCAGCATCAGCATTGGTACCGAGCAAATCCCCACACCGGCCAACAGCAACATCGGTACCGAACAGATCGCCGGTACCGATGGGACCGGAGTTGTCCTCGCCGGCAGCTTCGGTCTCCATCCCGCCGGTACCTCGCCCATCGGTACCGAAGAAGAAGTCGCAGCCGGCCACGCCGGTATCGCATAAACGAAGCATAGACACGGAGTGTCCATCGGTACCGCACCCACGGATACAGAGCCGCCAGAAGACATCGACCCAACGCAGGTCGGCTTCGAGGCAAGGGTCCCCATGCTCGTTGCTCGCCACGGTACCGAGCGCTGCTCTACAGGAGATACGCCACCAACCCAGCTCTCCGACGCCATCCCAGGATTGGGACTGCCTTTCGCAACAGTCACTCCGTTCCTGGGGCTCCAGGTCAAGTCACGGTATGGGCGGACGACCTAAGCCTGCGTATCTCTTCGACCCCTATACGGGTAAGCAACTTCGTGAGGTAGCTGACTTCCTTCCTCCTTTACCCCCACGATTGCCTCCTTCCTCCACGATCACCACGCCGCCTGTGGTAGTCCCGACATCGGCTCCCACCACCGTGGTACCGGCCTTGGATCCGCTCGACGTTCCAACTCCAGTGTCGCCGCGGTCCGACGACGACTACGCCTCTGACTCCTCGTCCTCGGTAGCGGCCCCACCATCAATGCCCTCACCGGACGAGGCAGTCGGTACCGGGGCTAGAACATCCCCATCTCAGGAAGCTGGTACCTTTACGGAGCAGATGGTGCGGATGGCCGATTCCTTGGGCATCGAATTGAAGCAACCGCAAGAAACCTGCGCTGATAATATCTACGATGTTATGTATCCGGAGGTGCAGGCCACCCTGGCTTTTCCATTCATTCATACGCTGCTACAGACGGTCCAGGATTCCTGGAAAAATCCAGCCACGACGGGTTCTGTTTCGAAGCGAGTAGACGCACTCTATAAAACCTTAGACAAAGACGTTGGGTTTCTTTTTCATCACCCGAAACCCAATTCTATCATAGTTGAATCGGCTCAGGGGAAGACCTCCAAGGCACATTCCACACCAATTGACAAGGAGGGACGTAAACTTGATTCTTTTGGTCGCCGGATCTACTCGTCAGCTGCGCTGTCCCTTAAAATTTCAAACTACCAAGCCATGATGGCGAGATATCATTTGTTTATATGGGACAAGGTTGCTTCTCTTCATGCACACCTACCAGAGGACATTAGACAGGCAGCACAAATTTTTCAGAGCGAAGCGGTGGCCTTAGCAAGGCAACAACTCACCACGGCACGACATCAGGTGGAATCTGTCTCTAAATCACTTATGGGAGCCGTAGCACTACGACGCCACGCCTGGCTTCGGGCCTTGAATTTGCCCCTGGAATCGAAGGCAAGAATTGAGGATTTGCCATTCGATGGCGAGGGACTTTTCCATACTTCTACGGATGAAAAGATGGATACCATTTATAAGGCCAAGACAACTGCTAAGAAAATGGATTTCTATGCACCGTCTCTCCCGTACACTTCGCGCCCTCGCAGATGGGGAAGACAGCAATCTTATCCTCCTCGTCAGTCTTTCAGTCGCCAGCAGCAGCTGCAACAGCAGCCCCAACGTTACCAGCCAGCGCTGCAATCTACCTACCAACCACGAAAGGGATATCAGGCCGGCCGTTTTCGCCAGGGCCGCTCAAGGAATGAGGCGCCCCAAAAACAGCACCTTTGACTGCCTCACACCCAATTTCTGTCATCGTCTGTTACATTTCCTCCCAGCCTGGAATCAAATAACATAGGACCAGTGGGTCCTCAACATCATATGCCACGGTTATCGCCTGGAATTCACCGAATACCCCCCTACAGGAAGTCTGAAAGTTACACCGCCTTCAGCCATCCTGCATCAGGAGGTTTCGACCCTTCTACTGAAGGGGGCAATTGTACCAGTCAACCCATCTTCACTACGAAAGGGCTTCTATTCCAGGTATTTCACCATCCCGAAGCATGGCGGGGGTCTTCGCCCCATCATGGACCTGAGGGCCTTCAACAAATTCATAGTTACCAAAAAGTTCCGAATGGTTACTTTAGGTCTCATCCTTCCTCTTCTTCGCCGTCGTCAATGGTTCGCACTCATCGACTTGAAGGATGCGTACTTCCATGTCTCCATACACAGGTCGCATCAACGCTTCCTTCGATTCCTGGTGGGCGGACAGGCGTATCAGTTTACCGTCCTCCCCTTTGGACTCAAAACCGCGTATTTACAAAGTGCATGGCTGCGGTATGCGCTTTTCTAAGAACGTCAGGCATCGAGCTCTACCCATATCTCGATGACTGGCTGATCGTCTCCCCAACGCAACGTCAGGCAACAAAGGACGTAGCCACCACAATATCCCTGCTTCACAGCCTGGGACTCATGGTCAACTACGACAAGTCGCATCTTATGCCAACAAGGACTATTCAATTCATTGGGGTGTGTCTAGATTTGATGAGGGAAAGAGCTACTCTCCCACACGACCGTCTACAAGCGATTTGCAGCCTGTCTCGAGTCCTATGCAGCTCTGCAACAGTTCCAATTCGCCTGATCCAATGGATGTTGGGTCTAATGGCGTCCTCCGTGTATGTAGTGCGCTGGGCACGCCTTCACATGCGCCCACTCCAACACTTCCTTCTCCAGTTTTGCGATCCCTGCGAAACCTCCCGGTACAAGAGGGTTTGCCTTCCACGCACCATCTCTGCATCCCTGCGATGGTGGATGTTGCCAAGCAACCTGGACGGTGGCCTGCCCTTCAGGGAAAGAGCCCCAACGAGAACCCTCACGTCCGATGCATCAATGGAAGGCTGGGGCGCACATTGCGACCACCTGACAATCCAAGGGCGATGGTCCACCAGAAATCAGAATCGCCACATCAATGTCCTAGAGCTTCTCGCAGCGCTCAACGCATTCGCAAGGTACCTCGAGGGTCATCATGTTCAGGTGGAAACGGACAACACCACGGTAGTCTGGTACCTGAACAAAGAAGGGGGGACCCGATCTCCGGAGCTGCTACATCTCACGCTTCAGATCTTCCACTGGGCGATCCGACATCGCATATCCCTCTCGGCCATTCACATCGCCGGGAAAGACAACACCCAGGCAGATCTCCTCAGTCGTCAGTTCCGGGACACTCACGAATGGTCTCTTTCGAGGGAAGTACTGGATCTCCTCTTCAGCAAGTGGGGAACACCGGACATAGACTTGTTCGCGACCCCGCAGAATGCGGTCTGTCCCCAATTCTGCACCCGGGCGGGCATTGGAGAGCACTCTCTGGGAGATGCGTTCAACACATCATGGGAGAACGGCATGGTGTATGCGTTTCCCCCGTTTCCGATGCTAACAAGAGTAATAGCCAAACTAGCTTACGGGGTGACAGACGCCATTGTAATAGCGCCATGGTGGCCTCGTCAGACTTGGTTTACCCTACTACACCGGTTAGCCAGAGGGGAGTTTCTTCGACTACCAGCAACTCCGGACCTGATCCACAAGGAGCAAGGGTTGATCCTGCACCCGGACTTACCACAGCTCAATCTAACAGCATGGCGAATCCGACATGCTGGCGACATTTGACACTTCCTACGCCTGTGCAAGGAATCTTGGTGGAGGCTAGAACACCTTCCACAAGGAAATCTTACCGCACAAAGTGGAAAAAATTTGTAGCATTTGTGGTCCAGGCGCAGCAAAATCCGAGACTTTGCGATATCACGCATGTCCTCTCCTTTATGCACCACTTACATATGAAAGGCCTTAAACCATCATCAATTAAGGTCTATTTAGCAGCAATCTCGAATTCGCATGATTACATACAGGGCTACTCTGTATTCACCCACCCCTTGTCTAAACAATTCCTCAAGGGCCTAATCAATGTCAGACCCCCGGTCCGTTCAATTATCCCCCAATGGAGTATCTCGGTCGTCCTTACAGCACTAACGGAACGACCGTTTGAGCCGCTGGCCTCTGTCTCTACTAGGTTATTAACTTTTAAGGTTGCTTTCCTTGTCGCTATCACCTCAGCAAGGCGAGCTTCGGAGCTATGTGCGCTAATGGTGGATCCGCCGTACACGCAATTTTTCCGAGACAAAGTGGTCCTGCGGCCAGGACCTACTTTTAGACCCAAGATAAACTCAAATTTTCACATTAATCAGAGCATTGTGCTCCCGGCTTTTTTCCAGGAGCCATCAGACCCTCTCACCTCACGTCTCCACCTACTCGATGTTCGAAGAGCCCTGGCGTTTTATAACTCCAGAACTGCAGGGTTTCGCGCTTCAGACAGACTGTTCATCTGCTACGGCGGCAGAACTAAGGGGCAGAAAGTGTCCCCCCAGCGGTTCGCCAAATGGGTCGTTCAAACCATTTCAATCGCTTACTTGCTGGCAGGCCAAGAACCCCCAGAGGGGTTGAAAGCACATTCAACTAGAGCGCTCTCCACATCTGCAGCGCTGACTCACGGAGCGACTATCCAGGACCTGTGCAGGGCAGCCACTTGGGCCAATGCATCGACTTTTGTGTTGCACTATAGACTGGATGTCCGGGCCAGGGCAGATTGTTCCTTCGGCAGGAAAGTCCTTGTCTTCGATCCTACAATGAGCCAAATATGCGAGTCTACCCTCCACCGGTAAGTGGTTTGCTGATTACTCACCCATAATGTGTGATGCACAGAGACCACGAAGAAGAAATGCAGGTTTCTTACCTGTAACTGTAGTTCTTCGAGTGGTCATCTGTGCAGTCACACAACCCTCCCACCGTCCCCGCTAGGCCTCGCTATTGGCCTACTCAAGGGTACTATCGCCATGCATCTAGGTTACAAGGCCTACAGGTTACAGGCCAGTTCTACCCTATCTCGTTCGCGAGGCAATTCGGTCTCATAGAACTGAGGTAGGCGGGAACCCGGCGCATGCGCGATAGGGCGGTGGGGGGAGGGGTTCCCGCCAAAAAAGTCTAAGCTCTAGAAGCTTCCGAGAGAGGCTCAGCGCCGGCGCGAGCCCATAATGTGTGATTGCACAGATGACCACTCGAAGAACTACAGTTACAGGTAAGCAACCTGCATGTCTTTACAGAGCACTACAGAGGATGAGATTTCAGCCTTAAAAACAACTCATAATTCCAACAATTTTTATTATAAACTGGCATCAATGGACAAGGAATTGAAAAAGTTTTATGAGGAACTCAAAGAGTTCAAACATAAGAAATTCATAAGAGATAAAGATGATTATGATAAAAACCCAGTATATCCATGGATGCAGAAATCCCGAAAAAAACTCACGTTTGCAAGGCACCAGGAAGTTTCTCCAGAACACACAGAGAGGGAACCATCCAATGGAGAGCACAGTGATTCTTCCTCCAGCTCTATGTAGAAACATTCTTTTTGAGACCCCCTCTGAAAAACGAGACAACAGAGACAACCAGAGGAGCATGCCACCAGACAGCAGAGAAGGAAGAAACATTAGTCGTCAACCTGTCTGATGTCCTGTCGAACCTAGAAGAACACGTCCTGAATAAGGGTCTTTTGTCCCCACTCCTAAACACGACACCGTCCAGACATGACTCGATCTATTTAGATATTTCTATAATATCAAATTAAAGCATTACTTCCATAGTCAAGGCATTGCGTCCACGAGAGCACCATCCCATTTTAGGACCCCATCCAATTTTCACCACCTGGACCTGTCGATCCAGCCATCCAGTTGTACAAACGAAGAATACTACAGCTGCTTGACTATTTGGAAACTGCCACACACAGACCCTGGAAGAACGTGACCAGACTGGAAATGGACGCACTACACCGTCTATCCAACAACGCGAACAATGTAATCAAAGAGACTGACAAAGGAGGGGCAATAGTAATCCAAAATCATCATGACTATTTTTTTTATTATTTATTTATTTATTGCATTTTTATACCGCCCCATAGCCGGTGGTGGTGGACCTATTAAGATGGTCCGCCCTCGAAGGCTGATGGATCCTGCTGGATTCCAGAAAGCCTTGGAGGGTTCTATGGCTGGTATCGTCGACGATCCTGTAGAAGCCCTGGTTGATAGATGGAATCGAGACCTAACTAGGGCTATCGACACGATCGCCCCCAAACGTCCTCTCCGACCCGCTTCTAACAGGGCGCCCTGGTATACGGAAGACCTCAGGGAGTTGAAGCGGAAAGGACGACGACTGGAGCGCCGATGGCGGAAAACTCGACTTCTATCCGACAAGACACGGCATAGAGAACATCTTCGTTCCTATGGGGTGGCAATACGTGCAGCGAAGAAAGCTTTCTTCTCTGCGCGCATTGCGTCTGCGAATTCGCGTCCAGCGGAACTGTTCAGGGTGGTGAGGGGTCTAACCCGGGCACCTTCCCCCCTGAATCCGACTTTAGAGCCTTCGGCGGTTCGCTGCGATGCCTTTAATGATCATTTCGCAGATAAAATCTCTCGGATAAGAGCCGACTTAGATGCCGTCGTTATAGCAGAGGCTGACGATGGAGTGTCCAGTGACTCCGCGAGTAGAATTATACTGGATCGGTTTCAGTTGGTGAGTACCGAGGACGTGGACAAGCTGCTTGGACGAGTGAGGGGGACGACTTGCCCTCTCGATCCCTGTCCTTCATGGCTGGTCGTCCAGGGAGGAGATGCGGTTAGATCGCAGTTACAATATATTATTAATGCATCTCTCAGGGAGGGGAGTTTTCCATCATGTTTAAAAGAAGCGGTGATACGGCCGCTTCTAAAGAAGCCCTCCCTGGATCCCCTGGACTTTAATAACTACAGACCGGTATCAAACCTTCCATTCTTGGGCAAGGTGATCGAGAGGGCGGTTGCCTTTCAACTCCAGGTAGTCTTGGATGACACTGATTTTCTAGACCCATTTCAAACTGGCTTCAGGGCGGGATACGGAGTTGAGACTGCTATGGTCGCCTTAGCGGATGATCTACGCCTGGGTATTGACAGGGGGAGTGTGTCCCTGTTGGTACTTTTGGACCTCTCAGCGGCATTCGATACCATCGACCATGGTATCCTTCTGGAACGCCTGAGGGGATTGGGAATCGGGGGCACTGTGCTTCAGTGGTTCCGGTCCTACCTCTCGGGCAGGTTCCAGATGGTGATGCTTGGGGATAGCTGCTCTGCAAAGAAGGAGCTGCTGTGTGGCGTACCGCAAGGTGCCATCCTTTCCCCAATGCTGTTTAACATTTATATGAAACCGTTGGGAGAGATCATCCGGAGGCATGGGGCGGGGTGCTATCAGTATGCTGATGACACCCAAATATATTTCTCTATGCCTTCGACAACATCGTCAGCTAAGGATAGTGTGTCTCCTCTGAATGAATGCTTGGAGGCGGTAATGGGCTGGATGAGGAAAAACAAACTGAAGCTGAATCCAGACAAGACGGAGGTGCTTGCTGTCAAAGGCCGCAACCTGGGTTTGGAGGTGTGTCAACCGGTTCTGGATGGGGTTACACTCCCCCTGAAAGACTGTGTTCGCAGCTTGGGGGTGCTCCTGGATCCGTCGCTCCAAATGACAGCCCAGATAGATGCGACGGCCAGGAGTGCCTACTATCAGCTTCGGCTGATACGCCAGCTGCGCCCCTTCCTAGAGTTGGAAGACCTAAAGATGGTGGTGCACGCGCTGGTAACTTCGAGGCTTGACTTCTGCAATGCGCTGTACATAGGGCTACCTTTGTGCCTAGTCCGGAAACTTCAACTAGTTCAAAATATGGCAGCCAGGTTGGTCACCGGTACATCTAGGAGTGACCATATTACTCCAGCTTTAAAATCGCTCCACTGGCTGCCAATTAGTTTCCGGGCGAAGTATAAAGTGTTGGTCATTACCTTTAAAGCCCTACATGGTTTGGGTCCAGGTTACCTGCGGGATCGCCTTCTCCCGTACAATCCGCCCCGCACGCTCAGGTCCTCTGGGAAGAACTTACTGCGGTCGGCCAAGACTAGGCTGACAACTGTTACCCAGAGGACCTTCTCTTCTGCCGCTCCCAGACTGTGGAATGACCTGCCGGAGGAGACTCGTCAACTTAACAGTCTTTTAGAATTTAAGAAAGCTATAAAGACTGTTCTCTTCCGGCAGGCATATCCAGTGTAATTTTTAGAATGTTTTTAGGATGTTTTAGGATGTTTTAATGATGTTTTAGGATGTTTTAATGCAGTTTTAATAATATTTGTCATGTTTTAATTAGTTTTATGTATTTTATCATGCTGTTGTTCCCCGCCTCGATCTAGATGGAGAGGCGGGTAAGAAATAAATCGTTATTATTATTATTATTAAAATATATAAAACAAGGCACAATATAAAAACACAGAATAACATACAATATAAAAACACAACCAGAATAAAACCAAGCAGCAGGAATTAATACAGATTAAAATACAAATTTTAAACAGCAAGGATTAAAATTGAGTTAATTTAACTGTTAAAATACTGGGAGAATAAAAAGGCAGAGGTCCATTGTCAATTAATAGACAATATTTCATACAAACCAATCGCTCATGATTCATCCGACGTTCATACTCTTATCAAGATTACTCTAAAAGAAGGCTTGGCCATGGGGTGGATCAGTTCAATATAATACAACTTTTTGCTTAAACCCCCCCCCCCCCAAGAACTCCCCTATTTTACATCTTACCCAAACTCCATAAGGGAATTACTCCACCACCAGGCTGACCCATTGTGTCAGGCAACGAAGCAGAAGTGGAGAATGCTGAGGTGAGGAAACCCAACGAAGAGGGAACTCCTTGGAAGAGAATGACAGTTAGGAGCAGAAGAATTAGAAGACACTGCACCAGTGGAACCATTAGAGTTATGCAGCCATTTTCAGCTACTGGAGGAAGAGACTGGAGGACAGCCTGCAGAGAAAGAATTACAGGAAAACACATGCAACAGTAAGCAAGAGGCAGAAGGTCAGTCGACCAAGAAGAAGAGAAGAGTAGTCGTTGTGGGAGATTCCCTGCTGTGTGGGATTGAAACCCAAGTATGTCACGAAGACCCATGGACTCGCCAGGTGTGCTGTTTCCCTGGGGCACAGATTAGAGATGTGACTGAAGGGTTGCCAAAGCTGATCAAGGCCACTGACTCATATCCTTTTCTTCTCATCCGCGTGGGAACAAATGATATTGCCAAGCGGAGCTACGAAGAAATCGCATCAGACTTTGAAGCACTGGGAAGGAATCTCAAGAACTTTGGGGCCCAGATAGTTTTCTCATCCATCCTCCCAGTTCTTGGAAGAGGAATAGAAAGGGAAAGAAAAATACCCCGGGTAAATGACTGGCTACAAAGGTGGTGCTGATGTGAGGGATTTGGATTCAGGGACCACGGGCTATGCTACTTGGAAGATGGACTGCTGGCAAGGGACGGGTTGCACCTCACAAGGCCTGGGAAGAATTTGTTCGGCCACAGCATGAAGAACTTCATGAGGAGGTGAGAAACGTAAACTTTGAGGCAATAACGGCTGAAGGCTTATGCACCATAACGGAGAGAACAGCTCCAATAGTACCCCAAAACAGTATTCACAACAATGTAGGAAAGAAACCAGACTGCAAAGCACATGGGCTTCGATGTCTATATACTAATGCCCAGAGTACGGGAAACAAACAGAATGAACTTGAACTCTTAATACATGAAGGCAAATATGACTTGATAGGTATAACTGAAACTTGGTGGGATGACTCCCATGACTGGAATATAGCAATTGAAGGATACAACTTGTTCAAAAAGAACAGAAGAAATAGAAAGGGAGGCAGAGTTGCACTATATGTTTAAAATACTTATCCCTGCACAGAAATACAAGAGGATGATCCTGGGAGCCCCATTGTGAGCATCTGGATTAAAATACATGGGGAAAGGAATAAAAGGAGTCTACTACCAACCACCCAATGAAGGAGAAGATAAGGATGAAATTTTTGAAAAGCAAATTGCCAGTGTTTCAAGGAAATCTGATGTAGTAGTAATGGGGGACTTCAATTACCCCGATATCTGTTTGGAGACAAATTCTGCCAAAAGTGGCCTCTGAAATGTGTAGCTGATAACTTTCTCCTACAGAAAGTGGAGAAAGGAACTAGAGGAACGGCTATCCTTGACTTGATACTGACCAATAGGGATGACTTAGTGGATAAAGTCACCGTTACGGGAACTCTTGGGGAAAGTGACCACATCATACTTGAGTTCTTGATTTTAAAGGAAGAAAAAGATGAGTGTAGCCAAATGTGTACTCTGGATTTCAGGAAAGCAGATTTTAATAAACTCAGAACTATGATAGGTAAGGTCCCATGGCAAGTGACCCTAATCGAGTCCAACTCCCTTCTCAATGCAGGAATCCACCTTAAAGCAGCCCTGACAGATGGTTGTCCAGCTGCCTCTTGAAGGTCTCTAATGTGGGAGAGCCCACCACCTCCCTAGGTCATTTGTTCCATTGTCGTATTGCTCTAACAGGAAGTTTTTCCTGATGTCCAGCCTGAATCTGGCTTCCTGTAACTTGAGCCCATTATTCCGTGTCCTGCATTCTGGGTTGATCGAGAAGAGATCCTGGCCCTCCTCTGTGTGACAACCTTTCAAGTATTTGAAGAGTGCTACCATGTCTCCTCAATCTTCTCTTCTCCAGGCTATACATGCCTAGTTCTTTCAATCTCTCCTCATAGGGCTTTGTTTCCAGACCCCTGATCATCCTCGTTGCCCTCCTCTGAACACGTTCCAGCTTGTCTTCATCTTTCTTGAAGTGTGGTACCCAGAACTGGACTCAATACTCAAGATGGAGCCTAACCAGTGCTGAATAGAGGGGAACCAGTACCTCGCGCGATTTGGAAGCTACACTTATTTATTTATTTATTACATTTGTATACCTCCCCATAGCTGAAGCTCTCTGGGCAGTTTACATAGGATTAAAACAATTAATAGGGATGCCCTACAAGCCGAGAATTGTTTTCTTTTGCATTGAGGTTTTATTGTGTTAATATTGTGTTAATGACTGCAAAATTACAATAAAGTGCAGTTTTCCTCAGGTCAGTTCATTTGTTGTGCTTCTGGGTGAATGTGTAAATGTTTAATTATAGTGCTTGATAGTAGTAAAGGATTTAAAAAGCTTATTTATTATCTGATATGGGTGTTTTGCGTTTAATCTTAAGGTGTTTTACGTTTTATCTTTAAATTGTCTAATTTGTAGTCATACTTGTTTTTCATGTAGCTCCTGATGAAGGATGTATTTCCGAAACATGTAGAGCAGATCAAAGAAGTTATTAAAGAAAAAGACTGTTTCGTAGCACCAGAGCTTGGCTCTCTTTCCATTAAACTCTACTAGCAAATATAAACTTGGATTCAGTACATGCTTTAGGGCTACTTTACAGATTATGTAATTAGTAGATAGAGCTGACTGCACACACATATGAAGTTAGTCCCATAATGTTTCAGAAGCAAGTTGACGTTTTGTTTGTAACCATTTGTACACATGCTGTGGTGACCTGTGATTAGCTCTGGCTTCCCACAGTTCATACACAGACTCAACAAGTACGAGCTTTTGCACGTCAAAGGATGCATGTAGTACACCTGTCTGTAATGTATAAAGTAGTTCTATGCTTGTACTCTTTGCATGCATTTGAGTAGTCCTTCAGTCACGAAGCTCTGATGCAAACAGCTGAGCATTTTTATTCTTACATATTTTAAGAATCATCACATATGCAGGATATGGACAGTGTACTTAATCTATCGTGTTGCACTATCTCAAATTATCAGTCTAGCTCTGCCTATGCCAAGCAATGCTGCTATCTAATAAACGTAAGTATAAGAACTTCAGATATTGGGCAGTTTAAAGATGTAATAAATAAAATGATTCTGTTGATGGCAAATGTGCCAACTATTTTGGAGCACCATTAAACTAAAAATATTAATAGCGGGGCAACTTTTGACCTAGAGAGAAGACTTTAACTTGTTTTTGAGAGGTCCAACTTTCTTTTGTTCTTCTTCACAGTGTCTGTGTATCACACCTACGGGCTTGGGCCTGCATGGAGCTTGTTTTGGGAAACTTCTATAGCTGAGGAAAAATTGGCAGCTCGTATGAAGAGACTTCTTGTTGATTTAATTGACTACACTGAGTGTTCCCTTGCCTCTTATCAATATTTTTATTCTATACCTTCATTTTGCCATTTTGATTTTTTTGGGTTTGCTGCAATCTTCGATCCTTTTTCGCCTTTGAGCATATGGCCATGAAAGCACCCTTCAGGAAGGGTGTCTGCTGTGGAAGTAAACTGTCCCCCACGTGTGTCCATTCCCTGTGCATAATCTGCTTGGGTGAAGGGCATATTGTGGAATCTTGCCACCATGGTATGTCCTTCACCAAGCAGACGCGCAAACACCATACCGACGGACTTAAATCCATCCTCTAGGAGAAAGCACTTCCCGGGTGCCGGCTCCACCTAGACAGAGGGAATGGCTAGCCCTGCTGAAGCAAGAGGGCATGTGTCATCATCACCACCGACAGCTCAGGCTCTAACCACAGGCTTCCCTGTCCCTCTTCTCCACTTCACACTGACCCACCTATACTAGGCAGGTCAGTTTTGATCTCTGTGGTAAAGAAGGTCTCAAAAAAGCCCAAAATGTCCAAGCCGACTGATCTCCATAAAAAGAAGAAAAAAATGGGACTCTGACAAAAGTGCCGAGACCCCAAAAACTTTTACTGTCTCTGCCACCATTGTTGGACTTACCTATCAGGGTTGAGACTGAACACTTGGTATCAACTCAACCACCAGCACCAATACCATCTATCTTTGAAGTGGAGATAAGAGACTCCAACCCACCTCGGGATTGTGAGGTATTTTGACCAAGAGACCATTGTGAATGTCAGCAACCATCACCAACCTCACTGAGACAGGGAGGCTGCAGTCAAATCTCACCCCTGAAAAGCAAGGAATAGATCCAGGTTCCCCCACTCTAACTGGGACAGAAGATCAGAATGGTCTCTCCCCCTGTCCCAACTGTATGACTGGGACTCATGGGCTGTTGCAGGCAAAAAGATTATCATTATTCCTGGGGCTATCCGATACTGCATCAAGGCTACCACTGTCCTTCCCCATCAGTGATGATATCCCATCTGCCCGATGTTTATTTGCCATATCGACCACCAGTAAGACCATACATGCCTCTGCCTCCACCTCTGGTGTGCAGGAGGCCCACCTTTGAGACTCCCTACTCCTCAGTGGCAACCACAAGAGACTTCAACTAATGAGGCCATCACCTATGCATTGGCACCTCAAACAACTTCCGTGCAAGACTCCCCACAATGTCAGGGATCACCCACTTCGAGAACCGATGACAACCAATTGGATTTGATGTCCATCTCTTCTGTCGCACCATCCAATCCCTCCCTGGATGGCACAGTAGCATCCATTGAGCCACTGTTGCCTTCAGCAGATATGGGCCAGTTTTCGGATCAAGGCGCTCAGATGGCCCAATCTCTCGGCATGGAAACACAACAACCTGTTGAGAAACTGAAGGACCACATCTTCAATATCCTCCACACGGACACTGCTGCTCCAGTGGCTGTCCTGTTCCTTCCCATTTTACTACAGACTGTACAACAGTCATGAAAATCACCTTCATCCATGACACCAACATCGAAACACTTTGAGAATATGTACAGAATACAACAAAAGGACGTGAGTTTCCTCTTCACCCACCCTCCACTGAACTCTGTGATCGTGGAGTCCTTGCAGGAAAAATTGCATAGGATCCATTCTTCCCCTGTAGACAAAGAAGTCAGGAGAATTGATCTCTTTGGTGGGCCTAAGGGTAACGGACTACCAAGCAGCAATGGCCCATTACCAGCTCTTCATATGAAAAAAAAATGGGGTTGCTATGTGATTATCTCCCCGATAACCAGCAAGAACTGCCTGAATGTTTCAGGCCGATACAACAAGACTGGCCAGACAGCAGATTAATACTAGGGGTGTGCATCGGATCGGATCCGATCCACGATCCGAATCCGATCCGACCCAAAATCGGGAAAATCCGATCCGATCCGATCCGGACAACCTCCGATCCGATCCGATCCGATGAGGTCCGATCCGGATCGGACGCCATTTTGAATGCTTTTTCCCATAGCCAAGTATTGTTTTACAAAAACGCCTATAACTTTTTCATTTTTAAAGATAGAAGGATGAGACTTGGGCACATTGTAGACTGGTTAGGGGTAGTTATCTGTGAGAAATTTCAGAAAGATTGGTGCATGCATTTTGTGGCAATTAATTTTTTAATAAATACCCAGGAATGCCTATAACTTTGTCATTTTTAAAGTTACACACATGAAACTTTGCCACATTGTAGGGGGTACCTTGGGACCTATGTGTGTGAAATTTCAGAAACGTAGGTGCTTGTCTTGTGTGGCAATTAATTTTTAGAAAAATGGGTAGTAGTGGGGTAAATACAGTTACGCCTCCCATTTTTTTATTTTTGAAGATACAAACAGGAAACTTGGGCACATTACAGGTACCACTTGCCTTGATATGTGTGTGAAATTTCAGAAACATTGGAGCTTTCCTTGTGTGGCAATTAATTTTTGAAACAATGAGGAAAAAACACCTATAACTTTGTCATTTTTAAAGTTACACACATGAAACTTTGCCACATTGTAGGTGGTACCTTGGGACCCATGTGTGTGAAATTTCGGAAACGTAGGTGCTTGCCTTGTGTGGCAATTAATTTTTTAATAAATACCCAGGAATGCCTATAACTTTGTCATTTTTAAAGTTACACACATGAAACTTTGCCACATTGTAGGCGGTACCTTGGGACCTATGTGTGTGAAATTTCGGAAACGTAGGTGCTTGCCTTGTGTGGCAATTAATTTTAGAAAAATGGGTAGTGGTGGGGTAAATACAGTTACGCCTCCCACTTTTTTATTTTTGAAGATACAAACAGGAAACATGGGCACATTACAGGTACCACTTGGCTTGATATGTGTGTAAAATTTCAGACAGCTGGGTCCAGGCATGTGGTGGCAAGGTATTTTTGAAACAATGAGGAAAGAAACGCCTATAACTTTTTTATTTTAAAAGTTAGAAGTCTGAACATTGCTCACTTTGTAGATGGGTTAGGGGTAGATATGTGTCAGAAATTTCAGAATTATAGGTCCAGGCATTTGATGGCTATGGAATTTTTAAATTACATGTTTCAAAAAAATTTCTACAGAGGCCAGGTCTTCCCCTCCCGCTTCCCGCGAAGAAAAGGAAACACTCTCTCGTCTCGATCCCTTTGATCCTTGCTAGTAGTATCCATTACAGGGCTCATGTTTCCTTTCCTACTTTCACTTTTCAAGCAGAACGGCTGAGCCTAGCTGAGTTTTGCAGCCATGCGTGCAAGGAAGGATCACTCTGGTCTCGATCCCTTTGATCCTTGGTAGTATCCATTACAGGGCTCGTGTCTGCTTTCACTTTGTACTCGCTCTTCCCTTTGACACTGTCAAGGATAAAAATCCACTTTGGTTGTAAGGCAACTCTGTTTTAGTGAGCATAATACAACTGTATGGAGAGAGAGTCCTACAGACAAAGAACTTCTCTCCTGGCAGTGTAAAAAGCAGGTATATTTATACACAGTAGCATCTTAACCAATTAGCAGTTGGCAAAATTCTAAAGCAGAACAAAGACAGATCAAAGAAAACTTTATTATACCTTATCAACAGATGGCTATAACTTTTCTAGCAATGTCAGATTGACTTGGAAGGTCAGTTCTCCTTATCAAGCTAGCTTATTTGTCTTATACTATATAAAATGTTCTTGATAGTTAGAAATTCCAATTAAGCATTTCCTTCCAATTAAGCATTTTCATCATTACAGCACATTCAGGCACATACATCATTCCAATCCCATCATGCAGTTCACTTGCAAGAATCAGCCTACATACAGAGCAGGTGGCCTTTCTTTCTCAACACCAAGATAGACGAGGTCATGGTCACGGTTTAAAAGGTGAGAACCACAGCACACAATATGGGCCTCAATAAGCTGCCGCAACTCTTCAAGCAGTGCCGTTGGTATTGGCAATCACCTTTTCAACCATTTCGTCCACAGTCAGACTGCCAGCACTGCCAACAGCTCTTCTCACAGCCAAAATGCTCCTCCACCCAGTCCTCGCGCCAGACACCAGACCAGTCCAAGAAACAATGCCTTTGACTCACCTGTTGCTCTGCCTGGTCCTGCTCTGTACCAAATATCCTTCGGTTACCGACTGCAAACCTTTCTCTTGGCGTTGGAGTTGATAACAACGGCCTCCTGGGTCGTAGCCATCATCCCTCGAGGGCACCAAATTGAATTTGACAACCTCCCTCCCCTTCAGGCATCAAACACACTCCCCTATTCCCCTTTCTACTGTTGGAAGTAGAGATACTTCTACAAAAGGGAGCCATTCAGCCTATACTTCTACAAGAGACATCACTGTCCCAAAGAGGGATAGAGGGCTCTGTCCAATTCTGGATTTGAGAGACGTCAACAGGTTTATTTCACCCAATAAATTTTGGCTGGCCAAGCTGACATCAATTCTGCCTCTACTCAAAAGGGGAGACTGGTTTACAGTTATCAACCTGAAGGACGCATACTTTCCACATCTCAATCAAGGAGTCCAGTCAATGTTTCCTACATTTTGCAGTCAGGGACAAACCTTTTTAATTCAGAGTCCCACCTTTTGGCCTTCCACAGCCCCACACATCTTCACAAAATGCATGGCAGTGGTATGTGCCCACCTGCAACCTGGAGGCATCCGTATCTGCCCTTACATCGACAACTGACTTATCATGGTGAATACTGCTGGAGAACTAAAGGACGATATCCATCACACTCTCAACCTTCTAGAGACTCTGGGCCTCTGTGTCAATGTAAAAAAATCAACCTTGAATCCATCTCAAATCATACACTTCTTTGGAGTGGCCATCGACTTGCTCACGGCACGAGCATACCTACCTTGGGCTCGAGCACAAATGCTCATGGCACTATCTGAGAAAGTTGTAAGATGAAAGAGAATCTGAGCCCTCCTGATTCAACGGCTGTTAAGGTTGAGGGCATGAGTATAGCAGTAACACCCTTCACCCGCCTCCGAATGAGGACACTGCAGAACTGGTTTCTCAGAGCCTTCGACAACTGGTGGGATGCCAAGGCCATACTTCTTCAAATACCATCAGAAGTATCAAACTCCCTGAAGTGGTGGACTCTCCAAAGCAATCTTCTTATTGGAATGCCCTTCAAGCAGCCTACACTGGCAGCAGTGAGCATCCCATCCCACAGATGCCTTGCTGATGGGATGCTCACTGCGGGACTCCCACAGCTGAGGGTGTTTGGTTCATGAGAGAAGCATCCCTTCACATCAACCACCTGGGGTTACTTGGTGGGGAGAGAGGGTACTCAAGGCCTCCAGCACCAACACATACAGATTGTAACAGTTAATACAATGGTAGTCTATTACCTGAACAAACAAGGAGGGATACACTTCCTTTCTCTGCTGGAATTGATGATACAAATCTTGGACAAGTGCATTTGGCAGCAGATAGGACTCACTACCATTCACATTGCAGGGACAGACAACATGGTAGCAGACAGGCTGAGCCTTTCATACCAGCCCCCCTACAAATAGGAGCTGAATCTACACATACGAGAGCACTACTTTCGTGAGTGAGGTTACCTGACCTGGGACCTGTTTGCCACACCTGACAATGCAATCTACAACTTTTCTGCAGCAGAGTGGGCAGACAGAAGGCATCTCAAGGGGACACCTTCACATGTCAGTGGACTGTTCTACATATTTCCCCCCTTCCTGCTCCTTACATGAATGGTAGCCAAAATAGCATGGGACCAAATGAACTGTATAGTGATAGCCCTGTGGTGGCCTCGACAGCTCTGATTTCCACATCTTCTACACCTGTGCTCGGTACCTCTGGTACTGAACCTTCTCTCAAGAGACAAATATGCCATCCAAATTTGAACATTCTACACCTCAAGGCGTGGAGAGTTGATTGGTCCCGATAGCGGTACAGGCCATACTGGACATGGCTGGGAAACCTGCAACTAGCAAATCCTATGATAACAAGTGGGATAGTTTTACAGCCTTTGCTCAAACCTGCAGGAGAGGGAGCCTGCTACCCGGGGGAGAGGAAGGGCTGCCTGCTGCCGGTCCACTCGGCTGCTGTGGCTGCTGTGGCTGTTGCTGCCATTACCATCACCGCTGCTCTTCCCCGTGGACTGCTGCCTGACTGCCACTCCCTGCAGGACCAGGCCCCCAGGTACTGAGCTAGCTGCTGTGGACAATTACATCTGTCCCCCTCCCTTCCTGGGAGGGATATTTAAGCTGCTGGCTGAGGGGGCCTGGGAAAGCCATCAAACCTGCAGGAGAGGGAGGCCTGCTGCCCGGGGAAGGGGAAGGGCTGCCTGCTGCCTGCTGGCTTTTTGTTTTTGTCTTTGTTTGTGTTTTGTTTTGTTTCCCTTTCCCCAGGCTTGAGCTATGTGCCTGGGAGGGAGGATACAGGGCCAAGTGGGGGGATCTGAGGGGTGCCCAATCAGTGTAGTGACGGGTAGAGGGAGATATGGCATTGTGAGGAGGACTTGCCAGGTAAGGGGAACAAGGCCCAGACAGTTAATGGCTGTGCCTTGTTCTGGTCCCCCCTCACACCCACAGGCTTGTTGGTTGCCCTATCAGCCAGCCCTCAGGCCTCTGGGTGCTGCTTTTAAATGCCAGATTGGTGCATAATAAGATTTCCCTCATCCACGATTTAATTGTGGATGAGGCAGCCGATCTGGCATGTATAACTGAGACCTGGGTGGGTGAGCAGGGAGGAGTTAGTCTCTCCCAGCTGTGCCCACTGGGGTACTTGGTTCAGCATCAAGGTAGACCTGAGGGCTGGGGAGGGGGGGTTGCTGTGGTCTATAGGAACTCCATCTCCCTCTGCAGGCTCCCTGTCCATGTGACTACTGGCCTAGAGTGTTAGCACCTTGTGTTGGGCCAACGGGACAGATCAGGAATTCTGTTGATGTACCGCCCACCCCGCTGCTCAATGGACTCCCTAGCTGAGCTGACAGAGGTGGTCTCGGGTGTACTGTTGAGGTCCCCCAGACTCTTGGTTCTGGGGGATGTCAACATTCACGCCAAAAGCACTTTATCTGGGGCAGCTCAGGATTTCATGGTCTCCATGACAACCATGGGACTGTCCCAACATGCCATTGGCCCGATGCATGTAGCAGGGCATACTCTGGACCTGTTTTTTTCAACTGGACATGGAGATGGGGATCTGAAAGTGGTGGATTTTACATCAACCCCTCTGTCATGGTCAGATCACCATGAGGTTCAGACTTACAGCGGCTTTTCCCCTCTGCAAGGGTGGGGGACCCATTAAAATGGTCCGCCCCCAGAGGCTAATGGATCCGGATGGTTTCCAGAGGGCTCTGGGGAGTTTTCCGGCTCTCCTGTCGAAACCCTGGTTGATCTGTGGAATGCAGAAATGACCTGGGCGGTTGACACGATTGCTTCTGAGCGCCCTCTCCTGTGTAGAGCTCGTACGGCTCTGTGGTATACCCTGGAGCTGAGAGTGATGAAACAAAACAGGAGACGGCTTGAGGGCAGATGGAGACGAACTCCTGATGGATGCAATCAAACACTGGTAAATGCCTATGGTAAGCTGTATTCAGGGACAGCGAGGGCAGCAAAAAAACAATACTTTGCTGCCACTATTCAGTCATCAATCTGCAGCCCAGCGGAGCTTTTCAAAGTTGTCCGGGGGCTTCTACGTGCTGGCCCCAAGGACATGGTAGAACCATCTGAGGCCCGCTGTAATACATTTGCTGGGCACTTCCAGAATAAAATCTTTGGCATCCGTCAGGACTTAGACTCCAGTGTTATAGCAGGTGAATCTGGTGAGGTATCCAGAGCACAGGCTTGTCCTGTTTTCTTGACTGAGTTTCAGTTGGTGCAGCTCGAGGACATTGACAAGGTGCTTGGACAGGTTCGTGCAACCACTTCCATATTGGCTCCTTGCCCCTCTTGGCTAATAAAAGCTAGCAGGGATGGAACAACTGGCTAGGCCAGGGAAGTGATTAATGCCTCTTTGCAAGAGGGAGTGGTCCCAGGCCTCCTGAAAGAGGCAGCAGTGAGACCACTCCTAAAGAAATCTTCCCTGGACCCTGAAAATCTTAATAACTGTAGGCCAGTAGCAAATGTTCCATTCCTGGGCAAGGTCCTGGAGTGGGTGGTTGTGAGCCAGCTCCAGGCACTCTTGGATGAGACCGATTATCTGGATCCATTTCAGTCGGGTTTCAGGCCTGGTTTTGGTACGGAGACAGCCTTGGTCGCACTGTATGATGACCTATGTCGGGAGAAAGACGGGGAGTGTGACTCTGTTGATTCTCCTTGATCTCTCAGCGGCTTTCGATACCATCGACCATGGTATCCTTCTGGGACGACTGGCAGAGTTGGGAGTGGGAGGCACTGCATTGCTTGTGGTTCCGCTCCTACTTGGCGGGTCGGCTCCAGAAGGTGGAGCTTGCGGAACATTGCTCGGCCCCATGGATTCTCCAGTATGGGGTTCCGCAGGGGTCAGTCTTGTCCCCCATGCTGTTCAACATCTACATGAAACCATTGAGTGCAGTCATCCGGAGTTTTGGAGTGCTTTGTTATCAGTACGCTGATGACACGCAGCTCTATTTCTCCTTTTCATCTTCATCAGGTGAGGCTGTGGATGTGCTGAACCAGTGCCTGGCTGCGACAATGGACTGGATGAGGGCTAAGAAACTGAAACTCAATCCAGACAAGACTGAGACGCTGTTAGTGGGTGGTTCTGCTGACCGGATGGACGGTGTTCAACCTGTTCTGGATGGGGTTGCACTCCCCTTGAAGGAGCGGGTTCGTAGCTTGGGGGTTCTCCTAGAACCATCTCTGTCACTTGAGGCACAGGTGGCCTCAGTGGCACGGAGTGCCTTCTACCAACTTCGGTTGGTGGCCCAGCTACGTCCCTATCTGGACAGGGATAACCTGGCTTTAGTTGTCCATGCTCTGGTAACTTCCAAGTTAGATTTCTGCAATGCACTCTACATGGGGCTGCTTTTGAAGGTGGCTCAGAAGCTGCAGCTTGTGCAAAATGCAGCGGACAGATTGATAACCGGAACCAGAAGGTTCGAGCATATAAGACCTACTCTGGCCCACTTGCATTGGCTGCCTGTATGTTTCCGAGCCCGATTCAAGGTGCTGGTTTTAACCTATAAAGCCTTACACAGCTTGGAATCACAATACCTGATGGAACGCCTTTCCCGACATGAACCTACCCGAACACTATGTTCAACATCTACGGCCCTCCTCTGAGGGCCTACTCCGAGGGAAACTAGGAGGTCAGCAACAAGAGAGAGGGCCTTCTCTGTGGTGGCCCCCCAATTGTGGAACGATCTCCCTGACGAGGCCTGCCTGGCGCCAACATTGTTATCTTTTCGGCGTCAGGTCAAGACTTTTCTCTCAGGCATTTGGCAATATCTGAGGAGCCTGGTTTTTTGTTTTTGTTTTTGTAGTTTTTGGAGTGTTGTAGTGGTTTTAAATGTACAGATTGTGTGTATGTTGTATGTTTTTGCTGTTTTAATTTTTGTATATTGTTTTTAATTGTTTTAATCCTATGTAAACTGCTCAGAGAGCTTCGGCTATGGGGCGGTATACAAATGTAATAAATAAATAAATTTAAATAAATATGCATCTCTTTGACCCTGTTAACTGCCCAGTTCTCAGTGTTGTTCAATTCCTGTTACATCTCCACAAGAAAGAGTTACAAAACTCTTTTAGTAGAGTCTATTTAGCTGCCATTTCTAGTTTTCATAGTCATATTGATGGGTTTTCTGCCTTTTCACACCCTATAGGGAAATGGTTTCTTAAAGGACTGAGAAACCTGGCACCACCGATCAGGCAACCAGTACCTGCCTGGAGCTTATCTGTGGTACTTCATGCTCTCACAAAGCAACCCTTCGCAACTGTGGACCTACGGCTGTTATTATTTAAAGTTGCTTTACTTGTTGCCGTCCCCTCCGTGAGGCATGCCAAGGAACTCTGTGCTCTACATGTGGATTCCCCATACCTAGTTTTCCTTAGGGACTTAGTCTCGATATTGCGCTCCTACCTAAGGTGATTTCACGCTTTCGTTTAGGACAGGACATTGTGCTACCAACCATTTCCCCATCCCTTTCTACACCACTGGAGACTTCACTACATACCCTCAACGTGAGGAGCGCATTTGCTTTTAATAACACATGGACAGAAATGCACCAAAGTACCCCTCGGTTATTTGTCTGCTACAATGGACCCAAAGAGGTTGTGCTAGTTTCACACAACCTTCCCGCTGTCCCCACTTTGGTATCGACGCCTCCTGACATTGGTACAAATGTTCTCTTAGGTCAAGGGGCCACAATAGGTGGTCCCCTTTGAACTTAGGGAATAGGCAGAAACCCATTGGAGCATGTGCACTTGGACAGTAGGGGAGGGTTCCTGCCAACATTGTCCTCAGCTATAGAAGTTTCCCAAAGTGAATTCCATGCAGGCGCAGAGTCCATATGTGTGAATGCACAGATGACCACTTGAAGAACTCCACTTACAGGTAAGCAATCTGACTTTCCTTGGGTTTGCAATTAGTTCACTGAGACTTTTAAGTAGCCTCAATGTCTAGAAGTACTTTCCCATAAATATCATCTGCAGTCCTTCCCCCCCCCCAGTGTAATTGTAACAACAATCTTTCTGCCTTTTGTAACCTTGAGACTTTACTGTTGCATCATGTTCTGTTTGCATCTGTCATTTAAACAAAAGTGAAACCATTTACTGTGGGGGCCTTTAGCAATATGTGGTGTGGATTAATGACATTAGGGTCCTACCTAGCCCCAGATTTCGGTTTCTGACTTTCCTTCCACCATGTCGTGTCCTACTTCTTCCCTGCCTGCTGTGCCTCCCATTTTGCACCACTCCCCTTTTCTTCCTCCTCTGCTCTGTCAGTTATCCTGCCATTTCCCCCTCCCCCTCCCCCCCATCCTCACTGGTTTGCTTGTTTGCCCCTTGTCCTTTGCTCTTGTTTCATCCTCTCCATCTTCTCCTACCTCCTGCTCCCAGCTACTTCAGCCCCCTTCGTTTTGCCTCTCTTCTTTCCTCCTTCCCCCTCATCCCTCCTGATGTCTCCTTCCCCCAGCACACAAACCAGGAACCTGCAGAATGACTTTTGGAAATGTGCCCTGGTTGTACTGGATTTTTATGGCAATGTACCTTGGAGAGTCAGACCTTTACTGCATGCGTGTGGGGATGTGGAGCCTTTCTTTAGCGAATTTGCCTCCTTTGGAGTTGTCCCCATTTTTTTGTACTTTGCATACCTTGGGATCCATCCAAGCATGCAGAGGCTTCCCTGCTGTGCATGGGTATCCTTAAGTGATTGGCATACTCCTCCCAAGTTGGCTGTTGGAGGGAATGGTGAGTGCTCTGAGGTCTAGAAATGCCGTACAATTAATCTTGTGCAAATTTTTAAAAAATAATTCTGGACTTTGAAGGTCAATATCTGTTGAGAGTAAAGAAATGAACAATAATGAAATCATTAGAAATAATCAGCTTTTAGTTTTCTGCTAGGATGTACTCTTATGTGAAGTTCTTTAGAATGCCTTTTTCTCTGAGACATGGCAATATATCTAGTAATTTAGATGTCTAGCAATTTTTTTGATACGAATAGGATCTATTATATTAATGGATTTAGTATGTTCTTGTTAGGTTTCCTCTCCTAATTCGTAATTTCTCCTAAGGAAAAACGTGTATGATCAAAACTTGTTGAATTGGTTTGGCATAAATCATATTTACACCTAATCATTTCTGCCTTATGCCTATTTTGTGACAAATGGTTGGTTACTTAGTCTTTAAACATAAGCACCTTTCCATAATCATTTATGATATAGGTACTTAAATGTAATGCAGAAAAGGCCCAAGTGTTAGTCTAACTTATATTGTCTTTCCCTCTTTAAATAACCCTTACCTGCTTCCATCCTTGAAGTTGTTTGTTTTTATAACTTTGTTAAGACGGCCTTCTCTGCTTATGTAGTCTGTATATTAGCAAACATCGTTACCTGCTCAATAACACATTTTTCCCTACCTGCCTTTTGTTAGGATCAATTGGTGGCCTGTTCTTTGCTGTGGGAATTGCCCAGTATGCTTTGTTGGGATATCTCATTCGATCTTGGAGAACGCTGTCAGTGGTAGTTAACCTGGAGGGAATGTTAGTCTTTTTCCTCTCTCTGTAAGTTCCGTACTTTAAAATTGTTCTGGTTGTATTCATAAAAAAGTGCTGGAATCAGTTGTCGCTGAATAGGTGTAATTATCCCTCTTTTTTGAACCCTCTATTTAAACACTGTTTGATTTCTTTCCTTCCACCACTCCCTGTACCTAGTCTCACTAGGTTTGGATGTAGCTTTAGCCTGTTCTCATAGGATTTGTCTTCTACACTTCTTCATCTTGATAACCCTCCTTTGAATCTGTACCAATGTCATTCTTGAAAGGTCCTCCTGGGACTGAACACAATATTCAATTTGCCACCATTTCTAACATTTGTGCATTGTGTTTTTTTTTTCTTGTTTGGACAAGCTCTGAACATCAAAGTTAGTTGCTCCCCACATCCTGTTTTCATAAGGCGTATGCTACAGACACTCTGACAATATTCTTTCATCTCTTCAGATTACATGCTAACCAGCAGTGTGGGTAATTATGTAAACAACCAGCATGTGCGTGGCATGTGCAGGGGCCGGGGAAGAAGCCACGGTGCTTCTTCTTTTACCCCCATGACCATGCGAACTCAGTCACTGTTTAGAGGTAAGTTTGTAGACACTTAGACAGGATTTAAGAGCATTTGCAGCAGGTTCTTTATCTGCAGAATAAACTGGCTTATTAGTTCAAGTTTCAATCTTTCCCCTTCCCTTATGCATCAAGTGACTTGTCCACTTGTGTTCTTTAAAAATGATACATATGCTGAACCACACTGAAAACCTGCAGAACTGTTTTTCCACAGCTCAACTCAGGGAGTAAAGTGTGTGTGTGTGTTAGAGAGCACCAGAGGCCCTTAACAAACTGCCTCCATCACACTTAAAATGTTATATCTTTTTTCACCCTTACACTAACAAAGGTAAAATATAACCTGTATTAGTCCTAAGTATTAAAACAAGGGTTCCAAACCTCAGGTTCATGAGCCAAATCCCCCTTGGGTCCAAATCCAGCCCTGTAAGGTTTGCCCGGGTAGCCACACCCCCTTTCCCCTGACCACCACCAGTTTGATGATTTCCTGGCTTTAGTTTGTGGCCCCCCACTCTCGTAAGGCATAATTAATTGACAGTAAGAACTTTAAACTAAGATATGTTGATATCTTTAGCCCTGCCACACCCACCACTGGAATGCAACCTTCAAGAGCTTATCTAAAAGAAGGGGCAGAAAGTTCACTGTATTATTTCTCCAAGCTTGGCTTTAAAAAGCCCTGAAATTAGAATGGGAACCTTGTGGGGGGGATTGATGAAAGAGAATTGTATTCTTGCATCAGGGCCGAGCTATTGAACAATGTTTAGAAATCATTTGACAGTGGTGTAGTAGGAAAAGGTGAAGTACATGTTCCCAAATCTTTGAGTAAAGCCTTAGTTTTATTCATTCATTTATTTATTGAAAACATTTCTTGGCCGCCTTTCAGGTCAGAAGCTCTTACAAGGTGGCTTACAACAATAAAGTACATAAAAACAGTTTAAAACATTAAGAACAATAAAAACATACACAGTAAAATAGCAGTTGAAACAATAAAAACTAACATTAAAATAATCAAGAACAACAATGACAATTCCAGCAAAACAGTACTCATCATGAGAAGGCTATGGTAAAATAAAACATTTTTAAGGTCTTCTTAAAAGCCTGCAAGGATGGTGCATGGCAGACCTCTGATGGGAGGTTGTTGTTGTTGTTTTTAAATACTTTATTTCATTTTGATATCTTACATCATTCAACCACCTTTTTAACATCATTACTATTATTTACCCCCTTCCCCCTCCCTCTTCCTCTCTTTTATTGGTTAATTTGCCTCTGTTCTCTTCTTCTCTTCTTCCAAATTCTTCTCTGTCTCTTCTTTCTTTTCAGGAATCCCATAACTTTTTATATGCTTCCGCAATATTGTTCTTATTCGGATCTTTTTCCATATTATCTATATATGCAAACCATTCTGTTCTAAATGTATCTCTCTTCTTTTTTCCTCTATAGACTCTAAGTTTCTGTGTTAATTTTTCATTCATTGCTATATTCCACAATTTTTTTCCCATACCTTAATTGTTAACATCCTAGCTGTCTTCCAATTACTAGTTATCTGCTGCCTTGCTGCGGTCAGCATAAATCCAATCAATATTTATCCTTTACATCACTATTTCTTTAACAAACATATTCAAAAGAGCTAGTTCTGATGTTCTATTAATTCTTTGAGCAGTGATGGGAGTTTGTTGCACAGGTGTGGGGCCACTGCTGAGGAGGCCCTCTCCCACGTGGAGACCCACCTAATTTTTTTCATAGGTGGGCAAATGAGAAGGGCCTCTCTTTCTGATCTTAAAGTGTGGGCAGGCTGATATGGGTGAAGGTGGTCCTTCAAGTAAACTTGGCTCCTAACCATTTAGGGCTTTAAAGGTCAAAAACAGCACTTTGGATTGGGCTTGGAAACACACAGGTACCGTGCAGCTGGTGCAGTATAGGCATTATATGGTCAAATCGCCTTGCCCCCACCAATACTCGGGCAGCCGTATTCTGTGCTAGCTGAAGTTTCCGAACCGTCTTCAAAGGCAGACCCACGTACAACACATTACAGTAGTCAAGCCTGGACATGACTAGTGCATAGATAACTGAGGCCATGTCCATCCTCTCCAGATAGGGCCACAGCTGGCATACCAGCCTAAGCTGGTAGAATGCACTCCTGGACACCGCAGCCATCTGGGCTTCCCCAGTTAACTCAAAGTCCAGGAGGACTCCCAAACCAAGAATGGCAAATTTGAGACAGGGTGATAGTTATCCAAAACCATAAGATCTAAATTTGTTTTTTTTAATAACGGGCATCACCACAGCTTCTCAAAGAGGCATTTATTACTTTGGAGGTCCAGATATCCAGCCCAGCTCTGGCAGATTTGAGAAGCCAGGATGGGCAAGGGTCTAAAGGGCAAGTTGTAGGCCTCAGTCTTCCAAGCAGTTTGTCCACATCCTCAGGTTTCACAAGCTGAAAGGTATCCATAACATGACTAGATGGTGCACCAGCCCCATCCTTATCAGGCTCTGGCAAAACAATGGCATCCAAGTCAGCATGAATACGAGTGATTTTATCTGGAAACTGTCTCACAAATCGTTCACAGCAGGCCTTTGAGGGTTCAGGTTGTTGTGTTCCAAGGCCTACACCTAAGAGGCCTTTGACAACACGAAAGGGCTCCACTGGACAACACAGCAGATGCAATGGTGGCGAAGAAATAGGATTTCTTTGCCGCCATCACCACCACAGAGTAAGATCGCAAATTGATTCTTACCTGTGTTCAGTTGTATTCATTCTGAGTCTTCCGACATTTGTGCTCTAATCGTCTACACAGTCGTTTAATTGCCCTCAGCTCCTCAGAATACCAAGGCGCTGACATAATTCTACGACTGGGTCGAGGACATTTCGGAGCAATCATATCAATATCCTGGGTCATCTCCTCATTTCAAGTGGGGACCAGGACCTCGGAAGAACTGCCAGCTAAGCCTGCAGGAAAATCCCCAAGAGATGTCAGAAAACCATCTGGATTCATCAGCCTCCGGGGGTGGACCATCAAATTTAGTCTCCTGTCCCTGCAGAGATTACAGGTGGCCTGAAGGTCAAAATTGATCAGATAATGATCTGTTCATGTCAAAGGAGTCACCATAGGCTTCCCCAACCGCAGATCATTGTCTCTCAATCCAGCGCAGAAAAACAGATCTAAACTATGTCCTTCCACGTGTGTTGGGCAAGATATTAACTTGAGATAGGCCCATGGTTGAATGGACGGCAATGAAATCCTGAGCCGCTCCTGACAACTTTGTTTGGGTGGACCATTAGCTTTGGGTTCCTCAACATCATGCTCAAGACCATCTCAGTCAGCTCAGGCAGGGAGACTGTTGGGCAGCAGAATGGGCAGTACACCAACAGAATCACTATCCTATCTTGAGTGCCCATAAAGAGGTACAGACATTCAAAACTGGTCGACTGTTGAATAGGATATTTGGCGAGGGGGAGAGAATCTTTATAGACCAAGGGTACCCTGCTCCCTGACCCTCTAGATGAGCTTGGTGCTGCACAAGAAACCCTTGTGGACACATTTGGGAGAGATTAACTCCTCCCCTTCCATCCAACCACATTTTGATAACTGAGACTGAGATGCTGTTATTGGGGGGTTCCTCTGACTGGATGGAGGGTGTTCAACCTCTTCTGGATGGAGTTGCACTCCTCCTGAAGGAGCAGGTTCGTAGCTTGGGGGTTCTCCTAGAACCATCTCTGTCACTTGAGGCTCAGGTGGTCTCGGTGGCACGGAGTGCCTTCTACCAACTTCGGCTGATGGCCCAGCTAAGCCCCTATCTGGACAGGGATAACCTGGCTTCAGTTGTCTATGCTCTGGTAACCTCCAAGTGAGATTACTGCAATGCGCTCTACGTGGGGCTGCCTTTGAAGACGGTTCGGAAGCTGCAGCTTGTGCAAAATGCAGTGGCCAGATTGGTAACAGGGACCAGAAGGTTCGAACATATAAAACCGATTCTGGCCGACTTGCATTGGCTGCCTGTATGTTTTCGAGCCCGATTCAAGGTGCTGTTTTTAACCTATAAAGCCTTACATGGTTTGGGACCACAATACCTGATGGAATGCCTTTCCCGACATGAACCTACCCGTACACTACGCTCAACATCAAAGGTCCTCCTCCGGGTCCCTACTCCAAGAGAAGCTCGGAGGACAGCAACAAGGGAGAGGGCCTTCTCTGTGCTAGCCCCCCAATTATGGAATGATCTCCCCGATGAGGCCCGCCTGGCGCCAACACTGTTATTTTTTTCAGCGCCAGGTCAAAATGTTTCTTTTCTCCCAGGCATTTTAACAGCTTAAATTGAGGTTTTAATTGACTTTGTGGCCAGGCTTAACAGTTTAAAATGTTTTAAATGTCAGCTGTTTTATGTTTATGGTTTTAAATTTTGTATATTGTGTTTTTAGTGTTCAATCTTTTAATTTTTGTAAACCGCCCAGAGAGCTTCTTTCATGGTGTCTGGAAAAATTAAATCTGCAGAAGAACCTTGAAGAATCTAGGTGACGACATGTATCTGCAGCTGTTGCAGATTAAACAGAGAGAGCCAAAAGATAAGGGAGAGAGAAGATAATTGTAATTGTCTCCTGATTGATTGATTTATAATAAAAAATGCAATAAATAATAATAGCTGATGCAATGTTTGTGCAACAGCTATGTGTTAAATGTATAAATATGTAGATATGTATTATGTCAGTGTTGGTTGGTGTTGAAGGAGTTTGAACGGAGGTGCTGTGCGTTTTTCACTAAAGTCGTTTGAAAAGAATTCAACATGTGTGAGTCATTCCTTCAAGGCTTCTCTCAGGAGAGCAAGTGTGGCTATTCTTTGGATTTCCGCGGTGGCTCTGCTATATTGGGATTGTATTTTCCATAATATATACCCCTAACAGCTTCGTCTATGGGGCGGTGTATAAATGTAATTAATAATAATAACAACAACAACAACACAGGCCAAGATGGCATGTTCTTCTATGAGCTCAGAAATGATATTGCCTTTCTGAGTGGCCAACCTGGCATTCATCAGCAGCACCTTCAGGCTAGAGGGGCCTGCAGGCATTGCCCATGGCTGAGAAGATGAAGGGAAATGCAGAACAGCAGGATGCTGTAATGGACGAACCAGAGTCCCTTCAGAGAGGAGCAACCACCACCACCAGCCAACGAGGTGCAAGCAGACCCTCCTCGGGCTGACCACCCACTGACCAACAAGCATAAGATGGACAGGATGCAGGTGGCAAAGGACTTGGTCTCAGCCACAGAGGTTGCTGGAGAAAAATTACATGAGCTATTCAGTCGCATGGAGGCAGAGGAGGAAAGCCGATAGGCCAAGGAGTACATACTGACAGTCTGGGCAATGTGCATGGACAGGTGTACACAGGCAGTATGGGAGTCAGGAGAATCTCAGCGTGCAGGCTTGCGTGATGGCTGCTTTCAACCATGTCATTGAATGGGCTCTTCAGGAATGCACCACTGCCATGGACCACCAAACAGAAGCGCTCCGGACATTAGCTGTGGCCTACCAAGGGGCTGTTCATGCATGTCAGGTGCAACCTCCCTACATGCCTGGCTACGGTGACATGCCATCACAGCAGTACCTGCCTGTTGTTCCAGTCCCTGGATTTGGCCCCCAGCACCCACCGGCATCTCTGGTGGTCTTTGAGATGCCTGGACCAGCAGACATCAGGGCTGCAAGTGGAGGGGACATGGAAGCTACTTGAGCTTGCTGCTCTGGAAGTTTTCTTAAGTGTCCCCACTCCATGTCAGACAAGATGACAAGAAGGGGCACCTGGCAGCAGAGGACCTGGAGCAGATGTCTCAGACTAGGTGGTCTAGCTGCCCCCTCTACCTTTCCCCACTGCTCTATCCCTGCTGTTTAGTCGCTTGCCCACCCACCTCTCCACGATGTGCTGCCTGCCCGCTATCTCACCATTCAGTTTTCACTTTGTTTTTACCATATTGTATTCATTTGCTTTTTTTCTTCCTTGACTCATGTTGTTTTGTAGTTTGTCATGGTTGGTGGTGGCTGGGGCAGCATTGGTTAACACCGTTGTATCCTGTTTGTTTTATTTTACTGGTTTTAGACAATTTCTTTTTCCTCATTTTCTGTTCTCTAATCTTATTTTTTTCCTGTCCTTATCATATGGCTGGTTCTTTCTTTGTCTCTCCTAGCTGATTTCCTATTTGGTGTCTTCTCTTCTCAGCTCCCTTGTTTTTGTTCCTTATGGAATTGCCTGTCTATTGCTCCTAAAGCTGTTGCTATTAATGATTTATTTATTTCCAGATCTTTTCATCTTCTCTCTCTTACTGTAACCTGGCTTCCTGCCCATGATACCACCATTTCAGCTGAACTCTGTTTCGGAGGACTCTCCTTTTCTCATACTAGTCACTTGGAGGATCATGGTGATGGGGTGGTTCTTTCATTATCTAGCCTGTGCCGGTTCCAGCCTCTTTCTACTCTGCCATTACATTGTTTTTCATCCTTTGAGGTACATGCGGTGAGGCTTTTCCTTCCACTGCGGCTGCGGGTTGCAGTTATTTATCGCCCCCCGGGCCGCTTTTGCACCTCATCTCTGATTTTGATTCATGGTTGACCATTTTCTCTTAGACAATACTCATACCCTTATCAATATCCATGTGGATGACCCTCAAGATCCCGCAGCTTTACGTTTTCTCTTGTTATGTTCTTCTTTTGATCTTAAGCTCTGGTCTGATTCATCCACACATTCGGACACTGTCTTGATCTTGTCTTCACTAGGAATTTCTCTATTTCTGATTTTTCTGCTGTTGAGTTTCCTTTGTCAGATCATCATCTAGTTTCTTTTATGGTCACTTATAATCCTCCTTCCTTACATCCTGTTTCTCTCTCTTGTCATGATTTGCAGTCTATTACTTATGAGGCTTTTTTCTCAGTCATTGTCCTCTTCCTTCTGTTATCTCTGCTGACTCCTTGGACTGTTTCTGGTTTTAATTCTTCTTTATCCTCAACCCTTGATAATTTTGCTCCATCTCCTTTCCTCCTCTTTCTTCCCCCTCCCCTCTAACCCTGCTCGTGCCCAGACTTAACTGTCTTTGGCTGGCGTCCATTTCCCATGCTTTGCTTCTCCATTCGCCCAACCCCCTTGCTGACCACCTCCTCTCCTCTTCTGCTGGTGTGATGCCCATCACACATTCCACTCCCACCCCACCCTCCACAGGTATGCTTTGGAAATGGATGCCAACGAGGCAGCCACTGCTGCCTTCAAGCTTTTGCTTCCTGCCTAATTAGGTGAAGCTGCAGACAAAGGCAAGGAGGATGTCCTTTGGGAGCGGAGGTGGCAGGAGGGCACATTCACCCCATCCATCAACTTTTTGGCTATGCTGCCGTAAAACTCATCTAGGTCTACTGTGGCTGTGCTCCTGGACTCAGTCATGGCCTTACTGCGTGCCCCCAAAAGGGTGAGGGTCATGGCACAGATGGTGATGGTCAGTGTGCCAGTGGGTGCTGTCAGCTGGATTGCCATGCTGGTGATGGCAGTGGACCTGGTGGAGCAGTGCACCATGGTCCCCCTGTGGGTCCTTCTGCACACCGATGCTGTTTGGACAGAGATGCAGGATTTATCTGACTGGGACTATGAGTGCTTCAGAGGCAGCTTCACCTTTGATCTATAGTGGCAGAGATCACCCCAATTTAGCCAGAGAAAACACAGTAAATTGCCATTGTATTTCGGTGGACCATCGCCTTGGCTTTCAACATTGGCTATCTTCCTCTTTCAACCATCTTCAGGGTTGGCAAGTTGAGTGCCTGTGAAATTTTCCATGAGACTGTTCAGGTTCTGAAAGAGCTGTACCTTGAAGATGTGATCCAGGTTGGCAATGAGAAGAAAAACATGCATGGCTTCCATGCACTGGGTTTCCCGCAGGCATTGGACTCTACCCACATGCACATCCTTCCCCCCTTCCACAGAGCAATGAATACTACAATCGAAAGCACTACTACAGCATGGTTCTGTAAGTGCAGGTAGACGCAAGGGGGAGGTTTTTGGATGTTTTTGCCGGGGACTGATACAGCCATCTTCTGGAACTCACCGCTTGCTGACAAGCTTGTAATGGTGAGATTTGTCACCTTCTGCCCCGCTACTGTGTGTGGCCATGCTGTGGGACCACTGGTTCTAGCTAACAGGCATTCACCCTTCAGCTATGGCTGATGGCACCTTACCACTCCCCCCAGTCTCCCCTCCAGAAAAACTTCAACTACTACCATAGCCATTCTTGGATGCCTGTTGAACATGCTTTCAGGCGTCTGAAAGTACGCTGGCAATCTCTTTACGTACATCTTGATGTTGAATCTGACGTCATTCCTGACATCACCATGATGTACTACATCTGCAAATCATGGGTTGATGTATTGCTTGAGGATCACCCTGACTTCCCGGGACCCAGTGCAGGGAGTGATGGTATTCCTGTCAATGAGAGTGGTTGCCTCCCATTTCCATGCCCCCAAAATCCAGCTCCAGAACAGGTGTCTCTCGCTCAGAAGCGACAGTGGTGCGCGAAAAGATAGCAGAGAGGATCTGTGCCAACTACCCACAACTGTCTGTGCCAACTATCTGTGCTAACTGGACTGGGCTAGCATGAAACCCTTTAATGCATTTTCATCTGCGCTGCTCAGGGAACTGCAACAAAATTACCCATTATTTGGTTGAATGTAATAGGTGTTAGGTCTATAATGAACAGAAGTAGTTGCTCCTGCTGTTTTATGGTACCATTATGTAACTGAATTCAATGATGTTTTTCTCTGTGGGACCATGAGGGAGCAATTTCCCCTCTCCCCATAGCCCACTGCCATCCCTCAAAATCTACTCCAGACAGTTGGGGATCCTCTGTAACAGCTTTTTGAGGGGAGGAGAAAGGGAGAAAGTCCCATCATGCAAGTGGACTTTTGTTCATGAGACATTGGATTCTCCTCTATGGATAGAAGACCAGAATCACCTAACAGTCTCCTAAAATGAATAACAACCTGTTTATCAGGCTCTTATCATGGTGTTTTTGGGCAGAATTCAAAGTTCTGGCACTAGGCTACCCAAAGGTCCGCCTTCTCCTGTATGAGCCTGCCAGTTCTTAAGATCTTTTGGAGAGGCTCTTCTTTTGCGAACACCACCTTCAGAGGCACATTTGGTGGTGACCTGGGAGAGGGCCTTTTGGTGGCTCCTTCCAGGCTGTGGAATTCCCTCCCAATGGGGTTATGTTTGCTTCCTCTTTGCTGTTCTTCTGCTGGCAGCCAAAGATTGCTTTTAATGTTTAAAGTGCTGTTTTCAATTTCTTTTTCTGTAATTGTTATGGTTTTTGTTGTATTTTAATGTATTGTTTTATTGTTTAAATCTATTTTAGTTTTGCCTGTAAGCTGCCTTGAGTGCTATTTTTGGTAGAAAGGCAGGGTATAAAATAAATAGTGCTGTACAGTCCAGACTCATGTTGGAATGACAAAGGCCATAACTTCCTTTTAAATTTACAAATACTTTAGATAGGTCAAAGTACTTGGAAAAGGTTATGAAATAAAGGAACTAGAGAAACGGGGAAGAGAGGTAACCTACTGCTTGATTCAAAATTCTTATATTTGTGATAAACAACTACTGAATATATTATAGAAATACAAGTTCACCAACCAATTTAGCATATACTATGTTAATTATACTGTATACATGCTTTAATTATGTCAGTAAAGTGTGTCAATGTCCATTTGCTATTCTAGTCGTTCTTTCACACTACTTTTTCAAATTTTGTTTTAAATTTGTATTTACACACTCGGATTTTTTCAAACATTTTGTAATATGGCTGTATGTAATAATAATATATTTATTTATTTATTTATTACCCTCCACTCCCTTCGGATCAAGGCGGGGAACAACATCATACAGACAATATAAAATACATAAAACTGATTAAAAGCATATAAAAATTAATACATCATTAAAATCAACCAATTCTTAAAATTCAGCTGGATAATTCTGCCAGAAGAGATCAGTCTTTATAGCTCTCTTAAATTCTAGAAGACTGGTAAATTGGCGGATCTCTCCCGGCAGGTCGTTCCAAAGTCTGGGAGCGGCAGAAGAGAAGGTCCTCTGGGTAATAGTTGTCAGCCTAGTCTTGGCCAACTGTAGTAAATTCTTCCCAGAGGACCTGAGTGTGCAGGATGGATTGTATGGGAGAAGGCAATCCTGAAGGTAACCTGGACACAAACCATGTAGGGCTTTCAAGGTAATGACCAACGCTTTGTACTTCGCCCAGAAACTAATTGACAACCCGTGGAATGATTTTAAAACTGGTGTGAAATGGTCACCCCTAGATGTACCTGTGACCAACCTAGCTGCCATATTTTGAACTAGTTGAAGTTTCCAGATTTTTTCCACTGGACATGGAGATGGGGGACTTTACATCAATCTCTTTGTCATGGTTTAGGCATACAGCAGCTTTTTCCCTCTGCATGGTGTGGGACCCATTAAGATAGTCCGCCCCTGGAGGCTAATGGATCCGGATGGTTTCCAGAGGGCTCTGGGGAGATTTCCGGCTGATAGGGCTGGCTCTCATGTCGAAATCCTGGTTGATTTGTGGAATGCAGAAAAGACCCGGGTGGTTGACATGATTGCTCCTGAGTGCCCTCTCCTGTGTAGAGCTCGTACGGCTCCATGGTATACCCCGGAGCTGAGAATGATGAAACAAAATAGGAGACAGCTTGAGTACAGATGGAGACGAACTCCTGATGGATGCAATCAAACACTGGTAAGTGCCTATGGTAAGCTGTATTCAGGGACAGCGAGGGCAGCAAAAAAACAATACTTTGCTGCCACTATTCAATCATCAATCTGACACCCAGCGGAGCTTTTCAGAGTTGTCCGGGGGCTTCTACATGCTGGCCCCAAGGACATGGTAGAACCATCTGAGGCCCGCTGTAATACATTTGCTGGGCACTTCCAGAATAAAATCTTTGGCATCCGTCAGGACTTAGACTCCAGTGTTATAGCAGATGCATCTAGTGAGGTATCCAGAGCACAGGCTTGTCCTGATTTCTTGGATGAGTTTCAGTTGGTGCAGCTCGAGGACATTGACAAGGTGCTTGGACAGGTTCGTGCAACCACTTCCCCTCTTGGCTAATAAAAGCCATCAGGGATGGAAGAGCCGGCTGGGCCAGGGAAGGGATTAATGCCTCTCTAAAGAGGGAGTGGTCCCAGACCATCTGAAAGAGGCAGTAGTGAGACTACTCCTGTAGAAATCTTCCCTGGACCCAGAAAATCTTAATAACTATAGGCCGGTGGCACATGTTCCATTCCTGGGCAAGATCCTTGAGCAGGTGGTTGCTGGCCAGCTCCAGACACTCTTGGATGAGACTAATTATATGGATCCATTTCAGTCAGGTTTCAGGCCTGGTTTTGGCATGGAAACAGCCTTGGTCGGGAGAAGGACAGGGGGAGTGTGACTCTGTTCATTCTCCTTGATCTCTCAGTGGTTTTTGATACCATCGACATGGTATCCTTCTGGCATAACTAGCTGAGTTGGGAGTGGGAGGAACTGCATTGCAGTGTTTCCGTTCCTACTTGACGGGTCGTTTCCAGAAGGTGGTGCTTGGGGAACATTGCTCGGCCCCATGGATTCTCCAGTATGGGGTTGCGCTGAGGTCAGTCTTGTCCCCCATGCTGTTCAACATCTACATGAAACCATTGCGTGTGGTCATCCAGAGTTTTGGAGTGCGTTGTCATCAGTCCACTGATGACGCGCAACTCTGCTTCTCCTTTTCATCTTCATCAGGTGAGGCTGTGGATGTGTTGGACAATGCACAGAATGAGAGCTAGTAAACTGAAACTCAATCCAGACAAGACAGAGATGCTGTTAGTGGGGGGTTTCTCTGACCGGATGGATGGTGTTCAACCTGTTCTGGATGGGGTTGCACTCCCCCTGAAGGAGCAGGTTTGGAGCTTCAGGGTTCTCCTAGCACAATCTCTGTCACTTGAGGCTCAGGTGGCCTCAGTGGCACGGAATCCCTTCTATCAACTTTGGTTAGTGGCCCAGCCACGCCCCTATCTGGGCAGGGATAACCTGGCTTCAGTTGTCTATGCTCTGGTAACCTCCAGGTTAGATTACTACAATGTGCTCTACGTGGGGCTGCCTTTGAAGACAGTTTGGAAGCTGCAGCTTGTGCAAAATGCAGCAGCCAGATTGGTAACAGGGACCAGAAGGTTTGAAAATATAAAACCGATTCTGGCCCGCTTGCATTGGCTGCCTGTACGTTTCCGAGCCCAATTCAAGGTGCTGGTATTAACCTATAAAGCCTTACATGACTTGGGACCACAATACCTGATGAAATGCCTTTCCTGAAATGAACCTACCCATACACTACTCTCAACATCAAAGGTCCTCCCCCGGGTGCTCGGAGGATGGCAACAAGGGAGAAGGCCTTCTCTGTGCTGGCCCCTCAATTATGGAATGATCTCCCCGATGAGGCCTGCCTGGCGCCAACACTGCTATTTTTTCAGCGACAGGTCAAAACTTTTCTCCCAGGCATTATAACAGCTTAAGTTGAGGTTTTAACTGACTTTGAGGCCAGGCTTAAAAGTTTTAAATGTTTTAAATATCAGCTGTTCTATGTTTTATGTTTTTAAATTTTGTATATTGACTTTTTCATGTTCAATCTTTTAATTTTTGTAAACCGCCCAGAGAGCTTTGGCTATGGGGCAGTATATAAAAGTAAATAATAATAATAATAATAATATAATAATAATAATAATAATAATAATAATAGGCACCGAGGTAGCCCTATGTACAGCGCTTTGCAGAAGTCAAGACTCGAAGTTGCCAGCTTGTGCACTTCCGTTTTTATTCATTTATATTTATTTATTTATTTATTTATTTATTACATTTGTATACCGCCCCATAGCCGAAGCACTCTGGGAGGTTTACATAGGATTAACACAATTAAAAACAATATACAAAAATTAAAACAGCAAAAACATACAGCATACACATAATACACACATACATTTAAAACTGCTACAACAGCCCAAAAAAGTAGGGATGTGCACTGACCCCCCGGATCGGATCGGATAGCGGATCGGAATCGGACCTGGGGGGGTCAGATCCGATCGGATCGGAGGATGGTCGGATCGGACCGGATGTCCGATCCGGATCGGACGCCATTTTGAATGCTTTTTCCCATAGACAAGTATTGTTTTACAAAAATGCCTATAACGTTTTCATTTTTAAAGGTAGAAGGATGAAACTTGGGCACATTGTAGACTGGTTAGGGATAGTTATCTGTGAGAAATTTCAGAAAGATTGGTGCATGCATTTTGTGGCAATTAATTTTTTAATAAATACCCAGGAATGCCTATAACTTTGTCATTTTTAAAGTTACACACATGAAACTTTGCCACATTGTAGGTGGTACCTTGGGACCTATGTGTGTGAAATTTCAGAAACATAGGTGCTTGCCTTGTGTGGCAATTAATTTTAGAAAAATTGGTAGTAGTGGGATAAATACAGTTACGCCTCCCATTTTTTTATTTTTAAAGATACAAACAGGAAACTTGGGCACATTACAGGCAACACTTGGCTTGATATGTGTGTGAAATTTCAGAAAGCTAGGTGCTTGCCTTGTGTGGCAATTAATTTTTGAAACAATGTGGAAAGAAACACCTATAACTTCGTCATTTTTAATGTTACATACATGAAACTTTGCCACATTGTAGGTGGTACCTTGGGGCCTATGTGTGTGAAATTTCAGAAACATAGGTGCTTGCCTTGTGTGGCAATTAATTTTTTAATAAATACCCAGGAATGCCTATAACTTTGTCATTTTTAAAGTTACACACATGAAACTTTGCCACATTGTAGGTGGTACCTTGGGAACTACGTGTGTGAAATTTCTGAAACATAGGTGTTTGCCTTGTGTGGCAATTAATTTTAGAAAAATGGGTAGTAGGGGGGTAAATACAGTTACGCCTCCCACTTTTTTATTTGTAAAGATACAAACAGGAAACATGGGCACATTACAGGGAACACTTTGCTTGATATGTGTGTAAAATTTCAGAAAGCTGGGTCCAGGCATGTGGTGGCAAGGTATTTTTGAAACAATGAGGAAAGAAACGCCTATAACCTTTTTATTTTAAAAGTTAGAAGTCTGAAAGTTGCTCACTTTGTAGATGGGTTAGGGGTAGATATGTGTCAGAAATTTCAGAATGATAGGTCCAGGCATTTGATGGCTATGGAATTTTTAGATTAAAAGTTTCAAAAGTTTTTCCACAGAGGTTTGGTCTCTCCCTCCTCCCCCTCCCGCCTCCCGCGAAGAAAAAGGAAACACTCTCTCTCAATCTCTTTGATCCTTGCATGCATGGCTGCAAAAACTGAGCTAGTATCCATTACAGAAGGAGAAACAAAAGAACTTGGCTCGTGTCTGCTTTCCTACTTTCACTTTTTACTCAAGCAGAACGGCTGAGCCTAGCTCAGTTTTGCAGCCATTTCTTGAGCGCTCCTTAATTAGGACTGCCCAAATGATAATGGACGGGTAGTGTGTGTGTGCGCGCGGGCGGCAGCGGCGGCGGGCTTGGCAGCGTATCCTGGCGGCCGAGGCCGGGTGTCTGGAGCGGAGCACGCGCTGTCAGTTGGTGAGTGGAGGGGCCATTCAGGCCGCTCCTCAGGGAGCTGTGGCGGTGCATTGAACGCCCTCCCCATCATCCTCTTCATCATCACCTACCCCCGCGGCCCAGCGGAGCACAACAGCCCGCATTAGTCAAGCCCTCCAGGAGCCTCACAGCAGCCAGGCAGAGGCTCTGCTGCCCAGGAACCGGCCCGCACGCAAGGGCACCGGCGGGGCGCACACACAACGCCGGCGAGGGGGAGGAGAAGGGGAGGAACAAAGGATCAAAGAGATCGAGAGAGAGTGATCCTTGCACGCATGGCTGCAAAACTGAGCTAGGCTATGGTTCTTCATATCAATCTGGCCGCTGCATTTTTCACAAGCTGCAGCTTCCGAACCACCTTCAAAGGCAGCCCCACGTAGAGTGCATTGCAGTGATCTAACTTGGAGGTTACCAGAGCATGGACAACTGAAGCCAGGTTATCCCTGTCCAGATAGGGACGTAGCTGGGCCACCAACTGAAGTTGGTAGAAGGCACTCCGTGCCACTGAAGCCACCTGAGCCTCAAGTGACAGAGATGGTTCTAGGAGAACCCCCAAGCTACGAACCTGCTCCCCTCAGGTGTTCCAAAAGGATACCATGGTCAATGGTATTGAAAGCTGCTGAGAGGTCCAGAAGTACCAGCAGGGACACACTCTCCCTGTCAATACTGAAGCATAGATCCTGTCCTGAAACTGGTTTGAAATGGGTCTAGAAAATCTGTATCATCCAAGACTGCTTGGATTTGGAAGGCAACCGCCCTCTCGATCACCTTGCTCAAAAACGGAAGATTTGATTCTGGTCTATAGTTATTAAGATCCAGGGGGTTCAGGGAGGGCTTCTTTAGAAGTGGCTGTACCACCACTTCTTTTAGACAGGATCGGAAACTCCCCTCCCTGAGAGATGTATTAATAATGTGTTGTAGTTGGAGTCTAATTACATCTCCTCCCTGGGCAGGGTTCGAGAGGGCAAGTTGTCCTCCTCGTCCAAGCAGCTTGTCCACGTCCTCGGTACTCACCAACTGAAACTGACCCAGTGTAATTCTACTCATGGAGTTGCTGGACACTGCATTGTCAGCCTCTGCTAGGCATCTAAGTCGGCTCTTATCCGAAAGTTTTTATCTGTGAAATGGTCTTTAAAGGCATCACAGCAAACTGCCGAAGGCTCTAAAATCGGGTTCAGGGGGGAAGGTGCCTGAGTTAGACCTCTCACCACCTTGAACAGTTCTGCTGGATGTGAATTCGCAGATGCAATGCATGCAGAAAAGAAAACTTTCTTCACTGCACGTATTGCCACCCCATAAGAACGAAGGTGTTTTTTATGTCGTGTCTTGTCGGATATAAGTCAAGTTTTCCGCCATCGGTGCTCCAGTCGTCGTCCCTGCTTCAACTCCCTAAGATCTTCAGTATACCAGGGTGCCCAGTTAGAAGCGGGTCGGAGAGGATGTTTGGGGACGATCAGGTCGATAGCCCTAGTTAGGTCTTGATTTTATCTATTGACAAAGGCTTCTACAGGATCGTCGATGATACCAGCCATAGAACCCTCTAAGGCTTTCTGGAATCCAAGAGTATCCATCAGCCTTTGAGGGCAGACCATCTTAATAGATCCGCCACCCCTGCAGGGATGGATAGTAGCCACGATACTAACTCTGACCAGAAAATGATCAGTCCATGACAATGCAGAGGTATTTGTCACCTCCGCCCACAGATCCATCTGTTCGGAACTAAAACAGCATTGAGGGTGTGACCTGCTGAATGTGTAGGTCCAGAGACCAGCTGGGATAGGCCCAGAATCTTTGTTCAGAATCTTTGTGAACCATGTATCTATACAATTGTTTTTGTTTTATCCTGTGTGAAGCAGCAAAGATTGAAGTCTATTTTAAAGATAAAACATGTTTGTAGTGTGTTATGTTTACCAACAAGTCCAGTGTTAAATAGCAAAATGGCCTAATGAATTGTCCTTTTCTTCTAGCTTCATTCCTGAATCACCACGTTGGTTGTACTCACAGGGACGGCTGAGTGAAGCTGAAGGTTCCCTCTACTTCATTGCAAAGAGAAACCACAAGCCAAAGTGCACTTTTTCGCTTAAGCTCCCAGCTGAACGGAGTTATAAGGAGTCTGGAAGCATCCTGGACCTGTTCCGATACAAAATCCTTTGGGGGCGTACTCTGATCATGATGTTCATCTGGTACTTACACACTCTTTTGAATCTGGTTTTGGAAGTGCTACCATCTGTTCCTGAAGTACAGTAAATTATTGTGTGTTGAGGAATTGTTTGTGTGTTTTTTATTTATTATTAGAGACCCCTTATAAAGTAAAGTTGGTTTTGATCACTTAGCTTCTGCTGTTTCTTCTCAGCTTGAAGCCACTTAATTAAAAAGGTTTGGTAATTCTCATCCTTTTAATCTATATGACTAAAATAGGAAAATGATATCTATACATTATGATTTACTTGGGAAGTGCTTTTGTTACACCAGGATTTTCCACAGCAAATGCTAAAGTATGGAAGTAATACATTTGTGAACACGCAATTGGGAAACCTGAAAACGTTGCCACACATTATGACTGTTGGAAAAATAACATCAGTATAACACTGGTATTTCCTATAGCAGTTGTCACATTCGAGGTGCCCTTAGGCTTAGTTCGTTTCTTCCACACTTTGTTTTAACTTGTGTTCAAATAACAGCATTAAGGAAGGGGATTATTATTTTTTTTGCTTATATTGGGCCTGTTTAGAAGACATCTTAAACCCTGCTGGTTAAGGCTTTTGGTTAAGGTGTCTTGTGCGATGTGATTTGCTAAACCCTGCTCACTCGCTAACCACAGTCAAACAGTCTGCAGCAGGGTTAGTGGCTCTAACCATGGCTTAAAGTGTTGTGTGCGACAGCACAACTTGTTGTTAGTGCTAACCCTATAGAACCATAGTTTCGCAAACCACAGAGCCTGAATGGCGTCGGAACAGGCCCATTAACTTTTAGAGGCCAGTGTAATATACCAGATGGGCACATAATTTTTCAGTTTTTGTTCCATTGTCTGGGGATTGTGTTTTCTCTGTGTAACCAATAATCTCACAGACTTGTGTCTGTAAGTTATTTTCATGATTTCATGTGGTTTTGTTATGTTTATTACAACACAACTAAATTCACCAAATCATTTTTTTCATTCTGCAGGTTGAGAAAGCTAAAGTTCTTTTAACTTCCACAATGATTTGGGTCAATGGTTAAACAACGATTTGTTTAGACAAAAGTGCACAATCCGTGTGGACCATGGATCCATCAGGAACCTGTTCAGACTTTCCCTTGTTTCCCTTATTAGCCTTTGCTTGAAAAGCCTGGGATTTCCCTTGGCCTTCCCTTATGCCCAGTCTAAGAGAATCATAGAATCATAAAAGAGTAGAGTTAAAAGGGGCCTGTAAGGCCATCGAGTCCAACTCCCTGCTCAATGCAGGAATCTACCTTAAAGTATCCCTGACAGATGGTTGTACAGCTGCCTCTTGAATGCCTCTAATGTGGGAGAGCCCACCACCTCCCTAGGTAATTGGTTCCATTGTCGTACTGCTCTAACAGGAAGTTTTTCCTGATGTCCAAATGGAATCTGGCTTCCTGTAACTTGAGCCCATTATTCCGTGTCCTTCATTCTGGGTTGGTCGAGAAGAGATCCTGGCCCTCTTCTGTGTGACAACCTTTCAAGTATTTGAAGAGTGCTATCATGTCTCCTCAATCTTCTCTTCTCCAGCCTAAACATGCCCAGTTTTTTCAGTCTCTTCTCATAGGGCTTTGTTTCCAGACCCCTAATCATCCTCGTTGCCCTCCTCTGAACACGCTCCCAATTGTCTGCATCCATTTTGAAGTGTGGTGCCCAGAACTGGACGCAATACTCAAGATGGAGCCTAACCAGTGCCGAATAGAAGGGAACCAGTACCTCATGCAATTTGGAAGCTATACTTCTGTTAATGCTACCCAAGAGAGCAAGGGAAACACATGTACCCCGGCAGCCCTTCTTTAAAATGTCTGGGATAGATCCAGAAAATATCCAAATGATAAATATAGAATGCACAAAATCTGTTTTTCAGATGTTTGCATGTAGGCAGATTTGTTTGTTGGGCTCTCTGCGTTCATCTGTAATGTAATAATCAAACTTTAGCACACCGTCATGTTCTCATTCAGCTCACCATTGGGTGCTGCAATAATAAACCATATTTCTGTTCTGTCGAATTTGTGGGGCAGAAGATGTGGCAAATATAGCCACAAACTCTTCAAAGAGTAGGCTTAATCTTTTCAGTGCTTCTGTAACAGCAGCAAAAAACTGGTGCAGATCGCTTGGTCTGTGGCTGTTATTACCACAGATCTGTACATAGATCATGTAGTCCCGGGTGGCAGAGAAAAAGTCTAAGCATATTTTCCATTTCACTTAGCTTAACTTAAACCATTCAGTTTACTGTTTGGATGATGTTTCTAATGTGTTAAAGGTTTTCAGAATCCTTGGATTGAAAAGTCACCACTGACTAGAAATGTGCAGATGTAATTTAAGGTTTCTGGATCAAAGCAGAACATGTTTTTTGTTTGTTTCATTTTGTCATCCATTAAACTTTAATGGAAGACATAAGACTCTGAGGGTCAGTGATCTGGATGGGAAAGTTGGATTAGGTGTCTCTGGTGTGCAGAATCATTGCATCTGATACCCAAACAGGTCTCTGGATGGAAATAGCTGAAGGGAATGGTTGCGATACCAGAATTTAGATGCCCTTTTTGTATCACCTTCAAATCATGCATTGATTATGCTGATATAGCCATGGAGAAACCACAATTGATAAGTTCCATCCTTTGGCATACTTTAAGTATAACTCTGTTGTCTGCTTAACAGGTTATGGCTTTTCTATAGGCAGAACATTAGAAAAGGCAACTTGGCATTTTACATCTCTGCTTTTTGCCCTCTACAGGTTTGTATGCAGCTTGGTTTATTATGGACTTACTCTGAATGTGGGTGACCTCGGTGGCAGCATCTATGCTAACCTCGCTCTTTCTGGACTAATAGAGATTCCTGCATACCCTCTCTGTATCTACTTGATTAGCCAGAAATGGTGAGTCTTGAATACTAGGGAGACTTGATTCATACTTTTGTATTTTTTCACATTAGTTTCACTGCTGTAGATGCTATTGACTCCAACTCTGTTTTTTTGGAGTAGACAGTGTTATGTATTTCATTTTTATATTTCTTTATTTGAATATGATGGTTTTGATCTTCATGAAATGGTTAATAAAAGATATTATTTTACAATTATGTGATTAACACAATCCATTTTGGACACACAGATTAAACAGATTTAACAGTTCAAGTTGAGGTTTTGATTGACATTGTGGCCAGGCTTAACAGTTAAAATATTTTAAAGTGTTTTAATGACAGCTGTTTTATATTTATGGTTTTAAATTTTGTATATTGTCTTTTTAATGCTCAATCTTTTTAATTTTTGTAAACCGCCCAGAGAGCTTCGGCTATGGGGCGGTATATAAGTGTAAATAATAATAATAATAATATGCATGGAAATACAATTTATAACAAAATGAGCAACTTTGTTGTTTGTCAAACTCCAGAGGGGTAGTCATGTTAATCTCCTGCAGCAAATGCAACAAAGAGTCTAATGCAAATTTAAAGCTAACAGATGGTTTATGTGTTATACATATCATATTGCATTACATCATGACATTGCATCACATGAGGTAGTGTGTTGTATGGTGACATCAAGTAACTCACAGGACATGATACCGTGTGATGCACCTCATGAGAACATGGCATTTAATTGTCATAGAATCATAGAATCATAAAATAGTAGAGTTGGAGGGGGCCTATAAGGCCATCGAGTCCAACCCCCTGCTCAATGCAGGAATCTACCTTAAAGCATCCCTGACAGATGGATGTTTTTAGGATGTTTTAATGCAGTTTTAATAATATGTGTCATGTTTTCATCAGTTTTATGTATTTTATCATGTTGTTGTTCCCTGCCTCGATCCAGACGGAGAGGCGGGTAAGAAATAAATTGTTAATATTATTATATTATTATTATAGTTGTCCAGCTGCCTCTTGAATGCCTCTAATGTGCCCACCACCTCCCTAGGTCATTGGTTCTATTGTTGTATTGCTCTAACAATCAGGAAGTTTTTCCTGATGTACTGCTGGAATCTGGCTTCCTGTAACTTGAGCCCATTATTTTGTGTCCTGCACTCTAGGTTGATCGAGAAGAGATCCTGGCCCTCTTCTGTGACAACCTTTAAAGTATTTGAAGAGTGCTATCATGTCTCCCCCAGTCTTCTCTTCTCCAGGCTAAACATGTCTAGTTCTTTCACTCTCTCCTCATAGGGCTTTGTTTCCAGACCCCTGATCATCCTCGTTGCCCTCCTATGAACACGCTCCAGCTTATCTGCATCCTTCTTGAAGTGTGGTGCCCAGAACTGGACGCAGTACTCAAGATGGGGCCTAACCAGTACCTCGTGCGATTTGGAAGCTATACTTCTATTAATGCAGCCCAAAATAGCATTTGCTTTTTTGCAGCCTTCACACTGTTGGCTCATACTGAGCTTGTGATCTACAACAATTCCAAGTCCCTTCTCGTTTGTCATATTGATTAGCCAAGTATCCCCCCATCTTGTAACTGTGCATTTGGTTTCATTTTCCTAAGTGTAGAACTTGGCATTTCTCCCTATTAAATTTCATTCTGTTGTTTTCAGCCCAGTGCTCCAGTCTATCACGATCACTTTGGAGTTTGTTTCTGTCTTCTAGGGTATTAGCGATCCCACCCATTTTTGTGTCATCTGCAAATGTGATAAGCATTCCCTGCACCTCCTTATCCAAATCATTAATAAAAATGTTGAAGTGCACTGGGCCCAGGACTGAGCCCTGCGGTACCCCGCTCATTACCTTCCCCCCAGTGTGAAAAGGTACCATTGATAAGCACTCTTTGAGTCCGATTCTGTAGCCAACTGTGGATCCACCTAATAGTTGTTCCATCTAGCCCACTTTTGACTAGTTTCTTAATCAAAATGTCATCATTCTGTGTATCATATGGCATGATATGATGAGGTGTATTATGACATCACATGTTGAAACATGATGTGGTGTATCACATGATATCACATATATATGATATATGTGATATGTGATGCTATTTTGGGCTGCATTAATAGAAGTATAGCTTCCAAATTGCACGAGGTTCTGGTTCCCCTCTAGTTGGTGCTGGTTAGACCTCATCTTGAGTATTTTTTAATATATATTTTTTTAAAATATATTTTTATACAATAACATAAGAAAACAAACAAACACATCACTTATAAATCATATGACTAACATTATAAATGAAACATAATTCACCTAACTAGTGCACCCCACCCCCCTGGGACCAGCTAATACATTTCTATATAACATTTATATATATATATATATATATATATATATATTAAACATTCTTCCAAAATTGCATAGATTCGTGTGGCGGTGTACACCCCTTCCCCCTTTTAATACATAATCCACAAATAATCCCCATATATTTCCAAATTCATTTTTCCTTAATATTCCTCTTTTAACTTTAATATTGCTTGTTAACTTATCATTTATAGCAATATTCCACACTTCTTTATACTAATCTTCTATTTCGTAGTTGCCTTGCATTTTCCATTGTCTGGCTATTATTAACCTCGCTGCAGTCATTAAATTCGTAATTAAATCTTTAACATTTTGCTCTCCTTCTTTATCATAAATTGATAGTAAAGCTATCCTAGGACATATCTCAAACTTTAAATCTGTTATCTTTTTTACTTCTTCAATTACTTTTAACCAAAATATTTGTACATGTTTACAAGTCCACCACATATGAAAATACGTTCCAATTTCTTGACAACCTCTCCAACATCGCTTCGAATATTTCTTATCTATTTGGTTTAATTTTACTGGTGTTAAATACGACCTCCATGCTATTTTATAATAGTTTTCTTTTATTCTTACTGACATAGTGTTCAAATTACGCAAATTCCATATTTCCCCCCAACTTTGATCATTTACTTGTTCTTTTAAATCTTCTTCCCATAATACTTTCAAATAATTTTGCTTCTCTTCTCCTTCTGACAAAATTTTATAAATTTCGCTTACCACCCCTTTAATATTCTTACTTATATCCTCCTTTTCTCTCGTTATAATCATCTTCTCAAATTTTGTAAAATTTTGAAGCTCTTTGTTATTCTTTTTCCATTTAACCATCCATTGTTCTAGTTGGATAACTTTAAATCATGCTATTTTCCTTCCTCTCATAAATTCTTCTAATTGTTCTTTAGTACTCATCTTTTCCAACCAATCTTTTATTTTTAAAATTTTCTGTTCTCTAAAAACTATTTCTAATTCTTTCTTTAAATTTCCTGGGAAGTCTTCCAGCAACACCACTGGATTCAATGGGGAAATATCTGGTAATAATTTATTTTTATACTTTAACCAAACATCTATAATATTTCTTAACAAGGGATTTTCTAATCTTTCTATCATCTTCTTATTTACTTTAATAAAAAAAAATTACCTAACCTCAATTCTAAATCCTGTCTATCCATCTCCAACCAATTTATTTCATTTGGTCTTGCACTCCCATCTATTACATGCCTCAATTGATTAGCTATATAATAGTACTTTAAATTCGGGAGACCTAATCTCCCTTTTTTCTGAGATTTATACCAATTCCCTTTATTAATCCTTGCTTTCTTATTACCATTATAAAAATTATTTATTATAACTTGCCATTTCTTTAACTGTAAATTTGATATCTTAATTGGTTACATTCTAAACAAAAAATTAAACTGAGGCAAAATTTTCATTTTGATAAGTGCTATTCTACCAAACCATGAAAGTTTAATCTTTTTATAATCTTCTAATTTTTTCTTAATCTCCTTATTTAATTTATCAGAATTCTCCTCTTCTAACTTGTCAACTTCCCTTGTAATATTTACACCTAAATACTTAATCATATTCTTTACCTTAACTCTATATTTTTTACTAAACTTCTGCTCCTCCTCTTTCATATAATTTAATAATATCATTTCTGATTTATCCCAGTTAACTTGCAGACCCGATATCTCCCCAAGCTCTTTCAGATGTAACTTTATTTCCTCCATTTTTTCTATTGGATTCCCAATTGCTACTAGCGTATCATCAGCAAACAAACTAATTTTAACTTTTTCTTTATTACCTATCCCACTAAGATTCTTATCTTCTCTAATTGCATTAGCTAAAAGTTCTATAACTATGTCAAACAAAATCGGGGAAAGAGGGCAACCTTGCCTAGTACCCCGGGCTAAGGAAATTTGTTGTGTTATTCCATCATTTACCATTACCACAGCATTATTTCGCGAATAAAAATATCACACCTTTAAATCTTACTCCAAACCCTAACCTTTCTATTATTATTTTTAAAGCTGGCCACTCCACACAATCAAAGGCTTTAAAAATATCCAAAGCCATCAAACCTGCCTTCAATTTATTATTCTTAATTATATTTATCATATTCAAATATAAATATACGGTGGTACGGCCACTTCTAAAGAAGCCCTCCCAGGACCCCCGGGACTTTAATAACTACAGACCAGTATCAAACCTTCCATTCTTGGGCAAGGTGATCGAGAGGGCGGTTGCCTTTCAACTTCAAGTAGTTTTGGATGACACTGATTTTCTAGACCCATTTCAAACTGGCTTCAGAGCGGGATACGGAGTTGAGACTGCTATGGTCGCTTTAGTGGATGATCTACAGGGGAGTGTGTCCCTGTTGGTACTTCTGGACCTCTCAATGGCATTCGATACCATCGACCATGGTATCCTTCTGGAACGCCTGAGGGGATTGGGAATCGGGGGCACTGTGCTTCAGTGGGTCCGGTCCTACCTCTCGGGCAGGTTCCAGATGGTGATGCTTGGGGATAGCTGCTTCGCAAAGAAGGAGCTGCTGTGTGGTGTACCGCAAGGTGCCATCCTTTCCCCAATGCTGTTTAACATTTATATGAAACCGTTGGGAGAGATCATCTGGAGGCATGGGACGGGGTGCTATCAGTATGCTGATGACACCCAAATAGATTTCTCTATGCCTTCGATAACAGTGTCAGCTAAGGATAGTGTGTCTCCCCTGAATGAATGCTTGGAAGCGGTAATGGGCTGGATGAAGAAAAACAAACTGAAGCTGAATCCAGACAAGACGGAGGTGCTTGCTGTCAAAGGCCGCAACCTGGGTTTGGAGGTGTGTCAACCGGTTCCAGATGGGGTTACACTCCCCCTGAAAGGCTGTGTTCGCAGCTTGGGGGTGCTCCTGGATCCATCGCTCCAAATGACAGCCCAGATAGATGCGACGGCCAGGAGTGCCTACTATCAGCTTCGGCTGATATGCCAGCTGCGCCCCTTCCTAGAGTTGGAAGACCTAAAGATGGTAGTGCACGCGCTGGTAACTTTGAGGCTTGACTTCTGCAATGCGCTGTACATAGGGCTACCTCTGTGCCTAGTCCGGAAACTTCAACTAGTTCAAAATATGGCAGCCAGGTTGGTCACCGGTACACCTAGGGGTGACCATATTATGCCAGCTTTAAAATCGCTCCACTGGCTGCCAATTAGTTTCCGGGCGAAGTATAAAGTGTTAGTTATTACCTTTAAAGCCCTACATGGTTTGGGTCCAGATTACCTGCGGGATCGCCTTCTCCCATACAATCCGCCCCGCACGCTCCGGTCCTCTGGGAAGAACTTACTACAGTCGGCCAAGACTAGGCTGACAACCGTTACCCAGAGGACCTTCTCTTCTGCCACTCCCAGACTGTGGAATGACCTGCCGGAGGAGACTCGTCAACTTAACAGTCTTTTAGAATTTAAGAAAGCCATAAAGACTGTTCTCTTCCGGCGGGCATATCCAGTGGAATTTTAGGATGTTTTTAGGAAGTTTTAGGATGTTTTAATGCAGTTTTATTAATGTGTGTTATGTTTTAATCATTTTTATGTATTTTATCATATTGTTGTTCCCCGCCTCTATCCAAATGGAGAGGCGGGTAAGAAATAAATTATTATTATTATTATTATTATTAATGCTCTTCCAATTAAATTTGGCATCTGTCTCCCTGCTATAAACCCACATTGATCTCTTTTAATATATTTATACATAAAAGTATTCATCCTTTTCGCCATTATTGCTGTAAATATCTTAGCATCTTGATTTATTAAAAAAATAGGTCTATATGATCCTGGGTCTGACAAATCTTTATCTGCTTTTGGAATCAATACAATCAAAGACTGTTCCCATGATGGTGGGATCCTATCTCACCCTATCTTATTATTTAGCAATTTCAATTTCGGTATTAACATTTTCTTAAATATTTTATAATATTCTGGTCCCAACACATCCAATCCTGGGGATTTCCCCCCTTTTAATTTATAAATAATTTCTTCTATCTCTTTTCTTCTAATTAATTTATAAATAATTTCTTCTACCCCCCTTTCCATTAAGTCTATATCTAGAACTTGTAATCTAATCTTTAAATGCTTCTACACATATTCCTCAATCTTTTCTTGAGACCCTCCTCCTGCAGTATATAATTTCTGATAAAAATCCTGAAATATCTCCAATTTATCCTTCATCGAATTACAACACTTCCCTAATTTATTTCTAACTGCTCCAATTAAATTCTTTGTCTTTTTTGACTGTGTAGATCTGGCCAGCATTTTAGAATTCCTATTACTATATTCAAAGAATTCTCTTTTCAAATATATCAAATTTCTCTGAGCTTCTTCCAGTTCCTCTTTCTCTAATTCTTTTTTTTTGCTTGTAATTGTGCAAAGATCTGTTTATCCTTATACATTATAAATTCCATTTCCAAATCCTTAATTTATTCTTCCAAGTTTTTTTTATCTTTTTCTTGCTGTCTCCTCAATTTACAATTCTCTCTAATACAAATCCCTCTCGTTACTGCTTTCATTGTATCCCAAAGTATAGCTTGATTATAAAACCCTTTTTCATTAATTTCCTTTTCCATTTTTTCAATTATACTTTTATAATTAAAATTCTTGTATTTAATCTCCACCTTTTTGCCTCCTTGTAATTTTTCTTAACATTAATATCTATATTCACCAGTGTATGATCTGTTACTTTTATCAATCCTATATCACTCTTTAATATTCTAGAAAACAAATTCTTTGACACAAAAACATAATCAATCCTTGAGTAAGTATTATATTTTGCTGAGTAAAAGGTAAATCTCTGTTCATTTCTATTGATTGCTCTCCACTCATTTTTATTCATAATCTTACTCAAACCTGTAAGATTGTTACATCTTTCTTCCAGTGTGGGGTTAGACTTATCTTTTTGTTTATTTACCACCATATTAAAATCTCCTGCTATTATAATATTTCCTCCATTTCTTCAAAAATTCTTTTATAAATTCCATTTGGTTATTATTGGGTGCTTAAACATTAATTAATGTATAATCTTCTTCCCCCACTACCCCTTGCATCATTATATATCGCCCCATAGAATCCTTCTTCATCTTCTGTATTTTAAATCCACATTTTTAAAAATATAATTATTGCCACCCCCCTGGCTTTTGAAGTTCCATAAGCTTTCTCATATATAACCAACCATCTTAATTTAAGCTCATTCACTCCTTCTTTTGACTGATGTGTTTCTTGGATAAAAATTATATCAGCCTTATCCTTATTCAATAATGCTTCCACTCGTTTCCTTTTAAGAACCGATCCTAGCCCGTTCACATTCAAGGTTGTAACTCTTAATTTACCCTCCATATTTTCAGTTTCATTCCCCTTTGCCAATCCCCTATTGTGCTACACATATTCACACATAACCCAACAATAACAATAACAATTTCTTCCCTCCATTTCTCCCCAGGATTAACCCCGTTCATGGCTTTTTTTAAAAAAAACCATGGGGGGGCGACTTCACCGCCTCTGGTCAACAGTAGTCAGCAGATCCTCTTCTCCTACCGATATCACGTTACTTCATCCCTTATCCTGTTATTATCCATCTGGATCTACTATGCTCCCAACTCCATTACTGTGAGCCCTCCTGCTGCTCCCAACTCATCTCCTTGATCTTCTTTTCCTCGCTGCCGGGGGTCTACTCCTCCTTGTAATCCCAACTGGTTCAGCAACTCCATCCCTTGCTCCATTGATGTTATTTTGTAGAATTTTTTCTCATATGTAAATTTCAAAAAAACCGGATAGCCCCAACTGTACTTAATACCATTCCTCTTTAAAACTTCTGTGCAAGCCTTAACTTCCCATCTCCAATTTATTGTTTGAGCACACAAGTCATTGTAAACTTGTATTGGAATATCATGGTATTTCAGTTGACCATTCCCTTGTCTTGTTGCCATCATCGGAAGCTCCTTTTTATAATAATTTGCAAATTTCACCACAATGTCCCTTGGAGTCATGCGTCTTCTTCTGTAGGAAATCCTGTTCACACGCTCGATGTCTTCTTCCTTCCATTCTGTGCCTGGTGCTACATTCTTTAACCACTCCATAATTTTCCCTCTTAGGATCCTTGGACTCTCTGCAGAATCTTCTGGAAAAAGTTAATCCTTATATTGGATCTTCATTCCTGATCTTGGATTGCAATCAATCTTAAGTCCATTTACTGAACTTTAATGCTCTGCTGTTTTATTTTCCCTTTATTTTCTTCAACTGCCTCCTCCACTTGTTGAAACCTCGAATTTATTGCTTTTAATTCATCTTTAACCAGCTTCAAATCATCTTTTAGGTCTTGAGTTGATTTACTAATTTCTGCAGTCACTTCTCTCACTATTTGGCTCTTTAAACCTTGAACCAAATCTCATTATTCTGCAAAATCATGTTTTGAAAACTTATCAGCATTTCTTCTGAAGATAATTGCTTAGACTTGACAGTAGTTCCTGTTTCCTTAGGAATAGCACCCACCTTTCATCCATTTCCTGCCTGAAGTGATTCCACACTCGCTGCTCGCTTCCCCCCTCCTTTCTAGGGGCTGTCTGGCATATTTCCTTCTTCAATTGCAACCCTTTTTAAGCGAGAAAAAGTTTTATCTGAAGGGAACACTCTCCCGGTTCTAGTCCATGAAGGTAATTGTTCTTTTTTATGACCTTTACGCATTTGGCATCCAGCCAATTTTCTTCTGAGCACAGTGGTTCTTACCTCTTAGTAATTATGCCATCAGCATATGCAGTAAAACTTCCCACAGTATATCAGAGTTTTTACTCACAGTTCGGTTTATATTTCAGAGGGATTTCTTTTCTTTAAAGTCTCTCTATCGGGAGACCCACAAATCCGCTGGCTACTCCATCGGCCCGAAGCTCCACCCCCCCTCATCTTGAGTATTGTGTCCAGTTCTGGGCACTACACTTCAAGAAGGATGCAGACAATCTGGAGCGTGTTCAGAGGAGGGCAACGGGGATGATTAGGGGTCTGGAAACAAAGCCCTATGAGGAGAGATTGAAAGAACTGGGCATGTTTAGCCTGGAGAAGTGGAGATTGAGAGGAGACATGATAGCACTCTTCAAATACTTGAAAGGTTGTCACACAGAGGAGGGCCAGGATCTCTTCTTGATCAACCCAGAATGCAGGACAAGGAATAATGGGCTCAAGTTACAGGAAGCCAGATTCCGGCTGGACATCAGGAAAAACGTCCTGACTGTTAGAGCAATACGACAATGGAACAAATGACCTAGGGAGGTCATGGACTCTTCCACATTAGAGGCCTTCAAGAGGCAGCTGGACAACCATCTGTCAGGGATGCTCTAAGGTAGATTCCTGCATTGAGCAGGGGGTTGGACTCTATGGCCATTTAAGCCCCTCCCAACTCTACTATTCTATGATTCTATGATTCTATGACTCCGACTTTCAGACACTATCAGCCTAGAAATCTGGATTAGTAAGCAGTTACTGAATGTCACAAATGCGTTTTGGCATTTTGACAGTTTTGATCTCTGCTTCTATTCAAAAAGCAGGACGAAGATGGCATGGTAATAAAGAATAATAGTCTTGCTGTATTGAAGCCCTGGATGCAAAGAACACTTTTTCACTTTTTCCTTGTGTTGTATTTTTATTGTTCTTTTTTTCTGTTCATCAGGTTTGGCCGCAAACGGACCCTTGCTGCATTTTTGTCCCTGGGAGGACTGGCCTCCCTTATTGTCATGTTTCTTCCAGAAAAGAAAGGTATTTTTCTTTTAATTGTGAAGTCTGCAATAAGTTAACTTTTTCTAACTAAGGCTTTATGAAAAACATAAGAAGAGCAATCATCAATATATACAGGTTTAGGAGCAATATATAAGGCAATACACCAAAAGTGTGGGAAATACCTCTACAGATGTTTCTGTAGAGTTTGGGATGCAGTTAAAAATGAAAGTCCTACATTTCTAAGAACCTTCCATAATTACATCTTTGGAACTCAAAATCAGAAGCATCCATCTTTGAGGCATATATCTGCAATTTCAAACTCATTCAATAGAAGCATTGCACCGTATTTTCTGTTTGGACTGTAGTTAAGTGAGCAGTTAATTTTGTTTAATATACATGGATTTCACTGGGTCTTAAATGTATTATGTATTCAAATTTATAGTTCCGCATTTGTAGATAATGACCTCGTTCACACATTTATTAATCCATGATTTGCCACCATGACATGCGAACTGACCCAGTGTGAATGTCTACAGTAGAGGTGCATAAACTTTTCTTCCCTGAGAGCTGCAATGTTTCTGCTGGGGTTGTGGGGGTACCATGTGTGAGCACATATGTGCATGCATGAACACACATTCACATACAAATCATGTCACAATCGAAACCCTCCCCATCTTCCCTGCAGGAGGATCAGGTTCAGTAGTGAATATGAGATTGGGCTAGGTATCAAGGCCAACTAAAATTTGTGAGGCTATGCCAGTAATAGCCAATAAATAGCATCTGATTTCCCCCAAGGAAATTATAATAAAGGCTAAGGGCTTTGAATAGACTCCCAAGGCTTATCTACACCTTCAGAATGATAATGTGGCACAATCCTGTTGGGTATACATATCTGAATGCTCCCTCAGCTTTTTGTCTGCCTTCTGATCCTGTCCATTTCATTACACCTATATGCAACTTTTTAAATAGTAGAAATTGAGGACTTGTCAGTAATGGTGGTTTCAGAGTAAGAGTTGCACTGGCTGCTCTCCATGTGCTGCTCCCCACCCTGCTCTTTTCCTGGAAGCTTGAGGAATCTGCAAATATGTCACCCTCTGGCTGGTGGTTTTGCCTAACCCTCTTTTTCCATTTGCAACCTCTAGCTGCAAACTGATGATGCTCCAAACCATAAAGCTTCCTCTGTCTGTGAGGGGAGGAAATTAGAAGTGTCCACTTTTCATAACTCGTAAAACATAGTTTTGCTGTTTTGTTTTTTCAGAACATAGTTTGCCCACTAGGATTGCAAACCAGATCAAATGTCTCATTATACCACTTCAGTCTGGAAGTGGAGGCTCACATGAAGTGCTCTCTCGCAAAGAAAAAAGCCACATATTCCTACACATAGAAAACAAATACCTTTGGGGGTAGGCTGGGTTTGAGCCCTTTCCCCTCACAAGCCGGTTCTTAGGCGTGTGTATGTGTGCGCATGCACATGCATGTGTGGAGGAACCTTCAGTCACGTGAGCCTCCACCTGGTGTCAGAAGTCGCACATCTCATGTAAAGGTGAGAACTAGGCCATAAATTGGCAAATGGCAACTTTAGTGAAATGTAAACTCTCCCATTATCTAGAACATCCAAAACAATTTGATTGGGTTCAAGTTGCTCAGGAGGAAGAAGCCATTGTGGGTTCTGCCCCTGTGTGTGCCCGCCATTTGCATAATCACCCGCGATGCATCATGGGTTGGTGTGTTGTCCAAACCTAGTGCAGGGCACAGTGGGGGTGGCTTTGTACCCACCCTACAACCCATGATGTGCAGTAGAGGTTGCAGGGTGGGTACAAAGCTACTGTTGCAATACCATGCACTGAGTTTGGACGACATGCCAATCCCATCTTTCAATCAAATTATGTCCATGGCAGCTTACACCAGATTATAAGTGCAAAAAACCACCTTATCCAGCAGCCCTTGTTCACCTGGCCAAGGTCAGAGACTAGAGTGTGCCTCCCTTTAGCTCTGCAGTCTGAGGATAACTGGCTGTTGGAGCCGGTGTTCTTCCAGAAGGAGTAGGGAAGCAAGCTCTAGAATGAAGCCCAAAGGTTGCCCTTATTTGCTATAGAGCGTTAACAAGAATTGCATTTCTTTCAACAGCTACAGGTGTATTTGCAATTGTAAACAGCCATTCATTGTCTTTGCTGGGGAAGCTGACGATTAGTTCAGCATTTAACATTGTTTATATCTACACATCAGAACTTTATCCTACAGTGATCAGGTAAGACAAGTTCATTGTTTTGTGGTGGCTTCTGTTGTCTATATGTGACCACCTATTCCCCTCTTCTCCTGGGTTGAACACTTGTTTTAAATTCATAGGCCTAATTTTTGGGCTCGGTTATGGTAGATCTCCATAGATTTACTCTCCTTGAATGGCTTGCAGATGTTCTTTAGGAGGCTTCTGCTCCTTCTAAAGTACAACATTTAAACACGAAAATCCCTGCTTAGCCAAAGAAGGCAGTTCAAATAAGAAATGTGCGATGTTTTAAATCCACTTGAATTTTAGTTTCCTGTGTATATACAGTCTTCTCAGAGTCCATGAAGAAATGCCAAATCAGTTAGTTGTTTCATACTCAGTCCAAACCCAGCTAGAATGAAAATATTGGTAAGAACTTTTTCGTTATATATTCATCAATCAAAAATATCAAACATCTTGTTATCTTAGAAATAACCAGTGTGATATAATGGATAGTGTGTTGGATTTGGGGAGATCTGGGTTTGAAGCTCACTGGATGATCTTGGGCCAGGCTCAGCATAACTTACCTGACAGGATAGTTGTGAGGACAAAATAAGGTAACCCTAGGGAAATAAATCACTCTTGGATGAGACTGATTATCTGGATCCATTTCAGTCGGGTTTCAGGCCTGGTTTTGGCACGGAAACAGCCTTGGTCACCCTGTATGATGACCTATGTCGGGAGAGGGACAGGGGGAGTGTAACTTTGTTGATTCTCCTAGATCTCTCAGCGGCTTTCGATACCATTGACCATGGTATCCTTCTGGGACGACTGGCTGAGTTGGGAGTGGGAGGCTCTGCATTGTAGTGGTTCCGCTCCTACTTGACAGGTTGGCTCCAGAAGGTGGTGCTTGGGGGACATTGCTCGGCCCCGTGGATTCTCCAGTATGGGGTTCTGCAGGGGTCAGTTTTGTCCCCCATGTTGTTCAACCGTTGTCCCCCGTTTTGTCCCCTGTTGACTGTTCAACTCAGTCATCCGGAGTTTTGGAGTGCGTTGTCATCAGTACCCTAATGACACGCAACTCTACTTCTCCTTTTCATCTTCATCAGGTGAGGCTGTGGATGTGCTGAACCAGTGCCTGGCTGCGACAATGGATTGGATGAGAGCTAATAAACTGAAACTTAATCCAGACAAGACTGAGATGCTGTTAGTGGGGGGTTCCTCTGACCGGATGGAGGGTGTTCAACCTGTTCTGGATGGAGTTGCACTCCCCCTGAAGGAGCAGGTTCGTAGCTTGGGGGTTCTCCTAGAACTATCTCTGTCACTTGAGGCTCAGGTGGCCTCGGTGGCACGGAGTGCCCTCTAACAACTTTGGCTGGTGGCCCAGCTACACCCCTATCTGGACAGGGATAACCTGGCTTCAGTTGTCTATGCTCTGGTAACCTCCAAGTTAGATTACTGCAATGCGCTCTACGTGGGGCTGCCTTTGAAGACGGTTCGGAAGCTGCAGCTTGTGCAGAATGCAGCGGCCAGATTGGTAACAGGGACCAGAAGGTTTGAACGTATAAGACCGATTCTGGCCGACTTGCATTGGCTACCTGTATGTTTTCGAACCCGATTCAAGGTGCTGGTTTTAACCTATAAAGCCTTACACGGTCTGGGACCACAATACCTGATGGAACATCTTTCCCGACATAAACCTACCCGTACACTACGCTCAACATCGAAGTCTCCTCCGGGTGCCTACTCTAAGGGAAGCTTGGAGGATAGCAACAAGGGAGAGGGCCTTCTCTGTGGTGGCCCCTCAATTATGGAATGATCTCCCCGATGAGGCCCGCCTGGCGCCAACACTGTTATCTTTTTGGTGCAAGGTCAAAACTTTTCTCTCAGGCATTTTAACAGCTCAAGTTGTTTTGATTGACATTGTGCGAAGACAAAAAGGAAAAAAACACCATACAGCATGGGTGTAAAAGAGATAAACTCTGGTGTTATGTAAATTCTTGAACTCTGTTTATTGATGTTAATAGTCAAATATCCACACGCTCAACGTTTTGGAAAACAATCCTTCGTCAGGAGCTGGATATTGCATGGGCACTGCCCAAGAGTTGTTTTTTATTATTAGGAGATACCCGTTGTACTGCTTTTTCTGTATCCTTCTTCCTACAAGATTGTTGTAGGAAGAAGGATACAGAAAAAGCAGTACAACGGGTATCTCCTAATAATAAAAAACAACTCTTGATTGACATTGTGGCCAGGCTTAACAGTTAAATGTTTTAAAGTGTTTTAATGACAGCTGTTTTATATTTATGGTTTTAAATTTTGTATATTGTCTTTTTAATGTTCAATCTTTTTAATTTTTGTAAACCGCCCAGAGATCTTCGGCTATGGGGCGGTATATAAGTAATAATAATAATAATAATAATAATAATAATAATATAGGTGCTTCAACTAGATAAATATTTTCAGCAGTCTGGACTTAGAAGTAGGCACCTAAATGTGTTTCTTTAGTCCATAGACCTTCCCACATATTAGTATGTAATAAGTTATCAGAGAAAAACAATAAAACAAGGCTAGGTTAAGATATATAGGATAAATAAAAAAGAATATATAATACAATAAATCCTAAAGAAATTAATGAATAACTAAACATAGCTTTAAATAATAAAATCAACAATCAACTTTACATTGACCCTTTTCAGACGACACACTAAGCCACAGCGATTAAGCTTTTGAGCTAAACCTTATGGTTTAGTGTGTTGTGCGAACCATGACTTAATGTGTCATGTGAACTATTCCTAACCATGGTGGCTACATAACCGTGGTTTAAACATGCTCACTAAACATTTGTTGCAAAAGGGTTAGCTGAACCCTTTTGTCTGAACAGGCCCAGTGTAAACACTCACCATTTATCTCCCAATAACTGTTTCTTTCAGCCATTAATAATCATAAGTTGCTTCAAAGCTGCTTTTTGCAGTGAGATGCAAACATTCATTTAATTAATCATGATAATAATTGTAATCTCGCCTTAATAGCTGTAACAGAATTTCTCTCTTATTTGTGCCAATGTCCTTCCAGGCAGCAAAATAAGTAACAGAGTTATCTGTATCAAGAGAAGCTGTGAAAGTCCTAGATCAGTGCCGAAACTCAATAATGGGTTGGGTGAGGGCCAGTAAACTGAAGCTGAATCCTGGCAAGATGGGAACTCTGTGGGCGAGTGGTTCCCGAGTCCGAGAAATAGGCTCATTGCCTGTTCTGAATGGGGCTGCAATGATTGATTCATTCAGAACAGGCAATGATTGGCTTGATTTCACTCCCTCTGAAAGGTCAGGTTCATAGTTTGAGGGTACTCTGAGATCTTTCATTGTCTCTGGAGGCCCAAGTGGCCACAGCAGCTCGGAGTGCCTTTTACCATTTTTGGCTGGCTCACCAGCTACGGCCTCCTCTGGACAGGGATAGTTTGGCCACAGTGGTACAGGCATTAGTAACCTCAAGACTGGATTGTTGCAATGCACTGTATGTGGGGCTGCCCTTAAGGGTGCTCCAGAAGCTAGAGCTGGTGCAGAATGCAACAGCTTGGCTATTGCCAGGAGCTGCCTCTTTCCTTTGCTGAGGGAATTGTAGTGGCAACCTATTGGCTACAGAGCCAGGTTTAAGGCTTTTGTACTAGTGTACAAATCCCTAAACAACTTGGGGCCAGTGTGAAAAAGGGATTTGAATAACCCCTGAGCATTTCAGTTGATCGGGCTGACACCACTCAGAACTTATGAGGGGGAGACAGGAAAAGCAACCAGTTTGTGAAGCAAGCAAAAGGATTTATTGAGGGGTATGGGGAAAGGGGAGTAGCAATGAATATAACAATACAAGAAAAGCAAGTGCAAGTATTACACAGAGAGTCTCACACCCCCTCTGGATAAAGCCTTAGTTACAGAACACCCACAAAGTTACACGAACTCTATGAGGGCAGAAACACTTTGGAATTGTGCAAGCCCAGCCAATCAAGAAGTGGGGAACAGAGCTCTCTGGATCGCCATCTTGCTTTCAGTGGGCAAGGGGAGATGCACGCCAGAGACACCCCTCTAACCCGCCTTCCGATCAGTAGCACAATCCCGTTGAGTTGCACTAATCCAGCCAACTGAGTCTTGACAGCAGAGCCTTCTGGATCGCTTCTTGCACTCAAAACACAAGAAGAAATTCATGCCAGAAGAAAAGAACTTCCTTCTCACCCCTCAGTTGGTAGTGTAGCTATTAAGGAGCCTGTTTGCTCCTGTTCCCCCCTTTTTATTGTGAACGTCAAAGAAACAACAATAACAACATAAATAAATCATAAAAAGGGGGGAATACATTATATATATATATATATATATATATATATATATAGGGGTGTCATCATTTAACATCAAGTGTACAAAAAAAGGAGAGAATTATACATAGGTTTCAAAAAATTCAGACCACGTGGTTGCGAGCCAGCTCCAGACACACTTGGATGAGACTGTTAATCTGGATGCATTTCAGTCATGTTTCAGGCCTGGTTTTAGCACAGAAACAGCCTTGGTTGCCCTGTATGATGACCTATGTGGGGAGAAAGACAGGGGAGTGTGACTCTGTTGATTCTCCTTGATCTCTCAGTGGCTTTCGATACCATCGGCCATGGTATCCTTCTTGGGACGACTGGCTGAGTTAAGAGTAGGAGGTACTGCATTGCAGTGGTTCCACTCCTACTTGGCGGGTCGGCTCCAGAAGGTGGTGCTTGGGGAACATTGCTCGGCCCCGTGGATTCTCCAGCATGGGGTTCCGCAGGGGTGAGTCTTGTCCCCCATGCTGTTCAACATCTATATGAAACCATTGGGTGCGGTCATCTGGAGTTTTGGAGTGTGTTGTCATCAGTACGCTGATGACACACAGCTCTATTTCTCCTTCTCTTCTTCATCAGGTGAGGCTGCAGATGTGCTGAACCAGTGCCTGGCTGCGACAATGGACTAGGGCTAATAAACTGAAACTCATTCCAGACAAGACTGAGATGCTGTTAGTAGGTGGTTCTTCTGACCAGTTAGAGGGTGTTCAACCTGTTCTGGATGGGGTTGTATTCCCCCTGAAGGAGCACGTTCATAGCTTGGGGTTCTTCTAGAACCATCTCTGTCACTTGAGGCTCAGGTGGCCTCAGCGGCATGGAGTTCCTTCTGCCAACTTCATTTGGTGGCCCAGCTACACCCCTATCTGGACAGGGATAACCTGGCTTCAGTTGTCTGTGCTCTGGTAACCTCCAAGTTAGATTGCTGCAACGCGCTCTAGGTGGGGCTGCCTTTGAATGCGGTTTGGAAGCTGCAGCTTGTGCAAAATGCAGCGGCCAGATTGATATGAAGAACCAGGAGGTTCGAACATATAAGACCGATGCTGGCCTGCTTGCATTGGCTGCCTGTATGTTTCCGAGCCTGATTCAAGGTACTAGTTTTAATCTATAAAGCCTTACACAGCTTGGGACCACAATACTTGTGGTCTCTCCCGACACAAACCTCCCGTGCACTACAATTAACATCCAAGGTCTTCCTCTGAGTGCCTACTCCAAGGGAAGCTTGGAGGATGGCAACAAGGGAGAGGGCCTTTTCAGTAGTGGCCCCCCAACTGTGAAACGATCTCCCTGACAAGGCTCGCCTGGTGCCAACACTGTTATCTTTTCGGCGCCAGGTGAAGACTTTTCTCTTCTCCCAGGCATTTAACAGCATATGATGAGCTTTTTAACTGACCCCTGGACAGTTTTAAATGATATGTAGTTTGTTTTTAGGTTTTTATGGTTTACATTTTGTATATTGGTTTTTAAATGTTCAATGTTTTTAATTTTGTAAACTGCCCAGAGAGCTTCAGCTGTTGGGCGGTATATAAATGTAATTATTGTTATTATTATTATTATTATTAATAATAATAATAATATAGCCATATACTGTACTTATCCATTCGCAAGTTGCACCTGTATATCACCTGTTCAAATGTTGAAAACATTCTTAAGTCCTCAATCCATTGCATTATGGGAAGTGAGCGTTTATCCTTCCAATATGATAGTATATGTCTTTTAGCTGTCATAAGGGCTCTGAAGATCCATTTGCCCTTAACTTGTGTTAGTTTCCAAGAAACTGGCAGGTAGTTTAGAAGGACATGCGCATCCTTCCATATTAAAGATTGATTCAGGACAAGATTTATCCTTATTTTAACCTCCTCCCAAATGGAGACTACTGAGCATTGCCAAAACATATGAATTAAAGAAGCATTAGGTGCATTACATATCCAACAATTATGTAAATTGGATAGACCTTTGTTGAAAAGGCATTGTGGGGTCCAGTAGACTCAAAACAGGAATTTTTGCTGAATAAGATGTAGCCTAAAATCCAAAGAAGCTTTAGATGCAGTCTTAAGGCAACAATCCATTTGGTTGGGCAAAATAGGACACTCCAATTCTCAATTCCAATCCTATCTTAAACCGCGGGTATCATATTTATTTAATACTACTAAATATTTATATATATATATGAGTTGTGAGTCAACATGTCTGTTCAGCTGCTGTAAGTGTTTCTAACAGTAATGGAGGCTCTGAAGTCATAAAAGCAGCCGGACCAAACCTAGATTTCAGCAAGTGTTGCAATTGCAAGTATTGCCATTCAGCTGTAGCAAGTAAATTATATTAAGCGCGTAAATCAGAAAATGGCAAAAACTTGTCATCTGAACCTATTAATTGATCCAAAGTAAAAATTGTCTTACCCATCCATGTTTTCCACAAAAACATTCTTTTCCAATTCTTAAATCTGGATTTCCCCATAAAGTCAATTTTGCATGAGAGAATGGGTCAAACTGCAATTGACGTGATGCTATACACCATACCTCTCTAGCATCCAAGACTGTAAAATTATTTATTTATTTATTTTATTACATTTGTATACTGCCCCATAGCTGAAGCTCTCTGGGCGGTTTACATAAGATTAAAACAATTAAAAACAATATACAAAAATTAAAACAGCAAAAACATACAATATATGCATAATATAGACATACATTTAAAACCACTGTAATAACTTTAAAAAGCTATAACCTAAAAACAAAACAAACCCAGGCTCATCAGATATTGCTAAATGCCTGAGAGAAGAGGAAAGTCTTGACCTGGCGCCAAAAAGATAACAATGTTGGCACCAGGCGGGCCTCATCAGGGAGATGGTTCCACAATTGGGGGGCTACCACAGAGAAGGCCCTCTCCCTTGTTGCTGACCTCTGAGCTTCCCTTGGAGTAGGCACTCAGAGGAGGGCATTAGATGTTGAACGTAGTGTTTGGGTAGGTTCATGTCGGGAAAGGCGTTCCATCAGGTATTGTGGTCCCAAGCCGTATAAGGCTATATAGGTTAAAACCAGAACCTTGAGTCGGGCTCGGAAACGTACAGGCAGCCAATGCAAGCGGGCCAGAGTAGGTCTTATATGCTCGAACCTTCTGGTCCCAGTTATAAATCTGGCCGCTGCATTTTGCACAAGCTGCAACTTCCGAACCATCTTCAAAGGCAGCCCCACATAGAGTGCATTGCAGTAATCTAACTTGGAGGTTACCAGAGCATGGACAACTGAAGCCAGGTTATCCCTGTCCAGATAGGGGTGTAGCTGGGCCACCAACCAAAGTTGGTAGAAGGCACTCCGTGCCACTGAGGCCACCTGAGCCTCAAGTGACAGAGATGGTTCTAGGAGAACCCCCAAGCTATGAACCTGCTCCTTCAAGGGGAGTGCAACCCCATCCAGAACAGGTTGAATACCCTCCATCCAGTCAGCAGAACCACCCACTAACAGCATCTCACTCTTGTTGGATTGAGTTTCAATTTATTTAAGCTAACATGTTGAGAACTGAGTGCCATCCATTTAGGAAGAGGTTCCAACCATAAGGATTCCAAAACTGACCAGGGTGGCATATCTAAACAAGCTGGAAAAGACTAAAACTTAGTCCAAGTCAATAGATAGGCCCGATGATACAAAACAAGGTCTGGAAATCCAAACCCGCCTTCTTTAATCAGAAGTTGCATTTGTTCCAAAATTATTTGAGGTGGGGAAGAACCAAAACAAAATATTAAGTTGTTGAAAATATTTGCCAGGTATACGTAAAGGAATCCCACATATAACATAGATAATTCAAGGTACAATATTCATCTTAAGTATGTTGACTTTAATGGTGCCCATCTGTCTATATCTCATGCAATCTCATCAATTAACTTATTTAAATTTATTTTAATCATTTGATATCTATCTGTGGGAATAAGTATTCCCAGATAAGTAATAAAATCAGGACACCATTGAAATTGACTGTTAGCCAACACACTAGAAGATATACTATCTCCAATCAGCACTAATTCAGACTTTAACCAATTAATTGAGTAACTGAAGGTATTGATCAGAGCCATCAAAGCAGGAATAGAATAGATGTCTCGAATTTAGAAATAAACAATAAAAGATCATCAACATAAAGAATAATTTTAAATTCTAAGTCAGCATGCACAAACCCGTGAATACTATAATTCTGTCTAATTGCACAAGGCAAGGGTTCCAAGCATAAATCAAATATCAGTGGGGAGAGAGGACATCCTTGCCTAGTACCTTGCCCAAGCAGGAAAAAAGCCGACAATGACTCTTGCTCTTGGGGTTGAATATGAGAGTCTAACCCACTTCAAAAATTCTATTGGAAAACCAAAATTACTCAATGTGGCAAGCATAAACTTCCAATTAATTTTATCGAAGGCCTTCTCAGCATCCAAAGAGACAATGGCCTCCTGGTCAGTTCTTTCTCTACTTAAAGCTATCAAATTGACAACTAATCTCAAATTATCAACCCCATGCCTGTTTTTAATAAATCCCACCTCTTCCGGTCCAACCAATGTTGTAATGACTTGTAGTCTATCAGCTAAAATTGTCAATGTTTATTAGTGAAATCGGGTGGTAGTTTGCACAATTAGTATGGTCCTTGCCAGCTTTTGGAATGACTGTAATATAAGTAATGATGAAAAAAGTGAACCATGTTCAAATATATATTTGTAAAGTTGATAAAGTTTTGGAGCTAGAAAAGTAGAAAAGGCTTTGTACCACTCAATTGGAAACCCATCAGGGCCTGGGGATTTCCCATTGTTCATATTCAAAATTACTTTTCTGATCTCCTCAAGTCGTATAGGAGCCATAAAGTGTTGCCTTTGGAAAGAATCTAAGCGAGGGAGCTTCAACTGAGAAAAAAAGGATTCATATTCTGCACCAGTATCTCACTACCCTTACTATATAGCTCCGTGTAAAATCTTAAAAATTGTAGGTTTGTTTCTGTAGGAGAAATATGTATCATATTATTCTCATCTTTAATAGCGGAAATAACATCTCAATGTTTTTGGTGTTTAAGACGATGTGCCAAAATTTTACTGGGTTCCCCATTTTCTCAATATGTCCGATGCATACAAGTTAAAGTAAATTCTCCTGTTGAGAAAAAAATATATTATTTAGCTCGCATTTAATTGTTTGCATCTCCTGATACAACTGTGTTGATGGGGAACTAGCAAACTGGGTTATGAGAGCTTTCAATTTCTTATTTAAAAGCACCTGTTGCACTGTCCTTAACTTTTTCTTAAATGAAGCATAAGTGATAATTCTACCCCCATTCCATAGCGCAAGAACTCGCCATACCTTTGTTGATATCAAGATATTCCAAGAGTTCAGCCAAGATCTGAGATTTAAACATCCCATCATTTAAGAGAGACACATTAAAATGCCAAAGTCCTGGAGGCCTAGGCGAGCCTGAAAACAGTAGCTCTAAACGTACTGGGGCATGGTCTGAAATCACCAGTATATTGATCTTGCAAGCCTTTATTTGCTGCATTAAAGAAGTAGACACTAAAAAATAATCTAATCGAAAACAGTTATGATGTACTATCTTCAGGGTGCAATATTCTCCAAACATCAATCAAACCAAGTTCAACCATATATGCCTGAATAGGGGTGGGTGTATTCCTATCCAGTGAAGGATCTAAGATCTCATTAAAATCCCCACCAACAATCAGATAGTCATAGATCATATTAACCAATTTGCTGACACATTCTTGAAACATTGCGGGAGAGTCCGTATTTGGCCCGTATAGATTGATCATAGCAATGATTTTATCTATGGATTTCCCAACCAAAGTTAAATAGCAGCCATCAGGATCAATGATCTGTTGCAGGGAAAAATAAAGTTTTTGTGGATTAAAATCGCCACCCTTTGGAGTGTGCTGAAGTATCTGTAACGTAAACCTTGCCAACCCAATCCTTTTTTTAAAATATATATTTTTATTTATTTTAAATTTCATACAGAAATACAGAATTAATTAAACAAAACAAAACTGAATATAAATATCCCTCCCCTCCCCCCCTTAAAGGAAATCAGTGATACCATTATAACTATTAGAAAATATATCTATTACTATATCTTAAACATTCCCTTTCTTTCTTTGTAGGTCAGAAAAAATTATATAGCATAAATTAACCCAACACGTGAGAGATACCTTTCATTATGCCAAACAAAAAGGATTTAAATGCCTTGGGGATTTTATTCTCCCATTCCAATGAGATTTTATATACTATGAAGCAATGCTAATTTGTATTAAATGTGTCTTTAGGTCTTGTTCCTTTTAGCAATCTCAGTTTATTCGTCATTTTCTCCATTAAGGCTACGTGCCAGACCTTGCTATACCAATTTGTTAGCGTGGCACCAGACAAATCCTTCCAATATCTAACTATGACCAATCTGGCAGCAGCCAAAAGAGATCCTATTAGTGGCTTAAATGAAACTTTTTCATTATCCTTCTGAAATAATCCTAACCATGCTAGTACTGATCTTTTGCCCAGTTATTTTTCAATTTCTTTAAAAAATAATTCCCAAAAAACTTTTATTTTAGTACAACGCCACCGCATATGCTGGAAAGAGCCTACCTCTCCACAGCCCCTCCAACAATATTGTGAACTTGATTTATTAAATCATGCCACCCTTACTGGGGTTAGATACCATTTTTGCAAAATCTTTAACATTGTTTCCTTTGTGGAGAGATTTGAATGGGAATTTGCTCAACAAATTTGACCAATTTGTGTCTTCTACCTTGATTAACCAGTCCAACCTCCATATTTTCTTTAGACCCTCAAAACTGCCCATCTCGGCATTAACAAGAATTAAATATTGTCGGGACACCAGACTTGAGTTAATGTCTGCAGGGGACTTGATTAAAAGTTCAAACTGTGTGAGGGGACGTGTGGTGCATTCCTTAACATGTGGTTGACGTATAAATGTGCCCACCTGGCACCACTCCATCCATGTAATATTGAAGTCTTTCAGATGGGTTCTACACAAATCCCTAGATAGATATTTCTATCATGATAGAAATCCTGCATTCTATACAACCCTGCTCTCTTGAATGCTTCTACTCTGATTTGCCTTGCATTGCTAGTAAATTCTGGGTGACAATATAGTGGGAGTAGTGGAGAAAGCTTTGGCATTAACTTATCCAACCATCGTCTACTACCATTAAATGGTCCCATAAAGTTAAATACTGGGTTCCTGGCCACTTGTTGTAATAATTGTTTTATAAATGGGATGCTTTCATGAGACTCTATATCTAAAAGAGATATATCTATATGAGACCAGTGCAGATGGCAATCTTGTCTAAGAAAGGAGATCAGATGTCGGAGCTGGTATGCTTCATCATATATTTTAAATAGTGGGATGCCCCATCCCCCCTCTGACATAATAAATATGAAAAATTCCACCTTCCTTTCCCATGAGCTGAGTATTTGATTAGGGACCTCGATAGGGAGCACGTAGAATAAGTATAACAACTTGGGTAATATTGTCATTTTATCAGACGCTATGCTTTAAGATGTTTTAAAGATCTGTGAGAATTTTCTTCCAAACGACTCCATAATTAGCTCCCAGTGCCTTACCCGGATTCTTAGTCAAATACACACCCAGATATCTAAACTGCTGTTTGTTAAAGGAATGCCCAGCTCTTTGGATAACTTAAGTTGAGAATTTGGAGATACATTTAAGCAAATTAAATCTATTTGCCCCAGTTAACCTATAACCCTGAAACTTGTTCAGATCTATTCAGTTCCAATTGCAGTGCTGGGGCAGCTCATAGTGGGTCTCCTAGCATTAAAAGCATGTCATCTGCATAGAGGCTGATAATAATAATAATAATAATAATAATAATAATAATAATAATAATTATTTCTTACCCGCCTCTCCGTCTGGATCGAGGCGGGGAACAACAACATGATAAAATACATAAAACTGATTAAAACATAACACATATTATTAAAACTGCATAAAAAATCCTAAAACATCCTAAAAACATCCTCATTTCCTTTCCTTTTAATGAGTTAGCTAAAAACTCAATTGCCATTACAAATAGTAAAGGAGAAATTGGACATCCGTGCTTGGTACCACTATGTACTTCAAAGGTCTGTGAGTCTAAGTTATTAATGTAAACCTGTGCTTTTGTGGCGGAATAAATTGCTTGTAGTGATTTTATAAATTCAGGGCCGAATCGAAAACTATCTAAAGATTTTAATAGAAAGGTCCAGTTGACAGAATCAAATGCTTTGTACAGATCTAATGCCACAAGTGCTAGCAGTTTATTATGTTGCCTACAAAAATTTATTATGCTGAAAGCCCGTCTTACAGGTTCTGCAACATGTCGTTGTGGAATTAAACCAAATTGATCTGGATTAGTAATCTTGTTAATGTGTACATTCAACCTATTAGCAAGAACTGCTGTAAAGATTTTGTAATCACTATTCAAAAGTGAAATTGGTCTGTAAGAGTCCATGCTAAGAGGGGTTTTAAGTGGCTTCAATAAAGCAACTATCCTGGGTGCATCCAAGTCTCAGGGAGTCAAGCTCCCTCCAAGACATAATTAAAGATTGCGACCAGATGTGGAACAAGAACTGAGCGAAAGTGTTTATAAAATTCCCCTGTGAATCCATCTGTGCCAGGGGACTTATGACTTTTCAAGTTTTTAATCACTGCCTCCACTTCCCCTGAAGAAATAGGCTCATCCAGAACCATCCTGACATCCTCTAGTAATTCATTAACTTTTGCTGCAGCTTGATAAGTCCCTACTTCTTCTGTACATACTGGCTGACCCTTATAGATGTTCTCAAAATAATTTGCTATAGAATTTGAATCTAAGTGCCTTTGACCCTGATCTTCTTGAATTGCTCTGATCATATTCTTTCCCCTTCTTTTTTCAAACCCACAGCCATCAAATTCATAGCGTCCTTGTTTAAGATACAGCAGCGACATCGTAGTTTTGTTTAAATTCAAAAGGTTACGTTTAGATCTTTTTTTATCAATTTTTTTCTAGTGTCTATTGAATCTTATTCTATATTGCTCTGTTAATTCATCTATTTCAGCCTTCAGTTTTTCTATTCCTTCCATATATTGTTTTTTAATTGTACTACTGTCCTTTATACAAATTCCTTGTGCTACAGCTTTCATAGCTTCCCAATGAAGGGAGGCCCCAATAACAGGACCTGCATTATCTATAAAGTAATTTTCCAATCCTGTCTGCATATTTTTAGAGCTCGAACTAGTAGTGAGTAAAATGGGGTTGAATCTCCAGGTCTGTGTTGCTTTGGGGATGCTTACCCTTACCGGGGCATCATCTGTAACTTATATTGAGCCTATTTCCATAGTCCCCAATTTATGTATTAAATCTACTGATACTAAAATAGTATTGAGCCTGGAAAAGTTGCCATGAGGGCGTGAGTAGAAAGTATACCTATAATCTAATTGGTTTAACTCTGCCTAACCATCCCTTAGTCCATTGTCCTGAAAGACTTGAAACATTTTAACTGCTTTGATATACTCTCTATGGGTATGTAAATCTCGAGATATGTTTTTAAAGTATTTCCCCGAAAGATAGTTAGGATCCATTCCCTGTAAATTCCAGTTGAAGTCTCCTCCCAGAATTATACTGCCTGAGAAAAACTTCCAAAGTTTTTAAGCACTTTAGCTACAAAATTAATATGGCTTTCATTTGGTGCATATATTGAGGCAAATGTTACAGTTTGAATCTGGTCTAAGAGGCCTTCTAAAAAAATAGATCTGCCCTTCGAGTCTTTTTGTATCTTTTTTAACTCAAACATTAAGTCACAGTGTAATACAATTGCGACCCTACGGGCTTTCCCAGTGCCTGGTGCTACGAACTTTCTCTCCCATTCTCTCCCAGGAATGATGACATCTTTTTGAGAAGGCTTCTGGGTTTCTTGTAGCATAAGAACTGAAGGATTCTGTTCCTTAATAATTCTCTTCAACCTAGACTTTTTAATTGGGTTTCCATCTCCTCTTACATTTAGAGTAACGATATTAAAATGATTCGCCATAACAGAAATACCATTTATAATTTCCTCTCCGTGTTTGAGATCTGACTTTTCCATCAATTTCTGTTGACTTCCTATCAGCCTAAACCTGACTCTAACCCCTACAACCCCTTATAGAATCGTAGAATAGTAGAGTTGGAAGGGGCCTATAAGGCCATCAAGTCCAAACCCTGCTCAATGCAGGAATCCACCATGAAGCGTACCTGACAGATGGCTGTCCAGCTGCCTCTTGAATGCCTCGAGTGTGGGAGAGCCCACAACATCCCTAGGTAATTGGTTCCGTTGTTGTATTGCTCTAACAGTCAGGAAGTTTTTCCTGATGTTCAGCCGGAATCTGGCTTCCTGTAACTTGAGCCCATTATTCCGTGTCGTGCATTCTGGGTTGATCGAGAAGAGATCCTGGCCCTCCTCTGTATGACAACCTTTCAAGTATTTGAAGAGTGCTATCATGTCTCTTCTCGGTCTTCTCTTCAGGCTAAACATGCCCAGTTCTTTCAATTGCTCCTCACAGGGCTTTGTTTCCAGACCCCTGATCTTCCTCGTTGCCCTCCTGAACATGCTCCAGCTTGTTTGCATCCTTCTTAAAGTATGGTGCCCAGAACTGGATGCAGTATGCAAGATGGGGCCTAACCAGTGCCGAATAGAGGGGAACCAGTCCCTCACGTGATTTGGAGGCTATACTTCCATTAATGCATCCCGAAATAGCAGTTGCTTTTTTGAAGCCACATCACACTGTTGGCTCATATTCAGCTTGTGATCTACAGCAATTCCAAGATCCTGCTCGCTTGTCGTATTGCTTAGCCAAGTATCCCCCATCTTGTAACTGTGCATTTGGTTTCATTTTCCTAAGTGTAGAACTTGGCATTTCTCCCTATTAAATTTCATTCTGTTGTTTTCAGCCCATTGCTCCAGTCTATCAAGATCACTTTGAACTTTGTTTCTGTCTTCCAGGGTATTAGCGATCCCACCGAATTTTATGTCGTCTGCAAATTTGATAAGCATTTCCTGCACCTCCTCGTCCAAATCATTAATAAAAATGTCGAAAAGCACTGGGCCCAGGACTGAGCCCTGCTTTACCCCACTCGTTACCTCCCCCCAGTGGGAGAAGGTACCATTGATAAGCACTCTTTGAGTCCGATTCTGTAGCCAACTGTGGATCCACCTAATTGTTGTTCCATGTAGCCCACTTTTCACTAGTTTCTTAATCAGAATGTCAGGGGGCACTATGTCCACAGCATTCCCACAGTCCACAAGGGAGGTTACCCAATCAAAAAATGAGATCATATTCATCTCACAGTATTTGTTCTTGACAAATCCATTCTGGCTTCTAGTAATCACTACATTGTTTTCAAGGTTCTTACAGATTGACTTCTTTATAATCTGCTCCAAAATATTCTCAGGGATAGATGTCAGACTAACGGATCTGTAGTTCCCAGGTTCCTCCTTTTTGCCCTTTTTGAAGATAGGGACACAATTAGCCCTCCTCCAGTCGTCCGGCACTTCACCCATCTTCCATGATTTCGCAAAGACAATAAACAGTGGTTCTGAGAGTTCTTCTGCCAGCTTCTATATTACTCTTAGATACAGTTTATTGGGTCCTGGAGATTTGAACTCGTTCAAAGAAATTAGGTGTTCCTTGACCATTTGTTTATCAATCTCAAACTGCAATCCATCCCCTTCAGCTTGTATTTCATTTTTTCCAGGGGGGTTATAGACCCACTTTTGGGAGATGACTGAGCCAAAGTAGGAACTGAGCACTTCGGCCTCCCCCCCCCCCCCCCCCAATTGGTTATATATGTAGCCAACCCCAACATTTAGCTGCTGATACCTAATACAGTGCAACCCCAGAATGCTCTTTGAAAACAAAAGAGCAGCCTCACTGATCTACAAAAGATCAGTGAGGGCTTAACCCACTTACCATATCCACTGCTTAAATGGAGGAACGGAGTCTAACCGCCCTATACACAAGTGAAATTTATCAAATTCGAACTTACCCCCTCCCCAGACTCCTTTATGTTATATACGTATTAATTTTATATGCTTTTAATCAGTTTATGGATTGTATATTGTATTTTATATTGTTGGTATAGATGTTCCCCGCCTCAATCCGGAGGGAGAGGTGGGTAAGAAATAAATATTATTATTATTAGTAGTAGTATATCTTCGGCCTTCCATGTTAATTATGGAGGCTTCTGAATTACCATTAACCAACCTGAAAATTTAAGACATTCCTCAAAATTATATCAATTTAAGCTCAAGTGTAGTGACCGTCCTAGGACATGCACATTTGCTCATCTTCTGCGGCGTGTGGATTGGGAACAGAGTTCTCTGCTCTGCCTGGCCACCTTATTCAATGGGCAATGTTCTCTCATACGTTGAAGTCACTTGTTTGAAACTTTTTCCCATCCTGCCCCAGCGCCATCTGCCTCTTCTTCTTCTGCGTGGGGTTCCCTATTCTCAAATTCTGCAGGTAGGTCCAGCTTGAATTCCTCAAACAGGCTCAACATATATTTGCAGGATCTTGCAATTCTAGTTTTCCGTGCATGGGTAGCTATTAGCTGAAAAGGGAAACCCCACTTATACTTAATTCCCAGCTCCTGTAGTTTTAAGGTGAAAGGTCTAAGTTTACATTTTCTGCGCAGTGTCCAGAGATAGGTCCTAAAGCACCATTATTTCTTGAACATCATATTTAATTTCCTTGAGCCCTCTTAACCGTTTCAATAACTCTTCTTTTTAAGAAAATCGTGCAAAGCACACAACAATATCTCTGGGTTTTTTTGTTTTGGGCCTATCATTCTATGGGCCCTTTTAAAATCTTCAGGAGAGATATCAAAACTAGGAAGCAGTGTGGACAACCACTGCACTATGAAAGTTTTCAGATCACTTTGCTCTGCATTCTCCTTCAGGCCACGAAATTGAATATTTGAACATCTACTGCGATTTTCAGTGTCCTCCAATATTAATTTGATATGCAAATTTTCCTTACTGAGTCTTTCTATGATATCCTCATGTGTAGCTGCAAGTTCAAAAGCTTCATTAACCTTAACTGTGGCTGCCTCAATCTTTGTGCCCAACTTAGTCAGTTTCTTATTTAAGAGGACAAACATACTTTCCAATAGGTCATCTTTAATTGATTTCAAATGCTATGTCATGTCCTCCCCTTCTGTTTGGGCTCCTTTATCTGATTTCTTAGCTGCAGCCGCCATCTTATGGGCACCTTTCCCCCTTCTCCTGCACTCTAGTTTCTTCTTTCCTCACCAGCTTGAAAAAATTCAGAATTGTTGACTTTTTACTTTCACTTTTGGCCTTTAACATGCGCTGTGAAAGCCACCAGCTTCGGGAGTAAAGTTTCTGAAATATAAAACTGAGGGGAGCAGTGAGTGTACCAAAGGACTTCCACCCAGTGCGTCTTCCCACAATATTGCCTCTTGACCCCCTCCTTTTACCTCCTTTCCTGAGCTTTCCTGCTTTTCAATAGTCTGGCTGGCTTGCAATCTGAGAGTTCTTACTGTTGCTGCTGCCCCTATTCAATTCAAATATAAATGAAGAGCCTGAGGGGCCAACAGCCACTCCAGGAATCTTTCTGAGCCGGGACTTCGCCGAGTATTGCTCATCACATGGCCTCCCTTCCCCTCACCAGAGAGCGCTGGCTTCCTCCTCCATTACCTTGTTCAGGCCGCTGCTCTCTCGGTGAGTCGAACGGAGATCAAATTTAAGATAATTGCAGCCTCTGCCTTCTCCCCTCGGTCTCTGTTGTGTTTTCCTTTACTGGGAAGTTTGGCAGTGACCAAATAAGAAGCCAACTCAGAACTGAACCAAAACCCCCTTTTACTTCAAGTAGACACCAAATAACTCTTAAACGCAAAACAAACCAATTAACATAAGCTCGCCTCAAGGGAGGATTAGGCAAACGACAAAAGAAACAATTGCTTTCTGTAAGAGACCAAAAGAGAGAGTCCTTCCCAGCTGGGACTTAAGTATCTGTCTTTAAGTTGCTGTGCTTCTTCTTATGGAGCCGCTCCGACCGACATCTCCCCACTCTGGCCTCGTCCCACTTTTGCCTCCTCCAAACTGTTGCATCCTTTAAAGTGTCCACTGGCTCCTTCTCCTCCTGGGAAGTCGGTCGTGGTTCCTCAGCTGAAGATAAGTTCCTCTCCTCAGCGCTAATCTCTGAGTTTACATTCTCTGCAGCTGGAACAAAGACCTGGGGAATCAGTCCATCACCTGGTGATACCAACAGGTCCTCTTCTTGTTCAGAATCTGATTCTGCCCCAACCTCTCTCAACTCGTCAGCCTATTCAGGGTAAAAGGAGTTAGAACAACGGTCTCCCCCACTGGGGGGTACAGTTTAAAATGGAATGAAGTGCCTAGTTCCAGGCATGTAAAGTTGACATTTTTCTTGGAGCCGAGGAGATTGTGAGTTTAGCTTCCTACATACTGTGCAGCAGCTCCCCCCCCTCAAACCTTGTTTAACAAATGGACATCTTCAACAGTCAAGTGGGTTTCTTGCAAAAAAAGCCACATCAACGTTAAGCTCTTTCACATTAGAAAGCCATCCTTTTCCACATGTTAACATTTCTGAGTCCCTTGACATTCCATGAATTCATGTTAAACATAGAACAGTAAGAAACATATTAATAGCCCCTCCACATAAACCAATCATACCAATGTTGCAAATCTTGCTTACATACAAGTCACAAGTCATATTAAACCATAATATAATACATGTTTGTCTGCAGAAATATAAATATTGTAAACTAATATTTGTCTCTCCCAAATAATAATAAAAGAATAATAATAATAAAAAAAGAGTTCTAAAAAAACCACCAAAACCAAAAACAACAACAACATAATAACCTAAAACAACCCCCCCGCCCCCAAAATAAAATATCCTGGCTTCCATTAGAGACCATGGTGTACTCCCTCTTTCCGCCCTCCCCCTGTAGATCAATCAATATTCAATCTAACCAGTAATCAATACGGATGTGCACTGGATCGGATCCGATCCACGATCCGAATCCGATCCAGGGGGAAATCGGATAAATTATCCGATTTACGATCTCACCACTGGATCGGCCGACCAATCTGAACCGATCCAAAAAGGTTCCAATCCGGTTCAGATGGATCGGAGGATCGGCGGGCGCCCACTGGCGCACGCCGCTGCTTCCATTGGCGGCGCCAGTGGGTGCCCGCCGATGAAAGTGGACAGCGGGGGGGGGGCCTCCCCTAGCGGGGCTGTCCGCAGCGCGCTTACCTTCCAGGGACGTCCGCTCCCGTCCGGCGCCGGCTGCTGCTGTGAGCAGGCTTCGTGGCCTGCTCCAGGGTGGCGCACCAGGTGTGCCACCCTGGAGCAGGCCGTGAAGCCCGCTTGCAGTAGCAGCCAGCGCCGGACGGGAGCGGACGCCCCTGTAAGGTAAGCAGGGGAAGGGGAGGAGGGGGGTGCGCGGCGCGCTTACCTTACAGGGATGTCCGCTCCAGTCCGACGGCGGCTGCTACTACGCGCCACCCTGGAGCAGGCTGCGAAGCCCGCTCGCAGTAGCAGCTGGTGCCGGACGGGAGCGGACGTCCCTGTAAGGTAAGCAGTGGCAGGGGGAGGGGGCTTACCCCCCTCGGGGCCATCCGCTTCCATCCGCTGGTGCCCGCGGGCGCCAGCGGATGGAAGCGGACGGCCCCGGGGGGGAGGGAGCGCGGGGGAGGGGCTTACCTGCCAGGGCCGTCCACAGTGGACAGCCCCGGGGGGGAGGGAGTTAGGCCCCCACCCACCCGCCGCCATTTTTTACTCATAGACTTGCATTGCAATGCAAGTCCATGGGGGGGGGGGAAATGGCGGCCGATCCAAACATTTCTGATTTTTGGATCGGGATCGGACTCGATCCGGTCCGAGGGGCCTCCGATTTTGTCCGATCCGTGACAAAATTGGAGGTCCTGATCCAGGTCCCGATCCGATCCGGGGGGTCCGTGCACCCCTAGTAATCAATATATAAGTATTAGCTGACTGCATTGAGATAGTGAAAGAAGAGGGGGGTGGAGAAAAAACAGTTCAGAAAAAAGAGCGGTGAAGCAAAGGCAAACCAGTAATTATTAAACCAGCATAGTAATAATTAATGGAGGCACAGCCGTGCCTCCATTATTAAGGGCCATCAGTAAAAAACACATTCCGCCATGTTAAAGTGATAATTGGGGGGGGGGTCATTCTAACAGCCATAAAATTGAAAATGTGTCACCAACCTTTCTGAAATTTTCAGGTGCCAGAAAGAAATGTTTGTTTTACATTACCTGAAAATTTCAAGAAGCTTGCTGAAAGATTGAGGGAATGAGAGCAGTTTAAGGTAGAAAAGGAACACAAACCTGTCTTCCTGCTTTTGTAAAATCACTTCCGGGTTGTGACTTTTGTGCTCACAATTTGCATAATTTCTAGAGCCTTATTAATTAATCCAGTGGTGGGGTCTTCTTCCTCCTTGACTGTAGTTGGTGGAAAGCTTTTCGTTTTTTAAAAATTCCCTTCGGTTGACTTTTAAGGACAATTTTAATCTCTCATTCAAGTCAATGAGGCGGCCATCTTCCCTCATAGTGCGACACATGCTCAGTAGAGTCGCTCTCCTCCCTCCCTCCTGCCTTAGAATGTGGGGTGGGTGAGTGAAATGGCTGCTGCCTCTAGCACATACCTTTTGAGTGAAGAAGAAGAGTTTCTCTTTTCTCTTCTGGAACATGCTTTCCTTTGGCTCTGAGAGTATTTTGGGCTATCTTCATAAGGCCAGTTTGCTGTTTTGCTCCCTGGTGAAGCAGGGTGTGGTTCCTCTGGATCCATGGTAGCCTGATCTTCAGATCTCTCCTGGGAATAGGTGGCTATACCTTTCTTTCTATCCCACCCCACCCCAAACACATACAGTGCTTCTTCCCTCTTTTTTAAGAGTTTGGTTCATTCTGCTATAAAGTTGAAAGCTTCAAAACACTTCATTTAGGTAGTTTGGGCCGGTGTTAAGTTTTAAGTACAATGTCGAAACCTTTCAAAGTGCTTCTGGGCCTACAACGTTGGTTTCGGCCTAGTCACCCTGTTTTTCTAATAAGGTTTAGAAACAGTTGAGCTGTCGTTTATTTTGCATAGTGTACAACAGTTAAAGTTGCAGGCACTATACTAGCGTGACCATATACAAAAGAAGGCAGGGCCCCTGCAACTTTAACTGTTGTGATGAAGAGGACATTTCACCAGGAACTAATTGCATATAAATGACACTGGCTGAAATCCCCTTTTCTCTACAACTGTTAAAGTTACATGAGTCCTGTCCTCCTTTTCATATGGTCAGCCTAGTATATTCCTATTTATAGGTTTTAGCTGTATATGTTTTAGTTTTGTAAGGCTGCCCTGAGGCCCAGCATTGGGCAAAAGGCAGGATACTACTACTACTACGACGACTAGTAATATTTCAGATTTCACTTCTGCATCTGATGTTCTTTTGCATTTACTTTTCTTTATAAACCATTCATATCTTAAGACTTCTTGTGTGGCATGTTTTCATTGGTTTAACAAGTTAAAAGGAGTATTCACTGTTTTCATGCTTATGTTATAAAATCTATTTTCAACAGGCCTAGTAACTTTAAGAGTAACAGAGTTGGGGAAAATCCTCAATCTCTTTGCTATCAGAGTCACTGAGTAAGGGACCACTGGAGATAATTTAGACTGACCCCAACCACATGACACTATTCCCCCTTCTGAAGAGATCTGGACCACAGACTACTAAAGACAAACAAAGTAGCAGGCCATAATAACAGTTCTCATGTAGCCATTTGCCTTATGAGGCAGGTGCTCTGCGGGCTACCAAATGGAGGGACTAACAGGCCATAAAGTTGCCTGGCTGGGTCTGCCAGAAATCCAGCCTCAACACTCCTGGAAGGTCCATGTTCTATAGCACCTGCTATCAGATGAACTTGAGGGAATCCCACCCTTTTGCATAAAATCCCCCCTGACACCGAGGATAGAACAAAAACCAGGAGAAATCTGGGGAAATCCTGACAATTTTTTATTATTATTTATATCTCACCTTTTTTCCGCCAAGAAACCCAAGGCAGCATACATAATCCTCCTCCTCTCCATTTTATCCTCACAACAGCAACCCTGTGAGATGGGTTGGGCTGAGAGTCTGCAACTGGCCCAAAGTCACCCAATGGGTTTCCATGGCTAAGTGGGGAGTAGAACCCAGATCTCCCAGCTCCCAGTCCAACACTTTAGCCACTAGGCCACACCCTAGTGGTCACCCTAGAATTGAGCCATGCCAAGTTGGAAGCAGATCGGTTCGTGCCTTGATTTTTAGGATATTTTTTTAAAAAGTTTGACTACAATTTTTTTTTCTAAAATTCAAGGCATGAACCAATCTGCTTTCAACTTGGTATGGCTAAAGCCTTACTTAAGAGGTACCATGGTGCCAAGTTTCATCTCTTCATCTTTACTTTCTTTTTTAATGTACTGCTCAAGGCCCTAGACCCCAAAGAGGAGTATTGGGTTTGAAGTTTTAAAAATTCCTAAAAATCAAGGCATAAACAGATCTGCTTCCAACTTGGCATGGCTCAATCCCTACTTAAGAGCTACCATGCTGTCAAGTTTCATCCCTTTATCTTTAAAAATGAGGGAGATGCAAGCATTTTGGTTGATTTATTAATGTTAAAAGTGAGTTCAACACATAACACTAGCTTTGATTTTATATTGGATGTCAAGATGGTATAACATTCTGGCTGACGCTGGCTTGGCTGTCAACTGTATAATATCCAGTCATCCGTTACACAAAGCCATGAAATTCATTAAACAAAAAACCTATGGTTTACAAAAACAATGTTAAGGCTCTACAGATTCCAACCAAGCACCAAAAAGCAGGGAAATTGGGAGTTAAGGCTCATAAGCCTTAACGCCACATCCTCCCTAAGGAGGCAGAAAGTGCAAGTGAAATTCTCATTCTCCCAAAGCAGATAAACAGGGTGGAGAATATGATATGTAGAGGTGACTGTGGGGTTGTGGAAAACTGATCACGAACAACTTAGGGCCACCCACTTCTCTTTTTTGTTTAGAGCAGCCCTTCCCCAACCTGGTGCCCTCCAAAGGTGTTGGACTACAACTCTCATAATTGCAAGTCAGTATGTCCCATGGTCAGGAATGCTGGGACTTGTCATCTCAAACACCTGGAGGGCAGCAGGATGGGGAATGCTGTTCCATTGTCATATTTACTATACTTGATCTAGGAAGCCTGCCAACTCCCTTATCTAAGGATGTCTGGGAAAAATGCCAGGCCTTACTTGTTTAAAGGGTTTTATTTGCAGTTCGAAAATCCAATTACAAATCGCCAGGGTCATGCCAGTAGTTCCGTCAGTCCAGTTGTCGAAGCCGAAGGTCAAACCAGGTTTCCAATTTCCAAGGTCCAAAGCAACAGTCAGCCGGGTGTTCAGTCCACAGGTTCTGATCCGAGATCACGTAGGATGTCAAGAGCCGAATACGTCGGTTGTTCTCAACGAATCTTAGCTTCTGCCTCCTCCCCCCTATATACTCTGTTTGAGCCTGTTCACAGCTGCGTGCAATTCCTTCGTTATCTTACTTAAGGCTTGCGTCAGCTGTGCTCTGTTTTCTCAGTCTCATGCTTCGCCTTGTGGGCTTAGCTTTCTCCGCCTGTTTGAGCTGCCGCCTTTGCTGGGGAGTTACTGGACAAACCCCTTCAGGCCCCGAGTCTTCCTCATTAGAAACGGGGTGGGAGAGGGTGGCTTTCCTGGGGCTCTTCTGAGGAACCTCCCTGCTGTTCCTCCTCCTCCGGTAAGTCCTGGGGAATGGGTAAAGCTGCAGTTTCTGCCCCTTCTTCCTCCTCAGAGGAAGATTCTTCAGCCTGCCTCATGACATTATTCCCCTCCCCAGGCGCCCCTCTCGAGGGACCGCCGGGTTTCGGCTTTCCGGGAAACCGCTGATGGAAGTGGCGAACCAAAACTGGAGCATGGACATGAGAGGCATCTTCCCAGCCCCGCTCCTCAGGCCCGTAACCCAACCAGTCCACCAAATACTGCAGGCGTCCTTGATGAACCCAGGAATCTAGAATATCTGCCACCTCGTACTCCTCTTCCTCGTTCACTAACACTGGAGGTGGAGGGGGTGAAACCTTGGGACGGAAAGGATGTGTCGGCTGCACCGGAGCTAAAAGTGATCGGTGAAACACGGGGTGGATACGCCATGCCGGAGGGAGCTGCAAGCGAAAAGCCACTGGATTGATCTGCGCTGTGATCCGGAAAGGTCCTACAAAGCGGGCAGCCAATTTCCGGCAGGGTTGCGACGCTGGTAGATGTCTGGTTGACAGCCACACTTGATCTCCAACATTCAACCCGGGGCCTGGCTGTCGTTTGATGTCCGCATCCGATTTGTAAGCTTGTTTAGCCAGGTCTAACTGCTCCTGGAGAATGGAGTGTATGGCCTGAAGTTCCTGAGTCAAGTGATCTGCAGCAGGGATAGGAGAGGAGATCGTTGGAGCTGGAAAAAATTGAGGGTGGTAACCATAATTGGCAAAGAAGGGTGTCTGCTGCGTGGAAGAATGAACAGAGTTATTATAAGCAAACTCAGCCTGAGCCAACAAGTCCCCCCAGTTATCCTGTTGAAAATTCACATAACAGCGGAGGTATTGCTCCAACGTCGCATTTGTTCGCTCCGTCTGGCCATCGGACTGAGGGTGGTATGCTGTAGAGAGATGGAGTTTGACTTCCAAAAGCCGGAACAGATTTTGCCAAAACCGTGAAGTAAACTGAGATCCACGGTCCGAGACTATACCCTCAGGCAGCCCATGCAACCTGAAGATATGCTGAAGGAAAAGCATATCCTTCGCTGAGGGGGTCCCCACGCATGGTATGAAATGGCTCATTTTGGAAAACAAATCCACAACCAGTATGGAAGTGCATCCCCTTAAAGGAGGGAGGTCTGTGATAAAGTCCATCGAGATGACTTTCCAGGGACCAGAAGGTGTGGGCAAAGGATGCAAGAGCCCTGCGGGCTTCCCTGCAGAGTGCTTCGCCCTGCAGCAAGTTGTACACGACCCGACATAATGTTCTACATCCGCATGAACCCTGGGCCACCAGAACTCACGAGTCACCAGATGCAATGTCTTGTACAGCCCAAAATGTCCCGCAGGCCTGCTATCATGGCATTGTTGGAGTATCTCCATGCGCACAGACCCTGGGGGCACATAAAGACGGTTATGGTGGTAGAGGACACCATCCTCCATGGAAAAAGGAGAAGACCCGGTTCCCCCAGACTCTGCAAGCTCCTGTAGCCGAGCCCGTGCAAATGAATCTTGGCCCTGTTGCTGTCGCAGCTGGGCCCACTGGTTGGGTACCGTCCGCGCTGCCGCAAAATTCTCAGAGCATAGAACCGTCGAGCTGGACTCCTCCACCTGAGGAAAAACATATTCCGGCTTTCGAGAGAGCGCATCTGTCTGCCGGTTCTGGGAACGAGGAATATACGTCACAATAAAATGGAAGCGAGAGAAAAACAAGGCCCACTGGATTTGTCACTGATTGAGCTTCTGAGCGGTCTGTAGGAATTCCAGATTTCGATGGTAGGTGCGAACCACTATGGGATGACGGGCCCCTTCCAACAGATGTCGACAAGTCTCAAAGCTGCTTTGATCGCCAGTAGCTCTTTCTCCCAAATAGTGTAGCTACGTTCAGCGGAGTTGAGCTTGCAGGAGTAAAAGGCACAGGGTAACGAGAATCCCCCATCAGCAATGGGCTGAAGCAACACCGCCCCAATGGCCACATCTGAGGCATCGGTCTCGACCACAAAAGGAGTCTGTGGATCAGGATGTTGCAGAATGGGTTCCGATACGAACTGTTCTTTCAATTTTTGAAAGGCATGCTGCGCCGCAGAACCCCACTGAAATGTTTTGCGTGAACGTAATAAGTCAGTCAGGGGTGCAGTAATCTGAGCGAAGTTCAGGATGAAGCGGCGATAGTAGTTAGCGAAGCCCAAAAACCGTTGCACCTCTTTCAGGGTCCTTGGCGCCTGCCATGAGACCACTGCTGCCACTTTTGCTGAATCCATGCTCACGCCTTTGGGGGATATCCAATGTCCCAGGAATTCCACGGTCTCCAGGTCGAAAGTGCACTTCTCTAGTTTGGCGTACAGATGATGTTCCCGTAGCCGATGCAGTACTGCTCGCACATGAGATTCATGCGCCTGTCGTGTGGAGGAGTTAATCAGAATGTCGTCCAGGTAAATGATGACAAAGTGATCTAGTTAGTCTCTAAAAATGTCGTTCATGAAGTGCTGGAACACAGCAGGAGCATTTGAAAGCCCGAAAGGCATTACCGTGTATTCAAAATGGCCGTATCGAGTCCGGAACGCCGTCTTCCACTCATCCCCTGCCTTGATGCGCACCAAATTATAAGCTCCTCGCAGATCTAGCTTGGTGTAGATGACCGCACTTCTGAGGCGCTCCAGTAGTTCCTGGATGAGAGGTAAGGGGTAGCGGTTGCAACGGGTGACTTGGTTCAGGGCCTGGTAATCGTTACACAGACGCAATTCCCCACATTTCTTTTTTACAAAAAGCACTGGCGCTGCAGCAGGTGACATGGAGGGCCGAATGAATCCCCGTTTTAAATTTTTTTCTAAGAAGTCCCGCAAGGCTGCCAGCTCAGGTTCGGACAATGTATAAATGCGCCCTACCAGGACCCTCGACCCTGGAAGCAGGTCGATGGCACAATCATATGGCCTGTGGGGTGGCAACTGATCCGCCTCTCCCTTATCGAAGACATCTTGAAATTCATGATACTTGGCAGGGAGTGAGACTGGACTGGAGTCTTGGAGATGCGGTACGGCGGCATTTACTCTTTCAGGCCAACAATGTGATCGACAATACTCTGAGGAAAAAACCACTTCCCCCCGAGGCCATGTGATGCGGGGGTCATGGAGACTCAGCCAGGTCATCCCCAGTACAATGGGGAAGTGAGGAACGGCCGCCTGCAGAAATTGGAGGGATTCCATGTGGCCCTGGATTTCTACAGTCACGGGCTCGGTCTCATGTGTCACCAGCCCTGAGACCAAAGGCCTCCCATCGATCGTTTCAATGGCCAGGGGAGAAGCCAAAGGATTCGATCGTACCCCATATTTCCTAGCGAAGGTCAAGTCCATAAAGGTACTAGAAGCTCCTGAATCAATCATGGCGGTAGTTTGGATGGGGTTACGCCCTGCCCATTGCAATGTCACTGTCACGGTTAGGGGATGGCAAGCAACTCTGGTGGGAGTCTTGGGTATAACACAGGATTCCCCTCCCAGTCCTACGACTCCATTTATGACTGGGGCTGTCCGTTTCCCGACACCGCAGGGCGAGGTCGTTTGGCAGGGTAGGTGGCGGCAAAATGCCCTGCCTTCCCACAATACAGGCACAATCCCCCTTGCCGTCTATGGTCTTTTTCCTGTGCTGTCAAGCGAGGTCTAACCCCGCCCAACTGCATTGGCTCTTCCCCCGTAGGCATGGAACTCTCCTGGGGCCTCCCATCCTGAAAACCTGGAGTAGATTGGCCAAAAGTAGCGGTTATGCCCCCCCTGGCAGGGCCTGCGTGTCGTGCCAACCTGCAATTCTCTAATCTTCCATCGATCCGCAGGCAGAGCTGAATCAAATCCTTCAGGGATTTTGGCTGTTCTACTCTCGCCAGCTCATCCAAAATCTCATCTGCCAATCCTTCCTGGAACTGGTCCATCTGCGCAGCCTCATTCCATTTCAGGTCTTGAGCCAGCAACACGGACACAGGGTCTTTTCCTTGCCGAAGGCGCCGTATTTTCCTGTTGGCAGTCGCCCATTTTGCAGCAGACCCAGCGAGCAAACTTATCAAAAATCCCACCTGCATCTGCTCCGTGGGGAAATCCTCAGAACGCAGCTGCATATACAACTCGATCTAGATGGAGAGGCGGGTAAGAAATAAATCGTTATTATTATTATTATTATTATAACTCACATTGAGCCAGAAACGTTGCAAACTTATCTGGGGAGCCATCAAATTTCTCCGGAGCTGCTACAGGGCACTTCCGTTTCTGTGGCATGAGAGGCAGGGAAGGTTGTTGTGGCTGGCCAGTGAGCTGATTTAATTGAATCTGAAATGCTTTCATGGCCTCAGTCAGTTGGGCCACCTGCTCCCTGAGCGCCCGATTTTCCTGGAGTAATGCCAGTTCCATCCTGATTGAGGAAAAAAATTTGTTTTTCCTTTTAAGGTTGAGAACAAATTGTCGTATTTACTATACTTGATCTAGGAAGCCTGCCAACTCCCTTATCTAAGAATGTCTGGGAAAAATGCCAGGCCTTACTTGTTTAAAGGGTTTTATTTGCAGTTCGAAAATCCAATTACAAATCGCCAGGGTCATGCCAGTAGTTCCGTCAGTCCAGTTGTCGAAGCCGAAGGTCAAACCAGGTTTCCAAATTCCAAGGTCCAAAGCAACAGTCAGCCGGGTGTTCAGTCCACAGGTTCTGATCCGAGATCACGTAGGATGTCAAGAGCCGAATACGTCGGTTGTTCTCAACAAATCTTAGCTTCTGCCTCCTCCCCCCTATATACTCCGTTTGAGCCTGTTCACAGCTGCGTGCAATTCCTTCATTATCCTTGCGTCAGCTGTGCTCTGTTTTCTCATGCTTCGCCTTGTGGGCTTAGCTTTCTCCGCCCATTTGAGCTGCCGCCTTTGCTGGGGAGTTACTGGACAACCCCCTTCAGGCCCCGAGTCTTCCTCAATAGAAACGGGGTGGGAGAGGGTGGCTTTCCTGGGGCTCTTCTGAGGAACCTCCCTGCTGTTCCTCCTCCTCCGGTAAGTCCTGGGGAATGGGTAAAGCTGCAGTTTCTGCCCCTTCTTCTTCCTCAGAGGAAGATTCTTCAGCCTGCCTCATGACATCCATACCCTTACCAAATACAGGGTCTGCCCAATACTTTTCTCTCACACACATCTCGCATATAGCAGCACCCTTGATAACAAAAGGGGCACTATTCATTACAGTTCTAGAACCAGAGCATGTGCCAGGCACTTCCAACTTTTGGCCAATATCCTGCCTTTCAAAGAACCAATGTTTTTTTTCTTTAAATGTATTTATCAAAAATATACTGTTCACTCCCCACAATCCCTGCACAATACATCATCTCATCAAAGCAACAGTGGAGCAGAAGAGGTTTAGTTTGGCTGTCTTGAACACCTTTCAGATGAGATTAGTTTACAATCCTATACCTCTTGGGAGAAAGCCCTAGTGAATTCAGTGGCACTGGCTTCTGAGAAGAGATGTATAGGAGTCAACCTTCTCCAGCCTGGTGCTCTCCAGATGTGTTACACTGTAACTCCCATGTTATGTGTTATGGGGAAGACAAAAATCAATTCATACTTAATTTTAAAATAATACTTATGCATGAAAGTATTAGGTGGTAGCTCTGTCCTTGATCTCACACTGCTGAACAAGTAAGAGAAATCCTTTATCTGATATTCAAGAAACAGACATCCTATGCCATGTGTTGAAAACTAATGTTGATGTCTGAAGGGCTATCTGGATTAGGTATTCAAGATTCATTCATTGTTGTTTCATTTGGTTTTGACAGTTTATTTAAAGTGATGCAGCTCTTTTGTAGTTCCTTGATTGATCACATATCTTAATGCTGGAAAACATCATACTTTAGTACAGATGGGCAGAAAATAGATCTATCCTGATGATTTGGACATTCCTGATAACTGCCCATGCTGATAGGGGCTTTTACAAGTTGAATTCCAAAACATCTGGAGATCTACATTCTGCCTTCCCTTCCTCTTGAACAACATTCCCCAACATTTTAACTTGTTTTTATGCTTTATGTTTTTAAATTTTGTAAATTGGTGTTTTAATTGTTCAATGTTTTTAATTTTTGTAAACCGCCCAGAGAGCTTCGGCTATGGGGCGGTATATAAATGGAATAAAATAAATAAATAAATAAACCTGGTGCCTGTCAAATGTGTTGGGTTGCAACTCTCAACATAAGGAGATGCTCTAAGAAATGAGAAGTAGCTGGTCCTAAGTTGTTCATCATCATTTCCCACAACCCCACAGTCACCTCTGCAGATCAAATTGCATATCTAGTTTTTTGAGATGACAAGTCCCAGCATTCCTGACCATGGGACATACTGACTTGCAATTATGAGAGTTGTAGTCCAACACCTTTGGAGAGCACCAGGTTGGGGAAGGGCTGCTCTAAACAAAAAAAGAGAAGTAGGTGGCCCTAAGTTGTTTGTGATCAGTTTTCCACAACCCCACAGTCACCTCTGCATATCATATTCTCCACCCTGTCCTCATGGTTTATCTGCTTTGGGAGAATGAGAATTTCACTTGCACTTTCTGCCTCCTTAGGGAGGATGTGGCATTAAGGCTTGTGAGCCTTAACTCCCAATTTCCCTGCTTTTTGGTGCTTGGTTGGAATCTGAAGAGCCTTAACATTGTTTTTGTAAACCATAGGTTTTTTGTTTAATGAATATATCCATTGATAGTAAAACCTATATAAAATCTATTGTTAGTGATTTAGTAAAAACAAAAATACTAAATAAATGTATGTGTTAGTTGTACAACAGCAAAAAACCTAGAAGTATTTATAAGATAGTTAAAAGAATATTCACCAGAGTTTAGAAAATACTTAAATATACACTAGGATTCATGGAGATAGAGATATATAGATATAAAAGGAGCAAGAAAGAGACAAAATAATAATAATGAAGAAGGGAACTTGTAAATATAACAGCTAGGCAAAATGCCCAGGAAGTCTTATCACAGTTTGGCCCAATGCCCAGAAACGCTGAAGACAAACATGGACCAGGAAAAATAGGCTAAAGAATAATACTGCTCAATTGCAGAAATATTGTCATGGCATAGATTTTTTGTCTTTCAACCCAATTAAGAATGATTCAGCTGATTTGGGAATACAAAACTGTTTAATTTGACCTTCACAAAATACGGCTGGGAAGCGCAGGTGATATTGTAATCAAGCCTCGTTGCAAAGAGACCTTGCTTTGGTGATTTTCCTTCTCTGATCAGACACTGCTTTTGAATAATGGGGGTAAAGCATTATTTTTGTTTTGTTCGGCCCCCACTGCAAATCCCCCTTTTGCCAAGCCATGCGTAGAAGGAATTCTTTAGTCGAAGCACGTAGAAACTGAATGTTAATAGGACCTTCTCTAACTGCACCCATAGGACCTCCCAACACACGGTAAGCCCGTTCTGTATCCAATTGAAGATCTTCAGGCAGTGTTAACAGCTCATGGAAAAGCTTCTCCATAAAATCTGCCAAGCGAATCTGTGTAGGTTGTTGCAGAACACCGATTATGTGCAGATTACATTCGCAAACGTTATTCTCCAGCTGATTGCCATTTCATGCCTCTTCCAGCTTGTTAACTTTAGATTCCATCTGCAAAAGATGAGTGTCAATAGCATCCACAACCCCCTGTAATGTTTTTAAGGAATCCAGAATTGGCTGGAGTTGGTCCAGCTGATCCAAGCATTTCAGTTGTTGATCCATTTGGTCCAGATGTGCCAGTTGTTTTGACTGTTGAGCCAGCCATAGTGATATGCTTTTCATTAAAACACACACATCTTCTCCTTCATCTGCTGTCTGAGAAGTCTTGGCAGATTTAGTGGCAGGAGATTCTGGGGATGTAGATGGCATTTCTACAACTTTCTTAATTTTCGGTGGAGCCATTCCCAAAATCTCTCAATTGAAATCATAGAATAGTAGATTGGAAGGGGCCTATAAGTCCATTGAGTCCAACCCCCTGTTCAATGCAGGAATCTACCTTAAAGCATCCCTGACAGATGGTTGTCCACCTGCCTCTTGAATGCCTCTAGTGTGGGAGAAATAGAATTTATTACGGTCGCAAGACCAGCAAAGTAGAGCAGCACTATAAACACAATCATATTCACAAGGCCAACAAGGTAAGGTAGGGCTATAGGTACAATAATAAAAAGAGGTAATAATTAATTAGAAATACAGATAAACAGTAAAAAAAAATTAAAATTAATTCATTGAATTGTACATATCCTGCTCATAATAATATAGGATTTAAAACATTAAAAATTAAAACATTAAAACATCATCACAGTCCGATGATAATAGTGTGGGAGAGCCCACCACCACCCTAAGTCATTGGTTCCATTGTCGTACTGCTCTAACAGTCAGGAAGCTTTTCCTGATGTCCAGCCAGAATCTGGCTTCTTGTAACTTGAGCCCATTATTCCTTGTCCTGCACTCTGGGTTGATCGAGAAGAGATCCTGGCCCTCCTCTGTGTGACAACCTTTCAAGTATTTGAAGAGTGCTATCATGTCTCCTCCTCAGTCTTCTTTTCTCCAGGCTAAATGTGCCCAGTTCTTTCAGTCTCTCCTCATAGGGCTTTGTTTCCAGACCCCTGATGCTTATATAAAATATGTAGATGCTTAAATAAAAACTAAAGACAAATACAGTTTGAGTAAAAAAAAAAAAAAAGCTAAATAGTTAGATAACAAGGCAGTCTAAAGGCTTTTATGAGCAGATAGCCAGGAACAAAACTGACTACGCTGCCATCTCCAACCGGAAGTCCTGTTTGCTCCCAGTTACCATGGCACTGATTTATCCAGTTGTCTCTGTTGGAGTACACAATCTCTGCCAGCTGAGTCTCAGGATGGTACCTCTTGGATCCAGCCCTCCAAGGACTTCCCTCGCCCTTCAACTGGATGTGTAGTCCGGTATAATAATTTGTGCAGTATGACAGACACAAGATAGTGCGCCCTTATCTTTGCCCTGGACGATGAACCCCATTCCCAAAATTCACCCACAACATACGGATTTTCAGATAACTCTCTTCTTGGCCAAAGAGGAAACCAACACCGAAAAAAGGCTTGGATGGAGGTTTTGTTCTCAGATGCACCTGGAACCATCCAAAAATATGCCACACTCCAAAACAGTGAGACTTCTTTTATTGTAAAATCACACAGAGTTCAAGGCATAACGGTTTCATTTCTGCATACACACACTTGAAGCTGAAGACAGACCAGATAGCTTTCAGGTACAACGGCTTAATGCGAACAGCAAATCACTCAGGGGGAGACATTGGCTCAATTCGGTGTGGGGGAAACAATCGTCAGTTGTTTTCACTATTGTGTAATTCCAATGCTGCCATAGTCAACTCAGCGCTGATCCTAATCCATACCAAAGTTGATTATTTATTACCATGTTGTTTGGGGAGTACCCCCTAGGGTTAGGGTTAGTCCAACCCACCATTGACTATCGTGTCATCCGAACTGAGCCATTTAGAGTTAGCCCCTGTCCCTTGAGGTCAAGAGTGGCTACACACATGGACTCATCATGCACAAAAGTGCATGAAGTCTGACAGTAGACAAGATAATCTTGAACCAAATCAAACTCAGCCTGCCAGAGAACACTGAGCTGATCACGTAAGCAAGATGTCAGGGGACGAACCTCTTCGACCTAGGAAGCCTTCCCTGCTCGTAGCTTTGGCTGTGAGGAAGGTTCTCTCGCAGGTCACACACACACACAATTCCAGAACAGCAACGATCAGCCTCTGAGTTCCCCTGTGCCCGTACTTTGGCTCCATGCAGGGAAAAACAGGCTATAGAACACGAATCCAGAACAGTAATCTGCAAGTCCAAATCTATGAAAAGCCACAGAGCACTTTTCATGGCATAGTTCTTAGAAATTCCAAGTCCAAATAGCAACAGAACATGTACAGAGTGCACCCAACATGATAGAATCCCAAACACGAGTTTCTTGGCAAGCGTAGAACAGATGAACAGGCAAACAGTCGAACAGATGATTTCTAGCAAAGAGCCTCCCCTTTTGCTTTTAACTATATAGGATGGAGGCTGGCTAATTCCAAGCCACTTTGACAGACAGGGCTTCAGGCCTGTAATCCAAACTCATGTGCCAACATGGCGGCACAGTTCAACCTCCTCTTGATGATGACACTATGTGTGAGACAGCTTGCAAGATAGCCCCCCACCTTTTCAAAACATATCTTTGTTCCCAAGGAACATTCAAGGCCTCGGCTAGCAGCCACAGATAAGCACAGAACAGAGACAGACTTTCGCACAACAATTGCCAAGCTATCAACTCGCAATTCACTAGGCCAGCTTAGTGAATTGTTTATGAAGCACCTGACATCCGACAATAACCTTAACAACCCCCCAGTGCTCCCCTAACCCATTGAGACCTTCTTTTATTCTATTATGTTATACATTCTTCCAAAATTGTAAAGAATCTTTTAAAGGTGTACAGCCTTTCCCCTTTATTAAAACAAACTCTAAAAATGGCCCCCATATATTTTCAAAGTCATTCTTCTTAGATAATCCCCTCTTTACTTTTATATTACATATTAATTTATCATTAATCGCGATATCCCATACCTCTTTATACCATTCTTCTATTCTATAATTTCCTTGTATTTTCAAATTCTTGGCTATCATTAATCTAGCGGGTGTCAGGAGGTTGTTAATCAAATCCTTCATATTTTGATTCCCATGTGCGTTATCAAAGATTGAAAGTAAAGCCAAATTTGGACTTGCTTCCACGCTGCTTCCCATTATTTCACTTATTTCTTTAAAAACCCTTTCCCAAAATTTTTGTACATACTCACATATCCTCCACATATGAAAGTATGTTCCAGCCATCACACTCTCTTGAGATATCCCACTGACATCTACATGTTTTGGTAATACAGAGACAATCGGCTTATTTACAATTCTGTTACATCCAAGGTCATGCTGGCACATTTCTCTTTTACATTACACTATGATTGTTACATTTCAGATAAAAGTTGTGGTGTCTGTGTTTATATTAAGCAAAGGAAGAGCGTAGGTTGAAGTTCCCTTCACAAGGTTGTAAAAGTAGGCAACTTTATTCAAGTAAAAAGAGAGGGAAGACAAATGGAGGAGGAGGTAATAGGTTGAAGGTACAGAGAAAGAAAGCAATCTTTATTGACAGGAAATAGGGGGCAGAGCAGGCTGAAGAGCCAACAAAGAAGGGGGGAATAGAGAGAAAGTCTTAAAGTCAGCAACTAAAGGCATACAGAAAAAGGCACATTCTGGCACAATATGGGGCTCAGATCTATCACCAGGATACCTGAGAGAGAAGCGCCTTCTCCCTTACCAACCTGCCCAGTCACTGAGGTCATTGGAGGGCATGCTCCTGGTGGTTTCACATGGACCTTTGGCCCAATTGGAATCCACGAGGAGAGGAGCCTTTAGTATGGTGGCCCCTTCTCTTTGGATAGGCTGACCATATGAAAAGGAGGACAGGGCTCTTGTAACTTTAACAGTTGTAGAGAAAAGGGAATTTCAGCCGGTGTCATTTGTATGCAATTAGTTCCTGGTGAAATTCCCTCTTCATCTCAACAGTTAAAGTTGCAGGGGCCCTGCCTTCTTTTGTAAATGGTCCCTCTAGTATAGTGCCTGCAACTTTAACTGTTGTGATGAAGAGGGAATTTCACCAGGAACTAATTGCATGCTGGCTGAAACTCCCTTTCTCTACAAGTGTTAAAGTTACATGAGCCCTGTCCTCCTTTTCATATGGTCACCCTATCTTTGGAACTCCCTGCCCCTGGAGGTCAGGCAGGCACCAACACTAGGCTGCTTCCAGCGCCTCCTGAAAACATTCTGTTTCAAGAAGCCTTCCTCAACTGACTAGCCACTGTTTTTATCCTTTGTTTTAACTCGAACAATTTTAATTTGCTTTTTTAATCTTTCTTTTTAATTTTTATCCCTATGTGAACAGCTCCAGAACCTATTTTAGATAGGGAGTGGTATATAAATATTGTAAATATAAATAAATAAAATAAAATGGATACTAATATTATTATAAAAAAGACATTCCAAGAAAACATGTTGCACTGTTTCAACCTGTCCCGACCGACGACACAATCTCAATTGAATTGGGATTTTTACAGAAGTCCCTTCATGATGGAAGACAATAAAATGAGCTGTGCTTAAGCTTTCTTATATGTAGCTATAGATAGAGGAAAATTTCTTCACATAAATTTGACTGCTTTGTTTTATTTCTTCACAGGAATGTTGGAATGGGAACCTGCTCTATGTTCTCACGAGTTGGTGGGATCATTGCTCCTTTTGTTCCATCTCTGGTTTGTCTCAATTTTTCTTTTCTACCCCACCCCAGTCTCACCTAAAGTGAAGTATGTTAAGGATTAACATAATATTGTTTCTCTGTAAAAAAAAAGATGCTGCTAGTGGGTTTTTGTTTGGCTTTTCTCTTAGATACAGTTCTTTTTCTTAATGGACTAAAGAATGCAGGTTGTGGGGGGAATTGGCTGTCATTCTAACTCAAAATTCTTGAAAATGGCCTGGTGTGAGAGCTTGCTCCAATGTTTGCCACAGCAGGCCCTGTATACCTGACTTTGTCCAATATAGGCATGCTTTAGGTGTATGCATATCTTAGACTTTTGCCAGCTGATGCAACATGGAAGAGTCTTAGGTAGGCTGACCATATGAAAAGGAGGACAGGGCTCTTGTAACTTTAACAGGCCCCCTCCACAAGGATGCGCTTTTGCGCCCGGTTCGGGGATTATGCGCATTATCGCGGAGGCGCATTTACGCCTAATCCCTCTGCACGGGAGGCGGCGAGAGGCGGCGAAGCGCATTAATTGATGTCCAAAAAGCGCTTTAGAAGACGTTAATGTGCATAATCGCTTGTTCACACGGCGAAAATGCGCTTTAACGGCCGAAGAAAAATAAAAGTCGCTATTTAACGCGCATTCGAAAATGCGCATTATCGGGGAGATAACGCGCCTGTACGCCCGTTTTGCGCTCTGCTGGTGTGGAGGTAAAATTTATAATGAGCCTTTAAGGCTCATTAAACGTCTCGTGTGGAGGAGGCCACAGTTGTAGAGAAAAGGGAATTTCAGCCGGTGTCATTTGTATGCAATTAGTTCCTGGTGAAATTCCCTCTTCATCTCAACAGTTAAAGTTGCAGGGGCCCTGCCTTCTTTTGTAAATGGTCCCTCTAGTATAGTGCCTGCAACTTTAACTGTTGTGATGAAGAGGGAATTTCACCAGGAACTAATTGCATGCTGGCTGAAACTCCCTTTCTCTACAAGTGTTAAAGTTACATTTTTATTTATTTATTTATTTATTGCATTTTTATACCGCCCCATAGCCGAAGCCCTGTCCTCCTTTTCATATGGCCACCCTAGTCTTAGGCTCTCCCAGCCCATGATAAAGTTACAGTGAGTATGTCTGACAATAAGTGTGCATGTGTGTGAGAGAGGGTGAGAAGTGAGAACACGTGAACTGCCTAAACATGCAGATGAACATTTGAAGCTGCCTTGTAGTGACTCAGGCCATTGGTTCATGTAGCCAAGTATTCTCTGCCTGGCAGCAGCTCTCCACAATGGTCTTTCTTGGCTCTGTTACCTAAGAGCTTTCTCACAGGGGATCGAACTGCTTTGGCTCTTCTACTGACTCCCTTGCACACCTTCCTGTTAATTTCTATACAGTTATGCAGCTGGAAGAGACCAAAAGGCCATCATGTTCAAACCTCTACCCCTGACTTCCCTACCTGGTGCCCTTTAGATGTTTTGTACTACAATTCCCATCAACCCCGGCCAGTGTGGCCAATGTTCAGGAATTATTATAGTGGTTGTCGTTCAAGATATCTGGATGGCAGCAGTTTCAGGCAGACTACTCTACTCAAAAGCCAGGGCCATCTTTTCATCTGCCGCACACAGTCCAAGCCATGGTTTCTCACATGTCCAAGCCATGGTTTGTCACATGCCCACAAAATAAGCATGCACAACAAACAGCAACAGCTGCTTTGAGCAATTAGCCACTGTTGCTAGGATTTGATCCTGCCCACCGCATTCATCATATGTTAGCACTTGGTTAGCATTTTATTTCAGCTGAGTGAGTTTAAATGTTGCATGGCACCTCAAGAGGGAGACAGGAATTTGCTCACAATAGAAAGAAGTTTTGATTGCATACTTCTGCCCCTAAGAGGCAGGACCAGCCAGATGGAAGTGAAATGCCTGCTCAGTTTAGCTCCTGCCTCCTAGCAAGCAGAATCTCTTGGCAAGTTGGCACCAATTGCCTCCCTTTTTACTTTTCAACTATCAGGCAGTCCAGTGCCTCTGTTGAACAGGTGCCCAGAGTTCCTGCTCTATGTTCACAGGACTGTTATGAAGGCATGTCTGAAAGGAACATGAAGTGCATATTGTTGCATTCTTGTTCTGGTTAAATTCTGTAGCAGTCATTTAATGTAGTTCTAATTTGAAATCCACATGTGAAAGAAACATTGCATTTTATCTCCCACTACTGTCATCAGATGCGATGAAACAGCCATGTCCCCTTTTTTTTTTAATTTAACTTTGAGACTTGGGTCTATTGAACTCACTGCCACAGTTCTTAATAGAGTTCTCAGTTAGACTTCACCACTAGGAAATACTGCCTCAGCTATAAAACCTTTTAATTGGTGGCCTAGAATAAACCCTATCTACCTAAAAGAAACTCAGTAGCCTGGTTCCATGGCGTAGGCATGGGATTAACACCACCACTAGAGATAACCTTTTAAAATGAACAAAAAAAGATGTTCATTAACAGAAATTATTTACAAAATGTCATTCTTCAAATAATAGGTTGTGATTTCTAAACGGTTTTTAAATTAAACTTTGTAGTTTACCATTTCTAGGCTGAGATTTTCCCAGCTAATAACATTTCAATAGAATTTTGTTCAGATTTCTCAAACTCCACCCCACAAGCAGGAACAGGTTTAGGAATTTCCCTAAACTTGCTTACTAACAGGAGCAGATGGTATACATACCAGCCTTCCTCTATCTCCAATTCTTCTTAGTATCATAGAATAGTAGAGTTGGAAGGGGCCTATAAGGCCATCGAGTCCAACCCTCTGCTCAGTGCAGGAATCTACCTTAAAGTATCCCTGACAGATGGCTGTCCAGCTGCCTCTTGAATGCATCTAATGTGGGAGAGCCCACCACCTCCCTAGGTAATTGGTTCCATTGTCATATTGCTCTAACAGTCAGGAAGCGCCCAGCCGGAATCTGGTTTCCCGTAACTTGAGCCCGTTATTCCATGTCCTGCATTCTGGATTGATCAAGAAGAGATCCTGGCCCTCCTCTGTGTGACAACCTTTCAAGTATTTGAAGAGTGCTATCATGTCTCCCCTCAAATCTTCTCTTCTCCAGGCTAAACATGCCCAGTTCTTTCAATCTCTCCTCATAGGGCTTTGTTTCCAGACCCCTGATCATCCTCATTGCCCTCCCCTGAACATGCTCCAGATTGTCTGCATCCTTCTTGAAGTGTGGTGCCCAGAACTGGACGCAATGCAATACTCAAGATGCCGAATAGAGGGGAACCAGTACCTCACGCGATTTGGAAGCGATACTTCTATTAATGCAGCCCAAAATAACATTTGCTTTTTTTGCAGCCACGTCACACTGTTGGCTTATATTGAGCTTGTGATGTACAACAATCCCAAGATCCTTCTCACTTGTCGTATTGCTTAGCCAAGTATCCCCCATCTTGAAACTGTGCATTTGGTTTCTTTTTCCTAGGTGTAGAACTTGGCATTTATCCCTGTTAAATTTCATTCTGTTGTTTTCAGCCCAGCGCTCCAGCCTATCAAGATCACTTTGGAGTTCGTTGCTGTCTTCCAGGGTATTAGCTATCTCATCCAATTTTGTGTCATCTTCCAATTTGATAAGCATTCCCTGCACTTCCTCGTCCAACTCTCAGTTCAAGGTTTTTTTATTTTTCACAACACCAACAGACTAAACAAACAAACACTACAAGGGCTAAAAAGAAAAACTAAAAAACTAAGAACAACAAAACATCAATGACTGCAGAAAAAACAAAAGGAAAAAAAGAAACATAAAAGAAAAGGTATACAAAATTAAGATAGACTTCCGATTTTCTCCACAGCAAAAATATGTAACAATATTTTCTCTTGCTAATAAGTAAAAATACATTTCCCCTCTTTCTTTTATCTTAACCATTTCTTCTTATTCATTGAATCCACAAACAGATCATTTTTTTCTTGCCCCTGCACAAAGTCTATAAGGAGTTTCCATTCACTTATAAACCTAGACGTTGACTTTTCTCTAATTATTGACCTAAGTTTTGCCATCTCTGCCAACTCCAATATCTTCAACATCCATTTGTCCATTGTAGGTAGCGTTGGGCTTTTCCATTTTTGTGCATATAACAGTCTTGCTGCCATTATCATATATAAAAATAAGGTTCCATAGTTCTGTTTCATCTGGTCATCCATTAAGCCCCAAAGAAAGTATTCTGGTTTCAATTGTATATTGGTCTTTAATACTTCCTGGATTAAGGAATGGATTTGTATCCAAAAAGTTTTTGCTTTTTTGCAAGTCCACCATATATGATAAAATGTTCCTTCTTATTCTTCACATTTCCAACAAGTTCCCGAGGCGCCTTTATACATTTTAGCTAATTTCGAAGGAGACATATGCCATCTATACATCATCTTATAAAAGTTATCTTTAAGTCTTGTACTTAATGTAAATTTTAAGTCTTTTGACCACATATTTTCCCATTGATACATTTGCATATTATATCCAAAGTTTTGTGCCCATTTTATCATACAGTCTTTCACTTGTTCATCTGCTCCAGCCTATCAAGATCACTTTGCAGTTTGTTTCTGTCTTCTAGGGTATTAGCTATCCCATCCAATCAATATTGTATCATCCACAAATTTGATAAGCATTCCCTGCACCTCCTCATCCAACTCATTAATTAAAATGTTGAAGAGCACTGGGCCCAAGACTGAGCCCTGCAGTACCCCACTCATTACCTCTCTCCAATTTGAGAAGGTACCACTGATACCTGTGGATAACTGTGGATCCACAGTTGGCTACAGAATCGTACTCAAAGTTTGCTTAACTTGTTCCGTGCAACCCTAACTGCAATCCTGCCTCTTCAGCTTGTTCTTCACTTTTTCCGGGGGGGGGGGGGGTGTCATAGACCCGCTTTTGAGAGAAGACTGAGCCAAAGTAGGAATTGAGCATTTTGGCCTTTTCTTTGTCATCTGTTACCAATTTGCCATCCACATTAAGCAGCTGACCCACCATTTCCTTCCTCTGCCTATTCACATATCTGAAGAAAGCCTTTTTATTGCTTTTAGCATCCCTCGCTAGCCTCAGCTCCTTCTCAGGTTTAGGTCCCCTCTACAAGGATTCGCTTTTGCGCCTGGTTAGCCGATTATGCGCATAATCGCAGAAGCACATTTATGCCTAATCCCTCTGCATGAGAGGCGGCGAGAGGCGGCGAAGCGCATTCATGGATGTCCAAAATGCGCTTTACAAGTAGTTAATGCGCATAAGCGCATATTCACATAGTCAAAATGTGCTTTAACGGACGGAGCAATGATGTAGCTCACAGAGGATCCTGATTGCTTTTTAATTCCTTGGTGTAACATCAGAACCTGGGATTGTATCAGTTGAATTTAATGGGGATCTGAGCAAGTGACTGTTGGTGCACATTCTGTGTGGAGCTGTGATGCCATTGCTCTGAGTCACCTGGAAGTGCATTCTAGGTTGCTTAAGTGGGCAACCATGTGGGATCTCAGTATAAATATGAAATTCTCATCAGAGTGTTTCTTTAAGCCCATTAGATCTAATTTTGTGATAGCATAACCCACATTATACTGTGAGGCTCTACATGTACTAGAGTGGCACTGCCTCATACTTTGGACTGGACTTTTAGCACACATACCCAAAAGTGAGCACACATTGAAAGTGGAGCTACTCAAACCAGACTTGAGGAGAATGCCAATTTTATGATGCTGGTGAGAGTAGGAAGGGAGTCATAATTCAGTCACAGAATTTATAGGTAGCACTCTGTCAGAAGAGCTGTTCTTTCTCATTTGCCTCTGACAGAGATGGTTAGGAGATAGATGTCTGAGATTAGCCTTTCCCCATCTCCTGTCCCTTCCATATTGTCCCTCTCTCCTGGTAACTTAATTGCTACTCATGTTTTTTACCTGTTCATGCGTAATTTTAGAATTCACATGATCAATAGTAGGTGTGCTGAAGACATGGCTTGAGTGTGTCAGTGCAATCTTCACATATACTTTGATGCTATTTTGTGTGCCTGTTTCATGACATCCCCAACCCATAACAGAGCCAATATGTGTTTTTTCAATGTAGAACATCTGGAACAAAGTTGCATGTGCAAAAACATTACAGCTGAGGTTAATGAATTAATATAAATAAATAATTTGCATCTTAGTTACTGTTTGTTTGTTTGTTACATCTCTTCTTAATTTTTACAGAAATCTTTGCAATGGTATCTGCCATATATTGTGTTTGGAGTGGCAAGTTTGTTGTCCGGCCTTCTGAGTCTATTATTGCCAGAAACCCTGAACAGCCCATTGTTGGAGACAATATCTGACCTTCAGGTTTGCTCGTATCGGAGGTTGGGGAATGAAGCCATGGCACTGCAAACATTAAAAGGCTCACAGGTATGTGAGTGTTTTTAATTCCCTCTTGTGGTAACTTGTCAAGTTGAATTGGAAGGCCTGTCCCCACTAGTGTTGTATGGTGTCAGCATCTGATGATGTGATGGGCTCCAAGATTAAAGATCTTGTCGTGGTTTTGCGAGTAATCTTAGAAAGTGTTGGCTGAAATGATGGCTAGGCAACTTTATCTCCTAATTTTTTGGTAAGTATGACACACATCTCAGCTTTCCTGGTCAGTGGCAGGAAAGCTTTCTCGATATGCAGCAAGTCCCTCCCATCGATCAAGAGGCAGAGCCTATCTGATGAAACTTCACAGAGTCATGATTCCTTTTTTTCTTTAGAAACATAACAGCCATTCTCCCTTACTCTTCTCCCCCACCCCAAAAAAGAAACTTGGGTTGAGGGAAAGTACCAGGGAACCCTCAGCAGTAAGATTAGACTTGTGAGGACACAATCTACTGCTGGAAAGTGAGCCACCATCATGTAGAAATGCTATTGTATTAAGCTGGCTGCTCTTTGTGTCCCACTGGAGCCATTCATTTTTATTCTGAACAGTCCCCTTCCACTAGCAGACATTGCGTACACTGCCCCTTCCCTTTTGCCCTCCCAACAGCCAGGAACAAAGAAGTTGAGCCCAGATTCCCATGTCAGTGATGATGAGTAGCAGCAGGGGTAGCTGCCATCTTACTGGAGATCATAGACATAGAGGTGTTGGTAGGGAGGGGGAAGCCATTAGCACGGAATAGGTTGAGTGCCTACCTTCCTAGGCTTGGGTGTATAAACTGATTGCTAAGAGGGCCGAAAGGGCACGAATGTGAAATCCAGTCATTTGCCTTCTCAGATTTTTGCATTGTAAAAGGTAGCCTTTTTACCTATGAACTTCCAGGAGCTTGTCAGAAGGGTTAACCCTAACATGCCACAAATGTATACCCCAAATACAATCAAAATCACAAATGTAAGCTTATTGTAGCTTGGCCAAATAGTTTCATTTCTCATAATAGTAATGACATTTTTGCAGCTCTTTACAAAATGTTAAAAGAAGTTCAAAAATATTATTTCAATAATTCTACTACAGCCAACTTACTGAAGGGTATCTCTGTCATCAGATTCTTATTTTCCTTTCAATCTGACCAAGATAGGTCTTGTTATTGCCATATTGCTGATGGAGGTCTGAGGTTGGGATATAATGACCTTCCAAAGGCTACCTTTGTTTTCTACTTTCCATCCATAACTTGGTGAAAACTTGGTAATGCTGAGATTAATCATTATCAAAATTGTGTCCAAAACTTACTGAAGGATATCTCTGTCATCAGAATCTCATTTTCCTTTTAGTCTGACCGAGGTAGTTCAGCTGAGAGCGGAAGTGAGGATGAAGAATTTTATGATGCTGATGAAGAGACTCAAATGATCAAGTGATGGATGAAACACTTCTGTTAAATAGTATGCCCTCTTTGAATTATCCCGTCAACTTTAACTGTTCAGACTCTAAAAAATGCAAGGAACAATCAGTGGGCAATAGAAACATACTATTGTGCCTGCTTTTAAGAGAAAAGTAGGACATGATTCAGAACTGTTGCAGTGGGATGATTGTTTGTCACTGGTGACTTCTCTGGCAGATGAAGATTGTTTGTGATTCTGGGGCAAGTAAGGAATTTGCAAGCCATACATGATGGGACGCCAGTTGTAAATCCTAACAGTGGATCCAGTATGTAGTCTAATCTCTTCTGCATGTCTGTTAGGGTCTTCTTGCTTTCAAATGTGGATTTTATTTGTAAATTGGGTGTGGCCTATTTGTTCAGCTTAGATTTTATTTTATCCTGGTGGAGCTTGACTGTGGATAGGCATTATAAACAATTTGATAGGAACAAATGTTGTGAAATACTGCAAGATGTGACGTTTGAGCTGTGAGTGCAGTCCTTGCTGTTTCTGCATGGTGTGGAATGTTAATCTTGGGGTTCTACAAAATCAGTGGACAAAGCATGATTCTATAGGATGCAGTAACACTGCAGACCCATAAAACAGACCAAATGACTTAAAAAGTATCTGAATCACAATAATAGTGGGTCCATAGACTACTTTGTCTTTTCTGTGTCACATTATTACACATACCTTGGACGATAGCTTCATCAGGTTGGGATAACCTGTTCTGCTTTGGGCTAGCCTTCTCGCACAAAAAAGGTAGAAGCAGTAGTATCTTACTGGTGAATTTGCATGGAAGTATAACAAATATTGAGTTCAAGCTACCTATATTTGCTTGCTACTTTGTTGTTTAAGGACCAAGAGTCATATGCTTACACAGGAGGTTTTCTTTTTCCAAAAATGTATGGCTGCAAGTAGCAACAGACACTTCTCCTTCCCCCCTAGAATGAAGGAATTTTATTAGCACAATAATTCATCTGGCGTTGTCTTCTGTATGCTTCTTGCATGTGCACGCTCCAACACACTCATTTTTTCCACCTGTATTTTAAGTTGGAGAAAAGGGACTTTTTTAGCTCCACAAACTTTTTCAGTTTTACAAGCACATCTATGATGACAGTGTATAAAAGGGTGGTGATGCACAATCTGTCAATTGAAAGGGATCTTACTGCCCTCAAGGTGGTGCTGTATAATGGATTATATTACCAGGGTCAAGATTACATCTGGTTATATAGCTTACACATGTGGATGTAGTTGTTACCTGCCTAATTATTGAAGTCCTCAAATAACTTCTGTAATAGCTGCTCTATGGCTTGTACAAGACTATTAAACAAAAGCCTGGATACATGGATGCTATCTGTACTGGAAAAGTTCTTCAAGGCTATGGACCAATCTTCCCAGGACCAATTTTTTAAATCATTCTATATTGTGAGGCATTGAGGACAGTTTTTTCTACTACATTTTGTATCTGAAGTTGTTCAGAGGCAGGAACTTCCTAGATGATTGATCGTTTCATCTGTTCACTCAGTTGGTGCAGGGAATCCATACAGGGAATCCCCCAGCTAGCAATTTGGTTACAGGAAAATGACATTTTCCTGGCTGTTGCTGAAAAAAGAATATTTTTGCTAAGACATGCAGTTATGAGAGCTGGGCTGAGGTTGCATGAGTTTTTGGGGCACATTTGACCAATGTTTTTTGGGCACATTTGACCAGCAACACATTTTAGATATTAACATTTTTCTTTTAAGTTTTTCTTTTTTAAAAAAATCAAGTTCTGAGCTATGTCCCCCCACCCCATGCTAAAACACAAAGATACAGTATAAGGAAGATGTGGGTGTAGCAGGCTATAGCAAAACTGTGCTCCTGCTCATGCCTACTGAAAACATGCAACCCTATTTCTGTTGCTGCTGAGGCTTCAGTCATTTGCTCCTAGCTGCTCTTGCAGAGGGACGCTAGGGTTATGTACTGAAGAAAATTGGTACTGGAAAAGCAGGGCTACTGAAATTTGCCTATTTTAAAGGGGGCAGAAGTCCAGGTAGGGTGTGAAACTGCTCTGAAGTTTCTGAAATTTCTTTGAAACTAAAGTGAAGGAAAAATGCTTGTCCAGATGCTAATGGGGACCTGGACTTGTCAGGTTTTCTGCTTGGCATTCTCATGAAAGTAATATTGTGAACTTCCCACACCTGAAGAATAAACCCGAAGAAGCCCTTGGGAGCCTGAAATATGTTAAAATGCATAAAACCATTGAAAATTGATAAATCTTGATTATTTGAGTAGTTCTCCTTGCGTCATTTAGTACTTGAAGCTATCTGTGTTGCCACTGAATGCATTTAAATAATAGCTTCATAGACATCACTATTTATGCCAGCACATACACTAAATGTGGGTGGCATCAGTGGTGAGCTGGCATCGTAGAAGTGGAATGCCATGGCTGTCCAAGGTGAAACATCTCAGGGACTGTCTTCCCAGCAATTCAATGAGAATCGCTTTCACCTTTTCTCCACTTGATTCTGATTTCGGTTCTAGTCTGATAGGGTCCCACAGAGCTGACAAAAAGTGGAGTATGCCTCTCCCAAATCAGGTGTTTACATCAATTGCCCTGCACTCTACTCTGCTTTATTTTCTGAAAATTTGGGTAGAGTCTCAGTGGTCTACATGAACATCCTTGTTCTCCCACCTCTCCCCCATCCCACCCCCTCCTTTCCCTGCTCTGTGGAAAGGGAGAGCATGGTGAGGAAAATGAAGCATCCTCAGAAAAGAGCATAGTCTTCTGTTTGGAAAACTCAGTTCCCCAACAACAAGTCTGCCAGCCCATTTTCCCTCTAAAGGTTAGTGGAATGTATTCTAATAATTCTTCCCTAGCCAGATGTTGATATATCTGTAAATGGGTATATCTACACTCTGAAATATCTGTACTGTGATATATCCACACATCTATATCTGCTCATAGGAATTAATGTTACTGTGACTGGAGCAAAGCTGCACTTGTATTTTCTGCTCCAGTCCCAGGGAAGTTCTTCAGGCCCTCAAACTAAGAGGTCCTGGAATAGAGTGCAAGGAAGAAATGAGCAGAAGGGAAAGCACAGCAGAAAGCACAACAGAATAGGTATCCAGAGGAGAGAGGAAAAAGCAGGATCTTGCTAGTGCAAAGTATGGTTGCAAATCAACAGCAACTGTATCTAATGGAGTGTTAAACACTATTTCTATGTTGTGATGTAGGGATGGAACGCTAGAATAAAATTGCTCTGATAGTGGGAGTACCTACTTCGGAGAATTGTGATTTAGCACGATTCCTGTGCTGTGCAATAGCATTTCAACACTAAATTGAAGCAATGGCCATCACTGGTTGTTTAGAAATGCTGACTTGAGATCCAGAAAGTTGGAGAAGTAGAAGACAGAGATAGATAACAATGTAGTGAATGCTGAAGTGACTGCATTGAGAGGTATAAACACAGGTGGGGAAATAAATAGAGATATCCCTGATGGCTGAAATGGCAACCAAAATCAATCGGGGAGGGGAACAAAGAGAGGGAAGCACCCCTTGACCTAGGTCTCCAAGATTATAGCCAGGTGAAAGATATATCCCAGGGAACACCTATCATGCCTACTTTAATACAGAAGAATATATCACACAGCTGCTGAACCACATGGGAACTGAGATAAAGTAAAAAAAACAGTAAAAGTACTCTGCAAAACTGTGATTTCCCCCTAAAATAAGCTCCAGTATGAGCGTGGTCTAGCCACGACACTATGTGCCCAAGACAACCTCAAAACACTCCCACTCTGCAACAAATAATCCATGAAACAGTCTCTCTGTAGAAGGGGAGAGGCAAACCTCTTCATGTAGATTTTGGCTGCACAAGTGGAGAAGCACAGAAAACTAAGATATTTCTAATATCAGCAAATTTCTGCCAAATACAGGTATGTGCTCAACTGCCTTTCTGCATGGGTTATCTGGAGAAGAGCACTAACAGGTAAAATCAAATCTCTTTGTGAAAGCCGTCATTTCAGAATAATAAAGTAAAAGAGGGGCTTCCTAGGAGTTCCTCCTCTTTCATCACCTACTCCAGGATGGACTACCTTAAACCTACCTTAAACCTATTTACTTGTACCTTTTCCTTATCTAACAATTTTTAGATAGTTATTCTAACTCATCAGATTTAACGTAAGAAAATGAATTTTGATTTCACTCTTGATCGTTTCTGTTGCTTCAAGAACGAAACTAATGAATGGGGCTGTTTACACAACACGCTAACCCACACTCAGTGGTTGAGTGTGGGTTATTTTGAACTGTGGATTGTTTGTTGAACTGTGGGTTAGTGTGTTGTCTGAACGCACCATGCTTTCCTCAGGATGGGTTAACGTGTTGTCTGAGTTCAGTCAAGGTGGCTTGTTAACCACCCAGAACAACCAACAACAAATCATGGGTTCTCAAGATGGGTTGTTTGAGAACAATAAGTGACACTGCATGGTTAACAAGCCACTCTGGTTGCATTCAAACAAAATGATAACCCACAGTTCAACAAACAACCCCAGGTTTAAAACAACAGTTCAAAACCCACATTCACTGGTTCAAAACAACCCTCACTCAACCACTGAGTGTGGGTTAGCATGTAAGGGAGAAATGTAAGTTATAATATTTAGGGAGGAAAAATGTAGGGTACACATACAAGATGGGGGATTCGTGGCTTGGAAGCACTACATTGGAGAAGGATTTGGGTGTGGTCATTGAAAGCAATCTGAACATGAGTCAGCAGGGCGAGATTGGTGTATTCCTGCATTGAGCAGGGAGTTGGACTCGATGGCCTTATAGGCACCTTCCAACTCTACTATTCTATGATGCTTCTACGAGCTGTTAGAAGGGCTAATACAGTTCTGGGCTGCATTAGAAGAAGAATCGTATCAAAGACGCATGAAGTCCTTATCTCTCAGCACTAGTGAGACCACACTTGGAGTATTGTGTATGATACAGGGACTTGAGAACATGCCCTATGAGGACAGGTTGAAGGAACTTGGGATGTTCAGTGTGGATGTTAGCAGTGCTCAGGTACATAAAACGATGCCACAGGGAAGATAGTCAAGAACTATGCTTTAATCTGATAAATGTGTATTTACTTGTGTATGTCCAGTACAGGCTAAAGGTTAACTTCATTTAGGAGCTTCTGGCAGCTTCAGATTATCATACATATGAATTTGATAGGACATTACCATTAATGGTAGGTGTACCCCTTCCATTTTTGTTTCCGTTAATGTATACTAAACTTTATATTGAAGCAATTAAATTAAATTAAATACTATGAACTGCTTTTTCAGTTAAATACTTTTTAAAAATGAGAAAGCCAACACAAATGGGCATGACTTCTAGCTTGGTCTGAAAGGGCAGCAAGAGGGTAAAGTCACTTGAAGTTCCTGGGGGGCAGAGCTTCTGGCTGATGGAATAGTGAGTGGACTGTCTCGGCTCCTGGTCTGAGAAGCTTTTAAAAGCAGAAATCCCTTTGAAATGGAATCGGATCTGTAAGTAAAAAACTCTAATTTATGTTGGAAACATGACAGCGTAAGGCTATTTGCAGAAAAGATAAGCTTGGCCCAGCTCTCGACTAAAAAATTTGGCTGGATGCCAAATGTCGAAAAGTGATAAAGAATTTAATCAGAAGAATTTGCCAGCGTGGACTAGAGGAAAAAAGCATCCGTCTGATAATTCGTTAAACTGTTTAAGCAGGATTGCTTTGGAAAAAGGAAAAATGGCTACAAAACTCAGTCCTCAGAAAGGTGGGGGCAAAAAGACAGGAAGTACAGAATCATTACAAACAGGAAATGGTATGCAGAGGAAGGTGGGAGCTGTTCCTAAGGAGGCTAAAACTGTGTTTGGAGATTCACAGCTGCCTGTGGGGGAGCTGCTCGAAGCCTTCCAAAATATGATGACTCAAAATAACCAAGCTTTGGTTAAAGACTTGAAGCAGGAGATGGCAGGGGAGCTTGATAAGCTGACTAAGAAAATTGAGACAGTTTAAAGCGATCAGAGAAGATCTTAAAATAATGGATTCAAAGATTAAACAAGTGCAGGCTGCAACTGAACAGTGTACAGGGAAACTGCAGGATCAAATTATAAAACCCAGCAAATGGACTTAAGATTGATAGCACTTCAAGACCAAGAAAGAAGAACCAATATTAGGATTAAATTTTTCCCAGAAGCTGCTGCAGAGAACCCAAGGATCTTGAGAGGGAAAAGTATGGATTGGATTAAACAATTGGCACCAGATATGGAGTGGAAGGAACAGGATATTGAACATGTGCACAGGATTTCCTACAGATTGAGAGGAGAAAGACCAAGGGATATTGTGGTGAAATTTGCAAATTACTACAAAAAAGAGCAGATCATGATAAAAACAAGACTGACTGGGCAATTGAATTATCAAGGAACTCCAATACAAGTTTATAATGACTTATGCTCACAAACAATTAATTGGAGAAGAGAAGTTAAGACCTGCACAGAAATCCTTATAAAGAATGGGATTAATTACAGTTGGGAGTATCCAGTTTTTTTGAAATTTACATTTCAGAGAAAATTTTACAAAATAACATCTTTGGAACAAGGAATGGAGTTGCTGAACCAACTGGGATTACTGGCTGAAGAAGGTTCGAGTCAGCGGGAGAAAAAAGGTCAAGGAGAAGAGCTGGGAGCAGTAGGAGGTTCACAGTAAACGACTGAAAAAGAGTTAACAGAACTGAAGGATAACAACGGAACAAGGGATGTAACAAGAAGAGACCGGGAGGGAAGTTCTATTTCTGACCAGTGGCTGTGAGGTCGCCTCCCCCCCCCCCCACGGGGTTTGAAGAAGCCATGATCGGGTTTAACCCTGGGGAAAGGTGGGGGGAAGTAAAAGTTATTGTTGGGGTTGTTTTTGTGGTGGGGGAGGAGGGAGGGGGAAGAAGGGTATGTGTCACAATAAGGGATCAGCAAAGGGCAATGCAACTTAAAATATGGAGGGTAAATTGAGAGTTACAACGTTGAATGTTAATGGGCTAGGATCGGTAATTAAAAGGAAACGAGTGGAAACATTATTGAATAAGGATGGTGCAGATATAATTTTTATTCTAGAAACACATCAATCAAAAGAAGGAGTAAATGAGCTTAAATTGAGATGGTCAGTTATTTATGAGAAAGCCTATGGAACTTCAAAATCAAGGGGGGTGGCAATAATTATATCAAAACAATGTGGATTTAAAATTGAGAAAATTAAAAAAGATGATAAGGGAAGATTTTTAATATTGCAAGGATCAGTGGGGGAAGAAGAATACACATTAATTAATGCTTATGCACCTAATGAAACTCAGATTGAATTTTATAAAAAAAATTATGGTGGAAATGGAGGAAATTTGAAAGGGGAATATAATAATAGCAGGAGATTTTAATATGGTATTAAATAAACAAAAAGATAAGTCTAACCCCACGACAGATGAAAGATGTAATGCTATTACGGGCTTGAGTAAGATCATGAATGAAAATGAAATGATAGATGTGTGGAGAGTAATGAATGGAGATGAAAGAAAAATTTACTTTTTACTCTGCAAAGTATAAGACTTATTCTAGGATTGATCATGTTTTTGTATCAAATAATAAAGAGTGATATAGGACTTATAAAGGTCACAGATCATGCATTGGTGAATGTAGATATTAAATTAAAAAAAGATTATAAGGAAGCAAAAAGATGGAGATTAAATACAAAAATATTTAACTATAAAAGTATAATTGAAAAAATGGAAAAAGAAATACGAAGTATATGGGAAATTAATGAAAAAGTTTTTTCTAATCAGGCTATATTATGGGATACAATGAAAGCTGTAACAAGAGGGATTTGTATTAGAGATAATTGTAATTTGAGAAGACAACAAGAAAAATGTAGAAAAAATTTGGAAGAGGAAATTAAAGGTTTGGAGAGGAAATTTATAAGGTATAAAGATAAACAGATAGTTGCACAATTACAAGCAAAAAAAAAAAAGAATTGGAAAAAGAGGACCTGGAAGAAGCTCAGAGAAATTTGATATATTTGAAAAGAGAATTCTTTGAATATAGTAATAAAATCCACACATCCACACAGTCAAAGAAAACAAGGAATTTAATTGGAGGAATCAGAAATAAATTAGGGAAGTGTAGTAATATAATGAAAAATAAATTGGAAATATTTCAGGAGTTTTATCAGGAATTATATACTGCAGGAGGTAGGTCTCAGGAGAAGATTGAACAATATGTGGAGAAATATTTAAAGATTAAGTTAAACGATATAGATATAGATTTAATGGAGCGAGGTGTCTTAGAGAAAGAAATAGAAGAAGTTATTGATAAATTGAAGGGGGTGGGAATCCCCAGGAATGGATGGGTTGGGACCATAATATTATAAAAATTTTAAGAAATTATTGGTACCAAAATTGAAAGTGTTGTATAATAAGATTTTAGAAGGTAATAAGATCCCACCATCATGGGAACAGTCCTTGATAGTATTAATTCCAAAAACAGATAAAGAGTTAACAGACCTGGGTTCATATAGACCTATTTCTTTAATAAATCAAGATGCCAAGATTTTTACAGCGATAATGGCAAAAAGAATGAATACTTTTATGTATAAATATATTTAAAAAGATCAAGGTGGATTTATAGTAGGGAGGCAGATGCCAAATCTGATTGGAAGAGCATTGAATATGATAAATATGATTTTAAAAAAATGAAGGTTGGCTTGATAGCTTTGGATATTTTTAAAGCCATTGATTGTGTGGAATGGCCAGCGTTAAAAAACAATAATAAAAAAGATGGGTTTTGGAGTAAGATTTAAAGGGGTCACCTTTATTCGCGAAAATAGCGCAGTAGTAATGGTAAATGATGGGGTAACACAACAAATATCCCTAGCCCGAGGAACGAGACAAGATTGCCCCCTTTCCCCAATTCTATTTGCAATAGTTATAGAACTTTTATCTAATTAGAGAGAATAGAAGTATGTTTGGGATAGGTAATAAAGAAAAAAATTATGATAAGTTTGTTTGTAGATGATACCTTGGTATCAATTGAGAATCCATTAAAAAATATGGGGAAAATAAAATCATATTTGAAAGAGTTTGGAGAGATATCAGGTTTATAAGTTAACTGGGATAAATCAGAAACGCTGTTATTTAATTATACAAAAGAACAAGAGAATGAGTTTAGTAAAAAATATAGGGTTAAGGTAAAGAATTTGATTAAGTACTTGGGTGTAAATATTACAAATAATTTGGATAAGCTAGAAGAGAATTTTAATAGACTAGATAAGGAAGTTAAGAGAAAATTTGGAAGAATATAAAAAGATACAATTATCATGGTTTGGTAGAATAGCGATTATTAAAATGAAAATATTACCTAAGTTTAACTTTTTGTTTAGAATGTTACCAATTAAGATAACAGAGATACAGTTAAAGAAATGGCAAGTTATAATAAATAATTTTTGTAATGGTAATAAGAAAGCGAGGATAAATAAAGGGAATTGGTATAAATCTCAGAAAAAAGGGGGACTAGGTCTCCCGAATTTAATGGGTTATTATATAGCTAATCCATTAAGATATGTGATAGAAGGAATTGTAAGACCAAGTGTAGTAAATTGGTTAGAGATGGATAGACAAGAATTAGAATAGAAGTTAGAGAATATATTTTTTATTAAATTAAAAAAGAAGATGATGGAAAGAATAGAAAATCCCATGTTAAGAAATATTATTGAAGTTTGTCAAAAATATAAAAATAAACTACTACCAGAGGTTTCTCCAATGAATCCAGTGGTGTTGCTGGAAGATTTTCCAGTAAATTTAAAGAAGGAGTTAGAAACGGTGTTTAAAGAACAGAGAATTATTAAAATAAAAGACTGGTGGGAAAAGATGAGTACTAAAGAACAAATAGTAGAATTTTTGAGAGGGAGGAAACTGGCTTGGTTCAAAGTTATGCAATTAGAACAATGGTGGGTTAAATGGAAAAATAATAATAAAGAGTTGCAAAATTATACAAACTTTGAAAGGATGATCATTATGAGAGAAGAGGAGGATATAAATAAGAATATTAGAGGAGTAGTAAGTGAAATTTATAAATTGTTGATGGAAGGGGAGGAGAAACATGATCATTTGAAAGCATTCTGGGAAGAAGATTTGGAAGAACAAATTAATGATAAAAAATGGGGGGAAATATGGGATTTGCATATTTTGAAAACCATGTCAGTAAGAATAAAAGAAAATTGTTATAAAATAGTATGGAGGTGGTATTTAACGCCGGTGAAATTAAATCAAATTGATAAGAAATATTCAAAGTTGTGTTGGAGAGGCTGTCAAGAAGTGGGAACCTATTTTCATATGTGGTGGACTTGTAAATTTGTACAGATATTTTGGTTAAAAGTATTTGAAGAAGTGATAAGAATAATAGGTTTAAAGCTTGAGATATGTTCTAGGATAGCATTGTTATCAATATATGATAAAGAAGGAGAACAGAATGTTAAAGATTTGATTACGAATTTAATGACAGCAGCGAGACTAATGATATCTAGACAATGGAAAATGCAAGGCAACTACCAAACAGAAGAATGGTATAAAGAAGTCTGGAATATTGCCATAAATGATAAATTAACAAGTAATATTAAAGTTAAAAGAGGGATAATAAAGAAAAAATATTTTGGGAATATATGGGAATTATTTGTGGACTATGTATTAGAAAAAGGGAAGGGGTGCAGACTGTCAAGGGAATCTATGCAATTTTGGGAAAGAAAATAAAAAATAATAAATCTTGTAGCTGACCCCGGTTTGGGGGTGCACTGTATGGGGATATATGATTTGTAAGTGATGTGGTTTTTTTATGTATATGTATAGTATATAAAATCAATACAAACTTTTTAAAAAAAACCTTGAAGTTCCTTGGCACAGCTCTAATCTCATGGTGAAGAGATGGTTCTGGCCCCACGATGGGGTGATTTAGTTCCCCACTAAAATCTTTTGCTAGTGTGTGATGTTTGCCTAATCAGTCACAGATACTGATTACTTTCTGTTACTGTACTTTGGCTGTACTTAAATGGCCATCGTTGCATAAGTTTGAAACCACCCTCAGAAGCTCTTAAAGAGAGTTCCAAATTGGGGGCACAAAGTCATGTGGGCTTTGAATGGGGAGCAGGAAGAATGAGGCTAGTCTGGTGCACACCTAGCCATTGCAGTCCATATATCCCCCTGACTGCCTCCTCCACGCATACAGTGTTTCTCTGTGTCTTCCTTCTCTCATCATCCCCAACATTTTTTATTATTTATTTTATTATTGCATTTATATCCTGCCTGTTTTCCTCCAAGAAACCCAAGGCGGCGTACATAATCCTCCTCCTCTCCATTTTATCCTCACAACAGCAACCCTGTGAGGTAGGTTGGGCTTCGATGAGTTTCGATGGCCAAGTGTGGACTAGAACCCAGATCTCCTGACTCCCAGTCCAACACTTTAGCCACTACACAACACTGGCTATCCACGTTTGTGTAATTTAAGGGGAGTGCAGGAATGTATGTGTCCAGGTCACAAAATATGGGGTCTAAATCCAGACGCTTGTGCAAAATCTTGAGTATCCCAGGCTTTATTGTTCTTAAATGTATACCTTTCATACTTGTGGGTAAAATTCTAAAGTGTGCTGAGTGTTCTAGAGTGTGCTTAAAAGCTATACAGCAGAAGTGGGGAACCTTTTGTTTGCTGAGGGCCACATTCCATAGGGGATATTATGTTGGCCACATGTCAGCAGTCGGTGGGTCTGAAGCTAGGGCTGTGCACAGTGGGAACCAAAACTGCAGAGGGCCAAGCAACCCCCCTTTCTCTCTTTCACACACACACCCCATCCATCCCACTACTTCCTTCTTTCCTGAATGGGAATTCATTTTTCTAGGGATGAAACTACATCACTCATTCACTGGTTCTACCATTTTGCCTTTGCAGATCTATTTCCTTTCAATGCCACTTTTCATGAGCCCATCTGTTCTTTCTTAGTCTGTTGTAAAAGTAAACATACAACTCGAAATTCCTCTCTCCGTGTGTATGGCTATGTTCAGACGTCACTCTATTTATTTAGTTAGTTAGTTATTAACTTTAAGCCATGATGTAGCTACTCAGAGTTGCTTATTTTGAATATAAGCTACTGTTATCCTCCACATGATCAGACAAATAAGCCACTGTGCGTAGCTGATTAAGATACTGTGCATAATCTGAGTCATTCCCCCACCCCCTGTCCTGCTGCAGTCTTCCCATCCCAGCAGTGGCACTGTTTCACGTCTTGACAACATTTCAGCCGCCTGACACAATATCCCAATGAGAAGGGAGAGGTTAAATCAGCACTTCCAGCATCATGCCGACAAGTGCTGGAACTATGCAGGATTGAGAGCAACCTTCATACACAGCCACCCCTATTCAGAGGCACTCAATGCACCATCAAACCTCTGCTTGATTACAAACACAGGAATGAAAACCCTGGGTGCACCAAAATGTGGTTTTTGCAGGAAGTTTGCAGGAATATGACCAAATTTCATACACAACCTTCCCTTAATCAGGACACATTAATGCACCATCAAATCCTCGTGTTATTACACACAAAGGAGCAAAATTCTGGGGTGCACCAAAAAGGGGGTGGTGGCTGTAACTCCATGGAACTTTGCAGGAGTGGGCAAAACTTTATACACAACATCCCCTGGTTGGGAGTGCACACAAGGCAAACAGAGATCTGATGACTGAGGAGAGTGGCTGCAGCAGTTTTGACCACTCTTGCCAAGCAACTCTGTAGGCGACCAAAATAACCCTGAGACAATTTTGATACTTGGGGAAGTTGTAGAGGACATCGCTGGGTTAAGGTGGGGTTGGACTGCAAGCACAATCAGTTGCTAGGCAGACAGTGGTTTTGACCTCTCTTGCCAAGTACAAAGAGACTTTGCAGGTGACCCCCCCCCAAAAAAATAGATAAAAGAAAAAGTATGAATTGGTTCTATGTTAACAGCTGCAAGGCAATTGATAGCAAGTTACTGGAAGACAGCTCGGATGTTGACAGTAACTATGTGGAAAAAGAAACTTTGGAACATAGCGATAAATGAAAAGCTGACACAGAAGTTAAGAGTTCATAGAGGAATAAAGAAAAGAGATACTTTCAGGACTGATTGGCAAAAATACATAGACTATATGAAAAAACCCCGAATAGAATAACTATGGCAGAAGCTTACAGAAATTTATGGGACTCATGAAAGGAAGAATATATATACAATTCATTTAATATACCACCCTGGAATAGAGAATAGGGAAAAATTCTGAAATAAACCAAGCGTGGGGAGGGAACGGGGAGGGAATGTTTCGGGTTTGTTTGTTGGGTTCTTGTTGTTTGGTTTTTTCACTGTATTTTATTACGAGAACTCAATAAAAATTGTTTTTTAAAAAAATAGGGTCAGCATGATTTAAAATAATAATAATAATAACCCACACTGACTGCCACATGGCACAATAACCCATGCTGGCTTAAATAACCCACTCTACAAACCGTTATTTTGGGTTATTTTGGCCAAATAAGCCATTGTGGGTTTAAAAAAAAATGCCTGACAGATGACACAATACACAATGGGCTAAATAAGCTATCATTACTTATTTAACCCATCGTGAGTTATAATGATGTCTGACTCTCCATCCTGTGTCTGTGTGTGTGTATAAAACACACACATACACACACACATACACAATCTTAGAGTTTGGGATTTGTGCACATCTTCTGGCTTCACTGCTGGAAAGGAGCATTATACAGCAGAATCAAAACAGAAATCTACTTAGGGGAAACCCTTACCCGGGGAATATTACTGCACACTGTAAGATGAACAGCTTGCATGTCAATAATAATAATAATAATAATAATAATAATAATAATAATTTTATTTATTTATTACCCACCTCTCCCTCTGGATCGAGGCAGGGAACAACATCAAATATAAAATACACAAAACTGATTAAAAGCACATAAAACCAATACATCATTAAAATACCAATAAAACACTTAAAATTCATTTGGGTAGGCCTGCCGGAAGAGATCAGTCTTTATAGCTCTTTTAAATTCTTGAAGACTGGTGAGTTGGCGGATCTCTCCCGGCAGGTCATTCCCCAATCTGTGAGCGGCAGAAGAGAAGGTCCTCTGGGTAACAGTTGTCAGCCTAGTCTTGGCTGAGTAACTTCTTCCCAGAGGAGCTGAGCATGCGGGGTGGATTGTGTGGGAGAAGGTGATCCCGCAGGTAACCTGGATGTTTAGGATCATTTTACTTGTAAAGGACCTAACTTCTAAATAAAGCTATAAATTGCCTTCAATTTGCACAATATGTAAAATTTGCATAATATGTGTTTGACTTGCTTTGTGCCTTTTCCTCTCTTCCTACATCCAAAAATTTTCAATAAAAGCAAGGTCATCTGCAACATTGCATACCTGGTTTTATGCTGATCTATGCACCTGCCTGCTACCAGCACAAGAAATTATATCTTTGAGAAGAGATATTTATTCCCATTTCTGCAAGGAATATCAAGGTGAAAAGCAGTTATATTTGGATTAGCATCATCCCAGAGGATTTGGGGAGCTAAAATAGTCGGTATTAATCAATACCCTCGCCCAGATATGTTGTGAAATTGTTGCTAGCAATATTCTGAATTAGCTAAGCAGGGTGTAGGGAGATTGAATGTAGAGTTAGGAATTTGTTGGTATGCACCAGTTTTAAAATATTTCAGGGAAAAGATGAACATAAGTGTAGGATTAAAAACACCCTAAAATATAATCATCACAAATGTTTTCACGTGGCTACAATTTATCTTAAAGGATCAACAAGTAGACACTGCTTCTACCAAAAGCTCTTTCAGTATCAGTTCCTCCCAGTCCCTTCATCGGTCTGCTTATTGGCATTCTTTTCAGTATGCAAATAAGTATTTTAATACCTACTACAAAATACCAAACTAGTATGCTACATTAGTTAATTATCATGGCTTTCCTCAAGCACACAGAACAGTCATTTCAAGGTGTTGAAAATTCTCTTAAGATATGCGCAGCTTCCCTTTCAGAATCAACGTTCGTAGAGTTCCATGGGTCTTCATTTCATTGTGTCCAGTTATTTATAATGTATTTTGTACAGCAAAGTGTACTGGTTAATACAAAAACAGAACGCATCAGTACACTTTAACGCAGCACATGTATTACACAAGGTTCTACCATCTCTGCTCCAGTTTATCAGAGTCATCAAAGTAATGCTGCCACACAGCTCTTGTGTGACAGCAGGTTCACACAATAATATACCTTTGCCTTTTGTCTCTCTCCTCCACCTCTCTTAGTTGCATCTCTGTTGCAAGGTGACATGTTATATTCTCCCCACCATTTGAGAGTAACATGAAATTGCCACTTGGGACCATTTTTAATGTTCTGTGCAGAATCAGAGTTTCTGCACATTTGCACGGTAGTGTTACACTGTTGGATTGTACTGTAACATGGAAGGGGTACAAGTGCTTTTTTCATAGTGTTGTATGCCATTACTGAGAAGCTTTAGAAGGGCAATGTTCATAGAACCATATCATAGTAGAGTTGGAAGGGGCCTATGAGGCATCGAGTCCAACCCCCTGCTCAATGCAGGAATACATATTAAAGCATGCCTGACAGATGGCTGTCCAGCTACCTCTTGAATGCCTCCAGTGTGGCAGAGCCCACGACCTCCCCAAGTAATTAGTTCCATTGTTGTACTGCTCTAACTGTCAGGAAGTTTTTCCTGATGTCCATGTGGAATCTGGCTTCCTTTAACTTGAGCCCATGAGTCCATGTCCTGCACTCTGGGTTAATCGAGAAGAGAACCTGGCCTTCCTCTGTGTAATAACTGTGGTAAGAATCCCAAAATTGGACTCGCAAGTTCATGTCTAGCGCCCTCCACTAATAAAATGCAGACACGGGATAAAAAGGCTTTGATTTTCTTTGCAAAGAAAGTCTCTCTTTATTCACAAAAGCAGGAAGAGCGAGAGAGAGCCTTGAACACAGAACACAGTTCATATACAAAATTCAAAAGGTACAGACATCATCCTACTTTCTCTTCCCTGAGCAATCTCAACTTAGTTAATTTCTATGAAACTCCACCCTTGCTACATTGCAAGCCTCTTCAGGAATTTGTCGTCTGGTCAGCTAGCTACAGACCAGGCAGTTTACAATACTTATCTTTTCCTCAGTGGCTTTTAAATCCTTCAACCATATCATAACAAAGGGGTGAATGATCCTGTGTTGCTAACCCAATCTGCCAAGTCTCCAAGTACTGTAATGTCATTCCAAGTTTTATAGCCCAGGGGAAGGGAAGACAGTGGCGCCTCTACAGTGATTTAATGAGTTTAATGACTCATTGAAAGGAATGTAGATTCAGAGCCATAGCATCCCTATCTACTATTACTTTAAACAAAAGAAATGTTTATTTCCCCCCAACAATCCTCCCTTTGATTCAAATAATACTTAGTATTTATTATTTTGAATCTCTCCTTTCTTGCAATCGTCTTTCTCTTTCTTTTATCATACATTGAAACACACAAGGAGTAATTAACACAATCAATACTATACCTAAACCAAACAAAAATATTTGTCTAAGCCAATTTATGTCAGGCAACCAAGCAGTTATCCAATCCCATGGGTTAGATACTCCTGAATAATTTTCTAGTATATTTTGTAGCTTATTGAGTTGATCTTCAATAGTCTTATTCATGTCATGGAATTACACTTCACACCCTCGCTGCACAATTTTACAAAAACCTCCTTGCCTTGCCAGCAAGTAATCTAAAGCCAATCGATGTTTGTAATCTCTTGACTAAGTTCACTTATTTCTTCTTGCATAGCCCTTATTATCATCCCAGTAGCGTTTATGGTCTTTTCAAGGCGACAGATTAGACCCAAAATGCTTTTTCGGTTTTCCTGAGCAACCATCTCTGGATATGCACCCAGCGTCAACATGCCCGTTATTGAACCCCCGCCAACTCTGTCGCCTTCCCAATTGCTTCCCAATTATCACAGTGTCTGGGCCTAATTTTCCTATTTGTGCTCCCACTTCTCCATCGTTCCCACACACTGATATCCTCCGCATGATAATTAGTAGCCCAACTTTCATAAAACAACCAGAGATTCAGATCCCTTGATTGCCATCCCGAACAGATACTTCCCAATCCTGTATAAGTCGGGTGAAACATTGGGTATTGAGGATAGAGATCAGAGAACATTCAATAGGAAATCAGACTGATAGGAAGAATTTTAAAATCCTCACAACCAAAACTTGCTAGTGCAGCTGGAATAATTTTTGAGATCTTGGAAAAATTCTCTATGCTTTTTCCAGTCTTTCCACACTCCATTGTGATGACAACAGAAACACATTCCAGGGGCATGAGTATGCTATTTCATCTTTCTTACCTGTACCTGTTTCAGTCCTTGAGGTACTTTGCTGAATAAGGTTCCACTATTTTGCAAGGCCCCTGTTATTAAACTTGGTTCATTTATCAGGGCTGGTAACAATGAAAAAGTACTTATGGTTTCAGGGTGTTCATAATACAAGATAGATGTATTCCCATGTTGTTCAAACATATGCAAAGCATGTCTTCTAAACCAATTACCATCTACTAGATACAGAAAGGAAAAACTGCACAGTAAATATACATTATTCATCTTTCAAACTTTTGATTTAACACTATATATATATATATATATATATATATTGTTTATTACTTTTTCTTAAATCACAGTTTTAAGGGGTGATTTAACTGATCAGTACATTCCACACCCCACTCAGGCAGGGGTGTGAAGTCTCCTAGATCAGAACTTTGATGATCCTGTTCCTCCTCTGCTTCTACTTCTGATCTCGCTTCGTCCTGGAAATCTGTCGTGAGATTCGTGGTGCTTCCCTGCTGTGCATTGTCCTCACCTTCACCCCCTCCCAGTCCAGCGGGATCAAAAGGGCTGCGGCGCTCTCTGGAACAATGCATATAATGGATCCAGGATGTTTTTCCTTCTACTTTGAGAGCAGTGTGGGTTGTTAATAAAACGAGATGAGGACCAGTCCAACGCTGGTGTAGCCCGCCTGCTGTCCACGATTTTACATAGACTTTGTCCCCCGCTTGGAATGGATGTGCCGTTATATCCAGTGGAAGAGGCTGCACTTCTCTAGCATGTTGCCATATCCTCTGGAACTCGTGCTGGGGCTGTATAACATAAGCAACAAGATCTTCATCTCCTCTCAACAAAGTAACATATGGCCTGGCACGTTCTCTTCCCATGGGTGGGGGTCTCCCATACAGTACTTCATAGGGGGATAACCCAATGGGTTGTCTAGGGGTGGTTCTAATAGAGAACAATACTAGAGGTAATGCAGTTGCCCATGCCAACTTAGTGGCTATACACATCTTAGTAAGTCTCCTTTTCAAAGTTGCGTTCATTACTTCCACCTGTCCTGCTGACTGAGGATAGTACGGGGCATGCAGGGTCCAATTCTGTCCTAGACACTTAGACAATTCTTTCATGAGTGAGGCCGTAAAATGTGATCCTAAATCTGAGTTCACTTGATGAGGCTGGCTAAATCTTGGGACTATGTTTTTCATCAAGTGTCTTGCTCCCTCTTTAGAAGTGGCAAACTTACAGGGAAACGCCTCCACCAATCCAGACAATTTATCTACTATAACCAACATCCATTGGAATCCTTGTGATTTTGGCATGTGTGCAAAATCAATCTGTACCAATTCAAAAGGTAATTGTGCCCATGGTCTCCCTCCCATAGGACCTGGGGGTTGGGGCTTAGCATTTTCCCTTCTACACAAGTGACAAGCTTGTACTACCCTCTTTGCCATCTGGTGTATCCCAGGGGCAAACCATGTTCATATCACTGCCCTCACCAAACCCAATGTCCCCACATGACCTTGTTTGTGTTGCATCTGGCCTATAATTCTCAATCCTGCTTTCGGTAGGATTAATCTGCCATCCGTTAACTGCCAGGCGCCCTCGATCGTTTTCACAGCCCTGGCAGCCTCCCATACTTCCTTTTCATCTTTAGGTGCGTGCTCCCACCAATCAGCGAGCTCGTTGGGCTTTGGGTCTGCCGTGGCCAACATAATAGCATAAATAGGTAGCAATGCTGCTTTTTGGGCTGTTTTATCAGCTTTTGCATTTCCTTTTGTTACATCATCAGTCCCTCTTCCATGGGCTTTGCAATATACGATTGCGAGGGCTTGGGGCATATGTATAGTGTTCAAAAGCCCATCGATCTCAATCTCGTTAGCGATCGGTTTTTCAGCAGCAGTTATAAATCCCCGCTCTTTCCAGAGGGCTCTTGAACAAAAACAAGCTCCAAAAGTGTATTTGCTATCGCAAAATACTGTTAATTTCTTATCTTTTGCCTTTTCACATGCTCTAGTAAGGGCAATTAACTCAGCTGCTTGTGTGTTTTATTACTAGGTAAGGGTCCCGATTCAATGACTTCCATCACTGAGACTACAGCACACCATTCTTCCATACTCCTTCTACTATACGAGAAGAACCATCCACAAACCATACAAAGTCTGAATCTACCGAAGAGGTGTCACTCAAATAATTTCTTGGCATTTGTAATTCTTTTATAACCTCTTCACAGTCATGTGGCATTCCTGCATCTATTTCAGGCATTAAGGTAGCTGGATTCAATTCGTTACATCTTAACACGGTCAGTCCCGGGGTTTCTAACAACACAGTCTCATATCTGGTATATCTAGCATTTGAAAAATGTTATGTGTTCTTCTGGGTTAGTAAGGAAGCCACTGCATGGGGCACCCACAATTGAAGCAGATGCCCAAGAACAATATCCTGGACTTTTTCTACTATCAAAGCTGCAGCCGCCACACTTCTTAAACAAGAAGCATATCCTTGAGCTACTACATCCAATTGTCCTGAATAATATCCAATACAGTGTCGATGAGGACCCAAATATTGACACAACACTCCAGAAACAACCCCTTTTCTCTCATGGACAAATAATATACATGGTCTTATGTAATTAGAAAGTCCCAACGCAGGCGCTGACTTAATTTGTTCCCATGTTTGGGCATCTAGTTTTGTCCACTCAATTTCCTCAGGAGCTGTAGCTCTGGTTTTTTCCAACCATGGTTTTACAATTTCAGAAAAACTAGGGATCCATGCTCGACAATACCTTAACATTCCCAACAATGCTTGGACCTGACTTTTTGACACTGGTATTTTCATTTGTGTTATTGCATGTACACGTTTACAGGACAATTTTTGAGTTCCCTGAGATAACACATGTCCCAGATATTCCACTTCAGGCTTACACCAGTGTAACTTTCATTTTGCTATTTTGTGACCCCTTTCGCCTAATGCGTTGACTAGGCACAATGAATCAATTTTACAACTTTCTTCATCTTTCGCACAAAGTAATAAATCATCTACATAAACTATTAGGACTGAATTTTTGGAAACACGATTCCCTGTATGTCCTGATGTAGAATTTGGGTAAATATACTCGGAGATTCCACATAACCTTGACAAATTCTGGTCCATGTTAGCTAAACACGATCTTGCCAGATAAAAGCAAAATGGTACTGGGAATCTTTATGTAAAGGGATGCTGAAGAAAGCTGAACTTAAATCAAGCACAGGGATACTGCACATAATTGTAGCTGGATTTGGGACTACGTTATGCCTTGGAATTACATAATTATTGATCCGCCTTAAATCTTGAACTAATCTGAAGGAGGGGGGTTCCCCTGGACTTGTTTTTTTTTACAGCCATAATAGGGGTGTTACAAGGAGAGGAACATGGTACCAAAATGCCTTGTTTTATAAAATTCTCAATCAATTTTCCAATGTATTCACGCGCTTCTCAAGGCATGGGATACTATTTAACTCAAGGTAGTTCCATGTCAGTACAGACAGTGATCTTAACTGGAGCAGCAGACTTCAAGAGCCCCACCTCTCCAGAATCTTCAGCCCAATAATGAGATGGAACATCTTCCAATTCACTTGGCAAATCTGTTAGAACCTTTTGATCTGTTTCTCCCAAAAAAGCCATCAAGTTTGTGGCTGGAAGGGACAAAAACAGCCCATCAAGAGTGCATTGTATCATCGCATTCAATTTTGCTAACAAATCTCTTCCCAGTAAATTTACAGGACTTTTAGACATCATTGTCTAAATGATGTAAATCATGTAAATGAACCAACTTTGACTTGTACTGGGGAACTGATAGGACTGGGGGATGGTTTTCCATCAATCCCCTTCACATGTCCATGTCCGGAAAGCGTGTGAAGCAACTTGATTTAGCCTGCTTTTAGAAGCGTCTGTATTTATCAGATAGTCATAACAATCACCATTTATGGCCAAGGTCAAAAAAGGCCTTTCCAATTTTAATTTCCAACAGTTCAGCTTTTCCACAGTTCCCACTTGTCCTTTCAAATGTCCTAAGTCCTTTTCTACCCATCATTCCGACGTATTTGCCGCTCCCTGAAAACCAGTTCTCTGTCCCTCAGCTTCTAGTCTCAACTTACATTCATTCTTCCAATGGCTAGGATTTTTGCAAAAATGACATAGATCCTTATCCACATCTTCATTTCTACCACTACTCTTCCATCCTCCTCTTCCTCTTCCTCACCCATGGCCCCTTCCTCGGCCGTGAGCAGCAAACCCTTCCGTTGTTATTGCAGCTTCCAGAACCTTCATTTCCTGCTCTGCAACCTGCTTCTTTTCCTTCTTAATCTTCTCTCCCCTCAAAAACATGCTGAGCCACTGCCAATATCTGTGCCACCGTGTCTCCTGCCCACCTGGCTTATGCTTCACAAAATATTAATTCACATCAGGAGCTGCTTGATCAATGAAAATACTAATAACCAGCGCCACATTAGCTACATCCTCTAGATCTATCCCTCCATACATTCTGAGTCTCTGGGAAAGCTGTCAAGTGGGGACTCATTTTTTCTTGAATCACTGTTTTAACCTTCGACCAATTCATGGTTTTCTGCCTCATGAGTCTTAGTATAGTCTCCATTAAGACTTGATACTGCATAATAACAGTATAGTGCTGATCATCAGCAGGATCAAGATTAATGGGTGGACCCAGATAAGCATTCATAACTAGACCAGGTGGTGCACCCAAAGGTGCTTGTGCCAGAGCTTCATTGATTCTCCGTTTCAAATCAGCCATTTGCGCCGGAGAAAGAAGAGCTCCACAAAGTTGATGATAATCATTAGGAGTGGGATGATAAGTATTGCATATAGCATTTACTTGACTCATTTATTTATTTATTTATTTATTACATTTGTATACCGCCCCATAGCCGAAGCTCTCTGGGCAGTTTACATAGGATTAAAAACAATTAAAAACAATATACAAAAATTAAAACAGCAAAAACATACAACATACACACAATCTGTACATTTAAAACCTACTTCAACACTTCAAAAACTACAAAAACAAAACAAAACAAACCCAGGCTCCTCAGATATTGCCAAATGCCTGAGAGAAGAGGAAAGTCTTGACCTGGCGCCGAAAAGATAACAATGTTGGCGCCAGGCGGGCCTCGTTGGGGAGCCACCACAGAGAAGGCCCTCTCTCTTGTTGCTGACCTCTGAGCTTCCCTCGGAGGAGGCCCTCGGAGGAGGGCCTTAGATGTTGAACATAGTGTTCATGAAGGTTCATGTCGGGAAAGGCGTTCCATCAGGTATTGTGGTCCTAAGCCGTGTAAGGCTTTATAGGTTAAAACCAGCACCTTGAACTTGGCTCGGAAACATACAGGCAGCCAATGCAAGCAGGCCAGAGTAGGTCTTATATGTTCGAACCTACTGGTTCCAGTTATCAATCTGGCCGCTGCATTTTGCACAAGCTGCAGCTTCTGAACCACCTTCAAAGGCAGCCCCACGTAGAGTGCATTGCAGTAATCTAACTTGGAGGTTACCAGAGCATGGACAACTGAAGCCAGGTTTTCCCTGTCCAGATAGGGATGTAGCTGGGCCACCAACCAAAGTTGGTAGAAGGCACTCCGTGCCACTGAGGCCACCTGCGCCTCAAGTGACAAAGATGGTTCTAGGAGAACCCCCAAGCTACGAACCCGCTCCTTCAAGGAGAGTGCAACCCCATCCAGAACAGGTTGAACACCCTCCATCCGGTCAGCGGAACCACCCACTAACAGCGTCTCAGTCTTGTCTGGATTGAGTTTCAGTTTATTAGCCCTCATCCAGTCCATTGTCAGCACATCCACAGCCTCACCTGATGAAGATGAAAAGGAGAAATAGAGCTGCGTGTCATCAGCGTACTGATGACAACGCACTCCAAAACTCCGGATGACTGCACTCAACGGTTTCATGTAGATATTGAACAGCATGGGGGACAAAACTGACCCCTGCGGAACCCCATACTGGAGAATCCACGGGGCCGAGCAGTGTTCCCCAAGCACCACCTTCTGGAGCCGACCCACCAAGTAGGAGCAGAACCATTGCAATGCAGTGCCTCCCACTCCCAACTCAACCAGTCATCCCAGAAGGATACCATGGTCGATGGTATCGAAAGCCGCCGAGAGATCAAGGAGAATCCCCCTGTCTTTCTCCCGACATAGGTCATCATACAGGGCGACCAAGGCTGTTTCCCGAAACCAAAACCAGGCCTGAAACCTGACTGAAATGGATCCAGATAATCGGTCTCATCCAAGAGTGCCTGGAGCTGGCTCGCAACCACCCACTCCAGGACCTTGCCCAGGAATGGAACATTTGCTACTGGCCTGTAGTTATTAAGGTTTTCAGGGTCCAGGGAAGATTTCTTTAGGAGTGGTCTCACTGCCGCCTCTTTCAGGAGGCCTGGGACCACTCCCTCTTGCAAAGAGGCATTAATCACTTCCCTGGCCCAGCCAGTTGTTCCATCCCTGCTAGCTTTTATTAGCCAAGAGGGACAAGGATCCAATATGGAAGTGGTTGCACGAACCTGTCCAAGCACCTTGTCAACATCCTCGAGCTGCACCAACTGAAACTCATCCAAGAAAACAGGACAAGCCTGTGCTCTGGATACCTCACTAGATTCATCTGCTATAACACTGGAGTCTAAGTCCTGACGGATGCCAGAGATTTTATTCTGGAAGTGCCCAGCAAATGTATTACAGCGGGCCTCAGATGGTTCTACCATGTCCTTGGGGCCAGCATGTAAAAGCCCCCGGACAACTCTGAAAAGGTCCGCTGGGCGGCAGGTTGATGATTGAATAGTGGCAGCAAAGTATTGTTTTTTTGCTGCCCTCACTGCCCCTGAATACAGCTTACCATAAGCACTTACCAGTGTTTGATTGCATCCATCAGGAGTTCGTCTCCATCTGCCCTCAAGCCGTCTCCTGTTTTGTTTCATCACTCTCAGCTCCGGGGTATACCACGGAGCCATTCGAGCTCTACACAGGAGAGGGCGCTCAGGAGCAATCGTGTCAACTGCCCGGGTCATTTCTGCATTCCACAGATCAACCAGGGTTTCAACAGGAGAGCCAGCCCTATCAGCCGGAAAACTCCCCAGAGCCCTCTGGAAACCATCTGGATCCATTAGCCTCCAGGGGCGGACCATCTTAATGGGTCCCCCACCCTTGCAGAGGGGAAAAGCCACTGTAAGTCTAAACCTCAGCAGGTGGTGATCTGACCATGACAGAGGGGTTGATGTAAAGTCCCCCACTTTCAGATCCCCATCTCCATGTCCAGTTGAAAAAACCAGGTCTAGAGTGTGCCCTGCTACATGCGTTGGGCCGATGGTATGTTGGGACAGTCCCATGGTTGTCATGGAGTGGAGACCATGAAATCCTGAGCTGCCCCAGATAAAGTGCCCTCGGCATGAATGTTGACATCCCCCAGAACCAAGAGTCTGGGGGACCTCAACAGTACACCAGAGATCACCTCTGTCAGCTCAGCTAGGGAGGCTGTTGAGCAGCGGGGTGGGCGGTACACCAACAGAATCCCTAATCTGTCCCGTTGGCCCAACACAAGGTGCAAACACTCCAGACCAGTAGTTGCATGGACAGGGAGCCTGCAGAGGGGGATGGAATTCCTACAGACCACAGCAACCCCCCCTCCCCGGCCCTCAAGTCTACCCTGATGCTGAACCAAGTACCCCGGTGGGCATAACTGGGAGAGACTAACTCCTCCCTGCTCTCCCACCCAGGTCTCGGTTATACATGCCAGATCGGCTGCCTCATCCACAATTAAGTCGTGGATGAGGGAGATCTTATTATGCACTGATCTGGCATTTAAAAGCAGCACCCGGAGGCCTGAGGGCTGGCTGATAAGGCAACCAACAAGCCTGTGGGTGTGAGGGGGACCGGAACAAGGCACAGCCATTAACTGTCTGGGCCTTGTTTCCCTAACCTGGCAAGTCCTCCTCACAACGCCATATCTCCCTCTACCCGTCACTACCCCAATTGTGCTCCCCTCAGATCCCCCCACCTGGCCCTGTATCCTCCCTCCCAGGCACATAGCTCAAGCCTGGGGAAAGGGGAAAAAAAAACAAACAAAAAAACCAAAGACAAAAACAAAAAAGCCAGCAGGCAGGCAGGCGCACTCCTCTCCTCCCCTGGCAGCAGGCCTCCTTCTCCTGCAGGTTGATAGCTTTCCCAGGCCCCCTCAGCCAGCAGCTTAAATATCCCTCCCAGGAAGGGAGGGGGACTGATGTAATTGTCCACAGCAGCTGGCTCAGTACCTGGGAGCCTGGTCCTGCAGGGAGTGGCAGTCTGCCAGGCTGAAATCCTCTGGAGGGTGGTAGTGGTGGCAGCAGCGAAGACCAGGAGGCAGGCAGGCAGGCACACTCCTCTCCTCCTCTGGCAGCAGGCCTCCCTCTCCTGCAGGTTGATGGCTCATGAATCTGCTAGGATCTTCATGCAATTCTGGTATATTTTGTGTCCATAAAAACAAATCCTTCGGTTTAAATGGCATATGCATTCTATTTGACACACTTTGTATTACTGGTGGAACTGGAGGAACAGCCACAGGATCACCCTGAGTAGTGACCAGACTTGTGATTTGTTCAATCACTGGGTAATAAGCCCATGGGCCACTCGTTTGCCCTTGCATTCCATTATAGGGCGGTGGAGCTGAAGGTAAGGGAGAAGGATAACTTCCAAATTTTACACTTAAACTTCTTTCTTGAAATTTTCCCACCATTTCTGCCCAAATATTCCAATAATCCTTAAAATCCAGGAAATTTTTTCCTCCAATACAATCCTTAAATCTCTTAAGATGTTTTGATCAAATGACCCAATCGGTGGCCAAGTTCTTTCTCCAAACAACAGCCATTCTTTAGTGCACAAAGTTCTTAGCCGACGTTTGGACAAACCAGATCTTCCCGGGCAATTTTCCCATTTCTCTAAAACCTCATCCAATCTGCCAAATCTCCAATCTGCCAAGTCTCCAAGTACTATAATGTCATTCCAAGTTTTATAGCCCAGGGAAAGGGAAGACAGTGGCACCTCTACAGTGATTTAATTTGGCTCTGAATCTACATTCCTTTCTATGAGTCATTACAGAGCCTCAGCATCCCTATCTACTTTTGCTTAAAGAACAGAAATGTTTATTTTCCCCCAACACAACCTTTCAAGTATTTGAAGAGTGCTATCATGTCTCCCCTCAGTCTTATCTTCTCGATTTAAAAGTTTTTATTTTTCAGACAAAAACAAAACAAAAACACTACAACATATAACATTAAAATGGACTTCTGAATTTCTCCAACAAACAAGAATTTCTACATAGTGAATGAATTTCCCGACCTCCATCAATTATTTTTTTCCAATTTAGTCACTGAATCCGCTTGCAAATATGTCTTTCCCTTCTCTTTCAAAAAGTCTATCAGCAGTTTCCATTCTTCAATAAACTCCCCTCAGTCTTATCTTCTCAAGGCTAAACATGCCCAGTTCTTTCCGTCTCTCCTCAAAGGGCTATGTTTCCAGACCCCTAATAATCCTTGTTGCCCTCTTCTGAACCCCCTCCAGCATGTTTACATCCTTCTTGAAGTGTGGTGCTCAGAACTGGACGCAATACTCAAGATGAGGCATATCCAGGGCAGAATAGAGGGAAATTGGTATCTCACGTGATTTGGAAACTATACTTCTATTAATGTAGCCCAAAATAGCATTTGCTTTTTTTGCAGCCATATCACACTGTTGGCTCATATTGAGCTTGTGATCTACAACACTTGCAAGATTCTTCTCACTTGTAGTATTGCTGAGCCAAGTATTCCCCATCTTTTATTAGGTTTATTTTCCCTAGGTGTAGAACTTGATTAGGGGTCTGGAAACAAAGTCCTATGAGGAGAGATTGAAAGAACTGAGCATGTTTAGCCTGGAGAAGAGAAAATTGAGGGGAGACATGATAGCACTCTTCAAATACTTGAAAGGTTGTCACACAGAAGAGGGCCAGGATCTCTTCTTGATCAACCCAGAATGCAGGACACGGAATAATGAGCTCAAGTTACAGGAAGGCAATTGATTACCTCCTAAACAGATTAGTTTGTTTGACAGTTTAAGTCCAGAATTGGGCTTTTGACAAATGAAAAATATCTGGCCAATGGACCAGTCAAATATCAGTCAATAATGATAAAATATAACCATTAAAAATACTTGCGGGGCGAAGGACAAGAAATGAAAAGTCGACACACAAAATTGGGATTAAACATGGGCCACTTTATTTATTCAGCAGAGAAATAAAAGGGGGAGGTGAAACCTAAGCAGGCATTTTGTCACGGCCAGCTAGGCCATTGTGGGGATCGGGCGACACATTCACAGCCCGGGAAGTGGCGCCTGCACTTTCGCCGCCCCCCGAGCTTCCTCAATCTGAGGTGGGACCTAATCCTTTCCACCTCCTTGTCTGCACCGTTTTCCTTATCCGAGCTCTCTTGTTCACGGAACAGCAAAAATAATATATCCATGTATTCTCCTTTGCAAATCTTTTCCCTGGTTGCAGGGAGCAAATGGTAACCCAGTGGTGCAGATGTGCTTCCAGTAGGAATGGTATCACTGCTAGCACCAGCATACGGGTCCCTTACTTCCTGCGTCTGCCCCAGGTCAAGTTTTTGGCGCCCGTGCCTGGCACGCAACGCCCTGCACACGAGGGAGGGCCAGCCGACCTTTCCCTGTTCTCCCGAGATCCGGGCTGTTCATGCGGCCGGAGAACAACCGCACCCCGCCTGGGAGGGAGGAACAGCCGATCCCTCCCTGCCTCCCGGTAAGCCGAGCAAGTGAGGGACGCTCAAGCATCAGGCTCCCCCTCCCCTCTCTGCTGGAGGACTGCCTGGCCCTCAAAAAACCTGTTGGCCCGCCGGCCAAGGGCTCCCGAACATGGCCTCCCCTCCTGCCATGTCTCTGCCTCTCCTTGCTGCCGCTGCTGATTTTGCATCCGCCGCTGCAGCGCCGCCCGCTGCTCTGCCGCCGCTCGCACAGCCGCTGGTCGTTGCTCTGCCGCCACCGAAATCTCTGCCGCCGCCCATTGCTTGCCACTTTATCTGGGAAGTGGAGCTGGGAAGGGGTCCTCATCACCCCATCCTCGCCCGCAACCTCCTCCCCCTGCCCATGTGAGCAGGGCGGGAAGAGGCCTTTTTAATATTAATAATAATATTATTATTATATTTATTTATATCCCGCCTTTTTCCCAATAATGGGACTCAAGACGGCTTACAAATTGAAACATGTACATTTAAAACAAATAGGGATATACAAAATTAAAAATATAATTAAACATAAAATGTTTTTAAATGTTTAAAATATTTTAAAACTGTACTAATTACACATAATTTAAAAATCCAAACTATAAGCAGTACATCCACAAAGATCTGAACTACTCCCCAAAGGCCTGCTGAAACAGAAAAGTTTTAGCCTGTCTCCAAAAGCACACTAGCTTCCCTGGGAAGGGAGTTCCAGAGTCCCGGGGTAGCCACCGAGAAGGCCCTCTCCCTCGTTTCCACCAGGTGTGCCTGTGATGGTGGTGGGGCAGATAGACGTTACAAAAAAGGTTAGTTTTTTGGGAAACAATATCAACACTTTAAAAATTGTAATACATTGGTCCTGTTCAGATGCAACTTGGGGAAGGGTGGATATTGTCAGGCATCCACTAGACCTCTGGCCTAGTGGATGGAAAGTTGAAGAATTGGGGATTGTTTTGAGAAAGTCTGTTTCTCTGTAAGCTTATAATCTGTCGCTGTTTCTCATGGGAAGTTGCTAGCTGAGGCCTTGAGCTATATAGTTTCCTGGGGAACAAAGAATGTTTGGAAAAGGTGAGGGGCTCTCCTGCAAGCTATCACTCACATTGTGGTGTCATCAAGAGGAGGTTGAACTGTGCCGCCCTGTTGGCACATGGCTTTGGTTTACTGGTCTGAGGACCTGTCTGTCAAGTGGCTTGGAATAAGCCTGGCCTGCAGTGTATAAGAGAGATGAACAAAAGGGGAGGACCTTTGCTAGAGATCATCAGTTCAACGCTTGCCCTGAATCCCCTCATGTTTGGATTCTACCTGTTTGGAGATTTTGGAAGCACTCTGTACATGTTCGCTTATCTGTTATTTGGACTCTGAATTTCTAAAGATTGTGCCATTGAAAGTGCTCTGAGGCATTTTATAGACTTGGACTTGAGTTTGCTCTGCTGTGTGTGTGGGGGGGCTGTGAGAGAGCCTTCCTCAGAGCCAAAGTTACAGGCATGGGAGGTTTCCTAGGTAGAAGAGGTTCATTCCCTGGCGCCTTGCTTACTTTTATCAGCTTGGTGTTTTTTGGCACGCTGGGTGTGGTTAGTGCAAGATTGATCTGTCTCTGCTGGGCTTCATGCATCCCTGTGCTGGAGCCTTTCCTTGGGCCTGGGCCCTGTTCTTGATGACTCAGCCTGTGTCACGTCTGCTAATTGCTCAGATAGGACAGGGGCAACCCTACACTTCTTCCCCGAGTGATTGCCAAAGGATCATGTCAAGCCTGGAGCCTAAAGCTGTCTGGCCTTTATCAGCTTAAGTGGATGTATGCAAAAATGAAACCGTCATGTGATTTCACCAATAAAGGAGTCTCACCATCTTGAGTGTCTTGTCAGTTTGCCTAAGTTCATGAGGGGAAAGCCTGGGGTTGGGCTTGCGCATGACAGGTATTATTATTATTATTATTATTATTATTATTATTATTTTATTACATTTCTATACCACTTCATAGCTGAAGCTCTCTGGGCGGTTTATATAAGATTAAAATGATTAAAAACTATAACAAAATTTAAAACCACAAAACATGCAACATACACAGAAACAGACCTCCAAAAACAACTATAAACAACTTCATAAACAACTATAGAAACAGATCCAGGATCAATGAAGCTGATCACATATTGTTAAAAGCCTGGGAGAAGAGAAAAGACTTGACCTGACGCCAAAAAGATAACATTTGCACCAGGCAGTCCTCATCAGGGAAATCATTCCATAATTGGGGGGCCACCACTGAGAAAGCCCTCTCCCTTGTTGCCATCCTCCAAGCTTCCCTTGGAGTAGGCACCCGGAGAAGAACCCTAGATGTTGGTTGTAGTGTACTGGTAGGTTCATGTTGGGAAAGGCGTTCCATCAGGTATTGTGGTCCTGAGCCATGTAAGGCTTTACAGGTTAGAATCAGCACCTTGAATCGGGCTCGGAAATGTGCAGGCAACCAATGCAAGCAGACTAGAGTCTGCCTTATATGTTCAAACCATCTGGTCCCTATCGATCTGGCTGCTGCATGTTGAACAAGCTCCAGCTTCTGAACCATCTTCAAAGGCAGCCCCATGTAGAGTGTATTGCAGTAATCTAACTTGGAGGTTACCAGAGCATAGACAACTGAAGCCAGGTTATCCCGGTCAAGATAGGGGTGTAGCTGGGCCACCAACCAAAGTTGGTAGAAGGCACTCCATGCCACCGAGGTTACCTGAGCCTCAAATGACAGAGATGGTTCTAGGAGAACCCTCAACTTATGAATTTGCTCCTTCAGCCTAAATCAAAATATCTACTTAAGTGCACCTCAGGTTTGAAAGGGTAGGGAGAAAAGTCTAGAAGCCTGCCACCCCTTCTAGAATTAAAAGAATAAAACAGATACTGATATCCATCTTTGGCAACTGTATCTCGTGTTCCATGAGAGAACTGTATGCCTCCACCACCTCTGCCCCCTTGCCACTCATCATTGCATGATGGCTTGTTTTCGAGAGTGTTTATGCCCCATCCATAAATTGGCCCCTACTGCAAATGCAAGGGCCAAAGGTGCCACAGGTGCCGCTTCTAATCTTCACCCGAGTCAGTGGATGATGATGATGCTGTGACTTCTATGGACAGAGCCTCTCCATCTGAGGACATGTCACATTTTACAGATCCTGTGTATGGTGCAATCCTTAGGGATAGATGCAACAGTAGCTGTTCTGAATCAGTGCCTGGGAACAGTAATGGACTGGATGAGGGCCAACATACTGAGACTCAATCCAGACAAGACAGAGATACTGTTTGTGGGTGGTTTGTCTGTCCAGCTAGGTGATGTTCACCCAGTACTGGATGGGTTTGCACTCCCCCTAAAGGATCAGGTTCATAGTTTGGGGGTGATCCTGGATCTGGAACTGTCACTGAAGGCACAGGTGAACTCAGTGGCAAGGAGTGACTGCACCCTTATCTGGACAGAGATAGCCTAGCTACAGTTATCCATGCTCCGATAACCTCTTGTCTTGATTACTGCAATGCGTTATACGTGGGGCTGCCTTTGAAAATGGTCTGGAAACTTCAACTGGTACAAAACAGGGCAGCACATTTGCTAACAGGGACTGGCCAACAAGACCACATCACGCCAACCCTTTTCCAGCTTCACTGGCTTCCAGTGCAGGTCCAGGCCCAATTCAATGTGCTGGTATTAACATTCAAAGCCCTAAATGGCTTGGGGCCAGACTATCTGAAGGAATGTCGCCTTCTATATGTACCTGCCCAGACCCTAAGATCATCCTCAGGGATCTTTCTCCATTAGCCCCTGCCAAAGGGAGTAAGGCAGGTGACTACCAGGAGGAGGGCCTTCTCTGCTGTGGCACCCCCGCTGTGGAATGAGCTCCATAGAGAGGTTAACCTGGCACCTACATTATACTCTTTTAGATGCCAGGTGAAGACCTTTTTATTTTCTCAGTATTTTAACAGCTTATTAGTCTGATTTTTAACTTTGCTGTTTTAAATTTGTTTTTTAAATCTATATTGCTGCTTGGTTATATCCTGCTTGTATTCTTATATACTATGCTTTTATACTGTTGTTGTTTTATATTTTGAATAATGATTATGGTTGTAATTTTTGTGACCCACCCAGGGAGCTTCGGCTATTAGGCAGTATAAAAATGCAATAAATACATAAATAAACAAACAATAAATGTCCAAAAGGTGGATGATCCTGTATTCAATGCCGTGTTCTCAGAAGCATCATCCCGTGACAATACTCTTTTTGCCAATTCTGCTAAAAATGGCTCAACTCTCTTGGAAAGAACCCTCTTCAATGACACCTATGTCGAAGAGATTGGAGAATCTTTATAGGTACAACAGAAAGTTGCTGATCTTCTCTTTGTTCACCTGAAGCTGAATTCGATAATAGTCAAATCCTCCCAAGGTCGATCAGGAAAATCCCATACAGCACTTGTGGACAAAACGGGAAGGAAATTAGATATGATGAGGAGGCGTATATATTTGTCGGCAACTTTACGTTTAAGAGTAACTAATTACCAGGCCATGATGGACAGATACCAACTCTCCCTATGGGAAAAAAATATCATCCCTCTCAATGCATTTTTCGTACGATCAAAGGGAACTGGCAAAGGTCTTTCAAGATGAGGTGCTCCGTCTGTCTCAACAACAAATAAACACCTCTCGACACCAGGCCAACTGCGCTTGTTGGCATGCTTGGCTGAGATCAGCCAGCCTAACTCCCGAAGCCTGCTCCAGGATTGTGGATCTCCCATTCGACAGGGATGGCCTATTCAACAGTTCCATTGATTATGCAATGGATGCAGTCCAAAAGGCGAGAACTACCACCAGGAAGGTGAGTATCGGCAAGACACCTCAATACCCCTGTTGGTTGCGTCATTGGTACCAAGAACAGCCTTACTTCCCACATCAGCAAGATCTAACAGGAAGGTTCCAGCAACACCAGCAACAACAAAGAAAGCAGTTTACCTCGGGTCGGTACCATCAGCCCTGCGGCAAGCCAGACAATGTCCAGCGTATGTTGAGGGTTTTGTTGTTTTTTGACCCAGAATAGTTGTTTTAAATGGATACTGTATTTATAATCTGTTTTATGCTTTTTATGCTTTTTAAATTTTGTATTAATTTAAAATATTAATGTTCAATGTTTTTAATTTTTGTAAACCCCCTAGAGAGCTTCAGCTATAGGGCGGTATATAAATGCAAATAATAATAATAATAATAATAATAATAATAATAATAATATGGTGCCTTTGACCTCCCCAAGATCTTTTGCTGATACGGCCTCCGCCTCCCACATAGAATCATAGAATCATAGAATAGTAGAGTTGGAAGGGGCCCACAAGGCCATCGAGTCCAACCCCCTGCTCAATGCAGGAATCCACCTTAAAGCATGGCTGACAGATGGTTGTCCAGCTGCCTCTTGAATGCCTCTAGTGTGGGAGAGCCCACCACCTCCCTAGGTAATTGGTTCCATTGTCGTACTGCTGTAACAGTCACGAAGTTTGTCCTGATGTCCAGCCAGAATCTGGCTTCCCATAACTTGAGCCTATTATTCCGTATCCTGCACTCTGGGTTGATCGAGAAGAGCTCCTGGCCCTCCTTCATGTGACAACCTTTCAAGTATTTGAAGAGTGCTATTGTCATGATGCAAGCCCACCCCAGGCTTCTGCTCTCGAACTTTAGGCAAACTGACACACTCCAAAACAGTGAGATCTCTTTTATTGTGAAATCACACGGAATTCAAGCATAACAGTTTCATTTCTGCATATACACACTTGAAGCTGGAGATGGCGGGGTCGCCACCAACGAGCCTCCGTGCATACGTCAAAGAGCATGGCTGGACCAAGGGGCGCAACGGGAAGAGGGCCCCACCACACAGAAACAGGAGCCCCCGGCAAGGCTGGTCGACCCACAGCCAACACCCCCCACCAAGGCCCCCCGAAAGCATCCCCCGCTCCTCCTGCCAAGACCCCCCAAAAGCATCCCCCGCTCCACCTGCCAAGGCCTCCCCGAAAGCATCCCCCGCTCCACCTGCCAAGGCCTCCCCGAAAGCATCCCCCGCTCCTCCTGCCAAGGCAGCCCCGAAAGCATCCCCCGCTCCTCCTGCCAAGGCAGCCCTGAAAGCATCATCCGCACCCTCTGCCAAGAAAGTTGCGAGGGCATCCTCTGCTCCTCCTGCCAAGGCAGCCCCGAAACCATCATCTGCACCTCCTGCCAAGAAAGTTGCGAGGGCATCCTCCACTCCTCCTGCCAAGGCAGCCCCGAAACCATCATCTGCACCCCCTGCCAAGAAAGTTGCGAGGGCAGCATCCGCTCCTCCTGCTAAGAAAGCTGTGAGGGCATCAGCTGAAGCATGGCTGGCCAAAGCGAGGCCGATGAGCCGGCCCGCAGTATCCCAAAGTCCATCGGTGCTTGCGAGGCCGCCACCTGTGCCACCCAGGACATCACTCTCATGCCAGCCTCCTCCAGCAGCAGCCCCACGCCCTTCCTACACCTCATCTGTGTGGACATGCAGGTAGAGAAACCCGCACCTGCCCCCCTGGTGCCAGAGACCCAGCAGGGAGAGGAAGAGCCAGGGCCGTCCCGTACGCGAGACACTCTCGTGAAGGGAAACGTGGCTGCCACCATAGGGCGAGTGACACGGCCAGTTCCAGCGCCATGCACGCGGCTAGGGTCTTCGAAACACACAACTATGGTGCAGGGAATACCGCATGGGATCCTGGATGTCGTGACGGAGACGGGGCCTGTGTCCCAGGAGACACAGGACGAAATGGAGCTGCTCGTGGAACAACAAGTGGGCGATGTGCTTGAGCCAGAACTGTCGCCGTCCCAGGAAGAGCTGCTGCATATTGATATGCAGGCCTCCGACGAAACGTACGTGGAGATGGAGGCGATGGAGGCGAAGGCACCGTTGGAAGTGGAGCTCGAGGCCAGGGAGGCCATGCTGGAGCTGGAGATCGAGGGGTCCCCACAGCCGGAGGACGAGCCGATGGAGGGATGGGCCCCCCTAGAGGAGGAGCCACCGCCACTGCACGTAGGCGAGCACGGTGAGGTCGAGGCCGAAGAAGCCCATCTCCTGACCAACGCGCAGAGGTGTGTGCATATGCGCAACAGGCGCAGGGCAGACCGGCTGCAGGTGGCGAGGGAGTTGGTCTCTGTCACGGAGACAACTGGGGAGCGCATCCACGGCCTGTTCACACGCATGGCAGCAAGGAGGAGGCCAGGCACACCAAGGAGCGCGTCCTCACTGTGTGGGCCACACGCACAGCTGCACAAGCCGTGGAGGAGTGCGCCCAAGCCACACGGGAGGCGGGGAGGGATGTGCTTATAGGTCTGGAGCGCCATGTCACTGGCATGACCGAGGCCATGGCTGCCACCGATGCTATCATCGATCGAGGCATGCGGGAGCACACAGCAGCCATCAACCGCCAAACTGAAGTGCTCAGGGAGCTTCCCCAATCCTTCCGTGGAGCCTACCATGGGCCACCGCAGCCTGCACCCTACATGGGGCCATATGGATACATGGCACTGCCGCAGCAACAGCAGTACATGCCCCCACCGATGGCCGCACCATATCGGGCCCCATGGTCGGCGGCGTCAGCAGCAGGTACCTCAGGGAAGGCAGGGGGGCGGCTGGAGGGCACGTGCACCGGAGCATAGGCGGCCGCCCAAAGAGGGGCCGCGCCATCCCACCAGACACCGACGAAGAGGGAGAGGAGGAGAGGCGCGAGGAGCCAGAGGAGGGGGAGGAGGAGGAGGAGGGGGTGGAAAGGGCCACTCAGGACGACATGGCCTAAGGCGAGGTCGTCCTACGAGCCCCTAGACCCATTCCCCATAGAACCATAGGGACATGCAGTTGTATACTCTCCCGCACCCCTATACACGATAGGACCCTCTGGCCGCCGCCTCCCTCATCCCGGTCTAGACGCTCAAGGCTATGTCCATCAGCATCCCAATGCAACAATGTTGCATGCGTTGGATGCCTCTCGTTCCCGGCCCTATCTCCCCTCATTGCAGCCAGAACCAGGCATGATGGCAACACCCTACAGGTCCGACGGCCACCAAGCAGGGTGCATTGTCCGACGCCGAAGGGCCCTTCGGTGCGGAGGTTGGTAACTGGGCTGTTGGGTGGTATGCATTGGTGTTAGCATGGTCTCCGTGTCACTGATGGCTCTCCCCCTCCTCTCTCCCCTTCTGTTCTCGCCTCCCAGGGAAACTGCGCTCCCTCCACCGTGCCATCCGTAGAAGGCGGAAGGCCCAAAAGGCACGCCGTCTCCACGCTCTGGAGGTGGCCCTGGGAGAAATAATATGTCGCATTTGACGTCTGGAACGAAGCGTCCGGCACCATCGCCGTCCGAACCACGGCCAGCCGTAGGGTTATTTGGCAGCTTGGAGGCTTACGCCCATCCCCCCTAGTCGCAGCGTAGTAATGGCCCGCTCTGCCGATTCCCCATCACGCGCCCCACTCCGGCCGCTTCCTGTCACTCCCCTCAGCCTTGCCGGTGCGCTTTAGCCTAAACAAATCCTCCTGCCCTCCCATTCCCATGCTAATGATGTGGACGGTCCCATGCTCCACCTCTAGCCCCACCTCCCTCCGCCCTCCTGCTCCACCTCGCCCACCGCTCCTCCCATCCTGCCCGTCCCCTCTCCAGCCTGCCCGGCATTTGCGAGAATGTCCCGGAGGGAGCTCGCGACGGCCTGCTTGCAGGGAGCGATCCAGGCGGCCATGCAAAACCACGGTGATGCCGACGAGGAGGACCTATTCCGTGCCTGCAAAGCCAGTGTTCTGGGCGGAGACCTTCCGCTGGCCGCTCGGGGCGACGGAGGCTGTGCCTTGTCTCCGGGCCACCGTCCTGCCACTGGTTTGTCCCCGTGCAGCCTCCATATTACTGGCGGAGAAGTTGGCCAAAGGCGCGGCTGAGGGAGCCCTCCCCTCTCGACGTCAGTCGAGCTTCTTGCCGAGCATGAAAGCGTGCGCCGCTGGGTGCTCCCCCGGACGGACGCCGTGTGGCATGAGATGTAGGACTTGAAGGACTGGGACGATGAGCGTTTCCGTGGGAGCTTCCGCATGTCTCGCGCGACATTTGAGGTGTTGGTGGCCAAGGTGACCCCTGTCCTACAGCGGGAATGTACAAATATGCGCAGATGTATTCCAGTCTCCCGTCGGCTCGGCCTCACACTGTACAAGCTGGCGTTCAATGTGGGCTACTTGCCCCTGTCGACTATCTTCGGGGTGGGCATGTCTACCACGTGCGAGATCTTCCGTGAGACGGTGAGCGTGCTGAACGAGCTGTACCTGGCCGACACCATTCGGGTGGGGGACGAGAAGGAGAACATGCGTGGCTTCCGTGCCCTGGGCTTCCCACGGGCGGTGGGGGCGATGGACTCGACCCACGTGCGCATCCTGGCCCCGCCCTCCCGTGGCGAGGAGTACTTCAACCGCAAGCATTTCTACAGCATGGTTCTGCAGGCGGTTGTGGATGCCAAGGGCCGCTTCTTGGAAGTGTCTGCGGGCGTGTCTGGGCGGAGCCACGACACAGCTGTCTTCTGGAACTCCCCCCGGCTGCCAAGCTGACATCGGGGTGCTTCCTGAAGTCTGGCCCCGCTTCCGTGTGTGGCCATGAGGTGGGTCCGCTCCTCCTAGCCAACCAGGCGTTCGCCCCGCAGCCGTGGCTGATGGCCCCATACCGCTACCCGCGCACCAACGTGCAGCGTAAATACAACTACTACCATTGCCGTGCCTGCCTGCCCATGACACGTGCCTTTGGGCGTCTGAAGGAGCGCTGGCGCTCCCTGTTCAGCTTGTTGGACTTGCAGGCCGACATCATTCCGGACGTGATGGTGTGCTGCTGCATCCTGCACAACATCTGCGAGTCCCGTGGGGATGTGTTACTGGCCGAGCATCCCGACCTCCCTCGGGAGGGCAAGGACGCCAACACCATCCCTGTGGATGGGCGTGACATCGAGCCTTTGCCGGGGCCAGAGAATCCCGTTGGGGAGCGTTGCGCCCGTGCGGAGGCGTCCTGGGTGCATGAGAGTATCAGTGCCTGGATCTGGCTGCGCTACCCTGACCCCGTGTGAGCGTCGCCTGTGTACTCCAATCTGTGGACTGGCATCTCTCCCTGGCATGCCGCCCCTCTCCGCCTCGTCCCCTTGGCACGTTCCGTGCATGGCTCCCTGGGGGTGTGGCCTCGGCCGTCCACTCTTCACTGCTGTGCCTTCCAGCCGCCTACTCCTCCCTTCCCGGAGGTGCCTATCCTTTCTGTAAACTCAGCCCTGGCATACTGGTGCCCATGTGCCTTACTGCCCATGTCTGCTTTCCCTGCTGAATAAAGTTTTCCAAACCACCCCACTCTTGCCTTCTTTCCTGTGCGTGCGAGGGACACTCTAGGAGGGAGGTGGGGGGGTGGGGGGCTGGGGGCCGTGGGTCATCCTGGCGACTGCCAGGTCCCCCATTTGGGGAGGATGGTAGGAGGCTCCCTGGGGCATGGGTGCCAACGTTGGAATTGCAGTGCTGGGCGCGGGTTGCGGGTGTTGTATTGGTGCTGCCGTTGCTCCTGGCAAGCTCTTTGCCCGAAGCTGCTGAGTTCCGCCCAGTGACTGAGGCAGCCAATGGGGTTAGGGAGGTGTGTCCTGCATCATCTAAGATGGCAGCGCCCATGGCTTTCGGCCGCAATGCTTGCTGGGATACCTGCTGGAGGAAAATGGCGGGGAAAATGGCCGCCAGGCTGTCAGTCAGAACCGAGTACGTAATTAACCACCAGGGTGGTTAACTTAACTTTGCATCCCCTGCTGCACGTGTCGTCCGAATTGAGGCCGGCTTTTTAACACACCATCAGTGGGTTAAGTCCTCTCAGTTGATTAACGTGTCGTCCGAATTGAGCCACTGACTCATCAGGAACACGAACAAAACTCAAGGAGAAACCCCAGCACAGAAATGCATGAAGTCAGTTCAGTTCAGTTCATAACCTTTATTGTTGGAAGCCAATGGCCATATCAACATTCAACAAAATCATACAATCATTAAAACCTCAACTCTATTGGCCCAGGGATTCATTAAGACAGGATGACTTATTTATAAAATTATGGCCAAATAACCATCCTACCTCGACATTTCCTTTACACATTAACAGATTCTTCCTCCCCCAAAAACGCCTTCCTTAATTTCAGTGCTGCTATAGCAAACAATGCTACATTATAGCTTACAAATTTGTCCTTATCTGCCAGCAGCCAGTTGATCTTGAAATCCTCCGAATGTCCTTCCAGAGATCTTAGGAGATATAAATTTGTTCCGCGGGGCTCTATAGAGCTTACACTGTAGGACGTAATGAATCACATCTTCAATCTGGCCTGCACCACATATACAGAGACGTTCTTTTACAATCTAAGTTGAGTAAAGGCTCTTCTGACCGGGAAAAAGGTTATCTCCTTAAGATATATAGCCATCTTATGATCTAACTTACATTTAGAATACCAATAAGACAGTTTACATTCTTTAGTGTAATCTAAATCCTCCCTAGCATCCTTGCCAAATAGCATATCCCGTATTAGGCGGTTTGACATCTCACAAAGAGTTGTTATTAGGGAAGGTGAGTAGGAAGACATCAGATCTTTCCCTAAACACACCCAACCCTCCCTGTCCTGTAGGTCCAAAAAGCACAATTTGGCCAAGTACTGATCAGGCATCTGTAAAAGTTTTTTAATGTAAAAAATCACAGATTTATGTATGCGAACTTTCAACAAGGGTAATCCTAGTTCTGTTCTTAATAATGCTCCTGGAATGTTAGGGGCTGTTGCCAAGAGAGCACGTAGAAAATTATTTTGAACAGGTTCCAGTTCATTCCTGTAATAAACGCCCCACATTGCTGCACCATATAAAATGTGCGCTACAATCTTGGCAATATAGACTTTAACTACAGGTTCAACTAAATAATGTCCTTTCGTATAATATAGCTTTTTAATTGTGCCTAACAGGCGGTTAGCTGAAATTGAAATTACTCTAATATGGGCATGCCACAATGTATTTTCTGAAAATTGGAGGCCTAAATATTTAAACGTTTGTGTTTGTTCAATAGATTGCCCACAAATGGACCATTTGTGTCGAATACATCTTTTAGCAAAAACGACAACTTTCGTCTTATTGTAATTAATGGCTAGGCCCTCTTGTTTACACTATAGTCCCAATTGATTGAGCAATCTCCTCATGCCTACCTGAGTTAGTGAGAGGAGAGCCATGTCATCGGCATAGAGTAGTACAGGAACTTTTTTCCCCTATTGCAGGGGGAAAGAAGGTAGAGCTAAGTAGCTTTTGAGTTATATCATTAATATAACTAATTAACTAATATAATTAATATAATTAAACAACAGAGGGGCTAGAATACAACCTTGCTTGACACCCTTTGATGTAGAAATTGGGTCAGTAAGGGATCCTGCTAGCCCATATCATATTTTAACATCTGTATTGGTATACAAGCATTGTATGAGAAAGAGAAGACGCCTCTCAACCCCCAAGTCCTGCAGCTTGTTCCATAGCCTCTGCCTATCTATAGAATCAAATGCAGAGGAAAGATCGACAAAAGCAACATACAGCTTCTTTGGTGGATTATTCACATATTTTTGTATGATATAATTCAGGACAAAACACTGATCAATTGTACTATAACCTTTGCGAAAACCAGCCTGCAGTGGAGAAAGAATATTAAATTCCTCTACCCATTGTTCTAATTTTTCCAATAGATGCCTTGCATATAATTTAGCAGGGATGTCCAGTAGACTTATCGGGCGATAGTTACTAGGATCCTGTGGATTACCCTTCTTATATATCGGCACTATTATACTTGATGTCCAACCCCATGGGAGAATGCCAGTTTTATCAATTGATGTGAAGAGTGTTGCCAATATTGGGCACCACCAGGCAGGGTTCGCTTGAAAAATTTCAGAAGGTAACATATCCCCGCCTGGAGCCTTTCCACAATTTAGCTGGCGAATAAGACTTTTAATTTCCCCTTCCGTTACTGGGGACCAGATAGATAAAAGGTCTAAAGTCTGAGTCTTAGTCAAAGTCTGGGACGAAATGCATGAAGTCTGACAGTACACAGATCCATCTTGTACCAATCTAGACTCAGCCTGCCAGAAACACTGAGCTGATCACGTAAGCAAGATGTCAGGGGACAAACCTCTTCGACCTAGGAAAACCCCTCTCTAGCAGGTCACACAGACACAATTCCAGAACAGCAACGATCAGCCTCTGAGCTTCTCTGTGCCCGTACTTTGGCTCCATGCAGGGAAAGCAGGCTATAGAACACGAATCCAGAACAGTAATCTGCAAGTCCAAATCTATGAAAAGCCTCAGAACACTTTTCATGGCATAGTTCTTAGAAATTCCAAGTCCAAATAGCAACAGAGCATGTACAGAGTGCACCCAACATCTCCAAACCAGATAGAATCTCAAATACGAGGAGTTTCATGGGAAGCGTAGAACAGTCGAACAGATGAATTCCTAGCAAAGGGCCTCCCCTTTGCTCATTCCACCATATAGGATGGAGGCTGGCTAATTCCAAGCTACTTTGACAGACAGGGCTTCAGGCCTGTAATCCAAACTCATGTGCCGACAGGGCGGCACAGTTCAACCTCCTCTTGATGATGACACTATGTGAGAGACAGCTTGCTAGATAGCCCCCCACCTTTTCTAAACATACATTTGTTCTCAAGGAACTTCAAGGCCTCGGCTAGCAGCCACAGATAAGCACAGAACAGAGACAGACTTTCTCACAACAATTGCCAAGCTTTCAACTCACAATTCACTAGGCCAGCCTAGTGAATTGTTCATGAAGCACCTGACATCCAACAGCTATCATGTCTCCCCTCAGTCTTCTCTTCTCCAGGCTAAACATGCCCAGTTCATTCAGACTCCTGATCATCCTTGTTACCCTCCTTTGAACACGCTTCAGCTTGTCTGCATCCTTCTTGAAGTGTGGTGCCCAGAACTGGATGCAATACTCAAGATGGGGCTAACCAGTGCCAAATAGAGGGGAACCAGTGCCTCGTGTGATTTGGAAGCTATACTTCTATTAATGCAGCCCAAAATAGCATTTGCTTTTTTTGCAGCCACATCACACTGTTGGCTCATATTGAGCTTGTGATCTACAACAATTCCAAGATCCTTCTTGCTTGTCGTATTGCTGAGCCAATTATCCCCCATCTTGTGACTGTGCATTTGGTTTCTTTTTCCTAGGTGTAGAACTTGGCATTTATCCCTGTTAAATTTCATTCTGTTTTTTTTTCCAGCCCAGTGTTGGCATGCTTCACAGAGACCTGGCTGGGAGATTATAGTGGCCTGACATGGGCACAGGCTCTCCCAGCTGGGTATTCTGTCAGTGAGCAGGTGAGGGAAAGTGGGTGGGGTGGGGTGGAATAGCTGTGGTCTACAAAGACGATCTTAACCTGACCAGAATTCCTGTCCGGCAATTGAATCACATTGAGTGTGTGTACCTGAGTCTGAAGACCAGGGATAGACTAGGGATTCTGTTAGTGTACCGGCCACCCCACTGCCTATCAGACTCCTTGGCCGAGCTCATGGAACTGGTCTCGGAGCTGGTGTTGGAGTCACCCAGGCTTTTGGTCCTGGGTGACTTCAACATCCCATTCGAGGGCAGTTTGTCAGGTGCAGGTTGGGAGTTCATGGCATCCATGATAAACATGGGCATATCCGAACTGGTCTCTAGACCTACACATTCAGCAGGTCACACCATCGATGCTGTTTTCAGCTCCAAACAGACAGATCTGTGGGAGGAGGTGATAAACACCTCTGTGTTGTCATGGACAGACCATTTTCTGGTCAGGGCTAGTATCATGGCTACTATCCGCCCCTGCAGGGGTGGAGGACCAATTAAGATGGTCCACCCTCGAAGGATGATGAATCCTGTTGGACGATCCTGTAGAAGCCCAAGTTAACAGATGGAATCAAGATCTGACTAGAGCTATCGACATGATCACCCTCAAATGTCCTCTCTGACCCGAAGATATACTGAAGATCTCAGGGAGTTGAAGCGGGTAGGATGATGACTGGAGCGCCAATGGCGGAAAACTCGACTTATATCTGACAAGACACGACATAGAGCTTTCTTCTCTGCACTCATTGCGTCTGCGAACTCGTGTCTAGCAGAACTGTTCAGGGTAGTGAGGGGTCTAACCCAGGCACCTTCCCCCTTGAATCTGATCTTAGAGCCTTCGGTTGTTCGCTGTGATGCTTTTAATGATCATTTCACAGCTAAAATCTCTCGGATAAGAGGGGACTTAGTTGCTGTCATTATAGCAGAGGCTTACAATGGAGTGTTCAGCAACCCCTCTAGTAGGATTACACTGGATCAGTTTCAGTTGGTGAATACTGAGGACATGGACAAGCTGCTTGGATGAGTGAGGAAGACGACTTGCCCTCTCGATCCCTGTCCTTCTTAGCTGGTCATCCAGGGAGGAGATGCAGTTAGATCACTTCTACAACATATTATTAATGTCTCTCTCAGGAAGGGGAGTTTTCCAACATGTTTAAAAGAAGCGGTAGTACAGCTGCTTCTAAAAAAAGCCCTCCCTGGATCCCCTGGACCTTAATAACTACAGGCCGGTATCAAACCTTCCGTTTTTGGACAAGGTGATCGAGAGGGCAGTTGCCTCCCAACTCCAAACAGTTTTGGATGATACAGATTTTCTAGACCCATTTCAAACTGGCTTCAGGGCAGGATACAGAGTTGAGACCACTATGGTTGCCTTAGTGGATGATCTATGCCTGAGTATTGACAGGGGGAGTGTGTCCCTGTTGGTACTCCTGGACCTCTCAGCGGCAACTGTCTTACTGTATGTTTATTTCATTTATCAGCAATATTAATCGTGTAATCAGCAGAAAATATATCTTGTCAGCCATTGATTGTGCTTGGAAGTAACCTTTGAGTAGGCCTGCCTTAAAACCCAGCCCCCCTTAGAAATGTGAAGCGTGCGTATTTTGAACAGTATAAAATCATGTTGTATGCTTCTGTTCGGGAGTCAGAATTCCTTTTCTGGCTCCATCAGCTGATGAATTCCTCAATAAATCTGCTTCTGAGAAACTGTTCGAATATGAGTATCATTTGGTCTCCAATGCAAACCGGGTCTAGTTGCTTGCGTAACTCCTTTGAGTTAGTGGGTGGGAGTTCGCCAATCTTTGGGTGGTCCCTTCCCTTCATAGGGTCATTCTCCCTTGTGTACATATAGGCTAGTTAATGTATCAATGCATTGTAAGGAATTAGAGTAAAGATTCTTCTCATAAGGGATCTGTGACAATAAATGACCCCTTTCTCATAAGAGGGAGTCATAGGCCTCCCTGGGGGACTCAAATTCCCACCACAACCATCGACCATGGTATCCTTCTGGAACGCCTGAGGGGATTGGGAATCAGGGACACTGTGCTTCAGTGGTTCCGGTCCTACCTCTTGGGCAGGTTCCAGATGGTGATGCTTGGGGATAGCTGCTCTTCAAAGAAAGAGCTACTATGGGGGGCGTGGTCTAGCAGGACATGGAATGAGTCGCAAATCCTTCATCCTCCGAAAGAAGCAATGAATTAATTGTAAATTCCCTATCCTAAAAGCGTCCTCTGTCTGCTATGGAGAGGGGGAAGCTTGCTAAAGAGATTGCAGCTGGAAGAAGATTTATGACTTTATAACCGGCTCGGCAGAAGGGAGGAGACGGACCGACAGCTTTGTAGTACGGTGAAGGTAATTAAAAGACGTATTTACGATTGCGGGCTGATTGAATAGGCTGTAGAGAACAGAACGATTGCTAACAGTCAGAAAAGAGACCTTTAAGCTTGGAAAACTTTTAAGCTTTCAGGCTTTGAAAGATTGTTAGCTGTATAACGGTCTGGCTGGGAAGCTCGAGGAGAAACGAAACTAAAATAATAAAAAAAAGAAGCCAGAGGGAGGGAGAGAAAGAGACTTTGATCCCTGGCTAGAAGTGGCTGTGTGCTTATCGGATAGGCTTGAAAGGTGGATGAGCAAGAAGAAAATAACTTCTTGGAGCCGATCTAAGGGTGATAAGCCGTCCGATAGAAGCTACAGGCTAGTCCGTACTGACAAAATGTCGGATAAGGATTCTGAAAAGACAAAGAAACAATCCCCCAGTCATGCCGGAAATGCCAGTGCTAAGATTGGAACTAAGCCAGGCGCAATTCCTAAAACAACCACAGGGAGGCAAGCTGACCCAACAGATGAGCTGCTTCAGAATTTTCAAAAGATGCTAGATCTTGCTATATTAAAGCAGGATGGAAATATTGAGCAGGCTTTATTGAAACAAGAAGACAGATTGGCAAAGAGGATTGCTGAGTCACAACAGCAGCTTTTGGCAGGACTCCAAAAGGTGGAGAAAGAGGTTGGAGCTTTGCAGGAAGAAACTGGAGAACTAAAGGTTTTATACAAGAAGCATCAGGAACAGCTAACACAACAGGATTTACGGCTTATAGCGATGGAAGATCGGGACAGGAGAGCAAATATACGCATACGGTCTTTTGGGGAGCGGCAAGCGGAGACCCCTAATAGTATAAGAGAATTAATTTTGGCATGGGCCAAACAGATGGTGCCACAGGAAGACTGGAGAATGGAAGATATCGAGCGGGCCCATAGGGTTGGATCTGGAAAGACAAGAGAGCTCCCAAGAGATATTATTGTGAAATTTGCTAATTACTATAAAAAAGAAAAATTAATGCAAGCAATTAGAAGTCAAGGTCAACCAACGCTTCAAGCAACACCAATTGAGGTTTTCCAGGATTTATGCCCCCAGACCATCCAGTGGAGGAAGAGCGTTAGAATCTGTACAGGGGCATTGAAGATGAAATCGATCTCCTATAATTGGGGATACCCAGTTTTCTTGAGGTTCAAGTGGAACGGGAAGCAGCAAAGAATAACATCTTGTGAGCAAGGAATCGAGTTGTTGGAGGAGCTGGGCATAATGGATGCCACATCGGCTGGAGAAGAGAAGCAAGACGAGGGCGCGGCAGGAGGGAGCAATGAATAGACCTTAATATATATTGTAAGAGGGATAGGGAGAAGAAGAGACTTGGAGGGGAGGGTAGACGTTATTCCGGAATGTTGGGCCGAGCTCCCCCCCCCTAAGAGTTCTAAGAAGATTGGGACCAAAGCCCAGCACGCTGGTGAGGAGGGGGGTGAAATTGGGGGTGAATGTGGGGGGGAGGGTTAGGGGGGAGGGGGTATGTGTAACACAGAGGGAGACCGACTTAAAGACTTGTGTGAAAGAGAGAGATGGAAAATAAACTTAGATTGGCAACATTGAATGTTAAAGGGCTAGGAACGGTAATTAAAAGAAAGAGGATTGAAATGTTATTAAAGAACAAAAAAATAGATGTAATTTTTTTGCAGGAAACTCATCAGGCCAAAGATGGAGTTAATGAGCTTCGAATGAGGGAGGTGGGCGTTTATGAGAAGGCATATGGAACTTCGAAATCGAGAGGAGTGGCAATAATAATTTCAAAGACATGTGGTATAAATATTCAAAGTGTAAAGAGAGATAACAATGGAAGGTTTCTTATTATGTTCTGCAAGTTGGGAGAAGAGGAATATGTATTAGTGAATGTCTATGCTCCAAATGGGAAACAAATGGATTTTATTGATGAAGTATTTAACGTGTTGGGAGAAGTGGGTAAAAAGCACATTGTGATGGCTGGTGACTTTAATATGGTACTAGATATAGGGAAAGACAGGGATAACATACTAAAAGATATTAAGAGGGTGGGGAAGACAGAGTTAAGCAAATTAATGGAAGGGAAAGAATTAATGGATGTGTGGAGAGTTTTAAGAGGGGAAGAAAGGAAATATACTTTCTATTCACAGAGATTTAAGAGTTACTCAAGGATAGACCACATTTTTGTATCAAAAAATATGTTACCCAAAATTATAGATTGTGATATTGGAGTTATCAAGGTCACTGACCACGCGTTAATGACAATGGACATGGAAACCAAGAAAGACTATAGACAAGCGAAGAGATGGAGACTGGATGTAAGGTTGTTGAATAAAAAAGATATAATGGAGAAAATAAAGAAAGAATTGCAGGAAATCTGGGAGATTAATGAAAAAGAGAATACTCGGCAGGACATATTATGGGATACAATGAAAGCTGTAGTAAGAGGGATTTGTATTAGGGAAAGATGTACATTAAAAAAACAACAGGAAGCTCAAAATAAAAAGATTGAAGAGGAGATAAGGAGTTTGGAAGAAAAGTTAAAGGAGACAAAAGATAAACGCCTAATTGCCCAAATTCAAGCTAAGAAAAAGGAATTAGAGAAAGAAGAATTAGAACAAGTTCAAAAGAATTTGTTGTATTTAAAAAGAGACTTTTTTGAATATAGCAATAGGAACTCAAAGATGCTGGCTAGATGCACACAGTTGGAAAAGGCTAAGAATATGATAGGGACAATAAAGGATAAGGCAGGGAATAGTTGTAATTTAATGAAAGATAAATTAAATATATTTAAGGATTTTTACAGTGAATTATATACATCAGGATCGGGACCGCAAGATAAGATATTGGAATATGTAGAGAGGAATTGGAAAATAAAATTGCAGAAACAGGACAGGGATTATATGGAAGGTTTAGTTACGGAAAAAGAGATAGAGGGAGTTATTGATAAATTAAAAGGAGGAAAATCACCGGGGATGGATGGTTTGGGGTCGGAGTATTATAAGCTTTTTAAAGGAATTTTAGTACCGAGATTAAAGAAAATATTTAATACTATAATAGAAGGGGGGAAGACTCCGCCATCATGGGATCATTCCCTGATTATATTAATTCCGAAACCAGGTAAGGACCTAACGGATCCCGCATCATATAGACCAATTTCCTTAATAAATCAAGATTCAAAGATTTTTACAGCAATAATGGCAAAAAGAATGGCCACATTTATTGGTAAATATATTTAAAAAGATCAGTGTGGATTTATTCCGTGTAGGCAAATGTCTAATTTAATGGGAAGAGTATTAAATATAATTAGTATTATAAAAAAAAGGAATTTAAAAGCAGGCCTGCTAGCATTGGATATATTCAAAGCCTTTGATTGTGTGGAATGGCCAGCACTCAAAACAATATTAAAAACATTTGGGTTTGGAGATAAATTTATGGGAGTGATGGATAAGTTGTATAAAAATAATAAAGCGGAAATATTGGTTAATGATGGGTTAACACAACAGATTACACTAGCCCGAGGAACTAGACAGGGATGTCCTCTTTCACCGATCTTATTTGCAATAGTAATAGAAATTTTGGCAAATGTAATAAGGGAAGATGAAAGAGTGAAGGGGATAGGAAGAAAGGAGAAGATTAAAATGAATATGTTTGCGGACGATACTTTATTGACGGTAGAAGATCCCCTAGGGAGTGCTGAGGTGATTAAGAAACATTTAAGAGAATTTGGAGAAATTACGGGATTAAAAGTAAATTGGGGGAAGTCAGAAATGATGTTATTTAATTATAATAAGGAAGAGTTGGAAGAAGGTAAGGATAAGTTGGGTCTTAGACTTAAAAACATAGTACGTTACTTAGGTATTAACATTGATAGAGATTTAGATAGGCTTGAGGAACTTAATTTGGTAGCTTTAAAAAAACAAGTAGGGGAGAAATTAGAAGTATATAAGAAATTAAAACATTCTTGGTTTGGTAGAATAGCAATTATTAAAATGAAGATTTTACCTAAGATTAATTTTTTGTTTAGAATGTTACCAATTAAAATATCAGATGTAGAGTTGAAAAGTTGGCAAAATATAATCAATGCATATTGTAATGGGGATAAGAAAGCTAGGATTAATAAAGGGTTATGGTATAAGGCTCAAAAGAAGGGAGGTTTAGGACTTCCAAATATTAAGTATTATTACATAGCTAATCAGTTAAGATATGTTATAAGCTGTATTCTAGGGGAGGAAGATTTGGAGTGGTTGGAGAAGCAAACTGGGGAAATAGATTATAAATTGAAAAATATTTTCTTTAAAAAAATTCAAAAGAGAGAATTAAAGGGACTGGACAACGCTTTGTTAGTAAATATAGTGGAGATCTGGGAGAAATTTAGGGGGAAGTGGATACCAGGAGATTCACCACTTGCCCCAGTGGTAGTAGTGGAGAATTTCCCAAGAGTATTAAAAGCGGAGATTGAAGCGAGACTGAAAGATAAGGAAATAATTAAGTTAAGAAAGTGGATGGAAAATTTGAAGGATAATGAGCAAATTAAAGAGCTATTGATAGGTCAAAAATCAGCATGGTTTAACTGTATACAATTAGGGAAATGGACTCAGGAATGGAGATTGAAAAATAAAAAGTGTAGAAATAATACAAGATTTGAAGAATTAATAGAGTCAAAAGGTAGGAAAGAAAAAAAGGAAATTAAGAAAGGGTTGACTAGTGAGATATATAAATTATTGATAGAGGAAGAATTTCAAAATTCACTTAAAGCAATAAAAAAGGTATGGGAAGAGGACGTAAATGGAGAAATTAAGGAATATAACTGGGAGAGGTTGTGGAACGCAAGAATGTTAAAATTGTTATCGATCAGAATTAAGGAGAATTTTTATAAGGTATTGTGGAGATGGTATCTAACACCGGTTAGATTTCACCAGATAGACAAAAAAATATCTAAAAAGTGTTGGAGGGGATGCCAGGAGGTTGGAACTTATTACCATATGTGGTGGAGCTGTGAATATGTACAAAAATTTTGGAAAAGGGTATTTAAAGAAATAAGTGAAATAATCGGAAGTAAAGTGGAACTAAACCCGAAGCTCGCTCTACTAGCAATATGGGATAGAGGGGAAGAGGACAAAAATAAGAGAGAATTGATAAACAACCTCCTGACTCCTGTTAGACTAATGATTGCAAAAAATTGGAAAGGACAAGGAAGCTATACAATAGAAGAATGGTATAAAGAAATATGGGATATGGCTTTGAATGATATGCTAACCTGTAAAATGAAATTGAAAAGGGGAATGTCCAGTAAAAATGATTTTGGGGAAATATGGAGCCCCCTATTGGAATATGTCTTAAGATCGGGGAAGGGACAAACACCTTCAAAAGAGTCGATAAATTTCTGGATAGAATAAAAGATTAAGAGAAGGTCTCATGGAGTGGGGGTGCACGGGGGGGATTGTCGAGGGTTATGTATGTATTTTATGTTATTATTATGTTGAAAATAATAAAATTATTTCAAAAAAAAAAAAAGAAAAAGAAAGAGCTACTATGTGGTGTACCACAAGGTGCCATCCTTTCCCCAATGCTGTTTAACATTTATATGAAACTGCTGGGAGAGATCATCTGGAGGCATAAGGCAGGGTGCTATCAGTATGCTGATGATACCCAAATATGTTTCTTTATGCCTTCGACAACAACGTAAGCTAAGGATGGTGTGTCTCCTCTGAATGAATGCTTGGAGGCAGTAATGGGCTGGATGAGGAAAAACAAACTGAAGCTGAATACAGACAAGACACATATGCTTGCTGTCAAAGGCCCCAACCTGGGTTTGGAGGTGTGTCAACCAGTTCTGGATAGGGTTACACTCCCCCTGAAAGACTGTGTACTCCTGGATCCGTTGCTCCAAATGACAGCCCAGATAGATGCAACGGCCAGGAGTGCCTACTATCAGCTTTTGCTGATACGCCATCTGCACCCCTTCCTAGAGTTGGAAGACCGTAATGCACGAGCTAGTAACTTCGAGGCTTGACTTCTGCAATGCACTGTACATAGGGCTACCATTGTGCTTAGTCCAGAAACTTCAACTAGTTCAGAATATGGCAGCCAGGTTGGTCACACATTACACCACTCTTAAAATCACTCCACTGGCTGCCAATTAGTTTCCAGGCAAAGTATAGTTATTACCTTTAAAGCCCTACATGGATTGAGACCAGGTTACCTGTGGGATCACCTTCTCCCGTATAATCCACCTCGCACACTCAGGTCCTCTGGGAATAATTTACTTCAATCAGCCAGAACTAGGCTGACGAGTGTGACCCAGAGGACCTTCTCTTCTGTCACTCCCAGACTGTGGAATGGCCTGCTGGGAGAGATTCAACAACTTAGTAGTCTTCTCGAATTTAAGAGAGCCATGAAGACTGATCTCTTCCGGCTGAATTTTAAGAAGTTTTAATAATGTATTAGTTTGATTTGTTTTTAATGTTTTATCTCTTTTTATGATTAAAGATTTTTATTCTATTTCACTATTAAAAAACATAGAAACAAAACTTACAAGACATACAACAATTAAAAGGACCCTCTACCTTTCCCACAGCAATTTTATAAATTCTTTTAAAAAGAAAATACAACATAGAAATTTTAAAAAGAAAACCCATCCTCCCCTTTTAACACAACTAAATGTTAGCATTCTTATTCCCCTAATATTAAAAGTCACTAAAACAGACCACAAGTAAAAATAAACCCCCTATTCTTCTCTTATAAAACATAAAATTAACCAAACCTTTCTCCCTTTCTCCTCCTTATTTTTCCCTTGTTACAACATAAAACTTCACATAATTTTCTATCTGCTTCAAATATTTAAATACTTCATTATTTAACTTGTCTAATTACTGTTCCCCTTTCAATTCCAACCAATAATAATAAAAGAAAAAACCCAAACCCAACAAGAGTCCAAAAACATTCCACTTGTCTTGAAGATAGCATCTCCAATCTTTCGATATTATTCCATCTCAAAGAAATTCCAGCCTCTTGCCAGTCTCCTGTAAATTCTCCTTTCTCCATCACAGTTCATCTAAAAATGTCCAATTCTTCTCTTATAAAATGTTTAAACTTATCCCAAATCTTTTTCCCTTTTTCCCTTTTATTTCTCTCTTATAAAAACATAAAACGTACCCTTAAACCAATCTTATAACTCACAGCAATTTTAAGCTTATATCCTCCCCACCCTTTTATACAAATACACATTACTTAATGCTTCATTGTATACTAAACATTTTTATATCCTTTTCCCAACAACATTGTGTCTGTTCTTATTCATGTTGTAAATACATTTTAAAAATAAAAAAAAAATCCCAACAACAAAACAAACCCAACAAGAGTCCAGAAAAAACTCCACTTGTTCGCATCTCAATCTTTTGATGTTAATCCATTTCAGGGAAAACTCTTCAAAGTCTCTCCTGTAAATCCACTTTCTCCATCACAGTTCCAAGTACAACCCTGAGTCAAGAAAAAAAGGACAAAAAAAATGGCCCCGCTTTTCTCTTCCTTCTTCTCCTGTCTTGACCACGCTTTTCCCCTTTCTTCTTCTGCTACTGTCACCATCTTAGTCTTTCTTCTCCTTCCACATTATCTTCCATTTTAATATGCAGTCTTTAAAAAACACATTTTCTTCTTTCCTGCATCTCTCAAACAACACCCAGCCCATAGTTATATTTTTCTTTGAAGAAGATAAATTAACTCACCCGCTGAATAACATGTAGAAAAGAAAACATTTCTTATCTGCTTCATGGCAGTAACATCACTCTTCACTCCGTTGAAAAAATACAAGTTATTCAGTCTTGTGCTTAAATCTGGAACTATTTGACAGAGAGAGACTTCCCCCCCCTCTCTCTCACACTCTCTTTTTTTCCTTCCTCTCGTTCTTCTTCCAAATCTTTTCTTCATTATTTGAAATAACTCCCCCACTACATACTGGGAGAGGATGATTAAATACCTGCCAACCAGTTGTTAACTCTTCACTTCGCTGCAACAAAAGTACCCCGTCCATTCCGATGTTATCCATTTCAGGGGATGAAGACAGAGCGACCTTCCATCCTGGATTGGCATCTGAGCGAAGTCAGCCACAGTCCCACTCTCCCATGTTGAAAATCCGACGAAACGACTTCATTACCCGATGGGATGAGCTTACAGGACCCTTTGTGGCATGCTCTTTGCATTCCCCTTTTTCTGGGGAATAAAAGCTCCATCTGGGAAGCTCCCAGAGAGCTACCGCCATCCAGTCTCAACAGAGCTCAAAACTCTGCTTGCTCTCCATGTCTTCACCAGAAGTCAATGTTTTATCTCTTTTATGGTCTTTGTATTTATATTTATTGTTGTCCCCCCACCTCGATCCAGAGGGAGAGGCGGGTTAGAAATAATTATTATTATTATTATTATTATTATTATTATTCCAGGGTATTAGCGATATCACCCAATTTTGTGTTGTCTGCAAATCTGATAAGCATTCCCTGCACCTCCTTGTCCAAATCATTAATAAAAATGTCGAAGAGCACTGGGCCCAGGACTGAGCCCTGTGGTACCCTGCTCGTTACCTCCTCCCAGTGTGAAAAGGTACCATTGATAAGCACTCTTTGAGTCCGATTATGTAGCCAACTGTGGATCCACCTAATTGATGTTCCATCTAGCCCACTTTTCACTAGTTTGTGAATCAATCAATCAAATTTATTAGGCAACCTAAAATAGGTTTTAGCCAAAATCATAAAAAAAAATACAATACAATACATAGCAGAAAAGTATAAGAATTCAATCGGAGTAAAATATATTAAATACAGTATAGGTAGTATATCAGAATGGCACATATCCTAAACATGACCATTGTCCTCTAAAGCAGTTCTGAGCTGAGCTGCTTTCACTGCAAACCTAGCTATATTTAACATAATGGACTTAGATGTGTCTGTCAGAAGATATATAATTTTATCCATATCTTTAAGATTAACTACCAGTGCTAGGTATCTCTTTAGGTATTTGTCTCTAGGGATTTTATACAGTTTACAATATAATACATAATGTATCGTGTCCTCTACCTTGTGACTGCCACAAATGCATAAGCGTTGTTCTCGGGGGATGTTCTTGTATCTCCCTTCTCTAAAGTTTGTTTTCATTGTCTGGAAACGCAAATCAATAACAGCTTTGCGAAGAGGGGGGGACGTGATCTCAGAGAGATATTTCTCTTCCCCATGAGAGATTTTTAGGAAAGGGAAGCTAGAGGAGAATCTCGATATTTTAATTGCTTCCATATCCAGCTTAGCATAATGTTCCTGCAACCTATCTTTAATAAATTTATGGCTGTGTTGTATATCAGTTGCCACTACAGCTTTAGGGTCAAACCCAAGGTTCTTTAAACTTGTTTCGCAACGACTCAGCCAGTGGTTTTTAAAGTAGGTGTTTCTCTGCTCCGTTACGCAAAGGGTTATCAGTCTGTTGGATGTATAGTTTGTTTTAACATAATAAAAGAACATCGTTCGCCAGATAGAATATATTATTGGCATTACCCCAAGTTCTGCCCTTATATAACTAGTGGGCGTACCTGGAGGAAGGGCCAGCAATATCCTTAGAAACTTGTTTTGTATGATCTCAAGTGAGTGTGGTGCTGAGCAACCCCATATCTCAGCACCATATGTGATCTGAGGGATAACCTTTGCTACAAAAACTCTAATGGCTGGGATAATTAGCTGATAATTAGTTTGCTTGGTAATCAACATGAGTTGATCAAATCACTCTTTATTAGTTGGTCAGAGGACATAACTCGGATAAAGAAATTCTTGTCCGAGTGTAAGGACCTTCTGACCATACTTACTGATTTTGTATTATCTAAATATAATGGGGTAGATGAAGTTAATGGTAGAGGCCTTGAAATAAAGGAAGATATGTACAGTTCTAAGCCAAAAGCCGATGGCCCAGCAGTTATTAATCTGACAGAGCAAGTATACCCTACTGGGAAAGAGGGGAAAACATTTATCAAAAGAAAGAAAGATTAAAAACATAAGCCCAGGCACTAAGAACTTTAAGAACTTTAAGCACAAAAAGAGCACAGCTCCTAGCCGTGCGAGGAAGAAATAAAAAAATATTAGAAGTTCATCCAAGGATAAAATTTCGGCTAAAATGAGATTTGACAAACTATTTAAGATCCTGGAGGATAAAGATAAGAAACAGGTAACACGGGTGGTGACACCTGGTAATAACACGGTAAAGGAGACAGATGCCAGTGCTGTGATGACACCAAAGTTAACTTCTCCATGTAAACAGGTTGAACCACAAAACTCAAGTGCATTACAGGACCCTTGGTCAATTACTGGCCTTGAAAGTAAAAAAATATCATCCCCACTAGTGAGGAGAAGGGTAGGAACCCCCACATATTTTAACTGGACAAAGAAAGTATGGCATTTACAGCTAGTGAAACATAATTTGGTTTTTATTAATTACCCAAAGCCAGCGGGCATTCTAACTCAGCAGGAGCGTATAGTGCATTTTTTGCAACTCACATCAGCTCTCCCTGAAAAGACAGTAGACTTAGATTTGGACTCAGTACAAAAAATTGAATATCTCTTCAATAACTATAAATCGGCAAGAGCTATAATCACCTTCACCTCATCTACCATTGCAGCTAGAATATACGAAACTAAAGAGGAATACCTCTGGTTTGGTATGAAAGTGAATAGACATTTTAAAGATGTTTCTCCAATTTTTTCTCTGGGAAACCTTAGAAGAGAGAATAGGCACTTTTGTAGTCCTCCCTATACAGAGCCACCAATCGGAAATCTGATAGATTTAAATGCCATAAATGACTCTTCGGGTAGCATTTTGCCCCACACATCCCAAGGTTTTTTATCTTTGGGAAACCCTACTGTCCATAGAGATATGGGACAAATAAAGGTGGAGGACTCAAATGGCACCTCTGGATTTTTTGCCCAGAAGAACTAAAGTTAATAGATAGCTTTGATGCCCTACCATGGCAAGACCAACAGGAGACCTTATCAAGACTATCAACTCTGCTAGAGCTATTGAAGAAGAAGAATACGCAGAACACTGTGCAATCTCCACTCCAAGATTCTGCTGTAGTTGGGAACCCCAGTAAAAGAGGGTCAATCAGGCAAGCTAAGGAAGAGTGTGTCACCTATAGAGCCCAGGATAAGTTTCAACCCCCTAATAATATGGGAGAGGTGGCTCTAGGTGCAGAGACTTTGGCACTACAGCTCTCTATAAGATGTCAAAATGATGTCTCCATGAACCATAGTGCCCAGGGAGATAATTCAGATCAAATTAGTCCTATCTTAGATCAATATGCGACTAAGAACACAAACCATAAGCCAGAAACACTATACCCCAGTATCAGTGTAATTAAGAGATCCCTACATGGACATCCCATGATACACAAGGGAGAATGCCCAGAGAAAAAGCAGGACATGCAGGTATCTGTAGATAGTGGGGCTCAAACAAAGAAGGGCCGCAAACTGTGTATGAACCCTGCGGTATTTGAAGGAAAGCTGTCACTGAGCCCAGTTGGAGAAGCTATCTCTTTAGAAGCCACCAAACCAAAGCAAGGTAACATACCGAAATTGAGGTCTGGTGAAGCCTGACAATGCCTAGATAGAAGTAGATGTAATGATGAAACTTTAATGCCTGATTTAACTCAAAGGCTACATCTGGAAGTACAAACAGAGTCGCTTAAACTACTGTCTTGGAATATTGCGGGGTGGGAGAATAAGTTAAAGGACTTGGAATTTTTACAATATTTGTCCAACTATCATATATTTAGTCTACAGGAAACTTGTGAATCAGAATATCATGGGGCACTTCATGGCTGAAGTTAAGTTATACTATATCCACTAGGGATGTGCACTGACCCCCCGGATCGGATCGGATAGCGGATCGGAATCGGACCTGGGGGGTCGGATCGGATCGGATCGGAGGCTGGTCGGATCGGATCGGACCAGATGTCCGATCCGGATCGGACGCCATTTTGAATGCTTTTTCTCATAGCCAAGTATTGTTTTACAAAAACGCCTATAACTTTTTCATTTTTAAAGATAGAAGGATGAAACTTGGGCACATTGTAGACTGGTTAGGGATAGTTATCTGTGAGAAATTTCAGATAAGCAGTATGTATTATTACTTTTTTAAAAAATGTAATTAGTAGGATGACCATATGAAAAGGAATACAGGGCTTTAACAGTGGAATAGAAAAGGGAATTTCAGCAGGTGTCATTTGTATCCATGCGGCACCTGGTGAAATTCCCTCTTCATCACAAAAGTTAAAATTGCAGGAGCTCTGCTCTCTTTTGTATCTGGTCACTCTAGTATAGCTCCTGCAGCTTTAACTGTCATATGGTCACCCTTGTTTCCCAACATACTGCTTCCAATACTGTAGGTAGAATATTTGCCTCTTTATGATCTCAAGCCTAAAAAAAAAACCATTTGTACACACCAGTCTCCTGGTACTGGTCATCCTACTATTAATTAATTGTAGCTGATAGGAAAGGGTTAAATCGTGGGAGCTGCAAGGAATTAAGAAAAAAGGAGAGGGGGTTTTGCCATTTTTTGAGCGCTCCTTAATTAGGGCTGCCCAAATGATAATGGACGGGTGGTGTGTGTGCGCGCGCGGGCGGCGGCGGCGGGCTTGGCAGCGTATCCTCCTGGCTGCCGAGGCCGGGTGTCTGGAGCGGAGCACGCGCTGTCAGTTGGTGAGCGGAGGGGCCATTGAACGCCCTCCCCATCATCCTCTTCATCATCAACCTACCCCCGCGGCCCAGCGGAGCACAACAGCCCGCATTAGGCAAGCCCTTCAGGAGCCTCACAGCAGCCAGGCAGAGCCTCTGCTGCCCAGGAACCGGCCCGCACGCGAGGGCACCGGCGGGGCGCACACACAACGCCGGCGAGGGGGAGGAGAAGGGGAGGAACAAAGGATCAAAGAGATCGAGAGAGAGTGATCCTTCCTTGCACGCATGGCTGCAAAACTGAGCTAGGTTCAGCCGTTCTGCTTGAGTAAAAAGTGAAAGCAGACACGAGCCCTGTAATGGATACTAGCAACAGGATCAAAGGGATCGAGATGAGAGAGATCCTTCCTTGCACGCATGGCTGCAAAACTCAGCTAGGCTCAGCCGTTCTGCTTGAGTAAAAAGTGAAAGCAGACACGAGCCCTGTAATGGATACTAGCAACAGGATCAAAGGGATCGAGACGAGAGAGTGTTTCCTTTTCTTTGCGGGAAGCGGGAGGGGGAAGAGGGGAAGACCGGGCCTCTGTGGAAAATTTTTTGAAACATTTTATCTAAAAATTCCATAGCCATCAAATGCCTGGACCTATCATTCTGAAATTTCTGACACATATCTACCCCTAACCCATCTACAAAGTGAGCAATGTTCAGACTTCTAACTTTTAAAATAAAAAGGTTATAGGCGTTTCTTTCCTCATTGTTTCAAAAATTAATTGCCACACAAGGCAAGCTCCAATGTTTCTGAAATTTTACACACATATCAAGTGAAGTGTTCCCTGTAATGTGCCCATGTTTCCTGTTTGTATCTTAAAAAATAAAAAAATGGGAGGCGTAACTGTATTTACCCCACTACTACCCATTTTTCTAAAATTAATTGCCATACAAGGCAAGCACCTACGTTTTTGAAATTTCACACACATAGGTCTCAAGGTACCACCTACAATGTGGCAAAGTTTCATGTGTGTAACTTTAAAAATGACAAAGTTATAGGCATTCCTGGGTATTTATTAAAAAATTAATTGCCACAAAATGCATGCACCAATCTTTCTGAAATTTCTCACAGATAACTATCCCTAACCAGTCTACAATGTGCCCAAGTTTCCTGTTTGTATCTTCAAAAATAAAAATGTGGGAGGCATAACTGCATTTCTCAGTGGGAAAGTGCAATGCAATGATTCCCTATGGGAAAGTGCTTTCCAATGATTCCCTATGGGCAAGTACTCTCCAATGAATCCCTATGGGCAAGTGCTGTCCAATGAATCCCTCATTGTTTCAAAAATTAATTGCCACACCAGGCAAGCACCAATGTTTCTGAAATTTTACACACATATCAAGTGAAGTGTTCCCTGTAATGTGCCCAAGTTTCCTGTTTGTATCTTCAAAACTAAAAAAATGGGAGGCATAACTGTATTTACCCCACTACTACCCATTTTTCTAAAATTAATTGCCACACAAGGCAAGCACCTATGTTTCTGAAATTTCACACACATAGGTCCAAAGGTACCACCTTCAATGTGGCAAAGTTTCATGTGTGTAACTTTAAAAATGACAAAGTTATAGGTGTTTCTTTCCTCATTGTTTCAAAACTTAATTGCCACACAAGGCAAGCTCCAATGTTTCTGAAATTTCACTCACATATCAAGGCAAGTGGTACCTGTAATGTGCCCATGTTTCCTGTTTGTATCTTTAAAAATAAAAAAATGGGAGGCGTAACTGTATTTACCCCACTACTACCCATTTTTCTAAAATTAATTGCCACACAAGGCAAGCACCTATGTTTCTGAAATTTCACACACATAGGTCTCAAGGTACCACCTACAATGTGGCAAAGTTTCATGTTTGTAACTTTAAAAATGACAAAGTTATAAGCATTCCTGGGTATTTATTAAAAAATTAATTGCCACAAAACGCATGCACCAATCTTTCTGAAATTTCTCACAGATAACTATCCCTAACCAGTCTACATTGTGCCCAAGTTTCATCCTTCTATCTTTAAAAATGAAAAAGTTATAGGCGTTTTTGTAAAACAATACTTGGCTATGAGAAAAAGCATTCAAAATGGCGTCCGATCCGGATCGGACCTCGTCGGATCGGATCGGATCGGAGGTTGGTCGGATCGGATCGGATCGGATCGGATTTTCCCGATTTTGGGTCGGATCGGATTCGGATCGTGGATCGGATCCGATCCGATGCACACCCCTAATATCCACATCATTCCCACAGTCCACAAGGGAGGTTACCCAATCAAAAAATGAAATCAGTTTAGTCTGACAAGATTTGTTCTTGACAAATCCATGCTGGCTTCTAGTAATCACTGCATAGTTTCCAAGGTGTTTACAGATCGACTTCATCATCTGTACCAAAAATTTCCCAGGGATGGTTGTCAGACTGACCAGTCTGTAGTTACCAGGTTCCTCCTTTTTGTCCTTTTTGAAGGTTAGCCCACCTCCAGTCATCCGGCACTTCACCCATCTTCCATGATTTTGCAAAGATAATGGAGAGTGGCTCTGAGAGTTCTTCTGCCAGCTTCTTTATTACTCTAGGATGCAGTTCGTTGGGCCCTGGAGATTTGAACTTGTTCAAGGAAATTAGGTGTTCCTTGACCATTTTTTTTATCAATCTCAAACTGCAATCCTGCCCCTTCAGCTTGTACTTCACTTTTTCCAGAGGGGGGTCATAGACCCGCTTTTGAGAGAAGACTGAGCCAAAGTAGGAATTGAGCACTTTGGCCTTTTCTTTGTCATCTGTTACCAATTTGCCATCCACATTAAGCAGCTGACCCACCATTTCCTTCCTCTGCCTATTCACATATCTGAAGAAAGCCTTTTTATTGTTTTTAGCTTCCCTCGCTAGCCTCAGCTCCTTCTCAGGTTTAGCCTTCCTGTCACCATTCTGGTGCTTCTGTGTTACTTGTTTGTACTCTTCTTCTGTAGCCTGGCCTTCCTTCCACTTCCTATATGTATCCTTCTTTATATTTATTTATTTATTTATTTATTTATTTATTTATTTATTTTATAACCCCTTGCTCACTTCTATCACAACTGGGAATTGATAACATCAGACAGATGAGTGCTGCCTATAGTAAAGGAAGGCTATCAGACAGAGTTCGAAGTTTGCCCTCCACTCAGTACCATAATGGTAACATCTCCATCAGAGCTCCTCTAAAAGGAGACAGCATCCTTCTAGAACAATCAGCTATCCGACGGGTGATCCCATATCAGACAGACAACAGTTTATTTTCCCAGTACTTTATAGTACCAAAGTGAGACAGCAGACTTCTACCAATCTTGGACCTTTGGGAACTCAGCACTTACATTTTCACCAAAAAATTCCACATGGTGACTTTGGCATCCATTCTTCCCTTCCTGAGAAAAGATCTATAGTTTACATCAATAGATCTAACGGATGCTTATTTCCATATAGCAATTCACGAAACCCACCAAAAGCTTCTGCACTTTATAATAGGATCAGAAATGTTTCCGTTCCATGTCCTCCCCTTCGGCCTGGCTAGACACACCATTGTATTCACCAAATGCATGGCAGTGGTTTGTGGGCATCTTTGGACTCAAGGTACACAGTTATTCCCCTATCTGGAGAAATGGCTTATCGAGGCAGAGATACAAGAATGAGCGATTCGAGATACAGAAACTGTTTGCAACCTCCTCTCCTCTCTCAGCCTCCCTATCAACATAGAAAAGTCAAATTTCATTCCATCCCAGAGACTTCAATTGATAGAAGTCATGTTGGACTTTTGGAAAGGCTGAGCCTTCCTGCCAAAGAACAGGGCACAAACACTGCTCACTTTAGCATGTCACATTTCCTGACAAAGGTCAACAATGGCTTTTATGATCCTCAGACTGCTCGGATTCATGGCATCAACTGTGCATGTCATACGTTGGGCTAACCTCAGGATATGACCAAGTCTTCTCCGTCATACAAGACAACCCTCGATGCACACAAATTCACCACACTTCAAGAAGGATGCAGACAATTTGGAGTGTGTTCAGAGGAGGGCAATGAGGATGATCAGGGGTCTGGAAACAAAGCCCTATGAGGAGAGATTGAAAGAACTGGGTATGTTTAGCCTGGAGAAGAAAAGATTGAGGGGAGACATGATAGCACTCTTCAAATACTTGAAAGGTTGTCACACAGAAGAGGGCCAGGATCTCTTCTCGACCAACCCAGAATGAAGGACACGGAATAATGAGCTCAAGTTACAGGAAGCCAGATTCCGGCTGGACATCAAGAAAAACTTCCTGACTGTTAGAGCAGTAAGACAATGGAACCAATGACCTAGGGAGGTGGTGGGCTCTCCCACATTAGAGGCATTCAAGAGGCAGCTGGGCAACCATCTGTTAGGGATGCTTTAAGGTAGATTCCTGCATTGAGCATGGGGTTGGACTCGATGGCCTTATAGGCCCCTTCCAACTCTACTATTCTGTGATTCTATTGTCAAAAATGGCAGGCACACTTGATGGTGGACAGTACTGGAAAACGTAACTGGAGGCATGCCCTTTACCCAACCAAACCCATCATTGATACTGACCATGGATGTTCCATGACAGGTTGGGGAGCTGACTGCATGGCTCTCACAATACAGGGTCTATGGTTGGCTTCAGAACACAGCCTACACATAAATGTCTTGGAGCTTCTCACAGTAAAGAAAGCATTGCTCGCATTCAAGACCATCCTTCAGGACCAGCAGGTTCAGGTGGTGACGGACAACTCCACTGTAGTCGGGTACCTGAACAAACAGGAAAAAACTCACTCGAAGTGGTTTCTCCATTTGACATTGAATATTTTCGATTGGGCAATCCCACGGAAGATTACCTTGTCGTCTCTTCACATCGCGGGGAAAGACAATGCTCTGGCCAACATCCTCAGCAGAAACTATTCTGCATCCCACAAATGGGAAATTTCACCTGAGGCTATGCGCAAGACTGTAATAAGTGTTGGAGATTTGTATTTATTTATGTTATAATATTAACCATATGTATTGTTTTTATAAGAAGTTGGAAATATATCAATGGAATTTTCTGATAAACTTCTCAAAGTTTCAGTATCATTTTGAATAACTATTTGTTTAAACCTATATATTTATGTTTTATTCTTAACTTTGTTTTTAAGTTTGTAACTTATTAAAGATTGCACTTTAAGTTTAAACAGTAAATTTTGTTTCTGTCAAAGGCACTGAATTGTTCAACTGTTGCATATTTTCTGTTTCAACTGTTGCATATTTTCCCAGAGACTTGCATGAAGGTCTCTGAGCATGTCAATGGAATTTTCTGATTTAATTCTTAACCAAAGTTTCAGCTTTAACTGGACACAGGGTCTTTGGAATTAACTGTTTGTACAACTCATATCTTCAACTCTTGTCAAACTGCAATTTCAGCAGTGCCAGGGCCAGCCCAGGACATTGTGCTACCTGAAGCAATCCAGAAAATTGTGCCCCCGCCAACCCAATACACTTTGACTAGGTATTGGAACAATCCCCAGCAAAGAAGCAATGGAACATACCCAGTTCTTTCATTCTCTCCTTATAGGGCTTTGTTTCCAGACTTCTGATCATCCTTATTGCCCTCCTCTGAACCCCCTCCAGCTTTTCTACATCCTTCTTGAAGTGTGGTGCCCAGAACTGGACGCAATACTCAAGATGAGGCCTAACCAGGACCGAATAGAGGGGAACCAGTACTAGGGTGACCATATGAATAGGAGGACAGAGCTCCTGTATCTTTAACAGATGTATAGAAAAGGGAATTTCAGCTGGTATCATTTGTATGCATGCAGCACCTGGTGAAACTCCCTCTTCATCACAAAAGTTAAAGCCACAGGAGCCCTGCCCTCTTTTGTATCTGGTCACTCTAGTTGTGATGAACAGGGAATTTCACCAGGTGCTGCATGCATACAAATGACACAAGCTGAAATTCCCTTTTTTATGCAACTGTTAAAGATACAGGAGCCCTGTCCTCCTTTTCATATGGTCACCCTAACCAGTACCTCATGCAGTTTGGAAGCCATACTTCTATTATAGTCAGGTGTCAAATGTACATCTGTGGGCTCCTTGATCATGCAAGTGTGGGAGTGGTCTCAATCTCTTCGTTTGACCTTGGAGAAACATAATCTTGATGGTGTCACTCTCAAAATTGGTGTGTTTGAGTGCTGCACACAAAAACCAAAATGGCCACCTTCACAAATACTTTTTCCCAATTATCTAACTAAATGTCCGTGTTTTTTTAAAAAAATCTTCATACAAGAAAGGTTTCTCCTTCAATTCAACACAAAAAAGGCCATTACATATTTTTAGGACCTAATTTTTTCCCAAAAAGTTTACTTGTAAGGTTTCCGTATGATATTTCCTGAACAGTTCTTATGAAAAGATTAGTGGTTGAAATTACCCCATAACTTGCTTTATTTTTTGCTACAGTATTTACAATTATATTTTGTTTTACAAAATGTCTAAACCAATAACCCAATTAATGTCTTAATTTTCTCTATTGTTTCACAGTGAAACAATAGAGAAAATTAAATGCACTAAAATGGAGCCTGTGTTTGATGCTAACTTGAAGAAGAAAAGGAAGGCAGACAATAAGCTGTGCTGTTTCATTTGTAGTTCTCAATCGTCCGAGGAATGTGTTTCACAACCTTCAAATGATAGTTATGAGAAAATTGTTGAGTGCCTTACGAGGCAAGCAAAATATGGCAAAGAAAGCAGTGACAAAATCATGAAAAATTTCGGCATTGACTTTAATGTAGAGACACTGAAACATAATGATGTGAAGTGGCATCGATCGTGTTACCAATCTGTTACACACAAAGTATTAATTGAAAGACTTTTAAAAAGGTACGAGTTTCCGAAGTCAATGTGTGACAATCAAGGGCCCTCTACAGTGTGCATTCAACCTCAGGGACATTCAATCTCTGCACATACTCAGTCACAACCTGTAGCTTATGAAAAAGACAACTGTTTTGTGTGTGTGTGTGATCAGCCAGCCCCAAGGAAGGAAAAACGAAGGAAGGTTTCCACTGACAAAGCTGGTAGAAACTTATGTCAAGCTACAGAACTTAGAAATGATGAGAAACTAAGATTAAGGATAAGTGAAGCAATAAATATGAATGATGCACACGGAATTGATGTAATGTATCATCGAAAATGTTGGACCAAATATGTCACGAATGTTCTTCAATCTCAGGAGCATAGATTCAATGAAGAACATTCCAAAAAGAGAAGATGTGTTTTGATAATGGCAGCAGAAATCGAAAACATCAATATTCTGGAAGAAAAACTGTCACTTGGGCAAGTTTTTGGAATGCACGTCTTTGAAGAAACATACAAGTCTAACTGTTCTTCTAATAATGTGCATGAATCAGCTATTATGTCACGTAAGCAATTGAAGATATTTATTGAGACAGAGCTGTCAGACAAGGAAATTGAATTTTCTTGCCCAAGACAGCATAACAAACCAGAGAGAGTATCAGTGAAGTGTACAAGGGAAGAACTGATAGTAGAGGCTGAAAGTTACGGTGATCAAAAGATGAGAGAACTGAATGTTTTATTTGAATCAGCATACTGGCAGGGAAAATTTCCCTTGAGATGAATAAAAGGACTGGACAGTTGCAAAGCGTCCAGAGGACTGACTAACTGCACCTGGTATCAGTTAGCAAGGGAATAGTTTTTCTATCTACTGCTGAAAAGGTCAGGGAGGTAGTGGGTTTTTTCGAGGAGTTTTTTCTATTGATTAGTGCTTAGTCATTGTCCAGTCAACTGTATATAAACTGTAAATATCTGGTGGAGTTAGAGAGGCTGGTTATATGATGTTATGAGGATGGACGGATATGCTATGTGATGTGGAAATCTTCCTGGAACCTGTATTATATTTGATGGACCATACTGATATATACATATATATATATGTATACATATATATATGTATATTGGAACCACAGTAAAAGGCTTATACTAAACACAAACCGCTGGTGTGTGAGTATTATTACTGAATGGATCACTGGAACACGCTTACTCTGCTGTAAGTGAACCGGGAGCACTTCTTTCCCGGACATATACATCATTAGAAATCTTGTATTGCAATCAAAGCTGTGGACATTTGATGGTTCTGTACCACACGATCTCTCCGATATCATACCAAATGAACTTAACAGCTTCTTTAGGTGGTGCATTTGTGGAAAAAAAGAAATTTCTTCAGATAAGAAGAAAAAAGATGAAGAAGTGGAAAGGCGAGTTTGTCACATGTTACAAATTCTGATGTCAAATTGTCTGTCTCATAGGCAAGTGGAAAACAAGCAGTCTACTCAGTTTCATCATACGAGAGACTTACCATTTCAGGTTGCTGTTGGTTTGACAATTCATGGGTCAACCCGCTGCAAATTCCTAGAAAATATTGTGCATGGTGTCGGCTGTAGCATTGATTATAAATGGGTTCTACGGTTAGAAACGCAAATCGCATCAAGTGTTCTGAAAAGAATTCATGAAAATGATGGAGTATACGTCCCCCCTGACATTGTGCCAAATAGATTTATACATTGTGCTGCTGACTTCTCTGAAGACACTGCAGATGATAAAAGAACACTTCATGGGACTGTCATAGCTGTGTAACAAGTTGTGAAAGACTATGATCCGATTACACCACTGTCATTAGCTTCTTCAAATGATTGGCCAGGAGCAACCTTTGACACTGCTCTACCACCTGTACTTGCATGTCCCACCCAACTGGAAAACCTGCTTTCCCACTGCCTGTGGTTTCACGCAAACAAATGAACTACATGGAAATTCTTAACTAGGCAGTACTTCTTGATTCTGCTTGGTTTTTTCTAAGAAGTTACATACTGACTGCCAACGAGACATCTAATGCATACTCTCTAACGTGATCTGGCTATAACAGCCTCATAGTAGATGAGAAACCTGTGATTCTAGAGTCACCAACCAATTGATCAGTGCAGCTGACTGTCATGAGACAACTGGAGAAACTGTACAGTTCAGTTCATCACACCAGTTCAGTTCAGGCCATGAAAAAAATATAGTTGTCACAGTTGACATGGCTCTTTACAAACCACTGAAACAACTGGAAATGGTTGTCGAAGACTGTAAGGGAAAATGGCTTTTGAAACCTGGTGAGCTACATATTGTAAGTGCTCAACTGCTACATATTGTAAGTGCTCAACTGCTACATATTGTAAGTGCTCAACTGCGCACAATTGGAGAACTTATACAAGGATCTGGTATACTTGCAGCAATTCTGCAGCAACGCTGAAACAAATCCTTGAAGGAAAACACATAAGAAGAGCAATTGAAGCTCACATAACCACAGTGTCTGCATTGACTACACTGCTTCTAGAAGAATATGAGGAAGAATATCCTGGAAAACTAGACTGTGTTAAGCCTCTTTTCTAAGAACTGGTTGAGGGCTTGACAGCTGGAAATAAAAAAGAGCTTCAAACGGCACATGCCGATATCCCCAAGTTTAGAGTTTTCCTTGGCCATGGTATGAAAAGATTTGTTAAGTTACCTTCAATTTACAAAGCACTAGGGCCACTGAATCCACTCCCTGGATTACATGCACTTTCAGGAGCAGATGTAACAGGATCATTTGCCCACAAAGGGAAAGTAAAGTGGTGGAAGACAAGTGATGAGCTATTAGAAGCTTTAGCAAAATTGGGGACTACACTCTCTCTCACTGATGATGTCAGGGCGAGCTTGGAAGCATTTGTTTGTCAGCTGTATATCCCCAAAACAACACTGACTGCTATAGGAGCTGTAAGATGGTTGTTGTTCACACAGAAACAATGTCAAGATGAGAACCTCCCTCCAACAAAATCTTCTCTGAACCCAGCTTTGTTAAGGGCTCATCTTCAGGCCTTTGAGTGGAATCAGAACCTCATCCAGCATCCTAATAACCTACCATCTACGGATTTCGGATGGAAGAAAGTAGGGAGTACATACCAGCCAGTTGCATGTACCGTGCCCTGTGCTCTGGAGCTTATTTTGGAACTTTGTTGCTGTTCATGCTCTCAAAGGCATTGCTCTCCTCCATGTACACCTCAGTCGAATGGACTAAGGTGTACCGAGATGTGTAGATGTGAAGGTGATTGTGCCGCCACAGCCTCAAACACTAGGTCTGGATGAGTACACCCCTCTCAGGCTAAGCACCACCACTTAAATACCCGCGGGAAGGGTAAAAGACGCACCACTTTTCCCTTATAGCAGAGGGGGAAAGGGTGTTAAGGGTTTTGAATAAGGTTCTCCTGTGAGTATGTTGGCTAAAGGTGTAATGATATCTGTTTCTTTATTAAACTTATAGAGCAGGTTACAAAGCCAAGCTAACACGTGGTTTGTGGTAGCAAAAATAAAAGAAAACATTTATTGTTGTTTACAGTTCTTTCCAAACCAATTTCACACCTGCCTATTCTTAACACTTCTAATAATTTACTAATAATCCTAATAATCTCTTCACACACACTCCTTACTAGATCACACACAGCTATCTTCCACACAAATACCCTCCACCCAACCAAGACAATAAGATGAACTAAAACACTCCCTCACACTATATATACTCCTCCCCCTCCCTTTCCCAGCATCATCAGCCACACCCACTCAGTCCAACATTCCGCACTCTCCAGACATATTAATCCAGACATACATAGGGAGACAGAAATGTGGGGTATCATCACAGAGATCCTGACCTATGTGATAATATGGGGCAGTTTGAAGAAGATGATGAAGAAGATTTAGGACTAAGTGAGATTTGTGATGAAAGCGAAGATGACTGTAATTAAATTTATGATTGCAGTAGTGAATAAGTATTTAGTTAAAAATTTCAAAGTATACTTTTTGATTGAAATGTTATCTTTTAATTTCATATGTCTGTACTGTAAAAGATATTGGGGCATGGAGGATACCCGGGTGGTGTCACTCATAATAATTGATATCCGGTGTTCCTAGAACAGTTCCATACATATCAATATGCATTGCCTAAACCCCCATGTAAGTCTGTTATTGTTTAAGTATACATAATCTGTATTGTTTCCACTGTTAAGAGATGACCGAGTGACATTTATGTTCACAGAACAAATTTTAATTTTTGGTACCGCTATTTTCATTAGGACACCTTAAAAGAAAACTTTTTGAAAAAAAAATAGGTCCTAAAAATACGTAATGGCCTTTTTGTGTTGAATTGAAGAAGAAACCTTTCTTGTATGAATTTTTTTTGAAAAACACTGTCATTTTTTTAAAAAAAACACGGACAAAGTGTTTGCGATGGTGGCCATTTTGTTTTTTGCGTGCAGCACTCAAGTGACACCATCTAGATTATGTTTCTCCAAGATCAAATGAAGAGATTGAGACCACTCCCACACTTGTATTATCAAGGAGCCCACAGGATCCTGTTTTAGTACATTTCACATCCCACTATTAATGCAGCCCAAAATAGCATTTGCTTTTTTTGCAGCCACATCACACTGTTGGCTCATATTGAGCTTGTGATCTACAACAATTCCAAGATCCTTCTCGCTTGCCATATTGCTGAGCCAAGTAGCCCCCATCTTGTACCTGCATTTGGTTTCTTTTTCCTAGGTGTAGAATGTGGCATTTCTCTCTATTAAATATCAGTCTTGTTCCATATAACTTGTTCAAAAATAGCAGAAGAAACAGAAAGGGAGGCGGAGTCGCACTATATGTTAAAAATACTGATCCCTGCACAGAAATTCAAGAGGATGAGCCTGGAAGCCCCATCGACAGGATCTGGACCCATTTGTTTTAATCCAAATGAAAAGCAAATTGCTAGTGTTTCAAGGAAATCCAATGTAGTAGTAATGGGGGACTTCAATTATCCCAATATCTATTGGGTGACAAATTCTCCCAAAAGTAGCCCCTCTAAGGAATTCCTGACATGTGTGGCTGATAACTTTCTCCTATAGAACGTAGAGGAAGGAACTAGAGGATTGGCTATCCTTGACTTGATACTGACCAATAGGGATGACTTAGTGGATAAAGTGGCAGTTACGGGAACTCTGGGGGAAAGTGACCACGTCCTACTTGAGTTCTTGATTTTAAAGGAAGCAAAAGCTGAGTGTAGCCAAATGTGTATTCTGGATTTCAGGAAAGCCAATTTGAATAAACTCAGAACTATGATAAGTAAGGTCCCATGGCAAGTGACCCTAATGAGAAAAGGAGTCCAAGATGGGTGGGACATTTTAAAAAAGGAAATTTTAAAGGCCCAATTACAAGCAATTCCAACAAGGAAAAAAGATAGAAGACAGCAGAAGAAACCAATGTGGCTCCACAAAAAGATTAGAGATGACATGAAAATAAAAAAGGATACATAGAGGAAGTGGAAGGAAGGCCAGGCTACAAAAGAAGAGTACAAACAAGTAGCACGGAAGTGCCGGAATGGTTTCAGGAAGGCTAAAGCTGAGAATGAGCTGAGGCTAGCGAGGGATGCTAAAAGCAATAAAAAGGCTTTCTTCAGATACGTGAATTGTAAAAGACAGAGGAAAGAAACAGTGGTTCAACTGCTTCATGAGGATGGCAAATTGGTAACAGATGATAAAGAAAAGGCCGAAGTGCTCAATTCCTACTTTGGCTCAGTCTTCTCTCAAAAGCAGGTCTATGACCCCCCCTGGAAAAAGTGAAGTACAAGCTGACGGGGCAGGATTGCAGTTTGAGATTGATAAACAAATGGTCAAGGAACACCTAATTTCTTTGAACGAGTTCAAATCTCCAAAGTCAGACAAACTGCATCCTAGAGTAATAAAGGATCTGGCAGAAGAACTCTCAGAACCACTGTCTATTATCCTTGAGAAATCATGGAAGACAGGTGAAGTGCTGGATGACTGAGCTCCCCTCTACAAGATTTCGGTTTGACGCCTGGTTCCCCGATTATGCGCATCTTCTCTGAAGCACTTTTACGCCATGGGAAGCGTTAAAGCACATTATGGGCTGTATGAAAGGCATTTTAAAGTTTTTGACATGCTGAGAATCGCATGCAAATGTTGCTGAAAGTAATGCGCTTTGTCCCAGAGAAACTCCCCAAATTGGTTCCCTCCTTTTATTCTCCCTGCCCACCAGAATCTCCCGCCTTTGGTTTCCTAGGTTACCTGAAAGGAATGAGCTGATTAACATATTCGGCTACCTGTCTTCCCCCCTCCTTTGCCCGATTGCCATGACCTCCTCAGGAGTAAATGGGAATGTGTCTCACACACACACACACACACATACACACATACACACACCAAAACAGACAGGGGGATGCTGCTTCGTTCCTTCCCCTTCCACTTCCCAGCAAGCTCAACAATTGTAAAACATACACACACTTACACACACACACACACACACACACACACACACACCTCAGCTCAGGAACCCAGCAAGAAGCGAGGGGAAGTTATGTCTGCTGATGGCTAATTATACGCACATCCACACATCCTTCCTACCCCCTTTCCTTCTCATAAAACCACCTCCATCTGGCCCTGTGTCTCCATGTTAAAAATATTTCATCAGGGTACTTCAAAGAAACTTTATTTTTGGTTCACGTTGGGTCACCTCTTCTTGGAGCTTCCATCCAGAGAGACGGAGTACAAGGAGGAAGTTGCCAGGAGGAGAGAGGAAAGGAAACTAAACCAAAAAGTGGGAGGTTTTCTCAGTGAAGGGGCAGTTCTATGCATGACATTATGACCACAGTCCAACCCCTGATAGTTAATGCGCCTCCTCAGAAAGTTGTTTACACGGACATAAGGCGCTCTTACTCCCGCTCCTAAATTAAAACTCGCTAATTGATGCGCATTCGAAAATGTGAATAATCGGAGAGAAAACGCGCCTAAGCCCCTGATTTACACTCCGCTCTTGTAGAGGTAAATTTCCTAATGCGCCTTGAAAGAGCTTTAAATCGCTCTTGTAGAGGCACCCTGAAGGAGGGCTAATGTTGTCCCTATCTTCAAAAAGGGTAAAAAGGAGGAACCTGGGAACTACAGACCAGTCAGTCTGACATCCATCCTTAGGAAAATCTTGGAACAGATTATAAAGAAGTTAATCTGTAAACACCTTGAAAACCATTTAGTGATGACTAGAAGCCAGCATGGATTTGTCAAGAATAAATCCTGTTAGACTAATCTGACAACACAAAATTGGGTGGGATATAGAATACAGAAACAAACTCCAAAGTGATCTTGATAGATTGGAGTGCAGGGCTTAAAATAACAGGATGAAATTTGATAGGGATAAATGCCAAGTTCTACACCTAGGAAAAAGAAACCAAATGCACAGTTACAAGATGGGGGATACTTGGCTAAGCAATACAACAAGCAAGAAGGATCTTGGAATTGTTGTAGATCACAAGTTGAATATGAGCCAACAGTATGATGTGGCTGCAAAAAAAGCAAATGCAATTTTAGGCTGCCTTAATAGAAGTATAGCTTCCAAATCGCGTGAGGTACTGGTTCTCCTCTATTCGGCACTGGTTAGGCCCCATCTTGAGTATTGCATCCAGTTCCGGGCCGGTAGGAAAGAGACAAAGTCTGGTACTGTGTTTTTTATTTCACATTACAAGCTCAATGTTTCGGAAAACTCCTTCCTCAGGAGCTATGTCTCCACACACATTGCCTAGAAAAAACAAAAACTTTTTTCAGAATAAAACTCCTTCAGCAATTTTCTTTGAAGGCTGCATTTTCTCTGCAAGTTCCAGGCACCACATTTCAAGAAGGATGCAGACAATCTGGAGCGTGTTCAGAGGAGGGCAAAGGGGATAGTTAGGGGTCTGGAAACAAAGCCTGTTTAGCCTGGAGAAGAGAAGATTGAGGGGAGACATGAAAGCACTCTTCAAATACTTGAAAGGTTTTCACACAGAGGGCCAGGATCTCTTCTCGATCAACCCAGAGTGCAGGACACGGAATAATGGGCTCAAGTGACAAGAAGCCAGATTCCGTCTGGACATCAGGAAAACCTTCCTGACTGTTAGACCGATATGACAATGGAACCAATTACCTAGGGAGGTGGTGGGCTCTCCCACATTAGAGGCCTTCAAGAGACAGCTGGATAGCCATCCGTCAGGGATGCTTTAAGGTAGATTCCGGCATTGAGCAAGGGGTTGGACTTGATGGCCTTATAGGCCCCTTCCAACTGTACTATTCTATGATTCTGTGATTCTGTTGTTTTCCACCCATTGCTCCAGCCTATCAAGATCACTTTGAAGTTTGTTTCTGTCTTCTAGGGCATTAGCTATCCCATCCAATTTTGTGCCATCCACAAGTTTGATAAGCATTCCCTGCACCTCCTCATCCTAATCATTAGCCACTGTGGTGTAATGGCTAAAGTGTTGGACTCGTCATAGTCCTGCAAACTTCCTGCAAAAACCACATTTTGGTGCACCCAGGGTTTTCATTCCTGTGTTTGTAATCAAGCAGAGGTTTGATGGTGCATTGAGTGCCTCTGAATAGGGGTGGCTGTGTATGAAAGTCACTCTCAATCCTGCATAGTTCCAGCACTTGTCGGCATGATGCTGGAAGTGCTGATTTAACCTCTCCCTTCTCATTGGGATATTGTGTCAGGTGGCTGAAATGTTGTCAAGACGTGAAACAGTGCCACTGCTGGGATGGGAAGACTGCAGCAGGGCAGGGGGTGGGGGAATGACTCAGATTATGCACAGTATCTTAATCAGCTACGCACAGTGGCTTATTTGTCTGATCATATGGGGGATAACAGTAGCTTATATTCAAAATAAGCAACTCTGAATAGCTACATCATGGCTTAAAGTTAATAACTAACAAACTAACTAACTAAATAAATAGAGTGACGTCTGAACATAGCCATACACACGGAGAGAGGAATTTCGAGTTGTATGTTTACTTTTACAACTAAGAAAGAACAGATGGGCTCATGAAAAGTGGCATTGAAAGGAAATAGATCTGCAAAGACAAAATGGTAGAACCAGTGAATGAGTGATGTAGTTTCATCCCTAGAAAAATGAATTCCCATTCAGGAAAGAAGGAAGTAGTGGGATGGATGGGGGGGTGAGAGAGAGGGGGGGTAAAATCTTACTCAAGATTTTGCACAAGCGTCTGGATTTAGACCCCATATTTTGTGACCTGGACACATACATTCCTGCACTCCCCTTAAATTACACAAATGTGGATAGCCAGTGTTGTGTAGTGGACTGGGAGTCAGGAGATCTGGGTTCTAATCCACACTCAGCCATGGAAACTCACTGGGTGACTTTGGGCCAGTCACAGACTCTCAGCCCAACCTACCTCACAGGGTTGCTGTTGTGAGGATAAAATGGAGAGGAGGAGGATTATGTATGCCGCCTTGGGTTTCTTGGAGGAAAAAATACAGGATATAAATGCAAAAATAAAAATAAAAATAAAAATGTTGAAGTGCACTGGGCTTAGGACAGCCCTGTGACACTTCACTCATTATCTCCCCCTAGTTTGAGAAGGTACCATTGATAAGCACTCTGTGGTTCGATTCTGTAGCCAACTGTGAATCCACCAAATATCTGTTCAATGTAGCCCACATATAGCTAGTTTGCTGATCAGAATGTCATGGGGCACTTTGTCAAAAGCTTTGCTGCAATCAAGATACATTATGTTGGGGGGAGTGGCCTAGCAAAGATGGAATAGAGACGGAACTTTCCTGCTCTCACAAGAAGCAAAGAAATATTTATAAAATCCCTAATTTGGAGGTGATGGATTCCTGATTAATGACTTGATTCTGGGTCCGGAAACTTTACTGCATCTGCGGAGAGATTGACAGCTGGATAACTGCCTGGACAGTGGATGGAAAATGAAACTAACTTCTGCTTCTATCTCCAGCCGAAGGAGATAGAAGCAGAAGTGCATTTGTTTACTTGAGCCCAGACGAAGGGGTGGATTGGTGAGTTAAGCTTTATGAAAAGAAAGCAAAAAACCCAGTCCAAAGCCCTAGGCTGGAGCAGAGAAACAAAAAAAATCATCCTTCCGATCGGAATTGGCAGCGTCTGGTGAGAGTTACTGGAATTATGCCAGACAAAATGTCGGACAAGCAGCAGCAAGCTGACAAGACAGGGAAATCCCCTGTCCATTCCGGAAATACTAAAGGCACAGCTTCTAAAGATGCAGGTGCAGTACCAAAACTGGCCAGAGAGAGGCAAGTAGAGTCCTCAGAGGATTTATTTAGCAAAATTCAGAAGATGATGGAGACTGCTTTATTTAAGCAGGAGGAAAGGATAATACAAAGGATTAAGGACTCACAGAAGGATTTTATAGTGGACCTTCAAACTGTGGTGGATAATAAGGATAGAATGGAGATGAATATGAAGAAGCAGCAGGAAGATACCAAGAAACATGGGGACCAACTGACAGAGATGGATTTACGATTAATTGCTTTGGAAGATCGGGACAGGAGGGTTAATATTCGAATTAGATCTTTTGGAGAGAGAGAGGGAGAGACTCCTAAGGATTTAAGAGTCATAATTTTGGATTGGATCCGGGAAATTGAAACTCAAGAAATTTGGGAGATGCAGGACATTGAGAGGGTTCATAGAGTTGGTTATAAGAAGAAGGGGCTTCTCCCAAGAGATATAATTGTTAAATTTGCTAATTATTACAAGAAAGAAAAGTTGATGCAAGCAATTAGATGTCAAGCCCAGCTGATGATACAAGCAACATCAATTGAGGTTTATCAACATTTATGCCCTCAAACGGTGCAGTGGAGGAAGAGTGTTAGACTGTGTACAGTGGCTTTGCAGAAGAGATCGATAACATATAGTTGGAGATATCCAGTTTTTTTGAGATTCATGTGGAAAGGGAAACAACATAGAATAACATCGTGTGAGCAAGGGATGGAGCTTCCGGAAAAGTTGGGCTTAGTGGATCCCATGGTTGCTGGAGAAACAAAGCAGGATGCTGCTGCTGGAAGGGAGATGGTCCTGATTATCCACAGGAGGAAGGAGCCATGGGTGGAACCCGTCAATGAAGAAATAATATTGTAATAGGGATAAGAAAAGATTATATGAGAGGGGAGGGTCGGGTTTCTGTTCTGGAATGCTGGGTTGCTTCTCCCCCCCCCTGAAGAGTTCTAAGAATAATTGGGGCCATTGCCCAGGAAGGCCTGGTGAGGAGGGGGGCGAAGTTAGGGGTAAATGTGGGGGGGGGTGAGGGAGGGGGGGGTATGTGTATCACAGAGGGAGACCAATATAGAGATGTGTTGGAAAGAGAGAGATGGATAATAAATTAAGGGTTGCAACTTTAAATGTTAAAGGGCTAGGAACTGTTATTAAAAGGAAGAGAATATAAATGTTATTAAAAAAAGAGAAAGCTGATGTAATTTTTTTGCAGGAAACTCATCAAACAAAGGAGGGTGTAAATGAGCTTCGGATGAGGGAGGTGGGCGTTTACGAAAAGTCTTTTGGTACTTCTAAAGCGAGAGGTGTAGCGATTATAATCTCAAAAAAATGTGGCATTACTATACAAAAGGTGAAGAAGGATGAAGCGGGAAGGTTTCTGATTATTTCCTGCAGGGTAGGGGAGGAGGAATATGTATTGATTAATGTATATGCTCCAAATGGGAAAACCAAACTTTTTTGATGAAGTTTTTAATGCAGTGGGAGAAGTAGGTAAAAAGAATATTGTGATGGCAGGTGATTTTAATATGGTATTAGACAAAGGGAAAGATAGGGATATATATTAAGAGTTCTCAAGAGCGGTGGGAGGACAGGATTAAGCAAATTAATGGAGATAAAAGAATTAATTGATGTATGGAGAGTATTAAAAGGGGAAGAAAGGAAATACACTTTCTACTCACCAAGGTTTAAGAGCTATTCCAGGATTGATTATATTTTTGTGTCAAAAAATATGTTGTCTAAACTTATAGATTGTGCTATAGGGGTAATTAAAGTCACAGATCATGCATTAATGACGTTGGATCTTAAAATGAAGAAGGATTATAAACAAGTTAAGAGACGGAGAATCGATACAAGGTTACTAAATAATAAAAATATAGTGGAGAATATTAAAAAAGAAATGCAGGAAATGTGGGAAATTAACGAAAAGGACATAAACTCGCAGGGTTTAATATGGGACACTATGAAGGCTGTAGTAAGAGGGATATGTATCAGGGAAATGTGTACCCTAAGAAAACAACAAGAGGCTCAAAAGAAAAAGATTGAAAAGGAGGTAAGGGATCTAGAGGACAAGCTAAGAGAGACAAAAGATAAACGCCTATTTGCCCAAATCCAAGCTAAGAAAAAAGAGTTAGAGAGAGAAGAGTTAGAACAAGTCCAGAGGGATTTGCTATATTTAAAGAGGGATTTTTTTGAATACAGTAATAAAAATTCGAAGATGCTGGCTAGGTCCACTCAGTCTAAAAAGGCTAAGAGTATGATAGGGACAATTAGAGACAAGAGAGGGAAAAATTGTAATTTAATGAAGGATAAATTAAATATATTTCAGGAATTTTATAGAGAATTATATACATCAGATATGGGATCACAGGTTAAAGTATTGGAATATGTAGAGAGGAATTGGAAAATAAGATTACAGGGGCAAGACAGGGATTATATGGAAGGTTTAGTTACTGAGAAAGAAATAGAAGGAATTATAGTTAAATTAAAAGGAGGGAACTCTCTGGGAATGGATGGTTTGGGGCCGGAATATTATAAAGTTTTTAAAGGAATTTTATTACCAAGATTAAAAAAAAATATTTAATAGTATAATAGAAGGGGGAAAGACCCCCCTATCATGGGATCATTCCTTGATCATATTAATCCCGAAACCAGGAAAGGATCTGACTGACCCAGCATCTTATAGACCAATATCTTTAATAAATCAAGATTCAATTTTTTTTACAGCAATAATGGAAAAAAGGATGAGTACGTTTATACATAAGTATATTAGAAAGGATCAATGTGGATTTATCCCAGGAAGGCAAATGCCTAATTTAATTGGAAGAGTTTTAAATATAATTAATATTATTAAAAAAAGAAATTTAAAAGTGGGATTATTAGCATTGGATATATTCAAAGCCTTTGATTGCATGGAATGGCCAGCACTTAAAATAATTTTGAAAACATTTGGGCTTGGAGTGAAATTTATGGGAGTGATAGATCAACTGTATAAAAATAATAAAGCAGAAATAATGGTTAATGATGGGTTAACGCAACAGATTACACTAGCCCGAGGAACAAGACAAGGTTGCCCACTTTCACCAATCTTATTTGCGATAGTAATAGAAATTTTGGCAAATGTTATAAGGGAGGATTCAAGATTGAAGGGGATAGGAGGGAAGGAGAAGATTAAAATAAATATGTTTGTGGATGACACAATGCAGTACCTCCCACTCCCAACTCAGACAGTCGTTCCAGAAGGATACCATCAACGATGGTATCGAGAGCTGCTGAGAGATCAAGGAGAATCAACAGTCATACTCCCCCGTCTTTCTCCCGACATAGGTCATCATATAGGGCGACCAAGGCTGTTTCCGTGCCAAAACCAGGCCTGAAACCCAACTGAAATATTCTTTATGTCTCTGACAATGCTAGCAGTAGGCTCATATGTACATACCCTGCAAGCAGAGGTGTCTGCCAGTTGTTAATAGATCTTATTTTTATGATCGGCACTTATCCTGAGTCACAATGGCCCCTCTTTTATCAGCTTCTTTTATTACAATAGAGAAGTCCTGAGCTAAAGCCCGTAGAATATCCCTTTCTTCATGATTCATATTGTTCCCAGAATGAGGAACTGTGTTTTCTACTTTTTCATCTTGTGTAATGAGTCTTTCAAAGACTTGTATTGACAGATCTCCTGGCTGCCTCTACAAGAGAGGTTTAATGCTCTTTGAAGGCTCATTATAAATTTTACCTCTACAAGAACGGAGCGCAAAACGGGTGTAGAGGCGCGTTATCTCTCCGATTATGCGCATTATCGAATGCGCGTTAAATCGGAGTTTTATTTTGCGGCGGGATGTAAAGCACGTTATGCCCATGTGAACAGTTTTTCAGTGAAGTGCATTTTCGGAGAGGTGTGAGCAGGTAGTGGGCAGGTAGAGGGCGGGTTTTGACGAGATGGGCGGGGAGAGGGAAGGGGATTTCCGGGAGAAGGAAGGGATTTGAAAAAAGGCCCTCGGGTTATGCGCAGCCGCGCGGGTGTGTTCACCCAACGGTTTTGCTGGAGGCGCAGGTGTGGTCGCGCGCCTATGCATATAGGCGCGTGATCCGACCGTTGACCTCATTTACCTTCGCGATGCCAGAGAGTCAGCATCTTGAGTTATTTCCTCCAGTTACACACCTTTTCCACCTACCGAAATGGCTGCTCCAGGAAGGGGAGTTTCTTGGAAAAAGGCAGAGATCCTCGACCTTCTGGACATTTTTGGGGAGCAGAAAGTTCAAGCTCAACTGAATGCCAGCCATAGGAACCTTGATGCCTATGAATCCATTGCTCAGGAAATGCAAAGAAGGGGACATATCCGTTCTGCGAAGGAGTGTAGGACCAAGGCAAAGGCAATGAGGCAGGAATATCACAGGGTCGTGAATCATAATTCACGATCAGGGAATGATGCTGCCACCTGCCCCTTTTTTGAGGAGCTTCATAGCATTTTTCGGGGTGATGCTACTATTCAACCAAATCGCATTGGCAGGAGTCTGAACATCCATCGTGTCCAAGCACCTGCTGCTCCCCCAGTAAGTTCCCCCCTGGCGTTCCCGCTCTCAGAAGGGTCAGAAGAACTGTTCAGCAGTGAACTTCAAACAATAGATGTGGAGGACTACCTTGGAACGCCCTACTCTCCCGGAGGTACATTGATTGTAATCGCCATTTTTTAAAAAATCTCGTTCTTCCTTCTATTTCATGCCTTTAGCTCACATCTGATGTTTTCCCCTTTTAGATTTCGAGACACCAGAAGATATTGGAAACGAAGAACCTGAAGGTATATACTGTTTCTTTTGTTGGGTTGGGAACACTATTGTGTTCCATGGGATAAAAAATTGTATTCTAAAATGGGGCAGGCAGATGCGGGTGAGCGGGTGGGCAGGAGAGGGCAGGAGACATCTCCTCTAGCTAGCCAGCGTTTCTCTGGTCTCTCCAGGGCGGGGGGAAAAAGGATAAGGGCAGGCAGCCATTTTGAACAACCACCCCCATTTAAAATGGAGGGAGGTTTGTGATTGTGCCTATTGATGAAACCTCCTAAAAGCTCTTCTTTTTCTGCCATGGCAGCCTACAGAAGCAGCAGTACCACCAGTGCGTCGGAATCCAGTGAGCACGCAGATGTGAGGGCCAGAAATCTCCAGCATCCTGCAGCAGCACCGAGTAAGTACAGGGCTAATTTCTGGGGTCAGAGATCATGGAAGGAAGGGAGTTCCCAATGATCTAGGCTGGGTTTATGGGGGGGGGAGGGGGAAAGGGGGCCATTGGACACAACATTGTGGTGCATGGGACAAGAAATTGTGGTCTATGGGAGGGATTGCAGCCTTTTTCTCTACATCTGTTAAAGTTACATGAGCCCTGACCTCCTTTTCATGTGGTCAGCCTAGGCAGGCAGCCATTTTGAACAAACAAACAACCCCCCAATTTAAAATGGAGGTTTGTGATTGTGCCTATTGGAATGAAACCTCCTAATAGCTCTTCTTTTTCTGCCACGGCAGGAGCCTCCAGAAGCAGCAGTACCACCAGTGCGTCGGAATCCAGTGAGCACGCAGATGTGAGGGCCAGAAATCTCCAGCATCCTGCAGCAGCACCGAGTAAGTATAGGGCTATGTCAATGAAACCTCCTAAAAGCTCTTCTTTTTCTGCCACGGCAGGAGCCTCCAGAAGCAGCAGTACCACCAGTGCGTCGGAATCCAGTGAGCACGCAGATGTGAGGGCCAGAAATCTCCAGCATCCTGCAGCAGCACCGAGTAAGTACAGCCGATGTTATTTGCTTGATAAAGTTTCAGTCCTGCAATTCTTATAAATGTGTGAAAGGACATTCTCATCTTCAGGATGAGGGTGCGAGAGAACCCATGGGACAGGCTGGACATGTAATAAATGATTTTTAAACACACTAAACTTTGCCCTTTCCCTTCAGGTACAGATGAAGGAAGGTGCCATCCCATCCCAAAGGCAGCACTCTCGCCTGCAACGCGCCTGGAAATGGCCAGAAACAGAAGACCCCCACGCAGCAGGGACACAGACCGCATTCTGGAGCATGCCTCTGCACACAACGCAAACCTCTTGCAGATGCATGAGCAGATGTTGCAGAGAAATGACCAGATGTTGGAATATTTGAAAACAGAAGATGCAAGGGACCAAAGAAATCAAGATGCCCTTCTCAGAATTCTAGAAAGACAATGTGTCACGATGGAGAAGCTTGTGACGGTGGTGCAACAGGAAGAACAGGGAAGATCAACCCATACAGCCAACCCATCATCAACTAGCCATGGAAAACGCCAGCCAATAAAAAGACGGTTGGCTATTGACAGTATGGAGGGGACCAGCTCTAAGCCAAATGACTTAGGTCGGAACTCAGGAGAGGGTGAGGGGAGAAAATGCATGGCTAAGAAGAAAGGTAAAGTCAGGGTGCAACAACCCCAGTTAGTGGGCACTTGTCCTAGGTCTGCCCAGTTGCAAAATACCCTGCAGACAGTAAATCCACAGAATGACATTTTAACCAAAGACTTGGACGAATCACTGCTCCCGTGCTCCCATACAGTACCCCCACAGCGCCCATCATCACCAGTTCAAGGTGAGCCAAGCATAAAGCGCACGGCAAGGGGGGTAAAAAAACCCTTAAAGTTCTCACCTTAGGATACATGGTTTTTTGGGACATTTATGTTACTGTTAATATCGTGTTAATACTGTTGTTATTTGCTGTTTATTATGTTATTTTTTGCTGTTAATTATGTTATTGTTATTTGCTGTTAATTATGTTATTTTTTGCTGTTAATTATGTTATTTTTTGCTGTTATTTATGTTGTATTTAACCATTAAAATATAGTTTTCATATGTCACTGTTTGGTTGGGACTGTGCTTCCTATCTATTATTAAAACAGTTAGGCATCCCTCCTTAATACTGCACCAACCTGAAAATGCTAAGGAAAACCAAAACAATGTTTTAGTAACAAAAATAAAGATTTACTTTTTTTAACATATCTTATTTACAATATTTACAATTTTTGTAGGATCAGGTCCAACTTTTGCTCAATGGAGGACATGCGACGCTGCATGCCTCCCACGGCTGTCTCAAGCGTTTCCAGCCGCTCCTCCTGAGTGGGAACTGCATGGGATGGTAAGAAAAAAAATGTGTTTTAAATCATATAACCAACAGAAAAACAGTTCAAGATGTACCACTCAATGACATTGGCTATTCAATGCGATCCAATTTACAGGAATGTAAATATAGTTTTTCTTTTTTTAATTAAAAATTTAAACCATTAGTCCTGTACTGTACAATAGGGTGACCACATAAAATCCAGGTCGGTTTAACTGTTGTGATGAAGAGGGAATTTCACCAGGAGCTAATTGCATACAAATGACACTGGCTGAAATTCCCTTTGCTCTACAACGGTTAAAGTTACATGAGCCCTGACCTGGATTTTATATGCTCAATGTACTCTACATAATACAAAGCAATGGAAGTTCTATTACCTGCTGGAGACACAGCAGCAGGTGATACAGGTGGGGGTGGATTAACCTCTTCCTCCTCTTCCTCCACCTCCTCCTCCACCTCCTCTGCAGACGGAGACGGCAATGGACTGAGTATCCCTTCAAAATTGGAAAAAAAATGTATAGTTAAGCCAAGAGCAAATGATTTTTGATTTCAGGGGCTTCTCTTCTGAATTTTTGGTATGTGCTTTTAATCATTTTTTTATTTTAAGTTTCTATCATGGTGTTCCCCGCCTTGATCCGTTGGGAGAGTCGGTTAATTACTAAATAAATAAATACATATATCATTACAATTATTAATATTAATAATATTATTAAAGTACGCTGGGCAAAAATAGTATTCCTAATTAATCTGGCTTGCATTTAACTTACGTGCCCTTCTGTGGAGGGTCCTCCTTGGAGGTGATGCCGGAGGAGAAGGAGGAGGAGAAGGAGGAGGAGAAGTCCCCCCAACCTCCTCCACTTCTGGAGAAGGTGCTGCCTCCTCCGCCATCCTGTTTTGTGCTAAGAAAAAGAGGGAAAAAGGGAAATAACATTAAAATGTGGAAGGGGTCCCTGAAGGGCATCTAGTCCCACCCCAAGATGAATGCTGGAATCCACCTTAAAGCCTCATTGTGTGAGGGGTCATAGTTTTTGGGGCATTCCCCCCCCCCCAACCTGCACATCCACCAGAGAATACTCAATGAGCAGTGGGCAGAATCCTAATGCACTCACTCACCTGCAGTCAGCCTCTCCTGGGGGGTTGGTCTCCCCGCCTTCCGCCACAGCTCCCGGAATTCTACGAAATATGGGGGACGCTGGCGAAAGGGGGGATGTTCTCCATGGGCACTAATGGCCCTATAAAAACTGGCCTTTATGTATTTAAATTTTGTCCGACACTGCAGGGCAGTGCGGACAAAGGAGTTGGTTTGGAGAGCAGCAGCCGCCCTCCTAAACAGCCTCATAGTGGGGAGGCTGCTACTCCTCACAATCCTTCCCACAAGGGAGGATTGGAGCAGGAAGGCCAACAAAAAGCGGACCTCCGCATCACTCCAATACCTCCCTCTTGGCATTTTGAAGGATTGTGAGGAAGTCTAGGCCTCACTTCCGCTTTGCGATGTTTCCGCGGACCGGCTTAGCGGTTGCACGCATGCGCGCGCAACCGTCAAACCACCATTCCCGAACAGCGCGTAAGTGATTAAACACTGTAGCGTTTGTTCGTAGCAGTGGGAAAGTTACCAGATGTGTTTTGGGTGTCCTGAATGTACCTTTGGGTGTCCTGAACTGAAAACATGAGAATGTTATTGACTAGATTGTACTATGTTATTCTCAAAAAAACAACCCTGTGAGGTAGGCATGGGCTGTGGTCCTGTTACTTGCCCTTCTGCAATGTTCACTGTACTGCATATGTGTGTTGGGTTACCTGAAGTCTTATTGTCTAGGAATACTACTATCAACATTGTTTGAAAATTGTAGGAACATATTTTATTTAGGATAAGCATTTTTAAAATAAGCATTTTTAATATGGCAACAACAATTTCAGCATAGAACATAAAATGAACAGCAAACAGCATTTACAACAGCATTTAATTTGACATTGAAAGAAACATAGTTGAAAGTCACATTATTATGAACATCTCAAAACAATATCTAATTACTAACAGCAATGTAAAAGAAAAATCAGCAAAGAAAATAAAATTAACAGCATTTGCAACAGCATTGCATTACACTTTGAAAGAAACATTAGTTACTTTAAAGTCACATAATGAACATCTCAAAACAGCAATGTAAAAGCAAAATCAACATAGAAAATAAAATTCACATATTCTAAAGGGATTGTCTATCAGTAGTCTCATTTACTAATGCTGCTTCTTCTTGATGAAAAAAGAAAAAACACAGTCAGTGCTGCCTGGAGCGGGACTTGGCTTTTGCTTGAAGAATGATGAATGATCCAGAAAAAGGAAGCGGTTGCCTTCTGGTCTGGTCACATCACAGAGGTTCCACACGACACCATCTTTGATCCCCTGCAGTTCTCTCTATGCTATGTTCTAAGGGAAATTTAGAGATGGATTGTTTTAGCATAGGATGTAATAACAATATCCCACCCTCTACACATTCATTCATTCATTCATTCTCAGGCCATGAAGCCTTTATGCGGAAACTTTCCTTATTTGTTTATGCTTCTAGCAGGTCTTGACACATGGTTCCTTCCTGTGACTTGCTGAAATAGAGTAAATAGAGTAAAGTTAGGGAAAACATGGCTTACACAACTTTGGCACAGGGTTTTGGCACTGAACACTCACCTCCCTAGGGGTTCTGCCCACGCAGAGACCAAAGCATGCCTCTTAAGGCATCTCTGACCTTTTCCCCAGCAGCCTTTTCTTGAATTTCCTCATGCGCCATTGGCAGTGGGGCACCCAGGGTTGCCAGTTCAATTTGCCTTGCTTCTGGGAGATCCAATACAACATCATGTCCGTGACTTTCACAAATGTTGTGTAGAATGACACAGGCAGATATCACTGAAATGATGTTTTCTTCAGCGAGTTCTATCCTGGATGACAGGCATCTCCACCGCGCTTTTAACCTTCCAAAGGCACATTCAACAACATTCCTCGCCCGTGACAGACAGTGGTTGAAATGTTGCTTTTGCTGGTCCAGGGCTCCACCGTAAGGTTTCATCAGCCACTTCCGAATGGGGTAAGCGGAATCAGCCACCACCAGTGGAGGAATCTGCACATCATTAACAGTAATGGTAGGGTTCCCTGGGATGAAGACACCAGCTTCCATGGCCTCAAAGAGTGCAGAGTTCCTGAAGACATGGGCATCGTGATTTCTCCCACTCCAACCTATTTCCACATCCATGAATCGCCCACGGTGGTCCACTGTGCCTTGAAGGAGCATGGAAAAAAAGCGTTTCCGGTTTATGTAGTCAGCCCCTTGCCTAGGAGGACAGGCAATTTCAATGTGACATCCATCTGTGGCTGCAACACAATGAAAGAAGCCCAGTTTGGAAAATCCACTCATGATCTGAGAGAGAAAACATAAATAATGGAAAATAAATCATTATTGCTTCATCGGCTGGCATGCTTGAGACACAATGATCAAGTTCCATTAGGCCACCTATATAACAGCCTAGCCCATCTTTTCCTATCCCAAATAATAAAAAGCAAGACTCACCTCTGGAACATTGCCAAGGCAAACTGTTTGTCTCAGAAGCGCATGCTCCATGGCTAGGCAGACCTCCACAACGATCATCACTGCCGTTGTTCTACCGATCCCAAATTGCTGAGCCACCACCCGGTAACCACCAGGATTTGCTAGCCTCCATATACAGATGGCCACATGCTTCACCATTGGAATGGCTTCCCTCATGTTCGTAGTGCGACGTTCAAGAAATGGCCGAAGATGGTCTGCAATCTTGAAAAGGGTTGCTCTGGTCACCCCAGAGGGCTAGAACATCGTTTTCCCACCAGTCACGACTCCTGGGGAAGCACCACCATCTTCTTTGTCTCCGTTGTTTCATCAAAGGAACATATAATAAATTCTCTTGGAGCCTCGCTAGGAGCCTTAAACAATATGAGTTGTTCTCTTGGAGCCTTCTCATGATGATTCGTCTTCTTCTTCTCCGTTGAATCGTTCTCCTTAGGCAAGTCAATGTAACATGCATATTTGCGATCATAAGTTGAATCGCATAAATGAGGGAACGAGAAATTAAAATTTCTGTTTCCTCCTCCCGAAGCCCTGCATGTGAACAATTAAAACGCGCGTCCGAGAAAAGGGATAATGCGCATCACCGCCTCTCACTGCCTCTCGTGCAGAGGGATTAGGCGTAAATGCGCCTCAGAGATAGTGCGCATAATTGCACAACCGGGCGCAAAAGCGCATCCTTGTAGAGGGGGCCCCTGACAGTGGGCCGTGAATCTGGATGGAGTTCCTGGGAATGGGGGGAAGCCGACGCTTGCTTGCTGGCTTTCCATATCTTGGAAGCCAGTGAGCAATGGCTGCTGAATGCTCAGGAGCCAGCTCAGGAGTCAGCAGGAAAGAGCACTAGACTTCCGAAAGGTGGGGAAGCCAGGAAGCAACAGCTGTGTCTTTGCTCTGCTTGGGCTGGGCACCCTGCGTCTGCAAGGCATGATGCACCCCTTCATTTCACCAGGGAGGTGGCCAGTGATACTCATGCTCCAGCTGCTGCTACAGCCACTGCTTCCACTCACTTCCGCTTGCCTCCCAGCTCCCCAGCTCCACTGCCATGCTGCCTCCAACAGCAGCAGCAACTGGATGAGGCTGCCTCTACAAGAGAGGTTTAAAGCTCTTTCAAGGCGCTTTTAAAAAATTACCTCTACAAGAATGGAGCGCAAATTGGGCGTAGAGGCGCGTTATCTCTCTGATTATGCGCATTATCGAATGCACATTAAATAGCGAGGTTTATTTTGCTGCGGCCGTTAAAGCACATTTTGACTATGTGAACAAGCGCTTATGTGCATTAACTACTTGTAAAGCGCATTTTGGTCATCCGTTAATGCGCTTCGCCGCCTCTCGCCGCCTCTCATGCAGAGGTATTAGGTGTAAATGCGCTTCAGCGATTATGCGCATAATTGCCTAACCGGGCGCAAAAGCGAATCCTTGTAGAGGGGACCTGAGCTGCTCATCCCCTCTGCTGTGGGACTTGAGCAGCTAGCATAGGTGTGTACAAGGGGTGTGCCAAATTGAGGGGGGGCATTGAGTAGGGATCCAGAGTGGGATCCACACACAGCGGAAATGGCCCTCTGGCTGCTCCAGCGCTGCACCAAAGTACCACTGCCTCTGAGAGAGCATCATTGCTCCTGGCAGCAGGAATGAAAAAGCCAGTGTCACCACAGAGCCCCCCCCAATGCGAGGGTTTTGAGGAGCATCTCATTGCCCCCACACACACACCTACAACTTGGTCAGGCAAGCCAAACGCAGAGTAGGACATCACTGTCTGCAGTGTTTAATAAATAAATGGATAAAAATAATGTCCTTTGTGACTGAGTGTTCAATAAATGTTCATCTTTTTTTAAAAAAAAAAAAATCCCTGGGTGTGCACTTTAATGAAATGTGCTGTACATGCCTATGGCAGCTAGTGCCACCATAATCACCTTCCTCCTGTTCCTCAGGTGTTCTGGGGCTGCGAGAGTGGGTGAGTGTCCTCTCCCTAAGGTCGGGAGATAGATGGCTCTGCCCCCTTACCTTGTGTGCCATGCTTGCTGACTTCAGAGGAGGTGATTAGGTGGTGATTGAGTGTATGAGTGATGGATGCTGTGTCTTTCCAGGGAATACGGGTGGAGAATATAAACTTGGTAGTTATAATAATAAACAGAATAAATAATAGCACAATAAACAGAAGTTTGGGTGTCTGTTTCCAAGGAGTTTTGCTTTCAGGAGTAGCTGGGATGAGCTGGAATAAAAGGTGCATGTGTGAAAGTTGGGGGGGGGGAACCCATTTTTAAATTAAGTATATTGAAAAGGTGGTTCTTCTGGGAATAACTTTGCAATAACTTTCATTAGATTTATTTACATGTACTGAAGTCCTGATAACTGGAACTTGAAATGCAGTTAGTGTTTACAAAGGAACAAATGAAAATGTTACTTTAGAGGCACTGAAATGCTTGGATGTGTCCAGCAGGACTCCTGACTTTGCTTGGAAGGCTCTCTGTCTTTTTGTGTGTGGAGGAGTGGGGTGAAGATCTAGAAATACAAGTTCAAAGTTTAGACTTGGAGCCAAAGACAGAAAAGTCTGTAAAGTTTTCTTATTTGCTCATATTTCCATATCTGAAAGGATAGTTCTGTGTTGCATTTCCTGTATCACATGATACATACAAAGCCTTCTGGGCTTTGCTGAAATAGTGAATTCCATCACACCAGCAATTTAGTGCACTCTCGCCATGCCTGGTGTGCGGAATTGCAGCACGGTACTCACATGATACCATGCCTGTCCTGCTGGCACCCCGCCTCTTCCCCAGCCTTTCCTAGAATGCTAAAAGCCTGGATTATTTTCCCTAAGCAAATTTAATGCACTAAGTCTCTATGTAGTTTTAAAGGAACTGGGGGCTTGAAGGGATTGCATCAGGTCCTGGCAGGGAAAAAGTAATCTGTCCCAGCAGCCGGCTCCAAGCTTCAAAATAAAACCCAAACCTTATATCCCAGGTTCAAAATGTTTTTTAAAAATCATACAACACCTGAATCTCTGCAGAGACAGAATTGTACTCCCTCGATGCCCCCCAAAGAGCTGGTCATTCCATTTTTGCCTGGCAGAAAGGTGGTCTGGTTGAAGTACTAATCTGCCAGGACCTGACTGGAGGGACAAAGAGAAGGGGAGGGGTGGAGTGGAAGAGCGAAGGAGCATAGGAGCGACAGAGCAGCTATTCAGGTGAAAAGGATTTTTTACCTCTGACGCACTTCTGCCTCAGAGGTAAAAAAATGCAGAGGCAAAGGGGGGGAATTAGGTATGATGGGGGTCAGTATTTGTATGATTATCTTTGCAAACTATGTTCATCTTGTGTATGACTGACAACTTCCTCCACAATTGCAGAACCCTTTCCCTCCAAACAACTCCCCACTCCTCTGTCAATGAACCTGTTTTGTGTTTGTAATTATGTTTATGTTACACTTCAGGATTGCAGGCTCAGTTTATGCTACAAACTTTACCTGGGAGCAAGCCCTATTGCAGTCAATGGGACTTCTGAATAGACATATAAAACATTGCACTGTTCAACTTGCTTAAATTCTATTACAGTGAAGATTTATCATGAACAGCAATAAAAATACTAAGAGCCCTATATTAATTTATCTGGGAGTGAGCTTTATTGAAATCAATGGGACTTGTTTCTGAGTTTTCTTTCAACCGAGCATTACACTCTCTGATTGGGTTTTCTGCTCTCTGGACACTGAGGCAGTTTAAATTCAGGAGATATTTTGATAAAAGGAAGATCCTTGTCTAGCATTGTGATAGTTTCTCATTGATAAACCAGAAGTTGAAACAAGCTAAGAGGTGCTAGTGAGAAGTGACTGCCACAAGCCTTTAGTCCATTTTGTTCCATGGCTAATGTTTTCAGGGTAATAGTGTTTTATACTCCTTCTGAATGCTAGTTTGTTGTATTAGATTTTTCTGCAATTGTCAACTGCTTCCTTTGTTCCTTGGTAGCAGTATGGATCCTGACTTAAAATGGATCTGAGAAAGGTGATGGGGAAAGAGTGCTAATTGTTAGGAAAGGTGAGACTATGCTCATCCAGTGAAAGATTTGCAGTAAGAAGATATTTGAAGGAAGGGGAGACTGTACCACACATAGTATAGCAAAAGCTTTAAAGTGCAGCAAAAGCTATAAAAGTAGGAGTGAGTGAAGTTAATTTCAGATACGTTGAATGTCTCACTTGTTATTTCAGTGATTTTGACATTACGATATTATGTAGAACAGATTTGTCTTAATTGTGACCTGTAGAATCAGACATGTGTCCAAGGGCATGTTGGGGTGTCATCTTTTTTGGTTTTCAAAATATGCTTACCCTAAGTTATTCAAATTTCCAGCTTTCATGAGGACATTGTTACTTTCTTTGGGGAAAAGGTGGGGGAAGAGAGATGGTGGCTTGGGCAAACTGGGCCAGATCTACACCAAACAGGATATGACAGTTTGAAAATGTTTTGAAAACTGTATATGGAGTGTGTCCTGGGCCCCAACAGTTTTCACTACTATTATAAAATGTTTTAAATCAGTAGTGTAGATCCTGCCCTACTCTCTGCCTGAGCTGCGCCACAAAGATGGAATAAATTCCTGTATGCCACCCATAGCTCCTTGGAGGAAATACAAATGCACATAAAAAAGACCAGAAGGGAGACACCCAAGCTGAACGACTGCAAAAACGGAATGTGTTGCCCAGGGAAACTCCTTTATTTAAGCCCAACACATTTCAGAACAAAAGCTCCTTCGTCAGGGGCAATTTTATAAAATGCAAATGCTGCAAACAAGCTAAACCAGGGCTAGATCTACACTACTGCTTTATAGCAATATTGAAGTGCACTGATAACTGTTGGGGCACAATCCACATTCCATATATAGCTTTCATAGGGTGACCAAATAAAAAGGAGGACAGGGCTCCTGTACCTTTAACTGTTGCATAGAAAAGGGAATTTGAGCAGGTGTCATTGGCATGCAGCACTTGGTGAAATTCCCCCTTCATCACAACAGTTAAAGCTGCAGGAACCCTGTCTTCTTTTGTATCTGGTCAAGATACAACTATGCAACTGTTAAAGATACAGAAGCCCTGTCCTTCTTTTCAGATGGTCACCCTAGTTTCACAGTATTATTTCCTACTTTTTATTCCACATTCGTAATGATTTGACACAAGGTATACAGAAAGGGGTTGGCTATCCTTCATACACCATTGGGCCCATGGCAGATGCTGTGTTTTTAAGAATTAACAGCAACAGTAGCAGTATGTTTTTTCACAGTGGGACAAATAACAAGTTGAGCAGGTCATTTTAATCAGGAATGCAGCATGGGTGAAAAAGTTACCCTACCCACTGCACCCTCTTCCCAGCTATCCCACAGGTTAATGGATTCTCAGTGTACTCTGGGTTGTGGATGAGGAGAGATCAAAGACTGGAAAGGTGGGGGACATTGCAGCTTTGGTACGTTGTGGTGGAAAATCTGAGGTGATCCTTCAGTGGGCAAGCAAAATATGATGCAGATTTTGAAGAATCTCAGAAAGAGGGCTTAGCAATATGAACCCAAAGAAATAAGGAATAGTCTAAATTTCAGCTCTGGAGCTGATTCTCCACAGATCAGTCCCGTTCAAGTGCAGCCATGCAATCCACATAACTGCGTCCCATGAGCAAAAAAGCAGGTGACTTGGGTGGTAGAAGCAGGAACTTGTGCTGCTATCCTAATGGCTTCAGCTATGGGTCTTTCTTTTTTGTTTAGCTGTTTAGGCCCTGGCAGTCTCTTTGGTACTGTATGGGCAAGCAGAGAAGAGGCTGCTAGTGTGGTGTGCTGCAAAGCCAAGCACAGCTGTCCTTGTATGTTGCGTGTCCCTGTCACAATGACGCAACCTTTTGCAAAAAGCCACTTGTTCTTGTTCGATTGATAAGAGATGCAATCAATTGTTTCCCCTTTCTGAACATTTTGTGTTGTGTGTGCGCGTACTTGTTTGGGCAGCTGGCAGCTAACAAGAGGCAGCTTAATATGTGTTTACAGTCAAGAAAGCAAACGGCAGGCAAGGCTCAAGTGGCCTGGCATTTACTGTCAATATAGCAGGAGAGAGAAAGGAGAGATAAGGAACCCAGCCCGTGGATTGCAACTCCAAAGTGTGTAAATATAGCCACGCAGTTGCAGAGAAAAAGGGATAGATAGAAACGGAATATTTTACAAATGATCGGGGGGGGGGGGTTAAGAGTTGTGATGTGGAACCAAAAGCAGAATTGCTTCCCTTCTTTTACATTTGCAGGGCAAAAAAATATTTCTGATTACCAGACAAGTAAAACCACAAGTGAAAAATCTTGGAACTGTTGCCCCTGCATCATCATCAGCAGACGTTTCCTTGGAGATACATAGAAGACAAGTCTTTACCATGAAGCCATTCACAGAAGAAATCATAGAACAATACATTCAGAATAAGGTAGGAGCAGTTCTCTGAGTCTTTTCTGTGTTCTAAAGATTCAGAATCCAAGATTGGATTCTGTTCCCAAACTTGTGAGTTGGAAATTTCTAAATTGTGGCCTTTCATTACTTACATTATTGGATAAAATTTGGCAGTTCCTAAACTTTTCCATATTGGACCCAGTTGAAGTTTTGGGAAAGATATACATGCAAAACTGCCATATTAAAGCTCAAGTATTCAATTCCAGATTTGTGCTAAACCGTTATGAACAAATGCCTAGAGATGTGTAGTAATTCTGAGCCTACCTACTGGATCCCAATTACAATGCAGATACTCTTGTGACACTTCTATTACTTTGGACAGATATGAATCGCTAGAACAATGTTTTTCAAACTTCTCTATTTTGAAACAAATTATTGACAAATTATCTACTGAGGAAACCTGACCATTGTAGAAACTTCTGGTGATCCTTGTAGAGTGCATGGTCAATTCACATGATGTTTCATTGTCCTCACTGTTAAATCCAATGCCATGACTGCATATTACAAGGAACACTAGTAACGGTGGGCAACCTGTATTGCAGGGAGGCTTTTTTGCCAAATTATTGAGGATCAAACTAGTGACAGTAGCTGACCTGCAATTGGATCTCCTGTGGGGTTTTAAAAAAGTTAACATAGCTGTAATAGGAGGAGGAGACTTGGATTTGGGCTGAAGCTACTATATTTGCTTCACAGGGGAAACATACACATACCATCGATTTTTCATTGTGGGACAAACAGGAAATTGGAAAATATGCAGGGAGAAAGGATTCAACCTTCCTCCACCATCACTGCAGATCCAATCCAAATCTCATCCTCCTCCTGCTTCCATGTTGGAATCAAGCCTTTGAGCTTTCACTATGGGGAGGAGAGGTGTCTGTCAGCTATGACCCCCTCTAGATGGATTCCGTTTGACGCCTGGTTAGCTGATTATGCGCATCTTCTTGGAAGCGCTTTATCGTAAATGCTTGTATGCAGGAGGTAATTGAGCACTCAGCTGGTGACCTTACTGGTTGTTTCAAATGCGCTTTACAAGTAGTTAATGCAGAGAATCGCTTGTTCGCATAGTCAAAATGCGCTTTAACGGTAGGAGGAAAATAAAACTCGCTATTTAAAGCGCATTTGATAATGTGCATAATCGGAGAGAAAACGCGCCTCTACGCCCGATTTGCGCTCCGTTCTTGTAGAGGTAAATTTTTTAATGCGCCTTGAAAGAGCTTTAAATGCCTCTTGTAGAGGCAGCCGTAGTCAACCTGTCCAAGGAAGCTGTATGTTTTGTGTTTTTATTTTTATTGTTGTTACATTTATATCCCACCTTTTTTCCTCTTGGAAGGAACCCAAAGCAGCTGACTTAATCTTCCTCCTTCTCTTCTGCATTTTATATTCACAACAATCCTGCAAGGTAGATTAGGCTGAGAGTCAATCCAACACTCTAACCACTACACCACACTGGTTCTCCAGTGTTGTGGACAGATTGCTACTTTTACTACTTGTGGCTTTGCTCAGGACTTTCCATATAAGTTAGAAATATGGATCAGATGATTGTGGATCACCAAAGGTTTGGAAAAGATGGTTAATTTGGGGGAATAAAATGTTCTGGGCTTTCCTCTCTCCCCTCATTTCTTCAGCCATCAATGTTTTCACATATTCCCGAGATAATGATCGAGCTTTGGGCTTTACCAAATGAAGAATAGCTAATAACAGGTTTGTTTTCTTATGCTTCAGCCTTTTTGTGCAGTCTGGTCAAGACAAAAACGATTATAGAAAAAAATGACAAAAGGTACACACTTCTTTATTCTGTATGACATTGCATCATAATGTCCAAATGTATTTTCATGGATTGTAGGAGGAATTTCCTGTGTTCACTGGTAAACTACAATACAGAGCACTTGTTGGCAGGTCAAAGATTACTTGATACTTGATTACTTATACTGCCCCTTATCCAAAGCTTTCAGGGTGGTTCACAAAAAAATAAAAAATCATTCAAAAACATTATATAAAAACCATCCATGTAAGGCATAATACAGATGACACACACAATGACATATATCTAAAACAATTACAACAATAACCCAGAGACAATCCAGGACCAGACTCATTCTATACTGCCAGATCCCTGAGAGAGGAGGGCAATTGTAACCTGTGCCGAAAAGATGACAATGTTAGCTCCAGGGAGGCCTCTTCAGGGAGATCATTCCATAAATGGGAGGCCACCACCAAGAAGGCCCTCTCCCTTGTTGCCTCCCTTGGAAGAGGCACCCCAAAGAGCGCCTTCGATGCAGAGCGTATATGGATCAGTTAATGTTGCAAGAGACATTCCATCACGTCCTGTGGTCCCAAGCCCTCTAAGGCTTCATAGGTCAAAACCAGCACCTTGTATTAGGATTGGAAACATACAGGCAGCCAGTACAAGTGGGCCAGAATCAGTATTCTATGGTCTTGTCCCTCTTATCTGTCTGGCTGTTTCATTTTGCACAAGCTGCAGCTTCTGAGCCAGCTTCAAAGGCAGGCCCCATGTAGAGTGCTTTGTAGTAATCCAACTTGGAGGTTACCAAAACACAAAGAAATGAAACCAGGTTAGCTGGGCTACCTGCCGAAGTTGGTAGAAGGCATTCTGTGCCACTGAGGCTACTTGAGCCCCAAGTGACAAAGATGGCTCAAGGAGGACCTCCAAGCTACAAACCTGCTCATTCAGGGGGAATGCAACCCCATCCAGAACAGGTTGAGCACCCTCCATCCAATCAGGAGAACCATACACTAACAGCATCTCAGACTTGTCTGGACTGAGTTTCAGTTTATTAGCCCTCAGCCAGTCCATTGTCACAGCCAGGCACTGGTTCAGCACAGCCAGAGCCTCATCTGAAGAAGATGTAAAGGAGAAATAGAGGTGTGTGTCATCAGCATACTGATGACAGCACACTCCAAAACTCCGGATGACCACACTCAACAGTTATATGTAGATGTTGAATAACATGGGGGACAAAATCCAACTCTTGTGGAAGCCCATACTGGAGAATCTACAGTACTGAGCAATATTTCCCAATTACCACCTTCTGGAGCCCACCAAGTATGAGTGAAATCACTGCAATGAAGTAACTCCTGCTCCCAATTTAGATAAATGTCCCAGAAGGATACCATGGTTGGTGGTATCGAAAACTGCTGAGAGATCAAGAAGAATCAACAAGGTCGCCCACACCTTGTCTCTCTTCAGACATAGGTCATCATACAGGGCAACAAAGGCTGAAGCTTGGCTTGAACTGTGACTGAAATGGATCCAGATAATCAGTCACATCCAAGAGTGTCTTAAGCTGACTGGCAACCATCTGCTCAACAACCTTGCCCAGGACCTTTGCCACTGGCCTAAAATTATTAAAATCTTCCAGGTCCAGGGATAGCTTCTTCAGGAGTGATCTTACCATCACCTTGTCCCAGCAAGTTGTTCCGTCCTTTGCAGTTTTTATAAGCCAAGTAGGGCAAGGATCCAATATGGAAGCATTTGTACGAACTGGTCCAAGCACCTTGTCCACATCCTCAAGGTGTACCAATTGAAACTCATCCAAGAGAACTCGACCACACTGTGCTCTGGACACCTCAACAGCAGCATCGTATTTCATAATACAACATTGATTTTGGGTACGATGATGCTAGTCCTGAGAAGCTGTTTTATTTTTTTTAATGTGATTAAACTGTGAGATATGTATATGCCTTGGTTTTAGAACAAAAATAAGTTTAGAACAAAAATAAGTCTGCTGAGCCCCCCAGCAATTTTCTAGTGGTCCTCAAAGGGGAAAAAGTTTGAGAAACACTGAGCTAAATGACCAATTGTCTGGCTTGATATACAATTTCTTAATTTGTATGTACACAAACATGCACAGCACAAATTTGGTATATTGTACCATCAAGTTGTACAAATAGTGACAAATTTGGGACTGTTTTTAATCTATTTAACCATACTGAATATTTCCAGGGATGCCAAGTTTTGTATTTTGTGTTTTGATGGAAAAAATGGGGGAGGGGGAGGCAAGATAAAAGTGTGGTAAATAAATATTTCCAGGGATGCCAAGTTTTGTATATTAATCCTAGCTCAGCCCCAATATTGCTAAATAATATTCAATTGACATAAATTATATATGTACAGATTGGTCCCAGACTCCCTGCAGAGACCATGCAAGAGGACTCAGAGTCTAGTGATGAACAGGGTGAGGAGAAGAACCCGAGCATCAAGGCGCTCACAGAGACAGGAAAGAATCTTTCCAAGGGCAAGCTAATCAGTTGGATCAAAGTCCAACCATAACTTCTCCTTCTGTGGGAATCCAGCAACGTGGACGTGACAATTGCATGAATCAGTCAAGAGGGAGTAGTGGTGTAAGGAAGTAAGGTGTTCTTCCACGTTGGCCCATCACAGGAGGTCTCAAATGGAAAACTCTCCCTGAGGGCAGGATTGAGAAAGCCTTTCAGTGCTATGCTGTAGCTAGTGTCAGACTTGCAACAACTTTGTCTTCTAATCATGGGCATCCCTCAAAGGGATCTTTAGACAAGCTGTTTAGTGTTGTGTCAGCTTAATCAGGGATCTTAGCATTGGGGTGTCAGAAGATGACTGGATCTGTAAGCAGAATTGCTGATAGACTGATTGCTTTGCATAATAAAGTTTATTTACTTGGAGATCGACTTCTTTGTTTGCCTACCCACACTTGGGGAGGGCTCGAAACCTGACAGTATCCTCCAAACAGAACCACAGATGCAGTCACCTCACAAGCTCTATTTGCCTGCCTGCATTTCTTTCCAGGTCTAAGTGGCGGCTCCTGCAATGTGATCCTACAAAGTGAATTGAATCCCAATATACATATCAAAGAAAGCAGATGCACATTAATACTGTGCAATCACAGTAGAATGTAGCCAGTAGGAAAATCTATACAAAATGTGATGTAAACAATAGATTTTGGCATGCAGACTGGGTGAGTCAGTAAATGTAGCAAAATGCACACAGACCTCCAACAAATCCACCTTTCTCCTTTCAACTCCTACTCCCAAAAAAGATGGGGAACCCAAGGGTGGGTTTTTTATATACTCAGCCCTCCTCCAACATTGTGATTGGAGCCTGCTGGAATCCTTGCTGCACGATTGGTGACTGAATTTGTCAGTCTCTGCAAGCACTGTCCATGTGGCGGCAAAAGAGAAAGAGCCTTATGATAAAACGATAAAATACGATAATTATCGTAGGTTTTTTATCGTCTACGATAATTATCGTAGGTAGTTGTATCATATCATTAACGTTAATTGTATGCACGATAAAGAGCATATTGTATCATTATAGTACATTTTAACGATGCGATACACATCCCTAGGTTTGATTTCTGCCACCTTAATTGGGATGTGGGTACTTTTGAGAAAGTTAACTGTCTTTTGCACAAAAGAGCAATTAACAGTCAACCATTCTAAAACTAAAGTGGTGGTCTTTGGGAGGAAGGGAAAATGTCGCAGCTGGATATTGGATAAGAAACCCATTGAACAACAATGTTATTTTAAATATCTGGGTTTAGGTTTTAATTCAAAACTGTCCTGGAAGCCACACTTTGAAATTCCGCACTTATTGCTTTATAAAGAGAGAGTTGCTAGCCTGCTTTTATGAATGGGAAAGGCAGGCTAGTTACTCTTGCTGGCAACAGTGGTGCCTATGGGGAAAAAGAGTAAATGGGGGAAGGGGACTACCCCTTGACCACATCACAGAGGCACGCCCAGGATATAATGTGGAGCATACTGCCGGGGAACCACCTGGGACCCACTTCAAGTAAAAAGAATGGAGGAAAAGGACTTTCAGAAAATGCAGCTTTTCAAGAGGGAAGTATCTGGTTGATGCCAATTGACAATGATGTCATGTGTCGCAAAGGACCTCAAACTGCTCTCCCTTTGCACCAAATCACTCATGTAAATTGTCCCCTGAATAGTTTGTAACTATGTGATAGAAATTTTGGAATATGTTTACAGGTCAACCGAAGGCACCAAGTGGTATCCAAACTTGTGGATGAGGTGCAAAAGATCATACAACAGCTAACCACAGAAATTAGCACCAAGGACTTCCGTTTCCAAGCAATCTCCAACTCTGGCATTCATAATGAGAACATGAAGGTAAGTGCATAGGGTTCTTGCCTTGAGTGTGTGAGTTCTGGGTCCTAATGGGAGCAACATCTTTTCATTAGAGTCTTTTGAATTGAAGGAAACCATGCCTGTTGTCTCTGTCTCCTTCCTCTGTGAAGAGCCAGGAACTGTAGGCAAGCCAATAGCCAAGATCAAAGAACCAAAGATCAAACCAGTAGGCCGGATTGAGATACAAATTGTTGCTCAAGCAATATTACCACTTAATTGGAACAGGAAGCCCTCTTTTATTAGGGCTCCTGTATCTTTAACAGTTGTATAGAAAAGGGAATTTCAGCAGGTGCCATTTGTACGCATGCAGCACCTGGTGAAATTCCCTCTTCATCACAGCAGTTAAAGCTGCAGGAGCTGTACTAGAATGACCAGATACAAAAGAGGGCAGGCCTCTTAATGCATTTTCACCACGTCTGGTTTTGCAGCACAGGACTCACATGACGTCCCTGTCCAGCACCCATTTCGCCTCTTTTCCTTTGTTTTGTGTATTATTTTGGTGCTTGGATTATTTTTCCCAAGCGGATTTAATGTGCCCTTAAGCCTCCATGTATTACTGTCCTCTCAGTTTTTCCTTTGTTGGGGGCATGTACTTTGAGGAAGGGGCAGGGTGGAGTGGAAGAGCAAACAAGTGAAAGGGAGGTTTCACAGTGCAGCGCAATACCACAAACCCATGTGAAAGGGAGGTAAAAAATGTGGAGGCAAACCAGGGGGAAAAATAGGTGTGATGGAGCACTTACTGGGGCTGGGAATGTGGGGGCCAGGGTATGTTGCACACATCTAGTTGGTTGCACACACCTATTCCCACAAGCCACATGATAACAGTGCTGATCACAGCACCAACCCAGGTATCAATATGAGTAGGCAGAAATGCCCAGGGACCATATCTCTGTTCTGAAATACCTTCCTGCATTATTGGTTTGAAGTTAAATTACTTTCTCACTAAACAGCTGCATTGGAAGCTATTGGCTGGGTGTCCTTGGAGATGCCTTGTGGAAAGTGGAGAACTCATCAGGTTGTGGCTGGGTGCTGTCTGTGGGAATGGATGGATGAAGCCCCTCAGGGTCCCAACAAGTCCCTAGAACTGTTGGATGGGTGAGGAAAGACCAAGGAATAGGGTTACAATTTATTCTCCTTTCCAGGAATGTTTGGTTCTCTGTTCAGTTCTGAAGGTGTGTTCCTGTGTTTACAGAATGAACCTCTGCAGGAGAAAACTTGCAATGACACTTCAATAAACGGAGAGGATTGTGATGTTTCAGGTTGTTCTTCAGAAAAAGCTGTGTACAGATGCATAGATGGCAGTGCTGTTCCTGCTTTCCATCTCCACTTGTCCCCTGTTTACCTGCTCTGCAGATAGATAGTACAAGGAGAGGGGGTGGAGAAAACATGGGAACTTCACACATCGATACTAGTTCAAAGCAGTATTCTCTGTGTTTCCAGAAGGAGTGACCTGGGCAAGGTTAGGCAATGTGTGTTGTTCTATTCTTTAGGGTGCTTTGAAAAAGTTCCATCTCCTAGCTGGTATCTTCTTGGATTTCACCCTATTTAGCAATTTTCATTAACACAAACTGCATTTTTAGTTAGGCAATTAACCACTTTTTCTGCCTCTCTTCTGTCTATTTGTTTTCCTTGCTTCCTCTCTCAGGATCAGCCAGCCTTGCTGGTCAAGTGGTCAACTCTACTTCAGGGGAAGCCCCCCTTGCACCCATCCATCCAGGTACAAACCCTTGCATAGATTCTATTCAAATTCCCTTATGTCTGCTTCTGTCCCAGTTACCACCACTACCACTCCATTAGCTATCCTGACTTCACACTCACCCAAGCCTTCCTGAAATATAAGAGAGCAACCTGTTTCTAATTCCTTTACCATCTGGGAGTTCCCAAATGGAGGGTCCCTTGCATTTAAGGATACTGGTCAGTCTGGGTTATGCATAATTTGCTTGGTCTATTGTCCTTGGGCTTTTCTTAGCATAGAATTCATCTTCTCTACTGGACACACAGGGCTGCTTATAATAAAGCCAAGGATCCTGCAGAAGTTTTTGCCAGTTGCACAATATGAACAATAAATTGGGATGTTTTCATCCTATCTGTAGTCTTGGGTAAATGGTCTCAGTATGTGCTTTGGCTATGTTTTAATTTGGGATATTTTGTCCACTTAAGTTCTTCTTGTCAGTTTCTTACACAACTGCATAGCATTTCCCCACATACTGTTGTGTTGTTGGTGGCTCCTTTGGAATGCCCTGATGCAATTGCCATCTGCATGTTATGATTCTGGCTTGATCACTCCTCTGAGGTTTACAACATTGTGTTGCTACTTGTACATTGTACAACATGCAAACTGGTGTTGGTGAGAAGGAGTTTTTTCTGTACTTATACATGTAATCCTTTTCTGGCAAATGATGATTTGAAAAAGGTAAAGCTCATAGTGTTTAAAGATGATATTGAAAATATGCAGATTACAGTCATGCTATTCAAGCACTTTGGTGCATTCCGAATGATGCCATACAAGTGACAGGACAAGATGTGGGATATTTGTCAGAATGGGGAACAGTTTGTGCTATCCAGGCCTTTCTTTGAAACACCTTCCTTTCTCCTCCCTTGATGCTCACCTCTTTTCTTTTTATGGTATCAGTTAAAAACTATCAAGACCTGGACTAGCCTACATTCCTAGAGGCAACTACATGAAGTTAATTTTGAGGTTTTATGGTGAATTCAGCTGGCAGCTCCATGTTTGAAAAGTTTGTTCATCTTTCCTGCTGTGCAGGACTTCTTCGAAACCCATCAGAACTAAGAATATGTTGGCTTTCACATGCTTGTGAGAGCACATGGGGAAGGAGGGCAAGCATCTGAAGGACAGGAGTCATTAACCCTAAAGCCTCTTGCTGGTGCTGAAACATCAAGAGGTTATTATCAAGACCTGGACTAGATTACATTCAGGGTTAAACAATCCTCACATAACCCTACAACACCCCATGAATTATGCAAGGGTTTAACCCTCAAATAACGCCTGTCAGCCAGGTTCACATGACACAAGCCATGCCAACCCCTGGTTAGGGTTTGCATATTCATAAGGGCAATTGGTACGTGTCACAGCTCCTTGAGGGTAAATTAACCCTTGATGGGCTGCTGTGTAATGTGAACCAGGTCACTGTCTTCAGGGCAGATTACAGCTGCCGACCCTTCTCGCATGTCAAGAAATACTATGCTGCATCCACATCAACATAAGCAAGCAACTAAGGACTGTCCTTTGTATTGTACATTTTTATACTAGTGGGAACCAACATATTTAAAGCGTAATGAACACTAACCACTCTCTCCCCACAGTCATGCCCACAACTTTGCTGACTTTTTCAAAATCTTTTTAACAATTTAGTTCTTTGGAGTCTCTGCACTCTCCCTTGGTCCAGTACTGGAGTGGACATCTCCAATGAATGTTTTTTTTTAAAAGTCACAAACAGACTGTGCCTTCCCTCCCTTCCTGCTGAACAGGGACTAGTGGAGATATAGGATGGTGAGGAAGATCCAATTTATGTTAGGATCTGAAAATTCCTTGAATCTCCTCTGACCAGCTTCTCAATAGTGTTCCTCCCAGAGCATAGAATTGGCAGTCTTGCAAGCAAAGAATTAAATATTTATTTGTTTATTTATTTATTTGTTACATTTGTATACCGCCCCATAGCTGAAGCTCTCTGGGTGGTTTACATAGGATTAAAACAATTAAAAACAATATACAAACATTTAAACAGCAAAAATACATTTACCCCCTCTTCACTTAAATGACCCAAAGATGGGGATTAATACATGGTTAAGCCTGTTGGTGTAGTCAAATGTTTTCAGATTTTGAATTGGGAATAGTTATCAATAATAATAATAATAATAATAACCATTAGAGTTATGCAACTGCTTTCAGCTGCTGGAGGATGAGACTGGAGGACAGCCTGCAGAGGAAGAATTACAAGAGACCCCATGCAACAGTGAGCAAGAGGCAGAAGGTCAGTCGACCAAGAAGAAGAGAAGAGTAGTCGTTGTGGGAGACTCCCTGCCATGTGGGATTGAAACCCAAGTATGTCACGAAGACCCATGGACTCACCAGGTATGCTATCTCCTGGAGCACAGATTAGAGATGTGACTGAAGGGTTGCCAAAGCTCATCAAGCCCACTGACACATATCCTTTTCTTCTCATCCATGTGGGAACAAATGATATTGTCAAGTGGAGCTACGAAGACATTGCATCAGACTTTGAAGCTCTGGGAAGGAATCTCAAGAACTTTGGGGCCCAGATAGTTTTCTCATCCATCCTCCCAGTTCTTGGAAGAGGAATAGAAAGGGAAAGAAAAATACTCCGGGTGAACAACTGGCTATAAATGTGGTGCCGACGTGAGGGATTCGGATTCTGGGACCACGGGCTACGCTACTTGGAAGATGGACTGCTGGCAAGGGATGGGTTGCACCTCTCAAGGACTGGGAAGAATGTGTTCGGCCACAGCATGAAGAACCTCATCAGGACAGCTTTAAACTGAATCCTAAGGGGGAGGGAGACGTAAACTTGGAGGCAACAACAGATGAAGGCTTATGCACCAAGACAGAGAGAACAGCTCCAATAGTGCCCCAAAACAGTGTTCACAACAATGAAGGAAAGAAGCCAGACTACAAAGGACATGTCTATATACTAATGCCCAGAGTATGGGAAACAAACAAAATTAACTTTTTTAAAAAAAAGTTTATTAAACTTTATTACAAAATAAGACTAAGTTACATTTGACAATATTCCAACAAATGTAGTGGTTGTTTCTTCATAATGAAAATGTATATTTACAAGAATATTTCAGGTGGAGCTTTAACATAGTCTACATTATATAAAACATTACCAGTTCCAATTTCAATCAAGATTCAATAATTAGAGTAACCTAGAATAAGGTTAACAGGGGACTGGATCTACGAGCAGTTCCATTAGCATAGTTGATAAACGGGGACCATATTGTGTCAAAAGGATCATGTCTCAGTTGGCCCCACAAGACCCTACGATGATATGTTAACTTTTCAGAAAGAGCTATGTTCCACGCTTTCCTTTTCCAGCCATTTAACGTGGGGCCCTTTGGGTCTTTCCAATGTTTAGCAATTCCCAAACGTGCTACCATAAGCAGCATAGCTACGAGTTCTTTGTGGACGAGGGATGGATTTAAAACACTCGGCAGGGACAACAAAGCCAAGCTCGGTTCAGGCAGAATTCTCTGATCTGTGGCCTCTGAGATTGCCTCAAAGACTAGTACCCAAAACTGCTTTAGGGCTTTGCAGTCCCACCACATGTGTAACCCCCCCCCCCTTCATTGCATCCTTTCCAGCACAGTGGGGAAATAGAGCTAGTTATTCATGAAAGTTGGATTGGGGTTTTATGCCATCTTAGTACCACCTTTAGGGCTGCCTCCTGAATACAGGGTGATATAGTTCTAAGTGGAGAGTTTGCCTACCTCTCATCTTCTATTTGCATATGTAGGTTTGCTCCCCATATATTTTTCAGTGCCAGGGAGGAGCCTCCCGCTTTGTCTAGCAATATATCGTAAATTGCTGAGGTCAAGCCCTTTTCTTTTCTTTTGGGGCTTAAACATAAATGTTCAAAGGCCGTGAGGGGGCAGAGATCTACTCCCTGGCCAAACCTGAAATTTTAAAAAAAAACTAACTTGCCACAGTTGGAACCAAGTAGGTTTAATGCCATTTAGTTTTTTTAAGCTTACTGTCATTAATTACTCATACCTTATCCACAAAGTCTCTCAAGCGATAAATCCCCTTCCTGTCCTACCCTGCAAACTGGGCATATTTGTCTCCATGTCTAATAGAGGGGTGGTCCAGAAAAGGTACCATTGGAGATTCTGATGAGGAGAGATATGATGACCATTTTTTCCAGATGGCAAAAGTGAGGCACGTGAATGGATTGGAGATTCGTTTAATGGTCCCCCAGGAAGGATTTAAAAAGGGGAGAGCAGATATTGTAGGTTGTTGAGGGATCATTTCCATGTGCACCCATGGAATTTCAGTCTCTCTTTTCATTGTTCTGATAAGCTGCCTGAGCTGGAAAGCCTCAAAATATGTCTGCAAATTAGGCATTGCCAAGCCTCCTTTGGAGTGTTTCCTATAAAGTGTTTGCTTGTTGATGCGTGAGTACTTGCCCCCACTTACAAACTGGTCCAACATGGAAAAGCACATTGCCGGGATATTAATAGGTAAGACCTGGTAAAGAAATAATAATTTAGGCAATAAACCCATCTTTACAGTGGCTATTCTACCTAGCCATGTGAGGCTTAATCATCTCCATTTAGCAAGATCATGTGACATCTGGCTGCTCAGTTCCCAAAATTTGTTTGAAATAACTAAAGAGGATCTCTTGTTATCACCCCCCCAAATAGCAGAATCCTCCAAAACATGGTTTAAATCCAAACAAAATGAACTTGAACTCTTACTACATGAAGGCAAATACGACTTGAAAGGTATAACTGAAACTTGGTGGGATGACTCCCATGATTGGAATATAGCAATTGAAGGATATAACTTGTTCAAAAAGGACATAGAAAAGAAATCGAAAGGGAGGCGGAGTTGCACTATATGTTAAAAATACTTATCCCTGCACAGAAGTACAAGACGATGAGCCTGGGAGTCCCATCGAGAGCATCTGGATTAAAATAAACGGGGAAAGGAATAAAAGGAGCATGATTGTTGGAGTCTACTACCAACCACTCAATCAAGGAGAAAATGAGGACTAAACATTTGAAAAGCAAATTGCCAGTGTTTCAAGGAAATCCTTGAACGAGAAAGAGCTGAGGCTAGCGAGGGATGCTAAAAGCAATAAAAAGGCTTTCTTCAGATACATAAAACACAGAGGAAAGAAATGGTGGTTCAACTGCTTCATGAGGATGGCAAATTGGTAACAGTTGACAAAGAAAAGGCCGAAGTGCTCAATTCTTACTTTGGCTCAGGCTGCCTCTACATGAGAGGTTTAAAGCTCTTTCAAGTGTCATTAAAATTTTTACCTCTACGTGAGCGGAGCGCAAATCGGGAGTTGAGGCGCGTTATCTATCCGATTATGCACATTATCGAATGCACGTTAAATAGCGAGTTTTATTTTGCTCCGGACATTAAAGTGCATTTTGACTATGTGAACAAGCGATTCTCCGCATTAACTACTTCTAAATCACATTTCAAACAACCGGTAAGGCCACCAGTTGTGCGCTCAATTACCTCCTGCGTACAGTCATTTATCATAAAGCACTTCCGAGAAGATGCATATAATCGGAGAACCAGGCTTCAAACCGAATTCTTGTAGAGGGGGGTCTCAGTCTTCTCTCAAAAGCGGGTCTATGACCCCCCTGGAAAAAATGAAGTACAAGCTGACGGAGCAGGATTGCAGTTTGAGATTGATAAACAAATGGTTAAGGAACACCTAATTTCTTTGAACGAGTTCAAATCTCCAGGGCCCGACGAATTGCATCCTAGAGTAATAAAGGAGCTGGCAGAACCACTGTCATAGAAGATAGGTGAAGTGCTGGATGACTGGAGGAGGGCTAATCTTGTCCCTTTCTTCAAAAAGGGCAAAAAGGAGGAAAATTTTGGAGCAGATTATAAATTTTACAATAAAATTTTACAATAAAAGAAATCTCACCATTTTTGGGGTGTGTCAGTTTGCCTAAAGTTCATGAGCAAATGCCTGGGGTGAACTTGCGTCAAGACAGTTGTGTTGCTTATTGTGTCGTGTGGAGAGCAACACACAACGCACACACAACTCACAGTGCACTAAGCAGGCAAAATAAGCAATGGAGAGAAACAACGTGCTTGCACGTTGTTTAGCCCAAAGCCAGTTGATTAAAGTGTCATGTGGAGGGGCGTATGCGTTAATTCCGTGCGTTGAGTACGTTATCACAGAAGCCCATAGAGGCAAGTGGCAAGAGCGGCCAAATGCCGCTGCCCACTCAGGCACACCCCCAACAGCTCGATGCCAACATCGGCATAGCAACCAAAGATGCCTGCCTCCACACACCCCAGCAACCGGCACGGAGCTCAACAAAGGGCCAGCCCCTGGAAGCACGCGCTCCATGCGGCTGTTCATCTCCCAAACACAAAAGCAAAGCCACCAACTGAACAGAGCCACAATAGGGGAACGAGGGCAAAGGAAGGGGGAAGCCACAGGACACATGCCACCCCCAGATGCCCCCAGTCACCCAGGAACAAAGATGCACCGCTTGCCCACCAAGCAGGGAGCATATGGCCCCCGACGGCCATGTGCCCTCTCCCATCGCCTTACCCGGAAGCAGGCAGGCCGGGGAAGCGGTGGTCACCAAGCCCCTCTTCATCCACCCAATATGGCCGGACAGTTCTCACTGGCCATGGCCATCCCCAAGCCGCATAGAATGCCAATGCAAAGGGAATCCATGGGCAGCCCACCTCCACAACACACCTGTTGGCCAGCTGTGGATGTCGTGGGAAACATTCTCACGGTCATGAAGCACCTGCAGCCAGCAACAACACCTCCGCCGGCAAACAGGGCACATTCCCAGCAAACATGACAGCCCACCAGCCCCAACCATCCCACAAGCACACAGGAGGGGGAACACCAGGTGAGGGCCAGAGACATCCGGGAGCACTGTAAAGCAGCGCCACCGGCACTATGGACCCAGAGGGAGAGGATAGCTGTGGCAGTTTGCCCAATGGCACTGGCTCACAAACCCAAGGAGAGGGAAGCAGCCAGGATCCCCCCCCCCCCCCGGGAAGATGCAGAGCACAGCACTGGTCCGAGGTGGAAATCGGAGACTTCATAGAACTGTGGGGAAGCCGGGAAGCACGGAGGATCATGACCACAGCCAGGCATGGGGGAAAAAGGAGAAGAGGAAACCTCACAAGCAAACTGGTAAAGACAAAGGGCCTACTGATACTAAATAACTAATTTTCTATGAAAAATTGTACAGTGCTAACTAAGAGTGGTTACTATGCTGATACCCAGCAAACCCAGTAGAAAATAAAATTCCAATTATTGTAATCAAACCACGCAACCAAATTCATATAATAAACATATATTGAAAGTATAAACATACTAGGGGTGTGCACTGGATCGGGTCCGATCCACGATCCGAATCTGATCCAGGGGAAATTGGATCCAATTATCCGATTTCCGATCTCACCGCTGGATCGTCCGATCCAGTCTGATCCAATCCGGAAAGGTTCTGATGCAGATCGGATGGATTGGAGGATTGGTGGGCACCTGCTGGCGCCCGCCACCGCTTCAATTGGCAGGCGCCAGTGGGCACCCGCCGATGGAAGCGGAGAGCGGGGGGGGCTTCCCTGGCAGGGCTGTCCACTTCCATTGGCGGGTGGCAGCGAGGGTAAGCAGGGGGGAGGGGAGGGGGGAGGGGGAGGGGGGCTCTGCCCAGACACACCTACATAGACATCCAGGAACCACCCCTTGGCATCCACCACCACCTGAAGAACCATGCTGTAGAAATGCTTGCGGTTGTAGTATTCCTCGCCGTGAGAGGGGGGGGCAGGAAGTGCGCGTGGGTCTAGTCCAGCACCCCAACTGCCCATGGGAAGCCCAGGGCACGGAAGTCATGCATGTTCTCCTGCTCATCCCCAACGTGGATGACGATGGCCAGGTACAGCTCGTTCAGCATGCTCACCATCTCCCAGAAGATCTCGCATGCAGTGGACATGCCCACCCCGAAGACCGTTGATGGGGCAAGTACCCCACAATGAACGCCAGCTTGTACACCATCAAGGCCAAATGGCGGGAGACCGGAATGGGTGGGTGCATGACGGTACACTCCCTCTGCAGTACAGGGGTCACCTCAGCCACCAGCACATTGAACATCATGCGGGACATGCAGAAGCTCCTGCAGAAATGCTCATCATCCCAGTCCTCCAAGTTCTGCATCTCCAGCCACACGGCATCTGTCTGTAGGAGCACCCAGCAGCGGACAGTCTCACACTGCTCAAGGAAGTCAGCAGTGTCGCCAGGCGGGGAATGTGGTGCAGGGCTTTCACAGCCATTCCTCTGGCCAACACCCCCATAGCACGACATCTTCTGGAACTCCCCCTAGGTGGCCAAGCTGTTGTCGGGCCGCTTCCTCTTCTCCAGGTCCGCTTCTGTGTGTGGGCATGCTGTGGGGTCCTTGCTCCTGGCCGACGAAGCCTTTGCCCTTCAGCTGTGGCTGATGGCCCCATACCGCTACCCCCTGCAACACCATGCAGCGTAAATACAACTACTACCACTGCCGTGCCTGCCTGCCTGCCTGCCTGTGGAGTGCGCCTTTGGGAGGCTGAAGAAGTGTTGGTGCTTCCTGTTTAGCTTGCTGGACTTGCACCATTCTGGACATCATGGTGTGCTACTGCATTCTGCACAACATCTGCAAGTCCCGTAAGGATGTGTTACTGGCCGACCATCCTGACCTCCTTCAGCTGGGTGAGGATGATGATGCCATTGCTGTGGATGGTTGGGACATTGTGCCATTGCCCAGGCCCATGAACCCTGCTGGGTACCGCCATGCCTGTGTGGAAGTATCACGAGTGTGTGAGAGTATCGGTGAATGGATCTGGCTGCACTACCCCCCGCATGTGAGCTTCGGCTGTGAGGTGCCATCTGTGGACTGACGTTGCTTCCTGGCAGTGTGACCCTACCCGCCTTCCCTTCCTCCCTTTCTGCCGCTTGCGACTTTGAGGTGCCATGCTCTGCTGACCCCTAATCACTGTGCCTTCCTCGTCACTTTCGCCCAGCCCAGGGGAGACTAGCTTCGCACCGCCCCTGTGCCCATATAACCATTTTAATATGCTATGCTGAATCAAGTTTTTTCACTTTCCCCCTCTCTTGCCATCATTCCTGTGTTTCCGGGAAGGTACACTTGGGAGGGAACTCGGGGGCGTTAGGTGCCCTCGCAGCTGCTGCGCCTCCAATGTAGGGAGGGTGTGGGCCACTCCCGGGGAAGGGCTGCTTTGTGTCTGGCTCTGGCACCTGGATATGCATTTCGGCTGCGACTTGCCTGTGCATTGGCCGAGCGCAGCCTTCCTTAGCTATGGATGGGGCTCTGGGGCACTGTGGGGGATGGATCAGATGGGCGTGCTTTGTGTCTGTCTCATGGCTAGCCGGTCGGTCCTTGCATGGTCCCATCAGGGCACCAGGTGTGACGGGGCATGGGTGCCTATGGTTGGGGTGCTATGATGGGAGCGGGGGTGGTAGCTCTGTCAGTCTAGCCACTCCTCCTGTCTGCTGCGTTGCCTGGGGCTAGTGTGTCCTGCCCAGTGCCTCTGTTCATCCAATGGGGTGTGAGAGGTGTGTCCTCCTGCAGCTTCGATGGCGGCAGCCATAGATTTCTGGCCATGGTCCATGCTGGGATACAACTGGGAGGTCTGCCGGTGGTTGTTGGGAGGGGAAAATGGCAGGCAGGCTGACAGTCACAGCTGTGAAAGTTGTTAACACCTGGAGCAGTTGCTGCTGCCGGGCAACACAGGCTGTAACGTGTAGTGTGGGGAGCTCCGCCTACCTAACTCACGGTCAGTACACTATTTACCCCTCCGTTGCCTAATATGTCGTCCGAAACCAGCCACTGAGTGCTTATCAATGGTACCTTTTCACACTGGGAGGAGGTAACGAGCAGGGTACCGCAGGGCTGAGTCCTGGGGCCCAGTGCTCTTCAACATTTTTATTAATGATTTGGATGAGGAGGTGCAGGAAATGCTCATCAGATTTGCAGATGACACAAAATTTGGTGGGATTGGTAATATCCTGGAAGACAGGAACAAACTCCAAAGTGATCTTGATTGACTGGAGCGCTGGGCTGAAAACAATGGGATGAAATTTAATAGGAATAAATACCAAGTTCTACACCTAGGAACAAGAAACCAAATGCACAGTTATAAGATGGGGGATTCTTGGCTCAGCAATACTACAAGCGAGAAGGATCTCGGAATTGTTGTAGATCACAAGTTGAATATGAGCCAACAGTGTGATGTTAGGCTCAAGTTACAGGAAGCCAGATTCTGGCTGGACATCAGGAAAAACTTCCTCACTGTTAGAGCGATACGACAATGGAACCAATTATCTCGGGAGATGGTGGGCTCTACCACATTAGAGGCATTCAAGAGGCCTTAAAGCATCTGTCAGGGATGCTTTAAGGTAGATTCCTGCATTGAGCAGGGGGTTGGACTCGATGGCCTTATAGGCCCCTTCCAACTCTACTATTCTATGATTCTATGATTCTAATAAACATTGACTATACATCTTGTGTACTTATGCAGCAACTTCCCACATTGAAACTTCAGTGATAGATTATTCTGCAAAATAGTGACAAATTCTAGGAGAGTAGCTATCTTTTTTTTGTTTGTTTGTTTCAGCAAAGAATTTTATAGCCTTTTAAAGTAAAATATTTATTCTGGAATAAGCTTTGTGAGCTCAGATCTACTTCATCAGACACATGAAGTGTTACCCTCTGTTGGGGTGTGTGAATACACACACACAGGGGGAGAGAGGAGACAATGGGTCATTATGCCATTATGTGGAAGGATAAGTAAAGTTCTTTTGCTACAGGCACTGAAGTGTTTTCCATTCCAGTGAAGACCTCCACCCAATTTTATTTCTTTTTGATCTTCTGGTTTTGAGGAGTTATAGAAAGCTGAGATTTGAATAATTCATTTCTTTTATTACATTTCTATACTGTCCAATAGCCAAAGCTTTCTGGGCAGTTAACAAAAATATATAAATTAGGTCATGGTTATAAAAAAAATACAGACGGTGTGTGTTTGAGATTGTAGGGATTCCTGGGGTTGCATGGATTCTTGGGGTTGCAGCAGAAAGCATTTGTTTTAATGAATTTCTACCCTGCGTTTTTTGTTAAGTCCTCTCAAGGACTTAACATTAAAATCAAAATAATTGAATGAAACAGGATACCACGTTGCAATAGGTTTGCTCCTACCTTATGGGGAAATTCTAGAAGATGAGGTAATTCCTCCTGTGACTGAGAGTTTACTTTTGGATTTCTCTAAGGTTCATACTGTCCCCCATGCCGTTTAACATTGATGTAAAACTGAGAGAGGTCAAAAGTTCCATTTCTCCTTCTCATCTCAACCAGACAAGATGAAATTGCTCTTAGTAGATAGCCCTGATATCAATGAACTGGTAGAAAGACCTGTCTTTAATGGATTGTCACCTCTCCCAAGAACAGCAGGATTATTATTGAGGAGTATTTTTGGAGCCAGCCCTCCTCCTTTATGCTCAAATGGAAACAGTGACCAAGAACATGTTTCATCAGTTTCAGTGGATTCACCAAAAGGAAAAGAGAGAAATTTGGCTGATATTGTCTGTGTCCTGGAACACTCTCAGTGTAATGCATTCTTACATGGAGCTGCCTTTGAAGGGTATTCAGAATCTGCACCTTCCATAGTTATCCCCCTGCTTTGAGTTCCTCCCTTGAGCATTACTCATGCCTAAGTCACTATAAAAATAAATAAACCCAAAGTCTACTATGTAAACCACAATTTCTGTATCTTGGATCCATTACCACAGCCTTTAGTTATAGTCTGTGTTTATTGAGCATTTGCATTAGTATGTAATCTTATTTTTTAATTCCTGACTATAAATAGCAGATATACCATTCTGCTTGACAAAACTCCGAATGTTATCAATAATGATAACACCTCTCTGCAATCCTAAACTTATATCCAAATCTTAGGCTGAGGCCTTCATCCCCACAACCCCCTTCCCAATATGGAAATAATGATACTAGCCTATTTTGCCTTACTGCTGACAACATGTATGTGAAGTGCTTTGAAATTCTAATGTGGGAAATTGACACAACTGGCCCAGGTTTCTCATAGCCCCCTGTGCCTTGGTTGGGCTGCTGTTGTTCCTTTCCCACTGCATCTCTATTTCCATCTTCTCTTCCAGTTTCCTGTTCCAACCTTTCTGAATTTGCCTAGGTCTTAGCATCCAGCCACTTCCTCTTCACTGTCCCATTACTTGGCCTGTCTGGATACAAAGAGGGCCAGATACGACACTGGCGTTACTACACGGCACATGGAGCAAAGCTCCTGTCTCCTGTCAGAGACCCAGAAGAGCTGCAGCAGTGGCTGGAAGTGGAGCAGTTCTCCAAGAGCCTCCAGCAGTGGCATGAGACAGATGTGAACATTGAGGGTGACCTTGTGCCTGCCAAAGTACTTGCTGTCTTCCGAGACCTTGTGGAGAAATCAATTGTATCTTGCAATCTCACGGGTGAGTTCACTGTAGATGGTGTGAAAGAAACTGTTGATTTTGGCAGTGTTTTCCTTGCTACAATCAATTGCTGGAACTCACTGTGGCCTTCCCACACCTCCATAGACTTTTCAGCCAGTTCTTCTTCGTGGTCTCTGTACATCATACATATGGACTCTGTGCCTGTGTGGAGCCTGTCTCGGAAACTTCTATAGCTAAGGCAAACGTTTTTGGCGGGAACCCCTCCCCCACTGTCTACTGACTCCATATTCCTGCCTTTCTCCTCAGTTCTTTTTCAACCGCCTTGCTGAAAGGATGTCTTGTTGGGAACTTCTGTCTTTCTCTTGAGGAGAAAGCTTTAGAGTGCTAAGGTTTTTAGTTATTTTACTTTGTTTTTAGTTCATTTTTAGTCTTAATTAATTAATTTATTTATTACATTAGTATACCGCCCCATAGCCAAAGCTCTCTGGGCGGTTTACATGCGATTAAAACAATTAAAAACATACAACATACACACGTACATTTAAAACAATATAATTTATTGTTATTATATTCTTAGATAATTTATTCTCCAGCTATCTTGAATTGCATTGAGGGGGATCGCACAGCCATTAAGGCCCCTTTTCAAGCTTCTCCAGCGGACAGACTTTTCTCTGTTTAATTTGTTTTGGGAGAGGCTCAGGTCATCGAAACCTGTCGCTACATTATTATTATTATTATTATTATTATTATTATTATTATTATTATTATTAATTACATTTATATACCACCCCATAGCCGAAGCTCTCTGGGTGGTTTACAAAATTTAGAACCATAAACATAAGACAGCTGACATTTAAAACATTTTAAACTGTTGAGCCTGGCTACAAAGTCAGTTAAAACCTCAACTTAAGCTGTTGAAATGCCTGGGAGAAAAGTTTTGACCTGGCGCTGAAAAGATAACCATGTTGGCGCCAGGTCTGTGGATAAAATCTCTAGAAGCCATGATTTCTTCCAGACAATCGTTACACTTATGGCACAGGCTCCTCGATCTACTGGAGACATGGCTGCTTCATGCCTCATCCAATCTTCCAACATTTGGATGCTCCCTAGCTGTATCTACAGCAAGAGGGATATCTAAGAAGGCTGGAGCCTTCTGGGGCTGATCGCATGGAGCGATTCTACGGAGGAGAGCCCCTCTGTGTCCTCAGACCCTGACTCTGACCATGGGTCATGCCGATCGTCCAATGTTTGGATGCTCCCTAGCTGTCTCAACAGTGAAAGGGATATCTAAGAAGGCCAGGTTACATAGGACTGAGCAGCTCCATCGGTATCGCGATTGCCACTGGAGGAAGTTTTCTCGCAACTCCCTCTAGCTCTACCGAGATCACTGTCATTGTGACCTGTCCACAGGGCTCAACCGTTGCCTCATGATACTGTCATGAATGCATCAGTACGTCCACCTAGCTCTTCTCCTTTCCAGCCCCACTCTGTGGGGTGTCAAAAAGTTCAGCTTGGAGAAGATGGGTTTAATAATAGAACTAAACCTGATTCCCCTCAATCCTTAGAGAGCTCTCAGTCGGACTCAACATTGTTCTCTTCTGCATCGCCTGTTGATGGGATAGCTGTACAGAGTGGAGCCTCCTTTGGAAGACCTATATCGCTCTCTGATTTAATATTTGGTCCACTCCTCTACAGATCTCTTCAACCTGTTCTGGATTTGAGATGGCTCCATACGTACATCAGAACCACAAATTTCTGATGACACATAAAGCCCTGTCCCAGAATATTTACAAAATGTATGGCACTGGTCCTTCTGTTCATTTGCCTTCAAGGGGTAGAAATCTACCCATATTTAGATAACTGGCTTCTGGTGGCTTCTTCGAAGGAAATGCTATCGAAGGCAAGGTGACTACTCAATTTATTGAGCTCTTCGGGCCTCATAGTGAACACAGAATCCAGACTCCCCTGGATCTAACAACCCTACATCGGTGTAATTGCACAGACTATTTGCTATGGGGCATGCACTTTCCCACTTTCTCCCCCATCTCAAGTCCTCATACAAACACTTTCCTGTTCAACTGGGAATGTCTTTGCAGCCCTCATTTTTCCTGTCATTCCCTGAGTACTGTGGTATGATAAATGCAGGTTGCTTACCTGTAACTGTAGTTCTTCGAGTGGTCATCTGTGCAGTCACACATATGGGCTCACGCCGGCGCCGAGCCCGCATCGGGAAACTTCTTTAGCTAGCCTAGGATTTAGGCGGGAACCCCTCCCTCCACCGTCCTACCGTGCATGCTCAGGGTTCCTGCCTACCTCAGTTCACTGAGACCGCTCGGCCTCGCGACTAAGGCAAGTAATTAAGAAAAATGCTAAATTTACATCTATGAGCATGCTAGAAGCAACTTGACAATCACAACAGCGATGCCAAGAGGGGACAGTGGGTGGGTTGTGTGACTGCACAGATGACCACTCGAAGAACTACAGTTACAGGTAAGCAACCTGCATTTCTTCTTCGTGGTCTCTGTGCATCACACAGTAACAAGCCAACTTACCGGAGGTGGGTAGGCACGCTGATCGGTCATTGACATATTGCAGAGAGGACTGCTCTACCGAACGAGGAGTCCTGTCGTGCTCTGACATCCAACCGGTAATGCTTCACGAAGGTAGAGGCATTAGACCAAGTCGCCACTCTGCACAGCTCGGGAATAGTAGCTCCATGAAGGAGGCCTGTACTTTGGTGGAGTGTGCAACCAGGGCGAGGGGAGGATCTTCGCCAACAAGCTGGTAAGATAAAACAATAGTGGTCACAATCCACTGGGAGAGACGCTGAGGGGAAACAGGCAAGCCCTTGTTCTTCCCTCCGTAGCACACGAATAACTGATGAGATTTCTGGAACATCTCGGAGCGAGACTTATAAAAGGCCAATGCCCTCCTAACATCGAGGGAATGCAGTGTGGGACATAACGGATCGGACGACGCTTTAAAGAAGGTAGGTAGCACAATGTCTTGGTTTATATGAAAACTTGAAGCCACTTTCGGAACAAACGAGGGGCGAGGGCGGAGCACGACCCGATCCTTAAAAAACTGTGTATAAGGAGGGTCCACAAGCAGTGCCACCAGTTCAGACGCTCGTCTGGCAGATGTAATAGCGACAAGGAAAACCGTTTTAAACGTTAGTAAATGAACATGAACTGTTGCTAGCGGTTTAAACGGCTTAGCAGACAAAGCACTTAACACAAGTGAAAGACTCCACTGCGGAACAACAGGACGAGTTGGCAGAAACAAGTTGTTTAGGCCCTTAAGAAAAGCCTTTGCGAGGGGGTGGGTGAATGCCGAAAACCCATCATAATGATGGTGCCTAGAGGAGGAGTGACTTCAAACTCTATTGCATAACCGTGTGTGATGATATCTAGAATCCACTGGTCGGAAGTAATTGACGCCCAAGCATGGTAAAACGGAGCGAGTTTGTTGGCGGCGGCAAGTCAAAGGTGACGTTTCTGAGACTGGGACTGCTTATTACGAGGCTGAATGTATCTAGAAGAAGACTTGCGTTGTTGATATGCAGGCGCGGTTGAAGAGGGTTGATAACACTGAGCGCGATCCTGGCCTTGTCTGGGCTGGTACGGAACAGGCCTGTACCACTTGCGAGGGCTCGAGTGTGCTAGATTATATTATTATACATAAGCAACTTGGTAATATGAACTGCAACTTTAGAGTACCGGACCCCATGGACAGTGACCATGTACCCTTGGAGCTACAGTTGACATTGCCCAGCCCAATTCAAAAGCCGCTCAGGTATACTTGGCTTGTAACCCAACATTGTATGATAGATTATAAGAAAATCAAATGGACTAAAGAATCGCCTGAGATTTTTAAACAGAGTGCTGGTTCCCCAATTAGTCTAGCTTGTATTGAGCGTATGTTAGGGGCCAACTCTCCTGAAACGAGTGTTAGTGCCTTTGAGGAACTGATACATAATCTGGCCTCAGCTCTGCATAACCCCCCGAACTTGGCCAAAAGGCATTACCCTAACAAGAACAACTGGTTTGACAGGGATTGTGTTAATCTAAGGAAAAAACTTCAAGCAGAGTATAGAGTATATCGAAAGAATAGTGAAAGATTACTCCCTAAATCATATTACCAATTTAAAAAGGACTACAAGAGTCTCTTGCGAAAGAAAAAGTATTTAGCTGACAGTAAGGCTTGGCAAATGCTGATAGTAGCTTCAAACACTAAAAATTCTAAAATATTTTGGCAGATAGTTTCTTATGCTACTAATGAAAGAAATAACTCCCCCGAATGTGTCATATCATCAGGGACTTGGGAAAACTATTTTTGCAATTTATATAATGCAAGTTGTGCAACTATCACAGCTTTGGGGTTTCCAATAGACTCTTCAGATTGGCCTGAAGTTGACCCCAATTATATTGAGGAGTTGATAATTGGATTGAAATCGGGCAAAGCACCGGGACCTGATGGCATCCCAGCTGAGATGCTAAAGAGCGACCCTGGATGGTGGGCCCCACTATTTGCAGTACTTTTTAATGCAATAAATAAATCGGGATCTATTCCTAAAGACTGGCGGAGGGCTGTAATTGTCCCAATATATAAAAAGGGAAGTAGGAGCAACCCGGAAAACTATCGCCCTATCAGCCTCCTGTCCATTATTGGTAAACTATATGCTAAGTATTTGAATAATAAATTGACAGAATGGAGCAATACCAATAATATTTTGGGACCGGAACAAATTGGATTCAGGCCTGGCTGTTCAACTTACGACCACTGTTTGACATTGCTTCACTTGGCTTATAAATATACAGCCCCAAAGGGAGGGAAATTATATGCCGCTTTTATAGATCTGAAGTCGGCATTTGACTCAATCTCCCGCTCCTCTCTCTGGACAAAACTAGGAAAGCTTTCTATTAATAAGAAGCTACTATTTTTGATTCAATCACTGTATTCTGATGTTTCAGCTCGAGTTAGGCTCAGTAAACAGGGACATGTAACTAATGAGTTTAGCCTCCCTGATGGAGTTAGGCAAGGATGTGTCCTAGCCCCACTGTTATTTAATCTATATTTGTCAGATCTTCCAGGTTGGCTTGCTTCTTTGCAGTCCCATCCACTTAAACTAGGCCCTCTAAAAGTCTGCATACTTTTGTACGCAGACGATGCAGTGTTATTATCCCAAACGCGATTGGGCCTAAAGAGGTTGCTAAATGGCTTTGCAGATTACAGTCTTAAAAATAAGCTAACTATTAATCACCAGAAAACCAAAGTAATGGTCTTTGCCAAGAGAAAAGTGAGGTTTGTATGGAGGATGGGAGGTATTAGAATTGGCTAAGTTGATACCTATAAGTATCTTGGCATTTGGTTGCAAGAAAATCTGAAATGGGATGTTCATGTTAAATATATTAAGAATAAGGCAGCTCAAACAGCAGGTGCTATTTTGAGATTTTATTTTTCAAAAGGGGGGAAATTTCTCCCTGCAGCGATGCAGGTGTATAAAGCGAAGTTGATACCTCAGATACTATTTGGGGCCCCGATCTGGTTCCCTATGATTAAAAACACATTGGAAGGAGTCCAATCATCGTTCCTGAGGCAAATTCTTGGGGTGCCTAGGTGTGTGGCTGGAGTTGCTTTAAATCTTGAAGTTGGTAGCAGTACATTAAAATGCCAGGCCTGGATCCAAACATTACAATACTGGTTCTGTAAATATCATAATCTTACTATCAACTCCCTAGTAGCCCAGGTTTTTACAGACTCATATGTATCCCCATGGACTGAAGCATTAGCGCTCAAAGTTAACTCAATAGGGCTTTCTCCTGGCCTACTGCTAACACAGACTTTTGAATGTGTTAAATGGACAATCAAGCGAAGACTACAGGATATTGATTTCCAAGATAGCTATGGGGCTACTCCTGGCCCGTGCTCTCCCCGGTCATTGGGGATATCAAATTTTGTACCTATTGAAGGGATGGTATACCTAAAAAGGCTAACTGTTCCTAAATATAGAAAGGCCTTTACTATGGCACGATTTAATGTACTGCCATCAAAATTGTTGGAAGGCAGGTATAAAAAAATCCCTGTGGCCAATAGATGCTGTCCATGTAATGGCTCTGAAGTTGAGAGCATTGAACATGTATTGTTCTCTTGTACTTATTACAACCAAGTTAGGGAAGAATTATTGAGACCACTTTTCCAAGATTGCCAAGGGTACTCTAAAGAATCCCTGTTAGTTTGTCTCCTCGAAGGTACAAATGATTCTATTACTAGGCAAGTAGCTAAATTCATTAACAGAACAATTGGTTGTAGATCACAGATGGGGTAGAGGAATACTATTAGCTGTAATTGACTGAGTACATTTTTTAATGTTATATTGTAACTTGTTTTCTAATGGTCTATTGACTGTCAATAAAGATTGATTGATTGAGGAAGGTAAGGCTGGTGTGGAGGTGGGGCAAAGCCCATCTTTTTCGCCGTCATCTTCGCCTTGTGTATCGTATCCATGGTGGTGTCCGTGGATGCGTTAAACAGACCCTCACCATCAAAGGGCAAGTCCTCGATCCTGTTCTTAGTCTCTACTGAAAGAGTCACCGAGCGTAACCACGCATGGCGTCGGAGGGCGACCGCACCTTTCATTGCCTTTGCCGCACAATCGGTTTGATGTCGCGCTGTAGTCATTTCCTGCTTAGATAGGCGTATCGCCTCCACTTGGAAGACGCGTGCGAGCTCACACTGGTCGTCAGGGAGATAATCAGTGAGAGTGGAGATCTTTTGCCACAAAAAAAGTTGATAACGAGCCATCATAGCCTGGTAATTGGAGACTTTGATCCCCAACGTGGCCGACGAATAAACGCGCCGCCTGAAGGAGTCCAGCTTACGCCCCTCTTTATCAGTGGGAGCTGAATGTGTCTGTCCGGACTTTCCTTGGGATGCCTCTACAACGATAGAGTTCGGCTTTGGGTGCAGAAAAAGGAAAGGTGCATCTGCTTCCTTCACCTTATAAAGTGCATCCAGACGCTTTGAGGTGGGACCCAACGTGGCCGGATTGCTCCAGGACTGCTTAACCATCTTCAGCAGGGTTGGGACCATAGGCAGGGTCGTTTGAGGTACAGGATCTGTATACATGACATCATAAATGTCACTGACATCCTCTGGTGGCTGCTGTACCTCGATACCAAGAGACTGCGCCAACCTCATCATCTGGTCAGAAAAAACGCCCAATTCCATGGATGGTGAGGCTCTATCCTCGGTACCGACGTCATCCAACGGGGACGGTACTGACGGCGCTGGCGCTGGAACCGATGAGGTATCCGAAGCGTAGTCCTCCACCAAATATGCGGATGGTTGACGTTGACGGTCCGGTATCGGATCGCGGCGAGTCAGTATCAACTGAGCAGCCAAGGGGTGCTGACGACGCGGAGATGTCGGAAGAAGCGACGCCGAGCGACGCGGTGGTACCGGCGGAGGTTCTGCAGAAGTGCCGCCCAAACGTTGCCCAGTATAAGGATCGAAGCGGTACCGATAGGACTTCGAGCGTCGTGGCCGCAGTGTAGGTACCGAAGGCTCGAGGTTGAGCAGCTGCTGTACCGAAAACGGAGGATCGGCATCGAGCAGAAGCGGTTCAGGATCAAGCGGAAGCGTATCCAACAGCTCCCCATCAGAAGTAACGTCGGTCGGTACCAGGGACGGTACCGACGCCAGGTGCGAGGGCGACGCCAGAGCAGAGCCCGGAGGAGAAGAAGCTGTACTCGGAGGAGCGGTAGGTGCCGAGGCAGACTGACGAACCAGAGTTGGGAGCCCAGACGACTGCTCTGGAAACGAGAGAGCCAACGGTGTCGAAGAAGACTGCCGGACCGGAGTCGGGAGCACAGACAAATGGCTCGGTAACGAAAAGGACATCGGTACCGAGGAGGATCTCTTCGGTGCAGACGGAGTTGCTGTCGGTACCGAGGATGGCAATGGAGATGACTTTTTCGGCTTCGACTTCGGTGTCGGTACCGAAGACTTCCCTTGCTTTTCTGCCAATTTTCCTGTCTTGGAGGACTTTCCAAGCACTTTGGTTTTTTTCTTTCTGTGACCGGTGGTCGGTGAAGAGGGTGGCGTAGATGGCGAAAATGTTGCCTGAACTGCAGCCCCCAACAAGGGTGATTCAGGAGTTGCTGGGCTTGAGCGACTTAAGGGAAACATCCCACGCTCCCCAGAAGTAGAAGGGGCAGACTCCATTCATGCAGTGCGTGGGCGATCAACAGCAGAGAGCGCCATGCTCCAAAGTAAACTGCGGAGACGGTCAGCTCTATTGCTCCTCGTTTGGCGCGAAAAGCTCATACAATGAGCACAAGTCTCAACAATATGTGACTCCCCCATGCAGCTAAGGCACAAGGAATGGCCGTTGGTAAGGGTCAGTTTAGCCTGGCACCGCGAGCAAAGTTTGAAAAGAGTGGTCTGCGCCATAAGATGGTGCAGCCGCTAGAACGACTAACTACTCTAAGGTCTAAAAGAAATATTATTATTATTTATTTTTTTATTTTTTTATTTTTTTATTTATAACTAACAAACAAACTACACGAAACCTAAGCTAACTAACAAAAACCAACATAATTGGTCCCCTCACAGATATGAGGTATCAGAAGAAGTCTCCCGCGAGGCGTTCAGCGAAGCGGTCGAAGAAGAACTGAGGTAGGCGGGAACCCTGAGCATGCGCGGTAGGATGGTGGGGGAAGGGGTTCCCGCCTAAATCCTAGGCTAGCTAAAGAAGTTTCCCGATGCTTGCTCGGCGCTGGCGCGAGCCCATATGTGTGATGCACAGAGACCACGAAGAAGAATATTAATATTGTGTAGTCCACACAGTCTCCATCATAGTCACCCCTTGGAGGCCGAGACAGGTGAGGCTCACTCTACTTCTGAAGATATCAGCCAATGGCGACCAATCGGGTTACCATCAGCTCCACTGCAGCTCCAAAGATAAAAAAAGTCATGGTAAGTACCCGACTTTTTAAAACCGGAGCTTCAGGGATTTGCTCCTGGATGGCTTCGAGATGCCAGCTGCATCATATAGATGACCTGCTGCCACTCCGGATGCACCCCGGCCTGGGACAAAACCCTCATCAAGATGTACCCAGACTGTAATTCCTAAATGGGCAATCTTTTGTCTTACAACTCCTAAGTGGGTAGAAGAAAATGAATCTGGGGAAGCCTGACCCTGACACAACAGGAGAGTGGCTTTTGTCTTGCAAGGAGATCTGCTGGGCAGCTGATGAGGAAGCAGGATGTGCTTGGATGTAATTTAGACTGCCTCCAAACACATAAGAATACCAACAACTGGAGACTGACTGAGGAATCTGTCAGTCAGGCTGTGAGCTTACTGATGTTACTTGGTTGGGCATTGCCCCCTTTGGGAAATCCCGGTGGGGGCATTGCCCCCTGCCACCCCCCCCCAATAGTTTATGCCCCTGCATATGATCAGACCCATGGCATGGGGTATCCCAATACCGTAACTACTTTCGACATGAGGTCGATTCCATTTTTTCATCCAGCCTGAAGCCTGGCAACGAAGAAGTCATATACTGCACAATGGGATTCTTTTCTAAATACATGGATCTTCAGGGCCTCAAGCCACATTCAGCCTCCTTAATGATGTACTTACACTTTACACCCCCTATACGCTATAGGGCTAAAATAGTTGTCGATATGCGGGTATTTGACTTCTTTATCTGTTTTTACACAACCCCGTTGTTAGGAGGTTCCTCTGGGCATTACGAATCTGGCTCCTCTAATTAGAAGTTTCATTCTGGCATGGAGTTTCTCTGTCATGCCACAATCTCTGACATTGAAACCAGTTAAACCAATGGTACCTCAGAGATCACATTAATTTTCTTAGAAAGTTGTTTTCTGATGGCTATATCAACACTACGCAGATCGAGTGAATTAGCTGCCTCAGTATTGATGCACCCTACCTGGGCTTCCACACAGGGCTAGAACTGACAAATTTCATAAGATGCAAGAGTTGCAATGACTCGCGGAGTGGATTGTACATGCTATTAAACTGCCCTACAAGTTGAAGGGCTTGCAACTTGTTGGTCCAGTAACAGTTAAGTCGATGCGCAGTGCATCGAAGTCCGTATCTTTAGCAGGGGATTGTCGATCCTGGACTTATGTAAGGCAGCTATTTGGTATAAGTCCTTTAATTTCATTACATGCTACCACTTGATTGTTTGTACCAGGACAAACTGCAATTTGGGGCAAGCAATTTCTTTGTCTTGTGAGGGAACACTGATCTACACCTACCCTCCACCAGGAATTTAGCTTGTTAATCGCCCATATGTGTGATGCACAGAGACCACGAAGAAGAAATGCAGGTTGCTTACCTGTAACAGTAGTTCTTCGAGTGGTCATCTGTGCATTCACACAACCCACCCACTGTCCCTGCTTTGGTGTTGATGTAAATGTACTGTCGATACTGAGCAGTTTCTCTCCTAGTTATGGGGCCAGGAACTGAGGAGAAAGGCGGGAACATGGAGTCAGTAGACAGTGGGGGAGGAGTTCCCACCAAAAACGTTTGCCTTAGCTATAGAAGTTTCCGAGACAGGGTCCATGCAGGTGCAGAGCCCATATGTGTGAATGCACAGATGACCACTCGAAGAACTACTGTTACAGGTAAGCAACCTGCATTTCACCTTTTCCACAGCAGCATTCCCTTGCCCCCTCTAACAGATCTGCATGCAACTGTTTTTCTGACTACAGTACCTGGCTAGCTGAAGCTTCCCTAGCAAGCATTCAAATGGGCATAAGTGGCATATCCCTAAGACAATTAATTCAATTCATTCTCATGCTCTTGTCATGTTTTGTGTCTGAAGCACAGAACAGCTGTTAGGTGCAAAGAAATACAGGGGAGAAAGGGAGATTTTGCACTGAAAGTAAAGAATGCTGCTGAGCCCATTCTGTGGGGGGGGAAGTCTTCTTGGTTAGCATGTTTTCTTCCTTGCCAATATGAGGGCCTAAGGTTCTTTCTACACCTAAGAGTGTAGAGGGAGGGGGGCAATCCCAGACTTACCTGCTTCAGGCATCATCCCTCAGCTTCTAAACAGGAAGCATGACGTCCCGGGAAGAAAAGGAAGTTGTGCCCGCCATTTTTTTCAAGACACAGAGGAGCTGGGAGTGTGGCGTTAAAGCACATTTTGACCATGTAAATAAGCGATTCTCCGCATTTCAGCCACTTTAAAGCACGTTTCGAACAACCAGTTGGGCCACCAGTTATGCGCTTAACCCCCTCCCGCGTACAGTAATTATCATAACAGTGATTGTGAGAAGATGCGCATAATCGGTCAACCAGGCGCCAAACCAACTTCTTGTAGAGGGGGCTGTTGAGCTAATTGCAGGTTGGGGGGGGGAATTTAGGCCCCCCTCTCCCCAGATACACTTCCCCAATCTTCAAAGCAGCTATGTGAAGTTGCTAATAATTAACAAAGAACAGGATAACTCTAATCATGTCTAGTTTGTTCCTTTTGGAACTCAATGGAACTTACTTCTGGGTAGTCATATTTTGTAAACCACCCAGATGGCTTTGGCTATTTGGCTGTACAGAAATGTAATAAATTAATAAATAAATATTCATGTATAGGATTGCACTGTCAGCGTATTTCTGGGAGAGTGAAAACCTTGTGTTTTGTTTCTGGTGTACTGAACTAGAAGGAGAAGAAGGAGAAATATGGCAAAAAGAGAGGCTGAAGGAAGAAAAATATTGTATTGGAACAGTATTTATTTATTTATTTATTTATTACATTTCTGTACCACCCGATAGCTGAAGCAGATATTGGGATGGAGAGAGATCTATGCTTGGGAAAAGAGAAAACAAAAGGGTGTGATGGAGAGAGAGCTAGAGAAGAAACCAAGTGCTATTGGGTGCAGAGGGGGTGAGCAGCACTTTGAAGATAGAAAAGGTTTAGAGAGGATTCAGAGAAACCTGTGCTGCTATGGGTGCAGAAAGAAATGAGTTTTTAAAGAGAATGGGTTAAAAGAAAAGCACTGGAGGATAATTAAAGGCAAGATGACCATGCCCCTGCTTTCAGCCTTGAAGATTTCCCTTATAAATGTTACACCGATGTAAGCATATTCTGTCTGTGCTGAGGATTTGAAAAATGCAGCACCCATGCAGAAAAGGTGCCAAATGTGCATCTCTCTCTCTCTCTCTCTCTCTCTCTCTCACACACACACACACACACACACACACACACACACACACACACGATCATACAAATAGATCCACAGATTACATCCAGTTACATCCTTATCCAGCACACCCACCCTCCAACTGGCTTACCCATGTATGCCTCTTCTATCCCTGTACTGTTTGTGTTCTGACATAGCACTGAATGGAGGCGAGTCCCTGTTGCTTCAGGATAGGGGGTAAGAGAAGTCACTTATAAAAACTTACACATTTTTTAAAAGTAATCCAGCATTTCCTTATGTACAAACAAAAATAGCTGCAAACTGACTGCCCATTGAGTACCATGGACAGAGTGCCTATCCTATCCTTTGGCAAAGTCATATCTTAATATGGTAGGAGTCCTCAATATCTCATTCTACTTCTATCTCTAGAAATGGCTCCAGAAGGACAATCAATACTGGACACTATGGTTTCCTGATCTACCCACCAATTAATTGACAATCAATTAATTGATTGATCTCCCCAGTCAATTATGGGCCTCCAATTCACAGGGTGGCGCTTCTAAGCAGTTTTGTTACCTTTTATGTTTCTGTGTCATTCTAGGGTGTATAGATCCCTAGATTATAATCCAGGCTTGTTTTATGGGTTGCAGGGCCTTAATTGACCCCAAAGTGGTTTGATATGGATCAATGCTTTTCTCCCCTTTGATGTCATTGCTCAAGATAACAGGAAAGCAGGGTACTAAGATACTCCTACCATGTTAAAATATAGGTCTACTATAACTTGCTTTGCTTGTGCTGTAAACCATCCTATGCTGATAATATACTCTTGATGTTCCTTCCTCAGACAAAGTCAGCATTTTAGAAGGCTTCAGCTCAGTGGTCCGTGTCACTGTCGAGACACCCAGTTTCCAGGTGGAGGTTGAGCTGGCTCCAATGATTGAGATTCCAACATGTTGGCCTCAGAAAAACAAGTGGCCCCGATGCTTCAAGCACTGGCCTTGCCAGGAAAAAGTACAATGTGTTAAGGTATCGGGCGAGATCATATTTATGGGCTGTGATTTTATTCCACAGGCTGCCTCTACAAGAGAGGTTTAAAGCTCTTTCAAGGCGCTTAAAATTTTTTACCTCTACAAGAACAGAGCGCAAATCGGGCGTAAAGGCGCGTTATCTCTCCGATTATGCGCATTATCGAATGCGCGTTAAATCGCGAGTTTTATTTTGCTCCGGCCGTTAAAGCGCATTTTGACTATGTGAACAAGCGCTTATGCGCATTAACTACTTGTAAAGCGCATTTTGGTCATCCGTTAATGCGCTTCGCCGCCTCTTGTGCAGAGGTATTAGGTGTAAATGCGCTTCAGCGATTATGCACATAATCGCCTAACCGGGCGCTAAAGCGAATCCTTGTAGAGCAGGTGGAGGGTCATGACAGCAGGATTTAAGCAACTGAGGCAGAATCTACATAGTTTATAATGGTATTGACAACTGTTGGGACCCATGACACATTCCACATACTGTTTACAAACCACTTTCAAAGTGTTATATCCTGCTTGGTGTAGATCTGGCCTCAGTTAATATCAGGGATTGTCTTCTCACTGATTTCCTCCAGCCATGAAAGAAAAGAAATGGGAGGGTGGGGCCAAGCAGCACATCTCCTGTAAACTAGGATGCAACATGTGAGTTATTTGTGATCCTTCACATTTAGGGATAGAAAATATACACAGCCCATGAAAGTATGGGGAAGGGCACCAATCCAACACCTGCTAGTAGATCTGAGAAGATGGTCACTCCCAGATTCCATTTAACTTACTTTTTTTAAGGCTTTACAATGTAGTGACATCTTCTCCCTTGCAGCCACTAAAACCTGTCCCATGTTTTCCTGTCTCCACTAGTGGATCAATTAATACCCTGTGGAGGCAAATAGAAAGTCATTTGTGGATGCCTCTCCAGATATGTAAGGAGCTCCTTCCAGTAGAGACTTGCCTAAGCCTGAGCATATCTTCTAGACATTTTCTAAGGGCAATGAGCTAAGTGTGTATGAGTTTCTTTAAATTCAGCATATTTTCATTCTACATTTTGTCATTTTAACTCTGTTTCAGAATATTAGTACCCTTCCTTGGGATAGGGTTGACTAAATTAATGGATTAAATCCAGGATTACAAATGCTCAACTGCTCTCTAGTGCTACACTTGGACTGGGATATCAGTCAACTTCCCCATTATTTCCTGCATGATTTTTTCTACTTCTTTCTGCAGTCTTTTGGCTTTGATCTCTTGGCCTCTTCCAATTACCACTGGCACCTGAGCTTCTCACGAGCTGAGCACATGTTAATGGAGGGACTTGATGAGGATGGTGGTTGTCGCATGATGTGCTTCCGGGTTTTACGGCAAATGAAGGAGGACGTCTGGTGTGCAGGAAATAAGCCAATCCTCACATCCTTCCACCTGCAGGTGTGTAGAGCCAACAAGAACAGGGAGGTTGGAATGGGTAGAGAAAGATATGTAGCTCAGTAGCTCCTGCTTTGGGGGACTTGCTCCTTGCTAATAATTGCAAGGAGCTGTACTAAAAACAATGGCTAAATTCGGACAACACGATAGTCAATGGTGGGGTAATAATCAACTTTACAGTTGTTCATCTAGTGGGTACTCCCCACATAACATGGTAATAAATAATCAACCATGGTGTGGATTAGGATAAGCGCTGAGTTGATTATGGCAGCATTTGGATGACACGATAGTCAATACAACTGATGATAGTTCCCCATCCCCAGTTGCTTATTGTGTCGTTCGAATTCAGCCAATGTGTGTTCAGTTCCATATGAGTGTATGAAGCTGCCTTAAAACTTTGCCAGACCATTGGTCCATCTAGGCCCTGTCTAGCCTGATTCCTTCCTTAAATGTGCTATTTAATATGGAAGTGCACTTCAAATCTGCCATAAACAAATTGGCAACAGTGGGGGTGACAGGATTGCCCATAGCCTAGGGTGACCAGATAAAATCCAGGTCAGGACTCCTGTAACTTTAACAGTTGTAGAGAAAAGGGAATTTCAGCCAGTGTCATTTGTATGCAATTAGTTCCTGGTGAAATTCCCTCTTCATCACAACAGTGAAAGGTGCAGGCACTATACTAAAGTGACCATAGACAAAAGAAGGCAGGGCCCCTGCACCTTTAACTGTTGTGAGGAAGAGGGAATTTTGAACTATATTGTTAAGAAGCTGGACAGTTTGGAAGACAAGCTGCAGTGCACCCTCACACCCCCTGTAACACAACCGAGGGAGGAGCAGAGAAAGCCCAAACACATGCCTCTGAATAGTTTGGAGAGAGTTAAAGAAGCAGGAATGCCCTTCCATTCAAATGGCCTGGTATTGAGGCTGTAGTTTATCTACTTCCCCGCTGGGATTCTGTCTATTGGGCTAAATGACATCTGAAACTAGTACTAGGTCCCTCTATAGGAAATATAGATCTAAAATCAGCTAAGGTTCTCCTTAGTGATGGATACTGCAAGAGTATTCTTCTAACTTTTTCCAGCTTTAATTATGAAAAAGAAGGTCCAATTAACTCAGAAAGGGGTGGTCCCTTATCGACATTTTGAAGATACAATTATCAGACCTCTGTTTCCACCCAAAAGGCAGAACAGGAGGAGTGAAGCCTCTCCACTTAAAGCTGCCATTTACCCTGGTGCTAAAGAAGATTGTAACCAGCGAGATGAGCTACTTGCAGCATCTAAAAGAGGTGCACAGGCTTCACTAGACTGGACAGTGCCAGAAGAAGAAGAAGAAGAAGAAGAAGAAGAAGAAGAAGAAGAAGAAGAAGAACTACTGAGCTCTTTCACTAAACTGCCTGATAAGGAACAATGGAACATGATCACCAAATTAGCCAAGTTACAGTCTAGGTTGAACCAAATACAACAGCACGGACAACAAAATACAGGGCAAATAATTGTCAATCAATATCCTCATGCACAAGCTGCCTCACCTAAATGTATAGTTAAAAAGAAGGGCCACCATGGGAACTTTTTCTAAGTTCCCATGGTGGGAACTTAGCACTGCAAATCCAGCCACCTCTGGAATGTGATATGGTGAGACACAATTCTGGCTATGTGACCTCAAATCGCTGGCTGAGTTATCAGGCGCTAGCTACACCAGAAATACGTAGTCTTCCTCCTCCTAGAATTAAGAAAGATACTATCACTGCAGGACGGGCTTCCACTGATAAGAAGAACGGAAGTGTGTGTGTGTGGGGGGGGGGTTAGACAAGACTGGGCATTTAAACAGAGTGGAAGTGCTAAGTACAGGGCCTCAATGGATTTGGGGTTAAAATTGCTGTCATGGAATATAGCAATCAAAGCAGTATAGCAAACAATTTACACAATAGGTTAAATAACTCCTACTGTAGACTGTTTTGAGCAAATAAGCCAACCTGGATTAAAAAATCCTGACATACGTCACAATAGCCCATGATGGTTAAAATAACTCATCATGGTTTATTTAGCCCATCGTGGGTTATCGTTTCATCTGAATGTAATATTTGTTTTTAGTTATGGAAACAGTTCTGTATGTACTGAAGTTATAATGTGTAGGCCAAGCATACCTTCAGTCCTATGAGTTAGTGAGCTTTGGGGAAGCCATTTTTGGGGGGTCCAGATCTGGGTAGTGGTGGTCTTACTTTGGGACTAGTTGGCTTCCAGCTGAATTGCCCAGGCATCGAAAATAGCTCCTGAATGTCTTGGGTCTTCATAGAAGTCTCTGAGTCCTTTGATTTTCTGATGATGACATTGAGCAAGCATCATCATGCAAACCCCAGTTGCTATTTCTCTGGTGAGTTGACAAGCCTAACTTCTCCAGGGTATACCTGGTTTAAAAGGCTCCAGTTGGTTGTAACATGCAGGCTGTAACATGCTTTCCTTGCCCGAGCTTACTATATTCCCCCACCCTGTCAGCAAGCAACAGTGAGTGCCACTAAAAGTGCTTCTGTGTAGGGATGTGCACTGACCCCCCGGATCGGATCGGATAGCGGATCGGAATCGGACCTGGGGGGTCGGATCGGATCGGATCGGATCGGAGGCTGGTCGGATCGGATCGGACCAGATGTCCGATCCGGATCGGACGCCATTTTGAATGCTTTTTCCCATAGCCAAGTATTGTTTTACAAAAACGCCTATAACTTTTTCATTTTTAAAGATAGAAGGATGAAACTTGGGGACATTGTAGACTGGTTAGGGATAGTTATCTGTGAGAAATTTCAGAAAGATTGGTGCATGCGTTTTGTGGCAATTAATTTTTTAATAAATACCCAGGAATGCTTATAACTTTGTCATTTTTAAAGTTACAAACATGAAACTTTGCCACATTGTAGGAGGTACCTTGGGACCTATGTGTGTGAAATTTCAGAAACATAGGTGCTTGCCTTGTGTGGCAATTAATTTTAGAAAAATAGGTAGTAGTGGGGTAAATACAGTTACGCCTCCCATTTTTTTATTTTTTAAGATACAAACAGGAAACTTGGGCACATTACAGGTACCACTTGCCTTGATATGTGAGTGAAATTTCAGAAACATTGGAGCTTTCCTTGTGTGGCAATTAATTTTTGAAACAATGAGGAAAGAAACACCTATAACTTTGTCATTTTTAAAGTTACACACATGAAACTTTGCCACATTGTAGGTGGTACCTTGGGACCCATGTGTATGAAATTTCGGAAACGTAGGTGCTTGCCTTGTGTGGCAATTAATTTTTTAATAAATACCCAGGAATGCCTATAACTTTGTCATTTGTAAAGTTACACACATGAAACTTTGCCACATTGTAGGTGGTACCTTGGGACCTATGTGTGTGAAATTTCAAAAACGTAGGTGCTTGCCTTGTATGGCAATTAATTTTAGAAAAATGGGTAGTAGTGGGGTAAATACAGTTACGCCTCCCATTTTTTTATTTTTTAAGATACAAACAGGAAACATGGGCACATTACAGGGAACACTTCACTTGATAGGTGTGTAAAATTTCAGACAGCTGGGTCCAGGCATGTGGTGGCAATTAATTTTTGAAACAATGAGGAAAGAAACGCCTATAACTTTTTTATTTTAAAAGTTAGAAGTCTGAACATTGCTCACTTTGTAGATGGGTTAGGGGTAGATATGTGTCAGAAATTTCAGAATGATAGGTCCAGGCATTTGATGGCTATGGAATTTTTAAATTACATGTTTCAAAAAAATTTCTACAGAGGCCAGGTCTTCCTTTCCTCCCCCTCCCGCTTCCCGCGAAGAAAAGGAAACACTGTCTCGTCTCGATCCCTTTGATCCTTGCTAGTATCCATTACAGGGCTCGTGTCTGCTTGAGTAAAAAAGTGAAAGTAGGAAAGCAGACACGAGCCCTGTAATGGATACTAGCAAGGATCAAAGGGATCGAGACGAGACAGTGTTTCCTTTTCTTCGCGGGAAGCGGGAGGGGGAGGAAAGGAAGACCTGGCCTCTGTGGAACATTTTTTGAAACATTTAATCTAAAAATTCCATAGCCATCAAATGCCTGGACCTATCATTCTGAAATTTCTGACACATATCTACCCCTAACCCATCTACAAAGTGAGCAATGTTCAGACTTCTAACTTTTAAAATAAAAAAGTTATAGGCGTTTCTTTCCTCATTGTTTCAAAAATTAATTGCCACCACATGCCTGGACCCAGCTTTCGGAAATTTTACACACCTATCAAGTGAAGTGTTCCCTGTAATGTGCCCATGTTTCCTGTTTGTATCTTAAAAAATAAAAAAATGGGAGGCGTAACTGTATTTACCCCACTACTACCCATTTTTCTAAAATTAATTGCCATACAAGGCAAGCACCTACGTTTTTGAAATTTAGCACACATAGGTCCCAAGGTACCTCCTACAATGTGGCAAAGTTTCATGTGTGTAACTTTACAAATGACAAAGTTATAGGCATTCCTGTGTATTTATTAAAAAATTAATTGCCACAAAACGCATGCACCAATCTTTCTGAAATTTCTCACAGATAACTATCCCTAACCAGTCTACAATGTGCCCAAGTTTCCTGTTTGTATCTTCAAAAATAAAAATGTGGGAGGCATAACTGTATTTCTCAGTGGGAAAGTGCAATGCAATGATTCCCTATGGGAAAGTGCAATGCAATGATTCCCTATGGGAAAGTACTGTCCAATGAATCCTTATGGGCAAGTGCTGTCCAATGAATCCCTCATTGTTTCAAAAATTAATTGCCACACCAGGCAAGCACCAATGTTTCTGAAATTTTACACACATATCAAGTGAAGTGTTCCCTGTAATGTGCCCAAGTTTCCTGTTTGTATCTTCAAAACTAAAAAAATGGGAGGCGTAACTGTATTTACCCCACTACTACCCATTTTTCTAAAATTAATTGCCACACAAGGCAAGCACCTATGTTTCTGAAATTTTACACACATAGGTCCCAAGGTACCACCTACAATGTGGCAAAGTTTCATGTGTGTAACTTTAAAAATGACAAAGTTATAGGTGTTTCTTTCCTCATTGTTTCAAAACTTAATTGCCACACAAGGCAAGCTCCAATGTTTCTGAAATTTCACTCACATATCAAGGCAAGTGGTATCTGTAATGTGCCCAAGTTTCCTGTTTGTATCTTAAAAAATAAAAAAATGGGAGGCGTAACTGTATTTACCCCACTACTACCCATTTTTCTAAAATTAATTGCCACACAAGGCAAGCACCTATGTTTCTGAAATTTCACACACATAGGTCCCAAGGTACCTCCTACAATGTGGCAAAGTTTCATGTGTGTAACTTTACAAATGACAAAGTTATAGGCATTCCTGTGTATTTATTAAAAAATTAATTGCCACAAAACGCATGCACCAATCTTTCTGAAATTTCTCACAGATAACTATCCCTAACCAGTCTACAATGTGCCCAAGTTTCCTGTTTGTATCTTCAAAAATAAAAATGTGGGAGGCATAACTGTATTTCTCAGTGGGAAAGTGCAATGCAATGATTCCCTATGGGAAAGTGCAATGCAATGATTCCCTATGGGAAAGTACTGTCCAATGAATCCTTATGGGCAAGTGCTGTCCAATGAATCCCTCATTGTTTCAAAAATTAATTGCCACACCAGGCAAGCACCAATGTTTCTGAAATTTTACACACATATCAAGTGAAGTGTTCCCTGTAATGTGCCCAAGTTTCCTGTTTGTATCTTCAAAACTAAAAAAATGGGAGGCGTAACTGTATTTACCCCACTACTACCCATTTTTCTAAAATTAATTGCCACACAAGGCAAGCACCTATGTTTCTGAAATTTTACACACATAGGTCCCAAGGTACCACCTACAATGTGGCAAAGTTTCATGTGTGTAACTTTAAAAATGACAAAGTTATAGGTGTTTCTTTCCTCATTGTTTCAAAACTTAATTGCCACACAAGGCAAGCTCCAATGTTTCTGAAATTTCACTCACATATCAAGGCAAGTGGTATCTGTAATGTGCCCAAGTTTCCTGTTTGTATCTTAAAAAATAAAAAAATGGGAGGCGTAACTGTATTTACCCCACTACTACCCATTTTTCTAAAATTAATTGCCACACAAGGCAAGCACCTATGTTTCTGAAATTTCACACACATAGGTCCCAAGGTACCTCCTACAATGTGGCAAAGTTTCATGTTTGTAACTTTAAAAATGACAAAGTTATAAGCATTCCTGGGTATTTATTAAAAAATTAATTGCCACAAAACGCATGCACCAATCTTTCTGAAATTTCTCACAGATAACTATCCCTAACCAGTCTACAATGTCCCCAAGTTTCATCCTTCTATCTTTAAAAATGAAAACGTTATAGGCGTTTTTGTAAAACAATACTTGGCTATGGGAAAAAGCATTCAAAATGGCGTCCGATCCGGATCGGACCTCATCGGATCGGATCGGATCGGATCGGAGGTTGGTCGGATCGGATCGGATCGGATCGGATTTTCCCGATTTTGGGTCGGATCGGATTCGGATCGTGGATCGGATCCGATCCGATGCACACCCCTACTTCTGTGTACGAAGAAAGCTATACTGGACCATCCCATGTAGCATTTCTTGTTGAATTTAGTCCATTGTGCTCAGCAGTGGGTTTTTTTCTGTTTTATTCCAGATGGTGCTTTTTTGGACCTGTGAAAAGTACCCTTGCTCCAAAGACTGGTGCTGTTTTCACACAGGCTTCCTACGGATAGTCCAGAAGTTGCATAAATGTGTCAGCCAGCACTTCCTGAAACACTATTTCATCAAGGGCACCAACCTGCTGAAGTACGCCAACTCCAATGACCTGGACATAGTGGCAGCCAAGCTGACTGTCTTCTTAGAGAACCCTATACTTCCCCTAGACTGAGACTGTCTTCTGGGCTAGCCTCTGTGTGGTTATCCCTTCAGGTGAGGAGTAGGGGCATAGAGGCAAATCAGCAGCATGTGGAAGAAAGCTCTTTTGTGTTCTCCCTTTCCATGATTGGTTCATAGAATCATAGAATGATAGAGTTGGAAGGGGCCTATAAGGCCATTGAGTCCAAACCTCTGCTCAATGCAGGAATCCACCTTAAAGCATATGTGAAAGATGGATGTCCAGCTGCCCCTTGAATGCCTCTAGTGTGGGAGAGCCCACCACCTCCCTAGATAATTGGTTTCATTCTCATATTGTTCTAACAGTCAGGAAGTTTTTCCTGATGTCCAGCTGGAATCTGGCTTCCTGTAACTTGAGCCCATTATTCCGCATCCTGCACTCTGGGATGATCAAGAAGAGATCCTGGCCCTCCACTGTGTGACAACCTTTCAAGTATTTGAAGAGGGCTATCATGTCTCCCCTCAATCTTCTCTTCTCAAGGCTAAACATGCCCAGTTCTTTCAGTCCCTCCTCATAAGGCTTTGTTTCCAGACCCCTGTTCATCCTTGTTGCCCTCCTCTGAACCCCCTCCAGTTTGTCTGCATCCTTCTTGAAGTGTGGTGCCTAGAACTGGATGCAATACTCAGTGCTGAATAGAGGGGGACCAGTACCTCATGCGATTTGGAAGCTATACTTCTATGAATGCAGCCCAAAACAGCATTTGCCTTTTTTTGCAGCCACATCACACTGTTGCTCATATTCAGCTTATGGTCTACAACAATTCCAAGATCCTTCTTGCTTGTAGTATTGCTGAGCCAAGTATCCCTGATCTTGTAACTGTGCATTTGGCTTCTTTTTCCTTGGTGTAGAATTTGGCATTTATCCCTATTAAATTTCATTCTGTTGTTTTCAGCCCAGTGCTCCAGTCTATCAAGATCACTTTGGAGTTTGTTTCTATCTTCCAGGGTATTAGCGATCCCACCCAATTTTGTGTCGTCTGCAAATTTGATCAGCATTCCCTGCACCTCCTCGTCCAAATCATTAATAAAAATGTTGAAGAGCACTGGGCCCAGGACTGGGCCCTGCGGTACCCCACTCATTACCTCCCCACAGCGTTAAGCTGTGGGGAGGTAATTCTGTGGGGTCCACAGAATTACCTTTGGGTCCAATTCTGTAGCCAACTGTGGATCCACCTAATAGTTGTTCCATCTAGCCCACTGTTGACTAGTTTGTGAATCAGAATGTCATGGGGCACTTTGTCAAAAGCTTGGCTGAAGTCACGATATACTATATCCACAGTATTCCCACAGTCCACAAGGGAGGTTACTCGATCAAAAATGAGATCAGATTAGTCTGACAGGATTTGTTCTTGATAAATCCATGCTAGCTTCTAGTAATCACTGCATTGTTTTCAAGGTGTTTGCAGATTGACTTCTTTACAATCTGTCAAACTGACTGGTCTGTAGTTCCCAGATTCCTCCCTTTTGCCCTTTTTGAAGATGGGGCAACATTAGCCCTCCTCCAGTCATCCAGAACTTCACCTGTCTTCCATGATTTTGCAAGGATAATAAAGAGTGGTTCTGAGAGTTCTTCTGCCAGCTCCTTTATTACTCTAGGATGCAGTTCATCAGGCCCTGGAGATTTGGACTCATTCAAAGAAATTAGGTGTTCCTTGACCATTTGTTTATCAACCTCAAACTGCAATCCTGCCCCTTCAGCTTGTACTTCACTTTTTCCGGGGGGGGGGGGGTCATAGACCCGCTTTTGAGAGAAGACTGAGCCAAAGTAAGAATTAAACACCGGCCTTTTCTTTGTCATCTGTTACCAATTTGCCATCCTCATGAAGCAGTTGAACCACCATTTCTTTGCTCTGTCTTTTACTATTCACATATCTAAAGAAAGCCTTTTTATTGTTTTTAGCATTTCTCGCTAGCCTCAGCTCCTTCCCAGCTTTATCCTTCCTGATACCATTATTACCAGATCAAATAATAATGGAGATAGAGGACATCTCTGCTTGGTACCAGACTGAATATTAAAGGGGGATGTTTCCATATTATTAAATCTAATTGTCGCTGATGTTTGAGCATAGATTGTTTGTAGAATATGTGAGATTTTGGGCCAAATTTATACCTGTGAAATACTTAAAAGAGAGATCTAGAGCCAAATTTGCTAGTGGTGTTTTTGAGTTTTTTGCGTACGTGATTACACTATATTGTCTTCTAACAGGATCAGCTATGTACTTTTCGGAATAAATCCAAACTGGTCCAGATAGATTATTTTCTCTATCACTGTTTTTAGTCTATTTGCCCGTATAGTAGCAAAAATTTTATAGTCCACATTTAATAATGTGATGGGCTCATTGTTTCCATGTGTCCGGTAATTGTGTTCTTTGTAATATTGCATTAAAGACTTCTGAAAGTTGCGGAACTAATAATTCAGCATATGCTTTATAGAATTCAGCTGTAAAGCCATCCGGGCCTGGTGTTTTATTAGACTTTAGTTTTTTACAGCATTTTTTAATTTCTTCTAATGATATTGGCTGTTCTAAATATAGCGATTGGACTTCCGGTGTAATGGTGGAAGGTTGGAGCCTTTGGGCTGGGAAGAACAGAGTGATTTATTCACCATCTAAGCGGCTGCTGGATGAATTTAATGATCCCTGATTGAAGGGGGTTTTGGCTGGAGCAGGTTGTAAATTGTCTTGATAATCTCCAGAGTTTCAAAACTCGGTGGAGGTTACTTCGCCGGGAGGAGAAGTGGGGAGATAAAGAGACCCAATGTCTATCGCTCATGAATCACACTGTAACCTTGAGAAAGGGTAAAGATCTTTCATCATACATTCCCCAAAATGGATTGGATATATATAACAACAAAAATTAATGGAATTCGGGGGGATTTCAACATGACAAGATAAAGAGCAAACAACATACCTGGTAAGTGGAAACAGACTTTTTGTTTAAGGGACATGAATAAATAAATATTTCTGGAAGAGGAAAATCTCTATAAGCTGGATGGAAGTTTTGATTCTAAGGAGAGGAGAAAAAGAGGCTCCTAACTAGCAGAGAATGGAAAATTACAGATTGCTAGACCTGGTCAACGTGCCTCTGTCTGGGCTTTCTGCCAGAAGATAGTTGCCATGGAAATGAAGAATTTAGATAAGAAAAAATCTATTTGCTGCAGCCGTGGCACCATCTGCTGATGAAACAAATATGACAATGCTTTTGAAACAGGAATAAATTGACTTTAGGGGGGAAGTGTCTGTTGGTGTGATTTTGACATTTTCTGGGGGGAATAAAAGCTGGACTCAATGGAAAAAGTGAAATACATTATGGGAAAACATAAAAAAAAGAGTTGGAGGACACTCAAGTTGATGAAAGGGACCCAAGAGAGAAGGGAGGATTTTCAGAGAAGTAATACTGGTGGAATTAAATAATTTGTTTGATACATAATAATATCTCAAAAATGGATTACAAATATTTATCATGGAATATAAATGGACTAAATTCTCCACAAAAGAGGAAAAAATATTTTATCATCTAAAAAAATTAAAACTGGATATTATCTGCTTACAAGAAACTCATATTAGAAAAAATATATACAAAATATCTGTATAATAAAGGTTTGGGAGAATAATTTATTTATGCAAGCACAAAGAAAAAATCAGGGGTGGTCTTGTACATTAAACCCCATTTAAAACCAGAAGTAGTTGTATCTGATGAACAAGGACATTTTGTGGATGGAAATTATGGTATTGGGGGTGTATGCTCCCAATGAACAAAAAGCAGAATTTTATGAATGATTGTTACATAGACTGGAGGACATTTCAAGCGATAGTTGGTGATTGGAATGGAATGATATTGCCACAAATGGATAAACATTCGGACAAAGATATTAAAAGTCAACAGGGAAAGCTTCCACAAAGTTTTTTTGATCTGGTGGACAGTTTGGGCTTGGTTGATGTATGGAGACATAGAAATGATGACTCTAAGGAATATACTTTTTTTTCAGATAGGCTTAAATCCTTTTGAAGAATAGATATGATTTTGATGTCTAAGACAACACTTACAAAAGTAAAGAATATAGAGATTTTGCCAAAATCTTTTTCAGATCATAAGTCAGTACTGATGGTTCTCAAAAGAAAAATAAGTATGTTCAGATGGAGATTAAATGAATCTTTATTACAAAATAAAGTGGTGGTGGAAGAAGGCCCAAAAAAAATCAAGGAATTTTTTGAGTTGAATTTGAATAAAGGGGTTAACCAAAGCACGGTTTGGGATACAAGCAAAGCTTTTATAAGAGGATATTTTATTCAGAAGAATAGTCAAATCAAGAGGGAAAGACAGGAAAAAATGAAAGTTATTACAGATGAGATTAAAAAGAATGAAAAGCAGTTAAAGAGCACACCAAGAAAGGTGGGGATTAGCCACCACATCAGGTTATTGCAACAGCAACTGTCCATGTTGACGATTAAAGAAATGGAATGGAAATTAAATTTTATAAAACAGAGAGAATTTGAAGGTGCAAATAAACCTGGAAAATGGTTAGCTTACAAACTGAGGAAAGAAAAAGAAAAAAGACAATAGTGAAAATTCAGGATGGTGATACAGAAATAATGGATGATGCAAAGATACAAAGAATATTCTGGCAGTATTACTCAACTTTATATAAGAAACATGAGACGTCACTGGACAGAATAGATATATATTTACAAAAACAGAACTTGCCTAAAATTTCTTTGGATTATAAACAAATGTTAAATAGAGAGATCACTATGGCTGAAATGGTCGCAGCTATAAAAAGAATAAAATTGGGGAAAACACCAGGACTGGATGGTCTACCAGGTACATATTACAAAAATTTTGAGAAGGAACTATTACTACCTTTGCAAAGTATGATGAATTCGATTTTGAAAGAGGGAAAGATACCAGAAACATGGAAATCAGCATATATAACGTTGATACCCAAAGAAGGTCAGGACTTAACTTTGACTAAAAATTATAGACCAATATTGTTGAATAACGATTATAAGTTATTTACATTGATAGTGGCGGAAAGGTTGAAGTGTGTGTTGTGGGAATTTATTCATGAAGATCAATGTGGATTTTTGCCGAAAGGACAAATAAAAGATAACATTAGAATTGTATCCAGAAAACATCCAGAAAAACAAGCGGTTTTGATTTTTTGGGATGCGGAGAAGGCTTTTGATAATCTTAATTGGGACTTTTTGTTTAAAGTTTTGGAAGTAATGGACTTTGGGTTTAATTTCACAACATGGGTGAAGTCAATTTATACTGAACAGAGTGCGCAGAACATTATTAATGGAGATTTGTCGAAACTGTGCAAAATTGCAAGAGGGACTAGACAGGGATGTCCACTATCACCTTTGTTGTTTATTTTGGTGTTAGAAGTACTGAACAGAGCTGTAAGACAAGAAGAAAAGATTGGAGGAATAAAAATTAGAAAAGAATCCTACAAGTTAAGAGCTTTTGCAGATTATCTTGCAGATTATCTTTAGAGGACTCATTGAGTATAATTGAAACATTAACGAATAAGTTGAATGAATTTGGTGTATTAGCAGGTTTCAAAGTTAACAAACAAAAGACTAAGATACTTACAAAAAATATGAGTAAGCAAGATCAAATAAAGATGGAAGAGAAAACAGGTTTTAAGATAGAAAAAAGGTGAAATATTTGGGCATAAACTTGACAAATATGAACTGTATGTTGTTTCATAATAATTATGTTAAGATTTGGAATGAAGTTAAACAAGATTTGATAAGATGAGACAAACTTCAAATGTCTTTGATGGGGAGAATTGCAATAATTAAGATGAATGTTTTGCCAAGAATGTTATATCTACTTCAGACAATACCTATAGTAACTTCGGAGCTACCATTCAAGCAGTGGCAAAGAGAAATTTCTAAATTTATTGGGCAATCCAAAAAACCAATGGTGAAATTTAAAATAATTCCCTCAATTTCTTTCTCAGTAACCAAGCCTTCCATACAATCTCTATCTTGCTCATCCAGTCTTATTTTCCAATTTCTTTCTACATACTCCTGAATCTTATCTTGTGATACCGCATCTGATGTATATAATTCTTTGTAAAATTCCTGAAATTTTTTTAATTTATCTTTCATTAAATTACATCTATTCCCTAACTTATCTCTTATTGTCCCTATCATATTCTTAGCCTTCTCTGACTGCGTGGATCTGGTCAACATCTTTGAATTTCTATTATTATATTCGAAAAAATCTCTCTTTAAATATAACAAATTCTTTTGAACTTGTTCTATATCTTCTGTCTCCAATTCCTTTTTTTTCCGCTTGAATTTGGGCAAATAACCGCTTATCTTTTGTCTCTCTTAATCTGTCCTCTAAACTCTTTAGCTCTTCTTCAGCCTTTTTATAATGTACTTCCTGTTGCTTTTTAAGTGTGGACATTTCCCTAATACAGATCCCTCTTATTACCGCGTTCATAGTATCCCATAATAACCCCCGCGATTTAACCTCTTTTTCGTTTATCTGCTATATTTCCTGTATTTCTTTTTTTATTTTCTCGACAGTATTTATATTTTTAAAAATTCTTCCATCCAATCTCCATCTCTTTGCTTGTCTATAATCCTTCTTCATTTTAATATCCATCATCATTAATGCATGGTCGGTGACCTTAATTACACCAATATCACAGTCTATGAGTTTAGGTACCATATTCTTAGATATAAAAATAAAATCAATCCTTGAATAACTCTTAAATCTAGGTGAGTAGAAAGTATATTTTCTTTCTTCCCCTTTTAAAGCTCTCCAAACATCCATTAATTCTTTCCCCTCCATTCATTTACCTAACTCCGTCTTCCCTTCCCCTCTAACATCTCTTATAGTGTTATCCCTATCTTTCCCTTTATCAAGTACCATATTAAAATCTCCTGCCATCACAATATTCTTTTTCCCCACTTCTCCCACCATATCAAATACTTCTTCAAAAAATTCAATTTGTTTCCCATTTGGAGCATAGACATTGATCAGAACATATTCCTCATCTTCCATCGTGCAGTACATTATGAGGATTCTTCCATTTTTATCTTTCTTTACACTTTGAATATTAATACCACATTTCTTTGATATTATTATTGCCACCCCTCTCGCTTTAGAAGTACCAAATGACTTTTCATACACTCCCACATCCCTCATTCGTAGCTCATTAACCCCCTCCTTTATTTGATGAGTTTCCTGCAAAAAAATTATATCTATTTTTTTTCTTTTTAACAACATCTCTATTCTTCACCTTTTGATAACTGTTCCTAGCCCTTTAACATTTAAAGTTGCCATTCTCAATTTATTTTCCATTTCTCACTTTCACACATATCTTTAAGTTGGTCTCACTCGGTGATACACTTACCCCCCCTCCCTTATCCTCCCCCCACATACACCCCCATTTTTACCCCCCTCCTCACCAGACATCTGGGCACTGGTCCCAATTATTTTTAGAACTCTTCGGGGGGGGGGGGGGAACCCGGCCCAACCTCCAGAATAGAGTCTAATCCTCCCCTCCTTTTTTATTTTTTTCCCCTTCTAATCCCTTATCATTGACTGGATCCTCCAACCGCGCCTTCTTCTTGCTCTATTTCTCCACCATCCTTGGCATCGATTATGCCCAGCTTCTCCAACAGCTCCATTCCTTGTTCACACGATGTTATTCTTTCTTGCTTCCCTTTCCACATAAATCTCAAGAACACTGGATATCCCCAGCTGTAAGATATCGATTTCTTCCTCAATGCTGCTGTACACATTCTTACGCTCTTCCTCCACTGAAAGGTCTGAGGCGAGAGATCCTGATAAATTTGGACTGCTGTTGCTTGAATCATTGGTTGACCTTGTCATCTTATTGCTTGCATGAGCTTTTCTTTTTTATAATAATTAGCAAATTTGACAATTATGTCTCTTGGGAGCATACCTTTCCTCTTATATCCAACCCTATGGACTCTCTCAAGATCCAGCATCTCCCAAGTCTCGTGTGGATCCTGAAGTCTTATCCACACCAAAATTGTATCTCTTAAATCTTTTGGAGTCTCTCCTTCTTGTTCCCCATAATCCCTTATGCGAATGTTTGCACGTCGATCTCGATCCTCCATGGCGATTAAGCGTAAATCATGTTGAGACAGCTGCTCTTCCTGGTTCTTGCAAACTCCAGTCAAGGCTTTAGTCTCTGTCTGCAAAACCTCCACATCCTTCACCACTTGCTTTAAACCAGACATTAACTCAGTTTGTGTATCAGTAATCCGTTTTGCTAACCTTTGCTCGTGGTCAGCCAACTCAAGCCTAATCATTTTTTTAATATCTTCCTTTAATTCATACATTGGGTCTGGCTGACCTCCTCTGGTGATCTTAGGAATTACAGCTGGCTCTGGTGCTTGTAACGTAGGTCCTTTGGTCGGAGAAGTTTTCTTGCTAGGCTGCTTATCAGGCATTGTTTGTGTCTCCAAGCGAGTCAATCTCTGCCAAGTTCTATCCGAGACACGCTCTTTAGAGAGTCTAACCCAGGCGGGGTTGGATAGAGGGGACCTCTTCTCCCGTTGTTGCTTCTTTTTGCTCATAAGATATTAACCCCCCCCACCCCCCCACCCCCCGTCTGCCTGGCAACTCACTCTTTATTCTTACAGCAGCCTGCAGCTACAATAATTTTACTTTTACTGGGGTTTAACGTTCTTCCTCTTCACATATATTCACATATATTTTATCTCTGACTCTCCCCCAGTACGCTGTCAGCCAGTCCGCCTTATACTTCAATTATAAGTCCATAAATTACCTTCGTTAATGGCCGCTCGTCGTCCTTATTCAGTTTCGATTTCACAGCCAAGATAAACTCTCCCGCGATTCAGCTCTCACTCAAATGGTTTACTGCTTCCAGTCAGTATTTCATAGCTTTAAGTAACTCTCCAACCACTCCAAGATAAGGAATTAGTGCTTAAATCATTGCTTTTCTTAGGAGCTCGAGTGATTTATGACTCTACCCCATTCACGATCAAGCCACGCCCCCCAGGAACAGCTACTTCTCATTTCTTAGAGCATCTCCTTATGTTGAGAGTTGCAACCCAACACATCTGACAGGCACCAGGTTGGGGAATGTTGTTCAAGAACAAGGGAAGGCAGAATGTAGATCTCCAGACGTTTTGGAATTCAACTTGTAAAAGCCCCTATCAGCATGGGCAGTTATCAGGAATGCCATGAGTTGATGTCCAAATCATCAGGATAGATCTATTTTCTGCCCACATCTGTACTAAAGTATGATGTTTTCCAACATTAAGATATGTGATCAATCAAGGAACTACAAAAGAGCTGCATCACTTTAAATAAACTGTCAAAACCAAATGAAACAACAATGAATGAATCTTGAATACCTAATCCAGATAGCCCTTCAGACATCAACATTAGTTTTTAACACATGGCATAGGATGTCTGTTTCTTGAATATCAGATAAAGGATTTCTCTTACTTGTTCAGCAGTGTGAGATCAAAGACAGAGCTACTACCTAATACTTTCATGCGTAAGTATTATTTTAAAATTAAGTATGAATTGATTTTTGTCTTCCCCACAACACATAACATGGGAGTTACAGTGTAACACATCTGGAGAGCACCAGGCTGGAGAAGGTTGACTCCTATACATGTCGTCTCAGAAGCCAGTGCCACTGAATTCAGTAGGGCTTTCTCCCAAGAGGTATAGGATTGCAAACTAATCTCATCTGAAAGGTGTTCAAGACAGCCAAACTAAATCTCTTCTGCTCCACTGTTGCTTTGATGAGATGATGTATTGTGCAGGGATTGTGGGGAGTGAACAGTATATTTTTGATAAATACATTTAAAGAAAAAAAAAACATTGGTTCTTTGAAAGGCAGGATATTGACCAAAAGTTGAAAGTGCCTGGCACATGCTCTGGTTCTAGATCTGTAATGAATAGTGCCCCTTTTGTTATCAAGAGTACTGCTATATGCGAGATGTGTGTGAGAGAAAAGTATTGGGCAGACCCTGTATTTGGTAAGGGTATGGAACAGCATTCCCCATCCTGCTGCCCTTCAGGTGTTTGAGATGACAAACACCTGAAGACATGGGACATATACTGACTTACAATGATGGGAGTTGTAGTCCAACACCTTTAGAGGGCACCAGGTTGGGGAAGGGCTGCTCTTATAGACTATTGCATAAAATCCCCCCTGACACCGAGGATAGAACAAAAACCAGGAGAAATCTGGGGAAATCCTGACAGTTTTATATTATTTATTATTATTACATTTATATCCCACTGCTCCAATCAAGGCCTTAAAAGGGAAGACGTGTCATTCCCAGGCATTATAGAAAAGGGCCTGATTGGAGCAGTGGGGTGGGGTGAGAATGACATGCTTTCCCCTCCTCCGCTCCAATTGGGGACTTTAAGGTGGCCTCAAAAAGCTATTTTCCTACCCCCCACTAGGTGTCCTCTTTTTTGGTTTCCCAAATATGGTCACCCTACTCAGTTCTTGCACAGGCTGTATATCCATCCATAAATATTTACTCAAAAGTAAGACCCATTGAATTTCCTTAGTTCTTGAAAAGCAACACACTTGCTTTTAGATTTGCCAGTCTCAGCATTCTATGTGTGCTATGAATGCCTGCTCTGTCTGTCCCTATAGTTTCCTGCAAGGTCCAGCCAGGGGAAGCCAGTCAATTAAACCCAGGGGTGGAGGGTGGGATTCCCTCAAGTTCATCTGACAGCAGGTGCTATAGAACATGGACCTTCCAGGAGTGTTAAGGCTGGATTTCTGGCAGACCCAGCCAGGCAACTTTATGGCCTGTTAGTCCCTCCATTTGGTAGCCTGTAGAGCACCTGCCTTCTTTTGTATATGGTCACTCTAGTATAGTGCCTGCAACTTTAACTGTTGTGATGAAGAGGGAATTTCACCAGGGACTAATTGCATACAAATGACACTGGCTGAAATTCCCTTTTCTCTACAACTGTTAAAGTTACATGAGCCCTGTCCTCCTTTTCATATGGTCAGCCTAAATATACAAAAGTTAAAAATATAATTAAATACTTTTCAATATTAAAGCATTTTAAACATTTTAAATACATAACAATTTAAAAGTCAAAGGTATAGACAGAGGACCAGATTATTTGCCAAAGGCCTCCTGGAACAAAAAAGGGTTTGTCTGCCTCCAAAAACACATCAAGGAGGGAGCCAGTGTAGACTGCAAGGATTAGAAAGAAAATCCATGTGTGTACACTATGCAAAATAAACGACAGCTCAACTGTTTCTAAACCTTATTAGAAAAACAGGGTGACTAGGCCGAAACCAACGTTGTAGGCCCAGAAGCACTTTGAAAGGTTTCGACATTGTACTTAAAACTTAACACTGGCCCAAACTAATTAAATGAAGTGTTTGAAGCTTTCAACTTTATAGCAGTATGGACCAAACTCTTAGAAAAGAGGGAAGGAGCACTGTGTGTGTATGGGGTGGGGGGGGATAGAAAGAAAGGTATAGACACCTATTCCCAGGAGAGATCTGAAGATCAGGTTACCATGGATCCAGAGGAACCACACCCTGCTTCACCAGGGAGCAAAAGATCAAACTGGCCTTATGAAGATAGCCCAAAATACTCTCAGAGCCAAAGGAATGCATGTTCCAGAAGAGAAAAGAGAAACTCTTCTTCTTCACTCAAAAGGTATGTGCTAGAGGCAGCAGCCATTTCACTCACCCACCCCACATTCTAAGGCAGGAGGGAGGGGGGAGAGCAATGCTACTGAGCGTGTGTCAAGCTATGAGGGATGATGGCCGCCTCATTGACTTGAATGAGAGGTTAAAATAGTCCTTAAAAGTCAACCGAAGGGAATTTTAAAAAAATGAAAAGCTTTCCACCAACTACAGTCAAGGAGGAAGAAAACCCCACCACTGGATTAATTAATAAGGCTCTAGAAATTATGCAAATTGTGAGCACAAAAGTCGCAACCCGGAAGTAAATTTTACAAAAGCAGGGAGACAGGTTTGTATTCCTTTTCTACCTTAAACTGCTCTCCTTCCCTCAATCTTTCACCAATCTTCTTGAAATTTTCAGGTAATGTAAAACAAACATTTCTTTCTGGCACCTGTAAATTTCAGAAAGGTTGATGAAACATTTTTGATTTTATGGCTGTTAGAATGACCCCCCCATTATCACTTTAACATGACGGAATGTGTTTTTTACTGATGGCCCTTAACAATGGAGGCATGGCTGTGCCTCCATTAATTCCTTGTAGATTATCAGGGGTGGCCATGGTCCCACTGCAGAATGAAGCAAGTAGTTGTACTCCTGTTCAGATGTTTTCCTTTTTTAAAGCACAGAAGAGAGGAAATGTGCAGTCTACCAAAGCATCTGGTCAAAGCCGACCTGACAAGGGAAGGGGGGAGGTGGTAGAGGGGGGGAGGTGGCGGAGGTGGCGGAGCAGGCAAATTCCGCAGCTCTCTCCACCCCTGCCCTGTAGGGCCTGCCACAGCTTCTTTCTATTGAGGGCAGCTGTAGCTGGAATCACCACCCACTTCTGATCTCTCAGGATAGTTGGTGCACAAGGCGGGAGCAATGTCCACCCTGCAAGGAGGAGGAGGGAACACATGGAGGAGGGAGGGCGCAGAGTGACTGTCAAGAACAGCAGTAGGCTGGCCAGCTGGGTGGGAAGTGGGGCTTCTGCTGACATGTATTGCCAGTTTACTTCCCTGGTGATAAGTGGGATGGTCCTTAGGAGCTGTGGATTGGACCATTTCCCCTACTGAGCTGCTGCCCTTCTCTCCCAACCGGCCCTGCAGTCCCTGCTGCTACTGTGAGGTGCTGGGAGGGAGGGAGAGGGAAAGAGAGAGACAGAGAGAGAGAGAGAGAGAGAGAGAGAGAGAGAGAGATGCTCTGTGTGTCTTCTCTCTTTACCCTCCCGCCCAAATGTGGACTCCAGCAGGAACCGGGAGAGAAAAGAAAGAAAGAGGGATAAAAAGAATTGTAATGGCCAGAGGCCCTCCTGGTTAAAAAAGGTTCAGTGTGCCTTTCTGCATCCAGCTTCAGGAGCACTTGCTAAAAACTAGGGATGTGTATCGTATCATTCAAATGTCTGATAACAATCCGATAAGGTCATTATCGGACATCCGATTAATGATAACGATAAACATTCCAGGAGGCCCTATCTGATCCGATCCAAAATCCATATGTCCGATGACTATCGGACATATCGGATTACCAGACCGCAGGTTTAGGGCCGGCCCTCCCTCCCTCCCTCCCTCGTGCTCCTTAACTGGGCCTTCCAGGCTGCCGCCCGTTATCCTCCGCTGCTCTGGACTACTGAGAACTAGGCTTTGCGGCCTAGTTCTAAATAGAGCAACGACGCTCTGGGTGACATCAAAGCCTAGTTCTCGGTAGTGCAGAGCAGCGAAAGACAGCGGACGGCAGCCCAGAAGGCTGCAGGTAAGGGGGGACCCCTCCCTCCCACTTCGTGCTCCTTACCAGCAACTTCCCCGCCACTGGCGCCAGTCCGTAGTACTACTAAACAAGCTCTGTACTGACGAACAGGCCGCAAAGCCTGTTTAGCAGTACTATGGACCATCGGCGGCAGCAGCAGTGGTGACGGCGCCAACAGAGGGGGTCTTAGGAATGTCCGGGAATAAGGCCAGCAAACGGACTGAAGGTTTGTTTTCTGTTTATTCCCAAGAAATTAACCCCAATAAAGCATGGAGTGCCAAACCTACAGAGCAAGATTGCAATGTCCAAAATCCCCAGTTCAGGGTCCAATGAAGTCAGGGGCCAGTCAGAGAGATAGCAAGTCCAGAGTCCAGAGTCAAGCCAAATAATCCAAAAGTCCAATTGCCAAAGTCAAGGGTCAAGCCAGGTATTCAGAAAGTCCAGGGTCCAAAATCCAGAGTCAAGCCAGATAGTCAATCCACGATTTATGAGCTGGAAGCAGGCAGGAATGCTAGAAGCTGTCTATGTCAGTTGTTCCCAACAAAAGCACTGCCTCCTCCTTTGAGCCTTTTATGCCTCACCTGAGCCTGTACTCGCCCTTTCTCAGCTGTCAAGCAATCTCATTTAAGGCTCGCGTCTGCTGTGCTGTGTTTCTGTAATCTCAAACTCAGTCTTGTTGGTCAAATCTGCTCTGCACGCTGCTGAGGAGTCTTTGGGCCCAGAATCTTCCTCATTCTGTGGAAGAGGGAAAGCCAACCTCTTCCACAGGGGGTGGAAGAGGGTGGCTTTCCTGGGGCTTTTCTGAGGAACCACCCTCTCCCTCCTCCTCCTCTGGTAAGTCCTGGGGAATGGGTGAAACTGCAGCCTCTGGAACTCTTCCTCCTCAGAGGAAGATTCCTCAGATGGGGCCATGACACACATAGACTTGTATTGGGGGAAAGCTTTCTTTCCCGCAATGCAAACCTATGGGGAAAACACTGTTATAGTATCGGAACTTCCGATACTTATCGGATTTCTGATCCGATCAAATCCGGGTACCCCCCCCCCCCGATATGATCGGATCTGAAATTTTTTTATATTGGAATTTCCGATAACGATACGATAATTTCGGCCATGCACATCCCTACTAAAAACAACTCCTAACTGCCCCTGTTTATTTTAGGGTGTTCAGGCTCCCTTTTTAAAAGCAAATATGATGCAGTAACCAGCAAGCTGTTATTTTGGTAAACGTGGCAGGTGTGTATGTATGTGTATATGTCTTGTGTCACCTTAAAAACAGAGTTGCAGCACAATCCTAAGTATGTCTTCTCAGAAGTAAGCCCCACTGTGATCAATAAGACTTACTCTGAGGTAAATGTTCATAGGATTTCAGCCAGAAAAGAAGGGAGGCTGGAGAAAAGGCAGGAGAAGGGGAAAGAGATTAAAGCATTGTAGAAATAGAATAACAAGATAACTGCGGGCAATTTAAACATATTTGAAGACTATAATAAATACAGTAATGATCACTGTCCCTAGACATATACTGGGAGAGTTCGAACGACACATTAGGCAATGGAGGGGGGAATAGCACACTGACAATACGTTATTCGGCAGTGCCCACCACACGATATGTTGCCCCTCCCCCCTGTTGTGCAGCTGAAAGTCCAGATGTCCTACGATAACAATACGATAGGGTCGTTATCGTGCATGTATTTAACAATGATGATACCATACCAAAACCTACGATAATCATCGGAGACGATAATTTTCGGGCGATTTTATCGTTTTATCGGACTGCCATATAATATACCTATAACTTCTGTATTTTAAAAGTTAGAGGCTTGAAACTTGGTCACAGTGCTTATGGGGTATGCCTAAGTATGTGTATGAAATTTGAGATCAATCCCTCCAACCCTCAATTTTATATGAATTTTTTATAGATCGTTTCCGTTCTGACAGGTCTGAATGAACGCACATGGCGAGCTGTCATTCTGATCTGTCAGAACTGAAACGATCTTTAATAAATTCATATAAAATCGAGGGTTGAAGGGATTGATCTCAAATTTGGCACATATGTGTAGCAAATTTAAATAGTTTAATGTCCGTCTAAAGACTACAGAAAACCAGTTTTCCACGGGGCTAGAACTTCAGTGCAGTAGGCTTTAAAGGAGGCTGCGATTTGGTAAATATTCATCAGATACCACGGAATGTAAATATGTGTTACTTCATTTTTAAATATAGCTGGGTCAAGTTTTCAACTGAGCAATGGGAATGTACAAGCACCACAAATAATTCAGGAAGTCTGAGTCCAACTCCTCCTCTCAAGTTCAGAGCTTTGTGTTGCTGAAAAGCCTTCTGAAATTCACAGGGTATATTGAGCAACCTTGCCTTGCTTTGTCTGGCAGGCATCAAACTTCACTAACATATAGTAAGGAAGCGGATCTCAGTGGATGCTGGGAACTGTTGTATGCATGTGCTCTGAAGTTATTATTATGAAAAAAGGAAAACAGCCAGAACACAGGCCAGGCCTGTGAGGTAATTTTAAAACAAATCAAATTAGTTTCTCCCCCCCCCCCCCCACCCTCAATGCATGGCCAGGGCCGCCTTGAAGCTGTCACCGTGATTTTCCTTGTCCCCCACAGAAAACAAAAACTACAACTCCCAGCATACCTTTTGCTGTGGTGCCAAACTTGCCCAATGGGAGTCCTGCTGCTGAAGCTCATGGGAAGTGAAGTCTGCCTGAGTCAGTCCACACTACACTGAGGGAGCTGGTTGGCTGACTCACGGGTAGCTTGGTCATTGCCGTCAGTGACAGGCCCAGAGCTGTGACCTCCTTCCATTCTGCCTAGTAACCAAGGCGGCCAGCCCAGGCACTCTCCTTTCAGATCCAGGCAGGATGGCGAGCTACTTCCAGGTGATGGCCGCCAAAGTCCGACAAGTTTTCCCTCCTGCCCAAGGCATGCTGGGAGTTGTAGGCGCAAGCCTAGCTGTCTGAATAACATTAATCTTTGAATACATCTGAGGTGTGATGGGAGAGTGGGCCATTTTAGTTGTGGCACCCTGCTTAAGGATTTCTTTTTGGCAGGCAGTCTGGCCTGGTGATGCATTAATGGCTTTTAAGTGCACAGTGATTTTTGAAAAATATATATTTTCCAGGGTCTTTTAACTTGATGAGATTTTTTATGCTGCGGTTTTCCCCCCTGTTATAACTAAACCACAACATTCCAAGACAGATGCAAGAATTACTGGATAAAGTTCATGATTTTTATGTAAAAGCCTGATTTTACTATTGGAACAGAAGAGTGAATGGAGGAATGACTGACAGCTGAGGCAGTTGGTGAGTGGCGGTTGGAGAAAGTCAGTTAGAAGGAGAATAAAGGCAGTTAGGGAGAGGTCAATAAAGTGGGGTCTGAGTTAGGACTGAGAGATAGTGACCTGGTTTGCTAACCCCTACTTTATTTAAAATCAGCCACTCTACATGCCAGTAGTACACCTCCCAGCATGTATTTGGCAACCCCCAGGTGCCTGCATCCTCTGAGACATCCTCTTGTTGCCGATGCTGCTCATTGATAGAGCACTGAGGAGCAGCATCACCAAGGAGGGAATGTAAGCAGCTGTCAATGGACATGCCCAGCTCCAGCCAGTCCTGCTGGGATTGCCTCGTCCTGCACTTCTCACCCATATGGAGCCTGTACTGAAGGGCCAGGGACTGGGCTGGGTGTGTTTCTGGGCATGCACAGCATGCCTCCCCTTCCTCCTTCACTCTTAAGGGCAAAGGCTACACACTTGCTTCCCCCAGATTCTGAGAAAACTGCGATATCATGGTGAAGTGCCTTTGAGCGTGTTTGGCCCCTCAAAGTCAAGCTGTTGTATCTAGTCACGATTTTAAAACCACGCAGAGGGTGGGAGGAGGCACCGCAAATGGATGCAGCCCATTTATGTGGGCTGTTTCCTTTTATGTGGAATTGGGCTGACTGTTCAAGACCAACCTTAGAAGTCAGGTTGTGAAAGACACGCAACTGCCACCTGCCTGTGCACTCACAATGGCCACCAAAGGCCAGTAAGTCTGGCCGCCTTCCCAAGGCATGCTGGGAGTTGTAGGCATAAGCCTTAGTTTTTATTAAATTCTTTCAAACTACTTAAATCCCCAAAATTTGTGTTTTTAGATTTGTCTGTTAAATTGTACAGCCAGACCTATCACTGTGTCACCATGTCAAGTTTCTTAACTCGTCTGGAAGTGGGTAAACATTTCCAGACATACGTGACACACACATACTTTCCGCTTTATAGGTAGAGATTACATGTCTATAGCACCCATTAGCCTAATCTCTCTTGATAGTTTACAAGACCAAGCTTAAAACCATAAAATGCAATAACAGTAAAACATAATATAAAACCAAACATTTTAAACCGAATAAAACCAAAGCAGCAACCAAGGTAAAAGTCAGCAGCGGTCAAAGAGTTAAAACCACACTAACATAATTTTTAAAAGTAATGGGCTAAAAAGTCTGAGAAAATAAGAAATTCTTCCCCTGGCACTGGAAAAACCACAATGTAGGTGCCCGGCGAATTTCTCTGGGGAGGTCATTCCACAAGTGAAAAGGCACCCTGGGAAAGTATATGTGGGAGGAGATGGCCCTTCAGGTAACCTAACCCCAAGCTGTAAGTGAATACCTGCACTTTGAATGGCATGGGAACAAACTGGCAGTCAGTGCAGATCATAAAGCATTGGCATAGTATGATCATATTGGCCAGTCTCCCCACATATAATCCATTGCAATAGCCCAAACAGGAACTTACCAGGGTGTGGATAACTGGTAAGCTCTTCCACCATGAAGGTCTAGTGCAATTCTACTTTTTTAAAAAAGGTGTGCGCACAGATGAATTAACTATTTTTTGTATCTGGTCACTCTAAGCAGGGCTCCTGCAGCTCGACATCAAAGGTCCTCCTCCGGGTGCCTACTCCAAGGGAAGCCTTCTCTGTGGTGGCCCCCCTATTATGGAATGATCTCCCTGTTATCTTTTCAGCGCCAGGTCAAAACTTTTATTTTCTCCCAGGCATTTTAACAGCTTAAGTTGAGGTTTTAACTGACTTTGTGGCCAGGCTTAAAAGTTTAAAATGTTTTAAATAGCAGCTGTTTTATGTTTTATGGTTTTAAATTTTGTATATTGACTTTTTACTGTTCAGTCTTTTAATTTTTGTAAACCACCCAGAGAGCTTTGGCTATGGGGTGGTATATAGATGTAAATAATAATAATAATAATAATAATAATAATAATAATAATAACTGTTGCAATGAAGAGGGAATAACACCTGCTGAAATTCCCCATTCAATACAACTGTTAAAGATTTAGGAGCCCTGTCCTCCTTTCTATATGATCACATGTATGAGACAGGGTGATAGCATTGATGTCATATATGCTTTGTCTGGAAACACGTCTGCTTAATTGGAACCTACCCACCCTAATCATCCAACAACTCATATTGATGCAGGACAATGGGCATTTACCATTTTCCCATATATTCAAATAAACAAGGGCTGTTTTAAGTCTCCAGTGGAGCCAAAGTTGCCATCTCATAGGTAAAGCTGTTGTGCCTTTGATTTTGCTATTGCATTTTAATTATCTTTTATTAGGAAATCTTCTATAAAATATATAATCTCTGGAGCTGCAAGTGATTGAGGAATCTTTCAACTGCATAAAATGCCCTACCAATTCCATACCTAAAATCTCAGTTCTAGCAAATGAATGACATAATTTAAGTAGTACAAATTATGGCTGCATAAGTAGCACTACTTTGTCATGTGACCTATGCTAGTTTGCAAGGGATGAGAACCAATCAATGTGGGAAAGAGAAGTGAAAGGGGGCCTAGAGTAGTTGTGGGTTAAAGAGAGGATCAGTGTTACCACCTTCTATCCTGATAGAAGTGCCACTGTTCAGAGCTTCATAACAAGAAGAAATTCAATGGGTGTGGATTTCTACACCTTCAATGGTATAGAAAACTGCTCCTGTTGAACTTCTGCTTACCTTTAAGCTAGTGGTGAAAGGCACTGAGCTTGTGTCTGGATTAAAAAAATAGTTTGCCTTTTGCTTAGTCCTTCCCATTTACATTCATTCAGAGGAATCACCCTACACATCAGGGCTGGCTCTTAGGGTCCCAAAGAAGACACTCCTGCCTGGGGCAGTGGAGTTTCCTCCTCTCTGTTTCACTGAAGAAGAGAGGAGGTGGTGATGGCTGCTGCTTGCTACTGCTGTCACCACGTGCTCATCTGGCTGCCCATGCCTGTTGGTAAGAAAGGAAGCAAGTGTTAATGGCAAGGTTCTCTCCTCACTCCACCATTCCTCCCTACATAGTGGGGTTCTGGGACAAGGACAGATCCATCCTGCCAGAGATCTGATCTGATCACTAACAGATGGCTTTTGAAATTAAGCTGAGAGTAGGCTGACCATATGAAAAGGAGGACAGGGCTCATGTAACTTTAACAGTTGTAGAGAAAAGGGAATTTCAGCCAGGGTCATTTGTATGCAATTAGTTCCTGCTGAAATTCCCTCTTCATCACAACAGTTAAAGTTGCAGGGGCCCTGCCTTCTTTTGTATATGGTCACTCTAGTATAATGCCTGCAACTTTAACTGTTGTGATGAAGAGGGAATTTCACCAGGAACTAATTGCATACAAATGACCCTGGCTGAAATTCCCTTTTCTCTACAACTGTTAAAGTTACATGAGCCCTGTCCTCCTTTTCATATGGTCAGCCTAGCTGAGGGCCACACGCAGCCCAAAGGTTGCTGGTTGCATAACCCTTCCCATAGGCTGTATTAATTAATTCTGCAACAGCCCAGACTGGTTTCTGAAGCAAAGTTTGTTGGTAAACTGGACATAATAATTTCCTTTTTAACACATAAGAATGTGTAATGGAATGTTTTTCTTCCACTGGATCTGGCTGTACTTATTTAGCTGCAATCCAAACATATTCTGCAGCACTTATTCTCTGGATGAGCACTTGTTGTGGATGGAAGGAAACGAGTGCATTCTAATGCACACTGTATGCGCACCAGCAGTTTTGGTAAAGGCATTTCTAGCATCTGCCAGAAATACAAACAGGCACAGGCCTTGCTTTTAGTGATGTGTTTCTTGGTTTTGACAGATGATTTCATTTGTTTTGCCACTTATCCACTTGTATTTACTTGCCCACACTGATGGAGAAATCATGTTTGAGTTTGTTTAGTGAGTGAGCAACAATCAAGTTCTAACTAGAAGTGGGATGTGCTCCCCTCTCACTTGTTTACATTAATGACAGCACTTCTCTGGCCTTTAGGGCAGAACCTCTTGAAATCTACTATAGTATTGGTGATTATCCATGATTTCTCAAATATATCTGACTACAGGCCAAATATGGATGCCAGAAATATTGGGGATTAAAATACAGAAATCTAGGAAATAGTCTACAAATATTGACTGAAAAGTAATTATAAATCACTTAAGTATCTGGGGAAAAGGATTAATTCACACTTGAGTGAACTGTTTAACAATGAATCATTAATACAGATTAAAGGTACAGTCCTATATTTAATTACTGGAAGTAAACACCACCATTGGACCTACTTCTGAGTAGACAGGTATAGGGTTGTACTGTTAGACAGATTCAACTCAGCAGTGGCAGTTCTTTTTCTATAGTTTATCTTTATAAAGCCTGAATATTCAATTAATCATACAATGAAGACAATTTGACCTGTGTAAGAAATTTGGTGTGGAGACTCTAGCTGGTAAGGAGTATAATCTAACTACTTTGCAGTTAATTCTCATGAAGAATAGCCAAGTTATAGTAGTTCAAATGTAGTGCTGAACCAGTGCCTGGCTGTGACAATGGCCAGGATGAGGTCTAATAAACTGAAACTCAATCCAGACAAGACTGAGATGCTGTTAGTTCTTCTGACCAGATGGAGGGTGTTCAACCTGTTCTGGATGGGGTTTCACTCCCCCTGAAGGAGCAAGTTCATAGCTTGTGGTTTCTCCTAGAACCATCTCTGTCACTTGAGGCTCAGGAACCACAATACCTGACTAAACGCCTCTCCCAACATGAACCTACCCATACACAGGGTATAAGTGCGCAGCCCGGCTGGACCATTGGAAGACTTTGGAAGAGGGAGATTGATTGTTTAAGGCTGGAGGCTTTGGTTTGGCTGCAATGACTTAGAGAGAGAAACAAAGGCTGCACAGACAACCCAGAGACACCTGTTGTAACTTAGCTCCACAGTGCTGGCATACAATGCAGAAAGAGGATCTCAGAGTCGCGTGTTTGTGCAGGAAGTAGACAGGAGTTCAAAGTCTGGATGTGAAAAGTGATGCCAATGCAAAAGCCTTGAGAAGCTTTTTTAATACTGGGGTTCTCTAAACTGCAAAGACATGTGCTTTCTTTGCAAGAAGAGAGATTATACTTCATGATAAGGGTGGTTGGGAAAGTTATTTGTGAACAGGGCCATGCACTTGGCCCAGGGAGAATTCTTGGAGAGGGAAGAAAGCAGGAAGAGGATTTGTGTAATGATCATTATGATCATTACACAAATTATTATTATTGAAAGGTGTACACTGAATGACAATGCAATGGTTGTGGCTCCAGGGTAGTATTGTGGAGCTGAAAGTCATTTGGAGGACCTCTGCTTGGAACAGGGCCTCTTTTAGCCTTTCTGTTATTATAAACAAAACATCTTGGAGTTAGACACTTTAAGCCTAAATTGGCAAGCCAAACCTGTAAATGCCATTGATGGTTAAATTAAAAAAGGAAGTGGGGGAGGGATCCAATTTGCCATTTTTTATGCATAAGGAAGGGCTGAAAAGGTTGTTTAACAATTGTTTAAAGGATTGCATGGAAACAATCACATTTTGTCAAAGTGTTTGTGACTAAGATATGACATCAGACAGAAATGTGGCTGTTTTGTGACAAAGGATGTCTTCCATATATAGCTTATACGTTTCAGTCACCAGAGATCAAAAACCATAGGTAGACTTTTGGATTGTCTAGGACACAATACTTTTCTAGTGGATACAGATCATAAATTCTGCAGCAACACACGAAGGGTGAATACAGATGATCTCCAGTATCAGAAGGAGTTATTAGCCTATGTTTATCAGTTCCTGAGAAACTTGGACAGGAGGGTACAATTGCACTCATGTCCTGCTTGTGAGTTTTCTATAGGCATCTAGCTGGCCACTGTGTGAACAGAATGCTAGAGGCTCCATCACACCAGCGTTTTATTGCACTCTCGGCATGCCTGGTTTGTGATTTTGCGGCTGGGCACTCAGATGACATTGTGCCTGTCCTGCAGATACCCCACCTCTTCCCCTCCCTTTTTTGTGTTTTCCTAGAGCAGGGAAAGTCTGGATTATTTTCCCCAAATGGAATTACAGCCCCCGTCAGCCCCCATGCAATGCCATCGTTTCACTATTTCCTTTGTTGGGGGAGTGTGATTTGAAGGGAGAGTTTGCTGACAAAAGAGGAGGGCAGGGCAGTTCTCCTCCTCCACAGCCGTGTCTAAGGAATGGGCTTGTACTGAATGGATTTAACATACTTTTGCTGCTCCAACCCCACCCTCCTTGACTGCAGCTCCCTCATTTTTAAAGATAAAGAGATGAAACTTGGGGCTGTGAGAGATCATAAGTAGAGCTTTAGGCATGCCAAGTTTGAATCAGATTGGTTCATCCCTTGATTTTTTTAAAGGAATTTTTACTTTCCCCCCCACCTCAAATTGTTACTTCCCACTAACACGCACACCTCCAATTCTGCGCAGGAGTGGATTAAAGTAGAATTGGAGGTGTGTGTGTGTTTAATGGAGCTCATTTATTGCCAGGGCTTGATTCCCTTACTCAAGAGTAAATCCCATTGATTTCAACTGCATTTACATCCAAGTCACACTAAAATCCAGTGAAAACTTACCTTTGAACAGAGAGAGACTTACTTCTGAGCAAACACATATAGAACTGACTTTTAATAGTGTGGTGACTCAGAAGCATTTTTTAAAGTCTAAAACAACAAACTGGAAAGAAGTGCTCTACAACCCTGTACTTACTTCTGAGGTCTTACTTCTGTTTACTCAGAAGTAAGTCTCTCTCTGTTCAATGGAGTTTACTCAAAGGTAAGCACGCATCAGATTTTAGTATGACTTGCATGTAAATACAGTTGAAATTTACGCTTAAGTTTGGGAATCAAGTCCTGGCAATAAACAAGCTCCATTGAACACACTCACACACACACCTCTGATTCTGCCTTAATCCATCCCTGCGCAGAATCGGAGTGGTGTGTGTGTGAGGTGGTGGAAAATTTAAATTTCCTTAAAAAATCAAGGGATGAACCAATTTGATTCAAACTTAGCATATCTAAAGCCTTACTGAAGAGCTGTCACAGGCTGCCTCTACAAGAGGCATTTAAAGCTCTTTCAAGGCGCATTAAAAAAATTACCTCTACAAGAATGGAGCACAAATCGGGTGTAGAGGCGCGTTTTCTCTCCGATTATGCACTTTATTGAATGCACGTTAAATAGCGAGTTTTATTTTGCTCCGGCTGTTAAAGCGCATTTTGCCTATGTGAACAAGCGATTCTCCGCATAAACTACCTGTAAAGCGCATTTGAAACAACCGGTAAGGTCACCTGTTGAGTGCTCAATTACCTCCTGCATACAAGCATTTGAGATTAAGCGCTTCCAAGAAGATGTGCATAATCAGCTAACCAGGCGTAAAGTCGAATTCTTGTAGATGAGGCCACAGTCTCAAGTTTCATCTCTTTATCTTTAAAAATGAGGGAGCTGTAAAAATGAGGGAGCTGTAAACATTTATTATTATTATTATTTATTTCATTTCTAACCCGCCTCTCCATCTAGATCGAGGCGGGGAACAACACCAAATATAAATATAAAACAATAAAATAGATAAACCGTTAAAACAGATAAAAACAAATACATTATTAAAAACATCTTAAAATTAAACTGGATAGGCCTGCCGGAAGAGAACAGTCTTCACGGCTTTCTTAAATTCCAGAAGACTGCTAATTTTGGTTAATTCCCATAGGAGCTCCAATGAGCAAAGGGGGAAGGCTGCCACATCCATCACAATGTCCATCAACAACAAGAGCCAATGAACTGGAGGGGGAAGGGGAAGGGGAAGGGTGGGACAGGCACAATAGCATTAGGAGAGCAAACAAGTGAAAAGAGTTCACCGGTATAGCTATGATCTATGATCATGAAAGGGAGGAGTGTTTGTAGCACTTATGAAACAGGGGCAAATGGGGGGGATAGGTATGATGGAGCTCTAGGTATGGCTTTGGTCTGCACAAAGGAAATGCAAGTACACAATAAGGAATGAGGAAAGCATTATTAGTAGGGATGTGCACAGACCCCCCGGATCAGGTCGGGACCCGGATCAGGACCTCCAATTTTGTCACGGATTGGATCGGACAAAATCGGAGCCCCCCCAGACCGGATTGAGTCCAATCCCGATCCAAAAATCAGAAATTTTTGGATCGGCCGCCATTTTTTTCCCCATAGACTTGCATTGCAATGCAAGTCTATGAGGAAAAAATGGCAGCAGGTGGGTGAGGGGGGGCCTAACTCCCTCCCCCCGGGGGCCGTCTGCTGTGGACGGCCCTGGCAGGTAAGCCCCCTCCCCCGTGCTCCCTACCCCCCCCCGGGGCCATCCGCTTCCATCCGCTGGCGCCCGCGGGCACCAGCAGATGGAAGCAGACGGCCCCAAGGGGGATAAGCCCCCTCCCCCCTGCCACTGCTTACCTTCCAGGGACGTCCGCTCCCGTCCGGCGCCGGCTGCTACTGCAAGTGGGCTTTGCGGCCTGCTGCAGGGTGGCGCGCCGACCCGGCGCGCCACCCTGGAACAGGCTGCAAAGCTCGCTCGCAGTAGCAGCTGGCGCCGGATGGGAACGGACGTCCCTGGAAGGTAAGTGCACCACGGACAGCCCCGCTAGGGAAGCCCCCCCCCCGCTGTCCACTTCCATCGGCGGCGGGCACCAGTGGGTGCCCGCTGATCCGCCGATCCATCCGAACTGGATCAGAACCTTTTTCGATAATTTATCCGATTTCCCCCTGGATCGGATTCGGATCGTGGATTGGATCCGATCCAGTGCACATCCCTAATTATTAGGAGCATAGCACTAATAACATCAAGGCCAACAATAGTTATTTAAAGCAGGAAACCAGGTAGGGCGGCAGTTGGATCGTTGGATGATTGCAGAGAAACTGAATGATTTCTTCTCATTTTCACTGCAGAAGATATAGGACATATACCTCTACCTGAAATGATGTTTTCAGAAATGGCGTTTGAGGAGTTTAGGCAAATACTGGTGACAAAACATGAAGTTTTCAATCTTACTAATAAATTGAAAGTTAATAAATCACCAGGCCCCAATGGGAATTGGGGAAATTACAGGCTGATTAGCTTAACATCTGTTCCATGTAAACTGGTTGAAAACACTATTAAAGATAAAGTTAGTAAGCATATAGAAGGACAAGCCCTGCTGAAAAAGAATCAACATGGCTTCTGCAAATTTAAGTCATGCATCACTAACCTTTTAGCATTCTTTGAAGAGTGCCAATAAATTTGTGAACAGGGGTGATCTGGTAGAGATTGTTTACTTGAATTTTCAAAAGGCTTTTGACAAAGTCCTTCACCAAAGATTCCTGAGCAAACACAGCAGTCATGGAATAAGAGTAGAGGTCCTCTTATGGATCAGTAACTGGATGAAGAACAGAAAGCAGAGAGTAGGAATAAATGGCAAATAAATAAATGTAAACAGTGGAGTCCCACTGGGACCAATGCCTTTCAACTTGTTCATTAATGATTTGGAATTAGGAGTTGAGTTGGCCAAGTTTATGATGACATCAAATTATTTAGAGTGGTTTAAACATAATGGGTTTGCAGAGAGCTTCAAAAGGATCTCTCCAAACTGGGAGAATGGACATTAAAAAGGGCAAATGCAGTTCAATGTAAAAAAAACAGCAACCCACACATCTCGACCTGTTTCCCACACACAGGAGTCCCTTTCCCACTCACCTCTGTGAAAATAGTGGAGTGGGTGGGGCTTTGATAGCAAAAACCGGCATGCTGTTCTCAGGTGTGGTGAAAGATGCTGTTCCATCACCAATGTTGAAATAAGATTCAGTTGCCAGTCCAGCTGGGTTCTGTATGTGGAATAAGGGGTGGAGTAACAAATGTTTTGTGTCAACACTGGCAAAAACAGTCTACAGGGAAAGAGTGAATTACCCTTTCCTTCAATGCTGCTGCTATTATCAACTTCATGAACTCCCCATGCTAGGTCCCCCTCTTTAAAAAAAGCTCTTTGAAACCCAGGGTTGTTAAATTGTGTTTTAATATTAAGAAGTAGAAGTTATTACTTTGCCTTTTTCCACCAGGGTGCTTTCCAGATAGACAGCTCCTCACACCAAAAATCAAAAGGTATATTGTGCACCTAGTCCCTCTTTTCCTCCTTGATGGATTTGTTTCTGATAAGAAGATGGAAGATGAAAACAACATGTAAAATTCTGTGTTTGAGGAAGGTCAATTGCAGTGTAAAAGCATCATCAGGAAGCATGCTAGTCACTTTGTCAGTAGCTGCTTCGGTTTTCCCAGCAAAAATAACAAGACTCCCCCATCAAAATACAACTCTTCTGTTTGCATCTAGGCAGTAATGGCAAAGGTGTGTGAGTGTGTGTGCCTGCCTGCCTTTGTAACTTACCTGGAGATACTTTCAGCATTTCCCAGCTGATTATGCTCCAAACTTTCTTCCCCCAGTGTGCAATGACCTATGGGAGGCAACACTGCTACCTGGGTGGCCCAGAACATGCTCTCCTTTTCCAAATCACTGCCTTAACAAGTACTTTTGCTGGAATACTCTGCACTGTGGCTTATGGTTACATAAATATAGTGCTTATTATCTTAACAAGCACACATTAGTGCCAGGCTCTTTTCCATGAATGGTGCATTGTGGAGTCATTTGAGCTCTCTCCAAAGGACTGATTTGAGCAGACTGATTTGATTGTGAATGCCCCTTTGTTTGGCTTCTTCACTCTCCTATGTATTCAACTCATCCCTTAGGTTCTGCAAGTTTACTGAACAGTCCTTTTGCTTGTTTTAACGTAAGAGAAGACAGACCAGTGGTGTGACCAAGTGGAAGGAACTTGTGCACACAGGCAGAAGTCCAGCTGCAGACAACATCAGCATGTTTGTTTAACTGCAGTGGAAGTTTAGCTCTTTATGCTCACTTGCAGAGCTCAGCCATATTTTCTCCCCCTGACCCAAACACTGCTGGGGCAGCCCTTGTTTGTATAGTCAGTATGAAAGTTCCAGGTGGCAGGAGAAAAAAAGTTGGCAACAAATGGGAAGGAGGGAAAGAAGTTGCTCGTTCATTAACCAGGGGTACCTCTAGACGGCTTATTCGTGCCTCATTGAATGTGCACTGGTGGCATTTCGGACAGATGAGCGGGGTGCGAATCAGACATACATGCGATTTAAAGGCTCTGGTAATGCGCATTTTCGAGGTGTCAATTTACCGCAACTTTAATTTTCTTCTCTGCAGTTAAGAGCGCAGTTTCGTAATGTGACCAATGTAGTGACCATTCGGGCGTAGTTTGGAGGGCAGGGCTGGTGATGTCATGAGTGAATGACTGCCCCTTCTCTTCCTCTACCTGGCCACCCCTCCCACTTCTCCATCCATTTGTTGAGCTCCTGCACAGAGATATTTTTGCCTTGATACATCGTTGACCATCGTGATAGAGACTCTTGTGAAGGAAGGGGAGTTTCTTGGAAAAAGGATGTACACTGTTCAATGATTGTGTTGAAACAATTACATTTTGGGGAATAATTTGAGGTCCGCTAAGGGGTTTTTACTACTGACATCAATGGGAGCAGGAACATGTATCCCTAAGAACACAATCTTCAATGCTCTAATGAGCCAAATATGACCCTCAGCCTTAGCGGTGGCAGCCTATTTTGTTTTCAGCTGGGGGTGTGGGGGGCGGATATTGGTTGCAACCTCTCTTCCATCATTCTCAGTAAAGTCTTCCATTGTACACACACACACACACACATTCCCAGCATAGCCATTGCAGGAAATGGGGGTGTGTGAGATGTATCGGGGAGAAAAGGACAAGGTCAGGGAATATCAGTTGGAGACCTGAGGCTGAGGACGGAATGCAGAGACTACTCCAGTAAACTCTATTTTCTTCTTCCCTCCCCCCCTCTTGCTTTACCAGTTTTCTCCCCACCCCATCTCTTTGAAAATGGACTGTTTTTTTTTAAAAAACAACCCACCGATAATTTAAAAAATTAACAAATGACTCCATCACGGCAGGGCAAGTTTGCATGTCCAACCTTTAGAAATCATGTTCACATGCAGGTGGGCAGGGGTAACCAGTGGTGGAAATGCAGGTGGGCGATACCAAAAGCCACTAGGGTGGTACTTTCCTCAACTTTTCCTCGCTCAAGGCTCTATCTATGCTCCAACTGTGCTGTGACTCTACACATATAAACAATTGTAAAGCGCAGTATATAGAACCAGTAATTCAACTTCATGGCTATCATCTATCGCTAAAGCCGTAAATTAGAATAAAGGGAAATATGCATCTTCAGAGCAATAAGCGTCAAACCGCTGCCGTATAGAGGTGCCCAAGATTTGCAGTCTCTCCCCTGCTCTAAAGAGGAACTATTGTGCAAACAGATGCATGTACATGCATGTACTCTCCCAGCTGATGAGAAAAGAAGCATACGTCTTTGGGTGCCTCTACAAGAGAGGTTTAATGCGCTTTGAAGGTTCATTAAAAATGTTACCTCTACAAGAACGGAGCGCAAATCGGGCGTAGAGGCGCGTTATCTCCCCGATAATGCGCATTTTCAAATGCGCGTTAAATCGCGAGTTTTATTTTGCTCCGGCCGTTAAAGCGCATTTTCCCCGTGTGAACAAGCGATTATGCGCATTAACTTCTTGTAAAGCGCTTTTTGGACATCTATTAATGCGTTTCGCCGCCTCTCGCAGCCTCCCGTGCAGAGGGATTAGGCGTAAATGCGCGTCTGCGATAATGCGCATAATCGCACAACCGGGCGCAAAAGCGCATCCTTGTAGAGGGGGCCTTTGTTGGCTGATCCAGCCAACCAGTTACAACCTTCAGTGTAGGGGGCTGTTCAGCTGCCAGAGAACCTGCACTCATGTGCACCCAGCACCCAGCAAGTGTTGTCACCCTGGCTTGGCTGATCTGAAACAAACTCCTGTGAGGAAAATGGAATGATATATCATTTTGTTCAAAGTCAAAAGGCTAATTGAGAAGTCAGGCAAAAATAAAATAAAATCCCAAGGTAGCCATACCTGCTTGCCCTTTTATAGACAGAGAAATAAAAGTCTGCTTTAGAATAGATACATGGAGTGTTTGCATCTTTAAGGGAATGAGAGTTTTAAACTTTTCTGCCACTTCCCAGATGATGACCCACTTCATGACTTAATCCAATCCTTTTCAATTTAGATAGTAGTTAAGAGAGTATGATAAAATCTCACCTCAGTCATGAACGCACCAGAAAGCTTTAAGCAGCCCAGTCTCTCTCTCTCTCTCTGCCTCCTCTCCACCCACTCTGTAATATGGATATAATAATACTAATGTACCTTACAGGATTATTGAAATACTTGGGCTGTTCACATGACATGACAGCCTACCATGAGTTCTTACACCATACAGTGTGTGCAAGGTGCATACTGCTGCTATTTTGAATATGCTACCCCTGCTTGGGAGTTATTGTGTTGTGCGAACCTGGTGAGTGTGAATTATGCAAGGTTTTTTCTTTTCTTTTTTTCCTTTTTTGGTTGAGGTTTTTAACTATACATACATACATTTGTATATATCCACATATGAAATGAATATATATGAAAATGCAACTTACCAGCAATTATAATAAGTTTCAACAAAAGTGGGCCTAATATAGGCTGACCATATGAAAAGGAGGACAGGGCTCATGTAACTTTAACAGTTGTAGAGAAAAGGGAATTTCAGCCAGTGTCATTTGTATGCAATTAGTTCCTGGTGAAATTCCCTCTTCATCACAACAGTTAAAGTTGCAGGAACTATACTAGAGTGACCATATACAAAAGAAGGCAGGGCCCCTGCAACTTTAACAGTTGTGATGAAGAGGGAATTTCACCAGGAACTAATTGCATACAAATGACCCTGGCTGAAATTCCCTTTTCTCTACAACTGTTAAAGTTACATGAGCCCTGTCCTCCTTTTCATATGGTCAGCCTACCTAATATCCATTTGAAGTAGGCGTCTATGTTCTACCATTCAAATGTTGAAAGTGTTATAAGGTCCTCAATCCATTGCATTATAGGAGGTGAGTGTTTACCCTACCAATGTTGTAACATCAATGTTAAGAGGTGTGGAGAATTAATTTAAGCTGACCATTTGTTAATTTCCATGAAGCAGGTAAATAATTTAAAAGAGCATGTACATCAGCAAATATTCCAGTATAAAATATATCCATATAATAACCTCCTCCCAAAAAGAAGCAATTACTGTCCATTGCCAAAACATATGTTTAAAAGAAACATTAGCTGCAATTCACCACCAGCAATTACCCAAATTAAACAAACCCTTATTAAAGAGAGCCACCAGTGAACATCACGAGAGACTATCATGTTCTGCAGACCTATCTTATCAACCCCTGATTACGGCCTTCTAAATAAAACCTTACAGTCCACAACATGTAAAGCATTCAGCATTCAGAGAAACGCTTCTCTCTCCTTTTCATGAAATTAACCCGCAAACTGCTATGAGTGGCCAGTCATGAGCATGCTATAAATTGCTAATTTAGAGAAGTCCTAAGACGCAGCCTAAAATAGCCATAGATGTGACAGATGTAGACACTAATTCCTTATTCCATTCCTGCTAAAAAAAAACCTGTATATCGTATTTATTCACCAATAACAAGTATTCATATATTATGTCACATATAACAAGTATATGACATATACCCATGTCATATACCCATGTCTTGGGTCACTTTGCCTTGTCAGCCTCAATAAGTGCTTCTAATAATGATGGAGACCAAACCTAGATACTAATTAAAGCTGCAATTGCAAGTACTGCTACTCAGCCATAGCTGGCAAGTCATGTTTGGAAATGACAAAAACTCAGTATAGAAAATGTCAAAAACTCATCATTAGCATTCACCAGTTGATCCAAAATGAAAATTTTTCTTACCAATTTTTAAATCTGGATTACCCCATAAAGTCAATTTAGCATGCGATAAATGATCAAAGTGTAATCGATGTGAAAGGAAAGCCAAATTTACTTAAAGTAGAAAAAAAACTTGCATAAGACATGGTCTGTTTTCGTGTTGCATATTTAACTTAGGTTAGATAACCCATGTAATCTGAACCTGGTCATAGAACCCTTGAAATATGAATGCTTCAGATGTGAATGTGTGCAACATACTTCCTACTTTGCTGTTCAGTTCAAAAGTGTCTGGTAGTGAAAAGGCTTCTTCTTCACTATCAGAAACCAGAACTAGCTGCCTTGACATTAGGGTAACCTAGAGAAGAAAGGGCCTGGTTTCATCCTTCTGTTTTTCCCAGTGTGAGGGTTCAACTGTATATCAAAGGTTAAATTGTATGTACACCAGCATGTTTGGAAAGACTAATGGGAAGAAATCACTCCAGAACTAAAGATAGCAGACACTTAAAAGGTTTCCTGATTATATTAACATCTCCATGTCCAGTTGCGAAAACCAGGTTACCTGTGGGATCATCTTCCCCTGTACAATCTTCCCCACACATTCAGGTCCTCTGGGAAGAATTTACTTCAGTCAGCTAAAACTAGGCTGACAACCGTTACCCAGAGGACTTTCTCTTCTGCCGCTCCCAGACTGTTTGCCCTTACGAAGAATTGAATTCGTAAACATTCAGCTTTCTGTTTTTGGAGTTGCAAGATTCCTCTTTTTTTCAGATACAATGCAGACTGCCAGCTGTTACAATGACTACCTTTGGCAGGAGACAAAATACAAAAACTGACCTGGAGCCACAGATATTGTGAAGGCTGTTTTAACCAAGAAGGTAGTTAAAGTGGTCTGTAATTTGAAGGCTTTTCATTAAAACTGCTTCATATATCTTCTGCTTATCTTCTGCTTCTTATGTAATATTCACAAGTGACACAGTCAGATTAAAAGATATTTGCAGCTTCCCTTATAAAAAATGCTTTAAACTTTTAAGCTAACATTCAAAGACTGCAAAGTACAAAGGGACAGATTATTTCTCCTCTCTGAGTCAAGTATAAGCACATACTGTGGAGCTCGGTCTGAGAACTGGATTACTGAAACAAAATTTAAAGAGACATGTTTCCTGATTGGTAAAGCCTGGAGGATCCCAGCCCTGAAAGACAGGGCTCCATCACACCTACTTTTTTTCCTGCTTTGCATCTGCTATTTCCCCCTCCATTTCCTTAGCGAGTAGAGCACTGGGCACTTTCACATCTGTTTGTTGTTGCACTCATGTAGGGTGACCATCTGCCCGGATTTGTCCGGACATGCCCGGAAAATGGGGAGTAAATCCGCATCCGGGGGAAAAACTGTTTTGGGGGGCCAAATCCGGAAATTTAGCCCCCCAAAAGTAGGGTGACCAGATGGCCCTGGGGCGATCCGGGCCAACCGGGGGGCGGCGGGGGCAAACCGGGGCGGTGGGGGGTCATGCGGCGGTGGCAGGAGGCGGGCAGGCGGTGCGAGGTGGGCGGCGCGAGGCACTTACCTGCTGGGGCGTCCGCTTCCCTCCGGTGCTCGGAATCTACTGAGAAACAGGCTTCGCAGCCTGTCCCTCAGTAGCACGCCGGGTGATGATGTCATCACCCGATGCGCTACTAAGAGACAGGCCAGGAAGCCTGTTTCTCAGTAGATTCCGAGCACCGGAGGGAAGCGGACGCCCCAGCAGGTAAGGAGCGTGAGGCGGGCGGGCGGGGCGAGCGGCGTGGGGCGAGCGGGGCAGGCGGGCGGCGTGAGGTGGGCGAGCGGGGCGGGGGGCAGCGCAGCGCGGGGCGGGCAGCGGGGGGTGGGCGGGTGGGGGGCGGCGCGGGGCGGGCGGGCAGCGCGAGGCATGCAGGAGGGGGGTGGCGTGGGGCAGGCGGGCGGGCAGGCGGGCGGGCAGGCGGGCGCGTGGGCGCACAGGGGGGTTGTTTTGGGTGGGTGGGGTGGCGGGACCCTAGCTAATCATGAATCATAGGGTTTTTTTCAGTCTAAATATGCTTGGCATTGCATCCTTAGTGATTCATTATAGGCAGTTGCTTGGATCCAGAGGGAGTCATGTTCAGAGTACACCCATTAAAATCAATGGGGCTCAAGTTAGTTCTGACTGACATGTCTCATAGATTACAATGAGATCTGCGCATGACTAAGTCTTGATCCAACATAGGGTTGTTGTTGCTGTTTAATTCTGTGAGCCACATTTATTCAGTTCTGAGAAAACCAAGAAAAATAAAGTAATGATGAGCTGTTAAGGAATTGATCTAATTGTTTGTTATAGTAATTAGTCCTATGCAATATTATTCACCCAGGTATGAATGAATGTAAATGGATAGTTGTTATTAACTTTTATATGTCTTCATATTATTAAGATATGCAGAAGTAGAACCGCCTCCCCTTGCCAATTGGTGCCTCAAAGAAGGGCTTCTTAATGCAATTTAACTCAAAGAAGGGCCTCTTAACGAAACTGTCTTATTATTGTTTATTTATTGACATGGGGTATGTGTACACTACAAATGTATACAAGTTGTATCCCAATTTAACTGTCATGGCACCTAAAGGAATCTTGGAAATGTAGTTTAGTGCAGGCACTAAAAAATCTGTTATAAAGCACACATGTAAATGGAATTCCCAGGCTTCCTCAGAGAGAGGAAATGGCTGTTAAACCTGCATAGCTTCTGTGTGCCCCAAAGTGGGTTCTAGCAAAGGGATAACAGAAGTCTGGGTTTTGCAGCTGTCTGGGGTTTCCTAGTATATTATCTTTACTTGGGTTTCCTAGTATACTGTCTTTACCTGAGTAGAAACTGATGGAGCTTTAAATACTAATACTGGCTGCTAAGATCTTTAGTGTATGCTTGAACTTCCTTGCCAGTTCTTTTACATGTTGCCTGCAAGTATTTTCATGTATATTTCAAAATATATGACAGTTTGATGTATAGCTAATGCCCCTGCATCTTTTACAGCTACTCAGTGTTCCTACATAGCTTTTCAGACAAGGGAATAACTCCGGGTCATTTCACTTGCATGTGATACAGTTGCCGTGTAAAATGTTCTTGAGTCTTGAATCTAAGCTGCTTCTGAAAAAAACATGCTTAAAATCCCAGCCGAGCAAGAAGCCTCTTCAATATAATTGTTCTTCTGTTAGGTTAATGGGAGAGAACCAAACGATGAAAATCTCAATAAATCTGAAATAAGCAAAGTGTTTGAGAATGCACTTAATAGGAACTTACCTGTGAATTTTGGGATAGGTTTAGCTAATTGCTCTGAAAGTGGTTTGATTTTAGTGTGTTGAACATAGTAATACATTTTATGGGGATACTTTTGTGTTCAATGCAACTGAACTTTAAAATTAAGAATTAGATTATGTCCAGATTCTCTTTGCCTGGGACCAGTAGTTATATGGGAAATGAAAAGATAGTGTGTCCTGGCAGCAGTTAAATTATTCAAAAACATTAGAATGGAAAGGAAGATGCCACCAATGTTCTTTTGGTTCATTGGTGTATGGGATGTAGCAAACTCTGGTACATTAGAGAAACATCCTTATTCTGTTGTTTCTGTTTTGAAAGGGAGATAATGGCTTAAATCCAATTGTGACTCCCAACTGATGTAGACACAATGAATCAATGGGAACTTGGTAAGTCCACACTTATCAAAGTTCCATTGCTTCAATGTGTCTGCTCTGGTGAAAACTAGCAATTGGACTGGTGATGTGACCTGTTTCTGTAATAGCCAGAAGTGCAGAATGAAATACTGCTGGACCCAGAGTTCAGCCAACTGAGAATCTGAGCTTTTCTTTTAAATGAGGATTCTTGCCTTTATGGCTGCAAAGATGTCATTGGAAGTGTGTCATAATGCTTGCTGAAAACTCAGCATTTGAGTTCTTTGATGGTGATATAACCCATTTTTGTTTTTGAGAGACGTGTTTGTAAAATAAACCTGGGAAGAGTGATGTCATAGTCCTGCCCCTTCTTTTCCCCTTTTCCCAAACTCTAACTGCATTTCATAACAGTAATGGTTTAGTTGTAGGATTCAGAGGTGCTCAATGATATCTCACTTTATTGTATTTTAGATTCTGGTTTACAATTCAATAAATCAGATAAATGACCAAGGCATGCCCATCCTTGTCAGGATGGGCATGCCTCCTTGGAGGATGGGCATTTTGGGGTGGGCACAGCCATGATGTCCTCCTTTTGGGTTTCCAAAATATGGTCACCCTACACTCATGAAATCTCCCACCCTGCCCCCTATGTTCTCCTTCCCCCTGCAGTAATTTTTTTATTTTATTTTTTAATATTTTCTTCCTGTGCATGTACAATAGTATGGCATCCTGAAATTGTGCAATTATGGTAAAACAACATGCTATGATTTACCCTAAGATCATAGTAAAAAAGAAAAGTGAAAAGAAAGTATAACAATTGGTTTTTGGAGACGTTTGTGGTCAATGTTGGCATGGCAAGGGGAAGCTGACATAGTTCTGGTCAGGAAATCTAGACATGCCTACTCAGGAGTAAGAACCATAGAATTGAATGGGACCTAGGCCTAGGCCTCGGCCTGAGCAGCTGCAACCTCCTCACCTTTTCTGCTGGATGTTTGGGTGCCCTCTCTCCCTCTTCCTTCATGCCCTCCTCTTTCGTCAGCCGCCCTTCAACACACATGCCCCCAACAAAAAAGGGGATGGTTGGATAAAGTGCAAGGATAGCTAGGCTGACCATATGAAAAGGAGGACAGGGCTCATGTAACTTTACCAGTTGTAGAGAAAAGGGAATTTCAGCCAGGGTCATTTGTATGCAATTAGTTCCTGCTGAAATTCCCTCTTCATCACAACTGTTAAAGTTGCAGGGGCCCTGCCTTCTTTTGTATATGATCACTCTAGTATAGTGCCTGCAACTTTAACTGCTGTGATGAAGAGGGAATTTCACCAGGAACTAATTGCATACAAATGACACTGGCTGAAATTCCCTTTTCTCTACAGCTGTTAAAGTTACATGAGCCCTGACCTGGATTTTATCTGGTCAGCCTACAATACATATGAGGGAGGGATGGCTTTATTGCACAGGGAGGGTAAAACCCCAGACTTTCCCTGTTCCAAAATTAGACAGAAAAAGGTGGGATGAGCGCAGGACAGGGACAACGTCATGTGAGTACCGCACTGCAAAAACACATACCAGGCATGGCGGGAGTGCAACAAAATATAGAGAAGCTTTGCAATGCTCCTATTTCCACCCCACTGCTGCCACTCCTCCTCCTCCTCCACAAACCCACTTTCCCATTCATCACTGAGGCCTCAGGCATTCAAGAACACCAAGGAGTGGGAAGTACTTACTTTCCTGAAAAAAGGCCCTGACTCCCTGCTGCTCTCTCAAACTGAACAGGTCCATTGGCACTGAAGAGATATTGTGTCACAATAGAGCCCAACATGTGAGGACTCCAGCCCTGTCCCTCTCCCTGCTCACCTTCTCCATGGGGGCTCTGCTTGCAATCATGAATGCTGGAAAATCAGGATTCTCAATTACACAACGGTAGAGGAGGCTTTCCTCTTCAGCCAGTTACCCTACAGGAGTAGAGGGCAATGAACACAATGTGGACGAGGGGCAGGCCTGAGGCCTTCCTTTCCTTCACATGTTGATTTTAATTCCTTTTTCAATGACTGAATAGGTATTAGATGATGAGCATTTTATAGCACGCTTGTTTTGACAACACTGGCTCAATTTGGACGACACGTTAAGCAACGGTGGGTTAATTTAGGGTGACCAGATAAAATCCAGGTCAGGGCTCATGTAACTTTAATAGTTGTAGAGAAAAGGGAATTTCAGCCAGTGTTATTTGTATGCAATTAGTTCCTCTTCATCACAACTGTTAAAGTTGCAGGGGCCCTGCCTTCTTTTGTATATGGTCACTCTAGTATGGTGCCTGCACCTTTAACTGTTGTGATGAAGAGGGAATTTCACCAGGAACTAATTGCATACAAATGACACTGGCTGAAATTCCCTTTTCTCTACAACTATTAAAGTTACACGAGCCCTGACCTGGATTTTATCTGGTCACCCTAGGTTAATTAAGCAACCGTCAGTTGAGTTGATTAACGTGTCATCTGGAGGGAGGCACACAATGCACACACAACCCACAGTACGCTAATCGGGAGAATTAAGCAACAGAGTGAAACAACACACTTGCACGTTGTTTAGGGATTAGTCAATTGAGTAATATGTCGTCTGGAGGGGAGCATGCATTAAACCCATGCGTTGAGTACGTTAGCATGGAAGACCAGAGAGACAAGCAGCAAGAGCGGCAGAATGTGGGCCATAGCAACCATGAATTCCCGCCTCCCCACCAGGCAGCCGGCATGGAGCGCAACAAGGGGCCAGCTCCTGCAAGCACGCATGCAGGGTGCCCAGGCAGCCACCCAAACGGAAAGGGAAGCGCACCAGAAGGAAACCACGGCAAAGGGGGGAGAAGGAAATGGAATAAGCAACACCCCCAGGTGCCCAGGAACAAGGGGCAGCCCCCCCCCACTCCAACAGGGAGCTCAGCAACCCACCGGAAGCAGACCCCCACTGCACCGCCACCTCCACCATCGAATCACCTGGAAGCATGAATCATCCACTCAACACGGCTGGACAGCGAGCAACAGCCACGCACATCCCCAAGACGCATGAAACGGCAAGGCAAAGGGTGCCCATGGGATGTTGTGGAAAACAGGCAGAGGTATGCACAACAATTCCAAGGACAAGAAACAGCCCCAGCCAGCAACAACAACAACGCCTACACACAGGGCACATTCACAGCAAGAACAATGGCCCACCAGCACCCACCATCACACAAGCACACGGGACGGGGAAAGCCAGCCCAGGGCACAGACGACCGCCACCACTGAAACACACACCTGCTGGCAACATAGAGCCAGAGGGAGAGGGGGCCCGGGGCGACCCACCTAAGGACACCGGCTCATAAACCCCAGGAGAGGGGAGCAGCCAGAACCCCCCGGAAAGACACAGAGCACAGCACTGGTCCCAGGCAGAGATAGGGCACTTCATAGAGCTCTGGGGCAGGAGGATCATGGCCACAGCCAGGCACGATCAGCTCTACCCCTGGCTCGGCAAGCAGATGCAGGAACGGGGATACAACCGCAGCGGCAAGCAAAGCAAGGACAAGCTCCACGGACTCAAGAGGAAGTTCAAGGAGATCGTCACCCACAATAAAAGAAGCGGCGACCAGCCACACACCATGCCCTTCTACAATGAACTGGCATGCCTGCTGTTGGAGTGGGACACACGGCAGGTAGCGGGGTCACCACCAATGAGCCACCATGCACATGACAACAAGCATGGCTGGACCAAGGGGCGCAACGGGAGGTGGGCCCCACCGCACGGGAACCACAGCCGCCAGCACGGAGGGACGCCCAACGCCCAACACCCACCGGCAAGAAGGCCATGAGGGCATCAGCTGAAGCATGGCCGGCCAAGGCGAAGATGAAGAGCCACCCCGCGGGATCCCAAAGCCCATCGGTGCTTGCGAGGCCACCACCCGTGCCGCCCAGAACAGCCACCATCTCAAGGAGTGTCTCCCCCATGCCAGCCTCCGCCAGCAGCAGCTGCCCCATGGCCTTCCTACGGCTTATCTGTGCGGACATGCAGGTAGAGGATCCTGCACCCAACCCGCTGGTGTCAGAGACCTAGCAGGAGGATGAAGGGCCAGGGCCGTCGCGCCTGAGGGTGACTCCTGCAAAGGGGCATGTGGCCACCACCACAGGGTGAGCGCCGCGGGCAGAACCGACACCCCGTATGCGGCTGGGGTCATCGAGACGCAGCACCACGGTGCAGGGTTTCGCCTGCAGCATCTTGGATGCCGTGACGGAGATGGGGCCAGTGTCACAGGAGGACCAGTGTCACAGAAGCCCGTCCCCTGAGCAATGTGCAGAGATGTGTCCGGATGCGCAACAGGCGCAAGGCAGACCGGCTGCAGGTGGCGAGAGAGTTGGTCACGGTCAAGGTCACGGAGACAACAGGGGAACGCATCCACGGGCTGTTCACACGCATGGCGGGTGAGAAGGAGGCCAGGCGCAACAAGGAGCGCGTCCTCACTGTGTGGGCCACGCGCACAGCCACTCAAGCCATGGAAGATTGCTCCCAAGCCATACGGGAGGCAGGGAGGGATGTGTGTCAAGATCTAGAGAACCATGACCGAGGCCATGGCGGCCACCAATGCCATCATCGACCGAGGCATGCAGGAGCGCACAGCAGCCATCAACCGCCAAACCGAGGTGCTCAGGGAGCTCGCCCAATCATTCAGGGCCGCCTACCATGGGCCCCCGCAGCCCACCCCCTACATGGCGGCATACGGACACATGTTGCCACCGCCGCCGCAGCAGCAGTACCTGCCCCCGCCAATGGCCACAGCATATCGGGCCACACGTGCGGCGCCAGCAGCAGCAGGTGCCTCAAGGAAGGCGGGGGGTGGCCGGAGGGCAGGAGCAGCGACGCATAGGCAGCCGGCTGAAGAGGGGCCGTGACATCCCACCAGACTCCGACAAAGAGGGAGAGGAGGAGGGGGAGGAGGCAGAGAAGGAGGATGAGGAGGGGGCGGAAAGACCCTCCCAGCACGACATGGCCTAAGCCACGGTCATCCTACGGGTCCCTAGGCCCATCTGCCAAGGGATCATAGGGGGATACAGTTGTTGAATATCCCCCAGCCCTAGACACGATAAGGCCCCTTTAGATCCCCGTCCCTCTGGCCGGCATGTCCCTCGGCCCATTCTGGATACTCAAGGCCATGTCCATCAGCATCCCTTTGCAACATTGTAGCACACCCTGGATGCCTCTTGTTCCCGGCCCCATCTCCCCTCATTGCAGCCAACTCCAGTCGAGATGGCATCACCCTACAGGTCTGTGGGGCTCCGCACAGGTTGCATTGTCCGATGCTGCAGGGCCCTGCGGCATGGAGGTTGGTTATGGGGCAGTCGGGCAGGGTGCCTGGGCGTTGCTCTGGCCTCCATGTCACTGATGGCTATCCCCCCTCCCCTCCCCCTTCTGTTCTCGCCTCCCAGGGAAACTGCGCTCCCTCCGCCATGCCATCCGCAGAAGGCGGAGGGCCCAAAAGGCATGGCGTCTCCATGCTCTGGAGGTGGCCCTGGGAGAAGTCATACGTCTGGAACGAAGCGTCCGGCATTGCCACCGTCCAATCAATGGCCGGCCGTAGGCCCTTCCACCGGCATGGAGGCCCTCGCCCATCCCCCCTCAGTTGTAGCTTAGCCTGCTGTGCCAATTACCCTTCGCACACCCCACTCTGGCCACTTCCTTTCACTCCCCTCTCTTGCAGGTGCGCTTCAGCCAGAACAAATCCTCTTGCCCTCCCATACCCACGCTACCGTAGTTGGCAGTCCCATGCTGCCAGCCTTGCCCCACCTCCCTCCGCCCTCCTGCTCTGACATGCCCACCATTCTTCCTGTCCTGCCCCCCCTCTGGCCACCCCGGCATTGGCGACTATGGAGCGAAGGGGGCTCGCCACGGCCTGCTTGCAGGGGCCGATCCAGGCGGCCACACAGAACCATGGCAACGGCGACGAGGAGGACTTGTTATGTGCCCGGCTGAGGCGCCTGAGTGGGGTCTTGCCCGTGGAGCCAGTGTTTGGAACGGAGGCCCTCTGCTGGCCCCTTGGTGCAGCCAAGGCCACGCTGTGTCTCCGGGCTGCCATCCTGCTGCTGATTCGCCACCGTGAGGCGACCACGATGATTGCGGAGAAGCTGGCCGAAGGCACGGCCGAGGAAGCCCTGCACCGCGCACTCCCCGTTGATGTTGGCCGAGCTACTTGCCGAGTGCAAGACTGTCCGCCGCTGGGTGCTCCCCCGGATGGATGCCGTGTGGAAGGAGATGCAGGACTTGGAGGACTGGGATGACGAGCGCTTCCGTGGGAGCTTCCGCATGTCCTGCATGATGTTGGTGGCTGAGGTGACACCAGTTCTGCTGTGGGAGTGTACCAACATGCGCCCGAGCATTCCTGTTTCTCATCACCTAGCCCTGACACTGTACAAGCTGACGTTCAACGTGGGCTACCTGCCGCTGTCGACCATCTTCGGGGTGGGTGTGTCCACAGCCTGCGAGATCTTCCGTGAGACGGTGAGCGTGCTGAATGAGCTGTACCTGGTCAACGTCATCCAGGTTGGGTATGAGAAGGAGAACATGCATGGCTTCCATGCCCTGGTCTTCCCACGGGCGGTGGGGGCGATGGACTCGACCCACGTATGCATCCTGGCCCCCCTCCCATGGTGAAGAGTACTACAACCGCAAGCATTTCTACAGCATTGTTCTCCAGGCGGTGGTGGATGCCAAGGGCCACTTCATGGACATCTATGCGGGCATGTCCGGGCGGAGCCACGACATGGCCATCTTCTGGAACTCCCCCCTGGCTGCCAAGCTGACATCCGAGAGCTCCTGACTTCCGGCCCCGCTTCCGTGCAGTGGGTCCGCTCCTCCTGGCCAACCAGGCATTCGCCCTGCAGCCATGGCTGATGGCCCCTGCACCAACGTCCAGCGTAAATACAACTACTACCATTGCTGTGCCCACCTGCCTGTGGAGTGTGCCTTTGGGCGTCTGAAGGAGCATTGGCGCTCCCTGTTCAGCTTGCTGGACTTGCAGGCTGACATCATCCCGGACGTGATGGTGTGCTGCTGCATCCTGCACAACATCTGTGAGTCCCGTGGGGATGTGTTACTGGCCGAGCACCCCGACCTCCCCCAGGTGAGCGAGGACACCGACGCCATCGCTGTGGACAGGTGGAACATTGCGCCGTTGCCGGACCCCGAGAATCCCGTTGGGGAGCGTCGCGCCCGTTTGGAGGCATCACGGGTGCGTGTGAGCATCAGTGCCTGGATCTGGCTGCGCCACCCCCACCCCTTGTGAGCGTCGGCTGTGGGGTCCATCTGTGGACTGGCATTTCTCCCTGGCGTGCCGCCCATCTCTGCCTCTTCCCTTCGCCCGTTCTATGGCTGGCTCCCTGGGGGTGTGGGCTCAGCTGTCCCTTCTTCACCGCTGTGCCTTCCAGTCGCCTTCTCCCTTCCTGGGGGCGCCTGGCCTTTCCGTTGGCTCTGCCCTTGCTTCGTAGTGGCCATGTGCCTTATTGCCCATGACTGAGCTCCCTGCTGAATAAAGTTTTCCAAACTGCCCCACTCTTGTCGTCTTTCCTGTGTGTGGGGCTGGATGCTCTGGGAGGGAGGTGTTTGGGGCTGGGGGACGTGGGTCGCTCTAACGGTTGCCCAATCTCCTGTGTAGGGTGGGTGGGGGTGGCTCCCTGGGGCGTGGGTGCCAACGTTAGGGGCGCAGTGCTGGGTGCGAGGTGTGGCAACTGTATTGGGGCAGCCGTTCCTCCTGGCTGCCTCTTTGCCCGAGGCTTCTGTGTTCCGCCCATTCCTGAGGCAGCCAATGGGGTTTGGGAGGCGTGTCCTGCATCGGCTTCAATGGCTGCGCCCATGGGTTTTCGGCCGCAGTGTGTTCTGAGATACCTGCAGGAGGACTAGCGGAGGTTGGTGAGCAGAGAACATGGCGGCCGAGCTGTCAGTCAGAGCCACGTATGTTATTAACAACCGGGGTGTTTGCCGGTTCCGTGCAGCGCCTGCTGCAGCATGTCGTCTGTGGAGCTCCGCCTCCTTAACGCACAGTCAGTACATTATTTTCCCTCCATTGCTTAATATGTCGTCCAAACTGAGCCACTGTGAGCATTTTGATGACACTGTGAGCCTCCTGCACGTCTCCCGCTCCAGTTCCTGGTTTTAGTGATAAAAATAATCCACAAAAAAACTGACTCTTCTGAGATATGTCAGTATTTATTGGGATTTCCTGCATGTGCAGGTGAAGTTGCACTATAAAACTCCCACTAGAGGGTGTTGTCCCATTGAACTGTACAAGCCATGTGGTCCCCATGTAATTTCAGCTCATTTCAGACACAATTTCCCTGTCTGAAAGTCCTCAAAATGTTGGAAACTGGCATATTGAGACATTAACCCTGTGAGGAAGGGGAGACTGAAGCTGGGGGCTTTCCATAATCCAGAGCATGCCTCTCAACCACATCTTGCTGTTGTTAATGCACACTCCACAATGACAATGGGATGCAAAGTGTTTTATGTGCTGGTGAATGGTGGGGAACACCATTAAAACAAATATATTTAAAAATAAAGTTAAGTTGAAAATGGTCTCTAGCAAAGTGTGTGTATGTAGCAGAATCTTCAAAGAATTTGTACAAAATGAAAAGGAAAGCATGCAAAATGAAAAGTGGACATGCATGCAAAGGTTGGGAACGGGGCAGCCTTTTTGCTTTTCTGCAGAAAATGGGTAAATGAGCAAAGTTTCTAAACTGTTTGTTTTTTAGCTCATGAAGTGTGTGGTGCAGATCGTGTGTGTGTGTGTGTGTGTGTGTGCAGTAGTAGTAGTAGTAGTGAAGTATTATTTGTCTCCAGTTCTCTCACAGAAAACCTCCACCCACCCACAGATGCACATTCCACATAGCAATCACAACACAATGATGTAGAAGAAGTTTTATATTTCTCAAGAATATTGTGATTTGGGCAATATCAGCCTCAAAGTATACTGGCCATGTTTACATTCTGGATTTCTTGCAAGGTGTCATTGCATCTAGTGGCTTCATCAGGAAAATGGTACTGTTTGTCCTGGGCATAGGACAGAAACAATAGTGGGGACTCTAGATTCTTAACAGAGAACTGGAGCTGCTAACTGGCACCGAATAATTCAGCTGGGTCCTGTCAAAATAGGCGGATGCCGCTGACATTTGCAGTGAGGACATCGTTAGCGCTGGTCTCTCTGGTTCTCCTGCCAAGAAAACCCTCCACTTATTTAATAAAGAACTATTGTTTCAAAGAGTGCCCAGTGACGATTCCTGGGTTGCAGCAGATAGTAATGATGCTGAAGGGCACAGGAGGACACTCATAACCAGACTTTTGTATAAGCAACCCCAACATAGCTGAAGCTGTGGCCCTGCTTCAGAAGATAACATATTGCACCGTTGTGTACAATTTCTGTGACAAACTCTTCCTAGCAAATAACATGTTCAACCTTTTCTAGTGACCTACATCTATGGGACCTTTCCAGACATCACATCAATAAACAAAGACTTCTTAGTCAAAGAGGCATGATGGGAGAACCGCAAAATTATAAACCCCTACTCAAACAAACTGAGCAGTCAGCCAAATGTTTCCTCACAGAGCCACTGACTCACATTCAGTTTGGCTGCTGCTTTGCCAGTTACAAAGAAACATTTTTCTATTTATTCATCAAAATATATTTTATTGGGGGGGATATAATATAAACCAGATTATACAACTGATACAAACATTTCACAGCAGTTAAATAGAAAAAGGTTGTACCAACCAAAAAAAGGTCTCATTCAAATAGCTTGCTTGATTTATCATGATATTCTCTCTGGTACATTTTCTATATTTCCCCTCCCCTCCAGATCAAATGATGGAAGTGTCCTTTCTCTAAATCTTAGATAATAATGTTTTCAAGGATGACCACATTTTTCTTGAAGTTTCAGCTGATTTGATTTTCCCCTTTGTGTCATTCACAATTTCACTGCATCTATAGAAAACTCAAGTAATTGGTACAAATAAAGGATTTTCTCCCAAGGCAAAAAGATTAATTTTCCTCAGGACTGAGCAGGGAAGAGTTACAATCCCCCTCTATATCTGCTGCATACTAATAATTATGTAATTATTACGCCTTTCCCAAAGTGATGCTATTTTTATTTAAAGTGCAAAGACACCATGGCTGTGTTTGGATGGCATGATAGTTAACAATGTCTTAATAATACATTCACAGTTGCTATTTTGAAAATAGTCTATGGTTTCTCCCCACACAATCAGATAGATAAGCAACTATGAGTGGATTATTAAACAACTGTGTTTAATTTGACTCCCCCCTGCCCTGCTGCTGTTCTCCCACCCGAATGGTGACACAGTTTGCAATCTGTCTCTGTATGCTGCTCTTGACAGTTCTCAAAAGCAAGGTGGAGAGAGAGATCCCTATGAGGAGCTGGGGAAGTGCCCTGTTACTTCTGTGGAAGTGAAGGTGCCCATACCCACTTCCACCCCAGGTGTGGGGCAGGGAAAGAGCCCTTTGGATGTCTCCCCATCCCAGCATGAAGGGAAACCTGATGTTGTTGTTGTTGTTGTTGTTGTTGTTGTTAAAGCCCTTTTGCACAAAAGGGATTCCAAAAACAATTTTTAAAAAACCCTGGAAAATCGGGGATGGGGGGCAAAATCTAAGCTCTGGCCAAGGACTGTGAGGGCAGCACAGTTCTTTGCCAGGGATTGAAGCCCCTCCCCTGATTTTCCAGATGGAGCAGCTTTAAACCACCAAGGAAACTCAATGAAGATCACTCTCTCATAGAGTTCCATTGGCAATTTGTAATTGCCCTGTCTAGAAAATGAGGGGGATAGGTTCCCATCCCTGGCAAAGGACTGTGGTTCATCCCCCCCCCCATTTTCCAGGTAGGGCAGTTTCAAATCACCAAGGGAACACAATGAAGAGCACTCCCATAGAGTTCCATTAGTTATTTGTAGCTGCCCCACTTGCACAGAAGGGCTTACAAAAAAAAAAAAAGAGGCAAGATCTCCCTTTCTGTCTGCTATCTTCATGGAAGCCTTTTCCCACAAGTTGGGGAAAGGGTTTTCTCCTGCAGCTTGACTTTTAAACATCAAGCAGTGGAAGAAAATCCTTTCCCCCAATCTGTCCTAATGGAAAGAAAAAGATTTGGACAAGAGAGAATAAAATAGGACCAGAACTGAGTGTCGAGGATCCACCCCGACTGGCAGAGTTCCACCTTCCTGGCTGGACCCTCTTACCCTGCTCCTTAAAGATATCTTGCCTCTTTAAGAGCCATCCTATCCCTTTTGGGAATCACGTTTCCACCTTTTCCTTCCCCTCTCAGTAGCGTAGGGTTTAGGGTTTAGGCGCAGTGTGAAATGAATACTCCAACACTCAGGTTTTTAACCAAAAACACTTTACTATTTTAGTCATAGTATGTGGCTGTTACTTTCAAAGGCAATACAAACAAACAGAAATAAAAATGCAGTTTCATCTAGCTTGGCTACCTGATAACCTGGTAGTTAAATCCATCTTTCCTCAGTTAGGCTCTGTGTCTCTCCCAAAGCCCAACTCTCCTGTATCTCTCAATCCTCCATCCCCAATTAATTGAATGACTCCCCTTCTCGGTTTTCTCCTTTTTAAAAACTCTCTGACCAGCCAGCCCTTCCCATTGGCTCTATGGCTAGCTCTTCCCATTGGCTCTTTTTTCCTGCTTCTCAGTTTGAACTGGTAACTGCTGTTTTAACTCCACCTCTTAGGCTTCCACCTTTCACCTAGACACCTGATCTTACCAGGGGGACTTCATATCAGTCCCTTTGTCATGGTCAGATCACTGCTTGCTGAGGTTTAGACTTACAGCAATTTTTCCCCTCTGCAAGGGTTGGGGAACTATTATGATGGTCCACCCCTGGACACTAATGGATCCGGATGATTCCCAAAGGGCTCTGGGGTGATTTCTGGCTGGTAGGGCTGCTGCTCCTGTCAAAACCCTGGTTGATCTGTGGAAAGCAGAAATGACCTGAGTGGTTGACAAGATTGCTCCTGAGCACCCTGTCCTAAGTACAGCTCATATGGCTCCATAGTAATCTTCAGAATTGACAGTGGATGAAACTAAATATGAGATGGCTTGAGTGCAGATGGAGAAGGACTCCTAGTGGATGCAATCAAGCACTGGTGAGTGCCTATGGTAAAGTGAAGGCGGCGAAAAAAATACCTTGCTGCCACTATTGAATCATCAATCTGCCACTCAGAGAAGCTTTTCAGAGTTATCCGGGGGATGTTACATACCAGCCCCAAGGACATTGTAGAACCATCTGAAACCCACTGAAGTTGCTAGGCACTTCCAGAATAAAATCTTTGGCATCTGTCAGGACTTAGACTCCAGTGTTATAGCAAGTGAATGAAGCAAGGTATCCAGAGCACAGCCTTGTCCTGTTTTCTTGGATGAGTTTCAGTTGGTACAGCTGGAGGATGTTGACAAGGTGTTTGGACAGGTTTGTGCAAACACCTCTATTGTTCCATCTTGCCCCAAGATGGAACAGCTGGCTGGGCCAGGGAAGTGATTGATGCCTCTCTGAGAGAGGTAGTGATCAAAGGCCACCTGAAAGAAGCGGGAGTGAGACCACTCCTGAAAAAAATCTTCCCTGGACTTGGAAAATCTTAATAACTATGGGCTGGTGGCAAATGTTCCATTTCTGGGCAAAGTCCTTGAATGGGTGGTTGAGGTCCAGCTCCAGATACTCTTGGATGAGACTGGTTATATGCTTCTATTTCAGTCAGGTTTCAGGTCAGGTTTTGGCATGGAAACAGATTTGGAAACCCTTTATGATGACCTATGTTGGGAGAAAGACAGGGGGAGGGTGACTCTGTTGATTCTCCTCTCAGCAGCTTTCAATACCATCGACCATGGTATCCTTCTGGGACGAATGGCTAAGTTGGGAGTGGGAGATACTGCATTGCAGTGGTTCTGCTCCTACTAGTCGGGTTGGCTACAGAAGGCAGTGTTTTGGGAACATTACTTGGCCCTGTGACAATGGCCCTGTGACAATGGACTGGATGAGGGCTAATGAGGGCTAATGAGGGTTCAGACAAGACTGAGATGCTATTCATGGGTGGTTCTTCTGATCGGATGGAGGGTGTTCAACCTGTTCTGGGTGGGGTTTCACTCCCCCTGAAGGAGCAAGTTCATAGCTTGGGGTTTCTCCTAGAACCATCTCTGTCACTTGAGGCTCAAGTGGCCTTGGTGGCACAGAGTGCCTTCTACCAACTTTGGTTGGTGGCCCATCTAAACCCCTGACAGGGATAATCTGGCTTCAGTTGTCTATGCTCTGGTAACCTACAAATTAGATTACTGCAATGCACTCTACATGGGGCTGCCTTTGAAGATCGTTCAGTAGCTGCAGCCTGTGCAATATGTGGCAGCCAGAGTGAGAACAGGGACCAGATGGTTCAAACATATAAGGCAGACTCTGGCCCACTTGCATTGGCTGCCTGTATGTTTCCGAGCCCGATTCAAGGTGCTGCTATAAAGCCTTACACAGCTTGGGACCACAATACCTGACGGAACGCCTCTCCCAACATGAACCTACCTGTGCACTACACTCAACGTCTAAGGTCCTCCTCCGAGTACCTACTTCAAGGGAAGCTAGGAGGATCGCAACAAGGGAGAAGGCCTTCTCAGTGGTGGCCCCCCAATTGTGGAATTATCTCCCCGACATAGCCAGCCTGACGCCAACATTGTTATCTTTTCATCACCAGGTCAAGTCTTTTCTCTTCTCCCAGCATTTAACAGCATATGTTGAGTTTTTAATTGACTCCAGATCTATCTTTAGGTCTGGCTAAGAGTTCAAAGTTGTTTTTAAATGGATATTGTCTTTTTATGTTATTTGTTTTTATGTTTTTAAATTTTGTATGCAATTTTTAATGTTTGTTTTAATCCTATGAAGCAGGTTCTCAGAATGCTTAAGATACTTTATTATTCATGCCCAACGCGTTTGACCTGTTTTTTTTTTAAGGCCTTCTTCAGGGGGCTGTAACATCAAGAATACATTACATTGTGTTACATGTAACACAAATATATACACATACATACATTGTGTTACACATAACACAAATATATCCATTTATGGGTTAGATTGGCATATTGTCTCAAGAGGCCTTAATTCTTAAAAAAAATCTTAAATAACACAAAATAAATGCTCCATACATTAAAATTTCTATAAAACACTTTTAACAAAAGTTTAATATACAGGTTCTTACTTGATAAGAGATGTCTGCAGAAATACTCTTGACAGGATGATAGTCTCCTATGATAATCACTGGCGACTGAGGAAATGTAATCATTCCTGGGCCCTCATATTCTAATTCATCTTTTGTAATTGTTTCATCATTTTTTTCATTGTTTCATCATTTTTTTGTCATTTTTTTGTGCTTTTGCCAGGTCTCAAAATATGTCATTACTGCTATCATTATTCCTGTTATGTGGGAGTAGCTGTGTATAATTACTGAGTCACAGGAGTGGCAGAAATTCGAGATCTAAGTTTAAGTTACCTGGGTTTAGAGTTTTTAACTTTAGGATTCATTCTATTTCCTTTCTTAATAATAATTCATTATCCTGTCTCTCCAATTTTTCGAGTGCCCAAACCTTTAAATCTGCAAAAGAGTGATTTTGTGCTGAAAAATGATCTACTAAAAGAACACCTGATCTGTTGTTCTTTAAGTTACTGAGCTGCTCTCCTAGACTTTTTTTATATAGATTATATATGTGTTATATATATATATCAGCCCTAGCCAGCACAGCCAATGCTGGAGTATGATGGAAGTTGTAGGCTAAAACATCTGGGAGGGCCACAAGTTGCCCACCCCTGGCAGAGAGCATAGTAGAAACAAATCGGCACTCTGACAGCAGGTACCAGTTCTCTAAACTATCCAATACACAGACCTTACTTACATCCCAAAGTATTTCATCTTCAAGCCTCCAAACACTCCTTCTGTGTCCCCAATTCCTCCTTTCAATTAAAAGAGTAAAGTTGCAGAAAAGAATGCCAAGATTGTATTACCAACAAAAACAGTTCACGTTCCAGTCACTGTTTTTTGTCTTCTATTATCAGCTTCTGAGGAAGGATTGCAAAATCTGAAACGTTGAGCTTTTTATTCAACAATAATAATAAAAAAATTTTAACAACTGCATTAGCCCCAGAGCTCGTCTCTTTTTTAATTCCACTACAGTAGTGCGCCTTTCCCTTTTCATCAGCAAGCTCACAACTGTGCATTCAAAGATTGGCAATTGCTTGAGGAGAAAGTCCTGGGGGGTATAACTTTCTGACCAAACAGAGTTCCCTCCCAGAGGAATAGCCCAGGTTTGCTGGGCTGTATTCATGCTGGAGTCTGCCATTTTCACCTCTTCCCTCCTCCCCACCCACCTGAGAAATGGTCTGTGCTGTGTTGCAACTGGGCTTGGCTCAACCTGGGTTGCAACTTTAAAAGTATCTTAAAAAACATACAGGCAGGTTCAGACAAGAAGATTCTCTTTCAGGACGACTCACAGAGACCCATTACTATGTATTAATTTATTTAAGCTTCAGGATGCTTTCAATGTAATTTGGATGAAGTAAATTCATCACTCGCAAAGTAATCTGAATCCAAGCTGGATCTGTCAGCATATTGCACAATATTAATGAAGTAGCACCATTCTGAAAAGGAGCCAAATCTGTAAGACAATATAGATTGGAAGCTACAGTTTCACACAAATGGCAGCATGCTCTAAAAGGCAGAAAGGAAGTAGCTGCCAACATTCTCCATTTCCTGGTATACCACCAGGCACTGTGAAAACATAGCTGTACATTTTCATTGGATGCCTTTGTGTAATATCGGGCTATAGATGAAAAAAGCCATGAAGCCATGCAAGAGGGTGGGCCCCTAGGGAACAAAAGGCTTGTAGTTTACCCCAGCACATAGGCAGTGGCCTGCATAGCAGTGGGTGGAAGGGATGTAGACTGGCATTCTATGTTTTGGCCCAATCAGGGCACAGCCACAAGTGCCCAGGGTGAATGTTCTCTCTGCCAGCTGTTCTTACTTGTCCATAGAGTCCATAACATTCAGTTATGCAAACCTTTTGGGAGACAATCCTTTAGTGTGTTTTTCACATAGTGAACATGGAATTCCCTGCCATGAGGTGTGGTAATGACCACTAGCTAAGATGACTTTTTAAAAAGATGGAGCAAATTCAATGTCTAATGTCTATGATAGCTAAATGACTACCAGCAGTGAAGACCAGATCTGAGTACCAGCTGGTGGGGACAAACAGCATGGGAAAACAATTGCTTTTTGGTGAACTTTCCAGAGAAATGTGGTTAGTGGTAGTTGATGAAAAAAGAGAGCCAGGCTCTGGTGCTATGAAACAATCTTTTTCTTTAATCTTTAATAAGAGTCTTCAAGAAAAATATTGTTACCAGAGCCTGGCTCTCTTTTTTCATTGGTTAGGTGGTGCTCTTTTCCTTCTTCTTTATACTAGTGGTAGTTGACTAAGGTAATTCTGGACTAAATGGACCTTGGTTTGATCCAACAGAGCTGTTCTTACAAGTTCATTAACATTTGAATAGATCTATAAATCTGAGTGAATTCTTGCATGCTTGTGCCTTAAATTAAGATGATATGGACAGTCTTTTTTGGCAATGAAATGAGAATCATAGAATAATAGAATAGTAGAGTTGAAAGGGGCCTATAAGGCCATCAAGTCCAACTGCCTGCTCAATGCAGGAATCCTCTTATAGCATCCCTGACAGATGGCTGTCCAGCTGCGTCTTGAATGTCTCTAGCATGGGAGAGCCCACTACCTCCCCAGATAATTGGTTTCATTGTCGTACTGGCTTCTTATAACTTGAGCCCATTATTCTGTGCCCTGCCCTCTGGGATGATTGAGAAGAGATCCTGGCCCTCCTCTGTATGACAACCTTTCAAGTACTTGAAGAGTGCTAACAATCTTCTCTTCTCAAGGCTAAACATGCCCAGTTCTTTCAATCTCTCCTCATATGGCTTTGCTTCCAGACCCCTGATCATCCTTGTTGCCCTCCTCTGAACCCCCTCCAGCTTGTCTGCATCTTTCTTGAAGTGTGGTGCCCAGAACTGGATACAGTATTCAAGATGAGGCCTAACCAGTGCCCACCAATACCTCACGTGATTTAGAAGTGATACTTCTATTAATGAAGCCCAAAATAACATTTGCTTTTTTTGCAGCCACACCACACTGTTGGCTCATATTCAACTTATGAGCTACAACAATTCCAAGATCCTTCTCCCTTGTAGTATTGCTGAGTCAAGTATCCCCCATCTTGTAGCTGTACATTTGGTTTCTTTTTCCTAGCTGTAGAACTTGGCATTTATCCCAATAAATTTCATTCTGTTGTGTCATCTGCAAATTTGATAAGCATTCCCTGCACTTCATCCGAGTCATTAATAAAAAAGTTGAAGAGCACTGGACCCAGGACTGAGCCCTGCAATGCCCCACTCATTATTTCCCTCCAGTTTGAGAAGGTACCATTTGATAAGCACTTTTTGAGTCCGATTCTGTAGCCAACTGTGGATCCACCTAATAGTTGTTCCATCTAGCCCACTTTTAGCTAGTTTGTCATGGGGCACTATGTCAAAAGCTTGGCTATATCCACAGCATTCCCACAGTCCACAAGAGAGGTTCCCCGATCAAAAAATGAGATCTGATTAGTCTGACAGGATTTGTTCTTGACAAATCCATGCTGGCTTCTAGCCATCACTGCATAGTTTTCAAGGTGTTTGTAGATTGACTTCTTTATAATCTGCTCCAAAATTTCCCCAGGGATGGATGTCAGACTGACCGGTCTGTAGTTCCCAGGTTCCTCCTTTTTGCCCTTTTTGAAGATAGGGACAACATTAGCCCTCCTCCAGTCATCCAGCACTTCACCCGTCTTCCATGATTTCACAATAATAATAGACAGTGGTTCTGCCAGCTCCTTTATTACTCTAGGATGCAGTTCATTGGGTCCTGGAGATTAGGTAGAAATAAGAAATATGAAAAGGAAGACAGGCTCCTGTACCTTTAACAGCTGTATAGAACAGGGAATTTAGGAGGTGTAATTTATGTGTGTTTCTGGCCAGACTCAGGTGGCAGGAAGTTGCTGGTGCTAAGCAGAAGCATAACACTCCTGTGCCTGTGATTTTTACATTCCCTGGTGAGCTCAACGTATGACAGGTTGGGTGTGACTGTTGGATGTCTTCCCTACCAGACTCAGGTGGCAGAGAGCTCCCTGGAGTTAAAGTATGTGCAGGGGAGTTCTTATGAAGGAGATTTTTACCTGTCCCGTGATCATGTGGGCCATATCCCCTGAGTTACCAGCGTATGCAGCATCTGAAGAAGCTCACTTGGGATGGTTTGCTCAGCCTTTCAAGAATCCCCCCATGTGATTGCCTGAAAGATCATATCAGGAATGGAGCCTAAAACTTTCTGACCATCATTCAGTTTTAAGCGTGTTTTTGGAGTGTGTAACCGGTAAGCCTGCTACCATGAGATTTCCTCAATAAAAGGAAGTCTTACTGAAGTGAGTGTCTCATGTCAGTTTGCCAGCATGTGTGAATGCCACAGGGAATGGGCATACACATGGACAGTTACCCTAAATTTGACCATTTGTTTATCAATCTCAAGTTGCAATCCTGCCCCTTCAGCTTGTACTTCACATTTGCCAGGTGTGTGTGTGTGTGTGTGTGTGTGTGTGTGTGTGTGTGTGTGTGATAGATCCACTTATGGGAGAAGACGGAGCTAAAGTAGGAATTGAGCACTTCTGTCTTTTCTTTCCTAAACTCCAGGGTATGCAGATGGCTACACTCAGCTTTTTTGAATGACTTAATTGAAAGAATACAAACAAATACCTGCAATCAGGAGCCAGAGTTGGGATCTGTGGGCTGGACACCAGCCAGTTCTTGTACATGGCATGGAAGAGGTTGAAACACTAGCCAGGCTACAAGGCCACGGGGGGCGGGGGCTGCAGTGTTTTGATTCTCTCATAATAGACACTGCTCTGCTCAAACGTATGTAGCAGCAACTCCTGCCAGACTACAGATTATGAGAGATAACAGAAGCTAGGAAACAAAGTGGGGAAAAGTTCAAAAGGAGCCAACAGTCATTTCAAGTTCTGCCCATCCAGAGGGTCAACAGAGAAACAATCACTGTCTGGTACCTCTCTGACTAGATTCATTGCTCACTTGGTTAGGAAAACTTTATTGGCTGCTGTTGAGCCACGCTAAGCTGTCTATATCAGCAGTGCACCTAAGGATTTGATTCAAGGTAACTTCTCTCTCTCTCTCTGATTATATTCCTGATAATAATACTTAACATTGAAATTTTATTTGTATTTTACTTTGGAAGCTGTGAGTGGGATTTTACTCTCTCTATATATAGATATAATGGAAAGAACAATCCTATGGCCCCTAGACAATGTCTGGGGGGGGGGCATAGGATAGTTCAAATTCCTGGAATCAGGTAGGAGTCACTGCTGTGACTTAGGACCCATGAGTTCAATTTCCCCTCCCCGTTCCCCTCCCAGCTGATCATCTGCCTCTCCAAGGTTGCAAAAGTGACCTTGGAAGGAAGGTAAAGTGGCATTCCTTGGGCAGGGTTGGCAGGAGATTGGGGAGGCCAGTTTACAATGAAGCCTCTGGCCTCCCCACCCTCCTTCCCTCCCCCTCCCTGATGCTGCAGTGAAAAAGCCCATCTAGCTGAAATACAGAGTGGGATGAGCACAAAGGTGAAGATTGCCTCCAATGCTGCTCCCACATAGCTTTGGATGGTTGTAAGCCTCTGAGTTCAGAAGCTTATGGCCATCCCCATGGGATTGCACCCTAAATAAAAAATAAGTATTCTGCTTTTGAGTGTTGAGAGCACTGACGATAGTTAACGGTAGAGTAATAATCAACTCAACAGTTGTTTAACTAGGGGGTTACTCCCCACACAACATGTAAATAATCAACTGTGGTGTGGATTAGGATCAGCATTGAGTTGACTATTAGTCTACACTGGCTGAATTTGAATGACACAATAAGCAACTGGGTGGGGGGAAACAATCGTCAGTTGTATTGACTATCGTGTTGTCCAAATGCTGCCATAGTCAACTCAGCGCTGATCCTAATCCACACCACGGTTGATTATTTATTACCATGTTGTGTGGGGAGTACCTCCTAGATGAACAACTGTAAAGTTAATTATTACCTCACCATCGACTATCATGTTGTCTGAATTCAGCCACTGAGTTGACTCACTCATCCACCACATTCTGTCCCCCTCAGTCCTTCCACTAGTATCCCATCAGCCAAAGATCTATCCTGGTTGCCCTGCTACCCCAGAGACCTTGGAGAACAAACCAGGCCACCCACAGAACCTCTCCTTGCTCCTATTCAATGCCAGGTTGGTTAAAAACAAAACAAATATCATCTATGATTTCCTTACAGATAAGGAGGCCGACTTGGCATGCTTCACAGAGACCTGGCTGGGAGATGACAGTGGCCTCAAATGGGCTCAGCCCCTCCCATCTGGGTACTGTGTTAGTAAGCAGGCGAGAGAAAGTGGGCTGGGGGGGCAGAGTAGCTGTGGTCTACAAGGACATTCTTAACCTCACCAGGCTTTCTGTCCAGCAATTGAATCACATTGAGTGTGTGTACCTGAGTCTGAAGACCAAGGATAGTTAGTGTACTGGCCACCCCACTGCCTATCAGACTCCCTGGCCAAGCTCACGGAACTGGTCTCGGAGCTAGTGTTGGAATCGCCCAGGCTTTTGGTCCTGGGTGACTTCAACGTCCCATGTGAGGCCGGTTTGACAGGTGCAGTTCGGGAATTCATGGCATCCATGACAAACATGGGCCTATCACAACTGGTCTCTGGACCCACACATTTAGCAGGTCACACCCTCTATGCTGTTTTCAATTCCAAATAGATGGTTCTGTGGGCAGAGGTGATAAATACCTCTGCATTGTCATGGACAGACCATTTTCTGGTCAGGGTTAGTATCACGGCTACCACCTGCTCCTGCAGGGGTGGCGGACCTATTATGATGGTCCGCCCTCAAAGGCTGATGGATTCCAGGAAGCCTTGGAGGGTTCTATGGCTGGTATCATTGACAAACCTGTAGAAGCCCTGGTCAATAGATGAAATCAAGGCCTAACTAGGGCTATCGACACAATCGCCCCCAAACGCCCTCTCCAACCTGCTTCTAATTGGGGACCCTGGTATACAGAAGATCTCAAGAGAGTTGAAGTGGGAAGGACAATTACTGGAGCGCTGATGGTGGAAAACTCAAGTTATATCCAACAAGACATGACATAGAGAACATCTTTGTTCCTATGGGGTGGCTATACATGCAGCGAAGTGCACGCATTGAGTCTGCGAATTCACGCCCGGCAGAACCATTCAGGGTGGTGAGAGGTCTAACTCAGAAACTTCCCCCTGAACCTGATCTTAGAGCCTTTGGTAGTTCACTGTGATGCCTTTAATGATAATTTCACAGATAAAATCTCTTGGATAAGAGCCGACTTAGATGCAGTCATTATAGCAGAAGTTGACAATGGAGTGTCCAGCAAGTCCACGAGTAGAATTACACTGGATCAGTTTCAGTGGGTGAGTACCAAAGATGTGGACAATCTGCTTGGACGAGTGAGGAAGACAACTTGCCCTCTCGATCCCTGTCCTTCTTGGCTGGTCACCCAAGGAAGAAAAGCAATTAGACTACAATTACAATATATTATTAAAGCATCTCTCAGGGAGGGGAGTTTTCCAACATGTTTAAAAGAAGCAGTAGTATGGCCACTTCTAAAAAAGCCCTCCCTAGACCCCCTGGACCTTAATAACTACAGGCCAGTATCAAACCTTCCATTTTTGGGCAAGGTGATTAAGAGGGCAGTTGCCGTCCAACTCTAAGCAGTTTTGAATGATACAGATTTTCTAGACCCATTTCAAACCGGCTTCAGAGCGGAATACATAGTTGAGACTGCTATGGCCGCCTTAGTGGATGATCTACGCATGAGTATTGACAGGGGGAGTATGTCCCTGTTGGTACTTCTGGACCTCTCAGCGGCTTTTGATACCAATGACTATGGTATCCCTCTGGAACGCCTGAGGGGATTGGGAATCAGGAGCACTGTGCTTCAGTGGTTCCGGTCCTATCTCTCAGGCAGGTTTCAGATGGTGATCCTTGGGGACAGCTGCTCCTCAAAGACGGAGCTGTTGCATGGCGTACCATAAGGAACCATCCTCTCCCCAATGCTGTTTAACATTTACATGAAACCACTGGGAGAGATCATCCTGAGGCATGGGGCGGGGTGCTATCAGTATGCTGATGACACCCAAATATATTTCTCTATGCCTCTGGCAACAGCATCCGCTAAGGACAGTGTGTCTCCTCTGAATGAATGCTTGGAGGCGGTAATGGGCTGGATGAGGAAAAACAAACTGAAGTTGAATCCAGACAAGATGGAGGTGCTTACTGTCAAAGCCCCCAACCTGGGTTTGGAGGTGTGTCGACCAGTTTTGGATGGGACTATACTCCCCCTGAAAGACTGTGTTCGCAGTTTGGGGGTGCTCCTGGAGTTGTCGCTCCAGATGACAGCACAGATAGACAGCCAGGAGTGCCTGCTATCAGCTTTGGCTGAAATGCCAGCTGCGCCGCTTCCTAGAGTTGGAAGACCTAAAGATGGTAGTGCACATGCTGGTGACTTTGAGGCTCGACTTCTACAAAGCGATGCTACCTTTGTGCCTAGTTTGGAAACTTCAACTACTTCAAAATATGGCAGCCAGGTTGGTCACCAGTACACTTAGGGGTAACAATATTACACCAGCTTTAAAATCACTCCACTGGCTGCCAATTAGTTTTCAGGCAAAGTATAAAGTGTTGGTTATTACCTTTAAATCCCAACATGGTTTGGGTCCAAGTTACCTGCAGGTTTAACCTTCTCCCGTACAATCTGCCCCACACACTCAGTTCCTCTGGGAAGAATTTACTACAGTCAGCAAAAACTAGGCTGACAACAGTTACCCAGAGGACCTTCTCTTCTGCCACTCCCGGACTGTGGAACAACCTGCCGGGAGAGATTTGCCAACTTAATAGTCTCCTGGAATTTAAAAAAGCCATAAAGACTGATCTCTTCCTGCAGGCCTACCCAGTTGAATTTTAAGATGTCTTTTAATAATGTATTCATTTAATATACTTTTAATTAGATAGATAGATTATATATATATGGCTGTCTTGGGGATTGCCTCTTTGGGCTTTGAGCCAAATGTGGCCATTTTCTTGCCCAATCAAATATAATGAGTCACGGGAAACTGGAAGCTCACAGCAGGAACCAGCAGCGGTTGCATGCACGCATGCAGCTCTCACAGGCTCTCACAGTGTGGGTGGATTCCTGCACCCCCGGCCACTGTTACTCAAATGACCCAAACTGCTTGAACCGCCTGCAGCAACTAGTGATCCCTATGCATCAGCAAGAGGATCCAAGGTGCCTTATGGGTCAGTCTCTACCCCATTGGCTACCATTTACTTTCAGCAACCAAGGAAAAGATCTGGAAGGATGAATATATTGATATGTTCTAATTTCTATTTAGTAGGAATGTGCACTGGATCTGATCCGATCCACGATCCAAATCCGATCCAGGGGGAAATTGGATAAATTATCCAATTTCCAATCTCACCGCTGGATCAGCAGATCCAATCCGATCCGATCCGGAAAGGTTCCGAACCGGTTCGGTTGGATCGGAGGATCGGCGGGTGCCCGCTGGCGCCCGCCGCCTCTTCCATTGGTGGGCCCCAGCTGGCGCCCGCCGATGGAAGCAGACAGCAGGGGGGGCTTCCCTAGCGGGGCTGTCCGCTTCCATCAGCGGGTGCCAGCGGGCGCCCGCCGATGGAAGCAGACAACGGGGGCAGGGGGCGGCAGACGGGAGCGGACGGCCAGGAAAGGTAAGCAGGGGGCAGGGGGAGGGTGGGAGGGGTTTTATGGGCGCCAGCGGATGGAAGCGGACAGCCCCGGGGGGTAAGGAGCACGGGGGAGGAAGCTTACCTGCCGGGGCCGTCCACAGCGGACGGCCCCGGGGGGAGGGAGTTAGGTCCCCCCTCACCCACCCGCTGCCATTTTTTCCTCATAGACTTGTATTGCAAGTCTATGGGGGGGGGGGGGAAATGGCGGCCAATCCAAAAAGTTCTGATTTTTGGATCGGGCTTGGACTCAATCCGGTCCGGGGGGGCTCCGATTTTGTCCAATCCGATCCGTGACAACATTGGAGGTCCCGATCCAGGTCCCGATCCGATCCGGGGGGGGTCCGTGCACACCCCTACTATTTAGGGAAGAGGAACAAAAGGGTAAAGACAGAGATAAGGATAGGGACCAGTAGCGTAATAAGAAATAGATAGTTGAAAGAACTTGGGTTAGTTGGCTGGTGGGTTATATCATTTTTATGCGAGTGGTGCAGCAAAAGCATCCCAATAAGGCAATGGTTTTAAGTAAGTGGCTGGTTTCGGATGACACATTAGGCAACAGAGGGGGAAATAGCTTACTGACCGTGAGTTAGGTAGGTGGAGCTCCCCACACAACATGTTGCAGCCTGTGTTACCCGGCAGCAGCAACCGCTCCGGGTGCTAATAGCGTACATGGCCATGACTGACAGTCCGCCCGCCATTTTCCCCGCCCACCAACCATTGCCAGGCCTCCCAGAGTTATCCCAGCACGCACCGCAGCCCGAAATCCATGTGCGCCGCCATCGAAGCTGCTGGAGGACACACCTCACACACCCCATTGGATGCTCAGAGGCACTGGGTGGGACACCAAGCCCTGGGCGAAGCACCAGACAGGAGGAGTGCCTAGACTGACAAAGCTGCTGCCCCCCGCTCCCATCATAGCACCCCAACCATAGGCACCCACGTCCTGTCACACCCGGTGCTCCGATGGGACCATACAAGGACCGACCGGCTAGCCAGGCACAAAGCCTGCCCACCCGCCCAATCCATCCCCCACAGCGCCCCAGAGCCCCATCCACAGCTGAGGCACCACAGCTAGACACAAGGCAGCCCTTCCCTGGGAGTGGCCCACACCCTCCCTACTTTGGAGGCGCGGCAGCTGCAAGGGCACTCAATGCCCCCAACTTCCCCCCCCCCAGGCGACCCCACCCAAGTGCACTTTCCCGGAAACACAGGAATGAAGGCAGGAGAGGGAGAAAGTGAAAACACTTTATTCAGCATGGCCTATTAAAATGGTTACATGGGCACAGGGCTGGTGCGAAGCATGGGCGGAGTAATCAGAAAGGCAAGTCACCCTCAGGCTGAGTGAAGGTGACCAGGAAGGCACAGTGATTAGAGGTCAGCAGAGCATGGCACCTTGAAGCTGCAAGCAGCAGAAAGGGAGAAAGGGAAGGCGGGTAGGATCACACTGCCAGGAAGCAACATCAGTTCACAGACGGCACCCCACAGCCGAAGCTCACACGGGGAGGGATCCATTCACTGATACTCTCATGCACCCGTGATGCTTCCGCATGGGCACGGTGGTCCCCAGCAGGGTTCACGGGCCTGGGCAACGGTGTGACGGCCCACCCATCCACACAGCAATGGCATCATCGTCCTCACCCGGCTGAGGGAAGTCGGAATGATCGGCCAGTAACACATCCCTACAGGACTCGCAGATGTTGTGCAGAATGCAGTAGCACACCATGACATCCGGAATGATGCCAGCATGCAAGTCCAGCAAGCTAAACAGGGAGCACCAATGCTCCTTCAGACGCCCAAAGGCACGCTTCACAGGCAGGCGGGCATGGCAGTGGTTGTTTTTACGCTGCACACTGTTGCAGGGGTAATGATACAGGGCCATCAGCCACGGTTGAAGGGCAAAGGCTTGGTCGGCCAGGAGCAAGTGCCCCACGGCATGCCTGCACACGGATGCAGGCCCAGAGGAGAGGAAGTGGCCCGATGACAGCTTGGCTGCCAGGGGTGAGTTGCAGAAGATGGGCATGTCATGGTTCCACCCAGACACACCCACATAGACATCCAGGAACTGCCCCTTCGCATCCACCACCACCTGAAGAACCATGCTGTAGAAATGCTTGCAGTTGTAGTATTCCTCGCCGCGAAAGGGGGGCCAGGATACATACGTGGGTCAAGTCCAGTGCCCCAACCACCCGTAGGAAACCCAAGGCATGGAAGCCATGCATGTTCTCCTGCTCATCCCCAACATGGATGACTTCAGCCAGGTACAGCTCGTTCAGCATGCTCACCGTCTCCCGGAAGATCTCACATGCAGTGGACACACCCACCCCAAAGACCATCGACAGGGGCAGGTACTCCATGTTGACCACCAGCTTGTACAGTGTCAGGGCTAAATGGTGGGAGACCGGAATGGACAGGCGCATGACGGTACACTCCCTCTGGGGTCACCTTGGCCACCAGCATATCGAACGTCACGTGGGACATGCAGAAGCTCCCGCGGAAACACTCGTCATCCCAGTCCTTCAAGTCATCCCAGTCCTCCCCGGACGGATCCACACAGCATCCATCCGGGGGAGCACCCAGAGGCATATGGTTTCGTGCTGCTCAAGGAGGTCGGCAGATGTCGCCAGGTGGGGTCCGCAGTGCAGGGCTTCCACAGCCATTCCTCTGGCCAACACCCCCGTAGTCTCTGTGCCTGCATCACGTCTGCGCAGCAGCAGCAGGACAGCAGCCCAGCAACAGGGCAAAGCCTCTGCAGCACCAAGGGGCCAGCAACCGCCCCCCCATCCTGAACATTGGCCCCGCAGGCAAGGCACCACCCAGGCGGTGTAGCCGGGCATGTAGCACATCCTCATCGCCGTCCTCCTCATCACCGTAGCCGCCTGGATTGCCACCTGCAAGCCAGCCATAGCAAGGCCTTGGTGGGACATAGCCTCTAGTGGTGGAATGGCCAGAGGGGAGGCAGGCACGATGGGAGGGCTGGTGAGCGTGCTGGAGCAGGAGGGAGGAGGGAGGGGTGGCACCACAGCCAGCATGGGACAGCCCAGTATGGGAGTGTGGAGACGGGAGGACAAGGCAGCATTGTTATGTCTGCTGCACACCTGCAAGAGAGGGGAGTGAAAGGAAGTGGCCGGAATCGGGGGATGCTACGGGACAGCGCCGCTTCATGAAGATGCGAGAGAACTACAGAGGGGGGATGGGCGCAGGTTGCCTATGCCGGCCTAAAGTCTCACAGGGATCGAAAGGCGACACTGTCTGGCGCTCCGATCCAGATGTTGAATGCAACGCAGGACTTCTTCTAGGGCTATCTCCAGAGCGCAGAGGCGCCATGCCATATGGGCCTTCTGCCTGCTGCAGATTTATTATTTATTTTATTTATTTATTGCATTTTTATACCGCCCTATAGCCAAAGCTCTCTGGGCAGATGGCATGGCAGAGGGAGCACCGCTTCCTTGGGGAGGGAGGAGGGAGGAGAGGAGGGAGGACAGCCATCAGTGACACAGAGGCCATAGCGGTTCCCCTGCCTGGACACCCACCTCCTCGCTGCAGAGCCCGGCGGCGGTGGCATGGGGCGCACACCAAGTGGACCTGTAGGGTGCTGCCATCTCATTGGGATTGGTCTGCAATGAGGGACAAGGTGGGCTGGGATAGGCTCATCTCTAGGATGTGCAACATTGTAATATGCGGCCGCCACATCTACTTGGCCTTGAGTGGGCAGAACAGACTGAGGGAGGCGGTTGTCAGAGCAACAAGAGGTGATAAGGGATCCCAAAACATCAAGGGGAGGGGGTGTCTACTGCCAAGGACCCTCAGCGAACAGCCCAGGGGGGGACATTACATGCCTGTGGCTCAGGGCATGTCATGCGGGAAGGTCCCCTCCTCCTCCCCCGTCTCCCTCTTTGTCAGAGTCGGGCAGGAAGTCCCAGGCCCGCTTGGCCTGGCTGCCTAAGCATTGCCGCTCCTGCCCTCTGGTCTCTCCCCCTGCCATCCCTGAGGCACCTGCTGCAAGCAGCGCTGCTCGTGGGGCCCAGTATGCTGCGGCTACTGGCAGAGGCAGGTACTGCTGAGGCATGTAAGGGGCTGGTTGTGGGACACCATGGTATACTCCCCAGAATGCCTGGGCGACCTCCCTGAAAACCTTGGTTTGGTGGTCGATGGCAGCTGTGTGCTCATGTATGCCTAGGTCAATGGTGGTGTTGGTGGCCGCCATGGCCTCGGTCATCCCAGGGACATGGTCATCTCACCCATGGCGCACCTCCCACCCCACCTCCCATATGGCTTGGAAGCATCCGTCCATGGCTTGGGTGGCCATGTGCGTTGCCCACACGGCGAGGACGCACTCCTTGGTGTGCCTGGTCTTCTCCTTGCCCGCTACGCATGTGAATAGCTCGTGGATGCGGCCTCCTGTCGCCTCCATGGCCATGACCAAGTCCTTCGCCACCTGCAGCTGGTCTGTCTTGCGCCTGTTGCACAGATGGGCACACCTCTGTGCATTGGTCAGGGGATGGGCTTGAGCAGCTGGGGCCATGATGTCCTTGCCGGCAGGCGGGGGTGGCAGCTCCTCCTCTAGGGGGGCTGTGTCCTCCATCTCTGTGACCTCCAGCTGCGGAGGGCCCTCTATCTCCTTCGTGAGCACGGCTTCGCCAACTTGGAGTTCAGCTTCCAGAAGCACATCCTTCTCCATCTTGACCATTTCCACTAAGGTGTCGGCGGTGGGTCTGGTTGGGTGTTTTGGTCAGTGGTGGCCATGGGGCATCTATCCATGGCGGCGGTTGGGGTGCCCAGGTAGCGGTGTCATCGTGGCGTGCCCCTTGGGCCTGTTGGGCTCATTGTCGCATGCATGGTGCCTCGCCGGTTGCGACCCCATCGTGCCCTGGCACGACATCGTGGCACTCCTCCAGCAGGCATGCCAGCTCGTCATAGAAAGGCATGGTGTGTGGCTCAACGCCGGTTCTGTTATTGTGCATGATGGTCTTCTTGAACTTCCTCTTGAGTCCGTGCAGCTTGTCCTTGCATTGCTTGGCATTGTGGTTATGTCCCCGTTCCTGCATCTGCCTGGAGAGCCAGGGATAGAGCTGGTCATGCCTGGCTATGGCCATGATCCTCCTTGCTTCCCAGCTGCCCCACAGTTCTATGAAGTCCCCGATTTCCATCTCGGACCAGTGCTGCGCTCTGCATCTTCCCAGGGGGTCCTGGCTGCTTCCCACTCCTTGGGTTTATGAGCAGGTGCCCTTGGTCGGAGTGCCATGGCTATCTTCTCCCTCTAGGTCCATGGTACAAGTGGCGCTGCTTTATGGTACTCCCAGGTATCTCTGGCCCTCACCTGGTGTTCCCTGTCCCTTGTGCTTGTGGGATGGTTGGGGCTGTCGGGCTGTCGTGTTTGCTTGGAATGTGCCCTGTGTGCCGGTGGAGGTGTTGTTGCTGGCTGTGGGCACTTCATGACCGAGGGAATGTTGTGCATACCTTCGGATGTTTCCCACAACATCCGCAGCTGGCCAACTGGCGTGTTGTTGAGGTGGGCTGCCCATGGGTGCCCTTTGCATTGCCATTCTATGCGGCTTGGGGATGGCCATGGCCAGTGAGCACTGTCCGGCCGTATTGGGTGGATGAAGGGGGGCTTGGTGACTTCCGCTTCCCTGGCCCGCCTTGCGATGGGGGAGGTCATGTGGCCATGGGGGACGTTTTCGCCTGGGTTGCAGTGCTCCCTGCTGGGTGGGCATGCAGTGCCCGTGTTCCTGTGTGACTGGGGACGTCTGGGGGTGGCACGTGTCCTGTGGCTTCCCCCCTCCTTTGCCCTCATTCCCCTATTGCAGCTCTGTTTGTTTGGAGGCATGGCTTTTGTGTTTGGGTGTTTCCAGGAGCTGGCCCTGTGTTTGGAAGCGCATGCTTCCAGGAGCTGGCCCTGTGTTGAGCTCCATACCAGCTGCCGGGAGGGGGGGAGGCGATGGTTGCTATGGCGACGTCGGCATTGAGCTGTTGGGGATGTGCCTGAGCGGCCGGCCACTTTTGGCCGCTCTTGCCGCTTCCCTCTATGGGCTTCTGTGGTAACGTACTTGACACACGGAATTAACGCATGCACCCCTCCACATGACACTTTAATCAACTGGCTTTGGTATTAGGCCCCTTTATGTCTGTTCCCCCCCCCCCCCCACATTGCCTCTGCTTCAGGTATCACCTTTAGGTATAGTGCATAAAAAGTTCTGGCTTATTCATAATTTGTCCCATCCGCGAGAAAGTTTTGTTAATGACTTCATTCCGACGGAGTTGTCTACAGTGCACTATGCCTCCTTTGACAGTGCTGTACGGGTCTTTCGGCATTGTGGAAAGGGGGCATTGATGGGGAAGTGCGAATCAGCCTTCCATCTTTTGCCTGTACATCCAGATGATTTCGATCTTCTGGGCTTTTATTTTCAGGGACAATTTTATGTGAACCGGGCAGTACCCATGGGGTGCTCCATATCTTGCTCAGTTTTCAAGAAGTTTAGCACCTTCCTGGAGTGAGCCTAGCACCAGCAGATGGGCTCTCAGAATTCCGTTCAATATTTAGATGATTTTTTTTATTGTGGGTGGGATGCATTCCAATGAGTGCCAGCATTTCATGGCACTCATTTCCATGGCCTTGGCCTTGGAAATGGGCGTGCCACTAGTGGACTTGAAAACTGAGGGACTGGCCACCAATTTGACCTTTTTAGGGATTCAGATTGATTCCATTCAGCAAAGCTGTAGCCTTCCCAGGGACAAATTAGACATGTTGTGGAAGCTGATCACTCTGACCCTATGGGCCCAGAAGGTCACACTTCAACAAATGCAAGAATAGGCCAACTGAATTTTGGGTGTGATGCGACTAAGGGGGCCAAGCGCCCCCTCCAGCGCATAAGAGTTTCTGCTAAGAGCAGATTTAGAAGTTTGGGCATCTTTTCAAGACCAGTACAACGGCATCTCCTTTTGGAGGCAGGAATTACTATTGGAAGCACAGATGTAGGTGCAATCTGATGCTTCTGGATCTCATGACTCAGGGACCGATGGTGTGCCCAGCGGTGGCCACAGCGTTGGAGAAACACCGGGATCTTCCAAGATTTTATGTTCTTTGAACTCTTCCCTATCATGGTAGCCATCTGGCTCTGGGCAGATATTCTCTTCAACGCAGTCCATTTTTGGTGTGATAATATGGCCACGGTTCAAGTGATTAATTCTTTGTCATCCAAGAATCCACAGGTGATGAGACTGGTCAGGGCTATACGTCCCATTGCCTTCATTTCAATGTAATATTTTTTGCCTGCCATGTGCCGGGTTTGGATAATGTCCTCTTTTGTCCTCTTAAAACTTCTATTTGCTTTTTGTTAACCAATCTCTTCAGCCAATCTTTCACTTTAATTATTTTTTCCCCTCAATAGCCCTTCCAATTCTCAAATTACCTGGGAAGTTCTCCAATAAAACAACTGGGGTTAGAGGAGAAATTCCTGGTATTAATTTCTTTTTATACTTTCCCCAAATTTCTATGATATTTTTAGGATGGGATTTTCCATGTCTTTCAATTGATTCTTTTGTAATTTACTAAAAGATATATTTTGTAACTCTAACTCTATTTCTCCTGTCTGTGTCTCTAACCATTCTAAATCCTCTTTTCCTACTATACTATTTATAACATATCTTAACTGATTAGCTATATAATACATCTTTATATTTGGGAGTCCCAACTCTCTTTTCCTTTGAGTCTTATACCATTTCGTTTTATTAATTCTTGCTTTTCTATCTCCATTACAGTAGTTATTTATCATGCTTTGCCAACTTCTTATTTCTACTTCTGTTATTTTAATTGGTAACATTCTAAACAAAAAATTAATCTTTGGTAATATTTTCATTTTAATAACCGCTATTCTACCAAACCATGAATGCTTTAATTTCCTATAAGCCTCTAACTTCTTCATTATCTGTTTTTTTAAACTACTAAAATTTATTTCCTCTAACTTTTCTAAATCTTTCATAATATAAACTCCTAAATATCACACTATATTTTAATCTTAAAATCAAGTTTTGAACTACACTCCTCCCTTTCTTCTTTGTCATAATTAAATAACATTATTTCTGATTTCCCTCAATTTACCTGTAGTCCTGTATTTTCTCCAAATTCTCTCAAATGTTGCTTTATTTCTTCTATGCTTTCCCTCAGATGTTCTAATGTCAATAAGGTATCATCTGCGAACATATTAATTTTTATTTTATCTTCCTCTCCTATCCCCTTCAGTCTCTCATCATCCCTAATAACATTTGCCAGTATTTCTATAACAATTGCAAATAATATTGGGGAGAGAGGACACCCTTGTCTTGTTCCCCGGGCTAAGGTAATTCATTGTGTTAATCCATCATTTACCTTTACCACCGCCTTATTGTTTGCATAAAGCTGATTATCACTCCTATAAACCTTTCTCCAAAACCAAATATCTTTATAATAGTTTTTAACGCTGGCCATTCCATGCAATCAAAGGCTTTAAAAATATCTAAAGCTATCAACCCTGCTTTAAGTTCCTTCTTTTAATAACATTTATTATGTTCAATACTCTCACTATTAAATTAGGCATTTGCCTCTCTGGAATAAATCCACATATATCCTTTTTCATATACTTATTTATAAAGGTATTCAGTCTTGTTGCCATAATTGCTGTAAATATTTTAGAATCTTGATTAATTAAAGAAATAGGTCTATATGATGCTGGGTCCATTAAATCCTTATCTGGTTTCGGGATTAATATTATCAACAAATGTTCCCACGATGGCAGCGTCTTCTCTCCCTTTATTATATTATTATACTTTTTTTTTTCATTTTTGGTACTAAAAGCTCTTTAAATATCTTATAATATTCCAGCCCCAGCCCATCTACTCCTGGAGATTTCCCTCCTTTCAATTTATCAATAGTTCCTTCTATTTCTTTTTCAGTCACTAATGCTTCCATATAACCCCTATCCTTACCTTGTAATCTTATCTTCCAATTCTTCTCTACATATTCCAGTATCCTTGCCTGTAGGTCTGCTTCTGATGTATACAATTTCTGGTAAAAATCTTCAAATATTTTTAATTTATCTTTCATTAAATTGCAACTTTTCCCAGTTTTATCTTTGATTATCCCTATTATATTTTTTTCCTTCTTTGATTGCGTGGACCTTGCCAGCATTTTAGAATTTTTATTGCTATATTCAAAGAAATTTCTTTTCAAATATATTAATTCTTTTTGGACTCTCTCTATATCCTTTTCCTCAAGTTCTTTCTTTTTTGCTTGGAGTCGAGCATATATGTGCTTATCCTTATTTATTCTAAATTGTTCCTCTAATTCCTTAATCTCCTCTTCAATCTTTTTACTATGTGCTTCTTGTTGTCTTTTTAATTTACACGATTCTCTAATACATATCCCTCTTACTACTGCTTTCATCGTGTCCCAAACTATCCCCTGCTAATTTACCCGTTTCATTTATTTCCCATATATTCTGTATTTCCATTTTCATTTTTTCCACAATATTTTTATAATTTAGAATTTTAGTATCCAATCTCCACCTTTTTGCTTCCCTGTAATCTTTCTTTATTTTAATATCCATGCTCTTTAATGTGTGGTCTGAGACCTTAATTACTCCTATTTCACAATCCATAATCTTAAAAATCATGTTCTTTGAGACAAATATATAATCAGTCCTAGAAAAACTCTTATGTTTTGGTGAATAAAAGGTATATTTCTTTTCCTCCCCTTTTACTATTCTCCATACATCCTTCAATTCTCTTTCTTCCATTACCTTGGCTAAAGCCGTTTTCCCAATACCTTTTATAGTACCTTTATCTTTCATTTTATCTATCACCATATTAAAGTCTCCGGCCATTACAATATTTGCTCTCTCTACATTCCCCATATTTCTAAACACTTTACCATAAAATTCTGTTTGCTTTTCATTTGGAGCATAAACATTAACCAATACATATTTTTCATCCCCCATGAAACAGTGTAAAATAATATATCTTCCCAAAACATCCCTTTCCACTTTAACCACATTAAGTGCACATTTTTTAGAAATTATTATCACAGCTTTAGAAGTCCCATATGCTTTCTCATATACACCCACATTACTCATTTTAAGCTCATTTATGCCATCTTTCATTTGGTGTGTTTCTTGTAAAAATATTATATCAACATCCCTTCAATCCTCTTTCTTTTAACAACACTACCCAGCCTGTTAACATTTAAAGTTATCAATCTTACTTTATTTTCCATATCTCCAATCTTAATTTTCTTTGTAGGTCTCCTAGTGTGACACAATTACCCCCTCCTTCCCTCCCCCCTCCCCCCACATATAACCCCCATTTTCCCCCTTCAACCCCAGGTTTCTCCGGGCAATGGCTCCTTTCCTCCTCTTCTTAGGACCCTTCGGGGGGGGCGAACATTCCGCATGGAGCCAAAGCAGAACACCCCCTCCCTTTACTCTTCTTACTTTTCCCCTTTGATCTATATCTCAGTCACAAACTGCTTCCTCCTGCTGCCCCTTCTTCTTCTCTTTCTTGTTCCTGTCTCCCATTGGTATCTTTCTCCATCAGGCCCAGGCTCCACAGAAGATCCATTCCTTGCTCACACAATGTTATTCTGTGTTGTTTTCCCTGGTACATAAATCTCAGGAATACTGAGTATCCCCAGCTATAAACAATTGAGTTCTTCTGCAGGGTAGTTGTACACAGTTTTACACTTTTCCTCCATTGAATTGTTTGAGTGCATAGATCATTGTAGACCTGTATCTGCAAAGACTGGAACATCAATTGTCCGGCACGTCTAATGGCTTGCATCAATTTTTCTTTTTTGTAAAAGCTGGCAAATCTTACTATTATGTCCCTTGGCACCATTCCACTCCTTTTAGGTCCAACTCTGTGGATCCTTTTAATATCTGCATCATCCCATGTCATTTGAGGAGCCATCTCCTTAATCCATTCCATTAACTTGTCTTTCAGAATCTTTGAATTTTCACCTTCCTGGAAGGATCTGATGCGAATATTCATTCTTCTATCTCTGTCTTCCATAGAAATTAGGCGTAAATCCATATCTTGTAAGATTATATCTTGCTTTTTTATATTATCTTTATTCTGATCTGTTTGCTGTTCCAAGGATACAAGTTTATCATTAATCATTTGAAGACCATTTTGTAGCTCCCGTTGAGATTTCTGGAGCTCCTTCTTCACCTCCTGTATAAGCTCAGTCTTTTGCTTATCCATCATGCTTTGGATGCTAGCCAGTAAGTCTTCAGAAGACATTTGCTCAGCTTGTGGTTTCATTGTTTTGGCTACAGCTCCTGGCTTAGCTCCATTTTTATGATTCCCACTTCTGGTATGCGATGGGCCTGCTTTCCCATTCGTCATGATTGCTTTTTCTGATTTTTCTAAATTCTTCCTAGTCAGACGGGCCCAGCTCTTATCAGATGGGTGAGTTTTTTAACTAATCCACCTCAGTGGTGAAATTTTCCTGCTCCTACCCCGTTCTCTGCTCATCTGGCATCCAGCCAGCGATTACGGAGCTCAGTCTTTCTGCCACCACTGGAATCCTTGCTAATTAGTTAATAATGTCCAGTATTCTCTGTAAATATCCAATTATTCTTTGCTTTATTTATTTATTTATTTGTTTAAAGTTGTAATCAACAAAGATAACTAGGCTTCTACCGCGTCTTTCCATTCAGTTTCCAAGCCTTGGCATTCCTCCCAGGCTCATTAGGCGTTTAATAACACTGCTGATTTTTTTTTAGCTCAGCATTTTTCTCTCCCTTACTCTGTGAAGATTCACATAACAAAATCAGCGTTCCACTCACAGTTTGATCTTTATGTAGATGGGTTATTTTTCTTTTTAATTCTTCTTAACTGGGAGGAGAGACGTTCCCGAATTGTCTATTCCATACTGGATATCCCGCCTCCGCTTATGTTTTTGTTAATAGTTTGTTCTTTCTGCAGATTCTTGGAGGAGACCAGAGCCTGTGAAGGCCCTCATCTGCGCTACTATTCTATGATTCTATGATTCTATGAATCCAAGCTCTGGTGTCCGTGTCTTCATTCAATACTCCCTCCTCCACTCGTAACTGAACACTGCTAACATGTCTCCCCTCAGTCTCCTTCTCTCCAGACTGAACATCGAAGTTCCCTGAATCATCTTTGTTGCCCTCCTCTGAACCTGTTCTAACCAGATGTGGTCTCATTAGTGCTGAGTAGAGAGGAATAAGGACTTCAAACATGTTTGATACAATGCTTCTTCAAATGCAGCCCAGAACTGTGTTAGCCCCTCTAGCAGCTATCTCGCCCTGCTGACTCATGTTCAGATTGCTGTCAACAACCACACCCAAATCCTTCTCTGATGTAGTGCTTCCAAAGCCATGATTCCCTCATCTTGTATGTGTACCCTACATTTTCCTCCCTAAATGTAATATCTTACATTTCTCCCTGTTAAAGGATATCTTGTTCCTCTCAGACCAATCTTCCAAGCTTCCAACCTTCCAAATCAGATTGCAGTCTTATCTATTGTTGTGGGTATTGGCCAGCTCTCCCAGTTTTGGGTCATCTGCAAATTTGATAAGAAGCCCATCAATCCTGTCATCCAGGTCATTAATAAAACTGTTGAATAATACTGGCCCCAGCTGGTTACTGCTCTTGAATATTTAACCCTGTTAAATATTGGGTTCCATCACACCAGTGATTCATCGCACACTCGTCATGCCTGGCATGTGGTTTTGCAGTGAGGTACTCACATGATGTCATCCCTGTCCTGTACTCATCCTCCCCCTTCCCTCCTTTGTCACATTTTATTTTGGTGTGGGGAAAGTCTGGATTATTCTCCCCTCTCGCTTCTTCCTTTGTTGGGTGTGTGTGCTAATGGAGTCTTGCTGATGAAAGGGGAGGGTGGGGTGGTCCTATGGACTTGTTAGTCCTATGGACTTGTTAGTGAGTAAATATGTATAGAACTATCTTTTAATAGTGTGGTCACTCAGAAGCTTTTTTTTAAAGTCTAAAACGGCAAACTGGAAGTGCTCTCCAACCCTATGCTTATTTCTGAGCTCTTACTTCTGTTTACTCAGAAGTAAGTCTCTCTCTGTTCAATGGGGCTTACTCAAAGGTAAGCATGAATTGGATTTTAGCATGACTGGGATATAAGTGCAGTTGAAATCAATAAGATTTATTCTTGAGTAAGGGAACAGCAGATCTTTATTTTATGACCTGGAGATGCACAGCTTCGCATTCGCAAAGTAAAGGGAAATAGATCATTCACAAATGCAAACAGGTGGACTTTTGCATTGGTGGACTATCAGGAAAAGGGTTTAAGGGAGGATTAAAAATCCCTTAAAAATCAAGGGATAAACTGATCAGATTCAAACTTGGCTTGCTGAAAGCTCTACTTGAAATATCTCAAGGTCCCAAGTTTCATCTCTTTATCTTTAAAAATTAAGCAGATGTAAGCATTTTGGATAATTCTGATAGGAGCTCTAATGCTGCCACACCTATCACAATGTCCATCAATGGCAAGAACCAATGAACTGGAGGTGGAAGAAGGGGCAGGGCTGGGCAGGTGCAATCGCACCGGGAGACCAAATAGTTCACCAGTATAGCTCCGATCGTGAAAGGGAGGAGCACTTGCAGCACTTATGAAACAGAGGTAAAAAAAAAACCCGTGGAGGCAAACCAGGGAAAAAATAGGGAAGATGGAGCCCATTGTCTTGAATATTTAACCCTGTTAATTCTGCTCGATCTCTCATCGGCTTTTGATCCATCAACTATGGTATCCTCCTCGATTGACTCTGTGGGATGAGCATTGACGGCACTGTGTTACAGTGATTCCAGGCCTACCTATGGGGTCAATTTCAGAAAGCAACATTGAGTGACCATTCTTTGGTCCCTTGCCAACTGAGCCATGGAGGTCAGGCAGGAGCCAACACTATGCTGCTTCTGGCCTCCTGAAAACAACTCTCTTCTAGGAATCCTTCCTCAAATGACCAGCCTCTGATTTTATTGGTACTTTGTTTGGGATTGAACAATTTTAATTTGCTATTTTTAATCTTTCTTTTTACTGTTTTATTCCTATGTTCACCACTCCGGAATCTATTTTAGATATGGAGTGGTATATACAAATTGTAAATGAATAAATATTTGCATTAGAAAAACAAAAGAAAGATTGGAGCATTTGACAGGGTCAATCTCTGTGCCCAAGTCAGATTTGCAAACATTTCTCAGACTTCTAGGGGGTGAAAATTGAAGATTTTAATGTGAATAAATGTTAGATAATATACCATTAGAAGTATTGGAGTGGGGGCGTGGCTTCTGCTATGGAGTGAACAGTGGACATTTTTTTACTCTCCCGGAGCAGTGTTTTTTTAAACAAAAACTCCCTATCTTTGAGACCACGAACTGTAAGTTATAAAACAGATTTATAAATTGGAAGTTATGCTGCATTGGAGGAGGGAGATATAGGCTAATAGCGGCTAAAGCAGATAAAGAAATCTGGGATAGCTGCTAGGGACTGGCATTTAGAAAATAACTCTGCGGAGAATTTATCCTGCTTTTATACTGAAGCATTTTAAAAGGGATTTGGGATGGACTGACCTGTTCTCCGGAGTATTTGGCTGAATGCCAGATGAGCAAAAAGCCTTGAGATAAGGTTTTAACTTCTCCTAAATGGTCTAGAAAGATAAGACTGCATCATCTGTTAAAAATTTGGATCGGCTTACTAGAATTATGTCTGAGAAATCACAAGAAAAAACGGCTCCGTCTCAAACCGGAAGTGGAAATTATAAAGCTGGAACAAAGCCAGGAGCTGTTCCTAAAGGAGCCAAGCCACAGGAATGTCAACAAATGCCATCAGTGGAACTATTGGCTAATATTAAGGCAATGTTGAATGAATCTTTGGCGAAGCAGGAGGAGAATAACTCCCAAAAGGAGATCCCAACTGGCTTTCAAGATGTAGTGGAGAAACTGACATCTTTGGAGAAGCAGATGGAGCTCAATAAGGAGTTAAGCAAACAACAAGGAATCAAAATACAGGATATGGACTTGCGTCTAATTGCTATGGAGGATAGAGATAGAAGAGTAAATATTCGAATCAGAGCCTTCCAGGAACAGCAGGGGGGAAATCCAAAGATTTTGAGAGATAAGATAATGGAATGGATTAAGGAATTGGACCCCCAAACAGATGCACATTGAAAGGATCCATAGAGTTGGAAACAAAAGAAGGGGGATGTTTCCAAGGGACATAATTGTCAAATTTGTGAATTATTATAAGAAAGAAAAGTTGATGCAAGCAATTAGACGTGCAGGCCAACCGATGCTTCAAGCAACATCAATACAGGTCTACGATGACTTTTGTCCTCAAACTATTCAATGGCAGAAAAGTGTAAGAATGTGTACAGTGACCCTGCGGAAGTAAGCTATTGCTTATAGCTGGGGTTACCCAGTATTTCTGAGATTTGTGTGGCAGGGGAAACAACACAGAATAACATTGTGTGAGCAAGGGATGGAATTGCTGGAGAAGTTGGGCTTGATTGAGGAAAGTGCAGAGGGAGGACAAGAACAGGATGAACAAGAAGAGGCAGCAGGAGGAGGCGGTCTGTGACTGAGTTTTGGATTAAAAAGGGATAGAAGAAGAAAATTAAAGGGAGAGGAAGATCTACTGTCGCTCCAGGGTGGTGAAGTCGCTTCCCCCCCCCAAAGAGTTCTAAAAGGGTTTGGGAACTATTGCCCAGGAAGTTCCTGGTGATGAGGGGGGAGAAATTTGGGGTAAGTGGGGGGGGGAGGGGAGGGAGGGGGGTATATGTAACACAGATGGAGACCAATAAAAGACTATTATGATTGGGAAGATGGAAAATAAATTAAGAATTGCAACTTTAAATGTCAAGGGGCTGGGAACTGTTATTAAAAGGGAGAGAATAGAAGCGCTGCTAAATAAAGAAAAAGCAGATATAATATTTTTACAAGAAACTCATCTATCGAAAGAAGGTGTAAATGAGCTTGAAATGAGGGATGTGGGCGTTTATGAGAAGGCATATGGGACTTCCAAAGCGAGAGGAGTAGCGATAATAATTTCTAAAAAATGTGGTATCAATATACAAAAAGTGAAGAGGGATGAAATGGGAAGATATTTGATAATCTATTGTAATGTGGGGGAGGAGGAATATGTATTCATTAATGTTTATGCTCCAAATGAAAAACAGATGGAATTTTATAATAAAGTTTTTAATGCGGTGGGAGATATGGGGAAAATGAATATTGTAATGACAGGTGACTTTAATATGGTGATGGATAAAGATAAGGATAAAGATAATATAATGAGAAATTTAAAAGGTGGTGGTAAAACTGGTTTAAGCAAAATGATGGTTGAAAAAGAATTAGTAGATGTTTGGAGGTTAATAAAAGGGGAAGAAAGGAAATACACCTTTTATTCACCGAAGTATAAGAGTTATTCTAGGATTGATTATATTTTTGTGTCAAAGAAGTTGATTTCTAAGATTATAGATTGTGAAATAGGTGTTATTAAAGTCACGGATCATGCATTAATGAGTATGGATATTAAAATGAAGAAAGATTATAGAGAAGCAAAGAGATGGAGAATGGATACAAAGATTTTCAATTATAAAAATATTGTTGAGAAAATGAAAAAAGAGATACAGACAATATGGGATATTAATGAAATAGGGCAAAACTCTCATGGGATAGTTTGGGACACGATGAAGGCGGTGGCAAGAGGGATATGTATTAGGGAATCGTGTACTTTAAGAAGACAACAGGAAGCACAAAATAAAACAATAGAAAAGGAGGTAAGGTCTTTAGAGGAACAACTAAGAATAACAAAGGATAAATGCCTATATGCTCAACTTCAAGCTAAAAAGAACTTGAGAAAGAGGATTTAGAAAGGGTGCAAAAGGAATTGTTATATTTGAAAAGGGATTTTTTTTGAATATAGTAATAAAAATTCTAGGATGTTGGCCAGGTCCACTCAGTCGAGGAAGGCAAAGAATATGATAGGGACAATTAAAGATAAAACAGGGAAAAGCTGTAATTTAATGAAAGATAAATTAAATATATTTCAGGAATTTTATGCATCAGAAACAGGCCCACAGGCAAGAGTAGTGGAGTATGTAGAGGAAAATTGGAAAATAAGATTACAAGGAGAAGACAGGGATTATATGGAAGGTTTGGTTACAGAAAAATAAATAGAAGGAATTATTGATAAATTAAAAGGAGGGAAATCTCCAGGTTTAGATGGGTTGGGGCCGGAATATTATAAGATTTTTAGAGAGTTACTGATACCGAGATTGAAAGTATTATTTAATAGTATAATAGAGGGAGGAAAGACCCCACCATCATGGGATCACTCTTTGATCATATTAATCCCGAAACCTGATAAGGATTTGACGGACCCAGCTTCTTATAGACCTATAATAAATCAAGATTAAAAAAAAATTACGGCAATAATGGCAAAAAGAATGAGTACTTTTATAAATAAACATATTAGGAAAGATCAGTGTGGATTTATTTCGGAGAGGCAAATGCCTAATTTAATAGGGAGAGTTCTGAATATAATAAATGTTATTTTAAAAAAAGGAATATAAAAGCAGGGTTGATAGCATTAGATATTTTCAAAGCCTTTGATTGTGTGGAATGGCCAGCATTAAAAAATATTTGGGTTTGGAGACAAATTTATAGATTGATCAGTTATACGTAAATAACAAAGCAGTGGTAATGGTTAATGATGGATTAACGCAACAGATTACCTTTGCCCGGGGTACTAGGCAAGGGTGTCCACTCCCCCGATATTATTTGCAATAGTCATAGAAATTCTGGCAAATGTTATCAGGGAAGATGGAAGTTTAAAAGTGATAGGAGGAAAAGAAAAGGTAAAAATTAATATGTTTGTGGATGATACATTAGTAACATTAGAAAATCCTCTGGAGAGTGGGGAGGTGATAAAGAGGCATTTGAGAAAATTTGGGGAGATTGCAGGATTACAAGTAAATTGGGGGAAGTCTGAAATGATGTTATTGAATTATAATAAGAAGGAAAGGGAGGAGTGTAATATAAAGTTAGGTTTTAAGATTAAAAATATAGTGCGCTATTTAGGAGTTAATATTGCAAAAGATTTAGAAAGGTTAGAAGAAATTAATTTTAATAGTTTGAAGAAACAGATATTGAAAAAATTAGAGGTTTATAGAAAGTTAAAGCATTCATGGTTTGGTAGAATAGCGGTTATTAAAATGAAGATATTACCTAAGATTAATTTTTGGTTTAGAATGTTACCAATTAAAATAACGGAAGTAGAGTTAAAGAGTTGGTAAAATATGATAAATGCTTATTGTAATGGAGATATAAAAGCAAGGATCAACAAAGGGAAATAGTATAAGACACAAAAGACAGGAGGGTTGGGACTTCCAAATATAAAGATGTATTATATAGCTAATCAATTAAGATATGTTATAAATAGTATAATAGGGGAAGAAGACTTAGAATGGTTAGAGATGCAGACAGGAGAAATAGAGTTAAAATTACAAAATATCTTTTTTAGCAAAATACAAAAGAAAAAATTGAAGGGAATGAAAAATCCACTATTAAAAAATATTTTAGAGATTTGGGAGAGATTTAAAGAAAAATTAATACCAGGAATCTCTCCTCTAACTCTAGTATTGGAAAACTTCCCAAGAAATTTAAAAAGAGAGTTGGAAGGGGGATTGAGGGGGTCAGAAAATTATTAAGTTGAAAGATTGGTTGGAAAGAATTATTAATAAGGAGAAAATAGAAGAGCTCTTAAGAGGACATAAGATATCTTGGTTCAAATGTATACAATTAGAACAATGGACACAAGATTGGAAAAAGAAGAAGAAGGAATGTAGAGATAATACTAGATTTGAAGATTTAATAGAATCAAGAGAAAAGAAAGGGGAAAATAAAAGTAAAAAAGGTTTGATTAGTGAAATTTATAAAATTCTGATAGAGGATGGAGACCATCGAGATTCTCTTAAAATGATATTGGAAGATGATTTAAAGGAACAAATTAGTGATTATAACTGGGGGAGGATTTGGGATGCAAGAATGTTAAAGTTATTATCAGTTAGGATAAAAGAGAACTATTATAAAATAGTATGGAGATGGTATTTAACACCAGCAAGATTACATCAGATAGACAAGAAAATCTCAAAGAACTGTTGGAGGGGATGTCAGGAGGTTGGAACATATTTTCATATGTGGTGGACTTGTGACTATGTACAAAAATTTTGGAAAATGGTGTTTAAAGAAATAAGTGAAATAACGGGAGGTAATGTGGAACCAAGCCCAAATTTGGCTTTACTTTCAATATGGGATAAAGGAATTGGGAATCCAAGCATGAGGGAATTGATTAACAACCTCCTGGCACCCGTTAGATTAATGATAGCTAAGAATTGGAAAATGCAAGGGAATTATACAATAGAAGAATGGTATAAAGAAACATGGGATATTGCGCTTAATTATAAATTAACATGTAATCTAAAAGTTAAGAGGGGATTATCCAGGAAGAATGATTTTGAAAGTATATGGAGTCCATTTTTGGAATTTGTATTAATAAAGGGGAAAGGTTGTACACCTTTTAAAGATTCCTTACAATTTTGGGAAAATGTATAATATAAATGAATAAATGAAGGTCTCATTGAGTTAGGGGAGCACGGGGGGTTGTGAAGGGTTTGTTAGTTGTGTATTGTATTTTATATTGTGATTATGTTGTATTTTAAGTTGAAAATAAAAAAATTATATATATATATATATATATATATATATATAAAAAGAAGTATTGGAGTATGTTGAAAGTAAAAGTCACAAGTTCCTGCTACCTCTTTCCCTAACCTCAGGATCTTTCAAGATTCTGTTTATTTGTTGCTTATGCAGCCAAGTGAGCCCTGAGTCTTGCAATTTTTCATTTATTTGTTGTTAGGTTAATAATTTGCCCTGTGGGTAAAAATTCCATAAGGACACTAATCCTGCCCTAGCCAAAATACTAAGCATGGCACTTTTGTCTAAATTATAAAATTATTGAAGGTATGGAAGAAGGATTAGGGATGACAGGAAAGAGATTAGCTTGCTGTTCCATCTTTGCAAAATCAAAGGTAGGAGAACATCCAAGTCAGGTGTATTATTATTATTATTATTATTATTATTATTATTATGGTGATTGTACTGTTATTGTTTGTTTTATGCAAAGGCCATTGGCCAAAAGCATTAAACTTGACTGACTGACTGGCATCATGATAACTTCTTTCTTCTGACCTGTACCATCTTTGTCATGCATCCAACATACATCTAGTAAAGATTTTTTTGGCCCTGAATCTTATTGTTAAGCATCTTAGGAGAATTTTAGGAGTGTTGCTAAGAGGGCTTAGCAACACCCTTGCCCCCAGATAATTTCTCTTTATTTATTTATTAACAGACAGAAAACAAAAATTATGACCAAAACTGAAGTACAACATTACATTGTCTCAATGTGTCAACAACTATAAAATCCCTATTTGGAGAGAATGGATTGTTAATCAAAGATCTGATTACGGGTCCGGAAGCTTTGCTGTATCTGTGGAGAACGAAACTGCTGGATTGCTGCGATATCAGCAGAGAGAGAACTCTGGCAGGTGATAAGTAACGGTAATTAATGGATTTTAATTGGGAGAAGTAAGACTGACTGATAAGACTGGAGGGAGAGACGGAGGGAAAAGAGGGAAAAGAGGGAAAAGAGACATTTAACCTCCAGCTGAAAGTGTTAAAAGCCGAAACGTACTTGTTTGATAAGAGCCGAAGTGGACAGCGAAGTTTTAGGTAAGGGGTGCGGATTTATGAGTTTAGCTTTATGAAAAGAAAGCAAAAAGGTGAAAAATCCAGTGCCCCCGCCTGGAGCAGGTTGTCGAAAGATCATCCGTCAGATAGGAACGGGCATCGGCTCACGAGAGTTTCTGGAATCTTGCCAGACAAAATGCTGGACAAGACGCAGCATTATGACAAGGCTGGAAAAACATCTCCAAGTCACCCCGGAAGCACTAAATCTGGCGTAGTTCTTAAAGTGGCAGGTGCAGTTCCTAAAGCGCCCAAAGAGAGTCAAGCAGAGACATCAGATGATTTAATGGACAAATTTCAGAATAATAATAATAATAATAATATATTTATTTATTACCCGCCTCTCCCTCTGGATCGAGGCGGGGAACAACATCATCATAAAACACACAAAACTAATTAAAAATACATAAAACCAATATATCATTAAAATACCAATAAAACACCAATAAAACACTTAAAATTCATCTGAGTAGGCCTGCCGGAAGAGCTCAGTCTTTATAGATCGTTTAAATTCCTGAAGACTGGTAAGTTCACAGAAGTGTTAGGGGCGGCCTTGCTGATGCAGGAGGAAAGATTAATGCAAAGAATTAAGGACTCACAGCTTGAACTTATGTTGGACCTTCAAACTGTGGTGGAAAATGTGGAGAAATTGGAGAGGGAGACTGAGAAGCTGCAGGAAGATAGCAAGCAGCAGGGGGAGAATTTGAAGGAGATGGACTTGCGTTTAATTGCCTTGGAAGATTGAGACAGGAGAGTCAACATTCGAATTAGATCTTTTGGAGAGAGGGGGGGGAGAACCCTAAGGATTTAAGAGATACAATTTTGGCATGGATTAAGGAAGTCGAACCTCAGGAAACTTGGGAGATGGCGGATATTGAGAGGATCCATAGAGTGGGTTATAAGAAGAAGGGGATGCTCCCAAGGGATATAATTGTTAAATTTGCCAACTACTACAAGAAAGAAAAGTTGATGCAAGCAATTAGACGTCAAGGCCAGCTGATGCTACAAGCAACACCAATCGAGGTTTACCAGGATCTATGCCCTCAAACAGTGCAGTGGCGGAAGAGTGTTAGACTGTGTACAGTGGCTTTGCGGAAGAGATCGATAACATATAGTTGGGGGTATCCAGTCTTTCTGAGATTTATGTGGAAAGGGAAACAACATAGAATAACATCAAGTGAGCAAGGGATGGATCTTTTGGAGAAGCTGGGCTTAGTTGATCCCATGGATGTTGGAGAAACAAAGCAGGATGAAGGTGCTGTAGGAGGAAGCAGTCAATGAAGAAATATTATTGTAATAGGAATAAGAAGAGATTATAAGGGAGGGGAGGGTCGGATTTTTGCTCTGGGAATGTTGGGTTGCTTCTCCCCCCCCCTGAAGAGTTCTAAAAATAATTGGGGCCATTGCCCAGAAAGGTCTGGTGAGGAGGGGGGTGAAAATGGGGGGTAAGTGTGGGGGGGAGGGGGAGGGAGGGGGGGTAAGTGTGTCACAGAGGGAGACCAATATAGAGATTTGTGTGAAAAAGAGAGATGGAAAATGAAAAGTCTTTTGGTACTTCTAAAGCGAGAGGTGTAGCGATAATAATTTCAAAAAAATTTGGTATTACAATACAAAGGGTGAAGAAGGATGAAGCGGGAAGATTTCTGATAATTTCTTGCATGGTGGGGGAGGAGGAATATATATTGATTAATGTATATGCTCCAAATGGGAAACAAATGGAATTTTTCGATGAAGTTTTTAATGCGGTGGGAGAAGTGGGTAAAAAGAACATTGTGATGGCAGGTGATTTTAATATGGTATTAGACAAAGGGAAAGACAGGGATAATATATTAAGAGATCTTAAGAGTGGTGGGAGGACGGGGTTAAGCAAATTAATGGAGAGAAAAGAACTAATGGATGTTTGGAGGGTATTAAAAGGGGAGGAAAGGAAATACACTTTCTACTCACCAAGGTTTAAGAGTTATTCCAGGATTGATTATATTTTTGTGTCAAAGAATATGATGTCTAAACTTATAGATTGTGCTATAGGGGTAATTAAAGTCACCGATCACACATTATTGACGATGGATATTAAAATGAAGAAGGATTATAAACAAGCTAAGAGATGGAGAATGGATACAAGGTTATTAAATAATAAAAATATAGTGGGGGAAATTAAAAAAGAAATGCAGGAAATATGGGAAATTAATGAAAAGGACTCAAACTCGCATGGGTTAATATGGGACACTATGAAGGCTGTGGTAATAGGGATTTGTATTAGGGAAATGTGTACCCTAAGAAAACAACAGGAAGCACAAAATAAAAAGATTGAAAAGGAGGTAAGGGATTTAGAGGAGAAGCTAAGAGAGACAAAAGATAAACGCCTATTTGCCCAAATTAAAGCTAAGAAAAAGGAATTAGAGAAAGAAGAGTTAGAACAAGTCCAAAGGGATTTGCTACATTTAAGGAGGGATTTTTTGAATATAGTAATAAAAATTCGAAGATGCTGGCTAGGTCCACACAGTCAAAAAAGGCTAAGAATATGATAGGAACAATTAGAGATAAGACAGGGAAAAGTTGTAATTTAATGAAGGATAAATTAAATATATTTCAGGAATTTTATATAGAATTGTATACATCAGATATGGGGTCACAGGTTAAGGTATTGGAATATGTAGAGAGGAATTGGAAAATAAGATTACAGGGGCAAGATAGGGATTATATGGAAGGATTAGTTACTGAGAAAGAAATAGAAGGAATTGTTGATAAATTAAAGGGAGGAAAATCTCCGGGAATGGATGGTTTGGGGCTGGAATATTATAAGATTTTTAGAGGAATTTTAATACCAAGATTGAAAAATTATTTAATAGTATAATAGAAGGACGAAAGACCCTGCCATCGTGGGATCATTCCTTGATTATATTAATCCCGAAACCAGGAAAGGATCTGACGGATCCAGCATCTTACAGACCAATATCTTTAATAAATCAAGACTCAAAATTTTTTACGGCAATAATGGCAAAAAGGATGAGTACGTTTATATATAAATGTATTAGAAAAGACCAATGTGGATTTATTTCAGGAAGGCAAATGCCTAATTTAATTGGAAGAGTCTTAAATATAATTAATATTATTTAAAAAAAGAATTTAAAAGCAGGTTTGTTAGCATTGGATATATTCAAAGCCTTTGATTGCGTGGAATGGCCAGCACTTAAAACAATTTTGAAAACATTTGGGCTTGGAGAAAAATTTATGGGAGTGATGGATCAACTGTATAAAAATAATAAAGCAGAAATAATGGTTAATGATGGGTTAACGCAACAGATTACACTAGCTCGAGGAACTAGACAAGGTTGCCCCCTTTCACCGATCTTATTTGCGATAGTGATAGAAATTTTGGCAAATGTTATAAGGGAGGATGTAAGATTGAAGGGGATAGGAGGGAAGGAGAAGATTAAAATGAATATGTTTGCGGATGATACATTACTGACATTAGAAGATTCCCTGGAGACTGGGGAGTTGATTAAGAAGCATTTGAGAGAATTTGGGGAGATTACTGGTCTACAAGTTAATTGGGGGAAGTCAGAAATGATGTTATTTAATTATAACAAAGAGGAGATGGAGGAAGGTAAAGTTAAGTTAGGTTTTAGGCTTAAAAATATAGTATGTTATTTAGGAATTAATATTGCAAAAGATTTAGATAAGTTAGAAGAAATTAATTTTGCAAGTTTGAAAAAACAGGTAGGGGAAAAGTTAGAGGCATATAGAAAATTAAAACATTCTTGGTTTCGTAGAATAGCGGTTATTAAAATGAAGATATTACCTAAGATTAATTTTTTGTTTAGAATGCTGCTGATTAAAATATCGGATGTAGAGTTAAAGAGTTGGCAAAATATGATTAATGCTTATTGCAATAGAGATAAGAGAGCTAGGATTAATAAAGGGTTATGGTATAAGACACAAAAGAAAGGTGGTTTGGGACTTCCAAATATAAAGAGTTATTATATTGCTAATCAGTTAAGATATGTTATAAATAGTATATTAGGGGAGGAAGACTTAGAATGGTTAGAAATGCAAACAAGGGAACTAGATTTAAAATTGCAAAATATTTTTTTTATTAAAATTCAAAAGAAAGATTTGAGGGGACTGGACAACCCGTTGCTGAAAAATATTCTAGAGATCTGGGAGAAAGTTAAAGGAAAGTTAATACCAGGAGACTCTCCACTCGCCCCAGTGGTAGTTGTGAGAAACTTCCCAAGGAATCTAAAAGTAGAGTTGGAAGGGAGTCTGAAGGATCAGGAAATTATTAAGTTAAGGAATTGGATGGAAAGAATGATAGATAAGGTGCAAATTAGAGAGTTGTTAAAAGGACAAAAGATAGCTTGGGTCAAATGCTTACAATTGGAAAAATGGACAAAGGAATGGAAAAATATAAATAAGAAATGTAGAAATAATACAAGATTTGAAGATTTAATTGAATCAAGAGGAAAGAAGGAAGTAATTAAAACTAGAAAAGGTTTGACTAGCGAAATATATAGAATTCTGATAGAGGATGATGAATATCGAGACTCTCTTAAAAGGATTTGGGAAGATGATATAAAGGAACAAATTAATGAACATGACTGGGGGAGGATATGGGATGCAAGAATGTTAAAGCTTTTGTCGATTAGAATTAAGGAGAATTATTATAAGACAGTATGGAGATGGTATTTAACGCCGGTAAGATTTCATCAGATAGATAAAAAAGTGTCCAAGAATTGTTGGAGGGGGTGTCAGGAGGTTGGAACTTATTTTCATATGTGGTGGAGCTGTGAACAAGTACAAAAAATTTGGGAAAGGGTGTTCAAAGAAATAAGTGAAATAACTGGAAGTAAATTGGAATTAAGCCCAAAGCTGGCTCTACTAGCAATATGGGATAAAGGAAATGAGAATATAAACAAGAGAGAATTGATAAACAACCTCCTGGCTCCCGTCAGAATAATGATCGCTAAAAACTGGAAAGGGCAAGGGATATATACTATAGAAGAATGGTATAAAGAAATATGGGACATGGCACTTAATGATAAGCTAACGTGTAAAATGAAAATAAAGAGAGAAATGTCCAGTAGGAATGATTTTGGAGATATATGGAGCCCATTTTTGGAATATGTATTAAGAACGGGGAAGGGGCAAATACCTTCAAAAGAGTCTTTACAATTTTGGAAAGAAGAATAATGTATAATTGAAGGTCTCCTGGGGGGAGGGGAGCACGGGGGGTATGTGGTTAAAAATAATTTAATTTAAAAATATATTAATTTTTAGAATTAAAAAAATAATAAATAATAAAAACAACAACAACAACACATACACATACACACACACACACAGAAATTCCCCCAATAAAATATTTTGTCTAAAATACTGAATGGGTCTAATCTGCTGAATTAGACATACAATACAATCTTTCAACCATCCATATCTAACTTTCTTACAGAGCCCCTCCACAGAGAAAGATGGGTGACTGGAGGAGAAAAAAGAGGCAGGGATTGGTTCATGAAAGGGGAACATATCCCTTTAAAGTTGTCTATACTAGAAAAACCTTGCACTAGTTTACTGCGTTGCATTAATTTCTCTGTCAATTTATCACACTCCCACATCCACATTTGTACAAAAAGATTATTAGCATTTTCCCACTGAGCTGCAATTTCCAAATGCACTGCAGTTAATAGCAGTGTGGCCAACTCCTTGTGGATTATAGGAACATCTGAATGGTAAAGGAAAAGAGCATGGGCTGGAACAGGGAATAATAATTTCCCTGTAATGTCAGAAATTTTCCCATTGACAGCTTCCCAAAAACGTTTTACTAGCTTATATGCCTGCCACATATGCATAATTGTGTTATAACCTCCCCAGCAAAGTGGTGGAATAGAGTTATCAATATGGGACCACACTTTCAATCATTTGGGTTCATCAATTCTAATTTCTAAATCTTCTTCCCAAGCCAGCCTTATATTATTGGCATTACCCATAGTAGCAATTATTAGCTCTTGGTGCATGAGAGCAGCCGATCCTTTCATAGATTTACCTGTTGCAACATGGTAATGTTCAAAAATGGTTAGCGATCACTGTATTGCATTGTGCTTCTTTATAAATAAAGAAGCACAATGCAATACATAAATTTAATTAATAAATTAAAGAGCAAATTATATGGGGTATTTCCTAACTTTATGCAGATATTCCTTCTGACAAATAAGTCTAATATACCTTTTTCCTCCTAGTTACCATATTGGGCATACTTGTCCCTGTCCCTTTAGTCAAATAGGTCCAAAACAAAGTGTGAGGGGTAACAGTGGTGGGGCAAAAAAACAAAAAAAAAGCCCGCCTTTTTCACACCATCATAGTTGTTTAGAGAAAGGGATTCTCAATTTACTTTCTCTTGGGTCATGGGAGAGAGAGGAGGAATGTCATTGCTCTAACCGTTGCTATTGCCTGTTATAGTTCCATGCCCACCCATGCAATTTCTTTTGAGTTGTGTATGATATAATTTAGTTGTTTTAACAGAAAGGCATCGTAGTAATAGTTTAAATTAGGTATGCTTAAATCCCCTTTATATTGCTAATTCTACTTTGTTTATTTTTGTTAATAAAACACTCCAGAATATGTTACCATTTCTCAAACCATTGCTTAGGAAGTTTAACAGGTAAAACCTTGAATAAGAATCTTAATAGCAATAACAACTAAATGATAAATTTAGTTGTTCCCAGTCCTCTAAGTTGTTGATAATGCTCTTTGTGACATTATAGTAATTACAGTGACGGAGCTGGCATAAATCTTTCGAGATTAGCATCCACCACGATAAAGTTGAAATCCTGAAAGGTTGTTTAAGTTGAGCCTTTGTAACCATGGGATGTTAAAACATAATAACATAGATTCTGAATAGTTAATTCACCGACCCACAGAAAAATACTCATTTGGATCCACGTTCAGCTGTTTCATCAACAACAGAAAAACATTCAAAATCTACCTCTCTTCATGAGCATTCTTGTCTCTTACTTCTCTCCCCACAAGTAAGGAGAGCAGCAAGTTCTGAGCATCCAAAATTGACCTCTTGGCATGACCAAGAAACCCACCTCCAACCACCCCTAAAAGATATCAAGGGACTCTTGCAGCCTCCTTCCCCAAATTAACAGTTTTTTTAAAAAAACCACAAACCTGTTTCCCTTCTGTCTAGTCTCATTTGTGGCACAAAGTCAAACACTCTCAACTCTCGCTTTCTCTTCCCCCCTTTCTCACACACTTAAACATTCAGTTTGTCTTTTACTCACATACCATCACACTCCTCATTATCCTGTTTTTCAAAGAAAATTAATATTTGTCATTTTTGCTGAGAGACAGATGGAGCTGGCTCCTATTCAGCCTCTAAGGAACCCACAATGATGCCCATTAGCCATGAAATGTGGTTTTCCTCAGCATGGCTCAGACAGTGCCTATATGGCCATTTTAAGTTTCCAGCAGATCATTCCCCCAGGGAGCCCTCGAAGAAAGCATTTCTGCATTAAGCCGTTGTCAGCCTTCTGGAGGCACACAGGGAGAGTTGAGGGGAGCCAGCCAGCACAATGGCAATAAACAAAGAAAGTCTGAATGTCACTGAGAGTAATGTGGAGGGGGTTCATGGGGGTTCATGGGGCTCTGCCCCCTGCCGCCACACATTCAGTAAAACCAGATGTGTTTGTATTTTAGATACATCTAAACATATAATTAATCCTTTTAATTACTATCAATATTATTGTGGAGTTAGGATACTCTCATATAAATGTACCATGTCCATCTATATAAAAGCCAGTCTGCAACATTCCATCATCATCTAGAGCAGGTGTGTGTGTGCAAAGCCTCTTTCAGCCTGAGGACTTGAATTCCATTTCAGAGACGCTTTCAGGGGCCACATTCAGGGTGGGCAGGGCTGCAGGCAAAAGGGTTGGGGGCCCAAATACCAAAAATGCTTTACATATTTAAAGACTAAAAAGCTCTGACTGCTCTAGCAACTAAAACCTCAGGAGAAGCATTTCAGCTTTTAGATCGTGGGGGGGGGGGGGGACTACACAAAAGCCAGGAAATCAGTAGTTGGGGGAAAGGGGAGGGAACGTGGCTGTCTGGGGGAACACAAGACACTACTGTGATCAAGAAACAGAAGTGCATAAGGGGCTAGGCTTTCTCTGGGCACTAGATGTCTAAGAAGACATATTAACCTTTGTGCTTGAAGTTTTTAAAAGCCAAACACTAGACAATTTTAGTGCCTCCAGTTCCATACAGGCATACACTCTGGTTCCTTTGCCCTACTAGCCAGGAAGGTATGGGCTAGCATGCAATCAGGGTCGCTTGGAATACTGGCTAGGATCAAGGGCTAAATCTATCATAAACATTACACTTTTTGGATAGGAGTCAGGTTGTTTATTAATAATTACAGTCATGAGGTTAATAGCTGCCCCAGGGTCCTTGTAATATACAAGTACTTGTAATATACAATACCTCACCCATCACAATGGTGAGGTATGTTGTATGTTTTTGCTGTTTTAATTTTTGTATATTGTTTTTAATTGTTTTAATCCTATGTAAACCGCCCAGAGAGCTTTGGCTATGGGGCGGTATACAAATGTAATAAATAAATAAATAAATACATTCTACAAAAGACACCCACAAGCTCCTGCTGCTCTTATAAAATGGGTGACACCTGGCTTGACACGTGAAAATGATCTAGGGGGGTTAGCAGAGCTTGGGTTAAGCATGTGTCAGCAGTGTGTTATGCCGGCTAAAAAGGCTAAAGCAATTCTAGGCTGCATCAACTGTAGTGTCCAGATCACAAGAAGTATTGTATGCTAGTGTTCTATTCTGCTTTGTTCAGACTTCACCTGGAGTACTATGTGCAATTCTAGGCACTGCTATTTAAGAAGTATATTGACAAACTGGAACATGACCAGAGAAAAGAAACCAAGATGACGTGGGGCCTGGAGATCAAGTGCTATCAGGAAAGTTGAAGGAACTGGATATGTTTAGCCTGGAGAAGAGGTAGTTAGACACAATATGATAGCTATCTTCAAATATTATAGATGATAGAATGGGATAAATCAAGGACGTTGAACCTCTTTTAGCATGAGGATCAAATTCCATTTTGAAGAAATTCTCAGGGGGCACATTTTCGGGGGTGAGGCAAAAAAACAAACCACCAAACCAGCATATTTTAGCTGAAAGCACTTACTGTCAGTAACTAGGCCTTAGAAAAGGTATTGCAACCTTTTAGATTTGGGGGAAAGGGGAAATTGCACAAAATCCAAGAAACCACCCATGACCAGGGAAACGGACTATGGATATCTGGCAAATACTGGAGTGCCAGATTGGAATGGGCCTGAGTTCTGCACCCTTGGGCTAAATGAATTATACCTTGGCCTATCATTGAGTTAAGACTTTAGCCATTGCATATAAGGTGCAATATAATTTAAACTTAATTTTGATTTAAACATTGCTCTTATTAATGGTTTATGGTTTTAAGTCGTGTTATACCATGCCTTGTTTATACCACCTAATTTATAAACCTTTTGAACAAACAAAATTTGTTCTTTATTGCTTCAGAGGGTAGGCCCCAAACCAAGAAGTTCGAATTACAGGAAGGGGGATTTAAAATGAACATTAGAAAGAATTGATGACGGTACAAGTTGTTTAACAGTGGAACAGATTGCCTCAAAACCCAGTGCATTCTCCTTTGCTAGAGCTTTTCAAGCATAGACAGGATGAAGTAGTAGTGGATTTTCTGCACTGATGCAGGTCAGAGTAGATGACCTTGGAGATCCTATTCAATTCTATGATTTTATGCTCAAATAGTAATTACCAAGAGGACATTCTCTTTGCACCCATTGCCTTTGCCAAGGATTAATCTATAAAAACACACAAATCTAAATCATTTAAGGTTATGCATGTTTAAGACAGAAATGCAATGGATGTTTAAGACAGAAAAAAGTCCTACAACTCCAGGAATGACTGGCTGGGTAATCCTGGGAGTTGTAGGGCTTTTTTTGTCTCAACATGCATAAGATTGCATCCTAAATTGTCCTTTTATTAACATAAAATAACAATAATGTCCAACACAGAATAAAAGTGCATGTAAAGATAATGAATCATTCTTAAGAGTGAAGCTTTGACATACATAGGTAGAAAATGCTGTGCAAGTGGCAAGTGAAGACAAGCTTCAGTGTCTTAGCAGTGGAGCAGGAGCCCCTTAATTACATGGCTAAAAAGAGAGGGAGGCCCAAATGATAAAACACTTTGATGTTCAGTTCACTGTACTTCCTCATGCATTGACTCTTTGAATACATTTTAGTCCTTTGTAACTTTGAAAACCTGAAATACAACAAAGCTACCCAGCCAGTTTTAACAATAATCAGGGATTCTTCTCGCTACAGTTATTACATTAACATCTCAAAGCTAGAAGATTGTGTTATCAACAAATAACTGATATGATTGGTCACTGTTCTTATCTAGCATAATTTGAGTTTTGCATAGGAATATTGCAGGCCTACTGTACTACTTCCATTTCTTTATGACACATTAAATCTATTAGTCTTTGTGGGTGGGGGCAGGTTGGGGGAGTACTGCTTAGTGGGGCTATAAGTTACCTTAGTGGTTACATTGTCCCCAGTAAGGTTTTTACTGATTTATATAGAGCACATTTGATTTGAACATATAGTATTAATAAATGATTGAATGTAGGGCTGTGCACAGATCCGGATCCCGAATCCGGAGCAGATTGGGCCGATCTGGACCTGCTGGTTCCGGTTCCGAACTAGGTCAGGGGAGGTCCAGATCATTCCAGATCAGGCCCGTTCTGGATCAATTTGGATCGATCTGGAGATCTGGGCCCATTGGCCTTCCAGGTCCCTGGGTGCCAGCTGCGCAGCCGGCACCCAGGGACCTGGAAGACTGGCAGTGAGTCCATTGGACTCACCACCCTCCCCCCACCCTCCCTCCTCTCCCCACTCACCCTCCGCTATCTGTGCTGACATCTGCCGCTGTCCTCTGGCATCCGCTGTACTGAGAAGCAGGCCTCGCAGCCTGGTTTCTCAGTAGAGTGCTGGCGCACCTAGTGATGTAGGTAAACCAGGCCACAAGGCCTGCTTCTCAGTACAGCGGACGGAAAAGGACAGCAGAGGAAGGCAGCGCAGACCGCGTCGGGTGAGTGGGGACCTTCCTCTCCCTCTTCCCCCTTGATGGCGGAGTGTGAGTGGGGAGAGGGGGGGAGAGGGGGAGGGCGGTGAGTCATTTTCCCCATAGACTGATTCTGGATCTGAACTGGATTGGGGGAGGTCCAGATTGGGCCAGAGCGGATATGTCCGATCTGGATCTCCCGGATCCAGTTCCGGTTCGGGGGGCTGCACAGCCCTAATTTAATTTATATTATGATTTAATTTTAAAGGCTAGAAATTGTCAAAAAGTAAATATGTGTTGAAGGGCTTATTTAGAGGACTGGCATGAAAGAAATGGGATTTTTTAAGATGCCACAAGAGTCTTTAAGTGCTACAAGAGTCTTTGTTGTTTTTGCTATAACAAACAAACTTCTCTGAAATTTCAATAAGGACAACTCATGGGATCACTATTTCAGGCTTTCCTACTGACTTGTGGGTATTTAACTAAACAAAGGTTTACCTATAGATGTAGACTGCAGGAATAAAACATCCCCAGCTTTCTCGCAGATCCTAAAGGCATAATAGATATTTATTTACTTTGAACCTTTAATAAAGCAATATTTTTTCATGGGGAATCTCTTATTAGAAAGAAACTATTGGAATATTCTTCTTTTCAAAATAGGCCTCATCAGAATTTGCCTATTCTGAAAAGTGGACTGCACTTAGATTGCTGTGGTAATCTAAGTGCACACATGCAAATGTGGCACACATGCAAATGAAGCCATTCTTCGAGATAGCACAGAATTACAGTCTAAGATAGTTGATATGTTTCTATCCAGAAACCATCTGTTTATTTCTTTTCAGAGGAAAGGCTTGCAAATACTATGATTCAGTGGAGTTCAATACTATTGCAGTAAATTTAATTTAAAAAGCAGTAGCTTTTAAAACAGAGTTGTTAACTATGAGATGTCTTTTTTCATGTTCCTTTAAAACTCTGGCTGCTGTCTTGAGCAACTGTTTTCACATGGAAGAATATATGGATAACAGGGATTCTAGATTTTCTAGAATACATGCTATACATGCTAGTTATATGGAAACAAAAAGGCAGGCTGAATTGCTATATATAATATAGACCTGGTTCACATGATCTCCACGCTAAACAAGCCACAGTGACTTGTTTAAGCCATCGCATATGCCAGACACCATTTGCCTAATCACCTGCCCATGTGCAGCTTGTCACATTATCCAAACCCAAATGGCATGGCTTGTTGGAGGAGGAAACAACTCTCAAATACCTCAACAGCAGTACATTGGGCACCATGGCCTCCTCAATGATCGTGCAAACTGGTCTACTGACAATGAAAATAAAGAAACGCTTGGGGTTGGAATATATTTATGAAAAGGGCAAAAAATTCTCTCCCCCCCCCCCCCCCCCAATCCACACTGGAATCATTGCAAGTAAAAACATTTCTGGAGTGGGGCTCAGATCTACTATTTTTCTGTAGGTTCCAGGCCTGGGGCCTGTCTTGATAAGGGTTTTTCCGATCAGGTTGGACGCAGCCGCCATCGTGGAACCGTCCGGAGGCATTCCCCGAAGCTCCACTTTAAAAATGTCAGGCACTTACCCAACTTTTTCTCTTGGAGTGAGGCAATGACAGTATTTGCTGTCTGTCACCTTGCTCCAGAGCTGCTTCTGAGGCATGTCTAGGCAGATGGTGAACCCTGATTTGTCACCATCTGCCCAGACAGGGGGGTAGGTGGGCCACTTGCCTGCCTCCGTGCTTCTCCAGCATGGGGAGAAGCCAAACAAAAGGTAAAACAAAACAAAACAAACACTCCTTACCTTGCATCCAAGATTTTCTGATCGCATGTTTTCACCTGCCCCTGCACATTCCATGATGGAAAATCTCTGATCTAGTCAGGGGTAGGAGGAAGCACCAGATTATAAAGCCATTGGAATGCAAGGCTAGGACAGCCGGGTGGGGAGGTGGCTAGCACAGTCTAGGAACTCTGATTCAATGAAAGAATGTGGTGTCATCATTACTCAACCTTCACTGCAACCTATTTTTCATCCTGAGATGCATTGTCTGATCCATATCCCATAAAAGAAAGTTTATGCTTTGATTTGGATTACTGATGTCCCTTCTACAAGAGTTCGCTTTGACGCCTGGTTCCCCGATTATGTGCATTTCCTGATAAGCATGTTTACGCTTAACACCTATACACGAGAGATGTCAAAGCGCATGACGGGTTCTCTGGAAAGCGCTTTCAAGTTGTTTACATGTGGAGAATCGTGAGGCTCGGACAAGGAAATAGTGAATGCGCTTTCCCCCGGAGGAACTGCCTCTTCAGATTCCCTCCGTTTCTTCTCTCCGCCCACCAGAATCTCCCACCTTTGCTTACCTGGGTTACCTGCCGGTAATCACCTGGTTAACCTGTTTGGCTGCCTCTCTCCCCCCCTTTCGCCCAATTGCCATTTGAAGTTGTCCCCCCTCCCAGACCTACTCAGGAGTAAATGGGAACGTGCCTCTCAAGTTTCCCCTCCAGCAGCCTTTTAAAAAGTATTTTCGGCTGCCTCTCTCCCCCCCACCCCCCTTTTGTCTTGGACAGAGAGGGAGAGAGGGAGAGACCAGAGAGAAGGAGCAAGCGAGTGAGAGAGAGAGAGAGAGAGAGAGAGAGTAGAGATCTGCACAAACGCATGCCAAAATAGACAGTGGAAACTGCTTCATTCCATCCTCCTCCTCCCTATTTTCCCAGTGAGATCAACCCTTTTCCTTTCTTCTCTTCTCAGTACTACCTTGTCGTTTTGAAGATGTACAACATCCACATACACACACACAAGCAGCTCATGTCAGGAACCCAGCAAGCAAGCGAGGGGACGATTTGTCTAAGCGGATCGCTAATTATCCGCACATACGCACATCCTAACAACCCCCTTGCCTTCTGTGGAACCACCTTCATCTGGCCCCGTGTCTCCATGAACAAAATATTCCATCAGGGGAGTTAAAATAAACGTTATTTTCTGTTCACGTTTGGTCACCTCTTCCAGAGAGATGGAGAAGTTGCCAGCAGGAGACAGGAAATAAAACTAAACGAAAAAGTGGGAGGTTTTCCCAGCAAAGGGGCAGTTCTATGCATGACATCACGACCACAGTCCGCCCACTCTGATCATTAATGTGCCTCCTCAGAAAGTTGTTTACATGGACATAAGGCGCTCTTACTCCCGCGGTAAATTAAAAGTCGCTATTTAACGCGTATTCGATAATGTGCATAATCAGAGATAAAAAGCGCCTGGACCCCTGATTTGCGCTCCGCTCTTGTAGAGGTAAATTCGGTAATGCACCTTGAAAAAGCTTTAAATCACTCTTGTAGAGGCACCCTGAGAATGAGAGGAGGGGTCTGAAGATGAAGGATGCACAGAGGGATACAAAACTGGGGACAGATGGGCATTGGAGCAAGCAACATATTAGTCAGCAAAAAAAAGGGGGGGGGAGGAGAAACACAAGTACCACATTTATATCCATGAATGCAAACATGTATAGGATTGACCTGTGCCAAAGTTTTGCTCTATTTTAAATTAATTAAAAATCCTTAACTTTATAAACAGAACAAGTTTGATAATACTTGATTTGCTGGTTTTGCTTTTATTTATTTACTTGATTACCTTCATACTATGACTTTCTTTCATCACGGACCTTAGGGCAGCATAAACAGGACTCCCAGACAACCTCTCATCCAGGCACTGATCACTTCGCTTCATCAAAATGCTTCACCACATGCTTCCAGGCTTAGCTCTGAAGCTTAATATAAGCTTTGCAAGGGGTTGGATGTCAGAATTAAACGTTTAGAAATTACATTAAAAATTGTTCCTTTCCTGAGTCCACCCCCACCCCCAGGAAACATTTCCTAATCGCTTGACCCCTTAGCTCCATCCTCTCCTCACCAATCAGATCGTCTCCCCCTTCTGTAGTAAGATTCCTGTCTCCCAATTTTCACACTCCCTCTCCTCTGGAGGATTAAGCCTGAAACAGCAAGGGAAAAATTCGGTACATGGAGATTGAGTTGTAAGCAAGCACAATGTGTGAGACAGTAGAAAACCCTTCCCCGGCTTAGTGCCCTCCAGATGTGTTGAACAACAGGTCTCTTAATTCCCAGCCAGCATGGCGATTAGCCAAGGTTTCCATGTGGGCATTGGGCATACTGGCTGGGGATTATGGAAGTGAGCCAAGCTACAGACTACAATTGCAATTGCAATACAGGTTATGTAGTCAAATAACAAAGCATGGATAAATATTATGGATAGGGAACAGAGACATGGATGATGTGACCAGTGTGAATTCTTTTCTGTCACACACAGTAAGTACCCTTCATTCAATCTTTTCCGTTATTCATGCACACAATATCTATCATCTCTCTCTCTCTCTCTCTCTCTCTCTCACACACACACACACACACAGCATCTTTCACAAACACAGGCAGCAACACTCCTCCCTCTTTCTTAAACACAGGTGGCAGCAGAAAAAATCCTGTCCTTCTCACATACATGTCCCAACACATATAGCTCTGCCCTCCTCCCTACTGACTTCCACTGCCTTTTGGAGAGAGTGGAGGGAATAGTCATCATTCTGGAAGATTAAATCTGCTAGTCAGTCCATGTGCTGCATTTGCCTGTACTTCCACTTTTCATGGCTGCTCTCAGAATGCCCACTTGATAGCCATTGTATAACTTTCCTCTTCAACCATTTCCTTTTTAAATGGGAGCTTTATAACTATAAGTATAAATCCTCATATCTTTAGGAATGCATTTTTCTTCCAGAGCAGCAAATATCTTTGAATGATGATAACAACTCATATATAGAAGAAATGTGAGGCTTAAAATTGTTAAATGCAGCAGAGATCTGTAATTCAAAACAAAATACTGGAAATGCTATACCTCTGCCATTCTTCATTGGATTTTTTAAAAATTGGCCAGGACCTCACTAGATATATTGTCCAAGCTAAATTGTATACATATAAGACAAACCACCTTGATTTTATGTTGAATCAAATGTTTACATGTTGTAATGGTAGAACTGAAAAACCAATTTGCATGAACTATACAGCCAGCCATATTTGGTAAGCAAGAGATGGCCCCACATGTCTACCTATACATCAGGGATCCAGACCATTTGGCCCTCCTGATGTTATTGGACTGCACTTCCCATCATCCTTCACCATTGGCCAGCTAGGGATGATGGGAGCTGCAGTCCAACAATATATGGAGGGCAACATATTTTATATCCCTACTGTACAGGTTCAGGAAACTGGGAATAGCTCCCCCCTTATGTTCTCACAAACGTATATTTTGTCAGATGTAAACAGGGATACTTGGTTTTGCAAAAGCAACTCTCTAGTGAGTATATGCTGTTCGCTGTGACTCATTCAAGAATTTAAGGATGCAATCTCATGCAAGTTCCTACAGAGTTCCATAGAACCTTACTTAATGTCAGCACATTTTTAAAGATTTCGTGTAAAGGAGGAAGTCGGACCGTATTCCAGCTGTTATACTGGTGTCCAGCTATTTTAATTTCTAATTTATTGCATTCTAGTATCCTAAGTTACTCTAGTGGAGTTTTTTAAAAAAATATTCCTGGCATCTAGCAAAAGCCGCAAAACGAAGGTAAGGTGAACGAGAACTTATCATTCTCTCCCTCACCCCAAATCAGTTAGCGGAATATTACGTAAGGCCGGCACATGCAACATTTTGGCCGCAGGCAAGATTTTTTTGTTTCGCCTATTTCTGCAGGATGCTGACCCCGCCAGCCTAGTACTCGCCGCTGTGCATGTGAAAGGGCTCACATCGAAGCACCACCAGAACTGCTCGAGTACGCAGCCTCCCGCTTCCGCTCCCCCTCCCCCTCCCCCTCCCGGTACAGACTACCAAAGCTAAACTGGTTGGAAGGAGGAGGAGGAGGAGGCCTTCTCTCCTCCCCGCCCTTTAGCAACTGGGCGGTGGCAGCGCTGTGGGAGGCGGAGCAGCAGCGGAGGCTTGGCCAGTGGGCTCTAGACCGCGCGAAGAGGAAGCGAAGCGCCGCCACTTTGACCGCACTCCACTTGCGTTCACACAAGAGGGTGGCCCGTCGAGCATTGTCCAGCCGGCCTCTTCGTTTGCCAAGCAAACGTGGCAGTCGCTCCTGGTCTCGTCTAGTTGCCGTCGCCGCCGCAGCCCTCGAGAGCAGCACCAGAAAGAACCGTCGGCACGATGGGAAAGGGGGTGAGGAAAGGAAGCGAGCGGCACGGGGACCCAGCGCGCCGAGCGCCTGCGAGCGAAGGAGAACGGCCGCGCCTCTCTGGCGCCTGCTCGTCTAGGCTGCTCCAGCTGCCCGGGCCTCGGCACTGCGAGATCCCGCCCGGTGCGAGCACACGGCGGCAGCACGCCCGTCTCTGGGTAGACGAGCGATGCTCCCTTCGCTTGCTCCCACGCGAGGTGTGCCGCAGTCTCGGCTCTCGCCTGGCGGGCCGCCGCTTAGTTCCCTCTGCCTCCTGGCTATTTGTTTACCGGCCTGGAAAAGCGAGGGAGCTGGCGGACTGGGACTGGGAGGAGGAGGAGGAAGAAGGCAAGCTGGGCGTCAGGAGCGAGGCTGTGGAATTCGGACCGGGGCATTTCCTCCACGGGAGAAGCGGCGGGGCGGGGGGAGAGTTGGGCGGGGAGGGGGTAATTCCTCCGCCGGCAGGTCACGGTCTCAGAGTGGCTGGACTTGAAGCCGACGGGTGCGTGGGTGAATGTGGGCCCGACGACTTAGGAAAGGAGGAGGGGTGGTGGGAAATTCCACGTTGATAGTATCGCTCCTTGGCATCGTTTTAACCTGAATGCCCACGAGTGTGTGGTTCAGAGTTGCACGTGGAGGCTTAGCTCACATTTCCCAGAGCCTGTCTAGGCAACAGGGAGAATTGCTGGGGGGATTCTGGTCAGTACTGTGGCAGTGGATGGAACCACGGTTTGAAAGTCACCCTATGTTAAAACGTAATAAACCACTTCATTAAGAGGTTTAGGTGTAGCCCCTAGATATTTTCGACTTAAACGCCAGCCCAGCCATTATGGTAAATGGTTAGGAATGCTGGGGATTGTGCAAAATATCTGGAGGTCACCAGGTTGGGGAAGGCTGCTTTACCCCAATACCTTCAAAATATGACTCCTCCACTCCAATCTGTAATGGTACAATCCAGAATTCTGCCATCTGGTTTTGTGTAATGTGTGGATTGGTACTGTTTTGGCATCTCAGTGTGGGGGGGCCTGCAGCATTCTTACCAAGCGATTGAATAATCTCTGCCTTAGTTTACTGGTCTGCCTCTACATGAGAGGTTTAAAGCTGTTGCAAGTCTCATTAAAAATTTTACCTCTACATGAGCGGAGCGCAAATTGGGAGTTGAGGCGCGTTATCTATCCGATTATGCGCATTATCGAACGCCCGTTAAATAGTGAGTTTTATTTTGCTGCGGCCGTTAAAGCACATTTTGACTATGTGAACAAGCGATTCTCCGCATTAACTACTTCTAAAGCGCATTTCAAATAACCGGTAAGGCCACCAGTTGTGCGCTCAATTACCTCCTGCGTACAGCGCTTCTGAGAAGATGCGCATAATCGGAGAACCAGGCGTCAAACTGAATTCTTGTAGAGGGGGTCAAAGTCTTTTTCATTTCAGTTGAAGTTGACTGTTGCACTCAGATGCATGTAAAGTTGGTCATCTGCTTTTCGATGGGGAACTTCCCTGATGAGAAAGAATAAATGCCAGATTTCCTTGCATTGCCTTTAGGACAAGGATGGGAAACTTGTAGGCCAAAAAACAAATCAAAACCCCACAACCATCTGGAGGGCTACAGCTCCCCAAATCCCTCACCATTGGATATGCTGGTTAGGCTGATGGGAGTTGTAAGCCAAAACATCCAAGAGGGCCATAAATTGCCCACTCCTGCTTTAGAATAAGGTAGCCATCTTCTTAATAAACTTACAAAACGGGGTATTGTGGCTTTAAAAAGTGAAAATAAATGGTATAAGGGCTAGTTTGGAAATATTACCCCATACTTTCCCATTGTTATTTCTAAACCATCTTAGAAAGGGAACACAATTGCCTGTAAAAGTTTTAAAAATTATGGATGACTACAAATGGATAGAGGGTTTTTTTTAATGTTAGGTAACAAGTTTTGTCCACAGTGTCCAATATATGGATGGCATTAGACTGAACATGCAAATTATTTGTGCATCTGACTTGTTACCTTGTTCCTTCCAGCATATCAGTTCTGTGTTATGCTCCACTCACTAGGCGTTAAATGTTTAACTTCCTAGGAGTGTGATCCTGTTTTATCTAGTGAAACTCCCCTTCTTTTCCCCTCTCCCATTTTATTCTTGCAACAACCTGTGAGGTTAGGCTGAGAATGATGATTGGCACAAAGATGTGAGTAATCCTTTTGGTATATAATGTTGAAATAGCCTTCAAACATTGAATTTGAATGCAGAGCAGTTTTCCTTAATTCTCTTTCTCTAGGGGCCTTAGGGGCCAAGTTCTGCTAATTAGGTGGAAACAGGAGAGGCTGTTGCCTAATTGAGGAAACTTCTGTATCCTTGAGATCCTGCAACTTGATGCAATAGTTTGCACAGTGTCAGCATGTTGTGTGATTATCAGAGAGTTATCATTTTGATGCCTTTTCGGTTGTAGTTTCAGGGCAGAAGACAGTCCAGTCATCCCATTCTCATGAAGCTGAATCCATCTTGAGTGTCTTCCTTTTTCTTGTTAGATGTAAATCATGATCACACCATGTCGTTTTAAAACTAAGTTGTTTGTGGTGGCTTTTTGGGGAATATTTTTGGTTGCTTTTCATATAATTGCAACTTATAGCAATAGGAGATTATCTATATTAAGTTTTAAAACTAAGTTGTTTGCTTGGTGCTTCAGTCCTCTTGCCCTTCCTAGTCAAATCCTAAACATGTTTAACCTGAAACAAGCCTGAGTGATTTCAGTGGGATTTACTGCCTCACATGTCTTCTGCAGTCTTATATGTATTGTGTAGCCCATAGCAGTCATGCTGTCATGTAGTGCGTTAACAACCTGATGACACTTGGTTTAGCTTCTTGTAACAAGATATCTGAGGATAAATGGCTGGAAAGATCAAAATGGAGAAGCTGGCCTGTAAGGTTCTTAGCATATTCATATGCTGTCCTACATATACTTGACTGCACAATTCTTGATGTATGTGCTCAGTTGGCAGTTTCCCAGGAAAAACTAGTTAGAATGAGGAACTGGTGGCGAAAAACAGTTTGAACTGGCTTTTACCAGTAACAGCTAGGTATTTTGTTTATTCATTGCCATTTGCGCTCATAGAGCAGTAACCTGAATTGCAACAAAACATAAGAGCTTTGATTGTACACTGTCTGTTATTGCCTTGGCTATGTTAAAACAAACAAAGCTGCGATTCTGCAGTCTGGGAATTCTCCTTATTGGCACTGGCTTCATCAAGCAAACCACAGAAGGATCTCACATTCAGGAGAGTCATTTTGAACTTCAAGTAAAAAAAAAAAAAAAACAGCAACAACCGTGCTGCACTGAATACAATGGTTCAAACGAATGTATTTCAACATCAGAAAAATGGAAAATTACTTGAACTTGTTTTGTTGCTCTTTGAGTGATTTAAACCTTTGGATTTGGTGCTTATGTAACTACTGATTCCAGTGTAGCTGCAAGGCATAACCTGCTCACACCGGATTATTACTATGAACTCCAACAGAAGTCTTCCAGTCGAACTGGCCTGTGCTTTGTTCCTTCAGTATGCCATTTTCAGTTTTAAGAATTATACGAAGTTGGGATGGCTATTCCATCTTCAGTGCTTGGTATATATGAACAACCCTGTAGTGACGTAACTAAAATCCCTTTCTAAAAAAAACCAGTAGCCTATGTATGCATGGTACTTCTTAATAAAGAGCTTTTGAATAGGAACTACATTTTAAAATCCCATTAAAACCTTCAAATTTGTGCTTGTGTAGCAACCGAGTACAATACTGGTAAATAATTTTGCAATATCCATCGTATTTTTTAACTTTGATTATTTTTTAAGGATTTCAAGTTTTTTTCTAACATAGGTACAAAGGAGAACATTTCCATAAACAGTGATCCAAGGCCTCCTATATTATCCAAGCTACATGGGCAGGTTCTGTCAGGAAAGTACACTTTTCCATTGTCCTGCTAGGGCTGTTGACTTCCATCTGAGATTTAAAATGATCTCAGTCTTTCTTATGCGTTTCTCACATGTAGTCAGCTAAAAAAAACATTATTTCTATGGGTTGTTTTTTTTTTTACCGGTAGTTTATTTATCTTTATCTGAGATTTAAAAACTCAGAATACACAGCATTGGGGTATTTACTTTTTATTATTTAATTTTACTTAGTTTTAACAATATACATGAACTTCAATAAAAGTGACCAACAAATCAGTCATCTAGGGGGGAAAACACTAATAAACAGAGGAAGAAAAAGAAAGAGGGGGAAATGTTCCATACCAATTCAAACAACATATGGAGATTTAGTACAAAATATAATAATAAAAGATGAATAAAAAACTTAGGGGATATTACAAATGAAAGTATAAACATAGACATTGTATTTAAAGAATAAAGTTTATGCCTTAAGTAAACCAAATACTGAAGCCTCTTGGAACTAAATGTGTTTTACTATCTTTATTCATATATGCAATAAAAATCCCCCGCTTGCTGCAAAGGTATCTGTTTTCCTTTGTCCTTTTGCTGTAGATAGCATTTTAGTCAATTTTTCTATTAGCGCTTCTTACCTTATCTTATTATTGAGATTCCTTTTAAATCTTTTCAATATCTGGCAGTAAGCATTTGTACTGCTATTAAAAGATATCCCACCAGTTTCTTATGTAATAGGTCTTTTGTGCTGTCCATGTTTAAAAATGCCAGTTCTGGAGATTTGGTTATAGTTGTTCCCATTGTGTTTGCAATTTCCAAAAAGATTTTGTCCCAAAAATCGGAGACCTTTTTACAACCTCAGCACATATATGGAAAAGATCCCACCATAGCACATACCTGCCAGCATTTAGAATCTTTCCAATCTCTTTCCATACTCTTTTTAAATCATTCATAGAGCTCATATCTGTACTCAATGAGATATCCTAAATCGTGGAAATTAATCCCTTTTCCATATCTGTAGAATCTGCTACCAACCTTTCAAACTGCGTAAGGGACCTAGTTTCTTGTTCTTTAATATTGGGTTGCCTTATAAAGGCACCCAAGTGGTACCACATTAACCAAGTTATATTAAATTGTTGTAATTGAAGCCTGTAAGTCTAATATGCTATTGGTTGCAGATTTTCATAATAATTAATTATCTATATAAGTTCTGTTCTTGAAGTGATTTTACCTTGATTTTCTTATCTTTATTTTTAAACTCAGGAAGGTTATGGATCGGAACCAAAAGTGGGATAGCAAGAAAAGAGATAAGATCACTGAGGGCCATATCTATATATATCTCCAGGGCCTGAATTGGTAGGAGCAAAGTGTGTGTGTTTTACAGCTCTATACACTTTGTTTTAAATAAAATGGGTTGCGTCCAGTGGGGTCATTACACTGATGTAATGACCCCACTGGATCAGTAGAACAGGGTTGGGGTGATCTGTTTCGCCACAGCTTTCAAAATGTGCTCTGAGGATGGGAATCCTCCAGAGCAAATTTTTGGGCTGCAGCGAGGGCTCCAGGGGAAGGAGAGAGGGAGAAAGTCCCATCACACTAGACCAACATTGGATAGAACCCATTGAATATGCATATATGTTATCAACATTTAGGAAGCTATCTTCTATCCTTGGTCCATCCAACCCATTTTTGTTGACACTGGCTGGCAGCATGCACTCCAGAATTTCAGGTAGGAGTTTTTCCTGCTCTACCTGGAGATTCCAAGTATCTACATGCAAGGCAAGTGCTCTATCATTGAGCTACGGCCCCTTCACAGGGGTAAGGAAAGTGTTCTATCATTCTTGCCCTTTTATTCTGTATCTAACCTAATTGTTCCCTTGATTAGCAACATGCAGATATGAAGTAATAAATACAACCATTGTCAGGATGTTTGTGCAACCAGTTTGTAACTAAGTGTTTCTCTGCATAGAAGCTTGTGGCCAATGGTTGTGTGCTAGAGGAAAACTTTTGTCGGGAATGGACCGCCACAGCAACAATTGGTAAATGATGACTATGACTCACTGAGTCCTCTGTATGCAAGAGAACTTTGAGAATAGGCGACTGTAGCTCTCATCATGCTGTGGTTTTGAGTAGGCAAAAGCAGCGAGACTCTTGCACTGCTTCTTTGTGCACCGAAGCTCAGCAAAGCAAAATGACTAGGGAAATAAAGGAGCTTTTAAAGTTGTGCTTGTGAGAGGCATCCTCCTCAAAGGCATTTGTGGAAGACATCCATGTGAAAACTTCCAGTGGGAAAGAAGGACATAACTGGTACACAAAAGTGGTGTGTATGCAGTGCCTTGAAGTAGCAGAGGTTGGTGGCAGGCTTCTCTCCCACCTGCTTTGGATTTGGGGGGAGTCCAAATCACTCCCAGTGTTAATTAAAACATACCAAACTGAGGGTTTGGTTGATGAGTTTTCCTGGACTTGGGATGGCAAATCACAGGAAAAAGATGACTCTGGCATATAGCTATGGGTTTTGCCTTCACACTTTCTAAGGGAGGGAACAAGCAGCATAATGGGGAGTAGTATCCATGTTGACCTGGGCAAGCATTATCATGTCCCTGCTAATCAATCAAATTCAGACAGCCTCTACTAAGGAAGAGTGCCTTAGAAAAGAGATAGCATCTTGGTTTGGATTGTATCAGCAATAATGCGAGTTCATGGGAAGAGATGCTGTGCCCCATATACGGAATGAAAGGCTTGATGGGAGAAAAGCTTGTCAAAGTAGCCAGACTTTCCCTGAAATTGTCAAATAACAAAGGTAGTTGCTGCCTGCCTGGCTTTCCTGGTCCAATTCTGGAATTCCTTGAGTGAGTTTACAGGCACGCATAAGTTGTCCTGTACAGAGGTGGGGGAAGAGCAGTTGTGAACAATGATCTGAGTTTTGACCCTGTCTTCCTAAGTAATGTGCTTGCAGTATTTGACCCAAAGCAGGCCATACATCTTCAGAGAGGGTAAGAATTGAAACTTAAAAGCAAAATGTGGTATGCCTTATTTTAGTGACATTGAAGTTCAATTCTAAGTATGCACTAGGTAGAGAGACTGTAGCCATATTGGGAAGCTTGCCTAGTGGCTAGAAGACATACTCTTTCTTGCATGGACAGAGTTCCATTGTTAGCTAGTAGATCTTCATCCAGTTCCTTTCTGGATGACTAAAACATTCAGAACAATTACTTGTGTATACACAAGTAGGTAGTTTGGTGCAGAAGTTTCATAGAGCTTTAACCCCAGTTGAGAAGGGGTTGGACTCGATGGCCTCATAGAACCCTTCTATGATAAGTTAAATAAATATGGCTCTAGCATTAAAACATACCCTCCCTTCCCTCCATGCTGGCTAAATACTGATAACCAAATGGTAACCCAAAAGTTGCTTGGCCTTTGGGACTTGTGGGGTAGCCATATTAAGTTCAAAACAGTGTCATTTCAAGTTGTACAGGGCTTTGTAGTTCAAAACCAGTGCCTTGAATTGTGCTTGTAACAGAAGGCCGAAGGAGCCAGTGCAGATCCTGGAGTGGAGGTGCAGTAAACGCACACCTGTTGGGAAATGGGGCAGCCACTGCTTTCTAGACTGTAAAGATAGGTAGCTGTGGAGCTCATAACAGTAGACATGCTTCCCTGTGCTGAAAGAATGGTGCACTATTTTTATTTATCCTTTGAATAAATTTATCCTTTGCCTGAGGGCTTGGTGGTGAGTAGCAATTAAAATGGCTTAAGGTGGCAAGTAATGATCTAAGGCAGAGGTTGGGCCAACCTAGTGCTGTCCACTTTCTGACCATTACACGTGCTGGCTGGGGCTGATGAGAATGGTAGTCCAAAAATCTGGAGGGCACCAGCTTACTTACTCCTGATCTAAGATATGCTTAATGTTGATCACACAGACTAGTCCAAAGAAGGAGATTGCTAATGTTTGGCTGAACTGAACAAAGGATCTCTCTTTCTCCCCTCAGCATGCAACCCCTCTTCTGAAATAATAGATTAGAAACTGGCTGGGTATATTGATTGTGCCAGACAGTAAATGGTTGGGGCATTTTTTCCAGACTTGGCAGGGGAACAGTTCATTGCCCATGACTTGCCTTTGAAGGTAATTGTTGAAACCACAGAACTGTAGCAGTTCTAGCTCTCCTTGAGATGCTGTTTTAATGATGTCACTATAATAGAAGAACAGATTCCCAGGGACTTTGTTTTATATACTCTGGTTTTATCTTGTCCAGATTGAAAGAACAGCACTCCTACTGTCTAATCAGCTTTCTCTTGTGTTTTGGATATGGCACAAGCAGTGCTAATTGTCCAAGGCCCCAATATACGGAGAAGCTCTTGGCATTTTTACAGGAGGTAGTCCAGAAACTAGAGGGAGGGTGGGGAAGAGAAGTATCACTTTCTAAAAGCAGCATCACACCTTTATTTTTCCCCAAGTTTCTTGATCATGTTTCCACCAACTCTGTAAGCTGCAAGTGAGGGCTGAAACTGAGAGAGTTTTGTTTGAGGCATATTAACATTTACTTCAGTGTTCTTCCTAACTAAGCATAATGCTCTTTATTATATCCTCTTCCTGTCTGCTCACCCATTACTCGTAGCTCAATCCTACATGTCTGTTCAGAAGTAATCCCTTTGAGTTCGAAGGAGTTTATACTCTGGTAAGTGGGTATAGGGTTGTAGTCTTAACAAATCTTCAGAATGTTGAGTACTGCAACAGTATTAGCTTTTTAAAAGTGCAAACAGTTAAAATAGATGTGCTTTCTTTAGCATTGTTTTGCATTATATGAGTTATTGACAAAATGTTTGACATAGGTAACTGTGTTTACTTTGTGCTGAACTTGAGAATTGTGTGCATGGTAGAACTTGCCCTTTTGGTTCACAAATGAACATGACTAAGTACATCCCTTAATAGTTTTCCCTACTGAAATAACGGTTGTGCTGAGGGACTGGCAATTCCATATCGTTGCTTGCTTGCTTGCTTGCTTGCTTGATCACAAGTGTTTAGAAAAAAGTTTTACGTGGTTAAAGCATGTATTGCATCATAAATAGAAACACTGATAGTTTTAATATGTAGCAATATTTCCCTTGGGCGAGTATCTGGATACTTGTTAATTTATAATATTGACTTATCCTCCCTTCCTCACTCGCGATCATAGTTAACTGTTCTTGCTTTTCTTTAAAGCTTATGGGAATGTACAACCCATTTGCTCAGCCTGGTTCAGGTTTGCACTTAATTGAAGTTTCTTCTATATATTTATAAGTTGTTCTTGTAGATTTGTTATTTCTAGGTGGTGAGAAAGCAGGTTAATGTTGCCCAACATCCATGAAACCCTACACTAAAAACAGGAAGTATGTGTCAGGCTGCAGCTCTGGTCTGTGGAGACTGCAGCAGAGGCAGACCGGGATATGTCAGCAGAACACTTAAGTACACTTCAATAATTGACAAAGAAATTGGAGGTGGGAGGGTGGAATTCCAGAATTTTCCAAGCATGTGAAAGAACTGGATTGCTGGGGAAAGGAGAACACTGAAATGTGCAAACTACTTTTTAAGAGTGCGTGTGATTGAGAGCGAGAGAAGAACCTAACAGATATGGAAAGAATAACGCAAAGGGTTTTTGTTCTCTGCCCTCCATGATTTGCAAGTTGTGCTTCCTTTTAGCTTGAAAGGAAGGCGTAATGAAAAACGCCCTTGAACAAACAGTCTCTGGTGTACTTATCTGGCGTTAATCTAAGATTTCTAGTATTTCAATTGTATTAAAACCAAGAGGCTGGCAAAGTTGAAGTGGGGCTTTTCTAAAGATTGTGCTAGATTTTTGTTTTCTCCCTTAACCTGACTTTTCTTTTTAAAAAATGGGAGGTGGAAACAGTACAGCGAAGGGTACATGAAGAATGTTGGGTATTTTCAGTTCAGCTTCCCCTTCTGCACAGATAAGAGGCAGAAAGAACAAAAACTCCATTCCAATTACTAAAACCTGCCTTCACTGTTTTTGCAAATGTTGTACAGCCCAAAGCACACTGCAAAAAGTATTCGGAAAGTAAATATTTGATCCTGTAATTACGTTGGACTTTAGATGCTATGTGAGAAATATCTAAAGAACAAAATTGTGAACTTCCTGTAATTCTGTCCATAACACACTACCCCCGGCTTACCTCTGTTTTCCACCAGTTGTATGAACTCCAAAGCTTTAAGTCTTAACAGAAGCTGTGCTGAGGCCCTTATTGAAAAAAAACAAATTTAGACCCCTATGGTTTTGGATAACTACCGCCCTGTCTCAAATTTACCATTCTTGGGCAAGGTGATGGAGCGTGTGGTGGCCACACAACTCCAGGCTGTTTTGGATTAAACTGCTTACCTAGATCCATTCCAGTCAGGTTTCAGGCCTGGTTATGGGATGGAAACAGCTTTGGTTACCCTGGTTGATGACTTACACCGAGGAATGGATGGGGGGAGTGCAACCGTGTTGGTTCTCCTGGACCTCTCAGCAGCTTTCGGTACCATCGACCATGGTATCCTTCTGGATCGTTTATCTGGATTGGGCTTGGGAGGCACGGCTTTAAAGTGGTTCCAGTCCTTTCTGGAGGAAGTCTCAGGTGGTGCTGGGGGACTTCTATTCCACCCCATGGCCGTTAGCCTGTGGGGTGCCACAAGGTTCTATCTTGTCTCCCATGCTTTTTAACATCTACAACCGCTGGGGGAAGTCATCAGGAGGTTTGGGCTGAATGTCACCAGTATGCGGATGATACTCAGCTCTACCTCTCGTTTCCAGCTGCACATCCCAGGGAGGCTATGGAACTCTTGAACCAGTGTCTGGAGGCCATTTTGGGATGGATGAGGGTGAACAAGCTGAAACTTAATCCAGACAAGATGGAAGTACTGTGGGTGGGGAAACCAACTACTTTGGATAGAGGTTTACAACTGGTCTTAAATGGGGTTACACTCCCCTTAAAAGACCCAAGTACGCAGTTTGGGAGTCCTTCTGTTCTCTGAGCTAACTGGAGAAGCCCAGGTGGCTGCAGTGTCCAGGAGTGCATTCTATCAGCTTAGGCTGGTACACCAGCTGTGACCAGAGGATGGACTTTGCCCCAGTTATCCATGCACTAGTCACATCCAGGCTGGACTACAGTAATGCACTATACGTGGGGCTGCCTTTGAAGACAGTTCAGAAACTTCAGCTGGTGCAGAATGCGGCCACCCGAGTATTGGTGGGGGCAAGGTGATTTGACCATATAACGCCTATATTGCACCAACTGCACTGGCTACCTGTGTGTTTCCGAACCCAATTCAAAATGCTGATTTTGACCTGTAAAGCCCTAAACGGTTCGGGACCTACTTAAAGGACCGCCTTCACCCATATCATCCTGCCCGCACTTTAAGATCAAAGAGAGGCCCTTCTCACTGCCCACCAGTGAGTGATATTAGGCAAGTTTCCACATGGGAGAGGGCCTTCTCAGCAGTGGCCCCACACCTGTGGAACAAACTCCCACCGATGATCTGCCATGCACCATCCTTACAGGCTTTTAAAAAGGCCTTAAAAATGTTTTATTTTACTATGGCCTTCTCTTAAATACCGTTTTGCTGCTGTTACCCTGTCTGTTTTATTACTAGTTTTTAATGTTAGCTTATATTATTTTAAGTGATATTTTACTTTTATTTTTTATTGTTTTTAATATGTATACTGTTTTTATGTATGGTTGTTTTTATATGTGGTTGTAAATCGCCTTGAGAGAGCTTCTGCCCGGAAAGGCGGCTAAGAAATGTTTTAAATAAATAATAAAGTTAACCTGATCAATGAATTCTCCAGATATTCCACAGTTAACGTGACTATTGTTCATTCTTATTGATTTGGTCTAGTTTGTCCACTCAGGCACCAAGTACAACATAGAACTTGATTTTTTTATTATGTCTTTTTTTTTTTAGGGGAGGGGGAACTATGTTGGCTCCTCACTTAATCTGCATAAGAAGTGTCCAACCCATGGCTGCTTGGGAGGGGAGTTGTTCCCTGAGTGTGGGGTGAATGGGCTTAGACCAAGTTTCCTATGCCCTCATCCCCCTTGATTTGTTGCAGGAAGGGAGGAGGGAGGCAAAGGCATGAATACTTGTGTGTCCCCATCTTTCACGGGTCCCTCTTGTCCCTCATCACTAATCACAGGATTAATTTTGCACCTTTATCGGGGCATAAAGTACCTTGTGCAAGTCGGTGTGGGTGGGAAAGATGAACAAGAATAGAAAGTTGTTCAGTGGATTCTCGAGGTGTGGGGGATAAAATACAGTCTTGAAGGCATTTGATCTGTCATGATTGGCTATAATCCTTTTGTCGTGTTGCAAGCTCTGATTACCATACCCCAATTACATGAAAAGGTATACTTCTTCCCACCTCCAGAACTTGTAGGTCAGGAGGTCTGGAAGTGATTAGCTGCTCCTAGAAGACAAGAAGAAGCTCAGGGTCCATTTCCTCTCTTGTGAATCTGCTCATTTGTTTTTAATTTTATTTATTGTATTTTTATACTGCCCCATAGGCGATGCTTACTGAGTAATTCACAAAAAATAAAATCTCAAGGTATAGCATAAAACAATAAAAATATAAAAGTTTAAAACTACAATATAAAAGTACAGCCAGAATAAAACTAGCAGCAATGCAGTTATTTAAAATACAGCTTTAAAACTGCAGAGTTTAATCTAGAACGCTAAAATGATGGGAAATGTTAAAATGCTTAGCATCTTCGCTGCTTCTTGCAGAATTCCCACTTTGGGGCTGAGTGAAAACTTGGCAAGCATGAATTGAAGGAAATACTTATACCTGCAAAGAAATACAGGAGGATGAGCCTGGTAGCCATTAAGAGCTTCTGGATTAAAATAAATGGGGCAAGGAATAAAAGGAACATAATAGTCGGAGTTTACTACTGACCACCCAATCAAGGAGAAGACGAGGATGAAACTTTTGAAAAGCAAATTGCCAGTGTTTCAAGGAAATCTGCTGTAGTAGTAATGGGGGACTTCAGTTACCCCGATGTCTGTTGGGAATGAAATTCTGCCAAAAGTGGCCCCCCTCCAAAAAAATCCTGCCATGTGTGGCTGATAACTTTCTCCTACAGAGAGTGGGGGAAGGAACTAGAGGACTGGCTGCCCAATAGGCAGTTACAGGAACTCATGTCATACTTGAGTTCTTGATTTTAAAGGAAGCAAAAGCTGAGTGTAGCCAAATGCGTACTCTGGATTTCAGGAAAGCCGATTTTAATAAACTCAGAACTATGATAAATAAGGTCCCATGGCAAGTGAACCTAAAGAGGGAGTCCAAGATGCGTGGGAGTTTCTAAAATAGGAAATTTTAAAGGCACAATTATGAACCATTCCAACAAGGAAAAAAGATAGACGACAACAGAAGAAACCAATGTGGCTCCTCAAAAACATTAGAGATGACCTGAAAACAAAAAAGGATACATATAGGAAGTGGAAGGAAGGCCAGGCTACAATAGAAGAGTACAGACAGGTAGCACAGAAGTGCTGAAATGGCGTCAGGAAGGCTAAAGCTGAGAAGGAGCTAAGACTAGCAAGGGATGCTAAAAGCAATAAAAAGTATTCAGATATGTGCATAGTAAAAGGCAGAGGAAAGTTTCAACTGCTTAATGAGGACGGCAAATTGATAACAGATGACAAAGTTAGCCACAGAGTCAGACTCAAAGAATGCTTATCAATGCAGACAAGCTGAAGGGGGTTTAGAGGTGGGCAACGAGGATGATCAGAGATCTGGAAACAAAGCCCTATGAGGAGAGATTGAAAGAACTGAGCATGTTTAGTCTGGAGAAGAGAAGATTGAGAGGAGACATGGTAGCATTCTTCAAATACACAGAGGAGGGCCAGGAACTCTTCCTGATCATCCCAGAGTGCAGGATACAGAATAATGGGCTCAAGTTACAGGAAACCAGATTCCGGCTGGACATCAGGAAAAACTTCCTGACTGTTAGAGCAGTACAACAATGGAACCAATTACCTAGGGAGGTTGTGGGCTCTCCCACACTAGAGGCATTCAAGAGGTAGCTGGACAACCATCTGTCAGGGATGCGTTGAGGTGGATTCCTGCATTGAGCAGGAGGTTGGACTTGATGGCCTTCCAACTTTGCTGTTCTATGATTCTATGATATTCTTGTCTCTCAGGCAGTGCTTAGAAATGTTGCCAGACTGAGAAAGGGTGTTTGCATAGCACTCCTGCTAAAAACTTTTTAATTTGTCCTCTCATGTGGTAGAATGCATGCTGCTACATACAACTGTATTTGCTCACTCCTCTTATAGCTGTCTGGAGGGGAGAATGAGCTTCTCAAAGCAAGTGTAGAAGGGGAGCTGAATTCAACAAGTTAAATTGAATGATTCAGGGTTTTTTTCTTCCCTTGTAGTCCATTTCATAAAGTTTGAAATCTTTTGAAACAAACTTATAATAATTGTTCCATGATGTAGTAACATAAAATGGGTGGGTGTGCTAATCATGTGATAAGACTTGTATGAAACATCCTTAGAAACCACCAAAATTAGGTGTGTGGATGCCACTGGCTGAATTCGGACGACACAATAAGCAACTGGGGTGGGTGGGAACAATCGTCAGTTGTATTGACTATCGTGTCGTCCAAATGCTGCCACAGTCAACTCAGCGCTGATCCTAATCCACACCACAGTTGATTATTTATTACCATGTTGTGTGGGGATTACCCCCTAGATGAACAACTGTAAAGTTGAGTATTACCCCACCATTGACTATCGTGTTGTCTGAATTCAGCCACTGTGTGCATACACAACCCCCTTATATAAATCTAAGTAGTTCCTTTGGAGCAAGTGCAAATGTCTGGGGGGGGGGGCATCCTCTAGTGCAAAATAGTCAATAAACTTGAGTAATTATGCTCACATCAGCTCAATCCAGGCATAACATTTGACTTGTGTTGACCATTGTTCAGAACCTAAACCATAGTTTCAACTTCAGCAAAAAAAAATAGGGTTTTTTTTTGTATCTGCAAAATTCCAAGTTCAACACTGCAGTTAAACCTTCAGTTAAAGGGTGCCTGATAGCAGGGTTGGGAAAGACTTCTGCCCAAGTCCTGCAGAACTATAGCCTGATTCAGTGCAGGGTAGCTTCTTATCCTCATGTCTCCAATTTTCTTGTAGACAGGACGTGACAAGTATGAGCCTGCAGCTACTTCTGAGCATGGAGCCAAGAAGAAAACGGGGAAGAAAGATAGGGATATGGATGAACTGAAGAAGGAAGTTTCGCTGGTAAGAACAACTTCTGATCTGTGGGAGAAGTTCAGCAGATGAAATAAGGTTTTGTGTGTAGCTGTCAAGCTTTGTGTTTCAGACTTTTCAAAGATTCTTTACTAAACTTAAGGTGTTTACCCTGCCCTTCTGCGAATGTAGCCTCAAGTCCAGTGGATGATGTTGATCTACAACTGCCTTCTCTATATCCAGACTCCTTCTCCTTGTTCAGAACTATTCCATCTCCCTAAATTCTGTTATCCATTGACCTTCTCTATCGTAAGGCCTTGAGAGACCAAGAGAGAGAGCAGACAGTTCTGTACACCACCTGCAGTTCAGAACAAGACTGATTAAGTTATCTTCCATGTTAACATATTCATAGAATATATTTAGAAGGTGTATAATTACTATTCATGATGATATCTAGGCTGTTTTTTTACTAATTGTTTTAAGATAATTTCAGAAATTGATTTTTTTAAAATACATATTTTTTAAAAAATGATTTTTATCAACCCTGGTTTGTGGTAATGATTTTGCAAGCTTAATTTGACCTTTTGAATAGACATAATAGGGGCATAGATGGTGGCTTCATTTCACCAAGAATCAGAGACTGTATGTTTCCAAGACATGCCTGAAGAAAGACACAAATGTTTGGCCTTATCTGTTGACTTATGCTGTGCTTCTAATAGAAGGGGCTGGTTCACACATATAGGAGACCCACACATGATAGATTGGGATTTATTTCCTCACTCTATCTGCTGCCCCCAAAGGATTTTAGTATCCAGTCTGAATCCACCACTAGATAACACTGACTCACTGGTAGAAATATGAGAAAGATGCATGTTCCTGTGGATTTTGTAAGTGTACAATGAGTGTGCACATTCAGCAAGGGTACTGTTATTTGGCTGGGTTCTAGCAGCAGAGCCCATGAAGTTAGCAAACTACTCTGAAGTTTTGGAAAAATTAACTTCCTCTGTCTGGAACCTTTTTCAGCTACAGTCATGAACATCATCGTCATATTGATAATATTCTCAGGTGCCTGGATCAAGTCTCATTAATTTCTTTGGCTTTGCAGGATGACCACAAACTCAGCCTTGATGAACTTCATCGGAAATATGGAACGGACCTCAGCCGGGTAAGCTGACCACCCTTCTGTTCTGGTTTGCAAGGGTGGAGAACTTATGATGCCTATGTACTTAATACTTACCCACGCTGGGGAAGGTACCAATGTATCTTGTTTTCCCCCACTGCACTCTTCCACTCAAAAGTTGCCATTCCCTTCTGAGTTTTGGCAGAGCTGTGTGTGTTGCTGTTAATCAGTGCATAGGCATGGGCCCTTTTGAATGATGCTGGAAGATCATACAAGGGTGAGAGCTATCACATACTTAAAACAGATAATATAATGGAAGCTTGATTAAAAGATTGTAACCTTTAATTTTTTAAAATATATTTTTAATAGACAAAGAAGCCATCTGATTAATCGAGCAACATTTTTAAATCAGTATTTTTAAAAAATAATCGGCCATAACAACTGTAGGTGGCATATACCTCCTTAGAGCCTTTCACTCATTGGCTCAATTTGGACAACACGTTAAGCAATGGTTGTTTAATTAAACAACCGTCAGTTGGTTAGTTCAACGTGTCATCCGAATTCAGCCACACAACGGATAGACAACCCACAGTTGGTTAAGCGGGAGATTTAAACAACCGAGTTAAACAACTCACTTGCGAGTTGTTTAAAAGTTAGTCAATTGACTAACGTGTCATCCGAATTCAGCCTCTAGAGGTGCGTGGGTTAAACAACTGAGATGAGTAGGTTAACACAAAGGATCAGAGAGGAGAGCAGCAAGAGCGGCAGAAAGCAGGCGGCCGCTCAGGCACGCTCGCAACAGAGCCCCGGCATTGCAGCCATAGCAACCAGGACGTTCGCCTCCTCCACCAGGCAGCCGGCACGGAGCTCAAAAAGGGGCCAGCTCCTGCAAGCACTCACACAGGATGCCCAGTCAGTCACCCAAACGGAAAGGGAAGCGCACCAGAAGGGCACTACGGTAAAGGGGGGGGGACAGAATAAGCAAGAAGCCCAGGCGCCCAGGAACAAGGGGCTACCCCCCCACACCAACAGGGAGAGTAACAACCCACCCAAAGTAGACCCCCCCACTGCACCGCCACCTCCACCCTCGCATCACCCAGAAGGACGAGGGCAGGGGAAGCGGCGACCAGAGAGCCCCCCCTCATCCGCCCAACACGGCTGGACAGCGAGCCTTTGCCAGGCCCCGAGAACTCCGTTGGGGAGCGTTGCGCCCGTGCGGAAGCGTCCCGGGTGCATAAAACTATCAGTGCCAGGATCTGGCTGCGCTACCCCCACCCCCTGTGAGCATCGGCTGTGTAGTTCCATCTGTGGACTGGCATCTCTCCCTGGCATGCCGCCCCTCTCCACCACATCCCCTTGCCACGTTCCATGCTTGGCTCCCTGGGGGTGTGGCCTCGGCCATCCCCTCTTCACCGCTGTGCCTTCCAGCCGCCTCCTCCCTTCCCGGGGGCAACTGTCCACTCCGTAGGTTCTGCCCTGGCATAGTGGTGCCCATGTGCCTTATTGCCCATGTCTGGGCTCCTTGCTGAATAAAGTTTTCTATGCCACCCCTCTCTTGCCTTCTTTCCTGTGTGTGCAGAAGATGCTCTAGGAGGGAGGTGGGGGGGTTGGGGGCTGGGGCGTGGGTGCCAACGTTGGAATTGCAGTGCTTGGCGCGGGGTGCGACTTTTGTATTGGTGCTGCCGTTCCTCCTGGCTGCCTCTTTGCCTGAGGCTTCTGTGTTCCACCCACTGACTGAAGCAGCCAATGGGGTTTGGGAGGCGTGTCCTGCATCGGCTGCAATGGCGGCGCCCATGGTTTTCGGCCGCAGTGTATGCTGGGATACCTCCTGGAGGACTAACAGAGTTTGGTAAGCGGGGAAAATGGCGGCTGAGCTGTCAGTCAGAGCCGAGTACATTATTAACAACCGGGGTGGTTACCGAATCTTTGCAGCGCCTGCTGCAGCGTGTCATCTGTAGATCACTACCTCTTTAACACACCGTCATTGGGTTATTTCCCCTCAGTTGCTTAACGTGTTGTCCGAATTGAGCCACTGTTAAATAACACGCTAATCCATATTCAGTGTTTGGGTGTGGGTTGTTTTAAACTGTGGGTTGTTTGTTGAATCATGGATTAGTCTGAACGCAGCCAAGGTGGCTTGTTAACCATGCTGTATGACTTATTTTATTCAAACAAGCAACCTTGAGACTCATGGTTTGTTGTTGGGTTCTTCAAGCCACACTGCATGATTAACAAACTAGTCTACCTGTGTTCAGACAACACAGTAACCCAGCTTGTGGAAAATGTGCTGTGTTCAGGCAACACATTAACTCACAGTTTAACAACCCATGGTTCAAAACAACCCACACTCAACCACTGAGTGTGGATTAGCGTGTTGTGTGAACAGTTCCTCTTCTAAAAAAGCATTTGCTGCAACATATACATGCACCATCTAAAACAGTATATGATTTTTTTAGTAATATGCAAAATTATGCAGATTTAGTTAATTATAATCAGGTGACAGCTCTACTTAATTACTAATAAGGGAGTTAATTAACTTAATGTAAAATGTCTTTTAGGAAAGACTAGATAGAAGAAAAACTGACATTTTTGGGTTGCTTACAAAAACAACGCAACTACATATTTGAGGACAGTCCTTCCAGAGTAGAGATGTAAAATTTTGGGAAATCTTGAAGCCCTAGAAAAAACCCGGGCTTTTTCGGGGGGAGAAAGGGGAGTTTTGGAAAAATTGATAAAAAAATGAAATATTAGCACTTTTTGCAGATTGAAAGTCACTTTGTTACTTTAAGAACATAAAATGTAATTATGTACAAGTTGGTTTGGCATAAAATCATCACATTTGGTATTCAAACAATTATTACAAATTGAATTTACTTTTTACATTTTTACTTCTTTTGTAACAAATGTTGCTACAAGCTCCTGAACTGTAAGGAACACCTGAACTGTTAAGGAACTTCTTTGGTTTTGCCAGTTTATGAGGAGCAAGCAAAAAACAATTTAAAAAAAATGCATCTTGCTGTTGCATCTGAGAGTTGTAGTCTCAGTTTGCAACCTAGGACTTGCTTGTCCTCGATGCACAGAAAACGTAAATATATGAACACCTTGTCTTAAGCATTTTATTCATCATGCTAAAATAAAACATTCCATAATCCATTTTTTCTTCATTTTTCCATTTTTTTCCAGGCCTTCACATCTCTATTCCTGAGTGAGGCAAAGCTATGATATCCCTTAAGCACAATGTTGTGCCTGATTTTCCTTTTTCCCATCTCTGCATTTAGGGTCTGACACCTGCAAGGGCTGCAGAGATCTTGGCTCGTGATGGTCCCAACACTCTCACCCCGCCTCCCACAACCCCAGAATGGGTTAAATTCTGCAGGCAGCTCTTTGGGGGGTTCTCCCTTCTGCTGTGGATTGGAGCTATTCTTTGTTTTCTGGCATACGGTATTCAAGCTGCAACAGAGGAGGAGCCAAATAATGACAATGTAAGTAAATATATATGGGCGGGGTGGGGGAATGGGGGGACTTAGCTGTGATGTTAAGCTGCATAGCACTTTTAACTTGTCTAAATTGTATGGTCCAGTTCAGCCATACCAGTAAACCATGATTGCCCAGCAGGTGAACAAACCACGGCAAATTAGAATGAGTTGAGGCTGCTAAAGGGGGGGGAGGCTGGCTGTGTTAGGAGCAAGAAAATGATCAAGTAACAGGTAGGTCCTCTTCTTAGGGAGGATAGTAAATTATTAACAATCTTCTTCCAGAAGAGGAGTTGTGTTCAACCTGGGACAAATAGAATGAATGATTTGTAACCCAGAATAAGTAAGGACATGGTTAAGAGAGCAACACCTAGCTACTTTATTGAGTTAAAGTCCTAAGGGCCAGATGAATTACTTCCCCAAGCGCTGAAGGAGTTTGCAGATTTATATCAGAGTTGCCATCTGTAATCTTTGAGAACTTCTCAAAAACAGTGAGATGCCAGAATACTGGAGATGGGCGAATGTTGTCCCCATCTTCAAGAAGGTCAGACCAGTCAGCCTGACATCAATACTGGGCAAAATTCTCAAACAAACACAGTCAATCTGTGAGTATCTAGAAAATAAAGCATTGATTTTAGGAGTCAGTATGGGCTTGTTAGGAATAGATTATGCCAGATCAACCTTATCTCCTTTTTTGACAAAGTTACTAGTTTGGTAGAACATGGGAATGCTGTGGACATAGTATATATTGATTTCAGCAAATGATTTGACAAGGCTTCTCCTGATAGCCTTGTTGACAAGATGACAAAATGTGGCTTGGACAATACTACAGTTAGGTGCATCCACAGCTGTTTGAGCAACCATAACAAGTGATAATTAATAGTTCGGCATCCTCTTGGAAAGAGGTCTCAGATACCTATGCTATTCAATATTTTTATAAATAACTTTGGAGATGACACAAAGCTAGGAGGCATAGCCAAAATGATAAAAGACAGGATCAAGATTCAAAAGGATCTCAACAGGCTGGAACAAGATTAGATTCAACAGAGATAAATATAAATATAAATATAAATCAACAGAGATAAATATAAAAACACAAGTAAATATAAAAACACAAGTACAGAATGGCGGAGGCCTGACTTGGCAGCAGTACATGTGAAAAAGACCTAGCTATCTTAGTGGAGCATACTGTCTAGCTCATGGAAAATAATAGTTCCACTGTATTCTGCATTAGTAAGGCTACATTTGGAATTCTGTGTCCAGTTCTGGGTGCCCCATTTTAAGAAGGATACTGATAAGTCGAAAGAACAACCAGGTTGGTGAGGGATCTGTAAACAAGTCCTATAATGAATGGTTGAAAGAGCTGTGAATGTTTAGCCTGGAGAAGAGAGGATTGAGGGGAGACATGATAACAATCTTAAAATATCTAAAAGAGTATCATGCAGAAGATGGAGCAGACTTGTTCTTTTGCTACAGAGGGACAGTCTAGAACCAATGGGCTGAAATTGCAGGGAAGCAGATTTTGACTAAATATTGGAGAAACATCCTAACAGTGAGAGGTGTTCAGCAGTGGAACAGGTTGCCTTGGGAGGTGGTGGGTTCTCCTTCAATGGAGGTATTTAAGCAGAGGTTTGATGGCCATCTGTCAAAAATAGCGGAGCTGCATAGCCTGCATTGAGGCTGATGTACACAGCCTGTATTGAGAAAGTGGTTGAACTAGATGATCTGCAAGGTCCCTTCCAACTCTGTGGTTCTATAAGCCTCAGGCATATATGCTCCCTCCCTTCCCTCTCCTGTTTCACATGCCAGAGGAGGAGATTGGAAGGTCTTAGAAGTAGAGTTGGAAGGGGCCTATGAGGCCATCGAGTCCAACCCCCTGCTCAATGCAGGAATCTACCTTAAAGCATACCTGACAGATGGCTGTCCAGCTGCCTCTTGAAGGCTTGAATGCACCACCTTCCTAGGTAGTTGGTTCCATTGTCATATTGCTCTCATAGTCAGGAAGTTTTTCCTGATGTCCAGCCAGAATCTGGCTTCCTGTCACTTGAGCCCATTATTCCGTGTCCTGCATTCTGGGTTGATCAAGAAGAGATCCTGTCTGTGTGACAACCTTTCAAGTATTGCTTCCCTGTAATGTCCAAATTCAGTATGGTGATTTGTTTAAATTCTGCTTAGTGAGAGCAAACAAGAACTAAAACCATGGTTTGATCTGGTTTGTTCACATTAATCATGGTTCCCCATAATGTCTGAACTTGGGCCTCTGTTAGCTAAAAGTCAAGGTGACTATGATGTGCCGTGGTTTCACTATTTTCATATATAGGTTGTTGGAAATTATCTAGCATCTTTGTCTGTGTTGTGGCCTGCTTGCTTTTAGTGCGCTCTGGCTGCGATCTTCAGGATGGGCCCATTTCACTACTAAGATCTTCATTTTACAATCCCATAATGAGTTGTTTCAAGCTGTTTTACTCTGGAGCAATCTGGATCAAATTGTGATTATTGTTGCACTGCTTACATCTAATTTTATAACTGTATGGAACCATTGTCATTCAAAAGATTATCACTTAAACTGATCGAATATATGTATCTACTTGTAGTTGTATCTCGGTGTTGTGCTGGCTGCTGTTGTCATCATAACTGGTTGCTTCTCTTACTACCAAGAAGCGAAGAGTTCAAAGATCATGGAGTCCTTCAAAAATATGGTGCCTCAGGTATGTAAGTACAGCATGTTCAGCTTTTTGTAAGCAGGTGGTAGCTGCTACTGTATTTCATCGATTCTAAGACACTTTTTCTCCCATGTTTACATCTGTAAAAATGGTGTGCGTCTTAGAATCGATGGCGCCTTGCAATCATGGGATTTCTCCTGCATTTTGTAGAAGGCACTAGGGCTCTGCATGCCCCCCACCCGCAACTCACCCTAGCGGGTCCCGAGGGATCCCACAAGGCCAGTAAGAGATCCCCCCTCCCCACTTATCTTGATCTCTGCTGCCTCGGCCTGGGATGGCTTCAGTACTGGGAAGGAGGAAATCTGGGGAGATCTCGGCCTCCTTCCCAGTACTGAAGCCTGCCGAGGCAGCAGTGATCAAGGTAAATGGGGAGGGGGGACTTGCGAGGGGGGAGGGGGACTTGTGGGGCCCTAACCTTCTCCCCTCCCCACTCACCTCTATCAGCGTCGCCTGTCCTTGCTGCTGCCGCCGCTGCTCCACACCACTGGCAACGCTTCCCTCAGCCTGGCAAGACTTCGTTACTGGGAACCCAGTAACGATGCCTTACTAGGCCGAGGCGGCAGCGATCAAGGTAAGGGGGGGGACTTGCGGGACCCTAACCCTCCCCTCTCACCTCCATCGCCATTGCCCATCCTCGCTGCCGCCGCTGCTGCTCCACACCGCTGGCAACACTCGCCTCGTTACTGGGAACGATGCCTTGCCAGGCCGAGGCGAGTGCTGGCAACGGAGCAGCGGCAGCAACGAGGACGGTCGACGGCGATGGAGGTGAGGGGGAAGGAGTGCTGAAATTAAGGTGCATCTTAGAATCGACGCAAAGCTTTTTCCCTGTTGGTGGCCCTGAAATTTAGATGCGTCTTACAATCGATGGCGTCTTACATTCGGTGAAATATGGTATTACTGGTACCTATCTACAGGTACAAGTAAGTGAAGGGTTTGATCACATGCTCAAGAATTCCCAGGTGTCATATTGAAAGATGCTCTTTTCTCTTTCAGCAAGCTCTGGTGATCCGAAACGGGGAGAAATTGAGCATCAATGCTGAAGGGGTAGCTGTTGGAGACCTAGTGGAGGTGAAGGGTGGAGACAGAATCCCAGCAGATCTGAGGATCATTTCAGCCCATGGCTGTAAGGTATGTGCCAGCAGTAAGACTGAAGGGGCCAAAGTGCACCTGCAAAGTAACCAAGCTTGCTTTAGCCTCTTCGCAACCTCTTCTGGGCTCTTCCTCTAACATGGATCACTTACACAGGTGGACAACTCTTCTCTCACGGGTGAATCAGAACCTCAGACAAGATCTCCAGACTTCACAAATGAGAACCCACTGGAGACTAGAAATATTGCTTTCTTCTCTACCAATTGTGTTGAAGGTAAAAACCACTTACGATATTTAATCTGATGAGTCAGTAGAACACTGAAGTGCTCAGATCTAGAAGTGTTGGATACTTCAAAACAAGGAGAAATAAGAGAAGCTCTGGGCAGGGCAGTAGAGCTTTGCATGACAAAACAGCATGTAGTTGCTTATGTTTGCGTTCTCTCTAAACAATGATCACATTGTTTAGGGGAGCTAAACATGGTTTGGGGAGCTTAATTCCAGCCATGGCTAAACCCAAATTACAGCAGCATACTTGTTTTGTGATCAGCTTGACAAGAAGGTCCAGAACCTTGCCATTCAGATTTGTTACACAGATAGGTATTCTTGTACTAGATGGCAACCTTTACACAGGCGGGGAAGGGGAGAAGCAGGTATGGGTTTCTGCCAGCTGTTTGCTAAAGGAAAGGCAGCCCCAGAGGACAGAATGAACACAATATGTTGTGCACAGTCAGAAAACATTCTTACTAAGAGTAGGATGGAAATTAGTGTGGCTTGACTGGGATTGCCTGCATATACTAAAGTATATACAAAATCATCTTAAAAGATAGATCTTAGTTGTGCAGATAAATGTTTGTTTTTAACCATAGTCTTTAACTGTTTGCAGGTACTGCCCGTGGTGTAGTCATTAACACTGGTGACCGTACTGTAATGGGCCGAATTGCCTCTTTGGCCTCTGGACTGGAAGGGGGACAGACACCCATTTCTAGAGAGATCGAGCACTTTATCCACATAATTACTGGTGTAGCTGTGTTCCTTGGTGTTTCCTTCTTCATCCTTTCACTGATCCTTGAGTACACTTGGCTGGAGGCTGTCATCTTTCTTATCGGCATCATTGTGGCCAATGTCCCCGAAGGTCTGCTTGCTACTGTCACAGTAAGTTGGGTGCAAATACCGTGTGTTCGGAGAGGAGCTGCAATGACTGCTGGCACGCAAATTTTCTTGGTCCTTTTGACAAGAGGTGTAGGAAGACAGGATTGCAGTGAATACAAGCATCCTCTTTTTGTCATTCTCTAGGTATGTCTGACACTAACAGCAAAGCGCATGGCTCGTAAGAATTGTCTTGTGAAGAATTTGGAAGCAGTAGAAACTTTGGGCTCCACATCTACAATCTGCTCTGACAAAACAGGAACCTTGACTCAGAACCGCATGACAGTCGCTCACATGTGGTTTGATAACCAGATCCATGAGGCTGACACTACAGAAAACCAGAGTGGTAAGCTGGCTGACCTTCCTGTCAGATAAATAGGGACTGTCTTCTGCTCATGGTCAGAATATATAAACCAACATGGCCCCCTGCCATTGGATAAGCTCATTCCTCTATCCCCAGTGTGACCAAGGAAAAAACATTCATAGTAGTTCTAACCCTGGCCTATAAATGGTCTGGGAACATCTGAAGTGGAGATTAAGCAAGTCTGGAGCTGGTCATCTCCTTAGATGGAAGCCCCTTAGAAGCCCAGTGCAAAAGCAAGATACAAAAGATAATAAATTAAAATCTATTTTAGAAAAGTGGGACAGCTTTTGAAGAGGCATTGATGGCTGTATATTTGCAAGAAAGGTGGATTCTAGATTTGTTTGCTGTATCTGAAAATTCTCATTTATTCCTGCTGGCAGAAGCAATCATGATAGTTACCTCTGATTCTCAAGGGCAGAGGTGACAGCTAAGCGAGGGGCCATAATGAAGGGTTGAAGAGCTGGGAATACACCTGCACTACTTTTGGTTGTGATGCTTCCCACCTTCGGCTCTTTGTGATCCAGCAACTCTGTGTCATGCCTGCCCGCTTTTTAGGACTTGTAGTGGAGGCATCTTTCTCCCCACTTCCACTATGGAGAATCCTATATTCTTTGTTATACAGAGGAGGTGAGAATAGCCAGCTGCTCTTTTTCTGGTTCTCACCCACCCCATTCCGTACCCTCTCAGAAATGAATTAAGAATTTACCTACTATTTGGTCTGAAAGAAACACAGACCTGGTTCACACAACCATTGTGGCTTAAACAAGCCCCAGTGGCCAGATGCCACTGGAGTCTAAGCTTCCTGCCCCATCCCGGCCAGCACAGAGAGAACCACACCGGCTGCATTTACAAGTTCACAAACGCAAGCTCGGAGAGGAAGGAAAGGGGGCAGTTCTATGGACAGGGAGGGGAGGAAGGAAAGGGGGAAGGAAAGGGGGCAGCCGGCTTACGAAGAATCCTCCAGCTGCCCCAGCTTCCTCTGCCGCTCCACAGAGCCCCAGCCTGTCTAAGGAAAATGCAGGGTGAGAGGAGTGCAGAGGGTCACCTCTGCGCTTCTCCCGCCCTCTGCACACATCCAGATAGGATTGTGCTGTAAGTGATCATCTTGGATGATCTCATTACATATTGGGATATGGATCAAAAGCCACAGCCCCTTTGAAAATAAAATATCCATTTATCCAGGGCAATCAATTAATATTCCCAGAAGTCCTGAGGCTGCTGCTTCAGATACTCGAGTGTGTCAAGGGTCAGTCTGAGCCTGCCAACATTTACTTTAGTATTGTGTGACCATAATTGCTATCATTTACAGGATCTGAGAGAAAATTTTGCACAATTACGGTGGGGGTGAGTTTGTGTTTTGAGTCATACAAGGGAAAAGTGGAGCAAAGCAAATCAATCTGGAACTAAAATGGAACTTACCATTGCTCTTCCCAAGGTGCCTCTTTTGACAAGACATCTCCCACATGGAACTCTTTGGCCAGGGTTGCAGGACTGTGCAACCGGGCAGTGTTTCAGGCTAACCAAGAAAATGTTCCCATTTTGAAGGTGAGTCATTCCCCTGGCTTAGCTACTGTAGCTTCTCATTTGCCTAGCATGTCGTGGCCTTGTGGTCAATGTGAAGCATTATGAGGAGAAAGCAACTTGAGGAAGAACAGGGTGGAAAAGGCAGTGTAGCAACATCTCCAATTACACATTTTATTTACACATTTTCAATGAATAATTTTGTTAATTCTTCAAGTACAGCTTGAAGTAACCAGGTTCTTCCGTCACAAAAGCAAATGGAAGAAGAGCAGTAGCAACACACTCTCGCCCCCCCTCAAAAAAACAAATTATAGTAGAAATCCTACCAAAGGTACAAAAGTGCTGATTCCAATAGTAAAACTAGCTAATGTGATATGAGCAGGTCTGCAGAATTTGTGCCCCCTAAACTGAACACAGCACTCTGGCCAAGTTAATGTGGTTAGTAAGGCATTGGACAAACTGCCTGTCTGAGGCAAGCAGCAATGTCATGACATATGTGGCTGCTGGTCTGCATTAAGTTGGTGGGTTGGAAATGATGCAGCCTGGTCTTAAGCAATTTCTGTGGGTTTTCACTAAAAAAAGAATGCTTGTTCTCTTTTTATGAGAAACCTGATGTCAACCATTGGGTGTCTGCATAGAATGGGGACCTGTAAAGAAGTAATATTTATTTGGAAGGACATCTTGAGATATTCACTGTGAACCACTGTATTATTTGCTAGAGGACGGTGGCAGGAGATGCCTCTGAATCTGCACTCCTAAAATGCATTGAACTCTGCTGTGGGTCTGTCAAGGAACTGAGGGAGAAGAACCCCAAGGTGGCGGAGATACCATTCAACTCTACCAACAAATACCAAGTAAGAAATATGTGCTCTGTTTCACATTAACAAATACTGCATCTTTCATATTGGGCTAGGTCAGTTTTTGCTTAACCCTGGCAGTTTTGCATTCCCTGCCAGTCAGTGCTGCTTTTTGTGTCAGAGCTTTGGGGATGGTGGAAGCTGAGTGCAAAGCTCCAGAGAGCATTCTGCATCAGCCTTGTAAATGAAACACTGTCCAAAAGGACATTTTCTAACACTATTCAACAAATTCAGCTGTCGATCCACAAGAATGCAAACCCATCGGAATCGCACTATCTGCTTGTGATGAAAGGAGCCCCAGAGAGAATCCTGGACCGCTGCAGCACCATCCTGATCCATGGAAAAGAACAACCCTTAGATGAAGAGGCCAAAGATGCATTTCAGAATGCCTACCTTGAATTGGGAGGCCTGGGGGAGAGAGTATTGGGTAAGGTGGTCTGTTGGACTAGTCTTGCCTTACATTTAATGCACATGCTTAATCAAGCCTTACTACAGCCAAGAAATCACTGGAAGTGCTTGCAAAGTGTTTGGGTTGAGTGGAGCAGTGCATGCTGAGAACTGTAGATTTTCATAGACTCAAATAAAATATTGGTAAGGCTTTATTATAAGCTTCTAATGCTTGCTGCAGTCTCATGCAGGGGAGAGAGTCTGGATCTGGAAGAATCATACTTTCCATTGGCTTCTCGGGTGCCCAGTGCCAAATTCTCCAAGGACTTCTCAAATGTAGCTGGGCAATTTAGCAATCCAAATAGCCCCATTGAGCATCTCCTCCCTAATATGTGAAATCCATTTGAATTGGATGTGTTGCAGGCTTTTGCCACTTGGCCCTGCCAGATGAACAGTTCCCCGAAGGCTTCCAGTTTGATACAGATGAAGTGAACTTCCCAGTAGACAAGCTCTGTTTTGTTGGGTTGATTTCTATGATTGACCCTCCTCGTGCTGCTGTGCCTGATGCTGTTGGCAAATGTAGAAGTGCTGGCATAAAGGTAAAATTGCTATTCCGACCCACCCCTCCAAATTTTAAATCTGAGAAAGAATACAGAAAAACAGTAGTATTTAAGAGGGCTTCATGCAGAAGGGGGGGGGGGGGGGTACAGACTAGACAAATCTGTAAACTGCTTTTCCATCTCAGAAAGTTGCTTTTGATGCTTCTGTATCTCTTGGATAATCCACATGAATAAATAGCCCCTTTGACTCTGCTTAAGGGCACATGGCATTTTGAAAAGTTCCAAGTAGCTGCTGCTACCACTGACTGATGTTGCCTTTTTTGCCTTGTAGGTTATTATGGTGACAGGAGACCATCCAATCACGGCTAAGGCCATTGCTAAGGGAGTTGGTATAATCTCTGAAGGCAATGAGACTGTGGAAGATATTGCTCTTCGCCTCAACATTCCTGTCAGTCAGGTCAACCCCAGGTAATGAGCAAGAGCATGGTTAGAAACAGACAGTAGAGCTTGGAGGAGGGTGGAGGGAACCAGCTACTTGTCTTCTAAATTCTAGTATTTAACAGCAAATATTTATGCTAGCAAGATATGGCAGAAACAAGTAAACAAGATTGGAGCCATGTTTGTCTATACAGTGCTTCTGCTTGATCCCATACTTGAACTGGATGCATCTATTTTGCTTGCTTATTTTCACGTGGACAGTTTACCAGATTCCAAAGATTTTTCAGCAGCATTCTCTGGCTGGAATGAGAGCAGCCATTCTGTCTTCGTGCCCCTTCAGAGGAAAAGGTTTACTCCATTGAATTAAAAAGAGTTGGAACAATATTCTGAAGTTCTCAACCTTCTCTCAAATTGCAGAGATGCCAAAGCCTGTGTGATTCATGGCTCTGACTTGAAGGACATGAGCAGTGAGCAGCTAGATGATATTCTGAGACACCATACAGAAATAGTCTTTGCCAGAACTTCTCCTCAACAGAAGCTTATCATTGTGGAAGGCTGCCAACGGCAGGTAAGGAGAGGGGTTCCCTGCAATGTGGTTCAGACATCTGTGTCATAGAAGGGATTTTAGAGGACACCTAGTCCAACCCACTGCTCAAATGCAGGATCTACAATGCAGCCACAGCATCTCTGAGAGATAACTGCCCAGTCGCTACTTAAATTCTTTCAGCAAAGACAGTCTGTTCCACTGTCCCAACAGTTCTTACCATTAGGACGTTTCTCCTTATTAGCTAAAATCTGCTTCCCTGCCACGCACATTGTTCCTGCATTGATCCGCATTAATCCGCTCTGTAGTTACGTATCAAGTCTTATACTATCTAGCCCAGTACTGTCTACTCTGACAGAAGATCTTTCCCATCCAGATATATAAGATCATTTTAGCTGGAGATGTAACCTGGGACCTCTGGATGCAAATGATATGCTATAACATTGAACTTTGGTCCCACTTCTGTGGAGAGTAATGGAAGGCACTGGCACATTTAGAAGTTTGTAGTTGCTGTCCAGGTACTGGGGCAGACTTAAAGCTGTCAGAAATTGAACCTTTCAGACTGTGCTTGAGATAACTTGCATAAACCAGAGCTCCTTTTTTCCTTTTTTCCTTCCAGGGTGCTATTGTTGCTGTCACGGGTGATGGTGTGAATGATTCTCCTGCTTTGAAGAAGGCAGACATTGGTGTTGCAATGGGTATTGCTGGTTCAGATGTCTCCAAACAGGCAGCTGACATGATTCTGTTGGATGACAACTTCGCCTCTATTGTTACTGGGGTTGAAGAGGGTGAGTTCCGGATTCATCTTGGCCACTTTGGTGTTTGCAGTATGGAGAAAAGAACACATCTATTTCCTCCCATAAGAAGTCCCAGGTGTCCACGAATGTTCTCTGTGTGTATACATACACACGCACATCTCTGCATGGAAAGCTTCCTTGTTTAGTCCTTGGAAATGAATGTTGCCTGCTATAGAACCATAAAACTGTAGTGAGCCCCTCTTCCTCAAACTTAAATTATTTGAATGTCTGTCTGCTTTAGTTAAATGATGCCCTGGTGTAGTGACCTCTTTCCTTGCCTTTCCACTTCCGTATGAACTTAAAACTGCTCTGTATGGAACTTACTCAGGAGGACCTGATAGTCTATCTCCATGTCTCAGCAAACCTGGTTGCTTTCTTTAAAAATGGTGCTCTTTTCTCTTAGGTCGCCTGATTTTCGACAACCTGAAGAAATCAATTGCTTACACCTTGACCAGTAACATCCCTGAGATTACACCTTTCCTCATCTTCATAATAGCCAACATCCCCCTACCACTGGGGACAGTCACCATCCTATGCATTGATTTGGGCACTGACATGGTTAGTAAAACAGTCTAGTAGGAAGTGCCCTAAACTGCTTGCTGTGGAAACCAAATGTTTCTCTTTTGTTGAAGGGGCAAGGGGTGTAGACTATATAGGTTAATGCGAGAAATACAGTCAATGAAGTGTATCTAACCTTTCTACATCTACTTTAAAGGTTCCTGCCATCTCTCTGGCATATGAGCAAGCAGAAAGTGATATTATGAAGAGACAACCCAGAAACCCTAAGACAGACAAACTGGTAAACGAAAGGCTGATCAGCATGGCTTATGGTCAGATTGGTAAGTGCACACACAGATTGGTAAGTGCACAGGAGGGGACTTTTGGAAATTTGCCTTTAGAACATGGATATGCCACCTCTTTAAAAATTATGGGCTGCATTCCTGTGAGGGATAGTAAGCTATCCATTCACACATTTAGCACCACCACCCCAGTTCACATCTATCCATACACTGTCCATTCATGCACAGTCATTTAAACCTCCTCCTCTTTCCTTCATCCCAAATTCCCTTTTAGTAAAATTTTAGGACATTTTTTCTAAACCTTATTGCCTTGCAATTTCCATGGAGCAGAGAATGGGGAATAGCTTGTACTGATGTGCTTACTACAAATTTGATGTGTTTACTACAAATTTGATGTGCTTACTACAAATTTGACTGCAGCTTTTGTTAGCTCTCCAACACAAAAAAATATATAAGTTTTCTTTTACGCCTTATAAAAAAAAAGTGTATTATTCATAATGTGTCTTCTAGCATCAGCTCAAGGTGAAGTAAAGTTTTTTTCCCATTTTGTTTAGGAATGATTCAAGCATTGGGTGGCTTCTTCACTTATTTTGTGATCCTTGCAGAAAATGGCTTCTTGCCATCATCCTTGTTAGGGATTAGAGTGACATGGGATGACCGATGGATTAATGATGTCGAAGACAGCTATGGACAACAGTGGGTGAGTTTCCTAATGGCCTAACATAACTGTTAAAGGGCATGTTAGCCCCATTCCTGACGGTTTTATGTTCCATGGGCAAAAAGATGCAAGCATGAAAACTCTTCCTTCTGCGCTTTTTTCCCAGACTTATGAACAAAGGAAAATTGTGGAATTCACTTGTCACACCTCCTTCTTTGTTAGCATTGTGGTGGTTCAGTGGGCAGACTTGGTTATCTGTAAGACCAGAAGGAATTCTGTCTTCCAGCAAGGAATGAAGTGAGTAGCAAGTTGTCATTCCCCTCCTAAATTGCCTTTCATCCTCCCGAGAGGAATCAAGCAGCTGGAAATGAAGATGGATGGGTGTTTCGGATGCTAGAAGAAATATGTATTAGGCTTCATGTGAAATGGGGCCATGTAGCCAACAATTTGGGGGAGAATTTGGGGTTTTCCCTCTATTCGGCACTGGTTAGGCTCTATCTTGAGTATTGCGTCCAGTTCTGGGCACCACATTTCAAGAAGGATGCAGACAATCTGGAGCGTGTTCAGAGGAGGGCAACAGGATTGAAAGAACTAGGCATATTTAATCTGGAGAAGAGAAGATTGAGGGGAGGCATAATAGCACTCTTCAAATACTTGAAAGGTATTTCAAGTATTTGAAATACCTTTCAAGTATTTGAAAAGTATTTCAAATACTTGAAATACCTGGGTTGATCTCTTCTCGATCAACCCAAAGTGCAGGACACGGAATAATGGGCTCAATTTACAGGACGCCAGATTCCGACTGGACAGCAGGAAAAACTTCCTGACTGTTAGAGCAGGGAGGTGGTGGGCTCCCCCACATTAGAGGTATTCAAGAGGCAGCTGGACAACCATCTGTCAGGGATGCTTTAAGGTAGATTCCTGCATTGAGCAGGGGGTTGGACTTGATGGCCTTATAGGCCCCTTCCAACTCTACTATTCTATGATTCTATGAATGCTTACGGTCCCAGAAGGTTGTGCTAGCTTCCATCCAGGATCCAGGGTTGAGGTAGTTTCCTCCTGGGGCTGACTTTCATTAATACTTCTGCAGGAACAAGATCCTAATATTTGGACTCTTCGAAGAGACTGCTCTAGCTGCCTTCCTGTCTTACTGCCCGGGAATGGATATTGCATTGAGGATGTATCCTCTCAAGTAAGTATTAAATCCAGTTGACCTTTCGGTTATCCTGAAACTGATAGTTCTCTGAACTATCCATCTGCTGCTGTGGCTGGGCTTGGCATAATCTCTACCACTCTTAATTCCTTGATTTCCCCTTCAAAGTGTGGATGTGGGCTTATCCTAAATTGTATGTTAGTGCTTGCTTTTGAAGACACTGGGCTCTTGCTTAACCACAATTATGCCATGCAACTATGTACTACAATTGAATGTCTTCCCTTGCAGGCCAACATGGTGGTTCTGTGCTTTCCCCTACTCTCTCCTCATCTTTGTGTATGATGAAGTAAGAAAACTCATACTGAGGCGCAGCCCAGGAGGTAAGAATCTACTGTTTGTAGCATTCTTGGATGTTGTACCATATGTTATAGAGGTCCAGAAGCCTATGTCAAGGGTTCCATTCCATGAGGCACAAGTGTAATCTAACATAACCTTGAATGTAGTGACTATGGCAGGGCCATGGCTGCTGGTAGCATCTTGCATTTGGAAGCGTTTATTGGATCCTGTTGCTAAAATGGAGAAGAACCCTCATGGTCTGTGGCCTGGGTATTAGTCATAATAGATGATAAATATGAGCACTGCTTAGTGGTGTTAGGTGGAGGAATATATTGTGCATAGTCTGTGCTTGTGCAATTCATGGGTGTTGGTATTTTCTCCAACATGTGCAGTTATTTAATATTAATAATAGTTAATATTGAGAGCTTGAATCTGATTTGAGAAATAGGAAAATCAACTTAATATATATTTTCTCTCCCCATTCCTTATGTAGGCTGGGTGGAAAAGGAAAGCTATTACTAAAGTACAGATTTGGTTGCACTCTTGAGCATTCTCCCTTGTACAAGCTTCTGGAAGCAGGAAGATCCAATCCTTGTAACATGGAAGCAAGTGGAAAGAGCTAAAATAATGATGGAGCAGAAAGGGAGGAGAATGTCCAACATGGTCAATGGTGAGGGTGGAAGATGGAGTCGTTTTTAATGTGCCTCTCTGGTGTTTCTTTTTAACGAAACAATAAAATTTTATATCTTGACTTTTACAAATAAAGGTGGAACATCAAGAGGATTTCATTTGTCTTGCTTATGGTTTTTGTGTGTGAGAGAGAGCAAAACTGACACCATGGTGTGTGCCCACAGAGGAGCATATTTCAGCAGTCTTCTGCAGAGGAAAATTCATTCAGGTGAAGTCACTTCGCTGCTGAGCTTGCTTCCATTGGTGGACTCCACAGGAAGCCTCTGTGACATAGCATGGCCTGTTTTGGTATCATTTTGTGTGCAAGACTACAAGCATTTTGGAAGCAAGTAATTGCCCATGTATTAAACTTGACGGCCCTCCAAATGACAGCATATTAGGAAAAAAATCTTGTCTCCCCTGGACAGTGGGGGTCCATTGGACACCAGATTCGTAGAATCATAGAATAGTAGAGTTGAAAGGGGCCTAAGAGAGCCCAGCCTAGATAATTGGTTCTATTGGCATACTGCTCTAACAATCAGGAAGTTTTTCCTGATGTCGAGCCGGAATCTTGCTTCCTTGCCCACTTTTCTGTGTCCTGCACTCTGGGATTATTGAGAAGAGATCCTGGCCCTCCTCTGTGTGACAACCTTTCAAGTATTTGAAAAGTGCTATCATGTCTCCCCTCAGTCTTCTCCCAGTTCTTTCAGTCTCTCCTCAAAGGGCTTTGTTTCCAGACCCCTGATCGTTGCCCTCCTCTGAACCACTACCACCCCCAGCTTGTTTGGATCCTTCTTGAAGTGTGGTGCTCAGAATTGGACGCAATACTCAAGATGAGGCCTATCCAGGGCCGAATAGAGGAGAATCAGTACCTCGTGTGATTTGGAAGCTATACTTCTACTAGTGCAGCCCAAAATTGCATTTGCTTTTTTTGCAGCCACATCACACTGTTGGCTTATATTCAGCTTGTGATCTACAACAATTCCAAGATCCTTCTTGCTTGTAGTATTGCTGAGCCAAGTATCCCCCATCTTTTATTAGGTTTCTTTTTCCTAGGTGTAGAACTTGGCATTTATCCCTATTAAATTTCATCCTGTTGTTTATCCTGCCCAATTTTGTATCTGCAAACTTGATAAGCATTCCACTTCCTCATCCAAATCACCAGTCCCAGGACTGATCCCTGCAGTACCCAACTTGTTACCTCCCCCAGTTTAAGTCCTTGAGTCCAATTCTGTAGCCAACTGTGGATCCACCTAATAGTTGATCCACCTAGTCTACTTTTAGTTAGCTTCCTGATCAGAATGTCATGTGGTACTTTGTCAAAGGCTTTGCTGAAGTCAAGATATATTATATCCACAGCATTCCCACAGTCCACAAGGGAGGTTACCCAATCAACCTCCCTTGTGGACTGTGGGAATGCTGTGGACATATAATATATCTTGATTCCTAGATCCAAAGTTGGAGACAGTGCTCTAACCTCAGATCCAGAAATCCGTGCTATGCTCCTCTCCCCTTCACAGCCGGCACAAAAAAACACAAAAAACCCACACCAGCTGCCTCTGGTGTGTGGGGAGGGGAGCTATCATGTGGCCTCTCCAGCCTGTTTCCCTCCATCTCTGATGTGCCCCAGCTAGATAGGCAAAAATGAACATCTAGTGAAATGCAGAGTGGGAGGAAGGGAGAGGCCTTGATCACTTCCTCTACTCCTGCTCTGCACTGGATGCTCTGCACTGGAGGCTTATGAGCACTGAGGATATAAGTCATAGTATTGTACCCTTAATAGGGTGCTTCAGATTCCCTTTTCAGCAAACAGAAATCAAAATTTAATGATACATAGCACAAACTTGCACTATTTGTCTGAAACATGGTAGATGTAATCCCCTCCTAAGGGGCAACTATGCCTGCAACTTTCATCCAAAACTGATGAACAAAAAAAAGTTATAGCTGTTTTTTGATTTTCAATGGTAGTCAACAGGAGGCATGAAGGTTTGAATTTCCAAATCAAGATTTAGAACAAAGTCCAAGCAGGCATCCTCCAAATTGTTCTGAGCCAAACTGGGCTGTTTTTCGAATTGCCAAATGGGGGCCCAAACTAATATTGTGGTTGGTGCATGCCCCTAATATTTAGACTTCTGGGCAGGAGGTGCTTCTTGAGCCAAGGGAGCTCTTGAAAATTGTAGTGAAGCCCTGCCATCTTTGATAAGATCCAATTTCCTTCACTGACAGGGCCTGTAGAGACATGGACAGATAAAAATTGGAGGGGTAGGAATGGAAATGGATGGGAGAGCTCAAGTTGGCCCATTGGCTTGAGATTCACTTACATGCTGAAACAGAGATCAGTGACTGTTGACCGCTTAACTTCAGAGGCAGGGTCGACCTGGAAATACTCTTCTTTGACAAAGCCCTCCCCTAATCTGCAATAGTTGATTAACAATTTTCTCCAGTGTTAAGTTTGGATGGTTTATGCTCCCATCTTCTACTTCTCCAGTATAAACTGGCCCTCCTACTGATTCTCTAATGCAGAGAATTGGCCACCAGGTTAATGTTGCAAACAACTCATGTGCAATACATAGGCTCAGTTCGGACACCATGATAACCAATTGTTGGTTAAATAGTTGGTTATTGTGTTGTCTGGGGGGGAAATAACCAACAGAGATAACGTTCTGCAGAGTCGACTATCTGCACAACCATTGGTTGGTGTGTTGTCTGTTGGGCTCAGTGGACCATTTTGCAAGGTTGAGTAGACTATCTTGGCTGGCTACAGAGTCCCCTGTCACTCTAGTCCAGCCAGCAGAACTCACAATGGCTGCTGGGATAGCACTGGGAGAACTGAGGGAGGAGTGCGGGGAGAGGGGCGGGGGCTGTGTCAGTCAAACACCAGGTTGACTATTAGTCCACTCAACGCCAGACCCAACCACTCCACAGTTGTTAGGAACATGTGTTGCCCAAACATAGCCATAGTTTTGCCTCTAATAATCTTAGGAAGTTTAAATCAAAAGGGACATTCCTGCCCTTAAGTGAAAGATATTTTTGAACCTCCTGTGGCATATGGATACTGTTGACCAGCTGGGAGTTCTGCTGTTGTTCTGGTCTAGTGTAAAAGATTCCGTTGATTCCAGAATGGGCTGGAATGCCACCTCAGAAAGATGTCCAGGAAAGCTACTCAAAGCCTGAGACTCTCAAAGGAAGTCTCCTTTAGTGGGGCATATCACTTTGGAAGTTAAATGGGATTAAAAAAAACATAATACAGTGGGGTTTTATTGACCTGGGAGGTACCATAGGTATGCAGACATATATTGGATTTTAAATTTAAAATATAAAATGGCTGTGGGAGAGCCTGTGCACTTCAGAGCATACAGAATGTTAATGGTAGTTGAGCCTCTAGAGATAAGAAATTCTAAAGTAACAACCTATTATCAGTAGATGGAATTTCTCACTCTTGGAATATCTGCACAATGCTTCTAATTCATTGTGTTAGGAGCCCTCCATCTAGAAAGACCTGACATTGTCCAGACCCTCTGTAGATGTCATGGAATTGGGAGTGAAGGTGAGAGAGAATGTGCCACAAAGTTAAACATCTCCCCCCCCACACACACACACACGTATGAGACCGTTTCAGGAGTGAGAAAAGCTAAAAGGGGCATTTACCCCTTCCTGATCTCCAGTAACCTCTCTTCCTTCTCTGCAGTAGAGCACTACTTTATGGCTATGTATGGTGAATGGGCAGCAGGCAGACATGAATAGAACCCCACTTTATCTCTTCCTATAAAACTGAAAGTATGTGTGTGGGATTTATGTCTGGAAATGTTTACCAACTTCCAGATGAGTTAGAAACTTGAAATTTGGCACGCTGATAGGCTGCATGCAGCTGTCAAGTGGAGCTCTTTCAGGTGGTCTGTGGGCTGTTAACAAATGGGACTCTGGTCTCCTCAAGGATGTGCTATGACCTTTTTGCATCACACTGAGCAAAATCACTTATCTCCACAGAGCACTTGACACTGTGTCTGCCTGATTTTGTGGGATCAGTTTCCGTTGCTGCAGCTTGATGACATAGACAAGGTGCTTGCAGCAATGCAATGTCACTCCTGGCTAATAAAAGCTAGATGAGGGAGTATCACTAGGTGAGTCCAGGGTGTGGTGAATACTTTCTACATGAAGGGGTGATTTCTGCAGTAGTGTGACCACTCCTGAAGAAGCCCACTCTTGACTCAATAGTTTTAAACAACTACTGCCCAAGTTGCAAATAACCCTTTCTTAGGGAAGGTACCAGAGAGGATTGTGGCAGAACCACACTAGTTGGGTCTGTTTGCATAAATATCCAGCAATTTGTGATAAGAAGATGCCACTTTGCTCACGTTTATTTTAGGCCTATATAAGTCATTTAAGATAGCCCCCCCAAATTAGTATTCAATATGGCTGCCATCTTTAAAAATGGTGGACTAACTTAAAAATAACGTAGATAAGTAGTTGAGGTGTCTTTTAAAATGTATTTTTAGTCAAAAAATTCAATGGCACTATTTAAAAGTTGGTATTTTAATAAATTTGCTTTTTAAAATGTAAACAATGATAAAATTAAATCTTTATTTTTATTTTAAAATTCATTCACTAATCAAACATTTAACTGCTCCATTCAATGTTTAAAATAGCTGAATTTTTTTATTTATATAGGGGAAAACTACCAATAATATGAACTAGTAACTTTTATTACAGTATTCTTCATTTCTAAATTTAATGTGAAAGTACTGAAGTATATGTATATTAAACTACATGTAAGAAATAATTAACTCAAATCATTGTCTTTGATGTTTAGGCACTTAAATATTACAACACAATATCAATGTCCTCAAATGGTTGTTCTTCTACTATTGGGTCAGTAGACATCAAGCACTTTGCCTTACAATTCTTACACAGCAGTGTACATGGGACGCCAGCATTTTTGAAAGTGCAGCGTGATTGGTATCCTGCAGCGGACCAACTCTCAGCAACTATCCCATGTTGCTGGTGTTTGCCCAACCCCACTCTGAAGGCCCATCCTGATAACAGCCCTTAGTATGTGCTTTTGCAAAGTAGTTGCAGTAGGAGGCACATTTTCTAGCAGTCTACCTTTTGATGTAAACAGCATTTTCCTGGCTTCAGTGATGGACATGCCAGCAGAACAACATCAGTAAAGCAGAACAACATAAGTTTGAAGTTTGTGCTGAAGTTCTGGGCTTAGATATGCCATAGGGTTTGAAAATGCAAGAAATGAGCTTGTAACATCTTCAAATTTTATCCAGCAATTCCAGGCACTTCGTTTTCCACTAGCAGAAAATGACAATGTAGTGTCACATCCTGTGAAAGCGTGGAAGCCTTTTAGGGCAACAGCCTTTGATTCCCCAACATCTCTGCAATGTTGTGCACAGATATATGGCACTTCCGGTTGCCAACACCAAACAAAATCCACAGTCTCTTAAGGCCAAGGCTTTTGAGGTAGTGATAGTAAGAAATAGAGAGGAAAAGCACATCGACTGTGCCATGAGAAACAATATCCACAGTGTGAAGTATTATGCAACCATCAGCTTCTAGTACCGAAAATGTCCCATGGAGAAAAGTGTTTGAGCACTATGATAAAAATGTTCCGCCATCATTCATTACAACCTCAAAACTCATCTTGGCCCTTACTATTACTCTAGCTAACAAACCAAAAAGTTCTTCTTTGTTTTTTATCATTTCTAAGGAAGTTAGCCCAGTTTTTTGGAACAAGGTTACCTTCAGTAACATGTTGACGAACTCCAAGTCCTCTTTTCTCCTGTATAGGCTTGTTGATGCTATCTCCAGAGTAAGTGTCCCAGACAAAATCAGCCCTTTTTACAGCCATGTTGGCAATTACTTTTGCAGTGTACTGTTGAAACTCATGTGTGCAGTATTCTTCAAATGATTTTGATGTCCTTGGACAGAGCATGTTGATAAGAGTTGCACCATCAAACACAATAGCATCGCATTGATCTTTTAAATCACCACTTCCATGTGCTGTTTCTTTTCAAGAATGGAAGCTAGGTCTGATTTCAAAACCAGTTTATCACTTAAAAATGATGCAACATGTGCGAAAGCCATGGACTGACAGTGTTTTCTTTGACATGTTGCTTTTGATTTTCCATTTCTACAGATCTTGCTTTGTTGCCATGGTTGGCCATGCATCTGACATGGTACTTAGCTTCCAAAGCAATTAAATCTGTACCTTCCATTATAACATGATCAGTGTTATCAATGAGTGATTCCTTTTCATGAACATATTTATCAATTGCCATAGTTGCAACATTGGTAAGCGGCTGATTCCAAAATTGTAAAAAAACAAATATTATCCATAAGTCTTGCAGGTGGTGTGGATGCTCGATGTGTCTGGCGTGCCGTTTGTGTTGATGATTCCCCATACGATTCTGGTTCATTTTGAATTGTGATTTCCTGCTTACTTGACTCTGAATGTTGAACTGCACGGTTCAGATTTTTTGTGTTGTATTTTAGTGCACTTTGTTTATCCCAACGTGCCTTATGTCTTTCAAAGGTATGCTGTATTCCTTCTCCTTCATCAAAATATTCAATTTTTACATTGTTTGGTAATCTTCCAAGGTCTTTAAATTTCACTACATTTTCTGATAGTGTCTTGTACCCAGCATTCCGTTGTTTTGGATCACAATGTTCAGCTGGACAGATGAGGTCACCTTGTAGTTGGCACAAACAGCATTTATTCCTCTCGAACCCAGAAAGCACTACTTGTGTGGAGGTGATATTAAGTTTCTTCCACATAACCATTACAGCAGTTCACCTGAATAAACAATAAAAAGACGTCTTACTTGTGAAAAGTTTAAGCTATCTTAAACAGCGGTACATGAGTAAAATATTTGATTAGTGAGGAATTTTCAAATAGAAATAATTTTAAAATGTTCTTTTTTAATTAGTGCAATCAAAAATAGTTTTTTAAAAGCAAATTTATTAAAATACCGACATTTATTTATTTATTTATTTATTTTATTCCATTTATATTCCGCCCCATAGCCGAAACTCTCTGGGCAGTTTACAAAAATTAAAAACATTGAACATTAAAAACACCGATATACAAAATTTAAAAGACTAAAGCATAAAAACAAGTTATAATTACAATATCCTTTAAAACAACAATTCTGGGTCAAAGCACAATAACAACACAAAACCCTCATCATATGCTGTTAAATGCCTGGGAGAAGAGGAAAGTCTTGAACTGGCACCTTGTCGGAGAGATCATTCCATAACTGGGGGGCCACCACTGTGCCATTGACTTTTTTGACCAAAAATACATTTTAAAAGACACCTCAACTACTTATCTACACCATTTTTAAGATAGAGTCCGCCATTTTGAAAGATGGCTGCCATATTGAATACTAATTGGGGGGGGGGGCTATCTTAAATGATTTATATAGGCCTAAAGTAAATGTGAGCAAAGTGGCACTTTCTTATCACAAATTGCCAGATTTTAATGTTTTTTTATGTGAGCAGCCACCCCACTACATGGGCTCTTGGAAGATACTTATTATCTAATCTCATTCCAATCTGGGTTTCAACCTGGTTCCATGACTGAATCAACTTTGGTTGCTCTCAATAAAGGCCCTTTGATGGCCTTTATTGAGAGAGGGATATGGGGAATGCAACCCTGCTAATTCTGCTTGATCTCTCATCAGCTTTTGATACCATCGACCATGATATTCTCCTAGACTGGCTCCATGAGATGGGCATTGGAGGCACTATGTTCTACAGGGCCAATTTCAGAGAGTAACATTGGGTGACCATTCCTTGGCCCCTTGACAATTGAGCTATGGGGTTACACAAAGTTGTTTAACATCTACATGAAGCTACTGGAAGAGGTCATTAGGGGATTTGGGGCCAATGCCATCAATATGCTGATAGCTGTAGCTCACTGTATCATCTGAATCAGGTGAGGCTGTGAGATCCATGCCTAAATGCAGTAATGGGCTGAATGAGAGCAAATAAACTGAAACTGGCAAGACAGAAGCCAGTGGTTCCCAGTTTCTGGACGGGGTTGCACTCCCTGTGAAAGATTAGGTTTGTAGTCTGGGGGTACTCTTGAATCCATCACTGTCGCTGGTGACTGAAGTGACCATGGCAGCTCGGAGTGCCTTTTACCATCTTTGGCTAGTTCACCAACTACGGCCTCTTCTGGACAGAGATAGCTTGGTCGCAGTGGTACAGGCGCTAGTAACCTCAAAACTTTATTACTGTAATGTGTTCTATGTGGTTCTGCCTTAAAAGCTGCTCTAGAAGCTGGCTTTAGTAAAGAACACAGCAGCTCAGCTATTATCAGGAATGCTGTTTTTCAGTATGCAACTCCTTTGCTGAGGGAACTGTGCTGGCTGCCAGATTTAAGGTTTTGATACTAGTTACAAAGCCCTAAACAACTTTGGACCAGGATACCTGAGAGGGTGCCTTCTCCCTTACCAACCTGCATGGTCACTGAGGGCATAGTCCTGGTGGTTCAACATGAACCCAAGGCCCAACAGGAGAAGAGCCTTCAGTGTGGTGACTCCCTTCCTTTGGAACTCTCTGTCTCTGGAGGTCAGGCAGGCCCAAAACTGCTTTGTTTTTGGTGTCTCCTGAAAACAGCTCTTTTTCAGAAGACTTCCGTGGTTGACCAGCCTTGATTTTATTGGCACTCTGTTTTTTTTCAATAATAATTTTAATATCTTTTTATCTTTTATTCATTTTATCTCTTCTTACTCACCACTCTAGAATGGTATACAAATATTGTAACTAAAAGAAAGAAAGAAAGAAAGAAAAGTTATAGTGCTTTTTAAAATATCTAAATTAAAATTTGGCACCAAGAAAAGCTGGATTCTGTTTCTGCTCTTCTTGGAAAGGATCATGGAGTTAATTATGCAAGACACTAAAGAGCACTGGACATCCTAATGAGCTTCTCTTTCAGCTTTCAAACGACATTTGTCCATATATTTTCTAGCCTGTCTTTACAGCTTCTTAAGAACAAGAACTTTTTTAAAAAAAATGGTACTGACATTTTCAGGGTGTGCTTAATCGAGAAATCTACATATTGCAGGGGACCCTGACCATTTAAATGTAAGAGTGCTATTCACCATTGACAGCATGTACTCTTTTTATTGAAATCACAAACTGTTTTATACCCTTGTTTCAAATACATCTGCTACAGCCCTCTTCTTTGTTGCTCTGCATTCCTCTTGATAAGAAAGGAGAACATATTTGATATATGAATCTAGCCCCTCAGTGACCCTCCCTCAGCTACCATTTCATAATCCTTTGGAATCCTTAAATCCTTTTTCCTGGTAGTAACTATGCCTCGTGTAATTGCAACGCAGGAAACCAGGCCAGCTGATCTCTGCTGTGTCACTGTTGCCCACAAGCTCACAGGCAGGCCTTTGTTCCCACTGGTTAGACAATGAGCTCTGTTCTTTATCTCAGTCAAGCTGTTCATTGACATGCCATAAGAGTACATTTCAGAAGGATAAATCAACTATGGATCAGATGTCTTGGCCTCCTGTTCCATACCTCCTTCCCTCCCGAAGCAGACACACCACTCTGGCTGTGTGCTAAGCTAGCAAGTAACAGATACAATGACTGACCTCCTCAGTGGAACACAAAGCCAAGCCCTATCTTTTTTTGTTATCATGGAGCAGGCTACTGCCTGCTCAGAATTGCAAGCAACCAGAGGCAGGTGACAAAAGTTGTGGAGATACTAGATTCCCTTTCAGTGTATTGTGTGTCAAGCTCTTATAAAATGTTAATCCAAGCAAAGGAAAGGGTCTGTTTTACTTCCATATTGAGTTTCTTCCCAATCTCAGCAGTCTACTTCAACCTAAAATAGAGCAAATAATTTAGTGAAATTTTCAGACTGTTGGGCCTATGAATCCATTAGGAGTTTACGGTAGTCTTCATTAAAGACAAGGGAGTGATCCTGGAACTGGCTATCAGAGGGCTTCACAAGTGGCTCATGAGGAAGGCTAGGAAAACATTGCCAGCAACCAGGAATAATTTTGCAACTAAAGGTGCAGGGGCCCTGCCTTCTTTTGTATATGGTCACTCTAGTAGTGCCTGCACCTTTAATTGTTGTGATGAAGAGGGAATTTCATCAGGAACTAATTGCATACAAATGACACTGGCTGAAATTCCCTTTTCTCTACAACTGTTGAAGTTACAGGAGCCCTGTCCGCCTTTTCATATGGTCAGCCTATAATTATAGGTGTGTGAAGTGAGTAAATAAAAGTTCTGCAATATGTTCTACAGGACTGTGATTAAAGAGAATAATGTGTAGCCATGCAAGGGAGGGATGCTATGGTGTCTCCAACCTTTTGGGCTGGTGGGCACAACTGGAATTTGAGGAAGTATCATGGATGGCTGCTATAGGGTGCCCATTCAAAGAATGGATGCCATTTCAGATGCGGCCAGTAAAGAAACAAAACAAAAACCCATCCATTTTGCACAAAGATAGTAATATGCCTAAAAGACAAGTAATATGCCTAAGAACCTGAGCACATTATTTTTATTTAATTGTTGTTGTTGTTATTATTAATTACACTTATATACCGCCCCATAGCTGAAGCTCTCTGGGCGGTTCACAAAAATTATGTTCAAACCTTCTGGTCCCTGTTTCCAATCTGGCCACTGCATTCTGCACAAGCTGCAGCTTCCGAACCATCTTCAAAGGCAGCTCCATGTAGAGCGCATTGCAGTAATCTAACTTGGAGGTTACCAGAGCATAGACAATTGAAGCCAGGTTATCCCTGTCCAGATAGGGGCATAGCTGGGCCACCAGCCGAAGTTGGTAGAAAGCACTCCGTGCCACCAAGGCTACCTGAGCCACAAGTGACAGAGATGGTTCTAGGAGAACCCCCAAGCTGCAAACCTGCTCCTTCAGGGGGAGTGCAACCCCATCCAAAACAGGTTGAACACCTTCCATCCGGTCAGAGGAATGGAGTATCTCAGCATCTCAGTCTTGTCTGGATAACGTTTCAGTTTATTAGCTCTCATCCAGTCCATTGTTGCAGCCACAGCCTCACCTGATGAAGATGAAAAGGAGAAGTAGAGTTGCGTGTCATCAGCGTACTGATGACAACGCACTCCAAAACTCTGGATGACCGCACCCAATGTTGAACAGCATGAGGGACAAAACTGACCCCTGCGGAACCCCATACTGGAGAATCTACAGGGCCGAGCAATGTTTTCCCAGCACCACCTACTGGAGCTGACCTGTCAAATAGAAGCGGAACCACTGCAATGCAGTGCCTCCCACTCCCAACTCAGCCAGTCGTCCCAGAAGAATACCGTGGTCACTGAGAGCAAGGAGAATCAACAGAGTCACACTCCCCTGTCTTTCTCCCAACATAGGTCATCATACAGGGCGACCAAGGCTGTTTCCGTGCCAAAACCAGGCCTGAAACCCAACTGAAATGGATCCAGATAATCAGTCTCATCCAAGAGTGTCTGGAGCTGGCCAGCAACCACCTGCTCAAGGACCTTGCCCAGGAATGGAACGTTTGCCACCGGCCTAAAGTTATTAAGATTTTCTGGGTCCAGGGAAGCTTTCTTCAGGAGTGGTCTCACTACTGCCTCTTTCAGGAGGTCTGGGACCACTCCTTCTCATAGAGAGGCATTAATCACTTCCCTGGCCCAGCCGTCTGTTCCATCCCTGCTAGCTTTTATTAGCCAAGAGGGACAAGGATCCAATACAGAGGTGGCTGCATGAACCTGTCCAAGCACCTTGTCCACGTCATCGAGCTGCACCAACTGAAACTCATCCAAGAAAACAGGACAAGCCTGTGCTCTGGATACCTCACTAGATTCACCTGCTATAACACTGGAGTCTACGTCCTGGCGGATGCCAAAGATTTTATCCTGGAAGTGCCTAGCAAATATATTACAGGGGCCTCAGATGGTTCTATCATGTCCTTGGGGCCAGCATGTAGAAGCCTCCGGACAACTCTGAAAAGCTCCGCTGGGCAGCAGATTGATGATTTAATAGTGGCATCAAAGTATTGTTTTTTTGCTGCCCTCACTGCCCCTGCTTACCATAGGCACTTACCAGTGTTTGATTGCATCCACCAGGCGTTCGTCTCCATCTGCCCTCAAGCCTTCTCCTATTTTGTTTCATCACTCTCAGCTCCGGGATATACCATGGAGCCATACAAGCTCTACACAGGAGAGGGCGCGCAGGAGCAATCGTGTCAACCGCCCGGGTCATTTCTGCATTCCACAGATCAACCAGGGTTTCAACATGAGAGCCAGCCCTATCAACCGGAAAACTCCCCAGAGCCCTCTGGAAACCATCCGGATCCATTAGCCTCCGGGGGTGGACCATCTTAATGGGTCCCCCACACTTGCAGAGGGGAAAAGCTGCTGTAAGTCTAAACCTCAGCAGGTGGTGATCTGACCATGACAGAGGGGTTGATGTAAAGTCCCCCACTTTCAGATCACTATCTCCATGTCCAATGGAAAAAAAATCAGCTCTAGCGTGTGCCCTGCTACATGCGTTGGGCCAGTGGCATGTTGGGACAGTCCCATGGTTGTCATGGAAACCATGAAATCCTGAGCTGACCCAGATAAAGTGCCCTCGGCATGAATGTTGACATCCCCCAGAAACAACAGTCTGGAGGACCTCAACAGTGCACCTGAGACCACCTCTGTCAGCTCACCTAGGGCGTCTGTTGAGCAGCGGGGTGGGCAGTACACCAACAGAATCCCTAATCTGTCCCGTTGGCCCAACACAAGGTCCAAACACTCCAGACTAGTAGTCACATGGACAGGGAGCCCGCAGAAGGGGATGGAATTCCTATAGACCACAGCAACCCCCCCTCCCCGGCCCTCAAGTCTACCCTGATGCTGAACCAAGAACCCTGGTGGGCATAACTGGGAGATACTAACTCCTCCCTGCTTGGTAATGCAAGCCAGATCAGCTGCCTCATCCACTATTAGATCATGGATGAGGGAGGTCTTGTTTTGCACTGATCTGGCATTTAAAAGCAGCATCCGGAGACCCGAGGGTCTCATCGGGGAGATCATTCCATAATTGAGGGGGACCAGAGCAAGGCACAGCCATTAACTGTCTGTGCTGTGTTCCCCTTACCTGGCAAGTCCTCCTCACAACGTCATATCTCCCTCTACCTGTCACTACACCGATTGGGGGCCCCTCAGAACCCCCCACTTGGCCCTGTATCCTCCCTCCTAGGCACATCCTACAGGCAGCAGGCAGCAGGCAGAAGGCAGCAGGCAGAAGGCAGCAGGCAGCAGGCAGAAGGCAGCAGGCAGAAGGCAGCACCCTCTCCTCCCCTGGTAGTAGGCCTCCCTCTCCTGCAGGTGGTGGTTCTCCCAGGCCTCCTCAGCCAGCTAGCTTATATACCCTCCCAGAAAGGGAGGGGGACAGATGGAGCAGTCCACAGCAGCTGGCTGTGGGGGCCTGGTCCTGCAGGGAGTGGCAGTCTGCCAGGCTGAAGTCCTCAGAAGGGTGGTGGTGGCAGCAGCAGCAGCAGCAGCGAGGCAAGGAGGCATGGCAGCAATGGGATCTGAGCCCCAAAGCATAAAACCTTTCCTTTGAATTCAGTTCTCTCTCTCATTCAGGATCATTCCCTGCAGGCACGCACACACACATTCACTCTTTTTCACCCCACATGCTCCATAGGCTTCCCTAACACACACACACACACACACACACACACACACACACACACACACACGTTGCTCCCATAGCTCTCCCCACCTTTGCCCTGATCTCCCAACTTTCTACTACCACTTCATCCACCTCTCCTGCAAGTCACCCCCAACTCTTCCCCTAGTTGCTCTGCTGCCATCACCAAGCCTCACTTTTCATCAGGTAGTGGCAATCACATCCATCCCTTTCATTTTTCCTTTCGGGTGACCACATGGAAAGGAGGACAGGGCTCCTGTATCTTTGTTGTTTTTCTCTCTCTTTTTTATTGTGTATATTAACAAAACAGAACAAAAAATAAATAATGAAAAAAGAAAAACAAACATTACATATATAGGAATATCATCATTTTTTCCCATCAGGCATACCATTCATTAATAAAAGGAGAAAGTTATGCATAAGTTTCAAGAAAAGCAGACCATATATCCATGTATTTATCCACTCGCAATAACCTTTCCTCAAGGTGGTACAACTGGCATGCCACTGTGCATGATTAAAAGCCTTCACTAGGTGCTGGAACAATATTCGAGTTCCCTGACTCCTACACTGTATTTCCCTGCTATATTCCAATTGTTCTCTGCATCTTCTTGGAACATGCCCAGTTCTTTTGGTCTCTCTTCATAGGGCTTTGTTTCCAGACCCCTGATCATCCTTGTTGCCACCTCTGAACACCCTCCACCTTGTCTGCATCCTTCTTGAAGTGTGGTGCCCAGAACTGGACGCAGTATTCAAGTTGAGGTCTAACCAGGTTAGGCACTGGAAGCTATACTTCTATTAATGCAGGCCAAAATACCATCACACTTTTGGCTCATGTTGGCTTGTGATCTACAACAATTCTAAGATCCTTCTCACTTGTAGTATTGCTGAGCCAAGTATCCCCCATCTTGTACCTGTGCATTTGGGTTCTTTTTCTGAGATGTAGAACTTTGCATTTATCCCTATTGAATTTCATTCAGTTGTTTTCAACCTAGCACTCCAGCCCACTTTGAACTTTGTTTCTGTCTTCCAAGGTATTAGCTATCCCACCCAGTTTTGTGCAATCTGCAAATTTGATAAGCATTCCCTACACCTCCTTGTCCAAGTCATTGAAAATGTTGAAGAGCACTGATCCCAGCTCAAGCTACAGGAAAGCCAGATTCCGACTGGACATCAGGGAAAACTTCCTGACTGTTAGAGCAATACGAGAATGGAACCAATGACCTAGGGAGTTGGACAGCCATCTTTCAGTTATGCTTTAAGGTGGATTCCTGCATTAAGCAGGGGGTTGGACTCAATGGCCTTATAGCCCCCTTCCAACTCTACTATTGTATAAGCTGAAATGATTGTATAATGTGAAATCATATGGGAGGAACTATATGTGGTACTCAGGACAATAAATGAAGTGATTATCAGAAACACTTAAGACCCAGACACAAGCTTAAAAATATTCATAAGGAACACCTAAGGAAGTATCAAAAAGAGTAGATATGTGGTTGGCTTCACAAACTGTTAGGAGGCAAGACCTTACAGGCTGACTCTGGGAGCCTAGAAATGGAGGCGCTTGCTGTGCCAAAGCCAGGTGACTCCACAACTATGGCCTGAAAAGCAGGGGTGATACAACTGCACAGTGCATTATGAGGCCTCACAGAAACAGGAGAACACACCAAAGACTTTGTTTGCTCCACACATTAATAGTGTTACTGGGAATTTGTATTGATTTTCTTGTTACTATCCTGTTTAGGTTTTTGCTAAACAGTTTTCCATCTTTTGCTTAATCCTGTGCATTTGTGTCTTACAGGAAAAACTGTTAGTATGGGCTGCCTATTTTTAGTGGGTTGAGGTCCAGACCTCATGTTATATGTTGGTTTGGTCAGTCTATATTACCTCCAGGGGACCCTTACTGCTGAATACAAAGAGGCAGAGGATTTCTGCCAAAGAAATATTTTGGGGAAGTTACCCAAAGGTTATATTGAATTGGTAACCTTCATTCTACAAGGCCTGAGGAGATTGGAGGAAATGAATATTGGGAAGGATGAATCTAAGACAAAAGGAGAGATTGGCTTTTGTCTAGCAGAAGGCGATCCCTGGGCAACTGAGAAGAAGCAGAGTTTTGCTTGGACTTCTGATGTTGTCTCCTTTTAGGAAATTGAAATCTGAGTAAGTGCTGAAACCCCTGCAATCTCATCACTGTTAGGATTGGTATGCAGAGCGTAACATTATTATAGTGTGCTGAGCACATCAAAGGAAGTTTCCCTCAGCATTAGATTAAATCCAAATGAAGCCAGCATTCCAGGTCAACGCAAGGCTTTACTGGGAATAATTGTGGAATATGATGGCAATAAAACAGGCACCTAAATTTCCAGAGCATGTCAGAAACAGAAGCTGCCTGCCAGACCAGTCTCAAGGAGTGAGGAAAAGTCCAGGAGATGGAGCGTAGGTTGTTTCAGGAAGTAGGCGAGGATTGTGGCACTGTACGAACCATCAGGATCTCGCTCTAGCATACAAAAGAAGAAGAATGACTATAACTCAAAATCGGTTATAGTCCAGGAAACAAAAACTAGGATGGCACATTACATATCTCTTCCATTAAACTTCCCTGAGCAGTGGAGCATAGAACAAGCCTCTCTTCCTAGCTGAGCAACAGTAATAGGGCTGATGATATTCTACTAGAGACTCCGCTCACTCTACTCCAAAGTAAGGTGATTTCAATGGCAGTCTGACCTTTGAAAAGTGGGTTTTTAGGTACTGTTTACTCCACTTTTCTTGCTTTGTGACCTGCTGAAGGACCAAAGCCAATTTCATGACAATCTGGATTATGCCCCAATGTGATTCTCATTCTGTTCTCATTCTGTGGCCCTCTCAGAGTAAGACATAGTGCAGGCAGCTACTCCAGAGAACCATAGCAACTGCTGCCTACTGCAGGAAATACCACAAAAAGAGAGCCCACTCTAGAGAGCCATGCCAGCTGCTCTCCTGCTGGGGAAAATGCCATTCCAGGGGGAGGCAACAGGTAAAAGCGATGGCATCATCACATAGAAGGGTCTCTAAGAACTCCCCTGGGCTGCTTCCTTCCTGTGGCATTTGCCTTACCTTCCTCAGATGGGGACCTTCCTGAGAACGAAGCCTTCTAGGTGAGGTGGCCCTGGAGATTGCCTGTGCTGCTGCAGCATTGACAGTCTCCATAGTCAATTCCCTGCCAATTCTTTACTCTGAGAAAGAACCAGTTGTGAAACTCTCAATTTAGCAGGGTTAGAATTCCTCCCCAAGCAAAGAAAACTACCCAAATACCTTAAGTGACTTGTATGGATATTCCCCACAACTCATCTTTGTCTTCCCTTGCAAGTCAGCAACTTTCCAGCCTGCGATACAAATTGAGATGGTGGGGGAGGGAAGCCTTGGAAAGCCAAAGGTGGCCCTTGTTACTCATAAACATTCAGTAATGTACTTTCTGATAAGAAAATTGCTCTATACCAGAAGCATATTAGGTTTTATGAGAGTCTAATCTGGTTATTCAATCAGGCATGAAGAATGGAAAAGTACAAGCAGTCCCACAGCAAAGAAATTCTGAGCAAAGCAAACAAGGATTCTTTTCCCAGCATCCAGGAAACTCTCTCCCTCACCTCTGGGCCAGCTGATGACCAAATACTAAGGAGATAATGAGTAATTAAGCCTCCCTATTAATAATCACACTTAGATTTTTTCATTCAGAGGAGTTCCAGAGGACTGTGCTCTGTGCACTACTGACCACATGTAAAACATAACAATTTGGAGAATTACAAATTTGCATGCATTGCTCCATTAATGCTGTATGTTCTGATCCAGTGATTCCTGTGCTGAATTTTAAACTGGTGAACTTGAGTTCAAGGTCTAAAAGCCAGTGAGGTGCACTGATCCATGGATGTTGCCTTTGGACAAGGCTCAAACTACCACTTTCTTTAAGGACAAAGTCGATTAGATAGAGCAGCCATGTTTGTTGCTCATGTGTCTACACAAAGGAGGGCACCTGGATTTTCAAAAACTTTTGACAAAGTCCTTCACTAAAGGCTCCTGAGCAGTCATGGAATAAACATAATCAGGAAGCAGAGAATTCAGCCAGTTCTCACAGTAGAGAACAGCTCCAATAGTGTCCAAAATTAGTATTCACAATAAGGTACAAAAGAAGCCAGACCATAAAGCACATGTTCTTTGATGTCTATATACATCAAAGTACGGGAAACAAACAGAACGGATTTGAACTCAATACATGAAGGCAAATATGACTTGACAGGTATAACTGAAACTTGGCAGAATGACTCCCATGAGTAGAATATAGCAATTGAAGCAACTGAACAGCAATTGTGTTCAAAAAGAACAGAAGAAATAGAAAGGGAGGCGGAGTCGCAATATATGTTAAAAATACTTATCCCTGCACAGAAATACAGGAGGATGAGCCTGGGAGCCCCATCAAGGGCATCTGGATTAAAATATATGGGGAAAAGAATAAATAAATAGATAAATAAATAAATAAATAAGGTAGTCGAAGTCTACTACTGACCACCGAATCAAGGAGAAGATGAGGATGAAACTTTTCAAAAGCAAATTGCCAGTGTTTCAAGGAAGTGCGATGTAGTAATAATGGGGGACTTCAATTCAATTCTGTTGGGAGACAAATTCTACCAAAAGTGGCCCCTCCAAGAAATTCCTGACATGTGTGGGGAAAGTTACAACTTTTGGGGCTTTTTAGTTTAGAAAGAAGGTGAGTAAGCAGGGGCATGATAGAGGCTCATAAAAATGTTCATGGTGTGGAGAAAGTGAATAGAGAGCATTTCTTCCTCTCTCATAATACTAGAACCTGGGTCATTCCATGAAGCTAAAGGACGTACTTCTTCTTACAGCATATGAGTAAACTATGGAATTTGCTACCACAAGATATAGTGATGGCAACCAATCTGGATGGCTGTAAAGGAGAATTAGAAAAATTCATGGAAGAAAAGACTATCAAAGCCACAATGGCTATATGCCACCTGTGATATCATGAGCAGCATATCTCTCTATGCCTGTTGTTGGGGGAACATAATTGGGAGGGTGTCAAGAGAATTAATCATGGTATAAGCATGTCAATAACTCAGAGACTAATATTGATTTCATTTATTGAGAGATACATGTAACAGTTCTCCTGTACGTTAGAACCAGTAATGTACTAGCTAGATGAGAAGCCATAATGAACTTTGTTCTATTAGCAACTATATGCATTCTGTTTTGTTTTGGTTTATCGTGACCTCCATCATTCTTATGCGGCGCCTTTCCTTATCTTAACCTCCAGCATTCTTATGTGGTGCCTTTCCTAGAGACAAGATACATCATTCCTAAGTGATATTCTGTATTATTGTAAACTTTCCCTTGGTACAAAAGTTATGCTGTACAAAGTTCTGATTATGCTGATTCTGATGTTTCCAGTGTCAGTCAGAACCTTCTTCTGACTCAGAACACAGCTATTCATTTCCAACAAAGCCTTATTGAAGAGATTGATTATTGTAACTATTATTTAATGTGTTGTATGTCAGCTATTTGGACTCCACCAATTCTGGTTGCTAAGTGGGAAGTTAGGCCATATCCAAACTCTAATTTATTGAAGTTAAATCACCTTTTATCAATTATAATTATAATTATCAATTATAATCCACACATAGAAAGCCTTTAGACTACTTAAGAGCCTCCTAAAATACAGAGTCCTCTGGCTTGAAGTCTCTTTATCATAAGGGAGATTCTCAAGGTTCCCATAGACATTTGAGGTCCTTTTCTCATAAGAGGGAATTCTCAAATATACATAAATTCCCATGACAGAGGGTGCAAATGCATGTGGGCCTTCCATAGGCATCTCATTGGTCACTGGCAAACAAGCAAGTGAAACTTGATAGGCCATTGGTCTGATCTTGCACAGGCGAAGATGTAATTTTAATATCATAAAGGGCATATGCGTCTGAACAGCACTTTGAGTTTAGTGCTTGAATGGATGGTTGAGAACAAGCTGAAAACATAATCTGATCAAGACAAATAGGCTTCTGGTCAGGTCAGGAGGGCTACTGATTCTGTTATAGGGTGTCAGCCTGTTTTAGATTATACTCCCCCTAAAAGATCAGGTTCTGCTTTTGACATTGTGGCTCTTGCCAGAAGTTACTTTTCCTGTTCCTGGGACAAGCCTATCTAGCCATGGTTATACATGCATTAGTTACATAGTCATGCATGCATTTGTTACATGCTTCACATGGGGCTCTCCTTGAAAATTATTTGTGTACTTCAGTTAGTACAGAATGCTGCTGCTTCTAGGGGTCAATCTAAATGGAAACACTTTTGTGAAGTGATTTGGGCAAAGCACATTTTCACAGAAATGCAATAGCTCTTTCCATGGCACATAAAACTCAGTAAAACACTAGATTCCACCAGAGAAAACCATTATTATTATTATTATATTATTATTATTTATTTATTTATTTATTTATTTCATTTCTAACCCACCTCTCCATCTAGATCAAGGCGGGGAACAACACTAAATATAAATATAAAAACAATAAAATAGATAAACCATTAAAACAGATAAAAACAAATATATTATTAAAAACATCTTAAAATTAAACTGGATAGGCCTGCCGGAAGAGAGCAGTCTTCACGGCTTTCTTAAGTTCCAGAAGACTGCTAATTTGTCGAATCTCCTCCAGCAGGCCATTCCACAGCCTGGGAGCGGCAGAAGAGAAGGTCCTCTGGGTAACACTCGTCAGCCTAGTTCTGGCTGACTGGAGTAAATTCTTCCCAGAGGACCTGAGTGTGCGGGGCGGATTATACGGGAGAAGGCGATCCCGCAGGTAACCTGGACCCAAACCATGTAGGGCTTTAAAGGTAATAACCAACACTTTATACATCGCCCGGAAACTAATGGGCAGCCAGTGGAGTGATTTTAAGATTGGTGTTATGTGGTCACCCCTAGGTGTACCAATGACCAACCTGGCTGCCATATTTTGAACTAATTGAAGTTTCCAGACTAGGCACAAAGGTAGCCCTATGTACAGCACATTGCAGAAGTTGAGCCTCGAAGTTACCAGAGAGTGCACTACCATCTTTAGGTCTTCCAACTCTAGGAAGGGGCGCAGCTGGCGTATCAGCCGAAGCTGATAGTAGGCAAATGGAGGCAAATGGAGACTGAAGCCACATTAGTTCAGGGTCAGCTGGATGGATCCTGCTAGTACAAATGAATGCCAGCAATTGCGTAGGTGCAGGGGCCCCCCATTCCTTTTCTCTCTTGCACATTCAAAAAATGCAATGGAGGACTTACTTGCAAGTAGATGTTTGTGGAAAACCCCATACACACACAAATTTATGAGGTTGGTGAGCAGGCAGGCAGGCAGCTTCCACCATGCTGCCCAGAGAATGAGCAGAATGAGCAGGAGCGCAGCAGGCACTGAAAGCAGAGAGCACAGAAAAGGAGGGAAAGTGACAAGCATGTTGACTTTGGCATATATTATCTGCTCAATCAGCAGGCTTTCCCCCTCCTCCGGCTCAAAAAAGTGCTTCTGAGAACAAGTTCATTAAAAATATCTGCCCTGGCACCCACCTCTCTCTCCCAGCAGTGGCGGCAGTACCCCTATGCCTGGGTGAAATAAGGTGTGCAACAATGCTCTTCCAGAAAAGCAGTATTGTGAATGACTGAGGAGCAGCAGCAGCAGCAGCAGCAACAACAACAACAACAACAACGAATAATCCATGGCCCTGCTTGCATCTCCTTTCCTTGTGGAGATCTGAGAGGAGGGCAGGGAGAGATTTTTACAAAGCACCTACTAATAACAATAATAGCAGAGACTGCTCCGGTCCTGGTGGTGAATAAATGAGAGCAGCAAAAGCACTACCTACTACTACTACTATTACTACTTATAATAATAATGCTAACAGCAGACACACCTCTGCTAGGGGGCAGGGAAGAAAGAAAGAATGATAATAATAGCAGAGGGTGCGGTAAATGACTGAGAGCAGAAGCAGCCATCTGCTCTCCCCACACACCTGCCCCACACAATTTTCTCTTCTACCAATCAGTGTGGCATCCACCGGCCTGTAGTGAAGCCAGCTGAAGCCACACAGATTCTCAAACTGCACTGGAGCCACTGTGACAGGAAAATGCATCACAAAATCAGTTTGGGGAGGGATATGCATTTAGGGCAAGAAATGCCAGATTAGGTACAAAGAGACAATTGACTTGGGGTGGAGAAGAACCAGAGTAAAATAGATGCCCCCTTGGATTTTGGATAGTGCTAAGTTTCAGGATCGAGCACACAGCAGCCATTGTGGAACCATCCTGGGGCTTTCCCCTGAAACTCTGAAGTAAAAAAGTTGGGGACTTGCCCCAACGTTTTCCCATCCAGCGAGGCAACAATGGTATCTACCATCTGTCTAGTTGTAGAATATGATTATAATGTTGCCTTTACGTAACATTCAAAACCACAATAACAATATCACTAGTAAATAACACCAGCAATATAATAATAAAATTATACAGAATTGAACAGAAACATTTATAGTAGAATACATAATACTAGTCTGGAGCATGCATTTATACTAGAAAATAATTAGTGCTTGTTTTGACAGGATTCCAGATAAACTCCCATTTCATATCAATTTCTTCAGTCAAGTCATGTGGTATTCTGTAGTTCAAAATAAAGACATGGCAATAATAATCATGATGATACTCCGCCGTATACTGCCCTAATTCTTGGACCGAGATTAATCACACCATCTGGTATGTAAACAACCTGTTTTTTCTGTACTACGCAGCTGTGGCCTCTTTCTTTTTTATATTTACCATCTGTTGCCATCCTGTGGCTTTGCATTGGAGACATGTCCTGGCCAATGGCGACCCTGTTTGGTAGGCCAACAAACAAAGTGGCCACTGGAATACCTCCACCTATATCACTCCAGTGCAGCTGAGGGCTCCCTCTCCCCCTGCTACTTTGGGGGGGGGGGAAACCAGAAGGGAGAGGGGAGAGGAACAGGGCATATGGGGCAGAAGTGGCCCCTCCTCCTCCTCCCCATGAAGTTTCAAACCCCGCACTTGCATTTCTTGCTTTGGGGACTACCTGGCAGGACCTTGTATAGACACAGGTCCCCTCCACAAGGATTCGCTTTTGCGCCTGGTTAAGTGATTATGCGCACATTGCTGAAGCACATTTACGCCTAATACCTCTGCACGAGAGGCAGGCAGGGAGAGGGGAGGGGAGGGGGGAAGGTAGGGCGGGTGGGCGGGCAGGCACCTGTCTCTTTAAGGCAGGTCCCTGCGAGTTGTTATGCTGGAGAGCAAAGGAACTGACGGGGCGATTGAATGAAACGGAGCAAGGGGGGGAACAGGGCAAGAAAAAGGGAAAAGGGAGCTGGAAGACGGAGCCCGGTAGGAGCAGAGCCAGGAGCTGAGCAGGGGACTCAGCAGCAGCAGCAGCAGCAGCACTCGGGAGGCAGGGCGCACGGGGTGGGGGGGGGAACAGGACAAGAAAAAGGGAAAAGGGAGCTGGAAGATGGAGCGAGAGGTCAGCAGGAGCCCGGTAGGAGCGGAGCCAGGAGCCGAGCGGGGAAGCCAGCAGCAGCAGCAGCAGCACTACTCGGGAGGCAGGGCGCCGGCTTCACATCCCGCCGGCTTCACATCCTGCCGCAAAATAAAACTCGCTATTTAACGCGCATTCGATAATGCGCACAATCGGAGGGATAGCGCGCCTCTACACCTGATTTGCGCTCCCTCCTTGTAGAGGTAAAAAAAATTAAGCGCCTTGAAAGAGCTTTAAACCTCTCTTGTAGAGGCAGCCACACATACACCCATATTTCCTGTCACCGAATTGTTCAAATCACATCAGGGCTTATAAGAACTCACTGGTGACTGTGCAAATTGGGTCAAATTAAAGGTCTCAATCTTTTAAGGTGCCCAATCCTCTGTGTTTTCCAAAAACATTATGGTGCTTGCTGCTACTGTTTTTAGCAAACTGCTGATTGCTTTATCAATCCTTTGCCAAAAAGTAATGTGACAGCAGAAAGCAGTCTTGGTGCATTCCATAGGAAGAGACTATTTATGAACTTTCTGAAATTTCAGGGGGGTAGCTAGGCAGTGAACTGTCCCAGCTTTGAGTAACAGGGCTGGCCCAAGTTACTTTTTTGATTGAGTGGTAATCATATTGTCTGAATGCAGCACATTTTCCTCAGGGTGGCTTGTTAATATGATTTACTTTTCTTAAACAAGCCACTTTAAGAACCGATGGCATGCTGTTCTGTTGTTCAGGGTGGTTAACAAACTACACTACATGGTTAACAAGCAACCCTGTGGAAAACGCACTGCATTTAGACAACATGATTACCCATAGTTACAACCCACATATTGTGGGTTCAAACACATGAGTTAGCATGTTGTGTGAGCCCAGCCTGCAAAGAGGAGAGGAGGGGAGAGGAAAGAAGGAATTTCCCCACGCCACTGTGACCTTATCCCAGACATTGAAAAAGGGCAGCTTATACCTGTCCATTACAATAAAACAACAATTGCTTACCAAAAGCAGAGGTAAGCTCAACTAAAATTCTCCAAATTCTGGAATAAGCCAAGGTTCTTCCTGCACTGTCATGTTAGTAATCCATGAGTGACCTTTCTATTCAGCTGCCCTCTCCTCTCCTTTGGTAATGTGTGTGAAATCTCCATAGTTCTGGAAAGAATGCATGGGTGATGACAGACTGTTTTTCCTCTGTGTCATGGAATTTCTGCTGCACTTGTAAATGCTATTAAGTTCCACAGATAACAGGCAACAGAAGTAGAAAATATTCAATGAAGCCTCCTAATGCACCAAACCAACTAAGTGGCTACGAATTGCCTTTGTACACAGAGTACTGTTACAATTGAATCTTACATTTTGAAGATATTTCCTTTATTTTCAATCCAATATTGCCAAAAAGCCAGACATGCAGCATGCTTTCCTTCATGCCCTTAGCCATCATACCAACTTGTCATCATCACTCATAGGGTACATGAGTTCAATGTTACAGGCTTTCTACCAAACAAGACAACTTTGTCGTATTCCACCTGTCCAAATCCACTTAATGAGGTGTACTTTCATTGAGATGTATTTATTTCTTTTATTGACAGCAGAGCAGCTGATCAGGAACTTCAGGTAGGTGACGGGCTTGCACTGCATGAGATCATAGTGGTGGCAAGTCTGAATAAGACCCGTTTGGCTTGTGTTTCCTTACTCCTGCTGCCTGTTACACTCATAGAAGAGTAGAGTGGGAAGGGGGCTATAAGGCCATCAAGTCCAACCCCCTGCTCAATTCAGGAATCCACCTTAAAGCATACCTGAAAGATGGCTGTCTTGAAGGCCTCTAATGTGGGAGAGCCCACTACCTCCTTGGGTAATTGGTTCCATTGTCATATTACTCTAACAGTCAGGAAGTTTTTCCTGATGTCCAGCTGGAATCTGGCTCCCTGTAACTTGAGCCCATTATTCCGTGTCCTGCACTCTGAAATTATTGAGAAGAGATCCTAGCCTTCCTCTGTGTGACAACCTTTCAGGTATTTGAAGAGTGCTATCATGTCTCCCCTCCTCTCAAGGCTAAACATGCCCAGTTCTTTCAGTGATAGGGGAGCACATCCTGAGTCATACATGGCATGTCATATACAACATTTAGTTACTGTTCCTAAAAAAACATTAAATGCAAATATGGTAAGTATGCAGCAACTAAATGATTCCCTTAAATCCTCAAGTGTTTACTAGCATTTGCATGCACTGGCTCCTGAAGCTTGAAAGAGCTGACAGCTTGGAATGCATCACTTGCTGTTCCTTCACAATGTATTTTGACGTCTGACCCAACCCTGAAGGTAGTTATGAGCCCATTCAATGCGAGTGAGTGATAAATTCTATAATCAGTCTTATGGAATGATTTTCACTTTTTAGTGAGGAGAGTTCATTTCAATCAGGGACGTACCTTTCTGTACTTTTTGTTCTTTATGTCACTTCATAAATTGAGTGAATGTTTAACTGCTGGAGGAACATTACTTTTCAAAGATTGAAGCTGCCAGGTTAATCAGTTTCTAAAATGACTTTAAAGCCACAGGTGCCAGAAAGCTTGAACCTTTGTTCAGAGCCTATTTTAGCTTTGGAAAGAGGATTTAGGACCAGATTACTAGTTGGAACAAGGTTACAGCCACTTGAATAACACTTCCCATTTCTATTTATTATTTATTTATTTATTACATTTGTATACGCTCCATAGCCGAAGCTCTCTGGGGGGTATACATAGGATTAAAAACAATTAAAAACAATATACAAAAATTAAAACAGCAAAAACATACAACGTACACACAATCTGTACATTTAAAAACCACTTCAACATTTCAAAAAGCTACAAAAACCAAACCAAACCAAAACAAACCCAGGCTCCTCAGATATTGCCAAATGCCTGAGAGAAGAGGAAAGTCTTGACCTGGCGCCGAAAAGATAACAATGTTGGCGCCAGGCAGGCCTCGTCGGGGAGATCGTTCCACAATTGGGGAGCCACCACAGAGAAGGCCCTCTCTCTTGTTGCTGACCTCCAAGCTTCCCTCGGAGGAGGCACTCGGAGGAGGGCCTTAGATGTTGAACGTAGTGTTCGGGTAGGTTCATGTCGAGAAAGGCGTTCCATCAGGTATTGTGGTCCCAAGCCGTGTAAGGCTTTATAGGTTAAAACCAGCACCTTGAACCGGGCTCGGAAACATACAGGCAGCCAATGCAAGCGGGCCAGAGTAGGTCTTATATGTTCGAACCTACTGGTTCCAGTTATCAATCTGGCCGCTGCATTTTGCACAAGCTGCAGCTTCCGAATCATCTTCAAAGGCAGCCCCACGTAGAGTGCATTGCAGTAATCTAACTTGGAGGTTACCAGAGCATGGACAACTAAAGCCAGGTTATACCTGTCCAGATAGGAACGTAGCTGGGCCACCAATTGAAGTTGGTAGAAGGCACTCCGTGCCACTGAGGCCACCTGCGCCTCAAGTGACAGAGATGGTTCTAGGAGAACCCCCAAGCTACGAACCCAATCCTTCAAGGGGAGTGCAACCCCATCCAGAACAGATTGAACACCCTCCATCAGGTCAGCGGAACCACCCATTAACAGCGTCTCAGTCTTGTCTGGAATGAATTTCAGTTTATTAGCCCTCATCCAGTCCATTGTCGCAGCCAGGCACTGGTTCAGCACATCCACAGCCTCACCTGATGAAGATGAAAAGGAGAAATAGAGCTGCATGTCATCAGCGTACTGATGACAACGCACTCCAAAACTCCGGATGACTGCACTCAACGGTTTCATGTAGATGTTGAACAGCATGTGGGACAAAACTGACCCCTGCGGAACCCCATACTGGAGAATCCACGGGGCTGAGCACTGTTCCCCAAGCATCACCTTCTGGAGCCGACCCCCCAAGTAGGAGCAGAACCATTGCAATGCAGTGCCTCCCACTCCCAACTCAGCCAGTCGTCCCAGAAGGATACCATGGTCGATGGTATCAAAAGCCGCTGAGAGATCAAGGAGAATCAACAGAGTCACACTCCCCCTGTCTTTCTCCCGACATAGGTCATCATACAGGGCGACCAAGGCTGTTTCCGTACCAAAATCAGGCCTGAAACCCGACTGAAATGGATCCAGATAATCAGTCTCATCCAAGAGTGCCTGGAGATTTTATTCTGGAAGTGCCCAGCAAATGTATTACAGCGGGCCTCAGATGGTTCTACCATGTCCTTGGGGCCAGCATGTAAAAGCCCCTGGACAACTCTGAAAAGCTCCGCTGGGCGGCAGGTTGATGATTGAATAGTGGCAGCAAAGTATTGTTTTTTTGCTGCCCTCACTGCCCCTGAATGCAGCTTATCATAGGCACTTACCAGTGTTTGATTGCATCCATCAGGAGTTCGTCTCCATCTGCCCTCAAGCCGTTTCCTGTTTTGTTTCATCACTCTCAGCTCCGGGGTATACCACGGAGCCGTTCGAGCTCTACACAGGAGAGGGCGCTCAGGAGCAATCGTGTCAACTGCCCGGGTCATTTCTGCATTCCACAGATCAACCAGGGTTTTGACAGGAGAGCCAGCCCTATCAGCCGGAAAACTCCCCAGAGCCCTCTGGAAACCATCCGGATCCATTAGCCTCCGGGGACGGACCATCTTAATGGGTCCCCCACCCTTGTAGAGGGGAAAAGCCGCTGTAAGTCTAAACCTCAGCAGGTGGTGATCTGACCATGACAGAGGGGTTGATGTAAAATCCCCCACTTTCAGATCCCCATCTCCATGTCCAGTTGAGAAAACCAGGTCTAGAGTGTGCCCTGCTACATGCATTGGGCCGATGGTATGTTGGGACAGTCCCATGGTTGTCATGGAGACCATGAAATCCTGAGCTGCCCCAGATAAAATGCCCTCGGCATGAATGATGACATCCCCCAGAACCAAGAGTCTGGGGGACCTCAATAGTACACCAGAGACCACCTCTGTCAACTCAGCTAGGGAGTCTGTTGAGCAGCAGGGTGGGCGGTACACCAACAGAATCCCTAATTTGTCCCGTTGGCCCAACACAAGGTGCAAACACTCCAGACCAGTAGTCACATGGACAGGGAGCCTGCAGAGGGGGATGGAATCCCTCCCCGGCCCTCAAGTCTGCCCTGATGCTGAACCAAGTACCCCGGTGGGCATAACTGGGAGAGACTAATTCCTCCCTGCTCTCCCACCCAGGTCTCGGTTATACATGCCAGATCGGCTGCCTCATCCACAATTAAGTCGTGGATGAGGGAGATCTTATTATGCACTGATCTGGCATTTAAAAGCAGCACCCGGAGGCCTGAAGGCTGGCTGATAAGGCAACCAACAAGCCTGTAGGTGTGAGGGGGACTGGAACAAGGCACAGCCATTAACTGTCTGGGCCTTGTTCCCCTATCCTGGCAAGTCCTCCTCACAACGCCATATCTCCCTCTACCCGTCACTACACTGATTGTGCTCCCCTCAGATCCCCCCACCTGGCCCTGTATCCTCCCTCCCAGGCACATAGCTCAAACCTGGGGAAAGGGGAAAAAACAACAAAAACAAAAAACAAAAAACACCCAAAGACAAAAACAAAAAGCCAGCAGGCAGGCAGGCACACTCCTCTCCTCCCCTGGCAGCAGGCCTCCCTCTCCTGCAGGTTGATGGCTTTCCCAGCCCCCCTCAGCCAGCAGCTTAAATATCCCTCCCAGGAAGGGAGGGGGACAGATGTAATTGTCCACAGCAGCTGGCTCAGTACCTGGGAGCCTGGTCCTGCAGTGAGTGGCAGTCTGCCAGTCTGAAATCCTCTGGAGGGTGGTGGTGGTGGTGGTGGCAGCAGCAGCAAAGACCCAGGAGGCAGGCAGGCAGGCACACTCCTCACCTCCCCTGGCAGCAGGCCTCCCTCTCCTACAGGTTGATGGCTTCTCAATTTCAGGACACAATAAAAATGTCTCCTCTCATATTTCAGAATCAGCCTCATATACATTCAACTGCATAAACAGTATAAGAAATAGTATGAGAAAATGGATTTTAAGTTTGCCTAGCCACCAGGACTCCAATGAAACCCACCGAAATGCCAACCCCAGCAGATGACCAAAGGCTCAGGTCCTGAGCTGCAAGGGGTGGGGCATTATATCTACAGGGTAGAGTGTGTCATGGCAGGTGGTGGAACCTGAAGGGGAAAAAGGTGGGGAATCACAAGGGCAGAATTATTTCCCCCTTTACTATCACTTTTCAAAATTGATTTATTTTGCCTGCACTTGTTGTACATTTCACACGTAAATCCAAGTAACTAGGGCTAAATAGGTGATTTGATGCTAATCTGCAATGTTTCTTTACATTTAACCCGTTTCTCTCATTGTGGGCATTACAGGCTAGAAAATGTTACTGAATAGCGAGGGTTCAGTAAAACTACACAAAGAAGTCTAAAACAAGGGAACTAACTGGAAATAGAGTAAATGCTTCAAACTATTTTCTTATTTGGGGCAGTTTAGGCTAGAAAGCTGCACCAAATGCCTTAATGACAAATGTACAGTAAGAATACATGGGAAATGAATGGAAATAGCATAAATCCATGTAACTAGGGCTAAATAGGTGATTGATGTTAAACTGCAATGTTTCTTTACATTTAACTCGTTTCACTCATCGGAGGATCATCGCAGAGATCTGAAGAGGAGGAGGAGGAGGACTGGAAGCTGGCAGTTGCTAAAGTAAGAGCAAGAGATAAGGGAACAAAGAAGACGAACACAGGACTGCCAGCAAAGGAACCAAGAATTCACACAAGAAGTAAAAATAATTATAATGAAAAACTTTGACAGAGTAACGAGCAGAAAAGCACCCTTTGGTGAAAGAAAACAAAGAAAATAAAAGGCGAGAGATTATGAGTCACGGAGCCAGCCTATGAAGAAATAGGTTGGTTAAACCCCCAAGAGAAGAAACGTAAGCAGACGGTTTCCTCTGGGAAGTGAATAAGACTGTAATTTGAAAGAAGGGGGGAGAAAGAAAAAAAGGGGGAACACTGTAAGGGAAATTCCTAGAGGAAGGGGGGAGGGGGAGGGAGAAAGGGAAGGTGGATCCCCCTCGTCCTTTTCCCTGGCTATAGTAAATCTGTAAAACTTTAAGACTGGGTAATCAGGCTTTGTAAAATAACAGTGACACCTGGTGGAAGAAACAAGTGAATACCTTTAAACAATCTTTAGCAGATAGAATGGTTACAAGTGTATCAATTAATATCAGAGGAATGGGAGGAAAGATCAAACAATCAAGAATGGATAAATGGATAATGGGGATGAAACCGGGAATATTATTTTTACAAGAACGTCATAAACCAAAAGCAAATTGTGGAATTTTGGCAAGTAAACAATGGGGACAGAAGTATTTGGCGCTGGGTACCAGAAGAGCAAGGGGGGGTAGGGATTCTAATAAATAAGTAAATAGATTTCCAAGTAAAGAAAATACAAACAGGGAAGGTATATTTTGGTAGAGGTAGGGTTGCCATATTCTGAATCCACAAAACCGGGACACTTTTTTTTTTGGCTTGATTTTTTTTTTTAACTGAGCAATATATAAAGGTCTAGGGAAAGACAGAAAGCTATCTAACAGCGGCAATCCTATGTGTGTCTACTAAGAAATAAATCCTATTGAGTTAAATAAGACTTATTCCCAGATAAGTATGTATAGGATTGCAGCCTAAAGTATTTAAACATCTGCAAATAAATAATAGGCAAAGAACAGTTTAAGCAATAATTTTTAAAAAATGACACTACATTACATTTCTCCACTAGTTCTCAAAAGCTAGAGGAGAATTCAATACGGAGACTTACTCCCACCCCAGTCACCCAAGTAGTTACCATAGAATATTAAGGATATTAATATTAAAACCATCCGCAATCTGCAAGCGGGACACACCCATGGATAAAGAGAACCTCTCAGGGTGAAAATTCTTGTAGGAAAGTGACAGGACATCAGCTGAACAACCGTCACGATTTTGCCTTTCTTCAGTTTGTTACTTAATTAGGCACCCATCTCCTGAAATCCAAATCCAAACTATTGTTATTTTTTAAGTTTAATTTAATTTAGGAAATGTATAAACAACTTTCCTTAAAAAACAAAACCCAAAGAAGGATATATGAAACATTACAACAATTAAACTTTAAAACTGTGATGTTCTACTGTTTAGGGGTGTGAATGTGTTGCAAAAGTTATTATTTTTTTATTATTATTATTTTTAATAATTTTTATTGATTTCAACATACACATACACATAATATAAACAATAATATAAAACAAACTACCCCCCTCGACTACCCCCCGTGCACCCCCCCCCCCGTCCGAGACCATCTCATAATCATTCATCCTCCTTCCAAAATTTTAATGATTCTTTTGAAGGCATTTGTCCCTTTCCCGATCTTAAAACATAATCCAAAAAGGGAGTCCATATTTCTCCAAAATCACTCTTCCTGGACATTCCCCTCATTATTTTCATTTTACAAGTCAACATATCATTCAAAGCTAAATCCCAAATTTCTTTATACCAATCTTCTATTGTATAACTTCGTTGCCCTTTCCAATTTTTAGCAATCAGTATTCTAACGGGTGCCAGGAGGTTGTTTACCAATTCTTTATTTATTATATGCTTATTCCTACTATCCCATATTGCTAGTAGAGCTAACTTCGGGTTTAATTCCAGATTACTTCCAATTATATCGCTTATTTCTTTACAAACCCTTACCCAAAATTTTTGTACTTGTTCACAGCTCCACCACATATGAAAATATGTCCCAACCTCCTGACACCCCCTCCAACAATTCTTGGGCAATTTTTTATCAATCTGGTGAAATCTAACAGGTGTTAGATACCATCTCCACACTGTCTTATAGTAATTCTCCTTAATTCTAATCGACAACAGCTTTAACATTCTTACTTTCCATATCCTCTCCCAGTTATAATCATTAATTTTTCCCTTTACATCTTCTTCCCAAATCTCTTTTATAACAATGAGTGAGTCCTGAAATTCTTCCTCTATTAATATTTTATATATCTCACTAGTGAGTCCTTTCTTAGCTCTAGCTTCTTCTTTTTCCCATGATTGTTCAATTAAATCTTCAAATCTAGTATTATTTCTACATTCCTTATTCTTTGTCCTCCATTCCTGTGTCCATTTTACCAATTGCAAACACTTGAACCACGCTATCTTTTGTCCTTTAAATAAGTCTTTAATATGCTCACTATCCTTCATCTTTTCCATCCAATTCCTTAATTTAATAATGTCTTGTTCTTTCAGCAAAAGTTATTATTTAGAGTTGCAACTTGCAGGTCTGGGTGAGTATGGAATGAGTAGTAAGTGAGTGCTGATTGGTTAGTTGTTTGGAGTGCCTGGATTGTTGGGGTGTGTGAGAATGGGAGGAGCTGGGGAGTGAATGAGATATATATGTCAGACAGAGGGAGAGCTGACAGGGTTGTTTTTGGTTTCAGTTGAGGAGGGGGTTGATTGTAGGTTGGGCAGGGAGAAGAGAGAGAGAGAGAGAAAGAAAGAAAGAAAGAAAGAAAGGAAAAGAAAGAAAAAGTGAGGTGTTTGATTGATACTGTGAGAGGAAACAGTTTGGCTTTGGGAACAGTTTGAAACATATAAGCATTGTACTTGAAACCGCTACACAAATGAACTAAAGAAACCAATAAGCTTATTGTGCACGCAATATACTTGACGTTAATAGAACTTGTTAATTCCATCCAACTGGTGTGGTCATTAAAGTGTATCTGAGCAAGGTACTGGTGGCAGTGGGAACTTAGATGCTTGTCTGAGGCCAGGTTGCCAGGCTGTGGAGCTGTGGGGCCTAATAGTAAAGGCAAGACAGGAGCAGCAGCAGCAAGGGGCTAGGATAAGGCATCACACTGACCCTGTTCAGACAACATGCTAAGCTACGGTGGTTGAGCATTTTGAGCTAAATGTTATGACTTAGCGTGTCATGGAAACCATTCCTAACCCTGGTGGCTACATAACCACAGTTTAAACACACTTTGTTCAGACAACACACTAAGCCATGGTAAAAAATGGTTTACACATCACGCTGAGACGTACAGGGCCTGTTCAGAAGACACCTTAAACCCTACTGGTTAAGCATCAGGTTTTAAGGTGTCTTGTGCAATGCAACAGCACAGGTTGTGGTTAGTACTAATCCCAGAGAACCACAGTTTCGCTAACCAAAGTATGAACAGGCCCAATGTTTAGCTCAAAAAGCATGTCATCTGAATAGGGTCATTTGCTGCAGAAGGGTTAGTGGCCTAATCATGGCGTAGTGTGTTGCCTGAACAGCCTCACTGACTCTCAACTTAGCCTACCTAGCAGGTTTGTTGTTGGCTAAAAAAGGAGAGGGAGAGAGAGAGGAGGACCATGTGAACTGCCTTAGGGTTCCTTGTTGGAAAGGTAGGGTATACATATTACAAATAAATACAAAATACAAAATGTGGACCTCCTTGTCCAACCAGAACCAGGAGGAATGAGGAGAGGGAGCCCCTCCCCCTCTCCTCTAGTCACACCTGCTCCCCCTAATTTTCCAAAGGGTTTGGACTACAAATCCCAGAATCCCCCAAAGCTCTCCAGGTGGTTTATAAAGATTAAAAGACTGTGCATTAAAAATCAACAGACAAAATTTTAAACCATAAAAGCATTTTTTAAAAAAACCAGCTAACATTTAAAAACAATTTAAAACTCTCAGCCTGGCCAAAAACTCAGTTTAAACACTCAACATAAGCTGTTAAATGCTTGGGAGAAAAGAAAAGCCTTGGCCTGGAGTTGAAAAGATAACAATTTAAATATTAGTGGTAAAGAATCTCCTTAAATTAATACGGCTTGTCTTGACTACCTGTGGGACATTTTCAGATTAAGCACAGGAATAGGGGTTTTGAGGGCATGTGGTATTATTGCACTGGGTGGGGAGTTCGAAGGATGCTGAGCAGGAGCCCCTCCCTGCCTGCTGTTTTTTCTCAACCAGCCATGCTGGGAATTGCTGGCTGCTTGTTAGGCAATCAGGGCCCCTCCTTCCATCACCTGGCTGAAAGAGGGATAAATGCAAGCCAAGCCTTCTTACTCTCTTTGACTTTTGCACCTGTGCACATCTTCCCTCCTTCCAGCCTTACCTTTTAATTCATTTGATATGTGAGTGAGAGAGAGTTTTAATCCCTCTCCCCCATTTTATTCTTTATGTTTTTATTCCCCTTTTTAACCACACGGTACTGAGGCGACTCACAATTTTCCTTCATTGTGGAGGTAAAAAGGGACCCTTTCTTGTTTGTCTTTTTTATTTTAAAATTTAGTGGGGGTGGGGGGGGTGAGAAGTAGCCAGTTCATGCATGCAGCAAGCCCAACCTTCCCCCATGGTTTTCTGGTGGGCCTTTGGCCTTCTAAGGCAGGGTGTGAGAGAAAGGGGGTGCCCTGCTTGGGGGAGCATTCCCCTTCCTTCGTGGCCTTGCTTTGCTTGAGGGTTTTTTCTAAGGCTGGAGGGGATTTAGAGGGAAGACGGAGGCCTTTCTCTTGTTACGGCGGAGCAAGGGAAATGGAGGGTCTCCTCAGACTTCATTCTCTTGGCCTGGGACGACAATATTTTCCCAGTGGTGGGAGAATGAAATTCTTTGAAAGCTCATGATGAATTGTGAGTAGAAATTTGCAGCCTTGAGCTTTGAGTGTTCTGCAATGCTACAAGGTGGTATTAAAACATATATATATATATATATATATATATATATATATATATAATTGTGGGAAACTGGTTCTTCCAAAGTTTATTTTCTCATTCAAAGCAGGTGCTTTACTCCTGAGCAATGCCCCCAGTCCTTGAACCCGTTTAGCTCTGTGTATGGGAAGGGGGAATGGACCTCTTCTGTAGCTGAAGGCTCTCAACTGGGGAAAGCCATACGGTGACCTTATGGAAAGGAGGACAGGGCCATTGTATCTTTAACAGTTTTATGGAAAAGGGAATTTCAGCAGGTGTAATTTGTTTAAATGAAGGACCTGGTGAAATCCCCTCTTCATCATAATGGTTAAAGCTTCAGGAGCCTTGCTCTCTTGACCAGATACAAAAGAGGGCAGGGCTCCTACAGCTTTAATCGTTGTTTTGAAGAGGGAATTTTACCAGGTTCTTCCTATAAACAAATGACACCTGCTGAAATTCCCTTTTCTATGCAACTGTTAAAGATACAGGAGCCCTGTCCTCCTTTCCATAAGGGTCACCCTAGGAACCTAGGACTTATGCTTCTATTCTATTAAGTTTACTCCTGACTAGTGGTGCATTTACTGGGTGATTTGTGGCAGAGGCTTTTCTTGAAAGGGGGTATGAAAGTCTTGGGGTGGGGAGGGTGCCTGAGAGTGAGGAGAGAGATTAAGGACTGAAGAGGGGAGTGTGAGGGGATTCCAGATGTAAGGGATTACTAATATTTATTTTGGGGTTTTCAAAATTGCTTGGGGACAATTCTGAAGCACTCATAAAACACTGTTGAAGCTACAAGCCTCTAAATGATTCATTTTTTTTACCTCAGGCCAAATTCCCTAAACCTTCACCAGCTGCACCTACAGGCAGATCCACCTCTTGGGTCTTGCCTTCCTTTCCCTCCGAAAGTTTGTTAGATTGCAGCCAGGTGTTATTAATTACATTCTGATTTCTTTGTCTAGAAACTGCTCTGTTAGGAGTTATAGGAGATGTTCCTTTTTGGGGGGGGGGGGGGTAGGATTTCTTCTCCCTAGCACTGCTACTGTCTATGGGCAGGTGTTATTTGTATGCATGCGATGAAATTCCCCCTTCATCACAACAGTTAAAGCTGCAGGAGCCCTGCCTTCTTTTACTTCCATGCTTTACTAGGAAGTAAGCTCAGCTGAATGCTTCTGAGTGAACATTCACAGTAGAATTGCACTGAACTGGAGGCAGAAGGTGTATTTTTGCAACCAATTTAAACAGTAGGAGCAAATTCTCTTCTTACAAATTCTCTTCTTCTTACCCCTTCCCCTGCCTGCACTGGGCCCTGCTGATAATGCGGGCTGTCAATTTATTAAAATATTGAATATTTTAATATTTATTAAAATATTAAAACCTATTTAATTATATTTCTAACTTTTGCATGTTTCTATTTATAGCTTTTAACTGTGTACGTTTTAATTTTGTAAAGCCACCTTGAGGCCCAGTATTGAGCAAAAGGTGGGATACAAATGAAGATTAATAATAATAATAATAATAATAATAATAATAATATAAATGTTTTGAGAGGATGAGCCAGTTACAAGCCAGATTGATCAGGGTGAAATGCAAAAATCTCAGTCACACATGGCATGGAGCTGCAAGGTAACTCGCAGTTTAACAGTGAAGAGGTGCTGCCAGGTAGTATTAGCAGGGCTATAAAATGCTTTCCTCCCCCCTTTCAACACGGAAAAGATAAGAAAACATACCCCTATGGCTCAACTAAAGCTCCCGTTGGTTGATCTAGGACATGGACAGTCTTTCAGAGCTGTGTGGCAGCCAGAAATTAAACAAGGCCAGCCTTTTATACTATGGAAATACAACAGCCCTGTAAGGTAGGTTAGGTGGAGTTAATATATGTCCATAATCAGTAATCCATAAGCAAAGCCAGTGAATACTAACGAGCCAGACTCAGTTCAACTGTGGAGAATTTGCATAGGGGAGAGACTCAATAAAGAACCAGCCCTGCTATTGCTTTCCTTCCTTTCTGGGAGCATCACTAAGGCCCAACTGGCACCTTGGGGCTGCCTGGGCCACAAGAAACACCTGGTCTTCTGCTTCAAATGACTTTTACCTGCCAGCAAGAGTGCCTTCTTGCTTCTCCAAGCTCTGCCTGCCAAACTGCCCGTCTGCTCACCTGCACTGTTTCAATCTGCAGCTTTGCTGGTAAGAGTTTGGCACGGGGGACTGTGTGGTGGCTGGATTGGGCCAGAGTTTCACCTGGAAGAGGCTCATAAAAAACAAAAACAAAACACATCTAGCCCTGCCTTGGGGGGCAGGCTGCCACTTGGGAGAAAGCCACCTTCCAACACCCAAACCAATGGGGGAGGGGTTTGCCCATCTTGTGCCCAAGTGATGGCTTACTTGGCTTGCCCTGCCACCACTTGGGGGCAACCCCCCCTTGTTGTTTTGACTGTTGGAAGGCTGCCAGGCTTCTGTGTGAGAGACAGGCCTGTGACCCTGACCTAGGGTGAGAGTGGGAAGCTGTGTTATGTGGGGTCCTCCCTCCCCTTAGAGTGAGAGTCAGGGAAGAGCAAAAAATGGAATGGAGGTTAAAAGCTCCAACCAACTGGGGGTAGAATGTAACCACACCTGGGCTTTATTTATTTTCCCTCACTTTTGTCACTGCTTCTTAACCTTTTCCTTCCTTCCATATTCTGCTGTCTCTCTCAAAATTGTTACAAACCAGGATGCTCCTGGGTAGGAAAAAGGGTAACATGGACGTAGAGGGGTAAGGGAAGGTCTAGCACAGTGGGGAGGAAATGTTATCAAACCTGTGGGGAAGCTAGATAACTACAAGCCTTTCCCCTCCCTGACCCCCTCCACATCCCACAGGTTCCTGGTGTACTGGCTACTGCACCCTCTGGCCTGGCTGTGGTGCTGGTGAATGCCAGGTGGGTTCGCAACAAGACCCACTCTTCCATGATATGATCATGGATGAGGGATCCGACCTGGTTTGCGTCGCTGAGACCTGGGTGGGTGCGCTGGGCGGTGTATATATGACCCAGCTTTGCCCACCAACCCAAGCTTGAGGGTGGCCATGTTCCATAAAAGTTCCATAAAAGTTCAATCTCTACTTTGGATAGGCTGTGAGGACCTGTACCTTGTGCTGACAGCACCTGCCCACAGGGAAACCATAGTTGCCCATAGGGAAAATATAGCTCCCCATAGGAAAACCATACTTGCCCTCAGAAAAACAAAGGACAGTGTTTGCCCATACGGAAACAGGATAGTAATTGAGAATAGGGAAAATATAGCTCCGCATCGGAAACTCATTGTTGCCCATGCGGAAACCATGCCTGCCCATAGTGAAACATAGGCCAGCACTTGCCCATAGAGAAACAATACTTGCCCATAGGAAAACATAGAATTTGCCCATAAGGAAACATTAGATAGCAATTGTCTATAGGGAAGCATAGGACAGTACATCCCCAAAGGAAAACCATACTTGCTCATACAGAACCATAGGATAATACTTGTCCATAGGAAAAATATACCTCCCTGTTGTGGAATCATACTTGCCCATAGGGAAGATATGCTTGCCTATAGGGAAACGTAGGACAGTACTTCGCTATAGTAAAACTATAGGAGTGCTCTCATTCCTGTATTGCACAGTTATAAGCCATAGTTTGAAATACACTTGGTACTCTGATTGGGATTGGATGGTATTGTGTTTAGTGTGTTAAAAGCATCACACAATCGTACCCTAACCAGTGCTGTGCTGAATATTTCTCCCACAAAAATTTCAACCATTCTTATTCAATTTGATGCAAAGGAAATTGCTTTCGAAAAGAAATTCAAAGGAGGAGAAATTTCTCATGGATTTGGTTTCGGGTTTTTGTGCTTTCCTTATGAGATGGCTAGGGTCTGTGCATGATTATTCTGTCTCTCTGGCTGCCTCTACAAGAGGCATTTAAAGCTCTTTCAAGGCGCATTAAAAAATTTACCTCCACACCAGCGGAGCGCAAATAGGGCGTAGAGGCACGTTATCTCTCCGATTATGCGCATTATCGAATGCGCATTAAATCACGAGTTTTATTTTGCTCCGTCCGTTAAAGCGCATTTTGACTGTGCATATGCGCTTATGCGCATTAACTACTTGTAAACCGCATTTTGGACATCCTTTAATGCGCTTCACCGCCTCTCGTGCAGAGGGATTAGGCGTAAATGTGCTTCTGCGATTATGCGCATAATCGGCTAACCGGGCGCAAAAGCGAATTCTTGTAGAGGGGACCTCTGACATCCTGTAGCCTCCTTGGCTTCCCACACTTCCTGCAATGGGGGAGAGATGAATTTGTTCCTCCCATAGGACCTTTTCAGATCAGGAAGTGCAGGCAACCTGGGAAACTGCAGAGCGATGGAGAGATGTGTAATAGGGGGTAAAAACCATACACACACAGTACCCTTGGCCACCTCACAGTGATTGAGTAAGGTCAAAAACACCACCAATACACATTCAAAATAAACAACAAAATGCCCTTGAGCCTCTTTCATGGAGGAAGAGGACTTTCAGGAAATTGGAGGACAGATTTTGGCAGAGCGTTAGCTCCACAATTTACCTTGCGCTGGATACAACACCGCCCTTTTGTGTTGTCTTGTTTTGTATTGTAGTAGTAGTAGTAGTAGAATCTCTAGACTGCTCCTTCAATATAATTTTTAAATACTTTTTAGATTGTAAGCCATTTGGGCAGGGCATTGTTTTATTTTCTTGCTCTCTGTACAGTTATGGTGCGTTATAAATAAATGATAACAATAAGTACATTATTATTACTATTATTATTATTTATTTATTTTATAGACTGCTGACTATATCTTAAAAAAGATATCTCTAAGTCCCTTACAAGGGATTAAAAAATTAAAATATGCAAAACGTTACAAAGGATTCAAATACAAATATACAAATCCATTAAAACGTTTAAAACATTTAAAATCAGAGACGGACAACATAAAATACAGACAGAGAGAAAATGCACAACCTGGGCTACACAATCAGAATTGCACAACCTTTGACTTCATAGTGCTTTTTCCTACTGGCTGGAGTCAGTCTTCATATTAACGGTTTCTGGAAACTAGGATGAGACTTAATAGAAACTTTAGTGACTTGTTTGCTGTTTCCCTATGGGCGACTACTGTCCTATGTTTTTCTAAGGACAAGTATAGGGTAACCCTATGGAAAGGAGGACAAGGCTCCTGCAACTTAACAGTTGCATAGAAAAGGGAATTTCAGCAGGTGTCACTTGTTTAAAGGAAGAACCTGGTGAAATGACCACTTCCTCACAACAGTTGAAGCTGCAGGAGCCCTGCCCTCTTTTATATCTGGTCAAGAGAGCAGGGCTCCTGCAGCTTTAACCATTGTGATGAAGAGGGGATTTCACCAGGTTCTTCATATAAACAAATGACACCTGCTGAAATTCCCTTTTCTATAAAACTGTTAAAGATACAAGGGCCCTGTCCTTTCCATATGGCTTCCTCCAGTCTCGAGCCTTCAGCTACAGAAGGGATCCATTCCCCCCTTCCCATACACAGAGCTAAATGGGTTCAAGGACTGGGGGCATTGCTCAGGAGTAAAGCACCTACTTTGAATGAGAAAATCAGCTTTGGAAGAACCAGTTTCCCACAATTTATATATATTAATGCCACCTTGCCGAACACTAAAAGGCTCAAGCCTGCAAATTTCTACTTAGGAGCAAAAGCCTCTCATGAGGAGAAAGAACCAGTCCTGCAGGAACTTTTAAATTTTCTTTTTCCCTTTTTTTAAATAGCTGCATTCAGCGCTGAAAAGCATCAAATGGGAGGAGGCTGGAGAGGTCTTCTCAAGAGAAGGAAGAACCAGCTGTGAATACTAAGGAGCCAGACTCAGTTCAGCTGTGAGGTGGAAAGTTTGCCTAGGGGAGAGACTCAACAATGAACCAGCTCTGCTGTTGCTTTCCTTCCTTCCTTCCTGGGCACCCTGGGGCTGCCTGGGCCACAAGAAACATCTGGCCTTCTGCCTCAACTGCCTTTTACCTGCCAGCAAGAGTGCCTTCTTGCTTCTCCAAACTCTGCCTGCCAAACTGCCTGCCTGCTCACCTGCACTGTTTCAATCTGCAGCTTTGCTGGTAAGGGTTTGTCTCTGGGGACTGTGTGGTGGCTGGATTGGGCCAGAGCCTCACCTGGAGGAGGCTCATAAAAAATAAATACAAAAAACACACCTACTCCTGCCTTGGGGGGCAGGCTGCCACTAATGGGGGAGGGTTTTGCCCATCTTGTGCCCAAGAGGTGGCTTACGTGGCTTACCTTGCCACTACTTGGGGGCAACCCCCCCCTTTGTTGGAAGGCTGCCAGGCTTCTGTGTGAGTAACAGACTTGTGATTCTGACCTAGGGTGAGAGTGGGAAGCTGTGTTATGTGGGGTCCTCCCTGCCCTGAGTGAGAGTCAGGGAGGAGTAAAAAATGGAATAGAGGTTAAAAGCTCCAACCAACTGGGAGTAGAATGTAACCACACCTGGGCTTTATTTATTTTCCCTCACTTTTGTCACTGGTTCTTAACTTTTTCTTTCCTTCCATATTCTGCTGTCTCTCTCAAAATTGTTACAAACCAGGATGCTTCAGGGTGGACAGAAGGGTAACGTGGAGGTAGAGTGGTAAGGGAAGGTCTGGCGCAGTGGGGAGATAATGTTATCAAACCCATAGGGGATCTAAATGGCTATGAGCCTTTCCCCTCCCTGACTCCCTTCCCATCCGGCAGGTTCCTGGTGGACTGGCTAATGCACCCTCTGGCCTGGTTGTGGTGCTGGTGAATGCCAGGTGGGTTCGCAACAAGACCCACTCATCCATGATGAGGGATCCGACTTGGTGTGCATCACTGCGACCTGGGTGGGTGAGCTGGGCAGTGGAGATATGATCGAGCTCTGCCCAACAACCCAAGCTTGAGGGTGGCCATGTTCCATAAAAGTTCAATCTCTGCTTTGGATAGGCTGTGAGGACCTGTACCTTGTGCTGACAGATCCTGCCTACAGGGAAACCATACTTGCCCGTAGGGAAAATATAGCTCCTCATAGGAAAACCATACTTTCCCTTAGAAAAACAAAGGACAGTGTTTGCCCATGGGGAAACAGGATAGTGATTGAAAATAGGGAAAATATAGCTCCGCATTGGAAACTAATTGTTGCCCATGCGGAGACATTGCCTGTCCATAGTGAACCATAGGCCAGCACTTGCCCATAGAGAAACCACACCTGGACTTTATTTATTTTCCCTAACTTTTGTCACTGCTTCTTAACGTTTTCTTTCCTTCCTTATTCTGCTGTCTCTCTCAAAATTGTTACAAACCAGGATGCTTCAGGGTGGAAAGAAGGGTAACGTGGAGGTACAGGGGTAAGGGAATTCTGGCGCAGTGGGGAGATTCCCCTCCCTGACTCCCTTCCCATCCCGCAGGTTCCTGGTGGACTGGCTACTGCACCCTCTGGCCTGGTTGTGGTGCTGGTGAACGCCAGGTGGGTTCGCAAGAAGATCCACTCATCCATGATGAGGGATCCGACTTGGTGTGCATCACTGCGACCTGGGTGGGTGAGCTGGGCAGTGGAGATATGATCGAGCTCTCCCCAACAACCCAAGCTTGAGGGTGGCCATGTTCCATAAAAGTTCAATCTCTGCTTTGGATAGGCTGTGAGCACCTGTACCTTGTGCTGACAGATCCTGCCCACAGGGAAACCATACTTGCCCATAGGGAAAATATAGCTCCTCATAGGAAAACCATACTTGCCCTTAGAAAAACAAAGGACAGTGTTTGCCCATGGGGAGACAGGATAGTGATTGAGAATAGGGAAAATATAGCTCCGCATAGGAAACTCATTGTTGCCCGTGCGGAAACCATACCTGCCCATAGTGAACCATAGGCCAGCACTTCCCCATAGAGTAACCACACCTGGGCTTCATTTATTTTCCCTAACTTTTGTCACTGCTTCTTAACATTTTCTTTCCTTCCTTATTCTGCTGTCTCTCTCAAAATTGTTACAAACCAGGATGCTTCAGGGTGGAAAGAATGGTAATGTGGGGGTAGAGGGGTAAGAGAAGGTCTGGCGCAGTGGGGAGATAATGTTATCAAACCCATAGGAGTTCTAAATGGCTATGAGCCTTTCCCCTCCCGGACTCCCCTCCCATCCCGCAGGTTCCTGGTGGACTGGCTACTGCACCCTCTGGCCTGGTTGTGGTGCTGGTGAATGCCAGGTGGGTACGCAAGAAGATCCACTCATCCATGATGAGGGATCTGACTTGGTATGCATCACTGAGACCTGGGTGGGTGAGCTAGGCAGTGTAGATATGACCCAGCTCTGCCCAACAACCCAAGCTTGAGGGTGGCCATGTTCCATAAAAGTTCAATCTCTGCTTTGGATAGGCTGTGAGGACCTGTACCTTGTGCTGACAGATCCTGCCCACAGGGAAACCATACTTGCCCATAGGGAAAATATAGCTCCCCATAGGAAAACCATACTTGCCCTTAGAAAAACAAAGGACAGTGTTTGCCCATGGGGAGACAGGATAGTGATTGAGAATAGGAAAAATATAGCTCCGCATAGGAAACTCATTGTTGCCCGTGTGGAAACCATACCTGCCCATAGTGAACCATAGGCCAGCACTTCCCCATAGAGTAACCACACCTGGGCTTCATTTATTTTCCCTAACTTTTGTCACTGCTTCTTAACGTTTTCTTTCCTTCCTTATTCTGCTGTCTCTCTGAAAATTGTTACAAACCAGGATGCTTCAGGGTGGAAAGAAGGGTAACGTGGAGGTACAGGGGTAAGGGAATTCTGGCGCAGTGGGGAGATTACCCTCCCTGACTCCCTTCCCATCCCGAAGGTTCCTGGAGGACTGGCTACTGCACCCTCTGGCCTGGTTGTGGTGCTGGTGAACGCCAGGTGGGTTCGCAAGAAGATCCACTCATCCATGATGAGGGATCCGACTTGGTGTGCATCACTGCGACCTGGGTGGGTGAGCTGGGCAGTGGAGATATGATCGAGCTCTGCCCAACAACCCAAGCTTGAGGGTGGCCATGTTCCATAAAAGTTCAATCTCTGCTTTGGATAGGCTGTGAGCACCTGTACCTTGTGCTGACAGATCCTGCCCACAGGGAAACCATACTTTCCCATAGGGAAAATATAGCTCCTCATAGGAAAACCATACTTGCCCTTAGAAAAACAAAGGACAGTGTTTGCCCATGGGAAACAGGATAGTGATTGGGAATAGGGGAAATATAGCTCCGCATAGGAAACTCATTGTTGCCCATGCGGAGACCATGCCTGCTGTTGCGGGAATATTTCAGGTATGATCATAACAATAGCTTGTGATAACAACATTTAAATGATTGAGAAACTAATATTGATTTCATGCTTCTAATAAAACCATGTATCTGTTCTCCTGTAAGATAGAACCAGCAATGTGCTAGCTAGATGTGTTGAGCCTCATCATAATGAACTTTGGTCCACTAGCAACTATATGCATTCTGTATTGTTTTAGTTTATCTTGACCTCCATCATTCATATGTGGTGCCTTTCTCTGTTTTGACTTAGAGACAAATTACATCATTCCTATGTACAACCCTGTATTATTGTAAACTTTCCCCTGGTACAAAGGTGATTCAGTACAAAAGGCTAGATATGCTAATTCTGATGTTTCCAGTTTCCTATATAAGAGTGATACCCTATATACTTAATTCAGTCAGAGGTCTATCTCTGGCTCCCTCAGCTGATGTGTCTTCTTCAATAAACCTATCTTTAAGAAACCAATACGTGAGTACCTTTGGACTCCACTGTAACTGAGTTTAGTTGCTTGCATGAATATAACTCCTTTGAAGTTATTGGGAGGGAAGTCACTGATCTATGGGAGGTCCCTTCCCATCTTAAGGTTATTCATCCCTAGTCTACATTTAGGCCAGTTACTGTATCAAAGCATTATAAATAATTAGAGTAAAGATCTTTCTCATAAGAGATCTGTGACAATAAATGACCCCTTTCTCATAAGAGAGAGTCATAGGCCTCCCTGGGGGACTCAAATTCCTGCCACACCTGCCCATACTGAAACATAGGCCAGCACTTGCCCATAGAGAAACCACACCTGGGCTTTATTTATTTTCCCTAACTTTTGTCACTGCTTCTTAACGTTTTCTTTCCTTCCTTATTCTACTGCTTCTCTCAAAATTGTTACAAACCAGGATGCTTCAGGGTGGAAAAAGGGTAACGTGGAGGTAGAGGGGTAAGGGAAGGTCTGGCGCAATGGGGACATAATGTTATCAAACCCATAGGGAATCTAAATGGTTATGAGCCTTTCCCCTCCCTGACTCCCTTCCCATCCCGCAGGTTCCTGGTGGACTGGCTACTGCACCCTCTGGCCTGGTTGTGGTGCTGGTGAATGCCAGGTGGGTTCGCAACAAGACCCACTCATCCATGATGAGGGATCCGACTTGGTGTGCATCACTGAGACCTGGGTGGGTGAGCTGGGCAGTGTAGATATGACCCAGCTCTGCCCAAAAACCCAAGCCGGAGGGTGGCCATGTTCCATAAAAGTTCCATAAAAGTTCAATCTCTGATTTGGATAGGCTGTGAGCACCTGTACCTTGTGCTGACAGATCCTGCCCACAGGGAAACCTGAATTGCCCATGGGGAAAATATAGCTCCACATAGGAAAACCATACTTGCCCTTAGAAAAACAAAGGACAGTGTATGCCCATGGGGAGACAGGATAGTGATTGAGAATAGGGAAAATATAGCTCCGCATAGGAAACTCATTGTTGCCCGTGCAGAAACCATACCTGCCCATAGTGAACAATAGGCCAGCACTTCCCCATAGAGTAACCACACCTGGGCTTCATTTATTTCCCCTAACTTTTGTCACTGCTTCTTAACTTTTTCTTTCCTTCCTTATTCTGCTGTCTCTCTGAAAATTGTTACAAACCAGGATGCTTCAGGGTGGAAAGAAGGGTAACGTGGAGGTAGAGGGGTAAGGGAAGGTCTGGCGCAGTGGGGAGATAATGTTATCAAACCCGTAGGGGATCTAAATGGCTATGAGCCTTTCCCCTCCCTGACTCCCTTCCCATCCCGAAGGTTCCTGGTGGAGTGGCTAATGCACCCTCTGGCCTGGTTGTGGTGCTGGTGAATGCCAGGTGGGTTCGCAACAAGACCCACTCATCCATGATGAGGGATCTGACTTGGTGTGCATCACTGAGACCTGGGTGGGTGAACTGGGCAGTGTAGATATGACCCAGCTCTGCCCAACAACCCAAGCCTGAGGGTGGCCATGTTCCATAAAAGTCCCATAAAAGTTCAATCTCTGCTTTGGATAGGCTGTGATCAGTAGAGCAAATGCTAAAAATGAGAGAAACGGGTTCAATGTAAAGAAACATTGCAGATGAGCATCATATCCAGCCATTTAGCCCTAGTTGCATGGATTTACCTTATTTCCAGAGGGTTCCCATGTATTTTTAAGGTACGTTCGCTAGTAAGACATTTCGTGCAGCTTTGTAGGAGAAACTGACCAAAATAAGAGAAAACATGTGAAATGCACAGCAAATGCCCAAAATGAGAGAAATGGGTTCAATGTAAAGAAAATTGCAGATGAGCATCAAAGCACCTGTTTAGCCCTAGTTGCATGGATTTAGACTATTTCCAGGGATTTTCCATGTATTCTGATGCTACGTTCGCTAGTATGGCATGTGGTGCATTTTCTACGATAAACTTACCAAAATAAGAGAAAACTTGTGAACTGCACAGCAAATGCCCAAAATGAATGAGTCGTGTTCAATTTAAAGAAATATTGCAGATTAGCATAACCCATTTATCCCTAGTTGCATGGATTTATCTTATTTCCAGAAGTTTCCCATGAATTCTTAAGGTAAGTTCGCTAGTAAGTCATTTGATGCAGCTTTCTAGGATAAACTAACCAAAAGAAGAGAAAACGTGTGATAAATAGAGCAAATGCCCAAAATGAGAAAACGGGTTCAATGTAAAGAAACATTGGAGCTGAGCATCAAATCACCCATTTAGCCCTAGTTGCATGGATTTTTCAGATACGTTCGCTAGTAAGACATTTTGGTGCAGCATTCTAGGATAAACTGACCAAAATAAGAGAAAATGTTTGAACTGCACAGCAAATGCCCAAAATGAGAGAAACGGGTTAAATGTAAAGAAACATTGGACAGGGTAGTCGAGGGAGTTAGTTGAGTTAGTTTGTTTATATATTATGTATGTTTGTTTTGTTTTGTTGAAAAATTAATAAAAATTATACCAAAAAAAAAAAAAAAAAGAAACGTTGGAGATGAACATCAAATCACCCATTTAGCCCTAGTTACATGGATTTTTAAGGTACGTTCGCTAGTAATACATTTGATGCAGCTTTCTAGGATAAACTGACCAAAATAAGAGCATCAAATCACCGGTTTAGCCCTAGTTGCATGGATTTACACTATTTCCAAGGTTTTCCCATGTATTCTGATGCTACGTTCGCTAGTATGGCATTTGGTGCAGCTTTCTACGATAAACTGACCAAAAGAAGAGAAAACGTGTGATAAATAGAGCAAATGCCCAAAATGAGAAAACGAGTTCAATGTAAAGAAACATTGGAGATGAGCATCAAATCACCCATTTAGCCCTAGTTGCATGGATTTATCATATTTCCAGAGGTTTCCCATGAATTTTTAAGGTACGTTCACTAGTAAGACATTTGGTACAACTTTCTAGGATAAACTGACCAAAATAAGAGAAAACGTGTGATGAGTAGAGCAAATGCCCAAAATGAGAGAAACGGGTTCAATGTGAAGAAACATTGCAGATTAGCAGCAAATTACCTATTTAGCCTTAGTTACATGGATTTACAGTATTTCCAGTCATTTCCCATGTATTCTGAATGTACATTCTCTAGTAAGGGTTTGGTGCAGCTTTCCAGGATGAATTATTAATATAAAACATGTGAAATCCACAGCAAATGCCCAAAATGAGAGAAACGGGTTCAATGTAGAGAAACATTGCCAATGAGCATCAAATCACCAATTTAGCCCTAGTTACATGTATTTACACTATTTCCAGGGATTTTCCATGTATTCTGACTGTACGTTCGCCTGTAAGGCATTTGGTGCAGCTTTCCAGGATGAATTATAAATATAAATCATGTGAAATGTACAGCAAATGCCCAAAATGTGAGAAACGGGTTCAATGTAAAGAAACATTGCCAATGAGCATCAAATCACCCATTTAGCCCTAGTTGCATGGATTTATCATATTTCCAGAGGTTTCCCATGAATTTTTAAGGTACGTTCACTAGTAAGACATTTGGTGCAGTTTTCTAGGATAAACTGACAAAATAAGAGAAAATGTGTGAAATGTACAGCAAATGCCCAAAATGAGAGAAAGGGTTCAATGTAAAGAAGTATTGCAAATGAGCATCAAATCACCTATTTAGCCCTAGTTGCATGGATTTACACTATTTTCAGTGATTTCCCATGTATTCTGACTGAACGTTCGCTAGTAAGTCATTTGGAGCAGCTTTCTGCGATAAAGTAACGAAAAGAAGAGAAAACGTGTGATAAGTAGAACAAATGCCCAAAATGAGAAAACGGGTTCAATGTAAAGAAGCATTGCAAATGAGCATCAAATAACCCATTTAGCCCAAGTTGCATGGATTTAAACTATTTCTAGGGATTTTCCATGTATTCTGACTGTACGTTCGCTAGTAAGGCGTGTGGTGCAGCTTTCCAGGATGAATTATAAATACAAGAGAAAACATGTGAAATGTACAGCAAATACCCAAAATGTGAGAAACGGGTTCAATGTAAAGCAACATTGCCGATGAGCATCAAATCACCCATTTAGCCCTAGTTGCATGGATTTATCATATTTCCAGAGGTTTCCCATGATTTTTTAACGTACGTTCACTAGTAAGACATTTGGTACAACTTTCTAGGATAAACTGACCAAAATAAGAGAAAACGTGTGATGAGTAGAGCAAATGCCCAAAATGAGAGAAACGGGTTCAATGTGAAGAAACATTGCAGATTAGCAGCAAATTACCTATTTAGCCTTAGTTACATGGATTTACAGTATTTTCAGTCATTTCCCATGTATTCTGAATGTACATTCTCTAGTAAGGGTTTGGTGCAGCTTTCCAGGATGAATTATAAATATAAAACATGTGAAATCCACAGCAAATGCCCAAACTGTGAGAAACGGGTTCAATGTAAAGTAACATTGCAGATTAGCATCACCTATTTAGCTCTAATTGCATGGATTAACACTATTTTCAGTGATTTCCCTTGTATTCTGACTGTACGTTCGCTGTTAAGGCATTTGGTGCAGCTTTCTTGGATAAACTGACCAAAATAAGAGCATCAAATCACCTATTTAGCTCTAGTTGCATGGATTTACACTATTTCCAGGGATTTCCCATGTATTCTGATGCTACGTTCGCTAGTATGGCATTTGGTGCAGCTTACTATGAGAAACTGACCAAACTAAGAGAAAATGTGTAAAATGTACAGCAAATGCCCAAAATGAGAGAAACGGGTTCAATGTAAAGAAACATTGCAGATGAGCATCAAAGCACGTATTTAGCACAAGTTACATGGATTTACACTATTTTCAGTGATTTCCCATGTATTGTGACTGTACGTTCGCTGTTAAGGCATTTGGTGCAGCTTTCTACGATAAACTAACCAAAAGAAGAGAACATGTGTGATGAGCAAATGCCCAAAATGAGTGAGTCGTGTTCAATTTAAAGAAACATTGCAGATGAGCATCAAATCACCAATTTAGCCTTAGTTACATGGATTTACACTACTTCCAGGGATTTTCCATGTATTCTGACTGTACGTTCGCTAGTATGGCATTTGGTGCAGCTTTCTACGATAAACTGACCAAAATAAGAAAAAATGTTTGAAATGTTCAGCAAATGCCCAAAATGAGAGAAACGGGTTCAATGTAAAGAAACATTGGAGATGTACATCAAATCACCCATTTAGCCCTAGTTGCATGGATTTTTAAGGTACGTTCACTAGTAATACATTTGATGCAGCATTCTAGGATAAACTGACCAAAATAAGAGCATCAAATCACCTGTTTAGCCCTAAGCCTCCTCCACACGAGACGTTTAATGAGCCTTAGAGGCTCATTATAAATTTTACCTCCACACCAGCGGAGCGCAAAACGGGCGTAGAGGCGCGTTATCTCCCGGATTATGCGCATTATCGAATGCGCGTTAAATAGCGACTTTTATTTTGCGGCGGGATGTAAAGCGCGTTATGCCCATGTGTACAGTTTTTCAGTGAAGCGCATTTTCGGAGAGGTGTGAGCAGGTAGAGGGCGGGTTTTGACGAGATGGGCGGGGAGAGGGAAGGGATTTCTGGCGGGAAATTTGAAAAAAGGCCCTCGGGTTATGCGCAGCCGCGCGGGTGTGTTCACGCAACGGATTGGATGGAGGCGCAGGTGTGGTCGCGCGCCTATGCATATAAGCGCGTGCGCGCGATCCGACCGTTGACCTCATTTAACTTCGCAACGCCAGAGAGACTGCATCCTGAGTTATTTCCTCTCTACACCTTTTCCACCTAACGAAATGGCTGCTCCAGGAAGGGGAGTTTCTTGGAAAAAGGCAGAGATCCTCGACCTTCTGGACATTTTTGGGGAGCAGAAAGTTCAAGCTCAACTGAATGCCAGCCATAGGAATTTAGATGCCTATGAATCCATTGCTCAGGAAATGCAAAGAAGGGGCCATATCCGTACAGCGAAGGAGTGCAGGACCAAGGCAAAGGCAATGAGGCAGGAATATCGCAGGGTCGTGAATCATAATTCATGATCAGGGAATGATGCTGCCACCTGCCCCTTTTTTGAGGAGCTTCATAGCATTTTTCGGGGGGATGCTACTATTCAACCAAATCGCGTGGGCAGGAGTCTGAACATCCATCGTGTCCAAGCACCTGCTGCTGCTCCCCAGTAAGTTCCCCCCTGGCTTTCCTGCTCTCAGAAGGCTCAGAAGAACTGTTCAGCAGTGAACTTCAAACAATAGATGTGGAGGACTACCTTGGAACGCCCTACTCTCCCGGAGGTACATTGATTGTAATTGCCATTTTTAAAAAAATCTCGTTCTTCCTTCTATTTCATGCCTATAGCTCACATCTGATGTTTTCCCCTTTTAGAATTCGAGACACCAGAAGATATTGGAAACGAAGAACCTGAAGGTATATACTGTTTCTTTTGTTGGGTTGGGAAGACTCTTAACTTTACAACTTAATATTGTGTTCCATGGAATAAAAAATTGTATTCTAAAATGGGGCAGGCAGATGCGGGTGAGCGGGTGGGGCAGGAGAGGGCAGGAGAGATCTCCTCTAGCTACCCAGCGTTTCTCTGGTCTCTCCAGGGCGGGGGGGGGGGGAAGGATAAGGAGCAGGCAGCCATTTTGAACAACCACCCCCATTTAAAAAGGAGGGAGGTTTGTGATTGTGCCTATTGATGAAACCTCCTAAAAGCTCTTCTTTTTCTGCCACGGCAGGAGCCTACAGTACCACCAGTGCATCGGAATCCATTGAGCAAGCAGATTTGAGGGCCAGAAATCTCCAGCAGCATCCTGCAGCAGCAGCACCGAGTAAGTACAGGCCCAGCTAATTTCTGGGGTCAGACATCATGGAAGGAAGGGAGTTCCCAATGATCTAGGCTGGGTTTATGGGGGGGAGGGGGAAAGGGGGCCATTGGACACAACATTGTGGTGCATGGGACCAGAAATTGTGGTCTATGGGAGGGATTCCCGCCTTTTTCTCTACAGCAAAGTTACATGAGCCCTGACCTCCTTTTCATGTGGTCAGCCTAGGCAGGCAGCCATTTTGAACACACAAACAACCCCCCCTATTTAAAATGGAGGTTTGTGATTGTGCCTATTGGAATGAAACCTCCTAATAGCTCTTCTTTTTCTTCCACGGCAGCCTACAGAAGCAGCGGTTCCACCAGTGCGTCAGAAACCATTGAGCACGCAGATTTGAGGGCCAGAAATCTCCAGCATCCTGCACCAGCACCACCGAGTAAGTATAGGGCTAATTTCTGGGGTGCATGGGACCAGAAATTGTGGTCTATGGGAGGGATTTCAGCCTTTTTCTCTACAGCACTTAAAAGTTACATGAGCCCTGACCTCCTTTTCATGCCCTGCCCTCTTTTGTATATGGTAACTGTAGTATAATACAGCCTGCAACTTTAACTGTGGTGATGAAGAGGGAATTTCACCAGGTGCTGCATGCATACAAACGGCACCGGCTGAAATTCCATTTTCTATACAGCAGTTAAAGTTACATGAGCCCTGTCCTCCTTTTCATGCCCTGCCCTCTTTTGTATATGGTAACTGTAGTATAATACAGCCTGCAACTTTAACTGTGGTGATGAAGAGGGAATTTCACCAGGTGCTGCATGCATACAAACGGCACCGGCTGAAATTCCATTTTCTATACAGCAGTTAAAGTTACATGAGCCCTGACCTCCTTTTCATGTGGTCAGCCTAGGCAGGCAGCCATTTTGAACACACAAACAACCCCCCCCTATTTAAAATGGAGGTTTGTGATTGTGCCTTTGGAATGAAACCTCCTAATAGCTCTTGTTATTTGCTTGATAAAGTTTCAGTCAGTCCTGCAATTCTTATAAATGTGTGAAAGGACATTCTCATCTTCAGGATGAGGGTGCGAGAGAACCCATGGGACAGGCTGGACATGGAATAAATGATTTTTAAACACACTAAACTTTGCCCTTTCCCTTCAGGTACAGATGAAGGAAGGAGACATCCCATCCCAAAGGCAGCACTCTCGCCTGCAACGCGCCTGGAAATGGCCAGAAACAGAAGACCCCCACGCAGCAGGGACACAGACCGCATTCTGGAGCATGCCTCTGCACACAACGCAAACCTCTTGCAGATGCATGAGCAGATGCATGCGCAGATGTTGCAGAGAAATGACCAGATGTTGGACTACTTGAAAACAGAAGATGCAAGGGACCAAAGAAATCAAGATGCCCTTCTCAGAATTCTAGAAAGACAATGTGTCACGATGGAGAAGATGGTGACGGTGGTGCAACAGGAAGAACCGGGAACATCAACCCATACAGCCAACCCATCATCTGCTAGCCATGGAAAACGCCAGCCAATAAAAAGACGGTTGGCTATTGACAGTATGGAGGGGACCAGCAGTAAGCCAAATGACTTAGGTGGGAACTCAGGAGAGGGTGAGGGGAGAAAATGCCTGGCTAAGAAGAAACGTAAAGTCAGGGTGCAACAACCCCAGTCTGCCCAGTTGCAAAATCCCCAGAATGACATTTTAACCAAAGACTTGGACGAATCACTGCTCCCGTGCTCCCATACAGTACCCCCACAGCGCTCATCATCACCACTTCAAGGTGAGCCAAGCATAAAGCGCACGGCACGGGAGGTAAAAAAACCCTTAAAGTTCTCCCCTTAGAATACATGTTTTATGTTATTGTTAATAATTTGCTGTTAATTATGGTTTTTTTTGCTGTTATTTATGTAATTGCTATTTGCTGTTATTTATGTAATTGTTATGTTATTTGCTGTTAATTATGGTATTTTTTGCTGTTATTTATGTAATTGTTATGTTATTTGCTGTTAATTATGGTATTTTTTGCTGTTATTTATGTAATTGTTACGTTATTTGCTGTTAATTATGGTATTTTTTGCTGTTATTTATGTAATTGTTATGTTATTTGCTGTTAATTATGGTATTTTTTGCTGTTATTTATGTAATTGTTATGTTATTTGCTGTTAATTATGGGTTTTTTTGCTGTTATTTATGTTGTATTTAACCATTAAAATATAGTTTTCATATCTCACTGTGCTTCCTATCTATTATTAAAACAGTTAGGCATCCCTCCTTAATACTGCACCAACCTGAAAATGCTAAGGAAAACCAAAACAATGTTTTAGTAACAAAAATAAAGATTTAGTTTTTTAAACAAATATTATTTTCAACTATTTACAATATTATTTTCAACTATTTACAATTTATTGAGGATCTTGTCCAACTTTTCCTCCATGGAGGACATGCGATTCTGCATGCCTCCAACGGCTGCCTCAAGCCTCTCCAGCCGCTCCTGAGTGGGAACTGCATGGGATGGTAAGAAATTTTTTTTGTTTAAAATCAAATAATATAACCAACAGAAAAACATTTCAAGATGTGCTACTCAATGACATTGGCTATTCAATGCGATTCAATTTACAGGAATGTGAATATAGTTTTTCTTTTTTTAATTAAAAATTTAAACCATTAGTCCTGTACTGTACAATAGGGTGACCACATAAAATCCAGGTCAGTTAAACTGTTGTGATGAAGAGGGGATTTCACCAGGAACTAATTGCATACAAATGACACTGGCTGAAATTCCCTTTTCTCTACAACTGTTACAGATACAGGAGCCCTGACCTGGATTTTATATGCTCAATGTACTCTACATTATACAAAGCAATGGAACTTCTATTACCTGCTGGAGACACAGCAGCAGGTGAGACAGGTGGGGGTGCATCCTCCTCTTCCTCCTCTTCCTACACCTCCTCCTCCACCTCCTCCGCAGACGGCAACGGCGACGGCCTGAGTATCCCTTCAAAATTGGAAAAAAAATGTTATTTTAAGTTTCTATCATGGTGTTCCCCGCCTCGATCCGTTGGGAGAGTCTGTTAATTAATTAATAAATAAATACATATATCATTACAATTATTAATATTAATAATATTATTAAAGTACGCTGGGCAAAAATAGTATTCCTAATTAATCTGGCTTGCATTTAACTTACGTGCCCTTCTGCGGAGGGTCATCCGAGGAGGAGGAGGAGGAGGAGGAGAAGGAGGAGGAGAAGTCCCCCCAACCTCCTCCACTTCCGGAGAAGGCGCTGCCTCCTCCGCCGTCCTGTTTTGTGCTAAGAAAAAGAGGGAAAAAGGGAAATAACATTAAAATGTGGAAGGGGTCCCTGAAGGGCATCTAGTCCAACCCCAAGATGAATGCAGGAATCCACCTTAAAGCCTCATTGTGTCAGGGGTCATAGTTTTTGGGGCATTCCCCCCCCCCAACCTGCACATCCACCAGAGAATACACAATGAGCAGTGGGCAGAATCACCAGCACACAGGGCTCCTGAAGGGCATCTAGTCCCACCCCACCCAAGATGTATGCTGGAATCCACCTTAAAGCCTCATTGTGTCAGGGGTCATAGTTTTTGGGGCATTCCCCCCCCCCAACCTGCACATCCACCAGAGAATACACAATGAGCAGTGGGCAGAATGCTAATGCATTCACTCACCTGCAGTCAGCCTCTCCTCCGGGGTTGGTCTCCCCGCCTTCCGCCACAGCTCCCGGAATTGACCGAAGTAGGGTGGACGCTGACGGAAGGGGGGATGCTCCCCATGGGCAGCAGTGGCCCGAAAGAAGCCCGCCTTAATGTACTTAAACTTTGTCCGACACTGCAGGGCAATGCGGACAAAGTTGTTCATTTGCAGAGCAGCAGCCGCCCTCCTAAACAGCCTCATAGTCGGGAGGCTGCTGCTCCGCACAATCCTTCCCACGAGGGAGGATTGGAGGAGGAAGGCCAACAATATGCGGACCTCCGCATCGCTCCAATACCTCCCTCTCGGCATCTTGAAGGATTGTGAGGAAGTGTAGGCCTCACTTCCGGTTTGCGATGTTTCCGCGGACCGGTTTAGCGGTTGCGCGCATGCACGCGGAACCGTCAAACCACCATTCCCGAACCGCGCGTAAGTGATTAAACACTGTCGCGTTTGTTCGGAGCAGTGGGAAAGTTACCAGATGTGTTTTGGGTGTCCTGAATGTACCTTTGGGTGTCCTGAACTGAAAACCTGAGAATGTTATTGACTAGATGGTACTATGTTATTCTCAAAAAAACAACCCTGTGAGGTAGGCATGGGCTGTGGTCCTGTTACTTGCCCTTCTGCAATGTTCACTGTACTGCATATGTGTGTTGGGTTACCCGAAGTCTTATTGTCTAGGAATACTACTATCAACATTGTTTGAAAGTTGTAGGAACATATTTTATTTAGGATTAGCATTTTTAAAATAAGCATTTTTAATATGGCAACAACAATTTCAGCATAGAACATAAAATGAACAGCAAACAGCATTTACAACAGCATTTAATTTGACATTGAAAGAAACATAGTTGAAAGTCACATTATTATGAACATCTCAAAACAATATCTAATTACTAACGGCAATGTAAAAGAAAAATCTGCATAGAACATAAAATGAACAGCATTTGAAACAGCATTGCATTACACATTGAAATACACAAACATAATGAACATCTCAAAACAGCAATGTAAAAGAAAAATCAACATAGAAAATAAAATTCACATATTCTAAAGGGATTGTCTATCAGTAGTCTCATTTCCTAATGCAGCTTCTTCTTGATGAAAAAAGAATAAACAGTCAGTGCTGCCTGGAGCGGGACTTGGCTTTTGCTTGAAGAATGAATGATCCAGAAAAAGGAAGAGGTTGCCTTCTGGTCTGGTCACATCACAGAGGTTCCACACGACACCGTCTTTTGATCCCCTGCAGTTCTCTCTATGCCATGTTCTAAGGGAAATTTAGAGATGGATTGTTTTAGCATAGGATGTAATAACAATATCCCACCCTCTACACATTCATTCATTCATTCATTCATTCTCAGGCCATGAAGCCTTTATGCGGAAACTTTCCTTATTTGTTTATGCTTCTATCCAGGTCTTCACATGATTCCTTCCTGTGACTTGCTGAAATAGAGTAAATAGAGTAAAGTTAGGGACAACATGGCTTACACAAGTTTGGCACAGGGTTTTGGCACTGAACACTCACCTCCCTAGGGGTTCTGCCCACGCAGAGACCAAAGCATGCCTCTTAAGGCATCTCTGACCTTTTCCCCAGCAGCCTTTTCTTGAATTTCTTCATGCGCCATTGGCAGCGGGGCACCCAGGGTTGCCAGTTCAATTTGCCTTGCTTCTGGGAGATCCAATTCAACATCATGTCCTTGAGTTTCACAAATGTTGTGCAGAATGACACAGGCAGATATCACTGAAATGATGTTTTCTTCAGCGAGTTCTATCCTGGATGACAGGCATGTGTCTCAAGCGGTTTTGAATAATGCCTCCCCTACACAACGCCAAGATGGTTCAGGACTAATCTATATAAAAAGAAGAAGAAAGGGGTTGAAAAGAAAAGCGTCTCAAGCACAGCTAATCGGCCCGCCCCGGCCCCTTAAAAGGAAAGCTGTGAGGGGGAAGAAACCTCAGAAAAGGAAGAGCGTTAGAAAGAAGAGGCGCTCATCGATAGGTCGGGGAGACATTATTCAAAACCGCTTGAGACACATGGCTGACCACATCTTTAGCAATATTCCGAGTAGCTGTTTTAATATGTGGCTTAATGATCTCTAGCCCTCTTCTCAAAAGAGGAACAGCCTTTCGGAAAAGACTCCTGAATATCCCCCCAATCCCTGCCCCATACATAACAGGGGCTCCATGGTACCCCGGAAGGGCATTTCCCGCCTGAGCCCTGTAATAATTTCTGTAAAGGGAGGGGTCTCCGTACGTTTTCAGGATCGCCATTTTCAAAGCTGCAGGGTTCTCCGGGGCCGAAAGTGTAGCTTCACAAACACCTTCCCAAAACGGAATGGCACGTTTTTGTTCTGGTCTGTCTTTATCTCAATAGTGATTGTGTCGATATGGTGTTTGCTCACCGGGATGTAGTGTGGCTTGTCGTAAACAATGTTGACACGTTCGTTGTTCTGGCCGCGTACAGGTACGCAACGCAGTAAAGGTACATAATAGTCTCCCACTATCTGGTGATTCACAATGTCTGTGTAAATGTATAAACTGTTAAAACCTCCAGTAATGTCAGCAGGAAAAGGCAATATTTCAACATCCTGATCAGGAAACAGGCCTAATATGTGGGCCAGTTCTGCACTTGCTCGAAAGGTATTTTTTTCTGTTGCTTGCAGGTTGATTTTTCTAGACACAGCGTCATAGTGCAGGGTCACTTTCGGACCACCACGTATATGGCTGTTCATGCTTTCCACCAGCTCAGGAATGCTGGCATAATAGCCGCGGCGCAGAAAAAAACGATACCTACGTACCCCGTTAGAAATTTCAAATCGTGCATCAGTAGTTAGAGTGTCCCAGCTGTGGGGGTATTGAGTTTCAACGAGGCCCACTTCCCATGCGCCTGGAAGATCCAACGCTCTTGCTAATTGTATAGTATATGCCGAACTCTTGTTGTTTGGAAAAACCTCCGCACAAGCGTTGCTAGGCAGGGTTATGTAAAAACCACTCTCATCCATTCTTCAGCTTTGTAGGTTCGCAAAGATCAGAAGCATGTACCCAACTGTTGAATTTGCTAGGCCAACCTAGCCATTTAACCAGATGATACTTTTTCTTACCCCTGCCTTTCGTAGATAGTATTTTTTCAATCCTGTACACTCGGTCTTCCTTGGCTTTAACCTTCAGCATTTCTTCGGCGTAGAATGTTCCAACAACATCCTCCCCCTCATAATCTTTTAACCTGTACACAGGCCTTTTTGTCTTTAGGATGACTTGATCCACAATAAACAACTCTGTGGTGAAATTCTGTTCGTAACCCTTGGTAAATACCCCCTTGCTTTTAGATATCCGAACGTGGTCTCCTTTTCTGAACAAAGGGACCTCTGCTTTTCTACTAACACTGTCTCCATAGACTGTTTTCCAAACCGCAAGTGAGTTAGACTGATTAACATCCACAGGCCGGGCCCGGATGGTTCTGTGAAAACTGTGGTTATAACTTTTTAGGAGGCGTGGCAGCACATCGATATAGTTGAAAGTATTATTCGCTGTAAAATACCTCCACATTTTTGTTTTGAAAGTTCTATTAAAACGCTCTACCACGGCTGCTTTGACATCATTATTGGTGACAAAATGATGAATGCCATGTTGTTTTAACATCTTGTTTACAGACTGATTTAGAAACTCTTTCCCTCTGTCCGTTTGCAGTTTGCCCGGCTTTCTGGAATCTTGTTTAAAAAGGGCATTAAAGGCCTTGGACACTTCTTTGCCTGTCTTATTTTTTAAAGCAACAGCCCAAGCATATTTAGACAAAATGTCTATCACTGTTAAAATGTACTTGTAGCCCTTGTTGTATTTAGAAAACTGCTGCATATCCACTAAGTCAGCTTGCCACTGGGCATCCGTTCCAGACACAATTGTTTTGTTTCTTTTAAAATGGAGTCTGACCGGCCTATGCAGCGTGTAAGCATCCTGGTCTGAAAGCCATGAGATAACCTGCTTTTTAGTCACCTTTTCATTCTGCTTTTTGGCCTCCTGAAATAGAGGGTCCACACCTCCAAAGCTCCCGGCCTTCCCGGGTGTATAATAAATATTCCTTAGGATCTCTTCAAGATCTGCCATATTGTAGGTTAACGCAAGAATGGAGGCGGAAGTTTACAACAAAATGTTTTTATTGGTGCAAATAACAACAGAAACTTTTTATTACTATTTTTCAATGTCCATGCCTGGAGAAATACACGAAATGCAGGTAATCTTGACAGTCCGTGAAGTGTCAATGTTCAAGTTCTCAAGACCAACACACGTACAACGCTCCTATGTAAAACAAAGACAAGATTTTTAGTAATCTACAATCACCCTCAACATACTAGTGACAACAAATTTAATATAAAAAATACTTACTGGTGCTCCTCCTTTCTCGGTCATAACCTCCATCTCCTCTTCCAGAGTCTCCAGGGTTGGTTGGTAAGTAGAACCGGCTGTGTCAGGATCTCCAAGCCCCATTTTCTCTATAGACAGGCTGGCCAGTTTCCTAAGTACACCCCCATCCGCCTCCTCAGCGATGCTGGTGAACTCCCCAAGGCTGTCGGAAGTATCCGTAAGCTCTTTCTTTAGCGGCATCTTGTTCAAACCACACACCGTATCAGGCCATTGATCGGTACAATCCATTCTCCAATCGACCCCTGATACTTTATCAGCCCACTGGTCGGTATAATCCATTCTCCAATCGAACCCTGATACTGTATCAGCCCACTGGTCAGTACAATCCATTCTCCAATCGAACCCTGATGCGGTTTCAGGAAGAGAAGACTGTCTCGTATTCAGCTTTCTAGGTTGGAGCTTCAAGGGGGTCAGTGGAAAAGAAAAACCACAAGGCCCCACAGATAATGGTTTGCTCTCGGCTGCAGCGGAACTGTTCTGAGGATCTGGTGGATATGATAAAGACCGAATCGTACCCTTCTTTCTGGGTTTAGGCCTGCCTGGCGCCATCGGGAAAGAAAATTCCGTAGGCCTCATCGGGGTGCTGGGGGATTCCATGTTCTTCCAAAAATCAGCAACTGTGACCGACGGCTTGCCCCGGCTGTCTGAAAAGCACAGCACGCCCTGTCCTAGTGTTGGGGGCTCTGAAACCTCTTCCTATTGGCCAGGGGGCAGGTCACGAGCTATTCCTTAGCCAACCGCTGAGGGGCTGTGGGGAGACATGCCTGGGCATGTTCCTGCAGACGTGTCACCCAGACGGCCCCCGTGTTATTCCTTAGCCAACTGCTGAGGGGCTCTGGGGAGACATGCCTGGACATGTTCCTACAGGACGTGTCACCCAGAGGGGCCCGTGTTACTGTTGAACCGTTTCCGGCCACCTGGGTTTTGTTTACATTCGGCACTACCGCTTCTGGCCACATGGCATTTGTTTACCTATGTCACTTCCAGTTACGGACACAAGAGGGGGTTGCATACCTACGTCACTTCTGGTTCCGGCCACATGGCATTTGTTTACCTATGTCACTTCCGGTTACGGCCACAAGAGGGGGTTGCATACCTATGTCACTTCCGGTTCCGGCCACATGGCGTTTGTTTACATTCGTCACTTCCGGCCACGTGGTTTTGTTTTGACAGGCGATGACGTCATTTCCGGTCATGTGATGTTTGTTTACTTCCGGTCACGGGGTTTTGTTTTGACAGGTGGTGACGTCACTTCCGGCAGCATGGCTTTGTTTACTTCCGGTCACGTGACCTCATTTGCATGATTTTGACAGCAAGTAGGGCCTATAACTACTGCAGGGCTTCTGTAACTTTCACCCACGTCTCGCATTTTGGGATTTCCGGAATCGGAGAATGTGCCTGAATCAAGGGACCCAGTAAACACAGACGAGCGTGTCGGAAACAAGTGAAATCGCTGGAAAGGGGGCAAATGCCTCAAGCGAGGGTAGAACGGGACATTTGCGGGTCGTATGCAGGGCTTCTGTAACTTTCACCCACGTCTCGCATTTTGGGATTTCCGGAATCGGAGAATGTGCCCGAATCAAGGGACCCAGTAAACACAGACGAGCGTGTCGGAAACAAGTGAAATCGCTGGAAATGGGGCAAATGCCTCAAGCGAGGGTAGAACGGGACATTTGCGGGTCGTATGCAGGGCTTCTGTAACTTTCACCCACGTCTCGCATTTTGGGATTTCCGGAATCGGAGAATGTGCCCGAATCAAGGGACCCAGTAAACACAGACGAGCGTGTCAGAAACAAGTGAAATCGCTGGAAAGGGGGCAAATGCCTCAAGCGAGGGTAGAACGGGACATTTGCGGGTCGTATGCAGGGCTTCTGTAACTTTCACCCACGTCTCGCATTTTGGGATTTCCGGAATCGGAGAATGTGCCCGAATCAAGGGACCCAGTAAACACACACGAGCGTGTCGGAAACAAGTGAAATCGCTGGAAATCGGGTAAATGCCTCAAGCGAGGGTAGAACGGGACATTTGCTGCTCGTATGCAGGGCTTCTGTAAATTTCACCCGTGGCTCGCATTTTGGGATTTCCGGAATCGGGGAATGTGCCCGAATCGGGGACCCAGTAAACATACACGAGCGTGTCGGAAACAAGTGAAATCGCTGGAAATCGGGTAAATGCCTCAAGCGAGGGTAGAACAGGACATTTGCTGGTCGTATGCAGGGCTTCTGTAAATTTCACCCGTGTCTCGCATTTTGGGTTTTCCGGAATCGGGGAATGTGCCCGAATCAAGGGACCCAGTAAACATACACGAGCGTGTCGGAAACAAGTGAAATCGCTGGAAATGGGGTGCATGCCTCAAGCTAAGGCAGAACGGGGCATTTGCTGGTCGTATGGAGGGCTTCTGTAAATTTCACCTACGTCTCGCATTTTGGGATTTCCGGAATCGGAGAATGTGCCCGAATCAAGGGACCCAGTAAACACAGACGAGCGTGTCGGAAACAAGTGAAATCGCTGGAAATGGGGCAAATGCCTCAAGCGAGGGTAGAACGGGACATTTGCGGGTCGTATGCAGGGCTTCTGTAACTTTCACCCACGTCTCGCATTTTGGGATTTCCGGAATCGGAGAATGTGCCCGAATCAAGGGACCCAGTAAACACAGACGAGCGTGTCAGAAACAAGTGAAATCGCTGGAAAGGGGGCAAATGCCTCAAGCGAGGGTAGAACGGGACATTTGCGGGTCGTATGCAGGGCTTCTGTAACTTTCACCCACGTCTCGCATTTTGGGATTTCCGGAATCGGAAAATGTGCCCTAATCAAGGGACCCAGTAAACATACACGATCGTGTCGGAAACAAGTGAAATCGCAGGAAATGGGGCAAATGCCTCAAGCGAGGGTAGAACGGGACATTTGCTGGTCGTATGCAGGGCTTCTGTAAATTTCACCCGTGTCTCGCATTTTGGGATTTCCGGAATCGGAAAATGTGCCCGAATCAAGGGACCCAGTAAACATACACGAGCGTGTCGGAAACAAGTGAAATCGCTGGAAATCGGGTAAATGCCTCAAGCGAGGGTAGAACGGGACATTTGCTGCTCGTATGCAGGGCTTCTGTAAATTTCACCCGTGGCTCGCATTTTGGGATTTCCGGAATCGGGGAATGTGCCCGAATCGGGGACCCAGTAAACATACACGAGCGTGTCGGAAACAAGTGAAATCGCTGGAAATTGGGTAAATGCCTCAAGCGAGGGTAGAACGGGACATTTGCTGGTCGTATGCAGGGCTTCTGTACATTTCACCCGTGTCTCGCATTTTGGGATTTCCGGAATCGGAGAATGTGCCCGAATCGGGGACCCAGTAAACATACACGAGTGTGTCGGAAACAAGTGAAATCGCGGGAAATCGGGTAAATGCCTCAAGCGAGGGTAGAACGGGACACTTGCTGGTCGTATGCAGGGCTTCTGTAAATTTCACCCGTGTCTCGCATTTTGTGATTTCCGGAATCGGAGAATGTGCCCGAATCGGGGACCCAGTAAACATACACGAGCGTGTCGGAAACAAGTGAAATCGCTGGAAATCGGGTAAATGCCTCAAGCGAGGGTAGAACGGGACATTTGCTGGTCGTATGCAGGGCTTCTGTAAATTTCACCCGTGTCTCACATTTTGGGATTTCCGGAATCGGGGAATGTGCCCGAATCAAGGGACCCAGTAAACATACACGAGCGTGTCGGAAACAAGTGAAATCGCTGGAAATGGGGTGCATGCCTCAAGCGAGGGCAGAACGGGACATTTGCTGGTCGTATGCAGGGCTTCTGTAAATTTCACCTACGTCTCGCATTTTGGGATTTCCGGAATCAGAAAATGTGCCCGAATCAAGGGACCCAGTAAACATACACGAGCGTGTCGGAAACAAGTGAAATCGCTGGAAATGGGGCAAATGCCTCAAGCGAGGGTAGAACGGGACATTTGCTGGTCGTATGCAGGGCTTCTGGTCGTATGCAGGGCTTCTGTAAATTTCACCCGTGTCTCGCATTTTGGGATTTCCGGAATCGGAGAATGTGCCCGAATCGGGGACCCAGTAAACATACACGAGCGTATCGGAAACAAGTGAAATCGCTGGAAATCGGGTAAATGCCTCAAGCGAGGGTAGAACGGGACATTTGCTGGTCGTATGCAGGGCTTCTGTAAATTTCACCCGTGTCTCGCATTTTGGGATTTCCGGAATCGGAGAATGTGCCCGAATCGGGGACCCAGGAAACATACACGAGCGTGTCGGAAACAAGTGAAATCGCTGGAAATCGGGTAAATGCCTCAAGCGAGGGTAGAACAGGACATTTGCTGGTCGTATGCAGGGCTTCTGTAAATTTCACCCGTGTCTCGCATTTTGGGTTTTCCGGAATCGGGGAATGTGCCCGAATCAAGGGACCCAGTAAACATACACGAGCGTGTCGGAAACAAGTGAAATCGCTGGAAATGGGGTGCATGCCTCAAGCTAAGGCAGAACGGGGCATTTGCTGGTCGTATGGAGGGCTTCTGTAAATTTCACCTACGTCTCGCATTTTGGGATTTCCGGAATCGGAGAATGTGCCCGAATCAAGGGACCCAGTAAACACAGACGAGCGTGTCGGAAACAAGTGAAATCGCTGGAAATGGGGCAAATGCCTCAAGCGAGGGTAGAACGGGACATTTGCGGGTCGTATGCAGGGCTTCTGTAACTTTCACCCACGTCTCGCATTTTGGGATTTCCGGAATCGGAGAATGTGCCCGAATCAAGGGACCCAGTAAACACAGACGAGCGTGTCAGAAACAAGTGAAATCGCTGGAAAGGGGGCAAATGCCTCAAGCGAGGGTAGAACGGGACATTTGCGGGTCGTATGCAGGGCTTCTGTAACTTTCACCCACGTCTCGCATTTTGGGATTTCCGGAATCGGAAAATGTGCCCTAATCAAGGGACCCAGTAAACATACACGATCGTGTCGGAAACAAGTGAAATCGCAGGAAATGGGGCAAATGCCTCAAGCGAGGGTAGAACGGGACATTTGCTGGTCGTATGCAGGGCTTCTGTAAATTTCACCCGTGTCTCGCATTTTGGGATTTCCGGAATCGGAAAATGTGCCCGAATCAAGGGACCCAGTAAACATACACGAGCGTGTCGGAAACAAGTGAAATCGCTGGAAATCGGGTAAATGCCTCAAGCGAGGGTAGAACGGGACATTTGCTGCTCGTATGCAGGGCTTCTGTAAATTTCACCCGTGGCTCGCATTTTGGGATTTCCGGAATCGGGGAATGTGCCCGAATCGGGGACCCAGTAAACATACACGAGCGTGTCGGAAACAAGTGAAATCGCTGGAAATTGGGTAAATGCCTCAAGCGAGGGTAGAACGGGACATTTGCTGGTCGTATGCAGGGCTTCTGTACATTTCACCCGTGTCTCGCATTTTGGGATTTCCGGAATCGGAGAATGTGCCCGAATCGGGGACCCAGTAAACATACACGAGTGTGTCGGAAACAAGTGAAATCGCGGGAAATCGGGTAAATGCCTCAAGCGAGGGTAGAACGGGACACTTGCTGGTCGTATGCAGGGCTTCTGTAAATTTCACCCGTGTCTCGCATTTTGTGATTTCCGGAATCGGAGAATGTGCCCGAATCGGGGACCCAGTAAACATACACGAGCGTGTCGGAAACAAGTGAAATCGCTGGAAATCGGGTAAATGCCTCAAGCGAGGGTAGAACGGGACATTTGCTGGTCGTATGCAGGGCTTCTGTAAATTTCACCCGTGTCTCACATTTTGGGATTTCCGGAATCGGGGAATGTGCCCGAATCAAGGGACCCAGTAAACATACACGAGCGTGTCGGAAACAAGTGAAATCGCTGGAAATGGGGTGCATGCCTCAAGCGAGGGCAGAACGGGACATTTGCTGGTCGTATGCAGGGCTTCTGTAAATTTCACCTACGTCTCGCATTTTGGGATTTCCGGAATCAGAAAATGTGCCCGAATCAAGGGACCCAGTAAACATACACGAGCGTGTCGGAAACAAGTGAAATCGCTGGAAATGGGGCAAATGCCTCAAGCGAGGGTAGAACGGGACATTTGCTGGTCGTATGCAGGGCTTCTGGTCGTATGCAGGGCTTCTGTAAATTTCACCCGTGTCTCGCATTTTGGGATTTCCGGAATCGGAGAATGTGCCCGAATCGGGGACCCAGTAAACATACACGAGCGTATCGGAAACAAGTGAAATCGCTGGAAATCGGGTAAATGCCTCAAGCGAGGGTAGAACGGGACATTTGCTGGTCGTATGCAGGGCTTCTGTAAATTTCACCCGTGTCTCGCATTTTGGGATTTCCGGAATCGGAGAATGTGCCCGAATCGGGGACCCAGGAAACATACACGAGCGTGTCGGAAACAAGTGAAATCGCTGGAAATCGGGTAAATGCCTCAAGCGAGGGTAGAACGGGACATTTGCTGGTCGTATGCAGGGCTTCTGTAAATTTCACCCGTGTCTCGCATTTTGGGATTTCCGGAATCGGAGAATGTGCCCGAATCGGGGACCCAGGAAACATACACGAGCGTGTCGGAAACAAGTGAAATCGCTGGAAATCGGGTAAATGCCTCAAGCGAGGGTAGAACGGGACATTTGCTGGTCGTATGCAGGGCTTCTGTAAATTTCACCTGTGTCTCGCATTTTGTGATTTCCGGAATCGGAGAATGTGCCCGAATTGGGGACCCAGGAAACATACACGAGCGTGTCGGAAACAAGTGAAATCGCAGCAAATGGGGAAATGCCTCAAGCGAGGGTAGAACAGGACATTTGCTGGTCGTATGCAGGGCTTCTGTAAATTTCACCCATGTCTCGCATTTTGGGATTTCCGGAATCGGAAAATGTGCCCGAATCAAGGGACCCAGTAAACATACACGAGCGTGTCGGAAACAAGTGAAATCGCAGGAAATGGGGCAAATGCCTCAAGCGAGGGTAGAACGGGACATTTGCTGGTCGTATGCAGGGCTTCTGTAAATTTCACCCGTGGCTCGCATTTTGGGATTTCCGGAATCGGGGAATGTGCCCGAATCGGGGACCCAGTAAACATACACGAGCGTGTCGGCAACAAGTGAAATCGCTGGAAATCAGGTAAATGCCTCAAGCGAGGGTAGAACGGGACATTTGCTGGTCATATGCAGAGCTTCTGTAAATTTCACCCACGTCTCGCATTTTGGGATTTCCGGAATCGGAAAATGTGCCCGAATCAAGGGACCCAGTAAACATACACGATCGTGTCGGAAACAAGTGAAATCGCAGGAAATGGGGCAAATGCCTCAAGCGAGGGTAGAACGGGACATTTGCTGGTCGTATGCAGGGCTTCTGTAAATTTCACCCGTGTCTCGCATTTTGGGATTTCCGGAATCGGAAAATGTGCCCGAATCAAGGGACCCAGTAAACATACACGATCGTGTCGGAAACAAGTGAAATCGCAGGAAATGGGGCAAATGCCTCAAGCGAGGGTAGAACGGGACATTTGCTGGTCGCATGCAGGGCTTCTGTAAATTTCACCCGTGGCTCGCATTTTGGGATTTCCGGAATCGGGGAATGTGCCCGAATCGGGGACCCAGTAAACATACACGAGCGTGTCGGAAACAAGTGAAATCGCTGGAAATCGGGTAAATGCCTCAAGCGAGGGTAGAACGGGACATTTGCTGCTCGTATGCAGGGCTTCTGTAAATTTCACCCGTGGCTCGCATTTTGGGATTTCCGGAATCGGGGAATGTGCCCGAATCGGGGACCCAGTAAACATACACGAGCGTGTCAGAAACAAGTGAAATCGCTGGAAATCGGGTAAATGCCTCAAGCGAGGGTAGAACGGGACATTTGCTGCTCGTATGCAGGGCTTCTGTAAATTTCACCCGTGTCTCGCATTTTGGGATTTCCAGAATCGGAGAATGTGCCCGAATCCGGGACCCAGTAAACATACACGAGCGTGTCGGAAACAAGTGAAATCGCTGGAAATCGGGTAAATGCCTCAAGCGAGGGTAGAACGGGACATTTGCTGGTCGTATGCAGGGCTTCTGTAAATTTCACCCGTGTCTCGCATTTTGGGATTTCCGGAATCGGGGAATGTGCCCGAATCAAGGGACCCAGTAAACATACACGAGCGTGTCGGAAACAAGTGAAATCGCTGGAAATGGGGTGCATGCCTCAAGCGAGGGCAGAACGGGACATTTGCTGGTCGTATGCAGGGCTTCTGTAAATTTCACCCGTGTCTCGCATTTTGGGATTTCCGGAATCGGAGAATGTGCCCGAATCGGGGACCCAGTAAACATACACGAGCGTGTCGGAAACAAGTGAAATCGCTGGAAATCGGGTAAATGCCTCAAGCGAGGGTAGAACGGGACATTTGCTGGTCGTATGCAGGGCTTCTGTAAATTTCACCCGTGTCTCGCATTTTGGGATTTCCGGAATCGGAAAATGTGCCCGAATCAAGGGACCCAGTAAACATACACGAGCGTGTCGGAAACAAGTGAAATCGCAGGAAATGGGGCAAATGCCTCAAGCGAGGGTAGAACGGGACATTTGTTGGTCGTATGCAGGGCTTCTGTAAATTTCACCCGTGGCTCGCATTTTGGGATTTCCGGAATCGGGGAATGTGCCCGAATCGGGGACCCAGTAAACATACACGAGCATGTCGGAAAGAAGTGAAATCGCTGGAAATCAGGTAAATGCCTCAAGCGAGGGTAGAACGGGACATTTGCTGGTCGTATGCAGGGCTTCTGTAAATTTCACCCGTGTCTCGCATTTTGTGATTTCCGGAATCGGAGAATGTGCCCGAATCAAGGGACCCAGTAAACATACACGAGCGTCTCGGAAACAAGTGAAATCGCTGGAAATCGGGTAAATGCCTCAAGCGAGGGTAGAACGGGACATTTGCTGGTCGTATGCAGGGCTTCTGTAAATTTCACCCGTGTCTCACATTTTGGGATTTCCGGAATCGGGGAATGTGCCCGAATCAAGGGACCCAGTAAACATACACGAGCGTGTCGGAAACAAGTGAAATCGCTGGAAATGGGGTGCATGCCTCAAGCGAAGGCAGAACGGGACATTTGCTGGTCGTATGCAGGGCTTCTGTAACTTTCACCCGTGTCTCGCATTTTGGGATTTCCGGAATCGGAGAATGTGCCCGAATCGGGGACCCAGTAAACATACACAAGCGTGTCGGAAACAAGTGAAATCGCTGGAAATCGGGTAAATGCCTCAAGCGAGGGTAGAACGGGACATTTGCTGGTCGTATGCAGGGCTTCTGGTCGTATGCAGGGCTTCTGTAAATTTCACCCGTGTCTCGCGTTTTGGGATTTCCGGAATCGGAGAATGTGCCCGAATCGGGGACCCAGTAAACATACACGAGCGTGTCGGAAACAAGTGAAATCGCTGGAAATCGGGTAAATGCCTCAAGCGAGGGTAGAACGGGACATTTGCTGGTCGTATGCAGGGCTTCTGTATATTTCACCCGTGTCTCGCCTTTTGGGATTTCTGGAATCGGAGAATGTACCCGAATCGGGGACCCAGTAAACATACACGAGCGTGTCGGAAACAAGTGAAATCGCAGGAAATGGGGCAAATGCCTCAAGTGAGGGTAGAACGGGACATTTGCTGGTCGTATGCAGGGCTTCTGTAAATTTCACCCGTGTCTCGCATTTTGGGATTTCCGGAATCGGAGAATGTGCCCGAATCCGGGACCCAGTAAACATACACGAGCGTGTCGGAAACAAGTGAAATCGCTGGAAATCGGGTAAATGCCTCAAGCGAGGGTAGAACGGGACATTTGCTGGTCGTATGCAGGGCTTCTGTAAATTTCACACGTGTCTCGCATTTTGGGATTTCCGGAATCGGGCAATGTGCCCGAATCAAGGGACCCAGTAAACATACACGAGCGTGTCGGAAACAAGTGAAATCGCTGGAAATGGGGTGCCTGCCTCAAGCGAGGGCAGAACGGGACATTTGCTGGTCGTATGCAGGGCTTCTGTAAATTTCACCCGTGTCTCGCATTTTGGGATTTCCGGAATCGGAGAATGTGCCCGAATCGGGGACCCAGTAAACATACACGAGTGTGTCGGAAACAAGTGAAATCGCGGGAAATCGGGTAAATGCCTCAAGCGAGGGTAGAACAGGACATTTGCTGGTCGTATGCAGGGCTTCTGTAAATTTCATCCGTGTCTCGCATTTTGTGATTTCCGGAATCGGAGAATGTGCCCGAATCGGGGACCCAGTAAACATACACGAGCGTGTCGGAAACAAGTGAAATCGCTGGAAATCGGGTAAATGCCTCAAGCGAGGGTAGAACGGGACATTTGCTGGTCGTATGCAGGGCTTCTGTAAATTTCACCCGTGTCTCACATTTTGGGATTTCCGGAATCGGGGAATGTGCCCGAATCAAGGGACCCAGTAAACATACACGAGCGTGTCGGAAACAAGTGAAATCGCTGGAAATGGGGTGCATGCCTCAAGCGAGGGCAGAACGGGACATTTGCTGGTCGTATGCAGGGCTTCTGTAAATTTCACCTACGTCTCGCATTTTGGGATTTCCGGAATCGGAGAATGTGCCCGAATCGGGGACCCAGTAAACATACACAAGCGTGTCGGAAACAAGTGAAATCGCTGGAAATCGGGTAAATGCCTCAAGCGAGGGTAGAACGGGACATTTGCTGGTCGTATGCAGGGCTTCTGGTCGTATGCAGGGCTTCTGTAAATTTCACCCGTGTCTCGCGTTTTGGGATTTCCGGAATCGGAGAATGTGCCCGAATCGGGGACCCAGTAAACATACACGAGCGTGTCGGAAACAAGTGAAATCGCTGGAAATGGGGTGCATGCCTCAAGCGAGGGCAGAACGGGACATTTGCTGGTCGTATGCAGGGTTTCTGTAAATTTCACCCGTGTCTCGCATTTTGGGATTTCCGGAATCGGAGAATGTGCCCGAATCGGGGACCCAGGAAACATACACGAGCGTGTCGGAAACAAGTGAAATCGCTGGAAATCGGGTAAATGCCTCAAGCGAGGGTAGAACGGGACATTTGCTGGTCGTATGCAGGGCTTCTGTAAATTTCACCCGTGTCTCGCATTTTGGGATTTCCGGAATCGGAGAATGTGCCCGAATCGGGGACCCAGTAAACATACACGAGCGTGTCGGAAACAAGTGAAATCGCTGGAAATCGGGTAAATGCCTCAAGCGAGGGTAGAACGGGACATTTGCTGGTCGTATGCAGGGCTTCTGGTCGTATGCAGGGCTTCTGTAAATTTCACCCGTGTCTCGCATTTTGGGATTTCCGGAATCGGAGAATGTGCCCGAATCGGGGACCCAGTAAACATACACAAGCGTCTCGGAAACAAGTGAAATCGCTGGAAATCGGGTAAATGCCTCAAGCGAGGGTAGAACGGGACATTTGCTGGTCGTATGCAGGGCTTCTGTATATTTCACCCGTGTCTCGCATTTTGGGATTTCTGGAATCGGAGAATGTGCCCGAATCGGGGACCCAGTAAACATACACGAGCGTGTCGGAAACAAGTGAAATCGCAGGAAATGGGGCAAATGCCTCAAGCGAGGGTAGAACGGGACATTTGCTGGTCGTATGCAGGGCTTCTGTAAATTTCACCCGTGTCTCGCATTTTGGGATTTCCGGAATCGGAGAATGTGCCCGAATCCGGGACCCAGTAAACATACACGAGCGTGTCGGAAACAAGTGAAATCGCTGGAAATGGGGTGCCTGCCTCAAGCGAGGGCAGAACGGGACATTTGCTGGTCGTATGCAGGGCTTCTGTAAATTTCACCCGTGTCTCGCATTTTGGGATTTCCGGAATCGGAGAATGTGCCCGAATCGGGGACCCAGTAAACATACACGAGTGTGTCGGAAAGAAGTGAAATCGCGGGAAATCGGGTAAATGCCTCAAGCGAGGGTAGAACAGGACATTTGCTGGTCGTATGCAGGGCTTCTGTAAATTTCACCCGTGTCTCGCATTTTGGGATTTCCGGAATCGGAGAATGTGCCCGAATCGGGGACCCAGTAAACATACACAAGCGTGTCGGAAACAAGTGAAATCGCTGGAAATCAGGTAAATGCCTCAAGCGAGGGTAGAACGGGACATTTGCTGGTCGTATGCAGGGTTTCTGTAAATTTCACCCGTGTCTCGCATTTTGGGATTTCCGGAATCGGAGAATGTGCCCGAATCGGGGACCCAGGAAACATACACGAGCGTGTCGGAAACAAGTGAAATCGCTGGAAATCGGGTAAATGCCTCAAGCGAGGGTAGAACGGGACATTTGCTGGTCGTATGCAGGGCTTCTGTAAATTTCACCCGTGTCTCGCATTTTGGGATTTCCGGAATCGGAGAATGTGCCCGAATCGGGGACCCAGTAAACATACACGAGCGTGTCGGAAACAAGTGAAATCGCTGGAAATCGGGTAAATGCCTCAAGCGAGGGTAGAACGGGACATTTGCTGGTCGTATGCAGGGCTTCTGGTCGTATGCAGGGCTTCTGTAAATTTCACCCGTGTCTCGCATTTTGGGATTTCCGGAATCGGAGAATGTGCCCGAATCGGGGACCCAGTAAACATACACAAGCGTCTCGGAAACAAGTGAAATCGCTGGAAATCGGGTAAATGCCTCAAGCGAGGGTAGAACGGGACATTTGCTGGTCGTATGCAGGGCTTCTGTATATTTCACCCGTGTCTCGCATTTTGGGATTTCTGGAATCGGAGAATGTGCCCGAATCGGGGACCCAGTAAACATACACGAGCGTGTCGGAAACAAGTGAAATCGCAGGAAATGGGGCAAATGCCTCAAGCGAGGGTAGAACGGGACATTTGCTGGTCGTATGCAGGGCTTCTGTAAATTTCACCCGTGTCTCGCATTTTGGGATTTCCGGAATCGGAGAATGTGCCCGAATCCGGGACCCAGTAAACATACACGAGCGTGTCGGAAACAAGTGAAATCGCTGGAAATGGGGTGCCTGCCTCAAGCGAGGGCAGAACGGGACATTTGCTGGTCGTATGCAGGGCTTCTGTAAATTTCACCCGTGTCTCGCATTTTGGGATTTCCGGAATCGGAGAATGTGCCCGAATCGGGGACCCAGTAAACATACACGAGTGTGTCGGAAAGAAGTGAAATCGCGGGAAATCGGGTAAATGCCTCAAGCGAGGGTAGAACAGGACATTTGCTGGTCGTATGCAGGGCTTCTGTAAATTTCATCCGTGTCTCGCATTTTGTGATTTCCGGAATCGGAGAATGTGCCCGAATCGGGGACCCAGTAAACATACACGAGCGTGTCGGAAACAAGTGAAATCGCTGGAAATCGGGTAAATGCCTCAAGCGAGGGTAGAACGGGACATTTGCTGGTCGTATGCAGGGCTTCTGTAAATTTCACCCGTGTCTCACATTTTGGGATTTCCGGAATCGGGGAATGTGCCCGAATCAAGGGACCCAGTAAACATACACGAGCGTGTCGGAAACAAGTGAAATCGCTGGAAATGGGGTGCATGCCTCAAGCGAGGGCAGAACGGGACATTTGCTGGTCGTATGCAGGGCTTCTGTAAATTTCACCTACGTCTCGCATTTTGGGATTTCCGGAATCGGAAAATGTGCCCGAATCAAGGGACCCAGTAAACATACACGAGCGTGTCAGAAACAAGTGAAATTGCTGGAAATGGGGCAAATGCCTCAAGCGAGGGTAGAACGGGACATTTGCTGGTCGTATGCAGGGCTTCTGTAAATTTCACCCGTGTCTCGCATTTTGGGATTTCCGGAATCGGAGAATGTGCCCGAATCGGGGACCCAGTAAACATACACAAGCGTGTCGGAAACAAGTGAAATCGCTGGAAATCAGGTAAATGCCTCAAGCGAGGGTAGAACGGGACATTTGCTGGTCGTATGCAGGGTTTCTGTAAATTTCACCCGTGTCTCGCATTTTGGGATTTCCGGAATCGGAGAATGTGCCCGAATCGGGGACCCAGGAAACATACACGAGCGTGTCGGAAACAAGTGAAATCGCTGGAAATCGGGTAAATGCCTCAAGCGAGGGTAGAACGGGACATTTGCTGGTCGTATGCAGGGCTTCTGTAAATTTCACCCGTGTCTCGCATTTTGGGATTTCCGGAATCGGAGAATGTGCCCGAATCGGGGACCCAGTAAACATACACAAGCGTCTCGGAAACAAGTGAAATCGCTGGAAATCGGGTAAATGCCTCAAGCGAGGGTAGAACGGGACATTTGCTGGTCGTATGCAGGGCTTCTGTATATTTCACCCGTGTCTCGCATTTTGGGATTTCTGGAATCGGAGAATGTGCCCGAATCGGGGACCCAGTAAACATACACGAGCGTGTCGGAAACAAGTGAAATCGCAGGAAATGGGGCAAATGCCTCAAGCGAGGGTAGAACGGGACATTTGCTGGTCGTATGCAGGGCTTCTGTAAATTTCACCCGTGTCTCGCATTTTGGGATTTCCGGAATCGGAGAATGTGCCCGAATCCGGGACCCAGTAAACATACACGAGCGTGTCGGAAACAAGTGAAATCGCTGGAAATGGGGTGCCTGCCTCAAGCGAGGGCAGAACGGGACATTTGCTGGTCGTATGCAGGGCTTCTGTAAATTTCACCCGTGTCTCGCATTTTGGGATTTCCGGAATCGGAGAATGTGCCCGAATCGGGGACCCAGTAAACATACACGAGTGTGTCGGAAAGAAGTGAAATCGCGGGAAATCGGGTAAATGCCTCAAGCGAGGGTAGAACAGGACATTTGCTGGTCGTATGCAGGGCTTCTGTAAATTTCACCCGTGTCTCGCATTTTGGGATTTCCGGAATCGGAGAATGTGCCCGAATCGGGGACCCAGTAAACATACACAAGCGTCTCGGAAACAAGTGAAATCGCTGGAAATCGGGTAAATGCCTCAAGCGAGGGTAGAACGGGACATTTGCTGGTCGTATGCAGGGCTTCTGTAAATTTCACCCGTGTCTCGCATTTTGGGATTTCCGGAATCGGAGAATGTGCCCGAATCGGGGACCCAGTAAACATACACGAGTGTGTCAGAAACAAGTGAAATCGCTGGAAATCGGGTAAATGCCTCAAGCGAGGGTAGAACGGGACATTTGCTGGTCGTATGCAGGGCTTCTGTAAATTTCACCCGCGTCTCGCATTTTGGGATTTCCGGAATCGGAAAATGTGCCCGAATCAAGGGACCCAGGAAACATACTCGAGCGTGTCGGAAACAAGTGAAATCGCAGGAAATGGGGCAAATGCCTCAAGCGTGGGTAGAACGGGACATTTGCTGGTTGTATGCAGGGCTTCTGTAAATTTCCCCCGTGGCTCGCATTTTGGGATTTCCGGAATCGGGGAATGTGCCCGAATCGGGGACCCAGTAAACATACACGAGCGTGTCGGAAACAAGTGAAATCACTGGAAATCGTGTAAGTGCCTCAAGCGAGGGTAGAACGGGACTTTTGCTGGTCGTATGCAGGGCTTCTGTAAATTTCACCCGTGTCTCGCATTTTGGGCTCTCCGGAATCGGAGAATGTGCCCGAATCGGGGACCCAGTAAACATACACGAGCGTGTCGGAAACAAGTGAAATCGCTGGAAATCGGGTAAATGCCTCAAGCGAGGGTAGAAAGGGACATTTGCTGGTCGTATGCAGGGCTTCTGTAAATTTCACCCGTGTCTCGCATTTTGTGATTTCCGGAATCGGAAAATGTGCCCGAATCGGGGACCCAGTAAACATACACGAGCGTGTCGGAAACAAGTGAAATCGCTGGAAATCGGGTAAATGCCTCAAGCGAGGGTAGAACGGGAGATTTGCTGGTCGTATGCAGGGCTTCTGTAAATTTCACCCGTGTCTCACATTTTGGGATTTCCGGAATCGGGGAATGTGCCCGAATCAAGGGACCCAGTAAACATACACGAGCGTGTCGGAAACAAGTGAAATCGCTGGAAATGGGGCAAATGCCTCAAGCGAGGGTAGAACGGGACATTTGCTGGTCGTATGCAGGGCTTCTGTAAATTTCACCCGTGGCTCGCATTTTGGGATTTCCAGAATCGGGGAATGTGCCCGAATCGGGGACCCAGTAAACATACACGAGCGTGTCGGAAACAAGTGAAATCGCTGGAAATCGGGTAAATGCCTCAAGCGAGGGTAGAACGGGACATTTGCTGCTCGTATGCAGGGCTTCTGTAAATTTCACCCGTGGCTCGCATTTTGGGATTTCCGGAATCGGGGAATGTGCCCGAATCGGGGACCCAGTAAACATACACGAGCGTGTCGGAAACAAGTGAAATCGCTGGAAATCGGGTAAATGCCTCAAGCGAGGGTAGAACGGGACATTTGCTGCTCGTATGCAGGGCTTCTGTAAATTTCACCCGTGTCTCGCATTTTGGGATTTCCGGAATCGGAGAATCTGCCCGAATCCGGGACCCAGTAAACATACACGAGCGTGTCGGAAACAAGTGAAATCGCGGGAAATCGGGTAAATGCCTCAAGCGAGGGTAGAACGGGACATTTGCTGGTCGTATGCAGGGCTTCTGTACATTTCACCCGTGTCTCGCATTTTGGGATTTCCGGAATCGGGGAATGTGCCCGAATCAAGGGACCCAGTAAACATACACGAGCGTGTCGGAAACAAGTGAAATCGCGGGAAATCGGGTAAATGCCTCAAGCGAGGGCAGAACGGGACATTTGCTGGTCGTATGCAGGGCTTCTGTAAATTTCACCCGTGTCTCGCATTTTGGGATTTCCGGAATCGGAGAATGTGCCCGAATCGGGGACCCAGTAAACATACACGAGCGTGTCGGAAACAAGCGAAATCGCTGGAAATGGGGTGCATGCCTCAAGCGAGGGCAGAACGGGACATTTGCTGGTCGTATGCAGGGCTTCTGTAAATTTCACCTACGTCTCGCATTTTGGGATTTCCGGAATCGGAAAATGTGCCCGAATCAAGGGACCCAGTAAACATACACGAGCGTGTCAGAAACAAGTGAAATCGCTAGAAATGGGGCAAATGCCTCAAGCGAGGGTAGAACGGGACATTTGCTGGTCGTATGCAGGGCTTCTGTAAATTTCACCCGTGTCTCGCATTTTGGGATTTCCGGAATCGGAGAATGTGCCCGAATCGAGGACCCAGTAAACATACACAAGCGTGTCGGAAACAAGTGAAATCGCTGGAAATCAGGTAAATGCCTCAAGCGAGGGTAGAACGGGACATTTGCTGGTCGTATGCAGGGTTTCTGTAAATTTCACCCGTGTCTCGCATTTTGGGATTTCCGGAATCGGAGAATGTGCCCGAATCGGGGACCCAGGAAACATACACGAGCGTGTCGGAAACAAGTGAAATCGCTGGAAATCGGGTAAATGCCTCAAGCGAGGGTAGAACGGGACATTTGCTGGTCGTATGCAGGGCTTCTGTAAATTTCACCCGTGTCTCGCATTTTGGGATTTCCGGAATCGGAGAATGTGCCCGAATCGGGGACCCAGTAAACATACACGAGCGTGTCGGAAACAAGTGAAATCGCTGGAAATCGGGTAAATGCCTCAAGCGAGGGTAGAACGGGACATTTGCTGGTCGTATGCAGGGCTTCTGGTCGTATGCAGGGCTTCTGTAAATTTCACCCGTGTCTCGCATTTTGGGATTTCCGGAATCGGAGAATGTGCCCGAATCGGGGACCCAGTAAACATACACAAGCGTCTCGGAAACAAGTGAAATCGCTGGAAATCGGGTAAATGCCTCAAGCGAGGGTAGAACGGGACATTTGCTGGTCGTATGCAGGGCTTCTGTATATTTCACCCGTGTCTCGCATTTTGGGATTTCTGGAATCGGAGAATGTGCCCGAATCGGGGACCCAGTAAACATACACGAGCGTGTCGGAAACAAGTGAAATCGCAGGAAATGGGGCAAATGCCTCAAGCGAGGGTAGAACGGGACATTTGCTGGTCGTATGCAGGGCTTCTGTAAATTTCACCCGTGTCTCGCATTTTGGGATTTCCGGAATCGGAGAATGTGCCCGAATCCGGGACCCAGTAAACATACACGAGCGTGTCGGAAACAAGTGAAATCGCTGGAAATGGGGTGCCTGCCTCAAGCGAGGGCAGAACGGGACATTTGCTCGTCGTATGCAGGGCTTCTGTAAATTTCACCCGTGTCTCGCATTTTGGGATTTCCGGAATCGGAGAATGTGCCCGAATCGGGGACCCAGTAAACATACACGAGTGTGTCGGAAAGAAGTGAAATCGCGGGAAATCGGGTAAATGCCTCAAGCGAGGGTAGAACAGGACATTTGCTGGTCGTATGCAGGGCTTCTGTAAATTTCATCCGTGTCTCGCATTTTGTGATTTCCGGAATAGGAGAATGTGCCCGAATCGGGGACCCAGTAAACATACACGAGCGTGTCGGAAACAAGTGAAATCGCTGGAAATCGGGTAAATGCCTCAAGCGAGGGTAGAACGGGACATTTGCTGGTCGTATGCAGGGCTTCTGTAAATTTCACCCGTGTCTCACATTTTGGGATTTCCGGAATCGGGGAATGTGCCCGAATCAAGGGACCCAGTAAACATACACGAGCGTGTCGGAAACAAGTGAAATCGCTGGAAATGGGGTGCATGCCTCAAGCGAGGGCAGAACGGGACATTTGCTGGTCGTATGCAGGGCTTCTGTAAATTTCACCTACGTCTCGCATTTTGGGATTTCCGGAATCGGAAAATGTGCCCGAATCAAGGGACCCAGTAAACATACACGAGCGTGTCAGAAACAAGTGAAATTGCTGGAAATGGGGCAAATGCCTCAAGCGAGGGTAGAACGGGACATTTGCTGGTCGTATGCAGGGCTTCTGTAAATTTCACCCGTGTCTCGCATTTTGGGATTTCCGGAATCGGAGAATGTGCCCGAATCGGGGACCCAGTAAACATACACAAGCGTGTCGGAAACAAGTGAAATCGCTGGAAATCAGGTAAATGCCTCAAGCGAGGGTAGAACGGGACATTTGCTGGTCGTATGCAGGGTTTCTGTAAATTTCACCCGTGTCTCGCATTTTGGGATTTCCGGAATCGGAGAATGTGCCCGAATCGGGGACCCAGGAAACATACACGAGCGTGTCGGAAACAAGTGAAATCGCTGGAAATCGGGTAAATGCCTCAAGCGAGGGTAGAACGGGACATTTGCTGGTCGTATGCAGGGCTTCTGTAAATTTCACCCGTGTCTCGCATTTTGGGATTTCCGGAATCGGAGAATGTGCCCGAATCGGGGACCCAGTAAACATACACGAGCGTGTCGGAAACAAGTGAAATCGCTGGAAATCGGGTAAATGCCTCAAGCGAGGGTAGAACGGGACATTTGCTGGTCGTATGCAGGGCTTCTGGTCGTATGCAGGGCTTCTGTAAATTTCACCCGTGTCTCGCATTTTGGGATTTCCGGAATCGGAGAATGTGCCCGAATCGGGGACCCAGTAAACATACACAAGCGTCTCGGAAACAAGTGAAATCGCTGGAAATCGGGTAAATGCCTCAAGCGAGGGTAGAAAGGGACATTTGCTGGTCGTATGCAGGGCTTCTGTAAATTTCACCCGTGTCTCGCATTTTGTGATTTCCGGAATCGGAAAATGTGCCCGAATCGGGGACCCAGTAAACATACACGAGCGTGTCGGAAACAAGTGAAATCGCTGGAAATCGGGTAAATGCCTCAAGCGAGGGTAGAACGGGAGATTTGCTGGTCGTATGCAGGGCTTCTGTAAATTTCACCCGTGTCTCACATTTTGGGATTTCCGGAATCGGGGAATGTGCCCGAATCAAGGGACCCAGTAAACATACACGAGCGTGTCGGAAACAAGTGAAATCGCTGGAAATGGGGCAAATGCCTCAAGCGAGGGTAGAACGGGACATTTGCTGGTCGTATGCAGGGCTTCTGTAAATTTCACCCGTGGCTCGCATTTTGGGATTTCCAGAATCGGGGAATGTGCCCGAATCGGGGACCCAGTAAACATACACGAGCGTGTCGGAAACAAGTGAAATCGCTGGAAATCGGGTAAATGCCTCAAGCGAGGGTAGAACGGGACATTTGCTGCTCGTATGCAGGGCTTCTGTAAATTTCACCCGTGGCTCGCATTTTGGGATTTCCGGAATCGGGGAATGTGCCCGAATCGGGGACCCAGTAAACATACACGAGCGTGTCGGAAACAAGTGAAATCGCTGGAAATCGGGTAAATGCCTCAAGCGAGGGTAGAACGGGACATTTGCTGCTCGTATGCAGGGCTTCTGTAAATTTCACCCGTGTCTCGCATTTTGGGATTTCCGGAATCGGAGAATCTGCCCGAATCCGGGACCCAGTAAACATACACGAGCGTGTCGGAAACAAGTGAAATCGCGGGAAATCGGGTAAATGCCTCAAGCGAGGGTAGAACGGGACATTTGCTGGTCGTATGCAGGGCTTCTGTACATTTCACCCGTGTCTCGCATTTTGGGATTTCCGGAATCGGGGAATGTGCCCGAATCAAGGGACCCAGTAAACATACACGAGCGTGTCGGAAACAAGTGAAATCGCGGGAAATCGGGTAAATGCCTCAAGCGAGGGCAGAACGGGACATTTGCTGGTCGTATGCAGGGCTTCTGTAAATTTCACCCGTGTCTCGCATTTTGGGATTTCCGGAATCGGAGAATGTGCCCGAATCGGGGACCCAGTAAACATACACGAGCGTGTCGGAAACAAGCGAAATCGCTGGAAATGGGGTGCATGCCTCAAGCGAGGGCAGAACGGGACATTTGCTGGTCGTATGCAGGGCTTCTGTAAATTTCACCTACGTCTCGCATTTTGGGATTTCCGGAATCGGAAAATGTGCCCGAATCAAGGGACCCAGTAAACATACACGAGCGTGTCAGAAACAAGTGAAATCGCTAGAAATGGGGCAAATGCCTCAAGCGAGGGTAGAACGGGACATTTGCTGGTCGTATGCAGGGCTTCTGTAAATTTCACCCGTGTCTCGCATTTTGGGATTTCCGGAATCGGAGAATGTGCCCGAATCGGGGACCCAGTAAACATACACAAGCGTGTCGGAAACAAGTGAAATCGCTGGAAATCAGGTAAATGCCTCAAGCGAGGGTAGAACGGGACATTTGCTGGTCGTATGCAGGGTTTCTGTAAATTTCACCCGTGTCTCGCATTTTGGGATTTCCGGAATCGGAGAATGTGCCCGAATCGGGGACCCAGGAAACATACACGAGCGTGTCGGAAACAAGTGAAATCGCTGGAAATCGGGTAAATGCCTCAAGCGAGGGTAGAACGGGACATTTGCTGGTCGTATGCAGGGCTTCTGTAAATTTCACCCGTGTCTCGCATTTTGGGATTTCCGGAATCGGAGAATGTGCCCGAATCGGGGACCCAGTAAACATACACGAGCGTGTCGGAAACAAGTGAAATCGCTGGAAATCGGGTAAATGCCTCAAGCGAGGGTAGAACGGGACATTTGCTGGTCGTATGCAGGGCTTCTGGTCGTATGCAGGGCTTCTGTAAATTTCACCCGTGTCTCGCATTTTGGGATTTCCGGAATCGGAGAATGTGCCCGAATCGGGGACCCAGTAAACATACACAAGCGTCTCGGAAACAAGTGAAATCGCTGGAAATCGGGTAAATGCCTCAAGCGAGGGTAGAACGGGACATTTGCTGGTCGTATGCAGGGCTTCTGTATATTTCACCCGTGTCTCGCATTTTGGGATTTCTGGAATCGGAGAATGTGCCCGAATCGGGGACCCAGTAAACATACACGAGCGTGTCGGAAACAAGTGAAATCGCAGGAAATGGGGCAAATGCCTCAAGCGAGGGTAGAACGGGACATTTGCTGGTCGTATGCAGGGCTTCTGTAAATTTCACCCGTGTCTCGCATTTTGGGATTTCCGGAATCGGAGAATGTGCCCGAATCCGGGACCCAGTAAACATACACGAGCGTGTCGGAAACAAGTGAAATCGCTGGAAATGGGGTGCCTGCCTCAAGCGAGGGCAGAACGGGACATTTGCTCGTCGTATGCAGGGCTTCTTTAAATTTCACCCGTGTCTCGCATTTTGGGATTTCCGGAATCGGAGAATGTGCCCGAATCGGGGACCCAGTAAACATACACGAGTGTGTCGGAAAGAAGTGAAATCGCGGGAAATCGGGTAAATGCCTCAAGCGAGGGTAGAACAGGACATTTGCTGGTCGTATGCAGGGCTTCTGTAAATTTCATCCGTGTCTCGCATTTTGTGATTTCCGGAATAGGAGAATGTGCCCGAATCGGGGACCCAGTAAACATACACGAGCGTGTCGGAAACAAGTGAAATCGCTGGAAATCGGGTAAATGCCTCAAGCGAGGGTAGAACGGGACATTTGCTGGTCGTATGCAGGGCTTCTGTAAATTTCACCCGTGTCTCACATTTTGGGATTTCCGGAATCGGGGAATGTGCCCGAATCAAGGGACCCAGTAAACATACACGAGCGTGTCGGAAACAAGTGAAATCGCTGGAAATGGGGTGCATGCCTCAAGCGAGGGCAGAACGGGACATTTGCTGGTCGTATGCAGGGCTTCTGTAAATTTCACCTACGTCTCGCATTTTGGGATTTCCGGAATCGGAAAATGTGCCCGAATCAAGGGACCCAGTAAACATACACGAGCGTGTCAGAAACAAGTGAAATTGCTGGAAATGGGGCAAATGCCTCAAGCGAGGGTAGAACGGGACATTTGCTGGTCGTATGCAGGGCTTCTGTAAATTTCACCCGTGTCTCGCATTTTGGGATTTCCGGAATCGGAGAATGTGCCCGAATCGGGGACCCAGTAAACATACACAAGCGTGTCGGAAACAAGTGAAATCGCTGGAAATCAGGTAAATGCCTCAAGCGAGGGTAGAACGGGACATTTGCTGGTCGTATGCAGGTTTTCTGTAAATTTCACCCGTGTCTCGCATTTTGGGATTTCCGGAATCGGAGAATGTGCCCGAATCGGGGACCCAGGAAACATACACGAGCGTGTCGGAAACAAGTGAAATCGCTGGAAATCGGGTAAATGCCTCAAGCGAGGGTAGAACGGGACATTTGCTGGTCGTATGCAGGGCTTCTGTAAATTTCACCCGTGTCTCGCATTTTGGGATTTCCGGAATCGGAGAATGTGCCCGAATCGGGGACCCAGTAAACATACACGAGCGTGTCGGAAACAAGTGAAATCGCTGGAAATCGGGTAAATGCCTCAAGCGAGGGTAGAACGGGACATTTGCTGGTCGTATGCAGGGCTTCTGGTCGTATGCAGGGCTTCTGTAAATTTCACCCGTGTCTCGCATTTTGGGATTTCCGGAATCGGAGAATGTGCCCGAATCGGGGACCCAGTAAACATACACAAGCGTCTCGGAAACAAGTGAAATCGCTGGAAATCGGGTAAATGCCTCAAGCGAGGGTAGAACGGGACATTTGCTGGTCGTATGCAGGGCTTCTGTAAATTTCACCCGTGTCTCGCATTTTGGGATTTCCGGAATCGGAGAATGTGCCCGAATCGGGGACCCAGTAAACATACACGAGTGTGTCAGAAACAAGTGAAATCGCTGGAAATCGGGTAAATGCCTCAAGCGAGGGTAGAACGGGACATTTGCTGGTCGTATGCAGGGCTTCTGTAAATTTCACCCGCGTCTCGCTTTTTGGGATTTCCGGAATCGGAAAATGTGCCCGAATCAAGGGACCCAGGAAACATACTCGAGCGTGTCGGAAACAAGTGAAATCGCAGGAAATGGGGCAAATGCCTCAAGCGTGGGTAGAACGGGACATTTGCTGGTTGTATGCAGGGCTTCTGTAAATTTCCCCCGTGGCTCGCATTTTGGGATTTCCGGAATCGGGGAATGTGCCCGAATCGGGGACCCAGTAAACATACACGAGCGTGTCGGAAACAAGTGAAATCACTGGAAATCGTGTAAGTGCCTCAAGCGAGGGTAGAACGGGACTTTTGCTGGTCGTATGCAGGGCTTCTGTAAATTTCACCCGTGTCTCGCATTTTGGGCTCTCCGGAATCGGAGAATGTGCCCGAATCGGGGACCCAGTAAACATACACGAGCGTGTCGGAAACAAGTGAAATCGCTGGAAATCGGGTAAATGCCTCAAGCGAGGGTAGAAAGGGACATTTGCTGGTCGTATGCAGGGCTTCTGTAAATTTCACCCGTGTCTCGCATTTTGTGATTTCCGGAATCGGAAAATGTGCCCGAATCGGGGACCCAGTAAACATACACGAGCGTGTCGGAAACAAGTGAAATCGCTGGAAATCGGGTAAATGCCTCAAGCGAGGGTAGAACGGGAGATTTGCTGGTCGTATGCAGGGCTTCTGTAAATTTCACCCGTGTCTCACATTTTGGGATTTCCGGAATCGGGGAATGTGCCCGAATCAAGGGACCCAGTAAACATACACGAGCGTGTCGGAAACAAGTGAAATCGCTGGAAATGGGGCAAATGCCTCAAGCGAGGGTAGAACGGGACATTTGCTGGTCGTATGCAGGGCTTCTGTAAATTTCACCCGTGGCTCGCATTTTGGGATTTCCAGAATCGGGGAATGTGCCCGAATCGGGGACCCAGTAAACATACACGAGCGTGTCGGAAACAAGTGAAATCGCTGGAAATCGGGTAAATGCCTCAAGCGAGGGTAGAACGGGACATTTGCTGCTCGTATGCAGGGCTTCTGTAAATTTCACCCGTGGCTCGCATTTTGGGATTTCCGGAATCGGGGAATGTGCCCGAATCGGGGACCCAGTAAACATACACGAGCGTGTCGGAAACAAGTGAAATCGCTGGAAATCGGGTAAATGCCTCAAGCGAGGGTAGAACGGGACATTTGCTGCTCGTATGCAGGGCTTCTGTAAATTTCACCCGTGTCTCGCATTTTGGGATTTCCGGAATCGGAGAATCTGCCCGAATCCGGGACCCAGTAAACATACACGAGCGTGTCGGAAACAAGTGAAATCGCGGGAAATCGGGTAAATGCCTCAAGCGAGGGTAGAACGGGACATTTGCTGGTCGTATGCAGGGCTTCTGTACATTTCACCCGTGTCTCGCATTTTGGGATTTCCGGAATCGGGGAATGTGCCCGAATCAAGGGACCCAGTAAACATACACGAGCGTGTCGGAAACAAGTGAAATCGCTGGAAATGGGGTGCATGCCTCAAGCGAGGGCAGAACGGGACATTTGCTGGTCGTATGCAGGGCTTCTGTAAATTTCACCCGTGTCTCGCATTTTGGGATTTCCGGAATCGGAGAATGTGCCCGAATCCGGGACCCAGTAAACATACACGAGCGTGTCGGAAACAAGTGAAATCGCGGGAAATCGGGTAAATGCCTCAAGCGAGGGTAGAACGGGACATTTGCTGGTCGTATGCAGGGCTTCTGTATATTTCACCCGTGTCTCGCATTTTGGGATTTCCGGAATCGGGGAATGTGCCCGAATCAAGGGACCCAGTAAATATACACGAGCGTGTCGGAAACAAGTGAAATCGCTGGAAATGGGGTGCATGCCTCAAGCGAGGGCAGAACGGGACATTTGCTGGTCGTATGCAGGGCTTCTGTAAATTTCACCCGTGTCTCGCATTTTGGGATTTCCGGAATCGGAGAATGTGCCCGAATCGGGGACCCAGTAAACATACACGAGCGTGTCGGAAACAAGTGAAATCGCTGGAAATCGGGTAAATGCCTCAAGCGAGGGTAGAACGGGACATTTGCTGGTCGTATGCAGGGCTTCTGTAAATTTCACCCGTGTCTCGCATTTTGGGATTTCCGGAATCGGAAAATGTGCCCGAATCAAGGGACCCAGTAAACATACACGAGCGTGTCGGAAACAAGTGAAATCGCAGGAAATGGGGCAAATGCCTCAAGCGAGGGTAGAACGGGACATTTGTTGGTCGTATGCAGGGCTTCTGTAAATTTCACCCGTGTCTCGCATTTTGGGATTTCCGGAATCGGAGAATGTGCCCGAATCGGGGACCCAGTAAACATACACGAGTGTGTCAGAAACAAGTGAAATCGCTGGAAATCGGGTAAATGCCTCAAGCGAGGGTAGAACGGGACATTTGCTGGTCGTATGCAGGGCTTCTGTAAATTTCACCCGCGTCTCGCTTTTTGGGATTTCCGGAATCGGAAAATGTGCCCGAATCAAGGGACCCAGGAAACATACTCGAGCGTGTCGGAAACAAGTGAAATCGCAGGAAATGGGGCAAATGCCTCAAGCGTGGGTAGAACGGGACATTTGCTGGTTGTATGCAGGGCTTCTGTAAATTTCCCCCGTGGCTCGCATTTTGGGATTTCCGGAATCGGGGAATGTGCCCGAATCGGGGACCCAGTAAACATACACGAGCGTGTCGGAAACAAGTGAAATCACTGGAAATCGTGTAAGTGCCTCAAGCGAGGGTAGAACGGGACTTTTGCTGGTCGTATGCAGGGCTTCTGTAAATTTCACCCGTGTCTCGCATTTTGGGCTCTCCGGAATCGGAGAATGTGCCCGAATCGGGGACCCAGTAAACATACACGAGCGTGTCGGAAACAAGTGAAATCGCTGGAAATCGGGTAAATGCCTCAAGCGAGGGTAGAAAGGGACATTTGCTGGTCGTATGCAGGGCTTCTGTAAATTTCACCCGTGTCTCGCATTTTGTGATTTCCGGAATCGGAAAATGTGCCCGAATCGGGGACCCAGTAAACATACACGAGCGTGTCGGAAACAAGTGAAATCGCTGGAAATCGGGTAAATGCCTCAAGCGAGGGTAGAACGGGAGATTTGCTGGTCGTATGCAGGGCTTCTGTAAATTTCACCCGTGTCTCACATTTTGGGATTTCCGGAATCGGGGAATGTGCCCGAATCAAGGGACCCAGTAAACATACACGAGCGTGTCGGAAACAAGTGAAATCGCTGGAAATGGGGCAAATGCCTCAAGCGAGGGTAGAACGGGACATTTGCTGGTCGTATGCAGGGCTTCTGTAAATTTCACCCGTGGCTCGCATTTTGGGATTTCCAGAATCGGGGAATGTGCCCGAATCGGGGACCCAGTAAACATACACGAGCGTGTCGGAAACAAGTGAAATCGCTGGAAATCGGGTAAATGCCTCAAGCGAGGGTAGAACGGGACATTTGCTGCTCGTATGCAGGGCTTCTGTAAATTTCACCCGTGGCTCGCATTTTGGGATTTCCGGAATCGGGGAATGTGCCCGAATCGGGGACCCAGTAAACATACACGAGCGTGTCGGAAACAAGTGAAATCGCTGGAAATCGGGTAAATGCCTCAAGCGAGGGTAGAACGGGACATTTGCTGCTCGTATGCAGGGCTTCTGTAAATTTCACCCGTGTCTCGCATTTTGGGATTTCCGGAATCGGAGAATCTGCCCGAATCCGGGACCCAGTAAACATACACGAGCGTGTCGGAAACAAGTGAAATCGCGGGAAATCGGGTAAATGCCTCAAGCGAGGGTAGAACGGGACATTTGCTGGTCGTATGCAGGGCTTCTGTACATTTCACCCGTGTCTCGCATTTTGGGATTTCCGGAATCGGGGAATGTGCCCGAATCAAGGGACCCAGTAAACATACACGAGCGTGTCGGAAACAAGTGAAATCGCTGGAAATGGGGTGCATGCCTCAAGCGAGGGCAGAACGGGACATTTGCTGGTCGTATGCAGGGCTTCTGTAAATTTCACCCGTGTCTCGCATTTTGGGATTTCCGGAATCGGAGAATGTGCCCGAATCCGGGACCCAGTAAACATACACGAGCGTGTCGGAAACAAGTGAAATCGCGGGAAATCGGGTAAATGCCTCAAGCGAGGGTAGAACGGGACATTTGCTGGTCGTATGCAGGGCTTCTGTATATTTCACCCGTGTCTCGCATTTTGGGATTTCCGGAATCGGGGAATGTGCCCGAATCAAGGGACCCAGTAAATATACACGAGCGTGTCGGAAACAAGTGAAATCGCTGGAAATGGGGTGCATGCCTCAAGCGAGGGCAGAACGGGACATTTGCTGGTCGTATGCAGGGCTTCTGTAAATTTCACCCGTGTCTCGCATTTTGGGATTTCCGGAATCGGAGAATGTGCCCGAATCGGGGACCCAGTAAACATACACGAGCGTGTCGGAAACAAGTGAAATCGCTGGAAATCGGGTAAATGCCTCAAGCGAGGGTAGAACGGGACATTTGCTGGTCGTATGCAGGGCTTCTGTAAATTTCACCCGTGTCTCGCATTTTGGGATTTCCGGAATCGGAAAATGTGCCCGAATCAAGGGACCCAGTAAACATACACGAGCGTGTCGGAAACAAGTGAAATCGCAGGAAATGGGGCAAATGCCTCAAGCGAGGGTAGAACGGGACATTTGTTGGTCGTATGCAGGGCTTCTGTAAATTTCACCCGTGGCTCGCATTTTGGGATTTCCGGAATCGGGGAATGTGCCCGAATCGGGGACCCAGTAAACATACACGAGCATGTCGGAAAGAAGTGAAATCGCTGGAAATCAGGTAAATGCCTCAAGCGAGGGTAGAACGGGACATTTGCTGGTCGTATGCAGGGCTTCTGTAAATTTCACCCGTGTCTCGCATTTTGTGATTTCCGGAATCGGAGAATGTGCCCGAATCGGGGACCCAGTAAACATACACGAGCGTCTCGGAAACAAGTGAAATCGCTGGAAATCGGGTAAATGCCTCAAGCGAGGGTAGAACGGGACATTTGCTGGTCGTATGCAGGGCTTCTGTAAATTTCACCCGTGTCTCACATTTTGGGATTTCCGGAATCGGGGAATGTGCCCGAATCAAGGGACCCAGTAAACATACACGAGCGTGTCGGAAACAAGTGAAATCGCTGGAAATGGGGTGCATGCCTCAAGCGAAGGCAGAACGGGACATTTGCTGGTCGTATGCAGGGCTTCTGTAAATTTCACCCGTGTCTCGCATTTTGGGATTTCCGGAATCGGAGAATGTGCCCGAATCGGGGACCCAGTAAACATACACAAGCGTGTCGGAAACAAGTGAAATCGCTGGAAATCGGGTAAATGCCTCAAGCGAGGGTAGAACGGGACATTTGCTGGTCGTATGCAGGGCTTCTGGTCGTATGCAGGGCTTCTGTAAATTTCACCCGTGTCTCGCGTTTTGGGATTTCCGGAATCGGAGAATGTGCCCGAATCGGGGACCCAGTAAACATACACGAGCGTGTCGGAAACAAGTGAAATCGCTGGAAATCGGGTAAATGCCTCAAGCGAGGGTAGAACGGGACATTTGCTGGTCGTATGCAGGGCTTCTGTATATTTCACCCGTGTCTCGCCTTTTGGGATTTCTGGAATCGGAGAATGTACCCGAATCGGGGACCCAGTAAACATACACGAGCGTGTCGGAAACAAGTGAAATCGCAGGAAATGGGGCAAATGCCTCAAGTGAGGGTAGAACGGGACATTTGCTGGTCGTATGCAGGGCTTCTGTAAATTTCACCCGTGTCTCGCATTTTGGGATTTCCGGAATCGGAGAATGTGCCCGAATCCGGGACCCAGTAAACATACACGAGCGTGTCGGAAACAAGTGAAATCGCTGGAAATCGGGTAAATGCCTCAAGCGAGGGTAGAACGGGACATTTGCTGGTCGTATGCAGGGCTTCTGTAAATTTCACACGTGTCTCGCATTTTGGGATTTCCGGAATCGGGGAATGTGCCCGAATCAAGGGACCCAGTACACATACACGAGCGTGTCGGAAACAAGTGAAATCGCTGGAAATGGGGTGCCTGCCTCAAGCGAGGGCAGAACTGGACATTTGCTGGTCGTATGCAGGGCTTCTGTAAATTTCACCCGTGTCTCGCATTTTGGGATTTCCGGAATCGGAGAATGTGCCCGAATCGGGGACCCAGTAAACATACACGAGTGTGTCGGAAACAAGTGAAATCGCGGGAAATCGGGTAAATGCCTCAAGCGAGGGTAGAACAGGACATTTGCTGGTCGTATGCAGGGCTTCTGTAAATTTCATCCGTGTCTCGCATTTTGTGATTTCCGGAATCGGAGAATGTGCCCGAATCGGGGACCCAGTAAACATACACGAGCGTGTCGGAAACAAGTGAAATCGCTGGAAATCGGGTAAATGCCTCAAGCGAGGGTAGAACGGGACATTTGCTGGTCGTATGCAGGGCTTCTGTAAATTTCACCCGTGTCTCACATTTTGGGATTTCCGGAATCGGGGAATGTGCCCGAATCAAGGGACCCAGTAAACATACACGAGCGTGTCGGAAACAAGTGAAATCGCTGGAAATGGGGTGCATGCCTCAAGCGAGGGCAGAACGGGACATTTGCTGGTCGTATGCAGGGCTTCTGTAAATTTCACCTACGTCTCGCATTTTGGGATTTCCGGAATCGGAAAATGTGCCCGAATCAAGGGACCCAGTAAACATACACGAGCGTGTCAGAAACAAGTGAAATCGCTAGAAATGGGGCAAATGCCTCAAGCGAGGGTAGAACGGGACATTTGCTGGTCGTATGCAGGGCTTCTGTAAATTTCACCCGTGTCTCGCATTTTGGGATTTCCGGAATCGGAGAATGTGCCCGAATCGGGGACCCAGTAAACATACACAAGCGTGTCGGAAACAAGTGAAATCGCTGGAAATCAGGTAAATGCCTCAAGCGAGGGTAGAACGGGACATTTGCTGGTCGTATGCAGGGTTTCTGTAAATTTCACCCGTGTCTCGCATTTTGGGATTTCCGGAATCGGAGAATGTGCCCGAATCGGGGACCCAGGAAACATACACGAGCGTGTCGGAAACAAGTGAAATCGCTGGAAATCGGGTAAATGCCTCAAGCGAGGGTAGAACGGGACATTTGCTGGTCGTATGCAGGGCTTCTGTAAATTTCACCCGTGTCTCGCATTTTGGGATTTCCGGAATCGGAGAATGTGCCCGAATCGGGGACCCAGTAAACATACACGAGCGTGTCGGAAACAAGTGAAATCGCTGGAAATCGGGTAAATGCCTCAAGCGAGGGTAGAACGGGACATTTGCTGGTCGTATGCAGGGCTTCTGGTCGTATGCAGGGCTTCTGTAAATTTCACCCGTGTCTCGCATTTTGGGATTTCTGGAATCGGAGAATGTGCCCGAATCGGGGACCCAGTAAACATACACAAGCGTCTCGGAAACAAGTGAAATCGCTGGAAATCGGGTAAATGCCTCAAGCGAGGGTAGAACGGGACATTTGCTGGTCGTATGCAGGGCTTCTGTATATTTCACCCGTGTCTCGCATTTTGGGATTTCTGGAATCGGAGAATGTGCCCGAATCGGGGACCCAGTAAACATACACGAGCGTGTCGGAAACAAGTGAAATCGCAGGAAATGGGGCAAATGCCTCAAGCGAGGGTAGAACGGGACATTTGCTGGTCGTATGCAGGGCTTCTGTAAATTTCACCCGTGTCTCACATTTTGGGATTTCCGGAATCGGGGAATGTGCCCGAATCAAGGGACCCAGTAAACATACACGAGCGTGTCGGAAACAAGTGAAATCGCTGGAAATGGGGTGCATGCCTCAAGCGAGGGCAGAACGGGACATTTGCTGGTCGTATGCAGGGCTTCTGTAAATTTCACCTACGTCTCGCATTTTGGGATTTCCGGAATCGGAAAATGTGCCCGAATCAAGGGACCCAGTAAACATACACGAGCGTGTCAGAAACAAGTGAAATTGCTGGAAATGGGGCAAATGCCTCAAGCGAGGGTAGAACGGGACATTTGCTGGTCGTATGCAGGGCTTCTGTAAATTTCACCCGTGTCTCGCATTTTGGGATTTCCGGAATCGGAGAATGTGCCCGAATCGGGGACCCAGTAAACATACACAAGCGTGTCGGAAACAAGTGAAATCGCTGGAAATCAGGTAAATGCCTCAAGCGAGGGTAGAACGGGACATTTGCTGGTCGTATGCAGGGTTTCTGTAAATTTCACCCGTGTCTCGCATTTTGGGATTTCCGGAATCGGAGAATGTGCCCGAATCGGGGACCCAGGAAACATACACGAGCGTGTCGGAAACAAGTGAAATCGCTGGAAATCGGGTAAATGCCTCAAGCGAGGGTAGAACGGGACATTTGCTGGTCGTATGCAGGGCTTCTGGTCGTATGCAGGGCTTCTGTAAATTTCACCCGTGTCTCGCATTTTGGGATTTCCGGAATCGGAGAATGTGCCCGAATCGGGGACCCAGTAAACATACACAAGCATCTCGGAAACAAGTGAAATCGCTGGAAATCGGGTAAATGCCTCAAGCGAGGGTAGAACGGGACATTTGCTGGTCGTATGCAGGGCTTCTGTAAATTTCACCCGTGTCTCGCATTTTGGGATTTCCGGAATCGGAGAATGTGCCCGAATCGGGGACCCAGTAAACATACACGAGTGTGTCAGAAACAAGTGAAATCGCTGGAAATCGGGTAAATGCCTCAAGCGAGGGTAGAACGGGACATTTGCTGGTCGTATGCAGGGCTTCTGTAAATTTCACCCGCGTCTCGCATTTTGGGATTTCCGGAATCGGAAAATGTGCCCGAATCAAGGGACCCAGGAAACATACTCGAGCGTGTCGGAAACAAGTGAAATCGCAGGAAATGGGGCAAATGCCTCAAGCGTGGGTAGAACGGGACATTTGCTGGTTGTATGCAGGGCTTCTGTAAATTTCACCGTGGCTCGCATTTTGGGATTTCCGGAATCGGGGAATGTGCCCGAATCGGGGACCCAGTAAACATACACGAGCGTGTCGGAAACAAGTGAAATCACTGGAAATCGTGTAAGTGCCTCAAGCGAGGGTAGAACGGGACTTTTGCTGGTCGTATGCAGGGCTTCTGTAAATTTCACCCGTGTCTCGCATTTTGTGATTTCCGGAATCGGAAAATGTGCCCGAATCGGGGACCCAGTAAACATACACGAGCGTGTCGGAAACAAGTGAAATCGCTGGAAATCGGGTAAATGCCTCAAGCGAGGGTAGAACGGGAGATTTGCTGGTCGTATGAAGGGCTTCTGTAAATTTCACCCGTGTCTCACATTTTGGGATTTCCGGAATCGGGGAATGTGCCCGAATCAAGGGACCCAGTAAACATACACGAGCGTGTCGGAAACAAGTGAAATCGCTGGAAATCGGGTAAATGCCTCAAGCGAGGGTAGAACGGGACATTTGCTGGTCGTATGCAGGGCTTCTGTAAATTTCACACGTGTCTCGCATTTTGGGATTTCCGGAATCGGGCAATGTGCCCGAATCAAGGGACCCAGTAAACATACACGAGCGTGTCGGAAACAAGTGAAATCGCTGGAAATGGGGTGCCTGCCTCAAGCGAGGGCAGAACGGGACATTTGCTGGTCGTATGCAGGGCTTCTGTAAATTTCACCCGTGTCTCGCATTTTGGGATTTCCGGAATCGGAGAATGTGCCCGAATCGGGGACCCAGTAAACATACACGAGTGTGTCGGAAACAAGTGAAATCGCGGGAAATCGGGTAAATGCCTCAAGCGAGGGTAGAACGGGACATTTGCTGGTCGTATGCAGGGCTTCTGTAAATTTCATCCGTGTCTCGCATTTTGTGATTTCCGGAATCGGAGAATGTGCCCGAATCGGGGACCCAGTAAACATACACGAGCGTGTCGGAAACAAGTGAAATCGCTGGAAATCGGGTAAATGCCTCAAGCGAGGGTAGAACGGGACATTTGCTGGTCGTATGCAGGGCTTCTGTAAATTTCACCCGTGTCTCCATTTTGGGATTTCCGGAATCGGGGAATGTGCCCGAATCAAGGGACCCAGTAAACATACACGAGCGTGTCGGAAACAAGTGAAATCGCTGGAAATGGGGTGCATGCCTCAAGCGAGGGCAGAACGGGACATTTGCTGGTCGTATGCAGGGCTTCTGTAAATTTCACCTACGTCTCGCATTTTGGGATTTCCGGAATCGGAAAATGTGCCCGAATCAAGGGACCCAGTAAACATACACGAGCGTGTCAGAAACAAGTGAAATCGCTAGAAATGGGGCGAATGCCTCAAGCGAGGGTAGAACGGGACATTTGCTGGTCGTATGCAGGGCTTCTGTAAATTTCACCCGTGTCTCGCATTTTGGGATTTCCGGAATCGGAGAATGTGCCCGAATCGGGGACCCAGTAAACATACACAAGCGTGTCGGAAACAAGTGAAATCGCTGGAAATCAGGTAAATGCCTCAAGCGAGGGTAGAACGGGACATTTGCTGGTCGTATGCAGGGTTTCTGTAAATTTCACCCGTGTCTCGCATTTTGGGATTTCCGGAATCGGAGAATGTGCCCGAATCGGGGACCCAGGAAACATACACGAGCGTGTCGGAAACAAGTGAAATCGCTGGAAATCGGGTAAATGCCTCAAGCGAGGGTAGAACGGGACATTTGCTGGTCGTATGCAGGGCTTCTGTAAATTTCACCCGTGTCTCGCATTTTGGGATTTCCGGAATCGGAGAATGTGCCCGAATCGGGGACCCAGTAAACATACACGAGCGTGTCGGAAACAAGTGAAATCGCTGGAAATCGGGTAAATGCCTCAAGCGAGGGTAGAACGGGACATTTGCTGGTCGTATGCAGGGCTTCTGGTCGTATGCAGGGCTTCTGTAAATTTCACCCGTGTCTCGCATTTTGGGATTTCCGGAATCGGAGAATGTGCCCGAATCGGGGACCCAGTAAACATACACAAGCGTCTCGGAAACAAGTGAAATCGCTGGAAATCGGGTAAATGCCTCAAGCGAGGGTAGAACGGGACATTTGCTGGTCGTATGCAGGGCTTCTGTATATTTCACCCGTGTCTCGCATTTTGGGATTTCTGGAATCGGAGAATGTGCCCGAATCGGGGACCCAGTAAACATACACGAGCGTGTCGGAAACAAGTGAAATCGCAGGAAATGGGGCAAATGCCTCAAGCGAGGGTAGAACGGGACATTTGCTGGTCGTATGCAGGGCTTCTGTAAATTTCACCCGTGTCTCGCATTTTGGGATTTCCGGAATCGGAGAATGTGCCCGAATCCGGGACCCAGTAAACATACACGAGCGTGTCGGAAACAAGTGAAATCGCTGGAAATGGGGTGCCTGCCTCAAGCGAGGGCAGAACGGGACATTTGCTGGTCGTATGCAGGGCTTCTGTAAATTTCACCCGTGTCTCGCATTTTGGGATTTCCGGAATCGGAGAATGTGCCCGAATCGGGGACCCAGTAAACATACACGAGTGTGTCGGAAAGAAGTGAAATCGCGGGAAATCGGGTAAATGCCTCAAGCGAGGGTAGAACAGGACATTTGCTGGTCGTATGCAGGGCTTCTGTAAATTTCACCCGTGTCTCGCATTTTGGGATTTCCGGAATCGGAGAATGTGCCCGAATCGGGGACCCAGTAAACATACACAAGCGTGTCGGAAACAAGTGAAATCGCTGGAAATCAGGTAAATGCCTCAAGCGAGGGTAGAACGGGACATTTGCTGGTCGTATGCAGGGTTTCTGTAAATTTCACCCGTGTCTCGCATTTTGGGATTTCCGGAATCGGAGAATGTGCCCGAATCGGGGACCCAGGAAACATACACGAGCGTGTCGGAAACAAGTGAAATCGCTGGAAATCGGGTAAATGCCTCAAGCGAGGGTAGAACGGGACATTTGCTGGTCGTATGCAGGGCTTCTGTAAATTTCACCCGTGTCTCGCATTTTGGGATTTCCGGAATCGGAGAATGTGCCCGAATCGGGGACCCAGTAAACATACACGAGCGTGTCGGAAACAAGTGAAATCGCTGGAAATCGGGTAAATGCCTCAAGCGAGGGTAGAACGGGACATTTGCTGGTCGTATGCAGGGCTTCTGGTCGTATGCAGGGCTTCTGTAAATTTCACCCGTGTCTCGCATTTTGGGATTTCCGGAATCGGAGAATGTGCCCGAATCGGGGACCCAGTAAACATACACAAGCGTCTCGGAAACAAGTGAAATCGCTGGAAATCGGGTAAATGCCTCAAGCGAGGGTAGAACGGGACATTTGCTGGTCGTATGCAGGGCTTCTGTATATTTCACCCGTGTCTCGCATTTTGGGATTTCTGGAATCGGAGAATGTGCCCGAATCGGGGACCCAGTAAACATACACGAGCGTGTCGGAAACAAGTGAAATCGCAGGAAATGGGGCAAATGCCTCAAGCGAGGGTAGAACGGGACATTTGCTGGTCGTATGCAGGGCTTCTGTAAATTTCACCCGTGTCTCGCATTTTGGGATTTCCGGAATCGGAGAATGTGCCCGAATCCGGGACCCAGTAAACATACACGAGCGTGTCGGAAACAAGTGAAATCGCTGGAAATGGGGTGCCTGCCTCAAGCGAGGGCAGAACGGGACATTTGCTGGTCGTATGCAGGGCTTCTGTAAATTTCACCCGTGTCTCGCATTTTGGGATTTCCGGAATCGGAGAATGTGCCCGAATCGGGGACCCAGTAAACATACACGAGTGTGTCGGAAAGAAGTGAAATCGCGGGAAATCGGGTAAATGCCTCAAGCGAGGGTAGAACAGGACATTTGCTGGTCGTATGCAGGGCTTCTGTAAATTTCATCCGTGTCTCGCATTTTGTGATTTCCGGAATCGGAGAATGTGCCCGAATCGGGGACCCAGTAAACATACACGAGCGTGTCGGAAACAAGTGAAATCGCTGGAAATCGGGTAAATGCCTCAAGCGAGGGTAGAACGGGACATTTGCTGGTCGTATGCAGGGCTTCTGTAAATTTCACCCGTGTCTCACATTTTGGGATTTCCGGAATCGGGGAATGTGCCCGAATCAAGGGACCCAGTAAACATACACGAGCGTGTCGGAAACAAGTGAAATCGCTGGAAATGGGGTGCATGCCTCAAGCGAGGGCAGAACGGGACATTTGCTGGTCGTATGCAGGGCTTCTGTAAATTTCACCTACGTCTCGCATTTTGGGATTTCCGGAATCGGAAAATGTGCCCGAATCAAGGGACCCAGTAAACATACACGAGCGTGTCAGAAACAAGTGAAATTGCTGGAAATGGGGCAAATGCCTCAAGCGAGGGTAGAACGGGACATTTGCTGGTCGTATGCAGGGCTTCTGTAAATTTCACCCGTGTCTCGCATTTTGGGATTTCCGGAATCGGAGAATGTGCCCGAATCGGGGACCCAGTAAACATACACAAGCGTGTCGGAAACAAGTGAAATCGCTGGAAATCAGGTAAATGCCTCAAGCGAGGGTAGAACGGGACATTTGCTGGTCGTATGCAGGGTTTCTGTAAATTTCACCCGTGTCTCGCATTTTGGGATTTCCGGAATCGGAGAATGTGCCCGAATCGGGGACCCAGGAAACATACACGAGCGTGTCGGAAACAAGTGAAATCGCTGGAAATCGGGTAAATGCCTCAAGCGAGGGTAGAACGGGACATTTGCTGGTCGTATGCAGGGCTTCTGTAAATTTCACCCGTGTCTCGCATTTTGGGATTTCCGGAATCGGAGAATGTGCCCGAATCGGGGACCCAGTAAACATACACAAGCGTCTCGGAAACAAGTGAAATCGCTGGAAATCGGGTAAATGCCTCAAGCGAGGGTAGAACGGGACATTTGCTGGTCGTATGCAGGGCTTCTGTATATTTCACCCGTGTCTCGCATTTTGGGATTTCTGGAATCGGAGAATGTGCCCGAATCGGGGACCCAGTAAACATACACGAGCGTGTCGGAAACAAGTGAAATCGCAGGAAATGGGGCAAATGCCTCAAGCGAGGGTAGAACGGGACATTTGCTGGTCGTATGCAGGGCTTCTGTAAATTTCACCCGTGTCTCGCATTTTGGGATTTCCGGAATCGGAGAATGTGCCCGAATCCGGGACCCAGTAAACATACACGAGCGTGTCGGAAACAAGTGAAATCGCTGGAAATGGGGTGCCTGCCTCAAGCGAGGGCAGAACGGGACATTTGCTGGTCGTATGCAGGGCTTCTGTAAATTTCACCCGTGTCTCGCATTTTGGGATTTCCGGAATCGGAGAATGTGCCCGAATCGGGGACCCAGTAAACATACACGAGTGTGTCGGAAAGAAGTGAAATCGCGGGAAATCGGGTAAATGCCTCAAGCGAGGGTAGAACAGGACATTTGCTGGTCGTATGCAGGGCTTCTGTAAATTTCACCCGTGTCTCGCATTTTGGGATTTCCGGAATCGGAGAATGTGCCCGAATCGGGGACCCAGTAAACATACACAAGCGTGTCGGAAACAAGTGAAATCGCTGGAAATCAGGTAAATGCCTCAAGCGAGGGTAGAACGGGAGATTTGCTGGTCGTATGCAGGGCTTCTGTAAATTTCACCCGTGTCTCGCATTTTGGGATTTCCGGAATCGGAGAATGTGCCCGAATCGGGGACCCAGGAAACATACACGAGCGTGTCGGAAACAAGTGAAATCGCTGGAAATCGGGTAAATGCCTCAAGCGAGGGTAGAACGGGACATTTGCTGGTCGTATGCAGGGCTTCTGTAAATTTCACCCGTGTCTCGCATTTTGGGATTTCCGGAATCGGAGAATGTGCCCGAATCGGGGACCCAGTAAACATACACGAGCGTGTCGGAAACAAGTGAAATCGCTGGAAATCGGGTAAATGCCTCAAGCGAGGGTAGAACGGGACATTTGCTGGTCGTATGCAGGGCTTCTGGTCGTATGCAGGGCTTCTGTAAATTTCACCCGTGTCTCGCATTTTGGGATTTCCGGAATCGGAGAATGTGCCCGAATCGGGGACCCAGTAAACATACACAAGCGTCTCGGAAACAAGTGAAATCGCTGGAAATCGGGTAAATGCCTCAAGCGAGGGTAGAACGGGACATTTGCTGGTCGTATGCAGGGCTTCTGTATATTTCACCCGTGTCTCGCATTTTGGGATTTCTGGAATCGGAGAATGTGCCCGAATCGGGGACCCAGTAAACATACACGAGCGTGTCGGAAACAAGTGAAATCGCAGGAAATGGGGCAAATGCCTCAAGCGAGGGTAGAACGGGACATTTGCTGGTCGTATGCAGGGCTTCTGTAAATTTCACCCGTGTCTCGCATTTTGGGATTTCCGGAATCGGAGAATGTGCCCGAATCCGGGACCCAGTAAACATACACGAGCGTGTCGGAAACAAGTGAAATCGCTGGAAATGGGGTGCCTGCCTCAAGCGAGGGCAGAACGGGACATTTGCTGGTCGTATGCAGGGCTTCTGTAAATTTCACCCGTGTCTCGCATTTTGGGATTTCCGGAATCGGAGAATGTGCCCGAATCGGGGACCCAGTAAACATACACGAGTGTGTCGGAAAGAAGTGAAATCGCGGGAAATCGGGTAAATGCCTCAAGCGAGGGTAGAACAGGACATTTGCTGGTCGTATGCAGGGCTTCTGTAAATTTCATCCGTGTCTCGCATTTTGTGATTTCCGGAATCGGAGAATGTGCCCGAATCGGGGACCCAGTAAACATACACGAGCGTGTCGGAAACAAGTGAAATCGCTGGAAATCGGGTAAATGCCTCAAGCGAGGGTAGAACGGGACATTTGCTGGTCGTATGCAGGGCTTCTGTAAATTTCACCCGTGTCTCACATTTTGGGATTTCCGGAATCGGGGAATGTGCCCGAATCAAGGGACCCAGTAAACATACACGAGCGTGTCGGAAACAAGTGAAATCGCTGGAAATGGGGTGCATGCCTCAAGCGAGGGCAGAACGGGACATTTGCTGGTCGTATGCAGGGCTTCTGTAAATTTCACCTACGTCTCGCATTTTGGGATTTCCGGAATCGGAAAATGTGCCCGAATCAAGGGACCCAGTAAACATACACGAGCGTGTCAGAAACAAGTGAAATTGCTGGAAATGGGGCAAATGCCTCAAGCGAGGGTAGAACGGGACATTTGCTGGTCGTATGCAGGGCTTCTGTAAATTTCACCCGTGTCTCGCATTTTGGGATTTCCGGAATCGGAGAATGTGCCCGAATCGGGGACCCAGTAAACATACACAAGCGTGTCGGAAACAAGTGAAATCGCTGGAAATCAGGTAAATGCCTCAAGCGAGGGTAGAACGGGACATTTGCTGGTCGTATGCAGGGCTTCTGTAAATTTCACCCGTGTCTCGCATTTTGGGATTTCCGGAATCGGAGAATGTGCCCGAATCCGGGACCCAGTAAACATACACGAGCGTGTCGGAAACAAGTGAAATCGCTGGAAATGGGGTGCCTGCCTCAAGCGAGGGCAGAACGGGACATTTGCTGGTCGTATGCAGGGCTTCTGTAAATTTCACCCGTGTCTCGCATTTTGGGATTTCCGGAATCGGAGAATGTGCCCGAATCGGGGACCCAGTAAACATACACGAGTGTGTCGGAAAGAAGTGAAATCGCGGGAAATCGGGTAAATGCCTCAAGCGAGGGTAGAACAGGACATTTGCTGGTCGTATGCAGGGCTTCTGTAAATTTCATCCGTGTCTCGCATTTTGTGATTTCCGGAATCGGAGAATGTGCCCGAATCGGGGACCCAGTAAACATACACGAGCGTGTCGGAAACAAGTGAAATCGCTGGAAATCGGGTAAATGCCTCAAGCGAGGGTAGAACGGGACATTTGCTGGTCGTATGCAGGGCTTCTGTAAATTTCACCCGTGTCTCACATTTTGGGATTTCCGGAATCGGGGAATGTGCCCGAATCAAGGGACCCAGTAAACATACACGAGCGTGTCGGAAACAAGTGAAATCGCTGGAAATGGGGTGCATGCCTCAAGCGAGGGCAGAACGGGACATTTGCTGGTCGTATGCAGGGCTTCTGTAAATTTCACCTACGTCTCGCATTTTGGGATTTCCGGAATCGGAAAATGTGCCCGAATCAAGGGACCCAGTAAACATACACGAGCGTGTCAGAAACAAGTGAAATTGCTGGAAATGGGGCAAATGCCTCAAGCGAGGGTAGAACGGGACATTTGCTGGTCGTATGCAGGGCTTCTGTAAATTTCACCCGTGTCTCGCATTTTGGGATTTCCGGAATCGGAGAATGTGCCCGAATCGGGGACCCAGTAAACATACACAAGCGTGTCGGAAACAAGTGAAATCGCTGGAAATCAGGTAAATGCCTCAAGCGAGGGTAGAACGGGACATTTGCTGGTCGTATGCAGGGTTTCTGTAAATTTCACCCGTGTCTCGCATTTTGGGATTTCCGGAATCGGAGAATGTGCCCGAATCGGGGACCCAGGAAACATACACGAGCGTGTCGGAAACAAGTGAAATCGCTGGAAATCGGGTAAATGCCTCAAGCGAGGGTAGAACGGGACATTTGCTGGTCGTATGCAGGGCTTCTGTAAATTTCACCCGTGTCTCGCATTTTGGGATTTCCGGAATCGGAGAATGTGCCCGAATCGGGGACCCAGGAAACATACACGAGCGTGTCGGAAACAAGTGAAATCGCTGGAAATCAGGTAAATGCCTCAAGCGAGGGTAGAACGGGACATTTGCTGGTCGTATGCAGGGTTTCTGTAAATTTCACCCGTGTCTCGCATTTTGGGATTTCCGGAATCGGAGAATGTGCCCGAATCGGGGACCCAGGAAACATACACGAGCGTGTCGGAAACAAGTGAAATCGCTGGAAATCGGGTAAATGCCTCAAGCGAGGGTAGAACGGGACATTTGCTGGTCGTATGCAGGGCTTCTGTAAATTTCACCCGTGTCTCGCATTTTGGGATTTCCGGAATCGGAGAATGTGCCCGAATCGGGGACCCAGTAAACATACACAAGCGTCTCGGAAACAAGTGAAATCGCTGGAAATCGGGTAAATGCCTCAAGCGAGGGTAGAACGGGACATTTGCTGGTCGTATGCAGGGCTTCTGTATATTTCACCCGTGTCTCGCATTTTGGGATTTCTGGAATCGGAGAATGTGCCCGAATCGGGGACCCAGTAAACATACACGAGCGTGTCGGAAACAAGTGAAATCGCAGGAAATGGGGCAAATGCCTCAAGCGAGGGTAGAACGGGACATTTGCTGGTCGTATGCAGGGCTTCTGTAAATTTCACCCGTGTCTCGCATTTTGGGATTTCCGGAATCGGAGAATGTGCCCGAATCCGGGACCCAGTAAACATACACGAGCGTGTCGGAAACAAGTGAAATCGCTGGAAATGGGGTGCCTGCCTCAAGCGAGGGCAGAACGGGACATTTGCTGGTCGTATGCAGGGCTTCTGTAAATTTCACCCGTGTCTCGCATTTTGGGATTTCCGGAATCGGAGAATGTGCCCGAATCGGGGACCCAGTAAACATACACGAGTGTGTCGGAAAGAAGTGAAATCGCGGGAAATCGGGTAAATGCCTCAAGCGAGGGTAGAACAGGACATTTGCTGGTCGTATGCAGGGCTTCTGTAAATTTCACCCGTGTCTCGCATTTTGGGATTTCCGGAATCGGAGAATGTGCCCGAATCGGGGACCCAGTAAACATACACAAGCGTGTCGGAAACAAGTGAAATCGCTGGAAATCAGGTAAATGCCTCAAGCGAGGGTAGAACGGGACATTTGCTGGTCGTATGCAGGGTTTCTGTAAATTTCACCCGTGTCTCGCATTTTGGGATTTCCGGAATCGGAGAATGTGCCCGAATCGGGGACCCAGGAAACATACACGAGCGTGTCGGAAACAAGTGAAATCGCTGGAAATCGGGTAAATGCCTCAAGCGAGGGTAGAACGGGACATTTGCTGGTCGTATGCAGGGCTTCTGTAAATTTCACCCGTGTCTCGCATTTTGGGATTTCCGGAATCGGAGAATGTGCCCGAATCGGGGACCCAGTAAACATACACGAGCGTGTCGGAAACAAGTGAAATCGCTGGAAATCGGGTAAATGCCTCAAGCGAGGGTAGAACGGGACATTTGCTGGTCGTATGCAGGGCTTCTGGTCGTATGCAGGGCTTCTGTAAATTTCACCCGTGTCTCGCATTTTGGGATTTCCGGAATCGGAGAATGTGCCCGAATCGGGGACCCAGTAAACATACACAAGCGTCTCGGAAACAAGTGAAATCGCTGGAAATCGGGTAAATGCCTCAAGCGAGGGTAGAACGGGACATTTGCTGGTCGTATGCAGGGCTTCTGTATATTTCACCCGTGTCTCGCATTTTGGGATTTCTGGAATCGGAGAATGTGCCCGAATCGGGGACCCAGTAAACATACACGAGCGTGTCGGAAACAAGTGAAATCGCAGGAAATGGGGCAAATGCCTCAAGCGAGGGTAGAACGGGACATTTGCTGGTCGTATGCAGGGCTTCTGTAAATTTCACCCGTGTCTCGCATTTTGGGATTTCCGGAATCGGAGAATGTGCCCGAATCCGGGACCCAGTAAACATACACGAGCGTGTCGGAAACAAGTGAAATCGCTGGAAATGGGGTGCCTGCCTCAAGCGAGGGCAGAACGGGACATTTGCTGGTCGTATGCAGGGCTTCTGTAAATTTCACCCGTGTCTCGCATTTTGGGATTTCCGGAATCGGAGAATGTGCCCGAATCGGGGACCCAGTAAACATACACGAGTGTGTCGGAAAGAAGTGAAATCGCGGGAAATCGGGTAAATGCCTCAAGCGAGGGTAGAACAGGACATTTGCTGGTCGTATGCAGGGCTTCTGTAAATTTCATCCGTGTCTCGCATTTTGTGATTTCCGGAATCGGAGAATGTGCCCGAATCGGGGACCCAGTAAACATACACGAGCGTGTCGGAAACAAGTGAAATCGCTGGAAATCGGGTAAATGCCTCAAGCGAGGGTAGAACGGGACATTTGCTGGTCGTATGCAGGGCTTCTGTAAATTTCACCCGTGTCTCACATTTTGGGATTTCCGGAATCGGGGAATGTGCCCGAATCAAGGGACCCAGTAAACATACACGAGCGTGTCGGAAACAAGTGAAATCGCTGGAAATGGGGTGCATGCCTCAAGCGAGGGCAGAACGGGACATTTGCTGGTCGTATGCAGGGCTTCTGTAAATTTCACCTACGTCTCGCATTTTGGGATTTCCGGAATCGGAAAATGTGCCCGAATCAAGGGACCCAGTAAACATACACGAGCGTGTCAGAAACAAGTGAAATTGCTGGAAATGGGGCAAATGCCTCAAGCGAGGGTAGAACGGGACATTTGCTGGTCGTATGCAGGGCTTCTGTAAATTTCACCCGTGTCTCGCATTTTGGGATTTCCGGAATCGGAGAATGTGCCCGAATCGGGGACCCAGTAAACATACACAAGCGTGTCGGAAACAAGTGAAATCGCTGGAAATCAGGTAAATGCCTCAAGCGAGGGTAGAACGGGACATTTGCTGGTCGTATGCAGGGCTTCTGTAAATTTCACCCGTGTCTCGCATTTTGGGATTTCCGGAATCGGAGAATGTGCCCGAATCCGGGACCCAGTAAACATACACGAGCGTGTCGGAAACAAGTGAAATCGCTGGAAATGGGGTGCCTGCCTCAAGCGAGGGCAGAACGGGACATTTGCTGGTCGTATGCAGGGCTTCTGTAAATTTCACCCGTGTCTCGCATTTTGGGATTTCCGGAATCGGAGAATGTGCCCGAATCGGGGACCCAGTAAACATACACGAGTGTGTCGGAAAGAAGTGAAATCGCGGGAAATCGGGTAAATGCCTCAAGCGAGGGTAGAACAGGACATTTGCTGGTCGTATGCAGGGCTTCTGTAAATTTCATCCGTGTCTCGCATTTTGTGATTTCCGGAATCGGAGAATGTGCCCGAATCGGGGACCCAGTAAACATACACGAGCGTGTCGGAAACAAGTGAAATCGCTGGAAATCGGGTAAATGCCTCAAGCGAGGGTAGAACGGGACATTTGCTGGTCGTATGCAGGGCTTCTGTAAATTTCACCCGTGTCTCACATTTTGGGATTTCCGGAATCGGGGAATGTGCCCGAATCAAGGGACCCAGTAAACATACACGAGCGTGTCGGAAACAAGTGAAATCGCTGGAAATGGGGTGCATGCCTCAAGCGAGGGCAGAACGGGACATTTGCTGGTCGTATGCAGGGCTTCTGTAAATTTCACCTACGTCTCGCATTTTGGGATTTCCGGAATCGGAAAATGTGCCCGAATCAAGGGACCCAGTAAACATACACGAGCGTGTCAGAAACAAGTGAAATTGCTGGAAATGGGGCAAATGCCTCAAGCGAGGGTAGAACGGGACATTTGCTGGTCGTATGCAGGGCTTCTGTAAATTTCACCCGTGTCTCGCATTTTGGGATTTCCGGAATCGGAGAATGTGCCCGAATCGGGGACCCAGTAAACATACACAAGCGTGTCGGAAACAAGTGAAATCGCTGGAAATCAGGTAAATGCCTCAAGCGAGGGTAGAACGGGACATTTGCTGGTCGTATGCAGGGTTTCTGTAAATTTCACCCGTGTCTCGCATTTTGGGATTTCCGGAATCGGAGAATGTGCCCGAATCGGGGACCCAGGAAACATACACGAGCGTGTCGGAAACAAGTGAAATCGCTGGAAATCGGGTAAATGCCTCAAGCGAGGGTAGAACGGGACATTTGCTGGTCGTATGCAGGGCTTCTGTAAATTTCACCCGTGTCTCGCATTTTGGGATTTCCGGAATCGGAGAATGTGCCCGAATCGGGGACCCAGTAAACATACACGAGCGTGTCGGAAACAAGTGAAATCGCTGGAAATCGGGTAAATGCCTCAAGCGAGGGTAGAACGGGACATTTGCTGGTCGTATGCAGGGCTTCTGGTCGTATGCAGGGCTTCTGTAAATTTCACCCGTGTCTCGCATTTTGGGATTTCCGGAATCGGAGAATGTGCCCGAATCGGGGACCCAGTAAACATACACAAGCGTCTCGGAAACAAGTGAAATCGCTGGAAATCGGGTAAATGCCTCAAGCGAGGGTAGAACGGGACATTTGCTGGTCGTATGCAGGGCTTCTGTAAATTTCACCCGTGTCTCGCATTTTGGGATTTCCGGAATCGGAGAATGTGCCCGAATCGGGGACCCAGTAAACATACACGAGTGTGTCAGAAACAAGTGAAATCGCTGGAAATCGGGTAAATGCCTCAAGCGAGGGTAGAACGGGACATTTGCTGGTCGTATGCAGGGCTTCTGTAAATTTCACCCGCGTCTCGCATTTTGGGATTTCCGGAATCGGAAAATGTGCCCGAATCAAGGGACCCAGGAAACATACTCGAGCGTGTCGGAAACAAGTGAAATCGCAGGAAATGGGGCAAATGCCTCAAGCGTGGGTAGAACGGGACATTTGCTGGTTGTATGCAGGGCTTCTGTAAATTTCCCCCGTGGCTCGCATTTTGGGATTTCCGGAATCGGGGAATGTGCCCGAATCGGGGACCCAGTAAACATACACGAGCGTGTCGGAAACAAGTGAAATCACTGGAAATCGTGTAAGTGCCTCAAGCGAGGGTAGAACGGGACTTTTGCTGGTCGTATGCAGGGCTTCTGTAAATTTCACCCGTGTCTCGCATTTTGGGCTCTCCGGAATCGGAGAATGTGCCCGAATCGGGGACCCAGTAAACATACACGAGCGTGTCGGAAACAAGTGAAATCGCTGGAAATCGGGTAAATGCCTCAAGCGAGGGTAGAAAGGGACATTTGCTGGTCGTATGCAGGGCTTCTGTAAATTTCACCCGTGTCTCGCATTTTGTGATTTCCGGAATCGGAAAATGTGCCCGAATCGGGGACCCAGTAAACATACACGAGCGTGTCGGAAACAAGTGAAATCGCTGGAAATCGGGTAAATGCCTCAAGCGAGGGTAGAACGGGAGATTTGCTGGTCGTATGCAGGGCTTCTGTAAATTTCACCCGTGTCTCACATTTTGGGATTTCCGGAATCGGGGAATGTGCCCGAATCAAGGGACCCAGTAAACATACACGAGCGTGTCGGAAACAAGTGAAATCGCTGGAAATGGGGCAAATGCCTCAAGCGAGGGTAGAACGGGACATTTGCTGGTCGTATGCAGGGCTTCTGTAAATTTCACCCGTGGCTCGCATTTTGGGATTTCCAGAATCGGGGAATGTGCCCGAATCGGGGACCCAGTAAACATACACGAGCGTGTCGGAAACAAGTGAAATCGCTGGAAATCGGGTAAATGCCTCAAGCGAGGGTAGAACGGGACATTTGCTGCTCGTATGCAGGGCTTCTGTAAATTTCACCCGTGGCTCGCATTTTGGGATTTCCGGAATCGGGGAATGTGCCCGAATCGGGGACCCAGTAAACATACACGAGCGTGTCGGAAACAAGTGAAATCGCTGGAAATCGGGTAAATGCCTCAAGCGAGGGTAGAACGGGACATTTGCTGCTCGTATGCAGGGCTTCTGTAAATTTCACCCGTGTCTCGCATTTTGGGATTTCCGGAATCGGAGAATCTGCCCGAATCCGGGACCCAGTAAACATACACGAGCGTGTCGGAAACAAGTGAAATCGCGGGAAATCGGGTAAATGCCTCAAGCGAGGGCAGAACGGGACATTTGCTGGTCGTATGCAGGGCTTCTGTAAATTTCACCCGTGTCTCGCATTTTGGGATTTCCGGAATCGGAGAATGTGCCCGAATCGGGGACCCAGTAAACATACACGAGCGTGTCGGAAACAAGCGAAATCGCTGGAAATGGGGTGCATGCCTCAAGCGAGGGCAGAACGGGACATTTGCTGGTCGTATGCAGGGCTTCTGTAAATTTCACCTACGTCTCGCATTTTGGGATTTCCGGAATCGGAAAATGTGCCCGAATCAAGGGACCCAGTAAACATACACGAGCGTGTCAGAAACAAGTGAAATCGCTAGAAATGGGGCAAATGCCTCAAGCGAGGGTAGAACGGGACATTTGCTGGTCGTATGCAGGGCTTCTGTAAATTTCACCCGTGTCTCGCATTTTGGGATTTCCGGAATCGGAGAATGTGCCCGAATCGGGGACCCAGTAAACATACACAAGCGTGTCGGAAACAAGTGAAATCGCTGGAAATCAGGTAAATGCCTCAAGCGAGGGTAGAACGGGACATTTGCTGGTCGTATGCAGGGTTTCTGTAAATTTCACCCGTGTCTCGCATTTTGGGATTTCCGGAATCGGAGAATGTGCCCGAATCGGGGACCCAGGAAACATACACGAGCGTGTCGGAAACAAGTGAAATCGCTGGAAATCGGGTAAATGCCTCAAGCGAGGGTAGAACGGGACATTTGCTGGTCGTATGCAGGGCTTCTGTAAATTTCACCCGTGTCTCGCATTTTGGGATTTCCGGAATCGGAGAATGTGCCCGAATCGGGGACCCAGTAAACATACACGAGCGTGTCGGAAACAAGTGAAATCGCTGGAAATCGGGTAAATGCCTCAAGCGAGGGTAGAACGGGACATTTGCTGGTCGTATGCAGGGCTTCTGGTCGTATGCAGGGCTTCTGTAAATTTCACCCGTGTCTCGCATTTTGGGATTTCCGGAATCGGAGAATGTGCCCGAATCGGGGACCCAGTAAACATACACAAGCGTCTCGGAAACAAGTGAAATCGCTGGAAATCGGGTAAATGCCTCAAGCGAGGGTAGAACGGGACATTTGCTGGTCGTATGCAGGGCTTCTGTATATTTCACCCGTGTCTCGCATTTTGGGATTTCTGGAATCGGAGAATGTGCCCGAATCGGGGACCCAGTAAACATACACGAGCGTGTCGGAAACAAGTGAAATCGCAGGAAATGGGGCAAATGCCTCAAGCGAGGGTAGAACGGGACATTTGCTGGTCGTATGCAGGGCTTCTGTAAATTTCACCCGTGTCTCGCATTTTGGGATTTCCGGAATCGGAGAATGTGCCCGAATCCGGGACCCAGTAAACATACACGAGCGTGTCGGAAACAAGTGAAATCGCTGGAAATGGGGTGCCTGCCTCAAGCGAGGGCAGAACGGGACATTTGCTCGTCGTATGCAGGGCTTCTGTAAATTTCACCCGTGTCTCGCATTTTGGGATTTCCGGAATCGGAGAATGTGCCCGAATCGGGGACCCAGTAAACATACACGAGTGTGTCGGAAAGAAGTGAAATCGCGGGAAATCGGGTAAATGCCTCAAGCGAGGGTAGAACAGGACATTTGCTGGTCGTATGCAGGGCTTCTGTAAATTTCATCCGTGTCTCGCATTTTGTGATTTCCGGAATAGGAGAATGTGCCCGAATCGGGGACCCAGTAAACATACACGAGCGTGTCGGAAACAAGTGAAATCGCTGGAAATCGGGTAAATGCCTCAAGCGAGGGTAGAACGGGACATTTGCTGGTCGTATGCAGGGCTTCTGTAAATTTCACCCGTGTCTCACATTTTGGGATTTCCGGAATCGGGGAATGTGCCCGAATCAAGGGACCCAGTAAACATACACGAGCGTGTCGGAAACAAGTGAAATCGCTGGAAATGGGGTGCATGCCTCAAGCGAGGGCAGAACGGGACATTTGCTGGTCGTATGCAGGGCTTCTGTAAATTTCACCTACGTCTCGCATTTTGGGATTTCCGGAATCGGAAAATGTGCCCGAATCAAGGGACCCAGTAAACATACACGAGCGTGTCAGAAACAAGTGAAATTGCTGGAAATGGGGCAAATGCCTCAAGCGAGGGTAGAACGGGACATTTGCTGGTCGTATGCAGGGCTTCTGTAAATTTCACCCGTGTCTCGCATTTTGGGATTTCCGGAATCGGAGAATGTGCCCGAATCGGGGACCCAGTAAACATACACAAGCGTGTCGGAAACAAGTGAAATCGCTGGAAATCAGGTAAATGCCTCAAGCGAGGGTAGAACGGGACATTTGCTGGTCGTATGCAGGGTTTCTGTAAATTTCACCCGTGTCTCGCATTTTGGGATTTCCGGAATCGGAGAATGTGCCCGAATCGGGGACCCAGGAAACATACACGAGCGTGTCGGAAACAAGTGAAATCGCTGGAAATCGGGTAAATGCCTCAAGCGAGGGTAGAACGGGACATTTGCTGGTCGTATGCAGGGCTTCTGTAAATTTCACCCGTGTCTCGCATTTTGGGATTTCCGGAATCGGAGAATGTGCCCGAATCGGGGACCCAGTAAACATACACGAGCGTGTCGGAAACAAGTGAAATCGCTGGAAATCGGGTAAATGCCTCAAGCGAGGGTAGAACGGGACATTTGCTGGTCGTATGCAGGGCTTCTGGTCGTATGCAGGGCTTCTGTAAATTTCACCCGTGTCTCGCATTTTGGGATTTCCGGAATCGGAGAATGTGCCCGAATCGGGGACCCAGTAAACATACACAAGCGTCTCGGAAACAAGTGAAATCGCTGGAAATCGGGTAAATGCCTCAAGCGAGGGTAGAACGGGACATTTGCTGGTCGTATGCAGGGCTTCTGTAAATTTCACCCGTGTCTCGCATTTTGGGATTTCCGGAATCGGAGAATGTGCCCGAATCGGGGACCCAGTAAACATACACGAGTGTGTCAGAAACAAGTGAAATCGCTGGAAATCGGGTAAATGCCTCAAGCGAGGGTAGAACGGGACATTTGCTGGTCGTATGCAGGGCTTCTGTAAATTTCACCCGCGTCTCGCTTTTTGGGATTTCCGGAATCGGAAAATGTGCCCGAATCAAGGGACCCAGGAAACATACTCGAGCGTGTCGGAAACAAGTGAAATCGCAGGAAATGGGGCAAATGCCTCAAGCGTGGGTAGAACGGGACATTTGCTGGTTGTATGCAGGGCTTCTGTAAATTTCCCCCGTGGCTCGCATTTTGGGATTTCCGGAATCGGGGAATGTGCCCGAATCGGGGACCCAGTAAACATACACGAGCGTGTCGGAAACAAGTGAAATCACTGGAAATCGTGTAAGTGCCTCAAGCGAGGGTAGAACGGGACTTTTGCTGGTCGTATGCAGGGCTTCTGTAAATTTCACCCGTGTCTCGCATTTTGGGCTCTCCGGAATCGGAGAATGTGCCCGAATCGGGGACCCAGTAAACATACACGAGCGTGTCGGAAACAAGTGAAATCGCTGGAAATCGGGTAAATGCCTCAAGCGAGGGTAGAAAGGGACATTTGCTGGTCGTATGCAGGGCTTCTGTAAATTTCACCCGTGTCTCGCATTTTGTGATTTCCGGAATCGGAAAATGTGCCCGAATCGGGGACCCAGTAAACATACACGAGCGTGTCGGAAACAAGTGAAATCGCTGGAAATCGGGTAAATGCCTCAAGCGAGGGTAGAACGGGAGATTTGCTGGTCGTATGCAGGGCTTCTGTAAATTTCACCCGTGTCTCACATTTTGGGATTTCCGGAATCGGGGAATGTGCCCGAATCAAGGGACCCAGTAAACATACACGAGCGTGTCGGAAACAAGTGAAATCGCTGGAAATGGGGCAAATGCCTCAAGCGAGGGTAGAACGGGACATTTGCTGGTCGTATGCAGGGCTTCTGTAAATTTCACCCGTGGCTCGCATTTTGGGATTTCCAGAATCGGGGAATGTGCCCGAATCGGGGACCCAGTAAACATACACGAGCGTGTCGGAAACAAGTGAAATCGCTGGAAATCGGGTAAATGCCTCAAGCGAGGGTAGAACGGGACATTTGCTGCTCGTATGCAGGGCTTCTGTAAATTTCACCCGTGGCTCGCATTTTGGGATTTCCGGAATCGGGGAATGTGCCCGAATCGGGGACCCAGTAAACATACACGAGCGTGTCGGAAACAAGTGAAATCGCTGGAAATCGGGTAAATGCCTCAAGCGAGGGTAGAACGGGACATTTGCTGCTCGTATGCAGGGCTTCTGTAAATTTCACCCGTGTCTCGCATTTTGGGATTTCCGGAATCGGAGAATCTGCCCGAATCCGGGACCCAGTAAACATACACGAGCGTGTCGGAAACAAGTGAAATCGCGGGAAATCGGGTAAATGCCTCAAGCGAGGGTAGAACGGGACATTTGCTGGTCGTATGCAGGGCTTCTGTACATTTCACCCGTGTCTCGCATTTTGGGATTTCCGGAATCGGGGAATGTGCCCGAATCAAGGGACCCAGTAAACATACACGAGCGTGTCGGAAACAAGTGAAATCGCTGGAAATGGGGTGCATGCCTCAAGCGAGGGCAGAACGGGACATTTGCTGGTCGTATGCAGGGCTTCTGTAAATTTCACCCGTGTCTCGCATTTTGGGATTTCCGGAATCGGAGAATGTGCCCGAATCCGGGACCCAGTAAACATACACGAGCGTGTCGGAAACAAGTGAAATCGCGGGAAATCGGGTAAATGCCTCAAGCGAGGGTAGAACGGGACATTTGCTGGTCGTATACAGGGCTTCTGTATATTTCACCCGTGTCTCGCATTTTGGGATTTCCGGAATCGGGGAATGTGCCCGAATCAAGGGACCCAGTAAATATACACGAGCGTGTCGGAAACAAGTGAAATCGCTGGAAATGGGGTGCATGCCTCAAGCGAGGGCAGAACGGGACATTTGCTGGTCGTATGCAGGGCTTCTGTAAATTTCACCCGTGTCTCGCATTTTGGGATTTCCGGAATCGGAGAATGTGCCCGAATCGGGGACCCAGTAAACATACACGAGCGTGTCGGAAACAAGTGAAATCGCTGGAAATCGGGTAAATGCCTCAAGCGAGGGTAGAACGGGACATTTGCTGGTCGTATGCAGGGCTTCTGTAAATTTCACCCGTGTCTCGCATTTTGGGATTTCCGGAATCGGAAAATGTGCCCGAATCAAGGGACCCAGTAAACATACACGAGCGTGTCGGAAACAAGTGAAATCGCAGGAAATGGGGCAAATGCCTCAAGCGAGGGTAGAACGGGACATTTGTTGGTCGTATGCAGGGCTTCTGTAAATTTCACCCGTGTCTCGCATTTTGGGATTTCCGGAATCGGAGAATGTGCCCGAATCGGGGACCCAGTAAACATACACGAGTGTGTCAGAAACAAGTGAAATCGCTGGAAATCGGGTAAATGCCTCAAGCGAGGGTAGAACGGGACATTTGCTGGTCGTATGCAGGGCTTCTGTAAATTTCACCCGCGTCTCGCTTTTTGGGATTTCCGGAATCGGAAAATGTGCCCGAATCAAGGGACCCAGGAAACATACTCGAGCGTGTCGGAAACAAGTGAAATCGCAGGAAATGGGGCAAATGCCTCAAGCGTGGGTAGAACGGGACATTTGCTGGTTGTATGCAGGGCTTCTGTAAATTTCCCCCGTGGCTCGCATTTTGGGATTTCCGGAATCGGGGAATGTGCCCGAATCGGGGACCCAGTAAACATACACGAGCGTGTCGGAAACAAGTGAAATCACTGGAAATCGTGTAAGTGCCTCAAGCGAGGGTAGAACGGGACTTTTGCTGGTCGTATGCAGGGCTTCTGTAAATTTCACCCGTGTCTCGCATTTTGGGCTCTCCGGAATCGGAGAATGTGCCCGAATCGGGGACCCAGTAAACATACACGAGCGTGTCGGAAACAAGTGAAATCGCTGGAAATCGGGTAAATGCCTCAAGCGAGGGTAGAAAGGGACATTTGCTGGTCGTATGCAGGGCTTCTGTAAATTTCACCCGTGTCTCGCATTTTGTGATTTCCGGAATCGGAAAATGTGCCCGAATCGGGGACCCAGTAAACATACACGAGCGTGTCGGAAACAAGTGAAATCGCTGGAAATCGGGTAAATGCCTCAAGCGAGGGTAGAACGGGAGATTTGCTGGTCGTATGCAGGGCTTCTGTAAATTTCACCCGTGTCTCACATTTTGGGATTTCCGGAATCGGGGAATGTGCCCGAATCAAGGGACCCAGTAAACATACACGAGCGTGTCGGAAACAAGTGAAATCGCTGGAAATGGGGCAAATGCCTCAAGCGAGGGTAGAACGGGACATTTGCTGGTCGTATGCAGGGCTTCTGTAAATTTCACCCGTGGCTCGCATTTTGGGATTTCCAGAATCGGGGAATGTGCCCGAATCGGGGACCCAGTAAACATACACGAGCGTGTCGGAAACAAGTGAAATCGCTGGAAATCGGGTAAATGCCTCAAGCGAGGGTAGAACGGGACATTTGCTGCTCGTATGCAGGGCTTCTGTAAATTTCACCCGTGGCTCGCATTTTGGGATTTCCGGAATCGGGGAATGTGCCCGAATCGGGGACCCAGTAAACATACACGAGCGTGTCGGAAACAAGTGAAATCGCTGGAAATCGGGTAAATGCCTCAAGCGAGGGTAGAACGGGACATTTGCTGCTCGTATGCAGGGCTTCTGTAAATTTCACCCGTGTCTCGCATTTTGGGATTTCCGGAATCGGAGAATCTGCCCGAATCCGGGACCCAGTAAACATACACGAGCGTGTCGGAAACAAGTGAAATCGCGGGAAATCGGGTAAATGCCTCAAGCGAGGGTAGAACGGGACATTTGCTGGTCGTATGCAGGGCTTCTGTACATTTCACCCGTGTCTCGCATTTTGGGATTTCCGGAATCGGGGAATGTGCCCGAATCAAGGGACCCAGTAAACATACACGAGCGTGTCGGAAACAAGTGAAATCGCTGGAAATGGGGTGCATGCCTCAAGCGAGGGCAGAACGGGACATTTGCTGGTCGTATGCAGGGCTTCTGTAAATTTCACCCGTGTCTCGCATTTTGGGATTTCCGGAATCGGAGAATGTGCCCGAATCCGGGACCCAGTAAACATACACGAGCGTGTCGGAAACAAGTGAAATCGCGGGAAATCGGGTAAATGCCTCAAGCGAGGGTAGAACGGGACATTTGCTGGTCGTATGCAGGGCTTCTGTATATTTCACCCGTGTCTCGCATTTTGGGATTTCCGGAATCGGGGAATGTGCCCGAATCAAGGGACCCAGTAAATATACACGAGCGTGTCGGAAACAAGTGAAATCGCTGGAAATGGGGTGCATGCCTCAAGCGAGGGCAGAACGGGACATTTGCTGGTCGTATGCAGGGCTTCTGTAAATTTCACCCGTGTCTCGCATTTTGGGATTTCCGGAATCGGAGAATGTGCCCGAATCGGGGACCCAGTAAACATACACGAGCGTGTCGGAAACAAGTGAAATCGCTGGAAATCGGGTAAATGCCTCAAGCGAGGGTAGAACGGGACATTTGCTGGTCGTATGCAGGGCTTCTGTAAATTTCACCCGTGTCTCGCATTTTGGGATTTCCGGAATCGGAAAATGTGCCCGAATCAAGGGACCCAGTAAACATACACGAGCGTGTCGGAAACAAGTGAAATCGCAGGAAATGGGGCAAATGCCTCAAGCGAGGGTAGAACGGGACATTTGTTGGTCGTATGCAGGGCTTCTGTAAATTTCACCCGTGGCTCGCATTTTGGGATTTCCGGAATCGGGGAATGTGCCCGAATCGGGGACCCAGTAAACATACACGAGCATGTCGGAAAGAAGTGAAATCGCTGGAAATCAGGTAAATGCCTCAAGCGAGGGTAGAACGGGACATTTGCTGGTCGTATGCAGGGCTTCTGTAAATTTCACCCGTGTCTCGCATTTTGTGATTTCCGGAATCGGAGAATGTGCCCGAATCGGGGACCCAGTAAACATACACGAGCGTCTCGGAAACAAGTGAAATCGCTGGAAATCGGGTAAATGCCTCAAGCGAGGGTAGAACGGGACATTTGCTGGTCGTATGCAGGGCTTCTGTAAATTTCACCCGTGTCTCACATTTTGGGATTTCCGGAATCGGGGAATGTGCCCGAATCAAGGGACCCAGTAAACATACACGAGCGTGTCGGAAACAAGTGAAATCGCTGGAAATGGGGTGCATGCCTCAAGCGAAGGCAGAACGGGACATTTGCTGGTCGTATGCAGGGCTTCTGTAAATTTCACCCGTGTCTCGCATTTTGGGATTTCCGGAATCGGAGAATGTGCCCGAATCGGGGACCCAGTAAACATACACAAGCGTGTCGGAAACAAGTGAAATCGCTGGAAATCGGGTAAATGCCTCAAGCGAGGGTAGAACGGGACATTTGCTGGTCGTATGCAGGGCTTCTGGTCGTATGCAGGGCTTCTGTAAATTTCACCCGTGTCTCGCGTTTTGGGATTTCCGGAATCGGAGAATGTGCCCGAATCGGGGACCCAGTAAACATACACGAGCGTGTCGGAAACAAGTGAAATCGCTGGAAATCGGGTAAATGCCTCAAGCGAGGGTAGAACGGGACATTTGCTGGTCGTATGCAGGGCTTCTGTATATTTCACCCGTGTCTCGCCTTTTGGGATTTCTGGAATCGGAGAATGTACCCGAATCGGGGACCCAGTAAACATACACGAGCGTGTCGGAAACAAGTGAAATCGCAGGAAATGGGGCAAATGCCTCAAGTGAGGGTAGAACGGGACATTTGCTGGTCGTATGCAGGGCTTCTGTAAATTTCACCCGTGTCTCGCATTTTGGGATTTCCGGAATCGGAGAATGTGCCCGAATCCGGGACCCAGTAAACATACACGAGCGTGTCGGAAACAAGTGAAATCGCTGGAAATCGGGTAAATGCCTCAAGCGAGGGTAGAACGGGACATTTGCTGGTCGTATGCAGGGCTTCTGTAAATTTCACACGTGTCTCGCATTTTGGGATTTCCGGAATCGGGGAATGTGCCCGAATCAAGGGACCCAGTACACATACACGAGCGTGTCGGAAACAAGTGAAATCGCTGGAAATGGGGTGCCTGCCTCAAGCGAGGGCAGAACTGGACATTTGCTGGTCGTATGCAGGGCTTCTGTAAATTTCACCCGTGTCTCGCATTTTGGGATTTCCGGAATCGGAGAATGTGCCCGAATCGGGGACCCAGTAAACATACACGAGTGTGTCGGAAACAAGTGAAATCGCGGGAAATCGGGTAAATGCCTCAAGCGAGGGTAGAACAGGACATTTGCTGGTCGTATGCAGGGCTTCTGTAAATTTCATCCGTGTCTCGCATTTTGTGATTTCCGGAATCGGAGAATGTGCCCGAATCGGGGACCCAGTAAACATACACGAGCGTGTCGGAAACAAGTGAAATCGCTGGAAATCGGGTAAATGCCTCAAGCGAGGGTAGAACGGGACATTTGCTGGTCGTATGCAGGGCTTCTGTAAATTTCACCCGTGTCTCACATTTTGGGATTTCCGGAATCGGGGAATGTGCCCGAATCAAGGGACCCAGTAAACATACACGAGCGTGTCGGAAACAAGTGAAATCGCTGGAAATGGGGTGCATGCCTCAAGCGAGGGCAGAACGGGACATTTGCTGGTCGTATGCAGGGCTTCTGTAAATTTCACCTACGTCTCGCATTTTGGGATTTCCGGAATCGGAAAATGTGCCCGAATCAAGGGACCCAGTAAACATACACGAGCGTGTCAGAAACAAGTGAAATCGCTAGAAATGGGGCAAATGCCTCAAGCGAGGGTAGAACGGGACATTTGCTGGTCGTATGCAGGGCTTCTGTAAATTTCACCCGTGTCTCGCATTTTGGGATTTCCGGAATCGGAGAATGTGCCCGAATCGGGGACCCAGTAAACATACACAAGCGTGTCGGAAACAAGTGAAATCGCTGGAAATCAGGTAAATGCCTCAAGCGAGGGTAGAACGGGACATTTGCTGGTCGTATGCAGGGTTTCTGTAAATTTCACCCGTGTCTCGCATTTTGGGATTTCCGGAATCGGAGAATGTGCCCGAATCGGGGACCCAGGAAACATACACGAGCGTGTCGGAAACAAGTGAAATCGCTGGAAATCGGGTAAATGCCTCAAGCGAGGGTAGAACGGGACATTTGCTGGTCGTATGCAGGGCTTCTGTAAATTTCACCCGTGTCTCGCATTTTGGGATTTCCGGAATCGGAGAATGTGCCCGAATCGGGGACCCAGTAAACATACACGAGCGTGTCGGAAACAAGTGAAATCGCTGGAAATCGGGTAAATGCCTCAAGCGAGGGTAGAACGGGACATTTGCTGGTCGTATGCAGGGCTTCTGGTCGTATGCAGGGCTTCTGTAAATTTCACCCGTGTCTCGCATTTTGGGATTTCTGGAATCGGAGAATGTGCCCGAATCGGGGACCCAGTAAACATACACGAGCGTCTCGGAAACAAGTGAAATCGCTGGAAATCGGGTAAATGCCTCAAGCGAGGGTAGAACGGGACATTTGCTGGTCGTATGCAGGGCTTCTGTATATTTCACCCGTGTCTCGCATTTTGGGATTTCTGGAATCGGAGAATGTGCCCGAATCGGGGACCCAGTAAACATACACGAGCGTGTCGGAAACAAGTGAAATCGCAGGAAATGGGGCAAATGCCTCAAGCGAGGGTAGAACGGGACATTTGCTGGTCGTATGCAGGGCTTCTGTAAATTTCACCCGTGTCTCACATTTTGGGATTTCCGGAATCGGGGAATGTGCCCGAATCAAGGGACCCAGTAAACATACACGAGCGTGTCGGAAACAAGTGAAATCGCTGGAAATGGGGTGCATGCCTCAAGCGAGGGCAGAACGGGACATTTGCTGGTCGTATGCAGGGCTTCTGTAAATTTCACCTACGTCTCGCATTTTGGGATTTCCGGAATCGGAAAATGTGCCCGAATCAAGGGACCCAGTAAACATACACGAGCGTGTCAGAAACAAGTGAAATTGCTGGAAATGGGGCAAATGCCTCAAGCGAGGGTAGAACGGGACATTTGCTGGTCGTATGCAGGGCTTCTGTAAATTTCACCCGTGTCTCGCATTTTGGGATTTCCGGAATCGGAGAATGTGCCCGAATCGGGGACCCAGTAAACATACACAAGCGTGTCGGAAACAAGTGAAATCGCTGGAAATCAGGTAAATGCCTCAAGCGAGGGTAGAACGGGACATTTGCTGGTCGTATGCAGGGTTTCTGTAAATTTCACCCGTGTCTCGCATTTTGGGATTTCCGGAATCGGAGAATGTGCCCGAATCGGGGACCCAGGAAACATACACGAGCGTGTCGGAAACAAGTGAAATCGCTGGAAATCGGGTAAATGCCTCAAGCGAGGGTAGAACGGGACATTTGCTGGTCGTATGCAGGGCTTCTGGTCGTATGCAGGGCTTCTGTAAATTTCACCCGTGTCTCGCATTTTGGGATTTCCGGAATCGGAGAATGTGCCCGAATCGGGGACCCAGTAAACATACACAAGCATCTCGGAAACAAGTGAAATCGCTGGAAATCGGGTAAATGCCTCAAGCGAGGGTAGAACGGGACATTTGCTGGTCGTATGCAGGGCTTCTGTAAATTTCACCCGTGTCTCGCATTTTGGGATTTCCGGAATCGGAGAATGTGCCCGAATCGGGGACCCAGTAAACATACACGAGTGTGTCAGAAACAAGTGAAATCGCAGGAAATGGGGCAAATGCCTCAAGCGTGGGTAGAACGGGACATTTGCTGGTTGTATGCAGGGCTTCTGTAAATTTCACCGTGGCTCGCATTTTGGGATTTCCGGAATCGGGGAATGTGCCCGAATCGGGGACCCAGTAAACATACACGAGCGTGTCGGAAACAAGTGAAATCACTGGAAATCGTGTAAGTGCCTCAAGCGAGGGTAGAACGGGACTTTTGCTGGTCGTATGCAGGGCTTCTGTAAATTTCACCCGTGTCTCGCATTTTGTGATTTCCGGAATCGGAAAATGTGCCCGAATCGGGGACCCAGTAAACATACACGAGCGTGTCGGAAACAAGTGAAATCGCTGGAAATCGGGTAAATGCCTCAAGCGAGGGTAGAACGGGAGATTTGCTGGTCGTATGAAGGGCTTCTGTAAATTTCACCCGTGTCTCACATTTTGGGATTTCCGGAATCGGGGAATGTGCCCGAATCAAGGGACCCAGTAAACATACACGAGCGTGTCGGAAACAAGTGAAATCGCTGGAAATGGGGCAAATGCCTCAAGCGAGGGTAAAACGGGACATTTGCTGGTCGTATGCAGGGCTCCTGTAAATTTCACCCATGTCTTGCATTTTGGGATTTCCGGAATCGGAAAATGTGCCCAAATCAAGGGACCCAGTAAACATACACGAGCGTGTTGGAAACAAGTGAAATCGCAGGAAATGGGGCAAATGCCTCAAGCGAGGGTAGAACGGGACATTTGCTGGTTGTATGCAGGGCTTCTGTAAATTTCCCCCGTGGCTCGCATTTTGGGATTTCCGGAATCGGGGAATGTGCCCGAATCGGGGACCCAGTAAACATACACGAGCGTGTCGGAAACAAGTGAAATCGCTGGAAATCGGGTAAGTGCCTCAAGCGAGGGTAGAACGGGACATTTGCTGGTCGTATGCAGGGCTTCTGTAAATTTCACCCGTGTCTCGCATTTTGGGCTTTCCGGAATCGGAGAATGTGCCCGAATCGGGGACCCAGTAAACATACACGAGCGTGTCGGAAACAAGTGAAATCGCTGGAAATCGGGTAAATGCCTCAAGCGAGGGTAGAATGGGACATTTGCTGGTCGTATGCAGGGCTTCTGTAAATTTCACCCGTGTCTCGCATTTTGTGATTTCCGGAATCGGAAAATGTGCCCGAATCGGGGACCCAGTAAACATACACGAGCGTGTCGGAAATAAGTGAAATCGCTGGAAATCGGGTAAATGTCTCAAGCGAGGGTAGAACGGGACATTTGCTGGTCGTATGCAGGGCTTCTGTAAATTTCACCCGTGTCTCACATTTTGGGATTTCCGGAATCGGGGAATGTGCCCGAATCAAGGGACCCAGTAAACATACACGAGCGTGTCGGAAACAAGTGAAATTGCTGGAAATGGGGTGCATGCCTCAAGCGAGGGCAGAACGGGGCATTTGCTGGTCGTATGGAGGGCTTTTGTAAATTTCACCTACGTCTCGCATTTTGGGATTTCCGGAATCGGGAAATGTGCCCGGATCAAGGGACCCAGTAAACATACACGAGCGTGTCGGAAACAAGTGAAATCGCTGGAAATGGGGCAAATGCCTCAAGCGAGGGTAGAACGGGACATTTGCTGGTCGTATGCAGGGCTTCTGTAAATTTCACCCACGTCTCGCATTTTGGGATTTCCGGAATCGGAAAATGTGCCCGAATCAAGGGACCCAGTAAACATACACGATCGTGTCGGAAACAAGTGAAATCGCAGGAAATGGGGCAAATGCCTCAAGCGAGGGTAGAACGGGACATTTTCTGGTCGTATGCAGGGCTTCTGTAAATTTCACCCGTGTCTCGCATTTTGGGATTTCCGGAATCGGAAAATGTGCCCGAATCAAGGGACCCAGTAAACATACACGAGCGTGTCGGAAACAAGTGAAATCGCAGGAAATGGGGCAAATGCCTCAAGCGAGGGTAGAACGGGACATTTGCTGGTCGTATGCAGGGCTTCTGTAAATTTCACCCACGTCTCGCATTTTGGGATTTCCGGAATCGGAAAATGTGCCCGAATCAAGGGACCCAGTAAACATACACGAGCATGTCGGAAACAAGTGAAATCGCAGGAAATGGGGCAAATGCCTCAAGCGAGGGTAGAACGGGACATTTGCTGGTCGTATGCAGGGCTTCTGTAAATTTCACCCGTGTCTCGCATTTTGGGATTTCCGGAATCGGAGAATGTGCCCGAATCGGGGACCCAGTAAACATACACGAGCGTGTCGGAAACAAGTGAAATCGCTGGAAATCGGGTAAATGCCTCAAGCGAGGGTAGAACGGGACATTTGCTGGTCGTATGCAGGGCTTCTATAAATTTCACCCGTGTCTCGCATTTTGGGATTTCCGGAATTGGAGAATGTGCCCGAATCGGGGACCCAGTAAACATACACGAGCGTGTCGGAAACAAGTGAAATCGCTGGAAATCGGGTAAATGCCTCAAGCGAGGGTAGAACGGGACATTTGCTGGTCGTATGCAGGGCTTCTGTAAATTTCACCCACGTCTCGCATTTTGGGATTTCCGGAATCGGAGAATGTGCCCGAATCGGGGACACAGTAAACATACACGAGCGTGTCGGAAACAAGTGAAATCGCTGGAAATCGGGTAAATGCTTCAAGCGAGGGTAGAACAGGACATTTGCTGGTCGTATGCAGGGCTTCTGTAAATTTCACCCACGTCTCGCATTTTGGGATTTCCGGAATCGGAAAATGTGCCCGAATCAAGGGACCCAGTAAACATACACGAGCGTGTCGGAAACAAGTGAAATCGCAGGAAATGGGGCAAATACCTCAAGCGAGGGTAGAACGGGACATTTGCTGGTCGTATGCAGGGCTTCTGTAAATTTCACCCGTGTCTCGCATTTTGGGATTTCCGGAATCGGAAAATGTGCCCGAATCAAGGGACCCAGTAAACATACACGAGCGTGTCGGAAACAAGTGAAATCGCTGGAAATGGGGCAAATGCCTCAAGCGAGGGTAGAAAGGGACATTTGCTGGTCATATGCAGGGCTTCTGTAAATTTCACCCGTGTCTCACATTTTGGGATTTCCGGAATCGGAAAATGTGCCCGAATCAAGGGACCCAGTAAACATACACGAGCGTGTCGGAAACAAGTGAAATCGCTGGAAATCGGGTAAATGCCTCAAGGGAGGGTAGAACGGGACATTTGCTGCTCGTATGCAGGGCTTCTGTGAATTTCACCCGTGGCTCGCATTTTGGGATTTCCGGAATCAGGGAATGTGCCCGAATCGGGGACCCAGTAAACATACACGAGCGTGTCGGAAACAAGTGAAATCGCTGGAAATCGGGTAAATGCCTCAAGCGAGGGTAGAACGGGACATTTGCTGGTCGTATGCAGGGCTTCTGTAAATTTCACCCGTGTCTCGCATTTTGGGCTTTCCAGAATCGGAGAATGTGCCCGAATCGGGGACCCAGTAAACATACACGAGCGTGTCGGAAACAAGTGAAATCGCTGGAAATCGGGTAAATGCCTCAAGCGAGGGTAGAACGGGACATTTGCTGGTCGTATGCAGGGCTTCTGTAAATTTCATCCGTGTCTCGCATTTTGTGATTTCCGGAATCGGAGAATGTGCCCGAATCGGGGACCCAGTAAACATACACGAGCGTGTCGGAAACAAGTGAAATCGCTGGAAATCGGGTAAATGCCTCAAGCGAGGGTAGAACGGGACATTTGCTGGTCGTATGCAGGGCTTCTGTAAATTTCACCCGCGTCTCACATTTTGGGATTTCCGGAATCGGGGAATGTGCCCGACTCAAGGGACCCAGTAAACATACACGAGCGTGTCGGAAACAAGTGAAATCGCTGGAAATGGGGTGCATGCCTCAAGCGAGGGCAGAACGGGACGTTTGCCGGTAGTGTGCAGGGCTTCGGTGAATTTCACCGATGTCTCGCATTTTGGGATTTCCGGAATCGGGAAATGTGCCCGAACCAGGGGACCCAGGAAACACACACGAGCGTGTCGGAAGCCGGTGGAATGACTGGAAATGGGGTGCATGTCTCAAGCGAGGGCAGAACGGGACGTTTGCCGGTAGTGTGCAGGGCTTCGGTGAATTTCACCCATGTCTCGCATTTTGGGATTTCCGGAATCGGGAAATGTGCCCGAACCAGGGGACCCAGGAAACACACACGAGCGTGTCGGAAGCCGGTGGAATGACTGGAAATGGGGTGCATGTCTCAAGCGAGGGCAGAACGGGACGTTTGCCGGTAGTGTGCAGGGCTTCGGTGAATTTCACCCGTGTCTCGCATTTTGTGATTTCCGGAATTGGAAAATGTGCCCGAATCGGGGACCCAGTAAACATACACGAGCGTGTCGGAAACAAGTGAAATCGCTGGAAATCGGGTAAATGCCTCAAGCGAGGGTAGAACGGGAGGTTTGCTGGTCGTATGCAGGGCTTCTGTAAATTTCACCCGTGTCTCACATTTTGGGATTTCCGGAATCGGGGAATGTGCCCGAATCAAGGGACCCAGTAAACATACACGAGCGTGTCGGAAACAAGTTAAATCGCTGGAAATGGGGTGCATGCCTCAAGCGAGGGCAGAACGGGGCATTTGCTGGTCGTATGGAGGGCTTTTGTAAATTTCACCTACGTCTCGCATTTTGGGATTTCCGGAATCGGAAAATGTGCCCGGATCAAGGGACCCAGTAAACATACACGAGCGTGTCGGAAACAAGTGAAATCGCTGGAAATGGGGCAAATGCCTCAAGCGAGGGTAAAACGGGACATTTGCTGGTCGTATGCAGGGCTTCTGTAAATTTCACCCGTGTCTCGCATTTTGGGATTTCTGGAATCGGAAAATGTGCCCAAATCAAGGGACCCAGTAAACATACACAAGCGTGTCGGAAACAAGTGAAATCACAGGAAATGGGGCAAATGCCTCAAGCGAGGGTAGAACGGGACATTTGCTGGTTGTATGCAGGGCTTCTGTAAATTTCCCCCGTGGCTCGCATTTTGGGATTTCCGGAATCGGGGAATGTGCCCGAATCGGGGACCCAGTAAACATACACGAGCGTGTCGGAAACAAGTGAAATCGCTGGAAATCGGGTAAGTGCCTCAAGCGAGGGTAGAACGGGACATTTGCTGGTCGTATGCAGGGCTTCTGTAAATTTCACCCGTGTCTCGCATTTTGGGCTTTCCGGAATCGGAGAATGTGCCCGAATCGGGGACCCAGTAAACATACACGAGCGTGTCGGAAACAAGTGAAATCGCTGGAATTCGGGTAAATGCCTCAAGCGAGGGTAGAACGGGACATTTGCTGGTCGTATGCAGGGCTTCTGTAAATTTCACCCGTGTCTCGCATTTTGTGATTTCCGGAATCGGAAAATGTGCCCGAATCGGGGACCCAGTAAACATACATGAGCGTGTCGGAAATAAGTGAAATCGCTGGAAATCGGGTAAATGCCTCAAGTGAGGGTAGAACGGGACATTTGCTGGTCGTATGCAGGGCTTCTGTAAATTTCACCCGTGTCTCACATTTTGGGATTTCCGGAATCGGGGAATGTGCCCGAATCAAGGGACCCAGTAAACATACACGAGCGTGTCGGAAACAAGTGAAATCGCTGGAAATGGGGTGCATGCCTCAAGCGAGGGCAGAACGGGGCATTTGCTGGTCGTATGCAGGGCTTCTGTAAATTTCACCCGTGTCTCACATTTTGGGATTTCCGGAATCGGGGAATGTGCCCGAATCAAGGGACCCAGTAAACATACACGAGCGTGTCGGAAACAAGTGAAATCGCAGGAAATGGGGCAAATGCCTCAAGCGAGTGTAGAACGGGACATTTGCTGGTCGTATGCAGGGCTTCTGTAAATTTCACCCATGTCTCACATTTTGGGATTTCCGGAATCGGAAAATGTGCCCGAATCAAGGGACCCAGTAAACATACACGAGCTTGCCGGAAACAAGTGAAATCGCAGGAAATGGGGCAAATGCCTCAAGCGAGGGTAGAACGGGACATTTGCTGGTCGTATGCAGGGCTTCTGTAAATTTCACCCGTGTCTCGCATTTTTGGATTTCCGGAATCGGAGAATGTGCCCGAATCGGGGACCCAGTAAACATACACGAGCGTGTCGGAAACAAGTGAAATCGCTGGAAATCGGGTAAATGCCTCAAGCGAGGGTAGAACGGGACATTTGCTGGTCGTATGCAGGGCTTCTGTAAATTTCACCCGTGTCTCGCATTTTGGGATTTCCGGAATCGGAGAATGTGCCCGAATCGGGGACCCAGTAAACATACACGAGCGTGTCGGAAACAAGTGAAATCGCTGGAAATCGGGTAAATGCCTCAAGCGATGGTAGAACGGGACATTTGCTGGTCGTATGCAGGGCTTCTGTAAATTTCACCCACGTCTCGCATTTTGGGATTTCCGGAATCGGAGAATGTGCCCGAATCGGGACACAGTAAACATACACGAGCGTGTCGGAAACAAGTGAAATCGCTGGAAATCGGGTAAATGCCTCAAGCGAGGGTAGAACGGGACATTTGCTGGTCGTATGCAGGGCTTCTGTAAATTTCACCCACGTCTCGCATTTTGGGATTTCTGGAATCGGAAAATGTGCCCGAATCAAGGGACCCAGTAAACATACACGAGCGTGTCGGAAACAAGTGAAATCGCAGGAAATGGGGCAAATACCTCAAGCGAGGGTAGAACGGGACATTTGCTGGTCGTATGCAGGGCTTCTGTAAATTTCACCCGTGTCTCGCATTTTGGGATTTCCGGAATCGGAAAATGTGCCCGAATCAAGGGACCCAGTAAACATACACGAGCGTGTCGGAAACAAGTGAAATCGCTGGAAATGGGGCAAATGCCTCAAGCGAGGGTAGAACGGGACATTTGCTGGTCATATGCAGGGCTTCTGTAAATTTCACCCGTGTCTCACATTTTGGGATTTCCGGAATCGGAAAATGTGCCCGAATCAAGGGACCCAGTAAACATACAAGAGCGTGTCGGAAACAAGTGAAATCGCTGGAAATCGGGTAAATGCCTCAAGGGAGGGTAGAACGGGACATTTGCTGCTCGTATGCAGGGCTTCTGTGAATTTCACCCGCGGCTCGCATTTTGGGATTTCCGGAATCAGGGAATGTGCCCGAATCGGGGACCCAGTAAACATACACGAGCGTGTCGGAAACAAGTGAAATCGCTGGAAATCGGGTAAATGCCTCAAGCGAGGGTAGAACGGGACATTTGCTGGTCGTATGCAGGGCTTCTGTAAATTTCACCCGTGTCTCGCATTTTGGGCTTTCCGGAATCGGAGAATGTGCCCGAATCGGGGACCTAGTAAACATACACGAGCGTGTCGGAAACAAGTGAAATCGCTGGAAATCGGGTAAATGCCTCAAGCGAGGGTAGAACGGGACATCTGCTGGTCGTATGCAGGGCTTCTGTAAATTTCATCCGTGTCTCGCATTTTGTGATTTCCGGAATTGGAGAATGTGCCCGAATCGGGGACCCAGTAAACATACACGACCGTGTCGGAAACAAGTGAAATCGCTGGAAATCGGGTAAATGCCTCAAGCGAGGGTAGAACGGGACATTTGCTGGTCGTATGCATGGCTTCTGTAAATTTCACCCGCGTCTCACATTTTGGGATTTCCGGAATCGGGGAATGTGCCCGAATCAAGGGACCCAGTAAACATACATGAGCGTGTCGGAAACAAGTGAAATCGCTGGAAATGGGGTGCATGCCTCAAGCGAGGGCAGAACGGGACGTTTGCCGGTAGTGTGCAGGGCTTCGGTGAATTTCACCCATGTCTCGCATTTTGGGATTTCCGGAATCGGGAAATGTGCCCGAACCAGGGGACCCAGGAAACACACACGAGCGTGTCAGAAGCCGGTGGAATGACTGGAAATGGGGTGCATGTCTCAAGCGAGGGCAGAACGGGACGTTTGCCGGTAGTGTGCAGGGCTTCGGTGAATTTCACCCATGTCTCGCATTTTGGGATGTCCGGAATCGGGAAATGTGCCCGAACCAGGGGACCCAGGAAACACACACGAGCGTGTCGGAAGCCGGTGGAATGACTGGAAATGGGGTGCATGTCTCAAGCGAGGGCAGAGCGGGACGTTTGCCGGTAGTGTGCAGGGCTTCGGTGAATTTCACCCATGTCTCGCATTTTGGGATTTCCGGAATCGGAAAATGTGCCCGAACCAGGGGACCCAGGAAACCCACACGAGCGTGTCGGAAGCCGGTGGAATCACTGGAAATGGGGTGCATGCCTCAAGCGAGGGCAGAACGGGACGTTTGCCGGTAGTGTGCAGGGCTTCGGTGAATTTCACCCATGTCTCGCATTTTGGGATTTCTGGAATCGGAAAATGTGCCCGAACCAGGGGACCCAGGAAACCCACACGAGCGTTTCGGAAGCCGGTGGAATCACTGGAAACGGGGTGCATGCCTCAAGCGAGGGCAGAATGGGACGTTTGCCGGTAGTGTGCAGGGCTTCGGTGAATTTCACCCATGTCTCGCATTTTGGGATTTCCGGAATCGGAAAATGTGCCTGAACCAGGGGACCGAGGAAACCCACACGAACATGTCGGAAGCCGGTGGAATGACTGGAAATGGGGTGCATGCCTCAAGCGAGGGCAGAACGGGACGTTTGCCGGTAGTGTGCAGGGCTTCGGTGAATTTCACCCATGTCTCGCATTTTGGGATTTCCGGAATCGGAAAATGTGCCCGAACCAGGGGACCCAGGAAACACACACGAGCGTGTCGG